>CM060393.1:161505676-170771176 GCA_030545235.1 Helianthus tuberosus
TCCTCAAAAAAAAAATTTCAGGACGAAATTTCCTAAAGTAGGGGAGACTATCACAACTGTGTTCTGTAATCATCGTATTATGTAAAACAATGTCAGTTATCAATAAAACAATATGCTTTGGTGTTATTATATGTGTTTTGGTGATATTATGTGTGCAATTGTGTTTAATGATTTTACAATTTGATTCGATTCCGATTTCAAGCTTTAAATCACTTTCTGGAAGGTTATACGCAAACTGGTGCTCAAACGCAACCAGTTTAACGCGACATACACTCCGGAACTGTGACGTAAGCCAAAAATACCCTAAATATCCTTTACATAACTTAGAAATAAGTTTCAAAGGATTCGGTATGGCGAAAACATGTTTATGTGAACTAAAGAACTAATTACGACAAAACTGCGAAACGAACGTTAGTGACCGCCCGGATAATATTTAAATCCCACAAATATTCTGTTATGATTAAAATTTTATTTTAATCAGGTTCGTGTTGAAAAATAAATTAAAACACTTAAAAAGGTTATTTTTCAAGTTTAAGCGCGTACCGCGTGTTTCTGCGCGACACAGTACTTTTACTGCGAAACACAGACAACGTAGCCAGTCTTGGCAACTGAAATTTATTTCAGTAATACTTTGGCGAGTTTATTTTTATAGAATAATAAAAATAATTTAGAACGCCATAAATCGGGATTTGAACGCTAGATAAAATACCCGGTACATAATTAAACACTTTAACCGAACAGTGTTTAACCAAACAACCGGACACTACCCGGAACACAAAAATATTGTCAAACATATTGTTCCTACCTTTCTGAGCTTGTCGTGGTCCCCGAACACCCTATTACACCCTATAACACTAGTAACTAACTAATCTAATTATTCACTTGTATTGGGATTACAAGGTAACTAGATGGTTAAAAATTTACATTTAGACCCCTTCCCCCCTAGCAAAGAAATCGGCCACATGCCTATATGGGAAGATCATGTGAATATTTCTTGGATTTATCTAAGATTATGGAAGGATTTGTCATGTACTTCCATGACATAATGCACAATGGACAATAGAAGTTTAGAGGCCTTAAGTGCATCACCTTCCTCACACTTCACCACTCAACACCCTCTCCCTCTCTTGCTCCCAATCGGCTGAAACCAACCAGCCATCATACACCCACCTTCAAGTCCATTTCAAGCATTCTAATTACTTCCAAAGGTGTAAGAGATCATACAAGCAAGCTTGGTGCACTCGGAAGCTCCAGGACAGCTCCCGTTTTCTTTTATCCACCACCTTTCTACACTCGAACTCCACTAGCCTTGTGCTAGTGGTAAGCACATAGATCCTTGTATTTTACTTGTTTGTTGTGTGGTTAATGATGTTTAAAGATCAAAAAGATAGAAAGTCTAAAGGATTTAAACAAGTCTTGAACATCTTCCAACATATGGTAAAGTATTGTTAAAAATGATGATGAAATATGTTAATGCATGATAAATCTGACATATATAAGTGATAATCTGTTGTAAGTATTATTGTGATCGCTAAACATATTAACGAAATCAATCGAACACACGTTATAATGTTAAAAGACTGAAAACAGCTTGCTGATCTGCATTTCCAGCCGCCTTTAACTGGCTGTAACCAGACCGTAACTTAACAAAAAATGTATTTTCTGAAGTCTGGATTTATATATTATAAAATACGGTTCTAATGGCACCGGAATCACAATTTTTGGACTCCGTTTACTATTTTTAAAGTGTCTTTTCGTAACAGCAGCTAGAGCTGCATTTTTGCTGCTGAAAATGTGCGTCCTGTTTTCTGTCATAACTTGTATTCTGTGTGGAGTCTGATCACGAAATTTATACCATAGTTGACCACTGATGTAATTGTAATTCTCCCACTGGAATTTCGTAAATCGGACTCACGATGAATATTTAATGAATTATTTTGTAGACTGCAATCAGAAAATAATAAATCTGATTTCAGTCCGGAAAATGAATTTTTATAAAATATTGGTAATAAACAAGACCCCGATATTTTTACACAATAATATTTGGATCGTTTAAGACGTTTTGTAAAAATTTGGGAATTTTTGGAATAAGTTAACCATTTTATTTAAATGACCGAAAACAGCCCAGTTTCATATATATTAAAACAGAAATGACATAAGTAGTAATTGCATGCCAAAGTGTGGGTTTTCGATTATTAAAATTATTCTTATTTAATTTAGGGCGGATAAACAATTGAGAGATTTTGTTAACATTTAAAAACACACCCGAAGGTGAGTACATAGATCCCCTCTTTTTACTGTTTTCGATTGTTTTGGGGTGATTCATATGTATCAAAAGGATTTCAGTATTCTAACGATGATTTCAAAAAGATTGTGATGGTTTATACAAAACTAATAATGATTTCGATAATGTGAACGAACTTGTTGGTTGTAGTTACATAACGAATGGCATTCGTTAGCATTGATCAAGCCGACCAGTATTAGGTTATGGTACCATAGGATCTGACAAATCCCGTTATCAGACCGCACCCATGGTTATGTGTGGGTTAGGTGGGTAACGACTGAATCTGATGATTGTTAACTTACCCTTTGGAGGTTTGTTAATGTGAAAACGAGTTGAACAATATACGAGTCACACAGGTTTGAATGTTATTAGCGAGACGACCAAAAGTAGTTTCACGATCTAAAACGAGAATGATTCAAACGACTAAAGCGATTATTAACGAATTAAACAATTTGGGTAAACAATTGGAAGCGATGTCACACAAACGAGGTTTACGAAACGATATAAACCATACGAGTATTATTACGAGAATGATTTACGATTTGGTTTTCGAGAACAAATTTTTTGGGTTAAGATTCATGGCATCGAGGTTTATAAAATTATAATCAATCTGTTTCGACTTGGTTATTCATTTTACAATACAAACATTTTACAAAACAAGGTTTCTAATATCGATTAACGAAGTCATACGAGATATTTCAATATGTAAACAAACCATGAATCTGACACTCTCACAAAACCTATGTACTCGCCAGCATTTCTTTGCTGACTTTGTTTTTACATATGTTTCAGGTGAAGTTGCTTAATGTTGATTGCGAATAGGATGCATGCTCACTTAGGACCAGACGAGGCCTTAGAGATTTAATAATGATAATAGTCTATGTTTGATTTGCTTGTTTAACTCTAAGACAATGTTTAATATGTAATAAAACGAAACTCTTTGAATCCATGGTTTGAAACAATAATTCTGTTACAACACTCCCCGACGTTTCCGCCACGTTTTGTTGTTTTACGTGGTCGGGGTGTGACATCTATGGTTCCCATTGTATGACAAGTATGTAAATCTGGTGACAAGATAAAATCTCAAGAAATATTAAATGATTACCTACGGGTTTTCTCTATGTATAAAACTCTTTTTTGAAAAACTGTTTTCAAAACGAGTTAGTTAATTGTATCTACCAGCGAAAGTTGACGTATTTTCAAATTATTGAACCGCAGGTACCGAACATTATTATAAGCTGGGAATCCAGGTCGGCTAGAATGAAGGCTATGGAATTTGCAACTCCTCAGCTTAAGGCCTGTGATGTCTAAAGTTCTTTTTATTAGATCCCGCCTGTGGGCTTGTACTCGAATACTTGTATAAACTTTTATATATATTCAAGACTTTTATTGAATTAAATATTTTTACTCTAATACTTCCGCTGCATTATTATATTGTGATATTGTATTCCAATCGTCAGGACCCATCCGGGCCCACCGGAAATCGGGGTGTGACACACACAAAATCAATTAAGCATAATAATTAAACCCTAGAAAATCTTGTAAAAATCTACACCGGGGTGACCCGAAGAGAGTAGTCGCTCATGGTTGATGAATCACGAACACCAGATGATGAGTATGAGCACCAAGCCATGATCTTGAGTCTTGGAGAAGTGATGAAGGTTTGGGTTAGGGTTTGATGATGATTGTGGATTGGATTGGATGGATGATGTTGGATTGATGATGATGATCGATGGATCAGGTTTTAGGGTTATGATTGATGATGGTTGTGATGATTGGTTATTAGAGAGAGGTAATAGATGATGGTTATAGTGAAAAAGGGCTCCAAGAACTGATTATGATCTTTGAAACTCGTACCTCCTCAAAACATAACCCCAAACTCGGTCAAAATTGGTCAAAAATTAGAAAACGGCGTCGGAGCAAACCAAGTCGCTTCGGCGACATGCAAGGCCTGCATTGGCGACGCAATGTGTAAGTCCAGCTTTTGTCAGAGACATTGATCTACTGCCTATGGGCAAAGTTTGACAATGCGACGCGTCGGCGACACGCCACCATGCCGTCGCCAACGCCATTTCCATATTTTATTTCCTGTATCTTCCATTCTCGCACTCGGTTGGTCTCCATCGCATCTCGATGCTCCGAAAAGCTCCCGAATAGCTCCTTAAACTCCGTTAAACCTGCAATACATAAATTGAATCAAAGTAGACTATTCAAAACTCAAATTCATATAAAATATAAAATTTAAAATGATTAAACAATAGGTTTTCAACCACGTATCACTGACCTACCGAAATCTATTGAACATCACACACATACGTGTAAAACCCCACCATAAATGTCACATAACCATTCCATTTCTTCACACTAAAACCCTAATCCTCTGATCATAGACCTACTGAACATACACACATATATATGTAACACCACAGATGTCATAAAAGCACCATAACATCCCAGGTTCACGATTGACAGTGGTGGTAACGTGGGCTGTTTTACGGTGACATAAGTGGTGATTAAAAGCTACATACAAAGAAGATGAGGTCTGAAGATGAACCACCGGTGGTTGGAGAAGTTTGTGGTCACACATCTAGTGACCTACGGATTCCGACGAGAGGGATGTGATGATGGTACGGATTCTGGAGATAAATGTTCACTGTTTTTATACACTATTAATCCGTTTAGACGACTCAACTCTGGAATTGTTGATTAAACATGATAAATTAGAAACTGTTGTGGATGAATAATTGGTGACGACAATGGATTCCGGTTACTGAACCACCGAAACCGTGGTGGTTAACATGTTGCCACCACGGCTCCTCATGCCTCCGCGTTTTGCTTTCCTTTTAGAACCGTTGTTTAAGAAGTTTCAACATTTGTTTAAAGATCTCGTGGGTGGGGTTGCAGGAATTTAGGGTAGATGAGGTTGCTAGAACACGAGAAAGAGTGGGGGTGGGGTGTTATGGGGTTAAAGTTTTATAGTTTAATAAATAATAGAGCCCATTTAATTAAACATATCCTTTTAACTTTTTATATAATATATAAGGTTAATTTTGCCATTTTACATAGACTTAACTGGACTAACTAACCTCCATCCACTATCGGGACTACCCGAGTAACAAATGAGAAAACCACAAGTAACAAACAAGCAATTTTGAAAAGGTGGGGACTAAAGGTGAAAAAATAGCAAACCAGAAGGACCATCAGGTAAATTAACTCTACACACACACATATATATGGGAGGGTTCAATGGGGAACACTAAAAAGTGGTGAACAGGGGAACCATGCAATTAAAATGTTAAAAAGTCAATTCTTCTTTAAAAATTTTCTTGGAGCTTATCCATATAAAACATTTAGAAGCCATTTTCACAAAAAAATTAAAACTAGAAAAATAAAAAAGAAATCTTAAAAACCGTAAAAACATGTAAAACTTTTTTTTTTTTTTACAAAAATGAATTTCTTTTATTGGAATAGTTTTTACACATCTTTATATGCAAAATCTCTGAAAATAATTTTGAAAAAAAAATAATTTTTAGCATTTTAAAATTGAATTTTTAAGATATATTTAATATGTTAAATACACTGTTCCTCGATTTCTCACTTTTTTAGTGTTATATATATATATATATATATATATAGTGTTAGGTTCATTGGGGAACACTAAAAAAGTGGGGAACCGACTCAAACGAACTCCGATTGAACTCATTCCAGCGGCGTTGGAACCGGCTCGTTGAACCCTAACTAGGATCTCTTAACCCTAAACCCAAAATCATAACCCCTAAACCCTAAATATGTTAGGGTTTGGCTTTTAGGGTTTTGCTTTAGGGTTTAGGGTTTAGGATTTTGCTTTAGGTTTAGCCTTTAAAGTTTAGCTTTTAGGGTTTATAGTTTATATTTTACGGTTTAGCTTAGGTTTTAGCCTTATTTTTTAGCTTTAAGGTTTAGAGTTTAGGAGTTAGGATTTAGGGTTTAGGGTTAAGAGATCTTAGTTAGGGTTCGACGAGCAGGTTCCAACGCCGCTGGAATGAGTCTAATTGGAGTTCATTTAATTCGGTTCCCCACTGTTCCCCACTTTTTTAGTGTTCCCCAATGAACCTTTCCCTATATATATATATATATATATATATATATATTGGTTGGATATTGTTAATGAAATACCAAAACAAATGTGTTGTACCTATAAAAGAACAGATTCTATTCAAAAGTCAAAACATGACCAAGAGATCAAGAAATAAACAGTTGATGAAACATTCTCCTCCCGATGATAGTGAATCTTGAACACCTAGATCATAGCATCTATTGAAGACTAGTAAACCTGTGTTTGAAGCCTTGGAACCGCTGTTCATGAAGAAGCAAGGTCTGTTCAAGTTCAAAAGTTTGTTGAAGCAAAGGTCTTATAATGAAAACTAAACATCTGTTTTGGCCAAACAGATGTCTGGAAAAAAGCAACATAAGATAGATGAATATATGTTTCCTAATGTGTATTAGCTTCATTAAACCGTGTTTAGCATAGTTAGATCAAATGTTCGATTCCCACAGATGTTCTCAACATCTATGGAATCTTTTCTGTTAGGAATGTTAGCTGTTATTTGTGAGTGATCAGGATGAAGAGGATATTGTAGAATCATTTAACTATGATTTGTAATCATTTAATTCAATTAATAAACAGTTGTTGATGATATCTTCCTATTATGATTATTATTTACTTTAAAATACAAAATTGTTTGTTCTAAATTTTCTTTAATCACAAGTATCAATCTCAGATCCTAACAATTGGTTTTAGAGCTTGGTCACATTAAACTTGATTTCACACTCAGTTTAATACTCAAATATCAGTTGACAAAAATCCAATCTATTCGTAACTCAGAGTTGTAGAGTGTTGAATTCAGAAGTATTCTACACATACTTTGTTTTTTATAAAGATCAAAAAGAATGTGTGGACGTGATCCCCATAACACTAGTTTCAGGAATAAGCCTTTGATGATTGTCAGATCTGAATACAATATCTGGCAACATCGGATAGCTCATATGCTAACTTAAAAGAATACAGGATGTTGGAGGTCCATAAAATTCAGACCACACATTGCAACGGTATCAAATACCAAAAATCCAAATGTTCACGAGTCAAAGAAATCAAAAAACTATTCCGAGCCTAATCTTCTAAAGTTTAAAATAGATGCAAAAGCATTCAATATTGTTGCAACTACTCTTTCTGTAACACCTCGAAAATTCACGTCCTATAATGTGTTGACACGTGTCATAAAGTTTGAACGTGTGAATGAATGTTATAAAAGGACTAGAGTTGACAAACACGGAAAGTATGTGTTTATACGGATTCTAAGTGTCAACTGTCAATAAATATAATGAACATTTACCCTGCACAATGTTCATACCTTCAAACGAATGAATCATGGATCATACGAAGCTAAAAGTGAGAGATTACAAACTACAGGGGTTAAATGTGTCAACATGTTAAAGATATACCTCTGAGTGACCTTTTGACAAACCCGAAGCTTTGTAAATGTAAATTATGCTCACTAGAATGCACGATATAAATTTCATAAAGTTTCGTTATCGTATGAGAAAGTTGTGATCAAATTCGTGTGCGAGGGGTTAAAAGCGTCAACGTTGAAATTTATGACTTTTCAAGTAACCATAAAGTTACCCAAGGACTTAACAAAGTTTGGTTATGTCTTAAGGCCCTTAAAAGTTAAGTTAGAGGGCTCAAAGTACAAGAAATCATGTTAAGATCAAGTGTAGAAGGATCAGGGACTAAAAGCGTCAAAAAGTGCATAAGTTTGCATTTTCGCGCATAACTTACGTTCTGAATACATCCGGACATCCAAAAATTTATGTAAGCATGACTATATTATATTTTAGTGTTCGCCTTAAGAAAAATCCATTCGTCGCGTCGTTTGGTTCGTTTTTCGCGCTTATGCGCATTCCGTCGTAATTAAGCGAACATCGCGACCGTACGGCCAAACGAACCGACATCCGAGATATTTTTGAACATGTTTTAAGTTCCCTATACTTTAACTTCATTTTTGAGCTTTGAAATGGGGTTAACGGGCCTTAAACGCGTCGAAAATGGGCTGATTGCAATACAGGGACCAAAAGTGCAAATCTGCCAAACTAGGGCCTAGCGGTGCGCTACACTTTTAGCGTAGCGGTGCGCTAGGGGTCTCCTGACCAGATGCAATGTTTCTAACAGCCTGTTTACAGCAGAACTAACCACAACCACATGTTCTAATTTGTCTTGTCATCAAGATAAGGAGCATATGTAGCCACCATAACCTTCCGACACTTGTACGGATAAGATTCGGGCACGATATACGATAAACGATCCTAACGGTGGTGCATATCCTATAAATACCCACCATAATCAACTTCAAAAACCCACAAATCTGATCATTGTGCTCTAAGTTGGAACCTTCGTTTCATACCTGAGCTATTTTGATCTAGATTAGCATTCGGGGACCCTTCGTAAGTATTCTTTCGTTCTTTTATCGCTTTTCGAGTCCGAAAGTCAAAATTTGTTTGACTTTCTGCATTGACCAGTTTATGGTCGATGCGAAGTTCGTTTGAACTTCATAACGTGAGCGTGATCACGATGGTTATAGTCCCTAGTGACTATACCTACTGATTACCACGTTATCTAGGCTCAGTGACGAGCCGTAGTTTCGACCAGAATACGTATTCTTGCGTATTTTGTAACCAAACTACTTATGGGTATCAAAACCGTTTGTTTTGATACCAAACTTGTTTTCTAACTTAGTTAAGCATGTTTTAACATGCTTAGCTCGTCACTTTTAGTTTAGTGCTTATATAGGGTCGTGAAGGTAAGCGATCTAAACAATCGCTTATACTTTCGAACCCGACCCGTTTGCTCGATCATTAGGATCCGACCAAACACATTAAGTGACCTTATGGTCACATCGTTCGAGTAGTTGTATGACAGGTAGTATATATGTCTTAGGTAAATGACCAAAATACCCCTACGGGGCTTAAATTGAGATTAAACTCGTTTTGGGCATAATGGAAGGTATCCTACTGATATCACAACATATTTAAGGCATATTAACTTAGGAAACCTGTTCGCGACCTATTCGGTTACCCGTTACGCGTTATTCGCGTTCGGATCGGTTTATATAACTAGTTTATATAAGTTAGCCGAAACGGGTCAAACCTTATCGGTTTTATCTCAAAATTCAGAGTGTGTATCAAATACCCATATTAGACAAGTCTTCAAACTTGTCGGGTCTAAAACACATTCTATTCCGGTCTTCGCTTAATCGTGCGTAAGAACCGTATATTTCCTTAAGACTAATCGATCTAAGCTTAGGCTTAATTAAAGACCTGTTAGCATTCTAATTGGTTATTTATACCATCATTTCCAGACTAGAGCTTTCCGGTAAATTTTACCTACGCTTACTTAAGTGACTACGGCTGAGTTATTAGATTCTTGCTATTTAAGACAGGAGCTAGCTCAGGTAAATACTCTTAACTTATTTTCCCTATACGGGCTTGGGATACGGTACTATAAAAGTACCGCTTGGTCGGGTCTATGTAGTCATTAAATCGGATTGTGATTGATGTATCTACATACCCTGTTTAATATGTATTATTTTATTTTATTTGGTGTATGGCCCTTGGGGGTTAATGACCATGTCCCGGATATCCTTGGCATCATTTTACGAAATGGCCACGACCTAAGCACGGGGTGTAGGCATACACCTGGCAGCTGCATTATGTAAAAACTGGTAATCCACTCCGAGGTATCATCCCTGTGGGTTATACCGGAACTGGTAATCCACTTAGGGGATGATAGCCCGTGGGCATTATACCTGTGGCGTGTCAGTTAATCTAGTCCGGCCCTACAAACCGGCCCTAACGGACGACAAATAAATAAAACTGTATACAAGATTATATACAAATAATTTTCCCAAGTTATAAAAGATTAATTTTGCCTCTGTGCATTTTAATCAAAGTGTCAAAAGGTTTGTGCCTGGTGCATCTAAATCAATTTTCTTAAACTCTTTTCAAATGAGTCGGTTGAGTGTATTTACCAGTGAAAACTGACGTATTTTCCAAAAAGGTTAAGTGACAGGTACTGAACGTAATTGGCTGGAAGCTCAGGGCGCTAATAAGGAATCTTGCAAGTTCTAGGCGCCTAAAGTCTGTTGAACAAATGATATGTTTTAAGATCCGCCTGTGGATCCTTTACTTCCGTTGTAATACTGAATATTACTTCATATTCGGAATGTAATAATAAATATCCTTTGCTTCCGCTATGCATTCATATATATTGTGTTGTTTGACTATTATGTTGCCAACCATGACGTCACGATACTCCCCACCGGGCCCACCGGTGACACGTGGAAATCGGGGTGTGACAGGTTGGTATCAGAGCCAACACTGAGTGAATTAAACACTAGTCTTTTGTGTTTAATCTCAGTTACACAATTGCACATTCTTGAGTCTAGACAAGAACATAGGAAAAATCCAAATTTGTTTCATTTGACCTTATTTGGTTCCTTTGTTATTTTTCTGATTAGCCCTTGCATGGGCAAGTCAATTGCTATAGAAGTCCCGTTTAGGGCAACCATATACTTGTTAAATTTTAAAGGAACGATTATATTTAAAGTATCATTCCTATATTATAAGATCTACCATTATAATAAAATGGCAAAATTTAAAAAGGACAAACCTAGCCATGTGTCACATTAAGACAGGGCCAAGATGGTAGTTCCATAATTAGATTCAGATCCTTGTTAACAGTTCAATGTAGGATTGCTCTGCGTTAATTATTAAAAAGAATCTTAAAGGTAAAACCTAGCCTAAATGTCCCGGCATACAAGGCCAAGATGGTAGAACCTATTCAAGAGATTCAAATCCTTATTAAACATATGAAAGCATATTAACATGCTCGACAAAATGTGATATGATAAAATCACATAAGTCATTTTGGGATATACTAAATTCCCTTATTTATATAATCATCCCTTATGGATGAAGTGCCCACGGGCTATAACTAACGTCCTCTGGGACTAAAGACAGTGGTAGCCTACAACTCCCTGTCAAGGAAAGGTAATGAACTTTGATTCAAACCTTGAAGCCTCGATTCTATAAAATCAAGGCCTATAAATTAAACTTGTCTAAGTGACTATGCCTTTTGTGCTATTATTAACTTATAATTTAGGAGTATAATAAATATCCTGAATAATTATATATTTATCAAATTAACCAATATGTGTATTAAAAACATGGTTAATAAAGCGTTCAAAAAGATAAAACTGTTTAAACTTCCGTAAAAACCTTGCCCTTGTTTGATTTTTATGTAGCAATTAAAACTACATGGCGGGGTCGGAGGAAGGGAATAGTCACCCTCTGGAAAATCGCGATGATGAAAAGATTGACATAACCAGAGGAGAACTTCGTACATTGATTAACTCAGCTGTATCTAAAGCTGTGAAGGAGCAATTCCAGGAGTATAGTGAGACAAATAGTAAAGCCTCATCTGTACCCCACCCTAAATCCATCCCTAAAACTCCTCCAGAGCCTGATAACAAGCCGCCCTCAAAGAAGGATGAGTTAAAGAAAGATGACGATCGACATTCATCTAATGAACACAGTGTTCCATCCAAGAGGATAGTGTTCGATAATGAACCGCATACCAAATCCTGTAACTATAAGTACTTTGTTTCCTGCAAGCCCCGAGATTTTACTGGGGAAAAAGGGGCAGTTGATTGTATGATTTGGTTGGATGAAATGGACACAGTTGTCGATATCAGCGGTTGCGCTGAAAGGGATGTCGTGAAGTACGTATCCCAATCATTCAAAGGAGAGGCACTGGCATGGTGGAGGTCTCTCATTCAAGCTGCTGGGAAGATTCCGCTCTACAGCATGTCATGGGAACAGTTTGTTAATCTCATTAAGGAGAATTACTGCCCTCAACATGAGGTTGAGGGGATTGAGTCAGATTTCTTATCCTTGGTAATGACAAACTTAGATTGTCAAGCTTACCTCACCAGTTTTAATACCCTGTCCAGACTGGTCCCTTACCTTGTAACGCCAGAGCCCAAGCGAATTGCACGCTTCATTGGGGGTTTACCCCCAGAAATCAAAGCCAGTGTTAAGGCTTCAAGACCTACTACATTTAGGTCAGTAGCTGATCTCTCTCTGTCCCTTACTTTAGATGCGGTCAGACTAAGGTCGTTAAAGAAATCTGAAGAAAGTAAGAAGAAGCGTGAGGATGATAACTCACGAGGATCTGAGAAGAAACACAAGGGAAACACTGACTCTGAGAGGTCTGGGTCTGGAAAGAATGGTCAGCGGATAGAGGAAAAGCCAAAGTGCTCGACTTGCCAAAAACGCCACTTTGGAAAATGCAGAATGGAGTCCAATTCTAAATCAGGACCACCTGCATGTGGGATATGCAAGTCTAGGGAGCACAAGGCTGTTGATTGCGGGAAGATTAAAGATGCTACATGCTACAACTGCAACGAGAAAGGGCACATAAAGACCAACTGCCCTAAGTACGCGAGGAAGCCCGAGTAGGCCAAGGGATGATGCAGAATAATAATAGTATAATATGTACTTTTCCTTATCAAACAGTTTATGTAGAAACTTGTTTAATACTGGCACGTATAAATATATTATGAATGATAAAGGTTGAGAACTGTTGTCTCCACCTGATTAAGACTCCGGTCATTTAATGCCCGGTAGAAGTGACGATGTTACGTCGAAAGTGCTCCAACAAATCCTATATTGATATTGATATCTATTAGAAATCATTTTTCTAATATCCTTATAGCAAACTTTTGGTTGCATACTTAAAGACTCAATATAGTGATAAAAAAAAAAAAATCGATTGGTTGCCTTAAAAATCAAGTCCATATTGTGAGTGATAAGAAGCAATTAAGACTCCTTATGAGACAACCCTCGTAATTACACGTGTCCGTATGATTAATTAATATTAAACATAAAAAAATGGTGGAACTGACCGTCCCCGGAATCGAACCCGGGTCTAGGCCGGCCGCACCCTTTCGCGCGCCTAGCCAACTGAGCTAGTGCCTAGTATTGTGAAAATCTCCATTCTAATTAATTATAAGCACTTGTACAATAAACTTCCTTATCATTTATCAATGATAATTTATACTAAGTGTCCTGTTTTAAATACAGGCAATAATAAATCTTCATGAACCATAAACTTAGCAAAATTTTTATTATCATCCACAAGGTATAAATTACCAAGGAAACCATAGTAACCGATTCTTCTAGTATCGGCAAGGAATCCTTCCGAAAATCTAAGAGTACTCTTTCTTCGCATAGAGTACGACAACATATGTTATTTTAATAATTTTTCTCATTGTCTTCTATCGCCTGCGAATGCCAAACTATGTTTGATAAAAGTGTCATATGAGGATTGGCGTATCCTAGTGTGTCCCATAGATTATTTTCATGTCTGATCAGCATGGAGGTTTAATACATGGAACCCCTAAGATATCCCAATGATCATATTGTACTAAAGTCAACTAGTAGTATTCAAGAAGATATCCAGAATAGAATTGTTCAAATACATGTTCCCTGGTAAAGAAATATGTGGACTCATAACATAAATGTGTCACTTATTAGGCACAAGCGTTGTTGAGCGAACTGGAGCTTGAGATATGGAAAATCTCTGCAATCTCCTTGTACTTAGATTATCTCCTCCTAAATTTACCCTGTTTACCTCCCTAGAGGCAGGTGGAGTTAAGATTTACATCCCACTTTGGGTTAGAGTGTTGTAAGAACTCCATATTGATTATGGAATAACCGAAAACCTGATTAAGTAAATTTTAAGATAGGAGATTCATAACCTAACTCAATATCCTGAGAATTCGGTATAGGAAATTATGAAAGACGGTTCATTTTGCTAAGGCATTGTTCACCGCAACCCTAATTAGGCGACGATTAAGAATCGCCATCAGCTGCCCAAAATCGTCGAATTGTTCGACTAACTGTAAAGATTAGCTATTCCGTAAGATTAATTTTGAGCGATGGTTGGTATAATCATCTCACCTTAAGATAAGCTTTCTATAATAACTGCCATATAAGTATCAAGGTGGCTCCTTGGAGACCTTGTATAAATGGCATGTTAAACGTTATTGTTAGGACAATAGATTGGTAAGTCCAATTATAAGGATCTGAACGTTGCCCAGGAAACAACAAATAAGATCATACAAATTCCTAATCATCTGTAAGTTGCCATTATTAGGCAGAGAATACTTCCTTTATTTCGGTAAATCTCGGGCCGAGATTTATTTTAAGGGGGTGAGGATGTAACACCTCGAAAATTCACGTCCTATAATGTGTTGACACGTGTCATAAAGTTTGAACGTGTGAATGAATGTTATAAAAGGACTAGAGTTGACAAACACGGAAAGTATGTGTTTATATGGATTCTAAGTGTCAACTGTCAATAAATATAATGAACATTTACCCTGCACAATGTTCATACCTTCAAACGAATGAATCATGGATCATACGAAGCTAAAAGTGAGAGATTACAAACTACAGGGGTTAAATGTGTCAACATGTTAAAGATATACCTCTGAGTGACCTTTTTGTTGATGCATATTTTGTGGACACGACTCGGTTCGGTTCAACTCAGCTCAGTTCGACTTGGTTTCGACTTGAAGACACGAAGATCAAGACAAAGCTGCTTGTGTCTGTACTTTGTCTGTAATGTGTCATGATACAAAACGATGTCTTATGTTTAGATTTGTTTATATGTGCGTTCGATGTAAGTTTGACCAGTCAACCATCCTCCGGTTTGACTTGGCCAAACAGTTAGCACATTGGTTGAAACATGCTGGTGTCGAAGGATGTCATCGAAGGATGGTTTGTATCCTTCGATGACCTCGAAAGATGATGTCTTTCGATAGATGCAGATGGACCTCGAAGGATATCATCCTTCGAGGTATGTATGGATCTTTCGGTAGCATTCTGGTCGATAGATGATCCTTCGACCAGACTTCCGTATCCTTCGAGCATGTTAGCTGTGTCGGGTATAAATACCCAAGTGTTGTGTTTATTTCAGCAGAACACACAGAGACAAGTGAGAGACAGAAACTGTGAGAGCATTCTGTTGAGAGCACACACACGAGAGAACTTTGAGAATTTGCAGAATACATCTGTGAACATTGAGCTTGTAACCGGACCCTTCATTCGTATTAATACATGTGGTGTTAATCGGTGAATCTTGTGTGTCGTGTTTTGTGCTTGTTCTCGTATATATTCTCGGTTGCATGCTAGCTTGGATTCCGCACTCGCTAGTGTGTTTGATATAACAAGGAAAAGGTTTCATCTCATCCTCGGATAGGGACCTACAAGTGGTATCAGAGCTTTGGCTCTTCTCCTTGTTAAAACCGAGGTGTTCTTGGGTGTTTTTCGGGTTTTGAAAAGTTGTATTTTTCTGAAAAACCTTGTTTTTCAGGGTTTAAATCTTGTTCGGAAGTTTGTAGTTTTACCGGAAAACCCTTTGTGTTCATAATATCTTCAAGTGTTCTTCAAAGTTTACATCCTTTGATCTTGTTTAGTTATTTTCGAAAGTTGTTGGTGTATTGGAAAAGGGAACTGATTAAAATAATCATACAAAATCTGTTTTTGCAGAAAAGCATGGTCTGACCATACTTTCTGCCGAAAGATTTACCAACCCATCACCTTTTTCACCAACCCGTCTCACTTTGTCAACTGTGTCAGACAAGATCGATAGATATCCTTCGAAGTCGAAAGTTCATCTTTCGATCAAGGGAGGTTCGATAGATAATCATCTTTCGAACCAAGGAATCTTTTCGAAACATACATCTTTCGGTCTTCTGTTCTTTTTCGAAAGACTAGGATCCTTCGACTGGGGATTCTTTCGAAATCATCTTTCGGTCTACAGTTCATTTTCGAAGGATAAGGATCCTTCGTTGGAGAATCTTTCGAAAACATTGTTCGAAACTCAACAGTGATCTTTCGAACTCTGTTGATCTTTCGAACAGGTGTTGATCTTTCGATCCTTGTTTGTTTATGTTTAACAGTTGGTGTTTCAGGTCTTTCGATCAAGGATCCTTCGGCTGTTTGATTATCATTCGAAATTTTAATATAGTTTGTGAAAATTAATTTTTTTTTAAATCAATTTTCACTTAATATATTAATTTTTATAAAATGGGAACAAACGGTGAATGGTGGACTCAATTGACCTCGACTTCACAATCATCAGTTAAACAACCTGAGCCAGAGTTCGACAAAACTGCATGGATGCGAGCTTGTGCCCCACCTCAAGCTGCAATGATAACTGCAAATCAATGGGCATTGGTCACAAATCAAAACAGCAGCATTCAATCTATGATGCAGAACGACAGTGAAACTGGTACAAGCACAAAACCGCCAAAGTTGAATCACATCAATGATTGGGGATGGTGGAAAGAAAGGCTGAAAACTTATGTTCAGGGGCAAGGTCAAGATCTATGGATGTGCTTCTTCACCACATTTGAAAATGAGTTGGAAGTTGCAGGATCTAATCCACAAACTTACAGCACTTTGTCTGATGAAGATAAGAAGAAAATTGAGTTAGAAAAGAAGGCATTCATGATTCTCACACAAGCTCTTCACAAAGACATTTACCACCAGTTTGTTTACTGCACGACAACTAAAAGCTTGTGGGATATGCTCACGTTACGATGTGAAGGAAATGCTCAATCAAGAAAGATCAAGCAAGATTTACTGAAGAAAGAGTTTGAAGGATTCACGTGTATGGAGAATGAGACTTTGGGAGAGTTGTCTACAAGGTTCCATCACTTGATGAGCGAGATGTTTGCTTTTAAAGTCAATGCCACTCCACAAGAAATAGTGAAGGGATTTGCTGATAGCTTACCAGCAAAGTGGAGCAGTTATCTTGAAATTCTCAAAGAAACTGGTGTTTTAGACACAATCACCATTTATGATTTAATTCAAAAATTGGAGAACAAGGATGTAGAAGAAAAACTGAAGGCAAAAAGAACACTCACTCCTCAAAGTCCAGAAATGTACTTTGGGATTGCAGGAGGCATCAGTGGAGAAAAACCAGCTTCTCAACACGCGAAGCTTCAAACAGCTTTCGTCTCAAACACTGGTCCATCAACAACAGAACAGTTTGATCCTTCAGCATACTTGATGTATCCAAGATCAGATGTGAAACCGACAGCTCCTCAGCAGCAACAACCGCAACAGCAAGGGTTTTATGGAAGCTCTTCAAACATTCATGCCACTTCCAATCCAAACACTGTCAGATTAGACACTTCAAATTTTTCCAAAGTCAGTGTTGAAATAGCCAAGGAGCATATGGAGATGTTGAATACCTTGGTTAGTGCTTATTGTGGATTGATCGCAGGTCAGATTGGGAATATCAATCTAACCAATGAAGATTATCAGCAGGTGGATAGAGATGAGTTTGAAATGATGGATATTAAATGGGCTCTTGCTAGTGCCATTCGAAGAGCGAAGGAGTTTATGGAAAGAACGGGGAGAACCAACTTGGAAAGCAAGAAAGACACCAAGTATGGGTTCGACAAGCAAGCTGTAACATGCTTTAACTGTGGTGAACGTGGTCATTTCAAAAGGGAGTGCACAAGACCAGCTCAGCATGGAAACCAAAACCCCTTCAGAAATCAAGGCAACCAGCAGAACCAAAACAGGAACAATGTTCGTACGTTGATACCTGTTAACAACCAAGGCCAAGCAGGGTCGTCAAATGCCAACCGGGGACTCGTGGTTCAAATAGATGAAGGTTGTGATTGGTCGCTTCAGCTGGGTGAAGGAGGAAATGGTGGAACAGCATGTTATGCTAAAGTGACTGAGAAGGTGGTAGAACCCGCGTCTGCTGGTGAATCTTCAGAAGATGAAGATAGTTCGGGTTATAGTGGGAGCACAGATGGGGAATCACTTGATGCTGGTGATTTATCAAGTGATGCTTTAGATTTGAAGGTTGATGAACTCTTGGCTGAAGCTGAAGTATTATGCAAGAAGAGATCTATTCTATGTCAGAAATCTGCTGGAACTTCCGAGAAGCTTGCTAAGTTCTTCTCTGAAGATGGATCCTTTTCTTTCCATTCAGCCTTTACGGCTAATGTCGACAGTTCATCAGGCCAGGTAAGTGTCGATGAACCCACTGTAGTTAACTGTGAAAATTGTGATAGTTTAAAGGTTAAATATGCTGAACAGGAAAGTAAATTTGAAGTCACACACAAACACAATCAAGAATTGATTGTAGATCTTTCCAAAGCAACTGAAGCTAACTTGTTTTTAACCAGAAATGAAAAGGAGTTTAAGGCAACAATTGCGTCTCTAAAACATGATGTTTCTGAATTACAAAGGGCTGTTTTGAGAAAACAACATGTTAACAATGATTTAATTGACACAATTGAAAAGCAAATGGTTGAGTTAGCAACAGCTAGATGTGAATGTGAGACAATCAAGCAGAAATTGGAAAGCTATTCCAATTCCCGCTATGTTTTGGATCACATTATTGATGTTCAGAAGAAAAAGGGGGATAGGAAGTGTAATGGATTTAAATCATGTCCTCCCCCAATGAATCACAATTACTCCAAATTGCCTGATGACGAGGATATGCCCCGTTTTGAACCTACTGTGCCACTCAATCTAGATGATTTTGCAGCAGGCCTCGGGTTCACAACTGGTACATCATCCTCGGGTGAATCTGAAACTGAATCTGAATCTGAGAATGTGACAGATTCATCATGTGTTAAGGAACAGAGTCCTCCAACTGTTGAGGATGCTGATTCTTCGGATGATGAATCTGAAGTAATTGTGAAACAACAGTCTAACTCGGTTACAACGGATATTCCAATTGAGAATCACATCTTGTGTGATCCACCAGTGGAACCGAGTAAGACTGAAATGTCAAAAGGAATGGAGTCCCTTGTCTCTAGTTGTGAAGGGAGTAACTTGTTGTACACGCTCAAAGGAGATGATAAGATCTACTCTAACAAAGATTTTCCAATTAAAAATGTAAATCAAGATTTAATTGAGCAAATTTTTGAAGGATGTATTGAAAGTTTTTGGGAAACAAAAGTGGCAAAGTCACCGTCACTCAATGTGATCCAATTCCGTGTGAACAAGTTAGAAAACAATACGGAAACCAAAAACAATCAACTGAGCGAAAACAACAAGTTAATTCCGAAAAAGGTAAGATACAGGGAAAGAAGGCTCAGAACAAGAATGTTCAAGCACCTAAAGTTCAGCAGCAAAAGGTGCAAAACAAAAGAGCCCCCGTTAAGAAAAGAGAACAGAAGGTGAACTTTGTTGGATCAAAGGGTACAGATAAACTGGAAACATTTCAGAATAAATCTAACATTGATTTTGTAAAACAAGTTAGAATTTTAAAACGAAATGAACAGAATAATTACACCCAACACACCAACGGATGTGATTTAGGTCCAAGCACGTCTAGATCACAAAGTTCATGGTCTGGTTCTTCGTCTGGTCATCAACATGCTTCTCCGAGGTTTGTAGAGCGGAGAATGTGCTTTGAGTGTGGCACAATTGGGCATATTGTAAGATACTGCCCATACCTGCAAAAGTTGAAGACAAAAACAAGTGCTCCCCAAGAAACCAATTACCAAAAACGATCATTTTCCCCGAAACAAGACCCACGTGTCTTGAAAGAAAAGGAAAAGAAGTTAAAACAAAAGAATCAAAAGGTAATTGAGAAGGCCTTAAAATCAGAGGCCAAAGAAGAAAAACCTGTTCAAGCAAAACCTAAAACTGTTAAACCAGTAAATGCTAAAACAATTAATGCAAATACTGGTAAAGAACAAACAGCTTGGAAGCAAAAGCAGGTAATTCAATCAGGGGGAGCACCACAGGTTCTTTTTCCTAATCATCGAGTGATTGAAATCACTTACCTTGATGATCAAGGACGACCCAAGTCCACAAAGGCTTGGGTCCCTCTCTCCAACTAATTTTTGAGTAAGCGTGTAGGATATTCCAGGAGGAACTTTCGATAGTCGTAAGATTGTTGATAGTGGAGCATCCTTGCACAAGATAGGCAACAGAAGAAATTGCTGCCTTTGATGGAGAGAAAGGAAAAAGATAAGAAGTTAAACATTCCGATGAAGGAATGATGGTGAAAGAATGTGGTTGAATGAAAGTGGAAGCTTCGACAAAATGAAAATCATTTCAAAAATGTGAATGTTCAAGGCTTAGATCGGGTCCCCGGGATAGATTCAAATCAAAATGTACGCACCTGCAGCACGTCTGAAGTTCAACACTCAGCAAAATGAACGTGCAGTGTACATTTCTTCGTGGTGTGATTAGAAAAAAAAATGTGTTTGTTGAACAAACCAACCAGGTGTGCGGACGCCTTGGCATGGGTTGAACAACCGCACACTACTTCTGAAAGAGAAAGACAAAGACCTTCGCTGGTGCAATGTGGAAGACCAGCCGGACCCAAAGGTTTTTGATCTTGTTGCTGTCAAGAGATTTCAGTAGCTACAAAGAATCGACTTTGAAATCCACACCGGGTGGATATTCAGTTTGGGAGAGCACTCAGATTCCTTGCAATGCACGATGCAGTTGCAGGATACGGTTTTAAATTTCTAATCTCTCTTTTACTTGTCGATTATTAAGCTGCTTTGTGAATTATTATCTAGTACAGCACTCTTTGGCCAGACAATGTTGTCATGGTCCGCACCGCTTACCGACATGCCAACTGACTTTTCCAAAATTCGCTAAATCATTTCTGATTAAAACTTAATTTTGGTAAACGGCATTGAGGTAAAACATGAGTTAACCAACATCGGAAAACCATTTTTGTAAATACCTTTGTGTTTTAAATTTATTTTAGTTTGTTGATTTTAGGGGGAGTAGTTCCATCTTTGAAAAATCCAAAAACATCGAAAAATTTCAAAAACACAAAAACAATAGAAAAACAAAAATGAGTTTCCTGGCGAGAAAAAGAGAAAATGATAGTACATCAGTGGTCTGTCTAAACCTCTTTAAACCCAAAATGAAAAACGATAAGCAGCTCTATATAAGATGTATCGGTAGGCTCACAATCATTTTAAAGTGTGCAGGGTGATATAAACTTAAATCGACTGAAGACTGGGTGGGAACCATTCATTGGCATATGGTCTTAGTACCGAAATTTCGTTTGAGAGATTGCCGAGGTTCTGAGATATTCGGTCTTTATGCTGCTTATCATCTGGGTATCATGGTTGTATCTTTTACCGAAAATTACGGGGACGCAAGTCTAGATCTTCCATGATACTATACATACGTGTACTTACTGCATACGACCTCAATAAGTGATCAACAATCACATGTCCAAAAACAAATAAGTGATAATATATCACAAATTCTTTCCGGGTGTCAAGTTCGTCTCTCTGCTGTACGAAAGTACTGACCTGTTCACGGACTTGCTCCTGTGCCCTCATGCATTCGAAAATCAAGTTCCTCATCAATAAGTGATTCTATCACATAGGGCTTGTTTTCAATCAAAATAAGTGAGAATCTCACATCATATACGGTCAAACAGATGATAATCGGTATACTCACCGGTAAGATGAATCCTCGTGCATACCTTGATACGGGAATGTGTCGTGATGTGGATGAACACCGGTCGGTAAGTATAAATCATACCTTAACGTATCCCCTCGCCATGATTACAAATGATCAGTTGAGCTTATGTGGACAACAATACCGATAATTGTTATAGGATGCTTATCTTAATGTTAACTAATAGAACAACAAGAGCGTTTTGGCATGACCGTACACTGATATGATTCTCTTACCCTCGAAACTCGCAAAAAGAATGTCTGTAAATATTTATTTAATGTTTCCTGTTTATGTATCTTTGTATATATTTATTTATTGCTTTCCATCTTTACCTTTGAAAAATGAAAATTTCAAAAAGATTTTAGGTGTGTTTTAATTTTAAACTTTATAAAATCCAAAAAGATTTTTCTTCTAGTTTATTTTTGACTGACCGATGTTGGAACTCGAGTCTATCCTACCCAAAATCCTGATCTTAAGCTGGAAAACAATTGCATCTTTATAAACAGTCGAAGTTAACAAGTGTTGAAAGTTAAAGGATTAAAATTGAATATTTTTCTAAACTTTCAAAATGTTGTCGGTTGGTGTTTGATTGAGATTTGATCTCATATGTGTCATTTGTTTAAATGTTAACTATATTCCAAGCGGTTGTTCTCATTATGCGTTTAGCTTTCTTGCATGTGCAGATGCTAAAGGCGAGGAGAACATGGTCGATGACAAGCTTCGGAATGAAGACACGAAGTGGAGGCACTCAAAGGATAAAGTGATCGAGTTGCCGCTGACACTTCATCAACACACAAGGATCTGAAGAATTGGCAAGTCAAAAGATTCACGAGCATGACTCAATGGAGAGTTCAATCTAAGGGGGAGTTTATTGACACACTTCCTAAATGAAAAAGGGGAGTTTGTTGATACACTTTCTACTTACGACGCGTGAAGACTTTGAAGATCCTTCGACGTGGAAGACATCGAAGTTGAATCTCTCGAATAGCGTTGAACCTCACGAGTAGCGTCCAAGGGGGAGTTTGTTGATGCATATTTTGTGGACACGACTCGGTTCGGTTCAACTCAGCTCAGTTCGACTTGGTTTCGACTTGAAGACACGAAGATCAAGACAAAGCTGCTTGTGTCTGTACTTTGTCTGTAATGTGTCATGATACAAAACGATGTCTTATGTTTAGATTTGTTTATATGTGCGTTCGATGTAAGTTTGACCAGTCAACCATCCTCCGGTTTGACTTGGCCAAACAGTTAGCACATTGGTTGAAACATGCTGGTGTCGAAGGATGTCATCGAAGGATGGTTTGTATCCTTCGATGACCTCGAAAGATGATGTCTTTCGATAGATGCAGATGGACCTCGAAGGATATCATCCTTCGAGGTATGTATGGATCTTTCGGTAGCATTCTGGTCGATAGATGATCCTTCGACCAGACTTCCGTATCCTTCGAGCATGTTAGCTGTGTCGGGTATAAATACCCAAGTGTTGTGTTTATTTCAGTAGAACACACAGAGACAAGTGAGAGACAGAAACTGTGAGAGCATTCTGTTGAGAGCACACACACGAGAGAACTTTGAGAATTTGCAGAATACATCTGTGAACATTGAGCTTGTAACCGGACCCTTCATTCGTATTAATACATGTGGTGTTAATCGGTGAATCTTGTGTGTCATGTTTTGTGCTTGTTCTCGTATATATTCTCGGTTGCATGCTAGCTTGGATTCCGCACTCGCTAGTGTGTTTGATATAACAAGGAAAAGGTTTCATCTCATCCTCGGATAGGGACCTACACTTTTGACAAACCCGAAGCTTTGTAAATGTAAATTATGCTCACTAGAATGCACGATATAAATTTCATAAAGTTTCGTTATCGTATGAGAAAGTTGTGATCAAATTCGTGTGCGAGGGGTTAAAAGCGTCAACGTTGAAATTTATGACTTTTCAAGTAACCATAAAGTTACCCAAGGACTTAACAAAGTTTGGTTATGTCTTAAGGCCCTTAAAAGTTAAGTTAGAGGGCTCAAAGTACAAGAAATCATGTTAAGATCAAGTGTAGAAGGATCAGGGACTAAAAGCGTCAAAAAGTGCATAAGTTTGCATTTTCGCGCATAACTTACGTTCTGAATACATCCGGACATCCAAAAATTTATGTAAGCATGACTATATTATATTTTAGTGTTCGCCTTAAGAAAAATCCATTCGTCGCGTCGTTTGGTTCGTTTTTCGCGCTTATGCGCATTCCGTCGTAATTAAGCGAACATCGCGACCGTACGGCCAAACGAACCGACATCCGAGATATTTTTGAACATGTTTTAAGTTCCCTATACTTTAACTTCATTTTTGAGCTTTGAAATGGGGTTAACGGGCCTTAAACGCGTCGAAAATGGGCTGATTGCAATACAGGGACCAAAAGTGCAAATCTGCCAAACTAGGGCCTAGCGGTGCGCTACACTTTTAGCGTAGCGGTGCGCTAGGGGTCTCCTGACCAGATGCAATGTTTCTAACAGCCTGTTTACAGCAGAACTAACCACAACCACATGTTCTAATTTGTCTTGTCATCAAGATAAGGAGCATATGTAGCCACCATAACCTTCCGACACTTGTACGGATAAGATTCGGGCACGATATACGATAAACGATCCTAACGGTGGTGCATATCCTATAAATACCCACCATAATCAACTTCAAAAACCCACAAATCTGATCATTGTGCTCTAAGTTGGAACCTTCGTTTCATACCTGAGCTATTTTGATCTAGATTAGCATTCGGGGACCCTTCGTAAGTATTCTTTCGTTCTTTTATCGCTTTTCGAGTCCGAAAGTCAAAATTTGTTTGACTTTCTGCATTGACCAGTTTATGGTCGATGCGAAGTTCGTTTGAACTTCATAACGTGAGCGTGATCACGATGGTTATAGTCCCTAGTGACTATACCTACTGATTACCACGTTATCTAGGCTCAGTGACGAGCCGTAGTTTCGACCAGAATACGTATTCTTGCGTATTTTGTAACCAAACTACTTATGGGTATCAAAACCATTTGTTTTGATACCAAACTTGTTTTCTAACTTAGTTAAGCATGTTTTAACATGCTTAGCTCGTCACTTTTAGTTTAGTGCTTATATAGGGTCGTGAAGGTAAGCGATCTAAACAATCGCTTATACTTTCGAACCCGACCCGTTTGCTCGATCATTAGGATCCGACCAAACACATTAAGTGACCTTATGGTCACATCGTTCGAGTAGTTGTATGACAGGTAGTATATATGCCTTAGGTAAATGACCAAAATACCCCTACGGGGCTTAAATTGAGATTAAACTCGTTTTGGGCATAATGGAAGGTATCCTACTGATATCACAACATATTTAAGGCATATTAACTTAGGAAACCTGTTCGCGACCTATTCGGTTACCCGTTACGCGTTATTCGCGTTCGGATCGGTTTATATAACTAGTTTATATAAGTTAGCCGAAACGGGTCAAACCTTATCGGTTTTATCTCAAAATTCAGAGTGTGTATCAAATACCCATATTAGACAAGTCTTCAAACTTGTCGGGTCTAAAACACATTCTATTCCGGTCTTCGCTTAATCGTGCGTAAGAACCGTATATTTCCTTAAGACTAATCGATCTAAGCTTAGGCTTAATTAAAGACCCGTTAGCATTCTAATTGGTTATTTATACCATCATTTCCAGACTAGAGCTTTCCGGTAAATTTTACCTACGCTTACTTAAGTGACTACGGCTGAGTTATTAGATTCTTGCTATTTAAGACAGGAGCTAGCTCAGGTAAATACTCTTAACTTATTTTCCCTATACGGGCTTGGGATACGGTACTATAAAAGTACCGCTTGGTCGGGTGTATGTAGTCATTAAATCGGATTGTGATTGATGTATCTACATACCCTGTTTAATATGTATTATTTTATTTTATTTGGTGTATGGCCCTTGGGGGTTAATGACCATGTCCCGGATATCCTTGGCATCATTTTACGAAATGGCCACGACCTAAGCACGGGGTGTAGGCATACACCTGGCAGCTGCATTATGTAAAAACTGGTAATCCACTCCGAGGTATCATCCCTGTGGGTTATACCGGAACTGGTAATCCACTTAGGGGATGATAGCCCGTGGGCATTATACCTGTGGCGTGTCAGTTAATCTAGTCCGGCCCTACAAACTGGCCCTAACGGACGACAAATAAATAAAACTGTATACAAGATTATATACAAATAATTTTCCCAAGTTATAAAAGATTAATTTTGCCTCTGTGCATTTTAATCAAAGTGTCAAAAGGTTTGTGCCTGGTGCATCTAAATCAATTTTCTTAAACTCTTTTCAAATGAGTCGGTTGAGTGTATTTACCAGTGAAAACTGACGTATTTTCCAAAAAGGTTAAGTGACAGGTACTGAACGTAATTGGCTGGAAGCTCAGGGCGCTAATAAGGAATCTTGCAAGTTCTAGGCGCCTAAAGTCTGTTGAACAAATGATATGTTTTAAGATCCGCCTGTGGATCCTTTACTTCCGTTGTAATACTGAATATTACTTCATATTCGGAATGTAATAATAAATATCCTTTGCTTCCGCTATGCATTCATATATATTGTGTTGTTTGACTATTATGTTGCCAACCATGACGTCACGATACTCCCCACCGGGCCCACCGGTGACACGTGGAAATCGGGGTGTGACACTTTCAAACAAAATCTTTGTTGATCTATAACATTAATAGCAGAAAAGAGTTGTGGGATGCTTTAAAAGAAAAATTTAGTAAAACAAGGGTAGGGCTGTAAACGAGCCGAGTCGAGCCGAGCTAGACCCAGCTCGAGCTCGGCTCGAACTTGATTCGAGCTGGCTCGGCTTGAGCTCGAATTTCAAATCGAGCTGAGATTTGAGGCTCGAGCTCGACTCCATTAGAATTCGAGCTAGCTCGGCTCGGCTCGATCTAGCTCGAACTAACAAAAAACCACAAAATTTACTACTTAAAAAGCCTTTAAAAATGAATTTCTTCATAGACTAAAGGCCATAATTGCCATTTAATTTAACTATATGGCTAAATATGCAAGTATAAATAGTTAATTCACTTTGTACATTGTCTTTACCTTCTTTTATAGGGGGAATACTCCCTTGGTTTTTGTTTTCTAAGCGATGTGGGACAAAAAAATGAAGGATGTCAACCTTATCGAGCCGAGCCAGACCAAGCTCAAGTTCGGATCGTTTACAAACCGAGCCGAGCCGAGCTGGCTCGTTAACAACCGAGCCAATTTCGAGCCGAGCTTTCTTCGAGCCTTTTTCGAGCGAGTTTCGAGCGATCTGCGAGCCACGAGTTTTTTGAACACCCCTAAACAAGGGATATAACTAAAAACATCCTTAAAATTCCCAACCAAAATCATGAGATCTTCAGTAATGTTAAGGAAGAAATGCTAACACAAAAACTAACTAAAAGGTTAGATCCAAGTGTTGATGTTGAGGAAGCAATCAATCTAATACAAACACATGTTTGTGAAAGGATTGATGCAGAGGATGTTATAGATCCTAATCCCTGGAATTTTACTGAATTTAATTATAATTGTGCTTTCAAGGCTACCAATAAAGGTGCTAATAGTAGAGCGTCTAGGCATATGAATGGATGCAAAACTCTACTTAAACTCAATGACATTAAACATTAGGGTTATGGTGCAACATCTGTTTGTCAAAATGGAAGTCCTACAAAAAGAGCACCACAAACAGATCAAAAGAAATTTGAGTATGTTCAAAAACCAAGAATTAACAAGCATCCTCATGGGTATAGTCAACTCAATGGGGGTATCCAAACAACAGTTGACCCAAGTGTAAAAGCACTTGCAAAGGGTGAGATGGTTCATAAACTACTACTCACCAAAGACCACTCCCAAGGAGCTGACACAGTTGAAGAAATGACCAAATCCAAACCAGACAATGTTTTGGATTGTCTAAAAAATTGACCCGTTTCCACTGTCTGCACGGAATATCTATTGGCAATTAAAAAGTGCAAATAGAGGTTTCCCTAGCACTTATCATCATTCAAATAAAACATGAAAATGTTTTATGAAAATCCTTTAAAAAGTTGTTTTTTCTGAAAAAAAAAAAACAGTAAAATGGTTCATTGAAAAACAAAAATTGTTTTTTAAATTCATGAAAAGATTATTAAAAATCACCAAAAACAAATCTTTGTTCAAAAGTGTAAAACGTCTGCTTTAGTGGTTCAAAACTCTATTTTAGTGGTTCACTCTGTTTAACCTTGGTTAACCATTGTTTGTAACAAAGAACCACTGATTCATTGTCCACTGTTTTACTAAAAATGTCAAACATAACCACCGTTTTTGCAAAAAGCAACCATTGTTTTCCTTAAAACTCTGTTTTTAACCCAACATAGGTTTCAAGCATGTGTTTCCATCCATCTTTTGACCTAAAGTTAAACAGATGTACCAACCTCTATTTTATACAACCAAACGTTTGATGATATCAAACAGAGGTTTCAAAATAGACCTTTAGCAAAACAAACCTTTCATTCCTTCACCAATGGGTTTAATAAAAGGAACCCACTATGAACAAAGTTTTGCCTTAATAAAGAAAAGACTGCCACGTCACTAAAAAATTAACTCCGTGATCCATTTCCACAATGTTAAATCTACAGGATATGGTAGGTATGGAAACTATCCCAAAAAATGACTTGCAAAATGAGTTCATAGAAAGGGAATTCTTTTTCCATTTCCCACCAAAAAATGACTTGCAAAATTAGTTCATAGAAATGGATATGGTAGATATGAAGCTCAACTGGGAGCCACAGTTTTCAAGCCACATTTCCCACCAAAAATGAAATTCTTTTTCCCTACACTTTTGGTGTGCATGTCTGCCAAGACCACCACTTTTAAATGAAATACCCCTAAAAACTCAGTATTTGGGATATGCTATACTGACAAACACAGACTATAAGCTATCCCAAACACTGTATATGGATATGGTGGCAAACATAAAAGCAATTAAAAGGAAAATTGGTAATCCTTTTCTGTTATATCCAAGGCTGTTGAGTTTTCACCTTCAAAGGGTTTTAAAACAAGAAAGTTTTGAACAAGGTGCAACCATTGAGATAAATAGTCTTTCAAATGAAACATCTACACGCATGATCGCCTCAAAAGGTCAAGAAAGTGCCCCTGACGAATATGTTTTACAAAACCATGCAACAGATGTTACAACATCTGTTGCTGAGCCCATTGAACCTGATGCCTACAGAGATCAACCCACCTATGTGGTACCCACATCAGAAATTTCCATAGAAACCACTTCCACTTCTATCCCCAAATCAAAAAGAAAAACCAAAAAAAGGTGTCTCTAGGGTTGAGATGCCAGAGATCCCTGCTGTAACACAAAAACAACAAAACCTGCTTCTCCAGCCAAAAGGGCCAAAACTACCTAAACCACTGACCATCCACACCAAACATCTGTTGGCATTACAAAAGTGCCAATAGATGTTACAATAATAACAACAACAAATACCACATCATCCATAACCTTACCACCAATCCCACAAACTAGAAAAAGAAAAGCAATAACCTCACCTACCAAACCCTGTATCAAAACTACATCATCACTTCCTGTATCATCACCTCCATCATCGTCCCAACCATCTACAAACCCTCCAAGGCCAGCTAGTGTTAAAGAATACCTAGAACTCAAAAGAAGACATACTAAGAGAATGGTTTTAGAAAGAAATCAAGGGGAATGATGATAAGCAACTTCAACAAATTATGTCAGAAGAATACTGTAGGTCCCGTGAGCCGTGCGGATCGTAACAGAATCGTCGATCTAACCTAGAGTGCGGAATCCTCTAGATCAGATTTAACAGAAAACGTGTAGAAAACCGAAATCACTTTAAACCCGGTCATTATTGATTATCTTCTAACGATTACAATCAATAAAGATCTCTAATTCGTCCAAGCCTTTCTCTTTCACGAATTGTCTCCAAGAGTGATTAGAAGATTAACCTAAACCCTAATGCTAAGCTTTGTTTATATAGGACAAAGCTTTGCATATGGGCTAGGCGCATTTCGCCTACCATCCCCCTATGTGGGTTTGGTTTGGCCCAATCACTCTTAATTAACTATTACAAAGCTAAACCCGCTAACTGTTTATCGTTTTACTAATTACAAGATATCCAAAGACTAAATCTAAGATGTTGTCACAAATATGCACCAACAAACTCCCCCTTGACAATAGCTCGCAAAGGTAACTTCAGTCTTCAGAATCTCACACTCTTTTAGTCTTTGGATAGCTTCAGCTTTAACAGCTTCTGTCAGCAACAGACTCCCCCTAAGCTGATGCATCCAATCACCAAATCTTCAAAACTTTAGCGCTTGAGTAAACTCCAGTTCAGCATTTGTATAGAACTCTTCAACTCTTCAACTTTGTCTGCAATGTAGAAAGGAGGTTCTACCATGCATCCAATCAAACTCTCATCTTCACAGCAACTTCTCAGCAACACAGCAACACAGCAACTTCTCAGCAACACACTACTTCAATCGGTTTACTATAAAACAAACATCTCGAGAAACCATAAGAATTTTTCAACATAAGTTAAACAAATTATTATTATTCAAGAGATTTGTTAAACTGTATAACAGATTAAGCATTTTCCAATTCAACACCAACACGCACAAATTTTTAAACAAACACCTTATAACATGCATGCTTTAAAAATTTGAACCCACTTACTAACACTGTCTCCCCCTATCGGTAACAACTCCTCCAGGAATAACAGTTTTCCGTACATTAAGAATTTTAACAGAAAAAGGCACTATTTTTGTATTTTTGTATTTTCTGAAAGCAAATAAATACAAAAAGCAATAATACTCTATTTTTGTGAGAATCACCGGTAAGAAGATCATATCAGCACAATCAAACTGTTTCGCACCGTTAGTTAATTCTTTATTTAATTTTCATGAAAAGCAGTCCAAGACGATTACCAGTATGTTTGTCCACCTAAAAAAAATGCATGAACATTTCAAGTACCATTACCGTATGATACGTTAAGGTAATATTAATTCTGATATACTAGTGTGTCCCACTTCAGGATATACCCCCGCGATCAAGGTATGCACAAAGATTCATCGTAGTAGGTGAGTATACTGAATTCATCCGTTTTGTTTTTCAACGTTTAGATAATTGGTGAACAGGTCAGTACTTCCGTACAGCAGAGAGACCAAAATATCTAACGAGGGCTAAGAAAAATACCATTTTTGGTACGATTTATGCATTTTGCATTTTTGAATGACTCTCTATGAGAGCTTCTTCATTTTCAGGGTTTTGGCATTTTTAGCTCTTTTAAGATATCCTGGGTGTGTCTAGGTCAGCATGTATCTGGATGCAGCAGAAGGACACCCCTGATATCCCCAGATGAAATAACAGTATAAAGACCCAAAACTTCAGATTTTGGCAATCTATCAACGCAAGATTTAAGGTCATTAAACCATACACCACTGATGTGTTCCCCACTCATACTCAGTGCATTTAGATTTATATCACTTTGGTAAGTTGATTATTTCATGCTTTTGCCTACTGGTATATCATATGATGAAGCTGCTATCACACTTATGCAATTTAATTCAGTTTGAGTGTGACAGTCTAACTTGCTGATGTACTATCATTTCTTCTTTTTCACACAGTGAAAACTCATTTTTGATTTTCTATTTTTTTATGTTTTTGATTTTTCAATGTTTTTGTATTTTTGATTTTTGAGAAAGCAGTAAACTATTTACAAAATTCTTATGAAAAACCAGTTATTCAGGATTCCTCATCCCGTTGAGTTTGACTAAGTGTTCAAAGCGAGCTCGATCAACAGCTTTTGTGTAAAGATCAGCAAGGTTATCTAGTGTGTCGACTCGATGCTATTCAATGAGTCGTTTTTCAGCACAATCCCGTATAAAGTGATGACGTATGTCAATATGTTTAGTTCTACTGTGCTTTACGGGATTGTTTGTGATTGAAATAGTGGCATTATTATCTATCATAATAGGAGTACGAGTGAAATCCAAACCGTAATCGCGCATCTGCTGTTGAATCCAGAGAACCTGAGAGCAACAGCTACCCGCAGCAATATATTCAGCTTCACACGTAGATGTAGACACACAGGATTGCTTCTTGCATTGCCAAGACACGATCCTGTCTCCTAAAAACTGACAACCACCTGTTGTAGACTTTCTGTTTGATTTGCATCCTCCAAAGTCTGAATCAGTGTAAGCAACGAACCTCAAATCACTATCAGCTGGATACCACAACCCAAGTTTAGGTTTCCCCTTCAAGTAACGAAGAATACGCTTCACTGCTTTCATGTGTGACTCTTTCAGATTCGCCTGATATCTGGCACACAAGCATACGGCAAACATGATGTCAGGTCTTGAAGCAGTCAAGTACATTAGAGAACCAATCATCGCCCTGTATTGAGTAGGATCAACATCTTCAGTGCTTTCATGATCTGGGCCAAGATTGTGATTTTCGCAAATAGGTGTGTTGAAAGTAGAGCAATCATTCATTTTGAACCGATCCAAAATGTCATACACATACTTCATTTGATGAATAAACATCCCATCCTCCTTTTGTTCAACTTGTAATCCTAGAAAGTAAGACAGCTCACCCATAGCGCTCATTTCAAACTTGCTCTTTATCACCTGTTCAAATTCCTTACACATGTTCTCATCTGATGACCCAAAGATGATGTCATCCACGTATACCTGTACCAGCAGAAAATCTTCCTTCCTCCTCTTTATGAACAATGTACTGTCAATCTGACCTCTTTCAAAACCATTTTTGAGCAGATGTGTAGACAGTGTCTCGTACCATGCCCTGGGAGCTTGATGTAACCCATTCAAAGCCTTATCGAGTTTGTAAACTCAATCTGGATAGTCTGGATCAACGAACCCATGTGGTTGTGAGACATACACCACTTCTTGGACTTTCCCGTAAAGAAATGCACTCTTCATGTCTAGTTGAAAAACTTTGAAGGCCTTGAATGTTGCGAAAGCGAGAAACAAACGAATTGCCTCCAACCTTGCCACTGGTGCAAACACCTCATTGTAATCTATTCCTTCTTGCTGATTAAAACCTTTGACAACCAACCGAGCCTTGTTGCGCGTGACAATACCTCTTTCATCCTTCTTGCACCTAAATACCCATTTAGTACCAATCTCTCTTTCACCTTTAGGAAGGTCCACAAACTCCCGTACCTTCAACTTCGCAAACTGGGCCAATTCTTCTTGCATAGCTTCAACCCATGAATTGTCTTTAAGAGCCATATGAATGTTCTTCGGCTCCTCTTGGGAAATGAAGCAACTATACAAGCACTCGTTCACAATCCCAGTCTTCTCTATTGAAACAAATAACCCAGAATTCGCAGTTATGTTTCTTCTCGTCTGAACACCTGCAGTAGGATCTCCAAGTATCATGTCAACTGGATGATCTCTATTTGCTCGTGTAGTAGCAACAGCATCGACATCTAGATTATCACCCAAGTTTGATCCAACCTCCCCCTGAATATTCTGATTTGCAAACGGATTAATGAAATCCTCCCCCTGATTGGGTTCAGTTCACTATCGCTTGAATCAGGATCAGCAGCACCTTGGGAAGATTCCGGAGCATCTGACATATCAACATTCGATCTAGGCACGAACTCGCCTTCATCGTCTTCACATACCACTGTTTGAATCAGCTGAGAATCATCTGCATCAGAAACCTCAGGAATATTAAATGATTTAAACACACTTTCATAATCATATAATATAGCAGGACCGCTCGTTGATTGTTGAGGTTTGTAGGAAGTAATTTCCACATTAAAAACAACCTCAATTTTACCAGTTTTGAGATTAAAAACCCTATTATTCGGTGTGCCAGGCACGTAACCTAGAAAGTAGCCTTCGTCAGCCACCTCACCGAATTTTTGTTTATCTTTATTTCGCACAATGGTGCAGGGTAATCCAAATGGTTCAAAGCCTGTTAAGTTTGGTTTTTCGTTAAACATAAGTTCATGACAAGTTTTGTTTGTGACAACCCGAGTTTTCAAGGTCTCTATCCGATTTAACTTTGTACTTATTTGCTAAGTGTGCTTAATAATTATTTAAGGTGCAATATAAGTGTATTCTTGATGTGTATGTTATGTGCATATTTTGTATTAATAAGGTGACAATTGAATAATTGTTAAATATGGGAACCTTAGCTGAAATCACCCCTTAGCCGAAAACACACCCCCACGAAATCAAGAGGTGATTTCGTCCACAAGTGGCCAACGAAAACCAGAATGGGCTTTGGCCCAGTAGCGTCCGATTATAATATTTGTTCATAACCTATACGCATAAGTTAATCGGAAAACCCTAACCGCCTCTCACATTCTCTCTCGTTTTTCTTTGAAACCGACGGCAGCCCTTATCTCATTCAAAGTTTGATTTCCTGATTTGATCAACCTTATCCGGTTAGTGGATTATAAACGCTTGTGATTATTTGGTTGATATTATGATGTAACTGTTAGATAACTTGTTTATGGATTTAATATATGCGATTAGGTTATATGATTGGCATGTGAATTGTATAGATAGTGCAACCAACTTAATGTTTTGCATGTGATCACCTCCTCATAATCGGTTAGTTTGTCTTGTTAGCATATGAATTGTCAGTGGACATGTGGGAGTTATGTGTGTGCCATTTATTGTAATCGAGTACTATCACATGTGTGCCACTAATCAATGACTTGCATGAATTGTTATTACCGATGATTGAATGAGGATGGATTGGTATTCATGTTTGTGTAAGGATTTACTAATAAATGGATATTTTAGGGATTTAAGATACCAGTGGTATTATCGGTCCAATAACATAAGACTTGCAGCCACTATATAAGTTGGTCAAATAGCAACATGAAATCAACTTACACTTGTCGGCCATGTTTGATTATTTTAATTGATTTACCGATTGAATGGAGGTGTTGGTCTCGCAATGTTTTGATAAATTATATGTTAATATATCGATGATCTATTGAATGATTTTATGATGAATTCGGTGTAACTGCTAGATGATTATTTAGAGTTCTGTGTGATTTGTGTATGTGATGATGAGAACCCTACATGAAGAAATCACTAACTGGACGAAGACTTTACCAGACGAAAACACAAGGCCCAGATGAAAACACTATGTGTTTTCGCCAAACTTGGAGTTTGACAAAAACCCAAAGGGTTTTCGCCAAAGGGGGGGATTTCGCCTGATGTGGTTTTCGTCAAACGATCTGATCATCAACCTTGTTAGCTTGTTAACTGTGTTAGTTAGTTAACCCTGTTAAGCTGGTAACTCTGTTAAGTAAGTAACCCTGTTAGTTTATTTAATCAGTTTATTAATTCTGTTAGTATATTAACTCTGTTAAGTCTATTACTTCTGTTGAGTCTGTTAGTGGATAACCTTGTCAGAATGGACTGAGAAAGCCTTTATGTGAAGCATGAATTGTGTGGATTTGATTAACTGTTACGTGTTACACGATGTTAACTGCCAAGCAACATTTGACATTACATTTCATGCGAGTCTTTACGAACGAAAATTGATTTTATATACGTGTGTATTATAGGCCGTAACTGATAAATTGTGAGCGTGTAATTCTTAGCATACCGAGTAAACCAAGGTGAGTTCACATTTCCAAGGCATGGGATTCCCGGTGGGTTGGGAATGGTATTGATGGAATGGTATTGATAGATATGATAGACTTACGTAAAACCTACGTAAAACACTAGACTACTTACCATCGTCCTCAGGTTTCGAGGGACACTTACGTAAAACCTACGTATACTTGTGCTTACTACTGTCCTCAGGGTTTGAGGGACACTTACGTAAAACCTACGTATACTTGTGCTTACTACTGTCCTCAGGGTTCGAGGGACACTTTACGTAAAACCTACGTAAACCTCACGCGTACCACTGTCCTCGGGTTAAGAAGGGCACTTACGTAAAACCTACGTAAACCTCGTACGTACTCCTGTTCTCGGGTTAAGAAGAAGAATTATGGTTACAACTAGTCTAGTATATACAACATGGGAAGCCCCCACCAATTGAACATACAAAACGACTTAGTTAATAACGCGTAGTTATGCAACGACCTTACTTACTGTGAACTCGCTCAACAAGTTGTTGACTCTCTGTTACATGCCTTGCAGGACCATAGGTACCCATGGAGCTTGCACGTTGTAGGCACGGATTGTGGATGTTTTGATGAAAAATTTATGACTCTTTAAACCAAACACTTGTGTTGGATTTTCATACTATGCTTCCGCTACCTATACTATGTTTTTGATTGAACACCAATTGTATTGTGATGGATTACATTTACTTTTACTTATTACATATATGTTCAATATGATTGGTGGCTTGATCCTGGTCAGTCACGCCTCCAAGCGATGATACTCCGCGTGTGGATTTTGGGGGTGTGACAGATTGGTATCAGAGCCATTGGTTATAGAGAACTCGGTTTTAATAAGGGGAAAACGTTTTTATTAAAACCAGACTATAACCTGTACAGTGCTCAACAATCCATAACGACGCCTCGCTCCACATGCAAGACTCAACATTCTTGGTAATATGGTATATGTTTTATTGCCTACTTGCTAGAATTACATAGAACTTTGCTCATGGTATGCTTAGATACACATAACCCCTATTGCTTGAGAATACTTGTGTGCTCACTCTTTTCTGTCATCGCACTATTCGCGAACCTCTCTTACTTATGTTATCTTTGCTATGAAGATCATGGCTGGACGTATCAACATGACACAAGCCCAGTTGACGGCTCTCATTAACGAACAAGTTGCTGCGGCACTTGCAGCCGCACAAGCAGGAGGTATACCCTGCAGTTGTAACTCACACTAGGATCTTTAGATCCTACACTCCTAAACCAACTCTTGTGTTTAATCTTGTCCTGATTCTTATACCCAACAGGTCAGCCACCTGTTTGCACCTTCAAGACTTTCATGGACTGTCGTCCTACTACTTTCAGTGGCACGGAAGGAGCAGTTGGACTCCTCCATTGGTTTGAAAAGCTCGAGTCCGTTTTTGAGATGTGTGAATGCCCTGAGGCTCGCAGGGTGAAGTACGCCACTAGTACTCTAGAAGGCATTGCGCTGACTTGGTGGAAGGCGCAAGTTCAGATGTTAGGGTTGGCAGTTGCTAACGCCACACCCTGGAATGATTTCAAGGAGTTGATCAAAGAGGAATACTGTAGCCATGATGACATTCATAAGCTGGAGGTAGAGTTTTACAATTTGCAGATGACGGGATCGGAAATTGAAGCGTACACCAAAAGATCGAAAGAGTTGGCTATTATGTGTCCCACTATGGTAGACCCTCCCATTAAGAGTATCGAGCTGTATCTCAAGGGTCTAGTGCCAGAGATTCAAATTCATGTAACCTCAGCGAATCTTGGCACCATTCAACAGATCGTCAAGTTAGCTCATCGCCTCACCGATCAGGCAGTGGAACAGAACAGGCTGCCTAAACGTATCAGCGCTACTACTACCGCTACCACTTCAGCTACTCCTGCTGCTCCTAGTGACAACAAGCGGAAATGGGAGGGGGATTCCAGCAGGGGTTCAGCTACCATTCAGTCTCAAGCTCAGCAACGCAAGACTAATGACTACCAGAGTCCGGGTCAGCAATCCTCTGGTAGTCAGGGGCAGAAAAGATATCAAGGAAATCACCCAAGGTGCAACAATTGTAACAGACATCACAGTGGCCAGTGCAACAAGGGTCGTTGTCAGAGGTGTCTCAACATGGGTTATGAGGCCAAGGATTGTAGGAGCCCACGGCCTGTAACTCAGAATCAGCAGCAGTAGCAAACGCAGCAGAACCAACAACAGGGTAATAAGGGATGTTTTCATTGTGATGCTGAAGGTCACTTCAAGAGACACTGCCCCCAGTTAAACCGAAACCAGAACAACAACAACAATAATCAGGGCAATGGGAACAACAATGGGGGAAACAACAACAACAATGGTGCTAGGGGTCGTGCATTTGTGATTGGTCAGGGTGATGCAAGGAACGATCCTAATGTGGTTATGGGTAAGTTTCTTCTCGACGACTTTTATGTTACTGTATTATTTGATTCGGGTGCGGATACCAGTTATATGTCTCTGAAAGTTAGTCAAATGCTTAAACGCGCACCAACACTTTTGAACACCAAACATGTCGTAGAGTTAGCTAACGGTAAAAGTCTAGAGGCCACACACATAGTTCAGGGTTGTAATCTTATCCTCGCTGGTCAGACTTTCTCTATCGATCTCATTCCTATAACTCTGGGTAGTTTCGACATCGTCATTAGTATGGATTGGTTATCTCAACAACAAGCAGAGATCCTATGCAAGGAGAAGATCATTCGCATTCCCCGTACTGGAAAAGAACCTCTCGAAGTTCAAGGCGACAAGAGTGGTGTCGTGAGTGGCATCATCTCCTTCTTGAAGGCACAGAAGTGTTTGCGAAAGGGTCACACAGCTATATTAGCACTCGTTACTGATACAACGACGAAAGAGAAGAAGTTAGAGGATATTCCAGTTTTACGCGACTTTCCTCAAGTGTTTCCTGAAGAGTTACCTGGGTTACCGCCTCATCGCCAGGTCGAATTTCAGATCGAGCTAGCTCCAGGAGCAGCACCCATAGCTCGAGCACCTTATCGCTTAGCTCCAACTGAACTGGAAGAACCGTCTAAGCAATTGCAAGAACTCTTGGAAAAGGGTTTCATACGTCCTAGCTCTTCGCCCTGGGGAGCTCGAGTATTATTTGTGAAGAAGAAAGATGGTACCTTCCGCATGTGCATAGATTACCGCGAACTGAACAAGGTGACCGTGAAGAATCGCTATCCTCTTCCACGCATCGACGACTTATTCGACCAGTTGCAAGGGTCGAGCTATTACTCGAAGATTGACCTGAGGTCAGGCTATCACCAACTGAGAGTCCGGGATGAGGACGTCTCCAAAACAACATTCAGAACTCGCTACAGTCATTACGAGTTTTTGGTCATGCCATTCGGGCTAACGAACGCACCTGCGGTTTTCATGGATCTTATGAACAGGGTGTGCAAACCTTATCTTGACAAGTTTGTCATTGTTTTCATCGATGATATCCTGATCTATTCGAAGAGTCAGGAGGAACACGAGCAGCATTTACGACTTATTTTGGAACTCCTTCGAACGGAACAGCTGTACGCCAAGTTTTCAAAATGCGACTTCTGGCTTCGTGAAGTCCACTTTCTAGGCCACGTGGTAAACAAGGATGGGATTCATGTTGATCCCTCCAAGGTAGATTCGATCAAGAACTGGCCTGAACCTCGCACACCAACAGAAATTCGCCAATTCTTGGGTTTGGCAGGCTACTACAGAAGGTTCATCAAAGATTCTCAAAGATTGCACAGTCGCTTACTTTAGTGACACAGAAAGGTGTTGCTTACCGTTGGGGTAATACACAGGAAAAAGTGTTACAGCACTTAAAGGATAGACTTTGTAGTGCACCTATCCTCTCATTACCTGAAGGCACAGACAATTTTGTAGTCTACTACGACGCATCCATCCAAGGTCTTGGATGTGTGTTGATGCAACGGGATAAAGTCATTGCTTATGCTTCACGCCAACTTAAGATTCATGAACGGAATTACACTTCACATGATTTAGAGCTGGGAGTTGTTGTTTTTGCGCTCAAGATATGGCGACATTACCTGTACGGTACCAAGTGCACCATCTACACCGACCACAGGAGTCTCGAGCATATCTTCAAGCAGAAAGAGTTGAACATGCGACAGCGTCGATGGGTCGAGCTACTGAACGATTACGAATGTGCTATAAAGTACCATCCGGGCAAAGCCAATGTGGTGGCCGACGCCCTCAGTCGAAAGGATACTACACCTAGGCGTGTACGAGCGTTGCAACTCACTATTCAGTCTAGTCTTCCTTCTCAGATACGAGATGCTCAGGTAGAAGCATTGAAACCAGAAAACATCAGGGCTGAAGCTCTACGTGGCTCAAGGCAACGGTTAGAACAAAAGGAAGACGGCGCCTACTATGTAACGGGACGCATCTGGGTCCCACTCTATGGCAACTTACGCGAGCTTGTAATGGATGAAGCTCATAAGTCTCGCTACTCAGTACATCCTGGTTCAGATAAGATGTACCACGACTTGAGAACTACATATTGGTGGCCTAGCATGAAAGCTCATATAGCAACTTACGTTAGCAAGTGTTTGACTTGTGCGAGAGTCAAATCGGAATATCAGAAACCATCAGGCCTACTCCAACAACCAGAGATACCACAATGGAAATGGGAGCAAATTTCCATGGATTTCGTTACTGGCCTGCCTAGATCTCAACGTGGTAACGATACTATTTGGGTGATCGTGGACCGACTCAAAAAATCTGCACACTTCTTGGCTATCAAGGAAACAGACAAGTTCTCTACTTTAGCAGACGTTTACTTGAAGGAAGTGGTTGCGAGGCATGGGGTGCCCACCTCTATTATTTCCGATCGTGATGCACGTTTCACTTCAGAACTTTGGCAAGCGATGCACAAATCTTTCGGCTCACGATTAGACATGAGCACAGCTTATCACCCGCAAACGGATGGGCAGTCTGAACGCACCATCCAGAACCTTGAAGACATGCTTCGGGCATGTGTGATTGACTTTGGCAACGGCTGGGAAAAGCATCTGCCACTTGTGGAATTTTCGTACAATAACAGCTACCACACCAGTATTAAAGCTGCTCCGTTTGAGGCATTGTACGGGAGTAAATGCCGGTCACCTCTTTGTTGGGCAGAGGTGGGAGATAGTCAGATCACTGGTCCAGAACTTGTGGTAGACACAACAGAATGAATTGCTCAAATACGACAATGAATGGCGGCAGCTCGTGACCGTCAGAAAAGCTACGCCGATAAGGGCAGGAAACCACTCGAGCTCTAGGTTGGGGAGCGGGTACTACTCAAAGTCTCACCCTGGAAGGGTGTTGTTCGTTTTGGAAAATGAGGCAAGCTCAATCCGCGATATGTCGGACCGTTCGAAATTATTGAGAAGATAGGCAGGGTGGCCTACAGACTAAACCTACCAGCTGAACTCAGTGCAGTTCACAACGTTTTCCACATGTCGAATCTGAAGAAGTGTCTGTCAGATGAGACCCTCATAGTTCCTTTGAAGGAGCTCAATATTGACGAGCAGTTGCGATTCGTCGAGGAACCAGTTGAAATCACGGACCGGGATGTTAAGGTCCCCAAGCACACTAGAATACCTCTTGTTCGAGTTCGTTGGAACTCCCGTCGTGGCCCAGAGTTTACCTGGGAACGAGAAGATCAAATGAAACTCAAGTATCCCCAGTTATTCGGAAACAGTGCAACCACTACTGAGGTTGAAGCTACTACAGAATTTCGGGACGAAATTCCAAATCAACGGGGGGATGATGTGACACCCCAGGAAAACCAGTAAACAATTCAACACAAGTAGCTTCCTCAGTAACCGCGTGCTAAATTTCGGGACAAAATTTCTTTCAAGTTGGGGATAATGTGACAACCCGAGTTTTCAAGGTCTCTATTCGATTTTACTTTGTACTTATTTGCTAAGTGTGCTTAATAATTATTTAAGGTGCAATATAAGTGTATTCTTGATGTGTATGTTATGTGCATATTTTGTATTAATAAGGTGACAATTGAATAATTGTTAAATATGGGAACCTTAGCTGAAATCACCCCTTAGCCGAAAACACACCCCCACGAAATCAAGAGGTGATTTCGTCCACATGTGGCCAACGAAAACCAGAATGGGCTTTGGCCCAGTAGCGTCCGATTATAATATTTGTTCATAACCTATATGCATAAGTTAATCGGAAAACCCTAACCGCCTCTCACATTCTCTCTCGTTTTTCTTTGAAACCGACGGCTGTCCTTATCTCATTCGAAGTTTGATTCCCTGATTTGATCATCCTTATCCGGTTAGTGGATTATAAACGCTTGTGATTATTTGGTTGATATTATGATGTAACTGTTAGATAACTTGTTTATGGATTTAATATATGCGATTAGGTTATATGATTGGCATGTGAATTGTATAGATAGTGCAGCCAAATTAATGTTTTGCATGTGATCACCTCCTCATAATCGGTTAGTTTGTCTTGTTAGCATATGAATTGTCCGTGGACATGTGGGAGTTATGTGTGTGCCATTTATTGTAATCGAGTACTATCACATGTGTGCCACTAATCAATGACTTGCATGAATTGTTATTACCGATGATTGAATGAGGATGGATTGGTATTCATGTTTGTGTAAGGATTTACTAATAAATGGATATTTTAGGGATTTAAGATACCAGTGGTATTATCGGTCCAATAGCATAAGACTTGCAGCCACTATATAAGTTGGTCAAATAGCAACATGAAATCAACTTACACTTGTCGGCCATGTTTGATTATTTTAATTGATTTACCGATTGAATGGAGGTGTTGTCTCGCAATGTTTTGATAAATTATATGTTAATATATCGACGATCTATTGAATGATTTTATGATGAATTCGGTGTAACTGCTAGATGATTATTTAGAGTTCTGTGTGATTTGTGTATGTGATGATGAGAACCCTACATGACGAAATCACTAACTGGACGAAGACTTTACCACACGAAAACACAAGGCCCAGACGAAAACACTATGTGTTTTTGCCAAACTTGGAGTTCGACAAAAACCCAAAGGGTTTTCGCCAAAGGGGGGGATTTCGCCTGATGTGGTTTTCGTCAAATGATCTGATCATCAACCTTGTTAGCTTGTTAACTGTGTTAGTTAGTTAACCCTGTTAAGCTGGTAACTCTGTTAAGTAAGTAACCCTGTTAGTTTATTTACTCAGTTTATTAATTCTGTTAGTATATTAACTCTGTTAAGTCTATTACTTCTGTTGAGTCTGTTAGTGGATAACCTTGTCAGAATGGACTGAGAAAGCCTTTATGTGAAGCATGAATTGTGTGGATTTGATTAACTGTTACGTGTTACACGATGTTAACTGCCAAGCAACATGTGACATTTCATTTCATGCGAGTCTTTACGAACGAAAATTGATTTTATATACGTGTGTATTATAGGCCGTAACTGATAAATTGTGAGCGTGTAATTCTTAGCATACCGAGCAAACCAAGGTGAGTTCACATTTCCAAGGCATGGGATTCCCGGTGGGTTGGGAATGGTATTGATGGAATGGTATTGATAGATATGATAGACTTACGTAAAACCTACGTAAAACACTAGACAACTTACCATCGTCCTCAGGTTTCGAGGGACACTTACGTAAAACCTACGTATACTCGTGCTTACTACTGTCCTCAGGGTTCGAGGGACACTTATGTAAAACCTACGTATACTTGTGCTTACTACTGTCCTCAGGGTTCGAGGGACACTTACGTAAAACCTACGTATACTTATGCTTGCTACTGTCCTCAGGTTTCGAGGGACACTTTACGTAAAACCTACGTAAACCTCACGCGTACCACTGTCCTCGGGTTAAGAAGGGCACTTACTTAAAACCTACGTAAACCTCGTACGTACTACTCCTGTTCTCGGGTTAAGAAGAACAATTATGGTTACAACTAGTCTAGTATATACAACATGGGAAGCCCCCACCAATTGAACATACAAAACGGTTTAGTTAATAACGCGTAGTTATGCAACGACCTTACTTACTGTGAACTCACTCAACTAGTTGTTGACTCTCTGTTACATGCCTTGCAGGACCATAGGTACCCATGGAGCTTGCACGGGAGGCGCGGTCGTTGTGGGCATGGATTGTGGATGTTTTGATGAAAAGTTTATGACTCTTTAAACTAAACACTTGTGTTGGATTTTCATACTATGCTTCCGCTACCTATACTATGTTTTTGATTGAACACCAATTGTATTGTGATGGATTACATTTACTTTTACTTATTACTTATATGTTCAATATGATTGGTGGCTTGATCCTGGTCAGTCACGCCTCCAAGCGATGATACTCCGCGTGTGGATTTTGGGGGTGTGACATTGTTAAAACGTTTAACGGTTAAAACTTTGTTTAGGACGTAGCAAGCTGTATTCACAGCTTCTGCCCAGAAAAGAACTGGTAGCTTTGAATCTGAAAGCATAGTCCTAGCGGCTTCAATCAACGTCCTGTTTTTCCTCTCAGCGACTCCATTCTGTTGAGGAGTATAAGGAGCATAATATTGATGTTCTATTCCCTTTCGAAGACAGTAGAGATCCAGAATCGGATTCTTGAACTCCGTGCCATTATCACTCCTTATCCTCTTGATCCTTGCATCATGGACGTTTTCCAGTTTTGTAAAAAGGTCTATCAACATCTCTGCTATCTCATCTTTTGTACCTAAAAAGAAAACACATGAATAACGTGAGTAATCATCCGTGACAACTAGATAGTAGTACTTTCCACCTATGCTCCTCACGTTCATTGGACCGAATAAATCCATGTGAAGTAATTCATAAGGGGCATCTATAGAATGTACTGTTTTAGACTTATGAGGTTTCTTATGTTGTTTTCCCTTTTGACATGGAAGACATTTATCTTCCACTTGAAACCTCAGCAATGGAACCCCTTTCACTAGCTTGTTTTTGATGATATAATTCATTTTGCGGTAGTGAATATGGGCCATGCGTCTGTGCCACAACATAGATTCAGCTTCAGATGCTTTTGATAGTAAACACGCCACCGCTGCAGTTGGATCCTTGGCACCCATGTCCATGACATAAATATCATTTTTCCTTGGTGCAGGCATTACTATCCAATCATCCAGAATGACCAAACCCGGTTTCAACACCAATGCCTCAGTATTAGTAAAGTGGACCGAGTGACCCTTGTCGCAGACTTGTGACACGCTCATCAGATTGTGCTTAAGCTGCTCAACATAGTTCACTTTGTCCAAAGTGATCTTCCCATTCGTCACTTTTCCTCGTCCAGTTATCCTACCACCATTAGCACCAGCAAAATTAACATGTCCACCATCATAATCTTCAAATTCCGAAAACAACCTCGCATCCCCCGTCATGTGCCTGGAGCAGCCACTATCAACATACCATAAGTTGATAATCCTCCTTAGCAGCTCCTGCACGTACCAACCAAAATATTAGTTAGATTGGGGGACCCAAGCCTTAATGGTCTTGGGTCTTCCAGATTCATCAACTACAGGAACATCCATCCAGTATCCATCACTCCTAACTGGAGTCTTGGATCTTGGACCTGTTGATGGAAATGGGGCATGATTTCCATAAGGTCTCTGGTCCTGAGGGTACCTATTTGTGTTTGGACTATGTGACCTTTGAAAATTTTGATTTTGATTCCAAGAACCTTGATTGTTGTAATTTCTAAAGCCATTGTTATAAAAAGTTCGACCACCATTATTTTGGTATCGATTTTGATATTGACCTTGACTTCTAAAATTGTTTGAATTTTGGTTGTTCATTCTTGGTGAAATACTTCTAGGTCTTTCATATCTGCCTGATGTAGATTCAGGCTGAAATCTTGGTTGATTTCTTTGAAAACGAGGAACTTGAGGAGTTCCTTTTTCAGCCTTATCTACACCACCAGCAACACCCGGTTGTTGCTTTGGAGCAGATTTCTTTGGAGAATTTGAGACTTTCTCCTCATTATCACCTTTCTTCTCTGTGATTTCCCTCTTTGTTTCTCACTAACTTGTGCTTCACCCTTTTTATTAGGATAGCAGCTAGCTACATGTCCTTTTGTGTGACATTTGAAGCACGATCTCTTTTTCAAAGACTTTTCAGTTGAAGCCTTTGAACTAGATTCTGGTTTTGATGATGATGCCTTAGAAGGATTTGGTTCAGTTTGCTTAGTTTCAGAATTTTCTTTGTTTTTATTATTTGCAAACTCTAAATTTGATTCATTTTCAATAACAGTTGTTTTGTTTTTCATGTCACTTCCTTGAACAAAATTAACCTTTTTAACAAAAGTTGGATTTTTATTCGTAGGATTTGTATTTTTCTTTTTCAAAATAGGTTTGCTGTTATTTTCCTTCTTAGCATCATTATCTTCAAGCACATCACCTTGACTAGATGTGAAACTACTTGGTGATGTTGACAAAAAGTCTGTGAACTCATCTTCATCAGGTAAGAAAGAATAGTCATGACTAAGAGGAGGTGGGACTTCATTAAAGCCCTTGAATCCCACACTGGTCTTGTCATTACTCTTCTTTAACCCACCCATCATGTGTTTCATAACAAAAGTAGAATCCCTGAATTGACCTAATTTCTTTTCAAGTTCAACAATTTTGAGTTGTGCATCTGACAACTCTTTGCATTTTTCAGAAATCTCTTTTGTTTTCTCAGCCATCATGTCATGAGCTAAGTCTATGACTTGAAGTTTTTCGTTTTGTTTGCTGGTTAAAACTTCAATTTCAGCCTCATAGCCTTTTATCTTTTTCAAATATGATGACTCATTTCTTTTAGCAAAGAAATTTGATTCCTTTACGTTAGATATTTCGCTCACCAGACTTTTATTTTGAGTTGACAACCTGTCAACTTCACCCTGTAATTCACGACACTTTAAACAAACAGAAGTAGCAGAGTTACTTACCTCTCCTGTCGATTTGTCTGAGTTGGCCATAAGAGCAGCCAGTTGAGCTTCCATTCTTTTGATGATTTCATCTTTCGCTTCATCTTCCCTTTCATGCTCAGACTTTGGCTTTTCTTTTTCAGCATCTGTTGTCTGATCAGCATTATCTATCTCAGCTTCACTTTTCTTCTCAACCTTAGCATCATCTACTGTAGCTTCACCTTCATCAACTGGCACAATCTCTGCCATGAATGCCTGAGTGACATTCTCATCATTTTCCAAGTGAATACTCCAGTCATATGAGCCTTCTCTTGGAGTAGAGATCAACGCCCTTGAGTTAGAGTTGTTTGATGCATTCCTATTGTTTGAACTCTGACTCGAAGACTCATGCTTTTGTTTTTGACATTCCCTAGCGAAATGACCATAACTTTGATAGTTAAAGCACCTCACTTTGGTCTTGTCAAATCCAACACTCTTTCCTACAAACTTCCTTCCAGTTCTGTTCATGAACCTCTTCACACGTCTCGAAATCATTGCCATCTGCCATTGTAAATCCATCTCTTCTAGATCATCAGGGTCAATCTGATCATAATCTTCATCTAAAGTAGCAGGATCAGATATCTTTCCCTAAATGTAGTTCTCATAAGACGCAACAAACGAAGCAAGTAGAGCAAGATGTTCTTCAGCAGACTTCACACTCATTGGCATTGACTTTGCACTACTACTTGGCTTAGCAGCTGATGATATCTTAACTCCTGTTGATCCTCCTGAAGCAGCTACAAAACACACATCACCGTCCTCATTTACTGTGACCTGCTCATTATCACACGAGAGAAATGCAGTAGCAGAGTCGCTAGAAGCATCATGAGATGAAGAAGATGTAAGCCCATTGTAAATCCCTGGATCTTGAACCTGATCATATCCAGTATCCTTCTTCTTCATACTGAGCTCATAAGCTCTTAGCTTTCCAACTACTTCTTCAAGTTCCTTTGTCTCATAATCTGCTTCTCCCTTGATCATGAGAGTGTAGATATCCCATTTAGTAGGTAGAGCATCAAGCAGCTTGTCATTTTTCTCTATGTCAGTGTAGCAATCTATATCATAATTGTCCAATTCTGACATCAGATGGTAGTATCGAGTGATGACGTCCTCAAGTGACTCATTTTTCATATATTTGAACACAGCAAATTGCTTCTTCAGTAGATCAACTTTGTTCTTCTTGACATCACGATTTCCCTCATATCTCTTCTCTAGCGCATCCCACATTTCCTTAGAAGTAGTATACTTCTTAAAGGTATGTTTGATGCCATCAGGTAAAGACATTTTAATGGCAGCCAAGGCTCTCTTTTCAGCCTCATACATTTTATTTTGTACGGCATCCATATCAACATAAGCAGTTATACGTTGTCTTCCCTCAAACTCATGAGTTGGGTTCACATACCCATCGTCTATACATATCCACATACGAGTGTCCTGGTACTCAACAAAGGATTGAAACCTATCCTTCCATGTCAAGTAGTTCTCCACCTTCATCATCTTAGGTGGTTTGTTCGTTGTGCTAACCTCATGTTCCATCCTTAAAATTTTTCGTATGCGAGCCAAGAAAAATTCCACCCCGTCCGAAATGGTCCTAGATGGTCCGAAATGGCTTTAAATCCGAAATGAGCACTTTCTGGTCCGAAATGAAGCTTTATGATCCGAAATGAGCACCCCTTAAACCGAAATGATCCGTAATCCTTTTGACTGGTCCGAAATACAACTTAAACTGGTCCGAAATGAGTTCTTTTGATCCGAAATCCAAGACTTCTAATCCGAAATGCAAGTCTTCAAGTTCGAAATGATCCGAAATCAACTCAAACTGGTCCGTAATGCAAATGTTTGATCCGAAATGCAAGCCTGAGTATCCGAAATACAAGTCTGAGTATCCGAAATGCAGTAAGAAGATCCGAAATGCAATCAGACAATCCGAAATGGTCCGAAATTGCTTGATTTCTATCCGAAATTGCTTGATTCTGGTCAGAAATGCAAGTATTCTGGTCCGAGATGACCCGAAATACTTGATGTTTGTCCGAAATCAACAGCAGAACACGAACACAGCCTCCAAAAACGTCCAAAACGCCGATTTTTCTGAAGAAACGATTCTGAACCGAGCAAATCAAGAGCCTAATGCTCTGATACCAATTGTAGGTCCCGTAAGCCGTGCGGATCGTAACAGAATCGTCGATCTAACCTAGAGTGCGGAATCCTCTAGATCAGATTTAACAGAAAACGTGTAGAAAACCGAAATCACTTTAAACCCGATCTTTATTGATTATCTTCTAACGATTACAATCAATCAAGATCTCTTATTCGTCCAAGCCTTTCTCTTTCATGAATTCTCTCCAAGAGTGATTAGAAGATTAAGCTAAACCCTAATGCTAAGCTTTGTTTATATAGGACAAAGCTTTGCATATGGGCTAGGCCCATTTCGCCTACCATCGCCCTATGTGGGTTTGGTTTGGCCCAATCACTCTTAATTAACTATTACAAAGCTAAACCCGCTAACTATTTATCGTTTTACTAATTACAAGATATCCAAAGACCAAATCTAAGCTGTTGTCACAAATATGCATCAACAAATACAAAAAAGTAGATGACTTACAAGGTTATGCTACTATGATATGTAAAAACCTATCCTATGATCCCATAACTAATGCATATCTCAAAAAGCCACTCAAGGAAGACTACATTAATCACATCATGGAAAAGAATCTATTGATCCTAGATAATGATGCTCTTTGACTAAATTTGGCAATTGATATCAATAAGTATGAAAATAATGTGCGGAAATGGAAATAAAACTTTCAAGAAACACAACTTACAGAATATTCAAGTTTATATCATTTTGGAAAACAATGTGTACAAGGTGATTGTGTGGTTATTGACTATTACAAACGAATACTTAAAGAATTCTATAATGAAGGGTAATGGAGTTTTTGTTGTATGTATTGAATGCTTGGCTTAACTCATTTTCTTCGGTGGTGACATCTCTATTTATAGATAGTCTTTGTCATGAACCAACATTTGTTTATTCATGCACTCGCTTTGCAGAAAGTAGCTTTTTATCATATTCATTGAATCCATCAAGGTCAACTTGCTACTTCACAAATGTGGCAGAGGCTTATCTTTTAGACAAGTTGGCTCATCAGAATTTTCGAATGGCCTTCTTACCAGAATTCTATTGAACTGATCATTAGAATTTCTGATGATCAGATGTTATGTGACAACTATCAAAAATCCAGGTATCCGTATAATTAATTAATCTTGATTAAGTACTTAATGACTGTGCTGAATTACAATTAACTGCTTTCTGATTATTGCTTTATACACACATGTGCATCACATATTGCAAATGACATATCATTAATTCCATGAGAACTTTATTGACATAAAAGATGCACAAAGCACAGTTAGCACAGTTAACAGACAAACCGGGAAAATGCTGACGGAGTTCAGTACATAGACAAACAGTGTTTTGAGACCCAGTATGAGTCAGAAATTAAGTACTACACTAGTATAGAGTGTAGGGAAGTAAGGATCACAAAACTACTTTTCTAGGTGATAGTTTAAGTGCCGGAAAGTGCCTGAAACTCACCCAATGTGCTGAATTTTGCTACTTTTCTAGGTGATAGATTAAGTGCCGGAAAGTGCCTAAAACTCACCCAAAGTGCTGAATTTGGCAAAATTCAGCATAAATCAACATTTTAACAAACTAATTTTATGCAGAAACATGGTAAAATGATCCCGAATGCTTTACTAACTGTCGGGAATTAAAAGTGTCACAAAAAGATACATAAAGCACACTAAGCTGTAAGGTTTAGCACTTTAACTAATCAGTGTCTAACCGGACAACCGGACACTACCCGAAACACCAAATTTACACTTGAAGCATTGTTTTAACATTTCCAAGCTAGTTATGGTCTCCGAACATCATAACACCCCATACAAAATATCTAGTAACTAAAACACTTAACTTACACTTGGATTTGAACTAAATTGCAACTAGATGATTAAACCTACACCTAGACCCCCCCCCCCCCCACCTATGGATGGCCATACCCCCTCCATACCTTTAAGATTTGATTTACTTATTTTAATGGATCTTGTTTTTACTATTTAGAGAACATTACACATGGGTTAAATGGAAAGGATGGTTATAAGATGAACATAAGAGATCATAATTTACACACACTTCACAGACTCATCTTTCTCCCTCTATTGCTCTCCATCTCGGCCGAACACTAGCCACACCACCACCATCATCATTCAATCTTCATCATCCATTCCAAGCATTCACAAAGGTGTTAGAGTCCATACAAGGAAGCTTGGTGGCTTTGGAACTTGAAGGACCTTCTCTATTTGCTTTAATCCTCTTTATTTCTACTCTTGATTCATCCCTAGCCTTGAGCTAGTGGTAAGATCCTTGTACACTCCATATTACTTCTATTTTGAGTGGTTAAAGTAGTATCATAAACAAGAACCTTAAGAACACTAAAGAACATAAGCATGTAACTTGAACATAAGCTTGATTTATGGAGTAATCTTGATGAAACTAAGTTGTTTATGGTATGAATGCTTATTGATCATTGATTGTTTGTAGAAATGATGTTGATCATCATAACATCTTGCTAGATCATGATTAGAAACATAGTTTAGCAAGATGAGAAAGTGAGAATGTGGTAGGGTGAAAGATCATCCACACTTAAATCATGAACTTGAGAAGAATACTTTGGTTTCTTGAAAAATAATAGTCAAAGTGGGTTAATAATCATATAGATCTAAGATTTATGAGTGGTTTTCCAAAAGAACCAAGTTTAAAATATGAGTTTTAGTAGATCATGGTTCTTACATAAACAAACACTATTTTTAATGGTTAAACAAGTGTAGAAACACTTGTGTAACAAGAAGATTACCTAAAGAAGCATTTTTAGAAAATGTGTTTTGAAGTTGTAAACATCCAACTTCTTTAAAAATGAAGTTTTCAAAGAAGTAAACACACTTTGAAGGATAACTAAACCCACTAAACACACTACCAAGTTACTACAACTTTTCATAAACTTTCAAGTTCACGAATTAGTGGAATAAGCATGATTTTGGCAAAATTGGTAAGTGTAAGTTGTTTAGTGTTAATTGTGGATTGATTGTGGTGATTTTACAAAAGAAAATGATATGCTTGAATGCATGGAAACCACCATTTTTAGGGGAAACTATGGCAAAATTTTCTAAAAATACAAACACTTAGAAAAATAATGTCAAACAAATATTAACCAAGTGTATTTTAAAACATACATTGTTACATAAACTTTGCCATAAATTTTGGTTACAAAATACAAATATTGGAGGTTGGTTTTTACAAATAAAAGTGACTAAAAATATATTTAGAATATATATATACATTAAAGACACATATGTGTGATTATTGGTATACTTTGTGTAATAGTTATATTATTTTAGGACTTGAAATAATATAACACATTAAAACACCAAGAATTACAATCCAAAATATTACCAAAATCTCAAGGAATAAATATACAAGTTACACACAAAATATTGGCAAAACCGAACAAGAAATGTAACTTACAAAATATTCTGGAACTTAATTCGCAAGTGTATTTTGGTAAGTAATATTTTGGACACAAGGAAGTGAAAATATGATTTTTTGCAATTATTACAAAGTTATATCATATTTTTGACAAAGAGAAAATATATTGTTTTTGGGAAATAAAAATATATTTTCTTGGAATTTCTAGAAGATATATAATTTTTGGGAAAGATATATATTTTCTTGAATACACTTAAAATACATTATTTTTGGATAAAAATGAGTTTATATATATTTTCTAAGTTAGACTTGAAAATATACTATTTTGGAACTACAAATATTTTTGCCAAAAGAAAAATCACAAATAATTTTTCCAAGTAATATTTCTTATATATATATATTTTGGAAATATATATATTGGTGGACTTTTATTAGAAATAATATTCCGGAAGGTTTAATATAAATTTAAGTATATGAATACTTAATGAATACAATAATATACGTATTCTCACACGTATAAATACACACCGGAATACGACGCCAATACATTGCAAAATATACAAATACAAGAATGCGAATACACATGTATAAGATACCCCCATCCTTGGGAAGGAAATACAAGAACCAATACTTGGGAAGTATTAAGTTAATACATATTGTTCAACAATTATTCCAAAATTTAATAAATATAATTTAAGTTGAAATATTATTTATTTTGACAATAATTATGTAACTTGGAATAATATCAACAGCATAAAAGAAACGTAACTCAGAAACGTTAACACTAAGTCAAGGCACGACCCGTTCGAATAATAGACATTAGTACGTTGTAGGTAGTCGTGTTCACCGGAAAAGTACGAGTTACGATTGTTGAAGACGCAAGAATGTGAGTTCATGTCCCCCTTCTCTTTTAACTGTTTTCAGTTTTATAACTTCGGGGGTGAAATACTTGTTACAACTGTTTACAAACGTTTTATACATGGTATGGTTAGCTAAGGAAGGGTACTGCTTGATCATGTGAGTGGTGGGTACAACACTTAAGGCCATTAATCCTCGTTGTAGGACCGAGGGACATGAGTGATAGATCTATTTGGGTGTTGCGAGCCCACACCCTTGAGGACCAGGGTAGCCCATGTGGTGACTATGTCTTATTCCCGGAGACAAATCTGCTAGGTTTGAGTTTTCCTGCATCACTTCACACATATCAATGGCCTTGCAAACCATTGGTGATCTGTTTTCCTTGTTGCTTTCATACCAGGATTTACATACATACAGACATACATTCAAAGGTTTACTCATACACACAAACAAACACATGAACTCGCTCAACTTTTGTTGATGTTTTCAAAATACATGTATTTCAGGGAATTAGTAAGTGGATCTGGCGGGCGTTGAAAGTTTCATGCTGCGTTGTGAATAAAGATGTCATCCATGGTTTTGAGGTTTGGGTTGGGTGTCTTATTCCTAGATGAGACACGTCTTCCAAACCTTGGTTTTAATTAATGACTTTTGATGAGTCCTTAGTGAACTCTTAAAACAATTCGTATGGTTTGTAAAACTTGAATTTGAAGTCTACATTTTAAGACAATCTCATTATGTTTAAACATATTTAATGGATGACAAATTTTATGGTTTTATTATATAGTGGATGTTATGATTGAATGCAATGGTATTAAGAAAGTCACACCATAATCACGCTTTCGTAAAAGTCAGGGTGTGACAGCTTGGTATCAGAGCTTCGATTGTAGCGAACTAGGATTCCTTCTCGAGTCTAGACTACAATCACTAGGGCTCTCACGAAAATGTTTTCACAACATACTTTCATTGCATACACGAAACGCCCAGATCCAGGGAGACAAACATTTTTACAAACAAAAGACACGAAACACACTTCAAAGTTTATGTTTATGGTTCAGTCTGAGAGACTGGGTGGTACAGTCTGAGAGACTGGGTAGTTTAGTTTGAGAAACTGGGAGGTTTAGTCTGAGAGACTAGGTAGTTCAGTCTGAGAGACTGGGTAGGATAGTCTGGGAAGACTAGGACGAATACGTGAATACATTATTATTAATTACATGCTTACTGATGGTTGTTGATATATGTGCATATGTTGTGATTGTTTTGTTACAGACACTATGTCTTCGTCTGAGAGTGGACTGTCTGATACTGTCGACCCCATGGCTATCGTTTCGGACGATGAGATTGTCCCAGAGCCTGAGATTTTTACCTCCGACACTGAGAGTGACCCGGAGACGATGCCAGATGACGATGATGATTTCCAGCCTTTTGCATTACCTGACTTTGGCGACGATGTACCGCATGCTGATGGTTTACCCGACGAGGATCCCTTTCTTGTTCCTATTCCTGACCAGGACCACCTCATCCTCGGACATCCCGATGGTGAGCATGTCGTGGCTCCGATCCTCGCCCCTCTGCCTCTTGCGGCCTTTCCTCTCGAGGATTTGCCTTTTGATGACGTATATGATGATGATGTCGATCTTTTCATTGATGCCCCCCCCCCTGACGATGACCAGGGTGACGGAGTTCCAGCTGATGATGCCATTGTTGTTCCACTCGTTGAGGTTCCTGTCATTGAGGTTTCCACTGATCATTTTATTCCAGATTCTTTCGAGTCTGTGTCATCCACCACTTTGCATGCATTGGGATTGCAGCGTTACCCAACTGATTGTGATACTGACACGGCCCTGTCTGTTGCACCTGTTCCTCCACATGACTTTGATCTTGACCTTGAGCTTGACTTTGCCATTGACGATCAGCCTATTGATGCACCCGTTGATCCTGAGCTGGTACCTGCTCCTGTACATATACATGCTCCTGTGTTGATACCTGCATCTGAGCCTTTACCAGGTCATGATCCCGTACCATTTGGCATACCTGATGTTGCACCACTTGTACCAGACCCGATTCCTGCACCTGCTGACCCTACTGCTTTTGCTGGTCAGATCGACCCCTGATAGGCGTTCACCAGCAATGGGTGGATAGACGATGATGATGATGTACCCCCTTTTGTTGAGCCTGTTACTCCCCCACCTGCACCTACACATGCACCTGTTGATGTCGCCCCTTTTCACCCGATTGTGTCCGATGTTCACCGCACCGACCTGCCAGTCACTTTCTTACAAGACATTCCCGCACCCCGACCAGGGGATGGTCCGTCTAGTCAGCAGCCTAGCCATGTTCCACACGTGTCAGCCGCTTTTCCACACATACCTCAGTATACACCTACTACCCATTTTATTTCTGCACCGCCAGGCAAGCCACTCATATGGTTTCCGCCGAACACTATTCCAGTTTCTGATCCCTACCATCCCTCCCACTTTATTGGTTACACGAGGGATGACCTACTTTTGTCATTGCAGCTTTAGCAGGAGATCTTGTGTCGTAGAGTTATAAAGCTTGAGAAGATTCCACGTCCTCCATCTTGTTCATGTCTGTCACCTTTTGCGACACCACCTGCTCCTCTTTTGCCTTATCCAGATTTTGATGTTCGATTTCTCACCTTGGAGCAGCAGATCAGTTATCTGTTGCGACACGTTTATGATCTTGAGGAGGAGCTCGCACATGTGCGCAGTTTGCTTCCTCTTCCTCCATCTCCTCCTCCACCACCATCAGCATAGCCGGTTTTTGGTTTTATATAGGTAACTTGTTTTGATGAGAGTATGCTATTGAGCCTAGCCTGCACAACTTTTTGGAGACCACTTTTTGAGTACATGACTGTTGTAGATTGATAAACATTTTGGACAAGGGTGATGTGACCCTGTAGTCCCCTTTTGATGTGATATGATACATTTGTAGAACATGTAACTGTATTCGTGGTCGATGATTTATGAAAGCTCAATCGTAATGTTCTCATTATATACACTGTTGAATTATACATTGGTAACATGAATGTGATGTTATATGCTTCCTTGCATTGATAAATGCTACTACATACACGTACTACATACTTAACATACTTATAAACATAAGACCTGACCTATACAATCTTCTTTAGAAGATGCCTCCTCGAAGAAACAACCAGTTGCCCACAACAGAGGGTAAGCTACAAGAACGAATTTCACAAGCAATCGCACAACACGAGGCCTTGGGCTCTGAACACAGCAGAGGTACCTCAGGAAACAACCCACCTCATGGTAATGTTTAAGTCACTACGTTACGTTTGGATATTCCCTGTGCGTTTCCTTATGCTTTCTGTGAATGATGTTGCTTGTGCAGGCTGTACCTATAAGCAGTTCCTGGACTGCAAGCCTCTAAACTTTGACGGCACTGGAGGTGCTGTAGCTTTCATTAGATGGGTTGAGAAAACTGATTCTGTGCTGAGAATGAGCAAGTGTGCGCCAGAGCACCAGGTCACCTACATTTCGGGACTGTTCCTAGACGAAGCGCTATCATGGTGGAACCTCCAAGTTCAGACTTTGGGAGAGGAAGCTGCTTACGCTATGACTTTGGACGAAATGAAAGAACTTATGCGCAAGAAATACTGTTCAAGGGCCGAGATTCAGAAATTGGAAACTGAGTTCTAGAACCTTAAGATGGATGGTCCAAAGATTGCCAAGTATGTGCAGAGATTCCACGACTTATCTCGCGTTGTTCCTTACATGGTTGATCTGGAGTTCAAGCGAATCAAGCATTTTATTTGGGGATTGGCAACCCAAATCATGAGCATGGTGACGACGTCAAAGCCTTCAACGATCACCGAGGCTATTGATTTGAGCGTGGAATTGAAGGAAGAAACGATTAGGCTAAACAAGTTCTCAATCTCTGATGGAAAGAAGAAGGAGACTCATGTCGAGTCATCTGGAGAGAACAAGCGGAAATTCTCCAACTTCAAGAAGGGTACTCATACGAGCAATGCCAAAAAGCGTAAGGATGCTAACCCACCAGATGAAGCACCAGTTGCTGCTACTCGTGCTGCTACTGGTGTTGAGATCAAAGGAAAAGGATACTTGGGCACCTTGCCCGAATGTAATGCATGTCAGTATCATCATGCCGGCCAGTGTAGAGATAGAAAGTGCGAAACTTGTGGAAAGAATGGTCATTCGAAGGAGACGTGTTGGGTTGGCACAGCTCATGGGAATGGTGGCCAGAGAGGAAATGGCAATGGAAACCGTGGTGGAAACGGTGATGGTAATAGAAACAACCAGGGACGGAATGGAAATCGTGGTGGTTTTGGAAACCAAGCTGGTAGGGGAAACCGTGGAGCAAACAACAATCAAGGCGGTACTGGAAACAGGCAAGGTTGTTTTAACTGTGGTGATGTTGGGCATTTCAAGAGAGATTGCCCAAAGAATAACCAAGCTCAGGGGAGAGTCTTTAACATTGGAGCTAGGGAAGCTCGCCAAGATCCGAACGTAGTTACGGGTACGTTCCCTATCAACCAACACTTTGCATCTGTACTGTTTGATACTGGTGCTGATTATCGCTTTGTATCCTTAGAATTTAAGAAAATGCTTGGGTTAGTAGCTAGTAAGCTAGATATTCCGTACTCGATAGAGCTAGCTAATGGAAAGCTAGTAGAGGCAAACAAAGTGATTAGAGGTTGTGTAATAGAGCTCGGAGAGCATGAGTTTATGCTTGATCTTCTGCCAGTCGAGTTGGGAAGCTTTGACGTGGTAGTTGGAATGGATTGGTTGTCGAGTAACCGAGCTGAGATCGTATGCAACGAGAAGATCATTCGCATTCTGATGGTGAATGGAGAGATGATTGTAGTGCATGGAGAGAAACATGATACGCCTCTAAGGATCATCAGTTGTTTGAAAGCCCGAAGATGTTTGCAGAAAGGATGTGTTGCCTTATTGGCACATGTCGTGGACAAGGAAGCCGCTGAGCCGAAGCTGGAAGATATCCCAGTTGTGAGGGAATACCCTGAAGTCTTCCCCGAAGACTTGCCAGGATTGCCGCCCCAATGACAAGTCGAATTCCATATTGACTTGGTTCCAGGCGCCACGCCTGTAACCAAGGCACCTTATCGACTTGCGCCTTCTGAGATGCAAGAATTATCGACGCAACTTCAAGAGCTTTTGGACAAGGGATTTATTAGACCAAGCTTCTCGCCTTGGGGAGCTCCAGTACTATTTGTTAAGAAGAAGGACGTTAGTTTCCGTATGTGCATTGACTACCGCGAGCTAAACAAGTTAACCATCAAGAATCGGTATCCTTTGCCAAGGATTGATGATCTTTTCGATCAACTTCAAGGTTCAAGTAACTACTCCAAGATCGATCTTTGATCAGGTTATCACCAGCTGCGAATTCAAGAGGAGAGTATTCCGAAGACCGCCTTTAGAACTCGATATGGACATTACGAGTTCCTGGTGATGCCGTTTGGTTTGACAAACGTGCCATCAGTGTTTATGGATTTGATGAATAGAGTTTGCAAGCCATATCTCGATAAATTCGTGATTGTATTTATCGACGATATTTTGATTTATTCAAGAACGAAGGAAGAGCATGAGCAACACCTTAGAACCATTTTAGAGTTGCTCAAGAAGGAAAAGCTATACGCAAAGTTCTCGAAGTGCGAGTTCTGGTTGCGTGAGGTTCAGTTCCTTGGTCACGTGGTAAACAAAGATGGAATTCATGTGGATCCCTCCAAGATCGAGGCGATCAAAAATTGGGAAACTCCGAAGACGCCAACCGAGATCCGTCAGTTTCTAGGTTTAGCTGGGTATTATCGCAGATTCATTGAGGATTTTTCTAAAATCACTCAACCATTGACCTCCCTTACTAAAAAAAGATAAGAAGTACGAATGGGGAGATAAGAAATAAGAAGCTTTTCAGCTGCTCAAGAACAAGCTTTGCGATGCACCTATTTTATCCCTACCCGAAGGCTGTGATGCCTCACGTCAGGGATTAGGCTGTGTGCTGATGCAGCGACAGAAGGTTATCGCTTATGCTTCGCGCCAGCTAAAGGTTCATGAGAAGAACTACACCACACATGATTTGGAATTAGGCGCAGTGGTATTTGCATTAAAGATTGGCGACATTATATGTATGGCACCCGATGTACGATCTTTACAGATCACAAGAGCTTACAACACATATTTGATCAGAAGGAGCTTAATATGAGACAACGCCGATGGGTGGAGCTGTTAAACGATTATGATTATGAAATCAAATATCATCCAAGAAAGGCGAATGTCGTCGCAGATGCCTTAAGTAGAAAAGAGAGGATTAAGCCCATAAGGGTTAGGGCTTTGGAAATGATTATACAGACAGATCTCTCGTTGCGCATCTGTGCTGCGCAGAGAGAAGCTCTTAAGATGGAGAATCTTGTGGATGAATATCTCTGTGGGATGGAGAAACAGTTGGTACCCAATGGGGAAGGAACATTGTGTTTCATGGGACGAATTTGGGTTCCCCTCTTTGGTGGTCTTAGAGAAGTAATTTTCGATGAAGCTCATAAGTCAAGGTACTCGATCCACCCAGGATCGGATAAGATGTACCAAGATTTGAAGGATTTCTACTGGTGGCCGAGACTAAAAGGTGATGTTGCAACTTATGTTGGAAAGTGCTTAACCTGTGCTAAGGTAAAAGCCGAATATCAGAAGCCTTCAGGTCTTCTGCAGTAACCCGAGATACCCATGTGGAAATGGGAGCAAATCTCAATGGATTTTATAACCAAGTTGCCAAAGACACCTAGAGGTCATGACAGGATTTGGTTAATCGTAGACCGCTTGACGAAATCTGCACACTTTTTGTCGATCAGGGAAAAGGATAACGCTGGTAAGCTAGCTGACCTATACCTAAGGGAGATAGTTGCACGACATGGAGTGCCTATCTCGATTATATCTGACAGAGATGGAAGGTTTATGTCAAGGATTTGGCAATCTTTCCAGGAAGCATTTGGTTCTCAATTGAATTTGAGCACGGTATTTCACCCACAGACAGACGGTCAAAGTGAGAGAACGATTCAAACACTTGAAGATATGTTACGAGCCTGCGTTATGGACTTGGGTGGCAGTTAGGACACTCGCCTACCTTTGGTTGAGTTCTCCTATAACAACAACTACCATACAAGCAATCAAGCTGCCCCGTTTGAAGCTCTATACGGATGCAAGTGTCGATCGCCGTTATGCTGGGCAGATGCGGGCGATAGACAGCTAGTTGGTCCCGAATTGGTTCAAGAAACGACTGATAAGATCATACAGATCCGAGAGCGCATTAAGGCGGCTCGTGATCGACAAAAGAGCTATGCGGACCAAAGAAGGAAACCTTTGGAATTCAAAGTAGGAGATATGGTTCTATTGAAAGTTTCACCATGGAAATGTGTGGCACGCTTTGGGAAGCTTGGAAAGTTAAACCCATGATTCATTTGACCGTTCAAAATCCTGGAAAGGATTGGGCTTGTAGCTTACAAGTTGGACCTACATGCGGAACTTAATGGTGTTCATGATACCTTCCATGTATCTAACCTGAGGAAGAGTCCAACACAAGAAACGGTGGTTATTCCTGCTGACGAAGTTCACATTGACGACACACTCCATTTTACAGAAGAACCCGTTGAGGTCACGGATTGGAAAGTTAACAAAACTAGAAGGAGTAGTGTTAAACTTGTTAAGGTTCGATGGAACGCACGTCACGGCCCAGAATTTACTTGGGAGCATGAGGACCGCATGAAAGCAAAATGTAACGCCCCGCGTTTTCATAACTTTCCTAACTTAGAAATCGAGCCTAGAAAATCTATTTTTAGAAGCTTGTCCCTTCAACAAAAAAAAAAACTACAATCCGTTGTATCATCGAAACATCGTTATCCTTAATTTAATTTGTTACAATTTGGGTTATCTATTTATTGTTAACTTAATTAAATTATTTATTTTTACTATTTAAAAGTTATTTTTATAATAAACTAAGTTAATCTCGTTAAATTTTAAAGTTAGTGACCTAACCTAGTTAGTTAGTCTTATAAAGTTAGTTCCTTTTTATATCATAACATAAGCTAGTGGGTAAAGTTCAGGGTTTATTTGTGTGAATAATGAAAGCATGATAAAACCTAACCCTAATCCCTTTTATAACAGCCGCTATTTATGTATATACACCACAAGAGTGGAGACTTCATCAGCTCCAACAAACTTCAACACTCAAATAGAAAACACAGGCCTTCATCTTCGTTTTTAACATAACCCTGAACCATCTCCCTTTTAATAAGAAACTCATCATCATCATCCTTCTCACAACAACATCTTCAGACACAAGCACCCCCATCTTCTTCATTTAGCCCTAGCAGCCACAAACACAAACACAGCAGCCCCTTCTTCTCTTCCGTTCGGACACATGTGGCCGGTTTCTTTTCCGGCGATGAACTCAACCAACCGTACACCCCCTTCCCTCATCGTCCTCATCATCCTCTACCTCTGAAAACCCTAGTTCACCCATCCCCCTTCATCTCGGCCCCCTGTTTCTTCTCGAGTCGGTAATCGGCCACCACCAATCGGCAGTGGCGTATGGCGTATGGCGGCCGGTGGCGTGACAACGAGAAGAGAGAGACAAAGAGAGAGAGAGAGAGAGAGAGAGAGAGCGAAGAGAGAGAGAGATCGAGACGAGATGGGGAAACAGCGGCGGCAGCAGCACCGCTCACGGCGGCGTGAGCGGCGGTGGTCCTGCTGGTCTTGGTTCTCGGGCCTTGTCGTTCTCAGTTTCAGTTTCGGGATGTGCTCGGATCAGATTCACGTTCGGTTCTAGTTCATGTCACGGTTCAGGTGAGGATTTGAGTTTGTTTGGTTTAGTTCGGATTTGTTTCGAGTGTGAGTTGTTTGGGTCTTGATTCACCGCTTGTTTCAGTTTTGACTCGGGCCTCGGTTCGGGATTCGGCTTCGACTACAGTAACAGTGATGGACTTCGGTTCAGTTTTCGTGAACGGTTCAACTTGGTTCGGTTCAAGTTTGTTGATTTTTACTTGCTTCAACTTCCGCTCAGTTTCGTGTTTGGCTCATGTTTAGACTCATGGTTCGGTTCAGCGGACTCGTGTTTGGTTCGGTTTTTCGGTCAATCTGGTCAACTGTGGTCAAATAGTCAACGGGTCAGATTCGTTGTTCGGTAAAAATTCTAACGTCTTGAAGTCGTCATATTATTTATGTTAACTTTTAAATTCACGCGAAACGAACCATTATAATTTGTAGACATACATCGAATACATATATATATATTAGCCTTAAAATTATCGTTCATATTGTTTAGTATATTTTATCATTGTTAATGAATTGTTGAATCTTGAAAATATATCGACACGTGAGTTGTCTGGATCGGCCTAAAACAGAGGAAACTCTGTCCGTTTTCCTCAAAATATATATATATATTATTCCTCGTAACAAATATAAATGTATACTTATTTTTATTTTTGACAACACTTCAACTATATTTTGAAAGAATTAATTTAGAAATATTACTTAAACTATATAAGATACATATAAATATATATTTTTTTATATATATTTACATTTATATCAACTAGATATACTTTAGTATCCACTTCTATTCCTCCGTCATAATTCCGAATACTCATACACCCCCGTTTACCCATATAGGGTGACCTCGGTGTTCCATCCTCATAATCTTGCGCTCGTCAATACTTGGATAATCGGAAGACTTAGCAATTATGTGAGTATACTCGTATTTTTCCCCTTTTACTTTTACCACTTTTGGGGTGTAACATGTTTACTTATCACAACTTACACATGAACTTTTGCTTAAACACATGAACATTCCTATAACATGCTTGTATACGTGATTGCTTGATACTTTAAACTTGGTTAGACTTTGGTTGAGGACATTATGTGTTGAACTTATCATTAACTTCGTACGAGCCTAACCGTGACATATGTAGCGCTATAGGATTGACGACCCGCCCGTAGACTTGTGGTTATGTCATGAGCATCTTGCGTCTCATTTGGTTTGATATGTTAGACACATGCCATATTTATTGTTTATCTTGAATCACATGCTTGCTATGAGGAATTGTTCAAAACTTATCTTTTGCTATGTATGTCCCAAACTTGTATACTCGCCTTTGCTTTTGCATTGACTTTTATTTTAAACATGTTACAGGTTGATGACGATGATATGAAAAGAAGTAGCGTGATGCCTAGATACACATTTAGACGTTAGGTTTAATATGTCGTATCAATTTTGTTTATGCTATATGTATTTCTTTTGAACTTGTTGTTATTTGAATTGATGTAATGTTGACAACTTGAAGTTATGGAATGAAATTTAAAATATTTAAATATTGTCACAAATAGCGTTATGATGTCTAGAGCAATCTTCACACTTCGTCTCATCCCGATGTTTCCGCCATTGGTTGGGGTGTGACAGATTGGTATCAGAGCCATAACTATAGGGAATTAGGAAAAGTAGGAATGCTTTTACCTAGTCTATAGTGTTAGAGCCTTATTCGTATGTTTTGCTTGTACAACTACATGATACTTTATTTGTTTCTTATTTATGCTCTTTTAAACATGTATGTCACTCGTGTGTAGTATTTGATATGTTATTCTTATGCATTAATGCTTGTTTTATTATGTGTTAATACTTGTTTTATCATTGTTCGATTCTTTATGTGTTATTCCTGACGTATTACTCTATGTGTTAATACTTGTTTTATCATTTCATTGTTTATGTACCATTCTTTCTTATGCGTTCATACTTGTTTGTGTATTCCTTTGACATACACTTCCCTCATGCATTTTACTCGATATTTCTAAATCCGAAAACACTCATAATACACAAACGAGACGACTCCACCAAAATAGGCGTGAAACCCACAATTTGGTGAATGACTCTCAATCCTTCTACTTTTCTTTTCTTACACGAAATTTACCACCAAGTTAGGAGTGAGATCCTCACCTTGATGGAGTATTTCAAAATTTCAAATTCTCGTGGACCCTCGTCAACAAGTCGAAATTAAATTTTGACCCGACGAGTACCAACCACATCTAGGGTACGAAATCGTCAAGTTAGGGGTGAAACCCGCACCTTGTCGACTAGTTCCGCTCCTTGATTTTCAAAAGTCCCGCCAAGTCTTGAATTTTCGATGGATTTGGGAACATGTAGTAACTGGAAGGGTGAGTACCGTTAGCCGAGGTATCGGCGAGAGTATTCCACCTATTAGGCCAAAGCATGTTTCTCAATTTCAAAAGATCTTTCGACTACTTTGGTTAGTCAATGTTCCGTTTGGAACCATCTAAGTTTTACACGAGTTAAGCTTTATTATTTTCGATCTTTTGTCAATTTAGGACAAATTTTTTTTCGAAATTTCATTTTTTTTTTGCGCACACATCATATTCTTACTTTTCATACGATTATACATTATTAGCATGCATGACTTCACGTAATTTTATTTACACTTTTTTAACAACGAGTGGAGACATATCACCAAGATAGGAGTGATTTCCTTACCTTGACGATTAACTCCGCTTCTTTTCCCATCTTACAACGACCTCACCAACGGATTTGGGGTGATTCCCTTACCTAGGTGATCGTTACCCACACTTTCTTTTAATCGACTATATTATGTAAACACAATCATGTTTATACCTTAATCATTTATCATGTATTTCAAAATGCTTCATTTATTTAAACGTACCTCTTATTCTATAATCTATTTTCACATCACTCGCATACACAAAAAATTTAGTGTTACCATAAACGCTTGTCCTCGATTTTCAAAATTTCACGAAATACTACTTGCCAGCCTAGTCGGTCTAATAAATCCGTTGCCCACGAATCCACCAATCAACGTAAATATTGAAACACGCTCCTCTCACACCATTAAACTAGAGATTTTTATTTTCAATTGAGGATCAAATCAACTTTTTCGCACACATCTATAAAATATTACCAATATTATTCAATCGTTTACTAAAATTCCTTTTCAAAACCAATGAAACATTTTTCAACAATCACTAAGTTCATGTACCAAGTTCCTTTTTCTAAGGATCAACCTTTTCACAAGAAGCTGTAAGTTTCAAAATTTTCTAACACAAAGTTACTTAAAACGATGCAAACTTATTAATCTCTAGAACTTTTTCAAAACCTCACTCGATACGTCAATTAAATTCAAAACACGTGGGCAAGGAAACTTCATAAGAACCGACAAATTTTCAACTTATGTAAACTCTTCTAAAACCGCAGTAGCATTTCCATTCCTTTACAAAGTACTTTTCACATAACCAATAAACGTTTTATACTCTCTTCACACTCACAAACTAGAGTCTATATTTCGTGACAACTCAATCTAATTTAACTTCACGTTTTGCGCAAACAACTATATACGTATATAATATTACACGTTGTAGACCATATCTCACGACAATCTCACGCGCGTCACTCATTTCCCTTTTTCTTTCATACTCAAAATTTTTAATCTTTTACGCACACAAACTCATGTATTTCGACTTATACTATAAACAAAATCATTAGTTATGCATTTTATGCTTCACGTACGTTCACACTTACACTCTTATGGTATACACATGGTTCAAAATTCATACGATTTACGTTCATACATACACTTACAATTATACATTTACGTTGTACTTACATCCATGTTCATACTACCTTCGTATTCATATTCGTGCATTTTATGTTTTCAAATACACTTATTCAACTTTGCTTACACTTATATTCATACACATATATTTGATTCATACTTAAACCTTCATGATTTACACCTATATTCATGTTTATATCTACACTCATATATTTCATGTTTTTACTTATACTCATACGTTGCGTGCTTATACATATACACATACTATTCGTACGTGTTATGTTGATACACATACTTGCGTGCTTATTCATACTTAAACTTATACTTATGCTCATACTTTCATTCATACACATGATTCATACATTCGTACCCGTACGCGAGCGTAATCCGAGGGATTTGCTTACGTGGGTCTCATACATACCTAAGCATGGACTTGCTTACATACTACATTCTTACACGTACACATTCTTAATTTTTAAATTATGTACACCCTGATTCATACACGACTAGTACAAGCTATGTGGATCATGCGCCGATCAATATAATCGCGGGTGCACACGGGATTATAGTGATAGGCGTGTGAAAACCATAGAGTGTACTATTGTGTATGGTAAGACACAGAACGTAACATGACACCGAATACGAAACGGACGTAATGTGGTCAAAACATGGTGGATACGCCGCTGGTACTTCCTATATATAAGTGTTTTCACCATGTTACCAAACTTTCGTAAAACGTGCCATGAGAAATTCAGTGTTTTACAGACCTATATAGACCTGATACGACTTTAGACAACTCACAAACGCATTACATCCGATTATCCACGACGAGACTTCATTCTTAACACCTTGCTTTGCCTATCCGATACTGATGCTATTCTTATACTCGTAATCATTAACAGATCAATAGTACACCCTTGTACCTCAATTATTCTCTGTTGTCTCAAACTCCAAAGCCTCAACTTTAAACAATCCTCTTTTGGGTTGCCAAGACGCTTGCAAGTCTTCCTTCTGAATAAATTTCGGGACGAAATTTCCTAAAGGAGGGGAGACTGTAACGCCCCGCGTTTTCATAACTTTCCTAACTTAGAAATCGAGCCTAGAAAATCTATTTTTAGAAGCTTGTCCCTTCAACAAAAAAAAAAACTACAATCCGTTGTATCATCGAAACATCGTTATCCTTAATTTAATTTGTTACAATTTGGGTTATCTATTTATTGTTAACTTAATTAAATTATTTATTTTTACTATTTAAAAGTTATTTTTATAATAAACTAAGTTAATCTCGTTAAATTTTAAAGTTAGTGACCTAACCTAGTTAGTTAGTCTTATAAAGTTAGTTCCTTTTTATATCATAACATAAGCTAGTGGGTAAAGTTCAGGGTTTATTTGTGTGAATAATGAAAGCATGATAAAACCTAACCCTAATCCCTTTTATAACAGCCGCTATTTATGTATATACACCACAAGAGTGGAGACTTCATCAGCTCCAACAAACTTCAACACTCAAATAGAAAACACAGGCCTTCATCTTCGTTTTTAACATAACCCTGAACCATCTCCCTTTTAATAAGAAACTCATCATCATCATCCTTCTCACAACAACATCTTCAGACACAAGCACCCCCATCTTCTTCATTTAGCCCTAGCAGCCACAAACACAAACACAGCAGCCCCTTCTTCTCTTCCGTTCGGACACATGTGGCCGGTTTCTTTTCCGGCGATGAACTCAACCAACCGTACACCCCCTTCCCTCATCGTCCTCATCATCCTCTACCTCTGAAAACCCTAGTTCACCCATCCCCCTTCATCTCGGCCCCCTGTTTCTTCTCGAGTCGGTAATCGGCCACCACCAATCGGCAGTGGCGTATGGCGTATGGCGGCCGGTGGCGTGACAACGAGAAGAGAGAGACAAAGAGAGAGAGAGAGAGAGAGAGAGAGCGAAGAGAGAGAGAGATCGAGACGAGATGGGGAAACAGCGGCGGCAGCAGCACCGCTCACGGCGGCGTGAGCAGCGGTGGTCCGGCTGGTCTTGGTTCTCGGGCCTTGTCGTTCTCAGTTTCAGTTTCGGGATGTGCTCGGATCAGATTCACGTTCGGTTCCAGTTCATGTCACGGTTCAGGTGAGGATTTGAGTTTGTTTGGTTTAGTTCGGATTTGTTTCGAGTGTGAGTTGTTTGGGTCTTGATTCACCGCTTGTTTCAGTTTTGACTCGGGCCTCGGTTCGGGATTCGGCTTCGACTACAGTAACAGTGATGGACTTCGGTTCAGTTTTCGTGAACGGTTCAACTTGGTTCGGTTCAAGTTTGTTGATTTTTACTTGCTTCAACTTCCGCTCAGTTTCGTGTTTGGCTCATGTTTAGACTCATGGTTCGGTTCAGCGGACTCGTGTTTGGTTCGGTTTTTCGGTCAACAGCAGTCAAATCTGGTCAACTGTGGTCAAATAGTCAACGGGTCAGATTCGTTGTTCGGTAAAAATTCTAACGTCTTGAAGTCGTCATATTATTTATGTTAACTTTTAAATTCACGCGAAACGAACCATTATAATTTGTAGACATACATCGAATACATATATATATATTAGCCTTAAAATTATCGTTCATATTGTTTAGTATATTTTATCATTGTTAATGAATTGTTGAATCTTGAAAATATATCGACACGTGAGTTGTCTGGATCGGCCTAAAACAGAGGAAACTCTGTCCGTTTTCCTCAAAATATATATATATATTATTCCTCGTAACAAATATAAATGTATACTTATTTTTATTTTTGACAACACTTCAACTATATTTTGAAAGAATTAATTTAGAAATATTACTTAAACTATATAAGATACATATAAATATATATTTTTTTATATATATTTACATTTATATCAACTAGATATACTTTAGTATCCACTTCTATTCCTCCGTCATAATTCCGAATACTCATACACCCCCGTTTACCCATATAGGGTGACCTCGGTGTTCCATCCTCATAATCTTGCGCTCGTCAATACTTGGATAATCGGAAGACTTAGCAATTATGTGAGTATACTCGTATTTTTCCCCTTTTACTTTTACCACTTTTGGGGTGTAACATGTTTACTTATCACAACTTACACATGAACTTTTGCTTAAACACATGAACATTCCTATAACATGCTTGTATACGTGATTGCTTGATACTTTAAACTTGGTTAGACTTTGGTTGAGGACATTATGTGTTGAACTTATCATTAACTTCGTACGAGCCTAACCGTGACATATGTAGCGCTATAGGATTGACGACCCGCCCGTAGACTTGTGGTTATGTCATGAGCATCTTGCGTCTCATTTGGTTTGATATGTTAGACACATGCCATATTTATTGTTTATCTTGAATCACATGCTTGCTATGAGGAATTGTTCAAAACTTATCTTTTGCTATGTATGTCCCAAACTTGTATACTCGCCTTTGCTTTTGCATTGACTTTTATTTTAAACATGTTACAGGTTGATGACGATGATATGAAAAGAAGTAGCGTGATGCCTAGATACACATTTAGACGTTAGGTTTAATATGTCGTATCAATTTTGTTTATGCTATATGTATTTCTTTTGAACTTGTTGTTATTTGAATTGATGTAATGTTGACAACTTGAAGTTATGGAATGAAATTTAAAATATTTAAATATTGTCACAAATAGCGTTATGATGTCTCGAGCAATCTTCACACTTCGTCTCATCCCGATGTTTCCGCCATTGGTTGGGGTGTGACACAAAATACCCGCACTTATTCCCTAACAGCCCTGCAGCTACTAGTAAAGCTTAAAATTTCGGGACGGAATTTTCTTAACAGGGGGAGAATGTGACAACTGTCAAAAATCTAGGTATCCATACAATTAATTAATCTTGATTAAGTGCTTAATGACTGTGCTGAATTACAATTAACTGCTTTCTCATTATTGCTTTATACACACATGTGCATCACATATTGCAAATGACATATCATTAATTGCATGAGAACTTTATTGACATAAAAGATGCACAAAGCACAATTAGCACAGTTAACAGACAAACCGGGAAAATGCTGACGGAGTTCAGTACATAGACAGACAGTGTTTTGAGACCTAGTATGAGTCAGAAATTAGGTACTACACTAGTATAGAGTGTAGGGAAGTAAGGATCACAAAACTGCTTTTCTTGGTGATAGCAAAATTTAGCATAAATCAGCATTTTAACATAGAGTGTAGGGAAGTGCCTAAAACTCACCCAAAGTGCTGAATTTAGCAAAATTTAGCATAAATCAGCATTTTAACATACTAATTTTATGCAGAAACATGGTAACATGATCCTGAATGCTTTCTTAAGTGTCGGGAATTAAAAGTGTCACAAAAAGATACATAAATCACACTAAACTGTAAGGTTTAGCATTTTAACGAATCAGTGTCTAACCGGACAACCGGACACTACCCGAAACACCAAATTTACACTTGAAGCATTGTTTTAACATTTCCAAGCTAGTTATGGTCCCAGAACATCATAACACCCCATACAAAATATCGAGTAACTAAAACACTTAACTTACACTTGGATTTGAACTAAATTGCAACTAGATGATTAAACCTACACCTAGACCCCCCTATGGACGGCCATACCCCCTCCATACCTTCAAGATTTGATTTCCTTATTTTAATGGATCTTGTTTTTACTTTTTAGAGCACATTACACATGGGTTAAATGGAAAGGATGGTTATAAGATGAACATAAGAGATCATAATTCACACACACTTCACACACTCATATTTCTCCCTCGGTTGCTCTCCCACTCGGCCAAACACTAGCCTCACCACCACCATCATCATTCAATCTTCATCATCCATTCCAAGCATTAACAAAGGTGTTTGAGTCTATACAAGGAAGCTTGGTGGCTTTGGAACTTGAAGGACCTTCTCTATTTGCTTTTATCCTCTTGATTTCTACTCTTGATTCATCCCTAGCCTTGAGCTAGTGGTAAGATCCTTGTACACTCCATATTACTTTTATTTTGAGTGGTTAAAGTTGTATCATAATCAAGGACATTAAGAACACTAAAGAACATAAGCATGTAACTTGAACATAAGCTTGATTTATGGAGTAATCTTGATGAAACTAAGTTGTTTATGGTATGAATGCTTGTTGATCATTGATTGTTTGTAGAAATGATGTTGATCATCATAACATCTAGCTAGATCATGATTAGAAACATAGTTTAGCAAGATGAGAAAGTGAGAATGTGGTAGGGTGAAAGATCAACCACACTTAAATCATGAACTTGAGAAGAATACTTTGGTTTCTTGAAAAATAATAATCAAAGTGGGTTAAAAATCATATAGATCTAAGATTTATGAGTTGTTTTCCAAAAGAACCAACTTTAAAATATGAGTTTTAGTAGATCATGGTTCTTAGATAAACAAACACTATTTTTAATGGTTAAACAAGTGTAGAAACACTTGTGTAACAAGAAGATTACATAAAGAATCATTTTTAGAAAATGTGTTTTGAAGTTGTAAACATCGAACCTCTTTAAAAATGAAGTTTTCAAAGAAGTAAACACACTTTGAAGGATAACTAAACCCACTAAACACACTACCAAGTTACTACAACTTTTCATAAACTTTCAAGTTCATGAATTAGTGGAATAAGCATGATCTTGGCAAAATTGGTAAGTGTAAGTTGTTTAGTGTTAATTGTGGATTTGTTGTGGTGATTTTACAAAAGAAAATGATATGCATGAATGCATGGAAACCTCCATTTTTAGGGGAAACTATGACAAAATTTTCTAAAAATACAAACACTTAGAAAAATATTTTCAAACAAATATTAACCAAGTGTATTTTAAAGCATACATTGTAACATAAACTTTGCCATAAATTTTGGTTACAAAATACAAATATTGGAGGTTGGTTTTTACAAATAAAAGTGACTAAAAATATATTTAGAATATATATATATATATATATATATATATATATATACATTAAAGACACATATGTTACACACAAAATATTGGCAAAACCGAACAAGAAATTTAACTTACAAAATATTCCGAAACTTAACTCGCAAGTGTATTTTGGTACGTAATATTTTGGACACAAGGAAGTGAAAATATGATTTTTGCAATTATTACAAAGTTATATCATATTTTTGACAAAGAGAAAATATATTGTTTTTGGGAAGTAAAAATATATTTTCTTGGAATTTCTAGAAGATATATAATTTTTGGGAAAGATATATATTTTCTTTAATACACTTGAAATACATTATTTTTGGATAACAATGAGTTTATATATATTTTCTAAGTTATACTTGAAAATATACTATTTTGGAACTACAAATATTTTTGCCAAAAGAAAAATCACAAATAATTTTTCTGAGTAATATTTCTTAAATATATATATATATTTTGTAAATATATATATTGGTGGACTTTTATTAGAAATAATATCCCGGAAGGTTTAATATAAATTGAAGTATATGAATACTTAATGAATACAATAATATACGTATTCTCACACGTATAAATACACACCGGAATACGACGCCAATACATGACAAAAAATTCAAATACAAGAATGCGAATACACATGTATAAGATACCCCCATCCTTGGGAAGGAAATACAAGAACCAATACTTGGGAAGTATTAAGTTAATACATATTGTTCAACAATTATTCAAAAATTTAATAAATATAATTTAAGTTGAAATATTAATTATTTTGACAATAATTATGTAACTTGGAATAATATCAAAAGCATAAAAGAAACGTAACTCAGAAACGTTAACACTAAGTCAAGGCATGACCCGTTTGTCTAATAGACATTAGTACGTTGTAGGTAGTCGTGTTCACCGAAAAAGTACGAGTTACGATTGTTGAAGACGCAAGACTGCGAGTTCATGTCCCCCTTCTCTTTTAACTGTTTTCAGTTTTATAACTTCGGGGGTGAAATACATGTTACAACCGTTTACAAACGTTTTATACATGGTATGGTTAGCTAAGGAAGGGTACTGCTTGATCATGTGAGTGGTGGGTACAACACTTAAGGCCATTAATCCTCGTTGTAGGACCGAGGGACATGAGTGATAGATCTATTTGGGTGTAGCGAGCCCACACCCATGAGGACAAGGGTGGCCCATGTGGTGACTATGTCTTATTCCCGAAGACAAATCCGCTAGGTTTGAGTTTTCCTGCATCACTTCACACATTTGCAAACCATTGGTGATCTGTTTTCCTTGTTGCTTTCATACAAGGATTTACATACATACAGACATACATTCAAATGTTTACTCATACACACAAACAAACACATGAACTCGCTCAACTTTTGTTGATGTTTTCAAAATACATGTATTTCAGGGAATTAGTAAGTGGATCAGGCGGGCGTTGGAAGTTTAATGCTGCGTTGTGAATAAAGATGTCATCCATGGTTTTGAGGTTTGGGTTGGGTGACTTATTCCTGGACGAGACACGTCTTCCAAACCTTGGTTTTATTTAATGACTTTTGATGAGTCCTTAGTGAAATCTTAAAACAATTCGTATGGTTTGTAAAACTTGAATTTGAAGTCTGCATTTTAAGACAATGTCGTTATGTTTAAACATATTTAATGGATGGCAAATTTTATGGTTTTATCTTATAGTGGATGTTATGATTGAATGCAATGGTATTAAGAAAATCACACCATAATCACGCTTCCGCAAAAGTCAGGGTGTGACAGCTTGGTATCAGATCTTCGATTGTAGCGAACTAGGATTCCTTCTCGAGTCTAGACTACAATCACTAGGGCTCTCACGAAAATGTTTTCACAACATACTTTCATTGCATACACGAAACACCCAGATCCAGGGAGACAAACATTTTTACAAACAAAAGACACGAAACACACTTCAAAGTTTATGTTTATGGTTCAGTCTGAGAGACTGGGTGGTACAGTCTGAGAGACTGGGTAGTTTAGTTTGAGAAACTGGGAGGTTTCGTCTGAGAGACTAGGTAGTTCAGTCTGAGAGACTGGGTAGGATAGTCTGGGAAGACTAGGAGGAATACATGAATACATTACTATTAATTACATGCTTACTGATGGTTGTTGATATATGTGCATATGTTGTGATTGTTTTGTTACAGACACTATGTCTTCGTCTAAGAGTGGACTGTCTGATACTGTCGACCCCATGGCTATTGTTTCAGACGATGAGATTGTCCCAGAGCCTGAGATTTTTACCTCCGACACTGAGAGTGTCCCGGAGACGATGACGATTTCTGGCCTTTTGCATTACCCGACTTTGGCGACGATGTATCGCATGCTGATGGTTTACCCGACGAGGATCCCTTTCTTATTCCTATTCCTGACCAGGACCACCTCATCCTCGGACATCCCGATGGTGAGCACGTTGTGGCTCCGATCCTCGCCCCTCTGCCTCTTGCGGCCTTTCCTCTTGAGGATTTGCCTTTTGATGACGTATCTGATGATGATGTCGATCTTTTCATTGATGGCCCCCTGATGATGACCAGGGTGACGAAGTTCCAGCTGATGATGCCATTGTTATTCCACTTGTTGAGGTTCCTGTTATTGAGGTTTCCTCTGATCATTTTGTTCCAGATTCTTTCGAGTCTGTGTCATCCACCACTTTGCATGCATTGGGATTGCAACGTTATCCCACTGATTCTGATACTAACACGGCCCTATCTATTGCACCTGTTCCTCCACAAGACTTTGTTCTTGACCTTGAGCTAGACTTTGCCCCTGACGATCAGCCTATTGATGCACCCGCTGATCCTGACCTGGTACCTGCTCCTGTGCCTATACCTGCACCTGAGCCTTTACCGGGTCATGATCCCATACCATTTGGCATACCTGATGTTGCACCACTTGTACCAGACCCGATTCATGCACCCGCTGACCCTGCTGCTTTTGCTGGTCAGATCGACCCCCGATAGGCGTTCACCAGCAATGGGTGGATAGACGATGATGACGATGTACCCCCTTTTGTTGAGCCTGTTACTCCCCCACCTGCACCTACACATGCACCTGTTGATGTCGCCCTTTTCGCCTGATTGTGTCCGATGATCACCGCACCGACCTACCAGTCACATTCTTACAAGACATTCCCGTACCCCTACCTGGGGAAGGTCCGTCTAGTCAGCAGCCTAGCCATGTTCCACACGTGTCAGCCGCTTTTCCCCACATGTCTCAGTATACACCTACTACCCATTTTACTTCTGCACCACCAGGCGAGCCACTCATATGGTTTCCGCCGAACACTATGCCAGTTTCTGATCCCTACCATCCCTCCCACTTTACTGGTTACATGAGGGATGAGCTACTTTTGTCATTGCATCTTCAGCAGGAGATCTTGTGTCGTAGAGTTATGGAGCTTGAGAGGATTCCACGTCCGCCATCTTGTTCATGTCAGTCACCTTTTGCGACTCCACCTACTCCTCTTTTGCCTTATCCATATTTTGATGTTCGATTTCTCACCATGGAGCAGCATATCAGTTATCTATTGCGACACATTTATGATCTTGAGGAGGAGCTCGCGCATGTGCGCAGTTTGCTTCCTGTTCCTCCACCTCCTCCTCCACCACCATCAGCATAGCCGGTTTTTGGTTTTATGTAGGTAGCTTGCTTTTGATGAGAGTATCGCTATTGAGCCTAGCCTGCACAGCTTTTTGGAGACCACTTTTTGAGTACATGACTATTGTAGATTGATAAACATTTTGGACAAGGGTGATGTGACCCTGTAGTCCCCTTTTGATGTGATACGATACATTTGTAGAACATGTAACTGTATTCGTGGTCGATGATTTATGAAAGCTCAATCGTAATGTTCTGATTATATACACTGTTGAATTATACATTGGTAACATGAATGTAATGTTATATGCTTGCTTGCGTTGATAAATGCTACTACATACGCGTACTACATACTTAACATACTTATATACATAAGACCTGACCTATACAATCTTCTTTAGAAGATGCCTCCTCGAAGAAACAACCAGTTGACCACAACAGAGGCTGAGCTACAAGAATGGATTTCACAAGCAATTGCATAACACGAGGCCTTGCGCTCTGAACACAGCGGAGGTACCTCAGGAAACAACCCACCACATGGTAATGTTTAAGTCACTAAAGACCCATTACGTTACGTTTGGATATTCCATGTGCGTTTGCTAATGCTTTCTGTGAATGATGTTTCTTGTACAGGCTGTACCTATAAGCTGTTCCTGGACTGCAAGCCTCTAAACTTTGACGGCACTGGAGGTGCTGTAGCTTTCGTTATATGCGTTGAGAAAACTGATTATGTGCTGAGAATGAGCAAGTGTGCGCCAGAGCACCAGGTCACCTACATTTCGGGACTGTTCCTAGACGGAGCGCTATCATGGTGGAACCTCCAGGTTCAGACTTTCGGTGAGGAAGCTGCTTACGCTATGACTTGGGACGAAATGAAAGAACTTATGCGCAAGAAATACTGTTCAAGGGCCGAGATTCAGAAATTGGAAACTGAGTTCTGGAACCTTAAGATGGATGGTCCAAAGATTGCCGAGTATGTGCAGAGATTCCACGACTTATCTCGCGTTGTTCCTTACATGGTTGATCCGGAGTTCAAGCGAATCGAGCGTTTTATTTGGGGATTGGCACCCCAAATCATGAGCATGGTGATGACTTCAAAGCCTTCAACGATCACTGAGGCTATTGATTTAAGCGTGGCATTGAAGGAAGAAGCGATTAGGCTAAACAAATTCTCAATCTCTGATGCAAAGAAGAAGGAGACTCATGTCGAGTCATCTGGAGAGAACAAGTAGAAATTCTCCAACTTCAAGAAGGGTACTCGTACGAGCAATGCCAACAAGCATAAGGACGCTAACCCACCAGCTGAAGCACCAGTTGCTGCTACTGGTTTTGAGATCAAAGGAAAAGGATACTTGGGCACCTTGCCCAAATGTAATGCATGTCAGTTGTGACAACCCCAAAAATTTCAGGTATACGTACAATTAATTTATATTTAATTTGTGCTTAATGACTGTGTTGATTTCAACTGTTGATTTAACTGCTTGCTGCTTACTGATACATACATACTCATGCATCACATTTTATTACTGTCACTCTACTCATTACACAAACAATAGTGACAAACTTGATGCACAAAAGCACAGCTTGCACAGTGAGCGGATAACCCAGTAAACATGCTGACATAGCCAGCACTAGACAGACACTGTCCCTGAGGCCATTATGAGCCGAGAATAGATTGCTACACTAGTAGTGAGTGTAGGGAGATGAGGTTTGTAGAACTGCATCACGAGGTGATAGTTATAGTGACCGGATGTGCCTAAAACATGCTTTAAGTACAAAATCCTGCACTTTTAAATAGAATTCAACATTTAAATATGCTAGTATAGTGCAAAAACGGGGTAAAATAATACTAGACACTTTCCAAAGTGTCGGGAATTTATTGTGTCACTTGAAATAATATTAGAGACACTTTAAATACTTATTTAGCACTTTAACGGAGCAATATCCAACCGAACAACCAGACTTTACCCGGAACCTAAAGATATTGTCAAACACATTGTTTTTATTTTTCTAAGCTAGTTAGGGTCCCCGAACACCCTAACACACTTTATATTATATTACATCTTATAACACACTAACTTAACCTTGGATTTCAATCAAGATCACCAACTACTAGTTGAAACCCAACTAGAACCCCCCTTCCCCAAAACCATACGGTTATAAGGGTGGTGTTCCACCTTGATTTTCTTGAATTAAAAATTAGATTATGTATGTACTTCTTGTAACATGAAACACATTGGGTAATAATATGGGGAAAGTCTATAAATTAACCCTTAGTCCATAACTCCTTTCATTACCTTCTCCATCAACACAAAAACTTCTCTCATCCTCCACCATGGCTACGGCCAAGCACACCCACACTTAACCCACCATCCTCAAGTCTTGTCCATCCATTCCACTACTACTCAAGGGTGTTAGAAGGCATACAACGAAGCTTGGTGTGTTCGGAAGCTCAAGGACCTCTCTCATTTTCTTTTAACCACCACTTTTCTACACTTGAACTCCCCTAGCCTTGAGCTAGTGGTAAGTCTCTTAGATCCATTAATTTTACATCTTATGAAGGTGGTTAATAGTTAAGTTATGATAAAAATCTATGAACACTAAAAGATCTTACACTAAAATCTCAAATATAAAAGCTTTACACAAAGGTCATGAGATGAGAGGTGATAATACATGGTAAATCTGAATTAAATGAACAAAAACCTGCTGTAAACAACTTATGGTCTGATGTTAAACATATTAGAAAGTATGGCGAACGTATGAGTGCGTTTTAGTAACATTTAACCTTTAAACAGCATGCTGATTGCCTTTTTCAGCCGACCTTAACAGGCTGTAAACAGGTCATAACTTAACGAAAAATGTATTTTCTAAAGTCTAGGTTTATGTATTATGAAATACGGTTCTAATGGCACCGGAATCATAATTTTTGGACCTCGTTTACTATTTTTAAAGTGTCATTTTGTAACAGCAGCTAAAGCTGCATTTTTACAACAGTAAATGGGTGTTGTATTTTTCATCGTAACTTGAAATCGGTGTAGGATTAGGTCATGAAATTTGTACTGTAGATGACCACCGATGTATTTGTAATTCTCTCACTGGAATTTCATAAATCGGACTCTCGATGAATTTTAAATAAATTATTCCGCGGACTGTGGTCAGAAAGAGATAAATCTGACTTCAGCCCGGAAAATGATTTTCTATAAAATATTGGTGATGATTTGGACCCCGATATTTTTACACAATAATATTTAGATCGAATAAGACATTCTGTAAAAAATTGGGAATTTTTGGAATAAGGTAACTATTTTATTAAAATACCCGAAAACAGCCCAGTTTTGTGTATTAAAACTGAATCGATATAAGTGGTATTTTGCATGCCTAAATGTCGGGTTGGTTATTTGAAAGTGAGCTAACGTGTTATATGAAAAGAAAATGATACGCTAGTAAGCGGGGCCACCTCCAGTTACAGAGGAAACTCTGACGAAATTTTTCCAGAAATATAGCACTTAGAAATATTTTTGTGACAAGTGTTATAAATATATTTTTAACTTATTTTCGAAATATAAATTTCGCCATGATTTTTATTACAAAATGACCAAGTGTCGGAGGTGGATTTTTGTAAAGGAAACTTGTTAAATATATATTGAGAATATATATTTCATAATAAAACGCTTGTGTGCTTACGTGATTATTTTGTGAACTAAAGATATATTATTTTTAGGGTAAAAATTAATATTACTTGATATATCATGAAAATACGACTCCAAAACGATACCAACGCCCTCACAAATAAATATTTAAGTTACGTCGGTATTGTTTTTACAACGCAAACTCTAAAACGTAACGCGCGTATTTTCGGAAACATACTCTTAAGGGTGTATTTTGATAAAGTATTATTTTGGAAAATTGTATGAAGTAAAATATAATATTTTTGGGAAAAATATGTATATTTTGGAAACAGAATATTTTAGACAAGTGAATTAAAATATATTTTCAAGTGAGACTTAAAAATATATTTTCGGAATTATAAAACGCACATGTATTAATACCCCCATCATTGGGAAGGATTATATTTATTAAATGATTAAGAAGTGTAAATACGAAATAGTTGTCTAACTATTTCCCAAAAACGTTAAACCTTAAGCCAAGGCACGGCCGTCCGTCTAATAGGAATTAGTACGTGTAGGTCGTCACGTAGCAGATAGAGTTGGAGATTAACGTTGCTGGATACGCACTTCAGTGAGTTCATGTCCCCCTTTTCTCTTAACTGCTTTCAGTTTTTAATACTTCGGGGGTGAAATACATGTTACTATGATTACGAATACTTTTTACATGGTATGGTTAGCGTAAGGAGGGTTACTACTTAGATCATGTGAGTGGGTAGGCGGGAACTGGAGGCCATTAATCCTCATTATAGGACCGAGGGCCATTAGCGGTAGATCTATCTGGGTGTAGCGAGCCCAACCCCTGAGTCCGCTGAATGAACCAGGTGGTGACTTTGTACCCGACGCAAAAATCTGCTAGGTTTGAGTCTTCCTACTGCACTTCACACATATCATTGGCTTTGCAACCCAATGGTGATCTCTTTTTCCTTATTTGCTACATACCAGGGATTTTCATACATACTGACATTTTTACAAGGGTTTATACAAACTCACCTACACATGAACTCGCTCAACTTTATGTTGACTTTTCAAACTACATGTATTTCAGGAAACTAACGGATCTGGCACGGTATGCACGTATTTTCAAGCTGCGTTTGAATAAAGAAGTCACCCAGGGTTTAGAAGGTGTAATCTCTTCCTGGACGGGTTACATATCTCTAAACCTAGTATTATTTAAAGTCTTTTGCTAAGTCGTTATAAACTCAATTAAATCAAGTTAAGGTTTGTAACTTATTTTGTGATTGTTGAAAATGGGATTTTTCTAAACTTTATTAATGGATGAATATCTCATGTTTTTATCATATAGCATTGTTATGATTGTTGCTATGGTATTAAGAAGTCACACCAAATAAACCCACGCTTCTGCAAAGCCAGGGTGTGACACCAGTATCATCATGCCGGCCAGTGTAGAGATAGAAAGTGCGAAACTTGTGGAAAGAATGGTCTTTCGAAGGAGACGTGTTGGGTTAGTACTGGTTGTGGGAATGGTGGCCAGAGAGGAAATGGCAATGGAAACCGTGGTAGAAACGGTGATGGTAATAGAAACAACCAGGGAGGAAATGGAAATCGTGGTGGTTTTGGAAACTAAGCTGGTAGTGGAAATCATGGATCAAACAACAATCAAGGCGGTACTGGAAACAGACAAGGTTGTTTTAACTGTGGTGATGTTGGGCATTTCAAGAGATATTGCCCAAAGAACAACCAAGCTCAGGGGAGAGTCTTTAACATTGGAGCAAGGGAAGCTCGCCAAGATCCGAATGTAGTTTCGGGTACGTTCCCTATCAACCAACACTTTGCATCTGTATTGTTTGATACTGGTGCCGATTATAGCTTTGTATCCCTAAAATTTTGAGAAAATGCTTGGGTTAGTAGCTAGTAAGCTAGATATTCCGTACTCGATAGAGCTAGCTAATGGAAAGCTAGTAGAGGAAAACGAAGTGATTAGAGGTTGTGTAATAGAGCTCGAAGAGCATGAGTTTACGCTTGATCTTCTGCCAGTCGAGTTGGGAAGCTTTGACGTGGTAGTTGGAATGGATTGGTTGTCGAGTAACCGAGTTGAGATCGTATGCCACGAGAAGATCATTCGCATTCCGATGGCGAATGGAGAGATGATTGTAGTGCATGGAGAGAAGCATGATACGCCTCTAAGGATCATCAGTTGTTTGAAAGCCCGAAGATGTTTGCAGAAAGGATGTGTTGCCTTCTTGGCACACGTCGTGGACAAGGAAGCCGCTGAGCCGAAGCTGGAAGATATCCCAGTTGTGAGGGAATACCCTGAAGTCTTCCCCGAAGACTTGCCAGGATTGCCACCCCAACGACAAGTCGAATTCCATATTGACTTGGTTCCAGGCGCCGCTCCTGTAGCCAAGGCACCTTATCGACTTGCGCCTTCCGAGATGCAAGAATTGTCGACGCAACTTCAAGAGCTTTTGGACAAGGGATTTATTAGACCAAGCTTCTCGCCTTGGGGAGCTCCAGTACTATTTGTTAAGAAGAAGGACGGTAGTTTCTGTATGTGCATTGACTACCGCGAGCTAAACAAGTTAACCATCAAGAATCGGTATCCTTTGCCAAGGATTGATGATCTTTTCGATCAACTTCAAGGTTCAAGTTACTACTCCAAGATCGATCTTCGATCAGGTTATCACCAGCTGTGAATTCAAGAGGAGAGTATTCCGAAGACTGCCTTTAGAACTCGATATGGACATTACGAGTTCCTGGTGATGCCGTTTGGTTTGACAAACGTGCCAGCAGTGTTTATGGATTTGATGAATAGAGTTTGCAAGCCATATCTCGATAAATTCGTGATTGTATTTATCGACGATATTTTGATTTATTCAAGAACGAAGGAAGAGCATGTGCAACACCTTAGAACCATTTTAGAGTTGCTCAAGAAGGAAAAGCTATACGAAAAGTTCTCGAAGTGCGAGTTCTGGTTGCGTGAGGTTCAGTTCGTTGGTCACATGGTAAACGAAGATGGAATTCATGTGGATCCCACCAAGATCGAGGCGATCAAAAATTGCGAAACTCCGAAGACGCCAACCGAGATCCGTCAGTTTCTAGGTTTAGCTGGGTATTATCGCAGATTCATTGAGGATTTTTCTAAAATCACTCAACCATTGACCTCCCTTACTAAAAAAAGATAAGAAGTACGAATGGGGAGATAAGAAAGAAGAAGCTTTTCAGCTGCTCAAGAACAAGCTTTGCGATGCACCTATTTTATCCCTACCCGAAGGCTGTGATGCCTCACGTCAGGGATTAGGTTATGTGCTGATGCAGCGACAGAAGGTTATCGCTTATGCTTCACGCCAGTTAAAGGTTCATGAGAAGAACAACACCACACATGATTTGGAATTAGGAGCAGTGGTGTTTGCATTAAAGATTTGGTGACATTATCTGTATGGCACCCGATGCAAGATCTTTACAGATCACAAGAGCTTACAACACATATTTGATTAGAAGGAGCTTAATATGAGACAGCGCCGATGAGTGGAGCTGTTAAACGATTATGATTGTGAAATCAAATATCATCCAGGAAAGGTGAATGTCGTAGCAGATGCCTTAAGTCGAAAAGAGAGGATTAAGCCCATAAGGGTTGGGGCTTTGGAAATGATTATACAGACAGATCTCTCGTTGCACATCCGTGCTGCGCAGAGAGAAGCTCTTAAGAAGGAGAATCTTGTGGACGAATATCTCCGTGGGATGGAGAAACAGTTGGTACCCAATGGGGAAGGAACATTGTGTTTCATGGGACGAATTTGGGTTCCCCTCTTTGGTGGTCTTAGAGAAGTAATTTTCGATGAAGCTCATAAGTCAAGGTACTCGATCCACCCAGGATCGGATAAGATGACCAAGATTTGAAGGATTTCTACTGGTGGCCGAGACTAAAAGGTGATGTTGCAACTTATGTTGGAAAGTGCTTAACCTGTGCTAAGGTAAAAGCCGAATATCGGAAGCCTTCAGGTCTTCTGCAGCAACCCGAGATACCCATGTGGAAATGGGAGCAAATCTCAATGGATTTTATAACCAAGTTGCCAAAGACACCTAGAGGTCATGACATGATTTGGGTAATCGTAGACCTCTTGATGAAATCTGCACACTTTTTGCCGATCAGGGAAAAGGATAACACTAGTAAGCTAGCTGAGCTATACCTAAGGGAGATAGTTGCACGACATGGAGTGCCTATCTCGATTATAACTGACAGAGATGGAAGGTTTATGTCAAGGATTTGGCAATCTTTCCAGGAAGCATTTGGTTCTCAATTGAATTTGAGCATGGCATTTCACCCACAGCCAGACGGTCAAAGCGAGAGAACGAGTCAAACACATGAAGATATGTTACAAGCCTGCGTTATGGACTTGGGTGGCAGTTAGGACACTCACCTACCTTTGGTTGATTTCTCTTATAACAACAACTACCATATAAGCATTCAAGCTGCCCCGTTTGAAGCTCTATACGGACGCAAGTGTCGATCCCCGTTATGCTGGGCAGATGCGGGCGATAGACAGCTAGTTGGTCCCGAATTGGTTCAAGAAATGACTGATAAGATCATACAGATCCGAGAGCACATTAAGGCGGCTCGTGATCGACAAAAGAGCTATGCGGACCAAAGAAGGAAACCTTTGGAATTCGAAGTAGGAGATATGGTTCTATTGAAAGTTTCACCGTGGAAAGGTGCGGCACGCTTTGGGAAGCGTGGAAAGTTAAACCCATGATTCATTGGACCGTTCAAAATCCTGGAAAGGATTGGGCTTGTAGCTTACAAGTTGGACCTACCTGCGGAACTTAATGGTGTTCATGATATCATCCATGTATCTAACCTGAAGAAGAGTCCAACACAGGAAATGGTGGTTATTCCTGCTGACGAAGTTCACATTGACGACACACTCCATTTTACAGAAGAACCCGTTGAGGTCACGGATTGGAAAGTTAACAAAACTAGAAGGAGTAGTGTTAAACTTGTTAAGGTTCGATGGAACGCACGTCATGGTCCAGAATTTACTTGGGAGCGTGAGGACCGCATGAAAGCAAAATACCCGCACTTATTCGCTAACACCCCTGCAGCTAGTAGTAAAGCTTAAAATTTCAGGACGGAATTTTCTTAACAGGGGGAGAATGTGACAACTGTCAAAAATCTAGGTATCCATACAATTAATTAATCTTGATTAAGTGCTTAATGACTGTGCTGAATTACAATTAACTGCTTTCTCATTATTTCTTTATACACACATGTGCATCACATATTGCAAATGACATATCATTAATTGCATGAGAACTTTATTGACATAAAAGATGCACAAAGCACAGTTAGCACAGTTAACAGACAAACCGGGAAAATGCTGACGGAGTTCAGTACATAGACAGACAGTGTTTTGAGACCCAGTATGAGTCAGAAATTAAGTACTACACTAGTATAGAGTGTAGGGAAGTAAGGATCACAAAACTGCTTTTCTAGGTGATAGTTTAAGTGCCGGAAAGTGCCTAAAACTCACCCAAAGTGCTGAATTTAGCAAAAATTCAGCATAAATCAGCATTTTAACATACTAATTTTATGCAGAAACATGGTAAAATGATCCTGAATGCTTTCCTAAGTATCGGGAATTAAAAGTGTCACAAAAAGATACATAAATCACACTAAACTGTAAGGTTTAGCACTTTAACGAATTAGTGTCTAACCGGACAACCGGACACTACCCGAAACACCAAATTTACACTTGAAGCATTGTTTTAACATTTCCAAGCTAGTTATGGTCCCCAAACATCATAACACCCCATACAAAATATCGAGTAACTAAAAAACTTAACTTACACTTGGATTTGAACTAAATTGCAACTAGATGATTAAACCTACACCTAGACCCCCCCCCCCCCCACATATGGACGGCCATACCCCCTCCATACCTTCAAGATTTGATTTCCTTATTTTAATGGATCTTGTTTTTACTTTTTAGAGCACATTACACATGGGTTAAATGGAAAGGATGGTTATAATATGAACATAAGAGATCATAATTCACACACACTTCACACACTCATCTTTCTCCCTCTCTTGCTCTCCCTCTCGGCCGAACACTAGCCACACCACCACCACCACCATCATCATTCAATCTTCATTATCCATTCCAAGCATTCAAAAAGGTGTTAGAGTCCATACAAGGAAGCTTGGTGGCTTTGGAACTTGAAGGACCTCCTCTATTTGCTTTTATCCTCTTGATTTCTACTCTTGATTCATCCCTAGCCTTGAGCTAGTGGTAAGATCCTTGTACACTCCATATTACTTATATTTTGAGTGGTTAAAGTAGTATCATAATCAAGAACACTAAAGAACATAAGCATGTAGCTTGAACATATCTTGATTTATGGAGTAATCTTGATGAAACTAAGTTGTTTATGGTATGAATGCTTGTTGATCATTGATTGTTTGTAGAAATGATGTTGATCATCATAACATCTTGCTAGATCATGATTAGAAACATAGTTTAGCAAGATGAGAAAGTGAGAATGTGGTAGGGTGAAAGATCATCCACACTTAAATCATGAACTTGAGAAGAATACTTTGGTTTCTTGAAAAATAATAATCAAAGTGGGTTAATAATCATATAGATCTAATCTTTATGAGTGGTTTTCAAAAAGAACCAAGTTTAAAATATGAGTTTTAGTAGATCATGGTTCTTACATAAACAAACACTATTTTTAATGGTTAAACAACTGTAGAAACACTTGTGTAACAAGAAGATTACATAAAGAAGCATTTTTAGAAAATGTGTTTTGAAGTTGTAAACATCCAACTTCTTTAAAAATGAAGTTTTCAAAGAAGTAAACACACTTTGAAAAGTTACTACAACTTTTCATAAACTTTCAAGTTCATGAATTAGTGGAATAAGCATGATTTTGGAAAAATTGGTAAGTGTAAGTTGTTTAGTGTTAATTGTGGATTGATTGTGGTGATTTTACAAAAGAAAATGATATGCTTGAATGCATGGAAACCTCCATTTTTAGGGGAAACTATGCCAAAATTTTCTAAAAATACAAACACTTAGAAAAATATTTTCAAACAAATATTAACCAAGTGTATTTTAAACCATACATTGTTACATAAACTTTGCCATAAATTTTGGTTACAAAATACAAATATTGGAGGTTCGTTTTTACAAATAAAAGTGACTAAAAATATATTTAGAATATATATATATATACATTAAAGACACATATGTGTGATTATTGGTATACTTTGTGTAATAGTTATATTATTTTAGGACTTGAAATAATATAACACATTAAAACACCAAGAATTACGATCCAAAATATTACCAAAATCTCAAGGAATAAATATACATGTTACACACAAAATATTGGCAAAACCAAACAAGAAATATAACTTACAAAATATTCCGGAACTTAATTCGCAAGTGTATTTTGGTAAGTAAGATTTTGGACACGAGGAAGTGAAAATATGATTTTTGCAATTATTACAAAGTTATATCATATTTTTGACAAAGAGAAAATATATTGTTTTTGGGAAGTAAAAATATATTTTCTTGGAATTTCTAGAAGATATATAATTTTTTCGAAATATATATATTTTCTTGAATACACTTGAAATGCATTATTTTTGGATAAAAATGAGTTTATATATATTTTCTAAGTTAGACTTGAAAATATACTATTTTGGAACTACAAATATTTTTGCCAAAAGAAAAATCACAAATAATTTTTCTAAGTAATATTTCTTAAATATATATATATATATTTTAGAAATATATATATATATATATATTGGTGGACTTTTATTAGAAATAATATTCCGGAAGGTTTAATATAAATTTAAGTATATGAATACTTAATGAATACAATAATATACGTATTCTCACACGTATAAATACACACCGGAATACGACGCCAATACATGGCAAAATATACAAATACAAGAATGCGAATACACATGTATAAGATACCCCCATCCTTGGGAAGGAAATACAAGAACCAATACTTGGGAAGTATTAAGTTAATACATATTGTTCAACGATTATTTCAAAATTTAATAAATATAATTTAAGTTGAAATATTAATTATTTTGACAATAATTATGTAACTTGGAATAATATAAAAAGCATAAAAGAAACGTAACTCAGAAACGTTAACACTAAGTCAAGGCACGACCCGTTCGTCTAATAGACATTAGTACGTTGTAGGTAGTCGTGTTCACCGGAGAAGTACGAGTTACGATTGTTGAAGACGTACGACTGTGAGTTCATGTCCCCCTTATCTTTTAACTGTTTTCAGTTTTATAACTTCGGGGGTGAAATACATGTTACAACTGTTTACAAACGTTTTATACATGGTATGGTTAGCTAAGGAAGGGTACTGCTTGATCATGTGAGCGGTGTGTACAACACTTAAGGCCATTAATCCTCGTTGTAGGACCGAGGGACATGAGTGATAAATCTATTTAGGTGTAGCAAGCCCACACCCATGAGGACCAGGGTGGCCCATGTGGTGACTATTTCTTATTCCCAGAGACAAATCTGCTAGGTTTGAGTTTTCCTGCATCACTTCACACATATCAATGGTCTTGCAAACCATTGGTGATCTGTTTTCCTTGTTGCTTTCATACCAGGATTTACATACATACAGACATACATTTAAAGGTTTACTCATACACATAAACAAACACATGAACTCGCTCAACTTTTGTTGATGTTTTCAAAATACATGTGTTTCAGGGAATTAGTAAGTGGATCTGGCGGGCGTTGGAAGTTTCATGCTTCGTTGTGAATAAAGATGTCATCCATGGTTTTGAGGTTTGGGTTGGGTGTCTTATTCCTTGACGAAACACGTCTTCCAAACCTTGGTTTTATTTAATGACTTTTGATGAGTCCTTAGTGAACTCCTAAAATAATTCGTATGGTTTGTAAAACTTGAATTTGAAGTCTACATTTTAAGAGAATGTCGTTATGTTTAAACATATTTAATGGATGACAAATTTTATGGTTTTAGCATATCGTGGATGTTATGATTAAATGCAATGGTATTAAGAAAGTCACACCATAATCACGCTTTCGCAAAAGTCAGGGTGTGACATGTTACCAGATTCTGATGATAAATACAAGATTTATCATCACACTCATCAGATTGGTCTTTTCTGATTGTCTTTCATTGCTTACGATCAGATTCCGACATCTGATAAAGATTTGTCTTTTTTCTTTTTTCTTGCCCTATTATCTTGTATCTTTCTTTTGTTGATCTTCTTGACTTTATCTTCAACATATGATCAGATTGATCATATTTTTCTTCAATACTTACAAATAATTTCCTAACAATTCCCCCCTAAGTATTGTCAGAAAAATAAACTACTCATACTCAAAGAACATAAAGTAAATTCAAACCAACGAAATTCAAAAATTGATAAAAACATTGTTTTTCAATCATTGGCTATCTTGTAAAGATCTCCATCCTTCAGCTTTTTCTTATAGTCCATCATTTTGTTGCATTCTTTTTACATTTCCTTGTACCAGGTTCTTGCTTGAATCTATGCATCAATGATGACTTCAATGCTTGCTCTCAGCTCCTCTTTGTCACGTCCTTTTAGCTTGAGCTGCTCCTGTTTCTTGTTCATGCAGTCTTTAATGTATTTAAGAGTCTGATGTGAGTACCTGTATATTTCATTAACTCTGAAGAGAGCCTTCTTGTTATCATGATATCTGAAGACAACTAAAAGTTCTGCTTCTTCAAAGATGACTCCAGTTCTTGCTTCTCTTTCCAGTTCTGATGGGATTGATGTGTCAGGAAGGGACATGTGCACCTTTCTATTGTTGATCAGTTCATAGTTGATGCAGAGGTCAAAATCAGTCAAAGCTACTCTTGTGAATAGCTTTACTCCAGCTTCTGAGAGACTGTGCAGAGCTCTTCTGATGAACTTTGTATTACCCTTTTCTTTATCAAAGTTCTTTTTCATCATTGTAAGATCTACAGGATGAAGCTTGTCTGCCAGATCTCCATCTATGATCACTTCTTCATTTCCATCTCTCCTCACCAAGGTGTACTTGTTTTGCTCATGGTATCCTAATATTCCATCTGTTGTAGCAAAAGTATCCACCTTTCTGATTCTTACTATTGGGTTTGGATGAACTCTGTGAATGTAGTATTTTCCCCTTTCAAGACTTTCCAAGCTCCAGTCCCTGCTCATGGGACTTTGTGGTCTATCTAACCTGTCTTCCCTAGTCTAATAAAATTCTTTAAGTTTTTCTTCAGGGAACACCATGTCTTCTCTGTCAATTTCTTGTATTAAGGAGACATTCCCTGTTGAATCTCTTATTTGCATTATTTTTGGTCTTTTGGAAGATGTAGCAGATTCTTCCCAACTTCTTTTCTAAATTCTGTTCAAAGACTCACTAAAAGCAGTCTGACTAGATGAGGTCCTTTTTTATGGTTCTGGCTGCTTTTCTTTGTCTTTTGGACGACCACTTAAATTGGAAACAACACGAGGAGAAGTTTCAAACCTCTTTAGAATTTCTAATCTTGATACTAGAGGAGGGGGGGCCATTGGTGTTGGCCCTGATTGGCTTGCTGGAGTGACTGGTTTCGGCTGAGAAGTGCTGGTGATCTTTGTTGAAGCTTCTGGTGAAATGGATGCTCTTATCTCTTGAACATCTATGTTTGCCCATTTGGAAACACTGTGCTGCATTTTGTTCAGCAGTTGAGAGACTTCTTTCAATAGTTGAGCATTTTTCTTTTCTTCTTCTTGCACCTCTTCAAAGTTTGTCTTCATTTGTTCCTTATGTGCAGCCCATTCCTATATCAGCTTTTCAAGAGCATCAGATAGGCTATTATTGCTTGCTCTTAAATTACTAATTTCTTCTAAAATTTCACCAGAATTAGAAGCTCCCCTTCTTTCCACAGCTTCCTTCACTTGAGTCTTTATGTTTTCCATTTCTTCAAGGACCTTCTTGAATTCTGCTGTGTACTTGTCTTTTTCTGATGAGCTTTCTGGTGGCTGCTACATGTTCCTCAAGGTTTCAGTGTTCTTCTCTGTCTAACTTTTGATTTCTCCAATGGATTCTGATAAAGCCTTTATGTCAGACTTTTGACTTCTGATCTCTTCAAGCAGCATGTAATTTGGCTTCAACAGGAGACTTGGTTTCTCTGGTTGAATCATCTGCTACAGTTCCTTATGACATTGTTTAACACATTGTCAAGTTATTTTGTTGAGATGAGTGGTGTTTAAAGGGGTAAATTTGGAACAACAGATGTTCAAGCTAACATACTGATGTGATGAAAGTGGTCAAATAAAAACTACTAATATTAAACTAAACTAGACATGCTAATTTTTAAATTTATGAGGACAGACTCTATAAAACTTAGACCACACAACCAACAAGTGTACCGATCAGTGCAATATAGCTAAAGTAAGTCCGAGTATCGAACCTACGAGACTCTCTATTTACGTTAACTAGACTCTTTCTAGACCTAGACTGTGACACCCAACTATTTAGGCTGTACCATACAAATGTAACACGTGTCATAAATAAATAAAAAGGTTGTATTTGACTGATATTGATGTTCATGTGTTATTTGATGTGTTGGTAAATCCAAACTTTGATAAAAATTATGTTGGCAATAATAAGATAAACGCTTATCGCGTAATGAACAAAAGGCGAAACGAACGTCGGTGACCGCCCGATCAATGTTAAAATCCTAAAAATAATTCATTATGATTAGAATAGTAATTTTAATCATGTCTAGAAGGAAAAATAAATTAGAACGCTAAGAAACTCTATTTTTCAAGTTTGAGCGCGTACCGCGCGATACAGCGCGTATGTGACAAAATACTGTCAACGCAGCCAGTCAAGGCAACTGAGAATTATTTCAGTAATATTTTGGCGAGTTTTATTTTTATAGAGTGAATCTTGCATTTATGTTAACATGATGATGATGTCATGAAGATGTTTGGAATATTTGAACATGAATTTAAGATGGGTATAGATGCATTTAGTTCATGTAAAATGATTATGATATGATATGGGTGCACTAGATGCTTGTACTCAAGCATGCATGTTGAAATATGATCATAAGATGATAATTTGAGTATGATTTGATAAAAATAATTTTTGATCAGATTCTAAAAACTAAAATATGAATATTTGAAGTGTTAAAATGGTATAAAACTGTTAGTGCATTCATCTGTCGTCTTCGTCTTATGTCGAGTCTCAGTCTCGTTGCGGATCTGAAAGAGGATGATGTCATCATCTCCCATGATGACATCATAATAGTGATGTCATCATTACATCACTACATATAAGACAAAAGGTTTAGAATGTTAAAGTTTGAATTCGGTCATAATGTATGTTGTTAGATGATAGGTTTCGCTTATATGTGCATAGAGGTTTCGCTTATTTGTCAAAGGGAGGTTTCGCTCATATGTCAATGTCTCTTGGAACGAAACCTCATACCCTATATATAGGCACATAAGCGAAATCAGAACATAGTTCGAAGTGTGTTCTTCCGGTGAGCCACGAAGTGCTGCCGAAGTGTAGATTCAATTGTAAACGTCATTCAGATTAATAGAATCAACATATTAAAGTGAATTCTCGCTGAATTGAATCTGATTTGTCTGTTTCCGCCGTTCAAATCAGTAATAGCTCTTCTAATCGACTCGTTTAGGTCCGAATTCGATCCTACAATTGGTATCAGAGCAGGTTAAGAAGAGTTCTACACAATTCAGCTGATAATTCTGTTTCTACACTATTCTTTTCCGAAAATTAAAACTTTTTACTGTCAGAATCAGTTCAAAATTTCACAGATTGTGTGTTATTGGCTATAGACAAACCCTTGAACGTTTGAAACTGAAATTCAGAGTAAAAATGGACCAAATCAGCTTCCGAGTTAGTTTCGCTTATACGGACACTTAGGTTTCGCTCTTGTGACAACTAATGGTTTCGCTTTTGAGAACACTTAGGTTTCCCTTTTGTGACAACTAGCGGTTTCGCTTTTGTGAACAACTTAGGTTTTGCTCTAGTGACATTAGGTTTCGCTCCTGAGGCACATTGTGAAAAGTGTGAACCGTTTGAAAAGATTCATTGATTCATGTGATTTGCCAGGATTTGTTAGTCAAAGTTGCATGTGATTCTTTTATCGGCTCGAGAATTATAAAAAAAACGAGGACATCTATCGTGGAAAGTTCATCTAACGTGGTGTCAGTACGTTGGGAAAAGTATCTCGTGTCTTGTGTCAGTTTACACGAGGTTGTAGTTGTTGTCAGATTTGCGTGTGAGAGTTTTCAAGTGTGTTAGTGTCACGAAATTGCTTGGTTCAAGAATTGCATGTGAATTCAACAGAGTTGTCAGCCATTTATGTGCATGTGAATTGAGATTAGGATCAAATAGTTTGAACATCACCGACCCATGTGCTTTGACTAAAGGAATTGTCAGGAAGCATATATTGATCGGCCCAATGAGATAATTGTTGCAAGAATTGTTGTCAGCACTTGTGAACTCAAAGTTATCAGCTGATTATATTGAAATTGATTAATTCATTATGTACACACTTTAATCAAATTGTCAGCCCATATTTCTTCCGGCCCAATCAATTGTTTACTGTTTCGAACGACCCAAGTATAGTGTTGTTTGATTAAAGTTCACGGCTCAAGTATAGTGTAGTTTGATTTTGAGCAGCCCAAGTTTTGAAGGTCCAAACAGTGTGGTCAGTTCGCGTGAAAAAAGTTCAATTCATTTGAAAGATAGCCCAGTTCATTTGAAAAGTCTATTAAGTGAACATTTGACATCGAAACATGGATTTTGAAGAATTATTGGCATATATGAATTATGAATCTCAGCAGTATAATCCGATAAAGCAAGAAGGAGAAACAGTCTCAGCAAAAGAAATTGTTGAAAAAGTTCCGGTTTTTGATAAATCGTCTGATGAAGAGGGTGACAAGTATGAAGAGGAAATCCGGGAACTTGAATATCTTAAAAAACAACTTCCATCTGATCAACGTAGTGGAAAGTTATTTTATGCTGATAAAATTGAAAAATTAAAAGAAAAACAAGATGCAAAAAGAAAGAATCAAAAGGCAGTTATTGTTAAAGAAGAGATCAGAGTTGAGCAGATTGAACAAATCTCATCTGTCAAGATTGAGAAAGAAGAATCTGAAAAACCTGTATTTGTGAATCCTGAACCAGAGTTAAAGAAAGAGGTTGCAGAAGACGCACCTATTTTTGATCATTCATCAGAAGAAGAAAGTAAGGATGAAAGTGTTCATGAGGAAAAGAAACAGGTTGAAAATATTTCAGCTTTAAAGGTTGAGACAAAAGCTGATGATAAACAGATTCTTGTTTTACTGAAAAATTGTGAGAAGTTGACATCTGAAAATGACAAACTGTTGAAGGAGGTTGAGAGTTTGTCATTAGAAAACAAAAATCTTAAAAAATCAGAAAATGTTTTGAAAAATCAAATACAAAATTTAGAAAATGAAAAAGTAAAAATTGAGAAATATTTTCAAAGTCAAATAAAAATTTTAGAAGATGAGAGAGATTTGTTTGGTAAAGACAATCTTGAAAAGCAAATTGCAATCAATTCTCATCTTGAAAAGATTATTCGACTTGAAAAGGAAGCAGAGTGTGCCCAAAATAAAATCAAAGAGTTAGAAGGTAAAATCAGGGAATGGGAACAAAAGTTGAAGGTTTTTGTGAATACTTCAGCTATTCCCTGTCCAAAACCTATTAATTAAGTTCCAATAAGTGACAATGTCACAAACTTTGACAAAGTCAAAGTTGAAGAATGTGATGAGAAATCTGATGATGAAAATGAAAAAAATGAAGAAAAAGAATTTATTTTTGAAATTAAAAGAAAAGTTTCAAGAAACTGTTCCACAATCAACTGAAAATGGAGAATGCTCTAAGCAAAAACCTTTGAAGAAGAAAGTGGAACAAAAACAAAAAGAGAAAATTTTGAAAAATGTTCAAAAAGAAAATAAAAGTTCATCAGATCAATCATCCAATCGCAATCAAAATTTACAAAAAGTAAAAAATGAAAATTCAAAAATTGTTGGTAATGAGTGGTGTAGGTCGGACCACAGAGCTCAAAGGCCAAATCCAGCAAACAAGAGGAGGAAAGATTATCACCAAGCCAAACAGTGCTTTGATCTAAATGTTTGGACTGAAAATGGTGATTGGTACGATAACAGAGTGTGTTACAGATGCGGCTATCAAGGACACATTGCTGTTAACTGCCAGAGTTGGAGATTTGAGTCAAGGAGATGCTTTAATTGCAACATCATTGGCCATATTGCTAGAGATTGCTCAATGAGATCAATGAGAAGATCGAGGGTTGAATCTCAGAAGCAGGTGAAGAAACCAGTCAATGTCAAGCCCAAAGAACAGAAGGTTCAAGAACCTAAAGTTCAAGAAAAGAAAGTGAAGCTTTCACAGGGACAAAAAGACAGACTGAGGAAGAAGAGGAAGAAGGCCAGAGAGTATCTGGAGAAGATTTTGTCCTCGGATACAACTGGTAAAACAGATAAAAGTTCTGATAAATCGTCTTGCTCACCAAAGAACAACAAATCAAGCAAAACGCATTCATCAGATACAAATCTGAGGACGAAAGAAGAGAAGAAGAAGAAGAAAGTTGTTGGCGATGAATCTGTTTCTTCGGAAACAAAGGAGCCACATGTCGGTGATGAATCTGGCTCATCAAAGTCAGACAAGCCACATTCAGGCAATGATTCTGGTATGGTAAAACCAGAAGAGCCAGGTGTTGAGGTAAAAGTTGAGAATTCTGGTCTAACAATGGATGATGAAAATTTTCCACCATTGTTGAACAAGAATTCAAAATCACCCAAGGACCGTCAGGCTTCGGTGAATCTGTTTAAACGAAAAACCTGACTTTGTCGGAGTTCCCAGGTTGGTAAGCGTGGAACATGAATCGGCACATTTCTTGAGAAATTCACGAAAGTGATATTTCGACGTACATGTGGTAAATCAGGGACATTAAGTTGTACTTGATTTTCTACAAGTGGTTGAAGAGAACAAGGTGATGAATGATCCCCATGTTTGAGAAATGACTTACAAAACTAATTTTCCGGAAAAACCATTTTGATTAAAACAAACTTAAGTGTTTTGAAATCACTATGGGAAAATGTTTTGTTGTCAGGGGGAGTTATGATTGTTCATGCCAAGTGAATGGAGAATTGAAGTGATTCTCATCATGTTGTCACGTTTCTTGTACAACTTGTTTTCAAATTTTCCCAGAAAATCAAAATTGAGACATATTTTGATTTTAGGGGGAGTAAAAATTTTAAAAAATTAGAAAATTTGAAAATGTCAAAAACATTAAAAAATGCAAAAATGAGTTTTTTGTCAAAAAGAGGAAATGATAGTAGATCAGTTAGACTGTCACAGCATGCTAAAGAAATGGAGAGATAAAATGTGATAAACGATCTCAGTAATGATGTGACGGTAGGCTCTGCTAGACTAGTAGATTTGCGAGAACGATACTAACATAAAGAAAAAAGCCTAGTTCTAGTGGAAAACATGATCAAAAGCATAGTACTTAGTTTTGTCCTTCTTGACTGTGTGCCTACTCAGTAATCGCTGATTGTCGAAAGACATAAAACTGGTTAAGTTTGTGAACTTTTCACAACTTTACTAAAAAGTCGCTGTGATTGTGCATTTTATTTTGCAAAGATTTAAACTTGTTTTATTTCTTTATTTTGTTTAAGCATCGGACATCCTCTGCGTCTAAGTGAGTATCGACCTGGATGTTGTTGCCTAAACGTTCTGCTTTATTTTCTTTGGTGTTTCGTTTAAGCTTTGGATCACCTCTGCGTATACGGGAGTATCGACCTGGTGGTTAAAGCCTAAACAACTTCAACTTATTTTTATTTTCTTATTTTGTTTAAACATTGGACTTTCTCTGTGTATACGAAAGTATCGACCTGATTGTTAATGTTTAAACATTCTGCTTTGTTTTCGCACAAATCACAGTTGATAAACGTTTAAAGGCATTATTTGAGTCAGTGTATTGCATGATGAGGGGATATGCTCAGATCGTGGGGTCCATAAGAATTTAGTGCTATCTAAATATATCTTAACGTATCGATAAGCATTTCGAAAGTTTTTAGATTGAGTTTAAGTGGACAACAATATCGTCAATCCATGTGAATCGTTTAGAACTTAAAATGTTTAAAGCTTAAAGGTGCTTGTGATTGGTTTCATAAACTGATATGATCCTCTTACACAAACTCACAAAAATATTGTGTGTAAATATTTCTTTACTGCATTTCATTCTATTCAAAAATCCAAAAAGATTTTAGTGTGTTTTAGCTTAAATTTTGAAAAATTCAAAAAGATTTTCGACAACTGATGTTGAAGAGCTGATTTTCAAAATTCCAAGTGCTAAACAAGATGAACTGGTTTGGGAGTGTGTGTATTGAATTGGAAAATTTTGATTTAAGAAAGAAATTGAGTTTAGTTAATCAGGGTCATTAATTTGAACTTGATTTAACTATTTCCAGTAAGTTTTTTTTATTATTTTAAGTAAAAACTTATGTGGTGGTGAGAAAAATTGTGTAGGTAATGAGCTTAAACAGAGATAAAGCCAGGGTTTGATCTCAAGGTGATAGCTAATTCCAGACGGCGATCCCATCATGATGAGAGGGGGAGTTTGACGAGGTTAGAGCCAAAGAGAAGATCCTGGTATATGCAAAGAAAGAAAAGAGACTGATAAAGACTGAAGATGCAAAGACTCGACACTTAAGACTCGTCAACAACTGAGGGGGAGTCTGTTAGTGCATTCATCTGTCGTCTTCGTCTTATGTCGAGTCTCAGTCTCGTTGCGGATCTGAAAGAGGATGATGTCATCATCTCCCATGATGACATCATAATAGTGATGTCATCATTACATCACTACATTTAAGACAAAAGGTTTAGAATGTTAAAGTTTGAATTCGGTCATAATGTATGTTGTTAGATGATAGGTTTCGCTTATATGTGCATAGAGGTTTCGCTTATTTGTCAAAGGGAGGTTTCGCTCATATGTCAATGTCTCTTGGAGCGAAACCTCATACCCTATATATAGGCACATAAGCGAAATCAGAACATAGTTCGAAGTGTGTTCTTCCGGTGAGCCACGAAGTGCTGCTGAAGTGTAGATTCGATTGTAAACGTCATTCAGATTAATAGAATCAACATATTAAAGTGATTTCTCGCTGAATTGAATCTGATTTGTCTGTTTCCGCCGTTCAAATCAGTAATAGTTCTTCTAATCGACTCATTTAGGTCCGAATTCGATCCTACAAAAACTTTGTCATAAAGTTTACTAGCTTTGCATGTTGTACTTGGTGCTTTATGTGTTGTAAAATACGTGAAATCGCACGATTTATGCGACTTAAACAAAAACTGCCATAATCTGATTATGGCCATCATTTTAATCATTAAATAACATGTATTGTGTTAAAATATCAAGTTGTTACGAGTTGGGATGGTTATGGTAACGTTTAACACAAAACTATGCGGTAAAACGGTTAAAAATTGGCTTTTCGAAGGATTTTTATAAAACTATTTTAAATCAGTAAGTAAACTGATACTTTTAGTTTAAATATAAGTATTTTAACTAATATTAAGTTTACTTGGTGTTTTGTTAGTCATACATGACTTCCGACGCCCGAAAACGTTACCGAGTCACTAAAATACGCGTTTTACAATGAACACTAGCATGGGTTATTTATGGGTGAACCTTATGTTTTAAAATATGTTATGTGATTTAGACATGTGAATATGATGATATGTTAAGTGTTGACATGATAGCGGGAAATCGCGTTAAAAGTGTAACTTCTTTGTCGAGCATGAAAATTGATACATATAAGTTATTTTATGTATGCATACCTTAAAAATGACAAAATAAATAAGCTAATTAGATTTTGCATGTTACGATACTTAATTTATGTGTACGTTTATGTATATATATATTACGGCGCGCAAATCATAGATATATTACGTATAAACGGGTGTGTTAACGGATTTACATGATAACGGTCACCAATGAAATCGTTCAAGTCGCAAAATCTTATATATATATATATATATATATATATATATGAACTCATATATATATTAACATGCCAACATAATCTAAAACGATAACTTTTTGAGAAAATCTCAAAGTCATGTGAAAATTCTAAGATACGGAGAAACTTAGGAATTTTTGTGATATATTGATTAATAAATCGTTCCTACGTATAATAGGATGTGTAGAAATCAATTTGTGGGATTGCGCTATTTAAAATACGCACCCAAAGGTGAGTGTCACTAACCCCCCCCCCCCCCTTTTGTTTTTACTGTTTTGTATATGTTTTGGGGGAAGAACACGCCTAAAAAGGTTTAATAATGTTTTTGAATAAAACATACCTTTTGATATAAATTATATATTTTCATTGAAAATATTTGGGTTTAATAAATATATATGTTTCGGGGAGAAACGGTTTTGGTGAATATATATGTTTCGGGATGAAACGGTTTTGGTGAAAATATATGTTTCGGGATGAAAAGGTTTTGGTGAAAATATATGTTTCAGGATGAAACGGTTTTGGTGAATATATGTTTCGGGATGAAATGGGGATTGTACGGTGTTTAAGAGAAAACGACCGTGTAGTTGGGACGAATTTGCTTGGTCCCAGGGATTTCAGTATATTCGTACAACATCTTATATTAAATTGTCATATTAGTAGGATATATATATATTGTACGTGAGGCAGACATCATAGATGGCTCGATATGGGCCATGCGCAAGTGATGTCATTTAATCATTTAAGTATTGCACGCGAGGAATTGTTGGTAGATCTATCGGGTTGACAACCCCGTCGTGTCCGGTCACTCCATGTCAAGTCAAACGACGAATTGATATTTTGTTCACTGTCTAGCATTGATTATACCTTTATTGTAAATATATAGTTCGTAATGTCTAGCTAACTTACGAGTCCGAACATTTGATGCTATCAATTTAATATGTAAACTCGGGAAGATGTCTATGGTCGGAAGGTTCTACGGAAATGCTTGCGACGGCTGACCCTTGAGGTTTTTTACAAGGAAATGAATTAACTATCTTAAAAATTATATGGATGTTTTATAATAATTACATAATTAGAAAGTTTTTCCTTGGGATCAAATTATTTTAAATTTGAATATGTGAACTCACCTTCCTATGTGTTGACACTTGATTTTAACGTGTTCTTCAGGTACTTGAGTTCGGCTTCGGGAATAATGGCGTATCTTGTGGTTGTTAATGCATGTTTAGTTTGATAATATGTTGGACAAACTTTTAAAACTATTTGGGACAAATGTAATAAGATCCATAAGGATCAAGACAACTTAACTATGGTGTGGTTGTGATGAACTTTAAGACTTATGTTTTAAAATCTATGTTTTAGTTAAGTTAAAATGTCCAACAATTCGATGCATCGTTCAGCAAGATATTAATGGGCACCAGCTTCCGTCACCACTACGTTTTATATTCCGCTGCGACATTTTTGGGGTGTGACAGAAGTTGGTATCAAAGCCAATGGTTGTTAGAGTCCAAAATTCGCTAAGCCAAAATTTTTAAATAAACATGGAATTTTTCATTTGAACACACACTTACTTTGTACGGTTATGTTATGTCACGTCTCGGCCTGTAAAGCCATTATTAGTCCTGCTCACTGATACTGTCGAGCCTACACTTGAGATTCCTCCGTCCGTCATTACAGAATTGTCTATTCCGCTATTCGGGTCACGTGTTTTGCTATACCTCTTTTAGTCTACAATCACTGTAGGAAGAGGACTCGACCCATTGGAGAGATCGCATCGACTTCGAGAGCTGAGACAACGTCCGCTTTGAAGAAGCAGAAGGGGATTTGGGTCAATCGCTCTCATTGCGATCGTCAATTCTCCACGTTACGCGGAGACTTGGAGACGCCAAAGGGCAAGATAAAGGACTTAGAGGGACAGATGGACGGGTATGATGAGCTTAAGGACTTGGATGAAAGTGCTAGGGATCAGATGCACTGGAGAATAGTTGAGCTAGAAGAGCTTGTTAGGAAACTGCTGGACTTCCTTGGTTTGAAGTGTTAGTTGTTGGTTGTTTTTGTAGTTTGTTTTGTATGCCTCTTTGATGAACCCTGTTTATGGCTTGCATGCCATATTCTTGGATATTTAGGAAAAAAAATTATATAGACTTGTTATGGGTGTTGATGTAGACATGCCAAATTTTGATTAGTCGATGTACTAAAAACAAGTTTTGTAATATCTAGAATAAATATCGAATGGGTTTCTTTTGGTTTAAAAATTTTTCTCATTAATATGTGGAGATTATACATGCGCAATGTTTGGTCCACTAGCATTTAATGATTGAATTATTTTTGGATATCGTCTTATGTTGTTATTATTGCTATAATAATAGAAACGACGAAATGCCGCCAATAGCGAGATAGGGTTTTGGACTACCTACCACCCCAGAAGAGTTGACACAACTCATAGCCCAACACGTTAATACCGCCATGGAACAGCCCGATGCTAACCAGAATAATGGCCAGGTACGTGGACTTGGTGCTCAGGGGCATGGTTTTGGTGGGGCACAGATCAGAAATCCTCCAGGTAATATAATGATCGGAAAGTTTTAGTAGTTCCTGTGTTATGATATAATCAGAGCGTCATCCTGATTTTTCATTAACCTTGTGAACAGTACATACATGTACACATAAAAATCCAGGGTTGTAACCCAAGATCATTTACTGGTACCCTATGCAATCACGTGGCAACGGTATGCGTGATGTCGGGCCATCACAGTGGGTTGACTATTCAAATAATTCAGCATTCTGAACCTAGATCTGGGGATTCGCGAAAGCGAAAGTCTGAGAGTTTGAGAAAGGATACCGATGAGAAGCGTGATAAGAAACGTAGTTCGGGGAAAGCGTATGTGACTAACTCTAGTGGTTTAGGAAAAGATAATGCCAGGAATAGCAGGAGTGGTCCTGAGAAGAAGATTCATAGTGATGAGCAAGGAAAGTGCGCCAGATGTGGTCAAACTAGACATATGACTCATGAGTACTATGCTAAAAGTACTTCGGAGGGAGCGAAGCTAGAGTGATGCTTTCAGTGCGGTGAACAGGGACATTTCAAGAGGGATTGTCCTAAAATAAAGGGGTCAGAATGCCAGAGGTAGAGCGTTCGAGCTAAACGCTGGAAAGGCACGTGACGATCCTACTGTTGTTACTGGTATGTTATTGATCAATAACCATTCTGCGTTTATACTCTTTGATACTGGGGCTGACATGAGTTTTGTTTCGAAAAACTTTGAACCATTTATGTGTTCTCTAACAAGTAAACTAAGTAAAAAGTACTCGATAAAACTAGCAAATGGTAAACTGATAGAGACTAGCGAAGTCATTCATGGTTGTAGTATTCAGTTAAATGATCATAGTTTTAGTATTGATTTATTACCAGTGGAGCTGGGTAGTTTTGATGTAGTTGTGGGGATGGATTAGCATCCAAGAATAAAGTTGAGATTATTTGCTTGGAGAAGCAAGTGATGATACCTCGTCCTGGTGGTGGTGAAGCTATAGTTATTCACGGAGACCGATCAAGTCGAGTGTCGAGTATTCTTAGTGTTATGAAGATGCTTAAGATGTTGCGTAAGGGTTATCCTGCGTTCTTAGTCAATGTAGTGGATACGAAGGCTGAAAGTAGGAAGATCGAAGAGATTCCTATAGTTCGCGACTATCCAGAAGTTTTCCCTGAAGACTTACCTGGATTGCCCCTTGCAAGACAGATCTACTTCAGAATTGATCTGGTACCCGGTGCTACACCAATTGCAAAATCTCCTTATAGATTGGCACCGTCAAAAATGAAAGAATTGTCGAATCAACTTCAAGCGCTACTAGACAAAGGTTTCATTCGACCAAGCTTTTTGCCTTGGGGTGCACCTGTTTTGTTTGTGAAGAAGAAGGATGGATCCTTCAGGATGTGCATCGATTACAAAGAGATAAACAAGTTGACTATCAAGAATTGGTAGCCCTTACCGAGAATTGATGATTTGTTTGATCAGCTACAGGGATCCATCTATTATTCGAAGATCGACCTGCGTTCAGGATGTTAGGAAACGTTTTTGTAAGTATTGAAGAAAATCAGATTCAACTTGATCCATGAAGAAGACAACAGTCCTGAAGATCACAACAAGAAGAAGAAGATCGGATAGGACAACTGAAATGAACAACATCTACTTCAAAGAATCACAAGTTGATCAAGATCTGAAGAAGATTATCAGAGAAGGTCATTTCTGATGGATCTGATGATATTTCTGATGAAATATCAATAGTTTCTGACGATTCTGATCATCAGATTTTCTGATGATTTGTTCACTAGAATTTCTGATGAAGTGGTTTATCAGAAATTCTGATAAGATACCCCACTTGTGTAAAAATCAGCTCTATCCTGCCACACTAACCGAAGCAAGTTGACATTATTGGATCTCATGATGACAAAGGCAAATTGATTGTTGGATTCAATGAATATGTCAAGGCGCTACTTTTTGCAGGAATATAATGAATAAAAAAATGTTTATTCATATATTCAGCCTTCTATAAATAGAAGGCTCACCAAGCAGAGAACATGAGTTTATTTAAGCCTAGCATTCAATACATACTACAAAACTCCATTGCTCTCTCACCCTCAGAATTCAAGTATTCATTTGTAATAGATAATAATCTTACAATCACCTTGTAAACCATTTTGTTTCAAAGTGATATAAACTTGATTATACTGTAGGTCTTGTTTCTTGAAAGTCTGATTTCCATTTCCGCACACTTTTTCACATCTACTGAAATCACTTGCCATATTACATGAAAAGAAGTTTTTAAGTCCAAACTGGGACCAACAATTGGTATCAGAGCAGATTGAATAAATCATTTTCAAACGATCAATCGCTCATCCTCTTTTCTCTAAATATGGCCAGCTTTCAATCATGGAATAATGCTTTTAACATTGGTTCTATGTCTAAACCTCGAACTCTAGTTAGAGAGGAATACCCCCAATGGAAAATCAGGATGGTCAATTTCCTTGATGGTCATGACCGAGCTCTGTTTCAATCCATTGAAAGGGGTCCACATATACCAATGACTAAAATACCAGCTATTCCAGCAACTGAACAATCACCTGCAATCCCTGCCTCCAGAGCTCTCAAAAGTGAAATACTTTGGAGCCCGGAAGACAAGAAAAAGGTGGCTGGGGATGAAAGGGCAAAGTCACTTTTAATAATGGCTATCCCCAATGACATATTTTCACAAATTGATGCATGTGCATCAGCTAAGGAAATATGGGATCAGTTGGAAAATCTTTGTGAAGGAGGAGAAAGGATGAAAAGAAACAAGAGAATAAACAACGTTTCCTCATATGAGAGGTTCAAAAGTTTACCTAATGAAATATTAAATGAAATATTTCAAAGATTTACAAAACTTTTGAACTAGCTAAAGAAATTTGGAATAACAAAAACAAATGATGAAAGAAACATAAAATTTCTGGATGCCTTACCTAGAGAATGGAGAAGTCTAACCATGACTTTGTCCTCAACCTTAGAACTAGGAAATATGAGTCTTCATGACTTATACAGCATTCTGGTCCCCAGAGAAGAAGAAATATTTGAAGAATCCATTCAAAGAGGGGGATATTTAGCTCTTATCTCAAACTCACAAAGAACACCACCTACCAATGATCCACAACCATCAAACAGTCAAAATCTTGAAATTTCTGATACATCATCAGATTTTTCAGCTTTTGCTGAAGCAATAACACTGCTCACCAAAACATTTGAGCAGAGGTTGAGGGGAGGAGGCCAAAGATACCAGAGAAGTGACAAAGGGAGGATGGATGGTAGATCTAAGGACGAAGGTAGATCTAAGGACGAAGGTAGATCTAAGGATAAGGGAGAGGCTGAAGTTGTGTGTTACAAGTGCTAGCAGAGAGGCCACTATGCATCAGAATGCAAGACCAAGAAACTAAAAGATGTTGCTTATTATGAGAAGAAACTGGAAGAAGCTAAGAAGCAGTAGCAAGTCAGTTTAATTGCAGGGACAGATACATGGCTATCTGATGATTCTTCTGATGAAGAAGAGGAAGAAATGGCAAATTTCTGCCTCATGGCACTTGCTGATGACCTACCAGAAACTTCAGGATAGAAGGTAAATTTAGACAATCTTGATCTTGAACACAAGCTAAACATGCTCATGTTAGATTTTCTAAATCTGCAAGATAAACAGCAATCAGATAGTAAAAAATCTGATGAGTTGCAGAGGACCATGAATAAAATCATACTTGAAAACCAATTACTAATAGAAGAAAGTTTAGATCACAGAGCTAAAATTGAGTTCTATGAAAATGAAAGAAAAGATCTTTACAAGAAAATTAATGATAAGGAAATTAATGTAAAAGGTTTCAACAAACTAAAGAATTCATAAGCTTCACTGAATCCACACCAAAGAACAAAGGATAGGGTTTGGAATATGTAAAAACAAGAGAAAGTAAACGCACTGTCTTTGTAAAAGCAACCCATCAGATTTCTGATAAATGTTTATCAGAATCTGATTCTGAATCATGCAAATCAACCTGTTCTGAATACTCTTTTGAAAAACCCAACTTTAAAGCAAAAATAAGTGAATGCAATAAAAAATCTTTAAATATTCCAGAAGCAGTTCACTCATCTTTTAAAAATTATCCACTCATTCCATCACAAGAAAGAATATCAGAAAATTCTGATAAGGAATCTTGTAAGTGTGTTGACATACTGAAGCTTGTTCAACACCATCTCCAAAAGAAAAATGAAAATTTTGTTTATGGCTCAGCATATAACAGATATTATGATGAAAGGCCATCAAGAGAAAACAATCTGATTAAAATCTCATCAGAAAGAGTACCCAAGCAAGTCTGGGTACCAAAAACCCTCTAATTTTTCCATTTCAGGACCATCATGTGCAGCAGATCTGGTACTGCGATTCAGGAAGCTCCAAGCACATGACTGGGGACAGGAGCTTACTCAGCAACTTTGTTTCAAAGCTGGGTAAAATGGTAAATTTTGGAAATGGAGTAAAAAGGGGGATCATGGGATATAGATGCATAAGGTATGGATGTTGGACCATAGAAAAAGTAGCCTATGTAGAAGGCTTAAAGTACAATCTGCTAAGTTATGGTCAATTCTGTGATAAAGGTCTTTCAGATAACACTTATTACCAAAAAAATGCTTGATAAATTGTTTTAGTGATAATAAAAAAAGATCATATATCTGATAAAACACCAGAAAATCTGATAAATTATCAGAAAATCTGATGTATCATCAGAAAATCTGATGTATCATCAGAACATCTGATAAATCATCAGAAATTCTGGAAATGCATCAGAAAAACATGTTGGATAATCAGAATCATCATTGATCATTAGAACAAATTCATGCATGTCATCATCCTTATTCATATCTCATGTTTGCATATTCATAGACCTTAGTTTGGCGTTTTTATTTCTTTTAATTTTTTTTCTTATTACTGTAAATTTGTTTTGCTTGGTGCTGATACCGTCATATGACAAAAAAAAATTCTGGGAACTCGTTAGTGATTATGAAGCTTTCTCTCTCCTTCATTAATTACTCCCCATCAATATTAAGGAGATTGAAGTGACATATTGGTAGGTAATCATGATACATTATTAGAAAATGGACGCCTAAATCATTTAATGCAGGAGAAGTTTATCTCTGATATGCCTTTTGCCATCTGATAGATAATTAAATAACAAAGATTGTGATGAACAAAATCTATAAGTAGGTAGATATCATTTATGGGAAACTTCAAGTTTACTATAAATAATCACCACCTTGAGCTGAAACTGTCACCATCACACAAGAAAAACCCTAGAAATTACATCTTCATCTTCTTCTTCATCTCACACTTTCTCACACTCACAAAAATGCTTTACATCAAAGCTGATCGTTTCCCACTACCTTATCATCCCTATCATAACCTCAGACTGAGGACCAACCTTGAGGGTCCTCAATGGGAAGGATGCCAAACTGTGCTGAATCTGATCATGGGGAGTAGCTTGAAGTATGCCCTCACTGCCAACATAATAGTTCACCCAGACATTCTTCAAATGTTCTGGCAAAATGCAACATGGTCAGAATATGAGGGTAGAGATCAGATAGTTATCGAAAGTGTGGTGCTAAATCAAAGAGTTCGGGTAGCTGAAGGTGTCATCAGAATGGTTCTACAACTCAATGATGATAATGAAGTCTTGATGTTCACAAAGGCTGAAATAGATGAGACACTTGAGCAGATGGGTTACAATCCTGAAAACTCACCATGAGCAATCACCAAAAATGGCTTCATATGTCACACCCCGACCACGATAAAACAACAAATCATGGCGGAAACATCGTGGAGTGTCGTAACAGAATCATTGTTTCATAACACATGGTTAAAAGTTTTGTTTTATTGAATTAAGTGTATTACATTATATTGATATTAGAAACAAAACATGAACAAATAGACTTTCATTATTATTAAGTTACTAAGGCCTCGTCCGTTCCTATGTGAGCACGCATCAATATCATCATCAAACATCACCAACTATGGTACCTGAAACACATGTGAAAATACGTCAGCATAAAAATGCCGGCGAGAACATAGGATTTTATGTGAGTGTCGGATTCATGGTTCGTTTATATTTTGAAAATAACTTAAACACCTTTGTAAATTGATAATTTGAAAACCAAGTTTTGTAAAATGTTTGAAATGTAGATTGAAATAACCATGTCAAAACAGATTTGTTTTATAAAACCTCGATACCATGAATCTTAACTCCAAAACATTTGTTTAAGTAAACCCAGATTGTAAATCGTTTTTGAAATAAAACTCGAATGTTTTATATTGTTAGAAAAACCTTGTAATATAACTTTGATTTGACAACCTTGCCCAAGTGATATAGACAACGCAACGATATATAATGTGTTAAAAGCACTTATATATAGGAAGTACCAGGGGCGTATCCACCATGCTTTTAGCACATTAACCCCCGCCCCCCGCCCCGTTACCTAATCACTTCCTGTCACACCCCGACCACGTGAGACAACGAAACGTGGCGGAAACGTCGGGGAGTGTTGTAACAGAATTAATTGTTTCAAATCCATGGCAATTAAAGTTTCATTTTATTAATCAAACAAGAGAGTTTACATCGTTTTAAACAAGAAACAAAGAGTACATAACACAAATTAACTAGTTCTTGCTTGGTTTTAAGTCACTAAGGCACAAGTCTGCCTAGGTGTATCTTGATCAATGCTATGCATCAATTCCTGAAAACACATGTGAAAATAGGTACGTCAGCATAAAAATGCCTGTGAGATACATAGGTTTTGTGAAAATAAGATTTATGACTTAAGTTTAAGAAAATGTTTAATAAAATTTAGCCATGGACCTTGTAAATTGATTTGTTTTTGTAAATCATTTGAAAAGCAATAAGACCAGATGATATGTATAAATAAGAGAATAATGTATGGTTAAATGAATAACCAAGTAAAATGAGTTTGTATAAGATAAGTTGTTTGTAAAACAATGTCTTGTGAAAAGTACGTTATTTGTATAAAATGTTATATGTCTCAAATTGAAATGATTTAAATAACGCTACGATATGTAATACCATACAAACACTTATATATAGGAAGTACCAGCGGCGTATCCACCATGCTTGTAGCATATTACACACGCCTCGTTACTTAAATCACTTACCTAAAACAACCACCAAAATGTAATGTTTAACAATTGTAGAAATGTTTAGGTATAGTCAAATGTCTATTGTCAAAAGATTCACATGGTTCAATAGATACAAATGGTTCACATAATATAATATAATGTGTTCATATGCTGGATGAGCATATGCAACAAATTGTAATGTAAAACAATGTACTAAGAATGCATACAATGGACATACATAGCATGAAATGTAATGTAAAACAATGTACTAAGTATGCACACAATGGACATACATAGCATGAAACGTAATGTAAAACAATGTACTAAGTATGCACACAATGGACATACATAGCATGAAATGTAATGTAAAACAATGTACTAAGTATGCACACAATGGACATACATAACATGAAATGTAATGTAAGACAATGTACTAAGTATGCACACAATGGACATACATAGCATGAAATGTAATGTAAATCATGTACTATAATTGTACTAATGAACATAGCAAGTATATGATGTGAAAACATGGAAAGCATGAAAGTAACAAGTAGGCACATGTGTTTCACCCCAAAACAGTTTGAAAACGGTAAAAGAGGGGTCTATGTACTCACTTGAGATTGCTTAGTAGTCCTTCAGTAACAACCAAACAAAGCTAGAGATCACGGATATCAAACGGTTCCTAATATAGGTAACTATGTTAATATACCGGACCTATAATCGGAGGATTGGATAGAATGAGGGTTCGTAAACCAAATGAGTATGGGAACTGATGTAATATGGTTTTAACAAAGCCCACATACTAAAATCAAACCTAACCTAAGTGCTTACGACCCATTACGACCCGTTTAGGTAGCTTATGCTACTTTAACGCGTCGTTCGCGTAAAACGCGTTCGGAACGCCTAACTAGTCCTATGATAAGTAAAATATGCCTTAACATGTCTAATATTGTTACCAAATCAGTTTAGATACCAAAAGTTATGTTACATATGCTTAAAATGAATTTTGGCGTAAAAAGGGCATTTTGGTAATTTACCTAAGGCATATAAACTACCTATCATACAACTACTTAAACGAAGCGACCATAAGGTATAACCTCGGAAGGTTATTCCCTATATACTATGGTCACCCAATGTGTTTGGTCGGATCCTAATGATCGACCAAAAGGGTCGGGTTCGAAAATATAAGCGACTGTTTAGATCGCTTACCCTTACGACCCTAGACAAGCACAAAACTAAAAATGACGAGCTAAGCATGTTAAAACATGCTTAACTAAGTTTAGAAAATAGGTTTGGTATCAAAACAAACGGTTTTGATACCTAAGAGTAGTTTGGTTACAAAATACGCAATAACACGTATTTTGGCCGAAACTACGACTCGTCACTGAGCCTAGATAACGTGGTAATCAGTAGGTATAGTCACTAGGGACTATAACCATCGTGATTACGCTCACGTTATGAAGTTCAAACGAACTTCGCATTGACCATAAACTGGTCAACGCAGAAAGTCAAACAAAGTTTGACTTTTAACGCTAAAAGAATAAAAGAACGAAGGAACACTTACAAAGGGTCCCCGAAAGCTTTGATTTCCAAATATTTCTCAGGTATGAAGTGATAAAACACCCCAACTTAGAGAAAAAAATCAGAATTCAAGTGGGTTTTGAGTTGTGATGTTGGTGGGTATTTATAGACGTGGTAGAACCGTTAGGATCGTTTATCGAATAACGTGCTTTGATCTCAACCCTACATTTGTTGAAATTCCATGGAACACCACAATTGGCCCCTCATTATACTGAAGAGGCAAGTGAAAAAGGTGGAAAGGCCAGATTCAATGTTTCTGCATTCTGCTGTTCTGGAGACCCCTTACGGACCGTAAAGGCTTACGGTCCGTAAGCCATCAACTATGCAGAATTATCAGTTTTGGTCCCTGTTATGCAATAAAGCCATTTTCGACACGTTTAAGGCCCGTTAACCCCATTTCAAAGCTCTAAAATGAAGTTAAAGTACAGGGAACTTAAAATGTGCTCAAAAATATCTAGGATGTCGGTTCGTTTGGCCGTACAATCGCGATGTTCGCTTAATTACGACGGAATGCGCATAAGCGCGAAAAACGATCCAAATTGTGCGACGAATTGATTTTTCTTATGCCAAACACTAAAATAAAATGTTTTAGTTCTTACATAAACTTTTGGATGTCCGAATGCATTCAGAACGTAAGATATGCGCGAAAATGCAAACTTGTGCACTTTTTGACGCTTTTAGTCCCTGAATGACCCAAAAGTTTATTTTAGCACACCGAACCCATCAAAGCCTATTTCTAAGCTATGTAAAGGATATTTAGGGTGTGTTTAACTTATGGTCATGTTCCGGAATGTCTGTTACAGTTCAAATTGGCATACTTTCGCAATTTGTCAAATTCAGTCCCTGTAAGCGAATTAACTTGATTTCGGCATACCAAACCTTCCAAAAACTTTTTTCTAAGTTATGTAAAGGTTATTTAAGGTATGTTAAGCCTATTTCACTATTTCGGAGTATTCGTTGCCTTAAACTGGTTATATTTACGCATCAGATCGCGTATAACCTTCCAGAAAGCGATTTAAAGCCCGAAATCGAACAAGAAATGATATGTGCAAATGATACACATTTTTTTTACAAATCCCAAGTATGAAAAACAATATCTCATTGATTTGGTATTTGTTTGATGGTCACAGAGGCGCAGTTGTCACAGTCTCCCCTACTTTAGGAAATTTCGTCCCGAAATTTATTTGTAGGAGTCTGTTTGTGACTTTGTGTTAAATAACCATCAAGGATAAGGCATAATCCTGATATTCCTCTTTAACGAACATTTTTCAGAAATGGAAAATGCACGGAATGAGTCTTTTTCCTTACTGGGTATCTTTCAGAAACGAAAATGCACGGAATGAGTCATTTTCCTTAATGGGTATTCTTCAGAAACGAAAATGAACGGAATGAGTCATTTTCCACAATTTCTTCAGAAACGAAAATGAACGAAATGAGTCATTTTTCACAATTTCTTCAGAAACGAAAATGCACGGAATGAGTCATTTTCCACAATTTCCTTAGAAACGAAAATGAACGGAATGAGTCATTTTCCACAATCTCTTCAGAAACGAAAATGAACGAAATGAGTCATTTTCCACAATCTCTTTAGAAATGAAAATGAACGGAATGAGTCATTTTCCACAATCTCTTCAGAAACGAAAATGAACGGAATGAGTCATTTTCCACAATTTCTTTAGAAACGAAAAATAAACGGAATGAGTCATTTTCCATAATTTCTTCAGAAACGAAAATGAACGGACAATTTCTTCAGAAATGAAAATGAACGGAATGAGTCATTTTCCACAATTTCTTTAGAAACGAAAATGCACTAAGTCAACTCTAGACACACGACCAAACTTGCGGTGGTTTCTGTGCACTAAATTCCATAATTATGTATGCATCCATAATTACGCAATTCCTTGCACAGTCCGCACAATTTGTTTTGTAATGTGAAGGGGAAGAAGAATTAAAGCTGTGATGAGTGTGATCAGACTATCATAGGGTCCCTTTAATTAGATCGACAAATGATCTCTTTGAATTAGACCACCAAGGAGTCTTTTCAGCTATTGCATCACATGATATTCCTAACCAGATTTTTGGATCAATCTGTTTAACTAGACCACTCAAGGGGTCTAATTATGGAATAGTACAATATAATCCAAGGGTCTTTACTATTACGTAAAAGCCCATTGAGGATTTAATATAGTACCTTTGGATATCCTACTATGAATCCCCTATTATGAAGATATGGTAGATTCTACGAGGATTTGGATAACAAAACTTGGATTACACAAAAACATAAAAGGGAACACATAAGCACATAATCGCATAGTTGTTTAACTTGGTTATTAATTTGTTATTAACTTGTTATCGATTTAAAATGTATATGGAAACCATTCGATGGACTTCAATGTCCTCTGGGATCTATCTGAAAAGATAGGAAGATCTCCCAAAATTCGATTTTTGTTTTCAACGAAACGTAATATTCGAATTAAGGAACACAACAATTTTAGGATTTACGGAAATACCCTTAGGTACCCTATTAAGGATTTATAGTGGTACTTTGGGTATTCGTCCAGTGTTGTAACTTGCGCCTTGTACTTCGTTTTCCTTAGAAGAAACGGGTACTTAGGAATTTCGTGGAAACGCAAGATATCATAAAATAGAAAAAATTTGGGGGGTAGTTTGCTTTTCAAGGAATACGATTTCCTTGATTGTCGGTATTGTAGGGGATATGTTGTTTATACATATAACAACATAAATACATTGCAATGTAAATAAAAGATTTATTTATAAACAATGATAACAACTGTTTCATGGACCTTGACAACAAAAGAAAATAATACATAAGACGTGATTATTTCTAAAGGGTGTTGTCTTCTAGTCGGTCAGATGCTCATCCCTGTGCTGGATTTGCATTAGCAAGCTTTGGGCAATTTCTTCGGAAATGACCCATCTCGCCACAATTGTAGCAAGAACCTGGTGGAAAGCAAGCTTGAGCAGGATTGTTGTCAGCTTGATTTGGTGCAACTGCTGCTCGACAAACTTTTGCTGTATGACCTTTAAGTCCACAAATTTGGCATTCGCGGCACTTCACACTAGCATGATGATGAAGGTTACATTTGTTGCACAAGGGTGAAGTTCCATTGTATGGCTTCCTAGCAGGGGGTTGAGCTGGTTGGTTGGGGACGGCTTGACCATTGTGAGCGACCACGACAAAGTTCTGGGAAGCCTTTCGCTTCTTTGATCTCTTAGGGGATCCAGTCTGTTCATCCATGGTCTTTGATTCCTCGATTGGTTTCTTATCACCTTTTCGGAAAAGTTTACCTTTCCTGATTTGAGATTCAGTCAAGGTAGCAGATAGCTCAATGGCCTGCCTAACCGTAGTGGGGTTACTACCAGTAACAATGTCCTGAACTGAGTCAGGGAGACCATCAATGTATTTTTCGATCGCCTTATCCAAAGGCGTAACCATGGTAGGACACAACATGCTCAGCTCCTCATATCGATCAGTGTATGCTCGATGTTCACCGCTGTCTTGCTTAAGATCATCGAATTCCCTTTCTAAGGCCCTAATCTCGTGACGAGGGCAGAATTCCTTCATCATCAGAGCTCGAAGCTCTTCCCACGTTTGGGCCAGTGCCGCATCGGCACCCCTATCTCTCATCACACCATTCCACCACGTCAAAGCTCGTTTCTCAAAGACACTCGATGCGAAATCTACCTTTCGCTCGTTTGGACATTGAACATGTCTGAAGGTGCTCTCTAAACTCTCGAACCATTGCAGAAGTGCAGTCGCTCCTTGAGACCCAGAAAACTTTGATGGCTTAGCCGAGTTGAACGTCTTGAAGTTGCAGAGGGCATTATTGTTGTTGAGGGCTTGGTTACATTGAGCAACGATGTTCAGGATTGCAGCAGTCATTTGCTGTGTAATGACAGCTGCCAGCTCTTCAATAGATACCTGATTTTCGCGTCGTGGAGGCATTCTAAAAGGGGAAACAAGAGAGAAAACAAATGAAATGGCATTGGGTAAGAATAGGATGTTACAATTACCGACCAAAATCATGGGTGATGGTCATTTGTTTGAACCACGAAGCAAACAAACGACACACAAAGGCTGAATCAAAGCAAATAGATCCTTATAATGTATCGCGAAGACATGCTCGCCTATAAGTGGACACTCACCCCAAGAGTTCCCAGGTAAGAGTGAATGGTCCGATTATGTGGATTTGTACGAGCACTCTAGCCTTAGACAGAAAACTCAGGGTACAGGCATTCACTCTTCCAGTTTGCACGTGTTCACACTATTTAGGACCCAAAACTTTGACGAGATTTTGGAAACTCAAAGGGGTTCAAAACCTTATAATAGAGGGTTCAAAACCTTATAACAGAGGGTTCAAAACCTTACAATAGAGGGTTCAAAACCTAGTAATCAATCATCCAAAAACAGATGATTAATTTTCAAAGCGGATTCGGAATTGATGTTCTCGTCGTGGTTATCACCTAAGGATAGGTGACGTGCATGTTTTAAGATCTAAACACAAGATAACTTGCGTTGGGGTCCTAGAAAGGTTATAGTCTAGGTCAAAGCATTACTAATAACCTAATTCCCTATAACCATTGGCCCTGATACCAACTTTTCTGTCACACTCCGACCACGTGAGACAACGAAACGTGGCGGAAACGTCGGGGAGTGTTGTAACAGAATTAATTGTTTCAAATCCATGGCAATTAAAGTTTCATTTTATTAATCAAACAAGAGAGTTTACATCGTTTTAAACAAGAAACAAAGAGTACATAACACAAATTAACTAGTTCTTGCTTTGTTTTAAGTCACTAAGGCACAAGTCTGCCTAGGTGTATCTTGATCAATCCTATGCATCAATTCCTGAAAACACATGTGAAAATAGGTACGTCAGCATAAAAATGCCCGTGAGATACATAGGTTTTGTGAAAATAAGATTCATGACTTAAGTTTAAGAAAATGTTTAATAAAATTTAGCCATGGACCTTGTAAATAGATTTGTTTTTGTAAATCATTTGAAAAGCAATAAGACCAGATGATATGTATAAATAAGAGAATAATGTATGGTTAAATGAATAACCAAGTAAAATGAGTTTGTATAAGATAAGTTGTTTGTAAAACAATGTCTAGTGAAAAGTACGTTATTTTTATAAAATGTTATATGTCTCAAATTGAAATGATTCAAATAACGCTACAATATGTAATACCATACAAACACTTATATATAGGAAGTACCAGCGGCGTATCCACCATGCTTGTATCATATTACACACGCCTCGTTACTTAAATCACTTACCCAAAACAACCACCAAAATGTAATGTTTAACAATTGTAGAAATGTTTAGGTATAGTCAAATGTCTATTGTCAAAAGATTCACATGGTTCAATAGATACAAATGGTTCACATAATGTAATATAATGTGTTCATATGCTGGATGAGCATATGCAACAAATTGTAATGTAAAACAATGTACTAAGTATGCACACAATGGACATACATAGCATGAAATGTAATGTAAAACAATGTACTAAGCATGCACACAATGGACATACATAGCATGAAATGTAATGTAAGACAATGTTCTAAGTACGCACACAATGGACATACATAGCATGAAATGTAATGTAAAACAATGTACTAAGTATGCACACAATGGACATACATAGCATGAAATGTAATGTAAGACAATGTACTAAGTATGCACACAATGGACATACATAGCATGAAATGTAATGTAAATCATGTACTATAATTGTACTAATGAACATAGCAAGTATATGATGTGAAAACATGGAAAGCATGAAAGTAACAAGTAGGCACATGTGTTTCACCCCAAAACAGTTTGAAAACGGTAAAAGAGGGGTCTATGTACTCACTTGAGATTGCTTAGTAGTCCTTCAATAACAACCAAACAATGCTAGAGATCACGGATATCAAACGGCACCAAATATAGGTAACTATGTTAATATACCGGACTTATAATCGGAGGATTGGATAGAATGAGGGTTCGTAAACCAAATGAGTATGGGAACTCATGTAATATGGTTTTAACAAAGCCCACATACTAAAATGAAACCTAACCTAAGTGCTTACGACCCATTACGACCCGTTTAGGTAGCTTATGCTACTTTAACGCGTCGTTCGTGTAAAACGCGTTTGGAACGCCTAACTAGTCCTATGATAAGTAAAATATGCCTTAACATGTCTAATATTATTACCAAATCATTTTAGATACCAAAAGTTATGTTACATATGCTTAAAATGAATTTTGGCGTAAAAAGGGCATTTTGGTAATTTACCTAAGGCATATAAACTACCTATCATACAACTACTTAAACGAAGCGAGCATAAGGTATAACCTCGGAAGGTTATTCCCTATATACTATGGTCACCTAATGTGTTTGGTCAGATCCTAATGATCGACCAAACGGGTCGGGTTCGAAAGTATAAGCGAATGTTTAGATCGCTTACCCTTACGACCCTAGACAAGCACAAAACTAAAAGTGACGAGCTAAGCATGTTAAAACATGCTTAACTAAGTATAGAAAACAGGTTTGGTATCAAAACAAACGGTTTTGATACCAAAGAGTAGTTTGGTTACAAAATACGCAATAACAGGTATTTTGGCCGAAACTACGACTCGTCACTAAGCCTAGATAACGTGGTAATCAGTAGGTATAGTCACTAGGGACTATAACCATCGTGATTACGCTCACGTTATGAAGTTCAAACGAACTTCGCATTGACCATAAACTGGTCAACACAGAAAGTCAAACAAAGTTTGACTTTTAACGCTAAAAGAATAAAAGAACGAAGGAACACTTACAAAGGGTCCCCGAAAGCTTTGATTTCCAAATATTTCTCAGGTATGAAGTGATAGAACACCCCAAATTAGAGAAAAAAATCAGAATTCAAGTGGGTTTTGAGTTGTGATGTTGGTGGGTATTTATAGATGTGGTAGAACCGTTAGGATCGTTTATCGAATAACGTGCTTTGATCTCAACCCTACATTTGTTGAAATTTCCATGGAACACCACAATTGGCCCACATTATACTGAAGAGGCAAGTGAAAAAGGTGGAAAGGCCAGATTCAATGTTTCTGCATTCTGCTGTTCTGGAGACCCCTTACGGACTGTAAGGTGATGGCTTACGGCCCGTAAGCCATCAACTATGCAGAATTGTCAGTTTTGGTCCCTGTTATGCAATAAAGCCATTTCCGACACGTTTAAGGCCCGTTAACCCCATTTCAAAGCTCTAAAATGAAGTTAAAGTATAGGGAACTTAAAATGTCCTCAAAAATATCTAGGATGTCGGTTCGTTTGGCCGTACAATCGCGATGTTCGCTTAATTACGACGGAATGCGCATAAGCGCGAAAAACGATCCAAATTGCGCGACGAATGGATTTTTCTTATGCCAAACACTAAAATAAAATGTTTTAGTGCTTACATAAAATTTTGGATGTCCGGATGTATTCAGAACGTAAGATATGCGCGAAAATGCAAACTTGTGCACTTTTTGACGCTTTTAGTCCCTGAATGACCCAAAAGTTTATTTTAGCACACCGAACCCCTCAAAGCCTATTTCTAAGCTATGTAAAGGATATTTAGGGTGTGTTTAACTTATGGTCATGTTTCGTAATGTCTGTTACAGTTCAAATTGGCAAACTTTCGCAGTTTGTCAAATTCAGTCCCTGTAAGCGAATTAACTTGATTTTGGCATACCAAACCATCCAAAAACTTATTTCTAAGTTATGTAAAGGTTATTTAAGGTATGTTAAGCCTATTTCACTATTCCAGAGTGTTCGTTGCCTTAAACTGGTTATATTTACGCATCAGATCGCGTATAACCTTCCAGAAAGCGATTTAAAGCCCGAAATCGAACAAGAAATGATATGTGCGAATGATACACATTTTTTTACAAATCCCAAGTATGAAACACAATATCTCATTGATTTGGTATTTTTTTGATGGTCACGGAGGCACAGTTATCACACTTCCCTAACCCAACAGTTCAAACAGCTTCAAACGGTTCACATAAATCAAACAGTTTCAAACAGTTCTAACAGTCCAAATAATTCACATAGATCAAACAGCTTCAAATGGTTCAAATAGTTCAAAATGTAAAACAATGTGTCCATATGCTTGGATGAACATATGTAACAAAATATACTAAAATCAATGTGCTAGCATGCTAAGTGAACATACATAGCAAAACCTATTGAAATCATGTACTATATACGTACTAATGAACATAGCAAGTATATGATATAAAAGTATGAAAAACACGAAAATAACAAGTAGGCACATGTGTTTCACCCCAAAATAGTTGAAAACACTAAAAGAAGGGACTATGTACTCACTTGAGGATGCTTAGAAGTCTTGAACAACAACCAAGCAAAGCTAGAGGGATCACGGAAATTAAACGGCACCTAATATAGGTAACTACGTAAATAAACCGGACCTAAATCGGAAGATCGCATAGGATGAGGTTTAGTAAACCAAATGAGTTTTGGAACTCATATGACATGGTTTAACAAAGCCTACATACTAAATCAAAACCTAACCTAAGTGCTTAAGACCCATTACGACTCGTTTTAGGTAGCTTACGCTACTTTAACACGTCGTTCGCGTGAAACGAGTTCGGACCGCCTAACTAGTCCTATGACAAGTATTATATGCCTTAATATGTCTAATAATGTTACCTAATCAGTTTAATTGTCAAAATTTAGGTTACATATGCTTAAAATGAAATTATGCGTAAAAAGGGCATTTTGGTCATTTTCCTAAGGCATATAAATTACCTATCATACAACTAACTAAACGTAGTGACCATAAGCTATAACCTCAGAAGGTTATTCCCTGTACAACTATGGTCACTAAACATGCTTGGTCGGATCCTAAAGATCGACCAAACGGGTCGGGTTCGGAAGTCTAAGCGGTTGTTTAGACCGCTTATCTAACGAACCTATATAACCACTAATCTAAAAGTGACGAGTTAAACATGTTGAAACATGTTTAACGAAGTTTGAAAACAAGTTTGATATCAAGACAAAGGGTCTTGATACCCAAAAATAGTTTGGTTGCAAAATACGCATAAACGCGTATTTTGACCGAAACTATGACTCGTCACTACACCTAATCAACGTGGTAATCAGTAGGTATAGTCACTAGGGACTATAACCATCGTGATTACGCTCACGTTGCGAAGTTCAAACGAACTTCGTGTTGACCAAAGACATGTCAAAGCAGAAAGTCAAACACTGTTTGACTTTCGTGCTTAAAAACGCATAAAAGCACGAAGGAATACTTACAAAGGGTCCAAGCAAGGAAATCTTGATGAAACTACTCAGGTATGAAGTTCCTGAACTCCAACTTAAAGTAATTCAATCAGATTTGTGAGGATTGAGAATGAGGGTGTTGGGTATTTATAGAAAACCCATAACCGTTAGGATCGTTCCTCACAAACGTGCTTCGATCTTGACCCTCCATGTGGGCACATAGTATTGTAATACAAGGGCCATATTAAAAACCATCAAATCTAGCCCAAAGTATGCAAAACCTTGGGTTAAAACCATCAAAAACTGGCTGGAAGTCCAAATTCAATGTTTCTGATCTGGGCAGCTCTCGCGGGCCGCGTAAGAATAAGCCTGGGCATACGCCCCAGGCCTAGCAAGTTTGGCAGAATTACAATTTTAGCCCCTGCAGGCCTAAAACTTGGTTTTTGATGCATTTTTTGACACGTTTAATCTCCGTTAACCTCATTTCAAGTCTCTAAAATGAAGTTAAAGTATAGGGAACATGAAACATGCTCAAAAATATCTCAGATGTCAGTTCGTTTGGTCGTACGGTTGCGTTGTTCGGTTAATTACGACGGAAGTCGTAACGAACGCAAAAACGATCCAAATTAAGCGACGAATGGAATTTTATCATGCCAATCACTAAAATAATGTATTTTAATGATTACATAAATTTTTGGATGTCCGGATATATTCAGAACGTAAGATATGCGCGAAAATGCAAACTTATGCACTTTCTGACGCTTTTAGTCCCTGTTGATCAAATAAGTTTATTTTTACGCACCAAACACCTCAAAGCCTATTTCTAAGCTATGTAAAGGATATTTAGGGCATGTTTATCTTATGATCATATTCCGGAATGTTTGTTACAGTACGAATCGGCATACTTTCACAGTTTGTCGAAATTAGTCCCTGTAAGCGAATAAACTTGATTTCGACACACCAAACCATCTAAAACTTATTTCTAAGTTATGTATGGTTATTTAAGGTATGTTAAGCCTATTTCACTGTTCTGAAGTGTTTGTTGCATTAAACTGATTATATTTACGCATCATATCGCGTATAATCTTCCAGAAAGCGATTTAAAGCTCGAAATCGAACAAGAATTGATATGTGTAAAGGATACACATATTTATACAAATCCCAAATATTAAACACAATATTTCATTGATTTGGTATTTGTTTGATGGTCGCAGAGGCACAGGTGTCACATCATAAAGCCATGGCAGTATCTGATCACACAAATGGGCGCATGCTTCTCAAAGAAGATCATCAATCATCATGAAGCATCCCAAAGGTTGATGGAGCCTATCAGAGCACTCGTTCTAGAGACACCTTACAATTTCTCATGTTACTTGATAAAAGATTTTGCAAGTAATATGTGGTCTGGCAGGCCATTCTTGATTTATCCTCGTTTTCTGATGGGGATAATCACAAGTCAGCTGGGCTTTGGAGGTGTTCATGCAGGTTATCCCAGAGCAGAGATGAGACTTCAACAAAACATGAATCTCAGTATGCTCATACCTACTAATCAACATACTGGTTTAGTGACTGATCTATGGTTGCTCCTTGAGATGGATAATGGAGAAGGGATAAACCTTGATTAAGTCATTTTCTGTTTAATATTTGTGTGTGAAAATTTTCTTTGTTAATATAGTATACTATTTATGTTACTTAGTCGTTTAGCTCGTGGTTTGGGAATAGAGAAATGGGTAAAGATAAACGAGAGGACAAATATTCACAATGAAACATGATCATCAGAAAACAAAAACATTTGACACAAAAATCTGAGTTTCTGATAAAAGGAGACAAAATCTGGTAACACAAACTCAAAATGCCTCTCTAAATTTTTCTGTTAAAACTTCAAAATGATGGAAATGTTTTAGAAAATATCAGAAAAGTTAAGAGACTTGGATGCCACCAGAGAATCATATGTAAGTCTTCTGATCTTATCTCATTCCCTCTCATCTAAAAAAAAAATACAAATACACCTCTAAATCAATCAAAAGAGGAACTTCAAAATCTGTTGAAGAGGGTCACAAGTTTAGGGGGAATATCAATTGAAAAAATCTGTTGGCTTCTGTTGACCACATCTAAAAGTCAAAACAAAAGGAAATACAAGCTCTTAACAGAATTTATGATTGAGTTTCTGATGACTTCATCAGAATGGAACTTTGACTTATAAGGAAGAAAGGAGGTTAAGAAGAAAGCTAATTGGACCTTTGACAAAATGGGGTCCACAAAGATGAAAAGGTGTCATATAACCGATAGTTTTCTCCAATCAAAATTCAGTTTAAAGTTTTTGTGAAAGAATGATTGAAGAAACTACAAGTTGAAAGTGTAGGATCGTTTGTACGACCAAACAAGTCGTTCAGAAGAGTTCTAATCAATACGAGAGGCGGAAACAAACGTATCGACTTTGAATCAGCTTGACATACACTCTAATTGTCTTGTTTATTGATAAAACAACGTTTTACATCCTGTAGACACTTCGACAACACCTCGGTACCGGAATCAGAACTGTTACAAATGAAATGACAGGACAGGTATTTATAGGCAAGCCATTCCGCACGAGATAAATGGTCACACTCACATATTTCTCGAATATCGTGCCCTGATCTATCTAGTCTATTACAAGACTCGATAAAAGACGAACTCGACAGACATATGCACCAACAGACTCCCCCTTGGATGTTGATGAAGTCTTCAGTGTCGAGTCTTCGATATATCACATCTTCAGTCTTGATCAGTCTTCGTGCTATTCCCAAAGTATCTGACAGTGTAAGCATCCTTTGATCTCTTTTTCTTTTCCAGGATCTCAACCTGGCTTTCAACCATTCAGAATCTCCCTTGAATGTTGATCTACCAATATTTAAATTCCTCTTTCTCTCACTCATCAGCATTAGCAGCTTCTGTCTTGATCACAGATTCAGGCTCAGAAACTGGCTCTTACATCTACAGACTCCCCTTTGCTAGCAGACTCCTCCTTAAATTGTTCTGGGATCGCAATCTGACTTAACTTTTCCACAGGTTAAGGTCGTCTCCTGGCTCTCCGTAGCAACAGGATCAGGAACCTGGCTCAAATCTGCACATCTTCAGAAGTCGAAGCCTGGCTGCTTCTGCCTGCACAATCTCTACCTCAAAATAAATTTCACAAATTTAAAATTTTACAAATTCAGAGACCACTTGAAAAATCAATCTCAAACCATCACTTATTGATATTATCCAAAATGATTTAACATTTATAATCTCGGATGACCACATGTAAGAATAACATTTTGTCTTTCAAAACAAACTCTCCCAACCCTGTTGATCATCATGTTTAGCACTTGGAATTTTGAAAATCAGCTTTTCATCAATTGTCGAAAATCTTTTTGTATTTTAAAAATTTTATGCTAAAACACTCCGAAAATCTTTTTGGATTTTTGAATTTAATGAAATACAGTAAAGAAATATTTACAAACAACATTTTTGTGAGTTTGTGTAAGAGGATCATATCAGTTTTTGAGACAAATCACCAACACCGTTAAGCTTTAAACATTTTAAGTTCTAAACAATTCACTTAGATTGTCAGTATACTGATCCACTTAAATTTTCACACAAAGTTCAACTGTTTCGAAATACGAGATTAATGTTTTAGAGACTTAAACTTATTCGTGTGTCCCACCTCAGAATATACTCCCGTGTCGAGACTCTTATATTCAGTTTTACAGGTGAATGTACACTAATGATATCTGTAAGGGGTTAAATGCGAGACCATGAGAGCTCAGGCTATTGCTTTCGCAAAATCAGAGAGATGATGGTTTGACTTTTGGTGGGTCCCCCTTGGGGATCTTCTTTTCAACAGCACATGATTAGCATTTTTCAATGTTTCATCATTTTCTATGCTGAGGGTGGGCTTTAAGATTAAAGCAATACAAAGTATTATACGAGGACTAGGCTATTGCTCTCGCAAAATCAGAAGTCCATGTATAATACCCCAGATATCACCACGCACAAAGACCTAGTATGTCAGAAATAGAAAGCCCTTCAAACAAGATTTAAGGGGTTACCTATATATCCGAGAGATGTTCCCCACGAAATAAGTAAGTTTGATATTTAGGTTTATATCTCGAACACAATCTACTAAGCGTGTAAAAACCTACTGGCATATCATCAGTGAGATCGTTTATCACATTTGACTTTCCAATTCTTTAGCATGTTGTGATAGTCCACTGATGTACTATCATTTCCTCTTTTTTCACAACAAAACTCATTTTCTTTTTCTCATGTTTTTGGCTTTTCAAATTTTCGAAATTTCTAAAAATTTTTACTCCCCCTAAAATCAAAAATATGTTTCAATTTTTGATTTTCTGGGAAATATTTGAAAACAAACTGTACAAGTAAAGTGACAACTGTTGTGAATTGCTTCAAATCTCCATCCTCTTGGCATAAACAATCAGAACTCCCCCTGACAACAAACTATTTTCCCATTATGATTTCAAAACACTTAAGTTTGTTTTAATCAAAATGGTTTTTCTAGAAAATAAGTTTTGTTGAAATTCACAAACCACTAGTAGGTTAGGGGTTTCATCACATTGTTTTTCAAACTCTTGAATGAAAGTTAAATCAAGTTCAACTTAATGACCTTGATTAACCACATGTAGGTACATACACTTGTATGTTCTCATCAATCAATACTACATGAAGATTGAAATATGACAATTTTTGAAATTTTTGAGAAAGATGCCGATTCATGCTCCACTATTACCAACTTGGAAGCTCCGGCAAGTCAGGATTTTACATATGGAATACAGACACCCAAGCCTGACCAGCTTTGGGTGTGACCTTCTCAGTTTCACTCGGGGTTTGAACATTCCTTTTTTCTTTATAAAAATCTTTTACCCCTTTGGCCTTACCCTCGACCATTTTCCCAAAAATATGTTTTACTTTTCCATTAAAAGCCTTTTCGACATCAAATTCTTTCTTTTCAGAATAGAATTGATTCGAGATTTCCACTTTACCAACTTTTGATTTTAAATTTTCAGCTCGCAATGGTGGAAAGTAGACATCATCCATTGGCGGTACTGAATTTTCTCTTTTTACCTCAACTTGTGGCTCCTCTGATTTTTGATGAGTCAGATTCATCACCAGATTTCACATTTGATTTCTTTACAACCCATGTTTGGTTGTTAAGATTTACTCTTCTTTTGTAAAACCTTCTTGAACTCTCACCAACTTCATATGTTGAGTTTTTAAACACTTTGATTTTTTCAGTTGGTGGTTCAGTTTTGTTAACAATTTTTTCTTTAAGTTTAGAAACAACTTCCTGTTTTGTGTTGGTTGCCTTTGGACAATTCCAGGCGATGTGACCAACTTCTTGACATCGGTAACAGGTTCTTGTCTCCTTTCTTTGATAAGCTCCATTCTTCTCAAACTTTTGTTTTTCTGTAAAGAAATCTTTGTTTGATTGTTTCCAGAATGAGCTCTTCTTCTCTTCTTCAGAACTGGACCCTGAAACAAATATTGTTTTTGTTTTAGAAATTTTCTCATTTTTATGATTTTCGGGTGAAGTAAAACCCAATCCCTTCTTTTTGAAATTACTGTTATGGTTTGGTTTCTTTCGATAACCTGAACCAGAACTGTAACCCTTTTTCTTGTTTAACCTTTGTTGAACTCTTGAGGTGTAAGGTTTAGGTTTTTCAGCGAGATTTACGCCTTTTATTTCAGAAATATTAATTTCTGTTAATTTGAAAACCTTGTTAATCATTTCAATTTTAACACCTCTTATTGGAAATTCCTCATCTGAATATAATTTGTCTGAATCATTCAAAGTATATGCCACTTTGATTGGTTCGTCATTCAAATTAGATTTTGATAACATAAATTCTTTATTATAAATCCTTTTGACCGATGATTTTGGACTGTCAACTGATGAACTCGAACTCCCGGATTCGGACATTGAATCTTACTCCTCATCTTTATCCAACACCTGATCGACCACTTTCTTTATTAACTCAGACTCATGATCAGTGTCAGACGATGTAAACGTTACGTCAATGTTCTCTGGTAACTCATCAGTTGTTTCAGACTTCAATTTTATATTGACTGCCTTTTTGACTTGTTCCTCATTTGGTTTTCTAGGAGAATACCCTTCCCAGATCGGAGGCGGACACTTGTTATAATTTGCACTTTGTTTCTTACCAGTATCCTTCTCTTCGGTCTTCTTATCTTGAAATGCTTCAAAACCTGCAACAGTTGGATAAATTCTATCAATCAAATAATCAGAACTAGAATAACTTTGCAGCAAATGTCTTATTCTTTCATTCTCAATCTTTTCAGTCTCCAACTCCTGCTTCAACTTTGCACATTCTTCAATATAGTGGTTGATAGCCTTCTGCTTAGACATCATCACTGCATTCATCATGGTTAATGCATCTTCTCTTTCTGAGTTTGTCTTTTGCAAGCTATTCACCGTTCTGTTCAACACATCATATGATTCTTTCACATACTTAACATCGAAAAATAATTTTTCTTTCATCTTATCAAGCTCACTAAATTTCACATCTTTTTCGTCACAATGTTTGCATGGTTCCAAACATTTTAGACAAGGTTTTGTGACTTCAATAATTTTTTCAATTTCAACTATCTTTTCAACTTCAACCACCTTCTCAGCAACTTTAACTTCTTCATTTCATTCATGCTTCTCTTCCTGAGCAACATTCTCACATTTTACCTTTTTCTGTTCTTTTACTGCTCGCTTCTCCTTTGGTTTCTCCAATCTATCTGCAAAATAAAATTTAAAACTTTCAGGAGATAATTGAGTTTTTCCAATGTTTATTTGTATTTCTTCTTCATCCTCACTGTTATCAGTTGATGATTGATCAAAGACTGTTGTCTTTTCTGAGCTTTCTTCTAAAGAGACAGACTCTTCATCTTGACTTTTCTCATTATTGGCAAATACATCCATCCATTCCTTCATCAAATCTGGTTCTTGAACTATTTGTGCAATGAGAGCTCTAAACTTTGAATCTTCCGGAACGTATTTGTCCCAGCTAAAACCTTCTGGCAATTTTTCATCATCTTGATTAACCAGATAAGCTTTCTTCTTTCCAGCTTCAATAGCATTAGATGATGACGGTTGTTGAGCAACTTGTTGATATATAGCTTTCCGATAATAATCATTATTTCCAAACGGATTCTGAGCTCCTCCAGCATCTCGATTGGTACATTCCCTCTTGAAATGTCCCTTTTCCCTGCATCGAAAACAAGTAACTTTAGATTTATCAAAACCTAAAGTAGAAACATCAGCATCACGGAAGTCATCACTTCCTGTAATCAGCTTAAATTTCTCAGCTCTCCTCAACACACTTGCTAAACACCACTTAATATCCATAAGCTCCATTTCTTCCGCATCGATCTGATCGTAATCCTCTTTTGTCAACATAGGATTTCCGATCCTTCCTGCAACCAAACCCTCATATGATTCTAACACTGTAGCTAGTAATGCCATATGACCTTTAGCGACTTCTTCAGATAAATTTTGACCATTCTGAAGATGCAACGCAATATTGCAGTGTAACACATGACCATTACTGTTGTTTGAGCTTTGAGACTGATAACTTGAGGTTGAAACATTAGGATTAGCACTCGAATATGAAGAAAATCCACTGTTGCTGATTGGACTTTGATTAACTGATCCTGATGAGTTTTCTGCACTGAAAGCGGTTTGGACCTTCGGACTTGCTTCAACATTCTGAACATTCCCTTTGTAATACATCTTGATGTCTTGTTGACCACTTGGATTGTTTATTCTAGCAATCTTCTGTTGTTCAAGATCTTGTCCTTCAAGCTTTTCAATGAACTGAGAAATTTTCAATTTATCATATTCACCCGTGTTCTTTAAGATCATCAGATATGTACCCTATTCTTTCTGAGGTAAAGCATCAGCTAATTTGTCAACCCATTCTTCTCGATCTTTGTTTATATCTAACAGTGACATTGAACGCACTAAATGACAATATCTCTCTATCAGTTTCCTTGTAGTTTCACCCGGCAAGCTAGTAAACAAATCAAATTCTTTCTTTAACAATGATTTCTTACTCCTGATCATCTCTGTACTTCCCTCAAACGTAATTCGAAGAGCTTCCCAAATCGAACGTGAAGTACCATCGTGTTGAAGTAATATGAAGATGTCTTCCTTCACAGCTTGCTGAAGTAGAATAATCATCATTTTTTCTCCCTTATACATATCTCTGTCTTTATCCGACAATTCAGAAATAGTTTTGATAACTCCCACATCTGTACGTGGTTTAACATACTTTTTCTCAATACACTCCCAAGACCTCAAATAATTTGCTTGAACCCAATTTTCGAACCGGTCTTTCCAGCAATAGTATTCTTCAATGCCTATCAACTTTGGAGGTTTCTGTAACATTCCTGTTTCATTTTCCATGTTCACACTCTGAGCAATGGTAACAGGAGTACCCGGGGCAGTAGCAAAGGCATTATAAAACTCTTCTTCCATGTTTCGGTAAAAAGTTTCACAAACTCAGCCTTTCAAACGAAATGACAATAGTCAAGCGAATTGGATTTGGTGCGAAATGACACTTTCAAGCGAACTAAACCTCTTCAAACGAAATGAACTCTAAACTGACACAATCTCAAATGAAATGGACGATCTGATGCGAAATGGATGATTTCGTACGAAATGGCACAACTTTCAAACGAAATCAACCTACTTTACCCAAACCGTGCGAAATGACTTGGTGCGAAATGGCCCGATTGTTCAATTCGTGCGAAATGGAGCACCCTGGGTTTCAATTCATGCGAAATCGAGGATTCAATCCGTGCGAAATGATGTTGATGTCATGCTCTCGGCCAGATTTTTGTCAAATTGATCAGGTTTTAGGTCGATTTTAGGTATAATTCTTTCAAGGATTGATTAAAACATTATTACACATGTTATATGTGAAATTCAATCCATTTTAACCGTAAAATCTTGATTAATTTTGAAAAACGTTGTAAAAAAAGGTGTAGAAGTCAGAATTTTGATGAAATCAAGCTGAATCGGAAAGAACTCTTCCTCCTGTGCTCTGATACCACATGTAGGATCGTTTGTACGACCAAAAGAGTCATTCAGAAGAGTTCTAATAAATACGAGAGGCGAAAACTAACGTATCGACTTTGAATCAGCTTGATATACATTCTAATTTTCTTGTTTATTGATAAAACAGCGTTTTACAGCCTGTAGACACTTCGGCAGCACCTCGGTACTGGAATCAGAACTGTTACAAATGAAATGACAGGACAGGTATTTATAGGCGACCATTCCGCACGAGATGGCTCACACAAAATGGCCATTTCGTATGAAATGGACATCTCCATTTCATGCAAAATTGACACTTTTCATTTCGTGCGAAATGGTCACACTCACATATTTCTCGAATACCGTGCCCTGATCTATCTAATCTATTCCAAGACTCGATGCAAGACGAAGTCGACAGACATATGCAACAACAGAAAGGACAATTCCACGATCAACCGTCATTAAATGTCTTGATACCCACGATCCAACGGTTACATTTTGAACCGAAATTCACATCACACGATCTAACGGTAATAAAGACAATTAATGATCTTTTAACCACCATTTCATGGCACGTTCCATATCCCCTCAACTCCATAAACCCAAAAACCTCTGCTAACACCCTCACTGTATAACTCACACTTAGCAAAAGTTCAAAAATCACTCACCTTCTTCACAAAAACTTCAAACCGCAATATCCCCTATTCTTCACTCAAAATCCAAAATCCCTAAATCTCGAACCCTAATCCACAAAATTCAACAATGGCTGAAGTAAACCTTAACATCCCAATTGTTCAACATGATGTACCTTTTGTTGAAGACACTGAATTTCTACCAATGAAAGAAAACAATCTACTAACGAATACAGAGCATTTGGAATATGATGTGAGATGTCAAATCTCAAGAGCACTAACAAAAGGAAGAGAAGTACCAGAAAAGTTACTACATCAATTCATTCATACTTTCAAAGAAGATGAAGAAAATCAGGTCTCTGCTCATGTATGGGGAAATGTTTCAGTAACATTAACTCCTGCAAGGGTGAGAGAATGGCTGGAACTTCCAGTTCTTGAAAATTACATTGAAGCACCAAGCAAAGAAGAATTGATAAGCTTTATCAATGAGCTCGGTTACAAGAAAAAGAATATCAACAAATTTGGAGCAGTAAGAAGAAATGAAATGCCAGCTATCTGGCAAGTGTTGATGGAAGTGTTAAACAAATGCCTTACATCAAAGATAGGAGGAGCTGATCAAGTCAGTCAAGCTATTCTGACAATCATGTATGGACTCATAACTGGGTTCAAAATTGATTATGGAACAAAAATTTTTAACCTATTCAAAAGATCAATCCTCACCAGAAATGGAAGAATAACCTCACACCTGCCATATCCAAGGTTAATCCCAATTTTTATTTCTGAAACATTTGCTGAAAGGGACATAAAAATCCTAATTTTGGAAGATATCTGGAGTTCAAGTATCATGAAATCCTGGAGTGCCAATCATGGATGGGAATCAGACAAAGATATCCCTGAGTTACCAAAAAGCATGCTATGCCTCATTGCACCAGACTCACAATACAGATTACAACATGAAGAACTTCTTGCCAAATCAGATTCTCCAACAGAAGAACCTAGCAAAGAAGTTTTTAACTGTTCTTCATAACCAGAAGAGGAAGAAGTTGAGAAGTCCTGGTCATCAGAAACAAAGGCTGCAGGAGGAGAAGGAATTCTGAAGATAACTAACTCACCAGAAAACAAGACAGAACATGCTGAGAGCCAACAGATTCATGAAGGTGGAATTCATCATGAGTTTGATATTCATCAAGAGAAAGAACATGAACACTATGCAGAATCTCATGTTACTGAAGGAACTCATGAAGATACTGAAGGTCAACATTATGAAGAAACTCACTTTGCTGGTACAACAAATGAAGCCACCGAAGTTATACATCATGATGAGTCTCAGGTTGCTGGTACATCTCTTTCAAAAACAGTTTTAGTTGATACTCATTCAAAAAGAACAAACTCAAAAGATTCAATTAATGTTTCTTACGAGTTAGAATATGGAAAAACTGATTTTGATAAGTAGGTTACTAGTTCTATTCATCTCAACTCTGAATCAGAAAATGAGGAGGATAATGAGATCTCAACAGATAGAGATCAGGGAACTGATCAAGGAAATCTGGAAAAAGGTAATTTGTTTACCTCAAAAACTTATGGAGGATCATATGTTGATATGATTCAAGGACATAAGGAAATCCAGGATGAAAATGTGGTTTTCACCTCTGGTGGAGATGATTCTGGTACACTTAAGGTTGCACCAAAATCTGGTAAAGCCAAAAGTGACCCTATCATTTCCAAAACAGCAGCAGATGTGTTTTCATCTGGAACGTTAGAAGGAACATTTGTTGTTCCAAATATCCCTGAAACACCCATTAACCAAGAAAATTTGGAAACTATGCTAGAGAATGTTTTCAAAGCCTGCAAAAGAAATCAAGTAGAAGAAAAGCTTGATATGTTGCTGACAGAGATACAAGGTCAAAGGGCAGACATAAAGACTTTATCAGAATCAGTGGAGGTGATAAAGACACAAACTGAAAGAAATACTAAAGCACTTAAATCTGTTCAAAAGTTGAAAGAAAAGGCACCAGAATCCAACATCTCTGCATCAGAAATTCAGAAGATTCTCACAGAAATAGAAAAGATCAAGACACAAGTTGCAAATGCTATGGAATCAAGACAATCAAGTAGTACAAATAGAGTTTTGGAGGAGGTCACCATCCTAAGGGCAAGCAACAACAGTATCACAGATGCCATTGAGAAGCTGTCAAAAGAATGGGCTGCTATACAGATGAAAGCTCAAACTGAATTTACCAAAGTTCAGAAAAGCATAGCCAGCAACTCAAATCAGGTAAGAGAAATGCAACAACTGGTGAAGAAAATGCAATTCAACATTGTAAGATTGGCCAAAGTAGATCCAAAGGAAGTCATGAAAGAAATTCCTGTTGAAAGTTCATACCAAGAAGTTCCAAAGTCAACCCCACAGCAATCATCAACTACACCAATCACCAAAGCTGGAACCACAATGATGGGTCCACCTCCAAATGTCTCAAAAGATAAAATGATGAAAATGTTAGCAACTGCAAAACCTCAAGTTGTTACAAATTTGAAACTTATAACCTCTCAAACTGTCCAAAAACCAACGTCCGCTGATGACACTGCCATGAGCAAATTGATAAATCTGCAAACAATGAATGAATGGGAACAAGAAGCTGATTCAAGAAAACCACAGATTGTTAAAAGAAAAATCTCTGAAACTCAGTCTGTCTTGGTTAAAGAGATTGACAGGGATATAATGATATTCCCTGAATACAATCTGGTGAAATACTATTGGACAAAAGAAGATGTGCCAACAAGGCCACCAACTCCTGTTAGAATGGCCATAAGGGAAGAGAAGTTAAAGTGAGGTCCAGGAAGCATTCACTACACCAACAAGAATCCAGTAAAAAGAATCTTAAAAGTGGATGAAGTAAAGGTTTGATCTTATGGTGTTGGTGGAACTTATGTGCAGAACAGCTACACACTTCTAAGAGAAAATAGGAAAGAAGAGAAAGTAACTAATGAAGAAATTTATGATAAATTACATCCTTTAGACATTCTGTTCATGAAGGACCAATATGAAAAGGAAAAGAAAAACAACAAAGAAGTCAGAAGAGCATTAAAGGGCATATCAAAGGCTGCAATACGACTATTTGAAAGAATGGCTTTTTCATACTTTGATCTATGCATCAACTATGATTATGTGCACAACAAAAAGGTCTCTATCAGTGCACCAAAGACAAAAGTTCCCTCAGAGATATTGGAAGATGCAAGATCTAGAGACATCATTGAACTGCCAAGTAAAAATGAAAGACATAACTATGGTGTAATCTTAAGAGATATTGAAAGAAACAAAGCTTTGTTCAGAAGTGTTGATATCTGCAAGTACTCAAATCAGACTCTGAAGTTTATCATGAAAAGTATGAACAAGAGACAAGAACAACTTCAGAAGACATGAATGAACTTGGAGAAACACAGACGAGAAATTGAACAAATGATTGAAGAATGGATTCAAGCAAGAACCTGGTATAAAGACATGTATGACATCTGCAACAAGTATATCTCCTACAAGAAGCAATTAAAGCAAGGAGATGTGCATAAGAAATTGAAGCTGACTTGAAGAACATTTTCTTTTAATTCTCATTTCTATATGTAATTTGTTTTTCAGAACATCAGTAACTGGTTTGATTTGCAAATGTTAAGTTTCCACTGTTTGGAAATTTTCTATTCATGAGGTAGTTCATTTTCTTACAATACTTAGGGGGAAACTGTTAGGAAACTTTATTTGTAAGTATTGAAGAAAATCATATTCAACTTGATCTATGAAGAAGACAACAGTCCTGAAGATCACAACAAGAAGAAGAAGATCGAATAGGACAACTGAAATGAACAACATCTACTTCAAAGAATCACAAGTTGATCAAGAGCTGAAGAAGATTATCAGAGAAGGTCATTTCTGATGGATCTGATGATATTTCTGATGAAATATCATCAGTTTCTGACGATTCTGATCATCAGATTTTCTGATGATTTGTTCACCAGAATTTCTGATGAAGTGGTTTATCAGAAATTCTGATAAGATACCCCACTTGTCTAAAAATCAGCTCTATCCTGCCACACTAACCGAAGCAAGTTGACATTTTTGGATCTCATGATGACAAAGGCAAATTGATTGTTGGATTCAATGAATATGTCAAGGCGCTACTTTTTGCAGGAATCTATATGATAAACAAATGTTTATTCATATATTCAGCCTTCTATAAATAGAAGGCTCACCAAGCAGAGAACATGAGTTGAGTTAAGCCTAGCATTCAATACATACTACAAAACTCCATTGCTCTCTCACCATCAGAATTCAAGTATAATAGATAATAATCTTACAATCATCTTGTAAACCATTTTGTTTCAAACTGATATAAACTTGATAATTCTGTAGGTCTTGTTTCTTGAAAGTCTGATTTCCATTTCCACACACTTTTTCACATCTACTGAAATCACTTACCATATTACATGAAAAGAAGTTTTTAAGTTGAATGTTGCTGAAGAAGATATTCTGAAGACTGCTTTTCAAACACGATACGGCCATTACGAGTTTTTAGTCATGCCTTTTGGCTTAACTAATGCACCAACTGTGTTCATGGATCTCATGAACAGGGTATGCAAACCCTATTTGGATAAATTCGTGATAGTATTCATCGACGATATACTTATCTATACGCGAACCAAAGAAGATCATGAGTATCATTTGAAGTTGATTTTGGAGATGCTGAGGGAAGAGAAGTTGTATGCCAAGTTCTCTAAATGTTAATTCTGGATTCGAGAAGTTCGTTTTCTCAGACACGTCATAAACGAGAAAGGTATTCACGTGGATCCGTCGAAGATAGAGGCAATCAAGAATTGGGAAGCGCCAAAGACCCCATCGGAGGTGTGACAATTCTTAGGACTTGCTGGGTATTACCGGAGATTCATAGAGAATTTCTCCAGAATAGCACAATCTTTGACGCTATTGACCCAGAAGGAAAGGAAGTTTGATTGGACGGAAAAGCAGGAGGAAGCTTTTCGGCTGTTGAAGGTAAAGTTGTGTAGTGCACCTATTCTCTCCCTTCCTAAGGGGAATGATGATTTCATTGTATATTGTGATGCGTCATGTTTGGGCCTCGGATGTGTTCTTATGCAGAAGGACAAAGTGATAGCCTATGCATCCAGACAATTGAAAGTGCACGAGAAGAATTACACGACACATGATTTGGAGTTAGGAGCTGTTGTGTTTGCCATGAAGATCTGGAGACATTATTTGTGTGGCACAAAGTGTACGATATACACAGACCATAAGAGCCTTCAGCATATCTTTGATCAGAAGGAGCTCAACATGCGACAACGGGGTTGGGTAGAGTTACTTAATGATTACGAGTGTGATATTCGTTATCACCCTGGTAAAGCAAATGTTGTTGCGGATGCGCTCAGGCGGAAAGCGAGGGAGAAGCCTCTACGTGTGTGTGCATTGGGTTTGACCATACAGACGAGTTTAACTGGTCAAATTCGTAATGCGCAACGAGAAGCTTTGAAGGAAGAGAACCTGAGAAGAGAAGGTTTGAGAGGATTAGAGTGTGAACTGATACCAAAAGCGGATGAAGTGATGTACTACATGAACTGGATTTGGATTCTGCTTAGAGGTAACCTACGTGAACTGGTTATGAACGATGCTCATAAATCCAGATATTCCATTCACCCAAGTTCTACCAAGATGTATCAGGATATCAAGGAGTTATACTGGTGGCCGAATATGAAGAGAGATATTGTGGTCTCTGTGGGTAATTGTCTGACGTGCTCAAAGGTTAATGCTGAACATCAGAAGCCATCTGGGCTTCTGCAGCAACCAGAGATTCCTAAGTGGAGATGGGAACATCTTACGATGGACTTTATCACCAGGTTACCCCATACGTCGCGTGGACATGATACAATATGGGTAATTGTGGATCGATTATCGGTCCTGAGTTATTGCAAGAAACGACTGACAAGATCCTCCAGATACGAGACAATCTCCTGAAAGCTCAGAGTCATCAAAAGAGTTACGCCGATAAACGCCGCAAGCCCCTTGAATTTGACGTTGGTATTCACGTACTCCTAAATATTGCACCTTGGAAGGCGGTGGTCTGATTCGGCAAGAGAGGAAAGCTAGCGCCCCGATACGTTGGATCCTTTAAGATTCTGGAATGAATTGGCAAGGTGGCCTACGGACTCGTATTACCAGAGGAACTCAACAACGTACATCCGACTTTCCATGTTTCGAACCTCAAAAAGTGTCTAGCCGACCAGAATTTACATGTCCCTCTTGAGGATCTACAAGTGGATGAAACATTACACTTCATGGGAAAGCCAGTTGAGATCATGGACCGAGAGACCAAGAAACTCCGATGCTCATGCATTCCTATAGTGAAAGTTCGCTGGGAAGGAAAACGCGGCGCCGAGTTTACCTGGGAACTCGAGAGTGAAATGAAGGCTAAATATCCATAACTCTTCGTTATGCCTGCGCCTTAATTTCGGGACGAATCTCCCTAAAGAAGGGGAGGCTGTAACAACCTGACTTTTCGAAGTCAAAGTCAAAGTACAAGTCAAAGTCAAAGTCAAGGTCAACATCAGGTTGACGTTCAGATCTGACATTTCTTGCTTAATTATTGCTTGTACTCGCAGACTCGATAATTAATATGTGTTAATTAACGCTATTTTAAGCTATAATTTATTATTATTTGAAGTAACAATGCTATAAACGTAACTAAACGCTATTCTACTAAATTCTATCACATCGCTACCACATCGCAATTCAAATCGCAGTTAGGATTATTGTACTATGTGTGTGTGTTATTATGTGCTTTACTTATGTGTGCTTATATGTTGTGAGATGTTATTCGCAAACGCAACCGCAACTCTATCGCATTGCATCGCAACTCAAAACATAGTATACTTTTATAATTGTTAGGTTGATTATGTTATTTATGTAACTAATGTGTAATACTATCGCATCGCTTACTCGCAACTCGCTTAAACGCAACGCAACACACAACGCACAACGCACGAAACGAAAGTTAGAAAACTTACCCGCACGCGCCGTCCGACCGAACGACCATTCGATCGAATGGACATCCCACCGGATGACCATCCGATCGGATGGCCATCCGATCGAAAAGCCGTCTGACCGCATAACTTTCCACCGCCTTTCTCATCCTCACCTATAAATACCCCTCCTGTTACATCAACTTTTCATTAATGTGACAGCTCCGTTCGACCAGTGCACTCTGAAGCCCTTTCCTCTCGAGTTCTCGCGATTCTTGTAAGTTTTCACTCTTAATCTTGTACTTTCATCATCAACACACACTTTCTCATCATCTTCACCAACAAATCTTACATTTTAACCATGAAATCGCCTGATTTGGGGCTGTTCTAAGGTGAAGTCATCACGGGTTCATATGAACACCGGAATGTGACCTCATCTCAACAAGAACGGTTCGAATCTAACAGATTTCTACATGATTTCTACTGAGGAGACGACTGATTAACGGGTTAAACATGAAACTTCATCTTGAACAGCTGACTCTGGTCGAACGGGGTGATTCTCGTCCGATCGGATGAGTTGGACTTGATGTGAATTTCGTTGTTTGACACGTCGTCATGCCGTCTCGGTGAAACCGCAAACTTTCACACTTAACTGAAATTCCAAAGTTTACAAATAAAACAGTCGCTCAAACGAATAGTCGTCCGATCGGACGACCATCCGATCGAACGACTATTCAACCAGGTGATTGTAATTTCAACCCTTAAACAATTTTACAAAACTTCAAAGAATATCAGTTTCAAACGAATAGCCATCCGACCGAACGGTCATCCGCCCGGATGACCATCCGACCGGATGACCTGACAGATAGAAACACTTCTTATTTTTTAAAATGCTACAACAAAAAATTCAGTTCAAACACTTCACAAACACAACAAACGACCCTCGGACCGAATGGTCATCCGTACGGATAACTATCCGTCCGGACGGTTATCCGATCACTCATCTCTTCGTCGCACTATTTAACGTACTGTCCAACGCTTACACTATCGTTCTCTGATCAGGCTAGCCTTCAAGTGCTCCCTTCAATCCAAGATTGTGTGTAATTACTAAACACGATCTGTGAGTATACTCGATCCCTTTTTGCTTAACGCACTTTTGGGTGTTACATACGTTACTTATATCAAATCACATCAACACACAACGCAACTCTTTTTATACGCTAACCGCTCTCACATGTTATACGTGTTTTTGATGAATGCTTGCATGTTATGTTTACACAGTGATTGTTGCCTGACACCTTAGCAACGATAGTACTATAGTTTGGACTCAGCACCTGTCATGGACAGGGGTTGTTAAGGGCTTTACTTCATGTGTCATAGTGGTGATATGTGTTGGGCATTCTACAAGTCGCAGTCATGCCTGTGCATATGTCATTGTCGATAGCTTACTAGCTTCACATTTGTACGTGTCACATGATGGTTATGCGCAAACGATCTCGCTATACTATATGCTATTAAACTTGTATGCTCACCTTTACACTATGTGTATTGACTTTATTTTAACGTATGTGACAAGTGTTTAGGATGCTTGCTAGCTGTGATGAATCATGTTTAGGTGGTCTAGAAACCCACGAATAATTTATGAGTTGTCAGAACAATTTTTGTCTTTGAGAACAATATCTGTAATAACTATTTGTGCTTTATGAGTTTATGGTATGGGAAATGAATGTAACTTATATTGTCACTAATAGTGTTGTGGATTCTCTTGGACAATCTGTTTCGCTCAGTGCCACACCCCGATGTTTCCGCCATCGGTTGGGGTGTGACAGACAATACGGAGAAGATATCGCAGTTGTACCTTAACGAGATTGTAGCCCGTCATGGAGTACCAGTGTCAATTATCTCAGATAGAGACAGTCAGTTTGACTCCAGGTTTTGGTGATCTCTTCAAGAGTCATTGGGTTCTCGTTTGGACATGAATACTGCGTATCATCCTCAAACGGATGGTCAGAGTGAGATAACCATTCAGACGCTAGAGGATATGTTGAGAGCATGTGCGATTGATTTTGGTGGAAGTTGGGATACTCACTTGAAATTGGTTGAGTTTTCTTACAACAATAGTTACCACGTTAGTATCAAGGCCGCTCCGTTTGAAGCCATGTATGGAAGGAAGTGTCGATCGCCACTTTGTTGGGCAAAATTCGGCGAGAAGCATTTGACCAGACCCGAGCTTATTCAGGAAACCACAGACAAGGTTTTCCGAATTAAGGGAAGGTTGAAAGTTGCCGCAGATCGAAAGAAAAGTTATGCAGATAACTGGCGGAAACCGTTAGAGTTTCAGGTTGGTGACCGGGTTATGTTGAAGGTATCGCCTTGGAAAGGCGTCGTGAGGTTTGGAAAAGGGAGAAAGCTAAGCCCGCATTATATAGGTCCTATCGAAATCGCATCTCGAGTAGGATCAGTCGCGTATAGGCTTAAGCTGCCACAAGAGTTGAGTGGAGTTCATTACGTGTTTCATGTCTCCAATTTGAAAAAGTGTCTGCCTGATGAGACACTGATTATACCCCCCTAGTGAGGTTCGAGTGGACGATAAATTGAGATTTATCGAAGAACCAGTAGAGGTTCTGGATTGGAAAATTCAGAAACTCAGGAGGAGTAGGATTAAGTTGGTCAAAGTTCGCTAGGATTCTAAACGTGGACCCGAGTTCACTTAGGAATGACAGGACCAGATGCAACAGAAATATCCTCATCTCTTCCCACCTTGTGCGAAAAACTGTAGAGTAGAATTTCGGGGACGAAATTTCCTAAACACGGGGAGACTGTGACACCCGGCTATTTAGGCTGTATCGTACAAATGTAACACGTGTCATGAATAAATAAAAAGGTTGTATTTGACTGATATTGCTGTTCGTATATGATATTTGATGTGTTGGTAAATCCAAACTTTGATAAAAATTATGTTGGCAATAATAAGATAAACGCTTATCGCGTAACGAACTAAATGCGAAACGAACGTTGGTGACCGCCCGATCAATGTTAAAATCCTAAAAATAATTCGTTATGATTAGAATACTAATTTTAATCATGCCCGGAAGGAAAAATAAATTAAAACGCTAAGAAATTCAATTTTTCGAGTTTTAGCGCGTACCGCGCGATACTGCGCGTATCTGACAAAATACTGTCAACACAGGCAGTCAAGACAACTGATAATTATTTCAGTAATATTTTGGCTAGTTTAGTTTTATAGAGTGAAGCTTGCATTTATGTTAACATGATGATGATGTGATGAAGTTGTTTAGAATATTTGAACATGAATTTAAGATGGGTATAGATGCATTGAGTTCATGTAAAATGATTGTGATATGATATGGGTGCGCTAGATGCTTGTACTCAAGCATGCATGCTAAAATATGATCATAAGATGATGATTTGAGTATGATTTGATAAAAATAAATTTTGATCAGATTCTAAACACTAAAAATATGAATATTTGAAGTGTTAAAATGGTATAAAACTTTGTCATAAAGTTTACTAGCTTTGCATGTTGTACTTGGTGCTTTATGTGCTGTAAAATACGTGAAATCGCACGATTTATGTGACTTACACAAAACTTCACTAATCTGATTATAACCATCATTTTAATCAGTAAATAACATGTATTGTGTTAAAATATCAAGTCGTTACAAGTTGGGATGGTTATGGTAACGTTTAACGCAAAACTATGCGGTAAAACGGTTAAAAATCGGCTTTTCGAAGGATTTTTATAAAACTATTTTAAATCAGTAAGTAAACTGATATTTTTAGTTTAAATATAAGTATTTTAACTAATATTAAGTTTACTTGCTGTTTGGTTAGTCATACGTGACTTCCGACGCCCGAAAACGTTACTGAATCACTAAAATACGCGTTTTACAATGAACACTAGCATGGGTTATTTATGGGTGAACTTTATGTGTTAAAATGTGTTATGTGATTTAGACATGTGAATATGATGATATGTTAAGTGTTGACATGATAGCGGGAAATTTAGACTATGCATGTACACTTGTGCGTTTAAAGCGGTAGAATCGGTAAAATCGCGTTAAATGTGTAACTTGTTTGTCGAGCATGAAAATTGATACATATAAGTTATTTTATGTATGCATGCCTTAAAAATGACAAAATAAATAAGTTAACAAGATTTCGCGTGTTACGATACTTAACTTATGTGTACATTTATGTATATATATTACGACGCGCAAATTGTAGATATATTACGTATAAACGGGTGTGTTAACGGATTTACATGATAACGGTCACCAATAAAATCGTTCAAGTCGCAAATTATTAATATATATATATATATATATATATATATATATATATATATGAACTCATATATATAGATATTAACGTGCCAACGTAATCTAAAACGATAACTTTTTGAGAAAATCTCAAAGTTATGTGAAAATTCTAAGATTTGGAGAAACTTCGGAATTTTTGTGATATATTGATTAATAAATCATTCCTACATATAATAGGACGTGTAGAAATCAATTTGTGGGATTGCACTATTTAAAATACGCACCCAAAGGTGAGTGTCACTAAACCCCCCTTTTTTTTACTTTTTGTATATGTATTGGGGGAAGAACACGCCTAAAAAGGTTTAATAATGTTTTTGAATAAAACATACCTTTTGATATAAATTTTCTATTTTCATTGAAAATATATGGATTTGATAAATATATATGTTTTGGGGAGAAACGGTTTTGGTGAAAATATATGTTTCGGGATGAAACGGTTTTGGTGAAAATATATGTATCAGGATGAAATGGTTTTGGTGAAAATATATGTTTCGGGATGAAACGGTTTTGGTGAATATATGTTTCGGGGTGAAACGGGGACTGTACGGTGTTTCAGAGAAAACGACCGTGTAGTTGGGACGAATTTGCTTGGTCCTAGGGATTTCAGTAAATTCGTACAACATCTTATATTAAATTGTCATATTAGTAGGATATATATAATGTACGTGAGGCAGGCATCATAGATGGCCTCGATATGGGCCATGCGCAAGTGATGTCGTTTAATCATTTAGTATTGCACGCGAGGAATTGTTGGTAGATCTATCGGGTTGTCAACCCCGTCGTGACCGGTCGCTCCGTGTCAAGTCAAACGATGAATTGATATTCTATTCATTGTCTACCATTGATTATACCTTCATTGTAAATATATAGTTCGTAATGTCTAGCTAACTTACAAGTCCGAACATTTGATGCTATCAATTTAATATGTAAACTCGGGAAGATGTCTATGGTCGGAAGGTTCTACAGAAATGCTTACGACGGCTGACCTTTGAGTTATTTTACAAGGAAATGAATTAACTTTCTTAAAAATTATATGGTTGTTTTATAATATACACATAATTAGAAAGTTTTCCCTTGGGATCAAATTATTTTAAATTTGAATATGTGAACTCACCTTCCTTTGTGTTGACACTTGATTTTAACGTGTTCTTCAGGTACTTGAGTTCGGCTTCGGGAATAATGGCGTATCTTGTGGTTGTTGATGCATGTTTGGTTTGATAATGTGTTGGACAAACTTTTAAAATTGTTTGGGACAAATGTAATAAGATCCATAAGGATCAAGACAACTTAACTATGGTGTGGTTGTGATGAACTTTAAGACTTATGTTTTAAAATCTATGTTTTAATTAAGTTAAAATGTCCAACAATTCGATGCATCATTCAACAAGATATTAATGGGCACCAGCTTCCGTCACCACTACGTTTTATATTCCTCTGCGAAGTTTTTGGGGTGTGACATAGACTAACATGGACACGACACTAACCATTTTTATAGTTAGGGGGAGTTTCTAAATATCCTAAAATTGCAAATTAAACTAAATTAATTACTAAAATTAACTAAGTATGAATTAACTTGGGTTTTAATCAATTAATGGAAACGACTGCCTAGACTGGAATCCTGGATAATTTTAGTAATGACATTATTATGTTATTAATTATTATTGAACCGGGATCTTTATATTCTTAACCTATCGACACACCGAACAAGACCCTCGACCCTTCTCAAGGAGACACTTATGGAACTCTAAAGGCTGTTATGGTTACCAGTTAACCAGACTCCTTCACAGGTTATCTTGGTTTACAAAAGTACCCTAATACGATTCACTCCCTTACGGGTTATAAACCTAGGATAAGTTTGGGATTTCAGTTTAACTTGTTAGACAACTGTCACTAAGGAAACTAGTTCAGACTCCTCACGAAGACCCTACCTAGCAATTTAATGATGAAGACCTAACAATAATTTCGCACCTCACAGCTATTGAAATTAGTAGAACACTTAGACTCACTTAATTACCAAATATTACTTCTAAAGTATATCGGCCGATTGACCAAAACGAATACAAAATTAATTATAATCTAGCATGAACCGATTGCGTGAAAGACATCCACCAAGACTCACACGAAGCAATAAACGACAATTAAATAATTCTAAGTATGCAAACACACTAAACCAATAAACCAAATCGATTACTTTTGTAAAAATCCATAAATAATTAATTAAACATAATAAAAATCAGAACTTTATAAATCCATCATCACAGTCTAGGCAGTAAAAGAAAATTAGCCAATCATAGTCATGAAAACAAGTTCAAAAGAAGTAATTTTGACAACTAGAAACATGATCAAAGAATTAAAGAACAAAGACAAGGAACCCGAATAATGCAAAGATAACCCGGTTGACTTCCTAAGCCCCCAATCTTCAATCCACATCTTCCAGCCTTTAAAACCGCTTCAAAGTTGCAAACTTGCAGCTGATTTTCATCTCCAGTGGTTGATAATTCGTAACTAGGGTTTATTTGGGGTTTAAAGATGTTTATATAATGTTTAACATAAGAATCCTAGCCCAAAAAAAATTATGTCACTAATATGACCCCTTCGCGCTACGCGAAGGGGATATCCCTCAAGTTTCGCGTCATGCGGTGTGTGATAAGTCAAACCAGTCAACTGGGATTCCTTGCGACACACGAAGGACTACTTCCTTCAGGTCGTGTAGCACGACAGGAATTAAGATTTAATTTTTTAATTCTTTTCAACTCTTGAGCTTTTGTTCACGTCCCGGCACTTGGTTTTAGCATGTTATAGCTCGTTTTCCAACCTTTTCAGCTACTTTCATCATCCAAGGCATGTAAAATATAAACGAATCAACTATACACATATTCTAACTAAAACTGAAATAAACGACACGAAAACTATACAAACTTTACGCGATAAATGGATGTATTTTGTAATACATCAGAGACCAGCAGAAGATACACTTGCTGCTATTATTAAAGGGTTAGGTTGATCCTTAGATCCACCAAAAACACCATCACCAGATATGTGAAACTCATTCACATCTGGAATTTCCTTACTTCCTTGAATCATTCTTGAGAATGATCCTCTGTAAGTTGTTGAGAAAGGCATATCTTCCTCTTCTAGGTTTCATTGATCAGTGACCTAATCTCCACCTGTTGCTATCTCAAACTCCTCCTCATCAGATTTGGAGTCAATATGTATACTAATATTCTCCTCAATTAATGCCTCAGTTTGTCTAGGCATAATTCTATAACTCCCTTGAACAGATTCATCAGAATTAGAATCTGTGGAGTTCCTAGCAATAAGTAAGGAGGGATTATTTTGAGCACCTAATTCATGTTGTACTGTTGCCTTTGGATTTTGTTCCACTTGAGCATCAATCTCCATCAGCTCTATTGAGATTCTAGTGTCATGTTGCTCTGGTCCTCTTCCTTCATCAGCTTCTTGTGCATTAGACAATTTAACATCATCTTCTGGTGAAGAGCTGTTGTCAAATACTTCAAAAGTTGGTTGATCCTCTTCCTTGTTTAGGATGTCTTCATGCTGTCTTCTATATGGTGAGTCTTCTGGTACCATATGTAGCATGCTATCTGGTAAGATTGGTACATCTTTGTTAGATATCCAACCTTGTATTGCACACCATGGCTTCATGACTGTTGATCTCCAGATGTTTTCTGATGTAGGCTGCTCCACATTTCTATCTTCGAATGTTTCAGCAATGATGATTGACAAAAATCTTGGATAGGTTAAGTGGGACTTTATCCTTCCAGTATTTTTCAGAACTGACCTCTTCATTAGATTGAATATTTATGTTACATTATCAACGTTGAACCCAGTGATGAGTCCATACATGATTGTCAGAATAGATTGGTTTATTTGGTCAGTTCCTCCAATCCTTGAAGTCAAACATTTGTTCAAAGTTTCCATCATTACTTGCTAGAAGGCAGGTCATTTGTTTCTTTTGAACTCTCCAATCTTTGTGATGCTTTCCTTGTAACCAAGCTCTATAAATTGCTTGATCAGGTACTCCTTCTTTGGAGCTTTAATGTAACCAGCATTGATGGGAAGTTTGAAACATTCCGTGATTTTTCTTTGGGTGATGGTCACAGAGATGCTACCCCAAAGATGAGCTTTGATTTCATTGTTCCCTGTTTCTTTAAGAGTATGAACAAGCTGTTGTATGATGTTCTCTGGCACTTCTTTTGTTTTTGTCATAGCTTGTGCAAGTGGACATCTTAACATAAACTCAACCAAAAGCTGACATCTTTAGTCATATTGAGCGTGTTCGGTGTTCATCATGAGGGTGTTATCTTTGAGAGGCATAAACTGGTTTTCTTGGATGAAGGGTACCTCGTGTTTGAGGACTGGAATGTTCAAATTGGCTTGAGACATGGTGACTTAGGGGTGAACTTTTTCTTTTAAAAAACAAAGGAATTTAGGGCTTGTAATTTTGAGGTTGAAGGTGAAGTCTTTGTTTCTGAAATTGGGTATATATAGGAGTAGTAAGAACGGAGATCGTGGGGTGGTTAGTATGTATGGGAGTTATGGGGATAAAGATCGTGGGGTTTCTAACAAGTTAATGGTAATTAACTTCATATATAATCGTTAGATCGTGGGATTCATATATAACCGTTAGATCGTGGGTTTCTAGGTAAGTTAATGGTGATTAACCTTACATAAACCGTTTAATATGTCTCCAAATATTCTTCAACAAAATTAATTTTGATTGGTGAATACTAATGGCCATATGATACCTTGTGCATCTTGTGGGACCCATTTTCAGATAAATGGTCCAGTAATATTCTTTCTGGAAGCTAAGATTCTTCACCCTTTTTTAAAGTAAAAAATTCTTTCTTGTGACATCATTAAAACATATGTGTAGCACTTGGTCATTAGAAGTAGCACTTCTTGTGTATATTTCATCAAAAAGTCATCTAAAATGTTTAACCCCTCTAAATGTATTGCCTTTTTTATGAGAGGGAATGATAGAGTTTCAGAAATGGTACTTACACATATTCTTCTGGTGTAACTCCTTGTTCTTTTCTTCAAAGGATATTTTGTAAAAAAAAAAAGATTTTTAAAAAAATCAAGAGAGATTTTTAAACTAGAAAAGAACTTAGTTTTATCAGAATCTTCCTTTTTAAGTATGAAATGATTTTTTATCTAATAAACTTAAGTCCCCCTTTTATTTGTTTAACCCTCTTCTTATGTTTTCGTTCCTTTTTCCTTCCCCTTTTTAAAGACAAAATGCATATATATATATATATATATATATATATATAGGAGAAGGATCCTTTAGGAACCATCATTTATTGCGAGAACCGCGAGAACCAGTGTGAACACAAACAGTAATACCTAAAAAAAATATAAAAAACACCCAAAATTTATTTTTACCATCTTTTTTGTAAAAATCGCTATATTTTGTTTACAATAAGAAAATTAAAAAAGTTAAAAAAAAAATTTCGAGTCACAGTTATCCATGCACATGTGCATTTGTATCATTTCTTTGACAAATTCAGTAATTTATTACAAATAATAGACAATTGCACTTTTATTTACACTACCACGTGTAATACACTACTTTTTACGTTAACAATATTAGAAATGCACATTTGCATCTATATGTATCAACATGAAATAAGGTGTGTTGGTACACTACTTTCTCTTTCATCTATCATTCCATCCATAATACACAAACATGCACATGTGCACTTTTGTCATTTCTTTGACAAATTCCGTAATTCATTACAACTATTAGACAATTGCACTTTTATTTACACTACCATGTGTAATACAATACTTTTTACATTACCAATATTAGAAATGCACATGTGCATCTATATGTATCAACATGAAATAAGGTGTTTTGGTACACTACTTTGAATACACTTTCCCTTTCATCCATCCATAATACACTATCATTACCTCCTACCATCCATAATACAATACCATTATCTCCTACCATCCATAATACAATACCATTACCTCCTACCATCCATAATACAATACCATTACCAATATTTTCACTTTATTACATGTATGTAAACACCATTTATACCATCCAATCAACATATTACATCATAAATTGACAACTATAACCAAACCATCAACCACTAGATATAACTAACCAAAAAACATGTATATGGGACTACTTCTCCATTCAAAATCACAAACTTTTTGTACCAAAACACGTTATATCATGGTTATACCTAATGATGCACATGTGCATTTTGAATATTGGTAATGTAAAAAGTAGTGTATTACGAATGGTATTGTAAATTAAAGTGCAATTGTCTATTCCTAATAACGTATTACCGAATTTTCGAAGTAATGATACATATGCACATGTGCATGGATAACTGTTACTCGAAAAAAAAAGTTTTTTTTATAGTAACGAAATATAGCGATTTTTTAAGAAAAATATTAAAAAAAATTAAGTGCTTTTTTGATTTTTTTTAGATTTTATTTTGTGTTCACATTGGTTCTCGCGGTTCTCGTAATAAGGGTGGTCTCGCATGAACCTTACCCATATATATATATATATATATACAAGCATTGTGAGAACCGTGAGTTCGGGTCTTCGAACGCTCAGGCCGGATCTTAACACCTACTGACGTGTGCGGAATCCGTGAAAGTAGCAGAGAGAATAACACCGTAGATACCGTTAAACACCATTCTCATTGATATGTAAACATTTACAGAACCTGGAGAAATTTTGACAGGGCTTCGCCTAGAGAGCACAAACGAACTGTTCTAAACAATGACCCAAGCTCCTCTATTTATAGAGGCAGCCCATCCAGATGAAATACCTATAATGCCCATCCGTCCGGATGGGGAATGTCCATCCGTCCGGATGGACTTACATAACACGCTATAAAGACACTAAACAAGATAAAACCATGTTTCATCCCGGATTTCATACATGACATATAACAAACATTATAAAGACACTAAACAAGATAAATAAAGACTCAATACAGACGTAAGCTACAGACATAGTGCATTTACAGACTCCCCCTAGGATGTAGTTGTAGTCGTCTTCTCGTATAGTCTTGATCAGCCCTGCTTGTTGCGTCTTCTCTCCCTTTACTTTCTCTTCCTTTCTCCAGCTCGTTCTACAAACATTTGCTTTCTCTTATGTCTTCCTTCATTAATCCACCATTCACACCATTCCTTTATACCATCCATAGTCTTTGACTACCTAGGAATTTTACGTTCTTCAGATTTAATCAGAGTTTGATCAGTGTCAAACTGCCCCATTCCTAATCTTTATTTGGCCCTTTGAGTAGTTTCAGCTATCTTTCTATCCATCTTCTCATCGTGGCGTAGCTTTTTCAGAAATTCTCCCCGCTCAAGGTCTCTCCAGCTCGACTTCCAGTAGCGCCCCGTATTTATATCTTTTTCGAAGCATACATTCACTACCTGCTGGTATTGTAGAGCTTGTACTTTATCAGCTAGATAGTACATGATCTTGTTGAAGAATAAGCAATCAATATCGTTCTTCGAACAATTCACCAACCACATAGGATCAATCAGGAAGACACGTCTATAAACCATATTATCATCACGAAGACCAGTCACCGCCTAACATGTTTTCAGATCATATGCCCAACCCTTGAAGTCTTTGTAGAAATCATGTTCCATCTCCTTTAGTGGCATATTCTTCAAACATCTTGGTCGCTTCACATGCAGGGTGATGTCTTTTCTCCAGTAATAGGATCAACCTTCACTGTTTGCTTTGGATATTGTGGTTTCCATTCTTGGAATTTTTCACGTGCTTGGCCAAGAATGTAATACCAAAACTTTGACTCGTAGTATCTAACTTCTGGACCCCATTCAAGCTGTTGTATATTCTTCATCTTCACCAGCTCTTCAACATCCCACCAAGGCATCATTTTTAAATCTTTGACATATTCGAAGTATTGGACTCCGAATTCACGTTTAATAGCGTATACCTTCAAATCATCTAAGTACCCCCACGATAAGATATCTCTAGGAGATTCATTTAGATAGCTTTTGAAGAACTTCAATGGTCTTTTGAATTTACGCTCTTTAGGCATCGGTCTGAGCCATTTCTTTCTTTCCTCCCAGAGTTCTTCTTTGGATAACTTCTTGGGAATACCGTCTTCGCTTAGTTTCTCAACAACTTTCCTTCTAAGATCCTCTTCGTTAGGACTTCTTAACAATTCAGCGAAAGTGGGAAAGTCTGCATCCTGACCAGCATAATGCATTGGTACTTCATTGTCAGAATCAGAACCATCTTCAATCACCACGTCGTTGAAATTGTCAGCTTCACCAACTCTTTCAAACACATACTCACCATCAGGACCATTGTCTTCAATGTATTTCTCGAAATCGAACGTGAACTTATCTTCTTCATTCCATCCAAGAGCTTTTTTCATCGACTCTCTTGTCCAATTCTCGACCATCACTCCATCTTCAACATCATGCTATAAGTATATAACTTTAGGACCATAAGAATGTTTGGTACCTGATGATGACTTCCACTTCGGATGATCTTCTTCTCTTTCTTCGTTCTGAGCATCATCCAGAAAGTCTAGATTCTGCTGATCAGCGGTAGATCTAACAACTAGTGCACCACTATTACCACCCTGATCATCATCATCACCGTTATCATCATCACTGCTTTTATGATAATGATCAGTGTCTTTTAAATCATCATCTTCTTCATCCTCATCATCATTCTCTTCATCAACTTTCTTAATTGTCTGATCTTTCTTTGCTTGTTTAGCTTTCAGTCGACGGCTTTCAACTTCAATTCTCCTTGCATTGTCTTCTCTATTGTAAGATACTCTCTTTGCTTCACCTACAATGATAAATTGTTGAGCAAGAACAATCGATGTTTCAGTATTAACTTCAATGTTAGTTGATTGTTGCTCTTGTTAGCCCGATGATTTAAGGACTTCTTCTTCAGCAATATTCTTTCCTTTATCCTTTGCAGCATTCGCAGCTTCTTGTTCATCAAGTCTTTGTCATTCCATCCTCCGAGCCTCAGCTCTTTGGACTCCAATCTCATCATAAGCTTCATGAACATTTATTCCAAGTATGTCTTCAATTACAGCATATAACATCTCTATTTTCTTAGACTTGTTTTCCTTGTCTGCTTTCAAATCTTCTATTTCTTTCTGCATGATCTCATTGGCATGACTCATCGTTGTATTAGCATCACTTAAGTCAGCATTCGTAGACAGCAACTCATCAAACATGTCATTCAACACATTGTTGACAACTTTAACATCCTCTATCTGATCATTCATGGCTAGAATCTCATTCTTTAGCAGCACATTCTCAGCTTTAACCTGCTTAAGCTTTTCTACAATAGCTTTCAGCTTTGCTTCAGATTCTGCTTTCACCTTTTCTAACTCTGCAACCTTCTTTGCTAATTCATCAACTTTATCATCATTGAAGAACGAAATATATCCAACATCATCTAGACTTGTTGGACCAGCATCAAGATTTGATGGAACTTTAGGTAAGCTTTGACTAGAACCTTCTTGCCTGGGAGTTGAAATTTTCTTCGATGTGGAGCCAGGTTCTTCAACAATCTTTGCCGGTTTCTCTGGAGTTGTAACATGAACTTCTGAAATTGATTCTCGGATTGGTGAAGTAGGAGGTGTAACCATTCTGAATTCACTTTGTACAGGAATCTCCACTTCAACATTTTCAACTCTTTCAACTTCTGGAATTTGTTCAGGAATACTAGATGTGTCTTTCACAACTTTCACTGTAGTCTTCCTGACTTTCTTCCTTCTTGAAACTTCGCCTGTAGGTTGAGCACTTCGTTTCATTCCCCTACCTTTCTTCTTCTTTAACTTTTATGTTTCTGCGGCTGAAGGCTCATAAGTATCATCTTCATCATCTGAATTCTTCTTTTTCTTCTAAGGACCTTTAATTTTGATTTTGCCACTGACATATGTTGTTGGTGCAATCTGAGTTAGATCGATATCACTTTCTGTTTCACTTGAATCCGTATGCACGACACCTTCAACAAACGTCTCTTTCACAGCTTCAATATTTTTACCACTTTTCTCACCACCAACTTTTTCAGCAACTTTAACAGCATCTTGATCTGCTATAATGTTTTCAATTTCATCAAAGAAAATTTCATGATCACCACCTGCAACATTAACATCTTCAGGAGGAACAACATCATCATCTAGTTCATCAACAAGATGTGGTGGTGATTTCTTTTTCTTAGGAACTCTATTCGGTGGTGCCTTTGGTGTTGTAGCCTTTGGAATTCGCGGTGTTGGATTTTTCCTTTTCTTCTTTTCATCTTTCTTCACCCACCACCTAGTCTTTTTAGGTTCAAACAACTTCATCTTCTTTGTTTCAGTATCAGAACCACCATGCCTCCATTTATCATCTGCTGGAGCTTGATAATCAGATGTCTTGATAGCAGTAAACTTCCCTTTCAAATTCAACTCTTTACCTTTTTCAACCCCTCTGTATACATCCAACCTCTTCAAGGTCTCGTTATCTATATGATCTAACTTCAGCTCATCATCATCAGCCTTTGGTAAGTTTGGAATTTGATCGTCTAATAACATCTGCACAAACCTTGGATATTGAAGAAATCGTTCGCCTTTAATGTTATCGAACATGTGATTGAAAATCATTTGTGAAATGTTGTAAGGCCTGTTCAATATCAAACAAGTAATGATGTTCATGATGTAGTCTGCTGATTCATCGTATCCACCCTTCCTGTGGCCTAAAGCATGTATCACTGAGGGAACGAGAAATTTGTAAGGCTTTGATAACTTTGACTTTGCATATGCTTGATCGTTTACGAATCCTATATACCCCATTCTCATCCACAAAACCTTGCACAATCTTTCTGGAACGTGTATCGGATCTTCATCTTTATCATTCAGTTCCAACCCTCTTCGAATATCGCCAACAGTTATCTTTATCGGAACGTCAATATCTTTATCATTTTCCTCTTTCATCTTAACTGCAGAGTGTATCACCTTATCTGCTTCTTCATAGTGTGCCGAGTTCCAGAATGTTCTGACATATGACTCATAACATCTATGTTGATCAGTCAATGCTTTATGAATTCGGCTATCATCGATAAACTTTAGAATTTCCACAAAAGAACCCATCTTTGTCAATTATTTATCTAAGGTGCAACCTATGTTGTGTTTATTATTGAAATCCGAACTTTTAGCCTGCACATAATACACTTTATAAGGCATTGAACGTATATCGAGAAAAATGTTGCATTTTGAAAATTGACTAACACTTAGAAAAATTTCAACTGTCATACACATTCCATCCGGATGAACTTAGTCCGGATGGACTTGTGACCCCGATGAAAAACAAATCACATGGTTTGGATGAGCATTCTCCGGATGGACTTTCTCATCCGGATGAACAATCAACACATCAAACAATATCAGTTTCATCTGGATGGCCAATAACATGTACTGTTCAGATTAAACAGCCCTATCTGTTCGGATGGACTCATCCGGATGAACAAAACATGATCATTCAAATATTAAACAGACAAATTTTGTTAGATTTTATCAAATTGATATTTGATTATATCAATTAAGGTGCTGATGTGATTGAATCCATGATCAATTTCTTAATTAAAACTCTCTAAATCAAAGTATAAGTGCCGACAGTTCTTCGGATGTCAAAATGACCATTCAAATGAAGTGCAAATGAAATTCTACCTTCACCATTCTGGATGTTGTGCAAATCAACACCCTCGGGTATGAATTTTGGTAGAGTTTCATTTAGGAATGGATCGAAAAAGTTGAGAGAAAATATGATATCTCTCCAGATGAAAAAGGTTCGAATGAGCAAACCTTGTCCGGATGGCCTATATATATGTCAAGTCCATCCGTCCGGATGGAGAAAAACATTCCGGATGAACTTTTCCTTCATACATCCGGATGGACTTTGAGCAATTCCAAAATTTTCAATTTTTCAAAACTTTTTCAAATTTTATCAGATTTTAACATCCACTCAAGTATCCAGGTCCAAGTTAATGACCCTGGTTACTCGATTTGCCGACCAAGTCCAAGTTAATGACCTTGGTTGACCCGATTTACGAACCATCTGACGTTTTTGTTCAAAATTTTCAGCTTTTTCAAAAATTACTAGTTTCAACTTAATGAACTTGTTCAGTTTTCCAAGTTTCCCAACACTTTCAGATTAGCTCCCACCCAGTCTATTCGAAATCTGCTTCTGCGTCTGAGATTTTGAAGATCAGCTTTCAAACACTGGTTTGTCGAAAATAAAGCATAAATAAAATCTTTTTGTATTTTTACAAACTTTATGTTAAAACACACTAAAAATCTTTTTGGGTTTAATCTGAAAATGAAACAACAAACTATTTACAAACATATTTTTGTGAGTTGTGTTACAGGATCATATGAGCTGCCTACAAATCACTAGCACCATTGAGCTTATAAACACTTTAAGTTTTAAATAGTTAACGTAGATTGTCAGTATATTGATCCACTTAAATTCTTACACAAAGTTCAACTGATTCGAGATACGAGATTAATGTCTTAAGCACTTAACTTATTCTCGTGTCCCACCTCAGAATATACTCCCGTATCAAGATTCCCTAAATTCAGTCTTACAGGTGAATATACTATATTGATATCAGGTCTCTGGGTAGTGTGAGACCTTGAGAGCTCATGTTAGAACTTCCGTTCAGTCAAAGAGATGAAGGCTCGACTTTAGGTGTGTCCCACTTTGGGATCTTCTTTACAACTGCACTTGATATATATCTTTGGATATTTTCTCAGTTTTTATGCAGAGGAAAAGCTATTTAAAGTGCATAAAGTATTATATGAGGTCTAGGCCATTGCTGATGCAAAATCAGAAGACCTGGTATAATACCCCAGATATCAGATTGTATAAAGACCTAGTGTCTTAGAATTAGGCAATCTCTCAAACAAGATTTCAGGGGTTATCCATATATCCGAGAGATGTTCCCCACGAGATAAGCAAGATATTGTTATGTTTATATATTGAATTCAATCTACTAAATGTGTAAAAACCTACTGGCACATTATCAGTGAGACTGTTTAACGCTTTTTTAAATTTCCAATTCTTTAGCATACTGTGACAGTCTAGCTGATGTACTATCATTTCCTCTTATTACACTAACTCTTTTTGTCTTTTTCTATGTTTTTTACATTTTTACTGTTTTTATAATTTTACATTTTTAATGTTTTTGTATTTTCTACAACATTATCTTCCCCTAAAATCCAAAACTTTAAAAATTTGACAAACCAATGCAGATTGCTTCTTAACATCCTCTGCATTGGAAACGTGATCGATCAAACGGTTATGTATGTAAGTCAGCCAACTATGTCTCCCCCCTGATGACAATAGCTTCATACCGTTTAGTTTCAAAGGATATTTATAACGTGATCGATCAAACGGTTATGTATGTAAGTCAGCCTTTTGTTTGTCGGTGTGGATTTTTTCAATTCTAATCAACTTCTTTTCGTAACAATTACGAATGAAGTGATGTCGAATCTCAATATGTTTAGTTTTAGCGTGATGTACTGGGTTTTTGGTGAAATTTTCAGCAGCCTCATTATCTACAAATATCGGCGAGTTAAGAAATTGCACACCATAGTCTCTCATCTACTGTTGAATCTAAAATAACTGTGAACGACAACTGCTAGCCGAGACGTACTCAGCTTCGCATGTAGAGAGAGCGTTGTGGTCTGTTTCTTACACTGCCATGTTACCAGGCGTGTTCCAAAGAACTGGCAGCCGACCGTTGTAGAATTCGCATTGATTTTGCAGCAGCCTTAATGTGAATCGGAGTAGCCCTCAAGATTGAAGTCACCGTCTTTTGGATACCACAAGCCTAAGCTCGGATTTCCTTTCAAGTAGCACAAGATTCTCTTGAAGATGATCAGATGAAAAGCCCTCGGACTTGATTGGTAGCGTGTCGCGAGGTATGTCGGGTACATTATATCAGGTCTCGACGCGATTAAGTACATGAGCGAATCAATCATCGACCGGTACAAGGTTTCGTCAACCTTTTCTCCCATGATATCCGGATTGATACAATGGTTAGTTGCTAATGGGGTAGACATAGAAGAAGTCCCTGTCATGCTGAATTTCTCCAACACGTCATGAACGGACTTCGTTTAATGAATAAAGATCCCTCCTGGCAGTTGATCGACCCGCAAGCTAAGGAAGAACTTCATCTCTCCCATTGAGCTCATTTTGAACTTCTGCTTTATTACTTTTTCAAATTCTTTGCAGAGATCGTCGTTGGTAGACCCAAATATAATGTCATCCACGTATATTTAAACTATCAGAAGATGACCACCAGATTCTTTTGTGAAGAGAGTTGCATCTACCTTCCCTCGTGTGAAGCCGGTCGTCAACCGGTGCTGAGAGAGCTTCTCATACCAGGCTCTCGAGGCCTGGTGCAACCCGTATAAGGCTTTGTCTGGGAGATAGACCATATCTTTGTGGATAGGGTCAGTGAAGCCCGGTGGCTGTACACCTCTTCTCTCACTTTTCCATATAACAACGCCGATTTGACATCTAACTGATACACCTTGAACCCTTTCCATGATGCAAAAGCGAAAAAGATTCTAATCGCCTCTAGCCGAGCAAAGGATACATATACTTCGGTGAAATCAATTCCCTCTTGCTGACTAAAACCCTGAACGACTAGGCGAGCTTTGTTACGCACAACCACTCCTCGATCGTCTCTTTTGCACTTGAATACCCACTTTGTATTTATCTTTCTGTGGCCGTCGGGCAAATCGACTAGCTTCCAAACCCCATGCTTTTCAAATTGACCAAGTTCTTCTTATATTGCATTCACCCACGATTCCTCCATCAGTGCCTCTTTGTATGTTTTAGGCTCTACATGTGAGATAAAACACTTGAGAGAAAAATCGTTTTGTAATGGAGCAATTTAGAATAAAAACACGAAAGGCCCTAATCAATTTGGCGTCTGGTTCGAACACCGGTTTGAAGCTCTCCTATGATAAACTCTTCAGGGTGATAGGATAATGTCTGTGGCATCACCTCATCAGAAACTATCACCTCGTTCTCCAAGTTTGTGACATTCTGCTCCGCATCTTGAGTGACTTCATCCGTCTGAATCTCAAGTTGGATCTGCTCCCCCTCAGAGTCAGTATCTCCCTGATCGAATGTGGGACTGTCTAAATTTGAATCATTTGTGTTGTCGAACACCATGGCAGGAGCATTTTCTGCTGGAGCAACTATTTCTGAAGTCTGAGTTTGAGATTCGTTCGAAGTGAGACTAGGGCCAACTTCCGAATCATTAGCACAACCTGATTGTTCATTAGTAACCACCATAGGTCTTGGCACTTGTTCTTGCGAGGATGACAAATGTTGCTGATATAGCTTTACTAATTCATCATCTGACGGTTCGTCTGGAAGCTCAAAAGAATTCCATAACCCCTCGTAGTCGAACATCCACACAGCACCAGGTTTTTGTGTAGGCATTGTATACCCCTGGCAATCAACATGTTGAGCTTCAATTATTCGTTTAAGACTTGGTAGATATACTCGCCTGAGTGGACTAGCATATCTAACAAAGATTCCTTCTAAGTACTTTGCCCCGAATTTTCCATCTGGATCTATAATTGTGCACAGTGAACCAAAAGGTTCAAGATATTCCAGGTTTGGCTTCCGGTTGTTCAGCAGCTCAAAGCACGTCTTGTTGTGTGGTTTGACTTTCAACACTCAATTTAGGGTGTAGCATGCAGAGGCTAGTGCTTCGCTCCAGAAGCTCACAAGGAGCTTTGAATCAACCAACATAGTGCGAGCAGCCTCAATCAACGTCTGATTCTTTCGTTCTGCCACTCCATTCTGTTGTGGCGTGTACGGAGCGCTGAATTCATGCAAAATACCCTTTTCTTCGCAAAATTCTGTCATTCTGCTGTTTTTGAATTCTGTACCATTATCACTTCTGATTTGTCTAATCGAAACTTTGTACAGATTCTCCAGCTTCCTGAACTGCTTCATCAAACTCGTGAAAACCTCATCTTTTGTCTCTAGAAACCGTACCCAAGAAAATCTCGAGTAATCATCCATTACTACAAGGCAATACAGATCTCCTGATATGCTTTTCACGCTTACAGGACCAAAGAGATCCATATGTAACCTCTCTAGTGTCACACCCTGGCTTTGCGGAAGCGTGGGTTTATTTGGTGTGACTTCTTAATACCATAGCAACAATCATAACAATGCTATATGATAAAAACATGAGATATTCATCCATTAATAAAGTTTAGAAAAATCCCATTTTCAACAATCACAAAATAAGTTTACAAACCTTAATTTGATTAAATTGAGTTCATAAAGACTTAGCAAAAGGCTTTAAATAAAACTAGGTTTAGGGATATGTAACCCGTCCAAGAAGAGGTTACACCTTCTAAACCCTGGGTGACTTCTTTATTCAAACGCAGCTTGAAAATACGTGCATACCGTGCCAGATCCGTTTGTTTCCTGAAATACATGTAGTTTGAAAAGTCAACATAAAGTTGAGCGAGTTCATGTGTAGGTGAGTTTGTATAAACCCTTGTAAAAATGTCAGTATGTATGAAAATCCCTTGTATGTAGCAAATAAGGAAAAAGAGATCACCATTAGGTTGCAAAGCCAATGATATGTGTGAAGTGCAGTAGGAAGACTCAAACCTAGCAGATTTTTGTGTCGGGCTCAAAGTCACCACCTGGTTCATTCAGCGGACTCAGGGGTTGGGCTCGCTACACCCAGATAGATCTACCGCTAATGACCCTCGGTCCTACAATGAGGATTAACGGCCTCCAGTTCCCGCCTACCCACTCACATGATCTAAGTAGTAACCCTCCTTACGCTAACCATATCATGTAAAAAGTATTCGTAATTATAGTAACTTGTATTTCACCCCCGAAGTATAAAAACTGAAAACAGTTAAGAGAAAAGGGGGACATGAACTCACAGAAGTGCGTCTCGAAATAGTATCTCCCAATCAACCTGCTGCGTGACGACCTACACGTATTAACTTCTATTAGACGGATGGCCGTGCCTTGGCTTAAGGTTTAACGTTTTTGGGAAATAGTTAGGCAACTATTTCGTATTTCCACTTCTTAATTATTTAATAATTATATTCCTTTCCAAGGATGGGGGTTTTAATACATGTGCGTTTTTGTAATTCCAAAAATATATTATTAAGTCTCACTTAATAAAATATATTTTTATTCATTTGTCTAAAATATTCTATCTCCAAAATATACATATTTTTCCCAAAAATATGTTATTTTATTCCATACAATTTTCCAAAATAATACTTTTATCAAAACACGCATTTAAGAGTATTTTTCCAAAAATACATAAGTTACATTTTTAAAGTTCGTGTGGTAATAATAATACCGGTGTAACTTAAATATTTATTTGTGAGGGCGTTGGTATTATTTTGGAGTCGTTACTTTTTAGTGTGTACGAGTTATATTATTTTTACCCTAAAAGTAATATATGTGTAGTTCACAAAATAATCATAAAATCACACAAGCGTTTTACTATGAAATATATATTCTAAATATATATTTAACAAGTTTTATTTACGAAAGTCCACCTCCGAATACTTGGTTATTTTACAATAAAAATCATGGCGAAATTTGTTTGGGAAAACAAGTCAAAAATATATTTATAAACACTTGTCACAAAAATATTCTAAGTGTTATATTTCTGGAAAAATTTCGCCAGAGTTTCCTCTGTAACTGGAGGTGGCCACGCTTACTAGCGTATCATTTTCGTTTTAAAATTCAACCAACAACTTCTAGTCAAAAATTACGGAAATATTTCTTTGTTAAATCATTTTGTTACACAAGTGTTTACACACTTGTTTGTTCACAAAAACACCTTTAGTTTATGAAAGATCCGACTTCAAAGTAAGACTTGTATATTTTACTTGGTTCTTCGAAAATACCACTTGTAGATCTTTAGATCTACTAGTTTAAAACTCTATTTTACAAAAAAACATCAACTTTACACAAGTTCATGTTTATGTATGGAAGGGTTTGTCATCTTGTATCTTCTACCCTTCACATATTGCTAGTTCATGTTCCATGAACACGATCTAGCGTGGTTAGATGACGATCCGTTCCATTACTAGCGACCATCAACATAAAATAACCATAACTAAACAAGATTCACAAGTTTTACACCATTATTTACCCTTTAACCAACAAGTTTATCATTCTTACAAGACTTTATGCTTTGATCTTAAGTGTTCTCGAGTTTTAACAGTTAAACTTCTTATTAACCACTTTAATCATGAACAAGGAAGTGTTTAGATGCACTTACTACTAGCTCAAGGCTAGGGAAGAATCAAAGCGAAAACTAGGTGGATAAAAGCTATGTAGTGAGGTCCAGGAGATTTAGTAAGCATCGGGTCTCCTCGTATGATCTCTAGCACCTTTGTGTGTATGAAAATAGCTTAAACAAGATCTAAAGGATGGTGAGGTGATGGTTGTGGTGTTCGGCCGATCCAAAGGAGAGGAGAGGGAGAGTAGCTTTTGTTTAAGTGTTGGTGAGAATGAAATGTGTAGTCTCTTGGTCTTATTTATAAACCATTTAACCTTATTAACCACCATATAATATGTTCACAAGATATTAAACATCCTCAAATAAAATATTCAAAAATTGTGTGGTGTGTCCCCACATGGGGACCGATTCGGTCAAGGGGGTGGGGTTACGGTTCAATTTGAACTAGATAGTTAAGTGTTAGTTTGATTAGTTAGGAGTTTAAACTAGTTACTAGTGTGTAGTGTATTATAACAGGTGTTAGGGTGTTCGGGGACCCTAACTGGCTCAGAAAAGGAAAAACAATGTCATTGACAATATTTTTATGTTCTGGGTAAAGTCTGGTTGTTCGGTTGGATACAGATCCGTTAAAGTGCTAAATAAGCATTTAAAGTGTCGTTAATATTAGTTTTAGTGACACAATGAATTCCCGACACTTTGGAGAGTGTCTAGTATTATTTTCCCATGTTTTTGCACTTTACTAGTTAACTTAAATGCTGAATTTTGTAATAAAGTGCAGGATTTTTGTAGTTAAAGCATGTTTTAGGCACATCCGGTCACTATAACTATCACCTAGTGACGCAGTTCTTACAATCCTTACCTCCCTACACTTCCTACTAGTGTAGTAATCTATTCCCGGCTCATACTGGCCTCAGAGACAGTGTCTGTCTAGTGCTGGCTATGTCAGCATGTTTACTGGGTTATCCGTTTATTGTGCTAACTATGCTTTTGTGCATCAAGGTTGTCACTGATGTTTGTGTGTAAATAATAGAGTGACAGTAGTAAGGTATGATGCATGTATATGTATGTATCAGAAATCAAGAAACAGTTGAACCACAGTTGTAAGCAAGCACAGTAATTAAGCATTAGTCAAATATTAATTAATTGTACGGATACCTGGTTTTGTGAGGGTTGTCACATTCTCCCCCCGTTAAAGAAATTTCGTCCTCGAAATTTGTACTACCTTATGGGTGAGTCACACTTGTATGTATACGGATAATATCGAAGTAGATAATTATCAATCCGAAGCAAACATTACTCACATTAGGTGAGTCCAAACATATTTCACAACCCGAATCCTAGGGTTAAAAAAAAGGTGTGTGCTCCTAGCGTTTTGATGTTAAAGGTACAGTACGTATTTGACATATGGTATAGCGTAATCCAGCTAACAGGGGTTCCACAAAAGTGGAGTTTTGACTAATAAGATTTCTAAACGATCGGTTGCAATATGCAAACGAGTTTTTCACAAACCATAGCGCCCGCTATATGAATTCAAACTCAATCAACTCAAACGCCAAAGTAAAATGATCTGTCAACTCCTGAGTAAACGTTTGGTAAGGTTTAGTGTGTTGACATTTTTGAATGGTGGAGATACACCGAATGGAATACAAATGAATTTGGTGTATCATTGTCTTGATTCGTAGTTGCATCAGGAATGTTTAAATGACAAGTCAAACAAAAGTACATGTAGTTTTGTGTGAAACGGTTGACCATGATTGGCACAAGTTACAAGTTTGTAACGACGCCACAGGGTGTCGAAATGAAATAATTCCTTAATAGTGTTGATTGAACAAGTTCACCGTGTTTTAAACCAAATGAAAGTGTACTGAGACAATCTGAAGGTTTGATTTATACCATGTTATAGAGTTTCCAATTAAATACGGAACATCAAAGAACCACTGTTTCCAATCGAAGATGAAAAGTAATAAGTATCGCAAGGCATTTGATTGACAACGAAAGAATCGTTAGGAGGTACATTGTGCTTATGAAATGAATATATGTACCATTGCCTTAACACACAATTGTGTTGAGACCGCTTTGATCGTGAAGATCCAAAATGGTTTGTTAACAACTAAATAGGGAATTAAATCCGTGTACGAAGTGAGTAACCAAATTAGCGCAAGCTTCAATTTTGTGAAAATATCACCGCAAGGTATCGAAACAAATCAAACGTTTTAGGGGAGTCGTAGACCAACCAAATCTACTACGACTCGAAATGAAAGAATCTCTGCAAAAATAGTTGAATATGATTCTCCCAATACATCCTATAGCGTTTCAAGTTAAACCTGTGAACTGGATAAGTTCAAGCAATTGAACTTGGTTTCAACGTAACCCGACAATAAACGTATGTATCAACAAGGAATTCTCGGCAGGGCAGCAAAATAAACCATGAATGTAACTTTAAAGAAAGCGGTTTCAAGAAAGTGTGTTGGCTTGGTAACAAAAGAGCCAACAATAACACTAATGTAGGTTACTCGAATCAGGAATCAGTAATTAGGGTTAGCAAATATTATGTAAATTCCAATGAAGTGTTTGTTCAAAACGAAATCACATGCGTAGCAAATGATGCATGTATGTCAGGTAAGTTTCCAAGAAACGGAACAACGAGTATCTGCTAAAGTGAAGAGATGACCAGATATCGAAGCAAATGTGTGTTCGCTCTCAGCGAGAAAATTATTGTGATGCAACTACCATTAAGGGGAGTAGAGATGCAAACATCTACTCGCCAGAAGTAAAAGAAATCCAAGTACTCTCTGTTTGGGTCAACGGAACTGGCATATGCGCCAGGTTAATGATGGTTGATTGAGTTGACAGATATGGTTCCTAAATAAAAACCCTTACGAGTTTGGACCTAGGTTCCCAAAGGTCCTAAATATATGTTTTCTAGATTCTCCAGATTTCGTATCCCGTGTGGATCCGGTTTGTACATTGTGTAGGAAACACCATTTTGTTTATGTCTAAGAACAAGTCATTGTCCCACAATTTCGCCCTAGTATACTTTCTTCCTGAATTTCACCGCTAACGACGCTCGATCATCGACCAGTCGTGTAGTAGTAGTTGGGTCCTCATAGTCAGTTATGTAAGAGGTTCGTTAAACCTTAGTAAGAGTCACCGACTCTCGTGTGTTAGCTCGTTCAGCTCCTGGAAGTTGATGTTTATTTGAAAATCATCATCCTTCTTTCTGACGTGCAGAAATGGGGTTATCCAAAAGGGACATCTTGGTCTGTTATCTTCCTTCTATATCCACTGCTAAAACTTTGCTGTCAATCTTTGCATTTCCGAAGGTGTAAGTCGCTCAGGGTGCATTCACTACAGGCGCGACACCTGGAATCAAATCGATGCAAAAATTCGACTTGTCGTTGAGGAGGTAATTCTGGCTAGTCTTCAAGGAAGACTTTAGGGTATTCTCTGATCACGGGGGAATCGTTAAGTTTTAGTTCTTCGGCTCCCTTGTCCCCGACATGAGCCATGAAACAACACATCCTTCCCACAACAACTTTCGTGCCTTAAGCAATTCATGATCGGTGGTGGCGTATCCTGCTTCGTGAGTCACAATCGTTCCCTCATTTGTCATCGAGGTGCGGATATCAACCTCCGCTCGACTGCTTGCCAACTAATACATCCAATTACCACGTTGAAGCTTCCCAACTCAACTGGCAATAGATCTAGCGTAAACTTACGTTCTCCGGGTTCTATCTTGCCGATTCCAGTTACTGTGTTGGCTTCCACTAGCTTCCGCTAAGCTAGTTCTAATGGGTACTGGAATATCTACTTACTCACTACTGAAACCAATTATACTCTCGAACTCTAGAGGTGCGAATCGTAAAATTTGCAACAGTATTTGGCAATGCAGATGCATAACATTAAGTAATTCGGGACGTACCGATATCCATGCTTGGATCCCTGGCGTATCTCCCTAGCTCTGGTGGGGAGCTTTCATCCTTGTGCCTGATTGTTTTTAGGGCAATATTTTCTAAAATGCTTTTTGCTTCCACAGTTAAAACAACCTCGGGCTCGTTTCTGTTTATCACTCATTCTGCCTTGACAATTGTCATTGTCGTTGTCCCCTTCGTGATTCTTACTACCGTTTTGGCCTCCATTTCTACTTTCAGTACCTTGCCAACAAGTTTCTTTAGGATGCCCCCTCTTTCCACAGTTAGCACATTTTCCATATCTACATCGCCCGACATGATAACGTAAACAATTGTCGCACTTAGGTAGGATACCCATGTAGTCTTTTCCCTTTTTGGCCTTCTTCTTGCTACTCCCCCGAGTAATCATCTTGAAATTTGCGAGCTTTCTCTTGTTATCCCCAGATGCCTCTATAGCAGTCTCCTTTTTCTCCTCAGCAGTGGAAAATTCTCCTAGTCTAACTGCTTCTTCCGTGAGTGCCATGCTTATGTTGATAGCCTCGGTGATCGTTGAAGGTTTAGATGTTGTTACCAGGCTTAGAATCTGAGGTGCCAATCCCCTTATGAACTGTTCAATTCTCTTAAACTCTGGTGCCCCCAGGAGTAAGGCAACTTGTGATAATTCGTTAAATCTCTGCACATACTCCGCTATCTTTGGTCCTTCCATTTTCAAGTTCCACAGTTCTGTTTCCAGCTTTTGGACTTCTGCCCTCGAGCAATATCTCTTACGCATCAGATCTTTCAGTTCGTCCCACGTCATAGCATACGCAGCGGTCTCGCCCATTGTCCGAACTTGATGGTTCCACCATGACTGAGCCTCATCCACCAATAGTCCAGTTATATACTTGACTTGATGTTCGGGGTCACATTTGCTCAATCGTAAAACAGAATCTGTCTTTTCAACCCAGCGAACGACGGCTAAGGCACCCACAGTGCCGTCGAACTCTCGAGGTTTGTGGTCCAAGAACTGTTTGTAGGTGCAGCCTGCGATGTAAGCAACATTATTCGCGTAAGGCCTTAGCAAGGCACTCGTGGAAATGTCCAAACGTTTTGTAATGTGTCTTAAAGGACTAGACATTACTGTTGGGGGGGTTATTTCCCGAGGTACCTCCGCTGCAATCGGAGCGACGGGCCTCGTACCGTGCGATGGCCTGTAAGAGGCGCTCTTGCATTTCTGCCTCTGTTGTCGGTAGAGGGTTGTTGATATCGGTGTTCCCTTGAGTCGACATCTTCCTAGAAGAAGGTCAGTTAGGTCAGGTCTAATTTGCTTCGTGCGTGCATTTGGTTGTTCAGTGGTCATAAGTACATACACATAACATGTTACCATATCACCAATCAAATAATAGTATAATCATAGTATGACCAAGTAATTCGGTCATTATTTTTAATGAGAGCATAGCAAGTAAGCACGTAGTATTATAATTATAGCACACACACATAGATCAATGACGTGCTAGCGACTGAGCTTTCATTGGTTATTGGCCACAAAGTGTTGTCGCATGTTTAAAGACGATTGGGCTTTCATTATCCTTCGGCCACAATCACTGTGTCTAACAAAATGTATCACATCGAAAGGGACATAGGGTCACCCTACCCTTGTCTAATAAGTATATTAGTGAATCAAAATTTCATAATCAGAAGTGGTCCTCAAAAGTCTCCGCAATCCCGGCTTATCATTAGTGTCTTTACCCATGTGTAATGCAATCCGCATAATCCAGAAACCAACTATACTGGTGGCTGAGGAGGAGGAGGAAAGAAAAGTAAACTGTTAACATGTGTGAGTCCCTCCTCGAGCTTGTATATACGTTGAAGTAATTATCTGCTCTGCCGCTCGATAGTAAAGAAATAAGTATCGGAATCCTGGGAACGGTGTAATAGCAACGGTCGAGAGCGCAAAAGAAACCTTGATGTATGTGACGAATCAAAGTATGCTGGCAATAGACGGGGTGGAGGACGGGGTGTCTTACATAAACTTTTCAGGCAATATGCTGTCTTGTGATGTAGTCACTTAAATCATGTTTTCGGTTATGTAATGTTTTGCATTTGAACTTGCCAATTGTGGTGTTAGCTCAAGCTCCAACGTTCTCCGACTCATATCCTCAAACTGTAGTTGGTGTTACAGGAGCAACTCATCTCGTATGTGGCCTCCACAACGTGAGGAATGGTAAGGGTCTAAAATCTGCATAGTGTATTATAGGATCCATCCAATCGGCTCGCACAGCGATGTAGGGGTGAAAGGAGTAAACGGTGCGGCCTGTAAGGCCGTAGAAAATGCTGTTGTAGCAAAATGGATCGTTATGCTGGTGCCGACCTGGAGTACTCTTCCGGGGTACGGGCAAGTCCGGAAAGGAAACGATAAGTATGCCAGTGCAATGGGCGTCGGTCTCCATAGGGAAAAAGGAGCAACATCAGCGGTTACGGATGCAAAAACAAACGTTTCAACCAATAAGGAGATTGTCAGGTGCTGGTACTGGGTTAGATAGTAGGGGTGCAATGTCTAGTAAACCAAAAGTATCAGGGTCACAATCAAGCAAGGGTGTAGGACCAACAGTTGCAACATCAGGCTGACTCAAAAGGTGCAGAAGCTAGCTCAGCAGCAGGCCCTGGGTCGTGTAACGGTGTGGTGCCTCGAGCAGGTGATAGTGCAGCAGCCATGTCGTCGTCGTCTTGTGTCAGTAGTAGAATGCTGCACTCCAGCTGTTTGTAAGGTTGCAGGTATCACAGACTCAAAGGAGTCTGAATGCATGCTAGAATAAGAGGATGGCTTGTTAACAGGGGTCTTAAGAAGTGAAGTTAGTAACAGTGTCCTCATATAATTTTCTATCGTCATGGGCGTCGGCAGGAGGACCATTGATAAGCATGCCAACGTAGTCATATATTGTTTATCGAGTAGCCAACCTTCAGTAGAGATGTCCGCAGGAGGCGCATCATCGAGGTTTGGAGCCATGGTGTGTCCATCATTGGGATGACCAGCGATGGAGTGGTCATGGATTGAAACAAGAGTGACATAAAGATTCTTGTCAGAGAAACCATCAGCAAAGATGAAGTATCACCAAAATCTGGTAGTACGGACGGTTAGAAGTCGTCCTCGCCCTTAGTCAGCATATCAGGATCACTCTCAGTATCTGACGTAATTGTATCTGGCGCAGATGTAGTCTCATTATCTGTGGCGGTGGTCGTAGGGTTATCAATGTCTGATAACTCGTTCTCTAATTAGAGTGACATGTGTGCCAGTGCGTAACATGTATATCCATAGTAGTTACTAACAATTAGTGTATTCGAATAACTACCACATATGCACGTACATCAACATTAAATCAATTAAGCATGTAAGTCTTAATTAATGTATGCAAGTAATCATCCTAGTCTTCCCCAGACTATCCTCCCAGTTTCTCAAACTGAACTCCCTAGTCTCTCAGACTAAAATGTCCCAGTCTCTCTGACTCATCTCCTAGTCTCCCCGACCTAATTTTTTCTGGTCTCCACGACCTAATTTTTCCTGGTCTCCCCGACCTAATTTTTCCGGGTCTCCCCGACATAATTTTTCCTGGTCTCCCCGACCTAATTTTTCCCCAGTCTCCCCGACTGGACTCCCTCAGTCCCCCCGACTGAGCTATAAATTTAAATTTGGAAATGTGTATTTGTGCCTTTTGTTTGTAAAAAGGTTTGTTTCCTGGATTTAGACGTATAGTGTATGCAATGTAAAAATGTTTGAAAACATTTTCGTGAGAGCCCTGATGATCATAGTCTAGACTCGAGAAAGAATCCTAGTTCGCTATGATCGAGGCTCTGATACCAAGCTTTCACACCCTGGCTTTGCGGAAGCGTGGGTTTATTTGGTGTGACTTCTTAATACCATAGCAACAATCATAACAATGCTATATGATAAAAACATGAGATATTCATCCATTAATAAAGTTTAGAAAAATCCCATTTTCTACAATCACAAAATAAGTTTACAAACCTTAATTTGATTAAATTGAGTTCATAAAGACTTAGCAAAAGGCTTTAAACAATACTAGGTTTAGGGATATGTAACCCGTCCAGGAAGAGGTTACACCTTCTAAACCCTGGGTGACTTCTTTATTCAAACGCAGCTTGAAAATACGTGCATACCGTGCCAGATCCGTTAGTTTCCTGAAATACATGTAGTTTGAAAAGTCAACATAAAGTTGAGCGAGTTCATGTGTAGGTGAGTTTATATAAACCCGTGTAAAAATGTCAGTATGTATGAAAATCCCTGGTATGTAGCAAATAAGGAAAAAGAGATCACCATTGGGTTGAAAAGCCAATGATATGTGTGAAGTGCAGTAGGAAGACTCAAACCTAGCAGATTTTTGCGTCGGGCTCAAAGTCACCACCTGGTTCATTCAGTGGACTCAGGGGTTGTGACAACCCGCACTAAACCAGGTATCCGTACAACTTAATTAATGATTAATTACTACTTGATTACTGTGCTTGTTTGAACTAGCTGATAAACTGCTACCTGCATACTGATACATGCACTTACTTGCATCATACTTTAATTGCTGTCACGACATTAATTACATACTGAACCCTAGTGACAAACATGATGCACAAAAAGCACAGTAGCACTAAACGGATACACGGCGAACTTGCTGATATGACCAGCATCAGGCAGACACTGCCTCTAAGGCCTGTTAAGAGCCTCAAATATTTTGGCTACACTGGTAGTGAGTGTAGGGATATAAGGGTTGTGGTACCGCGTCTCTAGGAATAAGATACACTGATTCGGATGTGCCTAAAACATACTTTAAGTACCAAACACAGCACTTTAATAATTAATCCAGCTTCTAGCTGACTAGTAAAGTGCCAGAACATGAGGAAATAATACTAGACACTTTCTAGAGTGTCGGGAAAACAAATGGTGTCACTAAAAATAACAATAACGACACTTTAAAGCTTTTGTAACGCTTTAACGGATTACTATCCAACCGGACACCCGGACTTTACCCGGAACATGAAAATATTACTATTTTCACTAATTATAATTTTCTGAGCCAGTTAGGGTCCCTGATTACCCTAACACCCGTGGTAACACATAACACACAAGTAACTAAGTTAAATACTTAACCTACCTATTTAACTTAACTAAACTCCCTAACTAACTAGTTAAGATCGAACCAACCCCCCACCCCATTCCCTAACCGTCCCCTTGTATGGGGGACATGTTTGTACAAGTTTGATTATGTAAATCTAGTGTTGTTTAATATCAATGAGACACAATATCCATTGGACAATAACACCTAATCTTGTCTATAAAATAGCACTAAGACACATGATAATTATCACTAATCAACACCACAAAAATTACTCTTCTCTCTTGCCCTCCCACTCTCGGCCGAACTCCTCACCACACCCATCATATTTTCGGCTCTTGATCTCATCATTTCAAGATCATACACACTTCACAAGTCGCATATTAGGAGCTTTGGTGCACTCGGAACGCGAAGGACCTCTACCGTTAGCTTTTATCCACCTCTTTTTCGTCAAAGATCTTCCCTAGCCTTGAGCTAGAGGTATAATGTTTAAAACTTGTTCTTGAACATATCTAAAGTGGTTAAAAGGAATATTGTCGGTTGAATCTCGTTAAAATGAAAGATGATGATCAAAAGTCTAGTAAAAACTATAAAAGTGGTGGTTAATAGCTTACAACTTGTGTAAAAGTTGTAGTAATTGGGATTTGTGTTTATCTAGACCCGATCTATGATGTGGTAGCTCGGATCTCCGTTTAACCCGACTTTGTAAGATCATGTATCTTCACATGAGCTCGTTTTTGGTTACCGCAAGGGTTAAAAGGCGAAACTCTACCGCACAAGATGCGTGAACTTGTGTAAAAATATTTTACTTGTGTAAAAGTGATTTAACCGGTACAATGGTGTTTAAAACTAGCGGATCTACGTATCTGCAAGTGGTATCTTTGAAGGACCACACTTTAAAAGAATCGTGTTTTCTAAAGAATAAATCTTGTACTAATAAACATGGTTTTATAAACCACAAGTGTGTGAACACTTGTGAAATGAAAGGATCCGACAAAGAATTAGATTTGTCACTTGTTACTAGAAGTTGTAAAGACGGACTTCTCTAAACACGAGGCTTTTACAAGATTAAAGTTACTTTATGAAAAGATCTACAAAATATAAAGGGGATTTACACTATAGATTCGGAAAAACTGCAAGTTCATGCGATTATGCGATTTACATACTTGTCGACTAGTTGATGTGTCGGAAATTGTCTGATTGAATAAAGAAGTTGTTGAATTGATTTGTTAAAAGAAAATGATACGCTTGAAAGCGTGGCCACCTCCAGTTACAGGGGAAACTCTGGCGAAATTTTCCAAAAACCTAACACTTAGAATTATTTACACAACAAGTGTTAGAACTATTTTTGGACATATTTTCAAAACATAAATTTCGCCGGCACTATATTTTACTAAATATTCGGAGGTGGGATTTTCACAAAGATTAACGTGATAAATATATTTGTCACAACACTGTTTATGATTATTTTGTGAAATACATAAATATTATTTTAGAGTGAAAATAATATTTACAAGCGTTAATGATTCCAAAACTTTACGAACGCTTCCACAAACATATAAGTTACACCGGTAATTACATTACCACAAGATTGATAAAACGTAACTTACGCACATGTATGGTATCCCCCATCCTTGGGAAGAAGAATAACTACCAAGTGTATACGGAACATAAACACGAAATAGTTGTCTAACTATTTCCCAAAGACTTAAACTATAAAGCTAAAGCACGGCCGTCCGTCTAATAGAATTAGCACTTGTAGGTCGTTGCACAGCTTACTGTATTGGAGACACTTGGTAGAGACGCGCATTCACTGTGAGTTCATGTCCCCCTTTTCTCTAACTGTTTTCAGTTTACTTAACTGCGGGGGTGAAATACATGTTACTATGATTTACGAGTACTTTACAACGGTATGTTTAACGTAAGGAGGTGTTATACGATCATGTGAGTGGATAGGAACAACATGGGGCCATTAGTCCTCATGGAGGGACCGAGGGACAGGAGCGGTAGATCTATCTGGGTGTAGCGAGCCCAGCCCCCGGCCAAACTAGAAACGGACCGTGGGGTGACTTTGTCCACATACTTTGCCGTGGCGAAATCTGCTAGGTTTTAGTCTCCCTATTTGCACTTCACATATGTCAGTGGCATTGCAAACCATTGGTGATCACAAGTCCTCTTACACTGCTACATACCACAACTATTTTTATACTCACAAGTGTTTTACATACTCACTTACACATGAACTCGCTCAACATTATTGTTGATTTTTCAACTCACATGTATTTCAGGAAATTAAAACGGATCTGGCACGGTATGGAACGTTTTCCGCTGCACTTGTCATGGAGTCATCAGGGTTTAGGGGATGTGTCTCTTTCCTGGACAAGACACAGTCCTTAACCCACGTTTATGTTATGTTATAAGTTGTAATGTCTACTGAACAAGGTTATGGTTGTATGTTAAAACAATGGTAATGTGTTTGATTTTCAAAACTTAATGGATGACTTGCATGGTTTCTAAATTCATATAGCTTGTTATGGTTAAGCTATGGTATTAAGAAGTCACACCAACATTAACCACGCTTCCGCAAAGCCAGGGTGTGACAGGGGTTGGGCTCGCTACACCCAGATAGATCTACCACTAATGACCCTCGGTCCTACAATGAGGATTAATGGCCTCTAGTTCCCGCCTACCCACTCACATGATCTAAGTAGTAACCCTCCTTACGCTAACCATACCATGTAAAAAGTATTCGTAATCATAGTAACATGTATTTCTCCCCCGAAGTATAAAAACTGAAAACAGTTAAGAGAAAAGGGGGACATGAACTCACAGAAGTGCGTCTCGAAATAGTATCTCCCAATCAACATGCTGCGTGACGACCTACACGTACTAACTTCTATTAGACGGACGGCCGTGCCTTGGCTTAAGGTTTAACGTTTTTGGGAAATAGTTAGGCAACTATTTCGTATTTCCACTTCTTAATTATTTTATAATTATATTCCTTCCCAAGGATGGGGGTTTTAATACATGTGCGTTTTTGTAATTCCAAAAATATATTATTAAGTCTCACTTAATAAAATGTATTTTTATTCATTTGTCTAAAATATTCTATCTCCAAAATATACATATTTTTCCCAAAAATATTATATTTTATTCCATACAATTTTCCAAAATAATACTTTTATCAAAACACGCATTTAAGAGTATTTTTCCGAAAATACATAAGTTACATTTTTAAAGTTCGTGTGGTAATAATAATACCGGTGTAACTTAAATATTTATTTGTGAGGGCGTTGGTATTATTTTGGAGTCGTTACTTTTTATTGTGTACGAGTTATATTATTTTTACCCTAAAAGTAATATATGTGTAGTTCACAAAATAATCATAAAATCACACAAGCGTTTTACTATGAAATATATATTCTAAATATATATTTAACAAGTTTTATTTACGAAAGTCCACCTCCGAATACTTGGTTATTTTACAATAAAAATCATGGCGAAATTTGTTTGGGAAAACAAGTCAAAAATATATTTATAAACACTTGTCACAAAAATATTCTAAGTGTTATATTTCTGGAAAAATTTCGCCAGAGTTTCATCTGTAACTGGAGGTGGCCACGCTTACTAGCGTATCATTTTCTTTTTAAAATTCAACCAACAACTTTTCAACCATCAATATTCAATATTCAAACATCAACTAGTCAAAAATAAGTATAGATCGCAAACACATGAACTTGTAAGTCGTGTAAAATTATGTAGTAACCTTCCAACATTTTTAATAGATCTTGTTTTCTTTAAAAACATGTTTAACTTCTTAAAAACTTTGTTTTCAAAGAATATGTTGTTTTACAACTTCTAGTAAAAAATTACCGAAATATTTCTTTGTTAAATCATTTTGTTACACAAGTGTTTACACACTTGTTTGTTCACAAAAACAACTTTAGTTTATGAAAATCCGGCTTCAAAATAAGACTTGTATATTTTACTTGGTTCTTCGAAAATACCACTTGTAGATCTTTAGATCTACTAGTTTAAAACTCTATTTTACAAAAAAACATCAACTTTACACAAGTTCATGTTTATGTATGGAAGGGTTTGTCATCTTGTATCTTCTACCCTTAACATATTGCTAGTTCATGTTCCATGAACACGATCTAGCGTGGTTAGATGACGATCCGTTCCATTACTAGCGACCATCAACATAAAATAACCATAACTAAACAAGATTCACAAGTTTTACACCATTATTTACCCTTTAACCAACAAGTTTATCATTCTTACAAGACTTTATGCTTTGATCTTAAGTGTTCTCGAGTTTTAACCGTTAAACTTCTTATTAACCACTTTAATCATGAACAAGGAAGTGTTTAGAAGCACTTACTACTAGCTCAAGGCTAGGGAAGAATAAAAGCGAAAACTAGGTGGATAAAAGCGATGTAGTGAGGTCCTGGAGATTCCGTAAGCACCGGGTCTCCTCGTATGATCTCTAGCACCTTTGTGTGTATGAAAATAGCTTGAACAAGATTTAAAGGATGGTGAGGTGATGGTTGTGGTGTTCGGCTGATCCAAAGGAGAGGAGAGGGAGAGTAGTTTTTGTTTAAGTGTTGGTGAGAATGAAATGTGTAGTCTCTTTGTCTTATTTATAAACCATTTAACCTTATTAACCACCATATAATATGTTCACAAGATATTAAACATCCTCAAATAAAATATTTAAAAATTGTGTGGTGTGTCCCCACATGGGGACCGATTCGGTCAAGGGGGGGGGGGTGGGGTTATGGTTCAATTTGAACTAGATAGTTAAGTGTTAGTTTGATTAGTTAGGAGTTTAAACTAGTTACTAGTGTACTAGTGTGTAGTGTATTATAACGGGTGTTAGGGTGTTCGGGGACCCTAAGTGGCTCAGAAAAGGAAAAACACTGTCATTGACAATATTTTTATGTTCCGGGTAAAGTCCGGTTGTTCGGTTGGAAACTGATCCGTTAAAGTGCTAAATAAGCATTTAAAGTGTCGTTAATATTAGTTTTAGTGACACAATGAATTCCCGACACTTTGGAGAGTGTCTAGTATTTTTTTCCCATGTTTTTGCAGTTTACTAGTTAACTTAAATGCTGAATTTTGTAATAAAGTGCAGGATTTTTGTAGTTAAAGCATGTTTTAGGCACATCCGGTCACTATAACTATCACCTAGTGACGCAGTTCTTACAATCCTTACCTCCCTACAATCCCTACTAGTGTAGTAATCTATTCCCGGCTCATACTGGCCTCAGAGACAGTGTCTGTCTAGTGCTGGCTATATCAGCATGTTTACTGGGTTATCCGTTTATTGTGCTAACTGTGCTTTTGTGCATCAAGGTTGTCACTGATGTTTGTGTGTAAATAATAGAGTGACAGTAGTAAGGTATGATGCATGTATATGTATGTATCAGAAATCAAGAAACAGTTGAACCACAGTTGTAAGCAAGCACAGTAATTAAGCATTAGTCAAATATTAATTAATTGTACGGATACCTGGTTTTGTGAGGGTTGTCACATCTAGTGGCCTCTTGATCGAATTTAGGAGTTTCCTCGGGTGCGAATTTTTGGTTTGTTTTCCGTTTTTGCAGATAATGCACTCGTCACCCAAATGGAAATTATTTAAATTAACTCCCTCCACCAGGTTGTTATGAACGAGATGATTCATTTTCCATAGGTGAATATGAGCCATTCTTCGGTGCCACAAGATTGATTCCTTTTTAGTCGCCTTAGACACAAAGCATTGCGGTTTGTTAGCTGTCGTAGTCACGACGCTCATGTCGAGGACATAAAGGTCGTTCTCTCGGTGCTCGCATCAGTACCCACTCTTCAGGGATGACAAATCCCCGTTTGAGTATCAGACATTCTTGGTCATTAAAGTGTGCGGTCAACTTCTTGTCACAAATATGCGAGATACTAAGCAGATTGTTTTCTAATTCGGAAATATAGTTTACGTTTTCAAATGACACTTTTCCATTCGATAAGGTTCCTTCCCCGACTATCCTTCCTCCCTAGTTTCATGCAAATCCAATGTAACCGCCTTTTATCGCTTGAATATCATACAACAGGGCGAGCATCCCCGTCATGTGCCTAGAAGCTCCACTATCCATTATCCATTTAGAAATTGATCTTGGAAGCTCCTGCACGAATCACACTCGATTAGTTGAATGAAGTAACCCAAGCCTCTTTTGAATCGGGTAGCTTAATGCGGATAGTGGAAAGAATAGGAAAGTTCTTATCATTAACTTCCAAAACATTCTCTGTTTCATCCTCAACCTTTTTGTTCAAATCTGGTTTTGAAATATTTGGTTGAACAGATTTTGGAACATACTTCTTGACCTGTGGGTTCGAAGAAGTTTGTGTTTTCTTACCACCAACTAAACCTTTAGGAACATACTTTCCTACCTTTGCGGTTTGGGAAGTTTGTTTCCTTTTGGTTTCAATAACAGAAACCTTTGGAACAGGCTTCTTGACTTGCGTGGTCACAGAAGCTTGTTTCATCTTTGGTGCAACAGATGTTTTGACGTGTGATCTTGGCTTCCAAGTTTGTTGAGAAGAAATATTTTTCTTGTTTATGAAAGTTGATTCTTTATTTTCATCTTTCTTTAAAGTTTCACTAGTTTCTTTTGTTTTGAAAACCTGTTTTGCTAGTTGAACTTCATTTTTAGAATCAATCTTTTTCTCCACAAACATGTGAGCCTTTCCTTTAACATCATTAGGTTTCTGCTTGTTATTTACAATAACAGTTCTAGGCTTGATATTGGTACACTTTCGTGCAATGTGTCCAACCTCATTCTACTTAAAACAAGTTCGGTTATCGGGAACCAGACTTGTGCCTTCAGACTGTTTTTGTGTTGATTTCTTAGCAAAGAACTCCTCGTTCGATTTTTTGAAAATTTCGGATTCTTCATCCACACTCGAACTTGAACTTTTTACAAAATTCATTTTTTTACATAACTTGATTTCTGAAAGCTTATTTTCTGATTCGATTTACCATCCCAACACCCATTACCACCAGATTGATATTTATTTTGAAATTGTGGTTTAGGTTTGTTGTAATAAGTTTTAACCTTCAGAAATCCTTTCAAACTTGACAATTTTACACCTTCTGAAACATCAACGTCAACCAATTTGAAAACCTTCTCAATTTTATCCAAATTAACGTTTTGAATCGGAAAATCTTGATCCGAATACAACTTATCCGATCCATTCATCTGGTACATTACCATAGTAGGTTGGTCATCTAAGTTGCATTTGGATTTAGGAATATAATTATTCATGAAGCACTCGTCATCTCCAAAACTTTCATTTGGACTGTCACTTTCACTTTTTAAAATATCATTTACCACATTTTTTACTAACTCTGAATCAAGTTTTTCTTTATCAGAAGATTTTTTAAAAGTGATATCAAGGTTTTCTGGTAACTTATCAATTTCAGTTTCAATCTTGATGTTTAAAGCTTTGTCCACCCCCAAGTTACTTCTAGAAAAATCACCATTCATAGGTGGTGGAACGCGGTTATATCCAGTCTCACTTCCATTACAATAAACATCTTCACCGCCTTTGTTCTTTCCAATTGCTTTTGGAATCACAAAGTCAAGAATAAAGCTGGATGAATAATAGCTTTTTAGCTTCAAGTTGATACGCTCATTTTCGATTTTAGCTTCTTCAAGTTGAAGTTTTAATTTTGCAATTTTATCAAGAAACATGTTGATTGATTTTTCTTTTTCTTCAAGAGTGTTTTGTAGTTTATTTTTTAATTCACGTCTTTGATAATCACGATCTCCTGCCTTATAAACAACCCTTTTCAGTTCATCATATGCTTCTTTAATTGTTCTATATTCAAAAGTGAGCGTTTCATTTGTCTTTTGAAATCTTTCAATTTCTGCTTCACCCTTTCTCACAGTTTCTTCTAAAAGATCAATTTTATCTTTAGAGCCTTTGATTAATTTGTCTTTTAGAACAAGTTCGTCTTTCAATGAATCAATTTTCTGATTTGTTTCTTTCAAAAGGTTTTTCGTTTGGGTGAATTCATCAATTTTAGATTTCAAGGCATTTTCTTTTTCAGTACAGATTTTGCACATTTTTATGCAATTTCTGCACTTCTCATCAACGGACTTACCATTCTGCAAATTCTCATTTAAAGCCCTGACCTGGTTTGATGACTTGGTAGACACGGTTGAAGATTTTACCTCGTTTTGTTTGGCAGCTAAAGCTTTATCCGCCATCTTTTTCAGGTTTTCGGTTGTCAGATCCTGCTTCACGTCAATGACCTCTGGGACATACTTTGCAGGATTCAGCTTCGCTTCTTTCTTGACTTTCTCTTTCTTCATAGCAGCAAGTACTTCTTTGTATTCTTCTTCAGCAGTCGGGATCATTTTGACCAGTGCATCAAAGTCAATTGTTGCTGTATCAGTTGCAATGTTCCCCTCTCGATCCAAGTAGCACTGTCGCTCCTCATCCCACCTGTTATAATCTTCTGCTTCTTTATAGATCATTTGAATCTCACCAAGCTTCTTCTGAGCAATATCCTCTTCTCTGTTATACACCCACCTTGCAACTAATGCGGAACCCTCATCAGGAATATATTTCTTCCAATCAAATCCCTCATCCTCCTGTGTGACAATCAACACCCTGGTTTTTTCTTTTGACGAAGATCCTTCTTCGATCTGTGGACAGTTGACTTTCTGAGGTTGTTCCTTATTGCGGTGGTAGATAGCCTTTTTGTAGTAATCCTCATGAAATAGGTTGACACTGTTGTTCTTTGATTTTGGCATTCTCGTTTGAAATGCCCCTTTTGTTTGCATTTGAAGCAGGTGACCTTTGACTTGTCGAACCCTAGTTTGGTATTTGGACCACCCACACACTCTCTACCCGTTATCTCCATAAACCTTTGTGCTCTACGGATAACACTCGCCATGCACCAGCAGTTATCAATCAACTCCATATCCTCCGGATCTATCTGATCATAGTCCTCTTTCGTAATATTTGGATTCCTGATTTTGCCAGCAACCAGACTTTCATAGCTCTCGAGGATAGATGCGAGGAACACCATCTGTTTTTTAGCTGTTTCTGCGCTGAGACTTTGTTGCATTGAACAACATTTGGGTTAGAGTGGTTTTGACTCAGCTGTGTTTTGGGTGCAGACTGTGACTGTGTGCTTGAGTTTGACCCTTGGTAAATGAAACCACTGCTTCCTGAAGAACTACTACTTGAACTGCTGTTCGGTGTCTCACTTGAACTTATGATGCTGAAGGCCTTCCCGATATTTGGTGACTGAACGTTTGGTGATCGAAGACTTCCTCTGTAGTAGAGATACACGTTCTGTTGATAGTTTGAGGTATTCAATTTGTTCTATTTTCTGATTTCTAATTTCTAATTCATGCCCCTCTAACTTTTCAATTAGTGTATCCAGACTGACCGTGCTCAAATTCAGGTTACTTTTCAGTATCAACACATAATACTTCCAATCCTCCTCGTTCGGAAGTGCATCGAGCAGCTTCTCGTTAACTGTAGGACCGTTCGACTGATCTAAATGAGTCGCTTAGAGAAGTTTTGATCTATTTCAGGTGCGGAAAACAAGAAATAGACTTAGTAACAGCTTGATCTTCACTTAATTCACTGATTGTATTGATTAGACGTTGTTTACAATCGATCTTCACACCGGCAGAGCTTCGGCATGGAATACAAGAACTCTCTTCCCTAACTATGTGGTTTCGCTCAAACAACCTATATATAGGCTAATGAGTTTCGCTTATACGGACATGACATAAGAGCGAAACTATAACCTTGACACATAAGCGAAACCCCTTAGTTGACATATGAGCGAAACCATCAGTCTATGACCATAAAAGCGAAACCAACAAATTCTATTTACAATTCTATTTTGTCTTCTATCAAGAACATGCAAACTGATATCATTTGCACATGTAATCTTCACGTGATGTTGTAACAAGGATGCAAGATGATGTCACTTGGATGATGTCATCATCAAGAATGATGACATCCTTCTTGTTCCGAATCGCAACGAACCGAAGACTCGATATAAGACGAAGACGACAGATGAATGCACTAACAGATACTTTGCTGAAAAGTCACTGTGATTGTGCATTTCATTTTTGTTGCCTAAACGTTCTGCTTAATTTTCTTTGGTGTTTCGTTTAAGCTTTGGATCACCTCTGCGTATACGGAAGTATCGACCTGGTGGTTAAAGCCTAAACAACTTCAACTTGTTTTATTTTTCTTATTTTGTTTAAACATTGGACTTTCTCTGCGTATACGGAAGTATCGACCTGATTGTTAATGTTTAAACATTCTGCTTTATTTTCGCACAATTCACAGTTGATAAAAGTTTAAAGGCATTACTTGAGTTAGTGTATTGCATGATGAGGGGATATGCTGAGATCGTGGGGTCCATAAGAACTTAGTGCGAAATTAATATACTTTAACGTATCGGTAAGCATTTCGAAAGTTTTTAGACTGAGTTTATGTGGACAACAATATCGTCAATCAACGTGAATCGTTTAGAACTGAAAATGTTTAAAGCTTAACGGTGCTAGTGATTGGTTACATAAACTGATATGATCCTCTTACACAAACTCACAAAAATATTGTTTGTAAATATTATTTTACTGCATTTCTTTTCATTCAAAAATTTAAAAAGATTTTAGTGTGTTTTAGCATAAATTTTGAAAAATTTAAAAAGATTTTCGACAACTGATGTTGAAGAGCTGATTTTCAAAAGTTTAAGTATGAGTTGGATTGATGATCCTGAGCTCAATGATACTCTTTGTACTTTCTCCTGGACAACCTGAAAATGAATCAAATTCTTTATTTAATACATTTATTCTATCAAATGTTTCTTTTGTCATATTAAAGAAATTGATATCCATGATTCTTGTAGTTCAAGCGGAATAGCAACCTTTCTTTCAAGCGGAATACCTGAAACAAACAAACGATCAGTTTAAACAAATTGAAAATGTGAATGTGTGTGTCGTTTAAATCAGACTAAAAATGACTATTAACAAACCCTAGAAAGTTTCAGAGCTTAAATCAGACTAAAAATGGATCAAATTAACCTCCGATTAGGTTTCGCTCATACGGACACTTAGATTTCACTCTTGTGACAACTAGTGGTTTCGCTTTTGTGAACAACTTAGGTTTTGCTCTTGTGACAATTCAAGGTTTCGCTTTTAGTACACATTAGATTTCGCTCCTGAGGCACATTGGTTGTTTGAAAATAGCTTCGTGTATTGTGTATATCATTAAACGAGGTTGCCAGTCGGTTTGAAAAAGAAATCATGTGAATGTCAGGTTGAATCGGTGGATCAGTTTTTGCATGTGCTTTGTCTGAACATATATATTGCGGTTCAATAGTTTGTGAAGTAAATATTGAGAGTCATCATTAAAAATCAGAACAGTGCATGTGAACGATTTCATCGAGATGGATTAAAGTTGTTTCATACTTGTCGTTTTAATGGATTTTGAACGGTCTAATAGGTATTAAAGATTTGTTGGAATTTGTTAATATTGCATGTGTTGCTGACAGGTATTAAATGGTTTGCATGTAAAAAAATTGATTTTATCGAAATGTATAAATGATGTCGGTATTAATTGTCAGTTGCATGTGATATTTTACATGTGTGTGCATATGATAAAGTTTTTGGTTTGTTTGTTTCTTAGTTGATGAAATGGATATCAAAATCTATTAATGTCAATCGGCCCATCATAATTGTTTCGGCCCAAGGTATGCATGTGATATAAAAGTGATCAGCCTAATCAGTTTGGTTATCTTAAAGTGTCTCGGTCAAATTGAAAGTGTGTTTTGAGTGAAATTTGTCGGGAGTATTTGAAAAATGGAAGTGATGTTTGATGAGAATGAAAATTATTATTTTGAGAAATTTAATGATTGGAATCGAGAGTTTATAGATGAAAGTTATAGAATGGTGAAAAAGATTGGATAGGAGAAAAGATTTAAATACTTTGTGTGCTTGAAAAATGAAACATTGGATGATCAAGTAAATCGATATAATGTTTTACTTGGTTACCTAAAAGATCATGAGATATTCTTGACAGATGCAGAAAAGATAACAAAGTTTGCCGATGCATTACCTATTGAATGGATTGAATTTTTGAAAAATTTAAGAAGTGAATCAAATTTTTCAAAATTACATCTAAAAGAATTCATTAGCAAACTTAAAACTCATGAATATGAAAATGGAAAGAAAAAGAAAGAATTGATTAAGATCTTGGAAACACATTTGGTGGATATAAGTTTAGATGTGATTGATGAAATGAACAAAAGGATTATTGAATGTGTTAAGGCAAAAAATGTTATGAAATACGATAACAAGAGGGGTTGTTATATTGATGAGAATGCGAATCCTCTTAATTTCGTTAAAATTTTTTGTGCAGGATCATTCAAGACAAGAACAAAGGAAGTTTCACAAAATGAAGAATTTGTGAAGAATGAATCTTCAAGTTCTGCATCAGGGTGCTCTAAATGTGATAAACTTGAAGCTGACAATGGCAAACTCTTGAAAGATGTGGAAAGTTTGACATTGGAAGTCAAAAAGTTGAAGGATGAGAAGCAAACTGATGTTAAACAGATTCTTATTTTGCAGGAAATTTGTGAGAAGCAAAAATCTGAAAATGTTAAACTGTTAAATGACTTGAATAGTTTGACATCAGAAAACAAGAAGTTGAAAGAAAATGGAAAAATTTTTGAAGATAAAATTAAAAGTTTTGGAAATGAAAAATCAAAAATTGAAAAAGAATTTCAAAGTCAAATAAAAATTCTTGAAGATGGGAGATCTGTTTTTAGCAAGAATAACATTGAAAAACAACAAATGATAAATTCTCATCTTCAGACGATTATTCGACTTGAAAAAGAAGCTGAATGTCCTCGAAAGAAAATCAAAGAGTTAGAAGGTAAAATCAGAGAATGGGAAGAAAAGTTGAAGGTTTTTGTAAATACTTCAGCTATTCCATGTCCTAAACCGGTTAATTCAGTTCCAATAAGTGACGATGTCACAAACTTTGACAAAGTCAAAGTTGAAGATTGTGATGAGAAATCTGATGATGAAAATGAAAAAATGAAGAAAAAGAATTTATTTTTGAAATTAAAAGAAAAGTTTCAAGAAACTGTTCCACAATCAACTGAAAAGAGAGAATGCTCTAAGCAAAAACCTTTGAAGAAGAAAGTGGAACAGAAACAAAAAATTAAAAATGAGAAAAATGTTCAAAAAGATAATAAAAGTTCATCAGATCGATCATCCAATCGCAATGAAAAATTACAAAAATCGAAAAATGAAAACTCTAAAATTGTTGGCAATAAGTGGTGCAGGTCGAACCACAGTGCTCAAAAGTCAAATCCAGCAATCAAAAGGAAAAAGGAATATCACCAAGCCAAACAGTGCTTTGGTTTGAGCATTTGGGCTGAAAATGGTGATTGGTACGATAACAGAGTGTGTTACCGATGTGGTTATCAAGGACACATTGCTGTTAACTACCAAGGTTGGAGTTATGAGACGAGGAGATGCTTTAACTGCAACATCAGAGGTTACATTGCCAGAGATTGCCCAAGGAGATCAAATGAAAGATTGAGGGTTAATTCTCAGAAGATGGAAAAGAAATCAGTCAATGTCAAGTCCAAAGAACAGAAGGTTCAAGAACCTAAAGTTCAAGAAACGAAAGTGAAGCTTTCTCAGGGGTAGAAAGACAGACTGAGGAAGAAGAGAAAGAAGGCTAGAGAGTATCTAGAGAAGATCTTGTCCTCGGGTTCATCTGTTGATAAAAATAAGAGTTCTGATGAATCGACTCCCTCGATTGCAAAGTCAAGCAAGACGAATTCATCAGATACAAATCTGAGGACGAAAGAAGAAAAGAAGAAGAAGAAAATGGTCGGCGATGAATCTGACGTGTCGAAGTCAGACAAGCCACCTTCAGGCGATGAATCTGACAGATCAAAGTCAGACAAGCCATGTGCAGGCAATGATTCTGGTACGGTAAAGCCAGAAGAGCCGGTAGTTGAGGTAAAAACTGAGAATTTAGGTTTAACAATGGATGATGTAAATTTTCCACCATTGTTGAACAAGAATTCAAAATCACCCAAGGACCGTCAGGCTTGGGTGAATCTGTTTAAATGAAAAACCTGACTTGCCGGAGTTCCCAGGTTGGTAAGCGTGGAACATGAATCGGCATATTTCTTGAGAAATTCACGAAAGTGATTTCGATTTAAAAATGGTAAATCAGGGACATTAAATTGTACTTGATTTTCTACAAGTGATGTTTGAGGATTGATCTTAAAAATGTTAGTTTTTACAAGTGATTGAAGAAAACAAAGTGATGAAAGAACCCCATGTTTGAGAAATGACTTACAAAACTTATTTTTCGGAAAAACCATTTTGATTAAAACAAACTTAAGTGTTTTGAAATCACTATGGGATAATGTTTTGTTGTCAGGGGGAGTTCTGATTGTTCAAGCCAAGCGAATGGAGAATTGAAGTAATTCTCATCATGTTGTCACATTTCTTGTACAGTTCATTTTCAAATTTTCCCAGAAAATCAAAATTGAAACATATATTGATTTTAAGGGGAGTAAAAATTTTTAAAAAATTAGAAAATTTGAAAATGTCAAAAACATTGAAAAATTCAAAATGAGTTTTGTTGTAAAAAGAGGAAATGATAGTAGATCAGTTAGATTGTCACAGCATGCTAAAGAAATGGAGAGATAAAATGTGATAAGCGATCTCACTAAAGATGTGACGATAGGCTCAGCTAGACTAGTAGATTTGCGATAACGATACAAACTTAAATGAAAAAGCCTAGTTCTAGTGGGAAACATGGTCAAAAGCATAGTACTTAGTTTTGTCCTTCTTGATTGTGTGCCTACTCGGTAATCGCTGATTGTCGAAAGACATAAAACTGGTTAAGTTTGTGAACTTTCACAACTTTGCTGAAAAGTTGCTGTGATTGTGCATTTCATTTTGCAAAGATTTAAACTTGTTTTATTTCTTTATTTTGTTTAAGCATCGGACATCCTCTGCGTATACGCGAGTATCGACCTGGATGTTGTTGCCTAAACGTTCTGCTTTATTTTCTTTGGTGTTTCGTTTAAGCTTTGGATCACCTCTGCGTATACGGGAGTATCGACCTGGTGGTTAAAGCCTAAACAACTTCAACTTATTTTTATTTTCTTATTTTGTTTAAACATTGGACTTTCTCTGCGTATACGGAAGTATCGACCTGATTGTTAATGTTTAAACATTCTGCTTTATTTTTGCATAAATCACAGTTGATAAAAGTTTAAAGGCATTACTTGAGTCAGTGTACTACATGATGAGGGGATATGCTGAGATTGTGGGGTCCATAAGAATTTAGTGCTATCTAAATATACCTTAATGTATCGGTAAGCATTTCGAAAGTTTTTAGATTGAGCTTAAGTGGACAACAATATCGTCAATCTACGTGAATCGTTTAGAACTTAAAATGTTTAAAGCTTAACGGTGCTAGTGATTGGTCATATAAACTGATATGATCCTCTTACACAAGCTCACAAAAATATTGTTTGTAAATATTACTTTACTGCATTTCTTTTCAGTCAAAAATCCAAAAAGATTTTTAGTGTGTTTTAGCATAAATTTTGAAAAATTCAAAAAGATTTTCGACAATTGATGTTGATGAGCTGATTTTCAAAATTCCAAGTGCTAAACAAGATGAACTGGTTTGGGAGTGTGTGTACTGAATTGAAAAATTTTGATTTAAGAAAGAAATTTAGTTTAGTTAATCAGGGTCATTAATTTGAACTTGATGTAACTATTTCTAGTAAGTTTTTCTTATTGTTTTAAGTAAAAACTTATGTTTTTGATGAGAAAATGTGTGCAGGATATGAGCTTAAACAGAGTTAAAGCCAGGATGCAATCTCAAGGTGATAGCTAATTCCAGACAGCGATCCCATCATGATGAGAGGGGGAGTCTGACGAGGTTAGAGCCAAAGAGAAGATCCTGGTATATGCCAAGAAAGAAAAGAGACTGATAAAGACTGAAGATGCGAAGACTCGACACTTAAGACTCGTCAACATCTGAGGGGGAGTCTGTTAGTGCATTCATCTGTCGTCTTCGTCTTATATCGAGTCTTTGGTTCGTTGCGATTCGGAACAAGAATGATGTCATCATTCTTGATGATGACATCATCCAAGTGACATCATCTTGCATCCTTGTTACAACATCACGTGAAGATTACATGTGCAAATGATATCAGTTTGCATGTTCTTGATAGAAGACAAAATAGAATTGTAAATAGAATTTGTTGGTTTCGCTTTTATGGTCATAGACTGATGGTTTCGCTCATATGTCAACTAAGGGGTTTCGCTTATGTGTCAAGGTTATAGTTTCGCTCTTATGTCATGTCCGTATAAGCGAAACCAACTCGGAAACTGATTTGGTCCATTTTTACTCCGAATTTTAGTCTCAAACGTTCAAGGGTTTGTCTATTGTCAATAACACACAGTCTGTGAAATTATGAGCAGGTTTTGTCCGGTAAATCACGTTCTGGTGAAGAAAGAAGGTGTAGAAGATAGAAATCTCAATGAATTAAGGCTGTAATCTGCAAAACTTCTCCAACTGGCTCTGATACCAATTGTAGGATCGTTCGACTGATCCGAATGAGTCGCTTAGAGAAGTTTTGATCTATTTCAGGTGCGGAAAACAAGAAATAGACTTAGTAACAGCTTGATCTTTACTTAATTCACTGATTATATTGATTAGACGTTGTTTACAATCGATCTTCAAACCGGCAGAGCTTCGGCATGGAATACAAGAACTCTCTTCCCTAACTATGTGGTTTCGCTCAAACAACCTATATATAGGCTAATGAGTTTCGCTTGTACGGACATGACATAAGAGCGAAACTATAACCTTGACACATAAACGAAACCCCTTAGTTGAAAATTGAGCGAAACCATCAGTCTATGACCATAAAAGCGAAACCAACAAATTCTATTTACAATTCTATTTTGTCTTCTATCAAGAACATGCAAACTGATATCATTTGCACATGTAATCTTCACGTGATGTTGTAACAAGGATGCAAGATGATGTCACTTGGATGATGTCATCATCAAGAATGATGACATCATTCTTGTTCCGAATCGCAACGAACCGAAGACTCGATATAAGACGAAGACGACAGATGAATGCACTAACATTAACCTCTTCATCTGTCTTTTCAATACCTAATCTATCCAGCTCAACCTTCAAGTGACAGAAATGTTCAATCATTTGTTTTACACCTTCGCCTTTCATACAGCTGAAATAGTCAAATTCTTTTTTCAACAACGATTTTTTGTTTTTAACTATTTCGTCACCACCCGTACATTTCTTTTTCAAAGACTCCCACAACCCTTTTGTTGTATTATCATATCGAAGCAATGATATGATTTCGTCTTGAACCGATTGGAGCAATCCCACGTTGTTTAGCAGCAAAGTTATTCTGATCTTGTGTTCCCAAAGCTGTAAATGAGATTCTTTCTCCTTGTGGAGTTACTGGAAGAGTATACCCGGTCTTTAACCATGCCAATATCCACGCCAGGAAACTAAAAACATAAATCCAGTAGCCCAAACAAGACGTCCAAATAAAAACATCCTTGCCCAGACGGATAAACCTCTCGCATGCGTATGCCTTCAATCAATTGATAAACCTCGTGGCCCACCGATTGTAGTCATCGATATTCATAAGCTTCGGAGGCTTTTGGTAAGTTCCATACGCGTTGCCGACGTTGAGTGTTTCAAAAATGACACTTTAAACGTTCTTTGGGTTGGAAGTAGATGTCGGTGTCGTGGTGTTGAAAGCATCGTAAAATGGGTTTAAGAATTTGTCCGATATGATTACTATCTTTGAAAGTACCTGAAAAGTCAAAGAAAGTTAAACACTTTTGAAATCAAATTAACAAATCTATTGGTCCGGAAGGCCGTGGTCCAGATGAGCAGATAACAACAGTCTTCGGATGGACATGTTTCTTGATGGACTATATCCGGATGAACTAAGCAACGAATGGACAGATCTGGATGGACTCTATCCGGATGGACACTTTCCGGATGAATACTAAAAGCATATACGTCCGGATGGACTCTATCCGGATGAACAAAACCTTGAACAAATTATACTAATGAACAATCTATCCGTCCGGATGAGCAAGTCTATCCGTCCGGATGGATGATGATGTCAGCAAACTTAGTTCTGAAGTTCATGGTTTTTTACTGATTTTAACAAGTTGTAGTTTGAATTATGATGTGAAACTTTGTAGGATTGATTAACAACACATTTCGCACATCATATCCAATTCTTAGCTGATTTTAACCGTAAATTGATGTCCAATTTTGTGTTTTTGTATGAGAAAGTCAAGAAAAAATGAGATATGAGTAGAAATAGAGAAATGTATATCAAAATTGGTAAGAATCTGATGTAGATCTCTGGTATCTCGTGATAATCTTCTCTGAATCCGGCCTCCAAGCTCTGATACCACTTGTGAGAACCGCGAGTTCCGGTCTTCGAATGCTCAGACCGGATTTTAACACCTACTGACCTGTGCAGAATCCATGAAAGTAGTAGAGAGAATAACACCGTAGATACCGTTAAACACCATTCTCATTGATATGTAAACATTTACAGAACCTGGAGAAATTTTGATAGGGCTTCGCCTAGAGAGCACAAAAGAACTGTTCTAAACAATGACCCAAGCTCCTCTATTTATAGAGGCAGCCCATCCGGATGAAATACCTATAATGCCATCCGTCCGGATAGGGAATGTCCATCCGTTCGGATGGACTTACATAACACGCTAAAACAATGTTTCATCCCGGGTTTCATACATAACATACAATACACATTATAAAGACACTAAACAAGATAAACAAAAACTCAACACAGATGTAAGCTATAGACATAGTGCATTCACAAGCATAAGCAAATAAACAAAACAAAATAAACTAATCGATATCAAAAATAAGTTTTCAGCAAAAGCCCAGAGGTGTGTTAGAAGTCCTGTGTTGTTGGCAGTTGGCACAAGAAGTGTATTGTTAAAATTTTCTTGTAATAACATCTTTGCTCTGGATACCAGACTGGAACTCCTCCAAAGTCTAGCTAGTGTGTGATTACCCTCATCAGGAAACGAGGGTAGACCAGGAATAGCTTGCTAGACCACAAGTTGCTTACAAAATCTGTCACACCCCCAAAATCCACAAGCGGAGTATCACCGCAGGAGGCGTGACATGACCAGGATCAAGCCACCAATCATATTGAACAATATTGTAAAGTAAACAAAAGTCTAACCACACAATATAATTGGTGTTCAAAAACAAGTTAACCAAATTCAAGTTACCAGCGGAAACATAAAGTGTAAAACCAAAATATAAGTTTAAAAGTTTGAATGTTTAACATGGCACACAACGGTCCATGTCCCACAACGACTCCTCCTGCTCGTGCAAGCTCCAGCTAAGCATCTAACGACCTGTAAGGCATGTAACAACGAGTCAACAACAAAGTTGAGCGAGTTCACAGTTGGTTGTCCATTTTATAGTCGTTTCAAAAACCATAAGTTCATTCGAAGAGCAGTAGTTAATCAGTTCCTTGTTTCCCAAACCATAATCAGTGGGGGCTACCCCATGTTAACCACTAGACCGTTACCACATCGACAACTGACTGAGAAAGTTGTGCCCTACGTCAATGTCTATCATCATTGACTAAGTGCCCAGATCCGTTAGTACACGCCCGTCCTCCCGGCACGGTGTGAGGCTTGTCAACCCTAATAGCGCTATTAACTAATGACCCGCTCGCCATTGGCCCGACGATTAAGTCGATATAAAAATGAGGAACTTAATGATAAAGTTTTGTCTAGTAAGTTATACGTTGTCGTCCTTCCCAACCGAGAATACGCAGGTTAAATGTAGTCGTCCTTCCCAACCGAGGACGGAGGTACATATTCTGTTAGAGGTGAATATGTAGGTTTCGTTTTAGCTTCTTAACCCATTCCCAACCCACCAGGAATCCCATGCCTTATAAAAGTGTGAACTCACATTTGATTGCTCGGTAAGACTTAGTTACTTGTTTTATCGTTGGACACCCCAAACCCTAATATGGTTCCAATCATAGTCAGTTTCGTTTCCATAGAATTCACTTATTCATCGCATAGTTTCCACATGTGATAGGCAAGTATGGCACACATTATCATACAAGTTATAACGAGTATTCGGGTTATATGTATTTTCACAATACAAATCCATATATCATAATGCATGTAGCAATAATAACTCATAACACATAACAATCACCTTGGTTACCAAGATCTTGTATCGAAATCACATAAAGTCCAACATAACTCGGCAGCCCATGATTAATCCCACACAAAGCCCATCCAAAACACCTAACCCGTTTACCCCCAAGTACAGACACGAATTACACCCACATAGAAAGCATTTGGATCGTAACATATTAGTATTGCAGCCATACAAAATAACTCGAGCCCAATTGCGTTTGGGCCCAACAGCCGAAGGTGTGTTATACGTAGCCCAACTAATAATTATAACTCAAATCATGTGTGTGACATTAACTAGTGAGTGGTCCATGTTCACTTTGTGGCTACCCGTGAGTGTGTGACCCAATCATGGGTGTGCGACCCACGTGTGGTTTGCCTAACAACAGTATACAGCCCAATTAAAAAGTGTGATTATGTGCAATCCAATTAATATGCGACCTGTTTATGCTTAACAAACACTTCCGTTTTTTTTTCAATAGTTATCCCCCACCATTTACTCAATCAACAATAATCGGTCCACATAATGCATATTTTGAACAGTGAGTTACCAGGAATAATCAAGGAGCTATCAACATACAAACAATACAGACCATGCACATGTTATTCGGCCCACATCAAAATCATCATAGTTATCAACCACTCAATAGCATTCCAACCAATTTATTATATGTCCGATATGTGTACTAGAATTGTGACACTCGTTTAATAACCAACCATCTTAATCATACTATTCTGTCATGTTTCAATACAGCATATATATATATCCACTTGATGTTAATTAAAATCGCACATAAACAAGATCGACCGATAAGAATTAGCAAGATCAACAATTAGTAATTAAAACTAACGTAACATGAATCTACTAACCCGAAAAGGTTTGATCGGTAGGCTGAAGTCTCGGGGGGGGGGGGGGTCTCCTGTCGCACGTACGTATGGAAGCAATAGGGTTTTTGGTTTGTGTTTAAAGTTTAATCTAATCAAGAAGCATATTACATAATCATATAATGTGAGGGTTTGGGCGGTTTACTATATTAGCCGAAGTGGGCTCAAGCCCACTCACTTGGGCTGCCACAACAATTGGCAAAACTTGTTAAGATTTGGGCTTACGAAACCGGGCAAGTAGTAACTCAAGTCTAAATAATTAAGAGTATACTAGGCCCAACTCTGGGTAGTTAAACATATATTAGGCCCAACTGTAAGGTTTTCGAATACGGGTGTTTGGTTTGGGCCTACGGGTGTGCGTGTGTGTGTGTTGGCCCAAATATACGAACATGTAAACTAACTGAGTTATAACAACAACGCAGCTCGTTGGAGAGAAACAATTAACGAGAAGTTAGGATCACGGGATTAATGTTACAAACCTTGAAAGTTCGGGTTGTCACAAAATCTCTCATCAGGTAATCAGAAAAGTTGTATGGAACCTTTTGTACTATGGCATGCGCTGGCTCCGTCAACTTATAGAAGATTTCACGGAAGTTCACAATCTTTTTCAAGAAACATATCACGAGCTGAGTGACCAAAAACTGCTATGGTCTTATGAAGTCAGACTTGGTGATGCCTCTTGCAAGGCCCTCCACGTGATATCCCATCTAGGTTAGGGTGTTGTTCAGCTGCTGACGGGTGAAGGTCAGAACGTTGTTGTCTTCATTGAGTTGTAAAACCTCTCTGTTGACATCCTTATTGAGGACTATGGCCGTCCGCATCACCCAACTGCCGATGGTAGCCAGTATTCCCTCATGGAAAAGGATCCGAGCATTGAGCCAAAACTCCTGTAGGATATTTGGATGAATCCAGATGTGGGCGGTCAAGGCGTAGGCTAAGGGGCTATTTATCAACATGGCAAGGATGATGTTGCATCCTGCCCATGTTGGACCAGTCACATCTATTCGGACCCTCAAGTTGTGTGTGAAGTGATATGGTAGTGGAAAGGGAGCAACATTGATTTGTGCCATTTTTAGGTTGTGGGAGATGAAGAGATTTTTTCTTTTAGGGTTTCTGAGCAGAACTAAAGATGAAAGTGACTGATAATATAAAGAAAGTCTCTAAGTGGTAGTTATTTATAAGTGAAAGTGATGCTTTGCCATTAATGACACCTACCAACTCAGATTTTTTCATCTTGTTTTTCTTTTTAGTTAGATCCAATGTCAGGGGTATAAAAGAATATTGTGAGATAATTTTTTTTTCATTTATAATCTAGGCGGCCAAGTTCTGAAGAGATAATATTTTGTTTTTTTTTTGTTTAAATGATATTAAAAAAAATTGAATAAGTGAAGAAAAATTTACAGGATTGTGTTAGACCCTTAATAGGTTAATGGCTAGTGGAATGGGCTTTTAAGGTAAATGGGCTTAGGGTTTAGGGAGCCTCCTCCCTAAACACTTACTATAAATAGAAATGTCATGAATTAGGCCATGTTGTTGGTGAACTAAGCAAATCTTGTATTAGACAATTCATCCATCGTATGCAAGACAATCATCATCAATCAAAGAACTTTCTATTTCATCTCCTTTCTTGTATCGATTGCTTGTTTGTGTGATTCCGTCACCATTCAAGCTAGTGTGATATCATTGTGATCTCGTTTCGAGACTTACAATTGGTATCAGAGCCTGTCGAACCTGTTTCCAGGCTCGGATCTGATATCACGTCGTTTTTTATCTCGGACTGTTGTTGATGTTTGTAACACCTGTGCCTCCACGGCCATCAAACAAATACCAAACCAATGAAATATTATATTTCATACTTGGGATTTGTAAAATTATGTGTATCTTTTACACATATCAACTCTTGTTTGATTTTAAGCTTTAAATCGCTTTCGGGAGGGTTATACGCGCTCTGATGCGTAAATATAACCAGTTTAATCCAACGAACACTCCGGAATAGTGAAATAGGCTTAACATACCTTAAATAACCTTTACATAACTTAGATATAAGTTTTGGAAGGTTTGGTGTGGTGAAATCAAAGTTTAATCGCTTACAGGGACTAAAGTTGACAAACTGCGAAAGTATGCCAATTTGAACTGTAACAGACATTCCGGAACATGACCATAAGTTAAACATACCATAAATATCCTTCACATAGCTTAGAAATAGGCTTTGAGGTGTTCGGTATGCTAAAATAAACTTTTGTGTCATTCAGGGACTAAAAGTGTCAAAAAGTGCACAAGTTTGCATTTTCACGCATAACTTACATTCTGAATACATCCGGACATCCAAAAACTTATGTAAGCATGACTACATTATGCTTTAGTGTTTGGCTTGCCAAAAATCCATTCGTCGCGTCATTTGGATCGTTTTTCGCGCTTATGCGCATTCCGTCGTAATTAAGCGAACATCGCGTTCGTACGACCAAACGAACCAACACCCGGCATATTTTTGAGCATGTTTCATGTCCACAATGTTTAGACATCATTTTAGGGCCTTAAAGTTGGCTTTACGGGACTTAGAAGTGTCGGAAATGGCCTTAAACACGTGCAGGGACCAAAACTGTCAATTCTGCAAGAAGTTTGCTGATCAGACAGCTAGGCGGCCCGCCTCAGTTTCTTAACATTCTTAGGCGGCCCGCGTCAGACTCCCAGAACAGATCAGAACGAACAGTCAGCGTGTACCAGCTGTTTTAACCACAACCACACACTTGCAACTTGCATATTCAGCTGATAAACATCATTTTTAGGCACCACAACTTTCCGACACTTGTACGGATACGATTAAGGCACGATATTCGACAAACGATCTTAACGGTTCGGGTATTCCTATAAATACCCAACCCACACAACTTCAAAACCCACTAGAATTCTGATCCTAGAAGCTCTAAGTTGAAACCATTGTTTCATACCTGAGTTACTTGGATCGGGATTAGCATTCGGGGACCCTTCGTAAGTATTCTTTCGTTCTTTTATTGCTTTTCGAGTCTTTCGAGTCTGAAAGTCAAACTTTGTTTGACTTTCTGCATTGACCAGTTATGGTCAATGTGAAGTTCGTTTGAACTTCGCAACGTGAGTGTAATCACGTTGGTTATAGTCCCTTGGGACTATGCCTACTGATTACCACGTTGTCTAGGGTCGTAGGGTAAGCGATCTAATAAATCGCTTATACCTCGAACCCGACCCATTTGGTCGATCATTAGGATCCGACCAAACACATTAGGTGACCATAGTAGGTAGGGAATAACCTTCCGAGGTTATACCCTATGGTCACATCGTTTAAGTAGTTGTATGATAGGTAGTTTATATGCCTTAGGTAAATTACCAGAATACCCTTTTCATGTATAATTGGTAATTAAGCATATGTAACCTAAACTTTTGTAACATAACTGATTATGTAACATGTTTAGGCATATAACACTTGTCATAGGACTAGTTAGACGGTCCGAACGCGTTTCACGCACACGACGCGTTAAAGTAGCATAAGCTACCTTAATGGGTCGCGATGGGTCGAAAGCACTTAGGTTAGTCTCATTGTAGTATGTAGGCCTTGTTAAACCATATCATATGAGTTCCAATACTCATTTGGTTTGCCAAGCCTCATCCTATCCGATCTCCCGATTTAAGTCCGGTTTATTTATATAGTATTGGATTTGCCGACTGATTCCGTGCTCCCTCTAGCTTTGTTTGGTTGTTGTTCAAGACCTCCAAGCATTCTCAGGCGAGTACATTATTCCCCTATTTTACTGCTTTCAATTGTTTTGGGGTGACTCATATGTGCTAAATGTTTTCAAGGTTTTAACGATGGTATCAAAAACGATTAAGACGATTTATACAAAACTAATAACGATTTCGATAATGTGAACGAACTTGTTGGTTGGGTTACATAACAAATGACATTCATTAGCAATGATCAAGCCGACCAGTATTAGGTTATGGTACCATAGGATCTGACAAATCTCGTTATTTACTACACCCGTGGTTATGTGTGGGTATGGTAGGTGGCGACTGAATCTGAAATTATTAATTTACCCTATGGAGGTTTGTTAATACGAAAACGAGAAGCGACGAAAGCGAGAAGCGATGAAAGTCACGAAGGTTTGAATGTTATTAGCGAGACGACCTTATAAGTAGTTTCACGACCTAAAACGAATTAAACGATTTACGATTGGTTTTCACATGATGTTTTAACGATTGGGTTAACGATTGGGTTCAAAGCGATATACGATATTATTTTGGTTATACATATTACATGATTTACATTTGGGCATGAACATTACTTTGGTGGTTTGGTTTGGATTAAGTGATTAAGTAACAATGCGTGTGGAATATGATACAAGCATGGTGGATACGCCGCTGGTACTTCCTATATATAAGTGTTTGTATGGTATTACATATTGTAGCGTTATTTGAATCATTTCAGTTTGAGACATAGAACATTTTATACAAGTAACATACTTTTCACAATACATTTATTTACAAACAACTTATCTTATACAAACTCATTTTACATGGTTATTCATTTAATCATGCATTATTCTCTTATTTATACATATCACCTAAACTTATCATTGTTTTTCAAATAATTTACTAAAACAAATGTTTTTGGGTTAAGAGTCATGGCTACGAGGTTTTACAAATTATAACCCGCTTGATTTGAGTTGGTTAATTAAGTTGCAATATTATACTCTTTTCAAAACAAGGTTTTTAAATAAAGTATTGCAACGTCTAAACTAGCCATGATTTCGACACTCCTACAAAACCTATGTACTCGCCAGCATTTCTTTGCTGACCTCGTTTTCACATATGTTTCAGGTATTGTTGAATGATATCGATTGATAAGATGCATGCTCACATAGGACTGGACAAGGCCTTAGTGACTCAATAACAATGATAGATTATGTTTAAATTGTGTATTTAGATTTCCAGACGATGTAATTATTCAATGTTTAATAAAACGAAACACTTTTGGTATCCATGGTTATGAAACATTAATTCTGTTGCAACACGCCCCGATGTTTCCGCCGCGATTTGTTGTTTTACGCGGTCGGGGTGTGACAGAAAAGATGGTATCAGAGCCAATGGTTATAGGGAATTAGGTTATTAGTAATTAGTAATGCTTTGACCTAGTCTATAACCTTCTTAGGACCCTCACGCGAGTTTACTTGCGTTTAGTCATAAAACAATACTGTCACCTATCCTTAGGTGACAACCACAACAAGAAAATAAATTTCAAAACCGCTTTGAAAACTAGTCATCTGTTCTAGGATGATTGATTACTAGGTTTTGAACCCTCTATTGTAAGGTTTTGAACTCTCTATTATATGGTTTTGAACCCCTTTGAGTTTTCAAAACTTCGTCAAGGTTTTGGGTTTTAAATGATGTGAACACGTGCAAACTGGAAGGGTGAATGCCTGTATTCTGGGTTTTCTGGCTAGGCAAGCACTTCGTATACATCTCATCAGACGCGAGACCAGTTGTGCTTACCTGGGAATTCTTGGGATGAGTGTTCACTTATTAGGCGAGCATGTCTTCGCGATACATTATTTTTGACCCATTTACTTTGATCAGTCACCGTCTCATTTGTTTGCCTTAGGTAACAAACAAATGATCGCAATCTTCATGCGTTATCATTCTGTTTTGATTGTCCAATAATCTTTCACCTGTTTCTCCCTATGCCTTTCTTTTTCTTCAAGAATGTCTCTTCATCACGATGACGCCCAGATATCTGAGCAAGCAGCCAAAATTCGCTCAGCGAATAGGCGAAGTAGCCCTGAAGACTGTTGAATTAGCTACTGCCATGTATCATCTCCAGGATGAAGCCACTCAAGAGTCACCAAGACAGGCAGGACCTAGTCAGGTGACAGCACCATCAGCCAAGAAATCAATCGAGGAATCAAAGACCATGGATGAACGATCCCCTAAGAAGTCAAAGAAGCGAAAGGCTTCTCAGAACTTCGCCATGGTCGCTCACAATGGTAAAGCAGTCCCCAACCAACCAGCTCAACCCCCTGCTAGGTGTGTATGGCTTTTCCTATGATACCTACATCAAGGAACTATGTACCTTACAACCTACTCTTGTGATTTCTCTCTCTCAAATGATTGCTCATGATTCCCTCGAAAATTTTAAGTACTCGTTTCACTCTAAGAAACAAAGTACAGAAAATTAAGTGACATTATGAGTAATCGTGCTTTTCGCACATCTGTGCCTTTAAATCCTTGGTTAGATAACTAAGGGTATTTTCAAATCTCATACCCATTACGTTTTGATTTTTCAACATACACAGTACCAGTATTTCAAAACAATCTTCATGATCTCAAAACATTTCATATAGTTTGAAAACAATTTTTCTAGATGCATTGTCTGTGTTATTTCAAAAACATTGGCCATGTTATCAAAACCAACCTTTCTAATTTCAAAATATTTCATATAGTCTGAAGACAATATTAACACAATACATTTTCTGATCAAGTGCATGATTTCGAAAAGCATCATTCATGTCTTTCAAAAACCTTATACATAATTTCAAAATTCATTTCGCATGATTTTAAAACATTTTTGTAAATATATCTACCTATTACACCTACTTTATGATTTCAAAAAAAAAAAAAAAATATTATATATAAGGTTTCAAAAACGTTAAACACATTTTTCTTAAAAGAACCCCATGCATAGTTTTCAAAAATATTTTCCTCATACATTGACTTAACCTTCAAATTCCGCTTCATATGTCGCCTTGACATATCAGGCATCTCAACTTCATAAGCATTTTACTTCATGTTTTGACTTAAGCACATCCCGTGCAAGATTTCAAAACATCTTCAACTTCTAAAATCCATATGGGATCTTTTTTTTATCTCCACAATTAGACCCTTGTGGATAATCATCATTCAAATCAGAGTCCTTAATCGGATTCCTTATGTACCTTAATTCGAACACTTCGGTTCCTAGTAATCGAAATCGAATTTTCTTTTTGAATCTTTCTATCTTTATAGTTGGATTCTTGATAACGTTTAAAGTACCAAATGAAATTCACGGAATGGATTCCTAGTGTGCTTTAAATGCATGTACGCAATTTACAAGACAAATTAACGAAAAATTTTGTGGTTATATGATATGTGTTTATCTGTTCTCCTCTATGTTTTTGTGTATTACGATTTTCCAAATCCTCATAGAATCTTTCATATCTTCATATGAGAGATTCATAGTAGGATATTCAAAAGGTACTACCTTAAATCCTTATGGGCTTCTACCTAGTAGTTAAGACCCTTGGGTTATATAGTACCACTCCATGATTCATAAGAGACCCTCTTAGTAGTCTAGTCAAAAAGATTGATTTACAATTTGGTTAGAGAACGACATCTAGTGATGTAGCTGAACAGACTCCTTGATAGTCTATTTAGATCATTTATTGATTTAATTTAAAGGACTCTATGGCGGTCTAGTCACACTCATCACCGGTTTGTTCATTTGGTTTTCCCCTACACACTATAAAATAGACTGTGTGAATTGTGCAAAGAATTGTCTGATTATGGACGCGTACATAATTATGAAATTTAGTGCACAGAAACACAGTAAGATTTATTATGTGTAAGAACCGATAGTGACAACAATAACGAAATGAGAATGATGTAATGGAGGTACGGTGGACGCACCAATGACGCTTCATATACTTGTATATAAGTATCCCTCTTACATTGCAATCATGATGTTATTAAAGATTACTAGAAGTTCAGAACCCTAACCAATATTGTTCGATCTTTTCAACCTCATGTTTTCAAGCTCTCACAAGTTTCCTCTAAATAAATTTCGGGACGAAATTTCCTAAAGTAGGGGAGACTGTAACACCTGTGCCTCCACGGCCATCAAACAAATACCAAACCAATGAAATATTATATTTCATACTTGGGATTTGTAAAATTATGTGTATCTTTTACACATATCAACTCTTGTTTGATTTTAAGCTTTAAATCGCTTTCGGGAGGGTTATACGCGCTCTGATGCGTAAATATAACCAGTTTAATCCAACGAACACTCCGGAATAGTGAAATAGGCTTAACATACCTTAAATAACCTTTACATAACTTAGATATAAGTTTTGGAAGGTTTGGTGTGGTGAAATCAAAGTTTAATCGCTTACAGGGACTAAAGTTGACAAACTGCGAAAGTATGCCAATTTGAACTGTAACAAACATTCCGGAACATGAACATAAGTTAAACATACCATAAATATCCTTCACATAGCTTAGAAATAGGCTTTGTGGTGTTCGGTATGCTAAAATAAACTTTTGTGTCATTCAGGGACTAAAAGTGTCAAAAAGTGCACAAGTTTGCATTTTCACGCATAACTTACATTCTGAATACATCCGGACATCCAAAAACTTATGTAAGCATGACTATATTATGCTTTAGTGTTTGGCTTGCCAAAAATCCATTCGTCGCGTCATTTGGATCGTTTTTCGCGCTTATGCGCATTCCGTCGTAATTAAGCGAACATCGCGTTCGTACGACCAAACGAACCAACACCCGGCATATTTTTGAGCATGTTTCATGTCCACAATGTTTAGACATCATTTTAGGGCCTTAAAGTTGGCTTTACGGGCCTTAGAAGTGTCGGAAATGGCCTTAAACACGTGCAGGGACCAAAACTGTCAATTCTGCAAGAAGTTTGCTGATCAGACAGCTAGGCGGCCCGCCTCAGTTTCTTAACATTCTTAGGCGGCCCGCGTCAGACTCCCAGAACAGATCAGAACGAACAGTCAGCGTGTACCAGCTGTTTTAACCACAACCACACACTTGCAACTTGCATATTCAGCTGATAAACATCATTTTTAGGCACCACAACTTTCCGACACTTGTACGGATACGATTAAGGCACGATATTCGACAAACGATCTTAACGGTTCGGGTATTCCTATAAATACCCAACCCACACAACTTCAAAACCCACTAGAATTCTGATCCTAGAAGCTCTAAGTTGAAACCATTGTTTCATACCTGAGTTACTTGGATCGGGATTAGCATTCGGGGACCCTTCGTAAGTATTCTTTCGTTCTTTTATTGCTTTTCGAGTCTTTCGAGTCTGAAAGTCAAACTTTGTTTGACTTTCTGCATTGACCAGTTATGGTCAATGCGAAGTTCGTTTGAACTTCGCAACGTGAGTGTAATCACGTTGGTTATAGTCCCTTGGGACTATGCCTACTGATTACCACGTTGTCTAGGGTCGTAGGGTAAGCGATCTAATAAATCGCTTATACCTCGAACCCGACCCATTTGGTCGATCATTAGGATCCGACCAAACACATTAGGTGACCATAGTAGGTAGGGAATAACCTTCCGAGGTTATACCCTATGGTCACATCGTTTAAGTAGTTGTATAATAGGTAGTTTATATGCCTTAGGTAAATTACCAGAATACCCTTTTCATGTATAATTGGTAATTAAGCATATGTAAGCTAAACTTTTGTCACATAACTGATTATGTAACATGTTTAGGCATATAACACTTGTCATAGGACTAGTTAGACGGTCCGAACGCGTTTCACGCACACGACGCGTTAAAGTAGCATAAGCTACCTTAATGGGTCGCGATGGGTCGAAAGCACTTAGGTTAGTCTCATTGTAGTATGTAGGCCTTGTTAAACCATATCATATGAGTTCCAATACTCATTTGGTTTGCCAAGCCTCATCCTATCCGATCTCCCGATTTAAGTCCGGTTTATTTATATAGTATTGGATTTGCCGACTGATTCCGTGCTCCCTCTAGCTTTGTTTGGTTGTTGTTCAAGACCTCCAAGCATTCTCAGGCGAGTACATTATTCCCCTATTTTACTGCTTTCAATTGTTTTGGGGTGACTCATATGTGCTAAATGTTTTCAAGGTTTTAACGATGGTATCAAAAACGATTAAGACGATTTATACAAAACTAATAACGATTTCGATAATGTGAACGAACTTGTTGGTTGGGTTACATAACAAATGACATTCATTAGCAATGATCAAGCCGACCAGTATTAGGTTATGGTACCATAGGATCTGACAAATCCCGTTATTTACTACACCCGTGGTTATGTGTGGGTATGGTAGGTGGCGACTGAATCTGAAATTATTAATTTACCCTATGGAGGTTTGTTAATAGGAAAACGAGAAGCGACGAAAGCGAGAAGCGATGAAAGTCACGAAGGTTTGAATGTTATTAGCGAGACGACCTTATAAGTAGTTTCACGACCTAAAACGAATTAAACGATTTACGATTGGTTTTCACATGATGTTTTAACGATTGGGTTAACGATTGGGTTCAAAGCGATATACGATATTATTTTGGTTATACATATTACATGATTTACATTTGGGCATGAACATTACTTTGGTGGTTTGGTTTGGATTAAGTGATTAAGTAACAATGCGTGTGGAATATGATACAAGCATGGTGGATACGCCGCTGGTACTTCCTATATATAAGTGTTTGTATGGTATTACATATTGTAGCGTTATTTGAATCATTTCAGTTTGAGACATAGAACATTTTATACAAGTAACATACTTTTCACAAGACATTTATTTACAAACAACCTATCTTATACAAACTCATTTTACATGGTTATTCATTTAATCATGCATTATTCTCTTATTTATACATATCACCTGAACTTATCATTGTTTTTCAAATAATTTACTAAAACAAATGTTTTTGGGTTAAGAGTCATGGCTACGAGGTTTTACAAATTATAACCCGCTTGATTTGAGTTGGTTAATTAAGTTGCAATATTATACTCTTTTCAAAACAAGGTTTTTAAATAAAGTATTGCAACGTCTAAACTAGCCATGATTTCGACACTCCTACAAAACCTATGTACTCGCCAGCATTTCTTTGCTGACCTCGTTTTCACATATGTTTCAGGTATTGTTGAATGATATCGATTGATAAGATGCATGCTCACATAGGACTGGACAAGGCCTTAGTGACTCAATAACAATGATAGATTATGTTTAAATTGTGTATTTAGATTTCCAGACGATGTAATTATTCAATGTTTAATAAAACGAAACACTTTTGGTATCCATGGTTATGAAACATTAATTCTGTTGCAACACGCCCCGATGTTTCCGCCGCGATTTGTTGTTTTACGCGGTCGGGGTGTGACAATGTTTCTGTTTCTGCTGTGAATCTGGTCATCTCGGACGTGTTTCTGCAGATCTCGGATAATCTTCATCGCATCTCAGACCATCTCGGATAACCATCAATGATCTCGGACTTGAATATTGACTCCATCTCGGACCAACATCATATCATCTCGGAACATCATCAAGACATCTCGAACCACAATCAAATCATCTCGGATTCTCATCAAGTCTTCTCAAATTGTCATCAAGCCATCTCGAATTATTATTAAGTCATCTCGGATAAACATCAAGGGATCTTAGATTGTCATCAAATCATCTCGGATCAACTGTTTGAAGATTGCCTTTGTCATTCATCTCGAATAAACGGCTCATCTCGGACAACATACCATCTCGGACCACTATTTATCTTGAACCCTTCATCTCGGACCAACCATCTCGGATAAGCCTTCTTGAATTACTTTTCAGACTTTTCAGACACTATGTTGAACCCAAAGGGTGTTATGAATGGCGTTGTGACTGCTGCTGATCTCGCCAATGCTACCCTTGCTACTATTCAGACTAAGTCTCTAGCTTTCCATCAAGAGCTCGATCAGGTCATTGGCACGTCTACCAAGGTTCCAAGGTTTCTGTACGGAGACGACTACTATGAGTGGAAGTTTAGGTTTGAATAATACTGTAAGGCAAAGGAACCTCATGTTTGGAGGAGCATTAAAAATGGACCACTCACTATCATGTATGCTACTGAAGATGACCCTCATACTCAGATTCCAAAGCCCGAAGGCATTTTTACTGAAGAAGACAGAAAGGTCATAGTTGAGGATGAATCTGCTTTTGGAAATCTCTCAATGGCTCTTGGTCCAGACATCTCAATTGCCGTCTGAAACTGCAAGAGTGCAAAGGAAATTTGGGATCAACTGACACACTTATTTGAAGGAAATGTTGATATGAAGGCAAGTAGAGTCAACATGATGAATCAACAATTCAGTTCTTTTAACCATATTTTGGAGAAACTGTTGAGAATCAGATTAGGAGGTTCATCAAACTAATTTCATAGATGGTTAGTGCTGGAATCAACATCTCCAACAGTGGAATGAACCGTCAGTTGCTGAATTCACTACCAAAAGGATGGGATGCCAAGTTTTCAATGATCAAGTGTACAAAGGATCTGAATTAAATGACACTTACTGAGTTGATTGCCACTATCAAGTCGTGTGAGATCGACAATCAGCAGAGAGAGATAAATCACAAGAACTCACTGATGGCTGCTGGTATGAAAAGCCCCAATAATGCTGCTTTGATGTCTCAAGCTCATCCAAATCTAGTTTTCAGTCCAGTTCATGGAGTCATGAACAACAATCCAAACATTGTGTTCAGTCTTGTTGCAACACCAAAATCTAACTATGTGTATGGTATGTCTCTTCCCGTTTCTCAAGCACCTACCGTCAATACCACCAGTGTTCAGCAGCAACCCCAGCCTCAGCCACAACATACAAATGTTGCTTTTGGTTATACCACACAGCCTGCAACTCAAGGTGTTCCATCCTCACCTTCAATGGAACATATGGCCTTCTTGACTAGGCAAAATGAAAAAAAAATGGCTCTCGCAGCTTCTATGATCTCCAATTTGAATGCTTTCTTAGCTGCTGATCTCATGCCTTCAAGTGAGATAACTCCATATATGAATCAGGTGGTTGAAGAAGACTTGGAAAAACTGGATGTGGCTTGGAATCTTGCTATGTCGGCTTTTAAGGCAGACAAGTTTACTAAGAGGTATGGGCGTCATCCAATGAATGCTCGTCCTGGAGTACTGAAAGACAGGCTAAAGTGCTACAGATGCTATGAGCTACGACACTTTGCTCGGGATTGCAAAAGGGCACCATTAGGAAATGAAGCTATTCAAGCAGCTGCAGCTCAGAACAAGGAAAGGTCAATGGTTCCTGTCACACCTGCCGAGACCTTGACTTCAACTGGACAAGGAAACTCTGGAGCTGGAAGGGCTTTGATTGCGCAGGAACAGAGTGGCTTCAATTGGGCTGATGCAGTTGCATAAGTGGAATCAATGAAGCTGTCTGAAACTGCTACTGCTGAGAAGGTTCATCAATGCTTGATGGCGCTGACCGAGGAACCGAAATCGCTCTCCAAGACGGTAAATTCCCTTTTATGTACTAAACACTGTAGAAAGAAAGTTGCTTTTTGGAGATCTCAAAACTCAGCATTGATCACTGATTACAACAGTGAAATGGGAAATGGCATCAGTCTTCTAGAGAACAATAAGATTCTCTATGAAAAGATTGAGGCACTAAAGAAAGATATAACTCAGCTTCACAGAGACGTGAATCAACATCAATGTTGGGTTCAAGATTATAAACATAGACTCACAGTAAAAACCCTTGAATGCGACTCTGTGAAAGTTGGGCTAGAACTTCTCAGTGGAAATACAAGCAAAATGAGTTAAACATTAAAAAATTTGAGAGTTCTAGTGACACTGTTTGTAATTTGTGCAATGTGCAACTTGCATTCAAGGAAAACAAGGGAAAGGGTTTGGGATGTACACGGGTTCCACCATCATATAGTCATAATTACTCCAGACTGCCCACTACTCAGCAAGAAATGGAGAACTATGATAAAATGATTTATGGTAAACCTAGTGATTATGTTCCATGGGAACCGTCAAAATCTAAAAATGGCCAACCATCTGATTTCAAGAAACCAATGAATTTTGTCAAGAATGAAAATGAAAATTGTTCAAGTAAATCAGCAGATAAATCCGAACGCGTAAATGAAACAGAAACAAAACCAGTTAAAACATCCACATAGGAGATAGAGGAAAGTTCACTAAATTCTGATTCTGTTAACAACACTAATTGTTCTGGTTCATGTGCAGAGTCAGTATGAACAGAAGAGAAGTATAAAGAGGATGATGAATCACATCAAGGTGTTGCTGATAATGCTACTTCTGATGAAAATGACCTTTATGCTTGGAACTATGTTTTTTCTAGGTTTGCTGAGACTTGGGGTGTTCCCACTAAAACTGATGAATCTGGTGCTGTTATCTTAGACTATGGTTGTGATAAAAATGGTTGTGTTGAAAATGTTGAAGATGTTTTGACAGGAGAGCCTGATGTATCGACTGATGAACTTGAGACATCTGTTTCAAGTGACTCGGAAATCAATTTTGATGATTCGGGCAACTATTCTGGTGCGCCTAAAACATCGAATGATACATCAGAAAATCTCAAAAAGGATGAAAAACCTGATGTTTTTTTATTGTGATAATGAAGAAATTGTTGAACAGGGGTCATCTGACGAACCGGATAAACAAACAGAAGATTCAGGAACATCAGATAATGAGCATAAATCTTCCAAAGATTCCGATTGTGATGAACAATCAGAATCCAGCAGCGTTGCGACAGAAGAAAGTCAAACTGTCTTAGAAATAGACTACTCATCAGCTGACAAACCAGAATCTTCTAATGTCAAGGACTCAGAGGCTGATAAAGCTGAAGAAGAGATATCCATAGAGTCCAATTCTGCAGAAGCTCATGGGAAAAGGGAGACTATAGAGAAGGAATCCATGGAAATTAATTCAATAGTTGAATCAGATGATGAAACTATAGAAGAAATTATTATGGAAACCCTCTCTACAAAAACTCATGAGAACATGGTCTTTGGGGAAAAGGAATCTGCGGAAGTCACTTCAACAGATAACTCAACTCTTGACCCTAAAGGATCAGATTCTGAAGAAAGTGTTTTTGATAAAACAAAATCAACTGAATCCGTTCCTTTTAAGAAGAATGATCACGTAAAAACAGAAGGCCACGAAAAGGGAAAATTCAAAAGGAAAACCCGACTCTCAAGCAAACTGAACCAAAACTTAAGGGTAAAGTTGCGGATACTTACTCTTGTGCTAATAACTATGAGCAGGGTTCATCCAAGATCAAACATGCACGCAAGAAATCAGCGTAAAATGAAAAGAAAAGACGTGATCGATTCTCGAGAATAACACAAGCAGAACTAAATGTCTTTTGCTCAAAAAGACAAAAGTGTTTTAATTGTGGAATTCTGGGATACATTGCAAGAAACTGTGTTCATCGTCCCTACTACTCTAGGAACAAGTATCATTAGAAGGCTATGCATTCTCACTTTGTCAAAAAATCGACCTTCTAAAGCCAAGCCTTCTGACAGAGACTTGAATCTAGCAAAAGGAGAAAACCAAAAATTTGCAAACATAAACAGGTTTCAAAGTAAGTCAAAAGCCACACCTTTTAAAAGAAATGTTTCAGACACCAAGAATTGGAAACCCAAAGTTCCTACTAGATCCAAGGCTCCATGTTCGCAACCGACAACATCTTATTCATCGCCCAAAACCACAAGCGATGTTAAGAGTCATATGATCTTTCGCAGGTGTCTTACATAGACAGCGATGGTCAACTCAGGTCCACTATGGCCTGGGTTCCAGTTTCAAACTGATTTCGTTAAATGTGTAGGAATGACAATGGAGGGCTATCTTTAGACTTTGGTTTATTGATAGTGGTTGTTCTAGGCACATAATGGGAGATATATCCTAGTTTAATGCATAAAAATATTCGGCGGAGGATGTGTCAACTTCGAAGGAGGAGAATCTGGGAGAATCACCATGAAGGGAATAGTCAAAAATGGAGTTCTCACCTTTTCAGACGTCAATTACGTCCCGGAGCTGAAGCACAGCGTGTTGAGTGTATCACAGATGTGAGACAAAGGAATGGAGGTTCTCTTCACTAGGAGTGGTTGTCTCATTCTGAAATCAGGAATTATCATACCTGAAGATTGGTTTCTGCTTAAAGCTGAATGCGGGTGAAACGCTTATGTGATTGACATGAACAAAGCTCCCACTGATCAAGTTACTTGTCTGTTCTCAGAGATAGCTGAACATGATGCTAAGCTGTGGCACCATCGATTGGGTTATCTGAACATGAAAAATCTAAATCGATTAGCCAAAGGAGGTCTAGTCAGGAATTTGCCAATTAAGGACTTCATGCAGATAGAAAAATGTGAAGCATGTACTCGTGGAAAGCAGCATCGTAGACCTCATAAGTCTAAACCTGTGCACACAACCTCAAAAGTTCTGGAGCTACTGCATATGGATTTATTTGGTCCTGTCAATGTACTCAGTATTAGAGGAAAGGCTTACTATTTGATCATTACCGATGATTTTTCTCGTTTCACTTGGGTGTTTTTCCTTGAACAAAAAAGTGAGACAACAGGTTTAATCAAGAAATTTGTGACTCTTATGGAGAATCAAGCAAATGAACGAGTAAAGATTATTTGTTGTGATAACGGGACAAAATTCAAGAATGCTGAGCTAAATGAATTTTGTGCCTTGAAGGGAATTGATCGTCAGCACAGTACAACTAGATCTCCTCAACAGAATGGAGTAGCGGAAAGACGTAATCGAACTCTCATTGAAGATGCTCGTACAATGCTGATAGATTCAGGTCTTCCACTAATATTTTGGGTAGAAGCAGTGAATATGGCCTGCTACGTTCAGAATCATGCCTTAATCAACAAACGTCACATGAAGACTCCCTATGAATAGTAGAAGGTCAAAAACCCTCGGTGCAACACTTTCGTACTTTTGGCTGTCCGTGTGTGCGTCTTCTCATGGATTCCAGAGGAAAATTTAAAGCTCGAGGAGATTCTTGCTATTTCATTGGATATGCTAAGAACACTTCTTATCGTGTGTAAAACAAAGTCAAGAAGCAGATCGTGGAAGCATATCATGTGGATTGGTTGAAAGAAAATCCAAAGGATGCTCGCATTAGACCTGATCGGCTATATGATTATTCCTAGCTATTTAAATCGTTTCCTATTATATTTGATGAAATTGCTAATGCAGGTGCTTTGAGTTCAGATATGCCTATTCCCATTGAAGATTAAGATGAAGATGTGGCTTTGCAAAATATGCTCAAGAAACTCACTATGGATCCATCGGGATTTCACAAGGATACTCAAGCACAAGTTCACTCTTCGACAGTTCAGGAGCCGATTTTTGAACCCGTTGCGGCTATCCCTGATGGTGCAGTCCGCAACACGGAAGCCTCCTCAGGACCCTCAAATATTCAAGGAACTTCTCTGTTTCCATGATCAATTTTCTCAGATTGCACTATAGATCCACCGGTGATCAACAACGCTACTGCACCAAATGAGGGGGAGCAATCTGGAATAACATCCAGAAGCTTCTCAAACTTGCAATCAAACTTGCAAGCTCCTGTTGCAGCAATTCCATAGCGTGTTCAGAGAAGTCACCCAATCACGAATATAATTGGCCCAGTAACTGCTTGTGTCCAGACTCGCAGCAAATCGGGAGACATCAACTCATGCCTATACTCTTGCTTCATTTCACAGATTGAGCCTAAAAACATTAATGTTGCCTTGCAGGTACCTGGATGGGTTGATGCAATGCATGAAGAGCTTAATCAATTCGAAAGACTAGGACATTGAGAAGCTACCTCAAGGAAAGCGCGCTCTTGGCACAGATGGGTGTTTCACAACAAACAAGATGATACTGGAGTGATCGTTAGGAACAAGGCTCGATTAGTAGTCCAAGGTTTGAGTCAGGTTGAAGGTTTAGACTGTGACAACCCGAGATCTCAAGGTCCTTTCTTTACGCGTTATGTGTTTCACTATCCTGTTTTCACAATTCGTTTACGTTGTAACACGTGCATGATATCTGAATGATTAAAGTATTGTTACGGTTTGGTGTTACATGATATTTGTGTAGTGTTTAGGCATAGAATAAAATCACACTTGGTTCTCACTTGATTCACGGAAAACACACTTGACGAAGAACTGGAAGTTCTTCGTCACAACCAATCTTCGACGAAGGTAGATCCTTCATTACACTCACACATGGCGAAGAATGTTCTTCGCCGGCCCAGATCCTTTCGAAGCCCATGAAGGGCCCGGTTCATTTATTCTAGTATATTCATGCGTTGGGTCTTGTTATTTCACAAAAATCCATCATATTGCAAATCCTAGCATTATTTTTCCTTCCCTCCCTCTCTGTCGATGGAAACAATCCTTCTGAGTTCAAGGTCTTGGATCGATCATTCCAACACTCTTGTGTACACATCATCTTGTGGTTAGTGACATTAACATGATTGGAATAAACTTCATTGTGATTCTTATTCAAGTGTACTTGATTGGTTGTATTGTTGTGAATGAGTACAAAGTGTGATTTAATGTTTATTTAGTAGTTTAAATTGATAGTAGTTAAGAACAGTTCATGAATTACATGGATCTCGTTGAAATTGAAACTAGAGTTTGCATTACAAAGGGGTTTCGGTGTTGTGGGAAGGGAATTTGGGGTTTGTCATGATGATCATCATGCTTTTTGATTCGTTGAAACGATAATTACGTGTTAACTGTTAGTATAATAGTGGGTGATGTAACTATTATACGTCGAATAAATTGTTGAACGGTGGATGATCGTTCATAATTAGGGTTCTTGATCATGATTAAAAAGTGTTGTTTGATCTGATTTAGAAACTGTTACTACTCGAATTAAGGGATTTGTAACCGTCTGTTAAGTGCAGCGACGAAGTACTCCTCACGAAGAACCCAGGTCGACGAAGGACCTGATTCTTCATCGACTAGCTCTTGACGAACATTTATGGTTCTTCGCCGTACTCAACCTCGACGAAGATTAGACCTTCACCAAGGTGATCCTTCGTCGCAACACTCCTAGACGAAGAATGATCCTTCGCCGGAGGATTCTTCGCCAAGGAGGCATTCCACGAAGAATAGATTTTTCATGGGGATGCTGTAATGGTGTAAATAAATAGAACAGTTTTGATATATATATATATGATGGACACTTGTGTTTATAGAATTCTATTTGCTGCATGATAACAATGTTAACTAGAAATGAGGATCTTGACTTGACTAGTGTGAGTAGCCAATTCATCTGTTAAATGTTATTATGAGACTTGCACATGGAATGTGGATTTACATGAGAACTACGTACCTGCTATGCGATATACGGTGATCTAGTGATGAATGCAAACTGTGTAAAATACATGATTTAATTATTATGAAACTGATGTTATTGGTAACTACTGTTGGGAACGAGAACTGGTGTTAGGAACGTGTATGAAATCTAAACGTTTGCTATGTGTTACGTGACAATGTTGTTACATGTGACTTGTTGAATACATGATCTAGATAAGTGTTTATGAAACTGATCATCTTTGGTAACCACGGTTGTCACACCCCGACCACGTAACACATCAAATCGTGGCGGAAACGTCGGGGAGTGTTGTAACATAATTATTGTTCCACAACCATGGTAATTAAAATTATATTTTATTCATCAACCAAAGAGTGTAATACATTGTTTCAAAACAAGAACCAAAGAGTACACAACATAATTAAACTAAGTCTATGTTTATTTTAAGTCTCTAAGGCACAGGTCCGCCCTAGTGTCACGATCATCCTATGCAGCAGCTCCTGAAAACACATGTGAAAATAGGTACGTCAGCATAAAATGCCTGTGAGATACATAGGTTTTATGTAAAATAGGATTCATGACTTATAAGTTTAGAAAAAGTAGTTTTAACAAAATCAGTCATGATCCTTGTAAAATGTTTTGTTTTATAAATCTTTTGAAAAGCGATGATAAAGTAGATGATATATAAAAGAATAATGTTAGGTTAAATGAATAACCAAGTAAAATGAGTTTTGTATAAAATAAGTTGTTTATAAAAAAATGTCTTGTGAAAAATATGTTATTTGTATGAAATGTTATATGTCTAAATTGAAATGATTCAAATAACGTTACGATATGTAATACCATACAAGCACTTATATATAGGAAGTACCAGCGGCATATCCACCATGCTTGTATCATATTACACACGCCTCGTTACTTAAATTACTTTACCCAAACAAACTACTAGTGTAAATTGCCCATGTCTAAACCATTTGTTAAATATCTTTGTGTAAACCATGCCAAAATGTATATGTCAAATATAGTCCATAAAATATGTATGCCAATATCAAAATGTCTATGTCAAATGTCAATTATGTAATGTGTAAACAAAATGTCATGTATGGCAAGTGAAATGTATATATATATATATATATATATATATATATATCTACTGAGCCATAGATAAAAATGCACAAAACAATGTATTGAAGTAAAACGTGGTTTAAATCAACGTTATGTCTTGTGGAAATGCATGCTATACTGAATACAAACATTTATGCGGTTTTGTAAAAATGCATACATCCAAGCCTTGTGACTGTGGTGATAAGTCCTTAAACAAATTAAAGGTCTATATGTATTATGTTTTATCGGATTTGGTCATTCCTTTCATCCAAACATACCTAGGATGTCAGGAACAGGAGTTGTCAATTCCTATGGTACCATTACCTACTAACGAGCGGCGTGATCAAAGTTAATGAATGTATATGGTCCCACTTAACAAACCAAATGTCATATCAAAATGTAAGCATGTGATGAAAATGTACTAAGTATGCGGCAAAACGGACATACATAGCATGTGATGAAAAACAAATGCACTAAGTATGGTGAACATACATACCATAAAATGTCATGTAAAACGATGTACTAAGTATGCTACAAAGGACATACATAGCAATAACACAATGAAATTATGTACTATAAGTGTACTAATGAACATAGCAAGTATATGATATGAAAGCATGAAAAGCATGAAATTAACAAGTAGGCACATGTGTTTCACCCCAAAATGTTTGAAAAACAGTAAAAGAGGGGTCTATGTACTCACTTGAGATTGCTCAATAGACTTTAGATATCCACCAAGGAAAGCTAGAGATTACGGAATCAAACGGCACCTAAAATAGGTAACTACATTAATAAACGGACCTATTCGGAGGATCGGATAACATTAGGGTTCGTAAACCAAATGAGTGTAGGAACTCATGTAATATGGTTTTAACAAAGCCTACATACTAAATCGAAACTTATCCTAAGTGCTTTTGACCCGTCACGACCCGTTTTGGTAGCTTATGCTACTTTAACGCGTCGTTCGCGTAAAACGCGTTCGGAACGCCTAACTAGTCCTATGACAAGTAATATATGCCTTAACATGTCTAATATTGTTGCTAAATCAGTTTAGATGTCAAAATTTGGGTTACATAGGCTTAAAATGAATTTTGGCGCAAAAAGGGCATTTTGGTAATTTACCTAAGGCATATATACTACCTATCATACAACTAACTAAACGTTGTGACCATAAGGTATAACCTCGGAAGGTTATTCCCTATACAACTATGGTCACCTAAAGTGTTTGGTCGGATCCTAATGATCGACCAAATGGGTCGGGTTCAAAAGCATAAGCGATTGATTAGATAGCTTACCCTTACGACCCTAGACAAGCACAAATCTAAAAGTGACGAGCTAAACATGCTAGAACATGTTTAGTTAAGTTAGAAAACAGGTTTTGATATCAAAACAAATGGTTTTGATACCCTAGAGTAGTTTGGTTACAAAATACGCGAGAACACGCATTTTGCCCGAAACTACGACTCGTCACTGAGTCTTGATAACGTGGTAATCAGTAGGTATAGTCACTAGGGACTATAACCATCGTGATTACGCTCACGTTATGAAGTTCAAACGAACTTCGCATTGACCATAAAATGGTCAATGCAGAAAGTCAATCGCAGTTTGACTTTCAAGCTAAAAACGCATAAAAAGAACGAAGGAACACTTACAAAGGGTCCCCACAAGATTGAATTTCCAAGTATTTCTCAGGTATGAAGTGTTTTCACACGTCAACTTAGAGAAAATCTAAGAATTCAAGTGGGTTGCAAGTGAACTATGGAGGGGTATTTATAGTTTTCGTAGTACCATTAGGATCGTTTCTTGAAAACCGAGATTCAATCCTAGCCGTACACATCAAGCCCACTGTTTTAGAAAACCAGGGGAGCCCATAGAAATGCTTAAAACCATGTGCAAATGTGCCCAACAGCTGGATCAAGCTGGAAACAACATTCTTCTGTTTTGGGGACACCTTACGGACCGTATGGTCCTCAGCCTTACGGACCGTAAGCTGGTCTGCAGATCAGCAACTTTGAAATTTGGCAGAACAGGCCCCTGTGCGCGTATGGTTGTGTTTTGGCACTTCTAACACCCGTCAAGCCCATTTTTAAGCTCCCTAATGATTTTAAAGCATAGGGGACATGAAACATGCTCAAAAATATGTCGGATGTCGGTTCGTTTGGCCGTACGGTTGCGTTGTTCGGTTAATTACGACGGAATGCGCATAAGCGCGAAAAACGATCCAAATTGAACGACGAATGGATTTTTCTTATGCCAAATACTAAAATAAAATATTTAAATGCTTACATAAATTTTTGGATGTCCGGATGTATTCAGAACGTAAGTTATGCGTGGAAATGCAAACTTGTGCACTTTTTGACGCTTTTAGTCCCTGAATGAGCATAAAGTTTATTTTAGCACACCGAACCCCTCAAAGCCTATTTCTAAGCTATGTAAAGGATATTTAGGGTGTGTTTAACTTATGATCATGTTCCGGAATGTTCGATACAGTTCAATTTGGCATACTTTCGCAGTTTGTCAAATTTAGTCCCTGTAAGCGAATAGACTTGATTTTGCCATACCCAAGCCTTCAAAACTTATTACTAAGTTATGTAGAGGTTATTTAAGGTATGTTAAACATAAATTGATGTTCCGGAGTATTTTTCGCATTAAACTGATTACGTTTACGCACCAGTTTGCGTATAACTCTCCAGAAAGCGATATAGAGTTTGAAATTGAATAAAAGCCAAAACATGAAAAATGTCAAACATAAACAAACAAACATTGGGATAAAATAACTTTATTTCATTGATAACTAAACTGTTTACAATGATTACAAGCACAGATGTCACAACGGTAGGGTTTGGTTGACCAACTTGAAACAGGTAAAGTAACTTAACAAACCGAGCAATCTAAGGTGAGTTCACTGCTCTTTTTCAAGCATGCATCCCGGGGAGGGACATCTGGAAAATATTCCGGGGAGGAATATTGGGTAATGGGTTTGACTGGAATGTTAGACTGGAATGTTGGATAATACACTCACTCCTATCACTTTAAGTCCCATCTTCTACCGAAATGGTTGTCGGGGAGGCAACGGGGTTATTAGTTGATAGCGCTATCAGGTTTGGCACCCTCACACCATACCTGGGAGGACGGGTGTGAACTAATTACCTTAATCACTCGACCAATGCTTAGATAGGGGCATTGGGGAAGGGCAAACAATCTGTAGCCATCTTGTACGGTATCGAGTTATTATCAACATTGTTTTTGGAAATGCTTTTGAACTGAACTAAACTTTTGGCAGCAAAACATGTAACACAATTCTCGGTAAACAAAACTGTGAACTCACCAGCGTTGTCTGATACACTTTTCTACATGCTTGCAGGCCTATAGGTACATGCCATTGGAACTTGCTGTCTGGGATGCTGCAGTGGTCATGGGTCGAGTTGCATGGAATCACGAGACACGTCTAATGGATTTTATACACTTGGGTTATGAAATTCTTAACTATTGTAGTATGCTTCCGCTGATTAGTAAACAATGTTTTGTAATGCTTATTTAAATAAATGAAAGTTTTATTTGAAATCCTATCATGAGTTCAATGTGATTGGTGGCTAGATCCTGGTATGTCACACGCCTCACAGGGGTTCCTGCATGTGGTATTTTTGGGGTGTGACAGTTTTGTATCAGAGCCACTGGTTATAGTGAACTTGGTTTTAAAACGTTTTTATAAAACAAGACTATAACCAAACAGTGCTGAATACGACTATGACTCTCAGCTCCAAATTGCAAGGTTCGTCTCTCGTTTACTCATTGCCCTGCATAACTAGTGAACACTTATGTATGATATTGCATGTGATAGCACATTTAGCACTACAATATGAATTCATGAGTTACTTGCCTGTGTAGGTGATTTATAGTGTGGCGTTTCCCTTAGACATTCGTGACCCATGTCTTGAGATGTTATTTGTTTGTTACTCGAGATTGAGGAACCATTTAACACGAGTTAGGAGGAACTGAGACGAGCATGCAAATCAAATTATTATTGGGGGTGCACACATAATAATAATGTGGGGTGTATGTGAGTCCTAGTGAGGCCTAACAAGTGTGAAAGGGGTTCCATTCCATTATTCGACCAAATGTGAAACACAACGGTACATATGGGTCATAGCAATGACTGTCTCCTGTTTGAACGTGGTCCTTTCCCTTCCCACTTAACCCTTACGAGTCTCGATGATATTGAGTGATTCCTGAACACGTAACTGAACGCCTAGCGAGCCGTGTAGAAATGTTAGGTGATAGTGCGAACGTCCTTGAGACAGTTGTCGAAACGCTAAATGTTTGGTCTATACTTTCTCACTTTTCTCGTTTACTTTGACGCAACAAATTGACACCTCAAATTCAGAAGTATGGACACCTTTGTGATTCTCTAACGATTTACCGTGTGCTATTTAATCGACTTCCAAGACTGATGGACAAGAAGATGAACGTGATGCATTACCAACCCTTGTGATAGGAGGACCTTGCTCTCTGACAACGAACATCATTAGGTTGAATTCAATCGAGTCCCTAACCCTAGTAAGCAACGTCTAGGAGCCAACTCTTACGAATCAATCGGGACATAAAACGCTGGAAACCGACTGGAATATGGGATGTGTAATTACTAGCGCCATGGGCAGTACCCTAGGACATGGCAAGAACAACGGGAAGGTGGACCCTAAGGGAAAAAGATCGCAAGGATCTGTTTTCAAAGCAACAACATTAGAGGCAATGGCCATGGCGACAACAAAGTACTCGCAAATCATAACTTTCAGTATGGAAATGAAGGTGACTTTGACTAGGATTGGGCATTGTTAAGTCAAGACGTCAACAACCCAGGGAACAATGACAGTATTGGGAATCCTCGTAACCGTAACAACAACACTAGAAGTGGTGCTCGTGGAAGGGTATTTAGGATTGGCGTAGGTGACGCTATGCATAATAGCAACATGGTAGCTTGTATGTTTTTGGGTAACTAATCGCTTTGTCCCTGTTCTCTTCAACCCTGATGTCTCTTGAAAGCAGACACGTTGTAGAAGTGACTGATGGCAAGCCAATTAAAGTCACACACGTTCACCTAAGGTGCAACTCAATCTTGCAGGTCACGAGATCGACATTGACCTTCCCCTTACAACTGTTAGAAGCTTTGGTGTAGTCGATGGTATGGACCGGATGTCCAAGCCTCAAGCATAAATCTTCTGTAAGGAGGAAATCGCATGTATATCCCTTCATGGTGGAGATTCACTGATTGTCAGCATCATTTTGGTGGTGGGAGCCCAGAAGTGTTTCACCTACCCTACTACCCTATTATTGATTACCGGTGCGCTGCCCGAGGAACTTCCAGGTTTTCTGTCACACCCCGACCACGTAAAATAACAAATCGTGGCGGAAACGTCGGGGGTGTTGTAACAGAATTATTGTTTCACCACCATGGATATAAAAGAGTTTTGTTTTATTTATTCATTACGTAATTTTCATTGTTTTAGCATGAAACAAACAAGTTATATATCGACTATTATTGTTAATATGTCACTAAGGTCTCGTCCAGATCCTATGTGACTCATGCATCCTAGCAATCAACATCAAGCAACTTCCCCTGAAACATATGTAAAAACAAAGTCAGCAAACAAATGCTGGCGAGCACATAGGTTTTGTGAGAGTGTCATATTCATGGCTCGTTTACATGTTGAAATAACTCGTACAACTTCGTTAATCGATATTAGAAAACCTTGTTTTGTAAAATGTTGGTATTGTAAAAGGAATAACCAAGTCAAAACAGATTGGTTATAGTTTATGAAACCTCGATGCCATGAATCTTAACCCAAAACATTCGTTTTCGTAAACCAAATCGTAAATCGTTGTCGTAATAAAACTCGTATGGTTTATATAGTTTCGTAAACATCGTTGTATGACATCGTTTAACTCATTCTCGTTATAGATCATCGTTCATTTGTTTAAATCGTTCAAATCGTTCAAAATTGTTCAAATCGTTCACTCGTTCAAATCCTTCTCGTTTTAATGGTGAAAACTACTTTTGGTCGTCTCGCTAATAACATTCAAACCTTCGTGACTCGTTCATCGTTCAACTTGTTCAACTCGTATTAACTAACCACCAAAGGGTAAGTTAACAATCATCAGGTTTAGTCGTTACCCACATAACCCACACATAACCATGGGTGCAGTCTGATAACGGGATTTGTCGGATCCTATGGTACCATAACCTAATACTGGTCGGTTCGGCCAAAATTAATGAATGTCATTCGTTATGTAACTACAACCAACAAGCTGGTTCACATTATCGAAATCGTTATTAGTTTAGTCTAAACCATCTTACTTGTTTTGAAACCATCGTTAAAACATCGAAATCATTTTGATACATAAGAATCACCCCAAAACAATCGAAAACAGTAAAAGAGGGGATCTATGTACTCACCTTTGGGTGCGTTTTTATATGTTAACACAATCCCTCAAATTGTTTATTCGTCCTAAATTAAATAAGAATGATTTAGTAGTCAAAAACCCACAAAATACATAAGTTTCTCCGATACTTAGAATTTTCACATAACTTTAAGTTTTCTCGAAAAGTTATTATTTTTTATTATATTGGTGTATTTGTATATATTCTCAAATGTGACATAAATTTAATATCGTAATACACATAATATTGTTAACATGAAACACATCATCATACACATATTGTAAAACACCTAGCACATTGTAACACATAAAATTTACCCATGAACAACCCATTCTAGTTATGTCGAAAAACACTTATTTTAGCGATTCGGTAACATTTTTGGGCGTCGGAAGTCACGTATGACTAACCAAACACCAAGTAAACTTAATAAAAGTTAAAATACTTATTTTTATATCAAAAATATCAGTTTACTTACTGATATAAAACAGTTTTATAAAAATCCTCCAAAAAGCCGATTTTTAACCGTTTTACCGCATAGTTTTGCATCAAACGTTACCCGAACCATCCCAAATCGAAACGACATAATATTTTAACATAACCCATGTTATTTACTGAATAAAATAGTGGTTATACTCATGATAGTGCATGTGACACTCTGGGTTTTCCCGAGCAACCATCTTGTATTGAAATTGCGTGTACATAATATTAAATGAAAGTTGTGATTTATCTTGATGTGCTATGTGTCGATAATGTGTACGTATAATGTATAAGATATATATATACATATATATATATATATATATATATATAAGAGTATTGGTGAGCCGCGACCACCAAGACCCGACCCGAGACCACCCGGCCTCGAGTAACCCACATCGGTTGGGCCGCCATCCTTGGCCCACTCGGAAACCCATTAGGGTGCACCGACTTGGGCTTGTATATAACCGATGTTGGTGGCCAACCTTGCCACTTTTCAATCATCACACACTCTCCTACTCTCCCCCTCACTAAGACCCTAACAACACAACCTCCTCTCCTCCTCTCGGATCAAACCGGCAACCAAAGGATTCTCGGATTTGTTTGAGACCAACACTCGGAAGCTCTTTCATCAATCCTTCACATCTTCTACACTCAAAATCCCTAGCCGGTTACTGCTTCTTTGCAAATGCATGACAAATGTGTTGATTTGGTGATAATGTGCATTGTTGCTATTATTTATTATGATGAAAGTGCTTGTTCGATTTAATGGGTTCTTGTTTGTTAATGATACATGCTTGGTTCCAAATGCCTAAGATGAAAAATACCCTCTTTTGTGAAAAGTATGAATGTTGTATGATAATGTCTTGCTAAGATAAGCTTGAATGATAAAAGAATGATAGTTAGGATTGTTTATGATTATCCGAATTATGTTAGAGGTTATAGAACAAATGTTTTGCTTGATGATGGTTTACAAGATGATCTTGATATCTAGTTTATGTGTTATGATTCTTGTCCATAGAATGCATGATTATGTTGGATGAACATGATGGTGAAGGATGAAAACCCTAAAATGATGAACAAGTTTGAATGTTAATATGAATATTTGAATATGCTATGAACATTTGAAAGATGCTTTGTTTGATCCATTTTGATTAAGGTTTTAGACAAGAAAACATGTTGGTGCATTTCGGTGGATAGTACACAGTTACATGAAATCGGAATTCTATTGGATAGTACAAACCTTGACAGATGTTCTAGAATCACCAGACAAACGAGTCGAGACCCTCGGTTACGACTCGAGACCATCGGGTGATGACTTGAGACCGTAGTGGTTAACACTCGGGATATTATGATCTCGACTCGAGACCACGAATCAACAACTCGAGATCAAGACAGCAGACATCAAGGACTCGAGACAAGCGAAGTCTCGACTCGAGATCTCACAATCTCGACTCGAGATTGGACTCGAGACCTCTGAGGTTGCAACACATGCCAGCATTACTCGAGACCATACATTCATGACTCGAGATCTCCTGGTTGCGACTCGAGATCGAGTGTTCTAGAGTCGAGACCCCCTGGTCTCGACTGGGCTGGTTATCTCCGTATTGGGCCAAAGTATGTGGACTGATCATGCCTGTCACTGTTTAATCTGTGTTACTGTTGCTTTGTGCTATTATGGATAACTGTTAGAACAGGCCCATTAACTTAGTGTATAAATTATCGATGTGTATGCTACGTGATAAGCATGCTATGTGTTAGATACGTGTAAGATATACGTGATTACTTGTATCCGAGCCTGACCTATACTGATAACCATATTAGGACGTGGTACCCAACATACATAACCAAGTAAACTAATCTACCGAGCAACCCGAGGTGAGTTCACAACTATTAAAGCATGCGTTCCCGGTGGTTTTGGTAAACGGAAACTTAAACAACGCTATCCCCTCGTAAGGGATACAAACCTACTTTCTTCCCCTTAAATGGGACTCTTAGTTAATTATTGTTTATACGGAAATGCAACAAGCAACACTAAATGAAACTCTATCACTTAAGTCCCTACCATTTAATACCGATTAGTCGTCGGGGCCTGGCGAACGGGTTATTAGTTAATAGCGCTATTTAGGTGTAACCAGCCTCACACCGACCCTTGTTACTGGGAACGGGAGTGAACTAATGTACTCTGGCAAACCGTCAATGATGATAGAACATTGACAAACGGGGCACTGCGGAAACGTACGGTTAAGTAAGTATTCGGTATTTTAAAACAGTTTAGTCGCTTACTTATGGGGTAGCTCCCCATGGCATGTATAAACAGATAAATTAACTGGTGAAACAAGTTTTTGGTAATTAAAAACTGGACAACTCGTGGACTCGCCAACATTTTTGTTGATACCCTACTGCATGCTTTGCAGGTACCCAGTGACTCAGGAGCTTGCGGCTTGGGAATGTGTAGTGGTCGTCTAACCCATATGTTGGGTTTTGAATAATCTTGAACTATGAACTTTGTTTTGAAACTGTTTGGTTTATGCTTCCGCTGTTTACTTAAACTGCGTTTGTTTAACTTAATCTTTTAAAACTTCAAACTATGGTGTTTACTAACTATTGTGGTTGGTGAACATTTTTACTATTAACCAATGCTCAGTATAATGGGTGGCTGGATCCTGGTCAGTCACGCCTCCAAGCGGTGGTACTCCGCATGTGGACTTTTGGGGGTGTGACAGATTGGTATCAGAGCCATTGGTTATAGTGAACTCGGTTTTAAAAAGAAAGTCTTTTTGAGAAAAACCAGACTATAACCCGCGACTCGTGATGACACTACACTCCAAGGGCAAGACTCAACATATTAGACCTCATAGCTCGGACTTGTGTTTACTTGCTTGTTTACTTTATGTTGATTGCTCTACTATACATACTAGTGTGCCTAATTAGATAGATACGTATCCCTCTTGTACCTCTTTCTCGCTACATTACGACATCACACTCATACTGTGTTTTCTGGCTATGAAGACAATGAGTGGACGCGGAAGAGGAAACGTTAACATGACTCAGGCTCAGTTCACTAACTTGCTCAACACGGTGGCTGCAGCTTTCGCAGCTCACCCTGGAGGTAAACTCGTTACTTTAGGATGTTTAGATCCTACCCCCGCATCGTCTTTTCACCTCTAAGCCTATTCGCTTCGCTTCTCACAACAGGTCAGCAAGCGCCTGTGCAACCACGTGTTAGTACTTTCAAAACCTTCATGGATTGCAAGCCTCTCCTTTTCAACGGCACTGAGGGTGCCATCGGCCTTCTACACTGGATTGAAAAGGCCGAAGCTGTCTTTGTTGTCTGCAAGTGTCCCCCTGCTAATTGGGTAAAGTTTGCGACTGGTACGCTTGAAGGAAACGCGCTTTCATGGTGGAAGGCGCAGATTCAGATGCTTGGTCTGGAAACTGCTAATACTACTGCGTGGGAAGATTTCAAGGATATGATCAAGGAAGAGTATTGTCACAGGGATGATATCCACAAACTTGAGAACGAGTACTTTGAGCTCAAGATGGTTGGATCATAGATTGAGACCTACACCAAACAGTCCAACGACTATGCTGCACTTTGCCCAAACATGTCTCGACCTATGTATCGAAGGATCGAATTGTACATCAAAGGTTTGGCCCCAGAAATCCGGAGCCATGTGACCTCAGCCAACCTCCATACCATTTAGCCAGTGGTCCGTCTTGCTCACAAACTCACTGATCAGGCTGTGGAGGAGGGCAAGTTGCCCAAGAGGATGAATGCTACTTCTGGAACCTCTGGTGATAACAAACGAAAGTGGGATGGAAATCAGGGTAAGGATGCTAACCCCACTCAGACCTCGACTCAACAAAAGAAAACTGAAAACAACAAAGGCCCTCAGCAATAGGGTGGCTATCGGGGAAACCACCCTAAGTGTAACAAGTGTAATCGACACCACAATGGGGCGTGTAGCAAAGGTCAGTGCCTGCGATGCAACAAAATGGGGCATGAAGCCAAAGACTGCAGGAGTCAGTTCCCAGCTAGGCAGAATCAGCATCAACCACAGCAACAACAGCAGCAAGGAAACAACCGAGAATGCTACAAATGTGGGGCAATAGGGCACATGCGAAAGGATTGCCCTCAGCTGAACCAGAATCGCAACAACAATAATCGAGGTGCTGGAAACAACGACAACAACCAGGGAGCTGGAAACAATGCAAGGGCATTCGTGATTGGGGCTGCTGAAGCAAGGAACGACCCCAACGTGGTGGCGGGTAAGTTCCTACTCAATGATCGTTATGTTTCCGTATTATTTGATTCTGGAGCAGATGCTAGTTATGTATCCCTACGCATTAGTAAGAAACTTAAGTCCACTCTTACGCCGTTAAGCTCTAAGCGCATCGTTGAAATAGCTAATGGTAGGAACCTCGAGGCCTCACACATTATTCGTAACTGCAAACTAGAATTGTCTGGTCAGATCTTCCGTATCGATCTCTTCCCCATCATTCTTGGAAGCTTCGACGTCGTCGTCGGTATGGACTGGTTATCCACGCATCGAGCTGAAATCCTCTGCCAAGAGAAAGTTGTTCGCATTCCCCGTCCTTCTGGTAAACCCCTGATCGTTCAAGGTGACAAAGGCGGAGAAGTCACAGGCATCATTTCCTTCCTAAAAGCCCAGAAGTGTTTACGAAAGGGGCACACCGCTATTTTAGCGCTTATCACCGATACCCAGGAAAAAGAAAAGAGGATTGAAGATTTCCCCATTGTACGCGACTATCCCGAGGTATTCCCTGAGGAATTACCTGGACTCCCTCCTCACCGTCAGGTCGAATTTCAAATCGAGCTAACTCCCGGAGCGGCACCTATAGCTCGTGCACCTTATCGACTAGCCCCCGCTGAACTAAAGGAACTTTCTACTCAACTACAAGAACTTTTGGACAAAGGTTTTATCCGTGCTAGCTCGTCACCCTGGGGAGCCCCAGTGCTCTTTGTTAAAAAGAAGGATGGCACATTCCGAATGTGCATTGACTACCACGAACTGAACAAGGTTACCATCAAGAATCGTTATCCACTTCCCCGTATTGACGATCTGTTTGACCAGCTGCAAGGGTCGAGCTACTATTCCAAGATTGATCTGCGATCGGGCTATCACCAGCTGAGAGTCCGCGATGAGGACGTCTCTAAGACTGCTTTCAGAACCCGCTATGGTCACTACGAATTCCTTGTTATACCTTTCGGAATGACCAACGCACCTGCGATCTTCATGGATCTAATGAACCGAGTGTGCAAACTCTACTTCGACAAGTTCGTGATTGTGTTTATTGACGACATCCTAATTTACTCAAAGAGTCAAGAGGAGCATGAACAACACCTGCGTCTTATTCTCGAACTCCTTCGCAGTGAGCAACTATACGCCAAATTCTCGAAATGTGATTTCTGGCTTAGAGAAGTCCATTTCCTTGGGCACATAGTCAATCAGGATGGGATTCACGTCGACCCCACTAAGATCGAATCCATTAAGAATTGGCCTATACCTAAGACTCCAACCGAAGTTCACCAATTCTTGGGATTGGCAGGGTACTATCGAAGATTTATCAAGGGATTTTCTAAGATCGCTCAACCACTTACGACCCTCACTCAGAAGGGTGTTGCTTACAAATGGAATGATGCTCAGGAATCTGCCTTTCAGGAACTAAAGAAGAACCTTTGTAGTGCTCCTATTCTTTCCTTACCTGAAGGTACCGACGACTTCGTTGTTTACTGCGACGATTCTATTCAAGGACTTGGATGCGTGTTGATGCAATGCGAGAAGGTCATTGCTTACGCTTCGCGACAACTCAAGATCCACGAACGGAACTACACGACACATGACTTAGAATTCGGAGCTGTGGTCTTCGCGCTCAAGATTTGGAGACATTACTTGTACGGTACCAAGTGCACGATTTACAGTGATCACAAGAGTCCCCAGCACATAATGGAACAAAAGGAGTTGAATATGCGGCAACGCCGATGGGTCGAACTCCTAAACGATTCCGGGTGTGCAATTAAATATCATCCAGGCAAGGCTAATGTGGTAGCCGATGCCCTCAGCAGAAAGGAAACCAAACCTAAGCGTGTTCGTGCCTTACAGCTCACCATCCACTCGAACCTCCCTAATCAAATCCGAAACGCTCAGGTTGAAGCATTGAAAGTCGAGAACATCAGGGCTGAGTCCCTGCGAGGATCAAGGAAACGGCTAGAGCAAAAAGAAGATGGTGCATACTACGTAAACGGGCGTATATGGGTCCCACTTTATGGGGAATTACTCGAGCTTGTAATGGATGAAGCCCATAATTCCCGTTACTCAGTACATCCTGGTTCGGATAAGATGTACCACGACTTAAAGACTACATACTGGTGGCCTAGCATGAAAGCCCACATAGCAACCTATGTCAGTAAATGTTTGACTTGTTCGAGAGTCAAGGCTGAGTATCAGAAACCATCGGGCCTACTCCAATAACCAGAAATCCCGCAATGGAAATGGGAGCAAATTTCCATGGATTTTGTTACTGGCCTGCCTAGGTCTCAACGTGGGAATGACACCATTTGGGTGATAGTGGATCGATTAACTAAGTCTGCACACTTTTTAGCTATTAAAGAAACAGACAAGTTCTCTACCTTAGCAGAGGTATACTTAAAGGAAGTGGTTTCGAGGCACGGAGTGCCAACCTCTATTATATCCGATCGAGACGCGCGTTTCACTTCTGAGTTGTGGCAAGCTATGCACAAATCCTTTGGCTCACGTTTAGACATGAGCACCGCTTATCATCCACAAACGGATGGGCAGTCTGAACGCACCATCCAAACACTTGAAGACATGCTTAGGGCATGTGTGATCGATTTTGGCAAAGGTTGGGAAAAGCATCTACCGTTAGTGGAATTCTCCTACAATAACAGCTACCACACCAGCATTCAGACAGCACCCTTTGAGGCATTGTACGGTCATAAATGCCGATCACCTCTTTGCTGGGTGGAAGTTGGTGACAACCAAATCACAGGTCCAGAACTTGTGGTAGACACTACGGAAAGGATTGCCCAAATCAGACAACGCATGGCGGCAGCTCGTAACCATCAGAAGAGTTACGCTGATAAGGATAGGAAACCGCTAGAGTTCCAGGTTGGTGACCGGGCTCTACTTAAAGTCTCACCTTGGAAGGGTGTTGTTCGTTTTGGAAAACGAGGCAAGCTTAATCCGAGATATGTCGGACCCTTTGAAATTACCGAGAAAATTGGTAAGGTTGCTTATAGGTTGAATCTGCCTGAAGAGCTGAGTGCGGTGCACAACGTCTTTCACGTGTCTAATCTGAAGAAGTGCCTGTCGGATGAAACACTCATCATTCCTTTCAAGGAACTCACTATTGACGAACAGCTACACTTTACTGAGGAACCGATTGAGATCACGGATCGAGAGATCAAAACCCTCAAACGTAGCCAGATACCTCTCGTGCGAGTCCGTTGGAACTCGCGACGTGGCCCAGAGTTTACCTGGGAGCGGGAAGACCAGATGAAGCGCAAGTATCCCCAGTTGTTCCCAAATGAAACTCCCAGCACTGAAGCTACAACCGAATTTCGGGACGAAATTCCAAACTAACGGGGGGATGATGTGACACCCCGTCGAAACGTTCTCACTTATACTAGCTTGACAGTGACTGCCTTAACTTTCGGGACGAAAGTTCTTAAAACTTGGATATAATGTGACACTCTGGGTTTTCCCGAGCAACCATCTTATATTGAAATTGCGTGTACATAATATTAAATGAAAGTTGTGATTTATCTTGATGTGCTATGTGTCGATAATGTGTACGTATAATGTATAAGATATATATATATATATATAAGAGTATTGGTGAGCCGAGACCACCAAGACCCGACCCGAGACCACCCGGCCTCGAGTAACCCACATCGGTTGGGCAACCATCCTTGAGCCCACTCGGAAACCCATTAGGGTGCACCGACTTGGGCTTGTATATAACCAATGTTGGTGGCTAACCTTGCCACTTTTCAATCATCACACACTCTCCTACTCTCCCCCTCACTAAGACCCTAACAACACAACTTCCTCTCCTCCTCTCGGATCAAACCGGCAACCAAAGGATTCTCGGATTTGTTTGAGACCAACACTCGGAAGCTATTTCATCAATCCTTCACATCTTCTACACTCAAAATCCCTAGCCGGTTAGTGCTTCTTTGCAAATGCATGACAAAAGTGTTGATTTGGTGATAATGTGCATTGTTGCTATTATTTATTATGACGAAAGTGCTTGTTCGATTTAATGGGTTCTTGTTTGTTAATGATACATGCTTGGTTCCAAATTCCTAAGATGAACAATACCCTCTTTTGTGAAAAGTATGAATGTTGTATGATAATGTCTTGCTAAGATAAGCTTGAATGATAAAAGAATGATAGTTAGGATTGTTAATGATCATCCGAATTATGTTAGAGGTTATAGAACAAATGTTTTGCTTGATGATGGTTTACAAGATGATCTTGATATCTAGTTTATGTGTTATGATTCTTGTCCATAGAATGCATGATTATGTAGGATGAACATGATGGTGAAGGATGAATACCCTAAAATGATGAACAAGTTTGAATGTTAATATGAATATTTAAATATGCTATGAACATTTGAAAGATGCTTTGTTTAATCCATTTTGATTAAGGTTTTAGACAAGAAAACATGTTGGTGCATTTCGGTTGGATAGTACACAGTTACATGAAATCGGAATTCTATTGGATAGTACAAACCTTGACAGATGTTCTAGAATCACCAGACAAACGAGTCGACACCCTCGGTTACGACTCGAGACCATCGGGTGATGACTCGAGACCGTAGTGGTTGCGACTCGGGATATTATGATCTCGACTCGAGACCACGAATCAACAACTCGAGATCAAGACAGCAGACATCAAGGACTCGAGACTAGCGAAGTCTCGACTCGAGATCTCACAATCTCGACTCGAGATTGGACTCGAGACCTCTGAGGTTGCAACACATGCCAGCATCACTCGAGACCAGACATTCATGACTCGAGATCTCCTGGTTGCGAGTCGAGACCGAGTGTTCTTGAGTCGAGACCCCCTGGTCTCGACTGGGCTGGTTATCTCTGTATTGGGCCAAAGTGTGTGGACTGATCATGCCTGTCACTGTTTAATCTGTGTTACTGTTGCTTTATGCTATTATGGATAACTATTAGAACAGGCCCATTAACTTAGTATATAAATTATCGATGTGTATGCTACGTGATAAACATGCTATGTGTTAGATACGTGTAAGATATACGTGATTACTTGTATCCGAGCCTGACCTATGCTGATAACCATATTAGGACGTGGTGCCCAGCATACATAACCAAGTAAACTAAACTACCAAGCAACCCAAGGTGAGTTCACAACTGTTAAAGCATGCGTTCCCGGTGGTTATGGGAAACGGAAACTTAAACAACGCTATCCCCTCGTAAGGGATACAAACCTACTTTCTTCCCCTTAAATGGGACCCTTAGTTAATTATTGTTTATACGGAAATGCAACAAGCAACACTAAACGAAACTCTATCACTTAAGTCCCTACCATTTAATACCGATTAGTCGCCAGGGCCTGGCGAACGGGTTATTATTTAATAGCACTATTTAGGTGTAACCAGCCTCACACCGACCCTTGTTACTGGGAACGGGAGTGAACTAATGTACTCTGGAAAACCGTCAATGATGATAGAACATTGACAAATGGGGCACTGCGGAAATGTACGGTTAAGTAAGTATTCGGTATTGTAAAACAGTTTAGTCGCTTACTTATGGGGTAGCTCCCCATGGCATGTATAAACGGTTAAATTAACTGGTGAAACAAGTTTTTGGTAATTAAAAACTGGACAACTCGTGGACTCGCCAACATTTTTGTTGATACCCTACTGCATGCTTTGCAGGTACCCAGTGACTTAGGAGCTTGCGGCTTGGGAATGTGTAGTGGTCGTCTATGTCACAACCCCCGATCCCTAAATCCCCGGGAACGGGCGGACGTGATCACAGAGTTTGGTGGTATCATGTTATTTAGTCTCGCAGCGGAATTTACATCAGGACCGTAGTTAGGAAATGTTTATCAGAGTAAAACCACCTTCTTTTATATTAATAATAACATGAGCAAAAACCCAAGTTTCTTATTACAATACATTATAGGGATAAACCCTATTTTATTGAGTTTAAAACATCGTTTATTAGGTAACTTTTATAGCCACATTTTTCCCAAGCCTTCAGTGCTCTCCAGCTGGCTTTTCACTAATTGGCTGTTCACATTGTGTTACCTGTAACGCGTTTTAAAAACATTTGTCAGTCGGAAATACTGGTGAGTGAATCCCAGTTTAATCAAGAAACATTTTATCAATTAAAACAGTATTGAGAGCGATCACATTGTTTATTTCTACACAATTACTCATTCAGTATTTGCCACTCGACCAGATCTATGGCTATGGTCAAATTACCCATTGGCTAACTCGTTGTCCAATGGTAATGTACTGTCATTCCGACTATTACTACTACTCGTAGTAATAAATTTTGTATACAAAACCCCATAATACCGGCAGTAATTGAAGAACTACAAAGACTCAATCACCGCTTAATCACATTGTAAATAATTAAGGTTTTGTGAAACATTCCAAAAAGGTTAACAAAATGAGGATAAACTCACATTGCTGTCTTAAGCTTTTCGTAAGGATTTCCTGGGTATAATCTATAATTTATACAAATGTACATTGGTTAGTATCATAACCCTTTGAAATTATTAATAATACCCTCCCCGAGACGGCATTCCAACAACTACGTCGGGCAGAACCACGACAGTTGTTACGGAACCCTAAATCAATCGAGCAGCGTAACTATTATGAAATCGGGGTTATAATACTTACAACGGAGCAGAACCTCGCTAATTAGGGGTATAATACCCAAAATATTATGCCTATACTTTCAGAATTCGAGATTGAGAAGTGTGAATGAGTGACGGAAATCGTAAACTGATGCCTGCTATTTATAGTTGTGAAATATGACTTTCAGGCGGCCCGCGTAAGGTAAGGCTAAGCCTTACGCGGCCCGCGTTGACTCTAGTCAACTCAATAGCTTAGCTGGGTCATCAACTAGGTTCGACACGATATCGACACGTGTCGGCTCAGGGATGCGCCACCAGTTGGAACGCGCGCGGCCCGCTTTAGCTTAAGAAGTCAGCAAAGTCAAAGTCTGGTTTGATACGGCCCGAGTGAAGTTGAGGTGAGGTCTTATGCAGCCTGCCTCAGCTTATAATTTAGATATTTATTTTATTTTATATACTATAACATAACTAGGGCTCGGTTTTCACATACGGGGTGTAATATAAGACATATGGGGACATTTTACTATATAATGGAGTGTCGAAATATTATGAGGGTGTTGGTTTTACCGAGGGTTGTTACATTCTCCCCACCTTGTTTTTAGAGCTCGTCCTCGAGATCTATTGAAACAAATGCGGATATTTCCTTTTCATTTCTGACTCAAGTTCCCATGTATACTCTGGTCCTCTTTTGGAGTCCCACTTCACTTTGACTAGAACTAATCTCTTATGCTTGAGATTCTTGACTTTCTTGTCTTCAATTTGCAGAGGTCTTTCTACAAACTTGAGTTGTTCATTTACCTCTATATCCTTAAGAGGCACTATCAATGATTCATCAGCTAAACACTTTTTAAGATTTGATACATGAAACACATCATGTATTCCTGCCATTTCCTCTGGCAGTTGTAACTGATAGGCTACAGGCCCTATTTTTCTATTAATCTTGAAAGGTCCAACATACCTGGGACTTAGCTTTCCTCTTTTGATGAATCTTACCACTCCTTTCCAAGGAGAGACTTTTAACAATACTTTATCTCCTACCTGAAATTCCAATGGCTTGCATCGGTTATCAGCATAACTCTTTTGTTGATCACTTGCAGCTTTCAGTCGTTCCTTGACTTGAATAATCTTGTCAGTTGTTTCTTGTACTATCTCAGGTCCAGATAGTTGCTTTTCCCCAATTTCTGCCCAACAGACTGGGGTTCGACACTTTCGTCCATAAAGTGCTTCGAAGGGTGCAACATTGATACTTGTGTGATAACTATTATTATAAGAAAATTCTATTAAAGGTAAGTGATCATCCCAATTACCTCCAAAATCAATTACACAAGCTCTAAGCATGTCTTCCATTGTCTGAATTGTCCTTTCACTTTGTCCATCTGTTTGAGGATGATAAGCTGTGCTTAACCTTAATTTGGTTCCCATTGCCTTTTGGAAACTTGACCAAAAACGAGAGGTAAATCGACTATCCCTATCAGAAACGATTGATAAAGGAATGCCATGTAAAGAAACAATTTTATTTACATATAATTTGGCTAATTGTTCCATATTAATTGTTTCTTTCATTGGTAGAAAATGAGCTGACTTGGTTAGTCTATCTACAATCACCCAGATTGTATTATTTCCTTTCTTAGTTTTGGGTAATTTAGTAACAAAATCCATTGTTATAAATTCCCATTTCCAGACTGGCATTTCTAATTGCTGTAATAAACCTAAGGGTTTCTGATGTTCAGCTTTAACTTGTGAACAAGATAAACATTTAGAAACATAGGTTGCTATGTCCTTTTTCATTCCTATCCACCATAAATTTTTCCTTAAATCCTGGTACATTTTATCACTTCCTGGATGCATCGTGTATTTAGACTTATGGGCTTCTTCTAATATACGATAGCGTAGATTTCCTAATTTAGGTATCCACATTCTCTTTTCATGGAATCTCCATATTCCATCTGTTCCTTGTTTTAATTCCTTTAACATACCTTTTAATTTTTTCGAATCATCCTTGATTACTGATTCTTGTGCTTCTCTTATTTGATCATTTAAATCTACTTGCAAATTTAATTTAAGAGAACGTACCCTTCTTGGCTTTTCATGATACTTTCTACTTAAAGCATCTGCCACTATATTTGCTTTTCCTTCATGATACTGGATATCACAGTCATAATCACTAAGAAATTCCATCCAGCGTCTTTGTCTCATTTTCAACTCTTTCTGTCCGAAAACATACCTTAAACTTTTGTGATCAGTAAATATTGTAAACTTACTACCATAAAGGTAATGTCTCCAAATTTTAAGAGAAAAAATTATAGCTCCTAATTCTAAATCATGGGTTGAATAATTCTCTTCATGATTCTTAAGTTGTCTAGATGCATAAGCTATAACCTTTTGACGTTGCATCAACACACATTCATAACCTAATCTAGAAGCATCACAATATACTATAAAGTCTTCAGTTTCTTCTAGTAATGCTAGTATAGGTGTATGGGTTAATCTTTGCTTAAGGATTCTAAAGGCTTCTTCTTGTTTTATTCCCCATTCAAACTTAACAGATTTACAGGTTAGCTTAGTTAAAGGAATAGCTATTCTAGAAAAATCTTTAATAAATCTTCTATAATAACCGGCCAATCCTAGGAAACTTCTAATCTCGGTTGGTGATTCAGGGGTTTTCCATTTGGTAATTGCCTCAATCTTTGTTGGATCTACATGAATTCCTTCATGATTGACTAGGTGTCCAAGGAATTGTACTTGTTCTAACCAAAATTCACACTTAGAAAATTTAGCATAAAGCTTTTCCTTTCTTAACAAACTTAAAAGTGCGTGCAAATGCCTTGCATGATCCTCTTTATTCTTAGAATAAATTAGAATATCATCTATGAATACAATTATGAATTTATCCAAATATGGCTTACATACTCGGTTCATCATGTCCATAAATGGAGCTGGGGCATTGGTTAAACCAAATGGCATGACAGTAAATTCATAATGACCATACCTCGTTCTGAATGCGGTTTTAGGAATGTCCTTTTCCTGTACCTTTAATTAATGATATCCTGACCTTAAATCGATCTTAGAGAAAAATCGTGCTCCTTGCAGTTGATCAAACAGATCATCGATTCTCGGTAATGGGTACCGATTCTTAATCGTGACCTTGTTTAATTCACGATAATCAATGCACATACGCATTGATCCGTCCTTCTTTTTAACAAATAATATCGGCGCTCCCCATGGCGACGAACTTGGCTGTATGAATCCTTTTTCTAACAATTCGTCTAATTGTTTCTTCAATTCTTGCATTTCTGCAGGTGCCAAACGGTAAGGTGCTTTGGCAATTGGTGACGTTCCTGGTATTAAATAGATTCTGAATTCAACTTCTCTATCCGGAGGTAGTCCTGGTAATTCTTCTGGAAAGTGTTGGATCTGAGTTTCTTTTTTATTGTATTTTCGTTTAAAATTAAGATGGAAATGGAAGAGTTGTGCAGCGGAATTAAGATGAAAGCAAACTTTGTATACAATCAAACGAGAGTAATACTTTAATCAAACATCTTTACACAGAGAATCGAAAGATTGAATTTGTTTCAACAACGATTACAATGATTGATGAATGAATGCAAACTCCCCCTCAGCCAGAGCTCAGTAGTTTGTTCGTACAAAGAAGACGATGTGGTGAAAGAGCTAATAGAACAGTACAAAGTACTGAACTATTTATAGGCACTTGCAAACCACTGAGCATCTTAGCTGACGTCACCATGAAAGTGACATCTAACCTCCTAACAAACTCTAACCTCTGATCTATAAACACTGATGTACTTAACTACTGCTATTACATTACATTATATAAAAGACACTTAAACAGCTGCTGCATCCTTCCACTGCTGTGAACCCAGCAGTGCTTGTCCGGATCAGCAGTACTTGACTCAAGGCAGTAGATTGAGTCAGCAGAGCTTTGGTCTTCCATCAGTCTTTGACTTTGGGCAGTAGATGCAAGGCAGCAGTTATATGTCAGTACTTAACAAGATCAGCAGATAGGAGGTCAGCAGATATGAAACCACTTTCAAGGGGAGAGATTTGCATGAACCAACTGTAAACGTCTGCTTATTCTGGATCCACTGCTCTGATCCAGTTTTGGCTTTAATTTTCTGTTCCTCTGATAGGGTTCAATCCCAACAATCTCCCCCTGGAACAGATAATGCCAAAACTCTTCATTATTTGTGGAATACTTTATTGCCTCATCAACAGCTCCCTTATCTGACCTTTAAATTGTAATTCAAAGTCTAGGGCATCTGTATCTTCATCATCCCTGCTAAGTGGAAGATCAAGGAGATCCTGCAAATCTTCAAGACTCAGGCCAAGAGCTTGTTCCCTTGATATTTTCTTCACTTCTCCACCAGACCTGAGCAAAGTCAATACGCAGGTCTGTTTGTCAGTTTCCCACTTTTGTATTTTTGAGCCTGGTGGGTTTCTTGGGAGATGTTTATTTGCAGAAGTATTTGGAGAGGCTGGCCTATTCATGACTGGCTGAGCAGTACTTGCAGTTTGATCCAAACCAAGAGTTTCCATGATCATTTTCTTTATACCCTCTTTTCCAAGGTCTTCACCTTCCATTAACTCTTTGATGGTTTCAGCAATCAGCTGTTTGTGTGGCCTTCTTTTGTAGATGGCAGCACCAACTGGAGCTGTGGATCTCCTGATTTGCATCTTTGATGGTCTTTTTGAAACCGCTGCTTCAGGATAGTCAGGCTTTTGAGGAACTGTGGGATCTTTCTTTCTTAATTGTTCCAACTTTTTGTAAGTAGCCCTGACCGCATCTTCTTTCCATCTAGCAACTTGTCTTTTGTTACCATAATCAGCTGCTACCAGTTCCTCTTTCATTCTCTTCAGCTCTTTCGGTTTGTCAGGTACATTCTTTCTAAACTTTGCCCAGTTAGGAGGAGTGTGAGTGACTTTCCTGTTTATCATGTCTTGAATTCTTGCTGCCTCATTTTCAAGTTCAGGAATAGTCCACTCTTTGTACATGTATTTTTCTCCTTTGTACTTCTTGTGAGCCATAATGCTTTCAATGTAGTCTTTCTTCAGAGTTTCAGCAGCTCTTTCAGAAATTTGTTGACTAACATTTTTTGCAAATTGCTCTAGGGATCTGACTTGTGTGAGCAAATATTGACTTCTCTGTGCAATTTCTTTATCAGATTTCCCTTGTGTGTTTTTCTTTGAGATATCCTCTGCTTGCTTGGCCTTGATTTCCAAATATTCATCAACATTTTTAGGCCAGGGATATCCTTTTATTGATGGCAAACTCCTTTTGGCAGGGTCATCCTCAAAATAAAAAGATTTTATTTCTTCTCTGACAGCTGCTAATTCAAGAGGAAATTGAACACCTGCAGGAGGCAAGGGCTTGTACATTTTAACTGAAGAGAGAGGAACAGGTTTTGGAATTGTGACAAGAGCTAAGGATTTTGAAGATGTTTGTGGTGGTGAATAGTCATCATCTTTGAGAATTAGTCTTCTCCTTTTTGTAGGAGGGACTGATGATGTTTTGGATGGAACAGTGGTGGTAGATGTAGTGGCAGTGGATTGTTATTGACTAACAGCTGTTGAAACAACTGGTGTTTCAACCACTGTTGTCATTACAACAGATGTTATAACATCTGCTGTCTTCTGCTGTGTGTCAGCAGGTGTTGTTTTTGGTGGTAATGATGGTAAAGCAGTGGATGTTGTGTGTGTTGAAGTGGTGTGTGTTGATTGAACAACTGTTTGGCAAGCAGTAGTTTTGTAACTCCTGTTGCATCAGCTGTTTTGTATGGTGGTTTTTTAGCAGACTTTGAACGTCTGGTTGGAATGGATTTGGGTTGCCTCACTTTTCTAGTAGGCTTCTTCTTTTCCTCAACAGGATTTTCATGATCATTTGACCCAGAAGTACCCTGATCTGGATGATCCATTCTTTCCACCCTGGCTTTCCTTTTGGCCTCTCTATCCCTTTTTACACTTGCAACTGCTTCTGCTAGTGCATTTGTTGTCACATCAATTTTCATGCTACCATCTGGCAAAGGGATCTTTTTGGTCATGTTTGAATTTTCTGGTTCAAGATAGAGACCATCCTCTATACCCTTCCTTTTCCACTCCTTAATTTTCTCCCCCTTTTTGGCATTATCTTCTGGGAGTTGATAAATGTAGCGGACTTTTGGAGGAGCAGTGCCAGTGGTGTGTAAGATCTGAGTTTTGAGAGCCTTTAAATCAGCCTGAGTGTTCTTGAACCTTGACTCCATTGCATTTCTCAGCTGTTGTACATGTTTTTCATGTTGCTGATCTGTTAACTGTGCTTGTTGTTGGAGAAAAGATTGAAATAGATTCCAGAGCTCATTTGTAGCAGGTGCCCTTTGTGGAGCAAGTGCTTGAGGTAGGACAGCAGTTGATTGTACCTTCTGAACTTGTAACACCAGTTGTAGCATATCTTTGAGTTCTGCAACAGAGTTATCAAGCTTTGCAATACGATCCGTCAATTTCTGGTACTTTAAACCATCACCCAAGTTAATGGGATCATCTGATTTCCCACTAGCAGTGGTTTTATCAGTGGTAGATGTAGGGAATATACTCCAAACATTAACCACTAATGCCCCTTTTTCTTGGTACTGGGGTCTTCTTCCTTCAACACTTGACAACCTTTTGATGTTGCCAGTAGGATAAATAAATCCACTGGTGGTTGGCAGAGGTGCTATAAAAGGAATTGCCTCCAAGGAAGTCTTATGAATGTAACCACTGTCCAAATGTAACCCAGTGGGTGTAACAGTTGTAGTGGCTGCTTCACTTGGAATACCACCAAGAGTTACTTGTAACTCAAGGGGTGTAACCTCCTCAGGTTGTGTTGGTGGGTTAGCAAAGATTGATACATCAGACCCAGTCAGTTGTTGAGGTATATTCTCATTAATAGGTGATTGAGAAGGACTGGATAATGCCTGGTTCAAATCAATTGCATCCAACAGTGGTTTTATTGGTGAGGGAATTGTGGATGTGATGGTTGGTGTAGAACTAGGATGTGTCCCGGGCATTGGACTGTGGATGATAGAAACGAGTGTTTCTAGAGCATCATGATGTGGAGACCCTATTTGTACAACCTGTTCTTTTTGTGAAGAAACAGGAGGAGTTTCGGTTATGGTTTGAGATATTTGTACCAACTGCTGTGAGGAAGTAGCAGCAGTGGTTTCTTGTGACTTTTGTGTTGTCACTGGCAGGAGCTCTGGTATCTCATCCTCCAGAGATGCCGTTTTGATGGGTTTTGTAGGTTTTTGAGTTTTTCTTTTTGGCTTTTTGGAGATAGTAGGTGTGGGTTTCAAAGCAGTGGTGCTGCTGCTTTGATCACCTTGAGCAGTGGGCTCAGCAGCAGATACCTGAGGAGCAGTTGTAACTGCTAAAATCTGCTCAGCCACCTCTGCTTGTGTTTTGCAAGGTGTGGACATCCTTGTAAAAGTTTTAGCAGTTAATCAATTTGTTTGAATGAAATCACCTTGTTTTATTGCAGCAGCATCCGTCTTTCCAAGTTTCATTTCAAAATAGTAACTTAAAAATCTTGGAAAAAGTAGGAATGTCTTTGTTTCAACATTTTTAACCAAATCATTAAAAATTTCCTGGGAGTAGTTAAAATTTTCATCTTGAAGAATTGCAAATCCCAGTTTCTGAATTTTTAATGGTATCTCATTGAAAGAAGTGGTTTTGTTTGAAACACATTTTAAGAGGGTGTGAAATAAAAATCTTGTTGCAGGAGGAAAGTAACCTTTTTCTAAGGTGTCCTTTTTGACCTCTGCATTGTACCCCCTTTCCAGAAAATCATTTTTAACTCGTTTTTAGGGAAAGTAATTTTACCTTCTTGATCGTCGAGTTGAAAGACCTCTGAAATTGTTTGTGGTGTAATCTTGACTTCTTTTCCCTTTAAAATAGAGTTAATGGCTATTACAGCATCTCCTTGTGTTTCAAGGATTGCATTCTTCCAAAACTCCCTTTGGGTTGCTAAGTAAATTGGTGCATCCGCTGTCAACAAAGTTTTGTACTTTGAGGCGGTGATGATATCAATGATTGAATCGAACTCCTTTGTGGAACTTGGTTTTGTAAGAAGACCAAGAAGATTGTGAGATGGTTTGTGTGGAATTTCAGTGGAGATTGCCTTTTGAGAGGCTGTTTTTTATGAAGATTTGGATGAGGGTTTTGCAGATTTCTTTGATTTAGTCATTTTGAGGATGATTGATCGAAGAAATTTGTGGAAGATGAGATGAAAAACTGTTTTGAGAAGAGAATTTTTAAGAATTCAATTCGACAGTAAAACCCTGTTTTGGTGGTGAGTGGGGAATTTTATAGGGGAGAAAGTGAATGCTGAGGTGGCAGCCGTTGCAAAAAGTCTGACCAATATGTACTGCCCACGTGACAACCCCTGTTGAAAGTGAAGGACAGTACTTGTGTGATAGGGACAATTGAAGGCAGTGGTATGAAAGCAGTGGATGATTTTCACTATCAGTGGATAGCATATCAGTGGATAAGACACTGCTTTTGAACAACAGAGTTTATCAAAAGAATGAGAGAGCAGGGGTTGACTTTCAGCAGTGGACAGACTTTTGAAGTAGAGCAGACTTTTGAACAATCAGTGGTTAATGGCAGACTTTTAAGGATTTAATGAAAAATATCATTTTTAGCTATTTAAGGATGGAGTTTTGATTTTCTGAAAACATTTTGTTGCTTTTATTCATGGAAAAACATGATGGTGCTTGTTATTCCATATTCAGCATCCCAATTCTAGAGACCAAGCTTTCAAAAGTGGCTGTATCAAGTGCTTTTGTGAGCACATCAGCAAGCTGGTCTTTAGTTGGGACATGATGCAGAGAAATCAAACCTTTTTCATAGCAATCCCTCACAAAGTGATGTCTGATGTCGATGTGTTTGGTGGTTGAATGGGAAACTGGATTTTTGATGATATTTTCTGCTGCCTGACTGTCCAACATGAGTGGTGTCTTTAAGGCAGTGATACCAAAATCCAGCAGCTGATTTTGAAGCCAAAGGAGTTGGGCTGTACAGCTTGCAGCAGCAATGTATTCAGCTTCAGCAGTGGATGTTGAAACAGCTGCTTGCTTTTTGCTTTGCCAAGAAACTAAGCAATCACCTAGAAACTGGCACCCTCCTGATGTGGACTTCCTTGTGGTGTGACATCCAGCAAAGTCACTGTCTGAGAAACCTGAAAGCTTGATATTCCCATTAGCTGGATACCAGATACCAAGTGTGGGAGCACCTTTGATGTATCTGAAAATCCTTTTTACAGCAATGAGATTTGATTTTCTGGGAGCTGATTGCCTTCTTGCACAGACACATGTTGCAAACATGATGTCTGGTCTAGATGCAGTTAGGTACAATAAAGACCCAATCATGCTTCTATAAAGTGTTTGGTCAATCAGCTCATCCTTTTCATCAGACATGACTAGCTTATTTGTAGCCATGGGTGTGCTGCATGGTTTACAATCATTCATATCAAATTTGGTTAAAAGTTCTTTAGCATATTTGCTTTGATGAATGAAAGTTCCATTTTGCAATTGCTGGACTTGGAGACCAAGAAAGCATTACAGCTCACCCATAGCACTCATTTCAAACTCAGCTGTCATGAGTTCTCTAAACTCTTCACACATTGAGTTACATGTGCTTCCAAAAATAATGTCATCCACATAAATCTGGACAATCATTAAATCCTTCCATCTCCATTTTAAAAACAGTGTTTTATCAATGGTACCTCTTTTGAAACCATTTGAGAGTAGGAAGTTGGAAAGAGTTTCATACCAGGCCCTTGGTGCTTGTTTCAAGCCATACAAGGCTTTGTTTAACCTGTAGACATGATCTGGATAAAATGGATCCTCAAAACCTGGAGGTTGACAGACATACACCTCTTCTTGAATTGTACCATATAGGAAAGCACTTTTGATATCCATTTGAAACACCTTCATATTGTGGTTGACAGCAAAGGCCAGGAACAGTCTAATGGCTTCCAATCTTGCAACAGGGGCAAATGTTTCATCATAGTCAATCCCCTCTTCCTGTCTGTAACCTTGAACCACAAGCCTGGCTTTATTCTTGACAACAATACCCCTTTCATCAGTTTTGTTCTTGAAGACCCACTTTGTGCCAATGGGACTCACCTCTTCTGGCAGTGGTACAAGCTCCCATACTTGTTGTCTTTTAAACTGTTGGAGTTCCTCTTGCATGGCTTCTACCCAGCGGTTGTCTTTCAGTGCCTCTTGGTACTTGACTGGCTGATGGAGTGATAGAAAACCAGCAAAAAGACAAATGTTTTGGGTTTGGCTTCTTGTGAGCACCCCTTCATTTATGTTGCCAATGATTTGATCAGGTGGATGAGATCTCAAGAAGATTAAATCTCCTTGGTATGGTATGATGGCATTTGTTGGTGAAGGCTGCAAATGTGTATCATCTGAGCTAACCACTGCTGGGGACTTTGATGATCTAGCAGTGGCTTCAAAAGGTGGTGGTATAGGAGGTAATGAAGTGGACAACTGCTGACTTTTATCCACTGTTTGAGGACTTTTGTCAGCAGTGTTTGAGGATGTGGAAGCAGTGGTTGATGGGCTACTTTGGTCAACAACTGTTGAGGTAGCAGTGGTTGAGCTTTGACAGCTGTTTTGAACAGCTGGTGCTTTTCCCTTTGTGGCAGACCTTTGAGGGATGATGATTTCATACCCATAGTCTGGTGTTGTATCCTCTGATGGACCTGCACTGTTAGTCTTGACAGCAGTATTTTCAAAAGTGAATTTTTCAAGATCAAACAGATCTGCAGGATTTGCTGGGATTTTCATTGATGAAAGTTCATTGAACTTAACATTCAAAGTCTCCTCCAGTGCCTTGGTCCGTGTATTGAACACTTTGTAGGCCTTGGCAGTGGTTGAGTATCCCAGATGATAACCACAATCAATTTTGGCTGCAAATTTTGAAATGGAATCTTTTAAGTTCAAAATAAAACATGGGCAGCCAAACACTTTGAAATATGAGATCAGTGGTTTAATTTTATACAGAATTTCATAGGCAGTCTTTTTGTGCCTGGGGTTTATTAAAACTCTGTTCTGAACATAGCAAGCAGTGTTTACTGCCTCTGCCCAGAATGTTAATGGCAAACCTGAATCTGCAAGCATGGTTCTGGCAGCCTCAATCAGAGTTCTGTTCTTCCTTTCCACTACCCCATTCTGCTCTGGTGTTCTTGGGATGCTGTGCTGCCTTACAATCCCTTTCTTCACACAGAAGGCATCCAACTCCCTATTTTTGAATTCTGTGCCATTGTCACTCCTGAAGCTTTTCACTGGAAGGTCAAATTGCTTTTCAACCTGTATTACAAAGTCTTGCAAAATGCCTGCAGTTTCATCTTTTGAGTGCAAAAAGAAAGTCCATGTGAACCTTGGCAGCTGCCATCATTGCACAATCACATTGATGATCTTCATCATCATCAGCTTTCACCTTCTTTTCACCAGCCTTTTCTTTTTTCTCTTCTTCTTTGTTCTCTATGGACCATGGATCTGTCATTGGTTCAATCAGGATACCTGAACTTTCTCCCAACAGTATTTCACCAGCCACAGCAGTAACCACTGCTTCAGTCACCTCTTCCACTATTTCAAAGCTCTGCTGTTCCTCCTCAGTTTCAACCCCCTCCTGTATTGACTCTAATGCCATCAAACAAAACTCATCATGAGAAGGTTCATTAAAAGCATAGAATGCAAAATTTTCATCATTAAGGTCTTCAGGCATACTGCTCCAGTCAACAAACCCTTGAGTGAAAAAGCTTTGTTGATCTGGTTGTACTGCTGCTGGAGCAGTGGTTTGAGGTGCAACAGTTTGCACTTGTACCTGGGGAGCAGGGGTTTAAACATATTGGATTTGTGGAACAGTAGTTTGGACATAGTGTACTGGCACAGGGGCAGCAGCATAGTGAGCAGTATTCACTTGAGCTGCTGGGGCATATTGGGCATAGTGCACAGTGTTTTGGTTTTGAGGTCTAGGATTTGAGCTAGGGTGAGTAATTATGGGACCAGTAGTTTGACTCCTACATTCCCTAGCGAAATGTCCCAACCTATTACACTTATAGCACTTGATTTTCGATTTATCCAACCCAACCCTTAGATTCCCATGCAGACCTGGGAATTTTCGCCCTGTTCTTTTGTAGAATTTGCTAGTTCTAACACTTAGCAAAGCCAGTTGGTGTAGGATGTCCATTTCCTCTAAGTCAGTGGGATCAAAATGTTGTAAATCATTTAGTTCAAAGCTTAGATTATCTGAGATCTGGTTTTCGTTTGCAGTGAATGCATAACTTGCAGAGTGAGGATCAGGGTTGTTAAAATTTGCACCAGCAGTTATGTCAATGAAGTGATCATAACCCTGATCCTTACCACTGCTCCAAGATTCTTCTTGACCCAAAAGAGCAGTGTTACCGAATGTATAATCATCAACGGCTTTTCCTGACTCTTGTAACTTCCTTTTCTGGTTCAACTCCCTTTCGTAAGTCAGGAGTCGACCATGGAGTTGGGTCAAGGTCAGATCCTTGAACTCAGGTGAATTTCTGGTGACAAAGGCTATAGTGTCCCATTTTTCGGGCAGTGACCTGAGGAACCTGCTATTTTGAGTCGAGTTTGTAAAGGTAGTGTTAACAAGCCTCAGTTCACTGATGAGACAACTAAACCGCTCAAATTGTTGAGTCAGTGATTCACCTCTAACATGACAAAATGTTTCATACTGTTGGTTCAGGATTTCCCTATTGTTTTCTATGACTTCTTCAGTACCTCCAAACTATTCCTTAAGTGCGTCCCATAATTCTTTGGCACTGTTACAGTGTAACAGTCCAGCATATATTTCATTGGGCAGCGCTGATGCTATGATGCTAAACGCTTTAGCATCTAGTTCGATTTTTTGAAAATCGGTTTCGGTGTAGTTTTCAACTGGTTTTGGAACGAACTTTTTAGCATCTTCAGCGCTTGGCAATGAAGGAACATGAGGACCAAAGGTGACAGACCTCCAACAACCTGTGCTTTGTTGAGCGAGGATGTGACCCATCCTCCTCTGCCAGATGTTGTACTCATTTCTTTTTAGCATAGGTGGTTTAAAAAGTGAGCCGATGTTGTTTTTATCATCCTGAGATTGTGACGTCATTCTTGTTGTTTTACAGACACTGAGAAATCAACTTTAATGGTGATTAATCCTTGCTCTGTTTTTCAACGGACGAACAAACGATCAGTATCAACTATTTTGAGCTGAACTATTTACGTCAAAATGATTGTTAAATCAAATTTGACTGTCCAAGCTCTGATACCAATTGTTGGATCTGAGTTTCTTTTTTATTGTATTTTCGTTTAAAATTAAGATGGAAATGGAAGAGTTGTGCAACGGAATTAAGATGAAAGCAAACTTTGTATACAATCAAACGAGAGTAATACTTTAATCAAACATCTTTACACAGAGAATCGAAAGATTGAATTTGTTTCAACAACGATTACAATGATTGATGAATGAATGCAAACTCCCCCTCAGCCAGAGCTCAGTAGTTTGTTCGTACAAAGAAGACGATGTGGTGAAAGAGCTAATAGAACAGTACAAAGTACTGAACTATTTATAGGCACTTGCAAACCACTGAGCATCTTAGCTGACGTCACCATGAAAGTGACATCTAACCTCCTAACAAACTCTAACCTCTGATCTATAAACACTGATGTACTTAACTACTGCTATTACATTACATTATATAAAAGACACTTAAACAGTTGCTGCATCCTTCCACTGCTGTGAACCCAGCAGTGCTTGTCCGGATCAGCAGTACTTGACTCAAGGCAGTAGATTGAGTCAGCAGAGCTTTGGTCTTCCATCAGTCTTTGACTTTGGGCAGTAGATGCAAGGCAGCAGTTATATGTCAGTACTTAACAAGATCAGCAGATAGGAGGTCAGCAGATATGAAACCACTTTCAAGGGGAGAGATTTGCATGAACCAACTGTAAACGTCTGCTTATTCTGGATCCACTGCTCTGATCCAGTTTTGGCTTTAATTATCTGTTCCTCTGATAGGGTTCAATCCCAACAGAAAGACATCTGAAAACTGAGATACTACTGGAATATCTTTTAAATCTTTTCCTTTAGTGTTAGTGATTATAGAAATCAAATACACTATAGAACCTTTTCTTATACAACTTGCAGTTTTCATCACAGAGATAAATTTATTGGACTTAGAAGATTTATTTCCTTTAATTGTGATCGTTTTACCTTTTGGTGAATTTACTTGGATTAACTGTTGATCACATAAAATACTGGCTTTATTGGCTATTAACCAATCCATTCCTAAAACAACATCAAATCCTACCAAATTCATAGGATAAAGATTTGCAATGAATTTCTGATTTGAAATTTTTATACTTGCTCCCTGCAAGATTTCAGAAATTCTAACAGTTTCTCCGTTGGCTGTTTCTACTAGACATTCATGTGGTAGTTTAGTTAATGATTGATTTAGTAATTTGCAAAACGATGTATTAATAAAACTTTGGTTTGCACCAGAGTCAAATAATACTTTAGCAAAGACATCATTAACTAAAAACGTACCAGCAATGACATCTGGAATCATTTTGGCTTCATCTGCAGTCAGAACAAATGCTCTAGCATTTTTAGTATTCTTGTTATCTGTAGCTGGAGCTAATTTTGGGCAGTTCAGTTTGATATGACCTTGTTCTCCGCAATTGTAACATACCCTGTTGTTAGCTTTCTTCCTACAGTTTTCTTCCTTGTGTCCCGATATTTTGCAAAAGTTACAATATATAGAGCATCTTCCTGAATGCTTTCTTTTGCAATACCTACAGTAAGGCGTAGAGGTAGATCCTACATTTCTTCCACGGTTAGAATTTCCAGAACGAAATTCTTGAGTCAATTTCTGGGTTAAGTTTTTCCTTTGATCCTCTTCTCGGGTACGGACTAATTCATCAGTCAAGGTATTGGCTAATTCTACAGCTTCTTCTATGGTTTGAGGTCTAGCTGCCTTGACTACGTGTCTTATCTCCCCAATTAATCCCCAAATATAACGGGAAATTAACACTGGTTCTGGTGAAGTAAGAGTTGGCACTATCCTAGCATATTCGAAAAATAACTTTGTGTACCCCTTGCTATCCACACCAGTCATCCTAAGGTTTAGGAATTTGTTTGCTATCTGTTCTTTCTCATTGGGTGGGCAGAATTTCCTTTCTACCTTGTTTTTAAATTCTCCCCATTCCATATTATAGGTTTGATCACTTCCTCTTGTCTGGAGGATAGTGTTCCACCATTCTAGTGCTGCATTCTTAAACAGATTAGAAGCAAACAATATCTTATCTTCTTCAGCACACTTACTTATCCTTAAGACTGCCTCAGTCTTTTCTATCCAGCGTAAAGTTGCAATGGCCCCTTCATTGCCCGAGAATTTCATTGGTTTACAAGACCAGAATTCTTCATAAGAACAACCGTTAGGCACAGTTCTTCTTCTTTTAGGAATAGACATTTGAAGTATAGGCCCATTGTTCACGCTGTTTTCTGGTTCAAGTGGTCGCTTACTGCTATGTTTACTTTTATTATTCGCTTCTTGAATAGTTTGAATAATAAATGGCATAGCATCTATGATTCCTTGTGCCACTATATGTTGAACGGCACTATTATCCATTTGGTTTTCGTTGTTATGGATACTCGGATTATCATTAACCACGTTAATGTTACGTTGGTTATCGTTATTCAGATTTTCTTGATTTCCTTCGTCGGCCATCTGAATTTTAAACATTTATCCCATATTAATATCACAAGATAGTAAGTAATATAGTTGATCACAATTCACATGACACGCAATTTAACCAAAAACGTAGATCATTGCTACTTACTCTTTTCATATACTTATGCGTCTATTACACACTAGTACAGAAATAAAGATTACAATACCAACAGAAATAAAATAGTAATATGCATCTGTACACACATATTTTTATTTTATTTTTATTTTTATTATATTAGTATTACTACCACTTCTTTATCATTCACGGATATGGATTTATCCAAAAATCCATATTACGTTCATCGTACTTCCATACGAGACGTTCTCCCACCTGACGCATTCTCTCACTGCTCTCTAAAATTTCCTCCCCGAAAGTCCTAAGTTCTTGAACGTTTTCTGCACTCATTGGGGGTGCAGGTTCTCGGACTGGGTTTGGAATCTGGGGTGCGTTTTCCTGATATGGGGGTGACAGTTCATGAAATTGGTAAGGATCCTCTAATATCTCCCTAATATAATCATCTTGATAATAGGGATCTAAAGGGTCCATACCTAGATAAGCTTCTATGTTTTGTATGGGTGGATAATCCTGGATATGGTAACGTTGCACAAAGTCTCTATTGTCGTCCCACCAGGGGTCATAATTTGGGTCTATGGGGTTTGGTGCAGGCACTCTAGGGATTTCTTCTGGGTTAAAGTTGTGCATCTCCACTTGGTTTTCCTGATTTTCTATTTCCATGGGCTGTTCTGGGTTTTGTGGTTGTGGGGCTACTAGTTGTTCCAGACCTGGGTCAGCAGCAGTTGTAGCTAAGATATGGAAATTTGCTAGGCTTCTATTTAACATATCTTGAGTATGAGCATCTGTCTCTCTCTTAATAGCTGCTAAAGCCCTTTGTTGTTGCAATTTTCGCATTCTCTTCCTACGAGCAAAAGCTTCTTTACTGAACCATCCTCGTTTCTTAGTAGGAAATGGTTCTTCAGATTAAGCCCTAAAGGCAAATATTCCGTCTTCCTGATCAGCAGTATACCCAGAGAGGGCATGCTGTGATGATGTATCTTCACTCCTAGGTGAATCAGCTAACTGACGATTCACGTCTGATGGTCCTTGATCACTCATACTGAAAACTAACAGATAGTCAAATAACACATAACCAATAAATGCAGTTATGCATGTATTTCCGTAATTATTTCCTAACACAAAATTTAGAATTTAAGTGTCAGCAGAACACTTCTTTGGCTCAGACCAGTGGCTAGGCTCTGATACCACCTTCTGTCACAACCCCCGATCCCTAAATCCCCGGGAACGGGCGGACGTGATCACAGAGTTTGGTGGTATCATGTTATTTAGTCTCGCAGCGGAATTTACATCAGGACCGTAGTTAGGAAATGTTTATCAGAGTAAAACCACCTTCTTTTATATTAATAATAACATGAGCAAAAACCCAAGTTTCTTATTACAATACATTATAGGGATAAACCCTATTTTATTGAGTTTAAAACATCGTTTATTAGGAAACTTTTATAGCCACATTTTTCCCAAGCCTTCAGTGCTCTCCAGCTGGCTTTTCACTAATTGGATGTTCACATTGTGTTACCTGTAACGCGTTTTAAAAACATTTGTCAGTCGGAAATACTGGTGAGTGAATCCCAGTTTAATCAAGAAACATTTTATCAATTAAAACAGTATTGAGAGCGATCACATTGTTTATTTCTACACAATTACTCATTCAGTATTTGCCACTCGACCGGATCTATGGCTATGGTCAAATTACCCATTGGCTAACTCGTTGTCCAATGGTAATGTACTGTCATTCCGACTATTACTACTACTCGTAGTAATAAATTTTGTATACAAAACCCCATAATACCGGCAGTAATTGAAGAACTACAAAGACTCAATCACCGCTTAATCACATTGTAAATAATTAAGGTTTTGTAAAACATTCCAAAAAGGTTAACAAAAAGAGGATAAACTCACATTGCTGTCTTAAGCTTTTCATAAGGATTTCCTGGGTATAATCTATAATTTATACAAATGTACATTGGTTAGTATCATAACCCTTTGAAATTATTAATAATACCCTCCCAGAGACGGCATTCCAACAACTACGTCGGGCAGAACCACGACAGTTGTTACGGAACCCTAAATCAATCGAGCAGCGTAACTATTATGAAACCGGGGTTATAATACTTACAACGGAGCAGAACCTCGCTAATTAGGGGTATAATACCCAAAATATTATGCCTATACTTTCAGAATTCGAGATTGAGAAGTGTGAATGAGCGACAGAAATCGTAAACTGATGCCTGCTATTTATAGTTGTGAAATATGACTCTCAGGCGGCCCGCGTAAGGTAAGGCTAAGCCTTACGCGGCCCGCGTTGACTCTAGTCAACTTAATAGCTTAGCTGGGTCATCAACTAGGTTCGACACGATATCGACACGTGTCGGCTCAGGGATGCGCCACCAGTTGGAACGCGCGCGGCCCGCATGAACTTAATGAAACCTATTACGCGGCCCGCTTTAGCTTAAGAAGTAAGCAAAGTCAAAGTCTGGTTTGATACGGCCCGCGTGAAGTTGAGGTGAGGTCTTATGCGGCCCGCCTCAGCTTATAATTCAGATTTTTATTTTATTTTATATACTATAACATAACTAGGGCTCGGTTTTATATAATATAAGACATATGGGGACATTTTACTATATAATGGAGTGTCGAAATATTATGAGGGTGTTGGTTTTACCGAGGGTTGTTACAGTCTAACCCATATGTTGGGTTTTGAATAATCTTGAACTATGAACTTTGTTTTGAAACTGTTTGGTTTATGCTTCCGCTGTTTACTTAAACTGCATTTTTTTGAACTTAATCTTTTAAAACTTCAAACTATGGTGTTTACTAACTATTGTGGTTGGTGAACATTTTTACTATTAACCAATGCTCAGTATAATGGGTGGCTGGATCCTGGTCAGTCACGCCTCCAAGCGGTGGTACTCCGCATGTGGACTTTTGGGGGTGTGACAGTGCAGGTCTCATATCAAGCACATAAATCATACAAATTTCACATATTTTACCACTTTTTAAGCTATATGTACAACATGCAAAGCTATCAAAACTATGTCAAAGTTTCATGCCATTCCTATATACCAAGTAATGTTATTTTTAGTGTTTGTAACCTGATCTAAAACATTTTTGTCATATAGCCATTTTTCATCATTTCTTGAGCTTTAAATCAACATGTATTCTCATGTATAGGTGCCTAAAGCACACTATCATAGCATCATCATTTTATATTAATCTAAATGCATCCAACATGTGATTTATTCATGTTTATTTGCTGATGTAATTTAACATTTAACTATCATTCAAGAACATGTAACAACTTAAACAAGTACTTATCAAGAAATCAAACTTCAAAGCTCATATACACACATATATATGTACGGTCATATACACATATATACATCACCATTTTTTTTTGTATCAAGGCCCTTTTCATTTTAGACTTCAAGTTTGTGAAAATTCCAAGATTCAAGAGAAACTTCAAATCATCAAGAACAACCAAGAATCAAGAGTATGATTTAAACATAAATGTTATACCTTCAAGATTAAAGTAAGATGTTGGATGAGGTTTTGATGATATGGAGCTTGAAATCACTTGAAAGCACCTTGGAAACTCCTTTGGATCTTCACACCAACTTGAAATATGCTTGAAATGGAGTTGGATCTTGATGAACAAAGTTGCAAATATGAAGTTGGTGATGAAGGTGGTGTGGACGGTTGGGAGGAAAGAGAGAGAGAAGGATTTGTTTTGATTTTGTGATCTATGAAAGATTGAAGAAGATATATGGAAGATATGGAATTGGCATGCAAGAACACTTGTCACACAAAGATCAAATTAGATCATGAAAGATCTTTGCAAAATTTTGGTGGGGTCCCCATATATGTGACCATAAGTTTTGAGAAGGGGGGGGGGGGGGGGGTTAAGTGTAATTTTGGTTGGTAAAATTAGATAAAAACAGGTATTTACTAGATAACGGGTATTTTATCTAGCGTTTAAATCCCGGTTTATGGCGTTCTAAATTATTTTTATTATTCTATAAAAATAAACTCACCAAAATATTACTGAAATAAATTTCAGTTGCCAAGACTGGCTGCGTTGTCTGCGTTATGCAGTAGAAGCACTCTGTTGCGAAGAAACATGCGGTACGCGCTTAAACTTGAAAAATAACGTTTTTAAGCGTTTTAATTTATTTTTCAACACGAACCTGATTAAAAGTAAAATTTTAATCATAACAGAATATTTTTGGGATTTAAATATTATTCAGGCGGTCACCAACGTTCGTTTCGCAGTTTTGTCGTAATTAGTTCTTTAGTTCAAATAAACATGTTTTTGCCATACCAAATCCTTCGAAACTTATTTCTAAGTTATCTAAAGGATATTTAGGGTATGTTTGGCTTACGTCATAGTTCCAGAGTGTACGTCGCGTTAAACTGATTGCATTTACGCACCAGTTTGCGTATAACCTTCTTGAAAGTGATTTAAAGCTTGAAATCGGAATCGAATCAAATTGTAAAATCATCACACATAATAACACATATAATAACACCAAAGCACATTGTTTTATTGATAATCAACATTGTTTTACATTATACGATGATTACAGAACACAGTTGTCACAGTCTCCCCTACTTTAGGAAATTTCATCCCGAAATTTTATTTAGAGGAAACTTGTGAAAACAAATGCGGATATTTCGTCTTCACCTGGTCCTCACGTTCCCAAGTAAACCTGGGGCCACGTTTTGATTCCCAGCGAAGTTTGACCAATCGAATCCGTTTGTTCTTCAACTGTTTGAATGTACAGTCCACTATCTCCACAGGTTTCTCGACAAAGTGCATTGTTCCATCGATTTGAATCTCGTCGAGAGAAATGTGAAGATCAGCATCAGCTAAACACTTTCGCAAATTGGACACGTGAAAAGTCGGATGAATATTTCCAAGCTCTGGAGGTAGCTCTAGTCGATAGGCAACCTTTCCAATTCTTTCAACAATCTTAAATGGTCCAACATATCGGGGTGCAAGTTTTCTTTTCTTTCCAAATCTCACCACTCCCTTCCAAGGTGACACCTTGAGTAGGACACGGTCTCCGATTTGAAATTCTAAGGGCTTGCGTTGCATATCCGCATAACTCTTTTGACGGCTCCGAGCTGCACAAGATTATGGCGGATTTTCTTGATTTTATCTGTTGTTTCCAGAATGAGCTCAGGTCAAGTAAGCTGAGCTTCACCGATCTCATTCCAACAGATAGGTGAATGACATTTTCGACCGTAGAGAGCTTCGAATGGTGCCATATTAATACTAGCATGATAACTATTGTTGTAAGAGAACTCGATCAGTGGAAGATGAGAATCCCAATTACCACCAAAGTCTATCACACATGCTCTAAGCATATCCTCCAAAGTTTGAATCGTTCTCTCAGATTGTCCATCTGTTTGGGGATGATAAGCAGTGCTTAGATTCAGTTGGGTTCCCAACGCAGATTGCATGGTCTTCCAAAAATGAGATGAAAATCGAGCATCACGATCAGAAATGATATCCAAAGGAACACCATGTCGAGATACTATCTCATCAACATAAATCTTTGCAAGTTTATCAGCAGATATATCCTCACGAATCGGTATAAAATGAGTTGATTTTGTTAATCGATCGATAACAACCTAAATAGCACCGTGACCTTTAGATGTACGCGGTAACTTAGTGATGAGATCCATTGCAATGTTCTCCCGCTTCCAAACCGGTATCTCTGGTTGTACAAGCAAACCAGAAGGGCGTTGATGTTCAGCCTTGACTTTAAGACAAGTTAGGCATTTCGATACATACAAGGCAACATCCTTCTTCATACCAGGCAACCAGAACTGAGTATGAAGGTCCTTGTACATTTTATCAACACCAGGATGGATAGAATATCGAGACTTGTGAGATTCGTCCATTACCAAGGTACGAAGATCGTCTTGTTTCGGAATCCACAAACGATCCTTGAAGTATAGCAACCCATCATCCTTCGTTTCGAGTTTAAGTTCGAGTTGAAGCGGTAGCTCATATTTCAATAAGCCTTTGATCACACAAGATCGTTGAGCTTGAAAGACACGAGATTGAATATCAGATAGAGTTCTAACAGAATGAAGCTTGACTCATTCCTTTCGACTAAGCGCATCGGCTACGACATTCGCCTTACCAGGATGGTAGCGGATCTCGTAATCATAATCCTTTAAGAGTTCAACCCAACGTCGTTGCCTCATGTTCAGCTCCTTCTGATTGAGAATATGCTGGAGACTTTTGTGGTCTGTGAAAACCACACACTTCGTTCCATAGAGGTAGTGTCTCCAAATTTTAAGTGCGAAAACCACAGCTCCTAATTCAAGATCATGAGTCGTACAGTTCTTCTCGTGAACTTTCAGCTGTCTAGACGCATAAGCTATGACTTTACGTCGTTGCATAAGAACGCAACCCAGTCCTAGATTCGACGCGTCACAATAAACAACAAAATCATCGTTTCCCTCAGGTAGAGATAAAATAGGAGCATCACAGAGCTTTCGTTTCAGCGTTTGGAACGCTTCTTCTTGCTTAGGTCCCCACTCAAAAGGCTTATTTTTCTGAGTCAAAGCAGTGAGTGGAACCGCGATCTTTGAGAAATTAGAAATGAATCGACGATAATAACCAGCAAGACCAAGAAATGATCGAATCTCTGTAGGTGTCGTCGGTGTATTCCAATCCTTAATAGCAGCTATCTTGGATGGATCTACATGAATACCCTGCTTGTTGACTATATGACCCAAAAACTGAACTTCTCTAAGCCAAAATTCACACTTGGAGAATTTAGCAAAAAGTTGTTCATTCTTCAGAAGTTCCAAGGTCAAACGAAGGTGTTGCTCGTGGTCGGCTCGAGACTTTGAATAAATGAGAATATCATCGATGAACACAATGATGAACTTATCTAAATAAGGTTTACAAACCCTATTCGTTAAGTCCATGAAGATAGCTAGGGCATTTGTCAAACCAAAAGGCATGACAGTGAACTCGTAGTGCCCATATCTCGTATGGAATGCAGTTTTAGGAATATCTTCTTCGAGTACACGGAGTTGATGATACCCAGAACGCAGATCGATCTTGGAAAAGCATGAAGCACCTTGCAGCTGGTCGAAGAGATCATCAATTCTAGGTAGGGGATATCGATTCTTGATGGTAAGCTTATTAAGCTCACGATAATCGATACACATTCGAAAAGATCCATCTTTCTTTTTCACAAAGAGGACAGGAGCTCCCCAAGGCGAAAAGCTCGGACGGATGAATCCTTTATCAGACAACTCTTGAAGCAATTTTGATAACTCTTGCATCTCCGACGGTGCAAGACGATAAGGTGCTTTCGCAATCGGGTTGGCATTGGGTACAAGGTCAATATAAAACTAGACTTGACGAACTGGAGGCAAACCAGGCAGTTCATTGGGAAACACCTCTGGATAATCCCGAACAATCGGAATATCCTGAATACTCTTGCTCTTACCTTTCTCCTCGGTGACATGTGCCAAGAAAGCAACATATCCTTTTCACAAATAACTTTGGGCCTTTGTACACGACATAAGCTTCAGACCATCTGATGGCTTCTCGCCACGAACTTCCAGAACATCGCCAGAAGGAAGAGGAATACGAACAATCTTATCGAAACAAACCACCTCAGCATGATGTTTGGTTAACTAATCCATCCCCACGATAATATCGAAACTCCCAAGTTGCATCGGCGTGAGGTCAATGGGAAAAAGATGGTTATCAAGGTTTAACTGACAATCACGAATAATAGAATCGAGAACAAGAGGTTTACCAGTAGCAACTTCGACAGATAAGGGTTTCCTCAGTTTAGTTCTAGGTATCGCAATCAAAGTTTCAAAAGATAATGAAAAAAAACTTCTATCGGCACCAGAATCAAAAAGAATAGATGCAGGTCGATTGTTAACAAGAAACGTACCATTGACCACTTCGTCGTCAGCCCTCGCTTCGTTAGCATTCAGATTGTACGCTCACCCACGAGCGGGATTCACATTTGCGTTGACATTCGCATTCGGGTTCGCATTAGCATTCGCGTTTGCATTCACCAGCCTCGGACAGTTGTTGCAGAAGTGACCAAACTCTCCACAATTGAAACATGAACCCGGTGGGAATCTAGCAGTATTCCCCTGAACCGGAGCTTGATTCTGAACAATCTGATTCTGGCCCAAACGACAGACGTTGGCCAGATGCCCAAGCTTACCACACGTTGTGCATTGCCTACAAGCTTGTTGTGCAACATGATGACCGTTGCAGCGAGCACAATGAGGTGCGGTACCAGCATACGCTTTCTTCGCAGGCGGTTGAGCTGGTGGGTTCTGAGCAGTAACTACAAAGTTCTGAGCACCCTTTCGCTTTCTCGACTTCTTCGACGACTCACCTTTCTTACCCTTACCCTTTTCCTTGACAGATTCGGTCGACTTCTTCTTATCACCCTTGCAGGTAAGTGTACCCTTCCTGACTTGCGACTCAATCAGGGTAGCAGATAACTCGATCGCGTGACGAACAGTAGTAGGATTAACGCCAGTCACAATATCCTGTATGGAATCGGGTAAACCATCGATATACCTCTCTATCGCTTTCTCCAACGGGGTAACCATAGTAGGACACTAAAGACTGATTTCCTCAAATCGATCCGTATACGCACGGTGTTCTCCCCCATCTTGCTTTAGATCGTCGAACTCTCGTTCCAATGCTCGAACCTCATGACGGGGACAAAACTCTTTCATCATGAGAGCTCGAAGCTCTTCCCATGTTTGTGCTAATGCCACTTCGGCACCCCTGTCGCGCATCACTCCGTTCCACCACGTAAGAGCACGCTTCTCAAACACACTTGATGCAAATTCAACCTTACGCCCATCCGGAAATTGCACATGTCTGAATGTGCTCTCGATACTTTCGAACCACTCCAGGAGCGCAGTTGCTCCTTGCGACCCAAAAAACTTTAGCGGCTTAGCAGAATTGAAATTCTTGAAATTACATTGTGCATTGTTATTATTATTATTGTTGTATAGCTCATGGATTTGGGTCACAACGCCTGGAAGCACAGCAGCCATTTGCTGAGAGACAAGGGTTGCGACTTCTTCAGCAGTAAAAGATTGTGCATCACGTTGAGGAGGCATTGTCTAACAAGGAAATATGAGAAACGAGTGAGGTCGACAATTAGGAAAAACAATAGAGGTATTGAAAATATCGACGAAACATAAGGAAGGCGGTCATTTGTTCGTTACCTCGAACAAACAAATGACACGCAGTGACTAATCAAAGTAATGAATCAAAATAATGTATCGCGAAGACGTGCTCGCCTATAAGTGAACACTCACCCCAAGAGTTCCCAGGTAAGAGTGACTGGTCCGATTATGTGGATTTGTACGAACACTCTAGCCTTAGACAGAAAACTCAGGGTACAGGCATTCACTCTTCCAGTTTGCACGTGTTCACATTATTTAGACCCAAGCTTTGACGAGAATTGAAAACTAAGAAGGCACTAAGCCAAAAAATGAGTCAAACTGGAAGGGTTCAAAACCTTACAACAGAGGGTTTGAAACCTAGTAATCAATCATCCTAGAACGGATGATTAATTTTCGAAGCAGATTCGGATTTTGTGTCCTCTTTGTGGTTATCACCTAAGGGTAGGAGATGGTTTTGCTTTTAAAAATCTAAACGCAAATCAACTTGCGTTGGGGTCCTAGAAAGTTATAGTCTAGGTCAAAACATTACTAATAACCTAATTCCCTATAACCATTGGCTCTGATACCAACTCTTCTGTCACACCCCGACCACGTAAAACAACAAATCGTGGCAGAAACGTCGGGGAGTGTTGTAACAGAATTATTGTTTCACCACCATGGATACAAAAGAGTTTCATTTTATTTATTCATTACATAATTTTCATTGTTTTAGCATGAAACAAACAAGTTATATATCGACTATTATTGTTAATATGTAATTAAGGTCTCATCCAGATCCTATGTGACTCATGCATCCTAGCAATCAACATCAACCAACTTCACCTGAAACATATGTAAAAACAAAGTCAGCAAAGAAATGCTGGCGAGCACATAGGTTTTGTGAGAGTGTCAGATTCATGGCTCGTTTACATGTTAAAATAACTCGTACAACTTCGTTAATCGATAATAGAAAACCTTGTTTTGTAAAATGTTGGTATTGTAAAAGGAATAACCAAGTCAAAACAGATTGGTTATAGTTTATGAAACCTCGATGCCATGAATCTAAACCCAAAACATTCGTTTTCGTAAACCAAATAGTAAATCATTCTCGTAAAAAAACTCGTATGGTTTATATAGTTTCGTAAACATCGTTGTGTGACATCGTTTAACTCGTTCTCGTTATAAATCATCGTTCATTTGTTTAAATCATTCAAAGCGTTCCAAATCATTCAAATCATTCACTCGTTCAAATCGTTCTCGTTTTAATTGTGAAAACTACTTTTGGTCGTCTCGCTAATAACATTTAAACCTTCGTGACTCGTTCATCGTTCAACTTGTTCAACTCGTATTAACAAACCACCAAAGGGTAAGTTAACAATCATCAGGTTCAGTCGTTACCCACATAACCCACACATAACCATGGGTGCAGTCTGATAACGGGATTTGTCGGATCCTATGGTACCATAACCTAATACTGGTCGGTTCGGCCAAAATTAATGAATGTCATTCGTTATGTAACTACAACCAACAAGCTCGTTCACATTATCGAAATCGTTATTATTTTAGTATAAACCATCTTACTCGTTTTGAAACTATCGTTAAAACATCGAAATCGTTTTGATACATATGAATCACCCCAAAACAATCGAAAACAGTAAAAGAGGGGATCTATGTACTCACATTTGGGTGCGTTTTTATATGTTAACACAATCCCTCAAATTTTTTATTCATCCTAAATTAAATAAGAATGATTTAATAATCAAAAACCCACAAAATACATAAGTTTCTCCGATACTTAGAATTTTCACATAACTTTGAGTTTTCTCGAAAAGTTATTATTTTTTATTATATTGGTGTATTTGTATATATTCTCAAATGTCACATAAATTTAATATCGTAATACACATAATGTTGTTAACATTAAACACATCATCATACACATATTGTAAAACACCTAGCACATTGTAACACATAAAATTTACCCATGAACAACCCATTCTAGTTATGTCGAAAAACACTTATTTTAGCGATTCGGTAACATTTTTGGGCGCCGGAAGTCACGTATGACTAACCAAACACCAAGTAAACTTAAAATAAGTTAAAATACTTATTTTTATATCAAAAATATCAGTTTACTTACTGATCTAAAACAGTTTTATAAAAATCCTCCGAAAAGGCGATTTTTAACCGTTTTACCGCATAGTTTTGCATCAAACGTTACCCGAACCATCCCAAATCGAAACGACTTAATATTTTAGCATAACCCATGTTATTTACGGAATAAAATAGGGGTTATACTCATGATACTTCAGGTCTCACATCAAGCACATAAATCATGCAAATTTCACATATTTTACCACTTTTTAAGCTATATGTACAACATGCAAAGCTATCAAACCTATGTCAAAGTTTCATGCCATTATTATATACCAAATAATGTTATTTTTAGTGTCTGTAACCTGATCTAAAACATTTTTGTCATATAGCCATTTTTCATCATTTCTTGAGCATTAAATCAACATGTATTCTCATGTACAAGTGCCTAAAGCACACTATCATAGCATCATCATTTTATATTAATCTAAATGCATCCAACATGTGATTTATTCATGTTTATTTGCTGATGTAATTTAACATTTATCACATCATACACAAATCATCCAACACTTGCATTTTAACTATCATTCAAGAACATGTAACAACTTAAACAAGTACTTATCAAGAAATCAAACTTCAAAGCTCATATACACACATATATATGTACGGTCATATACACATATATACATCACCATTTTTATTTGTATCAAGGCCCTTTTCATTTTAGATTTCAAGTTTGTGAAAATTCCAAGATTCAAGAGAAACTTCAAATCATCAAGAACAACCAAGAATCAAGAGTATGATTTAAACATAAATTGTAACACCTGTGTCACTTCACGGCCATCAAACAAATACCAAACCAATGAAATATTATATTTCACACTTGGGATTTGTAAAAATATGTGTATCGTTTACACATATCAACTCTTGTTCAATTTCAAACCCTAAATCGCTTTCTGGAAGGTTATACGCGCACCGATGCGTAAATATAACCAGTTTAATGCAACGAACACTCCGGAATAGTGAAATAGGCTTAACATACCTTAAATAACCTATACATAACTTAGATATAAGTTTTGGAAGGTTTGGTGTGGTGAAATCAAAGTTAATTCGCTTACAGGGACTAAACTTGACAAACTGCGAAAGTATGCCAATTTGAACTGTAACAGACATTCTGGAACATGACCATAAGTTAAACATACCATAAATATCCTTTACATAGCTTAGAAATAGGCTTTGAGGGGTTCGGTGTGCTAAAATAAACTTTTGTGTCATTCAGGGACTAAAAGTGTCAAAAAGTGCACAAGTTTGCATTTTCGCGCATAACTTACGTTCTGAATACATCTGGACATCCAAAAATTTATGTAATCATGACTACATTATATTTTAGTGTTCTCCTTAAGAAAAATCCATTCGTCGCGTCATTTGGATCGTTTTTCACGCTTATGCGCATTCCGTCGTAATTAAGCGAACATCGCGTTCGTACGGCCAAACGAACCAACCTCCGGCATATTTTTGAGCATGTTTTGAGTTCCCTATACTTTAAATTCATTTTAGAGCCTTGAAATGAGGTTAACGGGGTTCAAACGCATCGAAAAAGGCCTTAAACACGTGCAGGGACCATTCCTGCCACTTTTGAAACTTTTCTGAATCAGATGGGTCAGTGGCGTAGCGCGACGCCTAAAGCCTTACCAGTCGCGCTACGCGACTGCCTATTCTGGACCAGATTCAATGTTTAAACACAAGTTGCAACTAATTGATTCTTAACCACATGTTTTAAGTTGATGTGTCACAAAGTTAAGGAGCATATGTGGCTCCATAACCTTTCCGACAAGTGTACGCACGAGATTCGATCACGTTATTCAAGAAACGATCCTAACGGTTACCCGAAAACTATATATACCCCATGCCTTTCATTGTTTTAAGGCACAAGAATCTTATTAGTTGTGTTCTAAGTTGAAACCTTGTTTCATACCTGAACTATACTGATCTAGATTAGCATTCGGGGACCCTTCGTAAGTATTCTTTCGTTCTTTTCATTATTTTTACTGCTTTTCGAGTCAGAAAGTCAAACTTTGTTTGACTTTCAGCGTTGACCAGTAATGGTCAATGCGAAGTTCGTTAGAACTTCGCAACGTGATTGTAATCACGATGGTCATAGTCCCTTGGGACTATGCCTACTGATTACCACGTTGTCTAGGGTCGTAGGGTAGGCGATCTAATAAATCGCCTATACCTTCGAACCCGACCCAGTTTGGTCGATCATTAGGATCCGACCAAACACATTAGGTGACCATAGTGTAGGGAATAACCTTCCGAGGTTATACCTTATGGTCACGACGTTTAAGTAGTTGTATGATAGGTAGTTTATATGCCTTAGGTAAATTACCAGAATACCCTTTTCATACAAAATTGGTAATTAAGCATATGTAACCTAAACTTTTGTCACGTAACTGATTATGTAGCATGTTTAGGCATATAATACTTGTCATCGGACTAGTTAGGCGGTCCGAACGCGTTTCACGCGAACGACGCGTTAAAGTAGCATAAGCTACCTAAACGGGTCGTAATGGGTCGTAGACACTTAGGTTAAGTTTCATTTAGTATGTAGGCTTTGATTAACCATATCACATGAGTTCCTACACTCATTTGGTTTACAAACCCTCATGCTACCCAGTCTTCCGATTTAGGTCCGGTTTATTAATATAGTCACCTATATTAGGTGCCGTTTGATATTCCGCGATCTCTAGCATTAAATATTACTGTTTTCCAAAACTGTTTTGGGGTGAAGCATGTGTACCTATCTGTTACTTTCATGTTTTCCAAAAGTATAATTGATTATACATGTTATTACTTATCTATTGACCAATTGAATGACTAACTATGATTTAAACATTGTTTTCTCAAAGAACATAAAATAAATTGTTGAATTGTACTTATTTTATGTTCACCAGACCGATTGTTAGTATGATATAGCGCTATAGGATTTGACACCCCATTCCTGTTGGCATGGAATGTCTGAAACTAATTTGTTGCTCCATCCAAATAGGAATTGCCTTTGTGGTATTTCTATAGTCTCAAAGGTGTATCTTGATGCACTAGGTCTGAATGAATTCTTAAATCACACTATTAAAGTATAGTTGAATATACTCTCATGTGTGGTATTGTACAAAACCAACATATATTTTGTTAACCATCCAAAGCATATTTTAATATGTTATTTACTAAACAAAAACATAGTTTAATATGTTATTTATCACACCCAAAGCATATTTTGATATGTTATCTATAAATCCGAAGTATACTTGTACTATACTATCTAAATCTATTCTTTTGAACAACGAAGGTATATTTAATGTACTATCTATCTATCGATTTGGTTTAGTTTGATTAAGTGATTAAGTAACGATGCGTGTGTAATATGATACAAGCATGGTGGATACGCCGCTGGTACTTCCTATATATAAGTGCTTGTATGGTATTACATACTGTAACGTTATTTGAATCATTTCAGTTTGAAATATATAACATTTATACAAATAACATACTTTTCACAAGACATTGTTTTACAAACAACATATCTTATACAAACTCATGTTACATGGTTATGCATTTAATCATGCATTATTCTCTTATTTATACATATCATCAGAACTTATCATTGTTTTTCAAATAATTTACTAAAACAAATGTTTATGGGTTAAGAGTCATGGCTACGAGGTTTTACAAATTATAAACAGCTTGATTTGAGTTGGTTAATTAAGTTGCAATATTATACTCTTTTCAAAACAAGGTTTTTAAATAAAGTATTGCAACGTCTAAACTAGCCATGATTTCGACACTCCTACAAAACCAATGTATTCGCCAGCATTTCTTTGCTGACCTCGTTTTTACACATGTTTCAGGTACTGCTTTGCAATGATTGTTGATACATGCTACATTTAGGATGGACTCGTGCCTTAGCGACTTAAAACGAGACAATAACTAGTTAACTTATGTTATGTACCCTTTATTCTTGTTTAAACAATGTAAACTCTCATAATTGATTATTAAAACGAAACTTTAATTGCTATGGATTTGAAACGATTAATTCTGTTACAACACTCCCCGACATTTCCGCCACGTTTTGTATGTTCTACGTGGTCGGGGTGTGACATAAATGTTATACCTTCAAGATTCAAGTAAGTTATTGGATGAGGTTTTGATGATATGGAGCTTGAAATCACTTGAAAGCACCTTGGAAACCCCTTTGGATCTTCACACCAACTTGAAATATGCTTGAAATGGAGTTGGATCTTGAAGAACAAAGTTGCAAAGATGAAGATGGTGATGAAGGTGGTGTAGACGGTTGGGAGGAGAGAGAGTGAGAAGGATTTGTTTTGATTTTGTGATCTATGAAAGATTGAAGAAGATATATGGAAGATATGGAATTGGCATGCAAGAACACTTGTCACACAAAGATCAAATTAGATCATGAAAGATCTTTGAAAAATTTTGGTGGGGTCCCCATATATGTGACCGTAAGTTTTGAGAAGGGGGGGGGGGGGGGGTTAAGTGTAATTTTGGTTGGTAAAATTAGATAAAAATAGGTATTTACTGGATACCGGGTATTTTATCTAGCGTTTATATCCCGGTTTATGGCGTTCTAAATTATTTTTATTATTCTATCAAAATAAACTCGCCAAAATATTAATGAAATAAATTTCAGTTGCCTAGACTGGCTGCGTTGTCTGCGTTTTGCAGTAGAAGCACTGTGTTGCGCAGAAACACGCGGTACGCGCTTAAACTTGAAAAATAACATTTTTAAGTGTTTTAATTTATTTTTCAACACGAACCTGATTAAAAGTAAAATTTTAATCATAACAGAATATTTTTGGGATTTAAATATTATTCAGGCGGTCACCAACGTTCGTTTCGCAGTTTTGTCGTAATTAGTTCTTTAGTTCAAATAAACATGTTTTTGCCATACCAAATCCTTTGAAACTTATTTCTAAGTTATGTAAAGGATATTTAGGGTATGTTTGGCTTACATCACAGTTTCGGAGTGTACGTCGCGTTAAACTGATTGCATTTACGCACCAGTTTGCGTATAACCTTCCAGAAAGTGATTTAAAGCTTGAAATTGGAATCGAATCAAATTGTAAAATCATCACACACAATAACACATATAATAACACCAAAGCACATTGTTTTACATTATACGATGATTCCAGAACACAGTTGTCACATTCCCCCCCCCCCCCACATTGTCAGGAGGAATATTAGATGTGTATCACGCAAGAGGCAGTCCTGATTTCTGGCAACTCTTATCGTCTTGCGCCTGGAGGGTTGCAAGAACTGTCCAATCAACTTCAGGAACTACTGGATGGGAGTTTTATCGATCTAGCTCCTCATCTTGGGGAGCCCGAACTCTATTGTGGAAATGAAGGACGAGTCCTTTCGTACGTGTACAGACTACCACAAGGTGGCAATCATAGACAGTCACCCTCTATCTCGCATCGACGACCGGCATGACCCGCTGCAATGATCAAGCTTCTATTCGGAAACCGACTTAAGATCGGACTGTCACTTGATGGAAGACTCATGGGAGGATGATTCCTAACACGGCGTTACAGATACAGTACGCCCACTACAATTTTTTGTTCATGTTGTTTAAGTTATCCAACACCAGTAGCCTTAGGGATCACATGAGTAGTATGTGTCAACCTCATATCGCCAGATTCGTCAACCATGTTTATCTATGATGTTTTGAATCACTTCCAGGAGAAAGGAACACTATGAACGGCACTTGTATTTCATCTTAGAGCTCCTAGGGGAGGAGCAACTCCATGCGAAGTCTACCTAAGTGTGACTTCAGGATTTGAGAAGTACACTTTCTTGGTCACGTAGTCAACGAAGTGGGGATACACATGGATCTCGCTAAGATCCATTTTATTAGAATTTGTCGGCACCAAGTAGTCCTTCAGGGATACAACAATTTCTTGGTCTCGCTAGATACTATCGCAGATTCATCGCGGGATTTTCGGAGATCGCGCAGCTTAAATCTCCTTAGAACAGTAGGGTGTTGTGTATTCGTGGGAGACAAAATAGGAGGACGTCTTTTCAGCTTTCGAATCCCAACTCTGCAATGCACTAAGCATCGTCTTTACCCGAGGGTACGAGTGATCTAGTGGTATACCATGATGGTTCGAATCAGAGTCCCAGTTACACGCCGATGCAACACAAGAAGGTGATGGCTTACATAGTGGATTTACAAGAAGAATTGCACGAGTCACAACCTGCGGTGGAAGCCATGGTCTTTGGATTTAAGTTGGAGGCATTTCTTGGATGGTACCAAATGCACTACTTAGACCCATCACAAGGGCCTCCCGTGTACCCTTGTTTCGAAAGAGCTAAACATGTGATGGCATCGCTGGATGGAACTTCTGAATGATTTCGACTGTGAAACCTAAACTTGTACGAGCCTCGCTGCACACCATTGACTCTAACCTACCTGACCAGATCCGTTCTGCTCAAACCAAAGCGTGGAAGGATGAGAACCTCCAGTTGAATCCGTGCGGGGCGTGGAAAAACGACCTGTATCTAAAATCGGGCGATACCCACTACCTCATGGAGCGAATATGGGTCTCACTATATAGCAATCCTAGGGAACTTGTGTTGGGGGAAGCACACAAACCTCGATATTCTACTCGCCCGGGTTTTGATAGAATATCTTAGGATCTAAGGATCTTGTACCAGTGACCAGACATGAATGCCCACATAGCAGTGTATGTAAACGATGTTTGACTTATGCGAAAGTCAAGGTGGAGTATCAGAAACCTCCCGGGTTGTGTCAGCAACCAAACACACCCATTTGGAAATGGGAACAGACTGCCATGGATTTTGTCGCTGGTCTACCTAAAACTCAAAATGGAAACGATATCACCTGGGTGATCGTTGATTGTCTCACGTAACCAGTACACTTTCTTGCAATCAAGGAAAATTGACAAGACTTCGTGTCCTGTGAGTAATTACATGTGAAGGGCGGTTTTAGGCATGGGGTGCTAACTCCTGTTACTCCTGATTTTGATCTATACCTGATTTATGACAGGCAATACACAACACCCTTGGCTCACGTCTAGACATGAGCATTGCTTATCAACGTACGACAAACGGTCAGAGTAAACGAACCATCCTGACACTCGAAGACATGCTGCGAGCATGTGTGTGATTAACTTTAGTAAAAATTGGAAGGACACTTACCTTTGGTTGAGTTCTACTACAGCAGTTACCATTCTAGTATTTAGACAGCTCGGTTTGAGGCATTGTGTGAACGATAATGCCAATCTCCTTGTTGGACTAAGGTGAGTGACAACCTAATCACAGGTCCAGGACTTGTACTCGAAACTCTTGGGAATATTTTTTAGACCGGAAATCATTTGGAGGCAACGCGTGACCGCCAGGAAAGCTGACAAGATTAGGAAACACTGGGAGTTCGCTGTAGGCGATCGTATCATGTTGAAAGTCTCACCCTGGGAGGGTGTGGTATGCTTTGGGAAGTGTGGCAAGCTTAATTTACGTTACGTTGGGCCATTCAAAATTCTGGAAAGAATCGCTAACGTGACCTACAAACTCAAGTTACCCGAAGAATTGGGTAACGTACACAATGTCATTTATGTCTCGAATCTAAGGCAGTGTTTGTCTGATGAAAAACTTGTGATACCTTTACTAGACAAGTTGCAGTTGTCGAGGAATCTATCAAAAACATGGACCAGGAAGTCAAGGTTCGTTAACATAGTCGAAATCCAATCGCGAGAGTTCGTTGGAACTCAAGACGTGGACCGGAGTTCACGTGGGAACGCAAAGATCTGATAAAGCTCTAGTATCCTCAATTGTTAGATGGTTGAATCAACTTTTGCTGGCATTGGTGAATTTCGAGACAAAATTCCCTTTCAAGTTGGGGATGATGGGGTACCCAGGGAAAACCCACAGTCATCCTGATATACCCATCGCTTCTTTTCCCTCTCCGGCCGCTTATCAAATTTCGGGATGAAATTTCTTTCAAGTTGTGGATGATGTGACAACCCGAGATCTCAAGGTCCTTTCTTTATGCGTTATTTGTTTCACTATCATGTTTTCACAATTCGTTTACGTTGTAACACGTGCATGATATCTGAATGATTAAAGTGTTGTTACGGTTTGGTGTTACAAGATATTTGTGTAGTGTTTAGGCATAGCATAACATCATACTTGGTTCACACTTGATTCACGGAAAACACACTTGATGAAGAACTGGAAGTTCTTCGTCATAACCAATCTTCGAAGAAGGTAGATCCTTCGTCACACTCACACATGGCGAAGAATGTTCTTCGCCGGCCCATATCCTTTCGAAGCCCATGAAGGGCTCGGTTCATTTATTCTAGTATATTCATGCGTAGGGTCTTGTTATTTCACAAAAATCCATCATATTGCAAACCCTAGCATTATTTTTCCTTCCCTCCCTCTCTGTCGACGGCAACAATCCTTCTGAGTTCAAGGTCTTTGATCGATCATTCCAACACTCATGTGCACACATCATCTTGCGGTTAGTGACATTAACATGATTGGAATAAACTTCATTGTGATTCTTATTCATGTGTACTTGATTGGTTGTATTGTTGTGAATGAGTACAAAGTGTGATTTAATGTATATTTAGCAGCTTAAATTGATAGTAGTTAAGAACAGTTCATCAATTACATGGATCTCGTTGAAATTGAAACTAGGGTTTGCATGACAAAGGGGTTTCGGTGTTGTGGGAAGGGGATTTGGGGTTTGTCATGATGATCATCATGCTATTTGATTCATTGAAAAGATAATTATGTGTTAACTGTTAGTATAATAGTGGGTGATGTAACTATTATACGTCGAATGAATTGTTGAACAGTGGATGATCGTTCATAATTTGGGTTCTTGATCATGATTAAAAAGTGTTGTTTGATGTGATTTGGAAACTGTCAACCTGTTAGAAACTGTTACTACTCGAATTAAGGGATTTGTTACCATCTGTTAAGTGAAGCGACGAAGTACTCCTCACGAAGAACCCAGGTCGACAAAGGACCTGATTCTTCGTCGACTAGCTCTTGACGAACCTTTATGGTTCTTCACCATACTCAACCTCGACGAAGATTAGACCTTCGCCAAGGTGATCCTTCGTCGCAACACTCCCAGACGAAGAATGAACCTTTGCCGGAGGATTCTTCGCCAAGGAAGCATTCCACGAAGAATAGATTCTTCATGGGGATGCTGCAGTTGTGTAAATAAACAGAAAAGTTTATGATATATATATGATGATGGACACTTGTGTTTATAGAATTCTATTTGCTGCATGATAACAATGTTAACTTAGAAATGAGGATCTTGACTTGACTAGTGTGAGTAGCCAATTCATCTGTTAAATGTTATTATGAGACTTGCACATGGAATGTGGATTTACATGAGAACTACGTACGTGCTATGCGATATACGGTGATCTTGTGATGAATGCAAACTGTGTAAAATACGTGATTTAATTATTATGAAACTGATGTTATTGGTAACTACTGTTGGGAACGAGAACTGGTGTTATGAACGCGTATGAAATCTAAATGTTTGCTATGTGTTACGTGACAATGCTGTTACATGTGACTTGTTGAATAAGTGATCTAGATATGTTTTTACGAAACTAGTCATCTTCGGTAACCACGGTAGGGTTTGGTTGACCAACTTGGAATGGGTAAAGTAACTTAATAAACTGAGCAATCTAAGGTGAGTTCACTGCTCTTTTTCAAGCATGCGTCCTGGGTAGGGACATCTGGTAAATATTCCAGGGAGGAATATTGGGTAATGGGTTTGACTAGAATGTTAAACCGGAATGTTGGATAATACACTCACTCCTATCACTTTAAGTCCCATCTTCTACCGAAAAGGTTGCCGGGGAGGCAACGGGGTTGTTAGTTGATAGCGCTATTAGGTTTGGCACCCTCATACCGTACCGGGGAGGACAGGCGTGAACTAATTACCTTAACCACTCGACCAATGCTTAGATAGGGGCATTAGGGAAGGGCAAACAATCTGTAGCCATGTTGTAGGGTATCGAGTTATTATCAACATTGTTTTTGTAAATGCTTTTGAACTGAACTAAACTTTTGGAAGCAAAACATGTAACACGATTCTCGGTAAACAAAACTGTGAACTCACCAGCGTTGTCTGATACACTTTTCTGCATGCCTGCAGTCCTATAGGTACATGCCATTGGAACTTGCTGTCTGGGATGCTGGAGTAGTCATGGGTCGAGTTGCATGGAATCACGAGACACGTCTAATGGCTTTTATACACTTGGGTTATGAAATTCTTAACTATTGTAGTATACTTCCGCTGATTACTAAACAATGTTTTGTAATGCTTATTTAAATAAATGAAAGTTTTATTTGAAATCCTATCATGAGTTTAATGTGATTGGTGGCTAGATACTGGTACATCACACGCCTCACGGGGGTTCCCGCATGTGGTATTTTTGGGGTGTGACATAGACTATGATGAAGTATATGCTCTTGTAGCATGTCTTGAAGCCATCCGCATTTTCTTGGCATATGGGTCCTTTATGGGCTTTACAGTCTATCAAATGGATGTCAAGACAGCATTCCTATATGGGAAGGTCAAGGAGGAGATTTATGTTGCTCAACCCCTTGGGTTTGTTGATAAAGAGAAGGAAGGATATGCCTACAAGTTAGACAAAGCTCTGTATGGTTTGCACCAAGCACCCCGTGCATGGTATGCTACCCTAATAGAACATTTGCTTACTCATGGGTATACTCAGGAGACAATCGATCAAACGTTGTTTATTAAACATGTTGAAAAGGACATCATCCATGTTCAGATATACGTTGACGACATCATCTATGGGTCTACAAATGATGTCCTTTGCAAAGAGTTTGAAGAGATGATGAAAAGGAAGTTCGAGATAAGCTCTTTAGGAGAGATGACGATATTTTTGGGCCTGCAAGTTCGTCAAAATAATCAAGTGATCTTGATTCATCAGAGTAAATACGTTCACGACATTCTTGCAAAATTCAGCATGACATACTCAAAGCTGATAGACTCCCCTATTGCAGAGCAGACGTTGTTGACTGAGGATCCTGAAGGAAGCCCTGTTAATTAGACTTTGTATCGATCTATGATCGGTTCACTGATGTACTTAACTGCAAGCCAGCAAAACATCATGTTTTTCGTCTGTCAGTGTGCTCATTATCATGCTAATCCTAAACTCTCTAATCTAACTGCTGTTAAAATAATTTTTAGATATCTGAAGGGGGCTCCTAAACTCAGAATCTGGTATCCCAGAGATTCAAACTTTGATTTTTTTGCTTTTTCGGAAAGCAACTTTAGGGGAACAGACAGGGATAGAAAATCTACATCAGCTGGATGCCAATTCATGGGAGATAGACTTATCTCTTGGCAGTGCAAGAAGCAGCAAACTGTATCTCTTTCCACCGTAGAAGCAGAGTATGTTGCAGCATCTGCCTGCTGCTCCTAGGTTCTTTGGATGCAACATCAGCTGGAGGATTACGGTTTGACTTATCTTGATACTACTGTTTATTGTGATAATGATGCCGCTGTCCAGATCACTAAAAACCCTGTTTTTCACTCCAAAACCAAGCACATTGATATCAAAGTTCACTTCATTCGAGATTGCTTTGACAGAGGTCAAGTTAAACTTGAACAGATCCATACTGATGCTAATACAGCGGATCTTTTTACAAAACTTATCAGCATCTCAAGGTTCAATGTGCTTGTAGACCTTTTGAAAATGATGCGCTTCATCGACTGAGCTTAAAAAAAGGGGGGGTTTAGAATAACGGTATCTCATCTGTTAAATTTGGGCATAAAGTATTCTACTTTTGCACAAATTTAGGGGGAGAAATAGTTGCTGGGAAGTGAAATGAAGTTTCATGCTAAAGAATTTGAATAACACATGTAAGGTTTTGAAGCTGAAAAGGCTAGGATCCACTACGATGTGTTGATAGGTCTAACGCTCAAAAGGATAAAAGATACCTAGTGATATAAACCTAATGGACTGGACATCACGTGGGTAATAGACCAACGGTGTATGATTTCATGGTCTTAAATCCTGCATTGACAGATAGACAACATCTGAAGTTTCGAGTCTTTATACTGATGAGCCATCCAGGATATCAGGACTGCCCTTCTGTTACATCCAGGTTATATGTAAACCTAGGCACGGTCAGGATATCTTGAAAAGGAGCCGCAACGAAGGCCAAAACGTTAAACAGAAGAAAATCTCATAAAGTGAATTCCGTGTGCTTATAAAAGCCAAATTCGTACCGTTAAAGGTATCGGCCTAGCCCTCGTCAGACTTCTCTGGTCACTCTTCTATACGGAAGTACTGACCTGTTCACCAGAAAGTCTGGTGCTGTAAAAACAAAGGATGGACTTAGTATACTCACCTTCTACGATGAACAGTTGTGCATACCTTGATCGCGGGGGTATGCCTTGGAATGGGACACACGGATGTCACAGTATAATTCTACCCTAAGCGTATCACAAGGTTGAAAGTTGAAGGTTGAGCGTTAGATTTAAGAGGACAGGTATATTAACAAATCGTGTGGAGCAGTCTAAGTAAGTGTGAGCTGAAAAGTGTTCCTTAATCCGTTCGAGAATGATTTAATCCCATAGCAGTCTTCCAAAAATACCCTTGTGTTAGTATTATCATATTATCGTATTATTATTATAATATTATAATATTGATAACAAATAGTAGCTCAGTGGGTTGTTTCGCTGATTTTGAAAGGGGTATGTTCTGTCTTGAAAAATATCATTAAAATAATATTAAATAATGATCTAGTAAAGCCCACCATCTCGGATGGGGACCATGAATTTTGACAAATTCAAAGTCTGAACAGGCCCATCATCTCGGATCAGTCATTCGAGATGGGCCTGGCCCATAGGCCCATTCGAGATGTACTTAAACAATCATAAGACATGGTTCGAGACATTCATCTGGAACCAAGTCTGACAAGTATCTCAGAATTCTCTCTCAAATCTGTCATCTCAAATAGATCTCGAATCATCTCAAATACAAGGTACTTCATCCCGAATAAAAGGATCATCATCTCGGATGATATCGAACATGAAGATCATCATCCCGGATGATCTCGGACAAGATAATCACATTCCGGATCATCTAAAACAAGAAGATTACTTCATCTCGGATAAGAAGCTTCATCCAAGATGAACCATGATCATCCGAGATGAACTTGAACCATCTTGAACTCTGATTTGAGCCTGAACTGGACCTTTGACCTCTTGAACTGGACTGCTGGTTGACCCTCTGCTTCTGACCTGTTGACCATCACTTGGGATGTTGACTTGTTGACTTTGTTGACTTGTCGACATTCCAAATAAAGGTTAACTTTCATTTAAAGGCTTAATGTTTGATGATTTTTGCAGATTATGGCGCAAGTTATGATGCAGGAACAAAACCAAAGACAGCTGGAGGTGGAACTCTTTCACAACCAGGCTGGATATCTTTCTGATCCTCCTGTCGAGCATATGGAAATGTTTGGGTCGCTAATCAGAGGCTTAAACAATTGCCCGATTATTCATGCTTTACGAACAGAACCGATGATCTGCAACAGATGTATCAACATTTTCTGGAACACGGCCAAAGTTAACAGACAAGGGGCAAATGGAGTTGGATCCGTCGAAGCCACTATACAGAAAAAGAAGATTGTCGTTACTGAAGCCATTATTCGAGAAGTTTTGAGGCTAGGAGATCAACCGCAACATCCGACCTCATATGATCAAAACAGAGTTCTTGCCGCTCTTAGAAGAATGAGTTATGAAGGAGGGCATCCTAGAGTCTTAAAGAAGCTATTCCCGCCTTACTGGAGACTATTGGTGCATTTGTTCCTGCAATGCATCGCAGAGAATAATGGTGGATATGATCAGCAAAACAAGATGCAGACCTGTGCGCTTGTGGGTTTAGTTAATGAATGGGATTACAACTTCTCAGCTTTCAAATTTGACAACATGAAGAAGATGCTCGAAGATCCGAAGAAGAAGATCTTTATGTTGTATCCAAGGTTCATCCAGATGATCCTCGATGAGAAGTACCCGGAGTTGGTCAAGGGCCCGAATTACATTAAATTGAAGCCGATGGGGCCAGGTTGCTTCGAGAACGTAGACAGATTCTGTTGCAACCACCGACCCTTTGCCCCGAGGGGCGGGCGGCCACGAGCTACACAGAGCTGGTGGTATCAGTGTTTATTAATTTGGTAGCGGAAATTAAACATCAAGACCGTAGTTAGGAAATAGTTTATCAGAGTTTAAACACCAAACTTTTATAAATAATAAATACATGGGATAAAACCTAAGTTTCTATTGTATCCGCAAGAAATACTAGCAAGTGCATCCCAGTTTAATCAAAACAAGCTTTTAAAATTTTACAGTATTGAGAGCGATTACAATGTTTATATCTACCCAATTACCACCTACGGTACTGTCAATCCTGACTTGTAGTCATGCTACCATTCGCAACAGTAACAAGTAATGTATACAAAACCTCAACGTACCGACAGTAATTCTAGAATACATAGACTCAATCAATGTTATCATAATTTAGAACATTTTGATGTTCTGGTAAAACACTGTGGTAGAAAAAGAGAATGACTCACTTTGCTGACTTAGAAAATACTACTGCTTCCTGGTGACTTCCTGGTTATAATCTATTAAAATTAAACAATGCACACGTGTTAGTAAGATAAACCAAATTACATTAGCCATATAACCGAGACAGAACTCCAACGAACTGAGTCAGACAGAGCCTTGACATGCATTACGGAGCCCTAGATCAATCGGGTAGAGTAACCAATACGTAATCGAGGGTTATAATACTTACAATGAGGCAGAGCTTCGCTTTTTAGGGGTATAATACCCGAGTATTTTAGCTTACAATATTTAAGAGAAGAAAAGAAATTTTGAACGATTTGAAACTAAGGTCGAGGCCTCCTTTTATAGGTCTGGAGGATGGCGGCTCGCGGCCCACGACATCCTTAGACTAATCTCTCGCGGTCCGCGAGAGATCTAGGGTAGGTTCTAGCTTAGGTGAATCAACGGTCTAGACTTAACACGCATGGGGACACGTGGCGCAATGTGGAGTCGCCCGGTGTCACCTTGTCGTGGCCCGCGACACTCATTCCTAAGGGGGTTGCACCCCACGAGAAAGCTACATATTTGATTTTAAATAATATAAAAGTATATTAAGGTTATTTTTCGTATATGGGGTATATTATAGGAAGTTTAGGGCATGTTAAGGGTTTTAGGAGGGTTTTTATATCCTCCCCACCTTGTTTTAGATCTCGTCCTCGAGGTCTACTGGAACAGGTGTGGATATTTTCTGTGCATCTCTGATTCGAGTTCCCAAGTGTACTCCGGTCCTCTCCTGGAATCCCATTTCACTTTGACCAGAATTAATCTCTTGTGTTTGAGATTCTTGATCTTTCTATCTTCAATCTGCATTGGTTTCTCTACAAACTTAAGTTTCTCATTTACCTCTATATCCTTAAGGGGTACCATAACTGATTCATCTGCTAAGCATTTCTTGAGATTACATACATGAAATACATCATGTATTCCTATCATTTCCTCTTGCAATTGTAGCTGATAAGCTACTGGTCCTATTCTTTTGATAATCTCAAAAGGTCCAACATACCTAGGGCTTAGCTTTCCCCTTTTAACGAATTTGACCACTTATTTCCATGGAGAAACTTTTAATAATACCTTATCTCCTACTTGAAATTCCAACGGTTTTCGTCTATTATCAGCATAACTCTTTTGACCATCTCGTGCTGCTTTTAGTTTTTCCTTGACTTGAATAATCTTGTTCGTTGTTTCTTGTACTATCTCTGGTCCTGATAGTTGATTTTCTCCAATTTCTGCCCAACAGACTAGAGTTCGGCATTTTCGTCCATAAAGTGCTTCAAATGGTGCAGCATTGATACTGGTATGATAGTTGTTATTGTAGGATAATTATATTAATGGTAAATGATCATCCCAATTTCCTCCGAAATCAATTACATAGGCTCTAATAATATCCTCCATTGTCTGAATTACCCTTTCGCTTTGTCCATCCGTTTGTGGATGACAAGCTATGCTTAGATTTAACCTAGTTCCCATTGGTTTTTGGAAACTTGTCCAAAAATGAGAAGTAAAACGGCTATCTCTATCAGAAACAATAGAGAAAGGAATTCCATGTAATGAAATTAATTCATTTACATATAACTTGGCTAATTGTTCCATACTGAAAGTTTCCTTTATAGATAAGAAATGAGCAGATTTGGTTAATCTATCTACAATCACCCAGATTGCATCATTACATTTTCGTGTCTTGGGTAATTTAATAACAAAGTCCATTGTTATCAATTTCCACTTCCATATTGGCATTTCTAGTTGCTGCAATAAACCTGAGGGTTTCTGATGTTCAGCTTTAACCTGTGAAAAGGTTTAGACACTTAGAAACATAGGTTGCTATATCCTTTTTCATTCCTATCCACCAGAAATTCTTTCTTTAGTCTTGATACATTTTATCATTACCAGGATGTATTGTATACTTAGACTTATGGGCTTCTTCTAAAATTCGGTGGCGTAGGTTTCCTTGTCTGGGTATCCAGATTCTTTTCTTATAGAATCTCCAAATTCCATCTATTCTTTGTTCTAATTCCTTAGTCATTCCTTTTAATCCTTCAGTATCGTCCTTGATTACTGTTTCCTACATCTCTCTAATTTGCTCATTTAAATCTATTTGCAGATTTAGCTTGAGAGATCGTACTCGTTTTGGCCTTTCATGATACTTTTGACTTAAAGCATCAACTGTCACACCCCGACCGCGTAAAACAACAAATCGCGGCGGAAACATCGGGGCGTGTTGCGACAGAATTAATTGTTTCAAATCCAAGGCAAACAAAGTTGTATTTTATTTATAAACAAAGGTGTTACATTGTTTCAAACAGGTAATTAAAGAGTTCAGAACATAATTAAACATAGTCTATCTTCTTTTAAAGTTTCTAAGGCACAGGTCCGCCCTAGTATCGTGATCAACATCCTATGGAAAAGCACCTGAAAACACATGTGAAAATAGGTACGTCAGCATAAAAATGCCTGTGAGATACATAGGTTTGTGAAAAATAAGATTCATGACTTATGTTTGAGAAAATGTTTAGTCATGAACCTTGTAATTTGCTTTGTCATGTAAATCATTTGAAAACAATAAGATCAGATGATATGTATAAGTAAATGTCAGGTTAAATAAATATCCATGTAAAAATGTGTTTGTATAAGGTAAGCTGTTTGTAAATCAATGTCTTGTGAAAAGTATGTTATTTGTAAAAATGTTATATGTATCAAACTGAAATGATTCAAATAACGTTACGCCATGTAATACCATACAAACACTTATATATAGGAAGTACCAGCGGCGTATCCACCATGCTTGTATCATATTACACACGCATCGTTACTTAATCACTTAATCAAACCAAACCAAACAATGTAAGAAGTCTATGTTTAAACCAATTGTCAAATGTATTGAATAATATGTCAGGATGTAAATCATGTCAAATGTCTATGTCAAATAGTAGTCAAGTAATTTGTGTAACAAATGTTATGTATGGTAAGTAAAATAAGACTACTTAACCCATAAGTAAAAATGTACAAAACAAAGTATTTTGAATATATCAAAAAGTTATGTTTTGCAAAGTGATGCATGATACATTGATACAAACATTTATGTGGTAAGTTAACGCATACATTCAAGCCTTGAGACAGTCGGATAACCCTTTCAGTCAAGGTTATCAAAAGAATTGTATTCGGATTCAGTCATTCCTTACATCCAAACAAACCCGGGATGTCAGGAATGGGATTTGTCAAGTCCTATGGTACCACTACTTACTCCCGAGCGGCGTAGCAAATGTTAATGAACGTTATTTAGACCCGTTTGTGCAAACCAAATGTCATAGCAGTTGTATACATGTCATAAGAAAACAATGTACTAAGTATGCTAAGTTAACATACAAAGCAGAAAAGTCTTGTAAATCAATGTGCTTAGCATGTTATCAGTCAACACACATAGCAGAAAAGTCATGTAAATCAATGTGCTTAGCATGTTATCAGTCAACATCCATAGCAGAAAAGTCATGTAAATCAGTGTGCTTAGCATGTTATTAGCCAACATACATAGCAGAAAAGTAAGGTAAATCATGTACTAATAGTGTACTAACAAACATAGTCGGTATATGATGTGAAAACTGGAAAGCATGAAAGTAACAAGTAGGCACATGTGTTCCACCCCAAAACAGTTTGGAAAACAGTAAAAGAGGGGTCTATGTACTCACTTGAGATTGCTCAGTTGTCAAAAGATAACCACCAAGTAATGCAAGAGATCTCGGAATCAAACGGCACCTAGTATAGGTAACTATGTTAATAAACCGGACCTAAATCGGAAGACTGGGTAGCATTAGGGTTTGTAAACCAAATGAGTGTCGGAACTCACGTGATATGGTTTAACAAAGCCTACATGCTAAATGAAACTTAACATAATTGTTTACGACCCATTACGACCCGTTTAGGAAGCTTATGCTACTTTAACGTGTCGTGCACGTGAAACGCGTTCGGACCGCCTAACTAGTCCTATGACAAGTATTATATGCCTAAACATGTTACATAATCAGTTACGTGACAAAAGTTTAGGTTACATATGCTAAATTACCAATTATGTATGAAAAGGGTATTCTGGTAATTTACCTAAGGCATATAAACTACCTATCATACAACTACTTAAACGATGTGACCATAGGGTATAACCTCGGAAGGTTATTCCCTACCTACTATGGTCACCTAATGTGTTTGGTCAGATCCTAATGATCGACCAAACTGGGTCGGGTTCGAAAGTATAAGCGATTGTTTAGATCGCTTACCTTACGACCCTATATAAGCACTAAACTAAAAGTGACGAGTTAAGCATGCTAAAACATGCTTAACTAAGTTTAGAAAATAGGTTTGGTATCACAACAAACGGTTGTGATACCTAAGAGTAGTTTGGTTACAAAATACCCAAGAATACGTATTCTGCCCGAAACTACGGCTCGTCACTGAGCCTAGATAACGTGGTAATCAGTAGGTATAGTCACTAGGGACTATAACCATCGTGATCACGCTCACGTTATGAAGTTCAAACGAACTTTGCATCGACCATAAACTGGTCAATGCAGAAAGTCAAACAAAGTTTGACTTTCGGACTCGAAAGCGATAAAAGAACGAAAGAATACTTACGAAGGGTCCCCGAATGCTAACCCAGATCGAAATAGCTCAGGTATGAAACGAAGGTTCCAACTTAGAGCTTTCTTGATCAGATTTGTGGGTTTTGAACAAATGGGGGGTGGGTATTTATAGGAAAAGTAGAGCCGTTAGGATCGTTTCTTGAATATCGTGCCACGATCCGAGCCGTACACTTGTCACAAAGTTGTGGTGCCTCAAAATGCTCACCACCATAAGGTTTGGACATGTGGAAGGGTGTTAGGGAGTGCAAAACAGCTGCAAACAGCTGTTAAATACACTTAATCTGGTCTGATAGTGGGAAGCGGCCCGCTTCAGGATCAGCCAAATACAATGCGGGCCGCATGGCCCTTCTGATCTGCACATATGTTTGAAAAATGACAGTTTCAGTCCCTGCACGTGTTTAAGGCCATTTCCGACACTTCTAAGGCCCGTAAAGCCAACTTTAAGGCCCTAAAATGTTGCCTAAACATTGTGGACATGAAACATGTTCAAAAAATATGCCGGATGATGGTTCGTTTGGTCGTACGAACGCGATGTTCGCTTAATTACGACGAAATGCTCATAAGCGCGAAAAACGATCCAAATGACGCAACGAATGGATTTTTTCTTAAGGCGAACACTAAAATATAATGTAGTCATGCTTTCATAAATTTTTGGATGTCCAGATGTATTCAGAACGTAAGTTATGCGCGAAAATGCAAACTTGTGCACTTTTTGACACTTTTAGTCCCTGAATGTCCCAAAAGTTTATTTTAGCACACCAAACCCCTCAAAGCCTATTTCTAAGCTATGTAAAGGATATTTAAGGTGTGTTTAACTTATGGTCATGTTCCGGATTGTTCGTTACAGTTCAAATTGACATACTTTCGCAGTTTGTCATATTTAGTCCCTGTAAGCGAATTAACTTGTTTTTGCCATACCAAAGCCTTCAAAACTTATTTCTAAGTTATGTAAAGGTTATTTAAGGTATGTTGAGTATATGTTGATGTTCCGGAGTATTTCTCGCATTAAACTGAGTACGTTTACGCACTAGTTTGCGTATAACTCTCCAGAAAGCGATGTAGAGTTTGAAATTACATAAAAGTCAAAACATGAAAAATGTATAACATAACAAAACAAACATTGGGATCAAATAACATTGTTTTATTGATAACAGAACTGTTCATTGTGATAACAAGCACAGTTGTTACAGTCTCCCCTACTTGTGGAAATTTCGTCCCGAAATTTATTTAGAGGAAACTCGTGGAAAAAGATGTGGATATTTCGCTTTCATTTGATCTTCGCGTTCCCAAGTAAACTCAGGTCCACGTTTAGCTTCCCAGCGAACTTTGACCAAAGGAATGCGCTTGCGTTTAAGCCACTTGACTTCACGTTCCATGATTTCCACTGGTTTCTCAACAAATTTCAGTGTTTTGCCAACACGAATTTCGTCAAGCGGTATGGAGAAGTTCTCATCAGCTGTACACTTCTTGAGATTTGATATGTGAAAAGTTGGATGAACATTTCCAAGTTCAGGAGGTAACTCAAGTCTGTAGGCTACCTTTCCGATTCTTTCGACGATCTTGAATGGTCCAACGTATCTAGGTGCAAGTTTTCCTTTCTTTCCAAATCTGATCACACCTTTCCAAGGTGAGACCTTAAGTAATACTCGATCACCGACTTGGAATTCCAAGGCTTTGCGTTTTGGGTCCGCGTAAATCTTCTGGCGGCTTCTAGCTGCCTGAAGGTTATCACGAACTTTCTTGACCTTGTCAGTTGTCTCTAAAATGAGGGCAGGTTCAGTAAGTTGAGCCTCGCCAATCTCATTCCAGCAGACTGGTGAACGACATTTTCGACCATAGAGAGCTTCGAAAGGAGCCATTCCGATGCTAGTGTGATAACTGTTGTTGTAGGAGAATTCAATCAATTTAAGATGTGAATCCCAGCTACCACCAAAATCGATCACACAAGCTCTTAGCATATCCTCCAGAGTCTGGATTGTTCTCTCAGATTGACCATCCGTTTGCGGATGATAAGCTGTGCTCAGATTAAGTTGGGTCCCCATAGCAGATTGCATGGTTCTCCAAAAGTGAGAAGTGAAACGAGCATCTCTGTCAGAAATGATGTTCAAAGGAACACCATGTCGAGCTACAATTTCATCTACATAGATTTGAGCAAGTCTGTCAGTAGGAAAATCCTCGCGGATTGGCAAGAAATGCGCTGACTTTGTAAGACGATCAACGACTACCCAGATGGCATCATGACCTTTCTTTGTGCGCGGGAGTTTGGTAACAAGATCCATAGTAATGTTTTCCCATTTCCAAACTGGGATCTCTGGTTGCTCCAATAAACCCGAAGGACGTTGGTGTTCAGCCTTAACCTTAAGACAAGTAAGGCATTTGGATACGTATAAGGCAATGTCTTTCTTCATACCAGGCCACCAATAGTGAATACGAAGATCCTTATACATTTTATCTGAGCCCGGATGAATAGAATAACGAGACTTATGGGCTTCATCCATAAGCAAGGTACGAAGATCATCCTGGCTTGGGACCCACAAACGGTCCATGAAGTAATATGACCCATTGTCCTTCAGTTCCAAAGCAGGCGTTATGTGATAGGGAAATTCCTTATCCATTAAACCTTGTGAAACACAAGATTGTTGAGCCTGAGAAATACGGGCTTGGATATCAGATCGAGCTTGAATAACAGATTGGACACGTACACAATGAAGCTTAGTACGTTCCTTACGACTCAATGCATCAGCTACGACATTCGCCTTACCAGGATGGTAGCGAATTTCGCAGTCATAGTCGTTTAAAAGCTCAACCCAACGTCGTTGCCTCATGTTGAGTTCTTTCTGATTGAAGATATGCTGAAGACTTTTGTGGTCCGTGAAAACCACACATTTCGTACCGTACAAATAGTGTCTCCAGATCTTGAGAGCAAAGACAACTGCACCCAACTCAAGATCATGAGTGGTGTAGTTCTTCTCATGTATCTTCAACTACCTTGATGCATAGGCTATGACTTTGTTCCTTTGCATAAGAACACAGCCAAGACCCAATTTCGATGCATCACAATACACCACAAAATCATCATCACCCTCAGGCAATGATAGAACAGGCGCATCGCAAAGCTTCTGCTTCAGGTGTTGAAAAGCTTCCTCTTGTTTGAATCCCCAATAAAAGGGCATTTTCTTCTGAGTTAGAGCAGTTAGAGGCACTGCAATCTTAGAGAAGTTTTCAATGAAGCGGCGATAATAACCCGCTAGACCAAGAAATGAACGAACTTCAGTAGGAGTAGTAGGCGTATCCCAATCCTTAATCGCACTGATCTTGGAGGGATCTACATGAACACCTCGTTCGTTGATAATGTGTCCCAAAAATTGAACTTCTTTAAGCCAAAATTCGCACTTGGAGAATTTGGCGAAAAGTTGCTCTTTCTTCAGGAGTTCCAGAGTAAGACGAAGATGCTGCTCGTGATCAGCTCGCGTCTTAGAGTAAATCAAGATGTCATCGATAAAAACAATGACGAACTGATCCAAATAAGGTTTGCAGACCCTATTCATTAAGTCCATGAAAACAGCAGGAGCATTAGTCAAACCGAATGGCATGACTGTGAATTCATAATGTCCATAACGAGTACGGAATGCTGTCTTCGGAATGTCTTCTTCTTGCACCCGAAGTTGATGATATCCAGATCGCAGATCAATCTTCGAAAAATAAGAAGCACCTTGTAACTGATCAAAGAGGTCGTCTATGCGAGGTAGAGGATATCGATTCTTGATGGTAAGCTTGTTAAGCTCACGATAATCGATACACATCCTAAAGGATCCATCCTTCTTCTTGACAAAAAGAACGGGAGCACCCCAGGGTGAAAAGCTAGGACGGATAAAACCTTTGTCAGAGAGCTCCTGAAGCTGTTTAGACAACTCTTGCATCTCAGACGGTGCAAGACGATATGGAGCTCTGGCTATGGGATTTGCACCAGGTACGAGATCAATGCGGAACTCGACTTGGCGTGCTGGAGGTAGACCAGGTAAATCTTCAGGGAACACTTCAGAATAATCCCGAACGACAGGAATATCTGAAATAGACTTACCCTTGCCTTTATCTTCTGTAACATGTGCTAAGAAAGCCACATAGTTCTTCTGCAGATACTTCCGAGCTTTAAAACAAGACATGAGTCTGAGACCACCGATAGGCTTCTCACCTTGAACCTGCAGGATCTCGCCTGTCGAAAGCGGCACACGAACAATCTTCTTAGAACAAACTATCTCTGCGTGATGCTTGGATAACCAATCCATTCCCACAATAACGTCGAAGCTTCCAAGTTGCATAGGCGCGAGGTCAATAGGAAAAATATGGTCGTTAAGATTCAACTGGCAGTTGCGAAGAACAGAATCAAGAATAATGGGTTCACCACTAGCAACCTCTACTGTCAAAGATTTGCCTAGTTTCGTTCTAGACACGCGAAGCATTTGCTCAAAAGACAAAGACACGAAACTCTTATCGGCACCAGAATCGAAAAGAACAGATGCAGGCTGATTATTAATAAAGAACGTACCGTTCACCACATTATCATCCGCCTGCGCCTCTTGGGCATTCATGTTAAAGACTCGGCCTCGAGCCGGAGCCGGATTCTGGTTCTGGTTCTGGTTCTGGTTGACTAGCCTTGGGCACCGGTTCCTGTAGTGGGTCAGATCCCCACAGTTATAGCACGAACCAGGAGGAAAATGAGGTCGTGCAGCTTGACCTTGTTGCTGAGCAAGAGGCTGAGCAACCTGTTGGGCCTGATTTTGAACTGCCTGGTTCTGATTGACAGGAATGCGGCAGTTCACAGCAAGATGACCAGATCTTCCACAGTTGGTGCACTGACGACACTGAAGGTGCGGTTGATGATGGCCATTACACCTGTTGCACAAAGGTGCATTGCCAAAATAAGGTTTCTTGGCTATTGGCTGCGCAGGCTGATTTGGTGCAGCTTGAGCCTGTGCAGTAATGGCAAAGTTTTGGGAAGCCTTTCGCTTCCTAGCATTCTTTGAAGAACCAGAATTCTTCCCATTCTTGTTTTCACCTTTCTTACCATCCCCTTTCTCAGATGCCAGCTTCTTACCCTTGTCACCCTTCTTATGCAGCTTTCCCTTACGCACCTGCGACTCAGTCAGTGTCGCTGATAACTCGATCGCCTGACGAAGTGTGGCAGGGTTACTACCAGTAAGAATGTCTTGTACCGAGTCAGGTAGGCCATCGATGTATCTCTCGATAGCCTTGTCGAGTGGGGTGACCATAGTCGGGCAAAGAAGACTCAACTCTTCAAACCTGTCAGTATATGCCCTGTGCTCTCCACTATCTTGCTTCAAATTATCAAACTCTTTCTCCAAGGCTCGCTGCTCATGACGAGGACAGAATTCCCTCATCATAAGGGCTCTAAGTTCAGCCCATGTCTGTGCGAGAGCAACTTCTGCACCTTGGTCCCTCATAACCCCGTTCCACCATGTCAAAGCCCTCTTCTGAAATACGCTCGAGGAGAACTCGACCTTGCGATTATCCGGACACTGCACATGGCGAAAAGTATTCTCTATGCTCTCGAACCACTGAAGAAGCCCGGTCGCTCCCTCAGAACCACTAAACTTGAGTGGTTTAGCCTGGTTAAAATCCTTGTACTTGCATGGAACATTGTTGTTGTTGTTGGCCTGGTTCCACAGAGCAAAGAGATTTGGAAATTGAGCAGCCATCTGCTCTGAAATGATTTCTGCCAGTTCGGCAGTTGCTATCGGATTTTCGCGTCGAGGAGGCATTCTAAAAGAGGAAAACATGAAAGGAAACGAGTGAGATGATTGGATGAAAAGAATGAGATGAAACAAAACCAACAAAAGCAAAGATGGTGGTCATTCGTCCGTATCACAAAGCAAACAAACGACACACAGTGACTAATCAAAGTAAATGGATCAAAAATAATGTATAATGAAGACATGCTCGCCTATAAGTGAACACTCATCCCAAGAATTCCCAGGTAAGCACAACTGGTCTCTGCGTCTGGTTGAGATGTATACGAAGTGCTTGCCTAGACAGAAAACCCAGAATACAGGCATTCACCCTTCCAGTTTGCACATGTTCACATTATTTAAAACCCAAAACGTTTGACGGGATTTTGAAAATTAGAAGGCACAAGGCCAAAAACCAATACTGAAAAGGGTTCAAAACCATAAAACAGAGGGTTCAAAACCTTACAATTGAGGGTTCAAAACCTTGTAAAAATTTATTCAAAAACAGATGATTGTTTTTCAAAAATCGTTTCGGAAAAATTTTGATTCCTTATTTTGTTAATCACCTAAGGATAGGTGATGTACATGTTTTAAGATCTAAACACAAGATAACTTGTGTTAGGTTCCTAGAAAAGTTATAGTCTAGGTCAAAGCATTACTAATAACCTAATTCCCTATAACCATTGGCTCTGATACCAACTCTTCTGTCACACCCCGACCGCGTAAAACAACAAATCGCGGCGGAAACATCGGGGCGTGTTGCGACAGAATTAATTGTTTCAAATCCAAGGCAAACAAAGTTGTATTTTATTTATAAACAAAGGTGTTACATTGTTTCAAACAGGTAATTAAAGAGTTCAGAACATAATTAAACATAGTCTATCTTCTTTTAAAGTTTCTAAGGCACAGGTCCGCCCTAGTATCGTGATCAACATCCTATGGAAAAGCACCTGAAAACACATGTGAAAATAGGTACGTCAGCATAAAAATGCCTGTGAGATACATAGGTTTGTGAAAAATAAGATTCATGACTTATGTTTGAGAAAATGTTTAGTCATGAACCTTGTAATTTGCTTTGTCATGTAAATCATTTGAAAACAATAAGATCAGATGATATGTATAAGTAAATGTCAGGTTAAATAAATATCCATGTAAAAATGTGTTTGTATAAGGTAAGCTGTTTGTAAATCAATGTCTTGTGAAAAGTATGTTATTTGTAAAAATGTTATATGTATCAAACTGAAATGATTCAAATAACGTTACGCCATGTAATACCATACAAACACTTATATATAGGAAGTACCAGCGGCGTATCCACCATGCTTGTATCATATTACACACGCATCGTTACTTAATCACTTAATCAAACCAAACCAAACAATGTAAGAAGTCTATGTTTAAACCAATTGTCAAATGTATTGAATAATATGTCAGGATGTAAATCATGTCAAATGTCTATGTCAAATAGTAGTCAAGTAATTTGTGTAACAAATGTTATGTATGGTAAGTAAAATAAGACTACTTAACCCATAAGTAAAAATGTACAAAACAAAGTATTTTGAATATATCAAAAAGTTATGTTTTGCAAAGTGATGCATGATACATTGATACAAACATTTATGTGGTAAGTTAACGCATACATTCAAGCCTTGAGACAGTCGGATAACCCTTTCAGTCAAGGTTATCAAAAGAATTGTATTCGGATTCAGTCATTCCTTACATCCAAACAAACCCGGGATGTCAGGAATGGGATTTGTCAAGTCCTATGGTACCACTACTTACTCCCGAGCGGCGTAGCAAATGTTAATGAACGTTATTTAGACCCGTTTGTGCAAACCAAATGTCATAGCAGTTGTATACATGTCATAAGAAAACGATGTACTAAGTATGCTAAGTTAACATACAAAGCAGAAAAGTCTTGTAAATCAATGTGCTTAGCATGTTATCAGTCAACACACATAGCAGAAAAGTCATGTAAATCAATGTGCTTAGCATGTTATCAGTCAACATCCATAGCAGAAAAGTCATGTAAATCAGTGTGCTTAGCATGTTATTAGCCAACATACATAGCAGAAAAGTAAGGTAAATCATGTACTAATAGTGTACTAACAAACATAGTCGGTATATGATGTGAAAACTGGAAAGCATGAAAGTAACAAGTAGGCACATGTGTTCCACCCCAAAACAGTTTGGAAAACAGTAAAAGAGGGGTCTATGTACTCACTTGAGATTGCTCAGTTGTCAAAAGATAACCACCAAGTAATGCAAGAGATCTCGGAATCAAACGGCACCTAGTATAGGTAACTATGTTAATAAACCGGACCTAAATCGGAAGACTGGGTAGCATTAGGGTTTGTAAACCAAATGAGTGTCGGAACTCACGTGATATGGTTTAACAAAGCCTACATGCTAAATGAAACTTAACATAATTGTTTACGACCCATTACGACCCGTTTAGGAAGCTTATGCTACTTTAACGTGTCGTGCGCGTGAAACGCGTTCGGACCGCCTAACTAGTCCTATGACAAGTATTATATGCCTAAACATGTTACATAATCAGTTACGTGACAAAAGTTTAGGTTACATATGCTAAATTACCAATTATGTATGAAAAGGGTATTCTGGTAATTTACCTAAGGCATATAAACTACCTATCATACAACTACTTAAACGATGTGACCATAGGGTATAACCTCGGAAGGTTATTCCCTACCTACTATGGTCACCTAATGTGTTTGGTCGGATCCTAATGATCGACCAAACTGGGTCGGGTTCGAAAGTATAAGCGATTGTTTAGATCGCTTACCTTACGACCCTATATAAGCACTAAACTAAAAGTGACGAGTTAAGCATGCTAAAACATGCTTAACTAAGTTTAGAAAATAGGTTTGGTATCACAACAAACGGTTGTGATACCTAAGAGTAGTTTGGTTACAAAATACCCAAGAATACGTATTCTGCCCGAAACTACGGCTCGTCACTGAGCCTAGATAACGTGGTAATCAGTAGGTATAGTCACTAGGGACTATAACCATCGTGATCACGCTCACGTTATGAAGTTCAAACGAACTTTGCATCGACCATAAACTGGTCAATGCAGAAAGTCAAACAAAGTTTGACTTTCGGACTCGAAAGCGATAAAAGAACGAAAGAATACTTACGAAGGGTCCCCGAATGCTAACCCAGATCGAAATAGCTCAGGTATGAAACGAAGGTTCCAACTTAGAGCTTTCTTGATCAGATTTGTGGGTTTTGAACAAATGGGGGGTGGGTATTTATAGGAAAAGTAGAGCCGTTAGGATCGTTTCTTGAATATCGTGCCACGATCCGAGCCGTACACTTGTCACAAAGTTGTGGTGCCTCAAAATGCTCACCACCATAAGGTTTGGACATGTGGAAGGGTGTTAGGGAGTGCAAAACAGCTGCAAACAGCTGTTAAATACACTTAATCTGGTCTGATAGTGGGAAGCGGCCCGCTTCAGGATCAGCCAAATACAATGCGGGCCGCATGGCCCTTCTGATCTGCACATATGTTTGAAAAATGACAGTTTCAGTCCCTGCACGTGTTTAAGGCCATTTCCGACACTTCTAAGGCCCGTAAAGCCAACTTTAAGGCCCTAAAATGTTGCCTAAACATTGTGGACATGAAACATGTTCAAAAAATATGCCGGATGATGGTTCGTTTGGTCGTACGAACGCGATGTTCGCTTAATTACGACGAAATGCTCATAAGCGCGAAAAACGATCCAAATGACGCAACGAATGGATTTTTTCTTAAGGCGAACACTAAAATATAATGTAGTCATGCTTTCATAAATTTTTGGATGTCCAGATGTATTCAGAACGTAAGTTATGCGCGAAAATGCAAACTTGTGCACTTTTTGACACTTTTAGTCCCTGAATGTCCCAAAAGTTTATTTTAGCACACCAAACCCCTCAAAGCCTATTTCTAAGCTATGTAAAGGATATTTAAGGTGTGTTTAACTTATGGTCATGTTCCGGATTGTTCGTTACAGTTCAAATTGACATACTTTCGCAGTTTGTCATATTTAGTCCCTGTAAGCGAATTAACTTGTTTTTGCCATACCAAAGCCTTCAAAACTTATTTCTAAGTTATGTAAAGGTTATTTAAGGTATGTTGAGTATATGTTGATGTTCCGGAGTATTTCTCGCATTAAACTGAGTACGTTTACGCACTAGTTTGCGTATAACTCTCCAGAAAGCGATGTAGAGTTTGAAATTACATAAAAGTCAAAACATGAAAAATGTATAACATAACAAAACAAACATTGGGATCAAATAACATTGTTTTATTGATAACAGAACTGTTCATTGTGATAACAAGCACAGTTGTTACATCAACTACTACATTAGCATTTCCTGCATGATACAAGATATCATAATCATAATCACTAAGAACTCCATCTAGCGTCTCTGTCTCATATTTAATTCCTTTTGCCCAAAAACATATCTGAGACTCTAATGATCGGTGAAGACAATAAACTTGCTACCGTAAAGATAGCGTCTCCAAATCTTAAGGGCAAAAATTATGGCTCCTAACTCTAGATCATGGGTTGTATAATTCTCTTCATGATTCTTAAGTTGTCTAGAGGCATAAGCTATAACCTTTTGACGTTGCATCTACACACATCCATAACCTAACTTAGAAGCGTCACAATAGACTATCAAGTCTTCAGTTCCTTCTGGTAACGCAAGTATAGTTGCGTTGGTTAACTTTTGCTTTAGAATCTTAAAGGCTTCCTCTTGTTTTGGCCCCTATTCAAACTTAATTTATTTGCAGGTCAATTTGGTTAAGGGAACGACTATTCTAGAAAAATCTTGAATAAAACGTCTATAATATCCTGCCAATCCAAGAAAACTTCTTACTTCCGTTGTTGACTCAGGGATTTTCCATTTAGTAATCTCCTTGATTTTTGTGGGATCAACATGAATTCCTTCATGATTAACTTGGTGTCCAAGGAATTGCACTTCTTTAACCAAAATTCGCATTTTGAAAATTTAGCGTAAAGCTTTTCTTTTCTCAGCAATTTCATAAATATAAACAAATGCTCTGCATTATCTTCTTTACTCTTAAAGTAAATAAGAATATCATCTATGAAGACAATTATGAATTTATCCAGAGATGGTTAACATATTCTGTTCATCATGTCCATAAATGCGGCTGGGGCATTGGTTAAACCAAATGGCATGACTGTAAATTCATAATGACCGTTCCTTGTTCTGAAAGCAGTTTTAGGAATGTCCTCTTCCTGTACTTTCAAATGATGATATCCTGAGCGTAAAATCGAGCTCCTTGAAGTTGATCAAACAAACCATCGATTCTTGGTAGTGGGTACCGATTTTTAATCGTAACCTTGTTCAATTCTCAGTAATCAATGCACATACGCATTGATCAGTCCTTCTTCTTGACAAACAAGATTGGTGCTCCCCATGGTGATGAACTAGGCTGTATGAAACCTTTTTCTAGAAGTTCGTCCAACTGTTTCTTCAGTTCTTGCATCTCTGTTGGTGCTAAACGGTAAGGTGCCTTGATAATCGGTGTTGTCCCTGGTATTAGGTGAATTCTGAATTCAACCTCTCTATCTGGCAATAATCCAGGTAACTTTTCTGGAAAAAACATCTGAGAATATAGATACTACGGGGATATCTTTTAATTATTTTCCTTTAGTGTTAACGATTATGGAAATCATATACACTAGTGATCCTTTCCTTGCATAGCTTGTTGTTTTCATCACCGAGATGAATTTTGTGGACCTAGTTGGCTTATCTCCTTTAATTGTGATCTTTTCACCCTTTGGTGAACTTACATGCACTGACTTTTGATCACATAGAATGCTGGCATGATTGGCTACCTACCAATCCATTCCTAATACGATATCAAATCCAGCCAGATTCATTGGATAAAGGTTAGCAATAATGTAGGTCCCTTTGCACAGGATCTGATTGTAAGGAACAAGATGTTCTGAAATTACAAAGCTCTGGTAGAAGACAGACACTGGTCAGTTTCTCTCTAAGAGTCAAAAGTCCTAAAGTAATACCCGGACGGGGTATTTATAGGCAACTCAGGAAGTGGCGAGTGTTGTCCGCTCGGATAACAAGCTATCCGATCAGATGACATCCTGTCCGAACGGATAACATGCTGTCTGGTCGGATGAGTGCTATCCAATCGGATGGCAATCCGATCGGATGACACCAATCAACAAAAGTTAACACTTTACAGTTAAGCCCCGTTTCCTGAGTTGTCGAACTATCTACACACACACATTACATAATTGTTTACAAAGACACAAATACACAAAACATAACTAGATGCTGACGGAAGCTACAGACGTATACACTAACAGAATCCCCCTCGGATGTAGCTGTAGTTCCTTCCAGCATAGTCTTCATTTCTTCCTGTTGCGTCTTCGCTCTTTCGCTTTCTGTCTTCTCTTTTCTGCCTTTTCTTCTAACATTCTACGCCTTTTATGCCTTCCTTCAGTCAACCACCAATTTCTGTAAACAGGATCACCATCACGCTTCCGATCCCATTTAGGAATCTTTTTTTCCTCTGATTCAATTGGCGTTTGATCTGTTGGCGGTACAATGCCCATCTTACGCCTTCCCAGTTCAGCTGCTCTTTTAGCAATTTCTTCAGACCTTTTGCTGCGCTTGTACTTTTTCAAAAATTCATCAATTTCAATGTTTCTCCAGTCAGTTTTCCAGTATCTTCCTGAATTGATGTCTTTGGCGAAGCATACATCCACAACAGATTGATATTGCTGTGCTTGAGTTTTGTCTCTCTTTTCGTAAACAATCTTGTTGTAGAACAAGCAATCGATATCCTTTTTTGAACAGTTAACAAGCCACATTGGATCCAGAATACTGATTCTTCGAGATTTTTCCGTGGTCTTGTCATACAGAGAGATAACTGCCTCAGCCGTCGTTTCGTTGTACAACCAACCTTGAAACAAATCATGGAAGTCTTGCTCAATGGCTCTGAGAGGCATATTCTTCAAGCATTTAGGCAGCTTTACATCCAAAGTTATATCTTTTCTACCATTCTCTAGATATGTGACAATCTACTTTGGATACTATGGCTTCCAATCAGGATAACCATTCTTTGCCTGCAATTTGATGTAGTTCCACAAATCTTGATCATGTTGTCTAACTTTTGGACCATAGTAGAACTGCTTGATGTTCTTTGTTTTCACCAACTCATCCACATCCCACCACGGTAGAGAACTGATATCTGACAGAAATTCGAAGTACTGAACTCCTTCTTCCCGTCTGATAGCATAGACTTTAAGATCTTCAAGATAACCCCATGATAGAATGTCTCCCCATGAAAGATTCTTGTCGTGTGTGAAATACTGAAGAACTTTAAGAGTTTTTCTTTCTTTGGGCATAACTTTGAACCACTTCTTTCGTTCCTCAGCAAGAATTTCTCTGGGGATTGTTTCTGGAACACCTTCAGTAGAAACTTTTTCAACGATTTTCCTTCTGATTTCATCTTCATTTCTATCTTTGCACATTTCAGCAAATGAAGGAAATGTTTCATCAAATCCAGAATAATGGAAATTAATTCCATCATCAGATGAGTCTGAAGCATCTTCAACAATTACATCATTGTAGTGATCGGCTTCATAAGCATACCTAGGCTCAAATATGTCTTCGGATGTCTGAGGTATCTCATCTTCAACATCAAATTTAAATTTACCATCTTCTAAACCCAATTCCTCCAACATTTCTTCTCTTGACCTCCTAACCTCAATCACCTCCTCATGTTTATCATGTAAGTAAATAACAGTAGGATTTGTGAGAAATACCTGGTCAACGTGCTGTTTTCCAGATGTAGAAGTTTCTTGCTGATCATCATCTTCTTGTTCGTTGATCTGATCATTCAGAAACTCCTCTATTTTATGTTCATCAATAGGATTCTCTACCAGCAATCCCGAAGTGCCTTGATCATTATCATCATTCTCTTTATCATCATCATCTTTCTTATCATCATTATTTTCATCTTCCTCTTCTTCTTCATCTCCATCATTGATCTCCAAATCAGAATCACTATCCACAACTTCTCCACGAGCTCTTTTTGCTGCTTTTCGCCTTTCTTCAATTTTTACATTGCGAACAATCTCTGATATACTGTAAGGCACTGTGGATGATCTTCCAACAAGGACAAACTGTTGTGTCTTCCATTCCAATAACAACATTTCTTTTGCCTTTCTCTTCTTTTGTATAGCAACAACTCGACGAATAACTTCATCAAAATCAATAGATAGAGAAGACTCACCAACCAGCATGAAGTCTTGATCTTGTTCATTGTTAGCATCATCAGCATTTTGTTCTTAAACATCCTCGATAACTTGTTCTTGAACATCCTCAACATTAATCATTTCAATGTTAACTTGACTAGAAGATCCACCAGCTTCTTGAATTTCTTCAATAACACTTTTGTTCTTTTGAGTGGCTTCTTCAGCTAGTAGTCTTTCTCGTTCCATTCTTCTCTCTTCTATTGTTCTAACTTCAAGATTATTAAATGCAGCATGAATATCAATCTTCAGATGACTTTCCATAATCGCATATAACATTCTGAGCTGGTTGTCTTTCATTACTTTGTCAGCTTTCATTGCTTCCATCTCTAACTTCATAGCCTTCATTTCATTTGATGAAGCTTCACTCATTTCACTAAGAAGCTGATTAAGAGTCTGATTTACATCTTGAAGATTCTTTACCTTCACATTTAATGAAGAAATTTCTGCTGTCAATAATTCAAACATTTTAGAATTATCATTGCTGTCATCCTTCATTTCATTTATCGTCTTCTCTTTATCTATCAACACCATCCTGATTTGATCATGAGCTTTCATCAGCTGATTAACTTGCTTCTTTAAAACATCACGTTCTGTTTCAGCTTTCATCTTTTCTCTCTCAAGCTCAGCAACCTTCTTTGCCAAAATCTTTACGGCTTCATTGTTAAACACATCAAAATCATCTCCAAAATTTAAATCCTCTAAAGGATCCCCTGTGGCGGGTGGAAGATTTCCAAGTGGATCATCTATAGCTTTGGGATTTAAAGATCCTTGAAAATCAATGTTTTGAGGTATTGGTGGAAATCTTGAACTGAAGACTCCACCCTCAGTCACTTCAACATAATCATCATGACCAACTTTCTGTTGAACTTCCAGTACTTTGACATTCTGCACCTCTGGTTCCTGATCCTTTGATGATTCAGCATGCTTTTTGCTTTTACCTCCTTGATCTCTTTGTGCTTTAGCTTCCCCTTTCTTTGCCCGTACACTTCTTGGAATGACTCCGGTTTGAACAGCTTTACGCTTCTTTATTAGTTTCTTTGGTTCATTAGGTTCAAAAGAAGAATCTTCTTCATCTGATACTTTCTGCTTCTTGGAAAGCTTTATCTTCAGTTGAGCCTTCCCTCTGCCAAGTGTATTTGGATCAAGTTCTGATTCTGACTCAGTAGCTTCAGAGTCTTCATCACTTCAAACATCTTGAACAACCCCTTCTGGTTCTTTTCCTTTGAAACCTTTAGCAACATCCTCATTCCTTTTTAGAAAACTTTCAAAGGATTGTGACAGCAAATCAGCTCCTTCTCGAATAACTGCAGATGGTTCCAATACTATGTCATCCACCAATCTCTACTGTGGTTCTGCAAAATAGAAATAGAAGATGTCATTAGAATAATATAACATTTGAACATTCTAGCTTCTCTTATTACTCCCCCTTTCACTGTACCCTAAATAACAATTTTAGGAACTGGTTCCTTTGGAATCTGAACTGTAGGGGATGACTTGGGAGTTCTCTTTCTCTTCCCATCTTTTACACACCACCATCTAGTATTCTTTTCAGAAAACAAACTCATTTTCTCATCTTCATTGTCAGAATCACTGTTTTGATGTCTCCAAGCATCATTCTCTGGAGCAACATAAGCTGGTCTGCTAATTCTGCATATCATCCTTTTTGCTCCTGTGTTCGGACCCTTTGTAAGTCTGCTTATTGCTTCTGCTGTCATGTGTCTCAGTCCCAAAATATCATCATCGCTCTTCTCAAGATCTTTGAATTGATCATCAAGTAATATCTGTACAAAGCGAGGATACATGATGTATTTCTTGTTTCCAGCCTTTGCATTTTCAGTCATGTAGTCAAATATCACTTGAGAAACATTATATGGCCTGTTCAAAACAAGGCAAGTGATAATGTTCATGATATAATCTGAAGCTTCATCATAGGCACCCTTCCTGTGTGATAAAGCGTGAATAACACAGTGTACCAAAAACTTGTAAGCATTACTGAAACTTGTTTTCAAGATCTTTCCATTGACACTCCCTGTGAAACCCATTTTGCACCACAGACCTTTTGCTAGACGTTCAGAGATAATAGTTAGATCATTATCAGAATAACCTAAGTCTAACACACGTCTCACATCACCAGCTGTTATCTTAATCTCCAAATCTACTTTCTTTCCCTTCTCATTTCTCTTTGTTACTGCAGAGTAGATCGTTTTATCTTTCTCTTCGTATCTTGCAGAGTTCCAAAAACGTCTGACATGTGATTCGTAAACTATGATTTTATCAGTTAAAGCCTTAGCAATTCTACTCTCTCTCAAGAATTTAGCAACCTCTTCAATCACTAATTTCTCTGTATATTCTTTTTCTAACAAACAATAAATGTTATGCGTTTTCTCCCAGTCCTGCAGAAATTTTGACCATTAAGAAAAGTCTTTGGAATTTCTCAAAAATTTTCTAACTCTGAAGGTCTCTCTCTACTATGTGCATAGACTCGGATGGCTATCCGACCGGATGATCTTCCGTTCGGATTACCTTATGAATAGCTTGAATGGCTATCCGATCGGATTGCCTTCTGAATTATTTTGACTTTGTTGTCCGGTCGGATAATCTGACCGGATTGTCATCCGAGTCTTGTGAATGAAATGACTGTCCGATCGAATGGTCATCCGATCGGATTGTCATCCGAGTCATGTGAATGAAATGACTGTCCGATCGAATGGTCATCCGATCGGATTGTCATCCGAGTCATGACAGGAGATGCACAGACTTCAAGAAACAAGTGATGGAACGGATTGTCATCCGATCGGATTTGTCATCCGATCGGATTGCTATCCGACTTAGACAAAGGCACAAATTTCAAGAAACAGGTTATGGAACGGATTGCCATCCGATCGGATTGTCATCCGATCAGATTGCTATCCGACTCAAACAACAGTTGAAGAACATTCAAGAAACAACAAAAATTTTCTAAGGCAAATCCTCAAATTGAACACAGAACTACACAGAGAATCTCATCGTGATCAAAACCCTATGTTCAATGTTGTCTTAAAACGTCCTAAACAGGGTTTAATTTAACAAAAACACTACCGACATCCGTAACGTCCAATCATCAGATCTACACGATTTTAACATGTTATGACACAAATTAATCCGATAAATCTATAGATCTGATCATTCCGAACACAACCCTATGCTTAAATCTCATCAAAACTAACTTAAACTACCTAGATCTAACCTAATGACTCCGACAGTGACGTCATCATCAAGAACGTACAACAAACATCGAAATTTAACAGATTTGAGTAAACCAATGATCCAATGATTCATGCAAAGAAATCCGAAGAAAATAAGATCAGAAAATCAAAGTGTGTGAGAGAGAAAGAAGGTTGTCCGACCGGGTAACCATTGACTGACCTTTGACCCTCTATTTATAGTGAAGCATGAGTCGGATGGTCATCCGACCGGATTGCCATCCGAGCGGATTGTCATCCGAACGGATTGCTATCCGAGTGAGGCACACTATTTGACTTTTTAAACCTTTGACTTTTTGACCCTTTTACATTTTCTCAAATTTTATCAGTTTTTAGAAATACACTTAGGTATCTAGGTCCAAGTTAATGACCCTAGGTACTTAAATTTGCCGACCAAGTCCAACTTAATAACCTTGGTTGACCCGATTTAAAGCATACTGACATTTTCTTTATTCTTGTTCAACCATTTTTCAGAAAAATTACAAGTTTCAACTTAATGAACTTGTTTTTGACTTTTCAATTTCATGATTAGCATGATTAGCTCCAAACTCATCTTCCAGCTCAGTAACTTCCTGCATCTTTCTCAAACTGTGAATCTGAAGATCAGCTCTCCACTTTGGTTTGTCGGAAAATAACGCAGAAATGTAAAATCTTTTTGGATTTTTAATAAAGTTTCTAAACTAGAAATGAAATACAGAAATAAAATGCAGTAAATGTAAACTATTTACATATATATTTTTGGTGAGCGTGTTAGGGAATAATATCAGCTATCGACAAGTTACAAGTATCGTTAAGCTTTAATTACATATTCAGAATTAAACAATTCACTTAGATTGTCGATATACTGATCCACATAAATTTTCACACACATTTTAATCTGTCCAGGATACGGATTTAGTGTTTTAGAGACTTAAACTTATACGTGTGTCCCACCTCTTGAATATACTCCCGTATCCGGATCCCAATATTCAGTCTTACAGGTGAGTATACCACATATGATATCTGTAAGGGAATAAATTATGAAACAGTACTAAACCGTGAGAGCTCAGGTCAGAACTGCCGTTCAACAGAGAGATCACGATTCGACTTGGGTGTGTCCCCTTTAGAGGATCTTTTTTACAACAGCATTGATTAGCAATTTTATTGTCTTCATCATTTATGCTGAGGGCGGCGCTATATTTCAAGCATGCGGTAAAGTATTCTCCGGGGACTAGGCCATTGCTTCCGCAAAATCAGAAGTCCCGGGATAATACCCCAGATATCACTGAGTATAAAGACCTAGTATCTCAGAAAGAGGGATCTTTCAAGCAAGATTTCAGGGGTTACCTATATATCCAAGTGATGTTCCCCACGAAATAAGCAAGTATATATTTTTTAGGTTTATATCCCGAACAAACCTACTAAATGTGTAAAAACCTATCGGCACATCATTAGTGAGACTGTTTAACGCATTTAAACTTTCCATTTCTTTACCATACCGTAACTGTCTAGCTGATGTACTATCATTTCCCCCCCCCCCTTTTTTTACACAAGCTCTTTTTGAATTTTATCATGTTTTTTGTTTTTTTTTTAATGTTTTTGTATTTTCTGAAATTATAACCTATCTCCCCCTAAAGACCAAAACAAGTAAAAAATCGACAAACCATTGCAGATTGCTTTTCAACATCATCTACAGTGGTACCTTCATCGACGCCAACGATTTCCTCCGCATCCGATAGTAACTTCATACCATTAAGTTTCAAAAGATATTGAAAACGTGTTTTGTCAAATGCTATGGTATGTAAGTCAGCTTTTTGTTCATCGGTTTGGATTTTTTCTATTCGTATCAACTTCTTCTCGAAACAGTCTCAGATGAAGTGATGACGAATTTCAATGTGTTTTGTTTTTGCGTGATGAACATGATTTTTTGTTATGTTTATAGCTGCCTCATTATCAACAAAGATAGGGGAGTTAAGAAATTGCAAACCATAGTCTCGCATCTATTGCTGGATCCACAAGATCTGAGAGCACCAGCTGCTAGCAGATACATATTCGGCTTCACATGTGGATAAATCGACAGAGGTCTGCTTCTTGCATTGCCAGGTGACCAATCGTGGTCCGAAAAACTGGCACCCCGCTGTTGTTGATTTAGCGTTAACTTTGCAGCATCCGAAATCGGAATCAGAATATCCTTCGAGCGTGAAATCGCCTACTTTTGGATACCACAACCCCAGTGATGGAGTTCCTTTCTGGTAGCGTAGAATCCTTTTCATAATTGCCATATGCGAAGCTCTAGGATTTGACTGAAACCGAGCTGCGAGGCATGTTGGATACATAATATCCGGTCTTGATGCCGTCAAGTACATTAACGAACCGATCATAGAGCGATATAGCGTTTCATCCACCTTATCTCCGGTGAGATCAGGGTTTATTCCATGGTTCGTCGCTAATGGGTGGACATAGGTGACATTCCTGACATTCCGAATTTCTCCAGAATATCATGAACGTGCTTCGTTTGATGTATGAACGTTCCCTCGGGTAGTTGATCAACTTGAAGCCCCAAAAGAACTTCATCTCACCCATTGATGACATTTCAAACTTATGCTTCATAGCTTTTTCAAAATCTTTGCAGAGTTGTTCATTTGTAGACCCAAAAATTATGTCATCCACGTAAATTTGGACTATCAGAAGATGCCCGTCGACTTCTTTTGTGAACAGAGTGGCGTCTATCTTTCCTCGGATGAAGTTGTTGGCTAATAGATGTTGAGACAGGGTCTCATACCAGGCTCTCGGGGCTTGATGTAAGCCGTATAACGCTTTATCCAAGAGATAAACTTTATCTTTGTGCATTGGGTCGGTGAAGCCCGGTGGTTGTCCGACAAATACCTCCTCTTTCACCTTGCCATAGAGAAACGCCGACTTCACATCTAGCTGAAAGACTTTAAATCCTTTCCATGATGCAAATGCTAAGAAGATTCTGATTGCTTCAAGTCTAGCAACCGGAGCATACACTTCAGTGAAATCTATACCCTCCTGCTGACTGAAACCCTGGACTACGAGTTTAGCTTTGTTACGAACAACAACCCCTCGATCATCCCTCTTACATTTAAACACCCATTTGGTGTTGATCTTCCGATGACCATCAGGCAAATCCACTAACTTCCACACACCTAACTTCTCGAATTGGCTCAGTTCCTCCTGCATCGCATTGACCCAAGAATCTTTAGTAAGCACCTCTTTATAAGTCCTTGGTTCAATCTGTGAGATAAAACAACTTAGTGAAAAGTCAGTTTGTAATGGAGCAACTTTTGAATAAAAACATGTAAGCCCTTGATCAAGTTGTCTTCGAGTGCGGACGCCTGACTGCAATTCTCCGATTATCAACTCTTCTGGATGGTATGAAAGTGTTCTTGGCATCGCCTCGCCTGGAACATCTACCTCGCCTTCCAAATTTGTGACATTTTGATTTGCATCTTGTTCATTGACTGGAATTATTTGATCTGAAAACTGAATTTGCTCCCCCTCAGAATCTGAATCATCACGATCAAATATTGGTCTGTTCTCAGATTCTTGATTATCATTCTCTACCGTCTGATTATCCTGAGCAACTTCATTTTGTTGAATATCGTCATGTTCTCCAGCATTGCTTGGACCTGCTTCATCATCATTTGAAGTTTGCCGTTGACATTTAGAAAACTCAGCTGGGAACCTTTCTTGTGATGACTCATACTCTCTTAGAATATCCAACTGGTCAAAGAACTCTGGTTCTTCCTCCATGTCGAATGAATCCCACAAAGTATCATAATTGAAACGCCATGAGTCGCCGGGATTCTGCTGTGGCATTGTATGGCCCTGACATTCAACATTGTATGCTTCAATGATCCGTTTTAAACTTGGAACAAAGACTCGTTTTTGTGGACTAGAATAACCCATGAATATTCCTTCAATGCTCTTTTTGGACCAAACTTCCCAAAAGGCTCTAAAACTGTGCAGGGAGACCCAAACGGTTCCAGATACTTTAGGTTAGGTTTGCGGAGATTTATCAGCTCAAAACACGTCTTGTTGAATTTCTTTACTGTGAGAACCCGATTGAGAGTATAACAAGCGGCTGATACTGCTTCTGCCCAAAAGTTGATTGGTAGCTTTGAATCAGCAAGCATTGTTCTGGCCATCTCGATTAGTGTCCTGTTCTTTCGTTCTGCTACTCCATTTTGTTGTGGAGTATAAGGAGCACTAAATTCATGCAATATTCCTCTCTCATCACAAAATTCTTCCATTCGGTTGTTCTTAAACTCTGTACCGTTGTCACTTCTGATTCTTCTAATACGAGCTTGGTACAAGTTTTCAATTTTTCTGAACAACGCCATCAAACTTTCGAAAGTCTCATCCTTTGACTTCAGAAATGAAACCCATGAAAACCTTGAATAATCGTCTGTTACTACTAGACAGTAGAGATCACCAGTTATACTTTTGACGTTTACTGGACCAATAAGATCCATATGTAACCTCTCCAACGGTCTAGAAATAGAATTAACTTGCTTATGTGGATGAGATTTCTTCTTTTGTTTGCCTTTGATACAGCTACTGCATTCTCCTTCCAGATGGAAACCTTTCAAATGAACTCCGTTGACTAAGTCATTATGAACCAAGTAGTTCATTTTTCTCAGGTGAATATGCCCCATCTTTCGATGCCATAACTGCGACTCTTTTTCAGTGGCTCAAGACATGAAACAATGAGCCTGACCCGTTGACGTAGTTGTTATACTCATGTTTAATACGTACAGGTCATTAACTCTAGGTGCTCTCATGATAATCCACTCTTCACGGACAACAAACCCTGGTTTTAAGATCAAACATTCTTTATCCGTGAAATGCGTTGTATACATGCGATCACAGATTTGAGAGATGCTTAGAAGATTGTTTTCAAGCTCTGCGATGTAATTTACTCTTTCAAACGTGACAATTCCATTAGATAGAGTTCTTTCACCAATTATTCGTCCTCCTTGATTTCCTGCAAAACCCACGTAACCTCCGTTAAACCCTCTAACATCATACAATAGGGCTTTCTCTCCTGTCATGTGCCGAGAAGCTCCACTATCCATAATCCAATGTGAAACCGATCCTGGAAGCCCCTGCACATATTACAAACACTTAGTGAGATTTTGATGCTACCCCAGCCTCTTTTGACTCGGGTAACTTGACATTAAGGTGAGTTTTTGCAGTATATAGTGGTGGAAATTTTTTGTCATTTATCTTCAAGCTCTCTTCAGATCCGATTTCAACTTCTTTGTATAAGGAGAAATCCTTTTTCGGAGGTTGACTAGATGATTGGTCTTTCTTTACCACATACTTCTTTTTAGAAGTCGATTTTTGTTCTTCTAGTTTCTCATATAAATCCAAAGGTACATACATCTTCTTGGTTGAAGATGATGGTTTTTTAGTCTCAGACACCTTTGGTTTTGGAGAATTTTCTTTCTTTTCAACGACTTTTGGTTTCCATGTTTGTTGAGATGAGGCAACCCATTTGTGAAATTTATCATTTTTAGTTACCACATTTTTACGGGTTCATTTTTTATTTTTGTGTTCTCATTTTTCAAAATTTTCTCAACAACCAATGGAGCTTTGCCTTTTGCATTAACCTTCTTCATTTGATTCTCAACAACTTCAGTCTTAGGCTTGAAGTTGGTGTAATTTCTTGCAATGTGACCAACTTTATTGCATCTAAAGCATGTACGAGTATCAACTACCCGACTTGTGCCTTCAGACTGAGGTTGTGAGGCCCTCTCCTCAAAGAATTCTTGATTCGATTTCGAAAAAATCTCAAATTCTTGCTCGGAATGTGAACTCGAGCTTTTCACAAACACTTTCTTCTCAGCAAACTTCTTGTTCTGAAAATTCTTTCTTTGATTGTTCTTAACACCCTGATATCCACCCGACCATTGGTTTAGGTTGTTGTTATAAAAACGTGGTGGAACAACAGGTTTCTTGTAGTAGGCTTTATCTTTTTCAAAATTCATTTGCCTTTTTGTTTGTTTTAAACTTTTCACTTCAAACAAATCGATTTCAACCATTTTGAACACATTTGTCAATTTGGCAACATTTACATTCTCTAGTGGAAACTCAGAATTCGAATACAACTTATCCGATCCCGACATCTTGTACATGACAAGATCAGGTTCTTCATTTAAGATGTTTTTGGACTTTTGTTTCGGAATGTATTTGTCCAAGAAACATTCATCATCCTCAGTTGTGTCACTGTCAGATTTTAAAACACTTTTAACAACACTTTTAACAACCTCAGATTGGAAACTTCCTTCATCGGATGATGAAGATGATGATGTGAATGTAACATCAATTGACTCTGGAAGTTTTATTTCATTCGTTTCAACTTCATCATTAACCAACCCTGATTGTTTCTTTGAAAAATTGTTTAGAACTGGTGGTGGAACCTGATGATACCCCACCCCAGTTCCATCAGTATACACATCTTCGCCTGCATTGTTCTTCCCAATGGGTTTGGGAACAATGTGTTGTAAAACAAAGCTTGCGGAGCTGTAACTGTTCAGCTTCAACTGGATACGTTCATTTTCAATTTTAACTTCTTGAAATTGAAGTTTCAACTTGGCAATCTCATCCAGTTGTTGGTTGATTAATTCTTCTTTAACCCTCAAAACACCTTGCAATTGACAATTTTCTTTGTATGTTTTACCATTTCTATCATCAGAATCTTTCATTGTGCGTTTTAGCTTCTCAAAACTTTCAGAAATTTGACGATTTTCAAGAATTAGTTTTTCATTTTCTTTCCTAACTCTTTCTACGTCAATTTTATCAGTTTCGATTTTCTCATTCAGTTCTTTTATTCTATCAAGTGAAGCTTTCAGCATTTTGTCACGGTTCAAGATCTGATCCTCAACCTCTCTGACTCTTTTTGTCAGATTCTCAATTTTTTTACCATTGAGATAAGTGATTGTACTACAAACTTTGCACTCTTTCATGCAATTTTTGCAGTCATTGTCACCTTTGACTTTCTTACCCGAATCACTTGTTGACGCATTTGAACTGACCTGGCTTTTACACTCAGATACGGACTTAGAGTCTACCTCAAGTTCCTTAGCAGCCAGCACTTTGTCAGCCATCTTTCCCAAGTTTTCAGCTGTCAACTCCTGTGAAGTATCAATGATCCCATCATCAATCTTCTTTGAGTTTTCTTCTTTTTCTTTTTCTTTCTCTTCTTTCTCTTCTCTGCTTCCCCACCATTGTCTTTGCCAACCCTCTTCTTCTTCAGCAATTTGTTGAATTATGGTTTCAAGATCGAGGGTCTTATAGTCAAGAGCAATGTTTCCCATAGGGTCAAGATAACATTCTATGTCTGGATCCCATCTCTTTGCCTTTTTTGCTTCAGTGTATATATCAGATATTCTGATCATTCTATTTTGAGCTATCATCTTTCTGTTGACATACTTTTCTTTTTCATTTCTGTTATCTTTAAAAGGAACAGGTTCAACAATCTTTTTCATAAAAGTGTATCCAACCGCATCCTCCTCTGGTAACAACTCGCTCCAGTCAAAACCTTCATCGTCATGAATTACAGCAAGAGCTCTAGATTTTTCTTTATTATCCTCAAGTTGTTTCATTCTGGGCGGTTCTGATATATTCTGATAATAAATCGCTCTCTTGTAGTAACCTTCTTTGAACGGATTTTCAGAATCATCAGCATAAGCATTCCGGCACTCTCTTTTAAAATGACCTTTCTGTTTACATTTGAAACGGGTCACTTTTGACTTGTCAAAGCCTAACTTGGTAGATGGTCCACCAATAGACTTTCTTCCTGTAATCTCCATAAAACACTGTGCTCTTCTCACTGCACTGGCCATACACCACCTTATGTCGATCAATTCCATCTCCTCAGGATCTATTTGATCATAGTCTTCCTTTGTTAGGTTGGTGTTGCCTATCTTGCGTGCCACAAGACTCTCATACGACTCTAGCACAGAAGCTAAGAAGACCATCTGTTGCTTTGCAGACTCCTCGCTAAAGTTTTGAGCGTTCTTTAAATCCACAGCGATGTTGCATTGAAATAAGTTCTTTGCAGCTGATTAGTTTGAAGTTGACGAAGAGCCACTGTGAAATCCACTGCTTGCACTCTCTTTGCTAGATGTATTGGAATTTTCAGCAGAAAAAGCTGTCTTGGGAGACGCATTCTTGGGAATCATGCTTTTTGGATAATATAGCTCCAAATTTTGCTGATATGACGAGTGATTGACTTTGTGTGTTTTCTTTATCTCCAGCTCGTGACTCTCTAGTCTTTCAATCAACAAATCAACTGTAAGATCCTCATGCTTGATCGTATTCTTCAACATCAAGGCATAGTATTGCCAATCCACCTCTTCTGGAAACGAGTCAAACAATTTGTCGACTAACTCTTCTTGAGAATAGATAATTCCATGTCTCGCCAGTTCCAACTTCAAGTTACCAAACCTCTCAATCATCTTACAAACTGATTCATTTTTTAAACAACCAAATATATCAAACTCTTTTCTTAGCAGTTTCTTTTTGTTTTTCACTATTTCTGCACTACCCAAGCATTTCACTTCTAACTTTTTCCACAGATCTTTAGCATTGTTGTACTCGATCAAAGATATTATATCTTCTCAAACAGACTGAAACAGCAACGCGATGCACTTTTGCTCGGCAACAAAAACTTCTATTTCTTCAGTTGATGTCAAATTTTCACCATTTTTTCCTTCATCACTGTATCCATTCTTTAGACTTTTCCGGCTGGTATAAGCAAATGCCTTTAAACATTCTTCAAATTTCTTGGCCCACCGACTGTACTCTTCGATCGCCATCAACTTTGGGGGTTTGTTATATGTTTCGTATGCACTTTCCACACCTAAAGCATCCGACAAAGTTTTCTTTGCATTCAGCATGTTCTCATTGGTGTTGCTAGAAGTATCATCTCCAGAGTTTCCAGCAAAGGCATACAAATCACTGAAAGGATTCATGAATTCGTCCATCTTTCACGTACCTGAAACAGTCAACAAACACTTAGAAAATTTTTACAAATTTAAAAAATTTCAAAATAACACTCCTGGATCGGATGGTGATCCGATCGAGTTACTATCCGAACGAGTGACACAGACTATCCGACTGGATGGTGATCCGCTCGGATGGTCGATCGTTCGAGTGACAAGCTTGACTTTGAAAGTTGACTTTTCAACCTTTCACCGCTCGGATGGTGATTCGACCGGATGACAGGTTAGACGTGTAAATGAGATTAAGAACTTTCAAATCCTATCCGACCGGATTGTTATCCGACCGAGTGGGATGATGACGTAAGCAAAACAATCTTGACCAAACTAATCACACCACTCGGATGGTAATCCGAGCGAGCAACACAGCTGATGTCAGCAAGATGTCAGCAAGCAACTAGCAAGTACTATCTAATCCAATCCGTTCAGACAGGTGTCCGAGCGAGTGGATGACGTCAGCACACACGAATGGCTAAACATAGTTTTTGAAGAATTTGATCTAGTTTTTGATTGAATTTGATTATGAAACTTAGTAGGATTATACTTTGATTGATTGCGAATCAAATGATATCGATTTTATCAATTTTTAACCGTAGATTCACGTTCAATTTTAAGTTTTTCTAATTTTATGGTGACAAACTGAGAAATAATGCAAGAAATGAGTAGAAAAAGAAGAAATATGTCAAATCTCCGGTGAAATTTGACTCTGATCGGCAAGTAAACCTCGAATTCTGGTGAATTCGGTGTCGTTGATCTCGATTCAGCTCCCTGGATGCTCTGATACCACTTGTAGGTCCCTTTGCACAGGATCTGATTGTAAGGAACAAGATAAATCGATTTTGTCTAATGTGCGGAATCCATTATGACAAATCACAGATGATCAACACAAAATTCAACGATTAAACACGGTCTGTTCTTTTTATTTGTTGTTCTGAAATTACAAAGCTCCGGTAGAAGACAGACACTGATCAGTTTCTCTCTAAGAGTCAAAAGTCCTAAAGTAATACCCGGACGGGGTATTTATAGACAACTCAGGAAGTGGCGAGTGTTGTCTGCTCGGATAACAAGCTATCCGATCGGATGACATCCTGTCCGAACGGATAACATGCTGTCCGGTCGAACGAGTGCTATCCGATCGGATGGCAATCCGATCGGATGACACCAATTAACAAAAGTCAACACTTTACAGTTAAGCCCCGTTTCCTGAGTTGTCGAACTATCTATACACACACATTACATAATTGTTTACAAAGACACAAATACACAAAACATGACTAGATGCTGACGGAAGCTACAGACGTATACACTAACAAATAAAATTATGGTTTAAAATTTTTATTCTTGCTCCTTGCAAGATTTCAGTAATCTTAATGGATTCTCCATTTGTCGTCTCTACCAGACAATCTTGTTGAAGTTTAGTTAATGGTTGATTGAGAAGTTTGCAGAAAGAAGTATTGATAAAACTTTGGTTTGCACCAGAGTCAAATAATACTTTAGCAAAAATATCATTAACTAAAAACATACCGGCAATCACATCCGGAATCATCTTGGCTTCTTCAGCTGTTAGAACAAATGCTCTTGCATTCTTAGTAGTTTTGTTGTTTATTGCTAGAGCTAGCCTCGGACAGTTCGGTTTGATATCTCCAGTTTCTCCACAATTGAAGCATAGCCTATTGTTAGGTTTCTTCCTGCAGTCTTCTTCCTTGTGTCCAGACATTTTGTAGAAGTTGCAGTATATTGAGCATTTTCCTGAGTGCTTCTTTTTGCAGTACTTACAGTAACGTGAAGAAGTAGAACATGTACTTTTCCAACGGTAGTTATTTCCATAACGAAATTATTGGGTAAGTCTTTGGGCTAGGTTCTTTCTCTGGTTCTCTTCTTGCGTATGTATCAATTCATCAGTCAAGGTATTGGCTAGTTTTACTGCTTCTTCTATGGTTTGTGGTCGAGCTGCCTTGACTACGTATCTGATTTCACTAATTAATCCCCAAATATAATGGGAGATTAATACTGGTTCTGGTGAAGCTAGGGTTGGTACTATTCTAGCATATTCGAAGAATATGGTAGTGTAACCTTTGCAGTCTATTCCAGTCATTTTAAGATTTAAGAACTTATTAGCGATTTGTTCTTTTTCATGAGGAGGACAAAATTTCCTTTCGACTATGTCCTTAAAGTCGGTCTATTCCATATTATAAACTTTATCACTTCCTCTAGTCTGGAGAAAGGTATTCCACCACTCTAGAGCTGCATTCTTAAAAAAAAATAGAAGCAACCATAATCTTATCTTCCTCTGCACATTTGCTTATTTTTAGGACTGCTTCTGTCTTTTCTATCCAACATAAAGCTGCAATGGCTCCTTCATTGCCAGAGAATTCTATTGGTTTGCAAGACTAGAATTCTTTGTAAGAACAACCATATGACATGGTTCTTCTTTTTTAAATAGGCACTTGGATTAGCGGTCCATTATTCACGCTGTAACTTGGTTCAGTAGGTTGTCGTTTACTTCCACTTATAGTTTTATTATTTTCTGCTTCTTTAACAGTCTTGATAATAGATGGCATAGCGTCTATAATTCCTTGTGCTACTATATGTTGAATGGCATTGTTATCTACTTTATTTCCATTATTATCATTATTCGGGTTTTCTTGATTTACTTTATTGTCCATCTGGATTGTAAACATTTATCATGTATTAATATCACAGGATAAGATTTAATGCAAACAATCATACAAACAGATTGATCAAAAACGTCGAAAATTGCGACTTTACTCTTTTTATATATCTATATTCATCGATTACAAATTACTATTGAAAACTAAACACATTAGTAGTTTTGCATCGATAGATATTAGGTTATCTATTTTAGTTGACTATATTTTTTTCAAAATACACACATTATATATATATATATATATATATATATATATATATATAGGGAGAGGATCATGAGAAAACTAGATATAAATGAGAAAACCAAAAAACTAACCAAAAAAGCACTAAAAAGGAGGGGGGAGACTTTTAATGAAGGAGGGGGGACTTTTAATGAAGGAGGGGTAAAATTGGAAAAAAAAATATATAACTTTTCAAACATTTCTCATTTCTCCATACGTTATCATTTTAAAACAAAAATGGCACCATAAGATCACAAATTTTTGTATCTTTCATTCAAGTATATTCGAGCATATTTTTTATGACATAAAAAAAGATTTATGGTGTCGTCTTGTTTTCAATACTATTATTATAGTAGTGCACATGTGCAATATAACATGTACTACAATTGCATTACATTCTTAAAATTAGCTTTTTGAGTCTAGTTTAGCTTTTAGGGTTAGTTTTTTTGGAGGTTTAGGATTAGGATTAGATTTTTGGGTGTGAGGGGGGGGGGGGGGAGGTGGGTTTAGGTTTTTGGGGGGTGGGGGTGGGGGGTTTAGGATTTTTTTTTATTGCATTACATGCTTAAAATTAGCTTTTTGAGTCTAGTTTAGCTTTTAGGGTTAGTTTTTTTGGAGGTTTAGGATTAGGATTAGGTTTTTGGGTGTGGGGGGAGGGGGGTTTAGGTTTTTGGGGGGTGGGGGGTGGGGGTGGGGGGGTTAGGTTTTTTTCGGGTTTATGTTTTGGGTTTAGTTTTAGGGTTTAGGTTTTCGGGAGGGTGGGGGGTGGGGGGGTTTAGGTTTTTGGGGGGTGGGGGGTGGTTAGGCTTTTGGTGGGAGGGTGAATTTAGGTTTTTGGGGGGTGGGGGTGGGGGGGTTTAGGTTTTTGGGGGGAGTCGGTGGGGGGTGGGTTAAGCTTTATGTATTAGTGCATATGTGCAGTACAACCAAAAAAAAAAAAAATTTTTTTTTTGAATTTTTTTTTCATACATAAAAAGTAGCGATTTTTTAAAAAAAAAATTGTAAAAAAAAATAAAATTTTTTGGTATGTTTTTAGGTTTTTTTTAGGCTTTTTTTGTTAGTTTTTTGGTTTTCTCATTTAAACTAGTTTTCTCATGATCCATCCCCTATATATATTAGGTGTCGTTCATCCAAAATTGCATTTCTCGCTCGTTATATTTCCACACAAGCTTCTCTCCTATTTGTCATATCCTCTCTCCTTCTTCCACTAGTTCTTCACCATATGTGCGGAGTTCCTGCACATTCTCTTCACTCATGGGTGGTAGTGGTGTTGGTACTAGGTCAGGGTATCGAGGTATGGGTTCTCCATATGGGTACGGGTTGCTTAATACACTCCGAATATACTTGTCATCGTTCCAAAATGGGTATAAAGGATTAAGGTCGGTATACTGTGCTATGAGATTTGGTATTGGTTCTTCCTGAGGATATAGTTCCTGATATACCCTATTGTTATCTTCCCATGGATCATACTCTAGAGGATTAGGTGCTGGGATTCTAGGTATTTCGTTAGGGTTAAATGCTGGTATGGGGAATTGGTTTTTCTTGGATAGGTTCTAACTCCATTGGTTGGGTTGGAAATAATGTCAACGGTTGTGGTTCAGCTATTTGATCAAGGTTTGGATCTGCTGCGGTGGTGGCTAGCATATGGAAATCTGCCAACTGTCTATTAACTGCTTCTTGGGTTTGGGCATTCATTTCTCTATTGGCTTTTGCTAACGCTCTCTGTTGTTGTAATTTCTTCATCCTCTTTCTCCTCTCATGTGCTCCCCTACTAAACCATCCTCTCTTTTTCGGAGGGAATGGTTCCTCGGATTGCGTCTTAAAGATGAAAATTCCTTCCGCAGTATTAGAAGAATACCCCGAAGGAGTAGGCTGTGATGAGGTTCCTTCACTCTTTGGGAACTAGCTAACTGACGGTAAGCGTTAGATGTACCTTGCTCACTCATACTGTAAACTAACATATTGTCAAATAACACAAAACAATAATATACATATTTACACATAGTCACATAGAGTATTTCCTAACATAACTGATAAAAATCTTGATGTCAGCAGAACACCTCTGTGGCTTAAATAAGTGGTTGTAGCTCTGATACCACCTCTTATCGTAACCCCGACCCCTTGCCCCGAGGGGCGGGCGGTCGCGAGCTACACAGAGCTGGTGGTATCGGTGTTTATTAATTTGGCAGCGAAAATTAAACATCAGGACCGTAGTTAGGAAATAGTTTACCAGAGTTTAAACACCAAATTTTTATAAATAATAAATACATGGGATAAAACCCAAGTTTCTATCACAATATGTTTTTAGGGATAAACCCTAATTTATTGAAACAAAACTTCTTTTTATTTAAGTAACTTTTATAGCCACTTTTCCAAGTCTTCAGTGCTCTCCAGCTGGCTTCTATTAGCTTCATATTAAGTTACCTGAAACGTGTTTTAAAAATATTTTATCAGCAAGAAATATTTGCGAGTGCATCCCGTTTTAATCAAAACAAGCTTTTAAAATTTTACAGTATCCATAGCGATTACAATGTTTATATCTACCCAATTACCACCCACGGTACTGTCAATCATCACTTGTGGTCATGCTACCATTCACAACAGTAACAAGTAGTGTATACAAAACCCCAACATACCGACAGTAATTGTTGAATACATAGACTCAATCACTGTTATCATAATTTAAAACATTTTGAGGTTTTGGTAAAACAGTGTGGTAGAAAAAGAGAATGACTCACTTTGCTGACTTAGAAAATACTACTGCTTCCTGGTGACTTCCTTGTTATAATCTATTAAAATTAAACAATGCACACGTGTTAGTAAGATAACCCAAATGACCATATAACCGAGACAAAACTCCAATGAACTGATTCAGGCAGAGCCTTGACATGCATTACGGAGCCCTAGATCAATCGGGTAGAGTAACCAATACGTAACCGAGGGTTATAATACTTACAACGAGGCAGAGCTTCGTTTTTTATGGGTATAATACCCGAGTATTTTAGCTTACAATATTTTAGAGAAGAAAAGAATTTTTGAACGATTTGAAACTGAGGTCGAGGCCTCCTTTTATAGGTCTGGAGGATGGCGGTTCACCGCCCGCGACATCCTTAGACTAATATCTCGCGGCCCGTGAGAGCTCTAGGGTAGGTTCTAGCTTAGGTGAATCAACGGTCTAGACTTAACATGCATGGGGACACGTGGCGCAATGTGGACTCACCTGGTGTCACCTTAATGCGGCTCGCGACACTCATTCCTAAGGGGGTCGCGCCCAGCGAGAAAGCTAGATATTTGTTTTTATTTGATTTTTAATAATATAGAAGTATAATAAGGTTATTTTTCGTATACGGGGTATATTATAGGAAGTTTAGGGCATGTTAAGGGTTTTAGGAGGGTTGTTATAGATTCAAAAGGGCCAAACAGCACAACTTTGTTGGGAGGTTTGATCTTGAGAAGCATGGTAGATTTAGTGATGTTGTGCCAGCAGTACCTGTTGTACCGGCTTCTCAACAGATAAATGCACAAATCGTTGAAGAACACGATGTGCAGTGTAAGGATTCTCAAAATTATCCTAAAAATACCCGTAAGTAACAACCCGGACCCCTGAAACCCTAAACCATATTAAAAATCAAGAAAAACAAAAATCTGGGTCTCAGGCGGGCCGCGTAAAAACAAGATATGTCTTACGCGGGCCGCGTCAAGACATGTTTGACCGGATAAGTGTTCCGTATCCACGTGGTGTCCAACTGTCGAACCTACTCGTGACCAATCAACCCTACTCGTAGACTAGGCGGCCACGCGGGCCGCGTAAAGTTTGGGCTGTGGTTTACGCGGGCCGCGTGAGGCCTCAAAATCAGCTATAAATAGCTTGTTGCATGCACAGTCCACTGGTGTCGAAATCTTTTCGTAAAAACGAAGTTATAATACTCTGAAGTCGAAATTTCATATATAATTAGCGAGGCGCTGCTCCAATACCGGGTATTAACTCGATCGCTACTACGATTCAATGTCCGATCGATTAAACTATCCAATGGATGTTTAAGTGCTGCCCACATTAGGGTTTATGCTTTGTCATTCGTCGTAAATTCGATGGATGTTTAAGTATCGCACTTTGTCATTCGTTGTGAAGGTTTTTATTTCGTGAGTTATCGTAAATGCTGTATTAAGTTACTAACCGAGTTCGTGTGCATGTTATTAAATTTAGGTTAAAAAGGCTAATCAGTAGGCTAAGCTCTGCTCATATAAATCTGCAATGTGAGTCATTCTCTTTTTATCAAATTACTTTACAAAACTTTATTTGTTTTCAAGGTTATAATTACGGGGATTAAGTCTTTGTAATCACCAAATTACAGCCGGTATGTGGGGTTTTGTATACATTACTTGATAACCGTCACCATTGGACAACGAGTTAGCCAAGGGGTGATATGACCATAGTCACAGACACCATTGGACAATGAGGTTACCGATGGATGTTCGAGTGACAAATATCGTGGGTAGTTGGTTGATATCAGGAAACATTGTAATCGCTCTTAATACTGTAAATTATAACAAACAGGTCGTTTTAGTAAAAATAATGATTCACCAGTATTTCCCGCTGACAAAACCTTTTTCAAACATGTTTCAGGTGATCTATTGTGATTCAAGAAAAGTGCCGTGAAGCACTACAAGCTTAAGGAAGTGGCTCAATATAAAATAAAGAAACACGTTTTGTAAAATAAAGATTTCTTAGTGAAATCATATGATTGTAAATTACCAAGGTTTTATTCCGAGTTGTGAAATAAAATAATCGGGAAATTGCAGTTTTAGAAAGATCCTGGTAAAATCTTCCGCTGTTAAATAAATACCACGGGATTTTCTGTCCCGTGGCTCCTGATCGGGTCAAACCGGGTCGGGGACCGTGACAGAAAAAGGTGGTATCAGAGCCACTGATTTAAGCCAATTAAGTATTTAGAAAATACTTAATTTTTACTAATTGCTATTTTGTGATTATGTGTTTTATTATTTGAATATTGGTGTACAGTATGGGTAAGCAAAAGCTTTCAAACATCTATCTTAAATTAGATAGGTCATCAAACGAGAAGTGAAGTTCATCCCAAACAAATTTCTCAAAACACTGTGTAAAACCTGAAGAAGGAATATTTGTCCGAAAGGCACAATATGAGGAACCACTTTCTCCTAGTAAAAGAAGTTTGATTATTAGGAAAAGTCAGGAGAAATTAAAGAAATCACAACTAAAAGAAAAGAGAGTTAATCAGAAAACACAAGAACTAGGCAGTAACCCACCATGGGAAGACAAGTTAGATGAAAAATGGGTAGATCTCTGTTGGTGCACGGAATGTCTGTTGACTTCGTTTGAATCAAGTCTTAGGTCAAGATAGTCAAGATTGGAGCATGAAAGTTAAGATAGGGTTTAATATGTTAGTTTCGTTTATGTGTACATTGTTTATATGAGGTTTCGCTCTTAGGGTTTTAAGAGAAGTTTCGCTTATTAGTCAACTTAGGGTTTCACTTTTATGGTTCTTGGAGGTTTCGCTTTTGTGTCATGACCGGATAAGCGAAACCATAGGCACTATATATAGACATCATAAGCGAAACCTGATTAGTTAGTGGTGTACATTAGAGCGAAACCTGTTCATGTGCTAGGTAACCGAACTTTGTCAAAATCATTCCTGAAAGCATTAATAAAGAAGAAATTGAAAGGAACAACTGTTGTTACTTTGCGTGTACTGATTCCGCCTTTATACGTGAAGATGAACGTCCTTGACTGAATTTTCAGGGTCGGAACACGGTCCAACAAGTGGTATCAGAGCTTCAGGACGAGGAGTTCATACTACTACAGCTGAATCGACCGAATTCTCTCATTTCTACTCATTTTCTCTCATACTTTTTCGATTTGAAATAGTTCCTACGGTTGAAACTGTCTGATTTTTTAGTATTATATGTAAAATACGGTAATAACAAACCCTAGAAAGAATCAGGTTGAAATTCGGACTAAAAATGGTTAAAATCAACTAAAAACTAGGTTCCGCTTATTCGAACATTGACGGTATTTCGCTTTTACGGACATCAAAGGTTCCGCTCATACGAACCATAAGGTTTTGCTTTTGTGACAAAGTGATATTTCGCTTATCAGTCACATTGACTGATTTCGTTTATCTGACACTTTGACTGATTTCGCTTATCAGTCAAAATAGCTGATATTTCGCTTTTGTGTCATTGTTTTTCAAGATTTCGAAAATTTTTCTAAGTGTTTAAACTGATTGAGTTTGTTTGTTTTGTTACTAGGTGTTTGAAGATGTCAAGCAACGGTGAAGAGTTCTACAACACATTCTATAACGCGTTCACTTCCGAATCGTCAGATAGAAGATCTGAGATGAAAGAATATTCGAAGGAGATTTCGGAGAATTTGAAATTCGAGAACATGTATGGAACATGTATGGAGAATTTGAAATTCGAGAATTTGAAATTCGAGAATTTGAAATTCGAGAACATGTATTTGAAATTCGTCAGATGAAAGTTGAAGATTATAACTGGTGGAAAAACAGATTTGAGGGTTGGGTAAAAGCTTTCGCTCCTGAAAGCTGGTTAAAACTGACACATGAATACGTTGAACCGGTAAAAGAGGGAGGAGAGTTAATAGATGCAAATGATTTTACAGAAAAAGATATAAAAAATGTTGTGGCTGAATATAAAATGATCACATTCATCAAACAGTCAGTGAGAGAGGATATTATCTCGTTACTTGAACAAGAGAAAACTTCAAAGAGTTTGTGGGAAGCGTTAGGGAGAAAGTGTGTAGGAAGTAATTAAATTGTTAAAAACAAAAAGAAATTGTTGCGTAAAGAGTTTGATTTATTCAATTGTATGAAAAATGAGTCTGTTTGTAAAATGATTGAGAGATTCGGACATCTGAAAAATGGAGCTGATCAGACACCAAATCTTACCTTCTGGAGAGGAGCTGGTGGATAAATTGTTTGATTCATTGATAAAATGATCAAGAGTGGCAATATTTCGCTCTAATGTTGAAAAATACAATCAAGCCTGAAGATTTAAAAGTGGATTTGCTGATTGAAAGGCTTGAAAGTCATGAGTTGGAGATAAAGAGATCTAAAGTCAACAATCCAGCTTATCAGCAGAATGTAGAGCTTTACTAGAGAGGAAATGTACCGCAGGCTGGGTCTCCAAGAACAGCATTTTCTGCAGAAAGCTCAAGCTTAGTGAACAATGAAAGTTTTCACAGTGGTTTTCACAGTGGATCTTCTTCAACAACTTTTGATCAATCTGCTTCAAAGAATTTATTCCAGTGTAATATCGCAGTGGATATGAAGAATGGGCAGAATTTCAGCGAAGAGTCGGCAAAACAACAGATGGTTTTCTTGGCATCTGTACTTGAATCGTATGAAAGTCTCGTTGCAGGGAAGATCGGCAACACCAACTTGACAAAAGAAGATTATGATCAATTAGACCCCGAGGGGATGGAACTAATGGATATAAGATGGTGCATGGCCAGTGCGGTTCATCGGGCACAGAGGTTCATGGAGATCATGGGGAGAAAGTGAATTGGTGGACCATCTACCAAACTGGGATTTGATAAATCTAAGGTGACATGCTTCAAATGCAAACAAAGAGGTCACTTTAAGCGCGAGTGTAGAAATGCGTATGCTGATAATGATTCTGCAAACCCGTTCAACGAAGATTATTACAAGAAAGCGATTTACCATCAGAACAAGTCTGAGCCACCAAGATTAAAGCAACCAGAAGAACGATCAAGGGCTCTTGCAGTTATATATGATGATGAAGGTTACGACTGGGGTCAAGTTTGCCCTGAAGAAGATGCAGTTGGATATGCATTTGTTGCAAATGATGATCATGATACTTGGTGGAGAAGAGACAGTGCGAGATGGGAGATTGGCAAATTGTATGAACCATTTAAGGAAGCACAAAGAGCCAAGAGATGGAATGAAGAACTAGAGTGTTACATGGATCCACAAGGTAATCCAGTAGTTGATCCATCAAAAGTGGATTTTGATGCGGTAACCAATGTGTTTCCAAGTGAGGGCACTTTCAACACAAGAAGGCTTTCTGATAAAAGCTATTTGCCAAATTTGATGAACAAGTTAAAAGAAGTTTTTGAAGCAAGTTTACCGAAGGTGGTAGAACTGAAGAAAAGAAAAGAAGAAGAATTGAAGAAGTGAAGACTGTTGCAAAGCTTGCTGGAGAGGAACAGAGAGCTGAAGAAATGCAGAAGAATGAAGAAGCTCAGAAAGAAGAAAAGGAGAAAGATCAGAAAGTTGAGTCACAAGAACCGGTGCGGAAAGAGACTGAGGTTAGAAAATCTTATGATCTATCGAATGTTGAATTGGTTGATGAAAAAGAAAGCAAATGCAGGAATTGCATAGAATTGTGCAAAGCCTGTATTGAAAAAGATAAATTGATAAAAACAAAAGATAATGAATTAAGCAAACTTGAAAATGGTTTCACAATAAAATGTAAAGATATGATTGAAAAAGAAGAAATTTGGAAATTAAAAGTTGAAAAATTGACACAGAAATGTCAAGGTCTTGAAAAGGATAATGATGTTTATAGACAACTGTGTTCAGCAAAAATGTGTCGATTGTGTTGAAAAAGAATCTAAATTTCAAGATTTACAAAAACAGTATGATTCTTTAAAGTGGTCGAGTCAGAGAGTACAAGAAGCTTATGATACTTTGAAAAGCCAAGTCAAAAGTTTTGATCAAAGATTGTCAGAAACTTTAGTCACTAAAGAAATGTATGAAAGAAAGTTTAAAGAAAAGCAAATTGAATTGAACAAGTGTGTTGATGAAATTGCTAATCTTAAACAAGTCTTGGCTGAAAAAGAAAAGATTGTTACAAAACTTCAAAGTTATCATAACTCTTCGTACATTCTTGAACGCATTTTCAACATCACACCAGATGACAAAGATACTGAAAATTGCAAAAAGGGTATTGGTTCAGAATTTCATCAGGTACCACCACCATTGAGAAACAATTATACTTTTTATGATGAGGAAAAGGTGGCAAAGGGTTTAAACATAACTGACCAGTTACCTGAAAGTATCGATGTGACTTACTCCAAATCTGATGATGCTAATGATTCAGAGGTGGTAAGTAAGGTTGTTGAAAGCGTTTTGAAAGATGAGTCTACAAAAGGTAAGTCTGAATCACAAGATGAAGATGAAGGAAATCTTTATGATGGTTATCTGAAAAACACAAAATCCGAGAAAAATTTTAATGATGATTCAAAAGGGTTGGTTTATACCATGATTGGATCGGACAAATTATTCTTAGATGTTGTATTCCCGATTCAGAATGTGATTTCAGAGAAGGTCGATAAAGTTTTTAAAATGGTTGAGATTGAGAAGTCTGAGATTCCAAAGTTTGCTGGTAAAGGTCATAAATCTTTTTATAACAAACCTGGTTTTAAGAAGAAAAACATGAAGGCTGGTTTGGGTTATAAAAAGAAACGGAATTGGAATCAAAGTAAAAAACCAAATTTGCAACAAAGGATGAGTTTTGTTCAAGGGAAAAGCTTGAAAGAAGAGGAAAAACTCAAATTTGGACAACAGTCTAATGAAGAGTTTGATGCTATGAAAAAGAAACAACAACAGGCCAAGGATGTTTAAAAGAAAGTGTGTTTTAAATGTGATCAAATTGGACATGTTGCATGAAAGTGTCCAAATCCAAAGCCTGTTGATGTTGAAAAACAGAAATCTGAGGATGTGAAATCAAGGTCAACCAGATTTGATTCGAAACAAACTTGGAGGTACAATACAAACAAGTTTGCTTCAAATCAAAATTGGAAATCAAACCCGAACAGGTTCGATTCAAGACAGACCTGGAATTCTCACACACCCAGATTCAGAACAACACAGAGTTGGAGAAAATCTGTTGATATGACAAAACCTCAAGAGTTTTGGAAACCTAAAAATGTTATTCAAAATCAAAAGGTTCAAAAAGAGACAAACTTTTACAAAAGATATACTCCGGAAGGTCAAATGTGGAGTGCTAAGAAACAAGTGACGTCGGTAAAAGATGAGAAAGTTGAAGTCAAAGTTGAAAAAGTTTTTAGTGACAAAGAGTTTCCAAAATTGAATGAGAATTATTGTGTTGAAATGCCTAAGGTTCAACAGACCTGGGCTAAATTGTTCAAATGATTGATAAAGTTTAAATGTGCAGGTGCTCAACGAAGCTGAAGATTGTGAGAATGGTAGTTGGAGCAGCCTGGCACAGGAAGAGGTTGCAGAACCCTGGTTTGGTTAAACAGGTAGTTTAGTTTGATTGTTTTCTGTACATAAATAAACAATATTTTCAAAACCCTAAAAATTTGAAAAATTAAAATTTGAAAAATTAAAATTTGAAAAACCAAAAATATGTTTGTTTTTAATTTTGTTTGACTATATGTTGATTGAATACGCCGAAACCCTCACGACTAAACAAACATGATTACTTTCATCAGATTGAAAAACGGTTTTCAAACTGTAAAATATCAATGTGTTGTAAATCATTGGGGTATGTTATATTTTCTGCTTAAAGTGTTATATTTTCTGCAAAACAGAGCATGAGATGCAGAAAATGGATGGCGAAACAAAGCTATCAGTGTTGGTTGTCAAATTTTCTTTAAATGGTTTTGCATTTTAGGGGGAGATATATTGTTTTTAGAAAATACAAAAACATTTGAAAATTTGAAAAAGTCAAAAACATGATAAAATTCAAAAATTGAGTTTTTGCGTAAAAAGAGGATATGATAGTACATCAGTAGATAGTTACAGTATGCTAAAGAAATGGAAAGTTTAAATGTGTTAAACGATCTCACTGTGGATGTGTTGATAGATTTTTATACACTTAGTAAACTTTTTCGGGATATAAACCTAAATTCAAACACTTGCTTATTTTGTGGGGAACACTACTTGTATATATAGGTAACCCCTGAAATCTCGTTTGAAAGGTTCCTTTTTCTGATATACTAGGTCTTTATACTCAGTGATATCTGGGGTATTATTCCGGGACTTCTGCTGAATGGAAGTTCTGACCTAGTCCTCGAATAATACTTTCCGCAAATGCTTGAAACATAGCATCACCCTCAGCATATATGATAAGACAATAAAATTGCTTAGCAATGATGTTGTAAAAAAGATCCTCTAAAGGGGACACACTCAAGTTGAGTCATGATCTCTCTGCTGAACGGTAGTTCTGACCTGAGCTCTCATGATTCTTCATAAATTATTAACCCCTTACAGATATCATTTGTGTTATAATTACCTGTAAGACTGAATATTGGGATTTGGATACGGGAGTATATTCAAGAGGTGGGACACACGTATAAGTTTAAGTCTCTAAAATACCTAATTCGTATCCTGAATCAGTTGAAGTTTGTATGAAAATTTAAGTGGATCAGTATATCGACAATCTAAGTGAATTGTTTAATTCTTAATGAGAAATTAAGTCAAAAACTGATATGATCCTCTGACGCATACTTAAACAAAAATATTGTCTGTAAATATGTTTGTACATATTTCATTACTGCTTTATATTTTCAGAAAATACAAAAAGATTTTGATGTCTGCTTTATGTTCGACAACCGATGTCTGAGTGCTGAGTTTTAAAATCTAAGTAAGCTGGTCGTGTTTCTGAAAATAAAACAAGTTCATTAATTTGAAACTTGAAGTTTTAAAATCAAAAATTAAAAAAACAGTTTGTGATATCTCCAAGGTCATTAAGTTGGACTTGGATGATTAACTGTGGGGGATTTGGATGCTTATTTTGTTATAGAGCTAGTTTCCGATATGATTCGATGAAACTGCCAAATTTATGAGAAGTGATTTTGATGAGATTGAATTGTCAGATTACGATATCTGGAAGTTTAAAATGTTGTTACTTATAGTTGTATGAGTGATTGCAGGAAAAATCCAGACTACGATCCCGAGAGCAGAGTCTAAGGGGGAGTCTGAAGACAAACTGAAAGTTAGGAGGAGCTTGTAGCTGGAAAGCTAGGTGTCGATCCCTAAAAGCACGGAAGCTTGACGAAAGGGGGAGCCTGCTGATGATAAAGCTGTTGATGGTGAAGCTGTTAATGATAGAGCCAGTAATGAGATCTTGGTGTAAGAGTAAAAGTGTGAAGTTGATCAAAGAAAGTGATGGATGCTTACAATGTTACAATCTGAATGAGAAGGCAAAATGACCAAGACTGAAGACTCAAAGCTGAAAACTTCGTCAACATCCAAGGGGGAGTCTGTTGGTGCACGGAATGTCTGTTGACTTCGTTTGAATCAAGTCTTACGTCAAGAGAGTCAAGATTGGAGCTTGAAAGTTAAGATAGGGTTTAATATGTTAGTTTCGTTTATGTGTACATTGTTTAGATGAGGTTTCGCTCTTAGGGTTTTAAGAGAGGTTTCGCTTATTAGTCAACTTAGGGTTTCGCTTTTATGGTTCTTGGAGGTTTCGCTTTTGTGTCATGACCGGATAAGCGAAACCATAGGCACTATATATAGACATCATAAGCGAAACCTGATTAGTTAGTGGTGTACATTGGAGCGAAACCTGTTCATGTGCTAGGTAACCGAACTCTGTCAAAATCATTCCAGAAAGCATTAATAAAGAAGAAATTGAAAGGAACAGCTGTTGTTACTTTGCGTGTATTGATTCCGCCTTTATACGTGAAGATGAACGTCCTTGACTGACTTTTCAGGGTCGGAACACGGTCCAACAATCTCTATATTCTAGCCACTGTAGCAGTAAATGCAAATCTTTAAATACTCTGACTTAAGTTTTAGCAACCTTATCACCTACAAGCAAGAAATCTTATTCAGTAAAATAAATAAGTTACAGTAAACCCTGGTGTGTTTTAATTTTCAGTTGTTTTTGTGTTAAATTAGTCACACGATATGAAATAATATTTAAAGGTTATTTATGAAATTTTGTTATAAAAATTTTAACTTAGCATTTTGTGTATTTTGCATATATAGCATGAATGACTTGTCTGAAGCCCTTCAGAATTTAAATCTCTATCCAGTGAAAATAGAGGTTTCCAGAGATTTTAATAGGTATATACCTGATATAGAAGAACCTATGGAATTCAACGCTCCACCTCCGGAAAAACCCAAGCCTAAGAAAAGGAGAAGATTTGTGGGATGGAGGCGTGTGCGCAGGAGGAAACCCGCCAGCAGGAAGATTCCCAAAATAGAAAATCCCTTAGACAAAGGGAAGGGAATTGAAGTCGGGGAAGGTTCTAGGCAGATGGAAATACAGTTTGGGGAATATTCTAAGTAGATGGAAATGGAGTTTGGGGAAGGTTCTAGACAAACCAAGATAGAAATTGGGGAAAGCTCTAGACAAATTGAGGAGTTACCATTTCAGGAGGAATTGGATCGTGCATTGGCGAGCTGTGATGTCGTCAGGCCTATTAATAATAATCTATACCCTTATCCTGCTGAAACTCAATTACCAATGAACTTGGAACCAGCAATCCCAGAACCTATAATCCACACCCAACCTCTAGGAATGGATGAGTGGTGGACCAATGATTGGCAATTCCAAAACCTGCTCAACAGTCCTTATTCCTTTCTCCCTCAATTCGACCCGGAACCTATACCTAACCCACCTATGAGCAATGAGAATTTAGCTGAACTTCGCCACTTTGGCGAGGAGCTGATGGATGTAGGAAATAAGATCAGGGAAGTAGGAGAACAGATCTCCTGGAAATACGACGAGACGGAACGTCGTTATTAAAATATCAACTGACAAGGGATAATGGGCTTATGAAGCTGTGGTTGTATAATAAATAGAAAAATATAATCTTGTAAAATAACTACAAATAAAACTTTGTAAGATAATGGTGTGTATTGATACATACTATAAAATATAAAAATGGGAATCGAGAAATCGATAGTTTTGGCTATATGTGTGTATTTGAAATTTGTATTATTGTTTTGTGTATAATTGTTATTTATTCGATACTAATAAATTATGTATATTAATTATCAGATGGAAAACGCTAATAATGAACCAGTTAATGAGGTTAATCAATCTGAGCAACATCCGGAGAATCAATTTCTAAATAGGCAAGATATTGAAAATATCGTTGCTCAGGGAATAGCAAATGCTATTCCAGCAATAGTTGCTGCTGTTAGAAATCCAATCGAACCTCAACAAATCGTTCCTAGCAAACGTATTTCTGAAGATAATTTCAGTAATAGTGTAAATGGAGGCGGCAATCATACTAATAACAATAACGATCCACGGCAGGCTCCGCTCCTTAAGAAAATGAAAACTGCAACACCTGGTTGCACTTACAAAGAATTTCTTGCTTGTAAACCCGCTGAATTTGCAGGCAATGAAGGAGCGACTGCGGCACTGCGTTGGTTAGAGAAAACCGAGGTAGTAATTACAATAAGTAAATGTGCCAAGGACGATCAGGTCATGTACACGTCAAATCTTTTTAAAAAAGGGGCACTAGAATGGTGGAACACGGTGTTATAAGCAAAAGGAAGGATAATGGCGTATGCTATGAATTGGGAAGAATTTAAGAATTTGATAGAAAGAAAATTCTGTCCCGAATATGAAAAAGATCAAATGGCAAATAAGTTCCTAAATCATCGAATGATGGGTATAGATTGTCGCGGCTATACTTCAACATTCTTTGAATATGCTAGAGTGGTACCAACACTGGCTTCGCCAGAACCGGTACTCATTTCTCGCTATATTTGGGGATTGATTGGCGAAATCCGCAATATTGTTAAAGCTGCGAGACCTCGCACTATTGGTGATGCGGTAGAATTAGCCAACACCCTAACTGATGAACTGGTACGCACAAGAGATGAAAACAGGAAAAAGGAACTGGCTCAGAAAATTACCCAAGGATTTCGTACGGGTAATAATAACAGCTTCAAGAGAAGAGGAACAGGGCAAACTTCAACTCCGCCATTCTGCAAGAATTGCAGAAAGAAACATTTTGGAAGATGTAATGTAACCTGCAATTTTTGTAAAATGGTAGGACATCGTGAAGAAGATTGCAGAAAGAAAACCAGGATCTGCTATAACTGTGGAGAAGCTGGGCATTTCAAAACAGAATGTCCTAAAGTGGTTAAACCAGCAGACAATAAAGCCAAGCCAGCTGATGGAGCTACCAAGAAGAATGTTCGAGCCTTCCAGTTGACAACTCAGGAGGCCGAGCTAATTCCGGATGTGATAGCTGGTACGTTCTTAGTTCACAACGTATATGGTGCAAACCAAAGTTTTATCAATACTTCATTCTGTCAAGCTCTTAACTTACCTTTAACCAACCTTAGGCAGATTTTTACAGTCGAAACCGCAGATGGGAATTCAGTTAACATAAATAAGGTTTTGCAAAAAGAAAACATAGAACTTTCAGGTCATAAATTCTCTGCAAACCTGTTGCCTATGAAATTAGCTGAATTCGATGTTGTATTAGGAATGGATTGGTTAGTAGCCAACCATGCTCGAATCCTTTGTGACCAGAACTCCATAGAAATTCGTGCACCTACCGGAGAAGTAATTATGATTACAGGAGATAAACCACGTAAGCACATGAAGTTCATATCAGTAATGGAAGTTGCTAGTTATGAACGAAAGCAAGGAATATTATATATGATTTTAGTAATCCTTAGTACTAAGGGTAAAGAACTTAATTATATTCCTGTAGTCTCAAAATACCCAGATGTATTTCAAGAAGAGTTACCAGGATTGTAACACCTGTGTCAATTCAACCATCAAACAAATGCCAAACCAATGAAATATTGTATTTCATACTTTGGACTTGTATAAATATGTGTATCTTTTGCACATATCAACTCTTGTTCGATTTCAAACTCTAAATAGCTTTCTGGAAGGTTATACGCGCACTAATGCGTAAATATAACCAGTTTAATGCAACAAACACTCCGGAATAGTGAAATAGGTTTAACATACCTTAAATAACCTTTACATAACTTAGATATAAGTTTTGGAAGGTTTGGTGTGGTGAAATCAAAGTTAAATCGCTTACAGGGACTAAATTTGACAAACTGCGAAAGTATACCAATTTGAACTGTAACAGACATTCCGGAACATGACCATAAGTTAAACACACCATAAATATCCTTTACATAGCTTAGAAATAGGCTTTGAGGGGTTCGGTGTGCTAAAATAAACTTTTGGGTCATTGAGGGACTAAAAGCGTCAAAAAGTGCACAAGTTTGCATTTTCGCGCATAACTTACGTTCTGAATACATCCGGACATCCAAAAATTTATGTGAGCATGACTATATTATATTTTAGTGTTCGCCATAAGAAAAATCCATTCGTCGCGTCATTTGGATCGTTTTTCGCGCTTATGCGCATTCCGTCGTAATTAAGCGAACATCGCGTTCGTACGGCCAAACGAACCAACACCCGGCATATTTTTGAGCATGTTTCATGTCCACAATGTTTAGGCAACATTTTAGGGCCTTAAAGTTGGCTTTACGGGCCTTAGAAGTGTCGGAAATGGCCTTAAACACGTGCAGGGACCAAAACTGTCAATTCTGCAAGAAGTTTGCTGATCAGACAGCCAGGCGGCCCGCCTCAGTTTCTGTGTATCCTTAGGCGGCCCGCGTCAGTCTTCTGGACCAGATTAACTACATTAACAGCTGTTTGCAGCTGTTTTAACCACAACCACACACTCACCACTTGCCTAATCAGTTGATAAGGATGGTTTTTAACCACCATGAGTTTCCAACACTTGTACGGCTTGGATTAAGGCACGATATTCAACAAACGATCTTAAAGGTTACCCGAAAACTATAAATACCCCACCCCCCCTTTGTTCATAATCACTAGAAACTTGATTTGAGAAACTCTAAGTTGAAACATTTGTTTCATACCTGAGATTTTTGAATCGAGTTTAGCATTCGGGGACCCTTCGTAAGTATTCTTTCGTTCTTTTCCTTATTTTACTGCTTTTCGAGTCAGAAAGTCAAACTTTGTTTGACTTTCAGCGTTGACCAGTAATGGTCAATGCGAAGTTCATTAGAACTTCGCAACGTGATTGTAATCACGATGGTCATAGTCCCTTGGGACTATGCCTACTGATTACCACGTTGTCTAGGGTCGTAGGGTAAGCGATCTAATAAGTCGCTTATACATCGAACCCGACCCAGTTTGGTCGATCATTAGGATCCGACCAAACACATTAGGTGACCATAGTAGGTAGGGAATAACCTTCCGAGGTTATACCCTATGGTCACATCGTTTAAGTAGTTGTATGATAGGTAGTTTATATGCCTTAGGTAAATTACCAGAATACCCTTTTCATACATAATTGGTAATTTAGCATATGTAACCTAAACTTTTGTCACGTAACTGATTATGTAACATGTTTAGGCATATAATACTTGTCATAGGACTAGTTAGGCGGTCCGAACGCGTTTCACGCGCACGATGCGTTAAAGTAGCATAAGCTACCTAAACGGATCATAATGGGTCAATAAGACTTAGGTTAAGTTTCATTTAGTATGTAGGCTTTGTTAAACCAAATGACACGAGTCTCTACACTCGTTTGGTTTACAAACCCTAATGCTACCCGATCTTCCGATTTAGGTCCGGTTTATTAATGTAGCTACCTATACTAGGTGCCGTTTGATATCCGCGATCTCTAGCATTGTTTAGTTGTTACTCAAGGACTACTGAGCAATCTCAAGTGAGTACATAGACCCCTCTTTTACTGTTTTCCAAACTGTTTTGGGGTGGAACACATGTGCCTACTTGTTACTTTCATGCTTTCCTGTTTTAACATCATATACTGCTATGTTCGTTAGTACATTATAGTACATGATTTCAATACACTGATGTTCGAGCCTTCCAGTTGACAACTCAGGAGGCCGAGCTAATTCCGGATGTGATAGCTGGTACGTTCTTAGTTCACAACGTATATGGTGCAAACCAAAGTTTTATCAATACTTCATTCTGTCAAGCTCTTAACTTACCTTTAACCAACCTTAGGCAGATTTTTACAGTCGAAACCGCAGATGGGAATTCAGTTAACATAAATAAGGTTTTGCAAAAAGAAAACATAGAACTTTCAGGTCATAAATTCTCTGCAAACCTGTTGCCTATGAAATTAGCTGAATTCTATGTTGTATTAGGAATGGATTGGTTAGTAGCCAACCATGCTCGAATCCTTTGTGACCAGAACTCCATAGAAATTCGTGCACCTACCGGAGAAGTAATTATGATTACAGGAGATAAACCACGTAAGCACATGAAGTTCATATCAGTAATGCAAGTTGCTAGTTATGAACGAAAGCAAGGAATATTATATATGATTTCAGTAATCCTTAGTACTAAGGGTAAAGAACTTAAGGATATTCCTGTAGTCTCAAAATACCCAGATGTATTTCAAGAAGAGTTACCAGGATTACCACCAGATAGGGAAGTAGAATTTAGAATTCATCTAATTCCAGGAACTACACCGATAGCCAAGGCACCTTATCAGTTAGCACCCACAGAAATGTTAGAACTGAAAAAGCAATTAGATGAATTACTAAGTAAAGGTTTCATACAACCTAGTTCATCCCCTTGGGGAGCACCAGTATAGTTTGTAAAGAAAAAGGACAGGTCGATGAGAATGTGTATCGATTATAGAGAATTGAATAAGGTTACAATTAAGAATCGATACCCATTACCTAGGATTGATGATCTATTCGATCAACTTCAAGGAGCTAGATACTTTTCTAAGATATATTTACGCTCCGGATATCATCAATTGAAGGTACAAGAAGAAGACATACCTAAAACTGCTTTCAGAACTAGGTATGGTCATTACGAGTTTACAGTCATGCCCTTTGGATTAACAAATGCACCTGCAGCATTCATGGACATGATGAATAGGATCTGTAAACCGTATTTGGATAAATTTGTAATTATTTTTATCGACGATATACTTATTTATTCCAAAAAAACCAGGATGAGCATTGACAGCACTTACATGCACTCTTAACTTTGTTAAGAAAAGAAAAGCTTTATGCCAAATTATCGAAGTGTGAATTTTGGCTACAAGAAGTGCAATTCTTAGGTCACATGGTAAATCACGAAGGTATTCATGTAGATCCTGCTAAGATAGAAGCATTTATCAAATGGAAGGTTTAGAAGTTTTATAGGTTTAGCCGGATACTATAGACGGTTTATTAAGGATTTTTCCAAGATAGATGTACCATTAACTAAGCTAACCTGTAAAGCAATTAAGTTTGAATGGGGACCTAAGCAAGAAGAAGCTTTTAGGATTTTGAAGCAAAGGTTAACAAATGCCCCAATCCTAGCTTTACCAGAAGGGACTGAAGATTTTGAAGTATACTGTGATGCTTCCAAACTAGGATTTGGATGTGTGCTAATGCAACGCAAGAAGGTAATTGCATATGCTTCAAGACAATTGAAAAAGCACGAAGAAAACTATACGACTCATGATTTAGAATTAGGAGCCATAATTTTTGCCCTCAAAATTTGGAGACATTATCTGTATGGAAGTAAGTTTACTGTCTATACGGATCACAAAAGTTTAAGATATATATTTGGGCAAAAAGAGTTAAACATGAGGCAAAGGAGATGGATGGAAATCCTAAGTGAGTACGACTGTGATATTTAGTATCACGAAGGAAAGGCAAATGTAGTTGCAGATGCCTTAAGTCGTAAGTATCATGAAACACAAAAGTGAGTTCGTGCTCTCAGATTAAATCTACAGTTAGATTTAATGGAACAACTAAAGAATGTCCAGGAAACAGCAATCAAGGATGATTGTGAAGAAATGAAAGGACGAATAAAAGAATTAGAGCAAGGAGCTGATGGAATTTGGAGATTCCACCAACGCAGAATTTGGGTACCTAAGCAGGGAGAATTAAGAAATAAGATTTTAGAAGAAGCCCATAAATCTAGGTATACCATGCACCCTGGAAACAATAAAATGTACCAAGATTTAAGATATAACTTTTGGTGGATAGGAATGAAAAAGGACATAGCTCGATATGTTTCTAAGTGTCTTACTTGTTCACAAGTTAAGGCAGAACACCAGAAACCTTCAGGTCTACTACAACAACTAGAGATGCATGTATGGAAATGGGAACTCATAACAATGGATTTTGTTACTAAGTTACCCAAAACCAGAAAAGGTAATGATGCGATTTGGGTAATTGTGGATCGATTAACCAAATCAGCTCACTTTCTACCTTTAAGAGAAACCTTTAGCATGGAAAAGTTGGCAAAGTTGTATGTAGATGAAGTAGTATCCTTACATGGAGTTCCACTCTCCATTGTTTCGGATAGGGATAGTCGTTTCACTTCCATTTCTGGACTACTTTCCAAGAAGCAATGGGAACACGATTAAATTTAAGCACTGCATATCATCCTCAGACAGACGGACAAAGTGAAAGGACAATCCAAACTCTAGAAGACATGCTCAGAGCATGTGTGATAGATTTTGGTGGAAATTGGGACGACCACTTACCTTTGATTGAATTTTCCTATAACAATAGCTATCATTCAAGCATTGAAACTGCCCCATTTGAAGCACTGTATGGACGAAAGTGTAGAACTCCAGTTTGTTGGGCAGAAATAGGAGACAGTCAATTGTCAAGTCCTGAAATAGTGCAAGAGACGACCGACAAAATTTCTCAAATCAAGGAAAGACTGAAGACGGCTCGAGATCGCCAGAAGAGTTATGCAGATAATAGACGGAAGCCGTTGGAATTCCAAGTAGGAGACAAACTACTTTTAAAAGTTTCTCCTTGGAAAGGAGTAGTTCGATTCGGTAAGAAAAGAAAGCTGAGTCCAAGGTACATAGGACCATTTCTAGTAATCCAACGGATAGGACCAGTTGCTTATCGTTTACAACTACCAGAAGATCTAACTGGAGTACATGATGTATTTCATGTATCCAATCTCAAGAAATGCCTATCAGACGAATCTTTGGTTGTACCTCTCCAAGATATAGAGGTAAACGAAAAGTTAAAGTTTGTTGAGAAGCCAATACAAATAGAAGACCAAAAGATCAAGTTTCTTAAAAACAAACGACTAGTGCTGGTCAAAGTCAAGTGGGATTCGAAACGAGGACCCGAATACACTTGGGAGCTGGAGTCAGAGATGAAGCGAAAGTGTTCTCACTTATTCCAATGAATCTCGAGGACGAGATTTTAAATAAGGTGGGGAGAATGTAAGGATTCTCAAAATTATCCTAAAAATACCCGTAAGTAACAACCCGGACCCCTGAAACCCTAAAACATATTAAAAATCAAGAAACACAAAAATATGGGTCTCAGGCGGGCCGCGTAAAAGACAAGATATGTCTTACGCGGGCCGCGTCAAGACATGTTTGACCGGATAAGTGTTCCGGATCCACGTGGTGTCCAACTGTCGAACCTACTCGTGACCAATCAACCCTACTCGTAGACTAGGCGGCCACGCGGGCCGCGTAAAGTTTGGGCTGTGGTTTACGCGGGCCGCGTGAGGCCTCAAAATCAGCTATAAATGGCTTGTTGCATGCACAGTCCACCGGTGTCAAAATCTTTTCGTAAAAACGAAGTTATAATACTCTGAAGTTGAAATTTCATATATAATTAGCGAGGCGCTGCTCCAATACCAGGTATTAACTCGATCGCTACTACGATTCAATGTCCGAACGATTAAACTATCCAATGGATGTTTAAGTGCTGCCCACATTAGGGTTTATGCTTTGTCATTCATCGTAAATTCGATGGATGGTTAAGTATCGCGCTTTGTCATTCGTTGTGAAGGTTTTTATCTTGTGAGTTATCGTAAATGCTGTTTTAAGTTACTAACTGAGTTCGTGTGCATGTTATTAAATTTAGGTTAAAAAGGCTAATCAGTAGGCTAAGCTCTGCTCATATAAATCTGCAATGTGAGTCATTCTCTTTTTATCAAATTACTTTACAAAACTTTATTTGTTTTCAAGGTTATAATTACGGGGATTAAGTCTTTGTAATCACCAAATTACAGCCGGTATGTGGGGTTTTGTATACATTACTTGATAACCGTCACCATTGGACAACGAGTTAGCCAAGGGGAGATATGACCATAGTCACAGACACCATTGGACAATGAGGTTACCGATGGATGTTCGAGTGACAAATATCGTGGGTAGTTGGTTGATATCAGGAAACATTGTAATCGCTCTTAATACTGTAAATTGTAACAAACGGGTCGTTTTAGTAAAAAGAATGATTCACCAGTATTTCCCGCTAACAAAACTTTTTTCAAACATGTTTCAGGTGATCTATTGTGATTCAAGAAAAGTGTCGTGAAGCACTACAAGCTTAAGGAAGTGGCTCAATATAAAATAAAGAAACATGTTTTGTAAAATGAAGATTTCTGAGTGAAATCATATGATTGTAAATTACCAAGGTTTTATTCCGAGTTGTGAAATAAAATAATCGGGAAATTGCAGTTTTAAAAAGATCCTGGTAAAATCTTCCACTGTTAAATAAATACCACGGGATTTTCTGTCCCGCGGCTCCTGAAACGGGTCAAACCGGGTCGGGGGCCGTGACATGCAGCAAGTACAGCAAGTGGCTGCCAACGAAGCTGAAGTTGAAACAGAAATACTAGATTCAGATTCAGAAACAGACTCTAATGAAGAAGAAACCGACTCCGAAAGCGAAGTGGAAGTAGTTGTGTCTGAGAAGGAAGAGGAATCCGTTATGTTGGATCGTTGTATGACCTGTTTGAGTCGTTCAGAAGAGTTTAAGTCCAGTTCAAAGGCGGAATCAGAGAACTAGACACACACACAGCTTGTTAATCTTTAATCTGTCTCTTATATTGCTTTAACAATGATTACAACCTTGACAGAATTCCAGCAGCACTTCGTTACACTTTCAGAAGTTGCATACTGACTGAACTAACAAGTGCCCTATATATAGGAGTTAAGATTTCGCTTGAAGGTGACCTGATCTGGTTCAAGCGAAATCTAATATGTATGATTTCGCTTGAACTTGTCACAAGACCACTTGAAGCGAAATCTTCACTTAATCTCCAATTTACAATATCTCGAACCTCGTGCACTAGATATCCTATTCTATCTCCTGATACAAGACGAAGTCAATAGACGTAGTGCACTAACAGACTCCCCCTCGGATATTGACGAAGTCTTCAGTGACTATTCTTGTAATATGACACCTTCTTCAGTCTTGATCATTCTGCATCCTCACTCAGATTGTAACATTATCATTCTTCAGTCTTTAGTTTCAGCTTTTCCTCTTTTCTTCATCAGGCTCCCCCTTTCGTTAAGCTTCCGTACTTTGGGATCGACACCTTGCTTTCCGTATACAAGCTCCCCCTTGCTTTGAGCTCGTCTTCAGACTCCCCCTTAGACTCAGCTTCTGGGATCGTAATCTGGAATCTCTGCAATTTCTCAAACATTTATAAGTAACAACATTTTAGACTATCCAGGAATCATAACCTGACAATTCCAATCAAATCTCTAATCCACTCCCTCTATCAACAAACAGTATAGATTTAGCAGTATTAAAGAATCCAACTCCCTCACAGTTTATCATCCAAGTCCAAATTAATGACCTTGGAGATATCACAAACTGTTTTTGATTTTAAAACTTCAAGTTTCAAATTAATGAACTTGTTTCATTTTCAGAAACACAATCAGCTTACTTAGATTTTGAAACTCAGCACTCAGACATCAGTTGTCGAAAATAAAGCAGAAATCAAAATCTTTTTGTATTTTCTGAAAATATATAAAGCAATAACGAAATATGTACAAGCATATTTACAGACAATATTTTTGTTTTGAGTATGCGTCAGAGGATCATATCAGTTTTTGACAAGTCACAAGTACCGTTGAGCTTAATAACACTTTATGCATTAAACAATTCACTTAGATTGTCGATATACTGATCCACTTAAATTTTCATACAAACTTCAACTGATTCAGGATACGAATTAGGTGTATTAAGAACTTAAACCTATTCATGTGTCCCACCTCTTGAATATACTCCCGTATCCAGAATCCCAATAATCAGTCTTACAGGTGAGTATACTACAATGATATATGTATATAAATTAGGTATGCGAGGGCCGAGGGATCTCAGATCGATACTTCCGTATACGCAGAGAGATATCAGCTTCGACTTTTCGGTATGTCCCCTTTAGAGGATCTTTTTGCTTACAACAGCAGCATATATCAATTTTATTGTTTCAGCATGCTGAGGGTTTAATGCTGTGTTTCAAGCATTGCAGCAAGTATTAGCCAGGGACTAGGTCAGAACTACCGTTCAGCAGAAGTCCCGGAATAATACCCCAGACATCATAGAGTATAAAGACCTAGTATATCAGATTATGAGACCTTTCAAACGAGATTTCAGGGGTTACCTATATATCCAAGTAGTGTTCCCCACGAAATAAGCAAGTGTTTGAAATTAGGTTTATATCCCGAAAAAGTTTACTAAATGTATAAAAATCTACCGACACATCCACGGTGAGATCGTTTAACACATTTAAACTTTCCATTTCTTTAGCATATTGTAACTGTCTACTGATGTACTATCATTTCCTCTTTTTACGCAAAAACTCAATTTTGAATTTTATCATGTTTTTGACTTTTTCAAATTTTCAAATGTTTTTTGTATTTTCTAACAAACATTACTCCCCCTAAAATGCAAAACCATATAAAGAAAATTTGACAACCAACACTGATAGCTTTGTCTCGCCATCCATTTCTGCATCTCATGCTCTGTTTTGCAGAAAATCTAACATAAAGTACCCCCATGATATACAACACATTGATCTTAACAGTTTGAAAACCGTTTTTCAATCTGGTGAAAGTAATCATGTTTGTTCAGCCGTGAGGGTTTCGGCATATTCAATCAAAACATATTTTTGTATTTTTGAATATTTGACAAAAATTAAAAACAAACATATTTTTGGTTTTTCAAATTTTTCAATTTTTAGGGTTTTTGAAAATATTGTTTATTTATTTACAGAAAACATATAAACTTCCTGTTTCAACCAACACAGGATCCAGCAACCTCCTCTCGATGTGCCAGGCTGCTCCAACCTCCATTCTCACAATCTTTGAATTCCATGAGCACCTGCACATTCAACTAACTGAATTACTTGAACAATTTAGCCCAGGTCTGTTGAACCTTAGGCATTTCAATACAATAATTTTCATTCAATGCTGGAAATTCTTTGTCATTTTTCACAAAAACTTTCTCAATTTTATCTTCAACTTTCTCATCTTTTACCAAATCAACATGTTTCTTAACACTCCATGTTTGACCTTTTGGTGTTCCTCGTTTGTAAAAATGTGAAATTTTTTGAACATTTTGATTTTGAACAACAACTCTTGGTTTCCAAAACTCTTGAGGTTTTGTCATATCAACTGTGGTTTTCCAACTTTGTGTTGTTCTGAATCTGGGTGTGTGAGAATTCCAGGTCTGTCTTGAATCAAACCTGTTCTGGTTTAATTTCCAATTTTGATTTGAAGCAAACTTGTTTGTATTGTACCTCCAAGTTTATTTCGAATCAAATCTGGTTGATCTTTGTCTCACATTCTCAGATTTTTGTTTCTCAGCATCAAACTTCTTTTTGTCAACATCCACAAGTTTTAGATTAGGACACTTGCGTGCAAGATGTCCTTTTTGATCACATTTGAAACATGTTCTCATGGACACATCTTTGACCTGTGGTTGTTGCTTTTGCTTTTTAGCAAAGAATTCATCATTAGACTGTTTCATTTTGAGTTCTTTTTCTTTTTCTAAACTTCCTCCTTGAACAAAACTCATTTTTGCCTGAAAATTTGGCATTTCATTTTTGTTTCGATGTTGTTTCTTCTTATAACCCAACCCAGCCTTCATGTTCTTCTTTTTGAAACCAGGTTTGTTATACGAACCTCTATGACTCTTACCGACAAACTTTGAAATCTCAGACTTCTCAATCTCAACCATTTTGAAAACTTTGTCAACCTTTTCTGAAATCACATTCTGAATCGGGAATACAACATCTAAGAATAATTTGTCCGATCCAATCATGGTATAAACCAATCCTTTTGAATCATCATTCAAATTTTCCTCGGATTTTGTGTTTTTCAGATAACCATCATGAATATTTCCTTCATCTTCATCCTGTGATTCAGATTTACCTGTATCAACCGACTCTTCTTTCAACACACTTTCAACAACTTTACCTACCACCTCTGAATCATGAGAATCATCAGATTTGGAATAGGTTATGTCAATGTTGTCTGGCAATTGGTCTACCATGTTGAAAGCTTTTTCGACCTTTTCCTCATCATAAAATGCAAATTTTCCCGGTGGTGGAACTTGATGAAACTCTGAACCAATACCTTTCTTGTTCTGTTCAGACTCACCCTCACCCGGTTTTATATTGAAAATTCGTTCAAGCACATATGACGACACGTGGTAACTTTTTAACTTGTTGTTATCCTGTTCTAAATCAGCAATCTGTCGCTTTAGATTAGCAACATCCTCAATATAGGAATTAACAACATCTTGTTTTATAGAATACATTCGTTTAAGCTCTTTGGTTGTTTCAGACATATAATTCATTCTAGATTGAGCATATTTCATTTCATCTTTCACTTTGTCGTATGACTCTTTCATAATATCATATGCTAATTTCATTGAGTCATATTCCTTTTTCATTTCTTGACAAGCAATTTCCTTTTGTTCACATTCATTTGTCATTTTCAAAACATTTTCTTTCAAAACTTCATTTTCCTTTTCTAATTTGTTACATTTTACTGAAAGTTTTTCATCATTTTCTTTAAAAACTTTTTCTTTTTCTAGCATTTCTTTGCATTTACCTTTGAAAATGTTTTCAATTTTTGTGAACTCAAGATCTCTTGTTCTAAATTGCTCATCTTTTTCAATACAAGCTCTGCACGGTTCCATGCATTTCTTGCACTGATCAATCAATTTCAAGTTTTCAGAATCAGAATTTACCTCAGTGATTGGCACTTCGGTATTTTCAGCAATCTCTGTCTGCTCGGCAACATCTTGCTTCTTTTCAACACTAACTTCATTACCAGCATCACCAACTTTCAAATTCTCATTCTTTTCTTCTTTCTCTTCTTTCTTCACCTCTTCTTCAAACTGCTGTTCTTCAATAACAGCTTTCTCAACCTCTTCATTCACAACAACTTCTTCACTTTTGATTTCCTTCACAACTTCAACTTCAACAGTTTCTATGTTAACCTCTTCAGCAACTTTCTTCAGATTGTTCACCATTTCTTCAACATTCTTCTTCATTCTCTCTTCATCCCTTTTTCTCAGACACGATAACATGGCATATCTAATATCCTTTTCATATTGCTTAGCATATTTGTCATCTTTCAATACTCTTCTATAGTATTCAGCTCTTAACGGGACAGCAAGAAGAACATCATCGAAGATTATGTCTTTCCTGGGAACAACCGGTTCTCCTTCTCTGTTATAGTAACATTCTCTCTTTTTATCCCATCGTTTGCTACCAACAGCCATCTCATACTCTTCCTGCATGTCATCCATTCTGTTTAAAACGACGTTTCTTTCTCTGTAAGTCTTTTCACTTAAGATCTCTTCCCGAGTTTTCTCTTTGATCTCAATTTTTTCTTCATGGACTTCAGCAATGTCTTTGTCTTTGTTTTCCTCTTGAATCTCAGCAACAAAAACAAACTTTCTTTCTTCTGTCATAGCTCTCCCGTGAGCTATTTTACGAACATTCTCTAAACGATCTTCTTCAGGACAAACTGTGCTCCAGTCAAATCCTTCATCATCGTGTATTACAAAACAAGCTCTTGATCTAGGTTTATCTTCAATCAACTTTGGTTCTTCTCTGCTTCGATGGTAAATCGCCTTTCGATAATAATCATCGTTGAAAGGACGTTCACTTCCTTCACCAACTTCAGAATTTCTGCATTCTCTTTTAAAATGACCCTTTTGCTTGCATTTGAAGCAGGTCACTTTGGATTTGTCGAATCCAAGCTTTGTTGAAGCACCTCCAAGCGATTGTTTCCCGGTAATCTCCATATACCTCTGAGCTCTTCTAATACAACTAGCTAAACACCAACGGATGTCAATGAGCTCCATCTCTTCCGGATCAATCTGATCGTAGTCTTCTTTGGTCAATTCAGAATTTCCAATTTTGCCAGCTACTAGACCTTCATATGACTCCAAAACAGATGCAAGGAAACTCATTTGCTGCTTCGCTGCATTTATGCTCATTGCAGGAGAATTCTTCAGTTTAAGAGCAATGTTGCACAGAATTTCTTCAGAATCGTCAGAATTTGTCTTTGAAGATGAATGATATCCAGAATGATGACTTATTGACGTTGTTGTTGGTTCTTTCATCTTTTCACCACTAAATGCTGTTTTTGGTGAACCAACGCCTTTATCAGACAGCACACTGCTTTTGTAGTACAAGCCAACATTCTGTTGATGTGAAGATTCAGTCATCTTGTTTTGCTTTTGTAGCTCCAGATCATGACTTTCAATCTTTTCAAACAAAACATCAAGAGTAATATTATCATACACAGCATCATTTTTCAAAATAAAAACAAACGTTTGCCACTGATCAGCTCGTGGTAACGCTTCAATCACTTTGTCTATCAATTCTTCTCTTGTTTTGTTTATTTTTAGTCTTTCCAATTCAATCTTAAGATGACAAAATCTCTCAATCATTTGTCTCACTGACTCTCCTTTTATGTTATCAAACAAATCAAATTCTTTCTTTAATAAAGCAATTTTGTTCTTTTGAATCTGTTTACCCCCTTCAGCTTTAACACGTAAAGCTTCCCAGACAGACTTAGATGACCCGTCATGAGTTAGTAAAGCAAAGATATCATTTCTGATTGCGGACTGGATCAAAGCAATCATTCTCTGTTCAGCTCCGTATTCAGCTTTATCCTCTCTGGTAAACTTCTTGAATACAAGATCTTCGCCTTTATCGTCTTTTGGTTTTTCATACCCATACTCCAGGCAAAACCAACTTTCATGAGCATACGCTTTCGCCCAGTTGATAAAGCGTTCTTTCCACCAGGTATAATCCTCAATGCTATCAAGAGCTGGTGGCTTTGAATGAGTTCCGTAAAAGTTATCATTCTTGATATTTTCATTTAGCACTTTAGAAATGGTTTTTGGCGTAATATTTGAAGTCTCAGACGATTCGGTTGCGAACGCGTTGTAAAACGTATTGAAAAATTCCTCAGCCATTATGCAAACCTGACAATAGACAAACAAATAAACACAATCAGTACAATCAAATATCAAATAAACTGAAAATGACTGACACTCGGTATCCGTGAAATGTTCTTGATACAAAGTTTCACTTTTCAAGCGAAATAGCGAACTCAAACAGTCAACAGCTTGAAGTGAAAACAACTATGGACCACTTGAAGCGAACTCCCAAGTTATCAGTTCTTGAAGCGAAAACAACTGTTCAGTCTTTTCAAGCGAAATCCCACAATTGATTGTCTTGAAGCGAACCAGTTCAAGCGAAAACAACTATTTTGCTTCAGGAAGTCTTCAAGCGAAATCCAGCACAATCTATTTCGCTTCAGCAGTTTTTCAAGCGAAATAGTCCAAAAATTCAGATCTGAAGCGAAATCAACATTATCCTTCGAACACTTTCAAGCGAAATCAAGTTTTTGTTCAGTTTTTGTCATTTTTACTTTGAATTTCGGTCTCAAACTTTCAAGGCTTTGTTAGACTACTGTTTTATACATTCGGTGAAAAACTCAGACCATTTTGACCGTTATATCTCGTCCAGATTGAAAAAGAAGGTGTAGAAGTCAAAAAAAAAATGATATCAAGCTAAACTCTTCTTCCTGAGCTCTGATACCACTTGTTGGATCGTTGTATGACCTGTTTGAGTCGTTCAGAAGAGTTTAAGTCCAGTTCAAAGGCGGAATCAGAGAACTAGACACACACACAGCTTGTTAATCTTTAATCTGTCTCTTATATTGCTTTAACAATGATTACAACCTTGACAGAATTCCAGCAGCACTTCGTTACACTTTCAGAAGTTGCATACTGACTGAACTAACAAGTGCCCTATATATAGGAGTTAAGATTTCGCTTGAAGGTGACCTGATCTGGTTCAAGCGAAATCTAATATGTATGATTTCGCTTGAACTTGTCACAAGACCACTTGAAGCGAAATCTTCACTTAATCTCCAATTTACAATATCTCGAACCTCGTGCACTAGATATCCTATTCTATCTCATGATACAAGACGAAGTCAATAGACGTAGTGCACTAACACGTTAGACAACCAGATCTAATTTCACCAGAAAACTAAGCAGCCCTACTCATGTCCTTGCAGGGTGGTGTCGGAAACCCTCCATCCGCACCTACCTCCCATGCTCAAGTTGAAACTCAAGCGGTCTCTGATATTCAAGCAGAAATTTAAGTAATCACTGATGATGCTGAAAAAGCAGCTAGCAAGAGACAAAGAACCAACACTGATCCTGATCCTGAACTTACTGGCTCGGTTTCTGTTTCAGAGCCCACTATGGCCATTGATCCATAGCCAGATCCACAATCTGATACTGCAACAAAGAAAACCAGCACAGAGGAACCTGATTTGTATGATTTCAATTTTGATTTTGAGTCGACACCCTCACAACCAGGAAGCTCGAGTGGTGTCAGGGTTAAGCAGGAAGCTCAAGTGGAGCTGGATTTAGTGAAGATGATGAAGCTGCATTTCGTTATGCAACCGAGAAAACACAAGTGATCGAACAAAGTGATAGCAATAGTGATGAAGATGAAAACGTTGCAAGATTGAAACAACAAGTGGTTGTATTGGAACAGGATGCAGAAATGAATAATGCTCAAATTTCATCTCTTCAGCAAGACTCTACCCTAAAAGAAGCATAGATCTCCTCACTTCAGGCCCAAATCTCTAGCACATATCAAACAATAGATTAACTACAAGGCAATGTGGGAATGTTAATGTTTGTTGTGTATGATCTGAAGGCAAAGCTGGAGAAGAAGTTTGGAAACGAATTCATTGATAAGGAAGATGAATAGTTTAATGTGGGTCGTCTTGTGCAAACTCCAGAAGAGAGAGCAGTAGCTAGTACAACAGCAAATGCCAGTATGAAGCGGGTTTAAATGAATATCTGGCTGTTGAGCCAAAGAAGAAAAGCAGCAAGCCCAAGAAGAAGAAACGAAACAATAAACAAATGTTAGTAATGAAGAACCAAGATTTGAATCCCGTGGATGAAAACTTCCAGCTCAAAGATCCAACAAAGAGGCCAGACAGGTATGTGATGGAGTTGGGATCGAGCTTCTATGATCAAGTGGGAAACAAATCTGAAGTGACTTGCTGGAGATACGAACATGACAAGAATATGTGGTTAATCACACATAAGAGAGCTCATCGGGAATATTATACGTAGGAAGCTCAGTTCGAGTCATGGACAAAGATTGTATTGAAAAGTCTTTTGCGTGCACCATATCATGACCCAGAGCCTAATCAGAGAGGCAGAGGTTGGGCATTTCATGCAAGACTTGAAAAGGAAGTCAAAAGTAACTTTGCTACCATGAAGACTACTGAATCAGATATCTGAAAAAAATCCTAGTGTTCGTGATCCTTTCACAAAGAAAACTGTTAAATCCGTCATCTGGCCTCCGACTGACAAGGAGAAGATCATTCCTCTCACTCGCAAGTTTGAAAAGGGAATTCTCAAAAATCTCAAGTTCTGGGCATATGATCTGAAGATGGCCGAAGCAGTGATAGTCACTGAAGAACAAGCAATTCGGATTCCAAGTTCCTATGATCTAATGAGTTATCATGAGGAAGAGATCCTAGTTCTCTCGAATCATCAAATTCGTTGCAACAACAAATATGAAGTACGCACAAAGGAATGGACGAGTGTTGCTGCTAACATCCTGCGTCATCACTGGTTTGTTGATCCAATGCCAAATCTGGGTGATCCTCAAGTTTGATGCAGCTATTGATCCAGTAAGCCTAAGGGGAGATCGTTAGACCCTTAATAGGTTTATGGATTAGTAGCAAAGTGGTTTAATGGCTAGATTAATGGTTAGTGGAATGGGCTTTTATGGTAAATGGGCTTAAGGTTTCGGGAGCTGTGACCACTGTGCTCTGTAAACGATGTACGTTGTAAAACAATATCAATTATCAATAAAACGATGTGTTTTGGTGTTAGTATGTGTGTATTTGTGTTTGATGATTTTACGATTTGATTCGAATCCGATTTCAAGCTTTAAATCGCTTTCTAGAAGGTTATACGCAAACTGATGCGTAAACGTAGTCAGTTTAATGCGACAAACACTCCGGAATAGTGACATAGTCTTAACACACCTTAAATAACCTTTACATAACTTAGAAATAAGTTTTGGATGGTTTGGTGTGTCGAAAACAAGTCTATTTGATCGTAGGGACTATTTGTGTCAAACTACGAAAATATGCCGATTCGTTCTGTATCGAACATTCCGAAACTTGATCATAAGTTAAAAATACCCTAAATATCCCTCACATAGCTTATAAATAGGCTTTGAGGGGTTCGGTATGCGAAAATAAACTTTTTTTTATCAAACAGGGACTAAAAACGTCAAAAAGTGCATAAGTTTGCATTTTCGCGCATATCTTACGTTCTGAATATATCCGGACATCCAAAAATTTTTAAACATTAAAATATTTTATTTTAGTGATTGGAATGCAAAAATACCATTCGTCGTGAAATTTGGATCGTTTTTGCATCCGTTTGAGTTTTCGTCGTAAGTAACCGAATAACGCAACCGTACGACCAAACTAACCGACATCCGAGATGTTTTTGAGCATATTTCATGTTCCCTATACTTTAACTTCATTGTAGAGCCTTGAAATGGGGTTAACGGGGCTTAAACGTGTCAAAAATGCATCAAAAACCAAGTTTTGGGCTTGCAGGGACCAAAAGTGAGAATCTGCCAAACTTTGCTAAGAGGGGCGCGTAAGGATGTGCATATGTCTGCGCGGCCCACGACAACATGACATGTAGAAACATTGAATTTGGTCATTTGAGTTGAATTTGATGGTTTTGATGCTTGTTTTGCAATACCATTTGATGGTTTTTGAGTTCCCCCATTTTTTGTAAACTATGGGTAACACATGGAGGGCAAGATTAAAGCACGAATTGCGAGGAATGATCCTAACGGTTCTTTGAAATCTATAAATACACACCATTTCATTTCATTCCAACTCACAATTTGATTCAATCTGCTCTAAGTTTGAGTGTATACTTCATACCTGAGTAAATTTGGATCAAAACTTCCTTGTTTGGACCTTTTGTAAGTTTCTTTCATGCTTGTTATTGTTTTTCAAGCGTGAAAGTCAAACAGTGTTTGACTTTCTACTTTGACCACGAATTGGTCAACACAAAGTTCGTTCGAACTTTGCAACGTGAGCGTAATCACGATGGTTATAGTCCCTTGTAACTATACCTACTGATTACCATGTTGATTAGGCGTAGTGACGAGTCATAATTTCGGTCAAAATGCGTATTTATGCGTATTTTGCAACCAAACTATTCTTGGGTATCAAAACCCTTTTTTTTATATCAAAACCTGTTTTCTAACTTAGTTAAACATGTTTTAACATGTTTAACTCGTCACTTTCAGTCTAGTGCTTGTATAGGGTCGTAAGTCAAGCGGTCTTGACAACCGCTTAAACTTTCGAACCCGGCCCGTTTGGTCGATCATTAGGATTTGACCAAGCATATTTCGTGACCATAGTTATATAGGGAATAACCTTCCGAGGTTATACCTTATGGTCACTTAGTTTAATTAGTTGTATGATAGGTAGTTTATATGCCTTAGATAAATGACAAAAATGCCCTTTTCATGCATAATTAGATTTTAAGCATATGTAACCTAACTTTTGTCACCTAAACTGATTATGCAACATATTTGAACATGTTAGGGCATATAATACTTGTCATAGGACTAGTTAGGCATCTCGAACGCGCATTCGCGTGAACGACGCATTAAAGTAGCGTAAGCTACCTTAATGGGTCGTAACGGGTCGAAAGAACTTAGGATAGGTTCCGATTTAGAATGAAGGCCTTGTTAAACCATATCACATGAGTTCCAATACTCATTTGGTTTACGAGACCTCATTCTACCCGATCTTCCGATTTATGTGTTGATTTATTAACTAGCGATCCGATTACTAGGTACTACTTGAATTTCCTTGGTTTACTCGAGCTTTGCTAGTTCCTTAGATCGAGGATACTTTGCACTTCGAAGTGAGTACATAGTTCCCCTATTTTACTATTTTCAATTGTTTTGGGGTGATTCATATGTGTTAAACAATTTCGATACTTTTAACGACAATTTCAAAAACCAATACTATGGTTTATATTAAACAAGAACGATTTTGATAATGTGAACGAACTTGTTGGACGTATTTACATAACGAATAACATTCATTAATTTTGGCTGAACCGACCAGTATTAGGTTATGGTACCATAGGATCTGACAAATCCCGTTATCAGACTGCACCCATGGTTATGTGAGGGGGTTATGTGGGTAACGACTGAACCTGTTGATTGTTAACTTACCCTGTGGCGGTTTGTTAATACGAGTTAAACGATGGACGAGTTACGAAGGTTTGAATGTTATAAGCGAGACGACCAAAAGTAGTTTTCACAATTAAAACGAGAACGATTTAAACGATTGGAACGATTTAAATGATTGGAACGATTTGAACAAGTTAAAGGATTAGAACAAACTATTGGTTTTGGGTTGTGATTAGATAATGGGACAGGTGTAACATGATAATAGCATGGTAGATACGTCGTTGGTACTTCTTATATATAAGTGTTTTTATCATATTACATTCCGTAACATTATTTAGTTCACTTGGGCAAACGATTTTAAAACGATGTCACACAATGATGTTTATTAAATGATATAAACCATATGAGTTTTACTACGAGATAATTTACAATTTGGTTTACTTAAATAAATGTTTTGGGTTAAGATTCATGGCTACGAGATTTTATAAACCATAACCAACTTGTTTTGAGTTGGTTAATCATGTTGCAATACTATATACTTTTCAAAACAAGGTTTTCAACTATTGACTCTTATAGTCTAACGAGGTATTGCAATATGTAAACGAGCCATGAATCCAACACTCACACAAAACCTATGTGCTCGCCGGCATTTCTTTGCTGACTATATTTTTACATATGTTTCAGGTGGTGTTGAATGATGTTGAATGCGAATAGGATGCATGCTCACTTAGGACTGGACGAGGCCTTAGTGACTTAATAACAATGATAGTCTATGTTTAACTTGTTGTTTTAACCTGAAGACAATGTAAATTATCTAATGAATCAATAAAACGAAAATTTTTGAATCCATGGTTGTGAAACAATGACTCTGCCACGACACTCCCCGACGTTTCCGCAGTGGTTTCGTTGTTTTAACGTGGTCGGGGTGTGACAGAAGAGTTGGTATCAGAGCCAATGGTTATTGGGAATTAGGTTATTAGTAATGCTTTGACCTAGACTATAATTTTTCTAGGACCCTAACGCAAGTTTTCTTGTGTTTAGATTTTTAAAACAATACCGTCACCTATCTTTAGGTGATAACCACAACGAGAACACAATCACAAATCCGCTTTGAAAACCAATCATCTCTTCGTAGATGATTTATTATAAGGTTTTGAACCTTCAAAGTTTTCAAAATCTTGTCAAAGTTTGGGTCTTATAATGTGAACACGTGCAATCTGGAAGGGTGGATGCCTGTACCTCGGGTTTTCTGTCTAAGGCTAGAGTGTTCGTACAAATCCACATAATCAGACCAGTCACTCTTACCTGGGAACTCTTGGGGTGAGTGTCCACTTATAGGCTAAAGCAGGTCTTCGTGATACATTATATTGACCCATTTACTTTGATTAGTCACTGCGTGTCGTTTGTTTGTTCGAGGTAACGAACAAATGATCGCCTTCCTTTTGTTTTGTCAATGTTTTCAATACCTCTTTTGCTTATCTAATTGTCGATCTCACTCGTTTCTCATGTTTCCCTGTTCTTTTTAGAATATGCCTCCGCGACGAGATGCACAACCTTAAACCAACGCTGAAGTCGCAGCCCTTGTCGCTCAGCAAATGGCTGTTGTGCTTCTGAACCTAATAACTCAGATTCATCAAATATACAACAACAATAACAACAATAATGCTCAGTGTAGTTTCAAGAATTTCAATTCGGCTAAACCACTAAAGTTTTCTGGGTCTCAAGGAGCAACTGCGCTCCTGCAATGGTTCGAGAGTATCGAAAGTACATTTAGACATGTTCAGTGTCCGAATGAGCGTAAGATTGAATTTGCATCCAGTGTTTTCGAGAAACGTGCTCTTACATGGTGGAACGGTGTGATGCGTGATAGCGGTGCCGATGTGGCGATGGCACAAACTTGGGAAGAGCTTCGGGCTCTCATGATGAAAGAGTTCTGTCCCCGTCACGAGATTAGTGCTTTGGAACGAGAATTCGATGATCTGAAATAAGATGGGGGAGAACACTGTGCTTACACGGATCGTTATGAGGAACTGAGTTTGTTGTGTCCTACCATGGTTACCCAGTTGGAGAAAGCGATTGAGAGGTATATCGATGGTCTGCCCGATACTGTGCAAGATATTGTCACTGTTAGTAATCCTACCACTGTGCGTCAGGTAATTGAATTGGCTACTACTCTGACCGAGTCTCAGGTCAGAAAAGGTAAACTGACCCGCAAGGGTGACAAGAAGCAGGCGGCCGATTCCGTTCAAGACAAGGGTAAAGGTAAGGGAAAGAAGAAAGGCGAATCTTCTAAGAGGTCGAGGAAGCGCAAGGCTTCCCAAAACTTTACAATCACTGCACAGAATGCTCAGAACCCACCAGCACAACCTCCTGCGAAGAAACAGTATGCTGGTACTGCACCTCACTGTGCTCGATGCAATGGTCATCATACTGCCCAACAGACTTGCAAACAGTGTACTACTTGTGGTAAACTTGGGCATCTGGCCAACATTTGTCGTTTGGGTCAGAATCAAGTTGTTCAGAATCAAGCTCCAATTCAGGGTAATGCTGCTAGATTCTGTCACACCCTGACTTTTGCGGAAGCGTGATTTGGTGTGACTTGCTTAATATCATTGCATTCAATCATAACAACAACTATATGATAAAAACTGAAGGTGATCATCCATTAATATAGTTTCAAACATAACAACATTGTTTGAAACGTAGACATCAAATTCGAGTACAAACCATGCAACTTGTTTTTAGAGTTCACAAAGACTCGACAAAAGACATTAATTAAAAACCGGGCTTTGGTAGTTGTGCCTTATCTAGGATAAGACACACAATCCAAATCCACAGACATAGGATGACACCTTTTATTCTCAACTTCACTTGAAACATCCAAACGCCTGCCAGATCCATACTTAATTACCTGAAATACATGTATTTTGAAAACATCAACAAAAGTTGAGCGAGTTCATGTGATTTGTTTGTGTGCATGATTCATCCTTGTAAAAACATTTGTAAGTAGGTGTGTATGTATTCGTAAACTGGTATGAAGCAACAAGGAACAGATCAATTAATGTGTAGCTAATACATTAACATGTGTGAAACTGCGTAGGAAGGATCAAACCTAGCAAATTTGTACTCTGGCTGTAAGACATAGTCACCTCATGGGCCAAAACCCCGGTCCACATGGGCGTGGGCTCGCTACACCCAAATTGATCTATCACTCATGTCCCTCGGTCCTAAAATGAGGATTAATGGTCTTAAGAGTTCGCCTACCCTTTCACATGATCTAATAGTATTTTCCTTAGCTAATCATACCTTTTGTATTTGTCTATAAACATTTAGTAACATGTACTTCACCCCCGAAGTTATAAAGCTGAAAACAGTTAAAAGAAAAGGGGGACATGAACTCACTATTTTGCATTCCTTGTATCCAATGTAACTCAAAGCTTCCTCTAGAACGCACGACTACCTACATGCGTGCTACGATTCATTAGACGGGTGGGTCGTGCCTTGATTTAGTATTAGTGTCTTTGAGTTACGTTCTTTGTGTCTTCAATATTATTCCAAGTTATATAATTATTTGTTAAAATAGTAAATATTTTAACTTAAATTATAATTATAAAATTTTTGGAATAATTGTTAAAACAATATATTTTAACTTAATACTTTTCAAGTATTTATACATGTATTTCCTTCCCAAGGATGGGTGTATTCATATTCTTGTATTTGTATATTTTTGCCACGTATGGGGATCGTATTCTGGAGTGTATTTATACGTACGGGAATACGTATTTTATATATTGTATTTATTAAGTATTCTCCATACTTAATTTCGTATTAATTTCTCCGGAATATTATCTTTAACAAAAGTTCACCAATATATATTTCCAAAATATATATTTCATTAAATATTACTTAGAAAAAAAATGATTTATAATTTTTCTTTGGCAAAAATATTTGTATTTTCTTATGAGTTCCAAAAATAATATATTTTCAAGTCTAACTTAGAAAATATATATATAAACTTATCTTTCTCCAAAAATGATATATTTCATATTTATTTGAGAAAATATATCTTTCACCCCAAAAATATTGTATTTCATGTTTGTTGAGAAAATAAATATTTCTTTCAAAAATAATATATCTTCTAAGAGTTTCAAGAAAACATATTTTTGTCCACCAAAAATAATTTGTTTTCTTCTTGTCAAAAATACGATATTTCCTTGGAAAAACAGATTTGAGGGTTGGGTAAAAGCTTTCTCTCCTGAAAGCTGGTTAAAACTGACACATGAATACGTTGAACCAGTAAAAGAGGGAGGAGAGTTAATAGATGCAAATGATTTTACAGAAAAAGATATAATAAATGTTGTCGCTGAATATAAAATGATCACATTCATCAAACAGTCAGTGAGAGAGGATATTATCTCGTTACTTGAACAAGAGAAAACTTCAAAGAGTTTGTGGGAAGCGTTAGGGAGAAAGTGTGTAGGAAGTAATGAAATTGTTAAAAACAAAAAGAAATTGTTGCGTAAAGAGTTTGATTTATTCAATTGTATGAAAAATGAGTCTGTTTGTAAAATGATTGAGAGATTCGGACATCTGAAAATGGAGCTGATCAGACACCAAATCTTACCTTCTGGAGAGGAGCTGGTGGATAAATTGTTTGATTCATTGCCAAATGATCAAGAGTGGCAATATTTCGCTCTAATGTTGAAAAATACAATCAAGCCTGAAGATTTAAAAGTGGATTTGCTGATTGAAAGGCTTGAAAGTCATGAGTTGGAGATAAAGAGATCTAAAGTCAACAATCCAGCTTATTAGCAGAATGTAGAGCTTTACTACAGAGGAAATGTACCGCAGGCTGGGTCTCCAAGAACAACATTTTCTGCAGAAAGCTCAAGCTCAGTGAACAATGAAAGTTTTCACAGTGGTTTTCACAGTGGATCTTCTTCAACAACTTTTGATCAATCTGCTTCAAAGAATTTATTCCAGTGTAATATCGCAGTGGATCTGAAGAATGGGCAGAATTTCAGCGAAGAGTCGGCAAAACAACAGATGGTTTTCTTGGCATCTGTACTTGAATCGTATGAAAGTCTCGTTGCAGGGAAGATCGGCAACACCAACTTGACAAAAGAAGATTATGATCAATTAGACCCCGAGGAGATGGAACTAATGGATATAAGATGGTGCATGGCCAGTGCGGTTCATCGGGCACAGAGGTTCATGGAGATCATGGGGAGAAAGTCAATTGGTGGACCATCTACCAAACTGGGATTTGATAAATCTAAGGTGACATGCTTCAAATGCAAATAAAGAGGTCACTTTAAGCGCGAGTGTAGAAATGCGTATGCTGATAATGATTCTGCAAACCCGTTCAACGAAGATTATTACAAGAAAGCGATTTACCATCAGAACAAGTCTGAGCCACCAAGATTAAAGCAACCAGAAGAAAGATCAAGGGCTCTTGCAGTTATATATGATGATGAAGGTTACGACTGGAGTCAAGTTTGCCCTGAAGAAGATGCAGTTGGATATGCATTTGTTGCAAATGATGATCATGATACTTGGTGGAGAAGAGACAGTGCGAGATGGGAGATTGGCAAATTGTATGAACCATTTAAGGAAGCATAAAGAGCCAAGAGATGGAATGAAGAACTAGAGTGTTACATGGATCCACAGGGTAATCCAGTAGTTGATCCATCAAAAGTGGATTTTGATGTAGTAACCAATGTGTTTCCAAGTGAGGGCACTTTCAACACAAGAAGGCTTTCTGATAAAAGCTATTTGCCAAATTTGATGAACAAGTTAAAAGAAGTTTTTGAAGCAAGTTTACCGAAGGTGGTAGAACTGAAGAAAAGAAAAGAAGAAGAATTGAAGAAGTGAAGACTGTTGCAAAGCTTGCTGGAGAGGAACAGAGAGCTGAAGAAATGCAGAAGAATGAAGAAGCTCAGAAAGAAGAAAAGGAGAAAGATCAGAAAGTTGAGTCACAAGAACCGGTGCGGAAAGAGACTGAGGTTAGAAAATCTTATGATCTATCGAATGTTGAATTGGTTGATGAAAAAGAAAGCAAATGCAGGAATTGCATAGAATTGTGCAAAGCCTGTATTGAAAAAGATAAATTGATAAAAACAAAAGATAATGAATTAAGCAAACTTGAAAATGGTTTCACAATAAAATGTAAAGATATGATTGAAAAAGAAGAAATTTGGAAATTAAAAGTTGAAAAATTGACACAGAAATGTCAAGGTCTTGAAAAGGATAATGATGTTTATAGACAACTGTGTTCAGCAAAATGTGTCGATTGTGTTGAAAAAGAATCTAAATTTCAAGATTTACAAAAACAGTATGATTCTTTAAAGTGGTCGAGTCAGAGAGTACAAGAAGCTTATGATACTTTGAAAAGCCAAGTCAAAAGTTTTGATCAAAGATTGTCAGAAACTTTAGTCACTAAAGAAATGTATGAAAGAAAGTTTAAAGAAAAGCAAATTGAATTGAACAAGTGTGTTGATGAAATTGCTAATCTTAAACAAGTCTTGGCTGAAAAAGAAAAGATTGTTACAAAACTTCAAAGTTATCATAACTCTTCGTACATTCTTGAACGCATTTTCAACATCACACCAGATGACAAAGATACTGAAAATTGCAAAAAGGGTATTGGTTCAGAATTTCATCAGGTACCACCACCATTGAGAAACAATTATACTTTTTATGATGAGGAAAAGGTGGCAAAGGGTTTAAACATAGCTGACCAGTTACCTGAAAGTATCGATGTGACTTACTCCAAATCTGATGATGCTAATGATTCAGAGGTGGTAAGTAAGGTTGTTGAAAGCGTTTTGAAAGATGAGTCTACAAAAGGTAAGTCTGAATCACAGGATGAAGATGAAGGAAATCTTTATGATGGTTATCTGAAAAACACAAAATCCGAGAAAATTTTGAATGATGATTCAAAAGGATTGGTTTTTACCATGATTGGATCGGACAAATTATTCTTAGATGTTGTATTCCCGATTCAGAATGTGATTTCAGAGAAGGTCGATAAAGTTTTTAAAATGGTTGAGATTGAGAAGTCTGAGATTCCAAAGTTTGCTGGTAAAGGTCATAAATCTTTTTATAACAAACCTGGTTTTAAGAAGAAAAACATGAAGGCTGGTTTGGGTTATAAAAAGAAACGGAATTGGAATCAAAGTAAAAAACCAAATTTGCAACAAAGGATGAGTTTTGTTCAAGGGAAAAGCTTGAAAGAAGAGGAAAAACTCAAATTTGGACAACAGTCTAATGAAGAGTTTGATGCTATGAAAAAGAAACAACAACAGGCCAAGGATGTTTAAAAGAAAGTGTGTTTTAAATGTGATCAAATTGGACATGTTGCATGAAAGTGTCCAAATCCAAAGCCTGTTGATGTTGAAAAACACAGAGTTGGAGAAAATCTGTTGATATGACAAAACCTCAAGAGTTTTGGAAACCTAAAAATGTTATTCAAAATCAAAAGGTTCAAAAAGAGACAAACTTTTACAAAAGATATACTCCGGAAGGTCAAATGTGGAGTGCTAAGAAACAAGTGACGTCGGTAAAAGATGAGAAAGTTGAAGTCAAAGTTGAAAAAGTTTTTAGTGACAAAGAGTTTCCAAAATTGAATGAGAATTATTGTGTTGAAATGCCTAAGGTTCAACAGACCTGGGCTAAATTGTTCAAATGATTGATAAAGTTTAAATGTGCAGGTGCTCAACGAAGCTGAAAATTGTGAGAATGGTAGTTGGAGCAGCCTGGCACAGGAAGAGGTTGCAGAACCCTGGTTTGGTTAAACAGGTAGTTTAGTTTGATTGTTTTCTGTACATAAATAAACAATATTTTCAAAACCCTAAAAATTTGAAAAATTAAAATTTGAAAAACCAAAAATATGTTTGTTTTTAATTTTGTTTGACTATATGTTGATTGAATACGCCGAAACCCTCACGGCTGAACAAACATGATTACTTTCATCAGATTGAAAAACGGTTTTCAAACTGTAAAATATCAATGTGTTGTAAATCATTGGGGTATGTTATATTTTCTGCTTAAAGTGTTATATTTTCTGCAAAACAGAGCATGAGATGCAGAAAATGGATGGCGAGACAAAGCTATCAGTGTTGGTTGTCAAATTTTCTTTAAATGGTTTTGCATTTTAGGGGGAGATATATTGTTTTTAGAAAATACAAAAACATTTGAAAATTTGAAAAAGTCAAAAACATGATAAAATTCAAAAATTGAGTTTTTGCGTAAAAAGAGGATATGATAGTACATCAGTAGATAGTTACAGTATGCTAAAGAAATGGAAAGTTTAAATGTGTTAAACGATCTCACTGTGGATGTGTTGATAGATTTTTATACACTTAGTAAACTTTTTCGGGATATAAACCTAAATTCAAACACTTGCTTATTTTGTGGGGAACACTACTTGTATATATAGGTAACCCCTGAAATCTCGTTTGAAATGTTCCTTTTTCTGATATACTAGGTCTTTATACTCAGTGATATCTGGGGTATTATTCCGGGACTTCTGCTGAATGGAAGTTCTGACCTAGTCCTCGAATAATACTTTCCGCAAATGCTTGAAACATAGCATCACCCTCAGCATATATGATAAGACAATAAAATTGCTTAGCAATGCTGTTGTAAAAAAGATCCTCTAAAGGGGACACACTCAAGTTGAGTCATGATCTCTCTACTGAACGGTAGTTCTGACCTGAGCTCTCATGATTCTTCATAAATTATTAACCCCTTACAGATATCATTTGTGTTATAATTACCTGTAAGACTGAATATTGGGATCTGGATACGGGAGTATATTCAAGAGGTGGGACACACGTATAAGTTTAAGTCTCTAAAATACCTAATTCGTATCCTGAATCAGTTGAAGTTTGTATGAAAATTTAAGTGGATCAGTATATCGACAATCTAAGTGAATTGTTTAATTCTTAATGTGTAATTAAGCTCAACGGTACTTGTGACTTGTCAAAAACTGATATGATCCTCTGACGCATACTTAAACAAAAATATTGTCTGTAAATATGTTTGTACATATTTCATTACTGCTTTATATTTTCAGAAAATACAAAAAGATTTTGATTTCTGCTTTATGTTCGACAACCGATGTCTGAGTGCTGAGTTTTAAAATCTAAGTAAGCTGATCGTGTTTCTGAAAATAAAACAAGTTCATTAATTTGAAACTTGAAGTTTTAAAATCAAAAATTAAAAAAACTGTTTGTGATATCTCCAAGGTCATTAAGTTGGACTTGGATGATTAACTGTGGGGGATTTGGATGCTTATTTTGTTATAGAGCTAGTTTCCGATATGATTCGATGAAACTGCCAAATTTATGAGAAGTGATTTTGAAGAGATTGAATTGTCAGATTACGATATCTGGAAGTTTAAAATGTTGTTACTTATAGTTGTATGAGTGATTGCAGGAAAAATCCAGACTACGATCCCGAGAGCAGAGTCTAAGGGGGAGTCTGAAGACAAACTGAAAGTTAGGAGGAGCTTGTAGCTGGAAAGCTAGGTGTCGATCCCTAAAAGCACGGAAGCTTGACGAAAGGGGGAGCCTGCTGATGATAAAGCTGTTGATGATGAAGCTGTTAATGATAGAGCCAGTAATGAGATCTTGGTGTAAGAGTAAAAGTGTGAAGTTGATCAAAGAAAGTGATGGATGCTTACAATGTTACAATCTGAATGAGAAGGCAAAATGACCAAGACTGAAGACTCAAAGCTGAAAACTTCGTCAACATCCAAGGGGGAGTCTGTTGGTGCACGGAATGTCTGTTGACTTCGTTTGAATCAAGTCTTACGTCAAGAGAGTCAAGATTGGAGCTTGAAAGTTAAGATAGGGTTTAATATGTTAGTTTCGTTTATGTGTACATTGTTTAGATGAGGTTTCGCTCTTAGGGTTTTAAGAGAGGTTTCGCTTATTAGTCAACTTAGGGTTTCGCTTTTATGGTTCTTGGAGGTTTCGCTTTTGTGTCATGACCGGATAAGCGAAACCATAGGCACTATATATAGACATCATAAGCGAAACCTGATTAGTTAGTGGTGTACATTGGAGCGAAACCTGTTCATGTGCTAGGTAACCGAACTCTGTCAAAATCATTCCAGAAAGCATTAATAAAGAAGAAATTGAAAGGAACAGCTGTTGTTACTTTGCGTGTATTGATTCCGCCTTTATACGTGAAGATGAACGTCCTTGACTGACTTTTCAGGGTCGGAACATGGTCCAACAATCTCTATATGCTAGCCACTGTAGCAGTAAATGCAAATCTTTAAATACTCTGACTTAAGTTTTAGCAACCTTATCACCTACAAGCAAGAAATCTTATTCAGTAAAATAAATAAGTTACAATAAACCCTGGTGTGTTTTAATTTTCAGTTGTTTTTGTGTTAAATTAGTCACACGATATGAAATAATATTTAAAGGTTATTTATGAAATTTTGTTATAAAAATTTTAACTTAGCATTTTGTGTATTTTGCATATATAGCATGAATGACTTGTTTGAAGCCCTTCAGAATTTAAATCTCTATCCAGTGAAAATAGAGGTTTCCAGAGATTTTAATAGGTATATACCTGATATAGAAGAACCTATGGAATTCAACGCTCCACCTCCGGAAAAACCCAAGACTAAGAAAAGGAGAAGATTTGTGGCATGGAGGCGTGTGCGCAGGAGGAAACCCGCCAGCAGGAAGATTCCCAAAATAGAAAATCCTTTAGACAAAGGGAAGGGAATTGAAGTCGGGGAAGGTTCTAGGCAGATGGAAATACAGTTTGGGGAATATTCTAAGTAGATGGAAATGGAGTTTGGGGAAGGTTCTAGACAAACCAAGATAGAAATTGGGGAAAGCTCTAGACAAATTGAGGAGTTACCATTTCAGGAGGAATTGGATCGTGCATTGGCGAGCTGTGATGTCGTCAGGCCTATTAATAATAATCTATACCCTTATCCTGCTGAAACTCAATTACCAATGAACTTGGAACCAGCAATCCCAGAACCTATAATCCACACCCAACCTCTAGGAATGGATGAGTGGTGGACCAATGATTGGCAATTCCAAAACCTGCTCAACAGTCCTTATTCCTTTCTCCCTCAATTCGACCCGGAACCTATACCTAACCCACCTATGAGCAATGAGAATTTAGCTGAACTTCGCCACTTTGGCGAGGAGCTGATGGATGTAGGAAATAATATCAGGGAAGTAGGAGAACAGATCTCCTGGAAATACGACGAGCCGGAACGTCGTTATTAAAATATCAACTGACAAGGGATAATGGGTTTATGAAACTGTGGTTGTATAATAAATAGAAAAATATAATCTTGTAAAATAACTACAAATAAAACTTTGTAAGATAATGGTGTGTATTGATGCATACTATAAAATATAAAAATGGGAATCGAGAAATCGATAGTTTTGGCTATATGTGTGTATTTGAAATTTGTATGATTGTTTTGTGTATAATTGTTATTTATTCGATACTAATAAATTATGTATATTAATTATCAGATGGAAAACGCTAATAATGAACCCGTTAATGAGGTTAATCAATCTGAGCAACATCCGGAGAATCAATTTCTAAATAGGCAAGATATTGAAAATATCGTTGCTCAGGGAATAGCAAATGCTATTCCAGCAATAGTTACTGCTGTTAGAAATCCAATCGAACCTCAACAAATCGTTCCTAGCAAACGTATTTCTGAAGATAATTTCAGTAATAGTGTAAATGGAGGCGGCAATCATACTAATAACAATAACGATCCACGGCAGGCTCCGCTCCTTAAGAAAATGAAAACTGCAACACCTGGTTGCACTTACAAAGAATTTCTTGCTTGTAAACCCCGCTGAATTTGCAGGCAATGAAGGAGCGACTGCGGCACTGCGTTGGTTAGAGAAAACCGAGGTAATAATTACAATAAGTAAATGTGCGAAGGACGATCAGGTCATGTACACGTCAAATCTTTTTAAAAAAGGGGCACTAGAATGGTGGAACACGGTGTTATAAGCAAAAGGAAGGATAATGGCGTATGCTATGAATTGGGAAGAATTTAAGAATTTGATAGAAAGAAAATTCTGTCCCGAATATGAAAAAGATCAAATGGAAAATAAGTTCCTAAATCATCGAATGATGGGTATAGATTGTCGCGGCTATACTTCAACATTCTTTGAATATGCTAGAGTGGTACCAACACTGGCTTCGCCAGAACCGGTACTCATTTCTCGCTATATTTGGGGATTGATTGGCGAAATCCGCAATATTGTTAAAGCTGCGAGACCTCGCACTATTGATGATGCGGTAGAATTAGCCAACACCCTAACTGATGAACTGGTACGCACAAGAGATGAAAACAGGAAAAAGGAACTGGTTCAGAAAATTACCCAAGGATTTCGTACGGGTAATAATAACAGCTTCAAGAGAAGAGGAACAGGGCAAACTTCAACTCCGCCATTCTGCAAGAATTGCAGAAAGAAACATTTTGGAAGATGTAATGTAACCTGCAATTTTTGTAAAATGGTAGGACATCGTGAAGAAGATTGCAGAAAGAAAACCAGGATCTGCTATAACTGTGGAGAAGCTGGGCATTTCAAAACAGAATGTCCTAAAGTGGTTAAACCAGCAGACAATAAAGCCAAGCCAGCTGATGGAGCTACCAAGAAGAATGTTCGAGCCTTCCAGTTGACAACTCAGGAGGCCGAGCTAATTCCGGATGTGATAGCTGGTACGTTCTTAGTTCACAACGTATATGGTGCAAACCAAAGTTTTATCAATACTTCATTCTGTCAAGCTCTTAACTTACCTTTAACCAACCTTAGGCAGATTTTTACAGTCGAAACCGCAGATGGGAATTCAGTTAACATAAATAAGGTTTTGCAAAAAGAAAACATAGAACTTTCAGGTCATAAATTCTCTGCAAACCTGTTGCCTATGAAATTAGCTGAATTCGATGTTGTATTAGGAATGGATTGGTTAGTAGCCAACCATGCTCGAATCCTTTGTGACCAGAACTCCATAGAAATTCGTGCACCTACCGGAGAAGTAATTATGATTACAGGAGATAAACCACGTAAGCACATGAAGTTCATATCAGTAATGGAAGTTTCTAGTTATGAACGAAAGCAAGGAATATTATATATGATTTTAGTAATCCTTAGTACTAAGGGTAAAGAACTTAATTATATTCCTGTAGTCTCAAAATACCCAGATGTATTTCAAGAAGAGTTACCAGGATTGTAACACCTGTGTCAATTCAACCATCAAACAAATGCCAAACCAATGAAATATTGTATTTCATACTTTGGACTTGTATAAATATGTGTATCTTTTGCACATATCAACTCTTGTTCGATTTCAAACTCTAAATAGCTTTCTGGAAGGTTATACGCGCACTAATGCGTAAATATAACCAGTTTAATGCAACAAACACTCCGGAATAGTGAAATAGGTTTAACATACCTTAAATAACCTTTACATAACTTAGATATAAGTTTTGGAAGGTTTGGTGTGGTGAAATCAAAGTTAAATCGCTTACAGGGACTAAATTTGACAAACTGCGAAAGTATACCAATTTGAACTGTAACAGACATTCCGGAACATGACCATAAGTTAAACACACCATAAATATCCTTTACATAGCTTAGAAATAGGCTTTGAGTGGTTCGGTGTGCTAAAATAAACTTTTGGGTCATTGAGGGACTAAAAGCGTCAAAAAGTGCACAAGTTTGCATTTTCGCGCATAACTTACGTTCTGAATACATCCGGACATCCAAAAATTTATGTGAGCATGACTATATTATATTTTAGTGTTCGCCATAAGAAAAATCCATTCGTCGCGTCATTTGGATCGTTTTTCGCGCTTATGCGCATTCCGTCGTAATTAAGCGAACATCGCGTTCGTACGGCCAAACGAACCAACACCCGGCATATTTTTGAGCATGTTTCATGTCCACAATGTTTAGGCAACATTTTAGGGCCTTAAAGTTGGCTTTACGGGCCTTAGAAGTGTCGGAAATGGCCTTAAACACGTGCAGGGACCAAAACTGTCAATTCTGCAAGAAGTTTGCTGATCAGACAGCCAGGCGGCCCGCCTCAGTTTCTGTGTATCCTTAGGCGGCCCGCGTCAGTCTTCTGGACCAGATTAACTACATGAACAGCTGTTTGCAGCTGTTTTAACCACAACCACACACTCACCACTTGCCTAATCAGTTGATAAGGATGGTTTTTAACCACCATGAGTTTCCAACACTTGTACGGCTTGGATTAAGGCACGATATTCAACAAACGATCTTAAAGGTTACCCGAAAACTATAAATACCCCACCCCCCCTTTGTTCATAATCACTAGAAACTTGATTTGAGAAACTCTAAGTTGAAACATTTGTTTCATACCTGAGATTTTTGAATCGAGTTTAGCATTCGGGGACCCTTCGTAAGTATTCTTTCGTTCTTTTCCTTATTTTACTGCTTTTCGAGTCAGAAAGTCAAACTTTGTTTGACTTTCAGCGTTGACCAGTAATGGTCAATGCGAAGTTCATTAGAACTTCGCAACGTGATTGTAATCACGATGGTCATAGTCCCTTGGGACTATGCCTACTGATTACCACGTTGTCTAGGGTCGTAGGGTAAGCGATCTAATAAGTCGCTTATACATCGAACCCGACCCAGTTTGGTCGATCATTAGGATCCGACCAAACACATTAGGTGACCATAGTAGGTAGGGAATAACCTTCCGAGGTTATACCCTATGGTCACATCGTTTAAGTAGTTGTATGATAGGTAGTTTATATGCCTTAGGTAAATTACCAGAATACCCTTTTCATACATAATTGGTAATTTAGCATATGTAACCTAAACTTTTGTCACGTAACTGATTATGTAACATGTTTAGGCATATAATACTTGTCATAGGACTAGTTAGGCGGTCCGAACGCGTTTCACGCGCACGATGCGTTAAAGTAGCATAAGCTACCTAAACGGATCATAATGGGTCAATAAGACTTAGGTTAAGTTTCATTTAGTATGTAGGCTTTGTTAAACCAAATGACACGAGTCTCTACACTCGTTTGGTTTACAAACCCTAATGCTACCCGATCTTCCGATTTAGGTCCGGTTTATTAATGTAGCTACCTATACTAGGTGCCGTTTGATATCCGCGATCTCTAGCATTGTTTAGTTGTTACTCAAGGACTACTGAGAAATCTCAAGTGAGTACATAGACCCCTCTTTTACTGTTTTCCAAACTGTTTTGGGGTGGAACACATGTGCCTACTTGTTACTTTCATGCTTTCCTGTTTTAACATCATATACTGCTATGTTCGTTAGTACATTATAGTACATGATTTCAATACACTTTATGCTATGTATGTCCATTATGTGCATACTTAGTACATTGTTTTTCATTGCTTTTCTGTTGCATATGCTTATCCAGCATATGAACACATTATACTACATATTGAACCGTTGTAATCATTCGACTATGTGATCCGTTGATATCTGTGAACCGTTTGTATCTGTGAACCGTTTGTATCTGTGAACCGTTTGTATCTATGAACCGTATTTGACCATACATAAACATTTCTAATATTGTTAAACATTACTTTGGTGGTTTGGTTTGATTAAATGATTAAGTAACGATACGTGTGTAATATGATACAAGCATGGTGGATACGCCGCTGGTACTTCCTATATATAAGTGTTTGTATGGTATTACATATTGTAGCGTTATTTGAATCATTTCAGTTTGATACATATAACATTTTATACAAATAACATACTTTTCACAAGACATTGTTTTACAAACAACTTATCTTATACAAATCCATTTTACTATGGTTATTCATTTAACCATACATTATTCATTTATTTATACATATCATCTGAACTCATTGTTTTTCAAATGATTTACAAAACAAAGCAAACTAAAAGGTTCATGACTAAACATTTTCTCAAACATAAGTCATGGAACCTATTTTCACAAAACCTATGTATCTCACAGGCATTTTTATGCTGACGTACCTATTTTCACATGTGTTTTTCAGGAACTGTTGCATAAGATTATCAAGATACATATAGGCAGACTTGGGCTTTAGTGACAATAAAAGATGCAAGACTAGTTAATTATGTTGTATTTCCTAGTTTGATAAGACATTGTAACACTTTTAATCAATAAAACGAAACTTCAATTGCCATGGATTTGAAACAATTAATTCTGTTACAACACTCCCCGATGTTTCCGCCACATTTTGTATGTTCTACGTGGTCGGGGTGTGACAGAAAAGATGGTATCAGAGCCAATGGTTATAGGGAATTAGGTTATTAGTAATGCTTTGACCTAGTCTATAACTTTCTTAGGACCCTAACGCAAGTTTACTTGCGTTTAGTCATAAAACAATACCGTCACCTTTCCTTAGGCGACTACCACAACAAGAACATAATTTTCGAAACCGCTTTGAAAACTAATCATCTGTTCTAGGATAATTAATTACTAGGTTTTGAACCCTCTGTTATAAGGTTTTGAACCCCTTTGAGTTTTCAAAAATCTCGTCAAGGTTTTGGGTTTTAAATAATGTGGACACGTGCAAACTGGAAGGGTGAATGCCTGTATTCTGAGTTTTCTGTCTAGGCAAGCACCTCGTATACATCTCAACCAGACGCGAGACCAGTTGTGCTTACCTGGGAATTCTTGGGATGAGTGTTCACTTATAGGCGAGCATGTCTTCGCGATACATTATTTTTGACCTATTTACTTTGATTATTCACCGAGGTCGTTTGTTGCTTTGTAGTAACAAACAAATGACCACTATCCATTGCTTTCATCAAATTTGTTTCATCTCATTCTTTTCGTCTAATTCTCTCACTCGTTTCCTTTCATGTTTCCTCTTTTAGAATGCCTCCTCGACGCGAAAACCAGATAGCGACTGCCGAGCTGGCAGAAATTATTGTGCAGCAAATGGCTGCTCAATTCCCAAACCTCTTTGCTCAATGGAATCAAGCCAACAACAATAACAATGGTCCATACAATTTCAAGAGTTTTAACTCGGCGAAACCACTCAAGTTTAGTGGTTCTGAGGGAGCGACTGGGCTTCTTCAATGGTTCGAGAGCATCGAGAATACTTTCCGCCACGTGCAGTGTCCTGACGATCGCAAGGTCGAGTTTGCTTCGAGTGTGTTCCAGAAGAGAGCCCTTACGTGGTGGAACGGGGTTATGAGAGATCGTGGTGCAGAAGTTGCTCTCGCACAGACATGGGCTGAACTTAGGGCCCTTATGATGAAGGAATTCTGTCCTCGACACGAGATCAGGGCTTTGGAAAGGGAATTCGACAATCTGGAGCAAGACAGCGGTGAGCATCGAGCCTACACGGACCGTTATGAGGAGTTAAGTCTGTTATGCCCAAACATGGTCACGCCTTTGGATAAGGCAATCGAAAAGTACATTGATGGCCTCCCTGATTCAATACAAGACATTTTGACTGGTAGCAACCCTACTACAGTTAGACAGGCCATTGAGCTATCTGCAACCTTGACTGAATCAAAGATCAGGAAAGGTAAACTTTTCCGAAAAGGTGACAAGAAACCGGTCGAAGAATCGAACCCAATCGAGGAATCAAAGACCATGGATGAACAGACTGGATCCCCTAAGAGGTCAAAGAAGCGAAAGGCTTCTCAGAACTACGCTGTGGTCGCTCACAATGATCAAGCCGTCCTCAACCAACCAGCTCAACCCCCTGCCAGGAAACCCTACAACGGAACTGCACCCTTGTGCAACCAATGTGGCCTACATCATCATGCTGGGGTGAAGTGCCGCACATGCCAAGTTTGCGGACTTATAGGTCATACAGCTAGGGTTTGCCCAACCGCAGTTGCACCAAATCAAGCTGGCAACAATCCTGCTCAAGCTCGTTTTCCACCGCGATCTTGCTACAACTGTGGCGAGATGGGCCATTTTCGTAGGAATTGCCCAAGGCTTGCTAATGCAAATCCAGCGCAGGGATGAGCATATGATCAACCAGAAGACAACATCGTTTAGAAATCATCACGTCTTATGTATTATTTTCTTTTGTTGTCAAGATCCAAGAAACAGTTGTTATCGTTGTTTATAAATAAATCTTTTATTTACATCGCAATGTATTTATGTGATAGTATGTATAAACAACATATCCCCTACAATACCGACAGTCAAGGAACCGCATTCCTTGAAGAACGGACTACTCCCAAATTTCTTCCATTATATGATCTCTTGCGTTTTTCACGAAAATCCTAAGTACCCATTTCTTCCAAGAGAAACGAAGTACGAGGTGCCAAGTTAATAGCAATCAATAACAAGATAATAACAATTAAACAACTATGTGTTTATGTGCTTATGAACATTACAAGACAAACTGTGCGGACTGTACAAGGAATTACGTAATTATGGATGCATACATAATTATGGAATTTAGTGCACAGAAACCACAGCGAGCTTTGTCATGTACCTAGAAGTTAACCCTATTCATTTCCAATTCTGATGAAGTATCCGTTGAGGAAAAATGAACTAGCTATTCATTTTTTCACTTCTGAAGAATATCCGTTGAGGAAATGAATATCCGTTATTCCTTCATTTCCAATTCTGAAGAATACCCGTTGAGGAAAATGACTCCGTTTGTGCATTTTCGTTCTGAAGAGTATCCGTCGAGGGAAATGAATATCCGTTTATTTAATCCTTCATTTCCGAACCTGAGGAAACAACCGTTGAAAATGACTCCGTTAGTTCATTTTCGTTTCTAAAGATTTTCCGTTGAGGAAATGAATATCCGTTCTTTAATCCTTCATTTCCGAACCTGAGGAAACAACCGTTGAAAATGACTCCGTTAGTCCATTTTCGTTTCTGAAGATTATCCGTTGAGGAAATGAACATCCGTTTGTCTATCATTTTCATTTCCGTTTCTAAGAAAGCAACCGTTGAAAATGACTCCGTTAGTTCATTTTCGTTTCTGCAGATTATCCGTTGAGGAAATGAACATCCGTTTGTCTATCATTTTCATTTCCGTTTCTAAGGAAGCAACCGTTGAAAATGACTCCGTTAGTTCATTTTCGTTTCTGAAGATTATCCGTTGAGGAAATGAACATCCGTTTGTCTATCATTTTCATTTCCGTCTCTGAGGAAGCAACCGTTGAAAATGACTCTGTGAGTTCATTTTCGTTTCTGAAGATTATCCGTAGAGGAAATGAATATCCGTTTGTCTATCATTTTCATTTCCGTCTCTGAGGAAGCAACCGTTGAAAATGACTCTGTGAGTTCATTTTCGTTTCTGAAGATTATCCGTAGAGGAAATGAATATCCGTTTGTCTATCATTTTCATTTCCGTTTCTGAGGAAGCAACCGTTGAAAATGACTCCGTTTGTTCATTTTCGTTTCTCAGAATTGTCCGTTAAGGAAATGAATCCCCGTTTGATTATTCCTTCATTTCCGCCTCTGAAGAATACTCGTTGAGGAAAATGACTCCGTTTGTTCATTTTCATTCTGAAGAATGTCCGTTAAGGAAATGACAGGATTATGCTTCACATATCTCTGGTGGTTATCTGACACAAAGTCACAAATAGACTCCTACGAATTTATTTCGGGATGAAATTTCCTAAAGTAGGGGAGACTGTAACACCTGTGTCAATTCAACCATCAAACAAATTCCAAACCAATGAAATATTGTATTTCATACTTTGGACTTGTATAAATATGTGTATCTTTTGCACATATCAACTCTTGTTCGATTTCAAACTCTAAATAGCTTTCTGGAAGGTTATACGCGCACTAATGCGTAAATATAACCAGTTTAATGCAACAAACACTCCGGAATAGTGAAATAGGTTTAACATACCTTAAATAACCTTTACATAACTTAGATATAAGTTTTGGAAGGTTTGGTGTGGTGAAATCAAAGTTAAATCGCTTACAGGGACTAAATTTGACAAACTGCGAAAGTATGCCAATTTGAACTGTAACAGACATTCCGGAACATGACCATAAGTTAAACACACCATAAATATCCTTTACATAGCTTAGAAATAGGCTTTGAGGGGTTCGGTGTGCTAAAATAAACTTTTGGGTCATTGAGGGACTAAAAGCGTCAAAAAGTGCACAAGTTTGCATTTTCGCGCATAACTTACGTTCTGAATACATCCGGACATCCAAAAATTTATGTGAGCATGACTATATTATATTTTAGTGTTCGCCATAAGAAAAATCCATTCGTCGCGTCATTTGGATCGTTTTTCGCGCTTATGCGCATTCCGTCGTAATTAAGCGAACATCGCGTTCGTACGGCCAAACGAACAAACACCCGGCATATTTTTGAGCATGTTTCATGTCCACAATGTTTAGGCAACATTTTAGGGCCTTAAAGTTGGCTTTACGGGCCTTAGAAGTGTCGGAAATGGCCTTAAACACGTGCAGGGACCAAAACTGTCAATTCTGCAAGAAGTTTGCTGATCAGACAGCCAGGCGGCCCGCCTCAGTTTCTGTGTATCCTTAGGTGGCCCGCGTCAGTCTTCTGGACCAGATTAACTGCATTAACAGCTGTTTGCAGCTGTTTTAACCACAACCACACACTCACCACTTGCCTAATCAGTTGATAAGGATGGTTTTTAACCACCATGAGTTTCCAACACTTGTACGGCTTGGATTAAGGCACGATATTCAACAAACGATCTTAACGGTAACCCGAAAACTATAAATACCCCACCCCCCCTTTGTTCATAATCACTAGAAACTTGATTTGAGAAACTCTAAGTTGAAACATTTGTTTCATACCTGAGATTTTTGAATCGAGTTTAGCATTCGGGGACCCTTCGTAAGTATTCTTTCGTTCTTTTCCTTATTTTACTGCTTTTCGAGTCAGAAAGTCAAACTTTGTTTGACTTTCAGCGTTGACCAGTAATGGTCAATGCGAAGTTCATTAGAACTTCGCAACGTGATTGTAATCACGATGGTCATAGTCCCTTGGGACTATGCCTACTGATTACCACGTTGTCTAGGGTCGTAGGGTAAGCGATCTAATAAATCGCTTATACATCGAACCCGACCCAGTTTGGTCGATCATTAGGATCCGACCAAACACATTAGGTGACCATAGTAGGTAGGGAATAACCTTCCGAGGTTATACCCTATGGTCACATCGTTTAAGTAGTTGTATGATAGGTAGTTTATATGCCTTAGGTAAATTACCAGAATACCCTTTTCATACATAATTGGTAATTTAGCATATGTAACCTAAACTTTTGTCACGTAACTGATTATGTAACATGTTTAGGCATATAATACTTGTCATAGGACTAGTTAGGCGGTCCGAACGCGTTTCACGCGCACGATGCGTTAAAGTAGCATAAGCTACCTAAACGGATCATAATGGGTCAATAAGACTTAGGTTAAGTTTCATTTAGTATGTAGGCTTTGTTAAACCAAATGACACGAGTCTCTACACTCGTTTGGTTTACAAACCCTAATGCTACCCGATCTTCCGATTTAGGTCCGGTTTATTAATGTAGCTACCTATACTAGGTGCCGTTTGATATCCGCGATCTCTAGCATTGTTTAGTTGTTACTCAAGGACTACTGAGCAATCTCAAGTGAGTACATAGACCCCTCTTTTACTGTTTTCCAAACTGTTTTGGGGTGGAACACATGTGCCTACTTGTTACTTTCATGCTTTCCTGTTTTAACATCATATACTGCTATGTTCGTTAGTACATTATAGTACATGATTTCAATACACTTTATGCTATGTATGTCCATTATGTGCATACTTAGTACATTGTTTTTCATTGCTTTTCTGTTGCATATGCTTATCCAGCATATGAACACATTATACTACATATTGAACCGTTGTAATCATTCGACTATGTGATCCGTTGATATCTGTGAACCGTTTGTATCTGTGAACCGTTTGTATCTGTGAACCGTTTGTATCTGTGAACCGTATTTGACCATACATAAACATTTCTAATATTGTTAAACATTACTTTGGTGGTTTGGTTTGATTAAATGATTAAGTAACGATACGTGTGTAATATGATACAAGCATGGTGGATACGCCGCTGGTACTTGCTATATATAAGTGTTTGTATGGTATTACATATTGTAGCGTTATTTGAATCATTTCAGTTTGATACATATAACATTTTATACAAATAACATACTTTTCACAAGACATTGTTTTACAAACAACTTATCTTATACAAATCCATTTTACTATGGTTATTCATTTAACCATACATTATTCATTTATTTATACATATCATCTTAACTCATTGTTTTTCAAATGATTTACAAAACAAAGCAAACTAAAAGGTTCATGACTAAACATTTTCTCAAACATAAGTCATGGAACCTATTTTCACAAAACCTATGTATCTCACAGGCATTTTTATGCTGACGTACCTATTTTCACATGTGTTTTTCAGGAACTGTTGCATAAGATGATCAAGATACATATAGGCAGACTTGGGCTTTAGTGACAATAAAAGATGCAAGACTAGTTAATTATGTTGTATTTCCTAGTTTGATAAGACATTGTAACACTTTTAATCAATAAAACGAAACTTCAATTGCCATGGATTTGAAACAATTAATTCTGTTACAACACTCCCCGATGTTTCCGCCACATTTTGTATGTTCTACGTGGTCGGGGTGTGACAAGGATTACCACCAGATAGGGAAGTAGAATTTAGAATTCATCTAATTCCAGGAACTACACCGATAGCCAAGGCACCTTATCAGTTAGCACCCACAGAAATGTTAGAACTGAAAAAGCAATTAGATGAATTACTAAGTAAAGGTTTCATACAACCTAGTTCATCCCCTTGGGGAGCACCAGTATTGTTTGTAAAGAAAAAGGACGGGTCGATGAGAATGTGTATCGATTATAGAGAATTGAATAAGGTTACAATTAAGAATCGATAACCATTACCTAGGATTGATGATCTATTCGATCAACTTCAAGGAGCTAGATACTTTTCTAAGATATATTTACGCTCCGGATATCATCAATTGAAGGTACAAGAAGAAGACATACCTAAAACTGCTTTCAGAACTAGGTATGGTCATTACGGGTTTACAGTCATGCCCTTTGGATTAACAAATGCACCTGCAGCATTCATGGACATGATGAATAGGATCTGTAAACCGTATTTGGATAAATTTGTAATTATTTTTATCGACGATATACTTATTTATTCCAAAAAAACCAGGATGAGCATTGTCAGCACTTACATGCACTCTTAACTTTGTTAAGAAAAGAAAAGCTTTATGCCAAATTATCGAAGTGTGAATTTTGGCTACAAGAAGTGCAATTCTTAGGTCACATGGTAAATCACGAAGGTATTCATGTAGATCCTGCTAAGATAGAAGCATTTATCAAATGGAAGGTTCCGCAATCCGCAATGGAAATTAGAAGTTTTATAGGTTTAGCCGGATACTATAGACGGTTTATTAAGGATTTTTCCAAGATAGATGTACCATTAACTAAGCTAACCTGTAAAGCAATTAAGTTTGAATGGGGACCTAAGCAAGAAGAAGCTTTTAGGATTTTGAAGCAAAAGTTAACAAATGCCCCAATCCTAGCTTTACCAGAAGGGACTGAAGATTTTGAAGTATATTGTGATGCTTCCAAACTAGGATTTGGATGTGTGCTAATGCAACGCAAGAAGGTAATTGCGTATGCTTCAAGACAATTGAAAAAGCACGAAGAAAACTATACGACTCATGATTTAGAATTAGGAGCCATAATTTTTGCCCTTAAAATTTGGAGACATTATCTGTATGGAAGTAAGTTTACTGTCTATACGGATCACAAAAGTTTAAGATATATATTTGGGCAAAAAGAGTTAAACATGAGGCAAAGGAGATGGATGGAAATCCTAAGTGAGTACGACTGTGATATTTAGTATCACGAAGGAAAGGCAAATGTAGTTGCAGATGCCTTAAGTCGTAAGTGTCATGAAACACAAAAGCGAGTTCGTGCTCTCAGATTAAATCTACAGTTAGATTTAATGGAACAACTAAAGAATGTCCAGGAAACAGCAATCAAGGATGATGCTGAAGGAATGAAAGGACGAATAAAAGAATTAGAGCAAGGAGCTGATGGAATTTGGAGATTCCACCAACGCAGAATTTGGGTACCTAAGCAGGGAGAATTAAGAAATAAGATTTTAGAAGAAGCCCATAAATCTAGGTATACCATGCACCCTGGAAACAATAAAATGTACCAAGATTTAAGATATAACTTTTGGTGGATAGGAATGAAAAAGGACATAGCTCGATATGTTTCTAAGTGTCTTACTTGTTCACAAGTTAAGGCAGAACACCAGAAACCTTCAGGTCTACTACAACAACTAGAGATGCATGTATGGAAATGGGAACTCATAACAATGGATTTTGTTACTAAGTTACCCAAAACTAGAAAAGGTAATGATGCGATTTGGGTAATTGTGGATCGATTAACCAAATCAGCTCACTTTCTACCTTTAAGAGAAACCTTTAGCATGGAAAAGTTGGCAAAGTTGTATGTAGATGAAGTAGTATCCTTACATGGAGTTCCACTCTCCATTGTTTCGGATAGGGATAGTCGTTTCACTTCCCATTTCTGGACTACTTTCCAAGAAGCAATGGGAACACGATTAAATTTAAGCACTGCATATCATCCTCAGACAGACGGACAAAGTGAAAGGACAATCCAAACTCTGGAAGACATGCTCAGAGCATGTGTGATAGATTTTGGTGGAAATTGGGACGACCACTTACCTTTGATTGAATTTTCCTATAACAATAGCTATCATTCAAGCATTGAAACTGCCCCATTTGAAGCACTGTATGGACGAAAGTGTAGAACTCCAGTTTGTTGGGCAGAAATAGGAGACAGTCAATTGTCAGGTCCTGAAATAGTGCAAGAGACGACCGACAAAATTTCTCAAAACAAGGAAAGACTGAAGACGGCTCGAGATCGCCAGAAGAGTTATGCAGATAATAGACGGAAGCCGTTGGAATTCCAAGTAGGAGACAAACTACTTTTGAAAGTTTCTCCTTGGAAAGGAGTAGTTCGATTCGGTAAGAAAAGAAAGCTGAGTCCAAGGTACATAGGACCATTTCTAGTAATCCAACGTATAGGACCAGTTGCTTATCGTTTACAACTACCAGAAGATCTAACTGGAGTACATGATGTATTTCATGTATCCAATCTCAAGAAATGCCTATCAGACGAATCTTTGGTTGTACCTCTCCAAGATATAGAGGTAAACGAAAAGTTAAAGTTTGTTGAGAAGCCAATACAAATAGAAGACCGAAAGATCAAGTTTCTTAAAAACAAAGGACTAGTGCTGGTCAAAGTCAAGTGGGATTCGAAACGAGGACCCGAATACACTTGGGAGTTGGAGTCAGAGATGAAGCGAAAGTGTTCTCACTTATTCCAATGAATCTCGAGGACGAGATTTTAAATAAGGTGGGGAGAATGTAAGGATTCTCAAAATTATCCTAAAAATACCCGTAAGTAACAACCCGGACCCCTGAAACCCTAAAACATATTAAAAATCAAGAAACACAAAAATATGGGTCTCAGGCGGGCCGCGTAAAAGACAAGATATGTCTTACGCGGGCCACGTCAAGACATGTTTGACCGGATAAGTGTTCCGGATCCACGTGGTGTCCAACTGTCGAACCTACTCGTGACCAATCAACCCTACTCGTAGACTAGGCGGCCACGCGGGCCGCGTAAAGTTTGGGCTGTGGTTTACGCGGGCCGCGTGAGGCCTCAAAATCAGCTATAAATAGCTTGTTGCATGCACAGTCCACCGGTGTCGAAATCTTTTCGTAAAAACGAAGTTATAATACTCTGAAGTCGAAATTTCATATATAATTAGCGAGGCGCTGCTCCAATACCGGGTATTAACTCGATCGCTACTACGATTCAATGTCCGAACGATTAAACTATCCAATGGATGTTTAAGTGTTGCCCACATTAGGGTTTATGCTTTGTCATTCATCGTAAATTTGATGGATGTTTAAGTATCGCACTTTGTCATTCGTTGTGAAGGTTTTTATCTTGTGAGTTATCGTAAATGCTGTTTTAAGTTACTAACTGAGTTCGTGTGCATGTTATTAAATTTAGGTTAAAAAGGCTAATCAGTAGGCTAAGCTCTGCTCATATAAATCTGCAATGTGAGTCATTCTCTTTTTATCAAATTACCTTACAAAACTTTATTTGTTTTCAAGGTTATAATTACGGGGATTAAGTCTTTGTAATCACCAAATTACAGCCGGTATGTGGGGTTTTGTATACATTACTTGATAACCGTCACCATTGGACAACGAGTTAGCCAAGGGGTGATATGACCATAGTCACAGACACCATTGGACAATGAGGTTACCGATGGATGTTCGAGTGACAAATATCGTGGGTAGTTGGTTGATATCAGGAAACATTGTAATCGCTCTTAATACTGTAAATTGTAACAAACGGGTCGTTTTAGTAAAAAGAATGATTCACCAGTATTTCCCGCTAACAAAAAATTTTTCAAACATGTTTCGGGTGATCTATTGTGATTCAAGAAAAGTGTCGTGAAGCACTACAAGCTTAAGGAAGTGGCTCAATATAAAATAAAGAAACATGTTTTGTAAAATAAATATTTCTGAGTGAAATCATATGATTGTAAATTACCAAGGTTTTATTCCGAGTTGTGAAATAAAATAATCGGGAAATTGCAGTTTTAAAAAGATCCTGGTAAAATCTTCCACTGTTAAATAAATACCACGGGATTTTCTGTCCCGCGGCTCCTGAAACGGGTCAAACTGGGTCGGGGGCCGTGACATGCAGCAAGTACAGCAAGTGGCTGCCAACGAAGCTGAAGTTGAAACAGAAATACTAGATTCAGATTCAGAAACAGACTCTAGTGAAGAAGAAACCGATTCCGAAAGCGAAGTGGAAGTAGTTGTGTCTGAGAAGGAAGAGGAATCCGTTAGACAACCAGATCTAATTTCACCAGAAAACTAAGCAGCCCTACTCATGTCCTTGCAGGGTGGTGTCGGAAACCCTCCATCCGCACCTACCTCCCATGCTCAAGTTGAAACTCAAGCGGTCTCTGATATTCAAGCAGAAATTTAAGTAATCACTGATGATGCTGAAAAAGCAGCTAGCAAGAGACAAAGAACCAACACTGATCCTGATCCTGAACTTACTGGCTCGGTTTCTTTTTCAGAGCCCACTATGGCCATTGATCCACAGCCAGATCCACAATCTGATACTGCAACAAAGAAAACCAGCACAGAGGAACCTGATTTGTATGATTTCAATTTTGATTTTGAGTCGACACCCTCACAACCAGGAAGCTCGAGTGGTGTCAGGGTTAAGCAGGAAGCTCAAGTGGAGCTGGATTTAGTGAAGATGATGAAGCTGCATTTCGTTATGCAACCGAGAAAACACAAGTGATCGAACAAAGTGATAGCAATAGTGATGAAGATGAAAACGTTGCAAGATTGAAACAACAAGTGGTTGTATTGGAACAGGATGCAGAAATGAATAATGCTCAAATTTCATCTCTTCAGCAAGACTCTACCCTAAAAGAAGCATAGATCTCCTCACTTCAGGGCCAAATCTCTAGCACATATCAAACAATAGATTAACTACAAGGCAATGTGGGAATGTTAATGTTTGTTGTGTATGATCTGAAGGTAAAGCTGGAGAAGAAGTTTGGAAACGAATTCATTGATAAGGAAGATGAATAGTTTAATGTGGGTCGTCTTGTGCAAACTCCAGAAGAGAGAGCAGTAGCTAGTACAACAGCAAATGCCAGTATGAAGCGGGTTTAAACGCATATCTGGCTGTTGAGCCAAAGAAGAAAAGCAGCAAGCCCAAGAAGAAGAAACGAAACAATAAACAAATGTTAGTAATGAAGAACCAAGATTTGAATCCCGTGGATGAAAACTTCCAGCTCAAAGATCCAACAAAGAGGCCAGACAGGTATGTGATGGAGTTGGGATCGAGCTTCTATGATCAAGTGGGAAACAAATCTGAAGTGACTTGCTGGAGATACGAACATGACAAGAATATGTGGTTAATCACACATAAGAGAGCTCATCGGGAATATTATACGTAGGAAGCTCAGTTCGAGTCATGGACAAAGATTGTATTGAAAAGTCTTTTGCGTGCACCATATCATGACCCAGAGCCTAATCAGAGAGGCAGAGGTTGGGCATTTCATGCAAGACTTGAAAAGGAAGTCAAAAGTAACTTTGCTACCATGAAGACTACTGAATCAGATATCTGAAAAAATCTTGGTGTTCGTGATCCTTTCACAAAGAGAACTGTTAAATCCATCATCTGGCCCCCGACTGACAAGGAGAAGATCATTCCTCTCACTCGCAAGTTTGAAAAGGGAATTCTCAAAAATCTCAAGTTCTGGGCATATGATCTGAAGATGGCCGAAGCAGTGATAGTCACTGAAGAACAAGCAATTCGGATTCCAAGTTCCTATGATCTAATGAGTTATCATGAGGAAGAGATCGTAGTTCTCTCGAATCATCAAATTCGCTGCAACAACAAATATGAAGTACGCACAAAGGAATGGACGAGTGTTGCTGCTAACATCCTGCGTCATCACTGGTTTGTTGATCCAATGCCAAATCTGGGTGGTCCTCAAGTTTGATGCAGCTATTGATCCAGTAAGCCTAAGGGTAGATCGTTAGACCCTTAATAGGTTTATGGATTAGTAGCAAAGTGGTTTAATGGCTAGATTAATGGTTAGTGGAATGGGCTTTTATGGTAAATGGGGTTAAGGTTTCAGGAGCTGTGACCATTGTGCTCTGTAAACGATGTACGATGTAAAACAATATCAATTATCAATAAAATGATGTGTTTTGGTGTTAGTATGTGTGTATTTGTGTTTGATGATTTTACGATTTGATTCGAATCCGATTTCAAGCTTTAAATCGCTTTCTAGAAGGTTATACGCAAACTGATGCGTAAACATAGTCAGTTTAATGCGACAAACACTCCGGAATAGTGACATAGTCTTAACACACCTTAAATAACCTTTACATAACTTAGAAATAAGTTTTGGATGGTTTGGTGTGTCGAAAACAAGTCTATTCGATCGTAGGGACTATTTGTGTCAAACTACGAAAATATGCCGATTCGTTCTGTATCGAACATTCCGAAACTTGATCATAAGTTAAAAATACCCTAAATATCCCTCACATAGCTTATAAATAGGCTTTGAGGGGTTCGGTATGCGAAAAAAACTTTTTTTTGATCAAACAGGGACTAAAAACGTCAAAAAGTGCATAAGTTTGCATTTTCGCGCATATCTTACGTTCTGAATATATCCGGACATCCAAAAATTTTTAAACATTAAAATATTTTATTTTAGTGATTGGAATGCAAAAATACCATTCGTCGTGAAATTTGGATCGTTTTTGCGTCCGTTTGAGTTTTCGTCGTAAGTAACCGAATAACGCAACCGTACGACCAAACTAACCGACATCCGAGATGTTTTTGAGCATATTTCATGTTCCCTATACTTTAACTTCATTGTAGAGCCTTGAAATGGGGTTAACGGGGCTTAAACGTGTCAAAAATGCATCAAAAACCAAGTTTGGGGCTTGCAGGGACCAAAAGTGAGAATCTGCCAAACTTTGCTAAGAGGGGCGCGTAAGGATGTGCATATGTCTGCGCGGCCCACGACAACATGACATGTAGAAACATTGAATTTGGTCATTTGAGTTGAATTTGATGGTTTTGATGCTTGTTTTGCAATACCATTTGATGGTTTTTGAGTTCCCATTTTTTGTAAACTATGGGTAACACATGGAGGGCAAGATTAAAGCACGAATTGCGAGGAATGATCCTAACGGTTCTTGGAAATCTATAAATACACACCATTTCATTTCATTCCAACTCACAATTTGATTCAATCTGCTCTAAGTTTGAGTGTATACTTCATACCTGAGTAAATTTGGATCAAAACTTCCTTGTTTGGACCTTTTGTAAGTTTCTTTCATGCTTGTTATTGCTTTTCAAGCGTGAAAGTCAAACAGTGTTTGACTTTCTACTTTGACCACGAATTGGTCAACACAAAGTTCGTTCGAACTTTGCAACGTGAGCGTAATCACGATGGTTATAGTCCCTTGTAACTATACCTACTGATTACCATGTTGATTAGGCGTAGTGACGAGTCATAGTTTCGGTCAAAATGCGTATTTATGCGTATTTTGCAACCAAACTATTCTTGGGTATCAAAACCCTTTTTTTTATATCAAAACCTGTTTTCTAACTTAGTTAAACATGTTTTAACATGTTTAACTCGTCACTTTTAGTCTAGTGCTTGTATAGGGTCGTAAGTCAAGCGGTCTTGACAACCGCTTAAACTTTCGAACCCGGCCCGTTTGGTCGATCATTAGGATTTGACCAAGCATATTTCGTGACCATAGTTGTATAGGGAATAACCTTCCGAGGTTATACCTTATGGTCACTTAGTTTAATTAGTTGTATGATAGGTAGTTTATATGCCTTAGATAAATGACAAAAATGCCCTTTTCATGCATAATTAGATTTTAAGCATATGTAACCTAACTTTTGTCACCTAAACTGATTATGCAACATATTTAAACATGTTAGGGCATATAATACTTGTCATAGGATTAGTTAGGTATCTCGAACGCGCATTCGCGTGAACGACGCATTAAAGTAGCGTAAGCTACCTTAATGGGTCGTAACGGGTCGAAAGAACTTAGGATAGGTTCCGATTTAGAATGTAGGCTTTGTTAAACCATATCACATGAGTTCCAATACTCATTTGGTTTACAAGACCTCATTCTACCCGATCTTCCGATTTATGTGTTGATTTATTAACTAGCGATCCGATTACTAGGTACTACTTGAATTTCCTTGGTTTACTCGAGCTTTGCTAGTTCCTTAGATCGAGGATACTTTGCACTTCGAAGTGAGTACATAGTTCCCCTATTTTACTATTTTCAATTGTTTTGGGGTGATTCATATGTGTTAAACGATTTCGATACTTTTAACGACAATTTCAAAAACCAATACTATGGTTTATATTAAACAAGAACGATTTTGATAATGTGAACGAACTTGTTGGACGTATTTACATAATGAATAACATTCATTAATTTTGGCTGAACCGACCAGTATTAGGTTATGGTACCATAGGATCTGACAAATCCCGTTATCAGACTGCACCCATGGTTATGTGAGGGGGTTATGTGGGTAACGACTGAACCTGTTGATTGTTAACTTACCCTGTGGTGGTTTGTTAATACGAGTTAAACGATGGACGAGTTACGAAGGTTTGAATGTTATAAGCGAGACGACCAAAAGTAGTTTTCACAATTAAAACGAGAACGATTTAAACGATTGGAACGATTTAAATGATTGGAACGATTTGAACAAGTTAAAGGATTAGAACAAACTATTGGTTTTGGGTTGTGATTAGATAATGGGACAGGTGTAACATGATAATAGCATGGTAGATACGTCGTTGGTACTTCTTATATATAAGTGTTTTTATCATATTACATTCCGTAACATTATTTAGTTCACTTGGGCAAACGATTTTAAAACGATGTCACACAATGATGTTTATTAAATGATATAAACCATATGAGTTTTACTACGAGATAATTTACAATTTGGTTTACTTAAATAAATGTTTTGGGTTAAGATTCATGGCTACGAGATTTTATAAACCATAACCAACTTGTTTTGAGTTGGTTAATCATGTTGCAATACAATATACTTTTCAAAACAAGGTTTTCAACTATTGACTCTTATAGTCTAACGAGGTATTGCAATATGTAAACGAGCCATGAATCCAACACTCACACAAAACCTATGTGCTCGCCGGCATTTCTTTGCTGACTATATTTTTACATATGTTTCAGGTGGTGTTGAATGATGTTGAATGCGAATAGGATGCATGCTCACTTAGGACTGGACGAGGCCTTAGTGACTTAATAACAATGATAGTCTATGTTTAACTTGTTGTTTTAACCTGAAGACAATGTAAATTATCTAATGAATCAATAAAACGAAACTTTTTGAATCCATGGTTGTGAAACAATGACTCTGCCACGACACTCCCCGACGTTTCCGCAGTGGTTTCGTTGTTTTAACGTGGTCGGGGTGTGACAGAAGAGTTGGTATCAGAGCCAATGGTTATTGGGAATTAGGTTATTAGTAATGCTTTGACCTAGACTATAATTTTTCTAGGACCCTAACGCAAGTTTTCTTGTGTTTAGATTTTTAAAACAATACCGTCACCTATCTTTAGGTGATAACCACAACGAGAACACAATCACAAATCCGCTTTGAAAACCAATCATCTCTTCGTAGATGATTTATTATAAGGTTTTGAACCTTCAAAGTTTTCAAAATCTCGTCAAAGTTTGGGTCTTATAATGTGAACACGTGCAATATGGAAGGGTGGATGCCTGTACCTCGGGTTTTCTGTCTAAGGCTAGAGTGTTCGTACAAATCCACATAATCAGACCAGTCACTCTTACCTGGGAACTCTTGGGGTGAGTGTCCACTTATAGGCTAAAGCAGGTCTTCGTGATACATTATATTGACCCATTTACTTTGATTAGTCACTGCGTGTCGTTTGTTTGTTCGAGGTAACGAACAAATGATCGCCTTCCTTTTGTTTTGTCAATGTTTTCAATACCTCTTTTGTTTATCCAATTGTCGATCTCACTCGTTTCTCATGTTTCCCTGTTCTTTTTAGAATATGCCTCCGCGACGAGATGCACAACCTTAAACCAACGCTGAAGTCGCAGCCCTTGTCGCTCAGCAAATGGCTGTTGTGCTTCTGAACCTAATAACTCAGATTCATCAATTATACAACAACAATAACAACAATAATGCTCAGTGTAGTTTCAATAATTTCAATTCGGCTAAACCACTAAAGTTTTCTGGGTCTCAAGGAGCAACTGCGCTCCTGCAATGGTTCGAGAGTATCGAAAGTACATTTAGACATGTTCAGTGTCCGAATGAGCGTAAGATTGAATTTGCATCCAGTGTTTTCGAGAAACGTGCTCTTACATGGTGGAACGGTGTGATGCGTGATAGCGGTGCCGATGTGGCGATGGCACAAACTTGGGAAGAGCTTCGGGCTCTCATGATGAAAGAGTTCTGTCCCCGTCACGAGATTAGGGCTTTGGAACGAGAATTCGATGATCTGAAATAAGATGGGGGAGAACACTGTGCTTACACGGATCGTTATGAGGAACTGAGTTTGTTGTGTCCTACCATGGTTACCCAGTTGGAGAAAGCGATTGAGAGGTATATCGATGGTCTGCCCGATACTGTGCAAGATATTGTCACTGTTAGTAATCCTACCACTGTGCGTCAGGTAATTGAATTGGCTACTACTCTGACCGAGTCTCAGGTCAGAAAAGGTAAACTGACCCGCAAGGGTGACAAGAAGCAGTCGGCCGATTCCGTTCAAGACAAGGGTAAAGGTAAGGGAAAGAAGAAAGGAGAATCTTCTTAGAGGTCGAGGAAGCGCAAGGCTTCCCAAAACTTTACAATCACTGCACAGAATGCTCAGAACCCACCAGCACAACCTCCTGCGAAGAAACAGTATGCTGGTACTGCACCTCACTGTGCTCGATGCAATGGTCATCATACTACCCAACAGGCTTGCAAACAGTGTACTACTTGTGGTAAACTTGGGCATCTGGCCAACATTTGTCGTTTGGGTCAGAATCAAGTTGTTCAGAATCAAGCTCCAATTCAGGGTAATGCTGCTAGATTCTGTCACACCCTGACTTTTGCGGAAGCGTGATTTGGTGTGACTTGCTTAATATCATTGCATTCAATCATAACAACAACTATATGATAAAAACCGAAGGTGATCATCCATTAATATAGTTTTAAACATAACAACATTGTTTGAAACGTAGACATCAAATTCGAGTACAAACCATGCAACTTGTTTTTAGAGTTCACAAAGACTCGACAAAAGACATTAATTAAAAACCGGGCTTTGGTAGTTGTGCCTTATCTAGGATAAGACACACAATCCAAATCCTCAGACATAGGATGACACCTTTTATTCTCAACTTCACTTGAAACATCCAAACGCCTGCCAGATCCATACTTAATTACCTGAAATACATGTATTTTGAAAACATCAACAAAAGTTGAGCGAGTTCATGTGATTTGTTTGTGTGCATGATTCATCCTTGTAAAAACATTTGTAAGTAGGTGTGTATGTATTCGTAAACTGGTATGAAGCAACAAGGAACAGATCAATTAATGTGTAGCTAATACATTAACATGTGTGAAACTGCGTAGGAAGGATCAAACCTAGCAAATTTGTACTCCGGCTGTAAGACATAGTCACCTCATGGGCCAAAACCCCGGTCCACATGGGCGTGGGCTCGCTACACCCAAATTGATCTATCACTCATGTCCCTCGGTCCTAAAATGAGGATTAATGGTCTTAAGAATGCGCCTACCCTTTCACATGATCTAATAGTATTTTCCTTAGCTAATCATACCTTTTGTATTTGTCTATAAACATTTAGTAACATGTACTTCACCCCCGAAGTTATAAAGCTGAAAACAGTTAAAAGAAAAGGGGGACATGAACTCACTATTTTGCGTTCCTTGTATCCAATGTAACTCAAAGCTTCCTCTAGAACGCACGACTACCTACATGCGTGCTACGATTCATTAGACGGGTGGGTCGTGCCTTGATTTAGTATTAGTGTCTTTGAGTTACGTTCTTTGTGTCTTCAATATTATTCCAAGTTATATAATTATTTGTTAAAATAGTAAATATTTTAACTTAAATTATAATTATTAAATTTTTGGAATAATTGTTAAAAAAATATATTTTAACTTAATACTTTTCAAGTATTTATACATGTATTTCCTTCCCAAGGATGGGTGTATTCATATTCTTGTATTTGTATATTTTTGCCACGTATGGGGATCGTATTCTGGAGTGTATTTATACGTACGGGAATACGTATTTTATATATTGTATTTATTAAGTATTCTCCATACTTAATTTCGTATTAATTTCTCCGGAATATTATCTTTAACAAAAGTTCACCAATATATATTTCCAAAATATATATTTCATTAAATATTACTTAGAAAAAAAATGATTTATAATTTTTCTTTGGCAAAAATATTTGTATTTTCTTATGAGTTCCAAAAATAATATATTTTCAAGTCTAACTTAGAAAATATATATATATAAACTTATCTTTCTCCAAAAATGATATATTTCATATTTATTTGAGAAAATATATCTTTCACCCCAAAAATATTGTATTTCATGTTTGTTGAGAAAATAAATATTTCTTTCAAAAATAATATATCTTCTAAGAGTTTCAAGAAAACATATTTTTGTCCACCAAAAATAATTTGTTTTCTTCTTGTCAAAAATACGATATTTCCTTGGAAAAACAGATTTGAGGGTTGGGTAAAAGCTTTCGCTCCTGAAAGCTGGTTAAAACTGACACATGAATACGTTGAACCAGTAAAAGAGGGAGGAGAGTTAATAGATGCAAATGATTTTACAAAAAAAGATATAAAAAATGTTGTGGCTGAATATAAAATGATCACATTCATCAAACAGTCAGTGAGAGAGGATATTATCTCGTTACTTGAACAAGAGAAAACTTCAAAGAGTTTGTGGGAAGCGTTAGGGAGAAAGTGTGTAGGAAGTAATGAAATTGTTAAAAACAAAAAGAAATTGTTGCGTAAAGAGTTTGATTTATTCAATTGTATGAAAAATGAGTCTGTTTGTAAAATGATTGAGAGATTCGGACATCTGAAAATGGAGCTGATCAGACACCAAATCTTACCTTCTGGAGAGGAGCTGGTGGATAAATTGTTTGATTCATTGCCAAATGATCAAGAGTGGCAATATTTCGCTCTAATGTTGAAAAATGCAATCAAGCCTGAAGATTTAAAAGTGGATTTGCTGATTGAAAGGCTTGAAAGTCATGAGTTGGAGATAAAGAGATCTAAAGTCAACAATCCAGCTTATCAGCAGAATGTAGAGCTTTACTACAGAGGAAATGTACCGCAGGCTGGGTCTCCAAGAACAACATTTTCTGCAGAAAGCTCAAGCTCAGTGAACAATGAAAGTTTTCACAGTGGATCTTCTTCAACAACTTTTGATCAATCTGCTTCAAAGAATTTATTCCAGTGTAATATCGCAGTGGATCTGAAGAATGGGCAGAATTTCAGCGAAGAGTCGGCAAAACAACAGATGGTTTTCTTGGCATCTGTACTTGAATCGTATGAAAGTCTCGTTGCAGGGAAGATCGGCAACACCAACTTGACAAAAGAAGATTATGATCAATTAGACCCCGAGGAGATGGAACTAATGGATATAAGATGGTGCATGGCCAGTGCGGTTCATCGGGCACAGAGGTTCATGGAGATCATGGGGAGAAAGTCAATTGGTGGACCATCTACCAAACTGGGATTTGATAAATCTAAGGTGACATGCTTCAAATGCAAACAAAGAGGTCACTTTAAGCGCGAGTGTAGAAATGCGTATGCTGATAATGATTCTGCAAACCCGTTCAACGAAGATTATTACAAGAAAGCGATTTACCATCAGAACAAGTCTGAGCCACCAAGATTAAAGCAACCAGAAGAAAGATCAAGGGCTCTTGCAGTTATATATGATGATGAAGGTTACGACTGGAGTCAAGTTTGCCCTGAAGAAGATGCAGTTGGATATGCATTTGTTGCAAATGATGATCATGATACTTGGTGGAGAAGAGACAGTGCGAGATGGGAGATTGGCAAATTGTATGAACCATTTAAGGAAGCACAAAGAGCCAAGAGATGGAATGAAGAACTAGAGTGTTACATGGATCCACAGGGTAATCCAGTAGTTGATCCATCAAAAGTGGATTTTGATGTAGTAACCAATGTGTTTCCAAGTGAGGGCACTTTCAACACAAGAAGGCTTTCTGATAAAAGCTATTTGCCAAATTTGATGAACAAGTTAAAAGAAGTTTTTGAAGCAAGTTTACCGAAGGTGGTAGAACTGAAGAAAAGAAAAGAAGAAGAATTGAAGAAGTGAAGACTGTTGCAAAGCTTGCTGGAGAGGAACAGAGAGCTGAAGAAATGCAGAAGAATGAAGAAGCTCAGAAAGAAGAAAAGGAGAAAGATCAGAAAGTTGAGTCAGAAGAACCGGTGCGGAAAGAGACTGAGGTTAGAAAATCTTATGATCTATCGAATGTTGAATTGGTTGATGAGAAAGAAAGCAAATGTAGGAATTGCATAGAATTGTGCAAAGCCTGTATTGAAAAACATAAATTGATAAAAACAAAAGATAATGAATTAAGCAAACTTGAAAATGGTTTCACAATAAAATGTAAAGATATGATTGAAAAAGAAGAAATTTGGAAATTAAAAGTTGAAAAATTGACACAGAAATGTCAAGGTCTTGAAAAGGATAATGATGTTTATAGACAACTTAGTTCAGCAAAATGTGTCGATTGTGTTGAAAAAGAATCTAAATTTCAAGATTTACAAAAACAGTATGATTCTTTAAAGTGGTCGAGTCAGAGAGTACAAGAAGCTTATGATACTTTGAAAAGCCAAGTCAAAAGTTTTGATCAAAGATTGTCAGAAACTTTAGTCACTAAAGAAATGTATGAAAGAAAGTTTAAAGAAAAGCAAATTGAATTGAACAAGTGTGTTGATGAAATTGCTAATCTTAAACAAGTCTTGGCTGAAAAAGAAAAGATTGTTACAAAACTTCAAAGTTATCATAACTCTTCGTACATTCTTGAACGCATTTTCAACATCACACCAGATGACAAAGATACTGAAAATTGCAAAAAGGGTATTGGTTCAGAATTTCATCAGGTACCACCACCATTGAGAAACAATTATACTTTTTATGATGAGGAAAAGGTGGCAAAGGGTTTAAACATAGCTGACCAGTTACCTGAAAGTATCGATGTGACTTACTCCAAATCTGATGATGCTAATGATTCAGAGGTGGTAAGTAAGGTTGTTGAAAGCGTTTTGAAAGATGAGTCTACAAAAGGTAAGTCTGAATCACAGGATGAAGATGAAGGAAATCTTTATGATGGTTATCTGAAAAACACAAAATCCGAGAAAATTTTGAATGATGATTCAAAAGGATTGGTTTTTACCATGATTGGATCGGACAAATTATTCTTAGATGTTGTATTCCCGATTCAGAATGTGATTTCAGAGAAGGTCGATAAAGTTTTTAAAATGGTTGAGATTGAGAAGTCTGAGATTCCAAAGTTTGCTGGTAAAGGTCACAAATCTTTTTATAACAAACCTGGTTTTAAGAAGAAAAACATGAAGGCTGGTTTGGGTTATAAAAAGAAACGGAATTGGAATCAAAGTAAAAAACCAAATTTGCAACAAAGGATGAGTTTTGTTCAAGGGAAAAGCTTGAAAGAAGAGGAAAAACTCAAATTTGGACAACAGTCTAATGAAGAGTTTGATGCTATGAAAAAGAAACAACAACAGGCCAAGGATGTTTAAAAGAAAGTGTGTTTTAAATGTGATCAAATTGGACATGTTGCATGAAAGTGTCCAAATCCAAAGCCTGTTGATGTTGAAAAACAGAAATATGAGGATGTGAAATCAAGGTCAACCAGATTTGATTCGAAACAAACTTGGAGGTACAATACAAACAAGTTTGCTTCAAATCAAAATTGGAAATCAAACCCGAACAGGTTCGATTCAAGACAGACCTGGAATTCTCACACACCCAGATTCAGAACAACACAGAGTTGGAGAAAATCTGTTGATATGACAAAACCTCAAGAGTTTTGGAAACCTAAAAATGTTATTCAAAATCAAAAGGTTCAAAAAGAGACAAACTTTTACAAAAGATATACTCCGGAAGGTCAAATGTGGAGTGCTAAGAAACAAGTGACGTCGGTAAAAGATGAGAAAGTTGAAGTCAAAGTTGAAAAAGTTTTTAGTGACAAAGAGTTTCCAAAATTGAATGAGAATTATTGTGTTGAAATGCCTAAGGTTCAACAAACCTGGGCTAAATTGTTCAAATGATTGATAAAGTTTAAATGTGCAGGTGCTCAACGAAGCTGAAGATTGTGAGAATGGTAGTTGGAGCAGCCTGGCACAGGAAGAGGTTGCAGAACCCTGGTTTGGTTAAACAGGTAGTTTAGTTTGATTGTTTTCTGTACATAAATAAACAATATTTTCAAAACCCTAAAAATTTGAAAAATTAAAAAAAAACCAAAAATATGTTTTTAGTTTGTTAAAATTTGAAAAACCAAAAATATGTTTGTTTTTAATTTTGTTTGACTATATGTTGATTGAATACGCCGAAACCCTCACGGCTGAACAAACATGATTACTTTCATCAGATTGAAAAACGGTTTTCAAACTGTAAAATATCAATGTGTTGTAAATCATTGGGGTATGTTATATTTTCTGCTTAAAGTGTTATATTTTCTGCAAAACAGAGCATGAGATGCAGAAAATGGATGGCGAGACAAAGCTATCAGTGTTGGTTGTCAAATTTTCTTTAAATGGTTTTGCATTTTAGGGGGAGATATATTGTTTTTAGAAAATACAAAAACATTTGAAATTTTGAAAAAGTCAAAAACATGATAAAATTCAAAAATTGAGTTTTTGCGTAAAAAGAGGATATGATAGTACATCAGTAGATAGTTACAGTATGCTAAAGAAATGGAAAGTTTAAATGTGTTAAACGATCTCACTGTGGATGTGTTGATAGATTTGTATACACTTAGTAAACTTTTTCGGGATATAAACCTAAATTCAAACACTTGCTTATTTTGTGGGGAACACTACTTGTATATATAGGTAACCCCTGAAATCTCGTTTGAAATGTTCCTTTTTCTGATATACTAGGTCTTTATACTCAGTGATATCTGGGGTATTATTCCGGGACTTCTGCTGAATGGAAGTTCTGACCTAGTCCTCGAATAATACTTTCCACAAATGCTTGAAACATAGCATCACCCTCAGCATATATGATAAGACAATAAAATTGCTTAGCAATGCTGTTGTAAAAAAAGATCCTCTAAAGGGGACACACTCAAGTTGAGTCATGATCTCTCTGCTGAACGGTAGTTCTAACCTGAGCTCTCATGATTCTTCATAAATTATTAACCCCTTACAGATATCATTTGTGTTATAATTACCTGTAAGACTGAATATTGGGATCTGGATACGGGAGTATATTCAAGAGGTGGGACACACGTATAAGTTTAAGTCTCTAAAATACCTAATTCGTATCCTTAATCAGTTGAAGTTTGTATGAAAATTTAAGTGGATCAGTATATCGACAATCTAAGTGAATTGTTTAATTCTTAATGTGTAATTAAGCTCAACGGTACTTGTGACTTGTCAAAAACTGATATGATCCTCTGACGCATACTTAAACAAAAATATTGTCTGTAAATATGTTTGTACATATTTCATTACTGCTTTATATTTTCAGAAAATACAAAAAGATTTTGATTTCTGCTTTATGTTCGACAACCGATGTCTGAGTGCTGAGTGTTAAAATCTAAGTAAGCTGATCGTGTTTCTGAAAATAAAACAAGTTCATTAATTTGAAACTTGAAGTTTTAAAATAAAAAAAATTCAAAAACCAGTTTGTGATATCTCCAAGGTCATTAAGTTGGACTTGGATGATTAACTGTGGGGGATTTGGATGCTTATTTTTTTATAGAGCTAGTTTCCGATATGATTCGATGAAAATGCCAAATTTATGAGAAGTGATTTTGAAGAGATTGAATTGTCAGATTACGATATCTGGAAGTTTAAAATGTTGTTACTTATAGTTGTATGAGTGATTGCAGGAAAAATCCAGACTACGATCCCGAGAGCAGAGTCTAAGGGGGAGTCTGAAGACAAACTGAAAGTTAGGAGGAGCTTGTAGCTGGAAAGCTAGGTGTCGATCCCTAAAAGCACGGAAGCTTGACGAAAGGGGGAGCCTGCTGATGATAAAGCTGTTGATGATGAAGCTGTTAATGATAGAGCCAGTAATGAGATCTTGGTGTAAGAGTAAAAGTGTGAAGTTGATCAAAGAAAGTGATGGATGCTTACAATGTTACAATCTGAATGAGAAGGCAAAATGACCAAGACTGAAGACTCAAAGCTGAAAACTTCGTCAACATCCAAGGGGGAGTCTGTTGGTGCACGGAATGTCTGTTGACTTCGTTTGAATCAAGTCTTAGGTCAAGATAGTCAAGATTGGAGCTTGAAAGTTAAGATATGGTTTAATATGTTAGTTTCGTTTATGTGTACATTGTTTAGATGAGGTTTCGCTCTTAGGGTTTTAAGAGAGGTTTCGCTTATTAGTCAACTTAGGGTTTCGCTTTTATGGTTCTTGGAGGCTTCGCTTTTGTGTCATGACCGGATAAGCGAAACCATAGGCACTATATATAGACATCATAAGCGAAACCTGATTAGTTAGTGGTGTACATTGGAGCGAAACCTGTTCATGTGCTAGGTAACCGAACTCTGTCAAAATCATTCCAGAAAGCATTAATAAAGAAGAAATTGAAAGGAACAGCTGTTGTTACTTTGCGTGTATTGATTCCGCCTTTATACGTGAAGATGAACGTCCTTGACTGACTTTTCAGGGTCGGAACACGGTCCAACAATCTCTATATGCTAGCCACTGTAGCAGTAAATGCAAATCTTTAAATACTCTGACTTAAGTTTTAGCAACCTTATCACCTACAAGCATGAAAACTTATTCAGTAAAATAAATAAGTTACAGTAAACCCTGGTGTGTTTTAATTTTCAGTTGTTTTTGTGTTAAATTAGTCACACGATATGAAATAATATTTAAAGGTTATTTATGAAATTTTGTTATAAAAATTTTAACTTAGCATTTTGTGTATTTTGCATATATAGCATGAATGACTTGTCTGAAGCCCTTCAGAATTTAAATCTCTATCCAGTGAAAATAGAGGTTTCCAGAGATTTTAATAGGTATATACCTGATATAGAAGAACCTATGGAATTCAACGCTCCACCTCCGGAAAAACCCAAGCCTAAGAAAAGGAGAAGATTTATGGGATGGAGGCGTGTGCGCAGGAGGAAACCCGCCAGCAGGAAGATTCCCAAAATAGAAAATCCCTTAGACAAAGGGAAGGGAATTGAAGTCGGGGAAGGTTCTAGGCAGATGGAAATACAGTTTGGGGAATATTCTAAGTAGATGGAAATGGAGTTTGGGGAAGGTTCTAGACAAACCAAGATAGAAATTGGGGAAAGCTCTAGACAAATTGAGGAGTTACCATTTCAGGAGGAATTGGATCGTGCATTGGCGAATTTAATGGTTTTGATCCTTTGCTAGGAGTGGCGCGTAAGGATGTGCATATGTCTATGCGGCCCGTGACAACATGTCAGACAGAAACGTTGAATTTGGTCATTTGAGCTGAATTTAATGGTTTTGATGCTTGTTTTGCAATACCATTTGATGGTTTTTGAGTTCCCATTGTTTTGTAAACTATGGGTAACACATGGAGGGCCAAGATTAAAGCACGAATTGCGAGGAACGATCCTAACGATTCTTCGAAATCGATAAATACCCACCATTTCATTTCATTCCAACTCACAATTTGATTCAATCTGCTCTAAGTTGGAGTGTATACTTCATACCTGAGTAAATTTGGATCAAAACTTCCTTGCTTGGACCATTTGTAAGTTTCTTTCATGCTTGTTATTGCTTTTCAAGCGTGAAAGTCAAACAGTGTTTGACTTTCTGCTTTGACCACGAATTGGTCAACACAAAGTTCGTTCGAACTTTGCAACATGAGCGTAATCACGATGGTTATTGTTCCTTGTAACTATACCTACTGATTACCACGTTGATTAGGCGTAGTGACGAGTCATAGTTTCGGTCAAAATGCGTATTTATGCGTATTTTGCAACCAAACTATTCTTGGGTATCAAAACCCTTTGTTTTAATATCAAAACCTGTTTTCTAACTTAGTTAAACATGTTTTAACATGTTTAACTCGTCACTTTTAGTCTAGTGCTTGTATAGGGTCGTAAGTCAAGCGGTCTTGACAACTGCTTAAACTTTCGAACCCGACCCGTTTGGTCGATCATTAGGATCCGACCAAGCATATTTTGTGACCATAGTTGTATTGGGAATAACCTTCCGAGGTTATACCTTATGGTCACTTAGTTTAATTAGTTGTATGATAGGTAGTTTATATGCCTTAGATAAATGACCAAAATGCCCTTTTCATGCATAATTGGATTTTAAACATATATAACCTAACCTTTGTCACCTAAACTGATTATGTAACATATTTAAACATGTTAGGGCATATAATACTTGTCATAGGACTGGTTAGGCGTCTCGAACGTGCATTCGCGTGAACGACGCATTAAAGTAGCGTAAGCTACCTTAATGGGTCGTAGCGGGTCGAAAGCACTTAGGATAGGTTCCGATTTAGAATGTAGGCTTTGTTAAACCATATCACATGAGTTCCAATACTCATTTGGTTTACGAGACCTCATTCTACCCGATCTTTCGATTTAGGTGTCGATTTATTAACTAGCGATCCAATTACCAGGTACTACTTGAATTTCCTTGGTTTACTAGAGCTTAGCTAGTTCCTTAGATCTAGGATACTTTGCACTTCGAAGTGAGTACATAGTTCCCCTATTTTACTGTTTTCAATTGTTTTGGGGTGATTCATATGTGTTAAACAATTTCGATACTTTTAACGACGATTTCAAAAAACGAATACTATGGTTTATATTAAACAAGAACGATTTCGATAATGTGAACGAACTTGTTGGACGTATTTACATAACGAATAACATTCATTAATTTTGGCCAAACCGACCAGTATTAGGTTATGGTACCATAGGATCTGACAAATCCCATTATCAGACTGCACCCATGGTTATGTGTGGGGGTTATGTGGGTAACGACTGAACCTGTTGATTGTTAACTTACCCTTTAGTTTTTTGTTAATCGAGTTGAACGATGGACGAGTTATGAAGGTTTGAATGTTATAAGCGAGACGACCAAAAGTAGTTTTCACAATTAAAACGAGAACGATTTAAATGATTGGAACGATTTGAACAAGTTAAACGAGTAGAACAAACGATTGGTTTTGGTGATTAGATAATGGGACGGGTGTAACATGATAAAAGCATGGTAGATACGCCGCTGGTACTTCTTATATATAAGTGTTTTTATCATATTACATTCCGTAACATTATTTAGTTCACTTGGGCAAACGATTTTAAAATGATGTCATACAACGATGTTTATTAAATGATATAAACCATACGAGTTTTACTACGAGATGATTTACAATTTGGTTTACTTAAATAAATGTTTTGGGTTAAGATTCATGGCTACAAGATTTTATAAACCATAACCAACTTGTTTTGAGTTGGTTAATCATGTTGCAATACTATATACTTTTCAAAACAAGGTTTTCAACTATTGACTCTTATAGTCTAACGAGGTATTGCAATATGTAAACGAGCCATCAATCCGACACTCACACAAAACCTATATGCTCACCGGCATTTCTTTGCTGACTTTATTTTTACATATGTTTCAGGTGGTGTTGAATGATGTTGATTGCGAGTAGGATGCATGATCACTTAGGACTGGACGAGGCCTTAGTGACTTAATAACAATGATAGTCTATGTTTAACTTGTTGTTTTAACCTGAAGACAATGTAAATTATCTAATGAATCAATAAAACGAAACTTTTTTGAATCCATGGTTGTGAAACAATGATTCTGCCATGACACTCCCCGACTTTTCCGCCGCGGTTTCGTTGTTTTAACGCGGTCGGGGTGTGACAGGAGCCTCCTCCCTAAACACTTACTATAAATAGAAATGTCATGTATTAGGTCATGTTGTTGGTGAACTAAGCAAATCTTAAATTATATAATTCATCCATTATATGCAAGACAATCATCATCAATCAAAGAACTTTCTATTTCATCTCCTTTTTTGTATCGATTGCTTGTATGTGTGATTCCGCCACCATTCAAGATAGTGTGATATCATTGTGATCTCATTTCAGGACTTACAGATGGAGTTGATGATGAATACATATGGAGTGTGTTTATGCAACTAAGAGGGAAAAAAATGATATCTTGAATTTATCAGAATTTCTGGTAAGTTTATGAGTTTTCTGATTAAATATCAGAATTTTTACCAGAATTTTGATCATATTGTTGTATGTCAAAATTTACTTTCTTTTGTGACAAAATGTTTTCTTTTGCTTCTTCAAAACTCATGTTGACCATGCCCAATTTACCTATTAAAAAGTTATATCTCTTTTCATCTAAAGGTTTAGTGAAAATGTTAGCAAATTGACTTTCTATTGGAACAAAATACATTTCAGTGTTACCTTTCTCCACATGATCTTTTATGAAGTGATATCTGACATCAATGTGCTTTGTTCTTGAGTGATACACTGGATTTGATGTTATTTTAATTGCACTCATTGAATCACATAAAATTTGATTTTTTTGTCAGATTCACCCCATAATCATTGAGCTGAGTTTGCATCTATAATACTTGTGAGCAACAACTTGCTGCTGCCACATATTCAAATTCAGCTGTTGAAGTGGATACACAGTTTTGTTTTTTACTTGCCCAACAAACTAATTTGTCTCCCAACATTTGACAGGCACCAGATGTGCTTTTCTAATCAAGTTTGCATCCTGCATGATCTGCATCTGTGTATGCTATTAGTTCCAAATTTGTGCTTTTAGGATACCACAATCCAGTATCTGATGTTCCTTTTAGATATTTAAAAACTCTTTTAACTGCTTTTAAGTGGGACTCTTTAGGATTGCATTGATATCTTGCTAGAAAACAAGTGGAAAACATTATGTCTAGTCTACTGGCTGTTAAGTATAGCAATGATCCTATCATTCCCCTATAAGTTTTAATATCAACAGATTTTCCTTCAACATCAGAATCAAGTTTGTTTCTAGTGTCCATGGGAGTTTCTGAAGATGAGCAGTTTTCAAGTGAGTATTTTCTTAAATAGTTCTACCATATTTTGCTTGACTCAAAAATATGCCATTACTTTGTTGTTTTACTTGTAATCCTAGAAAAAAGCTTAACTCACCCATCATGCTCATTTCAAAATGGTTGGTCATTAATTTCTCAAACTTTTTGCAAAATTTTTCATTAGTTGATCCAAATATAATGTTATAAACCTAAATTTGTACCAACAAAGTGTCCCCTTTGTGAGTCTTAAGAAATAGTGTTGTTTCAATTGTACCTTTTGTGAAGCTTGAATTGATTAAGAAGTTTGAAAGAGTTTTATACAATGCTCTTGGAGCTTGTTTCAACCCATACAAGGCTTTGTTTAGTTTGTAAACATGTTTTGGAAATGTAGGATCAACAAAGCCTTCTAGTTGTTGCACATATACTTCTTCTTCAATCTTACCATTCAGGAATGCTGATTTTTACATCCATTTGATAAACTTTGAAATCTTTGGATGCAGCATAAGCAAGGAAGATTCTCACTGTTTCCAATCTAGCAACCGGTGCAAAGCTCTCATCATAATCTATGCCTTCTTGTTGACAATAGCCCTGCACCACAAGTCTTGCCTTGTTCCTTTTTATAATGCCTTTTTCATCATATTTGTTTTTGAATACCCATTTTGATCCAATGACAAATTTGTCAATTGGTCTAGGTACCAGATTCCATACTTGACTCTTTTCAAATTGGTCAAGCTCTTCTTGCATTTCTTGGACCCAATCTGAGTCATGGAGTACTTCTTTGACAGATTTTGGTTCTATCATGCTTAGAAAACCAACACATAGACATTCATGTGCTGTGGCTGATCTTGTCTTAACACCTTCTTCTGGGTTCCCAATTATTTCCAATTGGGAGTGTCCCTTGATCCATCTTATATTATTGTGTGAACTCGTGTTTTCAGATGGCATGAAGCTTCCCCCTGATTTGTGGCCTATGTCTGATAGAGAGGATTAGAATTCTGGTGTAAAGTTGGATTTTTTGGTGAGGTTCCAGAATTCCAATTATCTTGTACAGTTTCTGATAAAGGTTCCAAATTTTCTGCATGGTTAGTACATGACAGATATTTGATTGATGCATTTTGCATGTAGTCATGTTCTAGAAGTTATTCAGCTAATTGGTTAAGAAGATGTTCAGAATTATCTTGTTGATTTAATGATTTTATTCTTGTAAAATTTCATTAGAAAATTTTGTTTCTGATGAATCATCAAAATGATACATATAAACTCTCTCTTATTGTCCTTGAATTTAGAGTGAAACTCTATAAGCTTTTGAGGACAATGAGTAACCAAGAAAAATTCCTTTTTCAGCTTTTCTGTCAAATTTTTCCAGACTATCAAAATCATTGAACACAAAACATCTACAACCAAAGGTGTGTAAAAATTTGATGTTAGGAAACCTTTCAATGATGATGCTGTAAGGAGTTTTCTATTGTCTTTTGTTTATGGTAGATCTGTTTTATGTAAAACAAGCATTGGCAATTGCTATTATCCAAAAGTAAGTGGGAAATTTGGCATAAGCAAGCATGGTTCTTGCTGATTCAACCAAGGTCCTATTTCTTCTTTCTACAACTCCATTCTGTTGTGGAGTTCTTGGAGCAGAAAAGTTTTAAGAAATTCCTTTACTTATAAGGAAAGTCTCAAGTTTGAGTTTTTGAATTCTATTCCATTATCAGATCTGATCCTTCTGACAGGTAATTTTAACAGATTTTCTGTTTTTCTGATGAAGTTTATGATCAGATCTGGGGTTTTACTTTTCTTTCTCAGAAATTCAACCTAAGTGTACCTGGAGTAGTCATCTACAATGACCAAAATGTATTTCTTTCCATAAAAAAACTTGTTGTTTGACAGGTCCACAAAGGTCCATATGCAAAAGTTCTAATTTTTGAGAAATTGAAGATTTAGAAATTGTTTTATGTGATCCTCTCTTTGATTTTCCCAACTCACATGCTTCTCATATTTTATCCTTTTTTTTTTGATGAAATAAAAGTTAATCTTTTCACCAGATTTTTACTTGCTAATTGGTTTAGAGTTTTGAAATTTAAGTGGGCTAGTCTTTTGTGCCATAGCCAACTATTACCTTTATTTTCTCTTGAAAATAAACACTATTGAGAATGCTCAATTTCTTCTTTAAAATCAAAGTAATATATGGATTTTCTTATCCTTTTTCCACTTAAATATACTTTGTTTTCATCTAAACCAATTCGTAGGGATTTTTCTGGTAAGAAGGCTATCTGGAAGACTCTATCACAAATTTGCCCACAACTTAGTAGATTGTATTTCAAACCTTCTACATAGGCAACCTTCTCAATGGTTAAAGATCCATACTAAATGCTACCATAACCCAAAGTTGTCCCCTTTACCCCATTTGCAAAATTTACCAATTTACCATGTTTTTATTTAAAATTATTGAGCAAGCTCCCATCTCCAGTCATGTGCTTGGAGCTTCCTGAGTCGCAGTACCAGATCTGCTGCACATGATTGTCCTGAAATAGTAAGGTTAGAGATTTTTTGGTACCCAAACCTGTTTGGGTACTTTTTTCTGATGAAAATACACTTAAGATTTCTTCTTCAGATGAATAATTTTCATCTGAATTTTTGTTAAATGCTGAGGCATTAACAAATTGATTTTCTTTTGAGAGATGTTGTTGAATTAGCTTCAGTTTTCAACACATATACAACTTGTTTTGTTTTCATTTTTTGACAAATTTGATTGTGATGGGAGATTGATGTTTCTTTGGAATTTGGGATGAATGCTTTTTGGATTATCAGAAAAATTTTGTTTAATTTCATGCTTTTTTCCTTTTCAACTATTCTTGGATTGTAAAGAAAAGCTATAGAACTTCTTGATATCCAAGATTCAACATCAGATTCTAATGTTATTTTATTAGAAATGTTGTGAGATGCTTTTACAAAGGTGGTGGGATTTCTAATGTTTGTTTTTACATATCCCAATCTTTCACCTTTGTTCTTTGGTGTTGTTTAAATAAAGTGTATGAAATCTTTGGCTTTTTGAAAACCCTTTACATTGATTTTATTGTCATGAATTTTATTGTATAAATCTTTTCTTTTTCTTTCATAAATTCAGTTTTTGCTTCTTTTGTCAAGTTTTCTTCAATCAGTAAGTGATTTTCAATTTTGACTTTATTCAACAACTTTTGCAAATCATAGATTTTGTGTTTTCTGATATTTGTTTATCTTGTAAAATCTCAAAATCTTTCATAAGCTTGTTTAGTTGATGTTCTAAATCAAGATTATCTAAGCTTACCTTATGTTCCGAGGAGTTGGATCTTTCATCGGAAATCTTTGCCATTAAATAGAAGTTTGTCATTTCTTCTTCTACATCATCAGAAGAGTCATCAGTTAGCCAGGTATTTGTTCCTACAATTAGGCTAACCTTCCATTCTCTTTTGGTTTCTTCAAGCTTTTTCTCATAATAAGCTACATTTTTAAGCTTCTTGTTTTTGCATTATGATGCATAATGCCCCTTTTATTTGCACTTGTAGCAAACTATATCATCTTTTCCTTTATCTTTGGATCTTCCTTCCATCATTCCTTTATCACTTTTCTTATACCTACCACTTCCCCCTCCTAATCTTTGCTCAAATGTTTTTTAAGCAAAGCAATTGCCTCATCAAATGCTGAAAAATCTGATGAGGTATCAGAATTTTCCAAACCTTGTCATTGAGAGGTTTGTGGATCAGAATTGATTGCTCTTTGTGAGTTTGAAATGAGAGCAGTAGGTCCTCCTTTTGGTTTGAGTTTTCATATATTTCTTCTTCTCTTGGAACAATAATGCTATAAAGATCATGTAAATTCATATTTCCTAGCTCTAGGGTCGATGCTAAAGTCATTGTTAGACTTTTCCATTCCATTGGTAAGGTATCCAGAAACTTTACATTTCTCTCATCATTAGATTTATCAATACCAAATTTTTTAAGATCATTTAAAAGTTTTGTGAACCTATTTTATGTTTCAAAAAGACTCTCATTTTGAAGACTTTTGAATCTTTAATAAGAAAAGACACAGTTTGTTCGTTTGTTTCTTGTTATTCTTTCTCCTCCTTCACAAAGATTTTCCAACTGATCCCATATTTCCTTAGCAGATGCACATGCATCTACTTGAGAAAATATGTCATTAGGAAGTGCCATAATCAAAAGTGATTTGACACTTTCATCAGCTTCCACCTTATCCTTGTCTTCTTTGCTCCAATGTATTTCTTGTTTTGGAGCCAAAGAGACAGGTACTTCTAGTGTCACTAGTACATATTTGATCAAAAGATGCGGTTAAATTAGCTATGTGATGCGGTTTTAGACCCGCATCTTTTGGCTATATATCAAATAATGCGGGTCCAAGAGATGCGGTTTTTGAACCGCATCTTTTGATATATTAACAAAAACTACTTTTTTCCTAATATACTCAAAAGATGCGGTTTTAGAACCGCATCTATTGGTGTTTAGAGTAAAATAATATATATATATATATATATATATATTGTTAATTTCCAATAAATTCTATTACAAATTTCCAATAAATTCCCATGATTAACAAATTGTCTGAAAATTAAAATAAAATATACAAAAAAACAAATTGTCTCAAATGGTTTCAAAAGTGGTACCAGTGATAAAACACTGTTTCTAAAATGGAGAGGAAAGGACTTAATGATTGTCCAAATTTATGTGGATGACATTATTTTTGGAAGCACATGTAATAAAATGTGTGAAGAGTTCAGGCAGCTCACGACAGCTGTGTTTGAAATGAGTGCAATGGGTGAGCTGCAATGCTTTCTTGGTCTCCAAGTTCAGCAAATGCAAAATGGAAACTTCATTCATCAAAGCAAATATGCTAAAGAACTTTTAAACAAATTTGATATGAATGATTGTAAACCATGCAGCACACCCATGGCAACAAATAAGCTAGTCATGTCTGATGAAAAGGATGAGCTGATTGACCAAACTCTATATAGAAGCATGATTGGGTCTTTGTTGTACCTAACTGCATCTAGGCCAGACATCATGTTTGCAACATGTGTTTGTGCAAGAAGTCAATCAGCCCCTAGAAAATCCAACCTTATTGCTATAAAAAGGATATTCAGATACATAAAAAGTGCTCCCACACTTGGTATCTGGTATCCAGCTAATGGGAATATCAAGCTTTCAGGATTTTCAGATAGTGACTTTGCTGGATGTAACACCACAAGGAAGTTCACATCAGGAGGGTGCCAGTTTCTAGGTGATTGCTTAGTTTCATGGCAAAGCAAAAAGCAAGCAGCTGTTTCAACATCCACTGCTGAAGCTGAATACATTGCTGCTGCAAGCTGTACAGCCCAACTCCTATGGCTTCAAAATCAGTTGCTGGATTTTGGTATCACTGCCTTAAAGACACCACTCATGTTGGATAGCCAGGCAGCAGAAAATATCATCAAAAATCCAGTTTCCCATTCAACCACCAAGCACATCGACATCAGACATCACTTTGTGAGGGATTGCTATGAAAAAGGTTTGATTTCTCTGCATCATGTTCCAACTAAAGACCAGCTGGCAGATGTGCTCACAAAAGCATTAGATACATCTACCTTTGAAAGCTTGGTCTCTAGGATTGGCATGCTAAACATGGAATAATAAGCAAAATCTTGTTTTTCCACGAATAAAAGCATTAAAATGTTTTCAGAAAATCAAAAATCCATCCTTAAAAATAGCTGAAAATGAAGTTTTCATTAAAATCCTTAAAAGTCTGCCATAACCACTGATTGTTCAAAAGTCTGCTCTACTTCAAAGTCTGTCCACTGCTGAAAGTCAACCCCTGTTCTCTCATTTTCCTGATAAGCACTGATGCTCAAAATCAGTGTTTTATCCACTGATGTGCTATCTACTGATAGTGAAAATCACCCACTGCTTCCATTTGTTACCGTTGTAACCACTGCCTTTCATCAGTAGTTTTCATAAAAGTACTGTCCTTCATTTCATCAGGGGTTGGCACGTGGACAGTACATAGCGGTCAGACCTTTTGTAACCGCTGCCACGTCAGCATTCACTTTTTCTCCACAAAACCCCCCATTCAAAACCCCAACAGGGTTTTACTGTCGAATTGAATTCTTAAAAATTCTCTTCTCAAAGCAGTTTTTCTCAAATTCCTTCACAACCTTCTTCGATCATCATCTCCAAAATGACAAAATCGAAGTCATCTACAAAACCCACTTCCAAATCATCTTCAAAAGAGGCCTCTCAAAAGGCCAAACCCACTGAAATTCCACACAAACCTTCTCATAACCTTCTGGGTCTTCTCACAAAACCCGGCACCACCGAGGCTTTTGATTCCATCATTGATCTCATGTCTGCGTCAAAGTACAAAACTTTGCTTACAGCAGATGCACCAATTTACTTGGCGACCCAAAGAGAGTTCTGGAAAAATGTAACCCTTGATAAACAAGGTGAGACTGTCATAGCCATTAACTCTTCTCTAAAGGGTAAAGCTGTCAAAATTACCCCACAATCCATCTCGGAAGTCTTTGAACTCAATGATCAGCAAGGTAAAACTTCTTTTCCTAAAAATGAGTTAAAAATTGATTTCCTTGAAAGGGGTTATGCAGAGCAAATAAAGAGAGATACCTTACAAAAAGGTAATTTTCCACCTACAACAAGATTTTTGTTTCATACTCTGCTTATGTGTGTTTCAAACAAAACCACCTCTTTTAATGAAATACCATTAAAGATTCAAAATCTGGGGTATGCTATTCTTCAAGAAGAAAATTTCAATTATTCCCAGGAAATCTTTAATGATCTGGTTAAAAATGTTGATAAAAAGTCATTCTTACTTTTTCCAAGATTTTTAAGTTACTATTTTGAAAAGAAACTTGGTAAGAATGATGCTGCTGCAATAAAACAAGGTGAATCTTTTCAAATAAACAGCTTAACTGCTGAAACTTTTACAAGAATGTCAACACCTTGCAAAACACAAGCAGAGGTGCCTGAGCAGAATTTAGCAGCTACCACTGCTCCACAGGTATCTGCTGCTGAGCCCACTGCTCAAGGTGATCAAAGTAGCAAAACAACTGCTTTGAAACCCACACCTAAAATCACCAAAAAACCAAACAAAAAGAAAACTCAAAAACCCCCCAAACCTATCAAAAAGGCAACTCTGGAGGATGAGATACCAGAGCAACTGCCAGTGACAGCACAAAAGTCACCAGAAACCACTGCTGCTTCTTCCTCACAGCAATTGGTACAAATATCTCAACCCATAACCGAAACTCCTCCTGTTTCTTCTCAAAAAGAACAGGTTGTACATATAGGGACACCACAATATGATGCTCTAGAATCACTTGCTTCCATCATCCACAGCCCAATGCCCAGGGCAAATTCTCTTTCTACACCAAACATCACATCCACAATTCCCCCACCAACTAAACTTTTGTTGGATGCTATTGATTTGAACCAGGCATAAACCAGTCCTTCTCAATCACCTGTCAATGAGAATATACTTCAACCAATGACTGGATCTGATGTATCAATCATAGTTAACCCACCAACAATGCCTGAGGAGGTTACACCCCTTGAGTTACAAGTAACTATTGGTGGTAATCCAAGTGAAGCAGCCACTACAAGTGCTAAACCAACTGGTTTGCATTTGGACAGTGGTTACATCAATAAGACTTCCTTGGAGGCAATTCCTTCCGTAGCACCTCTGACATCCACCAGTGGATTCGATTTGACCGCTGGCAACATCAAAAGGTTATCAAGTGTTGAAGGAAGAAGACCCCAGTACCAAGAAAAAGGGGCATCAGTGGTTAATGTTTGGAGTACACTCCCTACCTCAACCACCGATAAAACCACTGCTAGTGGGAAATCAGATGATCCCATTAAATTGGGTGATGGTTTAAAGTACCTTGAATTGACGGAACGTGTTGAAAAACTAGATACTTCGGTTGCAGAAATCAAAGAAATGCTGCAACAGTTGTTGAAAGTACAAAAGGTGCAATCCACTGTTGTTCCACCTCAAGCACCTGCTCCACCACAAGCACCTACTGCAAATGAGCTCTGGAATCTATTTCAACCTTTTCTCCAACAACAAAAACAAATGGCTGATCAGCAACATGCAATACATGTACAAGAGCTGAGAAACACAATGGAGTCTAGGTTCAAGAACACACAAGCAGACATCAAGGCTCTCAAGGCCCACATATTGCAAACCACTGGCACTGCTCCTCCAACTGTTCTCTTTATTGATCAATTACCCCCAGATAATGCCAAAAAGGGGGAGAAAATTCAGGAGTGGAAGAAGAAGGGAATAGATGATGGTCTTTACATTGAACCTGAAAAGGATGCCATGACTAGAAAGATTCCCTTGCCAGATGGTAGCAAAAAGGTTGATGTTACCCAAATTGCACTTGATGAAGCTATAGCAAGTGTAAAAAGGGACAGAGAGGCAAAGGATATGTCAAGATGGAATGAGGAGAAAAGAGCTTACATGGAGTTGAATGCGCAGGGTTGTTCTGAGCCAAAGGATGTTAAAAATCTTGTGCCAAAAAGAAATCCCACTAGAAAAGTGAGGAAGCCCAAATCCATACCATCCAGACTCACAAAGCATACTCCAAAACCACCATCCAAAAGCCCCCAACATCATACCTCCACCCAAACAGTTGTTGTAACTCCTGCTGTATCAACATCTGTTGGTACTCCAGTTGTTTCAACATCTGCTATCACTTCAACACACACCACTTCAACACACACCATAACCACTGCCTTACCACCACCACCATCACCACCAAAAAAAACATCACCACCATCGCCTCCTACCAAAAAGCAGAAGATAGCAGATGTTACAACATCTGTTGTAATGACAACAGTGGTTGAAACACCAGTTGTTTCAATAGCTGTTAGTCAATCACAAACCACTGCCATCAAAAACACCACCACTGATCCATCCAAAGTATCATCAGCCTCTCCTATAATAAAAAGGAGAAGGATTTTCATACCTGATGATGATTCTCCATCACCACCACCAACATCTTCAGAATCTTTATCACTTGTTACAATACAAAAGCCTATTCCTCTCTCCTCAGCTCAACTTCAAAAATCATTAGCTCCTGCAGGTGTTCAATTCCCTCTTGAACTTATAGCAGTTAAAGAAGAAATCAAATCTTTCTACTATGAGGATGACCCTGCTAAAAGGAAGTTGCCATCTGTTGAAGGATATCCCAGGCCTAACAATATTGAAGAATATTTGAAAATCAAGGCTCAGCAAGCAGAGGATATCTCAAAAAGAAATACACATGGGAAATCTGATAGAGAAATTCAGCAGAACTATCAATACTTGCTCACACATGTCAGATCTTTAGAGCAGTTTGCAAAAAATGTTTGTCAGCAAATTTCAGAGAGAGCAGATGAAACTCTGAGAAAAGACTACATTGAAAGCATCATGGCAACCAAGAATTACAAAGGAGAAAAACACATGTACAAAGAGTGGACCATCCCTGAGCTTGAAAGTGAAGCAGCCAGGATTCAAGATATGATCAAGAATAAGGTCAAGCACACTCCTCCAGATTGGGCAAAATTCAAAAAGAATGTACCTGATAAAAAAGTAGAGCTGAGGAGAATGAAAGAGGAATTAGTTGCTGCTGATTATGGGTCTTTAAATCAAGTGTTGAGATGGAAAGAAGAAAAAGTCAGGGCTACCTACAAAAGTTTGGAGAAATTGAGAAAGACAGATCCTAATGCTCCACAAAAGCCTGACTATCCTGAAGCAGAGGTTTCAAAAAGACCACCAAAGCTGCAAATCAAGAGATCCACTGCTCCAGCTGGTGCAGCCATTTTTAAAAGAAGGCAACAAAAACAGTTGGGTGCTGAAACCATTCAAGAGCTAATAGAAGGTGATGACCTTGTAAAAGAAGGCATAAAGAAATTGATTGTAGAGACTCTTGGTTTGGATCAACCTGCAAGTACTGCTCAGACAGTCATCAATAGGCCAGCATCTCCAAACACCTCTTCAAATAAAAATCTCCCAAGAAACCCACATGACTCAAAGGTACTAAAGTGGAAAACTGACAAACAGACCCATGTACTGACAGTGTTCAAGTCTAGTGGAGAAGTGAAGAAAATAACAAGGGAAAAAGCACTTGGCCTAAGTCTTGAAGATTTGCAGTCTTCCACTTAGCAGGGATGATGATGACACAGATGCCTTAGCTTTTGAGTTTCAACTCAAAGGGCAAATAAGGGAACTGCTGATGAGGCAATAAAGATCTACTAATAATGAAGAGTTTTGGCATTATCTGTTCCAGGGGGAGATTGTTGGGATTGAACCCTACTAAAGGAATAGATAATTAAAGCCAAAAATGGATCAGAGCAGTGGATCCAGAATAAGCAGATGTTATGTATACAAGTCTCTCCCCTTGAAAGTGGTTTCAACATCTGCTGACCACCTATCTACTGATCGTACAAACTGCTGACCTACAAACTGCTGAGCAAGTAAAAGACTGATGGAATACTAAAGCTCTTCTATTCAATCTACTGCCTTGAGTCAAGCTCTGCTGATCATGACAAGTACTGCTGGGTTCACATCAGTGGAAGGATGCAGCAGTAGTTTAGATGTCTTTATGTAATGAAATGTAATAACAGTAGTTAGCATAGCAGAGGTTGTATAGATCAGAGGTTAGAGTTTGTTAGGAGGTTAGATGTCACTTTCATGGTGACGTCAGCTTAGATGCCTCAGTGGTTTGCTCGTGCCTATAAATAGAACAGTGCTCTGTACTGTTCTATTAGCTCTTTTACTATCTTCTTCCTGCACGATCAAATACTGTGAGCTCAGGCTGAGGGGGAGTTTTTTGCATACTTGCAAAATTGTAATCGTTGTTGAAATTAAATTCAATAATTCGGTTCAATGTTAAACTTGTATGTTAAAAGCAATTCTCCTGTTTGATTGTGAAAAGTTTGCTTCCATCTTAATTCCGCTACACAACTCATTCATCTTCATCTTAATTCAAACGTAAAACACAATCAAAACCAAACTCAGATCCTAACAAATGGGTATCAATTCTTAATTGTAACCTTATTCAATTCCCTATAATCGATACACATTCTCATTGACCCATCTTTCTTTTTCACAAACAACACTGGTGCTCCCCACGGAGATGAACTCGGTTGTATGAATCCTTTACTTAGTAATTCATCTAATTGCTTTTTCAATTCTAGCATTTCGGTGGGTGCTAACCGATAAGGTGCCTTAGCTATCAGTGTAGTTCCCGGAATTAAATGAATTCTAAATTTGACTTCCCTATTGGGTGGTAATCCCGGTAGTTCTTTTGGGAATACATCTGGGTATTTTGCTATTACAGGAATTTCTTTAAGTTCCTTAATTTTCGTGTTAATGATTACCAAAATCATATACACTACTTCTTGTTTTCTTGAATAACTGGCCAACTTCATTACTGAAATGAATTTAAGTGGCTTTCGTGGCTTATCTCCTGTAATCACCACTAATTCTCCTGTGGGTGTAGGAATTTCTATGGAATTTTTATCACATAAGATTCGAGCATGGTTGGCTACTAACCAATCCATTCCTAATACCACATCGAATCCAGCTAAATTTAATTACTGTAAAAATCTGCCTAAGGTTGGTTAAGGTTAAGTTAAGAGCTTGGCAGAATGAAGTATATATAAAACTTTGGTTTGCACCAGAGTCAAATAATACTTTTGCATAAATGTCGTGAACTAGGAACGTACCAGCTATAACGTCAGGGATTAGCTCTGCTTCCTGAGTGATGTGCGTGAAAGTGTCGTATATTTTAGGTGTATATTTTAAGCCCTTTTTAACACTTATTTTAGCCAAGTTTTAAATTTATAAAACACGATATTTCACTAACACTAAACACACATATGGGCAAGTGCACCCATCGTTGAGTGTAGCATAGCGTTGGTAAGATACCGAGGTCGTCCAAGGACACAAGAGCTTTTAGTACCGGTTTATCCTCAACGTCTAACCAAAAATAAAAGTTTAGAAAAATGTTTTAAACTAAGAAAAATAAAAACTAACTAAAATGCTGAAAATGAAAATAAAATAAAAACAGATAGACAAGATGAATCACTTGGTTCCGACTCGTATCTAGTATAACCTTTGATTATTTCCGCACTTTTGCACATAATTAAGAGATTATCTTAGTTATTGTAGTAGGCCCCTCTTTTGAAGGTGACGTTACCCTCACCCCAGTAGTTTGAGTCAGCAGGGATACAATCCTAAAGGGGTGGATTATTGGAAGATAATGAATTAAGTTATTAATGCAGTATTGTGGTAGGCCCCGCTTTTGGCGGTGACGTTACCCTCGACTAAGTAGTCTGAGTCAGCAGGGATACAGTCCTAAATAGCCGGGTTATAGTATTAATAGTAGTTAACTTATGAGGGGATCAAAGAGTTTGGACCCCCGCCATCCAATACCGTGAAGTATTGAAGGAGGTCCTACTAAATTTGACCCAGGTCCATTGCAGGACCTCTAAACGCTGAACAATGGCAAGACCTTTACCAAACCGTTCCCTTAACCCCCTACCAGGTAGCCAACATACCTCCATATAGACCGTGGAGATATGAATGGTGAAAATCCTTTATTTTATATAGACAGTAAAATAATGCCAAGACACCACGGACAAACGATAAGGAAAGATCACCTTCAACATAAGTAACTAGTTATTAAAGTCATTAATACAAAACCAAATAAAAAGTGCAAAAGATTAGAAATAAAAAGTATTATACTAGACACTTTGTCTTCACCAAGTGATGTAAGAGACTTAGGCAAACATGGCCTTGATTGTCAAGAACTCTTACGATCAATCTTGGATCCCGAGACGACTCACACACTCTATGATGGACAATGGATGATGGTGGTGGATGATGGTGTTGTGATGGTGGTGGGTGGTGGATGAAGTGTGAGAGAGGTGGTGTGCCAAGGGATGAGTTGCAATGAAACCAAGCACTCCTATTTATAGGCTGAACAGAGGCCTGGGCACGGCCCGTGTTCGCTGGGCACGGCCCCGTGCCTGTCTGACACTCTCTCTCTTCATTAATTGTAATTCGCAATTACAATTAATGCGCCTGCGGTACTTTCGGCACGCCCCCGTGTCCGCTGAGCACGGCCCGTGGTGGGCAATAGAAGCTTCTATAGGTTTGTCTTTTCTGCTGCTTCTTGGGCACGACCCCGTGCTGGCTGAGCACGGGGCGTGTTCAGCCTTCTGTTTTCTCTATTTTGCTTTGGAAGGTGCCGTTGAGGGTTCGGGCAATCCACTAATGTTCCTTTTCTTGTATTTATGTTGGATTTAGCTGTCTTTTTGCTTCTTTTGCGTTTTTGAGCTCATTTAAATCTGAAAATACAAAAGGAAGACAAAAACACTCTTTTTCCAATATTAGTACTAAAAAAGGGTTAGTTTTATGCCTCATTTGATGTAATTTATATGTTGCATTTTACACACATCAAATACCCCCACACTTGAACTTTTGCTTGTCCTCAAGCAAAACTCTTTAATATTTGGCTTACACTCCCAAATGGAATAGGTAGAAGAGAAGGTTTTGGGCTTGTCATAGAGTGTCGGGATTTCCAAGATCTTTTTAGGGTTTTATTTTTATTTATTTACACTCCTATTCGTAATGATTTATTTAGAACTGTTCATAAAAGAAATTACTTATTTGGGCATAACATGCCTTTTTAAAATTCTATTTATATACAAGTTCACATACCTCGCGGGGAAATCACTCACACTCGGCCGAAGGTGTATTTTTAGTGAATCACTCGAGAGCGGCATGGAACTTATTCCTACCATAGGCTTGCCAAGAAATCAATCCTCCTCCTTTTTAACTTTTATACCTTTGTAGATATCAAGAGGACTTTGTGGGTTAAGGGTTGGCTAGGGTTAAAGGTAGGTGGTTGGGTTAGTGGTTAGTAGAAAAGGGGCTAAAAAGCGTAACAAGTGTCGGTTTTCGTATTTTTGTAACTTTTTATTTTTGATGAAGCTTTTATTCAGACAAAGTTATTTTTGATTACTTTGTTTGTTTATTTTCTTTTTGCTTCATTTTTCTCTTTTTTTTTTTTTTTTTTTTTTTTTTTTCGAAGAACCGAACTTGTTACTAAAATAAAGGGTTAAAAATGAAAAAGGTTTTGGTGGGTGAAAGGGTTTTTGTTTTGGGTGATGAAACGAAAAGGTTTAGGCTCAAAGGGGCAAACTAGGGGGATTTTTTGGGTAGGTGGTGAAAAAAAAAAAATAATGGTGTAGAAATGAAAAAGGGTTAGTCCTAATGCCTCTATCATTTACTTACTCGGGTTTAAGTTGATAAGGACCGGGAATGTATTGTCATGGCAAGTTCTAGAGTCGTAAGAACCAAGCGGCTATTCACACAAGAAACGAAAAATGAGCATTTAGTCAAATGGTATGAAATTGAGTGCTCAATAAAGGCTCAAAACTCACTTTTGTGGGAATGGGTTTTTATGTGATCAAGTATATATAATCAAATTTTAAATAAGTTTGTCATGCCTTTTCATAATTTTCTTATGTTGGTTCTTTTTATCACTACGCTATCGGTTGTAAATTTGTAAAAATATAACCTTTTTTTTTGAGAGCTTGAATTTCCCGAGTTAAACCTAGACAAGTAAAAAAAATGAAATTTTTGAAAAAAATTGGGGTGATTAGCGGTTCCAATAGAGTTTTGTGTAAGGCTTGTATTTAGGACTTGCAAAATTCAAGGTTTTAGCATCCCCCCCACACTTAAATTACACATTGTCCTCAATGTGTCCCAAAAATAAATTTTTAGGTTGATTAGATGTGTAAAATAGTGTTTAAAAAGCAAAAAATTTGTGTTACTGGGCACTGAACACGGCCCCGTGTTATCCGGGCACGGCCCCGTGTTTAAGTGCCAGTAACAAAATTGAAATAAGAGGAACAGAAGTCTGGACACGGGGGCGTGTTGGGTGAACACGGCCCGTGTCCAGTTACCTGTACTGGGCGTTTTCTGCAGGTGGTCCGACACGGGGCCGTGTTGGTTGGGCACGGCCCGTGTTGAACCTTCTGAAAGGGAGAAAATTGTCGGGTTGCCTCGTTCTTGTGCATGGGATCATTTTTCTCGTTCCCCTTTTCATCCTTTACCACCATGAGTGTGTTTTATTTATTACAAACCATCCAAACATTAAAACCATCATTTCATTTCATCATAGAGAGAACTTACATAATCCTAGATTAAATTAGATAAAAGAAATAACAAACCACGGAGTCCTAGCCTTTTCTTATTTTAGTTTAGCAAAATTTCCAAGAAATACTAAATCTTGGTTAAACAAGGCCTTAGTGAACTCCTTCTTCCGAGTGCGGTTCTCCTCAAATGTCGGCGAGCCATTCTTCTATCTCCCTTGGAAGGAGAAAAGAAGGCTCGTTGGCATTAGTTTGAGGAGTTTCAACTTCCACCGGGATCTCTTGTTGGTGTACCATGAGAGGTTCCGCCGGAAAGTCTTCCCACCCGGTAGGGTTGTTGATTCCGAGAGCCAGGTTCCAATCCTGCTGAGGAAGGACTGGTTCCATTGGTGGTGCTACAAGAATATTTAACCTCTGGTGCAAGAGGTTAATTTCTTGGAAGCTGCTTTCAAGTCCCATCGTAAGATCGTTAATACGGTCGATAAGGACCTCCTCTACTGAAGTCATTTCATCTAGAGCCTCCCTTAATGCTATCACATAGTGAACAAGTGTAGCTTCAATGGAGGGTCTTCTTCCTCTTCGGTTGTTTGACGAATGCACAGAAGATGTATCGCTGTTTTCACTCGACATCCTACGAAAAATAAACTAAAAATAGCTTATTTAATGAAACAGTAACCGGACACGGCCCCGTGCTCACTGAGCACGGCCCCGTGTCCATCTTTCTGCAGAGTTTTGGAACAAGGAAACTTGTATTTTTAAGTTATTTTCTAAATGTTGTAGGTCCTTTTTGGCTACTATAACTTAAAACCATGTTTCATAACATGTTTTTACCAAGATTCTTTGAACAAAACTCATTTATCCCTACCATAGAGTTGGAGGAATTCCAAACTTTCAATGGTAGTTCTTGGAGAAAGATGAAGAAGAAGGAAATTACTAAAAGAGGAAGGGACAAGATGGGTTGTTGGAACCTTCTTTTAGACTTACCTAGGATAGTTTGAGAGAAGATTCCTGCAAATCTCTGCCCCAAGTTGGTCCAAATGTGCAGAATTCTTGGCTGCATTTATAGAAAATGACAGCAACCTGGACACGGCCCCGTGTTCAGTGGACACGGCCCCGTGTGCAGGTGGAGCTCTGACACAGTTTGTCCGTATTCTGACGTACTGATCAGAAAGGAATCTTTCGATGGACACGGGGGCGTGTTGGCTGGGCACGGCCCCGTGTCTACGGACTGTTTTATGAAGTTGTCTAGTTTTTTTAAGGAACTTGTTTTTATCGGGTGGTTCCTGACTGGTTGGAACAACCCCAAAGTGCCTAATATACCTTAATTGTCCTAGACTAAGGCGAGAACGCAAGAGGTTGTCGGTGAGGGTAATTCCTATTTTCATTCTAGGTGGACAAGTCCAACCCTTTTCCGGGCTCTTGTTAAAGAAGGTATATGCCGAATCGCTCAGGTCTATGTATGCACCGAACGAAGTCGATGGAGAGTCCTTCACGGCACAATCGACACAGGGACGACTATCGTCCAAGTCATTGCTAGGTACGAAGGTATTTTCGGGAGCAACGAGGTTGTCGGAATGCGGTTCCAACATTTCTTCATGGGTATCGTCTTGGGGCGGATTAATAAAATCCTTCCTAAGCTCTTCTATCCATTTCAGAATTAGCTCTTCTAGTTGAAATAATTCGCTAAGGAACATTTCCCCTAGAATATCTGGCTGGGCGCATTCGAGGGAGAAATAGTGCTTATTTTTACTTTCGCCCCTCTTAAGGTTGTGAAAAGATCGTGGGTCCATGTAGTGGGGCCTATAATTTAGGAAGTAGCATTTTACTTCTTCATGTTCGCCACCACATAATTGACACCACGTACCATAAGAGTGCCGAAAGTAAAAATAATTACTATCACTCATGTTTATGTCAGAAATTACCAACCGTCGGGATCTAACGGTTCTGTTTTCAGTAACTGAAACTTGGGCACGGGGGCGTGTTGAGTGGACACGGCCCCGTGTTCAGCTTACTGTCTGATGTAAAACAGGATTGCCAGTTCCAATGATTGAGCACGTGGGCGTGTTCAGCGGGCACGGCCCGTGCTGAGCTCTGCAGAAGCTGAAAAACTAAGAAAATCTAAAAAAAAATAAAAAGAAAAATAAAAGATGATTAGGCCGTTGATTCCTAACTTTCTTAAAATCCTTGTGTCCCCGGCAGCGGCGCCAAAAACTTGATGTGCGTGAAGGTGTCGTATATTTTAGGTGTATATTTTAAGCCCTTTTTAACACTTATTTTAGCCAAGTTTTAAATTTATAAAACACGATATTTCACTAACACTAAACACACATATGGGCAAGTGCACCCATCGTTGAGTGTAGCATAGCGTTGGTAAGATACCGAGGTCGTCCAAGGACACAAGAGCTTTTAGTACCGGTTTATCCTCAACGTCTAACCAAAAATAAAAGTTTAGAAAAATGTTTTAAACTAAGAAAAATAAAAACTAACTAAAATGCTGAAAATGAAAATAAAATAAAAACAGATAGACAAGATGAATCACTTGGTTCCGACTCGTATCTAGTATAACCTTTGATTATTTCCGCACTTTTGCACATAATTAAGAGATTATCTTAGTTATTGTAGTAGGCCCCTCTTTTGAAGGTGACGTTACCCTCACCCCAGTAGTTTGAGTCAGCAGGGATACAATCCTAAAGGGGTGGATTATTGGAAGATAATGAATTAAGTTATTAATGCAGTATTGTGGTAGGCCCCGCTTTTGGCGGTGACGTTACCCTCGACTAAGTAGTCTGAGTCAGCAGGGATACAGTCCTAAATAGCCGGGTTATAGTATTAATAGTAGTTAACTTATGAGGGGATCAAAGAGTTTGGACCCCCGCCATCCAATACCGTGAAGTATTGAAGGAGGTCCTACTAAATTTGAGCCAGGTCCATTGCAGGACCTCTAAACGCTAAACAATGGCAAGACCTTTACCAAACCGTTCCCTTAACCCCCTACCAGGTAGCCAACATACCTCCATATAGACCGTGGAGATATGAATGGTGAAAATCCTTTATTTTATATAGACAGTAAAATAATGCCAAGACACCACGGACAAACGATAAGGAAAGATCACCTTCAACATAAGTAACTAGTTATTAAAGTCATTAATACAAAACCAAATAAAAAGTGCAAAAGATTAGAAATAAAAAGTATTATACTAGACACTTTGTCTTCACCAAGTGATGTAAGAGACTTAGGCAAACATGGCCTTGATTGTCAAGAACTCTTACGATCAATCTTGGATCCCGAGACGACTCACACACTCTATGATGGACAATGGATGATGGTGGTGGATGATGGTGTTGTGATGGTGGTGGGTGGTGGATGAAGTGTGAGAGAGGTGGTGTGCCAAGGGATGAGTTGCAATGAAACCAAGCACTCCTATTTATAGGCTGAACAGAGGCCTGGGCACGGCCCCGTGTTCGCTGGGCACGGCCCCGTGCCTGTCTGACACTCTCTCTCTTCATTAATTGTAATTCGCAATTACAATTAATGCGCCTGCAGTACTTTCGGCACGCCCCCGTGTCCGCTGAGCACGGCCCGTGGTGGGCAATAGAAGCTTCTATAGGTTTGTCTTTTCTGCTGCTTCTTGGGCACGACCCCGTGCTGGCTGAGCACGGGGCGTGTTCAGCCTTCTGTTTTCTCTATTTTGCTTTGGAAGGTGCCGTTGAGGGTTCGGGCAATCCACTAATGTTCCTTTTCTTGTATTTATGTTGGATTTAGCTGTCTTTTTGCTTCTTTTGCGTTTTTGAGCTCATTTAAATCTGAAAATACAAAAGGAAGACAAAAACACTCTTTTTCCAATATTAGTACTAAAAAGGGTTAGTTTTATGCCTCATTTGATGTAATTTATATGTTGCATTTTACACACATCACTGAGTAGTCAACTGGAAGGCTCGTACGTTTCTCTTGGTAGTTCCTTCAGCAGGTTTGGCTTTGTTATCAGCTGGTTTGACCAATTTTGGGCAGTCTGGCCTAAAATGTCCAGCTTCTCCGCAGTTGTAGCAGATTGTTGCTTTCTTCTTCCTGCAATCATCCTCTTGATGCCCCGGAATTTTGCAGAAATTGCAATACCCTTTGCATCTTCCAAAATGCTTTCTTTTACAGGTATTGCAAAATGGTACAGTGGAAGATTGCCCAGTTCCCTTTTTCTTGAAATTACTATGGTTACCCATACGGAATTCTTGGGTAATCTTTTGGGCCACTTCCTTTTTCCGGTTTTCCTCTCTTGTGCATACTAGTCCGTCAGTTAGGGTGTTAGCTAATTCCACAGCATCGTCAATAGTGCGAGGTCTCGCAACTTTAACGATATCACGGATTTCGCCAATCAATCCCCAAATATAGCGGGAAATAAGCACCGGCTCTGGGGAAGCCAGGGTTGGTACAACTCTAGCATACTCGAAGAATGCCGAAGTATACCCCCGACAGTCTACATCCACCATTCGGTGGTTCAAGAATTTATTCGCCATTTGTTCCTTTTCATACTCGGGACAGAATTTTCTTTCCACCAGACTCTTAAATTCTTCCCAGCTCATGGCATAGGCCACATCGCTTCCCTTGGCTTGAAGTACCGTATTCCACCATTCTAGCGCCCCTTCTTTAAAAAGATGCGACGCGTACATGACTTTGTCTTCCTCGGCACATTTACTTATTTTAATTACTGCTTAGGTTTTCTCTAACCAACGCAGTGCAGCAGTTGCCCCTTCGTTGCCTGCAAATTCAACCGGTTTACAGGCAAGAAACTCCTTGTAAGTGCAACCAGGCGTTGCAGCTTTCATTTTCCTAAGGAGTGGAGCTTGCATCCCATCGTTGTCGTTATTAGTATGGTTACCGCCTCTGTTTACACTATTACTGAAATTGTCGCCTTGTGTACGTTTGCTAGGAATAATTTGTTAAGGTTCAACTGGATTTCGGGCAGCAGCAAGGATTGCTGGAATAGCATTGGCTATTCCCTGAGCAACGATATTCTTGATATCTTGCCTATTCAGAAATTGATCTTCATGGTTTTGTTCCAATTGATTAACTTCGTTAACGGGTTCATTACCAGCGTGTTCCATCTGGTAATTAATATCTATATATATAAGTGATTAGCAGAAATAATTAATAACCAAACATAACAAAACAATTGCACATAATCACACCAACACGTATAGCCAAAATTGTCAATTTCTCGACTTCCATTTTTATATATTATAATATGCTTCCGTACACACCTGTTATCTTACAAAAGTTTTATTTTTAGGTGATTTTACATAATTATATTTTGATCATTATATTATTATTAAGCACATGCTTCCATCATCCCATACTATCCCATCAGCTGGCATTTTCAGAAGCGACGTTCCCTCTCGTCGTACTTCTAGGAGATCTGTTCTCCCACTTCCCGGATTCGATTCCCTGCATCCACCAGCTCCTCGCCAAAATGGCAGAGTTTAGCCAGGTTCTCATTGCTCGTTGATGGGTTGGGTGCAGGCTCTGGGTCAAACTGAGGGAAAAGGTATAAGGGTTATTTAAAAGATTCTGGAACTGCCAGTCATTGGTCCACCATTCTTCCATCTCTCCTAGAGGTTGGGTGTTGACAAGGGGATCTGGGATGGCTGGTTCCAAATTCATTGGGAGTTGGGTTTCAGCAGGATAAGTAAAGAGGTTTTCATTGACAGACTTAAGGATATCACAATATGCCAGCTTGTGGTCCAATTCTTCCCACAATGGTATTTCCTCGGCTTGCTTGGAGCTTTCCCCTATTTCTATTCCTTTTCCTTTATCCATGGGATCCTTCGTCTTGGCAACTTTCTTAGTTGCTGGTTTCTTCCTGCGTACACGCCTCCAGCCCACAATTCTTCTTCTCTTCTTTGGCTTGGGTTTCTCCGGAGATGGAGCTTAGAATTCCATAGGTTCCTCGAGGTCGGCACAATAACCGGTAAAGTCACTGGAAACTTCCACATTAACAGAATAGCGATTGAGATTCTAAAGAGCTTCAGACAACTCATTCATGCTGTTTAGCAGATATGAAGAAACACACAAAACTCTAGGTTAAAATTTTGTAAATTGAATAATCACAGAGAGGTAATAAAAAATTTAAGTATTAATTACCAATATCTAATACATTTATACAAACAGATTGATTAAAACAAAATATTGCGATTTATATATATATATATATTACAAATTACAACTGAAATTTAAAATATACTAGGGATTATGCATTTTAGTCTATCTTGGAATATTATGCTCAACATGCCTTTATTCTATCTTTTCTTACTAGGTTGTTTTATTTAATAGGCAAAGTTTCTGGCTTATGGATGATATGGGTGCTAGTACTGGGTCAGGGTGTTGGCAGTTTAAAAGTTAACATTTGCTGCTGTAGTGGCTAACATATAGAGATTTGCCCATTGTTCATCTATTTCATTTTCCCCTAGTGGATTATTGCCTATTTCCTGAGTTTCCTTATTACTTATCACTCCTTTTGGTTGTGACTTCTTTATTTTCTCTTGACTTTTTCTAATAATCCAACTTCTTTTCTTAATGGTAAGGGGTTTCTCAAACTGTGCCTTATGAACAAATATTCCTTCCTCAGTATCTGCTGAGTATCTTGAGGAATTTGATTGAAATGAAGTTCCCTTATCTTTTGATGAACTATCTAATTGACGTAGATGTCCGAAAGTCTTTGCTTACCCATACTGTAAACAAATAGTCAAATAACACGGAAACACCTAATCACAGGATAGCAATCAGAAAAATTTTAAATATTTCTAAATACTTAATGGGCTTAAATCAGTGGCTCTGATACCACTTTTTTTCTGTCACGGCCCCCGTTCCGGTTTTACCCGGTCCAGGAGCCGCGGGAGAGAAACCCGTGGTATTTAATATTTGAGTTGACAGCGGAAGATTTAGCAGGATCTTTTCAAACTTGAAATGCCCGATTATTTTATTTCATAATTCGGGATAAACCCCGTAATTTACAATAGAGGAATTTCACAAGGAAATTCCCTGATTTATAAAACATGTTTATTTGTTTAACTGAGCCACTACTTCAAGCTTTGTTTAGTGCTCCGTCGCACTTTTCCTTGGTTCACAGTAGTCACCTGAAACATGTTTTAAAAATATTTTATCAGCGGGGAAATACTGGCGAGTCACTCAATTTGATAAAACAACACGTAGTTATAAATTACAGCATAAGAGCGATTACAATGGCTTCTATCTTATTTTTATCTGGCGCCGTGTCACCTCCTGGTGACGATGGTCATACCACTATTGGGTCATTTCACCCAAGTAGCGATGATTATCACTGTTAGGATTTCTTAGCCTAACCGTGAGAAATTAGTAATGTGCACAATACTCCACTAGCTAGTGATTAAGATAACCATGACTTAATCCCTGTAATTATAACTTTGAAAACGGTTTGGAGTATTGTAAAACATAATTGATAAAAAGAGAATGACTCACATTGCAGATTTAAACGGGCAGAGTTTTAGCCTACTGATTAGCCTCGTAACCTAATTTAAATGACAATGCACATAAACTAGGTTAGTAACTAATACAGCATTTACGATAACTCACGAGATTAAAACCCTCACAATGAATGACAAAGTGCAATACTTAAACATCCGTCGAATTCACGACGAATGACAAAGTATAGCCCTAATTTGGGCAGCACTTAAACATTCATTGGATAGTTTCAATCGATCGGACATTGAATCATAGCAGCGATCGAGTTAATACCCTGTATCGTAGCAGCGCCTTGCTATCTTAATTTCGAATTTGAGAAGTGTATCTTCGTTTTTGAGAAAAGTTTTCGACACCACTGAACTGCTCATGATCCAAGCAATTTATAACAAAAATTTGGGGTTTACGCGGCCCGCGTAAGCCCCCTCTTTATCTTACGCGGCCCGCGAGGGCATCCTAATCGTAGACTAGGGCTAGCGTGTCACCGGTAGGCCTGCCATGTGGCCTGTTTGCTGTTCCGGAGATTTGGTGAGCTGTCATGGCCCGCGTAAGCCTAGGCTTACTCTTACGCGGCCCGCGTGAGAACCAAAAATATGTTTCTCTTGGTTTTTCATGCACAGTAGGGTTTCAGGGGTCCGGGTTTTCACTTACGGGTCGTTTTGGGACATTTTTGAAGGTCCTTACAGTAACCCAACTCTTAACGGCTTCGATCTTTGCGGGATCGACATGGATACCTTGACTATTGACAATGTGACCCAAGAATTGGACCTCCTCCAGCCAAAATTCACACTTGGAGAACTTGGCATAGAGACGGTTTCCCTGTAGTAACTCAAGAACCAAACGTAGATGTTGCGAGTGTTCGACTTTTGACTTGGAATAGATCAGGATATCATCGATGAACACGATTACGAAGCGATCAAGAAAGGGTTTGCACACTAGATTCATTAAGTCCATGAAAACTGCGGGGGCGTTGATCAAACCAAAAGGCATGACAATGAACTCATAGTGACCATAGCGGGTTCGAAAAGCAGTTTTGGGTATATCATCCTCTTGAATGCGTAACTGGTGATAGCCTGAGCGTATATCGATCTTCGAGAAACATGTAGCACCTTGTAATTGGTCAAACAGATCATCGATTCGGGGCAAGGGATAGCGATTCTTGATTGTCAGTTTATTCAACTCCCTATAGTCGATGCACATCCGGAACGAACCATCCTTCTTTTTGATGAAAAGGACAGACGTGCCCCAAGGAGAGGTGCTAGGGTGAATAAAGCCTTTATCAAGTAGTTCCTAGAGCTAACTCGAGAGTTCGCGCATTTCAGAAGGAGTAAGGCGCTTTAGCAACAGGGTTTGCTCCAGGAATGAGGTCGATTCGGAAATCGATATCATGAGTGGGAGGCAATCCGGGGAGATCTTCAGGGAATACATTGGGAAATTCACGAACAATAGGCAACTGATCTACCTCCTTAACTTGCTTTTTCTCCGCTACTACAATGTGTGCCAAGAAAGCTTGGTATTCCTTGCGGAGATACTTGCTAGCTTGGACACATGTCATGAGTTTAAGACCCTTCGAAGACGTTTCGCCATAGACACAAAGTTGATCACCATTAGCGAGCGAGAAATGAATCATCTTATCGAAACAAATAACTTCAGCATGATTTTCGCAAAGAAAATCCATGGCTACTATGATGTCAAAACTACCGAGCTGCATCGGAATAAGGTCAATAGGGAAGACGTGATTGTTGAGTTCAAGCGTACAATCACGTAGTACAGAATTGACGGCGATGGTTCTTCGGGTGGCAACTTCAACATCGAACGTCGAGGGTAGATGGGCGCGCTTACGATTAAGGAGCTTTTCGAATTCAAACGATACAAAATAGTTATCGGCTCCAGTATCAAATAAACACGTAGCATATATACCATTCACAAGGAACGTACCATTGTCCACATTATTGTCTGCTTGAGCCTGGCGAGCGTTAATGTTGAAAGCACGTCCGCGGGCTGCTGGTTGTTGCTGCTGTTGCTGAGGCTGCTGCTAGGGCTGCTGCTGTTGTGGCTCTTTCTTAACCACTTGATTGGGGTAAATGTTTGCGACGTGGTTGGGATCACAACACACAAAGCAAGCTCTAGCATGGATTGCGGGTGCAGGAGCTGCTTGATGGCCTTGAGGAGCAGTAAGTAGAGTTGTTGAGCATGAGCTTGACCTTGAACTGGAGCTGGGGTTTGACGTGGACCTGTATGGCAGTTGGCGGTGAAGTGGCCGTACATGTTGCAATGCACACAGTATCTGTAAGCGATTCCCACAGGGTGGTGATAGGTGCAAGTAGGGAAAGCCTGGTGAGGACTAGTATACGCATGATTTGCCGGCGGTGCATTGGTGACCGGTGCCGCTACTTGGCGGTGTTGAGGCTGCGGTTGAGCAGGAACTGATTGGAGCGGGGCAGTAGTGGTTACAGCGCAGTTCTTGTTGCTGGAACTGCTGTTGTTCTTCCTTTTGCTGCAAGAGGACTTTAAAGACTGCGGAGCGGCGGCGGTTTTAGCGGTTGGAGCAGTGGTAGATTGATGCAGATTCTTGGGAGCTTTATCCCAGTAACCAAACTTGACTCGTTTGTCGTTGATCTCAGCAGCGAGTAGAAAAGTTTCCTTAATTGTCGTTGTCTTTGCGGCTTGAATGAAATCAACCACGCAATCTGGAAGAGCACAGATATACTTCTTGATGGTGATTTCAGGCATGGTAACTTGGCTAGGACAGATTATGCTTAGCTGCTTGAAGCGAGCAGTCAAACCAGCGTTGTCTCCATCTTTCTGCTTGATGGTGATTCCAGAATTCGTCCTCCAGCTTTTGGCGCTCGTGGGGAGGGCAGAACTCTTGCATCATAACATCCTTCAACTCATCCCACGTCAGCCCGTAAGCTGCATCATTTCCGCGTTTGTTTCTCTCGGCCGTCCACCAATCCAGAGCTCGGGATTGGAAGATGCCAGTGGCGTTAAGAGTATGGAGATTATCAGGACAGCCACTCTGGCGTAGGGTGACTTCGATAGAGTCAAACCATTGGAACATGGTCGTAGGCCCATCTTCGCCGGTAAACTCTTTCGGGCCGCAGGCTTTGAACTGCTTGAAGCTAAAAGCAGACTTAGGTGAATCAGTCCTGGATTCTTCTGAAGCTTTGCTAGCATTTTCATTCAGCTCACTAACAATCTGAGGGATATCCTTCGCCATTTGCTTAGCGAAGAGGGCGGAGATGTGTTTGTCATCATGATTGCGGCAAGCAGACCGGGAATGAAAGGATCCAAATGACAACATTGTCTGCAATAGACAGCGCCATAGGATTCAAAACGCTATTTAATCAAATCTCACCACACTCATACTACTACTAAAGCTCAGGAACACAAACAACCACGTAAGCACATATGTACATAATCACAGAAGCACATAAGCACGTAAGCACGTAAGGCACAGAAGCACATAAGGCAGTCAGAACACAAAACCCATTCTATATTTTGCACGTATTCACCTATCCTGGTCACACACAATCACCTATCGTTCAAGTCTGCGAATTCAAGAATAGCGATTGCGATTAGCGAGCGCACAGCGAGTAACATAGCATGCGTTTATCCACAACTAGCAGCGATTTATTAGCGTATTGAGATAGATGTGCAGTGCGGGTCGTGTGTGTCGATCGAAGCGAGAAGCGAAAGGCGTATAAACCACCAAAATCGAAACACATAAACAGGTAAAACCACATAAAAGCAACAATTATCAGAGTCAGAAGTTGCGGGCTCAGAATCGAAACATATAAAAATCGAGAATAGATTGTATGCGGCTGATAGACGTCGACTACCCAAAGTGATTCGACTATTCACAAGGACTTTTGGTGCACACTTTTGGCTTTCAAGACTGTGCTCTCGCCTCGATTTGGGCGATCGGCACGCATCCTTTTAGCTATGGTGTGACTTCAAGTCGTTGGGGTCCGTCGACACCTTGATAAGAGTTTTGTAAAGTCAAAATAGAGCACGGAACAAGTCGTCAAGGTTCGGGTTCCACCCCTGACTTAACAACTACGTTCCTGTTTTGATAAACTAGAGAGGAAATTTTGAGTTAAAGTACGGATTTCACTCCTGATTCAACACAAATTCCCCTATCTGTAGATAAAAATGCGGGTCGAACAAGTGATTTGGTCGAGAGTTTACGGTTTTCCCACCTAATCTCGACCTAATCACTCATTCATTTTCGAGAACTTTAGTGCAGTGCTAGTGTAGTATAAGTAAGTATAGCGAGAAAACTCGTACAAAACCCCTACAGGGTATGCACAAGTAGGTCTGCTGGTACTTAGACTATAGACTAGGTCGTTTCTAAGACATCGACCCGGACTAGGTTGAGTCTTGCCAAATTCCCTATAGTTATGGCTCTGATACCAATCTGTCACACCCTAACCGATGACGGAAACATCGGGGCATGGCACTGAGCGAAACAGATTGTCCAGGAGAATCCATAACAACTATTAGTTATAATATATTAAAGGTTCATGTCCCATACCATAAACATATAAAATAAAAATATTTATTACAGACATTGTTCTCAAACACAAATTATCCATTCCGACAACTCAGATTTCATTTAATTGTTTGTTTCTAACACTCCATCCTAACTTGATTCCCATATAGCAGCAAAATATCCTAAGCACCTATCACATACGTTAAAATAGAGGTCAATACACATAGTGTAAAGGTGAGCATACAAGTTTGAAATAGCATAATAGAGTTCGAAATAGTTTACGCATAACCAGCATGTATCATGTATAATGCGAAGCTAGAAGGTTATTGACAATGAAATATGCACAGACTAGACTGCGAGTTGTAGAATGCGCAACACATATCACCACTGCGACATGTGAGAGGTAACCTTAACAACCCCTGTCCACGACAGGTGATGAGTCCAAACAAATAGTACTATCATTGCTAAGGTGTCAGGCAACAATCACTGTGTTAACATAACATACAAGCATTCATCGAGTAACACGTATCATGCAGTAACGGTCAGCGTATAAATAGTGTTTGCGTTGTGTGATAGATATGATTTAGAATAAGTAACGTATGTAACCCCTAAAAGTGCGTAAAGCAAAAAGGGATCGAGTGTACTCACAGATAGCGTTTAACTTAATAAACACTGCCTTGGATTGAAGGGAGCGCTTGAGAGATTAGCCTGAACAGTTAACGATAGCATAAACGATGAGCGACGCGTAAAAACGGTGGAAAAGTACCAAGTGTCGGATGGCAATCCGATCGGATGGCAATCCGATCGGATGGCAATCCGATAGGATGGCCAGTGGATCGGATGTCAATCCGTTCGGATGGTCATCCAATCGGATGGCCATTCGATTGGATTGACATTCGTTTGGTAGGGATGTGTTTGTCTATGATGGCTTTGAAGTTTTCGTTGTAGCATTTTGAAAATAGAGAAGTATCTCTACCCTTCAGGTCGATCGATCAAACGGCAGTTCGATCAGATAGTGATCTGATTGGCAATACACTTAGTGAGAACAAGTTCACAGCAGGATTGTCACTCGATCGGAATGCAATCCGATCGGTTGGTAATCCGTTAGTTACTGATGATCTTTGAAAATTATAAAAATGATTAAGTGTCGAAGTTCCAAACGTCACATGGTCGGATGGTCGTTCGATCGGATGGCAATCCGATCGGACGGCAATCCGTTCGACGTTCAGTCCTTTGAAAGTTGAAAATAAAAGTTTAAGTGTGAAACCAAGTGCAAGCTGATCGGATGGCTGTCCGATCGGACGGCAATCCGTCCCAACGACCTGATCATCTTGGTACTTGATTATTTTGAAGTTTTGCAGTTTTTGATCGAGACGGTATGATAACGTGCTAAACAACAGAAACCCCATATTGACCCAAGTGATCTGATCGAACAGGAAGCACCATAGTCCGATCAGTTCACTGTTCGAGACGGTTGTCCATGTTTAACCCAAAATCAGTTGTCTCTTGGATATAATTCAGATCTTAAGCTGATACATCACTAAGAAAGAGTAGAGATCAGAACTCGCTCCGATTCTATCGGTTTTGAGTGCATTGAGTGTAAAAGAGTTGAAAGAAAGTTAGAAAACCATCTTTCAATCCTTTTAACCATGAATATGCGTAGATCTATGCGAAAACATTGATTATTCATGTGGAAATCCTTCAGATCTAAGTTGTTCTTGGTGGAATGAAGCCAAACCTTGAAGTTCATAAGAACTCCATAATGCATCATCCTAGAACACCTCAAATCCGGTGATTTCACGCTTAAAAGTTAAGATTCAAAGGTGAAAAAGATGAAGGAGTGCGTGTAGATCATAGAAGTACAAGATTTAGGTTGAAAACTTACAAGAATCGCGAGAAATCGAGATAAATGAGTGCTTGTGTCCGGCTGGTCGAACATGAGCTGTCACATCACAAATTATGTGACAGGTGGGTATTTATAGGGTTTTCAAAAGAGGAAAGTGTCAAAGTGTCGGATTGGTCACCGATCGGATGGCAATCCGATCGGATGGCAGTCTGATCGGTTGGCAACCTGATCGGATGGCAACCCGATCGGATGGCAATCCTATCGGATGGCCACTCGATCGGTTGGCCACTCGATCCTGGTGTCCGGCGTGTTGAGTTTTGTCGTTTCGATTCGCGTGTTGAGCGTTGCGGTGCGATTCGAGCGAGCGGTGTGATAATATTGCTCATTAGTTACACAAATAACCTAACTACTATATCTAACATACAATCACTATAAATAACTTGCGTTTAGTGTTTGCGATTTAGATTGCGATGCGATAGAATTGCGATTGCGATTAAACACCTCAACATAAACATAACATGCACTAGTAACACATAATAGCACACACACGTAAAACAATATTCAGAACCCATAATTCAAGTTGCGAATGCGATAGCGATAAGTCGATTTGCGATTAAATATGTGATTAAATAGCGATTAAACTTCGATTATTAATAGATACTCCACATAATACAACTAAAACAAATAAATAATAGAATTGATTACAAGCCAAAGAAGTAAAAACAGTAGTTGAGCAAGGAGTGACAGATCGCAATTAGCAATATTTTCTTCCTTTGACTTCAATCTTGACTTTGACTTTGACTTTCGAAACACGGGGTGTTACATTACTAAACCCGCTATATGGTCTCAAGTCCTCTAACACTTAGATGCATTTACACATAATCCTAAGTGTTATCCAAAATGTAAAACTTGATTCTCCGAAACATTTAATACTCGTGTGCACTTACAAATTTAATAATATATGTTGCGCAGTGCAGATATTTATTTGCGTTTCGATGAAAAAAATGAAACGAATTTAATAATATATGTTGCGCAGTGCAGATATTTATTTGCGTTTCGGTGAAAAAAATATATGTTGCGCAGTGCACTTATACAAAATGAAACGAATCAAATATAATTGATTTTTTTGTTTGTTATCATGACGAACTGAGTCAATATCGTCAGAACAACATACCGGTACTAGTATTCATTTTTAAGGTTTTCTGGCGTTCCGATATAATCATTTTATTATTATAACCATATATGTTGTGACGCACATATTTTATATATGTTTAGATAAAAAATTTATACAAATCGAATGGAACTAATATAATTGATTTTTTGTTCTTTACCATGACTAACTAAAGTGAATCAATATCATCTGAACAACACTGGTATCGGTAGTGGTATTCATTTTTACGGTTTTCTCGGTGTTACGACATAAGTTTCATTGAAAATGAAGTGTTAGGATCAAATATAACTGAGTTTTTTTTCTTTACCATGATGAACATAACTGATACTGTCCGAGAAACATTGGTACCAATATTCATTTAAGATTTTCTGAACAATCCGATAACAATTTCGTTGAAAACACAGTTATATTTACAATAGAGTACATTTTTGGTATCATAAGCTATAGTAAATCTTGGTACCCGGCGCACGAAACTCATACCATTTGAACAAAATTAGAATGAGTACCCATAGCTGTTTTTATCTCTTACATTACTATACAAATGATCTATCAATTATGGTCTAGTGGTTAGAAAGACTTGGGTTCTTCTTAGAGACTTAAGTTCCATCCCCACTAGTGTCATATTTGGTGGATAAAGGCAATGACAGCTAGTTCTCCCAGACCTTAGGTCAAGAGTTCGAGCCCGAGCCGCCCCGGGTTTTATTCTACCGTGTGTTACGCCAGAGTGATTCTCTCTTGTGGCGGCGCAAGCCTCTGCCACTGGTAGTGGGTGGCATGGTTTCTCGGGGAACCCTATTAGTCAAACTCTGACGCCAGCGTACAGGGCCGTCTCCGAAAATCACAAACAAATTTATGGCCCGGTGCGAGATAAAAAATTTGGGTCCTATTCGAAAATCTTAATTTAATATAAACTAATCAATCACTAAAATTTATGTGGATGTAATTTAAATAATTATTTTTAGCTAAGTTTAGGAAGTAATTTATTAACTTTTTTTTGAAAATAAGTAATTTATTAACTAAAGGGAAAAATGTAGTTGACAAAATTAAGCGTTAAATGTCACTAACAAAAAAAATCCAAAAATTAAGCTAAAATAAAGAATTTGAAGATGTCTGGATTAGAACCTCGGTCTCCTTGTTGTTTAACCAGGGTAGTAACCACTAGTACAAATGCTCATTTTTATTATTTGTTGATTCAGTGCATATATATTATATTTTGTACAACGTAAATTCTATATAAAATTAAAAGATTTGAGCCCTCAGAGGGTTTAGGCCTTGTGTCGTCGCCCACTCCGCACCCTCTACGAGCCAGTCCTGCCAGCGTGTGCACGATTAAGACAATATAATCTTATCAAAGTAGGATTAGGGCTCTCTGTTTGATAGGGCGTGAGATCTCCTCTCTCAAATGTTAAAGGTTCTCACTGTTAAAAAAAACGTTACTATACAAATGTTTATTTCATATTGTTTCTACGAGGAACTGAACCGATGCCAATAAATGCTAAGCACGGGAATCACACTAATTTACCCTTAAAATAATATCGGTTGAGGTGTCAGCGGCCCAAAAGTCTCATCGAGTCCAAAGATTCCAACTGTCGCCCTACATGCGCGACCCCACTCATTTAATTCTAAGAAATCCATGGTTTTGTACTTTATTTGTAATTCTCTTTATTATTTGACCGTTTATGTATACAATTTAGTAAGCATAATTTTTTTTTTCAGAATATGTCACAAAATAGTAACCAAATTTTAAAAGTCTTATAATTAGGTCAATCGTATCGTTTTTGTCTCAATTAGATAACTTAACATTCAAATCGAGTCATATCCTTTTTTCTATGTGTTTTTTTCTCCGTGTCAAGAAAAACATGAAAAATAAGATGTTGGGGTCGGATTATTTTAATATATGAAATTATATTTATTAAAAATAAAAACACTTTAATTACATTAAAAATTAAAAAAACAAGTTACAATCCATGTCATCACTCGAAGTTAGCATCAAATAAAAGGGAAAAAATAAACAAAAATCCACATCGCCATGGTTACTTATGAAATGGATGAAAAAACCCTTAATTTTAATGAAAATTGAATGTTGAGTGACCTGATTGGAACACTTTTGAAACTTGAGTTACCTAATTGAAACACTTTTAAAACTTGGTTACTATTCAACAAAATTACCCTTTTTTTCTTATAACTAATTTTAGGAGCTAAAATAGGTGAATTAGGGTGAGGGTCAAACCCGAGACAAATAAATTAACTCCGGTCCATGATATAAAGAGTAAACGAACTAAATCTTGGAGTGAATTCTTAAACATGAAGTTCGTTTTTGTTGTTTATTATTTATTATAATTATAATATAATTAAAATAACAAAAACCTAAACATAATTTTATGTTTGTTAAACGTCTCTTTCGCTTACTTATATTTGATAAACAGTTTATTTGAGTAAGATTCAATGGGGAACACTAAAAAAGTGGAGAATTAAGGAACGGTGTATTTAACATGTTAAACATATCATAAAAATTCAATTATAAATGCTACAAAACAAAATTTAATTTTTTTCGAAGCTTTTGCATATAAAGATGTGTAGAAGCTCTTATAATAAAAAAAAAAACATTTTTTTAAATTACTTTTATTAATTGTGTTTTTAAGCATTATTTTTTAATTTTTTAGTTTTTGATTTTTTTTTATTAGGAAGGCTTCTACATGTATTTATATGCAGAAGCTATGATTTTTTTTTTTTGAAAATTTTAAATTATAACATGTTAAATTGAATTTTTATAATTTATTTAAAATGTTAAATGCATTGTTCCTCAATTTATAAATATATTATATATACCAAGTTTCTAATTTTTTTTTCAACGGCAGAATTTTATTAGAAAGACCAAACTAGCAAAGATGCTAGAAGAAAGACAAAAACAGAAAGATTACAAAACATTAAAATTACACCAATTTGACCAATCAAGCAAATGCATTTTTGCTCTATTTTTTAGGGTCTTGATATTCACACACACCCACCAACCTTTTTGTCTATTTACACACCCCCAGTGTCGAGCTGTGGTCAGAGCGCGGCGTTTTGGTCCGGTCAACCAGACAAAAGACTGACGGGTTTCTGACGGGTCTGTTGACCTGACCAAAACGCCGAGCTTTGGCCGCGTTCTGGTCCTGTCAACCAGCCAAAAGACTGGCCGGGTGTCAGTCTTTTGTCTGGTTGACAGGACCAGAACGCGGCCAAAGCTCGGCGTTTTGGTCCGGTCAACAGACCCGTCAGACACCCATCAGTCTTTGTCTGGTTAACCGGACCAAAACGCCGCGCTCTGGCCACAGCTCGACACTGGGGGGTGTGTGGATAGACTACATGTGTGTGTGAATAGACATGGCCATTTTTTATCCATAGAAAACTTGTAGCTTTGATATCCGCCCATAATCTTGAGATGTCAACTCTATTGCCCGAAAAGACCACTTCGTTGCGTAGTTTCCAAAAGCTCCAGCAGGTTGTAAGTATGATGGCATGCACCAGTTTTTTCATAGGCTTCGGACGGTTGATATGGTTGTGAACCCGTAGGAGATCCGAAATGCTAAAAGCATAGATAGGAGGAATGAAGAGCCATCTAGACACCAAATGCCATATCATTGAACTGATATAACATGATCCAAAAATGTGCTCGACCGTTTCATCCCTTTCACCGCAGAGTGGACATGTAAGCGATGCCAAAGTAATGTTCCTTCTCGATAATGTCGTTCTAGTTGGTAGGCGCTTAAGGTTCATTCGCCACCCGAAGATATTTACCTTGCGAGGAACCCATCGATTCCATTTGTATTTATCCACGTCGCTTTGTATGATATTGTTTTGAAGTAGTTTTTTAACTTCACTTACCGAGAAATCCTTCGACTGTTCTGATGACCATCCCCAAACATCCACAGAATTGGATAAGGAGACTTGAGAGATGATGTTGCATAGCTCCAAGAGTTCCGTCAATTCATGCTGTAAAGCAGGATCCCGAGCCCAGCTCCATTTTGGGCCTATTACTTTACCGTTTTCCGAGACTTCCAATCTTTTCCAAACACAACAGCCTTTGAACCTTTCCAAACTAAATAGAGCAGGAAATCTGGATTTTAGTGGCAGCCCCGTGACCCAGTTATCAGTCCAGAACTGAGTATTAAGCCTGTTACCTGTCTTGCTCACAAGGAGATTGCAGAGATGGATATTTTTATTGCTAAGTGTTACTTCTTTTTTAATGATGTTGTTCCATACACTAGACAGGCCTTTCTTAGAAGGTAGAAAATTACCGTGCTTCGGGTTTTGATGGATAGACATGATGACTTTTCTCCATAGCCTTTCCGGTTCCGATTTAAAGCGCCAAGCCTATTTCGCTAGTAAACTACAGTTCGCGTCTTGAAGAAAAGTTAAGCCGAGCCCCCCATTGAGATTGGAAACGTGACAATCTCCCATCGAACCCAATGCATTCTGTTACGAGCATCGGTGTCTCCTCATAAGAATTTCCTTCTAAGTTTCTCAAGCTTTTCTATAACATTCCCGGGTGCTTGGTATAAGGAGAAGTAATAAAGTGGTAGGGAGTCAAGTACCGATTTAATTAGTGTAAATCTTCCTCCATTGGATAAGGTATTGGCTTTCCAAAGAGAGAGGCGATGTTGGAAAGTATCGATGACCGGAGTCCAGTTTTGGTAACAGTTCATGTTACCACCGACCTCGAGCCCAAGATACGAGAATGGTAGAGACCCGCAATTGCACCCAAGAAGATTTGACAAGTAGTTGTTTTCTTCCACCGCCGTGCCAACACCGTAAAGGCAAGATTTATGAAGGGTTATCTTTAGTTCGGAGACTAGATGAAAACACCTCATAAGTCGATTAATATTAATAACATTTTCTTCCTCCCATGTTCCAAGAAGCATGACATCGTCCGCAAATACAAGATGTGATACAATGGGCCCATTGTTCGGAAGAGAAATGCCATTAATAAGGCCAGCCGAAGTAGCACTGGTCATAAAGCTGGAAAAGGCTTCCATGGCAAGGATGAATATAAAGGGAGAAAGCGGATCTCCTTGCCTAACCCCCCTAAAACATTGAAACTCGCTAGTTGGTGATCCATTCACCAAGACCGATGAATGAGACGAAGCGAAGATTCCATTAATCCAAAGCCTCCATTTGTAGGGGAAGCTCATTTGTTGGAAAACCAAGTCGATAAAACTCCAACTTATAGAGTCAAAAGCTTTTTCAAAATCAATTTTGAACAAAAAAGCCTCTGATTTGCGTTTTTTGGTCCAAGATATGATTTTGTTTATAATGAGGGGCCCGTCTAAGATAGTCCTATCCGAGAGATAGGCCGACTGTTCTTTCGAAATGATCGAATTGATGACAGATTTGAGACGATTTGGTAGGACCTTAGATATTACCTTACTAATACAGCCGATCAGACTGATTGGTCTAAATTCACTAAGGTTGACCGGGTCGTCGACTTTAGGGATAAGGGTGATGAAAGATGAACTGCAGCCCGTAGAGATTACCCCTTGAGAGTGAAAACGTGTCATAACTTTAAAGAAATCATCACCCAGTAAATCCCAATAGCGTTTAATAAAGGTGAAGTTGAAGCCGTCCGGACCCGGTGCTTTCTCTCCCCCACAATCCCAAACTGCGTTTTTAACTTCAATAAAAGAGAACTATGAAGTAAGAGAGATACCCTGTTCATGCGAGAGTTTTTTAATATGTTGACAAGTAAAGCTTGGGCATTCAGTAATCGGTTCTATGAATTTTTTCTCAAAAAAATCCTGAACTTCTTCTTTTACTCGCGGAGGATCCGTGCACCATTCCCCATTAATTGTAAGCCCGTTTATACTACACTTCGAGACTCTACTGTTTATATAGCCACGGAAAAATGCTGAGTTTTCATCTCCATCGATTGCCCATTTGACTCGAGATTTTTGTTTAAGTTCGCTTGTCCTGCCATCCCTAATTTCTGTAATTTTATGCTTATGTTGAATGTAGTCGGCTGCTTCGGATTTGGAGTGGTCTCTTATTTCACATATAGCATCCAAGCTCTTTATAGCTTCCAAAGAAACGTTTAGGCATTCATCTTCATCTTTCTTGACATTTTTTATCCAATCTTTAATTGCATATTTGATACTTTTTAACTTCCCAGCCAAGATGACATCCGGAGGCCCAGCAGGGGTGAAGGTATTAACAGCGGAGCGGACCACATTATCAAAATCGGGCTTTGAAAGCCAGGAATTAAAGAACATGAAAGGGATGTGACCGTAATCGAAGGGTGTGGTGTTCAAAACAAGCGGACAGTGGTCCGATAGATTCCACGGTAAGGCCCGTAGTGTAGCAGATGGCCATAGACTCAAAAATTTATTACAAATCAGCATACGATCCAATTTACTAAGTTTGTTTCCCCCGTTCAGCCACCTAGTAAACTTAGCCCCATTCATACTATATTCAGAGAGGTCTGCTTCGTAGATGAAAGAATTGAAATCCGAAGCCGAAGCCGAATCAAAATAACAATTCCTTTTTTCCTCAGCGGTTCTTACCTGGTTGAAGTCTCTGAGTATGATCCACATGCCTTCCTTACTCACCTTTAGATTTTTTATGTCGTCCCACAGTACTCTCTTCGCTTGGCTAGATTGTGGGGCATAGACGTTGAGGATATTCATCCTATCTTCAAAACCCCTAATCGTCCCATAGAGTAGGAGAAAGTGCCTGTTTTTTATGGTCTCAGTCCTTGTAAAGATCGCCGGATCCCATATACATGTAATTCCGCCTGATCTTCCTTCCGAATTAACCTAGTCTGCTTCTAGATTTGAGCTTCCCCAGAAACTTGTGAAGTTTATTCTTGATCCATCTGCGTACATGGTCTCTTGGATGGCAATGAAATTTATCCCATGATCTTTTTTTATTCGTTTGACCCAGGCTACCTTGTCGGCATTGCCAACACCCCTAATATTGATTGTTAAGTAATTCATTGAGACACTCTGTTTTCTCCATCACCCCTGACCATATGTTCGATGTGAGCAAAGCAGTTTCTTACATCCATTCCTGCCACGCATCCTACTTTAATTGTTGTATCTACTTCCCCGTTAAGCTCTCTGCCCAGATTTTCAGTACTCTGTCTGTCCAAATCTTGAGCCCCGTTGAGAGTTCTCGTATTTCCTGTTACTTCTACGTTCATTGTGTGGTCAGATCGGCACGATTATGGGCCAGGCTCTTGAAAGTCTGATGAAGAGGGATGTGTGGTTGAGGGACGGAGGTTATCGGGATAAGGTGGGAGAGGAAAGAAGAAGGGGGTTGGGGTGGGTATGGAATCTTCACATCTGGGTCATTTGTTTGCCGGTTATCTTGGGCTTAATGAGGATTCAGGTGATATGTGGTTGGGCCTGGAAGAACGAGGCCCAGAGCCCAATTTTCGATTTCTGTTGTTGGGGGGTTTACCAACTAGGGCCCCACCTGCATTAAAAACATTATTACCGATATTATTCTGGTCAGCCGCAATGTTGGAAGGAGTATTCGGGGGAAAAGTGTTGGGAGGTGGCGCCGAATTAATTTTCCTGCTACACGTGCCTATGCCTTCCCCCATGCATGGCTGTTCTGATTCCCGAACGGCCTCTCCATCTTCCTTCTCTTCCTTTGCCCCTGTGTTTCTCATGTTATCTGCCGGAGTTGGGTCCGTCGTCGGTTCCGGCATGTCACCGGTATCATTTTTGTGGCAGCGTTTCGGTGTGCTGGCATAACCTCAAAAATCCATACTTTGTATTCCACTTCATTCCATTTGATAACCATGTCTTCTTTCACCTCTCTACCTGAATTAACAAGGATGCCCACAATCTCGAAAGAGAGATTGTTGTCCTTTGTTGTTGCTTCAGAGGGGGAGATTTGTCACGGCCCCCGACCCGGTTTGACCCGTTTCAGGAGCTACGGGACAGAAAATCCCGAGGTATTTATTTAATAGCGGAAGTTTCTTCAGGATCTTTTAAAAACTGCAATTTCCCGATTATTTTATTTCACAACTCGGGATAAAATCCCGGTAATTTACATTCATAAGATTTCATGAAGAACCCTTTTATTTTACAAAACACGTTTCTTTATTTTATACTGAGCCACTTCCTTAAGCTTGTAGTGCTTCTCGGCACTTTTCCTGGATCACAACAGATCACCTGAAACATGTTTGAAAAAGGTTTTGTCAGCGGGAAATACTGAGTGAATCATTCTTTTTAGTAAAACGACCCATTTGTTATAATTCACAGTATTAAGGGAGATTACAATGTTTCAGATATCAACCAACTACCCACAGTATTTGTCACTCGACCGGATCTGTGACTATGGTCATATCACCATTGGCCACCCGTTTGTCCAATGGCAAAGATTATCAAGTAATGTATACAGAACCCCACATACTGGCTGTAATTTGGTGATTACATAAACTTAATCCCTGTAATTATAACCTTGAAAATAAACATGATTTTGAAAGTAATTTGATAAAAAGAGAATGACTCACATTGCAAATTTAATTGAGCAGAGCCTAGCCTACTGATTAGCCTTTTAACCTAAATTAATAACAGGCACACAATTCGGTTAGTAACTTAATACAGCATTTACGATAACTCACGAGATTAAACCCTCACATCGAATGACAAAGTGCGATACTTAAACATACATTGAATTAACAACGAATGACAAAGCATAAACCCTAATGTGGGCAGCACTTAAACATCCATTGGATAGTTTAATCGATCGGATATTGAATCGTATCAGCGATCGAGTTATTACCCTGTATTGCGGCGATGATTTGTGATTCGTGTGTGTTTTGATAGTAAACAGAGCGTAACTCAGTGCATGTAGCAAAATTTTACGTCGTTTTAACTCTAGAATTCAAGTCCCAAGGCCCTCTATTTATACACAAAATTTGACCCGGCTTACGGACCGTAAGCCTTATCCCTTACGGTCCGTAAGGGTTACACCCTATTAATAAGGTAGCCCCGTGTGTGTGTAGGCTTGCTGAGTTGACAGTTTCTCAAAATTCGTTTTTGACAGCGAGATTTTAAGATAATCGTAACTAGGGTTTTACCCCCTCTGAGTTTTAGGGGCCCTGATCCTGATTCTGATGATTCTGAAAATTTTAGGGTTTGTGCAGAATCACTTGGGTGTCTCAATTAGGGTTTCCTATTGGATAAAATAATAAAATAAATAGGACTTTTAATGAGAGTTGTTACATTCTCCCCACCTTAATAAAAATCTCGTCCTCGAGATTTACTGGAATAATTGAGGATACTTTCTCTTCATTTCTGATTCCAGCTCCCAAGTGTATTCGGGTCCTCGTTTCGAATCCCACTTGACTTTAACTAATACTAATCGTTTATGTTTGAGAAACTTCACTTTCTTGTCTTCTATCTGAAGAGGTTTCTCAACAAATTTTAACTTTTCGTTTACCTCTATATCTTGGTGAGGTACTACCAAAGATTTGTCTGATAGACATTTCTTGAGGTTGGATACATGAAATACATCATGTATTCCAGCTAACTCATCTGGTAGTTGTAAACGATAAGCAACTGGTCCTATACGTTGGATCACTAGAAATGGTCCTACATATCTGGGACTTAGCTTTCCTTTCTTACCGAATCGGACTACTCCTTTCCAAGGAGAAACTTTCAAAAGTACTTTATCTCCGACTTGAAACTCCAACGGCTTTCGTCTATTATCTGCATAACTCTTCTGGCGATCTCGAGCCGTCTTTAGTCTTTCCTTGATTTGAGTAATCTTATCGGTAGTCTCTTGCACTATTTCAGGACCTGACAATTGACTTTCTCCTATTTCTGCCCAACAAACCGGAGTTCTGCACTTTCTTCCATATAGTGCCTCGAATGGGGCAGTTTCAATACTTGAATGATAACTATTGTTATAGGAGAATTCAATTAAAGGTAAATGGTCGTCCCAATTTCCACCAAAATCTATCACATATGCTCTAAGCATGTCTTCTAGAGTTTGAATTGTCCCTTCACTTTGTCCGTCTGTCTGAGGATGATATGCAGTGCTCAGATTTAGTCGAGTTCCCATTGCTTGCTGGAAACTTGTCCAAAAATGAGAAGTGAAACGACTATCTCTATCTGATATAATGGAGAGTGGAACTCCATGTAAAGATACGACTTCATCTACATACAATTTTGCCAATCTTTCCATGCTAAAGGTTTCTTTCATAGGTAGAAAGTGAGCAGACTTGGTTAATCGATCCACAATTACCCAAATCGCATCATTACCTTTTCTGGTTTTGGGTAACTTAGTAACAAAATCCATTGTTATGAGTTCCCATTTCCATACAGGCATTTCTAATTGTTGTAGTAGACCTGAAGGTTTCTGATGTTCTTCCTTAACTTGTGAACAAGTAAGACACTTAGAAACATATTTTGCTATATCCTTCTTCATGCCTATCCACCAGAAATTCTTTCTTAAATCTTGGTACATTTTATTGTTTCCTGGATGCATAGTATACCTAGATTTATGGGCTTCTTCTAAAATCTTATTTCTTAATTCTCCCTGCTTAGGTACCCAAATTCTGCTTTTGTGGAATCTCCAAATTCCATCAGCTCCTTGTTCTAATTCCTTTATTCGTCCCTTCATTCCTTCAGCATCATCCTTGATTGCTGTTTCTTGAATATTCTTCAATTGTTCCATTAAATCTAACTGTAGATTTAACCTAAGAGCACGAACTCGTCGTTGCTTCTCATGATACTTACGACTTAAGGCATCTGCAACTACATTTGCCTTTCCTTCATGATATTGAATATCACAGTCGTAGTCACTTAGGATTTCCATCCATCTCCTTTGCCTCATGTTTAACTCTTTTTGCCCAAATATATATCTTAGACTTTTATGATCTGTATAGATAGTAAACTTACTTCCATACAGATAATGTCTCCAGATTTTCAGGGCAAAAATTACGGCTCCTAATTCTAAGTCATGAGTCGTATAGTTTTCTTCGTTCCTTTTCAATTTCCTTGAGGCATACGCAATTACCTTTTTGCGTTGCATTAGCACACATCCAAATCCTAGTTTTGAAGCATCACAATATACTTCAAAATCTTCATTTCCTTCTGGTAAGGCTAAGATTGGAGCATTGGTTAATTTCTGTTTCAAAATCCTAAAGGCTTCTTCTTGTTTAGGTCCCCATTCAAACTTAACTGCTTTACAGGTTAGCTTAGTTAATGGTATAGCTATCTTGGAAAAATCCTTAATAAACCGTCTATAGTATCCAGCTAATCCTATAAAACTTCTAATTTCCATTGCGGATTGCGGAACCTTCCATTTGGTAATTGCTTCTATCTTAGCGGGATCTACATGAATACCTTCGTGATTCACCATGTGTCCTAAAAATTGCACTTCTTGCAGCCAAAATTCACATTTCGAGAATTTGGCGTAAAGCTTTTCTTTTCTTAACAAAGTTAAGAGTGCATGCAAGTGCTGACAATGTCCGTCCTGACTTTTAGAATAAATAAGTATAGCGTCGATGAAGACAATTACAAATTTATCCAAGTACGGTTTACAGATTCTATTCATCATGTCCATGAATGCTGCAGGTGCATTCGTTAACCCAAAGGGCATGACTGTAAACTCGTAATGACCATACCTAGTTCTGAAAGCAATCTTAGGTATGTCTTCTTCTTGTACTTTCAACTGATGATATCCGGAGCGTAAGTCAATCTTAGAAAAATATCTAGCTCCTTGAAGTTGATCGAAAAGATCATCAATCCTAGGTAATGGGTATCGATTCTTAATTGTAACCTTATTCAATTCTCTATAATCGATACACATTCTCATCGAACCATCCTTTTTCTTAACAAACAACACTGGTGCTCCCCAAGGGGATGGACTAGGTTGTATGAATCCTTTACTTAATAATGTCACACCCTGGCTTTGCGGAAGCGTGGTTAATTGTGGTGTGACTTCTTAATACCATAGCTTAATCATACCAAAGCTATATGAGTTAAAAACATGCAAGATCATCCATTAAGTTTTGAAAACCAAATACAGTACCATTGTTTTAACCAATAACCATAACCTTGTTCAACAGACATTACAACTTTAAACATAACATAAACATGGTTTAAGGATTGTGTCTTGTCCAGGAAAGAGACACATCCCCTAAACCCCGGATGACCTCGGAAACTGGTGCAGCGGAAAACATGCCATACCGTGCCAGATCTCGTTAATTTCCTGAAATACATGTAAGTTGAAAAATCAACAATAATGTTGAGCGAGTTCATGCGTAAGTGAGTATGTAAAACACTTGTGAGTATAAAAATAGTTGTGGTATGTAGCAGTGTAAGAGGACTTGTGATCACCAATGGTTTGCAAGGCCACTGACATATGTGAAGTGCAAATAGGGAGACTCAAACCTAGCAGATTTCGCCACGGCAAAGTATGTGGACAAAGTCACCCCACGGTCCGTTTCTAGTTTGGCCGGGGGCTGGGCTCACTACACCCAGATAGATCTACCGCTCCTGTCCCTCGGTCCCTCCATGAGGACTCATGGCCCCATGTTGTTCCTATCCACTCACATGATCGTATAACACCTCCTTACGTTAAACATACCGTTGTAAAGTACTCGTAAATCATAGTAACATGTATTTCACCCCCGCAGTTAAGTAAACTGAAAACAGTTAGAGAAAAGGGGGACATGAACTCACAGTGAATGCGCGTCTCTACCAAGTGTCTCCAATACAGTAAGCTGTGCAACGACCTACAAGTGCTAATTCTATTAGACGGACGGCCGTGCCTTAGCTTTACAGTTTATGTCTTCGGGAAATAGTTAGACAACTATTTCGTGTTTATGTTCCGTATACACTTGGTAGTTATTCTTCTTCCCAAGGATGGGGGATACAATACATGTGCGTAAGTTACGTTTTATCAATCTTGTGGTAATGTAATTACCGGTGTAACTTATATGTTTGTGGAAGCGTTCGTAAAGTTTTGGAATCATTAACGCTTGTAAATATTATTTTCACTCTAAAATAATATTTATGTATTTCACAAAATAATCATAAACAGTGTTGTGACAAATATATTTATCACGTTAATCTTTGTGAAAACCCCACCTCCGAATATTTAGTAAAATATAGTGTCGGCGAAATTTATGTTTTGAAAATATGTCTAAAAATAGTTCTAACACTTGTTGTGTAAATAATTCTAAGTGTTAGGTTTTTAGAAAATTTCGCCAGAGTTTCCTCTGTAATTGGAGGTGGCCACGCTTTCAAGCGTATCATTTTCTTTTAACAAATCAATTCAACAACTTCTTTATTCAATCAACAATTTCCGACACGTCAAACTAGTCGACAAGTATGTAAATCGCATAATCGCATGAACTTGTAGTTTTTCCGAATCTATAGTGTAAATCCCCTTTATATATGTAGATCTTCATATAAAGTAACTTTGACCTCGTAAAAACCCCGTGTTTAGAGAAATCCGTCTTTACAACTTCTAGTCATTTTTCCCAAAAATAGTTATTTGTCGAATCTTTTCGTTTCACAAGTGTTTACACACTTGTGGTTTATAAAAGTATCACATTTGTTAGTGTAAGATCCTTTCTTTAAAATACATGGTTTCTTTAATGTGTGGTTCTTCAAAAATACCACTTGCAGATACGTAGATCCGCTAGTTTTAAACACCATTGTACCGGTTAAATCACTTTTACACAAGTAAAATATTTTTACACAAGTTCATGTATCTTGTGTGGTAGAGTTTCACCTTTAACCCTTGTATTTAGTCAAAAACGAGCTTATGTGAAGATACATGATCTTACAAAGTTGGGTTAAACGATGTTCCGAGCTACCACATCATAGATCGGGTCTCAATAATCACATATTTCAAGTCCTACGACTTTTACACAAGTTATATGTCTTTAACCACCATTTTTAAGTATTTTTAGTAGACTTTTGATCATCATCTTTCATTTTAACGAGATTCAACCGACAATATTCCTTTTAACCACTTTAGATACGTTCAAGAACAAGTTTTAAGTGTTATACCTCTAGCTCAAGGCTAGGGAAGATTTTTGATGAAAAACGCGTGGATAAAAGCTAACGAAAGAGGTTCTTCGTGTTCCGCTTGCTCCGAGCTTCCTAATACGTGACCTCTAGCACTTGAATGATGATGGAATGTGGTGATCAAGAGCCGAAAGTATGGTGGTGGGGTGTGGGGTGTTCGGCCGAAGGTTAGAGGGAGCAAGAGAGAGAGTTTGATCTTGAGTTGTGAAGTGAAATAATCTCATGTGTTTAGGTTGCATCTTATAGGCAAGGTTAGTGGGCATTATCCAATGGAAAATGTGTAGGTTAGATACTAAACCAAGCTAAATAAAATAATAGTTCTTGTACTCTTGTGTCCCCCTAGTTTAGGGCCGGTTAGGGTATGGGGGGTGGGGTTAGTTCGATCATAACTAGTTTAGTTAGGTGATTAGTTTAGGTTAAATAGGTAGGTTAAGCGTTTAACCTCGTTAGTTGTATAAAGCGCGTTATGACGGGTGTTAGGGTAGTCAGGGACCCTAACTAGCTCAGAAAAATATAAATAGTGAAAATATTAATATTTTCATGTTCCGGGTAAAGTCCGGTTGTTCGGTTGGATAGTAATCCGTTAAAGCGTTACAAAAGCTTTAAAGTGTCGTTATTGTTATTTTTAGTGACACATCTTGTTTCCAACACTTTAGAAAGTGTCTAGTAGTATTTTCCCCATATTTTGGCACTTTACTAGTCAGCTAAAAGCTGGATTAATTATTAAAGTGCTGTGTTTGGTACTTAAAGTACGTTTTTGGCACATCCGAATCAGTGTATCTTATCCCTAGAGACGCGGTACCACAACCCTTATATCCCTACACTCACTACCAGTGTAGCCAAAATATATGAGGCTCTTAACAGGCCTTAGAGGCAGTGTCTGCCTGATGCTGGTCATATCAGCATGTTTGCCGTGTATCCGTTTAGTGCTACTGTGCTTTTTGTGCATCATGTTCGTCACTAGGGTTCAGTATGTAATTAATGTAGTGACAGCAAATAAAGTATGATGCAAGTAAGTGCATGTATCAGTATGCAGGTAGCAGTTTATCAGCTAGTTCAAACAAGCACAGTAATCAAGTAGTAATTAATCATTAATTAAGTTGTACGGATACCTGGTTTAGTGCGGGTTGTCACATTCTCCCCCCGTTAAATAAATTTCGTCCCGAAATTTAAGTTCTGCTTGTAGATGCAGAGTTCTTAGGAAATAAGTGGGGGTATTTCTCTTTCATCCGGTCCTCACGTTCCCAGGTAAATTCAGGACCATGTCTGGCATTCCAACGTACTTTGACGAGTTTGACACTGCTCCGGCGGGTCTTGTTAACTTTCCAATCCGTGACCTCAACAGGTTCTTCAACGAAGTGGAGCGTGTCGTCAATACGAATCTCGTCGATAGGAATGGCAACGTCAACTTGAGTTGGACTTTTCTTTAATTTGGATACATGAAATGTATCGTGAACACCATTCAGTTCAGCAGGTAGTTCCAACTTGTATGCTACTGTCCCAATTCTTTCCAGAATTCTGAAAGGACCAATGTAGCGCGGATTTAACTTCCCTCGCTTTCCAAAGCGTGCCACCCCCTTCCAGGGTGAAACTTTCAATAACACCATCTCTCCGACTTGAAAATCCGCATGTTTTCGGTTTGGATCCGCATAGGCCTTTTGTCTGTGGCGAGCTGCTTCGATGCGTTTAAGTACTTGCGCAATCTTGTCTGTCGTCTCTTGGACGATTTCGGGACCAGCAAGCTGCCTATCACCTGCGTCAGACCAACATATTGGTGATCGGCACTTGCGTCCGTATAGGGCCTCAAATGGCGCGACACCAATACTGGTGTGGTAGCTGTTGTTGTATGAAAATTCGACCAAAGGTAAGTGTTTATCCCAGCTACCGCCTAAATCCATAACACATGCCCTCAGCATGTCTTCCAAAGTTTGTATCGTTCGCTCGCTCTGGCCGTCAGTTTGCGGATGGAACGCAGTGCTCAGATTTAATTGTGAGCCAAAAGATTCTTGGAAGGATTGCCATATCCTTGACACAAACCTTCCGTCTCTATCAGAGATGATCGAGAGTGGTACTCCATGACGTGCTATGATCTCTCTCAAGTAAATTTCCGCAAGTTTACTAGTACTGTCTTTCTCCTTGATTGGCAGAAAGTGTGCGGACTTTGTTAGGCGGTCAACAATCACCCAAATCATATCATGGCCTCTTGGCGTTCTTGGCAGTTTTGTAACAAAATCCATTGAGATTTGTTCCCATTTCCACTTGGGAATCTCAGGTTGTTGCAGAAGTCCCGAAGGCTTCTGGTATTCCGCCTTGACCTTAGCGCACGTTAAACATTTGCTCACGTATACAGCAACGTCCCCTTTCATCCTAGGCCACCAATAGTAATCTTTGAGATCCTGGTACATCTTATCCGATCCAGGGTGGACAGAGTACCGTGACTTGTGCGCTTCGTCGAAAATAACTTCCCTTAATCCACCAAACAGAGGAACCCAAATCCTTTTCTCAAAACATAACGTTCCTTCCTCGTTTGGTACCAAAAGCTTCTCCATTCCACGGAGATATTCTTCCTCAAGGTTTCCCTCCTTGAGAGCTTCCTTTTGTGCAGCACGAATGCGCAAGGAAAGATCGGTTCGTATGATCATTTCCAAAGCTCTAACCCTTATGGGCTTGATTCTTTCTTTACGACTTAGGGCATCGGCAACAACATTCGCCTTCCCTGGATGATACTTAATCTCGCAGTCGTAGTCGTTCAACAATTCCACCCATCGTCTTTGTCTCATATTCAACTCCTTCTGGTTGAATATATGCTGTAGGCTTTTGTGTTCTGTGAAGATTGTGCACTTCGTACCATACAGGTAGTGTCTCCAGATCTTTAAAGCGAAAACCACTGCGCCAAGCTCTAAATCGTGTGTGGTATAGTTCTTTTCGTGCACTTTCAGTTGGCGTGATGCGTAAGCAATGACCTTTTGGCGTTGCATCAACACACAACCCAATCCTTGACGCGATGCGTCGCAGTATACCACAAAGTCATCAGTACCTTCTGGTAGAGCTAAGATTGGCGCGTTACAAAGCTTATCCTTCAGTATCTGAAACGCTTCTTCCTGTTTGATTTCCCCAATCAAACTTCTTATCTTTCTGGGTGAGGAGCGTCAAAGGTTGAGCGATTTTCGAAAAATCCTCGATGAACCTTCGATAGTAGCCAGCCAAACCCAAGAATTGTCGAATCTCGGTTGGCGTTGTAGGCGTTTCCCAATTCTTGATTGCCTCGATCTTTGTGGGATCAACATGGATTCCATTTCTATAAACCACATGTCCAAGAAACTGGAATTCGCGTAGCCAAAACTCGCACTTAGAGAACTTGGCATACAACTGTTCCTTCTTTAGCAGCTCCAAAATAGCTCTCAGATGCTGTTCGTGCTCAGCCTTTGTCCTTGAATAAATCAAGATATCGTCGATGAATACAATCACGAACTTGTCCGAGTATGGCTTGCAAACTCTATTCATTAAGTCCATAAAAGACTGCAGGTGCGTTTGTCAAACCAAACGGCATAACTAGGAACTCGTAGTGTCCATAACGAGTTCGGAAGGCTGTTTTCGGGATACTTTCCTCCTGTATCCTTAGTTGATGGTATCCAGATCGAAGATCGATCTTTGAATAATAGTTCGAGCCTCGCAGTTGATCAAACAGATCATCGATTCTTGGCAGAGGATACCTGTTCTTGATCGTCAGCTTGTTCAATTTTCTGTAGTTGATGTTTATTTGAAAATCATCATCATCCTTTTTGATGGGTAACAATGGGACTACCCCAAAAAGGAATTTTTGGTCTGTTATCTTCCTTCTCCATCCGTTGCCAACACTTCTCTGTCGATCGTTGCGCCCCCGAAAAATATAAGTCGCTATGATGCATTGACTACGGGGGCAGTGCCTAGAATTGAATCGTCGTGAAACTCTACTTGCCTCTGAGGTGGCAGTCCAGGCAAGTCTTCTGGGAAGTCTTCTGGATACTCCCTTACGACAGGGATGTTTTCGACTCTTGGCTCAGCAGCCTTTTTATCCACGATGTGTGCTAGAAAAGCAACACATCCTTTCTGTAAACACTCCCTTGCCTTCAAGCAGTTGATAAATCTTAGCGGTGTGTCACGCTTCTCTCCGTGAACTACAATTGTCTCACCATCATTGGTTGGGATACGAACAACTTTCTCGTGACATACTATCTCAGCCTTGTTGCCTGATAACCAATCCATTCCTACTACCACGTCGAAGCTTCCCAACTGGACTGGTAGTAGATCTAGAGCGAACTCACGTTCTCCTAATTCTATCACACAGCCTCTGATTACTTCGTCGGCTCCGACTAACTTTCCGCTAACCAATTTGATTGAGTAGGGAATATCTAACTTACTAGCGGTTAAACCAAGTATATTCTTAAATTCTAATGACACGAAGCCATAATCGGTACCAGCATCAAACGAAGTAGGTGCAAAAGTTTTGGTTGTTAGAGAACGTACCAGAAGCCACACCTGGATCCTGGCATGCCTCACAAGCTCTGATGTTGGATTTTCTCTCACGGTCTTGTTTCAACTTCAGGCATTCCCTCTTAAAATGTCCAACTTCCTTACAATGGAAGCATCCTATCATTCGGCCATTTCCTTTCCCATTTCCACCTAGAGCGTTGTTACTGTTTTCTCCTTGTATGGAACTCTTCATCCCACAACCTTCCTTGTTGTGTCCTTTCCTCCCGTACCAAGGCTTCTGACATCCACCATCACGGTGACACTTGCACTCAGCACATCTTGGTTTGGTTTCTAAGTAAATCTTATCATTGGCCTGTTTGTTGTTAGGGCAATCTTTCTTGAAATGCCCTTTGTCCCCGCAGTCAAAGCAACCTCGAATAGATCTTTGTTCATCGTTATTCATTTGGGTATCTTCGGTAAGCTTCCTTTTGTTCTTTCCAGACGACTCTACCTGAGTTTTCTTGTCAGGGTTTGCAAGTTTTTCTAGTCTAATTGCTTCCGTAACGAGTGCCAAACCCATCTTACTTGCAACACTGGTTGTTGGTGGCGTAGATGCTGTCATCAAGCTCAAGACTTGAGGCGCCAGTTCCCAAATGAATTGTTCCAATTTCTTCAGTTCTGGTTTTACCAGGTATGGAACAATTTGTGACAGATCATGAAGTCGTTGCACGTACTCCAACACCTTCGGGCCTTCCCTCATTAGGCTCCGAAATTCACCTTCCCACTTCTGGGTTTCCGTGTGGGGGCAATACTTCTTATGCATCATTCCTTTCATCTCATCCCAAGTTAACGCGTATGCTGTAGTTAGGCCCATTATTCGAACCTGAAGATTCCACCATAATCGAGCTCCATCTTGAAACAACTCAGAAACGTATGGGACCTGTTGTTCTGGCGTACAGCCACTCATTCGAAAGATGGATTCCATACTTTCAATCCATTTTACAAAAGTTATGGCACCCCCAGTGCCGTCGAACTTCGGAGGCTTGTAGTTGAGGAAGTGCCAGTAGGAACAACCGTTATTTTCTGAGGTACCTTTGATTGGTTCGGAGCGTAGGGCCTCGTGCTGTGCTATAGCTGCAGCAATTATCTCTTTAAGTTCTGCCTCAGAGGTGGGCATGCGCATTTCGCGTCTTGGCGGCATCTTCTAAAAGATGTTTCACATAGGTTAGTGAAGTGTACGTATGCATTCAACGATACCAACACATAACATTTCATGTTATCAACAAGTCAATCACATAACCTCTTATGTTATAGGACATAAACAATTGATTGAACATCGCATGTGATGAGAATACTGCGATTGTATTGCTACAATTCGAGACCACAATGTAAAGCTCACAAATGCACTACTATATCATACTACATCAATGACTTAGTAGGGGACGACCCTAGACAAGTCGTGCGATCGCTGGTCATGTTCAGGAGTCTCTGGTTCGTCCTTTCTCAATTTTCAGGATTCCACGTCAAGTTTCTGAATTTCTGTCCTAAAACAACATTTCTTCTCAATCGTTTCCCTGAGCTCGTCCCAGCTCAGTGCATAAGCAGTGTCTGTGCCAAGGGTCTGAACCTGGAGGTTCCATTAAGAGAGTGTGCCATCTAGAAATATCCCTGAGATGTAGGTAACACTCTGTTGGGGCGAACAGTTACTCATTCTTAGAGTGGAGTCGGTCTTTTCGGACCAACGAACAAATGCAACGGTGCCTCCGGTTCCGACAAAGTTCAAAGGCTTGCAGTTCAGGAACTGTTTATAGGTGCAGCCAGTTGGAGGGTTATCTCCAGTAATGCCATCGTTGTACTTAGAGTGGAGGGCTTCATGTCGTGCATTTATCTGTGAGATGCGTTCTTGCAGCTCGTCTTCTGTCCTTGGCGACGTACTGGTGCTTGTGTCACGTCTGGGTGACATTCCCTTTTTGTCGAAATAGTGTGAAGCGGGTTGGACAATGTTTCAATTGCCTATGGGGTATATATAGCAACGTAAGCCATCATGTATTCATCCCATTTCACACGCAAATATACTCACTGTATAAGTGAGAAAATAAATTCCTGAGCCTTCACATAGGCTTGTCAATTTGGCTTGTTGCTTGTAATAGAATGAACCCGAGGCTACATCGCCTAGGTCATTTGTGTTTAAGTTATTTCCTGCTGCATTTGTTATCATTAGCTTGACCTACAGAGTCCACCAGGATTCCTGTGCACTACAAATCGTTATTACGTGGGCCCCCGTAATAATAAATTGTCTTGCACAGTTACCCCAAATTTTCTCTCATCCAAGCAGATGATCAATCAAGGAGCAACAGCCGGTGCATTGGCATGAACAGGGTCATACTCCAATGCGGGGTCAGGAGCAACGCCTGGCTCAGGGGCCACGGCCAGCTCCGAATCAAAAACTCCATCTCAAAATCAGCTGGATCAACAATCACAGGGGTTACAGGATCCCCCAAGGGCTGGTCTAAGTGCATGAACTCAATGTCATGGTCTGGATCAACACCAGGCGGAGAAACAGGATTGTCCTCAATATCGCGATCAAACTCAAAACTGTGTGCGGGATCCAGTGCAGCTGATGATGCCATATCAGGGTCGGCGTCGTGTAAGTAGTGCTGCATTCCCTGTATGTGCGAAGATGCGGATGTTAGAAACTCAAAGGAGTCTGGGATAGGGGAATGGTCACGAGTTTCCCCTATAGGAGCGTCCGCATGCAGTAGTCTAATACCAGCAGTAATAAGGCCCTGCCCTCGAATGGGTCCTCCTCCAGTAGATCGTTATCGTCGTCAGAGGCCACGTTGGGAGGGCATATCATCAACAGGATAAGCGGCAAGGGGCACAGGAGCAGGGATCACTGCCAGTGGCAAATTCCCAACAAGATGGCCATCAGTAGACTCTGCTACGACTTCAGGCAGTGCACAAAGGGCTGAAAGTCGTCATTGTCTGTGCCGGTAGTATCAGAAATGTACACCTCGTGCTTCGTTGAACTATGTCGTCTGATACTATGGTTATGGGGTTCGTAGTGCCCATCTTTCTAGTACTTGATGAAAGCATAACGTTCGTAACACAAACACATATACGTATAATAATCAATCATATAATCAGTTAATCACATAAGTCACCAAGTAAGGTATCACATACTTCTCCTGGTCTTACTAGCCAATTTCATCCAGTCTACAAGACTGTTCTATCCTTCACTTAAACCAAACCTCGATCCTCCATATCGATCCTATAACAAACCAACGTGCTCGACTACCTTAATCACCTCGATCCTCCAGACCGAGCCTATAATAAACAAACGCGCTCAACTACCTTGATCACCTCGATCCTCCAGACCGAGCCTATAATTTATAAAATGTGCTCAACATTTGTTTGTAAAAAGTGTGGATCTGGACTTAAGTGGTATGCAGAAAAATGTTTTCGTGAGAGCCCTAGTGATCATAGTCTAGACTCTAGAGAGAATCCTAGTTCGCTATGATCAGAGCTCTGATACCAAGCTGTCACACCCTGGCTTTGCGGAAGCGTGGTTAATTGTGGTGTGACTTCTTAATACCATAGCTTAATCATACCAAAGCTATATGAGTTAAAAACATGCAAGATCATCCATTAAGTTTTGAAAACCAAATACAGTACCATTGTTTTAACCAATAACCATAACCTTGTTCAACAGACATTACAACTTTAAACATAACATAAACATGGTTTAAGGATTGTGTCTTGTCCAGGAAAGAGACACATCCCCTAAACCCCGGATGACCTCGGAAACTGGTGCAGCGGAAAACATGCCATACCGTGCCAGATCTCGTTAATTTCCTGAAATACATGTAAGTTGAAAAATCAACAATAATGTTGAGCGAGTTCATGCGTAAGTGAGTATGTAAAACACTTGTGAGTATAAAAATAGTTGTGGTATGTAGCAGTGTAAGAGGACTTGTGATCACCAATGGTTTGCAAGGCCACTGACATATGTGAAGTGCAAATAGGGAGACTCAAACCTAGCAGATTTCGCCACGGCAAAGTATGTGGACAAAGTCACCCCACGGTCCGTTTCTAGTTTGGCCGGGGGCTGGGCTCGCTACACCCAGATAGATCTACCGCTCCTGTCCCTCGGTCCCTCCATGAGGACTAATGGCCCCATGTTGTTCCTATCCACTCACATGATCGTATAACACCTCCTTACGTTAAACATACCGTTGTAAAGTACTCGTAAATCATAGTAACATGTATTTCACCCCCGCAGTTAAGTAAACTGAAAACAGTTAGAGAAAAGGGGGACATGAACTCACAGTGAATGCGCGTCTCTACCAAGTGTCTCCAATACAGTAAGCTGTGCAACGACCTACAAGTGCTAATTCTATTAGACGGACGGCCGTGCCTTAGCTTTACAGTTTATGTCTTTGGGAAATAGTTAGACAACTATTTCGTGTTTATGTTCCGTATACACTTGGTAGTTATTCTTCTTCCCAAGGATGGGGGATACAATACATGTGCGTAAGTTACGTTTTATCAATCTTGTGGTAATGTAATTACCGGTGTAACTTATATGTTTGTGGAAGCGTTCGTAAAGTTTTGGAATCATTAACGCTTGTAAATATTATTTTCACTCTAAAATAATATTTATGTATTTCACAAAATAATCATAAACAGTGTTGTGACAAATATATTTATCACGTTAATCTTTGTGAAAACCCCACCTCCGAATATTTAGTAAAATATAGTGTCGGCGAAATTTATGTTTTGAAAATATGTCTAAAAATAGTTCTAACACTTGTTGTGTAAATAATTCTAAGTGTTAGGTTTTTAGAAAATTTCGCCAGAGTTTCCTCTGTAATTGGAGGTGGCCACGCTTTCAAGCGTATCATTTTCTTTTAACAAATCAATTCAACAACTTCTTTATTCAATCAACAATTTCCGACACGTCAAACTAGTCGACAAGTATGTAAATCGCATAATCGCATGAACTTGTAGTTTTTCCGAATCTATAGTGTAAATCCCCTTTATATATGTAGATCTTCATATAAAGTAACTTTGACCTCGTAAAAACCCCGTGTTTAGAGAAATCCGTCTTTACAACTTCTAGTCATTTTTCCCAAAAATAGTTATTTGTCGAATCTTTTCGTTTCACAAGTGTTTACACACTTGTGGTTTATAAAAGTATCACATTTGTTAGTGTAAGATCCTTTCTTTAAAATACATGGTTTCTTTAATGTGTGGTTCTTCAAAAATACCACTTGCAGATACGTAGATCCGCTAGTTTTAAACACCATTGTACCGGTTAAATCACTTTTACACAAGTAAAATATTTTTACACAAGTTCATGTATCTTGTGTGGTAGAGTTTCACCTTTAACCCTTGTATTTAGTCAAAAACGAGCTTATGTGAAGATACATGATCTTACAAAGTTGGGTTAAACGATGTTCCGAGCTACCACATCATAGATCGGGTCTCAATAATCACATATTTCAAGTCCTACGACTTTTACACAAGTTATATGTCTTTAACCACCATTTTTAAGTATTTTTAGTAGACTTTTGATCATCATCTTTCATTTTAACGAGATTCAACCGACAATATTCCTTTTAACCACTTTAGATACGTTCAAGAACAAGTTTTAAGTGTTATACCTCTAGCTCAAGGCTAGGGAAGATTTTTGATGAAAAACGCGTGGATAAAAGCTAACGAAAGAGGTTCTTCGTGTTCCGCTTGCTCCGAGCTTCCTAATACGTGACCTCTAGCACTTGAATGATGATGGAATGTGGTGATCAAGAGCCGAAAGTATGGTGGTGGGGTGTGGGGTGTTCGGCCGAAGGTTAGAGGGAGCAAGAGAGAGAGTTTGATCTTGAGTTGTGAAGTGAAATAATCTCATGTGTTTAGGTTGCATCTTATAGGCAAGGTTAGTGGGCATTATCCAATGGAAAATGTGTAGGTTAGATACTAAACCAAGCTAAATAAAATAATAGTTCTTGTACTCTTGTGTCCCCCTAGTTTAGGGCCGGTTAGGGTATGGGGGGTGGGGTTAGTTCGATCATAACTAGTTTAGTTAGGTGATTAGTTTAGGTTAAATAGGTAGGTTAAGCGTTTAACCTCGTTAGTTGTATAAAGCGCGTTATGACGGGTGTTAGGGTAGTCAGGGACCCTAACTAGCTCAGAAAAATATAAATAGTGAAAATATTAATATTTTCATGTTCCGGGTAAAGTCCGGTTGTTCGGTTGGATAGTAATCCGTTAAAGCGTTACAAAAGCTTTAAAGTGTCGTTATTGTTATTTTTAGTGACACATCTTGTTTCCAACACTTTAGAAAGTGTCTAGTAGTATTTTCCCCATATTTTGGCACTTTACTAGTCAGCTAAAAGCTGGATTAATTATTAAAGTGCTGTGTTTGGTACTTAAAGTACGTTTTTGGCACATCCGAATCAGTGTATCTTATCCCTAGAGACGCGGTACCACAACCCTTATATCCCTACACTCACTACCAGTGTAGCCAAAATATATGAGGCTCTTAACAGGCCTTAGAGGCAGTGTCTGCCTGATGCTGGTCATATCAGCATGTTTGCCGTGTATCCGTTTAGTGCTACTGTGCTTTTTGTGCATCATGTTCGTCACTAGGGTTCAGTATGTAATTAATGTAGTGACAGCAAATAAAGTATGATGCAAGTAAGTGCATGTATCAGTATGCAGGTAGCAGTTTATCAGCTAGTTCAAACAAGCACAGTAATCAAGTAGTAATTAATCATTAATTAAGTTGTACGGATACCTGGTTTAGTGCGGGTTGTCACAAATAATTCATCTAATTGCTTTTTCAGTTCTAACATTTCTGTGGGAGCTAACCGATAAGGTGCCTTGGCTATCGGTATAGTTCCTGGAATTAGATGAATCCTAAACTCTACTTCCCTATCTGGTGGTAACCCTGGTAACTCTTCTGGGAATACATCTGGGTATTCCGAGACTACAGGAATCTCCTTAAGTTCTTTTCCCTTAGTACTAATGATTACTGAAATCATATATACTATTCCTTGCTTTCGTTCATAACTAGCAACTTTCATTACTGATATGAACTTCATGGGCTTACGTGGTTTATCTCTTGTAATCATAATTACTTCTCCAGTAGGTGTTCGAATTTCTATGGAATTCTGATCACAAAGAATTCGAGCATGGTTGGCTACTAACCAATCCATTCCTAATACAACATCAAATTCGGCTAATTTCATACGTAATAGGTTTGCAATGAATTTATGACCTGAGAGTTCTATACTTTCCTTTCACAAAACTTTATCTATGCTAACAGAATTTCCGTCTTCCGTTTCGACTGTAAAAATGTGCCTAAGTTTGGTTAAGGGTAAGTTAAGAGCTTGGCAGAATGAAGTATTGATTAAACTTTGGTTTGCACTAGAGTCAAATAATACTTTTGCATACACATTGTGAACTAAGAACGTACCAGCTATCACATCTGGAATGAGTTCTGCTTCTTGAGTAGTTAATTGAAAAGCTCGAACATTCTTCTTAGTAGCTCCGTCAGCTGTCTTGGCTTTGTTGTCTGCCGGTTTGATCAATTTAGGACATTCTGTTTTGAAATGCCCAGCTTCTCCACAATTATAGCAGATCCTGGTTTTCCTTCTGCAGTCTTCTTCACGATGTCCTATGGCTTTGCAAAAATTGCAAGTCACATTACATCTTCCATAATGTTTCTTTCAGAAATTTTTGCAAAATGGAAAGTTTGAAAATTGCCATGTTCCTCTTCTTTTGAAGCTATTATTACCCATACGAAATCCTTGGGTAATTTTCTGAGCCAGTTCCTTTTTCCTGTTATCATCTTGTGTGCGTACCAGTTCGTCAGTTAGGGTGTTAGCTAATTCCACAGCATCGTCAATCGTACGAGGTCTCGTAGCTTTAACGATATTGCGGATTTCACCAATCAATCCCCAGATATAGCGAGAAATGAGTACCAGTTCTGGCGAAGCCAGTGTTGGTACCACTCTAGCATATTCAAAGAATTTCGAAGTATAACCGCGACAATCTACACCCATCATTCTATGGTTTAAGAACTTATTTGCCATTTGATCTTTTTCATATTCGGGACAGAATTTTCTTTCTACAAGACCTTTAAATTCTTCCCAGTTCATAGCATAAGCTATCATCCTTCCTTTTTCTTGTAACACCGTGTTCCACCATTCTAGCGCCCCTTCTTTAAAAAGATTTGACGCGTACATAACCTTGTCATCCTTGTCGCATTTACTTATGGCAATTACTGCCTCTGTTTTCTCTAACCAACGCAGTGCCGCATTCGCTACTTCATTGCCTGCAAACTCAGTGGTTTTACAAGCAAGAAATTCTTTGTAAGTGCAACCAAGTGTTGCAGCTTTCATTTTCTTAGGAAGCGGAGCCTGCCGTGGATTATTATTGTGATTAGTATGATTACCGCCTCCATTTACGCTATTACTGAAGTTATCTTCAAAAATACGTTTGCTAGGAATGATTTGTTGAGGTGTAACACCTGTGCCTCCACGGCCATCAAACAAATGCCAAACCAATGAAATAATGTATTTCATACTTTGGACTTGTATAAATATGTGTATCTTTTGCACATATCGACTCATGTTCGATTTCAAGCTCTAAATCGCTTTCTGGAAGGTTATACGCGCACTAATGCGTAAATATAACCAGTTTAATGCAACGAACACTCCGGCATAGTGAAATAGGCTTAACATACCTTAAATAACCTTTACATAACTTAGAAATAAGTTTTGAAGGCTTTGGTATGGCAAAACCAAGTTAATTCGCTTACAGGGACTAAAGTTGACAAACTGCGAAAGTATGCCAATTTGAACTGTAACAGACATTCCGGAACATGACCATAAGTTAAACATACCATAAATATCCTTTACATAGCTTAGAAATAGGCTTTGAGGGGTTCGGTGTGCTAAAATAAACTTTTGTGTCATTCAGGGACTAAAAGTGTCAAAAAGTGCACAAGTTTGCATTTTCGCGCATAACTTACGTTCTGAATACATCTGGACATCCAAAAATTTATGTAAGCATGACTACATTATATTTTAGTGTTCGCCTTAAGAAAAATCCATTCGTCGCGTCATTTGGATCGTTTTTCGCGCTTATGCGCATTCCGTCGTAATTAAGCGAACATCGCGATCGTACGACCAAACGAACCGACATCCGACATATTTTTGAGCATGTTTCATGTTTCCTATACTTTAACATCCTTGTGAAGCTTAAAAATGGGCTTGACGGGTGTTAGAAGTGCCAAAACACGACGATACGCGCACAGGAACCAAAACTGCAAAACTGCTAAAATAATAAAAAAAAAATAGAAAAAAAAAATGCATAAACTCATTTATTCAGCCCTTAACACCTCCCAAAGGCCAAATGACACTTGTTAAACTCCTATGGTGTCCATTTTTAGCCACCACAACTTTGTGACAAGTGTACGGGCTAGATCTTTTCCCCTTTTCCAAGAAACAATCTCAACGGTTCACCAAAAACTATATATACCCATGCCATTCCAACCTCATTACTTACTAGAATCTTATTAGTTGTGTTCTAAGTTGAAACTTTGTTTCATACCTGAACTATACTGATTTAGATTAGCATTCGGGGACCCTTCGTAAGTATTCTTTCGTTCTTTTCCTTATTTTTACTGCTTTTCGAGTCAGAAAGTCAAACTTTGTTTGACTTTCAGCGTTGACCAGTGATGGTCAATGCGAAGTTCGTTAGAACTTCGCAACGTGATTGTAATCACGATGGTTATAGTCCCTTGGGACTATGCCTACTGATTACCACGTTGTCTAGGGTCGTAGGGTAGGCGATCTGATAAATCGCCTATACCTTCGAACCCGACCCAGTTTGGTCGATCATTAGGATCCGACCAAATACATTAGGTGACCATAGTGTAGGGAATAACCTTCCGAGGTTATACCTTATGGTCACGACGTTTAAGTAGTTGTATGATAGGTAGTTTATATGCCTTAGGTAAATTACCAGAATACCCTTTTCATGTATAATTGGTAATTAAGCATATGTAACCTAAACCTTTGTCACATAACTGATTATTTAACATGTTTAGGCATATAATACTTGTCATAGGACTAGTTAGGCGGTCCGAACGCGTTTCACGCGAACGACGCGTTAAAGTAGCATAAGCTACCTAAACGGGTCGTAATGGGTCGTAGGCAGTTATGTTAGGTTTCATTTTGTATGTAGGCTTTGTTAAACCATATCACACGAGTCTCCACACTCGTTTGGTTTACAAACCCTAATGCTACCCAGTCTTCCGATCTAGGTCCGGTTAATTAACATAGTTACCTATATTAGGTGCCGTTCGATATCCGCGATCTCTAGCACTGTTTGGTGGTTATCTTTAGACAACTGAGCAATCTCAAGTGAGTACATAGACCCCTCTTTTACTGTTTTCCAAACTGTTTTGGGGTGGAACACATGTGCCTACTTGTTACTTTCATGTTTTCCTGTTTTCGCATCATATACTGCTATGTTCGTTAGTACATTATAGTACATGATCTCATGGTGTTTTATGCTATGTATGTCCATTTAGTTCATACTTAGTACATCATTTTACATTTACATTTTATGCTATGTATGTCCATTGCGTGCATACTTAGTACATTGTTTTCATCACATGCTTACATTTTGGTATGACATTTGGTTTGTTTACATGGGACAATACATTCATTAACACCGATCATGCCGTTCGTTAGTAGGTAGTGGTACCATAGGAATTGACAACTCCCGTTCCGGACGTCCCAGGGTAAGGGGATGAAAGGAATGACCGAATTCGTTGTTATAAAGACAGATGGACCTTTAATTTGTTTAAAGGGTTTATCACCTCAGTCGCCAGGCTTGGATGTATGCATTTTCACAATACCGCATAAATGTTCATATTAAATATTTGCATGCATTTACACAAAACATAGCTTTGATTTAAACCAAGTTTTACTTCAATACTTTGTTTTTGTGCATATGGTTTAGTTGAGACCTTTCACTTGCCATACATGACATTTTGACATAGACATTTGACATGGATATTTGACATAGACATTTGACATGGATATTTGACATAGACATTTTAACATGATTGACATTTGATCATGCATTTACACAAAACATAGCTTTGATTTAAACCAAGTTTTACTTCAATACTTTGTTCTTGTGCATATGGTTTAGTTGAGACCTTTCACTTGCCATACATGACATTTTGACATAGACATTTGACATGGATATTTGACATAGACATTTGACATGGATATTTGACATAGACATTTTGACATGATTTACATCTTGACATGAACATTTTACATTGTTTGGTTTGGTTTGATTAAGTGATTAAGTAACGATGCGTGTGTAATATGATACAAGCATGGTGGATACGCCGCTGGTACTTCCTATATATAAGTGTTTGTATGGTATTACATGTCGTAACGTTATTTGAATCATTTCAGTTTGAGACATAGAACATTTCATACAAATAACATACTTTTCACAAGACATTGATTTATAAACAACTTATCTTATGCAAACACATTTTACTTGGTTATTCATTTAACCTTACATTTAATTATACTTATCATCTGATCTTATCGTTTTTCAAATGATTTAAAAGACAAAGCAAATAACAAGGTTCATGACTAAACATTTTCTCAAACATAAGTCATGAATCTTATTTTCACAAAACCTATGTATCTCACAGGCATTTTTATGCTGACGTACCTATTTTCACATGTGTTTTTCAGGAGCTGTTGTATAAGATGATCAGGATACACATAGACAGACTTGGGCTTTAGTGACAATAAAAGATGCAAGACTAGTTAATTATGTTGTATTTTCTTGTTTGTTAAGACATTGTAACACTTTGAATCAATAAAACGAAACTTCAATTGCCATGGATTTGAAACAATTAATTCTGTTACAACACTCCCCGATATTTCCGCCATGTTTTGTATGTTCCACGTGGTCGGGGTGTGACAGAAAAGTGGTATCAGAGCTAATGGTTATAGGGAATTAGGTTATTAGTAATGCTTTGACCTAGTCTATAACCTTTCTAGGACCCTAACGCGAGCTTACTTGCGTTTAGTCATAAAACAATACTGTCACCTATCCTTAGGTGACAACCGCAACAAGAACATGAATTTCAAAACCGCTTTGAAAACTAATCATCTGTTCTAGGATGATTGATTACTAGGTTTTGAACCCTCTATTGTAAGGTTTTGAACTCTCTGTTATATGGTTTTGAACCCCTTTGAGTTTACAAAATCTCGTCAAGGTTTTGGGTTTTAAATAATGTGAACACGTGCAAACTGGAAGGGTGAATGCCTGTATTCTGGGTTTTCTGGCTAGGCAAGCACTTCGTATACATCTCATCAGACGCGAGACCAGTTGTGCTTACCTGGGAATTCTTGGGATGAGTGTTCACTTATAGGCGAGCATGTCTTCGTGATACATTATTTTTTTGACCTATTTACTTTGAATTGTCACCATCTCATTTGTTTGCCTTAGGTAACAAACAAATGATCACAATTTTCATTCGTTAACATTCTGTATTGATTATCCAATAACCTTTCACTCGTTTCTTCCTCTGTCTTTCATTTTCTTCTAGAATGTCTATTCCTCTTGGAACTGGTCAAATGCCCGAGCGAACAGCCAAATTTGTCCAGCAAATTGGCGAAGTGATTCAGAGGACTGTGGATTTAGGTATTGCCATGGCTCGTCTTAACAATGAAGCCTCTCGTCTCGACAATGAAGCCACTCAAGAGACACCAAAGGAAGCAGTAGTCAGGCTTGCAACAACATCAAGGAAGCGTAAGGCTTCGAGGAAACCCGCAGCGGTTACACCTAATCAAGCTGGACCTAGCCAAGTGGCAAGGCCACCAGCTAGGAAGCCGTACTTAGGAACTGCTCCTAGGTGCAAGCGATGCAACCGTCATCATTCAAACCTCATACCCTGCTCCAAATGTACCTACTGTGGACGGAGGGGACATTTGGTCAACACATGCCGCTTTGCTATCCAGAACAAAGCTGTTGCAAATCTTGCTGCTACCCAACTCCAAGTCAACCCTACTCAAGCTCGTTTCCCGCGTGGTACTTGCTACAACTGTGGCGATACGAGCCATTTCAGGAACAACTGCCCGAAGATAGTCAGTGCAAATCCAACCCTCGGATGAGCATTTGGCTGAACAAAGGATGTTGCTGTCTTATGTCTTTGTTTCTTTTGTTTCGTGTATTGTGAAACAATATGTCTTGTTCATAAATAAAAATCGTTGTTCACAAATTCTGATATACAAGTATAGTTACATGTGTGTATGATTTTCCTATGATACATGCATTAAGGAACTATGTTCCTTACAAACTACTCTTGTGATTCTCACTTTCAAGTGATCGCTCATAATTTCCTCGAAAGTTCTAAGTACTCGTTTCATTCTAAGAAACGAAGTACAGGAAATAAAGTGAAATTATGAGTAATCGTGCTTTTTACACACCTTTACCTTTAATCCTTGGTTGGATAACTAAGGATATTTTCAAATCTCATACCCATTACTTTTAGATTTTTCAACATACACAGTACCAGTATTTCAAAACAATCTTCATGATCTCAAAACATTTCATGTAGTTTGAAAACAATTTTTCTAGATGCATTGTCTGTGTTATTTCAAAAACATTGGCCATGTTATCAAAACCAACCTTTCTAATTTCAAAATATTTCATATAGTCTGAAGACAATATTAACACAATACATTTTCTGATCAAGTGCATGATTTCGAAAAGCATCATTCATGTCTTTCAAAAACCTTATACATAATTTCAAAATTCATTTCGCATGATTTTTAAAACATTTTTGTAAATATATCTACCTATTACACCTACTTTATGATTTCAAAAGTATTATATATAAGGTTTCAAAAACGTTAAACACCTTTTTCTTAAAAGAACCCCATGCATAGTTTTCAAAAATATTTTCCTCATACATTGACTTAACCTTCAAAATTCTGCTTCATATGTCGCCTTGGCATATCTAGCATCTCAATTTCATAAGCATTTTTACTTCATGTTTTGACATAAGCACGTCCAGTGCAAGGTATCAAAACATCTTCAACTTCTAAAATCCATAAGGGATCTTTTTATCTTCACAATTAGATCCTTGTGGATGATCATCATTCAAATCAGAGTCCTTAATTGGATTTCCTCATATACTTAAATTCGAACATTTCGATTCCTTAAAATCGAAATCGAATTCTTTCTTTTAAAGATCTTTCTATCTTTATAGTTAGATTCTTGATAATGTTTAAAGTACCAAATGAAATCCACGAGATGGATTCCTAGTGTGCTTTAAATACATGTACTCTGTTAGCAGAACAAACTTCTAGTTAAACAATTTTGTGGTTATGTGACTATGTGTTAATTCATCTTATGTTTTCTTTTATGCATTTTTTGTGTTTTTAATACTCTGGATATCCGTTATCCAAATCCTCGCAGGATCTTTCATATCTTCATATGAGAGATTCGTAGCAGGATATTCAAAAGGTACTACCTTAAATCCTTAATGGGCTTCTATGTAATAGTTAAGACCCTTGGATTATATAGTACTGCTCCATGATTCATTAGAGACCCTTTAGTGGTCTAATCAAAAAGATTGATTCACAATTTGGTTAAAGAACGACATCTAGTGATGTAGCTGGACAGACTCCTTGATAGTCTATTTAAATCATTTATTGATTTAGTCTAAAGGACTCTATGGCGGTCTAAGTCACGCTCATCACAGGGTTGTTCATTTGGTTTTACCCTACACATTATAAAATAGACTGTGTGAACTGTGCAAGGAATTCTCTAATTATGGATGCGCACATAATTATGAAATTTAGTGCACAGAAATCCAGTAAGATTTATTATGTGAAGGAACCGATAGTGACAACAATAACAAAATGAGAACGATGTAATGGAGGCATGGTGGACGCACCAATGACGCTTCATATACTTGTATATAAGTGTCCCTCTTACATTGCAAACATAATGTTATTAAGGTTACTAGAAGTTCAAGAACCCTAACCAATGTTGTTTGATCTTTTCAACTTCATGTTTTAAACTCTCACAAGTTTCCTCTAAATAAATTTCGGGACGAAATTTCCTAAAGTAGGGGAGACTGTAACACCTGTGCCTCCACGGCCATCAAACAAATGCCAAACCAATGAAATAATGTATTTCATACTTTGGACTTGTATAAATATGTGTATCTTTTGCACATATCGACTCATGTTCGATTTCAAGCTCTAAATCGCTTTCTGGAAGGTTATACGCGCACTAATGCGTAAATATAACCAGTTTAATGCAACGAACACTCCGGCATAGTGAAATAGGCTTAACATACCTTAAATAACCTTTACATAACTTAGAAATAAGTTTTGAAGGCTTTGGTATGGCAAAACCAAGTTAATTCGCTTACAGGGACTAAAGTTGACAAACTGCGAAAGTATGCCAATTTGAACTGTAACAGACATTCCGGAACATGACCATAAGTTAAACATACCATAAATATCCTTTACATAGCTTAGAAATAGGCTTTGAGGGGTTCGGTGTGCTAAAATAAACTTTTGTGTCATTCAGGGACTAAAAGTGTCAAAAAGTGCACAAGTTTGCATTTTCGCGCATAACTTACGTTCTGAATACATCTGGACATCCAAAAATTTATGTAAGCATGACTACATTATATTTTAGTGTTCGCCTTAAGAAAAATCCATTCGTCGCGTCATTTGGATCGTTTTTCGCGCTTATGCGCATTCCGTCGTAATTAAGCGAACATCGCGATCGTACGACCAAACGAACCGACATCCGACATATTTTTGAGCATGTTTCATGTTTCCTATACTTTAACATCCTTGTGAAGCTTAAAAATGGGCTTGACGGGTGTTAGAAGTGCCAAAACACGACGATACGCGCACAGGAACCAAAACTGCAAAACTGCTAAAATAATAAAAAAAAAATAGAAAAAAAAAATGCATAAACTCATTTATTCAGCCCTTAACACCTCCCAAAGGCCAAATGACACTTGTTAAACTCCTATGGTGTCCATTTTTAGCCACCACAACTTTGTGACAAGTGTACGGGCTAGATCTTTTCCCCTTTTCCAAGAAACAATCTCAACGGTTCACCAAAAACTATATATACCCATGCCATTCCAACCTCATTACTTACTAGAATCTTATTAGTTGTGTTCTAAGTTGAAACTTTGTTTCATACCTGAACTATACTGATTTAGATTAGCATTCGGGGACCCTTCGTAAGTATTCTTTCGTTCTTTTCCTTATTTTTACTGCTTTTCGAGTCAGAAAGTCAAACTTTGTTTGACTTTCAGCGTTGACCAGTGATGGTCAATGCGAAGTTCGTTAGAACTTCGCAACGTGATTGTAATCACGATGGTTATAGTCCCTTGGGACTATGCCTACTGATTACCACGTTGTCTAGGGTCGTAGGGTAGGCGATCTGATAAATCGCCTATACCTTCGAACCCGACCCAGTTTGGTCGATCATTAGGATCCGACCAAATACATTAGGTGACCATAGTGTAGGGAATAACCTTCCGAGGTTATACCTTATGGTCACGACGTTTAAGTAGTTGTATGATAGGTAGTTTATATGCCTTAGGTAAATTACCAGAATACCCTTTTCATGTATAATTGGTAATTAAGCATATGTAACCTAAACCTTTGTCACATAACTGATTATTTAACATGTTTAGGCATATAATACTTGTCATAGGACTAGTTAGGCGGTCCGAACGCGTTTCACGCGAACGACGCGTTAAAGTAGCATAAGCTACCTAAACGGGTCGTAATGGGTCGTAGGCAGTTATGTTAGGTTTCATTTTGTATGTAGGCTTTGTTAAACCATATCACACGAGTCTCCACACTCGTTTGGTTTACAAACCCTAATGCTACCCAGTCTTCCGATCTAGGTCCGGTTAATTAACATAGTTACCTATATTAGGTGCCGTTCGATATCCGCGATCTCTAGCACTGTTTGGTGGTTATCTTTAGACAACTGAGCAATCTCAAGTGAGTACATAGACCCCTCTTTTACTGTTTTCCAAACTGTTTTGGGGTGGAACACATGTGCCTACTTGTTACTTTCATGTTTTCCTGTTTTCGCATCATATACTGCTATGTTCGTTAGTACATTATAGTACATGATCTCATGGTGTTTTATGCTATGTATGTCCATTTAGTTCATACTTAGTACATCATTTTACATTTACATTTTATGCTATGTATGTCCATTGCGTGCATACTTAGTACATTGTTTTCATCACATGCTTACATTTTGGTATGACATTTGGTTTGTTTACATGGGACAATACATTCATTAACACCGATCATGCCGTTCGTTAGTAGGTAGTGGTACCATAGGAATTGACAACTCCCGTTCCGGACGTCCCAGGGTAAGGGGATGAAAGGAATGACCGAATTCGTTGTTATAAAGACAGATGGACCTTTAATTTGTTTAAAGGGTTTATCACCTCAGTCGCCAGGCTTGGATGTATGCATTTTCACAATACCGCATAAATGTTCATATTAAATATTTGCATGCATTTACACAAAACATAGCTTTGATTTAAACCAAGTTTTACTTCAATACTTTGTTTTTGTGCATATGGTTTAGTTGAGACCTTTCACTTGCCATACATGACATTTTGACATAGACATTTGACATGGATATTTGACATAGACATTTGACATGGATATTTGACATAGACATTTTAACATGATTGACATTTGATCATGCATTTACACAAAACATAGCTTTGATTTAAACCAAGTTTTACTTCAATACTTTGTTCTTGTGCATATGGTTTAGTTGAGACCTTTCACTTGCCATACATGACATTTTGACATAGACATTTGACATGGATATTTGACATAGACATTTGACATGGATATTTGACATAGACATTTTGACATGATTTACATCTTGACATGAACATTTTACATTGTTTGGTTTGGTTTGATTAAGTGATTAAGTAACGATGCGTGTGTAATATGATACAAGCATGGTGGATACGCCGCTGGTACTTCCTATATATAAGTGTTTGTATGGTATTACATGTCGTAACGTTATTTGAATCATTTCAGTTTGAGACATAGAACATTTCATACAAATAACATACTTTTCACAAGACATTGATTTATAAACAACTTATCTTATGCAAACACATTTTACTTGGTTATTCATTTAACCTTACATTTAATTATACTTATCATCTGATCTTATCGTTTTTCAAATGATTTAAAAGACAAAGCAAATAACAAGGTTCATGACTAAACATTTTCTCAAACATAAGTCATGAATCTTATTTTCACAAAACCTATGTATCTCACAGGCATTTTTATGCTGACGTACCTATTTTCACATGTGTTTTTCAGGAGCTGTTGTATAAGATGATCAGGATACACATAGACAGACTTGGGCTTTAGTGACAATAAAAGATGCAAGACTAGTTAATTATGTTGTATTTTCTTGTTTGTTAAGACATTGTAACACTTTGAATCAATAAAACGAAACTTCAATTGCCATGGATTTGAAACAATTAATTCTGTTACAACACTCCCCGATATTTCCGCCATGTTTTGTATGTTCCACGTGGTCGGGGTGTGACATGAGGTTCGATTGGATTTCTAACAGCAGCAACTATTGCTGGAATAGCATTGGCTATTCCCTGAGCAACAATATTTTCTATATCCTGCCTATTTAGAAATTGATCCTCCTGGTGTTGCTCGGATTGATTAACCACAATAACTGGTTCGTTATTAGCGTTTTCCATCTGATAATATATTTAATTTTATTAGTATCAATTAAATAACAATTATACACAAATAATCATACTAATTTCACAATACACATATAGCCAAAACTATCGATTTCTCGATTTCTCCTTTTCATATATATTATGCATCATTACACACTGATTATTTTTACACAAGTTTTATTTTAGATTATTTCACATGATTATATTATTATTGATAATTTACAACCACAGTCTCATAACCCCCTTATCCCTTGTCAGCTAATATTTTAATAACGGCGCTCCCTCTCATCATACTTCCAGGAGATCTGTTCTCCTACTTCCCGGATCCTATTTCCTGCATCCATTAACTCCTCGCCAAAGTGACGGAGTTCAGCTAAATTCTCATTTCTCATAGGTGGATTAGGTATAGGTTCAGGGTCAAACTGAGGAAGAAAGGAATAAGGACTGTTGAGCAGGTTTTGGAACTGCCAATCATTCGTCCACCATTCGTCCATTCCCAGAGGTTGGGTGTGGATTATAGGTTCTGGGATTGCTGGTTCTAAGTTTATAGGGAGTTGAGTTTCAATAGGACGAGTAAAAACATTTGTATTGACAGGCTGAATAGTATCACAGCTTGCCAATATAAAATCTAGCTCTTCCTGCAATGTCATTTCCTGGGTTTGTTTAGGGCTTTCTCCAATTTCTACTTGGGTTTGTCTAGAATCTCCTCCAATCTCCATTTCTATTTGCTTTGAATATTCATTAAACTGTAATCCCATCTGCCTAGACTCTTTCCTGACTTCAATTCCCTTCCCTTTATCTAAAGGATTTTCTATTTTAGGCATCTTTCTAGTGACAGGCTTCCTCCTACGCACACGCCTCCATCCTACAAATCTCCTTCTTTTCTTGGGCTTGGGTTTCTCCGGAGGTGGGGCATTGAATTCAATAGGTTCTTCTATATCTGGTATATACCTATTGAAATCTCTGGAAACCTCTATTTTTACCGGATAGAGATTTAAATTCTGAATGGCGTCAGACAAGTCACTCATGCTGTTTAGCACACATGCAAAATACACACAAATACTAAGTTAAAATTTCATAGATAACCTTTAAATATTATTTCATATCGTGTGACTACCAAAACAACTGAAATTTTTAAAACACACTAGGGTTTTCTTATTTATTTACTGGATATGGTTTCTGGACTTGTAGGTGAATAGGTTACTAAAACTTTAGTCAGATTATTTAAAGATTTGCATTTACTGCTACAGTAGCTAGCATATAGAGATCTGCCCATTTCTCATCTAACTTGTCCTCCCAAGGTGATTTACTGGTTAATTCCTGGGTTTCCTGTTTAATCTTCTTTTCTCGGATTTTCTTTATTTTCTCCTGACTTTTCTTAAAAATCAAACTTCTTTTATTTGGAGAAAGTGGTTCCTCATATTGTGCCTTTCGCACAAATATTCCTTCATCAGGAATTACAGACTAGTTTGAGGATTTGGTTTGGGATGAACTTCCCTTCTCGTTGGATGACCTATCTAATTTAAGATAGATGTTTGACAGCTTTTGTTTACCCATACTGTACACAAATATTCAAATAAGTAAACACATAATCACATAATGATAAGTAGAAAAATTAAGTATTTTCTAAATACTTAATTGGCTTAAATCAGTTGCTCTGATACCACCTTATTTCTGTCACGGCCCCCGACCCGGTTTGACCCGTTTCAGGAGCCGCGGGACAGAAAATCCCGTGGTATTTATTTAACAGCGGAAGTTTCTTCAGGATCTTTTAAAAACTGCAATTTCCCAATTATTTTATTTCACAACTCGGGATAAAATCCCGGTAATTTATATTCATAAGATTTCATGGAGAAACCTTTTATTTTACAAAACATGTTTCTTTATTTTATATTGAGCCACTTCCTTAAGCTTGTAGTGCTTCTCGGCACTTTTCCTGGATCACAACAGATCACCTGAAACATGTTTGAAAAAGGTTTTGTCAGCGGGAAATACTGAGTGAATCATTCTTTTTAGTAAAACGACCAGTTTGTTATAATTCACAGTATTAAGGGAGATTACAATGTTTCAGATATCAACCAACTACCCACAGTATTTGTCACTCGACCGGATCTGTGACTATGGTCATATCACCATTGGCCACCCGTTTGTCCAATGGCAAAGATTATCAAGTAATGTATACAGAACCACACATACTGGCTGTAATTTGGTGATTACATAAACTTAATCCCAGTAATTATAACCTTGAAAATAAACATGATTTTGAAAGTAATTTGATAAAAACAGAATGACTCACATTGCAGATTTAATTGAGCAGAGCCTAGCCTACTGATTAGCCTTTTAACCTAAATTAATAATAGGCACACAATTCGGTTAGTAACTTAATACAGCATTTACGATAACTCACGAGATTAAACCCTCACATCGAATGACAAAGTGCGATACTTAAACATCCATTGAATTAACAACGAATGACAAAGCATAAACCCTAATGTGGGCAGCACTTAAACATCCATTGGATAGTTTAATCGATCGGATATTGAATCGTATCAGCGATCGAGTTATTACCCTGTATTGCGGCGATGCTTTGTGATTCGTGTGTGTTTTGATAGTAAACAGAGCGTAACTCAGTGCATGTAGCGAAATTTTACGTCGTTTTAACTCCAGAATTTAAGTCCCAAGGCCCTCTATTTATACACAAAATTTGACCCGGCTTACGGACCGTAAGCCTCATCCCTTACGGTCCGTAAGGGTTACACCCTATTTATAGGGTAGCCCCGTGTGTGTGTAGGCTTGCTGAGTTGACAGTTTCTCAAAATTCGTTTTTGACAGCGAGATTTTAAGATAATCGTAACTAGGGTTTTACCCCCCTGAGTTTTAGGGGCCCTGATCCTGATGATTCTGAAAATTTTAGGGTTTGTGCAGAATCACTTGGGTGTCTCAATTAGGGTTTCCTATTGGATAAAATAATAAAATAAATAGGACTTTTAATGAGAGTTGTTACAAGATTACAACCCCATAGGTTCTGGCAATCATGTCAAAAGTCTCTTTATCCCAGGCATGGATTGGGACTCCCTCAATTCGTAGCCATGCAATACGATCTGTAAAACCTTTAATGCCCATCCATTGTCACACCCTGGCTTTGCGGAAGCGTGGTTAATTTTGGTGTGACTTCTTAATACCATAGCTTAATCATAACAAAGCTATATGAGTTAAAAACATGCAAGATCATCCATTAAGTTTTGTAAACCAAACACAATACCATTGTTTTAACATACCCTGATGAACATAATCTTGTTCAACAAACATTACAAACTGAAACATAACATAGACATGGTTTAAGGATTGTGTCTTGTCCAGGAAAGAGACACATCCCCTAAACCCCGGATGACCTTGGAAACTAGTGCAGCGGAAAACATGCCATACCGTGCCAGATCTCGTTAATTTCCTGAAATACATGTAAGTTGAAAAATCAACAATAATGTTGAGCGAGTTCATGTGTAAGTGAGTATGTAAAACACTTGTGAGTATAAAAATAGTTGTGGTATGTAGCAGTGTAAGAGGACTTGTGATCACCAATGGTTTGCAAGGCCACTGACATATGTGAAGTGCAAATAGGGAGACTCAAACCTAGCAGATTTCGCCACGGCAAAGTATGTGGACAAAGTCACCCCACGGTCCGTTTCTAGTTTGGCCGGGGGCTGGGCTCGCTACACCCAGATAGATCTACCGCTCCTGTCCCTCGGTCCCTCCATGAGGACTAATGGCCCCATGTTGTTCCTATCCACTCACATGATCGTATAACACCTCCTTACGTTAAACATACCGTTGTAAAGTACTCGTAAATCATAGTAACATGTATTTCACCCCCGAAGTTAAGTAAACTGAAAACAGTTAGAGAAAAGGGGGACATGAACTCACAGTGAATGCGCGTCTCTACCAAGTGTCTCCAATACAGTAAGCTGTGCAACGACCTACAAGTGCTAATTCTATTAGACGGACGGCCGTGCTTTAGCTTTATAGTTTAAGTCTTTGGGAAATAGTTAGACAACTATTTCGTGTTTATGTTCCGTATACACTTGGTAGTTATTCTTCTTCCCAAGGATGGGGGATACAATACATGTGCGTAAGTTACGTTTTTATCAATCTTGTGGTAATGTAATTACCGGTGTAACTTATATGTTTGTGGAAGCGTTCGTAAAGTTTTGGAATCATTAACGCTTGTAAATATTATTTTCACTCTAAAATAATATTTATGTATTTCACAAAATAATCATAAACAGTGTTGTGACAAATATATTTATCACGTTAATCTTTGTGAAAACCCCACCTCCGAATATTTAGTAAAATATAGTGCTGGCGAAATTTATGTTTCGAAAATATGTCCAAAAATAGTTCTAACACTTGTTGTGTAAATAATTCTAAGTGTTAGGTTTTTAGAAAAATTTCGCCAGAGTTTCCTCTGTAACTGGAGGTGGCCACGCTTTCAAGCGTATCATTTTCTTTTAACAAATCAATTCAACAACTCCTTTATTCAATCAAACAATTTCCGACACATCAAACTAGTCGACAAGTATGTAAATTTGCATAATCGCATGAACTTGTAGCTTTTCCCGCATCTATAGTGTAAATCCCCTTTATATATGTAGGTCTTTATATAAAGTAACTTCAATCTTGTAAAAACCTCGTATTTAGAGAAATCCGACTTTACAACTTCTAGTAACAAGTGACAAATTTACTTCTTTGTCGGATCTCTTTGTTTCACAAGTGTTTACACACTTGTGGTTTATAAAACCATATTTATTAGTGTAAGATCCTTTCTTTAAAATACATGGTTTCTTGAATGTGTGGTTCTTTGAAGATACCACTTGCGGATACGTAGATCCGCTAGTTTTAAACACCATTTTACCGGTTAAATCACTTTTACACAAGTAAAATATTTTCACACAAGTTCATGTATCTTGTGTGGTAGAGTTTCGCCTTTAACCCTTGTATTTAGTCAAAAACGAGCTTATGTGAAGATACATGATCTTACAAAGTCGGGTTAAACGGAGATCCGAGCTACCACATCATAGATCGGGTCTCAATATTCACATATTTCAAGTCCTACGACTTTTACACAAGTTATATGTTATTATCCACCATTTTTGTGATTTTACTAGACTTTTATGCATCAAAATGTATGTTTTCGATATTTAACCGACAAACTTCCTTTTAACCACTTTAGATATGCTTAAATATGAGTTTTAAACAATATACCTCTAGCTCGGGGCTAGGGAAGAATCTTGACGAAAAAGATGTGGATAAAAGCTAACGGTGGAGGTCCTTCGCGTTCCGCTTGCTCCGAGGCTCCTAATACGTGATCCTTGAAGTGTGTATGTTGTTGGAATGCAAGAACCAAAAATCGAAAGTGGGTGTGTGAATGAGGGGTGTTCGGCCGAGAGTGGGTAAGGGAGAGAGAGAGTGGTTTGTTGTGAAAGGTGAAGTGAAGATTATGCTAGTTAATCTCTAGCATTTATAGGAAATTGTGAGGGTATTACCCATTGGAAAATATGTAGGCTAGATTTTTAGCACAAGGATTTAAATATTGATCAAGTACTTAAACATGTTTCCCCATAGTTAGGCCGATCTCATTAGGGGGGTGTGTCTAGTTCGATCTTAACTAGTTTAGTTAGGGTGGTGGTGGTGTTAAGTAGGTTAGTTAAATGTTTAACCTTGTTAGTACTATATAGCGTGTTATGACGGGTGTTAGGGTAATCAGGGACCCTGACTGGCTCAGAAAAATAAAAATAGTGAAAATACTAATATTTTCATGTTCCGGGTAGAGTCCGGGTGTCCGGTTGGATAGTAATCCGTTAAAGCATTACAAAAGGCTTTAAAGTGTCGTTATTGTTGTTTTTAGTGACACATTTTGTTTCCAACACTTTAGAAAGTGTCTAGTGTTATTTTCTCATGTTCTGGCACTTTACTAGTCAGCTAGAAGCTGGTTAAATTATTAAAGTGCTGTGTTTTGTACTTAAAGTACGTTTTAGGCACATCCGAAACAGTGTATCTTATCCCTAGAGACGCGGTAACACAACCCTTATATCCCTACACTCACTACCAGTGTAGCCAAAATATATGAGGCTCTTAACAGGCCTTAGAGGCAGTGTCTGCCTGATGCTGGTCATATCAGCATGTTTGCCGTGTATCCGTTTAGTGCTACTGTGCTTTTTGTGCATCATGTTTGTCACTAGGGTTCAGTATGTAATTAATGTAGTGACAGCAAATAAAGTATGATGCAAGTAAGTGCATGTATCAGTATGCAGGTAGCAGTTTATCAGCTAGTTTCAACAAGCACAGTAATCAAGTAGTAATTAATCATTAATTAAGTCGTACGGATACCTGGTTTAGTGCGGGTTGTCACATTCTCCCCCCGTTAAATAAATTTCGTCCCGAAATTTAAGTTCTGCTTGTAGATGCAGAGTTCTTAGGAAATAGGTGAGGGTATTTCTCTTTCATCCGGTCCTCACGTTCCCAGGTAAATTCAGGACCATGTCTGGCATTCCAACGAACCTTGACGAGCTTGACACTGCTCCGGCGGGTCTTGTTAACTTTCCAATCCGTGACCTCAACAGGTTCTTCAACGAAGTGGAGCGTGTCGTCAATATGAATCTCGTCGATAGGAATGGCAACGTCAACTTGAGTTGGACTTTTCTTTAAATTGGATACATGAAATGTATCGTGAACACCATTTAGTTCAGCAGGTAGTTCCAACTTGTATGCTACTGTCCCAATTCTTTCCAGAATTCTGAAAGGACCAATGTAGCGCGGATTTAACTTCCCTCGCTTTCCAAAGCGTGCCACCCCCTTCCAGGGTGAAACTTTCAATAGCACCATTTCTCCAACTTGGAAATCCACATGCTTCCGGTTTGGATCCGCGTAGGCCTTTTGTCTGTGGCGAGCTGCTTCGATGCGTTTAAGTATTTGCGCGATCTTGTCTGTCGTCTCTTGGACGATCTCGGGACCAGCAAGCTGCCTGTCACCCGCGTCAGACCAACATAGTGGTGATCGGCACTTGCGTCCGTATAGGGCCTCGAATGGCGCGACACCAATACTGGTGTGGTAGCTGTTGTTGTATGAAAATTCGACCAAAGGTAAGTGTTTATCCCAGCTACCGCCTAAATCCATAACACATGCCCTCAGCATGTCTTCCAAAGTTTGTATCGTTCGCTCGCTCTGGCCGTCAGTTTGCAGATGGAACGCAGTGCTCAAATTCAATTGTGAGCCAAAAGATTCTTGGAAGGATTGCCATATTCTTGACACAAACCTTCCGTCTCTATCAGAGATGATCGAGAGAGGTACTCCATGACGTGCTACGATCTCTCTCAAGTAAATTTCCGCAAGTTTACTAGTACTGTCTTTCTCCTTAATTGGCAGAAAGTGTGCGGACCTTGTTAGGCGGTCAACAATCACCCAAATCATATCATGGCCTCTTGGCATTCTTGGCATTTTTGTAATAAAATCCATGGAGATTTGTTCCCATTTCCACTTGGGAATCTCAGGTTGTTGCAGTAGCCCTGAAGGCTTCTGGTATTCCGCTTTAACCTTAGCGCACGTTAAACATTTGCTCACGTAGACAGCAACGTCGCCTTTCATCCTAGGCCACCAATAATAATCTGTGAGATCTTGGTACATCTTATCCGCTCCAGGATGGATAGAGTACCTTGATTTGTGAGCTTCATCAAAAATAACCTTCCTCAAATCACCAAACAGAGGAACCCAAATCCTTTTCTCAAAACATAACGTTCCTTCCTCGTTTGGTACCAAAAGCTTTTCCATTCTGCGGAGACATTCTTCCTCAAGGTTTCCCTCCTTGAGAGCTTCCTTTTGTGCAGCACGAATGCGCAAGGAAAGATCGGTTCGTATAATCATTTCCAAAGCTCTAACCCTTATGGGCTTGATTCTTTCTTTACGACTTAGGGCATCGGCAACAACATTCGCCTTCCCTGGATGATACTTAATCTCGCAGTCGTAGTCGTTCAACAATTCCACCCATCGTCTTTGTCTCATATTCAACTCCTTCTGGTTGAATATATGTTGTAGGCTTTTGTGTTCTGTGAAGATTGTGCACTTCGTACCATACAGGTAGTGTCTCCAGATCTTTAAAGCGAAAACCACTGCGCCAAGCTCTAAATCGTGTGTGGTATAGTTCTTTTCGTGCACTTTCAGTTGGCGTGATGCGTAAGCAATGACCTTTTGGCGTTGCATCAACACACAACCCAATCCTTGACGCGATGCGTCGCAGTATACCACAAAGTCATCAGTACCTTCTGGTAGAGCTAAGATTGGCGCGTTACAAAGCTTATCCTTCAGTATCTGAAACGCTTCTTCCTGTTTGATTCCCCAATCAAACTCCTTATCTTTCTGGGTGAGGAGCGTCAAAGGTTGAGCGATTTTCGAAAAATCCTCGATGAACCTTTGATAGTAGCCAGCCAAACCCAAGAATTGTCGAATTTCGGTTGGCGTTGTAGGCGTTTCCCAATTCTTGATTGCCTCGATCTTTGTGGGATCAACATGGATTCCATTTCTATAAACCACATGTCCAAGAAACTGGACTTCGCGTAGCCAAAACTCGCACTTGGAGAATTTGGCGTACAGCTGTTCCTTCTTTAGCAGTTCCAATATGGTTCTAGATGCTGCTCGTGTTCAGCCTTCGTCTTTGAGTAAATCCGGATGTCGTCGATGAATACAATCACAAACTTGTCTAAGTATGGCTTGCAAACCCTATTCATCAAGTCCATAAAGACTGCAGGTGCGTTTGTCAAACCAAATGGCATAACGAGGAACTCGTAGTGTCCATAACGAGTTCGGAAGGCTGTTTTCGGGATACTTTCCTTCTGTATCCTTAGTTGATGGTATCCAGATCGAAGATCGATCTTAGAGTAACAGCTTGAACCTTGAAGTTGGTCGAACAGATCATCGATTCTTGGCAGAGGATACCTGTTCTTGATCGTCAGCTTGTTCAATTCTCTGTAGTCAATGTTTATTTGAAAATCATCATCCTCCTTTTTGATGGGTAACAATGGGATTACCCCAAAAAGGAAATTTTTGGTATGTTATCTTCCTTCTCCATCCGTTGCCAACACTTCTCTGTCGATCGTTGCACCCCCGAAAATGTAAGTCGCTGTGATGTATTGACTACGGGGGCAGTGCCTGGAATTGAATCGTCGTGAAACTCTACTTGCCTCTGAGGTGGCAGTCCAGGCAAGTCTTCTGGGAAGTCTTCTGGATACTCCCTTACGACAGGGATGTTTTCGACTCTTGGCTCAGCAGCCTTTTTATCCACGATGTGTGCTAGAAAAGCAACACATCCTTTCTGTAAACACTCCCTTGCTTTCAAGCAGATGATAAATCTTAGCGGTGTGTCACGCTTCTCTCCGTGAACCACAATTGTCTCACCATCATTGGTTGGGATACGAACAACTTTCTCGTGACATACTATCTCAGCCTTGTTGCCTGATAACCAATCCATTCCTACTACCACGTCGAAGCTTCCCAACTGGACTGGTAGTAGATCTAGAGCGAACTCACGTTCTCCTAATTCGATCACACAGCCTCTGATAACTTCATTGGCTTCCACTAACTTCCCATTAGCTAACTCGATTGAGTAGGGAATATCTAACTTACTAGTGGTTAAACCAAGTATATTCTTAAATTCTAATGACACGAAGCCATAATCGGTACCAGCATCAAACAAAATAGGTGCAAAAGTTTTGGTTGTTAGAGAACGTACCAGAAGCCACACCTGGATCCTGGCATGCCTCACAAGCTCTGATGTCGGATTTTCTCTCACGGTCTTGTTTCAACTTCAGGCATTCCCTCTTAAAATGTCCAACTTCCTTACAATGGAAGCATCCTATCATTCGGCCATTTCCTTTCCCATTTCCACCTAGAGCGTTGTTACTGTTTTCTCCTTGTATGGAACTCTTCATCCCACAACCTTCCTTGTTGTGTCCTTTCCTCCCGTACCAAGGCTTCTGACATCCACCATCACGGTGACACTTGCACTCAGCCCATCTTGGTTTGGTTTCTAAGTAAATCTTATCACTGGCCTGTTTGTTAGGGCAATCTTTCTTGAAATGCCCTTTGTCCCCGCAGTCAAAGCACCCTCGAATAGATCTTTGTTCATCGTTGTTCATTTGGGTATCTTCGGTAAGCTTCCTTTTGTTCTTTCCAGACGACTCTACCTGAGTTTTCTTGTCAGGGTTTGCAAGTTTTTCTAGTCTATTTGCTTCCGTAACGAGTGCCAAACCCATCTTACTTGCAACAATGGTTGTTGGTGGCGTAGATGCTGTCATCAAGCTCAAGACTTGAGGCGCCAGTTCCCAAATGAATTGTTCCAATTTCTTCAGTTCTGGTTTTACCAGGTATGGAACAATTTGTGACAGATCATGGAGTCGTTGCACGTACTCCAACACCTTCGGACCTTCCATCATTAGGCTCCGAAATTCATCTTCCCACTTCTGGGTTTCCGTGTGGGGGCAATACTTCTTATGCATCATTCCTTTCAACTCATCCCAAGTTAACGCGTATGCTGTAGTTAGGCCCATTATTCGAACCTGAAGATTCCACCATAATCGAGCTCCATCTTGAAACAACTCAGAAACGTATGGGACCTGTTGTTCTGGCGTACAACCACTCATTCGAAAGATGGATTCCATACTTTCAATCCATTTTACAAAAGTTATGGCACCCCCAGTGCCGTCGAACTTCGGGGGCTTGTAGTTGAGGAAGTGCCAGTAGGAACAAACGTTATTTTCTGAGGTACCTTTGATTGGTTCGGAGCGTAGGGCCTCGTGCTGTGCTATAGCTGCAGCAATTATCTCTTTAAGTTCTGCCTCAGAGGTGGGCATGCGCATTTCGCGTCTTGGCGGCATCTTCTAAAAGATGTTTCACATAGGTTAGTGAAGTGTATGCATTCAACAATACCAACACATAACATTTCATGTTATCAACAAGTCAATCACATAACCTCTTATGTTATAGGACATAAACAATTGATTGAACATCGCATGTGATGAGAATACTGCGATTGTACTGCCACAATTCGAGACCACAATGTAAAGCTTACAAGTGCACCACTATATCATATTACATTAATGACTTAGTAGGGGACGACCCTAGACAAGTCGTGCGATCGCTGGACATGTTCAGGAGTCTCTGGTTCGTCCTTTCTCAAATTTCAGGACTCCACGTCAAGTTTCTGAATTTCTGTCCTAAAACAACATTTCTTCTCAATCGTTTCCTTGAGCTCGTCCCAGCTCAGTGTATAAGCAGTGTCTGTGCCAAGGGTCTGAACCTGAAGGTTCCATTTAGAGAGTGTGCCATCTAGATATATCCCCGAGATGTAGGTAACACTCTGTTGGGGCGATCAGTTACTCATTCCTAGAATGGAGTCGGTCTTTTCGGACCAACGAACAAATGCAACGGTGCCTCCTGTTTTATCAAAGTTCAAAGGCTTGCAGTTTAGGAACTATTTATAGGTGCAGCCAGTTGGATGGTTATTTCCAGTAATGCCATCGTTGTTCTTAGAGTGGAGGGCTTCATGTCGTGCATTTATCTGTGAGATGCGTTCTTGCAGCTCGGCTTCTGTCCTTGGCAATGTACTGGTGTTTGTGTCACGCCTGGGTGACATTCCCCTTTTGTCGAAATAGCGTGAAGCGGGTTGGACAATGTTTCAATTGTCTATGGGGTATATATAGCAACGTAAGCCGTCATGTAATCCCCCATTTCACACGCAAATATACTCACTGTATAAGTGGGGAAAATAAATTCCTGAGCCTTCACATAGGCTTGTCAATTTGGCTTGTTGCTTGTAATAGAATGAACCCGAGGCTACATCGCCTAGGTCATTTGTGTTTAAGTTATTTCCTGCTGCCTTGGTTATTATTAGCTTGGCCTGCAGAGTCCACCAGGATTCCTGTGCACTACAAATCGTTATTACGTGGGCCCCCGTAATAATAAATTGTCTTGCACAGTTACCCCAAATTTTCTCTCATCCAAGCAGATGGTCAATCAAGGAGCAACAGCCGGTGCATTGGCATGAACAGGGTCATACTCCAATGCGGGGTCAGGAGCAACGCCTGGCTCAGGGGCCACGGCTAGCTTTGAATCAAAAACTCCATCTCAAAATCAGCTGGATCAACAATCACAGGGGTTACAGGATCCCCCAAGGGCTGGTCTAAGTGCATGATCTCAATGTCATGGTCTGGATCAACACCAGGCGTAAAAACAGAATTGTCCTCATAATCGTGATCAAACTCAAAGCTGTGTGTGGGATCCGGTGCAGCTGATGATGCCATATCAGGGTCGGCGTCGTGTAAGTAGTGCTGCATTCCCTGTATGTGCGAAGATGCGGATGTTAGAAACTCAAAGGAGTCTGGGGTAGGGGAAAGGACATAAGTTTCCCTTGCAGAAGCGTCCGCATGCAGTAGACTAATACCAGCAGCGATAGGGATCCTGCCCTCGAATGGGTCCTCCTCCAGTAGATCGTTATCGTCGTCAGAGGCCACGTCGGGAGGGCATATCATCAACAGAATAAGTGGCAAAGGGCACAGGAGCAGGGATCACTGCCAGTGGCAAATTCCCAACAAGATGGCCATCAGTAGGCTCTGCTACGACTTCAGGTAGTGCACAAAGGGCTGAAAGTCGTCATTGTCTGTGCCGGTAGTATCAGAAATGCACACCTCGTGCCCTGTTGAACTATGTCGTCTGATACTATGGTCATGGGGTTCGTAGTGTCCATCTTTCTAGTACTTGATGTAAGCATGACGTTTGTAACACAAACGCATATACGTATAATAATAATACTCAATCATATAATCATATAATCACATAAGTCACCAAGTAAGCATTCAAATCATTCTACTAGTCTTACTAGCCAATTTCATCCAGTCTACAAGACTGCTCTATCCTTCACTTAAACCAAACCTCGATCCTCCAGATCGATCCTATAACAAACCAACGTGCTTAACTACCTCGATCACCTTGCTCCTCCAGACCGATCCTCAGCCCTCCAAGCTGAGCCTATAAATAATAAAATGTGCTCAACATTTGTTTGTAAAAAGTTGTGGATCTGGACTTAAGTGGTATGCAGAAAAATGTTTTCGTGAGAGCCCTAGTGATCATAGTCTAGACTCGAGAAAGAATCCTAGTTCGCTATGATCAGAGCTCTGATACCAAGCTGTCACACCCTGGCTTTGCGGAAGCGTGGTTAATTTTGGTGTGACTTCTTAATACCATAGCTTAATCATAACAAAGCTATATGAGTTAAAAACATGCAAGATCATCCATTAAGTTTTGTAAACCAAACACAATACCATTGTTTTAACATACCCTGACGAACATAATCTTGTTCAACAAACATTACAAACTGAAACATAACATAGACATGGTTTAAGGATTGTGTCTTGTCCAGGAAAGAGACACATCCCCTAAACCTCGGATGACCTTGGAAACTAGTGCAGCGGAAAACATGCCATACCGTGCCAGATCTCGTTAATTTCCTGAAATACATGTAAGTTGAAAAATCAACAATAATGTTGAGCGAGTTCATGTGTAAGTGAGTATGTAAAACACTTGTGAGTATAAAAATAGTTGTGGTATGTAGCAGTGTAAGAGGACTTGTGATCACCAATGGTTTGCAAGGCCACTGACATATGTGAAGTGCAAATAGGGAGACTCAAACCTAGCAGATTTCGCCACGGCAAAGTATGTGGACAAAGTCACCCCACGGTCCGTTTCTAGTTTGGCCGGGGGCTGGGCTCGCTACACCCAGATAGATCTACCGCTCCTGTCCCTCGGTCCCTCCATGAGGACTAATGGCCCCATGTTGTTCCTATCCACTCACATGATCGTATAACACCTCCTTACGTTAAACATACCGTTGTAAAGTACTCGTAAATCATAGTAACATGTATTTCACCCCCGAAGTTAAGTAAACTGAAAACAGTTAGAGAAAAGGGGGACATGAACTCACAGTGAATGCGCGTCTCTACCAAGTGTCTCCAATACAGTAAGCTGTGCAACGACCTACAAGTGCTAATTCTATTAGACGGACGGCCGTGCTTTAGCTTTATAGTTTAAGTCTTTGGGAAATAGTTAGACAACTATTTCGTGTTTATGTTCCGTATACACTTGGTAGTTATTCTTCTTCCCAAGGATGGGGGATACAATACATGTGCGTAAGTTACGTTTTTATCAATCTTGTGGTAATGTAATTACCGGTGTAACTTATATGTTTGTGGAAGCGTTCGTAAAGTTTTGGAATCATTAACGCTTGTAAATATTATTTTCACTCTAAAATAATATTTATGTATTTCACAAAATAATCATAAACAGTGTTGTGACAAATATATTTATCACGTTAATCTTTGTGAAAACCCCACCTCCGAATATTTAGTAAAATATAGTGCTGGCGAAATTTATGTTTCGAAAATATGTCCAAAAATAGTTCTAACACTTGTTGTGTAAATAATTCTAAGTGTTAGGTTTTTAGAAAAATTTCGCCAGAGTTTCCTCTGTAACTGGAGGTGGCCACGCTTTCAAGCGTATCATTTTCTTTTAACAAATCAATTCAACAACTCCTTTATTCAATCAAACAATTTCCGACACATCAAACTAGTCGACAAGTATGTAAATTTGCATAATCGCATGAACTTGTAGCTTTTCCCGCATCTATAGTGTAAATCCCCTTTATATATGTAGGTCTTTATATAAAGTAACTTCAATCTTGTAAAAACCTCGTATTTAGAGAAATCCGACTTTACAACTTCTAGTAACAAGTGACAAATTTACTTCTTTGTCGGATCTCTTTGTTTCACAAGTGTTTACACACTTGTGGTTTATAAAACCATATTTATTAGTGTAAGATCCTTTCTTTAAAATACATGGTTTCTTGAATGTGTGGTTCTTTGAAGATACCACTTGCGGATACGTAGATCCGCTAGTTTTAAACACCATTTTACCGGTTAAATCACTTTTACACAAGTAAAATATTTTCACACAAGTTCATGTATCTTGTGTGGTAGAGTTTCGCCTTTAACCCTTGTATTTAGTCAAAAACGAGCTTATGTGAAGATACATGATCTTACAAAGTCGGGTTAAACGGAGATCCGAGCTACCACATCATAGATCGGGTCTCAATATTCACATATTTCAAGTCCTACGACTTTTACACAAGTTATATGTTATTATCCACCATTTTTGTGATTTTACTAGACTTTTATGCATCAAAATGTATGTTTTCGATATTTAACCGACAAACTTCCTTTTAACCACTTTAGATATGCTTAAATATGAGTTTTAAACAATATACCTCTAGCTCGGGGCTAGGGAAGAATCTTGACGAAAAAGATGTGGATAAAAGCTAACGGTGGAGGTCCTTCGCGTTCCGCTTGCTCCGAGGCTCCTAATACGTGATCCTTGAAGTGTGTATGTTGTTGGAATGCAAGAACCAAAAATCGAAAGTGGGTGTGTGAATGAGGGGTGTTCGGCCGAGAGTGGGTAAGGGAGAGAGAGAGTGGTTTGTTGTGAAAGGTGAAGTGAAGATTATGCTAGTTAATCTCTAGCATTTATAGGAAATTGTGAGGGTATTACCCATTGGAAAATATGTAGGCTAGATTTTTAGCACAAGGATTTAAATATTGATCAAGTACTTAAACATGTTTCCCCATAGTTAGGCCGATCTCATTAGGGGGGTGTGTCTAGTTCGATCTTAACTAGTTTAGTTAGGGTGGTGGTGGTGTTAAGTAGGTTAGTTAAATGTTTAACCTTGTTAGTACTATATAGCGTGTTATGACGGGTGTTAGGGTAATCAGGGACCCTGACTGGCTCAGAAAAATAAAAATAGTGAAAATACTAATATTTTCATGTTCCGGGTAGAGTCCGGGTGTCCGGTTGGATAGTAATCCGTTAAAGCATTACAAAAGGCTTTAAAGTGTCGTTATTGTTGTTTTTAGTGACACATTTTGTTTCCAACACTTTAGAAAGTGTCTAGTGTTATTTTCTCATGTTCTGGCACTTTACTAGTCAGCTAGAAGCTGGTTAAATTATTAAAGTGCTGTGTTTTGTACTTAAAGTACGTTTTAGGCACATCCGAAACAGTGTATCTTATCCCTAGAGACGCGGTAACACAACCCTTATATCCCTACACTCACTACCAGTGTAGCCAAAATATATGAGGCTCTTAACAGGCCTTAGAGGCAGTGTCTGCCTGATGCTGGTCATATCAGCATGTTTGCCGTGTATCCGTTTAGTGCTACTGTGCTTTTTGTGCATCATGTTTGTCACTAGGGTTCAGTATGTAATTAATGTAGTGACAGCAAATAAAGTATGATGCAAGTAAGTGCATGTATCAGTATGCAGGTAGCAGTTTATCAGCTAGTTTCAACAAGCACAGTAATCAAGTAGTAATTAATCATTAATTAAGTCGTACGGATACCTGGTTTAGTGCGGGTTGTCACATCCATGGTTTGATCGAAGAGAACCATTTGGACTGACGTTGCTGGTAGTGATTCATGAAGGCTTCATAGTGGCTCTTTAGAGTGAAGTTCAAGAGAACCCTCAGACCGCCCAAGTATCGGAGTCCTGTCAGGAATTGATGCATGTTTCCCATGGTATCAATCAAGTTGCATAAAATATGAAAGCTCTTAGCCTCAACCATCAGTGATGTTCCACCCCATGCATGTAACGTCTTAGGGTTAGTGTCACACCCCGACCGCGTAAAACAACAAATCGCGGCGGAAACATCGGGGCGTGTTGCAACAGAATTAATGTTTCATAACCATGGATACCAAAAAGTGTTTCGTTTTATTAAACATTGAATAATTACATCGTCTTGAAATCTAAATACACTATATTAAACATAGTCTATCATTGTTATTGAGTCACTAAGGCCTTGTCCAGTCCTATGTGAGCATGCATCTTATCAATCGATATCATTCAACAATACCTGAAACATATGTGAAAACGAGGTCAGCAAAGAAATGCTGGCGAGTACATAGGTTTTGTAGGAGTGTCGAAATCATGGCTAGTTTAGACGTTGCAATACTTTATTTAAAAACCTTGTTTTGAAAAGAGTATAATATTGCAACTTAATTAACCAACTCAAATCAAGCGGGTTATAATTTGTAAAACCTCGTAGCCATGACTCTTAACCCAAAAACATTTGTTTTAGTAAATTATTTGAAAAACAATGATAAGTTCAGGTGATATGTATAAATAAGAGAATAATGCATGATTAAATGAATAACCATGTAAAATGAGTTTGTATAAGATAAGTTGTTTGTAAATAAATGTCTTGTGAAAAGTATGTTACTTGTATAAAATGTTCTATGTCTCAAACTGAAATGATTCAAATAACGCTACAATATGTAATACCATACAAACACTTATATATAGGAAGTACCATCGGCGTATCCACCATGCTTGTATCATATTCCACACGCATTGTTACTTAATCACTTAATCCAAACCAAACCACCAAAGTAATGTTCATGCCCAAATGTAAATCATGTAATATGTATAACCAAAATAATATCGTATATCTCTTTGAAGCCAATCGTTTACCCAATCGTTAAAACATCGTGTGAAACCCAATCGTTACCCAATCATTAAAACATCGTGTGAAAACCAATCGTAAATCGTTTAATTCGTTTTAGGTCGTGAAACTACTTATAAGGTCGTCTCGCTAATAACATTCAAACCTTCGTGACTTTCATCGCTTCTCGTTTTCGTATTAACAAACCTCCATAGGGTAAATTAATAATTACAGATTCAGTCGCTACCTACCATACCCACACATAACCACGGGTGTAGTAAATAACGGGATTTGTCAGATCCTATGGTACCATAACCTAATACTGGTCGGCTTGATCATTGCTAATGAATGTCATTTGTTATGTAACTACAACCAACAAGTTTGTTCACTTTATGAAATCGTTATTAGTTTTGTAAAAATCGCCTTAATTGTTTTTGAAACCATCGTTATAACATCGAAAACATTTAGCACATATGAGTCACCCCAAAACAATTGAAAACAGTAAAATAGGGGAAAATGTACTCGCCTGATAATGCTTGGAGGTCTTGAACAACAACCAAACAAAGCTAGAGGGAGCACGGAATCAGTCGGCAAACTAAAACTATATAAATAAACCGGACTTAAATCGGGAGATCGGATAGAATAAGGCTTGGTAAACCAAATGAGTATTGGAACTCATATGATATGGTTTAACAAGGCCTACATACTACATTGAGACTAACCTAAGTGCTTTCGACCCATCGCGACCCATTAAGGTAACTTATGCTACTTTAACGCGTCGTGCGCGTGAAACGCGTTCGGACCGTCTAACTAGTCCTATGACAAGTGTTATATGCCTAAATATGTTACATAATCAGTTATGTGACAAAAGTTTAGGTTACATATGCTTAATTACCAATTATAAATGAAAAGGGTATTCTGGTAATTTACCTAAGGCATATAAACTACCTATCATACAACTACTCAAACGATGTGACCATAGGGTATAACCTCGGAAGGTTATTCCCTACCTACTATGGTCACCTAATGTATTTGGTCGGATCCTAATGATCGACCAAACTGGGTCGGGTTCGAAGGTATAGGCGATTTATTAGATCGCCTACCCTACGACCCTAGACAACGTGGTAATCAGTGGGCATAGTCCCAAGGGACTATGACCAACGTGATTACACTCACGTTGCGAAGTTCAAACGAACTTCGCATTGACCATTACTGGTCAACGCTGAAAGTCAAACAAAGTTTGACTTTCTGACTCGAAAAGCAGTAAAAATAAGGAAAAGAACGAAAGAATACTTACGAAGGGTCCCCGAATGCTAATCCCGATCCAAGAACTCAGGTATGAAACAATGGTTTCAACTTAGAGCTCTCAAATCAGAATTCTTGTGCAAAATGAGGTTGTGTGGGTTGGGTATTTATAGGAATACCCGAACCGTTAGGATCGTTTAATGGAAAACGTGCCATGATCCAACCCGTACACTTGTCGGAACCTTATGGAAGCTTAAAATGGTTCTTATCATCATGACTAGGCAATTGGGAACATGTGGTGGAGGATCAAACAGCTGCAGCCTGCTGTTTAAAAACTCTGAATCTGGTCAGCAGACCCCTAGCGCACCGCTACGCTATAAGTGTAGCGCACCGCTAGGCCCAAGTTTGGCAGATTTACACTTTTGGTCCCTGTCATGCATTCAGCCCATTTTTGACACGTTTAAGGCCCGTTAACCCCATTTCAAAGCTCTAAAATGAAGTTAAAGTATAGGGAACTTAAAATGTGTTCAAAAATATCTCGGATGTCGGTTCGTTTAGCCGTACGAACGCGATGTTCGCTTAATTACGACGGAATGCGCATAAGCGCGAAAAACGATCCAAATGACGAAACGAATGGATTTTTCTTATGCCGAACACTAAAATAAAATATTATAGTGCTTACATAAATTTTTGGATGTCCGGATGTATTCAGAACGTAAGTTATGCGTAAAAATGCGAACTTGTGCACTTTTTGGCGCTTTTAGTCCCTGAATGACACAAAAGTTTATTTTAGCATACCGAACACCTCAAAGCCTATTTCTAAGCTATGTAAAGGATATTTATGGTATGTTTAACTTATGTTCATGTTCCGGAAGGTCTGTTACAGTTCAAATTGGCATACTTTCGCAGTTTGTCAACTTTAGTCCCTGTAAGCGATTAAACTTTGATTTCACCACACCAAACCTTCCAAAACTTATAACTAAGTTATGTAAAGGTTATTTAAGGTATGTTAAGCCTATTTCACTTTTCCAGAGTGTTCGTTGGATTAAACTGGTTATATCTACACTTCAGAGCGCGTATAACCCTCCAGAAAGCGATTTAAAGCTTGAAATCGAACAAGAGTCGATACGTGCAAACGATACACATATTTTTACAAATCCCAAGTATGAAATACAATATTTCATTGGTTTGGTATTTGTTTGATGGCCGTGGAGGCACAGGTGTTACAGTCTCCCCTACTTTAGGAAATTTCGTCCCGAAATTTATTTAGAGGAAACTTGTGAGAGCTTGAAAACATGAGATTGAAAAGATCGAACAATATTGGTTAGGGTTCTGAACTTCTAGTAATCTTTAATAACATCATGATTGCAATGTAAGAGGGATACTTATATACAAGTATATGAAGCGTCATTGGTGCGTCCACCGTACCTCCATTACATCGTTCTCATTTCGTTATTGTTGTCACTATCGGTTCTTACACATAATAAATCTTACTGTGTTTCTGTGCACTAAATTTCATAATTATGTACGCGTCCATAATCAGACAATTCTTTGCACAATTCACACAGTCTATTTTATAGTGTGTAGGGGAAAACCAAATGAACAAACCGGTGATGAGTGTGACTAGACCGCCATAGAGTCCTTTAAATTAAATCAATAAATGATCTAAATAGACTATCAAGGAGTCTGTTCAGCTACATCACTAGATGTCGTTCTCTAACCAAATTGTGAATCAATCTTTTTGACTAGACTACTAAGAGGGTCTCTTATGAATCATGGAGTGGTACTATATAACCCAAGGGTCTTAACTACCAGGTAGAAGCCCATAAGGATTTAAGGTAGTACCTTTTGAATATCCTACTATGAATCTCTCATATGAAGATATGAAAGATTCTATGAGGATTTGGAAAATCGTAACACACAAAAACATAGAGGAGAACACATAAACACATATCATATAACCACAAAATGTTTCGTTAATTTGTCTTGTAAATTGCGTACATGCATTTAAAGCACACTAGGAATCCATTCCGTGAATTTCATTTGGTACTTTAAACGTTATCAAGAATCCAACTATAAAGATAGAAAAATTCAAAAAGAAAATTCGATTTCGATTACTAGGAACCGAAGTGTTCGAATTAAGGTACATAAGGAATCCGATTAAGGACTCTGATTTGAATGATGATTATCCACAAGGGTCTAATTGTGGAGATAAAAAGATCCCATATGGATTTTAGAAGTTGAAGATGTTTTGAAATCTTGCACGGGATGTGCTTAAGTCAAAACATGAAGTAAAATGCTTATGAAGTTGAGATGCCTGATATGTCAAGGCGACATATGAAGCGGAATTTGAAGGTTAAGTCAATGTATGAGGAAAATATTTTTGAAAACTATGCATGGGGTTCTTTTAAGAAAAATGTGTTTAACGTTTTTGAAACCTTATATATAATATTTTTTTTGAAATCATAAAGTAGGTGTAATAGGTAGATATATTTACAAAAATGTTTTAAAATCATGCGAAATGAATTTTGAAATTATGTATAAGGTTTTTGAAAGACATGAATGATGCTTTTCGAAATCATGCACTTGATCAGAAAATGTATTGTGTTAATATTGTCTTCAGACTATATGAAATATTTTGAAATTAGAAAGGTTGGTTTTGATAACATGGCCAATGTTTTTGAAATAACACAGACAATGCATCTAGAAAAATTGTTTTCAAACTATATGAAATGTTTTGAGATCATGAAGATTGTTTTGAAATACTGGTACTGTGTATGTTGAAAAATCAAAACGTAATGGGTATGAGATTTGAAAATACCCTTAGTTATCTAACCAAGGATTTAAAGGCACAGATGTGCGAAAAGCACGATTACTCATAATGTCACTTAATTTTCTGTACTTTGTTTCTTAGAGTGAAACGAGTACTTAAAATTTTCGAGGGAATCATGAGCAATCATTTGAGAGAGAGAAATCACAAGAGTAGTTTGTAAGGTACATAGTTCCTTGATGTAGGTATCATAGGAAAAGCCATACACACCTAGCAGGGGGTTGAGCTGGTTGGTTGGGGACTGCTTTACCATTGTGAGCGACCATGGCGAAGTTCTGAGAAGCCTTTCGCTTCTTTGACTTCTTAGGGGATCGTTCATCCATGGTCTTTGATTCCTCGATTGGTTTCTTGGCTGATGGTGCTGTCACCTGACTAGGTCCTGCCTGTCTTGGTGACTCTTGAGTGGCTTCATCCTGGAGATGATACATGGCAGTAGCTAATTCAACAGTCTTCAGGGCTACTTCGCCTATTCGCTGAGCGAATTTTGGCTGCTTGCTCAGATATCTGGGCGTCATCGTGATGAAGAGACATTCTTGAAGAAAAAGTAAAGGCATAGGGAGAAACAGGTGAAAGATTATTGGACAATCAAAACAGAATGATAACGCATGAAGATTGCGATCATTTGTTTGTTACCTAAGGCAAACAAATGAGACGGTGACTGATCAAAGTAAATGGGTCAAAAATAATGTATCGCGAAGACATGCTCGCCTATAAGTGAACACTCATCCCAAGAATTCCCAAGTAAGCACAACTGGTCTCGCGTCTGATGAGATGTATACGAAGTGCTTGCCTAGACAGAAAACCCAGAATACAGGCATTCACCCTTCCAGTTTGCACGTGTTCACATTATTTAAAACCCAAAACCTTGACGAAGTTTTGAAAACTCAAAGAGGTTCAAAACCATATAATAGAGAGTTCAAAACCTTACAATAGAGAGTTCAAAACCTAGTAATCAATCATCCTAGAACAGATGATTAGTTTTCAAAGCGGTTTTGAAATTTATGTTCTTGTTGTGGTTGTCACCTAAGGATAGGTGACAGTATTGTTTTATGACTAAACGCAAGTAAACTCGCGTTAGGGTCCTAAGAAGGTTATAGACTAGGTCAAAGCATTACTAATTACTAATAACCTAATTCCCTATAACCATTGGCTCTGATACCATCTTTTCTGTCACACCCCGACCGCGTAAAACAACAAATCGCGGCGGAAACATCGGGGCGTGTTGCAACAGAATTAATGTTTCATAACCATGGATACCAAAAAGTGTTTCGTTTTATTAAACATTGAATAATTACATCGTCTTGAAATCTAAATACACTATATTAAACATAGTCTATCATTGTTATTGAGTCACTAAGGCCTTGTCCAGTCCTATGTGAGCATGCATCTTATCAATCGATATCATTCAACAATACCTGAAACATATGTGAAAACGAGGTCAGCAAAGAAATGCTGGCGAGTACATAGGTTTTGTAGGAGTGTCGAAATCATGGCTAGTTTAGACGTTGCAATACTTTATTTAAAAACCTTGTTTTGAAAAGAGTATAATATTGCAACTTAATTAACCAACTCAAATCAAGCGGGTTATAATTTGTAAAACCTCGTAGCCATGACTCTTAACCCAAAAACATTTGTTTTAGTAAATTATTTGAAAAACAATGATAAGTTCAGGTGATATGTATAAATAAGAGAATAATGCATGATTAAATGAATAACCATGTAAAATGAGTTTGTATAAGATAAGTTGTTTGTAAATAAATGTCTTGTGAAAAGTATGTTACTTGTATAAAATGTTCTATGTCTCAAACTGAAATGATTCAAATAACGCTACAATATGTAATACCATACAAACACTTATATATAGGAAGTACCATCGGCGTATCCACCATGCTTGTATCATATTCCACACGCATTGTTACTTAATCACTTAATCCAAACCAAACCACCAAAGTAATGTTCATGCCCAAATGTAAATCATGTAATATGTATAACCAAAATAATATCGTATATCTCTTTGAAGCCAATCGTTTACCCAATCGTTAAAACATCGTGTGAAACCCAATCGTTACCCAATCATTAAAACATCGTGTGAAAACCAATCGTAAATCGTTTAATTCGTTTTAGGTCGTGAAACTACTTATAAGGTCGTCTCGCTAATAACATTCAAACCTTCGTGACTTTCATCGCTTCTCGTTTTCGTATTAACAAACCTCCATAGGGTAAATTAATAATTACAGATTCAGTCGCTACCTACCATACCCACACATAACCACGGGTGTAGTAAATAACGGGATTTGTCAGATCCTATGGTACCATAACCTAATACTGGTCGGCTTGATCATTGCTAATGAATGTCATTTGTTATGTAACTACAACCAACAAGTTTGTTCACTTTATGAAATCGTTATTAGTTTTGTATAAATCGCCTTAATTGTTTTTGAAACCATCGTTATAACATCGAAAACATTTAGCACATATGAGTCACCCCAAAACAATTGAAAACAGTAAAATAGGGGAAAATGTACTCGCCTGATAATGCTTGGAGGTCTTGAACAACAACCAAACAAAGCTAGAGGGAGCACGGAATCAGTCGGCAAACTAAAACTATATAAATAAACCGGACTTAAATCGGGAGATCGGATAGAATGAGGCTTGGTAAACCAAATGAGTATTGGAACTCATATGATATGGTTTAACAAGGCCTACATTGAGACTAACCTAAGTGCTTTCGACCCATCGCGACCCATTAAGGTAACTTATGCTACTTTAACGCGTCGTGCGCGTGAAACGCGTTCGGACCGTCTAACTAGTCCTATGACAAGTGTTATATGCCTAAATATGTTACATAATCAGTTATGTGACAAAAGTTTAGGTTACATATGCTTAATTACCAATTATAAATGAAAAGGGTATTCTGGTAATTTACCTAAGGCATATAAACTACCTATCATACAACTACTCAAACGATGTGACCATAGGGTATAACCTCGGAAGGTTATTCCCTACCTACTATGGTCACCTAATGTATTTGGTCGGATCCTAATGATCGACCAAACTGGGTCGGGTTCGAAGGTATAGGCGATTTATTAGATCGCCTACCCTACGACCCTAGACAACGTGGTAATCAGTGGGCATAGTCCCAAGGGACTATGACCAACGTGATTACACTCACGTTGCGAAGTTCAAACGAACTTCGCATTGACCATTACTGGTCAACGCTGAAAGTCAAACAAAGTTTGACTTTCTGACTCGAAAAGCAGTAAAAATAAGGAAAAGAACGAAAGAATACTTAAGAAGGGTCCCCGAATGCTAATCCCGATCCAAGAACTCAGGTATGAAACAATGGTTTCAACTTAGAGCTCTCAAATCAGAATTCTTGTGCAAAATGAGGTTGTGTGGGTTGGGTATTTATAGGAATACCCGAACCGTTAGGATCGTTTAATGGAAAACGTGCCATGATCCAACCCGTACACTTGTCGGAACCTTATGGAAGCTTAAAATGGTTCTTATCATCATGACTAGGCAATTGGGAACATGTGGTGGAGGATCAAACAGCTGCAGCCTGCTGTTTAAAAACTCTGAATCTGATCAGCAGACCCCTAGCGCACCGCTACGCTATAAGTGTAGCGCACCGCTAGGCCCAAGTTTGGCAGATTTACACTTTTGGTCCCTGTCATGCATTCAGCCCATTTTTGACACGTTTAAGGCCCGTTAACCCCATTTCAAAGCTCTAAAATGAAGTTAAAGTATAGGGAACTTAAAATGTGTTCAAAAATATCTCGGATGTCGGTTCGTTTAGCCGTACGAACGCGATGTTCGCTTAATTACGACGGAATGCGCATAAGCGCGAAAAACGATCCAAATGACGAAACGAATGGATTTTTCTTATGCCGAACACTAAAATAAAATATTATAGTGCTTACATAAATTTTTGGATGTCCGGATGTATTCAGAACGTAAGTTATGCGTAAAAATGCGAACTTGTGCACTTTTTGGCGCTTTTAGTCCCTGAATGACACAAAAGTTTATTTTAGCATACCGAACACCTCAAAGCCTATTTCTAAGCTATGTAAAGGATATTTATGGTATGTTTAACTTATGTTCATGTTCCGGAAGGTCTGTTACAGTTCAAATTGGCATACTTTCGCAGTTTGTCAACTTTAGTCCCTGTAAGCGATTAAACTTTGATTTCACCACACCAAACCTTCCAAAACTTATAACTAAGTTATGTAAAGGTTATTTAAGGTATGTTAAGCCTATTTCACTTTTCCAGAGTGTTCGTTGGATTAAACTGGTTATATCTACACTTCAGAGCGCGTATAACCCTCCAGAAAGCGATTTAAAGCTTGAAATCGAACAAGAGTCGATACGTGCAAACGATACACATATTTTTACAAATCCCAAGTATGAAATACAATATTTCATTGGTTTGGTATTTGTTTGATGGCCGTGGAGGCACAGGTGTTACAGTTAGGTTCCTGAACTTCGATTAGTTTTTGTTTGTTTGCCTCGCCACGAGTTAGTACATCATAGTAGGATCTGCCACCGTCATATTTTGGGAAGTATTGTCTGGTATCAGTAGAGGATTTCTGCTAGAATGGTACATAGGTTGGCAATGGTTTGTTTTCATTTTGTTTCACATTGGAGAATGGTAGCCCATCACGCCTGAATCTTGCCATATCAACAAGCAGTTTTGCTCGTTTTAGCAGGATCTTGTTCAGCACTTCTAGCAATTTGCCCGTGTCTTTTACATCTTCAAATCTTACAAAAGCAAACCGACTTCCCCCTTTATCGAACTTCTTTGGGATAAACACATCTTTAAGGTTACCGAAGACTCTAAACTCATTCCAAAGATCCCCCCTGGAGCAATACCCTGGGAGATTTGACACGAAGAAAGTTGTTGCATTTTCGAATTCGAGGTGCAGTTTTTTACCATGGTTTTGTTTCTTCCTTCGCTTCCTTTTCCCGACTGCTTGGTTCTAGGGCACGTTATCTTCCATGGCGTTTTGCCCTAATTTCCCAGCCGTTCTTCACAACTTTACAGGAGAGACCTCAAGGGGAAACACAATCCTAGTAAGCGAATGGAATCGACAGAAGGTCATGATAGAATGGAAGGTAAAGTCAGAGCCACAACCAATATGTGCCACACGTCAAACCTTATCACACTATACCGATATCTATCTCTTCGTCGAGCCAACTAGCGATTTGTTTCCCAACACACACAGTTTCAGCACTAGACCAGTCCCGGATAGTGAATGGGGGATTCGAAAGATCAGGCTAGGATTAAAGGTCAAGCCAGGAATAGGGCGACCTCGAATGCTAACGCGAAGTTTCTCCTCTCCGTCGAGCCACCGGCGACGGTCGGGGTTCCTAGGTTCCGGCGATTAAGGTTGAGAGAGGAAATGTATGTTTGTTTGACCAAGTTTCTAATGATATATTTGTTTTTAAACGAAAGATACTTGATTAATCAACAGTATAATGAATAATATTTATATTTAACTTAACTTTTTTTCTCATAGATTATTTTTTAGATGAGAGATTGGATTTTAATAATCTTAGTTTTCTCCTGTTGGCTGGGATTAATCATGATTTAGGAACTTTATAGAGAGTTCTAACTTTGAACGTATTTTTCTCTAACGATCTCATACTAACGGAAAGTTAATATCGTTAGCTTAAAGATAATGATGTCTGCTTATGTGGCAAAAACATTAATATTTAAAACATTTTTTATTTCCATCCCCCTCTTTCATTTGCGCATTGATGTGTGAAAAATGCAACATATAAATTACATCAATTGTGGCATAAAACTAACCCTTTTTAGTACTAATGTTGGAAAAAGTGTGCTTTTGTCTTCCTTTTGTATTTTCAGGATTAAATGAGCTCAAATTAACAAAAGAAGCAAAAAGACATCAAAATCTAACATAAATACAAGAAAAGGAACAAGACGTGACATGCCCGACTCCACGACATCATCTTCCCAAGTAAAACAAGAAGACAGAAGACTGAACACGCCCCGTGCTCAGCCAGCACGGGGGCGTGCCCAAGTGTCAGCAGAAAAGACAAAGTGGTAGAAGCTTCTATTGCCCACCACGGGGCCGTGCTCAGCGGACACGGGGTTGTGGTCAACTATAAGATTCGCACAATCCAGGCAAATCTTTATAGTACAAAGATTCTTCTGCACACGGGGTCGTGCTCAGCGGACACGGGGGCGTGGTCAACTAATAAGACAAGCTGCATTAAATGAAGAAAGAGAAGGATGTGGACACGGGGCCGTGCCCGAGCTTCTGTTCAGCCTATAAATAGGAGTGCTTGGCTCAAGCTCAAACCATCCCTTGGCACACCACCTCTCTCACACTTCACCCACCACCCACCACCACCATAACACCATCATCCATTGTCCATCATAGAGTGTGTGAGTCGTCTCGGGATCCAAGATTGATCGTAAGAGTTCTTGACAATCAAGGCCATGTTTGCCTAAGTCTCTTACATCACTTGGTGAAGACAAGTGTCTAGTGTAATACTTTTTATTTCTAATATTTTCGCACTTTTTACTTGGTTTTGTATTAATGACTTTAATAACTAGTTTCTTATGTTGAAGGTGATTCTTCCTTATCGTTTGTCCGTGGTGTCTTGGCATTATTTTACTGTCTATATAAAATAAAAGATTTTCACCATTCATATCTCCACGGTCTATATGGAGGTATGTTGGCTACCTGGTCGGGGGTTAAGGGAACGGTTTGGTAAGAGTCATGCCATTGTTCAGTGTTTAGAGGTCCTGCAATGGACCTGTGTCAAATTTAGTAGGACCTCCTTCAATACTTAACGGTATTGGATGGCGGGGGTCCAAACCCTTTGATCCCCTCATAAGTTAACTACTATTAATACTATAACCCGGCTATTTAGGAATGTATCCCTGCTGACTCAGACTACTTAGTCGAGGGTAACGTCACCTCCAAAAGAGGGGCCTACCATAATTTGCATTAATAACTTAATTCATTATCTTTCAATAATCCGACCCTTTAGGATTGTATCCTTGCTGACTCAAACTACTGGGTTGAGGGTAACGTCACCTTCAAAAGAGGGGCGTACTACAATAACTAAGATAATCTCTTAAATAAGTGCAAAAGTGCGGAAATAATCAAAGGTTACACTATACACGAGTCGGAGCCAAGTGATTCATCTTGTCTATATGTTTTTTTTTTTTCAGCATTTTAATTAGTTTTTATTTTTCTTAGCTTAAAACATTTTTCTAAACTTTTTGATTTGATTAGACGTTGAGGATAAACTGGTACTAAAAGCTCTTGTGTCCTTGGATGACCTCGGTATCTTACCAACACTATACTACGCTCACGATGGGTGCACTTGCCCATATGTGTGTTTAGTGTTAGTAAATATCGTGTTTTATAAATTTAAAACTTGGCTAAAGAAAGTGTAAAAGGGCTTAAAATAAACATTAAAACCATAACACACTTCACGCACATCAAGTTTTTGGCGCCGCTGCCGGGGAACACAAGGATTTTAAGAAAGCTTAAAATCGACGGCCTAATCAGTTTTTCAAAACCTTTTCAAAATGCGCGCACATTTTTCTGCATTTTAGTTTAGTTTTGCATTTACAGTAACCTGTACACGGGGCCGTGTTCACTGAACACGGGGCCGTGCTGCACATTTTCTTAAAACACCCAGTAACAGAAGCTGAACACGGGGCCGTGCTCACTGAACACGCCCCGTGCTCATCGAAATCAGTAAATTTAATTAAAACGCCCAGATACAGATTCTGTACACGGGGCCGTGTCCACTGAACACGGGGCCGTGTCCAGCCTCTGTTTCCGTTTTTATTTTTGTTTTCTGATCTCGAGACTTGGTTGTGGTCTGCTGAGTGATTCTTATGGATCAATACTCATGAGGTTACAACTACACCTACGAGGAGGATGATTATAGGAGTAACTATTGCACTAATTGTAGAAACCCACACTCGGTTCAATATTGTCACTCATATCAACCATCCAATTCATACACCTACTATGAGGAGCCCAGGTACGAGCCATCGACTTCATACACATCCAATGAAGACCAAAGGTATAAACCTCCTCCCTCATACTCATATTTTGATGAACCAAGGTATGAGCCTTCATATTCATACTTTGAGGAACCAAGATATGAGCCACCACCTTCGTACGCTTATTATGAGGAACCATGGCGTGAACAACCCACCTCATATGAGTATTATGAAGAACAAAATAACGACCCTTATCCATAATTTGCTTACAATGAAGAACAATGGTGTGAACCATCTACTTCATATGGGTATTATGAGGAACAAAGGATCGAACAGCCGGATTCAAGCTTTGAAAATCCCGATTCTTTTTCTATAACCGAAGTGACCGATAGGATATTAGAACACCTTAGAGTTATCGATCACTACATAAAAGAATCTCGCGCAAGGGAAGAGGAATCCCGCGCAAGATAAGAATTAAAAAAGGATGAGATAACCGAAAGTGTAAAAATGGAAGAACAAATAAGTGAAAAGCCGACTCATGAGTTAAACAACGAGAAAGGTGAGTCCGACGACATTAAAATTCAAGAAGAGTCTAATTTTGAAGAAATTAATCTCTTGTCACCTTCTTTCGAAAATCATTGTTTAGTACCCACTCATGCTAAGTTTTTAAAAGAGTTAAACACTAACACTAAAATTGACGAAACGGTAAGTGTTAAGTTAACTAATGATCAAACCTCGCTAATAAAAGAAGACCCATTTGAAATTAACATTACACCGGTTCCATGTTTCTTTCAAAATTCGTTTATTAGTAATCTCACAATTGATAAAGATCTTTGTGTTAACATAATGCCTAACTACATTTTCGAAAAATTAAGTATTAGTGATTTTTCTCCACTTCAAATACTCATTTTTCTATCCAATCGGAAAGTAATAAAATCAATCGGTATCGTTGAAGATGTCTTGGTTCAAACAAATTAAATGGTAATCCCAACCGACTTTGTCATCCTCGATGACGCTCCTCTAGTGTTGGGACGACCATTTGTAAAAACTCACGAAGCTTTGAGAAACCGGAAGTTCAACAATCTACCTCTTCAATTAGGGGCATTTAAAAGAAGTGTCGATCTTGAACGGTCAATGAAATATCCATTCGGCAATAATGACCCCCTAATTGAAGATGAAGATGAACCACCCGATACAAGTGAAAAGATTTACCACTTTGTTGAAGAAGAGGTCGCCATAGAACAAACTTTTAAAGTTCTTGATCGAAATGAGCAACCAAATAAGGAGTCTCCTAAAGACCCACCTCTTGAGCTCAAAGAACTTCCAAAAGGTTTGGAATATGCTTTTCTAGACAAAGATGGTAATTTACCTGTAATTATTTCGTCTAAATTAGATAGCTTAGAAAAAGAAAAATTAATTAGTCTTTTGAAAAAACACAAAAACGCGATCGCTTGGAAACTTGTAGTGTAACACCCCGAAAACGGGTTTGGTAATCAAACTTCGTTAATACTAAAAGACGGGTAACGTACCGCTAGTAGTAAAAATAACCCGGTAAATATTTGGATTTAAATAAGAAATCCTAATATTAAATACAAACGAATCAAAGTTTTAAGGAATTAAGTTTAAAAGAGCCTGAGTTAACATGACTTAAAATAAAACGGGTTTTAACTCCCGGAACCCACTAAATAACTAGGAATGTCAACCTAGTTAGTCTAGTGTTTTAAAAATAATGAGGAACTTGATGTAGTAACCTTTATAAACCTGGGTAAAGTTGAGGGACTAAAATGGTTAAAGTGAGAAAATGAGTTTTATTAATTAAAATTAAAAACACCAAAACACACACCTTTGTGTGTGTTCTGGTCGTAAAAAACACAGGGGCCAAGAAGAGCTCTCAAGCTCAAACCCTAACAAGCATAAAATCAGCAAATTGAAGGGGTAAATCCAACCCAAATCGAAATCCAGGCACGAATTCGTGATCACCTCGATGAAGGGATCATAAGGTATGCCAAATTTCATTATTTAGTTCCATCTTGAATTCTTGGTGAACATATGAAATCGAAAATTTGGCTTGCATGATTGAAGTTTGGATGAAATTAGGATGAAATCATGTCTAGGAACAAACCCTAGTCAATATTTTGTCGAATTAGGGTTCATAGATTTGAAGTTCATAACCATCCATTTATGTGTTAAATGGATTTTTGTAGAAATATGATGAACACTTGAATTAAGGTGTTAAATGGATGAACATTGAAGTAGTGATGCTAGTTCTAGGTGTAGTTCCTGTACACTAGACATAGAGGCATGATTTTGATACTAAAACTTGGTTAAAATGATGACCATAATTAGATAAAATATGTTTACAAAATCGCGCCTACAAGATGTTTGTTAAAATGCTCGAATGAATATTGAAGTGAAGATTTTATGAGAGACATGTGTAATTGGCTAGTTTGACTAATTGCGTGAAATATGGGTTAAAACGGATTCTAATCATAACGATGATTTAACTTAATTATGCCTACGGTATGATTAAAGGTAGTTGACTTCTAAAAGTCAAACTAACCAATGATGAATTCGAATAGTAGTTTCAGCATGAAATCCGTAAAAATGAAATAGTCATAAGTAATGATGACTAATCTAATCGTCTTACGGATTATGATAATAGTTGGCGCTTAAACAAGCTAGGTGAAGCTTGGAGTGAAAGCGGGTCAAACGAATCAAGAATGAAGGAAAAAGCATAATTCGGATGCAAGGTAAGTATAACTTACACTAGTCTTATATTTTAGAATATTCTCTTATCGTATTAGTTACGAATAAGATAAATACATAATTGAGGTATGATGTTCCGGCGTGTAAACATACGGAACAAGATAGTCGAGTATGACAAGAAACCATGTTGATGGTTTAAAAGGAGTTAAATCGGTAATTTGATCATCTTATGACAAATGGAAAATGAACTTTTGAATGGTTACCTTATAGGGTAAACCAAAACAAACAATGAGGGTAAAACGGTAAATTGGTCATGCATCGACCATAACTATTGGCTTTAAAAGACACTTATGAAGTAAGCCTTAATAGGCCAAAAAGTGTTAAGAAATGAATTATAAGTAAAGCGACCGCACGATGTAAATCGGAGCAAGTCATATAGTCGAGATGAAAATACATGTCATCTCGCCAATATAATCGGTCATTTAGACCAAACGGGTCAAAGGGTGAAGATACCACCTTTTGATAATAGCGACTAATGATTCTTGTCGAGTTATATGATTTCAGGAATAAATGTAGAAATGATATTTGCATCGCTACTATTTAGCGAATATTATAGCAAGGTATTAAATAAGGTCAATACATTGAACCGAACCAGGTATGTGTAATAGAGTAATGATTCATTGAGAACGTAAGGTTCAATGAGTATTTAATGAAGTCTTAGATAGACAATGGGTTACTTAAATGGGTAAACCGAATGTTTTAAAAGAGGGTAGTGGCGTTTTGAAGAGCATATTGACTTTTCGAGCAAGATCATAATTCAAAAGAAGAATCATGGGTCAAACATGCTCTCAAAAGACCTTGTCGTAATTGAAAGACTAAAAAGGACCAAAACGCCCTTGTTAGCTAATTGAACAAACAACCTTTAAAGGTTGTTTGGAAACGAGTTTTATGATTAGATAAATACTTAGAATAAGTATAGAAGCTGAAAGAGGTATTATATTAGTCAAATGACACTATTTAAGTTTTTGCCATAAAATAATGATCCGAGAGGTAAAAAATTGGTTTTTATAGATCACCACATTAAACCCACCATAAATTCAGTTGTGGTGGGAGATTATATGATAAGAAATGTGGTGATGGATTGCTGGAAGTAATCAAAAGCGAAATTAGGCTCGAAAGTGCTTAAATACCCTTAACGGGTCAAAATAAGCATACAAGTGAAAATGGGTTTAAATTGTGTAATAAACCTGTGGTTAGAACCTAATATGGTAAATAACCTTAAGTTGAAGTAGTGTATGTGATATAAAGGTCAAACAAATATGTTTGTGTGATAAATGCGTAAACGGGTCAAAATCTTGTAAAAAGATAATAAGCCGAAGGCATAAAAGTCTCAGAATTTATTAAGCCGGATGTCGGATTTTAACTCCATATGATGGAGAATAAAATTACAATCATGTAGGAAGAAACGGTAGGTCAAACGGACAAACGGATTGAAAGATACGAAAGTTTCCGTGTCAAAAACGGCAAAATGGAAGAAGCTGATGCAGAGGCCACCGTAACTTACGGTGGTACCGTAAGTTATGGTGGGGACTGAAAATGTTACGGTGGTTAGCTCCTGCCTTACGGTGGAATATTTTAAAATCAGGGCTACCGTAAATTACGGTGTCCACCGTAATTTACGGTGTCCACCGTAATTTACGGTGGACCCTGATCAAAAATGTATTTTGATCAGTTTTGTTTCCCGGACTCGTTTAGATACGTTTTAAATCCCGTATGACTAAAACATTTCATGTTTTTATGAAATGTAGGTATTTTTTTGATGCCGGAAGACGGTCAAGCTCAACGAAGAACCGAACACGATAAAGACACATGCTTCCGCACTTTGCCTCGTCATAAATTTTAAATGATGAATCTGATCACGTTATGTCAAATAACTTATGATTTGTAGAATTTTTTAATAAATCCATATTTCCTATGTATATGTAATCTTAATTACATGATTGTTTTCGTAAAATATACGTTAAACCGTGGATTATAAGAACGGGTGTTACATGTAGACATTAAAGGAATTAGTCCTTCCATGTGTACACACAAAATTTTAATGAATGATGACTACAAATCGGTGATACAACCACAACGTCGAGTAAACCCAAATGTTCAAGAAGTGGTTAAAAACGAAGTCATCAAAATACTTGACGCCGGACTTATCTATCCTATCTCCGATAGTCCTTGGGTGAGTCCCGTCCAAGTAGTTCCAAAGAAAGGAGGTATGACGGTGATAACTAATGAAAAAAATGAATTAATACCCACGAGAACCGTCACAGGATGGAGAGTATGTATAGATTATAGACGATTAAATGAAGCAACAAGAAAAGATCACTTTCCTTTACCCTTCATTGATCAAATGTTAGAAAGATTATCCGGTCATAAATTTTACTGTTTTTTGGATGGTTTTTCAGGTTACTTTCAAATTCCGATAGCACCCGAAGACCAAGAAAAGACAACTTTCACATGTCCCTATGGAACTTTTGCTTATCGACGCATGCCGTTTGGTCTATGTAATGCCCCCACAACATTCCAACGTTGCATGGTAGCCATTTTCCACGACATGATAGAAAAGACAATGGATGTCTTTATGGACAACTTTTCTATCTTTGGGGATTCATATGACCAATGCCTCGATAACCTTGAACGAATGCTATCCCGATGTGAGGAAACTAACCTCGCCCTTAATTGGGAAAAATGCCATTTCATGGTAACGGAGGGAATAGTACTCGGTCACAAGATCTTAAGCGAAGGAATGGAAGTGGATCGAGCCAAAATAGATACCATTTCTAGATTACCACCTCCATCCTCCGTAAGAGCTATCAGAAGTTTCCTAGGGCATGCCGGATTTTATAGCCGGTTTATCAAAGACTTTTCTAAAATTTCAAGGCCTCTAACAAAATTACTTGAAAAAGATGCCCCTTTCATCTTTGACAAGGATTGAAATCAAGCATTTCTAACCCTAAAGGAAATGTTAGTCAATGCACCTATCATGATAGCGCCTGATTGGAAATTTCCTTTCGAAATCATGTGTGATGCTAGTGACTTTGCAGTTGGAGTTGTCTTAGGACAAAGAAAAGAAAAGCATTTCCACCCCATTTATTATGCTAGTAAAACACTTAACGATGCACAAGAAAATTACACAACAACTGAAAAAAAATTACTAGCTGTGGTATTTGCTTTTGATAAATTTCGTTCTTATCTTGTTCTTTCTAAAACTATAGTCTATACAGATCATGCAGCCATTCGATATCTCTTCAAAAAGCAGGACGCAAAACCACGTTTGATTCGATGGATTCTACTCCTCCAAGAATTTGATATCGAAATCAAAGATAAAAGAGGAGCAGAAAATACCGCAGCAGATCATCTTTCGCGCTTAGAAGACCCAGCTTTGGAGGCAACCAGGGACAAGCAAATCAACGAAAAATTCCCGACTGAGTCCCTGGAAATGGTGGAATATAAGGAAGAACCATGGTATGCCGACTATGCTAACTACCTAGCTAGCGGTATAGTCGCAAAAGGTTGGCCACATCATCAAAGAAAAAAATTCTTTGCCAATGTGAAACACTATTTTTGGGAAGATCCATATCTTTTCAAAATGTGTGCTGACCAACTCGTCCGACGATGCGTACATGGTAGCGAAGCACGAAGAATTCTCCGCCATTGTCATGAAGGTCCATACGGAGGGCATCATGGTGCCACTAGTACCGCACGAAAGGTATTTGATTCAGGATTTTATTGGCCAACCATTTACAAAGACGCCCAAAGTCTTGTCAAAACATGTGATGCTTGCCAAAGAACAGGTAATATTTCTTCCAAAAACGAAATGCCACAAAATGGCATTCTTGTTTGTGAAATTTTTGATGTGTGGGGACTCGACTTTATGGGCTGAGGCCGAGGCACTTCCAACGAATGATGGAAGGGTCGTGGTAAAATTTCTGAAAAAACTATTCTCTCGTTTTGGCACACCTAAAGCATTAATAAGTGATAGAGGTACCCATTTTTGCAACCATCAACTTGAAATTTTTTTAACAAGATATGGGGTCTATCACCGGGTCTCAACAGCATATCACCCTCAAACAAACGGACAAGCCGAAGTGAATAATAGAGGTTTAAAACGAATACTCGAAAAAACCGTAGGGTTAAATAAAAAGGAATGGGCAGATAAATTAGATGATGCTTTATGGGCTTTTCAAACTGCTTATAAAACAACAATAGGTACAACCCCATATAAGCTAGTCTATGGAAAAAGTTGTCACTTGCCAGTAGAAATTGCACACAAAGCCTATTGGGCAATCAAAAATGTAAACTTAGATTTAGAATTTGCTGGTAAAAATCGATTTTGTCAATTAAATGAATTAGACGAACTTAGGAATTATGCATACTCAAACTCCGAAATTTATAAGGAAAGAATGAAAAATTTGCATGACAAACATATTAAACCTAATGAATTTCGAGTAGGAGATCTAGTTCTTTTGTTTAATTCACGACTTCGATTGTTTCCTGGTAAATTAAAGTCTAGGTGGTCAGGACCTTTTTCCATCACCCATATTTTCCCACACGGTGCAATAGAAATTAAATCTCGAAATGGACCTCCATTCAAAGTCAATGGCCAACGGCTGAAACTCTATCAAGGATTCATTGAGGATGAAGAGGAGGAGATCTCGCTTCAAACGATCGAAGAATGAAAGCATCAACGTCATACCTGGTAAGTTACGAACGATTGGGACGACATCTAAAGCGGTAAGTTTTCTAACCAAAGTTTATGGGAAACAAGGGCACTCACACGAGCACTAAAAAAAAAAACTGTGCTCGGCACGAGGCCGTGTCCGCGCTGCAGTCGGGATAAAACCCCTTTTTCAAAACAGTTACTTCATTCCACACGCCCCGTTTCCCCGAAAACGCTCTGGTTCCAGGTGATTTTCCGCAGATTTTCAACGTCTCCTATCATTCTAACAACATCAAGGTATGATTCTATCGCTATTCTTAGTTAGATTAGTTACTTGCATGTAGTTAAAACACCAAAAATTTGGGGAAAAATCTAGGGTTCTTGAAGTTCATCCGGATCGAACCTCAAATTTTTGTTTAGATCTGTTTGCATTTAGTTAGATTAGTGTTAAGGGAAGTAAATACACTTGTATTGTTCATAGATTCGCCCGATTTCTCACAAAAACCCCAAACCCTTGTTCTTGAACCGAAAAAGATAAAATTGAATGGGTAAACGAGTCGTTTTGGGAAAAACGGCACTTAGGGTTTCATTTTCGGGGGAAACCGCATCTATTGGACCAAAAATTTTCAAGTTTTCGAAACCGGGTCGAAAAATGGAATTTTTGTGTAACAGACGCCTGGACACGGGGCCGTGTCCGCTGAACACGGGGTCGTGTCCGCTGAACACGGGGTCGTGTCCAGCCCACTGTTTGTAGTTTTATCCGAAAACTCTTCTGTTTCGTGCTAACTTTTGGTGTATTCTTTCAGATGGCTAGGAAGTTCACAAGATTTAACGCCAATGGCCTCGATGCTAGGGCTAGATACGAAATACTTCAAACAAGGCCGGAGGAATACCTGAGGCAAGCATGCACGGACTTGTTAACATTGGTGAACCAACTCGATCGCTTCAACAACCTTGTCACGGGACCACTAAGAGTCTCTTTAACAACTCGACTCCGTTCTGTCCACGAATGCACTTTGGAATTCTATAGCACCTTCACATTCAACTCAAGGTGTGACCCATTCGACAACAATGGGGTAGCATTCCGATGTGGCGGAACTAGGTATTCGATCTCTATGGCACAATTTGGGTCGATTGTCGGGTTGTATGCGGAAGAGGATGCGGGAAACGAGGAAAATACCGGAGGGATGCGAGAGATAGACGAAAACGATGGCCAAGCTGCGTGGGCTCAGATTGGTGAAGGGTATTACAATCCGAGCAGCACTAAGAGCACAAAGTTGAGGGATCCGCTCTACAGATACATCCATAGGCTCCTCGGCTACTCTCTTAGTCAAAGACACGATAGCGGTGGCGTCGTTGGGTTAAGAGATTTGGTTGTCCTCCACTGCATCCATAATCGCAGACCGCTTGATGTTCCGTTTCTCATGCTCCGAAACATGCATCATAACCGCCTTGCTTCTGCACCAACCCCCATCTTCTTTGGAGGATGGGTGTACCGTATCTTCAAGCACTTCACCAACATACCTAGGTCATTCGGAAGGAGCCCATGGTCGGGTAGGGTGGATATACACATATGCCGCTCAATGAACCTATTCTATGAGGCTGAAGACGGGACGGTGAGCTTTCAAAGGATGCAAGGTCATGCATGGAACCCGCAAGAAGCGCTTGTTCTCCACGCTCCCCAACATCATCAGTACCAATACCAACCCCATGGTGATCCGGGCCAATCCTCCTCAGGAAGTGGTTTTCCTAACTTTCAAAGTTTACATGATTTGTTGCAGGAAAACCTCATGTGCACCAGGAACACCTACAATATGGCAAGCAACACGTACCACCGGGTTGGGGCTATCGAGAGAAACCTATCCGATATCCAAGATGATCTTGGAAATATCCGGGAATACATGGCTGGCCATGGAGGGGATGATGATGATGAAGACGAGGGCATGGATTAGGCGGGATGAGCGGAGGAAGAAGCGGTTGGTTGGTGATTCCCCAGGTTAACCTTTTCTAATCTTGAACAATTTAAGGCCTATGTGCCAAGTGTTGAACAATTTACTTTCCCTAACTTCTTTTATTTTCTGCATTTATTTTTCTTTTAACTTTGACATGGATGTTGAACTTGGTAAAATTAGGATGTTTGCTATGGTGTGGTATGGTGTTTATTGATTAAGCAGGTACATACTAGGCTTAGAGTACTAAGCATTAGTACTACTAAAGCCGGGACAGGAAAACCGAAGAAAGAAACCTGTTCTTCAACCTTGCAGATTGTCCACACGGGGTCGTGTCCAGCCAACACGCCCCCGTGCCCACTCCCCTGAACCTGCTATTTGTTTTAATTCTGCAGACTTTGACAGACACGGGGACGTGTCCAGCCAACACGCCCCCGTGTCCACCTTCTGTAAGTTTTCGTTACTGGCACCTGAACACGGGGTCGTGCCCACCAGGCACGAGGCCGTGTCCAGTGCCCAGTAACATAAAAATTTATGCTTTTTACACATTCAATCAACCTAAAAATTTATTTTTGGGACACATTGAGGACAATGTGTAATTTAAGTGTGGGGGGGGGGGGATGCTAAAACCTTGAATCTTGCAAGTCCTAAATACAAGTCTTACACAAAACTCTATTGGAACCGCTAATCACCCCAAATTTTTTCAAAAATTTTCATTTTTTTTACTTGTTTAGGTTTAACTTGGGAATTTCAAGTTCTAAAAAGGTTATATTTTTACGAATTTACAACCGATAGCGTCGTAATAAAAAGAACCAACATAAGAAAATTATGAAAAGGCATGACAAGCTTAGTTAAAATTTAATTATATATACTTGATCACATAAAAACCCATTCCCATAAAAGTGAGTTTTGAGCCTTTATTGAGCATACAAATATATATCTTTAAATTAAATGCTCATTTTTCGTTTCTTGTGTGAATAGCCGTTTGGTTCTTACGACTCTAGAACTTGCCACGACGATACATTCCTGGTCCTTACCAACTTAAACCCGAGTAAGTAAATGATGGAGGCATTAGGACTAACCCTTCTTATTTCTACACCATTATTTTTCTTTTTTTTTTACCACCTACCAAAAAAAAAATCCCCCTAGTTAGCCCCTTTGAGCCTAAACCCTTTCATTTCATAACCCAAACCAAACACCCTTTCACCCACCAAAACCTTTTTTCATTTTTAACCCTTTGTTTTAGTAACAAGTTCGGTTTCTCATATGACTTTCAAAAAAAAAAAATTGTTGAATGAAGCAAAAACAAATAAACAAACAAGTTAATAATAAATGACTTTGTTTGAATAATAGTTTCATCAAAATAAAAGTTGAAAAATAGAAAGTCTTACGAAAACCGATACTTGTTATGCTTTTCGCCCTTTTTCTACTAACCACTAACCACTAACCCAACCACCTACCTTTAACCCAAGCCTAACCCTTCACCCAAAAAGTCCTCTTGATATTTACAAAGGTATATAAGTTAAAAAGGAGGAGGATTGATTGCTTGGCAAGCCTATGGTAGGAGTAAGTTCCATGCCGCTCTCGAGTGATCCACAAAAATACATTTTCGGCCGAGTGTTGAGTGATCCCCGTGAGGTATGTGAACTTGTATATAAGTAGAATTTTAAAAAGGCATGTTATGCCCTAATAAGTAATTTATCTTATGAAAAGTTTTAAATAAATAATGACGAATAGGATTGTAAATAAATAAAAATAAAACTAAATAAATAATCTTGGAAATCCCGAGACTCTATGATAAGCCCAAAACCTTCTTTTCTACCCATTCCATTTGGGAGTGTAATAGCCACATATTAAAGAGTTTTGCTTGAGGGTAAGCAAAGATTCAAGTGTGGGGGTATTTGATGTGTGAAAAATGCAACATATAAATTACATCAGTTGTGGCATAAAACTAACCCTTTTTAGTACTAATGTTGGAAAAAGTGTGCTTTTGTCTTCCTTTTGTATTTTCAGGATTAAACGAGCTCAAATTAACAAAAGAAGTAAAAAGACATCAAAATCTAACATAAATACAAGAAAAGGATCAAGACGTGACATGCCCGACCCCACGACAGCCTCTTCCCAAGCAAAACAAGAAGACAGAAGACTGAACACGCCCCGTGCTCAGCCAGCACGGGGGCGTGCCCAAGTGTCAGCAGAAAAGACAAAGTGGTAGAAGCTTCTATTGCCCACCACGGGGCCGTGCTCAGCGGACACGGGGCCGTGGTCAACTATAAGATTCGCACAATCCAGGCAAATCTTCATAGTACAAAGATTCTTCTGCACACGGGGTCGTACTCAGCGGACACGGGGGCGTGGTCAACTAATAAGACAAGCTGCATTAAATGAAGAAAGAGAAGGATGTGGACACGGGGCTGTGCCCACTGGACACGGGGCCGTGCCCGAGCTTCTGTTTAGCCTATAAATAGGAGTGCTTGGCTCAAGCTCAAACCATCCCTTGGCACACCACCTCTCTCACACTTCACCCACCACCCACCACCACCATAACACCATCATCCACCACCATCATCCATTGTCCATCATAGAATGTGTGAGTCGTCTCGGGATCCAAGATTGATCGTAAGAGTTCTTGACAATCAAGGCCATGTTTGCCTAAGTCTCTTACATCACTTGGTGAAGACAAGTGTCTAGTGTAATACTTTTTATTTCTAATATTTTCGCACTTTTTACTTGGTTTTGTATTAATGATTTTAATAACTAGTTTCTTATGTTGAAGGTGATTCTTCCTTATCGTTTGTCCGTGGTGTCTTGGCATTATTTTACTGTCTATATAAAATAAAAGATTTTCACCATTCATATCTCCACGGTCTATATGGAGGTATGTTGGCTACCTGGTCGGGGGTTAAGGGAACGGTTTGGTAAGAGTCTTGCCATTGTTCAGCGTTTAGAGGTCCTGCAATGGACCTGGGTCAAATTTAGTAGGACCTCCTTCAATACTTAACGGTATTGGATGGCGGGGGTCCAAACTCTTTGATCCCCTCATAAGTTAACTACTATTAATACTATAACCCGGCTATTTAGGACTGTATCCCTGCTGACTCAGACTACTTAGTCGAGGGTAACGTCACCTCCAAAAGAGGGGCCTACCATAATTTGCATTAATAACTTAATTCATTATCTTTCAATAATCCGACCCTTTAGGATTGTATCCTTGCTGACTCAAACTACTGGGTTGAGGGTAACGTCACCTTCAAAAGAGGGGCCTACTACAATAACTAAGATAATCTCTTAAATAAGTGCAAAAGTGCGGAAATAATCAAAGGTTACACTATACACGAGTCGGAGCCAAGTGATTCATCTTGTCTATCTGTTTTTCTTTTATTTTTATTTTTATTTTCAGCATTTTAATTAGTTTTTATTTTTCTTAGCTTAAAACATTTTTCTAAAACTTTTTGATTTGATTAGACGTTGAGGATAAACCGGTACTAAAAGCTCTTGTGTCCTTGGACGACCTCGGTATCTTACCAACACTATACTACACTCACGATGGGTGCACTTGCCCATATGTGTGTTTAGTGTTAGTAAATATCGTGTTTTATAAATTTAAAACTTGGCTAAAGAAAGTGTAAAAGGGCTTAAAATAAACATTAAAACCATAACACATTTCACGCACATCAGCATGCACACAGTGTGTGTGAGAGAGAGAGAGAGACATGTGGAAGCTCAAGTAGCCAGTCGGTCTCCGGTCGCTATAGGCGACGATGACGAGTCAAACGTGAATAATGGTGGTTGTATTGATTTAGCAGCGGCGTGGATAGGGTTTTGATGTTCTGGTGGGAAAAATGACCGGCGATAGGCTACAAGTAGTGGCGACTAGGGTTTTGAACTGTGGTTATCGGCCGGAGGTTCAATTATGTAGTGTCAGCGCTAGGGTTCACACATATTAGCCACTAATCTTAAGATCTAGCGATAATGACGGTGGGAAAAAAGTCTGGTGAAATGAGGAGTTAAATGGAAAGACAAATCAGTGGCTTGTAATGAGATTGAGAATTTATGGAGTCGAACTAATATTCTTGTGAGGACGTCGATGGGTGTACTTGGTTTTCTGGTGAGAATAGTAAGTCTCACCAATTTCATTTTTTAGGTCAGATCTAAGGTTTGAAAATGGTTATGTTGGTATTCTTGACGACAAAAAGGTGGAGCCGCTGCCATGCTCCGGCAGAGGCGACATTGGGATTTAAGGGGGAAACCATGTCGATGGTAGTAAGTAAGTCTCCTTTTGTCACCTAAGCAGACCACGACCTAAAAAAAACTAACAGGGTTAACTTTCAGTTAATATTAATATGTGATCATTGGAGTATAATACTTTCTAAGTTTCGAATCTCTGTAAACATTTCCGGAGTTAGGATGGATCCCAATCAATAGGTCAAAGTTAAGATTATTAAAATCCAATTTCCCTTTTCAAATATTCTATAATATTCATTTATATTAATATATTTATCAATGACTAATAACAGATATACTTTCCTAACAATCAGACAACAACAAGAAAATATGTTCGCTTAAGAGTTCATTCGTTTCTCGGTTAAATTTGAAGGACACACCTAAACAAGTTTTGTTCTTACTCCTTCAATTTATTTAGAGTGCTAGGACTGGCTTAGACAATCTAACAAATTTACACATGTGTAAATGACAAACTTATACATGTGTAATTTTTTTATTTACCAATACATGCAAATTTAAACGTGTACATTTATTTTCTAATATTGTATTCGAATAAGAATGATAAGTATATATTTTTTTTGAATTTAAATGGTTTTTGACCAAGTTCTCGTGGTTCTCACGAAATATATACGTTTTCATTTTAACCTTACCCTATAAATATAGGGGATTGTTATCTTAAAAACGCTAAATGTTGATAGAACCATGAGAACTAATGAAAAAACCAATCAAATAAAACTTTTTATTACAACTCTTATTATAATTAAATATTACATTAAAAAAAGAATTTACCGTTTAAATAATTCATCTCTCCCTCTTAACGTCTCTTTAAAAACTTTTTATACATATGTTAATTCAACAAATTTACACATGTGTAAATTTTTTTATTTATGAATACACGTGAATTTAAATATGTATATTTATTTTCAAATGGTGTATTCGAATAATAATGATACGTGTAATTTTTTCTTTGAATCTGAATGGATTTTGATCAAATTCTCGTGTTTCTCACGAAATATCTGCGTTCTCAATTAACCTTACCCTTTATATGTATAAATACATCATAAAGCATTTTAGATGGACAATATTTTAGTTTTACAAAAAATTTTAGATGTTTGTTACAACTTTCAAAGCATAGGATAAAAGTGTTCTATGCCAATAGTTCCTTTGCCTCCATTTGATGAACTTCTCATAATTAATACACTATTTAATGCACATGCGCGTATTTATATCACCACTTTAACTATTATTTTAATTATTAAAATATTTTAAATTAAGATTTAAATTTAAATTTACTATTATATTTTTATAACTAAATACTATTTAGCTTAAATATTATCTTAGAGTAAATCGCTGTTTTGGTCTCTGTGGTCTATACCAAATTGCTATTATTACAAAAATGAAAGAGTAAACTTCCGTTTTGCTTCCTGTGGTTTGGTCACTTTAATGGTTTTGCCCCAAACCTTTAAAAATAGCCAGTTTACTCCCTGATCTATGAAGTCTTTCATGATTTCACTCCCCGCCTCTAACTCCATCCAAAATATTTGTTAACTAAAAGGGTATTTCAGTAATATATAACACATAGATACACTCTCAGTCTCTCATCTCACTATCTCTTCTCCATCACAGAACCATCTCCCTCTATAATCTCTCCCTCTTCACCATAACCAGCCACCACCAGATCACCACCAACAGCCACCATCCCCACCAACTCTACACCGACAACAAGCGCCACCATCGTCACCGCCAGTGACCCTCACCGCCGCCGTTTCAGATTTGACTGCATTCCTCACTTCTTGTTGAACTTTCTTCAATGATTTAGGGTTTTTAATGAAAAGTCATTGCCCAGATCATTGTCGAAGCACTTGTTTTTGTCCCGGCCGACAAGATTTTCTACAAAACGGAACCAACATAGTTATAGCACCATTGATTAAATCTGAAATTAGAGATGAAAGGATTTTGCTTTTTATATTTCTAGGAGGTGTAGGATGTTTTTCAGATCTGTTTTTTCTCCGGATCTGATCCAGATCTGTTCATCTAGATCGACAACGGTGGCGTGGAAGTGGTGGTGGCTTCCAAAAGGTATAAGAGAAAGAGAGAGATAAGGAGAAATGGTGACGGCGATTCGTGCAGGTGGTGGTGTCTAATGGTGACGGCGGTTCGTGGAGGTGGTGGTGAAATTGATGTTCGATTTTTTTGGTTTGCTGTTGAAGTTACTACATAGTCAAAGCAGGTGATGATGATAGTAGGGTGGTTAGAGAGAGAGAAATAAAGATGGTGGTGGCCGGCTCCGATTTCAGGTGGTGGCCGACTGGGATGTTAATGGTGGTGGTCGGCTGGGATGGAGATGGTAGGGGCTGGTGGTGGTGGCTGGGGTTAGAATGGGTGATATAATAAATAAATAAATAAATAAGAAATGGATTGGATTTTTGTAGGTAATATAATAAATAAATAATAGAATATTAATATGTAAAATTACTGAATTACCCTCACTTTGAACTGAAAATACAAAAGTGCCCTTACGTTTAACGACAAAAATGAACAGAGTTAAGGCCGGGGAGTATATTAGAGAATCAATAGAAACATCAGGGAGTAAACTGGCTATTTTTAAAGGTTTGGGGCAAAACCGTTAAAGTGACCAAACCATAAGGAGCAAAACGAAAGTTTACTCAAAATGAAAAGTCTTGCAAAAAATACACTTAGTTTCTAATCCTTGCAATTTTTGTCCACCATACAAACACTCATCCATTAATGCCATTAAGTGAGGGGCAAAATCGCCATTCAATATCAAATATTAAGGAAATATTATTTTCTTTTTTAAAGTATATGGACCAAAATGACAATTTACTCTTCTTATTATTCTTCATGAATAATTAAAAAAACTAAAACCATTGTTTTGTGTAAATATCTTTATTTTTTATACCGAAAAAGTCACTGATATCAATTAGGTTGAAAATTCAATAGCGCATAAACTATTTTTTGTTGCCACATGTTGTTAGGAAGATTCGACGGGGATGAGTATACTGACTATACTATTATTTCTTTAAGAGAAAATCGAATAAATAATTAGACCATGCGTAGTGGGGCGTTTTTTTTTAAATAAAAAATAACGCACAAAAACGCCCGGAACCCATTACATGGGGCGTTTTTTAGCGTTTTTTTTTTGAAAAATAATTGATTCAGCGTGGTTTTAAAAACGCCTTGCCCCAATCTCCTTCTCCAATCATCTTCCATCTCCCTTTTTGTTATCCAATAAGATTTTTTTGAGGGTTTTTTTTATTGAATTATTTTACATCTCATTTAACATAATGCCCCACATCCCCACTACACCCATTTTGTAAAAACGCCAAATAATGCCCCTTGCTGACTGGGCTGTCACATGGCGAAAAACGCACAAGGGTAGAGGCATTACCACTACACATGGTCTTAGATCTAGAATAGCAGGTGTCTTTGGCTGTTCCAAAAGGCAAAGGTGGATCTTCTTTTGCCTTTGTGCAAGTAGCTAGCATGCCAGCTATAGTTGCTACTCATGGTGATTATATACATTCATAGTATTCCAGCTTTCAAAATCTACACTATATAAGAAACAAATGAATGGAAACGTGTCATTTATTGAAGATATCTATTTTTTTTAGTTTTTTCCTCCCTCTCTTACTTAATTATAGATAATTAATATTAATAAAAGATAATTATAGAAATAAATTTAATATAAATTAAACAATTCTTATAGGAGATAATATAATATTTTGAAATATTTATTAGATACACGGGATTCTTAAAGAAATAATTTTCTAATTATTTAATATATAAAATTACATTTATTTAACCCATGTAATAAACGAGATTTCTAAATATATATTGTTTTATTATTTGGTATATAAAATTACATTTATTCAACTCGTGTAATAAATGGGATTTTTAAAGATATTTTTTTTATTATTTGTTATATAAACTTACATTTATTCGACTTGTGTATTACACGAGGTTTTAACCTAGTTATACATATATAAAGCTAATTAGGTTATTCCCTGTGAATTTCATAGTGGTTGGACCATTTAAATTATGTATATAACAAATGTAAAATAAAAATACTACCTGAACTTCCCGGGCAAAAAAAAAATTAATTTATATTAATCTAATTATGTCGTTAAATAAAATAAAAAGAAATGTTTTCAAACTTTATATTGTTTTAAAATTGTTTTGAATTAACAGTTGTAGTTCAGATAAATTTTAACTTATTTGACAAAATTTGTGAAAAATATGTATGAAACAATGTTTGGTGATATAGTAAACGACTCCGTAAAAATGCTTAAAGAAAGATAGGCAGCATAAATAAATAATTTGTCTTATAAAATAAACTTATGAATGGTTGTGTTCTTCTCAATCAATATGTAAAAAAATATTTTGAAGTTCATTATATATTAGGTAATGCATTTAAAAAAACAGATTAATTTGTGTTATTATATTAGCAATAATTCGATGAATATATATATATATATATATATATATATATGTAGGGTAAGGTTCATACGAGAACCACCCTTATTGCGAGAACCGCGAGAACCAATGTGAACACAAAATAAAATCTAAAAAAATTAAAAAAACACTCAATTTTTTTTTAATATTTAAAAAAAATCGCTATATTTCGTTACCATAAAAAAAAGAACTTTTTTTTTTCGAGTAACAGTTATCCATGCACATGTGCATATGTATCATTACTTCGACAAATTCGGTAATACGTTATCAAGAATAGACAATTGCACTTTAATTTACAATACCATTAGTAATACACTACTTTTTACATTACAAATATTCAAAATGCACATGTGCATCATTAGGTATAATCATGATATAACGTGTTTTGGTACAAAAAGTTTGTGATTTTGAATAGAGAAGTAGGCCCATATACATGTTTTTTGGTTAGTTATATCTAGTGGTTGATGGTTTGGTTATAGTTGTCAATTTATGATGTAATATGTTGATTGGATGGTATAAATGATGTTTACATACATGTAATAAAGTGAAAATATTGTTAATGGTATTGTATTATGGATGGTAGGAGGTAATTGTATTGTATTATGGATGGTAGGAGGTAATGGTAGTGTATTATGGATGGTATGATAGATGAAAGGGAAAGTGTATTCAAAGTAGTGTACCAAAACACCTTATTTCATGTTGATACATATAAATGCACATGTGCATTTCTAATATTGGTAATGTAAAAAGTAGTGTATTACATATGGTAGTGTAAATGAAAGTGCAATTGTCTAATATGTGTAATGAATTACGAAATTTGTCAAAGAAATGACAAAAATGCACATGTGCATGCTTTTGTATTATGGATGGAATGATAGATGAAAGAGAAAGTAGTATACCACAACACCTTATTTCATGTTGATACATATAGATGCACATGTGCATTTCTAATATTGTTAACGTAAAAAGTAGTGTATTACACGTGGTAGTGTAAATGAAAGTGCAATTGACTATTATTTGTAATGAATTACGGAATTTGACAAAGAAATGATACATATGCACATGTGATACATATGCACATGTGCATGGATAGCTGTTACTCGAATTTTTTTTTTTTTTTTGATTTTTTTTATATTTTTTTATTAACAAAATATAGTGATTTTTCCAAAAAAAATAGTAAAAAAATTTTAAATTTTTTTTTGGGTTTTTTTAGATTTTTTTAGGAATTACTGTTTGTGTTCACACTGGTTCTCGCAATAAAGGGTGGTTTCTTACGGATCTTTGTCCTATATATATGTATATATATATATATATATATATATATATATATATATATATTCCAGAAATCAAATCTTAATTAAATTTGGAAATCATTGGTAAATAAGTAATATTTTTAAGGGTTAATGGATTTAAAAACCCTCAACTATTGCCATTTGGCTGCTGGCACTCTCAACTTTGACTTTGGCTCCCACCACTCCCAACTTAACACTTGGGTTGCTGTGTCACCCCGTCGTTAAATAAACATTAACTGGGTTAGTTCTTTTTGCTGACGTGGCCATTTTGTCCAACTTGGCATGCTGACGTGGCCTGTTTTTTATGAGATAACATGCTGATGTGTATTGTTATTTTTTTTTAATCTGACCCAAAAAAAAGAAAAAAAGAAATACATCATCTCCTTCTCCCAACATTTCCTTCTCCCTTTCTCACCACCTCCAACATAAACCCAGCCAACATCATTGTTGGAGCTTATGAGATCGTTGATACTTGCACTGGATTAGTTTTGATGTAGTTTGTAGCTTATTTGAAGTCTAGGGACTTGTTTTGTTATTGTATGAAAGTAGCAAACCTGACCTAGTGTAGTTAAGATGCCAGCATAATTATAATTATGCTGGCAAGTCAGGATCTATATAAACCATTGTTTTGTTGCCCTAGCCAAGCTTTTGGCCACTTGATGTGCGTGAAGTGTGTTATGGTTTTAATGTTTATTTTAAGCCCTTTTACACTTTCTTTAGCCAAGTTTTAAATTTATAAAACACGATATTTACTAACACTAAACACACATATGGGCAAGTGCACCCATCGTGAGCGTAGTATAGTGTTGGTAAGATACCGAGGTCGTCCAAGGACACAAGAGCTTTTAGTACCGGTTTATCCTCAACGTCTAATCAAATCAAAAAGTTTTAGAAAAATGTTTTAAGCTAAGAAAAATAAAAACTAATTAAAATGCTGAAAATAAAAAAATAAATAAAAGAAAAACAGATAGACAAGATGAATCACTTGGCTCCGACTCGTGTATAGTGTAACCTTTGATTATTTCCGCACTTTTGCACTTATTTAAGAGATTATCTTAGTTATTGTAGTAGGCCCCTCTTTTGAAGGTGACGTTACCCTCAACCCAGTAGTTTGAGTCAGCAAGGATACAATCCTAAAGGGTCGGATTATTGAAAGATAATGAATTAAGTTATTAATGCAAATTATGGTAGGCCCCTCTTTTGGAGGTGACGTTACCCTCGACTAAGTAGTCTGAGTCAGCAGGGATACAGTCCTAAATAGCCGGGTTATAGTATTAATAGTAGTTAACTTATGAGGGGATCAAAGAGTTTGGACCCCCGCCATCCAATACCGTTAAGTATTGAAGGAGGTCCTACTAAATTTGACCCAGGTCCATTGCAGGACCTCTAAACGCTGAACAATGGCAAGACTCTTACCAAACCGTTCCCTTAACCCCCGACCAGGTAGCCAACATACCTCCATATAGACCGTGGAGATATGAATGGTGAAAATCTTTTATTTTATATAGACAGTAAAATAATGCCAAGACACCACGGACAAACGATAAGGAAGAATCACCTTCAACATAAGAAACTAGTTATTAAAGTCATTAATACAAAACCAAGTAAAAAGTGCGAAAAGATTAGAAATAAAAAATATTACACTAGACACTTGTCTTCACCAAGTGATGTAAGAGACTTAAGCAAACATGGCCTTGATTGTCAAGAACTCTTACGATCAATCTTGGATCCCGAGACGACTCACACACTCTATGATGGACAATGGATGATGGTGTTATGGTGGTGGTGGGTGGTGGGTGAAGTGTGAGAGAGGTGGTGTGCCAAGGGATGGTTTGAGCTTGAGCCAAGCACTCCTATTTATAGGCTGAACAGAAGCTCGGGCACAGCCCCGTGTCCACATCCTTCTCTTTCTTCATTTAATGCAGCTTGTCTTATTAGTTGACCACGCCCCTGTGTCCGCTGAGCACGACCCCGTGTGCAGAAGAATCTTTGTACTATGAAGATTTGCCTGGATTGTGTGAATCTTATAGTTGACCACGGCCCCGTGTCCGCTGAGCACGGCCCCGTGGTGGGCAATAGAAGCTTCTACCACTTTGTCTTTTCTGCTGACACCTGGGCACGCTCCCGTGCTAGCTGAGCACGGGGCGTGTTCAGTCTTCTGTCTTCTTGTTTTGCTTGGGAAGATGCTGTTGTGGGGTCGGGCATGTCACGTCTTGTTCCTTTTCTTGTATTTATGTTAGATTTTGATGTCTTTTTGCTTCTTTTGTTAATTTGAGCTCATTTAATCCTGAAAATACAAAAGGAAGACAAAAGCACACTTTTTCCAACATTAGTACTAAAAAAGGGTTAGTTTTATGCCACAATTGATGTAATTTATATGTTGCATTTTGCACACATCAAATACCCCCACACTTGAATCTTTGCTTGTCCTCAAGCAAAACTCTTTAATATGTGGCTATTACACTCCCAAATGGAATGGGTAGAAAAGAAGGTTTTGGGCTTGTCATAGAGTCTCGGGATTTCCAAGATTCTTTATTTAGTTTTATTTTTATTTATTTACAATCCTATTCGTCATTATTTATTTAAAACTTTTCATAAGATAAATTACTTATTAGGGCATAACATGCCTCTTTAAAATTCTATTTATATACAAGTTCACATACCTCACGGGGATCACTCAACACTCGGCCGAAAATGTATTTTTGTGGATCACTCGAGAGCGGCATGGAACTTACTCCTACCATAGGCTTGCCAAGCAATCAATCCTCCTCCTTTTTAACTTATATACCTTTGTAAATATCAAGAGGACTTTTTGGGTGAAGGGTTAGGCTTGGGTTAAAGGTAGGCTGTTGGGTTAGTGGTTAGTGGTTAGTAGAAAAAGGGCGAAAAGCATAACAAGTATCGGTTTCCGTAAGACTTTCTATTTTTCAACTTTTATTTTGATGAAGCTATTATTCAAACAAAGTCATTTTTGATAAACTTGTTTCTTTATTTGCTTTTGCTTCATCATCAAAAAAAAAAAATATTTTTTTTTTATTTTTTTTTTGAAAGTCATATGAGAAACCGAACTTGTTACTAAAACAAAGGGTTAAAAATGAAAAAGGTTTTTGGTGGGTGAAAGGGTGTTTGTTTGGGTGATGAAATGAAAAGGTTTAGGCTCAAAGGGGCTAACTAAGGGGATTTTGGGTAGGTGGTACAAAAAAAGAAAAATAATGGTGTAGAAATAAAAAGGGTTAGTCCTAATGCCTCCGTCATTTACTTACTCGGGTTTAAGTTGGTAAGGACCGGGAATGTATCGTCGTGGCAAGTTCTAGAGTCGTAAGAACCAAGCGGCTATTCACACAAGAAACGAAAAATGAGCATTTAGTTTAAAGATATATATTTGTATGCTCAATAAAGGTTCAAAGCTCACTTTTGTGGGAATGAGTTTTTATGTGATCAAGTATATATAATTAAATTTTAACTAAGCTTGTCATGCCTTTTCATAATTTTCTTATGTTGGTTATTTTTATCACAACACTATCGGTTGTAAATTCGTAAAGATATAACCTTTTTAGAACTTGAAATTCCCAAGTTAAACTTAGACAAGTAAAAAAATGAAAATTTTTGAAAAAAATTGGGGTGATTAGCGGTTCCAATAGAGTTTTGTGTAAGGCTTGTATTTAGGACTTGCAAGATTCAAGGTTTTAGCATCCCCCCACACTTAAATTACACATTGTCCTCAATGTGTCCCAAAAATAAGTTTTTAGGTTGATTGAATGTGTAAAAGGTGTGAAAAAGCAAAAATTTTGTGTTACTGGGCACTGAATACGGCCCCGTGTTGTCCGGGCACGGCCCCGTGTTCAAGTGCCAGTAACAAAATTAAATCAAGAGAAACAGAAGCCTGGACACTAGGGCGTGTTGGGTGAGCACGGCCCGTGTCCAGTTTACCTGAACTGGGTATTTCTGCAGACTGTGCAGCACGGGGCCGTGTTGGGCGGACACGGCCCGTGCCGAACCTACTGTAAACGAAGAAAATCATCGGATGACTCTGTTTTCCTGCATGGGGTGCTGGTTCACGCTTCCCTTGTATCCTTTCCCATCTCAAGTGTGTTTTATTCATTTCAACACCATCCAAACACCAAATTAACTAAAACCATCATTTATTGAGTCATAGAGAGAATTACATAATAATCCTAATATTAGATAGTTAGGTCAAAGAAACACAAGAAATCTTAATCCAAGAAGTTCTAGCCTACTATTTATTCTACTAGCAAAATTTCCGAAAAGATAGATCTTTTGGTTAAAAGTGGCTTGACGAACTTCTTTTTCCGGGTATGGGTTCCTCACACGTCGGCGAGCCATTCTTCAATCTCCCTAGGGAGAAGAAAAGCGGGCTCATTAGCATTGGTTTGAGGAGGTGCAACTTCCACGCGGATTTCTTGGAGTTCTTCAAGAGGAGGTTCCGCCGGAATGTCGTCCCAACCGATAGGATTTTGGATTCCAAGTGCTAGGTTCCAATCCTCTTGAGGGAGGATTGGTTCCATGGGAGGTGTTACAAGAATGTTTAACCTCTGGTGCAAGAGGTTTATTTCTTGAAAACTGTTTTCCAACCCCACCGAGAGATAATTTATACGGTCAATGAGGACCTCCTCCACCGAAGTCATCTCGTCAAGGGCTTCACGTAGCGCCATTACGTATCTTACGAGAGTTGCTTCAATCGATGGCCTCATTTCCCGTCGACTGTTCCTTGAGTGCGCAGAAGAGGTTCCACTGTTTTGGCTAGACATTCTACGAAAACATACCAAGAATAGTTTGTTTTAATGAAACAGTACCACGGACACGGCCTCGTGCTCACTGAGCACGGCCCCGTGTTCAACTTTCTGCAGATTTTTAGAACAAGGAACCCTGGAGTTTCAAATTATTTTCTCAACTTATGAAGTGTTTTTGAACAAAAATAACTTAAAACAATGTTGTGTAACTAATTTTTAACAAGATTCCTTGAACAAAAACTCAACAATCATCACAATGAAGCTTGAAATCAAGCTTCAATGGAGGTGTTGTTGCAAGAAAGGTGAAGAAGAAGGTAATGGATAAAAGAGGAAAGGACAAGATGTTTGTTAGAACCTTCTTTTAGAACATACCTAGGATGGTAAGTTAGAAAATCCTTTCAAATCTCTGTCCCTGGATGGTCCAAATGTGCAGGATTCTTGGCTGCATTTATAGAAAACGACAGCATGCTGGACACGGCCCCATGTCGGCTGGACACGGCCCCGTGTGCAGGCAAGATCCTGACACGTTTTGTCCGTATTTTGACAAAAGTCAGAAGGGAATCTTTCGGTGGACATGGGGGCGTGTTGACCTGGGCACGGCCCCGTATCGGAAGGCTGTTTTATGAAGTGTGTCTATTTTTAAGGAGCTTTCCCGGATCGGGCGGTTCCTTACTAGATGGAACAACCCCAAAGTGCCTAAGATACCTTAATTGCTCTAGATTAAGATGAGAACGCAAGAGGTTGTCGGTGAGGGTGATTCCTATGCTATATGTAGGTGGACAAGTCCAACCCTTTTCTGAGCTCTCGTTAAAGAAGGTGTATGTCGAATCGCTCAGGTCTATGTATGCATCGAACGAAGTCGATGGGGAGTCCTTCACGGCACAATCGACACAGGGACGACTATCGCTCAAGTCCTCACTAGAGTTAGAAGTATCGTCGGTAACAACGAAGTTGTTTGAATGCGGTTCCAACCCTTCTTCTTGGCTATTGTCCTGGAAAAGATCATTGAAATCTTTCCTAAGTTCTTTTAACCAATTAAGAATTAGATCTTCTAATTGAAATAATTCATCGAGAAGCATTTCTCCTAGAAAATCTGGTTGGGAGCATTCGAGGGAGAGATAGGGAATATTTTTACTTTCGCCCCTCTTAAGGATACAAGGAAATGATGGGTCTATATAGTGGGGCTTATAATTTAGAAAATAACATTCTAATTCCTTATGGTTACCACCACATAATTGACACCACGTAGTACCATAAGAGTGCCGAAAGTAAAAAGTATCAGTATCACTCATGTTTGTGTCAGAAATTACCAACCGTCGGGATCTTACGGTTCTGTTTTCAGTAACTGAACCTTGTGCACGGGGGCGTGTTGAGTGGGCACGTGTAACATCCGTGCTTGTAATCATTGTGAACAGTTCTATTATCAATAAAACAATGTTATTTGATCCCAATGTTTGTTTGGTTGTGTTTTACATTTTTCATGTTTTGACTTTTATGTAATTTCAAATTCTATATCACTTTCTGGAGAGTTATACGCAAACTGGTGCGTAAACGTAATCAGTTTAATGCGACAAATACTCCGGAACATCAACATATACTTAACATACCTTAAATAACCTTTACATAACTTTGAAATAAGTTTTGAAGGCTTTGGTATGGCAAAAACAAGTTAATACGCTTACAAGGGCTAAACTTGACAAACTGCGAAAGTATGCCAATTTGAACTGTAACGAACATTCCGGAACATGACCATAAGTTAAACATACCATAAATATCCTTTACATAAGCTTAGAAATAGGATTTAAGGGGTTCGGTATGCTAAAATAAACTTTTGGGTCTTTCAGGGACTAAAAGCGTCAAAAAGTGCACAAGTTTGCACTTTCGCGCATAACTCACGTTCTGAATACATCCGGACATCCAAAAATTTATGTAAGCACTAAAATATTTTATTTTAGTGTTTAGCATAAGAAAAATCCATTCGTCACACCATTTGGATCGTTTTTCGCGCTTATGCGCATTCCGTCGTAATTAACCGAACAACGCAATCGTACGGCTAAACGAACCGACATCCGAGATATTTTTGAGCGCATTTTAAGTTCCCTATACTTTAACTTCATTTTAGAGCTTTGAAATGGGGTTAACGGGCCTTAAACGCGTCGGAAATGACCTTATAGCACAACAGGGACCAAAATGGTAAATCTGCCAAACTTGGCCCTTGCGCACCGTAAGGGTTATTTGTTACGGTGCGCAAGCATAGGTCAGATGCAGCAACTCATTTTTCAGCTGCTGTTTCCTGCCCTTAACCCCTTCCAAAGGCCAATGCCATGTGTCCAACTCTTATGGTGGGTCAATATCAGTTACCACAACCTTCCGACAAGTGTACGAGCTAGATCATTCCCTCTTCTCCAAGAAACGATCCTAACGGTGGACTGAAAACTATAAATACCCCACCCCATTTGCTTCAAACTCACAAGAATCTGATAAAAAAGACTCTAAGTTGGAACCATTGTTTCATACCTGAGTTATTTTGATCTAGATTAGCATTCGGGGACCCTTCGTAAGTGTTCCTTCGTTCTTTTATTGCTTTTCGAGTCCGAAAGTCAAACCTTGTTTGACTTTCTGCATTGACCAGTTTATGGTCGATGCGAAGTTCGTTTGAACTTCATAACGTGAGCGTGATCACGATGGTTATAGTCCCTTGTGACTATACCTACTGATTTCCACGTTATCTAGGCTCAGTGACGAGCCGTAGTTTCGGCCAGAATACGTATTCTTGCGTATTTTGTAACCAAACTACTTATGGGTATCAAAACCGTTTGTTTTGATACCAAACCTATTTTCTAAACTTAGTTAAGCATGTTTTAACATGCTTAGCTCGTCACTTTTAGTTTCGTGCTTGTCTATGGTCGTAGGGTAAGCGATCTAATAAATCGCTTATACCTTCGAACCCGACCCATTTGGTCGATCATTAGGATCCGACCAAACACATTAGGTGACCATAGTATATAGGGAATAACCTTCCGAGGTTATACATTATGGTCGCTTCGTTAAGTAGTTGTATGATAGGTAGTTTATATGCCTTAGGTAAATTACCAGAATACCCTTTTCATGTATAATTGGTAATTAAGCATATGTAACCTAAAATTTTGTCACATAACTGATTACGTAACATGTTTAGGCATATAACACTTGTCATAGGACTAGTTAGACGTTCCAAACGCGTTTCACGCGAACGACGCGTTAAAGTAGCATAAGCTACCTAAACGGGCCGTAATGGGTCGTAAGCACTTATGTTAGGTTTCATTTAGTATGTAGGATTTGTTGAACCATATTACACGAGTCTCCATACTCGTTTGGTTTACGAACCCTCATTCTATCCGATCCTCCGATTTAGGTCCGGTTTATTAACATAGTTACCTATATTAGGTGCCGTTTGATTCTGTGATCTCTATCATTGTTTGGTTGTCACTCCGGGACTACTGAGTAATCTCAAGTGAGTACATAGAACCCCTCTTTTACTATTTTCAAACTGTTTTGGGGTGGAACACATGTGCCTACTTGTTACTTTCATGCTTTCCTGTTTTCACATCATATACATGCTATGTTTGTTAGTACATTATAGTACATGATTTCATTACATTTCATGCTATGTATGTCCATTGTGTGCATACTTAGTACATTGTTTTACATTACATTTCTGCTATGTATGTTGACTGATAGCATGCTAGCACATTGATTTACATGACTTTCTGCTTTGTATGTTAACTTAGCATACTTAGTACATTTTTTTCATATAACATGTTCACTTTTGCTATGACATTTGGTTTGCACAAACGAGACTATTATACGTTTATTAACATTAGCTACGCCGCTCGGTAGTAAGTACTGGTACCATAGGACTTGACAAATCCCATTCCTGACATCCCGGGTTTGTTTGGATGTAAGGAATGACTGAATCCGAAAACATTTATTTTGATAACCTTGACTGAAAGGGTTATCCGACTGTCTCAAGGCTTGAATGTATATGTTAACTTACCACATAAATGTTTGTATCAATGTAACATGTATTACTTTGCGAAACATAACTTTTTGATATGTTCAAATTACTTTGTTTTGTACATTTCTACATTTGGATTATGTGACAATACTTTACTTATAATACATAACATTTGTTACACATTACTTGACTACTTTGGACTTATAAACATTTGACTTGGCTTATATAAGGACTTTTGACTATTGGTTTAAACATAGACTTTATACATTGGTGGTTTGTTTAAGTGATTTAAGTAACGAGGCATGTGTAATATAATACAAGCATGGTGGATATGCCGCTAGTACTTCCTATATATAAGTGTTTGTATGGTATTACATATTGTAGCGTTATTTAAATCATTTCAATTTAGACATATGACATTTTATACAAATAACATACTTTTCACAAGACATTGTTTTACAAAACAACTTATCTTATACAAACTCATTTCACTTGGTTATTTATTTAACCATACTTTATGATCTTATTTATACATATCATCTGATCTTATCGTTTTTCAAATGATTTACAAGACAAAACAATTTACAAGGTTCATGACTGACTGTTATTAAATAATTTCTTAAACTTAAGTCATGAATCCTATTTTCACAAAACCTATGTATCTCACAGGCATTCTTATGCTGACGTACCTATTTTCACATGTGTTTTCAGGAGCTATTCCGTAGGATGATGATCGTGACACTAGGGCGGACCTGTGCCTTAGAGACTAAAAATGAAGATAGCACTAGTTTAATTATGTTATAAACTCGTTAATTCTAGTTTAAGACAATGTAATACGCTTGTTGATAAATAAAATACAACTTTGAATGCCATGGTTATGAAACAATTAATTCTGTTACAACACTCCCCGACGTTTTCCGCCACGTTCTGTATGTTATACGTGGTCGGGGTGTGACAGAAGAGTTGGTATCAGAGCCAATGGTTATAGGGAATTAGGTTATTAGTAATGCTTTGACCTAGACTATAACCTTTCTAGGACCTTAACACAAGTTATCTTGTGTTTAGATCTTAAAACATGTACATCACCTATCCTTAGGTGATTATCAAAACAAGAAACCAAATTTTTCAAAACGATTTTTGAAAAACAATCTTCTGTTTTTGGATGATTTATTACAAGGTTTTGAACCCTCTTTTGTAAGGTTTTGAACCCTTCCAGTTTGACTAAATTTTTGGCCTTGTGCCTTCAAATTTTCAAAATCTCGTCAACGTTTTGGGTTTTAAATAATGTGAACACGTGCAAACTGGAAGAGTGAATGCCTGTATTCTGGGTTTTCTGTCTAGGCAAGCACTTCGTATACATCTCATCAGACGCGAGACCAGTTGTGCTTACCTGGGAATTCTTGGGATGAGTGTTCACTTATAGGCGAGCATGTCTTCGTGATACATTATTTTTGATCCATTTACTTTGATTAGTCATTGTGCGTCGTTTGTTTGCTTGGTAATGCGGACAAATGACCACCATCTTTTCTTTTGTTAATTTTGTTTCGTCTCATTCTTTTCACCCAAACATCTCACTCGTTTCCTTTCATGTTTCCTCTTTTAGAATGCCTCCTCGACGCGACAATCTGATTGCGACTGCCAAACTGGCAGAAATTATTGCACAGCAGATGGCTGCTCAATTCCCAAATCTCTTTGCTCAATGGCACCAAGCCAACAACAACAACAATGCTCCATGCAAATACAAGGATTTTAACTCGGCTAAACCACTCAAGTTTAGTGGTTCTGAGGGAGCAACTGGGCTTCTTTAGTGGTTCGAGAGCATTGAGAATACTTTCCGCCACGTGCAGTGTCCGGATAATCGCAAGGTCGAGTTTTCTTCGAGCGTGTTTCAGAAGAGGGCTCTTACATGGTGGAAAGGGGTTATGAGAGACCGGGGTGCAGAAGTTGCTCTAGCACAAACTTGGGCTGAACTTAGGGCCCTTATGATGAGGGAATTCTGTCCTCGTCATGAACAGCGAGCGTTGGAGAAAGAGTTTGAGGACTTGAAACAAGACAGTGGCGAGCACAGGGCTTACACTGATAGATTTGAGGAGTTGAGTCTGCTTTGCCCAACTATGGTTACCCCACTCGACAAGGCTATCGAAAGATACATCGACGGCCTACCTGACTCAGTACAAGACATCATTACTGGTAGCAACCCTACCACACTCCGCCAGGCGATCGAGTTATCAGCGACATTGACTGAGTCGCAGGTTCGAAAGGGGAAGCTGCACAAAAAGGGTGACAAGGGTAAGAAGCAGGTGTCTGATAAGGAAAATAGCAAGAAAGGTCAAAACAAGAAGGGAAAGAATTCTGGAGGGTCTAGGAAGCGGAAGGCTTCCCAAAACTATGCTGTTACTGCACAGGCTCAGGCTGCACCAAATCAGCCTGCGCAACCACTAGCCAAGAAGCCTTATCTCGGCAATGCACCTTTGTGCAACAGGTGTAACGGCCATCATCAACCACACCTCCAGTGTTGTCAGTGCACCAACTGCGGAAGGCCTGGTCACCTTGCTGCCACCTGCCGCATTCCTGTTAACCAGAACCAGGCAGTTCAGAACCAAGCCCAACAAGTTGCTCAGCCTCTTGCTCAGCAACAAGGTCAAGCTGCACGACCTCATTTTCCTCCTGGTTCGTGCTACAATTGTGGGGATCTGACCCACTACAGGAACCGGTGCCCAAGGCTAGTCAACCAAAATCAGAATCAGAACCAAAATCAGGCTCAGGCTCGAGGGCGAGCTTTTAACTTGAATGCCCAAGAGGCGCAAGCGGACGATAATGTGGTGAACGGTACGTTCTTTATTAATAATCAGCCTGCATCTGTTCTTTTTTATTCGGGTGCCGACAAGATTTTTGTGTCATTGTCTTTTGAGCCATTACTTCGCGTGTCTAGAACAAAACTAGGTAAACCTTTGACAGTAGAAGTTGCTAGTGGTGAACCCATTCTTCTTGACTCTGTTCTTCACAACTGCCAGTTGAACCTTAACGATCATCTTTTTCCTATCGATCTTATGCCTATGCAACTTGGAAGCTTTGACGTTATAGTAGGTATGGATTGGTTATCTAAGCATCACGCAGAGATAGTTTGTTCTGAGAAGATTGTTCGTGTACCGCTTTCGACAGACGAGATCCTACAAGTTCAAGGTGAGAAACCGTTTGGTGGTCTCAAACTCATGTCTTGTTTTAAAGCTCGGAAGTATCTGCGGAAGAACTATGTGGCTTTCTTAGCACATGTTACAGCAGATAAAGGCAAGGGTAAGTCTATTTCAGATATTCATGTCGTTCGGGATTATTCTGAAGTTTTCCCTGAAGAGTTACCTGGTCTACCTCCAGCACGCCAAGTCGAGTTCCGCATTGATCTCGTACCTGGTGCAAATCCCATTGCCAGAGCTCCATATCGTCTTGCACCATCTGAGATGCAAGAGTTGTCTAAGCAGCTTTAGGAGCTCTCTGACAAAGGTTTTATCCGTCCTAGCTTTTCACCTTGGGGTGCTCCCGTTCTTTTTGTCAAGAAGAAGGATGGATCTTTTAGGATGTGTATCGATTATCGTGAGCTCAACAAGCTTACCATCAAGAATCGATATCCCCTAGCACGCATAGACGATCTCTTTGATCAGTTACAGGGCGCTTCTTATTTTTCGAAGATTGATCTACGTTCCGGATATCATCAACTTCGGGTGCATGAAGAAGATATTCCCAAGATAGCGTTCCGTACTCGTTATGGACATTATGAGTTCACAGTCATGCCATTCGGTTTGACTAATGCTCCTGCTGTTTTCATGGACTTAATGAATAGGGTCTGCAAACCTTATTTGGATCAGTTCGTCATTGTTTTTATTGACGACATCTTGATTTACTCAAAGACGCGAGCTGATCACGAGCAACATCTTCGTCTTACTCTGGAACTCCTAAAGAAAAAGCAACTTTTCGCCAAATTCTCCAAGTGTGAATTCTGGCTTAAAGAAGTTCAATTCTTAGGACATATTATCAACGAACAAGGTATTCATGTAGATCCCTCCAAGATCAGTGCGATTAAGGATTGGGATACGCCTACTACTCCTACTGAGGTTCGTTCTTTTCTTGGTCTAGCGGGTTATTATCGCCGTTTCATAGAAAACTTCTCGAAGATAGCAGTTCCTCTAACTGCTTTAACTCAGAAGAACAAGCCCTTTGATTGGGGACTCAAACAAGAGGAAGCTTTTCAAAACTTGAAGCAGAAGCTTTGTGACGCGCCTGTTCTGACTTTGCCTGAGGGCAATGATGACTTCGTTGTTTATTGCGATGCATCTAAACTGGGTCTTGGCTGTGTTCTTATGCAAAGGAACAAAGTCATAGCATATGCATCGAGGCAGTTGAAGATACATGAGAAGAACTACACCACTCATGATCTTGAGCTGGGTGCAGTTGTTTTCGCTCTGAAAATCTGGAGACACTATTTGTACGGTACAAAATGTGTGGTTTTCACGGACCACAAAAGTCTTCAGCATATCTTCAACCAGAAAGAACTCAACATGAGGCAACGACGTTGGGTTGAGCTACTAAACGGCTATGACTGCGAAATTCGCTACCATCCTGGTAAGGCGAATGTCGTAGCCGATGCATTGAGTCGTAAGGAACGTACTAAGCTTCATTGTGTACGTGTTCAATCGGTTATTCAAGCTCGATCCAATATCCAGGCATGCATTTCTCAGGCTCAACAGTCTTGTGTTTCACAAGGTTTAATGGATAAGGAATTTCCCTATCACATAACGCCTGCTTTGGAACTGAAGGACAATGGATCGTATTACTTCATGGACCGTTTGTGAGTCCCAAGCCAGGATGATCTTCGTACCTTGCTTATGGATGAAGCCCATAAGTCGCGTTATTCTATTCATCCGGGCTCAGATAAGATGTATAAGGATCTTCGTATTCACTATTGGTGGCCTGGTATGAAGAAAGACATTGCCTTATACGTATCAAAATGCCTTACTTGTCTTAAGGTTAAGGCTGAACATCAGCGTCCTTATGGTTTATTGGAGCAACCAGAGATCCCAGTTTGGAAATGGGAAAACATTACTATGGATCTTGTTACTAAACTTCCGCGCACAAAGAAAGGTCATGATGCCATCTGGGTAGTTGTTGATCGTCTTACTAAATTAGCGCATTTCTTGCCAATCCTCGAGGATTTTCCTGCTGATAGACTTGCTCAAATCTATGTGGATGAAATTGTAGCTCGACATGGTGTTCCTTTGAACATCATTTCTGACAGAGATGCTCGTTTCACTTCTCATTTTTGGAGAACCATGCAATCTGCTATGGGGACCCAACTTAATCTGAGCACAGCTTATCATCCGCAAGCGGATGGTCAATCTGAGAGAACAATCCAGACTCTGGAGGATATGCTTAGAGCTTGTGTGATCGATTTTGGTGGTAGTTGGGATTCACATCTTAAGTTGATTGAATTCTCCTACAACAACAGTTATCACACCAGCATCAAAATGGCTCCTTTCGAGGCTCATGGAACGTGAAGTCAAATGGCTTAAACGCAAACGCATTCCTTTGGTCAAAGTTCACTGGGAAGCTAAACGTGGACCTGAGTTTACTTGGGAACGCGAGGATCAAATGAAGGCGAAATATCCGCATCTTTTCCCACGAGTTTCCTCTAAATAAATTTCGGGACGAAATTTCCACAAGTAGGGGAGACTGTAACATACGTGCTTGTAATCATTGTGAACAGTTCTATTATCAATAAAACAATGTTATTTGATCCCAATGTTTGTTTGGTTGTGTTTTACATTTTTCATGTATTGACTTTTATGTAATTTCAAATTCTATATCACTTTCTGGAGAGTTATACGCAAACTGGTACGTAAACGTAATCAGTTTAATGTGAAAAATACTCCGGAACATCAACATATACTTAACATACCTTAAATAACCTTTACATAACTTAGAAATAAGTTTTGAAGGCTTTCGTATGGCAAAAACAAGTTAATACGCTTACAGGGGCTAAACTTGACAAACTGCGAAAGTATGCCAATTTGAACTGTAACGAACATTCCGGAACATGACCATAAGTTAAACATACCATAAATATCCTTTACATAAGCTTAGAAATAGGCTTTAAGGGGTTCGGTATGCTAAAATAAACTTTTGGGTCTTTCAGGGACTAAAAGCGTCAAAAAGTGCACAAGTTTGCACTTTCGCTCATAACTCACGTTCTGAATACATCCGGACATCCAAAAATTTATGTAAGCACTAAAATATTTTATTTTAGTGTTTAGCATAAGAAAAATCCATTCGTCACGCCATTTGGATCGTTTTTCGCGCTTATGCGCATTACGTCGTAATTAACCGAACAACGCAATCGTACGGCTAAACGAACCGACATCCAAGATATTTTTGAGCACATTTTAAGTTCCCTATACTTTAACTTCATTTTAGAGCTTTGAAATGGGGTTAACGGGCCTTAAACGCGTCGGAAATGACCTTATAGCACAACAGGGACCAAAATGGTAAATCTGCCAAACTTGACCCTTGCGCACCGTAAGGGTTATTTGTTACGGTGCGCAAGCATAGGTCAGATGCAGCAACTCGTTTTTCAGCTGCTGTTTCCTGCCCTTAACCCCTTCCAAAGGCCAATGCCATGTGTCCAACTCTTGTGGTGGGTCAATATCAGTTACCACAACCTTCCGACAAGTGTACGGGCTAGATCATTCCCTCTTCTCCAAGAAACGATCCTAACGGTGGACCGAAAACTATAAATACCCCACCCCATTTGCTTCAAACTCACAAGAATCTGATCAAAAAGACTCTAAGTTGGAACCATTGTTTCATACCTGAGTTATTTTGATCTAGATTAGCATTCGGGGACCCTTCGTAAGTGTTCCTTCGTTCTTTTATTGCTTTTCGAGTCCGAAAGTCAAACTTTGTTTGAATTTCTGCATTGACCAGTTTATGGTCGATGCGAAGTTCATTTGAACTTCATAACGTGAGCGTGATCACGATGGTTATAGTCCCTTGTGACTATACCTACTGATTTCCATGTTATCTTGGCTCAGTGACGAGCCGTAGTTTCGGCCAGAATACGTATTCTTGCGTATTTTGTAACCAAACTACTTATGGGTATCAAAACCATTTGTTTTGATACCAAACCTGTTTTCTAAACTTAGTTAAGCATGTTTTAACATGCTTAGCTTGTTACTTTTAGTTTCGTGCTTGTCTAGGGTCGTAGGGTAAGCGATCTAATAAATCGCTTATACCTTCGAACCCGACCCATTTGGTCGATCATTAGGATCCGACCAAACACATTAGGTGACCATAGTATATAGGGAATAACCTTCCGAGGTTATACCTTATGGTCGCTTCGTTAAGTAGTTGTATGATAGGTAGTTTATATGCCTTAGGTAAATTACCAGAATACCCTTTTCATGTATAATTGGTAATTAAGCATATGTAACCTAAACTTTTGTCACATAACTGATTATGTAACATGTTTAGGCATATAACACTTGTCATAGGACTAGTTAGACGTTCCAAACGCGTTTCACGCGAACGACGCGTTAAAGTAGCATAAGCTACCTAAACGGGCTGTAATGGGTCGTAAGCACTTATGTTAGGTTTCATTTAGTATGTAGGCTTTGTTGAACCATATTACACGAGTCTCCATACTCGTTTGGTTTACGAACCCTCATTCTATCCGATCCTCCGATTTAGGTCCGGTTTATTAACATAGTTACCTATATTAGGTGCCGTTTGATTCCGTGATCTCTATCATTGTTTGGTTGTCACTCCGGGACTACTGAGTAATCTCAAGTGAGTACATAGAACCCCTCTTTTACTTTTTTCAAACTGTTTTGGGGTGGAACACATGTGCCTACTTGTTACTTTCATGCTTTCCTGTTTTCACATCATATACATGCTATGTTTGTTAGTACATTATAGTACATGATTTCATTACATTTCATGCTATGTATGTCCATTGTGTGCATACTTAGTACATTGTTTTACATTACATTTCTGCTATGTATGTTGACTGATAGCATGCTAGCACATTGATTTACATGACTTTCTGCTTTGTATGTTAACTTAGCATACTTAGTACATTGTTTTCATATAACATGTTCACTTTTGCTATGACATTTGGTTTGCACAAACGAGACTATTATACGTTCATTAACATTAGCTACGCCACTCGGTAGTAAGTACTGGTACCATAGGACTTGACAAATCCCATTCCTGACATCCCGGGTTTGTTTGGATGTAAGGAATGACTGAATCCGAAAACATTTATTTTGATAACCTTGACTGAAAGGGTTATCCGACTGTCTCAAGGCTTGAATGTATGCGTTAACTTACCACATAAATGTTTGTATCAATGTAACATGTATTACTTTGCGAAACATAACTTTTTGATATGTTCAAATTACTTTGTTTTGTACATTTCTACATTTGGATTATGTGACAATACTTTACTTATAATACATAACATTTGTTACACATTACTTGACTACTTTGGACTTATAAACATTTGACTTGGCTTATATAAGGACTTTTGACTATTGGTTTAAACATAGACTTTATACATTGGTGGTTTGTTTAAGTGATTTAAGTAACGAGGCATGTGTAATATGATACAAGCATGGTGGATACGCCGCTAGTACTTCCTATATATAAGTGTTTGTATGGTATTACATATTGTAGCGTTATTTAAATCATTTCAATTTAGACATATGACATTTTATACAAATAACATACTTTTCACAAGACATTGTTTTACAAAACAACTTATCTTATACAAACTCATTTCACTTGGTTATTTATTTAACCATACTTTATGATCTTATTTATACATATCATCTGATCTTATCGTTTTTCAAATGATTTACAAGACAAAACAATTTACAAGGTTCATGACTGACTGTTATTAAATAATTTCTTAAACTTAAGTCATGAATCCTATTTTCACAAAACCTATGTATCTCACAGGCATTCTTATGCTGACGTACCTATTTTCACATGTGTTTTCAGGAGCTATTCCGTAGGATGATGATCGTGACACTAGGGCAGACCTGTGCCTTAGAGACTAAAAATGAAGATAGCACTAGTTTAATTATGTTATAAACTCGTTAATTCCAGTTTAAGACAATGTAATACGCTTGTTGATAAATAAAATACAACTTTGAATGCCATGGTTATGAAACAATTAATTCTGTTACAACACTCCCCGACGTTCTCCGCCACGTTCTGTATGTTATACGTGGTCGGGGTGTGACAGCACGGCCCCGTGTTCAGCTACTGTCTGACTTAAAACAGGATTGCCAGTTCCAATGATTGGGCACGGGGCGTGTTCAGCGGGCACGGCCCGTGCTGAGTTCTGCAGAAGCTGAAAAATTAAGAAAAATCCTAAAAAAAAATGAAAAATAAGAAAAAACGATTAGGCCGTTGATTCCGAACTTTCTTAAAATCCTTGTGTCCCCGGCAATGGCGCCAAAAACTTGATGTGCGTGAAGTGTGCTATGGTTTTAATGTTTATTTTAAGCCCTTTTACACTTTCTTTAGCCAAGTTTTAAATTTATAAAACACGATATTTACTAACACTAAACACACATATGGGCAAGTGCACCCATCGTGAGCGTAGTATAGTGTTGGTAAGATACCGAGGTCGTCCAAGGACACAAGAGCTTTTAGTACCGGTTTATCCTCAATGTCTAATCAAATCAAAAAGTTTTAGAAAAATGTTTTAAGCTAAGAAAAATAAAAACTAATTAAAATGTTGAAAATAAAAACAAAAATAAAAGAAAAACAGATAGACAAGATGAATCACTTGGCTCCGACTCGTGTATAGTGTAACCTTTGATTATTTCCGCACTTTTGCACTTATTTAAGAGATTATCTTAGTTATTGTAGTAGGCCCCTCTTTTGAAGGTGACGTTACCCTCAACCCAGTAGTTTGAGTCAGCAAGGATACAATCCTAAAGGGTCGGATTATTGAAAGATAATGAATTAAGTTATTAATGCAAATTATGGTAGGCCCCTCTTTTGGAGGTGACGTTACCCTCGACTAAGTAGTCTGAGTCAGCAGGGATACAGTCCTAAATAGCCTGGTTATAGTATTAATAGTAGTTAACTTATGAGGGGATCAAAGAGTTTGGACCCCCGCCATCCAATACCGTTAAGTATTGAAGGAGGTCCTACTAAATTTGACCCAGGTCCATTGCAGGACCTCTAAACGCTGAACAATGGCAAGACTCTTACCAAACCGTTCCCTTAACCCCCGACCAGGTAGCCAACATACCTCCATATAGACCGTGGAGATATGAATGGTGAAAATCTTTTATTTTATATAGACAGTAAAATAATGCCAAGACACCACGGACAAACGATAAGGAAGAATCACCTTCAACATAAGAAACTAGTTATTAAAGTCATTAATACAAAACCAAGTAAAAAGTGCGAAAAGATTAGAAATAAAAAATATTACACTAGACACTTGTCTTCACCAAGTGATGTAAGAGACTTAAGCAAACATGGCCTTGATTGTCAAGAACTCTTACGATCAATCTTGGATCCCGAGACGACTCACACACTCTATGATGGACAATGGATGATGGTGGTGGATGATGGTGTTATGGTGGTGGTGGGTGGTGGGTGAAGTGTGAGAGAGGTGGTGTGCCAAGGGATGGTTTGAGCTTGAGCCAAGCACTTCTATTTATAGGCTGAACAGAAGCTCGGGCACGGCCCCGTGTCTAGTGGGCACGGCCCCGTGTCCACATCTTCTCTTTTTTCATTTAATGCAGCTTTGTCTTATTAGTTGACCACGCCCCCGTGTCCGCTGAGCACGACCCCGTGTGCAGAAGAATCTTTGTACTATGAAGATTTGCCTGGATTGTGCGAATCTTATAGTTGACCACGGCCCCGTGTACGCTGAGCACGGCCCCGTGGTGGGCAATAGAAGCTTCTACCACTTTGTCTTTTCTGCTGACACTTGGGCACGCCCCCGTGCTGGCTGAGCACGGGGCGTGTTCAGTCTTCTGTCTTCTTGTTTTGCTTTGGAAGATGCTGTCGTGGGGTCGGGCATGTCACGTCTTGTTCCTTTTCTTGTATTTATGTTAGATTTTGATGTCTTTTTGCTTCTTTTGTTAATTTGAGCTCATTTAATTCTGAAAATACAAAAGGAAGACAAAAGCACACTTTTTCCAACATTAGTACTAAAAAAGGGTTAGTTTTATGCCACAATTGATGTAATTTATATGTTGCATTTTGCACACATCACCACTCTTGGTGAATATTAGTGTTGTTTACATTTCAATCTCTACACATTGTGCTTAATCTGATTTCCAAGGTGCTTTATTGTTTATCTTATTGTTTGGATTCAATACAACACTTGTTGTATTCATCAAACCACTAGCTTCATCTTCATTCTTGATTCTTCTTAACTTTTTCATAGTACAAACACCTAATCAATAGGTGTTTTGGACTAAAACAATCAACCACTGTGATCCGGATTGATATTGGGATCTACAATTTGGTATCAGAGCCTTAGTGCTCTTGGTTGTTGTGTTTTTGTTAAGATTTTTCAAAGTTTTGAAGGTTTTTCAAAGTTTCAAGGTTTTTCAAAATTTTGGACTTAAAATGGATTGATTTGGTGTGTTTAATCGATAGGTTGTTGTTAATCTATGATTAGGGAGTCATTTTGGACATTTTGATGCAAAGAAACATGGTTTTTGAGCTGTTTTTGGGTGATTAAAGGGTTTTAGTTCGTGTTAAACCCTTTGGTCAGCGTAGATAAATTTGAAGGTAGCGAAATTAATTTGCATACAGCAAAGATATTTTTGAACATAGCAAACAATATTTGAACATCGCATAATCGTCAATTTTGCCGATTAAAACTCGAGCAAAGTTGCTGATTTCCGGCAAAATAGTGCCAAGTGTCCCTGTAGCGAATTTATCGAAGGCGACTTCGAGAATTGTGATAAAGAACCACAACGTTTTTATCACGGTGTCCGACGAAATAAGCCAAACTAACGTGTATGTTTATTGTATCAGTGGAATTAACTTTCTTCGCTCGTGCAGGACTTCTCCGCGTACCGGCGAAGACATTTGATCTGCGAAGACAATCGGCGAAACTTGTTCTGTTCCACTAAATTCGGCCAGATCTCCGGCGAAGTTATCTATTTCACCGGCGAAATTGCTCAACATCAGTCAGTTAGCGAATTTAACTTCTGATCAGCTTTCTTACGTCAAAAACAAGTCAAAATGTCGTTGAATCAACTAAGTCCAATTGCTCAAGCTAAACTTAAGACCGGAACCACCACACGACCACCGAAGTTGAAAGGAGCTGAAGATTTCGGTACTTGGAAGAATCGAATCAAGTCATTCTTCGAATTCACTGACTACAATCTATGGCTTTCTGTCATCGCTGGACCCCACGTTCCAATGGTGGTTCAAGGAGATGTGATAATCAATAACAACGACCCCACAACCTTCACTGATGAAGACAAAGCCCTAATCCAACGCGACCGTCGTGCACACGCTGCCTGAAGCATGGCTTTGTCAACTGATGACTGTAACATGTTTGAAGAATACAGAACTGCTAATGAACTCTGGCACGCTTTGATCGAACACTACGAGGGAAATGAAGAGCTAATTGAGAGCAAAAGAGACATGGTGCAGAAGCAATACGACATGTTTGGTGGAATTCGTGGAGAAAGCCTCTCTGATCATATCAGTCGTTTTCTGAATATGATGACCAAGATGAAGAAGGCAGGAAATCCTGTCACTAATCGTGCTGCCATAAAGAAGCTTCTGGACTCGCTTCCAAAGGAATGGAGCCTTCAATGCATGATGATAAAACGGGATTTCCTCAACAACCCAAATCCTGTCACTCTGTCAGATTTAATCAACACTCTGAAAGCTTTTGAAATGGATGTCAACAAACGCGAAATGAATACGGCTGGTTACTCCCCAAAGTCAGCTCAGACTTCTACTGGACTAAAGAATGTGGCATTTCTAGCTTCAGGAGGCACCAGTAAACAAGCTTCCTAGATGTCCTACTTTAACGTTTCCGCAAGCGGGTCAAAGGCTCCACAATCTAGTGATAAGGCTGTCGTAGTTGGTGATACTCAAGCTTTGAAAGTGTCAACTAAACATGTGGCACTTTTTAACATGTTTCTGAGTAGCTATGAAGCTTTAATGTCGGGAGAACTCAAGAAGGAAATACTCACTGCTGAATACATGTATCAAGTTGATCCAGATGACATGGAGGAGATGGATTTGAAGTGGCAGATGGCTATGATCACTTTAAGGTTGAAGAAGTTTCAAGATATGACTGGAAGCGTCTAGGTCTTGGAAAAGCTGGTTTTGACAAATCCAAGCTGAGATGTTACAACTGCAAAAGTTTGGGTCACTTCAAGCGAGAGTGTCCTTTGCTGAAGGAGGGAAACACTAAAGCTGCTCCTGCCATAAAACCAATTGCTATCGAAGAAAACAAGAACAATGCTACTCCCAACACACCAAAAGCTCTGGTTGTTGAAGATTATGATTGGGGTGAAGAAATTGCTGAAGCCAAGGAACAAGTCAACAAAGCTCTCATGGCAAAGATCTTGAGCGGGTCGTCATCAAAACAGTTTGAGAAACAGGCGGCTGGAATCCCAAAGGGGGACAACATTGCTGACAAAGGTCTGAAAAGCATTCTCACCTCCCCAGAGTCCGAGAAAGAAAAGAATTCTGAAGAAGCTGAAAAACCCAAGGAGCATGTTCCTAAGGAGTCATCTGATGAGAAGAAAGAAAAGGGAAAAGCCTCAGCAGCAGCAATGAAAACTGAATCCTCAAAGGAAAAAGCTGACAAAGACTTGGTAAATAGCATTCCACATAACTTTAAAATAAAGTTATGTACACCAGCATGCGTTGATGTCGTGGCACACTACAAATCTCTTAATCTAGAATTTGAGAGGCAAAAAGACAAAGCTTTAAAATTTAATAAAGAACTTAAACAGAACGAGGCCGCATATCAAAGAAAGTTGAATTCAACTTTAGCTGAAATGCAAACTCTAAAAGAATTTGTTTTTGGAAAATATTTTATCATCAACGATCTCACAGATAGACTAGAAAAAGCTTTGAATGAAAATAATAAATTACAAATTATCATAGACAAATGGAATGTCAGTCAAAAGGCCTTTACTGACATCAAAAACTGCCAACGACCGACGTATGTAAAAGATGGGATCGGGTATAAGGATAGGCAAGGAAATGAAAGAAAACTTTTCTTTCCACCACATAGCAAAAACTATGTGCCTATGCCAACTCCTCATCCCGACAATGATTTCATTGATGAAAAGGCCTCTGTAGAACAAAACGATTCTTTCAAAAACGAAACAACCGCTAACATTCCAAAAAGTAATGCAGATCCAATTGTGTGTAAAGAAGATGTGTGCGATGAGGATGGAGACTGCGGCGGTTCAAAAATAGGAATAGGCTATTCAGGCGACAGTTATTCCACCGTTAACTGGTTCGCCTGGAACTGTTCTAAGAAAAACAATATTCGGGATGAATGTAATAATTTAATTAGGACGGATGACTGTAATGGTCGTGTGCCTAAATTTAACTCTTTGGATGACTGTAAGGGCCATGTGCCTACATTTGAGACCCGTGATCGTGAACATGCTATGTTTAAATGTCATGATTTAAATTCTTCATTTTGTGATGATAAAAATGTGTGTGAATCTCCTGTATTTGTGCCAGAATTGAAAAAGAATAGCTTTGGAAAATTCCTCACCGTGGAAATTCCAAAATTTATTCCATCTCGAACAGGTATGACCAGTGGCGGACCCAGGATTTTTTCCTGGGGGTGCGGAAATTTTTTAAAGATTTTAGACCCCTATCTATATAAAAAAATCGGTTCATAGCGGGTCGGATCGGGTCGGGTCATGTAAAACAAGTAAAAACAAACAAACAAAGTTTCATTGCGGGTCGAATCAGATCGGGTCGGGTCCATTTCAATTCTCAAACAATCAAACCCTAGTTCCTAACTTCCTATCACATTAACAAACAAAAAAACATCAAAGTTCAAACCATCCCTACTTTTATTTCTCTTAATCATTCAATAAAAGAACAAAAAAACTTATCTATAACATACCTTGGTCTTTAATTAGAATAATCCGGCGAAAAAAAGTGGTTCAACCCCTTTCCTCTTGAGAAATCGCGGCATAACTTCCCTATTCATTGTTCTTTCCTAATCCTATCACATACGAAATAAAAAAGGATCTTCAAGTGTTCAACCATAGCCCATGTTCCTTAATTTTCAATTATGCTGTCGCTGGGCGCTGAAGTGAGGCAGAGGGAGGGCGGGAGTCGCTGGCAAGTGGCAGCGATTTGGGTTTTTTTTATTATGTGGACTGGTTTGTTTAACAAAACTAGTAGTTGGGTTGGGCGTGAATGGGTATTAAGTTATTGGGCTTGATGGATTGAATTTAAGTTTTATTAAAGGGGTTAGTAGGCTAACTTGTTTACATAATTTGATCGGGTTTCAATCCGTGTTCACAATTTTTTTTACATAAATTTCTAACATTTTTTTCTAAGGGGTGCGGACGAAAATTTCCAAGGGGTGCAGTCTGGATTTTTCGCGAAAAATACCACTAATTTTTTTTTTCAAGGGGTGCGGCCGCCCACCCACCCCATAACTTGGGTCCGCCCCTGGGTATGACAGATTCAGAGAAGAAAGTCGCTAAAGATAGCAGCAAAGAAGATTCAAGCTTTTCTGCCTCAGAAAAGGAAGAAGAGACTTCAAGTTCTGATGAAGAACAAGAATCAGAAAGTTCAAGTGAAGATCAAACAACAAAAGGTCAAAGCTATGAAGATTCAAGTGATGAAGCAAGTGAAGATCAACATTCAGAAAATTCAAGTGTATATCAAGAGAATGAAGAAAGTTCAAGTGAATATCAAACATCAGAAAGTTCATCAGATTCCGACAATGATGAAGACTGTTCAGAAGATGAAAGCCGAGTTGACAAGAAAATGAAGAAAGCCGAAAGCTCAAGATACACCGCATCAAAAGACTCTTCAAAAAGCTCAAGACACTCATCACATACATCATCTTCTAACACCAAAAAGCCCAGACGTAAACGATGTTTTCGCTGTGGTCATTTAGGACATACAGCGAAACATTGTAAAAACAAGAATTTTTCTAAACCAGAATATGATTTTGTTAAAAATTTCACAAATCAGCTTGATTACCTTAAGAAATCTGTTAAAAATCTGGTTAATTCAACAGCTTATTTTTGGAAGAAAAAAGAGGACATCGTGGGTCAAAACCACCATAGATCCAAAGTGAAACAAATCTGGGTTCCCAAATCAAACTAATTTGTGTATATACTTGTATTTTAGAATAAACTCTAGAAATGGCTTCAAATGCTCATGGAATATATCTGGCATGTTGACAGCGGATGTTCAAGACACATGACAGGCTTAAAGGAACTTCTGAAAAATTTTCGCTTTATTGATGGTGATTTTGTGTCATTCGCTGGAGACGAAAAGGGAGGGAAGATCGTTGGAATAGGAGATGTTGTGTCTGAAGCACTTACTTTGGAAAATGTCAACTATGTACCAGAACTGTGCTACAATCTTATGAGCGTATCACAAGTCTGTGATAAAGGAATATCGGTGCTTTTCAATGACATGGAATGTTTGTTTCTCAAGCCTGAATATGTTATTCCTGCAGAGATGATCATGCTCACTGCTCCAAGACAAAACAACACATACGTGCTCAATATGAAAAATGCCAAGACAAATGATAACTTGACTTGTTTAATCTCAAAGGCTTCAGAATCGGAGTCACTACTGTCACACCCCGACCACGTAAAACAACAAATCGTGGCGGAAACGTCGGGGAGTGTTGTAACAGAATCATTGTTTCACAACACATGGAAATTAGAATATTGTTTTATTACATAAAAAGTTACATTGTCTTGGAATTTGATCAACAAACAGTACAATTTCCGTTCATGTTTTTATAATTACTAAGTCCCATGTCCATCCTATGTAAAGCAATCAACAGTCGTCACGAAATAAAACCTGAAACATATGTGAAAGTAAATACGTCAGCATAAAAATGCCTGTGAGTAACATAGGTTTTGTAAATTAGATTCATGGCTTTGGATCATATAAGAAAAGATTATATGTTTATAAAAGTAGCCATGAATCCTTGATAAAAGTTTGGTTTCAAGAACACTTTGCATTGATATAAAAGTTGTAGTATACATAAAAATATACCTTGGTTTTAAGAAAGTCGGATAAGTAATATATTAAAATATATTTTAGTTTCAAAACAGTTAAACAAATAGTATATCAAATATACTTTAGTTGTTAAAATAATAGTTTTTGGTAGTATATCATAAATATATACTTTGGTTTGGTAAATGACATATCAACTATGTTTTAGTAAATAACAAAATATATGTTTGATTTGTACATAGTATATCAAATTATACTTTAGTAAATGATAGCATATCAAATTATGCTTTGGCAAACAGTATCACGTTGGTAGTATATCGAAATATACCATAAATCGCGATTTAGCAATACATTCAAACCTTAGTGCATCAAACTATACTTTAGAGACCATAGAAATACCACAAAGGCAAATTCTATTTGGATAAAATTTGGTTTCTGACATTCCATACAATAGGAATGGGGTGTCTAGTCCTATAGCGCTATATCGTACCACTAATCGGCTTGATCATTGTTAATGAATGTATAAATAACAGTACAAATGAACAATTAGTTCTAACAAACCTTGGAAATCAGTCGTTTAAACCATAGATAATAGTTCAATTCGTCAAAAGATAGTACTTATGCATGTGAAATCATATAGTCGAAATCATGAAAATAATGAATAGGCACATATGAATCACCCCAAAACATTTGAAAACGTAAAAGAGGGGACTATGTACTCACCTTTGGGTGCGTTTTTATAGGTTCACACAATCCCTCAAATTGTTTATTCGTCCTAAATTAAATAAGAACGATTTAATAATAAAAAACCCACAAAAATACATAAGTTTCTCCGATACTTAGAATTTTCACATAAGTTTGAGATTTTCTCGAAAAGTTATTATTTTTTATTATATTGGTGTATTTATGTATATATGAGTTCATATACATATTTTAAGGACTTTGCGACTTGAACGATTTTATTGGTGACTCTCATCATGTTATAAGCAATATATCTACGATTTGCGCGTCGTAATATATATACTCAAACGTAACATACTAATAATAGCGTAATACACATAATCTTGTCAAGTATTCTTATGTACAAGTGCCTAAAGCACACTATCATATCAACATCATTTTATATGAATCTAAATGCAACAAATATGCAACTTATTCATGTTTATTTGCGGATGTATTTGAACATTTATCATATCATGCATATATCATCAAAACCCTTGCATTTTAACTATCATTCAAAACTGGGCTGTTTTCGGGAATTTTAATAAAATAGTTAACTTACTCCAAAAATTCCCAAATTTTTACCGAATGTTTTAAACGATCCAATTATTACTGTGTAAAAGTTTCGGGATCCAATTCAATACCAATATTTTATAAAAAATCATTTACCAGACTGCAATCAGATTCATCATTTTGTGACTGCAGTCAACGGAATAATTTATTTAAAATTCATCGTAAGTCCGATTGATGAAATTATAGTGGGAGAATTACAAAGACATCAGTAGTCATCTACAGTACAAATTTCATGAGCGAATTCTACACATATTTCAAGTTATGATGAAAAATATAACACACATTTTCTGCAGTAATGTCACACCCCTTTCTACGGCGGAAGCACGAGGTGTGATCATGAAAGGTTCTCATTGCATATGAAGAGTAAACATACTACATGCTCAAGAAAATAACTTCAAATACCATAATTTGAAAACATACGTTAGCGTTTACATCGCTAAGTCGCATAATGCATTGTCTTAAAAGTTTACAACTTTATTTATAGATAAACATAAGCGACATCCACGAGCATGGGTAAGACCGCGCGCACATCCACTTCTAATTACCTGAAATACATGTGAGTTTTGGAAAAACGTCAACATAAAGTTGGTGTGAATTCATGCAGTTTTAGTTTTTCACGTTTGTATACTTTGTATGAAAACATAGTTTACGTCATGTAAAAATCAAGTTTTCATATATAAATCCAGTTTCACGTGTACACCACGTACACATGTATAATTCAATTTCTTCTTGAGTACCCCACGTACTCAAGTATAATTCTCATTTTCTTGAGTACCCCACGTACTTCAAGTATAATTCAATCTTTTCTTGAGTACCCCACGTACTCAAGTATTCATCAATTTTTAGTATGGTATGAATTTCATGTAATTAAAATATACCTGTAAATATCAGGATTGTTAATGGGTTGCAAGGCCATTAACATGTGGCACGACATAGGAAGTCACCAAACCTAAGGCATTTAATTGGTATATTCTGAGACACAAAAGCACTACTCGATTCTCGCCCCGACCGAGTGTGAGGCTGCCAGGCACCCGTTAGATCTAACCTTTTGTTCTGCGGTCTAAGTATGTACACGATTAATGGTGCTTCTGTACCCTATTCGTGACACTATTTCTCATAACGCATCCTACTTGGTTCTCGTTCTCACCAAGCGCGTTTCTTGTTATCATTTCTCATAGCGCCTCATACTTGGTTCTCGTTCTCACCAAGTGCGCTTCTCATATTCTCATATTTCGTCTCACTTGGTTCTCGTTCTCACCAAGTGTACTTCTTGTCACACTTGGTTCTCGTTCTCACCAAGTGTACTTCTTGTATCTATATCATACCAATTATAAATTTTGTACATTTGTACATGTATTTCACCCCCGAAGTTATAAAAACTGAAAACAGTTAAAGAGAAAAGGGGGAGCATGAACTCACAACTTTGCGTTCCTAGCGTCGTAAACTCCACCGGATTTGCTTAATTAACGTCGTAACCTATACGCGTTTTCTTAACGTTAGTCACTAGACTTGCGTCGCACAAGTACAGTCACTCTCTTTTGTATATATTCTTGTGTTAAAAATATTCTATATTTTTAACTACGTATCTTACTTATATTATTTTCTCCAAAAATAAATATAAGTCTTTTGTGTTTTGCACTTTGCACCCGAATTATGTATCTTGTATGTTGTATGTGTATTTTTATATTTCTACTCCTCATGAGTAATTAGTGTATTTTTAAGTCTTAATACACTAGCACGTATAACACATACTATATACACTTAGCACAAAAATTGGTGATAAAATAATATATATTTTTCTCTCAAAAATATATATACATAATATCCATTTTTATTCTTCCAGAAATCACCATTTCTTATCATCAAAAATTAGGGAAACCTTAGTAATACTTTTAAACACATTTTTAGGGAATAAGTTTCTCAAAACTTATATTTTTCTAAGTGTCAAAATTTATAAAAATTTTGACAGAGTTTCCCCTAAAAATGGAGGTTTCCCACGTTTTCAAAACGTGTGCTTATTTTCTTTTAAATCATCATCAATCATCAATAATCATCAACAACAATCATCAACAATAATCACTACTTTTCCCCATTTCATGAACTTGGATATTTACCAAAATTGTGTAGTATCTTACTAGCACATTTAGTAAGTCTTGTTATCTTTTAAAAATAACTTTAGTTTCTTGAAAACTTTATTTTTAAAGAATATGAAGTTTCACAACTTCTAGTCGAGATTCACCAAAAATATTTCTTTGTTGAACTTCCTTGTACACAAGTGTTTACACACTTGTTTATTTACTAAAAATATTTTTAGTTCATGTAAGATTCGAGTTTTAAACAAGACTAATATTTTGCTTGGTTCTTCCGAAAAACCACTTGTAGATCTTTAGATCTACATGTTTAGAGTCTTATTTTACAAGAAAATTTACTTTTACACAAGTTCATGTCTTATGAATGGATGGATTCATCATCTTTTAATTTTATAACTTTTACATCCTACTAGTTCATGCTTTCTAACATGGACTAGTATGTCTAGATGATGATCCATCTTGTTTTTACTAACAACAACATCAAATAATAACAATCATACAAGATTCACATGATTTATACACATATCTACTCTTTATCCAACTAGTTTATCTTTCTTCCAAGACTTTTAGTTATTTTCTTGTGTGTTCTTGCTTTTTAACCCATAAACTTCTTATTAACCACTTTAATCATGAACAAGGAAGTGTTTTAGAGCACTTACTACTAGCACAAGGCTAGGGAAGTTCAAGAGTGCAAATGTGTTGGATAAAAGCAAATGGAGGAGGTTCTTCAAGTTCCACAAGCTCCACGCTTCGTTAGTCACCTTCTAGAACCTTATGTTAAGCTTTGAATGGTTGATTAATGGATGAAAATGATGGTTGTGTGGTGGTGGATGAAGGCCGTAGGTGGGCAAGGGGAAAGGAGGAAGAAGTGTGGTGTGTGTGAATGAATGAGATCTTATATAATCTTCCACCATATCTATACAAGATCTCTAGTACCTTATCATATCATATAAAATCTAAATAAATCCAAGAAATATCCAACTAAATCTAATGGGATATGGTGGATCCCCTTTGGGCCGTAAGTTTCATATGGGGAGGGGGTTAATTGTAACTTGCAAGATCTTTCCACATCTTTTGAAATCTCATAGAATCTAAGTAAGATCAAAATGAATCAATGTGAATCTAAGGAAGATCTAGTGAATCCAAGGAGATATGGGCAAGATCACATACAATCTTATAAGATCAAGTGAGGTCTTTGATGGGGGCCACCATGACCGTCCACCATATATGGGGGGGGGGGGGGGTAAGTGTAATATTTCCAACTATTAGTTAGTGATTAGTTAGAAATCAAATGTCTAGTTAGTGCCTTATGGTGTGTTATTAAATATATAGTGTGTTAGGGTGTTCGGGGACCCTAACTAGCTTAGAAAAATATAAACAATGCTTCTAGCATTATTTTGGTGTTCCGGGTAATATCCGGTTGTTCGGTTACATACCGATTCGTTAAAGTGCTAAATTACACGTTTTAGTGTCTTTTAAGTACCTTTCTTGTACTCTTTCAATTCCCAACACTTAGGGAAATATTCTGGATAATAAAACGACATTTCTGCATAATATTTATATGGCTAAATGCTGATTTATTGCTGAATTTTATAAATTCTGCACTTAAAGTGCGTTTCGGGTGCTTTTTAGTGCTTCTTTTTGCTTTCGCATTGCTTATATATTAAACCCTTGTATGTACTCTTGGGTTTTAATGCCTTCTTGTTGTCGGACCTACACCTAGGCTCCAATTTTTATTGTCTGGCTGCTTTTTGCAGTTCCGTTGACACATAGTGTCTTACCGGTGAGTTTACTATTGACGCAACGCTCTCGTTTATGCATAAAACAATATTTTGTAGTATACAACATGCATGAATTCACTTGTTTAATCATGTGTTCAGACATTGCTGACAATTAAACTCATAATTGCAGTCATTAAGCAATAAGTAATGTGTACGGAAATTACCGGTTTGTGCCAGTTGTCACAGTCTCCCCCCGTTAAAAGAATTTCGTCCCGAAATTCAGACTGAACTCACTCTCGCAGGAGTATTCTTGAATAGGTGGGGATACTTTTTCTTGAACTGGTCTTCACGTTCCCATGTGTACTCGGGTCCGTGCTTAGAGCTCCAACGTACTTTGACAAGCTTCACACTGCTCCTCCTGGTCTTGTTGACTTTCCAGTCAGTAACCTCAACGGGTTGCTCTGTAAATCGGAGGGCTTCATCAATATGCACTTCATCCATCGGGATGATCACGTTTTCTTGTGTTGGGCTCTTCTTCAGGTTGGATACATGAAACATATCATGTACTCCATTAAGTTCTTCCGGTAACTCCAACTTGTATGCCACGGTACCAATTCTCTTCAAAATTCTGAATGGTCCGATGTATCGTGGATTCAGCTTTCCACGCTTTCCAAACCTGACTACGCCCTTCCATGGTGAGACTTTTAACAACACTTTGTCTCCCACCTTGAAATCTACCGATTTTCTATTTGGATCAGCGTAGCTCTTTTGTCGCTCTCGAGCCACCTTAATGCGCTCTCGGATCTGCGCAATCTTGTCGGTTGTCTCTTGTACAAGTTCAGGACCAACCATACGTTTATCTCCGGCATCTGCCCAACATAAGGGCGATCGGCATTTGCGGCCATACAGAGCTTCGAACGGCGCGGCTTTTATGCTCGTATGATAGCTGTTATTGTAGGAAAACTCAACTAAAGGTAGATGAGTATCCCAGCTGCCGCCTAGATCCATGACACATGCGCGAAGCATATCTTCTAACGTTTGTATTGTCCGTTCGCTCTGGCCGTCTGTTTGCGGATGGAATGTCGTGCTCAGACCCAACTGAGATCCAAAGGCTTCCTGAAATGATTGCCAGATTCTTGAGACAAAGCGTCCATCTCTGTCTGAAATGATTGAGATTGGCATTCCATGACGTGCCACAATTTCTCTTAAGTATATCTCTGCAAGCTTTCCAGTGCTATCCTTCTCTCGGATTGGTAGGAAATGCGCAGACTTCGTCAATCGATCAACTATTACCCATATCATATCGTGCCCTCTCGGGGTCCTGGGTAATTTCGTTATGAAGTCCATCGAGATTTGTTCCCACTTCCACACGGGAATCTCTGGTTGTTGTAGTAGGCCGGACGGTTTCTGATATTCTGCCTTAACCTTGGCACAGGTTAGGCATTTTCCAACATACACAGCAACGTCGCTTTTGAGTCTCGGCCACCAATAGTACTCCTTCAAGTCTTGATACATTTTGTCCGATCCTGGGTGGATCGAATATCTCGATTTGTGGGCTTCATTAAGGATTACTTCTCGTATGCCACCATAGAGTGGAACCCAAATACGCTTCTTAAAGTATAAGGCTCCCTCTTCGTTTGGCACCATGTATTTCAGCATACCCCGTAGGTATTCAGCTTTACGGTTTTCTTCTTTAAGAGCTTCTTGTTGTGCATCTCGAATGCGTGCTGTGAGGTTCGTTCGAATCGTCATTTCCAATGCTCGAACCCTTAGGGTCTTAACCCTTTCTTTTCGGCTCAACGCGTCCGCTACAACGTTCGCCTTTCCAGGATGGTACTTAATCTCACAGTCATAATCATTTAGCAGCTCAACCCAACGTCGCTGGCGCATATTCAATTCCTTCTGATCAAATATGTGTTGTAAGCTTTTGTGATCTGTGAAGATTGTACATCGAGTACCATATAAGTAATGTCGCCAAATCTTCAAGGCGAATACCACTGCACCCAGCTCCAGGTCGTGAGTGGTATAATTTTTCTCGTGAACCTTCAGTTGTCTTGAAGCATAAGCGATGACTTTTTGGCGTTGCATGAGCACGCAACCCAAGCCTTGCCGTGAGGCGTCGCAGTATACCACGAAGTCTTCAGTGCCTTCGGGTAATGATAGTATCGGTGCATCGCAGAGCTTGTTCTTAAGTAGCTGAGAGGCTTCTTCTTGTTTGTGACCCCAGTCATACTTCTTGTCTTTCTGAGTCAGGGTCGTTAGCGGTTGAGCTATTTTTGAGAAATTCTCGATGAATCGCCGATAATAGCCCGCTAAGCCCAAAAATTGTCGAACTTCAGTTGGGGTCTTGGGAGCTTCCCAATTCTTTATTGCTTCAATTTTGGATGGGTCTACATGAATGCCCTTCTCATTCACCACGTGACCAAGAAATTGTACTTCGCGAATCCAGAATTCGCATTTCGAGAACTTTGCATAAAGTTTCTCTTTCTTCAGTAGTTCCAGAATAGTTCTGAGATGTTGCTCATGCTCTTCTTTCGTTCGCGAGTAAATCAGGATATCATCGATAAATACAATCACGAATTTATCGAGATATGGTTTGCATACGCGGTTCATTAGGTCCATAAAGACCGCTGGCGCGTTCGTCAATCCAAATGGCATCACAAGAAATTCGTAGTGCCCATAGCGTGTTCTGAATGCAGTCTTTGGCACGCTTTCATCTTGGATTCTCAGCTGATGGTATCCAGATCGAAGGTCGATCTTGGAATAGTAGCTTGATCCTTGCAGTTGATCAAACAAGTCATCAATCCTCGGTAGCGGATACCGATTCTTGATCGTGAGCTTGTTCAGTTCTCTGTAATCGATACACATCCGCAGTGATCCATCCTTCTTCTTCACGAATAATACTGGAGCTCCCCAGGGTGAGAAGCTTGGCCTTATGAATCCTTTATCCAACAACTCCTGGAGTTGTGTAGACAATTCTTGCATTTCGGATGGCGCAAGTCGATATGGAGCCTTGGCTACCGGAGCGGCTCCTGGAACCAAGTCTATGTGGAATTCGACTTGTCGTTGCGGAGGTAGTCCTGGCAGATCGTCAGGGAACACATCAGGAAATTCCTTCACCACAGGAATGTCTTCGAGTTTTGGCTCCACAGCCTTCTTGTCTACAACGTGTGCTAGGAAGGCAACGCATCCTTTCCTTAAGCACTTCTGTGCCTTCATACAACTGATGATTCGAAGAGGCGCGTCTCGTTTTTCTCCATGCACGATGAGAGTTTCACCATTCGCTAAAGGGATGCGAATGATTTTCTCATGGCAAATAACTTCAGCTTTGTTCTTGGACAACCAGTCCATTCCGACTACTACATCGAAGCTACCCAATTGAATAGGTAGGAGGTCGATGCTAAATCTTCGTTCACCAAGTTCTAGCGTGCAGCCTCTAACGACTTCGCCCGATTCAACAAGTTTACCATTGGCTAGTTCTATGGAATAAGGAATTTCTAATCTACTAGATTCTATTCCGAGTATGCATTTAAATTCCACAGACATGAAGCTATAGTCGGCGCCAGTGTCGAATAATATGGATGCAAAGTGATTGTTAATGAGAAACGTACCGGTGACCACGTTAGGGTCCTCGCGTGCGTCTCTTGCTCCAATCACAAATGCTCGAGCCGGAGCGTTGTTTCTCTCTGGGCAGTTCTTCATGAAATGATCATTGCTTCCACACTTGAAGCATCCTTGCCCTTTCCCGTTGCCATTCTTGTTACCAGCACCGTTCCCATTTCGGTTCTTTCCTTTTCCCCAACAGTCTTCTGTTTGATGACCCAATTTACCACATTTGTCGCACCTTGGAATGCGACAAGCTCCATCATGATGATACTTACATTTTTGGCATCTAGGCATGGAGCCTTGGTATGCTTTGGTTGCATGGGTTTTCATCTCCTGAGGCGGATTAGTGTCGCGCTTCTTGCTGAAACCCTTGTTGTTGCGAGTTGTTTGGTTCAAACTTGTATGCTTTCTCTTTTTGTCACCGGACGACTCAGCATGTGTCTCGGTCTTTTCTATTGGGTTCAGTGATAGCTTCTTCATACGAACACAATCTTCAGTCAGGCTGACAGCCAGAGTTACAGCCTCGGTGATTGTTTGTGGTTTGGCCGACGTCACCATGCCACGAAACTCTGAGGCCAGTCCCCAAATGTAGCGTTCAACGCGCTTGAATTCGGGAGTCACCATGTAGGGAAGCACTCTCGACAGGTCGTGGAACCTTCGAGTGTAACCATTGATGTCAGCACCTTCCATAGTCAAGTGCCAGAACTCTGTTTCCAGCCTTTGGAGTTCCGCACGAGAGCAGTACTTCTCTCTCATCCTTTCCTTCAGTTCCTCCCAAGTTAGGCCATAAGCGGCGTCATCACCCAAAGTTTGGGCTTGCAGGTTCCACCAAGTCAGAGCTTCATCGACGAATAACCCAGTAGCGAATGTGACTTGCTGATCCGCGGTACACTTGCTCATGCGGAAAGTAGCTTCAGTCTTCTCCGTCCAGCGCACAAATGCTACTGCACCTCCTGTGCCGTCATAGTTCATCGGCTTGCAGTCGAGGAACTGCTTGAAAGTGCAGCCTAGAATTGATTCAACCAATTCACATGTGAGCAATCGAAGAAATAATGAAACAAGGACCGTTCATAAATTTCCTCATGCTTAGCACAGTGTCTTAAGGTTACCTTGAGCGGCATTGCCTCCAGACGAATCTCCATTCCCATTACGCCTAGCGTTGCTTGGTCCTCCACTGTCTTGAGTTCGGTTCGCCTCGTACTGGGCGATAGCAGCGGAGATCCTTTCCTCCAGCAGGGCGTTCAGCTCATCAGCAGTTCTGGGCAGTAGGGGAGGTGGAGGTTGATCGTCATTGCGAGCATTCACAGCTTTCCTGGGTGCCATGTTCTGACAGAACATAACACAACAGGGTTACACATTTGTTTGATATCGTCCTACTAGGCAGTAGTAGTATATATATATTCGCAGGTATATATCACATAAGTGACATCAAACAATTATTACTCTAGCAGAGTACTTAGTAGGCTTGCACTGAGGGAATCCACACGTGACAAGACTTGCTGTGATTTTTGTGCACTGAATTCCATAATTATGTATGCATCCATAATTACGTAACTCCTTGCACAGTCCACACAGTTCGTTTCATCCTCATATTTCTTCCTTCAGATGGGCCATTGCTTTTAGGTAAAGTCACGTATACTTGTGACATTCTACTTCTAGTACATGCTAATTATCACACATAATTGCAAGTAATTTCTAGTCAACGACAAGTGCTACTCAAGTGCACTCTAAATCTCGTAATGTCTTTTCTAGACTCATGTAGACAGTTTCAGGCAGTGGATGTCGCGGGACGTTTTATGCAATGAAAACTTTTTGAAAATTGTTTTCGTGAAAGGATCCTAGAGATTGTAGACTAGACTCGAGAAGGAATCCTGGTTCACTACAATCGCAGCTCTAATACCAATCTGTCACACCCCTTTCTACGGCGGAAGCACGAGGTGTGATTATGAAAGGTTCTCATTGCATACGAAGAGTAAACATACTACATGCTCAAGAAAATAACTTCAAATACCATAATTTGAAAACATACGTTAGCGTTTACATCGCTAAGTCGCATAAAGCATTGTCTTAAAAGTTTACAACTTTATTTATAGATAAACATAAGCGACATCCACGAGCATGGGTAAGACCGCGCGCACATCCACTTCTAATTACCTGAAATACATGTGAGTTTTGGAAAAACGTCAACATAAAGTTGGTGTGAATTCATGCAGTTTTAGTTTTTCACGTTTGTATACTTTGTATGAAAACATAGTTTACGTCATGTAAAAATCAAGTTTTCATATATAAATCCAGTTTCACGTGTACACCACGTACACATGTATAATTCAATTTCTTCTTGAGTACCCCACGTACTCAAGTATAATTCTCATTTTCTTGAGTACCCCACGTACTTCAAGTATAATTCAATCTTTTCTTGAGTACCCCACGTACTCAAGTATTCATCAATTTTTAGTATGGTATGAATTTCATTTAATTAAAATATTCCTGTAAATATCAGGATTGTTAATGGGTTGCAAGGCCATTAACATGTGGCACGACATAGGAAGTCACCAAACCTAAGGCATTTAATTGGTATATTCTGAGACACAAAAGCACTACTCGATTCTCGCCCCGACCGAGTGTGAGGCTGCCAGGCACCCGTTAGATCTAACCTTTTGTTCTGCGGTCTAAGTATGTACACGATTAATGGTGCTTCTGTACCCTATTCGTGACACTATTTCTCATAACGCATCCTACTTGGTTCTCGTTCTCACCAAGCGCGTTTCTTGTTATCATTTCTCATAGCGCCTCATACTTGGTTCTCGTTCTCACCAAGTGCGCTTCTCATATTCTCATATTTCGTCTCACTTGGTTCTCGTTCTCACCAAGTGTACTTCTTGTCACACTTGGTTCTCGTTCTCACCAAGTGTACTTCTTGTATTTATATCATACCAATTATAAATTTTGTACATTTGTACATGTATTTCACCCCCGAAGTTATAAAAACTGAAAACAGTTAAAGAGAAAAGGGGGAGCATGAACTCACAACTTTGCGTTCCTAGCGTCGTAAACTCCACCGGATTTGCTTAATTAACGTCGTAACCTATACGCGTTTTCTTAACGTTAGTCACTAGACTTGCGTCGCACAAGTACAGTCACTCTCTTTTGTATATATTCTTGTGTTAAAAATATTCTATATTTTTAACTACGTATCTTACTTATATTATTTTCTCCAAAAATAAATATAAGTCTTTTGTGTTTTGCACTTTGCACCCGAATTATGTATCTTGTATGTTGTATGTGTATTTTTATATTTCTACTCCTCATGAGTAATTAGTGTATTTTTAAGTCTTAATACACTAGCACGTATAACACATACTATATACACATAGCACAAAAATTGGTGATAAAATAATATATATTTTTCTCTCAAAAATATATATACATAATATCCATTTTTATTCTTCCAGAAATCACCATTTCTTATCATCAAAAATTAGGGAAACCTTAGTAATACTTTTAAACACATTTTTAGGGAATAAGTTTCTCAAAACTTATATTTTTCTAAGTGTCAAAATTTATAAAAATTTTGACAGAGTTTCCCCTAAAAATGGAGGTTTCCCACGTTTTCAAAACGTGTGCTTATTTTCTTTTAAATCATCATCAATCATCAATAATCATCAACAACAATCATCAACAATAATCACTACTTTTCCCCATTTCATGAACTTGGATATTTACCAAAATTGTGTAGTATCTTACTAGCACATTTAGTAAGTCTTGTTATCTTTTAAAAATAACTTTAGTTTCTTGAAAACTTTATTTTTAAAGAATATGAAGTTTCACAACTTCTAGTCGAGATTCACCAAAAATATTTCTTTGTTGAACTTCCTTGTACACAAGTGTTTACACACTTGTTTATTTACTAAAAATATTTTTAGTTCATGTAAGATTCGAGTTTTAAACAAGACTAATATTTTGCTTGGTTCTTCCGAAAAACCACTTGTAGATCTTTAGATCTACATGTTTAGAGTCTTATTTTACAAGAAAATTTACTTTTACACAAGTTCATGTCTTATGAATGGATGGATTCATCATCTTTTAATTTTATAACTTTTACATCCTACTAGTTCATGCTTTCTAACATGGACTAGTATGTCTAGATGATGATCCATCTTGTTTTTACTAACAACAACATCAAATAATAACAATCATACAAGATTCACATGATTTATACACATATCTACTCTTTATCCAACTAGTTTATCTTTCTTCCAAGACTTTTAGTTATTTTCTTGTGTGTTCTTGCTTTTTAACCCATAAACTTCTTATTAACCACTTTAATCATGAACAAGGAAGTGTTTTAGAGCACTTACTACTAGCACAAGGCTAGGGAAGTTCAAGAGTGCAAATGGGTTGGATAAAAGCAAATGGAGGAGGTTCTTCAAGTTCCACAAGCTCCACGCTTCGTTAGTCACCTTCTAGAACCTTATGTTAAGCTTTGAATGGTTGATTAATGGATGAAAATGATGGTTGTGTGGTGGTGGATGAAGGCCGTAGGTGGGCAAGGGGAAAGGAGGAAGAAGTGTGGTGTGTGTGAATGAATGAGATCTTATATAATCTTCCACCATATCTATACAAGATCTCTAGTACCTTATCATATCATATAAAATCTAAATAAATCCAAGAAATATCCAACTAAATCTAATGGGATATGGTGGATCCCCTTTGGGCCGTAAGTTTCATATGGGGAGGGGGTTAATTGTAACTTGCAAGATCTTTCCACATCTTTTGAAATCTCATAGAATCTAAGTAAGATCAAAATGAATCAATGTGAATCTAAGGAAGATCTAGTGAATCCAAGGAGATATGGGCAAGATCACATACAATCTTATAAGATCAAGTGAGGTCTTTGATGGGGGCCACCATGACCGTCCACCATATATGGGGGGGGGGGGTAAGTGTAATATTTCCAACTATTAGTTAGTGATTAGTTAGAAATCAAATGTCTAGTTAGTGCCTTATGGTGTGTTATTAAATATATAGTGTGTTAGGGTGTTCGGGGACCCTAACTAGCTTAGAAAAATATAAACAATGCTTCTAGCATTATTTTGGTGTTCCGGGTAATATCCGGTTGTTCGGTTACATACCGATTCGTTAAAGTGCTAAATTACACGTTTTAGTGTCTTTTAAGTACCTTTCTTGTACTCTTTCAATTCCCAACACTTAGGGAAATATTCTGGATAATAAAACGACATTTCTGCATAATATTTATATGGCTAAATGCTGATTTATTGCTGAATTTTATAAATTATGCACTTAAAGTGCGTTTCGGGTGCTTTTTAGTGCTTATTTTTGCTTTCGCATTGCTTATATATTAAACCCTTGTATGTACTCTTGGGTTTTAATGCCTTCTTGTTGTCGGACCTACACCTAGGCTCCAATTTTTATTGTCTAGCTGCTTTCTGCAGTTCCGTTGACACATAGTGTCTTACCGATGAGTTTACTATTGACGCAACGCTCTCGTTTATGCATAAAGCAATATTTTGTAGTATACAACATGCATGAATTCACTTGTTTAATCATGTGTTCAGACATTGCTGACAATTAAACTCATAATTGCAGTCATTAAGCAATAAGTAATGTGTACGGAAATTACCGGTTTGTGCCAGTTGTCACAAGTAAAAATGCAGCTTTTGCTACTGTACAAAACAGACCTTTAAAAATAGTAAACGACCTCAAAAAAATTTGATTCTAGTGCCATTTGATTCGTTTTTCGAAAACATATAATTTAGACTTCAGAAAATCGGTTTTTCGATTTATAACGGTCCGTTTACAGCCAACTGAAGTTGGCTGTAAATGTTACTCAGCATGCTGATAATCGCTTAAATGTTACTAAAACACACAAGCAAATATCCTAAACAAGTGTTTATCAAGAAATCAAACTTCAAAACTCATACACCCATATATATATGGTTTATATACACACATAAACATCACCATTTTTATTTATATCAAGACCCATTTCATTTTAGATTTCAAGTTATGTGAAAATTCCAAGATTCAAGAGAAACTTCAAATCATCAAGAACAACCAAGAATCAAGAGTATGATTTAAACATAAATGTTTTACCTTCAAGATTCAAGTAAGTTGTTGGATGAGGTTTTGATGATGTGGAGCTTGAAATCACTTGAAAGCACCTTAGGATCTTCACACTAACTTGAAATATGCTTGGAATGAGCTTGATTATGAAGAACAAGGTTGCAAAAGATGAAGATGGAGAGAGAGAAAGGGGGTTACGGTTGGGAGGGAGAGAGAGTGAGGGTGATGGAGTGTTGTGAAGATATGAAGTGATCTTGGAAGGATTTATAAGGATATGGAAGATGTAGGAAGATGGCATGCATTAACAAGTGTCCAAACAAGGATCAAATAGAATATTGCAAAATCTAGGAAATATTTTGGTGGGGGCCACCCCATATGGTGACCGTAAGTTGTAGGGGGGGGGGGGTAAGTGTAAATTTTGAATGGTAAAAATAGATATAAACAGGTATTTAACTGGGTACCGGGTATTTTATCTAGCGGTTAAATCCCGGTTTATGGCGTTCTAAATTATTTTTATTATTCTATAAAAATAAACTCGCCAAAATATTACTGAAATAAATTCAGTTGCCGAGACTGGCTGTGTTGTCTGCGTTTTGCAGTATAAGTACTGTGTTGCGCAGTAACACTTGGTACGTGTTTAAACTTGAAAAATAACGTTTTTAAGCATTTTAATTTATTTTTCAACACGAACCTGATTAAAATAAAATTTTAATCATAACAGAATATTTTTGGGGTTTAAATATTATCCGGGCGGTCACCAACGTTCGTTTCACAGTTTTGTCGTAAATAGTTCTAAAGTTCGAATAAACATGTTTTTGCCATACCGAATCCTTCGAAACTTATTTATAAGTTATGTAAAAGGCATTTAGGGTATGTTTAGCCTATGTCACTGTTCCGGAGTGTTTGTTTCATTAAACTGGTTATATTTACGCACCAGATCGCGTATAACCTTCCAGAAAACGATTTAAAGCTCGAAATATGTGCAAACGATACACATATTTATACAAATCCCAAGTATGAAATAAAATATTTCATTGGTTTGGTATTTGTTTGATGGTTGAAGTGACACAGGTGTCACAGTCTCCCCTACTTTTGGAAATTTCGTCCCGAAATTTAATTTTAGAGGAAACTTGTGTGTGCTCGAATACAGAGTCGGAGAATGTAAGATAAAATAACATTGGTCAAGGTCCTGGACTTCTAGTAACTTAAATAACGCTATGTTCGCAATGTAATAAGGAACACTTATATATAGGAAGTACCAGCGGCGTATCCACCATGCTCCTTTCTACATTGTTCCCGTTTCGTTATTCCCATCACTATAGGTCTTAACACATGATAAAACTTGCTGTGGTTTCTGTGCACTGAATTCCATAATTATGTATGCATCCATAATTACGTAATTTCTTGCACAGTCTGCACAGTTCATTTCATAATGCGTAGGAGAAAGATCAATCGAATAAACATGAAGTGACTTGACTAGACCATCAAAGGATCCTTTTAACTAGATCAACGAACGGTCTTCTTAACCAGATCAACACGTGATCTTCTTAACTAGACCGTCGTACAATCTCTTTAAATAGACCACTAATGGGTCTTTTTATTGAATCAAATAATCGTTTTGAAATAGCACTTTGGAACCCAAGGTTCTTAGTATTTGCATAGAAAGCCCCTTAAGGAAATTGAGATAGTACTTTGAGTATCCTTCTGAGAATCCAACATATGAAAATACGGAAGATTCTACTAGGACTTAGATAGCGAGCTTTAGAATCACACATAACACATAATCACATAATCGCATAGTTGTTAACTTAGTTATTAGCTCGTTCATTAACTTGAATTAATGCATTTAAAGTACACCAGAAATCCAATCGAGGACTTCCATTGGTACTCAAAACATCCCAAGAATCTAACTATGAAGATAGGAAGATTTTATAAGGATTTGGCTTTGTCTTGGTCATATCGTAACATTCGTATTAGTGCACGCAATGAATCCACTTAAGGACTCATGAAAGTACCTTTAGATATCAAATCAAAGATTTGAAATGGTATTTCAAGTATCTGTTTAAGATTTTTTAACTTGTACCTTGTACTTTGTTTCTTAAAAGAAACGAGTACTTAGGATTTTTGGGGAGATCACGAGTGATCATAAAATGAAAGAATCACACGAGTAGTTTGTTTTGTAAGGAACATGGTTCCTTGGTGTCGACATCGTAGGGTTGTACACACACAATCGTATCAATTTCGTAAAATAAAATTGAAACAACAAATTTTATTTATGTATCAACTGAGTCGATTCAAACATCCAAAAGATAACATACAAGGAAAAACAAAAGACTAATTGTTCACTGCTGCATCGTCGTTTACGTTTGCCTCGTTTATGTTAAACACTCGTCCATGTGCTGGATTCGCGTTAACAAGTCTTGGGCAATTGTTGCGGTAGTGAGTAAGGTCACCGCAGTTACAACACGACCCAGGAGGGAACTGTGCTTGAGCAACAGCAGGATTTGCAGCAGCTTGGTTAGCATAATGGCAGGTATTGACCAAATGTCCCAATCGCCCGCAGTGGGTACATTTGTGACACTGCACTTGCTCCAGATGATGACGGTTGCATTTGTTGCACAAAGGTGCGGTACCAACATAGTTTTTCCTTGCTGGCTGGTTTGGTGCAACCTGATTGTTCTGAGCAACTACGACAAAGTTTTGTGAAGCCTTGCGCTTCTTCTTCTTGGATGTCTCGGCCTGTCTATCCTTTGGTTCTTCTTGTGCAGACTTGTCAGATGGTTTCGGGTCGCCCTTTCGAAAAAGCTTACCTTTCCTGATCTGGGATTCAATCAGGGTAGCAGACAATTCAATGGCTTGTCTGACGGTAGTAGGGTTGCTGCCAGTAACGATATCCTAAACTAAGTCAGGAAGACCATCAATGTACTTTTCAATCGCCTTCTCCACATGCGTAACCATAGCAGGACATAATAGGCTCAGCTCCTCATAACGATCAGTATAGGCTCGATGTTCACCACTGTCTTGCTTCAAATCGTCGAATTCTCTTTCCAATGCTCTAAGCTCATGACTAGGACAGAACTCCTTCATCATTAGAGCCCGAAGCTCCTCCCAAGTTTGAGCTAGTGCCACATCGGCACCCCTATCACGCATCACACCATTCCACCATGTAAGAGCACGCTTCTCGAACACACTGGATGCAAACTCAACCTTACGCTCATTCGGACATTGCACATGCCTGAATGTGTTCTCCAAACTTTCAAACCATTGCAGGAGCGCGGTTGCTCCTTGAGTCCCAGAAAACTTCAAAGGTTTAGCAGAGTTGAATGTCTTAAAGTTGCACGGAACAGGTGCGTTGTTGTTGTTGTTTGCTCTGTTTAACTGGGTAACTAGGTTCGGGAGTACAGCAACGATTTGCTGAGTGATCAAGGCTGCCATTGCGGCATCTTGAGTTTGATCACGTCGAGGAGGCATCTAAAAGAAAAGGAACACAAGGAGATGTGTGAGATTGACATAGAACAATCCAAAAGGAGTATTGAAAACATCGACAGAATGAAGGAAGGTGGTCATTTGTTTGTTACTTAAAACAAACAAACAATACAGTGACTAATCAAAGTAAATAGGTATACATAATGCATAATGAAGACATGCTTTATCCTATAAGTGGACACTCACCCCAAGAGTTCCCAGGCATTAGTGCATTATGTCTATTGACTTCGTCTTGTATCGAGTCATGTAACGAGATAGGATAGGATAATCAGTGCTCGGGGTGCTAGAAACAGTTTTTAGTGGATTTAATGCTAATTCCGCTTGAAATGGTCAAAGGTAAATTCAAGCGAAATTAACATTGTTAATTCCGCTTGAACGTGACTTGGTCCATTTCAAGCGGAATCACATCCATTATAAATAGGGAACATGTCCGTTTCATTTGAAACGGAATTAGGGTCTTGTGTTCGGTAACGAAGTGTTGCCGAATCGTCTCCAGGTGTTGTAATTCTATCAGATTAATACAAGAGACATTTAAAGTGTATCGAGCGTCTGTGTCATTGATTCTGCCTTTGATTCGGATAAACAACTCTTCTAATCGACTCATTCAGGTCGTACAACGATCCTACAAGTGGTATCAGAGCACAGGAAGAAGAGTTTAGCTTGATTTCATCAGTTTTCTGACTTCTACACCTTCTTTTTCAAATTGAACAAGATTTTACGGACAAAATGGATTGAATTTCTCACATTACATGCGAAACAGTGTTTTAACAAAGCCTTGAGAGAATCAGACCTAAATTCGGCTTTAAAGTGACTAAAATGGACCAAAAACCTAATTTCGCTTGAACGAGCTTCGTAATATCGCTTGAAATGTCCACCTGATCTCGCTTCAAAACGTAATTCCGTTTGAAATTTATGGGTGATTTCGCTTGAATCTGCTATCTCGCTTGAAAAGTTCAGCTATTTCGTTTCAAAGTGTGATTTCGCTTGAAGATCTCGTTTGAAAGTTCTAATTCCGCTTAAAAGCTGCTATTCCGTTTGAAGTCTGCTATTCCGTTTGAAGTCTGATTTCGTTTGAAATATTATTCCGCTTGAGATCCTTATTTCGTTTGAAAGTGGAATTTTCGCGTCAAGATCATTTCAGCGTCAAGATCATTTCACGTCAACCGAGTGTCAGTCTGTTTCAAGTTGTTTAGTATTGTTTATACTGATTGTGTTTGTTTGATTGTTTTGTCTCCAGGTACATTGATTCAGAATCACATAATGGCTGAAGAATTTTTTAACACTTTCTACAACGCGTTTACTTCGGATACAGTGGAAGCTTCAGATGCTACACCCAAAGCAATAACAAAAACTATCAAAGAAAATATTAAACATGACAATTTTTATGGAACTTATTCGAAACCACCTAAGCTTGATAATATTGAGGATTTTGTCTGGTGGAAAGAAAGGTTTATCAACTGGACTAAAGCTTATGCACATGAAAGTTGGTTCTGCTTGGAGTTTGGCTATGACAAAGGAGAAGAAATCCCGCTTAAAGGTTTTCAAGAAGAAGATAAACGAAGATTTTCATATGAGCAGAAAATGATCGCTTTGATTCAACAATCGATTCGAGATGATATTTTTTCGTTGTTAAGTCATGATGGATCTTCGAAATCTATATGGGAAGCTTTACGGGTGAAAGCTGAGGGGGTTAAACAAATCAAGAAAAAAAATTGCATTATTAAAAATGGAATTTGATTTGTTTGATGGTTTGAAAGGTGAATCTGTTAGGCAAATGATTGAATGATTTTGTCACCTAAAAATTGAACTTGAAAGATTTGGAATTGTGAAAACAAGAGAAGAAATAATTGAAAAGTAATTGAAGCGTTACCACGAGCTGATCAGTGGCAAACGTTTGTATTCATTTTGAAAAATGATGTTTTATATGACATAATTTCTCTTGATGTTTTGTTAGAAAAAATTGAGAGTCATGATCTTGAGTTACAAAAGCAAAGCAAGATGAGCAATTCGTCACATCATCAGAATGTTGGTCTGTATTACAAAGGCAATTTACCTTCGGTGAAAGCTGATAGTTCACCAAAGACAGCATTCGGTGGTGAGAAGATGAAAGAACCACAAACATGCTCATCAAGTTACAATTCTGGATATCATTCATCTTCAAAAGCAAGTCCTGAAGATTCTGAAGAAATTCTTTGCAACATTGCTCTTAAGTTGAAAAACTCTCCGGCTATGAGCATCAATGCAGCTAAACAGCAAATGAGCTTTCTTGCATCAGTTTTGGAATCGTATGAAGGTCTAGTTGCAGGCAAGATTGGAAACTCAGAATTGACCACATAAGACTACGACCAGATAAACCCAGAAGAAATGGAACTCATCGATATTCGCTGGTGTTTAGCAAGCTGCATCTGCAGAGCTCAGAGATATATGGAAATTACAGGAAAACAGTCTCTTGGTGGTGTGATGTGTTCAAAATGTAACATATAAATTTCATCAAATGAGGCATAAAACTAACCCTTTTTTAGTACTAATGTTGGAAAAAAGTGGGCTTTTGTATTACTTTTGTATTTTCAGGATTAAATGAGCTCAAATTAACAAAAGAAGCAAAAAGACATCAAAATCTAACATAAATACAAGAAAAGGGACAAGACATGACATGCCCGACCCCACGACAGCATTTTCCCAAGCAAAACAAGAGATCAGAAGCCTGAACACGCCCCGTGCTCAGCCAGCACGGGGGCGTGCCCAAGTGACAGCAGAAAAGACAAAGTGGTAGAAGCTTCTATTGCCCACCACGGGTCCGTGCTCAGCGGACACGGGGCCGTGGTCAACTATAAGATTCGCACAATCCAGGCAAATCTTCATAGTACAAAGATTCTTCTGCACACGGGGTCGTGCTCAGCGGACACGGGGGCGTGGTCAACTAATAAGACAAAGCTGCATTAAATGAAGAAAGAGAAGATGTGGACACGGTGCCGTGCCCACTAGACACGGGGCAGTGCCCGAGCTTCTGTTCAGCCTATAAATAGAAGTGCTTGGCTCAAGCTCAAACCATCCCTTGGCACACCACCTCTCTCACACTTCACCCACCACCCACCACCACCATAACACCATCATCCACCACCATCATCCATTGTCCATCGTAGAGTGTGTGAGTCGTCTCGGGATCCAAGATTGATCGTAAGAGTTCTTGACAATCAAGGCCATGTTTGCCTAAGTCTCTTACATCACTTGGTGAAGACAAAGTGTCTAGTGTAATACTTTTTATTTCTAATCTTTTGCACTTTTTATTTGGTTTTGTATTAATGACTTTAATAACTAGTTGCTTATGTTGAAGGTGATCTTTCCTTATCGTTTGTCCGTGGTGTCTTGGCATTATTTTACTGTCTATATAAAATAAAAGATTTTCACCATTCATATCTCCACGGTCTATATGGAGGTATGTTGGCTACCTGGTCGGGGGTTAAGGGAACGGTTTGGTAAAGGTCTTGCCATTGTTCAGCGTTTAGAGGTCCTGCAATGGACCTAGGTCAAATTTAGTAGGACCTCCTTCAATACTTAACGGTATTGGATGGCGGGGGTCCAAACACTTTGATCCCCTCATAAGTTAACTACTATTAATACTATAACCCGGCTATTTAGGACTGTATCCCTGCTGACTCAGACTACTTAGTCGAGGGTAACGTCACCTCCAAAAGAGGGGCCTACCATAATATTGCATTAATAACTTAATTAATTATCTTCCAATAATCCACCCTTTTAGGATTGTATCCTTGCTGACTGAAACTACTGGGGTGAGGGTAATGTCACCTTCAAAAGAGGGGCCTACTACAATAACTAAGATAATCTCTTAAATATGTGCAAAAGTGCGGAAATAATCAAAGGTTACACTAGATACGAGTCGGAACCAAGTGATTCATCTTGTCTATCTGTTTTTTTTTTTTTTATTTTCAGCATTTTAGTTAGTTTCTATTTTTCTTAGTTTAAAACATTTTTTCTAAACTTTTTATTTTGATTAGACGTTGAGGATAAACCGGTACTAAAAGCTCTTGTGTCCTTGGACGACCTCGGTATCTTGCCAACACTATACTACGCTCACGATGGGTGCACTTGCCCATATGTGTGTTTAGTGTTAGTAAAATATCGTGTTTTATAAATTTAAAACTTGGCTAAAAATAAGTGTTAAAGGGGCTTAAAATATACACCTAATATATATAACACTTCACACGCATCAAGTTTTTTGCGCCGCTGCCGGGGACACAAGGATTTTAAGAAAGTTAGGAATCAACGGCCTAATCGTTTTTCTTATTTTTCATTTTTTTAGGATTTTTTTTTAGTTTTTCAGCTTCTGCAGAACTCAGCACGGGTCGTGCCTGCTAAACACGCCCCGTGCCCAATCATTGGAACTGGCAATCCTGTTTTAAGTCAGACAGTAGGCTGAACACGGGGCCGTGCCCACTCAACACGCCCCCGTGCCCAAGTTTTAGTTACTGAAAACAGAACCTTAAGATCCCGACGGTTGGTAATTTCTGACACAACCATGAGTGATACTGATACTTTTTACTTTCGGCACTCTTATGGTACTATGTGGTGTCAATTATGTGGTGGTAATCATAAAGAATTAGAATGTTTTTTTTCTAAATTATAAACCCCACTATATAGACCCATCTTTTCCTAGTATCCTTAAGAGGGGCGAAAGTAAAAATAATCCCTATCGCTCCCTCGAATGCGCCCAACCGGATATTCTAGGAGAAATGCTTCTCGATGAATTATTTCAACTAGAAGATCTAATTTTTAATTGGTTAAAAGAACTTAGGGAAGATTTCAATAATCTTTTCCAAGACAACAACCAAGAAGAGAGGTTGGAAACGCATTCAAACAACTTCATTGTTTCCAATGATACTTCTAACTCTAGTGAGGACTTGAGCGATAGTCGTCCCTGTGTCGATTGTGCCGTGAAGGACTCCCCATCGACTTCGTTCGATGCATACATAGACCTGAGCGATTCGACATACACCTTCTTTAACGAGAGCCCGAGAAAGGGTTGGACTTGTCCACCTACATATAGCATAGGAATCACCCTCACCGACAACCTCTTGCGTTCTCGTCTCAATCTAGAACAATTAAGGTATCTTAGGCACTTTGGGGTTGTTCCATCCAGTAAGGAACTGCCCGATCCGGAAAAGTTCCTTAAAAATAGACAAATTTCATAAAACAGTTTTCCGACACGGGGCCGTGCCCAGGTCAACACGCCCCCGTGTCCACCAAAAGATTCCCTTCTGACTTTTGTCAGAATACGGACAAAACGTGTCAGGATCTTGCCTGCACACGGGGCCGTGTCCAGCCGACACGGGGCCGTGTCCAGCACGCTGTCGTTTTCTATAAATGCAGCCAAGAACCCTGCACATTTGGAACATCCAGGGACAGAGATTTGAAAGGATTTTCTGACTTACCATCCTAGGTATGTTCTAAAAGAAGGTTCTTACAAGCATCTTGTCCTTTCCTCTTTTATCTTTTGCCTTCTTCTTCATCTTTCTTGCACCAAGAACTCCATTGAAGCTTGATTTCAAGCTTTGTTGTGATGTTTATTGAATTTTTGTTCAAGGAATCTTGTTAAAAATAAGTTACACAACATTGTTTTAAGTTATTTCTGCTCAAAAATCTTCATAAGTTAAGAAAATAGTTTAAAACCCCAAGATTCCTTGTTCTAAAAATCTGCAGAAAGTTGAACACGGGGCCGTGCTCATTGAGCACGGGGCCGTGCCCGTGGTACTGTTTCGTTAAAACGAACTGTTTTTGGTTTGTTTTCGTAGAATGTCTAGCCAAAACAGCGGAACCTCTTCTGCGCACTCAAGGAACAGTCGACGGGAAAGGAGGCCATCGATTGAAGCAACTCTCGTAAGATACGTAATGGCGCTACGTGAAGCACTTGACGAAATGACTTCAGTAGAGGAGGTCCTCATTGACCGTATAAACTATCTCTCGGTGGGGTTGGAAAACAGTTTCCAGGAAATAAACCTCTTGCACCAGAGGTTAAACATTCTGGTAACTCCTCCTGTGGAACCAATCCTCCCTCAAGAGGATTGGAACCTCGCACTTGGAATCCAAAATCCTACTGGTTGGGACGACATCCCGGCGGAGCCTCCCCGTGAAGAACTCCAAGAGATTCCGGTGGAAGTTACACCTCCTCAAACCAATGCTCATGAGCCCGCTTTTCTTCTCCCTAGGGAGATCAAAGAGTGGCTCGCCGATGTATGAGGAGCCCATACACGAAGGAAGAAGTGTCAAGCCTCTTTTAACCGAGAAATCTATCTTTTCGGAAATTTTGCTAGTAGAATAAATAGTAGGCTAGAAACTTCTTGGATTGGATTTCTTGTGTTCCTTTGACCTAACTAGCTAATATTTTAATTTTTAGGACTATTATGTAATTCTCTCTATGATTAATGAATGATGGTTTTAGTTAAATTGGTGTTTGGAATGGTGTTGAAATGAATAAAACACACTTGAGATGGCAAAGGATGCAAGGGAAACTTGAACCAGCACTCCATACAGGAAAACAGAACCGTCCGACAAATTCTTCATTTACAGTAAGCTCGGCACGGGCCGTGTCCACCCAACACGGCCCCGTGCTGCACTGTCTGCAGAAAAAGACCCAGTTCAGGTAACTGGACACGGGCCGTGTTCACCCAACACGCCCCCATGTCCAGACTTCTGTTTCTCTTGTTTTAAATTTGTTACTGGCACTTGAACACCGGGCCGTGCCCGGATAACACGGGGCCGTGTTCAGCGCCCAGTAACACAAATTTTTTGCTTTTTCACACCTTTTACACATTCAATCAACCGAAAAACTTATTTTTGGGACACATTGAGGACAATGTGTAATTTAAGTGTGGGGGGGGGGGGGATGCTAAAACCTTGAATCTTGCAAGTCCTAAATACAAGCCTTACACAAAACTCTATTGGAATCGCTAATCACCCCAAATTTTTTCAAAAAATTTTCATTTTTTTCTTGTCTAGGTTTTACTCGGGAAATTCAAGTTCTCAAAAAGGTTATATTTTTACGAATTTACAACTGATAGCGTCGTGATAAAAAGAACCAACATAAGAAAATTATGAAAAGGCATGACAAGCTTAGTTAAAATGTGATTATATATACTTGATCACATAAAAACCCATTCCCACAAAAGTGAGTTTTGAGCCTTTATTGAGCATACAATTACATATCATTAGAACTAATTGCTCATTTTTTGTTTCTTGTGTGAATAGCCGCTTGGTTCTTACGACTCTAGAACTTTCCGTGACGATACATTCCCGGTCCTTACCAACTTAAACCCGAGTAAGTAAATGATGGAGGCATTAGGACTAACCCTTTTTTATTTTCTACACCATTATTTTTTTACCACCTACCCAAAATCCCCCTAGTTAGCCCCTTTGAGCCTAAACCTTTTCATTTCATAACCCAAACCAAACACCCTTTTACCCACCAAAACCTTTTTCATTTTTACCCCCTTGTTTTAGTAACGAGTTCGATTTTTCGTATGACTTCAAAAAAAAAAATTGTGTTGATGATGAAGCAAAAGAAAATAAACAAACAAGTTCATCAAAAATAACTTTGTTTGAATAAATAGCTTCATCAAAATAAAAGTTACGAAAAAAAAATATAGGAAGTCTTATGAAAACCGACACTTGTTACGCTTTTCGCCATTTTTTTTACTAACCACTAACCACCAAACCAACCACCTACCTTTAACCCAAGCCTAACCCTTTACCCACAAAGTCCTCTTGATATTTACAAAGGTATATAAGTTAAAAAGGAGGAGGATCGATTGCTTGGCAAGCCTATGGTAGGAGTAAGTTCCATGGCGCTCTCGAGTGATCCACAAAAATACATTTTCGGCCGAGTGTTGAGTGATCCCCGTGAGGTATGTGAACTTGTATATAAATAGAATTTTACAAAGGCATGTTATGCCCTAATAAGTAATTTCTCTTATGAAAAGTTTTAAATAAATCATGACGAATAGGATTGTAAATAAATAAAAATAAAATTAAATAAAGAATCTTGGAAATCCCGACACTCTACGAGAAGCCCAAAAACCTTCTTCTCTACCCATTCCATTTGGGAGTGTAATAGCCACATATTAAAGAGTTTTGCTTGAGGACAAGCAAAGATTCAAGTGTGGGGGTATTTGATGTGTTCAAAATGTAACATATAAATTTCATCAAATGAGGCATAAAACTAACCCTTTTTTAATACTAATATTGGAAAAAGTGTGCTTTTGTCTTCCTTTTGTATTTTCAGGATTAAATGAGCTCAAATTAACAAAAGAAGCAAAAAGACATCAAAATCTAACATAAATACAAGAAAAGGGACAAGACATGACATGCCCGACCCCACGATAGCATTTTCCCAAGCAAAACAAGAGATCAGAAGCCTGAACACGCCCCGTGCTCAGCAAGCACGGGGGCGTGCCCAAGTGACAGCAGAAAAGACAAAGTGGTAGAAGCTTCTATTGCCCACCACGGGGCCATGCTCAGCGGACACGGGGCCGTGGTCAACTATAAGATTCGCACATTCCAGGAAAATCTTCATAGTACAAAGATTCTTCTGCACACGGGGTCGTGCTCAGCGGACACGGGGGCGTGGTCAACTAATAAGACAAAGCTGCATTAAATGAAAAAAGAGAAGATGTGGACACGGGGCCGTGCCCACTAGACACGGGGCCGTGCCCGAGCTTCTGTTCAGCCTATAAATAGAAGTGCTTGGCTCAAGCTCAAACCATCCCTTGGCACACCACCTCTCTCACACTTCACCCACCACCCACCACCACCATAACACCATCATCCACCACCATCATCCATTGTCCATCGTAGAGTGTGTGAGTCGTCTCGGGATCCAAGATTGATCGTAAGAGTTCTTGACAATCAAGGCCATGTTTGCCTAAGTCTCTCTTACATCACTTGGTGAAGATAAAGTGTCTAGTGTAATACTTTTTATTTCTAATCTTTTGCACTTTTTATTTGGTTTTGTATTAATGACTTTAATAACTAGTTGCTTATGTTGAAGGTGATCTTTCCTTATTGTTTGTCCGTGGTGTCTTGGCATTATTTTACTGTCTATATAAAATAAAAGATTTTCACCATTCATATCTCCACGGTCTATATGAAGGTATGTTGGCTACCTGGTCGGGGGTTAAGGGAGCGGTTTGGTAAAGGTCTTGCCATTGTTCAACGTTTAGAGGTCCTGCAATGGACCTGGGTCAAATTTAGTAGGACCTCCTTCAATACTTAACGGTATTGGATGGCGGAGGTCCAAACTCTTTGATCCCCTCATAAGTTAACTACTTTTAATACTATAACCCGGCTATTTAGGACTGTATCCCTGCTGACTCAGACTACTTAGTCGAGGGTAACGTCACCTCCAAAAGAGGGGCCTACCATAATATTGCATTAATAACTAAATTAATTATCTTCCAATAATCTACCCTTTTAGGATTGTATCCTTGCTGACTCAAACTACTGGGGTGAGGGTAACGTCACCTTCAAAAGAGGGGCCTACTACAATAACTAAGATAATCTCTTAAATATGTGCAAAAGTGCGGAAATAATCAAAGGTTACACTAGATACGAGTCGGAACCAAGTGATTCATCTTGTCTATCTGTTTTTTCTTTTTATTTTTATTTTCAGCATTTTAGTTAGTTTCTATTTTTCTTAGTTTAAAACATTTTTTCTAAACTTTTTATTTTGATTAGACGTTGAGGATAAACCGGTACTAAAAGCTCTTGTGTCCTTGGACGACCTCGGTATCTTGCCAACACTATACTACGCTCACGATGGGTGCACTTGCCCATATGTGTGTTTAGTGTTAGTAAAATATCGTGTTTTATAAATTTAAAACTTGGCTAAAAATAAGTGTTAAAGGGGCTTAAAATATACACCTAATATATATAACACTTCACACGCATCATGGTGCATCAACAAAACTTGGATTTGACAAGTCCAAGGTGACCTGCTTCAAATGTAAGCAAAAAGGTCATTTCAAGAGAGAATGCAATAATTCTACGGTTGGTGGAAATGAACATCCGTTCAATGACGATTATTACCGAAAGGCAATCTACCACCGAAGCAAAGAAGAGCCGAAAATGATTGAAGATGAACCTCGAGATAAATCAAGAGCTTGTGCAGTAATCCATCATGATGAAGGATTTGACTGGAGTACAATTTGTCCAGAAGAAGATCGTTTGGAAAATATAGTTACAGCTCATGGCAAATCTATATCAAAGAACAATTATTATGTCTTTGTAGCTGAAATAAAAGAAGAAAACAAAGAAGAAAATGTTGTGGCTGAGATAAAAGAGAAAACCCGAGAAGAGATTTTGAAAGAGAAGACTGAAAGAGAAAGATTCATTGTGGGGTGCATAATGGAGAAAATGCAGGAAGAGTATGAAAATGCAGTGACAAACAAAAGATGGGATAAGAAGGAAGAATGTTTTGTCAACAAACAAGGTGAACCGGTTGTTCCCAGAAGTGACATAGTTCATGATGATGTTCTTCTAGTAATTCCTCGATCCGGTGAATATTATTCTAATGTTGCAAGAGACAAGACATATGTAAAAAGACTGGATAAAATCATCAGGGATGCTATGACAACAAAACTAAGGAAGAGGAATGAAGAAGAATATTGAGAATCTGGTTGATGATTTGAAGAAGGTTGCGGAGAAAGAAAAGATTGTAGAAAAAGTTGAGGTGAATGAAGAGGTTGAGAAAGCTGTTACTAAAAGACAGCAAGTTGAGGAAGCTGAGAAGAAAGTTGAAGTTTTGATTGAAGTGAAGGATGAGAATTTGAAGGTTGCTGATGTTGCTGGTGATGTTGGTGTTGATATTGAAGTTATTGATGAGAAGCAGCAGAAAGAAGCTTATCAGACAAAAGCAGCCGAGAACACCGAAGTGCCAATCACTGAGGTAAATTCTGATTCTGAAACTCAAATAAAAATCGTTGAACAGTGCAAGAAATGCATGGAAATGCTTGTACTGAAAAAGATGAAAAGATCAGAACAAGAGATCTTGAGTTCACAAAATTAGAAAAAGTTTTCAAAAATAAATGCAAAGAAATGTTGGAAAACGAAAAAGTTTTGAAAGATAATGATGAAAAACTTTCGAAAAAATGTAAAAAGTTAGAAAAAGAAAATGAAGTTTTGAAAGAAAATGTTTTGAAAAAGACAGAAGAATGTGATAAAAAAGAGAATGTTTTTCAGGAAATGAAAAAGGAATATGATTCAATAAAATTGGCTTATCATATTACAAAAGAATCATACGAAAAAGTAAAAAGTGAAATGAAACTTATTCAATCAAGATTGAAATATTGTTCTGAAACAACTGATACGTATAAGCGAAATTATGAAATAAAGCAACAAGTTGTTAATTCTTACATTGAATATGTTGCTAAGCTAAAGCGACAGATTGCTGATTTAGAACAGGATAATAACAAGTTAAAAAGTTATCACGCGTCGTCATATGTGCTTGAAAGAATTTTCAATATAAAACCGGAGGATAGTGAGTCTGAGCAAAACAAGAAAGGCATTGGCTCAGAGTTTCATCAAGTTCCACCACCGGAAAAGTTTGTATTTTATGATGATGAAAAGGTCGAAAAAGCTTTCAACATGGTAGATCAATTGCCAGATAACATTGACATAACCTATTCCAAATCTGATGATTCTAGTGATTCAGAGGTGGTAGGTAAGGTCGTTGAAAGTGTGTTGAAAGAAGAGTCAGTTGATACAGGTAATTCTGAATCACAGGATGAAAATGAAGGTAATTTTCATGATGGATATCTGAAAAACTCAAAATCCGAGAAAAATTTGAATGATGATTCAAAAGGATTGGTGTATACCATGATTGGATCGGACAAATTATTCTTAGATGTTGTATTTCCGATTCAGAACGTGATTTCAGAAAAGATTGATAAAGTTTTCAAAATGGTTGAGATTGAAAAGTCTGAGATTCCAAAGTTTGCTGGAAAAGGTCACAAAACTTTTTATAACAAACCTGGTTACAAGAAGAAAAACATGAAGGCTGGGTTGGGTTATAAGAAGAAGCAGAATTGGAAGAAAAGTGAAACACAAAATTTTCAGGCAAAAATGAATTTTGTTCAAGGATAAAGTTTTGAAGAAGAAAAAGAACTTCAATTTAAACGTCAGTCTAATAAAGAGTTCTATGCTCAAAAGAAAAAGCAACAACCACAAGTCAAAGATGTGTCCAAAAGAACATGTTTCAAATGTGATCAAATAGGACATCTTGCACAAAAGTGTCTAAATCCGAAATCTGTGGATGTTGACAAAAAGAAGTCTGATGATAATGAGAAAAAGAAATATGAGGATGTGAAACACAGGTCGACCAGATTTGATTCAAAACAAACTTGGAAGTACAACACAAACAAGTTTGCTTCGAATAAAACTTGGAAATCAAAACTGAATAGGTTCGATTCAAGACAGACCTGGAATTCTCACACACCCATATTCAGAACAACTCAAAGTTGGAAAATGTCAGTTGATATGACAAAATCGAACGAGTTTTGGAAACCTAAAGTTGTTGTTCAAAATCAAAATGTTCAAAAAGAGTCACATTTTTACAAAAGAGGTACCCCGAAAGGTCAAACATGGAGTGTTAAGAAACAAGTGATTTCTGTAAAAGATGAAAAAGTTGAAGTCAAAGTTGAAAAAGTCTTTGATGACAAAGATTTTCCGAAACTGCATGATACATATTGTGATGAAATGCCTAAGGTTCAACAGACCTGGGCTAAATTGTTCAAGTAATCAAGTAGTTTGAATGTGCAGGTGCTCAACATAATCAAAGATTGTGAGAATGGAAGTTGGAGCAGCCTGGCACAACGGGATGAGGAGGCTGCTGAATCCTGTGTTGGTTAAAACAGGAAGTTTGTTTGTTTTCTGTAAATAAATAAACAATATTTAAAAAACCCTAAAAAAATTGAAAAATTTCGGAAAACAAAAATATGTTTGTTTTTAAATTTGTAAAAAAAAAATTTTTGAAAAATTCAAAAGATGTTACTTGAATACGCAGAAACCCTCACGGCTGAACAAACATGATTAATTTCACAAGATTGAAACACGGTTTTCAAACTGTAAATATTAATGTGTTGTAAATCATGGGGGTATGTTATTTTTTCTGTAAAACAGAACATGAGATGCAGAAAATGGATGGCGAGACAAAGCTATCAGTATTGGTTGTCAAATTTTCTTTAAATGATTTTGCATTTTAGGGGGAGTAATATTGTTAGAAAATCCAAAAACATTTGAAAATTTGAAAAAGTAAAAAACATGATAAAATTCAAAAATTGAGTTTTTGTGTAAAAAGAGGAAATGATAGTACATCAGTAGACAGTTACAGTATGCTAAAGAAATGTAATGTTTAAATAGTGTTAAACAGTCTCACTGATGATATGCCGATAGGTTTTTATACATTTAGTAAACTTTTTCGGGATATAAACCTAAATTCAAACTTGCTTATTTCGTGGGGAACACTACTTGGATATATAGGTAACCCCTGAAATCTCGTTTGAAGGACCCCTCTTTCTGAGATACTAGGTCTTTATGCTTAGTGATATCTGGGGTATTATCCCGGGACTTCTAAGAGGAAATGATAGTACATCAGTAGACAGTTACAGTATGCTAAAGAAATGTAATGTTTAAATAGTGTTAAACAGTCTCACTGATGATATGCCGATAGGTTTTTATACATTTAGTAAACTTTTTCGGGATATAAACCTAAATTCAAACTTGCTTATTTCGTGGGGAACACTACTTGGATATATAGGTAACCCCTGAAATCTCGTTTGAAGAACCCATCTTTCTGAGATACTAGGTCTTTATGCTTAGTGATATCTGGGGTATTATCCCGGGACTTCTGATTTTGCGGAAGCAATGGCCTAGTCCCCGTATAATACTTTCTGCTTGCTTGAAATATAGCGCCACCCTCAGCAAAAATGATGAAACAATAAAATTGATAGTCATTGCTGTTGAAGAAAAGATCCTCTAAAGGGGACACACCAAAAGTTGAAGCCGTCATCTCTCTGCTGAACGAAAGTTCTGACCTGAGCTCTCACGGTTCTTCGCAATTTAACCCCTTACAGATATCATCTAGGTATACTCACCTGTAAGACTGAATATTGGGATCTAGATACGGGAGTATATTCAAGAGGTGGGACACATGAATGAGTTTAAGTTCTTAATACACCTAATTTGTATCCTGAATCAGTTGAAATTTGTGTGAAAATTTAAGTGGATCAGTATATCGACAATCTAAGTGAATTGTTTAATTGTTACAGTGTTTTAAAGCTCAACGGTACTTGTGATTTGTCAGAAACTGATATGATCCTCTGACGCAAACTCAAACAAAAATATTGTCTGTAAATATGTTTGTACATATTTCTTTACTGCTTTATATTTCAGAAATATAAAAAGATTTTTGATTCTGCTTTATTTTTTACAACTGATGTCTGAAATGCTGAGTTGCAAAATCTAAGTAAGCTGATTGTGTTTCTGAAAATAAAACAAGTGCATTAATTTGAAACTTGAGTTTTTAACAAAAATCAAAAATAGTTTGTGATATCTCCAAGGTCATTAGTTTGGACTTGGATGATTAACTATGAGGGATTTGGATGCTTATATTGTTAAAATCTATGAAATAGAGCCAGTTTTTGATCCTGAAATTGCCAAATCATAAAATTTGTTGATAGAGGAAATTGAATTGCCAGGTTACGATTACTGGAAATTTAAAATGTTGTTACTTATAAATGTATGAATGATTGCAGATAATGTACCAGACTATGATCCTAAAAGCTAAGTCTAAGGGAGAGTCTGAAGACGAGCTTAAAGCAAGGGGTGCTTGTAACCTGAAAGCAAGGTGTCGATCCCTAAAAGCACGGAAGCTTGACGAAAGGGGGAGCCTGAAGAAGCTGTTAGTGTTAGAGCCAGAGACAGAGTATGAAGACTGATCAAGACTGAAGATGTGTCATGATAAAGACTCGACACTGAAGACTTTCGTCAACATCCAAGGGGGAGTCTGTTAGTTCATTATGTCTATTGACTTCATCTTGTATCGAGTCATGTAACGAGATAGGATAGGATAATCAGTGCTCGGGGTGCTAGAAACAGTTTTTAGTGGATTTAATGTTAATTCTGCTTGAAATGGTCAAAGGCAAGTTCAAGCGAAATTAACATTGTTAATTCCGCTTGAACATGACTTGGTCCATTTCAAGCGGAATCACATCCATTATAAATAGGGAGCATGTCCGTTTCATTTGAAACGGAATTAGGGTCTTGTGTTCGGTAACGAAGTGCTGCCGAATCGTCTCCAGGTGCTGTAATTCTATCAGATTAATACAAGAGACATTTAAAGTGTATCGAGCGTCCGTGTCATTGATTCCTCCTTTGATTCGGATAAACAACTCTTCTGATCGACTCATTCAGGTCGTACAACGATCCTACACCAGGTAAGCGTGACTGGTCTGATTATGTGGATTTGTACGAACACTCTAGCCTTAGACAAAAAACTCAGGGTACAGGCACCCTCCCTTCCGGATTGCACGTGTTCACATTATTTAGACTCAAACTTTGACGAGATTTGAAAACTTTAAAGGCGTAAAGCCTAAAAACTAATCATCTAAGGATAGATGATCGATTTTCAAATGAAATTGAGATTTGTGTACTTGTTTTGGTAGTCACCTAAGGATAGGTGATAGTATTGTTTTAAGATCTAAACACAAGGTAACTTGTGTTAAGGTCCTAGGAAGGTTATAGTCTAGGTCAAAATTTTACTAATAACGTAATTCCCTATAACCATGACCTCTGATACCAACTCTTATGTCACACCCCGACCATGTAAAACAACAAATCGTGGCGGAAACGTCGGGGAGTGTTGTAACAGAATCATTGTTTCACAACACATGGAAATTAGAATATTGTTTTATTACATAAAAAGTTACATTGTCTTGGAATTTGATCAACAAACAGTACAATTGCCGTTCATGTTTTTATAATTACTAAGTCCCATGTCCATCCTATGTAAAGCAATCAACAGTCGTCACGAAATAAAACCTGAAACATATGTGAAAGTAAATACGTCAGCATAAAAATGCCTGTTAGTAACATAGGTTTTGTGAATTAGATTCATGGCTTTGGATCATATAAGAAAAGATTATATGTTTATAAAAGTAGCCATGAATCCTTGATAAAAGTTTGGTTTCAAGAACACTTTGCATTGATATAAAAGTTGTAGTATACATAAAAATATACCTTGGTTTTAAGAAAGTCGGATAAGTAATATATTAAAATATATTTTAGTTTCAAAACAGTTAAACAGATAGTATATCAAATATACTTTAGTTGTTTAAATAATAGTTTTCGGTAGTATATCATAAGTATACTTTGGTTTGGTATATAACATATCAACTATGTTTCAGTAAATAACAAAATATATGTTGGATTTGTACATAGTATATCAAATTATACTTTAGTAAATAATAGCATATCAAATTATGCTTTGGCAAACAGTATCACGTTGGTAGTATATCAAAATATACCATAAATCGCGATTTAGCAATACATTCAAACCTTAGTGCATCAAACTACACTTTAGAGACTATAGAAATTCCACAAAGGCAAATTCTATTTGGATAAAATTTGGTTTCTGACATTCCATACAACAGGAATGGGGTGTCTAGTCCTATAGCGCTATATCGTACCACCAATCGGCTTGATCATTGTTAATGAATGTATAAATAACAGTACAAATGAACAATTAGTTCTAACAAACCTTGGAAATCAGTCGTTTAAATCATAGATAATAGTTCAATTCGTCAAAAGATAGTACTTATGCATGTGAAATCATATAGTCGAAATCATGAAAATAATGAATAGGCACATATGAATCACCCCAAAACATTTGAAAACGTAAAAGAGGGGACTATGTACTCACCTTTGGGTGTGTTTTTATAGGTTAACACAATCCCTCAAATTGTTTATTCGTCCTAAATTAAATAAGAACGATTTAATAATAAAAAACCCACAAAAATACATAAGTTTCCGATACTTAGAATTTTCACATAACTTTGAGATTTTCTCGAAAAGTTATTATTTTTTATTATATTGGTGTATTTATGTATATATGAGTTCATATACATATTTTAAGGACTTTGCGACTTGAACGATTTTATTGGTGACTCTCATCATGTTATAAGCAATATATCTACGATTTGCGCGTCGTAATATATATACTCAAACGTAACATACTAATAATAGCGTAATACACATAATCTTGTCAAGTATTCTTATGTACAAGTGCCTAAAGCACACTATCATATCAACATCATTTTATATGAATCTAAATGCAACAAATATGCAACTTATTCATGTTTATTTGCTAATGTATTTGAAAATTTATCATATCATGCATATATCATCAAAACCCTTGCATTTTAACTCTCATTCAAAACTGAGTTGTTTTCGGGAATTTTAATAAAATAATTAACTTACTCCAAAAATTCCCAAATTTTTATAGAATGTTTTAAACGATCTAATTATTATTCTGTAAAAATATCAGGATCCAATTCATTACCAATATTTTATAAAAAATCATTTACCGGACTGCAATAAGATTCGTCACTTTCTGACTGCAGTCCACGGAATAATTTATTTAAAATTCATCGTAAGTCCGATTGATAAAATTCTAGTGGGAGAATTACAACGACATCAGTGGTCATCTACAGTACAAATTTCATGAGCTAATTCTACACAGATTTTCTGCAGTAAAAATGGAGCTTTTGCTGCAGTACAAAACGGACCTTTAAAAATAGTAAACAACCTCGAAAAAATATGATTCTAGTGCCATTTGATTCGTTTTTCGAAAACATATAATTTAGACTTCAGAAAATCAATTTTTCGATTTATAACGGTCCGTTTACAGCCAACTGAAGTTGGCTGTAAATGTTACTCAGCATGCTGTTAATCGCTTAAATGTTACTAAAACATGCAAGCAAATATCCTAAACAAGTGTTTATCAAGAAATCAAACTTCAAAACTCATACACCCATATATATATATACTGTTTATATACACACATAAACATCACCATTTTTATTTGTATCAAGACCCATTTAATTTTAGATTTCAAGTTTTGTGAAAATTCCAAGATTCAAGAGAAACTTCAAATCATCAAGAATAACCAAGAATCAAGAGTATGATTTAAACATAAATGTTATACCTTCAAGATTCAAGTAAGTTGTTGGATGAGGTTTTGATGACGTGGAGCTTGAAATCACTTGAAAGCACCTTGGAAACACCTTAGGATCTTCACACTAACTTGAAATATGCTTGGAATGAGCTTGATAATGAAGAACAAGGTTGCAAAAGATGAAGATAGAGAGAGAGAAAGGGGGTTACGGTTGGGAGGGAGAGAGAGTGAGGGTGATGGAGTGTTGTGAAGATATGACGTGATCTTGGAAGGATTTATAAGGATATGGAAGATGTAGGAAGATGGCATGCATTAACAGGTGTCCAAACAAGGATCAAATAGAATATTGCAAAATCTAGGAAATATTTTGGTGGGGGCCACACCATATGGTGACCGTAAGTTGTAGGGGGGGGGGGGTAAGTGTAAATTTTGAATGGTAAAAATAGATATAAACAGGTATTTAACTGGGTACCGGGTATTTTATCTAGCGTTTAAATCCCGGTTTATGGCGTTCTAAACTATTTTTATTAATCTATAAAAATAAACTCGCCAAAATATTACTGAAATAAATTTCAGTTGCCGAGACTGGCTGTGTTGTCTGCGTTTTGCAGTATAAGCAATGTGTTGCGCAGTAACACTCGGTACGTGTTTAAACTTGAAAAATAACGTTTTTAAGCGTTTTAATTTATTTTTCAACATGAACCTGATTAAAATAAAATTTTAATCATAACAGAATATTTTTGGGGTTTAAATATTATCCGGGCGGTCACCAACGTTCGTTTCGCAGTTTTGTCGTAAATAGTTCTAAAGTTCGAATAAACATGTTTTTGCCATACCGAATCCTTCGAAACTTATTTCTAAGTTATGTAAAAGACATTTAGGGTATGTTTAGCCTATGTCACTGTTCTGGAGTGTTTTTTGCATTAAATTGGTTATATTTACGCATCAGATCGCGTATAACCTTCCAGAAAGCGATTTAAAGCTCGAAATCGAACAAGAATTGATATGTGCAAACGATACACATATTTATACAAATCCCAAGTATGAAATACAATATTTCATTGGTTTGGTATTTGTTTGATGGTTTGGTATTTGTTTGATCGAAAATGTGACCAGATTGAAAGTGAAGTCGATCAGAAGTGATAATGGTTCCGAATTCAAAAATCAAACCCTCATATCCTTCTGTGCAGAAAAGGGAATTCATCTTCAATACAGTGCAGCTAGAACTCCTCAACAAAATGGAGTCGCTGAACGAAAGAACAGAACTTTGATCGAAGCCGCGAGAACCATGCTGGTGGATTCAAAGCTTCCAATCATCTTTTGGGCAGAAGCGGTAAATACAACATGCTATGTTCTTAACAGAGCTCTCATTGTAAAGGCTCGCGGAAAAAATGCATATGAACTTCTCTTCAAAAGGAAACCGCTTATTGATTTCATCAGACCGTTTGGATGTTCTTGTACTCTTCTAAACACTCAAGAGAATCTCATCAAGTTTGAAGCAGTGGGTGATATCTGCTACTTCATGGGATATTCATCCACTCAGAAAGCCTACAGAGTCTACAACAAAAGAATAAAGATGGTGATTGGATCTTATTACGTTGACTTCCAAGAAGGAAACTACACTAACACTGGAAGTACTCCCGATTGGTTTTATGATATGGGTGTGATTTTCAACACCTTCGAAATTCCAGAAGATGTTCCAGAAGCAGGACCTGCAGAAGCTGCTCAAGTTGAACCTCTGTTTGATTCTTCAGATATTGGTTTAACTCCTTTCACTACCCGTTTCTCTCCATTCTCTGCTGATCCACTTCTCTCTGTGGATGAAGTAAATGGTGACACTTCGCCTGAGAACACCCCTGAAAATGGTGCTTCTTCTTCACAGGTGAATGTGGATGAACCAACTCAGGAAGATGATCCTCCAGTAATCAACGTTGACGAACACTTCACCAACCTTCCGCAACAAATTGAGACTCACACAAATGCAGGATACAACTCAAATCACAATTATCCTCTTGAGAATGTCATAGGTGCCGTAGAAGAAGGAGTACGTACACGTGGTCAGTCATCAAGCATCAACAAAGGGTCTATGCAGCTTTTCTCTCGCAGTCTGTACCTCATGACATTGAAGAAGCCATTCAAGACTTCAGTTGGGTTCAGGCTATGCATTAAGAACTATCTCAATTTCGCAAACTCAAAGTTTGGGAGTTAGTAGATTTACCTGTGGGAAAGTTTCCGATTGGTACAAAATGGGTTTTTCGCAACAAGATGGATGATCATGGAGTAGTGATCAAGAACAAGGCTAGATTGGTGGTGCAAGGTTTTCGTCAGGAGGAAGGAATTGATTACGAAGAAGTTTTTGCTCCAGTTGCAAGATTGGAGGCAATCAAAATATTCCTGGCATACGCATCATACAGGAATTTCAAAGTTTTCCAGATGGACGTAAAGAGTGCTTTTCTGTATGGCAAGGTAAAGGAAGAAGTCTACGTGTGTAGGCCTCCGGGATTCGAAGATCCTCATTTTCCAGGTCGCTACTACAAGTTGGACAAAGCCCTCTATGGTCTTCCCCAAGCTCCAAGTGCTTGGTATGAGACTTTGTCAACTTATATTTTGAAGTGTGGGTACACTAGAGGAATGATCGACATGACTCTCTTCACCAAATGAATCAGAGAAGACATAATACTGGTTCAGATTTATGTGGACGATATCATCTTCGGGTCAACTAATGAGGAGTTATGTAAAGAATTCGAGACCGTGATGAAGGCAAAGTTTGAAATGAGCATGATGGGAGAAATCACGTTCTTCCTAGGGTTAGAAGTGAAGCAAAAGGAGGACAACATTCTTATTCATCAGGCTAAGTACATTTGGGATATTCTCGCAAAGTACAACATGAACGACTGCAAAGTTGCGAGCACCCCTTTCGCCTCACAGACGGAGCTTACTCTAGATCCTCAAGAAAAACCAGTGAATAAGTCCTTCTACCGTTCCATGATAGGCTCTCTGATGTACTTAACTGCAAGCAGACCTGACATTATGTGGGTAGTCTGTCTCTGTGCTCGTTTTCAGACAAATCCCAAATAATCACATGAAATCGCCGTGAAGCGCATCTTCCGCTATCTTAAAGGAACTCCGAAACTAGGTCTTTGGTATCCTGAAGATAGTAATTTTGATCTCATTGCTTATTCTGACAGTGATCATGCAGGTTGTAAAGTGGATCGCAGGTTTGTATCAGGAGGATGTCAATTCTTGGGAAATCGTCTGATCTCTTGGCAAGCAAGAAGCAGACAACTGTGTCCACCTCCACCGCTCAAGCTGAGTACACTGCGGCCTACAGTTGCTGTTCACAAGTTCTCTGGATACAAAATCAGTTGTTGGATTATGGAATCAACATCATGAAAACTCCTATATTCATCGACAATGAAGCAAGTCTGGGAATTGTGAAGAATCCCATCCACCACTCAAGAACAAAGCATATCGAAATTCGTATTCACGTAATTCGAGATGTCTACGAGAAAGGATACATTCAAGTGGTGCCGGTGGATACAACACAGCAACGGGCTGAGATTTTCACGAAAGCCTTTGATAAAACCCGATTCAACCAGCTGGTAACCTGGTTGGAAATGGTTAATTTCCTTGAGTGGAAATGAATCTTGTTTTCCAAAATCGTTTGTAAATACTCTATCTTTTGTCCACATTGAAAAAACAAGTTTGTTAAAAGTAAAACAAGTATCGTAAAATGTTGCTCACCAAAAAGATTTTCTGAACTTTAAAATTTCATTTTCGGGCAATGGACTTTCGAAAATAAAGATTTTAGGGGGGATATTCTAGAAAATCAAAATTAGATGCTTGTGTCTGACTCCTATTAGAGGAAATGATAGAAAATTGCTAACACTTTGTCATTTTCTGAAAAACAGAAAACAAAGAAATCGGGGTACCAGGCAACGACGTGTCGGTAGATTCAGCAATACCAATGAGTAAACTTCTGTTAGGGAGCAAAAGATAACATCTACACAAGGATTCTGGCTTTTCTCAGGCATTACGCATCATTGTGGGTAACACGTTGCGGCATATGGCTTAATGGTCTTAAATCTTGCGTTGATAGATTTCCAAAGTCTGAGATTTCGGGTCTTTATATTGGTATTTCATTCGGGGATATCATAGTTGTTCTTCTGCTGCATCCAGATACATGCTGACCTAGACGCTATGATATCTTTTCAAGAAAAGAGCCAAAAAAAAAGGCAAAAAACCTTAAAACAGATTAGTTTGGTCTCTCTTCTGTACGAAAGTACTGACCTGTTCACCATACTATCTATCATCAAATCGTACCAAATCTGGTATCTGTCTCCGCCCTCGGTAGTTTTTGAGTTCTCTGTTGTATGAAAGTACTGACCTGATCACCAACTCTATCGTTGAAATGTAAAACGAATGAATCCAATATACTCACCTGTTATGATGAATCTTTGTGCATACCTTGATCGCGGGGGTATGTCCTGATGTGGGACTCACGGGCGTAATGATTCTATTCTCAATAGCTTGTGTGGGGGCCATAGAAGTCTTGTTAATATTACCAAAAACATGATAAACGCGCTCTCCGAAGGCATGTTGAAAGAAGGATGCATGGATTTAAGTGGACAAACATACTGGCAGTTTTTCTTGTACCTTGATTAGCTAATAATAATAAATAAGGATATGACAAGTGTTGATAATGTGATCCTCTACAGGTAAGTCAGCGAGCGTCAAAAGAAACAAGAAAATCAGCAAAAATGGAACCTCCCAGAGTTAAAAAATGAAGTTCGGAGTCAAAATGACCCAAATATTCTCTAGTTTGTGAATATTTCATGATTTCTATTATTTTAAACAAAATTGGTCATGTTTTTCGAGAAAGTTTGAAATTTACGAGCGTATTTAAACTTGACTTTGAAATTTGGTTGTGAACATAGTATGGCGGCGGAATTAAGATTCCAGCGAAATTACCATTTTCGCTGGCTATCCTAAAACCGTCTATAAAACACATGTAACCGACCACTTTTCAAAAACACCTTCGCTGTTTCTTTCTCTAAATCTTCGGTTAACAACACAAGATTCATTCCACTGTCTCATTGTCTCATAATTTGTTCAAGATCTTTAGGTAATCGATCCTTTATCTATGTGTGATGTTTTGATCCTTCATATTAGTTTCTTTCGATATCTTGATTGTTGGTAAAGATCATCAATTAAGTTTCAGAAAATCAAGATCTTTAGAATGTTTGAAACGTATATGACCGGATTTCCGAAGGTTCTGTGATAGGATTTGATCTGATTTCAACCATAGATTATGAATCATGTTTTGACATTAGTATTAGTTAGGGTTTTTTCAAAGGGTTTATCAAGAAAATTATGATGTTAGCGAAATTATGATGAGTCTAGCGATGAATGTGGCGAAATTAGCACAAATCAAGGAATTTCAAAAGTCTCGAACGCGAGTTCGAGCAACCGATTTATTTCGCCGGTAAGTCGGCCTAGACGAATGTCTTCGCTGTTGAACGTGTTACGAGACCAAACTATGTCTTCGCTGAAGATCATTAGCGAAATTAAATTCATATCACATGTTTATTGCCGGCGAAAACATCCGATGTCCACTTCTGTCACCGGCGAAGATATCCTATCCGTGTTATAACCATCAGCGAAAACTTGGCTTGTCTCCTTAGTCGTTGCCGGCGAAAACACACGTGATCAGATATTGTCGCCGGCGAAATTACTCAGTCTCGATAACAATCATCAGCGAAGATAACCTTTTTGGGTTATCAGCGATTTTGATTCTTATTTTTTTAAAAGTTTTGTAAATATTTTTTAATACTAAATTCAAATTATCTTTTATATAACCTAATATGTTTTGTAAATATTATCAAACTTCATATATTCTTATACCTAGGTGTAAATATTGTCGTAAAAAGATTCTAACTTCGCTCGTTTGTTGTGACAGAAACAGGATGGTGAAAATTGTCGAGTGGGATAAGACTCTGAAGCATAATCAGAATGTCAAACTTGAGTAAGTACCAAATGATTTTGAAGACGTGGCAAAATGGATACAATCAAGCAGGATAAGTTACGCGGTTCAAACAGAAGTTCCTATTTATCGAATTCATATTCAAGAATTCTAGCAAACAGCAAAACCTAAAACTATTAACAATGCCAGAGGGATATCTGCAACAGTCCGCAACAAACGTGTAATTGTAACTGAAGAAAGGATTCGCACTGTTTTGAAACTGGGAGATAACGCACAAGATCCGATCAGCTTGAACAAGGATGATGTTTTGGATGGCTTTCGTGGTATGGGGTACGTGGGAGACTTTAGTCAAAAGAAGGAGATCAAAAGAAATGGGCTGACGAGGGATTGGAGGTTCATAGTACACGTAATTGCCATGAGTATAGCTCATCGTAAAGGTGGATATGACGGCCTGAATCTGGAGTGGTCGGGAGCAATGTTGAACTTATGTTTGAATCAAAAGTTCAACCTCTCTGGACTAATCTTCAACTACATGCTCGAGAATACAAGAGGACATACTTGGGCAATATATCCCAGATTTATTCAGATGCTGATCAACGATCAATATGACAAACTGCCGCATGATGGAGGCCTCTTCACCTTTCATGTTCCCACCAGTCGACAATATACAGAGATCAAAACGAACGAATGGGTGATGTTACACGAATGGATGTATATTGCTGAAAGATTGCCGTTGGTCAAATCAGCTTATAAAAAGTACAGAGAAGCAGTTCAAGCAAAACAACAAAGAATCGCGCAAGCTGAGGAAGAGGTCGTAGAAAAAGAAGAAGAACAGTTGAAAAGAAAAAGAAAAGGAAAGCAGGCGGCCGACGACGAACCTCCAAAGAAGAAGAAATCCTCAGAAAACCCAGAAAGACTTATGGGAGCAAGCTTCAGAGCTGCAGATTCAGAAGAACATCCTCGTTACATTCAAGATATGCAGGAAATTCATGCAATGCAAGAAAAGGAAAAGAGAGAAAAGAAGCTTGCAAGACGAGAAATGTCGAAATCTGAAAGACCAGTTGTAGTAACAGAAGAAGAGCAAACATTGGAAGAGTTTTTTTGTTGATACACTATTAACCGATCCAGAAGAAACCTCTGCAAGCAAATCAACTCCCCCTAATAAAACCGATGAAGGACCTTCTAGGTTTCCCCAAGTGAAACCCACAAGGATTTCAAAACCTCCTGTGCCTCCACAAAGAATTCGTCCATTTCAAGATCTGTACTACAAACTCGTCAAAGAGATCGGTGCAACTCCAGCTAAAAAAATCCGCCTCCTTAAGAACCAAGTAAATGATACAAACATCCTAAGAGAAAAGCTGAAGGAACAAAGAAAGAAGAACAGAGAATTGCATGCCTATGGCACTGGACAATCGCAGTACATAAGGTTTCAGCAGCATGGAATAGAGAAGCTATACAGAATGATGAAGAAAATATGTGCAAAAATTGAGATAGAGCCCATGTTCTCTTTTGCAGAAATCTTCGACTTTGAGGCCTTTAAAGAGGAGGAAACAAATAGAAAGAAGAAAGAAGCTGAAACAAAGAAACGTCGTCTTGAGTCGACAGAAAAAGTAACTGAAGGAGACGATAGCGACGAAGAAGAAATGGACAAAGATGAAATGCCTGCAAGATTTATAGAGCGGGGATTGGAAGAGGAAGTTGTTTATGAACAGGAAGATGGAAAGACATTCACCCCACAGCACCCAGAATGGTTTAGAAGGGAAAGAGAAAAGCTTCCTGATTTTTATCAGGTAGCAACTGTTGAGAAGACAGAAGCTACTGATAAAATCATTAGCTGGATGTATAGCAATCTCAAGGGGATGTTTGTGGTCAAACGAAGAGGCGGTGTGATTCAGTACTTTAGAACTGGGTATGATCTGTTTTCTCTTCCCAGGTGGGATCTTCGTGAACTTGGCCAACTGGATATGTTAAATACAGAGGATAGAAGCGTTGGGGGGGGGACTTTGAGCGCATAATTGCGAAAGAATGCAATAAAGGTTTCCCAAATTTCAAGCCGCAGCGTCCCATAAGGAGAGTATCCAAAATAACAAAAGATCCTATTACTGGAAAAGGCAAAGTGACGTGGGTTATAAACCCTGCAAAAGTTGTCACAAGAATTAAGCTCCCAGATGAAGTTCCAGTTTGTCTAAACAACTTCAAGAAGTGGTTTTATGATAGCCATACTGGAGAAGCGGTGATCCGATCAAACGAAAATGAAGATATTAGAATATTGGATCCAATGGATGTCTTCATGTTCGAACTCTCTGATTTAACGGTGCTGAATGCAAATCGTATAAATGTTGGAGCTGGAAACGCCAATCTAGAAGAGGCCATGCTGTTTCAGAGGGCAGTGGATAGAGCCTGGAAGAGAAAATGAGAGATGCTCGATATCGTTGATAAGATCGAGAAAAGAAAGGATGCAGATGCAAACAAAAATGAAAAAAGGAAGAAGAAAAAGCACGAGAAAAAGAAAGAAAAGTCTTCCTCATCGACAAAAGAGCCCACCACAACTTCTCAAGCAACGTTATCACCTCCGGCCTCATCCACATATGAGGCCATTATGGAGGAACCACCATCAACAAGTGAAGTTGTTTTAACACAAGAAACTCCCGCAACAACGACCGAGGTACATGCAACACCAGAAGCAACAGGGAATGCAGAAGTCCCTCCAGAGCCAGAAAAGAAAGCTGCAGACAATCCAGTGGAAACTACTGAAGAATGAAAAACAAGTATGCAACGATCTATGGGGGATATTGTTGGAGCTTATGAGATCGTTGATACTTGCACTGGATTAGTTTTGATGTATTTTGTTGCTTATTTGAAGTCTAGGGACTTGTTTTGTTATTGTATGAAAGTAGCAAACCTGACCTAGTGTAGTTAAGATGCCAGTATAATTATAATTATGCTGGCAAGTCAGGATCTATATAAACCATTGTATTGTTGCCCTAGCCAAGCTTTTGGCCACTCTTGGTGAATATTAGTGTTGTTTACATTTCAGTCTCTACACATTGTGCTTAATCTGATTTCCAAGGTGCTTTATTGTTTATCTTATTGTTTGGATTCAATACAACACTTGTTGTATTCATCAAACCACTAGCTTCATCTTCATTCTTGATTCTTCTTAACTTTTTCATAGTACAAACACCTAATCAATAGGTGTTTTGGACTAAAACAATCAACCACTATGATCCGGATTGATATTGGGATCTACAATCATCTCCATTCTCCCTTTCTCACCACCGCCACAATCAACCCAACCACCACCTCCTTCTCCCTTTCTCACCACCGCCAACATCAACCCAACCACCACCTCCTTCCCCCTTTCTCACTACCGCCACAACCAACCCAACAACCACATCCTTCTCCCTTTCTCACCACCGCCAACATCAACCCAACCACCACCTCCTTCCCCCTTTCTCACCACCGCCACAACCAACCCAGCCACCACCTCCTTCTCCCTTTCTCACCACCGCCAACATCAACCCAACCACCACCTCCTTCCCCCTTTCTCACCACCGCCACAACCAACCCAACCACCACCTCCTTCTCCCTTTCTCACCACTACCACAACCAACCCAGCCACCACCTCGTTCTCAACATCAAAACCTAACATCGATCTACCAAATCCACATCATCAAAATGTTGCCATCTCTCTATCGCCTAAAAATCCAGATCTGAAAAAAGTAGTTGTCCACCACTAGCGATTGACCATCAGTGGAGGCGAAGGCGAACTTCAACTGCCCATCATCCATCACTGTCTTCGATTGACAAACAGTTGCACTGCCGGGGGTTGCGGTGCTTCAAATTTAGCCGGAAAAACATTGTGGTTGTGGCCGGTATTTCAAGGCACATTTGACAAAATGATGGGGGTGACAACAATGTGTAGATAATGTTTTAACTAGAAAACGTGTTTCAGAATTTACCAGAATTACATCGGTCGTGGTAGCCTGAGAATAATGTTGGTGATGGTAAGAGTGATGGGCAAAGAACTCTGGATCACCATTGGGTTTAGGTATTTGTGGTGAAGTAAAGGATTTTGTAAAACAGGCCCCTATAGTTTAATGGATGTTTCAATATAAAGCTTAAACTTTTTATCTCACATACTAACTTGCCACGTCAGCATGCCACGTTGGGCAAAATGGCCACGTCAGCAAAAAGAACTAACCCAGTTAGTGTTTATTTAACGACGGGGTGACACAACAACCCAAGTGTTAAGTTGGGAGTGGTGGGAGCCAAAGTCAAAGTTGAGAGTGCCAGCGGCCAAATGACAATAGTTGGGGGTGTTTAAATTCATTAACCCTATTTTTAAAGTTGTAATTTTATTGAGAAGTATTCTTTATTTATTTTGTAAATTCATTATTGTTTAACTGATTATTTTTGCCTTATTTAAAAAAATAAGTCATATCTGTCACACCCCCAAAATACACACGCGGAGTATCACCGCTTGGAGGCGTGACTGACCAGGATCAAGCCACCAATCATATTGAACAAGCATGTAATGTAAACATAATTCAACCAAACAATATGAAAGGTGTTCAAAAACCAAAGCATAGTTAAGTGTTTAGCGGAAGCATAATTGTAAAACCCATAGCAAGTATTAAGTATGAAATAAAGTAATGTTTAAAGCATGGCACACACTGCCATGTCCCACAACGACTGTTCCTCCCTGTGCAAGCTCCATGAGTACCTAATGACCTGTAAGGCATGTAGAAACGAATCAACAACAAAGTTGAGCGAGTTCACAGTTGGTTGTTTGGTTATAGTATTCATTTCGTAAATTGTATGTTCGTTTTAATCCGTATCGCGGCCAATCAAGGCATGTGTGCGATGATTAGTGGGGGCTTCCCATGTGTTACTAGACCACGCGTATCGACTGCTACGAAAATGTAAGAGGTGCCCTAAGTCAATGTCTATCAGCATTGACCCTTTGCCCATAGTCCATTAGTACACGCCCGTCCGCCTGGCACGGTGTGAGGTTTGTTAAACCTAATAGCGCTATTAACTAATGAACCGCTCGCCATTGGCCTCGGCGATTAAGTCGATAAATGAGGGACTTCCTTTGATAGAGGTGATGGTCTTATGATCGTGTACGTAGGCTTTACGTACGTGCCTTTCAATCCGAGGACAGTAGTAAGTATAACTGTACGTAGGTTTTACGTACGTGCCCTTCAATCCGAGGACAGTAGTAATTAGTTTAATAGTAATGGTTGTACGAGTAGTTATTAAATCCCATTCCCAACCCCTGGGAATCCCATGCCTTGGCTAGTGTGAACTCACCTTGGTTTGCTCGGTATGCTAAATTATGTGCCCACAAATAATCAGTCAAGTCCTATAGTTTTGCACGTATACTCAATCAGTTCAAGTTCGTAATGATTCACATGCAATCAATACCACAAGGTGCTTTTGGCAGTTAACATCATGCATCATACAACAGTTAATCACATGCATACAATTCATGTTTCATCGATCATCAACGTCGAGTAGCGTATAACAAACATTCAAATCCATCATCGTTTAACATTACACATACGAACAATTAACATGTGTAAAAACTCAAGCGATTAATGGCATTATACATACAGAAACTTATCAATCTATTAATTAAGCACACAAAATTTATTCATGTAAAACCCTACTCCTATCTCACGAAAATCATAAGAACCCTTGTCTTGTCATATATCAGATTCCAACTTCACAAATATAATATCATTTCATCATTTACTTCACATGTTATTAATCATAACAACCATGTGCTCCTAATATTAAAACCCTAAACTATTCTGACAACACTATTAGGATAGGCACAATGGATTGATTTGATTAAAACTACAACACCCACATGAAATCAATCATCATCATTCTTATACTTTTGTGCACTCCCACCGATTACAACATCGAATTGCTCAACATAAGTATCAAAGTTTACAAGGCCCTTGTATTACTCACATACTCAAGCATCATCTTATAAATTTATAACCAATCACCGCCCCTATCCTTTGACCCCCATGCTATCGGCCAACATCAGATCCCATGCATCGATCATGATATCTTATCAGACATATAAATTTATTAACCACGATTATTATAAGCACTGTTAAATCGGACATATAAATCATCAATCACTGTCATGCATCCCTAATCATTCTAATCTTTCCTGTTATCACATAGGCACCAAGATCATGATCAATCCGCATCAAACGCATATAACCGAGAACCATGAATCAAAAGTAAAACCGACACATACAACACTTTAACACATAAATAGAAACACATACTAACCAAGTTGTAAGGAGTGAAACAGCGTGTTGGACTTGCAACAGAGACTTCGGTCACTAGAATATCTGCCGTCGAGGTTCAAGGGTAGCGAGAGAGAAGTTGAGAGGTGGTTAGGGTTTACTAAATAAAATTCTATCGTAACAGGTTAATATCACAACATTGCAATTTGCTCGCTACTGGGCCGAAGCCCATTTGGTTTTCGTTGGCCACATATTGGACGAAAACACTAAGTTGTTTTCGTGGGGAGGGGTGTTTTCAAGTGGGGTGTTTTCGGGTGTAGGGTTCCACTATCTTGCTTTCCATTATACAATCAAATAAACAATATACATATAACATCTATGTACATATCATGTATACTACAATCTGCACCCAACACGTGTATTGCACATCAAGTAATTATAAAAGCACACTTAACACCCACCATATATAACATACCAACCACAATACGATTTAACATATTACAACGTGTACAGTTGTGAAACAAACAAGTCGTGTCAACAAACAATCTAAACAATTAACGTGCAATAGTGCGAAGATGGAATCTTGGAAACTCGAGTTGTCACAATATCTATTTACCATAAACACGACACATTATAAATGTTAGGTTTGACTATCAACATAAATCTATTTACATATTTGTATAAATAATATTAAAATAAAATATCACCAATAAATGCATAACCCAAATTATTGTGTTTCAATATTTTAAGTTTAAAAAATATACATAACTGAATATTTAATAGAAATGAGTTTCATATAATATAAAATATATATTCTAAAATTAAAAGTTAGTAAAATAATAACTTGATTGGTCTTAAAGTTGCTAAATTAGGATGCTAGTAAATGATCATTACAAATTAAAGTGTTATTGGAATTGATTTAGAAATCTACCATAAATAAACGCATTTCAAATTTCAAAAATACACATAACTAAATATTTAATAAAAATGAGTTTTATATAATATGACATGTATGCTACAAGTTAGTAAAATAATAACTTGATTGATCTTAGTTTACTCTATAAATATATTACTACAATAATAACATCTTTTAGGAAGTTAATAAATGATAAATACAAATTAAAAATGATTGAAATTGATTTAGATTTATGCCATTAATAAACGGCTTTCAAATTCAAAATTTCAAAAATATGAATAATTGAATATTCAATAAAAAAGAGTTGAGTAAACTTCCGTTTTGCTCCCTATGGTTTGGTCACTTTAACGGTTTTGCTCCAAACCTTTAAAAATAGCCATTTTACTCCCTGATCTTTGGGGTTTTTTGTCAGTTTGCTCCCCGCCTCTAACTCCATCCAAATTGTTTGTTTTTTCATTTTGCTCCCCGTAGGGAGCAAACTGGCAACAAAACCAAAACATCAGGGAGTAAAATGGCTATTTTTAAAGGTTTGGGGCAAAACCGTTAAAGTGACCAAACCACAGGGAGCAAAACAGAAGTTTACTCAAAAGAGTTTCATATAATATAATATCTATACTTTAAAAATTAAATTTTAGTAAAATACTAACTTGATTAGTCTTAATTTGCTCCATAATTATATTACCACCTTAATAAAATCTTTTATATTGGAAAATAAACAAATAAAATAACTTTAAGTTATAAGAATGTTAAATTAGGAATTTAATAGATAATAATTAAAAAAATGATTGAAATTAATTTAGAAATCGGCCATAAATAAATATATTTCAAATTTTCAAAAATATACATAATTGAATATGATAATTATTTAGACAATGCATTAAATATAGTCAAAAAAAGAATTATTAACATTACTCAATATAAATCATTAAACATGTAGAACTAACAAAATCCAATTTATAAAATTTCAAATATTTTTGGATCTGTCTAAACAAAACATAAGACCATTAAAAAATTCATTGAAAATCTAGAACCTAAAACATCTCATTAGTTATAAAATATATTCATTTACATATAGTTAACAAACTATTTAGGAACATACTAAAATATTATGTTATACATATTATAACAATAATTAAGTTTAATAAAAGTCAATATAAAAAAGAATAATGTAACATGCCAAATATAATGATTCTAGATCATCAGTAAATTTAAAGAATCCGAGACTCATCTTCTTTGGGGTTATATTTGCTAAAAATCTGTAATCACAATACAAAATGCATTATTATATAATAATAATAATAATAATAATAATAATAATAATAATAATAATAAAAAATTATTAACAATACTAAATACAAATCATGAAAAATGTAATTGAATTGTCAATAAATTGCATTTAGTGCAAAATCTCTAATTGAAACTATTTTCATACTTTAAAAAAGCAATAATTGAAATGCAAAAACTCTTTAATATAATTGTATATCATTGAGCAAAAATAATCGCACATTAATTGTATTTAAAAACATATATTTAAAAATCTAATAAAAGTAAAAAAATGAAGACTTTCAAAATTATAAATATAATTAAGAGTTAATTGCCATTTTAGTCCCTGTGGTTTGGCCCAATTTGCCAGTATAGTCCAAAGGTTTCATTTTTAACATCTGGATCCAAAAACGTTTCATCGTTGCCATTTTGGTCCAACTGACTTAACTCCATCCATGGACCTCAGTTAACCCAAGGGCAATTTTGTCATTTTATCTATATGTTTTAATTAATTAATATTTAAAGAATATATTATACCACTACTGCCTCACCACCCCTGCCTTCACCACCACCACAGCCTCACCACCACTGCCACCATCACCACCACAGCCTCACCACCACCGCCTCACCACCACAACCATCACCACCACCTGCTTAACCATCACCGACATGACCATCACCTGCCAGAACCCTATCTCTATCTCGGGTCCGTGCCATATGTGATTCAACATTATCACATCAGATAAACAAACAATAGAAAATGAAGGCAGTGGATTCGGCCACCACCACCAACATCACCATCACCTACGTTGGTGACTGAAACTAACCCCCATTTCTCAAAATCAAACCCAATAACCATCTCGGTCATGATAACCATCTCACCTCCATCCGGATAAATGATCTGAAACAAAATCAAACCCAATAACCATCTCACCTCCACCTGACCACCGCCACCTGACCACCGCCGCTGCCACCGCCATCATCTCACCTCCGCCTCCCTTCCCTCATCAAAGATCTGCTTCTCTCTCATCTCATAAAACCCCCAAATTCACTGAAACACCTTCACCTCCTGCCACCGTGAACCATCACTGAAACACCTTCACCCCCTACAAAACCCACCACCTTGCGCCGCCCATTCCCAACCCAATCAATCACACCTCCAAGTTCAAATCGAACATAAATCTTCAAATCAATCACCACTACCACCATCACCACTACTGCCTCACCACCGCCTCACCGCAACCATCACCACCACCCGCTTAACCTTTTCAAATCCACCAAATTGAGTGTTGAATCTCCTCTGTCATGGCAAATTGACAAAGGGGTTTTGTTTAGAATTGAAAACCAAGTGGAGTGGTGGAAATAATTACCAGTCGAAGGCCCCATCTCCGATCTCTCTGAGCATCTCCGACCTCTCTCTGATCTCTTTCCCTCTCTACGATTCTCTCTCATCTCTCTCTTGCTTTCCGGACGATGGTGGTGGTGGTTGTCAGACGAAAAGGGGGCGTGGGTAGAGATGAACAGTTTGTGGTGGAGGTGTGTGTGTTGTCACCGGAATACCGCCTGAAGCTCGCCGGAGCTCTGCTGGTCGCACATCGGAACCGAGAAGGAGAGAGTGAGAGATGAGTGGTGGTGGTGGTGCACAATATCTGTATATATATATATAATATATATATGTTATTATAATTATATTATATATTATAATTATTATATATAAGATAAATCTTATATAAATGATTAAAAGAAAAAAATAAAGTGGAATTAAAAATAATATATGAAATGACAAAATTGCCCTTGGGTTAACTGAGGTCCATGGATGGAGTTAAGTCAGTTGGACCAAAATGGCAACGATGAAACGTTTTTGGATCCAGATGTTAAAAATGAAACCTTTGGACTATACTGGCAAATTGGGCCAAACCACAGGGACTAAAATGGCAATTAACTCTATAATTAAAACTTAAACTAATCTTTAATAACCATGGATGCAAATTTCAAAGATCTAAACATAAATATTGTAATTATTCTAAAAATACATGAATGCAAGCAACCATGAGTGAAATAAATTGAACAATCTAAAAATATACATTGTTATTATTATAAAAATAGATGAATGAATGCATCTTGAAAAAAAAAAAAAAAAAAAAACTAGATAGTGAAAGAAACAAATATAGATAAAATATTTACAATCATCGAGTCAAAAGATAAACCGAAGAAAACCAATACTTAGAGGGTGTTTGGGGTTAAGTTTTGAAGGAGATTTTTAGATTATTGAGTTTTGAAATTGTAAATAATCAGTTTTGAGTGTTTGGGTAAAAAAATTAAAAAAATGATTATTTGCGTTTAGAAAGTTACAAAACGCAGTTTTCCAAAAAGAGCTTACCCCCTACTGCAACAAAGCGCAGTTTTCCAAAAATTGATTATTTGCGTTTAGAAAAGTATTTTCACTTGTTTATTTTTTTTAAATATATATTTGCCAAACACTCAAATAATTGATTATCTGATTATTGTGATATCAAGCAACATAATCAAATCCAAACACTATCTTTCAACATCACGTTTTGTTACAGTTAACTATCTGATCATTCAAAACCAATAATCTATTTTCAAAACTCAATCCCAAACACCCTCTTAAAAATCTACAACTATGTAAGATTTAAAACAGAAAAAAAAAAACAATTAAATTGATAGAACATAACAAACTTTAACAAAATTGAATAAACCTGTTTTTTTATTGAACAATAGCCGTAAGATTGTTACAACTGATTTAGGGTTTCAACATAAAAAATAAAAGCAAAGACATTAGTAAATTGGATTAAGGAAGAACACATAAAATAAAACGCAAACAACATACCTATGAGATCAAAAAACTTATATCGATTTCGTGAGATTGTTCAAGTAGATCAAGAAGAACAGGAAGAACTTAGTTATGTTAGAGAGAGATAGAGAAGCGGAGTTGTGTTTATGAAGAATTGAGATTATGATCCCAATAATTGAGATCTTGCAATTTATAATATATCTGATTACAAAAGGTGGGTATCCAGATTCGATAAATCCGACCCGAATAACATTCGGATCCCGCCTCTATATAGCTTAATATAATTTTCTGCCCAAATCACCTCGAGCTTACACCACAACATGCTAAATATTACAAATCATTTTCATTTATTATATTATATAAATATAGAAATATAGATTACTGTGCGTTTTATATGTTTCCCGTGATTAAATATTTGTCCAAGAGAACTTGCTTTGCTCTGCCAAAAGGTATATATATATAATCAAGCAACATCTCTTTAATAAATTTTCTATGCTAGTTTAAATAAGTGTTTACACATGTTATACATAAGAAATCATTGATTTGTCAGTTACATGATTAATAGTCACGTATCTACTTTAATTCGTATATCAAACTTTTTACTATCACTGGTGATTTAACGGGGTGATTTAATCAGTGTGATACATGATGCCATATCATGATTAGATCCGTCTACGTGAGGTTTTGTCAAATTTGATGTTTGACAAAAGATCGCATATCTCGTTACACGTAAAATTGATCTAATGTAGTTTAGAAAAATGAATGGCATTTATGTAAAAAAAAAGAGTAAATTACACAGATTGTCCTTTAATTACACCCTAAATTGCAGTCCCTGCCCTTTCCCTTTAATTTGTGCATTCCATGTCCTTTAAATTACAAATTTGCACACTCCTTGTCCTTTTCTCCAAACCCCATCCAACAACCCAGTTAAATGCATCCATGTGCCTCTCACATGATGGGTAAAATTGTAAATAACCTTCCACCTACCCTTAAAAGCCCCAGGAGTCTTCTTCCTCCCCACATAAATTGCAGGAAGTGTTTATAGTCTGATGATGATGTCTTTGTTATCGGTCCTGGTTTCGGGGAAAACCCACCTGTCGGTTTGGGGTTTGATGGTGATTCTTTGAACACCGGGGTAGGTTTCAAGTCCAAGCATGTCGATTCCGTTGTCGAAGTGACCGATGTTGCAGACGATGGCGTTGTTCTTCATCTTTTTCATGTCAGAAACCATGATGATGTCTTTGTTACCGGTGGTGGTGACGAAAATGTCAGCTTCGGAAACTACGTCGTCCAAGGTGAGGACTTGAAGTCCTTCCATGGTAGCCTGGAGAGCGCAGATGGGGTCGATTTCTGTGACGATGACACGGGCACCGGCTTGTTTCATGGCAGCAGCGCAACCCTTTCCGACATCTCCGTAACCACAGACGACGGCGACCTTTCCGGCAATCATGACATCGGTGGCTCTCATCAATTGAACACGTACGTTATAAGTTACAGTGAAATCAGATCAAGAAAATCACAATAGTGCACACCACCTATACATATCAAACTAAATTTCATATAGAACAATTACCAACTAAACTGATCAGATCTAGATCAGAAATACCGTAATTCACAAGCATAGGTACATGCAATACCAGAACGCTGAACGCCTACTAAATTTGTGCACACCACATGTTTGATATTATTTCTCTAAGAACAAACATATCAACACAATTCCTACTACTAAGGTCAAATCAAAGAATTATCAACTAAACTGATCAGATCTAGGCCAGAGATGCAGTAATTCACAAGCGTTAGTACATATAATACCAAATCTATCTACACTATAGCATACTAAACCATTAATGTGAGACAGATATCTGTAACAGATCTAAACAAGAAATCAAACTTAATTTGTGCACACCACCTGTTCGATAAAATTCATCTAAAAACAAACATGCCAACACAAATCAACTACTAGTCGGTGCAGATTCAATCCAATATATTCAACAGTGCAGTTCAAATTGATCAGATCTAGGTCAGAAATATGGTAATTCACAGGCATTAATACATGTAAAATAAGATCTAGCAAATGAAACAGTTATCTGTAATAGATCTAAACCAGTTGAGGGCAGTCCCTGCAATTTATGTGGGGAGGAAGAAGACTCCTGGGGTTTTTAAGGGTAGGTGGAAGGTTATTTACAATTTTACCCATCATGTGAGAGGCACATGGGTGCATTTAACTGGGTTGTTGGATGGGGTTTGGAGAAAAGGACAAGGAGTGTGCAAATTTGTTATTTAAAGGACATGGAATGCACAAATTAAAGGGAAATGGCAGGGACTGCAATTTAGGGTGTAATTAAAGGACAATCTGTGTAATTTACTCTAAAAAAAACTATTTCTTATAGACTAGCTAAAGGTTATAACGTAGAATACTTGTTTTATCATAAAAAAGATAATGTAATTTCATATATATAAAATCTTGTTCTAGCCTAAAAACCAGTAAACTTGTCTTATAACACAATGGTTTTAGTTCTTTTTTTCTTTCAGTTTTATAACACAATGGTTTTAGTTTTATAAGACAACTAGTTTATTTTCCACCCGCGCGTTGCGGCGGGGACCCAATGACTGCAATACGCGTGTCAACAACGGCAATCAAATACCGAATATCAAAATATAAATAAAATTGACGTGGTAAGGATAGTCACTCCGTCCTAAAAAAAAGATTTTAAATAACCTAATATACAATAATAGGACCAACATGTCTTACACGTTGGAATTTCGGTTGTTTTCTGTTAAGTTATTACGGTGCTAACACGTTAAAATATGGATGAGCTCGGTATCGATAACGGCACCGAAATTACCGATCCAGAAAATATTGAAATTAGGTACCGACACCGAAATTACTCGGTACAATACGGTATGGCATTTGAAGGATAAGATCAATAAATACAGGTATGGTGCTAGACCGGCGTCGAACCGAAAATAACGATTCTGAAAACGCCAAAAGGTGGATACCAAATTAGTACCGAAAATGATTTGGTAAAGTAAATTTGGTACCGATACGATACCGGTTTGATTACAGGATTTGATACGATTTGCTCATCAATAATCTAAATATCCAAGTTAATTTTACATGCTACAATTCATTCATTAAAAAAAAGGATAAAAAAGAAAGCAAAATAAGTTGTTGTGTATATAAAACCTCATTCAAACGAAATACAGTTTACTTACCGTGTGTATGAAAAGTAATCTAAACGGTGCAATTACTTGCATTGCTACAAGATTTGATGAGCTCGGTACCAACCAGTACCGAAAATACCGTAACCGAAATCCCCAAAAGTGGGTACAGGTACTAAATATACCTGGTACGGTACAGTTCGGTAAAACCTCATTCAAACGAAATACAGTTTACTTACCGTCTGTATGAAAAGTAATCTAAACGGTGCAATTACTTCCATTGCTACAGGATTTTCGAGGGTAAAAACCGGTGCCGAACCGGTACCGAAAATACACCCGGTTTAATAAATTTAATACCAGTATCGGTACCCGATACTATTTGCTAATAACTTAGTAATGTTACTATTAAATTATATTTTTAAATTTAATATGTTATGTTACCGTTCATTCATTTGGTTTTTTAATATATAGGGTAATATGATTTCTCATTCTTAACTAAATATATTATTAAAATTTATAAAATATTTTTATGTCTCATAACTTATAAATAGCTCAAGTTTGTCCGATTATACATGAAGAGGAATACGAAGAGTAAATATGCGGTTTTGGTTCATGTTAGGGATGAGCATTTGGTACTGGGTAACGTTACCGAATTTCCTGTACCGAATAAATTTTTTATTAGTCAACCATCTGATTATGGCATTTATCTCCACCATCTTTTGTATTTTAGAGATAATTGTATTTCCATGTTTGTAGGAGGATAGTTTCCATACTGTATCCTATATATGTACATTGTATCGATATTGAATAGCAAGATATACAATTGATATCATAACCACTGTTATGGTATCAGAGCCATAAACTGAAAAACCCTTTTCTTTTTTATTCCGCCGCCTATCTCTTCCTCCACCGGTTTCGACCATGACTGACAAAGACGGCCCCTCTAACTCTCCGGTTTCGACCGACATCAAACATTTACATCCTGTTTATTCTGTTACCAATCTACAGAAAAAAGTCAGAATTCTCGATGGCGAAAAAGTCACGTACTCGGCCTGGGTTAAGTGTTTCAAACTCCATGCGAAAGGCTATGATGTTCTGGATCATATAGACGGCTCCGGACCTCCGGCTAAAACCGATGAGGGATACGAAGCCTGGATGAAAGTCGACTCCGTGGTTCTACAATGGATATATGGAACGCTTTCAGATGGCTACTGGGCTCGTGTTCTTGATGACACCATCACGGCTCAGGAAGCTTGGGAGAAACTCCAATCAAATTTTCACAAGAACAAAAATACCCACTCCCCAAACCCGAACCACAACACCTACTCATGGTGGCCCACTCCACCGCCGTGCCCGCATCCGGCCCAATCACCTTGGGTCTCTACCTGGAACCGGCCCACCTCTCCAACCGCCCCAAACCAAGCCCAAACCCAACACATACCACCACATCAGACCCAACAGCCCTTTCCGTTTGCTGCCTATCCCGGTTATGGCCTAGCGGCCCAACTGCCACCCCAGCCCAACACATTCCCCTACGGCCCAACTCCTGGTTTTCCCTATCAGCCCAACTACCAACCCCCAGCAGTGGACCCCTTACAACCCACCGAACTCGGAGCAGCCCTCTCTACTCTCACCTTGAATCAGCAGGAGCACACCTGGAACATGGACACGGGCGCCTCATCTCATATCACTTCAGACCAAGGTCAGATCACCTCTCATGTATCTTCTTCTGTTAATACTAAAATACTTGTAGGTAATGGTCAAACTTTGCAAATTTTGGGCTTGGGCCACGGCTCACATACTACCAACGACAAAGCCTACACCTTAAATAACATACTTTATGCCCCTAATGTCGTTAAAAACCTTATATCTGTTAGAAAATTTACACGCGATAATTGTCTATCTATTGAATTTGATCCTTACGGTTTTACTTTGAAGGATCTCAAGACTGGACAACGTCTTTCATGCCATGACAGCACCGGTGATCTTTACCGTTTCACTCCACCAACTCAAGTCCTTTTGACATCGTCTTCAAATAAGTGGCATGACCGTTTATGCCACCCCGGTTCTCAAGTTTTGCATTTTCTTTCTAGTCATTTTAACATTTCGTGTACTAAAGATTCCTTTGGTTTTTGTGATTCGTGTCATATGTCAAACAGTAAAAGGCTTCCGTTTGGTGATTCTATTTCATTTACTTATGCACCCTTTGATATTATTCACTGTGACTTATGGACATCTCCTGTCCTTAGCAATGCCTCGTATAAATACTATATGGTCCTCGTGGATAACTATTCTAATTATGTGTGGGTGTACCCCTTAAAGTTTAAGGCCCTGTTTGTTTACATCTTATTTGCCTCTTAATACCCAATGTCTGACTGAGTCAGATTTCAGACCGTTTGTTTCACCCCTCTTATTTGCCTCTTAAACTTACCCAACCTCTTATTTACCACTGACCGAGTCATACATTATATGAAGTCTGACTAAAAACTTTGCAACAAATACCCTAAAAACTCCAAGCCACTTTTTCTCCCCTCTTCTACTTATGCGTCTCCTTCTTCCCTAGGGTTTTTTTCGAATGCAAATCTACAACAATCTGTAACAAAGGAAGCATCAAAGGTATGTTCTAATCACTTTATTCGAATTTTAATAGCTGATTTTGTTGATGCTGTTGTATGTAATCGCATGTATTCTGTTTGTTCTTCGATTTCGAGTTCATCTATCAACCACTCACAAACACTCTCACCCTCTTACGAGATCCAGCCACCACCGAAACCCCTGATTTTCGTAGATCCAGCCACCACCGACCCTGATTTTCGTAGATCCAGCCACCACCGAAACCCCTGTTTGGGGCGTCTTTTTTTTTTCTTTCAATTTGGGGGTTTTTTTTTTTGAAACCGGTGGTGGTGGTTGGATGAATAAGTGGAGAGAGTAGTTTACAGTTTATAGTGCCATATGCAATAATTTGGGTCTTTGTGATGCATTATTAAACTTTGTTTTCTTGTTTTGTTGCTGCTGTTCGATGTTGTCCAAGAATTCCATATAATGTTAAAACCAAATACATATACTATTATATATACACATACATATAATGTTAAAACCAGTTTATAGTGCCATATGCAATAAAATTATTAAACTTTGTTTTCTTGTTTTAGTTGCTGCTGTTCGATGTTGTCCAAGAATTCCATATAATGTTAAAACCAAATACATATACTATTATATATATACACATACATATAATGTTAAAACCAGTTTATAGTGCCATATGCAATAATTTGGGTCTCTGAGATGCATTATTAAACTCTATTATATATATACACATACATATAATGTTAAAACCAAATACAAACAGATTTATCAAACCAGTTTTATGGGTGGTTTTTAATGTTGTTAATTAGTTAATCTCACCAAAACGATACCTTAGGCTACTCGGTATGGTTGATGTACTAGTTAGATACTTACTAAAGTTGATGTTCGGTGTTTAATTATTTAATTATAGTTGTTTTTTTTTATCAATTGGTAGATTCTACTAAAGAAATGGCTGAAAAAAAGATTAGGATTAATTGGAAGCAAGAAGGAGTCGGTAAAACCTTTCTAGAATCATGTATTCATGAAATTGCACTTCATGGACGTGAGGGTAGTAGCCTGAAAGCAATTTCATGGAAGAGAGTTGCTGAAAAATTGAAAATAGAACATGATTTTATAGTGGATCAAAAACAAATGAAGAATCGCTATGATTACTTGAAATCAAAATTTGCAGCTTGGTCAAAGCTTAAGAACAAAACTGGAAATGTTTATAACCCTCAAACAAACACCTTTAACTTAACGGAAGAGGAATGGCAACTTGAGAGCAAGGTATTTCTTTATATATATACACACACACACACACACATATATATATATATATATATATATATATTTCAATAACCTCATAGTAATTCTTAGTTTTTTTTTCCACATAGTCCAACAAATTCGTAGAAAAGTTGAGAAGAGTGCCACTTGATTATCCCGACTTGTGTATTCAATTGTTTGAAGGATCTACTTCAAATGGTTTTGATAGTTGGGGGCCATCTTCTACAATTCCTCATCCTTCTGTGGAAATGATTGATCAAATTGCTCCTTTGGACATTGATGGCACTCAAATGGAACATGGGGCTAGTGAAGAGTCTTCTGATCGGTCTAAAAAAAAACGAAAATCATCAACTGAAGGTGTTAGTTATGAGTCATCGGGTCGGTCTAAAAAAGGGAAACAAACATTCAATGCACATCTCATGGAAGTTGGGGAGGATATAAGGAAGGTGGCAAACATGTTGCTTGAGAAACACAACCAGTCTAATGATATACATGCATGCATGGAGAAGCTGGAGACTTTGGGATGGGAAGAATTTGATGCGAAACATCAAACGACGCTTTTGCTTTTTGGTGAAAGTGCTGATTTGAGGAAAGTGTGGTTAGAACTTAAGCCGCACACTTGTGAAATGTGGGTTAAGAACGCGGGAGCGAAGTATGGATTATTTTAATGTTGTGTTCTAGTTACCTTTTGATAGCTAAACTTTGAGCTATGTTAGTATGTGTTTTTTTGGATAGCTAAACTTTGAGCTATGTTTGTATTTGTCTTGTTGAATGCTAAAGTCTGTATTAGATGCTAAACTTTGTATGCTATGTTTTGGAATGTTATTTGAATTCTATGTTCATGCAATGTTATTTTGGATTCTATAGTTTTGATTATTTTGGGTGATAGGTAGCCTATGGACTCGGATGAGGAGATTATGCTTTTCTTGATGCTTTGTTGGCATTGGCTACAATTAGCCTCGGTATTGACCAATCATGAAAGGATAAGAGATCTGAATTCGGCATTGACCGGTCATGAGTACACACAAGAATTGTTGCATGGCACTTCTACACAATGTCATGAGATGATGCGCATGTCACGTGATGCGTATGTACTATTGTGCAATCATTTTAAGCAAAGAAATTGGTTGCAGAGTAGTAGGTCAATAACCTTTGAAGAAAAGATGGCTATGTTTTTGATTGTCATAGGACATAATGAGCGATTTCGAATGGTTAAGCGAAGGTTTCAACACTCAACAGAAACAATTCATAGATGTTTTCATGAGGTCTTAATTGCGATGATGAATTTCGCAAGAGAAGTTATAGTTCCGACATCTTCTAATCCAATCGCGGATGCTTCAGAAAACCATAGAAGGCTAAAACAAATATTTCCTGGAGCAATAGGTGCATTAGATGGAACTCTTGTACATGCAGTCGTACCTGGTGATCAACAGACTCGTTACAGGGGAAGAGGAAAGGGTGAATGCTTTCAAAATGTCTTAGGAATCTGTAATTTTGATATGATATTCACGTTCGTGTGGGCCGGATGGGAGGGTATTGCACATGATTCACGTGTTTTGAAAGAAGTTGCATTTAATCCGAGTTCTGGCTTTTATTTCCCCCCACCAGGTTTTTAACCTTCCCTTAAATTTGATGTAATTGTTTATCTAGTTTTTTATTTAATAGTTTTGATACTAACATTTGCAGACAAATATTACCTTTGCGATGCCGCATACACCAACACTCGTGGGTTTATGACTCCCTACCGTAATACGAGATATTGGTTAGCCGATTTTCGACGACAACGTGCATTGACTAAGGAAGAAAAGTTCAACCATGCTCACGCACAACTCAGAAATGTGATTGAGCGCGCATATGGTGTTTTGAAGGCAAGATTCCCAATCCTAAAACAAATGGCCCCTTTTTCATTTCCGATACAAAGAGACATAGTGATTGCGTGTTTCGCCATCCATAACTTTATAAGGAAATGGAATATTCATGATCAGTTATTTGTGGTGTACAACGAGAACACTTTTTTTGGAGAAATGCAACAGGAGGAAAGTGATGGCCAGTCTGTTCACGACATGGAATGGGGCTCACAAGGCATTGATTATATGACTACTTTGCGTGACGAGATAGCTACTCAATTAATGTCAAATGCTTAAAACCAAAATTGTACGCGAGTTATTAATTTCTACTTGGATTAGTATGTTTTCAAGAAGGATTTATGTGTAATTTGGATTTTCTATGATGGTTTGTATTTTTTTTTTCTTTAATAATTATTCATTATTAGGAGTTATGACCAAACAGATACATTATACTCAGCAAGAAATAATTCAGAAGGGTAAAATCGTCATTGTACACAGTCATTCAGAGATCCAACCAAACAGACTTAAACTGGTTCAGCACTTACTGGTTCAGACCTCTTACTGGTTCAGACCTCTTATTCTTTCAGCACTTATTCATTCAGAAGTTGCCAAACAGCCCCTAAGTCTGAAACATTTTCCACTTTTATCAAATTTCACAAACTCATTCAAACTCAATTTCACAAAAATATAAAAGCGTTTCAATGTGACTTAGGGGGAGAATTTGACAACAACGCGTTTCGTACTTTTGCTTCTCAACAAGGTCTTACCTTTCGTTTTTCCTGTCCACAAACCTCACCCCAAAATGGTCGGTCTGAGCGTATGCTCAGACATCTCAACGACATCATAAGAACCCTTCTTGCACATGCACATATCCCACCCGTTTTTTGGGTAGAAGCACTTCACACCGCTGCCTACTTACATAACATTCTTCCTACTAAACGTTTAAATTTCAACACACCTACATATGCATTGTTTCTTTGTCATCCCACCTACGACCACCTAAAAGTGTTTGGGTGGTCTTGTTTCCTAAACGAGTCTGCCACTCAACCTAACAAACTCCTACAACGCTCTCACCGGTGCATCTTTCTCAGCTACCCGCCTAACTTTCGCGGGTATCGTTGTCTTGATCCTTCAACCGGCAAAGTTCATATCTCTAGACATGTACAATTTGATGAGTCATCCTTTCCCTTTGCCGAAACCACACACCAACCTACCTATCACTTCCTTGATAACGAACCTATACCCAATATACCATACACTTTCCCTACACCCACTGGTCCTTTACCCGATCCCCTACAGCCCACCGGCCCAATTACTACACCGGCACAAACACCGCTACAAAACCACACCCCGGCCCAGTCCCCACCCCGCGCCCCAAGTCATCCACCCGACCCACCTATCCCCACAACCTCCTTATCTAACCCTCTCGGCCAACCTAGTACCACCACCACCACACCTACGGCCCCCACACCAATACCTCTACCGCCACCCATCAACACCCACCCAATGACCACCCGGGCAAAGGAAGGTATAACCAAACCTAACCCCAAGTATAACCTGAACACCACCTCCTTCCCCACGGTTTCTCCTATTCCCATATCCCATTTACGAGCCTTGGCCGACCCAAATTGGCAAAGTGCCATGAACTGCGAGTATAAAGCATTAATAGATAATGGTACATGGGAGTTGGTCCCTCGACCTCAGTCTCATCCTGTCATTAGGTGTATGTGGCTGTTTCGGCATAAGTTCAAAACTGATGGTTCTCTAGACAGGTACAAGGCACGTCTGGTTGTAAACGGGAAATCCCAGACAGTTGGCATAGATTGTGCAGACACTTTTAGCCCGGTTGTAAAACCGGCTACCATTCACATAGTTTTATCTTTGGCTATTTCTAAGGGTTGGGCCATAAATCTGCTTGACGTAAAAAATGCTTTCTTACACGGGGATTTACAGGAAACAGTTTTCATGCACCAACCCCCAGGATTTGTGGACACTTCTCGTCCTAATTATGTGTGTCGCCTGCGTAAGTCTCTCTATGGTCTTAAGCAGGCGCCTCGGGCTTGGTTTAGCAGATTTTCCACTTTTGTCATAGCTAGGGGATTCAAGAGCAGCGTTTGTGACCCCTCTTTATTCATATATCATCATGGTGATCATATGGCCTATTTACTACTTTACGTTGATGACATTATTCTGACAACTTCATCTACAGCTTTACTTAATAACATTATTGGGCTTCTCTCTTGAGAGTTTGCTATGTCAGATATGGGAGCGTTACATCATTTCTTAGGCATCACTGTTCAACGGGATTCTCATGGCTTATTCATGTCTCAGTCTCAATATGCAAAAGATATCCTACATCGGGCCAACATGACAAACTGCAAGCCCTGCTCTACCCCCGTTGATACTAATTCAAAGCTTAGTGCTCTGACTGGCGAGCCCCTTCAGGATGGTACCTTATACCGCAGTTTAGAAGGAGCACTACAGTACTTAACATTCACCAGACCCGACATCACTTATGCGGTACAGCAGATATGCTTATTTATGCATGCTCCCAGGGAACCCCATTTTGCCTTCCTCAAGCGCATACTACATTATATTCAGGGGACTTTGGAATATGGCCTACGTTTATCTCCCAGCCCCAGCTTGTCCCTAACCGCCTATTCAGACGCTGACTGGGCCGGATGCCCAGATTCTCGGAGATCGACTTCTGGCTACTGTGTCTACATGGGCTCCAACCTTCTCTCTTGGTCCTCAAAACGGCAACCCACCATTTCACGTTCAAGTGCAGAAGCTGAGTATCGAGGGGTCGCTAATGCTATTGCGGAGACCACATGGCTTCGCAATCTCCTACTAGAGTTATAGACACCGATTCGTCAAGCCACAATAGTGTATTGTGATAACATTTCCGCCGTTTACTTATCAGAAAATCCGGTTCAACATCAACGGACCAAACATGTCGAACTTGATATCCATTTTGTGCGCGAGAAGGTTCAGTTAGGTCATGTTCGTGTCCTCCATATGCCGTCCTCCTATCAGTATGCAGACATATTCACCAAGGGTCTTTCTAGACAGCTATTTGAAAGTTTTCGTGCCAGTTTGACCGTCTGTCGCAGCCCCCGCTCAAACTGAGGGGGAGTATTAGTCAACCATCTGATTATGGCATTTATCTCCACCATCTTTTGTATTTTAGAGATAATTGTATTTCCATGTTTATAGGAGGATAGTTTCCATACTGTATCCTATATATATACATTGTATCGATATTGAACAACAAGATATACAATTGATATCATAACCACTGTTATTTTTTAACAGAATCGATATCCCCTTTTTAGCGTTTTCGGTAGCGGTATTTTACCCAATTTTGCCTTGAAATACAGGTACCGTACCGAACATTTTCGGTACTAGTACCCATATTTAGCGAATTTCGGTACCGATACCGTGCTCATCCCTAGTCCATATTTTTTAATAGTGAAAAACTAATTCTTTAATATTGGATATTGAATGACAACTTTGCCCCTCACTGGCATTAATGGATGGGTGTTAGTCAGGTTGATTAAAATCGCAAGGATTAGAAACCTGAATGTGTATTTTGCATGACTTTTCATTTTTGTAAAATGTAGCAATTTGATATAAACCACAAGGACTAAAATAATAATTTACTCATTATATAATTTAAATACTTAAGAATTTACTCATTATATTATTTAAATACTTAAGTATATAATTACTATATAATAATAATGGTGGTGGTTGTAGTGGTAGTGGTAGTAGTAGTACATAAATGTAATTATTAAATATTTAAAATAATAATAATAATAAAAATAATAATAATAATAATAATAATAATAATAATAATAATAATAATAATAATAATAATAATAATAATAATACCCATATCTATCTTACCTTATAAAGTATATTTAGTGGACTAAGTTGTAATTTTACTAAAATTTGAAGATACTTAGAAAAAGAGCAGCTGTATTTGGAATAAGTGTTGATACATAGCCCGTCTCGTAAATTACAAGTTTATCCCTTTAAGAAAGTTCATACTATCCTACATCACAAGGTTAAGAAAATTTGCAAGGTAAATATGGTTATAAAGGATGTTAGGACCGTTTCGGTGATCCCGAATGCTCCCACCGGCTAGTATGACTTCATATCTCGTGCAGAATCCGAGTATGAAGGTGACGTGTACAAGAACAAGCTAATTAAACCAGTTTCTATTAATGATTTGAAAGTACGAAACTGTGAAACCAAATAGACAGAGTTTCTGTTAGACCCTTAATAGGTTTATGGATTAGAAGCAAAGTGGTTTAGAGAGGCTTGGTGGATTAATAATTAGTGGATTGGGCTATTTTGGGTAAATGAGCTTAGGGTTTAGGGAGCCTCCTCCCTAAACACTTACTATAAATAGAAAGTCTTGTATTAGGTCATGGTTGTTGGTGAAATTAGCAAATCTTGTATTAGACATTTGATTATGTATGCAAGTTGATCATCAATCCAAAGAACTTTCCTTTTCATCCCCTTTCTTGATTCAATAGCTTGTTTGTGTGATTTCGCCACCATTCAAACTTGTGTGATATTATTATGATCTTGTTTCAGTACTTACAATTGGTATCAGAGCCTGTCGAACCTGTTTCCAGGCTCGAATCTGATATCACGTCGCATCTGATCTCGGACTGTTGTTGTTTCTACTGTTTCAGCTGTGTTTCTGGTCATCTCGGACGTATTTCTGCAGATCTCGGATAATCTTCATCGCATTTCGGATTATCTCGGATAAACATCATTCATCTCGGACTTGAAGTTTGCCTTCATCTCTGTTCATCATCATATCATCTCGGATCATCATCAACCCATCTCGGACCATCATCAACCATCTCGAATTATCATCAAGTGATCTCAGATTGTCATTATCTGATCTCGGATTGTCATCAAGTGATCTCGGATTGTCATCATCTGATCTCAGATTATCATCAAATCATCTTGGATCTACTGTTTGAAGATTGCCTTTGTCACTCATCTCGGACAACATATCATCTCGAACCACTGTTCATCTCGAAACCTTCATCACGGACACTATGCTAAACCCAAACGGTGTTATGAATGGCGTTGTAACCGCTGCTGATCTCGCCAATACCCTTGCTGCAATTCAGACTCAGTCTTTGGCTTTCCATCAAGAACTCGACCAAGTTATTGGCACGTCTACCAAGGTTCCAAGGTTTTTGTATGGAGACGACTACTATGAGCGGAAGTTTAGGTTTGACGATACTGTAAGGCTAAGGAACCTCATGTTTGGAGGAGCATTAACAATGGGCCACACTGTCAGATCCCAACCGATGGCAGAAACATCGGGGGTGCGGCACTAAGCGTTCAGATTGCTCATGAGTTTCTATAACACTAATAATTTCGATATAGATTAATCAAGTTTCATGATAAGATCGTCTAAAATCAAACACCAACCGAAACATAAGTATCAAATACAAATTCACCAATGTTGTTTCAAAGTTTCTAAGATTATCTAGGATGAGTTTCTAGCAGCAATCCTAGCACGTTTCTTGATCATAGCGTCCTATCAGCCTGCAACATGTATTAAAATAAAGTCAATACAAAAATGTGCTGGCGAGTATACAAGTTTGAGTATATAGCATAATAGTTTAAAAAGACTTATATCCATCATGTAAACGATGAAATAGTTTCAGCCATGCTAGTGTTCGCAGTCCCAGTGATAGCCCAAGTGTCCCGATGCTTTAACCACTTTCCCAAGAATCATGGAAAGCAAATAGAATCCTCCTAACAATACCCCGAGAATAATGGGGAGGTGCATCATACTATAGCGCTACTATTGTTAAGGCGGAACTACACACAAGGATTAAACGTTCACATAGCATAAAGAATCAAGAATCCAAAAGTATCAAGTTTCACATTTACCGAGGATAGAGTTAAATTACAAATAGTTTTCAAGTCTTAAGTTCATAGAATACATATTGCATCCCAAAAGTTTAAAATTGTAACACCCCGTGTTTCGAAAGTCAAAGTCAAAGTCAAGATTGAAGTCAAAGGGAGACTTCTTTGACTTCTTTGACTTGTAGATAGTCTTTTTATGCTTTTACGTTAGTTGTATTATGTGGAGTATTTGTTAATAATCGAGGTTTAATCGCTATTTATCGATATTTATCGCATGTCTTATCGCTTTATCGCTTATCACAATCGCACTCGCAACTCGAATTACGCGTCTGGTTATGGTTCTTATGTGTGTGTGCCCTTTATGTTTTACTTGTGCATGTTATTTATGTTTTATGAGGTGGTGATTAATCGAAACGCTATCGCAACTCAATCGCAATCGAATCGCAAACGCTAAACGCAAGTTAAATAGGATGATTGTATGTTGATATAGTAGTTGGGATTAAAAGTGTTGTTAGTGCATTTATCTGTCTATCGCCTCCGTCAATCTAGTCCGTAGTAGAAAACTGAAGAAAACGAGATTTACTTTGTTATTTTAGAATTAGTTAGTCAAAAAGGCAAGGTGGCATAATTGTAATTAATGGGAAACCTCATTAAATGCCTTGACCTATAAATAGATCTCTAGGGCTTTTAGTTTAGGACTTTTGCCATTTTTCACATCTTAGAGAGAGAAAGCTAGAGAGAGAAAGCTAGAGAGAGAAAGTTTATTGTTAGTGATTCAGGTGCTGTACGTTATCAGAATTTATCAAAGAATCACGTTTATATTACGTCATGTGTGTTTAGGTCACGTTCGTGTACGGATTCCGCACGTTTCACGTTCGTTTCGCAATCGTATCGGAATCAAACCGGTCCTAACAAGTGGTATCAGAGCTTGGAGCTCGATTGCTTGATCAAACACATTGATTCGTACCTGATTTCAGCAGATTCAGATCTGAATTTCACTGATTTCTTCATATTTTTCACATTTATCACGTTTTTCACAGTTTTTCGTCAAATTGAACGGGTTTTACTGGTCCGAATCAGCTGATATTTTAGTATGATGTGCGAAAATAGTTGATAAACAATCCTACCAAGTTTCAGATTCAAATTCGTTGTCGTTTAGGAGAATTTCAAGTTTTTCTGTTCGGATCCGTAACTTTCAGCGAGGTTCGCTTGAAACAACAAGATTTCGCTTGAAGTTCAAGCGAAATCTTTAATCAGTTAGATTTCGCTTGTTTGATTTCGCTTCAGAACTAAGATTTCGCTTCAGAACTGAGATTTCGCTTCAGAACTCATCAGTTTGAGATTTCGCTTGAACTGGTTCGCTTCAAGACAAACAACTGTGGGATTTCGCTTCAAGTCAGAATATTTGATTTCGCTTCAAGTCAGAATATCTGATTTCGCTTCAAGCATTAGTATCTGATTTCGCTTCAAGACAGAACAGTTGATTTCGCTTCAGAACTTAATCAGTTAGATTTCGCTTGAGTAAAGCTGATGTTTTCGCTTCAAGAACTGATTTACTCGGGATTTCGCTTGAAAGTCTGTTTAACCTAGATTTCGCTTGAAAGACTATTAAGTCTAGGTTTCGCTTCAGGACTCTTCAACTTGGGATTTAGCTTGAAAGTCTGTCAATAGTTGATTTCGCTTCAACTGTTCAACAAAGTGAAATTTTGTGTCGAGATTATTTCACGTCAACTGTGTATCAGTCTGTTTCAGGATATTACTGTGTATACTGATTGTGTTTGTTTGTTTTCTTGTGATTCAGGTGATTCAAGGTTTGCATAATGGCTGAGGAATTCTTCAACACGTTTTACAACGCGTTCGCAACCGAATCGTCTGAGACTACAAATGTTACACCAAAAACCATCACGAAGGCGCTAAATGAAAACATCAAGCATGATAACTTCTACGGAACAAATTCAAAACCACCAGCTCTTGATAGCATTGAGGATTATACCTGGTGGAAAGAACGCTTCATCAACTGGGCAAAGGCGTATGCTCATGAAAGTTGGTTTTGTTTGGAGTATGGGTATGAAAAACCAAAAGACGATAAAGGCGAAGATCTTGTATTCAAAAAGTTTACTAGAGAAGATAAAGCTGAATTTGGAGCTGAACAGAGAATGATAGCATTGATCCAGTCCGCAATCAGAAATGATATCTTTGCTTTACTAACTCATGACGGGTCATCTAAGTCTGTCTGGGAAGCTTTAAGTGTTAAAACTGAAGGGGGTAAACAGATTAAAAAGAACAAAATCGCTTTATTAAAGAAAGAATTTGATCTGTTTGATAACATAAAAGGAGAGTCGGTGAGGCAAATGATTGAGAGATTCTGCCATTTAAAAATTGAATTGGAAAGATTAGAGATAAACAAAACAAGAGAGGAATTGATAGACAAAGTGATTGAAGCGTTACCACGAGCTGATCAGTGGCAAACGTTTGTTTTTATTTTGAAAAATGATGCTGTGTATGATAATATTACTCTTGATGCTTTGTTTGAAAAGATTGAAAGTCATGATTTGGAGTTGCAGAAGCAAAACAAGATGACTGATTCTTCACATCAACAGAACGTTGGCTTGTACTACAAAAGCAGTGTGCTTTCTGATAAAGGCGTTGGTTCACCAAAAACAGCATTTAGTGGTGAAAAGATGAAAGAACCAACAACAACGTCAACAAGTCATCATTCTGGATACCATTCATCTTCAAAGACAAATTCTGACGATTCTGAAGAAATTCTGTGCAACATTGCTCTTAAACTGAAGAATTCTCCTGCAATGAGCATCAATGCAGCGAAACAGCAAATGAGTTTTCTTGCATCTGTTTTGGAGTCATATGAAGGTCTAGTAGCTGGCAAAATTGGAAACTCCGAATTGACCAAAGAAGACTACGACCAGATTGATCCGGAAGAGATGGAGCTCATTGACATTCGTTGGTGTTTAGTTAGTTGTATCCGAAGAGCTCAGAGATATATAGAGATTACCGGGAAACAATCACTTGGAGGTGCTTCAACAAAGCTTGGATTTGACAAATCCAAAGTGACCTGCTTCAAATGCAAGCAAAAGGGTCATTTCAAAAGAGAATGCAGAAATTCTGAAGTTGGTGAAGGAAGTGAACGTCCTTTCAACGATGATTATTATCGAAAGGCGATTTACCATCGAAGCAGAGAAGAACCAAAGTTGATTGAAGATAAACCTAGATCAAGAGCTTGTTTTGTAATTCACGATGATGAAGGATTTGACTGGAGCACAGTTTGTCCAGAAGAAGATCGCTTAGAAAATGTTCGTAAAACAGCTCACGGGAGAGCTATGACAGAAGAAAGAAAGTTTGTTTTTGTTGCTGAGATTCAAGATGAAAACAAAGACAAAGACATTGCTGAAGTTCATAAAGAAAAAGTTGAGATCAAAGAGAAAACTCGGGAAGAGATCTTAAGTGAGAAGACTTACAGAGAAAGAAATGTGGTTTACAACAGAATGGATGATATGCAGGAAGAGTATGAGATGGCTGTCGGTAGCAAAAGATGGGATAAAAAGAGAGAATGCTACTATAACAGAGAAGGAGAACCGGTTGTTCCCAAGAAAGACATAATCTTCGATGATGTTCTTCTTGCTGTCCCGTTAAGAGCTGAATACTATAGAAGAGTATTGAAAGATGACAAATATGCTAAGCAATATGAAAAAGATATCAGATATGCCATGTTATCGTGTCTGAGAAAAAGGGATGAAGAGAAAATGAAGAAGAAGGTTGAAGAAATGGTGAACAATCTGAAGAAAGTTGCTGAAGAGGTTAACACAGAAATTGTTGAAGTTGAAGCTGTGAAGGAAATCAAAAGTGAAGAAGTTGTTGTGAATGAAGAGGTGAAGATAGAAGAAATAGAAGAAAAGAATGAGAATTTGAAAGTTGGTGATGCTGGTAATGAAGTTTGTGTTGAAAAGAAGCAAGATGTTGCTGAGCAGACAGAGATTGCTGAAAATACCGAAGTGCCAATCACTGAGGTAAATTCTGATTCTGAAAACTTGAAAACCATTGATCAGTGCAAGAAATGCATGGAACCGTGCAGATCTTGTACTGAAAAAGATGAGCAATTTAGAACAAGAGATCTTGAGTTCACAAAAATTGAAAAGATTTTCAAAGAAAAATGCAAAGAAATGCTGGAAAAAGAAAAAGTTTTTAAAGAAAATGATGAAAAATTTTCAGAAAAATGTAACAAATTAGAAAAGGAAAATGAAGTTTTGAAAGAAAATGTTTTGAAAATGACAAATGAATGTGAACAAAAGGAAATTGCTTGTCAAGAAATGAAAAAGGAATATGACTCAATGAAATTAGCATATGATATTATGAAAGAGTCATACGACAAAGTGAAAGATGAAATGAAATATGCTCAATCTAGAATGAATTATATGTCTGAAACAACCAAAGAGCTTAAACGAATGTATTCTATAAAATAAGATGTTGTTAATTCCTATATTGAGGATGTTGCTAAGCTAAAACGACAGATTGCTGATTTAGAACAGGATAACAACAAGTTAAAGAGTTACCATGTGTCGTCATATGTGCTTGAACGAATTTTCAATATAAAACCGGGTGAGGGTGAGTCTGAGCAGAACAAGAAAGGTATTGGTTCAGAGTTTCATCAAGTTCCACCACCGGGAAAATTTGCATTTTATGATGAGGAAAAGGTCGAAAAAGCTTTCAACATGGTAGATCAATTGCCAGACAACATTGACATAACCTATTCCAAATCTGATGATTCTCATGATTCAGAGGTGGTAGGTAAAGTTGTTGAAAGTGTGTTGAAAGAAGAGTCGGTTGATACAGGTAAATCTGAATCACAGGATGAAGATGAAGGAAATATTCATGATGGTTATCTGAAAAACACAAAATCCAAGGAAAATTTGAATGATGATTCAAAAGGATTGGCTTATACCATGATTGGATCGGACAAATTATTCTTAGATGTTGTATTCCCGATTCAGAATGTGATTTCAGAAAAGGTTGACAAAGTTTTCAAAATGGTTGAGATTGAGAAGTCTGAGATTTCAAAGTTTGTCGGTAAGAGTCATAGAGGTTCGTATAACAAACCTGGTTTCAAAAAGAAGAACATGAAGGCTGGGTTGGGTTATAAGAAGAAACAACATCGAAACAAAAATGAAATGCCGAATTTTCAGACAAAAATGAGTTTTGTTCAAGGAGGCAGTTTAGAAAAAGAAAAAGAATTCAAAATGAAACAGTCTAATGATGAATTCTTTGCTAAAAAGCAAAAGCAACAACCACAGGTCAAAGATGTGTCCATGAGAACATGTTTCAAATGTGATCAAAAAGGACATCTTGCACGCAAGTGTCCTAATCTAAAACCTGTGGATGTTGACAAAAAGAAGTTTGATGCTGAGAAACAAAAATCTGAGAATGTGAGACAAAAGTCAACCAGATTTGAATCAAAACAAACTTGGAGGTACAATACAAACAAGTTTGCTTCAAATCAAAATTGGAAATCAAACTCAAATAAGTTTGATTCAAGAAAGATCTGGAATTCTCACACACCCAGATTTAGAACAACACAGAGTTGGAAAACCACAGTTGATATGACAAAACCTCAAGAGTTTTGGAAACCAAGAGTTGTTGTTCAAAATCAAAATGTTCAAAAAGTTTCACATTTTTACAAACGAGGAACACCAAAAGGTCAAACATGGAGTGTTAAGAAACATGTTGATTTGGTAAAAGATGAGAAAGTTGAAGTTAAAATTGAGAAAGTTTTTGTGAAAAATGACAAAGAATTTCCAGCATTGAATGAAAATTATTGCGTTGAAATGCCTAAGGTTCAACAGACCTGGGCTAAATTGTTCAAGTAATTCAGTTAGCTGAATGTGCAGGTGCTCAACAAATCTGAAGATTGTGAAATTGGAGGTTGGAGCAGCCTGTCACAACGAGGAGAGGAGGCTGCTGGATCCTGTGTTGGTTGAAACAGGAAGTTTATATGTTTTTCTGTAAATAAATAAATAATATTTTCAAAAACCCTAAAAATTGAAAAATTTGAAAAACCAAAAATATGTTTGTTTTTAATTTTTGTCAAATATTCAAAAAATACAAAAATATGTGTTGATTGAATATGCCGAAACCCTCACGGCTGAACAAACATGATTACTTTCATCAGATTGAAAAACGGTTTTCAAACTGTTAAGATCAATGGGTTGTATATCATGGGGGTACTTTATGTTAGATTTTCTGCAAAACAGAGCATGAGATGCAGAAAATGGATGGCGAGACAAAGCTATCAGTATTGGTTGTCAAATTTTCTTTATATGGTTTTGCATTTTAGGGGGAGTAATGTTTGTTAGAAAATACAAAAACATTTGAAAATTTGAAAAAGTCAAAAAACATGATAAAATTCAAAATTGAGTTTTTGCGTAAAAAGAGGAAATGATAGTACATCAGTAGACAGTTACAGTATGCTAAAGAATTGGAAAGTTTAAATGTGTTAAACGATCTCACCGTGGTTGTGTCGGTAGATTTTTATACATTTAGTAAACTTTTTCGGGATATAAACCTAAATTCAAACTTGCTTATTTCGTGGGGAACACTACTTGGATATATAGGTAACCCCTGAAATCTCGTTTGAAAGGTCTCTTAATCTGATATACTAGGTCTTTATACTCTATGATATCTGGGGTATTATTCCAGGACTTCTGCTGAACGGTAGTTCTGACCTAGTCCTTGGATAATGCTTTCTGTAATGCTTGAAACATAGCATTAAACCCTCAGCATGCTTATGAAACAATTAAAATTGATAGTCGCTGCTGTTGTAAGCAAAAAGATCCTCTAAAGGGGACATATCGTAAAGTCGAAGCTGATATCTCTCTGCGTATACGGAAGTATCGATCTGAGATCCCTCGGCCCTCGCATACCTAATTTATATACAGATATCATTGTAGTATACTCACCTGTAAGACTGATTATTGGGATTCTGGATACGGGAGTATATTCAAGAGGTGGGACACACGTATAAGTTTAAGTATCTAAAACACTTAATTCGTATCCTGAATTAGTTGAAGTTTGTATGAAAATTTAAGTGGACAAGTATATCGACAATCTAAGTGAATTGTTTATTGAATAATGTGATTTTAAGCTCAACGGTACTTGTGACTTGTCGAAAACTGATATGATCCTCTGACGCATACTCAAACAAAAATATTGTCTGTAAATATGTTTGTACATATTTCTTTATTGCTTTATATTTTTAGAAAATTCAAAAAGATTTTGATTTTTGCTTTATTTTCGACAATTGATGTCTGAGTGCTGAGTTTCAAAATCTAAGTAAGCTGATTGTGTTTCTGAAAATAAAACAAGTTCATTAAATTGAAACTTGAATTTTTTAACAAAAATTTCAAAAACAGTTTGTGATATCTCCAAGGTCATTAGCTTGAACTTGGATGATAAACTGTGAGGGAGTTGGATTCTTTAATGATGCTAAATCTATACAGTTTGTTGATAGGGGGAGTGGATTAGAGAATTTGATTGGAATCGCCAGGTTACAATTCCTGGATAGTCTAAAATGTTGTTACTTATAAATGTTTGAGTGATTGCAGATGAGATTCCAGACTACGATCCCGGAAGCTGAGTCTAAGGGGGAGTCTGAAGACGGTGTCGATCCCAAAGCACGGAAGCTTGACGAAAGGGGGAGCCTGATGAAGAAAAGAGGAAAAGCTGAAACTGAAGACAGATCCACCGGGATTCTGTTCGAGAAGATTCAAAGAGAGAAAGAGAAGGAAAAGTCGCTACGAGCTTGACTACAGATTGACTACAGCAATATCCAAGGGGGAGTCTGTTAGTGCATTTATCTGTCTATCGCCTCCGTCAATCTAGTCCGTAGTAGAAAACTGAAGAAAACGAGAGTTACTTTGTTATTTTAGAATTAGTTAGTCAAAAAGGCAAGGTGGCATAATTGTAATTAATGGGAAACCTCATTAAATGCCTTGACCTATAAATAGATCTCTAGGGCTTTTAGTTTAGGACTTTTGCCATTTTTCACATCTTAGAGAGAGAAAGCTAGAGAGAGAAAGTTTATTGTTAGTGATTCAGGTGCTGTACGTTATCAGAATTTATCAAAGAATCACGTTTATATTACGTCATATGTGTTTAGGTCACGTTCGTGTACGGATTCCGCACGTTTCACGTTCGTTTCGCAATCGTATCGGAATCAAACCGGTCCTAACAAGTGTAACAACCCGCACGTTCGTGCGTTGTTACTACTCGTTACACTCGTTACGCCTAGCACCAGAGATTCGGATCATAATGTAGCTATATTGCATACATCGCTATTTCACAGTATTTTCGCATATTACGCATACTTTATCGCTATCACATCACATTGCACCTGTTGACAACCACGAAGATGTCAAGTGAGGACTAATTCTACCCTCCTTGATAGCCGTGATGTGTCGCAGTGCAACTCATTACTCAAAACGCACATCGCATCACACACATTAACGTTCACGATGACGTTGAGTGAGGACCTATTCTACCCTCCTTGATGACCGTGAAGCATCGCAAAGTAACGCATATTTGAAACGAAACCCGGTTATTGTATCGTAACTTTGAAATATCGATATTTATATACGACCCAACGTGGCTAATTATAATAACTATATGAAAATGTGGATGAGAATGTGTAACCAAACTATCGCAACGCTTAACAATCGAAACGGAACGCCAAAACTCAGCTCGCCGAAGGCGTTTGATCGAATGGCACTTCGATCGAATGGCCTTCCGATCGGACAGCCATCTGATCGGACAGCCATCCGATCGGACAGCCAACCGATCGGACAGCCATCCGATCCGTTGCACTTCTTCCCCTTCACTCCACTTCACCTACAAATAGCACTTGTCACATCACTTGAACAGTGATGTGACAGCTCTCACTCGACCAGCACGCTTTGGGACTATTTTCTCTCGATTTCTCATGATTCTTGTAAGTTTCTACCTCAAATCTTGTACTTGCATGATCTACACGCACTTCTTCATCATTTTCTCTTTTGAATCTTAACTTTTAACCGTAAAATCAATGGATTTGAGGTGTTCTAGGATGATGTCATCATGGAGTTCTTATAAACTTCAAATGTTTGCCTCATTCCACCAAGAACCACTCAGATCTGAAGGATTTCCGCAAGAATAAACAACATTCTCGCATAGATATACACATAATCATGGATAAAAGGATTGAAAGTTGGTTTTCTAACTTTCTTTCAACTCTTTTACACTCAATGCACTCAAACCGATAGAATCGGACCTTGTTATGATCTTCTACTCCTTCTTGTTGATGTGTTGGTTCAAGATCTGTATTCTATCAACGAAACTACCGATTTCGGGTAAACATGGAACATGGTCTCGAAACAATTACTAGTCGGATTCGGGTGATTCATGTCCGATCAGGAGTACCAAGTATTGACGAGTTTTCTGTTGCTTAGCACGATATCAAAAAGTCTCGATAAAACGACAAACAATCAAAACAACCAAATGTAAGTCGAACAGGTTGACCAGGACGGAGCGCCGTCCGAACTAACTACTGTCCGAATGGACTACAGTCCGAACGGAATACTGTCCGAATGGACAGCCATCTGAACAACCGGTCCGCCGAACGACTTGTATATTGGTTCCACCTTAATATTCAAACCAACTCTCAAGAGTTTTGGAACACCGAACGGATTGCCGTCCGATCGAACTACCACTCGATCAAAAGACCATCCGACTATGTGATGTTTCGAAACTTCAACACTTAAACAATTTTCAAAATGTTCTATGCACAAAGGATGCCAACCAATCGAACAACCGTCCGATCGCGTGACAACCTGCTGCGAACTTGTTCTCACTAAAGCGCCCAACCAATCGGGTTGCTGTCCGATCGAACGACCGTTCGATCGACCGACCTGAAAGGTAGGGATACTTCAATGTTTTCAAAATATTACAACGAAAAATTCAAAAGTCAAGCCATCATACACAAACACATCTTTCCCAAAGAAAGAAACAATCCACTCGAACGGCCATCCGACCGGACAATCGTCCGAGCGGACTACCACTCGCACGACTGGCTGTCCAATCGGATTACCATCCGATCGAACTGCTGTCCGACTCACTTGTACTTTGCGTCGTTTTACGCTTCGCTTATCGCTTACGCTATCAATCTGAAATCAGGCCAAGTTGTGTTTACTTGTTGAACACCAATGTGAGTATACCCGAACCCCTTTTTATCGCATTTTGGGTGTAACATACGTTCCTATTAAATCAAATTCATCAAAACGAATTATTCAATCAAACTGTTTATCACTTGCGAATAACTGTTATGCATATTTACACGTGATGCTAGTTACATATATGTTAGGACTTATACTCGCTAGGTCCCGCCTTAACTAGTATAGTACTATAGCACCCGACGCGGTCTAGTTAGTGTTGGTGCACTGAATGTCTGCTGACTACGTCTTATCAAGTCTTATGTCTAGATAGGTTAAATGAGTGCACAATAGTGATTGAATTAGGGTTTGGTCATGTTTTAGGTAGTGTGTCCGTTTGAACATGTCCAGTCCGTTTGAAGCAGGTCCATCCGTTTGAACTTGTCTGTCCGTTTGAAGCAGTCTGTTTGAACATGGCTGTGTCACTTTCAAACGGAATAGGCTTAGTCTATAAATAGGAGTTGTGCATGTTCATTTGAAACGGAACAGTTGTGTGTGTGAGCGAAGGTGCTGCCGGATTTTTGTCAGAATACATTGTAAAAGCTCAGAAATCAGTAATAGAGAAGAAAGTTAAAAGGAACAAGCTGTTTAACGTTGTTTACTTTGATTCCACCTCTGTAAACGATGATGAACTACCTTTACTGACTGTTTAGGGTCACGGAACCGATCCAACAAGTGGTATCAGAGCAGGAGCTCGATTGCACTGATCAAACACATAGATTCGTACCGGATTTTATCGATTTCAGATCTGAATTGCATCATTTCTTCATCTTTTTCATTCTTATCACGTTTTACACTGAAAATCGTCAAATTGAACGGGTTTTTACGGTAAAAAATTCATGATTTTTTGATATGTTGTGCGAAAACACTTGATTTACAACCCTACCAAGTTTCAGATTCAAACTCCTAGTCGTTTAGGAGAAATTTGAGTTTTTAGGTCCGATTTCGTATCAAACAGCGAGATTCCGCTTGAAAACCATCTTGATTCCATTTGAAAACGACATTTCGCTTGAACACACCGCTTGAAAACGACATTCCGCTTGAACACACCGCTTGAAAACGACATTCCGCTTGAAAACATTGTTTGAACGAGATTCCGCTTGAAATCATTTGTGTGAACCGCTTGAAAGTGCATTGTGTTGTGTGAACCGCTTGAAAGTGCATCGAGTGGTGTGAAATAGGTTCAGTTCACGTGATTAACATCAAATATCAGTGTTTGTATTGAACCGGTTTGCATGTGAAGGATAAAGTTGTCGGTCATTGATTCATGTGTATGACTGATTAAAATGTCAGCCTAATGAATATTAAAATTGATTAAAGATCATTGGCCCAATCAAAATTGTTAGCTCACTAAACAATTAAAGATAATCAATTCATTTCAATTAAAGCCCATTAAAACGGCCCAATCATAGTCTTTTATCAATAATTGTTGTCGGGTTAGTGGATTAATTGGTCCAATCATTAAGGAGTGTTGTCAGATTAATCAATTCGAGAATTCATTATCGTCTGATTGTTTGCATGTGAGTATTAAGTGAATTGTCGGCTACATGTGATCTGGTAAATAACAAAACATTGAAAATTGCATGTGTTGGGTTTATAAATAATTGCATGTTGTCTTGGGTCATGTTGTGAATTGTTGGAAACATGTGTATTAACTGATCATTAAAAACACTCGGCCCAATCACATTTTAACATCATATTTGTGTTGTCGATTAAGTTGTCGACCCAAGATTTACTTGTGAAAAACCGTTCATTGATAGTAATTGGCCTAACTGAATCCATTTAGATCCGATCAGGCTCATTCATTTAGTGATTTCACCCGAACAACATTGGATTGAATCCGCAAATCTTCGACACGAGTCTTAGATTGATTTCATCAACATATATTTTCACATATTCAGTTAGTTTAAACTGATTGTGTGTTTGTTTGTTTGCAGGTGATTCATGGTGATTTCGTTTGAGAAGGATAATTTCGTTTGAAAGTAATATTGTGAAAAGTGTTACCAAAACATGGACAGTGATGATGAATTTGGAAGTTCCTTTGAAGATTATATTTTTAACAAATGTTATTTTTCTAACAAAAGTAACTTTTCAATTTCAAACAAAACAGTTTCAATAAAGAAGGATCCAGAAAAAAGTTATAGACAAAACTGAAAAGAATTTAGAAGTTGGTTCTGAAAAAGATGAAAAAGAGGTTCAAGTGGAGAAGAATCAGGCTAAAGAAATTTCGGTTTCAAAGATTGAGGAGGAAGCTGACGTTGAAAGGATTGATAAGAACTGCTCAAAATGTGTTCAATCAAGAGCAGAAAATGTCAAACTCTTGATAGATGTTGAGAGTTTGACATTAGAAAACAAAAATTTTAAAGAAAATGAAAAAGAGTTGCAAAATAAAATAACAATTTTAGAAAATGAAAAGTTGGAAATTGAAAAAGATTTTGAGAATAAAATAAACACTTTAGAACATGAAGAAGTGTTTTGGGCAAAATTAGAAAATAAAGTTTCAAAAGAAAGAGAAAAAGTTTTTGAAAATCGAATAAAAGTTTTAGAAAATAAAAATTCTGTTTTAGAGAAAAATAAAGTTGAAAATGAAAAGACAATCAAGTCTCATCTTGAGAAAATATCTCAGCTTGAAAATGAAGCTGAGAATTCTAGAAATAAAATTGATGAGCTTGAAAAGAAATTGAATGGCTTTGTGACTTCATCATCATTACCAGATCTTGTATGTCTAAAACCGATCAATTCAGTTCCAATAAGTGACAATGTCACAAATTTTGACAAAGTCAAAATTGGAGATTGCGATGACAAAGCTGATGATGAAAAAGAAAAAGAAAAGAAAAGAAAAATATTTTTAGAATTAAAAGAAAATTTTAAATATACTGTTTTACATTCTACTGAAATAGGTGAATGCTCAAAGCAAAAACCAGTTAAGAAGAATGTAGAACAAAAACAAAAAGTTAAAAATTCGAAAAATTTTCAAAATGAAAATAAAAGCTCATCAGTTCAGTCATCCAATCATTATGAAAAATAACAAAAATCTAAAAATGAAAACTTACAAAAAGTTGGTAATCAGTGGTGCAGGTTTGACCACAGTGCTCAAATGCCAAATCAAGGATATAAGAGGAGAAATGACTACCACAAGGCAACTCAATGCTATGATCTAAGTGTGTGGTATAAAAGTGGTGTGAAGTATGAAAGTGGTGAAAGGTATGATAACAGAGTGTGTTACACTTGTGGCTATCAAGGACACATCGCTGTTAACTGTCAAAGTCAGAGATTTGAAACAAGAAGATGCTATGAATGCCAAATCAGAGGACATATTGCAAGAGATTGCCCAATGAGATCAAAAGCAAGATCGAGGGCTGAATCTCAGGAAAAGGTGAAGAACTCAGTCAAAATTGAAGAAAAGCCCAAAGAACAGAAAGTGAAATTATCACAAGGGCAGAAAGATAGACTGAGAAAGAAAGCGATAAAGTATCTAGAAAAGATTTTGTCTTTGGAGAAAAGAAAGAAAGAAAGAAAGTATTTAGAAAAGATTTTGTCCTTGGATACAACTGGTAATCCGAGAAAAAGTTCTGATGAATTGCTTTCCTCAACTGCAAAGGCAAGCAAAACGAATTTATCAGATGCAAATCTGAGGACAAAAGGGGTGATAAAGAAAGAAAAATTAACTAATCTAACCAATGAAAAATCAAAGAAAGTTAATTTTTCAGAAAAAGCTTTTATCAAAGTTTTTAAGTATGAAAAAGACTGTGAAGAATTTGTACATCACAGGTTGACAAGTTTGGAAAGCTTAAAAATTGTAAGCATTGGGTTCCAATAGAAAATGGCAATGAATTTGTTTCTGAGAAAACAAAAGAGCCATGTTCTGGCAAGGAATTTGTTTCTTCAGAAACAAAGGAGCCACGTGTTGGTGATGAATCTGACTCTTCAAAAGTCAGACAAGCCACATTCAGGCAATGATTCTGGTTCGTCAAAACCAGAAGAGCCATCTGTTGAGGTAAAAACTGTCAAACCCAAGGCTGGTCAGGCTTGGGTAAATTTGTTTAAATGAAAAACCTGACTTGCCGGAGCTTCCTAGTTGGTAATCGTGAAGCATGAATCGGCATCTTTATTGGAATGTGTTTTTGAATCAATTTGTGTTATGTGCAGGATCTTCCGAGAACTATTTCACGATGGATTATGGATAGTGGAGCGTCTCGTCATATGACAGGAAAGACTGCATTGTTGTATGATGTTAGAAATTTCAATGGTGGTTATGTGGGGTTTGCAGGAAATCAAGGTGGTAGAATTGTTGGTGAAGGAACGTTATCCAATGGGATTGTTACGTTTGAAAGAGTTAACTACATTGCTGAGCTGGAGAATAATCTGCTGAGCATCTCGCAGATTTGTGACAGGATGTATACCACTCACTTCACTGATAAAGAATGTTTGATCTTGAAACCAGGATTTGTTATTCCTGAAGAATGGATTATCATGAGGGCACCAAGAGTCAATGATCTGTACGTATTAGACATGAGTGTAGCTACTACAACCACGGGTCAGGCTCATTGTTTTGTGTCTAGAGCAACAGAGAAAGAATCGAAGTTGTGGCACCGGAAGATGGGGCATATACATCTTAGAAAAATGAATCACTTGGTACACAATGATTTGGTTCTTGGAGTTAATATCAAAGGTTTTCATATGGAAGGGGAGTGAATTAGTTGCATCAAAGGCAAGCAGAAGAAAAAGTCACACCCTAAAAAGCAAGTCAATTCAGTTTCCAGACCGTTAGAGAGACTACATATGGATTTGTATGGTCCAGTAAACGTCAAAAGTATTACAGGGGATCTCTACTGTCTTGTGGTTACTGATGATTATTCCAGATTTTCGTGGGTGTCATTCTTGAAGTCGAAAGATGAAACGTTTGACAGTTTGATGGCGTTGTTCAGGAAGATTGAAAATCTGTACCAAAGGCGTATCAAAAGAATTAGAAGTGATAATGGTACTGAGTTCAAGAACAACAAGATGGAAGAATATTGTGATGAAAGAGGTATATTGCATGAGTTTAGTGCTCCGTACACTCCGCAGCAGAATGGAGTTGCAGAACGTAAAAACAGGACATTAATCGAAATGGCCAGAACAATGCTTGCTGATTCAAAGCTACCGATTAATTTTTGGGCAGAAGCAGTTTCCGCCGCATGCTATACACTCAACCGGGTTCTCACTGTCAAGAAATTCAACAAGACATGCTTTGAATTGATCAATAACCGCAAACCGAACCTGAAGTTTTTAGAACCATTTGGGTCTCCTTGTACAGTTCTAGAGCCTTTTGGTAAGTTTGGTCCAAAGAGTATTGAAGGAATATTTGTGGGTTACTCAAGTCCACAAAGACGTGTTTTTGTTCCAAGCCTGAAGCAGATCATTGAAGCACATCATGTTGAGTGTCAGGGGTATACTATGCCGCTTTAAAATCCCGGTGACTCGTGGCGTTTTAATTATGATAAATTGTGGGATTCGTTTGACATGGAAGAAGAAAAGGAAGAAGAAGAAGATTTCTTTGATGAGTTGGATATTCTAAGAGAGTATGAAGAATCGCAGGAAAGGTTCCCAGCTGAGTATTCAAGAAGACCGCAACGAGCTTCAAATGATGATGAAGCAGGTCCAAGCAATGATGGAGAACATGATGATGTTCAACAAAATGAAGTTGCTCAAGATAAACAGTTGGCACAGAATGATAATCAAGAATCTGAGAACATGCCAGTATTTGATCGTGGTGATTCAAATTCTGAGGGGGAGCAAATTCAGATTTCAAGTCAAACAAACCCAGTCAGTGAACAAGATGCAAATCAGAATGTTACTAATCTGGAAGGTGATGTAGATGTTCCAGGCGAAGTTATGCCACGAACTCTTTCATATCATCCAGAGGAGTTGATAATCGGAGAATTGCAGACAGGCGTCCGCACTCGAAGATAGCTTGATCAAGGGCTTACATGTTTTTATACAAAAGTTGCTCCTTTGCAAACTGAATTCTCATTGAGTTGTTTTATCTTGCAGGTTGAACCAAGGACTTATAAAGAGGCGCTTACTGAAGATTCTTGGGTCAATGCAATGCAGGAGGAACTGAGCCAATTCGAAAAGTTGGGATTGTGGAAGTTAGTGGATTTTCCTGATGGTCAGAGGAAGATAAACACCAAGTGGGTGTTCAAGTGCAAGAGAGACGATAGAGGAGTTGTGGTTCGCAACAAAGCTCGACTCGTAGTCCAGGGTTTCAGTCAGCAGGAGGGTATAGATTTTACAGAAGTGTATGCTCCTGTAGCTCGACTTGAAGCAATCAGAATCTTCCTAGCATTTGCATCATGGAAAAATTTCAAAGTATATCAGTTAGATGTAAAATCGGCGTTTCTTTACGGGAAAGTAAAAGAGGAGGTATATGTCGGTCAGCCACCGGGCTTCACCGATCCAATCCACAAAGACAAGGTTTATTTGCTAGACAAAGCGCTGTATGGTTTACACCAGGCCCCGAGAGCTTAGTACGAGACATTATCTCAACACTTGCTAGCCAACAGCTTCATCCGTGGAAAAGTGGATGCCACTCTCTTCACCAAAGAGGTCGACGGACGTTTTCTGATAGTTCAAATTTACGTGGACGGCATCATATTTGGGTCAACAAATGAGGATCTATGCAAAGATTTTGAAAGAGTTGTGAAGCAGAAATTTGAAATGTCATCGATAGGTGAGATGAAATTCTTTTTGGGATTGCAGGTTGATCAACTACCCAAAGGAATTTTTATACATCAAACGAAGTACGTTCATGATATCTTGGAGAAATTCGGGATGTCAGGTTCTACTCCAGCTTCCACCCCATTAGCAACGAATCATGGGATAAACCCTGATCTCACCGGAGAGAAGGTAGATGAAACGATGTATCGTTCCATGATCGGATCGCTGATGTATTTGACAGCTTCAAGACCCGATATTATGTACCCAACCTTCCTCGCAGCAAGATTTCAATCTAACCCGAGAGCTTCGCATATGGTGATTGTGAAAAGGATATTACGCTACCTGAAAGGAACTCCATCATTGGGGTTGTGGTATCCAAGAGAAGGCGATTTCACGCTCGAAGGGTATTCTGATTCCGATTTTGGATGCTGCAAAGTTAACGCTAAATCAACAACAGCAGGGTGCCAGTTTTTCGGATCACGATTGGTCACTTGGCAATGCAAAAAGCAAACCTCTGTGGCTTTATCCACATGTGAAGCGGAGTATGTATCTGCTAGCAGTTGCTGCTCACAGATCTTGTGGATCCAGCAACAGATGCGCGACTACGGTTTGCAATTTCTAAACACCCCTATCTTTGTTGATAATGAGGCAGCGGTTAACATTACTAAAAATCCAGTACATCACGCTAAAACCAAACACATTGAGATTCGTCATCACTTCATTCGCGATTGTTTCGAGAAGAAGTTGATATGAATTGAGAAAATCCACACTGATGAACAAAAAGCTGATTTACATACCAAAGCATTTGACAAAACACGTTTTCAATATTTGCTAAAACTGAATGGTATGAAGCTTTTATCGGTGTTGGAGGAGATTATTGGCGTTGATGAAGGAGACATTGTAGATGATGTTGAGAAGCAATCTGCAATGGTTTGTCAATTTTTTACCTGTTTTGGTATTTAGGGGGAGGTATAGGGTAATATTTCAGAAAATACAAAAACATTAAAAAAATGACAAAAATACAAAAACATGAGATATTTTCAAAATCCAAAAACATTAGAAAACCAGAAAAGAGCTTGTGTAAAAAGGGAAAATGATAGTACATCGGCTTGACAGTCACGGTATGCTAAAGTATTGGAATGTTTAAATGCATTAAACAGTCTCGCTGATGATATGCCGATAGGTTTTTACACATTTAGTAGGTTTGTTGGGGATATAAACTTAAATCTTTACTTACTTATTTCGTGGGGAACACTACTTTGATATATAGGTAACCCCTGAAATTTCGTTTGAAAGATTCCTTTTTCTGATATACTAGGTTTTTATACTCAGTGATATCTGGGGTATTATTCCGGGACTTCTGCTGAATGGAAGTTCTGACCTAGTCCTCGAATAATACTTTTCGCAATGCTTGAAACAAAGCATCACCCTCAGCATAAATGATAAGACAATAAAATTGCTTAGCAATGTTGTTGTAAAAAAGATCCTCCAAAGGGGACACACCCAAAGAGTTGAGTCATGATCTCTCTGCTGAACGGTAGTTCTGACCTGAGCTCTCATTATTCTTCATAATTTATTTCCCGAACAGATATCATTTGTGTTATACTTACCTGTAAGACTAAATATTGGGATCTGGATACGGGAGTATATTCAAGAGGTGGGACACATGTATAAGTTTAAGTCTCTAAAACACTTAATCCGTATCCTGGACAGATTGAAAATTGTGTGAGAATTTAAAGTGGATCAGTATATCGACAATCTAAGTGAATTGTTTAATTCTGTGTATGTAATTGAAGCTTAACGGTACTTGTGACTTGTCAAATAGCTGATATGATTCCCTAACACGCTTAAACAAAAATATGTTTGTAAATAGTTTACTTTTACTGCATTTTAGTTATGTATTTCATTTCTAGTTTAGAAGCTTTATTAAAAATCCAAAAAGATTTTACACTTCTGCTTTATTTTTGACAAACCAAAGTGGAGAGTTGATCTTCGGATTCGAAAGTTGAAAGCAGATGCAGGAAGTTTCTGGACTGGATGATGAGTCATGAGCTGAAACATGATAAGTTTGAGAAGTTGAAAAGTTTAAGCAAGTTCATTAACTTGAAACTTATAAATTTTCATAAAATCAAATTGAACTGAATGTTAGTGTGAATTATCTCTGATCAACCAAGGTCATTAAGTTGGACTTGGTAGATAAATTGAGTAATCAGGGTCATTAATTTGGACCTGAATACTTAAGTGGATTTCTAACACTGAAGGTTAAATGGTAAGTTTTGGATTAAAACTGTTATTGTCATATATCTTATTTTTAGGTAGAGATTATGCAGGTAACAGGAATCCCCATGGCAACAAAACGTTAAAGTTTGAACCAGAATTTAAGTCCTAGCTGATCGAGAGGGGGAGTCTGCGAAAGGGGGAGTCTGAATTCTGGATCAACAGTCAAAGGGGAGATTGAAGATGGAGCTAGTTTGAGTTCCTGAACCTGTGTAGAGAGAGTTTTTACAATGAGAAGAAAATTTGGAGAAAGACTAAGATTAAAGACTTGACGCCGAAGACTTCGTCAACATCCAAGGGGGAGTCTGTTGGTGCACTGAATGTTTGCTGACTACGTCTTATCGAGTCTTATGTCTAGATAGGTTAAATGAGTGCACAATAGTGATTGAATTAGGGTTTGGTCATGTTTTAGGTAGTGTGTCCGTTTGAACATGTCCAGTCCGTTTGAAGCAGGTCCATCCGTTTGAACTTGTCTGTCCGTTTGAAGCAGTCCGTTTAAACATGGCTGTGTCACTTTCAAACGGAATAGGCTTAGTCTATAAATAGGAGTTGTGCATCTTCATTTCACTACAAAAAAAAGTGACCATTAGAGACTAAATTATTAGGGACTAATATATCAGTCTCAAATACACAACATCTAGGACTAATTTATCAGTTACCAATAATATTGGGGACTGATTTCTACACAACCTAATTTTGCGACAGAAAACCAGTCGCTAATACCTTGACACCTTATTTGAGACTAAATTTCAGTGGCAAATATGTTCGCACCATATGACATTTTGGAGGGACATTTATAGGCTACTGAATTTTAGTCTCAAATGTGTTCTCTCTATAATGGTAAACAGTGCAAATGTATCGGCAACTAATCTTCAGTCTCTAATATATCAGCTAGATTCGAGCTTTGTTTCTGAAGCTCGGTTCGGGCTCGAGTCGTTTATTATTTATTATTTAATTTATATTAGTTATAATTTCTATTTTATATAAATTTAGTTATTTTTTTATAGTTTTATAAAGAGTGATTATTATTAAGTAAATATATACTTGACATATTAATTAAAAATTATATAAATCTTGGGCTCGTTTATGCTCGCGAGCCAGCTTGAGCTCAATAAACCAAGCTCGGGCACGGGTTTATTTACCAAATGAGCATGTTTTTAGGCTCGGGCTCAGAGATTGAGCCCATTTAAGTTTGGCTCGTTTTGAGCTTTTTTCGAGCTGAGCTCGAGTTGCTCGCAAGTCTGTCCCCTAGTAACGAACATGATTTATTCAACCCAATTTTTTTTTCATAATAATATTAGAAGACAAACTAACCTGCTTTTTCATTTATTTTTTTTTATCATTTTACATTTGTCAATATAATTAAAAAATATAATTTTTATTTTATATAAATTATAAGTAAGTATATTATACAAATATTTTATTAGCATAATTTGATGTATTAGAAAAACAATGCAGATTATTGAGTTTTTTTTTTTTTTTTCAAACTAGTGTGGATAAAAAAAAGTATTTATCATTTTGGTGTTCCTTAAAAACTATTTACCTAAATGGTGTTTTCATTTGTTTTGCATTTACCTTTTCTTTTAATAACATATTACACTTGTTTTTTTTTTTTTTTATTCGGCCAGTCCATTTTTCTTATTCCTTTTTAGGTTTAAATTCATTAAATAAGGTATTTTTATCTATCAAACGACTATAGTGTTTTAAATCATCCCAAATAATTTAACAATGAAATAAAACAAATAATCAAACATTAAAACCTGATTCGTCACCGGTCTCGATATCAAATAAATACCAAAAGAAATGTCAAATAAAGCCAAGTCGCTACCGGTCTCAATTTCTTATACAAGCGAAAAAAATGTCAAATAAAAGCGAGTCACTACCGGTCTTTATATCAAACAAAGTAAAAGGTTTAATGTGGTTCATATTAAAAACACGTCTGTTGAGCGAGGATAACCATTTTTATCTAGTTTTGAATCTATATGAAATACTACGTTGCGAGGACAACCATTTTTATCTAGTTTTGAATCTGTATAAAATACTACATTAAATTGGATTCATTGCGTAAAACAACCCTTTTTTAAATATGAAATTAGTTCGTTACATGTTCCATCATAAAAATTATAAAATCACAAACAAAGTCAACATTAATGCTATGTAATCCTTCTATTTCATGTTACAAATTAATTTTGAAAATTCTAATCTTTATGTTGGATCATAAAAATAAAATGATGAATTCACAAACCAAATCCACGAAGTCAACTTAAGAACTATGTAGTCCTAATTTTCCATATTAAAAGCTAATTTAAAGATTTCAATCTCTATTCGATTGAATCAAATATAAAAAATAATCTGATTGAGTATTCAATTGAAATGTCGGATCATCCTTTTTTTGTGTGATTTTAACAAAGAAAAAGTAAACACAATATAAAATAAAGGAAAAACACCACTTTGGTAAATAGTTCTTAAAGAACACCAAACTAGTAAATATTTTTTCCACCAACATTAGTTTAGAGAAAAACTCTATATATTAAAAAAATATGCAGATTTATACTCTTAGTTTCTCCATTTAAGATCTCAAATAATTTTCACGAAAATTTAAAATCCCTCCCAAATTTTTCAGTTTCTCCCTCCTTCCTTAAACTCTTGCTACTTTCCTAACACCAATTCATATTTCCACATGATCCCAAAATTCCTAATCAGTCTCTTCTTCAAAACCAGATCATATTCACCCATAAGGTTTCTACCCAAAATCCCAATCGTTCGACCGTGCTTAGCCGCAAGCGATCACAAATCGACTGTTTGCAGTCTTTACTGAGTTGCTTTTACTATAACAATCAACCATGTTCCAATCGACCTCTTTGTAAGGTATACGATACTATTTGTTCCATTTGTTTCTCGTCCTAATCGCAATTTTCTGTTTGTTATATTTGGTTTACACACCATCTGTTTTCTATTTATTTCGTATGTTTGAGGGTTGATGTTTTATGTGATGTTTATAAGTGAAGGGTTTGAAGTTGCACACCAACTGCTCGATTAAATGCTTCGTACAATTGACATTTTATTTCATAGCTTGAGCCCGAGCCTCAAAACAAGCACGTTCAGTAAACGAGCCTGAACCCGAGCTTCGCTTACCGAGCCGGCTTGCGAGCAATGAGCCCGTTATTTCTGTAATTTTTAATTAATATGTTAAATATATATTTAAATAATAATAATTACTATCTATAAAATTATGAAAAAATAACAAAGGGGAGTAACTTGGATGTACTTATATTGGCTACGAACGAATGGGTTTTATCATATGCATATATAATGTGCATTATTTAATATTTTGTTTTTTATGCATAGGTGCTATAAACTATGGATGAAGATGCATATCCAATTTGCATGAATATATCAACACTTGTTTCCTTGTCGTCAAGGTATATTACTTATAATATTGCATTCTACGATTCTTAAGTTAGATGCTCAGGCTTATGAGTTACCCCACGAGTCTAACATTAGTTTTCCTTTCAATGTGTTAGATAGGATTTCAGCAACTCGTTTGATTTGTTTTAATCATCGTTTAACAGGTTGGGCATCAAGGGTGAAAGAAACTTATGTACAGGGCTACACAAAGGCAAAGATCAAGGTTACAATCTGGTTTTAAACTTAAAACAAGTAATATTTGGTGTTGGATAAGATATCAAAGTAACTCGTCTTGAGAGTTGTGGACCTTGCAACAAGTCTTGTGTCAAAGATGGGACTAGCGTGCCCAAATGCACAACATGTGATAAAATTCAAGTTTTCTCTTTAGCTCTGTTTATGCAATTTTAGCACTCTATATTTGTAGAATTTATACATTGTTGTAAATTTCTTGGAATATAATATATGTAAATTATGTTTAGCAACATATTTGTAATAGGTTGGGTCCTCACTCAAACTCATTTGTTTTGTATTAAAGCATGTTGGGTACTAAAAGTAAATGTTAGCTAATACTCATTTCTAGTCTCTAAAAACCGTATCCGACCTGATACTGATTTCTAGTTTCTAAAAACCACAACAGAGACTAAAATGACATGATAATTGAGATTAATTTTTAGTCTTTAAAAGAAAATATCAAGAACCAAAATGACGAGTTTAGGGACTAATTTTCAGTTTTCGATACATCTTATTAGGTACTGAATTCACATAGAATCAAGAACCTTATGAAACGTATTAGAGACAAAATAGAAGTGATTTAAACAACTAATTTTCAGTCCCTAAAGAAATGCGTAGGAGACTGAAATATCATAGTATCATAAACTAATTTTCAGTCATTGAAAAAATGCATCAGATACTAAAATGATGTTGTACCATGGTACACATTTAGGACTGACTTTATATATTTCAGAGATTGAATGATAGTTCTTGTTGGTGCCATACATTGGGGACTGATTTTTAGTTACTAAAGCCACTATCTAGTACTAGGTATCCGAGACTAGCTGGGGACTGGCAAATCAGTCTCCAATACCCATTAGAGACTGATTTTGATGGATCAGATACTGATTTTTTAGTCTCTAATGGTCACTTTTTTTGTAGTGTTTGACACGGAACAGTTGTGTGTGTGAGCGAAGGTGCTGCCGGATTTTTGTCAGAATACATTGTAAAAGCTCAGAAATCAGTAATAGAGAAGAAAGTTAAAAGGAACAAGCTGTTTGACGTTGTTTACTTTGATTCTGCCTCTGTAAACGATGATGAACTACCTTTACTGACTGTTTAGGGTCACGGAACCGATCCAACAGTGGCAATTCGTTCCAAAACACTTGCATTTAAAAGATCATGTTTGTCAATGAATCGAGTGGCAACCCGATCGGGTGGCCATCCGATCCTTATAACTATGTCTTGAAAATTGTGCAACCATGTCATGAATCGAGTGGCAACTCGATCGGGTGGCAACCCGATCGGGTGGCCATCCGATCCCAATCACAAAACGACAAAATTCAAATGTTTTCAGTATGTCAAGGAACGAGTGACAACTCGATCGGGTGGCAATCCGATCGGGTGGTCATCTGATCCATGACATTCTCTCACAAGATGTTGGCCAAGTCAAAGATGCTCTTTCTTGTCACATGAATCGAGTGGCAACTCGATCGGGTGGCAATCCGATCGAGTGGTCATCCGATTCACATGCATTTGACTTATGTTGACTTCTCATTTCACAAGATGGCAATCTGATCGGGTGACAATCCGATCGGACAACCATCCGATCCTCCGTACTATACAGAGTGAGAACTCCAGATTTAGAAAATTTTTTGTCACTTGTCATGATTGTCTCAAACACTGTGCATATGTTAATAACAAATATTTTTGCAGGGAACAGCGTCAGATTGGGAGAAAACTCACAACATCTATTGTCTTTTGGAAACACAGTATACATATAAGACTATATTTGAAGTTATAGAAAAATTATTGAGAGAAAGCAAGATTGCTAAGGCCTTAACTGACAAGACTATAGTTTATGAATCTCATGTTAGACGGTTTTGGAGTTCAGCGAGGTATGAAGAGAAAGAAAAGATGATTTATTCTGCAGTGAGAAAAAGAGATGATAATGGGCAGAACATTGATTTAGAATTAAAGTTCAACGTTGGTGATTTGAGAAGAGTGTTAGAATTAGGTGATTCTGATAATGTTCCCACCATTATTCTAGCACGTCTTTGCAAAGGTTTATGGTGCAGAGTGGGATTTAATGGGCACATAAATGGGAAAATGGATAAAACAATGTTTTGTAAACCCTACAAGTTCATGATCCACTGCATATGTCACACCCCCAAAATCCACAAACGGAGTATCACCGCAGGAGGCGTGACTGACCAGGATCTAGCCACCAATCACATTGAACTCATAAGTATATTTAAGTAAAACTTTCATTCATTAACATTAAGTGTTACAACGTTACAAATAATTCACAGTATACAGCGGAAGCAAAATTTATTCGTTAAGTGTTTATAAACCATATGTAAAAACCATTAGTCTTGTGTTACGATTCCATGTATCTCGACCCATGACAACACCAGCATCCCAGACAGCAAGTTCCAACAGTATGCATCTAAAGACCTGCAAGGCATGTAACAACGAATCAACAACAAAGTTGAGCGAGTTCACATTTGGTTGTCCGTTTTAAAGTTGTTCCAAAAATCATAGTTCAATTGAAAACCAGTAGTTAATCAGTTCCTTGTTTCCCAAACCCTATGCAGTGGGGGCTACCCCATGTTATCCACTAGACCCGTTACCATATCGACCACTGACTGAAGTAAGTTGGTGCCCTAACGTCAATGTCTATCATCAATGACTAGTGCCCAGATCCATTAGTTCACGCCCGTCCTCTGCGGCACGGTGTCAGGCTTGTCAAACCTAAATAGCGCTATCTAACTAATGACCCGCTCGCCATTGGCCCGGCGATTAAGTCGATATAAAAGGAGGGACTTCATGATAGAGATTTTGGTCTAGTATCCGTGTTGTTACCCTTCAATAAAGAGGGTGTGTACGAAATCCCCAAACCAGGAGATTACGTAGTTTCCAATCTATTCCTTATCACATGTTGTCACCCTTCAATAAAGAGGGTGTGTACGTGTTCCAAACCAGGAGTGTAGGTCCCTCTCGAGGATGAGATAAAACCTTATCCTTGTTATATCAAACACACTAGCGAGTGCGGAATCCAAGCTAGCATGCAACCGAGACTTTGTACGAGAACAAGCACAAACACAACACACAACATTCAACGATTAACACCACTTGTATTAATGCGTATGAAAGGTTCGGTTACAAGTCCAATGTTCACAGATGTATTCTTCAAACTCTCAAAGTTCTCTCATGTGTGTGCTCTCAACTCTCTTCTGTCTAACTTGTCTCACTTGCACACAACACACTACATGGGTATATATACCCGACACAGCAGGTCTGGTCGAAGGATCAGACAGACTGATCGATAGATCATCTGTCGACCAGAAATTCATCGAAAGATTCACAAACTCCTCGAAGGATGATATCCTTCGAGATATCCTTCGAGTTCATCCATCGAAGGTTTATGTTTCGAGCTCATCTTTCGAATGTTCATCTTTCGAGCTCATCGAAGGATATAAAACAATCCTTCGATGACACATCCTTCGACACAACCAGCTTACAACATTTTTCTAACTGTTTGGTCAAGTCAAACCAGGAGGATGGTTGACTTGGTCAAACTTACATCAACCTTACATTAAAGACATCGTTTTGTATCATGACGAAATACAGACAAAGTACAGACACAAGTGCACCAACAAACTCCCCCTTGGCTGTAGCTTTGTCTCGATCTTCGTGTCTTCAAGTCTTCAAGGCCGAGTCGAACCGAGCCGAGTCGCGTCCACACAAAGTGCATCAACAAACTCCCCCTTGGACGCTACTCGTGATGGTTCGTCTTCTATGTCTTTAATGTCGGAGGATCTTCAAAGTTTTCACGCGTCGTAAGCAGAAAGTGTATCAACAAACTCCCCGTTTCATGTAGAAAGTGTGTTGACAAACTCCCCCTTAGATTGAACTCTCCATTGAGTCATGTTCGTGAATCTTTTGACTTGTCAATTCTTCAGATCCTTGTGGTGTTGATGAAGGGACAACGGCAACTCGATCATTTTATCCTTGGAGTGCCTCCACTTCGTGTCTTCATTCCAAAGCTTTTCATCGAACATGTTCTCCTCGCCTTTAGCATCTGCACATGCAAGAAAGCTAAACGCATAATGAGAACAACCGCTTGGAATATAGTTATCATTTGAACTAATGACACATATGAGATCAAATCTCAATCAAACACCAACCAACAGCAGTTTGAAAGTTTAGGAAAATATTCACTTTAATCCTTTAACTTTCAGAACTCGTTAACTTCGACTGTTTATGAAGATGCAATTGTTTTCCAGCTTACGATCAGGATTTTTGGTAGGATAGACTCGAGTTCCAACATCGGTCAATCAAAAATAAACTAGAAGAAAAATCTTTTTGGATTTTATAAAGTTTAAAATTAAAACACACCTAAAATCTTTTTGAAATTTTCATTTTTCAAATGTAAAGACGGAAAACAATAAATAAGTATATACAAAGATGCATTAAACAAATATTTACAGACATTTCTTTTTGCGAGTTTCGAGGGTAAGAGAATCATATCAGTGTACGGTCACGCCAAAACGCTCTTGTTTTTCAATTAGTTAACATTAAGATAAGCATCCTATAACAATTATCGGTATTGTCGTCCACATAAGCTCAACTTATCATTTGTAATCATGGCGAGGGGATACGTTAAGGTATAATTTATACTTATCGACCGGTGTTCATCCACATCACGACACATTCCCGTATCAAGGTATGCACGAGGATTCATCTTACCGGTGAGTATACCGATTATCATCTGTTTGACCGTATATGATGTGAGATTCTCACTTATTTTGATTGAAAACAAGCCCTATGTGATAGAATCACTTATTTATGAGGAACTTGAGTTTCAGATGCATGAGGGCACAGGAGCAAGTCCGTGAACAGGTCAGTACTTTCGTACAGCAGAGAGACGAACTTGACTCCCGGATGAATGTGATATTTTATCACTTATTTGATTTGGACATGTGATTGTTGATCACTTATTGAGGTCGAATGCAGTATGAGATATGTACACGTATGTATGGTATCATGGAAGATCTAGACTTTGTCTTTTATAGAAACAACCATGATACCCAGATGATAAGCAGCATAAAGACCGAATATTTCAGAACCTCGGCAATCTCTCAAACAAAATTTCGGTACTAAGACCATATGCCAATGAATGGTTCCCACCTGGTCTTCAGTCGATTTAAGTTTATATCACCCTGCACACTTTAAAATGATTGTGAGCCTACCGATACATCTTATATAGAGCTGCTTATCGCTTTTCATTTAAGGTTTAAAGAGGTTTCAACAGACCACTGATTTACTATCATTTTCTCTTTTTCTCGCCAGGAAACTCATTTTTGTTTTTCTATTGTTTTTGTGTTTTTGAGATTTTTCAATGTTTTTGGATTTTCAAATTTTGAATTTATGGATTTACTCCCCCTAAAATCAAACAAACTAAGATAAAATTTAAAAGACACAAAGGTATTTACAAAAATGATTTTCCGATGTTGGTTAACTCATGTTTTACCTCAATGCCGTTTACCAAAAATTAAGTTTTAATCAGAAATGATTTAGCGAATCTTTGGAAAAATCAGTTGGCATGTCGGTAAGCGGTGCGGACCATGACAGCATTGTCTGGCCAAAGAGTGCTGAACGAGATAATAATTCACAAAGCAGCTTAAATATCGACAAGTATAGGAGAGATTAGAAATTTAAAACCGTATCCTGCAACTGCATCGTGCATTGCAAGAAATCTGAGTGCTCTTCCAAACTGAATATCCACCCGGTGTGGATTTCAAGGTCGATTTTGCAGCTACTGAAATCTCTTCACAGCAACAAGATCAAAAACCTTTGGTTCCGGCTGGTCTTCCACATTGCACCAGCGAAGGTCTTGTCTTTCTCTTTCAGAAGTAGTGTGCGGTTGTTCAATCCAAGCCAAGGCATCCGCACACCCAGTTGGTTTGATCAACAAACACATTGTCTTGAATCACACCACGAAGAAATGTACACTGCACGTTCATCTTGTAGATTGTTGAACTTCAGACGTGCTGCAGGTGCGTACATTCTGATTTGAATCTATCCCGGGAACCCGATCAAAGCCTTGAACATACACATTTAGAAATGATTTTCATTTTGTCGAAGCTTTTCAATCTCTTTCAACAGACATTTCTGTTTCCCTTTACTTTTTCTCTCCCTCAAATGCAGCAATTTCTTCTGTTGCCTATTTTGTGCAAGGATGCTCCACTATCAACAATCTTACGACTATCGAAAGTTCCTCCTGGAATATCCTACACACTCACTCAAAAATTAGTTGGAGAGAGGGACCCCAAGCCTTTGTGGACTTGGGTCGTCCTTGATCATCAAGAAAAGTGATTTCAATCACTTGATGATTAGGAAAAAGAACCTGTGGTGCTCCCCCTGACTGAATTACCTGTTTTTGTTTCCAAGCTGTTTGTCCTTTACCAGTATTTGTATTAATTGTTTTAGCATTTACTGGTTTTACAGTTTTAAGTTTTGCTTGAACAGGTTTTTCTTCTTTGACCTCTGATTTTAAGGCCTTTTCAATTACCTTCTGATTCTTTTGTTTTAACTTCTTTTCCCTTTCTTTCAAGACACGTGGGTCTTGTTTCGGGGAAAATGATCGTTTTTGGTAATTGGTTTCTTGGGGAGCACTGGTTTTTGCCTTCAACTTTTGCAGGTATGGGCAGTATCTTACAATATGCCCAATTGTGCCACACTCAAAACACATTCTCCGCTCTACAAACCTCGGAGAAACATGTTGATGATCAGACGGAGAACCAGACAATGAACTTTGTGATCTAGACGTGCTTGGACCTAAATCACCTCCGTTGGTGTGTTGGGTATAGTTATTCTGATCATTTCGTTTTAAAATTCTAACTTGTTTTACAAAATCAATGTTAGATTTATCCTGAAAAGTTTCAAGTTTATCTGAACCCGTGGATCCAACAAAGTTCACTTTCGGTTCTCTTTTCTTAACAGGAGCTCTTTTGTTTTGCACCCATTGTTGTTGAACCTTAGGTGCTTGAACATTTTTGTTCTGAGCCTTCTTTCCCTGTACCTTACCTTTTCCGGAATTGACTTGTTGTTTTCGCTCAACTTGTAGTTTTTGGTTTCCGTATTGTTTTCTAATTTATTCACACGGAATTGGATCACATTGAGTGACGGTATGTTTAGCATTTTTGTTCCCCAAAAACTTATCAGTGCATCCTTCAAAAATTTGCTCAATTAAATCTTGATTTACATTTTTAATTGGAAAATCTTTGTTAGAGTAGATTTTGCTATCTCCTTTGAGCGTGTACAACAAGTTACTTCCTTCAAAACTTGATACAATCGACTCCATTTCTTTTGACATTTCAGTCTTACTCGGTTTCACTGGTGGATCACACAGGATGTGATTCTCGATTGGAATATCTGTTGTAACCGAGTTAGACTGTTGTTTCACAATTTCTTCAGATTCATCATCCGAAGAATCAGCATCCTCAACAATGGGAGGACTCTGTTCCTTAACACACGATGAATCTGTCACATTCTCAGATTCAGATTCAGATTCAGGTTCTGACTCTGATTGACCCGAGGATGATGTACCAGTTGTGAACCCGAGGCCTGCTGCAAAGTCATCTAGACCGAGTGGCACAGTAGGTTCAAAACGGGGCATATCCTCGTCATCAGGCAATTTGGAGTAATTGTGATTCATTGGGGGAGGACATGATTTGAATCCAATACATGGTTTATCCCCCTTTTTCTTTCTCTCTTGAACATCAATGATGTGATCCAATACAAAGCGGGAATTGGAATAGCTTTCCAGTTTCTGCTTAATTGTTTCACATTCACATCGGGCTGTTGCCAACTCTACCATTTGCTTTTCAATTGTGTCAATAAGATTGTTGTTAGCATGTTGTTTTCGCAAAATAGCCTTTTGTAATTCTGAAACATCATGTTTTAATGACGCAATTGTTGCTTTAAATTCCTTTTCATTTCTGGTTAAAAACAAGTTAGCTTCAGTTGCTTTAGAAAGATCTACAATCAATTCTTGATTGTGTTTGTGTGTGATTTCAAATTTCTCTTGCAAACCCTCGTGTTTGCTTTGCAAATCGCAACACTTATCATTCATCGAAACATGTTTGTCTTGCAAGTCAAACAAACTATCTTGTAAAGCATCATGTTTGCCTTGCAACTCAGACATGTTTGCCTCTAAATCAGCATTTTTAACACGCAAACTATCACAGTTATCACAACTAACTACAGTGGGTTCATCGACACATACCTGACCTGATGAACTGTCGACATTAGCCATAAAGGCTGAATGGAGAGAAGACGAAGAGTAAGCAGCTTGATCCATCAAATTAGATCTTCTTTCAGTTCCTGCTGCAGCTTCTTCCAAAAGCTCATCAATATCTGCATCGACTGACGCACTAGATGTCTCATCCACATGATCATTTCCTGAAGTGGAGGATTCTTCATCTGAGCTTCCACTATAACCAGAACTGTCTTCATCTTCAGAAGATGCAACACCATTGGTGGAAGATTCTCCACCACTGGTGTGCTTTAAATCCTTTACGACTTCAGCAAAACATGCTGTTCCACCATTTCCTCCTTCTCCAAGCTGAAGCGACCAATCACAACCCTCATCTATTTGAACCACCAGCCCCCGGTTGGCATTTGATGACCCTGCTTGGCCTTGGTTGTTGACCGGTATCAACGTACGAACATTGTTCCTGTTCTGGTTCTGCTGGTTGCCTTGGTTTCTAAAGGGATTTTGGTTTCCATGCTGAGCTGGTCTTGTGCATTCCCTTTTGAAATGACCCCGTTCACCACAGTTAAAGCAAGTTACAGCTTGCTTGTCGAACCCATACTTGGTGTCTTTCTTGCTTTCCAAGTTGGTTCTTCCCGTCCTTTCCATAAACTCCTTTGCTCTTCGAATTGCACTAGCAAGAGCCCATTTGATATCCATCATTTCAAACTCTTCCTTATCCACTTGCTGATAATCTTCATTGGTTAGATTGATATTCCCAATCTGACCTGCGACTAATCCACAATAAGCACTAACCAAGGTGTTCAACATCTCCATATGCTCCTTGGCTACTTCGACACTGACTTTGGAAAAGTTGGAAGTGTCTAGTCTGACTGTGTTCAGATTGGAAGTGGCTTGAAAGTTTGAAGAGGCTCCCTAAAACCCTTGCTGTTGTGGTTGTTGCTGCTGAGCTGTCGGTTGCACATTCGGTCTTGAAAACATCGTGTAAGCTGAAGGATCAAACTGATCTGTTGTTGAAGGTCCGGTGTTAGAGATGAAAGCTGTTTGAAGCTTCGCATGTTGAGAGGCTGGTCTTTCTCCACTGATACCTCCTGCAATCCCAAAGTACATCTCTGGATTTTGAGGAGTTAGTGTTCGTTTTGCCTTAAGCTTTTCTTCTACATCCTTGTTCTCCAGTTTTTGAATCAACTCATAAACGTTGATTGTGTCTAGAACACCATTTTCTTTGAGAATTTCAAGATAACTACTCCACTTTGCTGGTAAGCTATCAGCGAATCTCTTCACCATTTCTTGTGGAGTGGCAGTGACTCTAAAACCAAACATCTCGCTCAACAAGTGATGGAACCTTGTAGATAACTCTGCCAAAGTCTCATTCTCCATACACGTGAAACCTTCAAACTCTTTCTTCAGTAATTCTTGCTTGATCTTTCTAGATTGAGCATTTCCTTCACAACGTAACATGAGCATATCCCACAAGCTTTTAGTAGTCGTGCAGTAAACAAACTGGTGGTAAATGTCTTTGTGAAGAGCTTGTGTGAGAATCATGAATGCCTTCTTTTCTAACTCAAATTTCTTCTTATCATCATCAGACATAGTGCTGTAAGTTTCTGGATTAGATCCTGCAACTTCCAAATCATGGTCAAATGCGGTGAAGAAGCACATCCATAGATCTTGACCTTGCCCCTGAACATAAGTTCTCAGCCTTTCTTTCCACCATCCCCAATCATTGATGTGATTTAGCTTTGGCGGTTTTGTGCTTGTACCAGTTTCACTGTCGTTCTGCATCATAGATTGAATGCTGTTGCTTTGATTTGTGACCAATGCCCATTGATTTGCTGTTATCATTGCAGCTTGAGGTGGGGCAATAGCCTGCATCCATGCTTTGTTGAAATCTGACGCAGATTGCGTAGCTGATGATTGCGTAGCTGATGATTGTGAAGATGTTAGAGTCCACGCGGTTGGATCCCACTGACCGTTTGTTCCCATTTTATAAAAATTAATATATTAAGTGAAAATTGATTTAAAAATGAAAACAAGTTTTCTCTTTAAAAATTTAATTTTCACAAACTATGTTAATTTGTCGAGAGATAACAAACAGCCGAAAGATCCTTGATCGAAAGATCTGAAACACAAACTTGTTAAACTTAAACAGACTGGGATTCGAAAGATCAACACTTGTTCGAAAGATAAACACTTGTTCGAAGGATCAACAGTGTTCGAAAGATCACTGTTGAATTTCGAACAATGACTTCGAAAGATTCACCAAGACGAAGGATCCTTATCTTTCGAAATGTAACAGTAGCTCGAACAATATATCCCTCGAAAAGATTCCTTGGCTCGAAAGATAACTCACTGACTTCGAAAGATGTTCGAAGGATGGGTATCTGTCGAACCTCCTTGATCGAAAGATGATCTTCGACTTCGAAAGATATCTTTCGAACAGCTCTGACACGGTTGACAAATGTGACAGGTTGGTGAAAAGTTGACGGGTTGGTGAAAACTTTCGGCAGAAAGTATGTTCAGACCATATCTTCTGAACATGCAGGTTTCACCAAACAGGTAATGTCCAAATATTTTAATCAAATTACTCTTTCCAATGAACAAACAAGTTGAATATTCAAATTTTAAGATCAAAGAGTGTAATTTTATGAAGAACACAATGAAGACTTCAAGAACACCACCCAGAAAAATAAGAATTTCAGTGAACCGAAACTCTCCAAACACAATCTTTGCTAAAATGTTTAACAAAAACCCATAACTAACAAGGTTTTTAGTCAAACACAAGGCAAGATAACAAGATTAAACCCGATTTTATGATGTTTTCCAGAAAAATATGAACTTTAAAAATCCGAAACACACCCGAAAACACTCGGTTTTAACAAGGAGAAGAGCCAAAGCTCTGATACCACTTGTATTAATGCGTATGAAAGGTTCGGTTACAAGTCCAATGTTCACAGATGTATTCTTCAAACTCTCAAAGTTCTCTCGTGTGTGTGCTCTCAACTCTCTTCTGTCTAACTTGTCTCACTTGCACACAACACACTACATGGGTATATATACCCGACACAGCAGGTCTGGTCGAAGGATCAGACAGACTGATCGATAGATCATCTGTCGACCAGAAATTCATCGAAAGATTCACAAACACCTCGAAGGATGATATCCTTCGAGATATCCTTCGAGTTCATCCATCGAAGGTTTATGTTTCGAGCTCATCTTTCGAATGTTCATCTTTCGAGCTCATCGAAGGATATAAAACAATCCTTCGATGACACATCCTTCGACACAACCAGCTTACAACATTTTTCTAACTGTTTGGTCAAGTCAAACCAGGAGGATGGTTGACTTGGTCAAACTTACATCAACCTTACATTAAAGACATCGTTTTGTATCATGACGAAATACAGACAAAGTACAGACACAAGTGCACCAACAAACTCCCCCTTGGCTGTAGCTTTGTCTCGATCTTCGTGTCTTCAAGTCTTCAAGGCCGAGTCGAACCGAGCCGAGTCGCGTCCACACAAAGTGCATCAACAAGGAGATCACGCAGTTTCAGTTTAAATCCTTTACCCATTCCCAACCCTTGGGAATCCCATTCCTTGTGGAAAGTGTGAACTCACCTCGGTTTGCTCGGTATGCTCAACTACTTGTGCACAAACAATTCAGTCAAAGCATATAGTATGCATGTATACACAATCAGTTTATGTTCGTAATGATTCTCATGCAATCTAACATCATAAGGTGTGCTTGGGCAATTATTATCAAGTAACACATAAACAGTTAATCAATCCATACAAGATTCAAAGTTTACATGTATGTTCCAAAACCATGTTTATCAGTTAAGTGTACTGGGTGCAAAACTAAATCATGTTGTTCGATCAAATGTAAACATCTATAACACTGGCTGAAAAAATAATCAATCTCTAACATGCATGCAGTATACATAAACATATTAACCTATGTTCCTTATAAGCTTCACGACGAAAACCAGAGATTTTGTCGACATAGGGTTGCGACGAAAAGGCCACGACGAACACTTGAGATTTCGTCGACATAGGATTTTGTCGAAGGAGAGTTCGTCGGGCAAGGGTCTTCGTCGGCACTGGGTTTTCGTCGACAATAACATAGTCTGCAACCCTACTGTTTCATCACATCAATCTCATTTGTATCATACTAAATCAAAAGCAAGCAATCGGTTATCAATTTATGATGAGAGCCTAATTCCCATTTTCGAGAGCACTAGTTGTCATCACATCAAAACTTAGATATACATGCAAAACATTAATTAGTGGCACACATAATAACCATTACATGACCTTTGACAATTCCTATGCCAACATGATCTTTATTCAGTTTGGTTGCATTTTCAAGACAGTTCACATGCAAACCTTAGATCACAATCATGTGCAATTTATGAAATCATGTGCAATCAGTATTTACAATCATTATGCCTAGAATTTATACAACTTAAAACAATTCCTAGGATCATACGTTTAGTCTAATCACAACAACATTTATTCATAAATCATAACATTCACTAACCTGATTGTGAACTACAAGAATGCCGACGTCGAGGGGGGTAGGGTTTCGATATGAAGAGACTGCCGTCCAATGATAGAGGGTTGAGAAAAGAGTAGGGTTTGCAAGAAGGGTTGTGACATCTAATACATAATGCACGTAAATATTAGGGAGGGGGCTGGGCTCGGTTTGGGCCTGAGATAATACAAGGAGCCACAAACAAGTTATTATGAGTGCACACAATGGTCGGCCCAAATCTCTTATTTCCATTAAGGTAGAGTACGGGTGTAAGTTCGGGTTGGGTCTCAATACATAGGTCTAGGGTGGAATTAGTTGGGTGTGGCCTCCGGCCCAAAGTGTGTGTGTTAAGTGAGTTTTGCGGCCCACTTGTGTAAACTAGTTAGCGGCCCAACCAATTTGGTTCTCTAAATTAATTGGACGACACACAAAAGCGTTTAACAATTTCATGTATAGTTAATTAGATAAACACACGCAATCATATAGTGGTGCACAAGATAGGCAGATAAGCATAGAGATACACACTAAAAGTTGTGGGATTTCAAGCAATGCTAACCTTAATTATCCGGGTTGTCACATCATCCCCAACTTGAAAGAAATTTCATCCCGAAATTTAGCACGTAGTTACTAAGGAAGCTAGTTAGGTTGCATGGTTTTCCTGGTTTTCGTGGGGTGTCACATCATTCCCCCGTTGGTTTGGAATTTCGTCCCGAAATTCCACAGTAGCTTCAGCCTCAGTAGTGGTTTCATTGTTCTCGAACAATGGGGATATGTGTGTTTCATTTGGTTTTCTCGTTCCCATATAACCTCTGGGCCACGACGGGAGTTCCAACGAACTCGAACAATAGGTATCCTAGTGCATTTGAGAATCTTGACCTCCCGGTCCAAAATTTCCACTGTTGCTTCGACAAATCACAACTGATCGTCGATGGTGAGCTCCTTGAAAGGAACTGTGAGGGTTTCATCTGACAGACACTTCATCAGATTCGACACTTGAAATACGTTGTGAACTCCGCTGAGTTCTTCAGGTAGGTTCAGTTTGTAGGCCGCCTTGCCTATTTTCTCTGTGATTTCAAGAGGTCCAACATATCGCGGATTGAGTTTGCCTCGTTTACCAAAATGAACTACACCTTTCCAATGGTGCGACTTTAAGTAGTACCCGATCCCCAACCTGGGACTCGAGTGGTTTCCCGCGCTTATTAGCATAACTTTTTTGGCGGTCACGAGTGCCGCCAATCATTGTCTTATCTGAGCAATCTTCTCTGTTGTGTCTATAACGGGTTATAGGCCGGTGATTTGGCCGTTTCCAACTTCTGCCCAATAAAGAGGTGATCGACACTTCCGTCCGTACAATGCCTCGAACGGAGTAGCCTGGATGCTGGTGGGGTAACTGTTGGTATACGAAAGCTCCACTAAAGGTAGATGCTGCTCCCAGCCATTACTAAAAGTCAATTACACATGCTCGAAGCATATCTTCAAGAGTTTGGGTGATGTATTCAGTTTGCCCATCCATCTGTGGATGATATGCTGTGCTCATGCCTAGTCGTAAGCCAAAGGATTTGTGCACCGCTTGCCACAAATCAGATGCAAACCGTGGGTCATGACTAGGGGTAATGGAGGTTGGCACCCCGTGCCTAGCAACCGCTCCTTTCAGGTAGATGACTGCAAGTGTAGAAAACCTATCCGTTTCCGTGATGGCTAGAAAGTGAGCTGGTTACGCGAGACAATCAACGACCATCCAGGTGATAATGTTTCCGTTTCGAGTTATAAGTAGACTGGCGACCAAATCCATGGCAGTCTGTTCTCATTTCCATGTGGGTATTGCTGGTTGCTGATACTTCACCTTGACTTTCCAAAAAGTCAATTCGTCATTCCCATACCTAGCTAGGTGGGCCTTCATGCCCGGTTACCTGTACAAGGTTTATAAATCCTAATGCCCAACACTAGTTTCCTACAGTTGCCGTATAATGAGACCCACAATCGTTCCATGAGGTAACGAGTATCGTCCGACCTGTCAAAGTTGCTTCTCCATGCCCCGCATGGGTTCAACTTGAAAATCCTCTTCCTTCAGTTCTCCAGTTTGGAATAGAGCGAGTCTGGTCAGGTAAGTTAGAGTCGATAGCGAGCTGCAAAGCTCGTGCACATTCAAGTTTCATAGTCGTAATCATCCTAAAGTTCCCTCCAGTGATGCCATTAACTGATTTAGCTCTGATAATGCCGAGGTACACGTGAGGCCCTTGTGATCAGTTTAAGTAACGCATCTGGTACCGTCCAAGTAACGCCTCCATCTAAAATCCCAAGGCCACAGTTTTCACCGCCTGATGTGTGTCGTGCAGTTCCTCTTTGTAACTCCATTGCGTAAGTCATCACTCTCTCGTGTTGCATCGGTGAGTATCCGGGACTCTGATTCGGACCATCATGGTATACCACCAGATCACCCGTACCCTCAGGTAAAAATGACGCTCAGTGCATGGTTGCGTTGGGTTTCAAAAGCTGTAAAGATGTTCTCCTGTTTGTCTTCCACAAACACAGCAACCTGCTATGCTAAAGAGATTTAAGTTGCGCGACCTTCGAAAGTCCTGCGATTTATCTGCGATAGAATCAAGCAAGACCAAGAAATTGTTGTATCCTCGAAGGACTCTTTGGTGTTGATTAGTTTCCAACCAAGACGGATCTTAGCGAGATCCACGGGCATTCCCACTTCACTGATTATATGTCCAAAAGGCACCTCTCAAACCCTGAAATTACATTTGACAAGACTTCGCACTTAGTGGCTCCTCCCACAGAAGCGCTGAGATAGGATACATATGCCACCCGTGGTGTTCCTTTCTCCTGGTCATGATTCAGAACCTTGTCCACAAATACGGTCGATTCATGCGATCCCTGAAGCTGCTTGTATGTTGATCAACTCAATGATCATGATGTACAAAGTTGAAATGGCTGCATTGTGTTCGACATGTTGTTATAAGAGCATGCCCCTCTTGGAGTTCCATCTGATGATAGTTCGTTCACTAGCCAGTCCTCGAATGGAAGCTTGTTCCTCGCAACTGGTTAACAGGGTATTACTACATGGTCGTAGTGAACGGTTCTTGACTGTCACGTTGTTGAGTTCTCGATAATAAGTACACATATCCAACGATACAATCTATCTTCCTGGATATAACTGGGGCTCCCCAAAGCAAAAACTAGGTCCGACCAAGCTCCTGTCCAATAGTCCCTGTTGTTGATTTTACAACTCTCGCAACCCTCCTGGTGCGAGACGGTAAGAGATACGAAGAATCAGGGCTGCCTTTAGCGTGAGATCAAACTGAGAGTCTGTCTAATAGTTCTGGAAGTGAACCTGATAGTTCCTCCCGTAGCATGCTGAGTGGAATCACGAACAATTGGTGGATCCTCGATCCTCTTTTCCTTAGCCTTGACATCAGTTACAAGTGCTATCATAGCGGGATAATCCTTCCGTGGACACTTCTGGCCTTTTACTGCTGAATTGATGCTAACCTCTGCACCACTCTGACGCGTTAGAACAAATAACAATCCTCCACTAGGAGAGAGATATGTAGAATCTTCTCTTCACAGGGTACATCTATCAAGAACAACAGAAGAAAGGTTGATGTCGAACACTTATCCCACAAGGTCTAGTTTGCATCCCAACGATCATATAAGGTTTCCATTGTCTTGCCGTCAGCCGATTCCACAACAGGTTTGGTTTTAAGATGCATCAGGGTTAAGCAAAACGGTGGCGAAGTGATTAGTCACCAAGAACACGTAGGCCATCATGTCGTTATAATCCCGGCGTCGCCCACACCAATCCCTAATGTCCCTCCATGAGCATCATTTCCCGTGTTGTTGTACTCGTTGCGAGGATTTCCAGTACGGCTGTTGATTCCTTGATTGTTGTTGTTTGAAACGGAGCTCTACGATCTTTAATAGACAGGGTCCATCTTTTCATATTCCGTGCCACATCCTAAGGTGCTACCCCTTGTGCTGGCAGTTTCACGTTCCATACCATGGTCGATTGTTATCGTTTATGTCCCGATTAATTCGTAGAAGTTGACTCCCATGAGTCGCTGTCAAGGGTTAGGGATTTGATTGAAGGCAATTCGCTGGTAGTTGTTGCTGGTAATTAGGGTCGTCAAAGTACTGAGGTCGGTAAAGCACCACGCTCAACCTCCTGTCCATCGATGTTGCAAATTGTTTGAGTATTACACGGTCTGTTACGAGAGTGTTGCGGAAGTGATCACCCTTCGGGATCTAAGACGTCAATACTTGAGTTCCAGCAAACGAAAAGGTGTAATAATGGTATCGATCAATCATTCAACCCTACGACATCCAACTCAGGGACGTTCATATAAGCACCTAACATTCTACATGGTTCGCCAGGTGTTCAGATGGGTGTTCAGGTAATACTCGATAGCGTCGAGATTCGAAAGGATCCAGAGAAGGATGAAAAGTTCACGTTCGAGTAGGGGACAATCACTGCTATGACCCCTATAGGTTTGTTATGTTTCACATCTATCAAATAACGGAACGGAACCCCTTTTTCACTTGTTAAGCCTCACTGGGACTTGCATGCACCCCACATTATTATTATGTGTGCACCCATAATAACATTATGATTTGCATGCTCACCTCAGCTCCTCTTAACTCATGTCAAATGGTTCTTCTAACTCGAATAGCAAACAAAGGGCATCACGAAGTGTGAGTCATGAATGTTTGGGGAATACCACCCTATCAGTCACATAACACATACAAGTAATATGTGAATTCATACCGGTGTGCTAAACGTGCAATCACATGCAATATGATATGTAAGTGTTCACTAGTTATGCAGTACAATGAGTATACGAGAGACGAACCTTGCAGTCTGGAGCTGAGTGTTATGGTCGTATTCACATTTTCAGAATTGTTCGGTTATAGTCTGATTTTACAAAAAAACATTTCCCCCTTTTTAAAACCAAGTTCACTATAACCAATGGCTCTGATACCAATCAGTCACACCCCCAAAATCCACAAACGGAGTATCACCGTAGGAGGCGTGACTGACCAAGATCTAGCCACCAATCACATTGAACTCATAAGTATATTTAAGTAAAACTTTCATTCATTAACATTAAGTGTTACAACGTTACAAATAATTCACAGTATACAGCGGAAGAAAAATTTATTCGTTAAGTGTTTATAAACCATATGTAAAAACCATTAGTCTTGTGTTAAAATTCCATGTATCTCGACCCATGACCACACCAGCATCCCAGACATCAAGTTCCAACAATATGCATCTAAAGACCTGCAAGGCATGTAACAACGAATCAACAACAAATTGAGCGAGTTCACAATTGGTTGTCCGTTTTAAAGTTGTTCCAAAAATCATAGCTCAATTGAAAACCAGTAGTTAATCAGTTCCTTGTTTCCCAAACCCTATGCAGTGGGGGCTACCCCATGTTATCCACTAGACCCGTTACCATATCGACCACTGACTGAAGTAAGTTAGTGCCCTAACGTCAATGTCTATCATCATTGACTAGTGCCCAGATCCATTAGTTCACGCCCGTCCTCTGCGGCACGGTGTGAGCCTTGTCATACCTAAATAGCCCTATCTAACTAATGACCCGCTCGCCATTGGCCCGACGATTAAGTCGATATAAAAGGAGGGACTTCATGATAGAGATTTTGGTCTAGTATCCGTGTTGTCACCCTTCAATAAAGAGGGTGTGTACGAAATCCCCAAACCAGGAGATTACGAAGTTTCCAATCTATTCCTTATCACATGTTGTCACCCTTCAATAAAGAGGGTGTGTACGTGTTCCAAACCAGGAGATCACGCAGTTTTAGTTTAAATCCTTTAGCCATTCCCAACCCTTGCGAATCCCATTCCTTTTGGAAAGTGTGAACTCACCTCGGTTTGCTCGGTATGCTCAACTACTTTTGCACAAACAATTCAGTCAAAGCCTATAGTATGCACGTATACACAATCAGTTTATCTTCGTAATGATTCTCATGCAATCTAACATCATAAGGTGTGCTTGGGCAATTATTATCAAGTAACACATAAACAGTTAATCAATCCATACAAGATTCCAAGTTTACATGTATGTTCCATAACCATGTTTATCAGTTAAGTGTACTGGGTGCAAAACTAAATCATGTTGTTCGATCAAATGTAAACATCTATAACAGTGGCTGACAAAATAATCAATCTCTAACATGCATGCAGTATACATAAACATATTAACCTATGTTCCTTATAAGCTTCACGACGAAAACCTGATATTTCGTCGACATAGGGTTGCGACGAAAAGGCCACGACGAACACTTGAGATTTCGTCGACATAGGATTTCTTCGAAGGAGAGTTCGTCGGGAAAGGGTCTTCGTCGGCACAGGGTTTTCGTCGAAAATAACATAGTCTGCAACCCTACTGTTTCATCGCATCAATCTCATTTGTATCAGACTAAATCAAAAGCAAGCAATCGGTTATCAATTTATGATGAGAGCCTAATTCCCATTTTCGAGAGCACTAGTTTTAATCACATCAAAACTTAGATATACATGGATAACATTAATTAGTGGCACACATAATAACCATCACATGTCCTCTGACAAGAATGCCGACGTCGAGGGGGGTAGGGTTTCGATATGAAGAGACTGCCGTCCAATGATAGAGGGTTGAGAAAAGAGTAGGGTTTACAAGAAGGGTTGTGACATCTAATACATAATGCACGTAAATAATAGGGAGGGGGCCGGGCTCGGTTTGGGCTTTAGAGAATACAAGGAGCCACAAAAAACTTATTATGAGTGCACACAATGGTCAGCCCAAATCTCTTATTTCCATTAAGGTAGAGTACAGGTGTAAGTTCGGGTTGGGTCTCAATACATAGGTCTAGGGTGGAATAACTTGGGTGTGGCCTCTGGCCCAAAGTGTGTGTGTTAAGTGAGTTTTGCGGTCCACTTGTGTAAACTAGTTCGTGCCCAACCAATTTGGTTCTCTAAATTCATGTATAGTTAATCAGATAAACACACGCAATCATATAGTGGTGCACGAGATAGGCAGATAAGCATAGAGATACACACTAAAAGTTGTGGGATTTCAAGCAATGCTAACCTTAATTATCCGGGTTGTCACATCATCCCCAACTTGAAAGAAATTTCTTCCCGAAATTTAGCACGTAGTTACTGAGGAAGCTAGTTAGCTTGCATGGTTTTCCTGGTTTTCCTGGGGTGTCACAGCATAGTACATGCATTATCACATAGGAAGGGAGCTTACGATGAAACATCTGATTATATCATGAACATAATCACCTGCCTGGTGCTCAACAGGCCATACAATGTATCAAAGGTGATATTTGATTACATGATTGAAAATGTGAAAGATGGAAATTCAAAGTACATCATGTATCCTCGGTTCATATAGATGATGATTGATGATAAGTTCAAGAACATTGAAAAGGATGATGATGATGTTCTAGGTCTGAGGAACATAACAGCAGAAACCATTAGCAGACTAACTAAGGGTCCTGAACCAAGAGTTAAAAGAATGATATGCAGGATTAACAATCCAGCAGATGTTGAGAATGATGCGCGGAGACATGAGAAAAGTGATTCTGATAATGAAAATGAAAAGATGAATGAAATGTGTCACACCCCAAAAACGTCGCAGCGGAATATTAAACGTAGTGGTGACGGAAGTTGGTGCCCATTTATATCTTGTCAAGTGATGCATTTTATTGTTGAACATATTGGTTTATTTTAAACATAAGTTATTAAACATTATGTTTTAAGACACGACACAACTACATAGTTAAGATGTCTTGGATCCTCGCAGATCTTATTACAAAAGTCCCAGAGAGTTTAAAATTTGTCCAACATTTTTAAACAAAACAACATGCATCATCAAACACAAGATACGCCATGATTTTCCTGAAGCCGAACTCAAGTACAAAGGAAGGTGAGTTCACGTATTCACTTACAACCAATTTTAATCCAAGGAAAACTTTCTGATTAGGTGTTTATTTGAAAACATCCATAGAGATTTTAGAAAGTCCATTTTACTTATTAAAAATCCATGGGCCTTCCGCCGGTTCATCGATCCGACAACTGTAATATATATTGCCCAGGTTTTGTATATTAAATTATTGCATCAATTTTCAGACTCGTATGTTAGTTAGACGATACGGACTATATATTAACCATGCAGGGATAATCAAAGCTAGACAATAAACAGAATATTAATTCGTTGTTTGACATTGACACGGGGCGACCGGTCACGGCGGGGTTGTCAACCCGATAGATCTACCAACAATTCATCGCGTGCAATACTTAACTGATTAAACGACATCATGGGCGCAGGGTTCTCTCATTGAGAACAATATGATGTCTGCCTCACGTACAATATATATATCCTACTTATATGACAATTTAATACACGGCGTTGTAGGAATCCCCTGAATCTCCATCATTCGAGACCCAAGCCGGCATCCGTCCCAACTACACGGTCATGTTTCGCCTAGGAAATACCGTATCATCCCAACGTCCAACATATATTCATCAAAAACGTTTTTACTTCGAAACGTATGACTTATCAAATTTAAAATCTTTTAATCGAAAATATATATTTTATATTAAAAGATATGTTTTATTTCAAAAACATTATTAAACCCTTTTATTGACGTGTTCTACCCCCAAAATATATACAAAGCAGTAAAAAGAGGGGTCTAGTGACACTCACCTTTGGGTGCGTATTTTAATATCGCAATCCCAGAGATTGATTTTATATACGTCCTAATATAGGAACAATTCTAAATCAATATATATAACACAAAAATGTAGGATCGATTTCGACCTAAACGAGTCGTTCGGAAGAGCTCAAATCCGTTTCAGAGGCGGAAACAAAGAAATGGACGTGTACACAGCTAGAATCACACTTTAAATCTCTTGTATATTGATTTTACAGCGTTTACATTGACAAGGAACACCGGCAATACCTCGGTATCAGATCTGAACAACGTTACAAATGAAAATGACAATAAGCCTATTTATACTAATTCTGAACCGCTCATAGAGCATTACCATAAAAGCGAACCACATGGATGCCGTATAAGCGAACCACCATGTTGCCATATAAGCGAACCTCTTCATTGACCATATAAGCGAACTCCACATGTTGTCTTTTGTCTTCACATGAACTCTTTCATTGGACCTTCATAAGTAAACACCTCATTGGACCTTTTCATGAAGACTTTTCATTGGACCTTATATTGAACCAATCAAAACAACAAATGGCTACACAATCCTATTAAATCCAATGTGTTTTGTCGTTTTGTCTCATGTGCTCAAGTAATGATGATGTCATCATATGATGTCATCATCCAAGATGATGACATCATGCTTGAACGATTCGCAACGCAACCCGGACTCGACTTTAGACGAAGACGACAGATGACTGCACCAACAAAAAATCCTAAGTTTCTCCGTTTCTTAGAATTATCACATAACTTTGAGATTTTCTCGAAAAGTTGTCATTTTTAATTATGTTGGCACGTTAATATATATATATGCGTCCATATATATATATATATATTTATATATTTTTATGATTTTTGCGATTTGAACGATTTTATTGGTGACCATTATTGTGTAAATCTATTAACTCTCCCGTTTATACGCAATATATCTACGATTTACGCGTCGTAATATATATACATAAACATTCATAGAATTTAACACCGAACACGTAAAATATTACCAACTTATCTATTTTGTCATTTTTAAAGCCAATATACATAAAACATCTCATATGACCAAATTTGATGCTCGATAAACAAGTTACATATTTAACGCAATTTTACCGTTTCTACCTCACAAAACGTACATGCATACATGCATAGTCTAAATTTCTCATTATCAAATTAACACTTAATATATTATCACATTTACATGTTTTAAATCACTTAACACATTTTATCACCTAAGGTTCACTCAAAATTTACCCATACTAGTGTTCATTGAAAAATGCGTATTTTAGCGATTCGGTAACGTTTTCGGGCGTCGGAAGTCACGTATGACCAACCAAACACCAAGTAAACTTAAAATTAGTTAAATTTCTTGTTTTTAAACTAAAAACATCAGTTTATTTACTGATCTAAATCAGTTTTACAAAAATCACCCGAAAAGTCGATTTTTGACCGTTTTAACGCATAGTCTTGCGTTAAACGTTACCATAACCATCCCAACTCAAAACGACTTGATATTTTAACACAATAAATGTTATTTACTGATTAAAATAGTGGTTATAATCAGAGTAGTGCAGTTTTTGTGTAAGTCACATAAATCATGCGATTTCACGTATTTTACAACTTTTAATGCACCAAGTACAACATGCAAAGCTAGCAAACAGTATGACAAAGTTATATATCATTAAACACTTCAAAATAACTTTATTTTAGGGTTTATAATCTAATGAAAATTGATTTTTATTAAATCATGCCCAAATGATCATTTCATGCTTTCATATTATCATGCATGTTTACATATGTGCATCTAATGCACTCATACAACATCATCAACATCATTTATGATCTAATCATACTCAAGAACACATTAATATTATGTTCTTACAAAACATCAACATCATTTATGATCTAATCATACTCAAGAACACATTAGCACTCGGAATTTTGAATATCAACTTTTCAATACCAGTTGTCGAAAATCTTTTTGACGTTTTCAAAAATTTATGCTAAAACACACTGAAAATCTTTTTGGATTTTTGACATAAAATAAATAAAATGCCGTAAAGAAATATTTACAGACAATATTTTGTGAGTTTGCGTTAGAGGATCATATCAGTTTTTGAGACAAATCACCAACACCGTTAAGCTTCATTTCATTTTAAGCTCTAAACGATTCACCTAGATTGTCAATATATTGATCCACTTAAATTTTCACACAAAGTTCAATTGATCCGAGATACTAGGTTAATGTTTTAAGCTCTTGAACTTATTCGTGTGTCCCACTACTTGAATATACTCCCGTATCCAGATCCCAATATTCAGTCTTACAGGTGAGTATACCACAGATGATATCTGTAAGGGAATAAATTATAGTGCGAGGGCCGTGAGAGCTCAGGTCGATCTTTCGATACGCAAAGAGATGACGGCTTCGACTTTTGGTGGGTCCCCTTTAGAGGATCTTTTGCATTACAACAGCAGTGACTATCAATTTTATTGTTTCATCAGCTTGCTGAGGGCGATGCTATGTTCCAAGCATTTGCAGAAAGCATTATCCGGGGACTAGGTCAGAAATTTCTTTCAGCAGAAGTCCCGGGATAATACCCCAGATATCACTGAGCATAAAGACCTAGTATCTCAGAATAAGGGACCTTTCAAACAAGATTTCAGGGGTTACCTATATATCCAAGTTTGTGTTAACCCACAGAACAAGCAAGTTTGAAATTTATGTTTATATCTCGTCACAATCTACTAAATGTGCAAAAACCTACTGACACATCATCAGTGAGACCGTTTATTACTTTTTAACTTTCCAATTCTTTAGCATGTTGTGATCGTCCACTGATGTACTATCATTTCCTCTTATATGCAACAAAAACTCATTTTTCATTTTATCATGTTTTTGGCTTTTTCAAAATTTCAAATGTTTTTGGATTTTCTGAAAAATTTTACTCCCCCTAAAATGCAAACACATTTTAGGAAATAAACTGTACAAACAACGTGACAAACAATATCGAATTGCTTCAATTCGCCATCCACTTGGCATAAACAATCAGAACTTCCCCTTACAACAAACTATTTTCTCATTTAGATTTCAAAACACTTAAGTTTGTTTTAATCAAAATGATTTTTCCGGAAAATAAGTTTGGTTTTACCACTTGTAGGGACATGGTTCATCATATTGTCATTCAATCACTTGTAGTAGATCAAGTACAACTTAATGTCCCTGATTTACCACTTGCAAGTATGCAACCTCTGTACCTCTTGTAAAAATATTCACAACATACAAACCCATGTAGGAATAAACCTCTACACAAACCATTTTACCAATCAAAATGCCGATTCCTGCTTCACACTTACCAACCTGGAAGCTCCGGCAAGTCACACTCATCCTGTACAATTTAAACACATTTAAAAATCTTTCACAAAATCTATCTTAACAAGAATGATGCCGATTCCTGATCCACGATTACAAACTTGGGATCTCCGGCAAGTCAGGAATTTATGGTGAAAAAGCTGTCACCCAAGTCTGACCAGCCTTGGGTGATTTTGGCGGCAAACATCTGTCCCACCAACATTTTGATTTGTAAAACTCTTTTGCACTTTTAACCTTCCCATCAACCATCTTCCCGAAAATATGTTTGACTTTCCCATTGAAAGCCTTCTCAACATCAAATTCTCCCTTATCAGCGAAGAATTGATTTGAGATCTCTACCTTTCCCACTTTCTTCATCAAATTTTCTTTTGACAATGACAGAAAGTTTTCCTCGTTCATCTCAGGAATGGAATTATCAACCTTTTTATCAACCAAAGACTCCTCTGATTTTATGGATTCAGATTCATTGTCAGAATTACTCTCAGATTTAACCACCCACTTTTGTTTACTCAAATCACCTCTTCTTTTGTAAAATCTTTTTGAACTTTCTCCTTCCTCAGAAGTAGAATTTTCAAATTTTTTAACACTTTTCACAGATTGTTCTTTCTCATCAACACAAGTTTTTCTCAAAACAAAATTAGAAGAAACTTCCTGTTTTTGGTAGTTGGTCTTGGGGCAATTCCAAGCTATATGTCCAACTTCTTGGCATTTGAAACAAGTTCTTCTGTCAACTCTTTCAGCAAACCTTTTCACATTCTTCTTTACTTCAGCAAGAAACTCTTGATTCGACTGCTTCCAGAACGGTTTCTTCTGTTCATCCTCTGAACTTCCTCCTGAAACAAATTTTGTTTTTGGTTTATAAGTTTTCTGATTTTTATAATTTTCTGAAGAATTGAAACCTAATCCATTCTTTTTGTAATTACGGTTATGGTTCGGTTTCTTTCGATAACCTGAACCAGAACTGTAACCCTTTTTCTTGTTCAATCTCTGTTGAACTCTTGAAGTGTATTTTTTAGGTTTTTCAACAAGATTTAAATCTTTTATTTCAGAAATATTAATTTCTGTTAATTTGAAAACCTGTTTGATCATTTCAGTTTTGACACTTCTTATTGGAAATTCCTCATCAGAATATAATTTGTCTGAATCATTCAATGTATACGCTACTTTGATTGATTCGTCATTCAAATTAGATTTTGATAACAAGAATTCTTTATTGTAAACCCTCTTAACCGGCGAACTTGGACTTTTCTCAGACGAACTCAAACTATCAGACTTAGACTCCGATTTTGACTCTTCATCCATATCCAACACCTGATCGACAACTCTTTTAACTAACTCGGACTCATGATCAGTGTCAGACGCTGTGAATGTAACATCAATATTGTCTGGTAATTCATCAGTGATTTCAGACTTTAATTTGATGTTTAGAGCCTTATCTACTTGTTCCTCGTTTGGTTTCCTGGGGGAATAACTTTCAAAGATAGGAGGCGGACATCTGTTATACTTGACACTTGGTTTCTTACCAGTATCCTCTTCTTTTTCTTTCTTCTTGAACGCTTCAAGACCTGCAACAGTAGGATAAACACGATCAATTAGATAATCACAAGTAGTATAACTCAAAAGTAATCTGTTGATCCTTTCACTCTCAATTTTCTCAAGTTCCAACTCCTTCTTCAAGTTAGCACAGTCTTCAATATAGTCATTGATGACGCTTTGCTTTGGCATTAAAGTTGCACTCATCTTGTCATTTGCCTTTTCAAATTCTGCATTTGCTCTTTTAAACTGTCAACTGTCCTGTTCAATACGTCGTATGACTCTTTCACATACTTCACATCAAACAGTAAATCTTCTTTCATTTTCTCTAGCTCAGCAATCTTTTTGTCTTTTTCTTCACAAACTTTGCAAAATTCTGAACATTTCTCACAAGGCTTTGTAACTTCAACTACTTTTTCAATTATCTTTTCGACTTCGACAGTCTTTTCAACTTCTACTATCTTTTCAACAATTTTTTCAACTTCCACAAGTTTCTCGACTTCGACAATTTTCTCCACTACTTTCTCTACTTCAACAATCTTCTCTATTGCAATCTCAGCAGTTGCTTCATCTTTTGTTTCTACAGCTTCAGTCTTCGCCTTTTCATCAGCGAGTAGCTTTGCTGCTTCTAGCTCTCTCTGCAATCGAGCAATCTTCTTCTGATTCAGTATCTCAACTTTATCTGCATAGAAAAAATTAAAACTGTCAGGATCAATGCTTTTTCTACATTTGTTAAGATACTCTTCCTCATCATCCGTATCAACATCACTTCCAAGATCTGGAAATATCGGAATTCTTTTCTGACAATCTTCATTTTGATCCAGAATCCTGGTAACAAGTGCCACATTAGATTTAGTTTCACTAGGTATATACTTGTCCCAGCTAATTCCTTTTCAACAACCTCATCATTCTGATCAATTATCCCATAACAAGCTTTCCTATTGGCTTCTTCAATCATTCTCCCATGAGCAGTTTGTGGTTCCTTTTGTTGAGGTTTTTGATCGATTTGATGAAAGATTGATTTCTGATAATAATTGCTCTTTTCTTGACTTCCAGTTGACTCTTGGTTTTTACATTCTCGTTTAAAGTGACCTTTTCCTTTACATCGGAAACAGGTAACTTTTGACTTGTCAAAACCAAGTGGAGAAGCAGCCATTCCTCGCAACTCGTCTCTGCCAGTAATTTGTTGAAATTTTTCAGCTCTCCTGCAGGCACTAGCTAAGCACCACTTCACATCCATCAGCTCAAGCTCTTCTGCATCAATTTGGTCGTAATCTTCTTTTGTAAGCATCGGATTACCAATTCTTCCGGCAATCAGGCTTTCATACGACTCTAACATGGCGACAAGAGATGCCATGTGTTGCTTTGCCACCTCAGGAGAAAGAGCATGACCATTCTTGATGTTCAGTGTCACATTGCACTGCAGATTTGTAGAATTTTGATTTTGAGGGCTAGGTGTATTGTTGTTTGGATCAAAGCTTGAGAATGATGAAGTAGATCCCCCACTTTGAGTTGTAATACTTGCATTTGGACTTGCAGAACCATCAGCACTGAATGCGGTACTAATCTTTGGACTTTGATTAGGAGTGGTCTCAAACTTGTTCCCTCGATAGTACAGACTGACATCTTGCTTTGCATTTGGATAGGTCATGATAGCTGTCTTTTGAATATCCAGCTCCTGCTCTTCGATTTTCTGAATAAACTGAGCCAAATTCATACTCTCAGACTTTCTCATAAGTTTCACAACCATCAAATATGTTCCCCACTTGTGCTGTGGTAACGCCTCAGCTAGTTTGTCAACCCACTCATCGTCCTCTTTCTTGATATCTAACCTACCCATTTCCAAAACTAAATGACAGTATCTATCTATAGTCTGTTTGGTTGTTTCATGATCAAATGCAGTAAACATGTCAAATGATTTCTTCAATAATGCCTTCTTGTTTTTGATCATATCAGCACTCCCTCTGAATTTCTGAATCAAAGCTTCCCAGATGGATCTAGCAGTTCCGTTATGTTGAAGTAAGACAAAGATGTCTTCTTTAACAGCTTGCTGAAGGATGCTGATCATCATCTTCTCACTAGTGTACTTCAACTTATCAGCTTCTGTAAAATCATTGAAACCCTTTTCCAAACCACGTTCATTCTTTGGCTTCTCGTAATCTTTCAGTAAAGAACACCATGCTTCGAATCTGTAAGCTTGAACCCAGTTCTCGAATCGGTTCTTCCAACCCTGAAAATCTTCAATATACATGAGTTTCGGCGGTTTTTGATGAGTGCCTGTCTCATTCTCATTATACAACGCTTCAGCAGGAGTTACAGGGGCAACGGGTGTCGCGAACGCATTGTAGAACTCTTCAGCCATGTCTCAAAACGCAGATGATGCTTTGGGAAATACTAGTCTTATAAGCGGACCACAAATTGCACTAAACGCGGATCTCAAGTGTCACAAAGAGCGAATCTCAATTGATGTTCGAAAAAGCGGACCAAGCATGTCACTTAAAGCGGACCAAAACTTTTACCATTTGAGCGAACCAGACTTAAACATGAACAAATAAGCGAACCAAACACGACCAGAAAAGCGAACTAGACTGTGATCTAAGAGCGGATCTCGATGACGTCAGTACTAGCGAACCAAATGCAAGCGAAAACTCAATTTGAACCAATTTTAGGCCGATTTAAGTTCTGAAAACTTCCAGGTTTTGTTAATTCATGATTACGCACACACTGTGTGAATTTTAAGCGATTTTGACCGTAAAAAGTTCTGTTTTTTCAAAAAAGAAAGGTGTAGAAACAGAAAAAATGATGAAAACGAGCTGTATATGCGAGATCTCCTCCTCCTTGGCTCTGATACCAATTGTAGGATCGATTTCGACCTAAACGAGTCGTTCGGAAGAGCTCAAATCCGTTTCAGAGGCGGAAACAAAGAAACGGACGTGTACACAGCTAGAATCACACTTTAAATCTCTTGTATATTGATTTTACAGCGTTTACATTGACAAGGAACACCGGCAATACCTCGGTATCAGATCTGAACAACGTTACAAATGAAAACGACAATAAGCCTATTTATACTAATTCTGGACCGCTCATAGAGCATTACCATAAAAGCGAACCACATGGATGCCGTATAAGCGAACCACCATGTTGCCATATAAGCGAACCTCTTCATTGACCATATAAGCGGACTCCACATGTTGTCTTTTGTCTTCACATGAACTCTTTCATTGGACCTTCATAAGTAAACACCTCATTGGACCTTTTCATGAAGACTTTTCATTGGACCTTATATTGAACCAATCAAAACAACAAATGGCTACACAATCCTATTAAATCCAATGTGTTTTGTCGTTTTGTCTCATGTGCTCAAGTAATGATGATGTCATCATATGATGTCATCATCCAAGATGATGACATCATGCTTGAACGATTCGCAACGCAACCCGGACTCGACATTAGACGAAGACGACAGATGACTGCACCAACAAAAAATCCTAAGTTTCTCCGTTTCTTAGAATTATCACATAACTTTGAGATTTTCTCGAAAAGTTGTCATTTTTAATTATGTTGGCACGTTAATATATATATATATATATATTTATATATTTTTATGATTTTTGCGATTTGAACGATTTTATTGGTGACCATTATTGTGTAAATCCATTAACTCTCCCGTTTATACGCAATATATCTACGATTTTCGCGTCGTAATATATATACATAAACATTCATAGAATTTAACACCGAACACGTAAAATATTACCAACTTATCTATTTTGTCATTTTTAAAGCCAATATACATAAAACATCTCATATGACCAAATTTGATGCTCGATAAACAAGTTACATATTTAACGCAATTTTACCGTTTCTACCTCACAAAACGTACATGCATACATGCATAGTCTAAATTTCTCATTATCAAATTAACACTTAATATATTATCACATTTACATGTTTTAAATCACTTAACACATTTTATCACCTAAGGTTCACTCAAAATTTACCCATACTAGTGTTCATTGAAAAATGCGTATTTTAGCGATTCGGTAACGTTTTCGGGCGTCGGAAGTCACGTATGACCAACCAAACACCAAGTAAACTTAAAATTAGTTAAATTTCTTGTTTTTAAACTAAAAACATCAGTTTATTTACTGATCTAAATCAGTTTTACAAAAATCACCCGAAAAGTCGATTTTTGACCATTTTAACGCATAGTCTTGCGTTAAACGTTACCATAACCATCCCAACTCAAAATGACTTGATATTTTAACACAATAAATGTTATTTACTGATTAAAATAGTGGTTATAATCAGAGTAGTGCAGTTTTTGTGTAAGTCACATAAATCATGCGATTTCACGTATTTTACAACTTTTAATGCACCAAGTACAACATGCAAAGCTAGCAAACAGTATGACAAAGTTATATATCATTAAACACTTCAAAATAACTTTATTTTAGGGTTTATAATCTGATGAAAATTGATTTTTATTAAATCATGCCCAAATGATCATTTCATGCTTTCATATTATCATGCATGTTTACATATGTGTATCTAATGCACTCATACAACATCATCAACATCATTTATGATCTAATCATACTCAAGAACACATTAATATTATGTTCTTACAAAACACAACACACATATCAACATGATCATCCAATCATTCATACATAAATGCTACTATCCTTCATATTTAAGAACATATGACAAACTTTTACATGCATGCCTACATACATACATATATACACGAAATATATATGCACACATAAACCACCAAAATTTCACTTTTCATCATGTCACTTTCAAATCTTAAATCACCTTTAGAAGATTCTTATATGACACATATGGATTCTTACATGCAATCCTAGTTTTCAAGTAATCATGTAACTCAAGAATCTTTCAACAAAAATAAAAAACACAAACATCTACTCCCACACACACACTCACGGTCACACATACACACACACACACACACATATATATATATATATATACACACATCCATTTTATTTCATTCAAAATGAAACCCATTTGTTTTATGTTTCAAGTTTATGATTAAACTCAAGATCAAGAGAAACTTCCATCACTATCAAGAACATCAAGAATCAAAACAAAGTTTTTAAAATAAATTTTTATACCTTCAAGTTCTTGAATGATTTTTAGTAAAGATTGGTGATGTGGGTCTTGATTATTGCTTGAAATGTCGTGAAATCACTTCTAAACACCCATTTTAGCTTGAAATCACCATGAAAGAGATGTGAATCTTCAAGAACAATTTTGAAAATGAAAATTTCGGTGTTTTAAAAGGTGTTCGGCCGAGATTTTGAGAGAGAGAGAGAGAGAGAGAGTTGTAATTTTTGAAAACATTTCTTGGATTATGGTGTGATTATGGAAGGTGTGTAAAGTTATAATCATGACACACATATCTCTAGTGTTTACATGTGTCATATTGGAAGAATCAAGAAGAGATGGGCACCCCTATGGGCCACTACCTCTCACCCCACTCACATTCATCATATATACATACATACTTATATATAGATTAGTGTTAAAAACAATTATTTTACTAGATACCGGGTATTTTATCTAGCGTTTTAAACCCGTTCTAGCTCGTTTTAAATTATTTTAAATGCTCTATAAAAATAAACCTGCCAAAATATTACGGGACAATATTTTGTTTGCCCGGACTGGCTATGTTGTCGGTATTTGGTAGTATGCGAGCTGTGCTGCGCGACTCGCGCTTAAAATCGGAAAAACAGGAATTTAAGCGTTTTTATTTATTTTTGTCATTCTATAAAAATAGACTTATCAAATTGTTGCTAAAATGATTATCAGTTGCCTTGACTGGCTGTATTGACAGTGTTTTGTCGGTATACGCACTGCATCGCGCGGTACGCGCTTATACTCGAAAAATAGAGTTTCTTAGCATTTTAATTTATTTTTCCTCACGAGTATGATGAAAATATTTATTCTAATCATAATAGACTATTTTTTAGGATTTTGGCACTGATCGGGTGGTCACCGACGTTCGTTTCTCATTTTAACCGTTACGCGATAAGCGTTTATCTTACCGTTGCCAACATAATTTTTATCAAAGTTAAATCTTACCAACACACTAAATTTCACATATAAAAATCATAACTAGTCAAATTGTTAGTGCACTACGTCTATTGACTTCGTCTTGTATCATGAGATAGAATAGGATATCTAGTGCACGAGGTTCGAGATATTGTAAATTGGAGATTAAGTGAAGATTTCGCTTCAAGTGGTCTTGTGACAAGTTCAAGCGAAATCATACCTATTAGATTTCGCTTGAACTAGATCAGGTCACCTTCAAGCGAAATCTTAACTCCTATATATAGGGCACTTGTTAGTTCAGTCAGTATGCAACTTCTGAAAGTGTAACGAAGTGCTGCTGGAATTCTGTCAAGGTTGTAATCATTGTTAAAGCAATATAAGAGACAGATTAAAGATTAACAAGCTGTGTGTGTGTCTAGTTCTCTGATTCCGCCTTTGAACTGGACTTAAACTCTTCTGAACGACTCAAACAGGTCATACAACGATCCAACAAGTGGTATCAGAGCTCAGGAAGAAGAGTTTAGCTTGATATCATTTTTTTTTTGACTTCTACACCTTCTTTTTCAATCTGGACGAGATATAACGGTCAAAATGGTCTGAGTTTTTCACCGAATGTATAAAACAGTAGTCTAACAAAGCCTTGAAAGTTTGAGACCGAAATTCAAAGTAAAAATGACAAAAACTGAACAAAAACTTGATTTCGCTTGAAAGTGTTCGAAGGATAATGTTGATTTCGCTTCAGATCTGAATTTTTGGACTATTTCGCTTGAAAAACTGCTGAAGCGAAATAGATTGTGCTGGATTTCGCTTGAAGACTTCCTGAAGCAAAATAGTTGTTTTCGCTTGAACTGGTTCGCTTCAAGACAATCAATTGTGGGATTTCGCTTGAAAAGACTGAACAGTTGTTTTCGCTTCAAGAACTGATAACTTGGGAGTTCGCTTCAAGTGGTCCATAGTTGTTTTCACTTCAAGCTGTTGACTGTTTGAGTTCGCTATTTCGCTTGAAAAGTGAAACTTTGTATCAAGAACATTTCACGGATACCGAGTGTCAGTCATTTTCAGTTTATTTGATATTTGATTGTACTGATTGTGTTTGTTTGTTTGTCTATTGTCAGGTTTGCATAATGGCTGAGGAATTTTTCAATACGTTTTACAACGCGTTCGCAACCGAATCGTCTGAGACTTCAAATATTACGCCAAAAACCATTTCTAAAGTGCTAAATGAAAATATCAAGAATGATAACTTTTACGGAACTCATTCAAAGCCACCAGCTCTTGATAGCATTGAGGATTATACCTGGTGGAAAGAACGCTTTATCAACTGGGCGAAAGCGTATGCTCATGAAAGTTGGTTTTGCCTGGAGTATGGGTATGAAAAACCAAAAGACGATAAAGGCGAAGATCTTGTATTCAAGAAGTTTACCAGAGAGGATAAAGCTGAATACGGAGCTGAACAGAGAATGATTGCTTTGATCCAGTCCGCAATCAGAAATGATATCTTTGCTTTACTAACTCATGACGGGTCATCTAAGTCTGTCTGGGAAGCTTTACGTGTTAAAGCTGAAGGGGGTAAACAGATTCAAAAGAACAAAATTGCTTTATTAAAGAAAGAATTTGATTTGTTTGATAACATAAAAGGAGAGACAGTGAGACAAATGATTGAGAGATTTTGTCATCTTAAGATTGAATTGGAAAGACTAAAAATAAACAAAACAAGAGAGGAATTGATAGACAAAGTGATTGAAGCGTTACCACGAGCTGATCAGTGGCAAACGTTTGTTTTTATTTTGAAAAATGATGCTGTGTATGATAATGTTACTCTTGATGCTTTGTTTGAAAAGATTGAAAGTCATGATTTGGAGTTGCAGAAGCAAAACAAGATGACTGATTCTTCACATCAACAGAACGTTGGCTTGTACTACAAAAGCAGTGTGCTGTCTGATAAAGGCGTTGGTTCACCAAAAACAGCATTTAGTGGTGAAAAGATGAAAGAACCAAAAACAACGTCAATAAGTCATCATTCTGGATATCATTCATCTTCAAAGACAAATTCTGACGATTCTGAAGAAATTCTGTGCAACATTGCTCTTAAACTGAAGAATTCTCCTGCAATGAGCATAAATGCAGCGAAGCAGCAAATGAGTTTCCTTGCATCTGTTTTGGAGTCATATGAAGGTCTAGTAGCTGGCAAAATTGGAAATTCTGAATTGACCAAAGAAGACTACGATCAGATTGATCCGGAAGAGATGGAGCTCATTGACATCCGTTGGTGTTTAGCTAGTTGTATTAGAAGAGCTCAGAGGTATATGGAGATTACCGGGAAACAATCGCTTGGAGGTGCTTCAACAAAGCTTGGATTCGACAAATCCAAAGTGACCTGCTTCAAATGCAAGCAAAAGGGTCATTTTAAAAGAGAATGCAGAAATTCTGAAGTTGGTGAAGGAAGTGAACGTCCTTTCAACGATGATTATTATCGAAAGGCGATTTACCATCGAAGCAGAGAAGAACCAAAGTTGATTGAAGATAAACCTAGATCAAGAGCTTGTTTTGTAATACACGATGATGAAGGATTTGACTGGAGCACAGTTTGTCCTGAAGAAGATCGTTTAGAGAATGTTCGTAAAACAGCTCACGGGAGAGCTATGACAGAAGAAAGAAAGTTTGTTTTTGTTACTGAGATTCAAGAGGAAAACAAAGACAAAGACATTGCTGAAGTCCATGAAGAAAAAATTGAGATCAAAGAGAAAACTAGGGAAGAGATCTTAAGTGAGAAGACTTACAGAGAAAGAAACGTCGTTTTAAACAGAATGGATGACATGCAGGAAGAGTATGAGATGGCTGTTGGTAGCAAACGATGGGATAAAAAGAGAGAATGTTACTATAACAAAGAAGGAGAACCGGTTGTTCCCAGGAAAGACATAATCTTCGATGATGTTCTTCTTGCTGTCCCGTTAAGAGCTGAATACTATAGAAGAGTATTGAAAGATGACAAATATGCTAAGCAATATGAAAAGGATATTAGATATGCCATGTTATCGTGTCTGAGAAAAAGGGATGAAGAGAGAATGAAGAAGAATGTTGAAGAAATGGTGAACAATCTGAAGAAAGTTGCTGAAGAGGTTAACATAGAAACTGTTGAAGTTGAAGTTGTGAAGGAAATCAAAAGTGAAGAAGTTGTTGTGAATGAAGAGGTTGAGAAAGCTGTTATTGAAGAACAGCAGTTTGAAGAAGAGGTGAAGAAAGAAGAGAAAGAAGAAAAGAATGAGAATTTGAAAGTTGGTGATGCTGGTAATGAAGTTAGTGTTGAAAAGAAGCAAGATGTTGCTGACCAGACAGAGATTGCTGAAAATACCGAAGTGCCAATCACTGAGGTAAATTCTGATTCTGAAAACTTGAAATTTATTGATCAGTGCAAGAAATGCATGGAACCGTGCAGAGCTTGTATTGAAAAAGATGAGCAATTTAGAACAAGAGATCTTGAGTTCACAAAAATTGAAAACATTTTCAAAGGTAAATGCAAAGAAATGCTAGAAAAAGAAAAAGTTTTTAAAGAAAATGATGAAAAACTTTCAGTAAAATGTAACAAATTAGAAAAGGAAAATGAAGTTTTGAAAGAAAATGTTTTGAAAATGACAAATGAATGTGAACAAAAGGAAATTGCTTGTCAAGAAATGAAAAAGGAATATGACTCAATGAAATTAGCATATGATATTATGAAAGAGTCATACGACAAAGTGAAAGATGAAATGAAATATGCTCAATCTAGAATGAATTATATGTCTGAAACAACCAAAGAGCTTAAACGAATGTATTCTATAAAACAAGATGTTGTTAATTCCTATATTGAGGATGTTGCTAATCTAAAGCGACAGATTGCTGATTTAGAACAGGATAACAACAAGTTAAAAAGTTAGCACGTGTCGTCATATGTGCTTGAACGAATTTTCAATATAAAACCGGGTGAGGGTGAGTCTGAACAGAACAAGAAAGGTATTGGTTCAGAGTTTCATCAAGTTCCACCACCGGGAAAATTTGCATTTTATGATGAGGAAAAGGTCGAAAAAGCTTTCAACATGGTAGACCAATTCCCAGACAACATTGACATAACCTATTCCAAATCTGATGATTCTCATGATTCAGAGGTGGTAGGTAAAGTTGTTGAAAGTGTGTTGAAAGAAGAGTCGGTTGATACAGGTAAATCTGAATCACAGGATGAAGATGAAGGAAATATTCATGATGGTTATCTGAAAAACACAAAATCCGAGGAAAATTTGAATGATGATTCAAAAGGATTGGTTTATACCATGATTGGATCGGACAAATTATTCTTAGATGTTGTATTCCCGATTCAGAATGTGATTTCAGAAAAGTTTGACAAAGTTTTCAAAATGGTTGAGATTGAGAAGTCTGAGATTTCAAAGTTTGTCGGTAAGAGTCATAGAGGTTCGTATAACAAACCTGGTTTCAAAAAGAAGAACATGAAGGCTGGGTTGGGTTATAAGAAGAAACAACATCGAAACAAAAATGAAATGCCAAATTTTCAGGCAAAATGAGTTTTGTTCAAGGAGGAAGTTTAGAAAAAGAAAAAGAACTCAAAATGAAACAGTCTAATGATGAATTCTTTGCTAAAAAGCAAAAGCAACAACCACAGGTCAAAGATGTGTCCATGAGAACATGTTTCAAATGTGATCAAAAAGGACATCTTGCACGCAAGTGTCCTAATCTAAAACTTGTGGATGTTGACAAAAAGAAGTTTGATGCTGAGAAACAAAAATCTGAGAATGTGAGACAAAGATCAACCAGATTTGATTCGAAACAAACTTGGAGGTACAATACAAACAAGTTTGCTTCAAATCAAAATTGGAAATTAAACCAGAACTTGATTCAAGACAGACCTGGAATTCTCACACACCCAGATTCAGAACAACACAAAGTTGGAAAACCACAGTTGATATGACAAAACCTCAAGAGTTTTGGAAACCAAGAGTTGTTGTTCAAAATCAAAATGTTCAAAAAATTTCACATTTTTACAAACGAGGAACACCAAAAGGTCAAACATGGAGTGTTAAGAAACATGTTGATTTGGTAAAAGATGAGAAAGTTGAAGTTAAAATTGAGAAAGTTTTTGTGAAAAATGACAAAGAATTTCCAGCATTGAATGAAAATTATTGTATTGAAATGCCTAAGGTTCAACAGACCTGGGCTAAATTGTTCAAGTAATTCAGTTAGTTGAATGTGCAGGTGCTCATGGAATTCAAAGATTGTGAGAATGGAGGTTGGAGCAGCCTGGCACATCGAGAGGAGGTTGCTGGATCCTGTGTTGGTTGAAACAGGAAGTTTATATGTTTTCTGTAAATAAATAAACAATATTTTCAAAAACCCTAAAAATTGAAAAATTTGAAAAACCAAAAATATGTTTGTTTTTAATTTTTGTCAAATATTCAAAAATACAAAAATATGTTTTGATTGAATACGCCGAAACCCTCACGGCTGAACAAACATGATTACTTTCATCAGATTGAAAAACGGTTTTCAAACTGTTAAGATCAATGGGTTGTAAATCATGGGGGTACTTTATGTTATATTTTCTGCAAAACAGAGCATGAAATGCAGAAAATGGATGGCGAGACAAAGCTATCAGTATTGGTTGTCAAATTTTCTTTATATGATTTTGCATTTTAGGGGGAGTAATATTGTTAGAAAATACAAAAACATTTGAAAATTTGAAAAAGTCAAAAACATGATAAAATTCAAAATTGAGTTTTTGCGTAAAAAGAGGAAATGATAGTACATCAGTAGACAGTTACAGTATGCTAAAGAAATGGAAAGTTTAAATGTGTTAAACGATCTCACCGTGGATGTGTCGGTAGATTTTTATACATTTAGTAAACTTTTTCGGGATATAAACCTAATTTCAAACACTTGCTTATTTCGTGGGGAACACTACTTGGATATATAGGTAACCCCCTGAAATCTCGTTTGAAAGGTCTCAAAATCTGATATACTAGGTCTTTATACTCTATGATGTCTGGGGTATTATTCCGGGACTTCTGCTGAACGGTAGTTCTGACCTAGTCCTTGGCTAATACTTGCTGCAATGCTTGAAACACAGCATTAAACCCTCAGCATGCTGAAACAATAAAATTGATATATGCTGCTGTTGTAAGCAAAAAGATCCTCTAAAGGGGACATACCGAAAAGTCGAAGCTGATATCTCTCTGCGTATACGGAAGTATCGATCTGAGATCCCTCGGCCCTCGCATACCTAATTTATATACAGATATCATTGTAGTATACTCACCTGTAAGACTGATTATTGGGATTCTGGATACGGGAGTATATTCAAGAGGTGGGACACATGAATAGGTTTAAGTTCTTAATACACCTAATTCGTATCCTGAATCAGTTGAAGTTTGTATGAAAATTTAAGTGGATCAGTATATCGACAATCTAAGTGAATTGTTTAATGCATAAAGTGTTATTAAGCTCAACGGTACTTGTGACTTGTCAAAAACTGATATGATCCTCTGACGCATACTCAAAACAAAAATATTGTCTGTAAATATGCTTGTACATATTTCGTTATTGCTTTATATATTTTCAGAAAATACAAAAAGATTTTGATTTCTGCTTTATTTTCGACAACTGATGTCTGAGTGCTGAGTTTCAAAATCTAAGTAAGCTGATTGTGTTTCTGAAAATGAAACAAGTTCATTAATTTGAAACTTGAAGTTTTAAAATCAAAAACAGTTTGTGATATCTCCAAGGTCATTAATTTGGACTTGGATGATAAACTGTGAGGGAGTTGGATTCTTTAATACTGCTAAATCTATACTGTTTGTTGATAGAGGGAGTGGATTAGAGATTTGATTGGAATTGTCAGGTTATGATTCCTGGATAGTCTAAAATGTTGTTACTTATAAATGTTTGAGAAATTGCAGAGATTCCAGATTACGATCCCAGAAGCTGAGTCTAAGGGGGAGTCTGAAGACGAGCTCAAAGCAAGGGGGAGCTTGTATACGGAAAGCAAGGTGTCGATCCCAAAGTACAGAAGCTTAACGAAAGGGGGAGCCTGATGAAGAAAAGAGGAAAAGCTGAAACTAAAGACTGAAGAATGATAATGTTACAATCTGAGTGAGGATGCAGAATGATCAAGACTGAAGAAGGTGTCATATTACAAGAATAGTCACTGAAGACTTCGTCAATATCCGAGGGGGAGTCTGTTAGTGCACTACGTCTATTGACTTCGTCTTGTATCATGAGATAGAATAGGATATCTAGTGCACGAGGTTCGAGATATTGTAAATTGGAGATTAAGTGAAGATTTCGCTTCAAGTGGTCTTGTGACAAGTTCAAGCGAAATCATACATATTTGATTTCGCTTGAACCAGATCAGGTCACCTTCAAGCGAAATCTTAACTCCTATATATAGGGCACTTGTTAGTTCAGTCAGTATGCAACTTCTGAAAGTGTAACGAAGTGCTGCTGGAATTCTGTCAAGGTTGTAATCATTGTTAAAGCAATATAAGAGACAGATTAAAGATTAACAAGCTGTGTGTGTGTCTAGTTCTCTGATTCCGCCTTTGAACTGGACTTAAACTCTTCTGAACGAATCAAACAGGTCATACAACGATCCAACACAAATATAGCCCAGTTACCTATTCACAACACGTATTACAATTGTACGGTACGGCCTGAAAAGCTGGGTGTCACAGTATCCCCCTGTTTAGGAAATTTCGTCCCCGAAATTTTTACTCTACAGGTTTTATTTTCGCACTAATAAGAATAAACAAAACGAATCTATTGATTATAGTCTCATAGTTTCTGCGAGAAACTTGGATTCTTACGAAGAATCCTTGTAGATCTATATTACACACGTTCTCGATTCCTAAACTCTCATCTCAACACTCTCCACCCTCTCTAGGGTCCAACATTCACAAGCTCTAAATCAAGAAGATTCATGTCAAAGTTCAAAAATTTCGGGTATCCTCTGGTTATACGACCTATAAATCGCAGATACTACTAGAATGTTGAAATCGCCCTTCTGGTTAGTAACATAACTTTTCTGGCTATACGCACTGCTTCTTCGATGCTTCGATAGACCTCCGTTTATCTCCCAAATAATCTTTACAAAGCGCAAAATTATTGTATCACCCATTATACATCTCTTCAAATGCATCCGAATAGTACATCACGTACACCACTCATTTCTGATGGTAACATGAGCCCATATGCAACTGATCCAACCCAAGATGGGCTCTCGAAGGGACCAAGTCAACGTGGCTCAGCTTTTCTTTCCTCTGCTAAAACCTATAGTATCTCTCTTAATATAATTCCTTTAACAGAACTAAATCTTCAATTGTCCATGTAATTCTTCTGTTGATCAATTGGCGACCTTTAACCTTCCCTTGATTTAGACAAATCCTGTCGTTGGTTTCCTAAATAAACTAAGGTCCGGTCAATTGTCCCTTGTCACGTTAGCTCCACGTAATGACGATCATCTCTTCATCCATGCAAGGCTTCAAACGGAGCAACCTAAATACCAGCGTGTTAAGTATTGTTGTAAGATATCTCTGCCAAGGGCATGTGAGTATCTTAACTTTCTTTTAAGTCCATGATACACGCTTCCCAATCTCAAACTGATCTATAAACATACTTTCATCATCCTTTCTAATTCCATAGTTAACTTCAAACGTTACTTATAATTCTCTTTGGTTCGTGTATAGACAAACATGTCGTCGATGACTGTTATCACGAACTTACTTGATTAGGGTTTCCATATCCTATTCATGAGATTTATGAATTTAAATGGCGCATTAATTAAATCAAAGGGCATGACTAATATCTCGTAATGGCCATATTACGTTTGAAAAGCATTCCTCGAATTTTCTTCGTAACAACCTTCAACTAATAATATTCTAGTCGTAGATCGATCCCTCGTATAGCGGCTGAGTCACGATAGTTTGATTGAACAAATTGTCAAATCCTTGGTAATAAGGTACCGATTCTTGATAGTCAACTTGCTCGGCTTTCTGAAGTCCTCACATATCCTGAAGAATCCATTCTGCTTTATTCCATCAAAGCAGATGCATCTTATGGCGAAAAGCTCAATCAAATGAAATCCTTGTCCATAAGCTCTTAAAACTATCTCGTCATTTCTATCATTTCAGGCGGTGCTTAATCTATAAGAAGATTGTGCAATCGGGTGTAGCACCGTGAGTCAGATCGATTCGAAATTCGATCCATCTCGCAAGGAAGATCCAAGTATGTCTTTTTAGGAAGACTTCCGGATAGTTGCGACTGATAGAAATCTCTCTGACGTTCCTACATTCGGTTTCCGCATCCATCACAACACTAACCACTCTCGACTATTAACACTCAACACTCGACTCAATCGATTTCCGCGAACAGCTTCCGCCTTTCTACTGCCATCAGGATGAGATATTCCAACTAGCCTCTTCGAGCGATAGTCCCCACTTCATCCTCGAAAAGTGAATTCATTCTTGCATCTTCGTCAAAGCTTCTCAGCTCCCTGATAATAAACCAATCTCTAGAGCTATAATCGCCTAAATAAATACTATAACTACGAACAACCTTGCCAGTTTCTATCAATTTACCAACTATTAGTTCTATCGGGCACTTTATACTTAGCTTACTTATAGGTGAACACAACAATGGTTCGTAATTTTTCGAACAAAACTCAAGTCAAGTTTAGTATTATAAGTATGAACTTAGATTGGCTTTTGATTCGAAACATACCGGTAACAGTAGCAGGACTCTCACTTGCCTTCCTGACACTTGCCCCAACGGAATTACTCTTAACGTCCTGTCCTTTCGATTTCGGGCATTCCCTTTTGTAGTGTCCTTGCCCACCGCATGTAAAGCATCCTTCAAGTGCAGCTCCATCCGATGTACTCTTAGCGTAACACTGGGAAGTCACATGTCCGGTTCGGCTTCATCTGGCGCACTTCTCTTATCCATTGCCGTCCTTACCCTCTCTTGACTCTTTAGGGTTAGCTACACTTGCTTTCTCCAATCTGCGTTTCTTCCTACTTCCAACTTCGAGAGTCTTCTTGGAGCTCTCGGGTTTGTGCTTCTTCGAATCTCCAATTCCAGGTTCAGATCGCTGAAACACTCGGATAACCGACTCATTCTGACAGCCTGATATCACGCATATCGATGTCACATCATTGCATAGGACACCAGTAAATGATCTTGGGCTACAACCCTGGATTGTTTTGTGTACGCTCTGGTGCACTGTTCATATGGTTAATAGAAATCAGGAATACGTTCCAATGAGATCATCACAGATGAACAACCAAAACTTTCCGATCATTATTTTACCTGAAGGGTTTCCAATCTGTGTCCCACCAAGATCATGCCGAGGATTACCGCATTCACGTTTCTGGCCATCATTTTGGTTAGCATCACACTGTTCCTAGGCAGTATTAACGTGTTGGGTTATGAGTCATGCCAACTCCTCTAGGGTAGCAGGTAGTCCAGTGTCCTGTCTCACTTTTGGCGGCATTTTCGTCATTTCTATTATTTACAACAATAATAATCAAATGAGACGATAACCAAAAATAAAAATAATTCAATCATTAAATATTATTGGACCAAACATTGCGCATGTATAATATCCACATATTAATGAGAAAAAATTTTAAACCAAAAGTTAATCATCTGATATTATCATAGAAATTAACAACTTGTTTTTCAGTACATCATGTCTATCATTGGCATATCTACATCTATACCTATAACAAGTTTTTCACAAAATTTCTACCTAATATCACAAAAATATAATTGGCACACAGGCCCCCAAAAGGAAACATCAAAAGAGTATCCAGACACAACAACCAAAAACAATCAACCACAAACAAACAAAGAAAACAACATCTAACACTTCATCCCTATGAAATCTAGCATCTTCCTAACCAACTCCTCCAGATCCACTATCCTCCAATGCATCTGATCCATCGCGCTATCATCTAATTCCTTCAACATATCGTACCGATCCATTTGCCCCTCGAGGTCCTTCAGTTTACCCTTAGTCGTTTCCAGTTCTTCATGCATGGTAGTGAACTGTCGGTCACAATGGCAACATCGATCCACCCAAACCCCTTTCTGCTTCTTAGAAGCAGATGCAGTCTCAACTTGTGACGTAGAAGCAACCTCTCTAGCAGGCCTAACTCTCTTCCCACGACGATAATACACTAATGGAGGCGTAGTAGATGTGCGTGACTCAATGACATGTAAAGGTGACTCTGACAAAACAGGTGGAGGGACCTCAGCAACAGGCTCGATCACAGTAGCATGTGGAGCAACAGATGGCTCTAATGGTCGAGCTGTAACAATAGTGGCATCCATTGCTGGTGCAATACTAAAAGGTCCTCCAAATACAGGGACATCTCTGATCACGTCATCGATAACTGGTACTGTGCCAGATGATTGTCCTATCTCATGAATCGAGGGAGGAGCGTCATCGTTGTCATCAATCCACCCGTTGCTTATGAAAGCATAACAGGCCTGGCTAGCGAAAGCAGGATCAACATGGAATGATGAAGCAAACTCAGCCATACCAACCATCTGTGGGGTCGTGATAGGTGTCTCTGGTAAAATGGATCTGGGTGAAGTCTCGAAATCTGGCTTGCTACTTGAGTCGTTGATTTCGATGACCTCGTGCTCGTGCGACATCTATGACACAAATATAATCATATAAGTTAGTGTGTGATCAACATGAATAGTAACACATAAGGCCCAAAATAAACAGAAAATAACGTATGCACATAAACACACAAGGGTTTTTATACATGATACAATTTTTCTTTGTTTATTTAAAATTATTGGCTTCGAGAATTTTGGACTTTATATTTCAAAATTCTCCGGTTGAAGTCTAGTGTTTTCCTCCGAAAACATCTAGTTCCCTAACAACCAATGGCTCTGATACCAACTTCTGTCACACTCCCAAAACGTCGCAGCGGAATATTAAACGTAGCGGTGACGGAAGTTGGTGCCCATTTATATCTTGCCGAGTGATGCATTTTATTGTTGGACATATTGGTTTATTTTAAACATAAGTTATTAAACATTATGTTTTAAGACATGACACAACTACATAGTTAAGATGTCTTGGATCCTCGCGGATCTTATTACAAAAGTCCTAGAGAGTTTAAAAGTTGTCCAACATATTTAAACAAAACAACATGAATCATCAAACACAAGATACGCCATGATTTTCCCGAAGCCGAACTCAAGTACCTGTAGAACACGTTAAAATCAAGTGTCAACACAAAGGAAGGTGAGTTCACGTATTCACTTACAACCAATTTTAATCCAAGGAAAACTTTCTGATTAGCTGTTTATTTGAAAACATCCATATAGATTTTAGAATGTCCATTTTAGTTCCTTATTAAAAATACATGGGCCTTCCGCCGGTTCATTGATCCGACAACTGTAATATATATTGCCCAGGTTTTGTATATTAAATTATTGCGTCAATTTTCAGACTCGTATGTTAGCTAGACGATACGAACTATATATTAACCATGCAGGGATAATCAAAGCTAGACAATAAACAGAATATTAATTCGTCGTTTGACATTGACACGGGGCGACCGGTCACGACAGGGTTGTCAACCCAATAGATCTACCAACAATTCATCGCATGCAATACTTAACTAATTAAACGACATCATGGGCGCAGGGTTCTCTCTTTGATAACAATATGATGTCTGCCTCACGTACAATATATATATCCTACTAATATGACAATTTAATATACGACATTGTACGAATCCCCAGGCCGGCATCCGTCCCAACTATACGGTCATGTTTCGCCTAGGAAATACCGTATCATCCCAATGTCCAATATTTATTCATCAAAAACGTTTTTACTTCGAAACGTATGACTTATCAAATTTCATATATTTTCATCGAAAATATATATTTTATATCAAAAGGTATGTTTTATTTCAAAAACATTATCAAACTCTTTTATTGACGTGTTCTACCCCCAAAATATATACAAAGCAGTAAAAAGAGGGGTTCAGTGACACTCACCTTTGGGTGCGTATGTTAATATCGCAATCCCAGAGATTGATGGTTATATACGTCCTAATATAGGAACAATTCTAAATCAATATATATAACACAAAAATCTTAAGTTTCTCCTTTTCTTAGAATTATCTCATAACTTTGAGATTTTCTCGAAAAGTTGTCATTTTTTATTATGTTGGTACGTTAATATATATATATATATATATATATATATATATATATATGAGTCCGTATATATATATATATATGTATATATATGTATATATTTATGATTTTTGCGATTTGAACGATTTTATTGGTGACTATTATTGTGTAAATCCGTTAACTCTCCCGTTTATACGCAATATATCTACGATTTGCGCGTCGTAATATATATACATAAAAATTCATAGAATTTAACACCGAACACGTAAAATATTACCAACTTATCTATTTTTTCTTTTTTAAAGCAAATATACATAAAACATCTCATATGTACCAAATTTCATGCTCGATAAACAAGTTACATATTTAACGCAATTTTATCGTTTCTACCTCACAAAACGTACATGCATACATGCATAGTCTAAATTTCTCATTATCAAATTAACACTTAACATATTATCACATTTACATGTTTTAAATCACTTAACACATTTTATCACCTAAGGTTCACTCAAAATTTACCCATACTAGTGTTCATTGAAAAATGCGTATTTTAGCGATTAGGTAACGTTTTCGGGCGTCGGAAGTCACGTATGACCATCCAAACACCATGTAAACTTAAAATTAGTTAAATTTCTTGTTTTTAAACTAAAAACATCAGTTTATTTACTGATCTAAATAAGTTTTACAAAAATCACCCGAAACGTCGATTTTTGACCGTTTTAACCCATAGTTTTGTGTTAAACGTTACCATAACCATCCCAACTCGAAACAACTTGATATTTTAACACAATACATGTTATTTACTGATTAAAATAGTGGTTATAATCAGATTAGTGCAGTTTTTGTGTAAGTCACATAAATCATGCGATTTCACGTATTTTACAACTTTTAATGCACCAAGTACAACATGCAAAGCTAGCAAACATTATGACAAAGTTATATATCATTAAACACTTCAAAATAACTTTATTTTAGGGTTTATAATCTGATCAAAATTGTTTTTTATCAAATCATGCCCAAATGATCATTTCAAGCTTTCATATTATCATGCATGTTCACATATGTGCATCTAATGCACTCATACAAAATCATCAACATCATTTATAATCTAATCATACTCAAGAACACATTAATATTATGTTCTTACAAAACACAACACACATATCATCATGATGATCCAATCATTCATACATAAATGCTACTATCATTCATATTTAAGAACATATGACAAACTTTTACATGCATGCCTACATACATACATATATACACGAAATATATATGCACACATAAACCACCAAAATTTCACTTTTCATCATGTCACTTTCAAATCTTAAATCACCTTTAGAACATTCTTATATGACACATATGGATTCTTACATGCAATCCTACTTTTCAAGTAATCATGTAACTCAAGAATCTTTCAACAAAAATAAAAAAACACAAACATCTACACCCACACACACACTCACGGTCACATATAAATATATATATATATATATATATATATATATATATATATATATATATACACATCCATTTTATTTCATTCAAAATGAAACCCATTTGTTTTATGTTTCAAGTTTGTGATTAAACTCAAGATCAAGAAAAACTTCGATCACTATCAAGAACATCAAGAATCAAAACAAAGTTTTTAAAATAAATTTTTATACCTTCAAGTTCTTGAATGATTTTTGGTAAAGATTGGTGATATGGGTCTTGATTATTGCTTGAAATCACTTCTAAACACCCATTTTAGCTTGAAATAACCATGAAAGGGATGTGAATGTTCAAGAAAAATTTTGAAAATGAAAATGTGGGTGTTCTAAGAGGTGTTCGGCCGAGATTTTGAGAGAGAGAGAGAGTTGTGATTTTTGAAAATATTTCTTGGATTATGGTGTGATTATGGAAGGTGTGTAAAGTTATAATCATGACACACATATCTCTAGTGCTTACATGTGTCATTTTGGAAGAATCAAGAAGAGATGGGCACCCCTATGGGCCGCCACCTCTCACCCCACTCACATTCATCATATAGACATACATACTTATATATAGCGTTTTAAACCCGTTTTAGCGCGTTTTAAATTATTTTTAATGCTCTGTAAAAATAAACCTGCCAAAATATTACGGGACAATATTTTTTTTGCCCGGACTGGCTATGTTGTCGGTATTTGGTAGTATGCGCGCTGCGCTGCGCGGTACGCGCTTAAAATCGCAAAAATAGAAATTTAAGCGTTTTTATTTATTTTTGTCATTATATAAGAATAAACTTATCAAATTATTGCTAAAATGATTATCAGTTGCCTTGACTGGCTGTATTGACAGTGTTTTGTCGGTATATGCGCTGAATCGCGCGGTACGCGCTTATACTCGAAAAATAGAGTTTCTTAGCGTTTTAATTCATTTTTCCTCACGAGTATGATGAAAATATTTATTCTAATCATAATAGACTATTTTTTAGGATTTTGACACTGATCGGGTGGTCACCGACGTTCGTTTCGCATTTTAACCGTTACGCGATAAGCGTTTATCTTACCGTTGCCAACATAAGTTTTATCAAAGTTAAATCTTACCAACACAATAAATTTCACATAAAAACATCATAACCAGTCAAATATAGCCCAGTTACCTATTCACAACACGTATTACAATTGTACGGTTCGGCCTAAAAAGCCGGGTGTCACAAAATGGTTGAGAAGAGAACCCGTTGGTGGTTTATGAAAGATGGAAAGAGAAAGAGAACTCCGAAGACATCCCCTGTTGTACCTATTCCCAAGGAGCCAATGTTGAAAATTGTTGTTAAGGGTATAGTGAAAGGGGGAGTCATAAGAGAAATTAGAAATTTAAATTGTTATATTATTCAAATGAAATCTTCAATGTCTGTTTTGCCTTCAAAAGAAAGACAACAAAGTTTAATTGATGAAACAGTATTTGAACCATCAGAAGTTATTCAACAAGGAGCTGATCTATTGAAACATTCTCTTGAAAGTTTTCTAAAAAAGAATGAAGATATTGCTGCTCAGAAAGATCAAAGCACAAGTGCTCAAGGTGAAAGTGTCAAAGGTTCAGAGCCTGAAGGAGTTGTTCGTGATGATACAAGTGAAGATGCTGATGATGAGTCAACTGAGACTGAGACAGAGCTTGATTTGTCTACACTTGGTCGTGGAAAGGCTCGGTTGAAAAAGAAATCGAAAAAGACAAAGAAAGCATCGGATGATGAAGATTCTACCTATGTGCCACTTGAAAAGAAAAAGAAACTAATAAAGAAACGAAAGGCTGTTCAGAATGGTGTTCTTCCAAGACGTGTTAGAGCTAGGAAGGGGTCTGCTCCAGCAATCAAAGATCAAGGTGGAAAAAGTGAAAAACATGTCACAACTTCCAAAGGGCCTGAAGCTGAAAAAATTCAAAGTGTTGATTTCCCAAAGAGCCCGAAGTGCAAAATGTTGATGTGCCAGAAGTTGAGGTTCAGGAAAATGTTGGTGACGATGATTATGTTGAAGTTAGTATTCCTCCATCACCACCACATCCAGTGACTCCAGATATTCCTGAATCCTCAAGGCCAAAGAATACAACTTTTCCTGGTCTATTTGGAGAGCTTCCTCATGCTTTTGGGGTATATAAAGATGATATTCCAGATGATGATTTTGATATGTTCAACAATGAGGTCGTGAAAGTTTTAGAGAAGAAAGTTGGTGATCTAGAGAAAGAAAAGACCAAAGCTGAAGCTGAACGTGACGTGTTAAAGCAAAAGCTTGAAGAGCTGATGAAAGAAAATGAAGAAATCAAGACTGTCATGATCAATCAAGCTAAGAAGTTGAAAAAAATTGGATGATGATGTTCATGACAATACTCAGTTATTTGAGTGTCTATCAGCAGAAAATGTTGAAATGCGTGTGAAGATGAAGAAGCTAGAAGAGATAAATGAGATGTTTAAAGGCATGATAAGTGATCTTCATGAAGCATCCTCAAGCGAAATGAAAGCTATGAAGCTAGAAATGGAAGCGATGAAAGCTGACAAAGTGATGAAAGATGATCAGCTCAACATGCTTTATACAGTGATGGAACATCATCTGGGTATTGATGTTCATTCTGTCTTTCAAAACATTGAGATCATAAAGGCTGAAGAGCATAGAGTTGAAAGAGAGAAAGGTTGGCTGAAGAAGTAACTCAAAGAAGGAAAAGTGTTATAGATGAGACTCAAGAAGCAGGTGGTTCTTCGAGCCAAGCTGATGTAGAGATGGTTGATACAGAAGCTGATCTTGATCAAAGCTTCGTTCTTGGTGAGTCTTCTCATCTCTTTTACAATCTTGAATATATTATTCGCCGAGTGAAAATAGAGCAAAGAAGGCGAAAGGGAAAAGAACCTGAAAAGTTGCTGTTAAAATGGAAAGTAGAGGAAGAGGTTGTAGTAGAAGAAGTAGAAGAAGAAGAAAAAGAATAGGGTGAAAAATTGGACGATATTCTTAATGCTATCGAGAACTACGATCCATCGTGGGATAAATTCATAGACGAAGATGAAGACAAAGACCAAGGTTCTTCTGGTTTACTTATTGTGAATCCTTCAGTACAAGAAAAGATTGATGATCTGATGAATGACGAGATCAACGAACTAGAGGATGATCAACAACAAGAGTCTTCTTCATCTGGCAAACAACATGTCGACCAGGTATACCTCACACAACCTACTGTTATATATTTTTGCATGCTCGCTTTGAGGGGGAGCTAGAGGTACCGAGGTCAAGGGCAGAGATGTTAGAAGAATTGAGTTTAGATGACGGGAAGTTCAAATTCGATATAGAAGATGAGATCCCTCCGTCACCAGAAAGGGAATATGAATTCAAATACGCCCAAGAAGCTGACAAATATAACGATGTGATTGTGGAACATGCCTCTGATTCATCTGATGAAGAAACGGATTTTCACTATTCTGGTGTTGACGAAATGTTTCCTTCACTTGCTGAGATGTTCAAAGATCAAAATGAAGATGATGTCAGGTGAAAGATTGTTGAAAAGATCACAACGGAAGGTGTTCCAAGAACCATTCCTTGAGAGAATCTTGCTGAGGAAAGAAAGAAATGGTTCAAGATAGTGCCTAAGGAAAGAAAGTACATAAGGCCACTACAGTTCTTTACACATGACAAAGATATTTCATGGGGACACATTCTATCTTGGGGCTATCTGGAAGACTTACAAGTGTATGCCATTAGACGGGAGCAGGGGGTTCAATACTTTGAGTTCTTGTCAGATATCAAGACCCTCCCGTGGTGGGACATTGATGAGTTGGTCCAAACAAAGAACATAAAGCAATTTTACTATGGTTTGGAAGTGAAGAAGCATGACCAATACTTATGGGATTATGTTAAGCAGCAATCAAAGGTTAGGTATCCTGATTGGAAGCCTCAATTTCCAAAACAGATTATCACTATGTTAGAAAATGGTGAGAAGGATATTACTCTGGATATTAAACCACCAAGATGCTTAAAGAACAAGTCGTTACGTGCTATGGAGCAAGACTTCCATGAAGATTTTGAAGGTTGGTTATACAATGAAAGCACAGCGGAAGCAGTGATTTCCTTATTTGATAAGTCAAAGGGTGAATCGAGAAGGATATGTGTGCTAGACCCGATGTGGCTAGTGAACTGCTCAAAGAAAGATATCGATTGCTTGTTCTACAACAAGATTGTGTACGAAAAACGTGACAAAGTGCAAGCAATGCAATATCAAAAGATCGTAGATGTATGCTTCACGAAAGACATCAACTTTGGGAGGTACTGGAAGTCCAAATGGAGAGATCTTGAGATTGATGAATTTCTAAAGAAGTACAAACATGAGCAAAGATTCAAGGCTATTTCTGAGAAAGCTGCAAAGATGGGAAAGTTCAAGTGGATGAGACCGCCTCCAACAGATCAAACACCTATCAAAAAGTAAGAGAAAAAGATTCCTAAGTGGGATAGAAAGAGAGACGGTGATCCAGTTTACAGGAAATGGTGGATTGAAAAAGGAAGACTGCTAAGGCGAAAAATGTTAGAAGAAAAGGCAGAGCAAAGGAGACAGAGGGCAAAGGAACGAAGACGTAAGAGAAAAGATTGAAGACTATGTTGGAAGGACGACATCTACATCCAAGGGGGAGTCTGTTAGTTCAAAAGTCTGTAGCTTCCGTCAGCATGGAGTCTTATTTTGTATTGTATATGTCTTTTGTATGTATGTGTAAAACGACAACACAGGGAACGGTTATGTGATGTAAAAGTGACGTCCGAAGGTTGACAAATGTCATCCGATCGGATGGCCACCCGATCGGACAGCCACCCGATCATCCGATCGGGTGGCCATCCGATCGGATGACACTTAAAGCTTCCCTGATGTTGCCTATAAATACCCAGCATGGGTTAGTGTTAGATAAACTTTTGGCTGATTCTGTACTGAACCTCTGTCACTCTGATTCTCTACCGGTGCACGTGTACTTTCAATCATTCTAATAGATAATCAAAGGTGTTTAAACGTTGAATTCTGCATTTGTTGATTCCTTGACACAATCAATGGATTCCGCACATTGATCGTGATCGATTCATCCACGTTCGAGATGAACGGATCCTGATCCAAAGGCCTAACAATTATTCCCAACTATTTTCTTGACGATTCTTTTGATTCCTCGATTCGAAACTTCCACTTATGTAACACCTCGTAAAAACCTGTCCAATTATGTAAAGACACGTGTCCTAAACCCTAATCATGTGAAAGATTGAATTACAAGGACTAAAGTTGTCAAACGATGTAAATACGCATGCGAAGGGACTAAAAGTGTCAACATGCCAAACTTGTGCCTCTGATTAACCACACATGATGAATATATTCTTAAACGAGTAATTGTTCGGATATAAGAAGCCATTTGTGAAAATAAACGAAATTTACTAGATACAGGGGTAAAACGTGTTAACATGTTAATTCTTACCTCTGAGTGACCTTTTAACGAACCCGGGGCTTTGTAATGTTCAATCATACTCCCAAAAATAAGTGATAACAAATTCACGAGGTTTCGTGATTGTTATGTGTTATTTACGCAATTTCCCAAGAACAAGGGTTAAAAGCGTCAAATAGCAGAAACTTGTGTTTTCGATGGTCGTTTAACGGAACTGGACCTAACGGTGTTTGGTTATACTCCCTAGATCATCTACAAACTAACTACAAGGGCCTATTGTGCCTAAAATGAAAGATATTAGGCTTATAAAGATGCAAGGACTGAACATGACAAGTTTGAAACTTGTTTGGCTTGTAATATAGGGGGTCGCTGTGACAACCCGAGATTTCAAGGTTCTTTTCCTACAAATTACTTGTTTCATAATCCTATTTTTTTTTATTACAATTTGTTTATGTGGGGTCATGTGTGGTTTATTGGAATGATTATTGTATAGTTATGCATGGTGGTTTAATGTCTAATATTTAATGTTTAATGAAAACTCTTATGGCAAAGAACCCCTTGTGACGAAGAATGGATTCTTCGCCACAACCTTGCCCGACGAAGAGTGAACCTTCGTCATCACCCATCCCGACGAAGAATGAGTCTTCGTCATTAACATGTTGGACGAAGTATGGTTCTTCGTCGAGGGAAGGTTCGCCAAAAAGGGGCCTTCGGCCCGGGATGTTCGGGGCCCAGTATGTACGCATATAACTTCTTAGAAACATCACCGCAAATCACAAAAACCCTATGGTCTTCTCTCCCTCTCTTTCCTGTGCGATGACAACTTCTGTTGATCGAAGCTCTCCTTTACGGATCCCCTCTCGGAATGTCAATCGGTTAGTTGTTATCACTTTGCTTGTTTAATTCGTTGCTATATGTTTACGTGGAGTAGATGTGTACGGGTAGGATTAAAGTATGAGCTAGGGTTTCTTTTGCAAAACTGAAATATATTTAACATCTAGTGAGCCGTGTAGAAATGTTGGGTGTTAGTGCGAAAGTCTTTGAGACAGATGTCGGAACGATAAATGTTTGGTCTATACTTTTTCACTTTTCTCATTTACTTTGACGCAAGAAATTGACGCCTCAAATTCAGAAGTATGGAAACCTCTGTGATTCTGTCACACCCCCAAAATCCACACGCGGAGTATCACCGCTTGGAGGCGTGACTGACCAGGATCAAACCACCAATCATATTGAACAAGCAAGTAATTAATTGTAAAAGTCCAACCAATACGTTTGGTGTCCAAAACAAACATAGTTTAAGTTGTAAGCGGAAGCATAATGTTTAGAAACCAAAAACACAAGTTTAAATGTTCCAAAGTTTAACATGGCACACAGCTGTCCATGTCCCACAACGACTCTCCCCCATGCAAGCTCCAGCTAAGTACTTATTGACCTGCAAAGCATGTAGTAACGAGTCAACAATAATGTTGAGCGAGTTCACAGTTGGGTGTTCGTTTTAAGTTGTTCCAAAAACAGTTCCTTTAACTGGCATCCCTGCCGTGGGGGTTACCCCATAGTTGAAAACGTGTTTAGTTTAATCCCATTTACTCTGGCAATCCAGCCGTGGGGGCTACCCCATGTTTAGTTATCTGGCTTTTCGGCCGTGGGGGCTACCCCATGTATACTACTAGACTCGTTACCATATCGACTGCTGACTGTAGTCATGTTTATGTGCCGTGAACTGTCAATGTCTATCATCATTGACGTGCCCAGATCCATTAGTTCATGCCCGTCCTCTGCGGCACGGTGTGAGGCTTGTCAGACCTAAATAGCGCTATCTAACTAATGACCCGCTCGCCATTGGCCCGGCGATTAAGTCGATATAAAAAAAGGAGGGACTTCGTGATAGAGTTTTGGTCTAGTAAAAGTTATCTGTCCATGAGGACGAGGAATTTCATTCCTGAACCAGTACTGTCCTACCCAAGAAAGGACGAGGAATCCATGTTCCTTAACCCCATTCCCAACCCCTGGGAATCCCATGCTTTGTAGAATGTGTGAACTCACCTTGGTTTGCTCGGTATGCTAAACTATGTGTTATACCAAATCAGTTTATGTTTATAAGGTTTTACGTGTAAATCTAACTTCGTTAAGTATGCTAGACAGTTAGCATCATATAACACAAAAGCAGTTACTCAGATTCATGCGATTCATGCTTCACATAATCGGTTTCTCGTTGTCCATTAACATAATTAACATGGTTAACAAACTTAACAGCATCATCATACTAAACAGAGTCTACAACTAAACAGAGTTACATACATTTCTTAGCAGAGTTAGTAAGTTTAACAGAGTTATCCTACATACCGGACTTAACATACACACATAACTGACATTCTTAACAGCATTAACAACTTAACATCACTGTCATGTTAAACATAGTTGACCATCTTAACTTAACAGAGCTAACAAGCTAACAGGGTTATCTAAACTAACAGAGTTAACAACTAGAACCCTTCAACGAAATCAAATGCTGCTAAACAACTTTGGCGAAAACACTACTTGGCGAAATCACTAGGGTGTCGAAATCCCAAAGTGATTTCGTCTCAGGTTTTGACGAAAACACTGTTTTCGTCTGCTCTAGATTTCGTCATGTACATCATCATCATCAACACATCAGTTACATTCAACAACCTTAATCAACACCAATAGTTTTGACGGTTCAACCATCAATCGCTCAAACAGAAAAACTAATATTATCAAATGATTTTCTCAATTATTAGTGAAATAAAAGTTATCATCCGCGTAGCATATAAACTGGAATATCGTTCAACTCAACCTTTAGACGTACATATATAGATATATAATCCAGTCAATCACGAACAGTAATACAAGCATCAGATTCATTCTAAGCAGTTCACGCTAGCATATCAGACTTCATGTACCAATAGTTACCAAACACAGAAACCCTAATGGTTGTCTAATAAGTATAACAGTTGCAACAATCATGTACTTAATCAGATCTATACATGCATTTATCATGCAAACAGGATCATTGTTCCAACCACAACAACATCACATAGCAGCCGATAATCTTTCATTCACATCATATAATATACATAACAGTTTGCAGGAATTATATAACCACCATCCAGTATACATAACAACAATCAATCACCGAGATAGTATACTAACCGAACCCGGAAAGATCACGCGAGGGGATCTGATTTCGAAACAAGATGATGGCGGCCGTCGGGTTCAAAGAAAACGAGAGAGAATGTGAGAGATGGTTAGGGTTTTGCCAAATGCCGTTCTCGCGTAAAGGTTTGGAATAATATTATATCTAATCATCACCTGGGCCAAGCCCACTCTTGATTTCGTTGGCCACACTAGTGGACGAAAACACACATGTGTTTTCATCAGGAACTGTTTTTGTGAGTAAATGTGTTTTCAGCTAGGGAGTGATTTCATGGGTAAGGGTTTTCGGCCAAGACTTGAACATTTGTTTTGAATATAATACTGTCACAATATATAACACATATATACATATCATGCAAACCACAAATCTACAAACACACTTAATACACACCGTATATAACATAATCAATCACAATACGGTTTAACATATTACAAACGTGTATGGTGGTGAAACAAACAAGTCGTGTCAACAAACAATCTAAACAATTAATGTGCATTAATACGAGGATGGAAATCTTGGAAACTCGAGTTGTCACATTATCCCCAAGTTGAAAGAAATTTTGTCCTGAAATTTGGTACGCACTCACTGAGGAAGCTAGTTAAGTTGCTTGGTTTTCCTGGTTTTCCTGGGGTGTCACATCCTTCCCCCGTTGATCTGGAATTTCGTCCCGAAATTCCGTAGCTTCAGCCTCAGTAGTGGTTGTACTGTTTGCGAATAGTTGGGGATACTTTTGTTTCATCTGATCTTCGCGTTCCCAGGTGAACTCTGGGCCACGACGTGAGTTCCAACGAACTCGAATGAGAGGTATTCTAGTACGCTTGAGGACCTTAACATCCCGGTCCGTGATTTCAACTGGTTCCTCGACGAATCGTAACTGCTCGTCGATAGTGAGCTCCTTCAAAGGAACTATGTGGGTCTCATATGACAGACACTTCTTCAGATTTGACATGTGGAAAACATTGTGAACTGCACTGAGTTCTGTTGGTAGGTTCAGTTTGTAGGCCACCTTGCCTATTTTCTCGATGACTTCGAAAGGTCCGACGTATCGTGGGTTAAGTTTGCCTCGTTTACCAAAACGAACCACACCCCTCCAGGGTGAAACTTTTAGTAGCACTCACTCCCCAACCTGGAGCTCAAGTGGTTTTCTGCCCTTATCGGCGTAGATTTTCTGACGGTCACGAGCTGCCGCCATTCGTTGTCGTATCTGAGCAATTCGTTCTGTTGTGTCTACCATAAGTTCTGGACCAGTAATCTGACTATCCCCCACCTCTGCCCAACAAAGAGGTGACCGGCATTTACGCCCGTATAATGCCTCAAATGGAGCAGCTTTGATGCTGGTGTGGTAGCTGTTATTGTACGAAAATTACACCAGTGGCAAATGCTTTTCCCATCCGTTGCCAAAATCAATTACACATGCCCTAAGCATGTCTTCGACGGTCTAGATGGTGCGTTCAGACTGCCCATCCGTTTGCGGGTGATAAGCTGTGCTCATATCTAAACGTGAGCCAAAGGACTTGTGCATTGCTTGCCACAGTTCTGAAGTAAAACGTGCATCTCGATCCGAGATAATAGAGGTGGGCACTCCGTGCCTCGAGACAACTTCCTTAAGATATACGTCTGCTAGTGTGGAGAACTTATCCGTTTCCTTGATAGCCAAGAAGTGAGCAGACTTTGTGAGTCGATCCACGATCACCCAAATAGTATCGTTACCACGTTGAGATCTAGGCAGGCCAGTAACAAAATCCATGGAAATTTGCTCCCATTTCCATTATGGTATCTCTGGTTGTTGGAGTAGGCCTGATGGTTTCTAATATTCCGTCTTGACTCTCGCACAAGTCAAGCACTTGCTAACGTAAGTTGCTATGTGGGCCTTCATGCTAGGCCATGAATACGTAGTTTTGATATCATGGTACATTTTATCCGAACCAGGATGTACTGAGTAGCGAGACTTGTGTGCCTCATCCATCACAAGCTCTCATAGGTTGCCATAAAGTGGGACCCAAATGCGTCCTGTTACGTAGTAAGCACCGTCTTCCTTCTGTCCTAAGCGTTGCCTTGAGCCGCGTAGGGCTTCAGCCCTGATGTTTTATGGTTTCGATGCTTCTACCTGAGCATCTCGTATCTGAGAAGGAAGACTAGACTGTATAGTGAGTTGTAAATCTCGTACGCGCTTGGGCGCAGTGTCCTTTCGACTGAGGGCGTTAGCCACAACATTGGCTTTGCCTGGGTGGTACCTGATCGAGCATTCGTAGTCATTCAGTAGTTCGAACCATCGTCGTTGTCGCATATTCAGTTCCTTCTGTTTGAAGATATGTTCGAGACTCCTGTGGTAGGTGTAGATCGCGCACTTGGTACCGTACAGGTAATGTCGCCATATCTTAAGTGCAAAAACAACAGCTCCCAGCGCTAAGTCGTGCGTAGTGTAGTTTCTTTCATGAACTTTGAGTTGGCGTGAGGCATAGGCTATAACCTTATCCCGTTGCATCAGTACACAACCAAGACCCTGAATTGATGCGTCGCAGTAAACCACAAAGTCGTCTGTGCCCTCTGGCAATGAAAGGATAGGTGCACTACAAAGTCTATCCTTTAAGTGTTGAAACGCTAACTCTTGTGCATTTCCCCATCGATAAACAATGCCTTTCTACGTTAGTGAGGTGAGAGGCCGTGCAATCTTGGAAAAATCCTTAATGAACCTCCTGTAGTAACCTGCCAAGCCCAAGAATTGGCGAATTTCCGTTGGAGTACGAGGTGCAGGCCAGTTCTTAATCGAGTCTACCTTGGATGGATCAACGTGAATCCAATCCTCGTTTACCACATGGCCTAAGAAATGGACTTCACGAAGCCAGAAGTCGGATTTTGAAAACTTGGCGTACAGCTGTTCTGCTCGAAGGAGTTCTAGAATAAGTCGTAGATGCTGCTCATGTTCCTCCTGACTCTTAGAATAGATCAGGATGTCGTCGATGAATACAATAACGAACTTGTCTAGGTACGGCTTGCACACTCGATTCATCAAGTCCATGAAGACCGCAGGTGCGTTTGTCAGCCCAAAAGGCATGACCAAAAACTCATAGTGTCCATAACGGGTTCGAAAGGCTGTTTTAGAGACGTCCTCTTCTCGGACTCTCAGCTGGTGATATCCTGATCTCAAATCAATCTTTGAATAGTAGCTCGACCCTTGCAGCTGGTCGAACAAGTCGTCAATGCGTGGAAGAGGATAGCGATTCTTCACGGTCACCTTGTTGAGTTCACGGTAGTCGATACACAAACGGAAGGTACCGTCTTTCTTCTTCACGCATAGCACTGGAGCTCCCCAGGGTGAAGAGCTAGGACGAATAAAACCTTTATCCAAGAGTTCTTGTAGTTGCGTAGAGAGTTCTTTCAACTCTGATGGAGCTAGGCAATAAGGTGCACGAGCTATAGGTGCTGCTCCAGGAGCTAGCTCGATCTGAAATTCGACCTGGCGATGAGGCGGAAGACCAGGTAGTTCCTCAGGATAGTCGCGCACAATTGGAAAATCTTCTATCTTCTTCTCTTTCTTCGAGGTGTCAGTAACGAGAGCCAAAATAGCTGTGTGGCCCTTTCGTAAACACTTTTGGGCCTTAAGGAAAGAGATGATGCTCACAACAGCACCACTCTTGTCGCCACGAATCATGAGAGGTTCATTACCTGGGCGAGGAATACGGACAATCTTTCCGTTACAAAGGATCTCTGCTTGATGTTGGGATAACCAGTCCATCCCAATGACAACGTCGAAACTACCCAGAGTGATAGGAAGGAGGTCGATTGAGAAAGTGTGATCAGCAAGAACAAGATTACAACCTTTGACTACATGGGTGACCTCTAAACTTTTACCGTTAGCTAACTCTACAGTGTGCTTGGGGTTCAAAGGTGTTGGGGTACGCTTAAGCATTTGACTAACTTTTAGGGACACGTAGCTAGTATCAGCACCCGAATCAAATAAGACAGTAACATAAAAGTCGTCGAGAAGGAACTTACCCGTCACAACATTGGGATCATTCCTTGCATCACCTTGTCCAATCACGAACACCCGCCCCCTGGCACCATTGCCATTGTTACCCTCGCTGTTTCCATTCCCCTGGTTGTTGTTGTTGTTCTGGTTTCTGTTCAGTTGGGGACAATCTCTCTTGAAGTGACCTTCAGCTCCACACTGAAAGCACCCTTTGTTGTTACCTTGCTGATGCTGCTGCTGGCGTTGATTCTGTTGAGCTTGTTGTTGCTGACGATTCTGGTTTGCGGGGTATAAACTTCTACAATCCTTTGCTGCATGGCCTGACTTGTTGCACCGATGACAGTTACCCCTGGTGCATGGCCCCCTGTGATGTAGGTTACAGCGATTGCATTTGGGGTGATTTCCCTTGTACGACCATGACTTTGACTACCGGATGATTGCTGGCTAGGACTCTTGTAGTCGTCAGTCCTTCTCTGCTGAGACTGAGATTGAACAGAAGTTGAACCTCTGCTTGAAGCTCCATCCCATTTTCGTTTGTTGTCAGTAGGAGCATCTGAAGTAGCTGTAGCACTAATACGTTTTGGTAACCTGTTCTGCTCCACCGCCTGATCAGTGAGACGGTGAGCCAACTGAACAACCTGCTGGATGGTGGCGAGGTTTGCTGATGTCACATGACTTTGGATCTCCGGCACTAGACCCTTAAGATATATCTCGATACGCTTAATTGGAGGGTCCACCATAGTAGGACACAGTATGGCAAGTTCATTCGATCTCTTCGTGTACGCCTCAATTTCTGACCCCGTCATCTTTAGGTTGAAGAACTCGACTTCCAGTTTGTGAATTTCATCACGATTGCAGTATTCCTCTTTGATCATTTCCTTAAAGTTGTTCCATGGGGTGGCGTTAGCAGCAACCAACCCTAGCATTTGAACCTAAGCGTTCCACCACGTGAGCGCTAAACCCTCGAGAGTACAGGTAGCATACTTCACCCTGCGTGCCTCAGGGCATTCACACATCTCGAAAACATATTCGAGCTTTTCAAACCAGTGGAGGAGTCCAACGGCCCCTTCAGTGCCACTAAAAGTACTGGGACGACAGTCCATAAAGGTCTTGAAAGTACACACAGGAGGCTGAGCGTGTTGACCTGTCGTGTGCGCAAGAGTAAACAAAATTTAGCACAAGTGTTGGTTTACGAGAGAAGGATCTAAAGATCCTAGAGTAAGTTGTGATGGCAGGTTATACCTCCTGCCTGGGCAGCTGCGAGTGCTGCAGTAACTTGTTCAGTGATCAAAGCCGCCAAGTGGGTTGAGTTAGGTTAACGCGTCCACTCATGATCTTCATATCAAAGGAAAACATGAGTGAGAGAGGTTCGCGAAAGTTTGATGACAGAAGAGAGCAAGCACACATGTGTTTTCACTCAATAGTTGTTACGTTCATCGAAGCATACCATGAGCAAAGTTCTATGTAATCTAGCAAGTAGGCAATGTAAACATAATTCATATCACCTAGAATGTCGAGTCTTGCACGTGGAGCGAAGCGTCGTTGTGGATCGTTGAGCACTGTTCAGGTTATAGTCTGGTTTTAATAAAAACTTTTTCCCTTATTAAAACCAAGTTCTCTATAACCAATGGCTCTGATACCAATCTGTCACACCCCCAAAATCCACACGCGGAGTATCACCGCTTGGAGGCGTGACTGACCAGGATCAAACCACCAATCATATTGAACAAGCAAGTAATTAATTGTAAAAGTCCAACCAATACGTTTGGTGTCCAAAACATAGTTTAAGTTGTAAGCGGAAGCATAATGTTTAGAAACCAAAAACACAAGTTTAAATGTTCCAAAGTTTAACATGGCACACAGCTGTCCATGTCCCACAACGACTCTCCCCCATGCAAGCTCCAGCTAAGTACCTATTGACCTGCAAAGCATGTAGTAACGAGTCAACAATAATGTTGAGCGAGTTCACAGTTGGGTGTTCGTTTTAAATTGTTCCAAATAAGTTCCTTTAACTGGCATCCCTGCCGTGGGGGTTACCCCATAGTTGAAAACGTGTTTAGTTTAATCCCATTTACTCTGGCAATCCAGCCGTGGGGGCTACCCCATGTTTAGTTATCTGGCTTTTCGGCCGTGGGGGCTACCCCATGTTTAGTTATCTGGCTTTTCGGCCGTGGGGGCTACCCCATGTATACTACTAGACTCGTTACCATATCGACTGCTGACTGTAGTCATGTTTATGTGCCCTGAACTGTCAATGTCTATCATCATTGACGTGCCCAGATCCATTAGTTCACGCCCGTCCTCTGTGGCACGGTGTGAGGCTTGTCAGACCTAAATAGTGCTATCTAACTAATGACCGGCTATCCATTGGCCCGGCGATTAAGTCGATATAAAAAAAGGAGGGACTTCGTGATAGAGTTTTGGTCTACTAAAAGTTATCTGTCCATGAGGACGAGGAATTTCATTCCTGAACCAGTACTGTCCTACCCAAGAAAGGACGAGGAATCCATGTTCCTTAACCCCATTCCCAACCCCTGGGAATCCCATGCTTTGTAGAATGTGTGAACTCACCTTGGTTTGCTCGGTATGCTAAACTATGTGTTCGCAAATAATCAGTCACGACCTATTGAATGCACGTATACCAAATCAGTTTATGTTTATAAGGTTTTACGTGTAAATCTAACTTCGTTAAGTATGCTAGACAGTTAGCATCATATAACACAAAAGCAGTTACTCAGATTCATGCGATTCATGCTTCACATAATCGGTTTCTCGTTGTCCATTAACATAATTAACATGGTTAACAAACTTAACAGCATCATCATACTAAACAGAGTCTACAACTAAACAGAGTTACATACATTTCTTAGCAGAGTTAGTAAGTTTAACAGAGTTATCCTACATACCGGACTTAACATACACACATAACTGACATTCTTAACAGCATTAACAACTTAACATAACTGTCATGTTTAACAGAGTTGACCATCTTAACTTAACAGAGCTAACAAGCTAACAGGGTTAACTAAACTAATAGAGTTAACAAATAGAACCCTTCAATGAAATCAGATGCTGCCAAACAACTTTGGCGAAAACACTACTTGGCGAAATCACTAGGGTGTCGAAATCCCAAAGTGATTTCGTCTCAGGTTTTGACGAAAACACTGTTTTCGTATGCTCTTGATTTCGTCATGTACATCATCATCATCATCAACACATCAGTTACATTCAACAACCTTAATCAACACCAACAGTTTTAACGGTTCAACCATCAATCGCTCAAACAGAAAAACTAATATTATCAAATGATTTTCTCAATTATTAGTGAAATAAAAGTTATCATCCGCGTAGCATATAAACTGGAATATCGTTCAACTCAACCTTTAGACGTACATATATAGATATATAATCCAGTCAATCACGAACAGTAATACAACCATCAGATTCATTCTAAGCAGTTCACGCTAGCATATCGGACTTCATGTACCAATAGTTACCAAACACAGAAACCCTAATGGTTGTCTAATAAATATAACAGTTGCAACAATCATGTACTTAATCAGATCTATACCTGCATTTATCATGCAAACAGGATCATTGTTCCAACCACAACAACATCACATAGCAGCCGATAATCTTTCATTCACATCATATAATATACATAACAGTTTGCAGGAATTATATAACCACCATCCAGTATACATAACAACAATCAATCACCGAGATAGTATACTAACCGAACCCGGAAAGATCACGCGAGGGGATCTGATTTCGAAACAAGATGATGGCGGCCGTCGGGTTCAAAGAAAACGAGAGAGAATGTGAGAGATGGTTAGGGTTTTGCCAAATGCCGTTCTCGCGTAAAGGTTTGGAATAATCTTATATCTAATCGTCACCTGGGCCAAGCCCACTCTTGATTTCGTTGGCCACACTAGTGGACGAAAACACACATGTGTTTTCATCAGGAACTGTTTTCGTGAGTAAAGGTGTTTTCAGCTAGGGAGTGATTTCATGGGTAAGGGTTTTCGGCCAAGACTTGAACATTTGTTTTGAATATAATACTGTCACAATATATACCACATATATACATATCATGCAAACCACAAATCTACAAACACACTTAATACAGACCGTATATAACATAATCAATCACAATACGGTTTAACATATTACAAACGTGTATGGTGGTGAAACAAACAAGTCGTGTCAACAAACAATCTAAACAATTAACGTGCAATAATACGAAGATGGAAATCTTGGAAACTCGAGTTGTCACAGATTCTCTAACACGAACATCAGTAGGTTGACTTCAAACGAGACCTAAACCCTAGTGAGCAACGTCTAGGAGCCAACTCTTACGAATCAATCGGGGCATAAACGCTGGAAACCGACTGGAACATGGGATGTGTAACTACTAGCGCCATGGGAGGTACACCAGGACGTGGCAAGAACAATGGGAAGGTGGACCCTAAGGGAAAAAGATTGCAAGGATCTGTTTTCAAAGCAACAAATTAGAGGCAATGGCCACGGTGACAACAAGGTACTCGCAAATCATAATTTTCGGTATGGAAATGAAGGTGACTTTGACAAAGGATTGCTCGTTGATAAGTCAAGACGTCAACAACCCAGGGAACAACGACAGAATAGGAAATCCTCGTAACAGTAACAACAACACTGGAAGTGGTGCTCGTGGAAGGGCATTTAGGATTGGCTTAGGCAACGCCAGGCATAATAGCAACATGGTAGCTTGTATGTATTTGGATAACTATCGCTTCGTCTCTGTTCTGTTTAACCCTGATGCTTCTTGAAACCGAGCCTGTTGTGGAATCGGCTGATGGCAAGTCAATTGAAACCTCATATGTTCGTTGGGATGCAAACTCGACCTTGTGGGACAAGTGTTCGACATAAACATTCCTTCTGCTACCCTTTGATAGTTTTGATGCAGTAGTTAGCGTGGATTGGTTATCCAGATATCGCGCAGATATACCCTATGAGGAGAAAACTTTGCGTATCCCTCTCCCTAGTGGAGAATCGTCGTCTGTCCTAAAGTATCAGAGTGGTGTAAAGGTAAGCATCATTTCAGCAATGAAAGCCCAGAAGTGTCTACGGAGGGATTACCCCGCTACGTTGGTAACCGTTACTAATGAAAAGGCTAAGGAAAAAGGGGATCGAGGATCTACCAATTGTTTGTGATTTCTTCCTATGTGCTACTCGAAGAACTTTCAGGTTAACTCCCACAACTGGTAGGTAGAATCTCAGTTTGATCTCACGCCAGAGGCAACCCTGATTACTCGTACTCCTTACCGTCTTGCACCAGGAGGATTGCAAGAACTGTCTAATCTACTTCGGGAACTACTGTATGGGAGTTTTATCGATTTAGCTCCTCGTCCTGGGGAGCTTGAGCTCTATTGTGGAAATAAAGGACGAGTCCTTTCGTACGTGTACAGACTACCACAAGGTGGCAATCCTAGACCGTCACCCTTTATCTCGCATCGACGACCTGCTTGACCCGCTGCAATGATCAAGCTTCTATTTGGAAACCGACTTAAGATCGGACTGTCACCTGATGGAAGACCCAGGGGAGGATGATTCCTAACACAGCGTTACAGGCACAGTACGGCCACTATGATTTTCTGTTCTTGCGTTTAAGTTATCCAACACACCAGCAGCCTTAGGGATCACATGAGTAGTATGTGTCAACCTCATCTCGCCAGATTCGTCAACCGTGTTTATCTATGACGTTTTGAATCACTTCCAGGAGAAAGGAACACCATGAACGGCACTTGTATTTCATCTTGGAGCTCCTAGGGCAGGAGCAACTCCGTGCGAAGTCTACCAAAGTGTGACTTCAGATTCAAGTAGTACATTTTCTTGGTCTCACTATATACTATCGCAGAATCATCGCGGAATTTTCGAAGAACACGCAGCTTTAGTCTCTTCAGCACTGCAGGGTGTTGTGTATTCGTGGGAGAGAAAACAGGAGGACGTCTTTTCAGCTTTTGAAACCCAACTCTACAATGCACTGAGCATCGTCTGTACCCGAGGGTACGGGTGATCTAGTGGTATACCATGATGGTTCGAATCAGAGTCCCAATATGCGCCGATGCAACACGAGAAGGTGATGGCTTACGTAGTGGATTTACAAGAGGAATTGCATGAGTCACAACCTGCGGTGGAAACCATGGTCTTTGATTTAAGTTGGAGGCATTACCTGGACGGAACCAAATGCACTACTTAGACCGATCACAAGGGTCCTCCCATGTACCCCTATTTCGAAAGAGCTAAACATGTGATGGCATCGCTGGATGGAACCTTTGAATGATTTCGACTGTGAAACCTAGATGCGTATGAGTCTCGCGGCTCACCATCGACTCTAACCTACCTGATCAGATCCGTTCTGCTTGAGCCAAAGCACTGAAGGAAGAGAATTTTCGAGTTGAGTCCATGCAGGGCATGGAGGAACAATTTTTGGGCAAGTCGGACGATATTCGCTACTTTATGGAATGAATATGGGTCTCACTATACAGCAATCCAAGGGAACTTGTGTTGAGCGAAACACACCAGCCTTGATATTCTAGTCGTCTGGATTTTGATAGGAGATATTAGGATCTATAAATCTGGTACCGGCAACCGGGCATGAAGATCCATATAGCAACGTATGTGAACGATGTTTGACTCGTGCGAAGGTCAAGGTGGAATATCAGAAACCTTCTTGTTTGTGGCGGCAACCGGAAACACCCACATGGAAATGAGAACAGACTGCCATGGGTTTTGTCACTGGCCTAGTTGAAACCCGAAACAGAGACGATATTACCTGGGTGATCGTTGATTGTCTCATGTGACCCGTAGACCTTCATGCAACCAAGCAAAATTGACAAGTCTTCATATCATGTGTGTAGTTACCTGTGAAGGGCGGTTTTTAGCCACTGGATGCCAACTCCTATTACCTCTGATTTTGATCTATACCTGATTTATGACAGACAATACACAACACCCTTGGCTCACGTCTAGACATGAGCATTGCGAACATATGTGTGATTGACGATTCTGCGAGCATATGTGTGATTGACTCTAGTAAAATTGGAGGGACACTTACCTTTGGTTGAGTTCTACTGCAACAGTTACCATTCTAGTATTCAGACAGCCCTGTTTAAGGCATTGCTTGGACGATAATGCCAATCTCCTTGTTTGTGACAACCCGAGTTTCCAAGGTTCCTCCTCTATGCGTTAGTTGTTTTGTACAGTGTTTTGTGATTCGTGCATTGATTTTGTACACTATGATTTGTTTGTAAAGTGTTCATGCTTGGTACATGCTTGGGGTATTAAATTATTTGAGTTGTTTAATTGCTGTGCATGGTTTGTTAGATAGGGGTGAACACGATTGTTAATATTATTATATAATAGTATGAAAGTGACGAAATCATAAGGGATTTCGCCACAACCTGTTCCACGAAATCAAAAGGGATTTCGCCACCTCCTCTCGACGAAATCAGATGGGCTTTAGGCCCAGTAGTGGATTAGTTATATATTATTCTCAACCCTTACGTGAAAGCTTAATCGCCAAACTCTAGAACCCTTCCTTGGTGCGACGGCAGCTCTGTGCTCTCCCAAGCCCCCTCTAGCAATCAAACCATCATCATTGATAGCTCGGTTAGTTACACGTTTGTTAAATCGGCTTTATGATTCTTCGATTACTTGATACATGTTCGTATATATGCTTGATTTATGAAAAGGCTGTGAATATAGGTTTTCACTATAGAATCATATGTTACGTTTGTTAGGGTTTCATGAAGTTCTACATAATATTATTGATTGTTTATGGTAATGAATGCTAGCGTAAAGTCCAATTTCACTATTCAGATCGTGTCCCTATAATGATTCGTTTTAACAAAGAACCGGCAGACCTAAGTGATTATTAATCGTATATATGTATTGTTTGTGTGGATCGTATGATTGACTAGCAAACTGTTATGCATAGGGTATCGATTACAGAAGTGATAGGATTAGTGATCATGGTGTTATATGTTAATTGCTGGTTCGATGATAGCATGTAAAACGGCTGTTAGCATGTTTAGGGTTTCCTGTTGTTGTGTAACTAATGATGATGATTTAGTTGTTGGGTTTTTCACATGTTTATCAAAGTATTTTATCCATATAAAATAAAAACATAGCGGAAAATTATTATTTAAAACATGTTACTTACAATATATAAAACCCATTTTATATGTAAAACCCAATCTCGGATCCATATACGAACATGCATGCTATCAAAAATCAAAACACAACCATAGAGTGTTTAGAATACTACCTTCCAAGGAGTAAAGGATATGAAGATGATGATACTTCTTGAACGGTTGCCTTCAAGTGTAGAAGACCTCAAGCTTGTATACCCCAAGCCTTCCAACAAACATCTTAAGTTTAGCTAGGATTTCTACACTTATGAACTCACTAAGATTTCCATCTAAATCAACCACCATGGCCGAAAATATAAAGGAAAGTTATGGAGTTCTTGCACTTGAAAAATCAAACTTGAAAAACCCTCTTGAATAACCATCTCATGGCTGATTTCTAGAGAGCATTTACTTGAGTTTGAAACTTGAAAGAAACTACTCAAAATGGCACATAGTTGGCCGAAAATTAGAGAAGGAATTCTCTAGTTTTTTCAAGTTCTTTCATCTTTATTTATCATCAAAAGTTTTATTAAACCTTGTGAGAATCTTGCCACCAAAAAGACCCAATGAGAGAGCCTCTAACACATGCATTTGCATGCAATGTGATTGGCCAAAGCATTTAGGGAAGACCTCCCAATCAAGATACATGCAAATGCATGAAATATTATTGGACCAACAATCTTGGTAAGACCATGGGGGAAAGGTGGCGGCCTAGCTTTTATTTTATAAAAAAAATTCATATTCTTTTATAAAATATAAGTCTTGTATGTATTTTATAACATTTATAAAATATAACATATCATATTACAAGCCTTTATGCAATATCTCATAACCTTTTAAAATGTTATTTAACCAGTTAAATAACAAAATAAAATATTCTCTCAAAATAAATTATCCATATAATTTATTAGTTTGTCAAGTGCAATTATGTAGAAAACCGATTTCTAAATATTCTAAGTGTTAATATTTATTTGTTTGATCATATCATAAATAAATATTGTAAGTGTTTGTCTAGCTTGTATTTGGGTATGACTCGACTTGGATCATAACGTACTAGCCACATCAATTTAATATGTGTCTTGGGCATACAGAATCAAACACTAGTGATGTACGATTCACAGCTAGGATTTATGTTGAGGATTAACAGTTAATGATGATTAGGATTCTGGACAAACACAACAACTTGCTAATGATTGCATGATGATTGAATGATTTCGTGAATGGATCTGGTTAAATGATAATGAAGATGAACCAGACGAAAACGCAAGAACCAACAAAACCACAGGACTAGATGAAAACACAAAGTGTTTTCGTCACACCCCACATCCGACGAAAACCCTTGGATTTCGTCGCCTAGGGTTTTCGTCCATAGTGATTTCTCCATGCAAGTGTTTTCGGCACATGTAGTTTTTGTAGCAAAGTAACATTGTTAGTTTATCAAACCTGTTAAGTTATTAACTCCATTAGTTCAGTAAACTCAGTTAGTTATTAATTCTGTTAGTTGTTAACGCAGTTCAACATGTCAAATATGTAAGGTATGTTAACTGAGTTATATTAACTATGTTATGTAAGTTAAGTTCATTATGTATGATAACTCTATTGATTCTGATTAACTCTGTTATGCTTGTGAACTATGCCAAGTGTATTAATCCAGTTAAGTGCGGTAACCTCGTTAAACCCATTAACACCGTTAGATATGTTAGTGGATGATATTGTTAGGTTAAACTGAGAAAGCCTTTATGTGAAACATGGATTGTATGAATGTGATTAACTGTTGTATGATGCATGATGTCAACTGCCAAACATACTGTGTGGTATTGTTTGCATGTGAAACTTTACGAACTTCAACTGATTGAGTATACGTGCATACTATTGGACTTGATTGATTACTTTTGAGCACATAGTTAAGGATACCGAGCAAACCTAGGTGAGTTCACACTCTTTCCAAGGCATGGGATTCCCAAGGGTTGGGAATGGGTTAATGATGTAAACGGTAACTACAACCATCCTATGTGGGTAGGATGCCAAGATTACACACTAGACGAAACCTCTATCACTGAAGTCCCTCATTTATATCGACTTAGTCGTCGAGGCCTATGGCGAGCGGGTCATTAGTTAATAGCGCTATTAGGTTTAACAAACCTCACACCTTGCAAGTCGTACGGGCGTGTACTAATGGACTATGGGCAAAGGGTCAATGCTGATAGACATTGACTTAGGGCACCACTTATATTTTCGTAGTAGTCGATACGCACGGTCTAGTAACACATGGGAAGCCCCCACCAATCTTCGCAAACATGTCTGGGAGACCGCGATACGAAATAATACGATACATGGTTTACAAAACGAACATACGATTTACGAAACGAATGCTATAACTAAACAACCAACTGTGAACTCGCTCAACTTTGTTGTTGACTCGTTGTTACATGCCTTGCAGGTCGTTAGGTACTCATGGAGCTTGCACAGGGAGGCGCGGTCGTTGTGGGACATGGCAGTGTGTGCCATGCTAAAAACATTACTTTATTTCATACTTAATACTTACTTTGGGTTTTACAATTATGCTTCCGCTAAACACTTAACTACGTTTTGGTTTGAAACACCTTTCATATTGTGTGGTTGAATTTTACGTATTACTTGTTATGTTCAATATGATTGGTGGCTTGATCCTGGTCAGCCACGCCTCCAAGCGGTGATACTCCGCGTGTGGATTTTGGGGGTGTGACAGATTGGTATAAGAGCCATTGGTTATAGTGAACTTGGTTTTAATAAGGGAAAAAAGTTTTTGTTAAAACCAGACTATAACCTGTACAGTGCTCAACGATCCACAACGACGCTTCGCTCCACGTGCAAGACTCGACATTCTAGGTGATATGGTTTATGTTTACATTGCCTACTTGCTAGATTACATAGTTGCTCATGGTATGCTTAGATAAACGTAACAACTATTGTTTGAAAACACGTGTGTGCTTACTCTCTTCTGTCATCGCACTTTCGAGAACCTTTCTCACTCATGTTTCCTTTGATATGAAGATCATGAGTGGACGCGTTAATCTAACTCAAGCCCAGTTGGCGGCTTTGATCACTGAACAAGTTACTGCAGCGCTCGCAGCTGCCCAGGCAGGAGGTATAACCTGGCATCACAATTTACTCTAGGGTCTTTAGATCCTACTCTCGTAACCCAACACTTGTGCTTAATTTTGTTTACTCTTACGCACACGAAAGGTCAACACGCTCAGCCACCTGTATGCACATTCAAGACTTTTATGGACTGTCGTCCTAGTACTTTCAGTGGCACTGAAGGAGCCGTTGGACTTTTCCATTGGTTTGAAAAGCTCGAGTCTGTCTTCGAGATGTGTGAATGCCCTGAGACTCGTAGGGTGAAGTACGCCACTGGTACTCTCGAAGGCACTTTGCTAACTTGGTGGAACGCGCATGTTCAGATGCTGGGGCTGGCGGCTGCTAATGCCACCCCATGGAATGATTTTAAGGAACAGATCAAACGTGAATACTGTAGTCGTGATGACATCCACAAGCTGGAAGTGGAGTTCTTTAACCTGAAGATGACGAGGTCAGAGATAGAAGCGTACACGAAACGATCCAACGAACTGGAAGTGTTATGTCCAACTATGGTTGATCCTCCCATCAAGCGCATTAAGCTGTGCCTTAAAGGCTTAGTACCAGAGATTCAAAGCCATGTGACTGCTGCTAACCTTGCTACTATCCAGGATGTTACTCGTCTTGCTCATCATCTCACAGACCAAGCAGTGGAACAGAACAAGCTGCCTAAACCTATTGGTGCTACTACTACTACTGCTACTACTGCTACTACTGCTACAACTGCTACTACTGCTACTACTGCTACTACTGCTACTACTGCTACTACTGCTACTACTGCTACTACTGCTACTACTGCTACTACTGCTACTTCTGCTACTTCTGCTACTTCTGCTACTTCTGCTACTTCTGCTACTTCTGCTATTCCCAGTGATAACAAGCGAAAATGGGATAGAACCTCCAGCAAGGGTTCGACTTCGGATCAGTCCCAGGCACAGCAGCGAAAGATCGATGACTACCAGAGTGTTGGTCAGCAATCTTCTGGTAGTCAAGGGCAGGGTGGATATCGAGGAAACCACCCAAAGTGAAACAAATGCAACAGGCACCACAGTGGTCAGTGCAACAGGGGTCGTTGCCAGAGGTGTCTCAAGATGGGTCATGAAGCTAAGGATTGCAGGAGCTCGCGACCTGCGAATCAGAACCAACAACAACAACCACCAGCTCCACAGAACCAGCAGCGACAGCGGGGTAACAGGGGATGCTTTCAGTGTGGTGCTGAAGGCCACTTCAAGCGGGACTGCCCCCAGTTAAATCAAAATCCGAACAACAACAATAACAACAATAATCAGGGCAATGGGAACAACAACGGGGGAAACAATGATGGAAACAATGGTGCCAGGGGTCGAGTGTTCATGCTGGGTCAGGGTGACGCAAGGAATGATCCTAACGCAAGGTCGAGTGTTCAAAAGGTGACTTATCCACTTTCTTGGTTGGAACATACGGGCCATGGAGAGCAAAGCGTAACCCCAAAGTGATAGAGATAATGCGCTCCTAGCCATCAAAGATCGAACCATATCCAAATAGAGTTCGATTCCTCTTCTATTGTAACGAAGAACTTTGATTGAGTTGATTTTGTACTTCACTTTTTGAAGGCTTTGATTATTTCAAAACTTCAACTTTGTGTCTCAGCAAGTACACAGAACCATAACTACTATAGTTGTCGGTAAAAGTAATGAAGTATCTTTCACCATTCCTAGTCATTGGCTTAAAAGGATCACATACATTCGAATGTATGATACCTAATAAATCTTTTGCCCTTTCCCACTAACGGATTACTTGGTCATTTTACCTTGTAAATAAGATTCACATGTATCAAATGAACCAATTTCATTTGTTTCCAAAAGACAATTCTTTCGAAGTGTTTACATGCGACATCTGTTTATATGACCAAGGCGATAATGCCAAGGATAGGTCTTACTCAAATCCATTTTGAGTTTCTTGGTGATTGATTGGTACATGAAACTATCAAATGATGTATTATTATGAACCGATTCATAAATACCATTTGAAGGCATAGGGTTAAAGTAAAACATGTCATTCATCGATATAAATGTCAATGTTTGCAAACTTTAAGTCAATACCATATTGTCTTATAAGGGAAACTTGAATAATGTTCCTAGTCAAACTAGGAGCATTCAAGACATTTTAAAACAATTTCCAAACCATTTGGAAGTTTCAAAACATAGTCTCCTTTCTTGTAATGTTTATTTCTTTTGAACCTTTTGCAACGAATTGCAAACATGAGTTCCACATCCGGTATCTAATACCCATGTATTAGAAGAAATAACATTAAGGTCAATATGTATCACTAAGATTGTACCTGAGGTTTGCCTAGAATCCCTCTTGTTTTTCAACTCTTTGAGATAGGTTGGACAATTCCTATTTAAATGCCCTATCTCACTACACTCAAAGCATGGATCGTTCATGGCAACCTTTGCCTTCTTCTCTTTTGGTTTTGGTGGTTTCACTTTAGTCTTTCTAATCTTTTCCCTTTGAATTACCCGTTTCCATTTTCAACATTTGCTTTTGGTGTCGGGGTGATGCCCTTTCTAGTTGCCATCCTCATTGATCGTTAGAATGGATAAAACCCTTTTATCCATATCGAGCCTTTTGAGGTGATCAATGTGGCTTTTCATCTTAAAGACATAAGATGAGTCCGATTGGGTTTCCTCCATTTGACATGCATGAAGCGCTCGAACCGTTTCGAAGCGTTCTACCCTTAGGAACATTTCCTACAATTGGGTAATCATGTCGTATGCTCATGATGTTCAAAACCTTTTGAATCTCGGGAATCATAATTCCTAACATGAGGCAAGAGACTTGCGTAGTATCCTCGATATACTTAATCCAATCATTATAGGCATCCTTATCTTCCATAAGATGTTCATCGGGATTAGGATCGTTTTCAATGATAGGTTACGGATGGTTTGGGTAATATTGTTAGCGGCCATCTACAAAATTTTACAAGGTTTAATTTTAGTATTTTCGATATTATTATACTTTAATCATTAATACCCTTTTATGTCTCATAGACAATTAATAAATAAAATCTAGAATCCAACGTTACATTTAAATATTGGTTAGGTGACCTTTATCCCTCTATTTAAATTAACAAGGTAGTCAACGTTTGATAATTGCAACCTTTTGCAACTTCTAGCCATATGGGATCAGTTAAACATCTTTATGTTTAGTTGGCATGTTTAATCCCATCAACACCTTTTGTACCCATGCTTCGGTGACCCTAAGTTCATGGTTTCCAAATCAAGTCGTCCAACTTACACACACGTGTGAGTTTATACACATAAGTGGTTAGGTGACCTTTATCCCACAAACATGGTAAACCCACCTCGAATATACAAGTTCCCTCAAATGTGGTTAGGTGACCTTTATCCCACAAAAGAGTTCCCAAGTGATTCGAGTGTTGTATAAAAGGATGGTGTTTGACTTGTTTTATAAAAGTGATTTTGAGTTTTCAAAATTCTAGTTTAAAAAACTTTATGTACCATACATTTGCATGCATTCAAATCCTTGGTACTTTTGTAAAACAAATTTTCAAGGTTCTTTTAATAAAACCCATTTTGTAAAATCATTAATTTTTAATAAAACCTTTATTAACCATTTTAATGATTTTGTTAAGAACCAATTTTTACGCTTGTTGTTGATTATTTGTTTGTTAAGCATGCATATCCAAATATCATCAAAACAACATAAATAAACAACCACACAAGCATAAATAACAATAGGTGCATAGCCATAGCCAACTATTTTGACAACACTTGTTAGCCAAAACAAGTGTGCCAAAAGGTCCTTCCTAATGGGTGAATATTGACACAAATAATGTGTCGTTGAACTCCCACTTGATCCCGCATCCAAATGCTTCAAGTCTTCCTTTTGTGTTGTGATTTCTTCACTTTCTTTGAGCTTCCAAAATATCCTTTAATTCAGATCCAAACTCCTTTGGACTTCAAAAATGTGTTTTGGTTATCGGGCTAAAATCCCGTTAAGAACTATGAAGTCCTTTAGGCCCGAAATTAGCCAAAACCAAAACAACATTTTTGTGTGCATCTTCTTTTACAAAATATATCCTAATACAATTTTCCTAGTAAAATAAAATGCACCTAATCTATTTATTTTACATACCAAATGAAAATAAATAAATTACATAACTTTACAAATGGAAGAACCAAAAATAATAATTATTACAACCTTTGAAATAATTAAATACAAATCACAAACACAAAAATTCAACATATTCACACAAGGTCATGGCTAGGTTATGAACACCAAAATATATATATCCACATATATAAAATTCAAGAAGCAAAATGGTTTCCTTTTAACAACCTGCTTTTCGGTCAAGAATGAAAAAACCGAAAAAGTGGGTTTTTGTCCAAACAAACAAATCATCCAAATGACATAATTTTTTAAGATACTTTTATGCATGTATTAAAATAATCTTGAAAAACAAAAGGATAACCATATATAAAATTTCGGCCTTAGGGTTTTAACCAAACCCGAAAATTTCATATCCTATGAAGCACGCACTCATATAAGCGGCTCTGATACCACTGTTGGGTTTTTCACATGTTTATCAAAGTACTTTATCCATATAAAATAAAAACGCAGAGGAAAATTATTATTTAAAACATGTTACTTACAATATATAAAACCCATTTTATATGTAAAACCCAATCCCGGATCCATATACGAACATGCATGCTATTAAAAATCAAAACACAACCATAGAGTGTTTAGAATACTACCTTCCAAGGAGTAAAGGATATGAAGATGATGATACTTCTTGAACGGTTGCCTTCAAGTGTAGAAGACCTCAAGCTTGTATACCCCAATCCTTCCAACAAACATCTTAAGTTTAGCTAGGATTTCTACACTTATGAACTCACTAAGATTTCCATCTAAATCAACCACCAAGGCCGAAAATATGAAGGAAAGTTATGGAGTTCTTGCACTTGAAAAATCAAACTTGAAAAACCCTCTAGAATAACCATCTCATGGCTGATTTCTAGAGAGCATTTACTTGAGTTTGAAACTTGAAAGAAACTACTCAAAATGGCACATAGTTGGCCGAAAATTAGAGAAGGAATTCTCTAGTTTTTTCAAGTTCTTTCATCTTTATTTATCATCAAAAGTTTTATTAAACCTTGTGAGAATCTTGCCACCAAAAAGACCCAATGAGAGAGCCTCTAACACATGCATTTGCATGCAATGTGATTGGCCAAAGCATTTAGGGATGACCACCCAATCAAGATACATGCAAATGCATGAAATATTATTGGACCAACAATCTTGGTAAGACCATGGGGGAAAGGTGGCGGCCTAGCTTTTATTTTATAAAAAGAATTCATATTCTTTTATAAAATATAAGTCTTGTATGTATTTTATAACATTTATAAAATATAACATATCATATTACAAGCCTTTATGCAATATCTCATAACCTTTTAAAATGTTATTTAACCAGTTAAATAACAAAATAAAATATTCTCTCAAAATAAATTATCCATATAATTTATTAGTTTGTCAAGTGCAATTATTTAGAAAACCGATTTCTAAATATTCTAAGTGTCAATATTATTTGTTTGATCATATCATAAATAAATATTGTAAGTGTTTGTCTAGCTTGTATTTGGGTATGACTCGACTTGGATCATAACGTACTAGCCACATCAATTTAATATGTGTCTTGGGCATACAGAATCCAACACTAGTGATGTACGATTCACAGGTAGGATTTATGTTGAGGATTAACAGTTAATGATGATTAGGATTCTGGACAAACACAACAACTTGCTAATGATTGCATGATGATTGAATGATTTCGTGAATGGATCTGGTTAAATGATAATGAAGATGAACCAGACGAAAACGCAAGAACCAACAAAACCACAGGACTAGACGAAAACACAAAGTGTTTTCGTCACACCCCACATCCGACGAAAACCCTTGGATTTCGTCGCCTAGGGTTTTCGTCCATAGTGATTTCTCCATGCAAGTGTTTTCGGCACATGTAGTTTTCGTAGCACAGTAACATTGTTAGTTTATCAAACCTGTTAAGTTATTAACTCCATTAGTCCAGTAAACTCAGTTAGTTATTAATTATGTTAGTTGTTAACGCAGTTCAACATGTCAAATATGTAAGGTATGTTAACTTAGTTATATTAACTATGTTATGTAAGTTAAGTTCATTATGTATGATAACTCTATTGATTCTGATTAACTCTGTTATGCTTGTGAACTATGCCAAGTGTATTAATCCAGTTAAGTGTGGTAACCTCATTAAAGCCATTAACACCGTTAGATATGTTAGTGGATGATATTGTTAGGTTAAACTGAGAAAGCCTTTATGTGAAACATGGATTGTATGAATGTGATTAACTGTTGTATGATGCATGATGTCAACTGCCAAACATAATGTGTGGTATTGTTTGCATGTGAAACTTTACGAACTTGAACTGATTGAGTATACGTGCATACTATAGGACTTGATTGATTACTTGTGAGCACATAGTTAAGCATACCGAGCAAACCAAGGTGAGTTCACACTCTTTCCAAGGCATGGGATTCCCAAGGGATGGGATTCCCAAGGGTTGGGAATGGGTTAATGATTTAAACGGTAACTACAACCATCCTCCGTGGGTAGGATGCCAAGATTACACACTGGACCAAACCTCTATCACTGAAGTCCCTCATTTATATCGACTTAATCGCCGAGGCCTATGGCGAGCGGGTCATTAGTTAATAGCGCTATTAGGTTTAACAAACCTCACACCATGCCAGTCGGACGGGCGTGTACTAATGGACTATGGGCAAAGGGTCAATGCTGATAGACACTGACTTAGGGCACCACTTATATTTTCGTAGTAGTCGATACGCACGGTCTAGTAACACATGGGAAGCCCCCACCAATCTTCGCCAACATGTCTGGGAGACTGCGATACGAAATAATACGAACATAAGATTTACGAAACGAATGCTATAACTAAACAACCAACTGTGAACTCGCTCAAATTTGTTGTTGACTCGTTGTTACATGCCTTACAGGTCGTTAGGTACTCATGGAGCTTGCACAGGGAGGCGCGGTCGTTGTGGGACATGGCAGTGTGTGCCATGCTAAAAACATTACTTTATTTCATACTTAATACTTACTTTGAGTTTTACAATTATGCTTCCGCTAAACACTTAACTACGTTTTGGTTTGAAACACCTTTCATATTGTGTGGTTGAATTTTACGTATTACTTGTTATGTTCAATATGATTGGTGGCTTGATCCTGGTCAGCCACGCCTCCAAGCGGTGATACTCCGCGTGTGGATTTTGGGGGTGTGACAGATTGGTATAAGAGCCATTGGTTATAGTGAACTTGGTTTTAATAAGGGAAAAAGTTTTTGTTAAAACCAGACTATAACCTGTACAGTGCTCAACGATCCACAACGACGCTTCGCTCCACGTGCAAGACTCGACATTCTAGGTGATATGGTTTATGTTTACATAGCCTACTTGCTAGATTACATAGAACGTTGCTCATGGTATGCTTAGAAAAACGTAACAACTATTGTTTGAAAACACGTGTGTGCTTACTCTCTTCTGTCATCGCACTTTCGAGAACCTTTCTCACTCATGTTTCCTTTGATATGAAGATCATGAGTGGACGCGTTAATCTAACTCAAGCCCAGTTGGCGGCTTTGATCACTGAACAAGTTACTACAGCGCTCGCAGCTTCCCAGGCAGGAGGTATAACCTGCCATCACAATTTACTCTAGGGTCTTTAGATCCTACTCTCGTAACCCAACACTTGTGCTTAATTTTTTTTACTCTTACGCACACGACAGGTCAACATGCTCAGCCACCTGTATGCACATTCAAGACTTTTATGGACTGTCGTCCTAGTACTTTCAGTGGCACTGAAGGAGCCATTGGACTTCTCCATTGGTTTAAAAAGCTCGAGTCTGTCTTCGAGATGTGTGAATGCCCCGAGGCTCGTAGGGTGAAGTACGCCACTGGTACTCTCGAAGGCACTGCGCTAACTTGGTGAAACGCGCAAGTTCAGATGCTGGGGCTGGCGGCTGCTAATGCCACCCCATGGAATGATTTTAAGGAACTGATCAAACGTGAATACTGTAGTCGTGATGACATCCACAAGCTGGAAGTGGAGTTCTTTAACCTGAAGATGACGAGGTCAGAGATAGAAGCGTACACGAAATGATCCAACGAACTGGAAGTGTTATGTCCAACTATGGTGGATCCTCCCATCAAGCGCATTGAGCTGTACCTTAAAGGCTTAGTACCAGAGATTCAAAGCCATGTGACTGCTGCTAACCTTGCTACTATCCAGGATGTTACTCGTCTTGCTCATCGTCTCACAGACCAAGCAGTGGAACAGAACAAGCTGCCTAAACGTATTGGTGCTACTACTACTACTACAACTACTTCTGCTATTCCCAGTGATAACAAGCGAAAATGGGATGGAACCTCCAGCAAGGGTTCGACTTCGGTTCAGTCCCAGGCACAGTAGCGAAAGATCGATGACTACCAGAGTCCTGGTCAGTAATCTTCTGGTAGTCAAGGGCAGGGTGGATATCGAGGAAACCACCCAAAGTGCAACAGATGCAACAGGCACCACAGTGGTCAGTGCAACAGGTGTCATTTGCCAGAGGTGTCTCAAGATGGGTCATGAAGCTAAGGATTGCAGGAGCTCGCGACCTGCGAATCAGAACCAACAACATCAACCACCAGCTCCACAGAACCAGCAGCGACAACGAGGTAACATGGGATGCTTTCAGTGTGGTGCTGAAGGCCACTTCAAGCGGGACTGCCCCCAGTTAAATCAAAATCCGAACAACAACAATAACAACAATAATCAGGGCAATGGGAACAACAACGGGGAAACAATGATGGAAACAATGGTCAGGGTGACGCAAGGAATGATCCTAACGTAGTGATGGGTAAGTTCCTTCTTGACGACTTTTATGTTACTGTCTTATTTGATTCGGGTGCCGATACCAGTTATGTGTCTCTAAAAGTTAGTCAAATGCTCAAGCGTACACCAACACTTTTGAACACCAAGCATGTCATAGAATTAGCTAATGGTAAAAGTCTAGAGGCCACACACATAGTTCAGGGTTGTAATCTTATCCTCGCTGGTCAGACTTTCTCTATCGATCTCATTCCCATAGTTTTGGGTAGTTTCGACATCGTCATTGGGATGGATTGGTTATCAAAACAGCAAGCAGAGATCCTATGCAAGGAGAAGATTGTTCGTATTCCCCATTCTGGCAAAGAACCTCTCGAAATTCAAGGCGACAATAGTGGTGCTGTAGTTGGCATCATCTCCTTCCTTAAGGCCCAGAAGTGTTTGCGAAAGGGCCACACCGCTATCTTAGCACATGTTACTGACGCATCAACGAGAGATAAGAGAATAGAGGATATTCCAGTTGTACGCGAGTTTCCTCAAGTGTTTCCTGAAGATTTACCTGGGCTACCGCCTCATCGTCAGGTGGAATTTCAGATCGAGCTAGCTCCTGGAGCAGCACCCATAGCTCGAGCACCTTATCTTTTAGCTCCAATCGAACTGGAAGAACTGTCCAAGCAATTACAAGAACTATTGGATAAGGGTTTCATTTGTCCTAGCTCTTCGCCCTGGGGAGCTCCAGTATTATTTGTAAAGAAGAAAGACGGTACCTTCAGAATGTGCATCGACTACCGCGAACTAAACAAGGTGACCGTAAAGAATCGCTATCCTCTTCCACGCATTGACGACTTGTTCGACCAGCTGTAAGGGTCGAGCTACTATTCAAAGATTGATCTGAGGTCAGGCTACCATCAACTGAGAGTCCGGGACGAGGACGTCTCCAAAACAGCATTCAGAACACGCTATGGCCATTACGAGTTTCTGGTCATGCCATTCGGGCTAACAAACGCGCATGCAGTCTTCATGTATCTTATGAACAGGGTTTGCAAGCCTTACTTGGATAAGTTTGTGATTGTACTCATCGACAACATTTTGATTTACTCTAAGTGCTAGGAGGAACACGAGCAACATCTGCGGCTTATCGTGGAACTTCTTCGAACGGAGCAACTGTATGCCAAATTCTTGAAATGCGACTTCTGGCTTCATGAATTCCATTTCCTAGGCCACGTGGTGAACAAGGATGGGATTCACGTTGATCTATCGAAAGTTGACTGGATCAGGAACTGGCCTGCACCACGTACACCAACAGAAATCCGCCAATTTTTGGGTTTGGCGGGCTATTATAGTAGGTTCATCAAAGACTTCTCCAAGATTGCACAACCCCTCACCTCACTAACTCAGAAAGGCGTTATTTATCGTTGGGGAAATGCACAGGAATCAACATTTCAGCACTTAAAGGATAGACTTTGTAGCGCGCCTATTCTCTCATTGCCGGAGGGCACAGACGACTTCGTGGTTTATTGTGACGCATCAATCCAGGGTCTTGGCTGTGTATTGATGCAACGGGATAAAGTCATTGCTTACGCCTCGCGCCAACTTAAGCTTCACGAAAGAAATTACACTACACACGATTTGGAGCTGGGAGCTGTTGTCTTCGCACTCAAGATATGGAGACATTACCTGTACGGTACCAAGTGCACCATCTACACCGATCACAGGAGTCTCGAGCATATCTTCAAACAGAAGGAATTAAATATGTGTCAGCGTCGACGGGTCGAGCTTTTAAATGATTACGAATGTGCCATCAAGTACCATCCGGGCAAGGCAAATGTTGTGGCAGACGCCCTCAGTCGAAAGGATACTACACCTAGGCGTGTGCGAGCATTACAACTTACCATCCAGTCTAGTCTTCCTGCACAGATACAAGATGCTCAGGTAGAAGCTTTGAAACCAAAAAACGTTAGGGCTGAAGCCCTACGTGGCTCAAGACAGCGATTATAACAAAAGGAAGACGGTACCTATTACGTAACAGGACGCATTTGGGTCCCACACTATGGAAACTTACGCGAGCTGGTGATGGATGAAGCACATAAGTCTTGTTACTCAGTACATCCTGGTTCGGATAAGATGTACCATGACCTCAGAACTACGTATTGGTGGCCTAGCATGAAAGCTCACATAGCAACTTACGTTAGCAAATGTTTGACTTGTGCGAGAGTCAAGACTGAATATCAGAAACCATCGGGCCTACTCCAACAACCAGAGATACCACAATGGAAATGGGAGCAAATTTCCATGGATTTCGTTACCGACCTGCCTAGATCTCAACGTGGAAATGATACTATTTGGGTGATCGTGGATTGACTCACAAAGTCTGCACACTTTTTGGCTATTAAGGAAATGGATAAGTTCTCCACTCTAGCAGACGTCTACCTTAAGGAAGTTGTCTTGAGGCACGGGGTGCCAACCTCTATTATTTCAGATCGTGATGCACGTTTTACTTCTGAACTGTGGCAAGCAATACACAAGTCCTTTGGCTCACGATTAGACATGAGCACAGCTTACCATCCGCAAACGGATGGGCAGTCTGAACGCACCATCCAAACTCTAGAAGACATGCTTCGGGCATGTGTAATCGATTTCGGCAACGGCTGGGAAAAACATCTCCCGTTAGTGGAGTTTTCGTATAACAACAGTTACCACACCAGCATTCAAGCCGCTCCATTTGAGGCATTGTACGGGCGTAAATGCCGATCACCTCTTTGTTGGGCAGAGGTGGATGATAGTCAGATCACGGGTCCAGAACTTGTAGTTATACGACAACGAATGGCGGCAGCTCGTGACCGTCAGAAAGCCTACGTAAACAAGCGCAGGAAACCACTCGAATTCCTGGTTGGGGATCGAGTGCTACTCAAGGATTCACCCTGGATGGGTGTGGTTCGCTTTGGAAAAAGGGGCAAGCTCAAGCCGCGGTATGTCGGACCGTTCGAAATCATCGAGAAGATAGGCATGGTGGCCTACAAACTAAACCTACCAGCAGAACTCGGTGGAGTTCACAATGTATTTCACGTGTCGAATCTGAAGAAGTGTCTGTCAGATGAGACCCTCATAGTTCCTTTGAAGGAGCTCACTATTGACGATCAGTTGCGATTCGTCGAAGAACCAGTTGAAATCACGGACCGAGACGTTAAGGTCCTCAAGCACACCAGAATACCTCTTGTTCGAGTTCGTTGGAACTCCCGTCGTGGCCCAGAGTTTACCTGGGAACGAGAAGATCAAATGAAACTCAAGTATCCCCAGTTATTCGAAAAGAGTGCAACCACTATTGAGGCTGAAGCTACTACAGAATTTCGGGACGAAATTCCAAATCAACGGGGGGATGATGTGACAGCCCAGGAAAACCAGTAAACCACCAAACTTAACTAGCTTCCTCAGTAACCGCGTGCTAAATTTCGGGACGAAATTTCTTTCAAGTTGGGGATAATGTGACAACCCGAGTTTTCAAGGTTCCTCCTCTATGCGTTACTTGTTTTGTACAGTGTTTTGTGATTCGTGCATTGATTTTGTACACTATGATTTGTTTGTAAAGTGTTCATGCTTGGTACATGCTTGGGGTATTAAATTATTTGAGTTGTTTAATTGATTTGCATCGTTTGTTAGATAGGGGTGAACACCATTGTTAATATTATTATATAATAGTATGAAAGTGACGAAATCATAAGGGATTTTGCCACAACCCGTTCCACGAAATCAAAAGGGATTTCGCCACCTCCTCTCGACGAAATCAGATAGGCTTTAGGCCCAGTAGTGGATCAGTTATATATTATTCTCAACCCTTACGTGAAAGCTTAATCGCCAAACCCTAGAACCCTTACTTGGTGCGACGGTAGCTCTGTGCTCTCCCAAGCCCCTCTAGTAATCAAACCATCATCATTGATAGCTCAGTTAGTTACACGTTTGTTAAATCGGCTTTATGATTCTTCGATTACTTGATACATGTTCGTATATATGCTTGATTTATGAAAAGGCTGTGAATATAGGTTTTCACTATAGAATCACATGTTACGTTTGTTAGGGTTTCATGAAGTTCTACATAATATTATTGATTGTTTTTAGTAATGAATGCTAGCGTAAAGTCCGATTTCACTATTCAGATCGCGTCCCTATAATGATTCGTTTTAATAAAGAACCGGCAGACCTAAGTGATTATTAATCGTATATATGTATTGTTTGTGTGGATCGTATGATTGACTAGCAAACTGTTATGCATAGGGTATCGATTACAGAAGTGATATGATTAGTGATCATGGTGTTATATGTTAATTGCTGGTTCGATGATAGCATGTAAAACGGCTGTTAGCATGTTTAGGGTTTCCTGTTGTTGTGTAACTAATGATGATGATCTAGTGATGTACGATTCACAGCTAGGATTTATTTTGAGGATTAACAGTTAATGATGATTAGGATTCTGGACAAACACAACAACTTGCTAATGATTGCATGATGATTGAATGATTTCGTGAATGGATCTGGTTAAATGATAATGAAGATGAACCAGACGAAAACGCAAGAACCAACAAAACCACAGGACTAGACGAAAACACAAAGTGTTTTCATCACACCCCACATCCGACGAAAACCCTTGGATTTCGTCGTCTAGGGTTTTCGTCCATAGTGATTTCGCCATGCAAGTGTTTTCGGCACATGTAGTTTTCGTAGCACAGTAACATTGTTAGTTTATCAAACCTGTTAAGTTATTAACTCCATTAGTTCAGTAAACTCAGTTAGTTATTAATTCTGTTAGTTGTTAACGCAGTTCCACATGTCAAATATGTAAGGTATGTTAACTGAGTTATATTAACTATGTTATGTAAGTTAAGTTCATTATGTATGATAACTCTATTGATTCTGATTAACTCTGTTATGCTTGTGAACTATGCCAAGTGTATTAATCCAGTTAAGTGCGGTAACCTCGTTAAACCCATTAACACCATTAGATATGTTAGTGGATGATATTGTTAGGTTAAACTAAGAAAGCCTTTATGTGAAACATGGATTGTATGAATGTGATTAACTGTTGTATGATGCATGATGTCAAATGCCAAACATAATGTGTGGTATTGTTTGCATGTGAAACTTTACGAACTTGAACTGATTGAGTATACGTGCATACTATAGGACTTGATTGATTACTTGTGAGCACATAGTTAAGGATACCGAGCAAACCAAGGTGAGTTCACACTCTTTCCAAGGCATGGGATTCCCAAGGGTTGGGAATGGGTTAATGATTTAAATGGTAACTACAACCATCCTCCATGGGTAGGATGCCAAGATTACACACTGGACCAAACCTCTATCACTGAAGTCCCTCATTTATATCGACTTAATCGCCGAGGCCTATGGCGAGCGGGTCATTAGTTAATAGCGCTATTAGGTTTAACAAACCTCACACCGTGCCAGTCGGACGGGCGTGTACTAATGGACTATGGGCAAAGGGTCAATGCTGATAGACATTGACTTAGGGCACCACTTATATTTTCGTAGTAGTCGATACGCACGGTCTAGTAACACATGGGAAGCCCCCACCAATCTTCGCAAACATGTATGGGAGACCGCGATACGAAATAATAGATACATGGATTACAAAAAAACATACGATTTACGAAACGAATGCTATAACTAATCAACCAACTGTGAATTCGCTCAACTTTGTTGTTGACTCGTTGTTACATGCCTTGCAGGTCGTTAGGTACTCATGGAGCTTGCACAGGGAGGCGCGGTCGTTGTGGGACATGGCAGTGTGTGCCGTGCTAAAAACATTACTTTATTTCATACTTAATACTTACTTTGGGTTTTACAATTATGCTTCCGCTAAACAATTAACAACGTTTTGGTTTGAAACACCTTTCATATTGTGTGGTTGAATTTTACGTATTACTTGTTATGTTCAATATGATTGGTGGCTTGATCCTGGTCAGCCACGCCTCCAAGCGGTGATACTCCGCGTGTGGATTTTAGGGGTGTGACATTATTGGACTAAGGCGGGTGACAACCTAATCACAAGTCCATGACTTGTACTCGAAACTCTTGGGAAGATTGCTTAGATCGAAAATCGTTTGGCGGCAACGCGAGACCACAAGGAAGGCTGATAAGCTTAGGAAACACTGGGAGTTCGCTACAGGCGAGCGAGTCATGTTGAAAGTTTCACCCTGGGAGGGTGTGGTACGCTTTGGAAAGCGTGGAAAGCTTAATTTACGTTACGATGGGCCATTCAGAACTTTGGATAGAATCGGTAACGTGGCCTACAAACTCGAGTTACCTGATGAATTGGGTAACGTTCACGATGTCATTTATGTCTCAAACCTAAAGAAGTGTTTGTCCGATGGAACACTTGTGATACCCTTATTAGAGCCTAAGGTTAACGACAAGTTGCAGTCGCCGAGGAATCTATTGAAAACGTGGACAAGGAAATCAAGGTTCGTTAACATAGTCGAATTCCAATCACGAGAATTCGTTGGAACTCAAGACGTGGACCAGAGTTCATGTGAGAACGCAAAGATCAGATGAAGGTCCAGCATCCTCGGGGGTTCAAGCGGTTGAATCAACTTCTGATGTTATTGGCGAATTTCGGGACGTAATTTTCTTTCATCTTGGGGATAATGTGGCACCTGGGGAAAATCCACAATCATCCTGATCTAACACCTTGCTGCTTGGGATTGCTTATCAAATTTCAGGACGAAATTTCTTTCAAGTTGGGGATGATGTGACAACCCGAGATTTCAAGGTCCTTTTCCTACGAATCGCTTGTTTCATAATCATCTTTTTGATTACAATTTGTTTATGTGGGGTCATGTGTGGTTTATTGGAATGATTATTGTATAGTTATGCATGGTGGTTTAATGTCTAATATTTAATGTTTAATGAAAACTCTTATGGAAAAGAACCCATTGTGACGAAGGATGGATTCTTCGCCACAACCTTGCCCAACGAAAAGTGAACCTTCGTCATCACCCATCCCGACGAAGAAGGAGTCTTCATCATTAACATGTTGCACGAAGTATGGTACTTCGTCGAGGGAAGGTTCGCCAAAAAGGGTCCTTCGGCCCAGGAAGTTTGGGGCCCAGTATGTACGCATATAACTTCTTAGAAACATAACCGCAAATCACAAAAACCCTAAGGTCTTCTCTCCCTCTCTTTCCTGTGCGACGGCAACTTCTGTTGATCGAAGCTCTCCTTTACGGATCCCCTCTCGGCCTGTTAATCGGTTAGTTGTTATCACTTTGCTTGTTTAATTCGTGGCTATATATTTACGTGGAGTAGATGTGTACGGGTAGGATCAAAGTATGAGCTAGGGTTTTGTTTGCAAAACTAAAATATATTTGATTGACCTATTGTTATGATGAAATCAGCTAGCATATGTGAGTCTTAAGGGGTTTCCATTTAATCATGATGTGGGTATAACATGATGAACACAACAAGGAAAACATGTGAGCGATTATGATCAATGTTATTAAAAACTAAAAATTGTTAAGGTATTTAGTCCATGATCTTGATTTATGTGACGATTCATTATTATGTGAAAGATGATATGTGATGACTAGTTGTCAATCATTATGGAAAGTCAGTCGATCATTGGGGTTTTGGAATAAATCATGATATATATATATGTATATAACTAAATTGACTGTGCAACTGTTATGGAATGATTGGGGATTACGGCTACGGAAAACATGTGTTGGGGCTATGTGGTTTAGATGAACGTCGGCAGTTAGGGTTGTTTGATAGTGAGTAACAGCCGATGTGACCTCGTTGGTCATCTGTTAAGGGTGGCGACGAAGGATAGTCCTTCGTCGGATGGTCTTCGTCAAACCTCATCTCGACGAAGAATGTATTCTTCGCCGACTACTTCCTGACGAACCATTAGGAACCCTCGTCACAACCACCTCCAACGAAGAATGATACTTCGTCGTTATCATCCTCGGTGAAGAATAGTTCTTTACCGTGAGGGATCTTCGCCGTGCAAATGTACAGAAAATAGTAATAGTTTATATTGTATGTGATGATGGATACTTGTGTGTATAAAATACTATGTGTTGCCTGATAACCATGCTGATTAAGAATGAGAAATATGGTTTGACTTGTGTAAGTAGAACGCTCCTCTAATATATGTTTATTATGTGCGTCATTTACATGGGATGTGGGCTTGTATGAGAACTAAGCACTCGCTACATGTTATACCTTGATCTTTGTGGTGAATACAATCTGTGTGATATACTTGACTTGAATATTATGAAACTGATACTATTATTAACTGCTGCTGGGAACCTGAACTTGTCTTATAAACGTGTATGAAACCTAAATCATTTGCTATGTGTTATGTGACAAAGGTGTTACATGTGACATGCTGAATATGTGTCTTGGATATGTGTTTACGAAACTGATCATCTTTGGTAACCACGGTAGGGTTTGGTTGACCAACTTGGAACGGGTAATGTAACGTAACATACCGAGCAAATCTAAGGTGGGTTCACTGCTCTTTTTCAAGCATGCGTCCCGTGGAGGGACATCTGGTAAATATTCCAGGGAGGTATATTGGGTAATGGGTTTGACTGGAATGTTAAACCGGAATGTTGGATAATACACTCACTCCTATCACCATTAAGTCCCATCTTGTTTGTTACCTAAGAGGTAACAGGGTATTAGTTGGTAGCGCTATCTAGGTTTGGCACCCTCACCCCGTACCTGAGAGGACGGGTGTGAACTAATGACCCAGTCATGCCCAATGCTTTGATATGGGCATTGGGGAAAGGGCAAAAATAATCTGGAGCCATCTTGTACGGTATCGAGCTATTATCAACATTGTTGTTTTTGGAAATGCTTTTGTACTGAACTAAAATTTTGGCAGCAAAACAAGTAACACGATTCTCGGTAAACAAAACTGTGAACTCACCAGCGTTGTCTGATACACTTTTCTACATGCTTGGATGTCTATAGGTATATATCATTGGAACTTGTTGTCTGGGATGCTGGAGTGGTCATGGGTCGAGTTACATGGGATTATGAGATGAGTCTAATGGTTTTTATTCACTTGGATTATGAAATTATTAACTATTGTATATGCTTCCGCTGAACAATAAAATGTTTGTGTGATTTACTTTAATAAATGAAAGTTTTCACTTGAAATCTTGTTATGAGTTCAATGTGATTGGTGGCTAGATCTTGGTACGTCACACAGCTCGCGGGGGTTTTCGCATGTGGTATTTTGGGGATGTGACAGTCGCGCTGCACGACCATGAACATCATATGCCGTCGCGCGATGCGACGACTCTGTTTCGACAGAATATGCAGGACAGGTGTTGTTCTTCTTCTTCTTCCTTGTGCTCCAAACCAAACAAAAATGAATTCTATGGCTTGTTGATGGTTCTAAAAACCACTTTGGACACCTGGAGCTATCTTACAACATCTCTAAACACCTGTGATGATCTGGTGTGAGTCCTTTGCACTATAAATAGGCACTTTGAGTTGCCATAATCCTTGCACATTCACAATTTTCACTCTCAACTCTCTAGCTTGAGCATTTCTTGAGCTTTCTTTGGGATTCCTGATCAAGAGGGAGCCCACCTCAGTTCAATCTTCATGCAAGGACCTGTTGTAAGTGTCCTTAGCCACTTTAGTATAGTTTTTATGTGTTTAAAGACAAAAGGTCAAAGTTGTCGTAATGACGCTTTGACTTTCGGTTTAGACCTAAATGGTCCAGCTATTGTTCGAGGTGAATATGGCTATGTGATCGTAATTAGGTAGGTGTTAATCCCTCAAAAGGGCACCTCCTAATTATCACGTTTACTTAGTTAGTTGTCGGGTCAAAGTAACTAGTCAAAAAGTCAAGCTAGTCAGATTTTCATAAAATAATTAAAACTCATAATGTAGAAGGTATGAACCATGTTTTATCACTTAAATAACTTGGTAAATATTATTAGAACATGTCTAAGCATGTTCAACCAGGCAATTCTGAGTTTAAGGTCGGTTCGCAACCGAAAGTCGCAAAAGCTTGACTTTTGCCTTGACTTTCAGTTCTGACCTGATTAATCTTAAACCTTTTTGTTTTAAGTTTCCATTAGGACCATAATATGTTGTAGTATAACCCTCTGAGGTTATATTACCTAGTCATTAATATTCTGAATTATATGCTAGTTTCCGTTATTATACTTATAATTGACCATTATGTCCTTATAGTCTAAAAATGAGATTTTTGAATATGTGAGCATATAAATAGGTTAAGTACTGATATATAAACATGTCTAAATTAATTTGACATTGTTTTCTGGTTTCAAACTGATGTAATGTTAAATATCGCAAATTGAGCTTTTATAAATATTAAATTACTCTTTTATGCATAATGCATGTCTAAACAAAGATTTTGAGCCAAAACTCATTACCTACTGTTATGATATCATTTTTAGAAATTATTGGAATGTTGGGTCAGATTAGATACTAACCATAACTTAGAGTTCTTGTATAAATTCTTTAATTGACGATAATGCCCTTTTGGCTAATAAGAAAAATAAAATATTTACATATGATTAACATGCCAAACCTTTTTCTACTAATTTGATAAGAAAAATAAAATATTTTAGATATTCAAGGCTGATCAAAATCTCAGAATCACATAAACATTTCAAATATCGTCAATTATCGATTTTTACGCTAATTAGGTGCATAGTATGGTTTAAAACCATAATTAGCACCTAAGACTTATTACCTACTGGATTTATAAATAAATTTTAATATTTTTACATTAGGTATAAGTCATGAACTCAGACTTCCAATTATGTCCTTAAAAGCATATGTAAAATGACCAATATACCGTTTTGGGGCATAGTTTGGCCAAAAATGGTAAACCACACATATGAATGATATCCTACTGCTTTAACACCATAAAATAAATACTTTTACTGAATGTTTTAGACCAGAATATCAGTTTACTTTAAAACCTCTTTTATAAATCTTAAAATGACCAAAATGCCCTTACGGGACTTAAATTGGTTTTAAATACTTTTTGGGCATATATGTTAACATCCTACTGATGTATTAACATATCCTAAGCATAATAACGTATGGGAGTTGTATATGGTTCATTTGGTTACCCGTTATGCATTTATGCGTTTGGTTCGGTTTATGTAACTAATTTACATGAATTAGCCGAAATAGGTTTAACCTTATCATTTTTATTTCAAAATCCAGATTGTGTTTAGTTTACCCATATTATACAAGTATCCAAACTTGTCGGGTCTTAATCACATTCCATTCCGGTCTCCGCTTAATCTGGCGCTTCGAACCGTAAAGTCTCTTTCAAACTAACCGGTCTAAGTCTTTTACTTAAATAAAGACCCGTTAGTATCCTAATAGGTTAATAAACCTTCTATACAGATTAAGTAGCTTCGGTAGAAGATATTTCCATAAGGTCTTAGGAATTATACGGCTGAGTAGCATCTTTGCACATCTAGCTCAGGTAAATACTTTTAACTTATTTTCCCTTATACGGGCTTGGGATACGGTATAATAATAATACCTCTTGGTCGGGTATGGAATAATTTAATCAGACTGTGATTAATAAATTGCATAACCCATTTTAATCTGTTTTGCTTGATAACATAAACATTGGGTGTTAATACGACCGTGACCTGGATATCCTCGGCTCATTTCATTTGAAAATGGCCACAACCTATGCACGGGTTATAGGCATACACCTGACAGATGCAAATTCTAAATAACCCACATGTTGGGGATAACTCCTTTGTGGGTTCTATAGTGGTGAGTCGGTTTATCATGACCGGCTTCCAAACCGGCCCCATATGTATGACAAACATGTAAATCTGTATACAACATTTTAATAAAAATTGTCCCAAGTTATAAATGGTTTTGTGCCTTGTGCGCCTAAATCAATTTTCATAAACTCTTTTCAAATGAGTCAGTTAATTGTATTTACCAGTGAAAACTGACGTATTTTCCAAAGACTAAGTGACAGGTACCTCTCGAAATTAGGCTGGAGCTACTTGGTGTCAAATAAGAGGATCTTGCAAATCCTTAGATGCCTGAAGTCTGTTATTTCAGTTTCTTGTATTTCTTTTTATGATCCTCCTGTGGATCTCTATTACAACCTGTCTGTATATTCTTTTATTTTGGACACTCGGACATTATGGTTTGTAATAGTAATTATCTACCAAGTCTTCTGCTGTGATATAATATTGTGTTAATTGTCTATGATGATATCAACTACGTCATGATACTCCCCACCGGGCCCACCGACAATATGTGGAAATATCGGGGCATGACAGGTTTGTATCAGAACCAACATTGAGTGAATTAAACACTAGCCTTTTGTCTTTAATCTCAATGACACAATCGCACATTCCCTAGACTTCCGAGTCTAGGAAAATGACTTAGTATTTGTTCTTAACTTTCCTTCTGTCGTTTATATATTGTTTTCTTGTTTTGATAGGTTTATAAAATGCCGCCACGTGTCAGAGGAAAAGGAAAAGATCCTATGTGGGGAGGACCATCTAGTCATGCTGGACCCTCACACAGACGCACGCCTTCAGCGTCATTTAGCAGCTCCGACTCTCGAGACAATTGGAGACACTCTTTCGAGCCTGCGAGACACTCAGTTTCGCTAGGTTCTTCACCATCATATCACCCTTCCTTTATACCATTCTTACCACTCACATCACTCGCTATACTCACATTCATTTCATCATTCTGATTCTCACTATTCTTATTCACCGGGTCAATTTAACCCAAATGATTATATTAATGAACCACCGGGTTACAACCCGGATCCAGCAATGCCACCGACTGGGACGCCTATGCATCCTATCAGTATTTCCAGTGGTTCTTCTTATGCAGGATCGCCATACCAAGGCCCCGACTCATGGGCCGAAAGGTGGAACAGCTACAAGTGGGAATACACCCCTTCATTTCACAACTCTCCACCACAACCTCCAGTAGAAGAACTGCACTTTCAGGCGGCAACTCCACCGCCATTTCCAGTTGAGGAACCACCTCAACAACCACCACAACCACCACAACCACCTCCTGAGCCACCAAGGCGGAGGAGGAACGCACAGATGTCCGTGCGAGTGGGACCGAGATTCAGTTCCCCACAAGCTTCGAGTACTTACCCTCCAATCCCCGAAGATCCACAGATGGGTGGACCTTCTCACGCGGTACCGGAAATTGATCCCCTGCTGGTTACCTTTTCACCACCGCCACCGCCGATGGGTTATGAGAACCCAATACCTAGTTACCCAGGTTCATCTAGGTATAACCCGTTTGAATATCAAGCTCCTATGGGTTATGAATATCAAGCCCCTGCCCATGATCCATATCTTGAGGCAGCTCACTATAACGCCCTTTATCCCTCACCGTTTCCACCAATATACCCAACTGGGTATCCCGTGCAAGGGTACTAATACCCTCCATATCAGTAGCAACCTCAACATCCGCCTCAACTTTTGCAGACGCAAGAAATCTTACAAAGGTTGGATGAGATTGAACAAAAAGTGGAGGAACGGGAAAAGAAGCACTACAAATTCCTTAGGGGTCTTGCGAACATCATAAAGGGGAAGAAGAAGTAGAAGATTTTATTTTATTTTGTATTGTAATTTCAATTAAGTTCCACACTGTGTGGACATTTCTTTTATTTCTAGTCCCTGCGTGGACTTGTGTCTTTTCTTTAGTCCCTGCGTGGACAATTTGTTTATTTCAAAGACACGTTTAGGACACTTTTTGTAATCGTCTAGTATTTTAATGGAATTTCTTTTGAAATTATATATGTATATTTTATTACATCATCATGCAAATATCATTTCAATTTTAATTGATCTGCCAAAGAAATTTCAAAAGATGTTCTTAAAGGTATAACATAGCCAAAATATTAATGGCTATGTTGATATAGCCTTTTTAAGACAATAATTCCTTGTTAACATCTAAAAACATGTTGACACTCCTGATAGTGTGACTTGAGAGACCACACTAGCTTCCCAAAAGTACTTGGATCTTTCCAAGCCACCTTTATGGCCTAAATGATCAATATGAATCATGTCTATTAACATCAAATATGATGTCCTTACAAAACATCTAATTGAGGTGTTCTGCCTACGGGCCAATTTGTAATTGTGACAAAGATAGTTACATTTTATAACTTCTTGTCCAAAAGGCGTTGAACTATGTTCGACCCTTAAAATCACTGATCCAAAAGATCATTGATAATACTTAAATTCTCCTAGTGACAAGGCCTTTTGTGCCATTTAAATGTCCTTCGAGACGAGCCTTTGTGCTATATGAAAATGTCTATACAACACTGATAGTTGTGACTTGTGTTCCCCGTCTGATAAATATAAAGGATTATATCTTACTTGATTGCCAATAATGGTTCATTTGTAGCCAGGAAAATTATAATCAAATAAATTTTGACTTATTATCCAAAATGGTCTATATGGTTTATTAATACCATGGCCATCTAATCATCAAATACGATGATTCATTATATAATCAAAATAAATCATTATTGTTTGATTTTAGTATTCAAATCATGGCTGGTTCCGATGAAGCTAATAGTCATCCAGTAGAAGGAAACAATAATGATACAAGAATAAATGTTACTAGTGCTGAATTACAAGCAATGATAAACATAGCAGTTGCTCAATCTGTGAACAATATGTTCAAAGAACCGAGTAATTTTCGGTCTAAAACTCATACAAAGTCCATATTGAAATCGCATATGTTGAAAAAGGATGACTCTCAACATTCATCCAATTAGAAAAGTGAACCTCAGAAGTAGATTGTCTTTGATCAAGCTCCCAGGTAAAACAAGGGGTGTACGTACAAATATTTTGTCTCTTGTAAACCAAGTGATTTCACGGGTGAAAATGGAGCTATCGACTGTATGAAGTGGTTGGATGAGATGGAAACTGTTATTGATATCAGTGGGTGTGCCAAGGAGGACATCGTAAAATTTGTGTCTCAGTGCTTCAAAGGCGACGCCCTAACATGGTGGAAAGCCTTGGTGCAATCCATAGGAAAGGTTCCTCTGTATAACCTTTCTTGGAATCAATTTGTTGAACTTATGAAAGACACTTACTATCCACAGCATGAGGTGGAAAGGGTGGAGACTGACTTCCTCACTCTAGTTATGAAAGATTTGGATTGCCGGTCTTATGTGACCAGTTTTAACTCGATGTCTCGACTCGTCCCGTATCTGGTCACCCCAGAACCTAAACGCATTGCGCGTTTTGTTGGTGGTTTAGCCCCTGAAATCAAGGGAAATGTCAAGGCTTCTAAGCCTGCTACTTATAGATCGGCTGTAAATCTATCATTGTCACTTACTCTTGATGTTATAAGGAGTAAGTCAAAGAAGACCACCGAAGAGGGGAAAAGGAAGAGGGAGGATGACCAGTCCCACCAGTCGAATAAAAAGAAGAAAGGAAACTCTGGTTTCAAGAAAGGGCAGTCTGGTGACAAGCCCATGTGCAAGATTTGTGATAAGAGGCACTTTAGGAAGTGCAATCAGGATCCACAAGCTAAGCCTTGTGGGATTTTCAAAAAGAAAGGACACAAAACTCTGGAGTGTCGAAACATTAAGGATGCAACCTGCTATGGTTGCAACGAAAAAGGGCACATCAAGACTAATTTCCCTAAAAATATTAAGAAGCCTTATGAGGCAAAGAAAACCAATGCTAGGGTTTTTCATATGAATGCCAGGGAGGCGGTGAATGATGATAACGTTAAAACAGGTACCTTCCTCATTAATGATATTTATACTAGAGTTTTATTTGATTCAGGTGCTGATAAGTCATTCGTAGACCATAAGTTTAGTAAGTTACTGAATCTAACTATTAAAACTCTAGACATTAAATATGAGGTAGAACTCGCAGATGGTACCTTAGAAACCACTTCAACTCTTCTTGATGGATGCTTTATATCCATTAAGAATCATTCAATTCCGCTATCTCTTTTGCAAATGAAATTGGCAGGGTTTGATGTAGTTTTAGGCATGGATTGGTTATCACATAACCAAGCTCAAATTGCCTGTGATAAGAAACTAGTTAGCATCAAAACCCCATCTGGTGAATTGGTCACCATTCATGGAGATACACACTATGGTTTGCCCGATAATGTATCTAAACTCAAAGCATCTAAATGTCCGAAGAACGGATGTGTCATCTAAATGGTACAAGTGACAATAGATGAACCGAAACCGAAGATTGAAGACATTCCAATTATCTCTGAATACCCTGATGTTTTCCCTGACGAGCTACCTGGATTACCCCCTGAGAGGCAAGAGGAGTTCAGGATTGATATCCTACCTGGAGCAACACTGATTGCACGAGCTCCATACCATTTAGCACCTAAAGAAATGAAGGAGTTGAGAAACCAATTCGATGACTTACTGTAAAAGGGTTTTATACAACCCAGCTCATCGCCTTGGGGAACCCCCATATTGTTTGTGAAGAAGAAAGATGGATCAATGCATCTATGCATTGATTACCGTGAGCTAAACAAGGTAACAATCAAGAAACGTTATCCATTGCCCAGGATCGATGACTTATTTGATCAACTCCAAGGGGTAAGCTTTTTCTCGAAGATTGATTTAAGATCAGGGTATCATCAACTCAAGGTTTGAACTGAAGATGTACCTAAAACAGCGTTCAAGACAAGGTATGGTTGCTATAAATTCTTAGTGATGCCTTTTGGGCTCACTAACGCACCTGCAGCATTCATGGATCTCATGAATCGAGTCTGCAAACCATACCTAGATAAGTTTGTTATTGTCTTCATAGATGACATACTTATCTACTCTCGTAATCAAGCTGATCACGAGAATCACCTTCGATATATCTTAGGATTGCTACGACAGGAGAAGCTGTATGCTAAATTCTCCAAGTTCGATTTCTGGCTTCGCGAAGTCTAATTCCTTGGACATGTTGTAAGTGAGCGTGGTATCCAAGTGGATCCCGCTAAGATTGAGGCAATAATGAACTGGGAAACACCAAAGACGCTAACTGAAATCCGCAGTTTTCTGGGATTAGCTGGTTATTATAGAAGATTCATTGAGAACTTCTCAAGGATAGCTGCACCATTAACTACTCTGACCCGTAAAAATGTGAAGTTTGATTGGGGTCCTAAACAACAAGAGTCTTTTGAGATTCTTATACAGAAATTGAGCAATGCTCCTGTGTTGAGATTGCCAGAAGGAGTAGAAGAGTTTGTTGTCTACTATGATGCTTCACACACCGGTATGGGTTGTGTACTTATGAAGAAAGGCAAGGTGATTGCCTATGCATCATGACAGTTGAAGGTGCACGAAAAGAATTACACCACCCATGACCTGGAATTGGGTGCCGTTGTATTTGCACTTAAGTTGTGGAGACATTACTTGTAAGGAACCAAATGTGTGATATATTCAGATCACAAAAGTCTCCAACACTTGTTCAATCAAAAGGGTCTCAATATGAGGCAATGCCGTTGGATGGAGACCTTGAATGACTATGATTGTGAAATTTGCTACCATCCTGGTAAAGTGAATGTAGTCGCAGATGCATTGAGAAGAAAAGAAAGGATTAAACCTATACGGATTAATGCCAAAAGTATCAAACTAAAGAACAGCTTGAATGAAAGACTACTAGCTACTCAGAAGGAAGCAATATTGGAAGCTAACTTTCCAAACAAGAAGTTAGGTGTAACTGCTGATCAGTTGACACCTGGCAAGGATGGAATCCTTAGATTAAATGGTAGGATATGGGTTCCTATCCACCGAGGACTTAGAGATGTAATCCTCTAGGAGGCTCATAACTCCAGATACTCAGTTCACCCTGGAGGTGACAAAATGTATCAAGATTTGAAAGCCAATTATTGGTGGATAGGTTTGAAGAAGTCCATAGCCACACACGTAGCTAAATGTCTGACTTGTGCTCAGATTAAAGCTGAACATCAAAAGCCGTCAGGTTTACTACAACAACCAGAACTTCCCACATGGAAGTGGGAGATGGTAACCATGGATTTTATAACCAAGTTACCTAAAACAAGGCATGGAAATAACACGATATGGGTCATAGTTGACAGAGTGACTAAGTCAACACATTTCTTACCCATCAAGGAGACTCATTGCTCCGACAAGTTAGCTCAGTTGTATGTGGATGAGATTGTATCTCTCCACGGAGTGCCAATATCTATTATTTCCGATAGAGATACTAGATACACCTCTCATTTTTGGAAAAGTTTCCAACAATCATTAGGCACTTGTTTGAATTTTACTACTTCTTACCATCCTCAAACGGATGGACAAAGTGAGCGTACAATTCAAACTTTGGAAGACATGCTTTGTGCATGCGTTATTGATTTGGGTGGTAGCTGGGATGACCACCTACCATTAATTAAGTTCTCCTATAATAATAGTAACCATACTAGCATACAGGTTGCGCCTTTTGAGGCATTATATGTGACACCTCGGGTTTTCCCGAACCAACTGTCGTCCTTAAATGAATGTATGTGCGTATATATATATAATATTAAATGAAAGTTTATGAATTATTTTGGCGTGCTATGTGATCCTTGTATTAAAATTATGTGTATGTATTATATATATGAGTATATGTGTGAACCGAACCCGACTCGAGACCACTCGGTCTCGAGTAAACAAGAAACGATTTGGGCCGGTTGGGCCGTAACCTTAGCCCACCCGGAAACCCCCCCTAACCCACTCGATATATATATGACCAACCCTCACAACTTTCACCATTTTTGCAACATCACTCTCACACTCCCTCATCTCACACACTCTCCCTCTCTCTCTCTAAAAACCCTAAAACCCTAAGGTTCTAGCATCAAACTCACCTCCTCTCCTCTCCCTCTCTCGGATCAAACCGGCTACAACAAAGGGAGCTCTCGGATCATCTCGGTTCAAGCTCATTGTCATCACTCGGAAGCTTCCTTCACAAATCCTCCATACCCTCACACTCTTGATTACTAACCGGTTAGTTGTTTCCTTGCAAATAGATGAAAACATTAGATAAAGGTGCTTGCTTGATGACAAAATGCATGATGAGTGTTTACTTGTTTGAGTGAATGAGGATGTGCAACTTGTTTATGAATTTAACTATGCTTCTCTTTGATTAAAAGATGTAAACCGAGAGACATTGATATGGATAGCTTAGTGTGTTCATGACTAGATAATGCATGTTAGATGGTGTGAGACAAATGTTGCCTTATTGATGATATGCAAGTTGACGTACATGTTCCTGTTTTGGGTGAAAGGTATGCTAGAATTAGGATTTGAGTATTCATGAAGGATGAATGATGAAAACCCTAAAAGGATGAACAAGTTTGAATGATAATATGATGATTATGTGTTAAATATGCATGAATGTATGAAGAACAGTTTGAAGATCATGAAAATATTTGAAAAACCTACTGTTTGATCCAATTTCATTTGATATTAGACAAAGAAACATGTTATTGCAATATGGTTGGTTAGTACAAAATCTCATGAAAACAGAATTCTATTGGATAGTACATTTGAAACAGGTTCTAGAAGGTTTCTTGTGCACGTATCCGAGGTTGCGACTCGGGACTACGTGATTGCGACTCGAGACCGCCCGGTTGCGACTCGCAATCAAATCATGACAACTCGAAACCTTCGGTTGCGACTCGTAACCAGATCATTACAACTCGAAATACCGGTTGCGACTCGCAACCAAGACGCGACAAGCCGCAACCTCCGGTTGCGACTCGCAACTGTGTGTTCTCGAGTTGAGACCACCTGGTCTCGACTGGGCTGTTAGTTATTGGGCCCAGGTGCATTGACTGTACATGCTTGTTACTGTTTAGGTGGGCTACGTGTTAACTGTTAACTGTTGCTGTTAAAGAACTTAGACGGGCCCAATGACTTATTGGATAATTGTATATTGTGCATGCTATGTGTTAGTTATGTGTAGATTATACGTGTTTACTTGTACCCCAACTTGACCCATATTCGGTAACCATGCTAGGACGTGGTGACCAACGTGATAGACCGGGTAATTAATCTACCGAGCAACCCAAGGTGAGTTCACAACCTAAAGCATGTATTCCCGGTGGTTTGGGAAACGGAAATAAAAACAACATTATCCCCTTATGAGGGATACATCTTACTTTTCTTCCCTTGTTATTGGGAACCTTTTAGTTAATTACTGTTTATACGGATTGCAACAAACGGCACTAAACGAAACTCTATCACTTAAAGTCCCTACTACTTAATACCGATTAGTCGCCGGGGCCAGGCGAACGGGTTATTAGTTGATAGCGCTATTTAGGTCTTACCAACCTCACACCGTGCCAAGGTATGGGATCGGTCGTGAACTAATGTACTCAGGCATCCGTCAATGATGATAGAACATTGACATCGGGGCACTCTCTTGCGGATACGCAACGGTCACCTAGTGTTCGGTATTGGAAAAACAGTTTAGTTGCTAACTTTTGGGGTAGCTCCCCATGGCATGTATAAACGGATAAATTAACTGGTGCAACAAGTTTTTGGTAACTAAAACTGGACAACTAGTGAACTCACTCAGCATTATTGTTGACCCCTTACTGCATGCTTTGCAGGTAACCAGTGACTGAGGAGCTGCTGCTTGGGAAGTGTAGTGGTCGCCTAAACCCGCTTGTTGGGTTCTAAATAATTTGAACTATGAACTTTGTTTAAACTATTTTATCTATGCTTCCGCTACTTACTTAACTGTTATTTGAACCTAAACATTTGAACTTTAAACTATGGTGCTTACTAACCATTATGGTTGGTGATCATCCTTACTAATATCCAATGCTCAGTATAATTGGTGGCTGGATCCTGGTCGGTCACGCCCTCAAGCGGACGGTACTCCGCAGGTGGAAATTGGGGGTGTGACAGATTGGTATCAGAGCCATTGGTTATAGTGAACTTGGTTTTTAAAAGAAGAGTCTTTTTGAGAAAAACCAGACTATAACCCGTGACTCGTGACGACACTACACTCCAAGGGCAAGACTCGACATACCAGACCTCGTAGCTCGGACTTGTGTTTACTTGCTTGTTTACTTTATGTTAACTGCTCTACTATACATACTAGTGTGCCTGATTAGATAGATACACCTTCCTCTTCTATCTTATTCTCGCTACGTTACGACATCACACTCATACTGTGTTTTCTGGTTATGAAGACAATGAGTGGACGCGGAAGAGGAAGCGTTAACATGACTCAGGCTCAATTCGCTAACTTGCTCAACACGGTGGCTGCAGCTTTCGCGGCTCACCCTGGAGGTAAACCCGTTGCTATAGGATGTTTAGATCCTACCCCCACATCGTCTTTTCACCTCTAAACCTATTTCGCTCCATTTCTCACAACAGGTCAGCCTGCGCCTGCGCAAGCACGTGTTTGTACTTTCAAAACCTTCATGGATGGCAAGCCTCTCCCTTTCAACGGCACTGAGGGTGCCATAGGCCTTCTGCACTGGATTGAAAAGGCCGAAGCTGTCTTTGCTGTCTGCGAGTGTCCCCCTGCTAACTGGGTTAAGTACGCAACTGGTACGCTTGAAGGAAACGCACTTTCGTGGTGGAAAGCACAGATTCAGATGCTTGGTCTGGAAACTGCTAATGCTACGGCATGGGAGGATTTCAAGGATATGATCAAAGAGGAGTACTGTCACAGGGATGACATCCACAAACTCGAGAACGAGTACTATGCGCTCAAGATGGTTGGATCAGAGATTGAAACCTACACCAAACAGTCCAACGACTATGCTGCACTTTGCCCAAACATGTCCCGACCTATGTACCGAAGAATTGAATTGTACATCAAAGGCTTGGTCCCAGAAATCAGAAGTCATGTGACCTCAGCCAACCTCAATACCATACAGCCTGTGGTTCGTCTTGCTCACAAACTCACCAATCAGGCTGTGGAAGAGGGCAAGCTGCCCCCGAGGATCGGTGCTACTGCTGGAACTTCTGGCGATAACAAGCGAAAGTGGGATGGAAGTCAGGGAAAGGATGCTAACCCCACTCAGGCCCCAGTTCAACAAAGGAAGACTGAAAACAACAAGGGCCCTCAGCAACAGGGTGGCTATCGGGGAAACCACCCTAAGTGTAACAAATGTAACCGACATCACAGTGGGCCCTGTGGAAAAGGTCAGTGTCAGCGATGCAACAAGATGGGGCACGAAGCCAAAGACTGCCGAAGCCAGTTCCCAGCTAGGCAGAATCAGCAACAGCAGCAACAAGGAAACAACCGTAGATGCTTCAAGTGTGGAGCGATGGGGCACATGCGAAAGGATTGCCCTGAACTGAATCAAAACAACAACAATCAGGGTGCTGGGAACAATAACAACAATGCTGGAAATGGTGCTAGAGGAAAAGCTTTTGTGATTGGAGCTGGGGAAGCAAGGAATGACCCCAACGTTGTAGCGGGTAAGTTCCTACTTAATGATCGTTATGTTTCCATGCTATTTGATTCCGGAGCAGATGCTAGTTATGTATCCCTACGTATTAGTAAGAAACTTAAGCTCACTCTTACGCCGCTGAGCTCTAAGCACACCGTTGAAATAGCTAATGGTAGAAACCTCGAGGCCTCACACATAATTCGTAACTGCAAATTAGAGTTGTCTGGTCAGACCTTCTGTATCGATCTTTTCCCCATCATTCTTGGAAGCTTCGACGTCATCATTGGTATGGATTGGTTATCCAAACATCGAGCTGAAATCCTCTGCCAGGAGAAAGCTATTCGTATTCCCCGTCCCCCTGGCAAACCTCTTATAGTTCAAGGCGACAAGAGCGGAGAAGTCACAGGCATCATTTCATTCTTAAAGGCCCAGAAGTATCTACGAAAGGGGCACACCGCTATCTTAGCACTCATTACCGACACACAGAAAAGGGAAAATAGGATTGAAGATTTTCCAGTTGTACGCGACTATCCTGAGGTATTCCCGGAAGAACTACCTGGACTCCCTCCTCACCGACAGGTCGAATTTCAAATCGAGCTAGCTCCCGGAGCAGCGCCTATAGCTCGTGCACCTTATCGATTAGCCCCCGCGGAGCTCAAGGAGCTTTCTACTCAACTACAAGAACTTTTGGACAAAGGTTTTATCCGTCCTAGTTCATCACCCTGGGGAGCCCCAGTGCTCTTCGTCAAAAAGAAAGATGGCTCATTCCGAATGTGCATTGACTACCGCGAACTTAACAAGGTTACCATCAAGAACCGTTTTCCACTTCCCCGTATCGACGACCTGTTCGACCAGCTGCAAGGGTCGAGCTATTATTCCAAGATCGATCTGCGATCGGGTTATCACCAGCTGAGAGTCCGCGATGAGGACATCTCTAAGACTGCTTTCAGAACCCGCTATGGTCACTACGAATTCCTTGTTATGCCTTTCGGAATGACCAACGCACCTGCAATATTCATGGATCTCATGAACCGAGTATGCAAACCCTACCTCGATAAGTTCGTAATTGTGTTTATCGACGACATCCTAATCTACTCGAAGAGCCAAGAGGAGCATGAACAACACCTACGCCTTATTCTCGAACTCCTTCGCAATGAGCAACTGTACGCCAAATTCTCGAAATGTGATTTCTGGCTTAGAGAAGTCCATTTCCTTGGACATATCGTCAATCAGGAAGGGATTCATGTTGACCCCGCTAAGATTGAGTCCATTAAGAATTGGCCTGTGCCTAAGACTCCGACCGAAGTTCGTCAATTCTTGGGATTGGCGGGATACTATCGAAGATTTATCAAGGGATTCTCTAAGATCGCTCAACCACTTACGACACTCACCCAGAAGGGTGTTGCTTACAAATGGAGTGGTGCTCAGGAATCTGCCTTCCAGGAACTAAAGAGAAACCTTTGTAGTGCTCCTATCCTCTCCTTACCCGAAGGTACCGACGACTTCGTTGTATACTGCGACGCTTCTATTCAAGGACTTGGCTGCGTATTGATGCAACGCGAGAAAGTTATTGCTTACGCCTCGCGGCAACTCAAGGTCCACGAACGGAACTATACGACGCATGACTTAGAATTTGGAGCTGTGGTCTTCGCGCTCAAGCTTTGGAGACACTACTTGTACGGCACCAAGTGCACGATTTACACTGATCACAAGAGTCTCCAGCACATAATGGGACAAAAGGAGTTGAATATGCGGCAACGCCGGTGGGTCGAACTCCTAAATGACTACGAGTGTGCAATTAAATATCACCCAGGCAAGGCTAATGTGGTAGCCAATGCCCTCAGCAGAAAGGAGACCAAACCCAAGCGTGTTCGTGCCTTACAGCTCACTATCCACTCGAACCTCCCTAATCAAATTCGGAATGCTCAGGTTGAAGCATTGAAAGCCGAGAACGTCAGGGCTGAGTCCCTACGAGGATCGAGACAACGATTGGAACAAAAAGAAGACGGCGCTTACTACGTAGCCGGACGCATATGGGTTCCGCTTTATGTAAATTTACGTGACCTTGTGATGGATGAAGCTCACAAGTCCCGTTACTCAGTACATCCGGGTTCAGATAAGATGTACCACGACTTGAGGGCTACCTATTGGTGGCCTGGAATGAAAGCCCACATAGCAACCTATGTCAGAAAATGTTTAACCTGCGCAAGAGTCAAGGCTGAGTATCAGAAACCATCAGGCCTACTCCAACAGCCAGAAATCCCGCAATGGAAATGGGAGCAGATTTCCATGGATTTTGTTACTAGCCTGCCTAGGTCTCAGCGAGGGAATGACACCATTTGGGTAATAGTGGATCGCTTAACTAAGTCTGCACACTTCTTGGCCATTAAAGAAACAGACAAGTTCTCTACCCTAGCAGAGATATACTTAAAAGAAGTGGTCTCGAAGCACGGAGTGCCTACCTCTATTATTTCTGATCGAGACGCGCGATTTACTTCTGAGTTGTGGCAAGCCATGCACAAATCTTTTGGCTCACGTTTAGACATGAGCACCGCTTATCACCCGCAAACAGATGGGCAGTCTGAACGCACCATTCAAACCCTCGAAGACATGCTTAGGGCATGTGTGATCGACTTTGGCAAGAATTGGGAGAAGCACCTACCGTTGGTGGAATTCTCCTACAACAACAGCTACCACACCAGCATTCAGGCAGCACCCTTTGAGGCATTGTACGGCCGTAAATGTCGATCGCCTCTCTGCTGGGCTGAGGTTGGTGACAGCCAGATCACAGGCCCGGAACATGTAGTCGACACCACAGAAAAGATTGCCCAGATTAGGCAACGCATGGCGGCAGCTCGTGACCGTCAAAAGTACTACGCTGATAAAGATAGGAAACCGCAAGAGTTCCAGGTTGGTGAACGGGCTCTACTTAAGGTCTCACCCTGGAAGGGTGTGGTCCGTTTTGGAAAACGAGGCAAGCTTAACCCAAGATATGTCGGACCCTTTGAAGTTACCGAAAAGATCGGCACGGCCGCTTACAGATTGAATCTGCCTGAAAAACTGAGTGCTGTGCACAACGTCTTCCATGTGTCTAATCTGAAGAAATGCCTGTCAGATGAAACACTCGTCATTCCTTACAAGGAACTTACTATTGACGAACAGCTACACTTTACTGAGGAACCGGTTGAGATCACGGATCGTGAGATCAAAACCCTCAAACGTAGCCAGATACCCCTCGTGCGAGTTCGTTGGAACTCACGCCGTGGCCCAGAGTTTACCTGGGAGCGGGAAGACCAGATGAAGCGCAAGTATCCCCAGCTGTTCCCAAATGAAACCCCCAGCACTGAAGCTACAACTGAATTTCGGGACGAAATTCCAAACTAACGGGGGGATGATGTGACACCCTGTTAAAACGCTCTCACTTTTACTAGCTTGTCAGTGGCTGCTTTAACTTTCGGGACGAAAGTTCTTAAAACTTGGGGATAATGTGACACCTCGGGTTTTCCCGAACCAACTGTCGTCCTTAAATGAATGTATGTGCGTATATATATATAATATTAAATGAAAGTTTATGAATTATTTTGGCGTGCTATGTGATCCTTGTATTAAAATTATGTGTATGTATTATATATATGAGTATATGTGTGAACCGAACCCGACTCGAGACCACTCGGTCTCGAGTAAACAAGAAACGATTTGGGCCGGTTGGGCCGTAACCTTAGCCCACCCGGAAACCCCCCCTAACCCACTCGATATATATATGACCAACCCTCACAACTTTCACCATTTTTGCAACATCACTCTCACACTCCCTCATCTCACACACTCTCCCTCTCTCTCTCTAAAAACCCTAAAACCCTAAGGTTCTAGCATCAAACTCACCTCCTCTCCTCTCCCTCTCTCGGATCAAACCGGCTACAACAAAGGGAGCTCTCGGATCATCTCGGTTCAAGCTCATTGTCATCACTCGGAAGCTTCCTTCACAAATCCTCCATACCCTCACACTCTTGATTACTAACCGGTTAGTTGTTTCCTTGCAAATAGATGAAAACATTAGATAAAGGTGCTTGCTTGATGACAAAATGCATGATGAGTGTTTACTTGTTTGAGTGAATGAGGATGTGCAACTTGTTTATGAATTTAACTATGCTTCTCTTTGATTAAAAGATGTAAACCGAGAGACATTGATATGGATAGCTTAGTGTGTTCATGACTAGATAATGCATGTTAGATGGTGTGAGACAAATGTTGCCTTATTGATGATATGCAAGTTGACGTACATGTTCCTGTTTTGGGTGAAAGGTATGCTAGAATTAGGATTTGAGTATTCATGAAGGATGAATGATGAAAACCCTAAAAGGATGAACAAGTTTGAATGATAATATGATGATTATGTGTTAAATATGCATGAATGTATGAAGAACAGTTTGAAGATCATGAAAATATTTGAAAAACCTACTGTTTGATCCAATTTCATTTGATATTAGACAAAGAAACATGTTATTGCAATATGGTTGGTTAGTACAAAATCTCATGAAAACAGAATTCTATTGGATAGTACATTTGAAACAGGTTCTAGAAGGTTTCTTGTGCACGTATCCGAGGTTGCGACTCGGGACTACGTGATTGCGACTCGAGACCGCCCGGTTGCGACTCGCAATCAAATCATGACAACTCGAAACCTTCGGTTGCGACTCGTAACCAGATCATTACAACTCGAAATACCGGTTGCGACTCGCAACCAAGACGCGACAAGCCGCAACCTCCGGTTGCGACTCGCAACTGTGTGTTCTCGAGTTGAGACCACCTGGTCTCGACTGGGCTGTTAGTTATTGGGCCCAGGTGCATTGACTGTACATGCTTGTTACTGTTTAGGTGGGCTACGTGTTAACTGTTAACTGTTGCTGTTAAAAACTTAGACGGGCCCAATGACTTATTGGATAATTGTATATTGTGCATGCTATGTGTTAGTTATGTGTAGATTATACGTGTTTACTTGTACCCCAACTTGACCCATATTCGGTAACCATGCTAGGACGTGGTGACCAACGTGATAGACCGGGTAATTAATCTACCGAGCAACCCAAGGTGAGTTCACAACCTAAAGCATGTATTCCCGGTGGTTTGGGAAACGGAAATAAAAACAACATTATCCCCTTATGAGGGATACATCTTACTTTTCTTCCCTTGTTATTGGGAACCTTTTAGTTAATTACTGTTTATACGGATTGCAACAAACGGCACTAAACGAAACTCTATCACTTAAAGTCCCTACTACTTAATACCGATTAGTCGCCGGGGCCAGGCGAACGGGTTATTAGTTGATAGCGCTATTTAGGTCTTACCAACCTCACACCGTGCCAAGGTATGGGATCGGTCGTGAACTAATGTACTCAGGCATCCGTCAATGATGATAGAACATTGACATCGGGGCACTCTCTTGCGGATACGCAACGGTCACCTAGTGTTCGGTATTGGAAAAACAGTTTAGTTGCTAACTTTTGGGGTAGCTCCCCATGGCATGTATAAACGGATAAATTAACTGGTGCAACAAGTTTTTGGTAACTAAAACTGGACAACTAGTGAACTCACTCAGCATTATTGTTGACCCCTTACTGCATGCTTTGCAGGTAACCAGTGACTGAGGAGCTGCTGCTTGGGAAGTGTAGTGGTCGCCTAAACCCGCTTGTTGGGTTCTAAATAATTTGAACTATGAACTTTGTTTAAACTATTTTATCTATGCTTCCGCTACTTACTTAACTGTTATTTGAACCTAAACATTTGAACTTTAAACTATGGTGCTTACTAACCATTATGGTTGGTGATCATCCTTACTAATATCCAATGCTCAGTATAATTGGTGGCTGGATCCTGGTCGGTCACGCCCTCAAGCGGACGGTACTCCGCAGGTGGAAATTGGGGGTGTGACATTATATGGGAGGAAATGCAGAATGCCTGTTTGTTGGGCTGAAGTTGGAGAGACTCAGTTATCAGGACCTGATATAGTCCTTGAAACAATAGACAAGATTGTCCAAATTCATGATCGCCTAAAAGCTGCCAGAGATTGGCAGAAAAGTTATGCAGATAAAAGGCGGAAACCTCTAACGTTTGAGGTAGGCGACAAAGTCTTACTAAAGGTATCACCCTGGAAAGGTGTGATGCATTTTGGTAAGAAGGGCAAGCTAAGCCCAAGGTATATCGGACCATTCGAGATCATCGAATGTGTCGGCAGTGTAGCTTATAAGCTAAACCTACCTGAAGAGCTTAGTGGAATTCACAATGTGTTCCACATCTGTAACTTAAAGAAATGTCTAGCTGATGAATCGCTAGCAATGACTCATAAAGACGTACAGATTGATGAAAGCCTGAGGTTTGTTGAAAGACCTATATCGATCGAGGATCGACAGGTTAAAAAGCTCCGAAGGAAGCATGTACCTATAGTGAAAGTGAAATGGGATGCCCGTAGAGGCCTTGAATATACGTGGGAGGCCGAGTCCCATATGCGACAAAAGTACCCTCACTGGTTTCGGTAAATCTTATGGTCAAGATTTCTTTTAAGGGGGTGAGGATGTAACACCTTGTAAAAACATGTCCAATTATGTAAAGACACGTGTCCTAAACCCTAATCATGTGAAAGATTGAATTACAAGGACTAAAATTGTCAAGCGAAGTAAATACATATGCGAAGGAATTAAAAGTGTCAACATGCCAAACTTGTGCCTCTGATTGACCACACATGACGAATATATTCTTAAACGAGTAATTGTTCATATATAAGAAGCTGCTTGTGAAAGTTAACGAAAGTTTACAAGATACAGGGGTTAAACATGTCAACATGTTAATTCTTACCTTTGAGTGACCTTTTAACGAACCCGGGGCTTCATAATGTTCAATCATACTCCCAAGAATAAGTGATAACAAATTCATGAGGTTTCGTGATCGTTATGTGTTATTTACGCAAATTCCCAAGAACAAGGGTTAAAAGCGTCAACTAGCAGAAACTTGTGTTTTCGGTGGTCGTTTAACGAAACCAGACATAACGGTGTTTGGTTACACTCCCTAGATCATCTGCAATGTAACACTTGTGCTTGTAATCATTGTGAACGGTTCTATTATCAATAAAACAATGTTATTTGATCCCAATGTTTGTTTGGTTATGTTTTACATTTTTCATGTTTTGACTTTTATTCAATTTCAAACTCTATATCACTTTATAGAGAGTTATACGCAAACTGGTGCATAAACGTAGCCAGTTTAATGCGACAAATACTCCGGAACATCAACATATACTTAACATACCTTAAATAACCCTTACATAACTTAGAAATAAGTTTTGAAGGCTTTGGTATGGCAAAAACAAGTTAATTCGCTTACAGGGACTAAACTTGACAAACTGCGAAAGTATGCCAATTTGAACTGTAACGAACATTCCGGAACATGACCATAAGTTAAACATACTATAAATATCCTTTACATAGCTTAGAAATAGGCTTTGAGGGGTTCGGTATGCTAAAATAAACTTTTGGGGTCATTCAGGGAATAAAAGCGTCAAAAAGTGCACAAGTTTGCATTTTCGCGCATAACTTACGTTCTGAATACATCCGGACATCCAAAAATTTATGTAAGCACTAAAATATTTTATTTTAGTGTTTTGCATAAGAAAAATCCATTCGTCACGCCATTTGGATCATTTTTCGCGCTTATGCGCATTCCGTCGTAATTAACCGAACAACGTAACCATACGGCTAAACGAACCGACACCCGAGATATTTTTGAACACATTTTAAGTTCCCTATACTTTAACGTCATTTTAGAGCTTTGAAATGGGGTTAACGAGGCTTAAACGTGTCAAAAAACGCATCGAAAACCAAGTTTTGAGGTTGCAGGGACTGAAACTGTAAATCTGCCAAACTAGGTCCGTAAGTAGGGGCCAGATGCAGCAAAATGTTTTTTTACAGCTGTTAACAACCCTTAACACTCTCCAAAGGCCAAGTGCCAAGTGTCAAACTCTTATGGTGGATGGCAAATGAGTTACCACAACTTTCCAACAAGTGTACGGCTTAGATCGTGCCCCCTTTTCCAAGAAATGATCCTAACGGTGAACCAAAAACTATAAATACCCACCTCCACCCTTCACTTTTCCTCACAAGAATCTGATCTTATGGGCTCTAAGTTGAAACCTTTGTTTCATACCTGAGCTATTTTGATCTAGATTAGCATTCGGGGACCCTTCGTAAGTGTTCCTTCGTTCTTTTATTGCTTTTCGAGTCCGAAAGTCAAACTTTGTTTGACTTTCTGCATTGACCAGTTTATGGTCAATGCGAAGTTCGTTTGAACTTCGCAACGTGATTGTAATCACGATGGTTATAGTCCCTTGTGACTATGCCTAATGATTACCACGTTGTCTAGGGTCGTAAGGGTAAGCGATCTAATAAATCGCTTATACCTTCGAACCCGACCCATTTGGTCGATCATTAGGATCCGACCAAACACATTAGGTGACCATAGCATATAGGGAATAACCTTCCAGGGTTATACCTTATGGTCGCTTCGTTTAAGTAGTTGTATGATAGGTAGTTTATATGCCTTAGGTAAATTACCAAAATACCCCTTCGAAGCCAAAATTCATTTTAAATATATGTAACATAACTTTTGACATCTAAACTGATTTGACAACCATATTAGACATATTAAGGCATATATTACTTGTCATAGGACTAGTTAGGCGGTCCGAACGCGTTTCACGCGAACGACGCGTTAAAGTAGCATAAGCTACCTAAACGGGTCGTAATGGGTCGCAAACACTTAGGTTAAGTTTCGTTTTAGTATGTGGGCTTTGTTAAACCATATTACACGAGTATCCATACTCGTTTGGTTTACGAACCCTCATTCTATCTGATCCTCCGATATTAGGACCGGTTTATTAACATAGTTACCTATATTAGGTGCCGTTTGATTCCGTGATCTCTATCATTGTTTGGTTGTCACTCCAGGACTACTGAGTAATCTCAAGTGAGTACATAGACCCCTATTTTACTATTTTCAAACAGTTTTGGGGTGAAACACATGTGCCTACTTGTTACTTTCATGCTTTCCATGTTTTCACATCATATACCTGCTATGTTCGTTAGTACATTATAGTACATGTTTTACATTAAATTTCATGCTATGTATGCCCATTGTGTGCGTACTTAGTACATTGTTTTACATTACATTTCATGCTATGTATGCCCATTGTGTGCATACTTAGTACATTGCTTTACATTACATTTCATGCTATGTATGCCCATTGTGTGCGTACTTAGTACATTGTTTGCATTACATTTCATGCTATGTATGTCCATTGTGTGCATACTTAGTACATTTGTTTCACGTCACATGCTATGTATGTCCATTTGTTACATACTTAGTACAGTTGTTTTCATCACATGTTTACATTTTGGTATGACATTTGGGTTGTTTACAATGGAACAATACATTCATTAACATTAGCTACGCCGTTCGTTAGTAGGTAGTGGTACCATAGGAATTGACAACTCCCGTTCCTGAAATCCTGGGTTTGTTTGGATTGGAAGGAATGACCGAATTCGATATACATAACTTAGATAAACCTTTAATTTGTTTAAGGGTTTATCGCCACAGTCTCAAGGCTTGGATGTATGCATTTTCACAATACCGCATAGATGTTTATATCAGTATAGCATGCATTTGTTCCACAAAACATAGCTTTGATTTAAACCATGTTTTACTTCAATACTTTGTTTTTGTGCATATGGTTTAGTTGATATCTTTTCACTAGCCATACATATCATTTTGGGTTACACATTACATGATTTACATTTGACACATAAACATTATTGACATTGGTTACACATTACATGATTTACATTTGACACATAAACATTATTGACATTGGTTACACATTACATGATTTACATTTGACACATAAACATTATTGACATTGGTTATACATTACATGACTTACATCTTGACAATAAACATTTTGACATATTATTCAATACGTTTGGCAATTGGCTTAAACATAGACATCTTACATTGTTGGTTTGGTTTGAGTAAGTGATTTAAGTAACGAGGCGTGTGTAATATGATACAAGCATGGTGGATACGCCGCTGGTACTTCCTATATATAAGTGATTGTATGGTATTACATATCGTAGCGTTATTTGAATCATTTCAATTTGGACATATAACATTTTATACAAATAACATACTTTTCACAAGACATTAATTTACAAACAACTTATTTTATACAAACTCATTTTACATGGTTATTCATTTAACCGTACATTATTCTCTTATTTATACATATCATCTGATCTTATCATTTTTCAAACGGTTTACGAAACAAAGCAAATTACAAGGTTCATGACTAAACATTTTCTCAAACATAAGTCATGAATTCTGTTTTCACAAAACCTATGTATCTCACAGGCATTTTTATGCTGACGTACCTATTTTCACATGTGTTTTCAGGAGATGATGCATAGGACTTATCAAGATACACATAGGCGGACATGGGCCTTAGTGACAATAAAAGATGCAAGACTAGTTATTTATGTTATGTTTCTTTGATTGTCAAGACATTGTAACTCTTTAAATGAATAAAACCATATTTCAATTTCCATGTGTTATGAAACAATGATTCTGTTACAACACTCCCCGACGTTTTCCGACACGTTTTGTTGTTCTACGTGGTCGGGGTGTGACATGCAAACTAACTACAAGGGCCTATTGTGCCGAAAATGATAGATAATAAGCATATAAAGGTGCAAGGACTGAACATTACAAGTTTAAAACTTGTTTGGCTGGTAATATAGGGGGTCGCGCTGCACGACCATGAACATCATATGCCGTCGCTCGACGCGACGGCTCTGTTTCGACAGAATATGCAGGACAGGTGCTGTTCTTCTTCTTCCTTGTGCTCCAAACCAAACAAAAACAAATTCTATGGCTTGTTGATGGTTTTAAAAACCACTTGGGACACCTGGAGCTATCTTACAACATCTCTAAACACCTGTGATGATCTGGTGTGAGTCCTTTGCACTATAAATAGGCACTTTGAGTTGCTATAATCCTTGCACATTCACAATTTTCACTCTCATCTCTCTAGCTTGAGCATTTCTTGAGCTTTCTTAGGGATTCCTGATCAAGAGGGAGCCCACCTCAGTTCAATCTTCGTGCAAGGACCTGTTGTAAGTGTCCTTAGCCACTTTAGTATAGTTTTTATGTGTTTAAAGAAAAAAGGTCAAAGTTGTCATAATGACGCTTTGACTTTCGGTTTAGACCTAAACGGTCCAGCCATTGTTTGAGGCGAATATGGCTACGTGATCGTAATTAGGTAGGTGTTAATTCCTCAAAAGGGCACCTCCTAATTATAACGTTCACTTAGTTAATTGTCGGGTCAAAGTAACTAGTCAAAAAGTCAAACTGGTCAGATTTTCATAAAATAATTAAAACTGATAATGTAGAAGTTATGAAGCATGTTTTATCACTTGAATAACTTGGTAAATATTATTAGAACATGTCTAAGCATCTTCAACCCGAAAATTCTGAGTTTAAGGTCGGTTCGCAACCGAAAGTCACTAAAGCTTGACTTTTGCCTTGACTTTCAGTTCTGACCCGATTAAGCTTAAATCCTTTATGTTTTAAGCTTCCATTTGGACCATAATATGTTGTAGTATAACCCTCTGAGGTTATATTACCTGGTCATTAATATTCTGAATTATATGCTAGTTTCCGTTATTATGCTTATAATTGACCATTTTGCCCTTATAGTCTAAAAATGAGATTTTTGAATATGTGAGCATACAAATAGATTAAGTATTGATATATAAACGTGTCTAAATTAATTTGACATTGTTTTCTGGTCTCGAACTAATGTAATGCTAAATATCGCAAATTGAGCTTTTATAAATATTAAATTTCACTTTTATGCATAATGCATGTTTAAACATAGATTTTGACCCAAAACTCATTACCTACTATTTTGATATCATTTTTAGGAATTTTTGGAATGTTGAGTCAGATTAGATACTGACCATAACTTAGAGTTCTTGTATGAATTCGTTAATTAACGATAATGCCCTTTTTGCTAATAAAATATTATTTACATATGATTAACATGTCAAACCTTTTTTCTACTGATTTGATATGAAAAATAAAATATTTTAGATATTCAAGGCTGATCAAAATCTCAGAATCACATAAACATTTCAAATATCGTCAATTATCGATTTTTACGCTAATTAGGTGCATAGTATGGTTGAAAACCATAATTACCACCTAAGACTTATTACCTACTGGATTTTTAAATATATTGTAATATTTTTACAGTAGGTATAAGTCATGAACTCAGACTTTCAATTATGTCCTTAAAACCATATCTGAAATGACCAAAATACTCTTTCGGGGCATAGTTTGGCCAAAAATGGTAAACCACACACATGAATGATATCCTACTGTTTTAACACCATAAAATGAATACTTTTACTAAATGTTTTAGACCAGAATATCAGTTTACTTTAAAAGCTCTTTTATAAATCTTAAAATGACCAAAATGCCCTTACGGAACTTAAATTGGTTTTAAATACTTTTTGGGCATATATGTTAACATCCTACTGATGTATTAACATATCCTAAGCATAATAACATATATGACTTGTATATGATTCATTTGGTTACCCGTTATGCATTTATGTGTTCTGTTCGGTTTATCTAACTAGTTTACATGAATTAGCCGAAATGGGTTTAACCTTATCATTTTAATTTCAAAATCCAGAATGTGTTTAGTTTACCCATATTATACAAGTATCCAAACTTGTTGGGTCTAAATCACATTCCATTATGGTCTCCACTTAATCTAGCGCTTCGAACCGTAAAGTCTCTTTCAAACTAACCGGTCTAAGTCTTTGACTTAAATAAAGACCCGTTAGTATCCTAATAGGTTAATAAACCTTCTATATAGATTAAGTAGCTTCGGTAGAAGATATTTGTATAAGGTCTTAGGAATTATACGATTGAGTAGCATCTTTGCACATCTAGCTCAGGTAAATACTTTTAACTTATTTTCCCTTATACGGGCTTGGGATACGGTATAATAATAATACCGTTTGGTCGGGTATGGAATCATTTAATCGGATTGTGATTAATAAATTGCATAACCCGTTTTAATCTGTTTTGTTTGATAACACAAACAATGGGGGTTAATACAACCGTGTCCTGGATATCCTCGGCTCATTTCATTTGGAAATGGCCACGACCTATGCACGGGGTGTAGGCATACACCTAACATATGCAAATGCTAAATAACCCACATGTTGGGGATAACTCCTTTGTGGGTTCTATAGTGGTGAGTCGGTTTATCATGACCGGCATCCAAACCGGCCCCATATGTATGACAAACATGTAAATCTGTATACAAGATTTTAATAAAAAGTGTCCCAAGTTATAAATGGTTTTGTGCCTTGTGAGCCTAAATCAATTTTCATAAACTCTTTTCCAGTGAGTCAGTTAATTGTATTTACCAGTGAAAACTGACGTATTTTCCAAAGACTAAGTGACACGTACCTCTCGAAATTAGGCTGGAGCTACTTGGTGTCAAATAAGAGGATCTTGCAAATCCTTAGATGCCTGAAGTCTGTTATTTCAGTTTCTTGTATTTGTTTTTATGATCCGCCTGTGGATCTCTATTACAACCAGTCTGTATATTCTTTTATTTCGGAAACTCGGACATTATGGTTTGTAATAGTAATTATCTACCAAGCCTTCCGCTGTGCTATAATATTGTGTTAATTGTCTATGATGATATCAACTACGTCACGATACTCCCCACCGAGCCCACCGGTAATATGTGGAAATATCGTGATTTGACAACTTATCCGATTGATTGAGGGTGATATGGTGTTGCAAGTCTGTGGGTAACCCCATAGTGCTTTAATGCCTTCTTCAGCTACACATTACATAAATGTGTACCTCGATCACATAACAATGTTCGTGGTGTTTCGAACCAAGCAAACAACTTTTTCAAGAACTAAGCCACAGCACGAGCGTCATTAGTGGGTAACCCTTGTGCCTCTACCCACTTCGAAACATAGTCTACTACATCTAAGATGTACTTATTTCCGTAAGAGTTTCAAAATGGACCCACAAAGTCAATTCCCTAAACATCAAATATTTCGCAGACTTGTATTCCAGTCTAGGGCATCTCATTGCGCCTAGGAATGTTACCGGCTCGCTGTCATGCGTCGCAGTATTTCACATATTCCTCCGCATCCCTGAATATTTTTGGCCAATAAAATCCATAATCTAGGATCTTCTTTGTAGTTAAACTTGCTCCATGATGTCCACCCGTCAGTCCTTGTTAACAATGGAAAAGGATGTCTCTGGTTTCTTTTCCATCCACACATCTACGGAGTATTTGATCGGGTCCCACCTAGAAACGGTAGGGATCTTCTCGGATGAAATCCTTCATATCCTTTAATAACTTCCGCCTATAGTAGAATGTTAAACCAGGCCTCAGTTTTCCTACAGCTAAATAGTTTGCGAAGTCAGCGAACCATGGTTCATCTTTCTTTTTTATTGCACATACCCAATGAATTCATGCGGGAAGTTATCGTTTATATTAGATTTATCCATCATTCCCTGGTCAGGATTCTCTAGTCTCGAAAGATGATCAACTGCTACATTTTCTACTCGTCTTTTAACTTTATTCTCAATATCAAATTCTTGAAGCAGCAAAATCCAACGAATTAATCTTGGCTTGGCATCTTGTTATTGAAAAGGTATCGAAGGGCAGACTTGTCAGTGTAGACAATTGATTTTGACAGAATAAGATATGAGCGGAATTTATCAAATGCGAACACCATAGCCATAAGTTTCGTTTTATTGGTGGTATAGTTTTCTTGGTCACGATTCAACGTTTCTGTAGCATAGTAGATTGGGTGAAAGTGTTTATCTTTCCGTTAACCCAACATTGCTCCAACTACATAATCGCTAGCATCACACATAAGTTCGAAGGCCTCTTCCCAATTGGGTGCCACCATTATTGGGGCTTCAACTAATATTTGTTTTATCATTTTAAATGTCTCGATACACTCCTAACAAAAGGCAAAAGTGGCTTCTTTTTCCAGTAGTTATGTCATAGGTCGCACTATCTTCGAAAAGTTTTTGGTAAAACGTCTATAAAAACCAGCATGTCTGAGAAAGCTGCGAGTGGCCCTTACGGAGGCAGGTAGTGGAAGTTTATTTATCGTGTCATCATAACATGATCTACCTCTAAACCATTCTTCGATATCATATGTCCCAAGACAATGCCTTTCGTGACCACAAAATGACACTTTTCCCAATTTAACTTAAGCTTGGTTTTCTTGCATTGCATAAGCATTTACTCAAGGTCTTTTTACGCAATGGTCGAATGAATCCCCAAAGACTGAGAAATCGTCCATAAAAACATTCATTGAGTCTTTAATCATATCGTGGAATACATCCATAATACACCTCTGAAATGTAGTTGTGCATTATATATCCCAAACGACATACGTTGTTAAGCGAATATTCCAAATGGGAAAGTGTTTATTATCTTATCTTGGTCCTCAAGTTGGATGAGAATCTAGAAGTACCCCTGAGAAACTATCCAAAAACTAATAGAATTCTTTCCCAGCAAGACGCTCAAGCACTTGATCAATGAATGGAAGTGGGAAATGGTCTTTACGTGTGGCATCATTTAATTTTTCGTAATCTATAAACACACGCTATCCCTTGATAGTCCTAGTTGGAATCAACTCATTTTTCTCGTTACTGACAACTATCATCCCTCCTTTCTTTGGCACAACCTCAATCGGACTAAGCCATTTTGAGTCAGAAATTGGACATATGAGGCCCACATCCAACAACCTATTGATCTCTTTCTTAACTATTTCTTACAACTTAAGATTCAGCCTTCGTTGTGGTTGTGCCACAGGTTTATAATCTTCCCCCATAAGAATCTTTTGTGTACAATATGTATGGCTAATCCCTTCAATGTCCATTAGCTTCCAAGCATTGGCTTGCTTATGTTCCTTCGGCATTGATAGTAGCTTTTACTTTAGTTCTTCATCGAGAATAGAGGATATAATGATGGGGAGTCTTTCGTTTTCATTTAGAAATGTGTATTCCAAATGAGATGGTAAGTCTGTTAACTCCAAGGTTGGTGATTCTTTTGATGAGGGTTTTTAACTCTTGTTCCTTTGTGTCCAAAAGCTCAGATGCCTCTTCCAACTCCCATTCAACATCTTCAAGTGGTTCAAATCCTCCCTGCTTTGGATCCCCAGGGCCAATATCATACGATCATACGGTCATCATGCTTACTTCTATTGTGCCTCGACCATAATCCTCTCTTATTAATTCCTCAATTATTTCTGTGTTAGCGTCTAAAATTAGATTGAGTCCACTGGATCATTTGCGTGCTGCATTGCTTCCCTTACATCAATGGTGATTTCGTCCACATCAACCCTCAAAGTGAGTCTTCTCTCGACTACATCAATCAAAGCTCTAGCTGTAGCTAGGAATGGTCACCCCAAAATCAAGGGAACATTTTCATCTTCATCCGTATCTAAGATGACGAAATCGATTGGGAATACAAACTTATCAACTTTCACTAGCATATTTTCATCAACCCCTCGTGGATATTTGATCGAACAGTCAGCTAGATGAATACTCATTTGAGTAGGAGTAGGTTCCCCTAAACCAAGCTTAGCTAAAACTGAATAAGGCATTAGATTTATGCTTGCTCTAAGGTTAGCTAAAGCATTGCTGACTGAAAGATCCCGATTAAACATGGGATAGTGATACTGCCTAGATCTATTACTCTAAGAGGTAATTTGTTATGCAAGACTGCTGAACATTCTTCATTTAAAATCACAGTAGATTTATATGAATTTGGTGTATTTAGGCATCTTAGTTAATGCTTCCATGAAAGGAAGATTTATATGAATTTTTGTAAACATCACTAGGAACTTACCATATTGTTTTTTTGAATTTGTCCTTCAATTGGTGCTTTGGAAGTGGAAGGTCGGGTTTTGACTTCTAATCCTTCTCTTTCTTTCTTAGCTCGGTTAGTTACCGACTTGCAAGGCCTTCTGTAACAACCAGATCGTGTATAACAACCAACGACAGAAACATCAGGGAGTCACGTTAAAAATTATTCACAATACATGGTACTAAAGTTTCATTATATTGATTACATTGTTTTACAAACATAAAGGAGTACAAATAATTGTTTTTAGACTTAAAAACAATCTAAGGCCTGAGTCATTCCTATGTGTAGCATGCTTGAAATGTCGATACCTGAAACATATGTGAAAATAGACGGTCAACAATAATGTTGGTGAGTGACATAGGTTTTGTGGCGAAGTATATGGCAAAAGTTTGTTATTGCAATACATTTTCTAACAACACGAATTGACGAGTAAATATATATATATTTTTTTGCAGCTAATATATGGGAAAAAGTTTAGTATTGCAACACATCGTGTATAGTAGTAAACTTTGTGACAAACATGTATTGTGGATGGCACTATGTATAAAAGCAAGTAATTTTTGTTAACAAAAAATATACATTGCACTTTGTTTCATTTGTACTTTGTTTCATCATAACATAAAATCTTCATAGCTAAACATAGAAATTGAGATGAACTAGTGAAAGTGTTATTAGAAATCCAATCAAGAATTTAGAATGGTACTTTGAGGATCCTACAAGGATCTGGGATTTGTACTTTGTTTCACCACATAAGTTTCATATAAACACATTGCATAGAAACCAACCAAGAACTTGTGAAAGTACTTTTTAGAAATCCAATTAAAGATTTAAATTAGTACTTTAAGTATCCAACAAGGATATGAGATTTGACTTTTTTTCACCACATAAGTTATACATATAAAGAGCACTTAGTACACACATATTCCATACATGTCATTTGAGAAAATGGTTAGCACAAATAAATCACCCCAAAACATTTTGAAAACGTAAAAGTAGGGACTATGTACTCACATGTTGCTTAGATGATGTTCCTACACGTGCTCGCATAGCTCAAGTGTTTCTTAGAAATAAGGATTTGTTCATCAAAGTTTTGTTGTGATGATGTTTGCGGATGAATGTGGGTTATGGAAATAATGCAACTTTGAAGATGTTGATATTCTTAGAGAATAAGAATTTTTACAGGCGTTTGTGTTGTCTTTGTAAAATATGTTAAAAATTATAAACATTGTCAACAAATTTTAGCAATTTCTAGTTTACTAAATAAAAGTGCGTTCTACAACTTTCATTTAGAAAGTTTCTCTATTTGAAATCCAGACAATGTTCAAAACTGTTGATCTTTACAAATAATTTATTTTTGACCTTTGATTTGATTTTAGACGTTTAAGGGTCCAAACTGAGTTGTTTGTAGATGTATCATGCATCTTTGAGACCACATTTTTATGAATTTAATGAAAATGTAAGAGTTCACTTTGTTTGATTATTTTTTGACCAAGTTACGCTTGGTTAAAGTAACAACATAGAATCTGCCCACATAAGGATGTTTTCGTGGAAAGTTTATTAAATGCGTGAAATACAGATTTGATGGAAGAGTGAAAAAAATGTGGTTTATAACCATATGAGCAAAGGATATCATGTAAAGAGGTTGGTTAAACCTAACATTCTGATTGGAAAGTGTTTTGACTCGTTACGGCTAGTTTACGCTAATTAAGTAGTCGCTAATTAACTAGTCGTATGCACAAACATGGGTCCGGAAGGTCGAATGGGTGTTATGACGAGTCTGACATGTCAAAACAAGTTTTATGATGTTATATGATCAACCGTGAAGTAAGAACACAGATCATATAAGTTTTAAAACCATTTTATGCAAAAGGGCATTTTTTTACATTTTAAAATATAAATAGTTGACTTGTCATTTAACCCATCAAATGATTCGACCATAAGGTATAACCTCAGGGGGTTATTCTCTATATCACTAGGGTCATTTTGTTGGGCTTGATTGGGTTCTAAGGTTTACTAAAGAGGACAGATTCGAAAGTCAAAGTAGAAGTCAAAGTGCTTGACTTTCGACTAGGAATTGAGCTCTAAACTAGAAATTATAAGTTAGACATGATAAAACATGTCTTATAATACTTTTAATACTTAAAAACTCATTCGTCATAAAAATGCAATTTCTTCGTTTTTTAACATTTATTTAGTAGAATTTTGACTCGTCATTTCACCTACTAAACGTGATGATTAAATGATGTAATTGGAAGGTATTAACACCTTCATTATTACAATCAGGTAGCAAAGTTCATTTTGAAATTTGACTTGACCAAAATGGTCAGAACCGAAAGTCAAAGCAAAAGTCAATTTTCTTGACTTTCGGCTCATAACTAGCTAAGAAATGAAATAGACTAGGAGAAACACATACTTCCGTTTGAAAGAAGGATTATAACTTAGCAAAGGAGGCTTCAAGTCAAGAAACAAGCTCCAAGAGTGATTTAAGAAGTGAAGAATAAAAGGTGTGAATGAAGCTTAAGAACATGGATCTATTTATACCAATGGAGGATCACGGAGAGTTTGACAAGTGTTACCAAGTCGTCTTAGATGTTGATTTGTGTCCTAACATGTACCCTAACCAGATTAAAGGTGGCAAAACTCGTGCAAGGTGGTAACACTTCGAGAAAGGTGGCAACGCTTGATCAAGCAAAATTTTTGCTTCTGGGCACACCTTACGGACCGCAAGGCTTCAGGTCTTGCGATCCATAAGGCCTTCTGACAAAAAGAATTTTATTTTTTGACAGTTTTGGCTCCTGGACATGTATTATCAGGTTTTTGCCATTTTTAACCCTTCTAACTTATTGTTAAGCAATATGATGGGTATCAAGGCATGTCTAACTTATATTTTTGTCTCGGTAAGTACGTTACATTAAAATCGTTATGTTCGAATATTAGTTAATGAAATATTTATGAAAGAAATATAAAAATTTTTAAAGGCTCGAAATTTTGCGGGGCGGTTATACCTTCAGTATTAGCCAAGTTTAGAATGTGTAGATCATTTCTTTCTTGAACAGGTTCCACAATAGGAGTGTTATCCTTAATGACATTATCACTTCTAATGGCAATCTGTTTAACCTGAGCCTTCTCCTTCACTGAATCGCTCGATAATGTTTGCATTAGGATCTTTTCTTTGTTCTCAATTGTAGTTCTGTGTCCTGCAAACTCTTGATCCTTTTTATTCATCTTTTCCCTGTTCACTTGCATATATTCCATCAGCATATCTTGTAGACTTGGATGTCGATTATGCTAGAATCTGTTATATTGATAGTATCCTGCTGGGAATGAATTCCTGTTGTGTCTCCTCTTCCTGCGTAGCAATCGGACAAATCTTTGTTGAATGGGATACTCCACGCGTACTACACATATCTCGTTTAGTCACAAGTTTTTCAATGCTTCAAGTTGGGCTGCTAACTTAGTATTTAAATTTGCACTACGAACATCAACCTTCATTAAAGATCTAGAGTCTCTCCTAGATGGGTAGTCATTTTCTAAGATCTTTTCAATAAGAGCACAAGCAGCAGTAGGAGTTAAATCAGAATAGACACCTCCTACTACTGTATCAAGGTGTTGCTTAGAAAGAGTATAGATACCATTATAAAATGTATTCCTGACCATCCATGGCTCCATACCGTGATGGTGGCAATTCCTTTGAAGCTCTTTGAATCTATCCTAGGCGTCCAAGCAAGTTTCATCCTCTTCTTGCTTAACTCCACATATCTTGCTTTGCAGGCGATTAGTTTTAGAGGGTGAAAAAAATTTATTCAGAAATTTTCAGTCATTTCTGCCCAAGTAGTGACAGAACCAGGGGCTAAAGAGCTAAGCCATGAGCAGCCTTTAGCAACCAGCGAGAACGGAAAGAGACGGAGTCCTACTGCATTATCTAAAACATCTTCAAGTTTGAATGTTTCACAAAGTTCAAAAATTTGTTTATGTGGTCATTCAGATCTTTATTTGCAAGTCCGTGGTGTTGACACGAGCGCTAGATCATAATGATAATCTGAATAGGAATCGTGGAGTTAGGTGCTCCAACTCTCGGTCATGTTATGCTATGTCTGATTGCAACTGTTGAGGGACGTACATAGTTTGTGATAGTTCCTTCTTCCACCATTCCTAAGTGAAATCTAGCGCACTAAAGAGTACTAAGGCACACGAAAGAAAGCATAAAAACAAACAAAGTAAACAAGAAAACTAACCTAAACCTAGCTAATTGTTAAACTAACCTAAACCTAGCTGATGGTTAAACTACTACTAAACGGGCTGAGAACCCATCGCGTATAGTATAACGTTAGATAAGAACCAAGTGTCGTCCAAGGATATGCTTCTCCTACTCAACCGTTTATTATTATTATTATGACAATTCTTATTTGTAGTTAATTTAGTAAACTAAAATAGTAATATAGGACTCCTAGATAAGTCTTTCTTAATTAATATAGTTTATATTTTAAAATAAGGAAAATGGTTAAGTCTTCAATTTTAACTTCTACATAAAATAGAAGTGGCTTCCTTGGTCCAGTTGCCAACATCTGTCAATCTTGCCACAACACATCGATATACCGGTCTGGAATTATGTCCATAATGAACCTTCCCTAGCCTTTCGACTAGTAAACAATATGCCACAACAATATTGGTTTAAAACTATCTTGGTTGTATTTTCTTTTTATAACTTAATTAATTAGTGCTTTATTTCAAGCTTAACAAATGGGATCATGTTTAGGGATCTTTTAATATACCAAAGTGATTTAGACACCAAATGAATTAAGTTACCAAATAAGTAAACTAGGTTCCATTTCACCAGTTATCTTCTATTTCACAGGATTTCCTTATTCCCCAATTAATTTATTATCTTAACTTTTACACTCCAAACGGAGCTTGGTGCATTACTAGAAGTCTTCCCAAAGGATCTCGATGTAAAATCAGTAGGCTTTCATTTACCCCAAGATTTGGTTCGATACTAGAAGCTTGTCACCCGATCTAGTTCAATACTAGATGTCTACATTATAATAATCTTGATAGGCCAAGTTTGGATTTCCCTTATTAGTATATGGGTTGTTATACACCATGATGTACTAATAAGCTTCACCTCCCAAGGTGATCAATGACACCGGATCTGATTAAGGGTACCAGAAGCTGTACACACACGTTAATCAAGTTAATTTATGTTAAACTAAGATGTTATGTTAATGTAGTTTCAAGGGGGTCATGTAATCCTGTTACAAAAGAAAATAAACCAAGAATCAGTAAAAGAAAAACACACTAAATAAGATAAAAATACTATATTAATAAGAGAGACATAGATATTACAACTGATGACGTGGGTGCCCGGAAGCTCCCACTCAGCTGCTAAAACAATAAGTTAAACAACGTTGCACTAGTGATTCAAAGCCAAAAGCTGGAAGCTAGAAGCCAAAAGCTGGATGCTCAAGTTACTGTACACACATTGGGTCTTGAACCTTCCAAGTCAAAGTAATGTGACTTTGCCCAAAGTGAATAAAGTTACATTGAGACATACAATCTGTCATTTCCCAATGAGGCAAGGTCATCCACACAAGTAACATCACTAGGGGATAAGCTTTACCACATATAGAAGGCATGGGCTGGCGAGGGCTTCCCAAGGCAGACCTTTCTACCTATAAAAGGGAGTCTTCTCCCAGCTTCGATGGTATGTTCTCACTACTCTCTATCTCTATAACTATCCTCTATCATTTACACTTAACTCTTAGAGATTAAACGACTGATTCTCACGCCGGTGTCCAAACACGTGAGAGCAGTGAAAGACAAGAACCAGTGGAAGAGATAAGCATCAATAACAATTACCTAAAACAAACCATCAAAATAAATGGTTACCTTCATGGGGAAACAAAGAGTAAGCTCAAGGATCTCCTCCAAAGAAACAAGGATGTGTTTGCATGGTGTGCCGATGACATGGTCGGTATACCATGAGACATCGCGAAACATGCACTAAATATAACTCCAACACACAAACCTGTTGCCTAGAAGAAGTGAGGCGTAGCTCTTGAACGAAGCATGGCTACTGGTCAAGAAGTAGAGAAGCTAGTGAACGCTGGAATATTAAGGGAGGTACAATACCACTCTTGGCTGTCCAACTCTATTATGTTAAGGAAGCCTGATGCTACCTATCAAACGTGTGTTGACTTCAAAGATCTCAACATAGCCTATCCTAAGGATTGCTACCCCTTACCCGAAATCGATCAGAAGGTAGATTCTCTTAGTGGTTTCGAGTACAAACGGTATCACCAAATAAAGATGAAAAAAGAAGACAAGGGAAAATGACATTCCACACCGATAAGGGTAACTTCTTCCACAAAAAGATGCCTTTCGGTTTAAAAAACGAGAGAAACATTCCAAAGGCTTGTGGATAAAGCCTTCTCTAAACAAATAGGAAGAAACATGGAAGCGTATGTTGATGACCTAGTAATCAAAAGCCACACAGAGGAAGGTATGATCTAAGACATCAAGGAGACTTTTGAAAACCTCAAGGCAATCAAAATGAAACTAAACCTAGTCAAATGCTCTTATGGTTTAGAAGAAGGCAAGTTCCTTGGTCACATAGTAGGGAAGCAAAGTATCAAGGCTAATCTAGACCAGGTCCATGCTGTCCTGGAAATGAAATCCCCAAAGACCATGAAAGAATTAGAAAGCCTCAATGGGAAGATAGTTGCCCTGAAACGTTTTCTTCCCAAGTCAGTGGAAAGATGATTGCCAATCTTCAAGACGTTGAAAAACTGTGAGGATAAGAAAGACTTCAAGTGGCTAGATGAGGCAGAAGCTTCCTTCAAGGTACTAAAGGAGCTCATAGCTTCCCTCCTAACAATGGCGGAACCATAAAAAGGAAGAAACAATAACAGTCTACTTGTTCGCAGGTTCAAAAGCTACATGTCTTTTGATAATTATTTCATGTGTCAGAAACCCTTTACTCTTGGCACTTTGTACTCACGTTTCCTTAAAACACTCGTACATAGGTCAGGAAGCTATAAGCTTTGTGCTGATAATGGAATGAGGAAGGGATCAAATCCCGGTATACTTCATAAGTAAGGCAATGAAAGCAGCCAAGATCAACTATTCTCTGATCGAGAAATTTTTCATGGCACTACTTCATACAACCAAAAGACAACGGAGATACCTCCAAGCTCATCATATCAAGTTATCATGGACCAGCCACTAAGAACCATCTTAGAAAAGCCTGAAGACCCAGGAAGGTTAGCTAAGTGCGTTGTAGGCTTGGGGGAGCACAAGATCGAGTACATACTAGGAAAAGCATACAAAGGGCAAGGCTTAGCCGACTTCCTATTAGAAATGCTAGGAATCCCACAAGAAGTCAACGAGGTAAAAGCCTAAGAATGCCCAACAATCATACCAGTAAAGTGGACGTTATTCTCAGATGGAGTTTCCAGTATCAAAGGTTTTGGAGCTGGTCTCATCATAAAGGACTGTGGATTCATTCTAGGATCGATTCTGTAACTCTGATGAATGCATAGATCTTGTATCACGTGTGGAATCTGGGTACGAAAGTAGATCAGACACGAAGAAGTAACTAAATGTTGATTTCAATTGATGCTTTAATAGTTTACAACCACGAAATCAAATTTCAAGAGTTTCCCCTCTTGCTCAGAAAAAGTTCTAAATGAAACATGACTAACGTCTATTTATAGACTCTATTGATTCGTATAATCTCATCTACGAATGGACCTGGTTCGTACGAATCTATACATACGAATGAACCACTAATTATGAACCAACACATGCAAACTCCATTCGTACGAATCTATATATGTTGAATTCGTATGAATCAACATCTACATACATGTATTCTTCAGTTTGAACCATGTCTTCATCATTTGTTCTGGCTACGATACGTCATTAACGCAAGCAATATACATATGCACTCAAAGATTCCCCCTTGGATATTGCTGCAGTCAATCTCGTAGCTTTCTATCTTCTCTCTTAGTTTTTCAGAAGCTTTGACATTTTGTACCACAGACTCCTCAATGCTTTAACAAGCTTCACTTGGTTCTGCGTTCTGACTCCTCAGTTCCCCTATCTTCAAACTCTCTCTCCAGGCTCCCCTTTGCTTTAAACTTCCGGCTTTTCAGGACCGTCACCTGGTTCTATCTCTTCAAGCTCCCTCTTGCTTCTAACTTTTCTTCAGACTCCCCCTTAGCCTCAGCTACCAGGATCGTAATCTGACTCAACATCTGAAAAACACAAATATTTTACAGTGAAAGCTTTTTGGTCACCCAGGGTTGATAACCTGGCTCTAAACACATATTAATTGAAAATTAAGCTTATTATATCACAATATCGAAACCAGGTACTATGAAAACCAATTGACAGTTTTAAAACTCTAGGATTTCATACTGGCTCTCTTCCCCTATCAAATAACTATATCTGACAGTTAAGCGTCTAAAACCCTCAGTTGATCATCCAAGTCCAAATTAATGACCTTGGAGATTTTCTTAAATTGTTTTTGAATTTTTCTTTTAAAAACCTCAAGTTTCAAATTAATGAACTTGTTTATTTTCAGAGATAACTCATCTTTCAGACATCGGTTTTCGAAAATAAAACAGAAACAAAATCTTTTTGTATTTTTCAAAGTTTATGCTAAAACACACTGAAAATTTTTATGATTTTTTTGTAACATAAAGCAGTAAAGAAATATTTACAGACAATATTTTTCTTTGAGTTCACGTCAGAGGATCATATCAATTTATAACAAATCACTAGCACCGTTGACCTTTTTTAGACTTTAAGCTCTAAACGATTCACCTAGATTGTCAGTATACTGATCCACTTAAATTTTCACACAAACTTCAACTGATTCAAGATACGGGATTTAGTGTTTTAAGAACTTAACTTATTTGTGTGTCCCATCTCAGAATATACTCCCGTATCAAGATTCTGTAGATTCAGTCTTGCAAGTGAATATACTATATTGACATCTGTACTCTAGGTTAGTGCGAGACCTTGAGAGCTCAGGTATGAACTACCGTTCAGTCAAAGAGATGGAGGCTCGACTTTAGGTGTGTTCCACTTAGGAATATTCTTTACAACTGCACTTGATTTATATCTTTCGATATTTTCTCAATTTTTTATGTAGAGGGAATGTTATAAGCACGCAAAGTATTATAGAAGGTCTAGGCCATTGCTGATGCAAAATCAGAAGACCAAGTATAATACCCCAGATATCAGTAAGTGTAAAAACCTAGTATGTTAGAATTAGGCGACCTCTCAAATGAAATTTCGGAGTATTAAGTCCATATATCCGAGAGATGTTCCCCACGAGATAAGTAAGATATTGATATTTAGGTTTATATCTCGAAATCAATTAACTGAGTGAGTAAAAACCTACTGGCATATCATCAGTGAGACCATTTATCACATTTGACTTTCCATTTCTTTAGCATGTTGTGATTGTCTACCGATGTACTATCATTTTCTCTTTTTACCCAAAAACTCTTTTTGAATTTTATCCGGTTTTTGGCTTTTTTCAAAACTTTTAAATGTTTTTGTTTTTTCAAAATTCTTACTCCCCCTAAAATCCAAAACATTTAAGCAATTTGATAAACCGATGTAAACAGCTTTATCTCGCCATCCATTTTCTGCATCACATGCTCCTTTTTTGCATAAAGTACTCCCATGATTTACAACATACTGAATTTTAACAATGTTAAAATCATTTTCAACAACTTGTGAAATTAATCATGTTTGTTCAGCTGTGAGGGTTTCGGCGTAATCAATCAACATATTTTTGAAAATTTTTATATTTTAACAAATTTAAAAAGCATATTTTTTTCATTTTTAAGTTTTTGACAAAATAAAAACATATTTTTGGTTTTTATATTTTTTTATTTTTAGGGTTTTTGAATTATGTTTTATTTATTTACAAAAACAAACTAAACTCCCTATTTTTCATTCACAGGGGACTGCCTCCTCCTGTGCCATGCTGCACCTCTTTGCTTGTTGACATTCAGCAACCTTCTTGAGCACATGCACATTCATCTAACTCAATTACGTGAATAATGCAACCCAGACCTATTTAACCTTGGGTATTGTGACACAATAAGAATTGTTAACTTCGGAAAATCTTTGTCATTTTTAACAAAAACTTTTTCATTCTTATTTTCAACCTTCTTGGTTGAATCGATTTTCCGTTTATTATCACTCACAGAAGTCTTTTGTTTCTTGACAACCCAAATTTGTCCATTTGAAACATTCCTTTGATAAAATCTTGAACCATTTTGAACGTTTGTTTTTGACAAATCATTTTTAGGTTTCCAGATTTGGTTTGGTTCAAACTTGGATGTTTTCGGATTCTAATTTTATTTTGATTTTGAAAAATCACCTTTTCGTTTCCAAATCTGTTTATACTAATCTTTGGGTGTCTTTAGTTTCCAAGTTTGTTTTGACTCAAACTTGGTTGACTTTTGTTTCTCAATCTCAACCTTCTTTTCCTCAACATCAACAGGCTTCAGATTCAGACATTTGCGACCAACATGTCCAATTTGATCACATTTAAAGCATGTTTTCATGGAAACATCTTTGACCTGTTGTTGTTTCTTTTTCTGAGCATATGACTCTTCATTAGTCTGTCGACTAAATTTGAGTTCTTTCTCTTCTTCAAAACTTGTTCCATGAACACAGTTCGTCTTTTTTGAAAGTTTGTCTTTTCAGCCTGTTTTCTTTGATTTTGTTTCTTTTTATAACCCAACCCAGCCTTCATGTTTTTCTTTTTGTAACCAGGTTTGTTATAAAAAGTTTTCTTGCTCGCTTTACCAGCAAAGTTTGCAATGTCTGACTTTTCCATTTCTACCAATTTGAAAACTTTGTCAATTTTATCCACAATCACATTCTGAATCGGAAATTCAATATCTGAGAATAACTTGTCCAATCCAATCATGTAATATGCCAATCCTATTGAATCATCATTCGCATTTTCCTCAGATTTTGAATTCTTACGATAACTTTCATGAAAACTTTCCTCATTTTCATCTTGTGATTCAGACTTATCTGTTTTGGTAGAATCATCTTTCAAAACACTTTCAACAATCTTACGTACCACCTCTGAATCACAAGTATCATCAGATTTGGAATAGGTTATGTCAATATTTTCTTGCAATTGATCAACCATGTCGAATACTTTTGCCATCTTCTCGTCGTCATGGAATGTAAATTTTTTCTCAAACAGTGGTGGAACCTGATCATATCCTGAACCAATTGTCTTCTTGTTTCTTTCAGAATCTTTATTATCCGTTTTTATGTTGAAAATGCGTTCCACAACATATGATGAAGCGTGATAACTATGCAATTTGTTATTATCTTGTTCTAACTCTGCCATTTTATGTTTAAGCTCAACAACTTTATCAATATACTGATTAACTACTTGTTGTTTTATTTCAAACTTGTTTTTAAGCATTTGTGACGTTTCAGAACATTGTGAAAGTTAAGATTTAACAAATTTCATATGGCTTTTCACAGTTTCATATGATTCTTTTGTAACTTGATATGCAATTTTTATTGAATCATATTCTTTTTTTATTTCTTGAACCACATTTTCTTTTTGTAAACATTCTTCGCTCATTGCTGAACACTTTTGATTCAAAATCTCATTTTTTTCAAGAACCTTACATTTTTGTGTCAGCTTTTCATCATTTTCTTTCAAAACTTATTCATTTTCAAATATTTCTTTACATTTATCTTTGAAAACTCTTTCAATTTTAGTAAATTCCATATCTTTGATTTTAAATTTTTCATCTTTTTCAGTACAAGCACTGCATGTATCCATGCAATTATTGCACTGCTCATCAGATTTATTCTCAATTTTATTTGACGATTCAGAAGATTCAGTTTGAGTTATTACCTCTGTTTTTGGAACCTCGGCTTCTTTTGCCGTCTACTTCTGTGAGGACCGTGTTCTCTTCGTAACGCTCCGACCGGATCTAAACTCTATGTGCACGTGCAGAATCCATGAAATAGAAATGACGTGATAATCAGACAGACACCGTTAAACATCATTCTCATTGATATTTGAACTTGTACAGAACCTTGAGAAAATTTAGCAGAACTTCGCTAGAGTTTGCCAAAAAGTTACAAAACGATGAACCCAACACCCTTATATATAGTTGTCATGGCTTTGTACGAAGGCACATGTCCCTTTGTACAAACCGGGGTGTAAAGGCCACCTCGTACCAACTAACCATCTATGTCCCTTCGTACGAAGGGACTTGTACAATAAAAAACATAGTCAGTTCAATACAAGTACATACAAATACATTATACATAGACTCGATACTAGACGTAAGCTACAGACATAGTGCATTCACAGACTCCCCTTGGATGTAGCTGTAGTCGTCTGTATAGTCTTCAATCAGCTCTTCCTATATCTTCTCTCCCTAAGCTTCTATTTTCGTTCAGCTTCCCGTTGAGCAAGCTTCTTTTAGGTTCATGCCTTCCTTTGGTAACCCACCACACACGATACTCCTTTTTACCATCCATTAACTTTGACCACCTGGGAATCTTACGTTCTTTACATTCAATCAGAGTTTGATCAGTATCAAACTGCCCCATTCTCGATCTCCATTTCGATCTTTGTGCTGCTTCAGCCGTCTTTTGATCTATTCTTTCGTTGTGGCGCTGTTCTTTCAGAAATTCTTCACGTTCAAGATCTCTCCAGCTCGTCTTCCAATAGCGGCCTGAATTTATGTCTTTTTTAAAGCATACATTCACTACCTATAGATATTGCAGAGCTTGTTCTTTATCAGCTTCATAGTACATTATCTTGCTGAAGAATAAACAATCAATATCCTTCTTAGAACAGTTTACAAGCCACATTGGATCGATTAGGAAGATATGCCTGTAAACCATCTTCTCGTCTCTAAGAGCAATCACTGCCTGACATTTTTTCGGAACATATGCCCATTCCCTGAAGTCTTTGTAAAAATCATGTTCCATCTCCTTTAGTGGCATATTCTTCATGTATCGTGGTCGCCTCACATGCAGAGTAATGTCTTTTTTGCCTCTAACTGGATCAACAACTATTGCCCACGAATGCAATACCATAGCCTTGATTCGTAGTATCTGACATCAGGACCCCATTCAAGCTGTTGAATATTCTTCGTTTTGAACAACTCTTCAACGTCCCACCATGGCAATGTCTTTAGATCTTTGACATATTCGAAGTATTGAACTCCAAATTCACATTTTATAGCATACACCTTCAGATCGTCAAGATAACCCCAAGATAAGATATCTCCAAGAGATTCGTCTGGATAACTCTTGCAAAGTTCAACTGATCAACTGATTTGAGATACGAGTTTAATGTTTTAAGCACTTAACTTCTTCGCGTGTCCCACCTCAAAATATACTCCCGTATCAAGATTCCCCAAATTCAGTCTTACAAGTGAATATACTATATTGATATCTGTTCTCTGGGTAGTGCGAGACCTTGAGAGCTCAAGTTAGAACTTCCGTTCAGTCAAAGAGATGAAGGCTCGAGTTTAGGAGTGTCCCACTTAGGGATCTTCTTTTCAACTGCACTAGATTTATATCTTTCGATATTTTCTCAATTTTTATGCAGAGGGAAAGCTTTATTAAAGCACATAAAGGATTATACGAGGTATAGGCCATTACTGACGCAAAATCAGAAGACCTGGTATAAAACCATAGATATCAAACAGTATAAAGACCTAGTATCTCAGAATTCGGCAATCTTGCAAACAAGATTTCGGGGGTTACCCATATATCCGAGAGATGTTCCCCACGAGATAAGCAAGATATTTTTTTTATGTTTATATCTCGAAATAAAACTACTAAATGTGCAAAAAACCTACTGGCACGTCATCAATGAGACTATTTAACGCTTTTTAACTTTACAATTCTTTAGCATACTGTGACAGTCTAGCTGATGTACTATCATTTCCTCTTTTTACACTAACTCTTTTTTGTCTTTTTCTATGTTTTTTACATTTTTTAATGTTTTTGTATTTTTACATTTTTTTTATTTTTTATTTTCTACTACATTTTCTCCCCTAAAATCCAAAACATTTAAAAATTTGACAAACCAATGCAGATTGCTTCTCAACGTCCTCTTCACTGGAATTTTCATCAACCCCTACTATTCTCCCCCTGACGTCAAAAGCCGCATACCGTTTAGTTTCAAAAGATATTTTAACGTGAGTGATCAAACGGTTTTTGTGTAAGTCAGCCTTTTGTTTGTCGGTGTGGATTTTTTTCAATTCTAATCAACTTATTTTCGTAACAGTCATGAATGAAGTGATGTCGAATCTCAATGTGTTTAATTTTAGCGTGATGAACAGGGTTTTTGGTGATATTAAAAGCAGCCTCATTATCTGCATATATAGGCGAGTTAAGAAATTGCAGACCAAAGTCTCTCATCTGCTGTTGAATCCACAGGATCTGTGAACAACAGCTGCTAGCTGAGACGTACTCAGCTTTGCATTTAGAGAGAGCGACCGTGGGCTGTTTCTTACACTGCCATGTTACCAGACGCGTTCCGAAGAACTGGCAGTCGGACGTTGTAGACTTTGCATTGAGTTTGTAGGCACCATAATCTGAATCAGAGTAGCCCTCAAGATTGAAGTCGCCGTCTTTGGGATACCACAAGCCTAAGCTTGGAGTTCCTTTCAATTAGTGCAAGATCCGCTTGATGATCATCAGATGAGACACTCTAGGACTTGATTGGTAGCGCACTGCGAGGCATATCAGGTACATTATATCAGGTCTCGATACGGTTAAGTACATGAGCGAACCAATCATCGACCGGTACAAGGTTTCATCAACCTTTTCTCCCGTGAGATCCGGATTGATCATGGTTGGTTGCTAATGGGGTAGACATAGTAGAGGTCCCTATCATGCTGAATTTCTCCAACACGTCATGAACATACTTCGTTTGGTGAATAAAGATCCCTCCTGGCAGTTGATCGACCTACAAGCCGAGGAAGAACTTCATCTCTCCTATTGAGCTCATCTCGAACTTCTGTTTCATGACTTTTTCAAATTCTTATAAGAGATCGTTGTTGGTAGACCCAAATATAATGTCGTCCCCGTATATTTGAACTACTAAAAGATGACCATCAGCTTCCCATGTAAAGATGGTTGCATCTACCTTCCCGCGTGTGAAGCCATTAGTTAACAGGTGGTGAGAGAGTGTTTCATACCAGGCTCTCGAGGCCTGGTGCAACCCGTATAAGGCCTTGTCTAGGAGGTAAACCTTATCGTTATGGATAGGGTCGGCGAAGCCTGGTGGCTGACCGACGTATACCTCTTCTTTCACTTTGCCACATAAGAATGCTGACTTGACATCTAACTGATAACACCTTGAAACCCCTTCAGGATGCATAAGAGAGGAATACCCAGATCGCCTCTTGCCTAGCAACAGGAGCACATACTTCGGTAAAATCAATACCCTCTTGCTGGCTAAAACCCTGAACGACTAGGCGAGCTTTGTTGCGAAAAACCACTCTTCTATCGTCTCTTTTGCACTTGAATACCCACTTGGTATTTATCTTTCTATTATCATAGGGTAAATCCACAAGCTTCCAAACCCCTAACTTCTCAAATTTACATAACTCTTCTTGCATCGCATTGACCCATGACTCCTCGATCAGTGCTTCTTTATGCATCTTTGGCTCTACCTGCGAAATAAAGCACCTTAGAGAAAAATCATTTAGCAATGGAGCAATTTTAGAATAAAAGCACGAAAAGCCTTATCAATTTAATTTCTCGTTTTGACTCTGAATTGAAGCTCTCTAATGATAAACTCTTTGGGGTGATAGGAAAGTGTTCGTGGCATCACCTCACTGGGAACTATCACCTCGTTCTCCAAGTTAGCAACATTCTTCTCCACACTTTGAATGACTTTGTCTATCTGACCTTCAGTTTGGACTTGCTCCCCCTCATATTCTGAATCTCCTCTATCAAATGTAGGACTGTTAGAGTCAGATCCTTCCGATTCATTGAACATCGTGGCTTGAGTATCCTCAATAGGTTCTAGTTCTACTGTCGGAGTTTGTTGTTGTTCTGCTAGAGTGTGACTAGGACCGGCTTCATCATCATTGGAACCATGTTGTCTTTTAGAGATCTTAGTTGGACCTTCTTCAAGCTGAGAAGACTGATATTCCTGGAATAACCTTATATGGTCTTCAAATAATGGTTCTTCAGGAAGATGAAATGATTCCCACATCTTCTCGTAATTAAACATCCACACAGGAGCAGGTTTCTGTGTCAGCATTGAGTACCCATGGCAATCTACATGTTGTTCTTTAATTACTCGATTGAGACTTGGAATATATGCTCGTCTGAGCGGACTATTATAACCAACAAAGAATCCCTCTAATGAATGTGCATCGAATTTACCATCTGGATATATCACCATGCAAGGCGAACCAAACGGTTCAAGATACTTCAGGTTGGGTTTTCGCTTGATGAGTAATTCGAAACATGTTTTGTTGGGTGGTTTCACTATCAACACTCGATTCAAGGTATAGCAAGCTGTTGAAACAGTTTCACTCCAAAAACTCACTGGGAGTTTGGAATTGGCTAGCATTGTGCGTGTAGCTTCAATCAGCGTCTGGTTCTTTCTCTCTGCCACCCCATTTTGTTGCGGTGTGTACGAAGTACTGAACTCTTGCAAGATTCCCTTTTCATCGCAGAACTCTGTCATTCTGCTATTCTTAAATTATGTTCCATTATCGCTGCGAATCCGTCGAATAGGCCGCTGGTATAGATTTTCTATCTTTCGGAACAACATCACCAACTATGAAATGTTTCATCTTTGGACTTCAAAAACAATACCCACGAGAACCTCGAATAGTCGTTCGTCACAACAAGGCAATACAGTTCTCCGGTAATACTCTTCACATTAACTGGACCGAAGAGATCCATGTGTAGCCTTTCCAGTGGCTTAGTGATTGATTTCTAAAGCTTCCTTTGGTGTGATTTCTTGGTTTGTTTTCCTTTTTTACAACTGATGCACTCATCACCCAGGTGGAAACTCTTCAGATTTAAGCCATCCACCAGATCGTTGTGGACCAAATAATTCATTTTTCGTAAATGAGTGTCAGTCATATTGCGGTGCCAAAGAATCGACTCCTTTTTAGTAGCTTTGGATACACAACACTGAGGTTGATTGGTCGTTGTGTTTGCAACACTCATGTTGAGGACATAGAGGTCATTTTTTCTCGGTGCTCGCATCAATATCCAATCCTCGGGGACAACAAATCCTGGCTTTTGGATCAGACATTCTTTTTCGGTAAAATGAGTGGTAAAATTTATGTCGCAGATCTGAGAGATACTATGTAAATTGTTCTCCAGTTTAGGAATATAGTTAACATTCTCAAATGACACTTTTCTGTTCGATAGTGTGCCTTCCCCGATTATTCTTGCTCCTTGATTTCCAGCAAATCCCACGTAACCACCTTTGATTGCTCGAATGTCGTATAATAGGGTGAGCATCCCTGTCATGTGCCTTGAAGCCCCGCTATCCATTATCCATTTTGAAATTGATCTCGGGAGCTCCTGCATAGATCAAAAGTGATTAGTTGAATGAAGCAACCCAAGCCTTCTTCGACTCGGGTAGCTTGACTCGGATTGTGGAAAGGATTGGAAAATTCTTATCATTGATCTCCAATAGATTTTCTGTTTCAACCTCAACCTCTTTGGTCAAATCAGGTTCTGGAACATTCGGTTGAACTGATTTTGGAACATACTTCTTGACCTGTGGGGTCGAAGAAGTTTGTTTCTTTTTCGTCTTAGTAACAGAAACCTTTTAGACATACTTCTTGACTTGTGGAGTCGTTGAACTTTGTTTCTATTTTGATTCAGATGTTTTGACTTGAGACTTAGGTTTCCAAGTTTGTTGTTTTGGAACAAATTCTTTTGAAGATTCACCAGTTTTCTTAACATCCTGTTTTGCTGGTTGAGTTTTGATTTTAGCATCAATTACCAATTTTTGAATCTTCTTTTCAACAAACATTGGAGCCTTGCCTTTCACATCATTCTATTTATGTTGGTTCTTCACACACACTTAGGTTTAAGGTTGGTGCAATTTCGTGCAATGTGTCCAGCTTCATTAGATTTAAAGCAATTTTGGTTATCAGCAACCTGACTTGAACCTTCAGTCTGTTTTTGTGTCTCTTTCTGAGCAAAAAAATTCTTCGTTTGATTTTGAAAAGATCTCAGAATCTTGATCATTCATTGAACTCGAACTTTTCACAAACATTGTTTTCTTGATAAACTTTGATTTTTTGAAAGTTTCTTCTCTGGTTCTGCTTACCACCCAATTGCCTGTCATACCCATTATTCTGATTTTTGTTTTGAAAACGTCACGGGTTTTTAGGCTTGTCATAGTAAGCTTTATCTTTTTCAAAAATCAGAAACCTTTTAGAGCTTGACAAATTCTCCACTTCTGACAACTCAACCTCCACCAGTTTGAAAACTTTTTCTAATTTATCCACATTAACATTCCTGATTGGAAATTCCTCGTCCGAATACAACTAATCCGAACCACTCACCTGGTACATGACCAAGGTACGCTCATCCTTTAAGTTGTGTTTGGATTTTGGAATATAATTGTTCAGATAACAATCATTATCTTCATCACATTCATTTGACGTAGTGGACTTAGTGGAGTCAGTTTCACTTTTTAAAACATTGATAATCACATTCCTAACAACTTCAGAATCAACTTTTCCATCATCAGATGATTCACTGAACGTGACATCAATATTGTCTGGTAATTTGTCAACTTCACTCTTCAATTTGATGTTTAACGCATCTTCCACCCCTGAATTTTTCTTTGAAAAATCATCGTTCATGGGTGGAGGAACACATTTATACCAAACCCCGCTTCCATGCTGATAAACATCCTCAACTTTTTTGTTATTATTGATTGGTTTTAGTATGATGTGGTCAAGAACAAAGCTAGCTATGTAATAACTATTCAGCTTCAAATTTATACTTTCATTTTCAATTTTAACCTCTTCAATTTGAAGTTTCAAAGTTGCCATTTCATCCAGAAGAGTAGTTAATTGTTTTTCTTTGACTTCAACAACATATTTTAATTTTGAATTTTGCTGACGAACTTAAGCATCACGTGCGTCAGCATCTTTGATTGATTTTTTCACGTTTTCATACGCTTCTGTATTTTTCTATCTTCAAGAAAAAACGTTTCATTTATTTTTCTTAAATTTTCAACCTCTTTTTCATCATTTTTAATCTCTTCTTCTAAAAGATCAATTTTCTCTTTTGAACTTTTAAGAACTTTATCTTTTAAAATTATATTATCATTTAAAGTATTGATTTTATCGTTAAGTTCCTCAATCCGGGATATCGATACCAACTCTTTGCATTACAGACGTTGCATGATTTCATGCAATTTCTGCAATGATTTTCAGTTTTAGAATCATTCTTACCTGTTTCTACATTTTCACCTACTGAACTGACCTGGTTTGACGACTCAGACTTAGACCCAGTTTTGGTATCTACCTCAAGAGCCTTTGCCATCATCGCATGATCTGCCATCTTCTTTAGATTTTCAGCGGTCATCTCCTGGTTAACATCTATGATTTCCTTCACAAACTTCTCCGGATTCTCTCTTCTTTCCTTTTCCTCTTTTTCTCTTCTGATTCTCTCAAGCTCCTCTTTCTCAGTTGGAATTGTCTTGACAAATGTCTTGAAATCAATAGTACTCGGATTAGTAAGGTTGTTTCCTTTAGGATCTACATAACATTCCTTCTCAGCATCCCAACGATTAGCTCTTTTTGCATCCAACCATGCTCATTCAATCCAATTCATTTTCACACGAGCAATTTCTCTTTCATGGTTAAAAGTCACTGGTGTCGTCGTGGCTACGAATCTAAAACCGTCTTCATCTGGAATATATTTACTCCAATTGAAGCCGTCGTCATCGTGAATTACAACTAACGCCCTGAACTTCTCTTTTGCTGGACCTTCCTCGATCTGCTTCATCTTCGGTACCTGCTCTTTGTTTCGGTGATAAACGGCCTTCCGGTAATAATCATCATGGAAAGGACTTACCGGTTCATCTGCAGCTTGATTCTGACATTCCCTCTTAAAATGACCCTTCTACTTGTAGTTGAAGCAAGTCACCTTCGATTTGTTAAAACCAAGTTTTGTGGACGGACCACCGATACACTGTCTGCCCGTGATCTCCATAAATCTCTGCGCTCGTCGGATCACACTTGCCATGCACCAGCGGATATCGATTTGTGACAACTCGTATAAATCAATGTATTTTGTAAATTTGTGTTACGTTACGTGTAAATTCATGTACGATATGTGCCTTATATGTGGGTGTGATAATTGTCCTTGATTGATTGTGTAAAGTGAATCATGTGAAACCGGAAACCAAAACCGAAGAATTTTGATACGTCACCATTATGAAACGAGATATTGTAGTAGGCTAACTTGCGACACGTAATGTCTTAATTAAGTTACGTGGAGGAACTCGCGAAACCGCCACTTTACAAGTTTCACGAAAACGCCATTTATAAGATCGCCACTTTTTAAACCCAACCCCAAACCCACCTCCTATCCCTCTGCGCTACCAATCGGCCTAAACCCCCACCCCATACCCCTTGTGCGATCAACAAGCCCAACCCGCCACCATTATCCCCTCTTGCGAAAACCGGCCCAACCCCATCACTCACCCAATTGTTTCTTGCGGCCCACTCTACCCAAACCGCCCCAAAGTCCCACTTGTTATATTGAATATGTATCTTGCATGAGGAAATTAAAACCCTATGTTCCCTTGGTGAACATTGTGTGCGACAACAGGAGAAGAGAACCCCCCCCCCCCATTCGCAAATCACGCCAAGTAAATGGTTACAAGCATTTATACATGGAGGCGATTTTTAAGTATGGTTTATGTGCTTCAAACTTTTATACATGGAGGCGATTTTTAAGTATGGTTTATGTGCTTCAAATCACTTCCGTTCTGCTTCAAGGTAACTTGTCGTGCTTCCTTTAGTGTTTTATGTGCTTCAAACGTTTATACATGGAGGCGATTTTTAAGTATGGTTTACCATGATGTTTATGTGAATGGTTACAAGCTAGGGTTGTTAAAAACTTGGTGTTTTTAGGGTGGTTTTGGTCGTAAAAGTGATTAGTTAGTAACTAGGTTTTTTGTTTGCGGTTTGAAACTTGTGATGATGATAGTACGAATGTTCAAACATAATTCATGTGAAGTTACCGCGGCTGGGTTCATGTTTAAATAATGATGATGATGTGTTAAGATGACAAGGTGTGTCTAGGGTTCATGAGAATCAAGAATCATGCATGGTATTACCGATAATATGTGTAGGCATATGTATGTGGATTAGGGTTTAAAATCGTGATGTCCAAGCATGTTAAATCTACTAGTAATCTGCTATAAATGACATATAATCTGCTGTTAGTCGATATTATAAAGGGTCGTGATCATATACATGCGTTTTGGTATCGTTTAAACGAAAAACAGCATGCTGATTGACGAAAACAGCCAGCTTCAGTTGGCTGTAAATGGACTATTATAAATCGAAAAATTGACTTTTTTGAAGTCTAAATTATACGTTTTCGAAAAATGCTTCAAATGGCACTGGAATCATATTTTTTTGAGGTCGTTTGCTATTTTTAAGGTCTGTTTTGTACAGTAGCAAAAGCTGTGTTTTTTCTGTAGAAAATGTGTTTTATGTTTTTCGTCATAACTTGAAATCTGGAAAGAGTTAGGTCATGAAATTCGTACAATAGATGGCCACGGGTGTCGCCGTAATTCTCCAACTAGAATTTTTCAATTGGACTTACGATGAATTTTAAATGAATTTTTCAGTGGACTGCAGTCAGAAAGTAACGAATCCGATTGAAGCCCGGTAAATGATTTTTATAAATAATTGGTTATGAATTGAGTCCCGAGATTTCTACACAATGATATGTGGACCGTTTAGAACACTCTGTAAAATTTTGGGAATTTTTGGAACAAGTTAACTATTTTATAAAAATTCCCGAGAACAGCCTAGTTTTGGATGTTAAAGCTGAAACAATATAGGTAGTCAATTTCGTGTCTGAATGTCGGTTATGTTATCTGATAATGATCCAACTTGTTATATGTCAATGAAAGTGTTATGTGAAGTATCGTGTGCTTGCTCTTGAGTAGTTATAAGTGGAATGTATTTATGGGCGTGAACTGTCAAAGTGAGTGCATGTTATGTGGTAGATGCGTGTAGGTCCATAGGAACTTCGTGTTTTATTTGAAATCACTAATGAACTAAATGGTAATCATACTAGGACGTGATTGACCAACCTTGACTGTTAGCTATTCTTAAGAGTCCAACCGAGCAACCAAAGGTGAGTTAACCCTTTCGTCAAAGCATGGGATTCCCGGTGGTTTGGAAATGGGTTAAGTAACAACCTTAAACTTACTATATAAAAACTCTATCTTAATTCCCTTAGGTGGGATCTAATCTGCGTATTCTCCTTGGGTAGAATACGTAGCTCCGCTCTCCTTGGGAAGAGCGACAACCTTAAACTTACTATATAAAAACTCTATCTTAATTCCCTCATTTTTATATCGACTTAATCACTAGGCCATTAACGAACGGGTCATTAGTTAAATAACACTATTTGGTCTAACAAGCCTCACACCGGGCCGCAGAGGACGGGCTTGGACTAATGGACTTAGGCACTTAGTCGATATGGTACGGGTCTAGTGGTTTGGAACAATGGGGTAGTCCCCACTACATATGGTTATGAGAACAAGGAACTTAACAACTTATGGTTTTCAAAAAAACTTTTGGGTTTTTGGAACATTAAAATGAACAACCAACTGTGAACTCACCAACCTTTTGTTTACACGTTACCACATGCTTTGCAGGTCATTAGGTACTGTGATGGAGCTTGCACGCGGAGTGGGCGTTGTGGTTAGGAATCCCCAGTTGGATTCCTCCTGATGGACTTTATAATTTATAAACTGTGTTATGGGTTTTATTACTTTATGCTTCCGCTAACTTTTAAATTTGGTTTTGGATTTTTGGTTTGGTGAATTTTGAACATTTGGTTTTACTTTATTTTAACTAAATGTTCCATATGATTGGTGGTATGATCCTGGTCAGTCACACGCCTCACGCTAATACTCCGCTCATGGATTTTTAGGGTGTGACAAATTGGTATCAGAACCATTGGTTATAGTGAACTCGGTTTTAAAAAGGGAAAGCAATCTTTTTGACAAAAACCAGACTATAACCTGTTTAGTGCTCAACGATCCACAACGACACTTCGCTCCACGTGCAAGGCTCAACACTTTAGATGGTATGATTTATGTTTATGTTGCCCATTTATTAGTAAACGTTTGCATGGAGCGTTTCTCATGGTAGTCTTAGTTAACATAGTAGCATGTTGTCCTTATTAGCCATAATGTGCTCTCTTTGACACACAACTGCTTGCATGAAACCTTATTCATTCACGCTTTTCTGCCATATTTTTCTTTCTTCTTCCGACACCCTTGCGTCGAAGTCTTCTTTTAGTGTTGTGTAAATATGTATTCTTTTGTTTAACGTATGTTACGTCACTAACTCGATAGGCATGTCTACGTCATCCGCATCATCCGACCAGCCTGGGCGTGAGGGACGCACCCACTGCTACTCACTCACCCTCGCGCTAGGTGGAGACGCGAGCGGCTTATCGAAAGAGACTCGCCCAGGGCGGGGAGTCGTCCTCCCGACCTACGCATGCACTGCCAGTTAATCAGATCAGCGCCCAAACCAAGTCTGCTATGATAAAAGGCTCTTAGGGATTATAATCAGATGTTGGTAGAGCAAAACCAGATCCTAATGGAACAGAATCGATCACTACTGAAACGAGTTGCTACCCTTGAAGGGCAGGTAGGATCTCAAGGAGAGCAGATACAGGTACTCTTTGGGAGAACAGTTGATTTGAAGGAAGAAGCCTTAAAGGGGTGCGAGGTACAAGGTTTTATAATGGGAGACGCTCAGGTAGATAGGGAAAGGCTTGACTCGCATGGTAATAGGATTAATATGTTGCATTGGAGGGTACATCAGTTGGAAGAGGCCCAAGAGCAAGTGCCACCTGCACCTGCACCCGAGGCAGCCCCAGCTCCGGCACCACCCGAGCCGGAGGAAGAGTCTGATGAAGAACCGGAAGAGGTTTCGGAGGAAGAGCTACAAGAGGAGGAAGAAGAGCCAAAAGCGGTCCCGGAGAATGACGGAGACGATGACGATGGTGATGACCTCGGGGATGGGGACATGGACGACTGACACGTCTTCCAATTGTTTATCTAATTATTTCTTTCTTTGGTTTCATATAAACAATCGTGATGATTAGAAACTTTGCGAATATTCGTTGTAGTGACTTTTATGGTTTAATTTGATCAGATTTCTTTTATCTTATTGCTTTAAAGATATTTCTCGAGCTTTGTTGTTACCTTACCCTTTCCTCCTTACACTACAAGAGTCGCATCTTGATCCTACGATAGTTTATCTTATTTATGTGAAATCTTTTCGCTAGCCTTTGTACCGACCTATGCTTGTTGATTAATGCAATGCCCAACATTCTAATACTGACTTAGACAAAACCATCATTCCTTTACCACAGTGACACTACGTCCTCGCTTCTCCATGCCGAGACACTAATACGAACTCACTCTAGTTTAGAAAATTTGGAAGGCTGGACCTTCGATCATTAGTGATCACATCTTGAAATCTGAGGATGGTGATGTGTTGTTGATATGATGGTACCCTCTTGAACATGTTTTCACGTCCTTTCTTTGAAACCTCTTGACTACACAAGCATATTTCAGATTCGTTCACACGACCTAAGGAAACTCCTCCAAATTTGGTTGCATACCGACTCGATAAATCGCAAACTCATCTAAGTTCATGGATCAAGGTGAATTATTTATCCTTCGCATGTGGGCGAGTCCCGACAACTTTGACGGAAGTTTCAGTGAACCTTAACACTACAAACTCGTACAGCAACTATTCATCTATGGTAAATTCTTTCTATGCTTGATATATCCTCGTGACATTTCTATTTGACAAATGGTGTTCTTTATTTTAACCCTGTACAACTTGCGTACGACTAACTTATACCCTCGAAATCAGGTAAACCCCTGCTACAGATCCTTACGCGCTTACACATCGATTGCGACTACCCTTTTTGCATGTTTCCACATCCATTCATGATATACTCCTCGAATCCTATGGTCCTTTTCCTAACAACATTTTTCGCGAACTCTCGCTTGGACGAGTTACTCCCTACGAACGTTACTCGAGGAGCATTGGGCCATAAATATTATAGATATGATGATGTCACAAGCACTGTCCTTGGAACTCGGTACGACCGATATAGATTCTCAGTCACGGCATTCGAATTTAGCCTACCTTGATGGGTATACCACTTATTTCTTCAACGACATCCAAAACTACTCCAAGAACTAGTAGGAATTCGAACGATACCTAGACCTTACCATGGAGCCCCTACAACACAAACAACCTTATGTTTAGTTTCCAACAATGACTTTTGACGTTGCGAAGCCCGCTTTTCTTGATCGTATGCACAAAACCTCGCAACTCTAACTCGAAGGATTGCTCAAGAATCCGCATTTCCACAGTTGAAGGTGAAACTCTGTAGTACACCCATTCTTTCGTTACCAGAAGACACAGACGATGTCGTTGTTTGTTGTGACGTGTCTATCCCAGGGACTTAGTTGTGTGTTGATGCAACGTGAGAAAGTCATTACCTACGCATCACGCCAACTCAAGACTCACGAAAAGAACTACACTACCCACGATTTGGAGTTGGGAGTAGTAATATTGCACTCCAGATATGGAGACATTAGTTGTACGGTACCAAGTGCACTATCTACACCGATCACTAGAGTCACCAGCATATCTTCGATCAGAAGAAGTTGAACATGTGACAGCGTCGATGGGTCGAACTCCTCAACGACTGCGAGAGCATAATCAAGTACCATCCAGGAAAGCCAATGTTGTGACCGATGCCTTCAGTCGGAAGGAAACCAAACTTAAGTGTGTACGTGCATTATAGCTTACTATCAACTCCAGTCTTCCTACCCAAATCCGAAACGCTCAAGTCATAGCACCGAAGGAAGAAAATCTATTAGCTGAGTCCATGCGGGGCCTGGAAGAGCGACCCGAACGCAAGGAAGACGGTACTTGCTACTTCATGGAACATATGTGGGTACCATCCTATGGAAACCTACGAGAGCTAGTGATGGACGAGGCACACAAGTCTCGTTACCCGATGCATCCTGGTTCTGACAAGATATACCAAGATCTCAAAACCTTGTACTGGTGGTCCCACGTGGAAGCTGACATAGCGACCCATGTTAGTAAATGCTTGACCTGTACTAGGGTTAAGATGGAATACCAGAAGTCATCAGGACTACTACAACAACCAGAGATCCCAACATGGAAATGGGAGCAAATTTCCATAGATGTTGTCACTGGCCTACTTAGATCTCAGCGAGGAAACAACACCATATGGGTGATCATTGATCGACTGACTAAGTCTGCACACTTTCTGGCAATAAAGGAAACCGACAAGTTCCTACACTCACAGACGTCTACTTGAAGGAAGTAGTCGCTAGGCACAGAGTGCCAATTTCTATCGCCTCTGATCTAGACTCACGCGTTACATCTGATTTGGGGTAGGCGATGCACAAATCCTTTGGCTCGCATCTACATATGAGCACAGTGTATCACCCTCAGACGGATGGGCGGACTGAACGCACCATCCAGACTCTTGAACACATGCTTCGAGCATGCGTTATCGACTTCGGTAACGGCGGGGAACGACACTTGCCTTGGGTGGAGCTTTTGTATAACAATGGTTACCACACCAGCATCAAGTCTGCTCCGTACGAGGCATTGTACGGGCGGAAATGTCGATCACCTCTATGCTAGGCAGAAGCTGGCGGCAGCCGAATCACTAGCCCATAACTCGTTATCGACACAACGGAGTGATGTTCACAATGTCTTTCACGTGTCGAATCTGAAGAAATGTCTGTCAGATGAGACCCTCATTGTTCCTTTCAAGGAACTCACTATCGACGACCAGCTGCGATTCGTCAAGGAACCGGTGGAAATTATGGATCGGGAAATCAAGACTCTTAAACGAACCAAGATACCTATTGTTCGAGTTCGTTGGAACTCCCGTCATGGCCCAGAGTTCACTTAGGAACGGGAGGACCAGATGAAATGCAAGTACCCCAGTGACTAGCTTAAGAAATGTGAGTCCAGAATTGAAGCTACTTTGGAATTTCGGGATGAAATTCCAAACCAACGGGGGGATGATGTGATACCCCAAGAAAACGCACAACACAACTAGCTTCTCCAGTGACTACGTGTTAAATTTAGGGAAAAAATTTCTTTTAACTAGGGGATGATGTGACAACTCGTAGAAATCCATGTATTTTGTAAATTAGTGTTACATTACACGTAAATTCATGTACGATATGTGACTTATATGTGGGTGTGATTATTTTCCTTGATTGATTGTGTAAAGCGAATCATGTGAAACCGGAAACCAAAACCGAAGTATTGTGATACATCACCATTATGAAACAAGATATTGTAGTAGGCTAACTTGCGACACGAAATGTCTTAATTAAGTTACGTGGAGGAACTCGCGAAACCGCCACTTTACAAGTTTCGCGAAAAAGCCATTTATAAGATCGCCACTTTTTAAACCCAACCCCAAACCCACCCCCTATCCCTCCGTGCTACTAATCGGCCCAAACCCCCCACCCCATACCCCTTGTGCGATCAACAAGCCCAACCCGCCACCCTTATCCCCTCTTACGCAAACTGCCCCAACCCCATCACCCACCCAATTGTTTCTTGCGGCCCACTCCACCCAAACTGCCCTAAACTACCACCTATTATATTAAATACGTATCTTGCATGAGGAAATCAAAACCCTATGTTCCCTTGGTGAACATTGTGTGCAATGACAGGATAAGAGAACCCCCCCCCCCCCATTCGTAAATCGCTCCAAGTAAATCGTTGGATTCCTCCGTTCTGCTTCAAACGTTTATACATGGCTGTGATTTTTAAGTATGGTTTACCGTGATGTTTATGTGAATGGTTATAAGCTAGGGTTGTTAGAAACTTGGTGTTTTTAGGGTGGTTTTGGTAGTAAAAGTGATTAGTTAGTAACTAGGGTTTTTGTTTGCACTTTGAAACTTGTGATGATGATAGTACCAATGTTCAAACATAATTCATGTGAAGTTATCGCGGCTGGGTTTATGTTTAAATAATGATGATGATGTGTTAAGTTGACAAGGTGTGTCTAGGGTTTATGAGAATCAAGAATCATGCATGGTATTACCGATAATATGTGTAGGCATATGTATGTGGATTAGGGTTTAAAATCGTGATGTCCAAACTTGTTAAATCTACTAGAAATCTGTTATAAATGACTTATAATCGGCTGTTAATCGATATTAGAAAGGGTCGTGATCATATATATGTGTTTTGGTATCGTTTAAACGAAAAACAGAATGATGATTGACGAAAACAGCCGGCTTTAGTTGGCTGTAAACTGACCATTATAAATCAAAAAATTGATTTTCTGAAGTCTAAATTATATGTTTTCGAAAAACGCTTCAAATGGCACTGGAATCATATTTTTTTGAGGTCGTTTGCTATTTTTAAAGGTCTATTTTGTACAGCAGCAAAAGCTACGTTTTTCTGTAGAAAATGTGTGTTATGTTTTTCGTCATAACTTGAAATCAGGATAGAGTTTGGTAATGAAATTCGTACAGTAGATGGCCAAGGGTGTCAGTGTAATTTTTCAACTGTAATTTCGTCAATCAGACTTACGATGAATTTTAAATGAATTTTTCCGTGGACTGCAGTCAGAAAGTGAGGAATCTGATTACAGCCTGGTAAATGGTTTTTATAAAATAAATGGTAATGAATTGAGCCCCGATATTTTTACACAATGTAAAATTTTGAGAGTTTTTGTAACAAGTTAACTATTTTATAAAAATACCCGAGAACAGCCCAGATTTGGATGTTAAAGCTGAAACAATATAAGTAGTGAATTTCGTGTCTGAATGTCGGTTATGTTATCTTTTAATGATCCAACTTGTTATATGTCAATGAAAGTTTTATGTGAAGTATCATGTGCTTGTTGCTGAGTAGTTATAAGTGGAATGTATTTATGGGCGTGAACTGTCAAAGAGATTGCATGTTATGTGGTAGATGTGTGTAGGAACTTCGTGTTTTATTTGAAATCACTAATGAAGAAAATGGTAATCATACTAGGATGCGATTGACCAACCTTGACTGTTAGCTATTTTTAAAAGTCCAACCGAGCAACCAAAGGTGAGTTCACACTTTCGTCAAAGCATGTGATTCCCGGTGGTTTGGGAATGGGTTAAATAACAACTATCCCCCTTAGCTGGGATCTAATCTTCGTATTCTACTTGGGTAGAATACGTACCTCCGCTCTCCTTGGGAAGAGCGACAACCTTAAACTTACTAGACAAAAACTATATCTTAAGTCCCTCATTTTTATATCGACTTAATCGTTGGGCCATTGGCGAATGGGTCATTAGTTAAATAGCGCTATTAGGTCTGACAAGCCACACACCATGCCCCAGAGGATGGGCGTGGACTAATGGATGTGGGCACTTAGTCAATGATGATAGACATTGACTCAGGGCACTCAACATAACTTAAGTCAGTAGTCGATATTGTACGGGTCTAATGGTTTGGAACATTTGGATAGCCCCCACAACATATGGTTATGAGAACAAGGAACTTTACAACTTATGGTTTTCAAAACAACTTTTGGGTTTTTGGAACAACATTAAAATGAACAACCAACTATGAACTCGCCAACCTTTTGTTGAGACGTTACCACATGCTTTGCAGGTCGTTTGGTACTGGGATGGAGCTTGCACGCGGAGTGGGTGTTGTGGTTAGGAATCCACAGTTGGATTCCTCCTGATGGACTTTATAATTTATAAACTGTGTTATGGGTTTTATTACTTTATGCTTCCGCTAACTTTTAAATTTGGTTTTGGATTTTTGGTTTGGTGAATTTTGAACATTTGTTTTACTTTATTTTAATTAAATGTTTAGTATGATTGGTGGTATGATCCTGGTCAGTCACACGCCTCGCGGTAATAGTCCACTCGTGGATTTTGAGGGTGTGAGACGATTAACTCCATCTCCTCAGGGTCTATCTGATCATAATCCTCCTTAGTCATGTTTGGGTTGCCAATTTTACCTGCATCTAAGCTTTCGTATGATTCAAGCATTGAAGCCAGGAACACCATTTTTTTTTGCAGTTTTAGCACTAAAACTTTGTGTGTTGTTGAGATTTACTTCAATGTTACACTTGACCACATTTTGGTTGGAGTTGTTCAGAACATTTGAAGCAGTAGATGACTGTGTGTTTCACCCCTATCCAGAATAACCGAATCCATATCAAGATGATGATCCACTATGAGGGGTTTTTGAAGCACCATTTGTGTTATCGACACTAAAAGGAGTTCCTATTTTCGATGATGGAGTGTTCGAAATCATGTAACCCCGATAGTACAAGTTAACATTCTGTTGGTAGTTCACACTATTTATTTTGTTTAATTTTCTGATTTCCAATTCATGACCTTCTAATTTTTCTATTAACCAGTTTAGAGTCATTTCATTAATTGGTTTAGTGTTTTTCAGAACCATAGCGTAATACTGCCATTCGTGTTCATTTGGGAGTGCCTCAAATAATTTGTCAACGATTTCTTTCATATCTTTCGATACCCGGAACCTCTCAAGTTCTAGCTTTAAGTGACAGAATCTTTCAATCATCTGGCGCATGTTTTCGCCATTCAGACAAGCGAATAGATCAAACCCTTTCTTTAGTAAAAATCGTTTTTTCTTTACTATCTCTTCACCACCGGTACATTTCTTTTTCAAAGCTTCCCATAAACCTTTGGACGTGTCATCATAATCAAGCAATGAGATAATGTCATCTCTGACTGACTGGTGGATAAGATCAATAGGCTTATTGTCACACCCTGACTTTTGCGGAAGCGTGATTTGGTGTGACTTGCTTAATATCATTGCATTCAATCATAACAACCACTATATGATAAAACCGAAGACGTTCATCCATTAAATAAGTTTTAAAAACATAATAACAACATTGTCTTAAAACATAGAAATTCAAATTCGAGTACAAACCATGCAACTTGTTTATGATTTCACAAAGACTCCACAAAAGACATTAAATAAAACCAGGATTTGGAAGACGTGTCTCGTCCAGGATAAGACAAACTGACCAACCCCTAAGACCATGGATGACATCTTTTATTCTTAAACCACACTTGGAACTTCCGAACGCCCGCCAGATCCACATCTAATTCCCTGAAATACATGTAGTTTGAAAACATCAACGAAAGTTGAGCGAGTTCATGTGTTTGTTTGTGTGTATGAATAACCTTTGTAATCATTGGAAGTATGTATGTATATTGTAAAACCCTGGTATGAAAGCAACAAGGAAAACAGATCACCAATGGTTTGCAAGGCCATTGATATGTGTGAAGTGATGCAGGAAAACTCAAACCTAGCAGATTTGTCTCCGGGAATAAGACGTAGTCACCTCATGGGCCACCCTGGTCCACATGAGTGTGGGCTCGCTACACCCAAATAGATCTATCACTCATGTCCCTCGGTCCTACAACGAGGATTAATGGCCTTAAGTGTTATACCCACCACTCACATGATCAAGTAGTACCCTTCCTTAGCTAACCATACCAAATCAAAATGTTTGTAAATAGTTGTAACATGTATTTCACCCCCGAAGTTATAAAGCCAAAAACAGCTAAAGAAAAGGGGGTCATGAACTCACAGTCTTGCGTCTTCAATCACCGTAACTCAAGCTTCTTCGGATAATACACGACTACCTACAACGTACTAATGTCTATTAGACGAACGGGCCGTGCCCTGATTTAGTATTAATGTCTTTGAGTAACGTTTCTTCGTATCTTTGATATTATTCCAAGTTATATAATTATTTGTTAAAATAATTAATATTTTAACTTAAATTATATTTATTAAATTTTTGGAATAATTATTATAACAATATATTTTAACTTAATACTTCCCAAGTATTTATACTTGTATATCCTTCCCAAGGATGGGTGTAATTGTATTCGAATTCTTATACTTGTATATTTTTGCCATGTATTAGGATCGTATTCCGATGTGTAATTATACGTATGAGGATACGTATTTTTATTGTATTCATTAAGTATTCTTATTCTTAATTTCGTATTAATTTTTCCAGAATATTATCTTTAATAAAAGTCCACCAATATATATTTCCAAAATATATATTGTAATAAATATTATTTTGAAAAATTATTTATAATTTTTCTTTTTGCAAAAATATTTGTATTCTCTCTTAAGTTTCAAAAATAATATATTTTCACGTCTAACTTGGAAAATATATATAAACTCATTTTTCTCCAAAAATGATATGTTTCATATTTATTTGAGAAAATTTATCTTTCACCCCAAAAATATTGTATTTTATGTTTGTGTAAGAAAATATGTATTTCTTAAAAATAATATATCTTCTAAAAATTTCATTGAAAATATATATTCATACACGCCAAAAATAATATATTTTTCATTTGTCAAAAATATGATATATTATTGTAGTAATTATAAAAATCATATTTTCGTTTCCTTGGTGTCCAAAATATTATTTACCAAAATATACTTTGTGAATAAATTTTCCGGAATATTTTGTAAGTCTTATTTCATAGTTCGGTTTCACCAATATTTTGTGTATAACTTATATATTTATTCCTTGGAATTTTGGTAATATTTTGGATTATTTTGGTGTGTTATATTATTTCATGTCCTAAAATAATATAACTAATACATAAAATATACAAATAATCACACACATGGTGTCATCTAAATATATATTTCCTAAATACATATTTAGTCACTTTTATTTATAAAAACCAACCTCCAATAAGTATAATTTTTGTAACAACATTTATGGCAAAGTTTATGTAAACCTCCATGGTTTAGAATATACTTGTAAGTGTATGTTAATATGTATTTTTCTAAGTGTTTAGATTTTTAGAAAATTTTGCCATAGTTTCCCCTAAAAATGGAGGTTTCCATGCTTTCAAGCATATCATTTTCTTTTGTAAAAATCAACACAATCAATCCACAATCAATAATAAACAACCTTTACTTACCAATTTTGTCAAAACAAGTATAATCTACTACTTCATGAACTTGAATATTTGTAAAAAATTGTAGGAACTTACTAGTGTTCTTAGTAAGCCTTGTTACCTTCTAAAGTTTGATTGGTTCTTTAAAAACTTCATTTTTAAAGAATATGGATCTTTACAACTTGTGATCATCATTTCTAAAAATGTTTCTTTGTGAAATTTTCTTGTTACACAAGTGTTTCTACACTTGTTTAACCACCAAAAATAAGGTTTGTTTATGTAAAAACCAAGATTAAATAAAACTTGTATTTTTAACTTGGTTTCTTGAGAAATCATACTTGAAATATTTAGATCTACATGATTAACAACTTACTTTGATCATTACTTAACAAGAAACAACTTTATTCTTCAATGTTCATGATCTTTGTGTGGATGATCCATTAATCTCTAACATGTTCATCCTCTCATCTTGCTAGATTGTGTTTTTAATCATGATCTAGCAAGATCATATGATGATCAACATCATTTTAACAAACAATCAACAATCATCAACCATAACAACTCATATTCATCAAGATTTCTTCATATTTTATGCTTATGTTCAAGTTTACTTCTTGTGATTCTTAGTGTTCTTCAAGATTATGATTACGATTATTCTTTTAACCACTTAAAATGGAAGTAAAATAGCAAAATCAAGGTTCTTACCACTAGCACAAGGCTAGGGATGATCAAGTGAAGAAATCAACTGGATAAAAGCAAATAAGAGAGGTTCTTGAACTTCCGTAAGCTCCTAGCTCCTTTATGTGACTTCTAACACCATGGTATATGGTTGAAATGTATGAAGCTTGATCAAGTAAGGTGGGTGTGTGTGTGTTGATTCTCGGCTGAGAGCTCCAAGGGGAGAAGAAGAAGTGGTGTGTTTTCTAATGTGTGAAAGAATGAAGTGAGGATCCTTATGTGCTATACTTATATCCAATTTTAGTGTTTAACTCTTGTATAACATGTCTTATAAAGTATAAACATATCTATTATAATATTGAAACAAATCAACAAAATAGGGCCCTTGTTGGCCGTCCATAGGTGGGGGGGGGGGGTAGTAGATTAGGGTAAACTAAACTAGTTACATTATGGTAAAAATGTAAGTATTAGTTAAGATTTCTAGTTACTAGATATTTATGATGTGTTATGATGTTCGGGGATCATAACTAGCTTGGTAATGTTAAAACAGTGTTTCTAGTTAAAATTTGGTGTTTCGGGTAGTGTCCGGTTGTTTGGTTGGTTACTGCTTCATTAAAGTGATATACTATGCAGTTTAGTGTGCTTTATGTACCCTTTTGTGACACTTTTGATTCCCGACACTTAGGAAAGCATTCAGGACCATTTAATCATATTTCTGCATAATATTAGTGTGTTTAAATGCTGAATTTTGCTGAATTCAACAATTTATGTGAGTTTTAGGCACTTTCCGGCACTTAAACTATCTCTAGATAGGCAGTTTTATGATCCTTACTTTCCTACACACTATACTAGTGTGGTACTTAGTTTCTGGCTCATTCTGTATCTCAATGCACTGTCTGTCTATGTGCTGAGTTCTGTCAGCATTTTCCTGATTTATCAGATAATTGTGCTAACTGTGTTTTGTGCATCATTTGAGTCGAATAAGCTATCATGCAATAATGATATGACATCAAGCAATATGTGATGCACATGTTTGTATATGGAAATAATCGGTAAGTAGTTAATTGTAATTCAGCAGAGTCATTAAGCACTAATCATGGTTAATTAATTGTACGGATACCTGAATTTTTGACAGTTGTCACATTCTCCCCCTGTTAAGAAAATTTCGTCTCGAAATTTTAAGCCTTACTACTAGCTGCAGGGGTGTTAGGGAATAAATGCGGGTACTTAGCTTTAATGCGGTCCTCACGCTCCCAAGTAAACTCTGGGCCATGACGCGCGTTCCATCGAACCTTGACAAGTTTAACACTACTCCTCCGAGTCTTGTTAACTTTCCAGTCAGTAACCTCAACAGGCTCTTCGGTAAAGTGGAGTGTGTCGTCAATGTGAACTTCATCAGTAGGAATGACCACTATTTCTTGTGTTGGACTCTTCTTCAGATTAGATACATGGAATGTATCATGAACACCATTTAGTTCTGCGGGTAGTTCCAACTTGTAAGCTACAGAGCCAATCCTATCCAGGATTTTAAATGGTCTGATAAATCGTGGGTTTAACTTTCCACGCTTCCCAAAGCGTGCCACACCTTTCCAAGGTGAGACTTTTAACAAAACTATATCTCCCACTTCGAATTCCAAAGGTTTCCTTCTTTGGTCCGCATAGCTCTTCTGTCGATCGTGAGCCGCCTTAATGCGCTCTCGGATCTATATAATCTTATATGTCATCTCTTGGACCAATTCGGGACCAACCAGCTGTCTATCAGCTGCATCTGCCCCGCATAGTGGTGATCGACACTTTCGTCCGTAGAGGGCTTCGAACGGTGCAGCTTGAATGCTTGTATGGTAGCTGTTGTTATAGGAGAACTCAACCAAAGGCAGGTGAGTGTCCCAACTACCACCCAAGTCTATTACGCAAGCTCGTAGCATATCTTCATGCGTCTGAATCGTTCTCTCACTTTTGGTGTCCGTTTGTGGATGAAATGCAGTCCTCAGATTTAACTGAGAACCAAACGCTTCTTGGAAAGATTGCCAAATCCTTGACATAAATCTCCCGTCTCTGTCAGATATAATCGAGATAGGCACTCCATGACGTGCAACTATCTCCCTTAGGTACAGCTCAGCTAGCTTACCTGTGTTATCCTTCTCTCTGATTGGCAAAAAGTGCGCAAATTTTGTCAAACGGTCTACGATTACCCAAATCGTATCATGACCTCTGGGAGTCTTTGGCAACTTCATTATGAAATCCATTGAGATCTGCTCCCACTTCCACATGGGTATCTCAGGTTGCTGTAGTAGACCTGAAGGATTTTGATACTCGGCCTTCACTTTGGCGCAAGTCAAACATTTTCCATAATAAGTTGCAACACCACCTTTCAGTCTCGGCCACCAGTAGAAATCCTTCAAATCTTGGTACATCTTATCTGATCCTGGGTGCATCGAGTACCTTGATTTATGAGCTTCATCAAAGATCACATCTCTAAGACCACCAAATAGGGGAACCCAAATTTGTCCCATGAAACACAAAGTTCCTTCCTCATTGGGTACCAGCTTTTTCTCCATCCCACGGAGATATTCATCCTTAAGATTCTCCTTCTTAAGTGCTTCTCTCTGTGCAACACCAATGTGCAACGAGAGGTCCGTTTGAATGATCATCTCTAAAGCCCTAACCCTTATGGGCTAGATTCTCTCTTTCCGACTCAAGGCGTCTGGCACCACATTCGCATTTCCTGGGTGATATTTGATTTCGCAATCATAATCATTTAACAGCTCGACACATCGTCGCTGTCTCATATTAAGCTCTTTCTGGTCGAATATGTGCTGTACGCTCTTGTGATCTATAAAGATCGTGCATCGGGTGCCATACAAATAATGTCACCAGATCTTTAAAGCAAACACCACTGCGCCTAATTCCAAATCATGTGTGGTGTAGTTCTTCTCATGAACTTTCAACTGGTGTGAAGCACAAGCGATAACCTTCTATCGCTGCATCAGCACGCAGCCCAATCCCTGACGCGAGGCGTCATAGTATACCACAAAGTCGTCGGTGCCTTCGGGTAGGGATAGAATAGGTGCATCGCAAAGCTTGTTCTTGAGTAGCTGAAAAGCTTCCTCTTGTTTGTCTCCCCATTCATACTACTTATCCTTTTGAGTAAGGGAGGTCAGTGGTTGAGCGATTTTCAAAAAATCCTCAATGAATCTGCGATAATACCCAGCTAAGCCTAGAAACTGTAGGATCTCGGTTGGCGTCTTCGAAGTTTCCCAATTCTTGATCGCCTCGATCTTGGTGGGATCCACGTGGATTCCATCTTCATTCACTAGATGACCAAGGAACTGTACTTCATGCAACCAAAATTCGCACTTCGAGAACTTAGCATACAGTTTCTCTTTCTTGAGCAGCTCTAAAATGGCTCTAAGGTGTTGCTCGTGCTCTTCCTTCGTCCATGAATAAATCAAAATATCATCAATAAATACAATTACGAATTTATCGAGATATGGCTTGTAAACTCGGTTCATCAAGTCCATGAATACTGCTGGCGCATTTGTCAAACCAAACGGCATTACTAGAAATTCGTAATGTCCATAACGAGTTCTGAAAGCAGTCTTCGGTATACTCTCCTCTTGAATCCTCAGCTGGTGATAACCTGATTGAAGATCGATCTTGGAGTAGTAACTAGAACCTTAAAGTTGATCGAAGAGATCATCAATCCTCGACAAAGGATACCGATTCTTGATAGTTAACTTGTTCAGCTCTTGGTAGTCTATGCACATACGAAAACTACCGTCCTTCTTCTTGACAAACAGAACTGGAGCTCCCCAAGGCGAGAAGCTTGGTCTAATAAATCCCTTGTCCAAAAGCTCCTGAAACTCCGTCGACAATTCTTGCATTTCTGATGGCGCAAGTCAATAAGGTGCCTAGGCTACAGGCGTGGCGCCTGGAACCAAGTCAATATGGAATTTGACTTGTCATTGCGGCGGCAATCCTTGCAAGTCTTCGGGGAAGACTTCAGGATATTCCCTTACCACCGGGATATCTTCCAGCTTCGGCTCTTCGACTTCCTTATCAACAACGTGAGCCAAGAAGGCAACACATCCTTTCCGCATAAACTTTCGGGCCTTCAAACAGCTGATAATCCTTAGAGGCGTATCATGCTTTTCTCCATGCACTACAATCGTCTCTCCATTCGCCAACGGAATGCGGATAATCTTCTCATGGCATACGATCTCAGCTCGGTTACTTGACAACCAATCCATTCCAACTACCACGTCAAAGCTTCCCAACTCAACTGGTAGAAGATCGAGCGTAAACTCCTGCTCTCCGAGCTCTATTACACAACCTCTAATCACTTCGTTTGCCTTTACTAGCTTTCCATTAGCTAGTTCTATTGAATATGGAATTTCTAACTTACTGGCAACTAACCCAAGTATATCCTTAAATGCTAGGGACACGAAGCTATAATCGGCACCAGTATCAAATAGCATAGATGCAAAGTGTTGGTTGATAGGGAACGTACCAGTGACTACATTCGGATCCTGGTGAGCTTCCCTAGCTCCAATGTTGAAGACTCTTCCTTGGGCTTGATTGTTCTTTGGGCAATACTGCTTGAAATGCCCAACATCACCACAGCTAAAGCAACCTTGTTTATTTCTAGTACCACCCTGGTTATTGTTGGCTCCACGTTTTCCGTTTCCAGCTTGGTTTCCAGAACCACCATGATTTCCATTACCTCCCTGGCTATTCCTATTCCCATTACCCTTTCCACCACGGTTTCCACTGCCATTACCATTACCACTACCTCTCTGACCACCATTTCCATGACCATTACCAGCCTAGCACGTTTCTTTCGAATGACCATTCTTTCCACAAGATTCACATTTCCTAACCCTGCACTAGCTAGCATGATGGAACTGGCACACATCACACTTGGGCAAGGTGCCCATGTATCCTTTCCCCTTACTCTCCGAACTTGCAACACCAGTCCTGACCTCGGCTGGTGGGTTTGCATCTCTTTTCTTGTTACCACCATTGTTGTTCCCTTGGGTACCCTTCTTGAAATTCGAGAACTTCCTCTTGTTCTCTCCTGATGACTCAACATGAGTCTCCTTCTTCTTTCCCTTAGAGATCGAAAACTTGTTAAATCTGATCTCTTCTTCATTCAATGCTACGCTAAAATCAATGGCCTTAGTGATTGTTGGAGGCTTCGAAGTAGTCACCATGCTCATAATTTGGGGTGCTAATCCCAAGATGAAGTGTTCAACTCGTTTGAATTCCGATTCTACCATGTAGGGGACAACACGAGACAAATCGTGGAATCTCTGTACCTACTCAGCGATCTTAGGTCCATCCATCTTCAGATTCCAAAACTCGGTTTCCAACTTTTGAATCTCTGCCCTCGAGCAGTACTTCTTGCGCATTAGTTCTTTCATCTCATCCCAAGTCATACCATACGCTGCTTCCTCACCTAGGGTCTGAACCTAAAGGTTCCACTACGATAGAGGTCCATCAAGAAACAATCCAGAAACGTAGGTGACCTGGTGCTCTGGCGCACACTTGCTCATTCGCCGCACAGAATCCATTTTCTCAGCCCATCATGCGAAAGCTACAGCACCTCCAGTGCCGTCAAAGTTCAGAGGCTTGCAGTCAAGGAACTGCTTGTAAGTACAGCCTGTACAAGAAACATCATTCATAGAAAGCATTAGCAAACGCACATGGAATGTCCAAACGTATCGTAATGTGTCTTAAGTGACTTAAACATTACCGTGAGGTGGGTTATTTCCTGAGGTACCTTCGCTGTGTTCAGAGCGTAAGGCCTCATGTTGTGCGATTGCTTGTGAAATCCGTTCATGCAGTTCTGCCTTTATTGTGGGCAACTGATTGTTCCTTCGAGGAGGCATCTTCTATAAAGAAGATTGTATGGGTCAGGTCTTATTAACGATTCAAGCACATTAGTATCTATTATACGATTAAGACCTAGAAGGGTATATACATAGGTATATAAGTAGTTATCATAGCAGCAATCATATAACATCACAATCAATTATAACCATGTAAATTAACAACGTATTTAATGAGAAAATTACGATTGAGCTTTCATTAATCATTGACCACGCTTATTGTTACATGTTTTACAAAGTATCATATCAAAAGGGATCACAGGGTCACACTACCCTTGTCCAAAATGTATATCAGTCTACAACAGTTATACAATCAAAAAGTGGTCTCCAAAAGGCTTCACTAGCTCAGCTCAATAGCGGTGCTTTCATCAAAAGCAAGCTACCTACATAAAACCAAAAACCGGCTTTGCAGATGGTGGTGGAGGAGGAGGTGGAGGAACAAAAAGCAAGCTGCGCACATGCGCAAACTCCTCCTCCAGATCATAAACATGACACAACAGATAATTGATCTGCTACTCAACAGTAAGAAATCGAGTATCAAACTCAGGAAATGGAGTAAGCGGTGCAGGAGGATGCGAAAACGGGGACGGTCATAAACGAGGAACAAATGCAGGCTGACATGGACATGGCAAAGGACGCGGTATCATCACAAGTTCTAAAATCCTGCGGCTCATGATCTCATACTGGAGCTGCAATGATAGAAGTAACTCATCTCGTGTATAACCAGTAAAGTGTGAGGGATGGTAGGGATCAGAAATCGGCATGGTGTAAGGTGGGAACCATCTAAGTGGCTCATCAAGTGGCGAAGAAGTAAAATGAGCAAAAGGTGCAGACTGAGATATGTGAGGGAAAGCTGCTGAAACATGAGGGTCGTGGCTAGGCTGCTGGCTAGAAGTGCCCTCCCTTGGACGGGGTGCAGGTATATCCTACAAGAAAACAATAGGCAGGTCGACACGGTGTACATCAGACTCCTGAAGTGTCCTCCCCAGCAGAGTCTCTAGGCGAAAATGAGCAACATCAGCAGGTGCAGGTGCAAGTGGGGGAGTGACAGGCCCAATAACAGGAGGGTCAACGGGTGCAGGAACTGGATCTGGTACACAGGGTGCAATGTCAGGTATGCCAAATGGAATAGGGTCATGATCATGTAAAGGCTCAGGTGCAAGTATCGGCTTAGGATCAGCGGGGTGCATCAACAGGCTGATCGACAGGAATAAAATCAAGCTCAAGTCCAGGCTCAATGTCATGTGGAGGAGACGATGCAGCTGACATGGCTGTATCATCATCATCATCAGTATCAGTGGCTTAACGTCGCAAACCAACTGCCTGTAGGGCGGAAGATGTCACATACGCAAAAGAATCTGAGACAATGTGTAAGCTAGAATCAGAATAAATCTCAATAACAAGAATCCCTAGAAGTGGAACATCAACAACGTCCTCATCGAGCTCTCCATCGCCATGAGCATCATCGGGAGGACCATCAACAAACAGATCAAAATCATCATCAAAAAGATCGTCAAAAGGAAAATCCTCAGGTGGAATGACCATGAGGGGAACGGGAGCTAGGATTGGTGCCACAACATGCTCACCGTCGGGGTGCCTGATGATAAGATGATCATGAACTGGAATGGGAATAACAAAAGGATCCTCATCTGGGATACCATCAGCGAGCGGTAAATCAACTCCAAAATCGTGCAGCGCAAAAGGCTGAAAATCATCATCATCGTCGGACATCATCTCCGGGTCACTCTCTGTATCGGAAGTAAAGATCTCTGGCTTAGGGACAATCTCATCATCAGAAACAATAGCCATAGGATCATGGTCATCGGACAATCCGCTATCAGATGACGACATCGTATCTGTAATATAACAATCACCACATATGCACATATATTAACTACTAACATTAAGCAAGTAATCATGTAATCATGTATCCTTCCTAGTCTCTCAGACTAAACCACCCAGTCTCCCAGACTAAACCACCTAGTCTCCCAGACTAAACCACCTAGTCTCCCAGACTAACCACCCAGTCTCTCAGACTGAACCACCCAGTCTCCCAGACTAAACCACCTAGTCTCCCAGACTAAACCACCTAGTGTCCCAGACTAACCACCAAGTCTCTCAGACTGAACCACCCAGTCTCTCGGACTGAACCACAAACATAAACCTTGAAATGTGTTTCGTGTCTTTTTGTTTGTAAAAAAAAAATGTTTGTTTTCCTGGATCTGGGCGTTTCGTGTATGCAATGAAAACATGTTGTAAAAATATTTTCGTGAGAGCCCTAATGATTGTAGTCTAGACTCGAGGAAGAATCCTAGTTCGCTACAATCGAAGCTCTGATACCAAACTGTCACACCCTGACTTTTGCGGAAGCGTGATTTGGTGTGACTTGCTTAATATTATTGCATTCAATCATAACAACCACTATATGATAAAACCGAAGACGTTCATCCATTAAATACGTTTTAAAAACATAATAACAACATTGTCTTAAAACATAGAAATTCAAATTCGAGTACAAACCATGCAACTTGTTTAAGAGTTCATAAAGACTCGACAAAAGACATTAAATAAAACCAGGATTTGGAAGACGTGTCTCGTCTAGGATAAGACACTCTGACCAAACCCTAAGACCATGGATTACATCTTTTATTCTTAAACCACACTTGGAACTTCCGAACGCCCGCCAGATCCACATCTAATTCCCTGAAATACATGTAGTTTGAAAACATCAACGAAAGTTGAGCGAGTTCATGTGTTTGTTTGTGTGTATGAATAACCTTTGTAATCATTGGAAGTATGTATGTATATTGTAAAACCGTGGTATGAACGCAACAAGGAAAACAGATCACCAATGATTTGCAAGGCCATTAATATGTGTGAAGTGATGCAGGAAAACTAAAACCTAGCAGATTTGTCTCTGGGAATAAGACATAGTCACCTCATGGGCCACCCTGGTCCACATGGGTGTGGGCTCGCTACACCCAAATAGATCTATCACTCATGTCCCTCGGTCCTACAACGAGGATTAATGGCCTTAAGTGTTATACCCACCACTCGCATGATCAAGTAGTACCCTTCCTTAGCTAACCATACCAAATCAAAATGTTTGTAAATAGTTGTAACATGTATTTCACCCCCGAAGTTATAAAGCCAAAAACAGTTAAAGAAAAGGGGGTCATGAACTCACAGTCTTGCGTCTTCAATCACCGTAACTCAAGCTTCTTCGGATAATACACGACTACCTACAACATACTAATGTCTATTAGACGAACGGGCCGTGCCCTGATTTAGTATTAATGTCTTTGAGTAACGTTTCTTCGTATCATCGATATTATTCCAAGTTATATAATTATTTGTTAAAATAATTAATATTTTAACTTAAATTATATTTATTAAATTTTTGGAATAATTATTAAAACAATATATTTTAACTTAATACTTCACAAGTATTTATACTTGTATATCCTTCCCAAGGATGGGTGTAATTGTATTCGAATTCTTATACTTGTATTTTTTTGCCATGTATTAGGATCGTGTTCCGGTGTGTAATTATACGTATGAGGATACGTATTTTTATTGTATTCATTAAGTATTCTTATACTTAATTTCGTATTAATTTTTCCGGAATATTATCTTTAATAAAAGTCCACCAATATATATTTCCAAAATATATATTGTAATAAATATTATTTAGAAAAATTATTTATAATTTTTCTTTTGGCAAAAATATTTGTATTTTCTCATAAGTTTCAAAAATAATATATTTTCATGTCTAACTTGGAAGATATATATAAACTCATTTTTCTCCAAAGATGATATATTTCATATTTATTTGAGAAAATATATCTCTCACCCCAAAAATATTGTATTTCATGTTTGTGTAAGAAAATATACATTTCTTAAAAATAATATATCTTCTAAAAATTTCATGGAAAATATATATTCATACATGCCAAAAATAATATATTTTTCCTTTGTAAAAAATATGATATATTCTTGTAGTAATTAAAAAACTCATATTTTCGTTTCATTGGTGTCCAAAATATTATTTACCAAAATATAATTTGTGAATAAATTTTCCAGAATATTTTGTAAGTCTTATTCATAGTTCGGTTTCAGCAATATTTTGTGTATAACTTGTATATTTATTCCTTGGAATTTTGGTAATATTTTGGATTATTTTGGTGTGTTATATTATTTCATATCCTAAAATAATATAACTAATACACAAAATATACAAATAATCACACACATGGTGTCATCTAAATATATATTTCCTAAATACATATTTAGTCACTTTTATTTATAAAAACCAATCCCCAATAAGTATAATTTTTGTAACAAAATTTATGGCAAAGTTTATGTAAAACTCCATGGTTTAGAATATACTTGTAAGTGTATGTTAATAAATATTTTTCTAAGTGTTTAGATTTTTAGTAAATTTTGCCACAGTTTCCCCTAAAAATGGAGGTTTCCATGCTTTCAAGCATATCATTTTCTTTTGTAAAAATCAACACAATCAATCCACAATCAATAATAAACAACCTTTACTTACCAATTTTGTCAAAACAAGTATAATCTACTACTTCATGAACTTGAATATTTGTAAAAATTTGTAGGAACTTACTAGTGTTCTTAGTAAGCCTTGTTACCTTCTAAAGTGTGATTAGTTCTTTAAATACTTCATTTTTAAGAATATGGATCTTTACAACTTGTGATCATCATTTCTAAAAATGTTTCTTTATGAAATTTTCTTGTTACACAAGTGTTTCTACACTTGTTTAACCACAAAAAATAAGGTTTGTTTATGTAAGAACCAAGATTAAATAAAACTAGTATTTTTAACTTGGTTTCTTGAGAAATCATACTTGAAATATTTAGATCTACATGATTAACAACTTACTTTGATCATTTCTTAACAAGAAACAACTTTATTCTTTCAAGTTCATGATCTTTGTTTGGATGATCCATTAATCTCTAACATGTTCATCCTCTAATCTTGCTAGATTATGTTTTTAATCATGATCTAGCAAGATCATATGATGATCAACATCATTTTCACAAACAATCAACAATCATCAAGCATGACAACTCATGTTCATCAAGATTTCTTCATATTTTAAGCTTATGTTCAAGTTTACTTCTTGTGATTCTTAGTGTTCTTCAAGATTATGATTATGATTCTTCTTTTAACCACTTAAAATGGAAGTAAAATGGCAAGATCAAGGTTCTTACCACTAGCACAAGGCTAGGGATGATCAAGTGAAGAAATCTAGTGGATAAAAGCAAATAAGAGAAGTTCTTGAACTTCCGTAAGCTCCTAGCTCCTTTATGTGACTTCTAACACCTTGGTATATGCTTGAAATGTATGAAGCTTGATCATGTAAGGTGGGTGTGGGTGTGTTGATTCTCGGTCGAGAGCTCCAAGGGGAAAAGAAGAAGTGGTGTGTAATGTGTGAAAGAATGAAGTGAGGATCCTTATGTGCTATACTTATATCCAATTTTAGTGTTTAACTCTTATATAACATGTCTTATAAAGTATAAACATATCTATTATAATATTGAAACAAATCAACAAAATGGGGCCTTTGTTGGCCGTCCATAGGTGGGGTGGGGGGGGGTAGTAGATTAGGGTAAAACTAAACTAGTTACATTATGGTAAAAATGTAAGTATTAGTTAGGATTTCAAGTTACTAGATATTTATGATGTGTTATGATGTTCGGGGAACATAACTAGCTTGGTAATGTTAAAACAGTTCTTCTAGTGAAAATTTGGTGTTTCGGGTAGTATCCGGTTGTTCGGTTGGTTACTGGTTCGTTAAAGTGCTAAACTATGCAGTTTAGTGTGCTTTATGTACCCTTTTGTGACACTTTTGATTCCCGACAATTAGGAAAGCATTCAGGACCATTTAATCATATTTCTGCATAATATTAGTGTGTTTAAATGCTGAAATTTGCTGAATTTTGCCGAATTCAGCACTTTATGTGAGTTTTTGGCACTTTCCGGCACTTAAACTATCTCTTGGGAGGCAGTTTTATCATCCTTACTTTCCTACACACTATACTAGTGTGGTACTTAGTTTCTGGCTCATTCTGTGTCTCAATGCACTGTCTGTCTATGTGCTGAGTTCTGTCAGCATTTTCCTGATTTATCAGATAACTGTGCTAACTGTGTTTTGTGCATCATTTGAGTCAAATAAGCTATCATGCAATAATGATATGACATCAAGCAATATGTGATGCACATGTTTGTATATGGAAATAATCGGTAAGCAGTTAATTGTAATTCAGCACAGTCATTAAGCACTAATCATGGTTAATTAATTGTATGGATACCTGAATTTTTGACAGTTGTCACACTTATTTTCAGCGATAAACACCTCTTGTTCTCACAAATATGCACCAAAATAACCAGCGAAATTAACTAGCGTATTTGACTAGGCAGCATAATAGACCAGTGTATTTGATCAGCATAGTTGAACAACGTATTTGAACCACTTTCTTGACCCAGCATATTTATTTTGGCTAAGTGGAATATTTGTTAGAGGAATTAAAAAGGTGGAGTATTTATTTTGGTGGAGTAATTGGATGCGTATAGAGTATTTAACGTTTTCGAAAATATAAAATGATCCGTAGCTCATCTCAGCAAACTGTTTGCACCGTTGGACTCCACGTATTTTTAAGGAAAAAAAAAGGCACGAAAATCCTGAAAAACGTTTTCGACATTATATATCATTGGATTCGTTTTTTCGAGACGATTCTAATGGTATAATTTGGTAATCATAGTTTTCGGACACTTTTTGTACGGTTTTACCAGTCTTTTAACGTTAAAATGTCGAACATGAAAATTTTGAATGAACTTTTGAGGATGGAGCATGAGGTTGGTACCAAAACAAACCGCCTAAGATGATGAAAGTGGAGAACTGTCTAACATGGAAAGACAGGTTTCAGTCTTTCATTGAATATTAGGACACACGAATGTGGATCTGTATTCAAGATGGTTATGCAAATCCAACCCACGATTTCGAAGGCAGACAACGTGTCACCGCCTATGTGAACATGCAAGATGCTGATAAGAAGATGTATGAGGTTGAAAAGAGAGCCTTAGCTACTATTAAGATGTATTTACCAGATGGCATCAAACATACCTTCAAGAAGTACACCACTTCTAAGGAAATGTGGGATGCACTAGAAAAGAGGTATCAAGGAAATGAAGATGTCAAAAAGAATAAAGTGGATCTACTGAAGAAGCAATTTGTTGTCTTCAAGTGTATGAGAAATGAGTCACTTGAAGATATCATCACGAGATACTACCATCTAATGTCTGAAATGGACAACTATGACATAGATAACTATACTGACATTGAGATCAATGAGAAGCTGCTTGATGCATTACCTGCAAAGTGGGGTATTTATACTCTCATGATCAAAGGGGAAGCAGATTATAATAAAAAAAGAGCTTGAAGAGGTTGTTGGTAAGCTGAGAGCATACGAGCTTAACATGAAGAAGAAGGAGACAGGATATGATCAGGTTCAAGATCTAGGGATTTACAATGGACTTCCGTCTTCTTCGTCTCACAACGCTTCTAGCAACTCGGCTACTGAGTTCCTGTGATGTGAGAATGAGCAGGTTACTTTGAATGAAGATGGTGATATGTGTTTCGTAGCAGCTTCAGGATGATCTACAGGTGCTAAGAGAACATCAGCTATAAATCAGAGTAGTAGTACAAAATGTATGCCTATGACTGTGAAAGCTGCTGAAGAACATCTAGCATTGCCTGCCTCGTTCATTGCCTCTTATGAGAATTACATTCAGGGGAAGATATCTGATCCAGCTACTTATGATGAAGATTATGATCAGGTAGACCCTGATGACTTAGAAGAGATGGATCTACAGTGGCAAATGGCCATGATTTCCAGGAGAGTGAAGAGGGAATAGGAAGGAAGTTTGTGGGAAAGACTGTTGGTTTTGACAAGACCAAGGTTCGGTGTTTCAACTATCAAAGTTATGGACACTTTGCTAGAGAATGTCAATGACCAAAGACAGAGTCTTCGGGTCAAAGTTTAAATAACAGAAATGAATCAAACAACTCTGGCTCAAAAGCTATGATCTCTACTGCACGGGAGGGGTCATATGATTGGAGTGTTCATCTAGAAGCTGATGAGAATGTCACTAGGGCATTCATGGCAGAGATTGTACCAGTTGATGATGCTGAATCTAAAGTTGAGGATGCTGAAGCAACAGTGGATGGTGAAGTTGACAAGGTGACTGAAGCTGAAGAGGTTACAGATGATTAGACTACTGAAGCTGAAGAAGAAAAGCTAAAGTCTGATGATGAACACGATGCTGAGGAGAAGGATGCTGCATATAGAAAGAAGGTAGCTGACCTTGCAGCTCTCATGGCCAACTTAGACAAACAAACTGGAGATGTAAGTCATAAATCTGTTTGTTTAAGATGTCGTGAATTACAGGGTGAAGTTGACAGGTTGTCAACACAAAACCAAAGTCTGATAAACGAGATGTCGAACATAAAAGAGTCAAACTTTTTCATAAAAAGAAATGAGTCTATGTATTTGAAGAAAATTAAAGGATATGAAAATGAAATTGAAGTTTTAACTTGCAAATTAAACGAAAAACTTCAAAATTATAGACTTAGCTCATGATACGATGAGCGAGAAAACAAAAGAGATTTCTGAAAAATGCAAAAAGTTGTCAGAAGCATAACTATAAATTGTTGAATTGGAAAAGAAATTGAATCAATTCAGAGATTCTTCTTTTGTAATGAAATACATGATGGGTGTGTTAATGAAAAGGAATGACAAGACCAGTGTGGGCTTCAAGCGCTTTAATGAAGTCCCACCTCCTCTTAGTCATGACTATTCATTCCTGCCTGATGAAGATGAGTTAACAGACTTTATGTCAACCGCACCAAGTAGTTTCACATCAAGTCAAAGTGATGTGTCTGAGAGTGATGATGCTAAGAAGAAAAATAACAGGGAACATTTGAAAAAGAAAAATTCACCTTCTAAGAATAAAAATCAAACTTTTGTTATAAAGGTTAATTTTGTTCAGGGAAGTGACATGAAAAATGAAACCAATGTTATTGAAAATGAATAAAATGTAGAGTTTGCAAAAAATAAAAACATAGAAAAATGTGAATCTAAGCAAACTGAACAAGATCCTTCCAAGGCATCATCATCATCGAATGAGGGATCTAGTTCAAAGCCTTCAGCTAAGAAGTCTTCGAAAAAGAGACCGTGCTTCAAGTGTCATACAAAGGGACATGTAGCTAGCCGTTGTCCGAACAAAACGAATAAAGCACAAGTTAGTGAGAGAAAGAGAGAGAAATCACTGGAGAAGAGTGGTGATGATGTGGAGAAAATGTCCAACTCTCCAAAGAAATCTGCTCCTAAGCAACATGAGGGCATTGCTGTTGGTGTAGATAAGGCTGAAAAAGGAAGTCCACAAGTTCCTCGTTTTCAAAGAAATCAACCAAGATTTCAGCCTGAATCTACCTCAGGCAGATATGAGAGACCTAGAAGCAGTTCACCTAGAATGAACAATTTTAATGGAAATTCAAGTAATTTTAGAAGTCAAGAACAATATCAAACTCGAAGCCAAAATAATGGTGGTCGAACTTTTTATAACAATGGCTTTAGAAATTACAACAACCAAGCTTCTTGGAATCAAACCTCAAGATATCAAAATCAAAATTTTCAAAGGTCAAATAGTCCAAACACATATAGGAACCCTCAGGACCATAGACCTAGTGGTAATCAAAAGCAAATTCCATCAACAGGTCTGAGATCCAAGAGTCCTGTTAGGAGTGATGGATATTGGATGGATGTTCCTGTAGTTGATGAATCTGGAAGACCCAAGACCATTAAGGCTTGGGTCCCCTAATCTAACTAATTTCTTGGTTGGTGTGTGCAGGAGCTGCTAAGAAGGATTGTCAACCTATGCTATGTTGATAGTGGCTGCTCCAGGCACATGACGGGGGATGCGAGATTGTTGACGGAGTTTGAAAATTATGATGGTGGACATGTGAACTTTGCTGGTGCGAAAGGTGGTAGGATTACAGGTCGAGGAAAAGTGACCAATGGGAAGATCACACTAGACAAAGTAAACTATGTTGAGCAGCTTAAGCACAATCTGATGAGCGTGTCACAAGTTTGCGACAAGGGTCACTCGGTCCATTTTACCAAGACTGAAGCATTAGTGTTGAAACTGGGTTTGGTGATTCCGGATGATTGGATAGTGATGAGAGTGCCAAGGACGAATGACACTTATTTCATGGACATGGTTGCTAAGGATTCTTCTGCTGTGGTGGCATGTTTATTGTCAAAAGCATCTGAGGCTGAGTCAATGTTATGGCATAGACGCATGTCCCATATTCACTATCGCAAAAAGAACTATATTATTAAAAATGAGCTATTGAAAGGGGTTCCAATGCAGAGGTTTCACGTGGAAGATAAATGTCTTGCATGTCAAAAGGGAAAACAACAAAAGAAACGTCACAAATCAAAAACAGTAAATTCCATAGATGCCCCTTATGAATTAATTCACATGGATTTATTCGGTCCAGTGAACGTGAGGAATATAGGTGGAAAATACTATTGTTTAGTTGTCACAGACGATTACTCACGTTATTTATGGGTTTTCTTTTTAGGTACAAAAGATGAGACAGCGGAGACGTTGATATATCTTTTTACAAAATTGGAGAACGTCCTTGAAGCAAGAATCAAGAGGATAAGGAGTGATAATGGCACGGAGTTCAAGAATCATATTCTGGATCTCTACTGTCCTCGAAAGGGAATAGAACATCAATATTATGCTCCTTATACACCTTAACAGAATGGAGTCGCTGAGAGGAAAAACAGGACGTTGATTGAAGCCGCTAGGACTATGCTTTCAGATTCAAAGCTTCCAGTTCTTTTGTGGGGAGAAGCTATGAATAAAACTTGCTACATCCTAAACAAAGTTTTAACTGTTAAAAGTTTTAACAAAACATGTAATGAACTTCTGTTTAACGAAAAACCAAACTTGAAAGGATTTGAACCATTTGGATTACCCTGCACCATTGTGAGAAACAAAGATAAACAAAAATTCGGTGAGGTGGCTGATGAAGGCTACTTTCTAGGTTATGTATCTGGCACACCGAATAAAAGGGTTTTCAATTTAAAAACTGGTAAAATTGAGGTTACTTTTAATGTTGAAATTACTACATACAAACCTCAACAATCAACGAGTGGTCCAGCTATATTATATGATTATGAAAGTGTTTTTAAATCATTTAATATTCCTGAGTTTTCTAATGCAGATGATTCTCAGTTGATTCAAACAGTGATCAGTCAAGACGATGAAGGCGAGTTCATGCCTAGATCGAGTGTTTCAATGACAGATGCTCCATAAAACTTCCTCAAGTGCTGCTATGTATGATTCAAACGATAGTGAGTCTGAACCTATTCAGGGGGAGGATTTCATTAATCCGTTTGCAAATCAGAATATTCAAGGGGAGATTGGATCAAACCTGGGTGATAATTTAGAAGTCGATACCGTTGCTACTACACGAGCAAATAGAGATCATCCAGTTGACATGATACTTGGAGATCCTACTACAGGTGTTTAGACAAGGAGAAGCATAGTAGCGAATACAAGTTTATTTGTTTCGATTGAGAAGACTGGGATTGTTAATGAGTGCTTGTATAGTTGCTTTATTTCCCAAGAGGAGCTGAAGAACATTCATATGGATCTAAAAGAGAATTCATGGGTTGAAGCTATGCAAGAGGAATTAGCCCAGTTTGTTAAGTTGAAGGTTTGGGAGTTAGTTGACCTTCCTAAAGGTGAAAAGGAAATAGGCACTAAGTGGGTGTTTAAGTGCAAGAAATATGATCGAGGTATCGTGACGCGAAATAAGGCTCGATTGGTTGTCAAAGGTTTCAATCAGCAAGAAGGGATTGATTACAATGAGGTGTGTGAACCAGTGGCAAGGTTGGAAGCAATTCGTTTATTCCTAGCTTTCGCTTCATTCAAGGGCTTCAAAGTTTACTAACTAGACGTGTATAGTGCATTACTTTATGGGAAAGTCCAAGAAGTGGCGTATGTCTCACAACCAGATGGTTCGTTGATCCAGATTATCCAGATCGTGTGTATAAACTCAATAAGGCTTTGTATATATTACATCAAGCACCCATGGCGTGGTACGAGACACTATCAACACATCAGATCAAGAATGGTTTTGAAAGAGGTCAGCTTGTCAGTACACTGTTCATTAAGAGAAAGAAGGAAGATTTTCTGCTGGTACAGATATACGTAGATGACATCATCTTTGGGTCATCAGATGAGAGCATGTGTCAAGAGTTCGAGCAGGTGATGAAGAGCAAGTTCGAAATGAGCGCTATGGGTGAGCTGTCTTACTTTCTGGGATTACAAGTTGATTAGAAGGAGGATGGGATGTTTATACATCAGACAAAGTATGTGTATGACATTTTGTCTCGATTCAAAATGGAGGATTGCTATACTTTCAACACACCCATATGCGAAAATCAGAATCTTGGCCCAGATCATAAAAGTTCTGAAGATGTTGATCCAACTCAATACAGGGCAATGATTGGTTCTCTAATGTACTTGACTGCTTCAAGACCAGACATTATGGGGTCGTATGTATGTGTGCCAGATATCAGGCTAATCCAAAGGAGTCACACATGAAGGCGGTGAAGCGTATTCTTCGTTACTTGAAGGGGAAACCTAAACTTGGATTGTGGTATCCAGCTGATAGTGATTTGAAGTTTGTTGCTTACACTGACTTAGACTTCGGAGGATGCAAGTCTAACAGAAAGTCTACAACAGGTGGTTGTCAGTTCTTAGGAGGCAAGATCGTGTCTTGGCAATGCAAGAAGCAATCTTGTGTGTCTACCTCTACGTGTGAAGCTAAATATATTGCTGCGGGTAGCTGCTGCTCTCAGGTTCTCTGGATACAACAGCAGATGCGCGATTACGGTTTGGATTTCACTCGTACTCCTATTATGATAGACAATAATGCCACAATTTCTATAACAAATAACCCCGTGAAACACAGTCGCACAAAACATATTGACATTCATCATCATTTTATACGGGATTGTGCTGGAAAGAAACTAATTGAACTTCATCGAGTCGACACACTAGATAACCTGGCAGATCTTTATACTAAAGCTTTTGACAGTGCTCGCTTTGAACATTTAGTCGAACTCAATGGGATGAGGAATCCTGAATAACTGTTTTTTCATAAGAATTTTGTAAATATGTTATTGTTTTCTTGAAAATAGAAACAAATAGAAAACCACAAAATCCAAAAACATTAAAAAAATGAAAAATATAAAAAAAATAAAAAAAATTAGGAAATCAAAAATAGTTATCACTGTGTGAAAAAGAAGAAATGATAGTACATCAGCTAGTTAGACTGTCACACTGAAACTGAATTAAAATGCTTAAGTGTGATAGCAGCTTAATCATATTATATACTAGTAGACAAAAGCATGAAATAATCAACTTACCAATGTGATATAAACATAACGAACTGAATATGAGTGGGGAACACATCAATGGCGTATGGTTTAATGACCTTAAATCTTGCGTTGCTAGATTGCCAAAATCCAAGGTTTTAGGTCTTTATACTGTTATTTCATTCGGGGATATCGGGGTTGTCGTTCTGCTGCATCCAGATACATGCTGACCTAGGCATAACCAGCATATCGAGGAACACATCAATGCATAATTCGTACCGAAAATGCTCTTTGTCTTAGCCCTCGTTAGATATTTTGGTCTCTTTGCTGTACGGAAGTACTGACATGATCACCAATTATCTATCGTTGTAAAACAAAATAGATGAATTCGGTATACTCACCTACTACGAGGAATCTTTGTGCATACGTTGATCGCGAGGGTACATCTGTCACACCCCGACCGCGTAAAACAACAAAGCGCGGCGGAAAACGTCGGGGCGTGTTGCAACAGAATTATTGTTTCATAACCATGGATATAAAAGTGTTTCATTTTATTGAATATTAAACAGTAACATTGTCTTAACATAGAACAAACAAGTTACATATCGACTAATATTGTTATTATGTCACTAAGGCCTCGTCCAGATCCTATGTGACTCATGCATCCTAGTAATCATCATCAAGCATCAACCCCTTAAACATATGTGAAAACAAAGTCAGCAAAGAAATGCTGGCGAGTACATAGGTTTTATAAGAGTATTGGAATCATGGCTTCGTTTACATGTTGCAGTACTTTGTTAAACTTCAAGAGTCAAAATACAAACCTCGTTTTGAAAAGCGTATTGCAACACAATTAACCAATTCAAACCAAATAGGTTATAGTTTATAAAATCTCGTAGCCATGCTTCTTAACCCAAAACATTTCATTTTAGGAAACCATCTTGTATAACATCTCGTAAAGACTTGTTAATAAAACTAGTATGTTACTTCAAAAACATTGTTGTGTCACATCGTTTCGCTATCGTTTACCCAAGTGAACTAAATAACGGCACAGTTTGTAGTATGTTACTTGTATATAAGAAGTACCAGCGGCGTATCTACCGTGTTTTCACCATATTACCCCCGTCCCGTTATCTAAACACTTACCCAAAGGCCAATCGTTTATCCAACTCGTTTAATCTCGTGTGAATCGTTCCCAAATCGTTAATTCGTTTAAATCGTTTAAATCATCCTCGTTTTAAGTGTAAAAACTATTTATGGTCGTCTCGCTAATAACATTCAAACCTTTGTGACTCGTCCATCGTCCAACTCATAATATTCGTATTAACAAACCACTAAAGGGTAGGTTAACTATTATCAGATTCGGTCGTTACCCACAACCCCCACACATAACCATGGGTGCAGTGCAATAACGGGATTTGTCAGATCCTATGGTACCATAACCTAATACTGGTCGGCTTGATCAAAATTAATGAATGTCATTTGTTATGTAACTACAACCAACAAGTTTGTTCACCTTATTGAAATCGTTATTAGTTTTGCATAAACCAACTTAGTCGTTTTTGAATTCATCGTTATAACATCAAAAATCGTTTTGAAAACCATCGTTAAAACCTTGAAAACATTTAGTACATATGAATCACCCCAAAACAATTGAAAGCAGTAAAATAGGGGAACTACGTAGTCACATGTAGTGCAAGGTATCCTCAATCAATAGTACTTCAACAAACTCGAGTAAACCAGAGAAATCACGTAGCACCTAGCAATTTAATCACTAATCAAACAATAGACGCCTAAATCGGAAGATCGGACAGAATGAGGTCTTGTAAACCAAATGAGTGTTGGAACTCATGTGATATGGTTTAACAAAGCCTACATCCTAAATGAAACCTAGCCTAAGTGCTTTTGACCCATCGCGACCCATTTAGGTAGCTTACGCTACATTAACGAGTTGTGCGCGCAAAGCGCGTTCGAGACGTCTAACTAGTTCTATGACAAGTATTATATGCCTATACATGTCTAATCATGTTGTATAATCAGTTATGTGACAAAAGTTTAGGTTACATATGCTAAATTACCAATTATACATGAAAAGGGTATTCTGGTAATTTACCTAAGGCATATAAACTACTTATCATACAACTACCTAAACTAGGTGACCATAAGGTATAACCTCGGAAGGTTATTCCCTATACTACTATGGTTACTAACCATGTTTGGTCGGATCCTAATGATCGGCCAAACGGGTCGTGTTCGAAAGTCTAAGCGGGTGTTTAGTCCGCTTGACTTACGACTCTACACAAGCACTAAACTAAAAAGTGACAAGCTAAACATGCTAAAACATGTTTAGTTAAGTTAGAAAACAGGTTATGATATCAAAACAAACGGTTTTGATATCCTAGAGTAGTTTGGTTACAAAATACGTGTAAATGCGTATTTTGGCCGAAACTACGACTCGTCACTGAGCCTAGATAACGTGGTAATCAGTAGGTGTAGCCACTAGGGACTATAACCATCGTGATTACGCTCACATTATGAAGCTCAAACGAACTTCGCGTTGACCATAAACTGGTCAATGTAGAAAGTCAAACATAGTTTGACTTTCGGACTTGAAAAGCGATAAAAACGCATAAAAGAACGAAGGAACACTTACAAAGGGTCCCCGCAAGCTAATCTCGATCCAAATATCTCAGGTATGAAGCAAGGGCTTCAACTTAGAGCACTTTAGATCAGATTTTGTGAGGAAGAATAGAAATTAAGGTGGGTATTTATAGGAAATGGACCACCGTTAGGATCGTTTCTTGAAAACCGTGATTTAATCTCATCCCTACACTTGTTGTAACACCATGGTACCTCAATATGGCCCCCTTGCATCAGGAAACAACATGTGGAATTGGGTTTGGAGTGCATAACAGCTGTTAAAACATGTTTATCTGATCTGGGAGGCTGACACGGGCCGCGTAAGGATCACACAAAGCTTACGCGGGCCGCCTGGCTCTTCTGGTCAGAAAACAACTTTTGCATATTGACAGTTTCAGTCCCTATTGGTGTTTAAGGCTCATTTCGACACTTCTAAGGCCTGTAAAGCCAACTTTAATGCCCTAAAATGATGCCTAAACATTGTGGACATGAAACATGCTCAAAAATATGCCGGATGTTGGTTCATTTGGTCGTATGATCGCGACGTTTGCTTAATTACGACGGAAGAATGGATTTTTCTTATGCCAAACACTAAAATAAAATATTTCAATGCTTACATAAATTTTTGGAGGTCCGGATATATTCAGAACGTAAGATATGCGCGAAAATGCAAACTTGTGCACTTTTTGACACTTTTAGTCCCTGAATGAGCATAAAGTTTATTTTAGCACACCGAACCCCTCAAAGCCTATTTCTAAGCTATGTAAAGGTTATTTAGGGTATGTTTAACTTATGATCAAGTTCCGGAATGTTTGTTACAGTACAAATCGGCATACTTTCGCGGTTTGTCGAAATTATTCCCTGTAAGCGAATAAACTTGATTTCAACATACAAAACCATCCAAAACTTATTTCTAAGTTATGTGGAGGTTATATAAGGTATGTTAAGCCTATTTCACTATTCCAGAGTGTTTGTTGCATTAAACTGGTTATATTTACGCATTAGTGCGCGTATAACCTTCCAGAAAGCGATTTAAAGCTGGAATTCGGAATTGAATCAAATTGTAAAATTATCTAACACAATTACACATATAATAACACCAAAACACATATAATAACACCCAAGCACATTGTTTTATTAATAATCATCATTGTTTTGTATCGTACATCGATTACAGAGTACAGTTGTCACAACATCCTAAAGAGGGACACACTAGTATATCAGTATAATATTACCTTAACGTATCATACGATAATGGAACTTGAAATGTTCATGCATTTTGTTTAAGTGGATAAACAATACTGGTAATCGACTTGAACTACTTTTCACGAAAATTATATAAAGAATTATATAAGAGTGTGAAAACAATTTGATTTTGCTGATACGATCTTCTTACTGGTGACTCTTACAAAAATAGAGTGTTTATTGCTTTTGTTATTTACTTGCTTTAAGAAAATACAAAGATCCAAAAATAGTGTATTTTTCATTTAAAATTCTTAATGTACGGAAAACTGTTATTCTTGGAGGAATTGTTACCGATAGGGGGAGACGGTGTTAGAAAGTGAGCTCAAAATTTTAAATCATATAGGGTCTTGTGTGTTGGACAAAAGTTTTGCGTGTTGGTGCTAAATTGAAATTGCTTAATCTGTGATATAGTTTAACTATCTCTTGAATAATAATAATTTGTTTAACTTTGTTAAAAAATTCTTAGGGTTTCTCGAGATGTTTGTTTTATAGTAAGTAGATTGAAGCAGTATGTTGCTGAGAAGTTGCTATGTTGAAAAGATGAGAGTTTGATTGGATGCATGGTAGAACATCCCTTCTACATTGGAAATAAAGTTGAAGAGTTTGAAGATTGCTATGCAAATGCTAAATTGGAGTTTACTCAAGTTCTAACGTTTTGAAGATTTGGTGATTGGATGCATCAGCTTAGGGGGGGTCTATTGCTGACAGAAGCTGTTAAAGCTGAAGCTATCCAAAGACCAAAGACAATGCAAGATTACATGAAGAATGCAAGATGACTGAAGACAAAGTTGTTTTATGAAGCTATTGTCAAGGGGGAGTTTATTGGTGCATATTTGTGAGAACAACTTTTAGATTTGGTCTTTGGGTATCTTGTAATTAGTAAACAATAAACGGCTAGCGGGTTTAGCTTTGTATTAGTTAATTAATTGTGTTTGGGCTAAACCAAACCTAGATTGGGTTAAGGGGGGATGAATTGGTCCTAGCCCATATAGGAAACCCTAGCCTAAGTTGCAACCTTGTGTTATATAAACAAGGCTTTGCATTAGGGTTTAGGTTAATCAGCCAAAACAGATGAAATCAGGGATCTTTATTGATTGTAATTCGTGTGATTGATAATAAAAAAAGATCGGGTTTAAATTGGAATTCTAATTTATACTCGTTTCTGTGCTATTCTGATCTAGAGGATTCCGCACTCTAGATTGGATTGAAAATTCTGTGACGATTCGTACAAACCAGGGGACCTACACCTCTTGTTAAGCTATTCCCAAGTCGGTAAATGGTAAGTTTGAAGTTGTGTAACCCTTCTGTATTAGTTTCCAGCTCTCATAAGCAAATGCCTTTAACCAGTTTTCGAATCTCTTTCCCCCCCCCCCAGTTGTAATCTTCGATGTTCATAAGCTTTGGCGACTTTTGGTGGGTTGCGTACGCGTTGTCGACATTCAACGACTCGAAAATAACCTTTGACATATTCTTCGGATTTGTATCCGACGGGGATGGATCTGAAGTAGTGAAAGCATCAAAGAATGAGTTGTAGAATTCACCATCCATGATTAACACCTGCAAAAACTCAACACTTAGACAAATTTAGAAGTGAAAATAACCAAACTGGTCAGTTCGTACGAAGCTGGAATTGTGGCTTCGTAAGAAGCTGCAACACAAGCTGAACATACATGACAAATGTGCGTTCGTACGAAGCTGGAAATGGCTTCGTACGAAGTGACTTAAATCTCTTGAAAACCTGTTTTCTGTTGATGCATTCATCTGTCGTCTTCGTCTTATGTCGAGTCTTGGGTTCGTCGCGAAGTTGTTCAAGCATGATGTCATGATGACATCATCAAAGTGACAAAACAGTTTACATGATTCGCTAGTAGACAAAATAGTAAATTGTATGATTTCGCTTATTTGGACCTTGAGATTTCGCTTATATGGTCATATGGGGTTTCGCTCATATGGTCCTGTGACATATAAGCGAAATCACCAGCCTTATATATAGGTCACTTGAGCGAAATTAGGAGTAGAGAGCAGTTCTTGTATTTCATGCCGAAGCTCTGCCGGTGTGAAGATCGATTGTAAACAACGTCAAATCAATACAATCAGTGAATTAAGTGAAGTTCAAGCTGTTACTAAGTCTATTTCTTGTTTTCCGCACCTGAAATAGATCAAAACTTCTCTAAACAACTCATTCGGATCAGTCGAACAATCCTACAATTGGTATCAGAGCCAGTTGGAGAAGTTTTGCAGATTACAGCCTTAATTCATTGAGATTTCTATCTTCTACACCTTCTTTCATCAGTTCAACAAGTTTTAACGGTCAAAATTGGATCAAAATTTCACAGACTGTGCGTAATTGGACATAAACAAATCCTGGAAAGTTTCGAACCAAAATACGGACTAAAAATGGGTCAAATTACATTCGGACTAGGTTTCGCTCTTACGGACAGTTCATGATTTCGCTTATTTGACACTCTGATTTCGTTCCAAAGGTCATTGGATTTCGCTCTTGCGTACATCATATTTCGCTCTTGTGTCACCATTATTTGAGGTTTCGCTCATTTGTACATCAACAGTTTGATTCCGCTCATGTGAACAGTTTGATACAGCTCATAGTGCTCAAAGTCTGATTCCACTCATAGTTATCAAGTCTTGATATAAGTGTTTGCATGTGAAAGATATTAATGGAATAGTCAGAAATCACGTGTATATAAGTATATCGGCCCAATCAGAAACTGTTATTGGCCCAAGACATTTGAAACACATCTAGGTTCAATCAACATTTTAATTAGTGGATTGTGAGGTCCAATTAAAATTGTTGTCGAGTTGCTGAGTTTTTGTTGGCCCAATCAGTTGTTGGTTTATATCATTATTGTCAGCCCAAGTTGTCATCAACCCATGTGATTTGTTTCATGTAATGAGGTAGTTTCTGGAAAGTGCATCGTATATTGTGCCGTTTGCAAGAGGTGATCAGAACCATTTGATGTGCTTGTGATTTTTGATGTTTGTCGGATAAGTGGATTTGTGCCAAAAGTTAAAGAAATTCATATTGCTCAGTTTGAAATCACATCAGGTCAAAGCTGTCCGCACAGTGTGTCAACTTTCAGTCCACACAGAATTATCACCAGTTCGAGTACCAGTCTTATTCGATTAATCGATAATTTGTTTAAACTGATTGTTTGTTTGTTTGTTTGTTTCAGGTATATTTTTAAAAGGTGATCTATCTTGGACTTAATATTTCGCTTAAAGGGATTGTCTTGAAAAATGCGTTACCAAATCATGGATGCCAATGTCTTTAATATGACTAAAGAAACATTTGATAGAATAAATGTATTAAAGAAAGAATTCGATTCATTTTCAGGTTATCCAGGAGAAAATACAAAGAGTATCATTGAGCGGTATAGCCATCTTGTTCGTTCATTGTCTGAGAAGGGTATTAAGAAAAGTCCAAATGAATGGGTTGAAAAATTGGCCAATGCCATACCTCAACAAGAGTGGGGTACATATCTTTTGAATTTAAAAAGAACTGGAGAATTGTCACACCCCGACCACGTAGAACAACAATACGTGGCGGAAAATGTCGGGGAGTGTTGTAACATAATCATTGTTTCATAACACATGGAAATTGAAATATTGTTTTATTGATTAAAGTAGTTACAATGTCATGACAATCAAAGAAACGTAACATAAATAACTAGTCTTGCATCTTTTATTGTCGCTAAGGCCCAATTCCGCCTAAGTGTATCTTGATAAATCCTATGCATAATATCCTGAAACACATGTGAAAATAGGTACGTCAGCATAAAAATGCCTGTGAGATACATAGGTTTATGAAAATAGGTTTCATGACTTATTGTTTAAGAAAATGTTTAGTCATGAACCTTGTAATTTAATTTGTCTTGTAAATCATTTGAAAAATGATAAGATCAGATGATATGTATAAATAAGAGAATAATGTATGGTTAAATGAATAACCATATAAAAATGAGTTTGTATAATTTAAGTTGTTTGTAAAACAATGTATTGTGAAAAATAGGTTATTTGTACAAAATGTTATATGTCTCAATTTGAAATGGTTCATATAACGCTACGATATGTAATACCATACAATCACTTATATATAGGAAGTACCAGCGGCGTATCCACCATGCTTGTATCATATTACACACACCTCGTTACTCGAATCACTTACCCAAACAAACCCCCAATGTAAGATGTCTATGTTTAAACCAATTGCCAAACGTATTGAATAATATGTCAAAATCTCTATGTCAATATGTAAATCATGTAATGTGTAACCAATGTCAATAATGTTTATGTGTCAAATGTAAATCATGTAATGTGTAACCAATGTCAATAATGTTTATGTGTCAAATGTAAATCATGTAATGTGTAACCAAAATGATATGTATGGCTAGTGAAATATATCAACTAAACCATATGCACAAAAACAAAGTATTGAAGTAAAACACGGTTTAAATCAAAGCTATGTTTTGTGGAAATGCATGCTATAATGATACAAATATCTATGCGGTATTGTGAGAATGCATACATCCAAACCTTGAGACTGTGGCGATAAACCCTTAAATAAATTAAAGGTTTATCTTGTTGTAACTGTATATCGAATTCGGTCATTCCTTTCATCCCCACCTACCAGGGAAGTCCGGAATATCCGGAACGGGAGTTGTCAATTCCTATGGTACCACTACCTACTAACGAACGGCGTGATCGGTGTTAATGAATGTATTGTTCCATTTATACAAACCAAATATCATATTAAAATGTAAGCATGTGATGAAAACAAATGTACTAAGTATGCAATAGATGAACATACATAGCATTTGATGTGATGTGAAACGATGTACTAAGTATGAACTAAATGGACATACATAGCATGAAATGTAATGAAATCATGTACTATAAATGTACCAATGAACATAGCATGTATATGATGTGAAAGCATGAAAGTAACAAGTAGGCACATGTGTTTCACCCCAAAACAGTTTGAAAACGGTAAAAGAGGGGTCTATGTACTCACTTGAGATTGCTCAGAAGTCCTAAGATAACAACCAAGCAATGCTAGAGATCACGGATATCAAACGGCACCTAATATAGGTAACTGCATTAATAAACCGGACCTAAATCGGAAGATCGGATAGAATGAGGGTTCGTAAACCAAATGAGTATGGGAACTCGTGTAATATGGTTTAACAACGCCTACATACTAAATGAATCCTAACATAAGTGCTTATGATCCATTACGACCCGTTTAGGTAGCTTATGCTACTTTAACGCGTCGCTCGCGTGAAACGCGTTCGGACCGCCTAACTAGTCCTATGACAAGTAACATATGCCTTAACATGTCTAATATTGTTGTCAAATCAGTTTAGATGTCAAAAGTTATGTTACATATGTTTAAAATGAATTTTGGCATCAAAGGGGTATTTTGGTAATTTACCTAAGGCATATAAACGACCTATCATACAACTACTTAAACGAAGCGACCATAAGGTATAACCTCGTAAGGTTATTCCCTATAAACTATGGTCACCTAAAGTGCTTGGTCGGATCCTACTGGTCGACCAAACGGGTCGGGTTCGAAAGTATAAGCGATTGTTTAGATCGCTTACCTTACGACCCTAAATAAGCACTAAATTAAAAGTGACGAGCTAAGCATGTTAAAACATGCTTAACTAAGTTTAGAAAACAAGTTTGGTATCAAAACAAATGTTCTTGATACCCACAAGTAGTTTGGTTACAAAATACGCAAGAATACGTATTCTGACCGAAACTACGGCTCGTCACTAAGCCTAGATAACGTGGTAATCAGTAGGTATAGTCACTAGGGACTATAACCATCATGATCACGCTCACGTTATGAAGTTCAAAAGAACTTCGCATCGACCATAAACTGGTCAATGCGGAAAGTCAAACAAAGTTCGACTTTCGGACTCGAAAAGCAATAAAAGAACGAAGAACACTTACGAAGGGTCCCCGAATGCTAATCTAGATCAAAATAGCTCAGGTATGAAACAAAGGTTTCAACTTAGAGCACAAATGATCAGATTTTAGTGAGAAATGAAGTTGGGGTATGTGGGTATTTATAGTAAATGGACAACCGTTAGGATCATTTCTTGGAAAAGGGGGCACGATCTAAGCCGTACACTTGTTGGAAAGTTGTGGTAACTCATTCGCCATCCACCATAAGAGTTTGACACTTGGCACTTGGCCTTTGGAGAGTGTTAAGGGTTGTTAAAAGCTGAAAAAAAACGTTTTGCTGCATCTGGCCCCTGTTTACAGACCTAGTTTGGCAGATTTACAGTTTCAGTCCCTGCAACCTCAAAACTTGGTTTTCGATGCGTTTTTTTGACACGTTTAAGCCCCGTTAACCCCATTTCAAAGCTCTAAAATGAAGTTAAAGTATAGGGAACTTAAAATGTGTTCAAAAATATCTCGGGTGTCGGTTCGTTTAGCCGTACGGTTACGTTGTTCGGTTAATTACGACGGAATGCGCATAAGCGCGAAAAATGATCCAAATGGCGTGACGAATGGATTTTTCTTATGCCAAACACTAAAATAAAATATTTTAGTGCTTACATAAATTTTTGGATTTCCGGATGTATTCAGAACGTAAATAATGCGCGAAAATGCAAACTTGTGCACTTTTTGACGCTTTTTGTCCCTGAATGACCCCAAAAGTTTATTTTAGCATACCGAACCCCTCAAAGCCTATTTCTAAGCTATGTAAAGGATATTTATGGTATGTTTAACTTATGGTCATGTTCTGGAATGTCTGTTACAGTTCAAATTGACATACTTTCGCAGTTTGTCAAGTTTAGTCCCTGTAAGCGAATTAACTTGTTTTTGCCATACCAAATCCTTCAAAACTTATTTCTAAGTGATGTAAAGGTTATTTAAGGTATGTTAAGCCTATGTCACTATTCCGGAGTGTTTGTTGCATTAAACTGGTTATATTTATGCATTGGTGCGCCTATAACCTTCCAGAAAGCGATTTAGAGTTTGGAATTGAACAAAAATTGATATGTGCAAATGATACACATATTTTTACAAATCCCAAGTATGAAATATAATATTTCATTGGTTCGGTATTTGTTTGATGGCCGTGGAGGCACAGGTGTTACAGTCTCCCCTACTTTAGGAAATTTCGTCCCGAAATTTATTTAGAGGAAACTTGTGAGAGTTTAAAACATGAAGTTGAAAAGATCGAACAATATTGGTTAGGGTTCTGAACTTCTAGTAACTTTAGTAACATTATGCTTGCAATGTAAGAGGGACACTTATATACAAGTATATGAAGCGTCATTGGTGCGTCCACCGTACCTCCATTACACCGTTCTCATTTTGTTATTGTTGTCGCTATCGGTTCTTACACATAATAAATCTTACTGGGTTTCTGTGCACTAAATTTCATAATTATGTACGCGTCCATAATTAGACAATTCCTTGCACAGTTCACACAGTCTATTTTATAATGTGTAGGGTAAAACCAAATGAACAATCCTGTGATGAGTGTGACTAGACCGCCATAGAGTCCTTTTAATTAAATCAATAAATGATCTAAATAGACTATCAAGGAGTCTGTTCAGCTACATCACTAGATGTCGTCCTTTAACCAAATTGTGAATCAATCTTTATGACTAGACCACTAAAGGGTCTCTTATGAATCAAGGAGTGGTACTATATAATCCAGGGGTCTTAACTATTACATAGAAGCCCATTAAGGATTTAGGTAGTACCTTTTTGAATATCCTACTACGAATCCCTCATATGAAGATATGAAAGATTCTACGAGGATTTGGATAACGAATATCCAGAGTATCCAAACACAAAAATGCATAAAAGAAAACATAAGATGAATAAACACATAGTCGTATAACCACAAAGATTGTTTATTTGTTAATTTGTTTTGTTGACAGAGCACATGTATTTAAAGTACAATAGGAATCCATCTCGTGGATTTCATTTGGCACTTTAAACATTTACAAGAATCTATCTATACAGATAGAAAGATTTTTAAAAGAGAAATTCGATTTCGATTATAAGGAACCGAAATATCCGAATTCAGGTACATAAGGAATCCAATTAAGGACCATGATTTGAATGATGATCATCCACAAGGGTCTAAATGTGAAGATAAAAAGATCCCATATGGATTTTAGAAGTTGAAGATGTTTTGAAACCTTGCACTGGACGTGCTTATGTCAAAACATGAAGTAAAAATGCTTACGAAGTTGAGATGCTAGATATGCCAAGGCAACATATGAAGCAGAATTTGAAGGTTAAGTAAATGTATGAGGAAAATATATTTGGAAAACTATGCATGGGGTTCTAAAAATGTTTTTGAAACCTTATATATAATACTTTTGAAATCATAAAGTAGGTTTTTAGATAAGTATATTTATAAAAATGTTTTAAAATCATGCGAAATGAATTTTTGAAATTATGTATAAGGTTTTTGGAAAACATGAATGATGCTTTTGAAATCATGCACTTGATAAGAAAATATATTGTGTTAATATTGTTTTCAGACTATATGAAATATTCTGAAATTATGAAAATTGTTTTTTTTTTTTGAAAACCTAACCAATGTTTTTGAAATAACATAGACAATGCATTTGAAAAAAATTGTTTTCAAACTATATGAAATGTTTTGAGATCATGAAGATTGTTTTTGAAATACTTGTACTGTGTATGTTGAGAAAATCAAAACGTAATGGGTATGAGATTTGAAACTACCCTTAGTTATCTAACCAAGGATTTAATGGCACAAATGTGTAAAAAGCACGATTACTCATAATTTCACTTTATTTCATGTACTTCGTTTCTTAGAATGAAACGAGTACTTAAAATTTTTGGGGGAATCATGAGTGATCATTTGAGAGGGAGAATCACAAGAGTATATCAGAACTGTGAACAACAATTTATATATAATCAAACAGATTGTTTCACATTACAAGAAATAGAAGAAACAAAAGCATAAGACAACAACATCTTCTAATCAGCCAACTGCTCATCCGTGGGTTGGATTTGCATTAGCAAGCTTTGGGCATTTGTTCCTGAAATGGCTCGTATCGCCACAGTTGTAGCACGATCCAGGCGGAAAGCGAGCTTGAGTAGGGTTGACTTGGGGTTGATTTGGACCACTTTGGTTTGGGGTAAATCGACAAGCATTTGCCAGGTGACCGAGTCGCCCACATGATGCACACAGACGACACTGTAGGTGAGCTAAGTGGTGTGCATTACATTTGTTGCATATTGGGGTTGTTCCCTTGTATTGCTTCTTAACAGGTTGTGTTGCCACCCGGATGGGTCCTGCTTGATTTGGTATTGCTGCAGTTGGACAAACCCTTGCCGTATGACCTATAAGTCCACAAGTTTGGCAATTGCGGCACTTCACACTAGCCTGATGATGAAGGCTACATTGGTTGCACAAGGGTGCAGTTCCGTTGTATGGCTTCCTAGCAGGGGGTTGAGCTGGTTGGTTGGGGATGGCTCGACCATTGTGAGTGACCACGGCGAAGTCCTGAGAAGCCTTTCGCTTCTTTGACTTCTTAGGGGATCCAGCCTGTTCATCCATGGTCTTTGATTCCTTGATTGGTTTCTTGACTGGTGGTGCTGTCATTTGGCTAGGTCTTGCCTGTTTTGGTGCCACTGCTGCGGGTTTCCTTGAAGCCTTACGTTTCTTTGGTTTAGGTGAAGGCTTGGCTTCTGCTTCCTTTGGTGGCTCCTGAGTGGCTCCATTTTTTAGACGAGACATAGCAATGCCTAGATCCAAAGACTTCAGTATCACTTCGCCTATTTATTGGGCAAATTTGGCTGTTTGCTCGGACATTTGACCGGTGCTGAGAGGAAGAGACATTCTAGAAGAAAATGAAAGACATAGGAAGAAACAAGTGAAACGTCATCGGGTAAATAATGCAGAATGGTAATGCATAAGAATTTGCGATCATTTGTTTGTTATCTAAGGCAAACAAATGAGACAGTGACAAATCAAAGTAAATGGGTCAAAAATAATGTATCGCGAAGACATGCTCGCCTATAAGTGAACACTCATCCCAAGATTTCCCAGGTAAGCACAACTGGTCTCGCGTCTGATGAGATGTATACGAAGTGCTTGCCTAGACAGAAAACCCAGAATACAGGCATTCACCCTTCCAGTTTGCACGTGTTCACATTATTTAAAACCCAAAACCTTGACGAGGTTTTGAAAACTCAAAGGGGTTCAAAACCTTACAATAGAGGGTTCAAAACCTAGTAATCAATCATCCTAGAACAGATGATTAGTTTTCAAAGCGGTTTTGAAATTTATGTTCTTGTTGTGGTTGTCGCCTAAGGATAGGTGACAGTATTGTTTTATGACTAAACGCAAGTAAACTCGCGTTAGGGTCCTAGGAAGGTTATAGACTAGGTCAAAGTATTACTAATAACCTAATTCCCTATAACCATGAGCTCTGATATCAACTTTTCTGTCACACCCCGACCACGTAGAACAACAATATGTGGCGGAAAACGTCGGGGAGTGTTGTAACAGAATCATTGTTTCATAACACATGGAAATTGAAATATTGTTTTATTGATTAAAGTAGTTACAATGTCATGACAATCAAAGAAACATAACATAAATAACTAGTCTTGCATCTTTTATTGTTGCTAAGGCCCAAGTCCGCCTAAGTGTATCTTGATAAATCCTACGCATCATATCCTGAAATACATGTGAAAATAGGTACGTCAGCATAAAAATGCCTGTGAGATACATAGGTTTATGAAAATAGGATTCATGACTTAATGTTTAGTCATGAACCTTGTAATTTGATTTGTCTTGTAAATCATTTGAAAAATGATAAGATCAGATGATATGTATAAATAAGAGAATAATGTATGGTTAAATGAATAACCATATAAAATGAGTTTGTATAATTTAAGTTGTTTGTAAAACAATGTATTGTGAAAAATAGGTTATTTGTATAAAATGTTATATGTCTTAATTTGAAATGGTTCATATAACGCTACGATATGTAATACCATACAATCACTTATATATAGGAAGTACCAGCGGCGTATCCACCATGCTTGTATCATATTACACACGCCTCGTTACTCGAATCACTTACCCAAACAAACCACCAATGTAAGATGTCTATGTTTAAACCAATTGCCAAACGTATTGAATAATATGTCAAAATGTCTATGTCAATATGTAAATCATGTAATGTGTAACCAATGTCAATAATGTTTATTTGTCAAATGTAAATCATGTAATGTGTAACCAATGTCAATAATGTTTATGTGTCAAATGTAAATCATGTAATGTGTAACCAAAATGATATGTATGGCTAGTGAAATATATCAACTAAACCACATGCACAAAAACAAATTATTGAAGTAAAACACGGTTTAAATCAAAGCTATGTTTTGTGGAAATGCATGCTATACTGATACAAATATCTATGCGGTATTGTGAGAATGCATACATCCAAACCTTGAGACTGTGGCGATAAACCCTTAAATAAATGAAAGGTTTATCTTGTTGTAACTGTATATCGAATTCGGTCATTCCTTTCATCCCCACCTACCCGGGATGTCCGGAACGGGAGTTGTCAATTCCTATGGTACCACTACCTACTAACGAACGGCGTGATCGGTGTTAATGAATGTATTGTTCCATTTATACAAACCAAATATCATATCAAAATGTAAGCATGTGATGAAAACAAATGTACTAAGTATGCAATAGATGAACATACATAGCATGTGATGTGATGTGAAACGATGTACTAAGTATGAACTAAATGGACATACATAGCATGAAATGTAATGAAATCATGTACTATAAATGTACTAATGAACATAGCATGTATATGATGTGAAAGCATGAAAGTAACAAGTAGGCACATGTGTTTCACCCCAAAACAGTTTGAAAACGGTAAAAGAGGGGTCTATGTACTCACTTGAGATTGCTCAGAAGTCCTAAGATAACCACCAAGCAATGCTAGAGATCACGGATATCAAACGGCACCTAATATAGGTAACTACATTAATAAACCGGACCTAAATCGGAAGATCGGATAGAATGAGGGTTCGTAAACCAAATGAGTATGGGAACTCGTGTAATATGGTTTAACAACGCCTACATACTAAATGAATCCTAACATAAGTGCTTATGACCCATTACGACCCGTTTAGGTAGCTTATGCTACTTTAACGCGTCGCTCGCGTGAAACGCGTTCGGACCGCCTAACTAGTCCTATGACAAGTAACATATGCCTTAACATGTCTAATATTGTTGTCAAATCAGTTTAGATGTCAAAAGTTATGTTACATATGTTTTAAATGAATTTTGGCATCAAAGGGGTATTTTGGTAATTTACCTAAGGCATATAAACTACCTATCATACAACTACTTAAACGAAGCGACCATAAGGTATAACCTCGTAAGGTTATTCCCTATAAACTATGGTCACCTAAAGTGCTTGGTCGGATCCTAATGATCGACCAAACGGGTCGGGTTCGAAAGTATAAGCGATTGTTTAGATCGCTTACCTTACGACCCTAAATAAGCACTAAACTAAAAGTGACGAGCTAAGAATGTTAAAACATGCTTAACTAAGTTTAGAAAACAGGTTTGGTATCAAAACAAATGGTCTTGATACCCACAAGTAGTTTGGTTACAAAATACGCAAGAATACGTATTCTGACCGAAACTACGGCTCGTCACTGAGCCAAGATAACGTGGTAATCAGTAGGTATAGTCACTAGGGACTATAACCATCGTGATCCCGCTCACGTTATGAAGTTCAAACGAACTTCGCATCGACCATAAACTGGTCAATGCAGAAAGTCAAACAAAGTTCGACTTTCGGACTCGAAAAGCAATAAAAGAACGAAGAACACTTACGAATGGTCCCCGAATGCTAATCTAGATCAAGATAGCTCAGGTATGAAACAAAGGTTTCAACTTAGAGCACAAATGATCAGATTCTAGTGAGAAATGAACAAAAATTGATATGTGCATTAAGCTGGTTATATTTATGCATTGGTGCGCGTATAACCTTTCAGAAAGCGATTTAGAGTTTGGAATTGAACAAAAATTGATATGTGCAAATGATACACATATTTTTACAAATCCCAAGTATGAAATATAATATTTCATTGGTTCAATATTTGTTTGATGGCCGTGGAGGCACAGGTGTTACAAGAATACTCTGAATTGACAATTGGTCAATTCATTAAGAAACTTGAAGAACAGATGGAGAGAAATGCTGAGAAGAAGAAAAGTCAAAGTGGAAAATCAATACTAAAGACGAGTAAGAGTAAAGGTGTTCAAGTGGGAGAGGAACAGACTGAAGAAATTTCAGTTTTGAAAGACGAAAAGAAAGTTGATAAGAAACATATTTTTGATTTGCAGGAAAATTGTGAGAGGTTGAAATCTGAAAATGACAAACTGTTAAATGATTTAAACAGTTTGACATTAGAAAACGAGATTTTGAAAGAAAAGGAAAAAGAATTTGAAAATGAAAAATTGAAATTTGAAATTTGAAAAAGATTTTCAAAGTCAAATGAAGATTTTAGAAGATGAGAAATCTGCTATTTTTAAAAATAATCTTGAAAAACAGATTGAAATAAACTCTCATCTTCAAAAAATCATTCGGCTTGAAAATGAAGCTGAAATTGCTCGGAATAAATTTGACGAGCTTGAGAAGAAATTGAAAGGTTTTGTGACTTTGTCATCAACACCAGATTATCTGTGTCCAAAACCGATCAATTCCGTTCCAATAAGTGACAATGTCACAAACTTTGACAATGTCAAAGTTGAAGATTGTGATGAGAAAACTGATGATGATGAGAAAAAGAAAACATTTTTGAAATTAAAAGAAATGTTTAAAGAAACTGTTCTACATTCTACTGAAAAAGGTGAATGCTCATCGCAAAAACCTGTAAAGAAGAATTTTGGAACAAAAACAAAAAGATAAAAAACCGAAAAATCTTCAAAAAGAAAATAAAAGCTCATCAGTTCAATCATCCAATCATGATAAAAAATCACAAAAATTGGAAAATCAAAACTCAAAAGCTGTTGGTAATAAGTGGTGCAGGTTTGACCACAGTGCTCAAAAGCCAAATCCAGCAAACAAGAGGAGCAAGGATTATCACCAACCCAAACAGTGCTATGATCTGAATGTTTGGACTGATAATGGTGATTGGTACGATAATAGAGTGTGTTACCGATGTGGTTATCAAGGACACATTGCTGTTAACTGCCAAGGTTGGAGTTATGAGACGAGGAGATGTTTTAACTGTCAAATTAGAGGTCACATTGCCAAAGATTGCCCAAGGAGATCAAATGAAAGATTGAGGGCTAATTCTCATAAATTGGCAAAGAAACCAGTCAGTGTCAAGCCAAAAGAACAGAAGGTTCAAGAACCTAAAGTTCAAGAAAAGAAAGTTAAACTTTCACAGGGGCAAAAAGACAGAGTGAGAAAGAAGAGGAAGAAGGCCAAAGAGTATCTGGAGAAGATTTTGTCCTCGGGTTCATCTGTTAAAAATAAGAGTTCTGATGAATCGACTCCCTCGATGGCAAAGTCAAGCAACACAAATTCATCGGATACAAATCTGAGGACGAAAGAAGAAGAAGAAGAAAATGGTTGGCGATGAATCTGACATGTTAAAGTCAGACAAGCCATCTTCAGGCGATGAATCTGACATGTTAAAGTCAGAAAAGCCACCTTCAGGCGATGAATCTGACGTGTTGAAGTCAGACAAGCCATGTGCAGGAAATGATTCTGGTTTGTCAAAGCCAGAGGAGCCTTTGGTTGAGGTAAAAATGGAGAAGGTTTAACAATGGATGATGCAAATTTTCCACCATTGTTGAACAAGAATTCAAAATCACCCAAGGATTGTCAGGATTGGGTGAATCTGTTTAAATGAAAAACCTGACTTGCCGGAGTTCCCAGGTTGGTAGGTGTGGAACATGAATCGGCACATTTCTTGAGAAATTTCACTCTGGTGATTTTTCGCCTTACATGTGGTAAATCAGGGACATTAAGTTGTACTTGATTTTCTACAAATGATGTTTGAGAATTAAAACTGAAATTGTAAAATCTATCATGTGTATGAAGAAAACAATGTGATGAAGTGACCCCGAACCTACAATTGATTGGTAAACAAACTTATTTTCCGGAAAAACCATTTTGATTAAAACAAACTTAAGTGTTTTGAAATCACTATGGGAAAATGGTTTGTTGTCAGGGGGAGTTCTGATTGTTCAAGCCAAGTGAATGGAGAATTAAAGTGATTCTCATCAAGTTGTCCCATTTCTTGTACAGTTTATTTTCAAATTTTCCCAGAAAAAAAAAATTAAGACATATTTTGATTTTAGGGGGAGTAAAAATTTTATAAAAAATTTGAAAATTTGAAAATGTCAAAAACATTGAAATATTCAAAATGAGTTTTGTTGTCAAAAAGAGGAAATGATAGTAGATCAGTTGGACTGTCACAGCATGCTAAAGAAATGGAGAGATAAAATGTGATAAGCGATCTCACTAAAGATGTGACGATAGGCTCAGCTAGACTAGTAGATTTGCGATAACGATACAAACCTAAATGAAAAAGCCTAGTTCTAGTGGGAAACATGATCAAAAGCATAGTACTTAGTTTTGTCCTTCTTGATTGTGTGCCTACTCAGTAATCGCTGATTGTCGAAAGACATAAAATTGGTTAAGTTTGTGAACTTTCACAACTTTGCTGAAAAGTCGCTGTGATTGTGCATTTCATTTTGCAAAGATTTAAACTTGTCTTATTTCTTTATTTTGTTTAAGCATCGGACATCCTCTGCGTATACGTGAGTATCGACCTGGATGTTGTTGCCTAAACGTTCTGCTTTATTTTCTTTGGTGTTTCGTTTAAGCTTTGGACTTCCTCTGCGTATACGGAAGTATCGACCTGGTGGTTAAAGCCTAAACCACTTCAACTTGTTTTATTTTTCTTATTTTGTTTAAACATTGGACTTTCTCTGCGTATACGAAGTATCGACCTGATTGTTAATGTTTAAACATTCTGCTTTGTTTTTCGCACAAATCACAGTTGATCAAAGTTTAAAGGCATTACTTGAGTCAGTGTATTGCATGATGAGGGGATATGCTGAGATCGTGGGGTCCATAAGAACTTAGTACAAAATTAATATACCTTAAACGTATCGGTAAGCATGTCGAAAGTTTCTAGATTGAGTATATGTGGACAACAATATCGTCAATCTACGTGAATCGTTTAGAACTTAAAATTTTTAAAGCTTAACGGTGCTAGTGATTGGTCAAAAACTGATATGATCCTCTTACACAAGCTCACAAAAATAGTGTCTGTAAATGTTTCTTTACTGCATTTCTGTTATATTAAAAAATCCAAAAAGATTTTTAGTGTGTTTTAGCATAAATTTTGGAAAAATTCAAAAAGATTTTCGACAACTGATGTTGGAGAGCTGATTTTCAAAATTCCGAGTGCTGAACATAATGAACTGGTTTGGGAGTGTATATACTGAATTGAAAAATTTTGATTTAAGAAAGAAATTGAGTTTAGTTAATCAGGGTCATTAATTTGAACTTGATGGAACTATTTCTAATAAGTTTTTCTTATTGATTTAAGTAAAAACTTATGTTTTGATGAGAATTGTGTAGGTGATGAGCTTAAACAGAGATAAAGCCAGGGATTGATCTCAAGGTGATAGCTAATTCCAGATGGTGATCCCATCATGATGAGAGGGGGAGTCTGACGAGGTTAGAGCCAAAGAGAAGATCCTGGTATATGCCAAGTAAGAAAAGAGACTGATAAAGACTGAAGATGCGAAGACTCGACACTTAAGACTCGTCAACATCTGAGGGGGAGTCTGTTGGTGCATTCATCTGTCATCTTCGTCTTATGTCGAGTCTTGGGTTCGTTGCGAAGTTGTTCAAGCATGATGTCATGATGACATCATCAAAGTGACATCATCAATGACATCATCACAAGATGACAAAACAGTTTACATGATTCGCTAGTAGACAAAATAGTAAATTGTATGATTTCGCTTATTTGGACCTTGAGATTTCGCTTATATGGTCATATGGAGTTTCGCTCATATGGTCCTGTGACATATAAGCGAAATCACCAACCTTATATTTAGGTCACTTGAGCGAAATTAGGAGTAGAGAGCAGTTCTTGTATTTCATGCCGAAGCAGTTCTTGTAAACAACGTTAAATCAATACAATCAGTGAATTAAGTGAAGTTCAAGCTGTTACTAAGTCTATTTCTTGTTTTTCGCACCTGAAATAGATCAAAACTTCTCTAAACGACTCATTCGGATCAGTCGAACGATCCTACATTTTCTGGTGGCTTCGTACGAAGCTGAAACAGTAGCTTCATAACAAGCAGACTTAGTAAAAATAACAACTCAGAACGTGGGTTCGTACGAAGCTGGAACAAGTGGCTTCGTACGAAGCTAACCTGCGAATAAAGTTGTTGTGTTTTTCATGGGTTTTCCCAGATTTTATGAGATTTAAGTTGAATTTAGGTCTGAAACTTTAGAGGATTGTTTAAAAGTGAATTTCACACACTATATCACAAATTCAGCCGAATTTGTCCATTAATTCGACGTGAATTTTGATTTTAACTCTGAAAAAATTCCAAAAGTTCAAAAAGAAGAAGTAGGAGTAGAAATGAGATGAAATCTGACTCGAATTGGCTCGAAATAGATAGAAATCGCAAGTATCTGTTGATCTTCAGTCACGATTCTGGCCTCCAAGCTCTGATACCACTTGTGAGGACCGTGTTCGTCTTCGTAACACTCCGACCGGATCTAAACTCTATGTGCACGTGCGGAATCCATGACATAGAAATGACGTGATAATCACACAGACACCGTTAAACATCATTCTCATTGATATTTGAACTTGTACAGAACCTGGAGAAAATTTAGCAGAGCTTCGCTAGAGTTTGCCAAAAAGTACAAAATAATGAACCCAACACCCCTATATATAGTTGTCATGGCTTCGTACGAAGGCATATGCCCTTCGTACGAACCGGGGTGTAAAGGCCACTTTGTTCCAACTGACCATCTATGTCCCTTCCTACGAAGGGACTTGTACAATACAAAACCTAGTCAGTTCAATACAAGTACATACAAATACATTATACATAGACTCGATACTAGACTTAAGCAACAGACATAGTGCATTCACAGCTTCTGACCTTCTTCAATTACCTGCTATTTTCAACAACAGCTTCCTCTGCTGGTTACTTCTGCTTCTCATCTGTTTTTTCCTGACTTTTCTCACCAGCCTTTTCTTCGGTCTTCTCCAACTCTTCACCCTTTTGTTCACTTTCATCACCAGCTTCCTCTTATGTTTTCTTTAATTCATCCACCATCTTCTCAACACTTTTCTTGAGTCTCTCTTCATCTCTCTTCCTGAAACTTGCTAGCATCACTTCTCTAATTTTCTTCTCCAAATTTGGAACATAATCTTTATCCGTATCTCTCTTCGAGTAATATTCTCCGGAAAGAGGAATTAATTCTAGTAGATCGTAAAAAACCACCTTACTCGAATCTACAACCGGATTTCCTCTATGATCTATGCAGCATTCCTCTTTTTATCCCATCCGCCCATTTCTCTAGCATCATCATAAGTTTCTTGCATTTCATCCAACTTGATTTCTACAATTCGTCTTTCTCTATATGTTTTCTCTTGAACATGTTCAATTTTCTTTCAGCAACCAAAGCGAACTTTTCTTTTGAAATATATTTATCCCAATTAAACCTTCATCATCTTGAATCGTCACTAAAGCTTGTTTCTTTTCTCTCAACGATCCTTCACCAATCTGTTTTTGAATCGGCTTTGACGATTGTTCATGGTTTTGATGGTAGATAGCCTTTTTGTAGTTGTCGTCATGAAATGGATTGATGTGATCATTCACTTCCCGGTTGACAAACTCTCTTTTAAAATGACCCTTCTACTTACATTTGAAGCATGTGAATTTCGACTTGTCAAATCCCATCTTAGTATTCGAACCTTCCAGACACTGCCTGACGGTAATCTCCATAAAATGTTTCACTTTCCTAATGCCACTAACCAAACACCATCTGATGTCGACAAGTTCCATCTCTTCTGGGTCTATCTGATCATAACCTTCCTTTGTCATTTTCGGGTTTCCAATTCTCCCCGCCACCAGACTCTCGTATGACTCTAGAATTGATGCTAAGAAACTCATCTGTTGTTTAGCAGCTTTGATACTCATAGTTGGAGAATTTTTCAGTTTTAAGGCAATGTTGCATTGAATCTCATCAGGTTCTGCTGTGTTTGATGCTGTCGAGGAAGAACGATAACCTGGATCATAACTTGAATAACTACCTTTCGGTGAATCCTTTGACTTTTCAACACTGAAAGCTGTACCAATCTTTGATGATTGATTGATTGAGGGCAACTTTCCTCTGTAGTAAAGGCTCACATTTTGCTGAGAGGTTGAACTGCTTATTTTGTTCTGTTTTTGCAGCTCCAGTTCATGTCCCTCAAGCTTCTTAATCAATCTATCCAGACTAATCTCATCAAACTGTGAATCATTTTTCAATATCATGACAAATGTCTGCAAGTCATCTACACGTGGTAAGGCTTCGATCACTTTGTCAATGATTTCTTATCTGGTTTTTGTAATCCCAAACCTTTCAAGTTCAATTTTAAGATGACAGAACCTTTCAATCATTTGTCTCACATTTTCACCCTTTATATATTCAAATAGATCGAATTTTTTCTTTAGCAATGAAATTTTGTTCTTCTTTATTTACTTTCCTACTTTAGCTTTCACTCTTAGTGCTTCCCATATAGACTTTGATGAACCATCATGCTGAAGTAATGCAAAGATATCATCCCTAAATGATTGTTGAATTAACGCGATCATTCTTTATTCATTAGAAAATGTCTGCTTATCTTCTTTCGATAAACTAAAAAGCGAAATTTCTTCATTTCTATCATTTAACGTCCTTTTATACCCGAATTCCAAACAAAACAAACTCTCATGAGCATAAGATTTCGCCCAGTTAATAAACCTGTCCTTCCATCAATTATAATCTTCAATATTATTAAGTTTCAGTGGCTTTGAGTTAGTTCCGTAAAAGTTATCATGTTTCAAATTCTCAGTGATATCTTTCGAAATGTTTTCCGGTGGGGTTATTATTTTGGATGAATAAGAAGTGAACGCATTGTAAAACTCATTGTAGAATTCTTCAGCCATGATCTTGATCTTTGAAAATCACCTGCAAAACACACAACAAACACTTGAAACAGATTTAAAAAGCAATCTACACATAAACACTGCTTCGAATGGATGTGCAATCGTGGGTTCATGCAAATCAACTTATGTTGATTCGTGCAAATCAACGACACTAACCAATTATAAAACGTGTTCTTCGATTCGTACGAATGGACTGAATCTAGGTTCGTACGAATGTAGTACTCACTAATCACTGAATTTTCAACAAAAAATCTAATTTCTAGTAGATTCAGATGAATGGAGAGAATGTAGATTCGTATGAATCAACACATCCACAACTCAAATTCGTACGTGACTTTCTAAACACGATTAGCCATGTTTTTCAATGATTTGATGATGTTTTTGTTTGAATTTTGTCTTGAAATTTTGTAGGATTGATTAAAACGGATTTTCGCATGAGATATTCAAATATCAAACGTTTTTAACCATGAAAACTCCTTGAATCTGAGATTTAAAGTTTGAAAAGAAAGAATAGAAGATGAGTAGAAGAAAATATGAAGAAGATGATGAAATTTGTCTCTGATTTGCTTGAATTCAGTTTGAATCTTCTTGAATTCTTGTGTATTCAATCCGTGCAATCAATCACCCGCTCTGATACCATTTGTGGATTCGTTCTAGGATCGATTATGTAACTCTGATGAATGCATAGATCTCGTATCACGTGCGAAATCCATGTTCGAAAGTAGATCATACACGAAGAAGTAATTAAATGTTCATTTCTATTGATGCTTTAACAGTTTATAACCACGAAATCAAACTGCAAGAGTTTCCCCTCTTGATCAGCAAAAGTTCTAAATGAAACAAGACTAACGTCTATTTATAGACTCTATTGATTCGTATAATCTCATCTACGAATGGACCTGGTTCGTACTAACCTATACATACGAATGAACCACTAATTACGAACCAACACATGCAAACTCCATTCGTACAAATCTATATATGTTGATTCGTACGAATCAACATCTACATACATGTATTCTTCAGTTTGAACCATGTCTTGATCATTTGTTCCGGCTACGATACATTAATGACGCAAGCAATAGACATATGCACTCACAAGGACCCCCACAAAACTGAATATACTTATGTGCTCCGTCTTGACTTTCCATGCACAAATAACGAAGCTAAATATGAAACTTTACTTGCTGGACTAAGGTTAGCAAGAAACACGAAGGTGAAAGAATTACATGCCTTCAGAGACTCAAAGTTAGTAGCCAACCAAGTCGGTGGCGACTACCTAGCAAAGAAGCCATGATTGATAAAATACAAAGCAAAGGTACAAGAACTCATGAATAGCTGTGAATCATGCTTACTAAGCGAAGTATCAAGAACAAAAAACAAGCAAGCAGATGTTCTTAGCAAACTAGCTTCCCTTACCTTCGCACACCTCACAAAGAAGGTGTTGGTCGATGTCCTCAAGGCAAAATCCATCAAAGAGAAAGAAGTGTAAGACTTAGTAATCGAAGAAGGGGATACATGGATGACACCCATATACGACTTCTTGAGAGAAGGTAAGCTACCATCCATCGAAGGGGAAGCTTTCAGGTTGAAGTCAAAGGCTACGCATTATGTCATACAGGACGAAAAGCTCTATAAGAAAGGTTACATTTCCCCGTTGGTTCGTTGTGTTGGTCCCTAGCAAAGTAGCTACTTAATCAAAGAAGTACATGAAGGAATCTGTGGAACACATGTAGGGTAAGAACCATAATGTCAAAACTGATGAATATGGGGTATTATTGGCCAACAATGCACAAAGACACGGCCGAGATCATACACAATTGTGAAGCTTGCCAACTTCATGCTCCGGTCAAGACTAGCCTAAAGCATGACTTGGTTCCAATCATTGCAGCTTTGCCATTCCATAAATGGGGAATGGACATCATTGGTCCCTTCCTAATGACTGTCAGTCAAATCATGTTCTTACTAGTCGCCGGGGATTATTTCACTAAATGGCTAGAAGTCAAGCCATTAGCAAAGATAATGGGCTAGAATGTGATTAAATTCATATGGGAAAACTTGATACGCCAATTTGGGCTACCATTGGAGATTGTAACTAACAATGGCAAGCAGTTTGTAGAGAAGTCCTTCAGCACTTGGTGCAAGGAGCTAAACATCAAAAAAAAAATCTTTAGCTACGTCTCCTACCCTCAGTCAAACTGACAAGTCGAAAGGATAACAAACGACACTAAGAAGCGCAAGTAAAAACAAAAAAACAAACGACTCAGAGATTCTCCTCAATCTTGACTTGCTAGAAGAAGCCCGACAAGCTGCCTTAATTAGGAAAGCTAGATACAAACAGAAGCTTGAAGGATACTACAACGCAAGAGTTCATAAAGAAACCTTCAAGCCGGGTGATCTGGTACTCAGAAACAATGAAGCAAGCAAGCAAGAAAACCAGGGAAAAATGGGCCCCAGATGGGAAGGTCCATACATGATAAGCGAAGCTTATTAGGGAGAATGCTTCAAGCTTGAGATCTAGATGGTCAAAAACTCTTAAGACATTAGAACAGGAAGCACCTAAAGAAGTTCATAGTCTAGACGACTAACAATGTAATATGAATGAGCTTCTATTTTGGCTACAAAAGTTTAATGAAACAAAAGTAGCACTTTTGTTATACACATTTTTGTTATCCTATCCTAAGGGTGAGCTCCTCCTAACCAAGCTCCATGGGATCCGACGCTATACCTACCCATGAAAAGGGATGAGTTCCTAGGCCATATCGCTAAGCAGAAAACAAGGCGCTATACCTTTTTGGATAAAGGTTGAGTGCCTAAACCAATACTACTCCATGGATCGAATAAACAAAAAAACGTAACTCCATGAAAGATGCTATACCTTTTTGCATAAAGGTTGAGTGCCTAAACCAATACTACTCCATGGATCGAATAAACAAAAAAACGTAACTCCATGAAAGATGTTGAGCACCTCACATCAAATATGCTCCACAAGCATAAAGCAAGAAGCTAGAAGCTTTACTACATTATACCATTCGAAAAATATAAGTTATGAAATTGAAAAGTGATAGGATACGGTAATTGCATCGGTTCTTTACTAACATAATTAACCCAAAATGTTTACAGCTTCTAGCCTTAATTTGATAGAAAGACATTGCAAATACAAACAACCAAACTAAAGAGGCTAAACATAGCTTCCCCATATCAATGCCAAACAAGTCTCGCATAAAGTGAAGTAAATAAAGATCGTCAACAAAAAGAAACCAAGTATAACTTCCAACTCTTAAAATAATACAAATATTTGACAAATTGAGAGTCAAGGATCCGGCGGGATTAGATGGATGTTTGACTCCGATAGAACTAATTCGGAAAAATATTATGAATAAAACGGAGTAGAAGCAGAATAGTCATAGGTTGAATGCTTGTTTCATTCATACCGAAAAAGTTTGCATCTTTTACAAGGTGGAAAAATCCTAGAGAAAGTTCGCCAGCATTTCCCCTCTGGGAACCAAAACCTGGGAAATGAGAAACCTAAGTCCCCTATTTATAGGCAAAACCTTTCGCACAATTGCACCTTGGGGCGATTGGGTCCTCTCGCACGAAATGGAACAAATGGGCTCCTTTCGTGCGAATGGGCAGTTGGGTCCTTTCGCACGTAAGACTCTTTCATGCGAAAGGCCTTCAACACATACGTTTTGGCCCGTTTTCACACTAATCTATACAATATTCAACACATGCTCTTTCTATCCTATTCTCACAGTGATGGACACACAAAATATACACCAACAGATTCCCCATTGGTTGTCACTGTCGAATCTTGATCTTTGAAAATGCAAGCCGTGTTTTGAATATTCTGCAACTTCAATCATGCATATTGAAATCTTCAATGGATTCCCCCTTGATTGATGATCCAGGCTTGCATTATCTTTATGATACATAAATTACCCCTGAAATCAATCTCCAGGTCTTTGTATGCACAGTTCCTGACCTCCTCTGAATTGCTATATTGCAATCTTCACAAATAATCATCAACTTGAAACTAATCAATGTCGCTTCTCTATTTCGGCATTAACCACCTCCGCATTTGATTTTTGATTTACCATTTCAGCTCCATCGCATTCCGCCTGCTTGATCCTCTGATCTTCAAAAACCCTACCAGCAATTGATAGAAACTTTGAATCACCACATTAATAAACTTCAAGTTTATGACTACCCACAAAAATCTAAAATCCCGTTTTCCATAATCATCTTTAAGCACACTCCTGAATGATTGATCAGTGTAAACGGTAATCTCCACAATCAGCAAATCTTCATCAGATAACAAATCATCTGGTAACACATTCAGATCTCAGAAACATTCTTCCACAATTAGATTCTGATTCTTCCTCTTCAGTCACAATAACAGAATTATAGTCTTCTCCGTTAGTTCCGGCAGTAACTTAATGAACAAACATAGTCATTTCTCGGTGGTAAGTCCAAAAAACAATTCCTCTGCTCGATGATTAACCATTCTGAAACTATAGACTATCACAAAGCTGTTATATCTTGTAAGTATTGACAATACAATTGCATCTCCTGATGCTAATCCTACGGACCGGTTTGACGAAGTCTCGGGACTCAAACCCTAAGACGTCAATCTGACCCTGATCTGTAGAATCTAAACTTCCAATGATCATGGACTAACGAATCCAGATCCTATGCATGCCCGGACAATCTGAAGTTAGAACCACCCAAATACTGTTGCATGTCACGAATTTAAAAAATGCTGGAATTTCAATATATTCTATGAAATTTTTATTCCCCCTCATTTTTGCAAATTCTGACCTCTCTAAACTCATATCACTGAATTCCCCCTCAAACTTTGCAATTCAGTCATCTCAAATCTCTGAAAACTCGACTATGCCGAAAATCTGTCATTTTGGCCCAATAAAGTCAGTTTTTCATCAATGCGGATCTTTTGTTAAGGCCCATTAATAGTCAGATAACCTAGAAGATAATCATTCTGCATAGGTATCATGACTAACAAACTATCTTCAACAATCTATGGTCGCATCATCATATCTATTCTCTGAAGCTCCCGACGGTGTCCCTGAACAACTCATCTTGGTCGTTAAAAACTCGAAAAATTTTCAATCATCAAATTTTTTTCTGGACACTCGTCTCGTCATTGCGATCAAAAATACCTTTATTTAGGCATGTGATCCTTTCATACGAAAGGGATTGGTCCTTTCGTGCGAAAGGGACTATCCTCTCGTGCAAAAGGTGTTTATCCTTTTGTATGAAAGGGATATCCTTTCTCACGAACATTATCGATCACATTTTTTGATACAGAATCTTTCTTTCTGTGAATTTCATGATGATACTTCACAGATATGGACGGAAATCAATTCTGAATCTATTGATGTCTTCAATTTCAAAATCCATCCATGAATTGACCTTCAATTTGATGTTTTACGTCTGAAACTCCCTAAAAATCCAAAATTTATGAGCGCAGGTGACTCAATAAACTATTATTTTGATTGAATCGGTACCGTAACTCTAATACCAATTGAGAGTCCAGGATCCGGCGGGATTAGACGGAAGTTTGGCTCTGATAGAACTAATTTGGTAGAATATTAAGAACAAGAATGGAATAGAAGCGTAAGAGTCATAGGTTGAATGATTGCTTCATTCATACCGAAAGAGTTTACATCTTTTATAAGCTTGCGAAATCCTGGAGAAATTTCGCCAGCATTTCCCCTCTAGGAACCAAAAATTGTGAAATTAGAAACTCAAGTCCCCTATTTATAGGCAAAGCCTTTCCCACGATTGCACCTTGGGGTGACTGGGTCCTCTCGCACGAAAGGGTACAAATGGTCTCCTTTCGTGCGAATAGGCAGTTAGATCCTTTCGCACGAAAGACTCTTTCATGCGAAAGGCCTTCAACACATATGTTTCGGCCCGTTTTTACACTAATCTATACCATATTCAACACACGTTCTATCTAGCCTATTCGCACAGTGACGGACATACAAAATATACACCAACATAAATGCATAAGTATAAGCATAAAGGAAGCTAAACACCCATAAGGGCAGTTTACATCCCATTTAAAAGTTAAGAAGTTCTGAAAATAAAAGCCCTTAAGGGGCATAAAACCCATAGTGCCTTCATATAAGGCTTAAAAACATCAACACCACCATAAAAGTTCTTAAACAATAAAAGACATAAGATAAAACATTCAAACGGAGCTCGAGACCCCAACACATTTGTCAACAACTGCTTCACCTTAAGGAACAGAAGGCAATCCAGGAAGGTTATCATACAAACCATCCAAGCCATCAAGACCTTCATCTTCAGCGGCAACAGGAGTAGCCTCGACAGTTGCAAAAGATAGCGAAGCAACATAAATTGGAATGGACATTGAAATAACTTGTTCAGGCTCGACACTTATCTTCGGCTTCTTCGATGAAGGTCCGACATCATCACCTTCCTCATCACTTGTCTCGAACAATGCTCTTTTAGTAGTAACAATAGATAACACCTGCTTATAGAAATCCTTGTGCAGATCCTCGGGCTCTACATCTTCAAGTCGAGAAATAGATTGATCCACCATTTGGGACAAGGCATCAACATAGGGATAGGACAACATCTCCATCTCTTCCACAACACTTACAAACTCTGGAAAAGGGTCTAATTTTAAAGCTAGGAGATTTTCTATAGCTTCCTTTCTAGCAGTAGCATTGAAACCTGCAATCAAACTTGTATGCCTCCCGTGAGCCGTGGCCTTATGATAAATCCTAGCAAGGGGATCATTTAACTCATGACTATGAAGGCGATAGGTAATGAAGTGCCTAATACCGGTCCCAATCAACCACTTCTTTTTATCCTTTAACTTCTCAACCTTTTGCCTTAGCTCTTCGGTATATGCTTCACTGACAGCCTTCTTCGACTTAAACTTACTTCACTCCGATCTCTCCTTAGCAAGTTTATCATTAAACATAGATAAATGGTGTGAATAAGCGTCAAGTTTTTTCATCTCTTCCTTTACCATAACCCGGGAAGCAGCCAACTGGCTCACAAGCTCACCTTCTCGGGCTCGGGAATCAGCCAATTCCTTCTTTGAAGCATCGAGCTCTATTTACCTTGCATCAAAAAAAGCTTTAAGGTCATACAATTGATGACGAAGAGCAACCCAATGCCCTATTCCCTTAGGAAAATATATAATTAACCGAACAGCCTGATTAACCATCCTATGAGCAACGTCTTCATCTGAAGACTTCTTCAACAACTTCTTCTCAACAGGAGTGGCCACATTCATAAGAATGTCATGATACACTACCCCATCCTTAGTACTATCGGATGGACAAACTTACCATTTAGGCACAAACAAAATAGGCTCATCGGCAGAAGTGTCACCCTCGATCAAACCTTTGTCTTTTCTAACCACTGCCTTTTCAACAACCTCCTCCACCTCTTCAGCAACAAACTTAGATAAACCTACCTTCCACTTCCTCTTCACACTTGACTTAGATTGCTTAGAACCACCAACAATATCTTTAGACGCCTTCTTCTCTACCTCCTTCTCAATAGTTCGCTTACTTTCAACACGACAGAAATATCAGCCTAAGATGGGGCAAAAGAAACACCCCTTGCATCAGCAACAACCTCTTGAATACCATTTGTCTTCATAACTTGATACCAGTCACAGATGCTATAACATCCAAATCATCTTTAACCCCACTATCAATGGATATGGTTGGAAAAATGAGATGTGGCACCAACAGAGGAAGCTCCCCTGGTAGGCCTCCTAATAGGGCAAGAATCCTTCTTCCCTACAGAAGCATCTATAACTAGTTGAACAGGAGCATTAACAAGATCACCCGTAGTATGAACATGCTCTGTACGATGAGTAATAGGGGGACGACCAACATGAACCTCCTTTGATTCCAATTCCACAGCAGAGGATCCTAGAGCATAATGAAGTCCAAAGCACTCATCTCTAAAAAAAGCAAAAAAGAGAAAGGCCAAAAAATAAATAACATAATATAAATGTAAAAGAAGCATAAGAAAGGGGCATACCCTTCCTGTCTATAATAAAAGATGGTTCAAACTCAAGATCAGTCCAGTTTGCACTAATTCCTAACAACACAAGAAGCTCCTCTGGTTAAGCACAGAGCTTCGAGCAAGAGGCAAGAAGTTTCAGCAACAACTCCTACTCAAGCACAGCAACCTCATGTTTCTTCTCATTTAAAACATCGGCAAATTTGCAAGGAAAAATAATAAAGGGGAGAAGATTCTTAGAAATAAAATAGAACCTATCATTCTTAGTGGTAAACCAATCCCCATTACGAGACAAATAGAACAAACGATGAAACATATGCAAAGAGGGCTCATAACTAAGGGCACGACAACGTATCTCAATATGCATAACACGAGCAACTCCGACAGGGCTAATTGACCAAGGGACAAACGGTAATACTTTAAAATTTCTAAAAAAAGTTTGTAAAAGGGTAACACAGGTTTTGTTGATCGAGAATACTGTGACAACCCGCACTAAACCAGGTATCCGTACAACTTAATTAATGATTAATTACTACTTGATTACTGTGCTTGATTGAAACTAGCTGATAAACTGCTACCTGCATACTGATACATGCACTTACTTGCATCATACTTTATATGCTGTCACTACATTATTTACATACGGCACCTTAGTGACAAACATGATGCACAAAAAGCACAGTAGCACTAAACGGATACACAGTGAACATGCTGATATAACCAGCATCAGGCAGACACTGCCTCTAAGGCCTGTTAAGAGCCTCATATATTTTGGCTACACTTGTATTGAGTGTAGGAATGTAAGGGTTATGGTACCGCGTCTCTAGGGATAAGATACACTGATTCGGATGTGCCAAGAACGTACTTTAAGTACCAAACACAGCACTTTAAGAATTAAACCAGCTTCTAGCTGACTAATAAAGTGCCAGAACATGAGAAAATAACACTAGACACTTTCTAAAGTGTTGGAAACAAAATGTGTCACTAAAAACAACGATAACGACACTTTAAAGCCTTTTGTAATGCTTTAACGGATTACTATCCAACCGGACACCCGGACTTTACCCGGAACATGAAAATATTACTATTTTCACTAATTATATTTTTCTGAGCCAGTTAGGGTCCCTGATTACCCTAACACCCGCCATAACGTGTAACATACAACTAACAAGGTTAAACACTTGGTTAACTTAATTAACAAAACAAACCTCCTAACTATCTACTTAAAATCGAACCAAGGGACCCCCCCCCCCCCCATGGCCGATTCGGTCCCTTTGTAACTAGGAGGGGACACACATGGTACAAGAGTGATTTGGATAATCTTAGATGATTAATATCTAGGGGACATATTAACCAATGGTTAATAACACTTTAATTTTTCTATAAATACACACTTAAACACCAAGAACATTATCACTAAACTACACCACATTACTCTCCTTCTCTCTTGCCCTCCCACCTTCGGCCGAACACCCCACACACCACCATCATACTTTCGGTTCTTGTTCAAGCCAATCCAAGGTGATACAAACAGCAAGGGTCTCGTATTAGGAGCCTCGGAGCAAGCGGAACACGAAGGACCTCTCCCGTTAGCTTTTATCCACGCGATTTTCATCAAGAATCTTCCCTAGCTTAGAGCTAGAGGTATAACACTTAAAACTTGTTCTTGAACTTATCTAAAGTGGTTAAAAGGAACTTTGTCGGTTAAATATCGATAACTTACATTTTGAAGCTTTAAAGTCTAGTAAAAACACTAAAATGGTGGTTAATAGCTTGTAACTTGTGTAAAAGATGTAGTATTTGGAATTTGTGATTATTGAGGCCCGATCTATGATGTGGTAGCTCGGATCATCGTTTAACCCGACTTTGTAAGATCATGGATCTTCACATAAGCTTGTTTTTAGAAGAAACAAGGGTTAAAAGGTGAAACTCTACCACACATGAAACATGAACTTGTGTAAAAATGATTTACTCGGGTAAAAGTGTTTTAACGTGTACAAAAGTTGTTTTCTTGTTTAACCCGCTAATCGGACACTTATAACACGATTTAATAACATCTAAACCGCAAAACAGCAAGCTGAGTCACTGTTTCAGCCGCCTTCATCAGGCTGTAAACGGACTTTAAAAACTCGAAAAACGGAATTTCAAAAGCCTAAATCGTGTTATTTCGAAAAACGAAGAAAATGGCGCTGGAATCGTATTTTTCTGATGTCGGTTACTATTTTAAAAACCTGTTTTCGTGACAGCAGCTAAGGCTGTTTGTTACTGCAGTAAATTGGGCCGTGCGTTTTCGATCACAACTTAAAACCCGAACCGAACCAGCCCCTGAAACTTTTATCTAAGATGGTCACGGATGTATTTGTGACCCTCAAACTGGAATTTCGATAAACGGACATACGAGGAATTTTTGACGAATTTTTCCATAAACTGTGATCAGAATGTGACAAATCTGATCACAGTTCGGTAAACGATTTTCTATAAATTATTGGTAAGAAACTGGACCCCGATATTTTTATACAATCATTTTTGGGTCGATTAGGACGACCCGTAAAAATTTGGGAATTTTTGGAAAGGGTTAAGCATTTTATTTAGTCGTCCGAAAACAGTCCAGTTTCCACACATTGAAACTGAAACGACAAGGGTAGCGTTTCGCGTGTTAAAAACATAAGGGTTGATTGTTGCTAATCATGGGTTGTTTTCAAAAAGAAAATGATACACTTGAAAGCGTGGCCACCTCCAGTTACAGAGGAAACTCTGGCGAAATTTTCTAAAAACCTAACACTTATAATTATTTACACAACAAGTGCTAGAACTATTTTCGACATATTTTCGAAACATAAAATTTCGCCATGACTTTAATTACTAAATATCCGGAGGTGGGATTTTCACAAAGATTAACGTGATAAATATATTTGTCACAACACTGTTTATGATTATTTTATGAAAATACATAAATATTATTTTAGAGTAAAAATAATACTTACAAGCGTTAATGATTCCAAAACTTTACGAACGCTTCCACATTAACATATAAGTTACACCGGTAATTATATTACCACTCGATTATTAAAACGTAACTTACGCACATGTATTGTATCCCCCATCCTTGGGAAGAAGTATAACTACCAAGTGTATACAGAACATAAACACGAAATAGTTGTCTAACTATTTCCCAAAGACTTAAACTATAAAGCTAAAGCACGGCCGTCCGTCTAATAGAATTAGCACTTGTAGGTCGTTGCACAGCTTACTGTATTGGAGACACTTGGTAGAGACGCGCATTCACTGTGAGTTCATGTCCCCCTTTTCTCTAACTGTTTTCAGTTTACTTAACCGCGGGGGTGAAATACATGTTACTTTGTTTACAAGTACTTTATACACGGTATGAATAACGTAAGGAGGTTTAGATCATGTGAATGGGTAGTTAGAACACCGAGGGACTCGAGCGGTAGATCTATCTGGGTGTAGCGAGCCCAGCTCCCGGCCCAACAGAACAGGCCTCTCGGAGGACTAACAGAACGGACCTGGAGTGACTTGGTACCCAACGCAAAATCGGCTAGGGTTGTGTCTACCTACTTGCATTTCACGACATGCTAATGGCCTTGCAAACCATTGGTGATCACAAGTCCTCTTACACTGCTACATACCAGGAAACTTTTATACTTACAAGTGTTTTACTTACTCACTTGCACATGAACTCGCTCAACATTATTGTTGATTTTTCAACTTACATGTATTTCAGGAAATTAACGAGATCTGGCACGGTATGGCATGTTTTCCGCTGCACTAGTTTCCAAGGTCATCTGGGGTTTAGGGGATGTGTCTCTTTCCTGGACAAGACACAGTCCTTAAACCATGTTTATGTTATGTTTCAAGTTGTAACGTCTGTTGGACAAGGTTATGGTTGTTGGTTAAAACAATGGTATTGTGTTTGGTTTTCAAAACTTAATGGATGATCTTGCATGTTTTTAACTCATATAGCTTTGGTATGATTAAGCTATGGTATTAAGAAGTCACACCAAAATTAACCACGCTTCCGCAAAGCCAGGGTGTGACAGCTTGGTATCAGAGCTCTGATCATAGCGAACTAGGATTCTTTCTCGAGTCTAGACTATGATCACTAGGGCTCTCACGAAAACATTTTTCTGCATACCACTTAAGTCCAGATCCACAACTTTTTACAAACAAATGTTGAGCACATTTTATTATTTATAGGCTCAGCTTGGAGGGCTGAGGATCGGTCTGGAGGACCGAAGTGATCGAGGTAGTTAAGCACGTTGGTTTGTTATAGGATCGATCTGGAGGATCGAGGTTTGGTTTAAGTGAAGGACAGAGAAGTCTTGTAGACTGGATGAAATTGGCTAGTAAGACTAGGAGAAGTATGTGATACCTTACTTGGTGACTTATGTGATTAACTGATTATATGATTGATTATTATACGTATATGTGTTTGTGTTACAAACGTTATGCTTTCATCAAGTACTAGAAAGATGGGCACTACGAACCCCATGACCATAGTATCAGACGACATAGTTCAACAGGGCACGAGGTGTGCATTTCTGATACTACCGGCACAGACAATGACGACTTTCAGCCCTTTGTGCACTGCCTGAAGTCGTAGCAGAGCCTACTGATGGCCATCTTGTTGGGAATTTGCCACTGGCGGTGATCCCTGCTCCTGTGCCCCTTGCCACTTATCTCGTTGTTGATATGCCTCCGACATTGCCTCTAAAGACGATGTCGAACTATTAAGAGGAGGACCCACTTGAGGGCAAGACCCTCTCGCTGCTAGCACTAGACTACTGCATGCGGACGCTCCTGCAAGGGAAACTCATTCCCCTATCCCAGACTCATTTGAGTTTCTGACATCCGCGTCTTCGCACATACAGGGAATGCAGCACCACTTACACGACGCCGACCCTGATATGGCATCATCAGCTGCACCGGATTCCACACACAGCTTTGAGTTTGATCGCGATTATGAGGACAATTCTGTTTTTCCGCCTGATGTTGATCCAGACCATGACATTGAGTTCATGCACTTAGACCAGCCCTTGGGGGATCCTGTAACCCCTGTGATTGTTGATCCAGCTGATTTTGAGATGGAGTTTTTGATTCGAAGCTAGCCGTGGCCCCTGAGCCAGGCGTTGCTCCTGACCCCGCATTGGAGTATGACCCTGTTCATGCCAATGCACCGGCTGTTGCTCCTTGATTGATCATCTGCTTAGATGAGAGAAAATTTGGGGTAACTGTGCAAGACAATTTATTATTACGGGGGCCCACGTAATAACGATTTGTAGTGCACAGGAATCCTGGTGGACTCTGCAGGCCAAGCTAATGATAACCAATGCAGCAGGAAATAACCTAAACACAAATGACCTAGGCGATGTAGCCTCGAGTTCATTCTATTACAAGCAACAAGCCAAATTGACAAGCCTATGTGAAGGCTCAGGAATTTATTTCCCCACTTATACAGTGAGTATATTTGCGTGTGAAATGGGGTGATTACATGATGGCTTACGTTGCTATATATATACCCCATAGACAATTGAAACATTGTCCAACCCGCTTCACGCTATTTCGACAAAAAGGGAATGTCACCCAGGCGTGACACAAACACCAGTACATTGCCAAGGACAGAAGCCGAGCTGCAAGAACTCATCTCGCAGATAAATGCACGACATGAAGACCTCCACTCTAAGTACAACGACGGCATTACTGGAGATAACCCTCCAACTGGCTGCACCTATAAACAGTTCCTGAACTGCAAGCCTTTGAACTTTGTCGGAATCGGAGGCACCGTTGCATTTGTTCGTTGGTCCGAAAAGACCAACTCCACTCTAAGAATGAGTAATTGTTCGCCCCAACAGAGTGTTACCTACATCTCAGGGATATTTCTAGATGGCACACTCTCTTAATGGAACCTCCAGGTTCAGACCCTTGGCGCAGACACTGCTTATGCACTGAGCTGGGACGAGCTCAAGGAAACGATTGAGAAGAAATGTTGTTTTCGGACAGAAATTCAGAAACTTGACGTGGAGTCCTGAAAATTGAGAAAGGACGAACCAGAGACTCCTGAACATGACCAGCGATCGCACGACTTGTCTAGGGTCGTCCCCTACTAAGTCATTGATGTAGTATGATATAGTAGTGTACTTGTGAGCTTTACATTGTGGTCTCGAATTGTGGCAATACAATCGCAGTATTCTCATCACATGCGATGTTCAATCAATTGTTTATGTCCTATAACATAAGAGGTTATGTGACTGACTTGTTGATAACATGAAATGTTATGTGTTGGTATTGTTGAATGCATACGTACACTTCACTAACCTATGTGAAACATCTTTTAGAAGATGCCGCCAAGACGCGAAATGCGCATGCCCACCTCTGAGGCAGAACTTAAAGAGATAATTGCTGCAGCTATAGCACAGCACGAGGCCCTACGCTCCGAACCAATCAAAGGTACCTCAGAAAATAACGGTTGTTCCTACTGGCACTTCCTCAACTACAAGCCTCCGAAGTTCGACGGCACTGGGGGTGCCATAACTTTTGTAAAATGGATTGAAAGTATGGAATCCATCTTTCGAATGAGTGGCTGTACGCCAGAACAACAGGTCCCATACGTTTCTGAGTTGTTTCAAGATGGAGCTCGATTATGGTGGAATCTTCAGGTTCGAATAATGGGCCTAACTACAGCATACGCGTTAACTTGGGATGAGTTGAAAGGAATGATGCATAAGAAGTATTGCCCCCACACGGGAACCCAGAAGTGGGAAGATGAATTTCGGAGCCTAATGATGGAAGGTCCGAAGGTGTTGGAGTACGTGCAACGACTCCATGATCTGTCACAAATTGTTCCATACCTGGTAAAACCAGAACTGAAGAAATTGGAACAATTCATTTGGGAACTGGTGCCTCAAGTCTTGAGCTTGATGACAACATCAACGCCACCAACAACTGATGCTGCAAGTAAGATGGGTTTGGCACTCGTTACGGAGGTAATTAGACTAGAAAAACTTGCAGACCCAGACAAGGAGACTCAGGTAGAGTCATCCGGAAAGAACAAAAGGAAGCTCACTGAAGGTACCCGAACGAATAATGAGAACAAAGGAAAGGGTTATATGAGCACTCTGCCCAAGTGTAACACATGCCAGCGTCATCATTCTGGCCAATGTGGACTGAAAACATGCGAAGTATGTGGGAAACGTGGTCACTTGAAGGACACTTGTTGGGCCCCTGCCGGTCGGGGAGGCCAAGGAGGATTTGGGAATAAAGATAATAACCGTGGTGGTTTTGGAAGTCGCCCACAGGGAAAAGATTACAAGGGTATCCTACCTAAGTGCGACAATTGTTTACGTTATCATGTCGGGCGATGCAAATATGGAAATTGTGGTAACTGTGGCAAGGTGGGACATGTCAAGGAAACTTGTTGGCAAAATACTAAACTTAGTAATGGGGGCCAGGACGGTAGTGAAAATCACGAAGGGGACAACGACAACGATAATTGTCAAGTCAAAATGAGTGATGAACAGAAGCGTGCTCGAGGGTGTTTAAACTGTGGAAGCAAAAAGCATTTCAGAAGATATTGCCCGAAGACAACCAGGCGCAAGGATGAAAGCTCCCCGTCGGAGCTAGGGAGGCACGCCAGAGATCCAAGCATGGATAGCGGTACGTCCCACATTACTCAATATTATGCATCTGTATTGCCAGCTACTGTTGCAAATTTTACGATTCACAATTCTAGTATCCAAGGACATAATTGGTTTACGTAGCGAGTGAGTAATTATTCCAGTACCCATTAGAACTAGCTTGGGGGAAGCTAGTGGAAGTCAACGCAGTAACTGGAATCGGCACGATAGAACCCGGAGAGCGTAAGTTTACGCAAGATCTATTGCCAGTTGAGTTTGGAAGCTCGACGTGATGATTGGGATGGACTGGTTGACAAACAACCATGCGGAGATTGTCATCCGCGCCCCGAAAACGAATGGAGAAATTATCGTGACCCATGGAGCAGGATACGCTCCTACGGATTATCAGACAAAGAAGACCCGAAAAGTCTCGCACAGAGGATGTGTTGCATTCTTGGCTCATGTTGTGGAAAAGGAAGTCGAAGAACCAAAACTCGAAGATATCCTCATGATTAGAGAATACCCCGAAGTCTTCCTCGAAGACTCGCCGGAATCATCTCCTCACGATTAGTCGAATCCCGCGTCGACTTAATTCCGGGCACTGCACCCGTAGTCGATGCATCATAGCAACTTACATTTTCGGAGATGCAAGGACCGACAGAGAAGTGTTAGCAATGGTTAGGAAAGGAAGATAACAGACCCAAATTTCCTTTTGGGGTAATCCCATCTTTTGCCCATCAAAAAGAAGGACGATGATTTTCAATAAACATCAACTACCGAGAACTGAATAAGCTAACGATCGAGGATAGATATCCTCTGCCAAGAATCGACGATCTGTTTGATCAACTGCAAGGCTCGAACTATTATTCAAAGATCGATCTTCGAGCTGGATACCATCAATTAAGGATACAGGAGGAAAGTATCCCGAAAACAGCCTTCCGAACTCGTTATGGACACTACGAGTTCCTCGTTATGCCATTTGGTTTGACGAACGCACCTGCGGTCTTCATGGATCTAATGAATAGAGTTTGCAAGCCATACTTAGACAAGTTCGTGATTGTATTCATCGACGACATCTTGATTTACTCAAAGACGAAGGCTGAACACGAACAACATCTTAGAACCATATTGGAGCTGCTAAAGAAGGAACAGTTGTACGCCAAATTCTCCAAGTGCGAATTTTGGCTACGCGAAGTCCAATTCCTTGGGCACGTGGTAAATGGGGATGGAATTCATGTTGATCCCACAAAGATCGAGGCGATCAAGGATTGGGAAACGCCAAGGACGCCAACCGAGATTCGGAAATTCTTGGGTTTGGCTGGCTACTATCGAAGGTTCATCGAGGATTTCTCGAAAATCGCTCAACCTTTGACGCTCCTCACGCAGAAGGATAAGACGTTTGATTGGGGAATCAAACAGGAGGAAGCATTTCAGGTATTGAAGGATAAGCTTTGTAACGCGCCAATCTTAGCTCTACCAGAAGGTGCTGATGACTTTGTGGTATACTGCGACGCATCGCGTCAGGGTTTGGGTTGTGTGTTGATGCAACGCCAAAAGGTCACTGCTTACGCATCACGCCAACTGAAAGTGCACGAAAAGAATTATACCACACGCGATTTAGAGCTTGGCGCAGTGGTTTTTGCACTAAAGATCTGGAGACACTACCTGTATGGTACGAAGTGCACAATCTTCACAGATCACAAAAGCCTACAGCATATATTCAACCAGAAGGAGTTGAATATGAGTCAAAGACGATGGGTTGAGTTGCTGAACGATTACGACTGCGAGATAAAATATCACCCAGGAAAGGCGAATGTAGTCGCCGATGCCCTAAGTCGTAAGGAAAGAATCAAGCCCATAAGGGTTAGAGCTTTGGAAACGATTATACGAACCGATCTTTCCTCGCGCATTCGTGCTGCACAAAAGGAAGCTCTCAAGGAGGGAAACCTTGAGGAAGAATATCTCCGTGGAATGGAAAAGCTTTTGGTACCAAACGAGGAAGGAACGTTATGTTTTGAGAAAAGGATTTGGGTTCCTCTGTTTGGGGGATTAAGGGAAGTCATTTTCGACGAAGCGCACAAGTCACGGTACTCTATCCACCCTGGATCGGATAAGATGTACCTGGATCTCAAAGATTACTATTGGTGGCCTAGGATGAAAGGCGACGTTGCTGTTTACGTGAGCAAATGTTTAACGTGCGCTAAGGTCAAGGCGGAATACCAGAAGCCTTCGGGACTTCTGCAACAACCTGAGATTCCCAAGTGGAAATGGGAACAAATCTCAATGGATTTTGTTACAAAACTGCCAAGAATGCCAAGAGGCCATGATATGATTTGGGTGATGGTTGACCGCCTAACAAAGTCCGCACACTTTCTGCCAATTAAGGAGAAAGACAGTACGAGTAAACTTGCGGAAATATACCTGAGAGAGATTGTCGCACGCCATGGAGTACCTCTCTCAATCATCTCTGATAGAGACGGAAGGTTTGTGTCGAGAATATGGCAATCCTTCCAAAAATCTTTTGGCTCACAATTAAATCTGAGCACTGCGTTCCATCCGCAAACTGATGGCCAGAGCGAGCGAACGATACAAACTTTGGAAGACATGCTGAGGGCATGTGTTATGGATTTAGGAGGTAGCTGGGATAAACACTTACCTTTGGTCGAACTTTCGTACAACAACAGCTACCACACCAGTATTGGTGTCGCGCCATTTGAGGCCCTATACGGACGCAAGTGCCGATCACCCCTATGTTGGTCCGACGCAGGTGATAGGCAGCTTGCTGGTCCCGAGATCGTCCAAGAGACGACAGACAAGATCGCGCAAATACTTAAACGCATCGAAGCCGCTCGCCACAGACAAAAGGCCTACGCGGATCCAAACCGGAAGCATGTGGACTTCCAAGTCGGAGAAATGGTGTTATTGAAAGTTTCACCCTGGAAGGGGGTGGCACGCTTTGGGAAGCATGGAAAGTTAAATCCGCGCTACATTGGTCTCTCTACATTTGAGGCCCTTTTGCCTTAGCTCTTCGGTATATGCTTCACTGACAGCCTTCTTCGACTTAAACTTACTTCACTCCGATCTCTCCTTAGCAAGTTTATCATTAAACATAGATAAATGATGTGAATAAGCGTCAAGTTTTTTCATCTCTTCCTTTACCATAACCCGGGAAGCAGCCAACTGGCTCACAAGCTCACCTTCTCGGGCTCGGGAATCAGCCAATTCCTTCTTTGAAGCATCGAGCTCTATTTACCTTGCATCAAAAAAAGCTTTAAGGTCATACAATTGATGACGAAGAGCAACCCAACGCCCTATTCCCTTAGGAAAATATATAATTAACCGAACAGCCTGATTAACCATCCTATGAGCAACGTCTTCATCTGAAGACTTCTTCAACAACTTCTTCTCAACAGGAGTGGCCACATTCATAAGAATGTCATGATACACTACCCCATCCTTAGTACTATCGGATGGACAAACTTACCATTTAGGCACAAACAAAATAGGCTCATCGGCAGAAGTGTCACCCTCGATCAAACCTTTGTCTTTTCTAACCACTGCCTTTTCAACAACCTCCTCCACCTCTTCAGCAACAAACTTAGATAAACCTACCTTCCACTTCCTCTTCACACTTGACTTAGATTGCTTAGAACCACCAACAATATCTTTAGACGCCTTCTTCTCTACCTCCTTCTCAATAGTTCGCTTACTTTCAACACGACAGAAATATCAGCCTAAGATGGGGCAAAAGAAACACCCCTTGCATCAGCAACAACCTCTTGAATACCATTTGTCTTCATAACTTGATACCAGTCACAGATGCTATAACATCCAAATCATCTTTAACCCCACTATCAATGGATATGGTTGGAAAAATGAGATGTGGCACCAACAGAGGAAGCTCCCCTGGTAGGCCTCCTAATAGGGCAAGAATCCTTCTTCCCTACAGAAGCATCTATAACTAGTTGAACAGGAGCATTAACAAGATCACCCGTAGTATGAACATGCTCTGTACGATGAGTAATAGGGGGACGACCAACATGAACCTCCTTTGATTCCAATTCCACAGCAGAGGATCCTAGAGCATAATGAAGTCCAAAGCACTCATCTCTAAAAAAAGCAAAAAAGAGAAAGGCCAAAAAATAAATAACATAATATAAATGTAAAAGAAGCATAAGAAAGGGGCATACCCTTCCTGTCTATAATAAAAGATGGTTCAAACTCAAGATCAGTCCAGTTTGCACTAATTCCTAACAACACAAGAAGCTCCTCTGGTTAAGCACAGAGCTTCGAGCAAGAGGCAAGAAGTTTCAGCAACAACTCCTACTCAAGCACAGCAACCTCATGTTTCTTCTCATTTAAAACATCGGCAAATTTGCAAGGAAAAATAATAAAGGGGAGAAGATTCTCAGAAATAAAATAGAACCTATCATTCTTAGTGGTAAACCAATCCCCATTACGAGACAAATAGAACAAACGATGAAACATATGCAAAGAGGGCTCATAACTAAGGGCACGACAACGTATCTCAATATGCATAACACGAGCAACTCCGACAGGGCTAATTGACCAAGGGACAAACGGTAATACTTTAAAATTTCTAAAAAAAGTTTGTAAAAGGGTAACACAGGTTTTGTTGATCGAGAATACTGTGACAACCCGCACTAAACCAGGTATCCGTACAACTTAATTAATGATTAATTACTACTTGATTACTGTGCTTGATTGAAACTAGCTGATAAACTGCTACCTGCATACTGATACATGCACTTACTTGCATCATACTTTATATGCTGTCACTACATTATTTACATACGGCACCTTAGTGACAAACATGATGCACAAAAAGCACAGTAGCACTAAACGGATACACAGTGAACATGCTGATATAACCAGCATCAGGCAGACACTGCCTCTAAGGCCTGTTAAGAGCCTCATATATTTTGGCTACACTGGTATTGAGTGTAGGAATGTAAGGGTTATGGTACCGCGTCTCTAGGGATAAGATACACTGATTCGGATGTGCCAAGAACGTACTTTAAGTACCAAACACAGCACTTTAAGAATTAAACCAGCTTCTAGCTGACTAATAAAGTGCCAGAACATGAGAAAATAACACTAGACACTTTCTAAAGTGTTGGAAACAAAATGTGTCACTAAAAACAACGATAACGACACTTTAAAGCCTTTTGTAATGCTTTAACGGATTACTATCCAACCGGACACCCGGACTTTACCCGGAACATGAAAATATTACTATTTTCACTAATTATATTTTTCTGAGCCAGTTAGGGTCCCTGATTACCCTAACACCCGCCATAACGTGTAACATACAACTAACAAGGTTAAACACTTGGTTAACTTAATTAACAAAACAAACCTCCTAACTATCTACTTAAAATCGAACCAAGGGACCCCCCCCCCCCCATGGCCGATTCGGTCCCTTTGTAACTAGGAGGGGACACACATGGTACAAGAGTGATTTGGATAATCTTAGATGATTAATATCTAGGGGACATATTAACCAATGGTTAATAACACTTTAATTTTTCTATAAATACACACTTAAACACCAAGAACATTATCACTAAACTACACCACATTACTCTCCTTCTCTCTTGCCCTCCCACCTTCGGCCGAACACCCCACACACCACCATCATACTTTCGGTTCTTGTTCAAGCCAATCCAAGGTGATACAAACAGCAAGGGTCTCGTATTAGGAGCCTCGGAGCAAGCGGAACACGAAGGACCTCTCCCGTTAGCTTTTATCCACGCGATTTTCATCAAGAATCTTCCCTAGCTTAGAGCTAGAGGTATAACACTTAAAACTTGTTCTTGAACTTATCTAAAGTGGTTAAAAGGAACTTTGTCGGTTAAATATCGATAACTTACATTTTGAAGCTTTAAAGTCTAGTAAAAACACTAAAATGGTGGTTAATAGCTTGTAACTTGTGTAAAAGATGTAGTATTTGGAATTTGTGATTATTGAGGCCCGATCTATGATGTGGTAGCTCGGATCATCGTTTAACCCGACTTTGTAAGATCATGGATCTTCACATAAGCTTGTTTTTAGAAGAAACAAGGGTTAAAAGGTGAAACTCTACCACACATGAAACATGAACTTGTGTAAAAATGCTTTACTCGGGTAAAAGTGTTTTAACGTGTACAAAAGTTGTTTTCTTGTTTAACCCGCTAATCGGACACTTATAACACGATTTAATAACATCTAAACCGCAAAACAGCAAGCTGAGTCACTGTTTCAGCCGCCTTCATCAGGCTGTAAACGGACTTTAAAAACTCGAAAAACGGAATTTCAAAAGCCTAAATCGTGTTATTTCGAAAAACGAAGAAAATGGCGCTGGAATCGTATTTTTCTGATGTCGGTTACTATTTTAAAAACCTGTTTTCGTGACAGCAGCTAAGGCTGTTTGTTACTGCAGTAAATTGGGCCGTGCGTTTTCGATCACAACTTAAAACCCGAACCGAACCAGCCCCTGAAACTTTTATCTAAGATGGTCACGGATGTATTTGTGACCCTCAAACTGGAATTTCGATAAACGGACATACGAGGAATTTTTGACGAATTTTTCCATAAACTGTGATCAGAATGTGACAAATCTGATCACAGTTCGGTAAACGATTTTCTATAAATTATTGGTAAGAAACTGGACCCCGATATTTTTATACAATCATTTTTGGGTCGATTAGGACGACCCGTAAAAATTTGGGAATTTTTGGAAAGGGTTAAGCATTTTATTTAGTCGTCCGAAAACAGTCCAGTTTCCACACATTGAAACTGAAACGACAAGGGTAGCGTTTCGCGTGTTAAAAACGTAAGGGTTGATTGTTGCTAATCATGGGTTGTTTTCAAAAAGAAAATGATACGCTTGAAAGCGTGGCCACCTCCAGTTACAGAGGAAACTCTGGCGAAATTTTCTAAAAACCTAACACTTAGAATTATTTACACAACAAGTGCTAGAACTATTTTCGACATATTTTCGAAACATAAAATTTCGCCATGACTTTAATTACTAAATATCCGGAGGTGGGATTTTCACAAAGATTAACGTGATAAATATATTTGTCACAACACTGTTTATGATTATTTTATGAAAATACATAAATATTATTTTAGAGTAAAAATAATATTTACAAGCGTTAATGATTCCAAAACTTTACGAACGCTTCCACATTAACATATAAGTTACACCGGTAATTATATTACCACTCGATTATTAAAACGTAACTTACGCACATGTATTGTATCCCCCATCCTTGGGAAGAAGTATAACTACCAAGTGTATACAGAACATAAACACGAAATAGTTGTCTAACTATTTCCCAAAGACTTAAACTATAAAGCTAAAGCACGGCCGTCCGTCTAATAGAATTAGCACTTGTAGGTCGTTGCACAGCTTACTGTATTGGAGACACTTGGTAGAGACGCGCATTCACTGTGAGTTCATGTCCCCCTTTTCTCTAACTGTTTTCAGTTTACTTAACCGCGGGGGTGAAATACATGTTACTTTGTTTACAAGTACTTTATACACGGTATGAATAACGTAAGGAGGTTTAGATCATGTGAATGGGTAGTTAGAACACCGAGGGACTCGAGCGGTAGATCTATCTGGGTGTAGCGAGCCCAGCTCCCGGCCCAACAGAACAGGCCTCTCGGAGGACTAACAGAACGGACCTGGAGTGACTTGGTACCCAACGCAAAATCGGCTAGGGTTGTGTCTACCTACTTGCATTTCACGACATGCTAATGGCCTTGCAAACCATTGGTGATCACAAGTCCTCTTACACTGCTACATATCAGGAAACTTTTATACTTACAAGTGTTTTACTTACTCACTTGCACATGAACTCGCTCAACATTATTGTTGATTTTTCAACTTACATGTATTTCAGGAAATTAACGAGATCTGGCACGGTATGGCATGTTTTCCGCTGCACTAGTTTCCAAGGTCATCCGGGGTTTAGGGGATGTGTCTCTTTCCTGGACAAGACACAGTCCTTAAACCATGTTTATGTTATGTTTCAAGTTGTAACGTCTGTTGGACAAGGTTATGGTTGTTGGTTAAAACAATGGTATTGTGTTTGGTTTTCAAAACTTAATGGATGATCTTGCATGTTTTTAACTCATATAGCTTTGGTATGATTAAGCTATGGTATTAAGAAGTCACACCAAAATTAACCACGCTTCCGCAAAGCCAGGGTGTGACAAATACGTGTAATATAAAACACAATATGACCCTCCGGACATTTGTTACCAGTCTGATCCCTAGGAGCCACAACCCCAAGAGTTGGATCAATACCATGATCGGAGTAAAACTGATTAACAATAGTTTAAGTATAGAAAACCAAACATGGATGTCATTCTTAGAACTAGACGCCATTACAAAGGAAGAAAAAGAAAGAACTCACTTGCCGAAAAGAAGAGACCACCGGAAAACCCAATGTGTTTTAAAAGCAAGCACAATGATAAAAAGAATTCAGGAAGTTACAGGTTATAAAGAAGAACCATAAATTCAAACTTTGAATTCCTATAACAAAAGATAGGTGGAGGGCCAGCATCGAAACCACCACCAGCTGAAAGGATAGGGAAATAATACCTCCCTTGTGGCGTTGCCCCATCAATCACGTCCTGGCCACCGGGTACTACTTGCATAGGCAAATGAACAAGTGGGTCAAAACAAGGATAAGAAAGAAAAAGAAACGAAACGTTTTAAACCCATCAAGATAGTAGCTTCTACCAATAAGCTTCCAACCACAAGGAAAAAAATTGAAATCATAGCTTCTAGCTTTCCCACATATTCCTTAAACAGTTTTACGCAACATAAAAACTAATAACAAAAAATTCGTTAAAAGCAAGAAGCTAAAGATAAGAGGACTTATAGCACCCTCATATGACCCACACAATAATGTAAAAACATATATAAAGCTAAGGCACATATTCAAATATAGCTAAATCCCTAAAAACAACAACGGCCCATTTGAGTCATAAGTACTTACATTTGCAACATAGACACTTATGACAGGGGGCTTATGACATGGGTTCCCATAAGCTCCCACTTAGCAAAGCTAAAAACAATAAGTTAAACAAAGTTACACCAAATACAAGAAGCCGGGAGCTGGAAGATAGAAGCTAGCAGCTGGATGCTCATGTTATTGTACACACATTGGGTCTTGAACCTGTAAAGTCAAAGTGATGTGTATTTGCTCAAAAGTGAATAATGTAGCATTAAGACACACAATCTGACATTTCACAATGTGGCAATGTCATCTGCACAAGCAACATCACAAGGGGATAAGCTTTACCATGTATAGAAGGTCATCCGTACAAGCAACATCACCAGGGGATAAGCTTTACCATGTATAGAAGGTATGAGATGGAGAGTGCTTCCCAAGGCAGACCCTTCTGCCTATAAAAGGGAGTCTTCTCCCAGCTTCGATGATATGTTCTCACTAGTCCCTCTCTCTCTAAACACATCACCAGGGGATAAGCTTTACTACGTATAGAAGGTATGAGATGGAGAGTGCTTCCCAAGGCAGACCTTTCTGCCTATAAAAGGGAGTCTTCTCCTAGCTTACTAGTCCCTCTCTCTCTAAACCTGTCCTCTATCATTTACATTTAACTCTTAGAGATCAAATGACTGATTCTCATGCCGGAGTCCAAACGCGGGTGACCAGCTCTTGCGTTAAGGATGACGGTGTGCTTTGATTGTAGATTTCGACTAGGAAGCTATCCGTTAGAGAGGATCATGGACCATCCCCCTTGCCATACTCTTGTTGTTTTAACAACCACATGAGACACTTATACCAATAGTGATTACCACACTTTATGATATTCAAGCTCTTGGTCAAGTACAAGTATGTATGCACAAGTCTATCAGCCTTTGGGTTATAGCACACTAAGGAACAATGGAGCAAAGAAGGCATGCCTCAAATGATTGAATGAGGCCAGTATTTATGGGTTGATCAAAGGCAGGGGTGCACAGGATGCCTAGGGAGGCATGACCGTGCTTGTGCCTGAATTTTGTTAGAAGTTTCGAGCATTTGTCCTTTCTATCTCTCGAGGTCTTGGGCACGAGCGTACCTTTGGTCCCAACAAAGTTCGCAACAAGTGTTCTTTTGTTGTCGAGCTTTTGTCTTGTTCTATTTTGTCTTTTATAGGGGCACGACTGTGCATCACTATGCACGGGCATGCCTGCCATCTTTTTTTTGCCCACCAAGTTGTTCTGATTCTACAAGAAGGCGGGCTGAGGCTAGAGGCACGGTCGTGCCTTTGTTGTACACACGGGTGCTTCCTGGAAATTTCATATTTTTTGTCCGGTTTTCATCATTTTTTGGAACTTCAAATTCTGTAAAAAATGAAAAAGAACGATTTAGGTAGTGTTTCCATCACAAAGTCCCTCGAAGGTATTCATAAACGACGGTAAGTTCATATTATAAATACGTATAATGGATGACACATCATTTGTTCTATAATTTTTTATCCAAAAACTTAAATACTTTGAATTTGATGATGAAAACACATTCAAATGGTGCGAAAATCAAACCTTAACAAATCCTTCGCTTCAGTTTTAATTAATTTTATGTTTTAACCTTTGATTTGACAATATACAGCTTCACACAAAAGTTTAACATCTAGAACTCTTAGACTTGAAATTCAAACACTAATCAAGAGCGTAGGTTATCTAATTGAATGTTAAATCAATTACATTGGTACCATAGCTCTGATACCAATTCTAGAAACGTGTTATAGATCGAAATCCTACATATAATGTTTAAATGCCATCAAAGACGGAATTTTTGAGGATAAACAACCCAATTCGATAACATTGTACTGATATACCAAAAGAGTTTACATCGTTAAGCACCGAGAGAAATCAAGTGTCATCTTCTCCTTTAAAAGACATATATCAAATCAAATGTATGACATCACCTACGTATAGACAGACTTAGACGATCGTGAGCTTTAGTCGAATCATTCATATGATTAACACATTTAAACGACTGACTCATTCAATTGACATCACCAATCTAATGGCACTTCGTAAATGTATATCTCATTCGTTAGACATGTTCGCATTCGTTTAAACTCATTAACTCATACATATTTTGTACATAATCGATCTAGCCTATTAGTATAGTAATGGTCAAGAATATGCATCAACGCACTTTTTTCATACGTTTTGAAGTGAATTATTATCAAAACATAAATGCACAAGGTCATCTAAACTACTTCTCAGGTTGTTGTTTTTTATAATGCACTATGGGTTGTGTCTATTTTATTCGTTACGACACTCATCTTTTTATCTACGTGCCAACATTAATTTTATTCTAAAACCAAGCCTTACAGATTTTTGATATAAAGCACAACGATTTGTTCTTATTTTTATTTTTTGTGACATTCTTCTTTTTGTTTATAAGTTAACATAATTTTTTTTTCTAAAACCAAGCATTATAGATTTTCTGTCACATCAACACTCCCGTCTCACATAAACCACTGAACGGTTTTGTTTTTTTATATTAAATCCTGCGTTTAACCCCTTCTTATTTTATTTATTGCGACTTTGAATTTTAATCGGTTTTTAACAACTTTTATCATACGATCTGACATAATTTTAATAAGACGTAATGTTAATCGAAACATAAAAGTACAAGTCATCTAAAAGTTGATGCAATTATGTGGATGCGGCTCGACTCGGTTCGACTACGCTACGAAATGCAGTCCGAGACTCGATATCCTCCATCAAGTCTCGAAGCGATCTTTCATGTCTGCATGTTGCTGTTCTATTTGTTGTTACTGTTTGGATATGTTTTTTTGTGTATCTGCATGTTGCAGTTCTGCTTCTGCAAGTGTGCAAGTTATGTGTGCAGCATATCTTTCACGAAAGACCATAAGGAACCCCTGCACGAAGAACTTAGCATGTGCTGACAACATCTTCACAAAGAACCTTGGCGAAGAACCTTAGGTGAAGAACCAGTTGCCATGAAGATCATCTTTCAGCAGTTTATTGTTGGTTGTTTCTGGTTCACGAAAGACCCTAGTCTTTCGTGGAATCATGTTCTTCGTGGGCTTCTTTCAAGGCCCAGTAAGGTTCTTCGTTGAGTTAAGGATAAGGTGCTATATAAAGGCAGTTTGCAGAGCAGATATCTAACACACACAGAATAGAACACAGTGAGTATATTCACAGAGTTTGAGTGGTTTTGTTGTAAATCTTTGTGTTGTAACTCTTCTGAATATAATACAAGTGAACTTTAAAGTTGAATCCTTGTCTTGTATCTTGTGCTCTTGTCTCGGTTGCATACCCGTTTGGATTCCACACAAGCCGGGTGTGTTCGGCAACAAGGATAGGTTTCTTAGATCCTCCTCTAGGGACCTACAAGTGGTATCAGAGCTTTGGCTCTCATCTTTGTTAAAACTGAGCCGTGTGTCGAGTTTTCGAATATTTTCTTGAAGATTTTTCAGAAAGCTTTTTTTGTTTTAAAAATAAAAATGGTTTAATTTTCTGAAAAACTTGGTTGTTTGTTTACAATTTTCATAAAAACCTCATTTAAACTCATTAAGAGATTTGTTTTTTCTTAAAATTTTTGGCAAAATCGTGTTCCGGAAACTTTTCGGTGTGTTGTTTGACCGGAATATTCACCGGAATTTTCTTGATGATAAGATAAGATCTCAGAAATATTTTAAAAAGGGTTGGAGATTATCAAAGGTACAAGTTGTTTTGAGTTTCAACGTTAAAATTTTTGTCTGGCAATTTTTCCGGTGAATACTTTGGCCGGAAAACTCATAGACTTCATTAGTGTTCTTGATATTTCTGGGTTTGGATTGTAGTTGAATTATTGAAAAACTTAAAATATAATTTGTTTACAAAGTTGGTCATCGAATGATGTTTGTTTGAAATTTGTGTCTTTCGAAAGTATGGGTGTTTGACAACTTTAGCTTACCTACTCACTGTTGCAGAGATAAGATAAGATTTGGATAAAAATTTCTCAACAACTAAAGTCAACGAAAAACCTATGTTCTTCGTCAATTTTGTTCTTCACGAAAAACCCCATTCTTCGTTGATTTGGTTTTTGACGAAAAACCCATTTTTCAATTCGGTGAAGAACCCAATTTTGTCGTATTAGGTGAAGAACCTTTTTGTCTTATTTGGTGAAAGACATTCTTCACTTGTTCTCAATCACACAAAAACCCATTTGTTGTTTGTAACTTTGGTGAAGAACTGATTTTTGTCTTATTAAGGTGAAGAACCCAATTTTTTGTCTTATTCAAGTGAAGAACCATCCTTCACCTTTGTCTCAAACTCACGGAGAACCCAACTCTCACCCTTGTTTGTCTTATTTGGTGAAAAACCCCCTTTTGTCTCATTCATAGCAAAACATTTTTCAACATATAGTTGGTTTTTCGTCCATATTGGTTATTTGTGGGTCTCACAAGTCAGTGAATTATATTTTTCGTGGACTTTGTTCATTCACAGAAGGTTCACAATTATCTTTAAGTTGGTTATATTCATTTCACCATGAGTTCAGACCGGTGGGGTTGGAAACCTGATCCCAAAGCGGATATGTATACGAGTAAAGTGTAGGATCGTTTGCACGACCAAAACGAGTCATTCAGAAGAGTTCTTGTCAATACGAGAGGCGGAAACTAACGTATCGACTTTGAAACAACTTGATATACACTCTAATTGTCTTGTTTATTGATATAACAGCGTTTTACAGCAAGTAGACACTTCAGCAGCACCTCGGTACCAGAATCAGAAAGTTACAAATGAATTGGTCAAGGCAACTATTTATAGGCATATCCATTTCGTACGAAATGATTCATGTGAAATGGCTAGTGCTATTTCGTACGAAATGGACTTACCCTTTCGTGCGAAATGCACTTCCCATTTCGTGCGAAATGAACACACTCACATGTTTCTCGTATATCGTGCCCTGATCTATCCAATCTATTACAAGACTCGATACAAGACGAAGTCGACAGACATATGCACCAACATAAAGGTTCAGGTCCAGTCCCTTCATGGGCTCAGACTCCCACGTCTTCGTCATTAGGACAATCGAGTTCAATTACAGTAAATCAGTGGACTTTTGTTACAAACCAAAACCAAAGTGTGACAAAATTTCGGTATGTCAACTCTTCAGTCTTGATTAGTCTTTCTGTTCTTCCAAAGTATCTGACAGTGTAATCATCCTTCAATCTTTTTCTCTTCTTCAGTATCTCAACCTGGTTCTTTACCATTCAAACTCCCCCTTGAATGTTGATCTTACAATCTTTCAGGATCCAAATCTGGCTCTTGCATCTTCAGACTCCCCTTTGCTAGCAGACTCCCCCTTAAGTTGTTCTGGGATCGCAATCTGACTTAGCTTTTCACAGGTTCAGGTTGTCTCCTGGCTCTCCGTAGCAACAGGATTAGGAACCTGGTTCAAATCTGCACATTTTCATGCAGAAAGTCTTCAGAGATCGAAACCTAGCTCTTCCAATGCTGTTTCCTACACAATCCTCTACCCAGAAATAAATTTCACAAATTTAACAATTTGACAAATTTAGAAATCACTGGTAGATGTCAATTAACAACAACACTCTTATTTTGAGGTAGATTTATTTATAACAATTTTCATTTCAAAATCAACTCTCCCAACCCACTATTGGTCATCATGTTTAGCACTTGGAATTTTGAAAATCAGCTCTCCAACATCAGTTATCGAAAATCTTTTTGTATTTTCAAATATTTATGCTAAAACACTCCGAAAATCTTTTTGGATTATTGTTTTTAATGGAAAGCATTAAAGAAATATTTACAAACAATATTTTTGTGAGTTTGCGTTAGAGGATCATATCAGTTTATGAGACAAATCACTAACACCGTTAAGCTTTAATCATTTTAAGTTCTAAACGATTCACTTAGATTGTCAGTATACTGATCCACTTAAATTTTCACACAAAGTTCAACTGTTTCGAGATACGAGATTAGTGTTTTAAGCACTTAAACTTATTCGTGTGTCCCACCTCAGAATATACTCCCGTATCCAGACTCCTATATTCAGTCTTACAGGTGAATGTACACTAGTGATATCTGTAAAGGGTTAAATTCGAGACCATGAGAGCTCAGGCTATTGCTTCCGCAAAATCAGAGAGATGATGGTTCGACTTTAGGTGTGTTCCCTTTAGAGAATCTTTTCTTCAACAGCACATGATTAGCATTTTTCAATGTTTCATCATTTTTTATGCTGAGGGCGAGCTTTAAGATTAAAGCAATGTAAAGTATTATACGAGGACTAGGCTATTGCTCCCGCAAAATCAGAAGTCCATATATAATACCCCAGATATCACCACGCACAAAGACCTAGTATGTCAGAAATAGAAAGCCCTTCAAACAAGATTTCAGGGGTTACCTATATATCCGAGAGATGTTCCCCACGAAATAAGCAAGTTTGATATTTAGGTTTATATCCCGAATACAATCTACTAAATGTGTAAAAACCTACTGGCATATCATCAGTGAGACCGTTTATCACATTTGACTTTCCAATTCTTTAGCATGTTGTGATAGTCCACTGATGTACTATCATTTCCTCTTTTTCACAACAACACTCATTTTGTTTTTTCAAATGTTTATGGGTTTTTCAAATTTTCGAAATTTCTAAAAATTTTTACTCCCCCTAAAATCAAAAATATGTTTCAATTTTGGATTTTCAGGGAAAATTTGAAAACAAATTGTACGAGCAAAGTGACAACTGTTGTGAACTACTTCAATTCGCCATCCACTTGGCATAAACAATCCGAACTCCCCCTGACAAGAAACTATTTTCCCATTAAGATTTCAAAACACTTAAGTTTGTTTTAATAAAAATGGTTTTTCCAGAAAATAAGTTTTGTTGAAATTCACAAACCACTTTGTAGGTTAGGGGTTTCATCACATTGTTCCTTCAACCAATTATAATGAAAGTTAAATCAAGTTCAACTTAATGACCTTGATTAACCACTTGTAGGTAAAAACCTCTTTTTTTTCAACCACTTGTAGGTACATACACTTGTATGTTCTCACAAATCAATACCTCTTGAAATTTGAAATATGACAATTTTAGAAATACTACAACTTGAAGGTCAAAATATCAAGAATGATGCCGATTCCTACTCCACAATTACCAACCTGAGAGTTCCGGCAAGTCAGGATTTTTACATATGAAATACAGACACCCAAGCCTGACTAGCTTTAGGTGTAACCTTCTCAGTTTCAATTGGGGTTTGAACATTTCTTTTTTCTTCATAAAAATCTTTTACCCCTTTGGCCTTCCCATCTACCATTTTCCCAAAAATATGTTTTACTTTTCCATTAAAAGCTTTTTCAACATCAAATTCTTTATTTTCAGAATAGAATTGATTCGAAATTTCCACTTTACCAACCTTTGATTTTAAATTTTCAGCCCGCAATGGTGGAAAGTTGACATCATCCATTGGCGGAACTGAATTTTCACTTTTAACCTCAACTTGTGGCTCCTCTGACTTTAACGAGTTAGAATTATCGCCAGTTTTCACATCTGATTTCTTAACAACCCACATTTGGTTGTCAAGATTTATTCTTCTCTTGTATAACCTTTTCGAACACTCACCAACATCATATGTTGAATTTTTAAACACTTTGAATTTTTCAGTTGGTGGTTCAGTTTTATCAACAACTTTTTCTTTCAGTTTAGAAGAGACTCCATGTTTTGTGTTGGTTGCTTTTGGACAATTCCAGGCGATGTGACCAACTTCTTGACATCGGTAACAGGTTCTTGTCTCCTTTTTCTTCTGATTAGCTCCATTCTTCAGTCCCTCTTGCTTCTTAGCAAGGAATTCTTTGTTCGATTGCTTCCAGAATGAGCTCTTTTCTTCTTCCTCCGAACTTTCTCCTGAAACAAATACAGTTTTTGGTTTATAAGTTTTCTCATTTTTATGATTTTTCGATGGAATAAAACCCAATCCTTTCTTTTTGAAATTACCGTTATGGTTTGTTTTCTTTCGATAACCTGAACTAGAACTATAACCCTTTTTCTTGTTTAACCTTTGTTGAACTCTTGAGGTGTAATTTTTAGGTTTTTCAGAAAGATTTACATCTTATATTTCAGAAATATTAATTTCTGTTAATTTGAAAACCTTTTTGATCATTTCAGTTTTAACACCTCTTATTGGAAATCCCTGATCAGAATATAATTTGTCTGAATCATTCAAAGTATATGCCACTTTGATTGGTTCGTCATTCAAATTAGATTTTGATAACAGAAATTCTTTATTGTAAACCCTTTTGACCGACGACTTTGGACTGTCAACTGATGAACTCGAACTCTCGGATTCGGACTTTGACTCTGAGTCCTCATCTTTATCCAACACCTGATCGACCACTTTCTTTATTAACTCAGACTCATGATCAGTGTCAGACGATGTGAACGTGACGTCAATGTTTTCTGGTAACTCATCAGTTGTTTCGGACATTAACTTTATATTGACAGCCTTTTTGACTTGCTCCTCATTTGGTTTTCTGGGAGAATAACCTTCCCAGATCGGAGGCGGACACTTGTTATAATTTGCACTTTGTTTCTTACTAGTATCCTTCTCTTCCGACTTCTTGTCCTGAAAGGCTTCAAAACCTGCAACAGTTGGATAAATTCTATCAATCAAAAAATCAGAACTAGAATAACTTTGTAACAATCGTCTGATTCTTTCATTCTCTATCTTTTCAGTCTCCAACTCTTGCTTCAACTTTGCACATTCTTTAATATAGTGATTGATAGCCTTCTGCTTTGACATCATCACTGCATTCATCATGGTTAAAGCATCTTCTCTTTCAGAATTTGTCTTTTGCAGACTGTTAACTGTTGTGTTCAAAACATCATATGATTCTTTCACATACTTGACATCAAACAATAATTTTTCTTTCATCTTGTCAAGCTCACTGTATTTCTCATCTTTCTCTTCACATTGTTTGCATGGTTCCAAACATTTTAGACAATGTTTCGTGACTTCAACAATCTTTTCAACTTCGATAATCTTTTCTACTTCGACTATCTTTTCAACTTCAACTATCTTCTCAGCTTCAACCATCTTCTCAGCAACTTTAACTTCTTCACTCTTTTCATGCTTTTCTACCTGAGCAACATTCTCACATTTTACCTTTTTCTGTCCTTTTGCTGCTCGCTTCTCCTTTAGTTTCTCCAGTCTATCTGCAAAATAAAATTTAAAACTTTCAGGAGATAATTGAGTTTTTCCAATGTTTATTTGTATTTCTTCTTCATCATTACTGTTATCAGTTGATGATTAATCAAAGACTGTTGTCTTTTCTAAGCTTTCTTCTGAAGAAACAAACTCTTCATCTTGACTTTTGTCATTTTTGTCAAACATATTCATCCACTCTTTCATCAAATCTGGTTCTTGAACTATTTGTGCAATGAAACCTCCAAGCTTTGAATCAGTCGGAATGTATTTGTCCCAGCTAAAACCTTCTGCCATTTTTTCATCATCTTGATTAACCAAATAAGCTTTCTTCTTTCCTTCTTCAATAGCATGGGATGATGACGGTTGTTGAGTAACTTGTTGATATATACCTTTCGGATAATAATCATTATTCCCGAATGGATTCTGAGCTCCACCTGCTTCTCGATTGGTACATTCCCTCTTGAAATGTCCTTTTTCCCTGCATCGAAAACAAGTAACTTTAGATTTATCAAAACCTAAAGTAGAAACATTTGCATCACGGAAGTCATCTCTTCCAGTAATCAGCTTAAATTTCTCAGCAATCCTCAACACACTCGCTAAACACCACTTAATATCCATAAGCTCCATTTCCTCAACATCAATCTGATCGTAGTCCTCTTTTGTTAGCATAGGATTTCCAATTCTTCCTGCAACCAAACCCTCATATGATTCTAACACTGTAGCTAGTAATGCCATATGACCTTTAGCGACTTCTTCAGAGAAATTTTGACCATTCTGAAGATGCAATGCGATGTTGCAGTGTAACACATAACCATTATCACTGTTTGAGCTTTGGAACTGATGACTTGAGGTTGAAACATTCGGACTAACATTCGAGTATGAAGAAAATCCACTGTTACTGAATGGACTTTGATTGACTGATCCGGATGAGTTTTCTGCACTGAAAGCGGTTTGGACCTTCGGACTTGTCTCAACATTCTAAACATTCCCTTTGTAATACATCTTGATGTCTTGTTGACCACTTGGATTGTTCATTCTAGCAATCTTTTGTTGTTCAAGATCTTGTCCTTCAAGTTTTTCAATGAACTGAGAAATTGTCAATTTATCATATTCTCCAGTGTTCTTTAAGATCATCAGATATGTACCCCATTCTTTCTGCGGTAAAGCATCAGCTAATTTTTCAACCCACTCTTCTCGATCTTTGTTTATATCTAACAGTGACATTGAACGAACTAAATGACAATATCTCTCGATCAGTTTCTTTGTAGTTTTACCCGGCAAGCTAGTAAACAAATCAAATTCTTTCTTTAACAATGATTTCTTACTCCTGATCATCTCCGTACTTCGTTCAAACTTAATTCGAAGTGCTTCCCAAATCGAATGTGAAGTATTATCATGTTGAAGTAGTATGAAGATGTCTTCTTTCACAGCTTGCTGAAGTAGACTGATCATCATTTTTTCTGCGTTGTACATGTTTTTCTCTTTATCCGACAATTCAGAAATAGTTTTGATAACACCCACATCTGTACGAGGTTTAACATACTTCTTCTCAATACACTCCCAAGACATTAAATGATTTGCTTGAACCCAATTTTCGAAAGGGTCTATCCAACAATAATATTCTTTAATGCCCATCAGTTTTGGAGGTATTTGCAAAGTTCCAGTTTCATTTTCCATGTTCACGCTCTGAACAATGGTAACAGGTGTACTCGGGGCAGTAGCAAACGCGTTGTAAAATTCCTCTTCCATTTGGTAAAAAATTTAACAAAATCAGTCTTCAAACAAAATGGCAATCTCAAACGAAATGACAATCTGATGCGAAATGGCTCTTTCAAGCGAAATGACCTGCTGGACAACTTGGTACGAAATGACTCACACGAAATGGATACTTTCAAACGAAATGGATGATTTCGTGCGGAATGAATGATTTCAAACGAAATAGATGATTTTGTACGAAATGGATGATTTCAAACGAAATGGCACACTTTCAAACGAAATGGCACACTTTCAAACGAAATGGGTAATTTCGTGCGAAATGGTGATGATTTCAAGCGAAATGCCACTTTGGTGCGAAATGGAACCTCAATTCGTACGAAATGCTGCTGATGTCATCCAATCGGCCAATTTTTTTTTTCAAATTGATCAGTTTTTAGTTCGATTTTAGGTACAATTCTTTCAAGGATTCGTTAAAACAGTGTTTCGCTTATAATGTGTGAAAATTAAGCCATTTTGACCATGAAATCTTGTTAAATTTTGAAAAGAAGGTGTAGAAGTCAGAATTTTGAAAAAATCAAGCTGAAATCGGTAAGAACTCTTCCTCCTGAGCTCTGATACCACTTGTAGGATTGTTTGCACGACCAAAACGAGTCGTTCAGAAGAGTTCTTGTCAATACGAGAGGCGGAAACTAACATATCGACTTTGAAACAGCTTGATATACACTCTAATTATCTTGTTTATTGATATAACAGCGTTTTACAGCAAGTAGACACTTTGGCAGCACCTCGGTACCGGAATCAGAAAGTTACAAATGAATTGGTCAAGGAAACTATTTATAGGCATATCCATTTCGTACGAAATGATTCATGCGAAATGGCTAGTGCTATTTCGTGCGAAATGGACTTACCGTTTCGTGCAAAATGCACTTCCCATTTCGTGCGAAATGAACACACTCACATGTTTCTCGTATATCGTGCCCTGATCTATCCAATCTATTACAAGACTCGATACAAGACGAAGTCGACAGACATATGCACCAACATAAAGGTTCAGGTCCAGTCCCTTCATGGGCTCAGACTCCCACGTCTTCGTCATTAGGACAATCGAGTTCAATTACAGTAACTCAGTGGACTTTTGTTACAAACCAAAACCAAAGTATTCAAAGTCTTTTTTTGAGCGAAAATGAAACCGGTAGTAACAACCGCCCACCAAAGCTCATGCATATAAATGAGTATCCAGGATGGCAAGAGAGATTTCATATGTATATTCTTGGGCAAAACACAAAGTTATGGTTGTCTTTATCGACTTTGAAACAGCTTGATATACACTCTAATTATCTTGTTTATTGATATAACAGCGTTTTACAGCAAGTAGACACTTTGGCAGCACCTCGGTACCGGAATCAGAAAGTTACAAATGAATTGGTCAACGCAACTATTTATAGGCATATCCATTTCGTACGAAATGATTCATGCGAAATGGCTAGTGCTATTTCGTGCGAAATGGACTTACCGTTTCGTGCAAAATGCACTTCCCATTTCGTGCGAAATGAACACACTCACATGTTTCTCGTATATCGTGCCCTGATCTATCCAATCTATTACAAGACTCGATACAAGACGAAGTCGACAGACATATGCACCAACATAAAGGTTCAGGTCCAGTCCCTTCATGGGCTCAGACTCCCACGTCTTCGTCATTAGGACAATCGAGTTCAATTACAGTAAATCAGTGGACTTTTGTTACAAACCAAAACCAAAGTATTCAAAGTCTTTTTTTGAGCGAAAATGAAACCGGTAGTAACAACCGCCCACCAAAGCTCATGCATATAAATGAGTATCCAGGATGGCAAGAGAGATTTCATATGTATATTCTTGGGCAAAACACAAAGTTATGGTTGTCTTTATCGACTTTGAAACAGCTTCATATACACTCTAATTATCTTGTTTATTGATATAACAGCGTTTTACAGCAAGTAGACACTTTGGCAGCACCTCGGTACCGGAATCAGAAAGTTACAAATGAATTGGTCAAGGCAACTATTTATAGGCATATCCATTTCGTACCAAATGATTCATGCGAAATGGCTAGTGCTATTTCGTGCGAAATGGACTTACCGTTTCGTGCAAAATGCACTTCCCATTTCGTGCGAAATGAACACACTCACATGTTTCTCGTATATCGTGCCCTGATCTATCCAATCTATTACAAGACTCGATACAAGACGAAGTCGACAGACATATGCACCAACATAAAGGTTCAGGTCCAGTCCCTTCATGGGCTCAGACTCCCACGTCTTCGTCATTAGGACAATCGAGTTCAATTACAGTAAATCAGTGGACTTTTGTTACAAACCAAAACCAAAGTATTCAAAGTCTTTTTTTGAGCGAAAATGAAACCGGTAGTAACAACCGCCCACCAAAGCTCATGCATATAAATGAGTATCCAGGATGGCAAGAGAGATTTCATATGTATATTCTTGGGCAAAACACAAAGTTATGGTTGTCTTTTATCACGGAATTCGATCAAGCACTTGAAGAAGCCGGTTCCAATGTAGCGACATTTGCGGATCTTTCTGCCGATGATAAGAAGACATATGATTTAGAAAAGAATGCATTCTCAAATCTAACTCAAGCCTTAAATAAAGATATTTATCATCAGTTTGTGGGATTCGAAATGACAAAAAGTTTGTGGGATGCACTAAAGGCAAGAGGTCAAGGAAATGCGTCGTCACGCCAACTGAGACATGATCTGCTCAAACGGAGTTCGACGGCTTCATGTGTATGGAAAGGGAGTCGCTGGGAAACATGACAAGTCGATTTTATCATATGCTGAGTGAGATGGGTAATTTTAAGGTCGCGATAACTCTAGAAGAGGTTGTTACAAAGTTTGCCGATTCATTGCCGCACAATGGAATAGTTTCTTGGAGATTCTGAAATATAATGGCACACTAGCTACAACTAACATCCATGATTTCATTCAACTCTTGGAGAACAAGAATCAAGAGGAAATCAGGAAGGCAAAAAGAGTGTCGGTACCACAAAATCCTGAGATGTACTATGGAAATTGTTGAGGTACTAGCACGGCTTCAAGACCTGCTCAACATGCTCAGCTACAAACGGCTTTTGTCTCAAGCACCGATATGTATGGAACACCACAGCCAGTTGCCTCATAGCAAAGCTATCAGTCTACTGGAGTACCATCATTTTTTGATCCAAACTATAAAGGTCAACAACAAGCTTGTTATGGAAACACTTCATTAATAGTCAATGCTGGTAAACCAACTAATCCAAACACAGTTCGGCTAGACACTTCAAGCTTCTCAAAAGTGAGTTTTGAGGTGGCAAAGGAACATATGGAGCTGTTAAACACTTTCATGAGCGCCTACCGTGGGTTAGTGGCGAGGCAAATTGGAAACATCAATTTGACTCAAGAAGATTATCAACAAATAGATAAGGATGAAATGGATTTGATGGATATCAAGTGGGCATTTGCTAGTGCAGTGAGGCGAGCAAAAGATTTCATGGAAAGAACTGGTAGAACCAGCTTGGAAAGCAAGAAGGACACCAAGTATGGGTTCGATAAAAAAGCGGTCAAGTGTTTCAACTGTGGTGAATGAGGCCATTTCAAACGTGAATGTACGGAGCTAGCTCAGCATGGGAACCGGAATCCGTTCAGAAATCAAGGCAACCAACAGAACTAGAATCAAAATAGGAATAATGAACGTGCCTTGATGCCTGCAAACAATACTCATCAGGCAGGTCCATCAAACAACAACCGAGATCTTGTGGTGCAAGTTGATGAAGGTTGTGACTGGTCGATTCAACTGGGTAGCGGTGATCAGGATGGTATAGCTTGTTTTGCTAAAGTTGTCAAGGATCTAAAATAAGCGTGTGTGGAGAATCTTCAAATGAAGACAATTCTGGTTATAATGGAAGTTCAGATGAGGAATCCTCAAGTTCAGGAGAAGACGGTATGGATGAAGTATTACATGAGACCATTGATGCAGATGTTGAGGAGCTTTTGAGTGAAGCTAAAGTAAGCAATGACCAAAGATCAATTCTGGTGGATCAAGCTTCTTATTCTTCTTCTTCTTCTCATCATTCAGCCTTTATGGCTAATGTTGGTGGCTCGTTAAGTCAGGTATGTGTCGATGAACCTAAATCTGATAAATGTGATAATTGTGTTGATTTAGGGGTTAAATTGTCTGACTTGCAAAGCAAATATGATGATTTGCAAAGTAAGTATGACGTGACATTTATCCACAATCAAAGGTTGATCGTGGATCTTTCGAAATGCACAAAGGCCAACTTATTCCATAAAAATCATGAAAAAGAATTTAAGAAGGTAATTAACACATTAAGGGAAGATAAGTCCGAGCTAGTAAAAACAGTTTCAAGAAAACACACTGCTATAAATAATTACATCACTAGGCTCGAGGAAACACAAAAAGAGTTGGCCTATGTCAAGTGTGAAAATGAGGCGATCCAGCTTAGGTTAGATAGTTACTCAAACTCTAGGTATGTGCTGGATCACATCATTGACATATAGAAAAAGAAGAGTGATTTCACGTGCATTGGATATAAGAAGTGTCCTCCACCTGTTAGACACAATTATACCGCAATGCCTGATGAGGAGGATAAACCTCAATTTGAGCCATCTGTTCCTTTAGATGTTGAGGAATTCGCAGCTGGACTTGGTTACAAGAAGGAAGTATCATCAGATTCGGATGTGTCAGCGGATACGAAATTATCAACTGCTGAACAAAATCAGGATCTTCCAGTCATTGTTGAGGATGCTGATTCTTCAGATGATGAAACCGAGGATACTGACTAAGCCCAATCTGATGCGGTGACCAAAGAAGAGGACATACCTCTTAAGAATCATATTCTATGTGATCCTCCCGCAAAACCTGCTAAGACTGTTCTGGTTGAGTCCACGCCTGCGCAAGAGTTTGAGAGTTGTGAAAGCGTGAATTTGCTTTACACGTTGATTGGATTTGATAAAATAGATTCAGACAAGGATTTCCCACTCAAGAATGTCAATCAATCCTTGATTGATAAAGTTTTCGAAGATTCTACTGGTAAGTTTTTGGGAAAGTCGAGCCCAGGAGTTGTAGTAACTCAGTGTGATCCTATCCCAAAATCCAAAGTTAGAAAGCAATACGGGAATCAAAAATTGCAATCTCAAAACAATCAACGAAAGCAAAGTCACGCTCACCAAGGAAAGGGAAAAGGCAAACAAAGCCAAAACAAAAAGAAGTTTCAAAAGATAAACTTCATGAAATCCCGAGGGACTGATAAAATTGAATCTTTTGAAAACAAATCCAACACAGATTTTGTTATGCAAAAGAAAATTTTGAAAAGAAACAGTCAAAACAACTACACACAACACATGAACTGTTGTGATGTAGCACCAAGTACCTCAAGATCACGAAGTCCATCATCAAGCTCTTACAATTATGATACTCCGAGGTTTGTTGAGCGGAGATCATGTTTTGAATGTGGTGAGTATGGGCACATTGTCAGAAACTGTCCATATCTCACCAAAGGAAAGACAAAAGTTGATGCCCCCCATGGTAACTGTTACCATAAAAGATCTGTTTCACAAAAACAGGACCCTCATCTTGTTAAACAACGGGAAATGGAATAGAAAAAGAAACAAAGAAAAGAAGTTGAAAAGGGTTTAAAACCAGAGGTTATCAAAACACAGTCTGTTAAATCAGATTTTAAAAATGAAAAACAGAAACATATTTGGAAACCAAAACAGGTAACTGTTTCAAGGGGAGCTACATCAATTCCGAATCATCGGGAAATGGGTGTCACAATTCTCGATAATGACGGACGACCCAAGTCTGTGAAGGCTTGGGTCCCCCTCTCTAACTAATATCTGAATGAGTGTGCAGGATGTTCCAGGAGGAACTATTGATAGTCTTAGGATTGTCTATAGTGGAGCGTCCATGCACAAGATCGGCGACATAAGGCTCCGAAACATTGTTACATCTAGGAGAATATTGTTGCCTTTGATGGAGAGGGAAAAAGAAAAGAAGACAAAAATTCCGATGAAGGAATGATGGTGAAAGAATGTGGTTGAATGAAGTTGAAAATTCGAAAAGATGAAATATGTGCCAAAATTTGATTGTTGAAGGCTTTGATCGGGTCATCAGGAAAGATTCCAATGAAAAGTTTACGCCTGCAGCACGTCTGAAGCTTTTCGACGATTCATGGATTTTTCTTCCACAAGAAGTTCAAAGTCCACAAGATGAAGGCGTATGGTACTTTTCTCTACGGTGTGATTGAAGAAAATGTGTTTGTTGAACAAACCAACCGGGTGTGCGGATACCTTTGCATGGATTGATCAACCGCACACTACTTCTAAAGGAGAAAGCCGAAGACCTTTGCTGGTGCAAAAGCATATGGAAGACATCATGTATCGTGACCAAAGATGATGTGTATAAGCTTTCCTACATGCTACATTTGCCACTTACCAGCTGGACCCGGAGGTTTCTTATCTTGTTGCTGTGAAGAGAATTCTCGGTTCATTGAAGTAGTTGCAAAATCGACCTTGAAATCCACACCGGGTGGATATCCAGTTTGGGAGAGCACTCTGATTCCTGCCAATGCATGAAGTAGTTGCAGGATTACGGTTTTGAATTTCTAATCTCTCCTATCCTTTTCAATATTTAAGCTGCTTTATGAATTACTAACATCTCGTACAACATTCCTTGACAAGACACACTGATCTCAAATATCACCTCACACGTGATTGTTTCAACATGAAACTCGACAATGTTGTTTTGGTCCACACCGATTACCGACATGCCAATTGAGTTTTCCAAAATTTGATAAATCATTTCTGATTAAAATTAATTTTGGTAAATGACATTAAGGTAAAACATGAGTTAATCCAACATCGGAAAATCATTTTTGTAAATATTTACTTGTGTTTTCTTAGTTTCTCGTACTTTTTGCATTTTAGGGGGAGTAAATTCGAAAAATACAAAAACATTAAAAATTTCGAAAATACAAAAACACCGAAAAATTTCAAAAACACAAAAACATTAGAAAAAATGAGTTTCCTGGTGAGCAAAAGAGAAAATGATAGTACATCAGTGGTCTGTCAAAACCTCTTTGAACTTAAAATGAAAAACGATAAACAACTCTATATATGATGTATCGGTAGGCTCACAATCATTTAAAGTGTGCAGGGTGATATAAACTAAATCGACTAAAGATTGTGTAGGAACCGCTCATTGGCATATGGTCTTGGTACCGAAATTTCGTTTGATATATTGTCGAGGTTCTGAGATACGTGGTCTTTATGCTGTTTATCATCTGAGTGTCATGGTTGTTTCTATTTTACCGAAAATAATGGGGCCGCAAGTCTAGATCTTCCATGATACCATACATACGTGTACATATCATAAAAACATGTAGATAATACATGATGCATACGACCTCAATAAGTGATAAACAATCACATGTCCCAATCAATAAGTGATAAAATATCACAACTTTTATGTGGGAGTCAAGTTTGTCTCTTTGTCGGTACGATGGTACTAACCTGTTCACGGACTTGCTCTCGTGCCCTGCATGCATCGAATATCAAGTTCCTCATTAATAAGTGATTTAATCACATAGAGCTTGTATTCATCCATAAATAAGTGAGTATCTCACATCATATACGTTGAAAATAGATGATGAATGGTATACTCACCAGTAAGATGAACTCTCGTGCATACCTTGATACGGAAATGTGCCGTGAGTGGATGAACACCGGTCGGTAAGTAGGAATCATACCTTAACGTATCCCCTAACCGCGAGTACATCTGATGAGTTGAGCTTAAGTGGACAACAATACCGATAATAGTTATAGGATGCTTATCTTAATTTTAACTAATTGAACAACAAGAGCGTTTTGGCGTGCCCGTACACTGATATGATTCTCTTACCCTCGAAACTCGCAAAAAGAATGTCTGTAAATATTTATTTACTGCTTTCAGTTTCTGCATCTCTGTATATATTTATTTACTGCTTTCCGTCTTTACTTTTGAAAATGCAAAAAAACCAAAAATATTTTAGGTGTGTTTTAATATAAACTTTATAAAATCCATAAAGATTTTATTTCTATCTTATTTTTGATTACCCGATGTTGGATCTCGAGTCTTTTCCACCTAAAACCTGATTGAAACCAAAACAATTGCATCTTCATAAACGGTTGAAGTTAACAAGTTTTGAAAGTTTAATTCTAAAATTGATCAAATTTTTACAACTTTCAAACTGTTGTCGGTCAGTAGTTGATTGAGAGTTGGTCATATGTGTGTCGTTTGCTTATGTTAGCTGTATTCCAAGCGGTTGTTCTCATTACGCGTTTAGCTCTGTTGCGTGTGCAGATGTAGCGTCCAAACCAGCTAAAGGCGAGGAGAACGTGTTAGAAAATAAGCTTTGGAATGAAGACACGACATGGATTCAATCAAAGGATCAAGATGATCGAGTTGCCGCTGACCACTCATCAACACCGCAAGGATCTAAAATTTGAAGATCAACGTCTCATGAGCAACGTTCAAGGGGGAGTTTGCTGATACACTCCCTGTTCGTGACACGTAAAGACTTTAAAGATCCGACAACAATGTGAAGAACGAACCATCACGAGCAACGTTCAAGGGGGAGTTTGATGAATTTTTGTGGATGCGGCTCGAATCGGTTCGACTACGCTACGAAATGCAGTCCGAGACTCGATGTCATCCATCAAGTCTCGAAGCGATCTTTCGTGTCTACATGTTGCTGTTCTATCTGTTGTTGCTGTTTGGATATGTTTTTTTGTGTATCTGCATGTTGCAGTTCTGCTTCTGCAAGTGTGCAAGTTATGTGTGCATCATATCTTTCACGAAAGACCATGAAGAACCTCTGCACGAAGAACCTAGCATGTGCTGACAACATCTTCACAAAGAACCTTGGCGAAGAACCAGTTGCCATGAAGAACATCTTTCGGCAGTTTATTGTTAGTTGTTTCTGGTTCATGAAAGACCCAAGTCTTTCGTGGAATCATGTTCTTTGTGGGCTTCTTTCAAGGCCCAGTAAGGTTCTTCGTTGAGTTAAGGATAAGGTGTTATATAAAGGCAGTTTGCAGAGCAGATATCTAACACACACAAAATAGAACACAGTGAGTATATTCAGAGAGTTTGAGAGGTTTTGTTGTAAATCTTTGTGCTGTAACTCTTCTGAATATAATACAAGTGAACTTTAAAGTTGAATCCCTGTCTTGTATCTTGTGCTCTTGTCTCGCTTGCATACCCGTTTGGATTCCACACAACCGGGTGTCTTCGGCAACAAGGATAGGTTTCTTAGATCCTCCTCTAGGGACATACAAAACTCCTTGACGATTGTGCTTTTTATATAAAGTGATCCTTCTTATTTTCTTGGTTGCGATGTTTTCTCTTCATATATGTTTCGTCATAAATTTTACTTTAAACCCGAGTGTTAAAGATATCAATGTCGCATCAGCACCATTCACAAACCACTGAGTTTATGTCTATCAGTTAGCATATAAGTTAAACTGGTATCTTTAGAAACTAAAAACTATGTAATAGTTCTAGTATTATAACTTGGGAAATCGTTATAATGACATGTTTGTATTCAAGCATAAATTTATATTATATTATAAAAAAATATGATTATTCTTTGTGTATCCGTGTGGGTTTTGATGGAGACACGTGGCTTAAAAAGTATGTTTAAAGATGGGAAACAAATTAAGCAATAATATGTTGGAGACTTAAGAAGGATGTAAGATTTAATTAATTATTTGGTTTAGTGGATATAGTGGGGCTAATAATGGGATCAACTGCCTTCTTATGTCTGTTTTGTTTTTAAATCATTGATTGGGACCAAAAGTTATCGAAATCAAGCTTATGAACCCCGAAAAAGTTTACAAATGGAGAAATAAGGTAACTGGTGAGTTAAATTTACGGGCTTGCCAATAAGGTAGTGGTGGAGTGGTTATGGAAAGACTTGGTGTTTCTTGTGATCAAGGTTCGACTTTCACTCTCCCTCTTATTTTCGGCGGCATCCGTGCATCTGGGAGAGCCAAGGTGCTGGAGGCGGTCGAGTAGTCGACCTTGGCTACAGCGCCTGATGTCACGGTGATTAGCACGTCGTTTCTTGCGGTTCCAAAAAAAAAAGTTTTACGGGCTTAAACAGCTACTTGGATTGGTTACCTGGTAAGTAAAATCTTTACCAATATTCCTTCTGGAAATCAAAGTGATACTATAATTAGCGAATAAAAATGTAAAATATGCATATACATAATATACATAATTATATATATGTATAATATTGTATTCTGTGTGTAACTGTTATATTGTAGTTTTCCCTTCCTTTCTGGCCACTTAAAGTAATAAGATTTGAGTGGGATCAAACAAGTAGGGTAATAAATTGTCAGGTCATGTTTCTTCATAAGAATTTAATATGCTTGTCCCACTACATCTATTTATTATATATAATAATGAGATTATTTAAGCTATTCATGTGTCATGTTGTATAAGAATACATCACATTCAACATGTAACATTTATGTGCAAGGGTTGAATTTGTCCATTAGTGTTTCCTATTATAAATTAAAGAGCTGTGATATAGAAAAAAAAAAAGAAATGTATATTTTAATGTTCGATTTTTCATTCAATTCAACCATATTAATATTATCCATATTCATTTAAATATGTTACTCCATCTTTTGACCTCTCCATAGTCCATTCCCACACTTTTGTGTTTCCATCATTTAAACAACTGGACCATGCATGTACGGGTATAATATTGAATAAATATTTTTGATAAAATAAATAAAATATGTCAAAAATTCCAAAGTGTAAAGTGGATATTTAAAGATGGTTGAAGTGTCATAATCAAAAAAGGCAGTGCTCTGAAAGCATGCAGGCAAACTGATTGGGGTTATGTTTATGAGTGACTCACCACCACCACCTGCTGGTGGGGTTGGCGCCACTGCAGCTGAACTTGACCTCTACTTGTCTCTTTGTTACACACAACAACACATCACATGTTTTCCACCTAGCTTTACACCTTTTTTCTTTCATTCTCACTGGATTTACCGAACCCAAAGTCATTTCATTTTCACAGACACAAAAATCATGCAGTCAAAGAATTTTTTGCGATATATTCATAAACTAATAGTTTCCTAACCTCTTATCTTTTAGATTAACAGATGATCCTATTCATATGTATTCTTAACCGCATTGATACGATTTTTCGTTTCTATATATGACTTGTATATAAAATTCCATTTTGCCATTCAAAAAAAAAAAAAAAGGCTTAGCCTTATATATTGTCAAGTAGCTGACATTGAAATATACAAGTCATGTCGTGTATACAATAATTTTCCGATTTGTACCTTCCACGAAAGTCGACTTGTGGGCTATGTATATCAATCATCATCTAGTTGGCAAAAGGTCGCGATGAGGCCAAAGGGAATGGCTTCAAAACCTTAGCTCAAACTATAGGTTCTCCAGCTTTGACACTCCAAACTGTCTCCTTATGCTTTCAGTTGTCTTGGTCAATTCGCTTTGGGGTCATAGGCATTGTCATGTTCAATAAACTTTTGCCCATATGATTGACTATTTTCAAACCGAACAACTAGTTAATGGAACTTGTTATTATAGACGTTTCATCTTTGTTTTTTACAGTACGTGAACGCTCAAACACATGAAGGGAAAGTATCTAGTGGTCCGCCAAAACATACATCTTTGACTAACACATTGAACCCGTGTAACAACGATTGCCCCAATAAGCCAGGTAGCTTGCTAATGAGAGAGCAAAAATCTTCACGGATAAGGTAGATAAAATATCATAAGTATAAAAATCCATCATTGAAGTTATAAGACGAGTCACTCACATTAGAATTCTTGATACTGTTTTATGTGATTTGTGTAGAGACCTTGTTCACATTTTTAAAACAAATTACAGTAAAAATGGAAAAACAAATATAACTTAAATAAAATTTTACAATACGAGTGGCAATTGAAGTAAAATAGCTATGAAGAAAGTGTAGAAGTAGTAGTTGAGTCCAAGTTCCCAATCACTTTCAATTCTATTTTCGCAATATGAACATTTCAAAGAAACAACTTAGCGCATTGATATCACATTCATCCTAGCTTCGTTTTAAGACAATTTGTTTTGTTGTTAAGCTATCACATAGTAGAAGGCAAAACGAATAAATATAAACAACAAATGATTGTTTGTGTACAAAGTTAGTGAAAAACGACATTTAAGAGTTGCTCAACACCCAGATTTCCATTTTCACTACTTTTCGAACAATCCCTCACATCATGAATGGAGATCAAACATAGCATACAAATGCCACATTGTCATTCAACAATTCAGTCTTGCATTGCATATATATGTGTTACCCTTTAAACCTTCCCTTATGAATCTTACTTAATTTACTAGCTGTTAAAGAACTTGATTATTTATTTGAAATGATGGTTGTTTGTATAAATAACCAATACACATTCACAAAGGAATGAAACCCCTCATAGTTGTGTCCATTTTGGTCTTGAAACACTTAACAAGTTATGCGAGAGCTCTACAAATTATGTAGGTTACGTTTCCCTTATGTTCTTATTTTCACGGGCAGTAGTCCTATTCCTCTTCACGACACATAATTTGTCTTTCGTAATAGGATCAACAATGTTATCATCTGACTTCACATATTCAACTATGATAACCCCCATGGAGAGCAATTATCGTATAGTATTATGTCTACGTTGGATGTACATTGGTTTTCCATAATACACTTTACTTTGAGCTCTCATTATTGTCGATTAACTATCGCACTATAAATGTGTGTATAAGTATATATGTTTCAGTAAAATTTCACACAATTGGGTTTTAAAATAAATAAATGATTTCAACCTTAGAATAAGCAACACACACAAATAGGCAAGTGTATCCATCGTATGCTAGTATAACTGAGTTAAGAACCAAGTATCCATTTGTGGGTACAATAGCTCCCGATATTTAATCTTTATTATTATCAAATAAGTAACACACATAAATTGTGACAACTGGCACTTTTCGTGTAATTACCGTACGATGTGAACAGTGTTAAATATTATATGGTTGTGTATTTTAAACATATGATGTGCATGATTTCATGGCTTACGTTTAAAAGAACTCACAAAAACATTTCATGATGCATAATACTTGTTTTTATAGGTCGCGACTTGAAATAGTTAGACAATGCACAAAAATAACTAGCACACTTATCAGACAAATTAGTAGTGCTGACAGGAGTTCAGTACTCAGACAAATAACATGATTAGGACACAGATTGAGTCCTAGAGCCAATGTTATGCAAAACCTCGTGTGAGAACGTAAGGGTTATGTTACTGCTTTCCGAGAGATAAACGGACACTAGAAACTGCCCCATACTAGCTAAAAACTAACCAAACAACATAATTCAGCAATTTTCAGCTTATGTAATAATCTGAAACAACGCCAGAACGCTCAGAATAACTCAAAAGGTGATGGAAACATTTTCATGACATAATAACATAATACGTCATACAAGTTACTAATATTGATCCTTCAAGCGATCCGATAACTAAACGAACACCCGAACACCACTAGAAGCATCATGTGAACTAATTAACAACATTTTTAGGACATGAAGCTAGTTATGGTCATAAACATAATGTTATATATCAAAAACATCTAAACACCTAAACTTCCTAACTAATCATCCTTATTATCATACTTTCTAACACTTAAACAAAATTTAAACAACCATACCCCCCCCCCCCCCATTGTGAACCATCCCTATGGGACCCACCATCCCTAATCATGTTGACTAATGACCTTGTTGGTCAAAGATGCTAGTTTCATGACTTGGAAGTTGAAGGACCTCATTAGGGAGCTATTAACCACCCTCTTTGTTTCATCTTCTCTTCATCATCTTCAATTTGTTTCTACCTTAGCCTTGTGCTAGTAGTAAGTGTCTTATGAACCCATTTTTCATCTTGATTTAGTAGTTAAAGCTTATGTGTAACTAAGAAAATGAAAGATCTTACAAAACAAAGAAGAAGAACACTTGAATCAAACTAAGAATCATAAGAAAACAAGTTGTTTATGCTATGTGATGAAGTTGTTTAATGATTGTTAGTGTGTATGGTGATGAACACCACATAAATACTTGTTAGATGATGATTAAACACATGATCTAACAAGTATGTTAATGGATCTTGAAAGATCTATGTTAAGCATGTATTATGTGAAGTGTGAACTTGAAAAGTAAGTATGTTTAAGAGTGGAAATTGGTTCTTACAAAGTGTAGTTCATGAAAAATGAAAGATTTGAAAGATTAAAGTTTTGAAGAACAAAGGTTACTTTATGTTAAGCATGGTTTTGTTACTTGAAAACAAATAGACTTATTGCATATGTGAAAATGAAATATTTGAAGTATTTAGAACATAAAAAGTTATAGAAAATGAATTTCTACAAAAATTGAATCACAAGTTGTAAAGATGAAATTTTTACAAAAATGGTTCATATGGAAGAAAAATCATGTTTTTAAGGTTAAAGGAACTTGTTAATCACCTTGTTAAAAGACTACAAGTTTTTACAAAATTACAAATTCATATCTTCATGAAGAATGCATTTTTATGCATGTATTAGACTTGTAAATTGTGGTGGATGATTGTTGGTGATTTTGAAAAGAAAATGATATGCTTGAAAGCATGGAAACCTCCATTTTACAAAGGAAACTCTGACGAAATTTTTATAAAATCTAAACACTTAGAAAAATATGTTTTTAACAAGTTCTTACAAGTAATCTTGATTAATAGTTTTAAATATAAAAATTCCCACAATTTTTGGTACAAAAATACAAGTAATGGAGGTTGGTTTTCAAAAATAAAAATAACTAAATATATATTTAGGAAAATATATATTAAGAGATCACATGAATTATGTGCTATGTGTATATTATTTGTGTTAGTTATATTAAAATTTAGGAACTTGAAATAATATACCACACAAATACCAAAAATTGTAATTAAGGAAACTACAAGAATTACAAGAATATGAATATACATTTTGGATACAGATATTGGACCTTTGGACAAATGGACATATCGGACAAATTATATAAATATTTCGGAATTTAATTTTTATTATAACAAAACTTGGTAAACGGTATTTTCAAAACCGAACAAATGACAAAGTATGTATTTTTACAAGTAGTATAAAACTATATTGTATTTTGTCAAACTTGGAAGTATATAATTTTTTTGTCTATGAAAATATTTATTTTCATAAACAACTTAAAAATATATTATTTTGGTGGAAACTAAAAATATATATTTTTCTAGTTTTGATCTTAAAGATAAATTATTTTTAAGATATACATGAACATTTACACTTAGCAAGTCAAAATATAGATATTTTCTATAAACATATCTTAAAATATATATATTTTAAGGATGCAAAGATTATGGTTATTGATGTGCGTAAAATGCAACATATAAATTACATCAAATAAGACATAAAACTAACTCTTATTTAGTACTAATGTTGGAAAAAGTGTGCTTTTGTCTTTCTTTTGAATTTACAGGACCAAATGAGCTTAAACGAACAAAAGGAACAAATAAACACCAAAAACCAACATAAATACAAATAAACGTGACATGCCCGACCCCTCAACAGCATCTCCAAAATCAAAAACAAGAAACAGAAGGCTGACCATGACCCGTGCCCACTAGATCTTGCAAAATCTTGGTATTACAGCTCAGCACAGGGCGTGGTCAACGCTAAGATTCGCAGAATCTTGCAAAATCTTGGTATTACAGATACGCTTCTGCACACGGGGCCGTGCCCAGCTCAGCACAGGGCGTGGTGAACGCTGAGATTCTCGGAATCTTACAAAATCTTGGTATTACAGATACGCTTCTACACACGGGGCCGTGCCCGCTGGACACGAGTCGTGTCGAGACCTATGCAGACAAATGCAATTAATGAAGGAAGAGAAAAATGATGGCCACAGGGGCGTGTCCGCTGGACACGGGGACGTGGCCGGGCTTCTGTCTAGGCTATAAATAGAGGTGCTTGGTTCACTTCAAAGGCATCCCCTGTCAAACCACCTGTCTCACACTTTGCCACCACTACAACACCCACATCCACCACCATCATCCATCATCCACCTTAGAGTATGTGTAGTAGTCTCGGGATCCAAGATTGATAGTAAGAGTTCTTGTCAATCAAAGGCCATGTTTGGCTAAGTCTCTTACAACACTTGGTGAATACAAGTCTTTAATGTATTACTTTTGATTTTTAATCTTTTTGCACTTTTTATTTGGTTTTGCATTAATGACTTTAATAACTAGTTTCTTATGTTGAAGGTGAAACTTGCTTATCATTTGTCCGTGGTGTCTTGGCATTACTTTACTGTCTATATAAAGTAAAAGATTTTCACCATTCATATCTCTACGGTCTATATAGAGATATGTTGGCTACCTGGTCGGGGGTTAAGGGAATGGTTTGGTAAGGTTCTTGCCTTGTTCAATGTATAGATCCTGCAAGGATCTACGTCAAGCTTACTAGGACCTCCTTCAATACCCACTGGTATTGGATGGCGGGGGTGCGAATGGCTTGATCCCCTCATATGTAAACTACTATTAATACATTAAACCGGCTACTTGGGATTGTATCCCTGCTGACTCAAACCACTTATCCGAGGGTAACGTCACCTTCAAAAGAGGGGCTTACCACTTTTCGCATTAATAACTTAATTAATTATCTTCCAATATTCCGACCCTTTGGGATTGTATCTTTACTGACTCAAACCACTCGGTTGAGGGTAACGTTAACTTCAAAAGAGGGGTCTACTACTATAACTAAGATAATCTCTTAAAAAGTGCAAAAGTGCGGAAATCATCAAAGGGCATATTAAAGGAGAGTCGGATGCAAGGGATTCATCTTGCCTATCTGTTTTTATTTTATTTTTATTTCAGCATTTTTAGTTTTATTTTTCATGTTTAAAAATCTTTTCTCAAAAAAAATTTAGTTTGATTAGACGTTGAGGATAAACCGGTACTAAAATCTCTTGTGTCCTTGGACGACCTCGATATGTTACCAACACTATACTACGCTCACGATGGGTGCACTTGTCCAAATGTGTGTTTAGTGTTTGTAAAATATCGTGTTTTATAAATTTAAAACATGACTAATGTGTAAAATGGGCTTAAAATATCAATAAAAATATATCACGCTTCGCACACACCAAGTTTTTGCCGCCGTTGCCGGGGACACAATGATTTTAAGAAAGTGAGAAATCAACTACCTAATCATTTTTCTTATTTTTCTATTTTTTCGGATTTTCCAAAATTTTTCAGCGTTTGCAGACTTCAGCACGGTGCCTTGCCCGCTGAACACGCCCCATGCCCAATCTTTGGTACTAGCAATCCTGTTTTAAGTCAGACAGTAACTGAACACGGGGCCGTGTCCACTGAACACGCCCCCGTGCCCAAGCTTAAGTTACTGAAAACAGAACCGTAAGATCCCGACGGTTGGTAATTTCTGACACAAACATGAGTGATATTGATTGTTTTTACTTTCGCTCCTCTTATGGTGCGTGGTATCAAATATGTGGTGGATCTCATAAAGATTTAAAATGTTACTTTTTAAACTACACTCCCCACTATACTGACCCATCGTTTTCCTGTAACCTTAAGATGGGCGAAAGTAAAAACGATCCCTATATATCTCCCGAGTGCGCTCAACCATTTCTTTTGGAAGACATGATTTTAGAAGACTTATGTCAATTCAATGAAATAATTCTCCAATTATTAGAAGAACTTGAAAAGGATACAAGCTATTCATCTCAAGACGATAATCAAGGAGAATTATAGACGCATTCGGAATCTAACAACACCGTCGATCCCGAAGCACCTCTAACTCTTGTGAGGACTTGAGCGATAGTCGTCCCTGTGTCGATTGTGCCGTGAAGGACTCTCCATCGGTCTCTGCCGATGCGTTCATAGACCTGCGCGATTCGACAAATACCTTCTTTAACGGGAGCCCGGATAAGGGGAATAAAGGTTGGTCTCGCCCACCGATATTTAGATTAGGTTTCACCCTTTCCGACAACCTCTTGCATTCTTGTCTAAAGCAATGGCAATTTAGGTACCTTAGGCACTTCGGTGTTGTTCCGTCCAGTAAGGAACCACCCGATCTGGACAAATTCCTTAAAATAAAACAAAAACTCTCTAGTCATGGGGCCGTGTCTAGGTCAACACTTCCCGTGCCCACCAAAAAAATGACCATGCGGGTGTGTCTAGGCCAACACGCCCCGTGCTTAGAATACGAACAAAATGTGTCAGAGTCATGTCTGACCACGGGGCCGTTGTGACAACCCTCACAATTACAGGTACCGTACAATTAATTAATCTTAATTATGTGCTTAATGACTGTGCTTGATTACAAATGACAGTTTAAACTGCTTTATGATTTTTGTATCATACATACATATGCATCATATTTCATACAGTCACTCCATTTATTACACACGAACTTTAGTGACATACTTGATGCACAAAGCACAGTTAGGACACTGAACGGATAATTCAGAAACATGCTGACAATGCCAGCACATGTACAGACTATGTTTTTAGGGCCAGTATGAGCCAGAGACAGGGTACTACACTAGTATGGAGTGTAGGGAAGTGAGGACTATAAAACTGCGTCACTAGGTGATAGTTAGAGTACCGGGAAGTGCCTAAAACCCACTAATAATGCAGAATTCCGCATTATTCATCAAAAATTCAGCATTTAACATGCTAGTAATGTGCAAAATTTTGGCAGAATGGTCCTGTATGCTTTCCTAAGTGTCGGAAATTAAAGGTGACATAAAAACACACATAAAGGACACCTTACGGTATAACTAAACACTTTAACGGAACGGTATCCAACCGAACAACCGGACATTACCCGGGACACTAAAATTTTGCCAAACACATTGTTTTAATATTTCGTGGCTAGTCATGATCCCCGTACACCATAACACCCCCTAAATATCAACTAACTAACACATGTAATATATACTTGAAAACTAACTATCATTTACCTTTTACCATCAAACTTTTACATCTAACCCCCCCATACCCGATTTCGGTCACAAGGGACCCACCAAACATCCCCACCATACTTCACATCTTTCTCCTAGATTTAATTCTAATTTTATATTAGATTGTTGCTTGTTGTTGTTACCAAGATATTAGAAGACATACCTTTAAGTATGGCCTCCAAGATCATAACATCACTTCCATATCTTCACACCCCACTCCCTCACTCTCTCCCTCTTCCTCTCGGCTCACCATAACCGCCACCATCACCACCATAGCTCAACCATCTTCATCCATTTTTAAGCTTCATTCAAGACTAGAAGGTGATTCAAGGGAGCTTGTAACTTGTGGATCATCAAGGAGCTTCACCCACCATTCTCTTTATCCTTTTCACTATAGTTCTTCCCTAGCCTTTGTGCTAGTTGTAAGTCCTTGTTTAACCCTTGCTTATTTCTATTTTGAGTAGTTAAAAGTTATAGTATGTTGAAATTTACAAAAACACTAAAAGGGTTTAAACAAGAAACTTGAACATAAAAGTTTACATGAAGATGAAATGTTGTTAGTAGGATGTTGTAGTGAATATGTTGTTGATTGCATGTTGATTCTTGGTTGTGTGATGTTAATCATCATATGGAGCTTGTTAAATGATGTTTAGAAACATGATTCAACAAGACTAGGAAGGTGATTATTGATACATGAAATAATCATCTTCTAGTTAAATATGAACTTGATAAAAATGAATTTCTTGAAATATAAATGAACAAAGTAAGTTGATGGTCATGTAGATCCAAGAGTTACAAAAGACTTTTCTAAACAAACCAAGTTTAAAAATCGATTTTTAAAATATTATGACTTTTACATACACTTACACCATTTTTGGAAATAAAACAAGCGTGAAAACATTTTATTTACAAGAAGAGTTCAAAAGGTTATTTTTTGTAAAAACTGTTTACAAGTTGTAAACACTAAACTCTTTCAAGAAGATGATTTTTAAAGAAGTAAATCCACTTTGGGAGGTGACTAAGTCCACTAAACGCATTTCCAAGTTACTACGTGTTTTCGGGATATAAAAGTTCATGATTAACATGTAACCCATATAGTTTTTGCTCTCGGTGATGTAAAGTTGTTTAAAGGATAATTGTTGATGATTATTGTGATTGTTTTGAAAAGAAAATGATATGTTTATTAGCATGGATGTCTCCATTTACAAAGAAACTCTGGCGAAATTTCCTAAAAATTCCAACACTTAGAAATTATTTTATAACGAATGTTTGCAAATATGTTTTAACTTTGTTTTTCAAAATAAACTTCGCCATAAATTTTTGTTACAAAATTTCAAAGTGTCAGAGGTTGGTTTTCGTAAATAAAAGCGGATAAATATATATTTACAATATATATTTTATACTAAAACGCTTGTGTGAATATTTGCATGATTTGGGAACTAGTTATATTACTTAGAGAAAAATAATATAACTTAACAAAATACCGTTACTAGTATATTTGGGATGGATAATATTTTGATAACGAAAAATATGATTTATCACAAAGTATAACATATTTTTGAACAAGTGGAAAATATATTATTTTGAGAAGTTATAATATATTTTGTTAGTATATTTGGAGGATAGATAAATTTTGGGACAATGTTTATTTTCTTGGAAACACATTATTTTTGACAACTAAGTTGTCATATACTTTTCTAAGGTGGGACTTAAGAGAACATAATATCAAGACTTTAAATCACAAAAATACATGTATAAAATACCCCCATCCTTGGGAAGGAAATACGCACATAAAATACTTGAGAAGTATGAATACGAAATAGTTGTCTAACTATTATTTCAAAACATAAAAATATAGTGTAAGTAAAATTAATTATTACTATTATTTTAACAATAAGTTATAACTTGGAATAATATCAAAGTAACGTAACTCAAACCGTAAATACCAAGGCACGGCCCTTTCGTCTAATAGACATTAGTACAGTGTAGGTTATCGTTTAGCTGACAAGGTTTGAGTACGAGCACAGGAGACACACTACAGTGAGTTCATGTCCCCCTTTTCTCTTAATTGTTTTCAGTTTTATAACTTCGGGGGTGAAACACATGTTACAATTATTACGGACATTTTATACATGGTATGGTTAGATTAAGGAGGGCATACTACTTAGATCATGTGAGTGATGGACCGAGGCCATTAATCCTCGTTGTAGGACCGAGGGACATGAGTGATAGATCTATTTGGGTGTAGCGAGCCCACACCCATGAGGCCGGGGCGGCCCATAGTGGTGACTGTGTCTTACAGCCGGAAGCCCGGTGCAACTCCGCTAGGTTTGAGTTTTCCCGTATCACTTCACACATACTAGTGGCTTTGCAACCCATTGGTGATCTCTTTTTCCTTATTGCTACATACCAGGGACTTTCATACAGACATATTTTAACGGTTTATACTCACAGACATACACATGAACTCGCTCAACTTTTGTTGATTTTTCAAACTACATGTATTTCAGGAAACTAAAGGGATCTGGAAAGTGTCTTCATATGTGTCAAGTTGCGTACGAATAAATGATGTTGTCCATGGTAGTTGGGAGTTTAGGGGATGTATTCCTTTCCTGGATGGAATACATGTTGCTAAACTCGGGGTTTTATTTTAAGTCTTTATGGAGTCTTATGTACTCGGTTAAACATTTTCATGGTTTGTAATTTATTTTGGTAACAACGTTTTCAAAACAAGTATGTATGGTATTTTCTAAGACTTAATTAATGGATGAACATCTTCTGTTTTATCATATAGCATTGTAATGATTGTTGCTCTGGTATTAAGAAGTCACACCAAATAAACCCACGCTTCCGCAAAAGCCAGGGTGTGACAGCTTGGTATCAGAGCCTCGATCATAGCGAACTAGGATTCTTTCTCAAGTCTAGACTATGATCATCAGGGCTCTCTTAAAAACATTTTTACATTGCATACACAAAACGTCCAGATCCAGGGTACAAACATTTTACAAACAAAAGGCACAAATACACATTTCAGATTTATTCAGTCTTAGAGACTGAGGGAGGTTCAGCCTTAGAGGCTGGGGAGGTTCAGTCTTAAAAACTGAAGGGTTCAATATTAGAGATTGGGGAGAATTTAGTCTTAGAGACCAGGAGGTTTGGTCTTAGAGACCAGGGAGTTGGTCTTAGAGACCAGGGAGTTGGTCTTAGAGACCAGGGAGTTGGTCTTAGAAACCAGGGGATCAGTCTAAGAGAGTGGGTGGGATAGTCTGGGGAAGACTAGGACGATTACTTTCTTACATTATTTTGACTTACATGCTTACTTGATTATATGTTGATATATGTGCAACTGTCGTGATGGTTTTGGTATAGACGTCATGTCTTCTTCGAGTGGAGTTTCTGGCGCACTAGACCCCATAGCAGTAGATTCAGATGATCCGATGCCCACAGATCCCGAGATTTATACATCTGATACTGACAGCAGTGATGATGACAACTTCCAGCCTTTTGCTTTGCCGGATGTCGGAGACGATGTTCAGCTCGCTGATGGTATTCTAGTCGGGGATCTACCTCTTGTTGAGATCCCTGCTCCCATTCCCCTTGTTGCAGTTCCTGTTAAGGATATGCCACTTGTTGATGATGTCGTTATTCCGGTCGTTGAGGTTCCGGTTATGGAGGATCCTTCTGATTCTTCCGGTCCAGACTCTTTTGAGTCAGTAGCATCTTCTACTCTCCATGCGTTGGGGTTACAACGATACCCCACTGACTCAGATTCCGATATGGCCATGTCAGCAGCATCCGATCAGGACCCTGATTTCGACCTTGCTGATGACCCCGATCATGATCCTGACCTTGCTGATGACCCCGATCATGATTTCGACCTTGCTGATGACCCCGATCATGAGATGGACTATGCTCCTGATGAGCAGCCATTCGAGGCCCCTGTTTTTCCTCACAATCTCAACCCAGATCACGAGATTGGGCTTGTGCATGATGTTCAGCCCCTAGAGGCTCCTGTTGATCCTATCGATCAGCCCCCTGTTGTACCCGCTGATCTAGATTTAGCCCCAGCTGACCCTGTCCCATTGCCAGATCATGACCCTATCTTTGCTGAGATACCTGATATTGCACCGATATTACCTGATCCAGTTCTTATGTATGTTGACCATGCTCCGTTTGCCGCCCACATCGATCCTAGATATGCTGACACCCACAACGGGTGGATCGATGATCACGATTATCCCCCATATGTTAGACCAGTCACTCCCTCTCATGCACCCATCTCTGCACCAATTGATGTTGCCCCTCATTTTCCCCATGTGTCTGATATCCATCGCACCGACCTTCCTATCACATTTCTCCAGGACATTCCTCCACCTCGTCCTCGGGAGGGTTCATCGAGACAGCAGCCTGCTTTTGCCCCGCCTGTGTCGTCAGCTGTACCATTCATGCCTCAGTTTCCTCGCACTACATCACCTTTTGCACCCTCAGGCGAGCCACTTATGTGGTCTTCGCCCACTGTCATGCCTCTATCAGACCCATATCACCCTTTCCATGTTGGATATACCACGGATGACATACTTATATCCCTGCAGTTACAGCAGGATGCGTTGAGCCGACGCGTCAAGGAGCTGGAGAGGATTCCGCATCCTCCTTCTTGTCATTGTCAGTCTCCTTTTGCTACACCACCAGCTCCTCTTCCACTACACCCGGATTCTGATGTCCGCTTCCTTATTCCGGAGCAGTAGATTGCTTACCTGCTGCGCGTTGTCCACGCACTCGAGGAGGATTGGGTACATATGCGCCGTTTGCTCTTCCCTCCTCCTCCTCCTCATCCTCCGCCATCAGCGTAGCTATATTTTTGGTTTGGTGCAGGTAGATTGTTTTGGTGAGAGAGTCGCAATTGGGCCAACATATGAAGACTTTTGGAAGACCACATTTTTGTATATAATTTGTGTAGACTGACTTGTATTTTGGGGTGATGTAACCCTATGATCTTATTTTGATGTACTGTGAAACATGTAAAACTATATTGTGGTCATGATTAAATGAAAGCTCAATGGCAACGTTCTCACTACATGCATTGTTGAATTATTTGTTTTATATTATAACATGGGATGTTATGTGTTATGAGGTTGATGGATGCTATTACATACGCATATTACTCACTTACTACAATTACTATGACCTGACCAATATGATCTTCTTTTAGAAGATGCCTCCACGACGAGACACACGGTTGCCTACTACTGAGGCAAAATTACAGGAACGTATTTCAAAAGCAATAGCTGATTATGAGGCCTCGCGTGCCGAAACAAGCAGGAATACCTCAAACAAAAACAACAACAACCCACCGAATGGTAATATTCAAGTCGATTGAGACACACTACATTACATTCGGATATTCCTTGCACATCCGCTAATACTTCCTATAAATGTTATTGCCTGTACAGGCTGTACTTACAAACAATTCCTGGATTGTAAGCCCTTAAACTACGATGGCACTGGAGGTGTTGTTGCTTTCGTCAGATGGACGGAAAAGACAGATTCGGTAATAAAGATGAGCAAGTGTGCTCCTGAAAAACCAAGTTACTTACGTCTCAGGACTCTTTCTTGATGGTGCTTTATCCTGGTGGAACCTGCAAGTTCAAACCTTGGGAGAGGCGGCGGAGTATGCACTGACATGGGCTGAACTGAAGGAGCTCATGAGGAAGAAATATTGTTCACGGGCAGAGATACAGAAGCTGGAGACGAAATTCTGGACCCTAAATATGGATGGCCCAAAAATTGTTGAATATGTCCAAAGGTTCCACGACTTGTCACGCGTTGTGCCATATGGTGGATCCCGAATTTAAACGCATTGAGCGTTTCATCTGGGGATTGGCACCCCAGATCATGAGCATGGTAACAACGTCCAAGCCTCCAACGATTACCGAAGCCATCGATCTCAGCGTAGCACTTACAGAAGAAGCCATCAGGTTAAATAAGTTCTCCATTTCTGAACCAAAGAAGAAAGAAACTCATGTTGAATCGTCGGGGGAGAACAAGAGGAAATACTCCAACTTTAAAAAGACTATCGATAGTGCCAATAAGAGGAAGGATGTGAACCGACCAGCTGAAAATAAGTATGGTGTTGAAGTCAAAGGGAAAGGATACATGGGCGCTCAGCCCAAATGTGAATTGTGCCAGTATCATCATGCTGGCCGGTGCAGTGTTAGAAAATGTGAATCTTGTGGGAAGATTGGTCACTTAAAGGATACTTGTTCGGTTGGTACTGGCCGTGGTGGCCAAAAGGGATTTGGTAACAACAACCGTGGAGGTAACGGGAATGGGAACCACAACAGCGGAAATGGTAATCGCGGTAACTTCGGGAATCAAGCAGGAAATGGTAACCGCAATCAAAACAACACCCGAGGCGGTAATGGAGATGGTAACGGTCGAGGACCGGGATGTTTTAATTGTGGAGACATCGGGCACTTCAAGCGTGAACGCCCAAAACTCAATCAAGCTCGTGGAAGGGTATTCAACATTGGAGCAAGGGAAGCACGCCAGGACCCGAATGTTGTCACTGGTACGTTCCCTATAAATCAACGCTTTGCATCTGTTCTATTTGACACTGGTGCCGACTATAGCTTTGTATCGTTAGAATTTAAGAAAATGCTTGGGTTAATTGCTAGTAAGTTAGATATTCCTTACTCAATTGAACTGGCTAATGGAAAGCTAGTTGAAACGAATGAAGTCATCAGAGGATGCATGATTGAATTGAGAGAGCACGAGTTTGCACTGGATCTACTACCAGTCGAGTTGGGAAGCTTCGAAGTGGTAGTAGGGATGGATTGGTTGTCAAGCAACAGGGCCGAAATTGTATGTCACAAGAAGACCATTCGCATCCCAATAGCGAATAGAGAAACAATTGTGGTACACGGAGAGAAGCGTGATACGCCCTTAAGGATCATTAGTTGTCTAAAAGCTAGAAAATGTTTGAAGAAGGGATGTATTGCCTTCTTGGCACACATCGTGGATAAGGAAGCCGCTGAGCCGAAACTAGAAGATATTCCAGTCATTAAGGAGTATCCTGATGTCTTTCCAGAAGACTTGCTAGGATTACCGCCACAAAGACAAGTCGAGTTTCATATTGACTTAGTTCTAGGCGCCGCACCTGTGGCTAAGGCACCTTATAGACTTGCACCTTCGGAAATGCAAGAGCTGTCAACGCAACTCCAGGAGCTGTTAGACAAAGGATTTATCAGACCAAGCTTCTCGCCTTGGGGAGCTCCAGTTTTGTTTGTCAAGAAGAAGGATGGTAGTTTTCGCATGTGTATCGACTATCGGGAGCTGAACAAGTTGACAATCAAGAATAGATATCCTTTGCCAAGGATTGACGACCTGTTCGATCAGTTACAAGGTTCAAGTTTTTACTCAAAGATCGACTTACGATCAGGTTATCACCAGTTGAGGATTCAAGAGGAAAGTATTCCAAAGACGGCCTTTAGGACTCTATATGGGCATTACGAGTTCCTAGTTATGCCGTTCGGGTTGACAAACGCACCAGCAGTATTCATGGACTTAATGAACAGAGTCTGCAAGACCTACCTTGATAAGTTTGTGATCGTGTTCATTGATGACATCTTGATCTACTCAAAAACAAAAGAAGCACATGAGCAACATCTAAGGGCTATCTTGGAGCTGCTTAAAAAGGAAAAGTTATACGCGAAGATCTCGAAGTGCGAGTTCTGGTTACGGGAAGTTCAGTTTCTTGGTCATGTGGTTAATGGAAACGGAATTCATGTGGATCCCACAAAGATCGAAGCGATCAAGAATTGGGAAACTCCTAAGACGCCAACCGAGATTCGACAGTTCCTAGGTTTGGCTGGTTATTATCGCAGGTTCATTGAGGATTTCTCGAAAATCGCTCAACCTTTGACCTTCCTTACCCAAAAATACAAGAAGTTTAATTGGGGAGACAAACAGGAAGAAGCATTCCAGTTGTTGAAAAACAAGCTTTGTGACGCACCTATCTTATCTCTACCCGAAGGCACGGACGACTTCGTGGTATATTGCGATGCTTCGCGTCAAGGTCTAGGTTGCATGTTGATGCAATGACAAAAAGTTATAGCCTATGCTTCGCGCCAGCTGAAGGTTCATGAGAGAAACTACACCACGCATGACTTGGAGTTAGGCGCAGTGGTATTTGCTTTAAAAATCTGGCGACATTACTTGTATGGCACGCGATGCACAATATTTACTGATCACAAGAGCCTGCAGTGTCACACCCCGACCGCGTAAAACAACAAATCGCGGCGGAAACATCGGGGCGTGTTGCAACAAAATTAATGTTTCATAACTATGGATATCAAAAGTGTTTCGTTTTATAAAACATAGAGTAATTACATCGTCTGAAAATCTAAATACACTATTTAAACATAGTCTATCATTGTTATTGAGTCACTAAGGCCTTGTCCAGTCCTATATGAGCATGCATCCTATCAAACGATATCTTGCAATACCTGAAACATATGTGAAAACGAGGTCAGCAAAGAAATGCTGGCGAGATACATAGGTTTTGTGAAAATAAGATTCATGACTTCTGTTTTAAGAAAATGTTTAGTCATGAACCTTGTAATTTGCTTTGTCTTTGTAAATCATTTGAAAAACAATTAGTTCAGATGATATGTATAAATAAGAAAATAATGCATGATTAAATGAATAACCATGTAAAATGAGTTTGTGTAAGATAAGTTGTTTGTAAATCAATGTCTTGTGAAAAGTATGTTACTTGTATAAAATGTTCTATGTCTCAAACTGAAATGATTCAAATAACGCTATGATATGTAATACCATACAAACACTTATATATAGGAAGTACCAGCGGCGTATCCACCATGCTTGTATCATGTTACACACACATCGTTACTTAATCACTTAATCAAACCAAACCAAACAATGTAAAATGTCTATGTTTAAATAAATTGTCAAATGTCTATGTCAAATATCCATGTCAAATGTCTATGTCAAATATCCATGTCAAATGTCTATGTCAAATATCCATGTATGGCAAGTGAAATGTCTCAACTAAACCATATGCACAAAAACAAAGTATTGAAGTAAAACTTGGTTTAAATCAAAGTTATGTTTTGTGGAAAATACATGATCAAATGTCAATCATGTACACATGTTTACCCAATCGTTAACCCATTTTGTAAAATCGTTCTAGTCGTTCTTGTTTTAATTGTGAAACTACTTTATGGTCGATTCTCTAATAACATTCAAACATTCCTGACGCGTTCCTCGTTCCAACTCGCTCTCGCTCTCGTTCTTAACAAACCCTTACCAAAGGATAAGTTAATAATTACAGATTCAGTCGTTACCCACAACCCCCACACATAACAATGGGTGCAGTAAATAACGGGATTTGTCAGATCCTATGGTACCATAACCTAATACTGGTCGGCTTGATCACTGCTAATGAATGTCATCGGTCATGTAAACTACAACCAACAAGTTTGTTCACTTTTTGAAATTGTTATTAGTTTTTGAAATCATTGTATTCGTTCTTGAAATCTTTGTTAGCGTTCTTGAAACTATTGTTATCGTTCTTGATACTACATTGTAATTGTTTTTGAAACCATTGATAAAACATTTAGCACATATGAGTCACCCCAAAACAGTTGAAAACAGTAAAAGAGGGGAATAATGTACTCGCCTGGGAGTGTTTAGGAGTCTTGAACAACTACCAAGTAAGCTAGAGGAGTCCCGGAAATCAAACGGTACCTAACATAGGTAACTACATAATTAACCCGGACCTAAATCGGAAGACTGGGTAGCAGGAGGGTTTGTAACCCAAATGAGTGTAGGAACTCATATGATATGGTTTAACAAAGCTTACATACTAAATGAAACTTAACCTAAGTATTATCGACCCATCGCGACCCATTAAGGTAACTTATGCTACTTTAACGCGTCGTGCGCGTGAAACGCGTTCGGACCGTCTAACTAGTCCTATGACAAGTGTTATATGCCTAAACATGTTACATAATCAGTTATGTGACAAAAGTTTAGGTTACATATGCTTAATTACCAATTATACATGAAAAGGGTATTCTGGTAATTTACCTAAGGCATATAAACTACCTATCATACAACTACTTAAACGATGTGACCATAGGGTATAACCTCGGAAGGTTATGCCCTATACTAGGGTCACCTAATGTATTTGGTCGGATCCTAATGATCGACCAAACTGGGTCGGGTTCGAAGGTATAAGCGATTTATCAGATCGCTTACCCTACGACCCTAGACAACGTGGTAATCAGTAGGCATAGTCCCAAGGGACTATAACCAACGTGATTACAATCACGTTGCGAAGTTCAAACGAACTTCGCATTGACCATTACTGGTCAACGCTGAAAGTCAAACAAAGTTTGACTTTCTGACTCGAAAAGCAGTAAAATAAGGAAAAGAACGAAAGAATACTTACGAAGGGTCCCCGAATGCTAATCCCGATTCAAGAATCTCAGGTATGAAACAATGGTTTCAACTTAGAGGTTCTCAAATCAGAATTCTAGTGATTTTAGCAATGGGGGGTATGGGGTATTTATAGGAATACCCGAACCGTTAAGATCGTTTCATGGAAAACGTGCCTTAATCCCATCCGTACATGTGTTGAAATGTCATGGTGTTTAGGTGTTTAAATTCCATCCATACATGTGTTGAAATGTCATGGTGTTTAGGTGTTTAAATTCCATCCATACATGTGTTGAAATGTCATGGTGTTTAGGTGTTTAAATTCCATCCATACATGTGTTGAAATGTCATGGTGTTTAGGTGTTTAAATTCCATCCATACATGTGTTGAAATGTCATGGTGTTTAGGTGTTTAAATTCCATCCATACATGTGTTGAAATGTCATGGTGCCTAAATTCCATCCTTATCCGCTGACTAAGCATTGTTAGAATGTGTGGTTGTGAATTAAACAACGGCTAATACATCGAATCTGGTCCCGAATGCGAAAAACGATCCAAATGACGTGAAGAATGGATTTTTCTTATGGCGAACACTAAAATAAAATATTTTAGTGCTTACATAAATTTTTGGATGTCCGGATGTATTCAGAACGTAAGTTATGCGCGAAAATGCAAACTTGTGCACTTTTTGACACTTTTAGTCCCTGAATGACCCAAAAGTTTATTTTAGCACACCGAACCCCTCAAAGCCTATTTCTAAGCTATGTAAAGGATATATATGGTATGTTTAACTTATGGTCATGTTCCGGAATGTCTGTTACAGTTCAAATTGGCATACTTTCGCAGTTTGTCAACTTTAGTCCCTGTAAGCGATCTAACTTGATTTTGCCATACCAAAACCTTCAAAACTTATTTCTAAGTTATGTAAAGGTTATTTAAGGTATGTTAAGCCTTTGTCACTATTCCGGAGTGTTTGTTGCATTAAACTGGTTATATTTACGCATCAGTGCGCGTATAACCTTCCAGAAAGCGATTTAGAGTTTGAAATTGAACAAGAATTGATATGTGCAAATGATACACATATTTTTACAAATCCCAAGTATGAAATATAATATTTCATTGGTTTGGTATTTGTTTGATGGCCGTGGAGGCACAGGTGTTACAGTCTCCCCTACTTTAGGAAATTTCGTCCCGAAATTTATTTAGAGGAAACTTGTGAGAGTTTAAAACATAAAGTTGAAAAGATCAAACAACATTGGTTAGGGTTCTGAACTTCTAGTAATCTTTAATAACATCATGATGGCAATGTAAGAGGGATACTTATATACAAGTATATGAAGCGTCATTGGTGCGTCCACCGTACCTCCATTACATCGTTCTCATTTCGTTATTGTTGTCACTATCGGTTCTTACATATAATAAACCTTACTGGGTTTCTGTGCACTAAATTTCATAATTATGTACGCGTCCATAATCAGACAATTCCTTGCACAGTTTACGCAGTCTATTTTATAATGTGTAGGGGAAAACCAAATGAACAATCCTGTGATGAGTGTAACTAGACCGCCATAGAGTCCTTTTAATTAAATCAATAAATGATCTAAATAGACTATCAAGGAGTCTGTTCAGCTACATCACTAGATGTCGTTCTTTAACCAAATTGTGAATCAATCTTTTTGACTAGACCACTAAAGGGTCTCTTATGAATCATGGAGTAGTACTATATAATCCAAGGGTCTTAACTATTACATAGAAGCCCATTTAAGGATTAAAGGTAGTACCTTTTGAATATCCTGCTACGAATCCCTCATATGAAGATATGAAAGATCCTGCGAGGATTTGGATAACGAATATCCAGAGTATTAAAAACACAAAAATGCATAAAAGAAAACATAAGATGAATAAACACATAGTCACATAACCACAAAATCGTTCGTTAATTTGTCTTGTAAATTGCGTACATGCATTTAAAGCACACTAGGAATCCATTCCGTGGATTTCATTTGGTACTTTAAACGTTATCAAGAATCTAACTATAAAGATAGAAAGATTTAAAAAGAAAATTCGATTTCGATTGTAAGGAACCGAAATGTTCGAATTTAGGTACAAAAGGAATCCAATTGAGGATTCTGATTTGAATGATGATCATCCACAAGGGTCTAAATATGAAGATAAAAAGATCCCATATGGATTTTTAGAAGTTGAAGATGTTTTGAAACCTTGCACTGGATGTGCTTAGGTCAAAACATGATGTAAAATGCTTATGAAGTTGTGATGCTTGATATGTCAAGGCGACATATGAAGCAGAATTTTGAAGGTTAAGTCAATGTATGAGGAAAATATTTTTGAAAACTATGCATGGGGTTCTTTTAAGAAAAAATGTGTTTAACGTTTTTGAAACCTTATATATAATACTTTTGAAATCATAAAGTAGGTGTATTAGATAGATATATCTAAAAATGTTTTAAAATTATGCGAGATGAATTTTGAAATTATGTATAAGGTTTTTGAAAGACATGAATGATGCTTTTCGAAATCATGCACTTGATAAGAAAATATATTGTGTTAATATTGTCTTCAGACTATATGAAATATTTTGAAATTAGAAAGGTTGGTTTTGATAACATGGCCAATGTTTTTGAAATAACATAGACAATGCATCTAGAAAAATTGTTTTCAAACTATATGAAATGTTTTGAGATCATGAAGATTGTTTTGAAATACTGGTACTGTGTATGTTGAAAAATCAAAACGTAATGGGTATGAGATTTGAAAATACCCTTAGTTATCTAACCAAGGATTTAAAGGCACAGATGTGCGAAAAGCAAGATTACTCATAATGTCACTTAATTTTCTGTACTTTGTTTCTTAGGGTGAAACGAGTACTTAAAATTTTTGAGGGAATCATGAACAATCATTTGAAAGAGAGAAATCACAAGAGTAGTTTGTAAGGTACATAGTTCCTTGATGTAGGTATCATAGGAAAAGCTATACACACCTAGCAGGGGGTTGAGCTGGTTGGTTGGGGACTGCTTTACCATTGTGAGCGACCATGGCGAAGTTCTGAGAAGCCTTTCGCTTCTTTGACTTCTTAGGGGATCGTTCATCCATGGTCTTTGATTCCTCGATTGGTTTAGTGGCTGATGGTGTTGTTGCCTGACTAGGTCCTGCCTGTCTTGGTGACTCTTGAGTGGCTTCATCCTGGAGATGATATATGGCAGTAGCTAATTCAACAGTCTTCAGGACTACTTCGCCTATTCGCTGAGCGAATTTGGCTGCTTGCTCAGATATCTGAGCGTCATCGTGATGAAGAGACATTCTTGAAGAAAAAGAAAGGCATAGGGAGAAACAGGTGAAAGATTATTGGACAATCAAAACAGAATGGTAACGAATGAAAATTGTGATCATTTGTTTGTTACCTAAGGCAAACAAATGAGATGGTGACAATTCAAAGTAAATGGGTCAAAAATAATGTATCGCGAAGACATGCTCGCCTATAAGTGAACACTCATCCCAAGAATTCCCAGGTAAGCACAACTGGTCTCGCGTCTGATGAGATGTATACGAAGTGCTTGCCTAGACAGAAAACCCAGAATACAGGCATTCACCCTTCCAGTTTGCACGTGTTCACATTATTTAAAACCCAAAACCTTGACGAGATTTTGAAAACTCAAAGGGGTTCAAAACCATATAACAGAGAGTTCAAAACCTTACAATAGAGGGTTCAAAACCTAGTAATCAATCATCCTAGAACAGATGATTAGTTTTCAAAGCGGTTTTGAAATTCATGTTCTTGTTGCGGTAGTCGCCTAAGGATAGGTGACGGTATTGTTTTATGACTAAACGCAAGTAAACTCGCGTTAGGGTCCTAAGAAAGTTATAGACTAGGTCAAAGCATTACTAATAACCTAATTCCCTATAACCATTGGCTCTGATACCATCTTTCTGTCACACCCCGACCGCGTAAAACAACAAATCGCGGCGGAAACATCGGGGCGTGTTGCAACAAAATTAATGTTTCATAACTATGGATATCAAAAGTGTTTCGTTTTATAAAACATAGAGTAATTACATCGTCTGAAAATCTAAATACACTATTTAAACATAGTCTATCATTGTTATTGAGTCACTAAGGCCTTGTCCAGTCCTATATGAGCATGCATCCTATCAAACGATATCTTGCAATACCTGAAACATATGTGAAAACGAGGTCAGCAAAGAAATGCTGGCGAGATACATAGGTTTTGTGAAAATAAGATTCATGACTTCTGTTTTAAGAAAATGTTTAGTCATGAACCTTGTAATTTGCTTTGTCTTTGTAAATCATTTGAAAAACAATTAGTTCAGATGATATGTATAAATAAGAAAATAATGCATGATTAAATGAATAACCATGTAAAATGAGTTTGTGTAAGATAAGTTGTTTGTAAATCAATGTCTTGTGAAAAGTATGTTACTTGTATAAAATGTTCTATGTCTCAAACTGAAATGATTCAAATAACGCTATGATATGTAATACCATACAAACACTTATATATAGGAAGTACCAGCGGCGTATCCACCATGCTTGTATCATGTTACACACACATCGTTACTTAATCACTTAATCAAACCAAACCAAACAATGTAAAATGTCTATGTTTAAATAAATTGTCAAATGTCTATGTCAAATATCCATGTCAAATGTCTATGTCAAATATCCATGTCAAATGTCTATGTCAAATATCCATGTATGGCAAGTGAAATGTCTCAACTAAACCATATGCACAAAAACAAAGTATTGAAGTAAAACTTGGTTTAAATCAAAGTTATGTTTTGTGGAAAATACATGATCAAATGTCAATCATGTACACATGTTTACCCAATCGTTAACCCATTTTGTAAAATCGTTCTAGTCGTTCTTGTTTTAATTGTGAAACTACTTTATGGTCGATTCTCTAATAACATTCAAACATTCCTGACGCGTTCCTCGTTCCAACTCGCTCTCGCTCTCGTTCTTAACAAACCCTTACCAAAGGATAAGTTAATAATTACAGATTCAGTCGTTACCCACAACCCCCACACATAACAATGGGTGCAGTAAATAACGGGATTTGTCAGATCCTATGGTACCATAACCTAATACTGGTCGGCTTGATCACTGCTAATGAATGTCATCGGTCATGTAAACTACAACCAACAAGTTTGTTCACTTTTTGAAATTGTTATTAGTTTTTGAAATCATTGTATTCGTTCTTGAAATCTTTGTTAGCGTTCTTGAAACTATTGTTATCGTTCTTGATACTACATTGTAATTGTTTTTGAAACCATTGATAAAACATTTAGCACATATGAGTCACCCCAAAACAGTTGAAAACAGTAAAAGAGGGGAATAATGTACTCGCCTGGGAGTGCTTAGGAGTCTTGAACAACTATCAAGTAAGCTAGAGGAGTCCCGGAAATCAAACGGTACCTAACATAGGTAACTACATAATTAACCCGGACCTAAATCGGAAGACTGGGTAGCAGGAGGGTTTGTAACCCAAATGAGTGTAGGAACTCATATGATATGGTTTAACAAAGCCTACATACTAAATGAAACTTAACCTAAGTATTATCGACCCATCGCGACCCATTAAGGTAACTTATGCTACTTTAACGCGTCGTGCGCGTGAAACGCGTTCGGACCGTCTAACTAGTCCTATGACAAGTGTTATATGCCTAAACATGTTACATAATCAGTTATGTGACAAAAGTTTAGGTTACATATGCTTAATTACCAATTATACATGAAAAGGGTATTCTGGTAATTTACCTAAGGCATATAAACTACCTATCATACAACTACTTAAACGATGTGACCATAGGGTATAACCTCGGAAGGTTATGCCCTATACTAGGGTCACCTAATGTATTTGGTCGGATCCTAATGATCGACCAAACTGGGTCGGGTTCGAAGGTATAAGCGATTTATCAGATCGCTTACCCTACGACCCTAGACAACGTGGTAATCAGTAGGCATAGTCCCAAGGGACTATAACCAACGTGATTACAATCACGTTGCGAAGTTCAAACGAACTTCGCATTGACCATTACTGGTCAACGCTGAAAGTCAAACAAAGTTTGACTTTCTGACTCGAAAAGCAGTAAAATAAGGAAAAGAACGAAAGAATACTTACGAAGGGTCCCCGAATGCTAATCCCGATTCAAGAATCTCAGGTATGAAACAATGGTTTCAACTTAGAGGTTCTCAAATCAGAATTCTAGTGATTTTAGCAATGGGGGGTATGGGGTATTTATAGGAATACCCGAACCGTTAAGATCGTTTCATGGAAAACGTGCCTTAATCCCATCCGTACATGTGTTGAAATGTCATGGTGTTTAGGTGTTTAAATTCCATCCATACATGTGTTGAAATGTCATGGTGTTTAGGTGTTTAAATTCCATCCATACATGTGTTGAAATGTCATGGTGTTTAGGTGTTTAAATTCCATCCATACATGTGTTGAAATGTCATGGTGTTTAGGTGTTTAAATTCCATCCATACATGTGTTGAAATGTCATGGTGCCTAAATTCCATCCTTATCCGCTGACTAAGCATTGTTAGAATGTGTGGTTGTGAATTAAACAACGGCTAATACATCGAATCTGGTCCCGAATGGGAAAAACGATCCAAATGACGTGAAGAATGGATTTTTCTTATGGCGAACACTAAAATAAAATATTTTAGCGCTTACATAAATTTTTGGATGTCCGGATGTATTCAGAACGTAAGTTATGCGCGAAAATGCAAACTTGTGCACTTTTTGACACTTTTAGTCCCTGAATGACCCAAAAGTTTATTTTAGCACACCGAACCCCTCAAAGCCTATTTCTAAGCTATGTAAAGGATATATATGGTATGTTTAACTTATGGTCATGTTCCGGAATGTCTGTTACAGTTCAAATTGGCATACTTTCGCAGTTTGTCAACTTTAGTCCCTGTAAGCGATCTAACTTGATTTTGCCATACCAAAACCTTCAAAACTTATTTCTAAGTTATGTAAAGGTTATTTAAGGTATGTTAAGCCTTTGTCACTATTCCGGAGTGTTTGTTTCATTAAACTGGTTATATTTACGCATCAGTGCGCGTATAACCTTCCAGAAAGCGATTTAGAGTTTGAAATTGAACAAGAATTGATATGTGCAAATGATACACATATTTTTACAAATCCCAAGTATGAAATATAATATTTCATTGGTTTGGTATTTGTTTGATGGCCGTGGAGGCACAGGTGTTACATGCAGCACATTTTTTATCAAAAAGAGCTTAACATGAGGCAGAGACGCTGGGTTGAATTGTTGAACGACTATGATTGTGAGATCAAGTATCACCCAGGGAAGGCGAATGTAGTCGCCGATGCCTTAAGTCAGAAGGAAATGATTAAGCCCATAAGGGTTAGGGCTTTGGAAATGATTGTTCAAACATACCTCACATTGCGCATTCGTGCTGCGCAAAGGGAAGCTCTTAAAAGGGAGAATCTTGAGAACGAGTATCTCCGGGGAATGGAGAAGCAATTGGTACCAAAGGAGGATGGAAGATTGTGTTTCTTGGGAAGAATTTGGGTTCCCCTCTTTGGTGATCTTAGAGAAGTTATTTTCAATGAAGCACACAAGTCACGGTACTCGATCCATCCAGGATCGGATAAAATGTACCAAGATCTAAAGGATTTTTATTGGTGGCCGAGAATGAAGGGCGACGTTGCAATATATGTTGGCAAATGTTTGACTTGCGCAAAGGTTAAGGCCGAATACCAGAAGCCTTCAGGTCTCTTGCAACAACCCGAAATACCTCAGTGGAAGTGGGAACAGATTTCCATGGATTTTATAACAAAATTGCCAAGAACGCCCAGAGGTCATGATACGATCTGGGTAATTGTAGACCGCTTAACGAAATCAGCACACTTTTTGCCAATCAAGGAAAAAGACAACACAAGCAAACTTGCAGAGATATATCTGAGAGAGGTTGTTGAACGACATGGAGTGCCTCTCTCAATTATCTCCGATAGAGATGGAAGATTCGTATCAAGGATTTGGCAATCCTTTCAAGAAGCTTTTGGTTCTCAGTTGAATCTGAGTACTGCTTTTCATCCGCAGACAGACGGAGAGAGCGAACGGACGATTCAAACGTTAGAAGACATCTTGCGAGCTTGCGTTATGGATTTAGGTGGAAGTTGGGACACTCACCTACCACTGGTCGAGTTTTCATACAATAACAGTTATCATGCAAGCATTAAAGCCGCACCGTTCGAAGCTCTCTATGGACGTAAGTGTCGATCACCGGTTTGTTGGGCTGACGCGGGAGATAGACAGTTACTTGGTCCAGATTTGGTTCAAGAGACAACGGACAAGATTTTCCAGATCCGAGAACGCATCAAAGCGGCTCGTGATCGTCAGAAGTGTTATGCGGACCGAAGAAGGAAACCTCTGGAATTTGAGGTGGGAGACATGGTTTTGTTAAAAGTTTCACCCTGGAAGGGTGTGGCACGCTTCGAGAAGCTTGGGAAATTGAATCCCAGATACATTGGTCCATTTAAAATACTGGAAAGGATTGGCCTCGTAGCCTACAAGTTGGATTTACCTGCTGAACTAAATGGCGTTCATGATACATTCCATGTATCAAATTTCAAAAAGAGTCCAACTCAAGAAACAGTGATCATTCCTGCCGACGAAGATCATGTTGACGACACCCTCCACTTTATTAAAGAACCAGTTGAGGTTACGGATTGGAAGGTTAACAAAACACGCAGGAGTAGTGTCAAACTCGTCAAGGTTCGATGGAATGCACGACATGGCCCAGAATTCACATGGGAACGTGAGGATCGTATGAAGGCCAAGTACCCACATTTATTCCTCAAGACCCCTGCAACTAGAAGCAGAACATAAAATTTCGGGATGAAATTTTCTTAACGGGGGGAGAATGTGACAACCCTCACAATTACAGGTACCGTACAATTAATTAATCTTAATTATGTGCTTAATGTCTGTGCTTGATTACAACTAACAGTTTAAACTGCTTTATGATTTTTGTATCATACATACATATGCATCATATTTCATATAGTCACTCCATTTATTACACACGAACTTTAGTGACATACTTGATGCACAAAGCACAGGGTACTACACTAGTATGGAGTGTAGGGAAGTGAGGACCATAAAACTGCGTCACTAGGTGATAGTTAGAGTACCAGGAAGTGCCTAAAACCCACTAATAATGCAGAATTCCGCATTATTCATAAAAAATTCAGCATTTAACATGCTAGTAATGTGCAAAATTTTGGCAGAATGGTCCTGTATGCTTTCCTAAGTGTCGGGAATTAAAGGTGACACAAAAAGACACATAAAGGACACCTTACGGTATAACTAAACACTTTAACGGAACGGTATCCATCCGAACAACCGGACATTACCCGGGACACTAAAATTTTGCCAAACACATTGTTTTAATATTTCTTAGCTAGTCATGATCCCCGTACACCATAACACCCCCTAAATATCAACTAACTAACACATGTAATATATACTTGAAAACTAACTATCATTTACCTTTTACCATCAAACTTTTACATCTAACCCCCCCCCCCCCATACCCGATTTCGGTCACAAGGGACCCACCAAACATCCCCACCATACTTCACATCTTACTCCTAGATTTAATTCTAATTTTATATTAGATTGTTGCTTGTTGTTGTTGCCAAGATATTAGAAGACATACCTTTAAGTATGGCCTCCAAGATCATAACATCACTTCCATATCTTAACACTCCACCCCCTCACTCTCTCCCTCTTCCTCTCGGCTCACCATAACCGCCATCATCACCACCATAGCTCAACCATCTTCATCCATTTTTAAGCTTCATTCAAGACTAGAAGGTGATTCAATGGAGCTTGTAACTTGTGGATCATCAAGGAGCTTCATACATTGCCTTCACCCACCATTCTCTTCATCGTTTTCACTAGAGTTCTTCCTTAGCCTTTGTGGTAGTTGTAAGTCCTTGTTTAACCCTTGCTTATTTCTATTTTGAGTAGTTAAAAGTTATAGTATGTTGAAATTTACAAGAACACTAAAAGGGTTTAAACAAGAAACTTGAACATAAAAGTTTACATGAAGATGAAATGTTGTTAGTAGGATGTTGTAGTGAATATGTTGTTGATTGCATGTTGATTCTTGGTTGTGTGATGTTAATCACCATATGGAGCTTGTTAAATGATGTTTAGAAACATGATTCAACAAGACTAGGAAGGTGATTATTGATACATGAAATAATCATCTTCTAGTTAAATATGAACTTGATAAAAATGAATTTCTTGAAATATAAATGAACAAAGTAAGTTGATGATCATGTAGATCCAAGAGTTACAAAAGACTTTTCTAAACAATCCAAGTTTAAAAATCGATTTTTAAAAGATTATGACTTTTACATACACTTACACCATTTTTGGAAATGAAACAAGTGTGAAAACATTTTATTTACAAGAAGAGTTCAAAAGGTTAATTTTTGTAAAAATTGTTTACACATTGTAAACACTAAAATCTTTCAAGAAGATGATTTTTAAAGAAGTAAATCCACTTTGGGAGGTGACTAAGTCCACTAAATGCATTACCAAGTTACTACGTGTTTTCGGGATATAACAAGTTCATGATTAACATGTAACGCATATAGTTTTTGCTCTCGGTGATGTAAAGTTGTTTAAAGGATAATTGTTGATGATTATTGTGATTGTTTTGAAAAGAAAATGATATGTTTATTAGCATGGACGCCTCCATTTACAAAGGAAACTCTGGCGAAATTTCCTAAAATTTCCAACACTTAGAAATTATTTTCTAACGAATGTTTGCAAATATGTTTTAACTTTGTTTTTCAAAATAAACTTCGCCATAAATTTTTGTTACAAAATTTCAAAGTGTCGGATGTTGGTTTTCGTAAATAAAAGCGGATAAATATATATTTAAATATATATTTTATACTAAAATGCTTGTGTGAATATTTGCATGATTTGGGAACTAGTTATATTACTTAGAGAAAAATAATATAACTTAACAAAATACCGTTACTAGTATATTTTGGATGGATAATATTTTGATAATGAAAAATATGATTTATCACAAAGTATAACATATTTTTGAACAAGTGGAAAATATATTATTTTGAGAAGTTATAATATATTTTCTTAGTATATTTGGAGGATAGATAAATTTTGGGACAATGTTTATTTTCTTGGAAACACATTATTTTTGACAACTAAGTTATCATATACTTTTCTAAGGTGGGACTTAAGAGCACATAATATCAAGACTTTAAATCTCAAAAATGCATGTATAAAATGCTCCCATCCTTGGGAAGGAAATACGCACATAAAATACTTGAGAAGTATGAATACGAAATAGTTGTCTAACTATTATTTCAAGACCTAAAAATATAATGTAAGTTAAAATAATTATTACTAGTATTTTAACAATAAGTAATAACTTGGAATAATATCAAAGTAACGTAACTCAAACCGTAAATACAAAAGCAAGGCACGGCCCTTTCGTCTAATAAACATTAGTACGGTGTAGGTTATCGTGTAGCTGACAAGGTTTGAGTACGAGCACAGGAGACACACTACAGTGAGTTCATGTCCCCCTTTTCTCTTAACTGTTTTCAGTTTTATAACTTCGGGGGTGAAATACATGTTACAATTATTACGGACATTTTTATACATGGTATGGTTAGCTTAAGGAGGGCATACTACTTAGATCATGTGAGTGATGGGCGCGACACTTAAGGCCATTAATCCTCGTTGTAGTACCGAGGGACATGAGTGATAAATCTATTTGGGTATAGCGAGCCCACACCCATGAGGCCGGGGCGGCCCATAGTGGTGACTGTGTCTTACAGCCAGAAGCCTGGTGCAACTCCGCTAGGTTTGAGTTTTCCCGTATCACTTCACACATACCAGTGGCTTTGCAACTCATTGGTGATCTCTTTTTCCTTATTGCTACAAACCAGGGACTTTCATACAGACATATTTTAACGGTTTATACTCACAGACATACACATGAACTCGCTCAACTTTTGTTGATTTTTCAAAATACATGTATTTCAGGAAACTGAAGGGATCTGGCAAGTGTCTGCATATGTGTCAAGCAGCGTACGAATAAAGGATGTTGTCCATGGTAGTTGGGAGTTTAGGGGATGCATTCCTTTCCTGGACCGAATACATGTGGCTAAACTCGGGGTTTTATTTTAAGTATTTATGGAGTCTTATGTACTCGGTTAAACATTTTCATGGTTTGTAATTTATTTTGGTAACAACGTTTTCAAAACAAGTATGTATGGTATTTTCTAAGACTTAATTAATGGATGAACATCTTCTGTTTTATCATATAGCATTGTTATAATTGTTGCTATGGTATTAAGAAGTCACACCAAATAAACCCACGCTTCCGCAAAAGCCAGGGTGTGACAGCCGTGTCCAGTCGACACGGGGCCGTGGAAAGTGCTGTCATTTTCTATAAAGTTAGCATGATTCCTGCACATTTGGACCTATTCCAAAGACCAAGCTCTGCTGGGATTTTCACATATACCCTACCAGGTATGTTCCAAAGATGGTTCCCAACAACCATCTTGTCTTTACCACTTTTGTATCTTGCTTTCTTCTCCAAGAACTCCTCAAAACCTCCATTAAAGCTTGAAACATCCATGTTTTTAAGCTTTATTGTGATATTTGTTAGGTTTTTAGCAAAGGAATATTATCAAAAATAAGTTTTACAACACTGTTTTAAGTTATTTCTGCTCAGAAATGTTTCAAAAGTCAGAAAAATAATTTAAACCACTAAGATTCCTTGTTTCAAAAATCTGCAGAATGGTGGTCACGGGGCCGTGCTCAACAAGCACGGGGTCGTGGCCGGAGTTAATCTTTCATTAAATTGAACTTTTTGACTTGTTTTCTTAGAATGTCGAGCCAGAATAGCGGAACCTTTCCAGCTCACTCGAGGAGCAGTCTCAGGGAATGAAGGCCATCGATCGAAGCAACCCTTGTGCATTACGTAATGGCGCTAAGAGAGGCACTCAACGAGATGACATCCGTGGAGGAAGTCCTAATTGATCGTATCAACTATCTAACGGTGGGACTAGAGAGTAGCTTCCAAGAAATCAACCTTTTCCACAAAAGGTTGAATATTCTAGCAATACCACCTATGGAACCAATCTTCCCACAAGAATATTGGAACTTGGCACAAGAATATTGGAACTTGGCACAAGAAATTTTTAACCACACCGGATGGGATGACATTCCCCTGGAACCTCCTCTAGACACCTTACAAGAGGTTCCAGTTGAAGTTGCACCTCCTCCACATGAGGAAGACAATGAGCCCGCTTTCCTTCTCCCCCGGGAGATAGAAGAATTGTTGGATCGTTGTCTTGACCATAAACAGTCAGTTAAGGCAGTTCATCTTCGTTTACAGAGGCGGAATCAAAGTAAACAACGTAACACAGCTTGTTCCTTTTAACTTTCTTCTCTATTAATGCTTTTCCGAGACTTTACAATGATTTCTGATGAAATTTTGGCATCACCTTGTCTCTCACACACACACTAGTTCGCTTCAAATGACAACACCACAACCCTATTTATAGTTGATGCCTGTTCGCTTGAAATGACACATTGTTACTTCAAGCGAACTCACATGATTGAGTTTCAAGCGAACTTGAAGTTGTTGGTTTCGCTTGAACTAGCCTAAGACACCTTCAAGCGAACTCACCTACTTACACATATACAAACCCTAATTACATCCTATATAGACTTAAGACTTGATTAAGACGTAGTCAGCAGACATTAAGTGCACCAACAGACTCCCCCTTGGATGTTGACGAAGTCTTCGGCGTCAAGTCTTTAATCTTAGTCTTTCTCCAAATTTTCTTCTCATTGTAAAAACTCTCTCTACACAGGTTCAGGAACTCAAACTATCTCCATCTTCAATCTCCCCTTTACCTGTTGATCCAGAAATCTGACTCCCCCTTTCGCAGACTCCCCCTCTCGATCAGCTAGGGCTCAAATTCTGGTTCAAACTTTGACTTTTTAATTGCTATGGGAATTCCTGTTACCTGCACAATCTCTACCTAAAAATAAGATATATGACAATAACAGTTTTAATCCAAAACTTACCATTTAACCTTCAGTGTTAGAAATCCACTTAAGTATTCAGGTCCAAGTTAATGACCCTGATTACTCAATTAATCTACCAAGTCCAATTTAATGACCTTGGATTATCAGAGATAATTTACACTGACATTTTGATCAATTTTCAAACAATTTTCTGAAAAATTACAGGTTTCAAGTTAATGAACTTGCTTTAACTTTTCAACTTCTCAAACTTATCATGTTTCAGCTCATGACTCATCATCCAGTCCAGAAACTTCCTGCATCTGCTTTCAACTTTCGAATCCGAAGATCAACTCTCCACTTTGGTTTGTCAAAAATAAAGCAAAAATGAAAAATCTTTTTGGAGTTTTAATAAAATTTCTAAACTAGAAATGAAATACAGAACTAAAATGCAGTAAAATAAACTATTTACAAACATATTTTTGGTTAGCGTGTTAGGGAATCATATCAGCTATTCGACAAGTCACAAGTACCGTTAAGCTGTGATTACATACTCAGAATTAAACAATTCGCTTAGATTGTCGATATACTGATCCGCTTTAAATTCTCACACAATTTTCAATCTGTCCAGGATACAGATTAAGTGTTTTAAAGACTTAAACTTATACGTGTGTCCCACCTCTTGAATATACTCCCGTATCCAGATCCCAATATTCAGTCTTACAGGTAAGTATAACACAAATGATATCTGTTTGGGAAATAAATTATGAAGAATCATGAGAGCTCAGGTCAGAACTACCGTTCAGCAGAGAGATCATGACTCAACTTTTTGGGTGTGTCCCCTTTAGAGGATCTTTTTTACAACAGCATTGCTAAGCAATTTTATTGTCTTATCATTTATGCTGAGGGTGATGCTATGTTTCAAGCATTGCGAAAAGTATTATTCGAGGACTAGGTCAGAACTTCCATTCAGCAGAAGTCCTGGAATAATACCCCAGATATCACTTATCACTGAGTATAAAAACCTAGTATATCAGAAAAAGGAATCTTTCAAACGAAATTTCAGGGGTTACCTATATATCCAAGTAGTGTTCCCCACGAAATAAGTAAGTAAAGATTTAAGTTTATATCCCGAACAAACCTACTAAATGTGTAAAAACCTATCGGCATATCATCAGCGAGACTGTTTAATGCATTTAAACATTCCAATTCTTTAGCATACCGTGACTGTCAAGCCGATGTACTATCATTTTCCCTTTTTACACAAGCTCTTTTCTGGTTTTCTAATATTTTTGGATTTTGAAAATATCTCATGTTTTTGTATTTTTGTCATTTTTTTAATGTTTTTGTATTTTCTGAAATATTACCCTATACCTCCCCCTAAATACCAAAACAGGTAAAAAATCGACAAACCATTGCAGATTGCTTCTCAACATCATCTACAATATCTCCTTCATCAACGCTAATAATCTCCTCCAACACCGATAAAAGCTTCATACCATTCAGTTTTAGCAAATATTGAAAACGTGTTTTGTCAAATGCTTTGGTATGTAAATCAGCTTTTTGTTCATCAGTGTGGATTTTCTCAATTCGTATCAACTTCTTCTCGAAACAATTGCGAATGAAGTGATGACGAATCTCATTGTGTTTGGTTTTAGCATTCAGTTTTGCAATTTTAACAAAGATATGGGTGTTTAGAAATTGCAAACCGTAGTCGCGCATCTGTTGCTGGATCCACAAGATCTGTGAGCAGCAACTGCTAGCAGATACATACTCCACTTCACATGTGGATAAAGCAACAGAGGTTTTCTTTTTTGCATTGCCAGGTAACCAATCGTGATCCGAAAAACTGGCACCCTGCTGTTGTTGATTTAGCATTAACATTGCAGCATCCGAAATCGGAATCAGAATAACCTTCGAGCATAAAATCGCCTTCTCTTGGATACCACAACCCTAATGATGGAGTTCCTTTCAGGTAGCGTAATATCCTTTTCACAATCACCATATGCGAAGCTCTCGGGTTAGATTGAAATCTTGCTGCGAGGCAGGTTGGGGACATAATATCGGGTCTTGAAGCTGTCAAATACATCAGCGAACCGATCATGGAACGATACATCGTTTCATCTACCTTCACTCCAGTGAGATCAGGGTTTATCCCATGATTCGTTGCTAATGGGGTGGAAGCTGGAGTAGAACCTGACATCCCGAATTTCTCCAAGATATCATGAACGTACTTCGTTTGATGTATGAAAATTCCTTTGGGTAGTTGATCAACCTCTAATCCCAAAAAGAATTTCATCTCACCCATCGATGACATTTCGAATTTCTGCTTCATAACTCGTTCAAAATCTTTGCACAAATTTTCATTCGTTGACCCAAATATGATGTCGTCCACGTATATTTGAACAATCATAAGATGTCCGTCGACCTCTTTGGTGAAGAGAGTGGCATCCACTTTTCCACGGATGAAGCTGTTGGCTAGCAGGTGTTGAGACAATGTCTCGTACCAAGCTCTCGGGGCCTGGTGTAAACCATACAGAGCTTTGTCTAACAAATAAACCCTGTCTTTGTGGATTGGTTCGGTAAAGCCCGGTGGCTGACCGACATATACCTCCTCTTTTACCTTCCCGTAAAGAAACGCCGATTTTACATCTAACTGATATACTTTGAAATTTTTCCAAGACGCAAATGCTAGGAAAATTCTGATCGCTTCTAGTCGAGCAACTGGAGCATATACTTCAGTGAAATCTATACCCTCCTGCTGACTGAAACCCTGGACTACGAGTCGAGCTTTGTTACGAACCACAACTCCTCTATCGTCTCTCTTACACTTGAACACCCACTTGGTGTTTATCTTCCTTTGACCATCAGGAAAATCCACTAACTTCCACACTCCCAGCTTTTCGAATTGGCTATGTTCCTCCTGCATTGCATTGACCCAAGAATCTTCAGTAAGCGCCTCTTTGTATGTACGCGGTTCGATCAGCGAAATAAAACAACTAAGTGAAAACTCAGTTTGTAAAGGTGCTACTGTAGAATAAAAACAAGTAAGGCCTTGGTCAATTTGACGTCTAGTGCGAATGCCTGTTTGTAATTCTCCAATGATCAGTTCCTCTGGATGGTATGAAAGAGTTCGTGGTATCACTTCGCCTAGAACATCTACTGTAAGGACTCTCAAAATTATCCTAAAAATACCCGTAAGTATAAACCCGGACCCCTGAAACCTTACCCTACATCAAAAATCAAGAAAAAACCAAACTTATAGGTTTCAGGCGGGCCGCGTAAGAGACAAGCTTGTCTTACGCGGGCCGCGTCAAACATGCGTTGACTGGATAAGTGTTCCGGATCCGCATAGTGACCACCTGGCTAACCTACTCATGACTGGTCAAGCCTACTCGTAGACTGGGCGGCTAGGCGGGCCGCGTAAGGTTAAGCTGAAGGCTTACGCGGGCCGCGTAAGGCCCTAAATTCACCTATAAATAGCCCGTCACTTGCACAATCCACTGGTGTCGATCAAAACTTTCAAAAACGAATTCATATCACTCTGAAGTCGAAATTTCATATATAATTAGCGAGGTGCTGCTCCGATACCGGGTATTAACTCGATCGCTGCTACGATTCAATGTCCGATCGATTAAACTATCCAATGGATGTTTAAGTGCTGCCCACATTAGGGTTTATGCTTTGTCATTCGTCGTTAAATCGATGGATGTTTAAGTATCGCACATTGTCATTCGTTGTGAAGGTTTTTATCTCGTGAGTTATCGTAAATGTTGTATTAGTTACTAACCGAGTTCGTGTGCATATTATTAATTTATGTTAAAAGGCTAATCAGTAGGCTAAGCTCTGCTCATATAAATCTGCAATGTGAGTCATTCTCTTTTTATCAAATTTATTTCAAAAGCATGTTTATTTTCAAAGTTATAATTACAGGGATTAAGTCTTTGTAGTCACCAAATTACAACCGGTATGTGGGGTTTTGTATACATTACTTGATAATCTTCACCATTGGACAACGAGTTAGCCAAGGGGTGATATGACCATAGTCACAGACACCATTGGACAACGGGAGGGCCAATGGGTCGAGTGACAAAACCGTGGGTATATGGTTGATATAGAAACATTGTAATCGCTCTTAATACTGTAAATTATAACAAATGTGTCGTTTTAAATAAAAAGAATGATTCACCAGTATTTCCTACTGATAAAACCTTTTTCAAACATGTTTCCGGTGATCTGTTGTAATCCAAGAAAAGTGTCGCGAAGCACTACAAGCTTAAGGAAGTGGCTCAATATGAAATAAAGAAACATGTTTTAGTAAAATGAAGATTTCTCCGTGAAATCTTATGATTGTAAATTACCGGGGTTTTATCCCGAGTTGTGAAATAAAATAATAGGGAAATTGCAGTTTTAAAAAGATCCTGAAGAAAACTTCCGCTGTCAACTTAATTAAATAAATACCATGGGATTTTCTGTCCTGCGGCTCCTGAAACTGGTCAAACCGGGTTGGGGGCCGTGACAGAAAAAGGTGGTATCAGAGCCACTGATTTAAGCCAATTAAGTATTTAGAAAATACTTAATTTTTCTAATTTCTAATATGTGATTATGTGTTTTATTATTTGAATATTTGTGTACAGTATGGGTAAGCAAAAGCTTTCAAACATCTATCTTAAATTAGATAGGTCATCCAACGAGAAGGGAAGTTCATCCCAAACAAAATCCTCAAAACCCTATGTAAATCCTGAAGAAGGAATATTTGTCCGTAAGGCACAATATGAGGAACCACTTTCTCCTAATAAAAGAAGTTTGATTATTAGGAAAAGTCAATAGAAACTAAAGAAATCCAAAGGAGGGAAAGTTAATCAGGATACCCAAGAATTAGGCAGTAAGCCACCATGGGAAGACAAGTTAGATGAAAAATGGGCAGATCTTTATATGCTAGCCACTGTAGCAGTTAATGCAAATCTTTAAATACTCTGACTCAAGTTTTAGTACCTTTATCACCTACAATCCAGAAACCTTATCCAGTAAATAAATAAGTTTACAATAAACCCTAGTGTGTTTTAATTTTCAGTTGTGTTGTAGTTACCCAGTATGACATAATATTTAAAGGTTATCTATGAAATTTTGTTATAAAATTTTTAACTTAGTATTTGTGTGTATTTTGCATGTATACTAAACAGCATGAGTGACTTGTCTGAATCCCTTCATAATTTAAATCTATATCCGGTAAAAATAGAGGTTTCCAGAGATTTCAATAGGTATATACCCGACATAGAAGAACCTATGGAATTCAATGCTCCACCTCCGGAGAAACCCAAGCCCAAGAAAAGGAGAAGATTCGTGGGATGGAGGCGTGTGCGTAGGAGGAAACCCGCCACTAGATAGATTCCCAAAATAGAAAATCCCTTAGACAAAAGGAAGGGGATTGAAGTCGGGGAAGAGTCTAGGCAGATGGGAGTACAGTTTGAAGAATATTCTAAGCAAATAGAAATGGAGATTGGAGGAGGTTCTAAACAAACCCAAATAGAGATTGGAGAAAGCTCTAAGCAAACCCAGGAAATGACATTGCAGGAAGAGCTAGATTTTATATTGGCAAGCTGTGATACTATTAAGCCTGTCAATAAAAATGTTTTTACTCATCCTATTGAAATTCAACTTCCAATGAATTTGGAACCAGCAATCCCAGAACCTATAATTCACACCCAGCCTTTAGGAATGGATGAATGGTGGACAAATGATTGGCAGTTCCAAAATCTACTCAACAGTCCTTATTCCTTTCTCCCTCAGTTCGACCCAGAACCCATACCAAATCCACCTATGAGTAATGAAAACTTAGCTGAACTCCGCCACTTTGGCGAGGAGCTGGTGGATGCAGGAAATAGGATCAGGGAGGTAGGAGAACAGATCTCTTGGAAATACGAAGAGAGGGAACGTCGTTACTGAAATACCAACTGACACATGATAGTGGGGTTTATGTAACTGTGGTTGTATAATAAATAGAAAAATATAATCTTGTAAAATAACTACAAATAAAACTTTGTAAGATAATGGTGTGTATTGATGCATACAATAATATATAAAAATGGGAATCAAGAAATCGATAGTTTTGGCTATATGTGTTGTATAATTTGTATGATTGTTTTTTATATAATTGTTATTTATTCGATACTAATAAATTATATATATTAAAATTATCAGATGGAAAACGCTAATAACGAACCAGTTAATGAGATTAATCAATCTGAGCAACATCCTGAGGATCAATTTCTAAATAGGCAAGATATAGAAAATATCGTTGCTCAAGGAATAGCCAATGCTATTCCATCAATAGTTGCTGCTGTTAGAAATCCTATCGAACCTCAACAAATCGTTCCTAGCAAACGTATTTCTGAAGATAACTTCAGTAATAGTGTAAACAGAGGCGGTAATAATCACGACAATGATTCACGGCAGGCTCCGATCCCTAAGAAAATGAAAGCTGCAACTCCTGGTTGCACTTACAAAGAATTTCTTGCTTGTAAACCCGCTGAATTTGCAGGAAATGAAGGAGCAACTGCAGCACTGCATTAGTTAGAGAAAACCGTGGCAGTAATTACAATAAGTAAATGCACCAAGGACGATCAGGTCATGTACGCGTCAAATCTTTTTAAAGAAGGGGCACTAGAATGGTGGAACACGGTGTTACAAGTAAAGGGAAGGATGATGGCATATGCTATAAATTGGGAAGAATTCAAGAGTCTTGTAGAAAGAAAATTCTGTCTCGAATATGAAAAAGATCAAATGGAAAATAAGTTCCTAAATCATCGAATGATGGGTGTAGATTGTCGCGGTTATACTTCGACATTCTTTGAATATGCTAGAGTGGTACCAACACTGGCTTCTCCAGAACCGGTACTCATTTCTCGCTATGTTTGGGGACTGATTAGCGAAATCCGTAACATCGTTAAAGCTGCGAGACCTCGCACTATTGACGATGCTGTGGAATTAGCTAACACCTTAACCGACGAGTTGGTACGCACCAGAGAAGAAGACAGGAAGAAAGAATTAGCTCAGAAAATTTCCCAAGGATTTCGTGTGGGTAATAATAGTAGCTTCAGGAGAAGAGGAACAGGGCAATCTTCAACTCCGCCTTTCTGCATGAATTGCAAAAGGAAACATTTTGGAAGATGCAATATAACCTGCAATTTTTGCAGAGCTGTAGGACATCGGGAAGAAAACTGCAGAAAGAAATCCACAATTTGTTACAATTGTGGAGAAACTGGACATTTCAAGACAGAATGCCCTAAGTTAGCCAAACCAGCAGACAATAAAGCCAAACTGGCTGACGGGACTACCAAAAGAAATGCCAGAGCATTCCAGTTAACTACTCAGGAGGCAGAACTCATTCCAGATGTGATAGCCGGTACGTTCCTAGTTCACAACATTTACACAAAAGTATTATTTGACTCTGGTGCAAACCAAAGTTTTATAAATACTTCATTCTGCCAAGCTCTTAACTTACCTTTAACCAACCTTAGGCAGATTTTTACAGTCGAAACAGCAGACGGGGATTTTATTAAAATAGATAAGGTTTTGCAAAAAGAAAATATAGAACTCTCAGGTCATAAATTTCATGCAAACCTATTGCCAATGGAATTAGCTGGGTTCGATGTGGTGTTATGAATGGATTGGTTAGTAGCCAACCATGCTCGAATCCTTTGTGATAAGAACTCTATAGAAATTCAGGCATCTACCGGAGAAGTAATCATGGTTACAGGAGACAGGCCAAGAAAACCCATGAAGTTCATATCAGTAATGAAAGTTGCTAGTTATGAACGAAAGCAAGGAAAAGTATATATGATTTCAGTAATCATTAGTACTAAGGGTAAAGAACTTAAGGAGATTCCTGTAGTCTTAGAATACCCAGATGTGTTCCCAGAAGAATTACCAGGATTACCACCTGATAGGGAGGTAGAGTTTAGAATTCACCTAATTCCCGGAACTATACCGATAGCCAAGGCACCTTATTGGCTAGCACCCACAGAAATGTTAGAACTGAAAAAGCAATTAGATGAATTACTAAGTAAAGGTTTCATACAACCTAGTTCATCCCCGTGGGGAGCACCAGTATTGTTTGTTAAGAAAAAGGATGGTTCAATGAGAATGTGTATTGATTATAGAGAATTGAATAAGATTACAATTAAGAATCGATACCCATTACCTAGGATTGATGATCTTTTCGATCAACTTCAAGGAGCTGGATATTTTTCTAAGATTGACTTACGCTCCGGATACCATCAGTTGAAGGTACAAGAAGAAGACATACCTAAGACTGCTTTCAGAACTAGGTATGGTCATTACGAATTTACAGTCATGCCCTTCGGATTAACGAATGCACCTGCAGCATTCATGGACATGATGAATAGGATTTGTAAACCGTACTTGGATAAATTTGTAATTGTCTTCATCGACGATATACTTATTTATTCCAAAAGTCAAGACGAACATTGTCAGCACTTGCATGCACTCTTAACTTTATTAAGAAAAGAAAACTTGTATGCCAAATTCTCGAAGTGTGAATTTTGGTTGCAAGAAGTGCAATTTCTAGGTCATATGGTGAATCACGAAGGCATTCATGTAGATCCTGCTAAGATAGAAGCAATTACCAAATGGAAGGTTCCGAAATCTGCAATAGAAATTAGAAGTTTTATAGGTTTAGCTGGATATTATAGACGGTTTATTAAGGATTTTTCCAAGATAGCTGTACCATTAACTAAGCTAACCTGTAAAGCAGTTAAGTTTGAATGGGGACCTAAGCAAGAAGAAGCTTTTAGGATTCTAAAGCAAAGATTAACAAATGCCCCAATTCTAGCTTTGCCAGAAGGAACTGAAGATTTTGAAGTTTACTGTGATGCTTCAAACTAGGATTTGGATGTGTGCAAATGCAACGTAAGAAGGTAATTGCGTATGCTTCAAGACAATTGAAAAAGAACGAAGAAAACTATACGACTCATGACTTAGAATTAGGAGGTGTAATTTTTGCCCTGAAGATCTGGAGACATTATCTGTACGGAAGTAAGTTTACTGTCTATACAGATCATAAAAGTTTAAGATATATATTTGGGCAAAAAGAGTTAAATATGAGGCAAAGGAGATGGATGGAAATCCTAAATGACTACGACTGTGATATTCAATATCACGAAGGAAAGGCAAATGTAGTTGCAGATGCCTTAAGTCGTAAATACCATGAGAAACAACGACGAGTTCGTGCTCTCAGGTTAAATCTACAGTTAGATTTAATGGAACAACTAAAACATTTTCAAGAAACAGCAATCAAGGATGATGCTGAAGGAATGAAAGGACGCATAAAAGAATTAGAACAAGGAGTTGATAGAATTTGGAGATTCCACAAAAGTAGAATTTGGGTACCTAAGCAGGGAGAATTAAGAAATAAGATTTTAGAAGAAGCTCATAAATCTAGGTATACCATGCACCCTGGAAACAATAAGATGTACCAAGATTTAAGAAATAACTTTTGGTGGATAGGAATGAAAAAGGATATAGCTCAATATATTTCTAAGTGTCTTACTTGTTCACAAGTTAAGACAGAACACCAGAAACCTTCAGGTCTACTACAACAACTGGAAATGCCTGTATGGAAATGGGAACTCATAACAATGGATTTTGTTACTAAGTTACCCAAAACCAGAAAACGTAATGATACGATTTGGGTAATTGTGGATCGATTAACCAAATCAGCTCACTTTCTACCTATGAAGGAAACCTTTAGCATGGAAAGGTTGGCAAAGTTGTATGTAGATGAAGTAGTATCCTTACATGGAGTTCCACTCTCCATTGTATCGGATAGGGATAGTCGTTTCACTTCCCATTTCTGGACTAGTTTCCAAGAAGCAATGGGAACTCGACTAAATCTGAGTACTGCATATCATCCACAAACAGACGGGCAAAGTGAACGGACGATACAAACTCTAGAAACATGCTCAGAGCATGTGTAATAGATTTTGGTGGAAATTGGGACGATCACTTACCATTAATTGAATTCTCCTATAATAATAGTTATCATTCAAGTATTGAAACTGCCCCATTCGAAGCACTGTATGGAAGAAAGTGCAGAACTCCAGTTTGTTGGGCAGAAATAGGAGAAAATCAATTATCAGGTCCTGAAATAGTGCAAGAGACGACATACAAGATTACTCAAATCAAGGAAAGACTGAAGACGGCTCGAGATCGTCAGAAGAGTTATGCAGACAATAGACGGAAGCCGTTGGAATTTCAAGTAGGAGACAAAGTACTATTAAAAGTTTCTCCTTGGAAAGGAGTAGTTCGATTCGGTAAGAAAGGAAAGCTAAGTCCATGATACGTAGGACCATTTTCAGTAAACCAATGTATAGGACCGGTTGCTTATCGCTTACAACTACCAGAAGAACTAGCTGGAGTACATGATGTATTTCATGTATCCAACCTCAAGAAATGTCTATCTGATGAATCGTTGATAGTACCTCTCCAAGATATAGAGGTAAACGAAAAGTTAAAATTTGTTGAGAAACCTCTTCAGATAGAAGACCGAAAGGTGAAATTCCTTAAACACAAATGGTTAGTAGTTGTCAAGGTCAAATGGGATTCAAAGAGAGGACCTGAATACACTTGGGAGCTGGAATCAGAGATGAAGCGAAAGCATCCTCACTTGTTCCAATAAATCTCGAGGACGAGATTTTAAATAAGGTGGGGAGGATGTAAGGACTCTCAAAATTATCCTAAAAATACCCGTAAGTATAAACCCGGAACCCTGAAACCTTACCCTACATCAAAAATCTAGAAAAAACCAAACTTATAGGTTTCAGGCGGGCCGCGTAAGAGACAAGCTTGTCTTACGCGGGCCGCGTCAAACATGCGTTGACCGGATAAGTGTTCCGGATCCACGTAGTGACTACCTGGCTAACCTACTCGTGACTGGTCAAGCCTACTCGTAGACTGGGCGGCTAGGCGGGCCGCGTAAGGTTAAGCTGAAGGCTTACGCGGGCCGCGTAAGGCCCTAAATTCACCTATAAATAGCCCGTCACTTGCACAATCCACTGGTGTCGATCAAAACTTTCAAAAATGAATTCATATCACTTTGAAGTCGAAATTTCATATATAATTAGCGAGGTGCTGCTCCGATACAGGGTATTAACTCGATCGCTGCTACGATTCAATGGCCGATCGATTAAACTATCCAATGGATGTTTAAGTGCTGCCCACATTAGGGTTTATGCTTTGTCATTCGTCGTTAAATCGATGGATGTTTAAGTATCGCACTTTGTCATTCGTTGTGAAGGTTTTTATCTCGTGAGTTATCGTAATTGCTGTATTAGTTACTAACCAAGTTCGTGTGCATATTATTAATTTAGGTTAAAAGGCTAATCAGTAGGCTAAGCTCTGCTCATATAAATCTGCAATGTGAGTCATTCTCTTTTTATCAAATTTATTTCAAAAGCATGTTTATTTTCAAAGTTATAATTACAGGGATTAAGTCTTTGTAGTCACCAAGTTACAGCCGGTATGTGGGGTTTTGTATACATTACTTGATAATCTTTACCATTGGACAACGAGTTAGCCAAGGGGTGATATGACCATAGTCACAGACACCATTGGACAACGGGAGGGCCAATGGGTCGAGTGACAAATACCGTGGGTATATGGTTGATATAGAAACATTGTAATCGCTCTTAATACTGTAAATTATAACAAATGTGTCGTTTTAAATAAAAAGAATGATTCACCAGTATTTCCTGCTGACAAAACCTTTTTCAAAAATGTTTCAGGTGATCTGTTGTAATCCAAGAAAAGTGCTGCGAAGCACTACAAGCTTAAGGAAGTGGCTCAATATGAAATAAGGAAACATGTTTTAGTAAAATGAAGATTTCTCCGTGAAATCTTATGATTGTAAATTACCGGTGTTTTATCCCGAGTTGTGAAATAAAATAATAGGGAAATTGCAGTTTTAAAAAGATCCTGAAGAAAACTTCCGCTGTCAACTTAATTAAATAAATACCACGGGACTTTCTGTCCCGCGGCTCCTGAAACGGGTCAAACCGGGTTGGGGGCCGTGACATCTACATCGCCTTCCAGTTTAGTAACATTCTGATTTGCATCTTGTTCACTGACTGGGTTTGTTTGACTTGAAATCTGAATTTGCTCCCCCTCAGAATCTGAATCACCACGATCAAATACTGGCATGTTCTCAGATTCTTGATTATCATTCTTTGCCGACTGATTATCTTGAGCAACTTCATTTCGTTGGACATCATCATGTTCTCCAGCATTGCATGGACCTGCTTCATCATCATTTGAAGTTTGTCGAGGTCTTCTTGAATACTCAGCTGGGAAACTTTCCTGCGATTCTTCATACTCTCTTAGAATATCCAACTCGTCAAAGAAATCTTCTTCTTCATCCTTTTCTTCTTCCATGTCAAACGAATCCCACAGTTTATCGTAATTAAAACGCCATGAGTCACCGGGATTTTGAGGCGGCATAGTATACCCCTGACACTCAACATGTTGTGCTTCGATGATCTGCTTCAGACTTGGAACAAAGACCCGTCTTTGTGGACTTGAGTAACCCACAAATATTCCTTCAATACTCTTTGGACCAAACTTACCAAAAGGCTCTAGAACTGTCCAAGGAGACCCAAACAGTTCTAAAAACTTCAGGTTCGGTTTGCGGTTATTGATCAACTCAAAGCATGTTTTGTTGAATTTCTTTACAGTGAGAACCCGGTTAAGTGTATAGCATGCGGCGGAAACTGCTTCTGCCCAAAAATTTATTGGTAGCTTTGAATCTGCAAGCATTGTTCTAGCCGTTTCGATTAGCATCCTGTTTTTACGTTCTGCAACTCCATTCTGCTGCGGTGTATATGGAGCACTAAACTCATGCAATATACGTCTTTCATCACAATATTCTTCCATCTTGTTGTTCTTGAACTCCTTTGGTACAAATTTTCAATCTTTCTGAACAACGCCATCAAACTATCAAATGTTTCATCTTTCGACTTCAAGAATGATACCCACGAAAATCTGGAATAATCATCAGTAACCACAAGACAATAGAGATCCCCTGTAACACTTTTGACGTTTACTGGACCAAACAAATCCATATGCAGTCTCTCTAAAGGTCTGGATACTGAATTGACTTGCTTTTTAGGGTGTGACTTTTTCTTTTGCTTGCCTTTAATGCAACTAATGCACTCCCCTTCCAGATGAAAACCTTTGATATTAACTCCAAGAGCTAAATCATTGTGTACCTAATGATTCATTTTTCTAAGATGTATATGCCCCATCTTTCGGTGCCACAACTTCGATTCTTTCTCTGTTGCTCTAGACACAAAACAATGAGCCTGACCTGTGGTAGTAGTAGCTACGCTCATGTCCAACACGTACAGATCATTGACTCTTGGTGCCCTCATGATAATCGATTCTTCAGGGATAACAAATCCTAGTTTCAAGATCAAACATTCTTTGTCTGTGAAATGAGTGGTATACATCCTATCACAAATCTACGAGATACTTAGCAGATTATTCTCCAGCTCAGCAATGTAGTTAACTCTTTCAAACGTAACAATCCCAATGGATAACGTTCCTTCACCGACAATTCTACCACCTTGATTTCCTGCGAACCCCACATAACCTCCATTGAAATTTCTAACATCGTACAACAATGCAGTCTTCCATGTCATATGTCGAGACGCTCCACTATCCATAATCCATCTTGAAATAGCTCTCGGAAGATCCTGCACATATCACAAATTAATTCAAAAAAACACATTTCAATAAAGATGCCGATTCATGCTTCACGATTACCAACTAGGAAGCTCCGGCAAGTCCAAAATCTTTAATGAGATTTTGATGCTACCCAAGCCTCTTTTGACTCAGGTAACTTGACTTTAATGTGAGTTTTAGCAGTGTAAAGTGGCGGAAAATTTTTATCATTCATTTTTAAACTTTCCTCAGATCCAACCTCAACCTTTTTGTATAAGAAAAACTCATCTATCTTAAGTTGACCGGTTGGTTGATTTTTCTTTTGAACATTCTTCTTCTCTGGTGGAGTAGAAGATTGTTTCTCCAATTTTTCATAATAATCCAAAGGAACATCCATCTTTACCGGTGTGGTAGAAGATGATTGTTTTCCGACACTGAAACCTTTGGTTTTTCAACAACTTTTGGCTTCCATGTTTGTTGAGATGATGCAACCCGTTTATAAAATTTGTCATTTTTAGTTACCACATTCTTAACAGGTTCAATTTTGACTTTTGTTTTCTCATTTTTCAAAATTTTTTCAACAACCATTGGAGTTTTGCCTTTTGTATCAACCTTCTTCTTTCGATTCTCAACAACTTCAGTCTTAGGCTTGAAGTTGGTGCAATTTCTTGCAATGTGACCAACTTTGTTGCATCTAAAACATGTACAAGTATCAACTACCCGACTTATGCCTTCAGACTGAGGTTGTAAGGCCCTCTTCTCAAAGAACTCTTCATTTGATTTTGAAAAAATATTTTTCTCCTCATCAGAAAGTGAACTTGAACTGTTCACAAACACTTTCTTCTCAACAAATTTCTTGTTTTGAACATTTCTCCTTTGATAGTTCTTACAACCCTGATATCCACCCGACCAATTGTTTCGATTGTTGTTATAAAAACGTGGTGGAACTACAGGTTTCTTGTAGTAAGCTTTATCTTTCTCAAAATTCATCTGCCTTTTTGTTTGTTTCAAACTCTTTACTTCGGACAAATCAATTTCAACCATTTTGTGTCACACCCTGGCTTTGCGGAAGCGTGGTTATTTTGGTGTGACTTCTTAATACCATAGCTTAACCATAACAAAGCTATATGAATAAAATCATGCAAGATCATCCATTCGATTAAGTTTTGAAAACCAAATACAATAACATTGTTTTAACTGAAACATGTTCTAACGACATTATTTGACAAACATTGACATAACAGGACACAGTTTAAGGATTGTGACTTGTCCAGGAAAGAGTCACAACTCCCCAAACCCAGATGACCTCATGACTAGTGCAGCGGAAAACGTTCCATACCGTGCCAGATCCGTTAATTTCCTGAAATACATGTAAGTTGAAAAATCAACAATAATGTTGAGCGAGTTCATGTGTAAGTGAGTAAGTAAACCTTTGTGAGTATAAAAATAGTCTTGGTATGTAGCAAATAAGGGAATTGAGATCACCAATGGTTTGCAAGGCCACTGATATATGTGAAGTGCAAATAGGGAGACTCAAACCTAGCAGATTTCGCCACGGCATTAGTATGTGGACAAAGTCACCCCAAGGTCCGTTTCTAGTTTGGCCTGGGGCTGGGCTCGCTACACCCAGATAGATCTACCGCTCCTGTCCCTCGGTCCCGGTATGAGGACTAATGGCCTCATATTGCTCCTACCCACTCACATGATCTAAGTAGTAAACCTCCTTACGCTAACCATACCGTGTATAAAGTACTTGTAATCATAGTAACATGTATTTCACCCCTGCAGTTAAGAAAACTGAAAACAGTTAGAGAAAAGGGGGACATGAACTCACAGTGAAGCGTCTCTACCAAGTATCTCCTGCTCACGCAGCTGTGCGACGACCTACAGGTGCTAATTTCTATTAGACGGACGGTCGTGCCTTAGCTTTATAGTTTAAGTCTTTGAGAAATAGTTAGACAACTATTTCGTGTTTACATTCTGTATATACTTGGTAGTTAATCTCCTTCCCAAGGATGGGGGGATTCGATACATGTGCGTTCAAATTATATCATTAAGTCTCACTTAATATGTATATATTTCCAATTCCAAAATATAAGTATTTTTCTCCAATAATACGTTGTTAAAATACGCGTTCATAAATATTTCCGTAAGTGCGTAAGTTACGTTTAACAATCGAGTGGTAATATAATCACCGGTGTAACTTATATATTTATGGTGAAAGCGTTCGTATTATTTTGGGATTGTTAATGTTCGTAAATATTATTTTTACTCTAAAAAATAATATCTATGTATTTTCACAAAATAATCATAAACAGTGTGTGAAAATATATATTTATCACGTTAAATTTTGTGTAAATCCCACCTCCGAATATTTAGTAAATAAAGTCATGGCGAAATTTATATTTCGAAAACATGTCAAAAATAATTCTAACACTTGTAGTGTAAATAGTTCTAAGTGTTAGGTTTTTAGAAAAATTTCGCCAGAGTTTCCTCTGTAACTGGAGGTGGCCACGCTTTCAAGCGTATCATTTTCTTTAACAAATCAACTCAACAATTTTCTTTATTTGATCAGAACAACTTTCATCACAACAACTAGTCAACATATGTGTAACTTGCCAAAAATTACATGAACTTGCAGTTTTTCCCAAAACTATGGTGTAAATCCCCTTAAATTTAGTAGATCTTCATATAAGGTAATTTGATCTTGTAAAAACCTCGTTTTTAGAGAAAATCCATTTTTACAACTTTCCGTCATCTTTTACAAAAACTGTTATTTTGTCGGATCTTTTCATTTCACAAGTGTTTACACACTTGTGGTTTATAAAAATCATGCGTGTTAGTGTAAAATCCATCTTTTAAAATACATGATTTCTTTGATACGTGGTTCTTTGAAAATACCACTTGCAGATGCGTAGATCTGCTAGTTTTAAACACAATTTCACAAGTAAAACTCTTTTACACAAGTTCATGATTCGCGTGTGGTAGAGTTTCACCTTTTAACCCTTGTATTATTCAAAACAAGCTTATGTTAAGATCCATGATCTTACCGAACCGGGTTAAACGATGATCCGAGCTACCACATCATAGATCGGGCCTAAATAATCATACATTTCGAATACTACATCATTTACACAACATATGAGTTATTAACCACCATTTTTAGTGTTTTAAGTAGACTTTAAAGCATCAATTTGTAAGATTTCGAGTTTTAATCATCATACCTCTTATTAACCACCTTAGATTAGTTCAAATACGAGTTTTAAGCATTATACCTCTAGCTCGAGGCTAGGGAAGAATCTATGCGCAAAAGAGGTGGATAAAAGCTAAGTAGAGAGGTCCTTCGTGTTCCGCTTGCTCCAAGACTCCTTGTATACGACCCTTGATGCTTGTATGATGATGGAATGTGAAGATCAAAATCGAATATGGATGGGGTGTCCCAAGGGGTGTTCGGCCGTGAGTGTGGAGGGTGTCACACCCCGACCACGTGGAACATACAAAACGTGGCGGAAATGTCGGGGAGTGTTGTAACAGAATTAATTGTTTCAAATCCATGGCAATTGAAGTTTCGTTTTATTGATTAAAAGTGTTACAATGTCTAATCAATCAAGGAAATACAACAAAATTAACTAGTCTTGCATCTTTTATTGTCACTAAAGCCAAAGTCTGCCTATATGTATCTTGATCATCTTATGCAACAGTTCCTGAAAAACACATGTGAAAATAGGTACGTCAGCATAAAAATGCCTGTGAGATACATAGGTTTTGTGAAAATAGGTTCCATGACTTATGTTTGAGAAAATGTTTAGTCATGAACCTTGTAATTTGCTTTGTTTTGTAAATCATTTGAAAAACAATGAGTTCAGATGATATGTATAAAATAAGTGAATAATGTATGGTTAAATGAATAACCATAGTAAAATGTGTTTGCATAAGATAAGTTGTTCATAAATCAATGTCTTGTGAAAAGTATGTTATTTGTATAAAATGTTCTATGTCTCAAACTGAAATGATTCAAATAACGCTACAATATGTAATACCATACAAACACTTATATATAGGAAGTACCAGCGGCGTATCCACCATGCTTGTATCATATTACACACGCATCGTTACTTAATCACTTAATCAAACCAAACTAATGTCAAAATGTCTATGTCAAATATCCATGTCAAATGTCTATGTCAAATATCCATGTCAAATGTCTATGTCAAAATATCATGTATGGCAAGTGAAATGTCTCAACTAAACCATATACACAAGAACAAAGTATTGAAGTAAAACTTGGTTTAAATCAAAGTTATGTTTTGTGGGAAATGCATGATCAAATGTCAATCATGTTAAAATGTCTATGCCGAAATGTCTATGTCAAATACGGTTCACACGGTTCACAGATACAAACGGTTCACAGATATCAACGGATCACAGTCAAATGATTTCAACAGTTCAATATGTAGTATAATGTGTTCATATGCTGGATAAGCATATGCAACAGAAAAAGCAATGTAACACAATGTACTAAGTACGCACACAATGGCATACATAGCATGAGATGTAATGTAAAACAATGTACTAAGTACGCACACAATGGGCATACATAGCATGAAATGTAATGAAATCATGTACTATAATGTACTAATGAACATAGCAAGTATATGATGTCAAAACAGGAAAGCATGAAAGTAACAAGTAGGCACATGTGTTCCACCCCAAAACAGTTTGGAAAACAGTAAAAGAGGGGTCTATGTACTCACCTGAGAGTGCTTAGGAGTCTTGAACAACTACCAAGTAAGCTAGAGGAGTCCCGGAAATCAAACGGTACCTAATATAGGTAACTACATAATTAACCCGGACCTAATTCAGATGATTGGATAGAATGAGGGTTCGTAAACCAAACGAGTATAGAGACTCGTGTCATATGGTTTAACAAAGCCTACATACTAAATGAAACTTAACCTAAGTGTCTACGACCCATTACGACCCGTTTAGGTAGCTTATGCTACTTTAACGCGTCGTTCGCGTGAAACGCGTTCGGACCGCCTAACTAGTCCTATGACAAGTGTTATATGCCTAAACATGTTACATAATCAGTTATGTGACAAAGGTTTAGGTTACATATGCTTAATTACCAATTATACATGAAAAGGGTATTCTGGTAATTTACCTAAGGCATATAAACTACCTATCATACAACTACTTAAACGATGTGACCATAGGGTATAACCTCGGAAGGTTATTCCCTACCTACTATGGTCACCTAATGTGTTTGGTCGGATCCTAATGATCGACCAAACTGGGTCGGGTTCGAAGGTATAGGCGATTTATCAGATCGCTTACCCTACGACCCTAGACAACGTGGTAATCAGTAGGCATAGTCCCAAAGGACTATAACCATCGTGATTACAATCACGTTGCGAAGTTCAAACGAACTTCGCATTGACCATTACTGGTCAACGCTGAAAGTCAAACAAAGTTTGACTTTCTGACTCGAAAAGCAGTAAAATAAGGAAAAGAACGAAAGAATACTTACCCAGGGTCCCCGAATGCTAACCCAGATCAAAATAGCTCAGGTATGAAACGAAGGTTCCAACTTAGAGTCTTTTCAATCAGATTTGTGGGTTTTTAAGCCAAAGGGGGGTGGGTATTTATAGATAAAGTAGAGTCGCTAGGATCCTTTCTTGAATATCGTGCCACGATCCGAGCCGTACACTTGTCACAAAGGTTATGGAGCCACATATGCTCCTAATCTTAGTGATTAAGCAAGTTGCAAACATGTGGTTGTGGTTAATCAGCTGAAAACAGGCTGTGAAATACACTGCATCTGGTCTGCAGACCCCTAGCGCACCGCTACGCTAAAAGTGTAGCGCACCGCTAGGCTTAAGTTTGGCAGATTTACACTTTTGGTCCCTGTCATGTATTCAGCCCATTTTCGACACGTTTAAGGCCCGTTAACCCCATTTCAAAGCTCTAAAATGAAGTTAAAGTATAGGGAACCTAAAATATGTTCAAAAATATGTCGGATGTCGGTTCGTTTAGCCGTACGAACGCGATGTTCGCTTAATTACGACGGAATGCGCACAAGCGCGAAAAACGATCCAAATGACGCGACGAATGGATTTTTCTTAAGGCGAACACTAAAATATAATGTAGTCATGCTTACATAAATTTTTGGATGTCCAGATGTATTCAGAACGTAAGTTATGCGCGAAAATGTAAACTTGTGCACTTTTTGACACTTTTAGTCCCTGAATGACACAAAAGTTTATTTTAGCACACCGAACCCCTCAAAGCCTATTTCTAAGCTAGGTAAAGGATATTTATGGTATGTTTAACTTATGGTCATGTTCCGGAATGTCTGTTACAGTTCATATTGGCATACTTTCGCAGTTTGTCAACTTTAGTCCCTGTAAGCGATTTAATCATGTTTTTGCCATACCAAAGCCTTCAAAACTTATTTCTAAGTTATGTAAAGGTTATTTAAGGTATGTTAAGCCTATTTCACTATTCCGGAGTGTTCGTTGCATTAAACTGGTTATATTTACGCATCAGTGCGCGTATAACCTTCCAGAAAGCGATATAGTGTTTGAAATCGAACAAGAATTGATATGTGTAAACGATACACATATTTTTACAAATCCCAAGTATGAAATACAATATTTCACTGGTTGGGCATTTGTTTGATGGTTGAAATGACACAGGTGTTACAGTCTCCCCTACTTTAGGAAATTTCGTCCCGAAATTAATTCGTAGGAGTCTGTCTATGACTTTGTTTCAAATAGTCATCAAAGATATGTAAAGCATAATCTGATTATTTTCCTCAACGGATATTTTTCAGAAGCGAAAATGAACGAGCAGAGTCACTTTCTTCAACGGGTTCTTCGGAAATGGAAAATAAAGGAATTAACTAAACGGATATACATTTCCCTCAACGGATATTCTTCAGAACGAAAATGAACAAACGGGGTCATTTTCCTCAACGGTTTGTTCTTCAAAATTTGAAATGAAAGAAAAATCAACGGATATTCATCTCCTCAACGGATAAATCTTCAGAAACGAAAATGAACTAACGGAGTCATTTTCAACGGTTATTTCCTCAGAGTTGGAAATGAAGAATTACACAACGGATATTCATTTCCTCAACGGATAAATCTTCAGAAACGAAAATGAACTAACGGAGTCATTTTCAACGGTTGCTTCCTCAGAGTTGGAAATGAAGGATTACACAACGGATATTCATTTCCTCAACGGATAAATCTTCAGAAACGAAAATGAACTAACGGAGTCATTTTCAACGGTTGCTTCCTCAGAGTTGGAAATGAAGGATTATACAACGGATATTCATTTCCTCAACGGATATTCTTTAGAACGAAAATGAATGGATAATTCATTCTTTCTCAACGGATTCTTTGTCAGAAATGGGAATGAAGGAATAATCCACGGATATTCATTTCTCTCAACGGATATTCTTCAGAACGAAAATGAACAAACGGGGTCATTTTCCTCAACGGTTTGTTCTTCAGAGTTGGAAATGAAGAATTACACAACGGATATTCATTTCCTCAACGGATAAATCTTCAGAAACGAAAATGAACTAACGGAGTCATTTTCAACGGTTATTTCCTCAGAGTTGGAAATGAAGAATTACACAACGGATATTCATTTCCTCAACGGATAAATCTTCAGAAACGAAAATGAACTAACGGAGTCATTTTCAACGGTTATTTCCTCAGAGTTGGAAATGAAGAATTACACAACGGATATTCATTTCCTCAATGGATAAATCTTCAGAAACGAAAATGAACTAACGGAGTTATTTTCAACGGTTGCTTCCTCAGAGTTGGAAATGAAGGATTACACAACGGATATTCATTTCTTCAACGGATATTCTTTAGAACGAAAATGAATGGATAATTCATTTTCCTCAACGGTTATTCTTCAGAATGGAAATGAAAAGATAAACAACGGATATTCATTTCCTCAACGGATATTCTTCAGAAGTGAAAAATGAATAGCTAGTTCATTTTTCCTCAACGGATGCTTCATCAGAATTGGAAATGAATAGATACATGATAGAACTTGCTGTGATTTCTGTGCACTAAATTCCATAATTATGTATGCATCCATAATTACGTAATTCCTTGCACAGTCCGCACAGTTTGTTTTGAAATGTTGTGGGGAAAGATATCAAACCTGAGATGAGAGTGACTAGACTACCATAGGGTCCTTTTAATTAGATCAACAGAGGATCTTCTTAATTAGGCCACTAAGGAGTCCTTTCAGCTATATCATCACATGATATCCCTAACCAGATTTTTGGATCAATCTGTTTAACTAGACCACTAAAGGGGTCTAATTATGAAGTAGTACATTATAATCCAAGGGACTTTAACTACAACGTAGAAGTCCATTAAGGATTTAAGTAGTACCTTTGGGTATCCTACTATGAATCTCTTGCACAAAGATATGTAAGATTTTACGAGGATTTGAATAACATAAATTGGATCACATGACACATAAAGGATAACACATAAGCACATAACCACATAATTGTTTAATTGTTATTTTCTTGTTATTGATTGCTATTAACTTGGCACCTCGTACTTCGTTTCTCTTGGAAGAAACGGGTACTTAGGATTTTCGTGAAAAACGCAAGAGATCATACAATGGAAGAAATTTGGAAGTAGTCTGTTCTTCAAGGAATGCGGTTCCTTGATTGTCGGTATTGTATGGGATATGTTTATACATGCAACCACATAAACATATTGAAATGTAAATGAAAGATTTATTTATAAACAACAATAACAACAACTGTTTCATAGATTGATAAAAGAAAATAATACACAAGGCTCGATTATTTTCTAAACAGCGTTATCTTCTGTCGGTCAGATACTCATCCCTGCGCTGGATTTGCATCAGCAAGTCTTGGGCAATTTCTACTAAAATGGCCCATCTCGCCACAGTTGTAGCAAGATCCCAGTGGGAAACGAGCTTGAGCAGGATTGTTGTTAATCTGATTTGGTGCTGCTACTGTTGGGCAAACCCTCGCTGTATGACCTATAAGTCCGCAAACTTGGCATGTGCGGCACTTCACACCAGCATGATGATGTAGGCCACATTGGTTGCACAAGGGTGCAGTTCCTTTGTAGGGTTTCCTGGCAGGGGGTTGAGCTGGTTGGTTGGGGACGGCTTGATCATTGTGAGCGACCACGGCGAAGTTCTGAGAAGCCTTTCGCTTCTTTGACTTCTTAGAGGATCCAGTCTGTTCATCCATGGTCTTTGATTCCTCGATTGGTTTCGATTCCTCGACCAGTTTCTTGTCACCCTTTCGGAAAAGCTTACGTTTCCTGATCTGCGATTCAGTCAAGGTTGCAGATAACTCAATGGCCTGCCTAACAGTAGTAGGGTTGCTACCAGTCAAAATGTCTTGTATTGAGTCGGGAAGGCCATCAATGTACTTTTCGATCGCCTTATCCAAAGGCGTGACCATGTTTGGGCATAACAGACTTAACTCCTCATAACGGTCCGTGTAGGCTCGATGCTCACCGCTGTCTTGCTTAAGATCATCAAATTCCCTTTCCAAAGCCCTTATCTCGTGACGAGGACAAAACTCCTTCATCATGAGAGCCCTAAGTTCCGCCCATGTTTGTGCGAGTGCAACTTCTGCACCACGATCTCTCATAACACCGTTCCACCACGTAAGGGCTCTCTTCTGGAACACACTCGAAGCAAACTCGACCTTGCGATTGGCAGGACACTGCACGTGGCGGAAAGTATTCTCAATGCTCTCGAACCATTGAAGAAGCCCAGTCGCTCCCTCAGAACCACTAAACTTGAGTGGTTTCGCCGAGTTAAAACTCTTGAAATTGCATGGACCATTGTTGTTGTTGTTGGCTTGATTCCATTGAGCAAAGAGGTTTGGGAATTGAGCAGCCAATTGCTGCGCAATGATTTCTGCCAATTCGGCAGTCGCTATCTGGCTTTCGCATCGAGGAGGCATTCTAAAAGAGGAAACATGAAAAGAAACGAGTGAGAGATTTAGACGAAAAGAATGAGATGAAACAAATCTGATGAAAGCAAGGGTAGTGGTCATTTGTTTGTTACTACAAAGCAACAAACGACCTCGGTGAAAAGTAAATAGGTCAAAAATAATGTATTGCGAAGATATGCTCGCCTATAAGTGAACACTCATCCCAAGAATTCCCAGGTAAGCACAACTGGTCTCGCGTCTGATGAGATGTATACGAAGTGCTTGCCTAGACAGAAAACCCAGAATACAGGCATTCACCCTTCCAGTTTGCACGTGTTCACATCATTTAAAACCCAAAACCTTGACGAGATTTTGAAAACTCAAAGGGGTTCAAAACCATATAACAGAGGGTTCAAAACCTAGTAATCAATCATCCTAGAACAGATGATTAGTTTTCAAAGCGGTTTTGAAATTTATGTTCTTGTTGTGGTAGTCGCCTAAAGATAGGTGACAGTATTGTTTTATGACTAAACGCAAGTAAACTCGCGTTAGGGTCCTAAGAAGGTTATAGACTAGGTCAAAGCATTACTAATTACTAATAACCTAATTCCCTATAACCATTGGCTCTGATACCATCTTTTCTGTCACACCCCGACCACGTGGAACATACAAAACGTGGCGGAAATGTCGGGGAGTGTTGTAACAGAATTAATTGTTTCAAATCCATGGCAATTGAAGTTTCGTTTTATTGATTAAAAGTGTTACAATGTCTAATCAATCAAGGAAATACAACAAAATTAACTAGTCTTGCATCTTTTATTGTCACTAAAGCCAAAGTCTGCCTATATGTATCTTGATCATCTTATGCAACAGTTCCTGAAAAACACATGTGAAAATAGGTACGTCAGCATAAAAATGCCTGTGAGATACATAGGTTTTGTGAAAATAGGTTCCATGACTTATGTTTGAGAAAATGTTTAGTCATGAACCTTGTAATTTGCTTTGTTTTGTAAATCATTTGAAAAACAATGAGTTCAGATGATATGTATAAAATAAGTGAATAATGTATGGTTAAATGAATAACCATAGTAAAATGTGTTTGCATAAGATAAGTTGTTCATAAATCAATGTCTTGTGAAAAGTATGTTATTTGTATAAAATGTTCTATGTCTCAAACTGAAATGATTCAAATAACGCTACAATATGTAATACCATACAAACACTTATATATAGGAAGTACCAGCGGCGTATCCACCATGCTTGTATCTTATTACACACGCATCGTTACTTAATAACTTAATCAAACCAAACTAATGTCAAAATGTCTATGTCAAATATCCATGTCAAATGTCTATGTCAAATATCCATGTCAAATGTCTATGTCAAAATATCATGTATGGCAAGTGAAATGTCTCAACTAAACCATATACACAAGAACAAAGTATTGAAGTAAAACTTGGTTTAAATCAAAGTTATGTTTTGTGGGAAATGCATGATCAAATGTCAATCATGTTAAAATGTCTATGCCGAAATGTCTATGTCAAATACGGTTCACACGGTTCACAGATACAAACGGTTCACAGATATCAACGGATCACAGTCAAATGATTTCAACAGTTCAATATGTAGTATAATGTGTTCATATGCTGGATAAGCATATGCAACAGAAAAAGCAATGTAACACAATGTACTAAGTACGCACACAATGGCATACATAGCATGAGATGTAATGTAAAACAATGTACTAAGTACGCACACAATGGGCATACATAGCATGAAATGTAATGAAATCATGTACTATAATGTACTAATGAACATAGCAAGTATATGATGTCAAAACAGGAAAGCATGAAAGTAACAAGTAGGCACATGTGTTCCACCCCAAAACAGTTTGGAAAACAGTAAAAGAGGGGTCTATGTACTCACCTGAGAGTGCTTAGGAGTCTTGAACAACTACCAAGTAAGCTAGAGGAGTCCCGGAAATCAAACGGTACCTAATATAGGTAACTACATAATTAACCCGGACCTAATTCAGATGATTGGATAGAATGAGGGTTCGTAAACCAAACGAGTATAGAGACTCGTGTCATATGGTTTAACAAAGCCTACATACTAAATGAAACTTAACCTAAGTGTCTACGACCCATTACGACCCGTTTAGGTAGCTTATGCTACTTTAACGCGTCGTTCGCGTGAAACGCGTTCGGACCGCCTAACTAGTCCTATGACAAGTGTTATATGCCTAAACATGTTACATAATCAGTTATGTGACAAAGGTTTAGGTTACATATGCTTAATTACCAATTATACATGAAAAGGGTATTCTGGTAATTTACCTAAGGCATATAAACTACCTATCATACAACTACTTAAACGATGTGACCATAGGGTATAACCTCGGAAGGTTATTCCCTACCTACTATGGTCACCTAATGTGTTTGGTCGGATCCTAATGATCGACCAAACTGGGTCGGGTTCGAAGGTATAGGCGATTTATCAGATCGCTTACCCTACGACCCTAGACAACGTGGTAATCAGTAGGCATAGTCCCAAAGGACTATAACCATCGTGATTACAATCACGTTGCGAAGTTCAAACGAACTTCGCATTGACCATTACTGGTCAACGCTGAAAGTCAAACAAAGTTTGACTTTCTGACTCGAAAAGCAGTAAAATAAGGAAAAGAACGAAAGAATACTTACCCAGGGTCCCCGAATGCTAACCCAGATCAAAATAGCTCAGGTATGAAACGAAGGTTCCAACTTAGAGTCTTTTCAATCAGATTTGTGGGTTTTTAAGCCAAAGGGGGGTGGGTATTTATAGATAAAGTAGAGCCGCTAGGATCCTTTCTTGAATATCGTGCCACGATCCGAGCCGTACACTTGTCACAAAGGTTATGGAGCCACATATGCTCCTAATCTTAGTGATTAAGCAAGTTGCAAACATGTGGTTGTGGTTAATCAGCTGAAAACAGGCTGTGAAATACACTGCATCTGGTCTGCAGACCCCTAGCGCACCGCTACGCTAAAAGTGTAGCGCACCGCTAGGCTTAAGTTTGGCAGATTTACACTTTTGGTCCCTGTCATGTATTCAGCCCATTTTCGACACGTTTAAGGCCCGTTAACCCCATTTCAAAGCTCTAAAATGAAGTTAAAGTATAGGGAACCTAAAATATGTTCAAAAATATGTCGGATGTCGGTTCGTTTAGCCGTACGAACGCGATGTTCGCTTAATTACGACGGAATGCGCACAAGCGCGAAAAACGATCCAAATGACGCGACGAATGGATTTTTCTTAAGGCGAACACTAAAATATAATGTAGTCATGCTTACATAAATTTTTGGATGTCCAGATGTATTCAGAACGTAAGTTATGCGCGAAAATGTAAACTTGTGCACTTTTTGACACTTTTAGTCCCTGAATGACACAAAAGTTTATTTTAGCACACCGAACCCATCAAAGCCTATTTCTAAGCTATGTAAAGGATATTTATGGTATGTTTAACTTATGGTCATGTTCCGGAATGTCTGTTACAGTTCATATTGGCATACTTTCGCAGTTTGTCAACTTTAGTCCCTGTAAGCGATTTAATCATGTTTTTGCCATACCAAAGCCTTCAAAACTTATTTCTAAGTTATGTAAAGGTTATTTAAGGTATGTTAAGCCTATTTCACTATTCCGGAGTGTTCGTTGCATTAAACTGGTTATATTTACGCATCAGTGCGCGTATAACCTTCCAGAAAGCGATATAGTGTTTGAAATCGAACAAGAATTGATATGTGTAAACGATACACATATTTTTACAAATCCCAAGTATGAAATACAATATTTCACTGGTTGGGCATTTGTTTGATGGTTGAAATGACACAGGTGTTACAGAGGGCAAGAGAGGAGAGAGTTTGGAGTGTGTTATGTTTAGTGAAAGCTATGATGTGTTTAGAGGTTAACTTATAGACAAATCATATGTGTATTAACCAAAGGATCTTGTGTTATTTAGATATTAGACAAACAAGATTTAGTAAATCAACATGGTACAAGAGTGGGGTCACTTGGTGACCGATTCGGTTGGGGGGGGGGGGTACCTAGTTCGAATCCAACTAGGAGATTAGGAACTAGTTAGTTAAGTTAAGTGTCTTACCCGGTTACTAATGTGCAGTGTGCTATGACGGGTGTTAGGGTATACGGGGACCCTAACTGGCTCAGAAAAAGATAAATAGTGTAAATGACAATATTTTCATGTTCCGGGTATAGTCCGGTTGTTTGGTTGGATAGTAATCCGTTAAAGCGTTAACAAAGCTTTAAAGTGTCGTTAATACTCTTTTTAGTGACACTACTCATTCCTGACACTTTGGATAGTGTCTAGTGTTATTTTTCTCATGTTTTGGCACTTTATTAGTTAGCTAAAAGCTGAATTATTTTGTAAAGTGCTGAGTTTTGTACTTAGAGTACGTTTTAGGCACATCCAGTCATAGTGACTTATTCCTAGAGACGCAGTTCCACAACCCTTATATCCCTACACTCACTACTAGTGTAGCAAAACGTTTCTGGCCCGTACAGGCCTTAGAGGCAGTGTTTGCCTGATGCTGGCTTTATCAGCATGTTCAATAGGTTATCCGTTCATGTGCTACTGTGCTTTTGTGCATCATGTTTGTCACTAGGGTTCAACATGTAAATAATGTAGTGACGATAAGTAAAGTATGATGCATGTAAGTACATGTATCAGTATTCAAGTAGCAGTTCATCAGCTAGTTCAAACAAGCACAGTAATTAAGCAGTAATTAATCATTAGTTAAGTCGTACGGATACCTGGTTTAGTGCGGGTTGTCACATTTTGAACACATTTGTCAATTTTGAAACATTTACATTCTCCAAACGAAACTCAGAATCCGAATACAACTTATCCGATCCCGACATCTTGTACATGACAAGATCAGGTTCTTCATTTAAGTTGTTTTTTGACTTTTGTTTCGGAATGTATTTATCCAAGAAACATTCATCATCTTCAGCTGAATAATTTTCAGACATCAAAACACTTTCAGCTGTGCTTTTAACAATCTCTGTCTGAACTCTATAATCGGATGATGAAGAAGAAAATGTAACATCAATTGAATCAGGAAGTTTCACTTCATTTTCTTCCTCAAGATTAACCATCCCAGATTGCTTTTTCGAATAATTGTCTAGAACTGGTGGCGGAACTTGATGAAACCCAACCCCAGTTCCATCACAGTATACATCTTCACCTGCTTTGTCTTTCCCGATGGGTTTGGGAATAATGTATTGCAAAACAAAGCTTGCAGAGTTGTAACTATTCAATTTCAAATTGATTCGCTCATTCTCAATCTTAGCTTCTTCAAACTGAAGCTTCAATTTAGCAATCTCATCCAATTGTTTGTTGATTAATTCTTCTTTAATTCTCAAAACACATTGCAATTGGTAATTTTCTTTGTATGTTTTACCGTTTCTATCATCATTATCTTTAACCGTGCTTTTAAGCTTCTCAAATTTTTCAGTAATCTGACGATTTTCAAGAACTAACCTCTCATTTTCTTTCCTAACCTTTTCCTGATCAATTTTATCAGTTTCAATTTTGTTAGTTAATTCTTTTAATCGTTCAGTTGAAGCTTTCACCATTTTATCACGATCAAGGATTTGATCCTCAACACTTCTGACTTTAGCAGTCAGATCATCAATCTTCTTACCTTTGAGATAAGTGTTTGTACTACAAACCTTGCATTCTTTGATGCAATTTTTGCAGTCAACATCACCACTGACTTTCTTACCTGACTCAGTTGTTGACGCGTTTGAACTGACCTGGCTTTTAGACTCAGAGACGAATTTAGAGTCTACCTCAAGTGCCTTAGCAGCCAGCACCTTGTCAGCCATCTTTCCCATGTTTTCAGCATTTAACTCCTGAGTCATGTCAATGATTCCAGAAAAAGCAGAAAAAGCAGTCTTGGAATTTTCAGCAGAAAAAGCAGTCTTGGGAGAAGTATTCTTTGGCATCATGCTTTTTGGATAATACAAATCCAAGTTCTGTTGATAAGACAAGTGATTGACTTTGTCTGTTTTCCATAACTCCAGCTCGTGACTTTCTAGTCTCTCAATCAGCAAATCTACAGTCAACACTTTTGGCGGCTTGATAGTATTCTTCAACATTAAGGCATAATATTGCCAATCATCTCATCTGGCAATGAATCAAATAATTTGTTGATTAGTTCATCTTGAGAATAGAAAATTTCATGTCTCGCCAGCTCTAGCTTCAGATGCCCAAACCTCTCAATCATTTTACAAACTGATTCATTTTTTAAACAACCAAATAAATCGAATTCTTTTCTGAGCAGTTTCTTTTTATTTTTCACAATTTCTACACTTCCCAAACATTTAGCTCTCAACTTTTTCCAGAGATCTGTCGAATTAGTGTATTCGATCAAGGATATTATATCTTCCCGAACAGACTGAAATAGCAGTGCGATGCATTTTTGCTCAGCAACAAATGATTCTATTTCTTCAGATGTTTTCAAGCTTTCGCCATTTTTGCCTCCATCATTGTAACCATTTTTTAGACTCTTCCAGCTGGGAAAAGCAAAGGCTCTCAACCAATCTTCAAACTTCTTGGCCCACCGACTGTACTCTTCGATAGCCATCAACTTCGGGGGTTTGTTATAAGTTCCGAACGCACTCATTGGTATTGCTAGAAGAAGTATCATCTCCAGAATTTTCGGCAAAAGCAAAGATATCACAGAATGGATTGTAATCTTCCATCTTTGCGTACCTTCAGGGGATAACACTTGAAGCGAAATGACAAACTCAAGCGGAACACCACTCAAGCGAACTCGTTGATTACTTTCAAGCGAACACTGTTGAAATATACTTTTCAAGCGAACTGAATTATAACTTTCAAGCGAACTGAGTTAAAATGTTCTTTTCAAGCGAACCTAACAAAATATTTCAAGCGAAATGACCTATGATGTCATCTTTTCACGAACATTTTCAAGCGGTCATACGTTTTTTATCAGTTTTAAGCCGTATTTTAGTCCGAAACTTTCAAGGATTAGTTAACTATGTATTTCGCTTGATATGTGAGAATTTCAGTCCATTTCAACTGTGAATTATGTCCAATTCAGAAAAGAAAGGGTAGAAGTAAGAAAATCTGATGATTTCAAGCTGCAATGGTATGAACTCCTTGTCATGAGCTATGATACCACTTGTTGGATCGTTGTCTTGACCCTAAACAGTTAGTTAAGGCAGTTCATCTTCGTTTACAGAGGCGGAATCAAAGTAAATAACGTAACACAGCTTGTTCCTTTTAACTTTCTTCTCTATTAATGCTTTTCCGAGACTTTACAATGATTTCTAATGAAATTTTGGCAGCACCTTGTCTCTCACACACACACTAGTTCACTTCAAATGACAACACCACAACCCTATTTATAGTTGATGCCTGTTTGCTTGAAATGACACATTGTTACTTCAAGCGAACTCACATGATTGAGTTTCAAGCGAACTTGAAGTTGTTGGTTTCGTTTGAACTAGCCTAAGACACCTTCAAGCGAACTCACCTACTTACACATATACAAACCCTAATTACATCCTATCTAGACTTAAGACTTGATTAAGACGTAGTCAACAGACATTAAGTGCACCAACAAGAATGGCTTAACAATGTGTGAGGGGCCCTTTCCGGAAAGAAGTTCTAAAAGCCTTATTCAACCGAAAAAATCATTTCTGAAATTTTGTTGCTTTTATAATTAAAACGTCTAGGCTAGGACTTCTTTGTGGTTTAAGATTTCTTGCATTCTAGGACCTATTTATCTAGTTTTTAGTTTGTATTTTTCTTTTTATTTTCTAGGAACTATGTATCTCACTCTTGAATGAATGATGGTTTTAATTATTAAATGGTGTTTGGATGATGTTGTAATGGTTGAAAACACTCGAAAAGGTGGATGTTACCAAGGGAAAGAATAAACCACACCCCATGCACAGAAACAGAGCCACCTGACAATTTTCCAACATTACAGCAAGTTCAGCATGGGGCCGTGCTCAGCCAACACGCCCCTGTGCCCAAGGCTCTGCAGAAAAATGCCCAGTTCAGGTAACTAGACATGGGGTCATGCTCACTGAACACGCCCCGTGCCCAGCCTTCTGTTTAATTCTGTTACTGGCAATCTGACCACGGGGCCGTGCCCGGACCAACACGGGGCCGTGCCCGGACCAACACGGGGCCGTGGCCAGACTCCCAGTAACACAAAATTTTGTTTTTCAACACCTTTTTACACATTCAATCAACCTAAAAACTTATTTTTGGTACACATTGAGGACAATGTGTAATTTAAGTGTGGGGGGGGGGGAATGCTAAAACCTTGAATTTTGCAAGTCATAATAACAAGCCTTACACAAAACTCTATTGGAACCGCTAATCACCCCAATTTTTTTCAAAAAAATTCATTTTTTTACTTGTCCTGGTTTAATTTGGGAATAACAAGTTCTAAAAAGGTTATATTTTTACAAATTTACAACCGATAGCGTCTTGATAAAAAGAACCAACATAAGAAAATTATGAAAAGGCATGACAAATCTAATTAAATTTTGATTATATATACTTGATCACATTATAAACCCATTCCCACAATAAGTGAGTTTTGAGTCTTTATTGAGCATACAAGCATACATCTTTAAACTAAATGCTCATTTTTTCGTTTCTTGTGTGAATAGCCGCTTGGTTCTTACAACTCTAGAACTTGCCACGATGATACATTCCCGGTCCATACCAACTTAAACCCAAGTAATTAAATGATAGAGGCATTAGGACTAACCCATTTTCCTTTCAACACCATTATTTTTCTTTTTCTTTATCACCTACCCAAAATCCCCCTGGTTAACCCCTTTAAGCCTAAACTTTTTTCATTTCTAAATGCACAAAACAAACACCCTTTACCCACCAAAAACTTTTTTTTTTCTTTTCAAACCCTTTTATTTTAAAAAGCTCGGTTGTCGTGTGACATTTCTTTATCAAAAAAAAAAAAAAGAAAGTCTAGCAATAAACAAACAAGTTCCTCAAAGAAACTTTGTTTGAAAATGCGTAGTTTGAATAAAAGTCACAAAAACAAAAAGTTTTACGACAACCGACGCTTTTTACGCTTTTAGCCCTTTTACTAACCACTAACCAAAACCACCTACCCTTAGCCCAAGCCTAACCCTTTCCCAAGTCCTCTTGATATTTACCAAGGTTTATAGTTAAAAAGGAGGAGGATTGATTGCTTGGCAAGCATATGGTACAAGTAAGTTCCATGCCGGTCTCGAGTGTTTCACAAAAATACATATTCGGCCGAGTGTTGAGTGATCTCCCGTGAGGTATGTGAACTTTTATATAAATAGAATTTTAAAGAGGCATGTTATGCCCGGATAAATAATTTCTCTTATGAACCGTTCTAAATAAATCATAACGAATAGGATTGTAAATAGAATAAAAATAAAACCCCATTTGGGTGTGTAAGCCACATAATAAAGAGTTTTGCTTGAGGACAAGCAAATATTCAAGTGGGGATATTTGATGTGCGTAAAATTCAACATATAAATTACATCAAATAAGGCATAAAACTAACCCTTTTTAGTACTAATGTTGGAAAATGTGTGCTTTTATCTTCCTTTTGAATTTACAGGACCAAATGAGCTTAAACGAACAAAAGGAACAAATAAACACCAAAAACCAACATAAATACCAAGAAAAGGAATAAACATGACATGCCTGACCCCTCGACAGCATCTCCAAGAGCAAAAACAAGAAACAGAAGGCTGGACACGGCCCGTGCCCACTAGACACGGGGGCGTGGTTAAATGTATGCAGAAAGGACAAAGCTGTGAAAACTTCTACGCCCACCACGGGGGCGTGCCCAGCTTAGCACGAGGCGTGGTCAACGCTAAGATTCGCAGAATCTTGCAAAATCTTGGTAGTACAGATACGTTTCTGCACACGGGGCCGTGCCCGCTGGACACGGGCCGTGTCGAGCCCTATGCAGACAAATGCAATTAATGAAGGAAGAGAAAAGGATGGCCACGGGGGCGTGTCCGCTGGACACGGGGCCGTGGCTAGGCTTCTGTGCAGGTTATAAATAGAGGTGCTTGGTTCACTTCAAAGGCATCCCTTGGCAAACCACCTCTCTCCCACTTTGCCACCACTCCACCACCACTCCACCACCCACATCCACCACCATCATCCATCATCCACCTTAGAGTGTGTGTCGTAGTCTCGGGATCCAAGATTGATAGTAAGAGTTCTTGTGAATCCTCATGTTTGGCTAAGTCTCTTACATCACTTGGTGAAGACAAGTCTTTAATGTATTACTTTTGATTTCTAATCTTTTCGCACTTTTTATTTGGTTTTGTATTAATGACTTTAATAACTAGTTTCTTATGTTGAAGGTGAAACTTCCTTATCATTTGTCTGTGTTGTCTTAGCAATATTTTACTGTCTGTATAAAGTAAAAGATTTTCACCATTCATATCTCTACTGTCGATATAGAGATATGTTGGCTACCTGGTCGGGGGTTAAGGGAATGGTTTGGTAAGGTTCTTGCCTTGTGTAGTGTATAGATCCTACAAGGACCTGGGTCAAGCTTACTAGGACCTCCTTCAATACCCACTGGTATTGGATGGCGGGGGTGCAAATGGCTTGATCCCCTCATTTGTAAACTACTATTAACACATTAAACCGGCTACTTGGGATTGTATCCCTGCTAACTCAAACCACTTAGCCGAGGGTAACGTCACCTTCAAAAGAGGGGCCTACCACTTTTCGCATTAATAACTTAATTAATTATCTTCCAATATTCCAACCCTTTGGGATTGTATCCTTGCTGACTCAAACCACTGGGTTGAGGGTAACGTCACCTTCAAAAGAAGGGCCTGCTACTATAACTAAGATAATCTCTTAAAAAGTGAAAAAGTGCGGAAATCATCAAAGGGTACATTAAAGGCGAGTCGGATCCAAGTGATTCATCTTGTCTATCTATTTTTATTTTATTTTTATTTCAGCATTTTTAGTTTTATTTTTCATGTTTAGAAATCTTTTCTCAAAAAAATTTTGGTTGATTAGACGTTGAGGATAAACCGGTACTAAAAGCTCTTATGTCCTTGGACGACCTCGGTATCTTACCAACGCTATACTACGCTCACGATGGGTGCACTTGCCCAAGTGTCTGTTTAGTGTTAATAGAATATCGTGTTTTATAAATTTAAAACTTGACTAATATGTAAAATGGGCTTAAAATATCAATAAAAATTTATCACGCTTCGCACACACCAGTTATAATTGTGCAAAAAAAATATTCCGGAAAATTAAATATATGTTAAGTATGAAATACTTAATAAATTCAAGAAAATATATATTCCTATACGTACAAATACATGCCAACGCATACTACCAACACTTGGTAAAAATACGCTCTTACAAGTATTATACATATATATGATAATACAAAGAGAAATAATCAACTTACTTATAATACAAGTATACCTATACTTGGGTATAATTACAGGTGTATAATACTCAACAAACGGTATTTTGGTTATGAAAACCACAAACACGCTTATATGGAAACCATGTGTCGAAACGGGTTAAAATGTATTAGTTTTTAACAAAACCCTTAAGTGATATACATGCAATACATGCTAATAATATAAGTTAAAATATAATATTTTAACTAATATATTAAACCTTGAATTTATTAGAATTCTGATAAATTATATAAAGACATCATGCACTAAAAGTGCAACTCAAAACAAAAACAAATCCGAAACAAGTCTTAGTAAGTGTTTAAGAGTAAGAACCATTACAAGACCGAAGTGTCTAACAAAACCTAGCGTACATATGTAGGTTGCGAAACGAAGCCAGGAAACCGCATTTGAGTACGCACTTTACACGGACACAAACATGTGAGTTCATGTCCCCCTTTTCTTTTAACGTTTTCGGTTTGCAACTTTCGGGGGGAAATACATGTCAACGATGGGTATGATTAAGTTATGGAATGAACTCTTAGATCATGTGAGTATAGGCTGTAACTGAGGTGCCATTAATCCTTTTAAGGACCACGGAACAAAGGTTAGATCTAATGGGTACGGTCGAGCCCCACTCACGGTCCATGGGTGACCACTTAGAGTGCTGTTGTTTCCCAATCGAGAGTGAATCGACAATAAAAATTGCCTATTCGGGTTAAGTACCTCCTATGTTGTCACATATATTAATGTCCTTGCAAAACATTAATGATCAACATGTTCATAGATGCTTTACATACCTACTTACAAAACTAAAAATTAAAATGTTTTTGAGATTCATTTGATGCGCATATACATAAAACACATGAACTCGCTCAACTTTTGTTGATGTTTTCAACTTACATGTATTTCAGGAAAATAGATGGATCTTGGTGCCAGCGTTGTCTTGAAGCTTTTGAGTTTCAAGTCTCGATGTCATCCACTTTTGGAGGGTTTGATTCATATATCTCATCCTTGATGAGATATAGGATGCAAAACCTCATGAATCTAAACTATTGTTAAACAAGTCCTTTATGGAATTTTAAAACTTATGTTGGTTTGTAACTTAAACTAAATACTTGTGGTGGTTTGAAACTTGAACAACTTGTGGTTTGTAATATTTTTTGAAACTTGTGAATGGACGAACACAACCACCACCTGCTTGAAAGCATGGAAACTTGAACAACTTGTGGTTTCCATAATAAATATGTTTGATAAAATAAATAAAATATGTCAAAAATTCCAAAGTGTAGACTAGATATTTAAAGATGGTTGAAGTGTCGTAATCAAAAAAGGCAGTGCTCTGAAAGCATACAGGCAAACTGCTTGGGGTTATGTTTATGAGTGACTGTCGAGAGTGAATCGACACTAAAACTCGCCTATTCGGGCTAAGTACCTCCTATGTCGTCATATATATTAATGTCCTTACAAAACATTAATGATCAACATGTTCATGGACGCTTTACATACCTACTAACAAAACTGAACTTTCAATTTTTTTTAGATTCATTTGATGCGCATACACATAAAACACATGAACTCACTCAACTTTTGTTGATGTTTTCAACTTACATGTATTTCAGGAAAATAGATGGATCTTGGTGCCAACGTTGTCTTTAAGCTTTTGAGTTTCAAGTCTCGATGTCATCCACTTTTGGAGGGTTTGATTCATATATCTCATCCTTGATGAGATATAGGATGCAAAACCTCATGAATCTAAACTTTTGTTAAACAAGTCCTTTATGGAACTTTAAAACTTATGTTGGTTTGTAACTAAAACTAAATACTTGTGGTGGTTTGAAACTTGAACAACTTGTGGTTTGTAATATTTTGAAACTTGTGAATGGATGAACATCGCTTATTTTAATCATGTAGTTGTTTATTATGATCAAATGCAATGAAAACTGATCAAGGCACACACACACGCTTCCGCAAAAGACAGGGTGTGACAGATTGGTATCAGAGCTTCGATTGTAGTGAAATAGGATCCCTTCTCGAGTCTAGTCTACAATCACTAGGATTCTCTCACGAAAACATTTTTACAACAAACAAAAAAAAATGTTTTTCATTGCATTTACAAAAACTCCAAGATCCACGAACCAAACATTTTTCAAAAAGAAACAAGGCAAGGACATTAGTTAGGGTATAGTCTATATGGGATAGACTTGCCGAACTAGAAACGACCCACATAGGAACAATGTGAATACTTGTGATATGCTACCCTTACTTGTCTGTGTATACTAAGTAACATTATTGTTCATTGATGTATATATATATATATGTGTGTGTGTGTGTGTGTGTATGGATTATTTTTGCCAGGATACCATGGTATCATCTGCTAGTAGCGGAGTTTACGACGACTACGACCACATGGACATATCATCCGACGACGAGCCCACTGTGGAAATTGTTTCATCCGACGATGAGGATCTCGATGACTTCCAGCCCTTTGCGCTGCCCGACCCGGTCCTCGATTGCGAGCGCATAGATGATGATGTCCTAGCTGTGGGGCCACAGCTAAACCAGTTTGATATTATCGGTTACCCAGATGGAGCCCATATTGTTGATTACATTCATTTAGATGTTGTTCCCTTAGCTGCAGTTCCAGGAGTTATTGTTGTCTTCGATGACGAGGAGGACTGTAATAACCATAAATTTAAAATCATTATTTTAGAAATAAAAGAATAATAATTTATAATAAACTAAACATTTATCTTATAATCCATCTTTCGGTATATCAACCAAAACTATAATTATTATTTATAAATTACTCACTAGGAAACCCTAATTAAGACACCCAAGTGATTTTGCACAAACCCTAAAATTTTCAGAATTTTCAGAATTAGGATCAGGGCCCCTAAAACTCAGGGGGGGGGGGGTATTCCCTATTGACGATTATCTAATTAACTCGCTGTCTAAATTAAATATTCTAGAAATGTCGACTCAGCTAGGCTAGTCCCAAACGTGGCTACTCTATAAAACGTAGGTAACCCTTACGGACCGTAAAGGTTATTTGTTACGGTCCGTAAGGGGGGTAAATTTCGACTATAAATACAGAACATTGGCACTTGCTTTCTGGTGTTCATTCGATGAAGAAATTCGTTTCAGGCTTCGAGTTATTGTCTGATTATCACAATTAACACATACGAAACACAAATTAAGTATAGCGGGGTGCTGCAGATTAGGGTATTAACTCAATCGCTGATACGATTCAATGTCCGATTGATTGAAATCAATCCAATGGATGTTTAAGTGCTGCTCAAATTGGGTTTATGCTTTGTCATTAGTCGTGATTCCGATAGATGTTTAAGTAATTTCACTTTGTCATTAATTGTGATTCCGATGGATGTTTAAGTGTTTAAACTTTGTCATTCGTTGTGAATCCGATAGATGTTTAAGTGATTTCACTTTGTCATTAATTGTGAATCCGATGGATGTTTAAGTATCGCACTTTGTCATTCGTTGTGAGGATTTTAATCTCGTGAGTTATCGTAAATACTGTATTAAGTTACTAACCTAGTTTGTGTGCATGATATTTAATTTAGGTTAAAAGCTTAATCAGTAGTCTAAACTCTGCCCGTATAAATCTGAAATATTATCACAAGGTAGCTTCATTTTGGAATTTTTAAGGTACGGATCCTTACCCCACTCCTTATTATTTCATGTTCAAATTGTTAAACCCATTAAATTCATACACTCCTCACGTCTTTGATTATCGATTCATTTGACAGTCCGTTGAATTCCTATTCTAAATCATAACTTTGGATTTAGCTCTCCTGTCATGTGATAGTATATTAGTTGTACTCATTATCGCATGTTCCAATATATGTTACATATTTTGATAAGTTATGTGAATAAGACCATTTGTACTCTGATACCCTAAGTATCGCTTCTCGTGGAGTGTCCCACGAGCATGTTGTTGCGGCATCGACATCATGTGCTCCATCCGTGACGGAGAGATCAGTTCACGGCGTCTCTTAAGTACAAGTGTGGTACATAAGGCTATTAGGAGGCGTATGGATCGATCCTAGGGTTTAAGTATAAGGAGGTGGATAACGGGTATGCCAACTCGCCATCTCATGTGATAATTATGCAGGAGTAGCTACCTGTGTATTGTCACGTTTTAAGTTGCTCATGGGTACATCCGTAAGATATGATTATGAAATTATGTTCTTGCATCGTATCATTTTCGCATAAAGCGTTATTTGTTATTTGAGCCTATTATTCCGTACTGAGCATTCGGCTCATTCCGTAAACTTTTTGTATATACAGGTCAGCAGGTTACTTTGGGCGGGAAAGAGAGAGAAGAATAAAGCCTAGGAATAAATCTGAAGATGTTAGTTAATTAAGTCGAATGTCTCTGTTTGTATATTAACCTTAAGTTTAGTTGTTGTTGTATCCTTGTCCAATAAATAAATAAATGGAATTATTACTTTTGTTTATGATACTGTTATTGTGACACGTCAGCCCTTCCGGGTTGGGGTGTTACAGCTATGGTATCAGAGTAAAGGCTCTTTCCTGTAGAAAACTTGAAGATAGTAAGTAAAACCTGTGAGGAATGGGTAGATATCTATGATAGGATTCAACTTGGTCTCTTATTTGGTTTAATTCCTATGTCTATTCTTATAGATGCCTCCTCGTCGTCCGCTACGTAGGAGTACTCGTACTAACCATGCACGTAACAACACTTCTTCGAATGAGACTCCAGTTGATCCAAACGTAATTAATGCTATAAACCAGGCTGTTGCTGGGTTGCTTCCAAACCTTGTTGCTCAAACAGCTGAGGCCGTTATTCAACAAACTCGTCATCCAGAACGTAATAACACGAATCCAATCTCTGGTGAAGAATTTCGTGAGAATACCACGAACCATACTACCTATAGTATAGACATATGGATCGCTAAATTCCAAAAACAAAAACCGAAATCCTTTAGTCACGCTACTAATCCAATCGATGCAAGAAACTGGATAGCTCATGTTGAAAAGATCTTCGGAGTTCTTGGAGTTCCGGAGCAATACAAAGTTAGATTGGCTACCTACAAACTTGAAGATGACGCACAAACTTGGTGGGAAGGATATAAGCAAGTCAAACGAGGGGATGACTTCGACGCTAATCTTTCATGGGTCGACTTTCGCAACATCTTTTACGACAAGTATTTTTCGACCGCTGATAAAGAAGCTTATATCAGGGAGTATGCAGTGATTCGACAGGGGAATGATGAACCAGCCTCTGAGTTCATTACTCGATTTGCAAGGTTGGCTAGTATTATAGGAGACGTTGCAGGATCAGCAGAAGCCCAGGCAGAAAAATGCAAGTGGGCAGTTAATGATCGAATTCGGAAGTCGATCATGTACATGAAATTTAAGGATATCACCGAAGTTGCTGATGCAATCAAAACTTTTGAATTCGAGAGGAAAGAATTTTTATCTCGAACTGAGGATAATAAGAAGAGAAACAGGGAAGGACAATTTAAGCAGGCAATCGGCCAATCATCCACTATGCCACAGCATCAAGACCGTAAAGTGCAAGGAAATCAAAACTCTGGAAATCAGGCACGTCCATGGCAACCTAGACCGCAAAACCCGAGGCCTGCTCAAAACCAGATTCAGTTGTATGCAGAACCTATTCGAGCTCAACCACTGAATCAACATGTAAACCCGAATCAGATTACATATCCTCTATGTAATACTTGTGGTAAGAGACATCAGGGCGTATATCACCGAAGTACATGAGCATGCTTTAGATGTGGCCAAACTGAACACATGATCAAGGAGTGTACAAAGAAAGACATTAAGAAGAATAACCAACCCAATGTTGGAGGAAGAGTTTTCGCACTTTCTGCTACTTACGCTGCTAATGTCCCAGGTACTGTATCTGGAACCCTTCAGCTTGGTGAACGTAGTATCTATGTGTTATTCGATACAGGAGCGACCCATTCTTTAGTATCCCATTCGTTTACTAAGTACCTTCCGATAAGACCAACTCTCTTAAATCATACTTTAACCATTTCCACTCCCATGGAAAATTCATCCGTAATCATTTACGTATATAAAGATTGTCCGATCCATATTGAATCTATTGTGTGTAAGGCAGACCTATTTCCAATACATATGTGTGAATTTGATGTTATTCTAGGAATAGATTGGTTGTCTAGACATAGCGTAACTATAGATTGTCATTTCCGCCGTGTTATTTTCGGTAATCTTCATCATCCTGATATTATATATCAGGGAACTCAAGCTCATAAATCTCTTAAAATTATCTCTGCGCTTAAGGCTCGAAAATTCTTATCAAACGGTTGTGCTGGATTCCTAGCATCGATTAAGGATACTTCTGCTAGTGTTAAGAGTATCGATAGCCATTCCGTTGTTCGTGAATATCCTGATGTATTTCCGGATGAACTACCGGGATTACCACCCGACCGTCAGGTAGAATTCACCATCGAGTTGATTCCTGGTGCCGAACCTATTTCTAAAGCTCCGTACCGTATGGCTCCAATGGAACTGAAAGAGTTGAAGGAACAATTGCAAGAATTGTTAGATCTAGGATTCATAAGACCCAGTGTTTCACCTTGGGGTGCTCCGGTTTTATTTGTGAAGAAGAAAGACGGTAGTATGCGTTTATGTATTGACTACCGAGAGCTGAACAAGATTACTATTCGTAATCAGTATCCTCTGCCTCGCATTGATGATCTCTTTGATCAACTTCAGGGGGCTCAGTTCTTTTCAAAAATCGACCTGAGGTCAGGGTACCATCAGCTAAAGATCAAAAATGATGATGTTCCCAAGACAGCCTTTCGTACTCGATATGGTCATTACGAATTTTTGGTTATGCCCTTTGGGCTAACTAATGCACCCGCAGTCTTCATGGATTTGATGAATCGCGTATTTCACAAATTCCTAGACAAATTCGTTATTGTCTTTATCGATGACATTCTAGTGTATTCCAAGAGTCGTGAAGAGCATGAAGCACATCTACATGCAGTACTTGGAACCTTGCGGCATGAGAAGTTGTACGCTAAGTTTTCCAAATGTGACTTTTGGCTTAGCCAAGTGGCATTTCTTGGTCATGTCATATCAGAAAAAGGAATTATGGTAGACCCAACAAAGGTTGAAGCTATTACAAAATGGCCAAGACCCACTTCTGTTACCGAAATACGAAGTTTCTTGGGTCTTGCTGGCTATTATCGAAGATTTGTTGAAAGATTCTCGGTAATTGCTTTACCACTCACAAAACTCCTAAGGAAAGGGGTGAAGTACTCATGGAATGAGGAACAAGAGAAAAGCTTTGAAGAATTGAAGAAACGACTTGTATCCTCTCCGATACTCGCTCTCCCTTCGGGATCAGGAGGTTACCAAGTCTATAGTGATGCCTCAAAGAAAGGATTAGGTTGTGTGCTAATGCAACATGGGAAGGTTATCGCTTATGCCTCCCGTCAGTTGAAGCCTTATGAAGTTCACTACCCTACACATGATTTAGAACTAGCCGCAGTCGTCTTTGCACTTAAGATTTGGCGACACTATCTGTATGGTGAGAGTTGTGACATCTTTACCGACCACAAGAGCCTCAAGTATATATTTACGCAGAAGGAGCTAAATATGAGGCAAAGAAGGTGGTTAGAACTTTTAAAAGATTACGACGCAAATATTCAATACCATTCAGGTAAAGCCAATGTTGTAGCTGACGCATTGAGCCGAAAGAATTCCGGGACTATATCTTGCTTACAAATTCAGCCTCGTATTAGGAGGGATCTCGAAAGAATGAACATTTGGCTTCATGTTAGTAAATCTGATGGATATCTAGCTAGAATGCAGATTGAACCCGACCTCATATCACGGATCAAAGATGCACAAAAGCAAGATGGAGAACTTTGGGCAATTGTGCAAAATCTTGAGGTGGGTAAGCAATCTGAATTTAGTATAGACCATCATGGGGTGATTTGGTGCGGCAAAAGACTTTGTGTACCCGATGACTCCACCCTTCGTGAGTCATTGTTAGCCGAAGCTCATAGCTCACCATTTTCAATTCACCCAGGATCTACCAAGATGTATCGAGACTTAAGACAGAACTTCTGGTGGAATGGCATGAAGGAAGACGTTGCTCGATACGTAAGTAAATGCCTCACTTGCCAACAAGTGAAAATTGAACACAAACGAGCAAGCGGTCTGTTGCAGCCATTGGATATTCCCATATGGAAGTGGGATGAGATCACAATGGATTTTGTTACAGGTTTGCCTAAGACTTTCAAGAAGAATGATGTTGTATGGGTTGTTGTCGATAGATTGTCAAAGTCAGCACATTTTCTACCGATTCAGCAAGGATTTTCGGTTAATAAGTTATCCAAAATATTTCTTCAAGAAATTATTCGACTCCATGGCACACCATCTTCCATTGTTTCCGATAGAGACCCACGTTTCACCTCACGATTTTGGAAAGGTTTTCAGGCAGCTTGGGGTACACGACTGAAGTTTAGTACGGCTTTCCATCCACAAACAGATGGGCAGTCAGAACGCACGGTTCAGACCTTGGAAGATATGCTTCGAGCATGTGCACTTGAATGGTCTGGAAACTGGGATGAATATCTATGCCTTGTTGAGTTCGCTTACAACAATAGTTGGCAAGCAAGTATTGGCATGGCACCTTTTGAGCTTTTATACGGTCGGAAATGTCGCGCACCAATCTGCTGGGATGAAGTTGGAGAAAAGATTATTGAAGGGCCAGAACTAGTTCAGATTACAAACGAAAAAGTCACTATGGCACGAGAAAAACTGAAAGAAGCTCAGAGCAGACAAAAGAGTTATGCAGATCAAGATAGACAACCACTCGAATTTAAAATTGGTGACCACGTATTCTTAAAGGTATCACCTTGGCGTGGCGTTCGTAGATTTGGAATTAAAGGAAAGCTTAGTCCTCGTTTCATTGGTCCGTTTGAAATTCTTGAAAGAATTGGAGAAGTATCATATCGACTAGCTCTACCGCCTCAACTCTCTCACGTTCATAACGTTTTTCATGTCTCCTCGTTAAGAGGATATAATTATCATCCACTCCATGTCATTAGTTATCCGTTACTTACAATTCACGAAGATTTGTCCTACAAAGAGGAACCAGAAGCCATCTTAGATCGACAAGAAAGGGTTTTGCGTAGGAAAGTAATTCCGTTTGTTAAAGTCCTCTGGAAAAATCACTCTGAACACGAAGCAACATGGGAATCTGAAGAATCAATTCGCTCTCTATACCCTAATCTATTCTAGAAATAGAATTTTAGTCGAAGTAACGGTAAATCTTACTCATTGATATATGTTCAATTGTTCTTCATGCTTTACCTTATGTGAAAATATCTTAGCTATGATTAAGCATATCTATGTAGGAAATATCAGTACCAATAGTCACTCTATTATCTGTAAGTCTCCATTGACTTTTCGTACGGTAAGTTATTTTATTAAGATGCATTATAGGAGGACCATTAGGGCACATATGTAAGGTAATTGACAATCATAAACGTAATTATGAATTTCAGATACACATGTGTGTTTAGGAGATTCTTGTTATATAAGTTAGTAAACCTACTAAGAAAGTTCCGTTTCCGTTACTTATGCGATATGTTATATTCTTAATTTCGAGGACGAAATTTCTTTTAAGGGGGTAATAGTTGTAATAACCATAAATTTAAAATCATTATTTTAGAAATAAAAGAATAATAATTTATAATAAACTAAACATTTATCTTATAATCCATCTTTCGGTATATCAACCAAAACTATTATTATTATTATTTATAAATTACTCACTAGGAAACCCTAATTAAGACACCCAAGTGATTCTGCACAAACCCTAAAATTTTCAGAATTTTCAGAATTAGGATCAGGGCCCCTAAAACTCAGGGGGGGGGGGGGTATTCCCTATTGACGATTATCTAATTAACTCGCTGTCTAAATTAAATATTCTAGAAATGTCGACTCAGCTAGGCTAGTCCCAAACGTGGCTACTCTATAAAACGTAGGTAACCCTTACGGACCGTAAGGGTTATTTGTTACGGTACGTAAGGGGGGGTAAATTTCGACTATAAATACAGAACATTGGCACTTGCTTTCTGGTGTTCATTCGACGAAGAAATTCGTTTCAGGCTTCGAGTTATTGTCTGATTATCACAATTAACACACACGAAACACAAATTAAGTATAGCGGGGTGCTGCAGATTAGGGTATTAACTCAATCGCTGATACGATTCAATGTCCGATTGATTGAAATCAATCCAATGGATGTTTAAGTGCTGCTCAAATTGGGTTTATGCTTTGTCATTAGTCGTGATTCCGATAGATGTTTAAGTAATTTCACTTTGTCATTAATTGTGATTTCGATGGATGTTTAAGTGTTTACACTTTGTCATTCGTTGTGAATCCGATAGATGTTTAAGTGAATTCACTTTGTCATTAAATGTGAATCCGATGGATGTTTAAGTGTCGCACTTTGTCATTCGTTGTGAGGATTTTAATCTCATGAGTTATCGTAAATACTGTATTAAGTTACTAACCTAGTTTGTGTGCATGTTATTTAATTTAGGTTAAAATCTTAATCAGTAGTCGAAACTCTGCCCGTATAAATCTGAAATATTATCACAAGGTAGCTTCATTTTGGAATTTTTAAGGTACGGATCCTTACCCCACTCCTTATTATTTCATGTTCAAATTGTTAAACCCATTAAATTCATACACTCCTCACGTCTTTGATTATCGATTCATTTGACAGTCCGTTGAATTCCTATTCTAAATCATAACTTTGGATTTAGCTTTCCTGTCATGTGATAGTATATTAGTTGTACTCATTATCGCATGTTCCAATATATGTTACATATTTTGATAAGTTATGTGAATAAGACCATTTGTACTATGATACCCTGAGTATCGCTTCTCGTGGAGTGTCCCACGAGCATGTTGTTGCGGCATCGACATCATGTGCTCCATCCGTGACGGAGAGATCAGTTCACGGCGTCTCTTAAGTACAAGTGTGGTACATAAGGCTATTAGGAGGCGTATGGATCGATCCTAGGGTTTAAGTATAAGGAGGTGGATAACGGGTATGCCAACTCGCCATCTCATGTGATAATTATGCAGGAGTAGCTACCTGTGTATTGTCACGTTTTAAGTTGCTCATGGGTACATCCGTAAGATATGATTATGAAATTATGTTCTTGCATCGTATCATTTTCGCATAAAGCGTTATTTGTTTTTTGAGCCTATTATTCCGTACTGAGCATTCGGCTCATTCCGTAAACTTTTTGTATATACAGGTCAGCAGGTTACTTTGGGCGGGAAAGAGAGAGAAGAATAAAGCCTAGGAATAAATCTGAAGATGTTAGTTAATTAAGTCGAATGTCTTTGTTTGTATATTAACCTTAAGTTTAGTTGTTGTTGTATCCTTGTCCAATAAATAAATAAATGGAATTATTACTTTTGTTTATGATACTGTTATTGTGACACGTCAGCCCTTCCGAGTTGGGGTGTTACAAGGACGTCCCCGTCATTCATGTCTGCCATTTTGATGATGAGATTGGTGATGGTGAGGTTCTCGATATAGCCATTTTGGAGGTGTCGTCACCTATTGTTTCTGTCAGAGACATTTCTCTTTCCGATTTTAGCGATGATGCTTCTTCCTCTGACATCCGCCGAGCTGGGTTACGAGCGGATGCTACTGATAGCAGCTTCGATACTATACCTATTGCTACCCAGTCACCTGACCATACACTTGCTCCTATTTCATCCCCTGTTGATACAACCGCAGTTGCTCCACTTAATGCACAGACTCCCCACACTACCCCCGTCACTCCTATTTCTGGACGTCCACTTACACCACTTGCTACTGATCCCCACCATGTTTATCTACCTACTATATTCTCCCATGAGATCCCAGCACCCCGTCCTGAGGAGGGCACGTCCTGACAGCCCACTTGTTCTGACACTCGAGCACCCGTTGGTCACTTGTCTGCACCTTACCTCTCACCACACATGTCTGAGTCTGATCCATAACACCCGTGTCACCACCCTGTTTACACGTCTGATGATGTTACACTCTCATTTCAGCTTCAGTTTCAGGTTCTTTCTCATTGCGTCAGCGAGTTAGAGCGGTTCAGGGATTCTATGCCCCCACCCCCTCCAGCTTATCCTCCACCCACTATTCCCCCACCGCCATCATCACCTCCACCACCGTCTCCACCACGTCCACGTTCACATACTAGCCTTGAGGCTCGAGTGCTCACCTTGGAGCAGCGAGCCAATCTCTCAAACACCCGCATGAGTCACGTTTTGGATGAGATGGATCATATCCATAGTCTGGTTGTTCCTACCCCACCTCCATCTCCTCCAACACCCTAGACACCTTTTGTTTGCAGGTACTTTTTGAGTGGGAGTTGCAAACCCACTTTTGTGTATGGATGAAGACCGAGCTTAGGCTATAGACACTTGAAGACCATGGTTCAAATGAAAACCACTTTTATTGTGAAAACTCGAAAACTAACTAAAAAAAGCCTAAAAAACACACTCAATTTTTTTTTCAATTTTTTTTTTATAAAAATCGCTTCTTTTTATGTATAAAAAAAACTTTTTTCAAAAAAAAAAAAATAATAAAATTTTTGTGTAGTGCACATGTGTAATACTATACATGTGTAATACTACACATATGTAGTACACATACACATGTGTAATATTACACATGTGCACTACACAAAGAAAAATTATTTTTTTTTAAAAAAAAATTTTTATATAATAAAACCTGCGAAAATTGGTTTTCAAAAAAAAAAATAAAAAAAATGTGTATGTTTTTTTGGCTTTTTTTAATTAGTTTTCGAGTTTTCACAATAACTAGTGGTTTTCATTTGAACCTTCCCCTATTTATATATATATGTATACATATATATATGTATATATATATATGTATATATATATGTATATATATATGTATATATATATACATATATATTTCGATTTAGAACGTAGGCTTTGTTAAACCATATCATATGAGTTCCAATACTCCTTTGGTTTACGAGAACTCATTCTACCCGATCTTCCGATTTAGGTGTCGATTTATTAACTAGCGATCCGATTACTAGGTACCACTTGATTTCCTTGGTTTGCCCGAGCTTTGTTAGTATATATATATATAGGAGAAGGTTCATTTGAGAAGAAAAATAACAAAGGGTAATTTTGTAAGGCATTAAATAGTCTTTTCACTTATCTCATTTTTTAACATTTTTGACTAATTAATTAGTCATAAAGACTATTATCCTCCACACTAACTTTTTTTTGCCTAGACACATTAAAAGTTATTCTACATATTTCAAAATTCATCCTACACGTTGAAATTTATCTTACACAACTCGTAATTTATCCTACACATTAAATTATTTTATTTATTTTTTTTTGAAAAATATATATTTTGAAGATAAGTTACAAATTATTTAATGTAGTTAGCTATTAATGAGGAAGACTACAAATTAATGACCTATGTAGATTTACTAATGTACCCTTATAGTAATATTAAATACTTATATTAAATGAAGTAAAATAAATCATTCTTATTGGTTGAAATTTCTTCTTTTTTCTTCTTACCAAAAATTTCTTCTCATTATCTATATATATATATATATATATATATATATATGTGTGTGTGTGTGTGTGTGTGTGTGTGTGTGTGCCCTAGTGGACATTTATTTGGTGAACATTTGTCTAACCTACCCGATACTTTTTTATTGAAGAAAATGCCGCCTAAACAGAACAGAAACTCAAACCCATTACCAAGGAATGAAGCAGAACTTAACGAGCGCAACTCTTTGGAAATAGCGCAGCACGTAGCAAACCGCTCAGAGCACAGCGGTGGCACATCAGGAAACAATCCCCCAACTGGTAATGTTAAGTCACCCATGACACATCACAAATCTCTTGTGTATTTCCATTCGTGCTTGGTCAATGCTCATTCGTGAATTGTTGTTGCATATGTTTCAGGCTACACATACAAGCAGTTCTTAGACTGCAAGCCCTTGAACTTTGATGGCATAGGAGGTGCCATGGCATTCGTTCGGTGGATTGAGATGACCGATTTAGTTCTGAGGATGAGTAAATGCCTGCCCGAGTAGAGGGTTACATACATTTTAGGATTCTTCTTAGACGGTGCACTTTCTTGGTGGAACCTTCAGGTTTAAACCAAGGGTGAAGCTGCTGCATACGCAATGAGCTGGGACGCGCTCAAAGAACTTATGAGAAAGATGGATGGATCGAAGGTTGAAACCGAGTTCTGGAACTTAAAGATGGATGGATCGAAGGTTGCTGAGCACATCCAGCGTTTTCATAATTTATCAAGGGTTGTTCCCTACTTGGTAGAGCCTAACTTTTAAGAGAATTGAGAGATTCATCTGGGGTCTTGCTCTAGAGATCCTTAGCATGGTTACTGCCTCAAAGCCTCCTACCATCGCTGAGGCTATTGATTTGAGTGTCGCACTCACTGAAGAAGCATTCCGTTTGGGAAAGTTCTCGAAATCTAGTGCGAACAAGAAAGAGACTCATGTGGAGTCTTCAAATGACAACAAAAGGAAGTTTTCAAACTTGAATAAAGGCACCCAAGCAAACAACGACAACTCGAACGTGAACAAACGAAGGGAAGTGAACCCACCTCGTGGTACTAAAGCTTATGGAGCCACTAATGAGGCTAGTGGTAAAGGTTATTTGGGTTCCAAGCCTAGGTGTGATAGGTGCAAGTTTCACCATGATGGTCGATGTCCGAAAGCTAAGTGTGACAAATGTGGATAGGAGGGGCACAGCAAAGAAACATCTTGGGTAGGAACAAGAGGGTGAAATGCAAACCGTGGAGGGAACGGTAACTACCACCAAGGTGGTAACGACAATCAAGGCGGAAACAACAACAACAATCAAGGCGGAAACAGTAACAACAACAATCAAGGTGGAAATGGTAATTGTGACAACCCGAGATTCCAAGACCTTTCCTTTATGCGTTTTCTGTTTTACAATCCTGTTTTACATTCCGTTGTACGTTGTATCACCTATATTATTTTAAAATGATTTCAATTTAAGTTAGTTATTTGGTGAGTTAATGATTGGTCATTTAAATAAAAACTATTATAATAAAACTAGTGCTCGACGAAAAATGGTACATGTGGGCTCGACGAAAGATGGACCTGACGAAGAATGGAGTTTCGTTGCCCATTGATGTTTCGTCGTCACCTCGCCGAGATGGGCTTTCGGCCCAAGTGAACCCCAAATGTGATTTGGTTATATATGTCTTGTGTGCACATTTGTATACGTAAGTTATTAACCAACGAAACCCTAGACTCTCCCTTGCACTCGACGACAATCATCATTCCTCTCGAAGCTATTCCCAGTCTCATCTTACAATCGGTTAGTATGTGATTACCCGACTTGATCTGTTCGATGCATTGATTGATGATTGTTTTGTGATGGTCGTGGTCTATTGTGAATATAGGGATTCGTTAGAAACCATACTCTTATGCTATGACAATTAGGGTTTTGATGTTTTATTGCTAATCAATTAGACTAGAACTTGCAGGATGAGAACTCTATGATTTGTATTCATTCATGTCCACTGCTCAGCGTCGATGTTTCTGTTTGATGTTTGTATTATATGTTATTAGTGGTTTATGAATACTAAATGAATATGTGATACAAATACGTACATGACGGTGATCTGGGAATATAGAGTTCATGGCTAGGTTTGATGATTGGTGGGTTAAGGGTTCACGATATTGTTGTGTAGTCGGATTGGACGATGTTAAGAAATTGTCATGTTTAGGGCTATGAATCTGGAAAACTGTTGTGTATGGCGGCGAAGGACCCAGTCGACGAAACACCTTAGTGTTCCGTCACACATCATGTCGACGAAACACCCTAGTGTTTCGTCACCTCTATGTTAATGAACAACCTAATGTTTCGTCACACACATACTGACAAACAGCTTTGATGTTTCGTCGTTAGGAAGGAACCCCATCGGCTGACTGTGGTTTAGAATATGCATGATAATAAATGACTATGTTACTGCCTGTTAATGATGTTAGTGATGACTGAGGAAATGTAGATTGGCTTCTATAGATGGCACAATTAACTGTTAAGCGTTGTTATGAATCATATATGTGAAGTATGGTTTTGCATGGGCTTGAATAGCTGATATGTGCTATTTATTGACCGTTGTTTTAAATGCACAGTACGATTATAAATTTATATGTGTATAATGTGAATGTAAACTGATTACGTGTACATGAACACCATAGGCTTCTACTAACTAAGTGTGAACAAGTAACTAATCATACCGAGCAAACCAAAGTGAGTTCACTTCCCTCAAAACAAGCATGCGTCCGGTGGGGACAATCAAACTGATAAAACTTGTTAATGGATTTTTGTAAACCCATATCCTCGTAGGGGATATGAGGTGGCTTTCAAATACCCACATCCTTGTAGGGAATGTGAGGCGGAATTCACAAACGCATATTCTTGCAGGGAATATGCAACGGTTTTCAGTAAACGTTGATGTTGGATAATACACTCACTTCTATCACCTAAGTCCCATGATACTACCGGGTTAGTTGCTTGTAGGGCAACGGGGTTATTAGTTGATAGCACTATTAGGTTTGGCACCCTCACGACGTACCTGGAAAGGACGGGTGTGAACTAATAACTTTAAATCATGACCAATGTTTGATAGAGTATTGGAGAAGGGAAAAAAGGGCCATCTGTGGTATCGAGTTATTATCAACATAACATAACACATCATAAGTCACTACTTGGTATTAAACGGTTAAAACAAACTGTGAACTCACCAGCGTTGTCTGATACACTTTTCTGCATGCTTGCAGGTCTTTAGGTTCTTGGATTGGAACTTGCTATCTGGGAGTGCTGGAGTGGTCATGGGTCGCAACTCTTGGATATTTATTCTTGGTTTAGCACATTGTTTTGAAACACTTGAACAACGAATAATCTTATGCTTCCGCTGAATGTTTACTTTGGTTTTAACGTATGGTTTGAAACTATATTATGAATGAATGGAATGTTTTACTTAAATACTTAATACAGTTCAATGTGATTAGTGGCTGGATCCTGGTACGTCACACACCTCGCGGGGTTTCCGCATGTGGTATTTTGGGGGTGTGACAGTAATGGCCAAGGCCAAGGTGGAAGAGTCTTCACGATTGGAGCACATGAAGCGTGCTAGGACTCGAATGTTGTTACGAGTACGTTCCCTATTAACCAACACTATGCATCTATTCTGTTTGATACTGCCGCCGACTTTAGCTTTATATCTATAGAATATTAGGACATACTTGGCTTAGAAACAAGTAAACTAGACACCCCATATTCTATAGAATTGGCAAATGGGAAATTAGCCGAAGTGGATGAAGTTATTAAGGGTTGTACACTCGAACTTGGGGAACGAAAATTTTCTATCGATCTTCTACCAGTTGGTTTAGGTAGTTTTGATGTAGTTGTCAGAATGGATTGGTTGTCCGACAGCCGTGCATAGGTGGTTTGTCATGAGAAAACCATACGCATCCCGTTGCCAAATGGATAAACACTTGTAGTTCATGGGGAGAAACATGAGACACCCCTACGGGTTATTAATCGTATAAAGAAACAGAAGTGTCTCCAGAAAGGCTGCATAGCTTTCCTCGCCCACGTCATCGACAAGGAGACCAAGGAGCCAAAGTTAGAAGACATCCCCGTTGTGAAGGAATTTCCAGAAGTCCTTCCCGAAGGTTTGCCTGGGCTACCTCCACAACGACAAGTGGAGTTTCGGATATACCTAGTGCCAGGAGTGGCCCGAGTGGCAAAGGCACCATACCGGCTAGCTCCATTAGAAATGCAGGGACTCTCGACTCAGCTGCAAGAGTTGTTAGACAAGGGATTCATCAGGCCGAGCTTCTCACCCTGGGGAGGTCCAGTGTTGTTTGTTAAATTGAAGGATGGTAGTTTCTATATGTGCATTGATTACAGGGAGTTGAATAAACTGACCATCAAGAATCGGTATCCCTTACCGAGATTTGATGACTTATTTGATCAACTCCAAGGTTCCAGCTACTACTCCAAGATTGACTTGAGGTTGGGATATCATGAATTGAGAATACAAGAAGAATGTATCCCCAAAACGGCCTTTAGGACTCGTTATGGACATTATGAGTTCCTTGTCATGCCGTTCGGCTTAAGCAATGGACCGACGGTATTCATGGATCTCATGAATCGAGTGTGTAAGCCGTATTTGGATAAGTTCATGATTGTGTTTATTGATGACATCCTCATATACTCGCGAACCAAGGAGGAGCACGAGCAGCATCTACGAGCTATTTTGGAGCTCTTGAAGAAGGAATAACTTTATGAGAAACTTTCAAAGTGCGAATTTTGGATCCACGAAGTGCAATTCCTAGGTCATGTGGAAAATGAGAATGGAATTCACGTCGACCCTGCTAAGATTGAGGCGATTAAGAATTGGGAAGCACCTAAAACCCCAACTGAGATACGACAATTTCTAGGGTTAGCAGGCTATTACAGACGATTCATAGAGGACTTTTCAAAGATTGCCCAACCGTTAACGACCCTAACCCAGACGGATAAGAGATTTGATTGGGGCGAAGAACAAGAAGCGGCTTTTCAATTGTTGAAAGATAAGCTTTGTGACTCGCCATATATTTTCCTTACCCGATGGTACTGATGGTTTTGTGGTTTAACCCTAATTTCTACAAAAGCATCAAATTAAAGGTCAAATCTAGCCCGAATCAGATGCATGAACACGTATAAACGATCACCAAGTCAAAGGGTTCGTAAGGTACGTCAAATTTTGTAATTTGGTGATGTTTTGAAATCTATGATGAACACTCATAATCAAAATTCGGAAATGAATGTTGAATGTATAAGTGATATTGTGTTGAATTCGTGTTTAGAAACAAACCCTAGTTGGAAACTTGATGAATTGGTGTTAGAACCTAGGGATTTGATGATTTCTCTTGTATGTGCTATGTTGGTTTTTGTCTAAATAAGGAAGATGATGGTATATTTATGCTAGAAATCATCATAATCGATAGTTGATCCTAGATACTTAAACAATTTGCATGTTTGAGTATTTGATCATACATAGTTGAGATGGGTTTTTGGAATGTTGTAATGAAATTGGTAAATTATTCATGAATATGAATGTTTGAAACCATGATATCAATTAGTTGAATATAGAACTTGATTCGAATAGGTAACCGAAGGAATACCTAATGACATGATGAAACGGGTTTCACTATTAGATGGAACCCGTAGAATTTTCGTAATGAACGAACGAGTTTTATATATAATTAGATGATGGATATGAACTATGTCGATGAATGTATTTAAATTAGTTGCCTAAAAATAGCGACTACCGAACAGTCGAAGAAATGCTTAAGTGAGTTCGTTGAACTTAATTGTGCATTTCGTACATTAAAAGGAACAATTGACTTTTGAAAGTCAAACTGACCATTAATAAGATTGAATGATAAATTTGATAGAAAATAAGTAAGGTGGAATAGTCGTGATTGTTAATGACTAATCTAACCACCTTGTAAATGATAACAAGAGTTTGACGCTTAACGAGCTAGGTGGAGGCTTGGGAAAGAAGCGGGTCAAACGGATTGAGTACGCGGAAAAGTGCATAACCGGATGAAAGGTAAATGAAACTTACACCTTTTGTAGAATAAGTGCTTGTTCTAAAGTTATTTATATGATAAAGATAATGTTCAAGGTATGGTTCCCGACGCGAAATGATACGGGTCGGAACATACCAAAATGATGAAAAACCATGACTATGGGTAAAAGGGGCGAAAAATGCAAATTAGTCATTAATTTGACATATTTAAAACAAGTTTTGAATGGCTACTTTATAAATAAGCCTAAACGAGTAAAGAGGGTAAACTGGTGATTTTAATCACGTATGAATGATAAAAGTTGAAGCTTTAAACAATGCCAAGGGACATAAACTAAGTTGATTTAAACGTGTAAGAAATCGGTTAGGGCGACATAACTAAATGGTTAGAAATCCAAAGAGAGTTATTTAATGAAATGGTGGATAAACACCATTTGATATAAGCGCAAAGTGTTTAGTCGTTTAGACCACACGGGTCAAATGGTAATGTAGATACCATTTTACAAATAATGACTAATAAGTGCTTGTCGAGTCTTATGCGCACATGATAAAACAGTTATGATTTACCGGTGCTATGAATTAGCATATTATGGACGCAAGGTATTAAAAATGGGTCAATATGTTGATCCTAGCCAGGTACGCATATTTTGTATTATAGTTAGAAGCGATATTATGGCCAACTATTGGCGAAAGTCCTTCGTCGTAAGATGAAAGACTAAAATTAACCAAAAAGCCCTTGAGGGGTAAATAGGGAAAACAACCTTTAAGGGTTGTTTAGAAATAAGCGTTTTGTTAAATTGAGTACTTGGGATACGTATAAAATGATGATAGGGTGTAAGCTAAGAGATGCGTGATCTAAGCTTAGAAGGATTAAATACCCGTAACGGGTCAAAACGAGTATATATGCAAAACGGGTTAAGATTGCATGGGAAACCCATAATTTGAACCTTGAAACTTAGTAAACGGATATAACGTGATGTCCATGGTATTTAAAAGGTAATGAACAAGTTAGTTTGATAAAATCACGAATGGGTCAAAAGTGCATAATTGAATTTCAAGCCGAGAGCTTGAAATAAAAAATTTTGTGAATTTCAGATGTCGGGTTTTCTACTCCATAAGATGGAGAATAAAATTACGAATGTGTGGGAAAAAGAATTGTGTAAAATGGATATGTAGAACAAAAGTTATGTAGGTTCTAAGTAGAGTTTGGTTAAGTAATGTAGCTGGGTAAATGCTGCATCAAAAACCAAATAGTCTGTCGAAATTAAGACGTCGCGTCGCGCGACCAGAAAATGGGAAAGGTGTCGCATAGCGCGACAAGTGTCGTGGGCCGCGAAGAATTTCATTAAATCTATCGCGGGGCGCGAGAGATACATTGCTGGAAATTTTTGTTTTATTTTGCTTGTTTGACCCATTTACCTTGTTGTACTTGTTATTTAACTATCAAAACTAACTTTTAAGTTGGTTTTGATCATAGGTGAATGTCAAGGGTCCCGGATGGAGATCAAGCTCAACAAAGAACCTAACACACGCAATTAAAGCTTCCGCACGGCGTTACGTCGTAACTTATCTACGACAAACTCAATTACATTATGTTGTACTATTTTTTTTAAATGTAAAAGTTTTAGTAACCAGTATTTTATATGTATGTGTATTCGTGAGTACACATTTAATTGTCATTATTAGTATAAAAATCTCTTTTATATTAGTAAGGGTGTTACATTTGGACAAATGCCCATATGGGACAAATGCACATATGGGACAAATTATATAAATATTCCGGAATTTAATTTTTATTATAACAAAACTTGGTAAACAATATTTTCAAAACCGAACAAATGACAAAATATGTATTTTTACAAGTAGCATAAAAATATATTGTATTTTTTCAAACTTGGAAGTATATTATTTTTGAGTGTGTGAAAATATTTATTTTCATAAACAACTTATAAATATATTATTTTGGTGGAAACTAAAAATATATATTTTTCTAGTTTTGATCTTAAAAATAAATTATTTTTAAGATATACATGAACATTAACACTTAACAAGTCAAAATATAGATATTTTCTATAACCATATCTTAAAATATATATATTTCAAGGATGCAAAGATTATGGTTATAATTGTGCAAAAACAATATTCTGGAAAATTATATATATATTAAGTATGAAATTTTTAATAAATACAAGAAAATACGTATTCCTATACGTACAAATACATGCCAACGTATACTACCAACACTTGGTAAAAATAACCTCTTACAAGTATAATACATAAATATGAGAATACAAAGAGAATAATCAACTTACTCATAATACAAGTATACCTATTGATGCGGGTCCAAGTGTGGAGGAGCGAGCCATCTTGTATTTGGAGGCCCAAGATCGTGTAACAAAAGGGGCCTCACTAAAATGGCTCTAACTTGGGCTACGGGGGTCCGTTTTGGGCGTGCGACCAGGCGAAATGAACATGAGAACGAGCTCCATCATGCTGCAAATGGCCTACGGCGGTTTGGGTCATCGCCTGGGCCAAAAAACGCTTATTTCTATTAGTTATTTACTTTTTATATTTTTATTAAGTGTTTTGGGCATTTTGTTTTTGGGCTTGTGTTTGGCCCGTTATCTTTTTTAGGCCCATTTCGAATTTATGTTCCTATTTATATATTTGTCTAGTAATTGGAAAAGGTAGACTTGAATTTAGAAACTACTCAACTTTTCACTTCAAATTCCGTGCCATTTGGGTTGAATTTTGGGGCTGGGAAAAGACGTACACGGGTATTCACAGAATCAACGGTTTTGTTCTTCGTTATCGTATCACACGCTACATCAGTTGGTATCAGAGCCGAATTTCTGGCTCAAAATGCATCCGAGGAGAAACAACAGGCCTCTCGATGAAGTGTTTGAACGAGAGTTGGAGCAGCGACTTATGGCGAGAGTGAATGAACGGTTGGATCTAGTAGTCAATTAGTTGACTGACCGGATGGCCAACTTGATCAATCATAGGAGGCAGGGACCCAATGACGGGTATGGTTCTGATATTAGTAACCCATATAGTGATGGTTCGGCTTTCGAAGACGAACAGGAAGGGCGACCAAGGGGTGAACGTGGAGGGGTTAATAGGCGATGGGATTCTAGGATGAGAGTTGATTTTCCAGAATTTGATGGGACTAGTTTGAATCCGGAGGGGTTCATCGATTGGTTGGCTACTTTGGAGGAGGTGTTTGAGTACAAGGAGGTGCCTGAAAACAAGCGGGTGGCCTTGATCGCTACCAGGTTACGTGGTAGGGCCTCTGTGTGGTGGCAACAATTGAAGTTAACACGGAATAGGCTCGGAAAGTCAAGGATCGTGACATGGACCATGATGAAGAAGTGCTTGCGGTCCAACTTTTTGCCTCAAAACTTTCAAAGGTTGATGTACCAACATCTGCAAAATTTAAAACAGGGGGCTAAATCGGTTGATGATTATACCACCGAGTTTTACCAGTTGATTGCTAGGAATGATATTCAAGAACCGGAGGAACAACTTGTTTCTCGGTATATTGGGGGTCTGAGGGTTCAAATCATGGAGTCCGTGAATCTTTTTGACCTGTTAACCATTCCAGAGGCACACCAACGGGCGTTGGCCTTTGAGAAGCAAAACCGTCTGGTGGGCGGTTCATTTACCCCTGCTGGAGGAAATGTTGGGTCGGGCAGTGGGGCACCTCGTGGCAGGCCTAGTCTGCAAAGGCCAAGGGTTAACAATACCGTGTCTACTTCTAAGGGGGCTAGTAGTAGTGGTCCGAGATGTTTTAATTGTGGTGAGACCGGCCATCGTCAAGCTGAGTGTAAGAAGGCTGGTAAATGACACTTGTTTGCTGAGTCTAAGGATGATCGGTATGAAAAATATGAAAATAACCTAGTGTACGATGAATAAGCTGAGTACGAAGAAGTGGTTGTGACCGGTGATGTTGGAGTGAACTTGGTAGTCAGACGCTCTTGTTATACACCAAAGGCCGATGGGGATGACTGGCTTAAGCATAACATCTTCGACTCAACATGTACCATTTTGGGAAAGGTTTGCACGTTTGTTATTGATTCAGAGAGTTGTTATAATTTGATATCTGAAGAGGCGGTCCAGAAGTTGGCTTTGAAGACGGAGAGTCACCCGAAGCCTTATAAGCTTCAATGGCTTAAAAAGGGAGGTGAAGTGATGGTATCTAAAAGATCCCTTGTTTCTATTGGGTCCACATATAAAGATGATGTTGTGTGTGATGTGGTCCCTATGGACGCGTATCACTTATTGTTGCGTAGACCTTGGGAGTATGAATGTAATATAGAGCATAACGGGCGGTCCAATACTTATAGCAGTCTGTTTGGTGGTGTGAAGATAACTCTTGTTCCTAGCAAGCCTAAGCAGTTAGCCACAAAACAGTCGGGTACTTTGTTGACCATCAGTTTTGGGCATGCGACCAGGAAAAACAAACGTGAGAACGAGCTCCATCTTGCTGCAAATGGCATACGGCGGTTTGGTTCATCGTCCGGGCCAAAAAACGCTTATTTCTATTAGTTATTTACGTTTTTATATTTTTGGGCTTGTGTTTGGCCTGTTGTCTTTTTTAGACCCATTTCGAATTTCTTTTCCTATTTATATGTTTCTCTAGTAATTGGAAAAGGCAGACTTGAACTTTGAAACTACTCAACTTTTCACTTCAAATTCCGTGCATTTTTGGGTTAAATTTTAGGGTTGGGAAAAGACCTACATGGGTATTCGCATAATCAACGTGTTTGTTCTTCGTTATCGTATCACACGTTACATCAGTTGGTATCAGAGCCGAATTCCAGGCTCAAAATGCCTCCGAGGAGAAACAACAACAGGCCTCTCGATGAAGTGTATGAATGAGAGTTGGAGCAGCGACTTATGGCGAGAGTGGATGAACGGTTGGATCAAGTGGTCAATCAGTTGACTGACTGGATGGCTGACTTGATCAATCGTAGGAGGCAGGGACCCAATGACGGGTATGGATCTGATTTTAGTAACCCATTTGGTGATGGTTCCGCTTCCGAAGACGAACAGGAAGGGCGACCAAGGGGTGAACGTGGAGGGGGTAATAGGCATTGGGATTCTAGGATAAGAGTTGATATTCCAGAATTTGATGGGACTAGTTTGAATCGGGAGGGGTTCATCGATTGGTTGGCTACCGTGGAGGAGGTGTTTGAGTACAAGAGGTGCCTGAAAACAAGCGGGTGGCCTTGATCGCTACCAGGTTACGTGGTAGGGCCTCTCCGTGGTGGGAACAATTGAAGTTAACACGGAATAGGCTCGGAAAGTCAAGGATCGTGACATGGACAAAGATGAAGAAGTGCTTGCATTCCAACTTTTTGCCTCATAACTTTCAAAGTTTGATGTACCAACGTCTGCAAAATTTAAAACCGGGGGCTAAATCGGTTGATGATTATACCACAAAGTTTTACCAGTTGATTGCTAATAATGATATTCAAGAACCGGAGGTACAACTTGTTTCCCGGTATATTCGGGGTCTGAATCATGGAGTTCGTGAATCTTTTTGACCCGTTAACCATTCCAGAGGCACACCAACGGGCGTTGGCCTTTGAGAAGCAAAACCGTCGGGTGGGCGGTTCATTTACCCCTGCTGGAGGAAACGTTGGGTCGGGTAGTGGGGCACCTCGTGGCGGGCCTAGTCAACAAAGGAAGGGGGTTAACAATACCGGGTCTACTTCTAAGGGGGCTAGTAGTAGTGGTCCGAGATGTTTCAATTGTGGTGAGACGGGCCATCGTCAAGCTGAGTGTAAGAAGGCTGGTAAAAGACACTTGTTTGCTGAGTCTGAGGATGATCAGTATGAAGAATATGAAAATAATCCAGTGTACGATGAAGAAGCTGAGTACGAAGAAGAGGTTGTGACCGGTGATGTTGGAGTGAACTTGGTAGTCAGACGCTCTTGTTATACACCAAAGGCAGATGGGGAAGACTGGCTTAAGCATAACATCTTCCACTCAACATGTACCATTTTGGGAAAGGTTTGCACGTTTATTATTGATTTAGGGAGTTGTTAGAATTTGATATCTGAAGAGGCGGTCCACAAGTTGGCTTTGAAGACGTAGAGTCACCCCAAGCCTTATAAGCTTCAATGGCTTAAAAAGGGAGGAGAAGTGACGGTATCTAAAAGAGCCCTTGTTTCTGTTTCTATTTCTATTGGGTCCACATATAAAGATGATGTTGTGTGTGATGTGGTCCCTATGGACGCGTGTCACTTATTGTTGGGTAGACCTTGGGAGTATGAACGTAATATAGAGCATAACCGGCGGTCCAATACCTATAGCTTTCTATTTGGTGGAGTGAAGGTAACCCTTGTTCCTAGCAAGCCAAAGAAGTTAGCCACAAAACAGTCGGGTAGTTTGTTGACCATCAGTTTTGGGCGTGCGACCAGGCGAAACGAACGTGAGAACGAGCTCCATCTTGCTGCAAAGGGCCTACAGCAGTTTGGGTCATCGTCCGGGCCAAAAAACTCTTATTTCTATTAGTTATTTACGTTTTTATGTTTTCTGAAGTGTTTTGGGCATTTTGTTTTTGGGCTTGTGTTTGGCCCGTTGTCTTTTTTAGGCCCATTTTGAATTTCTTTTCCTATTTATATGTTTCTCAAGTAATTGGAAAAGGCAGACTTGAATTTTGAAACTACTCAACTTTTCACTTCAAATTCAGTGCCCTTTGGATTGAATTTTGGGGTTGGGAAAAGACCTACACGGGTATTCGTAGAATCAACGTGTTTGTTCTTCGTTATCGTATCACACGCTACATCAGTTGCTATCAGAGCCAAATTCCTGGCTCAATATGCCTCCGAGGAGAAACAACAACATGCCTCTCGATGGAGTGTGCGAACGAGAGTTGGAGCAGCGACTTATGGCGAGAGTGGATGAACGGTTGGATCAAGTGGTCAATTAGTTGACTGACTGGATGGCCGACTTGATCAATCGTAGGAGGCAGGGACCCAATGACGGGTATGGATCTGATTTTAGTAACCCATTTGGTGATGGTTCCGCTTCCGAAGATGAACAGGAAGGGCGACCAAGGGGTGAACGTGGAGGGGGTAATAGGCGTTGGGATTCTAGGATAAGATTTGATATTCCAAAATTTGATGGTACTAGTTTGAATCCGGAGGGGTTCATCGATTGGTTGGCTACCGTGGAGGAGGTGTTTGAGTACTAGAGGTGCCTGAAAACAAGCGGGTGGCCTTGATCGCTACCAGGTTACGTGGTAGGGCCTCTGCGTGGTGGCAACAATTGAAGTTAACACGGAATAGGCTCGGAAAGTCAAGGATCGTGACATGGACAAAGATGAAGAAGTGCTTGCAGTCCAACTTTTTGCCTCATAACTTTCAAAGTTTGATGTACCAACGTCTGCAAAATTTAAAACAGGGGGCTAAATCAGTTGATGATTATACCACAGAGTTTTACCAGTTGATTGCTAATAATGATATTCAAGAACCGGAGGAACAACTTGTTTCTCGGTATATTGGGGTCTGAATCATGGAGTTCGTGAATCTTTTTGACCCGTTAACCATTCCAGAGGCACACCAACGGGCGTTGGCCTTTGAGAAGCAAAACCGTCGGGTGGGCGGTTCAATTACCCCTGCTGGAGGAAACGTTGGGTCGGGTAGTGGGGCACCTCGTGGCGGGCCTAGTGAGGAAAGGAAGGGGGTTAACAATACCGGGTCTACTTCTAAGGGTGCTAGTAGTAGTGGTCCGAGATGTTTCAATTGTGGTGAGACGAGCCATCGTCAAGCTGAGTGTAAAAAGGCTGGTAAAAGACACTTGTTTGCTGAGTCTGAGGATGATCAGTATGAAGAATATGAAAATAATCCAGTGTACGATGAAGAAGCTGAGTACGAAGAAGAGGTTATGACCGGTGATGTTGGAGTGAACTTGGCAGTCAGACGCTCTTGTTATACACCAAAGGCAGATGGGGATGACTGGCTTAAGCATAACATCTTCCACTCAACATGTACCATTTTGGGAAAGGTTTGCACGTTTGTTATTGATTTAGGGAGTTGTTAGAATTTGATATCTGAAGAGGCGGTCCAGAAGTTGGCTTTGAAGACGTACAGCCACCCCAAGCATTATAAGCTTCAATGGCTTAAAAAGGGAGGTGAAGTGACGGTATCTAAAAGAGCCCTTGTTTCTGTTTCTGTTTGTATTTCTATTGGGTCCACATATAAAGATGATGTTGTGTGTGATGTGGTCCCTATGGACGCGTGTCACTTATTGTTGGGTAGACCTTGGGAGTATGAACATAATATAGAGCATAACCGGCGGTCCAATACCTATAGCTTTCTGTTTGGTGGAGTGAAGATAACTCTTGTTCCTAGCAAGCCTAAGAAGTTAGCCACAAAACAGTCGGGTACTTTGTTGACCATCAGTTTTGGGCGTCTGACCAAGCGAAACGAACGTGAGAACGAGCTCCATCTTGCTGCAAACGGCCTACGGCGGTTTGGGTCATCGTCCGGGCCAAAAAATGCTTATTTCTATTTGTTATTTACGTTTTTATGTTTTTTGAAGTGTTTTGGGCATTTTGTTTTTGGGCTTGTGTTTGGCCCGTTGTCTTTTTTAGGCCCATTTCGAAATTTTGTTCCTATTTATATGTTTCTCTAGTAATTGGAAAAGGCAGACTTGAATTTTGAAACTACTCAACTTTTCACTTCAAATTCAGTGCCCTTTATGTTGAATTTTGGGGTTGGGAAAAGACCTATACTGGTATTCACAGAATCAACGTGTTTATTCTTCGTTATTGTATCACACGGTACATCAGTTGGTATCAGAGCCGAATTCCTGGCTCAAAATGCCTCCGAGGAGAAACAACAACATGCCTCTCGATGAAGTGTGTGAACGAGAGTTGGAGCAGCGACTTATGGCGAGAGTGGATGAACGATTGGATCAAGTGGTCAATTAGTTGACTGATCGGATGGCCAACTTGATCAATCGTAGGAGGCAGGGACCCAATGACGGGTATGGTTCTGATTTTAGTAACCAATTTGGTGATGGTTCGACTTCGGAAGACGAACAGGATGGGAGACCAACGGGTGAACGTGGAGGGGGTAATAGGCGCTGGGATTCTGGGATAAGAGTTGATATTCCCGAATTTGATGGGACTACTTTGAATCCGGAGGGGTTCATCGATCGGTTGGCTACCGTGGAGGAGGTGTTTGAGTACAAGGAGGTGCCTAAAAACAAGTGGGTGGCCTTGATCGCTACCAGGTTACGTGGTACGGCCTCTGCGTGGTGGCCACAATTGAAGTTAACACGGAATAGGATCGGAAAGACAAGGATCGTGACATGGACCAAGATGAAGAAGCGCTTGCAGTCTAACTTTTTGCCTCGTTACTTTCAAAGGTTGATGTACCAACGTCTGCAAAATTTAAAACAGGGGGCTAAATCGGTTGATGATTATACCACAGAGTTTTACCAGTTGATTGCTAGGAATGATATTCAAGAACCGGAGGAACAACTTGTTTCTCGGTATATTGGGTGTCTGAGAGTTCAAATCATGGAGTCCGTGAATCTTTTTGACCCGTTAACCATTCCCGAGGCACACCAACTGGCGTTGGACTTTGAGAAGCAAAACCGTCGGGTGGGCGGTTCATTTACCCCTGCTCGAGGAAATGTTGGGTCGGGTAGTGGGGCACCTCTTGGCGGGCCTAGTCAGCAAATGCCAAGGGTTAACAATACCAGGTCTACTTCTAAGGGGGCTAGTAGTAGTGGTCCGAGATATTTCAATTGTGGTGAGACAGGCCATCGTCAAGCTGAGTGTAAGAAGGCTGGTAAAAGACACTTGTTTGCTGAGTCTGAGGATGATTAGTATGAAGAATATAAAAATAACCCAGCGTACGATGAAGAAGCTGAGACGAAGAAGAGGTTTTGACCGGTGATGTTGGAGTGAACTTGGTAGTCAGACGCTCTTGTTATACACCATACGCAGATGGGGATGACTGGCTTAAGCATAACATCTTCCACTCAACATGTACCATTTTGGGAATGGTTTTTTACGTTTTTTATTGATTCAGGGAGTTGTGATAATTTGATATCTGAAGAGGTGGTCTAGAAGTTGGCTTTGAAGACAGAGAGTCACCCCTAGCCTTATAAGCTTCAATGGCTTAAAAAGGGAGGTGAAGTGACGGTATCTAAAAGAGCCCTTGTTTCTATTTCTATTGGGTCCGCACATAAAGATGATGTTGTGTGTGATGTGGTCCCTATGGATGCGTGTCACTTATTGTTGGGTAGACCTTGCGAGTATGAACGTAATATAAAGCATAACTGGCGGTCCAATACTTATAGCTTTCTGATTGGGGGTGTGAAGATAACTCTTGTTCCTAGTAAGCCTAAGCAGTTAGCCACAAAACAGTCAGGTACTTTGTTGACTATCAGTTTTGGGCGTGCGACTAGGCGAAACGAACGTGAGAACGAGCTCCATCTTACTGCAAACGGCCTACGGTGGTTTGGGTCATCGTCCGGGCCAAAAAACACTTATTTCTATTAGTTATTTACGTTTTTATGTTTTTTGAAGTGTTTTCGGCATTTTGTTTTTGGGCCTGTGTTTGGCCCGTTGTCTTTTTTAGGCCCATTTCGAATTTCTATTCCTATTTATATGTTTCTTTAGTAATTGGAAAAGGCAGACTTGAATTTTGAAACTACTCAACTTTTCACTTCAAATTCCGTGCCCTTTGGGTTGAATTTTGGGGTTGGGAAAAGACCTACACGGGTATTCGCAGAATCAACGTGTTTGTTCTTCATTATCGTATCACACGCTACATCAGTTCGTATCAGAGCCGAATTCCTGGCTCAAAATACCTCCGAGGAGACAACAACAGGCCGCTCGATGAAGTGTATGAACGAAAGTTAGAGCAGCGACTTATGGCGAGAGTGAATGAACAGTTGGATCAAGTGGTCAATCAGTTGACTGGCCGGATGGCCGACTTGATCAATCGTAGGAGACAGGGACCCAATGACGGGTATGGTTCTGATTTTAGTAACCCATTTGGTGATGGTTCGGCTTCCGAAGACGAACAGGAAGGGCGACCAAGGGGTGAACGTGGAGGGGGTAATAGGCGATGGGATTCTAGGATAAGAGTTGATATTCTAGAATTTGATAGGACTAGTAGTAGTGGTCTGAGATGTTTCAATTGTGGTGAGACGGGCCATCGTCAAGCTGAGTGTAAGAAGGCTGGTAAAAGACACTTGTTTGCTGAGTCTGAGGATGAGCAGTATGAAGAATATGAAAATAACCTAGTGTACGATGAAGAAGCTGTGTACGAAGAAGAGGTTGTAACCGATGATGTTGGAGTGAACTTGGTAGTCAGACGCTCTTTTTATACCCATAGGCAGATGGGGATGACTGGCTTAAGCATAACATCTTCCACTCAACATGTACCGTTTTGGGAAAGGTTTGCATGTTTGTTATTGATTCAGGGAGTTGTGATAATTTGATATCTGAAGAGGCGGTCCAGAAGTTGGCTTTGAAGACGGAGTGTCACCCCAAGCCTTATAAGCTTCAATGGCTCAAAAAGGGAGGTGAAATGACGGTATCTAAAAGAGCCCTTGTTTCTATTTCTATTGGGTCCACATATAAAGATGATGTTGTGTGTGATGTGGTCCCAATGGACGCGCGTCACTTATTGTGGGTAGACCTTGGAGCATGCACGTAATATAGAGAATAACGGCCGGTCCAATACTTATAGCTTTCTGTTTGGTGGTGTGAATATAACTCTTGTTCCTAGCAAGCCTAAGCAGTTAGCCACAAAACAGTCAGGTACTTTGTTGACCATCAGTTTTGGAGGTGGGACCAGGCAAAACTAACGTGAGAACGAGCTCCGACTTGCTGCAAACGGCCTACGGCGGTTTTGGTCATCGTCCGGGTTAAAAAATGCTTATTTCTATTAGTTATTTACGTTTTTATGTTTTTTGAAGTGTTTTGGGCATTTTGTTTTTGGGCTTGTGTTTGGCCCGTTGTCTTTTTAGGCCCATTTCGAATTTATGTTCCTATTTATATGTTTCTCTACTAATTGGAAAAGGCAGACTTGAATTTTGAAACTACTCAACTTTTCACTTCAAATTCCGTGCCCTAAAGGTTGAATTTTGGGGTTGGGAAAAGACCTATATGGGTATTCGTAGAATCAACGTGTTTGTTCTTCATTATCGTATCAAACGCTACATCAGCTGGTATTAGAGCCGAATTCCTAGCTCAAAATGTGTTGGTGCATACATCTGTCGACTTCGTCTTATATCGAGTCTCGAGTTCGTTGCATTGCTAAACAAGAGTGATGTCATTATATATGATGATGACATCATATATGTGACATCATCTATTGCATCATGGGAATTTATTACATATGAAGACAAAGAAGATTGTTACGGTTGAAAGTCAAATTAGATAATCTGTTTGTATAGATTGTTTTAAGGTTGACCGTTTGAATGTGTTAACCGTTTGAAGAGTGTGACCGTTTGAAGAGTCTTATGCCACCTTCAAACGGTCAGGGGTTCTCCTATAAATACTCTTCAAACTTTCATCATTTGTAACATTCTAGTTTCCAACGCCGAGGTGCTGTCGAAGTGTCTCCAGATTGTAAATTGTTTAGAGATTAATATACGAGACAGTTAATAGTGAATCCAAGCTAAACGAAGACCGAATCAATGAATTCCGCCTCTGATTCGGTCTGAGCACTCTTCTGATCGACTCGTTAGGTCGTTTCACGATCCTACATGTGGTATCAGAGCTCAGGAGGAAGAGTTCTTACCGTTTAGCTCGTTTTCGCTAGCAAATTCTGATTTTCTACGCCTTCTTTCACAAAATTGATACTTTTCACGATTAAAATCGGCTAAAACTTTCACAATGTGTGCGTAATTGTGTTTTAACAAACCCTTGAGAATATCAGATCAAAACTCGAAGTATAACTGGTAAAAATGGCTTGAAAATTGGTGACCGTTTGAACGAGCCCAACACTTGTCCGTTTGAAACTGCCTGACCGTTTGAAATCTGCGCCTGACCGTTTGAAATCTGCGTCTGATCGTTTGAAACTGGACTGACCGTTTGAAATTTGCTACTGACCGTTTGAAACTGCCACCTTACCGTTTGAAAATGCATGTGTCCGTTTGAAAATGCATGTGTCAGTTTGAAAATGTTGGGTTAACAGTTTGAAGCTGATCTTTCCGTCTGAAACACGACTTCAGTTTGAAAGTAGTTCAGTTTTTCATGTGATATTATCGAAAGTGCATTGAGTAGTGTGAACCGATTGAGTGCGTACATCGAGTTGTGTATAACATTTTACGAGGTGTATTGGGAAAAGAGATCATGTGAATTAAGTCGGATATATGTGAATATCTTAGTTGTTGTCGGCACAAGATTTAATCGAAATTGAGATTGCATGTGAAACATATCACTGAACCATGTGCTTTGATTAAATGAGTTGTGCTACCCAATGAGAAGTTCAAGTGATATAGCAGTGTTTTAAAAACCATTGGCCCAATCATATTAGTTTGTCAGTCAAAAGTGCGGCCCAATCACAATTATCTCATTGTTTGTTTGTCAGGATTAGTGGATTTTGCGGCCCAATCAATAGTTAAGTATAATATGTGCATGTGATCATCGGCCCAAGAAATTTTTTGTCAGAATACATGTGATTGAATTTATTTTTGTTTTCGGTATTCGATATAAGTGTGGCAATCGAGACAATTGATCATGTGTTGTTGTTGGCTTCAATAAAAAAAAGGTTATTGTTGTTGTGTGAGCTGAAAATTGTGAATTGAATTGCATTTTGGGCTGTGGATATTGGATATTTTGGTCATTAGTGGGCCAAGATATTTTGAGTTTGAACAGTGAAGTTAGCTTTTGTGCTGAATTTTGGGTTTCAAATTGTACCAAATTTAGCTAAGTGAACCGGGTTGATTTTGAGATTGATCAGTTTGTTTGAATAGTGTTTGTTGTGTGAAATTGTTGCCAAAGCATGGAGTCTGTTGAAGATATAATGTTGTATTATTATGTATCTCAACAGGAGAGTTATTTTCAGGCTAATGAGGAAACAGTCTCAGCAAAAGAAGTAGTTGAAAAAGTTCCGGTTTTTGATCACTCGTCTGATGAAGAGAGTGACAATTATGAAGAGGAAATCCGGGAACTTGAAAATCTTAAACAACAACTTCCATCTGATCAATGTAGTGGAAAGTTATTTTATGCCGATAAAATTGAAAAATTGAAAGAAAAACAAAATGCAAAAAGAAAAAATCAAAAGGCAGTTATTGCTAAAGAAGAGATCAGAGCTGAGCAGATTGAACAAGTTCCATCGGTCAAAATTGATAAAGGAGAATCTGAAAAACCTATATCTGTGAATCCTGAACCAGAGTTAAAGAAAGAGGTTGCAGAAGACGCACCTATCTTTGATCATTCATCAGAAGAAAAGAGTAAGGATGAAAGTGTTCATGAGGAAAAGAAACAGGTTGAAAATATTTCAGCTTTAAAAGTTGAGACAAAAGCTGATGATAAACAGATTCTTGTTTTGCTGAAAAATTGTGAGATGTTGACATCTGAAAATGACAAACTCTTGAAGGAGGTTGAGAGTTTGTCATTAGAAAACAAAAATCTTAAAAAAATCAGAAAATGTTTTGAAAAACAAGATAGACAATTTGGAAAATGAAAAAGTAAAGATTGAAAAAGATTATCAAAGTCAAATAAAGATTCTTGAAGATGGGAGATCTGTTTTTAGCCAGAATAACCTTGAAAAGCAAAAAATGATAAATTCTCATCTTCAGACGATTATTCGACTTGAAAAAGAAGCTGAATGTGCTCAAAAGAAAATCAAAGAGTTAGAAGGTGAAATCAGGGAATGGGAAGAAAAGTTGAAGGTTTTTGTGAATACTTCAGCTATTCCCTGTCCAAAACCAGTTAATTCAGTTCCAATAAGTGACGATGTCACAAACTATGACAAAGTCATAGTTGAAGATTGCGATGAGAAATCTGATATTGAAAATGAAAAAATGAAGAAAAAGAATTTATTTTTGAAGTTAAAAGAAAAGTTGCAAGAAACTGTTCCATAATAAACTGAAAAGGGAGAATGCTCTAAGCAAAAACCTTTGAAGAAGAAAGTGGAACAAAAATAAAAAGAGAAAATTTTGAAAAATGTTCAAAAAGAAAATAAAAGTTCATCAGATCAATCATCCAATCGCAATCAAAAATTACAAAAAGTAAAAAATGAAAATTCAAAAATTGTTGGTAATGAGTGGTGCAGGTCGGACCACAGTGCCAAATCCAGCAAGCAAGAGAAGAAAGGATTATGACCAAGCCAACCAATGCTTTGATCTGAATGTTTGGACTGAAAATGGTGATTGGTACGATAACAGAGTGTGTTACAGATGCGGCTATCAAGGACACATTGCTGTTAACTGCCAGAGTTGGAGATTTGAGTCAAGGAGATGCTTTAACTGCAACATCATTGGCCATATTGCTAGAGATTGCTCAATGAGAAGATCAAGGGCTGAATCTCAGAAGCAGGTGAAGAAACCAGTCAATGTCAAAGCAAAGCCCAAGGAACAGAAAGTTCAAGAACCTAAAGTTCAAGAACAGAAAGTTCTAAAACCGAAAGTGAAGCTTTCGCAGGGGCAAAAAGACAGACTGAGGAAGAAGAGGAAGAAGGCGAGAGAGTATCTTGAAAGGATTTTGTCCTCCGATACACCTGGTAAAACAGATAAAAGTTCTGATAAATCGTCTTGCTCGCCAAAGAATGACAAATCAAGCAAAACGAATTCATCAGATACAAATCTGAGGACAAAAGAGGGAAAGAAGAAGAAGAAAGTTTGTGGCAATGAATCTGTTTCTTCGGAAACAAAGGAGCCACATGTTGGCGATGAATCTGACTTATTAAAGTCAGACAAGCCACGATCAGGCAATGAATCTGGTGTGGTAAAGCCAGAAGAGCCGTGTGTTGAGGTAAAAGTTGAGAATTCTGGTCTAACAATGGATGATGCAAATTTTCCACCGTTGTTGTACAAGAATTCAAAATCACCCAAGGACCGTCAGGCTTAGGTGAATCTGTTCAAATGAAAAACCTGACTTGCCGGAGCTTCCAGGTTGGTAAGTGTGGAGCATGAATCGGCATCTTTCTTGAGAAATGTTTAATCAAGGACATTAAGTTGTACTTGATTTAACTTTCGTACAAGTGGTTAAAGAAAACATGGTGATGAAAGATCCCCATGTTTGAGAAATGACTCACAAAACTTATTTTCCGGAAAAACCATTTTGATTAAAATAAACTTAAGTGTTTTGAAATCACTATGGGAAAAGGTTTTGTCGTCAGGGGGAGTTCTGATTGTTTATGCCAAGTGAATGGAGAATTGAAGTGATTCTCATCATGTTGTCATTTCTTGTACAACTTGTTTTCAAATTTTCCCAGAAAATCAAAATTGAGATATATTTTGATTTTAGGGGGAGTAAAAATTTTAAAAAAATTAGAAAATTTGAAAATGCCAAAAACATTGACAAAAGCAAAAAATGAGTTTTGTTGTGAAAAAGAGGAAATGATAGTAGATCAGTTGGACTGTCACAGCATGCTAAAGAAATGGAGAGATAAAATGTGATAAGCGATCTCACTAAAGATGTGACGATAGGCTCAGCTAGACTAGTAGATTTGCGAGAACGATACAAATCTAAATGAAAAAGCCTAGTTCTAGTGGGAAACATGATTGAAAGCATAGTACTTAGTTTTGTCCTTATTGATTGTGTGCCTACTCGGTAATCGCTGATTGTCGAAAGACATAAAACTGGTTAGGTTTGTGAACTTTCACAACTTTGCTAAAAAGTCACTGTGATTGTGCATTTCATTTTACAAAGATTTAAACTTGTTTTATTTCTTTATTTTGTTTAAGCATCGGACATCCTCTGCATATACGTGAGTATCGACCTGGATGTTGTTGCCTAAACGTTCTGCTTTATTTTCTTTGGTGTTTCGTTTAAGCTTTGGACCTCCTCTGCGTATACGGGAGTATCGACCTGGTGGTTAAAGGCTAAACAACTTCACCTTGTTTTATTTTTCTTATTTTGTTTAAACATTGGACTTTCTCTGCGTATACGGAAGTATCGACCTGATTGTTAATGTTTAAACATTCTGCTTTGTTTTCGCACAAATCACAGTTGATAAAAGTTTAAAGGCATTGCTTGAGATAGTGTATTACATGATGAGGGGATATGCTGAGATCGTGGGGTCCATAAGAACTTAGTGCAAAATTAATATACCTTAACGTATCGGTAAGCATTTCGAAAGTTTTTAGATTGAGTTTAAGTGGACAACAATATCGTCAATCAATGTGAATCGTTTAGAGCTTAAAATGAAATCAAGCTTAACGGTGTTAGTGATTTGTCTCAAAAACTGATATGATCCTCTTGCACAAACTCATAAAAATATTGTTTGTAAATATGTCTTTATTGCATTTCATTACAGTAAAAAATCCAAAAAGATTTTAGTGTGTTTTAGCATAAATTTTGAAAAATACAAAAAGATTTTCGACAACTGATGTTGAAGAGTTGATTTTCAAAATTTCAAGTGCTGAACTTGACGAACAGGGTTGGGAGTGTGTGTTTAACAGAAAAAATTTATTTTGAGAAAGAAAGTTTGATTAGTTAATCGGGATCATTAATTTGAACTTGATGTAACTATTTCCAGTAAGTTTTTCTTATTGATTTAAGTAAAAACTTATGTTTTTGGTGAGAAATTGTGTGCAGAAGATGAGCTGATCAGAGATAAAGCCAGGAATTGATCTCAAGGTAATAGCTAATTCCAGATGGAGAGCCTATCATGATGAGAGGGGGAGTCTGACGAGGCTAGAGCCAAAGAGTAGATCCTGGTATATGCTAAGAAAAAAAGACTGATAAAGACTGAAGATGCGAAGACTCGACACTTAAGACTCGTCAACATCTGAGGGGGAGTTTGTTGGTGCATACATCTGTCGACTTTGTCTTATATCGAGTCTCGAGTTCGTTGCATTGCTAAATAAGAGTGATGTCATTATATATGATGATGACATCATATATGTGACATCATCTATTGCATCATGGGAATTTATTACATATGAAGACAAAGAAGATTGTTACGGTTGAAAGTCAAATTAGATAATCTATTTTTATAGATTGTTTTAAGGTTGACCGTTTGAATGTGTTAACCGTTTGAAGAGTGTGACCGTTTGAAGAGTCTTATGCCACCTTCAAACGGTTAGGGGTTCTCCTATAAATACTCTTCAAACTTTCATCATTTGTAACATTCTAGTTTCCGACGCCGAGGTGCTGTCGAAGTGTCTCCAGATTGTAAATTGTTCAGAGATTAATATACGAGACAGTTAATAGTGAATCCAAGCTAAACGAAGACCGAATCATTGAATTCCGCCTCTGATTCGGTCTGAGCACTCTTCTGATCGATTCGTTAGGTCGTTTCACGATCCTACAAAATGCCTCTGAGGAGAAACAACAACAGGCCTCTCGATGAAGTGTATGAACGATAGTTGGAGCAGCGACTTATGGCGAGAGTGGATGAACTGTTGGATCAAGTGGTCATTTAATTGACTGACCGGATGGCTGACTTGATCAATCGTAGGAGGTAGGGAACCGATGACGGGTATGGTTCTGATTTTAGTAACCCATTTGGGGATGGTTCGGCCTCCGAAGACGAACATGAAGGGAGACCAAGGGGTGAACGTGGAGGGGGTAATAGGCGTTGGGATTTTAGGATAAGAGTTGATATTCCAGAATTTGATGGGACTAGTATGAATCCGGAGGGGTTATCGATTGGTTGGCAACCCCGGAGGAGGTGTTTGAGTACAAGGAGGTGCCTGAAAACAAGCGGGTGGCCTTGATTGCTACCAAGTTACGTGGTATGGCCTCTGCGTGGTGGCAACAATTGAAGTTTACAAGGAATAGGCTCGGAAAGTCAAGGATTGTGACATGGACCAAGATGAAGAAGTGCTTGCGGTCCAACTTTTCGCCTCATAACTTTCAAAGGTTGATGTACCAACGTCTGCAAATTTTAAAACAGGGGGCTAAATCGGTTGATGATTATACCACAGAGTTTTACAAGTTAATTGCTAGGAATGATATTCAAGAACCGGAGGAACAACTTGTTTCTCGGTATATTGGGGGTCTGAGGGTTCAAATCATGGAGTCCGTGAATCTTTTTATCCCATTAACCATTCCAGAGGAACACCAACGGGTGTTGGCCTTTGAGAAGCAAAACCGTCGGGTGGGCGGTTCATTTACCTCTGCTGGAGGAAACCTTGGGTCGGGCAGTGGGGCACCTCGTGGCGGGCCTAGTCAGCAAAGGCCAGGGGTTAACAATACCGGGTCTACTTCTAAGGGGGCTAGTAGTAGTGTTCCGAGACGTTTCAATTGTTGTGAGACGGACCATCGTCAAGCTGAGTGTAAGAAGGCTGGTAAAAGACACTTGTTTGCTGAGTCTGAGGATGATCAGTATGAAGAATATGAAAATAACCTAGTGTAAGATGAAGAAGCTGAGTACGAAGAAGAGGTTGTGACCGGTGATGTTGGAGTGAACTTGGTAGTCAGACGCTCTTGTTATACACCAAAAGCAGATGGGGATGACTGGCTTAAGCATAACATCTTCCACTCAACATGTACCATTTTGGGAAAGGTTTGCACGTTTGTTATTGATTCAAGGAGTTGTGATAATTTGATATCTGAAGAGGCGGTCCAGAAGTTGGCTTTGAAGACGGAGAGTCACCCCAAGCCTTATAAGCATCAATGGCTAAAAAGGGAGGTGAAGGGACCGTATCTAAAAGAGGCCTTGTTTCTATTTCTATTGGGTCCACTTATAAAGATGATGTTGTGTGTGATGTGGTCCCTATGGACGCATGTCACTTATTGTTGGGTAGACCTTGGGAGTATAAACGTAATATAGAGGATAACGGGCGGTCCAATACTTATAGCTTTCTGTTTGGTGGTGTGAAGATAGCTCTTGTTCCTAGCAAGCCTAAGCAGTTAGCCACAAAACAGTCGGGTACTTTGTTGACCATTAGTTTTGGGCGTGCGACCAGGCGAAACGAACGTGAGTACGAGCTCCATCGTCCTGCATACGGCCTACGGCGGTTTGGGTCATCGTCCGCGCCAAAAAAAACCTTATTTCTATTAGTTATTTACGTTATTATGTTTTTTGAAGTGTTTTTGGGCTTGTGTTTGGCCCGTTGTCTTTTTTAGGCCCATTTCGAATTTCTGTTCCTATTTATATCTTTCTCAAGTAATTGGAAAAGGCAGACTTGAATTTTGAAACTACTCAACTTTTCACTTCAAATTCCGTGCCCTTTGGGTTGAATTTTGGGGTTTGGAAAAGACCTACACGGCTATTCATAGAATCAACGTGTTTGTTCTTCGTTATCGTATCACACGCTACATCAGTTGGTATCAGAGCAGAATTCCTGGCTCAAAATGCCTCCAAGGAAAAACAACAACAGGCCTCTCGATGAAGTGTATGAACGAGAGTTGGAGTTGCGGCTTAAGGCGAGAGTGGATGAACGATTTGATCAAGGGGTGAATCAGTTGACTGACCGGATGGCCGACTTGATCAATCGTAGGAGGCAGGGACCCAATGACGGGTATGGTTCTGATTTTAGTAACCCATTTGGTGATGGTTTGACTTCCGAAGACGAATAGGAAGGCAGACCAAGGGGTGAACGTGGAGGGGGTAATAGGCGTTGGGATTTTAGGATCAGAATTGATATTCCAGAATTTGATGGGACTAATTTGAATCCGGAGTGGTTCATCGATTGGTTGGCTACCGTGGAGGAGGTGTTTGAGTACAATGAGGTGCCTGAAAACAAGCAGGTGGCCTTGATCGCTACCAGGTTACGTGGTAGGGCCTCTGCGTGGTAGCAACAATTGAAGTTAACACGGAATAGGCTCGGAAAGTCAAGGATCCTGACATCGACCAAGATGAAGAAGTGCTTACGGTCCAACTTTTTTCTCATAACTTTCAAAGGTTGATGTACCAACGTCTGCAAAATTTAAAAAAGGGCGCCAAATCGGTTGATGATTATACCAAAGAGTTTTACCAGTTGATTGCTAGGAATGATATTCAAGAACCGGAGGAACAACTTGTTTCTTGGTATATTGGGGGTCTGAGGGTTCAAATCATGGAGCTCGTGAATCTTTTTGACCAGTTAACCATTCAAGAGGCACACCAACGGCCGTTGGCCTTTGAGAAGCAAAACCGTCGGGTGGGCGGTTCATTTACCCCTGCTGGAGGAAACGTTGGGTCGGGCAGTGGGGCACCTCGTGGCGGGCCTAGTCAGCAAAGGCCAGGGGTTAACAATACCGGGTCTACTTCTAAGGGGGCTAGTAGTAGTTGTCCGAGATGTTTCAATTGTGGTGAGACGGGCCATCGTCAAGCTGATTGTAAGAAGGCTGGTAAAGGACACTTGTTTGCTGAGTCTGAGGATGATCAGTATGAAGAATATGAAAATAACCCAGTGTACGATGAAGAAACTGAGTACAAAGAAGAGGTTGTGACCGGTGATGTTGGAGTGAACTTGGTAGTCAGACGCTCTTGTTATACAACAAAGGCAGATGGGGATGAGTGGCTGAAGCGTAACATCTTCCACTCAACATGTACCATTTGGTGAAAGGTTTGCACGTTTGTTATTGATTCTGGGAGTTGTGATAATTTGATATCTGAAGAGGTGGTCCAGAAGTTGGCTTTGAAGATGGATAGTCACCCCAAGCCTTATAAGCTTCAATGGCTTAAAAAGGGAGGTGAAGTGACGGTATCTAAAAGAGCCCTTGTTTCTATTTCTATTGGGTCCACATATAAAGATGATGTTGTGTGTGATATGGTCCCTATGGACCCGTGTCACTTATTGTTGGGTAGACCTTGGGAGTATGAACGTAATATAGAGCATAACGGGCGGTCCAATACTTATAGCTTTCTGTTTGGTGGTGTGAAGATAACTCTTGTTCCTAGCAAGCCTAAGAAGTTAGCCACAAAACAGTCGGGTACTTTGTTGACCATCAGTTTTGGGCGTGCGACCAGGCGAAACGAACGTGAGAACGAGCCCCATCTTGCTGCAAACGGCCTACGGCGGTTTGGGTCATCGTCCGGGCTAAGAAACGCTTATTTCTATTAGTTATCTACGTTTTTATGTTTTCTGAAGTGTTTTGGGCGTTTTGTTTTTTGGCTTGTGTTTCGCCCGTTGTCTTTTTTAGGCCCATTTCGAATTTCTGTTACTATTTATATTTTTCTCTTGTAATTGGAAAACGCAGACTTGAATTTTGAAACTACACAACTTTTCACTTCAAATTCCGTGCCCTTTGGGTTGAATTTTGGGGTTGGGAAAAGACCTACACGGGTATTCATTGAATCAACTTGTTTGTTCTTTGTTATCGTATCACACGCTACATCAGTTAGTATCAGAGCCGAATTCCTGGCTCAAAATTCCTCCGAGGAGAAACAACAACAGGCCTCTCGATGAAGTGTATGAACGAGAGTTGGAGCAGCGACTTATGGCGAGAGTGGATGACCGGTTGGATCAAGTGGTCAATTAGTTGACTGACTGGATGGCCGACTTGATCAATCGTATGAGGTAGGGACCCAATGACGGTTCAAGTGGTCAATTAGTTGACTGACTGGATGGCCGACTGATTTTAGTAACCCATTTGGTGATGGTTCGGCTTCCAAAGACGAACAGGAAGGGCGACTAAGGGGTGAACATGGAGTGGGTAAAAGGCGTGGGGATTTTGGGATAAGAGTTGATATTCCAGAATTTGATAGGACTAGTTTGAATCCAGATGGGTTCATCGATTGGTTGGCTACCGTGGAAGAGGTGTTTGAGTACAAGGAGGTGCCTGAAAACAAGCGGGTGGCCTTGATCGCTACGAGGTTACGTGGTAGGGCCTCTGCGTGGTGGGAACAATTGAAGTTAACACGGAATAGGCTCGGAAAGTCAAGGATCGTGACATGGACCAAGATGAAGAAGTGCTTGCGGTCCAACTTTTTGCCTCATAACTATCAAAGGTTGATGTACCAACGTCTGCAAAATTTAAAACAGGGGGCTAAATCGGTTGATGATTATACCACAGAGTTTTACCATTTGATTGCTAGGAATGATATTAAAGAACCAGAGGAACAACTTGTTTCTCGATATATTGGGGGTCTGAGGGTTCAAATCATGGAGTCCGTGAATCTTTTTAACCCGTTAACCATTCCAGAGGCACACCAACGGGCGTTGGCCTTTGAGAAGCAAAACCGTCGGGTGGGCGGTTCATTTACCCCTGCTGGAGGAAACGTTGGGTCGGGCAGTGGGGCACCTTGTGGCGGGCCTAGTCAGCAAAGGCCGGGGGTTAACAATACCGGGTCTACTTCTAAGGTGTCACACCCCGACCACGTAAAACAACAAATCGTAGCGGAATCGTCGGGGAGTGTTGTAACAAAATCATTGTTTCATAACACATGGAAATTTAAATGTTGTTTTATTGATTAAAAGAAATTACAATGTCTTAACAACAAGGAAGCATAACATAATTAACTAGTCTTGCATCTTTTATTGTCACTAAGGCCCTCGTCCAATCCTATGTTTGCGTCATAATCATCTAACAACAGCACCTGAAATACATGTGAAAATACGTACGTCAGCATAAAAATGCCTGTGAGATACATAGGTTTTATTGATTTAGGATTCATGACTTATAAGTTTAGAAAAAGTTGTTTAACAAAAGTCAGTCATGATCCTTGTAAAAATGTTTTTGTTTTATAAATCATATAGAAATCTATAAGGAAACAGATGTTATAAAAGAAATATGTATGGTTAATTAAATAACCAAGTAAAATGAATTTGTATAAAATGTGTTGTTTGTAAAACAATGTTTTGTAAAGATATGTTAATTTGTGCAAAATGTAATATGTCAAAATTGAAATGGTTTAAATAACGCTACGATATGTAATATCATAAAAGCACTTATATATATGAAGTACCAGCGGCGTATCCACCATGCTTTTATCATATTACACATGTCTCGTTACTTAAATCACTTACCCAAACAAACCACCAATGTAAAAATGTTCATGTATAACTAAATGTGATGTTTTAAACAAATGTTGAAATGTTATTGAGTATACAAATGTGATGTAGAGTGAATAAAAGGCCTTTATTGATTAAAAGCATTTACTCGACCCTATAAGAAAGGAATGTACAAAACAATGCATTTGATAAATTATAATCAAAATTTATGTTTTGTAAAATAATGCATGCTTTACTGATACAAACATCTATGCGGTATTGTGAAAATGCATACATTCAAGCCTTAAGACTGTGGCGATAAACCCTTAAACGAATTAAAGATTTATCTGAGTTATGTTTATCGAATTCGGTCATTCCTTCCATCCAAACATACCTAGGATGTCAGGAACGGGAGTTGTCAATTCCTATGGTACCACTACCTACTAACGAACGGCGTAGCTAATGTTAATGAATGTATTTTTGAGCCATTTAAACAAACCAAATGTCATACCAAAATGTTAGCATATTTTATGAAAATAATGTACTAAGTATGCAACAAATGGACATACATAGCATGAAATGAAATGTAAAATAATGTACTAAGTATGCAACAAATGGACATACATAGCATGAAATGAAATGTAAAATAATGTACTAAGTATGCACTAAATGGACATACATAGCATAAAATGAAATGTAAAATAATGTACTAAGTATGAACTAAATGGACATACATAGCATAAAATGAAATGTAAAATAATGTACTAAGTATGAACTAAATGGACATACATAGCATAAAATGTAATGTAAAACGATGTACTAAGTATGCTACAAATGGACATACATAGCAAAAACACAATGAAATCATGTACTATAAGTGTACTAATGAACATAACAAGCATATGATATGAAAACATTGAAAGCACAAAAGTAACAAGTAGGCACATGTGTAACGCAAGACTCGATACAACACGAAGTCGACAGACGTATGCACTAACAGACTCCCCCTCGGATGTTGACGAGTCTTAAGTGTCGAGTCTTTAACGTCTTCAGTCTTTATCAGTCTAAATGCTCTCTTTCTTCATCAGCACCAACATACTCCTCTTCAACAGATAATCTCTACTCGGATGTCTTCAGACTCCCCCTTTCGATTTGATGGGATCGCAGTCTGGCTTGTTGAAATCACAGAGTCTTCAGGTATCGGAACCTGGATCTCTATCACTCAGATATCCTGCACATTCTCTACCTCACAATAAATTTAACAAATTTAATATTTTGACAAATTTATATAACCAGACTGTCTCTCAAATTTAACAAGAATGATTTATCAATATTAGAATTTGATGAACCACTTATTAGGCAAATTTTCAAAATCTTTTCTCTTTTAAAACACAAACTCTCCCTCCCCACATGCTCATCATGTTTAGCACTTGGAATTTTGAAAATCAGGTCTCCAATATCAGTCGTCGAAAATCTTTTTGAATTTTTCAAAAGTTTATGCTCAAACACACTAAAATATTTTTGGATTTTTGAATATAAATGAAATGCAGTGAAGAAAGATTTACAAACAATATTTTTTTGAGTTTGTGTAAGAGGATCATATCAGATTTTGAGACAAATCACCAACCCCGTTAAGCTTTAAACTTTTTAAGTTCTAAACGATTCACTTAGATTGTCAGTATAATGATCCACTTAAAATTTCACACAAATTTCAACTGTTTCGAGATACGAGATTAATGTCTTAAGAACTTAAACTTATTCGCGTGTCCCACCTCAGAATATACTCCCGTATCCAGATCCCAATATTCAGTCTTACAGGTGAGTATACCTAGATGATATCTGTAAGGGGTTAAATTGCGAAAAACCGTGAGAGCTCAGGTCAGAACCTCCGTTCAGCAGAGAGATGATGACTTCGACTTTTGGTGGGTCCCCTTTAGAGGATCTTTTTTACAACAGCACATGATTTGCATTTTGCAATGTTTTATCATTTTTTATGCTGAGGGCGGGCTATATTTCAAGCAAGCGTAAAGTATTCTCCGGGGACTAGGCCATGGCTTCCGCATAATCAGAAGTCCCGGGATAATACCCCAGATTTCACTGAGCATAAAGACCTAGTATCTCAGAAAGAGGGGTCCTTCAAACAAGATTTCGGGGGTTACCCATATATCCAAGAGATGTTACCCACGATATAAGCAAGTTTGAATTTAGGTTTATATCTCATCACAATCTACTAAATGTGCAAAAACCTACTGACACATCATCAGCGAGACCGTTTATCACTTTTTTCTTTCCAATTCTTTAGCATGCTGTGATCGTCCACTGATGTACTATCATTTCCTCTTTTTTACAACAAAACTCATTTTTGAATTTTATCATGTTTTTTACTTTTTCGAATTTTCTAATGTTTTTGGATTTTCTGAAAATTCTAACTCCCCCTAAAATGCAAACCCATTTTAGGAAATTTGAAAACAAACTGTACAAGTAAAATGACAACTGATATCAAATCACCTCAAATCGCCATCCACTTGGCATAAACAATCAGAACTCCCCCTTTCAACAAACTATTTTCCCATTGTGATTTAAAAACACTTAAGTTTGTTTTAATCAAATGTTTTTTTCGAAAAATTAGGTTTGTTGATTTTATCACTTATAAAATTGGGGTTCATCACATTGTTTCTCAATTATTTGTAGGAAAAACAAGTACAAATTAATGTTCTTGATTTACCATTTGAAAATGAAAACCTTCTTCAACCTCTTGTTGGTTCACTTATCAACACAAAACACTTGTAAATCAGAATATAACAATATAAAGATATCACCTGTAGATTTACCAACCAAACCTTTTTCAATTACTAACCTGGGAGCTCCGGCAAGTCAGGATTTTCAGTTAGGAAATACTTTCCCCCGAGCCTGACCAGCCTTGGGAGATTCTGGTACACATCTATCCCACCAACATTTTGATTTGTAAAATTCTTTTGCACTTTTAACTTTCCCATCAACCATCTTCCCGAAAATATGTTTAACTTTACCATTAAACGCCTTTTCAGCATCAAAATCTTTCTTACCAACAAAGAATTGACCTGAAATCTTAGTTTCACCCACTTTCAACTTCAAATTTTCTTTAGACAATTTAGGAAGGTTTTCATCGTTCACTTCTGGAACGGAATTCTCATTCTTCTTCTCAACAGATGACTCCTCTTGCTTTATGGAATCAGATTCATTGTCAGAACTACTATCTGAACTCTTAACAACCCATCTTTGTTTGTTTAAATCGACTTGTCTTTTGTAAAATCTTTTTGAAGTTTCACCAACTTCCACAGTCGATTTTTCAAACATTTTAACCTTTTCTTTTGATTGTTCAGATTTGTCAACATATTTTCTTCTCATTTCAAAGTTAGAACTAACTTCCTGTTTTGTATAATTGGACTCGTGGCAGTTCCAAGCAATGTGTCCAGCTTTTTGACACTTAAAGCAGGTTCTTCTGTCAACTCTTTGAGCAAACTTCTTCACATTTCTCTTTACTTTAGCAAGAAACTCTTGATTTGACTGTTTCCAGAATAGTTTCTTCTGCTCATCTTCAGAACTCCCTCCTGCAACAAATGTTGTTTTTGGTTTATAACTTTTCTCATTTTTATAATTTTCTGAAAAATTAAAACCAAGACCTTTCTTTTTGAAATTACTATTATGGTTTGGTTTCTTTCGATAACCTGAACCAGAACTGTAACCCTTTTTCTTGTTCAATCTCCGTTGAACTCTTGAAGTGTACTTTTTAGGTTTTTCATGAAGATTTAAATCTTTTATTTCAGAAATATTAATTTCTGTTAATTTGAAAACCTGTTTGATCATTTCAGTTTTGACACTTCTTATTGGAAATTCCTCATCAGAATATAATTTGTCTGAATCATTCAAAGTATAAGCCACTTTGATTGGTCCGTCATTCAAATTAGATTTTGATAACATAAATTCTTTATTGTAAACCCTTTTAACCGGTGAACTCGGACTCTTTTCAGACGAACTCGAACTTTCAGACTTAGACTCCGGTTTTGACTCTTCATCTATATCTAACACCTGATCGACCACTTTCTTTACTAACTCAGACTCATGATCAGTGTCAGACACTGTGAATGTGACATCAATATTGTCTGGTAATTCATCAATGATTTCAGACTTTAACTTGATGTTGACTGCCTTTTTTAGACGCTCCTCGTTAGGATTCCTGGGAGAATAACTTTCTTGGATCGGGGGCGGACATCTGTTATACTTGACACTTTGTTTCTTACCAGTATCAGTATCTTCAGTCTTTTTTCTCCATGAATGCTTCAAGACCTACAACAGCAGGATAAACACGATCAATCAAATAATCACATGTTGTATAACTCAACAGTAATCGTTTAATCCTTTCACTCTCAATCTTTTCCAGTTCCAACTCCTACTTCAATTTAGCACAATCTTCGATATACTCATTGATGACGCTCTGCTTTGTCATTAATGTTGAGCTCATTTTTGTCATTGCATTTTCAATCTCTGAATTCGTCCTTTTCAGACTATCAACTGTTTTGTTCAGCACATCATACGATTCCTTCACGTACTTCACATCAGACAGTAAATCTTCTTTAATCTTCACCAAGTCAGCAATCTTCTTATCTTTCTACTCACAAACTTCTAAACACTTCAAACATGGTTTTTCAACTTCAACCACCTTTTCAATTATCTTTTCAACCTCGACAGTCTTTTCAACTTCAACGAGTTTCTCAACTTCAACAATTTTTTCTACTTCAACAATTTTTTCTACCTCGACAAGTTTCTCAACTTCGACTATTTTTTCCACCACTTTCTCCACTTCAATGATTTTCTCTACTACTTTCTCAGTTGCTGGTTCAACATTAGCTTCTCCAGTTTCTGTTTTTGCCTTTTCATCAGCTAGCATTCTTGTTGCTTCCAACTCTCTCCTCAATCTGGCAATCTTCTTTTGATACAGCATCTCCATTTTATCTGCAAAAAACAAATTAAAACTGTCAGGATCTATGCCTTTTCTAGCTTTGTTAAGATGTTCTTCCTCATCATCAGTATCAATATCACTTCCTAGATCTGGAAAAATCGGGATTCTTTTCTGACTAGCCTCATATTCACCCAGAATTCTAGCAACAAAACATGAACCTTGTGGAATCTATTTATCCCAGCTAAATCCCTCTGCAACTAGACCTGAACCTTGTGGAATGTAGTTATCCCAGCTAAAACCCTCTGCAACAAACTCATCATCTTGATCAATGATACCAAAATAAGATTTCTTATTTGCATCTTCGATCATTTTACCATGAGCAGTTTTTTGATCCTTTTGTTGAGGTTGTTGATCAATCTGATGAAAAATTGATTTCTGATAATAATTGTTCTTTTCTTGATTCCCGGTTGCTTCTTTATTTGTACATTCTCTCTTAAAATGACCCTTTCCTTTAAACCGGAAACATGTAACTTTTGATTTGTCAAAACCCAACGGAGAAGTAGCCATTCCTCGAAACTCATCTCTACCAGTAATTTGTTGAAACTTTTCTACCCTCCTACAAGCACTAGCTAAACACCACTTCACATCCATCAACTCAAGTTCCTCTGCATCAATTTGGTCATAATCTTCTTTTGTAAGCATCGGATTTCCAATCTTGCCAGCAATCAAACCTTCATAAGATTCCAACATAGCAACGAGTGATGCCATGTGTTGCTTGGCTATTTCTGGAGACAAATTCTGACCATTTTGAATGTTCAAAGTGACGTTGCATTGAAGATTTGTTGAATTCTGTCGTTGAAGACATGATGTTGTATGATTCGGATCAAAGCTTGAATATGAAGATGAAGATCCACCACCCTGTATCACATTACTACCCTTTGTTCTAGATGAATTATCAGCACTAAAACCAGATTGGATCTTTGGGCTAGGGCTGGGGGTAGCCTCAAACTTATTCCCTCTGTAATACAAACTGACATCTTGTTGAGCATTTGGATTCGTCATGATAGCAGTTTTCTGAATATCCAATTCCTGTTCTTTAATTTTCTGAATGAACTGTGCCAAATTCATACTCTCAGACTTTCTCATGTGTTTCACAATCATCAAATAAGTTCCCCACTTATGCTGTGGTAGTGCTTCAGCTAGTTTATCAACCCACTCATCATCATCTTTCTCAATGTCCAATCTTTTCATTTCCAATACCAGATGACAATATCTATCAATGGTCTGCTTTGTTGTTTCATGGTCGAAAGCTGAAAACATATTAAACGATTTCTTCAATAACTCCTTTTTGTTTTTGATCATATATGCGCTTCCTTTGAATTTCTGAATTAATGCTTCCCAAATTGACCTAGCTGTACCATTATGTTGGAGCAAAACAAAGATATCTTCTTTAATCGCTTGCTGAAGAATACTGATCATCATTTTCTCACTTGTAAATTTCAATTTGTCACCCTCTGAATAGTCACAAATAGCTTTTTCAATCCCATGTTCATTCTTTGGTTTCTCATAATCTTTCAACAATGAACACCATGCGTCAAATTTATAAGCTTGCACCCAGTTCTCGAATCGATTTTTCCATCCTTGAAAATCTTCAATGTACATGAGCTTTGGTGGTTTCTGATAAGTTCCTGTTTCATTCTCACCGTACACTGTTTCAGCAGCAGTAACAGGTGCAATAGGTGTAGCAAACGCATTGTAGAATTCCTCATCCATGTTTCGGAAAATTTGTTCAAAACACAAGTTCAAACGAAATTCCAATTCAAGCGGAAATACTCCTCAAACGAAATTACTGATCAATCACTTAAACCGAAATTAGATCTTTCAAATGGAATCCCCCAAGCGAAATTACCTGCACACAAACTTTCAAACGGAATCAGGTAATTCCGTGTGGAATTAGCTGATTTTTCAAACGAAATTAGCCAAATGAAATAATTTCGTGTGAAATTAAAGTACAATTTCGAGCGTAATTATGATGATGTCATTTTGTTCGAATAAATTTTCAAGCGAAATTACAGAATTTTTCAGTTTTAGATCGAGTTAAGGTCCAATTCTCTCAAGGCTTTGTTAAATCACAGTTTCGCTTGTGATATGTGAAATTCAGAACATTTTGACCGTTAAAACTTGTTTAATTGATAAAAGAAGGGGTAGAAGTAAGAAAATGAGATGAAATCAGGCTGAAATCTGCAGAACTCCTCCTCCTGAGCTCTGATACCACATGTAGGATCGTTGTCGGACCCGAAAGGAGTCGATCAGAGGCGTTCAACTCAAAATGAAAGGCGGAAACAGACAAAATGAGTTGAATTCAGCAAGATATCACTTTTAACTGTCGTTTATATTGATCTAAAACAGTTTTACAGTAAGATGACACTTCGACAGCGCTTCGCCGTCGGAAAACCTCTAAGTAATTTCGTACCAAATGACACGAGATCACACCTATTTATAGCCTCACTAATTTCTCTCCAAACACACTCATGCGGAATTACATACAAGCGAAATTAACAATACAAACGGAATTAACTTGTAATTCCATGCGGAATTACATGTGAACTCTTCAAGCGGAATTAAGACTTTCAAGCGGAATTAACTCTTTGCTTGATTTCTCGATCTTCATGCCATGTGTAATGCAAGACTCGATACAAGACGAAGTCGACAGACATATGCACTAACACATTTTGGGAAAGGTTTGCATGTTTGTTATTGATTCAGGGAGTTGTGATAATTTGATATCTAAAGAGGCGGTCCAGAAGTTGGCTTTGAAGACGGAGAGTCACCCCAAGCCTTATAAGCTTCAATGGCTTAAAACGGGAGGTGAAGTGACGGTATCTAAAAGAGCCCTTGTTTCTATTTCTATTGGGTCCACATATAAAGATGATGTTGTGTGTGATGTGGTCCCTATGGACGCGTGTCACTTATTGTTGGGTAGACATTGGGAGTATGAACGTAATATAGAGCATAACGGGCGGTCCAATACTTATAGCTTTCTGTTTGGTGGTGTGAAGATAACTCTTGTTCCTAGCAAGCCTAAGCAGTTAGCTACAAAACAGTCGGGTACTTTGTTGACCATAAGTTTTGGGTGTGCGACCAGGCGAAACGAACGTGAGAATGAGCTCCATCTAGCTGCAAACGGCCTACGACGGTTTGGGTCATCGTCCGGGCCAAAAAACGCTTATTTCTATTAGTTATTTACGTTTTTATGTTTTTTGAAGTGTTTTAGGCATTTTGTTTTTGGGCTTGTGTTTGACCCGTTGTCTTTTTTAGGCCCATTTCAAATTTTTGTTCCTATTTATATGTTTCTCTAGTAATTGGAAAAGGCAGACTTGAATTTTGAAACTACTTAACTTTTCACTTCAAATTCCGTGCCCTTGGGGTTGAATTTTGGGGTTGGGAAAAGACCTACACGGGTATTCAAAGAATCAACGTGTTTGTTCTTCGTTATCATATCACACGCTACATCACCTATACTTGGGAATACTTACAAGTGTATAACACTCAACAAACGGTATTTTGGTTATGAAAACCACAAACATGCATATATGGAAACCATGTGTCAAAACGAGTTAAAAATGTATTAATTTTTAACGAAACCCTTAAATGATATACATGCAATACATGCAAATAACATAAATTAAAATATAATATTTTAACTAATATATTAAACCTTGAATTTATTATAATTATGAGAAATTATATAAAGACAACATGTACTAAAAGTGCAACTCAAAACAAAAACAAATCCGAAACAAGTCTTAGTATGTGTTGTAAGTCCCAAAACAATACAATTGGATATCAAACACCAAACAAGAAGCGGAATTACAAGCAAGATGTCGAAGATTGAAAAGCAATATATTGATTCAAAGGAAACTAGAACACATGAACTCAATGATTCGTCTGGTATCCTAGTCGCACAAAACAAGAGAGTTTATCCAAGAATCAACAACCACAAATGTCTGAGGAATCCCCTATTTATACAAGCATAGGATATCCAATTACATTGGGCCAAGCCCATATCCCATAGAGCACAAAATAACCAAACAAACCTACTAAGTGTCTCGAACCCAACCCATACAAAATAATCCAAGACAGACGCAAAACTACACTAGATTATACCCTTATAATATCCCCCTAGGTTTGTGTTGGCTTGGCGTCTTTGACTTCACTTCTGTTTCTTCTGCTGCTTCTTAGCTTGTTCACTTCAGTATATTTCTTCCAACATATGGACCAAACAGCTGTGTCTCCACCCTAGTACGCTGCCCTGACCACAATTTAAAATTCATGATCTGGGCCATAGCTCCTGACCAGCTTTTGGCACACACTTTATACTGAGGATCACTCTGAATTTGTGACTTTGCCAAGAGATTGATGTCATTTTTACCAAAACACATCAAGTCTCGAGTATCAATAAATCTGTATTCAGCATCATCACACACAATAACGGCTTGACTAGAAACATGATCATACATCCAAAACTGGAAGATCTTCAGAGTGTTATTAGGAAGCTCCTTTAACAATGGCACTGTGTTTATCTGTTTTGTTGCAGGCCACTTAACTATCTTATACGGCTTCCCTGTTGCAGGATCCAACACTTCTTCATCCTCTTCAATAGTAGACTGAGCCAATTTCATGTCTCTAAAATTGACTCGTGCTTGTTGCTGCAACTTATTGATGAAATTATCTCCAATCTTGCAATTTGGATTCTTGACTTGATCATGAAATCCTACATTACTCAGTTCCCTCAAATCAACTAGAGTCCAGGAGTTGAATGCTTCAGAGTTAGCATAATACTCCACATCACCATTTTTCCTTAGCACAATAAACATTTCATTTTCATCATTGTATGCCCAGCTTCTAATACCCGATATGTTCCCCTTTTTGCTCTTCTCGGTGGTGATAACATACCTGTCAGGTTTATCATAACCACCATTTTCTTCCTTGGGTTTTGGTTTGCAGTACGAGGAGGATTTTCATAATACCTGTTCATAGCATCTTCGTGCTCTTTCCTCTGTTGTTCTCTCTCTTCAGCAGTGGATTCCTTTGGTGGATCAGCCAACTCTTTAGGAAAATTTCCTTCAAGCTTTTGCTTCATATCCATAACTACATCACTGAGGGCTCCCAGATTTGTTTCCAACTCATTTATCTTCTGATTTTTAACCACCAATTCCTCCATAAGGCTAGCAATCTGTGCAACCTTGAATATCTTGTCTTCTTCTAGAGTAGAGATTCTTCGCATCAGAATTGTTGTCTCATTTTCTTCAAACAAATCTTCACTATCGAAACTCTCAGCAGTCTCAACAGTTTCAGGGGTTGCAACATGTTTTAACTTAGCTGCTGCTTCAACTTGAACAGCAGCGGCTTGAAGTAACCCAGCAGCTCTAAGAACATCAGCTTCAGATGGACCACTACTTGAACTCTCACCTGGTTTAGGGGCATGCATATACATTGCCGCTCTTTCATTTAATATAAAATCAGCGACTTTTGGATTGAGTTCTGACGGTGTGTAGTTAATCTTTGGTTGCGAAGTGCCAGTGGGTGTAAATGTTTCTGTGGTTGTCTGAACTTCAACATTTATCTCACCACTGATCCTAGGATCTCTTCTGCTTCGTTTCCTTGGAGGAAGATCAGAGTTCGATTCTTCTCGAGATTTATCAGCATCAGCAGTTTCCATTGTACTAACAGGTTCAACATGAGGAGGGCTCATATTAACTGGTTCATTAACATCTTCAGTTTATGTTGTGAGACCATTAGCAAGTGTCTCTGTTTCTATTTCACTTTCATTAACACTCTCATTCCCTTCTTCATCATCAACCATTCTATCATCTGCAATATGTTCCTCACTTTCAATTCCATTCAGATCCACATTCTCAACTATTTCTTGAGTTCCAACAGGAGCTTCAATTATTTCTACATTATGCTCTTCTGCTACAATGGCATTTATCTGAGCAGGTGCCTCTTCTTGAATTTCAGCAAAAGCTCCAAATTTCTCTAACTTTCGCTTGTTATGATACTTCATCCCAACATTATCTCTTGACTTTTGATTCAACCATGTGAATACCAAGTGATTCATCATCTTGACGTCATAATTTTATACAGTAATTGGCAACTTTGGATATTTCTTCTCTAAGATCAGCTGCACAAATCTGAGAAACTTGTACCAATACTTCTCATTTATGGTTTTGACATTAGCCATCATATCATCAAATACACTCTTTGAGTAGTTGTATTTCCATCCTTCAACTGCTGAAACCACTCAAGATGTCTGCTTCAACGTCAGCTTATCAAGACCATTCTTGTTCCCACTAATACATACTAGATAGATATGTGCCAAAAATCTCAAGTATGGATGCAGCAGCTTCTTAATTGTGGGAGGAGGACACGCTCCCTCATAACTCATTTTCACCAATACTTCCATAACCTTTTTAATCGGATACTCCACTCGTTCATCTGCCTCGTCACCAAATAACAAAACCTCATGAATGTCCTGCTCATTGACTGAAACCTCTGTTCCCTGAAACTTTGACTTGATGACCGCGTCTCCTTTCTTTGCCGTCGCATTATCCCAGAAATCCTTGATCCAATCTTCATGATAACAGGATTCTCTCGAAGTGAATGAGCTAATCTGCGAGTATTCAGACCCACGATCATCGACTTGTACATTTCGAAACACTTTGGAGGATCTGATAAATAACAAGCAACGTTCATCGTCTTTTCCCATGCTGGAACATGAGAACATGTCGTTTTCTTTCCTGTATCTTTAGATTTTTCGTTTGATTTTGACATTACTGATATGCAATCAGATTGTGAATTTGTATATTGTGTTGTATGTGAGAATGATACTGATGAAAAGACAAACAGGAGAGATGTGCGATCGGAGGGTTTTGAAAAGAAATCCTTTTAAATGATGAAGTTTTGAAAGTGTTTTATCCGTCGCATAATTTTTCAACCAAGGGGGCCCACCAAGTGTGCGGTGGGCCCAACCGTCGTTTCAACACACCCCTTTATTTCTTAACATAAATTGTTTTAGATTTTGTGGGGCCCACCAAGTTTACGGTGGGCCCAGCTCGAATCCCGAGGATAAACCCTTTTAAAACTTTGTGCAAGAGATGTTTTATGAAGTATCGGTCTTTCTCGATTCGTAAATGCATGGCCACAAATTTTAGAATGTTTATATACTGTAAACTAAAATATTTACACCCAAAAAGTCATGAAATATTAACATAGAACAAGCAATATACACACCAATTTTGCATGCATTTTTCTTACGGGATCAAATCACAGAGTTTCGGGCTAGACTACACTTATCAACACTATTTTACTTTGGTAGATCCGAGGGATTGCCAATATCTTTTTGCTCTTAAACTTATCTCCCTAGGCTTTTATCGAATAACAGACTGCCACTTATTTATCATGTTTTCATTTTTAAATTATATGAGCACTCAAATCAATCACGATCAAATCCCGGAATTTTAGATTTTGAACAGGCTATCATACGAGTAGTTTCCCTACCACATATTTTCACAAGCCCATTCAAGAGTTCTGAACCCTTGACTGGACTGGATTGAGAAAAGAACAGAATGGATCAGCAGAGATGGATATAATGTACAAATCAAATGTGATTTTCTCAGTTTGATATAGGTTTTTATTTTTGGGTTTCTTTTGGTCACTAAAGGGCCTCTTTCGGGTGTATTTGATCCACAGAGCGACAACGTATAGCTAGGTCTTTGCTAATGCAAAACAGAAGCCGACGTTGCCTAGCACCTCCAGGTCTTTGCTCAATCAAAACAAAGGAGATACACGAGTTGGTTAGAAAAGATTTTAGAACTAGAATGCAATTGTGTGTATCGGGACGTCACACTCGCATTCAAATAACCATGCTCTAATTCCAAGTGACGTTCTTTCCTGAGGTGATAGAATAAATATTAGTGTTCTCTACAGTACCAGTCAACGAATCCAGGCATTAGGATAAAGCCTACCAACATATCGCTTTAGAGTCAGACCATTTCAATATTGGTCTTACATGAGTCAGCCTTATTCCACATAGTGAAATTATTTCATTTCCCGGGTTGTAGCAAAGGCATAACAAAGAACTAATTTTGTATTTTTCTGATTTTTCAAATGTGTTTGTATTTTTCGGAGAGACTACATCCCCCTAAATTTTTGCTTAAAATTGAAAATAAAAATGAAACGAAAAACAATTGTAAGAAATAAATTTACAGAAACGAAGAAAAATATTTTTTATGTGACCGCGGTCAATCCTCGAAATCGACCATTTTGAGAAGTTCAAGAAGAGCAAGAAAACGTGCTTTATCAACCGGTTTTGTAAAAATATCTGCGACATTATCGTCAGTATGAATTTGATCCATTTTAATTAAACCTTGGTTGAAATAATCACAAATGAATTGAATTTTTATGGCAATGTGCTTGGTTTTTGAAAAATATACTGGATTTTTCACTATTTGGATAGCTGCATCATTGTCACAATAAATTGGAGTTTGTGAAAAATTCAAACCGTAGTCCACCAGCTGGTATTGAATCCAGATAACCCGAGAGCTGCAGGCTGAAGCGGCCACATATTCCGCTTCTGTAGTCGACAGAGAAACAGTTTGCTGCTTCTTGCATTGCCAGGAGATGAGGCGATCCCCCAGAAACTGGCATCAAGCTGACGTAGACTTCATGTCCCTACCAGTACCTCCAAAATTGCTGTCAGAAAAAGCACACAAATCAAAAGGAGATTCTTTTCGATACAGATGTCCAAGCCAAGGCCTGCCCTTAAGATATCGAAAGATTCTCTGAACAACATGTAAATGAGTAAGTTTAGGAGTAGCCTGATAACGAGCACACTGACACACAGCATGTAAATGATATCTGTTCTACTGGCTGTCAAATACATCAACGAGCCAATCATCGACCGGTACAGTGAAGCATCAACAGCTTCCCCTTCCAGATCTTCAGTCATCACTGGTCTTTCTGCTATAGGAGTATTTGCAGGTTTAGCATCTTGAAATTTTAACTTTGCGATGATATCATCAACATATTTTCCCTGATGAATGAGAATTCCTTTGGAATATTGACGAATCTACAGACATAGAAAGAAACTCATCTCTCCCAACGCACTCATTTCAAATTACTTCTTCATGACCTCCTCGAATTCCTTGCACAGTGCTTCGCTAGTGGATCCAAAGAAGATGTCGTCCACATAGATCTGCACTAAGATTTGATCCTCTCCCACCCTTCGAATGAACAGTGTCTGATCAATTACTCCCCGAGTGTATCCGTGAGCGAGCAGATGCTCCGTCAGAGTGGCATACCATGCACGAGGAGCCTGATGCAACCCATATAAAGCCTTATCAAGCTTATAAACGTGACGAGGACACTGATTGTTCAAAAAGCCCGGTGGCTGTGACACATAGATCCCTTCCTTTACTTTGCCATAGAGAAACGCCGTCTTGACAACTATCTGACAGACCTTGAATCCCATGTAGGATGCATACGCCAGAAAGATTCTGATTGCCTCCAGTCGGGCTACAGGAGCATATACTTCGTCGTAGTCAAGGCCTTCAATCTGTCTAAACCCTTGGACGACCAGTCTTGATTTATTTCGAATAATCACTCCGCTATTGTCACTCTTGTTGTGATAGACCCATCTAGTTCCGAGTGATTTCTTTCCAGCAGGTAGAGTAACCAACTTCCAGACTTTCAATTTCTCAAACTGATTCAACTCATCCTACATCGCGTCTACCCAGCTAGGTTCCAAAAGAGCGGTGTCAATTGTCTTTGGCTCGATTTGTGAGATGAAACATGAAAACAAGCAACTGTTGATGATTCCTGACTGACTTCTAGTCAACACTCCAGCCTCTACCGGTCCAATCACATTTTCAATGGGATGATCACGTTGGACACTTGTAGGAATAACAACTTCTAGAACAGTTCCAGTCGGTGACAAATTCATTAAATGATCAACTGCTACCGACTCAGTTGGGTCAATGACTTGCTCTTCTTCTGGACCATTTGCGACAAACTCTTCCGTAATGGGACCATCAAACATATCATTTTGATCGCTTGGCGTGTCCTCATCATCAGATGAGTCCAACGCCTCCCCTCCATCATTAAGAATGTCGGTGTAATCAGGAGCCACTTGAATCTCTGGTGCAGATGTTGAAGATGAGGCTGCAAGTGTGTGATCCCCCACAGCTGTAGAATTCCCCTCAAATTCAACATCCCCCTCTTCTTCCGCATTATGTGGGACAATTGAGGGTCTAGAAACAGCATTAGATGTACCAGAAGTACCTGCATGAGAAACAGGAGGATTATCAAGAATATCAAAAGATTTAAACAGATAAGAATAGTTATAAAGAGTAAATGGCCCGTTTCCAGCATCCGTCTGATTTTCTTCGAGCCACTGCTCATCGTAAGACTCAACGATTTGTCTAGTCTTCTTGTTGTACACTCTATATGTCATCTTGTTTTCATGAGCAGCCTTTCCAGCATATCCATTGAAATAGCATTCATCTCCCTTAGCATCAAACTTTGGTATGGATTCCAAGTTCAAAAGAGTACATGGACAACCAAAAGCTCTAAAGTGCCCAACAAATGGTTTTTTGACAAACATTACTTCATGAGGCGTCTTCATGCGTGCTTTGTTAATAATAAGTTTGTTTTGAACATAACACGCAATATTAATACCCTCTTCCCAGAAGAAGACTGGGAGCTTAGAATCACAAAGCATCGTGCGAGCTGCCTCAATTAGGGTTCTATTCCTTCTTTCAGCAACTCCATTTTGCTGAGGAGTTCCAGCAGCACTGTATTGTCGAGCAATTCCCCTCTCGGCACAGAAGAAATTCAATTTAGCATCCTTGAATTCGGTTACATTGTCGCTACGAATACCCTTCACTTTCTTGCCAGTCTGATTTTCCATAAAGATTATGAATCTTTTGATCAATTCTGCAGTGTCACTTTTGTTAACTAAGAAGAAAGCCCAAGTAAAACGTGAGTAGTCGTTAGTAATTACAAGACAGTAAGATTTTCCAGACAGACTGAGCACATTCATTGGACCAAAAAGATCTATGTGAAGAAGCTGCATCACACTGTTAATAGTGTTTACAGTTTTGGGAAAATGAGGTCTTCGATGTTGTTTACCCTTAGCACAAGAAACACATTTTTTAAAAGTTATGAAATCTTTTATCGGCAGACCCCTTACCAACCCCAGTTTTGCAAGACGATAGATTTTTCACATTTGAATGTCCTAAACGACGGTGCCACAGCACAGCATTGTGCTCAGAGATTTTAGTGAACAAACAGGCAACGCCTTCAGTGGGTGGTTTATTCATGTCAATAACATAAGCATTGCCTTTTCGTTCAGACTTTAACAATATCCATTCATCAGGAATGACCATTCCTGGTTTCAGAATTAGACAATGTTTATCAGTGAAGTGAGTTGAGTAACAGATGTGGCAAATTTGAGCAACACTCAGCAGGCTATGCTTCAACTCAGGAACGTAGTTGACGTCTTTGAAACAGAGATCACCATTCTTGACTGTGCCTCGTTGCGTGATCTTTCCTTTCTCTCCACCCGAATATGTAACATATCCTCCATTAAATTCTTCAAGATCAGAAAGTTGGGATAAGTCACCAGTCATATGCCTGGAACAGCCACTGTCAATGACCCAGAGTCGAATTACAGCCCTCCATAGTCGTTCCTCAGCCTCAGAAGGAGTGTAGTCGTTCATTTGAGCCATGAGGGCATGATAAATGTCTTCAGTTGTTGACTCACTATCTTCTTTCACTTCTGCCACGAGAGCTTGATTTGACTGGTATAAAGTATCTGTAGTGAGCTGCAAATAATTCATCTATTGTGTCCAATCGAAGCCCCCTCCTTCCTGAACTACCAGGGCACTTCCAGGATTTGCAACAGATTCTGAAGCAATTGTTTGATTTCTGGCAGCAGTGTTTGATCATGAAACTTGAGAGGGGATGAGTAATAGTGATGTTTGAGGTTGACACAACATTTGGAGCTGGTCGCGCCACTGAACTAACAGTGACAGAAACATTTGGATCAACTCTATCCCTTCTTGGTTGCTTGCACTCTTGAGCATAGTGCCCAGGCTCATGGCAGTTATAACATCTGAGTTTAGCCTTGTTCCAACCAAGCTCATGATCAGTTGTTTCCCATTTGTTTCTACCAGTTTTCTTTACAAAGTTTTTGGCTCGAAACACTACCATGGCCATCTGCCAAGTGATATCCATTTCTTCAACATCATCAGGATGAATTTCCAGCAGTTCAGCAGAGTCGATGTTATTTGCTTCCCTTCCAGCAATAAACACGTGATAACAGTTCATGACCCCTGTCATGAAAGCCATAGCTTGCTCAAATTCCTTCGAAGTAGCCACTGAAAGTTTGTTGTAGCAAAAGCAGTAGTGATATTCGAAAGTAGTTAGGTGGGTGTAGGTGCAGATTGATTAGCAGGCTGTGGAGCAGATTGAGTTTGGTTCACTTGTTTAGCAGGAGCAGGAAAATAACCAGATTGATTAACATAAGTTCCAAGATTAGCGGGAAACAAAACAGTAGAAGGTGTTTGAAGTGAGCTCATTCCTTGCTGAGCTACCAAAGCAGTGTTGGTCAACACACCTGCATTGTTGTAGCTTGCAGTGTGATTGTAGAGCCTTTGTTTATCGTCCGTCTCATAGGACTTCAGAAATGATTTCAGCTCAGAAAGAGTCATTCTAGCCAAGTCCCTAGTTCTTTTGATAAGGGTTACATTTGTATCCTAGTTTCTTGGAAGAGCATTGAGCAATTTCTTGTTGATAACAGAATTTTCCATCCTGATATCATGGGTCTTCATATCACTAACCAAGGCAACAAATCTTTGAATTTGGTTTTCTAAAGTTTCTCCTGGGAAGTGATTGAACAAGTTAAACTTCTGAGTGAGCATTTCCCGTCTGCTTTCCTTCATCTCTTCGTTTCCTTCATATATAGCCAGGAGAGCCTCCCACATTTCCTTTGCATTTTTGCAATCACGAACTCCAATTTCAATTTCAATTTCTAGTGCTAGAGCAGAGTGTAGCATAGCAAGAGCCTTGACATCAATGTCAAGATTTTCACGATCCTCTTCAGTAAATTGAGACTCAGGCATAGGTGCAGTTGTTCCCTCAGCTTCATTCATGACATAGGTGATCATAGTTGGTCCGTTGCAGATGGACCTCTAGGATTTTGGATATTTGATTCTCATGTATTGGATAAATCTGAATTTCCATTCTGAAAAGGATCCCCCAGAAATGAGGCTAGGAATCCTGTTGTTGGTTCCAATTATGTTATCTAGATCCTGGTTAATAGCAGCTTTTTCAGTCAATCCCAATTGATTAATTTGATCCATTTCTGAAAAGATAATTAAACGTATAAGTAAAAGGTAATTTTAAATATGAAGCAAAATATCAATATCCCTTATGGTTACAATATAGTTGAAAAAAATTCAGAAGATTCAATAAATAATCAAATTGTCCAATACAGAATAAAGTTCGTGTAACAGTCCACACGTCCAATACAGTTCAGCCCACTTGAAGAAGTCCAATTCCAATCGCATAATATTTCAATCTCACAACTTGACCCCTTCGATCGTACAAGTTGACCTTTCAAATGAATCTTTTGTCAATCGCACAAGGTGTCACCTCCAACTGAACCTTTATCCAATCGCACAAGTTGACCCTTCAAGTGAACCTTTTGTCAATCGCACAACGTGTCACCTCCAACTGAACCCTTAGCCAATCGCACAAGTTGTCAATCCCACAGTTCCAATATCAACATTTCAAATGAACAGTTGATCACACTAGGTATGCCCAATCGCACAAGTTGTTCTGGATCGCACAAGAGACAAAATTTGGCCTGAATTTTTAAAAGCCCAATTATTTATGATCTCACAACTGTCTTTGAATCGCACAAGTGATGCAATTGGCCTGATTCTTTATCAGTTTAAATACTTCAAGATCGCACAACTTAATTTTGGAAGTGTAATCACACAAATTTTCAACCACAATCCCAAGAAATACGGTGATTTAATTTTCAAATCTATTTAAAAATTTCCTGCAACAAACTTTCCAAAATTCCTGCAAACACAATCAAACTTGCACACAAACAGATCAGATCTCACTTTTATACAAAAAATTCGATGAATATTGATGAACTACGAAGCACAAATCCCAGAATTTTAACAATTTCAAGGAACTTTTAACTAAAATTTTGACTTTTTGTCTTGAAAACCTTTGATTTTAACACAACTAAAAATTTAATATCGAAAATCAATTCTCAACACTCAATTCTGATATCAAAAGCAATTTGTTTTTCACGAAAATTTTGACCAAAACAAATCAGAATTTTAGATTAAATGCTTCGTTTTGTTTCACAATATATCAGATTAATTTTTGAACAAAACATAAAGCACTTTCACGATCTGTGTTTAAAACGTAACTTGGGTCGATATTTCGATGCAATTTGTCGATTTTTCAAGAAGAAAATTATGCAACTCAAACCCTCTATAGCCTAAGAAACAGTCGACAATAAATAAAATTGTAAATTAGACTGAAATAACCGAAAGTTCAGACCATTCTTTGTCGAACTAGAACACGATCAGCAGCAAAAAACAGTCTTCAATCTTCAAGATATCCGATCCAACCGAGCCTTCGCAAGACTACTTAGGCTCTTATACCAATTGTAAGTCCTAAAACAATACAATCGGATTTCAAACACCAAACAAGTAGCGGAATTACAAGCAAGATATCGAATCTTGAAAAGCAATATATTGATTCAAAGCATACTAGAACACACGAACTCAGTGATTCGTCTGGTATCCTAGTCGCACAAAACAAGAGAGTTTATCCAAGAATCAACAACCATAAATGTCTAAGGAATCCCCTATTTATACAAGCATAGGAGATCCAATTACATTGGCCAAGCCCATACCCCATAGAGCACCAAATAACCAAACAAACCCGCTAAGTGTCTCGAACCCAACCCATACAAAATAATCCAGGACAGACGCAACCCTACACTAGATTATACCTTTACATGTGTTTAAGACTAAGAATCGTTACAAGACCGAAGTGTCTACCAAAACCTAGCACATCTGTAGGTTGCGAAATGAACCCAGGAAACCGCATTTGAGTACGCACTATGCATGGACGCAAACTTGTGAGTTCATGTCCCCCTTTTCTTTTAACGTTCTCGGTTTACAACTTTCGGGGGGAAATACATGTCAACGATGGGTATGATTAAGTTATAGAATGAAATCTTAGACCATGTGAGCAAAGGCTGTAACCAAGGTGCCATTAATCCTTTTAAGGACCACGGAACAAAAGGTTAGATCTAATGGGTACAGGCGAGCCTCACTCACGGTCCATAGGTGACCCATTAGATGATTGTAAATATTATAACTAGAGTAAAGTAGTGAATAAATTAAGGGCCAGCGTTAGGGTTTAGGAGATTATAAATAAAAGGTTAGGGATTTACTTTTTAGTTGATCCACTCTTGCAGAAAAGTAACCTGAAACCCTAACTCTCTTTCTCGCCTCATGCGCCCACGTCGCCGGCGGCGACCACCGCTTTGCCGCCCCCTTGTCACCGGCCAAACCACCATGCACTTATGCCACATTGCCGTAATATGCGTTGTTCACTAACAATCAATGCATAGAGTTCGAATGATTGCATCTAGCGCCAAGAGTTAATAATTCATGGTGTTTTGTAATTTGGAAACTTCTAATACTGATTTGAAGTATTTGGTTCTATACACTCTATGGTTGTGATTCGGTTCTTTTTTATTTGCATTTAGACTCCTAGTGGGTGATACAAAGTTTTTGTTTGGATCGGTTTGTACATGTTTTTATTCTGATTCATTTAATTGTTTTTGTTAAAATCCATGTACGAAACCCCAACAGTGGAATTAGAGTCACTTTTGTGAACAAATAGAACATTTTTATTTTAAATAGCAATCAGGTTTTATTTTTGTCACATTTAATTTATTGTCAATATAATTGGGTTTTTTCTAATACTATTGTTCTGCGAATCAAGCCCTAGACCGTGGTTATTCTGTTTGATGGTTTCTTGTGTGTTGGTCGTTTTCCTATGTATTTTTGCCGATGTTTTCGTGACAACTCACACTTCTAACTTCATATCATTTGCTTTACGTTCCACCATACGTTGTAATTACATGTGTTTAATGAAAGTGCTCGGATATTTGTTGATTATAAAAGTTATAGTAAGTGATAGAATAATTAGTATCGGTATTATGTATTCAAAACTAAATCTGGCCGCACAGTGCCCGATACCGCACCCACTGTGCGACATGCATCCTAGCCGCACACCATTGATTGGTGTTTCGGCCCAGATTAATGCTAATTTGGGCCAAGCATGCAGCCGCACACCCTATCCCTTGTGTATAAATATGCACATGTACCAAAACCCTAGAAACTTTCCAATCATTTGTGACGGTAGCCACTACCATTTTCAGAAACATTCCCCATCATAATTAGCCAACATTCCCTTCTTATTTCTTAAAATATTCAAGACATCATCAACAACCTTTCCATTTTCAAAGCTGCTTTCTTTTGAAGATTTTTCCTATCTCTCTCACACTTCTTCTTCTTCTCCTTTCTATTCCTTTATTTTGAGCTAGTAAATATTATTGTTTTAATGCTCATGTTTCTTCTTATGTTTCGTTAGATGATTGTATGAATGATGTCTTCTTGATCGATGCTCTTCATTATCTATTTCTCATTGTGTTAAGAATGAGTGTTTATGAGACATTGTTTTGGATGATTTCTTTGTATGAACATGATTGGAAAGATTCATAATATGATGGACGAAATAGGGTTTTTGGTATGTGGCAAGGTGTTAAAATTCTCTTATGTGATGATTGTTCAAATGAGTATGGCTGGAGAATAATTTGGAATGTTTCACTATTTTGATTTACGTATTTTACTGATTTCACTACATGACTTAAAGATGGGTGCTTTGATGATGTTAATTCATAAATGATGACCTAGGTTGATAAGAAAAATATGTTCAACAGTTTTGAGAATAGAATTATTTTTAAAAGATGCTGATGATTTTGTGTGGTTGCAAATGACGATGATGATGATGATGATGATGATGATAGAGGACATGATGTTTATAGATAAAGTTGCATGATTACCGTGTTAGGTTGTAATGAATCAGGTGATTTTGAACCTGTTTAGGAATGCTGAAAATGTGTGTTGAATGGTGGATGAATAGATCTGATTGGGCGTAAATAAATTGATAATAGGATTCATGAGAAAGTTGTATTCTTGTCATTACTTAATCATACAAACCTGGGCGATGAACTGTTTAATTTGAATGAACTGTTTGATTTGAATCATGTCGTACACTTAGAAGGTACAACATAATGTGCATATTTTACACTCAAGTTATGCACACCGCACACTACAATATGCACACACTTCTGCATTGCACAAGCTGGATTGCACATTGTACTACGAGGTTCCGCTGGGTCGCACACTCTTGTGGACTGCACATTCTTGTGTTACAAACATATAATGCATCAAGTAAAACACATCTATTGCATGAGCGCACACAGCCAAGTGTCTGCACACTCCCACGTGCGCTGCACACTCGCTTGGCCGCGCATTACGATTGTGCCATATCCCTATTATGGATCGCACACCTGTACCAGCCTATGTACGAGCTTTGAAATAATATCTATTCTTCCGTTTTTGGACTAATAAGTAATAGTAGATGTTAATCATGTATTACTTGATTAAGTACGTGTATAAAATACGTGGCTTATATGTATACGAACCTAATATTGGTAACCATAATCGGACATGGTTGACCAACATTAGGACAAGTAATTTAACCTACCGAGCAAAGCAAAGGTGAGTTCACACTGACACTAAAAGCATGTATTCCCGGTGGATTGGGAACCAAATATTCCGGGGGAACGAAATAGTAATTAAACGATATCTATCATTCATGTCTTTAGCGGACTAAAAGAAACTCTACCATTTAAGTCCCCATATACTTATACCGATTAGTCAACATGCTTAGTGATTAATATTTAAATATATAAAAGATAGTTGAAACCAACAGCGGAAGCTAAACGTAAAAATCCAAATATGAGTTAAAAACACAATGATTAATAAAAATTAAAACCAAAAGCTTATTGCAGCCACGACACTCCAAATACTGGAAGCTACCATGCTCTACCTAACGACCTGCAAAGTATGTAGTAGTGTGTCAACATAAAGTTGGTGGGTTCACATTTTAGTTAAGCGTAGAGCGTATGTTGGTGCATATGTCTGTCGACTTCGTCTTGTATCGAGTCTTGTATCCAGATTGGTTAGAATTGAGCTTAATAGACTAGAAAATAGGAGTTTTATGTTGTCAGTCCAGTTCACACGAACTGGTTAGGGCAGTTCGCACGAACTGACCAAGTCGTATGAGAGTGTTTCATGCGAATTGGAAACTCTATATATAGGGGAGCTTGTCATTTCATTTGTAACGATTCTGATTCCGGAGCTGAGGTGCTGCCGAAGTGTCGAGTGATCTGTAATAGCTTTCAAATCAATCTAATCGATAGTTAACGTGATTCCTAGTGTTAAACAAGCTGCAATCATATCCGAATCATTGAATTCCGCCTTTGGTTTGGATTAGAACTCTTCTGATCGACTCATTAGATAGATTCAACGATCCTACAAGTGGTATCAGAGCTCAGGAGGAAGAGTTCTTACCGATTCAACTTCTTTTCATCTGAAAATCTCATTTCTACTCACTTTCTTCACATTTTTCAAAGTTAACTGAGTTTTCACGGATAAAATGGATTGATTTTGTGATATAACACGCGAAATACTGTTTTAATCAATCCTTGAATATACCAGACCCTAATTCAGACTAAATCTTGATCAATTTGTCAAAAAACCTTCCGATTGTTCGACATGACACCACTTCGCACGAAGTCCAATCACAGTTGCCCGTCAGTTCGCATAAGACTCCAGTTCGCATTGTTTGGTTTCAGTTCGCACGGACTGATAATATTCCAATTCGCGCGGTTTGAGTTAGTTCGCACCAAGGTCAGTTCGCACCAAGTCCAGACCGCACGAAATTAGTTCAAGTCGTGTGAATTCCAGTTCCTTTGAACTAGTTTGTTTGAAACTTCAGTTCGGTTGAACATTGTGCTATTGTGAACTTTTTACACCGAAACATGGAAAACGAGTTTTACAACGCCTTTGCTACTGCTCCAGCTGCTCTAGTTATAGTTGCCGAAACTGTTGAAATCGAAAATGAAATGAGAACTTTCCAAAAACCTCCAAAGCTTATGTACATTGAGGATTTTAAAGGATGGTAAAATCGTTTTGAAAACTGGGTGCAAGGAAATAAGTTTGATGCATGGGTTTCGATAGAGAAAGAATATGTTAGACCGAAAGATGATCTTGAAAATGAAAAACCATTAAGTGAATTTACACCGAATGAAAAATTAAGATACACCAGTGAAAAGATGATGATTAGTCTTCTCCAACAAGCAGTAAAATAAGATATTTTCGTTTTGCTTCAACATGAGGGAACTGCTAGATCAATTTGGTTAGTGTTGATTAAAAAGTTTAAGGGAAGTGCTGACATGATAAAAAATAAACGTGCATTACTAAAGAAATCATTTGATATGTTTATAGCTTTTGAAAATGAGACGACTAGGAAGACTATTGAGAGATATTGTCATCTTGTTCAGGAGATGAAAAGATTGGACATCAAGAAAGAAGATGATGAATGGGTTGATAAGCTAGCTGATGCGCTACCACAGAATAAATGGGGAACATATCTGTTGATTCTAAAGCATAACCGAAAATCTGAAGATATGAATTTGTGTAAGTTCATTCAGAAGCTTGAAGAACATGAATTGGATGTTCAAAAAACTACTATCATGAAGAATCCGAGTGCTCAACAAGATGTTAGTCTATACTATAGAGGAAGCAAAGTTGAGACTACTCCGAGTCCGAAGATTCAGACTGCTTTCAGTGCTGATGGTACTTCCGGAACAAATTTTAGCACTACAACTCAGAGTGGTGGATATTTTTCGTCTTATTCAAGTTTTGACCCAAATTTCTCAACACCAAGTTCTAAACCACAAAGTTCAACAAATTTGCAATGCAATGTTACATTGAATATTCAAAATGGTCAAAATTTCTCTCCAGATATTGCTGAGCAACACATGGCATCTCTTGTTACTGTGTTAGAGTCGTATGAAAGCTTAGTTGCTGGAAGAATCGGAAATCCGATGCTTACTAAAGAGGATTATGACCAGATTGATTATGAGGAACTTGAGTTGATGGACATCAAGTGGTGTTTAGCTAGTGTTTTGAGAAGAGCAGAAAAATTCAAACAAATCACTGGAAGAGATGATCTTCGTGATGCTGCTACATCTCAGCTAGGTTTTGACAAATCAAAGGTTACTTGTTTTCGTTGCCGAGAAAAAGGGCATTTTAAACGAGAGTGTACAAACAGAGAAGCAACCGGAAGACAAGATCCGTTTGGAAACAATGATTATCATCGAAAAGCAATTTATCATCAGGTTGCTCAACAACCATATCAACAACAATCTTCAAGTTCAAATACTATTAAAATTGAAGATGGAACGAAGAGAGCTTGTTATGGTCTGATAGACCAAGAAGATGAAAGAAGTCCAACAGGTGGACTGATATACCAAGATGATGAAAGGCTTCCAGAAGGTTTCAGTTGGGATAAGTATGATCCTAACAGAACTTGGAAAAAAACAGCATTCGTTGCTCGAATTCTTGAAGACTCAATCTCAGGAGAAGAATCAGTCCAATCTAAGACTCGTCCTAGAAGACAACCGATCTTTAAGTCTTCAAGAAGTGATGAAGATACTGATGATGAGGAAGAGTATATTAATACAGCTAGAAAAAATTTGGATTCTTATAGTTTTAATTTGTTTTTTGCAGATAAAATCGAGATGTTGAAAGAGAAAAGGGCTGCTAGACTGAAGAGAGGATTGGAAGCCAGAAGGATTGTTGAAGAGGAAATTGAAGCAAGAAGGATTGCTGAAGAAAAGGCAAAAGCTGAAGAAGAACCGACACAGAAGGTCGAGATTGAAGAAAATGAAGTGAAAATAGAATTTGATAAAGAACCAGTTGTGTTTGAGAAGGTGGTGGAGAAAATTGTTGAGAAAATTGTCGAAGTTGAAAAAGTTGTCGAAGTTGAAAAAATTATTGAGGTAGAAAAGATTGTAGAGGTTGAAAAACCTTGGGCAAAGGGTTTAGTACCTTGCAAAGGTTGTGGTGAGAAAGACATGAAGTTGGTTGAATTGGAGAAACTCAATGAAAACTTACTGCACAATGTGAGGAATATAAAAGAGTCATATGATCTCCTAAGCAGCAAAGTAAATATTTACAAAGGAGCTTGTGATGAAGATATTCAGATGAAAGATCTTCTAAAAGCAATAGTTCTTCAAAAGCAAAGAGCAATCAACGGATATATTGAGATGAATATTGAGCTGAAACAAGAATTGGCAGCAATGAAGATTGAAACCGAAAGAGTGAACAATTTACTCTGAAGTTATCAAAGTTCAGAGTATGTTATTGACCGCATCTATCCTGCCGTTGCAGCTCATGAGTTTACAGATGATGAAGAAAATTCTGGTAAGAAAACTGGTTTGAAGTATAACATAGTACCAAATCCAATGTGGGATGGCTATACCCCCCGAGACTTTGAAAAGGTGGCTGAAGCACTCAATCTGAATCTGAAATCCGATTCTATTAATGGATTACCAGATGATATTGATGTTACCTTCACAGCGTCTGACACTGATCATGAGTCCGAGTTAATTAAGAAAGTGGTCGATCAGGTGATGGATAAAGATGAAGAGTCAAAGTGAAAGTCTAAATCTGAAAAGTTGAGTTCGTCATAGAAAAGTTCGAGTGCACCAGTCAAAAGGGTTTATAATAAATATTTTCTGATGTCGAAAAATAATTTGAATGACGAAACATTTAAAGTAGCTTATACTTTGAATGATTCTGACAAATTATTTTCTGATGAAGAATTTCCAATAAGAAGTGTTAAAACTGAAAAGATTAACAAGGTTTTCAAATTAACAGAAATTAATATTTCTGAAATAAAAGATTTAAACCTCACTGAAAAACCTAAAAAATACACTTCAAGAGTTCAACAAAGATTGAACAAGAAAAAAGGTTACAGTTCTGGTTCTAGTAATCGAAAGAATCCAAACCACAACAGTAATTTCAAAAAGAAAGGTTTAGGTTTTATTCCCCCAGAAAATCATAAAAATGAGAAAATTTATAAAGCAAAAACTAAATTTGTTTCAGGAACAAGTTCTGAAGAGGAGAAGGAGAAACCGTTCTGGAGACAGTCAAACAAGGAGTTTCTCGCTGAAAGGAAAAAGAATATGTTGAAAGAATCAGAACAAAGAGTTGAGAGAAGAACCTGTTTCAAATTTCAAGAGGTTGGACATATTGCTTGGAATTGCCCAAAGTCCACCAACACAAAACAGGTAAATTCAAGAGTTTAAAAATTTGACTTTCGAAGTTGGTGAAAGTTCGGAACATTTATACAAAAGACGAGTAAATCTATACAAACAAAAATGGGTTGTTAAAAATTCAGATGATAGTTCTGGTAATGAATCTGACTCGTCAAAGTCAGAGGAGCCACATGTTGTGATCAAAGATGAGAATTCCGTTCCATCAATGGATGATGAAAATTTTCCACCATTGTCAAACAGAAATTTGAAATCAAAAGTTGGTAAGATTGAGATTTCAGATCAATTCTTCGCTGGTGAGAAAGAATTTGATGCTGAAAAACCTTTTAACGGAAAAGTGTTACACATTTTTGGAAAGATGACTGATGGGAAGGTGAAGGGAGTGAAAGAGTTTTATGAATCAAAAATTGTTAAACCAAATGAAGATGGTTCACCCATGATTCCTCAGGCATGGGTGAGATTTTTTAAGAAGTAAAAACCTGACTTGCCGGAGCTCCCAAGTTAGTAATCGTGGAGCATGAATCGGCATCATTCTTGAAAATTGTTTTTTGTGAAAAGTCTTAAAGTGTTAAATTTTACATATGGTGAAAGAAAAGGAAATGCGAGCTTTACAAGTGGTGTGTGAATCAACAAAACTTATTTTCGGAAAAAACCATTTTGATTAAAACAAACTTAAGTCTTTTGAAATCATAATGGGAGAATAGTTTGTTGTCAGGGGGAGTTCTGATTGTTTATGCCAAGTGGATGGCGAATTGAAGCAATTTACGTCAGTTTGTCACTTTACTTTGTACAGTTTATTGCGTTCATTTTCAATTTTTTCCGGAAAATCAAAATTGAAACATATTTTTGATTTTAGAGGGAGTATAAAATTTTAGAAATTTTGAAAATTTGAAAAATCCAAAAACATGATAAAATCTAAAAACCAAAAACATTTATAAATCAAAATGAGTTTTGTTGTGAAAAGAGGAAATGATAGTACATCAGCAGACAATCACAGTACGCTAAAGATTTGGAAAGTTAAAATGTGATAAACGGTCTCACTGATGACATGCCAGTAGGTTTTTACACGCTTAGTAGATTGTTGTCGAGATATAAACCTAAATTTCAAATACTTACTTATTTCATGGGGAACATCTCTCGGATATATAGGTAACCCCTGAAATCTTGTTTGAAGGGTTTTCTATTTCTGACATACTAGGTCTTTATGCGTGATGATATCTGGGGTATTATACCGGGACTTCTCATTTTGCGAGAGCAATAGCCTATTCCTTGTATAATACTTTGCACAACTTTAATCATAAAGCCCACCATCTGCATAAAAAATTGATAAAATATCGAAAGATACGAATCAATTGCAGTTGGAGAAAAGATTCTCTAAAGGGAACACACCTAAAGACGAGCCATCATCTCTCTGATTGAACGGAAGTTCTAGCCTGAGCTCTCATGGTCTCGTAATTACCAGTTTACAGATATCATTAGTGTACATTCACCTGTAAGACTGAATATAGGAGTCTGGATACGGGAGTATATTCTGAGGGGGTACACGCGAATAAGTTTGAGTCCTTAAAACACTAATCCATATCTCGAAATAGTTGAACTTTGTGTGAAAATTTAAGTGGATCAGTATACTGACAATCTAAGTGAATCGTTTAGAATTTAAAGTGTTTAAAGCTCAACGGTGCTAGTAATTTGTCTCAAAAACTGATATGATCATCTTACACAAACTCACAAAAATATTGTCTATAAATATTTATTTACTGCTTTTCATTAGTGTGTTTTAGCATAAAATTTTGAAAAATTCAAAAAGATTTTATTTAATCTTATTTTCGACAAATGATGTTGAAAGGCTGATTTTTAATATTCCGATTGCTAAACTTGATGAACAACAGTGGGTTGGGAGAGTTTGTCTGAAATGAGAAATGAGTTTGAAATGGTTAAATGGTTCATTAATTTGAAACCAAATTTAAATGTTTCGATTACAAGTGGTTAAGCAAAGATTAAAATTGTTATAAATAAAAATCTTATGTTTTGGGTAGAGTTGTGCAGGTCCCCATGTCTAAGCCTGAGCAGAATTTGAGCCAGGATACGATCTTAGAACGCGAGCTAAGTCAGATTGCGATCCCGGAATAATTTAAGGGGGAGTCTGTTAGCAAAGGGGAGTCAGAAGTCATTAAAGCCAGTTTCGAATCATTCTAACCATACCAGCTGCTAATGCTAAGGAGAGTAAGAGAGAGACAAAAGAGAAGATAGAGATTGAAAGATGCTTACAGTGTTAGATACTTTGTAAAGAGCATGAAGACTGATCAAGACTGAAGACTCGTCATACTGAAGACTCGACATCGAAGACTCGTCAACATCCAAGGGGGAGTCTGTTGGTGCATATGTCTGTCGACTTCGTCTTGTATTGAGTCTTGTATCTAGATTGGTTAGAATTGAGCTTAATAGACTAGAAAATAGGAGTTTTATGTTGACAGTCCAGTTCGCACGAACTGGCTAGGCCAGTTCGCACGAACTGACCAAGTCGTATGAGAGTGTTTCATGCGAACTGGAAACTCTATATATAGGTGAGCTTGTCATTTCATTTGTAACGATTCTGATTCCAGATTTGAGGTGCTTCCGAAGTGTCGAGTGATCTGTAATAGCTTTCAAATCAATCTAATCGACAGTTAAAGTGATTCCTATTGTTAAACAAGCTGCAATCATGTCCGAATCATTGAATTCCGCCTTTGGTTTGGATTAGAACTCTTCTGATCGACTCATTAGATCGATTCAACGATCCTACAGCGTAAGCGTAAGTATGACTCGGATAGCTAACCCTCATCACATGGCTAAACTGTGTAGATAACGAAAACTGACGTAGTAAGTTTTTGTACCCTCCATCAATGTCTATCTGCATTGATGCAATAGGAAAGTTCAATAGTTCACGCCCAGCTCAGAGCACAGTGTGAGGTTTGTCAAACCTAATAGTGCTATCAACTAATACCCTGTCTGCCAATCTGGCAAGCTAATCGGTATAATGTTTAAGGACTTTTAGGATATATATTTTTGTTTAGTCCAAGTGTACTACTCCACCTCCAGTGGATAGTATGTTCTAGTGGTTCCAACATGTCACACCCCGACCGCGAAAAACAACAAACCGCGGCGGAAATGTCGGGGAGTGTCGTAACAGAATCATTGTTTCACAACTATGGATTAGATAGTTTTGTTTTATTGAATTATTGAACTCATTGTTTTAATACATATAAGATAAATACAAATAATTGTCTCTCAAGTTTTAAAGTCGCTAAGGCACGAGTCCATCCTATGTGTAGCATGCATCAACAGTCATCACATAGCAGCACCTGAAACATATGTGAAAATAGGTACGTCAGCATAAAAATGCCTGTGAGTAACATAGGATTTGTGAATTAGATTCATGGCTTTGGATAGTACAAGAAAAGGTTTTATGTTTTCAAAAATAACCATGAATCCTTGTAAAAGTTTTGTTTCTAAAATGCGTCGTTTTGGTAAAAATTTTATAGTACATACGAAAATATGCTTTGGTTTTGAAACAAGCGGATGAGTAGTATATCTAAACATACTTTAGTTATGAATTAGTTAAATAAGTAGTATAACAAAATATACTTTGGTTTCCAAAATAATAGACTTGGTATTATATCATAGGTATACTTCGGTTTAAGAATGTGTTAGTACATATGTCTATAGCTTCCGTCTGCATCGAGTCTTGTATATTTTGTGATGTGTATGTATTTTTTGTATATGTATGAATATGTATGTATGTGTGTGTAAAGGCAACTCAGGGAACGGTGCGTTATTGTAAAAGTGAAATACGTAAGCATCGGTAGTATATTAAATTATACTTTGGTTCAGTAAATAACATATCAACTACGTTTTGGTTTGAAAATAGCACATCAACTATGTTTTGGTAGTATATTAAAATAAACTTTAGTTCATGAAATAACAAAGTCAGTAGTATATCAACTATACTTTAGTAAATAATATCACGTTGGTAGTATGTCGGAACATACCTAAATCGTGGTTTGGTTGTATATCAAATTATACTTTAGTAAACAATATCATATCAAATTATGCTTTAGCAGACAGTATCACGTTGTTAGTATATCGAAATATACCATAAATCGCAATTTAGCAATACATTCAAACTGTCACACCCCCAAAATCCCACTTGCGAAAACACCGCGGGACGTGTGACGTACCAGGATCTTAGCCACCAATCACATTGAACTCATAAATATGTTTAAATAAAACTTTCATTCATTAACATAAAGTGTTACAAAACGTTACATAACATTCGTTATATACAGCGGAAGCATAATTCATTGTAAAGTGTTTCATAAACCACGCGTACATAAACCAATAAACCTGTATCGCAAATTCATGTGTCTCGACCCATGATCACTCCAGCCTTCCAGACAGCAAGTTCCAATGCTATAACTCTATAGACATGCAAGCATGCAGACAAGTGTGTCAGACGACGCTGGTGAGTTCAAAGTTTTGTTAACGTGTTTAGATACCAATTACCAGATTAAAACGTTTCATAGATTCGATGTTTTGATGTTGTTAATCACACGCTTACCGCAGATGGCTCCAGATTATTTTCCCTAAACCCCATTGCCTCTATTAAAGCAATGGTCAAGATGGTGGTCACTAGTTCACTCCCGAACTCCTCGGTGCGGTGTGAGGGTGCCAAACCTATGTAGCGCTACTAACTTGTACCCCGTTGCCCTACAAGCAACGATCGGTAGGAGGGACTTGAGTGATAGATACAGACGTGTATTAACCAACAACCCAGGTTTAACATTCCAGTCAAACCCAATTACCCAGCATTCCTCCCCGGAACGTTTACCAGATGTCCCCAACCCGGGACGCATTCTTGGAAAAGAGCAGTGAACTCACCTTAGATTTGCTCGGTATGCTATGTTACATTACCCGTTCCAATTAATCGGCCAACCCTACCGTGGTTAACAATGTTATCAGTTCCGTAACAGAATAATCACGTATTTCACGCAGACTGTAATGTTTACCATATAACATAAATCAAATACCCAGTTTGTATACACAGCAGCACATAACAGTTGGGTCTACTACTCTTATAGATGAAACCAGGTTTCTCATCACCAGCAAAAGTTATTTCTAATCCACACTGACCTCTATCAACATGTGTATCAAAATGGTTCACACAAATAGTATTATATATAACAGGTATTTAGTTCCCATACTAATCAACATATCCATATGAATGTTATACGAGTCAAGACAGGCTCCGTATCCTTCACAAGCACTATCATATACTCAAATAATATGCACACACGTTAACATACATTATCATGATTATTACAACAAACTCATCTACTCGCGTGCATCGATTACAGTTTCCCTATCACTGAATTATACCCACTGAATATCCAAGCCGAACCCTAATACCAACACGACGCCGATAACTCATGCAATTTTAACACACCATCATATTCCCCAGTTAAAGTAGTTGTTCGCATTTCTAAATACCAGTCCCCTCAATTCTCACTATTGTTGTTACGAGGTGGCAAATGAAATCATGTTAACCAAAACATTCACATGTTACACATTATATATATACGTACTGTTCCAATAAGTTGTTTCCACGTAACCTCCCAACGAATGTTCATGTTTCGTCGCCCCACTGCTGTGACGAAACTCCCCAACGAAAGTCTAGGTTTCGTCGTCGACTACCTCGACGAAAGACTCTGACGAAACTTCATATTTCGTCGTAAACTAAGGTGGCTCTTCATCGCAGCCTCAACGGCGTTTCAGGGTTTCTTCTGTGCTACTGGTTTGCCTTGTATCAGCGGTTACAGATCAAAAGCATATTTCAGTTCATACACGTATAAACATTCAGTAGTAACCGTCGTTCATCATCCATAAATCATTTACTAATTCGACAATTTCATTAACCCCTAATCACCATTAACAGTTACATACAGCATGATAACAAATTCATTCTACATAACCCTACTCATGAACACAAAATCAACCAGCCACAAGTTAGTCTCATACGCTGGTTTACTAATTCAAGTCATAACCAATAATCAACATAGGCCTAATGATTTAACATCACCAAGAGTTATTAATTAACTATCCACAAAACATTCCATTCGGTTCACATGGCAGCATCACAACGAACAACTATACATGCTTCATATTGATCTTACTTATACTAGTAAGCAAGTAACCACATAAACTAATACAACCATGATAATGAATACACATACCTAATGTTCAATGAGAAAGATGAGAGCTAGCCGTGTATTGCCGTCGATCAACCAAAAGCCCTAGGGTTATTGTTTTTAAAACCATCTACATAATCTAATATATAATTGTACATAATTCCACAAAAGGTTTTTGGGCTTTGGGCTTGTGTGATCGGCCTAATACAACATGTGTGGGAATATATTTTAAAATCAACAGCCGGCCCCCAAACAAGGATCCACTTGAGCTCTACCAAGCCCAAACGTAAATGTGAAACATACATGTGATCGGGTTGGTTGGGCTTCGGGTATGTGTGTGTGTGTGTCAAGATTCGGCCCAACATGTGTTACTATAATACTCAGCCCAAACGTGAACATGTATTTGCTGTACATACTTGTGATGTAAACGGCCCCAGTATATTCGGCCCAAACACAAGGGATACGAGTCTTATATTTAACAAGTTTCCAAACAAAAAAGTTTAACGATTAACGTGGCAAAAAGGAATATGGAGGAAGTCACGATCACAAGACTGAAAGGCACAAACCTTGAGAGTTCGGGTTGTCACATCATCCCCAACTTGAAAGAAATTTCATCCCGAAATTTGATAGGTAGGCACAGGGAAATGAAATGATGAATCAAGATTTCTGCAGATTTACCCCGGGTGCCACATCATCCCCAACTTGAAAGGGAATTTCGCCCCGAAAGTCACCAGTCTCATCAGAACTTGGTTTCGCCGTTTTGAACAGTTGCGGATACTTGAGCTTCATCCGATCTTTGTGTCCCCATGTGGACCGCGGTCCACGTCTTGAGTTCCAACAAACACTCACGATTGGAATTAGATTGTGTTAACGAAACATCCTGGTCCATGATTCCAATAGATTCCTCGATAACTGTAACTTGTCATTAACCTCAGACTCTAATGAGGGTATCACAAGCATTTTGTCGGTCAAACACTGCCTTAGATTCGAGACATAAATGACATTATGTACGTTACCCAATTCATCAGGTAACTCGAGTTTGTAAGTCACGTTACCGATTCTTCCCAGAATGTTGTATAGCCCAAAGTGATGTAAGTTAAGCTCGTCACGCTTCCCAAGCGTACCACACCCTCCTAGGGTGGGACTTTCCACATGATACGATCGCCTACAGCGATCTTTCAGTGTTTTCCTAGGCTTATCAGCTTTCCTTGTCGGTCACACGTTGCCGCCAAACGACTCCCGATCCAAATAATCTTCCCAAGAGTTTCGAGTACAAGTCCTGGACCCGTAATTAAGTTGTCAATCACCTTAGTCCAACAGGGAGGTCGGCATTATCGTCCATGCAATGCCTCAAACGGAGCTGTCTGAATACTAGAATGGTATCAGCTGCAGTAGGACTCTTCCAAAGATAAACGTAGTGTCAGGATGGTTCATTGACTCAGACCGTTTGTCCAATGGTGATAAGCAATGCTCATGTCTAGACGTGAGCCAAGTGTGTTGTGTAGTGCCTGTCATAAATCAGGTATAGATCAAAACTAGAGGTAACAGGAGTTGGCACCGCATGCCTAAAAGCCGCTTCTCTCAGAGGTACATTCACAGCTCTGAAGACTTGTCAGTTTCCTTGATTGCAAGAAAGTGTGCAGGCAATGTGAAACAATCAACGATCACCTAGGTGATATTGTTTCTGTTACGAGTTCTAGGTAGCCCAGTGATAAAAATCCATGGCAGTCTGTTCCCATTCTCATATGGATGTTTCTGGTTGCTGATACTTCACCTCGACTTTTCCACAAGTCAATCATCATTCACATAGATAGCTAGGTGGGCCTTCATGCCCGATCACCATTACCAGGTTTATAAACCCTAATATCTCTCATCAAAACCCAGACGACTAGAATATCGAGGCCGGTGTGCTTTGCTCAACAAAAATTTCCTACAGTTACTATATAATGAGGTCCACGTCTGTTCCATGAGGTAGCGAATATCGACCGACTTGCCAAAAGTTGCTCTTCCATGCCCCACATGGACCCAACTTGAAAATTTCTTCCTTCAATGCTTCGGGTTCTACAGGGCGAGTCTGATCGGGTAGGCTAGAGTTGATGGTGAGCTGCAAGCTCATACGCGTGTAGGTTCCGTAATCGAAGTCATTCATAGGTTCCCTCCAGCGATGCCATTACATGCTTTAGCTCTTTCGAAACAACGGTATACGGGAGGCCCTTGTGATCGGTCTAAGTAGCGCATTTGGTACCGTCCAAGCAGTGCCTCCAACTCAAATCCAAAGACCACAGTTTCCACCGCAGGTTGTGACTCACGTAATTCTTCTTTGATGTCTACTACGTAAGCTATCACCTTCTCGTGTTGCATCGATGTGTAACTGGGACTCTGATTCGAGTTATAATAATTTCTAACAGAATGGATCTTAACGAGATCCACGTGTATTCCCACTTCGTTGTTTATATGACCAAAAATGTACCTCTCAAATCCAGGAGTCACATTTAACAAGACTTCGCGTGGAGTGGCTCCTCCCTCAGGAGCTCTAAAATAAGATGCAAATGCCGTCCATGGTGTTCCTTTCTCATAGAAATGATTCAAAACATCAACAATATGCACGGTCGATTCATGTGATCCAATAAGCTACTGGTGTGTCGATTAACCCAAAGGTCATGGGATACAAGGTTGTAAAGGCAGCATTGCGTTCGATATGCCGTTTTAAGAACATTCTCCCCTTGGACTTCCATCTGATGATTGTTCGCTCGTTAGCCAATCCTCGAAAGGAAGCTTGACTCTCGCAACTAGTCGACAGGTTATCAATATGTGGTCGAGGCAAGCGGTTCTTAACTGTCACCTTCATAAGTTTTCGATAATTAGTACACGTACGAAAAAGGCTTATCTTCACGGATATATTTGGGGCTCCCCAAAGCGAAAAGCTAGGTCCGACAAAACTCTTGTTTAACGGTTCCCGTAGTTGATTAGATAGTTCTGGCAACCCTCCTGGTGCAAGACGGTAAGAAGTATAAGTAATCAGGGATGCCTCTGGCGTGAGATCAAACCGAGAGTCTATCTAGCAGTTGTGGAGGTAAACCTGAGAGTTCCTCGAGTAGCACATCGAAAGGAATCACGAACAATTGCTGGATCCTCGATCCTCTCTTTCTCATTCAGTAACGATTGTTAACGTAGCGGGGTAATCCTCCCATAGACACTTCTGGGCCTTCTTTGCTGATGTGGTGCTAACCTTTACACTACTCTGACACTTTAAGGTATAAAGTGATGCAAAAATTTCCTTCTCACAGAGTATATCTACGCGATATCTAGATAACCACTCTACACCACTACTGCATCGGATCCATCAAGGATAGTAGAAGAATGGTTGATGTTGAACACCTATCCCACAAGGTCGAGTTGTATCCATCGAAAGTATGAGGTTTCAATTGTCCTGCCATCAGCCGGTTCCACAACAGGTTTGGTTTCAAGAAGCATTAGGGTTAAACAGAACAGAGACGAAGCGTTTAGCTTCCCATTGAAGCTACCATGTTGCTATAATCCTGGCGTCGCCCACGCCAATCCTAAATGCTCTTCCATGGGTATCATTTCCAGTGTTGTTGTTATCGTTACGAGTATTTCCAGTACTGTCATTATTCCCTTAGTTGTTGTCATCTTGACTTATCAACAATTAATCCCTGTTGACGTCACCTTCGTTTCCATGCTGTAGGCTACGATTACGAGTACCTTGATGTTGTCACGACTGTTGCCTTTAATGTCGTTGCTTATAACAGGATCCTATGATCTTTCACCAACCAAGTCCATCTTTTCACATCTTATGCCACTCCCTATCACGTTACTCACTGTGCTGGTAGTCACACATTCCACACTATAATCTGTTGTCATCGCTTATGTCCCGATTGATTCGTAAAAGTTGACTCCCATAAGTCACTGACTAGAGTTAAAGGTTCGATTAGCGTCAATTTACTGTTGTTCGTTGCCGGTAACCAGGGCCGTTCTAGTGCTGAGGTCGGCAAGGTACTACGCTCACCTTCTTGTCCATCGACCTTGCATGTCGATTGAGTGATACACGGTATGTTTCCAGAGTGTTGCAGAAGTGATCACACTTCGGGATCTAAGAAGTCAATACGTGAGTTTCAGCATACAAAGAGGAGTGTGAGAGGTATAGAGCAATCATTGATGCTACAACATCCAACTCAGGGACGTTCGTACAAGCACCTAACATTCTACGCAGTTTGCTTGGCGTTCAGATGGGTGTTCAGGTAATACTTGATAGAATCAAGATTCGAAAGGTTTCAGAGGGAAATGAGAAGATCACATTCAAGTAGGAGACAATCACTGCTAAGACTCCTATAGACTGTTGTGTTTCACATCAACCAAATAACGGAACGGAACCCCTTTTTCACTTGTTAAGCCTCACTGGGACTCACATGCACCCCACATTATTATTATGTGTGCACCCACAATAATATTGCGATTTGCATGCTCATCTCAGTTCCTCCTAACTCATGTCAAATGGTTCCCCAAACACGAGTGCCAAACAGAGGTTTTCAAAATGATAAGATCACAGAAATCCCAAGACTATGACATACTAACAATGCATCATAATGTAAGCAAGCAATTCATGTAATCATACTATGGTGACAAGTGTGTGTCCGCATGCTACATCATAAACAAATGTGTACTAACCATGTAATGTATGCAACAAGTGAGAAAGAGGAACCTTGCAATCTGGAGCTGAGTGTCATGGTCGTATTCACGAATTAAGAATTGTTCGGTTATAGTCTGGTTTTACAAAAACGTTTTAAAACCATGTTCACTATAACATGGCTCTGATACCAAACTGTCACACCCCCAAAATACCACTTGCGGAAACACCGTGGGACGTGTGACGTACCAGGATCTTAGCCACCAATCACATTGAACTCATAAATATGTTTAAATAAAACTTTCATTCATTAACATAAAGTGTTACAAAACGTTACATAACATTCGTTATATATAGCGGAAGCATAATTCATTGTAAAGTGTTTCATAAACCACGCGTACGTAAACCAATAAACTTATATCGTAAATTCATGTTTCTCGACCCATGATCACTCCAGCCTTCCAGACAGCAAGTTCCAATGCTATAACTCTATAGACCTGCAAGCATGCAGACAAGTGTGTCAAACGACGCTGGTGAGTTCAAAGTTTTGTTAACGTGTTTAGATACCAATTACCAGAATAAAATGTTTCACAGATTCTATGTTTTGATGTTGTTAATCACACGCTTACCGCAGATGGCTCCAGATTATTTGCCCTAAACCCCATTGCCTCTATCAAAGCAATGGTCAAGATGGGGGTCACTAGTTCACTCCCGACCTCCTCGGTGCGGTGTGAGGGTGCCAAACCTAAGTAGCGCTACTAACTAGTACCCCGTTGCCCTACAAGCAACGATCGGTAGGTGGGACTTGAGTTATAGATACAGACCTGTATTAACCAACAACCCAGGTTTAACATTCAAGTCAAACCCAATTACCCAGCATTCCTCCCCGGAACGTTTACCAGATGTCCGCAACCCGGGGCGCATGCTTGGAAAAAGAGCAGTGAACTCACCTTAGATTTGCTCGGTATGTTATGTTACATTACCCGTTCCAATTAATCGACCAACCCTACCGTGGTTAACAATGTTATCAGTTTCGTAACAGAATAATCACGTATTTCACGCAGACTATAATGTTTACCATATAACATAAATCAAATACCCAGTTTGTATACACAGCAGCGCATAACAGTTGGGTCTACTACTCTTATGGATGAAACCAGGTTTCTCATCACCAGCAATAGTTATTTCTATTGCACACTGACCTCTATCAACATGTGTATCATAATGGTTCACACAAAGAGTATTAAATATAACAGGTATTTAGTTCCCATACTAATCAACATATCCATATGAATGTTATACGAGTCAAGACAGGCTCCTTATCCTTCACAAGCACTATCATATACTCAAATAATATGCACATACGTTAACATACATTATCATGATTATTACAGCAAACTCATATACTCGCGTGCATCGATTACAGTTTCCGTATCACTGAATTATACCCACTTAATATCCAAGCCGAACCCTAAGACCAACACGACGCCGATAACTCATGCAAATTTAACACACCGTCATATTCCACAGTTAAAGTAGTTGTTCACATTTCTAAATACCAGTCCCCTCAATTCTCACTAGTGTTGTTACCAGGCGGCAAATGAAATCGTGTTAACCAAAACATTCACATGTTACACATTATATATATACGTACTGTTCCAATAATTTGTTTCCACGTAACCTCCCGATGAATGTTCATATTTCGTCGCCCCACTTCTGTGACGAAACTCCCCAACGAAAGTCTAGGTTTCGTCGTCGACTACCACGACGAAAGACTACGATGAAACTTCATATTTCGTCGTCAACTAGGGTGGCTCTTCGTCGCAGCCTCAACGGCGTTTCAGGGTTTCTTCTGTGCTACTTGTTTGCCTTGTATCAGCGGTTATAGATCAAAAGCACATTTCAGTTCATACACGTATAAACATTCAGCAGTAACCATCGTTCATCATCCACAAATCATTTACTAATCCTACTATTTCATTAACCCCCAATCACCATTAACAGTTACATAAAGAACGATAACAAATTCATTCTACATAATCCTACTCATGAACACAAAATCAACCAGCCACAAGTTAGTCTCATACGCTGGTTTACTAATTCAAGTCATAACCAATAATCAACATAGGCCTATTGATTTAACATCACCAAGAGTTATTAATTAACTATCCACAAAACATTCCATTCGATTCACATGGCAGCATCACAACGAACAACTATTACATGCTTCATATTGATCATACTTATACAAGTAAGCAAGTAACAACATAAACTAATACAACCATGATAATGAATACACATACCTAATGTTCAATGAGAAAGATGAGAGCCATCCGTGTATTGCCGTCGATCAACCAAAAGCCCTAGGGTTATTGTTTTTAAAACCATCTACATAATCTAATATATAATCGTACATAATTCCACAAAAGGTTTTTGGGATTTGGGCTTGTGTGATCGGCCTAATATAACATGTGTGGGTATATATTTTAAAATCAACAGCCGGCCCCCAAACAAGGTTCCACTTGGGCTCTACCATGCCCAAACGTAAATGTGAAACATACATGTGATCGGGTTGGTTGGGCTTCGGGTATGTGTGTGTGTCAAGATGCGGCCCAACATGTGTTACTATAATACTCAACCCAAACATGAATATGTATTTGCTGTACATACTTGTGATGTAAACGGCCCCAGTATATTAGGCACAAACACAAGGAATACGAGTCTTATATTTAACAAGTTTCCTAACACAAAAGTTTAACGATTAACGTGGCAAAAAGGAATATAGAGGAAGTCAGTATCACAAGACTGAAAGGCACAAACCTTGAGAGTTCGCGTTGTCACACAAAGCTTAGTGCATCAAACTACACTTTAAAGACTATAGAAATACCACAAAGGCAAATTCTATTTGGTTAAAAATTTGGTTTCTGACATTCCATACAACAGGAATGGGGTCTCTAGTCCTATAGCGCTATATCGTACTACCAATTAGCTTGATCATTGTTAATAAATGTATAATTAAACATATGAACAAACAAATAGTCGTACAAACTTGGAAAATCAGTGTTTAAGCCATGGATAATAGTTCAATTCGTCAAAAGATACTACTATGCATGTGTAATCATAAGTCGAAATCATGAAAATAATGAATAGGCACATATGAATCACCCCAAAACATTTGAAAATGTAAAAGAGGGGACTATGTACTCACTTGAGATTGTAAGTATCCTCGATTTAGTGTCCTAAGAAAGCTCGGAAATCAAGGAATCAAGTGGTACCTAGTAATCGGATCGCTAGTTAAACAATCGGCACCTAAATCGGAAGATTAGGTAGAATGAGGTCTCATAAACTAAATGAGTATTGGAACTCATGTGATATGGTTTAACAAAGCCTACATTCTGAATCAGAACCTATCCTAAGTGCTTACGACCCGTTACGACCCATTAAGGTAGCTTACGCTACTTTAACGTGTCGTTTGCGCGAATGCGCGTTCGAGATGCCTAACTAGTCCTATGACAAGAAAGAATTATATGCCCTAACATGTTTAAATATATTGCATAATCGGTTCAAGTGACAAAAATTAAGTTACATATGCTTAAATACCAATTATGCATGAAAAGGGCATTTTTGGTCATTTACCTAAGGCATATAAACTACCTATCATACAACTAATTAAACTAAGTGACCATAAGGTATAACTTCAGAAGGTTATTCCCTATACAACTATGGTCTCAAAACATGCTTGGTCAGATCCTAACGATCGACCAAACGGGTCGGGTCGAAAGTTTAAGCGGTTGTCAACTGTGACACCCGACCTCTCAGGCCGTACCGAACAATAGCAACCTGTGTAGTAAACATGTAACATGGCTATTTATGACTAACTGAGATGTTAATATATGATATTTGATGTGTTGTTAAATTTAGATGTGCATAAAAATTATGTTGGCAACGATAAAACTAACGCTTATCGAGTAACGTTTAAAATGCGAAACGAACGTCGGTGACCACCCGATCAGTGTTAAAATCCTAAAAATAACCATTTATGATTAGAATAATAATTTTAATCATATTCTTATGGAAAAAATAATTTAAAACGCTAGGAAACTCTATTTTTGGAGTTTGAGTGCGTACCGCACGATACTGCAGAATTAAACAAAATACCGTCAACGCAGCCAGTTAAGGCAACTGGTAATTGTTTCAGTAATAATTTTAAGTGATTATTTTTATAGAATGATAATAATAATTTAAAACGCACTAAAACGGGATTAAAACGATAGATAAAATACCCGGTATTCAGTAAAATACCTGTTTTTGAACAAATATACATATAACATATGTATGTAATTATGTTGGGTGTGAGGGGGAGGTGTGTTGGTGGCAATGAGGGCTGCCCACACTCTCTAGAATATTGCAACATGGACACTTGGACGTGGTGCACACGGGCAATCATTGGAATGAATTCCTGGTTTCTATTAACAATATTGAACAGTGCACGGATGTACATATAAAACATTCCAGGGCTGTAACCCACTATCATTTACCGGTTTTTGAAGGACCCTTAGACGTCACCCGATGCATTGAGAAGATTGAATCCGTCATGGCAATCAGTGGTTGTGCTGCTGATCAACGGGTAAGATATGCTTCTTGCTCTTTTCTTGATGAAGCGCTGTCCTGGTGGAACTCGCAAGTTTAAATTTTGGGTGAAGACGCTGCCTACGGTCTGACCTGGAATGAACTTAAAGAGATGCTCCTGAAAGAGTACTGCCCGCGCAGTGAAATTCAGAAAATCGAGACAGACTTCTAGAACCTAACCATGGAAGGACTGAATGTCAGAGCTTATACTTCTCGTTTTAACGACTTGGCGCGGTTAGTTCCACGAATGGTTACTCCTGAATATGTAAAGGTAGAGAGGTATATCTAGGGATTGTCGCCACGAATTCACAGTATGGTTACATCCGCGAAACTTACCACCTATCTAGAGGCTACTACATTGGCAAAATCATTAGCCGATGACGCTGCTCGCAAAGGTAGTCTTGATAAAAAGGAGGAAGCCGGGAAGTCATTGGGCAAGGCCAAAGCAGACGCGAAATCTGAACGGTCGGAGCGTTCTGGGACTAAGACAGAAGTTACAATGAAGCGCAAGTCTTAGAGCTCAAGGAAGGAGACTGAAGAGAAGCGCGACAGGAAACGCAGTTCGAAGAAGGCATATGCAGCAAGTACTAGTGGTACTAGAAAGGATGGCACCAGAGATAGTCGAGGCGGATCTGAGAGAAAGACTCGCGAAGAAGGACAAAAGAAATGTAACCGATGCGGACGAAATGGGCATGTTACACGCGAATGCTTTGCCAAATATACTTCGGAGGGAACGAAGCTTGAAGGATGCTTCCAGTGCGGGGAACAAGGACATTTCAAGAAGGATTGTCCTAAGGCGGGAGGTCAGAATGCCAGAGGTAGAGCATTCGAGCTAAACCCTGGGAAGGCACGTGACGATCCTGCTGTTGTCACTGGTATGTTTTTTATCAATAACCATTCTGCGTTCGTACTTTTTGATACTGGGGCTGACTTGAGTTTTGTCTCAAAAAACTTTGAACCATTCCTGTGTTCACCTACAAGTAAGCTAAATAAGAACTACTCAATAGAACTAGCAAATGGTAAACTGATAGAGACTAGCGAAGTCATATGCGACTGTAGTATTCAGTTAGGCGATCATAAATTTAGTATTGATTTACTACCAGTGGAGTTGGGAAGCTTCGATGTAGTTGTGGGGATGGATTGGCTGTCCAAGAACAAAGGAGAGATTGTTTGCTCGAAGAAGCAAGTGCGGATACCTCGTCCTGGTAGTGGCAAAGTGGTAGTTATCCATGGAGATCATTCGAGTCGTGTGTTGAGTGTTGTCAGTGTTATGAATATGCTCAAGATGTTGCGGAAAGGCTATCCTGTGTTCTTAGTTAACGCGATGGATACAAAGGCCAAATGTAGGAAAATCGAGGAGATTCCTGTTGTTCGTGATTATCGAGAAGTTTTTCCTGAAGACTTACCTGGATTACCCCCTACGAGACAGATCGAGTTCCGAATCGATCTGGTACCTTGTGCTGCACCAATTGCAAAATCTCCCTATAGATTGGCACCGTCTGAAATGAAAGAAATGTCGAACCAGCTTCAAGAGCTACTAGAAAAAGGTTTCATTCGACCGAGTTTTTCGCCATGGGGTGCGCATGTCATGTTCGTGAAGAAGAAGGATGGATCCTTCAGTATGTGTATAGATTATAGGGAGCTGAACAAGTTAACTATCAAGAATCGGTATCCTTTTCCGAGGATTGATGATTTGTTTGACCAGCTTCAGGGATCCAGCTACTACTTGAAGATAGATATGCGTTCAGGATATCATCAGTTGAAGGTTGCTGATGAAGACATTCCAAAGACAGCCTTTCGAACACGATACGGCTATGAGTTCCTGGTCATGCCATTTGGTCTAACTAATGCACCAGCTATGTTCATGGATCTCATGAACATGGTATGCAAACCCTACTTGGACAAATTCGTGATAGTATTCATCGATGATATACTTATTTATTCGCAAACAAAAGAAGATCATGAGCATCATTTGAGGTTGATTTTGGAATTGTTGAAGGAAGAGAAGCTGTATTCCAAGTTCTCTAAATGTGAATTTTGGATTCGAGAAGTCCATTTTCTCGGACATGTCATAAATGAGAAAGGTATACATGTAGATCCGTCCAAGATTTAAGCAATTAAGAATTGGGAAGCGCCAAAGACTCCGTCGGAAGTGCGTCAATTCTTAGGGCTTGCAGGGTATTATCGGAGGTTCATTGAGAACTTCTCTAGAATAGCGCAGCCATTGACGCTATTAACCCAGAAGGAGAGGAAGTTTGACCGGACGGAGAAGCAGGAGAAAGCTTTTCGGTCATTGAAGGAAAAGCTCTGTAGTGCACCTATTCCTTTCCTTCCTGAGGGAAGCGAAGATTTAATTGTTTACTGTGATGCTTCATGTTTGGGTCTTGGATGTGTTTTAATGCAAAGAGACAAAGTGATAGCCTATGCGTCCAGACAGTTGAAAGTGCACGAGAAGAATTACACAACACATGATTTGGAGCTTGGAGCTGTTGTGTTTGCTTTGAAGATTTGGAGACACTACTTGTATGGCACGAAGTGTACGATTTACACGGACCATAAGAGCCTCCAGCACATCCTCGATCAGAAGGAGCTCAATATGCGACAATGACATTGGGGAGAACTACTCAACGATTATGAATGTGATATCCGTTAACACCTGGGGAAAGCAAACGTTGTTGTAGATGCGCTCAATAGAAAGGAACGGGAAAGGCCTCTACGTGTGCGTGCTTTGGGTTTGACCATACAAACGAGTTTGACTGATCGAATTCGTGACGCACAGCGAGAAGCTTTGAAGGATGACGGTTTGAGAAGAGATGGTTTAAAGGGCTTAGAATGTAAACTGATATTGAAAGCGGATGAAGTAATGTACTTCATGGACCGAGTCTGGGTTCCGCTCAAAGGTAGCCTCCATGAATTGATTATGAACGAAGCTCATAAATCCAAGTATTCCATTCACCCAGGTTCTACCAAGATGTATCAGGACATTAAGGAGTTTTAGTGGTTGCCGAAGATGAAGAGAGATAATGCGGCCTACGTGAGTAAATGTCTGACATGCTCTAAGGTTAAAGCAGAGTACCAGAAGCCGTCTGGGCTTCTGCAGCAACCAGAGATCCCTAAGTGGAAATGGGAACATCTTACGATTGACTTTATCACCAAGTTACCCCGTACATCACGTGGACACAATATGATCTGGGTAATTGTGGATCGATTGACAAAGTCTGCTTATTTCCTGGCACTTAAGGAAACAGAAAATACGGAGAAGATATCGCTGCTGTACCTTAACGAGATTGTAGCCCGTCATGGAGTACCAGTGTCAATCATTTCGGATAGAGACGGACGATTTGATTCCAGATTTTGGCGATCTCTCAAGAAATCGCTGGGTTCTCGTTTGGATATGAGTACTGCATATCATCCTCAAACAGATGGTCAGAGCGAAAGGACCATTCAGACGTTAGAGGATATGCTGAGAGCGTGTGCAATTGATTTCGGTGGAAGTTGGGATACTCATTTTCCCTTGGCAGAGTTTTCTTACAACAATAGTTACCACACCAGCAAAAAAGCCGCTCCGTTTGAAGCCCTATAAGGAATGAAGTGTCGATCATCGCTCTATTGGGCTGAAGTTGGCGAGAAGCATTTGACCGGACCCGAGATTATTCAGGAGACCACGGAAAAATTTTTCCAGATCAAGAATAGGTTGAAGACTGCCGCGGATCGACAGAAGAGTTATGCAGATAACCGAAGGAAACCGCATGAATTTCAAGTTGGTGATAGAGTTATGTTGAAGGTATCGCCATGGAAGGGCGTTGTGAGGTTTGGGAAAGGGGGAAAGTTGAGCCCGCGATATATAGGTCCCTTCGAAGTCGTTTCTCGAGTTGGACCAGTCGCGTATAGGCTCAAGTTACCACAGGAGTTGAGTGGAGTCCATGACGTATTTCATGTCTCCAACCTGAAAAAGTGTCTGTCTGATGAGACACTAATCATACCCCCATGAGAGGTTCGATTGGATGATAAACAAAGGTTTATTGAAGAACCAGTGGAAGTTCTGGATCGGAAAACCCAGAAACTCAGGAGGAGTAAGATTGAGTTGGTCAAGTTCCGTTGGAATTCTACGCGTGGACCCAAGTTCACCTGGGAGCGACAAGACCAAATGCAACAAAAATATCCTCACCACTTCCCACCGAGTGCGAAAACGAAACATGTAAAGTAGAATTTCGGGGACGAAATTCCCAAAACAGGGGGAGACTGTGACACCCGGCCTCTCAGGCCTACCGAACAATAGTAATCTGTGTAGTAAACATGTAACATGACTATTTATAACTGACTGAGATGTTAATATATGATATTTGATGTGTTGGTAAATTTAGATGTGCATAAAAATTATGTTGGCAACGATAAAACTAACGCTTATCGTGAAACGTTTAAAATGCGAAACTAACGTCGGTGACCACCCGATCAGTGTTAAAATCCTAAAAATAACCTGTTATGATTAGAATAATAATTTTAATAATATTCGTATGGAAAAAATAATTTAAAACGCTAGGAAACTCTATTTTTCGAGTTTGAGCCGTACCGCGCGATATTGCGCGAGGTAAACAAAATACCATAAACGCAGCCAGTTAAGGCAACTGTAATTATTTCAGTAATAATTTTATGTGATTATTTTTATAGAATGATAAAAATAATTTAAAACGCACTAAAACGGAATTAAAACGCTAGATAAAATACCCGGTATTCAGTAAAATACATGTTTTTGAACAAATATACATATAACATATGTATGTAATTATGTTGGGTTTGAGAGGGAGGTGTGTTGGCGGCGATCTGGGCTGCCCACACTCTCTAGAATATTGCAACATGGACACTTGTCCATTCTAGAAACCATTAGTAATTATTGTGTCTTGTGCATGCATCTATACATACTTAATTCCAAATCAACAATTCAAAAATCAATCTCTCTCCTCTCTTTAACAACTCTCGGCCGAACACCCCCTAACCACACTATCATTTCAATTTCAAAATCAAAACATGATGAATCAAGAGCTAATCAAGGTGATTTTAAGCTTGTAAGAAGGTTTGGAAGTGATTTCAAGCAAGTTTCAAGCAAAACCAAGTCTCATATCACCATCTTCTATCAAAAACCCATCTAAAATCTTGAAGGTATAATATATTTAATTAAACATTGTTCTTGATTCATATTGATAAAGAAGATAGTAAAAGTTTCTATTGATTCTTGAAATCTGAACATTAACTTGAAAATATCAAACAAATAAGTTTTGAACAAAATGAAAATGGGTATGTGTATATATGTGTATATGGCCGAAAATTATTTAGGTGTATGTGCTTAGTTGTGTTTTGACTTTTGTTTAAAGGTCTTTGATTTAATTGAGTTGAAACTTGAAAGATAAGTACATGCATGTGTTGAAAAAGGTATCACATAAGAAGGTTCTACAAAGGGTCATGTGATTTATGATGAATATGATGAAAAGTGAACTTTTGGAAGTTCATATGTGTGTATATGTGTGCCGTATATATATGTATATATGTATCCATGTATGTCAAAGTTGTTGTGTAATTATAAAAGTGAAGGATCTAAGTATGAATGAACATGAATGATTGAAAGATTAAAGTGTTATGTATGATATTGGAAAGAATAAAATGTTAGGAAGGTTTTGATGTATTGAGATCATATTAGATGATAAAGTTGTGATATGAGCATATTAGATGCATATACTTAGACATGCATGATGATATATGATCTTAAAATGGGTATTAGAGTATGATTGAGTAAAAATTTATTGTGAGCAGATTATAAACACTAAAATGAAGTTATTTTAAAATGTTTAGTGACTTATAACTTTGTCATAATGTTTGCTAGCCTTGCATGTTGTACATGGTGCATTAGAAGTTGTAAAATACGTGAAATCACATGATTTATATGACGTACACAAAAACTGCACTAATCTGATTATAACCATTATTTTAATCAGTAAATAACATGTATTGTGTCAAAATATCAAGTCATTTCGAGTTGGGATGATTATAGTAACGTTTAATGCAAAACTATGCGTTAAAACGGTCAAAAATCTGCTTTTCAAATGATTTTTATAAAACTGATTTAGATCAGTAAGTAAACTGATGTTTTTAGTTTAAAAATAAGTATTTTAACTAATTTTAAGTTTATTTGGTGTTTGGTTGGTCATACGTTACTTCCGACTCCCGAAAACGTTACTGAATCGTTAAAATACGCATTTTTCAATGTACACTAGTGTGGGTAAAATTTTGAGTAAACTTTATGTGGCAAAATGTGTTATGTGGTTTAAACATAAGAATATGAAAATATGTTAAGTTTTTAACATGATGTTAGAAATCTAGCTTACGCATGTATGCTTGTACGTTTTGTGCGGTAGAAACGGTGAAAATCGCGTTAAATATGTAACTTGTTTGTCGAGCATAAAATTTGGTACTTGTGAGATGTTTTATGTATATTTGCTTTAAAAATGATAAAATAGATAAGTGAAGAATATTTCGCGTGTTTCGGTGTTAAATTATATGAACGTTTATGCATATATATTACGACGCGCAAATCATAGATATATTGCGTATAAATGGGAAAGTTAACGGATTTACACAATAATGGTCACCAATAAAATCGTTCAAGTCGCCAAAATCATAAAAATATATATATGGACTCATGTATATATTAACTTGCCAACATAATCCAAAAATAACAACTTTTCGAGATAATCTCAAAATTATGTGATAATTCTAAGAAAACAGAGAAACTTAGAATTTTTGTGTTATTGATTTAAAATCATTCCTATATATAATCGGACGTGTAGAAATCAATCTCTGGGATTGCGCTATTTAAAATACGCACCCAAAGGTGAGTGTCACTAAACCCCTATTTTTACTGCTTTATATATATTTTGGGGGTAGAACACGACAATAAAAGGGTTTAATAATATTTTTGGATTAAAACATACCTTTTAATATAAAATATATATTTTCGTTGAAAATATATGAGGTTTGATAAATCATACGTTTCAAGATAAAACGTTTTTGATAAATAAATGTTTGGAAGAAATTTGGATGGTAAGGTGTTTTCGAAGATAAACAGACCGTAAAGTTGGGACGGATGCCGACCTGATCTCAAGGGAGGAAATCAGGGGATTCGTACAACATCGTGTATTAAATTGTCATATTAGTAGGATATATATATTGTACGTGAGGCAGACATCATATTGTTCTTCGAGAGAGAACCCTGCGCCCATGATGTTGTTTAATCATTTAAGTAATGTACGCGAGGAATTGTTGGTAGATCTATCGGGTTGACAACCCCGTCGTGACCGGTCGCCCCGTGTCAAGTCAAGTGACGAATTTTGATTCTGTTTATTGTCTAGCATTGATTATCCCTGCATGGTTAATATATAGTTCATATCGTCTAGCTAACATACGAGTCTGAAAATTGACGCAATAATTTAATATACAAAACCTGGGTAGTAACAATATTGTCGGGTTCTTGAAACTGCGACGGAAGGCCCATGGATTTTATTAAGGAAGTAAAATAGACTTTCTAAAATTATATAGATGTTTTCAAATAAGCACCTAAACAGAAAGTTTTCTTTGGAATAAATTGTTGTAAGTGAATAAGTGAACTCACATTCCTTTGTGTTGACACTTGATTTTAACGTGTTCTACAAGTACTTGCGTTCGGCTTCGGGAAATCATGGCGTATCTTGTGATTGATGATGCATGTTGTTTTGTTTAGATATGTTGGACAACTTTTAAACTAACTGGGATGTTTGTAATAAGATCCGCGAGGATCAAAATAACTTAACTTATGTGGTTGTGTCGTGACCTTTAAAATGTAATGTTTATTACTTATGTTTTAAAATATGTCAAAATGTCCAACAAATCAGTGCATCGTCCGACAAGGTATAAATGGGCACCAACTTCCATCACCACTACGTTTGATATTTCCCTGTGACGTTTTTGGGGTGTGACATCAAGACCGCTTGACTTACGACCCTAAACAAGCACTAGTCTAAAAGTGACGAGTTAAACATGTTTAAACATGTTTAACTAAGTTAGAAAACAAGTTTGATATCAAAACAAAGTGTTTTGATACCCGAAAGTAGCTTCGTTGCAAAATACGCATAAACACGTATTTTGACCGAAACTTTGACTCGTCACTTCGACTAATCGACGTGGTAATCAGTAGGTATAGTCACAAGGAACTATAACCATCGTGATTACGCTCACGTTGCAAAGTTCAAACGAACTTTATGTTGACCAACTCGTGGTCAAAGCAGAAAGTTAAACACTGTTTGACTTTCATGCTTGAAAAGCATAAAAAGCATGAAAGAAGCTCACAGAGGGTCGAAGCAAGGAAGATTTGATTCAAAACACTCAGGTATGAAGCATATACTTCAACTTTGAGCAGAATTGAATCAAATGTGTGAGGAATGTGAATGAAGCAAGTGGGTATTTATAGAAAGTCTTGAGTTAACAAGATCTTGACAAATGTTTTTGAGCCAATCTAGGTATGATCCAATCCATACACTTGTGGAACATGGTTTTCAATACTTGGGGAATATCAAAACAAGCTCATGGTATCAAAATCAGGTGTTAAAAACCATCAAAAGAGGATAGAATGACCAAATTCAGAGTTTCTGTACCGGCAGTCTATCACGGGCCGTGAAGACATGCACATAGGTCTTCGTGCCCCTCCTAGATACTTTGACAGATTGTTAGTTTTAGTCCCTGCGTGTCCAAAACTTTGATTTTGATGCATTTTGACGTGTTTAAGGCCCGTTAACCCAATTTCAAGACTCTAAAAGGATGTTAAAGCATAGGGAACGTGAAATTTGCTTGAAAACATCTCGGATGTCGGTTCATTTGGTCGTACGGTTGCGTTAGTCGGTTAATTACAACGAAAACTCGAACGGACACGAAAAAGATCCAAAATAAAATATTTTAATGATTACAAAAATTTTTGGATGTTCGGATCTGTTCAGAGCGTAAGATAGGCGAGTAAATGCAAAGTTATGCACTATTTGACGCTTTTAGTCCATGTTGATCAAATAAGCATATTTTCGCATACCAAACCCCTCAAAGCCTATTTAAAAGCTATGTAAAGGGTATTTAGGGTATGTTTAGCTTATGATCAACTTCCAGAATGTTCGTTACAGCACGAATCGGCATACTTTCGCAGTTTGACACAAATAGTCCCTATGATCGAATAAACTTGTTTTCAACACACCAAACCTTCCGAAACTTATTTCTAAGTTATGTAAAGGTTATTTAAGGTATCTTAAGCCTATGTCACTATTCTGGGGTGTTTGTTGCATTAAACTGATTACATTTAAGCATCAGTTCGCGTATAACCTTCCAGAAAGCGATTTAAAGCTCGAAATTGAACAATAATTGATATGTGCTAATGATACACATATTTATATGAATTCCAAGTATGAAACACAAGATTTCATTGGTTTTGTATTCGTATGATGGTCGTAGAGGCACAGGTGTCACAGTCTCCCATACTTTAGAAAATTTCGTCCTGAAATTTAATTTTAGAGGAAACCTGTGAAGACATCTGTGATTGTTTCGCTTTCGAATGAATCCCTCGTACCCTAAGTAAAAACTCTGGGCCAGGTTTGGATTTTTTTTGCGAATTTGTTAATTATCCAAGTGATGTCCTTGTAGTAACAAAGCATGGAGTTTTGAACAACTGATAGAAGAATGTTTCCTATGAAGATTATTATAGGAAACTTGTGTGTGCTCGATAAAATAACAAAACCAATGAAATAATGCTACGTTCGTAATGTATTAAGGAGCACTTATATAGGAAGTACCAGCGGCGTATCCACCATTCCCTTTTTACATTGTTCCCGTCTCGTTATTTTTATCACTATAGGTCTTAACACATGACAAAACTTCCTGTGGTTTCTGTGCACTGAATTCCATAATTATGTATGCATCTATAATTACATAATTCCTTGCACAGTCCGCATAGTTCATTTCATAATGCGTAGGGTAAAATCAATCGAACAAACATGAAATGACTTGACTAGACCACCAAAGGATCTTTTTAACTAGATCAACGAACGATCTTTTTAACTAGATCAACACATGATCTCCTTAACTAGACCGTCGTACGATCTCTTTAAATAGACCACTAAAGGATATTCGTAACTTTGAATCCAATAATCATTTTGAAATTTGTTGGTGCATATGTCTGTCGACTTCGTCTTGTATCGAGTCTTGTATTTGTTTAGATAGGTCAGGGCACGTTGTTCGAGAAAAATGAGAAAAGTGTAAGATGTGGTCATTTCACATGAAATGGAACTTGTCCATTTCGTACGAAATGATACTTGGCCATTTCGTACGAAATGATACTTGGCCATTTCGCACGAAATGATGATTGCCATTTCGCACGAAATGCCATTTCGTGTGAACTATTTCGTGCGGAATGGTGAGCCTATAAATACGTGTCTTGTCATTTCATTTGTAACGTTTTTGATTCCGGTAGCGAAGCTCTGCCGAAGTGTCTCCAGCAATGTAAAACGATCTGATATCAATACAGAGACAGTTTAAAGTGATTCTACGTGCAAATTCAGCTAAAATAACTCCGATACGTCTGATTCCGCCTTTCGTATTGGATAGTACTCTTCTGAACAACTCATTTTGGTCGTGCAAACAATCCTACAAGTGGTATCAGAGCTCAGGAGGAAGAGTTCTTACCATTTCAGCTGAAAATTCTGATTTCTAGACCTTCTTTTCAAAATTAACTGAGTTTTCACGGATAAAATGGCTTGATTTTCAAATATAACATGCGTAACTGTGTTTTAACAAATCCTTGAAAGAATTACACCGTAAATCGAAGTAAAACTTGATCAATTTGACAAAAAACTGTCCGAAAGTGTGACGTCATATCCATTTCGCACGAAATGGGATATCAGATCGTTTGAACTTGTGCCATTTCGCACGAAACAGAGCTTCATTTTGCACCAAGATTCCATTTCACATCAAATTGGCATTTCGTTTGAAATCTGATTCCATTTCGCACGAATTGAGATTGAAAAGTTCATTTCGCACCAAAGTGCCATTTCGCTTGAAACTACATTCATTTCATACGAATTGGGAGTAAAGGGTCCATTCCGTTTGAGAAGTCCATTTCGTTTAAGAAGTCCATTCTGTGTGAAAGTTCATTTCGCTTGAAAGGAGCATTTCGTTTGAAAGTTTGTGTTTTGGGAATTTTTGAGAATCGAATCATGGAAAACGAGTTCTACAATGCCTTTGCTAGCCCGATGACTATTACTCAGAATACGATGTTAGAAAATGAAACGGGAATAACGCAAAAACCATCTAAGCTGTGAGTATTGAGGAGTATAGTGGATGGGCAGAACGTTTTGAAAATTGGGTTCAAGCATATTATCTAGATGCATGGGATTATACTGAATTTCGATATATTAGACCAGTTAAGGATGACGAAAAGAAGGTTGAAATTAAAGATTTAAGTGTTGAAGAGAAACAGAAATACAAAAATGAAAAATTGATGGTTAGTCTCTTGCAGCAAGCTAAAAAGGATGAAATCTTGATCTTACTACAACACAACGGGAGTGCACAATCGATATGGAAAGAATAGAACTCGAAATTTGTTGGGAGTAAAGAGATGATTAAGAACAAAATGTCGCTTATGAAGAAAGAATTTGATCTATTTCGTCGATTAAGAAAGGAAAGCACCAAGCAGATTATAGAAAGATACTGCAATTTGGTGAAGAATATGACAAGATTGAGCATCAATAAAGATAAAGAAGAATTAATTGAAAAGTTAGCCGATGCGTTGCCACATGATGTTTGGGGATCGTATCTTATGATGTTGAAAAATAAACCTGATTTTGACAATCTATCGCTGAGTGATTTTATTGAACAACTCGAAGCTCAAGAGATGGAACAAAGAAAGATAGCGAGAATGAAGAACTAAGATGGAGAACAAGACATTGGTTTGTATTACAAAGGTGGTGTTAGTGATAAGACCAACATTGCACCAAAGATCGAAACTGCTTTCAATGCTAAAAGTTCTTCTGAAAGTTCACCTCAAGGATCAAGTAGCAAAACGGGATTTTCTTCATATCCATCGTTTGATCCAAAGTTTTCAGCAACCAAGAGTGGCAAAGTTCTACAATGCAACATTGCCCTAAATCTTGAGAATGATCAAAATTACTCGGAAGAAGTTGCAAAAAGTCACATGTCTTTGTTGGTAACTGTGTTAGAGTCGTATGGGAGTTTAGTTGCAGGAAGGATCATAAATCCGATGTTGATAAAAGAGGATTATGATCAGGTTGATGCTTAGGAGATGGAGTTGATGGATATTAAGTGGTGTTTGGCTAGTGTGTTGAGAAGAGATGAAAAGTTTAAACAGATTACAGGAAGAGATGATTTTCGTGATGCAAATGTTTCTACTTTAGGCTTTGATAAATCTAAAGTTACTTGTTTTCGTTGCAGGGAAAAGGGGCGTTTCAAGAGAGAATGCATAAACCGCGAAGCAAGTGGAGCTCAAAATCCTTTCAACAACAATGATTATTATCGGAAAGCGATTTATCATCAAGTTGCTCAACAGCCGTATCAACAACAATAGCCACAAACTGCACATGCTAGGAAGGAGATTGAAGAATCAAAGAAAGCTTATCTTGTTAATCAAGATGATGGAAGATCGTCTAAAGAATTCAGTTGGGATAAATATATTTTAGCTGAAAGTAAAGCATGTCTGTCAGATCAAGATGATGAAAGGCTTCCAAAAGATTTCAGTTGGGATTATTATGATCCTAACCGAACTGCAGATCATAAAGCTTTTGTTGCTCAAAAAGTTGAAGATGATGCTGATGATTATTATGCAGAAAAAAATGAAAGAGCATTTAAAATATCTAGCTGAGAGAGATGCTGAAAGGGCTCGAATGGCAAAGAAGAAGATTGAAAAACAAGATGATCGTGATGATGATTATTCGTATGAGGCAGAAAGAATGAAAGAGCTTTTAAAATTTCAAGCTGAGAGAGACGAAGAAAGAAGGAAAGGTAAGAAAGATGAAGAAGTGGTTCGAGTGATAAAAGTCAAAGAAGTTCCAGCTTTCGAGATTAAAAAGGAAGCTATTGCAGAAAAAGTGTATGAGAATTGTGAAAACTGTGAGACTATGAAGAAGCAAAACAATGAGTTGATTCACAACATGAACAGGTTGAAAGAATCGTATGATGTGTTAAACAAAGCAATGAATCAATACAATGAGTCAAGCAGTGAACAAGCTACAGCCATGAAGACACTCAATGGAGCATACATGATAAAGCAAGATATGATCAATTATTATATTGGGATGTATGCTGAGCTTGAACAGAAATTGGAAAATCAGAGAATCGAAAATGAGAGAGTAAAAAAATTATTGAAAAGTTACTCATGTTCTTCTTATGTGATTGACAGGATTTATCCTACAGTTGAAGGCATGAAGGCGTTTGAAAAAGAAACATCTGAGGAGAAGAATTCTGAAACAAAAGAGGATACTAAAGTGAATAGTTCTGGTAAGAAACAAAGTTTTGACTATAACAAGTGTCCACCCCCACTTGAAAATCGATATTCTCCACGAAATCCAAATTCAGAAAGAGTCAAAAAGGCAACCAACTTACAGTGGGAATCTGAGCCTTCAGATAACTTGCCAGAAAACATTGATGTTACTTTCACATCATCCGACACTGATCATGAGTCCGAAATAATTAAGAAAGTGGTCGATCAGGTGTTGGATAAATATGAAACGGAGGAGTCAAAATCAGAGTCAAAGTCTGAGTCCGACACGTCAAGTTCATCAGTCAAAAAGGACAAACGGGTTTATAATAAAGAATTTCTGTTATCACAAAATAATTTGAATGACGAAACATTCAAAGTAGCATATACTTTGAATAATTCTGAAAAATTATATTCTGATGAAGAATTTTCAATAAGAGGTGTTAAAACTGAAATGATCAAAAAGGTTTTCAAATTAACAGAAATTGATATTTCTGAAATAAAAGATGTAAATCTTACTGAAAAACCTAAAAAAATATACCTCAAGAGATAAACAAAGATTAAACAAGAAAAAAGGTTACAGCTCTGGTTCAGGTTTTCAAAAGAATCCAAACCATAACGGTAATTTCAAAAAGAAAGGTCTTGGTTTTATTCCACCGAAAAATCATAAAAATGAGAAAACTTATAAACCAAAAACTATTTTTGTTTCAGGAACATCATCTGAAGAAGAAAAAGAGAAATTGTTCAGGAAACAGACAAACAAAGAATTCCTTGCGAAGAAGCAAGAGGGAATGAAGAAGGAAATTGCTCAGAAAAAGGAGACAAGAACTTGTTTTCAATGCAAAACAGTTGGTCATACTGCCAGGAATTGTCCAAAGGCAATCCGAACAAAACAGGGGGTCTCTGAAAAACTGAAGGAAAAGATGGTTGAAAATGAACCGCCAACCAAACAATTTAAAGTTTTTAAAAATTCAAAGTTTGAGGTTGGTGAGTGTTCAAAAAGTTTTTACAGAAGAAAAGTGAATCTTAACAACCAAAAGTGGGTTGTTAAGAATTCAGATGCTAGTTCTGGTGATGAATCTGACTCGTCAAAGTCAGAGGAGCCACAAGTTATGCTAAAAGAAGAAAAATTAGTTCCGCCATTTGATGATGCAAATTTTTCACCATTACGGGTTGAAAATTTAAAATAAAAAATTGGAAAAGTTGAGATTTCAAATCAATTCTTTTCTGAAAAGAAAAAAATTGATGTTGAAAAAGCCTTTAACCCCACAGTTCAAAATATTTTTGGAAAAATGGTTGACGGGAAGGTCAAAGGGGTAAAGGAATTTTATGAGAAAAAAAAACGAAGAAACCAGGTGAAGATGGGTCATCCCAGGTTAGTAACTGGGATAGTACCTATCATGATTAAAACTCTGAACTTGCCGGAGCTCCCAAGTTGGTAATCATGGAGCAGGAATCGTCATCATTCTTAAAAATGTTTGTTTGGTAAACCTACAAGTGGTAGTATTTTTTAAAATTGTCATATTTTATTTTACAAGTGGTTGGTTGATAAGTGAACCTACTAGTGGTTGTAAAAGGGTTTTCACATACAAGTGGTTAATCAAGGTCATTAATTTGAACTTGATTTAACTTTCATTCAAGTGGTAATTGGAAAACAAAGTGATGAGTTTATCCCCTAACCTACAAGTGGTTTGGTAATATCAACAAAACTTATTTTCTGGAAAAACCATTTTGATTAAAACAAACTTAATTGTTTTGAAATCTTAATGGGAAAATAGTTTGTTGTCAGGGGGAGTTCTGATTGTTTATGCCAAGTGGATGGCGATTTTTCTTTATTTGTATAGTTTGTTTTCAAATTTTTCTTTGAAAATCAAAAATTGAAACATATTTTTGATTTTAGGGGAAGTAAAAATTTTTAGAAATTTCAAAAATTTGAAAAATCCAAAAACATTAAAAAATGAAAAAGAGTTTTGTTGTGAAAAAGAGGAAATGATAGTACATCAGTGGACTATCATAGCATGCTAAAGAATTGGAAAGTTAAATGTGATAAACGGTCTCACTGATGATATGCCAGTAGGTTTTTATACATTCAGTAGATTGTGTTCGAGATATAAACCTAAATATCAAACTTACTTATTTCGTGGGGAACATCTCTCGGATATATGGGTAACCCCCGAAATCTTGTTTGAAAGACCCCTCTTTCTGAGATACTAGGTCTTTATGCTTAGTGATATCTGGGGTATTATCCCGGGACTTCTGATTTTGCGGAAGCAATGGCCTAGTCCCCGTATAATACTTTTCGCTTGCTTGAAATAAAAGCACTCCCCTCAGCATAAAAAATGATGAAACATTGCAAAATGCTAATCATGTGATGTTGAAGAAAAGATTCTCTAAAGGGAACACACCTTAAAGTCGAACCATCATCTCTCTGATTTTGCGGAGGCAATAGCCTGAGCTCTCATGGTCTCGCATTTAACCCTTTACAGATATCATCTAGGTATACTCACCTGTAAGACTGAATATTGGGATCTGGATACGGGAGTATATTCTGAGGTGGGACACTTGATTAAGTTTAAGTCTCTAAAATATTAATCTCGTATCTCGAAACAGTTGAACTTTGTGTGAAAATTTAAGTGGATCAGTATACTGACAATCTAAGTGAATCGTTTAGAACTTAAAATGCTTAAAGCTTAACGGTGTTGGTGATTTGTCTCATAAACTGATATGATCCTCTTACACAATCTCACAAAAATATTGTCTGTATATATTTCTTTAATGCTTTTACTTTAAAAACAAAAATCCAAAAAGAGTTTAAGTGTGTTTTAGCATAATTTTTTGAAAAATACAAAAAGATTTTCGACAACTGATGTTGAAAAGATAATTTTCAAAATTCCGAGTGCTAAACATGATGAACAACATGGTTGGGAGTTTGTTTGAAATAAGAAAAGATTTCGAAATGAAAATGTCAAATCTGAATGTTATGTTTACAAGTGGTCATCTGAAATTATAAATGTTAAATCATTTTGGATGATATTTTCATGAGATTGTTTGAGTTTGAATGTGATAAGCAGAATTTAAAATTGTTAAAATTTAAAATATGTGAAACTTATTTTTTAGGTAGAGATTGTGCAGGCAGAAGCAGCAAAGTTTCGACTCCTGAAAGATATGAAAAGCCAGGTTCCAGATTCTGTGTTTATGGAGAGTCAGGCAACGGTCCTGAACCTGTGAAAGTTGTAGAAGTTGAGCCAGGTCACAATTTTGGAACAAGAGCTATTCCAGACTGCGATCCCAGCATAGCGAAAGGGGGAGTTTGAAGACAGCCAAGAGGGATTTTGAAGATGTAAAGATCCAGTTTCTGATCCTGAAACTATGTACACACAAGCTGCTGATGCTGAAGAACTGAAGGAATCAAGAGATCTGATCAAGAGAAGATAAAGACAGATTGAGATTCAGAAAGAGAGAGAAGATAGAGTTTGATAAAGGATGCTTTCAATGGAGAATTCTTTGGAAAGAGCGAGAAGACTGATAAAGACTGAAGGGTTGACATCCCGAAGACTCGACACTGAAGACTTCGTCAACATCCAAGTGGGAGTATGTTGGTGCATATGTTTGTCGACTTCGTCTTGTATCGAGTCTTGTATTTATTTAGATAGATCAGGGCACATTGTTCGAGAAAAATGAGAAAAGTGAGAGATGTGGTCATTTCGCACGAAATGGAACTTGTCCATTTCCTACGAAATGATACTTGGCCATTTCGTACGAAATGATACTTGGCCATTTCGCATGAAATGATGATTGCCATTTCGCACGAAATGCCATTTCGTGTGAACTATTTCGTGCGGAATGGTGAGCCTATAAATACGTGTCTTGTCATTTCATTTGTAACGTTTTCGATTCCGGTAGCGAAGCTCTGCCGAAGTGTCTCCAGCATTGTAAAACGATCTGATATCAATACAGAGATAGTTTAAAGTGATTCTACGTGCAAATTCAGCAGAAATAACTCCGATACGTCTGATTCCACCTTTCGTATTGGATAGTACTCTTCTGAACGATTCGTTTTGGTCGTGCAAACGATCCTACAAAATTTGCACTTTTGTCACACCCAACCGATGGCGGAATCATCGGGGCGCGGCACTGAGCGAAACAGATTGTCCATGAGTATCCATAACAACTATTAATTACCAGATATTTAAAACGGTCATGTCCCATACCATAACATATCCAAATAAAACAGTTATTACAGATAATTATCTCACAAACAACTACTGATCCGACAACTCAGATTTTAAAATAGACAATTTATTTATTTGTTTCTAGGACTCTTTCCTAGCCTCAATTTCATCACACAGCAAACAAGGCGTCCTAGCATCTTATGCACCTGCCACATACGTTAAAGTAAAAGTCAATACACATAGTGTAAAGGTGAGCATACAAGTTTGATAATAGCATATAGAGTTTGAAATTGATTACGCATAACCAGCACGTACAATGTGTGATGTGAGGCACGTTAGTTATCGATATGATCCTATCGATACCAATGACTGCGGGTTAACTGCCCAAGGCAGTTTGTAACACATATACACCACTGTGAACCATGTGACTACTTGTCCTTAACAACCCCTGAGTGAACATGTGCTGAGTCCAAACTATAGTACTATCGTTGCTAAGGCAGGTAGACAGCAATATATGTGTAAACATAACAAACAAGCATTCATCGAGTCACGTATACATGCAGTAGCGGTTAGCGTTAAAGTATTGCGTAATGTGTTTGATGTGATTTAGAATAAGTAACGTATGTAACACCCAAAAGTGTGTAAAGCAAAAAGGGTTCGAGTATACTCACAGCGATTGAGTTAATGGATTGAAGGGAGCGCTAGAGCGAGATTAGCCTGAACAGTTAACGATAGCATAAGCGAAAGTTGGTGCGTAAGACGATGAAGAGTAACCAAGTATCGGATGGTAATCCGATCGGATGGAAATCCGATCGGATGGAAATCCGATCGGATGGCCAGTCGATCGAGTGGCCAGTCGTTCGGATGGCTATCCGTTCGGATGGTCATCCGATCGGATGGCCATTCGATTGGATTGTCATCTTGCTTGATGAGGATGTGTTTGTGTATGATGGTTTGACCTTTGAAGTTTTCGTTGTAGCATTTTGAAAATAGAGAAGTATCTCTACCCTTCAGGTCGGTCGTTCGATCGGACGGTGATCCGATTGGCGAGGCTTCTCAGTGTGGGAACAAATTCACAGCAGGACGGCCACTCGATCGGATATCAATCCGATCGGGTGGAAATCTTGTGCATTGAACATGTTAAAAATTGTTTAAGTATCCAAGTCCCAAACGTCACACGACCGGACGGTCACTCGATCGGGTGGCAACCCAATCGGGCGGTAATCCGTTCAACATTCAGATCCTGGAATAGTTTGGTTAAAAGTTTAAGTGTGGGACCAGGTGCAACTCGATCGGATGGTCGGTCGATGGGACGGCAATCCGATCGGACGGAAATCCGTCCCGACGATTAGATCATCTTAACACCTGATTCTGTTTTGAAGTTTGGTAGTTTGAACGAGGCGTTTTGATAGCTTGTTTAAACAACAGGAACCACATCTCGTCCCAAGGGAGCCTACCGAATAGGAATCACCCTAGTCTGACCAGTTCACGGTTCGAGACGGTTGTTCATGTTCAAACCCGAAATCAACTATCTCTCGGATAGAATTTAGATCTGGAACTGATACATCACTAAGAATGAGTAGAAGATTAGAACAGGCTCTGATTCCATTGGGTTTGAGTGCATTGAGTGTAAAAGAGTTGAAAGAAAGTTAGAAACCATCTTTCAATCCCTTTCACCATGAATATGTTCAGATCTATGCAAGATCTTTTTTCGTTCATGTGGAAATCATCCGGATCTAAGTTGTTCTTGGTGGATTGAAGCCAAAACATGAAGTTCATAAGAACACCATGACGACATCATCCTAGAACACCTCAAATCCACTGATTTCACGGTTAAAAGTTTAGATTTGAAAGAGAGAATGATGAAGAAGTGTGTGTAGATTATAGAAGTATAAGATTTAGGTTGAAAACTTAAAAGAATTGAGAGGAATCGAGTGAAATAAGCTTGAGAACAGCTGAGTAGAGCAAGGGAGCTGTCACCATCAAAGGAGGTGACAAATGGGGGTATTTATAGGGTTTCCCAAAAAGAAAAGTGGGAAAAAGGCTGGTCGATCCTGTGGCAGTCCGATCGGGTGGGTGACAACTAGATCGGATGGCAACCCTATCGGATGGCAATCCGATCAGATGGCCACTCGGTCGGTTGGCCACTCGATCCTCGAGTTCGACACGATTAGTTTTGACGTTTCGATTCACGTGTAATGTGTTGCGATGCGATTCGAGAGAGCGATTAGATAGTATTACACATTAATCCCAACTACTATATCTAACATACAATCACTATAATTAACTTGCGATTAGCATCTGCGATGCGATAGATTTGCGATTTCGATTAACACCACAACATAAACATAACATGCACAAGTAACACATTAATAGCACACACACGTAAAACAATATCCAGAACACGTAATTCGAGTTGCGATTACGATTAAGTCGATTATAGATTAATATGCGATAATTAGCGATTAATCTCGATTATTAATAAGTACTCCACATAATACAACTAATGCGATAAAATAAATAGATTATCTACAAGTGAAAGAAGTCAAAACAGGAGTTAAGCAAGGAGTAACAGATCGCAATTAGCAATCTTTTCTTCCTTTGACTTCAATCTTGACTTTAACTTTGAATTTCAAAACACGGGGTGTTACAGCCTCCCCATCTTAAGGGAAATTCGTCCCGAAATTAGGCCGAAGCCGTAACTTTGAGTTCCCAAGTGAACTCTGCGCTTCGTTTGCCTTCCCAGCCAACTTTCACAATGGGAATGCGCAAGCGTCGGAGCTGCTTGGTTTGGCAGTCCATGATCTCGACAGACTTTTCCACGAAGTGTAGCGTTTCGTTTACTTGAAGGTCCTCAAGTGGTACATGTAAATCATGCTTAGCTAGGCACTTTCTGAGGTTCGAAACGTGGAAAGTGGGGTGGACGTTGCTAAGTTCCTCCGGTAGTTCGAGTCTATAAGCCACTTTCTGATCCTTTCCAGAATCTTAAAGGGTCCTACATATCGAGGCGCGAGCTTTACTCTTTTGCTGAATCTGACCACACCTTTCCAAGGTGATACCTTTAGGAGTACATGGTCGCCAACGTCAAATTCAAGGGGTTTGCGTCGTCTATCGGTGTAACTTTTCTGACGACTCCGAGCTTTCAGTAGATTGTCTCGAATTTGGAGTATTTTGTCTGTCGTTTCTTGCAATAGCTCAGGACCGGTTAGTTGCGAGTGTCCGATCTCGTGCCATACAATGGGCGATCGACATCTTCTTCCATATAATGCCTCAAATGGTGCCATTTGAATGCTGGAATGATAACTATTATTGTGCGAGAATTCGACTAAAGGTAAGTATGCGTCCCAATTACCACCGAAATCTATGACACACGAACGGAGCATGTCTTCAAGGGTACGGATCGTTCTCTCAGTCTAACCGTCGGTTTGGGGATGGAAAGCGGTACTTATATTAAGCGTAGTACCGAGAGCAGATTGAAAAGTTTCCCAAAGACGCGAGGTAAACCGAGCATCGCGGTCAGAGATGATGTCGCGAGGCGTCCATGTCGACAAATGATCTCATTGGTGTAGATTCAGGGTAATCTTTCTTCCTTATAGTCTTCTCATATCGGCAGAAAATGAGCAGATTTGGTCAAACGGTCAACAACAACCCAAATGCTATCGTGACTTGATGGCGTGCGTGGAAGTTTCGTTATGAAGTCCATAGCTATACTCTCCCATTTCCATATAGGAATCTCGGTTTGGACGAGTAAGCTAGAGTGTCTTTGATGCTCGGCCTTGACTTTTGAGCAAGTCAGGCACTTCGAAACATAGAGGGCGATATCCCTCTTCATGCTCGGCCACCAGTACTTGTAGCGAAGGTCCTAGTACATTTTGTCGGCACCGGGACGGATAGAGATCGGGATTTGTGGGCTTCGTCCATCAGAATATGTCGTAAATCGGTCCGCTTAGGGATCCAGATTCGGTCCAGATAATGGAATATCCCATTCGATTTATTCACTAGCTGGGCTCCATCGTTGATAATCCTTTCCTTCTTCAAAGTGCGTTCGGTGAAACAGGCGTGTTGGGCTTCGTGGATGAGGGTCTCGAGATCATATTGGGCTTGGATATTAGGGGCGCTATGCAAATAGCTCCGTCTGCTGAGCGCGTCGGCAACTACATTTACTTTGCCAGGATGATAACGAATCTCATAGTCATAATCGTTGAGAAGTTCTACCCACCGGCGTTGACGCATATTTAGTTCCTTCTGGTCAAAGATATGTTGTAGGCTCCTATGATCGGTGAAGATCGTACACTTGGTACCATAAAGATATGTTGTAGGCTCCTATGTTCGGATGGTCATCTGATCAGATGGCCATTTGATTGGATTGTCACCTTTCTTGATGAGGATGTGTTTGTGTATGATGGTTTGGCCTTTGAAGTTTTCGTTGTAGCATTTTGAAAATAGAGAAGTATCTCTACCCTTCAGGTCAGTCGATCGAACGGTCGTTCGATCGGACAGCGATCTGATTGGCGAGGCTTCTCAGTGTGAGAACAAGTTCATAGCAGGACGGTCACTCAATCGGATAGCAATCCGATCGGGTGGCAATCTTGTGCATTGAACATGTTGAAAATTGTTTAAGTATCCAAGTCCCAAACGTCACAAAACCGGACAGTCACTCGATCGGGTGGCAACCCGATCGGGCGGTAATCCGTTCAACGTTCAGATCCTGGAATAGTTTGATTAAAAGTTTAAGTGTGGGACCAGGTGCAACCCGATCGGATGGCCGGTCAATCAGATGGCAATCCGATCAGACGACAATCCGTCCCGACGATCTGATCGTCTTAATACCTGATTCTGTTTTGAAGTTTGGTAGTTTGAACGAGACGTTTTGATAGCTTGTTTAAACAACAGGAACCTCATCTCGTCCTAAGTGATCCGACCGAACAGGAATCACCCTAGTCCGACTAGTTCATGGTTCGAGACAACCGCTCTGGCGCAGGGAATGATAGGAGTTAAGTCAAAGAAGTCAAAATAGGAGTTAAGCAAGGAGTGACAGACCGCAATTAGCAATCTTTTCTTCCCTTGACTTCAATCTTGACTTTGACTTTGACTTTCGAAACACGGGGTGTTACAACTTAGGAATCCAAGGTTCTTACTATTTGCACAGAAAAGCCCCTTAAGGAATTTAAGATAGTACTTTGAGTATCCTTCTGAGAATCTAACATATGAAAATACGGAAGATTCTACCAGTACTTAGATGGCGAGCTTTAGAATCACACATAAGAACATAATCGCATCTTCGTTAACTTAGTTATTAGCTCGTTCATTAACTTGAATTAATGCATTTAAAGTACACTAGAAATCCAATCACGGACTTTAATTGGTGCTTTAAATGTCCCCAAGAATCGAACTATGAAGATAGGAAGATCTTATAAGGATTTGGCTTTGTTTCTGTCGTAACGTATCTTTCGTATTATAGCACACAAGGAAATCTAGTTAAGGACTCATAAAAGTAACTTTAGATATTAAATCAAAGATTTGAAATGGTATTCCAAGTATCTGTTTAAGAATTTTCAACTTGTACTTTGTTTCTTAAAAGAAACGAGTACTTGGGATTTTCGGGGAGATCACGAGTGATCATAAAATGAAAGAATCACACGAGTAGTTTGTTTTGTAAGGAACATGGTTCCTTGATGTCGGTATCGTAGGGGTATGTCACCATACACACAATCGTATCAGTTTTGGAAATAAAAGTGAAACAACAATTTTATTTATATAACAACTGAATTGTTTCAAGTGACTAAGATAACAACAAGGAAAATACAAAAGTCTAATTGTTCACTGCTGCATTGTCGTTTGCGTTTGCCTCGTTTATGTTAAACCCTCGTCCACGCGCTGGATTTGCTTTAACAAGTCTTGGGCAATTGTTTCTGTAGTGAGTAAGATCACCACAGTTATAGCACGATCCAGGTGGAAACTGTGCTTGAGCAACAGCTGGATTTGCAGCAGCTTGGTTTTAGATTGCATAACGGCAGGTATTGACAAAATGTCCCAATCGCCCACAATGGGTACATTTGTGACACTGTGTTTGTTCCAGATGATGACGGTTGCATTTGTTGCACAAAGGTGCAGTACCAACATAGTTTTTCCTTGTACGAGGTTGTGCTGGCTGGTTTGGTGCAACCTGATTGTTCTAAGCAACTACAACGAAGTTTTCTGAAGCCTTACTCTTCTTCGACTTTTTGGAGGACTCAGTCTGTTTATCTTTTGGTTTTTCTTGTGAAGACTCATCAGATGGTTTCGGGTCGCCCTTTCGGAAAAGCTTACCTTTCGGATCTGGGATCCAGTCAGGGTAGTAGATAGTTCAATGGCCTGTCTGACGGTAGTAGGGTTGCTACCAGTAACAATGTCCTGAACTAGGTCAGGGAGACCATCAATGTACTTTTCGATCGCCTTATCCAAAGGCGTAACCATGGTAGGACATAACAGGCTCAGTTCCTCATAACGGTCAGTGTAGGCTCGATGCTCACCGATGTCTTGCTTAGGATCGACGAATTCCCTTCCAAAGCCCTGAGTTCATGATGAGGACAGAACTCCTTCATCATTAGAGCTCGAAGCTCTTCCTAAGTTTGTGCCAATGCTACATCGGCACCCCTATCCTTAATCACACCATTCCACCATGTAAGTGATCTTTTCTGGAATCGCTCGATTCAAACTCAACCTTTCACTCGTTTGGGCAATGTACATGACGAAACGTATTTTCGAGACTCTCAAACCATTGTAGGATCCCATGGGCCCCTTCAGACCCAGTAAATATGAGTGGCTTAGCTGAATTGAATCTCTTATAGTTGCACGGAGCATTGTTGTTATTGTTTGCTAGGTTTACTTGGGTTATCAGGTTTGGGAGTACAGCAACGATTTACTGAGTGATAATAGCTGCGAGTTCGAAGTTATTTTGAGGTTGTGCATCACGTCGAGGAGGCATATTCTAAAAGAGCAAAGGAATATGGAAAGGAAACGAGTGAGATGTTATCGGATAGTAAGAATTGAATGCTTAAAAGAATATCGACAAAGCATGAAGATTGTGATCATTTGTCCGTTACCCTAAACAAACAAATGACACTGTGACTAATCAAAGTAAATAGGCCATACTAATGTATCGCGAAGACATGCTTTAGCCTATAAGTGGACACTCACCCCAAGAGTTCCTAGGTAAGAGTGACTGGTCTGATTATGTGGATTTGTACGAACACTGTAGCCTTAGACAGAAAACTTGAGGTACAGGGATCCACCCTTCCAGATTGCACGTGTTCACATTATTTAGACCCAAACTTTAATGATATTTTGAAAACTTTGAAGGTTCAAAACCTTATAGTAAATCAACGAAGATGAGATGATTGGTTTTCAAAAACGGATTCGTAATTTGTGTTCTTGTTTTGGTTGCCACCTAAAGATAGGCGACGGTATCGTTTTAAGACTAAGCACAAGATAACTTGTGTTAGGGTCCTAGGAAGGTTATAGTCTAGGTCAAAGCATTACTAATAACCTAATTCCCTATAACATTGGCTCTGATACCAACTTTTCTGTCACACCCCGACCGCGTAAAACAACAAACCGCGGCGGAAACGTCGGGGAGTGTCATAACAGAATCATTATTTCATAACCATGGATTAGAAAGTTTCATTTTATTGAATTATTGAACTCATTGTTATAATACAAATCAGATAAATACAAATAATTGTCTCTCAAGTTTTAAAGTCGCAAAGGCATGAGTCCATCCTATGTGTAGCATGCATCAACAGTCATCACATAGCGGCACCTGAAACATATGTGAAAATAGGTACGTCAGCATAAAAATGCCTGTGAGTAACATAGGATTTGTGAATTAGATTCATGGCTTTGGATAGTACAAGAAAATGTTTTATGTTTTCAAAAATAGCCATGAATCCTTGTAAAAGTTTGTTTCTAAAATGCGTCGTCTTGGTAAAATGTTTATAGTACATACGAAAATATGCTTTGGTTTTGAAACAAGCGGATGAGTAGTATATCTAAACATACTTTAGTTATGAATTAGTTAAATAAGTAGTATAACAAAATATACTTTGGTTTCTGAAATAATAGACTTGGTAGTATATCATAAGTATACTTCGGTTTAAGAATGTAAGCATCGGTAGTATACTAAATTATACTTTGGTTCAGTAAATAGCATATCAACTATGTTTTGGTTTGAAAATAGCACATCAACTATGCTTTGGTAGTATATTAAAATATACTTTAGTTCATGAAATAACAAAGTTGGTAGTATATCAACTATACTTTAGTAAATAATATCACGTTGGTAGTATGTCGGAACATACCTAAATCGTGGTTTGGTAGTATATCAAATTATACTTTAGTAAACAATAGCATATAAAATTATGCTTTAGCAAACGGTATCACGTTGGTAGTATATCGAAATATACCATAAATCACGATTTAGCAATACATTCAAACCTTAGTGGATCAAACTACACTTTAGAGACTATAGAAATACCACAAAGGCAAAATCTACTTGGTTAAAAATTTGGTTTCTGACATTCCATACAACAAGAATGGGGTGTCTTGTCCTATAGCGCTATATCGTATTACCAATCGGCTTAATCATCGTTAATGAATGTATAAGTAAACATATGAACAAACAAATATTCGTACAAACCTGGAAAATCAGTGTTTAAGCCATGGATAATAGTTCAATTCGTCAAAAGATAGTACTATGCATGTGTAATCATATAGTCGAAATCATGAAAATAATGAATAGGCACATATGAATCACCCCAAAACATTTGAAAACGTAAAAGAGGTGTCACAACCCCCGCCCCCTTATCTGTCCTGGGAACGGGCGGCCGCGAACATCAGTTGTGGTGGTATCATTTATTAATTTGGCAGCGGAAATTCATCAGGACCGTAGTTAGAAAATGTTTATCAGAGTAAAAACCACCATATTTTATATTAATAACCACATGGGTAAAACCCAAGTTTCTTATTACAACATAGGGATAAACCCTATTTTATTGAATTTAAAACATCGTCTTTTAGATAACTTTTATAGCCACATTTTTCCAAGCCGTAAGTGCTCTCCAGCTGGCTTTTTCCTAATTGGCTTTCACATTGTGTTACCTGAAACGCGTTTTAAAAACATTTTCAGTGGGAAATACTGGTGAGTGAATCCCAGTTTCATCAAGAAGAGTTTTATCAATTAACACAGTATTGAGAGCGATCACAATGTTTATTTCTACACAATTACTCATTAAGTACTGTCAATCCTGACTGGTGGGTCATATTACACATTGGCTAACTCGTTGTCCAATTATAACGTGTTCCGCATTTTGTATACAAAACCCCAACATACCGACAGTAATTGAAGAACTACAAAGACTCAATCACTGCTTAATCATATTGTAAAACATTTAAGGTTTTGTAAAACAGATTACAAAAAGGTTAACAAAAAGTGGATAAACTCACATTGTTGTTTTAGACTTCTTCTAGGGTTTCCTGATGTTAATCTATAATTTACACAAATATACATATGTTAGTATAATAACCCTTTATTTATATTAACTAAACCCTCCCCGAGACGGTATTCCAACAACTACGTCGGGCAGAACCACGACAGTTGTTACGGAACCCTGAATCAATCGGGCAGCGTATCTAATACGTAACTGGGGTTATAATACATACAACAGAGCAGAACTTCGTTAATTAGGGGGATATAATACCCGTATATTATGCCTACTCCTCAGAATTTCGTTAAGAAAGAAATGAATTGAGCGACGGAAAACGAAATCCCGATGCCTTCTTATATAGGGCTGAAATCCAAGTTTCTCGCGGCCCGCGTAAGGTAAGCTTAAGGCTTACGCGGCTCGCCTAATAGGGGGGTTAGGCCGTAGGTGATTCCGGGTCATGACTAGGTTCAACACGCTGGTGACAGGTGTCAACACAGGGTGTGATCTGGCCTCTTAGCTGTCGCGGCCCGCGTAAGGTGTAGCCTAGGGCTACGCGGCCCGCGAGCGCACCAAAATTTTTGTTTTTTAATTATTTTTAATGACATTTCATATTTTGGGCTCGGTTTTCACATACGGGGTGTATTTAGAGACATATAGGGGTATTTTAAAATATATTAGGGTGTTAGAAAAAAAATTTCAGGAGGTTTGTTATATCCTCCCCACCTTGTTTTAGAACTCGTTCTCGAGGTCTACTGGAACAAGTGTGGATATTTCCTTTGCATTTCTGATTCAAGCTCCCATGTGTATTCTGGTCCTCTTTTGGAGTCCCATTTTACTTTGACTGGAACTAATCTTTTATGCTTGAGATTCTTAACCTTCCTATCATCAATCTGTAGAGGCTTTTCCACAAATTTTAACTGCTCATTTTACCTCTATATCCTTAAGAGGTACTATTAGTGATTCATCAGCTAAACATTTCTTGAGATTAGATACATGAAATACATAATGTATTCCTACCATTTCCTCCGGCAGTTGTAGCTAATAGGTCCTACTCTTTTAATAATCTTAAAAGGTCCAACATACTTGGGGCTTAGCTTTCCCCTCTTGATGAATCTTACTACTCCTTTCCAATGAGAGAATTTTAATAATACTTTATCTCCTAATTTTAATTCCAACGTCTTCCGCCTGTTGTCAGCATAGCTTTTCTGTCGATCACGTGCTGCTTTCAGCCGTTCCTTGACTTGAATGATTTTGTCTGTTGTTTCTTGTACTATCTCAGGTCCAGATAGTTGCTTTTCCCCAATTTCTGCCCAACAGACTGGGGTTCAGCATTTTCATCCATAAAGTGCTTCGAATGGTGCAGCATTGATACTTGTGTGATAACTATTATTATAAGAAAATTCTATCAATGGTAAGTGATCGTCCCAATTACCTCCAAAATCAATTACACAAGCTCTAAGTATGTCTTCCATCGTCTGAATTGTCCTTTCGCTTTATCCGTCTGTTTGAGGTGATAAGTTGTGCTTAGATTCAACTTGATTCCCATAGCTTTTTGGAAACTTGTTCAAAAATGATAGGTAAAATGACTATCTCTGTCAGAAACAATTGATAGAGGAATTCCATGTAAAGAAACTATTTCATTTACATATAATTTAGCTAATTGTTCCATACTTAAAGTTTCCTTCATTGATAGGAAATGAGCTGACTTGGTTAGTCTATCTACAATCACCCAGATTGTATCTTTACCTTTCCTTGTTTTGGGTAATTTAGTAACAAAGTCCATTGTTATTAATTCCCATTTCCAAACAGGAATTTCTAACTGTTGTAATAAACCTGAAGGTTTCTGATGTTCAGCTTTGACTTGTGAACAAGTTAAACACTTTGCAACGTATGCTGCTATATCCTTTTTCATTCCTATCCACAAGAAATTCTTTCTTAAATCCTGGTATATTTTATTGCTTCCTGGATGCATCGTATATTTATACTTATGGGCTTCTTCTAATATATGATGACATAGGTTTCCTAATTTAGGTATCCATATTCTTTTCTTATGGAATCTCCAAATTCCATATGTTCCTTGTTCTAATTCTTTGATCATTCCTTTTAGTTTTTTTAGAATCATCCTTGATTACTGATTCTTGTGCTTTTCTAATCTGTTCATTTAAATCTACTTGTAGATTTAATTTAAGAGATCGTACTCTTTTTGGTTGTTCGTGATACTTTCGGCTTTAAGCATCAGCAACTACATTCGCTTTTCCTGCATGATACTGAATATCACTATCATAATCACTAAGCATTTCCATCCAGCGTCTTTGTCTCATATTCAATTCTTTTTGCCTAAAGACATACCTTAAACTTTTATGATCAGTGAAAACAGTAAACTTACTACCGTACAGGTAATGTCTCCAAATCTTAAGGGCGAAAATTATAGCTCCTAATTCTAAATCATGAGTGGAATAATTTTCTTCATGATTCTTAAGTTGTCTGGATGCATAAGCTATAACCTTTTGACGTTGCATCAATACACATCAATAACCTAATTTAGAAGCGTCATAATAGATTACAAAATTTTCAGTTCCTTCTGGTAACGCTAGTATGGGTGCATGGGTTAATCTTTGCTTAAGGATTCTAAAGGCTTCTTCTTGTTTTGGTTCCCATTTAAACTTAACAGATTTACAAGTTAGCTTAGTTAAGGGAATGGCTATTCTAGAAAAATCTTGAATAAATCTTCTATAATAACCGGCTAGTCCTAAGAAACTTTTTAACTCAGTTGGTGACTTAGGGGTTTTCCACTTGGTTATTGCCTCGATCTTGGTGGGATCCACATGAATTCCTTCATGATTAACTAGATGTCCAAGAAATTGTACCTGTTCTAACCAAAACTCGCATTTTGAAAACTTAGAATAAAGCTTTTCTTTTCTTAATAAACTTAAAAGTGCGTGCAAATGCTTTGCATGTTCCTCTTTCCTCTTAGAGTAAATTAGAATATCATCTATACAGACAATTATGAATTTATCCAAATATCGCTTACATATTCGGTTCATCATGTCCATGAATGCAGCTGGGGCATTGGTTAAACCAAACGGCATGACAGTAAATTCATAATGGCCATACCTTGTTCTGAAGGCGTGTGACACCTGTGTCACTACGACCATCAAAAAAATACCAAACCAATGAAATGTTTTTTTTCATACTTTGGATTTGTATAAATATGTGTATCATTTGCACATATCAATTCTTGTTCAATTTCGAGCTTTAAATCGCTTTCTAGAGAGTTATACCCGAACTGATGCGTAAACGCGATCAGTTTAATGCAACAAACACTCTGGAATAGTGAAATAGGCTTAACATACCTTAAATAACCTTTACATAACTTAGAAATAAGTTTTGAAGGGTTTGGTGTGTCAAAAACAAGTTTGTTCGCTCACAGGGACTATTTGCGTCAAACTGCAAAAGTCTGCCATTTCGTATGACAACGTACAGTCCAGGACATGATCATAAGCTAAACATACCATATTTAACCTAAACATAGCTTAGAAATAAGCTTTGAATGGTTCGGTGTGCGAAAATATGCTTATTTGATCTTATAGGGACTAAAAGTGTCAAAAACGGCGTAAGTTTGCATTTACACGCATATCTTACGTTCTGACCACATCTGGACATCCAAAATTTTTGTAGACACTAAAATATTTTTATTTTAGTGATCGGCATGCAAAAATACCATTCGTCGCTTAATTTGGATCGTTTTCGCGTCCGTTCAAGTTTCGTCGTAATTAGACGAATAACGCGACCATACGACCAAACGAGCCGACATCCGAGATATTTCTGAGCATATTTTGAGTCCTCTATACTTTGACCACCTTATAGAGCCTTGAAAATGGTTTAACAGGGGTTAAAAGTGCCAAAAATGGGCTTATGCAAGTACAGGGACCAAAACTGCAAAAGTTGAAACTGTTGATCATCTGACCTGTCCAGGCGGGCCGCGTAGCCCCTCCCCCTATTCTTACGCGGGGCGCGTGGACGTGCCAGCGATAGAAAACTTGTTTTTCAGCTTTTGTTTGCAACTTCAGGCCCTTGTATGCAATTTCTTTTGTTTTGGGAGCAAGTTAACACTTTACCAAGCAAAGGACACCTGTCATAACACTTGTATGGCTGAGATTTCATGCTTGTTGGCCACACAAACACATGTCTTGATCTCATGTACTCACCTCAAGTATAAATAACATGGCCATTTCATTGTTTAATTCACCCTTTATCTGATTTCTGTAAGTTGAGTTTTATTTAACTTCATACCTGAGATATTTAGATCAAGTTCTCCCTAACAAGGACCCTTTGTAAGCTTCTTTCGTTCTTTTATCGCTTTCCTAGTGAGAAAGTCAAACAATGTTTGACTTTCAGCTTTAACCACTCAATGGTCAACACAAAGTTTGTTTGAACTTTGTAACGTGATTGTAATCACGTTGGTTATAATCCTTAGCGATTATACCTACTAATTACCATGTTAACTAGGTGTAGTGACGAGTCAAAGTTTCGGTCAAAATGCGTTTTAGCATGCATTTTGCAACGGAACTACCTTTAGGTATCAAAACACTTTGTTTTGATACCAAATCAGTTTTCTAAGTTAGTAAAACATGTTTTGACATGTTTAACTCGTCACTACTAGTTTAGTGCTTGTTTAGGGTCTTAAGTTAAGCGGTCTAGACAACCGCTTAGACTTTCGAACCCGACCCGTTTGGTCGATCATTAGGATCCGACCAAGCATGTTTAGTGATCATAGTTGCATAGGGAATAATGTGACACCCATGATGAAACCAGGTACACCCTACACGGTCCAAAACTGTAAAGCACATTTAACACTTTAATTGTGCGAAAACCTTAAAAATATGTGTGACTTATATGCTTGATTAATTGATATCTATTATGGCTCGGAGGAATCCGAGAACACGTTATGACTGACATGACACTAATAAAGGCCAACAGTGCGAAGTTGGCGTGCTTAGCCTTGAAACACGTGTTAAATGGGAATGTCCTGTTTAACAGCGCTTTAAACCTTTGACATTGATTATTAGGTTATCAGTAGCATCATTTAAGATTTCGAGTTCCAGGAATAACTTAGTTTTGTGGCGTAGACAATTCTAAGAGTACGGAAATACTTGAATATGATATTTAGACCATAACGTAAGATTTGAGGCCTTATCTGGTAGTTGGCCCGTTAAACGAGGCAGTTCTGGTTAACGAAACGTTATCGATTTTAACGCACACGGAAACAACCAAACATGCATGGTACAGTCAGTCAAGCCTAAAAACATTTATGGAACACTAATATAATATATTTCAAGCAAATACATTAAAACGTTCGACTTTTTGTTAAATACGGGTTCGTATTTTTAAAACTACGCCTTACACGAGCATTTACCAAACTGACGGGTCGAACGACGATTTGAACCATGAGGTACCTTGACGGATATTGAGTAGAATAAGAGCCTGTTTAATCATGATAACAAAATATATTATATTTGGCCCTATTCCGTTTTTAATGAAACTTGGGTCAAAATGTAAAGAAAAATAAGCTCGCCTCAATGGTATATTTATAATTTTATAGAACACTATATTTTTTCAGTTACATGAGTAACATGAGCGAAGCAACATGAGTAACATGAGCGAAGCAGGTGAAATAATTCTAAAGTTATAATTTAAAAAAAAAAACAACCGCCTTCACCATCCATACCCATATTATATATCAAATAAATCATTCCACTTTCCTATTACTTCAACTTCTAGCAAAAACCACTTTCCTATTTACATATGCTCTTATAAATTTCCAGCAAAAAAACCAAGCCAAGGATTAAGGTATAATAGTGTTATGATGGTATTTTTTTATGACTTTTTCATGCTAAAACATGTAGTTAACAAAGGAAGCTTGAATTGATCCATAAATATTTGATATTTTGGGCCATGATGGCTGTTGAAACATGATTACTATGTAATAAGATTATACATGGTGTTTGGTGATGCGAAACATCAGTTTATGATACCAAAACACAAACTATTCGACAATTTTTGGTCAAATCAAACACTAATCGAAAAATAATGGTTCTAAGGCTTGATTGACATGGGTTATTGCATATTTGTGTTGTTTATGGTGTATAGGTACTGAATATAATCCATACATACTTCTGGACTCAAGAAAAACACTCGGACTCGAAGGAATCGCTAGGTATATCGCTCGAAACTCGAAACTAGCATAGGCAGAATATTGTTTAGTTCATAACTTGGTCCGTGATACTTGTATTGAGTTGAAATTTGGTGTGGCGATGAAGGGTACTGTCAGGAAGGTCCACGTAAAATTTTAGAATTTTTGTAATTTTGAACTATTATTGGTGAAGTTTTGACTGTTTTAAAAAAAGAATTCTGGAAATATTACCAAATGGATTCAATAAATAACCAAATTTTACAGAGACACTTAGGAACATATGAGGAAAGTTCTGGGAAAATTAGGAGTCTATTGGTTGAGTTTTGGTCGGGGTTAAAAATCCGTGTTTTTGCGAATTTCGGAAGCCGGAAACGCACCGATATTAAATCAGAAAAATCTTAAAATTTTTGGAGATGTTTCTGGAAACATAAGGGATGTACAGGAATGTTTTGGGGATTTTTGGATCACTGATGGCAATTAATATTAATTATGTGGTTAAATATGATTTTGTAAATAATTTATTTATACAAGTAAAATGGCAAAATAAATTCCCATAAATTTTTCCCATAATCTACTGATTTTTATTAAGTTATATAAAATTTACATATTTTTATTCAAATTCTAAGTTAAAGGGGAATTGTTTGGATTAAAAATGGATTATTTTAAATCAATTTCGGCAGTTTACCGTATAACGAACCGGCCGGAACTGGGAACTGACCCAACACGACAAATACTATAATTAAAACACGGGGAATATTCCGGGAGATTCCAGGGCGGATTGGACACTCGGGGTGTGTCCAATACCAGTTCGGGAAATTCCCGACGGTAGAAACGGAAACTCAAAATTGGACAACTTGGACTCCCCAAACACCCAAACTCCCTTAATGAAAAGTTAATCGTTCTTAAATAACAACGTGTTGGCATTATTGGTATTCCCGTACCATTGTCCGAACATGTTAAACTACTGACAATGCCTGGCACGCGAACCGGTGCCCGGAAGCCAAACTGAAAACTAATACTACCCTAACCTCCATCACCATACCAGTATTGTATAGGCTCAATCTGGAGTGAAAACTCCTGACATAATCCAAGTTATACGTGTTACCGACTTAGATACTGATGTAAGTCCATATTTAAATATATGCTTCTAGAAGTTGACCCGGTTGCTTGTTTACATCATGTGTGAAACTACTACATACACTGTGAGTTTTACTTCCCTATTTTTCAAACTGTTTTCCTGTTTTACATGGGGTGAAATGCATGTTACATATGTTTATACACGCACATATATACCTGACATGATGTGAATTATCTGAGTAAACACTAGTACATGAAAAGTCCCCACAGACCCAAGTGATTAACCATAGGCCGATGAATGTGTAAATAGTACTACTGGTCCGACAAACCCAATTGCGATGGCCAGGAATGCCATGAGATACATACGCAATTATACTTGTTTGAGCATAGGCTATGGGGTACTAGCCATAGCTACACAGGGGCAGTGTCGTGGTGGTTGACCACGTGGTTGAGGTGACAGTCAAGGCTTCACTTGTGGGCTCAGTATATATTCAATTAAATGTGCTAAATTTGAACTATAATTACACTTATGTAATACAAACTAAAACAGTGAAACTCACCAGCAGCGTTTAGCTGACCCTCTTTAAAAACTAACATGCATTTCAGGTAACTTGAGATTGATGTGATCCGTGTATGTGGTTCAAGACGTGTTTATTGGCAAATATTGAGATAGACGCATACGACTTAGAAGACTTATGTAGTTCATGGGAACACGCAGTTGTGACATACATGTAGTATGTAATCAACATTTTGTAATAAATAAAATGTAGTGTCTTTATAAACAATGTGCTTGTACCATAGGTGTCTGTTGCATCCCACGTTTTTCCTTCCGCTGCAAATCGGGGCAGCCATACCGAAGAAGGGGAGAGCCACTCGTCGAAGCTACACCATGACTACACCAACGGGAAACTCTGGTGGCTATAAAGGAACAGCCCCAAAATGCAACAAGTGCACTTTGCACCACTCTGGTGCATGTCGAGCAGGGATCTGCTCGAGGTGCCATACAAGTGGACATTATACCCAAAACTGTAAGACACCATTGGAACCCAACCGTTTCCAAACCCCAAGGCCTAAGCCTATTCAACAACGACCCCAACGACCAGCGCAACAGAATACCTAACCCCGTACTTGCTACGGATGTGGCAGTATGGAGCACTTCCGAAGAACCTGCTTAAAATTTGCTCCACAGCCAGCAGGAAGGGATACGCAGGGCCAAGCTTCTACCTCAAATGCAGTTCGAGGTCATTCCTTTATACTTGGGTCTGGTGACGCACGGCAGGATCCAAATGTGGTCTCAAGTATGTTCCTCATTTCCGATCAGTATGCTTCGGTATTATTTGATACGGGCGCAGATAGGAGCTACGTTTTCATTAATTTCTTACCCCTATTAAGTATGCCGGCTATTGACTTAACAAGTCCCTATTCCATAGAAGTTGCTAACGGTAAACCTATAACTAGTCACCAAATCATTCATGATTGTCCTTTAATTCGTAACGATCACCAATTCCTTATTGACCTACTAACGGTAGAGTTCGGAAGTTTCGATATAGTAGTGGGAATGGACTGGTTGTCCAAGTACAAGATGGAGATTATATGTGAGCAAAAGATTGTTAGGATCCCTCTTCCTAATGATGAAGTTATTATGGTACAAGGAGAGAAGTCTGGTACCATATTAAACCTGATATCCCACCTTAAAGTGTAGAAATGTATACGTCAAAGATGTTATGTGTTATTAGCAAGTGTAATGATGACCGCACCAAAAGAACAACGTATTAAGGATACCCCAGTAGTGTGTGATTACCCAGACGTGTTTCCCGATGAATTGCCTGGATTGCCACCTAATCGGCAAGTCGAGTTTCGTATCGACTTAATACCGGGAGCAGCTCTAAGTGCAAAAGCACCTTACCGTTAAGCATCTTCAGAGATGCAAGAACTATCATCTCAGCTACAAGAACTACTAGACTGAGGTTTTATCCGTCCCAGTTATTCACCTTGGGGAGCACCAGTGTTAATTGTGAAGAAAAAGGATGGAAGCTTTCGGATGTGTATTGATTACCGGGAGCTGAACAAGATTACCATAAAGAATCGATCTTCGATCCAATTATCATCAAGTGAAAGTTCAAGAGGAAGATATCCCTAAAACAGTCTTTCGAACTCGTTACGGTCACTATGAGTTCCTGGTTATGCCCTTTGGATTAACCAATGCACCCGCGGTATTTATGGACCTCATGAACCGAGTTTGTAAACCATATCTAGATAAATTCATCATAGTCTTTATTGACGATATTTTGATTTATTCCAAGAGTAAAAAGGAACACGAGCACCATCTAAGAGCCATACTAGAGATATTGAGGAAAGAGAAGTTGTACGCCAAGCTTTCAAAGTGTGACTTTTGGTTACAAGTGGTGCAATTCTTAAGACATGTGGTAGATCAACAAGGGATTCATGTTGACCCTAGTAAGATCGAAGCTATTAAGAATTGGCAAGCGCCTAAGTCTTCGAAAGAGATACGCCAATTCTTGGGATTGGCTGGAGATTACCGTCGCTTTATTGAAAACTCCTCCTGCATTGCTCAATCCTTAACTGCCTAGACACAGAAAGATCAAAAGTACTAATGGGGTGAAGAACATGAAACAGCTTTTCAGCTGTTAAAACAAAAGTTATGTGAGGCGCCAATTTTGACTTTGCCAGAGGGCAATGATGACTTTGTAGTGTATTGCGACGCATATCGACGTGGTCTAGGATGCGTATTGATGCAGAGAAACAAGGTTATTGCATATGCTTCCAGACAATTTAAAGTACACGAAAAGAACCATACAACGCATGATTTAGAGCTGGGCGCAATGATTTTTGCACTTAAGATCTGGAGGCATTACTTGTACGGTACGAAATGTACAAGTTATACATATCACATGAGCTTCCAACATATATTCAATAAAAAAGAAGCTCGATATGAGACCACGCAGATGGGTGGAGCTATTGAACGATTACGACTGTGAAATAAAATACCATCCAGGTAAGGCTAACGTAGTAGCCGATGCCTTGAGTAGAAAAGACCGAGTAACTCCACCCAGAGTGCGGGCTCTTGGGATGATTGTTCAAACCAGTCTTAAAGAGCAGATTCGTAATGCTCAAATGGAAGTTTTGGAGGAAGGCCAACTGAATAGCGAAAACTTACACTGAAATGAAGGGAATTTTGTGAGGAAACCGGATGAAATGTTGTATTTCAAAAATAGGGTATGGATTCCTACTCTCCATGACCTACGTCAACTGGTTATGGATGAGGCTCATAAATCTAAGTACTCAATTCACTCCGATACAGACAAGATGTACCACGACTTTAAGGAATTTTATTGGTGGCCATGTATGAAAAAGGACGTAGCAGAGTACGTGAGCAAATGCTTGACTTGTGCCCTTGTTAAGGCAGAATACCAGAAACCCTCGGGAATGTTACAACAACCCGAGATACCTCAATGGATATGGGAACAAATCACGATGGATTTCGTGACCCACCTTCCAAAAACACCCCGAGGTCATGATGCGATTTGGGTAGTAGTAGATAGACGAACCAAATCGGCGCACTTTATTCCGATTCGTACTACCTACAACACCGAGAAATTGGCCGAGATCTACACGAAGGAAAGTGTAGCTAGACACAGGTTACCAGTTGCAATCATTTCAGGCCATGATAGTCATTTCCCTTCACACTATTGGCAAGAGTTACTAGAAGCTTTGGGGTCTAGGATAGACCTGAGTACGGCTTACCATCCCCAAACCGACGGCCAATCAGAACGAACTATCCAGACATTGGAGGATCTGCTTCGTTCTTGCACCCAAGACTTCGAAGGAAGTTGGGATAAGCACCTTCCCCTCATTGAATCCTCCTACTATTACAGCTATCATAGTAGCATACAAGCTGCACCGTATGAAACACTATATGGCCGGATGTGCAGATCGCCCCTTTGTTGGGCTGTAGTGGGCAATACTCAACTCACGGGATCTGAACTAATTCAAGAAACAACCGACAAGGTGCATAAGATCCAAAGTAGACTGAAAGCGGCCCGAGATCGGTAGAAAAGTTACGCCGATGTTCGCAGGAAACCGTTGGCGTTTGAAGTAGGTGACAAAGTACTGTTAAAAGTGTCACCGTGGAAAGGAGTGATCAGGTTTGGAAAGGCAGGAAAATTGGCTCCGAGATACATTGGGCCGTATGAAATTACTTCCAAGGTTGCATCTGTAGCGTACCGATTGAAATTACCAGATGAACTAATCACAATTCATGATGTCTTCCACGTATCCAATTTAAAGAAATGTCTCACGGATGAAGCAACCATTATACCGTTAGAAGATGTGCACATTAATGACAAACTCCACTTTGTGGAGGAACCAGTAGAAATAGTAGACGGGAAGACCAAATAACTACGTTATAACAAAATCTCGCTGGTGAAAGTCCGGTGGAACTCGAAGCAAGGACCTGAGTATACCTGGGAACGGATGGATGAGTTCCGTAGAAAATACCCACATCTCTTCCCTAACAAGACTAATTGAATTTCGGGGAAGAAATTTCTAAACCAGGGGAGACTGTGAAACCCATGACGAAACCAGGTACACCCTACACGGTCCAAAACTGTAAAGCACATTTAACACTTTAATTGTGCGAAAACCTTAAAAATATGCGTGACTAATATGCTTGATTAATTGATATCTGTTATGGCTCGGAGGAATCCGAGAACACGTTATGACTGACATGACACTAATAAGGGCCAACAGTGCGAAGTTGGCGTCCTTAGCCTTGAAACACGTGTTAAATGGGAGTGTTCCGTTTAACAGCGCTTTAAACCTTTGACAATGATTATTAGGTTATCGGTAGCATCATTTAAGATTTCGAGTTCCAGGAACAACTTAGTTTTGTGCCGTAGACAATTCTAAGAGTACGGAAATACTTGAATATGACATTTAGACCATAACGTAAGATTTGAGGCCTTATCTGGTAGTTGGCCCGTTAAACGAGGCAGTTCTGGTTAACGAAACGTCTTCGATTTTAACGCACACGGAAACAACCAAACATGCATGGTACAGTCAGTCAAGCCTAAAAACATTTATGGAACACTAATATAATATATTTCAAGCAAATACGTTAAAACGTTCGACTTTTTGTTAAAGACGGGTTCGTATTTTTAAAACTACGCATTACACGAGCATTTACCAAACTGACGGGTCGAACGACGATTTGAACCATGAGGTACCTTGACGGATATTGAGTAGAATAAGAGCCTGTTTAATCATGATAACAATATATATTATATTTGGCCCTATTCCGTTTTTAATGGAACTTGGGTCAAAATGTAAAGAAAAATAAGCTCGCCTCAATGGTATATTTATAATTTTATAGAACACTATATTTTTTCAGTTACATGAGTAACATGAGCGAAGCAGGTGAAATAATTCTAAAGTTATAATTTAAAAAAAAAACAACCGCCTTCACCATCCATACCCATATTATATATCAAATAAATCATTCCACTTTCCTATTACTTCAACTTCTAGCAAAAACCACTTTCCTATTTACATATGCTCTTATAAATTTCCAGCAAAAAAACCAAGCCAAGGATTAAGGTATAATAGTGTTATGATGGTATTTTTTATGACTTTTTCATGCTAAAACATGTAGTTAACAAAGGAAGCTTGAATTGATCCATAAATATTTGATATTTTGGGCCATGATGGCTGTTGAAACATGATTACTATGTAATAAGATTATACATGGTGTTTGGTGATGCGAAACATCAGTTTATGATACCAAAACACAAACTATTCGACAATTTTCGGTCAAATCAAACACTAATCGAAAAATAATGGTTCTAAGGCTTGATTGACATGGGTTATTGCATATTTTTGTTGTTTATGGTGTATAGGTACTGAATATAATCCATACATATTTCTGGACTCAAGAAAAACACTCGGACTCGAAGGAATCGCTAGGTATATCGCTCGAAACTCGAAACTCGAAACTAGCATAGGCAGAATATTGTTTAGATCATAACTTGGTCCGTGATACTTGTATTCAGCTGAAATTTGGTGTAGCGATGAAGGGTAGTGTCAGGAACGTCCACGTAAAAGTTTAGAATTTTTATAGTTTTCTACGATTATTGGTGAATTTTTTACTGTTTTACAAAAAGAATTCTGGAAAATTTACCAAATGGATTCAATAAATCACCATGGTTTACAGACACACTTAGGAATATATGAGGAATGTTCTGGGAAAATTCATAGTCGATTGGTTGAGTTTTGGTCATGGCTAAAAATCCGCGTTTTTGCAAACTTTCGGTGGCCGAAAACGCACTGAAATTAAATCGGAAAAATCTTAAAATTTTTGGAGATGTTTCTGGAAACATAAGTGATGTCCAGGAATTTTTTGGGGATTTTTGGATCAATGATGGTAATTAATATTAATTATGTGGTTAAATATGATTTTATAAATAATTTATTTAACAAGTAAAATGCAAAAATAAATTCCCAGAAATTTTTCTCATAATCTACTGATTTTACTAAGTTATATAAAAATTTAAAGATTTTTATTCAAATTCTAAGTTAAAGGGGAATTGTTCGGATTAAAAATGGATTATTTTAAATCAATTTCGGCAGTTTACCGTATAACTAACCGGCCGGAACTCGGAACTGGGAACTGACCCAACCTGAAAAATACTATAACTAAAACACGGGGATTATTCTGGGAGATTCCACGGTGGATTGGACACTTGGGGTGTGTCCAATACCAGTTCGGGAAATCCCCGACGGTAGAAACGGAAACTCAAAATTGGGCAACATGGACTCCCCAAACACCCAAACTCCCTTAATGAAAAGTTAATCATTCTTAAATAACAACGTGTTGGCATTATTGGTATTCCCGTACCATTTTCCGAACATGTTAAACTACTGACATTGCATGGCACGCGAACCGGTGCACGTAAGCCAAACTGAAAACTAATACTACTCTGACCTCCATCACCATACCAGTATTGTATAGGCTCAATCTGGAGTGAAAACTCCTGACAGAATCCAAGTTATACGTGTTACTGACTTAGATACTGACGTAAGTCCATATTTGCATATATGCTTCTAGAAGTTGACCCGGTTGCTTGTTTACATCCTGTGTGAAACTACTACATACACTGTGAGTTTTACTTCCCTGTTTTTCAAACTATTTTCCAGTTTTACATGGGGTGAAATGCATGTTACATACGTTTATACGCGCACATATATACCTGACATGATGTGAATTATCTGAGTAAACACTAGCACATGAAAAGTCCCCACAAACCCAAGTGATTAACCGTAGACCGGTGAATGTGTAAATAGTACTATTGGTCCGACAAACCCAATTGCGATGGCCAGGAACGCCATGAGATACATACGCAATTGTACATGTTTGAGCATAGGCTATGGGGTACAAGCCATAGCTACACAAGGGCAGTGTCATGGTGGTTGACCACGTGGTTGAGGTGACAATCAAGGCTTCACTTGTGGGCTCAGTATATATTCAATTAAATGTGCCAAATTTGAACTATAATTACACTTATGTAATACAAACTAAAACAGTGAAACTCACCAGCAGCGTTTAGTTGACCCTCTTTAAAAACTAACATGCATTTCAGGTAACTTGAGATTGATGTGATCCGTGTATGTGGTTCAAGACGTGTTTATTGGCAAATATTGAGATAGACGCATGAGACTTAGAAGACTTATGTAGTTCATGGGAACACGCAGTTGTGACATACATGTAGTATGTAATCAACATTTTGTAATAAATAAAATGTAGTGTCTTTATAAACAATGTGCTTGTACCAGAGGTGTCTGTTGCATCCCACGTTTTTCCTTCCGCTACAAATCGGGGTGTGACAAATAACCTCTGAGGTTATACCTTATGATCACACAGGATTGGTTAGTTATTTGTTAAGTAGCTTGTATGCCGATAGGAAATGACCAAAACGCCCTTTTGAAGCATAAATCCATATTTTGCATATGTGAACATGTTTCTGACATATAATCTGATTTAGTAACATGTTTAGGGATAATTGGGCATGTAAGACTTGACATAGCACATAGTTAACCATCCGACCATAGTTTTACGCAAACGACGCGTTATAGTAGCTTATACTACCATGATGGCCGACAACTATGATCTTAGTTAATTTCTATTGGGCCGCTATTGATGAAACTGTGAATGATAGATTGTGTTGAATGATTTAGATTATAATAATCGAAGCTATATCTGTTTGATTGGTACCATGAAAATTCATTAGGTTATTGACTGTGATGATTGATCTGATGCGTATGACTGGTGGGGATGACTTTTGTTAAGATGATTAGGGTTGCAGGTTGTTCATGACGAAACTTGATGTCTCGAAACACACGCATGCACGACGAAAGTCAGGGGGTTTGTGTAATTGATGTTATTGTTCGGATAAGGTGAATGACATGTGTGTTGTTAAACAAACTATATGACATATGTGAGGTTAAAGGAACTGTATGCTATGTGAACTATATGATATGTGTGGGGTTAAATGAAACTGTGTGAATAGAAACGGTTGTTATATTGGGTTGTACACAGCCGTATACATCGTTGGGCAGAGACGGTTTGGCCACATGCAACTGGGCTCGCATAGGTCACGGCCTACTCGCATATCTAGTGGGCCTTTGACTATTTGGGTTAATAAGTGGGCGAAGCACTAACCGCACCTCTACTCGTACATCGTACATTTTCACTTTGGGCCTTGTGTTGAATGAAGCATGGAATGTTAGGCTTTTGACTAGAAACGTGAATCTGTAATGTGTATTAACATTGTAAACTGAATGTTTTAATGTGTATAGACGATGTGTGAATTATGAAATGTGTTGTGGCATGGCTTATGCGTATGTGAAACTGATTGAGTACCATAATCATAATAGGCCTTGATTGACTACGTGTGAACAAGTAATTAATCTTACCGAGCAAACCACATGTGAGTTCACTACTTTTGAGCATGCGTCCCAGTGGTTGGGACAGTCAGTGGGTATCCCTGGGAGGGATAAGTCTTTTGGGTAAAACTGGTATATTGGCTAATATTCTCATTCTATCACTCTTAAGTCCCATCTTTTGTTACCGGGGAGGTAACGGCGTATTAGTTGGTAGCGCTACTTAGGTTTGGCACCCTCACCCGTTCCTGAGAGAGGGCGGGTGTGAACTAATGACCCAGTCGGGCCCAGTGCTTTGATAGGAGCACTGGGGAACGGGCAAAACATACATCAGGAGCCGTCTTGTTCAGTATCGAGATATTATCAACATTGCTTTCGTATTTGTTAAACAAACTTGACTAAATACTTGGTAACAAACGTTTTATTAAAACTATGAACTCACCACCTTTGTCTGATACACTTGTTGCATGCTCGTAGGTCGTTAGGTATTTTGGATGGTGGAACTTGCTGTCTGAGGTAGCTGGAGTGGTCATGGGTCGACAGAAGAGATTCATGAGATGGTTCTTAATATTGTAACTTGGTTTTGATACTGTTTAACTTTAGTTATCTATTTTGCTTCCGCTGAACTTGTTGGGATTTTCTAAACTTATTATTGGTACAATTCTTTAATGATTGGTATTTTATTTACAAACTTATTATGAGTTCAATATGATTGGTGGCTCGTTATTGGTTTGTCACACGCCTAGCAGGGACACTCCCTAGGTGGTATTTTGGGGGTGTGACAGTTTGGTATCAGAGCCACTGGTTATAGTGAACTTGGTTTTAAAACGATTTTATAAAACCAGACTATAACCGAACTGATCTGAAATCAACCATGACACTCAGCTCCAGACTGCAAGGTTCGTCTCTTGTTTATTATTGCACAGTATCTCTAGTATTTACTATTAGAAAACATCCCACGTGAATACACACTTGGCACTACAGTAAGAACTTATATGCTAACATCCCATGTTATGTGTGACACTCCTAGAACTTTCATGAGCTATGTTGTGATGTCATTTGTCTTGTTGTATGAATTCAGGGAAACCTTTTAACACAAGTTGGGAGGAATTGAGACAAACATGCAAACTGGGTTATTATTATGGGTGCACACATAATAATAAGGTGGGGTGCATGTGAGTCCCAGTGAAACTTGACAAGTGTGCAAAGGGTTCCGCTCTGTTGATTGATTTTATGTTAGAACTCAGAAACTTGTGGAGACCATAGTAATGCTTGACTCCTACATGAACTTGCATCTTAAATCCTTCCTTTCCTATATAGAATCATGAGTGGACGTGGTGGACGTGGTGGAGGCTGCGGAGGTGGGCGTGGCCATATTGCTATGACTCAAGCTGAGTTAACCGATCTAATCAACACTCACGTGGCTGAAGCCCTAGCGACTTATCAGGCTGGTCTACCGGTGCAGCAGAATCTGCACCATCCACCTGTTTTCACGTTCAAAACCTTTATGGATTGTAAGCCGCAGACCTTCAGTGGGACTGAAGGGGCTGTAGGACTCCTGCGTTGGTTCGAAAAGGCAGAGTCCGTATTCGTGATGTGTAACTGTCCTGTTGGGGACAGAGTGAAGTATGCTACGGGCACACTTGAGGATGGTGCCCTGACATGGTGGAATGCCCAGGTTCAACTGTTGGGCATCGAGGCGGCGAACGCCACTACTTGGGACAATTTTAAGGAGTTAATAAGGGAGGAGTATTGTCCTCGCGATGAGATACATAAACTGGAAAATGAGTATTATGATCTGAAGATGGTGGGATCCGAGATTGAAGCATACGTGAAACGGTCTCATGAGTTGGCTATCATGTGCTCGAATTTGTCCCGACCTCCGCATCGAAGAATTGAATTATTCATCAAGGGATTACCTTCACGAGTGAAGGGTTTGGTTACTGCAGCAAACCTCAATGACCTGACTCATATTGTCCGTTTGGCTCGCAAGATCACCGATCAGGAGGTGGAGAGCGGGTTGCTACCACCGCGTGTTTCTACTGCTACTACTACTGTTGCCGCTACTACGGCTACTACTCCCGCCACTGATAGCAAGCGCAAGTGGAACGATGTGGACAAGGTGTCCAATTCAGTGCAGTCACAGAAAAGGCCGGACACTGGCATCAATCGTAGTTTCACTCAGTCGTCTTCAGTGAATCAGAATCAGTGTAACAATTCAGGTCAGGGTTCTTATGCGGGAAAACTACCAAAGTGCAGTAAGTGCAACTATCACCATCGGGGGCAGTGTACTCGAGTATGTCACAGGTGCAACAAAGCGGGGCATATGGCCAAAGATTGTAGGGTTTCACTTCCGAGACAGCAGCAGCAGCAGCCACAGCAACATGACAGACAGCAACCTCAGCAGAATCAGGGTAATCGCAAGAGTTGCTTTCAGTGTGGTGACGAGGGTCATTTCAGGCGGGATTGCCCTCAGTTGAATCCGAATGCGGGTAATAACAACAACAATGGGAAAAACAATGGGAACAATGGTGGAAACGGTGCGCGTAGGCGCGTGTTTATTATTGGAGCTGCGGAGGCTTGGAATGATAGCAACGTAGTGACTGGTACGTTTTCAGTAAATGGTATATTTGCGTCTATTTTATTTGACTATGGTGCCGATTGGAGTTATGTATCATTGGGATTCAGTTGTCAGTTAGGGTTGAGTCCTACACCACTTGTAACTAAGCACAAAGTAGAGATAGCTGATGGTAAGTCAATTGAAGCTTCACACGTTCTTGTTGGGTGCAAACTCGACCTCATGGGTCAGTTGTTCGGCATTGACCTACTCCTTATTACTCTCGGAAGCTTTGATGTGGTTATTGGCATGGACTGGTTGTCCAAGCATCAGGCGGAAATTCTCTGCAAGGAGAAAATGGTGCGTGTTCCTCTCCCTAGCGGAGAATCTTTATCGGGTCAGGGTCATCGTAGTGGTGCCACGGTTAGCATTATTTCGGCAATGAGGGCTCAGAAGTGTCTTCGTAAGGGCTACCCTGCTATCTTAGCTCTTGTTACTGATTTGCAGTCTGATGAGAGGAGGATCGAGGATCTTCCAGTAGTTCGTGAATTCCCTGATGTATTCCCTGAAGAACTTCCTGGTTTACCTCGACACCGTCAGGTGGAATTTCAGAATGAACTTGCGCCAGGAGCAGCCCTGATTGCTCGTGCTCCTTATCGTCTTACGCCAGGAGAGTTACAGGAGTTGTCGAATCAACTCCAAGAGCTGTTGGATAGAAGTTTTATCTGACCTAGCTCTTCACCATGGGGAGCCCCAGTTCTGTTTGTGAAGAAAAAGGATGGGTCCTTTCGGATGTGTATAGACTATCGCGAGCTCAACAAGGTGACGGTCAAGAATCATTATCCTTTGCCATGTATCGACGACCTATTTGACCAGCTGCAAGGGTCAAGTTTTTATTCCAAGATCGACTTAAAGTCGGGTTATCATCAGGTACGAGTTAGAGAGGAGGATGTTCCCAGAACGGCTTTTCGGACGCGGTATGGCCACTATGAGTTTTTGGTTATGCCGTTTGGGTTGACCAACGCACCAGCGGTCTTCATGGATCTCATGAACCGCGTGTGCAAGCCGTATCTTGACGACTTCGTTATTATTTTCATCGATGACATTTTGATCTACTCCAAGAGCAAGGAGGACCACGAGCGGCATCTACGTCTTATCTTGGAGCTCCTGAGGAAGGAGCAGCTTTACGCGAAGTTTTCTAAGTGTGATTTCTGGATTCGGGAAGTACACTTTCTTGGGCATATTGTTTACGAGATGGGTATACATGTGGATCCTGCTAAGATCGATGCTATTAGGAATTGGGCGGCACCGAAGAATCCTTCGGAGGTGCGACAATTTCTTGGTCTTGTGGGGTACTATCGTCGGTTTATTCAGGATTTCTCGAAGATTGCTTAACCTCTTACCTCCTTGACACAGAAGAACGTAGTTTATTCTTGGGGAACGAAGCAGGAGGATGCTTTCCAAATTTTGAAGCAGAAACTATGTAGCGCGCCGATTTTATCTCTACCTGAGGGTATCGAGGATTTTGTGGTTTACTGTGATGCTTCGATTCAGGGTCTCGGTTGCGTGTTGATGCAACGCGAGAAGGTGATAGCTTATGCTTCTCGACAGATGAAGGTACACGAGAAGAATTATACGACTCACGACTTGGAGTTAGGGGCTGTGTTGTTTGCGTTGAAGATTTGGAGACATTATCTGTACGGTACCAAATGCACTATTTACACCGATCACAAGAGTCTCCAACATATCTTCGACCAGAAGGAGTTGAATATGCGGCAACGTCGTTGGATAGAGCTTTTGAACGATTATGAGTGTGCAATCAATTATCATCCGGGGAAAGATAATGTTGTGGCTGATGCACTTAGCCGAAAGGAGACGAAGCCTAAATGTGTTCGCGCTCTACAACTTATTATTCTTTCTGGTTTACCTGATCAGATTCGTTCCGCTCAGATCGAGGCATTGAAAGAAGAGAACATCGAGGCTGAGTATTTACGGGGCATGGAAAAGCGAATTGTGGAGAGATCTGACGGCATTCATTACTTTATGGAGCGGGTATGGGTTCCTTTGTGTGGTAATCTTCGAGAACTTGTGATGGATGAAGCGCACAAGTCTCGGTATTCTGTTCACCCGGGCTCAGATAAGATGTATCAGGATCTCAGGGTTATGTATTGGTGGCCAAAGATGAAGGCTCACATTGCGACGTACGTGAGTAAGTGTTTGACTTGTGCTAAAGTCAAAGCAGAGCATCAGAAACCCTCGGGTCTACTTCAGCAGGTAGAGATACCCACGTGGAAGTGGGAGCAGATCGCCATGGATTTCGTTACAGGGTTACCGAGGACTCAGGCTGGAAACGATACTATTTGGGTGATTGTTGACCGTCTCACGAAGTCAGCGCATTTTCTTGCAATCAAGGAAACATATAAGTTTTCACAGCTTGCAGCAGTTTATCTTAAGGAGGTGGTTTCTAGGCACGGGGTGCCAATTTCTATCATCTCAGATCGAGATCCGCGTTTCACTTCTGAATTATGGCAGTCAATGCATAAATCGTTCAGTTCACAACTCGATAAGAGTACCGCGTATCACCCACAGACGGATGGTCAGAGTGAGCGCACCATTCAGACAGTTGAAGACATGCTGCGGGCATATGTTATTGACTTTGGCAAGGGCTGGGAGAAACATCTGCCGTTGATAGAGTTCTCCTACAATAACAGCTACCATACTAGCATTCAGGCAGCACCGTTCGAAGCGTTGTACGGACGGAAATGACGTTCTCCTCTTTTTTGGGTTGAGGTGGGTGATAGCCAGATCACAGGTCCTGAGCTTGTTCTTGAAACTTTAGAAAAGATTGTTCAGATCAGGAACCGAATGGCAGTGGCGCGTGATCGTCAGAAGAGCTACGCCGACAAGCGTAGGAAACCGTTAGAGTTCGCAGTGGGTGATCATGTTATGTTGAAAGTTTCGCCATGGAAGGTGTTGTACGCTTCGGGAAACGTTGCAAGCTTAATCCACGTTACGTTGGGCCATTTAGAATACTGGAGCGGATCGGTAAAGTTGCTTACAAGCTTGAGTTACCTGCTGAGTTGGGTAATGTTCAGGATGTCTTCCATGTCTCACAGTTGAAGAAGTGTGTGTCTGATGAGACACTGGTTGTGCCATTTCAAGAGCTCAAGTTCGACGACAAGTTACAGTTTGTCGAAGAACCTATCGAGATCATGGACCAAGAGGTCAAGGTGCGTAAACATAGTCGTATCCCGATTGTTAGAGTTCGTTGGAACTCAAGACGTGGACCGGAGTTCACGTGGGAGCGTGAGGACCAGATGAAGCTTAAATATCCTTAACTTTTCCCTGAAGACAGGTCTAAACCTGGTAAAACTGGAAAATTTCGGGACGAAATTCCTCTTCAAGTTGGAGATGATGTGGCACCTGAGCAAAATCCGCAACAATCTTGATTTCTCACTTCACATTCTCTGTGCTTACTTGTTAAATTTTGGGACGAAATTTCTTTCAAGTTGGGGATGATGTGACAACCCGTACTTTAAGGTTAGTGCCTTCGGTCTTGTGATTCCGATTCCTTTTATTATTTCCTTCCTTGTTATTGTTTTAACAAATCTGTTCAACACCCGCGACCTTAACGTAGTGAGTAATGTGTAGTGGGCCAATCTTTGGATTAAAAATATGATTGGGCCACACCCTTGTGTTCTGAATAAACGATTGTTTTAACGGGCCGCATCCCAAACCCGCGAACTAGAAGCCCAAACCGCCACTATGTGGCAGACATGACATGTGATTATGGCAGCCCAAGTGCTTGGGGCTTAAGCCCATATCGACCAAAAGGGGTAACCAAACCAAACACTTACCAAATATGGTGCACGTATTATGTACTGGATTAAGCTTAAAGTCAATATAAAACCCTAAAGCATTACCCCTTTTCTTCTTGATTGCTCGACGGCAGTAGGCACACCCACACCCCCTCGAGATAGCATCTTGATTGGTTAAATTATTGGTTAGTGGTTCTTATCTAATAACATTTATATATTTGTATAATATTGTTCATACGTGATTTGTATAATATTGTTTATACATGATATTTGTATAATATTGTCAATGTTAATGATTAGTTCATGTTACTGATTACGTATGAACTTGACCACCTCTTGATTAAAGAAAGATTGCTATGTGAAATCACTAATTGCCTTTGATGGAATCGAGAATAACATACTGATCCAAACCCACCAATTCCCAATACTATTGGACCTTTCAAAACAAACACATGGGCCGAAATTAAGTAGTGATCTGACAATAGTTAGATGATATATCAATTAGATGATGGTCGACAACTATGATCTTAGTTAATTTCTATTGGGCCGCTATTGATGAAACTATGAATGATAGATTGTGTTGAATGATTTAGATTATAATAATCGAAGCTATATCTGTTTGATTGGTACCATGAAAATTCATTAGGTTATTGACTGTGATGATTGATCTGATGCGTATGATTGGTGGGGATGACTTTTGTTAAGATGATTAGGGTTGCAGGTTGTTCATGACGAAACTTGATGTTTCGACACACACGCATGCACGACCAAAGTCAGGGGGTTTGTGTAATTGATGTTATTGTTCGGATAAGGTGAATGACATGTGTGTTGTTAAACAAACTATATGACATATGTGAGGTTAAAGGAACTGTATGCTATGTGAACTATATGATATGTGTGGGGTAAAATGAAACTGTGTGAATAGAAACGGTTGTTATATTGGGCTGTACACAGCCGTATACATCGTTGGGCGGAGACGGTTGGGCCACATGCAACTGGGCTCGCATAGGTCACGGCCTACTTGCATATCTAGTGGGCCTTTGACTGTTTGGGTTAATAATTGGGTGAAGCACTAACCGCACCTCTACTCGTACATCGTACACTTTCACTTTAGGCCTTGTGTTGAATGAAGCATGGAATGTTAGGCTTTTGACAAGAAATGTGAATCTGTAATGTGTATTAACATTGTAAACTGAATGTTTTAATGTGTATAGACGATGTGTGAATTATGAAATGTGTTGTGGCATGGTTTATACGTATTTGAAACTGATTGAGTACGATAATCATAATAGGCCTTGATTGACTACGTGTGAACAAGTAATTAATCTTACCGAGCAAACCACAGGTGAGTTCACTACTTTTGAGCAGGCGTCCCAGTGGTTGGGACAGTCAGTGGGTATCCCGGGGAGGGATAAGTCTTTTGGGTAAAACTGGTATATTGGATAATATTCTCATTCTATCACTCTTAAGTCCCATCTTTTGTTACCAGGGAGGTAACGGGGTATTAGTTGGTAGCGCTACTTAGGTTTGGCACCCTCACCCCGTTCCTAAGAGAGGGCGGGTGTGAACTAATGACCCAATCGGGCCCAGTGCTTTGATAGGAGCACTGGGGAACGGGCAAAACATACATCAGGAGCCGTCTTGTTCAGTATCGAGATATTGTCAATATTGCTTTCGTATTTGTTAAACAAACTGGACTAAATACTTGATAACTAACGTTTTATTAAAACCGTGAACTCGCCAGCTTTGTCTGATATACTTGTTGCATGCAGTTCGTTAGGTATTTTGGATGGTGGAACTTGCTGTCTGAGGTAGCTGGAGTGGTCATGGGTCGACAGAAGAGATTCATGAGATGGTTCTTGATATTGTAACTTGGTTTTGATACTGTTTAACTTTAGTTATCTATTTTGCTTCCGCTGAACTTGTTGGGATTTGCTAAACTTATTATTGGTACAATTCTTTAATGATTGGTATTTTATTTACAAACTTATTATGAGTTCAATATGAATGGTGGCTCGTTATTGGTTTGTCACATGCCTAGCAGGGACACTCCCTAAGTGGTATTTTGGGGGTGTGACAACAGAGATGAATTTAGTGGATCTAGAGGTTTTATATCCTTTAATTGTGATCTTTTCACCTTTTGGTGAATTTACTTGTATTGACTTTTGATCACATAAAATACTGGCTTTATTGGCTATTAACCAATCCATTCCTAATACTACATCAAATCCTGCCAGATTCATGGGATAAAGGTTTGCAATAATTTTCTGATTTAAAATTTCTGTTCTTGCTCCCTGCAAGATTTCAGAAATTTTAATGGTTTCCCCATTTGCTGTCTCTACTAGACATTCTTGTGGAAGTTTAGTTAATGATTGATTGAGAAGTTTGCAAAATGAAGTATTAATAAAACTTTGGTTTGCACCAGAGTTAAATAATACTTTAGCAAAAATATCATTAACTAAAAATGTACCAGTGATCACATCCAGGATCATCTTTGCTTCTTCTGCAGTCAGAACAAATGCTCTAGCATTTTTGGTTTTCTTGTTATTCGTAGTTGGAGCTAACTTTGGACAGTTAGGCTTGATATGACCTTGTTCTCCGCAGTTGTAGCATATCCTGTTGTTAGCTTTCTTCCTGCAGTCTTCTTCCTTGTGTCCCGATATTTTGCAGAAGTTACAGTATATGGAGCATCTTCCTGAATGCTTCCTTTTGCAATTCTTACAGTAGGGTGCAGAGGTAGAGCCTACATTTTTCCCATGGTTAGAATTTCCAGAACGAAATTGTTGTGTAAGCTTCTGGGTTAGGTTTCCTCTTTGATCCTCTTCTCGCGTACGGACTAATTCATCTGTCAATGTGTTGGCTAGTTCTACAGCTTCTTCTATGGTTTGAGGTCTAGCTGCCTTGACTACATGCCTTATCTCCCCGATTAATCCCCAGATGTAACGGGAGATTAACACTGGTTCAGGTGAAGCAAGGGTTGGCACTATTATAGGATATTCAAAGAATAACTTAGTGTACCACTTACTATCTACACCAGTCATTCTAAGGTTTAAGAACTTGTTTGCGATCTGTTCTTTTTCATTAGGAGGTCAGAATTTCCTTTCTACCATGTTTTTAAACTCCTCCCATTCCATATTGTAAGTTCTATCACTTCCTCTTGTCTGGAGGATAGTGTTCCACCATTCTAGTGCTGAATTCTTAAATAAATTGGAAGCAAACATTATCTTATCCTCTTCCGCACATTTACTTATTCTTAAGACTGCCTCAGTCTTTTCTATCCAGCGTAGAACTGCAACGGCCCCTTCGTTGCCCGAGAATTCCATTGGTTTACAAGACCAGAATTCCTTATAAGAACAAACATAAGACATGGTTCTTCTTCTTTTGGGAATGGGCACTTGAAGTACGGGTCCATTATTTACGCTATTTGCAGGTTCAGAGGGTCGCTTGCTATCATGTTTACTTTTATTATTAGCATCCTTAAACGTTTGAAGAATATATGGCATTGCATCTATTATTCCTTGTGCCACTATATGTTGGATGGCACTGTTATCCACTTGGTTTCCATTATTGTTGTTTGAATTTTCGTTACCCGGGTTATTGTTACTCTGGTTATCGTTATTCAGATTTTCCTGATTCACTTCGTCAGCCATCTGAATTTAAACATTTACCAGATATTAATATCACAAAATAATTAACAATTTGAGTAACAACCACACAACACACATATTAACCAAAAGCGTCGCGCATTGCGACTTTACTCTTTTTATATACATACTAAAACAGGAATTAAAAATTACAACACTTTTATGCATTACTAACCACAAAGTGGTTTATACTACAATATATTATTATTAATACATATATATATATAGTTTTTTTTTCATACAAACATATTATATGTTATTATATTATTATTATTATTACCAACTCCACTATCATCTTCATGGATATGAATTTCTCCCGAAATCCATATGACGCTCGTCATATTTCCAGACGAGTTGTTCTCCTACATACCTCATCCTCTCACTACTCTCTAAGATTTCTTCTCTGAAAGTTCGTAGTTCTTGCAAATTCTCTGCACTCATTGGGGGTGCAGGTGCTGGTACTGTGGCATGGGATTCTCCCGAGGGTACGGATTCTCTAAAATTTCCCTAATGTATTCATCGTTGTCATAATAGGGATCTAGAGGGTCCAAACCTGGATACGCTACTATGTTTGGCAAGGTTTTGTCGTTTAGATGGTAACGTGGCACAAAATCCCTAAGATCATCAAACCATGGATCATAATTTGGGTCTAAGGGATTAGGGGCTGGTATCCTAGGTATCTCCTCATGGTTGAAATCATGCATTTCTACCTCCATCGGCTGAGTGGGAATTAGAGGTAAGGGTTGTGGGGCTACTAGTTGTTCCAGACTTGGGTCGACAGCAGTTGTTGCTAGGATATGGAAATTGGCTAAGCTCCTATTAAGCATATCCTGTGTATGGACATCTGACTCTTGCTTAGCGGAAGCTAGGACTCTTTGATGATGCAACTTTCGCATTCTTTTTCTACGCTCAAATGCTCCCTTACTGAACCATCTTCTCTTTCTCTAAGGGAATGGCTCTTCAGACTGAGCCTTAAAGACAACCATCCCTTCTTCCTGATCAGCAGAATACCCAAAGAGGGTAGGCTGGGAAGAAGTTCCTGCACTCCTAGGTGAATCAGACAATTGGCGATACACGTCCGAGGGTCCTTGATCACTCATACTGTAAACTAACAAATAGTCAAATAACACATAACAATAAAATACAGATATGCACGTATTTTCATAATTTATTTCCTAACAATTTGAATAATATATTGATGTCAGCAGAACACTTCTGTGGCAGAATCAGTGGCTTGGCTCTGATACCACCTTTTGTCGCAACCCCCGCCCCCTTATCTGTCCCGGTAACGGGCGACCGCGAACATCAGTTGTGGTGGTATCATTTATTAATTTGGCAACGGAAATTCATCAGGACCGTAGTTAGGAAATGCTTATCAGAGTAAAAACCACCATATTTTATATTAATAACCACAAGGGTAAAACCCAAGTTTCTTATTACAACATAGGGATAAACCATATTTTATTGAATTTAAAACATTGTCATTTAGATAACTTTCATAGCCACATTTTTCCAAGCCGTCAGTGCTATCCAGCTGGCTTTTTCCTAATTGGCTTTCACATTGTGTTACCTGAAATGCGTTTTAAAAACATTTGTTAGTGGGAAATACTGGTGAGTGAATCCCAGTTTAATCAAGAAGAGTTTTATCAATTAACACAGTATTGAGAGCGATCACAATGTTTATTTCTACACAATTACTCATTCAGTACTGTCAATCTTGACTGGTGGGCCATATTACACATTGGCTAACTCGTTGTCCAATTGTAACGTGTTCCACATTTTGTATACAAAACCCCAACATACCGGCAGTAATTGAAGAACTACAAAGACTCAATCACTGCTTAATCATATTGTAAAACATTTAAGGTTTTGTAAAACAGATTACAAAAAGATTAACAAAAAGCGGATAAACTCACATTTCTGTTTTATTCTTCTTCTAGGGTTTCCTGGTGTTAATCTATAATTTACACAAATGTACATATGTTAGTATAATAACCCTTTATTTATATTAACGATACCCTCCCCGAGACGGGATTCCAACAACTACGTCAGGCAGAACCATGACAGTTGTTACGGAACCCTGAATTAATCGGGCGGCATATCTAATACCTAACTGGGGTTATAATGCTTACAACGGAGCAGAACTTTGTTAATTAGGGGGATATAATACCCGTCTATTATGCCTACTCCTCAGAAATTCGTTAAGAAAGAAATGAATTGAGCGACGGAAAATGAAATACCGATGCCTTCTTATATAGGGCTGAAATCCAAGTTTCTCGCGGCCCGCGTAAGGTAAGCTTAAGGCTTACGCGGCCCGCCTAATATGGGGGTTAGGCCGTAGGTGATCTGGGTCATGACTAGGTTCAACACGCAAGTGACAAGTGTCAACACAGGGTGCGATCTGGCCTCTTAGCTGTCGTGGCCCGCGTAAGGTGTAGCCTAGGGCTACGTGGCCCGCGAGCGCACCAAAATTTTTGTTTTTTAATTATTTTTAATGGCATTTTCATATTTTGGGCTCGGTTTTCACATACGGGGTGTATTTAGAGACATATAGGGGTATTTTAAAATATATTAGGGTGTCAGAAAAAAAAAATTCAGGAGGTTTGTTATAAGAGGGGACTATGTACTCACTTGAGATTGTAAGTATCTTCGATTTAGTGTCCTAAGAAAGCTCAAAAATCAAGGAATCAAGTGGTACCTAGTAATCGAATCGCTAGTTAAACAATCGACACCTAAATCGAAAGATGAGATTAAAAACAATGATCTTTCTAATAAACATAAAAGTGTTTTTAGAACATGATTTACAAACTTTAAAGACCATTAAACTGATGGATGAGTTGGTTAATAAAATAAAGTTTCACATAAGTTTGTTTAAAATATTCAAGAACACTTATTTTTGAAAACATCATAACATGTTAAGTGTAGATCTAAAAGACTACACATTTTTAACAAGATTCAAGTTCACCATGATGTTTCGTATGGAAGAGTTAGTGTTTGTTGTTGATGATTATTGTTGGAAAATTGTTTTGAAGTTGAAAAGAAAATAAATACATGTTTTGAAAACATCGGAAACCTCCATTTTTAGGGGAAACTATGTCAAAATTTTTATAAAATTTTGACACTTAGAAAAATATAAGTTTTGGTTGAAACTTAAATGGCTCGTGTTTGTAATATTTCAAACCTTTGAATGGATAAACATCATTTTGATCATATAGTTGTTTACTATAATCGAATGCAAATGAGAACCAATTAAGTCACACGCATACGCTTCCGCAAAAGTCAGGGTGTGACAGTTTGGTATCAGAGCTTCGATTGTAGTGAACTAGGATTCCTTCTCGAGTCTAGACTACAATCATTAGGACTCTCTCATGAAAACATTTTTACAAAAGGTTTTTCATTGCATTTACAAAAAGCACCAAGATCCATGAATCCAACGTTTTTCAAAGGAAAGAACAAACGAGAGTTATATGAGACATGTAGCAATTATTTTCTTGTGGATACTAAGTAACGTTATTATATATGCATATATGTGTACGGAATGATTATTGAAGAGATACCTTCAACTTCGAATCCTATTATTGTTCTTGACATGCGCAATGAGATTATCGACCTTGCGTACACTGCGGAGCTTATGATTGATTGCCAAATGAGGCCCGAGCTTGATTCCGTAGAAAATGGTTGTTCTTCTCCCTTGAATGCAAAGGTGCCTGACTACGGCAGTGACGGCGAGGCGGAGGAGGCAACCTTGGACAGCGACCTTATCAGTGAAACAAGACCCCGACGGCTTTTACGAAGCAAGATTGACGACCCTCCCATCCAATCAAGGAAGATGAAGTACTCATCTTGAAGGTGCCCCTCCAACTTCCAGGAATTTCCCTTATTCCTATTACGTCTAAGCATTGTGCGTATACACACGTAACGATAACAAATTATGGCACATGGACCACCATAATGGTCCTTTCCATGTCGGAGGTATAAGGATAGTAGTGTCCCCTCTGTGGTTGATCATCTACTTTGAACGAGGGAAAGTTGGGGTGACCGTGCAAGACAATTTATTATTACATGGGCCCACGTAATAACGACTTGTAGTGCATGGAAATCCTGGTGGACTCTGCGGGTCAAGCTGATGATCACCACCCATCCAAAACTTTCTAAGTGTTCACACCTTCATATAGTAGGCCAACACCTAGATAATTGCTATAGCACCTTACAAGCAGGAAACCTGTCTTCGCCTACTTCGTGTCTGACACTTCTACCCATATTACAACACCGACGCACCCATCAGTACTTCCACCCTCTCTATCCCGTGGTGCACCCCATCGTCTGGGTAGTGCATTCACACCCTGGAAACCACTTTACGGTTGCTACAAGGCACAATTCGGTCCCGAGGAAGAAGTCACATACCCTCACGACCTTATCTCTGTGTTTTCACTATCACTTTCCCCTAAACGTGGTAGTAATGCACAACCCCCCCCTGTGAAGCATACCCGTTTATGTAAAACTAAAGGCTATGGAAGAGTCGGAGACTTAAGGAAGAAACAAGGGACAAGGTGAGGGGAAGGCCTCACCATATTTTGTGTAACACCGGATGACTTGCATCAATAGGAGTAAGGTGACTCCGAGGGGGTTTTCTACGCAGGACTAATTGCAACAAGATGATATGGTGTACGAAAAAGTCGATATACCCTTAGCAAGATTTTGTTGCGACTCATTTTACCTTGCTACAATGTGGAGATGGTTATGGTTGGAAGATTTGCATAGGCATCATTATGAATTACCCTACTTTTATACTTGTGGTGCACGACGAATAAGTTTTGCTTTCACACAAAGACAATAACATTTATTCCAAAAGAAATGTTTAATCTCGTCAATGTGTTTTATACATGAGGAGCACATGGAACCACAGCAAAGGGAATGCTAGCCGAGTCTAATCAGAACCTTTACCTGCAACAAGAGTTGGGCTTGAAGCCCTGTAGAAAACAACAAGTTGCTGAAGCAAACAACCAACATAAGGAAACCGCTGCGACTAGGAAAGTCAAGGCATTCGTTGTCACGACTAAGATAGGTGATAGAAACTACTAAGAAGAACTACCAAAGAGTGATAGGTGTGGTTATTATCACACAGGTCCATGCAGGACTCGTAGGTGTGAAATTGGGGCAAGACCAGGCATAGTAAGGAGGCATATCGGTCTGGTATAAGACATGTGAATGGAATTTAGGACAGTAATAGCAATGGCAAAGGCCAAGAGTTGCTACGGATGTGGCGACAAAAGACACTATCGGAAGGACTACGAGAAGAAAAGTTCAAGCTCTTGGGAGCATTTTCATGAAGGGTATCCGCAAGGCACGCTAGGACCCGAACGTAGTTACGAGTACGTTCCTTATAAACCGACACATTGCATCCGTTCTATTTGATACAGGCGCCGACTTTGGTATTAAGTCTATGGAACTTAAGGATATACTTGGCTTAGGAACAAGTAAGATAGACTCCCCACATGCCATAGAGTTGGCAAATGGGAAATCGGTCAAAATGGATAAAGTTATTAAGGGTTGTATATCTGGACTTGGGAAACGAAAATTCTCTATCAACCTTCTACCTGTTGGTTTAGTTAGTTTTGATGTGGTAGTTGTCATGGATTGGATATCCAAGGATAAGGCTGAAGTGGTTTCTCATGAGAAAGTCATCCGCCTTCCTCTTACGGATGATGAAGCACTTATAGTACACAGCCTTCATGCAGTTGATGCAGGGACGTTGGGCCCCAAAGGCGGTGGGTTGCGACTTCCCACATTGGTTATTAAGGCGTAGAAGTGCTTAAGGAAAGGATGTGTTGCATTCCTGGCGCACGTTGTAGATAAGAAGGCTGAGGAGCCGAAACTCGAAGTCATTCCTGTAGTGAAGGAATTTCCCCGATGTTTTTCTTTTTCCCGATGATTTTCCAGGACTACCTCCGCAACGACAAGTCGAATTCCATATTGACTTGGTTCCAGGGGCCGCTCCTGTGGCCAAGGCACCATATCGACTTGCGCCATCTGAGATGCAAGAATTATCTACACAACTCCAGGAGTTGCTGGATAAAGGATTTATAAGGCCGTGCCTCTCGCCTTGGGGAGCTCCAGTTTTGTTCGTAAAGAAGAAGGATGGATCCCTGCGGATGTGCTTCGATTACAGAGAATTGAATAAGCTCATTATCAAGAATCGGTACCCACTACCGAGGATTGATGACTTGTTCGATCAGTTGCAAGGATCGAGCTACTACTCCAAGATCGACCTTCGATCTGGATACCATCAGTTAAGGATCCAAGATGAAAGCAAACCGAAGACTGCATTCAGGACGCCTTATGGGCATTACGAGTTCCTTGTGATGCCATTCGGACTGACGAACGCGCCAGCGGTATTTATGGATCTGATGAACCGCATTTGCAAACCATATCTCGATATATTCGTGATTGTATTTATCGATGATATCCTGATTTACTCGCGAATGAGAGAAGACCACGAGCAACATCTCAGGACCATTTTGGAGCTACTAAAGAAAGAGAAACTTTATACAAAGTTCTCAAAGTATGAATTTTGGATTCACGAAGTACAATTCCTTGGTCATGTCCTGAACGAGAAGGGCATTCATGTAGATCCAGCGAAGATGGAAGCGATAAAAATTGGGAAGCCCCCAAAACTCCAACCGAAGTTCGACAATTTTTGGGATTAGCAGGCTACTACCGCTGATTTATTGGGAACTTCCCCATGATAGCTCGACCGTTGACTTCCCTCACGCAGAAGGATAAGAAGTACTACAGGGGTGATAAGCAGGAAGAAGCCTTCCAACTTCTCAAAAACAAGCTATCAAGGATTGGGTTGCGTGCTCATGTAACGCCAAAAGTTCATCGCTTACGCTACAAGACAGTTGAAAGTTCATGAGATCACAAGAGTCTACAACACATATTTGATTAGAAGGAATTAAGTATGTGACAGCGACGATGGGTTGAGTTGCTAAACGATTATGATTGTGAGATTAAGTACCACCCTGGAAAGGCAAACGTAGTAGCAAAAGAGTTAAGACAAAAGGAAAGGGTTAAGACCCGAAGGGGTTCGTGTTGGACTCTGTATGCCCAAGGCACATAATAAATTGATGTGGCTAGTACGTTATGATCCAAGTCGAGTCATACCCAATAACACGCTAGACAAACACTTATATTATTTATTTGTGATGTGATCAAACAAATAAATATTAACACTTACAATATTTAGAAATTGGTTTTCTAAATAATTACACTTGAGAAACCAATAAATTATGTGGATAATTTATTTTGAGAGAATATTTTATTTTGTTATTTAATAGGTTAAATAACATTATAAAAGATTATATAAAGTCTTGCAAACATAGTGTTATATTTTATAAAAGTTATAAAATTAAACAAGACTTTATTTGTTATAAAAACTGGAATTTTTTTTTAAAAAAAAAAACCCCTAAGGGCCGTCCACTATGGGGTCTTCCCAAGACCCATGTTGGTCCAATCCTACGACATGCAATTTTGCATGTGTAAGAGTTTTTTATTGGGTCTTGGTTTTGATAATATTCTCTCTTATTTTTAAATACAATGGATGACCAAAAATAAACAAGAAGACTAGTTCTTATGCTCAAAAATTTTCGGCCATCATAATCTTTCTCAAGTGTTCGGTTTTGATTTTTGGTGTTAAAAATCCTAGCTAGTCTCGTAGTGTTTGTTGGAAGCTTGGGGTATACAAGCTTGAGGTCTTCTACTCTTGAAGACAACCATTTCAAGAAGCATCATCCGTTTCATAATCCTTGCACTTCAAGAAGGTAGTTTCCTAAACATCCTATGGTTGTGTTTGATAGTATACATCTCATATATGGATCCGGGTTTTGGGATTTTGCATATAAATGGTTTTATATCTTATAAAAGTAACATGTTTTAAACAATATTTCCGCTGCGTTTTTATTTCATATGGATGAAATTGCTTTGATAAACATGTCAAATCCCATCAATGGCATCTAGAGCCGCTTATATGAGTGCATACTTCAATAGATTAAAAATTTCGGGTTTCGGGTTTGAAGAAAACCCTATGGCCGAAAATTTTAACATGGTTAACCCTTTGTTTTTCAAGATTATTTTCTTACATGCATAAGAGAATCTTGAAAAATTTATTTCATATGGATGATTTGTTTGTTTGGACAAAACTTAACTTTTCGGTTTTTTGAAAATAGCCGAAACTGTTTATAAAAGGGAACCATTTTTTTATGCTTCTTGAAATTAATATATATATATATATATTTGGATATATATTTTGGTGCATATGACCTACCGATGACCTTGTGTTGAATGATTGTGTTGTGATTTATTATTTCAATGGGTTGTAATGATTATTATTTTATTCTTCCATTAGAAGATGTGTAATTTATTTATTTTCATTTGGTTTGTAAAATAAATAGATTAGGTGCATTTTATTTTACTAGAAAAAATGTATTAGGATATATTTTGTAAAAGATGATGCACACAAAAAATGCGGTTTTGGTTTGGACCATAATATTCGGTCCAAAGAACTTCATCGTTCTCAACGAGATTTTAACCCGATAACCAAAACTCATTTTTGGAGTCCAAAGGAGTTTGAAGCTGAAAATAAAAGACTTTTGGAAGCTCAAAGAAGGTGGAGAAATCACAACACAAGAAGGAGACTTGAAGCATTTGGATGCGGGATCAAGTGGGAGTTTATCGACACATTACTTGTGTCATTTTTCACCCTTTAGGAAGGACCTTTTGGCACACTTGTTTTCAAAATAGTTGGCTATGGTTATGCACCTATTGTTATGCTTGTGTGGTTGTTTATTTTGTTGTTTAGATGATATGTAGATATGCATGACTTAACAAACTAATAATCAACAACAAGCGTAAAATTGGTTCTTGAAAAGTCATTAAAATGTTTAATAAAGGTTTTATTAAAAATTAATGATTTTATAATAAAATGGGTTTTATTAAATAGAACCTTGAAAATTTGTTTTCACCAAAGTACCATTGATTTGAATGCATGCAAATGTATGGTACATAATATTTTCTAAACTAGAATTTTGAAATATTGAAAACCCTTTTATAAAACAAGTCAAACACCATCCTTTTATACAACACTTGAAACACTTGGGAACTCTTATTGTGGGATAAAGGTCACCTAACCACATTTGAGGGAACTTGTATGTTCGAGGTGGGTTTACCATGTTTGTGGGATAAAGGTCACCTAACCACTTATGTGTATAAACTCACACGTGTGTGTAAGTTGGACGACTTGATTTGGAAACCATGAACTTAGGGTCACCGAAGCATGGGGAACAAAGGTGTTGATTGGATTAAACATGCCAACTAAACATAAAGATGTTTAACCGATCCCATATGGCTAGAAGTTGCAAAGAGTTGCAATTGTCAAACGTTGACTACCTTGTTAATTTAAATAGAGGGATAAAGGTCACCTAACCAATATTTAAATGTAACGTTGGATTCTAGATTTTAATTATTAATTTTCTTTAAGACACAAAAGGGTATTAATGATTAAAATATAATAATATCGAAAATACTAAAATTGAACTTGTTAAATTTTGTAGATGGCCGCTAACAATGCAAACCCGATTAACCAAACCGTCCGAAACCTGTCACTAAGAACCATCCTTGAAAAGGATCGTCTCAACCATAACAACTTCATGGATTGGTTTCGAAACTTGAGAATCGTTCTCAAGCAAGAGAAGATATCCTATGTGTCGGACGATCCTATTCCCGATGAACCTAACGTGGAAGATGTGGAAGCCTACAACGATTGGGTTAAGTATACCGAGGACTCCATGCAAGCCTCATGCCTCATGTTGGGAACTATGATTCCCGAAATTCAAAAGGATTTTGAACACCACGGGGCATACGACATGATTACCCAGTTAAAGGAAATGTTCCTACAACAAGCAAGGGTAGAACGCTTCGAAACTGTTCGAGCGCTTCATGCATGTCGAATGGAGGAAACCCAATCGGTATCATCTTATGTTCTCAAGATGAAAAGCCACATTGATCGCCTCGAACGGCTAAATTGTCCCGTCTCTAAAGAGTTGGCTACGGATTTGATCCTCAACTCTTTAACAAAGAAATTTGAGAGTTTTGTAATGAATTACAACATGAATGGATGGGACAAGAGCATTGGTGAACTTCATGCAATGCTCAAGACGGCCGAAGTAAGTATGGGCAAAAAGGCTTTACCTGTCCTAGCGATCAATGAAGGTGGCAACAAGAAGAGGCCCCACCCCGACTCTAAAGCAACCTATGCTAAAAGAAAGGGACACGTCAAAGGAAAAAGGGAAGGGAAAAGCTAAAGCAGAACCCACCATACCGAAGGAGAAGAAGCAAAAGGTTGCTACAAATGACCCATGTTTTGAATGTGGTGAGATAGGACATTGGAAGAGAAATTGTCCAACCTATCTCAAGGAGTTGAAAAACAAGAGGGATGCAGGGCAAACCTCAGGTACTATCTTTATGATACATGTTGAGCTTAATGTTATTTCTTCTAACACATGGGTACTAGATACCGGATGTGGAACTCATATTTGCAATTCGTTGCAGGGGTTCAGAAGAAGTAGACATTACAAGAAGGGAGACAGTAGTCTCTTTATGGGCAACGGAGCAAAAGTTGAAGTCGAAGCTCAAGGAGACTACGTTTTAAAGCTTCCAAGTGGTTTGGAAGTGATTTTGAAGAATGTTTTATATGCTCCTAGTTTGACTAGGAACATAATTTCAGTTTCCCTTTTGAGACAATGTGGTTTTAAATTTGATTTTGTTAACCAAGACATTTATGTTTCTATGAATGATGTGTTTTATTTTAAAGCTATGTCTTTAAATGGTATTTATGAATTAGATCATGATAACGCATCATATGATAGCTCAATGTACCAAGTAACCAACAAGAAACTCAAAATGGATTTGGGTGATTCCTATCTTTGGCATTGTCGCCTTGGACATATAAGCAAGAATTGCATGCATACACTTCAGAAAAATGGTCTTCTGAATACAAATGAAGATAATTCATTTGATGTATGCGAATCTTGTTTACAAGGCAAAATGATCAAGACACCCTTTAGTGGAACTTTTGAAAGGGCAAAAGACTTACTAGGCATCATACATTCAGATGTATGTGGTCCTTTTAAGCCGATGACTAGGAATGGTGAAAGATACTTCATTACCTTTACCGACGACTATAGTCGTTATGGATATGTGTACTTACTAAGACACAAGGATGAAGCATTTGAAATGTTCAAATACTTCAAAAGTGAAGTAGAAAATCAACTCAAGAAAACAATTAAAGTCCTTCGTACCGATAGAGGAGGTGAATACCTAAGTGGTGCTTTTCAAGATCATCTTAGAAGTTGTGGAATCATTTCACAACTTACTCCACCTGGAACACCACAACACAATGGTGTGTCCGAAAGGAGAAATCGAACTCTATTAGATATGGTTCGATCTATTATGGCTAGAAGCACATTACCTCTATCATTTTGGGGTTACGCTTTGCTCTCCGCAGTCCGTATACTAAATATGGCCCCAACCAAGAAAGTAGAAAGGACACCTTTTGAAATATGGCATGGAAACCCTCCATCATTATCATTCTTAAGGGTTTGGGGTTGTGAAGCTTATGTTAAGCAATACACTCCAAATAAATTGGAAGTCCGATCTACTAAATGTATCTTTGTAGGATATCCTAAAGATGATATAGGATATTATTTCTACGATCCAACCGAGCAAAAGGTATTTGTTGCTTGAAAGGGTAAGTTCTTAGAGGCTAAATTCCTTATGGAAGGAACTAGTAGTAGAACAGTGGAACTTGAGGAGGATCAAGAACCACAAGACGATACACGTTTGGTTGATACTAGCACTCAACAAGAGTTTGTTGAAAACGATCAACAGGTTGATCAGAACGCACAAAATGTTCGCAGATCTGGTAGAATTAGTAATCCACCTGAAAATATGGATTTTTCATGGATGGATGCTACGTGGTAGATTCAGATGAACCAACCACATACCATGATGCAATGTCAAAATCCGATTGTGACAAATGGCTTGAAGCCATGAACATAGAGATGCAATCCATGTATGACAACCAAGTTTGGGAATTGGTTGTACCACCACTCAACTCCAAAGTAGTTGGAAGTAAGTGGGTCTTCAAGAAGAAAACAGTTATGCATGGTAACTTGGACACTTACAAAGCAAGACTTGTAGCAAAAGGTTTCACTCAAACTCAAGGGATTGATTATGATGAGACCTTCTCGCCTGTGGCGATGCTAAAGTCAATCAGGATATTATTTGCCATAGCTGCATATTATGACTATGAGATCTGGCAATTGGATGTCAAAACGGCTTTTCTTAATGGATATCTTGATGAAGATGTCTATATGGTTCAGCCAGAAGGTTTTGTCGATCCAAAGCATCCGGACAAAGTGTGCAAGTTAAAGAAATCAATCTATGGATTGAAACAAGCATCTAGAAGTTGGAATCATCGTTTTGATGAAGAAATTAAGAATTTTTGATTCATCAAGAACGGTGATGAAGCTTGTGTGTATAAGAAAGCTAGTGGGAGTATCATCACTTTCTTAGTACTGTATGTCGATGACATTCTACTATTTGGGAATGACATTCCAACCATGGAAGGTGTAAAAGCTTGGCTTGGAAGTTGTTTTTCCATTAAGGATCTTGGTGAAGTAGCCTACATTTTGGGAATAAAGGTCTATAGGGATAGATCAAGGCGCTTGATAGGTTTAAACCAAAGTGCATACATTGACAAAGTCTTGAATAGGTTCCAAATAGAGAACTCTAAGAGAGGTTTTGTACCTATTCAAAAGGGGACAATATTGAATACATCTCAATGTCCTAGGCTCAAAGGATGAGCAAGAGAAAATGAAAAGAATCCCATATGCGTCAGCTATAGGATCCATCATGTATGCAATGATATGCACCAGACCGAACGTTTCATGCGCTTTGAGCATGACGAGTAGATACCAGCAGAATCCAGGTAACAGTCATTGGATGGCTGTTAAAAGTATATTGAAATATCTTAGGAGGACTAAGGATATGTTCTTAATATATGGATCTGGTGAGGAGGAACTCGTTGTAAAGGGTTACACGGACGCGAGTTTCAAACCGATCGAAGTGATTCTCGATCGCAATCGGGGTATGTCTTCATTTTAAATGGTGGAGCAGTCTCTTGGAAGAGATCAAAACAAGACGTGGTAGCATTGTCCACTACAGAATCAGAATACATCGCCGCTTCATTGGCAGCCCAGGAAGCTGCATGGCTGAAGAAATTTATAGCCAACCTAGGGGTGGTCCCTACCATTCAAGACCCCCTAGAGATCTTTTGTGATAACGAGGGTGCGATTGCTCAAATCAAGGAACCTCGTGCGCACCAAAAGACTAGACATATCGAGCGGAGTTTCAACTACCTAAGGGATGAAGTTGAAAAGGGAAAGATATGTATCCGCCAAGTTCACACCGATCAAAACATTGCGGATCCACTCACGAAGCTCCTTGACAGGGGAAAACATGAGGGTCATACATGTTCCTTAGGACTTCGATATTCTAGTGATTGGATTTGATCTAATTTTGTATTTGGATATTGAAACAATTACTAATTTAACTCTTTTATGGTATTTTGAGTTATGTTTCATATTAGCATGTTTAAATCCGTGAATAAGTTAATTATTCTAAATGTCCGTAGTCGATCATAATTGTGGGAACAAATATGAATGTAAGACTATTATGAACTTGGATTGGTGGATATTCATTTAGAATGAATATAGAGCAAAGTGTTGCTGCCAAAGTTCATATTTATTTGTGGGATACAAATATTGGACTGGCTCGCTCTCAAATATTACTGCATGGAATCATTTGTGATTGATCATAAGTAAATTTTGAGTAAAGGCGAATATCATAGTATCCTCTGACCTGAGATACATATTGGGTCTTGATATTCACCAAATATTATGCCTTGACTTATTTCTTCGCTGTTAGTAATATGACAGTACATAAGGCTGAGCTCAGGTGTGATACAAGGTGATTGTGAGAGACGTATGTAGTCAAGAAGGGATTTGTTCCTCTTATTCGTTGAGAGTAAGATGTCTAAGGCCTGATAAAGTTAAATCAACAGAGAGTGATCACTCTATGTCTCTGGATTTAACATGACATCTGTAACGAAAGGATAAATGATAGATTCACCTAAATCATATTCAAGTAAGGGACTTGAAAGGGATGATGTTATTGAATGGAAAATATAGTCATATGTATTGGCGGTAGTAAACCGTAGTTAGGCGTCATTTACCGCTTGCATCAATCTTCTATGTATCTTGTGCAAGTGGGAGATTGTTGGACTCTGTATGCCCAAGACACATAATAAATTGATGTGGCTAGTACGTTATGATCCAAGTCGAGTCATACCCAATAACAAGCTAGACAAACACTTATATTATTTATTTGTGATGTGATCAAACAAATAAATATTAACACTTACAATATTTAGAAATTGGTTTTCTAAATAATTACACTTGAGAAACCAATAAATTATGTGGATAATTTATTTTGAGAGAATATTTTATTTTGTTATTTAATAGGTTAAATAACATTATAAAAGATTATATAAAGTCTTGCAAACATAGTGTTATATTTTATAAAAGTTATAAAATTAAACAAGACTTTATTTGTTATAAAAATTGGAATTTTTTTTAAAAAAAAAAAACCCTAAGGGCCGTCCACTATGGGGTCTTCCCAAGACCCATGTTGGTCCAATCCTATGACATGCAATTTTGCATGTGTAAGAGTTTTTTATTGGGTCTTGGTTTTGATAATATTCTCTCTTATTTTTAAATACAATGGATGACCAAAAATAAACAAGAAGACTAGTTCTTATGCTCAAAAATTTTCGGCCATCATAATCTTTCTCAAGTGTTCGGTTTTGATTTTTGGTGTTAAAAATCCTAGCTAATCTCGTAGTGTTGGTTGGAAGCTTGGGGTATACAAGCTTGAGGTCTTCTACTCTTGAAGACAACCATTTCAAGAAGCATCATCCGTTTCATAATCCTTGCACTTCAAGAAGGTAGTTTCCTAAACATCCTATGGTTGTGTTTGATAGTATACATCTCATATATGGATCCGGGTTTTGGGATTTTGCATATAAATGGTTTTATATCTTATAAAAGTAACATGTTTTAAACAATATTTCCGCTGCATTTTTATTTCATATGGATGAAATTGCTTTGATAAACATGTCAAATCCCATCAGTTCGAGCCTTGGAAATGACTATTCGAACAAATCTTACTGCACGCATTCATAATGCACAACGAGAAGCCTTAAGAGGGATAATCGTAGAGCTGAATACCTCCGAGTTATGGAGAAGAAATTGGTGCCAAACGAAAAGGGAACCTTATACTTTATGGGGCGTATTTGGGTTCCGCTCTATGGCGGTATTCAAGGAGTCATCTTTGATAAAGCTCACAAGTCAAGATACTCGATCCACTCGGGATCGGAAAAAATGTATCAAGACTTGAAAGAATATTAATGGTGGCCAAGACTTAAGAGCGACATAGCTGTTTACGTTGGAAAGTGCCTAACCTGTGCTAAGGTCAAGGCCGAATATCAGAAATCGTCTGGCCTACTTCAACAAACCGAGATACCCATGTGGAAGTGGGAGCAAAATCGCGATGGACTTCATAACTAAATTACCTAGGACCCCTAGAGGGCATGATATGATATGGGTGATAGTTGATCGATTGACAAAGTCTGCATATTTCTACCCATCCGAGAGAAGGATAACACCGGAAAACTTGTTGAGCTGTATCTTAAGGAAATTGTAGCACGGCATGGAATGCCTGTTTCGATTATTTCAGACAAAGATGGACGTTTTGTCTCAAGGATCTGGCAATCCAAGAGGCCTTTGGATCTCAACTAGATCTAAGCACGGCCTTCCATCCACAAACAGACGACCAGAGCGAACGAATCATATAAACGTTGGAAGATATGCTTCGCGCATGTGTTATGGACCTAGGCGGCAGCTGGGATACTCACTACCTTTAGTTGAGTTTTCCTACAATAACAGCTACCATACGAGCATAAAAGCCGCACCGTTCGAATCTCTATATGGCCACAAGTGCCACTCGCCATTATGTTGGGTAGACGCTGGAGACAAACGAATGGTTGGTCCTGAACTTGTTCAAGAGACAACCGACAAAATCATGCAGATCCGAGAACGCATTAAGGCAGCTCGAGATCGACAAAAGAGCTACGCTGATCGAAGACGAAAACCCTTAGAATTTGAGGTGGGAGACAAAGTTTTGTTGAAGGTCTTACCTTGAAAGGGTGTAGTAAGATTCGGAAAACGTGGAAAGCTGAATCCACGATACATCGGACCATTCAAGATCTTGGAAAGAATTGGTACCGTGGCGTATAAGTTGGAATTACTGGAAGAACTTAACGGAGTACATGATACGTTTCATGTGTCCAACCTCAAGAAGAGTCCAACCCAAGAAACAGTGATCATCCCTGCGGATGAAGTGCATATCGACGACGCACTTCGATTTACAGAACAACCCGTTGAGGTTACAGACTGGAAAGTCAACAAGACAAGGAGGAGTAGTGTCAAACTTGTCAAAGTACGTTGGAACTCTAAGCACGGACCCGAGTAAACGTGGGAACATGAAGACCAGTTTAAAGCCAAGTACCCCCATCTGTTCGAGAAAGCTCCTGCGGGGGATAACTCAGCCTGAATTTCGAGACAAATTCTTTTAACGGGGGGAGACTGTGACAACTGGCACAAAACCGGTAATTTCCGTACAGTTTAATTATTATTTAATATATGCAATTATGTGCTTAAATGTCAACATTGTCTGATTTCATGCTATACTTGTGAATTCATGCACATTTTATACTTCAAATATTGCTTTATGCATTACTTTTAGCGTTGCGTCAGAAAGACTAGTAAACTCACCGGTAAGACACACTGTGTCAGCAGCTCTGCAGAAAGCAGTCAGATAATAAGATTAGGGCCTAGGAGTAGGTCCAACGTCTAAATTATATTAAAACCCAAGTATGGATACAAGGGTTAACATATAAACTTTCCGGAAGCTAAACTATGGACTAAAAAGCACCCGAAACGTATCTAAAATGCTGAAATCATCATAATTCAGCAACAATTCAGCTATAATCAGCTTTTAAGCGCAATAATATTATGCTAAATTTATGTTTTATTGTCCAATATAACTTACAAAGTTTTGGGAAATAAAACTGCCAAAAAAAGTGCTTCATACTTAGTGAAACTGCGCAATTCGGCACTTTAACGAACCGTAACAAACCGAACAACCGGACAATAACTGGGACATCAAAATTTGACTAGAAGTAATGTTTTTATGATATTAAAGTAGTATTGATGCTAGAACACCTTAAAAATCATAAAAACACCTAAACACACTAAAACTTACTTAAGCCTTATCATTTGCACTTTAAACCTTCAACTTCCAAAATTTTACCTTTTACGCCCCCCCCCTTTCCACCAAATCCGGCCCTATGGGTCCCACATGTGGATTTTATTTGATTTTATTTTTTTTCACTTGATTTTATTAGATTATGTTAGATTTTGTGTAAGGAATATTCTAAGAATTATACCATTAAAAGATATGGAAGATCTTTATAAAGCATAAACTAATCACACTCACAAACCACTTCATCTTCTTCCTTGCCCACTCTCTAACTCTCAGCTCATATACACACACCCTCACTCACCATTTTCAAGCTTCAAACAACCATTCCAAGGCCACTAGAAGGTGTATGGAGATCATCTAAGAAGGCTTGAAGTGTAGGAACTTGAAGGACCTCTTCGTGGAGCTTTTAACCACTCATTTTCTTCCTTGTTCATCACCTTCATTCTTGTGCGACTTCCCTAGCCATTAGAGCTAGTAGTAAGCTTCTTGATCACTAATTTAATTCATGTTTATGTTATGTACAAGATTCACCATCTAAACAACTTAACTTCTAATGCTAAAAATAAGAAGATCTAACATATTTATAAAGAAAATAAGTGATTACATGAAACTTTAGTGTATGTTATGAACTTGTTGATGTTGTATCTTGTGTTTATGATTAGATCAAGTATGTTAAAGTTCGGATCTACCAAGTTTAAGCATGGATCTTGAAGGATCCATGGTTAAACTTGAAGGTGAACACATGAAGCAAAATGTGAACTTGAAATATGAACTTTGTGCATAGACTTGTAATTTTGAAATGATAAAGTATGTGTAGAACTAATTTTTGAAACTAAAACTCATGGAAAGTTTATTTAAAAATATAACATAAAGCTTATTTTTGAAAGATCTAAAGATATTAAGAATGGATCTTGAAAGATCCATGGGTAAACATGAGAATAAAAACAATGATCTTTCTAATAAACATAAAAGTGTTTTTAGAACATGATTTACAAACTTTAAAGACCATTAAACTCATGGATGAGTTGGTTAATAAAATAAAGTTTCACATAAGTTTGTTTAATATATTCAAGAACACTTATTTTTGAAAAGATCATAACATGTTAAGTGTAGATCTAAAAGACTACACATTTTTAACAAGAATCAAGTTCACCATGATGTTTCGTATGGAAGAGTTAGTGTTTGTTGTTGATGATTATTGTTGGAAAATTGTTTTGAAGTTGAAAAGAAAATAAACATATGTTTTGAAAACATGGGAAACCTCCATTTTTAGGGGAAACTATGTCAAAATTTTTATAAAATTTTGACACTTAGAAAAATATAAGTTTTGGTTGAAACTTAAATGGCTCGTGTTTATAATATTTCAAACCTTTGAATGGATAAACATCATTTTGATCATATAGTTGTTTATTATAATCGAATGCAATGAGAACCGATTAAGTCACACGCATACGCTTCCGCAAAAGTCTGGGTGTGACAAACTTTGACTCGTCACTTCGACTAATCTACGTGGTAATCAGTAGGTATAGTCACAAGTAACTATAACCATCGTCATTACGCTCACTTTGCAAAGTTCAAACGAACTTTGTGTTGACCAACTCGTGGTCAAAGTAGAAAGTCAAACACTGTTTGACTTTCATGCTTGAAAAGCATAAAAAGCATGAAAGAAGCTTACAAAGGGTCCAAGCAAGGAAGATTTGATTCAAAACACTCAGGTATGAAGCATATACTCCAACTTAGAGTAGAATTGAATCAAATGCGTGAAGAATGTGAATGAAGCAAGTGGGTATTTATAGAATGTCTTTAGTTAACAAGATATTGTTAATTGTTTTTGAGCCAATCTGGGTATGATCCAAGCCATACACTTGTGGAACATGGTTTTCAATACCAGGGGAACATCAAAACAAGCTCATGGTATCAAAATCAGGGGTTAAAAGCCATCAAAACAGGCTGGAATGACCAGATTCAAAGTTTCTGTTCTGGCAGTCTGTCACGGGCCACGAAGACATGCACATAGGTCTTCGCGCCCCACCTAGATACTTTGACAGATTGTCAGTTTTAGTCCCAGCAAGTCCAAAACTTTGATTTTGATGCATTTTTGATGCGTTTAAGCCCCGTTAACCCAATTTCAAGGCTCTACAAGGATGTTAAAGCATAGGGAACAAGAAATATGCTTGAAAACATCTAGGATGTAGGTTCGTTTGGTCGTACGGTTGCGTTATTCGGTTAATTACGACGAAAACACGAACGGACGCGAAAACGATCCAAATTACGCGACGAGTGGTATTTTTGCATTCCAATCACTAAAATAAAATATTTTAATGATTACAAAAATTTTTGGATGTCCGGATATGTTCAGAATGTAAGATATGCGAGTAAATGCAAACTTATGCACTTTTTGACGCTTTTAGTCCCTGTTGATCAAATAAGCATATTTTCGCATACCGAACCCCTCAAATCCTATTTCTAAGCTATGTAAAGGGTATTTAGGGTATGTTTAGCTTATGATCAAGTTTCAGAATGTTCGTTACAGCACGAATCGGCATACTTTCGCAGTTTGACACAAATAGTCCATGCGATCGAATAAACTTGTTTTCGACACACCAAACCTTCCAAAACTTATTTCTAAGTTATGTAAAAGTTATTTAAGGTATGTTAAGCCTATGTCACTATTCCGGAGTGTTTTTTGTGTTAAACTGATTACATTTACGCATCAGTTCGCGTATAACCTTCCAGAAAGCGATTTAAAGCTCGAAATTGAACAAGAATTGATATGTGCAAATGATACACGTATTTATATGAATTCCAAGTATGAAACACAAGAACTCATTGGTTTTGTATTTGTATGATGGTCGTAGAGGCACAGGTGTCACACAACAAGGAACGCGAGTGTAGCCCCAAACTAGGGGTACCGTATGTGTTTCCCAAACCAGGGAAATAAGTGTGTTGTCCCAAACCGGGGACGCACACTTTTAGTAAAGAGTTGTGAACTCACCTTAGTTTTTCTCGGTAAGACTTAATTGCGTTATAATTTGATGAGGTCAACCACGACCTATTATAACACCCATAGGGTTATTAGTATGGTTATGCGACCTTCATAAGTTCTACACTCATCTAGCGCACATAGCACGCGAACAATTTGTCATAAGATATTTTACCGTGTGGTTTTTATGCACATGTTCATAATATAACCTACGACATGTCATATATCATTTACATAATCACTAACCAAGTGCGGGCACTTAACAAAACAATATCGACTCTTATAAGTTTATCAATCATGCATAGCAAATTCACTGAAATTAGGTTGTTTTAGAAAGCTCGTTTACCATACTTACGATTTTGTAAAAATTATGATCTTTTTTCTGGGATGTACCCCATGGTGGGTAGTCCTTATGTTAAACTTTTGAGGCCTAACTCTTTACAGAAAATTTTAGATAAGTCATTTACTATGTAGTGGCCAGATTTGTCACTTTCTAACTGTAGCATATAGAAAAATTCATTTAAAAATCCTCGATAACCTGATTGACCCACTTCCACTCGGAGATTCGTAAGACACCAAGACCGTCTACTGTATAAATTTCATGACCTAACTCTAAGTATTCCTATAGATATAACGTAAAACACAACACACAAATTCTGAAGAAAAATGTAGCTTTGAGCACTTAAATGAAATAATTCGTTTAAAATACTAAGCGATATCCAAAAATTGTGATTCCAGCGCCATTAGAAACGTATTTCGAAATACTACATTTTGGGCTCAAGAAAATCAATTTTTTGTTACATTATGACCCGGTTACAACACACTGAAGTCGGCTATAACTGTTGGATAGCTTCCTGTTTTCAGTTTTTAATATTATACGCGAGTGCTATTGGTTTCATTAACATGTTTAGCGAACAACAACGACCCTTATACATTACATACAGCAGGTTATCTTCAAAACCCATATTATTTATCACTAAGACAATAGAACTAACATGATTCAACCCAACGTTATATGAAAATCAAAACCCTAGTAAAGATACGAGCGCATAAGTGATCATAACATCAATCAAGTATGAATTCTAGCAACTACCACTACATGTAATCATTAATACAACAATAATCATCATCGTAACAGAAAACACAGCCATGAAACACGAGATTTATACCAGAATCAAAACCATAACTAAGGATTACCTAGTAAAAAGCGTGAAGTGAATGCTAAGAACTTGATCCGAACGAACTGAGGGAACCCCTTGAGCTCAATCCTTCGTTAACAGTAGAGAGTAGTATCGAGAGGGGAAGAAGTTGCGTTTGTAGGTTTAGGTTTTTGAGTTATGAGAAGTTTTCATGCAATATACGTAACACAAAAGAGTTTGAGGGTGGTAGGTGGGTTTGGGCAGATAAGGAAATGTGGGTCGCAAGCTTAGGGGTGTTAAGGGGTGGTGATTCGGCTTGTGTTTGGGTCACGAGTAATAGAGAGGAAAAGTGGGTCGTGTCTAATAGTGCCGCAAGTTGCAATAACACAATGGGCTTGGGGTGTTACGCCGTTAGAGGTAGAGAGTTACATGGCTCCGGGTTGGGCCGCAACGCGTGCGGATTCGGGTTGGTTAAATTTTGGTTTAGAATTAATCGGTTGCAATAATATATGTTGATGTAAACTAGTTCATTTGTAATTTAAATTAGATAACTGTATATAATTCATCACATAAGTTTATTCGATTGAATAAGTAAGATACATATGAAATTGTTTATAAAAGAAACGAACCTCGTAGCATGGGTTATCACATTCTTCATTTCCTTAGGTGATGACACCTTCATTGGCTTGGAATGGTAGTTATGCTTTGATGAAACCTTCCGATTTTGAGCATAATACGGTACATAGGGACCATGTCTGCAGTTCCGAGCAATGTGACCAGGAATGTCGCAATTGACGCATGTTTGTCCCTTTATGTAGAAGGCATTCTGTTTAGCTTGATTTGCTTTTACAGGCCCTGAAGGACGAACTGGTCCTTTATGTGCTTGATTTTCTTGCACATTTCTTTCAAACAAAGATGAGTTTGGATGCCTATACTTGTCATTTGCAGAGTCCTTTTGTTGTCAAGATTTCTCTTAATTCTTCTTGTTAAGAAATCTCATCTATCTTTCCAAAAGCTTTGTTAGCACAGTCAAATGCATATTTTTGACATTTGCCATTATTGAGTAGCTTAACAAAAGCATTTTTCGCATCACGAGCCTTTTTAGGACTGTTGCTGCCCGTATATGATCTTGGAGAGCTTGATATCTTTGATGCTTAGACTTCTCATTCCCTCGTATTCGATCTGCTCGTTTCGGTTCTTGTTGCTTGCTCTGAACCCTTTCATCACAAGTAGAGGGTTCAGACTTTTCAGATTGTGTACTTGGAGCCTCGTACACATCAGTCTTCACTTCATCTTTCATGTCATCACCTTTGATAGAAATTGGCGAGTTCTAGTTTATCGGATAAAACACTAGAAAATTCAGTTGAATCATTAGAAGAGTCATCAACACAAGACGGTTCATCATCCTCTTCTGTCCAATTTGCAAGTGTCACTTCTTCTGCACATGAAGTAGAAGCATTAGTGTTGTTCACAAAATCAAACAAGACAACATTTTCAACTATAATAGTTTAAGAGGATTTTGAGGGATCATATGATGTAAAGTCTCCTCTGGTAAAACCTTTTGATCAAAATCAGAATTCGAAACCACAGAATCTAAAATATCAGTCTGAGCAACATTTTCAGAAAAACTATTAGAAAGACCCTTTGTTTCAGCAAGCATAGATTGAACAAAGTTCCAAATATAAAGATTGTGTTCAACACATAAAGAGTCATTTGAATCAATAGTAGCATTCGAATGTGGTTCATTATTCTTAGAGCATATTTTGTATGTCCGCCACTATGCGAATAGGCTAGATAGAGCGTGTGTTGAATATTATATAGATTATTGTGAAAAATGAATGGGTTTTATGTGATGATGCCATTCCGCACGAAAGAGTCTTTCCGGAAAGAGCCAACTATCCTTCCGTGCGAGAGATCCAGTCGCTCCTAGATGCTTCCGTGCGACAGGCTTTGCCTATAAATAGGAGCCTTAGGTTCTCTCATTTAGAAATTTTGGTTCCTAGAGGGGAAATGCTAGCGAAATTTCTCCAGAATTTCGCCAGCTTGTAAAAGATATAAACTCTTTCAGTATGAATGAAGCATTCAACTTATGGCTAACTATTCTGCTTCTACTCCATTCTTAGTAATAATATTCTACTGATTTAGTTCTATCCGATCCAAACTTCTGTCTAATCCCGTCGGATCATGTACTATCAATCATCCACTTAGGTTTGCTCTTCAACTATCACTGACTCTGCACATGATCTCGAATAGTTAGTGTCATTCACAGAATCACAATTTGATAAATTTTCTTGATTACCACCTTGTGGCCTCTGAACTGGTTTACTTTATCAATCAACAGATTTCTTTGAATCATTTTGAGCTGAATCCACGGTTTTAACAAAATCCATGGGGTTTTTAAATTCAGTTGATTTGGCACGTTTTGGTTTGAAAGGTTCCCAAGAAACATAGTCACTTGGTTTACCATACATCATATTTTCTTGTTTTCTAGATCTTGCTCAGTGGTGAACATTCTAGAATAACTATGATTATATGGAGGAGGGACCTGCTTGTATCCCAAACTCTTCCGTTTGTTCTCCTTATATGCCAATTGCACATCACACAAATTTCAAACTGTGTCACTGGATGTATCACACTTCTTTATATTTATTTCATTTTATTGATACTTTCCAGTCAGGTGCTCTAGCTTAGCCCTCACAGAATCAAGTTCCATGATTTTTACGTTAAGCTTGTTCTTATAATCATAAACCCAACACTGTTGTTGGTTAAGATCCTTGTGAAGCTGATCTATGTCCTTTTGTACTTCAACCTTTTTAATGAGCAACGTGTTGTTCTCTCTAAAGTCGATGCACTTAGACATCGCACTGTTGTAATCGTTAATTAAATTATGATTATGTGTCCTCATCTGTGCAAGTTTATTTCTCTGATGATCAGAACATAAGAGAGTGTTAACCGTGTCAATGAGAGCCATCATGCAATGATTTAACAGTGAACTCATTAACTCGAACACTTTGCACACGTACGAACCTATTTTCTGTACCGCACCTGAAAACCCTGTCAAAACTTAACACAAAGCAAACAAACCTTTTTTTTAGTATATATTTATTTTTATATTTTTTTATTTATAAAAGTATACTAATTATTAATATTATTATTAAATTAAAAACCTAATGATTAACTAAAGATTATTATAATTAATATGAAAACCTAATAGTATCCAACTATGAATACTAAACTTCACATCAACTTCAATGCAATTGTTTCAATCTTTTCAAACACTCTCTCTTCCCGACAACTGAAACTATCACAATAAATCCTTCAAATTCTTTTCTTTTCCTTTCCCGACACATAAAATGTCACAAAAAACAAAAGGAGTCTTCTTCGTTTTATCAATCAAACGACAACGATGAATATACGAAGGTGATGAACGGAGGTGATGAATAGAGGTGATGGTCGGTTGTACGACAGAGATGGTGAGGTGCAAGGTGGAATCGGGTGCGTAATAGTGGATACGCTGCGGAGGTCGATGCCGGAGATGAGCGGTTTAACGGTGGATAATGGTGACAAGTGATGATGGTCCAGTAAGCTTTCAACGGTGACCACGTTGCAACTCGAAAACTTTCTCGAAAACTTTTAAATTCAGAATTCGAAAAGAAAGTTTGCAACTGAAAACTTTATTTCGAAATCTCGTATTTTGAAACATTTATTTCGGATGCGTTCGAAATGGTGATCTCGAAGGAATTCGAATTTTCAGATGGTGGTCGTCAGAGGGAGGATGAAGATGGTGGTTGAGGGTGAAGAACGTGGATCTTTGGTGATGTTTAGATGGAGGTACGGTGAACTGTGTTCCAAGTGTTGCAGTGATGACGACGACGATGTGTTGCAGGTTCAAAACAGTGTACGGAGTTGCAGGTTGATAATGGAGCGGAGTGGTGATAGGAAGTTATTGGAGAGTAACGATGGTCGATGGTGGTGAGATGTGTAGGGTTTTAAAAGATGAAGGAGGTGCTAGTGTGAGGTCCGTTCAATGGACTATGAATGATGGCAGCTGGTTGTAGATGATTGAAGACTCAAAACCAGTTTGTCCGACCTGGTTAGAGCAGAGCTTCAGATGACCTAGCAAAGAACCTGCAAGATCACAAGGAAACAAGCACACCGTTAGCCTCATCACAGGGAGGGGGCCTCTCTATGACCAAGCTCGGGCGTGAGAATAAGTATTTGTGAGGAGGAAATAGGTCAGGGAGAGAGAGAAAGTAGCGATTACCCCTTGCTGGAAGTCTTGGCGGGGTATTTATAGTTTTTGGGTGTGCTGACGTGGCAAGTTAGTTAGGGTCAGACCAGTCATTATCATGGCGGTTATGGAAGTGGGGCCCAGTTAGTTATGTCACACCAATGTATCTGTCCGTTCCGTTTATGGCGTGAGGTGCGGTCCGACCTTGATGTGCCATAGTTCGGTTCTGCTTATGGCGATGATTCGGTCCGGTCAGGGACGTATCCTCATCAAGTCCCCCTAGTTCGTAGCGTTTCTTAGATAAAAGCTTCGAACTATAATGGCGTAATTTTGGCGGTCTGAATCCCTGATTTGTCGTTTTGCTGAATTTTTGAATTTCAAATTTTTTGGGCGGTGACCTGTTGCTGGGTGACCGACGGTCACTTTATTTTTCCCGCTTGATGTGACGCTTGATATGCGTCAGCTGTCATGGCGTGTCGACCCTTGATTGGTTTCCTTAAGGCAGTTTATATCTCTATAAAAATGGGAGAAAAAGTAATTTTTGGTTTTACATTTTACTTCATCTTCTCCATTTCCTTATCTAAGCTGAAACTATTCGTTGATCAGGTTAGCACCCTTCTTTTTAGCATGTCGAACAAAAGCAATCTATCTGGTTGCTTCAATACCATGGTTTACAGTGGTACATAGATACATACGCGATTCCTGCCTCATTGCACCCTGTTCTCCCCGAAAAGGATACGCCTATTTATCCTTTCGTACCGGGGAAAATAGGGATTTATACTCGCCTTTTCAATTACTGCAACTATCGTCTTCCTCTGACGAGGTTCTTGATCGAGGTTCTTTTATTTCACAAGGTTCACCTTACTCAAATGAACCCCTTCGGCCTTGCCAAGGTGTGTCATTTTGAGTTAGCTTGTCGCGGATTGGGATCCGACCCGGATTTGGATGTGTTCCGGGCTTTTTACAGGTTGAATCGGTCCGGTAGCTGGTACACCTTCGAAGTCAGGGATAAAAATTCTTCTTGTTATACGTGGATTACTACCAGCATAAAAGATTGGAAAGATAACTTCTTCTTGGTTGATGATCGGTGCGTTCCGGAGTTTATGACGTGGAGATTAAAGAAATCCAAACTTCCACCCCCCTTCCTGAAGACTTTGAATACGATAGGGATTTATATGCGAATTTAATCAAAGAAGCCGGACGCATACAGAAGTATCTGGAACACATCCTCGTCATGGGACGGATTAGCACGATCTGGGCCGAACCTGAGTGGTATCCTACCCTCAAGTGGAATAAGAAGGGTTAGTTGTGGTGTTTCTTGAATTTGCTTTGATTATTTTTCTCGTTTTGTATGCTTTACGTCGTTTCGGTTTATAGATATTATTTATTGTTTGTTTTTGTGCAGCTATAGGTTTAAGGGAGGCTTTGAGATTGAAATCTGTTGATTCCAAGGAGCTCGACGTCCGGGCCACCATGACACCGAAAGACGATCCTCCATATCTAAATATCGTCCATGAGAACCTATATCAAATTAGAGAGCCCGAGGTTTCGGATAATCAGGGAGGTTCGGTCGGTCAAGGAGCTTCGGATTCAGCTCCGGCGACACAAATAGCGAATATTGCTCCGGCTCAGGCTGCGGTGGTGGTTGGCGATGACAAAGGCAAGAAAACAAGTTCGAGCGGGACGAAAGGGTCCGGCTCTAAGTTTGTTATTGAGGACGAAGGGGTCCATCTTTCGGTTGGAGACGAAGGAGAGCGTACTGAAGGGGTAAAAGAGGTGGTGACGATGATGATGATGATGAAGAGGAGCTTCCCCAGGTTAGTTTGAAAAGAAAACGGACTATTTCTTCTAAGTCCGGTCCGAAACCTAAGCAAGTGAAGAAGAAGAAAACAGACTTCAAGACTATCACCTTAGATGATGAGGATAATCAGGTTACCGAATTTTCTACTACCGGGGGTATACTGGAGAATTTAGATGTCCATCTTCACGGGGGTCGTACCCCAAGAGACCGTCCGGTAAACATTCCATTGAGCCCCTTGTCCTTCGGAGGGGGAGCTACCAAGGTTATTACAGACGTCCATATGTCCGATCCTTTATCTTTCAAGAAGACCGAACCTTCTCCTTCGGGTAAGCTTACCACGGGGGTTGCTTCTAATGTGTCAAGGCCGAGCCCCAAACCAATTGATGGTGGGGATAGTGCCTCTTCCTCTCCTTTATGGTATAACACTGAAGCTATTTTCTTTTCCCGGGAGCTAGGTTCAGGCGGTGTCGAAGACATGGATTCGGCTCGAGCATTTGAGAAATATGTACTGGAGTGGTCGTTGACGAACAAGGATAGGATTGTGGACGCTCTGTCGGCGAAGATGGCATTATTTCACTTGGGGACCCCGGCTGAGCATTCTCATTATCAGAAGATGAGCGGGCCAGAGCTTGGGAATGCCTTAATGCTGAATCAAGCCCAGTCGAATTCTTTGGTGGTGGAGACTTATAAACATTGGATCGATTCGGAGTCAACTTGCCGCAAGCTTCAACGTGAAGTTGCAAATTTAAAAAATGAAGACAATGTTCGATCGAAGACAAAGCAGGAGCTATCTTCTCTCCATTCTCAAATTGACCGTTTGAGGGAACAGGTTTTGGAAGCCAAAGAAGTTAATAAATCTTCTCAGGCTTTGGCTGTGGTTGCTTACGAAGCTCGGGACAAAGCCCTTCAGGATTTGGAAGCTTTTAAGTTGGAATTCGCTAATCTGGAGAAAAAGTTATCTGGTGCGGAGAAGTAGCATGCGGCTGAGTTGAAGGAAATGCAAACATCTCATGATCAGCTTTTGGCCGATTATCATCGCTTGATTGATGGTACGTTCGTAATTCGTCTTTAATTGCTTCCTTTTCCCACTTATTGAATCTTGTTTTTCTTCAGTTAAAGATGAATTAGAGAGGGCTCGTGACAGGGAGATTGAGTCGCACAAAACGACGATTGACGAAGCGAAAGAGATGTTGATTCGTTGTGAAGGTGAAATGGTTGAATGTAACACCTCGCAAATTTCGGGTTTAATATTAAAACGACACGTGTCATGTCAAACAAAAACGCGTTGAAAACCCGGATTTAATAAAGATGTTTTCGGTAGGATTTAAAGTGGCGTCATGTTAAATTATTACCTCTGAACACCTCAATTATAAATCCCAAGACCCGATTTAATATTTTACACATCTATTATACCCTCAATTCAGGGAATCATTGCCAATAATGGAATTGGAAATGTATGATAGGATTCTACGAAGAAAAGAATGGAAACCCGTTGTTTTCGGGTCTTGTTATTGGATCCAAGTGAAACAATGGATAATGGTAGGGTAGGAAACTATTCTAGACACATTATGAAGGGCCCTAAGTGATAATTGATGCCCCAAAAATCAGAAGTTACGGCTGCCCTTTCGAAACACAACAAACACAATCAAAAACTGATTCAGCAAAGGGCGTCGCGTAGCGCGACGGACCCTTGCGCTACGCGAGGGGGTGCCCAGCGACAGAATGACTTGCTGGTACCTGTTGTGCGCGAATGTGACCCTCTAATCCGGTTTTTCTTGCATGTGCATGGCCCCTAGACATCCCTACACACTACTTACAAGTGTTGATCAATTGTGGATGGCCCTAGACTTGGTTGTCACTTTGTTGTGGTGTTTGAAACTAGTATATAAAGACCCATTCATGTCACAACCATTCCACACATCAATTGTAAACAATCTGAGCATTGGAGGAGCTTACAATCTGATTGAAGGCCTTCCTAATCATCCATTAATCATCTAGTAAGTTGCTTAACCCTTCTAAATTAATTCTAGCTTAGTAATTAGCTTAAAAGTCAATATATCGGGCTTAACGGTTGACTTTGTGATTAAGCAACGATAGCTCAGTCGTATGTCAAATTAAAAGTACCGTTAGATAGGTAATTGTATGGGTATTAAACCCTTATAAGGGCAAGTACCAATTCCAGACCTAACTAGGTCGTTTGTCGGGTCAAACGTTGACCGAAAAAGTCAACAGAAATACAAAATGCGATTTAATGCACAATTAATGATCCGAAAGGTGTGCAACCTGTTTTAACCTAAATATAACATGGTAATAAGTATGAAAACTTGTCTACGCTTGCCCGACTCGACAAATTTCTGTTTAAACCCGGTTCGGAACCGAAAGGCGCAAAACTTTGACTTTTGCGTTGACTTCGGTTCTGACCCGTTTTAGTTGGAATTAGACATGCCTTAAAGTCTCATTAGGGTTGGGTTACATGCTAGTATAAGTCTCTGTACTTGTTTCATTGATTATCCGATGCATGCACACGTTTCCGTTAATCGCTTAAATTGGACCATAACGCCCTTATGACCTTACAATGAGAATTTTGAAAATGTGGAAGTACAATAATCTTAATTACTGATTATTAAACATGTACGTAAATTTTCACGTCAATCGGAGGTCTAGATTAGGAGATATGCGCATTAGCGTAAATAATAAGCTTTTTATTAATTAAACGGCGCGATTAGCGCATAGCCTATCTAAACCCGATTTTCGGTACCAAAACTTTTACCCACTGATGTTAAATAATATTTTGGGATTTTTGAAGATTTTTAATTATTTTTAAACTGATCTTAACCTAGGCTTATCGCATTGATTCGGTTAATACCGAATATACCCTTTTAGGCCATAAACCGAGTTTTACGAATCCGATTGATACCAATCCAATTGCCACTGATTTAAAATAATAAATAGAGTGTTTTGAGCCTGTTTTTCTGATCAGAAAACTCAGAATGGTATTTTAAACCGTACGTCGCTTAAAACGGCTTTATACGCGTATTAAACGCATAGTTTGGGTCTAGAACCATTTTATCACAAAAGACTTTATACCAACTGTTGATACCTGTTAAAATTGATAATTTTTCTGATTAAATCAGACCCGTATCTCAGAAGTATTATAAATCTCTTTTATAACCCTTAAAATGACCAAAATACCCCTACGGGGCGTATTTAGGGATTAAACTCGTTATGGGCATTATGGAAGATATCATAATGATATCACAACATATTTAAAGCGTATTAACTTAGGAAACCTGTTCGCGACCCTTTCGGTTACCCGTTATGCATTTTTCGCGTTCGGTTCGGCTTATGTAACTAGTTTGCATAAACTAGCCGAAACGGGTCAAACGATATCATTTTTATCTCAAAATCCAGAATGTGAATAGTAAACCCATATTAAACAAGTCTTCAAACTTGTCAGGTCTAAATCACATTCTATCCGATCTTCGCTTAATCGTGCGTACGAACCGTATCTTTAAAACTGACCGGTCTAAGCTTAAGCTTAATTAAAGATCCGTTAGTATTCTAATAGGTTATATTAAACCTTCGTTCCAGATTAGGAGCCCAGTAAAAGCTATCTGCAATTTATTCGATTAAGGATTTATACTTGCAAAGGTAAATACTTTTAACTTATTTTCCCTATACGGGCTTGGGTTACGGTACATAGCGTACCGCTTGATCGAGCATCAAATCTTCCACGCTTAGTGGTTAATTGAATAATTTGATCGGCTCGTTTTAAACAGATGTGTTTACTTTACAGCCTTTGGGGGGGTTAATGACCATGTCCCGGATATCCTCGGCATTATCTTACGAGATAGCCACGACCTGAGCACGGGATGTAGGCGTACTCCCATGTATAACTCACTTAAAGTGGTGTGTCTATTGATCTTTAACCCGGATACGTCCGGGCTACTGAACGCATAAGTAACATGTAATCGTTCACAAGATTATAATATTAAATAATTCTCCCAAGTTAATAAAAATGTTTATGCCATGTGCATCCAAACCAATTTTCAATCATTTTATAAAATGAGTCAGTTGAATGTATTTACCAGTGTAAACTGACGTATTTTCCCAAAAAGATTAAATGCAGGTACTAGGCGAAATAGGCTGGGATTCTCTTAAGCATCAGTAGAAGTCTCGCAAGCTTTAGATGCCGAAGTCTGTTGAACAATTAAATGTTATTTTGTTTCGATCCTACTGTGGATAAACACCGGATAATTGTGACTTTGTTTACAATAAATAAATTCGGTTGTATCTTATTTTAAATTTGCTTCCGCTGTGCATTATTATATTGTGTTGTTTGACTATTACGTTGCCAACCACGTCACGATACTCCCCCACCGGGCCCACCGGTGACACGTGGAAATCGGGGTGTGACAGGTTGGTATCAGAGCCAACACTGAGTGAATTAAACACTAGCCTTTTTGTGTTTAATCTCAGTTACACAATAGCACAATTCTAAACTTTCGAGTCTAGACATTTAACATAGGACAAAATTCCACTTTAGTTGTGTTGTCCTTTATTTTGCATTTTATATTGTTATTGCTATCTCATGATATGTTGACAGGTATAACAAAGATGCCTCCAAGATTTTTACGTATGCGAGGACGAGGAGGAAGGGGGCCGACCACCGCCCCCAACGACCATGAAGCTGGGCCGTCCAATACACGAGCTCCTATCCCCGCCGAGAGTGACGGTACTCGGCGGAACCAGAGAGGTCTCTTTCAACCGGCAAGACGGTCGGTTTCGAACAGCTCGACGACTCCCGCTCAAGACTCCTACGGGCCACAATCAGAAAATGAGCCTAGAGACTCACACCATTCGCAAATACCGTTACAGCGATCAATGTCGCACCGCCCTTTTGGAGACCCCACTCCATTCTTTCAAGGCCAGTTTAACCCGGCGGATTATATACAAGAACTAGTGGGTTTTAACCCATTGGGGCCGGAGGACCATTTTTCTGGAGGAAATGATATGGACGAGGAAGACGACCCCGTAGAACCCGCATCAGGAACTCCCAACCACCCAATCGAGGTCTCGGATAGTTCCATTTACCACGGACCACCCTATAATGGTCCAGATAGCTTCCAGGCTATCTTTACTCGGCACGAATGGTATTATACACCTCCTCACCATTCGTCGCCGCATGAGCAGCATCAGCCTCACTATTCTTCGCCGCATGAGCAGCAGCAGCATCATCAAGATTCCTCTGGGAATCACCAATTTGTGGCAATTACGCCACCACCTCCACCGCCACCAGTTCAACCGGTGCCTCCGCAACCGCAAAGACGTATGAGAACCGGACCCCGGATGACCACACGAAGAGAAGAGTTTCATTTCAGCTCTCCTCTACAATCAAGTGGCAGAAATTATCAGCCGGAACAAGAAGTTCCACAGATAGGTGGACCATCAAACCCCTACGCGCAGCAACCGCCACCAATGGGTTTCGATAATCAGATACCAGCATACACGGGTCCTTCGATGTACAACCCGTTTGAGCCACCGACTCACACTAACCTCGGTTACGCTGAAGCCGACCCGTATTTGGTAGCAGCTAATTACAACGCCCTTAACCAGGAGGGACCGTATGGAGGTCCTTGGGGAGTAGGCTACCCAGCACAGGGATACCAGATGCCTACACAACCCCCGTACTACCAACTACCCCCGCCGTCTCTGCAGATGTCGCCACCACTGCATCAGGAAATCCTACAAAGTATTAGGGAGGTGCGGCATGAGGCACGGGAAGACCGAAGGCGTAACCAGGGGATGTTCAAGACCTTGACGAACTTAATCAAGGGAAAGAGCAAGAAGGATCAGTAAATCCTTTATGTGTGTATGTCTACTTTAAAAATTAAGTCCCTGCGTGGACATTTATGTGTGTATGTAGTCCCTGCGTGGACATTTATCCTTGTACCTAGTCCCTGCGTGGACATCTATTTAAGTAATCAGTTCCTGCGAGGACTTGTGTTTTAAATTTAACCCCTGCGCGGGTAAGTACTTGTTTGACCCCTACGTGGGAAATGGTTTGTGTGAAAAGACCCGTTTAGGGCAATATGTAACCTACGTATAATTAATGGAATGTTTGTTTTATAAATTTCATGTTTGCCATTATGTGCATATATAAATTATAAATGAAATAAATAAATTAAAATCATTCCTTTTAAATTAATCTGCCTATGAAATTTATTTAATTAAGGATCTTAAAGTGTGAAACCTAGCCACGTGTCAAATATAAGACCGGGCCAAAATGGTAAGACCTGTTTAAAAGATTCAATTCCCAGTTAACATCTTAAAACATGTTAACACTCCTGGCAGAAGTGATTCGTTAAAATCACATACGTCATTTTATAAAGGAATTCTTTAGAAGATTCCTAACCCAGTTTAATGATCTCTAAATCCTGGGTACATCATCAATTAAGATGATCACATTTTACCATACGTGGTAATATAATGCCTACGGGCCCTGCTCATTTCCATATGAGCCAAAAGACAGTGGTAGCTTTGACTCCCTGTCTAATAAAGGTAATGAACTAGGTTCAAACCTTAAAAGTCTTGATTCTCTGAAGTCATAGCTTCTAATTTAAATTGTCCATGTGACCAAGCCTTATGTGCTAATATATATTGTTATTGTTTATGTTTAGGATAAATTTTAATTAAAATCCTAAATTAATACGATTAATAAGTTAACCAAATATGGTCTCTGTTTACCATGGTTAACGAGTTACCCTAAGGGGTAATTCCATAATAAACTCCCAAATAAATTATTGTCCTTGTTTTCTGCAATAGTTCAATACAAATGGCTAACTCTAATGAAGTCAATAGCCATCCTGTGGAGCCGAATGAGAACGCCCAAATTACATTAACGGGTGCCGAGCTAAAAGCAATAATAGACGGTGCTGTTACTCAAGCTTTGGATAGACAGTATGAAGAATACAGTAGTACCCGAAGTAGGACTCACTCTGTATCGCATTCAAAGCCAAGGACTCATTCTGAGGCTCATAACAAGCCTCCTCCCAAAAAGGATGAACCAAAGAAAAACGGTGATGATCGCCAGTCCACCAACCACCAAAGTAATCCATCTCAGCAGTTAGTACTGCATCAGGGACACCGTAACAAGGGTTGCACATATAAGTACTTTGTGTCTTGTAAACCCAGGGATTTTACGGGAGAAAAAGGAGCCGTAGACTGCATGACGTGGCTGGATGAAATGGACACGGTCGTGGACATCAGCGGATGCGCTGAAGGTGATGTGGTTAAATTTGTCTCACAGTCCTTCAAGGGTGAGGCATTAGCTTGGTGGAGATCTCTGATGGAGGCCTCAGGAAAGATCCCGTTGTATAGCATGACGTGGGATCAATTCATTGCACTGATCAAAGATAATTTCTGCCCTCAACATGAGTTGGAAAAGATAGAGTATGACTTTCTATCACTGGTAATGAAGAACCTTGATTGTCAAGCTTATCTGACGAGCTTCAATACACTATCCCGGTTGGTACCTTATCTGGTAACCCCGGAGCCTAAAAGGATCGCTCGTTTTATTGGAGGTTTAGAACCCGAAATCAAGGCCAGTGTAAAAGCTTCTCGGCCAGTTACCTTCAGGTCTGTAACTGACCTTTCCTTATCCCTCACTCTGGATGCGGTCCGGCAGAGATCGCAGAGGAATAAGGCGGCCGAGAAGAGGAAGCATGAAGATGATGGTTCGCGTAGGTCGAACAAGAAGCACCGTGGGAGCGGTGATCACAAGAAGGGATCGGATTCGAAGAAGGATGGGCATCGCTCTGGAGAGAAGCCCACATGCAAAACTTGCAAGAAACAGCACTTTGGAAAGTGCAGACTCGAATCAAACTCGAATAACGAGTCAAGGTCTTTTGCTTGTGGTTTGTGCAAGTCCAAGGAACACAAAACCTTGGATTGCAAGAAGATGAAAGATGCAACGTGCTACCGTTGCAATGAAAAGGGCCACATAAAGACTAACTGCCCTAAGTACAACAAGAAGCCTGAGGAGGCTAAGAAGACTAACGCCAGAGTCTTCAGGATGGATGCGAAGGAGGCTGTGAAGGATGATAACGTCATAACAGGTACTTTCCTTGTAAACGATGTTTTTGCAAGAGTACTTTTTGATTCAGGCGCAGATAAGTCCTTCGTAGATCATAAATTTTGTAAATTGTTGAATTTACCTGTCAAAACCCTAAAAGTGAATTATGAGGTAGAGTTAGCAGATGGTACCATTGAAGCCGTCTCTACTGAGTTAGATGGATGTGCTATATCCATTAAGAACCATTCTTTTCCTCTATCTCTACTTCCCTTTAAGTTAGCCGGTTTTGACATAGTTCTGGGTATGGACTGGTTATCTCATAACCAGGCCCAAATCGTCTGTAACATGAAGCAAGTAGTGATAAAGACTCCGTCTGGTGAGTCACTTACCATTCGGGGAGATACCCAGTACGGACTGCCTGAGCACGTGACTATGCTCAAGGCTTCAAAGTGTTTGAAAAAGGGATGTGTCATTTACATGGCGTAAGTGATCATTGACGAGCCTAAACCAAAGTTGGAAGACATCCCTGTCATTTTGGAATACCCAGAAGTGTTTCCTGAAGATCTACCTGGTCTACCACCAGATAGACAAGTCGAATTCAGGATCGATATCATCCCCGGAGCGGCACCAGTTGCTAGAGCTCCATACAGATTGGCACCCACGGAAATGAAGGAGTTGCGGACGCAGCTAGATGAATTGCTAGCTAAGGGTTTCATTCGACCTAGTTCATCTCCTTGGGGAGCACCAATCCTGTTTGTCAAGAAGAAGGATGGATCGATGCGTCTATGCATCGACTATCGCGAGCTTAATAAAGTCACGATCAAGAATAGATATCCATTGCCCAGGATCGACGATTTGTTCGATCAGCTTCAAGGGGCAAGTTACTTCTCAAAGATTGATCTAAGGTCAGGATACCATCAGTTGAAGGTTATGGATGAAGACGTTCACAAGACTGCATTCAGGACTCGCTACGGTCATTACGAGTTCCTAGTGATGCCTTTTGGGCTCACCAATGCACCAGCCGCGTTCATGGATCTCATGAATCGCGTCTGCAAGCATTACTTAGATAAATTTGTTATCGTCTTCATCGATGACATCCTTATTTATTCTAAGAATCAAGCTGACCACGAGAAACACCTTCGTTGTATTCTCAAACTTCTACGTCAGGAGAAGCTCTACGCCAAATTCTCTAAGTGTGAATTTTGGCTACGAGAAGTCCAATTCCTTGGACACGTGGTTAGTGAGCGTGGTATCCAGGTGGATCCCGCTAAAGTGGAAGCTGTTATGAATTGGCAAGAGCCAAAGACACCTACGGAGATTCGTAGCTTCCTGGGATTGGCGGGTTATTACAGGCGTTTTATTGAAAAATTTTCAAGGATTGCTGCGCCCCTAACTTCCTTGACCAAGAAGAAAGTAAAGTTCGTTTGGGGCCCTAAGCAGCAAGAGTCCTTCGATGTTTTGAAACAAAGGTTGAGCAACGCTCCTGTGCTTACCTTACCGGAAGGCGCTGAAGAATTTGTAGTTTATTGTGATGCATCACACACTGGCATGGGGTGTGTGCTTATGCAGAAAGGCAAGGTGATTGCCTATGCATCACGACAGTTAAAGGTGCACGAAAAGAATTACACCACCCCTGACTTGGAATTGGGTGCCGTTGTGTTCGCACTAAAACTATGGAGGCATTATCTTTATGGAATAAAGTTTGTGATCTTTTCTGATCACAAGAGCCTCCAGCATCTGTTTAACCAGAAAGAATTAAACATGAGGCAACGCCGTTGGATGGAAACTTTAAATGATTATGATTGTGAAATCAAATACCATCCCGGCAAAGCGAATGTAGTCGCTGATGCCTTGAGCAGAAAGGAAAGGGTTAAACCCATTCGAATTAACGCCAAGCGTATGGAGGTAAAGAACAGTTTGATAGAAAGGGTGTTAGCTGCACAGAAGGAAGCTGTGTTGGAAGCTAACTATCCTAATGAAAAGTTAGGAGTAACTGAGGAGCAGTTAACTCTTAGCAAGGACGGAATTTTACGGTTAAACGGACGAATATGGGTTCCAATTTTTGGAGGACTTCGTGATGTCATCCTCCAAGAAGCCCACAGTTCCAAATACTCCGTTCATCCTGGAGCTGATAAGATGTACCAGGATTTAAAGGCAAATTATTGGTGGATAGGCTTGAAAAAGTCTGTAGCCGCCCATGTAGCAAAATGCTTGACATGTGCGCAAGTCAAAGCCGAGCATCAGAAACCGTCAGGTTTGCTACAACAGCCTGAACGTCCTACGTGGAAGTGGGAAATGGTAACTATGGATTTTATTACCAAGTTACCCAAGACAAGAAAAGGCAATGATACGATATGGGTTATAGTTGACCGACTGACTAAGTCAGCTCATTTCTTACCCATCAAGGAGACTTATAGCTCCGATATGTTAGCCCAGTTATACGTTGACAAGATTGTAGCCCTACACGGCATACCTGTAGCTATTATCTCTGACCGGGATACTAGGTACACGTCACACTTTTGGAAGAGTTTCCAGCAATCTTTGGGCACACGTTTGAACTTTAGTACGGCTTACCATCCTCAGACAGACGGTCAGAGTGAGCGTACTATTCAAACGTTGGAAGACATGCTACGCGCATGTGCGATCGATTTGGGAGGTAGCTGGGATAAGAACCTACCATTGATCGAATTCTCCTACAACAATAGCTACCACACCAGCATAAAGGCTGCGCCGTTTGAGGCATTATACGGTAGAAAGTGTAGATCGCCAGTTTGTTGGGCGGAAGTTGGAGAAGTCCAGTTATCAGGACCAGAAATCGTGTTCGAAACAACGGACAAGATTGTCCAGATTCGTAACAACCTCCAAGCTGCCCGGAATAGGCAGAAGAGTTACGCGGATCCAAGTCGTAAGGATTTTCACTTCGAGGTAGGTGACAAAGTCCTACTTAAAGTGTCACCATGGAAAGGGGTGATGCGATTTGGTAAGAAAGGCAAACTAAGCCCGAGATACATAGGACCTTTCGAGGTTATCGAACGTGTCGGGTCAGTTGCCTACAAGTTGAACTTACCAGAAGAGCTCAGTGGAATTCACAATGTGTTCCACATCTGCAATCTAAAGAAGTGTTCCGCTGACGATTCACATGTCATGCCACATACAGATGTGCAAATAGATAAGAACTTAACTTTTGTTGAAAAACCTTTGTCAATTGAAGATCGACAGGTAAGGAAACTTCGAAGGAAGCATATACCTTTTGTCAAGGTCAAATGGGATGTCCGAAGAGGCCCCGAGTATACGTGGGAGTTGGAATCCACCATGAAAGAAAAATACCCTTATTTGTTTCAGTAAATCTCGGGTCGAGATTTATTTTAAGGGGGTGAGGATGTAACACCTCGCAAATTTCGGGTTTGATATTAAAACGACACGTGTCATGTCAAACAAAAACGCGTTGAAAACCCGGATTTAATAAAGATGTTTTCGGTAGGATTTAAAGTGGCGTCATGTTAAATTATTACCTCTGAACACCTCAATTATAAATCCCAAGACCCGATTTAATATTTTACACATCTATTATACCCTCAATTCAGGGAATCATTGCCAATAATGGAATTGGAAATGTATGATAGGATTCTACGAAGAAAAGAATGGAAACCCGTTGTTTTCGGGTCTTGTTATTGGATCCAAGTGAAACAATGGATAATGGTAGGGTAGGAAACTATTCTAGACACATTATGAAGGGCCCTAAGTGATAATTGATGCCCCAAAAATCAGAAGTTACGGCTGCCCTTTCGAAACACAACAAACAAAATCAAAAACTGATTCAGCAAAGGGCGTCGCGTAGCGCGACGGACCCTCGCGCTACGCGAGGGGGTGCCCAGCGACAGAATGACTTGCTGTTACCTGTTGTGCGCGAATGTGACCCTCTAATCCGGTTTTTCTTGCATGTGCATGGCCCCTAGACATCCCTACACACTACTTACAAGTGTTGATTAATTGTGGATGGCCCTAGACTTGGTTGTTACTTTGTTGTGGTGTTTGAAACTAGTATATAAAGACCCATTCATGTCACAACCATTCCACACATCAATTGCAAACAATCTGAGCATTGGAGGAGCTTACAATCTGATTGAAGGCCTTCCTAATCATCCATTAATCATCTAGTAAGTTGCTTAACCCTTCTAAATTAATTCTAGCTTAGTAATTAGCTTAAAAGTCAATATATCGGGCTTAACGGTTGACTTTGTGATTAAGCAACGATAGCTCAGTCGTATGTCAAATTAAAAGTACCGTTAGATAGGTAATTGTATGGGTATTAAACCCTTATAAGGGCAAGTACCAATTCCAGACCTAACTAGGTCGTTTGTCGGGTCAAACGTTGACCGAAAAAGTCAACAGAAATACAAAATGCGATTTAATGCACAATTAATGATCCGAAAGGTGTGCAACCTGTTTTAACCTAAATATAACATGGTAATAAGTATGAAAACTTGTCTACGCTTGCCCGACTCGACAAATTTCTGTTTAAACCCGGTTCGGAACCGAAAGGCGCAAAACTTTGACTTTTGCGTTGACTTCGGTTCTGACCCGTTTTAGTTGGAATTAGACATGCCTTAAAGTCTCATTAGGGTTGGGTTACATGCTAGTATAAGTCTCTGTACTTGTTTCATTGATTATCCGATGCATGCACACGTTTCCGTTAATCGCTTAAATTGGACCATAACGCCCTTATGACCTTACAACGAGAATTTTGAAAATGTGGAAGTACAATAATCTTAATTACTGATTATTAAACATGTACATAAATTTTCACGTCAATCGGAGGTCTAGATTAGGAGATATGCGCATTAGCGTAAATAATAAGCTTTTTATTAATTAAACGGCGCGATTAGCGCATAGCCTATCTAAACCCGATTTTCGGTACCAAAACTTTTACCCACTGATGTTAAATAATATTTTGGGATTTTTGAAGATTTTTAATTATTTTTAAACTGATCTTAACCTAGGCTTATCGCATTGATTCGGTTAATACCGAATATACCCTTTTAGGCCATAAACCGAGTTTTACGAATCCGATTGATACCAATCCAATTGCCACTGATTTAAAATAATAAATAGAGTGTTTTGAGCCTGTTTTGCTGATCAGAAAACTCAGAATGGTATTTTAAACCGTACGTCGCTTAAAACGGCTTTATACGCGTATTAAACGCATAGTTTGGGTCTAGAACCATTTTATCACAAAAGACTTTATACCAACTGTTGATACCTGTTAAAATTGATAATTTTTCTGATTAAATCAGACCCGTATCTCAGAAGTATTATAAATCTCTTTTATAACCCTTAAAATGACCAAAATACCCCTACGGGGCGTATTTAGGGATTAAACTCGTTATGGGCATTATGGAAGATATCATAATGATATCACAACATATTTAAAGCGTATTAACTTAGGAAACCTGTTCGCGACCCATTCGGTTACCCGTTATGCATTTTTCGCGTTCGGTTCGGCTTATGTAACTAGTTTGCATAAACTAGCCGAAACGGGTCAAACGATATCATTTTTATCTCAAAATCCAGAATGTGAATAGTAAACCCATATTAAACAAGTCTTCAAACTTGTCGGGTCTAAATCACATTCTATCCGGTCTTCGCTTAATCGTGCGTACGAACCGTATCTTTAAAACTGACCGGTCTAAGCTTAAGCTTAATTAAAGATCCGTTAGTATTCTAATAGGTTATATTAAACCTTCGTTCCAGATTAGGAGCCCAGTAAAAGCTATCTACAATTTATTCGATTAAGGATTTATACTTGCAAAGGTAAATACTTTTAACTTATTTTCCCTATACGGGCTTGGGTTACGGTACATAGCGTACCGCTTGATCGAGCATCAAATCTTCCACGCTTAGTGGTTAATTGAATAATTTGATCGGCTCGTTTTAAACAGATGTGTTTACTTTACAGCCTTTGGGGGGGTTAATGACCATGTCCCGGATATCCTCGGCATTATCTTACGAGATAGCCACGACCTGAGCACGGGATGTAGGCGTACTCCCGTGTATAACTCACTTAAAGTGGTTTGTCTATTGATCTTTAACCCGGATACGTCCGGGCTACTGAACGCATAAGTAACATGTAATCGTTCACAAGATTATAATATTAAATAATTCTCCCAAGTTAATAAAAATGTTTATGCCATGTGCATCCAAACCAATTTTCAATCATTTTATAAAATGAGTCAGTTGAATGTATTTACCAGTGTAAACTGATGTATTTTCCCAAAAATATTAAATGCAGGTACTAGGCGAAATAGGCTGGGATTCTCTTAAGCATCAGTAGAAGTCTCGCAAGCTTTAGATGCCGAAGTCTGTTGAACAATTAAATGTTATTTTGTTTCGATCCTACTGTGGATAAACACCGGATAATTGTGACTTTGTTTACAATAAATAAATTCGGTTGTATCTTATTTTAAATTTGCTTCCGCTGTGCATTATTATATTGTGTTGTTTGACTATTACGTTGCCAACCACATCATGATACTCCCCCACCGGGCCCACCGGTGACACGTGGAAATCGGGGTGTGACATTGAATCGTACGCCCAGTTGTCAGAGCTCATGCTCACCAAGCAATGGTTCTTGACAGACGGGGTCGCATGGGTGGTCAAACTAGTGCATCAAAGCCCAGAGTTGGAGAAGGTGGTTTCCGATCTGGTGAACAGCGTAAATGCAGTTGGGGCGAACGAAGGTATTAAGCATGGCTTCGAGGCTGCCAGAGGTTCTGTTCATTCTTTTAATGAAGTCCCTGGATATGACGAAAGTGCTCAAGACACACTAAACGCTGCAGTGAAAGCTTTTGATGATTTTCATATCTCCGTGCTTGATAAGGTTGCCGACTTAGTTGACAAACCTCTGTCTTTTATCAAGCAAAGGAGTGAACTTCCCATTGTAAAGGAAGATTATGAAGCTTGACATTTGATTCTGTTGTCGTACGACATTTTATTACCATATTTCCTGTTTTGGCATGTAATTATACAGTTTAACTTCCTGCTTACAATTTTATACTACCGTAGCTTTATATGAAGTAACGCTTTCTAGCGAAGTGATTCGGGCCTGGCTACTTAGTTTTTAATTTGCGTCCAAATTTTTACTGTTCGACCAGGTTTTTGTTCGATCATCTTAGGTGACCGAATCATAGAAAAGAAGTTTCCCCATAAGTTGACTTCTTGTTTTTACCAGATTATTTTATAATCGGGTCGCATTTAATACGAATAATTTGCTTAATAGATTTCACCATTTTTTTTGAACTATTTAAGCCTTCTCGATCGGCGCGAGGCATGGGTCGAGGCCCGTTTGTCACATTTTTTGACATCGTTCGAACTTATACATATGCTATGATTTATACTTAAAAAAGTACAGATCGCTTTATTTGATTACTTAATCATAGATCCGGGGAAGACCCTCCTGGTTACATGGGAATCAAAGATTAGTTCGGGGTATTACCCTCCCGACTTACATTTGGAAATTGAAAATAAAACATAGGAAATAGCGATCTTTTTTAGCCGTGTCCGGCTGTTTACATGAAACATTTCTTCAGATGTACCCCGTTCCACGTCCTGGGGACTGGGGTTCCATCAATTTTCTCCAATACGTACGAGCCTTTTTCACTAGCTTCTTTGACTCGGTACGGTCCTTCCCACTTTGGGGTTAGCTTGCCAGGGGCTTCAACACGGCTCGCATCATTTCTTTGGAGCACATAATCTCCGGCCTTGAACTTGTAGAGCTTGGCACGGGCGTTATAGTACTTCTCGATCTTCTTTTTGTATCGGGCTTCTTTGATCGCTGCGATGTTTCGGCGCTCTTCTAGCAGATCAAGATTGGATCGGAGCTCACACTCATTTTCCTCCCAAGTTTTACACCTTTGATTTGGGAGTCCGATCTCTGCAGGGATTACGACTTCTGTGCCGTATGTAAGAATGAACGGTGTTTCTCCGTTACTAGTCTTGTGCAATGTTCGGTGAGCCCACAGTACATTCGGTAATTCGTCCGCCCAACCTTTGCCTTCGTAACCAAGCCTTCTCTTTATCCCATCAACAATTCTTCGATTTATCTGCTCGACTGGCCCGTTTCCCTGGGGGTGAGCAACCGAGGAAAAGACTTGGTTAATCTTTAAGTTTTCGCACCAGCGTTTGAACGGGTTTTCCGCGAATTGCTTTGCGTTGTCGCTTACGATATAGAGTGGTAGACCAAAACGTCACACGATTTGTTCCCAAAATAATCTCGTTACATTGTAGCCGGAGATGATCGTAAACGGTCGAGCTTCCACCCATTTGGTGAAATAATCCACTGCGACTAGCAAGTACTGGGCGCTTCCACTTGATCGTGGAAAAGGTCCGACTATGTCGACGCCCCACTTTTGAAAGGGCCATGCCGCGGTTACCGGTATCATCTCGTTCTTAGCTCGAAGGCTTATGGGTGCGTGCTTCTGGCACTCATCACACAGTTGGAGCTCTTTAACTGCGCTTTCGTGCATTCCGGGTCAGTAATACCCCACATGTTTTACCTTCGTCATAATCATCTTAGGTCCGGCATAGATACCGCAAATACCATAGTGTATTTCCCTGAGGATATAACTAGCTTGCTCCGGGTCCAGGCATTTTAACAGAGGCCCGAGGAAAGTCTTTCGGTATAACCCTCCTTCTTGCATCTGGTATTGAAGAGAGTTGATTTGGATCTTTCGCGCCTCTGCCTTATCGACCGGTAGAACATCATGCACCAAGTAGTTGATTATAGGCGTCATCCATGTTTGCGACGGAGCTTCTACTTGCATAACCTGCGGAGTCGCAATTGAAGGTGCGGTTAGAACCTCCACCCTCACCTCTTTGGCTAGATGACTAAATGACACTAACGCCAACTTGCTCAATGCATCGGCCTTTTTATTTTTGCTACGGGGTACGTGCTCGACTTTACATGCTTCGAATGATGCCATGACTTGCTTCACCTGTTCAAGATATTCGATCATGTTAGCTTCCCTTGCTTCGTATTCTCCGTTCACTTGATTTGCTACGAGCAACGAATCTACATGGGCTACAACGTTTCTTGCTCCGACTTTCAACGCCAAGCGCAGACCAGCTAAGAGGTCCTCGTATTCAGCCTCATTATTTGAACTCTTGAATTCTAGTCGGAGCGCATACGTCATATCCATACCATCTGGATCGGTAAGAATTAGGCCTGCTCCCGCTCCTTCGGCGCTGGAAGCCCCGTCTGTATACAGAGACCAAGGCTTCTCTGGAGCTTTCTCGATTTCTTGCATTTCCTTATCCTCCGGCAACTCAACTAAGAAATCAGCTATCACCTGCCCTTTTAACGGACCTTTGGTTCTGAAGGTGATATTGAATGCGCCCAACTGGATCGCCCATTTTGCCATTCGACCTGAAACTTCAGGTCGTCGGAGAACATGCTGGATTCTTTGATCCGTTCGTACCTCGATCGGGTGGGCTTGAAAGTATCGGCGAAGTCTTCTCGAAGCATGGACTAGTGCCAGAGCCAATTTTTCCAAATTTGAGTACCTTGTTTCGTAATCTTTTAGCGTTCGGCTCACGTAATAAATGGGGATTTGCGCCCCGGTTCGGTGAGCAACTAGCTCTGCACTGATAGCTCCAAACGATGCGGCTAAGTGTACCGTTAGTACCTCATCTTCTTCCGGTGCGGTGAGAGTTGGCAAAGTGCCCAGATAAGTTTTAAGCTCTTCAAAAGCTCGTGCAGCTTCTTCCGTCCATTTAAACTCCGATCTAAAGCCCTTTCTGAGAACATCCATGAACGGGAGCGATCTGTCTGCTGCTTTTGACAAGAACCGATGGAGAGCAGCCAATCGTCCATTTAAAGACTGAATCTCTTTAACCGACGCCGGAGGCTTCATTGTAAGAACAGCATCAATCTTGTCTGGGTTGGCTCGCAAACCTTTTGACCCGACCATGACCCCCAGGAACTTTCCTTCTTCTACCCCGAATGTGCACTTCTTGGGGTTTAATTTCATGTTGATGCTTCGGAGTCGGGTGAACGTTTCCAATATGTCTTTTAGCATGGCGGCTTCATCGTGACTCTTGATCACGATATCGTCAACGTACACCTCTACGTTTCGTTCAATCTGATCTTTGAAAGCTTTGCTCATTAAATGCTGATACGTAGCACCAGCGTTTTTTAAACCGAACGGCATCTTGGTAAAACAATACACTCCTTCATTAGTGACAAAGGCTGTCTTATCCTCATCTTCGACTGCCATTTGTATCTGATGGTATCCCTTGTAGGCATCCAAAAAACACTTCAACCTGAACGGGGTGACGGAATCAATTTTCTCATCGATCTCCGGTAGAGGAAAACAATCTTTCGGGCACGCATCGTTTAGATCGGTGAAGTCAATGCACATTCTCCATGAATTATCCTTTTTCCGTACCAAAACAGGATTCGACACCCAAGTTTGGTACCGGACTTCTCGAATGATTCCGGCGTCTAGGAGACTCTTCACATCTTTTGCAATTGCTTTGGCCCGGTCCGGTGCCATATGCCTTTTCCTTTGCGCTATCGGTTTGATTGATTCTTTTACGTTCAGGTGATGTTGTGCCATAGACCTGGGGACTCCTTGCATATCGGAGTGCTTCCATGCGAAAACGTCAATCGAGTTGCTTAATAATTCCCACAGGAGCTTCTTTGTTCGTTTTGGGAGTTGAGCACCGATAGCTACTTGCTGTTCGGGAAAATCCAGATTGATCGCCCAGAGTTCCGTAGGTACTTCGGACTTTTTGGAGCTCGTTTCCGCTGCATGTCTTACTTCGGCGACAAATGAGTTTGATTCTGAGAAAATAGTGGCGACTCCGGCCTCGGTAGGGAATTTAATAGCTCCATGTATTGTCGAGTTGATCGCCCCAAGAGCACGCAACCCGGGTCGTCCGAGTATTATGTTATGCGACGAATGAGTGCCAACAACCAGAAAAGTTAACTGGACGGTTATGCTTTTGTCGCCATCTTTGAATATCGTCGGAAGGGTAATCTGTCCTATCGGACGAACCACCTGTCCCGAGAAACTGATTAGAGGGGTGGAGACTTCAATCAACCTCTTCTTTACTTGGGGGTTCAGCTGCTGGAAACATTGCAGATACATGATTTCGAAAGCACTCCCTCCGTCCACATAAATTCGTCGGACCAAATGTCCGGCGATGACGGCCGAAATTGTAATTGGTCCGTCTCGAGCATCGTCTGGATCGATCGGAGGGAAGTATGTTGGTTGATGCATCCATGCTGCCATATGTTGGTTCGACCGCTTTACCCCTCTTGATTTGGTCGACCGGATCATATTGATTCCGGGCTCGTTGTTCGGATTATCGATTGCTGCTGCAGATTTCTTTCCATCTTTTACTTCTTTCACAAGATGAGAGAGCTTACCGGATTGTACGGCCTTTTCGATTTCTTGCTTCAGAGCCCAACATTCATCAGTCGTATGGCCCTTGTCTCGATGATATTCACAATATTTCATGGATTGCTTATCCGAGGTAGGTCGCTGCTTCGACGGCATAGGGAACCGGGTAGTCTCCGTACAGAGAATTTCGCTTGGCGATTTGGTGAGCTCGGAGAAGGTGTTAAAACGCACGTTTCCGGTTCGGAAGCTGCTTTGATCTGACTTCTGATACGGGCCACGACTTCTATTCCAACTGCTGCTTCTATCTTTTGGTGGTGACACGTTCTGTCTCCACGATGTGGCACGGGCCTTGGCATTTCTTGCTGTGGTTTCGCTCGGTTGACCGCAAGCACTCTTTCCCCGAACGAAGGCTCGAGCTCTCTCCATAAGTATCTCCATGGTTTTTGGAAGATCTTCATGGAGTTTTTCCACAAGTTGATTGTTCCGAACCCGTGACAGAACCCAGAGACTCGGAGCTGGTCAACCGCTCCACTTATCTGCATGCTTTCTCGATTGAAGCGATCGATAAAATATTCTACGGACTCTCCGTCGCGGCGCTTTATATGGTGAACCTCAGTAATGTCTTTCTTGCAGCGTCGCTGCTGACATAAGTTTTGCAAGAATATACGCCGGAAATCCTCAAAGTGATCGATCGACCCATCTGACAACCCATCAAACCAAACCCTTGCCGATCCGGTGAGAGTTTGGGCCAACATAAGACACCAAGCCGGCATAGGCCACTGTTCGACCTTAGCCGCTCCGGCAAATGCGAACATATGGTCGTCCGGATCGAACGTACCGTCGTAAAACTTCAGCGTAGGAGGCATCTTCAGTTTAGCTGGGAGTGGGGGCATTGATGATCCGTAACGTAAACTTTGATTGGGAAGTCATAGACGTGGGGTGATATGGCATGAGCAGCTCTTGATCTTGAGGGTTTAAACCCATAGATCCCTGGCAAAACAGGTCGTTTAGACCGTTATTCATTGGAGCACTTGTAATCGAAGAAAATTGTGTAACGCGTGTTATAGGAGTGGAGATCATGGAACTTACCAGAGATCCGGAAGTGAAGGTTCCAACGGAGACGGGGTTACCCCCTGGATAGACATTGTTAAACAGGTTCGTTCGGAGGCTCTGCAGCATCTCCTCTAGCTGTTGTTGCTGCTGTAACTTGCGCAATAGATCGGCATTCCGTAAAAGGAAGGCGTTGTCGAAGTTAGGTAGTGGCGTGGCGACCGGGGCAGTAACAGACAGCGTGGTGATAGAGCTTCCGCCTACAGAATTTGCAGCTGGAGGAGCCGACGCGAATCCTATCGAAGCTGCTGGGGCAGCAACTGCTGTTGAAGCAATTGTGGAGGCAGCGTTTCCTTCCCATATATCATTGTAAGATGGAAAAGTGCTGGTGGAGACTGCTGTCGTTGATTCTGCCATGATTTCGAATGAACAAAAACAAGGAAATGAATTATGTGAATTCGAGGGGATGGCGCCACTGAAGACTCAAAACCAGTTTGTCCGACCTGGTTAGAGCAGAGCTTCAGATGACCTAGCAAAGAACCTGCAAGATCACAAGGAAACAAGCACACCGTTAGCCTCATCACAGGGAAGGGGGCCTCTCTGTGACCAAGCTCGGGCGTGAGAATAAGTATTTGTGAGGAGGAAATAGGTCAGGGAGATAGAGAAAGTAGCGATTACCCCTTGCTGGAAGTCTTGGCGGGGTATTTATAGTTTTTGGGCGTGCTGACGTGGCAAGTTAGTTAGGGTCGGACCAGTCATTATCATGGCAGTTATGGAAGTGGGGCCCAGTTAGTTATGCCACACCAATGTATCTGTCTGTTCCGTTTATGGCGTGAGGTGCGGTCCGACCTTGATGTGCCATAGTTCGGTTCTGCTTATGGCGATGATTCGGTCCGGTCAGGGACGTATCCTCATCAATGATGATAAACGAAAGTGATGAAATGAACGAAGGAGGTTGCTTATGGTATACGGTGGTCGGAGGTGGTAATGGGGATGACGACGAAAGTGTAGGTGGCGGAGTAGCGGTGAAGGTGGTGATGTGATGATAGGCCTTTTCGAAAAGTAATTCGGAAAGATGTAGTTTGAAAAGTATTTCGAAAAGATGTAGTTCGAAAAATTTAGATATTTTGAAATGGGAAAATTACCAAAAATGTCAATTAACCAACAAAAATTATTAAAATACCACCCTCCTGCGTCCTTGGACGGACTCCTGGGACATGGGATGCGTTTGTCTGTCAACTTGAAGAGTCCATGAATGATGAGCATACACATGTCCGACAAAGGTGATGCGTCGACGGCGGACGCCTCCCATGTACTTGGCAGACTCCTCCCATTGTACTTGGCCGACTCCTCTCATTGTACTTGGCTGACTCCTCCCATATACTTGGCAGACTCCTCCCATTGTACTTGGTCGACTCCTCCCATGTACTTGACAGACACCTCCCATGTACATGGCCGACACCTTTCGTGTACTTGTCAGACTCCTCCCATATACTTGGCAGACTCCTTACATTGGCTCGGCTGACTCTTCTCACCGGCTTGGCGGACTCCTCATTTTGGCTGACTCCTCCCATTGCTCGGCTGACTTCTCACATTTCTTTTTAATTCTATCAAATATTTATATCTATTTAATATAACATTATAACATAAAATATTTGAACATAATGTTACACCCCGACCGCGTAAAACAACAAACTGCGACGGAAACGTCGGGAAGTCGAGTAACAAAATTATTGTTTCACAACAGATGATATTTAAAGTTTGGTTTTATTTATTAAACTGTTTACATTGTCTTGGGAATAATGGAAACATAACATAAATTAAACTGTCTTTCATAATTTTAAGTCACTAAGGCCCGAGTCCACCTAAGTGTGTCACGACCATCATAATACATTAGCTCCTGAAACACATGTGATAATAGGTACGTCAGCATAAAAATGCCCGTGAGATACATAGGTTTTGTTGATGAAGGATTCATGACTTGTAGTTAAAAGAAGTGTTTAACAAAAGTAGTCATAAACCTTTAAAAAGTGTTTTCTTTTATAAAATCATATGAAAAATTGATATGAAAATCAGATGATAATAAAAGAATGATGTATGGTTAAATAAATAACCAAGAGAAGATGATTTTGTATAAAATATGTCATTTGTAAAACAATGTCTTGTGAAAATATGTTATTCGTATAAAATGTGTCATGTCTCTGTCTTTGTCGAAATGGTTTAAATAACGCTACGATATGTAATATAATAAAAGCACTTATATATAGGAAGTACCAGCGGCGTATCCACCATGCTTTTATCATATTACACACGCCTCGTTATTTAAATCACTTATCAATAACCACCAAAAATGTCTTGTTTAAACCAATGTCAAAATGTTATGTGTGAACAATGTCCAATATTAAGTGTAAACCATGTCTTGTATAATCAAATGTTATGTATAGCATGTAAAAAGTATTTACTCAAACCATATGTATAATGTCAATGTGTAACCAAATGTCATGTATGGTGAATAAAGAGTATTTACTCAAACCATATGTATAATGTACAAAACAATGTCTTTGAATAAAGCAAAGTTTGAATCAAAAGTTATGTTTTGCAAAAATCAATGCTTTATGGATACAAACATTTATGTGGATATGTTCATCACATACATTCAAGCCTTGAGTGTAACACCTGTGCCTCCACGGCCATCAAACAAATACCAAACCAATGAAATATTGTATTTCATACTTGGGATTTGTAAAAATATGTGTATCATTTGCACATATCAATTTTTGTTCGATTTCAAACTCTAAATCGCTTTCTGGAAGGTTATACGCGCACTGATGCGTAAATATAACCAGTTTAATGCAACAAACACTCCGGAATAGTGACATAGGCTTAACATACCTTAAATAACCTTTACATAACTTAGATATAAGTTTTGGAAGGTTTGGTGTGGTGAAATCAAAGTTTAATCGCTTACAGGGACTAAATTTGACAAACTGCGAAAGTATGCCAATTTGAACTGTAACAGACCTTCCGGAACATGACCATAAGTTAAACATACCATAAATATCCTTTACATAGCTTAGAAATAGGCTTTGAGGGGTTCGGTGTGCTAAAATAAACTTTTGGGTCATTCAGGGACTAAAAGTGTCAAAAAGTGCACAAGTTTGCATTTTCGCGCATAACTTACGTTCTGAATACATCCGGACATCCAAAAAATTATGTTAGCACTAAAATATTTTATTTTAGTGTTCGCCATAAGAAAAATCCATTCGTCACGTCATTTGGATCGTTTTTCGCATTCAGGACCAGATTCGATGTATTAGCCGTTGTTTAATTCACAACCACACATTTCAACACATGTATGGATGGAATTTAAACACCTAAACACCATGACATTTCAACACATGTATGGATGGAATTTAAACACCTAAACACCATGACATTTCAACACATGTATGGATGGAATTTAAACACCTAAACACCATGACATTTCAACACATGTATGGATGGAATTTAAACACCTAAACACCATGACATTTCAACACATGTACGGATGGGATTAAGGCACGTTTTCCATGAAACGATCTTAACGGTTCGGGTATTCCTATAAATACCCATCCACCCCATTGCTAAAATCACTAGAACTTTGATTTGAGAAACTCTAAGTTGAAACTATTGTTTCATACCTGAGATTTTTGAATCGAGGTTAGCATTCGGGGACCCTTCGTAAGTATTCTTTCGTTCTTTTCCTTATTTTACTGCTTTTCGAGTCAGAAAGTCAAACTTTGTTTGACTTTCAGCGTTGACCAGTAATGGTCAATGCGAAGTTCGTTTGAACTTCGCAACGTGATTGTAATCACGTTGGTTATAGTCCCTTGGGACTATGCCTACTGATTACCACGTTGTCTAGGGTCGTAGGGTAAGCGATCTGATAAATCGCTTATACCTTCGAACCCGACCCAGTTTGGTCGATCATTAGGATCCGACCAAATACATTAGGTGACCCTAGTATAGGGCATAACCTTCCGAGGTTATACCCTATGGTCACATCGTTTAAGTTGTTGTATGATAGGTAGTTTATATGCCTTAGGTAAATTACCAGAATACCCTTTTCATGTATAATTGGTAATTAAGCATATGTAACCTAAACTTTTGTCACATAACTGATTATGTAACATGTTTAGGCATATAACACTTGTCATAGGACTAGTTAGACGGTCCGAACGCGTTTCACGCGCACGACGCGTTAAAGTAGCATAAGTTACCTTAATGGGTCGCGGTGGGTCGATAATACTTAGGTTAAGTTTCATTTAGTATGTAGGCTTTGTTAAACCATATCATATGAGTTCCTACACTCATTTGGGTTACAAACCCTCCTGCTACCCAGTCTTCCGATTTAGGTCCGGGTTAATTATGTAGTTACCTATGTTAGGTACCGTTTGATTTCCGGGACTCCTCTAGCTTACTTGGTAGTTGTTCAAGACTCCTAAGCACTCCCAGGCGAGTACATTATTCCCCTCTTTTACTGTTTTCAACTGTTTTGGGGTGACTCATATGTGCTAAATGTTTTACAATAATTTCAATAACAATTGCAATGTGGTTTCAAGAACGCTAACAATTATTTCAAGAACGCTAACAATGATTTCAAGAACGAATACAATGATTTCAAAAACTAATAACAAATTTCAAAAAGTGAACAAACTTGTTGGTTGTAGTTTACATGACCGATGACATTCATTAGCAATGATCAAGCCGACCAGTATTAGGTTATGGTACCATAGGATCTGACAAATCCCGTTATTTACTGCACCCATTGTTATGTGTGGGGGTTGTGGGTAGCGACTGAATCTGTAATTATTAACTTATCCTTTGGTAAGGGTTTGTTAAGAACGAGAGCGAGATGGAGCGAGGAACGCGTCAAGAAGGTTTGAATGTTATTAGAGAATCGACCATAAAGTAGTTTCACAATTAAAACAAGAACGACTAGAACGATTTTACAAAATGGGTTAACGATTGGGTAAACATTTGTACATGATTGACATTTGATCATGTATTTTCCACAAAACATAACTTTGATTTAAACCAAGTTTTACTTCAATACTTTGTTTTTGTGCATATGGTTTAGTTGAGACATTTCACTTGCCATACATGGATATTTGACATAGACATTTGACATGGATATTTGACATAGACATTTGACATGGATATTTGACATAGACATTTGACAATTTATTTAAACATAGACATTTTACATTGTTTGGCTTGGTTTGATTAAGTGATTAAGTAACGATGTGTGTGTAATATGATACAAGCATGGTGGATACGCCGCTGGTACTTCCTATATATAAGTGTTTGTATGGTATTACATATTGTAGCGTTATTTGAATCATTTCAGTTTGATACATATAACATTTTATACAAATAACATACTTTTCACAAGACATTGTTTTACAAAACAATTTATCTTTTACAAACTCATTTAACTTGGTTATTCATTTAACCATGCATTATTTTCTTATTTATACATATCATCTGAACTAATTGTTTTTCAAATGATTTACAAAGACAAAGCAAATTACAAGGTTCATGACTAAACATTTTCTTAAAACAGAAGTCATGAATCTTATTTTCACAAAACCTATGTATCTCGCCAGCATTTCTTTGCTGACCTCGTTTTCACATATGTTTCAGGTATTGTTGAATGATATCGATTGATAAGATGCATGCTCACATAGGACTGGACAAGGCCTTAGTGACTCAATAACAATGATAGATTATGTTTAAATTGTGTATTTAGATTTCCAGACGATGTAATTACTCTATGTTTAATAAAACGAAACACTTTTGATATCCATGGTTATGAAACATTAATTCTGTTGCAACACGCCCCGATGTTTCCGCCGCGATTTGTTGTTTTACGCGGTCGGGGTGTGACAGAAAGATGGTATCAGAGCCAATGGTTATAGGGAATTAGGTTATTAGTAATTAGTAATGCTTTGACCTAGTCTATAACCTTCTTAGGACCCTAACGCGAGTTTACTTGCGTTTAGTCATAAAACAATACCGTCACCTATCCTTAGGCGACGACCACAACAAGAACATAAATTTCAAAACCACTTTGAAAACTAATCATCTGTTCTAGGATGATTAATTTCTAGGTTTTGAACCCTCTGTTATATGGTTTTGAACCCCTTTGAATTTTCAAAATCTCGTCAAGGTTTTGGGTTTTAAATAATGTGAACACGTGCAAACTGGAAGGGTGAATGCCTGTATTCTGGGTTTTCTGTCTAGGCAAGCACTTCGTATACATCTCATCAGACGCGAGACCAGTTGTGCTTACCTGGGAATTCTTGGGATGAGTGTTCACTTATAGGCGAGCATGTCTTCGCGATACATTATTTTTAACCTATTTACTTTGACTAATCACCAAGGTCGTTTGTTGCTTTGTAGTAACAAACAAATGACCACTATCCTTGCTTTCATCAGATTTGTTTCATCTCATTCTTTTCGTCTAAATTCTCTCACTCGTTTCCTTTCATGTTTCCTCTTTTAGACAATGCCTCCTCGACGCGAAAGCCAGATAGAGACTGCCGAGCTGGCAGAAATCATTGCGCAGCAAATGGCTGCTCAATTCCCAAACCTCTTTGCTCAATGGAACCAAGCCAACAACAACAACAATGTACTATGCAAATACAAGGATTTCAACCAGGCTAAACCACTCAAGTTTAGTGGTTCTGAAGGAGCAACTGGGCTTCTTCAGTGGTTCGAAAGCATTGAGAATACTTTTCGCCACGTGTAGTGCCCGGATAATCGCAAGGTCGAGTTCTCCTCGAGCGTGTTTCAGAAGAGGGCTCTTACATGGTGGATTGGGGTAATGAGAGACCGAGGTGCGGAAGTTGCTCTCGCACAGACCTGGGCTGAACTTAGGGCTCTGATGATGAGGGAATTCTGTCCTCGTCATGAGCAGCGAGCTTTGGAGAAGGAATTTGATGAGTTGAAGCAAGATAGTGGTGAGCACAGGGCGTATACTGATAGGTTTGAGGAGCTGAGTCTGCTTTGCCCTACAATGGTTACCCCACTTGACATAGCTATCGAAAGGTACATCGACGGCCTACCTGACTCGGTACAAGACATCCTTACTGGTAGTAACCCTGCCACACTCCGTCAGGCGATCGAGTTATCAGCGACATTGACTGAGTCGCAGATTCGGAAGAACAAGTTACACAGGAAGGGTGACAAGGGCAAGAAACAGTCAGCTGACAAGGAGGATAGCAAGAAAGGCCAAAACAAGAAGGGTAAGGAAGGTGAGACGTCAAAGAAATCAAAGAAGCGAAAGGGTGCCCAAAATTTTGCTGTTACAGCACAGACTGCACAGAACCCGCGGAACCAACAAGCTCAGCCACCTGCAAAGAAAGCATATGCCGGTACCGCACCTTATTGTGCACGCTGCAACGGTCATCACGCAGTACAACAAGCTTGGTGGCAATGCACGACGTGTGGTAAACTTGGGCATTTGGCCAAGATTTGTCGTTTGGGACAAAATCAGGCTGCTCAGGTTCAAGCTCCGGTTCAAGGGAATGCTGCGAGATTTCCACTGGGTTCATGTTTCAACTGCGGAGAGATTGGTCACTTCCGCCACAACTGCCCAAGACTGGTGAATGCAAATGCTAACGCAAACCCAAATGCGAATGTCAACGTCAATGTGAATCCAGCACGTGGTCGAGTGTTTAACATCAATGAGGCACTCATTGATGAAGGAGTGAAAAATTAGTATTTTGTTTTTCCTCTGGTTGGTATCTTGTAACATTTAAAGACAATGCGGTTGTTATATAAATAAAAATTTGTGGTTTTATTTTCTAACTAATGCAATTGTATGAATGTTTGATTCAACCTTGTGATGTCAACACAAAGACAAAACTACTCGTGTGGTTCTGTCATTTTTACGATCACTTGAGATCTCCCTAAGAACCTCAAACACTGGTTTCTTTTAGATCTAAAGTATTTTATCGTCTTGCACCGTTCGAGATGCAAGAATTATCAAAACAGCTTCAAGAGTTGTCTGATAAAGGATTCATCCGTCCGAACTTTTCACCTTGGAGAAACTCCTGTTCTCCTTGTGAAAAGAAAAAAAATGGATCTTTTCGAATGTATATCGATTAACGTAAGCCTAGTAAGCTTACCATCAAGAATCGATATCCCCCCTACCTTAAATCAACGATTTCTCCGATCAACTGCATAGCGTTCATGCTTTTCCAAGATCGATTTGCGTTTTGGGTATCATCAACTTTGTATTCTCGAAGAAGATATTCCCAAAACGGTTTTCTGCATGAAGTATGGCCATTACGAGTTTACAGTCATGCCTTTTAGGTTGACAAATACTCCAGCCATCTTCAAGAACTTAATAAATGGAGTCTGCAAGCCTTTTTGGATCAGATCGTCATTGTTATATTGATGACATCTTGATCTATTCATGTCCTGAGCCGATCACGATCAACACCTTCATTGACATCGGGGCCCTGATTGAATTCCTTGTACACTTTAAAATGTACAAAACAACTCAATTAGGACAAACCGAATTCCTTTTAAGATCTTCCTATCTTCATAGTTAGATTCTTGAAAATATTTAAAGTGCCAAAGGAAATCCACGGATTGGGTTTCTGGTATGCTTTAAATACCCGTGTCCAAAGATAACAAATTATAGGTCAAATTGAACGATTATGCGATTGAACGAGTATGCAATTATGTGACTATGTGTTTATTCATCTTATGTTTTCTTTTATGCATTTTTGTGTTTTTAATACTCTGGATATTCGTTATCCAAATCCTCGCAGAATCTTTCATATCTTCATATGAGGGATTCGTAGCAGGATATTCAAAAAGTACTACCTTCAATCCTTAATGGGCTTCTATGTAATAGTTAAGACCCTTGGGTTATATAGTACCATTCCATGTTTCATAAGAGACCCTCTTAGTGGTCTAGTCAAAAAGATTGATTCATAATTTGGTTAAAGAACGACATCTAGTGATGTAGCTGAACAGACACCTTGATAGTCTATTTAGATCATTTATTGATTTAATTAAAAGGACTCTATGGCGGTCTAGTCACACTCATCACAGGATTGTTCAATTGGTTTTCCCGTACACATTTTAAAATAGACTGTGTGAACTGTGCAAGGAATTGTCTGATTATGGACGCGTACATAATTATGAAATTTAGTGCATAGAAACCCAGTAATATTTATTATGTGTAAGAACCGATAGCGACAACAATAACAAAATGACAACGATGTAATGGAGGTACGGTGGACGCACCAATGACGCTTCATATACTTGTATATAAGTATTCCTCTTACATTGTAATCATGATGTTATTAAAGGTTACTAGAAGTTCAGAACCCTAACCAATGTTGTTCGATCTTTTCAATTTCATGTTTTCAAGCTCTCACAAGTTTCCTCTAAATAAATTTCGGGACGAAATTTCCTAAAGTAGGGGAGACTGTAACACCTGTGCCTCCACGGCCATCAAACAAATACCAAACCAATGAAATATTGTATTTCATACTTGGGATTTGTAAAAATATGTGTATCATTTGCACATATCAATTTTTGTTCGATTTCAAACTCTAAATCGCTTTCTGGAAGGTTATACGCGCACTGATGCGTAAATATAACCAGTTTAATGCAACAAACACTCCGGAATAGTGACATAGGCTTAACATACCTTAAATAACCTTTACATAACTTAGATATAAGTTTTGGAAGGTTTGGTGTGGTGAAATCAAAGTTTAATCGCTTACAGGGACTAAATTTGACAAACTGCGAAAGTATGCCAATTTGAACTGTAACAGACCTTCCGGAAAATGACCATAAGTTAAACATACCATAAATATCCTTTACATAGCTTAGAAATAGGCTTTGAGGGGTTCGGTGTGCTAAAATAAACTTTTGGGTCATTCAGGGACTAAAAGTGTCAAAAAGTGCACAAGTTTGCATTTTCGCGCATAACTTACGTTCTGAATACATCCGGACATCCAAAAAATTATGTTAGCACTAAAATATTTTATTTTAGTGTTCGCCATAAGAAAAATCCATTCGTCACGTCATTTGGATCGTTTTTCGCATTCAGGACCAGATTCGATGTATTAGCCGTTGTTTAATTCACAACCACACATTTCAACACATGTATGGATGGAATTTAAACACCTAAACACCATGACATTTCAACACATGTATGGATGGAATTTAAACACCTAAACACCATGACATTTCAACACATGTATGGATGGAATTTAAACACCTAAACACCATGACATTTCAACACATGTATGGATGGAATTTAAACACCTAAACACCATGACATTTCAACACATGTATGGATGGAATTTAAACACCTAAACACCATGACATTTCAACACATGTACGGATGGGATTAAGGCACGTTTTCCATGAAACGATCTTAACGGTTCGGGTATTCCTATAAATACACATCCACCCCATTGCTAAAATCACTAGAACTTTGATTTGAGAAACTCTAAGTTGAAACTATTGTTTCATACCTGAGATTTTTGAATCGAGGTTAGCATTCGGGGACCCTTCGTAAGTATTCTTTCGTTCTTTTCCTTATTTTACTGCTTTTCGAGTCAGAAAGTCAAACTTTGTTTGACTTTCAGCGTTGACCAGTAATGGTCAATGCGAAGTTCGTTTGAACTTCGCAACGTGATTGTAATCACGTTGGTTATAGTCCCTTGGGACTATGCCTACTGATTACCACATTGTCTAGGGTCGTAGGGTAAGCGATCTGATAAATCGCTTATACCTTCGAACCCGACCCAGTTTGGTCGATCATTAGGATCCGACCAAATACATTAGGTGACCCTAGTATAGGGCATAACCTTCCGAGGTTATACCCTATGGTCACATCGTTTAAGTTGTTGTATGATAGGTAGTTTATATGCCTTAGGTAAATTACCAGAATACCCTTTTCATGTATAATTGGTAATTAAGCATATGTAACCTAAACTTTTGTCACATAACTGATTATGTAACATGTTTAGGCATATAACACTTGTCATAGGACTAGTTAGACGGTCCGAACGCGTTTCACGCGCACGACGCGTTAAAGTAGCATAAGTTACCTTAATGGGTCGCGGTGGGTCGATAATACTTAGGTTAAGTTTCATTTAGTATGTAGGCTTTGTTAAACCATATCATATGAGTTCCTACACTCATTTGGGTTACAAACCCTCCTGCTACCCCGTCTTCCGATTTAGGTCCGGGTTAATTATGTAGTTACCTATGTTAGGTACCGTTTGATTTCCGGGACTCCTCTAGCTTACTTGGTAGTTGTTCAAGACTCCTAAGCACTCCCAGGCGAGTACATTATTCCCCTCTTTTAATGTTTTCAACTGTTTTGGGGTGACTCATATGTGCTAAATGTTTTACAATAATTTCAATAACAATTGCAATGTGGTTTCAAGAACGCTAACAATTATTTCAAGAACGCTAACAATGATTTCAAGAACGAATACAATGATTTCAAAAACTAATAACAAATTTCAAAAAGTGAACAAACTTGTTGGTTGTAGTTTACATGACCGATGACATTCATTAGCAATGATCAAGCCGACCAGTATTAGGTTATGGTACCATAGGATCTGACAAATCCCGTTATTTACTGCACCCATTGTGTGTGGGGGTTGTGGGTAGCGACTGAATCTGTAATTATTAACTTATCCTTTGGTAAGGGTTTGTTAAGAACGAGAGCGAGAGCGAGATGGAGCGAGGAACGCGTCAAGAAGGTTTGAATGTTATTAGAGAATCGACCATAAAGTAGTTTCACAATTAAAACAAGAACGACTAGAACGATTTTACAAAATGGGTTAACGATTGGGTAAACATTTGTACATGATTGACATTTGATCATGTATTTTCCACAAAACATAACTTTGATTTAAACCAAGTTTTACTTCAATACTTTGTTTTTGTGCATATGGTTTAGTTGAGACATTTCACTTGCCATACATGGATATTTGTCATAGACATTTGACATGGATATTTGACATAGACATTTGACAATTTATTTAAACATAGACATTTTACATTGTTTGGTTTGGTTTGATTAAGTGATTAAGTAACGATGTGTGTGTAATATGATACAAGCATGGTGGATACGCCGCTGGTACTTCCTATATATAAGTGTTTGTATGGTATTACATATTGTAGCGTTATTTGAATCATTTCAGTTTGATACATATAACATTTTATACAAATAACATACTTTTCACAAGACATTGTTTTACAAAACAATTTATCTTTTACAAACTCATTTAACTTGGTTATTCATTTAACCATGCATTATTTTCTTATTTATACATATCATCTGAACTAATTGTTTTTCAAATGATTTACAAAGACAAAGCAAATTACAAGGTTCATGACTAAACATTTTCTTAAAACAGAAGTCATGAATCTTATTTTCACAAAACCTATGTATCTCGCCAGCATTTCTTTGCTGACCTCGTTTTCACATATGTTTCAGGTATTGTTGAATGATATCGATTGATAAGATGCATGCTCACATAGGACTGGACAAGGCCTTAGTGACTCAATAACAATGATAGATTATGTTTAAATTGTGTATTTAGATTTCCAGACGATGTAATTACTCTATGTTTAATAAAACGAAACACTTTTGATATCCATGGTTATGAAACATTAATTCTGTTGCAACACGCCCCGATGTTTCCGCCGCGATTTGTTGTTTTACGCGGTCGGGGTGTGACATTGAGATTGTCGTATAAACCCTTAACAAGTTAAAGGTTCATCAAAAATTTTTTTTGGATTCTGTCATTCCCTACTTCCAAATAAACCTAGGAAGTCGGGAACGGGATTTGTCAAGTCCTATGGTACCATTACATACTACCGAGCGGCGTGATCAATGTTAATGAATGTATTTTTGTCCCGTTAAACACACCAAATGTCATAACCAATGTAAGCATGTTATAAGAAAACAATGTACTAAGTATGCTAAGTAAACATACGAAGTAGAAATGTTCATGAAATCAATGTGCCCATATGCTGAGTAAACATATGCAGCAGAAATGTAATGTAAATCAATGTGCCCATATGCTGAGTAAACATATGCAGCAAAAGTTTCTATGAAATCAATGTGCTAGCATGCGCAGTCAACATACATAGCAAAGCATAATTGAAATCATGTACTATATATGTACTAAGTGAACATAGCAAGCATATGTCATAAAAGCATGAAAAGCATGAAAGTAACAATGTAGGAACATGTGTATCATCCCAAAATATTTGAAAGCGGTAAAAGAGGGGACTATGTACTCACTTGGGATTGCTTAATAGTCTTGAAATAAAGACCAATTAAAGCTTGAGAAATCACGGAATCAAACAGCACCTAATACAGATAACTATGTTAATAATCGGATCCTAAACCGGAGGATAGGATAGAATGAAGTTCTGTAAATCAAATGAGTATTGGAACTCATATGGCATGATTTAATAGACCTTACATTCTGATTAGAAAGTTATCCTAAGTGCTTTTGACTCGTTTTGACTCGTTAAGGTAGTTTAAGCAACTCTAACGTGTCGTTTGCGTTAATATAAGGTTGGATGGTTATTTATGTCATATGTTAAGTCTTATATGCCCAAACATAATGTTATTAAATCAGTTTAGATGTGAATAGTTTATCACATATGTTAAAAATGAATTTATGCTCAAAAAGGGCATTTTGGTCATTTTTAATGGGAATATAAATGACTTAACGAATAACTAACCAAACAAGGTGACCATAAGGTATAACCTCAATAGGTTATTCCCTATACAACTATGGTCACAAAATATGTTTGGTCGGATCCAAATGATCGACCAAACGGGTCGGGTTCGAAAGTCTAAGCGGTTGTTAAGACCGCTTGACTTATGATCCTAAACAAGCATTAAACTAGTAGTGACGAGTTAAACATGTTAAAACATGTTTAACTAAGTTGGAAAACTGATTTGATATCAAAACAAACTGTTTTGATACCCGAAAATTGTTCTGCCTTAAAATGCACATAAATGCGCATTTTGACCGAAACTTTGACTCGTCACTAGGACTAGTTAACATGGTAATCAGTAGATATAATCGCAAGGGATTATAACCATCGTGATTACGATCACGTTGCAAAGTTCGATTTAACTTTGATTTGATCAATTCATGGTCAAAACCGAAAGTCAAACGATAGTCAAGCTGTTTGACTTTCAGCTTGAAATTGCTGAAAATAAATAAACTATCCATGAAAGAACACTTACAAAATGTTCTAAGGCTGGAAAAAGGAACTAGAAACTCAGGTAGGTGGCCTCCAATAGATGGAAGCCTCCACTTTGAGTTATAGAGATGAGAAAGATGAGAATGAGCAAATTGGTGAATGAATGGAAAGGGGTATTTATAGTGTTTGAGAGGTTCCAAGATCTTGCCAAGTGTATTATGTATTGCCCAAGTAATGATCTTGACCCTACAAGTGTTTGTTTGTGGTTTAAAGCCTTGGAGAAGTGTTAACTTGGTCACCAAACAAAGGAAACTCGCAAGGAAACCACAAAGAAACAAGCTGAAAGCTGGTAATCAGGTGGCTGTCAACACCAGGGGGTCGCGTGGTGTGAAAGAGAAGCCCCCTAGGCGTCGCGCAGCACGAGGACAGGTCTGGATGTTTCAAAAATTACATAACCAGTCCCTGCACACATTTAAGTGCATATTTGACATATTTAACCTCCGTTAAGCCATTTTCAAGGCTGTACAAGGATGTCAAAGTATAGGGGACTTGAAACATGCTTGGAAATATCACGGATGTTGGTTCGTTTGTTCGTATGGTCGCGTTATTCGGCTAATTACGACGAAACTCGAGCGGACATGAAAACGATGCAAATTAAGCGACAAATGGTTTTTTTTGCATTCCCATCACTAAAATATAATATTTTAGTGATTACAAAAATTTTTGGATGTCCGGATATGGTCAGAACGTAAGATATGCGGGTATATGCAAACTTACGCAGTTTTTGAAGCTTTTAGTCCCTGTGATCAGATAAGCGCATTTTCGCATACCGAACCCCTCAAAGCTTATTTCTAAGCTATGTTAAGGTTATTTATGGTATGTTTAGCTTATGATGATGTTCCGGAGTGTAGGTTTCCATACGAAACAACAGACTTTTACAGTTTGACGCAAATTGTTACACCCGCCTTTTCGGGCCGTACCGTACAATTGTAACACGTGTTGTGAATAGGTAACAGGGCTATATTTTACTAGATATGATGTTTATATATGAAATTTAATCTGTTGGTAAAATTAAACTTTGATAAAAATTAGGTTGATAACGGTAAGATAAACGCTTATCGCGTAACGGTTAAAATGCGAAACGAACGTCGGTGACCACCCGATCAGTGTTAAAATCCTAAAAATAGTCTGTTATGAATAGGATAAATATTTTCCTCACATTCATGAGGAAAAATAATTTAAAACGCTAGGAAACTCTATTTTCCGAGTATAAGCGCGTACCGCGCGATATAGCGCGTATACCGACAAAACACTGTCAATAGAGCCAGTCAAGGCAACTGATAACTATTTTAGTAATAATTTGAAAAGTTTATTCTAATAGAATGACAAAAATAAATAAAGACGCTTAAATTCCTATTTTTGCAATTTTAAGCGCGTACCGTGCAGCACAACGAGCATACTGCCAAATACCGACAACATAGCCAGTCCAGGCAAACAAAATATCGACCCGTAATATTTTGGCAGGTTTATTTTTCTAGAGCGTTAAAAATATTTTAAAACGCACTAAAACGGGTTTAAAACGCTAGATAAAATACCAGCTATCTAGTAAAATACCTGTTTTAACCTAAATTTACATATATATATATATATATGTATATGTATGTATAGAATTTTGTGTGAGTATATAGGAGAGAGAGGGAGTGTTGGCGGTGAAGTAGGGTGCCACCTTTTCTTGGAATGGTAATTGTGTGCCAAGTCGATTTAGTGAAGTGTGCTTAATCATTTGAACCTTTTAAACACTTCAACATCATTTAATCAAGATCAAATTCATCTCTCTCTTCCCTCTTGACACCTCACGGCCGAACACCCCCTATACACATACACTTTCTAAATTTTCAATCCTTTCATGAAGAATCAAGAGCTTTCCAAGATGATTTCAAGCTAAAATGGGTATTTGAAAGTGATTTCAAGCAAGAACAACCTCCATATCATCATCTATTTTCAAAAACCCATCTAAAAATCTTGAAGGTATAACCTTGCTTTTAAATCATGTTCTTGATTCATAGTGATGATGGAGATGTTAGATGGTTTCTCTTGAGATTGGAATAAAACACAAAACTTGTATTTAACAAAGAATAAGGTTTTAATCAAAGCAAAAATGAGTGTACATATGTGTATAATTATGACCGATAATATGTGAGAATGTGTGTATTTAGTTGTGTTTTGATTTTGTTAAATGATCTTTGAGTGATTTGAGTTGATTCTTGAAAGATAGCTACACGCATGTGTTAAAAAAGGTGTCATAAAAGAAGGTTCTAAAAGAGTTTTGTGATATGAAGTGAATATGATGTAAAGTGAATTCTTGGAAGAATATGTGTGTATTTATGTGTCGTATGTATGTATATATGTATGTAGGTTTTTGTCACATGCACTTAAATGAAGGAATGTTTGTAATTATGTGAAATGATTTGGTGGTAATGAAATGGATATGTTTTGATTTATATAAACCTGATATAAAAATGGTCTTTGATGCATTTAAGGTCATGTTGGATGAAAATGTTATGATATGGGTATACTAGATGCACTAACTAGATCATGCATGGAGATAAAAGTTTATAAAAAGATGATTTGAGTATGGTTTAGTAAAAATCAATTTTGATCAGATTATAAACCCTGAAATACGGTTATTTTGAAGTGTTTTGATGATATATAACTTTGTCATAATGTTTGCTAGCTTTGCATGTTGTACTTGGTGCATTAAAAGTTGTAAAAGACGTGAAATTGCATAATTTATGTGACTTACACAAAAACTGCTCTAATCTGTTTTTAGCCACTATTTTAATTAGTAAATAACATGTATTGTGTTAAAATATCAAGTCGTTTCGAGTTGGGATGTTTATAGTAACGTTTAACGCAAAACTATGCGTTAAAACGGTCAAAAATCGGCCTTTTGGGTGATTTTTATAAAACTGATTTAGATCAGTAAATAAACCGATGTTTTTAGTTTAAAACAAGTATTTTAACTAATTTTAAGTTTACTAGGTGTTTGGTTGGTCATACGTGACTTCCGACGCGCGAAAACGTTACCGAATCGCTAAAATATGCATTTTTCGATGAACACTAGTATGGGTAAATTTTGAGTGAACCTTATGTGATAAAACGTGTTAAGTGATTTAAACATGTAAATGTGATAATATGTTAAGTGTTAATTTGATAATGGGATATTTAGACTATGCGTGTATGCATGTACGTTTTGTGCGGTAGAAACGGTAAAAATGACAAAATAGATAAATTAGTAATATTTCGCGTGTTATGTGTTAAATTTGGTACATATGAGATGTTTTATGCAAATTGATTTAAAAATGACAAAATAGATAAATTAGTAATATTTCGCGTGTTATGTGTTAAATTCTATGAACGTTTATGTATATACATTACGACGCGCAAATCGTAGATATTTTGCGTATAAACGGGAGAGTTAACGGATTTACACAATAATGGTCACCAATAAAATCGTTCAAGTCACTAAAATCATAAAAGTATATATATATATATATATATATTAACTTGCCAACATAATCAAAAATGACAACTTTTCGAGAAAATCTCAAAGTTATGTGATAATTCTAAGAAACTGAGAAACTTAGGATTTTTTTTGTTATGTATTTTGATTTAGAATCGTTCCTATATTAGGACGTGTAGAAAACCAATCTCTGGGATTGCGATATTAAAATACGCACCCAAAGGTGAGTGTCACTAAACCCCTCTTTTTACTACTTTGTATATATTTTGGGGGTAGAACACGTCATTAAAAGGGTTTAATGATGTTTTCGAAATAAAACATACCTTTTAATATAAAATATATATTTTCACTGAAATATATGAGATTTGATAAGTCATACGTTTCGAAGTAAAACGTTTTTGATCAATGAATATTGAAAGTATGGTATTTTCCTAAGCGAAACACGACCGTACGGATTGGGGATGAATTTCGGACTGGGTCTCAACATTTGAGTGACAGGGGAATTCGTATAACACCGTGTATTAATTTGTTATATTAGTAGGATATATATATATTGTATGTGAGGCAGACATCATATTGTTCTTCGAGAAAGAACCATACTCCCATGATGTCGTTTAATCATTTAAGTAATGTACGTGAGGAATTGTTGGTAGATCTATCGGGTTGACAACCCCGTCGTGACCGGTTTCCCCGTGTCAAGTCAAGCGACGAATTTTGATTCTGTTTATTGTCTAGCCTTGATTATCCCTGCATGGTTAATATATAGTTCGTATCATCTAGCTAACATACAAGTCTGAAAGTTGACGCAATAATTTAATATACAAAACTTGGGCAGTAACAATATTGTCGGGTTCGTGAAACTGTGACGGAAGGCCCATGGATTTTATTAAGAAAGTAAAATGGACTTTCTAAGAATTAAATGGATGTTTTTAAATAAACACCTAAACAAAAAGTTTTCCTTGAAATAAAATTTGTTAGTAAACGAATATGTGAACTCACATTCCTTTGTGTTGACACTTGATTTTAACGTGTTCTACTGGTACTTGAGTTCGGCTTCGGGAAATCATGGCGTATCTTGTGTTTGATGATGCATGTTGTTTTGTTTAAATATGTTGGACAACTTTTAAACTTTCTAGGACGTTTTGTAATAAGATCCGTGAGGATCAAAGACATCTTAACTATGTAGTTGTGACGTGTCTTAAAACGTAATAGTTAATAACTTTTGTTTAAAATAAACCAATATGTCCAAAAATAAAATGCATCACTCGACAAGATATAAATGGGCACCAACTTCCGTCACCACTACGTTTAATATTCTGCTGCGACGTTTTTGGGGTGTGACAAAAGTTGGTATCAGAGCCATTGGTTGTTAGCGAACTAGATGTTTTTGGAGGAAAACACTAGACTTCCACTAGAGAATTTTGAAATATAAGTCCAAACTTCTCTAAGCCAAGAATTTTAGATAAACAAAGAAAAATTGTATCATGTATGAAAACCCTTATGTGTTTATGTGCATACGTGATTTTCTGTTTATTTTGAGCCTTATGTGTTATTATTCATGTTGATCACACACTTACTTGTACGATTACATATATGTCACTGATGTCGCACGAGCACGAGGTCATCGAGATCAACGACTCAAGTAGCGAGCCAGATTTCGAGACTTCACCCAGATCCATTTTACCAGAGACACCTATCACGACCCCAAAGATGGTTGGTATGGCTGAGTTTGCTTCATCATTTCGTGTCGACCCTGCTTTCGCTAGCCAGGTAGACCCGCGATATGCTTTCACAAGCAATGGGTGGATTGATGACAACGATGACACTCCTCTCTCGATTCATGAGACGGGACAATCATCTGGCACAGTACCAGTTATCGATGACGTGATCAGAGATGTCCCTGTATTTGGAGGACCATTTAGTATTGCACCAGCAGTGGATGCCACCATTGTCACAGCTCGACCATTAGAGCCGTCTGTTGCTCCACCTGCTGCTGTGATCGAGCCTGTTGCTGAGGTCCCTCCACCTGTTTTGTCAGAGTCACCTTTACCTGTCATTGAGTCACACGCATCTACTACGTCTCTATTAGTGTATTATCACCGTGGGAAGAGAGTTAGGCCAGCTGGAGAGGTTACTTCTACGTCACAAGTTGAGACTGCATCTGCTTCTAAGAAGCAGAAAGGAGTTTGGGTGGATCGATGTTGCCATTGTGACTGACAGTTCGCTGCCATGCGTGAAGAACTGGAAACGACTAAAGATAAACTGAAGGACCTCGAGGGGCAAATGGATTGGAACGATAAGTTGAAGGAATTAGATGACAGCGCGATGAATCAGATGCATTGGAGGAGAGTGGATCTGGAGGAGTTGGTGAGGCAGATGCTAGATTTCATAGGAATGAAGTGTTAGGTGTTGTTTTTGTTAGTTTGTGGTTGTTTGTTTTTGGTTGTTATGTCTTGATACTCTTTTGGTGCTTTTCATTTGGGGGCCTGCGTGCCGATGACATTTTTGTGATATTAGGTAGAAATTTTGTGAAAGGTTGTTATGGGTGTCGATGTAGACATGCCAATGATAGATGTCATGTACTGGAAAACAAGTTTGTTAATTTCTATGATAATATCAGATGATTAACTTTTGGTTTAAAAATTGTTCTCATTAATATGTGGATATTATGCATGCGCAATGTTTGATCCACTAATATTTAATGATTGAATTATTTTTATTTTGGTTATCGTCTCATGTGATTTTTATTGTTGTAAATAATAGAAACGACAAAAATGCCGCCAAAAGCGAGACAGGTTACTGGACTACCTGCCACCCCAGAGGAGTTGGCACGACGCATAACCCAACACGTTAATACTGCCTTGGAACAACGTGATGCTAACCAAAATGATGGCCAGAAACGTGAATGCGGTACTCCCGGGCAGGATCTTGGTGGGACACAGATTGGAAACCCTTCAGGTAAAATAATGATCGGAAAGTTTTGGATGTTCATCTGTTATGATCTCATTGGAACATATTCCTAATTTCTATTAACCATATGAACAGTGCACCGGAGCGTACACAAAACAATCCAGGGTTGTAGCCCAAGATCATTTACTGGTGTCCTATGCAATGATGTAACCTCGATATACGTGATATCAGGCTGTCAGAATGAGTCGGTTATCCGAGTGTTTCAGCGATCTGAACCTGGAATTGGAAATTCGAAGAAGCGCAAACCCGAGAGCTCCAAGAAGACTCCCGAAGTTGGAAGTAGGAAGAAACCCAACTTGGAGAAAGCAAGTGCAAATAACCCTAAAGAGTCAGGAAAGGGTAAGGACGTCGATGGACAAGAGAAGTGCGCTAGATGTAGCCGAACCAGACATGTGACTTCCCAATGTTACGCTAAGTGTACATTGGATGGAGCTGCACTTGAAGGATGCTTTACATGCGGTGTACAAGGACACTATAAAATGGGATGCCCGAAATCGAAAGGACAGGACGTTAAGAGTAATTCCGTTGGGGCAAGTGTCAGGAAGGCATGTGAGAGTCCTGCTACTGTTACCGGTATGTTTCAAATCTAATGCCAATCTATGTTCATACTTATAATACTAAAGCTGACTTGAGTTTTGTTCGAAAAACTATGAACCATTATTGTGTTCACCTACAAGTAAGCTAAGTATAAAGTGTCCGATAGAACTAATAGTTGGTAAATTGATAGAAACTAGCAAGGTCGTTCGTAGTTATAGTATTTAGTTAGGCGATTATAGTTCAAGAGATTGGTTTATTATCAGTGGAGCTGAGAAGCTTTGACGAAGATGCAAGAATGAATTCACTTTCTGAGGATGAAGTGGGGACTATCGCTCGAAGAAGCTAGTTGGAATACCTCATCCTGGCGACAGTAGAAAGGCGAAAGTTGTTCGCGGAGATCGATTGAGTCTAGTGTTGAGTGTTAGTAGTCGAGAGTGGTCAGTGTTGTGATGGATGCGGAAACCGAATGTAGGAACGTCGGAGAGATTTCTATCAATCGCAACTATCCGGAAGTCTTCCTGAAAAGACTTACCTGGATCTTCCCTGCGAGATGGATCGAAAATTCGAATCGATCTGACTCACGGTGCTGCACCCAATTGCACAATCTCCTTATAGATTAAGCATTGCCTGAAATGATAGAAATGACGAGATAGTTTTAAGAGCTTTTGGACAAGGGTTTCATTCGATTGAGCTTTTCGCCTTAAGATGCATCTGCTTTGATGGAATAAAGAAGAATGGATTCTTCGGGATATGTGAGGACTTCAGAAAGCCGAGCAAGTTGACTATCAAGAATCGGTACCTTACTACCGAGAATTTGACAATTTGTTCAATCAGGCTACCAGGACTCAGCCGTTGTACGAGGAATCGATCTACGACTAGGATATTATCAGATGTAGGTTGCTACGAAGAAATTTCGAGGACTGCTTTTCAAACGTGATTTGGCCATTACGAGATATTAGTCATGCCCTTTGATTTAATTAATGTGCCATTTAAATTCATAAATCTGCGAAACGAACGTCGGTGACCACCCGATCAGTGTTAAAATCCTAGAAATAGTCTGTTATGAATAGGATAAATATTTTCCTCATATTCGTGGGGTAAATAATTTAAAACACTAGGAAACTCTATTTTCCGAGTTTAAGCGCGTACCACGCGATATAGCGCGTATACCGATGAAACACCGTCAATACAGCCAGTCAAGGTAACTGATAATTATTTTAGTAATAATTTGATAGGTTTATTCTTATAGAATGACAAAAATTAAAAAAAACGCTTAAATTCCTATATTTGCGATTTCAAGCGCGTACCGCGCAACACAACGCGCATACTGCCAAATACCGACAAAATAGCCAGTCCAGGCAAAAAAAATATCGCCCGGTTATATTTTGGCAGGTTTATTTTTATAGAGCATTAAAAATAATTTAAAACGCACTAAAACGGGTTTAAAACGCTAGATAAAATACTCGGTATCCAGTAAAATACCTGTTTTAACCTAAATTTACATATATATATATATATGTATGTATAGAATTTTGTGTGAGTATATAGGAGAGAGAGGGAGTGTTGGCGGACAAGGAGGGTGCCACCTTTTCTTGGAATGGTAATTGTGTGCCAAGTGGATTTTGTGAAGTGTGCTTAATCATTTGAACCCTTTAAACACTTCAACATCATTTAATCAAGATCAAATTCATCTCTCTCTTCCCTCTTGATATCTCATGGCCGAACACCCCCTATACACATACACTTTCAAAATTTTCAATCATTTCATGAAGAATCAAGAGCTTTCCAAGATGATTTCAAGCTAAGATGGGTATTTGAAAGTGATTTCAAGCAAGAACAACCTCCATAACATCATCTATTTTCAAAAACCCATCTAAAAATCTTGAAGGTATAACCTTGCTTTTAAATCATGTTCTTGATTCAAAGTGATGATGGAGATGTTAGATGATTTCTCTTGAACTTGGAATAAATCACAAAACTTGTATTTAACCGAAAATATGTGAGAAAGTGTGTATTTAATTGTGTTTTGATTTTGTTAAATGATCTTTGAATGATTTGAGTTGATTCTTGAAAGATAGCTACATGTATGTGTTAAAAAGGGTGTCATAAAAGAAGGTTCTAAAAGAGTTTTGTGATATGAAGTGAATATGATGAAAAGTGAATTCTTGGAAGAATATGTGTGTATATATGTGTCGTATGTATGTGTATATGTATATATGTATGTAGTTTTTTGTCACATGCACTTAAATGAAGGAATGTTTGTAATTATGTGAAATGATTTGGTGGTAATGAAATGGATATGTTTTGATTTATAAAAACATGATATAAAAATGGTCTTTGATGCATTTAAGGTCATGTTGGATGAAAATGTTATGATATGGGTATACTAGATGCACTAACTAGATCATGCATGGAGATAAAAGTTTATTAAAAGGTGATTTGAGTATGGTTTAGTAAAAATCAATTTTGATCAGACTATAAACCCTAAAATAAATTTATTTTGAAGTGTTTTGATGATATATAACTTTGTCATAATGTTTGCTAGCTTTGCATGTTGTACTTGGTGCATTAAAAGTTGTAAAGGATGTGAAATTGCATGATTTATGTGCCTTACACAAAAACTTCACCAATCTGATTTTAACCACTATTTTAATCAGTAAATAACATGTATTGTGTTAAAATATAAAGTCGTTTCGAGTTGTGATGATTATAGTAACGTTTAACGCAAAACTATGCGTTAAAACGGTCAAAAATCGGCCTTTCGGGTGATTTTTATAAAAATGATTTAGATCAGTAAATAAACTGATGTTTTTAGTTTAAAAACAAGTATTTTAACTAATTTTAAGTTTACTTGGTGTTTGGTTGGTCATACGTGACTTCCGACGCCCGAAAGCGTTACCAAATCGCTAAAATATGCATTTTTCGATGAACACTAGTATGGGTAAATTTTGAGTGAACTTTATGTGATAAAACGTGTTAAGTGATTTAAACATGTAAATGTGATAATATGTTAAGTGTTAATTTGATAATGGGAAATTTAGACTATGCGTGTGTGACACCTGTGTCACTACAACCATCATACGAATACCAAACCAATGAAATATCGTATTTCATACTTGGGATTTGTATAAATATGTGTATCATTTGCACATATCAATTCTTGTTCGACTTCTAGCTCTAAATCGCTTTCTAGAAAGTTATACGCGAACTGGTGCGTAAACGCAGTCAGTTTAACGCAACAAACACTCCGGAATAGTGACATTGGCTTAACATACCTTAAATAACCTTTACATAACTTAGAAATAAATTTTGGAGGGTTTGGTGTGTCGAAATCAAGTTTGTTCGATCGTAGGGACTATTTGCGTCAAACTGCGAAACTATACCGATTTGTATAGTAACGAACATTCCAGAACTTGATCATAAGTTCAACATACCATAAATATCCTTTACATAGCTTGGAAATAGGCTTTGAGGTGTTCGGTATGCTAAAATAAACTTTATTGATCAATAGGGACTAAAAGCGTCAAAAAGTGCATAAGTTTGCATTTTCACGCATATCTTACGTTCTGAATATATCCGGACATCCAAAAATTTATGTAATCATTAAACTATTTTATTTTAGTGATTGGCATGATAAAATCCCATTCGTCGCGTAATTTGGATAGTTGTTGCGTTCGTTACGACTTCCGTCGTAATTAACCGAACAACGCAACCGTACGGCCAAACGAACCGACATCCGAGATTTATTTGAGCATTTTTCTTGTTCCCTATACTTTAACTTCATTTTAGAGCCTTTAAATGAGGTTAACGGGGCTTAAACGTGTTAAAAATGCATCAAATACCAAGTTTTAGGCCTGTAGGGACTAAAATTGTAATTCTGCCATACTTCTTAGGCCCGGGACGTAAGCCTAAGCCTATTCTTACGCGGCCCGTGAGAGCTGCCAAGATCAGAAACATTGAATTTGGACTTTCAGCCTATTTTTGATGGTTTTAACCCAAGGTTTTGCATACTTTGGGCTAGATTTGATGGTTTTTAGTATGCCCCTTGTATTACAATAGCATGTGCCCACATGGAGGGTCGAGATCGAAGCACGTTTTGCGAGGAACGATCCTAACGGTTGTGGGTTTTCTATAAATACCCAACTCTTTCTTTCTCATTCCTCACAAGTCTAATTCAATTGCTCTAAGTTGAGGTTTAACACCTCACACCTGAGCAATTTGGATCAAGATATTCCTAGCTTGGAACCTTTGTAAGTATTCTTTCGTGCTTTTATGCATTTTTAAGCATGAAAGTCAAACTGTCTTTGAGTTTCTGCTTTGACCAGTCTTTGGTCAACACGAAGTTCGTTTGAACTTCGTAACGTGAGTGTAATCACTATGGTCATAGTCCTTTGTGACTATACCTACTGATTACAACGTTATTTAGGCTTAGTGACGAGTCATAGTTTCGGTCAAAATACGCGTTTATGCGTATTTTGCAACCAAACTATTCTTAGGTATCAAGACTCTTTTGTTTTGATATCAAACTTGTTTTCTAAATTCGTTAAACATGTTTTAACATGTTTAACTCGTCACTTTTAGACAGTGTTGTAAGAATCGTTAGGCGCTAATCGGGCGGTGGGGTACCGACTAGCGATTAATCGGGATTAATAAGGTTTACTCGGAATTAATCGGATTGAGTTTTTCATATGTAATTTTTAGTTGTATATATACACACACATTTTTATATGTAGTTTTTTAAAGTAGACATGTTTTAACCCTTCATTGACCAATTTTTTTAAGTAATTGGAAGAAATTTATATGGTTTGGTCGAAATTTGGCCGACGACTGGCAAAAATTTGCCCAGAATAGGACCGCCAATGACTGCCTAGTGATTAATCGGCCATTAATCGGTGAATTCCTGATTAGTGATAAATCGGCGACTAATCGTAGACTAGTCGGGATTTTTACAACCATGCTTTTAGATTTGTGCTTATATAGGGTCGTAAGATAAGCGGTCTAAACAACTGCTTAGACTTTCGAACCCGACCCGTTTGGTTGATCACTAGGATCCGACCAAGCATATTTAGTGACCATAGTTACATAGGGAATAACTTTCCGAGGTTATACCTTATGGTCACTTAGTTTAATTAGTTGTATGATAGGTTGTTTATAAGCCTTAGGTAAAATGACCAAAATGCCCTTTTCATGCATAATTGGTAATTAAGCATATGTAACCCAAACTTTTGTCACTTAACTGATTATACAACATATTTAAACATGTTTAGGCATATAGTACTTGTCGTAGGACTAGTTAGGCGGTCCGAACGCGTTTTACATGAACGACGCGTTAAAGTAACGTAAGCTACCTAAACGGGTCGTATTGGGTCGTAAGCACTTAGGTTAGGTTTCGATTTAGTATGTAGGATTTGTTAAACTATATTAGATGAGTTCCCGTACTCATTTGGTTTACGAAACCTCATTCTATCCGATCTTCTGATTTAGGTCCGGTTTATTTACGTAGTTACCTATATTAGGTGTCGTTTGATTCCGTGATCCTTCTAGCTTTGCTTGGTTGTTATTCAAGACTTCTAAGCAACCTCAAGTGAGTACATAGTCCCCTCTTTTAATGTTTTCAATGTTTTGGGGTGAAACATGTGTTCCTATTTGTTATGTTCATGATTTCAAAGTATAAATTAATTATACATGCTAGTACTTATCTTTTGACAAACTGAATGATTATTTATGGTTTAAACATTAATTTTTCAAAGATTATAAAATTAATTGTTGGATTGTACTTATTTTATACATTCACCAGACCGATTGGTAGTATGATATAGCGCTATAGTATTAGACACCCCATTCCTGTTGTATGGAATGTCAGAAACCAATTTTTATCCAAATAGAGATTGCCTTTGTAGTATTTCTATAGTCTCCATGGTGTAGTTTGATACACAAAGGTTTGAATGAATTCTAAATCACATTTTTTTTGTATATTTTGTTATACTCCTAATGTATAGTTTGATATGCTCTCATATGTGATATTGTTTACCAAGGTATATTTGGATATACTATGTACAAAACCAACATATATTTTGTTAATTACTAAGGCATAGTTTGATATGTTATTTATAAAACCAAAGCATAGTTTAATATGTTATTTATAAAGCCAAGTATTTTTTGATATACTACCTGTTTATCTATTTTGGAACTAAAATATATTTTAATATATTACTTAACCGATTTTCTTAAAACCAAGGTATATTTTTATAGGTACTACAAACCTTTTTATAAAAACATTGTTTTGCAAACAACACATTTTATACAAACTCATTTTACTTGGTTATTTATTTGTCTATGCATCATTCTGTCATATCGTCTGATTTCTTATCAGTTTTAGTATGATTTATAAAATAAAATATTTTAAGGTTCATGTCTATTTTTGATTAAACGTTTTTCTCTAAACTTACAAGTCATGAATCCTATTCAAATAAAACCTATGTATCTCATAGGCATTTTTATGCTGACGTACCTATTTTTACATACGTTTCAGGTGTTGCTATATGATGAATGTTGATGCATGCTACACATAGGATGAACTTGTGCCTTAGCGACTTTAAAACTTGAAAGACAATATTTGTATTTATCTTATTTGTAATAAAACAATGAGTTCAATAATTCAATAAAACAAAATTATTTAATCCATGGTTGTGAAACAATGATTCTGTTACGACACTCCCTGACGTTTCCGCCACGATATGTTGTTTTACGTGGTCGGGGTGTGACAAAAAAGTTTGTATCAGAGCCAATGGTTATAGGGAATTAGGTTATTAGTAATGCTTTGACCTAGACTATAACCTTCCTAGGACCTTAACACAAGTTATCTTGTGTTTATTCTTAAAACAATACCGTCGCCTATCTTTAGGTGACAACCACAACAAGAACACAAATTTCAAATCCGCTTTGAAAACCAATCATTTGTTCTAGGATGATTGATTACTAGGTTTTGAACCCTCTAAGTTTTCAAAATCTCGTCAAAGTTTGGGTCTTATAGTGTGAACACGTGCAATCTGGAAGGGTGGATGCCTGTATCCTGAGTCTTCCGTCTAAGGCTAGAATATTCGTACAAATCCACATAATCAGACCAGTCACTCTTTCCTGGGAATTCTTGGGATGAGTGTCCACTTATAGGCTAAAGCATGTCTTCGCGATACATTAGAAGGACATATTTACTTTGATTCAGCTTTTGTGTGTTTTTTGTTTGCTTCATGGTTCGAACAAATGACCATCATCCATGCCTTTTTTATCGGTAATTATAACATCCTATTCTTACCCAATGCCATTTAACTTGTTTTCTCTCATGATTCCTTCTCCTTTTTAGACAATGCCTCCTCGATGAGATGCACAACCTCTAACCAACGAATAAGTCGCAGCCCTTGTCTCTCAGCCAATGGTTGCTGTGCTTCCGGGCATAGTAACCCAGATCCATCAGTTATACAACAAGAATAACAACAACAATGCTCAGTGTAGTTTCAAGACCTTCAATTCTGCTAAGCCTTTGAAGTTTTCTGGGTCTCAAGGAGTAACCGCGCTCCTACAATGGTTCAAAAGTTTGGAGAGCACATTCAGACATGTGTAATGTCCGAATGAGCGTAAGGTTGAGTTTGTATCCAGTGCATTCGAGAAGCGTGCTCTTACATGGTGGAACAGTGTGATGCGTGATAGGGGTGCCGATGTGGCACTAGCTCAAACTTGGGAAGAGCTTCGAGCTCTAATGATGAAGGAGTTATGTCCTCGTCATGAGCTTAGAGCGTTGGAAAGGGAATTTGACGATTTAAAGCAAGACAGTGGTGAACATCGAGCCTACGCTGACCGTTATGAAAAACTAAGCCTGTTATGTCCTGCTATGGTTAAGCCTGTGGAGAAGGCGATTGAAAAGTACATTGATGGCCTTCCTGACTTAGTTCAGGATATCGTTACTGTTAGCAACCCTACTACCGTCAGATAGGCCATTAAATTGTCTGCTACCCTGACTGAATCCCAGATCAGGAAGGGTAAGCTTTTCCGAAAAGGCGAACCGAGACCATCTGACAAGTCTACGCAAGAAGAACCGAAGGATAAACCGACTGAGACATCCAAGAAAAAGAAGCGCAAGGCTTCACAAAACTCTGCAATAACTGCTCAGAACAACCAGGTTGCACCAAACCAGCCAGCACAACCTCGTGCAAGGAAAAATTATGTTGGTACCGCACCTTTGTGCAACAAAGGCAACCGTCATCATCTGGAGCAAATGCAGTGTCACAAATGTGCCCACTGCGGGCGATTGGGACATTTGGTCAATACCTGCCGATATGCTAATCAAGCTGCTGCAAATCCTGTTGCTGCGCAAGCATAGTTTCCTCCAGGGTGGTGTTATAACTGTGGTGACCTTACTCACTACCGAAACAATTGCCCAAGACTTGTAAACGCAAATCCAGCACGTGGGCGAGTGTTTAACATAAATGAGGCAAACGCGAACGACAATGTAGCAGTGAACAATTAGTCTTTCGTAATTCCTTGGTTGTTATCTTTTGATGTTTGAATCGACTCAGTTGTTATATAAATAAAATTTGTTGTTTCAATTTTTATTTTGTGAAACTGATGCGATTGTGTGAATGTTTGATACAACCCTTCGATGCCGACACCAAGACAAACTACTCGTGTGGTTCTGTCATTTTTATGATCACTTGTGATCTCTCCAAAAATCCTAAATACTCGTTTCTTTTAAGAAACAAAGCCGAATTCCTATTAAGATCTTCCTATCTTCATAGTAAGATTCTTGAGGATGTTTAAAGTGCCAAATGGAGTTCACGGATTAGATTCCTGGTGTTCTTTAAATACTCGTGTGCACAATTAACAAGAAAATTAACAAAATAATAACAAATTGTAAACCAAGATAAACAATTATGTGATTATGTGCTTATGTGATTTCTTTATGTCTTGTGTTTTTGTGTAATCCGAATATTCATTATCCAAATCCTCATAGAATCTTCCATATCTCCATATGAAAGATTCATAGTAGGATATCGAAAGGTACTACCTTAAATCCTTAATGGGCTTCTATGAAATAGTTAAGACCCTTGGATTATAAAGTACTATTCTATAATTGGACCCCTTGAGTGGTCTAGTTAAAAAGATTGATTCAAAATCTGGTTAGGAATATCATGTGATGATATAGCTGAAAAGATCCCTTAAGTGGTCTATTTAAGGAGATCGTACGATGGTCTAGTTAAGGAGATCATGTGTTGATCTAGTTATAAAGATCGTTCGTTGATCTAGTTAAAAAAGATCCTTTGGTGGTCTAGTCAAGTCACTTCATGTTTATTCGATTGATTTTTCCCCTATGGATTATGAAATGAACTGTGCGGACTATGCAAGGAATTACGTAATTATGGATGCATACATAATTATGGAATTCAGTGCACAGAAACCACAACAAGTTTTGTTATGTGTTAAGACCTTTAGTGATGAGAATAACGAAACGGGAACAATATAGAAAGGGGCATGGTGGATACGCCGCTGGCACTTCCTATATATAAGTGTTCCTTATTACATTGCGAACGTAGAGTTATTTAAGTTACTAGAAGTCCTGGACCTTGACCAATGTCGTTTTATCCCGCAATCTCTGACTCCAATTTCGAGCACACACAAGTTTCCTAATTTAGTCTTCAAAGGAAACATTCTTCTATCCGTTGTTCAAAACTCCATGTTTTGTTACTACAAGGATATCACTTTGATAGTTGAAAAATTCGCAAAGAATCCAAACGTGGCCCAGAGTTTTACTTAGGGTTCAAAGGATTCTTTCAAAAGCGAAACAATCACAGTTGTCTTCACAGGTTTCCTCTAAAATTAAATTTCGGGACGAAATTTCCTAAAGTAGAGGAGACTGTGACACCTGTGTCACTACAACCATCATACGAATACCAAACTAATGAAATATCGTATTTCATACTTGGGATTTGTATAAATATGCGTATCATTTGCACATATCAATTCTTGTTCGATTTCGAGCTATAAATCGATTTTTGGAAAGTTATACGCGAACTGGTGCCAAAAAACGCAGTCAGTTTAACGCAACAAACACTCCGTAATAGTGAAATAGGCTTAACATACCTTAAATAACCTTTACATAACTTAGAAATAAGTTTCGGAGGGTTTGGTGTGTCGAAATCAAGTTTGTTCGATCGTAGGGACTATTTGCGTCAAACTGCGAAACTATACCGATTTGTATAGTAACGAACATTCTGAAAATTGATCATAAGTTAAACATACCATAAATATCCTTTAAATAGCTTGGAAATAGGCTTTGAGGTGTTCGGTATGCTAAAATAAACTTTATTGATAAATAGGGACTAAAAGCGTTTAAAGTGCATAAGTTTGCATTTTCACGCATATCTTACGTTCTGAATATATCCGGACATCCAAAAATTTATGTAATCATTAAAATAATTTATTTTAGTGATTGGCATGATAAAATCCCATTCGTCGCGTAATTTGGATCGTTTTTGCGTTCGTTGCGACTTCCATCGTAATTAACCGAACAACGCAATCGTACGGCCAAACGAACCGACATCCGAGATGTTTTTGAGCATGCTTCACGTTCCCTACACTTTAACTTCATTTTAGAGCCTTGAAATGAGGTTATCGGGGCTTAAACGTGTCAAAAATGCATCAAATACCAAGTTTTAGGCCTGCAGGGACTAAAATTGTAATTCTGCCAAACTTCTTAGGCCTGGGACGTAAGCCTAAGCCTATTCTTATGCGGCCCGTGAGAGCTGCCCAGATCAGAAACATTGAATTTGGACTTCCAGCCTGTTTTTGATGGTTTTAACCCAAGGTTTTGCATACTTTGGGCTAGATTTGATGGTTTTTAGTATGCCCCTTGTATTACAATACCATGTGCCCACATGGAGGGTCGAGATCGAAGCACGTTTTGCAAGAAACAATCTAACGGTTGTGGGTTTTCTATAAATACCCATGTAGGACCGTGTTTCGTGACCGAAACCGTGATTCGTGTGAGATCGGTTCAAGACGGGAGAGATTAGATATAAACAAACAACTTCTTTGTATTAATCCGGTAGTATAACATTACAAATCGGCCTGATTACATGATAACCGAACTAATACCAAAGAAGTACACATCCGGGGAGAGACCAAGTGGTGATCTCTCCCGGTGAGGTCTCAAACCTCCTAAAATCTCCTTGTGTTGCAAATGGCAAGGGTTTTCTATTTATAGTCACACCCCTTGTCTTGCAAACACACACGGTCAAACAAATAACCCTCTCGTTTGACCACTTCAAACGAGCGGGTCAATACACGTTCGTTTGACCGCTTCACTAACTATTACAAATTCAGCGTAAAATAAAACTAATCTATTCGACAAGCATCGGACACAAAATCTGCATCAACAAATTCCCCCTTGTCCGTTGCTGTCGAATGCTGAAAATGCAACTGCAATCGATCTTCAGTCAAGTATTCATCTTCTCTGTGTTAACAAAATTCCCCCTTGACCGATGATCCAGGTAAGTAGTATCTTGATGCTCCTTGTATAATATTTCCCCCTTAAAGTACGCGTATCCGTGTTGGGTGTTGTGCAATTTCCTCACAAGGCTTAATTGACCGATCTTCCGCTGATCTTCCAATACTCCAACCGGCATTTGATAAGGGTTCCATTCTTTAAGAACTGCATCAAGTCTTGATCTGTCATAAGAACTTCATTTCATTCAAGCATACTACATTGATAGAGATTTCTGGTGAACTGTCTTATGTAAACCGTCTTTGTGGAATCGACCAAGTAATGCACTTTAATCTTCAGCATCAACACTCAGGAAAGTCAGCTAGACCAAGTGTATCCCTTGCAAGCTCAACCAGCATGCTTAGTTGAACTACATCCAGATCTCATTGTCTCGCCTTTGTGAAGTTGACCACGTAATGCACTACGGATCTTCAGCATCAGTACTCAGGAAGTCAGCTAGACCAAGTACATCGTTCGCAAACTCAACGAATTGAGTTACCCCCAGATCCCTGTAAAATCCCAAAGAAACATCAAACCCAAAACCGAATCCTGCAGGTCATCAGCCTTGAACTATCAGCTTTCATTAAGATTCCCCAGGTCTTCAGTGAACAGCGCTTTTGTAACTACTGTAGACTTTAGAAACCTGTATTTTTCCGTGCAAAACCCTTCACGCTGGCTGGAGAATTAATTAAAATCCTCAAATATGTGTCTGTGCAAAACATTCCACGCCGAACCGTTTGTATCACCAGAAAATCACAAACTCTACCACCTGTGATTGCGTTTAGAAATTTACCGAAGAAATTCAACATACGTTATAAAAGAAACATCAAACCCAAAACCGAATCCTGCAGGTCTTCAGCCTTGAACTATCAGCTTTCATTAAGATTCCCCAGGTCTTCAGTGAACAGCGCTTTTGTAACTACTGTAGACTTTAGAAACCTGTATTTTTCCGTGCAAAACCCTTCACGCTGGCTGGAGAATTAATTAAAATCCTCAAATATGTGTCTGTGCAAAACATTCCACGCCGAACCGTTTGTATCACCAGAAAATCACAAACTCTACCACCTGTGATTGCGTTTAGAAATTTACCGAAGAAATTCAACATACGTTATATTCCCCCTATTTCTTTGGTAAGATTTCTAAACCTTAACAGATTCTCTCCACTTCAAAGAAACTGTCGTCAAATGTTCACCAATTCCCTCCACTGAGCGGAACTGTCGTCAATCTTCGTTGAATGTTCTTGGTTTTTCGAAAAATCACGAAAATGAATTTCTTCTTTGCATATGCTAGTTGAATAAGAACGTCCCCTAGTACCCCGTTGGATCCGACTTGTATCCCTCCAAAGACTTTGTGAACTCGTTAGGACCGGTATTGACATTCTAGGTTCATTCATTCGTTACCAAATGCGAGAATATGACAATAAACAAAAAGATTTCTTCGTTGCATATTCTAGTTGATAAGGAAATTTCGCCTAGTACCCCGTAGGATCCGACTTGTATCCCTCCAAAGACTTTGTGAACTCGTTAGGACCGGTATTGACATTCTAGGTTCATACGTTCGTCTTCAAATGCGAGAATATGACAATAAACAAAATGCTTTCGAACATTTTCGAATAACCGATAACAATCATAAACATTGACGTGCGGAAGCGAACATACCGTTTTGTTTTTGGTTTTTGGCCCATAATAGTCGCGTCACCATTTTTGACATTTGCATCGGTAACCGTGACTACCCCACAATTTTCAAAATATCATCATCTTTTGTTTTCATCATGCCGCATCATCCCGCGCGCTCCCGAACCCGTAAGAATTTTTCGTTGAAGCGCGAGTCAGATAAGCTTTGCGAACACCCGACTCCTATCTGCGACTCGGTCCAACAAAAATAGATCTATTTTTGTTCTTCTGTGAATCCATGCGCGGCCCCAATTTTAATCAGCTGACCAAAATTAATTTAACCAACATTGCTTGGGCTTTTATTTAGACCAATAAGTCTAATTAATTTTGATCTTAAATCAAATAGGCCCAAAATAGAAACACTTAGCTGCCAAACAAATAAATCTGATGAAGCCCAATTCATAATAAAAAGCCCCAAGCCCAATTTGAAGTCTGCGATACATTCAGAACCCAAAAAGAAACTTATTTGCAGCAACATCATACATAGCAGCAGCCGACATCATACATCCAACAATCCCAAATCTCTAATTTCATTTCCCCAAATTCTCTCTCTCTACGATCCAACAAACTGATCTCAATCTTCGATACTCCACTCAAACATTCAAACAACATCTGTCTTCTCTCTTCGATTAACAGCTGATATCATCAATCGGACCCACAATCATCAAGAAATCTTATCATCCTTGCCGGACATGTAACGGATCAAACGAGAGAGTGAAATCGGAGGCTTGTTGACTTTGCTCATGAACAACCTCTTCACCCTCTTCGATACCCAGCACCAAAACAATCCCATTAAAAAATAATCAGCAGTAGTCATCCTCCTGAATCCGACATCAACTGGTATCTTCTTTTATCAACAACAAGATCCTCTCCTCAAACTCTTCCTCTGATTTCGATACCCACCAAGAAGCAGAACATAATCCATTAAAATCCGAAATCAGCAAACATCTTCATGTCCGACTTCTTCTTCTTCTGTTTCTGCGATACCCAGCAACATCAGCCGTCATCTTCTTCCTTTCGATTAACAAACATCAAACATCCAGCATCCTCTTTTTTTTTTTTTTCAACGATTAACACCACTTGTATTAATGCGTATGAAAGGTTCGGTTACAAGCACAATGTTTACAGATGTATTCTATAAACTCTCTCTAACTTTCGTGTGTGTGTATTTTTGCTCTAAGTGTTCTCTACTGAAATGAACACACCACATGGGTATTTATACCCGAACACAGCAGGTCTGGTCGAAGGATCAGATAGATGATCGAAAGATCATCTGTCGACTAGAAACTCATCGAAGGATCAACATGTACCACGAAAGATGTTATCCTTCGTGGTCTATCCTTCGAAGGTTGTCTTTCGAGCTTATCGAAGGATATAAACTATCCTTCGATGACACCTCCTTCGACACAGCCATATTACAACCATCGTTCGAACTGTTTGGCCAAGTCAAACCGGAGGATAGTTGACTTGGTCAAACTTACATCAAAGACATCGTTTTGTATCAAGACTAAATACAGACAAAGTACAGACACAAGTGCACCAACAAACTCCCCCTTGGCTGTAGCTTTGTCTGGCTGTAGCTTGTCTCGATCTTTGTCTTAATTCTTGTAGATCCTTCGGGTCTTCAAGTCTTTGACGTCCTTTCAAGTTCTTCAATGTCGGAGGATCTTTAAAGTCTTCACGTCTTGAAAGCAGAAAGTCTATCAACAAACTCCCCGTTTCATGTAGGAAGTGTGTTGACAAACTCCCCCTTAACATAAGCTCCCCCTTGAGTTATGCTCATGAAAGTCTTGATCTTTATGAATTGAGATCCTTGTGGTGTTGATGATGGTCAGCGGCAACTCGATCATCTTCATCACTTGAGTGCCTTCACGTCGTGTCTTCATTCCGAAGCTTGTCATCGACCATGTTCTCCTTGCCTTTAGAATCTGCACATGCAAGAAATCTAAATGCGTAATGAGAACAACTGCTTGGAATATAGTAAACATAAACAAACGACACACGTGTGACCATTGTTCAAACAAACACCGTCCGACAGTTTGAAAGTTTTAACACATTTTATCAATTTCAAATTTTAACTTTCAACACTTGCAAATTTCGACCGTTTATGAAGATTTAGTCATTTTCGGTTTTCGTTCAGGTTTCAGGTAACGAAGACTCGAGTTCCAACATCGTACGATCGAAAATAAGATAGAAATAAAATCTTTTTGGCTTTTAAAAAGTTTATATTAAAACACACCTAAAATCTTTTTGGTATTTTTGAATATTTCAAATGTAAAGACTGAAAGCAGTAAGTAAATATATACAAAGATGCAGAAACTGAAAGAATTAAATAAATATTTACAGACATTCTTTTTGCGAGTTTCGAGGGTAAGAGAATCATATCAGTGTACGGTCATGCCAAAACGCTCTTGTTGTTCAATTAGTTAACATTAAGATAAGCATCCTATAACGATCATCGGTATTGTTGTCCACATAAGCTCAACTTATCAGATGTAATCATGGCGAGGGGATACGTTAAGGTATGATTTATACTTACCGACCGGTGTTCATCCACATCACGACACATTCCCGTATCAAGGTATGCACGAGGGTTCATCTTACCGGTGAGTATACCGATTATCATCTGTTTGACCGTATATGATGTGAGATTCTCACTTATTTTGATTTGAAAAACAAGCCCTATGTGATATAATCACTTATTGATGAGGAACTTGATTTTCATATGCATGAGGGCACAGGAGCAAGTCCGTGAACAGGTCAGTACTTTCGTACAGCAGAGAGACGAACTTGACTCCCGGAAAGAATTTGTGATATATTATCACTTATTTGTTTGGACATGTGATTGTTGATCACTTATTGAGGTCGTATGCAATATGTACACGTATGTATAGTATCATGGAAGATCTAGACTTGCGTCCCCGTTATTTTTCGGTAAAAGATACAACCATGATACCCAGATGATAAGCAGCATAAAGACCGAATATCTCAGAACCTCGGCAATCTATCAAACGAAATTTCGGTACTAAGACCATATGCCAATGAATGGTTCCCACCTGGGTCTTCAGTCGATTTAAGTTTATATCACCCTGCACACTTTAAAATGATTGTGAGCCTACCGATACATCTTATATAGAGCTGCTTATCGTTTTTCATTTAAGGTTTAAAGAGGTTTGGACAGACCACTGATGTACTATCATTTTCTCTTTTGCTCGCCAGGAAACTCATTTTTGTTTTTCTATTGTTTTTGTGTTTTTGAAAATTTTTCGATGTTTTTGGATTTTCAGATTTTTGGATTTACTCCCCCTAAAATCAATAAACTAAGACAAATTTAAAAACACAAAGGTATTTACAAAAATGATTTTCCGATGTTGGTTTTACTCTTGCTTGACCTTAATGCCGTTTACCAATAATAAATAGTCAAATCTTGATTTGTCAAATGCTTTGGTAAAAAGGTCGGCACGTTGGTCATCGGTGTGGACGTAAGCAACATCGATTAGCCTTTTCTCAAAGCAATCACGTATGAAGTGATACTTAATTTCGATGTGCTTAGTCTTTGAATGCTGCACGGGATTTTTAGTGATCTGTAAGGCAGCAGAATTATCAACGTAAATAGGAGTAGTTAGGAATTCAAAACCGTAGTCGCGCATTTGTTGTTGGATCCATAGGACTTGGGAGCAACAACTTGAGGCAGCAATGTATTCAGCTTCGCATGTTGAAGTAGCGACGCACGTCTGCTTCTTGCACTGCCATGTGACTAGGCGATTTCCCAAAAACTGACATCCAGCCGTTGTGGATTTGTCGTCGATTTTGCATCCGCCAAAATCAGAATCACTGAATGCGATCAAGTCAAAGTTATTATCCCTAGGGTACCACAGACCGGTGTCAGGGTAACCCTTCAAATAACGAAAAATCCTTTTTACAGCTGCAAGATGTGAGGCCTTCGGGTTGACTTGATATCTGGCAAGCAGGCACGTTGGGTACATTATATCTGGTCTTGATGCTGTGAGGTACATAAGATATCCGATCATCGCGCGGTAGTATGAGGGGCTAACAGCTTCACCCTTCAAGTCTGGAGTAATTCCGTGATTTTGCGGCAATGGGGTACCGATGGGCGTTGCATCAGACATCTGGAACCGGCTCAAGATGTCATCAACATATTTAGTCTGATGGATGAATATCCCAGACTCGGTTTGTTGTACTTGTAGGCCCAAAAAGAAAGTCATTTCCCCCATAGCACTCATCTCGAATTTATCCTGCATGATGCGCTCGAATTTCCTACACAAAACATCATTAGTAGAACCAAATATAATATCATCAACATATACCTGTACCAGTAGAAGATCTCCATCTTGTTCTTTGATGAAAAGAGTACAATCGATAAGACCTCTGCGAAATCCATTCTCCAGCAAATAATTAGATAAGGTTGCGTACCAAGCTCGCGGTGCTTGATGAAGACCATAGAGAGCTTTGTTGAGCAACCAAACCCGATCGGGATGGATAGGATCTTCAAAACCTGGAGGCTGTTCAACGTACACCTCTTCTTCCACCACACCATGTAAGAATGCACTTTTCACGTCCATCTGGTATACCTTGAAACCTTTGAATGAGGCATAAGCCAGAAAGATCCGAATTGCTTCTAGACGTGCAACAGGTGCATACACTTCGTTGTAGTCGATCCCTTCAATTTGACGAAAACCTTGAACGACTAGCCTTGCTTTGTTTCGAATAACGATTCCACGGTCATCCTTTTTGCATTTAAACACCCAACGGGTACCAATCTTCTTGTAACCAGCAGGTTTCTCTATGAGTTTCCAGACACCAAGCTTCTGGAATTGTTGCAGTTCTTCCTGCATCGCTTCAACCCATGAGTTATCTTTCAAAGCTTCTTTCCAAGTTCTTGGCTCTTCCTGTGATACATAACACGCGAAAGACCAATCATTTTGTTGACCAGATTCTCTGATATCTGCATACAAGCCTGCATTGTTGTTGTGTCGCAACATGTTTCTTGTTTGAACGCCACTTTGTATATTTCCGATGATGTTTTGTTGAGGATGGGTATTGTGAATCCTTGTTTCTGGATTATCTTGAACTGGAATATTTATACCCAGATTGTTGAGATTGAGATCAACAATCCATTCAAGTCCCGGAATTGACGAAGAGGATGATGCAGTAGCTTCAGCTGTTCGAGGGACATCCACTGGAGGTGTACCTTCTGAAGTACCATGTACTGCTGTTATTGGAGCCTCTTGATCTGCATCGAGAAATTCGTCATCCTCTGAAGATTCGTTCAATTCGGTAGCATCGTGAAAATCCTCATTGTCGAGAGCATTATTGTTCACCGAAGATGGTTCTTGATTGACAATAATTGGACGAACCAACGGTGAATCTGTTGCATTGTCACTCTCGAAAAACATCCTTGCCGCAGCATTTTCTTCAACTGCTTCTACATTGATCGAATTGAAAAAGTCATCGTACTCAAACATCCAAGGCTGACCAGGATTTCTAACTGGTAAAGTGTGCCTTTGTACTCTGACTTCAGACCATTCCTCGACCCTTTTAGTCTCTAGATTCCAGACTCTTAAGTTAGGGGTGGAATACCCAAGAAAGTATCCCTCAATGGCTCTTGCCCCAAACTTTCCATTAGGATCGATTAATGTGCACGGAGCTCCAAACGGTTCAAGATATGACAAATCTGGTTTCCGTTTGTTAATAAGCTCAAAACAGGTCTTGTTGTGCCTTTTGACTGTGAGGACTCGGTTCAACGTGTAACATGCAGAGGACACAGCTTCAGTCCAGAAGGGAATCGGCAACTGTGACTCTACCAACATTGTCCTAGCAGTCTCGATCAATGTGCGGTTCTTACGTTCAGCGACACCATTCTGCTGAGGAGTATAAGCTGCACTAAATTCATGAAGAATACCTTTTGAAGTGCAAAACTCCGCCATGGCATGATTTTTGAATTCAGTACCATTGTCGCTACGTATCCGCCTAACCTTCAACTTATATAGATTCTCAATCTGAATGATCAAGTTTTTGATAATACCATATTTCGAAAGATGCAAAACTTCGGTATTATCAAAAACTTGATCATTCAGATTGAGAATCTATATAAGTTGAAGGTTAGGCGGATACGTAGCGACAATGGTACTGAATTCAAAAATCATGCCATGGCGGAGTTTTGCACTTCAAAAGGTATTCTTCATGAATTTAGTGCAGCTTATACTCCTCAACAGAATGGCGTCGCTGAACGTAAGAACCGCACATTGATCGAGACTGCTAGGACAATGTTGGTAGAGTCACAGTTGCCGATTCCCTTCTGGACTGAAGCTGTGTCCTCTGCATGTTACACGTTGAACCGAGTCCTCACAGTCAAAAGGCACAACAAGACCTGTTTTGAGCTTATTAACAAACGGAAACCAGATTTGTCATATCTTGAACCGTTTGGAGCTCCGTGCACATTAATCGATCCTAATGGAAAGTTTGGGGCAAGAGCCATTGAGGGATACTTTCTTGGGTATTCCACCCCTAACTTAAGAGTCTGGAATCTAGAGACTAAAAGGGTCGAGGAATGGTCTGAAGTCAGAGTACAAAGGCACACTTTATTTAGACCAATAAGTCTAATTAATTTTGATCTTACATCAAATAGGCCCAAAATAGAAACACTTAGCTGCCAAACAAATAAATCTGATGAAGCCCAATTCATAATAAAAAGCCCCAAGCCCAATTTGAAGTCCGCGATACATTCAGAACCCAAAAAGAAACTTATTTGCAGCAACATCATACATAGCAGCAGCCGACATCATACATCCAACAATCCCAAATCTCTAATTTCATTTCCCCAAATTCTCTCTCTCTACGATCCAACAAACTGATCTCAATCTTCGATACTCCACTCAAACATTCAAACAACATCTGTCTTCTCTCTTCGATTAACAGCTGATATCATCAATCGGACCCACAATCATCAAGAAATCTTATCATCCTTGCCGGACATGTAACGGATCAAACGAGAGAGTGAAATCGGAGGCTTGTTGACTTTGCTCATGAACAACCTCTTCACCCTCTTCGATACCCAGCACCAAAACAATCCCATTAAAAAATAATCAGCAGTAGTCATCCTCCTGAATCTGACATCAACTGGTATCTTCTTTTATCAACAACAAGATCCTCTCCTCAAACTCTTCATCTGATTTCGATACCCACCAAGAAGCAGAACAGAATCCATTAAAATCCGAAATCAGCAAACATCTTCATATCCGACTTCTTCTTCTTCTGTTTCTGCGATACCCAGCAACATCAGCCGTCATCTTCTTCCTTTCGATTAACAAACATCAAACATCCAGCATCCTCTTTTTTTTTTTTTTTTCTCTGGATCCTTCGAAACATCTGGATCCTTCGAAACATAAGATATATGCTGGATCCTTCGATACACAACATCTGTCTGATCTTTCGAAGTTGTTGAGGATGAGGGTGATCCTTCGAAATCTGATCTTTCGATTCTGGATCCTTCGAAACTGTCTGATCTTTCGATTCTGGATCCTTCGAAACTGTCTGATCTTTCGAAATATGCTGGATCTTTCGAAGTTGTTGAGGGTAAAGATGATCCTTCGAAATCTGTTTGATCTTTCGAAATATGCTGGATCTTTCGAAGTTGTTGAGGGTAAAGATGATCCTTCGAAATCTGTTTGATCTTTCGAGCACCCTTACATCTTTCGAAATATGAAGCTGCCAAGAACATCAAGAACACAGCCTCTGTTTAATTTTGCAGATTTGACGAAAACACTTTGTATACAATTTTTGATGATGATAACTTGATTATATAGGTGAAAAACATAAAACTGAACACTTGTTTCCGCACAGATCTGAATATTCGGGTCCAGATCTGAGTTTTTCTCATTTTCACCCAACTTTTCTTCTTGAACAAAAATCACTCAAATCACAGATCTAGAGCACATGTGACTTAGTAAACGGTTAGATTTACTAAATCCGGCACCATGGCTCTGATACCAATTGTAGGACCGTGTTTCGTGACCGAAACCGTGATTCGTGTGAGATCGGTTCAAGACGGGAGAGATTAGATATTAACAAACAACTTCTTTGTATTAATCCGGTAGTATAACATTACAAATCGGCCCGATTACATGATAACCGAACTAATACCAAAGAAGTACACATCCGGGGAGAGACCAAGTGGTGATCTCTCCCGGTGAGGTCTCAAACCTCCTAAAATCTCCTTGTGTTGCAAATGGCAAGGGTTTTCTATTTATAGTCACACCCCTTGTCTTGCAAACACACACGGTCAAACAAATAACCCTCTCGTTTGACCACTTCAAACGAGCGGGTCAATACACGTTCGTTTGACCGCTTCACTAACTATTACAAATTCAGCGTAAAATAAAACTAATCTATTCGACAAGCATCGGACACAAAATCTGCATCAACAACCCAACTCTTTCATTCTCATTCCTCACAAATCTGATTCAATTGCTCTAAGTTGAGGTTTAACACCTCATACCTGAGCAATTTGGATCAAGATCTTCCTAGCTTAGACCCTTTGTAAGTATTCTTTCGTGCTTTTATGCATTTTTAAGCACGAAAGTCAAACTGTCTTTGACTTTCTGCTTTGACCAGTCTTTGGTCAACACGAAGTTCATTTGAACTTCGTAACGTGAGTGTAATCACGATGGTCATAGTCCTTTGTGACTATACCTACTGATTACCACGTTATTTAGGCTTAGTGACGAGTCATAATTTCGGTCAAAATACGCGTTTATGCGTATTTTGCAACCAAACTATTCTTAGGTATCATGACCCTTTGTTTTGATATCAAACTTGTTTTCTAAATTCGTTAAACATGTTTTAACATGTTTAAGGCGTCACTTTTAGATTTGTGCTTATATAGGGTCGTAAGATAAGCGGTCTAAACAACCGCTTAGACTTTCGAACCCGACCCGTTTGATCGATCACTAGGATCCGACCAAGCATATTTAGTGACCATAGTTACATAGGGAATAACCTTCCGAGGTTATACCTTATGGTCACTTAGTTTAATTAGCTGTATGACAGGCTGTTTATATGCCTTAGGTAAAATGACCAAGATGCCCTTTTCATGCATAATTGGTAATTAAGGATATGTAACCCAAACTTTTGTCACCTAACTGATTATGCAACATATTTAAACATGTTTAGGAATATAATACTTGTCATAGGACTAGTTAGGCGATCTGAACGCGTTTTACGCGAACGACGCGTTAAAGTAACGTAAGCTACCTAAACGGGTCGTATTGGGTCGTTAGCACTTAGGTTAGGTTTCGATTTAGTATGTAGGCTTTGTTAAACCATATTACATGAGTTCCCATACTCATTTGGTTTACGAAACCTCATTCTATCCGAACTTCCAATTTAGGTCCGGTTTATTTACATAGTTACCTATATTAGGTGCCGTTTGATTTCGTGATCCTTTTAGATTTGCTTGGTTGTTATTCAAGACTTCTAAGCAATCTCAAGTGAGTACATAGTCCCCTCTTTTACTGTTTTCAATGTTTTGAGGTGAAACATGTGTTCCTATTTGTTATGTTCATGATTTCAATGTATAAATTAATTATACATGCTAGTACTTATCTTTTGACAAATTGAATGATTATTTATGGTTTAAACATTAATTTTTCAAAGATTATAACATTAATTGTTGGATTGTACTTATTTTATACATTCACCAGACCGATTGGTAGTATGATATAGCACTATAGGATTAGACACCCCATTCCTGTTGTATGGAATGTTAGAAACCAATTTTTATCCAAATAGAGATTGCCTTTGTGGTATTTCTATAGTCTCTAAGGTGTAGTTTGATACACTAAGGTTTGAATGAATTCTAAATCACATTTTTTTGTATATTTTGTTATACTCCTAAGGTATAGTTTGATATGCTCTCATATGTGATATTGTTTACCATGGTATATTTGGATATACTATGTACAAAACCAACATATATTTTGTTAATTACTAAAGCATAGTTTGATAGGTTATTTACAAAACCAAAGCATAGTTTAATATGTTATTTATAAAACCAAAGTATGTTTGATATACTACCTGTTTATCTATTTTGGAACTAAAATATATTTTAATATATTAATTAACTGATTTTCTTAAAACCAAGGTATATTTTTATTGGTACTACAAACCTTTTTATAAAAACATTGTTTTGCAAACAACACATTTTTGACAAACACATTTTACTTGGTTATTTATTTGTCTATGCATCATTCTGTCATATCATCTGATTTCTTATCAATTTTAGTATGATTTATAAAAGAAAATATTTTAAGGTTCATGACTATTTTTTATTAAACATTTTTCTCTAAACTTACAAGTCATGAATCCTATTCAAATAAAACCTATGTATCTCACAGTCATTTTTATGCTGACGTACCTATTTTTACATATGTTTCAAGTGCTGCTATGTGATGAATGTTGATGCATGCTACACATAGGATGGACTTGTGCCTTAGCGACTTTAAAACTTGAAAGGCAATATTTGTATTTATCTGATTTGTAATAAAACAATGAGTTCAATAATTCAATAAAACAAAATTATTTAATCCATGGTTGTGAAACAATGATTCTGTTAGGACACTCCCCGACGTTTCCGCCACGATTTGTTGTTTTACGTGGTCGGGGTCTGACAGCGTGTATGCATGTACGTTTTGTGCGGTAGAAACGGTAAAATTGCGTTAAATGTGTAACTTGTTTGTCGAGCATAAAATTTGGTACATATGAGATGTTTTATGTATATTGCTTTAAAATGACAAAATAATGAATTAGTAATATTTCGCGTGTTAGGTGTTAAATTCTATGAACGTTTATGTATATACATTACGACGCACAAATCGTAGATATATTGCGTATAAACGGGAGAGTTAACGGATTTACACAATAATGGTCACCAATAAATCGTTCAAGTCGCTAAAAATCATAAAAGTATATATACATATATATATATATATATTAACTTGCCAACATAATAAAAAATGACAACTTTTCGAGAAAATCTCAAAGTTATGTGTTAATTCAAAAAACGGAGAAACTTAGGATTTTTGTGTTATGTATATTGATTTAGAATCGTTCCTATATTAGGACGTGTAGAAAATCAATCTCTGGGATTGCGATATTAAAATATGCACTCAAAGGTGAGTGTCACTAAACCCCTCTTTTTACTGCTTTGTATATATTTTTGGGGTAGAACACGTCATTAAAAGGGTTTAATAATGTTTTCGAAATAAAACATACCTTTTAATATAAAATATATATTTTCGTTGAAAATATATGAGATTTGATAAGTCATACTTTTCGAAGTAAAATGTTTTTGATGAATGAATATTGAAAGTACGGTATATTCCTAAGCGAAACACGACCGTACGGATTGGGAATGAATTCCAGACTGGGTCTCAACATTTGAGTGAGAGGGGAATTCGTATAACACCATGTATTAAATTATCATATTAGTAGGATATATATATTGTACGTGAGGCAGACATCATATTGTTCTTCGAGAAAGAACCATGCGCCCATGATGTCGTTTAATCATTTAAGTAATGTACGCGAGGAATTGTTGGTAGATCTACCGGATTGACAACCCCATCCGGACCGATCGCCCCGTGTCAAGTCAAGCGACGAATTTTGATTTTGTTTATTGTCTAGCATTGATTATCCCTGCATGGTTAATATATAGTTCGTATCTAGCTAACATACGAGTCTGAAAGTTGAGGCAATAATTTAATATACAAAACTTGGGCAGTAACAATATTGTCGGGTTCGTGAAACTACGACGGAAGGCCCATGGATTTTATTATGAAAGTAAAATGTACTTTCTAAGAATTAAATGGATGTTTTTAAATAAACACCTAAACAAAAAGTTTTCCTTGAAATAAAATTTGTTATTAAACGAATATGTGAACTCACCTTCCTTTGTGTTGACACTTGATTTTAACGTGTTCTATAGGTACTTGAGTTCGGCTTCGGGAAATCATGGCGTATCTTGTGTTTGATGATGCATGTTGTTTTGTTTAAATATGTTGGACAACTTTTAAACTTTCTGGGACTTTTTGTAATAAGACCATGAGGATCAAAGACATCTTAACTATGTAGTTGTGACGTGTCTTAAAACGTAATATTTAATAACTTATGTCTAAAATAAACCAATATGTCCAACAATAAAATGCATCACTCGACAAGATATAAATGGGCACCAACTTCCGTCACCACTACGTTTAATATTCCTTTGCGACGTTTTTGGGGTGTGACACAAATAGTCCCTGTGATCGAATAAACTTGTTTTTGCCATACCAAACCCTTCAAAACCTATTTCTAAGTTATGTAAAGGTTATTTAAGGTATGTTAAGCTTATGTCACTGTTTCGAAGTGTTTTTCGCGTTAGAGTGATTACGTTTATGCATCAGTTTGCGTATAACTTTCAAGAAAGCGATTTAGAGTTTAAAATTGAACAAAAATCAAAACGTGCAAAAGTCAAACATAAATAAACAAATATTAGGATCAGAACACATTGTTTTATTGATATTTGAATTGTCCAGAGTTTATATAATGATTACACAAGCACAAATGTCACACATAACTTACAAATTAGAAATATAACATAGAACATTACAACTTAAATATTACAACCTAAAAACGTGACATAGCATGTTATTAAAAAACAGAAGACACTTAAATATATTTTTTAACGGCAGTATTTAAAGGTAAATTTTACATTAATCAACACGTATCCTCGTTCTAATCAAAAGCCCTAAAACATCGGTTTTGTAATTCAGAAAAAAAACATAACTCTATTAAGATATTTTTAACGCAGACTATTATCAGCCAAAAGTTGACCAGCTCGGATTATTATCGGCATATAACTGAGGAGTCCACCAAGCCGCTAGGTAGAGTCAACCGAGCCAATGGGAGGAGTCTGCCAAGTATATGGGAGGAGTATGCTAAGTACATGGGAGGAGTCTGCCAAGTACATGGGAAGAGTCTGTCAAGTACAATGGGAGGAGTCTGCCAAGTACATTGGGAGGATTCTGCCAAGTATAATGAGAGAAGTCTGCTAAGTACATGGGAGGAGTCCACCATCGACATATCACCTTTCTCGGACACGTGTAACCTCTTCATTCATGGACTCTTCAGGTTGACAGACGGACGCATCCCATGTCGTAGGAGTCCGTCCAAGGACGCAGTAGGGTGACATTTTGGTAATCTTGTTTGGTCAAGTGACATTTTAGTAATTTTCCCTTTTGAAATTGATTTTTTTGGGATAAGAACAATTATCTTGAAAACTGCTAGATTGTAAATATGAAAATTTAAAAACAGAGATAACACGTGAAGTTTTCTACTTTCCTAAATCAAAGGATTTATAAATCTTTCTAAAAATTTAAATGTTTTTTAAAAGTTTAAATATTTTGAAAAGATTTAATTTTATCTTTTAAAGCACCTTTTTAAAGGATCAAGATATCAAAATATGACTATTTTCACACAAAAAAAAAACGATGAACACAATAAAGAACGCAAAGAACACGATGATGATTTTCAATAAAAAAATCAAATATCCTAAATATTTGATATCAAAACGAGCCTAGAAACAGGTTCTAAAGGCTCTGATATCACATGTAAGTCAAAAAAATTTAGATCAAACAAACAACAAGGATGGGAGGAATCCAAACTTAGTGTGATTCAAGAAAAACGAGATAAACAGAATACCACATATTTACTTGAAACTTGCATACGTTTCAATTACCATAGAATAGTAAAACCGTCAAATACAAGCTCTTCCACTTCTCTGTTTCTCTGATCTAGGGCTACTCTCTCTAAAGTGTTCAACTTAGTTATAAAAAAAAACTAGTTTATATACCCTAGACAAGTCCACTTCCCTACATGGGCTCCCCATGGGCCTGCCTGGCCCACATGGCCTTAGGCATGGCCCAAATGACCTAATCAGGTCCAAACACTAATATGAACTAACTCAATTAAACCCAATTCGCAACCATGGACCATTACGTATATTTTATGCGTCAGTTTCTTACAACTGATGCAGTCGCCACTCAGAAGAAAGCTCTTTAAGTTTACCCCATCCACTAGTTGGTTGTGTACCAAAAAGTTCATTTTTCTGAGGTGAATGTGCCCCATCTTTCTGTGCCATAAGATTGACTATTTCTCCATAGCCTTTGAGACAAAAATTGTTCAATTTTTGTTGTTGTTGTAGCAACGCTCATGTCTATCACATAGAGATCATTTTCTCGAGGAACGCGTGTCAAGATCCATTCTTCAGGTATGATGAACCCCGGTTTCAGAATCAAACATTATTTTTCTGTGAAGTGTGTAGTGAACTTCTTGTCACAAATCTTAGAAATGCTTAGCATATTGTTTTCCAACTCGGCAATGTAGTTAACTTTGTCGAACGACACCATCCCATTGGTCAGATTACCTTCTCCTACTATGTGACCTCCCTGATTTCCCGCGAACCCGACGTAGCCTCCTCTTTTAGGTTTGACATCGTATAGGAGTGCTAACACCCCTGTCATGTGCCTCAAAGCTCTGCTATCCATAATCTACTTTAATAGGATGGATTTTGGAAGCCCCTACACATGCAATCATCCAACTACTTAAAGAGTGAGACTCAAGCCTTTTCTGTCTTGGGTGGGTTGGCAATCTTAATGTCACTCACACTCTTGCTTTTCTGTTCAACTTTTTCTACATTCATAGTTGAATCAAATTTCTTGACTTCTTCAGAAGATTCTTTCATTTTAATCGCCAATGTTGGATTTTTCGATATCGTTTTCCTTGCATAGAATTTAGAATCCTTTTGTTCATTTGAGTTTGAATTTTCTCCGTTTTTATCATTTTTGACATTAACAACTACCGGATTAACTTCTTGTGTAGATTATTTGTTTCTTTTCAAGATTTTCTTAGGTTCAGTCATTGGTGATTTTTGTTTTAAATCTTCTGAAGTTCTCTTAACAACATGAACTAGTTTAGGACCTTTCTGAGGACAATGATATGCAATGTGTCCTACTTGGTTGTACCTAAAGTAGGTTATACTATCAGTAATGACAGTAGGTCCCTCAACCTGCTCATGTTTCTTTTTCTGTTCATAGAACTCATTGTTGGTTTGGTTCCTAAACTAACTTTCCTTCCCACTTTCAGAACTCGTCTCTGAAAAGAAAGTCATTTTCTTTACAAATTTGGACTTTCCAAACATTCCATAATTTTACTTACCATATCCCGAATCATTCCTCCCATAGTAATAATTTCTTTGTTGGTTATTAACATGGGAACTTCATGGTTTAGAATAGTAAGATTGTTCTCTTTTAAAGTTTGTGAAACTTTGAACACTTGACGAACCAGAAATTCCAAATCAGAATATAACTTATCTGATCCAAGCATTTTGTACATAATCACATTAGGATCACACAACTTATTTCCTGATTTCTGGATGTAGTGCTTGTGAAAGCTCTCATCGCTGTCGGAATATGAACTTGAACTCTTTTAACCAAACTTTGTTTTTACAACTTCAAACTAGGTTTTTCAATAATAGCTTTTACCACATCTCATTCACAGTCTGATTCAGATTTCGTATAGGTGACATCGATATTATCAGACAATTGATCTTTTGCTTCAGCTTTCAATTTAATGTTCATTACCTTGTCCACCCGATCTGAATTCTTTTTCGAGTAACTATTCCACATTGGGGGTGGAACTTGATGATAACCCACTCCCTGGTTATGGTATCCGTACACATCTTCCCCTGATTCGTCCTTACCTGTCGGCTTGGGAAGTGTGTGATCTCGGACATAATACGTTGTCGAGTAGCTTCTCAACTTTTTATCAACATGCTCAGTTTTAATCCTAGCTGTTTCTAGCTCTTCTTTTAGCTTTGTAATCTTGTTGATATGAGTATTAATCGCCATTTATTTGTCTAAAACAGTTTTATTGAGCATTGAAATTGTTGCATCGTTTTCGTTGTTAGCTACTCGAAACCGGTTAATTGATTTTTGTAGTTTATCATACCCTTCTTTAACCCTCTTCAAATCATACGTCAAATCATCCGTATGCTTTTCAACAATTTATAGTTTTCATCCTTTTCGATGCATGACTTTCAAAGTTCTATACATTTCGTGCATTGAAAAGATGTTTCAATTTTGTTTATTTTATCATTTTTAACATCTTCACCAACTAACTCGATCATATATTTATGTGCTTCTTCAGAGGTTTTCACTACCTCTTTCGTTAAGCCATCTTGGCTTTTTTAGCAATCTCTGTCAGGTTTTCAGCGTTCATTTCCTTAGACACGTCAATGAGTTCTTCTACATGTTCTTTCTTATCTTCATCAAAGTGTAGACCACTGTAGTTACCCTCCTCGCCAAAGAAACCTGCAAAAGATTTGAAAACAACATGAGGTATAACAGACCTGAATGCATTATTAACAACTTCTTTTGTTGGAATTCGGAAGTTTCAGTATTCAAAACTGATGTTTTAGTATCATAAAATTCTTCTAGACTTTCATCAAATTTAACTTCAGCAACTTCTTTAACCTTCTCTTCATCCACACTATGTTCAGGTTTACCCAGTTCCACTAAATCGGTCATCAGTGCAAGACTGGTGGTTTTAGGAATGTGATTATTCCAATTAAACCATTCATCTTCTTGAGTTACAACCAATGCCTTGTCTTTGGATTTCGATCCGTCTTCAATTGGGATCGGCCTTGACATATTAGGTGGATGTTGAGAGTTTTTGTGATAGATCGCCTTTTTGTAGTAGTCACCAACAAATGGGTTGCAGTTGTCATTAACTTCTCTGTTTGTGCACTCACGTTTGAAGTGGCCCTTCTCTTTGCATTTAAAGCATGTGACCCTAGATTTATCAAATCCTAACTTGGAATCTGGCCCTCCAATGCTACTTCTTCCAGTTCTCTCCATAAATCAGTGAGCTTTACATATCATTCTCGCCATGCACCACTTAATATCGATCAGCTCCATTTCTTCCGGATCTATCTGATTGTAATCCTCATTGGACATGTTTGAATTTCCAAACCTTCCTGCAACCAAACATTCATATGACTCAAGGATTGATGCAAGAAACGGCATGTGCTCCTTTGCGGTTGCTTCTTTTAAGCCCTGAGCATTTTGTAGGTTGACGGTTATGTTGCATTGTAGTGCATGAGGATTTGAATTATATTGGCTTGAATAATTGTTTGAGCTCCGTGAAGATTGTGGGCTAAAAGCTGGAGTATTCGATTCAAAATTCAGATATGAAGAAAAACCACCACTACTGCTAGTAGTAGTCGTTGAATTTCCAGATGATGTGTCAGCACTAAACGTTGTTTGAATTTTTGGGCTCTGAATATTCGTAGAACCGTTGCCCTTGTAGTTCAAATCTACATATTGCTGATCATTTGCACTTTTCATCTTTTCCATCATACGTAGCTCTAGCTCATGAGCTTCTAATTTTTCAATGAACATTACCAGCGTTAAGGTGTTATATTCTTGGGTATTGCTCTTTAGGATCATGAGGTATGTTGACCACTCGCCTTGTGGTAAGGCATCCGCCAATTTATCCACCCATTCATCATCTTCTTTATTAATTCTCAACCGTTTCATTTCAGCATCTAGATGACAGTATCTTTCAACTAGTTGCTTCATTGACTCTCCTCTAAAAGCTGTAAAGATGTCGAATTCTTTCTTTAAAAGGGATTTCTTGCTCTTCTACATAGATAAGCTTCGTTGATACTTTACTTTCAAAGCATTCCATATTGATTGATCGGTTCATTGATGTTGAAGCAAAGTGAAAATATCAGTTTATGAAGTGGGTGCCACATACAGATCAAACACCGTCTCATACTTCGAGTTGAAACGTCAATGTGTTAGGAAGTATTTCTTCGGGCATTAGAGTTTTGAAGATTTTGAATACCGATCGAGACTGCGGCAACATCCAAGGGGGAGTTTGTTGATACATAATGTTTGCTGCCAACGTCATTGAGTCGTGTCAGTTTGTAATAGGATTAAACTATCAGATTTCATGTTTTGATTGTAATAGGTTACATCCGTATGGATGAGTGCATCCGCACGGATGAGCTGGTCCGCATTGAAGTATCTCATCCGTTGATGTATGTAAAATGCAACATATAAATTACATCAATTGAGGCATAATACTAACACTTTTTTAGTACTAATGTTGGAAAAAGTGTGCTTTGTATTCCTTTTGTATTTTCAGGACTAAATGAGCGTAAATGAACAAAAGGACAAACATGCAGCCAAATCTAACATAAATACAAGTAAAGGAACAAACGTGGCATGCCCGACCCCTCGACAGCATCTTCCCAAGCAAAAACAAGAAAATAGAAAGCTGACCATGGCCCCGTGCCCAGCGGACACGGGGCGTGGCCAGGTGTCTACAGAAAGGACAAAGCTATAGAAGCTTCTATTCCCAACACGGGGGCATGCCTAGCTCAACACGGGCTGTGGTCAATGCTAAGATTCGTAGAATCCAAGCAAATCTTGATAGTACAGATACGCTTCTGTACACGGGGCCGTGCCCAGCGGACACGAGGGCGTGTGGAGATAATGTAGACAAATTAAAATTAATAGAGAAAGAGAATAAGGATGGACACAGGGTCATGCTCATTGAACACGGGGCCGTGTCCGAGCTTTTGCACAGTCTATACATAGGGGTGCTTGGCTCACTTCCAAATCATCCCATGGCAAACCACCTCTCTACCACTTCACCCACACTCCACCACCATCACAACACCCACATCCACCACCATCATCCACCATCCATCTAGAGTGTGTGTAGTAGTCTCGGGATCCAAGATTGATAGTAAGAGTTCTTGACAATCAAATGCCATGTTTGCCTAAGTCTCTTACATCACTTGGTGAAGACAAGCATTTAGTGTAATACTTTTGATTTTTAATCTTTTCGCACTTTTTATTTGGTTTTGTATTAATAACTTTAATAACTAGTTTCTTATGTCGAAGGTGAAACTTCCTTATCATTTGTCCGTGGTGTCTTGGCGTTATTTTACTGTCTATATAAAATAAAAGATTTACACCATTCATATCTCTACGGTCTATATAGAGATATGTTTGCTACCTGGTCGAGGGTTAAGGGAATGATTTGGTAAGGTTCTTGCCTTGTTCAGTGTATCGATCTTACAAGGACCTGGTCAAGCTTACTAGGACCTCCTTAAATACCCACTGGTATTGGATGGCGGGGGTGTGAATGGCTTGATTCCCTCATATGTAAACTACTATTAATACATTAACCCGGCTACTTGGGATTGTATCCCTGCTGACTCAAACCACTTAGCCGAGGGTAACATCACCTTCAAAAGAGGGGCCTACCACATTACGCATTAATAACTTAATTAATTATCTTTCAATATTCTGACCCTTTAGGATTGTATCCTTGCTGACTCAAACTACTGGGTTGAGGGTAACGTCACCTTCAAAAGAGGGGCCTACTACTATAACTAAGATAATCTCTTAAAAAGTGCAAAAGTGCGGAATTCATCAAAGGTTACACTAAACGCGAGTCGGATCCAAGTGATTCATCTTATCTATCTGTTTTTTATTTTATTTTTATTTTCAGCATTTTTAGTTTTTAATTTTCATGTTTAAAACGTTTTATAAACTTTTGATTTGATTAGACGTTGAGGATAAACCGGTATTAAAAGCTCTTGTGTCCTTGGACGACCTCAGTATCTTACCAAAGCTATACTACCCTAACGATGGGTGCACTTGCCCATATGTGTGTTTAGTGTTAGTAGAATATCGTGTTTTATAAATTTAAAACTTGACTAAAGTGTTAAAAAGGGCTAAAAATATAACTAAAATTATATAACGCGCTACGTACGCATCATCCGTGCGGAAGAGTAGGTCCATCCCAACGTGTTATTATGTCTGTAAATAGTCGGAGAGGACCAAGTCATTTGTAACTTTGCAGAACTATTCTTCTTTTATGGCGACCTAACACTCATGCCATCCTTAATAGTCTTCCATACACATCAACTAAGGAGGTTTGGTCATGGTGCCCATCTCATTATCTAAGTTTATGTTTTGGACTACGGTTGTGGGTGTAGTGGTAGCAAACGCGTTGTAGAACTCATTTTCCATGTTTCAAGAAGTTTAGAACGGATAAGGTCAATTTAGAGCAAAAGACAATTTTTTGGACGGATGAAGGCTTCTTGCGGACGAGCAGGAAAAAGAGGTTGATAAAGGTTCCCTTGTATGGATGATGACTTTGATGAGAAGGTACCTAGTTCGTGCGAATCAAAGAAGAAATTCAAACAAAAATTAGTTCTTTCGTGCAAGTGTGAAATTTTCAAACGGATTAACTCTCTCCAGTGCGGATGAACTTGGTTCGTGCGGACGGAGGTTAGTTCGTGCAGACGAGTTCATTTGTACGAAGATCAAAAACATAGTTTTTTCTAGTTTTTTAAAAATTTCGGCATGATTTTGTTTGAATTTTAAGCTGAATTTTTAGAGGATTCGTTGAAAATGTTGTCACACCCTGACTTTTGCGAAAGCGTGATTATGGTGTGACTTTCTTAATACCATTGCATTCAATCATAACAACAACTATAAGAAATAAACCATAGACACGTTTTCCATTAAATAAGTTTAAACGTAACAACATTGTTTTAAAACGAGGACATCGAACACAAGTTTTACAAACCATACGAATTGTTTTAGGAGTTCACTAAGGACTCATCAAAAGACATTAAATAAAGCCAAGGTTTGGAAGACGTGTCTCGTCCAGGAATAAGACACCCAACCCAAACCTCACACTCATGGATGACATCCTTCTTCACAACGCAGCATGAGACTCACAACGCCGCCAGATCCACTTACTAATTCCCTGAAATACATGCATTTTGAAAACATCAACAAAAGTTGAGCGAGTTCGTGTGTTTGTTTGTGTGTATGTTTAAACCTTTGAAATCACTGTAAGTATGTATGTAAGTTTATAAATCCCGGTATGAAAGCAACAAGGAAAAGAGATCACCAATGGGTTGCAAGGCCATTGATATGTGTGACGTGATGCAGGTAGCTCAAACCTAGCAAATTTTGCACCGGGCTTCCGGCTGTAAGACATAGTCTACCCATGGGCGAAACCCTGGTCCAACATGGGAGGGGCTCGCTACACCCAAATAGATCTATCACTCATGTCCCGCGGTCCTATAACTAGGATTGATGGCCTTATGCGTTATGCCCACCACTCACATGATCTATGTGTACCCTTCCTTAGCTAACCATACCAAATAGTAATGTATGTAAACAATTGTAACATGTATTTCACCCCCGAAGTTATAAAACTGAAAATAGTTAAAGTAAAAGGGGGAACACGAAACTCACAGTCTTGCGTCTTCAACCACTGTAACTCGTACTTCTCCGGTGAACACGACTACCTACAACGTACTAATGTATATTAGACGAACGGGCGTGCCTTGACTTAGTGTTAACGTTTCTGAGTTACGTTTCTTTCACACTTCTGATATTATTCCAAGTTATATAATTATTGTCAAAATAATTAATATTTCGACTTAAATTATATTTATTAATTTTTGGAAAAATTGTTAAACAACATTTTTGTAATAATACTTCTCAAGTATTATACTTGTATTTCCTTCCCAAGGATGGGGGTATCTTATACATGTGTACTCGTGTTCTTGTGAGTATTTATACGTACGAAAATACGTATTCTATTGTGTCCATTAAGTATTCATATACTTAAGCTTTATATTATACTTTCCGGAATATTATTCCTAATAAAAAGTCCACCAACATATATATTTCCAAAATATACATTTAAAGAATCTTTCTTAGAAAAATTATTCATAATTTTTCTTTTGGAAAAAATATTTTAAGTTTCAAAATAATATATTTTCAAGTCTAATTTAGAAAATATATATAACTTATTTTTATCCAAAAATAAGGTATATCAAGTGTATTAAGAATATATATATCTTTCCCAAAAATCATATATCTTCTAATAATTCCAAAGAAAATATATACATTTACACTTGTCAAAAATGCTATATTTTTCTCTTGTCAAGATGTGATATACCCTTGACGTAATTGTGAAAAATCATAATTTCGTTCCTTTGTATCTAAAGCTACTATTTACCAAAATATATTTGTGAACACATCTTCCGGAATATTTGTAAGTTACATTTCTTGTTCGGTTTCGCTAATATTTTGTGTGTAACTTGTGTAGTTATTCCCTAATATTTTGGTAATATTTTGGGTGGTAATACTTGGCTTTTTAACGTGTTATCTTATTTTAAGTCTGAAAATAATATAACTATTTCACAAGGTATACACATAATCACGCACATTATGTCTTTAATATATATATTCTAAATATATATCTAGCCACTTTTATTTATAAAAACCAACCTCCAACATTTGTATTTTTGTAACCAAAAATTATGGCAAAGTTTATGAAACATCTATGTAACAACCCAAACTTTCAAGGTTAGTAACATGATCCTAACTCCTTGTTATTCCTCTTTGTTGTGTTACACGCCCCGTACTGGTATGATTCCGTTTAACGATTGGATAACCGTGTTAGACTTCATATGTTGTATATTTGGGCCTCACCCTTGTGTTTTGTTTAGACTATTGTTTTAGTGGGCCGCAACCTAAACCTGAAAAGCCAAAGAAAACCCAATAGGATTAAAAATCCCAAACCGCCAATTGTGTGCTTAGTGAGGGTTGTTTTGCCCAAGTCTTACGGCAGCCCAATTAAATGGGCTTGAGCCCACTTCAGCCAACAGGAACCGCCTCTCCCCCCCCCCCCCCAATGTTATTAATTGTTTCATGCTTATTATTATTGTTTATCATAAACTCAAACCAAAACAAACCCTACCCCCTGTGCATCGAAGCATTAAACTGGTTAGTAAATTCATGTTCGCATGAGATTGGATATATGTGAATTGTCAGCCACTATGTTCTAAATTGCATGTGATAGTATATATGTGAAATTGTGATTTCTATCTCATTTAATCCATGTGCACCTCTTGAATATGTTGTCAGAATTAGTCAAAGGTGTAAACCTTATCAATTGTTATAATTGCATGATAAACTGTCTGTGATTGACAGGAATTAAATGCATGATTGATGATATAGAGGGTTGTTAATAATCGGAAGTGGATGGGGTTCAGGAACGTATAGGATTTGCATGTATAATGCTTGTTAAATAGTGTGTAATGATTAGTTTTGATGGCTGATTTACAATGTTATTTTGAACCTGAAAACACCAAGGTGAGTTCACACTCTTAAGGCATGGGATTCCCGGTGGGTTGGGAATGGGATTAAGAAGCTAAGATGAAACCGGTGTATTCACCCCTACTAGACTACATTTAATCATGCGTATTCTCGGATTGGGAAGAATACGTACCTCCGTCCTCGGATTGGGAAGGACGCCTACACTAAACCTACGTATTCATACGTACCTCCGTCCTCGGATTGGGAAGGACGCCTACACTAAACCTGCGTATTCTCGGATTGGGAAGAATACGTACCACCGTCCTCGGATTGGGAAGGAGCCTACATTTAACCTGCGTATTCTCGGTTGGGTAGAATACTTACCTCCGTCCTCGGATTGGGAAGGACGCAAATATATATAACGAGTCTAGTGGTTCACAACATGGGGTAGTCCCCACTAATTATAGTTTGGAAAACAAGGAAAGCTGGTTAACCTATAGTTGCAAACAAACTCATGATTTTTGAAACTACTTTAAAACGAACACCAACTGTGAACTCACTCAATTTTGTTGTTGACTCTTTGTTACATGCCTTGCAGGTCGTTAGGTATTTAAGGAGCTTGCACGAGCAGGAGGAGTCGTTGTGGGACATGGACCGTTGTGTGCCATGTTAACATTTAAACTTATTGAACTTATGTTTTGGTTTTACGTTTTATGCTTCCGCTGTTTAACTTGAATTCGGTTAACTTGTTTTTGAACACCAATTATATTGTGTGGTTGAACTTTTAATTAATTTACTATATTGTTCAATATGATTGGTGGCTTGATCCTGGTCATGTCACGCCTCCAGCGGTGATACTCCGCTTGTGGAATTTGGGGGTGTGACAGATTGGTATCAGAGCCATTGGGTATAGCGAACTCGGTTTTAAAAAGGGAAAAAGCTTTGTAACAAAACCAGACTATAACCTGTACAGTGCTCAACGATCCACAACGATGCTTCGCTCCATGTGCAAGACTCAACAATATAGGTGATATGGTTTATGTTTATTTTGCCTATCTACTAGTCTGCTTAATGCATTGTTTATTGTATGCTTAGTCAACGTAACGACTATTGTTTGAAACTCTGTGTACTCTTTTCTGTCATCCCATACTTTTGCACTTTCGCAACACCTCTCTCATTTGTGGTTTCTCTGATGTGAAGATCATGAGTGGACGATTGAACTTGACTCAAGCCCAGTTGACGGCTCTAATCAATGAACGAGTTGCTGAGGTACTCGCAGCAGCCCTTGCAGGAGGTATAACCTGCCATACCGACCTATCTTAGGACGTTTAGATCCTACTTTCGCAAACCAACTCTTGTGCTTAACCTTGTCATTTCTTTCTCGCGCAACAGGTCAGCATGCTCAGCCTCCCATTTGTACCTTTAAGACCTTTACAGACTGTCGACCTAGTACCTTCAGCGGCACAGAAGGAGCTGTAGGTCTTCTTCAATGGTTTGAGAAGATCGAGTCTGTTTTTGAGATGTGTGAATGACCTATAGGGTAAAATTTTCTACTGGAACACTCGAAGGTGCTGCGTTAACTTGGTGGAAAGCACAGGTCCAATTGCTAGGGCTGGCGGTTGCTAATGCCACCCCATGGAACGACTTCAAGGATTTGATCAAGGAAGAGTACTGTAATCGTGACGACATCCAAAAGCTAGAGGTGGAGTTTTTCAATTTGAAGATGACAGGGTCCAAAATCGAGGCATACACGAAGAGATCGAACGAGCTGGCTATCTTGTGTCCTACTATGGTGGATCCTCCTATCAAGCGAATCGAGCTGTACCTTAAGGGTCTACTGCCAGAGATTCAGAGCCATGTGACTGAGGCTAACCTTGGTACCAGTCAGTAAGTCATTCGACTAGCCCATCGCCTAACTGACCAGGCAGTTGAGCAGAACAGGCTGCCTAAACGCATTAGTGCTACAACTACTTCAGATGCTCCTAGTGACAACAAGCGCAAGTGGGATGGAAATTCGAGCAAGGGTTCCACTTCGGTTCAGTCTCAGTCTCAGCAGCGAAGGACTGACGACTTCAAGAGCCCTGGTCAGCAATCTTCAGGTAATCAGAATCAGGGACAGGGTGGATACAGGGGAAATCACCCTAGGTGCAATCAATGTAATTTGCACCACAGCGAGCAGTGCAACAAGGGTCGTTGTTATAGATGTAACAAGTTTGGTCATGAAGCCAAGGATTGCAGGAGCTCACGTCCTGCGACTCAGAATCGTCAACAGCAGCCACAAGCTCCACAGAACCAGCAACAGCAGGGTAATAAGGGATGTTATCAGTGTGGTGCTGAGGGTCACTTCAAGAGACACTGTCCACAGTTGAATCAGAATCAGAACAACAACAACAACCAAGGAAATGGAAATAATGGGGGCAACAATGGTGGCAATGGTGCCAAGGGTCGTGCTTTCGTGATTGGTCAGGGTGAAGCAAGGAACGATCCCAACGTTGTGACGGGTAAGTTTCTATTGGACGAATTCTTTGTTACTGTTTTATTTGATTCGGGTGCCGATACCAGTTATGTGTCTTTAAAAGTTAGTCAGATGCTTAAGCGTACCCCAACACTTTTGAACACCAAGCATGTTGTAGAACTAGCAAACGGTAAAAGTGTCGAGGCCACACACATAGTTAAGGGTTGTAATCTCGTCTTAGCTGGTCAGACTTTCTCTATCGACCTTATTCCCATCTCTCTTGGTAGTTTCGATGTCGTCATTGGGATGGATTTGTTATCTCAACATCAAGCGGAAATTCTTTGCATGGAGAAACTCGTCCATATTCCCCGTTCAGATGGTGAACCTCTCGTTATTCGTGGTGATAAGTGGTGCTGTCGTGGGCAGCATCTCTTTTCTTAAGGCTCAGAAGTGTTTGCGAAAGGGTCACACTGCCATTTTAGCTCTCGTTACTGACACCTCAACGAAAGAGAAGATGGTAGAAGATATTCCTATTGTACGCGACTTTCCTGAGGAAGTACCTGGTCTTCCACCTCATCGTCAAGTCGAGTTTCAAATCGAGCTAACTCCTGGAGCAGCACCCATAGCTCGTGCACCTTATCGCTTAGCCCCATCAGAACTAGAAGAATTGTCCACTCAATTGCAAGAACTCTTGGACAAGGGTTTTATTCGTCCTAGCTGTTCGCCCTAGGGAGTTCCAGTCTTCTTTGTGAAGAAGAAAGACGGTACCTTCCGCATGTGCATTGACTATCGTGAACTCAACAAGGTGACCGTGAAGAATCGGTATCCTCTCCCACGTATTGATGACCTATTCGACCAGTTGCAAGGGTCGAGCTTCTACTCAAAGATTGATCTGAGATCGGGCTACCATCAGTTGAGGGTTCGAGATGAGGATATCTCCAAGACAGCATTCAGAACTCGTTATGGCCACTACGAGTTTCTAGTCATGCCCTTCGGATTGACGAACGCACCTGCGGTCTTCATGGATCTCATGAACCGAGTGTCCAAGCCCTACCTGAATAAGTTTGTTATTGTCTTCATCGACGACATCCTGATCTATCCTAAGAGTCAGGAGGAGCACGAACATCATCTGCGTCTCATTCTGGAACTTCTTCGAGCAGAGCAGCTGTATGCTAAGTTTTCAAAATGCGACTTTTGGCTTCGTGAAGTCCATTTCTTAGGCCACGTGGTAAATGCGGATGGGATACACGTGGATCCATCCAAGGTTGACTCGATCAAGAACTAGCCTGCGCCCCGTACACCAACAGAAATCCGCCAATTCTTGGGTTTGGCGGGTTACTACAGAAGGTTTATCAAGGATTTCTCGAAGATTGCAAAACCTCTCACTTCGCTAACTCAGAAGGGTGTCACCTATCGATGGGGTGATGCTCAGGAATCCGCATTTCAGCACTTAAACGGGAGACTTTGTAGCGCGCCTATTCTCTCGTTACCCGAAGGCACCGATGATTTTGTGGTTTTATTGCGATGCGTCAATCCAAGGACTTGTTTGTGTGTTGATGCAACATGAGAAAGTCATTGCTTATGCATCACGCCAACTTAAGGTTCACGAGAGGAACTACACTACTCACGATCTGGAGCTGGGAGCCGTTGTTTTCGCACTGAAGATATGGAGGCATTACCTGTACGGTACCAAGTGCACTATTTACACCGATCACAGGAGTCTCCAGCATATCCTCGAACAGAAGGAGTTGAACATGCGACAGTGTCGATGGGTCGAACTCCTAAATGATTATGAATGCACGATAAAATATCATCCGGGCAAAGCTAATGTTGTGGCCGATGCCCTCAGCCGGAAGGAATCTAAACCTAAGCGTGTACATGCGTTACAGCTTACCATTCACTCTAGTCTTCCCTCTCAGATACGAGATGCTCAGGTTGAAGCATTGAAAACAGAGAACATCAGGGCTGAGTCTTTGCGAGGATCGAGGAAACGGTTAGAACAAAGGGAAGACGACGCTTATTACGTGACAGGGCACATCTGAGTTCTACTCTATGGTAATCTACGTGAGCTTGTGATGGATGAAGCATACAAGTCTCGTTACTCGGTACATCCAGGTTCGGATAAAATGTACCACGATCTCAAGACTATGTACTGGTGGCCCCACATGAAAGCCAACATAGCAACCTACGTCGGTAAATGCTTGACTTGTGTGAGAGTCAAAGTCGAGTACCAGAAACCATCAGGCCTACTTCAACAACCAGAGATACCGACATGGAAATGGGAGAAAATTTCCATGGATTTTGTTACTGGCCTGCCTAGATCTCAACGTGGAAATGATACCATCTGGGTGATCGTGTATCGACTGACCAAGTCTGCACATTTTCTAGCTATCAAGGAAACGGATAAGTTTTCTACTCTAGCAGACATCTATCTTAAGGAAGTAGTATCAAGGCACGGGGTGCCAACCTCCATCATTTCTGATCGTGACTCACGTTTTACATCTGAGTTGTGGCAAGCTATGCACAAGTCCTTTGGCTCTCGATTAGACATGAGCACGGCGTATCATCCACAGACGGATGGGCAGTCTGAATGCACCATCCAAACCCTTAAAGACATGCTTCGAGCGTGTGTAATCGACTTTGGTAATGGCTGGGAAAAATACCTCCCGTTAGTGGAGTTTTCGTATAACAATAGTTACCACACCAGCATCCAGGCTGCACCTTTTGAGGCATTGTACGGGCGTAAGTGCCGATCACCTCTTTGTTGGGCAGAGGTTGACGATAGCCAAATCACTGGCCCAGAACTCGTAGTAGACACAACAGAGAAGATTGCTCAGATACAACAACGAATGGCGGCAGCTCGTGACCGTCAGAAAAGCTACGCTGATAAGCGAAGGAAACCACTCGAGTTCCAGGTTGGGGATCGAGTGCTACTTAAAGTCTCACCTTGGAAAGGTGTAGTTCATTTTGGCAAACGAGGCAAACTTAACCCGCGATACGTCAAACCTTTCGAAATCACTGAGAAAGTTGGAAAAGTGGCCTATAGACTGAATCTACCTGAAGAACTCAGCGGAGTTCACAACGTATTCCACGTGTCAAATCTGAAGAAGTGTCTGTCAGATGAGACCCTCATAGTTCCTCTCAAGGAGCTCACTATCGACGGTCAGTTGTGATTCGTCGAGGAACCTGTAGAGATTACAGACCGATACGTTAAGATCCTCAAGCGTACCAGAATTCCTCTTGTTCGAGTTCGTTGGAACTCCCTTCGTGGCCCAGAGTTCACCTGGGAACGAGAAGACCAAATGAAACACAAGTATCCCCAATTGTTCGAGAAACGTGAAACCACTACTGAGGCTGAAGCTACTGCGGAATTTCGGGACGAAATTCCAAACCAACGGGGGGATGATGTGACACCCTAGGAAAACCAGGAAACCACGCAACTTAACTAGCTTCCTCAGTAACCACGTGCTAAATTTTGGGACGAAATTTCTTTCAAGTTGGGGATGATGTGACAACCCGAACTTTCAAGGTTAGTAACGTGATCCTAACTCCTTGTTATTCCTCTTTCTTGTGTTACACGCCCCGTACTGGTATGATTCCGTTTAACGATTGGATAACCGTGTTAGACTTCATATGTTGTATATTTGTGCCTCAACCTTGTGTTTTGTTTAGACTATTGTTTTAGTGGGCCGCAACCTAAACATGAAAAGCCAAAGAAAACCCAATAGGATTAAAAACCCCAAACCTCTAATTGTGTGCTTAGTGAGGGCTGTTTTGCCCAAGTCTTGCGGCAACCCAATTAAATGGGCTTGAGCCCACTTCAGCCAACAGGAACCGCCTCTCCCCCCCCCCCCCCAAAGTTATTAATTGTTGCATGCTTATTATTATTGTTTATCATAAACTCAAACCAAAACAAACCCTACCCCCTTGTGATTGGCGACGGCAATAGACCCCCCCCCACCTGTGCATCAAAGCATTAAACTGGTTAGTAAATTCATGTTTGCATGAGATTGGATATATGTGAATTGTCGGCCACTATGTTCTAAATTGCATGTGATAGTATATATGTGAAATTGTGATTTCTATCTCATTTAATCCATGTGCACCTCTTGATTATGTTGTCAGAATTAGTCAAAGGTGTAAACCTTATCAATTGCTTTAATTGCATGATAAACTGTTTGTGATTGACAGGAATTAAATGCATGATTGATGATATAGAGGGTTGTTAATAATCGGAAGTGGATGGGGTTCAGGAACTTATAGGATTTGCATGTATAATGCATGTTAAATAGATTGCTTGTTAAATAGTGTGTAATGATTAGTTTTAATGGTTGATTTACAATGTTATTTTGAACCTGAAAACATCACAACGTCAATGGATATAGTAGGTTCGTTAATATATATCAGTGGCATGTTGATCATTCAATAAAACAGTGTTGCTATCTTGTAAATCGTATTGGCGAGTTCGTTTAGTTGTCATGTATTAAACTGGTTGATAAAGACTAGAGACATTAGCGGACCATGATTATAGAAGTCATGAATGTTACTGAATAGATAAGATCTTATGTGCATATATTCATATTTGTTGCTGTTTAAATTGTAAATATTACGTATAATAATTGGGCCATATGTGTAAGTGAATAAGCTGGGCCGCAAACTGGGATCCATAATACAGCCCAGATAGATTTATTTTGGACTACACGATTATTGCAATCACATGTTAAAAGGGACTGGGCTACGGGTACTTGTGGACCGCACATATCAGAGATGAGTTGGAGTTTGGGGATTAAATAATTGGGCTGGGTATATTGAACGTAAAAACTGCCTTGGGCTACTCGAAGTTGTAAACACATGATAGCTTGGATTAGGCTACTGATGTTAGGCTTTGCATTATGAGTTGGGCACTCGGGTTAGGCCAGTGGGTCTAGTATAGGGTCTGTTGCAAACTGATTAAATGGCATAACTTGATAACCTGTATAGTATTATTGCGGTACTACTTGTGGTATGTGGTACGTTAGACATATATGATTAAAACACGATTCCTAGGTGCTATGTGTTATATATTTGTGTATGTCACCATACTTGAATATGAGCCTAATGTTAAATGGAATAATAATAGGACGTGGTCGGTTTAATAACTAAAACAAGTGAAACACTCTGCCGAGCACACCAACGTGAGTTCACACTCTTAAGGCATGGGATTCCCGGTGGGTTGGGAATAGGATTAAGAAGCTAAGATGAAACCGGTGTATTCACCCCTACTAGACTACATTTAATCCTGCGTATTCTCAGATTGGGAAGAATACGTACCTCCGTCCTCGGATTGGGAAGGACGCCTACACTAAACCTACGTATTCATACGTACCTCCGTCCTCGGATTGGGAAGGACGCCTACACTAAACCTGCGTATTCTCGGATTGGGAAGAATACGTACCACCGTCCTCGGATTGGGAAGGACGCCTACATTTATCCTGCGTATTCTCGGTTGGGTAGAATACGTACCTCCGTCCTCGGATTGGGAAGGACGCCAATATATATAATTAGTCTAGTGGTTCACAACATGGGGTAGTCCCCACTAATTATGGTTTGGAAAACAAGGAAAGCTGGTTAACCTATAGTTGCAAACAAACTCATGATTTTTGAAACTAATTTAAAACGAACACCAACTGTGAACTCGCTCAATTTTGTTGTTGACTCGTTGTTACATGCCTTGCAGGTCGTTAGGTATTTAAGGAGCTTGCACGAGCAGGAGGAGTCGTTGTGGGACATGGACCGTTGTGTGCCATGTTAACATTTAAACTTATTGAACTTATGTTTTTGTTTTACGTTTTATGCTTCCGCTGTTTAACTTGAATTCGGTTAACTTGTGTGGTTGAACTTTTAATTAATTTACTATAATGTTCAATATGATTGGTGGCTTGATCCTGGTCATGTCACGCCTCCAGCGGTGATACTCCGCTTGTGGAATTTGGGGGTGTGACAATCTATTGTTGAAAATACACTTGCAAGTATTTATTTGAAAATATTTTTCTAAGTGTTTATATTTTTAGAAAAACTTTGCCATAGTTTTTCCCTAAAAATGGAGGTTTCCATGCTTTCAAGCATATCATTTTCTTTTGTAAAAATCACCATAATCAATTTACAATCATCAACAAACATCATTCACTTGCTAATCTTGCCAAATCATGCTTAATTTACTACTTCATGAACTTGAAAGTTTATGAAAATTTGTAGTAACTTGGTAGTGTGTTTAGTGAGTTTAGTTACCCATCAAAATGTGTTTACTTCTTTAAAAACTTCACTTTTAAAGAAATTGGGTGTTTACAACTTCAAAACACAATTTCTAAAAATTTCTTCTTTATGTAATCTCCTTGTTACACAAGTGTTCCTACACTTGTTTAACCATTAAAAATAGAGTTTGTTTATGTAAGAACCAAGATCCACTAAAACTCATATTTTAAGCTTGGTTCTTTTGAAAAACCATTCATAAATCTTAGATTTATATGATTATTAACTCACTTTGATTATTATTTTTCAAGAAAACAACTTTCTTATTTCAAGTTCATGATCACATAAGGATGATCTATTGATTTCTTAACATAATCATCCTCTCATCTTGCCATACCTTGTTTTTAATCATGATCTAACAAGATGTTATGATGATCAACATCATTTCTACAAACAATCTATAATCAACAAGCATTCATACCATAAACAACTTAGTTTCATCAAGATTACTTCATATATCAAGCTTATGTTCATGTTTCATGCTTATGTTCTTTAGTGTTCTTGAGGTTTTGATCATGATTCAACATTTAACCACTAAAAATGGGAGGTAAACTAGAGTGTACAAGGATCTTACCACTAGCACAAGGCTAGGGATGAATCAAGTGTAGAAATCAAGAGGATAAAAGCTAATGAGAGAGGTCCTTGAAGTTCCAAAGCCACCACACTTCCTTGTATACCTCCTAGCACCTTTGTATGATGTTGGAATAGGAGAAGAAAGTTGGATGATGATGGTGGTGTGTGGTTGTGGTCTCGGCCGAGAGGGAGAGAGATCGAGTGTGTGTTGTGTGTGTGAATAATGATGAACTCTAACCCCTCATGCCATCCTTATAACCATGCATCCCATTTGTTTTATGTGTAATGTGTCTAAAAAGTAAGATCATGATCTATTAAAATAAGGAAACAAATATTGAAGATATGGAGGGGGTATGGGCCGTCCATAGGTGGGGGGGGGGGTAAAGTAGGCTTTAACTAGTTTGACTACCTACTAGTTCAAAATCAAGTGTAGGTTAAGTTTTTTAGTTACTAGATATTTTGTATCGGGTGTTATGATGTTCGGGGACCATAACTAGCTTGGAAACATCAAAACAATGCTTCTTGTGTAAATTTGGTGTTTCGGGTAGTGTCCGGTTGTTCGGTTAGATACTGATTCGTTAAAGTGCTAAACCTTACAGTTTAGTGTGCTTTATGTATCTTTTTGTGACACTTTTAATTCCCGACACTTAGGAAAGCATTCAGGACCATTTAGTCAGATTTCTGCATAATATTCGCTTGTTAAAATGCTGATTTTTGCTGTATTTTGCAGAATTCTGTACTTTTTGTGGGTTTTAGCCACTTTCCGGCTCTTAAACTAACACTTAGTAAAGCAGTTTTGTGGTCCTTACTTCCCTACACTCTAAACTAGTGTAGTACTTGGTTCTGGTCCACACTGGGTCTCAAAAACATTTTCTGTCTATGTACTGAACTTCGTCAGCATATTTATGATTTATCCGTTTACTGTGCTAACTGTACTTAATGCATCATTTGAGACAATATAGCTTTAATGCAATATTGGTATGACATTAAACAATGTATGATGCACATGTTTGTTTATGGCAGCAATCAAAATGCAGTTTCTTGTAATTTCAACACAGTCATTAAGCATTAATCAAGGTTAATTAATTGTACGGATACCTGGATTTTTTACAGTTGTCACGTTCTCCCCCTGTTAAGAAAATTTCGTCCTGAAATTTTAAGCTTTACTATTAGCAATAGGGGTGTTAGGGAAAAGGTGCGGGTATTTTGCTTTCATGCGGTCTTCACGCTCCCATGTTAACTCTGGGTTGTGACGTGCGTTCCATCGGACCTTAACCAGTTTAACACTACTCCTACGTGTTTTGTTCACTTTCCAATTCGTGACCTCAACGGGTTCTTCTGTAAAATGGAGTCTGTCGTCAATGTGTACTTCGTCGGCAGGAATAACCACCGTTTCCTATGTTGGACTCTTCTTCAGGTTGGATACATGAAATGTATCATGAACACCATTTAGTTCCGCAGGTAAGTCCAACTTATAAGCTACAAGACCAATCCTCTCCAGGATTTTGAACGGTCCAATGAATCATGGGTTTAACTTTCCATGCTTCCCAAAGCGTGCCACACCTTTCCAAGGTGAGACTTTCAACAGAACCATATCTCCCACTTCAAACTCCAAAGGTTTCCTTCTTTGGTCCGCATAGCTCTTTTGTCGATCACGAGCCGCCTTCATGAGCTCTCGGGTCTGCATGATCTTATCTTTCGTTTCTTGAACCAATTCGGGACCAACTAGCTGTCTATCACCCGCATCTGCCCAGCATAACGGCGATCGAAACTTGCGTCCATAAAGAGCTTCAAACGGTGCAGCTTGTATGCCTCTATGGTAGTTGTTATTATAGGAGAACTCGACCAAAGGTAGGTGAGTGTCCCAACTGCCACCCAAGTCCATAACACAAGCTTGCAACATGTCTTTAAGCGTCTGAATCGTTCGTTCGCTCTGGCCATCCGTCTGTGGATGAAAAGCAGTACTCAAATTCAGCTGTGAACCAAACGCTTCTTGAAAGGATTGCCAAATCCTGGACACAAATCTTCCATCTCTATCAGATATAATCGAGATAGGCACTCCATGACGTGCAACTATCTCTCTTAGGTACAGCTCAGCAAGCTTACTAGTGTTATATTTTTCTCTGATCGCCAAAAAGTGCGCAGATTTTGTCAGACGGTCCACGATTACCCAAATCGTATCACGACCTCTGGGTGTCCTTGGCAGCTTAGTTATAAAGTCCATTGAGATCTGCTCCCATTTCCACATGGGTATCTCAGGTTGCTGCAACAGACTTGAAGGCTTCTGATATTCGGCTTTTACCTTGGCACAGGTCAAGCATTTTCCAGCATAGGTTGCAACATCACCTTTCAATCTCGGCCACCAGTAGAAATCCTTCAAATCTTGGTACATCTTGTCTGATCCTGGGTGGATCGAGTACCTTGATTTATGTGCTTCATCAAAAATCATGTCTCTAAGACCACCGAAGAGAGGAACCAAAATTCTTCCCATGAAACACAACGTTCCTTCCTCATTGGGTACTAACTGTTTCTCCATCCCACGGAGATATTCATCCTCAAGATTCTCCTTCTTAAGAGCTTCTCTCTGTGCAGCATGAATGTGCAATGAGAGGTCTGTCTGTATAATCATTTCCAAAGCCCTAACCCTTATGGGCTTAATCCTCTCTTTCCGACTCAAGGCGTCTGCCACCACATTCGCCTTTCCTGGGTGATATTTGATTTCACAATCATAATCATTTAGCAACTCAACCCATCGTCTTTGTCACATATTAAGCTCCTTCTGATCGAATATATGTTGTAGGCTCTTATGATCAGTAAAGATCGTTCATCGGGTGCCATACAAATAATGTCGCCAAATCTTCAAAGAAAACACCACAGCGCCTAATTCCAAGTCGTGCGTGGTGTAGTTCTTCTCGTGAACTTTCAACTGGCACGAAGCATAAGCGATAACCTTCTATCGCTGCATCAGTACACATCCTAATCCCTGACGTGAGGCGTCACAGTACACCACGAAGTCGTCGGTGCCTTCGGGCAGGGATAAAATAGGTGCATCGCAAAGCTTGTTCTTTAACAACTAAAAGGCTTCTTCTTGCTTATCTCCCCATTCGTACTTCTTGTCCTTCTGAGTGAGGGAGGTCAGCGGTTGAGCGATTTTCGAAAAATCCTCAATGAATCTGCGATAATACCCAGCTTAACCTAGAAACTGACGGATCTCGGTTGGCGTCTTAGGAGTTTCCCAACTCTTGATCGCTGCGATCTTGGTGGGATCCACATGAATTCCATCTCCGTTTACCACGTGACCAAGGAACTGAACCTCGTGCAACCAGAACTCGCACTTCAAGAACTTTGCGTATAGCTTTTCTTTCTTGAGCAACTCTAAAATGGCTCTAAGGTGTTGCTCATGCTCTTCCTTTGTCTTTGAATAGATCAAAATATCGTCGATAAACACAATCACAATTTATCGAGATATGGCTTGCAAACTCTATTCATCAAATCCATAAATACTGCTGGCGTGTTTGTCAACCCAAACGGCATTACCAGAAACTCGTAGTGTCCATATCGAGTTCTGAAGGCAGTCTTCGGAATACTCTCCTCTTGAATTCGCAGCTGGTGATAACCTGAACGAAGATCGATCTTGGAGTAGAAACTTGAACCTTGCAGTTGATCAAACAGGTCATCAATCCTCGACAGAGGATACCGATTCTTAATGGTCAACTTGTTTAGCTCTCGGTAGTCGATACACATGCGAAAACTACCGTCCTTCTTCTTAACAAACAGCACTGGAGCACCCCAAGGCGAGAAGCTTGGTCTGATAAATCCCTTGTCCAAAAGCTCTTGAAGTTGCGTCGACAACTCTTGCATCTCGGAAGGCGCAAGTCGATAAGGTGCCTTAGCTACAGGCGCGGCGCCTGGAACTAAGTCAATGTGGAATTCGACTTGTCGTTGTGGCGGCAATCCTGGCAAGTCTTCGGGAAAGACTTCAGGATATTCCCTCAAAACTGGGATATCTTCTAGCTTTGGCTCAGCGGCTTCCTTGTCCACAACGTGTGCCAAGAAGGCAACATATCCTTTCTGCAAACATCTTCAGGCTTTCAAACAACTGATGATCCTTAGAGGGGTATCATGTTTCTCTCCATGTACCACAATCGTCTCTCCATTTGCCAATGGGATGAGAATGATCTTCTCGTGACATACGATCTCTGCTCGGTTGCTCGACAACCAATCCATTCCAACTACCACGTCAAAGCTTCCCAACTCGACTGGCAGAAGATCAAGCGTAAACTCATGCTCCCCAAGCTCTATTACACAACCTCTAATGACCTCATTCGCCTCTACTAGTTTTCCATTAGCTAGTTCTATCGAGTACGGAATATCTAGCTTACTAGCAACTAACCCAAGTATTTTCTTAAATTCTAGAGATACAAAGCTATAATCGGCACCAATATCAAACAGTACAAATGCAAAGTGTTGCTATATAGGGAATGTACCCGCAACTACGTTCGGATCCTGGCGAGCTTCCATCGCTCCATTGTTAAAGACACACCCCTGAGCTTGGTTGTTTTTCGGGCAATCTCTCTTAAAGTGCCCAATATCCCCGCAACTAAAGCATCCTTGCTTGTTTCCAGCACCACCTTGATTGTTGTTTTGGTTGCGGTTTCCACTTCCAGCTTGGTTCCCAGTACCACCACGATTACCATTACCGCCATTTCCTCCTTGATTATTTCTATTCCCAGTACCGTTTCCACCACGGTTTCCACTTCCACTACCATTACCTCTCTGGCCACCATAACCACGACCATTACCATTACCACCCCAGCAAGTCTCCCTTGAATGACCATTCCTTCCACAGTTTTCACACTACCTATACCTACATGGGCCGGCATGATGTAACAGGCATACATCACACTTAGGCAAAGTGCCCATATATCCTTTCCCCTTATTCTCTGAATTCGCAACACCAGTTTTGACCTCATCTGGTGGGTTCACATCTCTCTTCTTGCTACCACCGCCGCTTCCTTGAGTACCTTTCTTGAAGTTAGAGAACTTTCTCTTGTTCTCTCCAGATGACTCGACATGCGTCTCCTTTTTCTTTCCATCAGAGATTGAGAACTTGTTCAGCCTAATCGCTTCTTCGGTCAATGCCACACTTAGATCAATGGCCTCAGTGATCGTTGTAGGCTTTGATGTCGTCACCATGCTCATGATTTGGGGTGCCAATCCCCAAATAAAACGCTCAATTTGCTTGAACTCCGGATCAACCATGTAAGGAACAACGCGAGACAAGTCATGAAATCTCTGCACGTACTCAGCAATCTTCGGGCCATCCATTTTGAGGTTCCAAAACTTTGTTTCCAACTTTTGGATTTCAGCCCTGGAATAGTACTTCTTGCGCATAAGTTCCTTCATCTCATCCCAAGTCATGGTATATGTAGCCTCTTCTCCTAGAGTCTAAACTTGGAGATTCCACCATGATAGGGCTCCGTCTAAGAACAATCCAGAAATGTAGGTGACCTGGTGCTCTGGTGCACACTTGCTCATCCTTAGCACATAATTGGTTTTCTTAGCCCATCTGACGTAAGCTACAGCACCCCCGGTGCCGTCGAAATTCAGAGGCTTGTAGTCAAGGAACTGCTTATAGGTACAGCCTGTACAAGCAACATCATTCAAAGAAAGCATTAGCAAACGCACATGGAATGTCCAAACGTAATGTAATGTGTCTTTAGTGACTTAAACAATACCATGAGGTTGGTTACTTCCTGAGGTACCTCTGTTATGCTCAGAGCGTAAGGCCTCGTGTTGTGCTATTGCTCGTGAAATCCGTTCTTGTATCTCAGCCTCTGATGTGGGCAGCTGGTTGTCTCTTCGAGGATGCATCTTCTAAAAGAAGATTGTATAAGTCAGGTCTTTTGTATATAAGTATGTAGTACGTGTATGTAATAACATTTATTAAAACAAGTAAGCACATAACATCACATTCATATCACCAATGTATAATTCAACAACGTATATAATGAGAACATTGCGATTGAGCTTGTATAAATCATCGACCACAAATACAGTTACATGTTTTACAAATGTATCGTATCACATCAAAAGGGACTACAGGGTTACACTACCCTTGTCCAAAATGTCTATCAATCTACATCAGTCATATACTCAAAAAGTGGTCTCCAAAAGGCTGTGCAAACTAGTCTCAATAGCGATACTCTCATCAAAAGCAGGCTACCTGCATAAAACCAAAAACCGGCTATGCTGATGGCGGTGGAGGAGGAGGTGGATGAACAAAAAGCAAGCTACGCACATGCGCTAACTCCTCCTCAAGATCATAAATGTGCCGCAACAGATAACTGATCTGCTGCTCCATGGTAAGAAATCGGACATCAAAATCTGGATAAGGCAAAAGAGGAGCAGGTGGAGTCGCAAAATGTGACTGACATGAACAAGGTGGAGGTCGTGGGGTCCTCTCAAGCTCCATGAATCTACGACACAAGATCTCATGCTGAAGCTGCAATGACAGGAGTAAGTCATCCCTTGTGTAACCAGTAAAGTGGGAGGGATGGTATGGATCAGAAACTGGCATAGTGTTCGGCGGAAACCATATGAGTGGCTCGCCTGACAGTGCAGAAGCAAAATGAGTAGCAGGTGTATAATGTGGCATGTGAGGAAAAGCGGCTGACACGTGTGGAACATGGCTCGGCTGCTGACTGGACGGGCCTTCTGCAGGACGGGGTGCGGGAATGTACTGTAAGAAAGTGATAGGCAGGTTAGTGCGGTGAACGTCAGACATAATCGGGTGAAAAGGGGCAACCTCAACAGGTGCAGGTGTAGGGGTAGGTGGGGGAGTGACAGGCTCAACAAAAGGGGGCATATCATCATCATCCTCTATCCACCCATTGCTGGTGAAAGCGTATCGAGGATCTATCTGACCGGAAAAAGTAGCATGGTCAGCGGGTGTAGGAATCGGGTCTGGTACAAGTGGTGCGATGTCGGGTATGCCAAATGGTACAGGATCAAAATCAGGTAAAGGCTCGGGTACTGGTATCGGCTCAGGATCAGCAGTCATCGGCTCAGGTGCTGGTGCCAGCTCAGGATCAGCAGGCGTATCAACAGGCTGATCGTCGGGAACAATGTCTAGCTCAGGGTCAAACTCAAACTCATGTGGAGGAGTAGGTGCGGAAGACCAAGCCGTGTCAGTATCAGATTCAGTAGGGTAACGCTGCAATCCCAAAGCATGCAAAGTGGAGGATGACACAGACTCGAAAGAATCTAGAGCAGAATGATCAGATGGAACCTCAATAACAGGAATCTCAACGAATGGAACAACAATGGCATCATCAGCTGGAACTCCATCACCCTAGGCAACATCAGGGGGACCCTCAATGAAAAGATCGACATCATCATCAGACAAGTCATCAAAAGGCAAATCATCGAGAGGAAAAGCCGCAAGAGGCAAAGGGGCGAGGATCGGGACCACGGCTTGCTCACCATCGGGATGTCCGAGGATGAGATGATCCTGGTCAGGAATAGGAACAAGAAAGGGATCCTCGGTGGGTAAACCATCACCATGCGGTACATCGTCGCCAAAATCGGGTAATGCAAAAGACTGGAAATCATCGTCATCATCTGACATCATCTCTGGATCACTCTCAGTGTCGGAGGTAAAAATCTCTGGGTCTGGGACAATCTCATCGTCCGAAACAATGGCCATGGGGTCGACAGTATCAGACAGTCCACTCTCAGATGAAGACATGGTGTCTATAACAATCACAACATGTGCACATATATCAACAATCATCAATAAGCATGAAATCCATAACAATGTATGCACGTATCCAACCTAGTCTTCCCAGACTATCCCACCCAGTCTCTCAGACTGTACTACCAAGTCTCTCAGACTAAACTTCCCAGTTTCCCACACTGAATTACCCAGTCTCTCAGACTGAACTACCTAGTCTCTTAGACTAAACTTCCTAGTTTCCCAAACTGAATTACCCAGTCTCTCAGACTGAACTATGAACATAAATTTTGAAATGTGTTTTGTGTCTTTTATTCGTAAAAATGTTTGTCTTCCTGGATCTGAGCGTTGTATGCAATGAAAGTATGTTGTGAAAACATTTTCGTGAGAGCCCTAATGATTGTAGTCTTGACTCGAGAAGGAATCCTTGTTCGCTACAATCGAAGCTCTGATACCAAGCTATCGCACCCTGACTTTTGCTGAAGCGTGATTATGGTGTGACTTTCTTAATACCATTGCATTCAATCATAACAAAAACTATATGAAATAAACCATAGACACGTCATCCATTAAATAAGTTTAAAGGTAACAACATTGTTTTAAAACGAGGACATCGAACACAAGTTTTACAAACCATACGAATTGTTTTAAGAGTTCTCTAAGGACTCATCAAAAGACATTAAATAAAGCCAAGGTTTGGAAGACGTGTCTCGTCCATGAATAAGACACCCAACCCAAACCTCACACTCATGGATGACATCCTTATTCACAACGCAGCATGAGACTCCCAAAGCCGCCAGATCCACTAACTAATTCCTTGAAATACATGCATTTTGAAAACATCAACAAAAGTTGAGCGAGTTCGTGTGTTTGTTTGTGTGTATGTATAAACCTTTGAAATCACTGTAAGTATGTATGTAAGTTTATAAATACCGGTATGAAAGCAACAAGAAAAACAGATCACCAATGCGTTGCAAGGCCATTGATATGTGTGACGTGATGGAGGTAGCTCAAACCTAGCAAATTTTGCACCGGGCTTCCGGCTGTAAGACATAGTCTACCCATGGGCCAAACCCTGGTCCAACATGGGCGGGGCTCGCTACACCCAAATAGATCTATCACTCATGTCCCTCGGTCCTATAACTAGGATTGATGGCCTTATGCATTATGCCCACCACTCACATGATCTAAGTGTACTCTTCCTTAGCTAACCATACCAAATAGTAATGTATGTAAACAATTGTAACATGTATTTCACCCCCGAAGTTATAAAACTGAAAACAGTTAAAGTAAAAGGGGGAACACGAAACTCACAGTCTTGCGTCTCCAACCACTGTAACTCGTACTTCTCCGGTGAACACGACTACCTACAACGTACTAATGTTTATTAGATGAACGGGCCGTGCCTTGACTTAGTGTTAACGTTTCTGAGTTACGTTTCTTTCACGCTTCTGATATTATTCCAAGTTATATAATTATTGTCAAAATAATTAATATTTCGACTTAAATTATATTTATTAATTTTTGGAAAAATTGTTAAACAACATTTTTGTAATAATACGTCTCAAGTATTATACTTGTATTTCCTTCCCAAGGATGGGGGTATCTTATACATGTGTACTCGTGTTCTTGTGAGTATTTATACTTACGAAAATACGTATTCTATTGTGTCCATTAAGTATTCATATACTTAAGCTTTATATTATACTTTCCGGAATATTATTCCAAATAAAAAGTCCACCAACATATATATTTCCAAAATATACATTTAAAGAATATTTCTTAGAAAAATTATTCATAATTTTTCTTTTGGCAAAAATATTTGTAGTTCCAAAATAATATATTTTCAAGTCTAATTTAGAAAATATATATAACTTATTTTTTTCCAAAAATAATGTATTTCAAGTGTATTAAGAAAATATATATCTTTCCCAAAAACCATATATCTCCAAATAATTCCAAAAAAAATATATACATTTACACTTGTCAAAAATGCTATATTTTTCTCTTGTCAAGATGTGATATACCCTTGAAGTAATTGTGAAAAATCATAATTTCGTTCCTTTGTATCCAAAGCTACTATTTACCAAAATATATTTGTGAACACATCTTCCGGAATATTTTGTAAGTTAGATTTCTTGTTCGGTTTCGCTAATATTTTGTGTGTAACTTGTGTTCCCTGATATTTTGGTAATATTTTGGATGGTAATACTTGGCGTTTTAATGTGTTATCTTATTTTAAGTCTTAAAATAATATAACTATTTCACAAGGTATACACATAATCACTGTAGGATCGTTTTGGGACCCAAACGAGTCGATCAGAAGAGTTTTTCTGAATACGAAAGGCGGAAACAGACGTATCGAGTTCAATTCAGCTAGATATACACTTTAAACTGTCTTTTGATTGATTTGACAAAGAATTACAGCGAGTAGACACTTCAGCAGCACTTCGGCTCTCAAACCGGAATCTCAGTACTACTTCAAACGAAATCAGCAGACACATATATATAGGCAAGGTAATTCCGCTTGAAACTGTCTCAAGCGAAATCACATTCATGCGGAATCACTGATTTCGTTTGAACGTGACATGGTGATTTCAAACGGAATTACAATTTCTAATTCCGTGTGAAATTGCCTCTCACCCTATATTTGACATTTTTCTCGTATAACGTGTCCTGATCTATTTACAAACATACAAGACTCGATACAAGACGAAGTCGACAGACGCATGCACCAACAGACTCCCCCTCGAATGTTGATGAGTCTACAGTGTCGAGTCTTCAATCTTTAGTCTTTATCAGTCCTCTCGAACTCTTTTGAAGTATCTAACAATGTAAAGTATCCTCAATCTTCTCTCTTCTCTTCATTTCAGCACCAACTCGGATGTCTTCAGACTCCCCCTTTCGATAAGCTGGGATCACAGTCTGGTTTCTTCAGGTTCAAGATCGTGACCTGGATTTCATCCATCTCAGAATCGAAATCTGGCTTACCTACACAATCTCTACCTCACAATAAATTTCACAAATTTAAAATTTGACAAACTTATATCTTGTGCATGAATAGAATGATTTAACATGTAAAAGTTTCTGCTGACCACTTCTAGGAATCATTCAAAAATAAATGATTTTACAATGTTAATCTCTGATAAACCACTTATAAAACTTCTTTATACACACTCTCCCAAACCTGTTCATCATGTTTAGCACTCGTAATTTTGAAAATCAGCTTGTCAACATCAGTTGTCGAAAATCATTTGAATTTTTCAAAATTTTATGCTAAAACACACTAAAAACTTTTACAGACAATATTTTAGTGAGTTTGTGTAAGAGGATCATATCAGCTTTTTGAGACAAATCACCAACACCGTTAAGCTTTTTACATTTTAAGTTCTAAATGATTCACTTAGATTGTAAGTATACTGATCCACTTAAATTTTCACACAAAGTTCAACTGTTTCGAGATACGAGATTAATGTTTTAAGCACTTAAACTTATTCGCGTGTCCCACCTCAGAATATACTCCCGTATCCAGATCCCAATATTCAGTCTTACAGGTGAGTATACCTAGATGATATCTGTAAGGGGTTAAATGCGAGGGCCGTGAGAGCTCAGGTCAGAACTTCCGTTCAGCAGAGAGATGACAGCTTTGACTTTTAGTGGGTCCCCTTTAGAGGATCTTTTTTACAACAGCACATGATTAGCATTTTTCAATGTTTCATCATTTTTTATGCTGAGGGCAGGCTTTTATTTCAAGCAAGCGTAAAGTATTCTCCGGGGACTAGGCCATTGCTTCCGCAAAATCAGAAGTCCCGGGATAATACCCCAGATATCACTAAGCATAAAGACCTAGTATCTCAGAAAGATGGACCTTTCAAACAAGATTTCGGGGGTTACCCATATATCCGAGAGATGTTCCCCATGATATAAGTAAGATTGAAATTTAGGTTTATATCTCGTCACAATCTACTAAATGTGTAAAATCCTACTGGCACATCATTAGTGAGACCGTTTATTACATTTTATCTTTCCAATTCTTTAGCATGTTGTGATCGTCCACTGATGTACTATCATTTCCTCTTTTTGACAACAAAACTCATTTTTTATTTTTGATTTTATCATGTTTTTTACTTTTTCAAATTTTCTAATGATATTGGATTTTCCAAAATTTCTTACTCCCCCTAAAATTCAAAATCATTTAAAGAAATTTGAAAACAAACTGTACAAAGTAAAGTGACAACTGATATCGAATCACTTCAAATCGCCATCCACTTGGCATAAACAATTAGAATTTCCCCTGACAACAAACTATTTTCCCATTGCGATTTCAAAACACTTAAGTTTGTTTTAATCAAATGATTTTTCCGAAAAATTAGTTTTGTTGAAATTCATAAACCATTTGTAGGTTAGGGGTTTCAATTCATCACCTTGTTTTCTTCTTTAACCAATTGAAATATTTAACAATTTTAAATTCAATCAACAAATACCACTTGTAGAAAATCAAGTACAACTTATTGTCCCTGATTTACCACTTGTAAGTCGAAATATCACTAACGTGAATTTCTCAAGAAAGATGCCGATTCCTGCTCCTCTCTTACCAACCTGGGAGCTCTGGCAAGTCCGGATTTTACTGATCATAATAGGTTCCATCCCAGTCACAAACCTGGGACGACCCATTGTTACCTGGTTTCTTCAATTTTTTCTCATAAAACTCCTTCACCCCTTTTACCTTTCCATCAATCATTTTTCCAAAAATATGTTTTACTTTGGGGTTAAAAGCTTTTTCAATATCAAAATCTTTCTTTTCTGAGAAAAATTGATTTGAAATCTCAATTTTACCAACTTTTTGTTTAAAATTCTCAGCCCTCAATGGTGGAAAATTTGCATCATCCATTGGAGGTACTAACGTTTGCACTTTTAATTCAACACGTGGCTCCTCTGACTTTGTGGAATCATATTCATCACCTGAAGATAGCTCCTCTGATTTTGACGAATCAGAATCATTGCTAGAACTATCATCAGATTTCTTAACAACCCACTTTTGATTGTCAAGATTCGCTTTTCTTTTGTAAAATCTTTTTGAACATTCACCAATTTTGAATTTTGAATTTTTAAAAATTTTAGATCTTTCAATTGGTGGTTCAAACACAACCACTTTTTCTTTTAGTTTAGAAACTCCATGTTTGGTTTGATTTGCCTGTAAACATTTCACAACAAGATGTCCAATTCTACCACATTTAAAACAGGTTCGAGTTTCCTTCTTCTGATCAACAGACTTCATCTCTTCTTGCTTCTTTGCAAGGAAATCTCTGTTCGGCTGCTTTCTGAACAATTTTTCTTTATCTTCCTCGGAAGATGTACCTGAAACAAATATTATTTTTGATTTAAAATCTCGAACATATTTTTCATTTTTATAATTTTCTGGTGGAATAAATCCAAGACCTTTCTTTTTGAAGTTACCGTTATGGTTTGGTTTCTTTCGATAACCAGAACCAGAACTATAACCCTTTTTCTTGTTTTCTCTTTGTTTAACTCTTGAGGTGTAAGGTTTAGGTTTTTCAGAAAGATTTACATCTTTTATTTCAAAAATATTAATTTCTGTTAATTTGAAAACCTTTTTTATCAATTCTGGTTTAACACCTCTTATTGGAAATTCCTCATCAGAATATAATTTGTCTGAATCATTCAAAGTATATGCCACTTTGAATGTTTCGTCATTCAAATTAGCTTTTGATAACAGGAATTCTTTATTGTACACTCTTTTTCCCTGTTTGATTTTCGAACTTGACATGTCGGACTTAGGCTTTGACTCTGATTTTGACTCCGACTTTGACTCCTCGGTTTCATCGTTATCCAACACCTGATCGACCACTTTCTTTATTAATACAGACTCATGATCAGTGTCAGACGATGTAAAAGTAACATCAATGTTGTCTGGCAAATTTTCTGTAGACTCAGACTCCCACTGTAAATTGGTTTCCTTTTTGACTCTTTCTGAATTTGGATTTCGTGGAGAATATCCATTTTCAAGCGGGGGTGGACACTTTGTATAACTAGCACTTTGTTTCTTAATAGAAATCTTCATTTCAGTATCCTTTTTCTTTTCAGAACTCTTGTCTTCAGATAACTTATCTTCATCAAATGCCTTCATGCCTTCAACAGTTGGATAAACCCTGTCAATAACATAAGAAGTACATGAGTAACTTTTTAACAACCTATTAACTCTTTTTGTTTCAATCCTTTGTGTTTCCAGTTTTTGTTCAAGCACAGCACATTTTTCAATGTAACTGTTAATACTTTTCTGCTTTGTCATGACAGCTCCTTGAAGTGTTTTCATTGTTATTACTTGTTCACTGCTTGTTTGATTGTACTGATTCATTGCTTTATTTAGAACATCATAGGATTCTTTCAATCTGTTCATGTTATGAATCAAAGTACTGTTTAGCTTCTTCACTGCTTCACAGTTTTCACATTTCACCGGAATCTTTTGTGCATCAGCTTCTGCATCAACTTTGAAAACTGGAATGTCTTTTAATTTCTTTCTTATCACAGGAACTTCTTCATCATCACTGCTAACCGTTTTTTTAACTTTTTTCTTTTTCTTTTTAGCTTTTTCATCATCACTATCAAATTCTTCCATCATTTTCAAATGCTTTTCCATTCACCTTGCATAATAATCATCATCATTATCACTGTCGTCAGTAACTCTAGCAACAAAAGCTTTGTGATTTGAAGTTTTGTTAGGATCATAATCATCCCAACTGAAATTTGCCCAGCTAAACCCTTCTGGTAATTTTTCATCATCTTGGTTTTTCAGACATGCTTTACTACCTGCTGTGACATATTTGTCCCAATTGAAATCTTTGGATGATTTCTTATCTTCTTGATTCACCATACATGCTCTCTTTGATGACTCTTCAATTGTCTTCCTGGCATGTGCAGTTTGTGGCTCTTGTTGTTGTTGAGCAACTTGATGATAAATTGCTTTCCGATAATAGTCATTGTTGTTGAGCGGATTTTGAGCTCCACTTGCTTCGCGATTCATGCACTCTCTCTTGAAGTGTCCTTTTTCCCTGCAACGAAAACAAGTAACTTTAGATTTATCAAATCCTAAAGTGGAAACATTTGCATCACGGAAATCATCTCTTCCCGTAATTTGTTTAAACTTTCAGCTCTTCTCAAAACACTCGCCAATCACCACTTTATATCCATCAATTCCATCTCCTCAGCATCAATCTGATCGTAATCCTCTTTGGTCAACATTGGATTCCCGATCTTTCCTGCTACTAGACTTCCATATGATTCCAGCACAGTTCCCAACAAAGACATATGACTTTTTGCAATCTCTTCCGAAAAATTTTGATCATTTTCAAGATTTAACACAATGTTGCATTGAAGCTTCTTTCCATTCTTGGTTGTTGAAAAGTTTGGATAATATGATGGATATGAAGAAAATTCAGCTTTGCTGTTTGATCCTTTAGATGACCCTCCTGACGAACTTTTAACATTGAATGCAGTTTCAACCTTTGGTGACATGTTGGTTTTATCACTGATACCTCCTTTGTAATACAGCCCAATATCTTGTTCACCATCAAAATCTTTCATTCTTGATATCTTCCTTTGTTCCATCTCTTGAGCTTCAAGCTTTTCAATGAACTTGTTCAGCGTCAAATTCCCAAAATCTTTCTTATTTCTCAACATCATCAAATACGTGCCCCAAGTTTCTTGTGGCAACGCATCAGCTAACTTCTCTATCAACTCTTCATTATCTTTATTTATGCTTACTCTCTTCATTTGAACTAACAGATTGCAGTATCTTTCAATAATCTGCATGGTGCTCTCAGTTCTCAAACCACGAAATAGATCAAATTCTTTCTTCAAAAGTGATTTCTTGTTCTTGATTATTTCTTTACTTCCAACAAACTTTGATTTTAAAGCTCTCCAAATTGAATATACACTTCCAGTGTGCTGCAGTAAAACCAGGATATCTTCTTTAACTGCTTGATGCAATAGACTAATCATCATCTTTTCATTTTTGTATTTCTTTCTATCATCAATACTTAGATCTTTAATAGCAATCTCCTCTTCCTCATCATTCAAAGGTCTAACATATTTTGTTTCCACACATTCCCAAGCATCCAAATAATTTGCTTGAACCCAATTCTCAAATCGTTCTTCCCATCCTTTGTATTCTTCGATATTCATAAGCTTAGGTGGTTTTTGCATAGTACCCGTTTCATTTTCCATGGTCAAGTTCTGAGTAACACTAGCCGGAGTAGTCGGGGTAGTAGCAAATGCGTTATAAAATTCCTCTTCCATGTTTCGGTTTTTTTTTTAAATTCACAATCACCGTTTTCAAACGGAATAACCTTTGGTGCGAGATAACCCTTTCAAACAAAATCAACAACTTCCAAACGAAATAACCCTTTGAAGCGAAATACCCTTTCAAGCGGAATACCCTTTCAAACGAAATACCTAATTCCGTGTGAACTAACACCCTTTCAAACGGAATCACTAATTTCGTGTGAAATGTTCAAACGGAATCATAGTTTGGAGCGGAATAGCTGATTTCAAACGAAATCACTCAAGCGAAATACCAATTTCAAGCGAAATTAAGGTCTAATTCTGTGTGAAATGTTGCTGACATCATCATCTCGAGCTGTTTTTCAAGCGAAATTATCAATTTTACAAATTTTAGATTGAAATTAAGTCCAATTTTCTCAAGGATTTGTTAAAACACTATTGCGCGTGTAATGTGAAAAAATTATCCGATTTTAACCGTGAAAAGTTGTAAATTTTGAAAAAGAAGGTGTAGAAATCAGAAATTGCAGCTGAATTGGCAAGAACTCTTCCTCCTGAGCTCTGATACTACTTGTAGGATCGTTTTGGGACCCAAACGAGTCGATCAGAAGAGTTTTTCTCAATACGAAAGGCGGAAACAGACGTATCGAGTTCAATTCAGCTAGATATACACTTTAAACTGTCTTTTGATTGATTTGACAAAGAATTACAGCGAGTAGACACTTCGGCTCTCAAACCGAAATCTCAGAACTACTTCAAACGAAATCAGCAGACACATATATATAGGCAAGGTAATTCCGCTTGAAACTGTCTCAAGCGAAATCACATTCAAGCGGAATCACTACTTTCGTTTGAACGTGACATGGTGATTTCAAACGGAATTACAATTTCTAATTCCTTGTGAAATTGCCTCTCACCCTATATTTGACATTTTTCTCGTATAAGGTGCCCTGATCTATTTACAAACATACAAGACTCGATACAAGACGAAGTCGACAGACGCATGCACCAACAATCACGCACATTATGTCTTTAATATATATATTCTAAATATATATCTAGCCACTTTTATTTATAAAAACCAACCTCCAACATTTGTATTTTTGTAACCAAAAATTATGGCAAAGTTTATGAAACCATCTATTGTTGAAAATACACTTGTAAGTATTTATTTGAAAATATTTTTCTAAGTGTTTATATTTTTAGAAAATTTTGCCATAGTTTCCCCTAAAAATGGAGGTTTCCATGCTTTCAAGCATATCATTTTCTTTCGTAAAAATCACCACAATCAATTTACAATCATCAACAAACATCATTCACTTGCTAATCTTGCGAAATCATGCTTAATCTACTACTTCATGAACTTGAAAGTTTATGAAAATTTGTAGTAACTTGGTAGTGTGTTTAGTGAGTTTAGTTACCCTTCAAAATGTGTTTACTTCTTTAAAAACTTCACTTTTAAAGAAGTTGGGTGTTTACAACTTCAAAACACAATTTCTAAAAATTTCTTCTTTATGTAATCTCCTTGTTACACAAGTGTTCCTACACTTGTTTAACCATTAAAAATAGAGTTTGTTTATGTAAGAACCAAGATCCACTAAAACTCATATTTTAAGCTTGGTTATTTTGAAAAACCATTCATAAATCTTAGATTTATATGATTATTAACTCACTTTGATTATTATTTTTCAAGAAAACAACTTTCTTATTTCAAGTTCATGATCACATAAGGAAGATCTATTGATTTCTTAACATAATCATCCTCTCATCTTGTCATACCATGTTTTTAATCATGATCTAACAAGATGTTATGATGATCAACATCATTTCTTCAAACAATCTATGATCAACAAGCATTCATACCATAAACAACTTAGTTTCATCAAGATTACTTCATATATCAAGCTTATGTTCATGTTTCATGCTTATGTTCTTTAGTGTTCTTTAGGTTTTGATCATGATTCAACATTTAACCACTAAAAATGGAAGTAAACTAGAGTGTACAAGGATCTTACCACTAGCACAAGGCTAGGGATGAATCAAGTGTAGAAATCAAGAGGATAAAAGCTAATGAGAGAGGTCCTTGATGTTCCAAACCCACCACACTTCCTTGTATACCTCCTAGCACCTTTGTATGATCTTGGAATAGGAGAAGAAAGTTGGATGATGATGGTGGTGTGTGGTTGTGGTCTCGGCCGAGAGGGAGAGCAAGAGAGGGAGAGAGATCGAGTGTGTGTTGTGTGTGTGAATAATGATGAACTCTAACCCCTCATGCCATTCTTATAACCATGCATCCCATTTGTTTTATGTGTAATGTGTCTAAAAAGTAAGATCATGATCTATTAAAATAAAGAAACAAATCTTAAAGATATGGAGGGGGTATGGGCCGTCCATAGGTGGGGGGGGGGGGAGAGTAGGCTTTAACTAGTTTGATTACCTACTAGTTCAAAATCAAGTGTAGGTTAAGTGTTTTAGTTACTAGATATTTTGTATGGGGTGTTATGATGTTCGGGGACCATAACTAGCTTGGAAACATCAAAACAATGCTTCTAGTGTAAATTTGGTGTTTCGGGTAGTGTCCGGTTGTTCGGTTAGATATTGATTCGTTAAAGTGCTAAACCTTACAGTTTAGTGTGCTTAATGTATCTTTTTGTGACACTTTTAATTCCCGACACTTAGGAAAGCATTCGGGACCATTTAGTCATATTTCTACATAATATTAGCTTGTTAAAATGCTGATTTTTGCTGTATTTTGCAGAATTCTGCACTTTTTGTGGGTTTTAGGCACTTTCCGGCTCTTAAACTAACACTTAGTAAAGCAGTTTTGTGGTCCTTACTTCCCTACACTCTATACTAGTGTAGTACTTGGTTCTGGTCCACACCGGGTCTCAAAAACACTGTCTGTCTATGTACTTAACTTCGTCAGCATATTTCTAATTTATCCGTTCACTGTGCTAACTGTACTTAATGCATTATTTGAGACAATATAGCTTTCATGCAATTTTGGTATGACATTAAACAATGTATGATGCACATGTTTGTGTATGGCAGCAATCAAAATGCAGTTTCTTGTAATTTTAGCACAGTCATTAAGCATTAATCAAGGTTAATTAATTGCATGGATACCTGGATTTTTGATAGTTGTCACAAATGTGTTTTTTACAACCCTTGAAAAATCAGTCCATTTTAACCATAGGAAATGTAGAAATCAAAGAAAAAGAGTAGAAACAAGTCTTCTAATGTCCAAATCTTGTAAAATTTCTCAGATATCAGCCGTCCTGCTCTGATACCACTTGTTAGGATCATTTGTCTTGACATTATGTTCTAGCGATATCTAATAACCTAATCCCAATGCGCGGAATTCATTGCGATTAGGTGACAACACAAGATTAGTTCATTTTCAACATTTTCATTCATATAAAGTAAGTTTACATCCAATAATTTAACTGGAAAGGGCTTCGCCGCCAGTTCTGCAAAGTTACAAATGGCTTGGTGCTCACCGGTTATTTATAGACATGATAGCACTTTGGGGCAAACCTACTCTTCCGTACGGATGTAACCTATTACAATCAAAACATGAAATCTACTAGTTTAATCCTATTACAAACTAACACGACTCGATGACGTAGGCAGCAGACATTATGTATCAACAAATGCAATAGTTGCTCTTTGCCTAAATCTAAGGTTTAACTTTTCATCAATGATATTCAACAACATGACAAGAAACATATGTAATGCTAGATGGTTAATGTATCTGAGGTTTGTACAAATGCTGATTGACAATCAACTTAAAGATCTTGAGAAGCTAGAGAACGACAAGATGGAGCTTGAGCACATGAATAACATTACTCTTGAAAGACTGAACATGTACAAAGGAAAGCCTGAGGATCGAGCAAGTTGCACCTTACAAGGTTTTTTTGGGCACTTAATGAATAAAGACTATGAAGCACCTAAAGAAGGAAAATGGAGACATGCCTAGAGTGATTCTAAGGATGAGACAAAGAAAATGAAAAGGTTTGCTTATTCGAAGAGCAAAAGAATTAAGAAAGAGGAGGATAAACAGCGTTCACTAAAGAAGAGAAAGCACTCCAGGGCCAAGAAAGTGATTGACGTAGAGGAACCAGTTACTGAAGAACCTGTAACAGAAGAAGCAGTGATATCTAACAAAGATAAAGACAAATTTGATGCTGAGTTAATAGAAAGTGATGAAATTATTCTAACTCACTGAGGTCCATATCCTCTGAGTGGAAAGATTACATCAACGAGTGACCGTCCTAAGCCAACTGAAGGAGAAAAGATGAAACATATATTCCTGAAGAACCAGTAATCAAGAAGGTTGGTGGGAGGACGATGAGTTTGGCTAGAACTACTATGAAGAAGAAAACTGGATCGCCAGCTACTAAGAAAGAAAAGTCGGGGTTAAAGCTTGTGGATGAACTAGATGTTTCTATGGGAGAACCTATAATAGAAGAGAATCTAGAGGAATAGACTGCCAATGAACCTGTCAGAGTTAAGAAGGATAGTGTAAACACATGAACTCCTATGGAAGAAGACACAATAGATTTGGAGACTTCACATAGTATTCATATCAAGACTCCAACATTTTTACCAACACAAGCTACACCACCACCACTAATATCAAAGAAAGTTGATAAAGTAGTTACTTCATCATCTGCTCAACTAGAACCAACACCCAGAATTGAATCATTAGATGATTTAGGTTACAACTACTTCCATGAGCCAAATAATGAAAAGATCTTGTAATTTCAGTTGAAGGTTTAGAACTTGACAATGATTGTTGAAAGTTTTGTAACAGAGAATGAGAGGTTGAAGAAGCAGAATGAAGCACATCAGATAAAGATAGATGAAAATAAAGCTAGACGACATGTTCACGCTAGTATGATGATAAAGTTTAGAGATTACTTCAGGGTGTTAGAAGAAAAGATGGGAATAAATTTTGATAATGAAGTAAAGGTGTTGAAAGGTATACAAGATGAAAATGATGTCGTGCAGAGAAAGATGTTGCTGATGCTGCTGCTGCAAAAGCTCAAGGAAAGTAACCAGTTGATGGTGTTCCTGAAAACAACTACTACTACAGTGCCAGAGATTATAGTTGCTGAGTTTGATACAACTACTGCTGAGTTATCTAAAGAAGATAAACAGATTACAGACGCTTTGTGTGGTCTATAGAATGATGAAAGATAAATGATGATGATGATGAAGATAATGAGGAAAAACTAGACTATGGTGATTCTGGTGATGATCTTGATGGTGGTGATGACAATGATGATGACAATTAAGGTGTAGCTGGTATATCTACTACTCCCAATAATAAAGAATCTGAAAGTCAAACTGAGCCTACATCTACAGAAAAGACTGATGAAAGTGCTAAATGTTAGGGGGATACTAGAGAGACTCAGAAAGACAGTAAGGAAACTATAGGAATCATCACGGATGCAGTATCGATCACGTCCGTTCCTACAATTCCAAAAGTTGCTACTTTCATGAAGCAGATTATGATTTAGAAGAGGGAGAATTTGAACATAACTATACTAAGGAAGAACTTGCTAGGTTATGTGGAATCCCGGAAGAAGAATTTGCATTTAATTTTGAAGAAGAGTTGAACGAGATTGACAATAATGACAACCAATAGGCTTACGAGTATGAACTAGTTTAGATGTTGATGAATACGAAAGGGTTGAGATAGAAGATGATCTTGCTGATATTCAGGTACGATATGCAAACAATATAAATGAACATTTTCCTACAATCACTGAAATGTTTGCTGAAGAAGTTGAAGGGGTTTTGAAAACGAAGATCAAAGAACGTATAGGAGAACATTTTCCTACATTCACTGAAATGTTTGCTGAAGAAGTTGAAGGGATTTTGAAAAGGAAGATCAAAGAACGTATAGGAAATAATCCTCACGTATGTAATGTTTACACAATTGTTCAATGGGCCAAGTGGTTTAAAGAACTAAAAGATGAAAGGAAGTTTCTACGACTGTTGAAATTCTTCAAGTAGCACAAGGATATATCTATTAGTTGGTGTTGGATACCCAAGCCGAAGAGAATTGCCACAAGAAAAGAGTGTGTAACACCCCGACCACGTAAAAACAACCCGCGGCAGAATCATCGGGAAGTCACGTTACAAATTGCTCACAACACATGGTACTAAAAGTTTCATTATATTAATATTGTTTTACAACACAAAGAGTACAAGTAATTGTTTTTAGATTTAGAAGCAATCTAAGGCCTGAGTTTGTCACACCCCAAAATACGTTGCGGCGGAATATTAAACGCATTGGTGACGGAAGTTGGTGCCCATTTATATCTTGTCGAGCGATGCATTTTATTGTTGGACATATTGATTTATTTTAAACATAAGTTATTAAACATTACGTTTTAACACACGACACAACCACATAGTAAAGTTGTCTTTGATCCTCGCGGATCTTGTTACAAAACGTCCCAGAAAGTTTAAAAGTTGTCCAACATTTTCAAAATACACAACATGCATCATCAAACACAAGATATGCCATGATTTCCCGAAGCCGAACTCAAGTACCTGTAGAACACGTTAAAATCAAGTGTCAACACAAAGGAAGGTGAGTTCACATATTCACTTACACACAATTTTAATCCAAGGAAAACTTTCTAATTAGGTGTTTATTTGAAAACATCTATAAAAATTTTAGAAAGTCCATTTTACTTCCTTTATAAAAATCCATGGGCCTTCTGTCGGTTCATCAATCCGACAACTGTAATATATATATTGCCCAGGTTTTGTATATTAAATTATAGCGTCAACTTTCAGACTCGTATGTTAGCTAGACGATACGAACAATATATTAACCATGCAGGGATAATCAAAGCTAGACAATAAACATAATTTAAATTCGTTGTTTGACTTGACACGGGGCGACCGGTCACGACGGGGTTGTCAACCCGATAGATCTACCAACAATTCATCGCGTGCAATACTTAAATGATTAAACGACATCATGGGCGCAGGGTCCTCTTGAAGGACAATATAACGTCTGCCTCACGTACAATATATATATCCTACTAATATGACAATTTAATACACGACGTTGTACGAATTCCCCTTACTCTCCATCATATGAGACCCAGTCAAGAATTCGTCCCCAACTGTATGGTCATGTTTCGCTTAGGAAATACCGTACTCTCAATATTCATTCATCAAAAACGTTTTACTTTGAAACGTATGACTTATCAAATTTCATATATTTTCAACGAAAATATATATTTTATATTAAAAGGTATGTTTTATTTCGAAAACATTATTAAACCCTTTTAATGACGTGTTCTACCCCCAAAATATATACATAGCAGTAAAAAGAGGGGTTTAGTGACATTCACCTTTGGGTGCGTATTTTAATAGCGCAATCCCAGAGATTGATTTTTATACACGTCCTAATATAAGAACGATTCTAAATCAATATACATAACACAAAAATCCTAAGTTTCTCCCTTTCTTAGAATTATCACATAACTTTGAGATTTTCTCGAAAAGTTGTCATTTTTGATTATGTTGGCACGTTAATATATATATGAGTCCATATACATATATATATATATATATATATATATGATTTTGTGACTTGAACGATTTTATTAGTGACCATTATTGTGTAAATCCGTTAACTCTCCCGTTTATATGCAATATATCTACGATTTGCGCGTCGTAATATATATACATAAACGTTCATATAATTTGACACCAAAACACGTGAAATAATGATAACTTATCTATTTTGTTATTTTTAAAGAAAATATACATAAAATATCATATATGTATCAAATTTCATGCTCGACAAACAAGTTTCACATTTAACGCAATTCTTACCGTTTCTACCACACAAAACGTGCAAATATATACATGCATAATCTGATCTTTAAAATCATGTTAAAACTTAACATACTTTCACATTTTTATGTTTAAATCACTTAACACATTTTATCACATAAGGTTCACTCAAAATTTACCCATTCTAGTGTTCATCGAAAAATGCGTATTTTAGCGATTCGGTAACGTTTTCGGGCGTCGGAAGTCACGTATGACCAACCAAACACCAAGTAAACTTAAAATTTGTTAAAATACTTATTTCTAAACTAAAAACATAGTTTATTTACTGATCTAAATCAGTTTTACAATAATCACCCGAAAAGCCGATTTTTGACCGTTTTAACGCTAGTTTTGCGCTAAACATTACTATAACCATCCCAACTCGAAACAACTTGATATTTTAAAAAAATACATGTTATTTACTGATTAAAATAGTGGTTATAATTGGATTAGTGCAGTTTTTGTGTTAGTCACATAAATCATGCGATTTCACGTATTTTACAACTTTTAATGCACCAAGTACAACATGCAAAGCTAGCAAACATTATGACAAAGTTATAAGTCACTAAACACTTTAAAATAAATTTATTTTAGTGTTTATAATCTGATCAAAATAGATTTTTATCAAATCATGCTCAAATGATCATTTCATGTTTTCATATTATCATGCATGTTCACATATGTGCATCTAATGCACTCATACAACATCATCAACATCATTTATGATCTAATCATACTCAAGAACACATTAGTATCATGTACTTACAAACACATCATGTAATCATCATGATCATTCAATCATTCATTCATAAATGCAAGTATCCTACATATTTATGAATATATGACAAATTTTTACATGCATGCACACATATATACATACATATACACTAAATACATATACACACATGAACTTCCAAAAGTTCACTTTTCATCATGTCACTTTCAAATCCTGAATCACTTTTAGAACATTATTATATGACACATATTGATTCTTACATGCAATCCTACTTTTCAAGTAATCATGTAACTCAAGAATCTTTTAACAAAAATCAAAAACACAATCATCTACACACTCACACACACTCACGGCCATACATATATATATACACATATATATATATATCCATTTTATTTCATTCAAAAACCCATTTGTTTTAAGTTTCAAGTTTGTGATTAAACTCAAGAACAAGAGAGACTTCCATCATCATCAAGAACATCAAGAATCAAAAACAAAGTTTTTAAAATAAATTTTATACCTTCAAGTTCTTGAATGATTTTTAGTAAAGATTGATGATGTGGTTCTTGATTGTTGCTTGAAACACCTTGAAATGAGTATGGATCCTCAAGAACAATTTTGAAAATGAGATTGGAGGTGGTGTTGAGGGTGTTCGGCCGTAAGGTATGAGGGAGGAAGAGAGAGAGTGATTTTGAAAGATTATGTCTTGGATAGGTTGTTATTTTGAGTGTGGTAATATGATTAATCATCACCACATGTTCCAAGATTTAACAAGTGGCAAGACCAAGAGAAAGGTGGCCTCCAAGGCCGCCACCTTGTCCCCTCTCTCTCCTAATACACACACAATTCATATATATATATATATATATATATATATATATATATACATATGTAAATTTAGATTAAAACAGGTATTTCACTGGATACCGGGAGTTTTATCTAGCGTTTTAACCTCGTTTTAGTCCGTTTTAAATTATTTTTATCATTCTATAAAAATGATCACACTAAATTATCACTGAAATAATTACCGGTTGCCTTGACTGGCTGCGTTGACAGTATTTTATCTAATACGCGCAGTATCGCGCAGTACGCTCTCAAACTCTAAAAATAGAGTTTCTTAGCGTTTTAATTTATTTTTCATCTTGGATATGATTAAAATTACCATTCTAATCATAATAGATTATTTTTAGGATTTTAACACTGATCGGGTGGTCACCGACGTTCGTTTTACGCGATAAGCGTTTATCTTACCGTTGCCAACATAATTTTTATCAAAGTTTATTTTTACCATCACATTAAATTTCACATATAAACATCATAACCAGTCAAATATAGCCCTGTTACCTATTCACAACACTTGTTACAATTGTACGGTATGGCCTAAAAAGCCAGGTGTCACATAGTGCGTTTCTATGTGTAGCATACTTGAAATGTTAATACCTGAAACATATGTGAAAATAAAAGATTAACAATAAAGTTGGTGAGTGACATAGGTTTTGTTGGCTAAATTATTGGCAAAAAGGTTTTGTATTGCAATGCTTTCACAACTACGTAAGTTGTCAAATGAAAATAGATTTTTAAAGCCAATATATGGCAAAATTTTTAGTATTGCAATACATTATTTTGATAATAAAAACTTGTGACAAAAATCTTTTGTAAATGGCAATATGTTTAGTACCAAGCATTTTTTGTGTTTGTGAAAAGTGTACTTTGTTCTTTGTTTCTTTTGTACTTTATCTCGTTATAACACAAAATCATCAAGTGATTTTGGATAACATTGTGAAGGGTAATATGATAGGAGCACTTATATATAGGAAGTACCAGCGGCGTTGTGACATATGTGCTTGTGTAATCATTGTACAAACTTTGAACAGTTCGCTTATCCATGAAACAATGTATTTTGATACCTATATTGGTTTATTTATGTTTGACAATTTCTCATTTCAATTCTTGTTCGATTTCAAACTCTAAATCGCTTTCTAGAAAGTTATACGCAAACTGATGCGTAAACGTAATCAGTTTAACGCGACAAACACTCTGGAACATCAATATAAGCTTAAGATGCCTTAAATAACATTTACATAACGTAGAAATAAGTTTTGAAGGGTTTGGTATGGCAAAAACAAGTTTATTCGCTCACAAGGACTATTTGCGCCAAACTGCGAAAGTCTGCCGATTCGTATAGTAACGTACATTCCAAAACTTGATCATAGTTAAAAATACCATAAATATCCTTTACATAACTTAGAAATAGGCTTTGAGGGGTTCGGTATGCGAAATTAAACTTATTTGATCAAACAGGGACTAAAAGCGTCAAAAAGTACATAAGTTTACATTTACGCGCATATCTTACGTTCTGAACATATTCGGACATCCAAAAATTTTTGTAATCATTAAAATATTTTGTTTTAGTGATAGGAATGCTAAATTCCATTCGTCGCGCAATTTGGATCGTTTTTCACGTCCGTTTGTGTTTCGTCGTAATTAACCGAATAACATGACCGTACGACCAAACGAACCGACATCCAAGATGTTTTCAAGCACATTTCATGTTCCCTATGCTTTGACATCATTATAGAGCCTTGAAAATGGGTTAACGGGGCTTAAACGCGTCAAAAATCAACTTTATAGCATGCAGGGACCTGTTCTGCCAAAACATGAAACTTTTGCAAACCCAGGTGCTCCTGGCGCGTGGCGCGACAGCGCCGTTTTTCATAACTTTCTAAATCAGCTGCTGAACTGGTTTTTAATCCTTGTTTTAGCAACTTGTGGGCTGGTTTGTGTGTTTATAAAGTTCTCTAATCCATGTTCAACAAGTGTATGGCTAGGATCATGCTTTGATTAACTCAATTACACTTGGAGTGATCTCAATGATGCTTGATTCTCTATAAATACCCACAAAAATTTCATTTCAAGTTGCTCATTCCTTCCATTTCTTCTCTAATCTGCTATTGGGGCTATCCCTTCTTGGTTGAAGGCTGCATTCTTCAGTTTTCTTGTTCTTGATACAAGCTTGGACCCTTTATAAGTCTCCTTCTTGCTTGGTTATGCATTTCAAGCATGAAAGTCAAACAGTTTTTGACTTTCTGCTTTGACCATGAATTGGTCAACACAAAGTTCGTTTGAACTTTGCAACGTGAGCATAATCACGATGGTTATAGTCCCTTGTGATTATACCTACTGATTACCACGTTGATTAGGCGTAGTGACGAGTCAAAGTTTCGGTCAAAATACGTATTTATGCGTATTTTGCAACGAAGCTATTTTTGGGTATCAAAACACTTTGTTTTGATATCAAACTTGTTTTCTAACTTAGTTAAACATGTTTAACTATTCACTTTTAGTTTTGTGCTTGATTAGGGTCGTAAGTCAAGCGGTCTAAACAACCGCTTAGACTTTCGAACCCGAACCGTTTGGTCGATCATTAGGATCCGACCAAACATATTTTGTGACCATAGTTGTATAGGGAATAACCTTCCGAGGTTATACCGTATGGTCACTTCGTTTAGTTAGTTGTATGATAGGTAGTTTATATGCCTTTGGAAAATGACCAAAATGCCCTTTTTACGTATAATTTCATTTTAAGCATATATAACCTAAATTTTGACATCTAAATTAATTATGCAACATTACTAGACATGTTAAGGCATATAATACTTGTCATAGGACTAGTTAAGCGGTCCGAACGCGCTTTTGCGCGAACGACGCGTTAAAGTAGCGTAGACTACCTTAACGAGTCGTAAGGGGTCGTAAGCACTTAGGATAGGTTCCGTTTTAGAATGTAGGTTTTGTTAAACCATATCACATGAGTTCCAATACTCATTTGGTTTACGAGACCTCATTCTATCCGATCTTCCGATTTAGGTCAGGTTTATTAACATATTTACCTATATTAGGTGTCGTTTGATTCCGTGATCCTTTAAGCGTTACTTGGTTGTTATTGCAAGACTATTAAGAAATATCAAGTGAGTACTTGGTTGTTATTACATATACTTTCTATGTTCATTAGTATGCATATAGTACATGATTTCATTTATGCTTTGCTATGTATGTTGATTGAGCATGTGATATAGTGCGTGAAACGGAAAAATGAAGATTACACGTTGATTCTACGAATACCCGTGCAGTTCTTCCCCAACCCCCAAATTGTAACCCCAAAGGCCACAGAATTTGAAGTGAAAAAACAGTTTTCTCAAAATTCAATTCTGAACTTCTCATTAGCTTTAGCAACATATAAATAGAGACTGAAATTCGAAACGGGCCTAAAAAAGATAACGGGACAAACACACGGCCTAAAACAAAAAGCCCAAAATAGTTCAAAAAACATAAAAATGCAAATAAGTAATAGAAATAAGCGTTTTTTGGCCCGGACGATGACCCAAACCGCCATAGGAGTTTGCAGCAAGATGGAGCTCGTTCTCACGTTCGAATCGCCTGGTCGCACGTCCAAAACGGACCCCCGTAGCCCAAGTTAGAGCCATTTTAGTGAAGCCCCTTTTGTTACGCGGTCTTGGGCCTCCAAATACAAAATAGCCCGTTCCTCCACACTTGGGCCCACATCAGCATGCTAGCACATTGATTTCATAAACACATTTATTTCATATGTTTAATCAGCATATGTACACATTGATTTACATTACATTTTTGCTATGTATGTTCACGTGGCATACTTAGTACATTGTTTTTACATAACATGCTTACATTTGGTATGACATTTGGTTTGTTTAACGGGTCAAAAATACATTCATTAACATTGATCACGTCGCTCGGTAGTATGTAGTGGTAACCTAGGAATTGACAACTCCCATTCCTAGAATCCTAGGTTTGTTTGGACGTAAGGAATGACAGAATCCGAAAACATTTTGATAAACCTTTAACTTGTTATGGGTTTGTCCGTCAGTATCAAGGCTTGGATGTATACGACAAACAATACCGCATAAGTGTTCTATCAATTAAAGCATTGTTTTATTTTCAAAACATAACTTTTGATTCAAACATTTGTTTATTCAAAAACATTGTTTTGAGCATAACATTTGGTTTTCACTTGACATTTGATTATACATTGACATTTTACATACGGTGTTGAGTAAATACTTTTATTCACCGTACATAACATTTGATTTCACATGAACATTTGACATTAGTTTAAACAAGACATCTTTGGTGGTTTATTTGGTAAGTGATTTAAGTAACGAGGCATGTGTAATATGATAAAAGCATGGTGGATACGCCGCTGGTACTTCCTATATATAAGTGTTTTTATGATATTACATATCGTAGCGTTATCTAAATCATTTCGACAAAGACATGATACATTTTATACAAATGATATATTTTCTCAAAACATTGTTTTACAAACTACATATTTTATACAAACTCATTTCTACTTGGTTATTATGTAACCATGAATTATTTCTTTTATATCATCTGATTTGCTTATCGATTTTTGTATGATTTATAAAAAGAAAACATTTTTATAAGGTTCATGACTACTTTTTGTTAAACATTTCTTTTAACTACAAGTTATGAATCGTCCATTAACAAAACCTATGTATCTCACAGGCATTTTTATGCTGAGGTACATATTTTCACATGTGTTTCAGGTGCTGTTGTTAGATGATTCTGATGCAAAACATAGTATTGGACGAGGGCCTTAGTGACATAAAACAAGAAAGACAATGTGTTTAAATTTGTTTATTTCACTTTAAGACTTTGTCAAACAATTATTAATTCAATATAACAAAACTTCATTTACCATGTCTTGTGAAACAATGATTCTGTTACTCCACTCCCCGACATTTCCGTCACGGTTTGTTGTATTACGCGGTCAGGGTGTGACAGAAGAGTTGGTATCAGAGCTCATGGTTATAGGGAATTAGGTTATTAGTAATGCTTTGACCTAGACTATAACCTTCCTAGGACCCTAACACAAGATACTTGTGTTTAGATCTTAAAACAATATCGTCATCTATCTTAGGGTGACAACCACAACAAGAACACAAATTACAAATCCATTTTGAAAACTAATCATCTATTCTTAGATGGTTTATTATAAGGTTTTGAACCTTCAAAGTTTTCAAAATCTCGTCAAAGTTTGGGTCTTATAATGTGAACACTTGCAATCTGGAATGGTGGATGCCTGTATCCTGAGTTTTCTGTCTAAGGCTAGAGTGTTCGTACAAATCCACATAATTGGACTAATCACTCTTACCTGGGAACTCTTGGGGTGAGTGTCCACTTATAGGCTAAAGCATGTCTTCGTGATACATTAATATGACCCGCTTACTTTGATTAGTCACCATGTCGTTTTTTTGCCTTAGGTAACAAACAAATGATCACAATCTTTATGCATTGTCGATATATTTAAACATTCTGTTTTGATTATCCGATAACATCTCACTTGTTTTCTCCCATGTATTCCATTATCTTTAGGATGCCTCTTCGTCGCAGTGACACTCAAATGTCCGAACGGGCTGCTACTATTTCCTAACGAATAGGCGTAGTACTCCAGAGGACCGTTGAATTAGCTATTGCCATGTATCGTCTCAATGATGAAACCACCCAACAGACACTAAAGGAAACAAAAGCCAAGCCTTCACGAAAATCAAGGAAGCGTAAAGCTTCAAAGAATCTTACAGCGATTGCTCCAAATCAAGCGGGACCTAGCCAGGTGGCAACACCACCAGCTAAGAAGACATACAGAGGAAAAGCTCCTCTATGCAATCGATGCAACCGTCATCATCCGAATCAAACACCATGTCTCAAATGTACCTACTGTGGGCGATGGGCACATTTGGTCAAAACATGCCGTTTTGCTATCCAAAACAAAACTGTTGCAAATCCTACTGCTGCTCAAGCACCATACGAAGGAAAAGACCCTTTGTGCAATCAATGTAACCTTCATCACCGTGCCAGTGTCAAATGCCGAAAATGTTCGAACTGTGGACTTTTTGGTCATACGGCAAAAATCTATCGTTCAGCCACTGCGCCAAACCAAGCTATTCAGAACCATGTTCAACTTCAATCAGATCTAGCACAAGCTGGCTTTCTGTCTGGATCATGCTACAACTGTGGTGAGATGGGTCATTTCAGGAACAAATGCCCAAAGCTTGTCAATGCAAATCCAACCTATGAATGAGCATTTGGCTGACTGGAAGATGATGCTGCTTTGAAATAACTAAAATCTTTTGTTTTTGTTTCTTTTGTTTTCCTTGAACTCTGAAACAATTTGGTTGGTTTATAAATAAATCGTTGTTCACAATTCTGATGTACAAGAATAAATGTAGTTACACATGTATATGACATACCCCTATGATACCCACACCGAGGAACTATGTTTCTTGCAAGACAGACTACTTTCATAAGTTCTCCCATTCATGTGATCACTCACAATTTCCACGAAAATCCTAAGTACTCGCCTCCTTCTAAGAAACAAAGTACAAGGTACAAGTTACAACTTTGGACGAATACTCAAAGTACCACTTTAAATCCTTGGATATCTAAGGGTACTTTTTATAAGTCCTTCAATAGTCTTATGCGATATGTCTATGTACATATCATTACATTCTGGTTTTCATAACAACATACATAGTATGTGTTTTCAAAACAACCTCTATGGTTTAAACATTTTACATAGTATATTTACTAAATATACCAGGTGCATAATTTCAAAAACATTATCTATGTTTTCAAAAACCTTATACATGATTTCAAAACCATCTCACATGATTTTAAAACATTTTATAAACATACATACCTAATACACCTACCATATGATTTCAAAATCATTACGTAAGGTTTCAAAAACATTAAACATATTTCCAAAGAACCCCATGCATAGTTTTCAAGAACACTCTGCTCGTATGTTGACTTAACATACGTAGTGCACGACCTCCAAATTCTGCTTCCTATGTCGCCTTGGCATATCTAGCACCTTAACTTCATGAACACTTTACCTCATGTATTGACATAAACAGGTCTAGTACAAGGTTTCAAAACATCTCCCGCTACACGAATTTCAAAATCCTTATAGGATCTTCCTATTTTCATGATTAGATCCTTGTGGATGTTTAAAGCGCAAAATCAGAGTCCTTAATTAGATTCTTTGTATGCTTTAATACGTATATTATGATTCAATAAGGACAAAGCCGAATTCCTATGAGATCTTCCTATCTTCATGGTTAGATTCTTGAGAAATGTGTAAAGTACTAATTGAAGTCCATGGATTAGATTCCTGGTATACTTTAAATACGTGTGTACAAATCAATAACAAGTTGATGAACAAACTAATAACAAGTTGATAACAAATTGAAAGCCAAGTTAAGTAATTATGTGTTTATGTGATTATGTGTTTATGTGTTTTCGTGTAATCCAAATATTCGTTATCCAAATCCTCGTAGAATCTCCCATATCCTCATATGAGGGATTCATAGAAGGATATCCAAAGGTACTACCTTAAATCCTTAATGGGCTTCTATGTAATAGTTAAGACCCTTGGATTATAAAGTACTAGTCCAAAGTTAAAAGAGACCCCTTGGGTGGTCTAGTTAAAAAGATTGATTCGTTAATCTGGTTAAAGATGTCATGTGATGATGTAGCTGAAAAGACTCTTTGGTGGTCTATTTAAAGAGATCATTTGTTGATCTAACTAAAAGGACCCTATGGTGGTCTAGTCACAATCATCACAGGTTTATTCTAACACTAAAATAGATCAAGAAATTGAAATAGATCATAGAGTGGATCATGATGGATCAAGTATGGTAAGACCAAATAGGTTGAAGAAGCTGTGAGTGCATATGTCTATCGCTTGCGTCAATCACATATCGTAGCTGAATCAGATGTAACAAGACCAGTGCTGAAATGGGAAAACGACAAAGATAGTGGATGTTGAAGCCCATCCGAACAAATGGACAATATGTCCATTTGGACGGATGGACTAAATGTTCATCCGAAAACTTGTTTAGATGTTGTAGTCCATCCGTCCTGACTTCAAAAGTCAGGATACAATGCAGGATAATGCCCAGATTGTTGCTAAGTGTTACAATATGTGCTAGAAGTGTGTGAATTGCGAGAGAGAGTGTGAGTGTTTGTGAGCAGGGAATGAGATGCGACCTATCGATCTGGTTACCCACCTATTTATAGTTACAAAGAAAAACAAATTTTCCTGTAATGGGGGGATGCCTTGGAATATTCCCTTATTAACGTTGTGGACCAAGTATTGCGGCTTCAACTTTAATTTTCTATCAATCTGGACCGAGTCTTCAGGGAAAGAAGTCTTCATGAACGTTATGGACTTGTACTCGTAACCTGCAATCAATCCGTTAGTAATCATCAGGATACAACATCAGGATGCTACCAATATCCTGATCCAGCATCCTGGTTGTGAACATCAATTATGTAATCTGGATATAATTCAAGATACTATCCAGGATATGGGCTCAGAATTTCACTCACAACAATTATCCCCAAAAATGTTACCGTTGAGGATCCTGGTCCTAACGGTTACATTTTTTACGAATACCAAGGTAATTAAGAGATAAGACTTGATGTGACAAGTTGTAACTGCCCAGGCTATACACACTCATCACTTCCCTATAACTCCTCATTTCCACCTCCATTTATCTCCACCAAGAAATTACAAGGTAAATACTTCTCTCCCTTCTTATTTCTTTTCTGCACATTATTCCGGTGAAGATATGGCGAGACAAACAAGGTCCAGCTCTGGCGATTATGCCCCCATGTTTATTCCTCATAATATCCTTCAAGACCCGGAGAAGGAGATATGCTCATTTGACAGTGCTCACCTGTCATGTAACACCTGTGCCTCCACGGCCATCAAACAAATACCGAACCAATGAAATATTATATTTCATACTTGGGATTTGTAAAAAAAAAAAAAAATATGTGTATCATTTGCACATATCAATTCTTGTTCAATTTCAAACTCTAAATCGCTTTCTGGAAGGTTATACGCGCACTAATGCGTAAATATAACCAGTTTAATGCAACAAACACTCCGGAATAGTGACATAGGCTTAACATACCTTAGATAACCTTTACATAACTTAGAAATAAGTTTTGAAGGCTTTGGTATGGCAAAAATCAAGTTAAATCGCTTACAGGGACTAAATTTGACAAACTGCGAAAGTATGCCAATTTGAACTGTAACGAACATTCCGGAACATGAACATAAGTTAAACACACCTTAAATATCCTTTACATAGCTTAGAAATAGGCTTTGAGGGGCTTGGTGTGCTAAAATAAACTTTTGGGACATTCAGGGACTAAAAGTGTCAAAAAGTGCACAAGTTTGCATTTTCGCGCATAACTTACGTTCTGAATACATCCGGACATCCAAAAATTTATGAAAGCATGACTACATTATATTTTAGTGTTCTCCATAATAAAAATCCATTCGTCGCGTCATTTGGATCGTTTTTCGCGCTTATGCGCATTCCGTCGTAATTAAGCGAACATCGCGTTCGTACGACCAAACGAACCATCATCCGGCATATTTTTGAACATGTTTCATGTCCACAATGTTTAGGCAACATTTTAGGGCCTTAAAGTTGGCTTTACGGGCCTTGGAAGTGTCGGAAATGGCCTTAAACACGTGCAGGGACTGAAACTGTCAATTCTGCAAGAAGTTTGCTGATCAGACAGCCAGGCGGCCCGCCTCAGTTTCTGTGTATCCTTAGGCGGCCCGCGTCAGTCTTCTGGACCAGATTAACTGCATTAACAGCTGTTTGCAGCTGTTTTAACCACAACCACACACTCACCACTTGCCTAATCAGTTGATAAGGATGGTTTTTAGCCACCATGAGTTTCCGACAAGTGTACGCCTCGGATCATGGCACGTTTTCCATGAAACGATCTTAACGGTTACCCGAAAACTATAAATACCCCATCACCCCAACCTCATTTCTTACAAGAATTCTGATTTGAGAGCTCTAAGTTGAAACCATTGTTTCATACCTGAGTTTTTGGATCGGGATTAGCATTCGGGGACCCTTCGTAAGTATTCTTTCGTTCTTTTCCTTATTTTATTGCTTTTCGAGTCCGAAAGTCAAACTTTGTTTGACTTTCAGCGTTGACCAGTAATGGTCAATGCGAAGTTCTTTTGAACTTCGCAACGTGAGTGTAATCACGTTGGTCATAGTCCCTTGGGACTATGCCCACTGATTACCACGTTGTCTAGGGTCGTAGGGTAAGCGATCTAATGAATCGCTTATACTTCGAACCCGACCCAGTTTGGTCGATCATTAGGATCCGACCAAACACATTAGGTGACCATAGTAGGTAGGGAATAACCTTCCGAGGTTATACCCTATGGTCACATCGTTTAAGTAGTTGTATGATAGGTAGTTTATATGCCTTAGGTAAATTACCAGAATACCCTTTTCATGTATAATTGGTAATTAAGCATATGTAACCTAAACTTTTGTCACATAACTGATTATGTAACATGTTTAGGCATATAACACTTGTCATAGGACTAGTTAGGCGGTCCGAACGCGTTTCACGCGAACGACGCGTTAAAGTAGCATAAGCTACCTAAACGGGTCGTAATGGGTCGTAAGCAGTTAGGTTAAGTTTCATTTAGTATGTAGGCTTTGTTAAACCATATCACACGAGTCTCCACACTCGTTTGGTTTACAAACCCTAATGCTACCCAGTCTTCCGATTTAGGTCCGGTTATTTAACATAGTTACCTATATTAGGTGCCGTTTGATTCCGAGATCTCTAGCACTGTTTGGTGGTTATCTTTAGACAACTGAGCAATCTCAAGTGAGTACATAGACCCCTCTTTTACTGTTTTTCCAAACTGTTTTGGGGTGGAACACATGTGCCTACTTGTTACTTTCATGCTTTCCTGTTTTCACATCGTATACTGCTATGTTCGTTAGTACATTATAGTACATGATTTCATTACATTTTATGCTATGTATGTCCATTGCGTTCATACTTAGTACATCGTTTTACATTTACATTTTATGCTATTTATGTCCATTGCGTGCATACTTAGTACATTGTTTTTCATCACATGCTTACATTTTGGTATGACATTTGGTTTGTTTACATGGGACAATACATTCATTAACACCGATCATGCCGTTCGTTAGTAGGTAGTGGTACCATAGGAATTGACAACTCCCGTTCCGGACGTCCCAGGGAAAGGGGATGAAAGGAATGACCGAATTCGTTGATATAAGACAGATAGACCTTTAATTTGTTTAAAGGGTTTATCACCACAGTCGCCAGGCTTGGATGTATGCATTTTCACAATACCGCATAAATGTTCATATTAAATATTTGCATGCATTTACACAAAACATAGCTTTGATTTAAACCAAGTTTTACTTCAATACTTTGTTTTTGTGCATATGGTTTAGTTGAGACCTTTCACTTGCCATACATGACATTTTGACATAGACATTTGACATAGACATTTCAGCATAGACATTTTAACATGATTGACATTTAATCATGCATTTACACAAAACATAGCTTTGATTTAAACCAAGTTTTACTTCAATACTTTGTTTTTGTGCATATGGTTTAGTTGAGACCTTTCACTTGCCATACATGACATTTTGACATAGACATTTGACATAGACATTTCGGCATAGACATTTTAACATGATTGACATTTAATCATGCATTTACACAAAACATAGCTTTGATTTAAACCAAGTTTTACTTCAATACTTTGTTTTTGTGCATATGGTTTAGTTGAGACATTTCACTTACCATACATGACATTTTGACATAGACATTTGACAGGGATATTTGACATAGACATTTGACATGGATATTTTGACATAGACATTTGACAGGGATATTTGACATAGACATTTGACATGGATATTTGACATAGACATTTGACATGGATATTTGACATAGACATTTTGACATGATTTACATCTTGACATGAACTTCTTACATTGGTTGGTTTGGTTTGATTAAGTGATTAAGTAACGATGCGTGTGTAATATGATACAAGCATGGTGGATACGCCGCTGGTACTTCCTATATATAAGTGTTTGTATGGTATTACATGTCGTAACGTTATTTGAATCATTTCAGTTTGAGACATAGAACATTTCATACAAATAACATACTTTTCACAAGACATTGATTTATAAACAACTTATCTTATGCAAACACATTTTACTTGGTTATTCATTTAACCTTACATTTATTTATACTTATCATCTGATCTTATCGTTTTTCAAATGATTTAAAAGACAAAGCAAATAACAAGGTTCATGACTAAACATTTTCTCAAACATAAGTCATGAATCTTATTTTCACAAAACCTATGTATCTCACAGGCATTTTTATGCTGACGTACCTATTTTCACATGTGTTTTTCAGGAACTGTTGCATAAGATGGTCAAGATACACATAGACAGACTTGGGCTTTAGTGACAATAAAAGATGCAAGACTAGTTAATTATGTTGTATTTAATTGTTTATTAAGACATTGTAACACTTTTAATCAATAAAACGAAACTTCAATTGCCATGGATTTGAAACAATTAATTCTGTTACAACACTCCCCGATGTTTCCGCCACGTTTTGTATGTTCTACGTGGTCGGGGTGTGACATGTCAGCCCTTAAAACTTCCGGCATCTTCCCGAAGGGGACGGTGTTCCGGCCATTCGATCGGGAGATCCGATCAAACATGTTGTCTAACGACTGGCTCTTCTTTAATGCTTTTCCATTCACTTTGGGCCTCTGATTCCCATTCCCTGATTTCATCACCAAATTTTTTCACATCAAAAAAATTAGTTTAAGTCAAACCATGCCAATGCTCTGGCGAGTGTTGCTCGTTCTTGATGGAATCAAGAACGCCCACATTCCTGAGCTTTCTGTTCATGATCTTCCGTTAGCATACCGGATTACATGCCATGGTTCTTGCAGATTCTTGTTCTATTCTACCTCCAGTGACCCTCTGATACTCCGAGCCACCAGGAATGAGGAGGAATGGAAATCCAAATTTTTCTTTGTGAGAAAAAATTCGATCCCTGGTGGAACGGAATATCCGGTGAAGTGGTTGAGAAAGGGTAGGATTTAGGGTTTTAGGATGATCTTGTCTTATATCCTATCCTTTATCCTGAACTGATCTTTATTTTTGTTGTATGCAGCTGACTTCAGAAAACTAGCACCTCCCCTTGCTGACTCGAAGAGAAGAATTCACGCCATCAGACTTCTTCCTGAGATTGAAAGAAGCTTCATCCCGTACCCAACATCTTCAAGTTAACACTCCAGCTCCAACATGTTTGGTAAGGATCCTGTTTAATATCCTGCATACATGTTATTATTTGATGTTGTTATTGTTAGGGGAGGATTTTCCAATGATCAGTGATCCTCATTTACTGTTGGGCTTAGTGATCCTCAATTCTTTCTGAATTAGTGATCCTCAGAAAAGCATTGTAGGATCAGGATCATGGATCATCATAAGGATCCTTATACTAACGATTGTCTACTTTGAATGTGAAGTTGTTTTGCAGGAGTACGAGCTTGGACTTGGTCTTGGCGATATTCCTGGAGCATATTCCATATATATTCCGCACGTGCTTGACTAAAGTGGACGTTATGGAAGTCGTGGAAGACTTGCACAAAATGCGGACAGTTTGTTAGCTTAGATATATTCCATTTTTAAAAGGGGATAGCGAGCTAAATAGAAACACTTGGCTATTTTTAGCTTAACACACACTCGCAACTGCTCTCACCAGCTCTCGACAATTCACTTGGCAATTACACACTTTTTTGCACATTACACAATAGTGATCCTTGTAACTAGCTCGCTATCATCCGAAGTTGTAATACATTTCTTGTTTAATCTGAGTTGGTGATCGGTAGTTTCCATCACCCGAGGTTTTTTATGCCGGAGATCATTCATTGATCAAGGGCTTTTTCCTCGTATAAATCTTTGTGTCACTTGTTCATTACATTTCTGAGTGATCCTTAGTATTGTTCATTGATTCAAGCATCACACCTCACAATAGAAAGTTTGGTTGCATTATCATTGCTTGATTTTTGACCAAAACAGTTTGGCGCCCACCGTGGGGCAATTGGTGCTTCATTCTTGAGAAATTATTGTTCTTGTGATCATTTCAGTTCGTTACAATCAAGCAAATGGCTTCCTCAGCAAAGAACACATCAAGCTCTATGTCGGCGATCAGTTCTTCACAAGGCGTTCCTCCTTTGCCTCCACCACCTTCTGGATCCCAGAAGAATGCTGAAAATGCTGCGAAGAGACAAACCCCCATTTTCCAAAAACCACCAACTTCCTGAAATTAGTAGTAGGATTAGTGGAAACAGAAGAAGTTGGTGGTTTTTGGAAAATGGGGGTTTGTCTCTTCGAAGCATTTTCAGCATTCTTCTGGGACATGATATCCAGTGTACCAGGAGTGGTCAAACCCATTCCTGAAATTGCAGATGGTAGCCATAGGATATCTCGCTTTGCACCACCTATTTGTGATGCTGAGATACCCAAAAGATTCCAAATACCATCTATGAAGCTGTATGATGGTTCAACAGATCCAGAAGAGCATGTAGCTCAGTACAGGGAGAGGATGGAGATCAATCCAATTCCTGAGAGGTTAAAAGAAGCATGTCTATGCTAGGGATTTGGATCCACTCTCACAGGATCTACTCTTTAATGGCTGCTAAGTCTTCCCCCTTACTCTATTACTTCATTTGCTAATCTAGTTAATTTGTTTAATAGTCAATTCTCTTGTAGTAGAAAATTTGAACGATTAACTAGTGATCTATATAGGGTAATGTTGGTGCATTCATCTGTCGTCTTCGTCTTATGTCGAGTCTCGGGTTCGTTGCGTTGCTGAACAACAGTGATGTCATCATATATGATGATGACATCATATATGTGACATCATCATTTGCATCATGGGAATTTATTACATATGAAGACAAAGAATTCATGACCGTTTGAAAGTCAAATTAGAGAATTCATTTGTATTGGTCGTTTGAGAGTGACCGTTTGTAGATGTCTGTTTCAAAGGGTTCCGTTTGAAGGGTTCTGTTTGAAATGGTTATGCCACTTTCAAACAGAAGGGTCTTTCCTATAAATAGCCTTCAAACGATTTCATTTGTAAGGTTCTAGATTCCGACGCCGAGGTGCTGTCGAAGTGTCTCCAGTCCTGTAAACGTTCAGAAATCAATATACGAGACATTTAATAGTGAATCCAAGCTAAACAAAGACCGAATCAATGAATTCTGCCTCTGATTCGGTCTGAGCACTCTTCTGATCGACTCGTTAGGTCGTTTCACGATCCTACAAGTGGTATCAGAGCTCAGGAGGAAGAGTTCTTACCGTTTAGCTCGTTTTCGCTGGAATATTCTATCTTCTACACCTTCTTTTCAAAACTGAACAAGTTTTCACGGATAAAATCGGCTGAAATTTTCACAATGTGTGTGTAATGGTATTTTAACAAACCCTTGAGAATATCGGATCTAAAATCGAAGTAAAAGTGGTAAAAATGGACTGAAAATACCATTCTGTTTGAACGAAGCATAGGTGTTCCGTTTGAAAACTGCCTGAACGTTTGAAATCTGCTCACATTTCATTTGAAACATCGTTTGAAGCTTGACATTACGTTTGAAAATGATGTAGTTTCAAACGTAACAGGACTATTACGTTTGAAATTTGTGTTCCGTTTGAACATATCGTTTGAAATTGATCATTACTGTTTAAAAGTGTTCTGTTTGAAACTGTCTGTTTGAAAGTCACACTTTGTTTGAGAGTTCACGTTTGAACTTATCGTTTGAAACTGATCGTTTGAAGTGTTGTTTGAAAGTGATTGAGGCTTCACGTGATACTTGTTTTTATCTGATCAGATGGGTCAGATGTGCATGTGATTACATGTAATTTGTTTCATGTAACGAGATTGTTTCTGAAAAGTGTATCATACTTTGTGCCGTTTGCAAGAAGTGATCAAAATCCATGTGATTCATTGTTGTGACCCAAAGTTAAAATTGAGTGAATGATGACAGCTACTTAGGATGTCAGATTGCATGTAATATTACTGTGTAATATCTCGGTTTATGTGAAAATTGTTTGTTTATGTCAATGAAATTGTTTTGAAATTGATTTTGTCAGTTAGCATGTGAAGTTCATCGACTTGTGTGACATTAAGAGCAACTTATGTGAAACAATTAATATCACCGATTTATTCATGATTATCGAAAATTGTAGTTGAGTATTAATTGTTGTCAGCTTAATAGATATTGTCATCAGTCCATGTGATCAAAAGAGTTTGGCCCAATAGAAGTTTTTTTTTAAAAGCAAATTGTCGGCACTTGATATATTCACAAGTTAAACATCACAAGTTGTCTGCCATAAACTTTTGAAGGTCCAATCAGAAGTGTTGTTAGTGACTATTTAAAAAAAAAAAAAATTGAAAACCAAAATATGGATGATGGTTATTGGAGAGAAAGAATAAGAAAGTGTTTGGAAAGAGAAGCCAAGAAAAAGGAGAAAGCTAAAGAAGAAATAGTATCAGCAAAAGAAGTTGAAAAAGTTCCGATTTTTGATCATTCGTTTGATGAAGAGAGTGACAATTATGAAGAGGAAATCCGGGAACTTGAATATCTTAAACAACAACTTCCATCTGATCAACGTAGTGGAAAGTTATTTTATGCCGATAAAATTGAAAAATTGAAAGAAAAACAAGATGCAAAAAGAAAGAATCAAAAGGCAGTCATTGTTAAAGAAGAGATCAGAGCTGAGAAGATTGAACAAGTTCCATTGGTCAAGGTTGAGAAAGTAGAATCTGAAAAACCTGTATCTGTAAATTCTGAACCAGAGTTAAAGAAAGAGGTTGAAGAAGACGCACCTATTTTTGATTATTCATCAGAAGAAGAGAGTAAGGATGAAAGTGTTCATGAGGAGAAGAAACAGGTTGAAAATATTTCAGTTTTGAAGGTTGAGACGAAAACTGAAGAGAAACAGATTTCTGGGAAATGCTTGAACTGTGAAAAATATGAGACAGACAATGCCAAACTCTTGAAGAATGTAGAGAGTTTGTCATTAGAAAACAAAAATCTTAAAAAATCAGAAAATGTTTTGAAAAATCAAATACAAAATTTGGAAAATGAAAAAATAAAAATTGAGAAAGTTTTTCAAAGTCAAATAAAAATTTTAGAAGATGAGAGAGATATGTTTGGTAAAAACAATCTTGAAAAACAAATTGAAATCAATTCTCATCTTGAAAAAATTATTCGACTTGAAAAGGAAGCAGAGTGTGCTCAAAAGAAAATCAGGGAATGGGAAGAAAAGTTGAAGGTTTTTGTGAATACTTCAGCTATTCCCTGCTCAAAATCAGCTAATTCTGTTCCAATAAGTGAAAATGTCACAAACTTTGACAATGTCAAAGTTGAAGATTGTGATGAAAAATCTGATGATGAAAAAGATAAAAGTGAAAAACAAAAATTGTTTTTGAAATTAAAAGAAAAGTTTCAAGAAACTATTCTACAATCAACTGAAAAGGGAGAATGCTCTAAGCAAAAACCTTTGAAGAAGAAAGTGGAATAAAAACAAAAAGAGAAAATTTTGAAAAATGTACAAAAAGATAATAAAAGCTCATCAGATCGATCATCCAATCGCAATGAAAAATTACAAAAAGTAAAAAATGAAAACTCAAAAATTGTTGGTAATAAGTGGTGCAGGTTTGACCACAGTGCTTCAAAGCCAAATTCAGCTTTCAGGAGGAGTGATGATCACCACAAAGCCAGATAATGCTATGATCTGAGTGTTTGGTGTGATAGTGGTGATTGGTACGATAACAGAGTGTGTTACACTTGTGGTGTTCGAGGACACATTGCTGTTAACTGCCAAGGTTGGAGTTATGAGACTAGGAGATGCTTTAATTGCAACATCAAAGGTCACATTGCCAGAGATTGCCCAAGGAAATCAAATGAAAGATTGAGGGTTAATTCTCAGAAGATGGCAAAGAAACCAGTCAATGTCAAGCCCAAAGAACAGAAGGTTCAAGAACCTAAAGTTCAAGAAACGAAAGTGAAGCTTTCACAGGGGCAAAAAGACAGACTGAGGAAAAAGAGGAAGAAGGCGAGAGAGTATCTGGAGAAGATATTGTCCTCGGATACAACTGGTAAAACAGATAAAAGTTCTGATAAATCGTCTTGCTCGCCAAAGACTGACAAATCAAGCAAAACGAATTCATCAGATACAAATCTGAGGAAAGAAGAGAGAAAGAAGAAGAAGAAAGTTGTTGGCGATGAATCTGGCTCATCAAAGTCAGACAAGCCACATTCAGGCAATGATTCTGGTATGGTAAAGCCAGAAGAGCAGGTACTTGAGGTAAAAACTGAGAATTCAGGTTTAACAATGGATGATGCAAATTTTCCACCATTGTTGAACAAGAATTCAAAATCACCCAAGGACCGTCAGGCTTGGGTGAATCAGTTTAAATGAAAAACCTGACTTGCCGGAGTTCCCAGGTTGGTAAGCGTGGAACAGGAATCGGCACATTTCTTGAGAAATTCACGAAAGTGATATTTCGACTTACAAGTGGTAAATCAGGGACATTAAGTTGTACTTGATTTTCTACATGTGATTGTGGTGTTAAAATCGATAAATGTTAAATCTTACAAGTGGTTAAAGAGAACAAGGTGATGAATGATCCCGAATTTGTGAAAAGACATACAAAACTTATTTTCCGGAAAAACCATTTTGATTAAAACAAACTTAAGTGTTTTGAAATCACTATGGGAAAATAGTTTGTTGTAAGGGGGAGTTCTGATTGTTCAAGCCAAGTGAATGGAGAATTGAAGTGATTCTCATCATGTTGTCACATTTCATGTATAGCTTGTTTTCAAATTTTCCCAGAAAATCAAAATTGATACATATTTTGATTTTAGGGGGAGTCAAAATTTTAAAAAAATTTGAAAATTTGAAAAAGTCAAAAACATGATAAAATCAAAAATGAGTTTTGTTGCATAAAAGAGGAAATGATAGTAGATCAGTTGGACTGTCACAGCATGCTAAAGAAATGTAAAGTCAAAATGTGATAAACGATCTCACTAAAGATGTGACGATAGGCTCAGCTAGACTAGTAGATTTGTGATAACGATACAAACTTAAATGAAAAAGCCTAGTTCTAGTGGGAAACACGGTCGAAAGCATAGTACTTAGTTTTGTCCTTCTTGATTGTGTGCCTACTCAGTAATCGCTGATTGTCGAAAGACATAAAACTGGTTAAGTTTGTGAACTTTCACAACTTTGCTGAAAAGTCGCTGTGATTGTGCATTTTATTTTGCAAAGATTTAAACTTGTTTTATTTCTTTATTTTGTTTAAGCATCGGACATCCTCTGCGTATACGTGAGTATCGACCTGGATGTTGTTGCCTAAACGTTCTGCTTTATTTTCTTTGGTGTTTCGTTTAAGCTTTGGATCACCTCTGCGTATACGGTAGTATCGACCTGGTGGTTAAAGCCTAAACAGCTTCAACTTGTTTTATTTTTCTTATTTTGTTTAAACATTGGACTTTCTCTGCGTATACGGAAGTATCAACCTGATTGTTAATGTTTAAACATTCTGCTTTGTTTTCGCACAAATCACAGTTGATAAAGTTTAAAGGCATTACTTGAGTTAGTGTATTGCATGATGAGGGGATATGCTGAGATCGTGGGGTCCATAAGAATTTAGTGCGAAATTAATATACCTTAACGTATCGGTAAGCATTTAGAAAGTTTTTAGATTGAGTTTAAGTGGACAACAATATCGTCAATCTACGTGAATCGTTTAGAACTTAAAACAATCAAAAGCTTAACGGTGCTAGTGATTGGTCACATAAACTGATATGATCCTCTTGCACAAACTCACAAAATATTGTCTGTAAATATTTCTTTATTGCATTTCTGTTATAGTCAAAAATCCAAAAAGATTTTAGTGTGTTTTAGCATAAAATTTTGATAAATGCAAAAAGATTTTCGACAACTGATGTTGATGAGCTGATTTTCAAAATTCCAAGTGCTGAACAAGATGAACTGGTTTAGGAGTGTGTGTACTGAATTGAAATATTTTGCTTTGTAAAAGAGTAGTTTGATTAGTTAATCAGGGTCATTAATTTGAACTTGATATAACTATTACTAGTAAGTTTTTCTTATTGATTTAAGTAAAAACTTATGTTGTGATGAGAAAATGTGTGCAGGAAATGAGCTAATCAGAGATAAAGCCAGGGATTGATCTCAAGGTGATAGCTAATTCCAGACGGCGATCCCATCATGATGAGAGGGGGAGTCTGACGAGGTTAGAGCCAAAGAGAAGATCCTGGTATATGCTAAGAAAGAAAAGAGACTGATAAAGACTGAAGATGCGAAGACTCGACACTTAAGACTCGTCAACATCTGAGGGGAAGTCTGTTGGTGCATTCATCTGTCGTCTTCGTCTTATGTCGAGTCTCGGGTTCGTTGCGTTGCTGAACAACAGTGATGTCATCATATATGATGATGACATCATATATGTGACATCATCATTTGCATCATGGGAATTTATTACATATGAAGACAAAGAATTCATGACCGTTTGAAAGTCAAATTAGAGAATTCATTTGTATTGGTCGTTTGAGAGTGACCGTTTGTAGATGTCTGTTTCAAAGGGTTCCGTTTGAAGGGTTCCATTTGAAATGGTTATGCCACTTTCAAACGGAAGGGTCTTTCCTATAAATAGCCTTCAAACGATTTCATTTGTAAGGTTCTAGATTCCGACGGCGAGGTGCTGTCGAAGTGTCTCCAGTCCTGTAAACGTTCAGAAATCAATATACGAGACATTTAATAGTGAATCCAAGCTAAACAAAGACCGAATCAATGAATTCCGCCTCTGATTCGGTCTGAGCACTCTTCTGATCGACTCGTTAGGTCGTTTCACGATCCTACAGGTAACACAAGGTCAAAATGAATCACTTAGAGATTACATCACTAAGTTTAGTAAAGAATCCTTAGATATTCCTAACTTGGATATTACTACGGCTGTAGAAGCCTTTAAAATGGGATTGCTTAGGGATTCATTATTCTATGATGATCTTGTTATGACCCCTTGCAGGAATCTTGATGACGTAAGAACCAGGGCCCTTAGGTTCATCCGCCTAGAGGATGACAAAAGGATCCAGGATAGATTGACAGGATCCTCAAAACAGGAGAAACAAGGATCCTGCTTCAGGAACAACAAATCCAAGTCCTACAACAAGTCTGATAACCAGAACGTGCATGCAGTGGAACAAGAAGAGGATGATGAGGATTATCCTCCTATTTCTGAATACTGTTTTTCTGTTGATAACAATGAACTAATCCTTGCAATGCAGAATCTAGGTGAGAAAGCTAGGTGTCTGAGAAAAAGTGATAAACCAGCTGCTACAAAGGATAAGTCCAAGTGGTGTGCATATCATGAGGATTTCGGGCGTCTCACTGAAGAGTGTATTGCACTAAGAAAGGAAATTGGTTACTTGTAGAGCAAGGGGCATTTGAAGGAACTTTTGGGACGAAAAAAGTCAAGGATCCAGGATCCTGAAAGGATCCCGGAAAGGGCTCCTGCTCCTCCAGCAGATGCACAAGTTATAAACTTCATATCCGGTGGATCAGACATTTGTGGTACCTCCTTTTCAGCAGCAAAAAGACATGCTAAGGAAACCAAGATGGATAATGGAGACAGACCCGTCCGGACCTCCGTTGTTACCCAGGATAAAGTCATAACCTTTGATGAGGATGATCGTGTTGATGTCCAGGATCCTCATCATGATGGTCTTGTAATTACATTGTTTATTTCTAACCACTTTGTTCACAGGATCCTAATCGATGGAGGAAGCTCTGTGAACGTCATTCAGCTTGATGTCCTCAAGAAAATGAATATCCCGGAGTTTGATATTGTCCCAAGATCCTCAGTACTTGTGGGATTCAGTGGAGAAACTAAGAATACATTGGGGGACATCAAACTCCCAATCTATATTGAAGGATTGCATTCTTATAAAAAAATTGTGTTATAGATTGCTTATCCTGTTGCAATGTTATCCTTGGCAGGCCATGGATACATGATATGAAGGCAGTTCCATCCACCTATCATCAGTGTGTAAAGCTTCCAAGTCCATGGGGAGTGGTGAAAATTGAGAGTGATCAACAAGAGGCTAAGAATTGTTATACATCATCAATGAAGCCAGCCTCAAGACCAAGGGAGCAATAGCAATTAAAGTATCCTTCAAGAGATGTCTTGGAGGCAAGAGAGCAGGATGTAAAAGAAATCCTCATGGATCCTCATGATCCTGAATCCATAGTCTTCATAGGATCAGGGATCCTTAGCAACATTGAGCAGGATCTAGTATCCTTCCTTAAGAGGAGGAAATCCACCTTCGCCTGGAAACATGAAGACATGACAGGTATATCTAAGGATATAATTACTCATAAGCTTGGCATTGATAGGTCATTCAAGCCTGTACATCAAAAGAGGAGGAAGTTTGCACCTGAAAGGAATGCTATTATCCAGGAAGAGGTAGATAAACTACTTCGGGCAGGTATGATAAGAGAGGTTAAATATCCAAGATGGTTAGCCAATGTGGTTGTTGTTCAAAAGAAAAATGGAAAGTGGAAGGTATGTGTCGATTTTACTGATTTAAACAAGGCATGTCCCAAGGATCCTTTCCCATTACCCCACATTGACTCCATGGTGGATGCTACCACGGGTCATGAGTTGTTGACTTTTATGGATGCTTCATCTAGATTTCAACAAATTCAGATGGAACCGTCTGATCAAGAGGATACAGCCTTTATGACCCCAACTGGTATATATTGTTATATTGCTATGCCATTTGGACTAAGGAATGCAGGTGCTACTTATCAAAGGCTAGTCAATATGATGTTCAAGGAACAAATTGGACACACTATGGAAGTCTATATAGATGACATGGTGGTTAAGTCCAAGAAAGCTGAGGATCACCTTAAAGACTTGGAGGAAGCATTCAATATCCTTGATAAATATAATATGAAACTAAATCCTTCCAAGTGTCATTTTGGTGTTAAGGCAGGTAAATTCTTAAGCGATATGGTGACAAAGAGGGGCATTGAAGCAAGTCCAGAGCAAATCAAGGCTATTGTGATTATCAAATCTCCTGCCAATGCTAAGGATGTGCAAAGATTGACAGGCAGGATCGCAGCCTTGAACAGGTTCATATCCAAATCCTCAGAAAAGTGAAAGGAATTCTATGACATCCTGAGGAAGAACAAGAAATTTGAATGGACTGAGAAGCATGAAAGTGCCCTCAAAGCTCTTAAGGATTACCTATCCTCAGCCCCGGCCTTGATGAAACCAGAAAAAGGGGATATATTATCCTTATACTTAGCAGTATCCTCAAAGGCAATAAGTGCGGTCCTTGTTAAGGATCACCAAGGTACACAACATCCTGTTTATTATGTAAGTAAGAGTTTACTTGATGCTGAATCCAGGTATTCACACTTAGAGAAACTTATCCTTGCATTAATTATGGCATCTACTAAATTAAGACATTATTTTGAGACTCATGCCATTATTGTTAAGACTAATTTTCCAATTAAGAATGTTCTCAGGAAACCTGAAATGTCAGGAAGGATGGCTAAGTGGGCAGTGAAGCTTAGTGCGTATGATATAAGATATGAACCAAGGACTACCATCAAATCCCAAGCCTTAGCTGAGTTTGTGGCAGATTTTAATAGTGATTTGCAAAAGGAAGCTGAGTTAGAAGTCCAACAGCTTGAAGAAACTAAGGATCCTTGGATACTCTTCACTGATGGAGCCTCTAATGTAAAAGGAACAGGGCTTGGAATACTACTAAAATCGCCACAGGGGGACATAATACCCCACTCCATAGCTTGTGAATTTCAAACTACCAACAATGAGGCTGAGTATGAAGCCTTGATAGATGGTTTGCAAATTGCTAAGCATATGAGGATCAGGAATCTTGAGGTACATGTAGATTCATTATTACTCACTAATCACTTTAATGGATCCTATGCTGTTAAAGGTGAAAAATCAAATATTTAGAGATAGTCAAAGAATTGGCACTCTCTTTTGTTTCCTTTAGTTTGACACAGGTACCAAGGGAAGAGAATGCAGAGACTGATGCATTAGCCAATCTAGGATCATCCTTGAAGATCCAAGAGGATATCAAGATCCCTATTATCCACATTCTAACCCCTGCTATCGAGGATCATGTAGCCATGGAGATAGGAGAGGATTCTGCTATTGTCCCTACTGATGATACACAATCCCATTCAGGATCATGGATAATTCCAATAATGAGATATATCCAACATGGAGAAAACCCCAGGGCTTTCAAAACTAAGGTATCTCAATTTACAATATTGAATAACATGTTGTATAAACGATCTCTTGCAGGTCCATATCTAAGATGCATTGAGGATCCTGAAATCCAAGAAGTCCTAAAGGATTTCCATGAAGGAGATTGTGGAAACCACACTGGGGGCAGGGCATTATTCTCAAGGATCCTGAGGACATGATACTATTGGCCTACTATGAAGAAGGATGTTGTGGAGTATGCCAAGAAGTGTGATCCTTGTCAGAGACACAGTAATATCCTTCACTAACCAGCAGAACTTTTGCATCCTATATCCTCTTCTTGGCCATTTATGAGGTGGGGAATGGATATAGTTGGTAAGCTTCCTAAGGCACCTGGTGGAAAAGTATTCATGCTTGCTATGACTGATTACTTCTCCAAGTGGATAGAGGCTGAAGCCTTTGCTCAAGTCAGAGAAAAAGAAGTGATATCCTTTATTAAGAGAAACATTATTACTAGATTTGGTATCCCTTCTGAAATTGTCTGTGATAATGGATCCCAGTTTATTGGGAATAGAACTACTAACTTTTGTGACAGCTGGGGGATTAAGATGATAACATCAACACCAGTCCACCCACAAGCTAATGGTCAGGCAGAATCATCCAACAAGATTATCATCAACAATTTGAAGAAAAAGCTTGGATCCAAGAAAGGAAAATGGGCAGAAGAACTACCTTATGTACTTTGGGCTGATAGGACAACTCCCAAGAATGCTACTGGCCAAACTCCATTCTCTTTGGTATTTGGTGCAGAATCAGTGATCCCTACAGAGATGGTGGTTCCTACTGCAAGAACAAGCATCCGTGATCCTGAAGAAAATGCTGAAAACTTGGTTCAAGACTTGGATACTATATAAGAACTCAGGGATTTGGCAAGGATAAGGATGGCCAGTTATCAACAAAGGATGGCTGTAGCCTACAACAAAAATGTCAGGATCGGGAAATTCCAAGTTGGTGATATGGTGTTAAGGGAAGCATTTCAAAATACCACCAATCCTGCTGATGGAAAGTTGGCACCGAAGTGGGAAGGCCCTTACTTGATTGAAGCTGAGGCAGGAAAGGGGGCATATCGATTGCTAACAATGGAAGGTGACTTGCTACCAAGAGCTTGGAATGTTGTCCATTTGAAGAGATACTTTATGTAACAAGGATCCATGATCCTTACCTGACAAGTATCCTTGAAGGATCCCTACAGGACAGATGATCCTCATTTTGGTAATGATCTAATCTCAAACTATTTCATTCATTAATTATCTTATATAAGGATAAGGATCCTGCATCCTTTATCCTCCTTTCACTTGATTCTGAGTTTTGAAGGTTCAGGTATTCTTAACAAAGGATTGAGTATCCACAGAAGTATCCAGTTATTTGGGCTTGACCCCAGTTATCCTTTGGGCTTGACCCCAGTTATTTGGGCTAGTCCCCAGTTTGGGCATGTCCCTAGTTTCGCCAGTAGCGCACGATGATCCTGGTATAGTTCATGGCAATGGGACCAGTACTCGCTTTAGGGGCTGATAATTTCATTGTACTGTCTATATTCAGGATCCTACGTATAATGGTAGACGTACCATACATCCGTTCCTAAGGTTTCTAACGTTTTCACGTTAGCTAAGGTTTTGGCATTTTCATGTCACTAAGTTTGGAGAGTCGCCAGTAAGGGCCATACTCCAGTTTACACACGATCCTTGGGCTTGTCCCCAGTTATCCTTTGGGCTTGTACCCAGTTATCCTTGGGCTTGTCCCCAGTTATCCTTTGGGCTTGTCCCCAGTTATCCTTTGGGCTTGTCCCCAGTATATTGGGCTTGTCCCCAGAATCGTTGGGCTTGTCCCCAGTTACTAACTTTCATCTTATATTGTCTTAGTCCCAAGTTGTATCCTATTTCAGGTTTTTGAAGCTAAATGACCAAGGATCCTTGATCCTTACCTTCTACTAAGGTTTGTCTTTTGGTTATCCTAATTATAAGTGTTAAAGGATTGGATCCTAACTTGGATTCTCAGGTATGATCCTTAATTACTTTGATTTTATTTATTATTTACATAAGTGGCCCTTATCCTTTGACAACTGAATTTATGATCCTTAAACTACACTACTTTTCAGAACTTGTCGACTATAGGATATGTGATCCTTGATCATATCCTAAACTTTTTGAGGATATTTCTTAATTTTTTTCCTTAGTTGATAAGTTCAGACAAAATGAATATCACAACAATTGAAAAGTAAAGTACTAACAAGGATAGCAACACGGGAGATAGCCAAAAAGTTAAAGTTATTTTATTCACAAAACGTTAAACCCTTTAAGGTTGTCAAAATTGCCAACCCACGTTTCTACCAGCAAAACGTGGCCCATCCACATGGGTTGGCAAAGGGTGTCCATTATTTACGGGTCTTTGTAGTGCAGGAAATAAAAGACGGAAGGATAACAAGTGGCTTCATCCCCCAAACAGAGGATCCATCCACCACCCATTATCCTGCCTATTGTCCAAGGATCCATGATCCTTCATCCTAGAAACTATTGTCAAAAGTTATTACAACCCCAAGATTGTTTCAAAACACCATAACCAAAATAAAACTACCAAATTCTAAAAAAAATAGACTTCGGCTACGTCTAGAAATGTCCTTCATCGCCCATTCCAGCAGCTCAAGCCTTAGCTGCATCACCACCAGCATCATCAGCATCAGCATGATCCTTACCACTTCCACTCGCTTTAATTGCCAAGACCACTCGCTTTAATTGCCAAGACCTCAACAGCCTCTTCTTCATCATCCAGCTCAGCCAATCTAGCCTTCCAGCCCTCTACGTCCTAGCTGCTCTTGTCAAAGTTAGGATCCAGATCTTCCTGGGCCATCTGCAACTGGGTTTTGTACATAGCTATGGCAGCGGAGACTTTAGCATCATTTGTGATCTCATTCTTCTCTTGGTCAGCAGTGATGTGAGCCGGGACGAGTTCCCTCTTGACCAGATTGACATCATTTTCAAGGAAGGAAATCTTCTTATCCATGGCCAACATCATCTTTTGGGGATGGCAGTACTTGGGCTAGCAGCAGCTTTTTTCTTCCCGGACCTGGGACCAACAGTGGTGAGATCGGTGACACTGAAACGGGTAGCAGACTTCGATGATTTTCCAGAACCTACACATTCAAAAACAGATAAGTATCCTTATTTCATTTTAATTTAAGCATTTAATTACATATAAACATGGATACTTACTTGACATTGTGACAGAACCTGAGGATACCTCTTGAGAATCCTGGGTATTTGCTTTAAATGATCTTATTTCAGGATCAAGCCTCCGAAAAGCAGCAAGCCTTTCCTTCGTTGCAGGTGTTGAAATAAGGTGTGCGACAGTGATAGCTGCAAAATAGAAACAAAAGGATGTTAGTGATCCTCAGCAGAAACCAGGTCATCTGGTGATCCTTCTAAGGATCCTCTATCCTACCATGGGTGGTCCATTTTCTAGGCAGATCATTTCCATCAGGGAGAGAATCCCTTCTGACAAAGAAGAATCGCCGTTTCCAGTTGGTGTCATTCTTAGTGGCTTTGAAGATGGGGTGTTCTTCACCAGGTTTATGTTTGAGTAGATATCGGTGGGATCCATGGCTAACAAGGTCATACATCTTTATAAACTCTGAAATTCCCAGATCAATTCCTTCATGTTCAATGATCCTTTCAAGGGTATATAAGACCCTCCAGATCATTGGCATCGGTTGAATGTAGGAGATGCCGGTGAGAGAGAAGAAGGATTGGGTGAAATCTGGAAAAGGATATGAGTATCCTATTGTAAATGGTGTGACCGGAATGGCTACCCAAGTTTCAGAAATATTGTTGGATCTGAGTTTGTTTTTTATTGTATTTTCGTTTGAAATTAAGATGAAAATGAAAGAGTTGTGCAGCGGAATTAAGATGAAAACAAACTTTGCATACAATCAAACGAGAGTAATACTTTAATCAAACATCTTTACACAATGAATCGAAAGATTGAATTTGTTTCAACAACGATTACAATGATTGATGAATGAATGCAAACTCCCCCTCAGCCAGAGCTCAGTAGTTTGTTCATGCAAAGAAGACGATGTTATAAAAGAGCTAATAGAACAGTACAAAGTACTGAACTATTTATAGGCACTTGCAAACTACTGAGCATCTTTACCTGACGTCATCATGAAAGTGACATCTAACCTCCTAACAAACTCTAACCTCTGATCTGTACAAACACTGATGTACTAACAACTGCTATTACAATTTAATACATAAAAGACACTTAAACAGCTGCTGCATCCTTCCACTGCTGTGAACCCAGCAGTGCTTGTCCGGATCAGCAGTACTAGACTCAAGGCAGTAGATTGAGTCAGCAGAACTTTGGTCTTCCATCAGTCTTTGACATTGGGCAGTAGATTCAAAGCAACAGTTGTAGGTCAGCACTTAGTAAGATCAGCAGATAGGAGGTCAGCAGATATGAAACCACTTTCAAGGGGAGAGATTTGTATGAACCAACTGTAATAGTCTGCTTATTCTGGATCCACTGCTCTGATCTAGTTTTGGCTTTAATTATCTGTTCCTCTGATAGGGTTCAATCCCAACAATCTCCCCCTGGAACAGATAATGCAAAAACTCTTCATTATTTGTGGAAATCTTTATTGCCTCATCAACAGTTCCCTTATCTGACCTTTAAATTGTAATTCAAAGTCTAGGGCATCTGTATCTTCATCATCCCTGCTAAGTGGAAGATCAAGGAGATCCTGCAAATCTTCAAGACTCAGGCCAAGAGCTTGTTCCCTTGATATTTTCTTCACTTCTCCACCAGACCTGAGCAAAGTCAATACGCAGGTCTGTTTTTCAGTTTCCTACTTTTGTATTTTTGAGCCTGGTGGGTTTCTTGGGAGATGTTTATTTGCAGAAGTATTTGGTGAGGCTGGCCTGTTCATGACTGGCTGAGCAGCACTTGCAGATTGTTCCAATTCAAGATCTTCTTTTATCATTACTTTCGTGCCTGCTTTTACAATGGCATCTCCAGCTAAAAGATCTTGAATTGTTTCCATACTAAACTGGTTTTTGCTCCTTCTTTTGTAGATGGCAGCACCAGCTGGAGCAGTGGTTCTTTTGACTTGCAGCTTTGGTGGTCTTTTAGAAACCTCTGCTTTAGAATAGTCAGGCTTTTGAGGAACATTTGGGTCTTTCTTTCTTAGTTCCTCCAACCTTTTGTAGGTGGCCCTGACTCTATCTTCTCCCCACTTTGTCACTGAATTCCTTGACCCATAATCAGCTGCAATCAGCTCCTCTTTCATTCTCTTCAACTCTAACATCTTCTCAGCTTCAAATTGTTTAAACTTTTCAGGAGGAGTCTGCTTGACCTTATTTTTAATCATTCCTTGAATCCTGGCTGCTTCTTTTTCAAGCTCAGGAATGGTCCAGTTTTTGTACATGTGTTTCTCCCCCTTGTATTTCTTGTAGGTCATGATGTTCTCAATGTAGTCTTTTCTCAAGGACACATCTGCCCTTTCTGAAATTTTCTGACATACATTTTTGGCAAATCGCTCCATAGCATTGACCTGTGAGAGTAAAAACTGATAGTTTTGTTGAAATTCTCTATCAGATTTCCCTTTTCTTTTTTTGATTGCAATATCCTCTGCTTGTTTGGCCTTAAGCTTCAAGTATTCTTCAATATTGTTAGGCCTGGGATATCCTGCAATTGATGGCAAACTCCTTTTGGCTGGGTCGTCCTCATAATAAAAGGATTTAATTTCTTCCCTAACTGCAATGAGTTCTAGAGGGAATGAGACACCAGCAGGAGGTAGTGTTTGTGTAATTTGAGCTGAAGAGAGAGGTATAGGTTTTGGAATAGTGACAAGTGACAGGGATTTCGAAGATGGTGGTGGTGAAGGGTCATCATCTTTGAGAATTAGCCTTCTCCTCTTTGTTTGAGGAGGGGCTGATGATGTTTTGGATGGAACAGTGGTGGTGGATGTAGCGACAGTGGTTTGTGATTGACTAACAGTTGTTGAAACAACTGGTGTTTCAACCACTGTTGTCATTACAACAGATGTTATAACATCTGTTGTCTTCTGCTGTTTATCAGCAGGTGAAAGTGGCGATTGGATTGTTTTTGGTGGTGACAGTGGTGGTGATGAAGTAGTGGTGTGTGTTGAGACGGTGTGTGTTGAAGTGAGACCAAATGTTGAAACCACTGAAGTACCAGCAGTAGTTGATACAGCATGAGTTACAACAGCTGTTTGAGTGGAAGTTTGATGCTGATGACTTTTGGATGGTGGTTTTGGAGGCTTTGGAAATCTGGATGGGATGGACTTAGGTTTCCTTTTTGTCTTTGGATTTTTGGAATCCTTTGATCCAGAACAACCTTGCTCATACAGTTTCATGAAATCTCTTTTCTCCTCATTCCACCTTGAAACATCCTTTGCCATTCTATCTCTTTTTACACTTGCTACTCCTTCATCAAGTGCTTCTTGAGTAGCATCAACCTTCTTACTACCATCTGGAACAGGAATTTTTCTGGTCATGGCATCCTTTTCAGGTTCAATGTAGAGACCATCATCTATTCCTTTCTTCTTCCACTCCTGAATTTTCTCCCCCTTTTTGGCATTATCGTCTGGGAGTTGATCAATGAAAAGTACTGTTGGAGGAGCAGTGCCAGTGGTGTGCAGGATCTGAGTTTTGAGAACTTTGAGATCAGCCTGAGTGTTTTTGAACCTTGACTCCATTGCATTTCGCAGCTGTTGGACATGTTTTTCATGTTGCTGATCTGCTAGTTTTGCTTGTTGATGGAGAAAAGGTTGACATAAATCCCAGAGCTCATTTGTAGCAGGTGCCCTTTGTGGAGCAGGTGCTTGAGGTGGAATAGCAGTGGATTGTACCTTTTGTACTTGTAACACCTGTTGTAGCATATCTTTGAGTTCTGCAACAGAGTTATCAAGTTTTTCAATGCGATCCGTCAATTTCTGGTACTTTAAATCATCACCCAAGTGAATGAGATCATCTGATTTCCCACTAGCAGTGGTTTTATCAGTGGTAGATGTAGGGAGTATACTCCAAACATTAACCACTGATGCCCCTTTTTCGTGGTACTGGGGTCTTCTTCCTTCAACACTTGACAACCTTTTGATGTTGCCAGTAGGATAAATAAATCCACTGGTGGTTGGCAGAGGTGCTATAAAAGGAATTGCCTCCAAGGAAGTCTTATTAATGTAACCACTGTCCAACTGTAAACCAGTGGGTTCAACAGTTGTAGTGGCTGCTTCACTTGAACTACCACCAAGAGTTACTTGTAACTCAAGGGGTCTAATCTCCTCAGGTTGTGTTGGTGGGTTAGCAGAGATTGATACATCAGACCCAGTCAGTTGTTGAGGTATATTCTCTTTGATAGGTGATTGAGAAGGACTGGTTAATGCCTGGTTCAAATCAATTGCATCCAACAGCAGTTTAGTTGGTGGGGGAATTGTGGATGTGAAGGGTGGTGTAGAAAGTGGATTTGCCCCGGGTATTGAGCTGTGGATGATAGAAACGAGTGTTTCCAGAGCATCATGATGTGGAGACCCTATTTGTACAACCTATTCTTTTTGTGAAGAAGCAGGAGGAGTTTCGGTTATGGGTTGAGATATTTGTACCAACTGCTGTGAGGAAGTAGCAGCAGTGGTTTCTTGTGACTTTTGTGTTGTCACTGGCAGAAGCTCTGGTATCTCATCCTCCAGAGATGCCTTTTTGATGGTTTTGGGGGGTTTTTGTGTTTTTCTTTTTGTTGGCTTTTTGGTGATTTTAGGTGTGGGTTTCAAAACAGTTGTGCTGCTGCTTTGATCACCTTGAGCAGTGGGCTCAGCAGCAGATACCTGAGGAGCAGTTGTAACTGCTAAAATCTGCTCAGGCACCTCTGCTTGTGTTTTGCAAGGTGCTAACATTCTTGAAAAAGTTTCAGTTGTTAAACTGTTTATTTGAGTAGAGTCACCTTGGTTTATTACAGCTAAATCATTCTTACTGAATTTCTTTGCAAAATAGTAACTTAAAAACCTTGGAAACAGTAAGAATGATTTTGTTTCAACATTATTAACCAAATCTTTAAAAATTTCCCGAGAATAGTTAAAATTTTCTCCTTGAAGAATTGCATATCCCAGATTTTGAATCTTTAAAGGGATTTCATTGAAAGAAGTGGTTTTGTTTGAAACACACAGTAGGAGGGTATGAAATAAAAATCTGGTTGCAGACGGAAAATAACCTTTTTCTAAGGTAATTTTCTTCATCATTGTTGCTTCATACCCTCTCTCAATGAAGTCAGTTTGTAACTCGTTTTTAGTGAAAGAAATTTTACCTTCCTGATCACCGAGTTGAAAGACCTCTGAAATGGATTGTGGCGTGATTTGGACAGTTTTACCCTTTATAGAAGAGTTTATGGTGGTTGTAGTGTCTCCTTGTTTCTCAAGGGTTGCATTCTTCCAGAACTCCCGTTGGGTCGCCAAATAGATTGGTGCATCGGCAGTGAACAAAGTTTTGTACTTTGATTTTGCCATGGTGTCAAGGATGGAATCGAAAACCTTTGTGGTTCCTGGTTTTGTGAGAAGACCCAGGAGATTGTGAGATGGTTTATGTGGAATTTCAGTGGAGATTGCCTTTTGAGAGGCTATTTTCGATGAGGATTTGGATGAGGGTTTTGAAGATGACTTCGATTTTGTCATTTTGAAGATGAATGATTGAAGAAATTTGTAGAAGATGAGAGGAAAAACTGCTTTGAGAAGAGAATTTTTAAGAATTCAATTCGACAGTAAAACCCTGTTTTGGTGGTGAGTGGGGCATTTTATAGGGAAGAAAGTGAATGCTGAGGTGGTAGCCGTTACAAAAGGTCTGACCACTATGTACTGCCCACGTGACAACCCCTGGTGAAAGTAAAGGACAGTACTTTTATGAAAGTGACTAATGAAGGCAGTGGTATGAAATCAGTGGATGATTTTCACTATCAGTGGATAGCATATCAGTGGATAATACACTGCTTTTGAACAACAGAGTTTATCAAAGGAATGAGAGAACAGGGGTTGACTTTCAGCAGTGGACAGACTTTTGAAGTAGAGCAGACTTTTGAACAATCAGTGGTTAATGGCAGACTTTTAAGGATTTTAATGAAAATATCATTTTTAGCTATTTTTAAGGATGGAGTTTTGATTTTCTGAAAACATTTTGTTGCTTTTATTCATAGAAAAACAAGATGTTGCTTGTTATTCCATGTTCAGCATCCCAATTCTAGAGACCAAGATTTCAAAAGTGGCTGTATCAAGTGCTTTTGTGAGCACATCAGCCAGCTGGTCTTTAGTTGGGACATGATGCAGAGAAATCAAACCTTTTTCATAGCAATCCCTCACAAAGAAATGTCTGATGTCGATGTGTTTGGTGGTTGAATGGGAAACTGGATTTTTGATGATATTTTCTGCTGCCTGACTGTCCAACATGAGTGGTGTCTTTAAGGCAGTGATACCAAAATCCAGCAACTGATTTTGAAGCCACAGGAGTTGGGCTGTACAGCTTGCAGCAGCAATGTATTCAGCTTTAGCAGTGGATGTTGAAACAGCTGCTTGCTTTTTGCTTTGCCATGAAACTAAGCAATCACCTAGAAACTGACACCCTCCTGATGTGGACTTCCTTGTGGTATGACATCCAGCAAAGTCACTGTCTGAGAAACCTGAAAGCTTGATGTTCCCATTAGCTGGATACCAGATACCAAGTGTGGGAGCACCTTTTATGTATCTGAAGATCCTTTTTACAGCAATGAGATTTGATTTTCTGGGAGCTGATTGACTTCTTGCACAGACACATGTTGCAAACTTGATGTCTGGTCTAGATGCAGTTAGGTACAATAAAGACCCAATCATGCTTCTATAAAGTGTTTGGTCAATCAGCTCATCCTTTTCATCAGACATGACCAGCTTATTTGTTGCCATGGGTGTGCTGCATGGTTTACAATCATTCATATCAAATTTGGTTAAAAGTTCTTTAGCATATTTGCTTTGATGAATGAAAGTTCCATTTTGCAGTTGCTGTACTTGGAGACCAAGAAAGCATTGCAGCTCACCCATTGCACTCATTTCAAACTCAGCTGTCATGAGTTATCTAAACTCTTCACACATTGAGTTACATGTGCTTTCAAAAATAATGTCATCCACATAAATCTGGACAATCATTAAATCCTTCCCTCTCCATTTTAAAAACAGTGTTTTATCAATGGTACCTCTTTTGAAACCATTTGAGAGTAGGAAGTTGGAAAGAGTTTCATACCAGGCCCTTGGTGCTTGTTTCAAGCCATACAAGGCTTTGTTAAGCCTGTAGACATGATCTGGATAAAATGGATCCTCAAAACCTGGAGGTTGACAAACATACACCTCTTCTTAAATTGTACCATAGAGGAAAGCACTTTTGATATCCATTTGAAACACCTTCATATTGTGGTTGACAGCAAAGGCCAGGAACAGTCTAATTGCTTCTAATCTTGCAACAGGGGAAAATGTTTCATCATAATCAATCCCCTCTTCCTGTCTGTAACCTTGAACCACAAGCCTGGCTTTATTCTTGACAACAATACCCCTTTCATCAGTTTTGTTCTTGAAGACCCACTTTGTGCCAATGGGACTAACCTCTTCTGGCAGTGGTACAAGCTCCCATACTTGTTGTCTTTTAAACTGTTGGAGCTCCTCTTGCATGGCTTCTACCCAGCTGTTGTCTTTTAGTGCCTCTTGGTACTTGACTGGCTGATGGAGTGATAGAAAACCAGCAAAAAGACAAATGTTTTGGGTTTGGCTTCTTGTGAGCACCCCTTCATTTATGTTGCCAATGATTTGATCAGGTGGATGACTCAAGAAGATTAAATCTCCTTGGTATGGTATGATGGCATTGGTTGGTGAAGGCTGCAAATGTGTATCATCTGAGCTAACCACTGCTGGGGACTTTGATGATCCAGCAGTGGCTTCAAAAGGTGGTGGAATAGGAGGTAATGAAGTGGACAACTGCTGACTTTTATCCACTGTTTGAGGACTTTTGTCAGCAGTGTTTGAGGATGTGGACGCAGTGGTTGATGGGCTACTTTGGTCAACAACTGTTGAGGTAGCAGTGGTTGAGCTTTGACAACTGTTTTGAACAGCTGGTGCTTTTCCCTTTATGGCAGACCTTTGAGGGATGATGATTTCATACCCATAGTCTGGTGTTGTATTCTATGATGGACCTGCACTGTTAGTCTTGACAGAAGTATTTTCAAAAGTAAATTTTTCAAGATCAAACAGATCTGCAGGGTTTGCTGGGATTTTCATTAATGAAAGTTCATTGAATTTTACATTCAAAGTCTCCTCCACTGCCTTGGTCCGTGTATTGAACACTTTGTAGGCCTTGGCAGTGGTTGAGTATCCCAAATGATAACCACAATCAATTTTGGCTGCAAATTTTGAAATGGAATCTTTTAAGTTCAAAATAAAGCATGGGCAGCCAAACACCTTGAAATATGAGATTAGTGGTTTGATTTTATACAGAATTTCATAAGCAGTCTTTTTGTGCCTAGGGTTTATTAAAACTCTGTTCTGGACATAGCAAGCAGTGTTTACTGCCTCTGCCCAGAAAGTTAGTGGCAAACCTGAATCTGCAAGCATGGTTCTGGCAGCCTAAATCAGAGTTCTGTTCTTCCTTTCCACTACCCCATTCTGCTCTGGTGTTCTAGGGATGCTGTACTGCCTTACAATCCCTTTCTTCACACAGAAGGCATCCAACTCCTTATTTTTAAATTCTGTGCCATTGTCACTCCTAAAGCTTTTCACTGGAAGGTCAAATTGCTTTTCAACCTGTGTCACAAATTCTTGCAAGATGCCCGCAGTCTCATCTTTTGAGTGTAAAAAGAAAGTCCATGTAAACCTAGAAAAGTCATCAACAATAACCAAACAATATCTTTTCTTTTTGAGGCTCATGACTTGAACTAGGCCAAACAAATCCATGTGTAGCATTTGCAAACACTAGGTTGTTTTGGACTCTTCAATGGACTTGTAAGAACTTTTATGCTGTTTTCCTTTTAAACAGGAAATGCAATGTTCAGGACATGAAAACAATTTTTGTGGTAGGCCTCTCACCAAACCATTTTTTGAAATTTCTGTGATTGTCTTAAGATTTGTGTGCCCCAACCTTCTGTGCCACAGTTCTGTCTCTTTGTTAGAGGAAGCTGAGAACAGACAGGCATCAGTCTGGGACACTCTTTTGACATGTCAACAACATAAACATTGCCACTTCTTTGAGCAACAAGTGTAGTTTGACCAGTTTTGATTATTGCTTCAATCTTTTTGACCATTTCTGGTCCAACAATCCTACAACAGTCTTTTGTGAAGAATGACCCAAATCCCTTGTCACTCATTTGGGACACACTCAGAAGGTTGAATTTTAGATTGTCTATTAGATTGACATTTTCAAATTTTACATTTCCAGATTGCACTGTACCAGACCCCAGAACCTTCCCTTTACTATTATTCCCAAAGGATATATCACCCCCTCCATGGATTTTAAAGTCTTTGAGGAGGGCTTTACATCCTGTCATGTGCCTGGAGCCTCCACTATCTACATACCAAAGACTATCAAAGCATGCTGAAGCTCCCTGCACATGAAGTAAAAGGGTTAGTTCATTAAGGTCTCCAAAGCCAACAAGGCTTTGGATGGGGTCTCAACAGTGTCTGGGATGGATGCAGAGTGATGGACAGTGGTTAGGTCAGGGGTTTGGACTGTTTTAGGGCAGTGTTTTTCTAACCACTATTGTGGGTCCTGACCAATCACCTGCTGGTAACCAAAAGGATGCCTGTTCACTCTGGGTTTAGAAGGCCTTTTGTAGGCTTCATAAACGTGTGGAATCCTTTGGTAAGACTGTTTTTCCCTGCCTTTTCTGAACTGATTGGCAGGGGGTGCATCAGTAACCTGAACATCTCTTTTGACAGATGTTTGGTTCAGCTGTTTTGTGACAGCTGTTTCAACTGGCACAAACAGTGGTTGTTTCTTGGTGAATTTGACAGATGATGATGAAGATGATGGACTCAAGGATGTTTTAGCCATGTACTCATTCTGTTTCACATCAAAGTTTTTGAGATACACACATGCTTGAGTTTTGTGGTTTGTTTTACCACAAACAATGCAACTGTCTGCTGAAACAGTGACACTTGTTCTGTTTAAATCATAGGCTTTCAAGTGGAAACAATCTTTTGTTAGATGATTCCTTTTCTCACAGAATTCACAAAACAAGTTATCAATTTTTTCTTTCTTCTTTCTCTTTTCAGACTCCTTTGCAGCAGAGGTTTTAACCACTGCTGGGATGTCCTTGAGAGGTATGACTTTAGCTTTTGGAGCCTTGACACCATCAGTTGATGTAAAGTCCATTGGCTTGAAATTTTCAAGAATGTCACACTCATCAGACCATTTTGGTTTAAACTGGTATACTTCAAGCTCCTCAAAAGTAGAGGATCCCATTGGTCTGTCAAGTGTGATTTTGTTACCAAGTTTGTCAGTGATTTTCACTTCTTGGCCATTCTTGTTTGTGGGGATGAACTTAGTGGTTACATCAGTGGTTTGAACAGATTTTTCAAAAGCAGTGTTTTCATCATCATATTTTCTATAGCCAACCCCAAATTTCACATTGCTTTTTCTCTGTTTTTCAAGCATAACCTCATATCCTCTGCAGGATTCCACCCATCTTTCACAAGTAATCTGGGTGGATTCCAACTCCTTTTTGCAAACTTGGTATTTTTCTACCATAGTTTGAAGTTGGGTTTTGGTTATGCTTTGCTCTTCTTTTAGACAGTTGATCTCTTTTTCCTTTTCAGTCAATTTGTTTTTAAGTTCTTTTAAAGACTTTTCAAATTTAACCTCATCAGTCAAGATTTTATCCCGAAGGTTTTCATTCACCTCTTTAATGTTAGCAAAAGCAATTATGCAATTGTCAGAACACAGTTTTTCAAGAACTTGAGGAGATACCTTGGCAGCTGCCATCATTGCACAATCACATTGATGATCTTCTTCATCATCAGCTTTCACCTTCTTTTCACCAGCCTTTTCTTCTTTCTCTTCTTCTTTGTCCTCTACGGACCATGGATCTGTCATTGGTTCAATCAGGGTACCTGAACTTTCTCCCAACAGTAGTTCACCAGCCACAGCAGTAACCACTGCTTCAGTCACCTCTTCCACTGTTTCAAAGCTCTACTGTTCCTCCTCAGTTTCAACCCCCTCCTGTATTGACTCTAAAGCCATCAAACAAAACTCATCATGAGAAGAATCATTAGAAGCATAGAGTGCAAAATTTTCATCACTAAGATCTTCAGGCATACTGCTCCAGTCAACAAACCCTTGAGTGAAAAAACTTTGTTGATCTGGTTATACTGCTGCTGGAGCAGTGGTTTGAGGTGCAACAGGTTGCACTTGTACCTGTGGAGCAGGGGTTTGAACGTATTGGATTTGTGGAACAGTAGTTTGGACATAGTGCACTGGCACAGGGGCAGCAGCATAGTGAGCAGTGTTCACTTGAGCTGCTGGGGTATACTGGGCATAGTGCACAGTGCTTTGGTTTTGAGGTCTAGGATTTGAGCTAGGATGAGTAATTATGGGACCAGTAGTTTGACTCCTACATTCCCTAGCGAAATGTCCCAACCTATTACACTTGTAGCACTTGATTTTCGATTTATCCAACCCAACCCTTAGATTCCCATGCAACCCTGGGAATTTTCGCCCTGTTCTTTTGTAAAATTTGCTAGTTCTAACACTTAGCAAGGCCAGTTGGTGCAGGATGTCCATTTCCTCTAAGTCAGTGGGATCGAAATGTTGTAAATCATTGAGTTCAAAGCTTAGATTATCTGACATCTGGTTTTCATTTGCAGTGAATGCATAACTTGCAGAGTGAGGATCAGGGTTGTTAAAATTTGCACCAGCAGTTATGTCAATGAAGTGATCATAACCCTGATCCTTACCACTGCTCCCAGATTCTTCTTGACCCAGAAGAGCAGTATTACCGAAAGTGTAATCATCAGTAACTTTTCCTGACTCTTGTAACCTCCTTTTCTGGTTCAACTCCCTTTCGTAGGTCAGGAGTCGACCATGGAGTTGGGTCAAGGTCAGATCCTTGAACTCAGGTGAGTTTCGGGTGACAAAAGCTATGGTGTCCCATTTTTCTGGCAGTGACCTGAGGAACCTGCTATTTTGAGTTGAGTTTGTAAAAGTGGTGTTAACAAGCCTCAGTTCACTGATGAGACAACTGAAACGCTCAAATTGTTGCGTTAGTGATTCACCTTTCACATAACAAAATGTTTCATACTGTTGGTTCAGGATTTCCCTATTGTTTTCTATGACTTCTTCGGTTCCCCCAAACTGTTCCTTAAGTGCGTCCCATAATTCTTTGGCACTGTTACAATGTAACAGTCCAGCATATATCTCGTTGGGCAGCGCTGATGCTATGATGCTAAACGCTTTAGCATCTAGTTCGATCTTTTGAAAGTCGGTTTCGGTATAATTTTCAACTGGTTTTGGAACGAACTTTTTAGCATCTTCAGCGCTTGGCACTGAAGGAACATGTGGACCATAAATGACAGACCTCCAACAACCTGTGCTTTGTTGAGCGAGGATGTGACCCATGCTCCTCTGCCAGATGTTGTACTCATTTCTTTTTAGCATAGGTGGTTTAAAAAGTGAGCCGATGTTGTTTTTATCATCTTGAGATTGTGACGTCATTCTTGTTGTTTTACAGACACTGAGAAATCAACTTTAATGGTGATTAATCCTTGCTCTGTTTTTTCAACGGACGAACAAACGATCAGTATCAACTATTATGAGCCGAACTATTTATGTCAAAATGATTATTAAATCAAATTTGACTGTCCAAGCTCTGATACCAATTGTTGGATCTGAGTTTGTTTTTGATTGTATTTTTGTTTGAAATTAAGATGAAAATGAAAGAGTTGTGCAGCGGAATTAAGATGAAAACAAACTTTGCATACAATCAAACGAGAGTAATACTTTAATCAAACATCTTTACACAATGAATCGAAAGATTGAATTTGTTTCAACAACGATTACAATGATTGATGAATGAATGCAAACTCTCCCTCAGCCAGAGCTCAGTAGTTTGTTCGTGCAAAGAAGACGATGTTATAAAAGAGCTAATAGAACAGTACAAAGTACTGAACTATTTATAGGCACTTGCAAACTACTGAGCATCTTTACCTGACGTCATCATGAAAGTGACATCTAACCTCCTAACAAACTCTAACCTCTGATCTATACAAACACTGATGTACTAACAACTGCTATTACAATTTAATACATAAAAGACACTTAAACAGCTGCTGCATCCTTCCACTGCTGTGAACCCAGCAGTGCTTGTCCGGATCAGCAGTACTAGACTCAAGGCAGTAGATTGAGTCAGCAGAACTTTGGTCTTCCATCAGTCTTTGACATTGGGCAGTAGATGCAAAGCAGCAGTTGTAGGTCAGCACTTAGTAAGATCAGCAGATAGGAGGTCAGCAGATATGAAACCACTTTCAAGGGGAGAGATTTGTATGAACCAACTGTAATCGTCTGCTTATTCTGGATCCACTGCTCTGATCCAGTTTTGGCTTTAATTATCTGTTCCTCTGATAGGGTTCAATCCCAACAAATATAGTCACTTAGAACGGTGGGGTCAAATGGTTTGAAAATGGTGTTCGCCGGGAAACAATGACGGATTCTGTCTATCTGTGGATCGGTAAAGCAGCATCTTTCTTTCACAGAATCTTTGATGATCCCTTGGGACTTCAAGGGACTGTCCTTACGGTGATCCTTAGCCGGAGAAGATCTCAACATCATCTTGATCGCAGATAAAGATGAGGAAAGAAGGAACAGAGAAAGAAGATGAAGAGAGAAAGGAGAGAGAATTACCTGATCGGATCTTCGAATGAGGATTTAAAGGAGGAAACGCACGAATTTAAATGCTCTCTAACCCTTATCTCTAACTTCAATTTATAATGATGATCTTGCAGGGTAGTCACTTCAGTGACGTCAGGATGGCAACGGATAGTTCGATTACAACGGCTATATATCCGTTAGTTGGTTACGGATAAGAACAAGAAAATACAACTCGTTTATTTACAAATTACTCCTTATATTTTGGGGGCAATTGTTAGGGGAGGATTTTCCAATGATCAGTGATCCTCATTTACTATTGGGCTTAGTGATCCTCAATTCTTTCTGAATTAGTGATCCTCAGAAAAGTATTGTAGGACCAGGATCATGGATCATCATAAGGATCCTTATACTTACGATTGTCTACTTTGAATCTGAAGTTGTTTTGCAGGAGTACGAGCTTGGACTTGGTCTTGGCGATATTCCTGGAGCATATTCCATATATATTCCGCACGTGCATGACTAAAGTGGACGTTATGGAAGTCGTGGAAGACTTGCACAAAATGCAGACTGTTTGTTAGCTTAGATATATTCCATTTTTAAAAGGGGATAGCGAGCTAAATAGAAACACTTGGCTATTTTTAGCTTAACACACACTCGCAACTGCTCTCACCAGCTCTCGACAATTCACTTGGCAATTACACACTTTTTTGCACATTACACTATAGTGATCCTTGTAACTAGCTCGCTATCATCCGAAGTTGTAATACATTTCTTGTTTAATCTGAGTTGGTGATCGGTAGTTTCCATCAAACGAGGTTTTTTATGCCGGAGATCATTCATTAATCAAGGGATTTTTTCTCGTATAAATCTTTGTGTCACTTGTTCATTACATTTCTGAGTGATCCTTAGTATTGTTCATTGATTCAAGCATCACACCTCACAACAGAAAGTTTGGTTGCATTATCATTGCTTGATTTTTGACTAAAACAGTTATGTAAAAGGGTTTTAAAGTTACTCCCCATATGTAGACGCCAGCAAAGTTCCAATTCTCCTGGATCTTGAAGAACTTGACATCTATCCTACTCCTGTCAATGTCAAGAACGAGACCCCTGCTGCCACCAGCTCCAAACCGGCCATAGTCCCTAAGCCTAACCCAAGAACTCGTGCTTCCACGTCCAAGAAGAGAAAGGGTTCAGAGACCACCACTCCAGCTTCTGAAGGGTTCTCCTACGAAGAGCTCAGCTTTACCGAGTCCATAGAGCCTATGACTTCTTTCCTTAACAAGGTAATATCCTGGTACTAAATCATGCGTATATATCCTGATAGAATATCCTGGTTAGTAAATTTTAACCAATACCTGTATTTTGAATCATAGGGTCCCCAGCATCTGCTTCATCTCTACACCGATGCCTGTTGGACAGCTAAACTCCATGAGGCCAGAATCAAACAACTTGAGACCACCATAGCTGACCAGGGTATGATTGCTGAAGCCAAGACCCGTCACTATGAGGACAAGCAGAAGAAGGTCACCCAGGATGCCGAAGTGAAGCTGGCAGCCGCCCACGTTGAGCATGAACAGGCCATGATCTCCTTCCGAGAGAGGATCAAAAACTCTGCTGTTGTCTCCCTGCTGCAAGCTCGAATCAAGATGGCTTATGAAGCCTTGGAGACAGGTCTTGAGTGCCCATCCTGGCCGGTTGACTCTTGGGTGTTGAAACTCAAGGAGCTTGGAAGCAATCGTGTGCCATATCCTGCTAAAGCTGGGGCTGGTGAGACTTCCAAGGCAGCTGAGGTGGTGGACAAGGCTGGAGAAAAGAAGGATGCTGGTGAAGATGCTGGTGAAGATGCTGGTGAGGATGCTGCTCAGGATGCTGAGGCTGAGTAGGTGAAGAAGGATGGTGATGATGCCGCTGTGTGAGGGCATTCAAGTGGGCAATGATGGATATTGATGCCTAGGCCGGAGCCCACTTTTTTAAATTTGAATGGTCTGTAACCCCAAAACAATTTACTTTTCCTGCACTTAGATACAATATGATGGCCAAAGGTGGAGGGATCCTGAGTTTCAGGACGAAGCCCTTGCTCATCAATCCTTAGTAAGCTTTTTTAAACAATAAACAGTTGGAGGTGGAGGGATCCTGGGTTTCAGGATGAAGCCTTCAACTGTTTAAGTAAATATGGTTTAGAACTAGTTGCACTGTTGGTGGATGGGTCTCATTTTGAGATGAAGCCAATAGTGCAACCTTTTGCATGTGAATAATAAATAACTAACCTTTCAGCCTTATCTTTGTTGTTGTATTTTTATTACATTGCATGTGTTTGATTTGAAAGTATTTTTCTCCTTTATTATTTCAAATATCCTTAGAAAACATTTTAAGAAAATATCCTGAAAAGTATTCTGAAGAAATATCCTGGTCAGGATAGCGTTATTAAACTTAGTATCTAATCAGAAATACATAATTCTAAAAACTTAGGTTATTTAGATGAAGTTTCAAAGGATGAAAAGGGGAGATCATACCAAAGACTCTTAGAGAGTTGATTCCAATTTTCCACCTTTGAACCTTTTGCAACATTCCCCTCATGGATGTCCCCTGTGCACATTTAGGAAACTGAGTTCATCCTTTGAATTGTATCAAGGTGTATGTCCCCTGTGTTCAGCATATTTGAATAATTAGGAATTTCTTGATGTATACACAATCATATTTTTCTGGGGATAAACCCTTAATATCCTGGGGATAAACCCTTGATATCCTGGGGATAAACCCTTAATATCCTGGGGATCAACCCTTGATATCCTGGGGATAAACCCTTAATATCTTGGGGATAAACCCTTATTTTCATGCACTACAGGCGGGAGTGTATAAACTCCAATACTTAGAAAGGTGAAAACCTTTAAACCTTAGAGAGTATGAAAATACCCTTATGTGAGAGAGGGTGATCAATCCTCATAAACCTTAAGGATCTAGGATATAGCCAATAATAACGAAATTGTCAGCCACTTAAACATGTACAGGTCCCGCTATCTTGAACTATCCCTGAATATCTTGCGCTCCAGGCGGGGTGTTAAAACCCAATTCGAGAGAAAGGTGAATACCTTTAAACCTTTGAAGGGATCAGGACCCCTTAAACGTGAGAGAGGGGGCGAATCCTCTAATCTTTCGGTTCATCTTGAGCATATATCCTGGAGTAATATCCTGAAGCATATCCTACAAAACACCTTCAAACTTAGGTGGGTGTTAGCTTGGCTAACACCCCTCCGATGCTTAAGTTAGTATTGGGTCCAAACGAATAAATCAATTCAAACATATTTAAAAGAGATAGAATTCATACCATCCTGAGTTAGAAATTAAATTCTAAACTCACTTGAAATAGAGCTTGAGGTGTATAGCATTCTAGGATCTTGGTAACATATCCCCTTCCATATTCTTGAGTCGGTATGCTACTTTTGGGGCAAGCTTCATAAGGTCCTTCCCATTTTGTGGCAAGCTTCCCATTAGCAGGATTAGTAGTATTCTGAAAAGCTTTCCTTAACACCCAATCTCCAACAGATGCCTCAGCTTCAAGCCATTTGGAAAAAATAGTCTGTCAATGCTAGCATAAAAACTTTTCCTCCTAGAGCCTTAGGCAATTTTCCCACTATATCCATACCCCACTTCATGAATGGCCAGGGGGAAACAATAGGATATAGAGGCTCAGCAGGCTGATGTAGTATATTGTTGTGCCTTTTACATGCATCACATCTTCAAGCATATTCTGCTGCATCTTTCCTCATAGTCGGCCAATAGTATCATGTTCTTAGTACCTTCTAGAATAACGATCTGCCCCCAGTATGATTGCCACAATCTTCTTCATGGATATCCTGAAGTACCTTTTTGGTCTCAGGATCCTCCAAGCACCTTAGGTATGGTCCTGCAAGAGACTTTTTATACCAAACATCATTTATAATAGTAAAACAAGAAACCTTCATCCGGAAAGCCTTAGGATTCTCATCCTTTGGGATGTCTCCTTCTTTAAGGTATTTTATGATCGGAGATGTCCATGATTCAGGATTCTTCTCACGATATTCGTCGTCAGGATCCCGGATACTTGATACTTCCTTATCCTGAGGCTTGAAGTGTTCCATCACAGGATAGAGGATATGTAGTACTAGTATTTGAGTTCCTTCCGGTATCCTGACTGTAGATCCCAAATTTGCCAAAGCATCTGCCTCAGCATTATCCTCTCTTGGTACCTGTTCAAGTGTAAAAACTTCAAAATATCTTGCTAATTTTTTGACAATTTCAAGATATTCGATTAATCTTTCACCTTTGACTGCATAGGATCCATTGAAATGGTTAGTAATCAACAAGGAATCAACATATACTTGCAAATTCTTTATATTCATATTCCTGGCCAACTCTAATCCTGCAATCAAAGCTTCATATTCTGCTTCATTATTAGTGGCAGGAAATTCACAAATAATAGCCTAGGGTAATATGTCCCCTGTGGCGATTTTAGTAGTATACATAATCCTACACCTCTCACATTAGATGCACCATGAGTATATAATGTCCAGGATTCTAAGGTTTCTCCTAATTGTTGGACTTCTAGGTCTACTTCATTTTGAATATCACTACTGAAATCAGCCACAAAGATTGCTAGAGCCTGAGACTTTATAGCATTTCTAGGTTCATATACTAGATCATAGGCACTTAACTTTACTGACAATTTAGCCATTCTACCCGACATCTCAGGTTTCCTAAGCACATTTTTAACAAGATAATTAGTTTTAACATGAATCTTATGTGTCTCAAAATAATGTATAAGCTTAGCTGATGTCATAACTAAGGCCAATATCAATTTCTCTAAGTGTGAATATCTAGTTTCAGCATCTAATAAACTTAACTAATTTGATCACTAAATTGTTTAGGTAATTTTTGACCAAAACAATTTGGCGCCCACCGTGGGGCAAGTGGTGCTATTTTTACTAGAAGCTTTTGCAAAATCATTACTTGGTTTTTTTATTTTCGTAATTTTTTGCCACATTATTTTCAATGGCCTCAAGATCAAACACGAGCTCTTCCACCGTGTCTGCTACAACCTCTGCTACAATTGGTTCGGTGCTTCCACCACCTCCTCCAAGGACGCAAGCCTCCTCACAACCTCAGGATATTATACCTACTCGGAGTGTTCAGGGATCTGCTCCTGTTTTAGCCTCTAATGATGAAATTCTAACTTTATTTGGTAGTATACAGGAACAGATGAAGCAACAGCAGGAGACCAACCAAATGCTGATAAGAGAGATACAACTCTTGAAATCCAGCTCAAGCAGGCCCGCCGAGGATACTGTTACTCCCTTGCAACCCAGGGCTTTGAACTTCAGTTCTGCAGTATATACTGAGGATAATAGGGGGAATATTGTGCCTAGCCATTCCCAAAGCCATATTCCTGAGATACCCTCTTCGGTTAGGGTGTCAACTATGAGAAGCCCATGATATGCTTCAGAATATGGCCAGAATCCTCAGACTGGTAACATATCTAATAATAATAATACTTTTGCTACTAACGGTATTGGGTCTTTGCAGGATGCAGGTATGACATCAGCACTTTCTAGGGAGCTTCAAAACTTGAAGGACATGATATCCAGTGTACCTGGAGTAGTCTAGCCGATCCCAGAAGTATCCCAGGATAGCCACAAGATATCTCGGTTTGCACATCCTATCTGTGATGCTAAAATCCCAAAAAGATTTCAAACCCCCAACATGAAGCTCTATGACGGAACTACGGATCCTGATGAGCATATTGCCCAGTATAGGGAAAGGATGGAGATCAACCCTATCCCTCCAAATCTTAAGGAAGCATGCCTATGCAAGGGTTTTGGTTCTACCTTAACAGGATCAACCTTAAAATGGCTTTTAAACGTTCCTCCTCATTCAATTACATCATTTGCTCACTTAGTCAATTTATTTAATAGTCAATTTTCTTGCAGGATAACTCAAGGACCTCAGGAATCCTTAAAATGGCTTAAAATGGCTTTTAAACGTTCCTCCTCATTCAATTCAATTGAAAAACTAACAAGTGATCTCTACAGGATAACTCAAGGACCTCAGGAATCCTTAAGAGATTATGTGAACAAGTTTATCCGGGAATCCTTAGATATTCCACATCTTGATGTTGCAACAGCTGTGCAGGCTTTCAAGATGGGGTTGAAAAAAGATTCTCAATTTTACCAGGATCGTGTAATGAACCCATGCAGGAACCTGGATGAAGTTTGGAACAGGGCTTTAAGATATATTCGACTGGAAGATGACAAAAAGATGCAAGAGAGGATGAATTCATCCACAACCTATGAGTCAACAAATAGGAAATCAGAATCCTCGTATAAACCATATCGCTCCAAGCCATATGGTAGAAACGACAGCAAGAAAGTGAATGTTGTTGAAGACGAGGATCCTGAGGAGTATCCTGAATTATCTGAGTATTGTTTTTTTGTTAACATACCTGAACTAATGTATGCTATGCAGGGTTTAGGAGACAAAGCAAGGTGGCCCCGGAAGAATCAACAAAAAGCTGATTGGAAGGATAATTCCAGATGGTGTGCCTTCCATGAGGATTTCGGACACGTTACTGAGGATTGCATTGCTCTAAGGAAAGAAATAAGCTATCTCCTGAGTAAGGGATATCTGAAGGATCTCCTAGGAAGAAAGAAGAATAAGGGTTAGGATACTGAGAAGGATCCTGAAGGAGCAGCATCACCTCCTGCGGATGCCAAGATAATTAACTTCATTTCAGGAGGATCCAACATTTGTGGGACCTCATATTCTGCGACCAAGATACATGCAAAGGAGGCTAAGGCCGAGAGAGGAGATAAGCCAACCAGGATGACGACCCTTACAACTGATAAAGTATCAGGGAATGCTGTAAGTGATGTTCTTATAAAAGATCATGAAGGTCAGCAGTATACTGTCTATTATGTTAGCAAAAGGTTATTAGATGCTGAAACGAGATATTCTCATTTAGAAAAATTAATATTAGCCCTAGTTGTGGCATCAACAAAGCTTAGACATTACTTTGAAACCCATAGGATTCATGTTAAAACCAATTATCCTATTAAAAATATGCTTAGAAAACCTGAGATGTCAGGTAGAATGGCTAAACGGTCAGTAAAATTAAGTGCCTATGATCTAGTATATGAACCTAGAAATGCCATAAAGTCTCAGGCTCTAGCTGACTTTGTGGCTGATTTCAGTAGTGATATTCAAAATGAAGTAGACCTAGAAGTTCAACAACTAGGGGAAACCTCAGAATCCTGGACATTATATACTGATGGTGCATCTAATGTTAGAGGTGTAGGATTAGGTATACTACTAAAATCTCCACAGGGGGACATATTACCCCATGCTATTAGATGTGAATTTCCTACAACTAACAATGAAGCAGAATATGAGGCTTTGATCGCAGGATTAGAGTTGGCTAAAAACATGAATATTAAGAGTTTGCAAGTATATGTTGATTCTTTGTTAATTACTAATCATTTTAATGGATCCTATGCAGTCAAAGGTGAGAAGTTAATCGAGTATCTCAAAATTCTCAAAAAATTAGCAAGATATTTCGATATTTTTAAACTTGAACAGGTACCGAGAGAGGATAATGCTGAAGCAGATGCCTTGGCGAACCTAGGATCATTGGTCAGGATACCTGAAGGAACTCAAATACCAATACTTCACATCCTATATCCTACGGTGGATCTTTTCAAGTCGCAGGATAAGGAGGTAGCTAGCATTCAGGATCCTGGTCAAGATCCCGATGAGGATCCTAAATCCTGGACGGCCCCAATCATAAGATATCTTAAGGAAGGACACATCCCAAAGGATGAAAATCCTAAGGCCTTTAGAATGAAGGTTTCACGATTCACTGTTATAAATGATATTTTGTACAAGAAATCTCTTGTAGGACCATACATGAGGTGCTTGGAGGATCCTGAAACTAAAGAAGTGCATCAGGATATATATAAAGGGGATTGTGGTAACCATACTGGGGGCAGATCATTATTTTCAAAGGTATTAAGAACAAGATATTATTGGCCAACGAAGAAGAAAGATGCTGGAGAATATGCTCGAAGATGTGATGCATGTCAGAGGCACAACAACATATTACATCAACCTGCTGAACCACTTTATCCTATTACTTCCCCTTGGCCATTCATGAAGTGGAGGATGGACATAGTGGGAAAATTGCGAAAAGCTCCAGGAGGAAAAGTCTTTATGCTGGCAATGACTGACTATTTTTCTAAGTTGGTTGAAGCTGAAGCATTTGTCCAAGTTAGAGACCAATAAGTAGTATCCTTCATAAAAAAGGAATATCCTGACCAGGTTTGGAGTACCAGCCGAGATTATTTGTGACAATGGTTCTCAGTTTATAAGTAAGAGGACTACTGACTTTTGCAAGAGTTGGGGAATCAAAATGATCACATCTACTCCAGTACATCCTCAAGCAAATGGACAAGCAGGATCCTCAAACAAGATAATTGTCAACAACTTGAAGAAGAGACTAGGAGCTAAGAAAAGAAGATGGGCAGAAGAATTACCCTTTGTTTTGTGGGCTGATAGAACAACAATAAAGAGTGCAACTGTCCAGACTCCATTTTCCTTAGTATTTGGAGCAGAAGCAGTGATCCCAATAGAAATGGTGATACCGACAACAAGATCTAACCTCCGGGATCCTGAGCAGAATCCTGAAGCTTTGTGTCAAGAGTTGGATACTGTGGATAAGACAAGAGATGCAGTAAAGCTGAGGATGGCAGGATATCAACAGAGGATATCCAGAGCATATAAGAAGAATATAAGGACTAGAAGATTTCAAGTTGGGGATTAGGTGTTAAGAAAGGCTTTTCAGAATACTACTAATCATGCCGATGGAAAGTTAGCTCCAAAGTGGGAAGCACCATATGAGGTTGAATCAGAATCGTGGAAAGGAGCATACCGACTCAAGAATATGGAGGAGGATATGCTGCCAAGATCCTGGAATGCTATACACTTAAAGCTCTATTTCAAGTGAGTTTAGAATTTAATTTCTATCTCAGGATGGTATGGATTCTATCTCTTTTAAATATATTCGAATTTACTTATTATTTTGAACCCAATACTGACTTAAGCATCGGAGGGGTGTTAGCCAAGCTAACACCCACCTTAGTTTAAGGTTATTTTGCAGAATATGCCTTAGGATAGAGCTCCAGGATACACGCTCAGGATATTTTGAAAGATTAGAGGATTGGCCCCCTCTCTTTGTGACACATTGCTAAAAGTTGAAAACTATAGGGTTTAAAAGTAAAAAAATGAATAGTGATTTTTGTGAGGGATAAGAAAGTTAGTAAATTATATATACTTAATTAATTAATTACATATAGTTAATTTATGCAGTTCTAAGGGAAATAATAACTACTCAACATTTGATAAAGTGAGATTTCGAATGTATTAGGCCATGTGTAGTGGTCACACCTCATAACATGGTGAGTGTAAGGTTATGTGACAAGTGTCACATAAAGTTCAATGGTAGTTTTATATAACATTTCATAACATTTGGGTATAGTGGTAACACGGCATAACCTTACATCGATTATTACTCATCTTTTTAATTTCTGAATTTAATAAATAAAAAGAAATAACATTTTATTAAATAAAAAAATATTACAATAATATTAAAAATATTTCATTAAAAAGACATTACAATAAACTAAAAAACACACTAAAATTAAATAACAAAAGACCGTATTTTTTCGATAAGCTCCCTGCGCTTTAGAGCCGATTCTAACGCCTTTCCAGTTAGGTGGTCGAACGGTTTTCGAGTAATATTCAATGTCTCTCCATTTGTCTCCCCTCCATAAGCTCGACCACTTCCTAGTTTTCTTGTATACGTTGAGCCCCGATGTCGCGTATGTCTTGAAGGCGTTGGTTCATTTCGGCAAACTCTTCTTTCAAGTCGGATTCCCCCGACGATGACTACGATCGCCTCCCTTTTCTGCCGCTTCTTCTACTGAATGGTCGTCGCGGCCCCGCCTTCACCTCCTCCCCATCCCACCTCGCAAAAAACGGACTAACATCGTTTAAGTCGATTTTTTGAGCATCAGACGTTGGTTTTCGGGATCAACAGAAAAGGAGGTTTTGAACTTCTTTGAAGCTATCTATTTCCCAACTTTGCCGAAGAAGTTTCTCCCAATGAATGGACATTGACCCACTTTGGGTTATCACGAAGAAGTCTCCAACCTTTAAGAGAACTGCCCTCGTTCCGCTTGATATCCTATGATAGCCGCCGAAATTATATCCTCATCGTTCGCGTTGCTTTTCCAACTGTTTCTAGCACGTTGATAAACCAATTTAAATCTTTGGCATTTAGGGACTATTTGGTAGCCTCTGAATGGTCATTAAGAGGCTACCTCTTAATGGAACTATTAAGAATTTTACCAACGAGAAGGTAGAAGAATGTGACATGTGATGATTTACCATTCAGATGTTACCTCTTAACCATTCAGACTTGAGGTTACCTCTTATTCATTCAGATGTTTTAAACCATTAAGAGGTAGGATCTGAATGGTCATTAAGAGGCTACCAAACAGCCCCTTAGTGTTTATATCGGTCCACTTGTCCGACACGGAATCATTTGGCCGGTAACTCTCCTCTTTGTCGACTAGCCCAAAAAGAGTGTGCGGATTCGTCTCCAAAAAAATTTTATTTTGATTGTTGGCTACAAAAAAAAAATATGCAAAAAAAAAAAAAAAAAAAAAAACAAAATAGTAGAAATGTTAATATTAAAAAAAATAAAAATAAAAAGTTTATAGAAAACTTTACCAGTTTGGGGATCCTCCGATGCGTGTAGCCAAGCCGGGGCTAACGCTTACTCCTCGTCCGTCGTGCACATTTGCACGTTTTTTGTTTCTGACCTTCGGTATCTTTCTTCTTATTGTGTAACCGTTTGCCTCGTTGGCTTGTCTCTGATTGTGTCTCGGGGACATAATCGAGCTCGCCTTGTGATGACCCGCAACCTCCCGTGTTGAAGCTCAGATTTAAACCGAATTGGTTTGGGTCCCATGAGACAGGTTGGTTCAAGAGGTTCACGAAACTAGTTTGGTTGTTGTCGTGAGAGTCAGCAAACCCGGTTCCGAACTCGGTTGGTCGGAAAGTAATCGAAACAAAGGGTTGGTTTGGAACAGGCGTTGGTTCGAGTCTTGCGCTACACCATTACTTCGACAAGAAGTAACGAAACACAGGTTGTAGGCTTGCATTTTTTGAAAGTGAAACTTTCTTTAAAAAAAATAATCTTAGAGAGTAAAGACAATAAGAGGTTGGATAGTAATTTATATATATAAAGTGATTGGTTTATATAGGTTGGAAAAAGTTTAGAAAAAATATATTATTGGTTTTTACGGTTCAACAATCAAAAAGCACAAACATTCAAATATTACACACGTTATAGTCGTGCCTGGCCACGAAAATTTCAAGTCAAAGCGCGCGTATGCACAAGGGACGGGGCTATACGACGCCAAATCACCCATAACACCACCATAACTTACCACTACGCATGCACTTAGAATGTCATCGTGACAGCTAGATGAGTCTCAAACAAAAATAATTTATATAGTCTCCACCCATATGATTAAATTGCTAATACCTTATATTGATCGTAAATATGCACATACATTTATTTTAAATAAGATTGGACAACTTTAATGTGTTTAGAAAATAGAATTATATTCTATTATGTTAGGATATGATATGCACTGTGTATTTACTATACAGACAAACAAAAAATGTGGGAATAGTGTCAGGCAACTCGCATTCTATACATACAAAAGAAGGATGGGGGAATAGTGTCAGACAGCTGTCTGCCACTCACCCATTTTCTGAATAAATAATGATTTTACCCCAACTTAGAATCAGAGCCGTCCCCGAAAACTCTTGCAAAAATTTAGGCCTCGGGCGACAAAAAGAATTGGGCCCAAAATTATGGTTAAGGGTAAATGAATTACAAAAATAAAAACTTAGTGATTGAGCAAAGACTTGAACTTGAGACTTTTCCATTATTTTGAGATGGTTTTTGCCATTACACCATCAATACTCTTTTGCATAATAAACGGATAAATATACTAAATATATAATTTAATAAATATATACAAGCTTATAAAGACTTTTCGGGCCCTTTGAAATTTTGGGCCTCGAGCGTCGGCACGTGTTTGCCGGGCCCAAAGCCGGCCCTGCTTAGAATTACGATTTTGGCTTCGTTTCAAAATTACAGCATTGCTACCGTTGTAGATTTTAGAATTACGATTTTGCCCCCGGATGAAAATTACGGCATTGCCATCGTTGTAGATTTTGACAAATTATGATTTTACCCCTGTCAAAATTATGATTTTGCCCCTAGCTAAATAACGATTTTTCCTCGTTTAAATTTACAGTTTTGCCATTGGTTTCTTTTTCCCATCATAAATTTATGATTTTTCCCTCCGTTCAAATTAACAGTTTTGCCATTATTTTTGTTTTTCTGTCAAATTATGATTTTCCCCCAATGTAAAATTACAGTCATACCATCTTTTTAGTTTTTTTTACAAAACTATATTAATGTTTTGTTTTCATTGGTTGACTCGGTGTAAATTTTATTCGTGCAAGGCGGCCGCCTGCAACACACTCATTACAATTTTGCCCTCGGTTTAGAATTATAGTCTTTTCATCGTTTTAGTTTTTTTAGCAAAAATTTCGTAGTGTTTTGTTTAATTGGTTGACTCGATTTTTTTTTTGAGATCGTGTTATGTGTACGATGTACAAATAACCGAAACACATACATACATGTTATGGGAGAGAAATAGTGACTCACAACGCGGGCGGGGCAAATATATAATACTTTTATTATTTTAATATAATAATAATAATAATACTATTATTATTATCATTATTATTATTATTATTATTATTATTATTATTATTATTATTATTAAAACAAAGTTCCTATAAACGGTACATAAAATATTTTTATAATATTATTTATCATTTTGATTATTTCATTATTAACTCTATAACATTTATGAAACTTGGTGAAGAGTAGTTCACCTGCTTTAGGACAAATCAAATTATGATTTTCTCTCCGCTTTAAAATTTCAATTTTACCATCAGTTTAAAATTACGTTTTTACCTGCAGTTCAAAATAAAATTATGCTTTTGCCCCAGTTAAAAATTATAATTTTTCCCTCATTTCAAAATTACGATTTTGCCTCATTTAAATTTACAGTTTCGTCATTAGTTTTGTTTTGTTCCACCCAGCTTAATTACCATTTTGCCCTCAATTTAAATTTACATTTTTGTAATCGTTTTTGTTTGCTTTCCTAGTAAAATTACGATTTTGCCCCCAGTGTATAACTACAGACACAAGATGGGGGAATAGTTTCAGGAAGCTGCAATACACTCCCCCATTGGCCCAACTAATTTACGATTTTATCCCCGCTTTAAAATTACCATTTTGCCATCAGTTCAAATTTACGTTTTTACCCCCAGTTCAAAATAAAACTACGCTTTCGCCCCCAACTAAAAATTACCATTTTGCCGTCGAGTCAAAATTACGATTTCGACCCGTTTAAATTTACAGTTTTGCCATTAGTTTTGTTTTTTCCCCACTCAGCTAAATTACAATTTTGCCCATAATTTAAATTTGCATTTTTGCCATCGTTTTCCTTTGTTTTCCCAGTTAAATTACGATTTTGACCCCAATGTAAAATTACAGTCATACCATCGTTTTAGTTTTTTTTTTTTTACAAAACTATAGTAGTGTTTTGTTTTAATTGTTTGACTCGGTGTAATTTATATTTTTCCCCCAGTTTAAAATTAATGTTTTTCTATCGTTTTCGTTTTTCTTAAGCAAAAGTATGATAGTGTTTTAATTTAATTCGTTTACTCAATGTAAGTTTTTTGAGATCGTGTTATGAGTAGTTTGTACAAGTAATCGAAACACAGACGGACATATTATGAGACAGAAGTATTCATCTTAGTGCCCCGCAACGCGGGCATGGCAAAATCTAGTTATATATTGTTAGTGAAAGATGATGAATAGTAACTTTTATTTTATAATAATATGTAGCTTTTTATTATTTTAATAACATATTTTTTATTTTTTTTTCCTTTTAATTAAAACCATATATTTCCTATACCGTTTTTTAAGTAATTCTCTTTTCTTTTTTAGAACATATATTATCGGTTAATTTGTTACTTCTTTAATATTTTACGTTTATAACTTTTTTTAAAAACTTAAGTACGTAGTTATGATTGATTTTTCCCGAACATTCCGTTATAAGTTTTGTTAAAAACAAAATTGTACTTATAATAAAGTATTTATTTGGTATCATAAAACAGTACGACGATAAACTAAACCGTTCTAATGGTTTGGCTTTCTTAACAACATGCTATATTTTCAAACCACGTTTGTTTTACATTATCATTTGCTCGGTTTCGCCGCAACGCGCGACGACAAGAAAACTAGTTATTATTATTATTATTATTATTATTATTATTATTATTATTATTATTATTATTATTATTATTAGTATCTTTACTTTTTAAGTTTACTACATTTTCATATTCTTCTTAACTTTAATGATTTTATTTTTGTATTACGGGTTGGAATAAGCTTGGCGTCAACCGGTATCAAACTGGTATTGGTATCGAAAATACGGGTACGGTCTTGTTCGGTACCGGTACATGAAGGTAAAAACCGGAACTAGCCTGATACAGAAAACGCAAAAAATCGGTACCGAATTGATATTTTGTTCGAGAAATTCGGTACTGCTACCCGGTACCATTTTCCCATCCCTGACCACCGATACCGTACAACAACATTGGTATCGCACAATTTTTTTTGTTGATTTTTTTCAACTTTTAGTGATTTCTTTTTTTAGTTTTAGGGGTAGGGATGAGCTCGGTGCTAACTGATACCGAATCGGTACCGGCATCGAAAATACCGGTTACGTTAACGGTATATGAAGGTAAACACCGGTAGTGAACCGGTTCCAGGAACGTCAAATGTCGGCACTGAATCGGTACTTAAAATCTTTCGGTTCGGGAAACTCAGTACCGGTACCCAGTACCATTTGCACATCTCTGACCACGGGTTCATATGAACAACATTATTACCATACAACTTTTTTAGTTGATTTTCTTTTGTTTATCTTTTAATGTTTTTTTTTTTACATTTTCTTTTAGTTCTTGTCAGCGGTTCCGTGCGCAACGCGCTCGTAGTGATTTCAAAACACATGTAAACACAGACTAAATAACAAAAGAAGTTCGCTGCAACGCGGTAATAGTGAAAAATCTAGTTATAATAACAAAAAAGTACTTAATTAAAATATTTCCATTGGGATACATTCTCACACTTTTCCACGCCTCAACATGATAAAAATTGTTAGGGATCGTAGCTCCTTTGGTACTCATGAAGGGCCACCTTGATCGTTCCCTCCTCTGTTAGCACCTCCTCCCTGTTTATTTCCTCGTTGAATTGTGGGTCAAAATTTCTACCCAACACTTGGATTATTAAATATCAGATACATGTCATATACCTTTCGTTTGTTTCACTCACATTTTTACAGAATCGTTCAAGGGCTGCATCCCAAAATTGACACGATCCGCGAGTCTTGTTCTCGACGAGACTTGGCAAAGCCTTAGCTAATGTTGTTTCCTCTTCTTCGGTCCAACTCGTCATAGCTATTTGAGAGAGAAGAGAAAATGGTTAAAAGGAGAATAATCTTTGTGTGTGTGGTGAATATTATTTGTAAATTTATAGTGTGAAAATGGTCTGTATTTATAGTATACTATTATGCAAACCAATTGAAATTGATAGGGCTAAATGGTCATATGATCGTTCAAACGGTCATATTTTGAGGCTTCCATACGCAGTGAACTAAACCCGGAATTAGTACCCGAAAGGATAGCGACGGTGTTACTTTTTTTTTTTTTTTTGAATAGCAACTTTCATAGAACAAAAACTAGCAAGAAGCTAGAAAAAAACAAAGCGCCCCCTCCTCCCCCTAAGATACGTTGATATTTTATAGACTTGACTTGTGTTTTTATCATATGCATCACACTTCATAACAAAAAGACAAGGAAAATTATGTTTGTATCTAATTGTTTTATTATTAAATTAACTGGTATGTGTAATAATTAAAAAAAATTAATATTTTTTTGATTAATATAATTACAATGATTTTTGTAACCTAAAACTAGATTCAACATTTTTTTTCCTTAAAGAACGTTAATCATGGATTTTTAGTCATTTTACGATAGTTGAAAGACGCAATCAGTGTTCCTCGAATTACTGAACTAAGGGTGGGACCCAGACGATGGAGAGTAGGGCCCACCACTGTTTTGTGGATTGAATGATAAAAAAGAGCACCTCACGTGGACTCTGAACCAAAGGCCTCTGTTCAACCACAATTAAAGGAGCCAACTCTCTCTTCCTCATTTTTATTTTTTATACTTAAATATAATATAATAGTTTTATTAGAAAAAATAACTAAAAATACTCATATAAACCAAATTATGTATTTATAAATATAAATCTACATAATTAAAATTATGACTAGCTAATTAAAATTATGACTAGCTCGTTAAGGCTGGAGGGTGTGGGGCGCCACCCTTCCGCCACCTAGACGTCTATAGCGCCCCGGGCTCCATCATCCACACCCCCGGCGCCATAGCCGGGGCGCCATTGACTGGCCGCCATCGCGGTAACGAGCGGCAACGAGGATCAGGTGGGCCTCACATGTGTTTGCACCAATCAGAGTTTTTTTTTTTTTTTTAATTTTTCTCTATAGCGCCCCTAGGGGCTCCATCATCACACCCTCCATGTTAAAGGGGGGGCGCCATCAAGCTTCAGCCGACGTGTCGCCTACGTGGATCCTATGTGGCACCTATAAAGCCCCATGGGGCTCCATCCACACCCCATAGCCTAATAGTAAATTCATAACATTCATTTTTGTTATGATGCTATCTCACTCGCATAATAATCAGTTTACATCTTATTTTCACTTTCGTTCACACAAAATGCCATAACCATCAATGTGAGCGAAATCAAATGAAAATCTACATGTAAACATGTGATGATTATGTGACTGAGTTTGCCATTGAAAATGAATGTGAAACTTACAAGGGTTATTAGTCATATTATTGTGTTATTTATCATCGAACAATGAGTTGTATGTTGGTTTATTAAAGTGTAACTGTTTTTTATATTACTCATTAGAAATGTGTAATACTTAATATAAGTTTGATTCCATGTTTAAAATACTATACCAAATTTCTGTAAAAGAATTTACTACAATTTTGTTTATTTTGTAGAAAAGTTTGAAACATAAATGATAACAGTATCTGGAAAAGAAGTTCCTTTTTTGAGCAATTCAATCAATTTTAAAGATACCAGCAAAGATGTCAACAAAGTTAATTCTTTCTTTTTGTTCTCATTTTATAATTTTGCCCTTTGACTATTGTCTAACCTACATTATGGTCCCTATACTTAAACAGCACAATGTTGACTACTGAACTTGTGTTATCACACTGAATATGGATAATAGAATAATGTATTAAACAAAATTGAAGAGTAGATTTTCTAATTGAAATGTATTAAACAACATTATGAGTCTTCATGGAGCTATTCAATCTGCTCTCTTGTATACTGAGTTGGGAGCGGTCATTAGAGGCTCAAATTTATGTTAAAAGGACACGGATTTGGCACTTCGGGTCACTGGTGTAAATGTTAGGATTTCTAGGGTTTTGATAGAATGAATAATACGTTCATAAGAATATGAATTGATAATCGAAAATTGTACAGAATGTTGTATACATATATTTGCAGCCGGTAAGGGTAACTGCCACAAACTTAGGTTATACTAATAACTAATAATAATAATAATAATATATGTCGCACTATCTAGGTTATAATATATTTATCTAATACCCTCCCGTAAGCTAGATAGTTTCCATATTGAGACGAGCCTTCAGCCTAGAGAAGTCTTTATTTTGCAGTGCTTTAGTCATGATATCTGCAGTTTGATCTTTCGTCGCACAGAACAATACTTCTACTTCTTTTTTCTTGATCAAGTCTCGAATGAAATGATACTTAACTCTAATATGTTTACTCTTGCCATGGTAAACTGGATCTTTTGCTAGACATATTGTGGACTTGTTGTCACAATAAATTGGTATTGGATATTCTATTCTTCCCTGAATCTCGTCAAGTATTCCTTTGATCCAAATTGCTTGACATCCGGCTAAAGATAAAGCCATATATTCCGCTTCCGTTGATGATAATGCCACAACTTTCTGCTTCTTCGATTGCCAGGAGATGAAACTTGACCCTAGAAGAAATACATGTCCGGAAGTGCTTTTACTGTCGTCCAAATTTCCTGCATAATCGCTGTCACTGAAACCCATCAGTTTTCCTTGTCCACCCTTTGAGTATGTGACCCCTTGACTTAATGTTCCTTTGATGTATTTGAGTATTCGCTTCCCTGCTTCCCAGTGGCTTTTCTTTGGATGTTCCATAAATCTGCTGATTTTCGTTACAGCATATGTTATATCTGGCCTGGTATTAGTGAGGTACATAAGACTTCCAACAAGGCTTCGATATGTTCCTTCATCAGCAAATACTTCCGAATCATCCTTTGACAGTTTTATTCCATATTCCATGGGAGTGGAGACTGAATTACAATTAGTCATTCTATATTTATCTAATAGGTTTCGCATATATTTTCTTTGAGAGAGAATTATGTTCCCGTTCTCATATGAAACTTCCATACCAAGAAAATAGTGCAGTTTCCCCATGTCAGTCATCTCAAACTCTTCCTTCATCATGCTTTTGAAAGAATCAATTAGGTTCATAGAGTTGCTAGCTATAATCAAATCATCCACATATAGATATATCACCAATTTTCCTTCATTGGTGTCTTTAATGAATAAGGTGTGTTCGTATGTGCACTTTTTGAATCCATGTAACTTAAAATAGTTGTCGATTCGACTGTACCATGCTCTAGGAGCCTGTTTTAGTCCATACAGTGCACGTTTAAGAAGACATACCTTTTCTTCTTGCCCTTTCATGACATATCCCTTGGGTTGCTCTACATATACTTGTTCATTTAAGTTTCCATTGAGAAAAGCCGTCTTTACATCCATTTGATGTAGATACCAGTCATTCCTTGCAGCTAGTGCTAGAACTAGTCTGACCGTTTCAAACCGAATCACAGGAGCGAAGACTTCCTGATAGTCTATTCCATGTTTTTGTTTATATCCTTTCACTACTAATCTTGCTTTGTATTTGTCTACGTTACCATGCTCATCAAACTTAGTCTTATAAATCCATTTGACACCAATTGGCTTCTGATTCATTGGAGGATTTACTAATTCCCATGTTTGATTTTTATATATGGATTCTATTTCTTTGTCCATAGCTTCTTGCCATTTAACATCTTTACTTGCTTCTTCATAAGATGCTGGATCTGCGTGTGCATAAAGAACGAAATTGACTGTTTGATTTCCACCATATTTGTGAGAAATCTCTTCTTCTGTAAGCTCACGTGTGTTCCTGTAAATACTTCCTATACTTCGAGTATTAACAGTTTCATTTTTCTGAATCTGTAGATGACTCATCGTTATGTTGAATTCCGGAGTTTGACATTGATGTTTGTCCACTTGTTGAGTTTTCGGCTGTTACTTCCATTCCGTCTTGACTGTTGTTGATTTCAGGACTTCCGACAGCAACACCATTTCCACCAGTAACATCCAGCATAGGTTCTGGATTTGATTGAGATGTTGTAGCTGAACTATCCCCATTGTTCATCAGAAAAGGTATCGATGTGGGTTCAGATTTAGATACCCAAGCCTTATTTTCATCAAAGATGACATCTCGGCTAACTATGGTCTTATTGGTTAGAGGATTATATAACTTATACCCTTTTGTATTTGTGCTATATCCTACAAATACAGTTCTTTCGGTTTTGATATCTAACTTACTTCGAAGTTGTTTTGGAACATGGACATATGCCAAACATCCAAACACCCTGAAGTGTTCGACACTTGGTTTTCGTCCATTCCAAGCTTCATATGGTGTCACATCTGGTCTTGTTTTCGTTACTGTTCGGTTCAATATATAAGTAGAGCAAGCCACGGCTTCGGCCCAATAACTATTCTCTAAATTCTTCATATTCATCATGCTTCGGCTGAGTTCCATCAGAGTTCTATTTTTCCGTTCTGCCACCCCGTTTTGTTGATGGGTATAGCTATTTGTTAGTTGGTGGTGTATTCCATTCATCTTTAAATAATCTTGGAATACTTTGCTACAGTATTCACCTCCCCGATCAGATCTTAGTGTCTTTATATTAAGATCCGATTGTTTTTCCACAAGTGCTTTAAATTGTTTGAAGTAACTTAAAGCTTCTGATTTTAACTTGAGGAAATATACCCATGTTTTCCGTGTGAAATCATCAATAAACGTAATAAAGTACCTGCATCCACCAATAGACTCCGTTTTCATGGGGCCACATATATCGGTATGAACTATTTGCAAAGGTTTGTCCGTCTGCCACGTTGACTTCTTTGGGAATGGCTTTCTAGCATGTTTACCCGAAACGCATCCCTCACAAATATTTGAACTTTTTGTGATTCTTGGTATGCCTCGTACTAGTTCTTTGTTTCCCATTTCAACCAAAGTGTCATAATTTACATGTCCAAATCGTTCATGCCATAGAGTAGAGTTATCGGTTGTTGTCATTGATAGTGCAAGTGACATGTCACTTTCAGGGTTCAAAGGAAACATTTTATTGTTTGTCATTTTAATAATCCCTATGATTCTATCGTTTATATCCTTGATGATACACCGTTCCTTCACAAACTCTACTTTGTAACCCTTTTGTAGTAATTGGCCTACACTTAGTAAGTTGTGCTTTAATCCCTTCACATAAAATACATTTTGAACCTTCTTTTTCTGACCTTTAATTGATATCATTACTTCTCCGATTCCTTGAACTTCTAATCGTTTATCATCCCCCGTTCTCACTTCCTTTTGAAGTGATTCATCTATCTTGACAAACAGGCCTTTATTACCTGTCATATGATTGCTGCACCCGCTGTCCAAGTACCCGCAATCTTCCTTAATCGTCTCCTCCATGTTGAAAATCATAAACATGGTATCATCTTGTTGCTCATCTAATTCATCTTCCTTATGAATTAGAGCATTGTCAGACTTTTCGTTCATGTCCTTCTTCGGAAAAAAACTTGGCCGTATGTCCAAGTTTCTGACAATTAAAACATCTTATAGAGCCCCAAGGTCTGCCTTTGTTCTTGCCCCTTCCCTTAATATTCTGTCCGGATTTATCCGTGTTCGAGTTCTGCATTTGAAATGCATGTTCCATGGGAACATCATCATACATTTTCATCCGTAGTTCATGGGATTGGAGTATGCCCATGAGTTCTTCGGTGGACATATTCTCTAAATCTTTTGTTTCTTCTACCTTGATAACCACAGACTCGAAGTTTCGAGTCAGGCTTCGTAGTATTTTTTCTACTACACGCTGTTCACTCACTTTTTCTTCATTCATTCTTAATTGATTTACAATTAAAGTTGTTCTATTGAAATAATCTTCAACAGTCTCACCCTCTTTCATCTTTAAAGCATCGAAACTACATCTTAAGGTTTGTAATTTTACCGTTTTGACGCGATTTTCTCCCCTGTAAGATTTGTGCAGTGTAATCCATGCATCTTTTGACGTTTTCGCCATAGCAACACGTTCAAACACAGTTTCATTAACCGACTGGAATATGATATGCAGCGCCCTTCTATCTTTCTTCGTTGATTCCCGATGTGCAGCGATAGCGTTTTCTGAAGGGTTCGTTCCTAATTCTTGATATCCGTCTTCTACAATATTCCATAATTCTTGAGATTCCAGTAAAACCCTCATCTGGATATGCCAGTGATAGTAATTCTCCCCAGAAAGTTTTGGAATTTGTGATTGAATGCCGGTTGCTGGATTCATTTGTCAGGATATAGTAAAAAAAAAACAGGGATCTGGATTTCGTGTTTGACAGTATACGATCGATTCGTGTGGCTCTGATACCACTTTGTTAGGATTTCTAATGTTTTGATAGAATGAATAATACGTTCATAAGAATATGAATTGATAATCGAAAATTGTACAGAATGTTGTATACATATATTTGCAGCCGGTTAGGGTAACTGCCACAAACTTAGGTTATACTAATAACTAATAATAATAATAATATATGTCGCACTATCTAGGTTATAATATATTTATCTAATAGTAAAAGCATAGATATGTTCTATTCTAACATAATCCAAATTCAAAACACAAGTTATTGTTACGTCATCAAGCACTTAGGAAGTAATAGGAAACATTTGTTGAAAGGGAACATGATTGGAGCTAGGAAACCGAGCTCTATTAGTTTCTCTACGCTAGAACACGTTGGTGGTAAGGTTCTATTGTTAAATATACTCCGAAATTATACTGGAGTACCTGTTATATGTAATCATCCAGGTCTTATTTGTCTTGCCATAAATTTGGTGTGTCAATAAGGGTAGAACTAGGTTTTTTTACTTAAGTTTTTTCTTAGCTTTTGGTACAAAATTTTCTCACATCTACTTACTTTTTCTTAGATCTGCTCTCTACTTTTTTATCTATTCTTATTCGAAAAACCCATTGTATGTTCTCTACTTTCTTTGACTTCAGTTTAATCATGGCATAACTCTGTTTAATATTTTATGAAAAGCGATTATTAATGTTAATTATGCGACATAAATGCACTAAATGTTATGAAACCACACGATACAATTGTCGGATCTCATACAATGTTATTAGGTTGCAAGGTGTGGGGATCGGCCTGGGATCGTCGAGGACTGGCGCTGACCCAAACACCATTTCCACCCCCTCCGGCGGTGTCCTAAACTTCTCCCTCCCAACGTTGGAGACGGACACTAAAGACAAAAATTGAAGCTTTCCCTTCTCACACACACATATACATACAACTCATATATATATATATATCAGGCTCATCCCTCTATTTCCATAGTTTCATCCCCTTTGCCCCATCCTCACACCCATCCTACGTGACGCTTACGTGGCGGGTCATCCTCCAAGGATTGACGATCACCATATCGCATAGCCTTAGATTTCTTGCTAGTGTTGTACTAAGCTCTTGTCACATATTAATATGTCCTTGCTAGTTATTGTTCACAGTATTATTTCTTGTTAGTTTCCACCAAAACAGGGGACTAATTTTTCAATTCCTATGCAAAAATTAGTATAACTTTTGTGATATGGGATCACATATCACTACAAGAAAAGGAGACAATAGCAACGACAGGCAATATGTCTCCGCTATAGGTCGATCCGGAACACGGTGTCCCACAACTAACCCCAGCCACTCATTTCTTATCTTTATCCAACGGCTGGGGTATGTTAATGGCAATACCGTCGATAGTAGAACCAATAGCGGCGACAAAATGTCGCCTCTGAAACCCTAAAATACAGCTGGACTAGCTGGTGTCCCACAACTAGTTACATCCGTTGATCCTCTTTTTGATCCAACGGCTGGGATATTTGATTGGCAATAGCGGCGACACTAACAGGAAATAGCGGCGACATGTGTCGCAACTAAAACCCTAAACGAAACACTGGGTACTTTGGCGGGCTGCTTCCCTCTCTTTCTCACTTTTCCCTTAAATTTCTTCTCCTCTACTGATGGCAAAACTCCTAAATCACCCAAATTGGTTAGTTAATGTTAAGTTTTTGTTTGATTTCCTCTTTAATTTGTTATATATATATATATATATATATATATGCTATACTCTTTAATTTTTGTGTATATATGTGTTTATGATAGAGAAATCGGAGCACCACCATCACTTCTCGGGTCACCACCTTGTCTTCGCAGTCACCACCTACCAGGAACTTCGATTTAAGGTTAGTATTATTTATATTTTTGTTTACATATGAGAAATTATGTAATTTTGTGTTTGTATAGGTATGTAAATGTGTATGTAAGGATGTACGTTTGTATGTAAATGTATGATGGTACCACCGACCCAAAATGGTTCCAAACACCTAATATGAAGCTGTATGATGGTACCACCGACCCAAAAGAACATGTGGCACAATACAGGGAAAGAATGGAGATTAACCCCATTCCAGAAAGGTTAAAGGAAGCCTGTCTTTTCAAGTGTTTTGGATCCACACTAACTGGATCAGCTTTGAAATGGTTGCTAAGTCTTCCTCCTTACTCAATTACTTCATTTTCTCATTTAGTTAACTTCTTCAATAATCAGTTTTCATGTTGTAGAACATTTGAACGGTTGACTAGTGACTTATATAGGATTACCCAAGGTCATAATGAATCATTAAGGGATTATATAACTAAATTAATTAGAGAATCCTTAGAAATCCCCAATTTACATATTGCAACTGCTGTTGAAGCTTTTAAAACGAGATTACTAAAAGATTCTCAATTCTGTGATGATCTTGTTATGACACCTTGTAGGAACCTAGATGAGGTAAGGAGCAGTGCCCTTAGGTTCATCCGTTTAGAGGATGACAAAAGGATCCAGGAAAGGTTGTCAGGATCCTCAAAACAAGACAAGCAGGTATCCTACTTCAAGAATAACAGATGCAAGTCATATATTAATCGTGATAACCAGAATGTGCACGCTGTGGACCAAGAGGAAGATGATGAGGATTACCCTCCTATCTCTGAATATTGTTTTGCTGCTGATAATAGTGAACTAATCCTTGCTATGCAGAATTTAGGTGACAAAGCTAGATGGACAAGGAAAAGTGACAAGCCAGCTGCTACCAAAGATAAATCAAAGTGGTGTGCTTATCATGAGGACTTTGGTCATCTCACAGATGAGTGCATAGCATTAAGGAAGGAGATTGGTTATCTTTTAAGCAAAGGATACTTCAAAGAGTTGCTCGGAAGGAAAAAATCAAGGATCCAGGATTATGAGAAAGTTCCTGAAAAAGCTTCTCCTCCACCAGCTGATGCTCAGATCATTCAATTCATCTCCAAAGGTTCTGATATCTGTGGCACTTCATTCTCAGCAGCTAAGAGACATGCAAAGGAAACAAAGATAGAGAACGGGGACAGACCTGTTCGAACTTCCATCCTTACCCAGCAGAAAGTGATATCCTTTGATGAGGATAACCGTGTAGACATACAGGATCCTCATCACGACGGTTTAGTTATTACATTATTTATCTCTAACCATTTTATTCGCAGGATTCTCAATGACGGGGGAAGCTAGGTGAACATAATCCAGTTGGATGTCCTCAAAAGAATGATTATCCCTGAATCCGAGATTGTTCCAAGATCATCTGTCCTTGTGGGATTCAGTGGAGAGACAAAAAATACATTGGGGGACATTAAACTTCCTATTTATATAGAGGGAGTGAATTCTATTAAAAAATTCTGTGTTATTGGTTGCTTATCTTGCTGTAATGTTATCCTTGGCAGGCCATGGATACACGATATGAAGGTAGTCCCCTCAACATATCATCAACGTGTCAAGCTCCCAACTCCATGGGGTGTGGTGAAGATAGAGAGTGATCAACAGGAAGCAAAGAACTACTACACTTCTTCAATGAAACCAGTCTCCAAGCCTAGGGAAGCATAGCAATTAAAGTATCCTCCAAGGGACGTCATGGAGGCAAGAGAGCAAGACGTTAAGGATATTCTGTTGAACCTAGAGGGGTCCTGAATCCAAAAATTTATAGGATCCGGGATCCTTGACAGTATTGAGCACGATTTAATATCCTTCTTGAAAAGAAGAAAATCTACCTTTGCTTGGAAACATGAAGACATGATAGGTATATCTAAGGATGTTATTACTCACAAACTTGGTATTGACAGGTCATTCCAGCCAATACACAAATAACGGAGGTAATTTGAACCCAAAAGAAATGCCATTAACCAAGAAGAGGTAGACAAATTGCTCAAGGCAGGTATGATCAGAGAGGTAAAGTATCCAAGATGGCTAGCCAATGTGGTAGTTGTTCAGAAAAAGAATGGAAAGTGGAGGGTATGCGTTGATTTTACTGACTTAAATAAAGCATGTCCCAAGGATCCTTTCCCTTTACCCCACATTGACTCCATGGTGGATGCTACGGCGGGCCATGAGTTGTTAACTTTTATGGATGCTTCATCTGGATTCCAACAAATTCAGATGGAACCATCAGACCAAGAGGACACAGCCTTCATGACTCCCACTGGTATATACTGCTATATTGCTATGCCTTTTGGATTAAGAAATGCAGGTGCCACATACCAAAGGCTAGTGAATATGATGTTCAAGGAGAAACTTGGACACACAATGGAAGTCTACATAGATGATATGGTGGTCAAATCCAAAAGAGCTAAGGATCACCTTAAGGATTTGGAAGAAGCATTTGATATCCTTGACAGATACAACATGAAGTTGAATCCTTCTAAATGCCATTTTGGAGTTAAAGCTGGTAAATTCTTAGGATATATGGTGACAAAGAGAGGAATAGAGGCAAGTCCAGAACAAATCAAGGCCATTGTGAACATCAAGTCTCCTGCCAATGCTAAGGATGTGCCAAGGTTGACAGAAAGAATCGCAGCCTTGAACAGATTCATCTCAAGGTCCTCAGAAAAGTGCAAAGAGTTCTATGATATCTTGAGGAAGAATAAAAAGTTCGAATGGACTAAAAAGCATGAGAATGCCCTCAATGCCCTCAAGGATTACCTATCCTCAGCACCAGCTCTAATGAAACCAGAAAATGGGGAAACATTATCCTTATACTTAGTTGTTTCAGCTAAGGCAGTAAGTGCAGTCCTAGTTAAGGATCATGAAGGCTCTTAACATCCGGTATACTATGTAAGTAAAAGTCTACTTGATGCTGAGTCCAGGTATTCTCATTTTGAGAAACTTATTCTTGCTTTAATTCTGGCTGTTATGGGTGGTTTTTCGGAACCCGTATCCTAAATTATATCCTGACTTTATTGTTTTTCAATATGACCAGGATACCGGATCAGGATATTGGTAACATCCTGATACGATATCCTGATAACTACTAAGTGATCACGTGCAGGTTATGGTGGCTAGCTCGTAACGTACATATGAACTTGTTCTCCTGAAGACTCGGTCTATTCGGTTGAAAGAAGATCGTTGAAGGCAGAAGAAGGGGTCTCCAACGTTCTATAGGGAATATTCGAAGTATCCCTAGTTTATAGGATAGTTTGTTATTTCTTTTTTACTATAAATAGGAGTGTATGGATCGATAGAGACACAACTTCACTCACTCTTTTACTCTCTTAACAGCTGCAATCACTCGCAATCACATTCACCAACACTCACACTTGAAATTCATTGTAACACTTAGCTGGTCCGTACAATATCCTGCATTGTATCCTGAATTTTGAAGTAATAAAAAGAACAAGGCAGCCGATGATTGTCAGCTCCCGAGGTTTTATGCCTGAGATCTAGATTGATCAAGGGCTTTCTTCGTACATCTCGTGTCCACCTTTACATTTCTGCTCATTGTTTGATTGATTGATATAGCCCGGTATCCCAAGCTATATCCTGAAAACTGTTTTTGCAAACAACTAAATCAGTATATTTTCTACAAACACTGCTAGCACACTACCTCACAAAACTAATTTGATCACTAAATTGATTCGGTAAGTTTTGACCAAAACAATTTGGCGCCCACCATGGGGCAAGTGGTGCTATTCATACTAAAAACCTTGCTAAAATTATTACTTGGTTTTCTATTTTCAAATTTTTTGCACAACTATTTTTAATGGCTTCAAAATCAAACATGAGCTCTTCTACCGTGTCTGCTACAACCTCTGCCATAATTGGTTCGGTGCTTCCACCACCTCCAAGGATGTAAGCTTCTTCACAGCCTCAAGCTCCTCCAAGGAGGGTTGAAACTAACACATCTCGGGATGTTGTTCCTGCTCAAAATGTCAAAGGATCTGCTGCCTCAGGGAGAACTCCTATTATGGCTTCTAATGATGAAATTCTGACTTTGTTTGGTAGTATACAAGATCAGAGGAAGCAACAGCAGGAGACCAATCAGATGTTAATAAGAGAAATACAACTCTTGAAGTCTAACAATAATAGGACTGCCAAGGATACTGTCACTCCCTTGCAGCCTAGAGTGTTGAACTTCAGTTCAGCAGTATATACTGAGGATAATCGGGGCAATGTTGTACTAAGCCACTCCCAGGGTCATACTCCTGAGATACCTAAAACAATCAGGGTATCAACTGTGAGGGGCTCATGATATGCTCCAGGATATGCCCAGAATCCTCAAACCGGTAACTTGTCTAATAATATCAATACTCCTGCTACAAACAATTTTGGATCTTTGCAGGATACAGGTGTGACGTCGGCACTCTCTAGGGAGCTTCAGAAGTTGAAGGATATGATATCCAGTGTACCTGGTGTCACACCCCCAAATCCACCTGCGGAGTACTACCGCTTGGAGGCGTGACTGACCAGGATCCAGCCACCAATCATATTGAACAAGCATATAAGTAGTTATAAAAATCCAACCAATACAATTGGTGTTCAAACAAAACATAGTTAAGTTGCAAGCGGAAGCATAAGTCTTAAATCAAACATAAGTTTAATAGTTTCAAAGTTTAACATGGCACACAGCCGTCCATGTCCCACAACGATCCTCCTCCATGCAAGCTCCAGTTAGAAACCTAAAGACCTGCAAAGCATGTAGTAACGAGTCAACAACAAGTTGAGTGAGTTCACGGTTGGGTGTTCGTTTTAAGTTTTTTCGAAAACAGTTTCCTTTAGCTGGCATCCTGCCATGGGGGTTACCCCATAGTTAAAAAGTGTGACTTGTTATATTCCCGGTTACTCTGGCAATCCAGCCGTGGGGGCTACCCCGTGTTAGTTTTCTGGCATTTCGGCCGTGGGGGCTACCCCATGTATACACTAGACTCGTTACCATATCGACTGCTGACTGTAGTCATGTTTATGTGCCCTGAAACTGTCAATGTCTATCATCATTGACGTGCCCCAGGTCCATTAGTTCACGCCCGTCCTCTGCGGCACGGTGTGAGGTTTGTCAGACCTAAATAGCGCTATCTAACTAATGACCCGCTCGCCATTGGCCCGGCGATTAAGTCGATATAAAAATGAGGGACTTCGTGATAGAGTTTTGGTCTAGTACGAGATATCTGTCCGTGAGGACGAGGAATTACATTCCTGAACCTTTGCTGTCCTACCCAAGGAGGACGAGGAACCCATGTTCCTTAACCCCAATTCCCGACCCCTGGGAATCCCATGCTTTGTAGAGGGTGTGAACTCACCTTGGTTTGCTCGGTAGGTACACAGAAAAGTCAATCAAGCAATATCGTGGCTACTCACGTCCTATCATAGTTGTATCATACAATCAGGTTCGTATTCAAGTAGTGCACGTATGTTTCTAGCATAATGCATTCAAGTACCGTTCATGGCATACACGTTTGATCATAGCAGTTCAACAATATTCACGTTCACAGTAACATATAAGGTCTGTGCATTAGGCCCAAGAGTCCGGCCCAATCAAACAAGTCCGAAACGAGGTGCAAGCCCAAACAGCGTGTATCTGTGTATAGTCTCGAGTCGCAACTAGGCGTTTGCGACTCGCAACCTGAGTCGCAATCATGGTCTCGGTTCATGCTGTTTTGGTCTCGAGTCGCAACCGGACTCGTAACCGTGGTTTCGAGTCATACGGTTTATGTGCTGATCTCGTGTGGTTTCGAGTCGCAACCAGGTGTTTGCGACTCGCAACCGATGTCGCAACCAGGAGATTTCGACTCACCATGCGGTGGTTTCGAGTCGCAACTGGAGGTTTCGGTTGGACAGGAGCTGATTCTGCACAGTGTACTTATCCCGGGTGATACCTGATTGAGCACTCGTAGTCATTTAGTAGCTCGACCCATCGTCGTTGCCGCATATTCAATTCTTTCTGCTTAAAGATATGCTCGAGGCTCCGGTGGTCGGTGTAGATCGCGCACTTGGTACCATACAGGTAATGCCGCCATAATTTAAGTGCAAAAACAACAGCTCCCAGCTCTAGGTCGTGCGTAGTGTAGTTCTTTTCATGAACCTTGAGTTGGCGTGAGGCGTAGGCTATAACTTTATCTCGTTGCATCAACACGCAACCAAGACCCTGAATTGATGCGTCGCAGTAAACCACAAAGTCGCCTGTGCCTTCCGGCAAGGAAAGGATAGGTGCGCTACAAAGTCTATCCTTTAGGTGCTGAAATGCCAACTCCTGTGCGTTTCCCCAGCGATAAACAACGCCCTTCTGCGTTAATGAGGTGAGAGGCTGTGCAATCTTAGAAAAATCCTTTATGAATCTCCGGTAGTATCCTGCCAAACCCAAGAATTGGCGAATTTCCTTTGGTGTACGAGGTGCAGGCCAGTTCTTAATCGAGTCTATCTTGGATGGATCAACATGAATCCCATCCTTGTTTACCACGTGGCCTAGGAAGTGGACTTCTCGAAGCCAGAAGTCGCATTTCGAGAACTTTGCATAAAGCTGTTCTGTTCGAAGGAGTTCCAGAATAAGTCGCAGATGTTGCTCGTGTTCCTCCTGACTCTTAGAATAGATCAGGATGTCGTCGATGAAGACTATAACGAACTTGTCCAGGTAAGGCTTGCACACTCGATTCATCAAGTCCATGAAAACCGCAGGTGCGTTTGTCATCCCAAAAGGCATGACCAAAAACTCATAGTGCCCGTATCGAGTTCTGAAAGCTGTTTTGGAGACGTCCTCTTCCCGGACTCTCAGCTGGTGATAACCCGATCTCAAATCGATCTTCGAATAGTAGCTCGATCCTTGCAGCTGGTCGAATAAGTCGTCGATACGCGGTAGAGGATAACGGTTCTTCACCGTCACCTTGTTGAGTTCCCGGTAATTGATGCACATTCTGAAAGTACCGTCCTTCTTCTTTACAAATAATACTGGAGCTCCCCAGGGCGATGAGCTTGGACGAATAAAATCCTTATCCAGGAGCTCTTGTAGTTGCGTGGAGAGTTCTTTCAACTCTGATGGGGCTAAACGATAAGGCGCACGGGCTATAGGCGCAGCTCCAGGAGCTAATTCGATCTGAAACTCGACTTGGCGATGAGGCGGAAGACCAGGTAATTCCTCAGGAAATACCTCTGGATAATCGCGTACAACTGGGAAATCTTCAATCTTTTTCCCTTTTTCTGAGGTGTCAGTAACGAGAGCCAAAATGGCAGTGTGGCCCTTTCGCAAGCACTTTTGGGCCTTAAGGAGAGAAATGACGTTCTCAACAGCACTCCTTTTGTCGCCATGAATCATGAGGGGTTCACCATCGGGACCTGGAATACGGACAACCTTCTCGTTGCAAAGAATCTCTGCTCGGTGTTGGGATAACCAATCCATCCCAATGACAACGTCGAAACTACCCAAGACGATAGGAATGAGGTCGATAGAGAAGGTCTGGTCAGCGAGAATAACCTTACAACCCTTGACTATGTGTGTGGCCTCTAAACTCTTACCATTTGCTAGCTCTACAGTGTGCTTGTTGTTCAAAGGTGTTGGAATACGCTTAAGCATTCGACTAACTTCTAGTGACATGTAGCTAGTATCGGCACCCGAATCAAATAATACTGAAACATAAAAGTCGTCGAGAAGGAACTTACCCGCCACAACATTGGGGTCATTCCTTGCTTCGCCTTGGCCAATCACAAACATCCGCCCCCTGGCGCCATTGTTGTTGTTGTTCCCATTGTTACCATTTCCTTGATTGTTGTTATTGTTGTTGTTGTTGTTCTGATTCCTGTTCAGTTGAGGACAATCTCTCTTGAAGTGGCCCTCAGCTCCACACTGAAAGCACCCTTTGTTATCTCCTTGCTGCTGCTGCTGGCGCTGGTTCTGTTGAGCTTGCTGACGATTCTGATTGGCGGGGTATAAGCTCCTGCAATCCTTTGCAGCGTGACCAGGCTTGTTGCACCGATGACAGTTGCCCCTGGTGCATGGTCCGCTGTGGTGCAGGCTGCAGCGATTGCATTTGGGGTGATTTCCTTTGTACCCACCATGGCTTTGACCACCAGACGATTGCTGATTAGGGCTCTTGTAGTCCTCAGTCTTTCTCTGCTGAGACTGGGACTGAACAGAAGTCGAACCCTTACTTGATGTTCCATCCCATTTCCGTTTGTTGTCACCAGAGGTACCAGAAGTAGTTGCAGCGCCTATGCGTTTTGGTAACTTGTTCTGCTCCACCGCCTGATCCGTGAGACGGTGAGCCAACTGGACAGTTTGCTGGTAGGTGGCGAGGTTCGCTGAAGTCACATGACTTTGGATTTCTGGCACTAAGCCCTGAAGAAATAGTTCGATGCGTTTGATGGGAGGATCCACCATAGTAGGGCACAGAATTGCCAGTTCGTTCGACCTTTTCACATAAGCTTCAATTTCCGATCCCGTCATCTTGAGGTTGAAGAATTCCACTTCCAGTTTGTGAATCTCATCACGACTGCAGTACTCTTCTTTGATCATCTCCTTAAAAGTTTCCCAAGGGGTGGCGTTGGCAGCAACCAACCCTAGCATTTGAACCTGAGCGTTCCACCACGTGAGGGCTAAACCCTCGAGAGTACCAGTAGCATACTTCACCCTGCGCGCCTCAGGGCATTCGCACATTTCGAACACAGATTCTAGCTTCTCAAACCAGTGTAGGAGACCTACTGCTCCTTCAGTGCCGCTAAAAGTAGTTGGTCGGCAGTCCATGAAAGTCTTAAAAGTGCACACGGGTGGCTGAACGTGCTGACCTATCGTGGGGGAAAGAAAAGACAGAGTTTAACACAAAGGTTGGTTCACGAGAGTAGGATCCTAAAGATCCTAGAATGAGTTCGGACTGCAGGATATACCTCCTGCGTGTGCAGCTGCAAGTGCTGCGGCAACTCGTTCGTTGATCAGAGCCGTCAACTGGGCTTGTGTTAGGTTAACGCGTCCAGACATGATCTTCATACCAAGAAGAACGTGAGTGAGAGGGGTTCGCGAATGTACGACGATAAAGTAGAGTAAGCACGCACGTGTTCAAGCAACAGTAGTTATACTAACCAAGCATGCCATAAGCAATGTACTATGTAACTAACAAGTAGGCAATATATACACAGGTCATATCACCTAGAATGTCGAGCCTTGCTTGTGGAGTGAAGCATCGTTGTGGACCGTTGAGCACTGTACAGGTTATAGTCTGGTTTTAACAAAAACGTTTTTCCCCTTTATTAAAACCAAGTTCTCTATAACCAATGGCTCTGATACCAATCTGTCACACCCCCAAAATCCACATGCGGAGTACTACCGCTTGGAGGCGTGACTGACCAGGATCCAGCCACCAATCATATTGAACAAGCATATAAGTAGTTATAAAAATCCAACCAATACAATTGGTGTTCAAACAAAACATAGTTAAGTTGCAAGCGGAAGCATAAGTCTTAAATCAAACATAAGTTTAATAGTTTCAAAGTTTAACATGGCACACAGCCGTCCATGTCCCACAACGATCCTCCTCCATGGAAGCTCCAGTTAGAAACCTAAAGACCTGCAAAGCATGTAGTAACGAGTCAACAACAAGTTGAGTGAGTTCACGGTTGGGTGTTCGTTTTAAGTTGTTTCGAAAACAGTTTCCTTTAGCTGGCATCCTGCCGTGGGGGTTACCCCATAGTTAAAAAGTGTGACTTGTTATATTCCCGGTTACTCTGGCAATCCAGCCGTGGGGGCTACCCCGTGTTAGTTATCTGGCATTTCGGCCGTGGGGGCTACCCCATGTATACACTAGACTCGTTACCATATTGACTGCTGACTGTAGTCATGTTTATGTGCCCTGAAACTGTCAATGTCTATCATCATTGACGTGCCCCAGGTCCATTAGTTCACGCCCGTCCTCTGCGGCACGGTGTGAGGTTTGTCAGACCTAAATAGCGCTATCTAACTAATGACCCGCTCGCCATTGGCCCGGCGATTAAGTCGATATAAAAATGAGGGACTTCGTGATAGAGTTTTGGTCTAGTACGAGATATCTGTCCGTGAGGACGAGGAATTACATTCCTGAACCTTTGCTGTCCTACCCAAGGAGGACGAGGAACCCATGTTCCTTAACCCCAATTCCCGACCCCTGGGAATCCCATGCTTTGTAGAGGGTGTGAACTCACCTTGGTTTGCTCGGTAGGTACACAGAAAAGTCAATCAAGCAATATCGTGGCTACTCACGTCCTATCATAGTTGTATCATACAATCAGGTTCGTATTCAAGTAGTGCACGTATGTTTCTAGCATAATGCATTCAAGTACCGTTCATGGCATACACGTTTGATCATAGCAGTTCAACAATATTCACGTTCACAGTAACATATAAGGTCTGTGCATTAGGCCCAAGAGTCCGGCCCAATCAAACAAGTCCGAAACGAGGTGCAAGCCCAAACAGCGTGTATCTGTGTATAGTCTCGAGTCGCAACTAGGCGTTTGCGACTCGCAACCTGAGTCGCAATCATGGTCTCGGTTCATGCTGTTTTGGTCTCGAGTCGCAACCGGACTCGTAACCGTGGTTTCGAGTCATACGGTTTATGTGCTGATCTCGTGTGGTTTCGAGTCGCAACCAGGTGTTTGCGACTCGCAACCGATGTCGCAACCAGGAGATTTCGACTCACCATGCGGTGGTTTCGAGTCGCAACTGGAGGTTTCGGTTGGACAGGAGCTGATTCTGCACAGTGTACTTATCCAATGGAAATTTGGTTTCATGAAACAGTTTGTACTACCCACTTAAACATGTTTGTTTGTCTAGCAATTTACTAAATCGGATCAAACATATTAGATTTCAAATATTCAAGCATGTTCATATCACATTCAACAAGTTCTTCATACATTCATCATGATCATCAAACACAAACAGCCCTTATTCAACATATTTTGCATTTTTCGGACAAGAGTTATATTATCTAAACTAGATATCAAGCTCATATTGCAACAAAACATCTATTCTATAATCCTCATGAATCGGATGGTCATCATTATTCTTTTATCATACAAAAATCTATACCTTTATTAAAGAGGTCATGTTCATAACAAATGTTGTAACTAAACATGTATCATCACCAAGAATTCATTAAATCCACCAACACCTTTGTCATATTCAAATGATAGTCATGTTCTCCTAAGCATGTATCATTTAACCAAACAAGAGCTCATCAATCAAACAAACACTTAATCATACATGAATCTTTAGCAAGCAAACACATTATCATCATCAACATCCGAAATACATAACAAGAATCACTAACCAACAAGTATCATAAACACTAACCGGTTTGTGAAAGGACACCGAGTTGCTAAGGAAGATGAGTGAAATGGGGTGTTCGAGTGATGTTGATGAGCTCAACCGAGTCTTCTTGTGGCCACCGGTTTGATCCGAGATGAAGGAGAGGAAGTATGATGTTTGGTGTCTAGGGTTTAGTGAGAGGGAGTAGGAGAGTGTGTGTTATCCAAAGAAAATGGCAACATGGCTAACACTAAGATATATATACTTGTTTCACCTTGTGCACCCTAATGGGCTTCGGATGAGGTGCACGGCCCAACCGGCCCATATGTGGTGCGATGTTTACTCGAGACCACATGGTCTCGAGTCGGGTCCTTGTTGTTTTGGTTCATAGACATACTCGCATACATACAATCACAAACATAACCATATAAGTTCACATAAATCATTCATTAATTCATCAAATCAATTAGTCACTAATCGTTCAAGTATACAACGGAAGGTTCTAAATTTCGAGTTGTCACACCTGGGGTTGTTCAGCCCATTCCGGAAGTATCCTAGGATAGTCACATGATATCCCGGTTTGCATATCCTATATGTGATGCTGAATTTCCAAAAAGATTTCAAAGTCCCAATATGAAGCTTTATGACGGAACCACGGATCCCGAGGAGCATATTGCTCAGAATAGAGAAAGGATGGAAATTAACCCTATTCTTGCAGATCTCAAGGAAGCATGCCTCTGCAAGGGCTTCGGCTCTACTCTAACAGGATCAGCCTTAAAATGGCTCTTAAACGTTCCACCTCATTCAATTACATCATTTGCTCACTTAATTAACTTATTTAATAGTCAAGTTTCTTGCAGTTGAAGTTTTAAGAAACTAACCAGTGATCTCTACAGGATAACTCAAGGTCCTCAAGAATCCTTAAGGGATTATGTGAACACGTTTAGCAGGGATTCCTTGGATATCCCACACCTTGATGTTGCCATAGCTGTACAAGCATTCAAAATGGGGTTGCAAAAGGATTCCCAGTTTTATCAGGATTTTGTGATGAACCCTTGCAGGAACCTGGATGAAGCTCGAAACAGGGCTTTGAAATATATCAGACTCGAAGACGACAAGAAAATGCAAGAGAGGATGAATTCATCCTCAACATACGAGTTAACTAACAGGACGTCAGAATCCTCATACAAGCCATATCGCTCTAAGCCATATGACAGGAATGACAGCAAGAAAGTGAATGCTGTTGAGGATAAGGATCCTGAGGAGTATCCTGAATTGTCAGAATATTGTTTTTCTGTTAATATACCCGAACTAATGTATGCTATGCAGGATTTGGGAGATAAAGCGAGGTTGCCCAGGAAGAACCAGCAAAAAGCGGACTGGAAGGACCAATCCAAATGGTGTGCTTTCCACGAGGATTTTGGACATGTGACGGAAGATTGCATAGCCCTGAGGAAGGAAATAAGCTATCTGCTAAGCAAAGGATACTTGAAGAATCTTCTAGGCGGAAAAAAGAATAAGGGTCGGGATACTGAGAAGGATCCAGAACGAGCAGCATCACCTCCTCCAGACGCCAAGATAATTAACTTTATTTCAGGAGGATCCGACATTTGTGGGACCTCTTACTCTGCAGCAAAGAGACATGCAAAGGAGGCTAAGGCAGAACGGGGGGACAAGCCGACCAGGATAACAACCCTCATAACTGATAAATTGATAACGTTCGATAGTGATGACCGGGATAGTGTCCAGGATCCCCATCATGATGGTTTGGTAATTACTTTATATATTGCTAATCATTTTGTGAGCAGGATACTGGTGGATAACGGCAGCTCTGTCAACATTATTCAACTAGAAAGGTGATGCGTGTCGAGTGTAATATATTTTTTTATTAATATTTTAAGCCCATTTTACACATTTGTCAAGTTTTAAATTTATAAAACACGATATTTTACTAACACTAACCACACATATGGGCAAGTGCACCCATCGTGAGCATAGTATAGGGTTGGTAAGATACCAAGGTCGTCCAAGGACACAAGATCTTTAGTACAGGTTTATCCTCAACGTCTAATCAAATAAAAAATTATAGAAAAGGTTTTAAACATGAAAATAAAAACAAAAATGCTGAAAAATAAAAACAGATAGACAAGATGAATCACTTGGATCCGACTCGCCTTTAATGTAACCTTTAATGATTTCCGCACTTTTGCACTTTTTAAGAGATTATCTTAGTTATAGTAGTAGGCCCCTCTTTTGAAGGTGACGTTGCCCTCAACCCAGTGGTTTGAGTCAGCAAGGATACAACCCCAAAGGGTTGGAATATTAAAAGATAATTAATTAAGTTATTAATGCGTAAAGTGGTAGGCCTCTCTTTTAAAGTCGACGTTACCCTCGGCTAAGTGATTTGAGTCAGCAGGGATACAATCCCAATTAGCCGGATTAATGTATTAATAGTAGTTTACATATGAGGGGATCAAGCCATTCGCACTGATGTGCGTGAAAGTGTTATATATTTTAGGTGTATATTTTAAGCCCTTTTTAACACTTATTTTAGCCAAGTTTTAAATTTATAAAACACGATATTTCACTAACACTAAACACACATATGGGCAAGTGCACCCATCGTTGAGTGTAGTATAGCGTTGGTAAGATACCGAGGTCGTCCAAGGACACAAGAGCTTTTAGTACCGGTTTATCCTCAACGTCTAACCAAAAATAAAAGTTTAGAAAAATGTTTTAAACTAAGAAAAATAAAAACTAACTAAAATGCTGAAAATAAAAATAAAATAAAAACAGATAGACAAGATGAATCACTTGGTTCCGACTCGTATCTAGTATAACCTTTGATTATTTCCGCACTTTTGCACATAATTAAGAGATTATCTTAGTTATTGTAGTAGGCCCCTCTTTTGAAGGTGACGTTACCCTCACCCCAGTAGTTTGAGTCAGCAGGGATACAATCCTAAAGGGGTGGATTATTGGAAGATAATGAATTAAGTTATTAATGCAGTATTGTGGTAGGCCCCGCTTTTGGCGGTGACGTTACCCTCGACTAAGTAGTCTGAGTCAGCAGGGATACAGTCCTAAATAGCCGGGTTATAGTATTAATAGTAGTTAACTTATGAGGGGATCAAAGAGTTTGGACCCCCGCCATCCAATACCGTGAAGTATTGAAGGAGGTCCTACTAAATTTGACCCAGGTCCATTGCAGGACCTCTAAACGCTGAACAATGGCAAGACCTTTACCAAACCGTTCCCTTAACCCCCTACCAGGTAGCCAACATACCTCCATATAGACCGTGGAGATATGAATGGTGAAAATCCTTTATTTTATATAGACAGTAAAATAATGCCAAGACACCACGGACAAACGATAAGGAAAGATCACCTTCAACATAAGTAACTAGTTATTAAAGTCATTAATACAAAACCAAATAAAAAGTGCAAAAGATTAGAAATAAAAAGTATTATACTAGACACTTTGTCTTCACCAAGTGATGTAAGAGACTTAGGCAAACATGGCCTTGATTGTCAAGAACTCTTACGATCAATCTTGGATCCCGAGACGACTCACACACTCTATGATGGACAATGGATGATGGTGGTGGATGATGGTGTTGTGATGGTGGTGGGTGGTGGATGAAGTGTGAGAGAGGTGGTGTGCCAAGGGATGAGTTGCAATGAAACCAAGCACTCCTATTTATAGGCTGAACAGAAGCCTGGGCACGGCCCCGTGTTCGCTGGGCACGGCCCCGTGCCTGTCTGACACTCTCTCTCTTCATTAATTGTAATTCGCAATTACAATTAATGCGCCTGCAGTACTTTCGGCACGCCCCCATGTCCGCTGAGCACGGCCCCCGTGGTGGGCAATAGAAGCTTCTATAGGTTTGTCTTTTCTGCTGCTTCTTGGGCACGACCCCGTGCTGGCTGAGCACGGGGCGTGTTCAGCCTTCTGTTTTCTCTATTTTGCTTTGGAAGGTGCCGTTGAGGGTTCGGGCAATCCACTAATGTTCCTTTTCTTGTATTTATGTTGGATTTAGCTGTCTTTTTGCTTCTTTTGCGTTTTTGAGCTCATTTAATCCTGAAAATACAAAAGGAAGACAAAAACACTCTTTTTCCAATATTAGTACTAAAAAAGGGTTAGTTTTATGCCTCATTTGATGTAATTTATATGTTGCATTTTACACACATCAAATACCCCCACACTTGAACTTTTGCTTGTCCTCAAGCAAAACTCTTTAATATTTGGCTTACACTCCCAAATGGAATAGGTAGAAGAGAAGGTTTTGGGCTTGTCATAGAGTGTCGGGATTTCCAAGATCTTTTTGGGGTTTTATTTTTATTTATTTACACTCCTATTCGTAATGATTTATTTAGAACTGTTCATAAAAGAAATTACTTATTTGGGCATAACATGCCTTTTTAAAATTCTATTTATATACAAGTTCACATACCTCGCGGGGAAATCACTCACACTCGGCCGAAGGTGTATTTTTAGTGAATCACTCGAGAGCGGCATGGAACTTATTCCTACCATAGGCTTGCCAAGAAATCAATCCTCCTCCTTTTTAACTTTTATACCTTTGTAGATATCAAGAGGACTTTGTGGGTTAAGGGTTGGCTAGGGTTAAAGGTAGGTGGTTGGGTTAGTGGTTAGTAGAAAAAAGGGCTAAAAAGCGTAACAAGTGTCGGTTTTCGTATTTTTGCAACTTTATTTTTGATGAAGCTTTTATTCAAACAAAGTTATTTTTGATTACTTTGTTTGTTTCTTTTTGCTTCAAAATTTTTTTTTTTTTTTTTTTTTTTGAAAAACCGAACTTGTTACTAAAATAAAGGGTTAAAAATGAAAAAGGTTTTGGTGGGTGAAAGGGTTTTTGTTTTGGGTGATGAAACGAAAAGGTTTAGGCTCAAAGGGGCTAACTAGGGGGATTTTTTTGGGTAGGTGGTGAAAAAAAGAAAAATAATGGTGTAGAAATGAAAAAGGGTTAGTCCTAATGCCTCTATCATTTACTTACTCGGGTTTAAGTTGATAAGGACCGGGAATGTATTGTCATGGCAAGTTCTAGAGTCGTAAGAACCAAGCGGCTATTCACACAAGAAACGAAAAATGAGCATTTAGTCAAATGATATGAAATTGTGTGCTCAATAAAGGCTCAAAACTCACTTTTGTGGGAATGGGTTTTTATGTGATCAAGTATATATAATCAAATTTTAAATAAGTTTGTCATGCCTTTTCATAATTTTCTTATGTTGGTTCTTTTTATCACTACGCTATCGGTTGTAAATTTGTAAAAATACAACCTTTTTGAGAGCTTCAATTTCCCGAGTTAAACCTAGACAAGTAAAAAAAAATGAAATTTTTGAAAAAATTTGGGGTGATTAGCGGTTCCAATAGAGTTTTGTGTAAGGATTGTATTTAGGACTTGCAAAATTCAAGGTTTTAGCATCCCCCCCACACTTAAATTACACATTGTCCTCAATGTGTCCCAAAAATAAATTTTTAGGTTGATTAGATGTGTAAAATAGTGTTTAAAAAGCAAAAATTTGTGTTACTGGGCACTGAACACGGCCCCGTGTTATCCGGGCACGGCCCCGTGTTTAAGTGCCAGTAACAAAATTGAAATAAGAGGAACAGAAGTCTGGACACGGGGGCGTGTTGGGTGAACACGGCCCGTGTCCAGTTACCTGTACTGGGCGTTTTCTGCAGGTGGTCCGACACGGGGCCGTGTTGGTTGGGCACGGCCCGTGTTGAACCTTCTGAAAGGGAGAAAACTGTCGGGTTGCCTCGTTCTTGTGCATGGGATCATTTTTCTCGTTCCCCTTTTCATCCTTTACCACCATGAGTGTGTTTTATTTATTACAAACCATCCAAACATTAAAACCATCATTTCATTTCATCATAGAGAGAACTTACATAATCCTAAATTAAATTAGATAAAAGAAATAACAAACCACAGAGTCCTAGCCTTTTCTTATTTTAGTTTAGCAAAATTTCCAAGAAATACTAAATCTTGGTTAAACAAGGCCTTAGTGAACTCCTTCTTCCGAGTGCGGTTCTCCTCAAATGTCGGCGAGCCATTCTTCTATCTCACTTGGAAGGAGAAAAGAAGGCTCGTTGGCATTAGTTTGAGGAGTTTCAACTTCCACCGGGATCTCTTGTTGGTGTACCATGGGAGGTTCCGCCGGAAAGTCTTCCCACCCGGTAGGGTTGTTGATTCCGAGAGCCAGGTTCCAATCCTGCTGAGGAAGGACTGGTTCCATTGGTGGTGCTACAAGAATATTTAACCTCTGGTGCAAGAGGTTAATTTCTTGGAAGCTGCTTTCAAGTCCCATCGTAAGATCGTTAATACGGTCGATAAGGACCTCCTCCACTGAAGTCATTTCATCTAGAGCCTCCCTTAATGCTATCACATAGTGAACAAGTGTAGCTTCAATGGAGGGTCTTCTTCCTCTTCGGTTGTTTGACGAATGCACAGAAGATGTATCGCTGTTTTCACTCGACATCCTACGAAAAATAAACTAAAAATAGCTTATTTAATGAAACAGTAACCGGACACGGCCCCGTGCTCACTGAGCACGGCCCCGTGTCCATCTTTCTGCAGAGTTTTGGAACAAGGAAACTTGTATTTTTAAGTTATTTTCTAAATGTTGTAGGTCCTTTTTGGCTACTATAACTTAAAACCATGTTTCATTACATGTTTTTACCAAGATTCTTTGAACAAAACTCATTTATCCCTACCATAGAGTTGGAGGAATTCCAAACTTTCAATGGTAGTTCTTGGAGAAAGATGAAGAAGAAGGAAATTACTAAAAGAGGAAGGGACAAGATGGGTTGTTGGAACCTTCTTTTAGACTTACCTAGGATAGTTTGAGAGAAGATTCCTGCAAATCTCTGCCCCAAGTTGGTCCAAATGTGCAGAATTCTTGGCTGCATTTATAGAAAATGACAGCAACCTGGACACGGCCCCGTGTTCACTGGACACGGCCCCGTGTGCAGGTGGAGTTCTGACACAGTTTGTCCGTATTCTGACGTACTGATCAGAAAGGAATCTTTTGATGGACACGGGGGCGTGTTGGCTGGGCACGGCCCCGTGTATACGGACTGTTTTATGAAGTTGTCTAGTTTTTTTAAGGAACTTGTTTGTATCGGGTGGTTCCTGACTGGTTGGAACAACCCCAAAGTGCCTAATATACCTTAATTGTCCTAGACTAAGGCGAGAACGCAAGAGGTTGTCGGTGAGGGTAATTCCTATTTTCATTCTAGGTGGACAAGTCCAACCCTTTTCCGGGCTCTCGTTAAAGAAGGTATATGCCGAATCGCTCAGGTCTATGTATGCACCGAACGAAGTCGATGGAGAGTCCTTCACGGCACAATCGACACAGGGACGACTATCGTCCAAGTCTTTGCTAGGTACGAAGGTATTTTCGGTAGCAACGAGGTTGTCGGAATGCAGTTCCACATTTCTTCATGGGTATCGTCTTGGGGCGGATTAATAAAATCCTTCCTAAGCTCTTCTATCCATTTCAGAATTAGCTCTTCTAGTTGAAATAATTCGCTAAGGAACATTTCCCCTAGAATATCTGGCTGGGCGCATTCGAGGGAGAAATAGTGCTTATTTTTACTTTCGCCCCTCTTAAGGTTGTGAAAAGATCGTGGGTCCATGTAGTGGGGCCTATAATTTAGGAAGTAGCATTTTACTTCTTCATGTTCGCCACCACATAATTGACACCACGTACCATAAGAGTGCCGAAAGTAAAAATAATTACTATCACTCATGTTTATGTCAGAAATTACCAACCGTCGGGATCTAACGGTTCTGTTTTCAGTAACTGAAACTTGGGCACGGGGGCGTGTTGAGTGGACACGGCCCCGTGTTCAGCTTACTGTCTGATGTAAAACAGGATTGCCAGTTCCAATAATTGAGCACGGGGGCGTGTTCAGCGGGCACGGCCCGTGCTGAGCTCTGCAGAAGCTGAAAAACTAAGAGAATCCTAAAAAAATAAAAAATAAAAATAAAAGATGATTAGGCCGTTGATTCCTAACTTTCTTAAAATCCTTGTGTCCCCGGCAACGGCGCCAAAAACTTGATGTGCGTGAAAGTGTTATATATTTTAGGTGTATATTTTAAGCCCTTTTTAACACTTATTTTAGCCAAGTTTTAAATTTATAAAACACGATATTTCACTAACACTAAACACACATATGGGCAAGTGCACCCATCGTTGAGTGTAGTATAGCGTTGGTAAGATACCGAGGTCGTCCAAGGACACAAGAGCTTTTAGTACCGGTTTATCCTCAACGTCTAACCAAAAATAAAAGTTTAGAAAAATGTTTTAAACTAAGAAAAATAAAAACTAACTAAAATGCTGAAAATAAAAATAAAATAAAAACAGATAGACAAGATGAATCACTTGGTTCCGACTCGTATCTAGTATAACCTTTGATTATTTCCGCACTTTTGCACATAATTAAGAGATTATCTTAGTTATTGTAGTAGGCCCCTCTTTTGAAGGTGACGTTACCCTCACCCCAGTAGTTTGAGTCAGCAGGGATACAATCCTAAAGGGGTGGATTATTGGAAGATAATGAATTAAGTTATTAATGCAGTATTGTGGTAGGCCCCGCTTTTGGCGGTGACGTTACCCTCGACTAAGTAGTCTGAGTCAGCAGGGATACAGTCCTAAATAGCCGGGTTATAGTATTAATAGTAGTTAACTTATGAGGGGATCAAAGAGTTTGGACCCCCGCCATCCAATACCGTGAAGTATTGAAGGAGGTCCTACTAAATTTGACCCAGGTCCATTGCAGGACCTCTAAACGCTGAACAATGGCAAGACCTTTACCAAACCGTTCCCTTAACCCCCTACCAGGTAGCCAACATACCTCCATATAGACCATGGAGATATGAATGGTGAAAATCCTTTATTTTATATAGACAGTAAAATAATGCCAAGACACCACGGACAAACGATAAGGAAAGATCACCTTCAACATAAGTAACTAGTTATTAAAGTCATTAATACAAAACCAAATAAAAAGTGCAAAAGATTAGAAATAAAAAGTATTATACTAGACACTTTGTCTTCACCAAGTGATGTAAGAGACTTAGGCAAACATGGCCTTGATTGTCAAGAACTCTTACGATCAATCTTGGATCCCGAGACGACTCACACACTCTATGATGGACAATGGATGATGGTGGTGGATGATGGTGTTGTGATGGTGGTGGGTGGTGGATGAAGTGTGAGAGAGGTGGTGTGCCAAGGGATGAGTTGCAATGAAACCAAGCACTCCTATTTATAGGCTGAACAGAAGCCTGGGCACGGCCCCGTGTTCGCTGGGCACGGCCCCGTGCCTGTCTGACACTCTCTCTCTTCATTAATTGTAATTCGCAATTACAATTAATGCGCCTGCAGTACTTTCGGCACGCCCCCGTGTCCGCTGAGCACGGCCCCCGTGGTGGGCAATAGAAGCTTCTATAGGTTTGTCTTTTCTGCTGCTTCTTGGGCACGACCCCGTGCTGGCTGAGCACGGGGCGTGTTCAGCCTTCTGTTTTCTCTATTTTGCTTTGGAAGGTGCCGTTGAGGGTTCGGGCAATCCACTAATGTTCCTTTTCTTGTATTTATGTTGGATTTAGCTGTCTTTTTGCTTCTTTTGCGTTTTTGAGCTCATTTAATCCTGAAAATACAAAAGGAAGACAAAAACACTCTTTTTCCAATACTAGTACTAAAAAAGGGTTAGTTTTATGCCTCATTTGATGTAATTTATATGTTGCATTTTACACACATCACGCACCCCCGCCATCCAATACCAGTGGGTATTGAAGGAGGTCCTAGTAAGCTTGACCCCGGTCCTTAGAGGATCTATACACAGGACAAGGCAAGAACCTTACTAAACCATTCCCTTAACACCCAACCAGGTAGCCAACATATCTCTATATAGACCGTAGAGATATGAATGGTGAAAATCTTTTACTTTATATAGACAGTAAAGTAATGCCAAGACACCACGAACAAATGATAAAGAAGTTTCACCTTCAACATAAGAAACTAGTTATTGAGGTCATTAATACAAAACAAAATAAAAAGTGCGAAAAGATTAAAAATCAAAAGTATTACATTAAATGCTTGTCTTCACCAAGTGATGTAAGAGACTTAGCCAAACATGGCCTTTGATTGACAAGAACTCTTACTATCAATCTTGGATCCCGAGACTACTACACACACTCTAAGGTGGATGATGGATGATGGTGGTGGATGTGGGTGTTGTAGTGGTGGTGGAGTGGTGGTGAAGTGAGCGAGAGGTGGTTTGCCAAGGGATGCTTTTGAAGTGAGCCAAGCACCCATATTTATAGCCTGAACAGAAGCACGGACACGGCCCCGTGTCCGCTGGACACGACCCCGTGGCCATCCTCTTTCTCTTTCTTCATTAATTACAATTGTCTACATTAGGCTCCACACGCCCCCGTGTTCGCTGGGCACAACCCCGTGTGCAGAAGCGTATCTGTACTATCAAGATTTGCAAGATTCTGTGAATCTTAGCGTTGACCACGCCCCTTGCTAGGAATAGAAGCTTCTACAACTTTGTCACTTTTTGAAGACACTTGGCCACGCCCCCATGTCCGCTGGGCACGGGGCCGTGGTCAGCCTTCTGTTTCTTGTTATTGCTTGGGAAGATGCTGTCGAGGGGTCTGACATGCTACGTTTATTCCTTTTCTTTGTATTCATGTTAGTTTTTGCTGCATATTTGTTCCTTTTGTTCATTTAAGCTCATTTGGTCCTGAAAATTCAAAAGGAAGACAAAAGCACACTTTTTCCAACATTAGTACTAAAAAAGTGTTAGTTTTATGCCTCATTTGATGTAATTTATATGTTGCATTTTACACACATCAAATACCCCCACACTTGAAGCAAAACTCTTTATTATGTGGCTTACAGACCCAAATGGAATGGGTAGAAGAGAAGTTTTGGGCTTGTCTTGAGTGTCAGGAATCCAGGATCTTTATTGGTTTTTATTTTTATACTATTTACAATCCTATTCGTTATGATTTATTTCGAACGTTTCATAAGATAAATTACTTATTTGGGCATAACATGCCTCTTTAAAATTCCATTTATATACAAGTTCACATACCTCACGGGAGATCACTCAACACTCGGCCGAAGATGTATTTTTGTGAAACACTCGAGACCGGCATGGAACTTACTTCTACCATATGATTGCCAAGCAATCAAGCCTCCTCCTTTTTAACTATAAACCTTCGTAAATATCAAGAGGACTTGGGGAAGGGTTAGACTTGGGTTAAAGGTAGGTGGTTTTGGGTTAGTGGTTAGTAAAAAGGGCTAAAAGTGTAAGAAGCGTCAGTCGTCGTAAAACTTGTTGTTTTTGTGACTTTTATTCAAACTAAGCATTTTCAAACAAAGTTTCTTTGAGGAACTTGTTTGTTTATTGCAAGGCTTCATATTTTTTTTTTGATAGAGAACGTCACAAGAAAACCGAGCTTTTTACTAAAACAAAGGGTTTAAAAGAAAAAGGTTTCGGTGGGTAAAGGGTGTTTGTTTTGTGGGTTTAGAAATGAAAAGGTTTAGGCTCAAAGGGGTTAACTTGGGGGATTTTAGGTAGGTGATAAATAAAATGAAAAATAATGGTGTTGAAAGAAAAAATGGTTTAGTCCTATTGCCTCCATCATTTACTTACTTGGGTTTAAGTTGGTAAGGACCGGGAATGTATTGTCTTGGCAAGTTCTAGAGTCGTAAGAACCAAGCGGCTATTCACACAAGAAACGAAAAATGAGCATTTAGTTTAAAAATGCATGCTTGTATGCTCAATAAAGGCTCAAAACTCACTTTTTGTAGGAATGAGTTTATAATGTGATCAAGTATATATAATCAAATTTTAACTAGATTTATCATGCTGTTTCATAATTTTCTTATGTTGGTTCTTTTTATCACGGCGCTATCGGTTGTAAATTTGTAAAAATATAACCTTTTTAGAACTTGTTATTCCAAAATTAAACCAAGGCAAGTAAAAAAAAAACGAAAAGTTTTTTTTTTAAAAAAAATTGGGGTGATTAGCGGTTCCAATAGAGTTTTGTGTAAGGCTTGTTATTAGGACTTGCAAAATTCAAGGTTTAGCATCCGCCCGACACTTAAATTACACATTGTCCTCAATGTGTCCCAAAAATAAGTTTTTAGGTTGATTGAATGTGTAAAAAGGTGCTTAAAAACAAAATTTTATGTTACTGGGCGTCTAGGCATGGGCCCGTGTTGCTTCGGGCATGGCCCCGTGCTCAGATCACCAGCATCATATTTAATAGAAGGCTGGGCACGGGGGTGTGTTCAGTGAACACGACCCCGTGTCCAGTTACCTGAACTGGGCGTTTTCTGCAGAACCTCAGGCACGGGGGCGTGTTTGGCTGATCACGGCCCCGTGCTGAACTTGTAGTAATGAAGAAAAATTGTCGGGAGGTTCTGTTTTTTTTTTTTGCATGGGGTGTGGGTTCTAGTTTCCCTTAATAACCTCCACCATTTCGAGTGTGTTTTAACCATTACAACATCATCCAAACACCATTTAATACTTAGAAACCATCATTCATTCAAGAGTGAATTACATAATTTCCTAGAAAATAAAAAGCATAAACTAATTCTGGATAAATAGGTCATGAAATACAAGAAATCTCAAACCACAAAGAAGTCCTAGCCTAGATATTTTTATTTTAAGAACAAAATTTCCGAAAAGAAAATTTTTTCGGTTGAAAAAGGCTTGTAGAACTTCTTTTCCGGAAAGGGCCCCTCACACATCGTTAAGCCATTCTTCTATCTCCTCAGGGAGAAGGAAGGCGGGCTCATTGTCTTCCTCATTTTGAGGGGGTGCGACTTCCACCAGAACCTCTTGTAAGGCGTCAAAAGGAGGTTCTGCGGGGATGTCATCCCATCCGGTGGGGTTAATAACTTCTTGTGCCAAGTTCCAATCTTCTTGGGGGAAGATTGGTTCTATAGGAGGCATTGCAAGAATATTCAACCTTTGATGCAAAAGGTTGATTTATTGGAAGCTATTTTCTAGCCCCACTGTTAGATAGTTGATACGGTCAATTAGGACTTCTTCTACGGATGTCATCTCGTCGAGAGCTTCTCTCAGTGCTATCACATAACGCACAAGGGTTGCTTCGATCGAAGGCCTTCGTTCCTTGCGACTGTTCCTTGAATGAGCTGAAGAGGTTCCGCTATTCTGGCTTGACATTCTAAGAAAACAAGTTGAAAAGTTCAATTCAAGGAAACAGTACTCCAGCCACGGCCCCGTGCTCACTGAGCAGAGCCTCGTGGCCACCTCTTTGCAGATTTCTGAAACAAGGAATCTTGGAGCTTTAAATTATTTTTCTGACTTTTGAAGTATTTCTAAGCTGGAATAACTTAAAAGAGTGTTGTAAACTTACTATTGATAAGATTCCTTGAATAAAAACCTAACAAATATCACAATAAAGCTTGAAAACATGGAGATTTCAAGTTTTAATGGAGGTTTTGAGGAGAAAATGAAGAAGAAGGAAATAGACAAAAGTGGTAAAGACAAGATGGTTGTTGAGAACCTTCTTTAGAATGTACCTTGTAGGGTATATGTGAAGATCCCACCAGATCTTTTGTCTTTGGAATGGGTCCAAGAGTGCAGGAATCTTGTTGCATTTATATAAAACAACAGCACGCTGACCACGGCCCCGTGTTGGCTGGACACGACCCCATGGTCAGACAAGAATTTGACACTTTTTTGTCCATATTCTGAACTAAAGTCAGACAAGAATCTTCAGGCTGGCATGGGGGCGTGTTAACCTAGACACGGCCCCGTGGCTAGAGGTTTTTATGAAGTTTTGTCTTATTTTATGGAATTTATACGGGTCGGGTGGTTCCTTACTGGACGGAACAACACCGAAGTGCCTGAGATACCTAAGCTGCCCTAGTTTTAGACAAGAACGCAAGAGGTTATCGGAAAGGGTGAATCCTAAGCTAAATACCGGTGGGCGAGACCAACCTTTATTTCCCTTATCTGGGCTCTCGTTAAAGAAGGTATATGTCAAATCGCTCAGGTCTATGTATGCATCGGCGGATACCGATTAGCTCAATTCCTCACAAGAGTTAGAGGTGATTTCGGGAGCAACGATGTTGTTATATTCCGAATGCGATCTCAATAATTCTCCTTGATCGTCGTCTTGAGATGAATTAGTTACTTCCATCTCAAGTTCTCTTATCAATTGTAGAATTACTTCTTCCACTTGAAATAATTCTTCGAGAATCATATCATCTAGAAGAGATGATTGAGAGCATTCGAGGGAGAGATAGGGATTGTTTTTACTTTCGCCCATCTTAAGGTTACAGGAAAACGATGTGTCTATATAGTGGGGAATGTAATTTAAAAAATAACACTTTAAATCTTCATGAGATCCGCCACATATTTGACACCACACACCATAAGAGGAGCGAAAGTAAAAATGATCAGTATCACTCATGTTTGTGTCAGAAATTACCAACCGTGGGGATCTTACGGCTCTGTTTTCAGTATCTGAAGCTTGGGAACGGGGGCATGTTCAATGGGCACGACCCCGTGTTCAGCTTCTCTCTGACTTTAAAACAGGATTGCAAGTACCAAAGATTGGGCACGGGGGCGTTTTTAGCGGGCACGGCCCCGTGCTGAGCTCTGCAGAAGCTGAAAATCTAGAGAAATCCTAAAAAAATAGAAACACAAGAAAAAACGACTAGGCCGTTGATTCCTAACTTTCTTAAAATCCTTGTGTCCCCGGCAACGGTGCCAAAAACTTGATGCGTGTCGAGTGTAATATATTTTTTTATTAATATTTTAAGCCCATTTTACACATTTTCCAAGTTTTAAATTTATAAAACACGATATTTTACTAACACTAAACACACATATGGGCAAGTGCACCCATCGTGAGCGTAGTACAGCGTTGGTAAGATACCGAGGTCGTCCAAGGACACAAGAGCTTTTAGTACCTGTTTATCCTCAACGTCTAATCAAATCAAATTTTTTAGAAAAGGTTTTAAACATGAAAATAAAAACTAAAATGCTGAAAAATAAAGATAAAATAAAAACAGATAGACAAGATAAATCACTTGGATCCGACTCGCCTTTAATGTGACCTTTGATGATTTCCGCACTTTTGCAGTTTTTAAGAGATTATCTTAGTTGTAGTAGTAGGCCCCTCTTTTGAAGGTGACTTTACCCTCAACCCAATGGTTTGAGTCACCAAGGATACAATCCCAAAAGGGTTGGAATATTGAAAGATAATTAATTAAGTTATTAATGCGTAAAGTGGTAGGCCCCTCTTTTGAAGGCGACGTTACCCTCGGCTAAGTGGTTTGAGTCAGCAGGGATACAATACCAAGTAGCCGGGTTAATGTATTAATAGTAGTTTATATATGAGGGGATCAAGCCATTCGCACCCCCGCCATCCAATGCCAGTGGGTATTGAAGGAGGTCCTAGTAAGCTTGACTCAGGTCCTTGCAGGATCTATACACTGAACAAGGCAAGAACCTTACTAAACCATTCACTTAACCCCCGACCAGGTAGCCAACATGTCTCTATATAGACCGTAGAGATATGAATGGTGAAAATCTTTTACTTTATATAGACAGTAAAGTAATGCCAAGACACCACAGACTATTGATTAAGAAGTTTCACCTTCAACATAAGAAACTAGTTATTAAAGTCATTAATACAAAACAAAATAAAAAGTGCGAAAAGGTTAAAAATCAAAAGTATTACATTAAATGATTGTCTTCACTAAGTGATGTAAGAGACTTAGCCAAACATGGCCTTTGATTGACAAGAACTCTTACTATCAATCTTGGATCCCGAGACTACTACACACACTCTAAGGTGGATGATGGATGATGGTGGTGGATGTTGTAGTGGTGGTGAAGTGGGAGAGAGTTGGTTTGCCATGGGATGCCTTTGAAGTGAGCCAAGTACCCCTATTTATAGCCTGAACAGAAGCCCGGACACGACCCCGTATCCCCTGGACACGGCCCCATGGCCATCCTCTTTCTCTTTCTTCATTAATTACAATTGTCTGCATTAGGCTCTACACGCCCCCGTGTTCGCTGGGCACGGCCCCGTGTACGGAAGCGTATCTGTACTATCATGATTTCCAAGATTTTACGAATCTTAGTGTTGACCATGCCACGTGCTGAGCTGGGCACGCCCCCGTGCTGGGAATAGAAGCTTCTACAACTTTGTCATTTTCTGCAGACACCTGGCCATGCCCCCGTGTCCGCTGGGCACGGGGCCGTGGTCAGCCTTCTGTTTCTTGTTTTTGCTTGGGAAGATGTTGTCGAGGGGTCTGGCATGCCACGTATATTACTTTTCTTTGTATTTATGTTAGTTTTTGCTGCATATTTGTTCCTTTTGTTCATTTAAAGCTCATTTGGTCCTGAAAATACAAAAGGAAGACAAAAGCACACTTTTTCCAACATTAGTACTAAAAAAGGGTTAGTTTTATGCCTCATTTGATGTAATTTATATGTTGCATTTTACACACATCAAAACGCTAAAGAGAATGAACATCCCCAGATGGAGATCACTTCAAAATCCACTGTACTTGTAGGTTCAGTGGGGAGGCCAAGAATACCGTGGGAGAAATAAAGCTGCCAGTATACGTTGAAGGAGTGAATTCAATGCAACGATTCTGCGTTATGGATTCACTATCCTGCTACAATATTATATTGGGCAGGCCATGGATCCATGACATGAAGGCTGTCCCATCAACCTATCATCAGTGTATCAAGATCCCTACCCCTTGGGGGGTTATTAAAGTAGAAAGCGACCAGGAGGCAAAAGTATGCTATTCCTCCTCAATGAAGTCTTCAACAAAGTCCAGAGCAGGATAACAATTAAAGATACGAGCCCAGGATATAGTGGAAGCCTCAGAGCAGGATATTAAGAAAGTTATCCTAGACAAGGATAATCTAGATATCTCGATGCTCGTAGGAGCTAATATCCCTCAGGATATTGAGAACCAGCTAACTAATTTTTTGAAATGCAGGATGTCCACGTTTGCAAGGAAGCTTGAGGATATGACAGGTATTTCTAATGATATTACAACTCATAAGCTTGGAATTGACAGGTCTTTCAAGCCTGTTCAGCATAAAAGAAGGAAGTTTGCTCCAAAAAGAAACACAATTATACATGAAGAGGTTAAAAGATTGTTGAAGTCCAAGATGATTAGGGAAGTCAAATTCCCCAAATGGCTAGCAAACGTGGTTGTGGTTCAAAAGAAGAATGGGAAATGGAGAGTTTGTGTAGATTACACAGACTTGAATAAAGCATGTCCCAAAGACCCATTTCCATTGCCTCACATAGATTCAATGGTGGATGTAACCGCCGGTCATGAAATGCTTACCTTTATGGATGCATCCTCAGGATTCCAACAGATCTAAATGGAGCCATCCGATCAGGAGGTTACTGCTTTCATGACACCAACAAGTATTTATTGTTAAACTGCCATGCCTTTTGGCTTGAAAAATGCAGGTGCAACGTACCAGAGATTGGTAAACATGATGTTTAAACACAAACTGGGGGACACCATGGAAGTGTACATTGATGATATGGTGGTGAAGTACAAGAAGGCGGAGGATCATCTCCGAGATCTTGAATGCGCATTCAATATCATGGACCAATACAACATGAAGCTGAATCCTGCTAAATGCCATTTCGAAGTGGGGGCAGGAAAATTTTTAGGATACATGGTGACTAAAAGGGGAATAGAAGCAAGCCTGGAACAGATTAAAGCTATCCTGGATATCAAATCACCGTCCAACATGAAAGATGTGCAAAGATTAACAGGACGAGTAGCGGCATTGAACAAGTTTATATCAAGATCCTCAGAGAAATGCAAGGAATTCTACGATATCCTGAAGAAGAATAAGAAATTCGAATGGGGAGAAAAGGATGAAGCATCCCTACAGGAAATAAAGCGATATCTTTCAACTGCACCTCTGCTGATGAAACCCGAGGATGGTGAACCATTATCCCTGTACCTTGCAGTATCAGGGAATGCAGTAGGTGCTGTTCTGGTAAAGGATCATGAAGGTCAGCAGTATCCTGTCTATTATGTTAGTAAAAGTTTATTAGATGCTGAAACTAGATATTCACACTTCGAGAAATTGATATTAGACCTAGTTATGGCATCAAGTAAGCTTAGACATTATTTTGAGACACATAGGATTCATGTTAAAACTAATTATCATGTTAAAAATGTACTTAGGAAGCCTAAGATGTCGGGTAGAATGGCTAAATGGTCAGTAAAGTTAAGTGCCTATGATCTAGTATATGAACCTAGCAATGCTATAAAGTCTCATGCTCTAGCAGATTTTGTGGCTGATTTCAGTAGTGACATTCAAAATGATGTAGACTTAGAAGTGTAACAACTAGGAGAAACTTTAGGATCGTGGACATTATATACTGATGGTGCATCCAATGTAAGAGGTGCAGGAATAGGTATACTACTAAAATCACCATAGGGGACATATTACCCTAGGCTATTCAATGTGAATTTCCTGCTACCAGTAATGAAGCAGAGTATGAAGCTCTGATTGCTGGATTAGAACTGGCTAAGAATATGAATATTAAATATTTGCAAGTATATGTTGATTTCTTATTGATCACTAACCACTTCAATGGATCCTATGTAGTTAAAGGTGAAAGGTTAATTGAATATCTTGAAATTGTTAAAAAATTAGCAGAATATTTTGAAGTTTTTATGCTTGAACAGGTACCAAGAGAGGATAATTCTGAGGCAAACGCTCTAGCAAATTTGGGATCAACAATCAAGATACCGGAAGGAACTCAGATACCAATACTGCATATTCTATATCCTGTTATGGAACTCTTCAAGTCTCAGGATAAGGAAGTAACAAGTATCAGGGATCCTGGTGATGAGTATCCTGAGGAGGATCTTAATTCCTGGACGGCCCCAATCCTGAAATATCTCAAAGAAGGACACATCCCAAAGGATGAGAATCCTAAGGCTTTCAGGATGAAGGTATCCCGTTTCACTATTATAAATAATATTTTGTATAAGAAATCTCTTGCAGGTCCATACCTTAGATGCTTGGAGGATCCTGAAACTAAGGAGGTACTTCAGGATATACATGAAGGAGACTGTGGCAACCATACTGGGGGCAGATCATTATTCTTGAAGGTATTAAGAACGGGATACTACTGGCCAACTATGAGGAAATATGCTGCAGAATATGCTCGAAGGTGTGATGCATGTCAAAGGTACAACAATATATTACATCAGCCTGCTGAGCCATTATATCCTATCACCTCCCCTTGGCCGTTCTTGAAATGGGGGATGGATATAGTGGGAAAATTTCCGAAAGCTCCAGGAGGAAAGGTTTTTATGCTAGCAATGATGGACTACTTCTCCAAATGGTTCGAGTCTGAAGCCTTTGTTCAAGTTAGGGATCAGGAAGTGGTATCCTTCATTAAAAGGAATATCCTGATAAGGTTTGGGGTACCAGATGAAATAATCTGTGATACTAGTTCTTAGTTCATTAGTAAAAGAACCACTGATTTTTGCAAAAGTTGGGGGATCAAGATGATCACATCAACTCCAGTACATCCTCAAGCAAACGGACAGGCAGAATTTTCAAATAAGATAATTGTCAACAATTTGAAGAAAAGATTAGGTGCTAAAAAAAGGAAGGTGGGCAGAAGAATTACCCTTTGTCCTATGGGCTGATAGAACGAAGGTGAAGAATGCTACTGGGCAAAACCCATTTTCCTTGGTATTCAGGGCAGAAGTAGTGATCCCGACGGAGATGGTGATACCTACAGCAAGATCAAGTTTCCGGGATCATGAGACGAATCCTGAAGCTTTATGTCAGGAATTGGATACTATTGATGAAACAAGGGATGCAACAAAGCTAAGGATGGCAGCATATCAATAGAGGATATCCAAATCATATAACAAAAATTTGAGGACTAGAAGGTTTCGAGTTAGAGATTGGGTATTAAGAAAAGCCTTCCAGAATACGACCAACCCTGCCGATGGGAAGTTAGCTCCAAAATGGGAAGAACCCTATGAGATTGAATTAGAATCTGGGAAAGGAGCATACCAACTTAAGAATATCGAAGGGGATATGTTACCAAGATCCTGGAATGCTATACATCTCAAAGCTTATTTCAAGTGAGTTTAAAATTTGATTTCTAACTAAGGATGGTATGGATTCTAATTCTTTCTAATATATTTATTTAATTTCTTATTCTTTAAAACCCAATACCGACTTAAGCATCGGAGGGGTGTTAGCCAGGCTAACACCCACCTTAGTTTACGATGTTTTGCAAAATATGCTTCAGGATATCACTTTAGGATATACACTCAAGATAAACCAAAAGATTTGAGGACTGCCCCCTCTCTCATGATTAAGGGACTCTTATCCCGTCAAAGGTTTAAAGGTATTCACCTTTCTCTCAAATTGGGTTTAAACACCCCGCCTGGAGCGCAAGTTATCCGGGAATAGTTCAAGATAGCGGGTCCAGTTCATGTAAAAGTGGCTGACAATTTCGTTAGTATTGGCTATATCCTGGATCCTTAAGGTATATGAGGATTGATCACCCTCTCTCACGAAACGCTATTTTCATATTCTCTAGGGTTTGAAGGTTTTCACCTTTCTAAGTCTTGGAGTTTGGACACTCCCGCCTGTAGCGTACGAAAACGTAGCTTTATCCCCAGGATACTAAGGATCTATCTCCATGATATTTATGGTTTATCCCCTGTAATACTAAAATTGTTTATAAATGTGAAATCATCTATGATTGTGTTTGCACACATTCTTGTCTAAGTCAAAAAGTTGCTAAGTACTCAAGTGTGCTGCACACTAATACACAGGGGACATCCACCTTGGTCCAAGGGATGGAATTTGAACTCAATTTCCTATGTATTCCAAACAGTGGACATTCTTGATAAAAGGGTTGCAGGAGGTTTGGGAGTTGCAAGATGGAATCCAATCTCTAAATGTCTCGGGTATGATATTTCTTTTTTATCTTTTAAAAAGCCTTATATGAACAACCTAAGCTCTTAAAGTTGTGCTTAACATTCTTGATTAAAATGCTAAGTTTAATAACAGTATCCTGACCAAGATATTTTCTCAGGATATTTGTAATATTGTATTGGGAATAAAGGAGAAAACTACTTTCAAATCAAACACATGCAATATAATTTTCAAAGGAACAATAAATAACATGAAATAAGGCTAAAAAGGTTAGTTTCTTAACATAGCAAAAGGTTGCACTATTGGCTTCATCTCAAAATGAGACCCATCCACCAGCGGTGCAACTAGTTTTTAACCATATTTACCTAAACAGTTGAAGGCTTCGTCCTGAAACCCAGGATCCCTCCACCTTCAACTGTTAATTGTTCAAAAAAGCATACTAAAGACTGATGACCAAGGGCTTTGTCCTGAAACTCCGGATCCTTCCACCTTTGGCCATCATATTGTTCTAACTACAGGAAATTAAAATTGTTCAAGAGACTGGAAAGTAAATTGTTCAAACAACCACAATTACCAAATTTAAAAAGTGGGCTCTGGCCTAGGCATCAATATCCATCATCGCCCACTTTGATGCCTTCAAGAAGCATCACCTTCTTCGACCATCGCTTCGCCACCAGCTCCCGCTCCAGGATCAACTCCAGCATCCTTTTCAGTATCACCACTAGCATCCACCACCATTTCAGCCTTTTTGGAAGGCTCTTTAACCACGGCCTTTGCAGGAAGCTCCACAGGATTGCCCCCAAGATCCTTCAATTTCGCCTCCCAAGCGCTAACATTCCATGAAGGGTATTCAAAGCCCAGGGCTCTGGCTTCATAGGCCATTTTTAGCCTGGCTTGGAGGAGAGAAATCACGACGGATCCTTTAAGGCCTTCCCGGTAGGAGTTCATATCCTGTTCGTGCTAAAGTTGAGCAGCATCCAGTTTGAGTTGAGCATACTGGTTGGCCTTGTTGATGCCAGTCTAAGCTTCCTGAGTCACAGCCTTGTATTTATCCTTGTAATGCTGTGACTTGGTGGTGGTGATCGCTGCTTGGTCTGCAATGGTGGTCTCAGCCTTCTTCAGTTTGGCTTCCAACATTTTGTTTAGCCCGCAAGTGCATTAACCGTTCAAGACCCTACAATTGGAGAACAGGTATCAATGTGTATACTTAATATACATAATCAGTATGAATGTGCAGGATATGCAATGAGGATACTTACCTAGTTGAGGAAGCTGGTCATGAACTTGCTGGATTCTAGAAACCCATGGTCCTCATATAGGAAGGCATCAGAGGTAGTAGGGGAATCTGATTCTTTTCTCTTGCGGGAACTGGAGCCACGTGGCTTTGTGGCGGTAGAAGTCTTGGGGATGGAAGTGGCCTTGGAACTGGAAGGTTTAGACGAGGTGACGACTGGCTTGGGGCTTGGTTCCTTTTTTGACTTGAACAGGACCATAATAGCTATCCAGTTCTTCGAGGTTGAAGACTTCAAGGGTTTTGGCTGGTGCTGCATAAAGGGAAGAAATACTAAACTCTTAAATACTTTTAGATTATAATCGGTTTAATGTGTATAAGAATAATTTGCAAGAATATGCTTCCAAATATCTCGGAACTTGATTTTTGTCTTGAGCTTGCAAATGACAGGGAGAAAGTTCTTTCACTCTCTGGGAGCTGGTAGTTCTCTTTGATTCTTTGTTCTGACTTAGCGCTTGGAGGGTCCAATTCTTTGAAATTTGTTGCACAAAAAAGTAAAGATGTCAGTTTAGGATATAGTTTCAGGATATGTTTGGGGATATTCCTAAAACTCTAAACCCTACCGGAGGTCAACCACTCCATGGGAAGGTCAACACCCTTGTCAATGGAGTCTGTTTTTCACAAAAAAAGAACTTTCGTCTCCATTCATCCTCGTTTTTAGACGCTTTGAGGATGAGGGGATCCTTAGAGGTTGAAAAGAGAAGGAATCGGCTGGAACCATGAGACCGTAAACAATATTCAATCGGAAGATCCTCAATGCACAAATCAGGTATGTGACGAGATTTTATCTGGTCCAGTGTGACTAAAACTCGCCAAACCATAGGCATAGTTTGTGCATAACTAAGACCGATGAGTTCAAAGAAATGAGAGATAAAGGCCGGAAAAGGATATCAGAGCCCTATGGAGAAAGGATAGGCCAAGAAGCACACCCATTCATCAGAATACACGTCCGATCAAATTTCTCGGTCGAACGGTCGTATAATTTCTCCGGCGGGAAAGGCGCTAGAGGCTTTCAGGGTAGCAATGTCAGCATTATCAAAAGAGCAGATTTATTTTTTGGGTTCTTTGAGAAGATTTTGTTCATTGAAAGTGGGGACGGAATCAGCCGTATGGGATCTGGTTCGACTAGCCATGAGGAATGAAGAAATCTTACAGAGAAAACAAAGAGGAAAATGAAAGAGAAATACATGAGATTGCTCGGAGTATGGTGATGAATAAGCAAATAATTTGAGAAGATATATGCCAAAAATAGGGGGTGATGAGTAAAATTTGTGTGGGAAGTTGTAGTGGGTCACTTCAAGCGTCTTATCATCATAATTGCCTCGATCAACGCGATAAGTTTAAAATATATCCGTTTAAAATTGAGAATTCCAATAGATATATTTTGGGGACAATTGTTATGGGCGGTTTTTCCGAACCCGTATCCTAAATTATATCCTGACTTTATTGTTTTTTATTATGACCAGGATACCAAATCAGGATATTGGTAACATCCTGATAGCTACTAATTGATCACGTGAAGGTTATGGTGGCTAGCTCGTAACATACATGTGGACTTGTTCTCTTGAAGACTCGGTATATTCGGTTGAAAGAAGATTGATGAAGGCGGAAGAAGGGTCTCCAACGTTCTATAGGGAATATTTGGAGTATCCCTCGTTTATAGGATAGTTTGTTATTTCTTTTTTACTATAAATAGGAGTGTACGGATTGATAGAGACACAAATTCACTCACTCTTTTACTCTCTTAACAGCTGCAATCACTCACAATCACATTCACTAACACTCACACTTGAAATTCATTGTAACACTTAGCTGATCCGTACAATATCCTGCACTGTATCCTGAATTTTGAAGTAATAAGAAGAACAAGGCAGCCGACGATTGTCAACTCCCGAGGTTTTATGCCGGAGATCTAGATTGATCAAGGGCATTCCTCGTACATCTCGTGTCCACCTTTACATTTCTGCTCAGTGTTTGATTGATTGATATTGCTTGGTATCCCGAGCTATATCCTGAAAACTGTTTTTGCAAATAACTAAATCAGTATATTTTCTACAAACACTGCTACCACACTACCTCACAAAACTAATTTGATCACTATATTGCTTCGGTAATATTTGACCAAAACAATGGCATCTACTAAACTCAGACATTATTTTGAAACCCATCCTATTGTTGTTAAAACTAACTTTCCTATCAAGAATGTTCTCAAGAAAGCTGAAATGTCAGGAATGATGGCAAAATGGGCAGTCAAGCTTAGTGCATATGACATTAAGTATGAACCTAGGACTGCCATCAAGTCCCAAGCCTTAGCTGACTTTGTGGCTGATTTCAGTAGTGATCTACAAAGGGAAGATGAATTAGAAGTTCAACAACTTGAGGAGACCAAGGATCCTTGGACACTCTTCGCAGATGGAGCTTCAAATGTCAAGTGAACTGGACTAGGCATACTACTAAAATTGCCACAGGGGGACATTATAACCCAATCAATTGCTTGTGAATTTGAAACCACCAATAATGAGGCTGAGTATAAGGACTTGATAGCAGCTTTGCAATTAGCCAAGCATATGAGGATCAGGTATCTTGAAGTATATGTAGATTCTCTATTAATTACTAACCATTATAACATTTTTTATGCTGTCAAAAGTGAAAAGCTAATCAAGTATTTAGAAATAGTCAAGAAATTGGCAGATTCTTTTGCTTTTTTCAGTTTAACACAGGTACCCAGGGGAGAAAATGCAGAAGCTGATGCCTTAGCTAATCTTGGATCATCATTGAAGATTCCAGAGGATGTGAAGTTACCTATCATCCATCTTTTAACTCCTGCAATTGAGGATAACATAGCCATGGAGATAGTGGAGGATTTTGCAATTATACCCAGTGATGATGCACAGTCAAGTTCAGGATCCTGGATACTTCCAATCCTAAAATATATACAGAATGGAGAAATTCTCGTTGGAAAGAATCCCAGATCCTTCAAGATTAAGGTATCTCAATTCACATTATTAAATAACATCTTGTATAAAAGGTCTCTTGCAGGTCCATATTTAACATGCATTGAGGGTCTAGAGATTCAAGAAGTTTTAAAGGATTTTCATGAATGAGATTGTGGAAATCACACTAGGGGCAGAGCACTGTTTTCAATGATCCTCATAACAGGATATTATTGGCCCACAATGAAAAAGGATGCTGTGGAATATGCAAAGAAATGTTATGCTTGTCAAAGACACACTAATATCCTACATCAACCAGCAGAGCCCCTGCATCCTATATCCTCTTCTTGGCCATTCATGAGATGGGGAATGGACATAGTGGGTAAGCTTCCTCAAGCACCAAGAGGAAAAGTATTCATGTTGGCCATGACTGATTATTTCTCAAAGTGGATAGAAGCTGAAGCCTTTGCACAAGTTAGAGAAAAAGCAGTTATATCCTTTATCAAAAGAAATATCATTACTAGATTTGGAATACCCTCTGAAATTGTTTATGACAATGGATCCTAATTCATTGGGAGCCGGACTACTAACTTTTGTGACAGCTGTGGGATTAGGATGATAAAATCAACACCAGTCCACCCACAAACTAATGGTCAGGCAAAATCATCCAACAAGATCATCATCAACAATTTGAAGAAAAATCTTGGATCCAAGAAAGGGAAGTGGGCAGAAGAGTTGCCATATATATATTGAAGGGCTGATAGAACAACACCCAAGAATGCTACTGGTGAAACTCCATTCTCTTTAGTATTTGGAGCTGAATCGGTGATCCCTACAGAAATGGTAGTGCCCACTACAAGAATAAGCATCCGTGATCCTGAAGGAAATGCTGAAAGCCTAGCTCAAGACCTGTATACCATAAAAGAACTCAGGGATTTGGCAAGGATAAGGTTGGCTAGCTATCAACAAAGATTGGCTGGAGCTTACTACAAGAATGTCAGGGTCAGGAAGTTTCAAGTTGGTGACATGGTATTAAGGAAGGCGTTCCAAAATACCAAAAATCCTGCTGATGGCAAGCTGGCACCAAAATGGGAAGGCCCCTATCTAATTGAAGCTGAAGCAGGAAAGGGGGCATATTATTTGTTAACAATGGATGGTGACCTCTTACCAAGAGCTTGGAATGTTGTTCATTTAAAGAAGTATTTCATGTAAGAAGGACTGAGGATCCTTATAAATCCTGATACTCTGTTCATGTTTGAGGATCCTCAAAGGATATATGATCCTCATTCTGGTAATGATTTGCTTATTATTTCACAAGTTCTTTATTTCATTTATTATGAGGAAAGGATGTTAGATTTATAACATCCATTTTCATCAAGTTTTAAGTTTTGCAGAATTATTCGCATTAGTGACAAAGGATCAAGGGGTTGTCCACCTCTCCAAAGTTTTTGGGCTTGTCCCCAATCTAAGGTATCCATTACCTTCTACGGTTTAAAGGTCTTCACCTTTCACACGAATTGGGTTTTGATACCCCGCTAGTTGCGCACGATTATCCAGGTATAGTTCGAGGCAATGGGACCGGTACCTCGCTTTAGGGGCTGAAAATTTCATTGTTGTTTGCTATATGTAGGATCCTAAGTATAATGGTAGACGTACCATACATCCATTCTTAAGGTTTCTAACATTTTCACGTGAGCTAAGGTTATGGCATTTTCATGTCACTCACGTTGGGATAGTTGCTAGTTTGGGCCATACTCCAGTTTACACAAGTTTATTTGGGCTTGTCCCCAATTTATTGGACTTGTCCCCAGTTTATTAGGCTTGTCCCCAGTTTGTTGGGCTTGTCCCTAGTTTATTGGGCTTGTCCCTAGTTTGTCGGGCTTGTCCCCAGTTTATTGGGCTTGTCCCCAGCTTGTTGGGCTTGTCCCCAGTTACTAATGATCCTTTCATTTGATATTCGGCTTAGTACCAAGTTATATACTGTGACAGGTTTACGAAGCTAAACAGCTAAGGATCCCGGTTCCTAAATTTCTACTGATTCCTATGTCTTATTAACATAATTGTAAGTGTTAAGGATATAGAATCTTAACTTGGATTCACTGGTATGATCCTTCATTTGCCTTTGTTTTATTTCTGGCTTATTAATGTTACCCTTAACCTTTGACAACAGGATATGTGATCCTTGATCATATAATGTTAAGTCTTTCGAAGAACTTATTTTGACACATGTTTAGTACTCTTTTTAGCAACTTATAAATCCCAAAGTTATATGATATGGAATTGGCTAATAAATGTAAATATGACAATATTCAAAGCAAAAAGAACAACACCAAAGATAGTCAAAAGCTTAAAGTTTTATTTATTTATTAAAAACCCTTTAAAAGGTTGTCAAAATTGCCTACCCAAGTTTCTACCAGCAAAACATGGCCCGTCCACTTGGGTTGGCAAATGGTGTCCATACTAACAGTTCATAAAGTGCAGGAAATAAAAGGCGAGGGGAATCAAAGGTTTCATCCTCCACAAACAGAAGGATCCATCCACCTTTGCTACCCCCTATTGTTCAAAGGATCAGTGATCCTTAACACTAAAAAACTACTGTTTAGTTACAGACCATAATTGTTCAAAAAAAAAAAACCACCATCAACCACAAACCACAAATCCTAAAAAAATGGGCTCCGGCCTCGTCTATATTATACATCATCGCCCATTTGTGCAGCCTATTCCTTCACTGCATCATCCACCTTAGCTTCACCACTGCCACCAGCCGTTGCCATGTCCTCAGGATCCTTGCTACCACTCCCACCAGCCTCAGGAGTCAGCACCTCCTCATGCTCCTCGTCATCCCCAAGCTCGTGAAGCCTATTCCTCCAAGCGACAATGTCCTATTCAGCCCTGTTGAAGGAAGGATCAGCAGTCTCTCTAGCCATCCGGAGCCTGATCTTGAGGGTCACAATAGCAGCGAATAGTTTGGCCTCTTCTATGATCTCCGGTCACTCCTTAGTGGCGTTCATCTCAGCAACAAGAACCTGCTTCTGCAAGCCCTTATTCTCCTACTCCAGGTGGGAGATCCTTTTATCCTTAGCAGCTGCAATGGTTTGGAGGTCCAAGATACGCTGCTCTGCATCAGCTAAGTGTTGGCCTTGAATGATTTGGATCTTAACAAATTTCTGTAAGTATGGGAGACAATAGTTAGGATCGGTGATCCATGGACAGGATGCAGAATTTAGGATACGTGATCCTTACCTCGGAGGCGGCATCATGGAGCTATTGCTCAATTAGGGGGAGATCACCATTGGGCTCACTGGGCTTCTTCCTTTTGTTGTCTGCTTTAGCCCGGGTGGTCGTGCCTTTGACCTCGGAGAGGCTTTGGCCTGCGGCCAGCTCCTTCTTAACAGACGTGGGGGAGATGATGCCATCAATATCACTCACTCCGAACCGGGGGGCAGACTTGGATGACTTAGCAGCACCTACCAACATACAAAAAAGATAAGTATTCATAAATTATCTTTTATTAAATACTTACATACATATGTGGATACTTACTTGACATGGTGTAGGAGGCTGATGAAGCTTCTTCTGTATCCTTGATCCTTGGTTGGTATGTTCTAACAGCTGAATCAAGATTCCAGAAGGCGGTAAGTCTTTCAGGTGTGGCAGGTGTGTCTTGCAAGCTCGATAAGGTGATAGCTACATAAACAATGAAAATAAGCATCAGTTATCCTCTTCAGAAAAGAAAAAAGAACTTTCTATGATCCTATATCCTACCCTGGGTGTTCCATTTTTTGGGAAGATGATTTCCATTGGGAATGGAATCTCTCCTCACAAAAAAGAACTGATTTCTCCAGTTGGTATCGTTCTTGTGACTTTGAGGAGTGGATGGGGGTGTTGTGGGTTGGCTTTGAAGAGGAAACAGTAAGACCCATGGCTAGCCAGATTATACATATGGTTCAGTTTAGACAGCCCTAAATCTATGCCCTCATGCTCTATGATCTGCTCGAGTGTGAAGAGGACTCTCCACAGCATCGGCATGGCCTATATGTAGCACAGGCCGGTCAGGGTAAAGAAGCACTGTGTGAACGCCGGAAAGGGGTAGCTATAACCAATCTGGAACGGGCAGCAGGAAAGGTGATCCAGGCATCGGACTTGCAATCACTCTTCATCGAAGAGTCGAAGGGCCTAAATATCATTCCCTCAGGGAAACAATGACGTAATCGATCGATTTCTGGATCAGTGAAGTGACAGAGTTCCAAGGAAGGATTATTGATGAGGCCCTGACTCCTCGGTGGACTGTTATTCTCAAGATCCTTGAATGGTGAGGACTGAGTGACCATCTTCGCCATGGATTTTGGGGGAGAAAGAAGAAAATAATGAACAAAATTTGAGAGATAAGGGAAGGGATGATACCTGCTGGATCTTCGAATGAGGATTTTAAAGGAAAAATCTTCAACTTAAATGGAGGATCTTAACCCTATCTCTAACCTATTTATAATGATGTTTATTGCAGGGGGAGTCTTATCAGTGACGTCAGACTGTAACAGCTAGTTATTTGGCAACGAGTAATCCTAATCCAGCGAAAATATGACTCATCTAGTCACAAATTAATTCCTCATATTTTGGGGGGCAATTGTTAGGGCATGGATTTTATGCTAAGGATCATCCATCCTGAGACTGGACCTCGATCACAGATCCTTAAAGGATAATGCAGGGAGTATGAGGATCCAGGATCCTTACTAATGTTTATGTTTTTAACAATTGTTCCTTGTATGTTTTGTTTACGTTTGCAGGCACTATGTGGACTGAATTAACATGGGAATATCAGAGGAATATGTTATTTTTGGCACGTGCATGAGAGTCATAACCGTTAAGGGGATCGTGTGAAGGCTTGCATGATTCTCGGATAGTTAGTTATTAGGATATTTTCTAATTTTAAAAGGGTTAACAAGCTCTTTTTTTGAAACACAACAGTTGATATTCGAACTCTCTGACATTCATTGGAGAGCACACACATTCACATTAGCAATTCATTGTATTGAGCTTGTTATCTTCCAAAGTTGTAGCCTTTCTTGTTCAATATAGTTGATAGTGACAGTTTTCACTATCCGAGGTTTTATATGCCGGAGATCATTCATTGATCATGGGCTTTTTCCTCATATAAATCCTTGTGTTCACTGTCATTTCCTTATGATAATTGTTCATACATTTGTTCATCTAATCAAGCACTCAACCTCACAAAAATCAGATTTGGTTACATTATCCTTGTTGTGATTTTTGACCAAAAACAAGGATCATCGTCTTTATTGAAATCATCTTGTAATCTCTTAAGCTCATCAACTTTACATCTAATCTGATTACTCTCCACCTGAGCAAAAATTAGTTCAAGAATTGCAGCAAGTAACTTCCAGATCTGCTCGTTCAATTTAACCATCTTTGTGTGCCACTCAACATAAACTTTATTATGATGTATAAAACTATACAAATGTCGAGCTTGACTCGCAACAATACCAATTAAGGTAGCAATCTTCCGTTCATTATCTAACATAATAACCCAATGTGCAGCATGGTCTTCTATTTCCAGTGATTCATTATGTATTCTTACTAATAGCTCGTGTTTAATCACCCAAATACTTATGAATTTCATCCAATTAATCCTTACATACTTATCGAGCCTTGGAATTTGTGCACAACCATCAGGACGTGGAATATCAGGCCTCTGACCAACCAGTTGTTCAGCTCTAGGTCTAGGACCTATAGGTTCTCCAGCATTAGGTTTAAATGGTCTCTTTGTTCTACCATAACTAGGTCTCAGTCTAACTTCAGGAATCATAAGTCTTGGTGGAGGTGGTATAACAAACAAATTGCTTGAACTTGATTGTCTAGGTAAGGATATAAACAATTGTCTCACAGGAACTCTTGGGGTGCAAGAGGAACAACCGGTAAATGGTGATGTGGTAACAACATACCAAAAAGAAGAGGTTCTCCCAAAGGATTATGCATATTACGTGTAGTAGAAGAAAAAGGAATACCGCGAGGAACCAATGACATAAAAATACTCTCAACAGTAGGTGTAACAAGAACTTCAGTAGCACTAACGACAATAACATTCACTTCCTCACTTGAAACAACAGGAGTAATACACACAGAACTCAAACTTCCTTCACCCATTCTTCGGCGTTTATAAGTCTTCAACTGTACTTCATCATCACCCGAAGAATCAGAAGATATACCACTGATGTCTGCAAACTTACCATTCCATTCACCCAACTTGATTGCCCACTCAGAGAGGGACTGAGGGTATCAACCTTGCTTCTAAATGTCACACGCTTAACTTGTTCTTCTTTAGTGAATCTATTAGCTAACTCCCGCTTCACCAACTTTATATATTCTTTCTCACTAAGAATCATCATCATCATCATCATCATCATATTCAACAACCTTTCCCTTTCCTTTAGATGACACTGAAGATGGACCTTCAGATGCCAACCATTAATATCCGAAATAAAATTCTCTAAGTTCATTGTCTCTTCTTGTACATCACTTTTAGCACCTACATTTTCACCACCTTGTAATTCAACATTTTCACCACCTTGTAATTCAACATTTTCAACTTAACGAACTGGTTCTTCATGTTGTTGTTGTTCTTCTTCTTCTTCAGGAACTGGTTCATTTACAATGTGTTCTTGAACATCTGGTTCTTGTACAACAGGTTCTTGTATGACAGGCTCTTGCACCACAGGTTCTTGAATAACATGTTCTCGAATAACCACCGGAGGTTGTTAAGGATCAACCTGATGTTGAACAACCACCATGTTAGGGATGGATTTTCTAAACCTAAGGATCACGGATCCACAAGTGCAGCCAGGATCACGGATCGTCAATTCTGTTTGAATTAAGGATCCTCAAAAGACGTTGCAGAATTAAGGATCCAGGATCCTCATTGTTATCCTAACACTAACGGTTGTTTCCATTGTATGTGAGCTTGTTTTGAAGGAGTATTCAAATGGGACTTGGTCTTGCCGAGATTTCGGGGGAATATACCTTACAATTCCACACGTGCATAGTCTTCGTGAACGTTATGGACATCATGGGAAGCTAGCACCTTTTGCGGATTGTTAGTTAGCTAGTTTATTTCTATTTTTATAAGGGGATAAAAATCTTAAATTAGAACAAGTTAGCAAACACACACACTCGAAACAGTTCTCTGCAACTCATTGGCGATTTCATACACATTACGCACTAGTGATCCTTGTAACAAGCTTGTTATCATCCCGAGTTGTAACCATCATTTGTTTAAATATAGTTGGTGATCGGTAGTTTCCATCACCCGAGGTTTTTTATGCCGGAGATCACACATTGATCAAGGGATTTTTCCTCGTATAAATCCTTGTGTCACTTGTTCATTTCATTTGAAGTTTGTTCATACATTCACTATTCAATTCAAGCATCACACCTCACAAAATAAGATTTGGTTGCATAATCCTAGTCTGATTTTTGACCAAAACAGTTTGGCGCCCACCGTGGGGCAATTGGTGCTTCATTTCTGAAAAATTTTGTTCATTGTGTTCATTTCGGTTCATCATCTTCAACCATATAGCTTCTTCAGCAAAGAAAACTTCAAGCTCTATGCCGGTAGTCACTTCTTCACAGGGCGTTCCACCTATGCCTCCACCACCTTTTGGATCCCAGAAGAATGCTGAAAATGCTGCAAAGAGACAAAGCCCCATTTTCCCAAAACCAACAACATCTGCTGTTTCTTCTAGCCCTTCTAACAGTGATCTTTTTACTTTGATTTTGCAGATGAGGGATCACATACAACAGCAGGACAAAACCAACGAAAGGATCCTCCGGGAGATTGGTGACATCAAGAAACAGAAGAGATCAGTGGAGGATCACTCTCCATTGGTGCCTAGATCACTGGATTTCAACACTCCAGCTATAACCGCCTTGCAATCTGTAGCTCCAGACATCTAGTACCAGAGTGGACCATTGGGAAGGCGTTATGGATCAACAACTATGAGCCAGGCTTTAGGGTCCAACTTCCAGCCTTCAGGATCCTCTTTTCAGCCTTCAGGATCCTCTTTCCAGCATCAGGGATCCTTCGTTAGCTCAGGAGGATATATGGGGACGCACATAGTTCAAGGATCCTCTCAGGTTCAAGGATTCTCCTTTCAGGTTCAAGGATCCTTATCTCAGGTTTACGGATCCATGGATTATCCTCCAAGACCCCCAGTCACAGCACATCAAGGATCCAACATCTTTCAGGATCAAGGATTCTTAAGGAATGTGCAACCCGGAAGTACAGATGTTCATCAAGGAGCTTCATTCCAATGCAGACCATTGCTTCTTATGGTCCTTCAGTCATACCAAAATCTCGTCAATATGGATTCACATCTGGAATTCCAAACTTGAATCCTCCGGGAGGTAACACTTTGAATAATTCTTATAACACTAACCATGGCTCAGTGAAGGATACAGGTATCAACCAAGCTATGGCTAGGGAATTACAGAAGTTGAAGGATATGATATCCAGCGTACCAGGAGTGGTTAAACCCATTCCTGAAATCCCAGATGGGAGCCACAGGATATCTCGCTTTGCACCACCCATTTATGATGCAGAAATCCCAAAGAGGTTTCAAATACCAACCATGAAGCTATATGATGGCTCGACGGATCCAGAAGAACATGTAGCTCAATATAGAGAAAGGATGGAGATCAATCCCATCCCAGAGAGGTTAAAAGAAGCATGTTTGTGCAAGGGTTTCAAATCCACATTAACTGGATCGGCTCTTAAATGGCTGCTAAGTCTTCCCCCTTACTCTATTACTTCATTTGCTAATTTAGTTAATCTGTTTAATAGTCAATTCTCATGTAGTAGAAAATTTGAACGATTAACTAGTGATCTATATAGGGTAACACAAGGTCAAAATGAATCACTTAGAGATTATATCACTAAGTTTAGTAAAGAATCCTTAGATATTCCTAATTTAGATATTGCTACGGTTGTAGAAGCCTTCAAAATGGGTTTACTTATGGATTCATTGTTCTATGATGATCTTGTCATGACCCCTTGCAGGAATCTTGATGAAGTAAGAACTAGGGCCCTTAGATTCATCCGATTAGAGGATGATAAAAGGATCCAGGAAAGACTGGCAGGATCCTGAAAGTAGGAAAAGCAAGGATCCTACTCCATTATGTACAATGGGCTGATAGGACGACTCCCAAGAATGTTACAGGCCAAACTCCATTTTCTTTAGTGTTTGGGGCAGAATCAGTGATCCCTACAGAGATGGTGGTTCCTACTGCAGGAACAAGCATCCGTGATCCTGAAGGAAATGCTGAAAACTTGGTTCAAGACTTGGATACCATAGAAGAACTCAGGGATTTGGCAAGGATAAGAATGGCTAGTTATCAACAAAGGATGGCTGGAGCTTATAACAAAAACGTTAGGATCAGGAAGTTTCAAGTCGGTGATTGGTGTTGAGGAAAGCATTTCAGAATACCATAAATCCTGCTGATGGAAAGTTGGCACCAAAGTGGGAAGGCCCCTATCTTATTGAAGCAGAAGTAGGAAAGGGGGCATATAGATTACTAACAATGGAAGGTGATTTACTACCAAGAGCTTGGAATGTTGTCCACTTGAAGAAATACTTCATGTAATAAGGATCCAGGATCCTTAGCTATATTCATGACCGATATCCTCGAAGGATCCTTAGAGGACAGATGATCATCATTCTGGTAATGATCTAATTTCAATCTATTTAATTCTTTAATTATCTTATATACAAGGAGAAGGATCCTGGATCATTTATCCTTCTTTCATTTAGTTCTGAGTTTTGCAGAAGATTGATATATCCTTAACGAAGGATCAAGTATCCACAGAAGTCTCCTAAGTTTTATGGGCTTGTCCCTAGTTTTTGGGCTTGTCCCCAGTCTTTTGGGCTAGTCCCCAGTTGTTGGGCCTGTCCCTAGTTGTTGGGCCTGTCCACAGTATCGCCAGTAGCGCACGATGATCCTGGTGCAGTTTAAGGCAATGGGATCAGTACCAGCTTTAGGGGCTGACAATTTCATTGTACTGGCTGTACTCAGGATCCTGCGTATAATGGTAGACGTACCATCCATCCGTTCCTAAGGTTTCTAACGTTTTCACGTTAGCTAAGTGTTTTGGTCAAAAATTACCGAAGCAATTTAGTGATCAAATTAGTAATGTGAGGTAGTGTGCTAAAAAGTTTAGGGAAAATATGCTTGTTGAATTATTTAGAAAATCAGTATTCAGGATACGGCTCAGGATATTGAGCTGTATCTGCGATCAAACAGTGAGCAAATAATAAGCAAAAAGTAAGGGAGACGACACGAGATGTACGAGGAAAGCCCTTGATCAATCTAGATCGCCGGCATAAAACCTCGGGAGTTGACAATCGCAGCTGCCTTGTTCTTCTTATTGCTTTAAACTTCAGGATACAGTGCAGGATATCAACCAGATCTCTAAGTGTTACAATGAATTCGTGTGAGAGTACAATTTGCGAGAGAGCAAGTGTTGGTGTGTAGTGAGTGTGATTGCAGTGAAATTGTTGTGTCCTATTCGATCTGGTGTTCCTCCTATTTATAGTAACGAAATACAAACAAATATCCCTATAAATATGGGATGCTCCGAATATTCCATCACGAACGTTGTAGACCGAGTAATAAGGCTTCAACGTCTTTCTTTGAACGGTTTAGACCGAGTCTTCCGCAGAACAAGTCTTTGTGAACGTTGCTAGCTTCCAGCCCACGTACCTGCACGTAATCCGTTAGTGATCCTGAGGATACCATTCAGGATATTACCAATACCCTGAATCCGCACCCCGGATATGAACATATATTATTTAATCAAGATAAAAGTCAAGATATTTCTCAGGATATGAGCTCAGAAATTAGCCCACAACAATTGTCCCCAAAAATGTTACCGTTTAGTATCCTCATTACTAACGGTTACATTTTTTACGCAAACCGAGGCAATTAAGAGATAAGACCTGTGATGTGACCGTTTGCAACTATCCAGCCTATATCTACTCATCATACCCTATATCTTCTCATCCTCATCTTCTTTTTTAATCATAATCGACAAGGAAAAAGGTACATTTTCTCTCTATCTTTCATACTTATCTTCATCTTTTCTCTCCGGCGAAAAATTCAGTCGATCAAATGCCGCGCCAAACAAGATCCAGTTCAGGTGACTCGGCCCCTACGTTCTACCAACAAAACCTTCTCCAAGAACCGGAGAAGGAAGCCTGTACCTTTGATAGTGCCCACCTGTCTGCCTTAAAATCCTCCGGTATCTTCCCGGAAGGAACCATATTTAGACCGTTTGACCGTGAAATCTGGTCAGATATGGTCTCCAATGAGTGGATTTGCTTTAGTGCTTTCCCCTTTTACCCTAGGGCTTCGATTCCCCTTTCCGGATTTCATCACCGAGTTCTTTAATATCACAAAAATCTCTTTTAGCCAAACAATGCCAATGCTCTGGCGTGTCTTAACTGTTCTTGACCAGATCAAGAGAAACCACATTCCTGATCTTTCCATCCATGATCTCCCCCTGGCTTACAAGCTTAGATGCCACGGATCATGTAGATTTCTGTTTTATTCTACTTCCGGTGACCCATTGATACTTCGTGCCACCAGGAACGAGGATGGTTGGCAATCCAAGTTTTTCTTCATAAAAAGGGACTCAATCCCTGGTGGGACGGAATATCCGGTACAATGGTTGAGAAAGGGTAGGATTTAGGGTTTAAGAATGATCCTGTCGCTTATCCTGTTCCATATCTTGAACTAACTTATCTTCTTTATTGTGCAGCTGATTTCAGGAAGATTGCTCCTCCTCTCGCCAATTCTCAAGAAAGAATAGACGCCATTAGACTTCTCCCAGAGGCAGAAAGAAGTTTCAACCCTTCTCCACCAACTCCAAGTCCTCTTTCAAGTGCCAACATGTCTGGTAAGGATCCTGCAAGATATCCTGCACACATATGCTTCTTATCTGTTATTTATAGGAGGGATTTAGAATTTACTCCCTGTGTGTAGACTCCAGCAAAGTCCCAGTCTATCTAGACCTGGATGAACTTGACAGCTATCCAACTCCAGCCATAGTCAAGAAGGAGACTCCTGCTACCACCAGCTCCAAGCCACTCCAGGCTCCCAAGACCAATCCAAGAACCCGTGCTTCCGCAGCGAAAAAGAGAAAGGGCCTTGAGGTCAGTACTCCAGGCTCTGAAGGGTTCTCCTATGATGAGCTCAGCTTCTCCGACTCCTTAGAGCCAATGACATCCTTCCTCAACAAGGTAATATCCTACCGCATATCCTTCATGTATATTCTGCACATATATCCTGCACGTATATCCTAACAGGATATCCTGGTAGGACATCTTAGTCAGCATATATTCTAACCCCATACCTGTGATCAATGTACAGGGCCTCCAGCATTTGCTCCACTTGTACAATGACGCTTGTGGCACTGTGGCACTTCATGAAGCCAGGATCAAGCAGCTTGAGAGCACCGTTGCCGACCAAGGTGCTATCGCCGAAGCAAAGAGCCGGCACTATGAAAGCTTGCTAAAGAAGGTCACCCAAGATGCTGAGGTCAAACTTGCCAGTGTTCAAATGGACCATGATCAGGCCTTAATCAGCTTTCGAGAGGGAGTCAAGGCTTCTGCTATCGTCTCCCTGCTACAAGCACGCATCAAGATGGCCTATGAGGCCAAGGAGACAGGCCTTGTTTATCCATCTTGGCCAGTTGAATCCTGGGTGGCCAAGTTGAAGGAGCTCGGAGGCAAAGCTGTGCCACTTCCTGCTGAAGCCGGTGAGTCTTCCAAGTCAACGGAGGTAGTGGTCCAAGCTGGAGAGAAGAAGAATGCTGGAGGTGATGCTGAGATGGACATTGGTCAGGATGCTGCGCAGGATGCTGGTAAAAATGCTGGAGCAGAGAAGTTTGAGAAGGTTGGAGGCGATGCCGCTGTGTGAGGGCATTTAGGTGGGCGATGACGGATATACGTGCCAAGGCCAGAGCCCACCTTTTTAAATTTGAATGTTGGTTTGTAGTCCCACAAACAATTTACTTTTCCGCACTTTACTTTTCCGTACCTGAACAATTTATATTTCCTGCATGCTTTTTGAACAATACAACAGTTGAAGGTGGATGGGTCTCGGTTTGAGATGAAGCCCTCAACTGTTGGGTGAATATGGTTATGAACTACTAGTGCTCTTAGTGGATGGGCCTTGTTTTGAGGTGAAACTAAGAGCACATCTTTTGGTATGTTAATAATATAACTACTTTCTTTTGACTTTATTATTGTTGTCATTAACATACGAATTTTACTTGTGAAAATTGTTTGTTTTGAACATATATCATAAATGTATCCTGGGGGATATCCTGAAAGATATCTTGAAAAGGATATTGAAATATAACCCATAAATTGTCCAAATAAAAAGGAGAGATCATACCAGAGATTCTTAGAGAATCAGTTCCAATCCTTTATCATAAATTTGTCCCCAGTGCATACTTATAAACTTGGATCCATCCTTTGAATTAGAATAATGAGCGTCCCCTGCGTTTGACAAAGACACAAATGTATTTACCTTTTGACTCGAATGAATTCCGAATGCCCAAGGGCAGAACCCCTGATATCCTGAAAAGAATCCTTAGCATATTGGGGATAAACCCTCATATCTGGGGATAAACCCTGAATTTCATGCGCTACAGGCGAGAGTGTATAAACTCCTAGACTTAGAAAGGTGAAAACCTTTAAACCTTTGAGAGTATGAAAATACTCTTTCGTGAGAGAGGGTGATCAATCCTCATATACCTTTAGAATCCAGGATATAGCCAACAGTAACGAAATTGTCAGCCACTTTTACATGAACTGGTCCCGCTACCTTGAACTACACCTAGATAACTTGCGCTCCAGGCGAGGTGTTTAAACCCAATTCGAAAGAAAGGTGAATACCTTTAAACCTGTGAAGGGATCAGGATCCCTTAAACGTGAGAGAGGGGGCCAATCCTCTAATCTTTCGACTTATCCTGAGTATATATCCTGGAGCTATATCCTGAAACATATCCTGCAAAACAGTTCTAAACTAAGGTGGGTGTTAGCTTGGCTAACACCCCTCCGATGCTTAAGTCAGTATTGGGTTCAAGATAATAAACAAATATATTTTAAAGAGATAGAACACATACCATTCCGAGATAGAAAACAAATTCTACTCTTACTTGAAATAGAGCTTCAAATGTATTGCATTCCAGGATCTTGGTAGCATATCCCCTTCCACATTCCTGAGTCGATATGCTCCTTTCCCTGCTTCTGACTCGACTTCATAAGGTCCTTCCCATTTCGGAGCTAGCGTGCCATCGGCAGGATTAGTGGTGTTTTGAAAAGCCTTTCTCAGCACCCAATCACCAACTCGAAATCTTCTAGTCCTTATGTTCTTATTGTATGCTCTGGATATTCTTTGTTGATATGCTGCTATCCTCAGCCTTGCTGCATCTCTTTTTTCATCTATAGTATCCAGATCCTGACATAAGACTTCAGGATTCTGTTCAGGATCCTGTAGCATAGATCTTGCAGTAGGTATCGTCATTTCTGTTGGAATCATTGCCTCTGCTCCAAATACCAAGGAAAACGGGGTTTGGCCAGTTGCATTCTTCACCGTTGTCCTATCAGCCCACAAAACAAAGGGTAACTCTTCCGCCCATCTTCCTTTCTTGGCTCCAAGTCTCTTCTTTAAGTTATTGACTATTATCTTGTTCGAGGATTCGGCTTGTCCATTCGCTTGAGGATGTACCAGAGTAGATGTGATCATTTTGATTCCCCAACTTTTGCAAAAGTCAGTAGTCCTTTTGCTTATAAACTGGGACCCATTATCACAAATGATCTCAGCTGGTACTCCAAACCTAGTCAGGATATTCCTCTTTATGAAGGATACTACTTCTTGGTCTCTTACTTGAACGAATGCTTCAGCCTCGACCCACTTAGAGAAATAATCCGTCATTGCTAACATAAATACTTTTCCTCCCGGAGCCTTTGGTAACTTCCCTACTATCCATCCCCCACTTCATGAATGGCCAAGGGGAAACTACAGGATATAGTGGTTCAGCTGGTTGATGTAGTATGTTACTATGCCTTTGACATGCATTACATCTTCGAGCATATTCTGCAGCATCTTTTCTCATTGTTGGCCAAAAGTATCCTGTCCTCAATACTTTCGAGAATAATGATCTGCCCCCAGTGTGATTACCACAGTCCCCTTCATGTATATCCTAAAGTACTTCTTTGGCTTCATGATCCTCCAAGCACCTTAAATATGGTCCTGCAAGAGATTTCTTGTATAGAATATTATTTATAATAGTGAATCGTGATACCTTCATCCTAAATGCCTTAGGATTTTCATTTTCGGGGATGTGTCCATCTTTAAGATATTTCAGAATTGGAGTTGTCCAGGATTCAGGATCCTGTTCAGGATATTCCACTCCAGGATCCCGAATATCCGCTACTTCTTTATCCTGAGGATTCGTTGCAGGATATAAAACATGTATTATTGGTATTTGGGTCCCTTCCGGTATCCTGACTGATGATCCCAGATTTGCTAAGGCATCCGCTTCAGCATTATCCTCTCTTGGTACCTGTTCAAGTGTAAAAACATCGAAATATCCTGCTAATTTTTTGAGAATATCGAGGTATTCGATTAACTTCTCACCCTTAACTGCATAGGATCCATTAAAATGATTAGTAATTAACAAGGAGTCAACATATACTTGCAAATTCTTGATATTCATACTTTTAGCTAGTTCTAATCCTGCAATTAAAGCTTCATATTCTGCCTCATTATTGGTAGCAGGAAATTCACACCTAATAGCCTGGGGTAATATGTCCCCCTGTGGCGATTTTAGTAGTATTCCTAATCCTACTCCTCTTATATTAGATGCACCATCAATATATAATGTCCAGGATCCTGAGGATTCTCCTAATTGTTGAACTTCTAGGTCTGCCTCATCCTGGATGTCACTACTAAAATCAGCCACAAAGTCAGCTAAAGCCTGAGACTTTATGGCATTCCTAGGTTCATATACTAAATCATAGGCACTTAACTTTACCGACCACTTAGCCATCCTGCCTGACATCTCTGGTTTTCTAAGCATATTCTTGACAGGATAATTTGTTTTAACATGAATCCTATGAGTCTCAAAATAATGTCTAAGTTTTGTTGATGGCATGACTAATGCTAGTATTAATTTTTCTAAGTGAGAATACCTAGTTTCAGCATCTAACAAACTTTTGCTAACATAATAAACAGGATATTGCTGACCTTCATGGTCCTTTACAAGGACGGCACTTACAGCGTTCCCCGATACCGCGAGGTATAGGGATAATGGTTCACCATTCTCAGGCTTCATTAGTAGAGGTGCGGTTGAAAGATATTGCTTTAACTCCCGTAGGTCCGCTTCGTGCTTCTCACCCCACTCGAATTTTTTGTTCTTCTTCAGGATATCATAAAAATCTCTGCATTTCTCTGAGGATCTTGAGATAAATCTGTTTAATGCTGCCACTCGCCCCGTTAATCGTTGAACATCTTTCATATTTGAGGGTGATTTAATATCCAAGATGGCTTTGATCTGCTCCGGGCTTGCTTCTATTCCTCTTTTGGTCACCATATATCCTAGAAATTTTCCTGCCCCCACTCCAAAATGGCACTTAGCAGGATTCAGCTTCATATTATACTGATCCAGGATATCAAACGCTCCTTTAATATCCTGGAGGTGATCCTGAGCTTTCTTTGACTTTACTACCATATCGTCAATGTATACTTCCATGGTGTCCCCCAGTTTGTCTTTGAACATCATGTTTACCAATCTTTGGTATGTTGCACCTGCATTTTTCAAACCAAAAGGCATAGCTGTGTAACAATAAATACCTGTTGGCGTCATGAAGGCAGTATCCTCCTGGTCAGAAGGCTCCATTTGGATCTGTTGAAATCCTGAGGATGCATCCATGAAAGTCAGCATTTCATGCCCAGCAGTGGCATCTACCATCGCATCAATATGGGGAAGAGGAAATGGGTCTTTAGAACAAGCTTTATTCAAGTCTGTGTAATCCACATAGACTCTCCATTTTCCGTTCTTCTTCTGTACCACTACCACGTTTGCTAGCCACCTTGGGAATTTGACTTCTCTAATCATTTTGGACTTCAACAATCTTTCAACTTCTTCTTGAATAATTGTATTGCGTTCAGGAGCAAACTTCCTTCTCTTTTGTTGCACTGGCTTGAATGATTTATCAATTCCAAGCTTGTGAGTGATAATATCTTTGGATATGCCTGTCATATCCTCATGCTTCCATGCAAACGTTGACATCCTGCATTTTAAAAAGTTAATTAATTGTTCTTCGATATCCTGAGGGATATTGGTTCCCACGAACACCGAAATATCAGGATTATCCTGATCCAGGACAATTTTCTTCACATACTGCTCCGGATCCTCCACGATATCCTGGGCCCGCGTCTTTAATTGCTATGCTGCACTAGGTTTGGTTGAGGATTTCATCGAGGATGAGTAGCATTCTTTCGCCTCCTGCTGATCGCTATCAACTTTAACAACTCCCCAAGGGGTAGGTATCTTGATGCATTGGTGATATGTTGATGGCACGGCCTTCATATCATGAATCCACGGTCTTCCCAGTATAATGTTATAGCAAGATAGAGAGTCCATTACACAGAAACGTTGTATCGAGTTGACTCCTTCAACGTACACCGGCAACTTTATCTCTCCCACTGTGTTTCTGGCCTCTCCATTGAACCCAACAAGCACGGTGGACTTCGAAGTGATATCCATTGGAGATACATTCATCCTTTTAAGTGTCTCTAGTTGGATTATGTTGACGGTGCTGCCATTATCAACCAATATCCTGCGTACAAAATGGTTAGCCACATATAACGTTATTACCAGAGCATCATGGTGAGGATCCTGGACAGTATCCCTGTCATCAGCATCAAATATGATCACTTTGTCAGTTGTGAGTGTAGTCATCCTGACAGGTTTGTCTCCCCTTTTGGCTTTAGCTTCTTTTGCATGTCTCTTTGCTGCCGAATACGAAGTCCCACAAATGTCGGATCCCCCCGAAATGAAGTTGATTATTTTGGCATCCGCGGGAGGTGAAGCTGCTCGCTCAGGATCCTTCTCAGTATCCTGACCCTTATTCTTCTTTCTTCCTAAGAGATCTTTCAAATATCCCTTGCTTAGAAGATAGCTTATCTCTTTCCTCAAAGCAATGCAGTCCTCGGTCATATGTCCGAAATCTTCGTGGAAAGCACACCATTTTGATTTGTCTTTCCAATCCGTTTTTTGTTGATTCTTTCGAGGCCATCTTGCCTTGTCCCCTAGACCCTGCATGGCATACATCAATTCAGGAATGTTAACAGAAAAGCAATATTCTGATAATTCAGGATACTCTTCAGGATCCTCATCTTCGACAGCATTCACTCTCTTATTCTCATTTCTGCCATATGGCTTAGGCCGATACGACTTGAATGAGGATTCTGACTTCCTGTTAGTTGACTCATAAGTGTTGGATGAGTTCATCCTTTCTTGCATCTTTCTGTCATCTTCCAACCGAATGTATCTTAGGGCCCTGTTCCGAGCTTCATCCAGGTTCCTGCATGGGTTCATTACAAGGTCTTGGTAAAATTGAGAATCTTTTTGCAACCCCATCTTGAAAGCTTGCACAGCTGTTGCAACATCAAGATGAGGAATGTCTAGTGATTCTCGGCTAAACTTGTTCACATAATCCCTAAGGGATTCCTGAGGCCCTTGTGTTATCCTGTAGAGATCACTTGTTAATTTTTCAAAGCTCCTACTACAAGAAAACTGACTATTAAATAAATTTACTAAATGAGCAAAAGATGTAATTGAATGTGGAGGAACATTCAAGAGCCATTTCAAAGCTGATCCTGTCAAGGTTGAACCAAAACCCTTGCACAAGCATGCTTCTTTGAGATCCGGAGGGATAGGGTTGATCTCCATCCTCTCCCTATACTGAGCAATATGCTCCTCAGGATCCGTCGTTCCGTCGTAAAGCTTCATGTTGGGGGTTTGGAACCTCTTTGGAATCTCAGCATCACAGATAGGATATGCAAAGCGAGATATCTTATGGCTATCTTGAGACACTTCCGGGATTGGCTGGACCACCCCGGGTACACTTGATATCATGTCCTTCAATTTTTGAAGTTCCCTGGTAAGTGCTGACGTCACACCTGTATCCTGCAAGGATCCACTATTGTTAGTAGCATGAGTATTATTATTATTTAATATGTTACTCGTTGGAGGATTCTGCCCATATCCTGAGGCATATCCTGAGCTCCTTATGGTCGATATCCTGACCGAGGAGGGTATTTCAGGAGTATGATTCTGAGGAAGGCTGGGCACAATATTCCCCCTGTTATCCTCTGTATACACGGCTGAACTGAAGTTCAAAGCTCTGGGTTGTAATGGAGTGACAATATCCTCAGCGGATCTGCTCGAGCCAGACTTCAGGAGTTGTATTTCCCTTAAAAGCATTTGGTTTGTTTCCTGCTGCTGCCTCATTTGTTCCTGCACACTTCCAAACAAGGTTAAAATTTTGTCGTTAGATGCTAAAACAGGGGCAGATTCTTGAACAGTGCGAGTAGGGATAATATCCTGAGGTCGTGTAGAGGCTGGCATTCTTGGAGGAGGTGGTGGAAGCACCGAACCTGTAGTAGCAGAAGTCGTAGCAGACATAGTAGAGGAACTCATGTTTGATCGTGAGGCCATTGTGGACAATGTGGCAAAAAGTTTTGAAAATAAAAAACCGATTAGCGATTTAACAAAAAATTTTAGTAAAGATAGCACCACTTGCCCCACGGTGGGCGCCAAATTGTTTTGGTCAAAAATTACCGAAGCAATTTAGTGATCAAATTAGTAATGTGAGGTAGTGTGCTAAAAAGTTTAGGGAAAATATGCTTGTTGAATTATTTAGAAAATCAGTATTCAGGATACGGCTCAGGATATTGAGCTGTATCTGCGATCAAACAGTGAGCAAATAATAAGCAAAAAGTAAGGGAGACGACACGAGATGTACGAGGAAAGCCCTTGATCAATCTAGATCGCCGGCATAAAACCTCGGGAGCTGACAATCGCAGCTGCCTTGTTCTTCTTATTGCTTTAAACTTCAGGATACAGTGCAGGATATCAACCAGATCTCTAAGTGTTACAATGAATTCGTGTGAGAGTACAATTTGCGAGAGAGCAAGTGTTGGTGTGTAGTGAGTGTGATTGCAGTGAAATTGTTGTGTCCTATTCGATCTGGTGTTCCTCCTATTTATAGTAACGAAATACAAACAAATATCCCTATAAATATGGGATGCTCCGAATATTCCATCACGAACGTTGTAGACAGAGTAATAAGGCTTCAACGTCTTTCTTTGAACGGTTTAGACCGAGTCTTCCGCAGAACAAGTCTTTGTGAACGTTGCTAGCTTCCAGCCCACGTACCTGCACGTAATCCATTAGTGATCCTGAGGATACCATTCAGGATATTACCAATACCCTGAATCCGCACCCCGGATATGAACAGATATTATTTAATCAAGATAAAAGCCAACATATTTCTCAGGATATGAGCTCAGAAATTAGCCCACAACAGTAAGGTTTTGGCATTTTCATGTCACTAAGTTTGGATAGTCACCAGTGAGGGCCATACTCCAGTTTACACAAGATCCTTTGGGCTTGTCCCCAGTTTTTTGGGCGTGTCCCTAGTTTTTTGGGCTTGTCCCCAATATATGGGGTTGTCCCCAGAATTGTTGGGCTTGTCCCCAGTTGCTAACTGTTCTCTTATGATTGGCTTAGTCCCAAGTTACATTCCATTTCAGGTTTTCGAAGCTAAACAACTAAGGATCCTTGATCCAAACATTTTATTAAGGTTTGTCTTATGGTTATTTTGATTAAGAGTTTAGGATCCTAACTTGGATTCTCAGGTATGATCCTTAATCATCTTAATTTTACTCTTTGTTTAACTAAGTGACCCTAATTCTTTGACAACAGGATGCATGATCCTTAAGTTATATCACTTTTTTGAAATTTTCGATTATAGGATATTTGATCCTTGATCATATCCTAAACTTTTTGGCATAATCTACTAAACTTTTGTTCTTAAGTCATGAATTCAAACAAAGTGCATTGTAACAATTGAAAGGCAAAATATTCACAAATATAACAACACATGATAAACCAAAAGATGAAACATTTATTTATTTAGCAAAAGGTTAACCCTCTAAAGGTTGTTAAAATTACCTACCCCAAGCATCTACCAGCAATCCGTGGCCAGTCCGCAGGGGTAGGTAAAGGGTGTCCATGATAATGAGTTCTAATAAGTGTAGGAATAAAAAGACGACATGATCACAATGGCTTCATCCCCCAAACAGAGGATCCCTCCACCATTTGTAATCCTACATATTGTCTGAAGGATCAGTGATCTTTAAACCTAATTACTATTGTTTAAGTACAGACCAACCATTGTTCAAGAAAAACACCAACATTAAAAAAACTACCAAACCATAAAAAATGGGCTCCGACCACGTCTAGAAATTTCCATCATCGCCCATTGTTGCAGCCTACACCTTCGCTGCATCACCATCACCTCCAGCCTCCGTTTCACCAGCCTGATCCTTCAACCCGCTGCCGATTGCCTCGATTGCCAGAACCTCTTCAGCCTCCTCTTCATCGTCCAACTCAGCTAGCTTGGCCTTCCAGCCTTCTTGGTCCCAGGCATTCCTGTCGAAGCTAGGATCCTCAGCCTCCTTTGCCATCTGCAATTTGATTTTGAGCATAGAAATGGCGGTAGAAAGCTTAGCACCCTCCATCACTTTAGCCTTCTCATGATCAGCATTGATGTGGGCCATGACCAGCTGCTTTTTTTCCAAGTTAAGCTCCTTCTTGAGGGTAGAGATGGTCTCATCCTTTGCCAGGAAGATCTTCTGAAAGTCCAGCTTCTTCTGCTCAGCCTCTTCAACATACCCATCAAAGAGAATCTGGATCTCAGTAAATTTCTGCAAAAAAGAAAAGATACAATTCAGGATCCGTTATCCTCAAATGGGCAAGATAGAATTAAGGATCATGGATCCTTACATCAGAGAAGTATTCTTCAAACTGATGCCGGATGAGGGGCAGGCCTTCAAGATCGTCAGCGGTCTTCCTCTTCTTTCCGCCCTTGCCCTTGGAGCTGACAGGCTTAGGAATTGGAACGCTAGGGTTGGTAGCAATTCGTTTCTTGCCGGACCGGGCAGTGACAGCATCAAGATCACTGACGCTGAAGCGAGAAGCTGATTTCGAGGACTTTCCAGCACCTACAAACGGCAAACAACAGATAAGTATCCTTTATCTATATCTATTTAATCATACATAAATGTAAATACTTACTTGATGTTAGGCCCAAAAGTGTGAGACTGACGCATCAAATTAATACAACGAGCGATGGTTAAGAACTGGGCCTTACCGGGTTAGTTTATATTAGGTTGTGGACCTTTATAGGTCACTTTGGCCAAGCTTTAGGCCATGTGGGCCAAGCAGGCCCAAGGGGAGCCCATGTGGGAGATGGGCTTGTCTATGTATATAAACAAGTTTTTGACTTGTTTTAGGGTTTGAACCTCCTAGTTACACAATTCTAGAGAATCAGAGAAGGGGAGCCGATTAGGAGTGGTGTACTCATACCAGACGTTTTTGCTTGTTCAAGTAATCGAAACGTGTGTGAGTTAAAAGTTATTTCGGTGTTCTTGTTTGTTTTCATCTTATTTCTTGAATCACCTATTGATTGGATTCCGCACAATCAATAGGTTGTTTGATATCATTGAAAGATTTGTTCTACGGGATTTACAATTGGTATCAGAGCCATTAGAACCTATTTCTAGGCTCGGTGTGATATCAAATATTCAAGATCTTCGTTGTTTTTGATTTGGTGTTCATCGTGTTCTTCATGTTCTTGGTGGCATTCATATAAGTTTTATAAAAATAAACATATTTTGGTACTTTGATTTTTGAAAAGGTTGTTAAAAGATTAAACATAATCTTTTTACGTTTCTGAAAATATCTTGATTTTTAAAATTTACAAAGTTTTCGGATGAAAGTTATTGACTTGATTGAAACCTTCCATATTCTAATTTAATAACTTTTGTGATTTTGATAATATTTCGGAGTACTTTACAAAATGTTTCGAGTGAAAACAATCTTCTTCACGGTTTCGAGTTACCACATTTAGAGTCACCATTTGAGTCGCAACAAGAGGTTGTCAGCTACAAGGTTTACAAAGGTCTCGACTCATCACAGTCTCGACTCAGTGATCTCGACTCATCATCTTCGCAGGTCTCGAGTTGTTCACCTCCGAGTCGCAACCTCGATTACGAGTCGCAACCACCATTTCGACTCGTCCGACTCGCAACCAATCTTTCCTATTCCGAGTTCTCGAGTCGCAACCTTCACTTGATCTCGAGTCACCTCCATCTTCACGGCCGGTACGATCACTGTCTTCCATCTTCATCAGACATCATCATCATCATCATCGGTCATCGTCTACACCACCTCTCATCTTCATTTTCTTCTCCGATAACCTTTCGCCGGAAACTTGCAACACCCTCGTTTATCATCATCCCCATCGCTCTTCACCACACGACCATCACCTTAAACGTTCATCGCTTCGAATCACCATCACCATTACAGAGGTTTCATCACCATATTCTGAGTCGATCATCATCTTCATCCTCCATTCTCCGACCTTCAATCTCTCGTTTCCGTCAATCATCTCCGTCGACGGCCTCCGATCTCCGATCTCCGAAACCTGCAACTATCTTCATCTCTTTGTTTCTTCTCCATTCTCCGTTCACATAATCATACAACGTTCGAAAACAATCTCCGCCGTCACCTCCGAACACTGACTTGTCCGTCGACCTTCCATCTCTGTCCGAAGATCATCATCTATTCATCATCCGAGATACATAACTTCAGCAGAGACACTTCTATTTGTAAATACTTACTTGACATGGTGACTGAACTAGAGGATACTTCCTATGAATCCTTTGTGTTGGCCTGGAATGTTCTAACGGCAGGATCAAGGCTCCAAAAGGCAGCAATTCTTTCTTTTGTTGCAGGGGACTGAATGAGATGAGAAACTGAGATAGCTGCACAAAAAGACAGGAAAGGATCAGTTATCCTCAACAGAAACAGAATCATCCTATGATCCTTCTATAAGGATCTTATATCCTACCATGGGTGGTCCACTCTTTGGGGAGATCTTTCCCGTCTGGAATAGAATCTCTCTTAACAAAGAAGAAGTGGTTTTTCCAAAGGGTATCATTCTTTGTGGTTTTCAGGATTGGATTAGGATCACCAGGCTTATGTTTGAACAAGTAAGGTTGTGAACCATGGCTCACAAGATTATACAGCCCAGCCAGTTTCGACATTCCTATCTCTATACCTTCCTGCTCTATGATGTTTTCTAGGGTATGAAGAACCCTCCACATCATCGACATGGCCTGGATATAGCACATACCTGTGAGTGCAAAGAAGGATTGGGTAAAGGCAGGGAAAGGATAGGAGAATCCTATCAGGAATGGGGTGGCCGGAAAAGCAACCCAAGTGTCGAAGACGGAGTCAGTTTTGGCAGTAGGGTCAAAAGGTTTAAAGACGGTATCCGCCGGAAAACAGTGGCGGATCCGATCAATCTCCGGGTCGGTGAAGCGGCAGAGCTCAGTTGAGGGGTTTTTGATGATCCCTTGGCTTTTCAAGGAATCATCCTTCTTTGGATCCTTGGCTGGTGAGGATCGAAGAACCATCTTTGCCATGGGTGGTGATAAAAAAGAACAGAGTAAGAAGATGAAGAGAGAAGGAGAAGAGAGATACCCGATCGATCTTTGAATGAGGATTTAAAGGGGAGTATCGCTCGAATTTAAATGCAAATTGATCCTTATCTCTAACCTATATATAATGATGATTCTGCAGGTTGTCACTTCGGTGACGCATGATGTGTAACGGCTAGTTCGATTCTAACGGCTATATTTCCGTTGGCTAGTTCGTTGCAGATATTGTTGAAAAATATGACTCATTAAGTGATATTTTACTCCTCATATTTTGGGGGCAATTGTTAGGGATGGATTTTCTAAACCTAAGGATCACGGATCCACAAGTGCAGCCAGGATCACGGATCCTCAATTCTGTTTGAATTACGGATCATCAGAATACGTTGCAGAATTAAGGATCCAGGATCCTCATTGTTATCCTAACACTAACGGTTGTTTTCCATTGTATGTGAGCTTTTTTTGCAGGAGTATTCAAATGGGACTTGGTCTTGCCGAGATTCCGGGGGAATATACCTTACAATTCCACACGTGCATAGTCTTCGTGAACGTTACGGAGATCGTGGGAAGCTAGCACCTTTTGAGGATTGTTAGTTAGCTAGTTTATTTCTATTTTTATAAGGGGATAACAAGCTTAAATTAGAACAAGTTAGCAAACACACACTCGAAACAACTCTCTGCAACTCATTGGCGATTTCATACACATTACGCACTAGTGATCCTTGTAACAAGCTTGTTATCATCCCGAGTTGTAACCATTATTTGTTTAATTATAGTTGGGGATCGGTAATTTCCATCACCCGAGGTTTTTTATGCCGAAGATCACACATTGATCAAGGGTTTTTTCCTCGTATAAATCCTTGTGTCACTTGTTCATTTCATTTGACGTTTGTTCATACATTCACTATTCAATTCAAGCATCACACCTCACAAAATAAGATTTGGTTGCATAATCCTAGTCTGATTTTTGACCAAAACACACTAGATGTTGAATGTTAACTAGGAACCACCCAAAATAACTACATCTCTCTACCCCACCTAATAAGTTTAGTTAAGCAATAAGTAGTATAATTAATTCATCACATAAAAAATACTAAGCTTTAAATCACAACTAAAGCAACTACTTAAAACTAATAACACAACGTAATTATACATATCAACATTGAAACTATGAACAACCTACTCCAAAAGACTAGTCGTAGCCAAGGTTGTAAAAATCGCGACTATGCGGTGAATAATCGCTAGTCCGCTAGTAATTGTGTAATTTTTCGTTAATCAGTCAATTAATTACTAATCGGGCCTAGTCGCCCAGGCATAAAACGGCGATTCCGGGCAGATTCTGGCAAAAAACGTGTATTCCGGTCAAAACCTCTAAATTCCGACCAGTTTCTAACCAAATCATGTGAATTCCAACAATTAATCTTGTATACTTATAAAATGATTTGGGTAAGAGTTAAAACCTAGCTACTTAAAATATTTACCAATAAAAATGTATATATGTATACGTAAAACTGAAAATTACACATAAAAAACCCGATCCGATTAATCCTGATTAATATCGAGTAATCCCGAGTAGTCGCTAGTCCCCAACTCACCGGCCGACTAGCGAGTTCTCCAACATTGGTGGCTATGCTGAGGGGTGTGGAGGAATCCGACATAGCACCCAGGTGTTACCACTTTTAAACGAAATGGGCGTGGATAGAGCGTGAACACCGCACGCCAGCGGATCATAGAGGGAAAGGCATGGTAGTATCCATGCATGAAGGAGTCTTTGTGTGATGTGTGGGTATTTTTCCGAGCTGGCTCCGACGTTGGTGATAGCAACGCCCAAAGTGTAGTCCATATGGTCTAATAATGAAAACAAAACATTAATAAACTAAAAAGGTAGAAAGTTGAGTATTGAAATCAAAAGTAAATTAGACAGGAATTGAAAGACATTAAATATGAACTCTTGAATCTTTATGTATTCAATCGACTTCGGCAAATGGTATAGCTGTAAAATTTGAAGCTTTCCTTCTTCTTCCTTGAATCCAATCGTTCCTCCCCATAAGTGAGCTAGGACTCTCCTTTTAGATCAAACAATATTCACTTTTATATACCATCTAAAGGATTCCTTTTTATATGTGTACTCTAATCCATTGCCAGATCGAAGATCCATGCTTCAACATTGAGAGTTACGTAAAAACTTAACTCCATAACGTTCATATTTCATCGTCCTCTGTAATGTGCGGTCTATATTCTAAAAGCGTTCATTAGAAATCATCTAATTATAAATTTCATAAGGGATTTGTTGAAATAAATTTATCCTTTCAAGTAAAAACTTTTGGCAATACATAGTTTGCTATACCAAAAACAATTAAAAAAAAAAAGAACACAAGTGGATGTCGACTACAAATGTGCGCGTTAGTTCGGTGTTTAATGTTTATATTCCAACATCAATCATTTTCAAGAGGAAGGACTAAAAATGTAGGTTGACCAATACTTTATACACCAAATGCATACTTATTTCAACCTTCTTTTTCCCATTTCCATTTTGATTTCTTTTTGTTTTTTACTTTTTAAAGCTCACCCTATAATTCCCACTCATTATCTTTGTTGCTTAAAGCTTGTCCTCCTTCCTTATCCTCCCATATCTCTTTACAAATGTGAACCAATATTATTCAAGAGAGAGACTGTTCATAAGTTCTTGAAAAAGAAAGAAATCAAGACCCACAAAACCCTAATTCTATCAAATAACTTTAGAGAGAGAAAGTAAAGATAGAGTGAGAAAGATTGTGTGTGTGTGTGTTTTTCTTGTAGGTTTTACTGTGTGTGTGAGTATTATAATCTCAAGCGATCATGGATGGTGGGGATGATCATTTCCACCACCGGCCAAACTTCCCTTTTCAATTGCTTGAAAAGAAAGATGATGAAACTGCCAGCTGCTCCTCCTCCGCCACCGCCACCGCCACCGCGGCGTACCCTTCGCTCGGCATCGCCGCCGACAATAACCTAGTTATATCCAACAATATGCAACTGACAACCACCACCACCACATCCTCCGGTGAACCATCGAAAAAACAACCCCCGAAGAGAACGTCTACGAAAGATAGGCATACCAAGGTTGACGGCCGTGGCCGACGAATTCGTATGCCAGCGTTATGTGCTGCTAGGGTTTTCCAGCTTACCCGGGAGCTTGGACACAAATCTGATGGTGAAACAATTGAGTGGCTGCTACAACAGGCGGAGCCTGCAGTTATTGCAGCCACTGGAACAGGTACTGTTAGTGATAAATATATTAATATTAGATAGAATATATTAGTTAGGGTTTACTGTATATATATTTTTATCTAATATATTTATCGCTAGCAGGTACTATCCCGGCCAACTTCACTTCACTAAATATTTCACTTCGGAGCTCGCGGTCAAGTTTGACCGTTCCATCTCAGCTCCGATCTACTTATTTCAACCCCAGCTTCGCTCTCCCCCAACAGCGGAATCTTTTTCCGGAGAATTCTTCATCGAACCTTTTGAGTTTTGGATCGACGATGAGTCTGAATCAGATGTTACAAGCGAAGCAGGAAATGAGGGATAATCCGCAGGAGAACAACGAATTCTCGGAGAATGAGGAGGGTATAGGGAGGAAAAGGCGGCCTCCGGCCGAGCTTGATTTGTCGTCACAACACCAGATGGGAAACTACTTGATGCAGTCAAGCACCGGAGCGATGGCGGCTAGTCACGCATCGGTTCCGGCGAATTTTTGGATGGCAGCCAGTCACCAACACCAAGTAATGAACGGAGACCCTATATGGACTTTTCCAAACGTATATAATAGCGCGGCGGTGTATAGAGGGCCGGGTTCAAGTGGCTTACATTTCATGAATTTTCCGACTCCAGTCGCGCTTATGCCAGGTCAGCAACCCGGAGCGGGAACTAGTGGTAACGGTGGCAGTAACAGTAACAACAGTGGTGGTTATGGTGAAGGGCATATGAATATGCTTTCTGGATTAAATCCATACAGAACCATTTTCGCCGCAGGTTCATCAGAACCTCCGGCGAATGGGTCTCAGTCTCATCACCGCGGCGGTGATGATCGACATGACACGACCAGCCATAACTCCTAGGGGATTCCCGCCCCATGATTGTGTTGTTATATTTGATGTGTAAACACACGTGAGGTTTGATGATATCCTCTTAATTTTTTTTAATAGGTTCAAAACTTTTCTTGAATATTATGATATTATTTTTATTTTGCTTCCTCATTTCATCTGTGTGATTAATATAACGAAGATTTTTAAAGGGTTTCTAACGCATTTTGGTTTTACAGTTCTAATGTTACATCATTCTTTAATTGTTTTTTTTATGTATTTATATAAACACTCAATATACTATATATGTAGAAATACAAACTAGTCATGGTTAATTACAAACAAAACCGTTATTATATTAAAAAGTAACACTGTAATTAGATAACAACCACAAAGTAGTTGATTTGAATGATCGTATAACTTCACATTTTTTTTACTTTTAATAGACGGTTAAGTTTGTATACTATCATTGTCGTTATGATTACCATACATTATTTTATTTATAATCTTTGTTTTTTATTTTGTTGAAAAAACAACGTTAGTTGTATCAAGTTAATAAATTGTTCTCATCCACTTACGATCATCAAGAAATTGTTAAGGGGAAGAAAAACATAATTTGTATCTATATAATTTGATCAAAAGTTTTTTTTTTTTTCAAATTTGTGGATAGAGTGCATTCATAATGGATATTGCATTGCTAGTTAGAAGTCCACTTCTTATACGAACATGTTTTATAAAAAAAGAAAGCTTTTAAAAAAACAATATTGTTGAATTTATTTTTAATTGCATTGTGTATATTTATATATATATACTATCACAGTATTAAAGTTGGAGAGTTACTCATAATACGAATTTAAATTCCACTGGCCACCCCTTTTTGAGTTTCCGTATTTTTTTTGGCTTTTCCAGTTTGTTTCAATCTATCATTATTTTTTATATATTTATATATTATCAACTTGGCCATCTTCTATTTATTTATTGAAAGTTGTGGCCTTGCAGAGAAGCATTGAGGGGTATATTTGTACCTTACCTTACTAATTGATGGTAGTTGGGGAAACTAAATCAAATCAAGAATTTCCTTCTTTAACTGACTGTGTGCTAGATGTCATCATGGTATAATAATTAATTAGAGTGTATAAGTGACAAGAAAAAAGAAGCCTATGAAGCTTCTTTCTTGTTCATCCAAAAGTAAATAGGTTGTAGCCATCAAACAATAAATAATATATATATCAACACTAAGTGGAATGTGGATATTCGAAAAGATCTTTTTAACTTGGATGTTGGATGTAAGGGGCGTTACCTTTTCACCCATAAATAAATCACGCCATCATTTAATCATGTTATACGATCTTATCTTATTTATTTAAACTCGTTTGAACCTGAATTCATTTGCGGTGGTGTTCCCGTGAACTCGTACCACTACGTCATCCTTTACATAAAAGCTGAACCCCACAATCCTTATCGGCTATTACTATCCACTCCCCCTATAACCCCTCCCCTACCCGGACAACTTGTGGCGGTGTAGCCATGGTATCCGAGCAACTTGCAACCACTACCGCGTAATGCCCCTTGCACCCTAAGAAGTATAAGCAAAGTTCTAATATATTCACTCTAAAATGAATTACACTATGTATCACGATACACAATACTTAAATCGATAATTTATGAACATCCATATGACACAAACGCACCTTAGCAATCATTTTGTGACTAGGGCGTTTGCAACCATTTTGCGGCCACTTTCGATGGTCGCTTAAACTCAAGTCGCTAATTACAGTTGCAACCATTTTTGGCGAAAGGTTTTGTGACTAATTACTGTCGAAAAAGTAGTAATTGTGTTATGACACTTATTGGCCCAAGTTAACACTAATTGTCACTAGTTGATCATAATGCCCACAGTTAACCACCCTTGACTACTATTGTCGATCATTAACCAATACTGGCTCTAATTAACCCTAAATACCCGTACCAAATTGGGCCATTATTCACCTTAAGTGACCCTAGTGGTCCCTAACTAATCCTAACACTAGTTCTCCATACTTTCCTACACTTCTAGTTGATTAAATTGACTAATATTGATGCTTAGGGTATATGGTATGCATACAGGAGCATGAGCAAGATGGTTTGGTCCCTACAATAGCATCTCATCCTCTCCCCATAAGCCGTGAGTTATATATATTTCAAGAATCGTTAAGTCATGATGTTTGAGACATCGCAAGATTCGTAGTTCATGTACCTAGAAATCGTGAATCCACACATGATCGCCTCATGCATGATTACTTAGCTAATGATCAACATACGGTCATGAGATTTTAAGAAGACAAATTTAGACTCAAAAAGAACAATTCTTACAAATACAGGTCTCCTAGAACGCAATGTAGCATTGATTGTACACAATGAATGAAGGATTTGCCCAACGACATGAAAATTAATACATGAGAGCTAACCACAAATACTCGCCGATAATGAACGAAGTGGTAGCATCCTAAAACTTATGGTTTTGGCATGTATTATTTGGTTTTGCCGGTTTCAACAACAACCTCAACATCCTCCACCAATTGCTAATATTCAACGATCGACAATGTTATACATATATCTGCAACGAAGTGTCCAAGTGAGGTACGCATAGTAAATACAAGAATTAGTGTTATCTTACAGAAAGGATAAACCCTGGTTGGGCAACTTTTGTGAAAACCTTTGTTAATCCACAAGACGATAACATATCTATACTTTCTATAAAAGGAGAAATCACGATAACATAAGAAAAGCTGAGGTGGCAGCCATAGAGGCTGTCCAACAATGCATTTCTTATGTCATTATTGTATCATAAATCGGAATGTGTAAAATCACTTTAAAATACATTTAAAACTCTGCCATCAAAACCTCTGCCCATGTTGATATATTCATGTATACAAAATTCAAACCTCTTCCATCAAAATCTCTGCCTAGATTCAAAATTCAAAATTTTGGCTCTATATTCAAAATTCAAACCATAAACATATACATATATAACATACATGATTCTGGTTCCACATTAAAATTTCAATTCATCTCTCTCACTCATATCCGCGAGTAATCTCTCTCTCTCACTCTCAAATGCAGAGCTCCTATATTCAGCCAGTTAATCTCCGATTACAGATCTTTGTACTTCACATAATTGTTCCAACATCATTGTTCCAACATCGTTGAAAGTATGTTTTTTTTTTGTAATTTTGAATTTTAAATTTTGAACTGATCTACTCTAATTCTCGTTTTATATTTCAGCCTAATCAGAATTGTTTGAAATTCATAAAATTGTCTGGGGGTTATTTTAGGTTTGTGGATTTTTTTAAAGTGTTGATAATTTTTATTTTAAAGTGTTGATATATTTCAGCTCTGTTTTCTTCGAGCGACCAGTGGTAAAAGCATCTGTATTACATCTAGATTTTAGAATATGTTAATATGGATATTGATAGTATTAAATTAAATATTGTTGATCCCAGATATAGATACCCAAAGACTTAATATGGCAAGTAGATTTCAACAAATAGGGAAATATTGTGCGAAACTAGAAATCAAACTTTCATGAAACAACTTACAGAATTTTCAAGTATATTAATGACTTTGTAAAACAAAGATATTGGATGTTACAAAATAAATGCTTAAAGAATTCCGTGGGAAGGGTAATGGAGTTTGCGGTGTGTGTATTAAATGCTTAACTCAACTCATTTAACCTTCTGGGTTGACATCTCTATTTATAGAGAGTCTGGATCATGAATAAACATTTGTTTATTCATTTACTTGCTCTGCACAAAGTGACGTTTTGGCATATTTATTGAATCGGTTATTACCAACTTGCTACTTTTCAGTTGTGTCAGGTCTTATCTCTAAGACAAGTTGGTCCACCAGAATTTCTGGTGACCAGCTTACCAGAATTCTGATGAAATTGATCATCTGAAATTCTGATGATCATACTTACCAGATTCTGTTGATAAATACCAGATTCATCATCTGACTCAGATTTATCATCAGACTTTATCAGAATGGTCTTGTGTGAATGTCTTCTTTGTCTTGATCACTTCCTGATACTTAGTTGAAGATGTGTCTTTCATTTCTTTTTGTCACGTTATCATGTAGGCACCTTTTTAGTGATATTCCTTAACTGTATCTTCAGCATATGATCAGGTTGATCATCTTTTTCTTCAATACTTACATAAAAGTTTCCTAACAATTTCCCCCTAAGTATTGTAAGAAAAATAAAGTACCTTATGACAGATGAACATACTTTAAAGAAAATTCCCAAACAATGGAAATAAAGTTTTGCAAATTAGAAAATACTTTTGTTCAAAACAGATTACAAAATAAAATATCATGAAATTTAAATTGTTTTTAGAACAATTTTGGGCGTTTGTGCAGATCATCTTTCTTCAAGTGCTTCTTGTAGTTGATGAACCTTTTGCAGATACCATACATTCCTTTGTACCAGATTCTAGCTTGCACCCATTCATCAATCATTTCTTCAATCACTTTTCTCTCATTTTATTTGTCTCTCCTCTTCTCTTGAAGTTGCTTCTGCTTTTTGTTCATGCACTCCTTGATGTTCTTCAGTGTTTGGTTGGAGTATTTGAAGACGTCAATACTTCTGAAGAGAGCTTTGTTACCTTCAATATCTCTGAACACAACATAGAGAATTTGCTCGCCTCTAATTCCTGTTTGTTCAATGATATCTCCGGTTCTGACTTGTTTTTTCTAGCTCTGTGGGGATTAATGGTTCTAGTGGAGGGATCTGGACCTTTTCTGATGAACATAATCATAGTTAATGCATAAATCAAAATTAGTAAAAGCTATTCTTTCAAATAGATTGACTACTACTTTTGATATGCTTTTAAGTACTCTTTTGACATATTTGTAGTTGCCTTTGTCATCATCATATGTTTTCTTTAGAAACAGAATGTCCAGTAGATGTAGTTGATCTACCAGATCTCCATCAGTTATCTTCTGTTCGGTACCATCTTTTCTCAGGAGAGTGTACTTGTTTTGCACAAAATGTCCTCCAGCGCCATCTGTAGTCTTTTGTTCATCTACTTTCAGAACTCTTTTTATTGGATTAACATTTGCATAATGAATGCTTCCTGGACCTCTTTCAAATCTTTCCTCCCTCAAGCCCCTGCTTACTAGACTTTCTAGTCTGCCCAGTTCATCTCCTTCTGTCCAGTAGTACTCCTTAAGGTTATGTTTAGGGAAGATCATTACATCTTTGTCAATTTATTGAACAAGGATGGTGTCACCTTCAGGAGTCTTTTTCTGTTCAATCTTTGGAATTTTTGAAGATGTAGCTGGATCTTCCCATTTTCTTTTTGCTTGTAGGGTTATGCCTTTACTTAAGACTGTATCCCCTGATGTAGTTGGTCTTGATCCAGACTAAGGGACATCGACATTTAAATCAGAGATAATTATAGGTGAAGCTTCATACTTTTCATCATCTCTTCTTTTGATTTTGGTGGAGGTGGACCCATTGATGTGGTTCCAGTTTGAGTGGCAGGAGTGACTGTGGGTTGCTGCCAGATGATCTTTGGAATCTCTAGATGAGAGGCTTCTTTGGGAATAGAAATCATGAGCTCTTTGGAGTCTACATTTATCAATCTGGCAATGTTGTAGTGCATCCTCTTCATGAGAGATTGGACTTCTCTCACAAGTTGAGCATATATCTAGTTTCATTCTCTTGCACCTTGGCAAATTCTTCTTTGTTTGCTCCTGTAGTGCAGCCCATTCTTTGACCAATTTTTGAAGGGCATCTGGAATACTGTTGTTGTTGGCCCTCAAAATAGTGATCTCCTCCAAAAGCTTGTTGGAACTGCTTGATGTTCTTGATTCCACAAAATCCTTGATTTATGACTTAATCTTCTCCATTTCTATGAAGATTTTCTGTACATCTGTTGAAGGAATGCTGGTTTCTAGTGTCTTGCTTTGCTGTTGCTGTAGATTCTTTAATGTTTTAGTGTTTTTCTATGATTGTGCTTTGATGAGTTCCGCTGATTCTGTCAAAGTCTACAATTCTGATCTTTGATCCCTCATTTCTGACAACAGCAGGTCAAGTTTTTACTCAACTGGATTTTTCTTGCAAACTTTAAATACATCATCTAGGGCTTTTTGAAGCTGCTCAGATGTCATATTTGGAGTTTCTTGGATATTTGGAACAACAGATGCTCCATCTAAGTTACCAGCTGCAAACACATCTGCAGCTATTTTGGAGCTTTCTGGTGCATCCTTAGATTTACCAGAATCTGGTGCATCCTTGGATTTACCAGAATCACATCCACCAGATATGAAAAACAAATTTTCATCCTGGATTTCCTTGTTTCCTTGAATCATTCCAGTGAATGATTCTCTACAAGTTGTTGAGAAAAACAAAATTTATCCACCCGGATTTCCTTGATCAGTTTCCTGATCTCTATCCATTGCTATCTTCACCTCCTCCTCATTTTCTGATTTATAGTTGAGATTGATGGAGCTAGAAACTTTCTCATCTACACCAGAAATTGACTTTTTAGAATTTTACCTAGCTATAGAAGTATCAATTAAAATGGTGTTTACAGGTGAACCTGTTCCAACAATGTGTGATTCTACTTGATGTGGGATTTCTAGTTCATGATGGGGTTCAACTTCAAAATGGAATTCAGCTTCAGGGTTCTTATGGCTTTGGATGTGAGCTTCCTCATTTTCTGGTGAGTTTCTGATCTACAGATTGAGGTTCCCTTCAGCAACAACTGATTCTGATGACCTTGACTTCTGAACTTCTTCTTCAGGTTAAGAAGAGCAGTTGTAAACTACAATAGTAGTTGTATCTTCATACACATCTGGTCTAGTTAGGATCTCCTCATGATGTAGTCTGTATGGTGAATCTGTTTCAATCAGATTCATCATACTTTCTGGCAACACAGGAACATCCTTATTTGAGGCCCACCATTGAAGTGCATTCCAAGGCTTCATGGTTGTTGATCTCCATATTGCTTCTAAAGCAGGAATTTCCATATTCCTCTCTTCAAAGGTCTCAGCAACAAAAATTGAGATGAATCTTGGATAAGGTAAGTGTTAAGAGATTCTCCCATTTCTGGTGAGAATTGATCTTTTCATCAGATTGAAAATTTCAGTTCAATAGTCAAGTTTGTACCCAATTATGAGTCCATACATGATCAACATAACTGATTGACTAATCTGATCAGCTGCTCCAATTTTTGATATGAGACATTTGTTCAATGTCTCCATCATGACCTGCCAGAAAGCTGGCAATTCATTTCTTCTGAAATCACCAATCTTGGTGATCCTTTTCTTGTATCCCAGTTCCACAAAGAAACTTATCAGTTACTCCTTGTTTAAAGTTTCAATGTAGTTATCATAGACAGGGAGTTCAAGCCATTGCCTGATTCTTGCACGGGTTACTATCACAAAGACATTATCCCATACAGGAGCAGTGACTTGCTCTGCCCCATCTTCTCTGAGGGTTTTGATGAATTGTTGCAAAATCTTCTCTGGTACTTCTCTTGTTTTGGTCATTGCCTTAGAGATTGGACATATCAACAGAAATTCAACCAAAATTTGACATTTTTCATCGTACACAGTTTACTCTGTATTCATCAGCATATTATTCTCCTTCATTGGTAAGAATTAGCTTTCTTTAATGAAGGGGACATCGTGTTCGACAATCGGAATACTGAGGTTTACTTCGGCCATTGTTGAATTTGAAGGTAAGTGTTTGATTATGAAGAATGTTGGCTTTTGAAAACAAAGGGTTTTTAGGGTTTAAGGCCATGTGAGGAAGAAGGTGAGTGAAGTGAAATCTGCTAAAGTTGGGTTTTTATAGTTGAAGGTTTTAGCAAAGATTGTGAGGTGGTTAGTGTTATGGGAGTTGAGGGGACATAGATCGTGGGTTGTAATTGCGGTTAATGGCTCATTTATTACCTTTATTACCGTTATATCGTGTGATGTGAAATTGGTTCAGAAATAACCGTTGGATCATGGGTATCAAGGTGATTTAATGGGAATTATCCGTGAAATCATGGTTTTAATCATGTCTTCTCAACTTGTATTCCTCAATTTATCAAACATTCTTTTGATTGGAGAATGAATGTGATTGGAGAATACTAATGGCCACATGATACCTTTTCCTTTTGTGGGACCCATTTTCAAAAATGGTCCAATAATCTGCCTTATGGAAGTTTTGTATTCTTCCCCCTTTTTGAAAGTCAAAATTCTCTTTTGATGATGTTATTAGAAAATATGTCCCATTTTTTGATGCATTGGAACAAGGTTCCCCTTTAATAGAGTGTTCCATTTTTTTTTTTGAGTTGAGAGGGAGTGAGTAAAAGATTAGAGATGTGACTTACATATGGTTTTCTAGTAGTAATCCATGTCTTTTGTTCTTTTCTTCAAGGATTTTTTGTGAAAAAAATTCAAAGGATGAATGATGGTGTATGGTTATCTAATTTTTTCACACAGTTGTTGTCTCATTTCATCATTATCATTCCTTTTTGAAGTTTTCACTGTCCAGAATTTTCTGCTTTTCAACATCTTTTGAGCAAAAATATTTTTATCAGATTTTGAAATTGTTTTACCAGATTTTTCCAGATTTCAACTTTATGTTATCAGAAACTTCAAGTTTTGTGTCAAATGTTTTGTTTCTGATGAACACAAGTTGTGTTGTGGCATTAACTTCCTTTGGTTTACCATTTGCTTTTTACCCATTTGTTTTTCCTTCCCCCCAACTAAGTTAACAGAACACAAATATGTAAAAACATAATATATAAATTATTAACAGAAAAGAAACTAAACAACCTATAACAAACTATATCTCCTCCTCTCCATAGATGATATGGGTGAACAGCCAAAGATGGATCTCCAAATGTCACACCCCGACCGCGTAAAACAATAAACCGCGGCAGAAACGTCGGGGAGTCGAGCAACAGAATTATTGTTTCACAACCATGGCAATTAAAGTATTGTTTTATTAATGAACAAAAAGGGTTACATTGTCTTAAAACAGGGAAACAAGGAGTACATAACAAAATTTAAACTAGTCTAGCTTCATTTTATGTCACTAAGGCACAGGTCCGCCTAAGTGTATCTTGATCATTCCTACGCATCAGCTCCTGAAATCACATGTGAAAATAGGTACGTCAGCATAAAAATGCCTGTGAGATACATAGGTTTATTGATTTAGGATTCATGACTTGAAGTTGAAAGAATTGTTTTATAAAAGTTAGTCATGAATCTTAGAAAAATGTTTTCTTTTACACAAGAGTAAATTACAAGTTTTGTCCTTTATGTTTACATCAAATTGCAGGCGCTGTCCTTTTGGCCAAAAGTTTACAGGCGGTGTCCTTAACCTTTCAAAATCTTGCACGTTTTGTCCTTTAAGCCAAACCTGGTTATAAATCTCAGTTAAAAACTGTCATATGCAATGCACATAAGGGTAAAATGGTAATTTCCTCTTAACCTAATCCATTTATAACCCTTGCCCCTTTTTCACTTGACAACAACCACAAATTCATCAGCATCATCGCCCAAAACATGGTTCCAAACACCTCATTGTAGTCGTATCGAACAATGCTATGAATCAATCGAATCTGCCTTCTTTCAACTCACTCAGACGACTGTTCTTGATTTCCTGTTAACATTTTCTGGTAGCTTTCGAGTAGATGCAGCAGCAGAGATAGAGAAGCCTTTAGGTAAAGAAAATGTATTAACTGAACAAGCCGAACCCAATTTAAGTGTAACCGTTGTTGGTGCTTCAGGTGATCTCGCCAAAAAAGAAAATATTTCCGGCCCTGTTTGCTTTGTTTTATGAAGATTATTTACCGCAGGTTCTTATTTTCTTCGCTTAGTCGTTCATCATGATGTTACCATTTTTTAATATTTGATCATTAATTTGAGTTGTTGAATTTATGTGGTTTCTAAAGTGGATTAAATTTCTTTACTGTATGTTAGGTAAAGTTTGTTCTTCAACAAAATCGGACTACAAAATGATTCTCTCCGGTCTTCTTAATTTTGCACTTTGTATAATATTCTTCACCTTGCAATCAATTTTGGAACCATGTTTTGGGCGATGATGATGAATTTGTGGTTGTTGTCTGAGTGAAAGAGGGGTAAGGGTAATATATGGATTGGATGATGATTGATGATAATGTTGAAGAAAGAAGGGGGTGTGTTATAAACGGGGAATAGAAAGGGTTAAGAGGAAATTACCATTTTACCCTCATGTGCATTGCACATGACAGTTTTTAACTGAGATTTATAACCAGGTTTGGCTTAAAGGACAAAACGTGCAAGATTTTGAAAGGTTAAGGACAACGCCTGTAAACTTTTGGCCAAAAGGACAGCGCCTGCAGTTTGATGTAAACATAAAGGACAAAACTTGTAATTTACTCTTTATACAAATAGTGATAAGAAAATCAGATGATATATAAAAGAAAGATATATGATAAATGAATGACCAAATAAAATGAGTTTGTATAAAATATGTTGTTTGTAAAACAATGTTTTGTAAAGATATGATATCTGTGTAAAATGTAATATGTCTAACTTGAAATGGTTTAAATGACGCTACAATATGTAATATCATAAAAGCACTTATATATAGGAAGTACCAGCGGCGTATCCACCATGCTTTTACCGTATTACACATGCCTCGGTATTTAAATCACTTACCCAAACAAACCATCAAAATGTCTGGTTTAAACCAATGTCAAAATATTTGTGTAATCAACGTCTATTGTCAAATGTAAATCATGTAATGTGTAACCAAATGTCATGTATGGCAAGTGAAAAGTGTCAACTAAAACCATAGGTAAAATGTACAAAACAAGGTATTGAACTAAATCATGGTTTAAATCAAAGTTATGTTTTGTAAAATAACCGCATGCTTTACTGATACAAACATTTATGCGGTAATGTTAAAACGCATACATTCAAGCCTTGCGACTGTGGCGACAAACCCTTAAACAAATTAAAGGTTTATCTAAATTATGTATATTGGATTCAGTCCTCCCTTACGTCCAAAAAAACCTAGGATTCCAGGGATGGGTGTCAATTCCTATGGTACCATTACTTACTACCAAGCAGCATGGCCAATGTTAATGAACGTATTTTTGTCCCATTTAAACAAAGCAAATGTCATACAAAATGTAAGCATGTTATGTGAAAACAAGGTGCTAAGTATGCAATAAATGAACATACATAGCATGAATGTGATGTAAAACAATGTGCTAAGTATGCAATAAAAGAAGATACATAGCATGAATGTGATGTAAAACAATGTGTACATGTGCTGAAACGAGCATATGAAACAAGTGTGTTTAATAAATCAATGTACTAGCATGTTAATAAAACATAAATAGCAAAAACATGGATAAAATCGTGTACTATATGTCTACTATATGATATAAAAACATGAAAAGCATGAAAGTAACAAGTATGCACATGTGTTCGGACCGCCTAACTAGTCCTATGACAAGTAATATATGCCTTAACATGTCTAATAATGTTTCCTAATCAGTTTTGATGTTAAAATTTAGGTTACATATGCTTAAAATGAAATTATGCGTAAAAAGGGCATTTTGATCATTTTCTTAAGGCATATAAACTACCTATCATACAACTAACTAAACGTAGTGACCATAAGGTATAGCCTCGGAAGGTTATTCCCTATACAACTATGGTCATGAAATGTGTTTGGTCAGATCCTAATGATCGACCAAACGGGTCGGGTTCGAAAGTCTAAGCGGTTGTTTAGACCGCTTACCTTACGACCCTATATAAACACTAAACTAAAAGTGACGAGCTAAACATGTTAAAACATGTTTAATGAAGTTAGAAAACAAGTTTGATATCAAAACAAAGGGTTTTGATACCCAAGAATAGTTTGGTTGCAAAATACGCATAAACGCATATTTTGACCGAAACTATGACGCGTCACTATGCCTAAATAAGTAGGTATAGTCAGTAGGTATAGTCAAAAAGGACTATGACCATCGTGATTACGCTCACGTTGCGAAGTTAAATGAACTTCGTGTTGAACATAAACTGGTCAAAGTAGAAAGTCAAACACAGTTTGACTTTCGTGCTTAAAAATGCGAAAAAGAACGAAAGAAACTTACAAGAGGTCCAAGTAATGGAGATTTGATCTAAAAATTCTCAGGTATGAAGTGTAGAAACTCCAACTTAGAAAAATAATCAGATCAAGGTGTGAGGATTGGAATGAATGGAAGTGGGTATTTATAGATTTTGGGCCACCGTTAGGATCGTTCCTCGATAAACGAGCTTCAATCTGAGCCTTACATGTGTGCCCATTGTTTTGTAATACCATGGGAGCCTCAAAACAAGCCCATAGACTCATTAAAACCATTTGCAAAATATGGGAACAGCTGGATCAAGCTGGAAACACAATTCTACTGATCTGATGCTCTTTCGCGCCCCGTGTACGAGGGAGACAGAGCCTACGCGGCCCGCGACCGCTGGGGAACTCAGCAACAGTTTGTTAAATTACAGAAATGGTCCCTGCACATGTTTAGGTCCATTTTTGATGCGTTTAAGGCCCGTTAAGCCATTTTCAAGGCTCTACAATGATGCCTAAGCATAGGGGACATGAAATATGCTTGAAAATATGTCGGATGTCGGTTCGTTTGGTCGTACGGTCACGTTATTCGGTTAATTACGACGAAACACAAACGGACGCGAAAAACGATCCAAATTACGCGATGAATGGAATTTTATCATGCCAATCACTAAAATAAAATATTTTAATGATTACAAAAATTTTTGGATGTCCGGATATATTCAGAACGCAAGATATGCGCGAAAATGCAAACTTATGCACTTTTTGACGCTTTTAGTCCCTGTTTGATCTAAAAGTTTATTTTAGCACACTGAACCCCTCAAAGCCTATTTCTAAGCTATGTAAAGGATATTTAGGGTATGTTTAACTTATGATCAAGTTCTGGAATGTCCATCATAGTACGAATCGGCATACTTTCATAGTTTGTCGAAATTAGTCTCTGTAAGCGAATAAACTTGATTTTGCCATACCAAAGCCTTCAAAACTTATTTCTAAGTTATGTAAAGGTTATTTAATGTATGTTAAGCATATATTGATGTTCCGGAGTGTTTGTCGCATTAAACTGATTACGTTTACGCATCAGTTTGCGTATAACTTTCTAGAAAACGATATAGAGTTTGAAATTGAAAAAAAAATCAAAACATGCAAAATGTCAAACATAAATAAACAAAAATTGGGATCAAATAACATTTTTTTATTGATAACTCACCTGATTAAGGTTTATACAATGATTACAAGCACAGCTGTCACAGTCTCCCCTACTTGTGGAAATTTCGTCCCGAAATTTATTTAGAGGAAACTTGGGAGAAAAGATGTGGATATTTCGCCTTCATTTGATCTTCACGCTCCCAAGTAAATTTTGGCCCACGTTTAGATTCCCAGCGAACTTTGACAAGTGGAATGCGCTTGAGTTTGAGCCATTTGACTTCACGGTCCATGATTTCCACAGGTTTTTCAACAAAATGCATTGTGTCATTAACACGGATTTCATCAAGCAGTATGTGGAGGTTCTCATCAGCTAAACACTTCTTGAGATTGGACACGTGAAAGGTTGGATGAACATTTCCAAGTTCAGGAGGTAACTCAAGTCTGTAGGCTACCTTACCAATTCTTTCGATGATCTTGAATGGTCCAACATATCTAGGTGCAAGTTTTCCTGTCTTTCCAAATCTAATCACACCTTTCCATGGTGAAAACTTGAGTAGAACGCGATCACCGACTTGAAATTACAAGGGCTTGCATCGTCGATCCGCGCAACTCTTTTGACGGCTTCTAGCTGTCTGAAGGTTATCGCGAACTTTCTTAACCTTATCTGTTGTCTCTAGAATGAGGTCAGGTCCAGTAAGCTGAGCTTCACCGATCTCATTCCAGTAGACTGGTGACATTTTCGACCATATAAAGCCTCGAAAGGAGCCATGTTGATGCTGGAGTGATAACTATTGTTGTAGGAGAATTCAATCAACAGAAGATACGAATCCCAACTACCACCAAAATTGATCACACAAGCTCTAAGCGTATCCTCCAAAGTCTGGATTGTTCTTTCAGATTGACCATCTGATTGCGGATGATATGCTGTGCTCAAATTAAGTTGGGTTCCCATTGCAGCTTGCATGGTTCTCCAAAAACGAGATGAGAATCGAGCATCTCTGTCAGAAATAATGTTAAGAGGAACACCATGTCGGGATACAATCTCATCTACATAGATTTTAGCCAGCTTGTCGGCAGATAGATCCTCACGGATTGGCAAGAAATGCGCTGATTTGGTAAGACGATCAACAACTACCCAGATGGCGTCATGACCTTTCTTAGTGTGCGGAAGTTTGGTAATAAGATCCATAGCAATGTTTTCCCATTTCCAAACTGGAATCTCTGGTTGCTCCAATAATCCAGAGGGATGTTGATGTTCAGCCTTAACCTTAAGACAAGTAAGGCATTTGGATACGTATAAGGCGATGTCTTTCTTCATACCAGGCCACCAATACTGAGTACGAGGATCCTTATACATTTTGTCGGCACCAAGATGAATAGAATAACGAGACTTATGAGCTTCATCCATAAGCAAGGCTCGAAGATTTTCTTGACTTAGAACCCACAAACGGTCCATGAAATAATACGATCCATTGTCCTTCAGTTCAAGATCCGGCTTGATGTGATATGGTAATTCCTTACCCATTAAATCCTGTGAAACACAAGCACGTTGAGCCTGATGCGAGTTAGGATATCAGATCGAACTTTGACACAATGAAGCTTGACACGTTCTTTACGACTTAATGCGTCGGTCACGACATTTTCCTTACCAGGATGGTAGCGAATTTCGCAGTCATAGTCGTTTAGAAGTTCAACCCAACGTTGTTGCCTCATGTTGAGTTCTTTCTGATTGAAGATGTGCTGAAGACTTTTGTGGTCAGTGAAAACCACACATTTCGTACCATACAAATAGTGTCTCTAGATTTTGAGAGCGAAAACAACTGCACCTAACTCAAGATCATGAGTCGTGTAGTTCTTCTCGTGAACTTTCAATTGTTTTAATGCGTAAGAAATGACTTTGTTCCTTTGCATGAGAACACAGCCAAGACCTAATTTGGATGCATCAAAGTACATGACGAAATCATCGTTGCCCTCAGGTAAAGATAGAATAGGTGCATCACAAAGCTTCTGCTTCAAGGTCTGAAACGCTTCTTCCTGTTTGGTTCCCCATTTAAAGGGTTTGTTCTTCTGAGTTAGAGTAGTTAGGGGAACTGCAATCTTTGAGAAGTTTTTGATGAAGCGGCGGTAATAACCCGCGAGACCAAGAAAAGAATGAACTTCAGTTGGAGTAGTAGGTCCCAATCCTTAATCGCACTGATCTTGGAGGGCTCTACGTGAATACATTGTTCATCAACGTTATGTCCCAAAAATTGAACTTCCTTGAGCCAAAATTCGCACTTGGAGAATTTGGCAAAAAGTTGCTCTTTCTTCAGGAGTTCCAGAGTAAGACGGAGATGTTGTTCCTGATCGGTTCGCGTCTTAGAATAAATCAAGATGTCATCAATGAAAACGATGATGAACTTGTCTAAATAAGGCTTGCAGACCCTATTCATTAAGTCCATGAAAACAGCAGGAGCATTAGTCAAACCAATGGCATAACTGTGAATTCATAATGCCTATATTGAGTGCGGAAAGCAGTCTTGGGAATATCTTCTTCATGCACACGAAGTTGATGATATCAATCTTTGAAAAACATGTAGCACCCTGTAACTGATCAAAGAGATCATCTATGCGAGGTAGGGGATATCGATTCTTGATGGTAAGCTTATTAAGCTCACGATAATCGACACACATTCTGAAATATCCATCCATCTTCTTGACAAAAAGAACGGGAGCACCCCAAGGTGAAAAGCTAGGACGGATAAAACCTTTGTCAGAAAGCTCTTGAAGCTATTTAGACAACTCTTGCATCTCAGACGGTGCAAGACGATATGGAGATCTGGCAATAGGATTTGCGCCAGGTACAAGATCAATACGAAACTTGACTTGGCGTACTGGGGGTAAACCAGGTAATTCTTCAGGAAACACTTCTGGGTAATCCCGAACAACAAGGATATCTTGAATCGACTTACCTTTGCCTTTATCCGCTACAACATGTGCCAAGAAGGCCACATAGTTCTTTCGCAGATACTTCTGAGCTTGAATACAAGACAAGAGCTTGAGATTACTAACAGGTTTCTCACCACGAACCTCTAAGATCTTACCAGACGAAAGCGTCACATGAACAATCTTCTCAAAACATACTACCTCTGCGTGATACTTGGCTAACCAATCCATTCCCACTATCACATCGAAGCTTCCAAGTTGCATAGGCGTGAGGTCGATAGGAAAAAGATGGTTATTAAGGTTCAACTGGCAATTTTGAAGAACAGAATCAATAACAATGGGTTCACCACTAGCAACTTCCACTGACAAGGGCTTTCCTAGTTTCGTTCTAGACATGCGGAGCAAAGGCTCAAAAGATAAAGACACAAAACTCTTATCGACACCCGAATAAAAAAGAACAGATGCAGGCCGATTATTAACAAAGAACGTACCGTTGACCACCTCATTGTCTGCTCGAGCCTCATTAGCATTCATGTTGAAGACTCGTCCACGAGCCTGAGCATGATTTGCATTCACCAACCTTGGACACTGATTTCTGTAGTGGGTCAGATCCTCACAGTTGTAGCACGAACCAGGAGGATAGTAAGGTCGTGCAGCTTGAGCCTGTTGTGGGGCAGGTGGTTGAGCAGCTTGCTGGACTGGGTTACGTGCGGCTTGATTTGGAGCAAAACGATAAACATCGACAAGATGAACCGATTTCCCACAGTTAGCACAGAAACGACACGGAACTTGCGGTTTATGGTGACTATTGCATCTGTTGCACAAAGGTGCATTCCACGCATACTGTTTCTTTGCTGGTGGTTGTGCGGGTTGGTTAGGAGCTACCTGGTTGACTTGAGCAGTAACAGCGAAATTCTGAGAAGCCTTGCGCTTCTTAGACCTCCTTGAAGACCCAGCTTTCTTACCCTTCTTACCCTCACTCTTGTCAGACGACTGTTTCTTATTCTTGTCATCCTTCCTGTGTAGCTTACCCTTTCTGATTTGCGACTCAGTCAAAGTCGCAGCTAACTCGATTGCCTGACGAACTGTGGTAGGGTTGCTACCAGTGACGATGTCTTGCACGGAGTCAGGTAAACCATCAATATACCTCTCGATAGCTTTCTTGAGTGGGGTAACCATTGTGGGACAAAATAAGCTCAGTTATTCATACCTATCAGTGTAAGCCTGGTGTTCACCACTATCCTGCTTCAAATCATCAAACTCTCTTTCCAAAGCCCTGAGTTCATGAGGAGGACAGGATTCCCTCATCATTAAAGCCCTAAGCTCTGCCCAGGTCTGTGCTAAAGCAACATCAGCACCACGGTGTCTCATTACTCCATTCCACCAAGTTAGAGCCCTCTTTTGAAATACGCTGGAAGCAAACTCTACTTTGCGATTATCAGGACACTGAACATGGCGAAAGGTACTCTCAATGCTCTCAAACCACTGTAGGAGTCCAGTTGCTCCCTCAGAACCACTGAAGTTTCATGGAGCATTATTGTTGTTGTTGGCTTGGTTAACTTGAGCAACAATGTCTGGGAGTACAGCAGCCATTTGCTGCGCAATGATTGCTGCCATTTCGGCATTAGGTATCGGATTTTCGCGTTGAGGAGGCATTCTAAAAGAGGAAACATGAGAGAATGAGTGAGATGATTAGATGGAAAATGAAATGATACAAAAATCGACAAAAATCATGGATCGTGGTCATTTGTTCGTACAAAGCAAACAAACGACACACAGTGACTAATCAAAGTAAATGGGTCAAAAATAATGTATCGCGAAGACATGCTTTAGCCTATCAGTGGACACTCACCCCAAGAGTTCCCAGGTAAGAGTGACTGGTCCGTTTATGTGGATTTGTACGAACACTCTAGCCTAGACAGAAAACTCGAGATACAGGAATCCACTCTTCCAGATTGCACGTGTTCACATTATCTAGACCCAAAACTTTGACGAGATTTCAAAAACTTAGAAGGCCTAAGCCAAAAACGAATCATCCAAAAGGGTGGGTGATTATTTTCAAAATCGTTTTGGAAAATTGATTTCTTGTTTTGGTAATCACCTAAGGATAAGCGAAGTGCATGTTTTAAGATCTAAACACAAGATAACTTGTGTTAGGGTCCTAGAAAAGTTATAGTCTAGGTCAAAGCATTACTAATAACCTAATTCCCTATAACCATTGGCTCTGATACCAACTCATCTGTCACACCCCGACCACGTAAAACAACAAACCGCGGCGGAAACGTCGGGGAGTCGAGCAACAGAATTATTGTTTCACAACCATGGCAATTAAAGTTTTGTTTTCTTTATTAACAAAAGGGGTTACATTGTCTTAAAACAGGGAAACAAGGAGTACATAACAAAATTTAAACTAGTCTAGCTTGATTTTATGTCACTAAGGCACAGGTCCGCCTAAGTGTATCTTGATCATTCCTACGCATCAGCTCCTGAAATCACATGTGAAAATAGGTACGTCAGCATAAAAATGCCTGTGAGATACATAGGTTTATTGATTTAGGATTCATGACTTGAAGTTGAAAGAATTGTTTTATAAAAGTTAGTCATGAATCTTAGAAAAATGTTTTCTTTTATACAAAAAGTGATAAGAAAATCAGATGATATATAAAAGAAAGATTTATGATAAATAAATGACCAAATAAAATGAGTTTGTATAAAATATGTTGTTTGTAAAACAATGTTTTGTAAAGATATGATATCTGTGTAAAATGTAATATGTCCAACTTGAAATGGTTTAAATAACGCTACAATATGTAATATCATAAAATCACTTATATATAGGAAGTACCAGCGGCGTATCCACCATGCTTTTACCATATTACACATGCCTCGGTATTTAAATCACTTACCCAAACAAACCATCAAAATGTCTTGTTTAAACCAATGTCAAAATGTTTATGTGTAATCAATGTCTATTGTCAAATGTAAATCATGTAATGTGTAACCAAATGTCATGTATCGCAAGTGAAATGTGTCAACTAAAACCATAGGTAAAATGCACAAAACAAGGTATTGAAATAAATCATGGTTTAAATCAAAGTTATGTTTTGTAAAATAACCGCATGCTTTACTGATACAAACATTTATGCGGTAATGTTAAAACGCATACATTCAAGCCTTGCGACTGTGGCGACAAACCCTTAAAAAAATTAAAGGTTTATCTAAATTATATATGTTGGATTCAGTCATCCCTTACGTCCAAACAAACCTAGGATTCCAGGGATGGGAGTTGTCAATTCCTATGGTACCATTACTTACTACCAAGCGGCATGGCCAATGTTAATGAACGTATTTTTGTCCCATTTAAACAAACCAAATGTCATACCAAATGTAAGCATGTTATTTGAAAACAAGGTGCTAAGTATGCAATAAATGAACATACATAGCATGAATGTGATGTAAAACAATGTACTAAGTATGCAATAAAAGAACATACATAGCATGAATGTGATGTAAAACAATGTGCTAAGTATGCAATAAAAGAACATACATAGCATGAATGTGATGTAAAACAATGTGTACATGTGCTGAAACAAGCATATGAAACAAGTGTGTTTAATAAATCAATGTACTAGCATGTTAATAAAACATACATAGCAAAAACATGGATAAAATCGTGTACTATATGTGTACTATATGATATAAAACATGAAAAGCACGAAGGTAACAAGTAGGCACATGTGTTTCACCCCCAAAATGTTTGAAAAACAGTAAAAGAGGGGACTATGTCACACCTGTGCCTCTGCGACCATCAAACAAATACCAAATCAATGAAATATTGTGTTTCATGCTTGGGATTTGTATAAATATGTGTATCATGTGGACATATCAATTCATGTTCGATTTCAAGCTTTAAATCTCTTTCTGGAAGGTTATAAGCGAACTGATTCGTAAATATAACCAGTTTAATGCAACAAACACTATGGAACAGTGACATAGGCTTAACATACCTTAAATAACCTTTACATAACTTAGAAATAAGTTTTGGAGGGTTTGGTATGCCGAAATCAAGTTTATTCGCTTACAGGGACTAATTTCGACAAACTGCGAAAGTATGCCGATTCGTACTGTAACGAACATTTTGGAACTTGATCATAAGTTAAATATGCCCTAAATATCCTTTACATAGCTTAGAAATATGCTTTGAAGGGTTCAGTATGCTAAAAATAAACTTTATTGATCAATAGGGACTAAAAGCGTCAAAAAGTGCACAAGTTTGCATTTTCGCGCATATCTTACGTTCTGAATATATCCGGACAACCAAAAACTTATGTAATCATTAAAATATTTTATTTTAGTTATTGGAATGATAAAATTCCATTCGTCGCGTAATTTGGATCGCTTTTGCGTTCGTTACGATTTCCGTCGTAATTAACCGAACAACGCAACCGTACGACCAAACGAACCGACATCCGAGATATTTTTGAGCACATTTCAAGTTCCCTATAGTTTAACTTTATTTTAGAGCCTTGAAATGGGGTTAACGGGGCTTAAAAGTGCCAAAAATCAAGTTTTACAAGTGTAGGGGACCATTTTTGAAATTTCTGGCAGATACATTGAACTTGGTCCATTTTTGAGGTTTTGATGGTTTTAACCCAAGGTTTTGCACTCTATGGGCTGGAATTTGATGGTTTCAAGTATTCCCATGGTTTTGAAAACCATGTGCCCACTTGGAAGGTCAAGATCAACGCACGATTTGTGAGAAACGATCCTAACGGTTCTCCGAAATTTATAAATACCCAAGCTCTCATTCCATTTTCCTCACACCTTGATCTAATTTTATGCTCTAAGTTGAAGCTTTATGATTCATACCTGAGTATTTAGATCAAGTTCTTCTAGCTTGGACCCTTTGTAAGTATTCTTTCGTGTTTTAAGCGTAAAAGTCAAACAGTGTTTGACTTTCTGCTTTGACCAGTCTATGGTCAACACGAAGTACGTTTGAACTTCGTAACATGAGCGTAATCACAATGGTTATAGTCTCTTGTGACTATACCTACTGATTACCACGTTGATTAGGTGTAGTGACGAGTCATAGTTTCGGTCAAAATGCGTATTCTTGCGTATTTTGCAACCAAACTATTCTTGGGTATCAAGACACTTTGTCTTGATATCAAACTTGTTTTCTAACTTCGTTAAACATGTTTAGCTCGTCACTTTAGGTTTGGTGCTTATATAGGGTCGTAAGATAAGCGGTCTAAACAACCGCTTAGACTTTCGAACCCGACCCGTTTGGTCGATTATTAGGATTCGACCAAGCATTTATTGTGACCATAGTTGTATAGGGAATAACCTTCCGAGGTTATACCTTATGGTCACTTCGTTTAGTTAGTTGTATGATAGGTAATTTATATGCCTTAGGAAAATGACCAAAATTCCTTTTTTACGCATAAATTCATTTTAAGCATATGAAACATAAATTTTGGCATCTAAACTGATTAGGCAACATTATTAGACATGTTAAGGCATATAATACTTATCATAGGACTAGTTAGGCGGTCTGAACGTGTTTTACGCGAACGACGCGTTAAAGTGGCGTAAGCTACCTTAACGAGTCGTAATGGGTCGTAAGCACTTAGGTTAGGTTTCGTTTTAGAATGTAGGCTTTGTTAAACCATATTACATGAGTCCCTACACTCATTTGGTTTACGAAACCTCATTTTATCCAATCCTCTGATTTAGGTTCGGTTTATTAACATAGTTACCTATATTAGGTGCCGTTTGATTTCCGTGATCCCGCTAGCTTGCTTGGTTGTTATTCAAGACTTCTAAGCATCCTCAAGTGAGTACATAGTCCCCTCTTTTACCGTTTTCAACTGTTTTGGGGTGGAACACATGTGCCTACTTGTTACTTTCGTGCTTTTCATGCTTTTATATCATATACTTGCTATGTTCATTAGTACGTAGATAGTACATGATTTCGTTATGTTTTTCTATGTATGTTCACTCAGCGTACTAGCACATTGATTTTCATAATTACATTTTGTTGCATATGTTCATCCCGCATATGGACACATTGTTTTACATTTTGAACCGTTTGTAACCGTTTGATTTGTGTGAACCGTTTGTAACCATTTGATTTGTGTGAACCGTTTGTAACCGTTTGATTTGTGTGAACCGTTTGTAACCGTTTGATTTGTGTGAACCGTTCGTAACCGTTTGAATTGTGTGAGCCATTTGTAACTGTTTGATTTATGTGAACCGTTTGATACTGTTTGAACCGTTGGGTTAGGGAAGTGATTAGGTAACGGGGCAGGTGTAATGTGTTAAAAGCATGGTGGATACGCCGCTGGTACTTCCTATATGTAAGTGGTTTTAACACATTATATATCGTTTCGTTATCTAGATCACTTGGGCAAGGTTATCAAAACAAAGTTATATTACAAGGTTTTTCTAACAATATAAAACATTCGAGTTTTATTACAAAAACAATTTACGCTTTAGGTTTACTTAAACAAATGTTTTGGAGTTAAGATTCATGGTATCGAGGTTTTATAAAACAAATATGTTTTGACTTAGTTATTTCAATTTACATTACAAACATTTTACAAAACTTGGTTTTCGAATTATTAATTAACAAAGGTATTTAAGTTATTTTCAAAATATAAACGAGCCATGAATCTGATACTCACATAAAACCTATGTACTTGCCGGCATTTTTATGCTGACGTATTTTCACATGTGTTTCAGGTACCAAAGTTAGTGATATTTGATAATGATATTGATGCATGCTCATATAGGAACGGACGAGGCCTTAGTGACTTAATAATAGTGAAAGTCTATTTGCTCATGTTTTGTTTCTAATTTCAATGTAATATAATACACTTAATTCAATAAAACAAAACTTTTATCCATGTGTTATGAAACAATGATTCTGTTTCTGCCACGATTTGTTGTTTTATCGTGATCGGGGTATGACACTATGTACTGACTTGAGATTGCTCAATAGTCTTTGGATAACAACCAAGCAATGCTAGAAAGATCACAGAATCAATCGGCACCTAATATAGGTAACTACGTTAATAAAGCAGACCTAAATCGGAAGATCGGATAAAATGAGGTTTCGTAAACCAAATGAGTATAGGAACTCATGTAATATGGCTTAACAAAGCCTACATTCTAAAACGAAACCTAACCTATGTGCTTACGACCCATTACGACTCGTTTAGGTAGCTTACGCTACTTTAACTCGTTGTTTGCGTAAAACGCATTCGGACCGCCTAACTAGTCCTATGACAAGTAATATATGCCTTAACATGTCTGTAACATCTGTGCTTGTAATCGTTGTGAACAGTTCTATTATCAATAAAACAATGTTATTTGATCCCAATGTTTGTTTGGTTGTGTTTTACATTTTTCATGTTTTAACTTTTATGTAATTTCAAACTCTATAACGCTTTCTTGAAGGTTATACGCAAACTGATGCGTAAACGTAATCAGTTTAATGCGAAAAATACTCCGGAACATCAACATATACTTAACATACCTTAAATAACCTTTACATAACTTAGAAATAAGTTTTAAAGGCTTTGGTATGGCAAAAACAAGTTAATTCGTTTACAGGGACTAAACTTGACAAACTACGAAAGTATGCCAATTTGAACTGTAACGAACATTCCGGAACATGACCATAAGTTAAACATACCATAAATATCCTTTACATAGCTTAGAAATAGGCTTTGAGGGGTTCGGTATGCTAAAATAAACTTTTGGGTCATTCAGGGACTAAAAGTGTCAAAAAGTGCACAAGTTTGCACTTTCGCGCATAACTTACGTTCTGAATAGATCCGGACATCCAAAAATTTATGTAAGCATGACTATATTATGCTTTAGTGTTTGGCTTGCCAAAAATTCATTCGTCGCGTCATTTGGATCGTTTTTCGCGCTTGTGCGCATTCCGTCGTAATTAAGCGAACATCGCGTTCGTACGACCAAACGAACCATCTTCCGGCATATTTTTGAGCATTTTTCATGTCCACAATGTTTAGGCATCATTTTAGGGCCTTAAAGTTGGCTTTACGGGCCTTAGAAGTGTCGGAAATGGCCTTAAACACGTGCAGGGACTGAAACTGTCATTTTTCAAACATGTTTCTGATCTGTGACCCTCAGGCGGCCCGCCTGAGTTTCTTCACATCCTGAAGCGGGCCGCGTGGCCCCTTCTGACCAGATTAAATGAATCAAACAGCTGATTGCAGCTGTTTAATCCTCCACCACATGTTCCCAATTGTCTAGTCAGCTGATAAGGATCAATTTCTAGCTACCATAAGGTCCCGAAACTTGTACGGTTGCGATTAAAGCACGGTTTCCATGAAACGATCTCAATGGTGGACCGAAAAATATAAATACCCCATGCCCCCCATTGCTTAAATCACTAGAATTTTGATTTGAGAAACTCTAAGTTGAAAAACAATAAGTTCAGATGATATGTATAAATAAGTAAGTATTCTTTCATTCTTTTATTGCTTTTCGAGTCGTTCGAGTCTGAAAGTCAAACTTTGTTTGACTTTCTACATTGACCAGTTTATGGTCAATGCGAAGTTCGTTTGAACTTCGCAACGTGAGTGTAATCACGTTGGTTATAGTCCCTTGGGACTATGCCTACTGATTACCACGTTGTCTAGGGTCGTAGGGTAAGCGATCTAATAAATCGCTTATACCTCGAACCCGACCCATTTGGTCGATCATTAGGATCTGACCAAATACATTAGGTGACCATAGTAGGTAGGGAATAACCTTCCGAGGTTATACCCTATGGTCACATCGTTTGAGTAGTTGTATGATAGGTAGTTTATATGCCTTAGGTAAATTACCAGAATACCCTTTTCATGTATAATTGGTAATTAAGCATATGTAACCTAAACCTTTGTCACATAACTGATTATGTAACATGTTTAGGCATATAACACTTGTCATAGGGCTAGTTAGGCGGTCCGAACGCGTTTCACGCGAACGACGCGTTAAAGTAGCATAAGCTACCTAAACGGGTCGTAATGGGTCGTAAACAATTATGTTAGGTTTCAATTAGTATGTAGGCTTTGTTGAACTATATGACACGAGTCTCTACACTCGTTTGGTTTACAAACCCTCATGCTACCCGAATCTTCCGATTTAGGTCCGGTTTATTAACAAAGTTACCTATATTAGGTGTCGTTTGATTCCGTGATCTCTACCATTGTTTGGTTGTCACTCCAGGACTACTGAGTAACCTCAAGTGAGTACATAGAACCCCTCTTTTACTGTTTTCCAAACTGTTTTGGGGTGAAACACATGTGCCTACTTGTTACTTTCATGCTTTCCTGTTTTCACATCATATACCGACTATGTTTGTTAGTACATTATAGTACATGATTTCATTACATTTCATGCTATGTATGTCCATTGTGTGCATACTTAGTACATTGTTTTACATTACATTTCTGCTATGTATGTTGACTGATAGCATGCTAGCACATTGATTTACAAGACTTTTCTGCTTTGTATGTTAACTTAGCATACTTAGTACATTGTTTTCATATGACATGTATGCAACTGCTATGACATTTGGTTTGCACAAACGGGTCTTTGTTACGTTCATTAACATTTGCTACGCCGCTCGAGAGTAAGTAGTGGTACCATAGGACTTGACAAATCACATTCCTAACATCTCGGGTATGTTTGGATGTAAGGAATGACTAAATCCGAAAACATTTCTTTTGATAACCTTGACTGAAAGGGTTATCTGACTGTCTCAAGGCTTGAATGTATACGTTAACTTACCACATAAATGTTTGTATCAATGTATCATGCATCACTTTGCAAAACATAACTTTTTGATATATTCAAAATACTTTGTTTTGTACATTTTTACTTATGGTTTAAGTAGTCTTATTTTACTTACCATACATAATATTTGTTACACATTACTTGACTACTTTTGGACTATCAACTTTTGACAAAACCTATGTATCTCACAGGCATTTTTATGCTGACGTACTTCACATGTGTTTTCAGGTGCTTTTCCATAGGATTACGATCATGACACTAGGGCGGACCTGTGCCTTAGAGACTAAAAACGATGATAGACTTTGTTTAATTATGTTATAAACTCTGTATTTCCTGTGTTAAGACAATGTAACTCTTGTTTAATAAATAAAATACAACTTTGTTTGCCATGGATTTGAAACAATTAATTCTGTTACAACACTCCCCGACGTTTTCCGCCACATCTTGTATGTTATACGTGGTCGGGGTGTGACAGAAGAGTTGGTATCAGTGCCAATGGTTATAGGGAATTAGGTTATTAGTAATGCTTTGACCTAGACTATAACCTTTCTAGGACCCTAACACAAGTTATCTTGTGTTTAGATTTTAAAACATGCACTTCACCTATCCTTAGGTGATTATCAAAACAAGAAACCAAATTTTTCGAAACAATTTTCGAAAAACAATCTTCTGTTTTTGAATAATTTATTACAAGGTTTTGAACCCTCTTTTGTAAGGTTTTGAACCCTTCCTGTTTAACTAAAATTTTTGGCCTTGTGCCTTCAAATTTTCAAAATCTCGTCAAGGTTTTGGGTTTTAAATAATGTGAACACGTGCAAACTGGAAGGGTGAATGCCTGTATTCTGGGTTTTCTGTCTAGGCAAGCACTTCATATATATCTCATCAGACGCGAGACCAGTTGTGCTTACCTGGGAATTCCTGGGATGAGTGTTCACTTATAGGCGAGCATGTCTTCGTAATACATTATTTTTATCCATTGATTAGTCACTGTGTGTCGTTTGTTTGCTTGGTAATGCGGACGAATGACCACCATCTTTGATTTTGTTGATTTTGTTTCATCTCATTCTCTTCATCCAATCATCTCACTCGTTCTTTTCATGTTTTCCTCTTTTAGAATGCCTCCTCGACGCGAGAACCAAATAGCGACTGCCGAACTGGCAGAAATCATTGCGCAGCAGATGGCTGCTCAATTCCCAAATCTCTTTGCTCAATGGCAACAAGCCAACAACAACAACAATGGTCCGTGCAAATACAAGGATTTTAACTCGGCTAAACCACTCAAGTTTAGTGGTTCTGAGGGAGCGACTGGGTTTCTTCAATGGTTCGAGAGCATAGAGAATACTTTTCGCCACGTGCAGTGTCTTGAAAATCGCAAAGTCGAGTTTGCTTCGAGCGTATTTCAGAAGAGGGCTTTGACATGGTGGAACGGGGTTATGAGGGACCAAGGTGCAGAAGTTGCTCTCGCACAGACATGGGCTCAACTTAGAGCCCTTATGATGAGGGAATTCTGTCCTCGTCATGAGCAGCGAGCTTTGGAGAAAGAGTTTGATAATTTGAAGCAAGATAGTGGTGAGCACAGGGCATATACTGACAGGTTTGAGGAGTTGAGTCTGCTTTGCCCGAATATGGTTACCCCACTCGACAAGGCCATCGAAAGGTACATCGACGGCCTACCTGACTCAGTACAAGACATCCTTACTGGTAGTGACCCTGCCACACTCCGTCAGGCGATCGAGTTATCAGCGACACTGACTGAGTCGCAGGTTCGTAAGGGAAAGCTGCATAAGAAGGGTGACAAGGGTAGGAAGCAGGCATCTGACAAAGGGGATGGTAAGAAGGGTGAAAACAAGAATGGGAAGAATTCTGGTTCCTCAAAGAATTCTAGGAAGCGAAAGGCTTCCCAAAATTTTGTCGTTACTGCACAGGCTCAAGCTGCACCAAATCAGCCTGCGCAACCACCCGCCAAAAAGCCTTATTTTGGAAATGCACCTTTGTGCAACAGGTGTAATGGCCATCACCAACCACATCTCCAGTGTCGTCAGTGCACCAACTGCGGAAGATCTGGTCATCTTGCTGTCAACTGCCGCATTCCTGTCAATCAGAACCAGGCTGTTCATAATCAAGCCCAACAAGTTGCTCAGCAACAAGGTCAAGCTGCACGACCTCATTTTCCTCCTGGTTCGTGCTACAATTGTGGGGATCTGACCCACTACAGGAACCGGTGCCCAAGGCTAGCCAACCAGAATCCGAATCAGGCTCCGGCTCGAGGCCGAGCCTTTAATATGAATGCCCAAGAGGCGCAGGCGGATGATAACGTGGTGAACGGTACGTTCTTTATTAATAATCAGCCTGCATCTGTTCTCTTTGATTCGGGTGCCGATAAGAGTTTTGTGTCATTGTCTTTTGAGCCAATGCTTCGCGTGTCTAGAACGAAACTAAGTAAATCTTTGACAGTAGAGGTTGCTAGTGGTGAACCCATTATTCTTGATTCTGTTCTTCACAACTGCCAGTTGAACCTTAACGACCATCTTTTTCCTATCGACCTCACGCCAATGCAACTTGGAAGCTTCGACGTCATTGTGGGTATGGATTGGTTATCTAAGCATCACGCAGAGATAGTTTGTTCTGAGAAGATTGTTCGTGTGCCGCTTTCGACAGGCGAGATCCTACAGGTTCAAGGTGAGAAACCGTCTGGTGGTCTCAAGCTCATGTCTTGTTTTAAAGCTCGGAAGTATCTGCGGAAGAACTATGTGGCTTTCTTAGCACATGTTACAGAAGATAAAGGCAAGGGTAAGACTATTTCAGATATTCCTGTCGTTCGGGATTATTCTGAAGTATTCCCTGAAGATTTACCTGGTCTACCTCCAGCACGCCAAGTCAAGTTTCGCATTGATCTCGTACCTGGTGCAAATCCCGTTGCCAGAGCTCCATATCGTCTTGCACCGTCTGAGATGCAAGAGTTGTCTAAGCAGCTTCAGGAGCTCTCTGACAAAGGTTTTATCCGTCCTAGCTTTTCACCCTGGGGTGCTCCCGTTCTTTTTGTCAAGAAGAAGGATGGATCTTTTAGGATGTGTATCGATTATCGTGAGCTTAACAAGCTTACCATCAAGAATCGATATCCCCTACTTCGCATAGATGATCTCTTTGATCAGCTACAGGGCGCTTCTTATTTTTCGAAGATTGATCTGCGATCTGGATATCATCAACTTCGGGTGCATGAAGAAGATATTCCCAAAACAGCGTTCCGTACTCGGTATGGGCACTATGAGTTCACAGTCATGCCATTCGGTGTGACTAATGCTCCTGCTGTTTTCATGGACTTAATGAATAGGGTCTGCAAACCTTATTTGGATCAGTTCGTCATTGTTTTTATTGACGACATCTTGATTTACTCTAAGACGCGAGCTGATCACGAGCAACATCTTCGTCTTACTTTGGAACTCCTAAAGAAAGAGCAACTTTTCGCCAAATTCTCCAAGTGCGAATTTTGGCTTAAAGAAGTTCAATTTTTGGGGCATATTATCAACGAACAAGGTATTCATGTAGATCCCTCCAAGATCAGTGCGATCAAGGATTGGGATACGCCTACTACTCCCACTGAAGTTCGTTCTTTTCTGGGTCTAGCGGGTTATTACCGCCGCTTCATTGAAAACTTCTCGAAGATTGCAGTTCCTCTAACTGCTCTAACTCAGAAGAACAAGCCCTTTGATTGGGGATTTAAACAAGAGGAAGCTTTTCAACACTTGAAGCGGAAGCTGTGTGACGCGCCTGTTCTGACTTTGCCTGAGGGCAATGATGATTTCGTCGTTTATTGCGATGCATCTAAATTGGGTCTTGGCTGTGTTCTGATGCAAAGGAACAAAGTCATAGCATATGCATCGAGACAGTTGAAGATACATGAGAAGAACTACACCACTCATGATCTTGAGTTGGGTGAAGTTGTTTTCGCTCTAAAGATCTGGAGACACTATTTGTACGGTACAAAATGTGTGGTTTTCACGGACCACAAAATTCTTCAGCATATCTTCAACCAGAAAGAACTCAACATGAGGCAACGACGTTGGGTTGAGCTTTTAAACGACTATGACTGCGAAATTCGCTACCATCCTGGTAAGGCGAATGTCGTAGCCGATGCATTGAGTCGTAAGGAACGTACTAAGCTTCATTGTGTACGTGTTCAATCTGTTATTCAAGCTCAATCTGATATCCAAGCACGCATTTCTCAGGCTCAACAATCTTGTGTTTCACAAGGTTTGATGGATAAGGAATTTCCCTATCACATAACACCTGCTCTGGAACTGAAGGACAATGGATCGTATTACTTCATGGACCGTTTGTGGGTCCCAAGCCAGGATAATCTTCGTACATTGCTTATGGATGAAGCCCATAAGTCTCGTTATTCTATTCATCTGGGCTCAGATAAAATGTATAAGGATCTTCGTATTCACTATTGGTGGCCTGGTATGAAGAAAGACATTGCCTTATACGTATCAAAATGCCTTACTTGTCTTAAGGTTAAGGCTGAACATCAGCGTCCTTCGGGTTTATTGGTGCAACCAGAGATCCCAGTTTGGAAATGGGAAAACATTACTATGGATCTTGTTACCAAACTTCCACGCACCAAGAAAGGTCATGATGCCATCTGGGTAGTCGTTGATCGTCTTACTAAGTCAGCGCATTTCTTGCCAATCCGTGAGGATTTTCCTGCTGACAGACTGGCTCAAATCTATGTGGATGAAATTGTAGCTCGACATGGTGTTCCTTTGAACATCATTTCTGACAGAGATGCTCGTTTCACTTCTCACTTTTGGAGAACCATGCAATCTGCTATGGGGACCTAACTTAATCTGAGCACAGCTTATCATCCGCAAACAGATGGTCAATCTGAAAGAACAATCCAGACTCTGGAGGATATGCTTAGAGCTTGTGTGATCGATTTTGGTGGTAGTTGGGATTCACATCTTAAGTTGATTGAATTCTCCTACAACAACAGTTATCACACCAGCATCAAAATGGCTCCTTTCGAAGCTCTCTATGGTCGAAAATGTCGTTCACCAGTCTGCTGGAATGAGATTGGCGAGGCTCAACTTACTGGACCTGCCCTCATTTTAGAGACAACTGACAAGGGCAAGAAAGTTCGTGATAACCTTCAGACAGCTATGAGCCGTCAAAAGAGTTACGCGGATCCAAAATGCAAACCCTTGGAATTTCAAGTCGGTGATCGAGTATTACTTAAGGTCTCACCTTGGAAAGGTGTGATCAGATTTGGAAAGAAAGGAAAACTTGCACCTAGATACGTTGGACCATTCAAGATCATCGAAAGAATCAGAAAGGTAGCCTACAGACTTGAGTTACCTCCTGAACTTGGAAATGTTCATCCAACTTTTCACGTATCCAATCTCAAGAGGTGTTTAGCTGATGAGAACCTCCACATACCGCTTGACGAAATTCGTGTTGGCAAAACACAGAAATTTGTTGAGAAGCCAGTGGAAATCATGGAACGTGAAGTCAAGTGGCTTAAACGCAAGCGAATTCCTTTGGTCAAAGTTCGCTGGGAAGCTAAACGTGGACCTGAGTTTACTTGGGAACGCGAAGATCAAATGAAGGCGAAATATCCGCAACTTTTTCCACGAGTTTCCTCTAAATAAATTTCGGGACGAAATTTCCACAAGTAGGGGAGACTGTAACATCTGTGCTTGTAATCATTGTGAACAGTTCTATTATCAATAAAACAATGTTATTTGATCCCAATGTTTGTTTGGTTGTGTTTTACATTTTCCATGTTTTAACTTTTATGTAATTTCAAACTCTATAACGCTTTCTGGAAGGTTATACGCAAACTGATGCGTAAACGTAATCAGTTTAATGCAAAAAATACTCCGGAACATCAACATATACTTAACATACCTTAAATAACCTTTACATAACATAGAAATAAGTTTTAAAGGCTTTGGTATGGCAAAAACAAGTAAATTCGTTTACAGGGACTAAACTTGACAAACTGCGAAAGTATGCCAATTTGAACTGTAACGAACATTCCGGAACATGACCATAAGTTAAACATACCATAAATATCCTTTACATAGCTTAGAAATAGGCTTTGAGGGGTTCGGTATGCTAAAATAAACTTTTGGGTCATTCAGGGACTAAAAGTGTCAAAAAGTGCACAAGTTTGCACTTTCGCGCATAACTTACGTTCTGAATACATCCGGACATCCAAAAATTTATGTAAGCATGACTATATTATGCTTTAGTGTTTGGCTTGCCAAAAATTCATTCGTCGCCTCATTTGGATCGTTTTTCGCGCTTGTGCGCATTCCGTCGTAATTAAGCGAACATCGCGTTCGTACGACCAAACGAACCATCTTCCGGCATATTTTTGAGCATGTTTCATGTCCAAAATGTTTAGGCATCATTTTAGGGCCTTAAAGTTGGCTTTACGGGCCTTAGAAGTGTCGGAAATGGCCTTAAACACGTGCAGCGACTGAAACTGTCATTTTTCAAACATGTTTCTGATCTGTGACCCTCAGGCGGCCCGCCTGAGTTTCTTCACATCCTGAAGCGGGCCGCGTGGCCCCTTCTGACCAGATTAAATGAATCAAACAGCTGATTGCAGCTGTTTAATCCTCCACCACATGTTCCCAATTGTCTAGTCAGCTGATAAGGATCAATTTCTAGCTACCATAAGGTCCCGACACTTGTACGGTTGCGATTAAAGCACGGTTTCCATGAAACGATCTCAACGGTGGACCGAAAACTATAAATACCCCATGCCCCCCATTGCTCAAATCACTAGAATTTTGATTTGAGAAACTCTAAGTTGAAACTATTGTTTCATACCTGAGATTTTTGAATCGAAATTAGCATTCGGGGACCCTTCGTAAGTATTCTTTCGTTCTTTTATTGCTTTTAAAGTCTTTTGAGTCTGAAAGTCAAACTTTGTTTGACTTTCTACATTGACCAGTTTATGGTCAATGCGAAGTTCGTTTGAACTTCGCAACGTGAGTGTAATCACGTTGGTTATAGTCCCTTGGGACTATGCCTACTGATTACCACGTTGTCTAGGGTCGTAGGGTAAGCGATCTAATAAATCGCTTATACCTCGAACCCGACCCATTTGGTCGATCATTAGGATCCGACCAAATACATTAGGTGACCATAGTAGGTAGGGAATAACCTTCCGAGGTTATACCCTATGGTCACATCGTTTGAGTAGTTGTATGATAGGTAGTTTATATGCCTTAGGTAAATTACCAGAATACCCTTTTCTTGTATAATTGGTAATTAAGCATATGTAACCTAAACCATTGTCACATAACTGATTATGTAACATGTTTAGGCATATAACACTTGTCATAGGGCTAGTTAGGCGGGCCGAACGCATTTCACGCGAACGACGCGTTAACGTAGCATAAGCTACCGAAACGGGTCGTAATGGGTCGTAAACAATTATGTTAGGTTTCAATTAGTATGTAGGCTTTGTTGAACCATATGACACGAGTCTCTACACTCGTTTGGTTTACAAACCCTCATGCTACCCGAATCTTCCGATTTAGGTCCGGTTTATTAACAAAGTTACCTATATTAGGTGCCGTTTGATTCAGAGATCTCTACCATTGTTTGGTTGTCACTCCAGGACTACTGAGTAACCTCAAGTGAGTACATAGAACCCCTCTTTTACTGTTTTCCAAACTGTTTTGGGGTGAAACACATGTGCCTACTTGTTACTTTCATGCTTTCCTGTTTTCACATCATATACCGACTATGTTTGTTAGTACATTATAGTACATGATTTCATTACATTTCATGCTATGTATGTCCATTGTGTGCATACATAGTACATTGTTTTACATTACATTTCTGCTATGTATGTTGACTGATAGCATGCTAGCACATTGATTTACAAGACTTTTCTGCTTTGTATGTTAACTTAGCATACTTAGTACATTGTTTTCATATGACATGTATGCAACTGCTATGACATTTGGTTTTCACAAACGGGTCTTTATTACGTTCATTAACATTTGCTACGCCACTCGGGAGTAAGTAGTGGTACCATAGGACTTGACAAATCCCATTCCTAACATCTCGGGTTTGTTTGGATGTAAGGAATGACTGAATCCGAAAACATTTCTTTTGATAACCTTGACTGAAAGGGTTATCCGACTGTCTCAAGGCTTGAATGTATGCGTTAACTTACCACATAAATGTTTGTATCAATGTATCATGCATCACTTTGCAAAACATAACTTTTTGATATATTCAAAATACTTTGTTTTGTACATTTTTACTTATGGTTTAAGTAGTCTTATTTTACTTACCATACATAACATTTGTTACACATTACTTGACTACTTTTGGACTATCAACATTTGACATGGTTTATACAAGGACTTCTGACTATTGGTTTTAAACATAGACTTTATACATTGGTGGTTTGTTTAAGTGACTTAAGTAACGAGATGTGAGTAATATGATACAAGCATGGTGGATACGTCGCTGGTACTTCCTATATGTAAGTGTTTGTATTTTATTACATATCATAACGTTATTTAAATCATTCATTTTGGACTTATACATTTTATACAAGTAACATGTTTTCACAAGACTTTGGCTTACAATACGGTTTATTTTATACAACTCATTTTACATGGTTATTCATTCAACCATACATTATTCACTTATTTATACATATCATCTGAACTTATTGTTTTTCAAGCAATTTACAAAACAAATCAAATTACAAGGTTCATGACTAAACATTTTCTTAAACTTAAGTCATGAATCCTATTTTCACAAAACCTATGTATCTCACAGGCATTTTTATGCTGACGTACTTCACATGTGTTTTCAGGTGCTTTTCCATAGGATGACGATCATGACACTAGGGCGGACCTGTGCCTTAGAGACTAAAAACGATGATAGACTTTGTTTAATTATGTTATAAACTCTGTATTTCCTGTGTTAAGACAATGTAACTCTTGTTTAATAAATAAAATACAACTTTGTTTGCCATGGATTTGAAACAATTAATTCTGTTACAACACTCCCCGACGTTTTCCGCCACGTCTTGTATGTTATACGTGGTCGGGGTGTGACAATGTCTACTAATGTTGCCTAATCAGATTAGATGTCAAATTTAGGTTACATATGCTTAAAATGAAATTATGCGTAAAAAGGGCATTTTGGTCATTTTCCTAAGGCATATAAGCTACCTATCATACAACTAACTAAACGTAGTGACCATAAGGTATAACCTCAGAAGGTTATTCCGTATACAACTATGGTCATGAAATGTGTTTGGTCGGATCCTAATGATCGACCAAACGGGTCAGGTTCGAAAGTCTAAGCGGTTGTTTAGACCGCTTACCTTACGACCCTATATAAGCACTAAACTAAAAGTGACGAGCTAAACATGTTAAAACATGGTTAACGAAGTTAGAAAACAAGTTTGATATCAAAACAAAGGGTTTTGATACCCAAGAATAGTTTGGTTGCAAAATACGCATAAACGCATATTTTGACCGAAACTATGACTCGTCACTATGCCTAAATAAGTAGGTATAGTCAGTAGGTATAGTCAAAAAGGACTATGACCATCGTGATTACGCTCACGTTGCGAAGTTAAACGAACTTCGTGTTGACAATAAACTGGTCGAAGAAGGAAGTCAAACACAGTTTGAATTTCGTGCTTAAAAATGCGAAAAAGAATGAAAGAAACTTACAAGAGGTCCAGGCAATGGAGATTTTATCTAAAAATTCTCAGGTATGAAGTGTAGGAACTCCAACTTAGAGAAATAATCTGATCAAGGTGTGAGGATTGGAATGAATGGAAGTGGGTATTTATAGATTTTGGGCCACCGTTAAGATCGTTCCTCGATAAACGAGCTTCAATCTGAGCCTTACATGTGTGCCCATTGTTTTGTAATACGATGGGAGAATCAAAACAAGCCCATAGACTCATTAAAACCATTTGCAAAACATGGGAACAACTGGATCAAGCTGGAAACACAATTCTGCTGATCTGAAGCTCTGTCGTGCCCCTCGTACGAGGGAGACTGAGCCTACATGGCCCGCGACCGCTGGGGAACTCAGCAACAGTTTGTTAAATTACAGAAATGGTCCCTGCACATGTTTAAGCCCATTTTTGATGCGTTTAAGGCCCGTTAAGCCATTTTCAAGGTTCTACAATGATGCCTAAGCATAGGGGACATGAAATATGCTTGCAAATATGTTGGATGTCGGTTCATTTGGTCGTACGGTCACGTTATTCGGTTAATTACGACGAAACACGAACGGACGCCAAAAACGATCCAAATTACGCGACGAATGGAATTTTATCATGCCAATCACTAAAATAAAATCTTTTAATGATTAAAAAAATTTTGGATGTCCGAATATATTCAGAACGCAAGATATGCGCGAAAATGCAAACTTATGCACTTTTTTTACGCTTTTAGTCCCTGTTTGATCTAAAAGTTTATTTTAGCACACCGAACCCCTCAAAGCCTATTACTAAGCTATGCAAAGGATATTTAGGGTATGTTTACTTATGATCAAGTTCCAGAATGTCCGTTACAGTACGAATCGACATACTTTCGCAGGTTGTCAAAATTAGTCCCTGTAAGAGAATAAACTTGATTTTGCCATACCAAAGCCTTCAAAACTTATTTCTAACTTATGTAAAGGTTATTTAAGGTATGTTAAGAATATATTGATGTTCTGGAGTGTTTGTCACGTTAAACTGATTACGTTTAGGCATCAGTTTGCGTATAACTTTCCAAAAAACGATTTAGAGTTTGAAATTGAACAAAAATCAAAACATGCAAAATGTCAAACACAAATAAACAAAAATCGGGATCAAATAACATTGTTTTATTGATAACTGAACTGATTAAGGTTTATACAATGATTACAAGCACAGATGTCACACCAAACCTGTGTTATGAGCAGTTGGTATTAGCATTTTATGCCGAATACCCTGTTGGAGCACTACTTCAGCTCTGGGGTACCATGCAGGATCTCCTCCAAATCCTAGCTGGCTAGTGATTACCCTCATCAGGAAATGAGGATACACTAAGAATGGCCTGCCGTGTAACACCCCAATCGCGTAACACGTGGCGGAAATATCGGGGAGTCAGATTACAAATTGCTCACAACAACTGGTACTAAATTGTTTCATTATTGTTAACATTGTTTTACAAAACATAGAATACATGTAATTGTCTTTTGATTAAGAAGTCTAAGGACCAGATGCAATCCTACGCGTTGCATGCTTGAATAATAGGAAACCTGAAACATATGTGAAAATGAGAGTCAGCAATATAGCTGGTGAGTACATAGGTTTTATTAGCCAAATAAATGAAAAAAAGTTTGGTATTGCAATACTTTGACAACTACGAGAGTTGTCAATTGAAAATGAAATCTGAAGCCAAAGAATGGCAAAAGGTTTATTATTGCAATACATTATCTTGATTGTGAAAAACTTCTGACAAAGAGGTTTGTATATGGCAATATGATTATTACTATGTAATTTTTATGCCATTGCAAAATTTTACTTTGTAATCACATTGAAATCGTCATAAAACTTGTAAGTGTGTTATTTAGAAATCCAATCAAGGATTAATAATAACAGTATTGAAATTTGTCGTAACTTGTGTGAGTATTATTAAAATCAAGTCAATTGTTTATATTAATACCTTGGATATCCTTATAAGAATCTAACATATGAAGATATGGAAGATTCTATGAGGATTTGGATTCTTGAACATTGAATCAGTTGAACACATAAATCCTAAAGTGATTCGCATAACGCTACAAGAGTAATACAATAAGAACACTTATATATAGGAAGTACCAGCGGCGTATCCACCATGTTCTTATTGTATTATACTCATCTCGTTATCTAAATCACAACTAACCACATGAACACATAAATCGTCAACTTGTCACCAACTTGTAAACATGCATTAAAGTACACAATGAATCCAAACGAGGGCTTCAATTGTACTTTAAACATCCCACGAGTATCTAAGTATGAAGATAGATAGATACTACAAGGATCCGGTTGTCGTCACATCGTCTTGTCACATACGCATTGAAGTACACAATTAAATCCAATCAAGGACTTCAATATTAGCACTTTAAACATCCTATAAGAATCAATCTATGAAGATAGATGGACACAATAAGGATTTGGTTTCGTCACATCGTCTTGTCAAATATGCATTAAAGTACACAATTAAATCCATTCAAGGACTTCAATATTAGCACTTTAAACATCCTATAGGAATCAATCTATGATGATATATGGATACTATAAGGATTTGGTTAATCGTCGTGTTTGCATAATCGGAATAATACACATAAAAGCACTTAGTAAACACATATATGCCATACATTTGAAAATAAATCGGTTACACATATGAATCACCCCAAAACATTTGAAAAGTGTAAAAGAGGGGAACTATGTACTCATTTGGGATTGCGTATAGGTCTTGTTCAAATGACAAAGCTCAAAGGATCAAGAGTTCAAATGGCACCTAGTATCGAATAACTATGTTAACAAGTCGGGACCTAAATCGGGGGAATCGAATAGAATGAGGTCTTTTAAACCAAAAGAGTGTTGGAACTCATATGAAATGGTATAACAAAGTCTATATTCTGATTTGAAAACAATCCTAAGTGCTTGTGACCCGTTGCGACTCGTTAAGGTAGTTTACGCTACTTTAATGTTTTGTTTGCGCAAAAGCGCGTTCGGATGGTCAAACTAGTCCTATGATAAGTCTTATATGCCTAAATATGTTTAATAATGTTGCAATATCAGTTTAAGTGTCAAAATTTAGATTACATATGCTTAAATTGAATTTATGTGAAAAAGGTCATTTTGGTCATTTTCCTAAGGCATATAAACTATCTATCATACGACTAACCAAACGAAGTGACCATAAGGTATAACCTTAGGTGGTTATTCCCTATACAACTATGGTCACATTATGTGTTTGGTCGGAACCTAATGATCGACCAAATGGGTCGGGTTCGAAAGTCAAAGCAGTGATCAAGACCGCTCGACTTACGACCCTAAATAAGCACTAAACTAAAAGTGACGAATTAAACATGTTAAAATATGTTTAACTAAGTTGAAAAACTGATTTGGTATCAAAACAAAGTGTTTTGATACCCGGAAATAGTTTCGTCATAAAATGCACATAAACGTGCATTTTGACTGAAACTTCAACTCGTCACTTCGACTAGTAAACGTGGAAATCAGTAGGTATAATCGCAAGGGATTATAACTGTCACACCCCGACCGTGTAAAACAATGAAACCACGGCGGAAACGTCGGGGAGTGGAGCGACAGAATTATTGTTTCACAACCATGGATTCCAAAGTTTCGTTTTATTGAGTTATTAAATATTAAACATCGTCTTGACATTAAGTTAAACACAACTACATTGTCTATCATTTTTATTTAGTCACTAAGGCCTCGTCCAGTTCTAAGTGAGCATGCATCCTAGTCGCAATCAACATCATTCAACACCACCTGAAACATATGTAAAACTAAAGTCAGCAAAGAAATGCCGACGAGCACATATGTAAAACTAAAGTCAGCAAAGAAATGCCGACGAGAGTGTCGGATTCATGGCCCGTTTACATGTTGCAATACCTCATTTGACTTCAAGAGACGATAATCGAAAACTTTGTTTTGAAAAGAGTTTGGTATTGCAATATGATTAACCAGCTCAAAATAAGTTGGTTATAGTTTATAAAATCTCGTTGCCATGTATCTTAACCCAAAACATTTGTTTAAGTAAACCAAATTGTAAATCGTTCTCGTAATAAAACTCGTATGGTTTATATCGTTTAGTAAACATCGTTGCGTGTCTTCGTTCAAAAATCGTTCGTCCAAGTGAACTAAATAACGCCACAGAATGTAATATGATAAAGGCACATATATATAAGAAGTACCAGCGGCGTATCTACCATGCTTTAATCACATTACCCCCGTCCTGTTATCTAATCACTTACCAAAAACCCATCGTTTAAATCGTTTAACTCGTTCATGTAATAGACCATCGTTCATTTGTTTAAATCGTTCAAATCGTTCCAAATCGTTCGAATCGTTCATAATCGTTCAATCGTTAAAAATCATTCAATCGTTCAAATCGTTCTCGTTTTAATTGTGAAAACTACTTTTGGTCGTCTCGCTTATAACATTCAAACCTTCGCACCTCGTCCATCGTTCAACTCGTATTAACAAACCACCAAAGGGTAAGTGAACAATCATCAGGTTCAGTTGTTACCCACATAACCCCCATACATAACCATGGTGGCAGTCTGATAACGGGATTTGTCAGATCCTATGGTACCATAACCTAATACTGGTCGGCTCGGCCAAAGCTAAAGAATGTCATTCGTTATGTAAATATGTCCAACAAGTTCGTTCACATTATCGAAATCGTTATGTTTAAAACATTGAAATTGTTTAACACATATGAATCACCCCAAAACAATTGAAAACAGTAAAATAGGGGAACTATGTACTCACATTGAATTGCAAGTATCCTTGATTAAATGAACTAACGAAGCTTGAACAAACCAAGGAAATCAAGTAGCACCTAGTAATCGGATCGCTATGTTAGTAAATCGAAACCTAAATCAGAAGATCGGGTAAAATGAGGTCTTGTAAACCAAATGAGTATTGGGACTCATGTGATATGGTTTAACAAAGCCTACATTCTAAATCGGAACCTATCCTAAGTGCTTACGACCCGTTACGGCCCATTAAGGTAGCTTACGCTACTTTAATGCGTCGTTCGCGCAAATGCACGTTCGAGATGCCAAACTAGTCCTATGACAAGTATTATATGCCTAACATGTTTAAATATGTTGCATAATTAGTTTAAGTGACAAAAATTAAGTTACATATGCTTAAAATCCAATTATGCATGAAAAGGGCATTTTGGTCATTTTCCTAAGGCATATAAACTACCTATCATACAACTAATTAAACTAAGTGACCATAAGGTATAACCTCGGAAGGTTATTCCCTATACAACTTTGGTCACAAAATATGTTTGGTCGGATCCTAACGATCGACCAAATGGGTCGGGTTCGAAAGTCTAAGCGGTTGTCAAGACCGCTTGACTTACGACCCTAAACAAGCACTAGACTAAAAGTGACGAGTTAAACATGTTATAACATGTTTAACTAAGTTAGAAAACAAGTTTGAAATCAAAACAAAGTGTTTTGATACCCGAAAATAGTTTCATCGCAAAATACACATAAACACGTATTTTGACCGAAACTTTGACTCGTCACTTCGACTAATCAACGTGGTAATCAGTAGGTATAGTCACAAGGGACTATAACCATCATGATTACGCTCACGCTACAAAGTTCAAACGAACTTTGTGTTGACCAATTCATGGTCAAAGCAGAAAGTCAAACACTGTTTGACTTTCACGCTTGAAAAGCATAAACAAGCATGAAAGAGGCTTACAAAGGGTCCAAGCAAGGAAGAATTGAACCAAAATACTCAGGTATGAAGCCTTAGTTTCAACTTAGAGCAGAATTGATTCAATTTGTGTGAGGAATAAATGAGAAACCCAATCCTATTTATAGTAAGTTTAGATCAATGAGATCATTCCATGTGTTAGGAGGTTCAATGTTGACCCTACACTTGTGGAACATGGTTTCTAATACAATGGGATGCTCTAAAACAAGTCCATAGTTTTGAAAATTTGCATAAAAGACACTCAAATTCAAGCTGGTTGCTGAAAATAGACATTTATATCAAAACAACGGGCTCACATGCCGCCATGGCACCACCCTTTAGGTCGCACGACGCTAGCACCCACCTGATACAGAAACTTTCGAAACTTGGCAAAAATGGTCCTTGCAGCTCGTTTAAGCCATTTTTGACGCGTTTAAACCCCGTTAACCCCATTTCAAGGCTCTACAATGAAGTTAAAGTATAGGAAACTTAAAATATGCTTGAAAGCTTCTCGGATGTCGGTTCGTTTGGTCGTACGGTTGCGTTATTCGGTTTATTACGATGAAAACTCGAATGTACGCGAAAACGATCCAAATTACACGACGAATGGTATTTTTCCATTCCAATCACTAAAATAATATATTTTATTGATTAAAAAAATTTTTGAATGTCCGGATATGTTCAGAACGTAAGATATGCACGAAAGTGCAAACATATGCACTTTTTGACGCTTTTAGTCCCAGTTGATCAAATAAGTTTATTTTCGCATACCAAACCCCTTAAAGCCTATTTCTAAGCTATGTAAAGGATATTTAGCGTATGGTTAGCCTATGATGAAGTTCCGGAATATTCGTTACTATACGAATCGGCATAGTTTCGTAGTTTGACACAAATAGTCTCTGCGATCGAATAAACTTGTTTTCGACACACCAAACCTTCCAAAACTTATTTCTATGTTATGTAAAGGTTATTTAAGATATGTTAAGCCTATGTCACTATTCCGGAGTGTTTTTCGCATTAAACTGATTACGTTTATGCATCAGTTTTCGTATAACTTTCCAGAAAGCGATTTAAAGCTTGAAATTGAACTAGAATCAAATCGTAAAATCGTCAAACACCAATACACAAATATTAACACCAAAACACATCGTTTCATTGATAATTGATATTGTTTTACATCGTACATCCTTTACATATCACAAGTGTCACAATAACCATCGTGATTACGATTACGATCACGTTGCAAAGTTCAATTGAACTTTGTGTTGACCAATTCATGGTCAAAGCCGAAAGTCAAACACTCTTTGACTTTTAGCTTGAAATAGCTAAAACTATATAAAGAAGACTAGGGAGAACAATCACTTGTGTTCTAGGATGAAAGATGAACTACAAATCTCAATTAGGAAGCCTCCGACAATGTGGTAGCCTCCATTTAGAGCAGGTGAAGAAGAAAAGAATGAATGAGCAAGGATTGAAGTGAAGATCATGGCTATTAATAGTTGTAGTGAAGTTGTAGGATCTTGACAAGTGTGTTATGTGTTCTCCAAGGATTAATCTCAACCATACATGTGTTTGGACCAGGTTAGAAGCCTTGGTGATCACATAAATTGGTGAACAAGACTTGAAAACAATCAAACAAAACAAAGGCATTCAGCTGTTTTGCTAAAACAAACTTTCTACCTAGATGTAGTGCTCACACCCCGCGACCAAACCACCCTCAGGGTGTCGCACCCCGCGAGCTAGTGTGGTCAGACTTTCGAAAATTGCCAGAAATGGTCCCTGCAGCCTTCTAAACACGTTTTCGACGCATTTAACCCTCGTTAATCTTATTTCAAAGCTCTAAAAGGATGTTAAGGCATAGGGGACTTGAAATATATTTGGAAGTATTGTGGATGTCGGTTCGTTCGGTCGTACGGTCGCGTTTTGCGCTTAATTACGACGAAAACTCGAACGAACGCGAAAACGATCCAAATTGTGAAACGAATGGTATTTTTGAATTCCCATCATTAAAAAGAAATATTTTAGTGATTACAAAAATATTTGGATGTGCGTATATGGTCTGAATGCAGAATATATGCGAATTTGCATACTTTCACAGTTTTGGCGCTTTTAGTCCTTGTGATCGAATAAACATGATTTTTACATAAAAACCCTATGAAACTTATTTCTAAGTTATATTAAGGGTATTTAGGATATGTTTGACTTATGTTCTTGTTCCAGAGTGTATGTCGCCATGAGAATTGGCAGACTTTCGTAGTTAGTCGGAAATAGTCCTTGTACTTGTATAAACATGTTTTCGTCATCCCTAACCCTTCAAAACTTATTACTAACTTATGTAAAGGGTATTTAGGGTATGTGTAGCTTATTTCCTTGTCCTTTTGTGTACGTCGTGTTAAACAGATTGCGTTCAAGCATCAATTATAGAAATGCTTTCAAAGAAAAAGTTTTTGAAAGCCTGAAATTTTGCACAAAGGTTACATGTCGGACCACATGTTGCTTTTAATATCTTTCATTAGATAATAAGAGAAATTATATGGAACATCATGTACAAGTGCATGTATAGGTTCCATCAACCTGTAGGAGGCTTCGTGATGGTTTATGATTTTCTTTGAAAAACATACCCCCATCTGTGTTGCCAGATACTGCCATGGCTTGATGAAGCCGGTTTTGGAGATTGGCCTATTCGGGTTCTCCGGATTATACCCCATTTGGGTTAGGGTTTCACCAATCTGTGCTCTGGTGAAAATGAGAACATTGTTATCGTCATTAAGGTTTAGAACCCCTCTGATGATGTCCTCAATAGCAAGGATTTTTTTTCCCATTACATAACTTCCAATGGAAGTTAGTCCCCTCCCCTCATGAAGTAGAATTCTTGTATTTTTCCAGAACATTTGAAAGATTTCTGGATAAGCCATTATGTGAGCTGATAAGGCATAGGCCAGTGGGCTCTGCATGAGCATGTTAAGGATGACTTGGCATCCTTCCCATGCTCGACCATCAAAATTCGTCCTGATTCTTAGATTGTGATATGGATGATATGGAAGTGGAAAATAGTCAGATGTATTCTTGCCATTTTTGGGGTGTAGGGTATGAAGAAGATGGAGGGTTTTCTAGGGTTTTTCAGTTGGATGAAAGTGACTGACTTAGTTCTAAGTAGTAGACATTTATAGTGAAAGTGAATTTTGCCTTAAATGTTATCTACCTACTTAGATTTTATCATCTCTATTTTCTTTGTTATTTAATCTTCTGTCAGAAAACAAAGAGAATATATGAGATAAAATCTCCTGCATTAATGGTCTAGGCAGTCATGTTCTGATAATTATCATAATTACCTGCCCAGATGTCATTTCAATCTCCTTAATATTGATGAGTGGCAATGAATGTAGGATAGAGAGTTTCCTAGAAGTTTTTCTATCCATGACATGATCTATCCTAGTCTATAGAGATAGAATTTGTATTTTAAAATTAAAGAAAATAAAAAAAACTAAGGAATAAAGATATGAACGGATAAAATTTACAAAAAACGATGAGAGATGATGATTACATATAGACTTTGTTTATGCACGTGAAAGAGAAAGAAAAATATGATATTTCAAGTTTCATCAGAAATTCTGTTGACACAGTCAACTTCTGGTGATTCATCAGATTTTCTGGTGACTTGTGAGTTTATGATAGATTATCAGAATTTGTATAAGAAATCTGATCAGTTGTTTGCATATCAGATTTTTCTTTATTTTATGACACAATTTCTTTGTTTTGTTCAATTTTCATATTGACCATTCCCAATTTGCTTATTAAAAAGTTGGGTCTATTTTCATCTAAAGGTTTAGTGAAAATATTAGCAAATTGATTTTCTGTTGGGACAAAATACATTTCCATGTTACCTTTCTCAACATGATCTTTTATGAAGTGGTATCTGACATCAATGTGTTTTGTTCTTGAGTGATGTACTGGATTTGATTTTATTGTAATTGCACTCACAGAATCACATAAAATTGGAATTTTTGTTAGATTCACTCCATAATCTCACAGCTGAGTTTGCATCCACAAAACTTGTGAGCAACAACTTGCTACTGCTACATATTCTGATTCAACTGTGGATATGGCAACACAGTTTTGCTTTTTTGCTTGCCCAACATACTAATTTTTCTCCCAGTATTTGACAGGCACCAGATTTTCTTTTTCTGTCAAGTTTGCATCCTGCATGATCTGCATCTGTGTATGCAATTAATTCTAAATTTGTGTTTTTAGGATACCACAAGCTAAGATCTGATGTTCCTTTAAGGTATTTAAAAACTCTTTTAACAGCTTTCATGTGGGACTCTTTAGGATTGCATTGATATCTTGTAGAAAACATTATGTCTGGTCTATTGGTTGTTAAGTATAGCAATGATCCTATCATTCCCTTGTAAGTTTTTATGTCAACTAGTTTACCATCAATATCAGAATCAAGTTTGTTTCCTGTTGCCATGGGAGTCCTTGATGATGAGTAGTTTTCAAGTGAATATTTTTTCAAAATTGTTCAGACATATTTTGATTGACTCAAAAAATATGCCATTACTTTGTTATTTAATTTGTAAACCAAGGAAAAAGCTTAATTCACCCATCATGCATATTTCAATGTGACTGGTCATTAAATTTTCAAACTTTTTGCAGAATTCTCATTTGTTGATCCAAATATTATGTCATCAACATAGATTTAGGCCAACAGTGTGTACCCCTTGTGTGATTTGAGAAAGAGGGTTGTATCAATTGATTAAGAAGTTTGATAATGTTTCATACCATGCTCTTGGAGCTTGCTTCAACCCATACAAGGCTTTGTTTAGCTTTAAACATGTTTTGGAAATTGAGGATCAACAAAGCCTTCTAGTTGATGCACATATACTTTTTCTTCTTCAATTTCACCATTCAGAAATTCAGACTTTACATCCATCTGGTAAACTTTTATGTTATTTGAGGCAGCATAAGGCAGGAATATTCTTACAGCTCCAAGCCTGGCCATTGGTGCAAAAGGTTCATCATAATCTATCCTTCCTTGTTGACAGTATCCTTTGACCACCAGCCTTGCTTTATTCCTTGTTATGATGCCTTGTTCATCAGATTTGTTTCTGAATAACCATTTGGATCCAATGATAGATTTGTCAGTTGGCTTGGGTACCAGATCCCACACTTGATTCATTTCAAATTGGTCAAGCTCTTCTTGCATTTCTTGTACCCAATATGAGTCATTCAGTGCTTCTTTGACAGAATTTGGCTCAATTATGCTTAAAAATCCAGCTTAAAGGAATTCATGTGCTATAGCAGAGCTAGTTTTAGAACCTTCTTCAGGGTCACCAATAATGTTTGCTTGTGAGTGTCTCTTGATCCATCTCAAGTTGTTATGTGAACTTGTACTTCCTGATGGATGTGAAGCTTCCCCCTGATCTGTGACCTCAGTGTTGTCAAGAGGATCATAATTCTGTTGTTCAATTAGATTTTATGGTGAAATTCCAAAATTCTGATCATTTTGTACATTTTTTGATGGAGGTTCCAGATCATCTGTAGGGTTAGTACATGACATGTTTTTGTTTGAAATGTTTTGCGTGTGGTTATGTTCTAAAAGCTCTTTAGTTAACTTGTTAAGAAGATCTTCAGAATTTTCAGGTTGTTTTGACAAGCTTATATCTTGTAAAATTTCATCAGAAATCTTTGTTTCTGATGAATCATCAAAAGACACATATAAGCTTTCTCTTATTGTCCTTGTGTTTAAAAGGAATATTCTATAATCTTTGGAGGAAAATTAGTAACCAAGGAAAATTCCTTTCTCAGCTTTTCTGTGAAACTTTTCTAGACTATCAAAATTATTAAAGACAAAACAATTACAACCAAAGGTGTGTAAAAATTTGATGTTTGGGATCCTTTGGTTGATAATGTTATAGGGAGTTTTCTGATGTCTCTTGTTGACGATAGAACTATATTGTGTAAAGCATGCATTTGAGATTGCTTGAGCCCAAAAGTAAGTAGGTAATCTGGCATAGGCAAGCATTGTTCTTGCTGCTTCTAACAGAGTCCTATTCCTTCTTTCTACAACTCCATTTTGTTGTGGAGTTCTTAGAGCAGAAAAATCATCAGATATTCCTTTGTTAACAAGGAAAGTCTCAAGTTTTGCATTTTTTGAATTCTATTCCATTATCATAGCTGATTCTTCTCACAAGTAATTTCAACGGATTTTTAGTTTTTCTGATGAAATTAATGATCAAATCTGGGGTTTTGCTCTTTTTCCTGAGATATTCAACACAAGTGTACCTAGAGTAGTCATCTACAATGACTAAAATGTATTTCTTTCCAGAAAAACTTGTTGTTTGTACAGGTCCACAAGGGTCCATGTGCAAAAGTTCCAAATTTTCAGAAATTGAAGATTCAGAAACTATTTTATGTGAGCCTCTTTGTGATTTTCCAAGCTCACATGCTTCACATATCCTATCCTTTTTGGATGGTATGAATGGTAAAGCTTTTACCAGATTTTTGTTTGCTAGTTGATTTAGATATTTGAAATTTAAGTGAGCAAACCTTTTATGTCATAACCAACTATTTCATTTATTTTCAGTTGAAAATAAGCATAACTGAGCATGCTCAATTTCTTCTCTGAAATCAAAGTAATAGATGGAATTTCTTATTCTTTTTCGACTTATATAAACTTTGTTGTCATCTAAGAAAACTAGTAAACAATTTTCATGAAAGAAAGTTACCTGGAAGCCTCTATCACAAAATTGCCCACAACTAACTAGATTATATTTCAAACCGTCTACATAAGTAACCTTTTCAATGGTCAATGATCCATATTGTATGGTACCATATCCCATAGTTCTTCCCTTAACCCCATTTCCAAAATTTACATATTTACCTAGTTTTTCTTGATAGTTACTGAGTAAGCTCCTGTCCCCAGTCATGTGTTTGGAGCTTCCTGATTCGCAGTACCAGATCTGCTGCACATGACGGTCCTGAAATGATAAGGTTAGAGTTTTTGTAGGTCCCTCGGAGGTTGAGGTTAAACCTAATCCTTGTTAAGCTTAACACACTAGCAAGTGCGGAATCCAAGCTAGCATGCAAACCGTAAGTTTATATGAGAGTAAAAGCTACAAAGAGAAAGGTAGACACGCAAGATATCAAAGTTTTCTCTTGTATTTCAGTGGACACGGTTACAGCCCTTGACCGAACTTAAAAATGCTCTCTACAAGACTGGTTCACTCACACATTAGAAATGAACACATACATGGGTATATATACCCAAACACAGACTGCATGGTCGAAGGATGGAATGGATTGACCGAAAGATCATCTGTCGAGACACAAGCCTATCGAAAGATCACAAATACCTCGAAGGATGATATCCTTCGAGGTCCATATTTTATCCATCGAAGGCTTATCTTTCGAGGTCTCGAAGGATATAAACAATCCTTCGAGACCCATCCTTCGACACACACAATTTACATACAAAGTTCTAAGTGTTTGACCAAGTCAAACCAGGAGGATGGTTGACTTGGTCAAACTTACATTAAGCTCTAATAACACAACATCAAGACCACAAAAGACAACGTTTTATATCAATACAAAATACAGACAAAGTACAGACACAAGTGCACCAACAAACTCCCCCTTGGCTGTAGCTTTGTCTTGATCTTTGTGTCTTCAAGTCTCTGACGTCCTTTCAACCGTCAAGTGATGCGAAGACCATGCACTTCCCGCATTCACAAGCAGGTTGAAGCAATACCGGGCCATCTTCTGAAACTTCATTGCTTGATCACGATCTCTAACCAAGTAATTAATCTCGTGATCCTTAAGAACAATAATATCCGACCTGGACATGTTAGTAATCCACATCGGATCTATCATCCGAAAGTTCTCCTGACTATCTCGGAATAAGATCACGGCTTCTCCAGTATCTGCATCGTAGACCCAGCAGCGAAAGTTTCCAAGAAAATCTGTCTTCATCTTCATCAAAGGTATCTTCTTCATCAACTTTGGAGGATCATATACCAAACGATAACGAGCGGTGTTTGTCTCTGGATCAAGCGTGAACCTGATTTGCTCGTATCTAGGAAATTGTGGCTTGTATAGCGGATCCTTCCAACCTTTCCTTCTTTCCAATCTAATCTTCTTAGCGAACAACTCCACCATCTTATCACCAACCCGATTGATAACATCCATCTGAGCTAACACCGCAACATCATAATACGGAAGTGAAAGAATGCTAAGAAGAGACCCGAAGTATTGAAGGCCGCTTTCTCGCTTCACAACCATGCAGTGAAGATCCTTAACAAACATCCAACTGATAATCCGACCTCGAGCTTCATTTCTTTCCAAAGTCATGTAGTTGGCCTGGTCCAACGGAGGGAGCGGAGGAGGATTCCTAGCAAGGAAATCCGCTCGCCATTCATTAACTGTTTTCTCACGGCTTTCTTGAGCTGAAGATGATTCTGAGGAAGGATTAGAAAAGTCTGCTGTCTTTGCTTCCACAAATTCATCATCAGGTGCATTAAGCTCTACATTGTCTTGACTAACATAAACGGGACGTTCCGGATCCGAACCGATGAAGATTTCTTCAATCGAGGAGAAATCGGTTTCGTCCGGAACCAATGGAGTGGCATCTATCGTCGTCACATCAACTTCATCCATTGCTGTCAGAGCTAGCACACATTCATCAGACATCTCAGTAACATGTTCTCCCTCTTCTAACAGTTCACCCGTGATTGGATGATACTGTTGAGCAATTGAGGATTCAGGGAGATCAGTGAACGTTTCTGGCTCAAGACTAATATGTTCAAAAACTGCTGAAGCTTCCAATGTCTCAGTCGGCTCAGATGGACCAGTAGATGTTGGAGGAGCAGAAGGAGCATCTTGAGATGTACCAAACCCACCCACAGCACCGGATGCAGTTGCACCGGCACCTGAGGCAGCTGGTTGATCAGGATTAGCTGAGTCATCATCCTTATCATCGCCACGCCTTGAAGGAAGGATGCCCAAAGCTTTGCATCTTTCATTCCAAAGTGTAACAACTTTCTGATCAAATTTCTTAAAATTCGCTTGAACAGGCTTGAAGGCTTCCATTAATCTATCATCACGATTCTTATAACGATCGGACAGCTCTTCATGCTTCTGTTTTAACGTTGTTGCCTCACGTTCTAGCACAGTACTATGCTTCTTCATTATCTCAACCTCTTTATCACGAGCAATATTGGCTTCTTTCAGTCTTTCTATCTCTTGAGCCTGTTCTCTTATCTTGACATTCTGAGCACCAACAATCGAGACAAGCTTGTTGTGCGCTTCCACATCCTGAGTGCGCTGTACACGTTGCTCTTCAATCTTTCTAGTGTGACGAACAACTATGTTACCCAATTCACTGATTTGTTCTATCAGGAAGTGAATTTTCTCAGCATCAGATAACCCAGATAATGTTTCAGCTAGAGTAGGCCGTGAGATCTCAGGAATTGAGGAGCCAGATTGACCAGAAGTACCTGTTGGAGCAGGAATAACAAGAGGAGGACGTGGATGTGTACCTGAGACGGGGGTTGCAGGCGGCTGTTGATCAACAGGCGCCGTGCGTGCCCCAGAAGACGTATGTGGAGAAGAGATCAGATCCAGCATCTCTGATGTAGATAATTGTTCAATGATAGGAGGCAGCTGTTGCTCCGGAGGCGTTGATTGCTGAATTGGATCAGTTGTAGTGACATCACCAGCCGTTTCACCTGTTGGCTTTGATCCGCCCCTTGATCTCTTAGAAGTACGAGTACCCTCTCTTCTTGCTTGTCTCTTCCTTCTGAGTAATCCAGGAGCACCAGGAATATAATCATCATCTTTATCAGATTCTGCGACATTCACTGGTTTCTCAATATGTTCAAAACCACGAAAGGCCCCACGCTGATCATAGACCTTTCGCATCCCTGGAGGAGGAGGATTATCATCCTCAGAAGATGAATCTTCACTACCAGCACCTCCTTCAACATCAGACGACGAACTACTTTCATCCGCCAACCTCCTTGGCTCGTCCACCTTACTTTTGCCTTTGTCAGCCGCAACATTACCTGACTGACTAGCAATACCACCAGCTCCACCTGCACTACCGCCTGTCTCACCAACTACAGTACCACCATCACCACCTGCACTAACACGAGCAGCAGGATCAACAAACACTCCCTGAACTTCTTCTGCAGCAACATTCACATCGACTTCAACATGTGCTGCAACACGTGAACTGCCAGCAGACTTCCTGCTCGTTGCCTTAATACCATGCTTAGCCTCGAGCTGCGTGGTAGCCAAAGCGATTAACCTTGGCTCTTCATCATCAGAATCACTCGCATCTCGACGCCATTTGTTGTTCTGCGGTGCCTCGTAGGTCGGAACATCAAGATGACCAATAAGTTTTCTAATTGGATCCGATTCCTTATAGTTGGACATGGATTTGAAAATCAGCAGTGTACGCTCATTCATTGGATTGACAGGAAGAACATCTGCTTCAGCTTTAGGAAGATCAGGAATCTGCTCATCAATCATCATCTGCAGAAATCTAGGATATAACCAAAACTTGGTAGATGTTCGTTGAGTTGCTGATGGAAGTGGCCTTCGAGCATTTTCTTTCAGATTGTCGAAAATATAACGTGATATGTTGAAAGGCTTGTTCAGAATCAACGCCGTAAACAATCCCGTTAAATCAATCGGCGACAGATCATATCCAGATCGCTTGTTGCTCAGGCAGTGAATAAGGATATGCAATAAGAGCTTGTATCGAAGCGGCATAAACTTTTTGTTGATCTGATTTGCAAGAACGTTGTCGCTGTACCGTAACCTCATCAGCAGGCCCCGCTGACATTGTAAATCAATAGAAGTAGCATCTTCTGGTTGATCACCTAGTTGCAGACGTGCTCTGATAGTGTTTTCTGTAATCACTACGGGTTTCTTGGCGACGAATCCTCTAATCACTTCTTGATTATCCACAGTCTCAACCACAGCAGAACTCCAGAAATCCTTGATATGAGACTGATAAGCAGTGTGCTGTGTAGTGATTGCATAGTTGATACGAGTGCGATGCAGATACTCCATTATTCCCGTGAATTCCGGACTGATTTTGTCTTCCGGTTGTAAATATGCCGCCATGTTGTGTCGAGATTCCGACATAGACTCAACTTCCGATTTTTCCTTCTTGGTTGGTTTTGCCCGCTCTTTCTTTTCTTTCGGTGCCATTTCTGTTCATGAAAACACGAACACGTAATGAGAAACAGTCAACAGTCAACATGAATTCCACACTTAGAAAAATTTCAATTTCAAAAATTCTAAGTGTTCTGCCCTCGAAGGATGCCATATGACCATCGAAGGATTGAAACATGGCACGAAGGATGACAGACTGATCGAAAGATGTTACTTTCCTCGAAGGATGAAATTCCTTATCGAAGGATCATCTTTCGAAGAATCAAGAATTTGAAAGATATCTTGATCATTCGAAAGGTCTGATCAATCGAAGGATGAATCCTTCGAGAAACTTAGCATCTTTCGAGTCTCATTTCGAAAGATATTTTGAAACACATCTTTCGAGGTAGAGAATCAACATCCTTCGTGTTGATTTCCGGCAACACTGTTCAACGGCGATTTTCCGGCGACATTGTTCATTGGTTTTGGTGACAGTTTTAAGTGTGTTTTAAGTGGTTTCAAACAATTTTAAGTATATCAAACATCAACAAACATTTAGAACACTTAAAACAAACATAACAACATCAAAACCCAACCCCGGACATAAAACCCCAACCCGGATACAACCACAAACACATGTATTAAACAACCAAGAACACACAAGGTTTTTCAGACCATCAACAGTCAAAACAAAAACTCCGAAACCTAAAACATCAGTCAAAATAGAACATTATAACATCAAAAACCTGCAACAAACATATCCACATTACAAAACAAACACATGATTAGATGAAATGTTTATGTTGTTGTTTGAAAAATTGTATTAGGGTTATCCTACCGAGATTGTAGATGAAATCCTGATACAATAAGGTTTTGAGTAAATTTTGGCAGAGTTTCGGTAGGAATGGAGGTTTTTGAAATAGTGAAATTGAAACAGTTATGATGAAGTGAAGAAGAAGACACCCTTATATACTCAGACCTCGAAAGTCCAACCGTCTCGAAGGATAAATGATCTTTCGAAAGATGAAAAGGTGTTTCGAAAGATCACCCTTGGGTCGAAGGATCCCTATCTGGATCGAAAGATACCAGATATTTGAAAGATATTTGTTGGAATCCTCGAAGGATATCTTTCGACCTTATCCATCCTTCGAAAAGGTCTGATCAGCTCGAAAGATCAAATTGGTCAAATCCTTCGTTGACCAATTCATCTTTCGACTGAGATGACTGACTTTCATTGACTTTCATTGACTTTCTGATCTTTCGAGGGCCATTGCTTCCTCGAAGGATCAGATTTCCACCAACACTTTGGATTTTGGGAAATTTTGCAATTTATACCCTTCACATTCTTAAAAATTTTCAGAAGCGACCGTTTTGAAAAGTTGCCCGTTATGAAGTTCTGCAAGGTCAATTTTATGAAGTATCTCGGCTTGCCAGGTATTTGATCAAGTACCAACATCGGATAATCAAAAATAAGATTAAAATGAAAATCTTTTTGGATTTTGATAAAATAAAAGACAACAATAAAAGATAACAATAAAAGATAACAATTTTAGAATCCTTTGAATGTTATCAAACGACATCACCGCTAATGTCGTGCTGATATGCACCAAACGACACAAACTGTTTAAAAAGACAATAAAAGTTAATCACTAAAGTTAAGCAGTAAATATATACAAACACAACAATATTTTTGCGAGTTTCTGGCGAAGAGAATCATATCAGTTTGCGGTATTTTGTCAAAACACGTTTCCTTTTAATATTCTTTTACAGAAGTGGATAAGTATTCTACCACAATTACCGATATTGTTATCCACTTAAACTCAGCGATCAAGTGTAATCATAATGCATTGAGATACGTTAAGGTATGATTTATACTTACCGACCGGTGTTCATCCACTCACGACACATTCCCGTATCAAGGTATGCACGAGAGTTCATCTTACTGAGGAGTATACCATTTATCATCCGTTTTTAACGTATATAAAATGTGAACAAGTCACTTATTTGATTTGAAAACAAGCCCTATGTGATAGAATCACTTATTGATGAGGAACTTGATTTTCATATGCATGAGGGCACAGGAGCAAGTCCGTGAACAGGTCAGTACTTTCGTACAGCAGAGAGACGAACTTGACTCCCGGATAAATGTGATATTTTATCACTTATTTGTTTGGACATGTGATTGTTTATCACTTATTGAGGTCGTATGCAATATGTACACGTATGTATGGTATCATGGAAGATCTAGACTTTTGTCTTTTATAGAAACAACCATGATACCCAGATGATAAATAGCATAAACCCCAAATATCTCAGAACCTCGGCAATCTATCAAACGAAATTTCGGTACCAAGACCATATGCCAATGAGCGGTTCCCACGCGGTTTTCAGTTCGTTATGTTTATATCCCCTGCACATTTTAAAATGATCGTGAGTCTACCGGTACATCATTGGTAGAGCTACTTATCTTTTTCTTTTCTTTTGATTTCCAGAAACATGTTTCGACCGACCTCTGATGTAATATCAATTTCTCTTATATTACCAAGAAACTCATTTTTGTTTTTCTATTGTTTTTGTGTTTTTCTGAATTTTCTCCCCCTTAAATGCAGAAAGTAAATAAAGTAAAGACATATTTTTGTATTTTTGCGGTTTTTCAATGTTTTTGAATTTTCTTTGAAGCTTTCTCCCCCTAAAATTTAAAAACAAAGAAAATAAAGACACATTTTTTTTTTTTTTTTTTTTTTTTTTTTTTTTTTTTTTATAAAGAAAAATATTTACAAAAACGATTTTCCGATGTCGGTTACTCTTGCTTCACCTTTATGCCGTTTACCAAAAGTAAATAATCGAATCTTGATTTATCAAATGCTTTGGTAAAAAGGTCGGCACGTTGGTGATCGGTATGAATGTGAATCACATCGATAAGTCTCTTTTCAAAGCAATCACGTATGAAGTGATATTTAATATCGATGTGCTTCGTTTTTGAGTGCTGTACAGGATTTCTAGTGATCTGTAAAGCAGCTTCATTATCAACAAAAATAGAAGTAGTTAGGAATTCAAAACCGTAGTCCCGCATCTGTTGTTGGATCCATAGAACCTGGGAGCAGCAACTAGACGCAGCAATGTATTCCGCTTCACATGTAGACGTAGCCACACATGTCTGCTTCTTGCACTGCCAAGTGACTAGGCGATTGCCTAAGAACTGACATCCTGCTGTAGTTGATTTTCCATCTTTCTTGCAGCCGCCGAAATCAGAATCACTGTAAGCTTTGAGATCGAAGTTATCATCCTTAGGGTACCATAACCCGGTGTCAGGGCAACCCTTCAGATAACGAAAAATCCTTTTGACAGCAGCATAGTGAGAGACCTTCGGATTTGCTTGGTATCTGGCGAGAAGACACGTTGGATACATAATATCAGGTCTTGAGGCGGTGAGATACATTAAAGATCCAATCATTGCACGATAAAGCGAAGAATCCACAGCTTCCCCTTTTTCATCCGGAGTAATCCCGTGATTCTGCGGAAGAGGAGTAGAAATTGGCTTTGAATCGGACATCTGGAACCGGCTCAAGATGTCTCCGACGTACTTGGTTTGATGAATAAAAATACCGGATTCGGACTGATTAACTTGCAAACCCAAAAAGAACGTCATTTCACCCATCGCACTCATCTCGAATCGATCTTGCATCACCTTCTCAAAATCCTTGCATAGCTTATCATCGGTAGAACCAAAGATGATGTCATCCACGTATACTTGTACCAAGAGAAGATCTTCACCCTTTTCTTTGATGAAGAGGGTACAATCGATTAAACCCCGTCTAAACCCGTTGTTCAGCAAATAGGTAGACAGTGTCTCATACCAGGCTCGAGGTGCTTGATGAAGACCATATAATGCTTTGTTAAGTAATAAAACTCTATCAGGATGTAATGGATCTTCAAACCCCGGTGGTTGCTCGACGTAAACTTCCTCTTCGACTACTCCGTGTAGAAATGCACTTTTAACATCCATCTGGTACACCTTGAATTTCTTGAAAGATGCGTAGGCTAGAAAGATTCTAATAGCCTCCAGACGCGCAACAGGGGCGTACACTTCATTGTAGTCAATACCTTCAATCTGACTGAAGCCTTGAACAACTAACCTTGCTTTGTTTCGTACAACAATCCCACGGTCGTCCTTCTTACACTTGAACACCCAGCGAGTTCCGATCTTTTTGTAATTTTCGGGCCTATCAACCAATTTCCATACGCCCAACTTTGCGAACTGTTGAAGTTCTTCTTGCATTGCTTCCACCCATGAATCATCTTTCAGTGCCTCCTTCCAAGATCTAGGTTCTTCTTGGCTAACATAGCAGGCGAAAGACCAATCATTTTGTTGTCCCGATTCTCGTATCTCAGCATACAAGCCAGCATTTTCATTATTTCTGATTTGATTTCTTGTCCTTACACCACTGAGAACATCACCTATAATATTCTGCTAAGGATGAATGTTATGAATTCGGGTTTCAGGAACTAAAGGAATTTCAACATTGGTCCTTAAGTTATTGATATTTAAATTCCCGATATCATTTTGAAGCTGTTGAGATGTGGAAGATGATGCATTTTCTTCTTGAGCAATTGGCGCAGATACTGGATCCGTTGCTTCTGAAGTACCTTGAACCGGACCCCGTGCTTCACCATCATAAGCATCAACATATTCCTCATCTTCCGATGACAAGTTGTAGTCGACAGCATCATTAAACACCTCATTTGAAGCGAGATTGTTGACAGAAGAAGACGCTTGCGAGTCAACAATGATTGGGCGAACTAACGGAGAGCCAGTCGCATTCTCGCTTTCAGACAACATTTGAGCAATTGCATTGTCATCATCAAATGTCGGCAGATTGAATGAGTCGAAAAGACCATCATAATCGAACATCCATGGATCTCCAGAAGGCTTCGGAGGATTAGAATATCTTTGAACTCTTACTTCACCCCACTCTTCAATCATCTTGGTAGTCAGGTTCCATACTCGCAGATTAGGAGTAGCATACCCAAGGAAGTAACCTTCGATAGCTTTGGCACCAAACTTCCCGTCAGGTTCAATCATGGTACAAGGTGCACCAAAAGGTTCTAGATATTCTAAATCAGGAGTGTTCTTATGTAGAAGTTCGAAGCACGTTTTGCCATGTCTTTTCACTGTGAGAACCCTGTTTAACGTGTAACAAGCCGAGGCAACAGCTTCAGTCCAGAATCGAACTGGAAGCTGAGACTCAACCAACATGGTTCTTGCAGTCTCAATTAAGGTTCTGTTCTTTCTTTCAGCGACTCCGTTTTGTTGTGGCGTGTACCGAGAGCTATATTCATGAAGGATTCCTTTTGCAGTGCAAAATTCATCCATAACCCTGTTTTTGAACTCGGTTCCGTTGTCGCTTCGAATTCGCCTCACCTTTAGATTGTAAAGATTTTCCAACAAGGTGATCAAATTCTTCAGAATCTCTGGAGTCTCGCTCTTGTGGACCATGAAATCAACCCATGAAAATCTTGAATAGTCATCAGTAACTACCAAGCAGAAAACTTCTCCGTGCACACTCTTGTGTTTGACTGGGCCGAAAAGGTCCATATGCAGACGTTCGAGTGGCATGTTGACAGAGTTAACCTTCTTCAGTGGATGAGATTTCTTGATCTGCTTCCCTTTCTGACACGGCACACAGACATCTTGAAGTTGAAAATTCTTCACATTGACACCTCTCACCAGATTGTTTTTGACAAGGTGATTCATTTTTCTGAGGTGAATATGACCCATCCGTCTGTGCCAAGAGATCGTCTCCTTTTCAGTGGCCTTTGAAATAAAACAAGTAACTTGTTTGGACTTGGTTACTGCTTGGCTCATATCGAGGACATACAAATCATTAATCCTTGGTGCTGATAAGAGAATCCATTCTTCGGGAATCTTGAAACCTGGCTTCAGCACATAGCAACCCGCAGCATCAAAATGCACAGTGAACTTCTTGTCGCAGATTTGAGAAACACTCAGGAGATTGTGATCCAACTGTTGCACATAATTGATTTTGTCGAAACTCACAACTCCATTTGAGATCATTCCCTCGCCGGTGATATACCCTCCTTTGTCTCCAGCAAATGCAACATATCCGCCTCTTATACTTCGCACATCAAAAAGAAGACGATAGTCGCCCGTCATGTGCCTGGAAGCCCCACTATCAACGATCCAAAGACTATTAATAGTTCCTCCTGGAGCCGCCTGCACATGCAATTAGCTTTTCAGTTTGAGAGGGGGACCCAAGCCTTTGTGGACTTGGGTCGTCCTTGATCATCAAGGAAAGTGATCTCAATCACTTGATGATTAGGAAAAAGAACTTGTGGTGCTCCCCCTGAATGAATTACCTGCTTTTGTTTCCAAACTGTCTGTCCATTACCAGTATTCGAATTTATTGTTTTAGCATTCACTGGTTTTACAGTTTCAAATTTTGGTTGTACAGGTTTTTCTCCTTTGACCTCTGATTTTAAGGCCTTTTCAATTACCTTTTGATTCTTTTGTTTTAACTTCTTTTCCCTTTCTTTCAAGATACGTGGATCTTGTTTCGGGGAAACTGATCGTTTTCGGTAATCGTTTTCTTGAGGAGCACTCGTTTTTGACTTCAGCTTTTGCACGTGTGGGCAATATCTTACAATATGCCCAACTGTCCCACACTCAAAACATGTTCTCCGCTCTACAAACTTCGGAGAAACATGTTGATGACCAGACGGAGGACCAGAAAATGAACTTTGTGATCTAGACGTGCTTGGGCCTAAATCACATCCGTTGGTGTGTTGGGTGTAATTATTCTGATCATTTCGTTTCAAAATTCTAAACTGTTGTATAAACTCAAGATTAGATTTATCCTGAAATGTTTCAAGTTTGTCTGAACCCGTGGATCCAACAAAGTTCATTTTCGGTCCTTGCTTCTTAACAGGAGCTCTTTTGTTTTGCACCTTTTGTTGTTGAACCTTAGGTTGCTCAACCCTTGATTGTTGAATTTTAGGTTGTGCAGCCTTAGGTTGTTGAACTTTAGGTGCTTGAACATTCTTGTTCTGAGCCTTCTTTCCCTGTACCTTACCCTTTCCGGAATTGACTTGTTGTTTTCGCTCAATTGGTAGTTTTTGGTTTCCGTATTGTTTTCTAATTTGTTCACACGGAATTGGATCACATTGAGTGACGGTAATTTTGCCACTTTTGTTTCCCAAAAACTTATCAGTGCATCCTTCAAAAATTTGCTCAATTAGATCTTGATTTACATTTTTAATTGGAAAATCTTTGTTAGAGTAGATTTTGCTATCTCCCTTGAGCGTGTACAACAAGTTATTCTCTTCATGACTAGAAACAAGGGAATCCATTGCTTTTGACGTTTCAGTCTTACTCGGTTTCACTGGTGGATCACACAAGATGTGATTCTCAATTGGAATATCTGATGTAACCGAGTTAGACTGTTGTTTCACAGTCTCTTCAGATTCATCATCCGAAGAATCAGTATCCTCAATAATGGGAGGACTCTGTTCCTTAACACACGATGAATCTATCACATTCTCAGATTCTGATTGACCCGAGGATGATGTACCAGTTGTGAACCCGAGGCCTGCTGCAAAGTCATCTAGACCGAGTGGCACAGTAGGTTCAAAACGGGGCATATCCTCGTCATCAGGCAATTTGGAGTAATTGTGATTCATTGGGGGAGGACATGATTTGAATCCAATACATGGTTTATCCCCCTTTTTCTTTCTCTCTTGAACGTCAATGATGTGATCCAAAACAAAGCGGGAATTGGAATAGCTTTCCAGTTTCTGCTTAATTGTTTCACATTCACATCGAGCTGTTGCCAACTCTACCATTTGCTTTTCAATTGTGTCAATAAGATTGTTGTTAGCATGTTGTTTTCGCAAAACAGCCTTTTGTAATTCTGAAACATCATGTTTTAATGACGCAATTGTTGCTTTAAATTCCTTTTCATTTCTGGTCAAAAACAAGTTAGCTTCAGTTGCTTTAGAAAGATCTACAATCAATTCTTGATTGTGTTTGTTTGTGATTTCAAACTGACTTTCCTTTTCAGCATATTTAACATTTAAGCTATCACAATTTTTACAACTAACTACAGTGGGTTCATCGACACGTACCTGACTCGATGAACTGTCGACATTAGCCATAAAGGCTGAATGGAAAGAAAAAGATCCATCTTCAGAGAAGAACTGAGCAAGCTTCTCGGAAGTTCCAGCAGATTTCTGGCAAAGAATAGATCTCCTCTTGCATAATGCTTCAGCTTCAGCCAAAAGCTCATCAACTTCCAAATCTAAAGCATCACTTGATAAATCACCAGCATCAAGTGATTCCCCATCCATGCTCCCACTATAACCCGAACTATCTTCATCTTCTGAAGATTCACCAGCAGACACAGGTTCTACGACCTTCTCAATCACTTTAGCATAAAATGCTGTTCCACCATTTCCTCCTTCTCCAAGCTGAACATTCCAATTGCAAGTTTCATCAGCTTGAACAACTAATCCTCTGTGGGAATTAGTGTTTGAGGATCCAGAAGCATTTCCTCCAACGGGAACTATTGATCTGTCAGAACTGTTGTTCGATTGCTGTTGTTGCTGCCCTTGATTCCTGAAGGGATTCTGATTCCCTTGCTTAGGCGGCTTCTGACATTCCCGCTTGAAGTGACCCTTTTCACCACAGTTGAAGCAGGTGACAGCATTCTTATCAAAACCATACTTGGTGTTGTTGTTGCTATTCAAGTTGGTTCTTCCCGTCCTTTCCATAAACTCCTTTGCTCTTCTAATTGCACTAGCAAGAGCCCATTTGATATCCATCATTTCAAACTCTTCCCTATCCACTTGCTGATAATCTTCATTGGTTAGATTGATATTCCCAATCTGACCTGCAACCAATCCACAATAAGCACTGACCAAGGTGTTCAACATCTCCATATGCTCCTTGGCTACTTCGACACTGACTTTGGAAAAGCTGGAAGTGTCTAATCTGACTGTGTTCGGATTGGAAGTGGCTTGAAAGTTTGAAGAGCTTCCATAAAACCCTTGCTGTTGCGGTTGTTGCTGCTGAGCTCGACTTGGATCTAAGAAAGGCGGTGGTGTGAATTGCTGAGCTGTCGGTTGCACATTCTGTTGTAGAGAAGAAGAATCTGGTCTTGAGTACATCCTCGTGTATGCTGAAGGATCAAACTGATTTGTTGTGGAAGGTCCGGTGTTTGAGATGAAGGCTGTTTGAAGCTTCGCATGTTGTGAGGCTGGTCTGTCTCCACTGATACCTCCTGCAATCCCAAAATACATCTCGGGATTTTGAGGAGTTTGTGTCCTTTTTGCCTTAAGCTTTTCTTCAACATCCTTGTTCTCCAACTTCTGAATTAACTCATAAACGGTGATTGTATCCAGAACACCGTTTTCTTTCAGGATCTCAAGATAACTGCTCCACTTTGTTGGTAAGCTATCAGCGAATCTCTTCACCATTTCTTGTGGAGTGGCAGTGACTCTAAAAGCAAACATCTCGCTTAACAAATGATGGAATCTTGTAGATAAATCTGCCAATGTTTCATTCTCCAGACACATGAATCCTTCAAACTCTTTCTTCAGTAATTCTTGCTTGATCTTTCTAGACTGAGCATTTCCTTCACACCTTAATGTGAGCATATCCCACAAGCTTTTAGTAGTCGTGCAGTAAACAAACTGGTGGTAAATATCTTTGTGAAGAGCTTGTGTGAGAATCATGAATGCCTTCTTTTCCAACTCAAATTTCTTCTTATTATCTTCAGACATGGTGCTGTAAGTTTCTGGATTAGATCCTGCAACTTCCAATTCATTGTCGAATTCAGTGAAGAAGCACATCCATAGATCTTGACCTTGCCCCTGAACATAAGTTCTCAGCCTTTCTTTCCACCATCCCCAATCATTGATATGATTTAACTTTGGCGGTTTTGTGCTGGTGCCGGTTTCACTGTCGTTCTGCATCATAGCTTGAATGCTGCTGCTTTGATTTGTGACTAAAGCCCATTGATTTGCAGTGATCATTGCAGCTGAAGGTGGGACAATAGCCTGCATCCATGCAGTTTTGTTGAAATCTGAAGCAGGTTGTGTAGCTGATGATTGTGGAGTCAAAGTTGTTTGCGTCCACGCGGTTGGATTCCACTGACTATTCGTAGCCGATGATTGTGGAGTTGAAGTTGTTTTAGTCCACGCCGTTGGATCCCACTGACCGTTTGTTCCCATCTTGTAAAGACAATGAAAATATATCCTTGGTTGAAAGATAACAACCACTCGAAAGATACTTGATCGAAAGATCTGAAAAACACAAACTTGTTAACCTAAACAAACAATTATCGAAAGATGAGATTTTGTTCGAAGGATCAACAGTGTTCGAAAGATCACTGTTGAGTTTCGAACAAAGATTTCGAAAGATTCTCCCAATCGAAGGATCCTTATCTTTCGAAAAAGTACTGTAGATTGAAAGATGTATGTTTCGAAAAGATTCCTTGGATCGAAAGATAGGTCACAGACTTCGAAGGATGTTCGAAGGATGAGTATCTTTCGAGCCTCCTTTGATCGAAAGATGATCTTTCGACTACGAAGGGTATCTTTCGATCAGATCTGACACAGTTGACAAAAGTTGACAGGTTGGTGAAAAGTTGATTGGTTGGTGAAAAGTTTTCGGCAGAAAGGTATGTTCAGACCATACTTTCTGCCAACCCAGATTTGACTTGATAAAATATTGCCCAAAAACAGAAGATCTTATCCAGAAACCGGTCACCGGATAAGCCGGAATTTTGGCCGGAAATTACCAAACCTTTTACAAACAAGTTTTTAAGTTACCCAACCCGTTCTTTAACACACCCGGTCAGTTTAGAACACGTTTTTATGTCTAAAAAAGGCAAGAAAAACACTAAAAACGGGTGCTAAACCAAGTGAGTTTTTGTCCAAACACTCCAAAGTCTTGTATAAACTCGGTTTTTAACAAGGAAAAGAGCCCGGCTCTGATACCACTTGTAGGTCCCTCGGAGGTTGAGGTTAAACCTAATCCTTGTTAAGCTTAACACACTAGCAAGTGCGGAATCCAAGCTAGCATGCAAACCGTAAGTTTATATGAGAGTAAAAGCTACAAAGAGAAAGGTAGACACGCAAGATATCAAAGTTTTCTCTTGTATTTCAGTGGACACGGTTACAGCCCTTGACCAAACTGAAAAATGCTCTCTACAAGACTGGTTCACTCACACATTAGAAATGAACACATACATGGGTATATATACCCAAACACAGACTGCATGGTCGAAGGATGGAATGGATTGACCGAAAGATCATCTGTCGAGACACAAGCCTATCGAAAGATCACAAATACCTCGAAGGATGATATCCTTCGAGGTCCATATTTTATCCATCGAAGGCTTATCTTTCGAGGTCTCGAAGGATATAAACAATCCTTCGAGACCCATCCTTCGACACACACAATTTACATACAAAGTTCTAAGTGTTTGACCAAGTCAAACCAGGAGGATGGTTGACTTGGTCAAACTTACATTAAGCTCTAATAACACAACATCAAGACCACAAAAGACAACGTTTTATATCAATACAAAATACAGACAAAGTACAGACACAAGTGCACCAACAGTTTTTAGTAGCCAAACTTGTTTGGGTACGTTTTCTGATGAAAATGTACTTGAGATTTCTTCATCAGAGGAGAAATTCTCATCAGAATTTCTGCTTAATGCTGAGCCATTAGTAGGGTGGTTTTCTTTAGAGAGATGGTGTTGAATCAGCTTCAGTATTTCAACACACAAACAACTTGTTTTGTCTAATTGCAACACATAAACAACTTGTTTTGTCTAATTGTTAAGCAAATGTGCTTGTGATGGAATATTTTTGTCTTTTTGAAATTTGGGATGTGTTTTTGGTTTTTCCGTTATTTTCAGAGTTTCATCCCTTTTCAAGCAAACTCTAGGTGACAGAAACAGTTTATCAGAAGTGTTAGATTTGCAAGATTCAGCATCAGAATCTGGTATTATCTTATCAGAATAGTTTTCTAATGCTTTTACAAAGGTGGTGGGATTCTTGATATTTTTTTTGACATATCCTAACCCCTCACCTCTGTTCTTTGGGGTTGCCTCAATAAGTTGTATGAATTTCTTTGGCTTGTTGAAAACCTTTTACATTGATCTCACTGTCTTGAATTTTTTGTACAAATTTTTTCTTTCCTGGTAATAAAATTCAATTTTGGCATCTTTCATTAAGTTTTGATCAATCAGTATTTGGTTTTCAGTTTTAGCCTTATTGAGCAGGTTTTGCAAATCATCAGATTTTGTGCTTTCTGATGAAGTTTTATTTTGCAGAATCACAAAATCTTGCATAAGCTTGTTCAGTTGTTGTTCTAGATCAATGTTTTCTGAACTTACTTTTTGTTCTGATGAGCTGGAGCATTCATTAGAAGTTGCAGCCATTAGGCAAACACTATCTATTTCGTCCTCTTCTTCATTAGAAGAATCATCGATTAGCCAGGTATCAGTACCTACTATCAAACTGACTTTCTGTTGCTGCTTTTTAGCTTCTTCAAGCTTCTTTTCATAATAGGCCACATCATTTAGGTTCTTGTTCTTGCATTCTGAAGCATAATGCCCTTTTTGTTTACATTTGTAGCAAACAACTTCTACCTTCCCTTTATCTCTTGACTTTCCTTCCATCCTCCCCCTATCACTCTTCTAGAATTTGCCACTCCCACCGCTCAATCTTTGCTCAAACGTTTTTTTGAGCAAAGCTATAGCCTCAGCAAAGGCTAAAAAATCTGATGAAGCACATAATTTTCTATGTTCTGGCAGTGAGAGGGTCGTGGATCTGAAATTGGTACTCTTTGTGTACTTGAAGCAAGAGCTAAAGGTCCACCTTTGTAGTTTGAATTTTCATAGATTTTCTCCTCTCTTGGGACAAGGATGCTGTAAAGATTATGTAAGTTCATGTTCCCTAATTTAAGGGTTGATGCCAAGGTCATTGTGAGACTTCTCCACTCATTTGGCAGTGTATCAAGAAACTTAACATTCTTTTCATCGTTTGACTTTTCAATACCAAACTTTTTAAGTTCATTTAAAAGTTTAGTGAACCTATGATATGTTTCTGAAAGATTCTCATTTTGGAGACTTTTGAGTCTTTCATATGAAGAAAGATAGTTAGTTCTCTTATTTCTTTTCATTCTTTCTCATCCTTCACAAAGATTTTCCAGTTGATCTCATATTTCCTTGGCAGATGCACAAGCATATACTTGTGATAATATGTCGTTTGGAAGTGCCTAATCAGAAGTGATTTGGCCCTATCATCAACAGATACCAGATGCTTATCTTCTTGACTCCAATGAACTTCACTTTTAGGAGCCAAGGAAATAGGGATTGCTGGTGTGTTCTCAGTTGCTGGAACTGCTGGTATTTCAACAGTGGGTTTTTGTCGGCCTCTCACAATGGATTAAAATAGTGCTCGATCATGTCCATTTAGGAAATTGATCATCCTGATTTTCCATTAGGGGTACTCCTCTCTGACCAAAGTCGGAGGCTTTGACATAGATCCAATGTTAAAAGCATTATTCCAGGTTTGAAAGTTTGTCATATTTAGTTTATGAGATGGATATAAAGAAAATATAAGCAGTTGATCTTTTGAAAATAATTTATTCAATTTTCTCTGATACCAATTGTTGATCCCAGATAGAGATACACAAAGACTTAATATGGCAAGTAGATTTCAAAAACACAAGCAAAGGGGGATGAGAATGTTTTAGATGAGTCCACATCTTTGGCTCAAACCTATGTTGCTGAGCCCACTGCTCCTAGTGATCATGACACCACAACCGGTGTTGTGAAACCCACACCAGCAAAAACAAAAAAGAAACCTGTCAAAACCAAAAAGCCCATCAAAACCGATAAAACGGATCCTTCAGAAGATGAGATCCCAGAGGTTAACCCCGTGACAACACAAATGTCACTTGAAACCACAGTTGCTACTTCCTCATAACAGTTGGAAACATCTCAGCCCATCATCCAAACTCCTCATGTATCCTTACAAAAGGATCATGTTGTTAGCACAAGGATACAACATCATGAAGCAGATCTTTGATATGAAAGTATGCTTAAAAGCCCCTCTCCCAGGGCATTGTCACTTTCTACACCACAACTCTCTCCCTAAATTCCGCCAACCATATTACCACTATTTAAAGCAAATGACATTCAGATCCAAAGCAGTCCCTCTCACCATCACATTACTGAGAGTATAACTCCAACAATGACTGTGTCTGACCCTGTTCAATCTGCTATCCCACAAATAGTTGAGGAGGCTACACCTGTGACACCTGTGCCTCTGCGACCATAAAACAAATACCAAATCAATGAAATATTGTGTTTCATACTTGGTATTTGTCTAAATATGTGTATCCTTTGCACATATCAACTCTTGTTCGATTTCGAGCTTTAAATCACTTTCTGGAAGGTTATACGCGATCTGAAGCGTAAATATAACCAGTTTAATTTAAAAAACACTCCGGAACAGTGACATAGGCTTAACATACCTTAAATAACCTTTACATAACTTAGAAATAAGTTTTTGGAGGGTTTGGTATGCCGAAATCAAGTTTATTCAATCACGGGGACTAATTTCGACAAACTGCGAAAGTATGCCGATTCGTACTGTGACGAACATTCCGGAACTTGATCATAAGTTAAATATGCCCTATATATCCTTTACATAGCTTAGAAATAGGCTTTGAGGTATTTGGTGCGCAAAAAATAAACTTTCTTGATCAATAGGGACTAAAAGCGTCAAAAAGTGCATAAGTCTGCATTTTCGTACATGTCTTACGTTCTGAATATATCCGGACACCCAAAAATTTATGTAATCATTAAAATATTTTATTTTAGTGATTGGCTTGATAAAATTCCATTCGTCGCGTAATTTGGATCGTTTTTCGCGTCCGTTCATGTTTCGTCGTAATTAACCGAACAACGCAACCGTACGACCAAACGAACCAACATCCGAGATGTTTTTGAGCATATTTTAAGTTCCCTATACTTTAACTTCATTTTAGAGCCTTAAAATGGGGTTAACGGGGCTTAAACCTGTCAAAAATGCATCGAAATCCAAGTTTTGGGACAGCAGGGGCTAAAATTGTAAATCTGCCAAAGTTTGCTAGGCGTGGGGCGTAAGCCTTGATCATTTCTTACGTGGCCCGCGAGAGCCCATCAGACAGAAACATTGAATTTGGACTTCCATCCTGTTTTTGATGGTTTTAACCCATGGTTTTGCACCCTATGGGCTGTTATTTGATGGTTTTATATGTTCCCATGGTATTCTAAAACCTTAGGCCCAAGTGTAAGGTCATGATTCAAGCACGGTTTACGAGGAACGATCCTAACGGTTATGGGTCATTCTTGTTCCTCACAAAATCTGATTTAAATGCTCTAAGTTGGAGTTCTAACAATTCATACCTGAGCAACTTGAATCAATATTTCCTTGCTTGGACCCGTTGTAAGTATTCTTTCATACTTTTATTTCATTTTTAGCACGAAAGTAAAACAGTGTTTGACTTTCTTCTTTGACCAATCTTTGGTCAACACAAAGTCCATTTGAACTTTGCAACGTGAGCGTAATCACGATGGTTATAGTCCTGTGTGACTATACCTACTGATTACCATGTTGATTAGGTGTAGTGACGAGTCATAGTTTCGGTCAAAAATGCGCGTTTATGCGTATTTTGCAACCAAAATATTATTGGGTATCAAAACCATTTGTTTTGATATCAAACTTGTTTTCAAACCTTGTTAAACATGTCTTAACATGTTTAACTCATCACTTTAGGTTTAGTGCTTATATAGGGTCGTAAGATAAGCGGTCTAAACAACCGCTTAGACTTTCGAACCCGACCCGTTTGGTCGATCCTTAGGATCCGACCAAACATATTAGGTGACCATAGTTGTATTGGGAATAACCTTCCGAGGTTATACCTTATGGTCACTTCGTTTAGTTAGTTGTATGATAGTTAGTTTATATGCCTTAGGAAAATGACCAAAATGCCCTTTTTACGCATAATTTCATTTTAAGCATATGTAACTTAAATTTTGACATCTAAACTGATTAGGCAACATTATTAGACTTGTTAAGGCATATAATACTTGTCATAGGACTAGTTAGGCAATCCAAACGCCTTTTACGCGAACAACGCGTTAAAGTAGCGTAAGCTACCAAAACGAGTCGTAATGGGTCATAAGCACTTAGGTTAGGTTTCGATTTAGTATGTACGATTTGTTAAACCGTGTCATATGAGTTCCAATACTCATTTGGTTTACGAAACCTCGTCCTATCTGAACTTCCAATTTAGGTCCGGTTATTAATGTAGTTACCTATATTAGGTGCCGTTTGATTTCCGTGATCCCTCTAGCTTTGCTTGTTGTTGTTCAAGACCTCTAAGCATCCTCAAGTGAGTACATAGTCCCCTCTTTTATTGTTTTCAAACATATTGGGGTGGAACACACATGCCTACTTGTTACTTTCATGTTTTTCATGCTTTTATTACATATACTTGCTATGTTCATTAGTACACATATAGTACATGATTTCATTATGTTTTGCTATGTATGTTCACTTAGCATGCTAGCACATTGATTTTCATATATACTTTTGTCGCATATGTTCATCCAGCATATGGACACATTGTTTTACATTTTGAATTGTTTGAACCGTTTGAAGCTGTTTGATCTATGTGAATTATTTGTATTGTTAGAACCATTTGAAACTGTTTGAACCATTGGGTTAGGGAAGTGATTAGGTAACGGGGCGGGTGTAATGTGTTAAAAGCATGGTGGATACGCCGCTGGTACTTCCTATATATTAGTGCTTTTAACACATTATATTTCGTTGCGTTATCTAAATCACTTGGGCAAAGGTTATCAAAACAAAGTTATATTACAAGGTTTTTCTAACAATATAAAACATTCAAGTTTTATTTCAAAATCGATTTACAATTTGGGTTTACTTAAACAAATGTTTTTGAGTTAAGATTCATGGTATCGCGGTTTTATAAAACAAATTTGTTTTGACTTGATTATTTTAATTTGCATTACAAACATTTTACAAAACTTGGTTTTCTAACAAAGGTATTCGAGTTATTTTAAAAATATAAACGAGCCATGAATCCGATACTCACATAAAACCTATGTACTCACCGGCATTTTTATGCTGACGTATTTTCACATGTGTTTCAGGTACCATAGTTGGTGATATTTGATGATGATATTGATGCATGCTCACATAGGAACGGACAAGGCCTTAGTGACTTAATAACAATTAAAGTCTATTTGTTCATGTTTTGTTTCTAATTTCAATGCAATGTTATACACTTAATTCAGTAAAACAGAACTTTTATCCATGTTTTGTGAAACAATGATTCTGTTACGACACTCCCCGACGTTTCCGCCGCGGTTTGTTGTTTTAACGCGGTCGGGGTGTGATAGAAAAGTTGGTATCAGAGCTCATGGTTATGGGGAATTAGGTTATTAGTAATGCTTTGACCTAGTCTATAACCTTCCTAGCCTTAGATCTTTAAACAATACCGTCACTTATCCTTAGGTGACAACAACAACAAGAACACAAATTTCGAATCTGCTTTGAAAACAAATCATCTGTTCTAGGATGATTTATTATAAGGTTTTGAACCTTCAAAGTTTTCAAAATCTCGTCAAGGTTGGGTCTTATAATGTGAACACGTACAATCTGGAAGGGTGGATGCCTGTACTCTGAGCTTTCTGTCTAAGGCTAGAGTATTCATACAAATCCACATAATCGGACCAATCACTCTTACCTGGGAACTCTTGGGGTGAGTGTCCACTTATAGGCTAAAGCATGTCTTGGCGATACATTAATATGACCCATTTACTTTGATTAGTCACCATCTCATTTGTTTGCCTTAGGAAACAAACAAATGGTCACAATTTTCATGTGTTGTCATTCTCTTTTGATTATCTTTCGCTTGTTTCCTCCCATTCCTTTCATTATCTTCAAGATGCCACTTCATCGCAACAACACTCAAGTATCCGAACCAGGTGCTACAATTGCCCAACAAATAGGCGTCGTACTCCAGAGGACTGTTGATTTAGCTATCACCATGACTCGCCTCAGGGATGAACCCGTACGAGGGAACTGCTCCTTGGTGCAATCAATGCCACCGCCATCATCCGAATTAAATACCCTATTTCAAATGTAGCCAAGGTGGACGATACGGACATTTGGTTAACATGTGCTGCTTTGCAATCCAAAGCAAAGCTGTTACAAATCATGCTGCTGCTCAACCTCCAAATTCTGCTTCATATGCCGCCTTGGCATATCTAGCACCTCAACCTCATGAACTTTCTACCTTGTGTATCGACTTAAGCACGCCTAGTGCAAGGTGTCGAAACACCTCTTGTTACACAAATTTCAAAATCCATATAGGATCTTTCTATCCTCATAATTAAGATCCCTGTGGATGGGTATCGTTCATCAGAGCCCTTAATTGAATTCTTTGTATGATTCAATACGTACATTACGATTCAATAAGGACAAGGCCGAATTCCTATTAAGATCTTCGTATCTTCATGATTAGATTCTTAAAGATGTTTAAAGTGCCAAATGAAATCCACGGATTGGATTCCTGGTGTGCTTTAAATACCCGTGTCCAAAGATAACAAATTAATGGTCAAGATAAACAATTATGTGATTATGTGCTTATGTGTTCGCTTTTATGTTTTTATGTGATCCGAATTTTCGTTATCCAAATCCTCGTAGAATCTTCCATATCTTCGTATAAGGGATTCATAGTAGGATATCCAAAGGTACTACCTTAAATCCTTAATGGGCTTCTACGTAATAGTTAAGACCCTTGGATTATAAAGTACTATTACATAATTAGACCCCTTGAGTGGTCTAGTTAAACAGATTGATCCAAAAATCTGGTTAGGAATATCATGTGATGATATATCTGAAAAGACTCCTTGGTGGTCTATTTAAAGAGATTATTTATCGATCTAAGTAAACGGACCCTATGGTAGTCTAGTCACACTCATCACAGGTTTGATTTTCTTCCCCTACACATTATGAAATGCACTGTGTAGACTGTGCAAGGAATTACGTAAATATGGATGCATACATAATTATGGAATTTAGTGCACATAAAACCGCAGCAAGTTTTGTCATGTGTCTAGAGTTAATTCTATTGATTTCCATTTCTGATGAAGCACCCGTTGAAAATGACTCCGTCCGTTCATTTTTGTTTCTGATGAAAGTCCGTTGTGGGAAATGAATATCCTGTTCCTTCATTTCCATTTCTGATGAAGCACCCGTTGAAACCGACTTCGTCCGTTCATTTTCGTTTCTGAAGAAAGTCCGTTGTGGGAAATGAATATCCTGTTCCTTCATTTCCATTTCTGATGAAGTACCCGTTGAAACCGACTTCGTCCGTTCATTTTCATTTCTGAAGAAAGTCTGTTGTGGGAAACGAATATCCTGTTCCTTCATTTCCATTTCTGATAAAGCACCCGTTGAAAATGACTCCGTCCGTTCATTTTCGTTTCTGAAGAATGCCGTTGAGGAAATGAATATCCATTTGATTGTTCCTTCATTTCCATGTCTGATGAAGCACCCGTCGAAAATAACTCCATCCGTTCATTTTCGTTTCTGAAGAATGTCCGTTGAGGAAATGACAGGATTATGCCTTGCATATCTTTGGTGGTTATTTAACACAAAGTCACAGACAGGCTCCTACGAATAAATTTCGGGACCAAATTTCCTAAAGTAGGGGAGACTGTAACACCTGTGCCTCTGTGACCATCAAAAAAATACCAAATCAATGAAATATTGCATTTCATACTTGGGATTTGTATAAATATGTGTATCATTTGCACATATCAACTCTTGTTCGATTTCGAGCTTTAAATCGCTTTCTGGAAGGTTGTACGCGAACTTAAGCGTAAATATAACTAGTTTAATGCAAAAAACACCCCATAACAGTGACATAGACTTAACATATCTTAAATAACATTTACATAACTTAGAAATAAGTTTTGGAGGGTTTGGTATGCCGAAATCAAGTTTATTCGATCACGGGGACTAATTTTGACAAACTGCGAAAGTATGCCGATTCGTACTGTGACGAACATTCTGGAACTTGATCATAAGTTAAATATGCCCTAAATATCCTTTACATAGCTTAGAAATAGGCTTTGAGGTATTTGGTGCGCAAAAAATAAACTTTCTTGATCAATAGGGACTAAAAGCGTCAAAAAGTGAATAAGTCTGCATTTTCACGCATATCTTACATTCTGAATATATCCGGACATCCAAAAATTTATGTAATCATTAAAATATTTTATTTTAGTGGTTGGCTTGATAAAATTCCATTCGTCGCGTAATTTGGATCGTTTTTCGCGTCCGTTCGTGTTTCGTCGTTATTAACCGAACAACGCAACCGTACGACCAAACGAACCGACATCCGAGATGTTTTTGAGCATATTTTAAGTTCCCTATACTTTAACTTCATTTTAGAGCCTTAGAATGTGGTTAACGGGGCTTAAACGTGTCAAAATTGCATCGAAAACCAAGTTTTGGGACTACAGGGGCTAAAATTGTAAATCTGCCAAAGTTTTCTATGCCTGGGGCGTAAGCCTTGATCATTTCTTACAAGGCCCGCGAGAGCCCATTAGACAGAAACATTGAATTTGGACTTCCAGCCTGTTTTTAATGGTTTTAACCCATGGTTTTGCACCCTATGGGCTGGTATTTGATGGTTTTACATGTTCCCATGGTATTCTAAAACCTTGGGCCCAAGTGTAAGGTCATGATTCAAGCACGGTTTACGAGTAATGATCCTAACGGTTATGGGTTTTATATAAATACCCAAGCTCTCATTCTTGTTCCCCACAAAATCTGATTCAAATGCTCTAAGTTGGAGTTCTAACACTTCATACCTGAGCAACTTGAATCAAGATTTCCTTGCTTGGACCCGTTGTAAGTATTCTTTCGTGCTTTTATTTCGTTTTTAGCATGAAAGTCAAATAGTGTTTGACTTTCTGCTTTGACCAATCTTTGGTCAACACAAAGTTCGTTTGAACTTTGCAACATGAGCGTAATCACGATGGTTATAGTCCCGTGTGACTATACCTACTGATTACCACATTGATTAGGTGTAGTGACGAGTCATAGTTTCGGTCAAAATGCGCGTTTATGCGTATTTTGCAACCAAACTATTCTTGGGTTTCAAAACCGTTTGTTTTGATATCAAACTTGTTTTCAAACCTTGTTAAACATGTCTTAATATGTTTAACTCGTCACTTTAGGTTTAGTGCTTATATAGGGTCGTAAGATAAGCGGTCTAAACAACCGCTTAGACTTTCGAACCTGGCCCGTTTGGTTGATCCTCAGGATCTGACAAAACACATTAGGTGACCATAGTTGTATAGGGAATAACCTTCTGAGGTTATACCTTATGGTCACTTCATTTAGTTAGTTGTATGATAGGTAGTTTATACGCCTTAGGAAAATGACCAAAATGCCCTTTTTACGCATAATTTCATTTTAAGCATATGTAACTTAAATTTTGACATCTAAACTGATTAGGCAACATTATTAGACTTGTGAAGGCGTATAATACTTGTCATAGGACTAGTTAGGCAATCCAAACGTGTTTTACGCGAACGGCGCGTTAAAGTAGCGTAAGCTACCTAAACGAGTCGTAATGGGTCATAAGCACTTAGGTTAGGTTTCGATTTAGTATGTAGGCTTTGTTAAACCATGTCATATGAGTTCCAATACTCATTTGGTTTACGAAACCTCATCCTATCCGATCTTCCAATTTAGGTCCGGTTATTAATGTAGTTACCTATATTAGGTGTCGTTTGATTTCCGTGATCCCTCTAGCTTTGCTTGGTTGTTGTTCAAGACCTCTAAGCATCCTCAAGTGAGTACATAGTCCCCTCTTTTATTGTTTTCAAACATTTTGAGGTGGAATACCCTTGCCTACTTGTTACTTTCATGTTTTTCATGCTTTTATTACATATACTTGCTATGTTCATTAGTATACATATAGTACATGATTTCCTTATGTTTTGCTATGTATGTTCACTTAGCATGCTAGCACATTGATTTTCATAAATACTTGTTTCGCATATGTTCATCCAGCATATGGACACATTGTTTTACATTTTGAATTGTTTGAACCGTTTGAAGCTGTTTGATCTATGTGAATTATTTGTACTGTTAGAACCGTTTGAAACTGTTTGATTTATGTGAAAGGTTTGAATCTGTTTGATCCGTTGATGTGAACCATTTGAATCTGTTTGAACCGATGGGTTAGGGAAGTGATTAGGTAACGGGGCGGGTGTAATGTGTTAAAAGCATGGTGGATACGCCGCTGGTACTTCCTATATATTAATGCTTTTAACACATTATATTTCGTTGCGTTATCTAAATCACTTGGGAAAAGGTTATCAAAACAAAGTTATATTACAAGGTTTTTCTAACAATATAAAACATTCGAGTTTTATTTCAAAATCGATTTACAATTTGGGTTCACTTAAACAAATGTTTTTGAGTTAAGATTCATGGTATCGAGGTTTTATAAAACAAATTTGTTTTAACTTGATTATTTTAATTTGCATTACAAACATTTTAGAAAACTTGGTTTTCTAACAAAGGTATTCTAGTTATTTTAAAAATATAAATGAGCCATGAATCCGATACTCACATAAAACCTATGTACTCGCCGGCATTTTTATGCTGATGTATTTTCACATGTGTTTCAGGTACCATAGTTGGTGATATTTGATGATGATATTGATGCATGCTCACATAGGAACGTATGAGGCCTTAGTGACTTAATAACAATGAAAGTCTATTTGTTCATGTTTTGTTTCTAATTTCAATGCAATGTAATACACTTAATTCAATAAAACATAACTTTTATCCGTGTGTTGTGAAACAATGATTCTGTTACGACACTCCCCGACGTTTCCGCCGCGGTTTGTTGTTTTAACACGGTCGGGGTGTGACAACACCCCTTGAGTTTTATGAAACTCTTGGTGGTAGTTCAAGTGGAGCAGCTGCTACAAATATTGAATCCACTGATTTACATTTGGGCAGTAGTTTCATCTCTAAGACTCCTATGAAGGAAAACACTGTTGAGGTTAACCTCTGTTCAAGTGGGAAGTCCCCAAAACCAAGAAAAAGGGCATTTGTTTCTAATGATATGGAGTCTTCTCCTGTTATCAAAACAAATACAAACACTTCTGGTGGGAATTCAGATGATCCTATTAAGTTAAGTGATGAATTAAGATACATGGAGTTGACATATAGAATGTCTCCAGTTGAAAAAACTATTGGAGAGATGAAACAAATGATGAAACAGATGTTGGAGGCTTCTAAAAGTCAGCCTATCCATTAGAAAATCACCCAAGAGCTATGGAATTATGTTCAACCAATCCTTGCTGCTTAAAGGGAATTAGCTGAACTCAACCACAACAAGCATATGGCATTGATCAGAGTCATGGTTGAGGCTAGATATAAGGATACTTAGGCAGACATCAAGGGTATGAAAGAATTCCTGCAAAAGCTTACTGGCTCTTCCCCTACACCTATTTTTGAAAAGGATGATGATGATGATGATATGAAAAAGGGGGAGAAAGACTCATTGAGAAAGTTGGAGCCTGATCCTAAAGTAAAACCAAAGGGCCAAAAAAAAAAAACAAAAGCTAAGGTCTTACAAACAAACTTCTACTAAAACTTCAGAAAAATCAGATGCTGGAAAGAAAAAGGGAATTGATTAGACACTTAACATCCAAACTGATGAGGAGATTTTAGCAAAGTAGAAGAAGCTTGATATAGAAAAGAGCAAAGCCTACAACTGGAAGAAAGAACCGGAGGAAAAGATGAAAAAAGAAAACATGGGTACTTCTCAAAGAAGGAAGTCTTTCAGAAACAATAGACCACCAATAGCCACCTTTCCCAAAACATATGCTGCTCCTAAAAGGCATGTATCCTCTGCTTCACCCATAACAAAACCTTTACCTCAAAAACCACCAGAAAAGAAGCAGAAAATAGCTTCTAAACCACCATCCTCACCCATTAAACCAACAGATGTTGATGCAACAAAAGCATCAGCAGATGTTAGGCTAACAGCTGTTAAGACACCTGTTGTCTTAACAGGGCTTAGCCAATCCACTACTACCATCAATTTCAACACACCACCATCAACACAACAATCACCTATACCTCAAAGATTCCCTTCACAACCACCTTCTTCACCTAAACCACCTTCTCCATCAAAAGTACCTCCACCACACAAATTTGCTTATTTACGCAAAAGAAAATTTGCTTATCATTTGTTCCCAACGCTCATCATCTCCACTTATAAATCCACTTCACAATCCACCCACTAGTTACAGGCCATTAGCTTCTCAATATCCTCTAGAACTGTTTGCAGTTCAAAGTGAAATGGAATCTTTTTACAAGATAGAGGATCGATCCAAAAGAACCTTCCCATCTCTCTATGGCTTCAGACAACCTCAGAACATTGATGAGTATTTGAAAATGAAAGCAAAACAAACAGAGGTTACAACCAGAGTAGAAAGCGAAGGGTTAGTTGACAGGAAATACCAAGGTCTACTATCACATGGGCTTGACAAAGTTAGAAAACTTGAAGACTTTGCGAAAGACCTCAGTAAATCCATGTCTGAGCGGCCATTGGTTACTGAGCTTCAAAAGGAACTAAGGGTTGATTACTTAGAACACATAAGGAAGCACAAGCCCTACAAAGTAACCAAGGCCCAATTCAAGGACTGGTCAACAGATGCTCTCACGGAAGAAATTGACAAAATTACAAAAACGAACAATGATCCTCTGGTCAAGAAACCTCACCAAATTGGAATAAATCCAAGTAAGTTGATCCAGATGATGCATTAAGGTTCAAGAGAATGAGAGCATAGCTTGTTGCTGATGGTTATGGGTCTGGAAGATCAATAGCCAGATGGTCAAAACTAAATTTTGAAGAGACCTACAAAAACCTAGAAGAGCTTCGAAAGAAAGACCCATATGTTTCTCAAAAGCCAGATTATCCCGAAACCACTGCTGGTAGGCCTCAACAAACCCATGCCTTCAAAAATTTTTCCTTATCATCTGCTTTACCCATAAATGCCCTGGACCAATTAAAAAGGTAGAAGCAGACTGATGAGGAAGATGAGCAGAGGTATGAAGAATATAGAAAAGTGGCCATTAAATACCAGATTGATTACCACACGGATGATGCTACTAATCAACTAACTACTCAATTAGCTGAAACAATCAAAAGGTTGGCAAGCAGACCTTATTTACCAAACTCATCACAAATAACTCTTGTCCCTAGAAAACCATCTGATCCAAAAATACTAAAGTGAAGTCATCCTCGGACACCCACATATTGACTTTGCTCAGATCAGATGGTAATTTTGAAAGGATAACAACGAAGGATTCATATAGTCTGAGTGCATATGACCTTCAAGATCTTTTGAACCTTCAATTGGAAAGGGATGAAGAAGACACAGATTCCTTGGACTTTAAACTACAGTTTAAAGGGTAAATCCGGGAATGTTGATGAGGAAATAAAGATCAGAAATAATGAAGGGTTTTGGCATCATTTGTTCTATGGGGAGATTGTCAGCTCACGTGAAACCTTTCTTAAGAACAGATTATACAAAGCGAAAACAGCTCTGCTGGATTATAAAGACTGTTAAATACTAAACCACTAAAGAAGTCAAAGATCTGCTGAAAGTCAAAGGTCTGATCATCCTTTGAAGAAAGCACTGCTAAAGCTTCATCAGAGTTTGAGCTCATCAGAGGATAACATCAACAGAGTCTTGTAATCAGTGTTTTATTAAAGTAATAATGTTTAGACTATCTTTTGACTTAAAGTATTCATGATGAAAACATTTCTTCCATTGTTTGTGTTATAAAGTTTTTTTCACACCACGACCGCGTAAAACAACAAATCACGGAGGAAACGTCGGGGAGTGTCGTAACAGAATCATTGTTTCATACACATGGAACTTAAAGTTTGGTTTTATTAATTAAAATGTTTACGTTGTCTAGGAATTTACAGAAACATAACATGAATTAAATTGTCTTTTATGGTTTTAAGTCACTAAGGCCAAAGTCCGCCTAAGTGTGTCACGAACATCATCATGTAATAGCTCCTGAAACATATGTGAAAATAGGTACGTCAGCATAAAAATGCCAGTGAGATACATAGGTTTTGTTGTTGAAGGATTCATGACTTGTAAGTTAAAAGAAGTGTTTAACAAAAGGTAGTCATGAATCTTGTAAAATGTTTTCTTTTATAAACTCATGTGAAAATCAATAAGATAATCAGTTGATATAAAAGAAAGATGTATGGTTAAATAATTAACCAATGAAGATGAATTTATACAAAACGTGTTATTTGTAAAACAGTGTCTTGTATACAATATGTCCTGTCTTTGTATAAATGTATCATGTTTTTGTATAAATGTATCATGTCTTTGTCTTGTCGAAGTGATTTAGTTAACGCTACGATATGTAACATCATAAAAACACTTATATACAGGAAGTACTAGCGGCGTATCCACCATGCTTTTATCATATTACACACGCATCGTTATTTAAATCACTTACTAATTAACCACCGAAAATGTCTTGTCAAACCGATGTCAAAAGTCATGTATAAACAATGTATCATGTCACAATATCGGGTATAATCCATGTCTCGTATAATCAATTGTCTTGTATGGTGAATACAGAGTATTTACTCAAACCATATGTATAATGTCATGTATATGTATAACCAAATGTCGTGTATAAAACAATGTTTTTGAATAAACGAAAGTTTATGTCAAAAGTTATGTAATGAAATAATTGCTTTTGTCGATATAAACATTTATAAGGTTTGTTAACGAATACATTCAAGCCTTGTCATCTGTCAGATAACCCTTATAAAGACAAAGGTTTATCAATGTTCTTCGGGTTCTGTCATTCCCCAGATGGATACTTCCAAACAAAACTAGGAAGCGGGAATGAGGTTAGCAAACCTATGGTAAACCATACATACTACCGGTCGGTGGGATAAATGTTAATGAATGTATCTAGTCTCGTTTTACATACCAAAATGTCATAATCAATGGGAGCTATCAGGTAAAATGTCTTTGTTAATCTTGTAATAAGTAGAGTGTTCATGAAATCAAGGTGCTAGATATGTTAAGTCAACATATGAAGCAAACAGATCCTTAAAATCAATATTCTAAGCATGCTAAGTCAACATGCGAAGCAAAACATAATTGAAATCATGTACTTATACGTGTACTAGATGAACATAGCAAGTATATGTCATGAAAAAGTGAAAGCATGAAAGTAACAAGCAGGCACATGTGTATCACCCCAAAACATTTGAAAATGGTAAAAGAGGGAACCATGTACTCACTTGAGATTGCAAGATATCCTAAATTAATTGAACTAATAAAGCTCGGGCAATCAAGAAATCAAGTGACACCTAGTATCGGATCACTACGTTAATAATCAGAACCTAAATCGGGAGATCGGGTAGAATGAGGTCTCGTAAACCAAATGAGTGTTGGAACTCATACAATATGGTTTAACAAAGCCTAAATTCTGAATTGATACCTATCCTAAGTGCTTATGACCCGTTATGACCCGTTAAGGTAGTCTACGCTACTTTATCGCGTCATTTGCGTAAAAGCGCATTCGGGTAGCCTAACTAGTCCTATGACAAGTATTATATGCCCTAACATGTTTAATATTGTTGCATAATCATTTTAGGTGTCAAAATTTTTGTTACATATGCTTAAAATGAAATTATGCGCAAAAAGGGCATTTTGGTCATTTTCCTAAGGCATATAAACTACCTATCATATAACTAATTAAACGGAGTGACCATAAGGTATAAACTCGGAAGGTTATTCCCTATACAACTATGGTCACAAAATATGTTTGGTCGGATCCTAATGATCGACCAAACGGGTCGGGTTCGATAGTCTAAGCGGTTGTTTAGAACGCTTGACTTACGACCCTAAGTAAGCACTAAACTAAAAGTGATGAGTTAAACATGTTAAAACATGTTTAACTAAGTTAGAAAACTGATTTGATATCAAAACAAAGTGTTTTGATACCCGAAAATAGTTTCGTCCTAAAATGCACATAATCGGGCATTTTGACCGAAACTATGACTCGTCACTTTGACTAATCAACGTGGTAATCAGTAGGTATAGTCACAAGGGACTATAACCATCGTGATTACGCTCACGTTGCAAAGTTCAAACGAACTTTGTCTTGACCAAATCATGGTCAAAGCTGAAAGTCAAACACTGTTTGACTTTCTTGCTTGAAATACATAACCATGCATGAAAGAACACTTACAAGAGTCCAAGCTTGGAAAAAAGAACTAAGAATGCTCAGGTAGGTGGCCCTCAACAAGTGATTGCCTCCACTTAGAGTAGGTGAAGAAGGAAATAGCTAATGACCAAGTTGAAAGCTTCAAATTCTTGGGTATTTATAGGAAATCAAGCCTCCATTGATCATTTCCAAGTGTTTTTAAATGGGTCATAGCATGATCTTGGCCTTACACTTGTTATACACTGATTAGGCAACTTGGGGAACACATAAACCAGCCCACAATATGCAAAAACTAGGGTTAAAACTGAGTTCAGCAGGCTGTTTTGAAGATTCTATGAATCTGTCCAGCTCCAGGCCTTGCCGGCCGCAAAGGAAACAGCTTCAGTCTTCGCTCCCAGCCTAGTACTCTGGCCAGAAGTTTAATTTTGGCAGAACAGGCCTCTGCAGCTCCAAAACTAGTTTTTCGACGCGTTTAACCCCCGTTAACCCAATTTCAAGGCTCTACAAGGATGTTAAAGCTTAGGGGACTTGAAATATGCCTGAAAATATCACGGATGTCGGTTCGTTTGATCGTACGGTCACGCTATTCGGTTAATTACGATGAAACGCGAATGGACGCGAAAACGATTCAAATTGCGCGACGAATGGTATTTTTGCATTCCCATCACTGAAACAAAATATTTTAATGATTACAAAAATTTTTGGATGTCCGGATATGGTCAGAACGTAAGTTATGCGCGTAAATGCAAACTTATGTAGTTTTTAACGCTTTTAGTCCATATGATCAAATAAGCGTATTTTCGCATACCGAACCCCTCAAAATTTATTTCTAAGCTATGTTAAGGGTATTTAGGGTATGTTTAGCTTATGATCTTGTTTCAGAATTTCCGTTGCTATACGAATCGGTAGACTTTTGTAGTTTGACGCAAATAGTCCCTATGATTGAATAAACTTGTTTTTGCCACACCAAACCCTTTAAAACGTATTTCTAAGTTATATAAAGGTTATTTAAGGTATGTTAAGCTTATGTCACTGTTCCGGAGTGTTTGTCGTGTTATACTGATTACGTTTACATAACAGTTTGCGTATAACTTTATAGAAAGTGATTTAAAGCTTGAAATTGAACAAGAATTGGTATGTGTAGTTGTCACATGTAATTGTACAAATCCTGAGAAGGAAACACAAGATTTCATTAGATTCGTATTTGCATGATGTTCGTAAAGGCACAGATGTCACAGTCTCCCCTACTTTAGGAAATTTCGTCCCGAAATTTATTCGTAGGAGTTTGTTTGTATAGTTGTGTTAAACAATTGTCTTGCATGGAATCTAGGGTGTTTATCTATTTGCATAGAGTAACACATCAAGGATCTCCATGTAAGGCATAATTTTATCATTTCCTAGTGGATGCTTCCTTATATAATGAAGGAAGTGGGAATGGGCTGTTATACATATGATGCTCATCTCCTAATGGATACTCCCTCGATTAAAGCAGGAAGTGGAGATGAGGGATTTGATTAATGGTAAAACCAAATCAACCAATAGTTCTGTGAGTATCCTTTAAAAATCTAACTATTAAGATAGAAAGATCTGGTAAGGATTTGTGTTTCATTTTCTCCAGTGGATATTCTACAGAAGTGAAAAAGAATGGATGATTCATTTTCTCCAATGGATTCTTTGTCAGAAGTGGAAATGAAAGATGAATAGGTTATTCATTTCCAATGGATATTTCTTCAAAAGCGGAAATGAATAGATAATTCATTTTCTGCAATGGATACTTTTATCAGAAACGAAAATGAAGGAATGTATAAGCTGTTCATTTCTCAATGGTTATTTCTTCAGAAGCGAAAATGAATGGATAATTCATTTTCTTCAATGGATACTTCGTCAGAAGTAGAAATGAAGATTGTTGAATAGGTTATTCATTTCCGTGATGGATATTCTTCAGAAGCGAAAATGAAAGGATAATTCATTTTCCTCAGTGGATACTTCGTCAGAAGTGGAAATGAAGGATTATCGTAAAGAATATTCATTTCCCCGATGGATATTTCTTCAGAAGCGAAAATGAATGGATAATTCATTTACCTCAGTGGATACTTCGTCAAAAGTGGAAATGAAGGATTATCATAAAGAATATTCATTTCCCCGATGGATATTTCTTCAGAAGCGAAAATGAATGGATAATTCATTTACCTGAGTGGATACTTCGTCAGAAGTGGAAATGAAGGATTATCGTAAATAATATTCATTTCCCCGATGGATATTTCTTCAGAAGCGAAAATGAGTGGATAATTCATTTTCCTCAGTGGATACTTAGTCAGAAGTGGAAATGACAAAATCAATATAGGACTATTCATTCCCTCAGTGGATATTTCTTTAGAAGCGAAAATGAATGAGCAATTCATTTTCCTAAGTGGATACTTCACCAGAAACGGAATAAATTTATTCATTTTCCTCAATGGATATTTCTTCAGAAGCGAAAATGAACGGATAGTTGATGTTCCTCAGTGATGTTCCTCAGTGGATACTTCATCAGAAACGAAAATGACAAGATTAATGCAAGATTATTCATTCCCTCAGTGGATACTTCATCAGAAACGAAAATGAATATGGTTCTCGAACAGATTATTCATTTCCCAGTGGATATTTCTTTCAGAAGCGAAAAATGAGTAGCTAGTTCATTTTTCCTCACTGGATACTTCATCAGAAAAGGAAATGAATATAGACAACCTTTGTTTCTTGTGTAAGTTGACATATGACAAAACTTGCTGTGGTTTCTGTGCACTGAGTTGCATAATTATGTATGCATCCATAATTACGTAATTCCTTGCACAGTCCGCACAGTTTATTTTATAATGTGTAGGGGATAGAATCAAACGAATAGTCTTGTGAATTTTTTGACTTGATCACCATAGGGTCTCTTTTAACTAGGTCAACACACAAACACATAAACACACAATCACATAATTGCCAACTTGGTTATCAACTCGTTATCGATTTGTTATTAACTTGTTATCAATTTTTCATCGATTTGTACACATGCATTTAAGGTACACTAGAAATCCAATTAATTGACTTCAATTAGTACTTTAAACATCCTCAGGAATCTAACTATTGTAGGACCGATTTCGGATCCGAACGAGTCGATCAGAGGCGTTCTCCTATGTTTCAGGTGCGGAATTACAAGAAACAAAGGTAGAAATAGCTTTAAAACACTGTTTGATTGATTGGATGACAATTACAGCTCAAATCTCACACCGGCAGCACTTCGGCGTAGTTGTCAAGAGTCTGATAATGATTTCGCTCAAGAGGACCCTATTTATAGGGTGATGGTTTCGCTTATGTGACAGACCACATAAGCGATACCCCATGTTAGTGATTTCGCTTATGTGTCATGTACACATAAGCGATACCCTCTTGTACACATGAGCGAAATCATCTCTAACTACCTATAAAATTTTACATATTCTCGTACAACGTGCCCTGATCTATACAATGAAATCTAAGATTCGATACAAGACGAAGTCAACAGATGTAGTGCATCAACAAACTCCCCCTCAGATGTTGACGAGTCGCATCCAGCACCAACTGTATCTTCAGTTCTTCAGTCTTGATCTATCTATGGGCTTTTCCGAACTCTCTCCCTCAGATGTTCTCTTCAGACTCCCCCTCTCGATTTGCTGGTATTCCTTTGTTCTTCAGCACAATCTTCAGGATCTCTGTCTGTCTCTCTAAGACTTCAGATATCAAAACCTGGCTTTTCAAAATCAAGTCTAATTCTCTTGATCAGATCTCTTGATTCCTTAAGTTCATCAGCATCAGGTCAATATCTGGAAAAATCTTAACCCAAATATAAATTTCTAAATTTAACAAATTATATGCACCAATACTAACTCTCCCTCAAATTCACATCTCACTTTCATTTGATGAACCAATTGTAAAATTTCAAAAATAAATTTTTCATTTAAGATTTACTCCCTCTTTACAATAATGTCATCATGTTTAGCGCTTGAAATTTTGAAAATCAGCTTTTCAATATCAGTTGTCGAAAATCTTTTTGGATTTTTCAAAACTTATGCTAAAACACACTAAAAACTTTTTGGGATTTTTGAATGTAAAGAAATGCAATGCAGTAAAGAAATATTTACAGACAATATTTTTGTGAGTTCGTGTAAGAGGATCATATCAGTTTATGACAAGTCACAAGTACCGTTGAGCTTAGTTACACATTAAGAATTAAACAATTCACTTAGATTGCCGATATACCGATCCACTTAAATTTTCACACAAATTTCAACTGATTCAGGATATGAGTTAGGTGTTTTAAGAACTTAAACTCATTCATGTGTCCCACCTCTTGAATATACTCCCGTATCCAGATCCCAATATTCAGTCTTACAGGTGAGTATACCACAGATGATATCTGTCAGGGGAATAAATTATAGTACGAGGGCCGTGAGAGCTCAGGTCGATCTTTCGATACGCAGAGAGATGACGGCTTCGACTTTTAGTGTCTCCCCTTTAGAGGATCTTTTGATTACAACAGCAATGACTATCAATTTTATTGTTTCATCAATTTGCTGAGGGCTGCGCTATATTTCAAGCATGCGGAAAGTATTCTCCGGGGACTAGGCCATTGCTTCCGCAAAATCAGAAGTCCCGGGATAATACCCCAGATATCACTGAGCATAAAGACCTAGTATCTCAGAATAAGGGACCTTTCAAACGAGATTTCAGGGGTTACCTATATATCCAAGTAGTGTTCCCCACGAAATAAGCAAGTTTGAATTTTAGTTTATATCCCGAAAAAGCTTACTAAATGTGTAAAAACCTATCGGCATATCATCAGTGAGACCGTTTAATGCTATTTAAACATTACATTTCTTTAGCATACTGTGACTGTCTACTGATGTACTATCATTTCCTCTTCTAGACACAAAAACTCATTTTTGATTTTATCATGTTTTTGTCTTTTTCAAATTTTCTAATGTTTTTGGATTTTCAGAAATTTCTACTCCCCCTAAAATGCAAACACATTAAAGAAAAAATGAAAATAAACTGTACAACAAACTTGACAACCGATATCGAATCGCCTCAAATCGCCATCCACTTGGCATAAACAATCAGAACTCCCCCTTTCACAAAACTATTTTCTCATTATGATTTCAAAACACTTAAGTTTGTTTTAACCAAAATGATTTGTCCGGAAAATACGTTTTGTTAATTTTAAACCATTTGTAATTTCGGGGTGTGGTTCATCAAATTGTTCGTCTCTTGTCATATATATAGTAAATCAAGTACAAATTAATGTCCCTGATTTACCATTTGCATTTAAGCAACCTCTAAACCAATTGTAAAAATTACCACTTTTAGGATCACAAACAATACCACTTGTAGGTATAACTAACTAATACCAACTGTAGGAATGTTACGTCTACATGCATCATTTTCCCAATCAGGATGCCGATTTCTGCTTCGCACTTACCAACCTGGAAGCTCCGGCAATTCACACTTATCCTGTAATCATTTAAACAATCTTAACAACTTTCATACAAACTCATAAAACATGAATGATGCCGATTCCTGATCCACGATATAAACTTGGGATCTCCGGCAAGTCCTGAGACTTACGGAAAACAAACTTCCACCCAAGTCTTCTCAGACTTGGTGGCTTCCAATTCCTGTTTAGTAGGGTTATATGTTGCCTTTTTAGTTGCATAAAAATCTTTAACCCCTTTAACTTTCCCATCAACCATTTTTCCAAAAATTTTCTTAACATTTCCTTTCAGTGATGGAATTTCCACATCATCCACTGATGTCACACCCCGGATTTCCACGTGTCACCGGTGGGCCCGGTGGGGGAGTATCGTGACGTGGTTGGCAACATAATAGTCAAACAACACAATATTTGAATGCACAGCGGAAGCAATATATAGATTTAATTCAACCAAACGATATTGTAATATGAAGTATCACAAATAGTCGAATAAAATCCACAGGTAGATCAAATAAAACAAAAAGGAAACAAATGTTCAACAGATATGACATCCAAGCTGGCGAGACTTAATGGGGATGCTAGGAGACAAGCCAGCCTATTTCGCGTAGTACCTGCACTCAATCTTTTTAAGAAAATACGTCAGTTTACACTGGTAAATACAATCAACCGACTCATTTTGAAAAGAGTTTAAGAAATGCATTTAAGGCACAAGGCACAAATATTTTATAACTTGGGATAATTATTTAATATATAAACTTGTAAAGGATTTACATGTTTCTTATGCGTTCAGTAGCCCGGATCGAGCCGGGTTAAGGATCAATTAACACACCACTTAAATTATGAGACACTACAGGTGTACGCCTACACCAGAGTGCTAAGGTCGTGGCCATTTCGTAAAATGATGCCAGGGATATCCGGGACACGGTCATTAACCCCCCAAAGGCTTTAAGCAACAAAACAATTCAAACGGAGACATCTCAATAATTTAACCATAATAAGATTAAATATTCAATGCCCGACCAAGCGGTATTTTATATACCTTACCCAAGCCCGTATAGGGAAATAAGTTAAAAGTATTTACCTGAGCAAGTATAGTTCAAAATCAGCGAGTGCGGTATCTTTTACTGGTTCTCCTAATCTGGAACGAAGGTTTATAATAACCTATTAGAATCCTAACGGGTCTTTAGTTAAGCTTACGCTTAGACCGGTTAGTTTTAAAGATACGGTTCGTACGCACGATTAAGCGAAGACCGGATAGAATGTGATTTAGACCCGACAAGTTTGAGGACTTGTTTAATACGGGTTTATGATCCACATTCTGGATTTTGAGATAAAAATGATATCGTTTGACCCGTTTCGGCTAGTTTATGCAAACTAGTTACATAAACCGAACCGAACGCGTATAATGCATAACGGGTAACCGAAAGGGTCGCGAACAGGTTTCCTAGGTTAATACGCTTTAAATATGTGGTGATATCATTATGATATCTTCCATAATGCCCATAACGAGTTTAATCCCTAAATACGCCCCGTAGGGGTATTTTGGTCATTTTAAGGGTTATAAAAGAGATTTATAATACCTCCGAGATACGGGTCTGATTTAATCAGAAAAATATCTTAACTTAACAGGTTATGTCTAATGGTATTAAGTCTTACGTGGCAAAATGGTTTTAATAATAAACTACGCGTTTAATACGCGTATAAAGCCGTTTTAAGCGACGTACGGGTTAAGATACCAATCTGAGTTTTCTAATCAGCAAAACAAGTTCAAAATACTATATTTATTATTTTAAATCAGTGGCAATTGGATTGGTATCAATCGGATTCATAAAACTCGTTTTATGGCCTAAAAGGGCATATTCGGTGTTAACCGAATCAATGCGATAAGCCTAGCTTAAGACCAGCTTAAAAATAATTAAAAATCTCCAAAAATCCTCAAATATTATTTAACATCAGCGGGTAATAGTTTTGGTACCGAAAATCGGGTTTAGATAGGCTATGCGTTAATCGCGCCGTTTAATTAATAAAAAGCTTATTATTTACGCAAATGCGCATATCTCCTAATCTAGACCTCCGCTTGACGTGAAAATTTACGTACATGCTAAATAATCAGTAACTAAGATTATTGTATTTCCACATTTTCAAAATACTCGTTATAAGGTCATAAGGGCGTTATGGTCCACTTTAAGCGATTAACGGAAACGTGTGCATGCAACGGATAATCAACGAAACAAGTATAGAGACTTATACTAACATGCAACCCAATCCTAATGAGACTTTAAGGTATGTCTAATACCAACTAAAACGGGTCAGAACCGAAGTCAACGCAAAAGTCAAGGTTTTGCGCCTTTCGGTTCCGAACCGGGTTTAAATAGAAATTTGTCGAGTCGGGCAAGCGCAAACAAGTTTTTATACTTATTACCAAGTTATATTAAGGTTAGAACAAGTTACACGCCTTACGGATTGCATTTCATGCATTAAATCATAAATGTCAATTCTGTTGACTTTTTCGGTCAACGTTTGACCCGACAAACGACCTAGTTAGGTCTGGATTTGGTACTTGCCCTTATAAGGGTTTAATACCCATATAATTACCTATCTAATGGTACTTTTAATTCGGGTTACGACTGAGCTATCGATAACTAAACCCGAAGTCAACCGTTTAATACGATATGTTGACTTTTAAGCTAAAAACTAAACTAGAATTAATTTAGAAGGGATTAGAGACTTACTAGATGATTAGTGGATGACTAGGAAGGCTCTTGATCAGTTGCAAGCTCCCCAATAATCAGAATGCTTGGAATTGATTTGTGAATGAAAGTGGTGAATGAATGGGTCTTTAAATACAAGTTTCAAGCACCATAAGCAAGTGACAACCAAGCCTAGTGCCATCCACAAGTGATCAACACATGTTAGTAGCATGTAGGGGTGTCTAAGGTTCATGCATGTGCAAGAAAAACCGGCTGAAAGGGTCACAAGTGCATCAAACAGGCTGCTGCCTGTTTTTTCTGCATCTGCAGACCGGATGCGGCCCGCATTGAGTTTAAGCAAAACTAAAGCGGGCCGCTTTAGACCTAAAATTCAGATTTTTGTTGTTTGTTGTTGGATCGAAAGGGCAGCCGTTATAAACGACTTGTTGACTTCATTTTATCAATAGGGGACCTCCAATAAGTGTCTAATACTGTAACATACCCTACCATCATCCATTATTTCACTTGATTGCATATACAAGACCCGTAAATGACGGTTTATCGTTCATTTCAACATGGGATCACATCATGCATTTGAATTTTCCTTTAAAGGCAATAATTCCCTGAATTGAGGGTACATAGATGTGTAATTTAATATATCGGGTATTGGGATTTATAATTGAGGTGTTCAGAGGTAATAATTTAACATGACGCCACTTTAAATCCTACCGAAACATCTTTATTATATCCGGGTTTCCAACGCGTTTTGTCTTACATGACACGTGTCATTTTATTATTAACCCGAAATTTGCGAGGTGTTACATCCTCACCCCCTTAAAATAAATCTCGACCCGAGATTTACTGAAACAAGTAAGGGTACTTTTCTTTCATGGTGGATTCCAACTCCCACGTATACTCGGGACCTCTTCGGGCATCCCATTTGACCTTTACAAAAGGTATGTGCTTTCTTCGAAGCTTTCTTACCTGTCGATCTTCAATCGACAAAGGTTTTTCCACAAATTTCAAGCTCTCATCGATATGCACATCTGTATAGGGTATAATCACTGATTCGTCAGCGGAGTCAGCGAAACACTTCTTCAGATTGCAGATGTGGAACACATTGTGTATACTACTGAGCTCTTCAGGTAAGTTTAACTTGTAGGCAACTGACCCGATACGTTCGATAACCTCGAAAGGTCCTATGTATCTCGGGCTTAGCTTACCTTTCTTACCAAATCGCATCACCCCCTTCCAGGGTGACACTTTAAGTAGGACTTTGTCACCTACTTCGAAGTGAAAATCCTTACGATTTGGATCAGCATAAATCTTCTGCCTATTCCGGGCAGCTTGGAGATTGTTACGAATCTGGACAATCTTGTCCGTCGTTTCGAACACAATCTCTGGTCCTGACAACTGGACTTCTCCAACTTCCGCCCAACAAACAGGCGATCTACACTTTCTACCGTATAGTGCCTCAAAAGGCGCAGCCTTTATGCTGGTATGGTAGCTATTGTTGTAGGAGAATTCGATCAAGGGTAGGTTCTTATCCCAGCTACCTCCCAATTCGATCGCACATGCACGTAGCATGTCTTCCAACGTTTGAATAGTACGCTCACTCTGACCGTCAGTCTGAGGATGGTAAGCCGTACTAAAGTTCAAACGTGTGCCCAAAGATTGTTGGAAGCTTTTCCAAAAGTGCGACGTGTACCTAGTATCTCGGTCAGAGATAATAGCTACAGGTATGCCATGTAGAGCTACAATCTTATCAACGTACAGTTGGGCTAGCATATTGGAGCTATAAGTCTCCTTAATGGGTAGGAAATGTGCGGACTTAGTCAGTCGGTCGACTATCACCCAGATGGTGTCATTTCCTTTCCTTGTCTTGGGTAACTTGGTGATAAAATCCATAGTTACCATCTCCCACTTCCACTTAGGAAGTTCAGGCTGTTGTAGCAAACCTGACGGTTTCTGATGCTCGGCTTTGACTTGCGCACATGTCAAGCATTTTGCTACATGGGCGGCCACAGACTTTTTCAAGCCTATCCACCAATAATTTGCCTTTAAATCCTGGTACATCTTATCAGCTCCAGGATGAACGGAGTACTTGGAACTATGGGCTTCTTGGAGGATGACATCACGAAGTCCTCCAAAAATCGGAACCCATATTCGTCCGTTCAATCTAAGAATTCCATCCTTACTGAGAGATAACTGCTCCTCAGTTACTCCAAGCTTTTCATTGGGATAGTTAGCTTCCAACACAGCTTCCTTCTGTGCAGCTAACAACCTTTCTATCAAGTTGTTCTTTATTTCCATGCTCTTGGCATTGATTCGGATGGGTTTCACTCTTTCTTTCCGACTTAAGGCATCGGCGACTACATTCGCCTTGCCGGGATGGTATCTTTTTTCACAATCGTAATCATTAAGAGTTTCCATCCAACGGCGTTGCCTCATGTTCAAGTCCTTCTGGTTGAACAGATGTTGAAGGCTTTTGTGATCAGAATAGATCACACATTTTATTCCATATAAGTAGTGCCTCCACAGTTTTAGTGCGAATACAACGGCACCCAACTCTAGGTCGTGGGTGGTGTAATTCTTCTCGTGCACCTTTAACTGGCGTGAAGCATAGGCAATGACTTTGCCTTTTTGCATAAGCACACATCCCATCCCGGTGTGTGATGCATCACAATAAACTACAAACTCCTCTAGTCCCTCAGGCAATGTCAGTACTGGAGCATTGCTCAGCTTCTGTTTCAGAATATCGAAGGATTCCTGCTGCTTAGGACCCCAGTCAAACTTAATCTTCTTACGTGTCAGCGAAGTCAGGGGTGCAGCAATCCTTGAGAAGTTTTCTATGAATCGCCTATAGTATCCTGCCAAACCTAGGAAGCTACGAATTTCTGTAGGCGTCTTTGGCTCATGCCAATTCATGACAGCTTCAACTTTAGCGGGATCTACTTGAATGCCCTGCTCACTAACGACATGTCCAAGAAATTGGACTGCTCGAAGCCAGAATTCACACTTTGAGAACTTGGCATAGAGCTTCTCTTTATGAAGTAGTTCCAAAATACAGTGAAGATGCTTCTCGTGGTCAGCTTGGTTCTTTGAGTAGATGAGGATATCATCGATGAAAACGATGACAAATTTATCCATGTAAGGCTTACAGACGCGATTCATGAGATCCATGAATGCGGCTGGTGCATTTGTGAGCCCAAAAGGCATCACTAGGAACTCGTAGTGACCATAACGAGTCCTAAATGCTGTCTTGTGCACATCTTCATCTCTAACCTTCAATTGATGGTAGCCTGACCTCAAGTCAATCTTTGAGAAGAAACTTGCCCCTTGAAGTTGATCGAACAGATCGTCGATTCTGGGCAAAGGATACCTATTCTTGATAGTAACCTTATTAAGCTCGCGGTAGTCGATGCACAGACGCATCGATCCATCCTTCTTCTTGACAAATAACACTGGTGCTCCCCAAGGAGACGAGCTAGGTTTTATGAAACCTTTGGCTAGAAGATCATCTAGCTGCGTCCTCAGTTCCTTCATCTCCGTTGGTGCCAACCTATAAGGCGCCCTTGCAACTGGTGCTGATCCAGGAATAATGTCAATCCTGAATTCCACTTGCCTATCTGGTGGCAAACCAGGTAGTTCTTCAGGAAATACTTCGGGGTATTCAGAAATGACTGGGATATCTCCAATCTTGGGTTTCGGTTCATCAATAATCACCTGTGCCATGTAGATGACACAGCCCTTCTTTAAACACTTTGAGTCTTTGAGTATTGACATCTTCTCGGGCAGCCCATACTGGGTATCTCCCTGGATAGTAAGTGATTCACCAGACGAAGTCTTGATTATCACTTGCTTCTTATTGCAAATAATCTGGGCCTGGTTATGTGATAACCAGTCCATACCCAAAACTATGTCGAAACCGGCTAATTTTAAAGGAAGTAGAGACAAAGGAAAAGAGTGATTCCTAATGGATATGTAACATCCATCTAATAAGGTTGAAGCGGTTTCTATCGTGCCATCGGCTAGTTCCACCTCATACTTCACACTTAAAATTTTAACAGGTAGTTTTAACAATTCACAAAACTTACTATCTACAAACGACTTATCAGCTCCTGAATCAAATAATACTCTCGCGTAAACATCATTCACGAGAAAGGTACCTGTTATCACGTTGTCGTCCTTGACGGCTTCCTTTGCATCCATTCTGAAGACCCTTGCATTGGTCTTCCTAGCCTCTTCCGGCTTCTTGGCATATTTTGGGCAATTGCTCTTGATGTGCCCTTTTTCATTGCAACCATAGCAAGTTGCATCCTTTATTTTCTTGCAATCCACGGTTTTGTGTTCCCTGGATTTGCATAAACCACAAGCAAAAGGCTTCGATTGTGATTGAGAGTTGGATTCAAACCTGCACTTGCCAAAGTGCTGCCTCTTGCAGATTTTACATTTGGGTTTTTCACCCGACTGCTGGCCATCCTTTCTAAAACCTGACCCTTTCTTCTGGTCATTGTTTCCCTTCTGCTTTTTGTCTGTACGACGTGAGTTGTCATCCTCACGCTTCCTCTTTTCGGTGTCACTTTTCCTCTGTGACCTTTGTCTAACAGCATCCAAGGTAAGGGACAATGAAATGTCCGTTACTGACCGAAAAGTAGTTGGTCTCGAGGCCTTCACATTCGCCTTAATCTCCGGTTCCAACCCTCCAATGAAACGAGCTATACGTTTAGGCTCCGGAGTTACCAAGTAAGGAACTAACCTCGACAAAGTGTTGAAACTGGTTAGGTAGGCCTGACAGTCAAGGTTCTTCATGACCAGCGCCAGGAAGTCAGATTCAATTCTCTCAACCTCATGTTGAGGGCAGAAATTTTCTTTGATTTGTGCCATGAACTGCTCCCAGGTCATGTTGTATAACGGAACCTTTCCTGTAGCCTGGATCAATGATCTCCACCAGGCTAGGGCTTCTCCTTTGAACGACTGTGAGACAAACTTCACAATATCCCTTTCATGGCAACCACTAATATCTACCACAGTATCCATTTCATCCATCCACGTCATGCAATCAACAGCTCCTTTTTCCCCATTGAAGTCTCTGGGTTTGCACGACACGAAGTACTTATAAGTGCACCCTCTATTACGGGGTCCTTGATCCTGAATGACCCTCTGGGATGGAGCACTCCTTCGGTTTGACGAGTGGTGAGAATTACTGTTGTGGGCAGTGTGGGTCCTGGAAGGTGTTCTAGTGTGTGATGCAGAATGGGTCCTCGTATGGGTACCACTTGATCCATGGTTTTGTCTGTCCATGGCTCTATTAACCGCATTGTTTATCATAGCTTGCAGCTCTGCACCTGCTACGTTCACATGGGCATTATCAGGCACTATTCCTGGGTGACTGTTGACCTCGTTTGAGTCTGCCATGTATTTTGAACTGTAACATATTGACAATAATTTATTGGTGAGTTTATTATAGAATTGCCTTTCATGGCAATTTTTATTAACCGCGGTAAACATAGACCATATATGGTTAATTTATTTCTCACATTTATTTAGGATTTTTAAAATAATTTATCCTAATTATAAAACAATAACAGTTTTATTAGCACATAAGGCCTAGTCACAGGGACAATTTAAATTATAAGCTATGAATTCAAGAGAATCAAGGCTTTTTAAGGTTTGAACCAAGTTCATTACCTTTTTCAGACAGGGTCACAGACTATTACTGTCTTTTGTCTCATATGAAAATGAGAAGGGCCCGTAGGCATTATATTACCACGTATGGTTAAAATATGATCATCTTAATTGATGATGTAAACCTAGGATTCAGAGATCATTAAACTAGGTTAGGAATCTTTTAAAGAATTCCTTTATAATATGACGTATGTGATTTTAACGAATCACTTCTGTCAGGAGTGTTAACATGTTTTAAGATGTTAACAGGAAATTGAATCTTTTAGACAGGTCTTACCATTTTGGCCCGGTCTTATATTTGACACGAGGCTAGGGTTCACACTTTTAAGATCCTTAATTAATTAATTTCATAAGCAGATTAATTTAAAAGGAATGATTTTTAATTTATTTCATTTTATACATTATATATGCACATATGGAAATTATGAAATTTATAAAACAAACATTCCATTAATCTATTATACTATTACACACAGCCCTAAACGGGTCTTTTACAATTGATAAACTTACCCACGCAGGGGTTTAAACCAGGACATGCCCACGCAGGGGTCTTACAGAAAGATGTGCCCACGCAGGGGCTAAAATAGAAACAAGTCCTCGTATGGGACTAAGTACAAAAGGTAGATGTCCACGCAGGGACTACATACACATACAAATAATAAATGTCCACGTAGGGACTTGATTTTTAAAGTAGACATACACACATAAAGGATTTACTGATCCTTCTTGCTCTTTCCCTTGATTAAGTTCGTCAAGGTCTTGAACATACCCTGGTTACGCCTTCGGTCTTCCCGTGCCTCATGCCGCACCTCCCTAATACTTTGTAGGATTTCCTGATGCAGTGGTGGCGACATCTGCAGAGACGGCGGGGGTTGTTGGTAGTACGGGGGTTGTGTAGGCATCTGGTATCCCTGTGCTGGGTAGCCTACTCCCCAAGGACCTCCATACGGTCCCTCCTGGTTAAGGGCGTTGTAATTTGCTGCTACCATATACGGGTCGGCTTCAGCGTATCCGAGGTTAGGGTGAGTCGGTAGCTCAAACGGGTTGTACATCGAAGGACCCGTGTATGCTGGTATCTGATTATCGAAACCCATTGGTGGCGGTTGCTGCGCGTAGGGGTTTGATGGTCCACCCATCTGTGGAACTTCTGGAAGCGGCTGATAATTTCTGCCACTTGATTGTAGAGGAGAGTTGAGATGAAACTCTTCTCTTCGTGTGGACATCCGTGCTCCGGATCTCCTATGTCTTTGCGGTTGTGGAGGCGCCGGCTGAACTGGTGGCGGTGGAGGCGGTGGCGTAACTGCCTCAAACTGGTGATTCCCAGAGGAATCTTGATGATGCTGCTGATGCTGCTCATGCGGCGAAGAATAGTGAGGTTGTGGCTGCTCATGCGGCGACGAATGGTGAGAAGGTGTAAAATACCATTCGTGCCGAGTAAAGATAGCCTGGAAGCTATCTGGACCATTATAGGGTGGTCCTTGGTAAATGGAACTATCCGAGACCTCTATTGGGTGGTTGGGTGTTCCTGATGCGGTTTGTTCGGGGTCATCTTCCTCATCCATATCGTTTCCTCCAGAAAAATGGTCCTCCGGCCCCAATGGGTTAAAACCCACTGGTTCTTGTAGATAATCCGCCGGGTTGAACTGGCCTTGAAAAATTGGAGTGGGGTCTCCAAAAGGACGGTGCGACATAGATCGCTGTAACGGTATGTGTGAATGGTGAGGGTCTCTAGGCTCACTTTCTGGATGTGGCCCGTATGAGTCTTGAGCGGGAGTTGTAGAGCTGTTTGAAACCGACCGTCTTGCCGGTTGAAATAGGCCTCTCTGGTTCCGCCGAGTACCGTCACTCTCGGCGGGGATAGGAGCTCGTGTATTGGATGGCCCAGCTTCATGGTCGTTGGGGGCGGTGGTCGGCCCCTTTCCTCCTCGTCCTCTCATACGTAAAAATCTTGGAGGCATTTTCTTGGTTATACCTGTCAACAAAACATAAGATAACAAATAACAAAATATAAAGTTTTTAAAGAACAAAACAAAAACCGAATAGGGTGGAATTTGTCTTATGTTATAAGTCTAGACTCGAAAGTTTAAATATGTGCAATTGTGTAACTGAGATTAAACACAAAAGGCTAGTGTTTAATTCACTCAGAGTTGGCTCTGATACCAACCTGTCACACCCCGGATTTCCACGTGTCACCGGTGGGCCCGGTGGGGGAGTATCGTGACGTGGTTGGCAACATAATAGTCAAACAACACAATATTTGAATGCACAGCGGAAGCAATATATAGATTTAATTCAACCAAACGATATTGTAATATGAAGTATCACAAATAGTCGAATAAAATCCACAGGTAGATCAAATAAAACAAAAAGGAAACAAATGTTCAACAGATATGACATCCAAGCTGGCGAGACTTAATGGGGATGCTAGGAGACAAGCCAGCCTATTTCGCGTAGTACCTGCACTCAATCTTTTTAAGAAAATACGTCAGTTTACACTGGTAAATACAATCAACCGACTCATTTTGAAAAGAGTTTAAGAAATGCATTTAAGGCACAAGGCACAAATATTTTATAACTTGGGATAATTATTTAATATATAAACTTGTAAAGGATTTACATGTTTCTTATGCGTTCAGTAGCCCGGATCGAGCCGGGTTAAGGATCAATTAACACACCACTTAAATTATGAGACACTACAGGTGTACGCCTACACCAGAGTGCTAAGGTCGTGGCCATTTCGTAAAATGATGCCAGGGATATCCGGGACACGGTCATTAACCCCCCAAAGGCTTTAAGCAACAAAACAATTCAAACGGAGACATCTCAATAATTTAACCATAATAAGATTAAATATTCAATGCCCGACCAAGCGGTATTTTATATACCTTACCCAAGCCCGTATAGGGAAATAAGTTAAAAGTATTTACCTGAGCAAGTATAGTTCAAAATCAGCGAGTGCGGTATCTTTTACTGGTTCTCCTAATCTGGAACGAAGGTTTATAATAACCTATTAGAATCCTAACGGGTCTTTAGTTAAGCTTACGCTTAGACCGGTTAGTTTTAAAGATACGGTTCGTACGCACGATTAAGCGAAGACCGGATAGAATGTGATTTAGACCCGAAAAGTTTGAGGACTTGTTTAATACGGGTTTATGATCCACATTCTGGATTTTGAGATAAAAATGATATCGTTTGACCCGTTTCGGCTAGTTTATGCAAACTAGTTACATAAACCGAACCGAACGCGTATAATGCATAACGGGTAACCGAAAGGGTCGCGAACAGGTTTCCTAGGTTAATACGCTTTAAATATGTGGTGATATCATTATGATATCTTCCATAATGCCCATAACGAGTTTAATCCCTAAATACGCCCCGTAGGGGTATTTTGGTCATTTTAAGGGTTATAAAAGAGATTTATAATACCTCCGAGATACGGGTCTGATTTAATCAGAAAAATATCTTAACTTAACAGGTTATGTCTAATGGTATTAAGTCTTACGTGGCAAAATGGTTTTAATAATAAACTACGCGTTTAATACGCGTATAAAGCCGTTTTAAGCGACGTACGGGTTAAGATACCAATCTGAGTTTTCTAATCAGCAAAACAAGTTCAAAATACTATATTTATTATTTTAAATCAGTGGCAATTGGATTGGTATCAATCGGATTCATAAAACTCGTTTTATGGCCTAAAAGGGCATATTCGGTGTTAACCGAATCAATGCGATAAGCCTAGCTTAAGACCAGCTTAAAAATAATTAAAAATCTCCAAAAATCCTCAAATATTATTTAACATCAGCGGGTAATAGTTTTGGTACCGAAAATCGGGTTTAGATAGGCTATGCGTTAATCGCGCCGTTTAATTAATAAAAAGCTTATTATTTACGCAAATGCGCATATCTCCTAATCTAGACCTCCGCTTGACGTGAAAATTTACGTACATGCTAAATAATCAGTAACTAAGATTATTGTATTTCCACATTTTCAAAATACTCGTTATAAGGTCATAAGGGCGTTATGGTCCACTTTAAGCGATTAACGGAAACGTGTGCATGCAACGGATAATCAACGAAACAAGTATAGAGACTTATACTAACATGCAACCCAATCCTAATGAGACTTTAAGGTATGTCTAATACCAACTAAAACGGGTCAGAACCGAAGTCAACGCAAAAGTCAAGGTTTTGCGCCTTTCGGTTCCGAACCGGGTTTAAATAGAAATTTGTCGAGTCGGGCAAGCGCAAACAAGTTTTTATACTTATTACCAAGTTATATTAAGGTTAGAACAAGTTACACGCCTTACGGATTGCATTTCATGCATTAAATCATAAATGTCAATTCTGTTGACTTTTTCGGTCAACGTTTGACCCGACAAACGACCTAGTTAGGTCTGGATTTGGTACTTGCCCTTATAAGGGTTTAATACCCATATAATTACCTATCTAATGGTACTTTTAATTCGGGTTACGACTGAGCTATCGATAACTAAACCCGAAGTCAACCGTTTAATACGATATGTTGACTTTTAAGCTAAAAACTAAACTAGAATTAATTTAGAAGGGATTAGAGACTTACTAGATGATTAGTGGATGACTAGGAAGGCTCTTGATCAGTTGCAAGCTCCCCAATAATCAGAATGCTTGGAATTGATTTGTGAATGAAAGTGGTGAATGAATGGGTCTTTAAATACAAGTTTCAAGCACCATAAGCAAGTGACAACCAAGCCTAGTGCCATCCACAAGTGATCAACACATGTTAGTAGCATGTAGGGGTGTCTAAGGTTCATGCATGTGCAAGAAAAACCGGCTGAAAGGGTCACAAGTGCATCAAACAGGCTGCTGCCTGTTTTTTCTGCATCTGCAGACCGGATGCGGCCCGCATTGAGTTTAAGCAAAACTAAAGCGGGCCGCTTTAGACCTAAAATTCAGATTTTTGTTGTTTGTTGTTGGATCGAAAGGGCAGCCGTTATAAACGACCTGTTGACTTCATTTTATCAATAGGGGACCTCCAATAAGTGTCTAATACTGTAACATACCCTACCATCATCCATTATTTCACTTGATTGCATATACAAGACCCGTAAATGACGGTTTATCGTTCATTTCAACATGGGATCACATCATGCATTTGAATTTTCCTTTAAAGGCAATAATTCCCTGAATTGAGGGTACATAGATGTGTAATTTAATATATCGGGTATTGGGATTTATAATTGAGGTGTTCAGAGGTAATAATTTAACATGACGCCACTTTAAATCCTACCGAAACATCTTTATTATATCCGGGTTTCCAACGCGTTTTGTCTTACATGACACGTGTCATTTTATTATTAACCCGAAATTTGCGAGGTGTTACAACTGAACTTTTCTTTTCCACCTGTGGCTCATCTGATTTTGTGGAATCAGATTCATTGCCAGATTTTACATCAGATTCTTTAACAACCCATTTTTTATTGTCAAGATGAGCCTTCTTTTTGTAAAATCTTTTAGAACTTTCACCAACTTCATTTTTTGAATTTTCAAAAATTTTGAAGTTTGTAGTTGGTGAAACATTCTTTTCAACCAGTTTTTCTTTGAGTTTATCGGATACTCCCTGTTTTCTGTTGTCTTTGTTTGGACAATTGTGAGCAATATGTCCAGCAACTTGGCATTGAAAACAGATCCTTGTATCTCTTTGCAGAAAATCTCTATCTGAATGAAACACTCCAGTCCCTGTTCTCTCCCTTTCAACAAAGAATTCTTGATTTGTCTGTCTCCAAAATGAACTCTTCTGTTCTTCCTCTGCTGTTGTACCTAAAACAAATTTAGTAACTGTTTTAGAGAATTTTTCATTTTTACCATTTTCTGGAGGAATAAAACCAAGACCTTTCTTTTTGAAATTACGGTTTTGGTTTGGTTTCTTTTGAAAACCAGAACCAGAACTGTAACCTTTTTTCTTGTTTAATCTTTGTTGTACTCTTGAGGTGTAAGGTTTAGGTTTATCATTAAGATTTAAATCTTTTATTTCAGAAATATTAATTTCAGTAAGTTTGAAAACCTTTTTGATCAATTCAGTTTTGACACCTCTTATTGGAAACTCTTTGTCAAAGTATAATTTGTCCGAATCATTTAAAGTATAAGCAACTTCAAATGTTCCATCATCCAAATTAGCCTTTGATAATAAAAATTCTTTACTATAGGACCGTTTAACCGTTGGATTTGAACTGTTGACCGACGAACTTGAACCACCAGACTCAAACTTTGACTCAACCACCTCCTCAGTATCCAACACTTGATCAACCACCTTTTTGATTAACTCAGACTCATGATCAGTATCAGACGAGGTAAATGTGATATCAATATTTTCTGGTAAAACGTCAGTTTCCTCTGATTTTAACTTTATATTGACTGCTTTTTCGACTTGCTCCTCATTTGGTTTCCTAGGAGAATAACCTTCCCAGATAGGAGGCGGACACTTGTTATACTTAACAGTCGATTTCTTACCAGTCTCTTTCTTTTTCCTTTCATCTTCAAATGCTTCAAAACCTGCAACAGTAGGATAAACTCTATCAATCACATAGTCAGAACATGAATAACTAAGAAGTAACCTTCTGATTCTTTCGTTCTCAATCTTTTCATTTTCCAAATTCTGCTTCAGTTTTGCATTCTCTTCAATGTAATAATTGATTGCCTTTTGCTTTTGCATCAAAGTTGAATTAGTCATGGTTAACGCCTTTTCTCTTTCTGAATTTGTTGTTTGAAGACTAGTCACTGTTCTGTTCAAGACACTGTAAGATTCTTTCACATAATTGATGTCAGACAGCAACTTCTCTATCAATCTTTCTCTGTCAAACAACAACACATCTTTATCTTCACACTTCTTGCAAACTTCCGAACACTTCATGCAAGGCTTCTCAACCTCAACAATCTTCTCAATCTCTACAGTCTTCACCACTTCAATAACCTTTTCTTCAACACTTTCTTTTTCAACCTCAGTCACCTTTTCTTCTTCAACAACATTTTCATTCTTCAAATCTTGTTGTTGTTCTTTTTCAGCTCTTTTCTCCTTCAGCTTCTCCAATCGTTCTGCAAAATAGAAATGAAAACTTTCAGGAGATAAGTGACTTTTAGCGACATTAATATGTTTTTCTTCATCATTATCACTGCTGCTATCAACTGGTGTCTGATCAAACTGTGTAGATTTTTCAGACTCAGTATCTGAACAACCAGAATCAACTGGTGTTTGATCAAAAACAACTTCTTTTTCTGAACTATCATCATTTTGAACACTCTCATCAGAACTTTTCAAACTTTCTTCATCACTGTCAGAACTTTCATTAAATGCATTAGATTCTTCTTTCACACTATTCACTGTCTCACCAATAGATCTCATCCACGTAGCAAACAAATCTGGTTCTTTGACTATCTTTGCAATAAATGCTTTGAAACCACCTTTCTCATCCACAAACATATCCCAGCTAAACCCTTCAGGTAATTCTTCATCATTCTGATCTACCAAACATGCTGAGTTTTCAGAAGATATGTATTTGCTCCAGTTGAAATCTACCAAGCATCCTTTCTTCGAATCTTCAATCTTTCTACCATGAGCCATTTGTGAATCTTGTAATTGACCAACTTGCTGATAGATGGCTTTCCGGTAGTAGTCTTCTTTTTCGAACGGATTCTGAGCACCACTCACTTCTCTGTTTTTGCACTCCCGTTTGAAATGACCTTTTTGCCTGCATCTGAAACAAGTAACTTTAGATTTGTCAAATCCTAAATTAGAAACACAAGCATCAAGAAAATCATTTCTTCCAGTGATTGTTTTGAACTTCTCAGCCCTTCGAAGAACACTAGCAAGACACCACTTAATATCCATGAGTTCCATTTCTTCAGCATCTATCTGATCATAATCCTCCTTTGTCAACATAGGATTTCCAATTCGACCAGCTACCAATCCCTCATAGGATACCAACACCGAACTAAGTAGAGCCATGTGATCCTTTGCTATGTCTTCTGAAAAACTTTTACCTTCTGGCAGATTGAGAGCTATATTGCACTGAATCACACAACCATTTCCCATCTTTGTGTTTTCTGATGAAGTCTTTGGATTAAAACTTGGATATGATGAGAAACTGCTACTGCTTTTGTTTGTGCTTTGATCAGTTTGTTCTGTAGCATTCTCAACACTATATGCAGTCTGAATCTTAGGACTTCTATCAGCTTCTGATGTAGGAACACTGCCTTTATAATACATCTTCACATCCTGTTGACCACTTGGATTATTCATCCTAGCAATCTTTTGCTGTTCCAGATCCTGACTTTCAATCTTTTCAATGAATTTAGATATTGATAAACCATCATAAACACCCGTATTTTTCAGTATCATCAAATACGTTCCCCACTCTTTCTGTGGTAAAGCATCAGCTAGCTTATCAACCCATTCCTCATTTTCCTTTGTGATGTCCATCATCGACATCGTTCTCACCAGATGACAGTACCTTTCAATTAACTTCTTCGTGTCTTCCCCGGGCAGACTTGTAAACAGATCAAATTCTTTTTTAAGTAACGACTTCTTGTTCTTAATCATATTTGCACTTCCTTCAACCTTTACTTTCAAAGCATCCCAAATCGACTTCGATGTTTTATCATGTTGAAGAAGTATGAATATGTCTTCTTTGATCGCCTGTTGTAACAAATTAATCATCATTTTTTCAGCCCGATACATCTCTCGTTCTTCATTGCTGAAATCTGAAATCTGTTTAATTGTTTGTAGCTCAGTTCTTGGTAATACGTACTTCTTCAAAATGCACTCCCATGATCTCAAATGATTAGCTTGAACCCAGTTTTCAAACCTATCTTTCCAACCATAATATTCCTCAATACCCATAAGCTTTGGCGGTTTCTGTGTAGTTCCCGTCTCATTCTCTAAGTTCACAGCTTTAGCAATTGAAGATTGACCCGTCGGTGTTGCAAATGCGTTGTAGAATTCAGTACTCATGATGACGTATTAAATTTTTCAACACTGTGTCTTAAAAGCGAAATCAGTTTGTAAGTTGCCACAAAAGCGAAACCCTAAAGTGACGTTTGAGCGAAACCCCAAGTTGTACGTTTGAGCGAAACCTCTGATTAGCCTTTTTAGCGAAACCCCAAATTACCACTAAAGCGAAACCTCAAATTACCACAAGAGCGAAATCTCAATTTACCCTAAGAGCGAAATCACTGTGACACAAGAACGATACCCTGACCTCAAAAGCGAAACCCCTTCGAACCAGAATTTAGTCCATTTTACTTAGAATCTAAGTCTCAAACTTTCCAGGGTTTGTCTATGCAAGATTATCTATGTGCTGAACAATTTTGATCCAATTTTGACCGTGAAAACCCTCTGAATTAAGAAAAGTATGTGTAGAAGTGAGAAAAACCAATGAAAACCAGAAGAAAACAAGCTAATTTCAGCAGAACTCCTCCTCCTGAGCTCTGATACCACTTGTAGGACCGATTTCGGATCCGAACGAGTCGATCAGAGGCGTTCTCCTATGTTTCAGGTGCGGAATTACAAGAAACAAAGGTAGAAATAGCTTTAAAACACTGTTTGATTGATTGGATGACAATTACAGCTCAAATCTCACACCGGCAGCACTTCGGCGTAGTTGTCAAGAGTCTGATAATGATTTCGCTCAAGAGGACCCTATTTGTAGGGTGATGGTTTCGCTTATGTGTCATGTACACATAAGCGATACCCTCTTGTACACATGAGCGAAATCATCTCTAACTACCTATAAAATTTTACATATTCTCGTACAACGTGCCCTGATCTATACAATGAAATCTAAGATTCGATACAAGACGAAGTCAACAGATGTAGTGCATCAACAACTATGATGATAGGAAGATCTTTATAAGGATTCAGTTTTGTCCTTGTTGAATCATAATATCCGTATTAAAGCACATAAAGAATCCAATTAAGGACTTTGATTTTGCGCTTTAAACATCCACAAGGATCTAACTATGAAGATAGGAAGATCCTATAAGGATTTGGAATTCGTGTAGGGAGAAATGTTTCGAAACCTTGTACTAAGTTTGCTAAGTAAACATGTTTATAAAATGTTTTAAAACCATGTGAGATGATTTTGAAATCATGTATGAGGTTTTTGAAAACATGTATAATCTTTTGAAATCATATGCTATGTAAAATATCGTGAAACCGGGAAGATATGATATGTATATTGTGTAAGACGAATTAAGGATTTACGAAAGTACCCTTAGGTATCCAAATTAAGGATTTAAAGTGGTACTTTGGGGTAATCGTCCAGATTTGTAACTTGTACCTTTTACTTTGTTTCTTAGAAGAAACGAGTACTTAGGATTTGTGTGGAGACCGCGAGCGATCAAAAATGGAAGAACTACGAGAGTAATTTGTCTTGCAAGGAACTCGGTTCCTTGGTGTCGGTATCGTAGGGGTATGTCATCCATACATGTAACCACATTTGTTTTTGTATATCAAAATATCTGCTTCACACGTTGAAAGTGCGACGGTAGTCTGCTTCTTACATTGCCAAGTCACCAGACGTGGTCAGAAAAACTGGCATCCTCCTATTGTAGACTTTGAATTCAGTTTGCACCATCCGAAATCAGAGTCAAAGTAACCTTCCAGTCTGAAATCACTGTCTTTTGGATACCACAACCTCAAACTTGGAGTTCCTCTTAGGTAGCGTAGAATCCGATTGACAATGACCACATGAGAAGATCTTGGAGTTGACTGATAACGGGCCGCGAGGCAGGTCAAGTACATTATAACGGGCCGAGATGCAGTGAGGTACATTAACGAACCAATTATTGAGCGGTATAGTGTTTCATCGACCTTTTCTCCGGTGAGATCAGGATTGATACCGTGATTAGTTGCTAATGGGGTAGACATAGGTGCAATCTTTGAAATACTTAATTTCTCCAGAACATCATGGACATACTTTGTTTGATGTATGAAGATCCCCTTCGGCATTTGATCGACTTGCAGCCCAAGGAAAAACTTCATCTCATCGATTGACGACATCTCGAACTTCTGCTTTATCACGTTCTCGAATTCTTTGTAGAGTTCCTCTTTTGTGGACCCAAAAATAATATCAACATATATTTGCATGATCAGAGGATGTCCAGCGACTTCCTTTGTGAAAAGAGTGGCATCTACCTTTCCTCGAGTAAGCCGTTGGATAGCAAGTATTGAGAATGTGTCTCATACCAGGCTCTCAGGGCCTGGTGCAATCCGTTGAATGCTTTATCCAAGAGGTAGACTTTATCTTTGTGTATCGGATCGGTGAAGCCAGGTGGCTAACCGACGTAGACCTCCTCTTTCACTTTACCTATAGGAATGCCGACTTAACATCCAACTTATATACTTTGAACCCTTTCCATGATGCAAAGGCGATAAAGATTCTGATAGCTTCTAGTCTGGTAACTGGAGCATAAACTTCTGTGAAGTCTATTCCTTCCTGTTGACTAAAGCCCTGAACAACTAGGCGAGCTTTGTTTCGAACAATCACGCCCCTATCATCCCTCTTGCATTTAAACACCCATTTCGTGTTAATCTTTTTGCGACCATTAGGAAGATCCACTAGCTTCCACACACCAAGTTTCTCAAACTGACCTAGCTCTTCTTGCATAACATTAACCCATAACTCCTCAGTTAGTGCATCTTTATACGTTCTCGGTTCAACCTGTGAAATAAAGCAACTGAGTGAAAAATCATTTTGTAACGGTGCAATTTTAGTATAAAAACAAGCAAAGCCTTGGTCGATTTGGTGTCTTGTTCTAAATCATGACTGCAACTCTCCAATAATCAACTCCTCGGGGTGATATGATAGAGTCCTCGGCATAACTTCACCAGGAACATTCACCTCGCTTTCCGGATTAGTAACATTTTGATTTGTAACTTGCTCATCCACTTGAGTTGTCTGATCTGATGACTGGATCTATTCCCCCTCAAGTTCTGAATCACCTTGATCATAATTCGGGCTATCCGAATCAGACTCTGATTCATCAAATACTCCTGTTTGATTTTCTTGAGCACGCTCCTGTTATGCAGTTGTCTGAGTTTGCTGCAAATCTGCATCACTATGACCACTTTGACTAGGACCAGCTTAATGATCATTTGTATTCTGTTGACGTTTGGAAGTCTTGTTTGACCATGAGTTAATCTGAGAACCTTCGTATTCCTGATATAGCTTTATCTGATCAATAAACTCTGGTTCTTCAGGAAGATCGAATGACTCCCACAATATTTCGTAGTTGAATCGCCATGAGTCACCAGGTTTCTATGGAGGCATAGTATAACCCTGACATTCCACATGTTGAGCTTCAATAATTTTTCCAAGACTCGGAACGAAAACTCATCTAAGTGGACTAGAATAACCCACAAAGATTCCCTCCAAACTCTTAGAACCAAACTTTCCATTAGGATCCAAAACCGTACAAGGTGACCGAAACGGGTCCAGGTATTCGAGATTTGGTTTTCTTTTGTTGAGTAGCTCAAACCATGTTTTGTTATGCTTTTTCACAGTCAAAACCCGATTCAGAGTATAGCAAGCAACAGATACGGCATCTCCCAAAAATTCACAGGAAGTTTTCCTCTCTGCTACTCCATTCTGTTGCGGAGTGTACGGAGCACTGAATTCTTTCAAAATACCCTTTCTGTCATAGAATTCTTCCATCTGACTGTTTTTAAATTCGGTACCATTATCGCTTCGAAGTCGACAAATGCGCCTTTGGTACAAATTCTCTCTCTTTCGAAACAGATTCAACAAACTTGTATAGGTTTGATATTTTGAATTCAAGAACATAACCCACGAATACCTCGAATAATCATCTGTAACCACTAAGCAATATAGATTACCGGTTATGCTCTTTACATTCACAGGACCAAAGAGATCCATGTGAACTCTTTCTAGCGGTCTCGAGATCGAATTTTCCATCTTCCTAGGGTGAGACTTCTTGGTTTGTTTACCTTTTTGACAGCTGATGCACTCACCTTCCAAGTGAAAACTCTTCAAATTCACACCTCTGGCTAAATCATTATGCACCAAGTGATTCATCTTTCGCACGTGTATGTGACCCATCTTTCATTGCCACAAGATTGAATCTTTATCGGTAGCTTTGGAAACGAAACACTGAGGATGACCAGAAGTTGTCGTCACTATGCTCATGTCTAGAACGTACAGATCGTTCTCCCTCGGTGCTCGCATTATGATCCACTCCTACGGGACAACAAACCCCGGCTTCAGAATCAGACACTCTTTGTCGGTGAAGTGAGTTGGATACATTCTGTCACATATCTGGGAAACGCTTAGCAAGGTGTTCTCCAACTCCAGAATGTAGTTGAATCTTTCAAAAGGTACGACACCATTCGATAAAGTGCCCTCCCCGATTATTCTTCCACCTTGGTTTCTAGCAAAACCAACATATCCACCATTAAAGCCTCTAACATCATACAACAAGGTTTTCCGCCCCGTCATGTGCCTAGATGCTCCGCTATCCATTATCCACTTTGATATCGATCTCGGGAGCTCCTACACATTTCAAATGCAATTTAGTTAGATGAAGCAACCCAAGCCTCTTTTGACTCGGGTAGCTTGACATTTAAGTGAGTTTTCATGGTGTAAAGTGGTGGAAAATTCTTATCGGTCATTTCCAAGTTTTTCTCTGTTCCAACCTCAACCTTTTTGTACAGGAAAAATTCATCTTTTGGTGGTTGACCAGATGGTTGAATAGCTTTGGGAACATACTTCTTGACCGGTGGGGTCGATGAAGTTTGTTTCTCCAACTTTTGATACAAATCCAAAGGTACAGACTTCGCAGCCGATTTGGTTTGAGAAGTTTGTTTTTCTTTTATAACACTATCAGGAAACTTTGGTTTTGCTTCAACTGATGCCTTGACTTAAGACTTTGGCATCCATGTTTGTTGTTGTGCGAGAAAACGCTTGGAAGATTCAGCAGTTTTCTTAACTGGTTGTTTAACTTGTTTAGAATTGATTCTAGCATTTTCAATTTTTGGAATCTTCTTCTCAACAAACATTGGCACCTTGCCTTTTGCATCATTTGACTTCTTGGGATTTTCAACAGTCATAGACTTAGGTCGTTGATTGGTGCACTTTCGTGCAATGTGTCCAATCTGATAGCATTTAAAGCACGTTCGGGTATCGACAACCCGACTCTGACCTTAAGTTTGTGGTTGTGAGACTTTCTTTTCGAAAAACTCTTCATTAGATTTTGAAAATATTTCAGACTCTTGTTCGGTCATCGAACTCGAACATTTCACAAAATTTGTTTTCTTCACAGATTTTGACTTTTGGAAATTCCTTCTTTGATAATTCTTACCACCCCGTTGCCTAGCGAACCCTCTATTCTGGTTGTTATTTTGAAAACGTGGTGGCACATTGGGTTTGTTATAGAAAGATTTATATCTTTGGAAATTCAAACCTTTTTTGAACTCGACAATCCATTAACCTCTGAAATATCAATTTCAACCAATTTAAACACTTTCTTCAGCTTATCCACATTGACGTTCTCAATCAGAAACTCCACAATCCGAGTACAACTTATCTGAACCATTCATCTTGTACATGACAAGATTCAGTTCGTCCTCTAAGTTGTTCTTAGACTTAGATTTCGGGATGTAATTGTTCAGAAAACAATCATCATCTTCTTGTGACACTGTGGAATCGTTGTCTGTTTTTAAAACCTTTTAAACAACATCTTTCACAACCTCAGATTCGATACTCTCCTCATCGGATTATGAACTAAAAGTGATATCGATGTTATCCGGTAATTTATCAACTTCACTTTTCTCATTTAAATCTGATTCTTTAAGCAACCCAAACTGTTTTTAGTGAAGGTTTTGCTAATGGGTGGTGGAACCTTGTGATACCCTACCCCGGTTCCATCTGAGTATACATCTTCACCGTCTTTGTTCTTTCCAATGGGTTTGGGAACGATGTGTTGAAGAACGTAGCTGGCGGAAGTGTAACTGTTTAGTTTCAAATTAATTCTTTCATTTTCAATCTTTGCTTCTTGATATTGAAGCTTGAGATTCGCAATCTCATCCAGCTGAGCATTTCTCTGTCTTTCTTTTTCTTGAAGAACACATGTCAGAGACTCATGTTTTCTTTACGAGTTTTAGAAATTTCTTTCATCTGAGTCTTAACGACTGAATTCCCCTATGTAATTAACCGAACAAATTCCGGCCGAATTCACATCACATCGTGCGGGGAAATTTACCTAGTTATCTTTTAAAAATGTTTCAATTTTCTTAGCTTATCTAGGTAAAGATTCTAAGAAGTTCTTTTTCTATGCAAATTTTAAAGAACTTATGAAACCAAGTTCACAATACCTTTTTTCATGATATTATACAGATTTAAAAGAAATTATGAAACCAAGCTCACAATACTTTTTTTCTTGATAACTTATAGATTACTAAATAAAGATTAAGAAGTTTTTAAATGTATAAAAACATGCTTTGAGCATCTGATCTCACCCTATCAAATTTATGGTATCAAAAGTGCAAGAACTCAGAAAATACTCAAACCAAATTTTATTAACCCTAAAAATGAATACACGGAACAAACGTACCGGATACAAAGAACTCCCCGACTCTTAGTAGATCATCAACCCGATGATCATTAACAAACGAACAACAAGAATCATAAGAACTGTGAATAAGAATGATTCACAGTTTAAAACCCTAATTCACCACAAGAGAGAGTAAACAAGAGAACTAAAAAATCCCTTAGCTAAAATGACAAACAACACTGGACAGTAACTTATATAGAGACCCGGATGGATCTAACCGACTCACAACTAACCTAGGTTGTGTAACAACCACACAGGCCTTCAACCTTCAAGCCCAAATCCAACAGTCCACTAGTAGTCTACCCCAATACTTCAATTAAGCATAACAGGTACAAGCCCATTGTCCAATCCAACCATTCTTTTTTCTATGTCAAATATAAAGATGTTAGATTTAAAAAAAATAAAACATGCAATGGAATGAAATGGAATAATGGAATTGAAACTTTATAAACTTCATAATATGTTGTCTTTTTAACACCCCCCCTTCCATTATTTGAACACATCAAATAGATTTAACTGGCTTCATAACATCTAATGATTTTTAACTAATACACCCTTAGTAAACAAGTAGACTAATTGTTTTTCAGATTTAACACCAACACTTTACAAAATTCCTTTTGAAATTAAATCACTTAAGAAAAACAAATCTAACTCAAAGTGTTTGGTCTTATCATGGAAAACTAGATTAGCTGCTACAGACACAACAACATTATTATCTTAGAAAAATTAATAGGAATTTTAACAACTACGTGAAGTTCACTTAACAAATTTTTGAGCCAAATAGTTTCACATGCAGCAGCACACGTAGCCTTATATTAAGCCTTTATTGAAGACCTAGAAACTGTTGTTTGTTTTTTGCTTTTGCATGACACCAAACAACTACCAAGAAAAACACAAAAACCAGTGACATATTTTTTGGACACAAGACATTTTGCCTAATCAGAATCAACACAAGTAGCTAAATCAAAAGAAACTTTTTTGCTGAACAACAACACTCTACCAGGTGCATATTTAAGATATCTCAATAGGTGAAAAGCAAGTTTTAAATGACCTTCTGTAGGGCTATGCATGAATTAACTTAAAACATGCATTGCATATGTTATATGTGGCTTAGTTTGAGACAAGTATATTAACTTCTCTACTAATTGTTGATAAAAAGTTATGTTTTGTAAAGGACTAGTATTACTATTAAGTAAGTTATTCATCACATGACTTTGTTATTTAGGAACACTAACAGGTTTACAACCTAACATCTCATATTCAGTTAACAAATTTGTGCAATACTTCCTTTATGACAAATAAATCCCATTCTCAGAAGACAACACTTTTATGCCTAAAAAGTATTGGAACAAACCAAGATCCTTTATTAAGAACTTCGTTTTTAGACTTCATTTAACCTTCTCAATCTCAGATAATGAATTACCAGCAACAACAATATCGTCTACATATGCTAGTAATACAACAAACACATTATCTGCATTTTTCATAAACAAAGAAGTATCACATTTTCTTTGAAAAAGCCAAATTCAATCAACACACCAACAAGTTTTTCATTCCATATTCTTGGAGCTTGTTAAGCCCATATAGGGATTTCTTTAGTTTACATACTTTAGAGGAATCATTGAATCCATAGCCCTCAGGTAAATATATATAAACTTCCTCATTTAATTCCCCATATAAGAATGCATTATTGACATCTAACTGGAACAATTTCTATTTATTTTGAACTATAAGAGACACAATACATCTAACTGTAACAAATTTGACAATAGGAGAAAAAGCCTCTTCATAGTCTACCCCTTCTTTCTAACTAAACCCTTTTGCAACAGACCTAGCTTTCTATCTTCCTATTTTGCTATTTGACTTATATTTTATCTTGTATATCCATTTACATCCTACTATGCTTCTATTATGAGGTTTATCTACAACAACCCAAGTTTCATTTCTATGCAATACATGAATCTTATCATTCATTGCATCGATCCACCTTGGATCTTGAACAACCTCTTTATAATTCCTAGGCTCAAGATTTTTAGATAACACAGAAGCAAAGCATCTGTTTTCAACAGTCAATTTAGAAAAAAAAATTACTACCTTTTCGGTCCCAAATTTAACTTTTCCTTCTACAACAAAATCATAAAGTTTTCTTGGAAAAAATAAACTTCTAATAGATCTCCTAGGTAAAACATGTACATCAGAATTCTCTGTGTCATCCTCAGAAGTACCCTAAGCTTCATCTGTGATATAGTCACATGCTCTGCCCTATCAGGGGATACATAACCTTCACTTGTCTACTGAGTACAAGCCCTAACATTAGGTGTATCAGGCCTCACTGACTGCTGAAGTTCATGTGTTTCCACATCAGACTCACCTTGATCCCTTCTATCATCATTGGGAGTATCCACAGGTTGTAATTGTTTGAATTCTAAGTTATCATACAAGTCAAAGAAATTAAAAGTATTTATGTCTTTAAATGGATTGGAATCATAAGTTTCAAAAAATGTTTTTCTTTAAAAAGGGAATATTGTTTCGTAAAACTTAACATCTTTTGAAAAAAAATATTACTTCGGTGTTAAGACTATACAATTTATATCTCTTTTTTTCATGTGAATATCCAATAAAGACACACTTCCATACTCCACTTTTCAGTTTATAATTTTCATCTAAACTTGTACAAAAACACAATCATCCAAACACTTTAAAATGATTTAAGAAGGGTTTAAAATTAAGGAACAATTCAAAAGGAGTTTTGCTAGAAAGAATAGAGGATGGAGTCCTATTTATAAGATAAGAAGTAGTTAGAACACACGTATGCCAAAACCTAACAGGAAGATTACTTTAGAAAAGTAAAGCTCTAGTAACATTTAACAAGTGCATATGCTTTCTCTCAATTATTACATTTTGTTAAGGTGTATAGGCACATGTAGTTTGATGAACTATTCCTTTAACTTTACAAAACACAGACATTTGGTTGTTTAAAAATTCAGACCCGTTGTCACTTCTGAAACACTAAACAGTTTGATTAAATTGAGTTTGAATAATATTAACAAAACTTTGAATATTTTCAAAAACTTCTTTCTTATTTTTCATTAAGCAAACCTAAAAAAGCCCTGGAATAGTCATCAACTATAGTAAGAAAATACTTATGCCCTTCCTTACTAGCAACTCTATAAGGCTCCCACACATCTAAATGAACCAGTTCTCCTAAATGAGTACTTTTATGTTCACTTAGAGGAAAGGGTTCACTATGTTGCTTAGCCCTATGACATACATCACAAGGACCATGATTAGAGTCAAAAGAAAATTTTAAAGTATCTTTATAAATTTTAACAGCCTGATCAGCAGGATGTCCTAATCTAGCATGCGATAGTTTATATAATCTAATGCTATTAATATACACTTCATTAAACACAAGAATATTTCCCTATACAAACAGACCTTCCGGCTGAGTACCAGTCACTGGGACTTTCTTTGTTATTAAGTCTTGTATGGAACATTTATGTTCATCAAACCAAATATACAACCTATTATCCCTTGATAACTTATGAACATATGTTAAATTCATAGAGTATTTAGGGACAACAAAAACATCATGTAATATAACACCATCTACTAATTTTAAAGAGCCAATTTTAGTCACATGTGCACTTGTACCATTAGGATGCTTCACTTGAATTTTTAAATTTGACACATTCACATAGTCAGACAAATCATTTAAGATTTAACCATATGATTATTTGCCCATCAATCAATGATCCAACCAGTTCCTTTCCAGATATTATTCCCAAAAGAGTATATGGGTTTAGTAAACACATTAGAACAAAAAAACTCACTGAAACATTGCAGCGTTGTCATGTTTCAGGTGCTTTGTTCTTTAACAGAATCAATAATTTAGTCAATTGATTAAAAGTCAAAGAAGTCACAGAATACTATACTCATCTACAAATGTGTTGTTACTAGAACCAGTCTTTTTCCCTTGATTCCCTCTTGGTGTTTTCATCCAAGAGGGATAACCAATCAATTCAAAACACATATCAATGGTATGACCAACTTTGTAACAGTGTGAACATTTTAAATTCTGATTTGAACTTTTATTGAACCTTTTTATTAAAATCATAAACTTGATTTGATTTAGAAGCAAAACCAACAGTTTGATTCTTTTTAATACTGTTGTTACAAGAGTTTTATATGATTTTTCCCTAGATGCTATAGAAAATGCTTCATTAATGGTGGGAAGAGTTTCTTTAGTTAACAAAGTGGTGCTAACACCTTGATAAGTGTCATCAAGTCCCATAAGAAACTGCATGAGTTTAATCATATGACTAAAGTTACTAGACTCATTTACAGCTTCACATGTACTAGAAGGGAGTTGTAAATCTGATCCAATTGTTTCCATATAACATTCAATTTATTATAATACCAAGACACAGATTGACCATTTTGACTAAATGAGTTGGTCTTTTGATATAAATCAAAAATACTGACCTAACTATTTTATTAAAAGTTTCTTTCAAGTCCTTCCAAACTTCTGAGGCAAGTTAGGAATAAACTTGTCCTAAGAATAGTTGTTCGGAAACAAAGTTAAGTATCCATGTTAATACAACAGAGTTACATGTTTCCCATTGATTGGCTAGTACCTCATCAATCAAAGACTTTTCACATGTACCATCAATAAAACCATTTTTGTTTTTAACTTTCAAAGCTAATGTTAAAGAGTTAGCCCAAACTGTATAGTTTTATGTACCCTTCAATTTTATACTTGTTATAGTTAAGTTCGTAGTGTCACTATGATGTAAGTACACTGGATTGCTAGGTTCTAGTTTACCAATTAATGTTGCAAAAGGATTACCCTCTATATCAGCCATGTTAACAATTCACAGAAAGATACGACACAAAACAAATAATCACATAGATAATCAAACACAGTCCTACAAACCAAATGTTACAAACAATTAAAACAAGAACCACACACAATCAACGAAATTGTGCTAGTGTCCAGATGGTAGGATCATCACTCAAAAGGTGCCAACTAATTAACAATTAAGATTCAACAAATCGCAGATTAAATGCAACTAGGGATGACCAGGTCTCAATCAATCAAACCGGTCCATATTTGTGACAACCCGAGATTTCAAGTTCTTTCCTCTATGTATCACTTTTTTCGTAATCCTGTTTTGACAATTTGTTTTAACTTATGTCATGTATTTGTTTTATGTGATCTCATGTGTAGTTGTTTAAGTGTATAAAGTATCATAATGATTCAATATGGGATGATTAATATCTAATGTGCAATGGAAATTCAAGTCAACGAAGAGTAAGTCTTCGTCCCATCCCAAGTCGACGAAGATTGAGTCTTTGTAACGACGAACCTTCGCCAGATGATACTTCGCCGAACAGGGACTTCGGCCCAAGATAGTTCGTGGCCCAGAGTGGGCCGGACTACTATTAGATATCAAATAATCCCTCATAACGTAATTGTAAACAAGAATAAGCAAAACCCTAATTCCCTCAAATACCCGACGGCAACCTTCTTCTCGGGAGCTCTCTCTCTCTCTCTTTCTCGAATCTAAGCACCTTCGCTCCTACAACGTACTCTGGTTAGTGTATTAATTGTGTTTGAATGTACTGATATGGCTTTGTTTATGATAATTGATGTATTACATGAGTAGTGTAGTTTCTATGGATCGTTAGGCAACGAGTATGAACTCGTTGAATGCATGCGTGATAATCGGATCAATCAATAATAGAATGATCATAAGGATTTGGCAAGTTTCTATGATAATCGGCTGATTAGAAACATTTATAATGATTTGACCAATGATTAGGGTGTAGGATGTTTGTGTTTTGATCTATTGAGCTATATGATATATACACAGTTTTGACGGTTGTAGGATGAATGGTGTTATGGATTTAAGTTAGTGTGTTAATTATGATGAACTGATGATTAGGGGTTACATGAACATGAATGATAATTCACTGAATTAGAAGGTTTGATCTGCTTTGGGAATATTGAAACTGTTTGCTAAAATTCAGAAATTGTTAAGGGTTTTGACGAACAATTCCAGCGACGAACCCAAGTCGACGAAGAATCCTACTCTTCTTCGACATGCCTCTTTGACGAACATTGTGAACCTTCGTCGCCTTCACTCTGATGAAGATTGAGTCTTCGCCGAGCTCAACCCCGACGAAGGATAGTCCTTCATCAAGGGATCCTTCGCCACTGTGTAAACCAACATAACAGATTATGATGCATTTAATTATGGATGTTTGGTACTTATGAAAGCTATGGTTGTATGTTAACAAGAATGAGAAATCGGATGTGGACTTGTATGAGAATCGGATATGTGCTACATGTTGCGTGGTAATCTTTGTGATGAATGTAAACTGTGTAGATATGTGACTTAGTTTATTACGAAACTGATTTTATTGGTAACCACGGTAGGGTTGGTGGACTAACTGGAACAGGTAACTTATTATACCGAGCAAATCTAAGGTGAGTTCACTGCTCTTTTTCAAGCATGCGTCCCAGGGAGGGACATCGGGTAAATATTCCGGGGAGGAATATTGGGTAAAGGGTTTGACTGGAATGTTAAAATCGGGATCTTGGTTAATACACTCATATCTATCATTTAAGTCCCATCATATACCCAACATGTTGCCAGGGAGGCAACGGGGTTATTAGTTTATAGCGCTATTAGGTTTGGCACCCTCACACCATACCGGGGAGGACGGGCGTGAACTAATTACCTTAACCACTCGACCAATGTTTGATAGAGCATTGGGGAAGGGCAAATAATCTGGAGCCATCTGCGATAATCGAGTTATTAACAACATCGAATCTCTAAAATGTTTTAAACTCATATCTGGTAACTAAACGTGTTAACAAACTTTGAACTCACCAGCTTTGTCTGACACACTTGTCTGCATGCTTGCAGGACGTTAGATTCATGGATATGGAACTTCCGCTGACGTTTTGGTTTAAGTTATGATTTGAAACTATAATATGAAATAAATGAAATCTTTTATTTAATATATTGTTATAGTTCAGTGTGATTAGTGGCTGGATCCTGGTACGTCACACATCCCGCGCTGTTCCCGCATATGGTATTTTGGGGGTGTGATAGTTTGGTATCAGAACCACTGGTTATAGTGAACTAGGTTTTAATACGCTTTCATAAAACCAGACTATAATCGAACAGCTTCGAAATCGACCATGACACTCAGCTCCAGATTGCAAGGTTCGTCTCTCATTTACTTATTGCATAGCATACCTAGTGTACACTTATGTATAATGTTGCATGTGATTGCACACTTAGCACTACAGACTGAATTCATGTGTTACTTGCCTATGCTATGTGGTTGATAGAGTCACAATGTGACCTTCCTCTAGACTTTCATGATTTATGTTTTGTGATGTCTTTTGTCTTGCTACTCGAATTTGAGGTACCTTTTAGCACGGATTGGGAGGAGTTGAGATAAACATGCAAATTGCATTGTTATTATGGGTGCACACATAATAATAATCTGGGGTGCATGTGAGTCCCAGTGAGGCTTAACAAGTGTGAAGGGGGTTCCGCTCTGTTGTCTAATGCAAACCTAGTAGACTGTAGAAGTCATCGTGATGTCAGACTCCTACTAAATTCTGACCGTTAATCTTTTCCCTTCTCTTATATAGAATCATGAGTAGACGTGGTGGATGTAATGGTGGACGTGGTGGTGGCCCCATCAGTGGACTTGGCAGCATTAATATGACCCAGGCTGAATTAACCGACCTGATCAACACTCGTGTGGCTGAAGCCCTAGCGGCTTATAAGGCTGGTACGATGTGTGCCAATTATTCCTTATCCTTGTGTTGCGTACTCAAATTTTAACCGTGTGTTGTACTCTCTCTCATTTTAGGTCAACCCGTAAATCAAAACAATCCGCCTTTTTACACATTTAAGACGTTCATGGATTGTAAGCCACAAACTTTCAATGGGATTGAAGGGGCTGTGGGGCTACTTCGCCGATTTGAGAAAGCCGAGTCAGTCTTCGCTAAGTTTAACTGTCCCGTGGGGGACCGGGTAAAGTATGCTACAGGCACATTAGAGGATGGTGCCTTAACTTGGTGGAATGCCCAAGTGCAGATGTTGGGTATCAAAATGGCTAATGCAACTACTTGGGATGATTTCAAGGAGTTGATGCGGGAGGAGTACCGTCCTCGTGATGAGATTCAGAAACTCAAGATCGAATACTACAATCTGAAGATGGAGGGGTCCGAGATCGAGGCTTATACGAAAGGATCTCATGAGCTAGCTAACATGTGTCCGAACTTATCACGACCACCACTTCGAAGAATCGATTTGTACATCAAGGGCTTAGCACCGCAAGTTAAGAGTTTGGTTACTTCTGCAAATCTTAACAACCTGCCTCATATCATTCGTTTAGCGCTCAAGATTACCGATCAGGAGGTCGAGCGTGGTTCGCTACCACATCGGGTTGCTGCTACTCCTATTGCTACTACTACCCCTGCTAGTGATAACAAGCGCAAGTGGAACGATACGGACATGGTGTCTAACTCAAATCAGTCGCAGAAAAGGCCAGATAACAGCAATAATCGTAGTTTCAGTCAGTCATCCTCTGTTAACCAGGGTCAGAGAAGCAATCCGAATCAGGGCTCCTACGCTGGTAGGCAGCCAAAGTGCAACAAGTGTGGGTATCATCATCGTGGACCGTGGGTCCGAGCGTGCCTTAGGTGTGATAAGGTGTGCCATAGGGCAAAGGACTGTAGAGCTCCGTACCCAAAGCAACAACAGCAGCAGAATCAGCAGCAACAACAACAGCATCAGCAACAGCAAAGGCAGCAGCCCCATCAGAACCAAGGCATTAGGAAGGGGTGTTTCCAGTGTGGGGACGAGGGTTACATTAAACGGGATTGTCCTCAGTTGAATCAAAATGCCAACGATAACAACAACCGCCAGAATAACAATAACAATGTTGGGAACAATAATAACGACAACAATGGGAGCAATGGTGCTCGTGGAAGGGTATTTACGATTGATGCTGGTGATGCTAGGAATGACGGAAATGTCGTGACTGGTACGTTTTCTGTGAACAATCTCTTTCCTTCTGTGTTATTTAATTCCGGTGCCGATTGGAGTTATGTGTCCTTAGAGTTCAGTCAACGATTAGGGTTAACTCCAACACATCTAGAAGCTAAGCATGTAGTAGAATTAGCTGATGGTAAGACAATTGAAGCCTCACACATCATTATGGGATGCAAACTCGATCTTGTGGGTCAAGTGTTTGACATCGACCTCTTTCCTGTTACCCTCGGTAGTTTCGACGTAGCGGTTGGTATGGACTGGTTATCCAAGCGTCGTGCTGACATACTTTGTAAAGAGAAAATCGTATGTATTCCTCTCCCAAGTGGGGAGTCTCTATCTGTCCAGGTTCATCGAAGTAGTGCAATGGTTGGCATCATTTCTGCTATGAAAGCCCAGAAGTGTTTGCGAAAGGGGTATCCTGCTATTCTAGCACTTGTTACTGATACTCATCCTGAAGAGAGGAAGATTGAAGACCTGCCAGTTGTTCATGAGTTTTCCGATGTGTTTCCTGAGGAACTTCCTGGTTTACCTCCTCACCGTCAAGTGGAATTTCAGATTGATCTTACACCAGGAGCGACACCAATTGCTCGAGCTCCTTATCGTCTTGCACCTGGAGAGTTGCAAGAGTTATCTAATCAACTCCAAGAACTATTGCATAGAGTTTTTATCCAACCCAGTTCTTCGCCTTGGGGAGCCCCAGTTCTGTTTGTGAAGAAGAAAGACGGGTCCTTTCGTATGTGCATACATTATCGAGAGCTCAACAAAGTGACAATCAAGAACCGTTATCCCTTGCCATGCATTGACGATCTGTTTGACCAGTTGCAAGGGACAAGTTTTTACTCGAAGATTGATTTAAGATCGGGCTATCATCAGATGAGAGTCCGAGAGGAGGATGTTCCAAAGACAACTTTTCGAACACGGAATGGCCATTATGAGTTTCTGGTTATGCCATTCGGGTTAACTAACACACCAGCGGTATTCATGGACCTCATGAACCGCGTGTGCAAACCATATCTTGATGATTTCGTCATTGTGTTTATTGATGACATCTTAATCTACTCTAAGAGCAAGAGGATCACGAGCGACACTTGCATCTTATCTTGGAGCTTCTGAGGAAGGAGCCACTTTACGCAAAATTCTCTAAGTGTGACTTCTGGATTCGAGAGGTGCACTTCCTTGGCCACATTGTAAACGAATCGGGGATACATGTGGATCCTGCTAAGATTGATACTATCAGAAATTGGGCGGCACCAAAGACTCCTTCGGAGGTGCGACAATTTCTTGGTCTCGCTGGGTACTATCGCAGATTTATCAAAGACTTCTCGAAGATCGCTCAACCTCTTACCTCGCTAACACATAAAGGTGTTGCATACTTTTGGGGAACGAAACAAGAAGATGCTTTCCAGTTGTTGAAAGAAACACTCTACAGTGCGCCAATCTTGTCCTTACCTGAGGTTACTGAAGATTTTGTGGTGTACTGTGACGCCTCTATTCAAAGTCTCGGTTGCGTGCTGATGTAACGCGAGAAGGTGATAGCTTATGCTTCTCGACAGTTGAAGGTTCACGAGAAGAATTACATGACTCATGACTTAGAGTTGGGAGCCGTGGTATTTACGCTCAAAATCTGGAGGCATTACTTGTACGGTACCAAATGTACTATTAATACCGACCACAAGAGCCTTCAATATATTTTTGACCAGAAGGAATTAAATATACGACAGCGTCGTTGGGTGGAACTCTTAAATGATTACGATTGTGCCATCAAGTACCATCCAGGTAAGGCAAATGTTGTAGCTGATTCCCTTAGTCGAAAGGAAATGAAACCCAAATGTGTCCGCGCCTTGCAGCTCACCATCCATTCTAACTTACCTGACCAGATCCGTTCTTCTCAAACTGAAGCACTGAAAGAGGAAAACATTAAAGCTGAGTATTTGCGGGGCATGGAGAAACGACTTATGGAGAGATCTGATGGTATTCTCTATTTCATGGAGCGAATATGGATTCCTTTGTTTGGAAATCTTAGAGAGCTTGTGATGGACGAAGCGCATAAGTCTCGATACTATATTCATCCTGGTTCAGTTATGATGTATCAGGACCTTAAAGTTTTGTACTGGTGGCCGAAGATGAAGGCCCACATCGCGACTTATGTAAGTAAGTGTTTAACTTGCGCGAAAGTCAAGGTAGAGTATTAGAAACCCTCGAGCCTACTTCAGCAACCAGAGATACCCATGTGGAAATGGGAGCAAATTGCTATGGATTTTGTTACAGGTTTGCCCAGAACTCAAAACGGGAACAATACCATCTGGGTGATCGTTGATCGTCTCACGAAGTCAGCACACTTTCTAGCAATCAAGGAAACGGATAAGTTCTCGCAACTTGCTGCTGTATATCTGAAGGAGGTGGTTTCTAGGCACGGGGTGCCAACCTCTATTATCTCGGATTGTGACCTGCGTTTCATTTTAGATTTGTGGCAGTCGATGCACAAATCGTTCGGCTCACATCTCGACATGAGTACTACTTATCACCCGCAGATGGATGATCAAAGTGAACGAACCATCCAGACACTTGAAGACATGCTGCGAGCGTGCGTGATTGATTTTGGCAAGGGTTGGGAGAAACACTTTCCTTTGATAGAGTTTTCTTATAATAATAGCTACCATACCAGCATCCAGGCAACTCCATTCGAAGCATTGTATGGACGGAAATGTCGTTCTCCTCTCTGTTGGGCTGAGGTGGGTGGCAGCCAAATCACAGGTCCGGAGCTTGTACTTGAAACTTCGGAGAAGATTGTTCAGATCATGAATCGCATGGCGGCGGCGCGCGACCGTCAGCAAAGCTTTGCTGACAAGCGTAGGAAACCCTAGGAATTCACTGTAGGCGATCGTGTTATGTTGAATGTTTCACCTTGGAAGGGTGTGGTACTGATGTGTGCAAAATGCAACATATAAATTACATCAAATAAGGTATAAAACTAACCTTTTTAGTACTAATATTGGAAAAAGTGTGCTTTTGTCTTCCTTTTGTATTTTCAAGGTTAAATGAGCTTAAATGAACAAAAGAAGCAAAAATGCAGCCAAATCCAACAATAATACAAGAAAAGGAAGAAACGTGGCATGCCCGAAACCTCGACAGCATCCTCCCAAGCAAAAGCAAGAGAACAGAAGGCTGAACACGCCCCGTCCTCAATGAGCACGGGGGCGTGCCCAAGTGTCTGCAGAAAAGACAAAGTTGTAAAAGCTTCTATCACCTAACACGGGAGCGTGTCCACTACACACGGGGCCATGGTCAATGCTAAGATTTGCAGAATCTAGGCAAATCTTGATAGTACAGATACGCTTCTACGCACGGGGTCGTGCCCAGCGGACACGGGGGCGTGGTCAACTAATGCAGACAAACTGCAACTAATGAAGAAAGAGAAGATGGGTGGACACGGGGCCGTGCCCAACGGGCACGGGGCCATGTCCGGGCTTCTATGTAGGCTATAAATAGGGGTGCTTGGCTCACTTGCAACTCATCCCTTGACAAACCACCTCTCTCACACTTCACCCACCCACCACCACCATCACAACCCACATCCACCACCATCATCCATCATCCATCATAGAGTGTGTGTAGTATTCTCGGAATCCAAGATTGATAGTAAGAGTTGTTGACAATCAAAGGCCATGTTTGCCTAAGTCTCTTACATCACTTGGTGAAGACACGCATTTAGTGTAATACTTTTTATTTTTAATCTTTTTGCACTTTTTATTTGGTTATGTATTAATGACTTTAATAACTAGTTTCTTATGTTGAAGGTGAATCTTCCTTATCATTTGTCTGTGGTTTCTTGGTATTATTTTACTGTCTATATAAAATAAAAGATTTTCACCATTCATATCTCCACGGTCTATATGGAGATATGTTAGCTACCTGGTCGGGGGTTAAGGGAATGGTTTGGTAAGCGTATTGCCTTGTTCAGTGTATAGATCCTGCAAGGATCTGGGTCAAGTTTAGTAGGACCTCCTTCAATACCCACTGGTATTGGATGGCGGGGGTCCGAACTCCTTGATCCCCTCATATGTAAACTACTATTAAAACTTTAACACGGCTACTTAGGATTGTATCCCTGCTGACTCAAACTACTTAGCCGTGGGTAACGTCACCTTCAAAAGAGGGGCCTACCACAATATGCATTAATTATCTTTCAATAATCCAACCCTTTAGGATTGTATCCTTGCTGACTCAAACTACTGGGTTGAGGGTAACGTCACCTTCAAAAGAGGGGCCTACTACAATAACTAAGATAATCTCTTAAAAAGTGCAAAAGTGCGGAAATAATCAAAGGTTACACTAAAGGCGAGTCGGATCCAAGTGATTTATCTTGTCTATCTGTTTTATTTTTATTTTCAGCATTTTTAGTTCCTATTTTCTAGTTTAAAATCTTTTTCTAAATTTTTTATTTGATTAGACGTTGAGGATAAACCGGTACGATAAGCTCTTGTGTTCTTGGATGACCTCGGTATCTTACCAACACTATACTACGCTCACGATGGGTGCACTTGCCCATATGGGTGCACTTGCCCATATGTGTGTTTGCTAAAAATATACATACAAATATATCACACCACACGCACACCAAGTTTTTGGCGCCGTTGCCGGGGACACAAGGATTTTAAGAAAGCATAAAATCGACGGCCTAATCAGTTTTTCAAAACCTTTTTAAAACGCGTGCATTTTTCTGCATTTTAGTTAGTTTTTGCATTTACAGTAGCCTGAACACGGGGCCGTGCTCACTAAACACGCCCCGTGCTCCACGAAACCAGTAACTTTTATTGAAACGCCCAGATACAGATTCTGAACACTGGTCGTGCTCACTGAATACGGGGCCGTGTCCAGCCTTTGTTTCCGTTTTTATTTTTGTTTTCTGGTCTCGAGACTCTGTTGTGGTCTGCTGAGTGATTCTTATGGATCAATACTCAGGAGGATACAACTACACCTATGAGGAGGATGATTATAGGGAAGACTATTGCACCATTTGTGGTGACCCACACTCGGTACAATATTGTGACTTATTTCAACCATCCACTTCATACACCTATTATGAGGAGCCCAGGTACGAGCCGTCAACTTCATACACATCCTATGATGACCCAAGGTATGAACCTCCTCCCTCATACTCATATTTTGATGAACCAAGCTATGAGCGTTCATACTCATACTTTGAGGAACCAAGATATGAGCCTCCACCTTCATATGCTTATTATGAGGAACCATGGCGTGAACAACCCACCTCATATGAGTATTATGAAGAACAAAATTACGACCCTTATCCATCATATACTTACAATGAAGAACAATGGTGTGAACCATCTACTTCCTATGAGTATTATGAGGAACAAAGGATCGAACATCCGGATTCAAGTTTTGAGGATCCCGATCCTTACTCTATCACCGACATAGCCGATAGGTGAGTCCAACACATGAGTTAAACAACAAAAAAGGTGAGTCCAACAATGTTAAAATTCAAGAAGAGTCTAATTTTGAAAAAAATAATCTCTTGTCACCTTCTTTCGAAAATCATTGTTTAGTTCCCACTCATGCTAAGTTTTTAAAAGAGTTAAACACTAACACTAAAATTGACGAAATGGTAAGCATTAAGTTAACTAATTATCAAACTTCTCTAATAAAAGAAGACCCATTTGAAATTAACATTACACCGGTTCCATGTTTTTTTCAAAATTCCTTTGTTAGTAATATCACAATCGATAAAGATCTTTGTGTTAATATAATGCCAAACTATATTTTCGAAAAATTAAGTATTGGTGATTTTTCTCCACTTCAAATACCCATTTTTCTATCCAATCGGAAAGTGAAAAAATCAAAAGGGATAGTTGAGGATGTTTTGGTCCAAACCAACCAAATGGTAATCCCAACCGACTTTGTCATCCTTGATGACGCTCCTCTAGTGTTGGGACGACCCTTTGTAAAAACCCACGAAGCTTTGAAAAACCGGAAGCACAACAATCTATCTATTCAATTAGGTGCATTTAAAAGGAGTGTTGATCTTGAGCATTCAATGAAATATCCATTCGGCAATAATGACCCCCTAATTGAAGATGAAGATGAACCACCCGATACTAGAGAAGAAATTGACCACTTTGTTGAAGAAGAGGTCGCCATAGAACAAAATTTTATGGTTCTTGATCGAAATGAACAACCAAATAAGGAGTCTCCTAAAGACCCACCTCTTGAGCTCAAAGAACTCCTAAAAAGTTTGGAATATGCTTTTCTTGACAAGGATGGTAAATCACCTTTAATTATTTCATCAAAATTAACCAGTTTAGAAAAAGAAAAATTAATTTCACTTTTAAAAAAACACAAAAATGCGATCGCTTGGAAGCTTGTAGATATTAAAGGCATAAGTCCTTCCATGTGCACGCACAAAATTTTAATGAATGATGACTATAAATCGGTAATACAACCACAACGTAGAGTAAATCCAAATGTCCAAGAAGTGGTTAAAAATGAGGTCATCAAACTACTTGACGCCGGACTCATTTACCCAATCTCTGATAGTCCTTGGGTAAGTCCCGTACAAGTAGTTCCAAAGAAAGGAGGTATGACGGTAATAACTAACGAGAAAAAATGAATTAATACCAACGAGAACCGTCACAGGATGGAGAGTGTGTATAGATTATCGTCGATTAAATGAAGCAACAAGGAAAGATCACTTCCATTTACCCTTCATTGATCAAATGTTAGAAAGATTATCCGGTCATAAATTTTATTGTTTCTTGGATGGTTTTTCAGGTTACTTTCAAATACCGATAGCACCCGAAGACCAAGAAAAGACAACATTTACATGTCCCTATGGAAATTTTACTTATCGACGCATGCCATTCGATCTATGCAATGCCCCCGCAACCTTCCAACGTTGCATGGTGGCCATCTTCCACGACATGATAGAAAAGACAATGGAAGTCTTCATGGACGACTTTTCTATCTTTGGATATTCATACGACCAATGCCTTGATAATCTTGAGCGAATGCTATCCCGATGTGAGGAAACTAACCTCGCCCTTAACTGGGAAAAATGCCATTTCATGGTAACGGAGGGAATAGTATTTGGTCACAAGATCTCGAGCGAAGGAATGGAGGTAGATCGAGTCAAAATAGACACTATTTCTCGTTTACCACCCCCATCCTCCGTTAGAGCTATCAGAAGTTTCCTAGGGCATGCCGGATTTTATAAACAATTTATCAAGGACTTTTCTAAAATCTCAAGGCCTCTAACAAAATTACCTGAAAAAGATGCCCTTTTCATCTTTGACAAGGATTGCAATCAAGCATTTCTAACCCTAAAGAAAATGCTAGTCAATGCACCTATCATGATAGCGCCTGATTGGAAATTACCTTTCGAAATCAGGTGTGATGCAAGTGACTTTGTGTCACACCCTGGCTTTGCGGAAGCGTGGTTAATTTGGTGTGACTTCTTAATACCATAGCTTAATCCTAACAAAGCTATATGATAATAAAACCATGCAAGATCATCCATAGATTTAAGTTTTAAAACCGAAGTAACATAACATTGTCTTAGGGACTACAACACCATAACATAAAACATTGTTTTGAAAGACATAAACATCAACATGAATAAAACGCAGTTTAAGGTTTGTGACTCGTCCAGGAAAAAGTCACATTTCCGAAACCGGGATGACCTCGGAACCCATATGCAGCGGGAAGACACAACATACCGCGCCAGATCTTTAATTCCCTGAAATACATGTAAGTTGAAAAATCAACAATAATGTTGAGCGAGTTCATGTGTAAGTGAGTAAATAAACCTTGTATGTATAAAAATCCTGGTATGTAGCAAATAAGGAAAAAGAGATCACCAATGGTTTGCAAGGCCATTGATATGTGTGAAGTGCAAGTAGGAAGACTCAAACCTAGCAAATTTATGCGTTGGGTACAAAGTCACCCCGAGGTCCGTTCTGTTTGGGCCTGGGGCTGGGCTCGCAACACCGAGATAGATCTACCGCTCCTGCCCCTCGGTCCTACCCTGAGGATTAATGGCCTAAAGTTTCTGCCTACCCACTCACATGATCTGAATAATGACCCTCCTTACGCTAACCATACCATGTAAAAGTACTCGTAATCATAGTAACATGTATTTCACCCCCGCAGTTTAGAAAACTGAAAACAGTTAAGAGAAAAGGGGGACATGAACTCACTGTGGTGCGTCTCTACCAAGTATATCTCCTGATCAAGCAGCTGTGCGACGACCTACACGTACTAAATCTATTAGACGGACGGCCGTGCCTTAGCTTAAGGTTTAAGTTTTTGGGAAATAGTTAGACAACTATTTCGTGTTTATATTTTTGTAAATACTTGGTAATTATTCTCCTTCCCAAGGATGGGGGATTTAATACATGCGTGCTCGTAAAATTCGAAATACATTATTAAGTCTCACTTAATATATTTTATTTCTTACTTCAAAATATAAATATTCTTCCCAAAATAATAGTTTGACAAAAATACGCGCTCATAAGTATTTTCCGAAATGCGTAAGTTACGTTTGAAAGATCAGGTGGTAATAATTATACCGTTGTAACTTATTATTAATTATGAAGGCGTTTGTATTATTTTTGGAATCGTTATCATTCGGTAATAATATTTTTACCCTAAAAATAATATTCGTATATTTCACAAAATAATCATAAACATTTTACAAGTGACGCTATAAAAAGTATATATATATCAAATATAATATTTACCCCGTTTCATTTTGTGAAAATCCCACCTCCGATATTTTGTAAATAAAGTCATGGCGAAATTTACGTTTTGAAAACAAGTCAAAATATATGTTTACAACACTTGTAGTGAAAATATTTCCAAGTGTTAGGTTTTTAGAAAAATTTCGCCAGAGTTTCCCCTGTAACTGGTGGTGGCCACGCTTTCAAGCGTATCGTTTTCTTTTATAATTCAAATCAACAATTTTCTTATTCTCAATACCAACTTTCCAAAACATCAATTAGTCAAAATATATATAAATCGCAAAAATTACATGAACTTGTGGTTTGTCCAAAATTTGTAGAAATTTCCATTACCTTTAGTGGATCTTCGCAATGATCTACTCGGTTTCGTAAAAGCCTCGTTTTTAAAGAAATTCCATCTTTACAACTTCTTGTAAAATTTGACAAAACTAGTTCTATGTCGAAACTTAGTGTTACACAAGTATTTACACACTTGTGTGTTTGCTAAAATCATTCTTGTTTATGAAAGATCCGTCTTTAAAAGTATGTTTTCTCTTGTCACGTGGTCCTTTGAAAATACCGTTTGTAGATCCGTAGATCTACTAGTTTTAAACACTATTTCGTAAGTAAAGTCGATTTTACACAAGTTCATGTTTAGTGTGTGGTAGAGTTTCATCATTTAACCCTTTGTACACTTAAACAAACTCTATGTCATGATCCATGATCAGGACTAATCCGGGTTAGATGATGATCCGAGCTACCACATCATAGATCGGAACTAAATAATCACACAAAACAAATCTTACAAGATTTACACAACCCTTGTGCTATTAACCAACATTTTTAACATTTTAGTAAACTTTTAGCATGTCTTCTTGTATGTTCATAGATTTTAACCGACAAAGTTCTTTTTAACCACTTTAAAATAGATCGAGAGTGTGTTTATAGCAACTTACTACTAGCTCAAGGCTAGGGAAGAAACTAGTCGAAGAATGAGTGGATAAAAGCAATAGGGTGAGGTCCTTCGCGTTCCGAATGCACCAAGCTTCTTTGTATGAGATCCTTAACACTTGTATACCCTTGGAACGACAAGATCAAGATCGAAAGGTGGCGGTGGGGGTGCTTGTGTCTTCGGCCGAGAGTGAAAGAGAGGGAGAGAGAGGAGTGTTGGTTAAGTGTGAAATGAATATGATGTGCTAAGTCTTGATCTTATAGGCAATTTACTACATACTTAACAAATGGATCATATGCTTTCTTGATATGGGACCAAGATGATTAAATTAATCAACAAGTACAAGGGGTGTCCCCCTTGGGGACGGTTCAGTTAGAGAGGGGGGGGGGGGTCTTGGTTCAATCTCAACCATGTAGTTAGGGCATTAGTTAAGTTAAGTTAAGTTAGTTTAGGGATTAACCCGGTTACTAGTGTGTTATGCATTACAGCGGGTGTCAGGGTATTCAGGGACCCTAACTAGCTCAGAAAAAGCTAGACAATGTAAATGGCAACATTTTTATGTTCCGGGTAAAGTCCGGTTGTTCGGTTGGATAGAGATTCGTTAAAGTGCTTAACAAAGCTTTAAAGTGTCGTTAATACTATTTTTAGTGACCCAACTTATTCCCGACACTTTGGAAAGTGTCTAGTAATGTTTTTCTCATGTTTTTGGCACTTATTAGTTAGCTAGATGCTGAATTTTAATTTAAAGTGCTGGATTTTGTACTTAAAGTACGTTTTAGGCACATCCGGTCACTGTACTCTCATTCCTAGTGACGTAGTTCTACAACCCTTATATCCCTACACTCACCACTAGTGTAGCAAACTATCTCAGGCTCCTATAGGCCTTAGAGGCAGTACCTGCCTGGTGCTAGTTGTGACAGCACGTTTAATAGGTTATCCGTTCATTGTGCTACTGTGCTTTTGGTGCATCAAGGTTGTCACAAAGGTGCTGTAAGCAAAACATGGAGTGACAGCAAGTAAAGTATGATGCAAGTAAGCACATGTATCAGTATTCTAGTAGCAGTTTATCCACAAGTTCAAGTAAGCACAGTAATTAAGCAGTAATTAATTATTAATTAAGTCGTACGGATACCTGGTTTAGTGAGGGTTGTCACATTCTCCCCCAGTTAGAAAAATTTTGTCTCAAAATTTTAAGTTCTGCTTCTAGAAGCAGGGTTCTTGGGAAATAGGTGGGGGTATTTCTCTTTCATCCGGTCCTCACGCTCCCAGGTGTATTCAGGACCATGTCTGGCATTCCAACGAACTTTGACGAGCTTGACACTGCTCCGGCGGGTCTTGTTTACTTTCCAATCCATAACCTCGACAGGTTCTTCAACGAAATGGAGCGTGTCATCAACATGAATCTCGTCGGTGGGAATGGCAATGGTATCTTGAGATGGACTTTTCTTCAGGTTGGATACATGAAATGTATCGTGAACTCCATTCAGTTCAGCAGGTAGGTCCAGCTTGTATGCTACTAGCCCTATTCTTTCCAAAATTCTGAAAGGGCCAATGTAACGCGGATTTAACTTCCCACGCTTTCCGAAGTGTGCCACACCCTTCCAGGGTGAAACTTTCAATAAAACCATATCTCCAACTTGGTACTCCAAATATTTCCGGTTTGGATCTGCATAGGCTTTCTGTCTTTCGCGAGCTGCTTCGATGCGTTTTCGAATCTGCGCAATCTTGTCTGTCGTCTCTTGGACGATTTCGGGACCAACAAGCTGCCTATCACCTGCGTCAGCCTAGCATAGGGGTGATCGGCACTTGCGTCCGTAAAGAGCTTCGAATGGCGCGGCTCCAATACTGGTGTGGTAGCTGTTGTTGTATGAAAATTCGACCAGTGGCAAACGCTTATCCCAGTTACCGCCCAAATCCATAACACATGCTCTCAGCATATCTTCCAAGGTCTGAATGGTCCGCTCGCTTTGACCGTCGGTCTGAGGGTGGAATTCCGTGCTCAGATTTAATTGTGAGCCAAGAGCTTCTTGGAAGGATTGCCATATCCTTGACACAAACCTTCCGTCTCTATCAGAGATGATCGAGAGAGGCACTCCATGACGTGCGACGATCTTTCTCATGTATATTTCTGCCAGTTTGCTGGTGTTATCCTTCTCTTTGATTCGCAGAAAGTGTGCGGACTTTGTTAGGCGGTCAACTATCACCCAGATAGTGTCATGGCCTCTTGGCGTTCTTGGCAACTTTGTAATAAAATCCATGGAGATTTGTTCCCATTTCCATTTGGGAATCTCAGGTTGTTGCAGAAGTCCTGAACGCTTCTGGTATTCCGCTTTCACCTTAGCGCACGTTAGACACTTGCTCACATGAACAGCAACATCGCCTTTCATCCTAGCACCAATAGTAACCCTTGAGATCTTGGTACATCTTATCCGCTCCTGGATGGATAGAGTACCGCGATTTGTGAGTTTCATCAAGAATAACTTTCCTTAAACCACCAAACAGAGGAACCCAAATCCTTTTTCTCAAAACATAACGTTCCTTCCTCGTTTGGCACTAATAGCTTCTCCATCCCACGAAGATATTCTTCTTCAAGATTTCTTTCCTTAAGAGCTTCCTTCTGCGCGGCAAGAATGCGCAAGGAAAGATCGGTTTGGATAATCATTTCTAAAGCCCTAACCCTTATGGGCTTGATCCTCTCTTTTCGACTTAGGGCGTCGGCAACCACATTCGCCTTCCCTGGATGATACTTTATCTCACAATCGTAATCATTTAACAACTCAACCCATCGTCTTTATCTCATATTCAACTCCTTCTGGTTGAATATGTGTTGTAGGCTCTTATGATCTGTAAAAATTGTACATTTCGTACCATATAGGTAGTGTCTCCAGATCTTTAAAGCAAATATCACTGCGCCTAGCTCCAAATCGTGCGTGGTATAGTTCTTCTCATGTACCTTCAACTGACGTGATGCGTAAGCAATAACCTTCTGGCGTTGCATCAACACGCAACCCAATCCTTGACGCGAGGCGTCACAGTATACCACGAAATCGTCAGTACCTTCCGGTAGTGCTAGGATTGGCGCATTGCAGAGCTTATCCTTCAACAGCTGAAACTTCTTATCTTTCTGGGTGAGGAGCGTCAATGGTTGAGCGATCTTCGAAAAATCCTCAATGAACCTTCGATAGTAGCCAGCCAAACCCAAGAATTGTCGAATCTCGGTTGGCGTCTTTGGCGTTTCCCAATTCTTGATCGCTTCGATCTTGGTTGGATCCACATGGATTCCATCTCCATTTACCACATGTCCAAGAAATTAGACTTCATGTAGCCAAAATTCACACTTAGAGAATTTGGCATACAGCTGTTCTTTCTTCAGCAGCTCCAAAATAGCTCTTAGATGCTGTTCGTGCTCAGCCTTTGTCCTTGAATAAATCAAGATGTCGTCGATAAACACAATCATGAACTTGTCCAAGCACGGCTTGCAAACTCTATTCATCAAGTCCACAAAGACTGTAGGTGCATTTGTCAATCCAAACGGCATAACAAGGAACTCGTAGTGTCCATAACGAGTTCTGAAGGCTGTCTTCGGGATACTCTCCTCTTGTATCCTAAACTGATGGTATCCAGATCGCAAATCGATGTTTGAGTAAAAGCTTGAACCTTGCAGTTGATCAAACAGATCATCAATTCTTGGCAGAGGATATCTATTCTTGATCGTCAGCTTGTTCAGCTCCCGGTAGTCTATGCACATTCGAAAACTACCGTCCTTCTTTTTGACAACCAGGACCGGAGCTCCCCAAGGCGAGAAGCTTGGTCGGATAAATCCCTTGTCTAACAACTCTTGAAGTTGTGTCGACAATTCTCGCATCTCAGACGGGGCAAGTCTATAAGGTGCCTTAGCCACAGGCGCGGCGCCTGGGACTAAATCGATGTGAAACTCCACTTGCCTCTGAGGCGGCAGTCCAGGTAAGTCCTCTGGGAAGACTTCCGGATACTCCCACACGACAGGGATGTCTTCGATCTTCGGTTCTGCAGCTTTCTTGTCTACAATGTGTGCCAAGAAGGCAGCACACCCTTTTTGCAAACACTTTCGCGCTTTGAGGCAGCTGATAATTCTTAACGGCGTATCGCGCTTTTCGCCATGAACCACAATCGTTTCTCCATCTTCGGTCGGGATACGAACGACCTTTTCGTGACAAACAATTTCTTCCTTGTTGCTTGATAACCAATCCATTCCTACTACCACGTCAAAGCTCCCCAGCTGGACTGGTAGTAGATCCAAAGTAAACTCACGTTCTCCCAACTCGATTGCACAACCTTTGATCACTTCATTGGCTTCTACTAACTTCCCATTAGCCAATTCGATTGAGTAGGGAATATCTAACTTACTAGCGGCTAAACCAAGCATATTCTTAAATTCTAATGATACGAAGCTATAGTCGGCACCAGTATCAAATAAAACGGATGCATAGCGTTGGTTTACAGGGAACGTACCAGTAACGACATTGGGGTCCTGGCGCGCTTCCCTTGCTTCGATATGGAACACTCTTCCACGGGCTTGGTTCAACTCTGGGCAGTTCCTCTTAAAGTGCCCGATATCACCACAGTTAAAGCATCCAGGTCTTTGCCCGTTTCCACCTCCATTTCCAGCTTGGTTATTCCTTTGGTTATGATTCACAGCGCCTGCTTGATTCGCATTGTTGCCTCGATTCCCATTACCTTCATTGTTTCCTTGTGGGCGATTTCCAATTCCACCCCAGTTATTGTTTCTGTTTCCAAATCCTCCTTGGCCTCCTTGACCAACAGTGGCCCAACAAGAATCCTTCAAGTGGCCAGGTTTCCTACACGCTTCACATACCTTCAAACCACATCGGCCAGAATGGTGACGCTGGCAGGTGTTGCACTTGGGCTGGGTGCCCATATATCCCTTTCCTTTCTTTCCACCACCAGCTGTAACCTGAGCTGGCGCGTTTGGCTCTCCTTTCTTAACAACACCACTAGTGCCTTGTTTGAAGTTCGAGAAATTTTGTTTGTTACCTCCGGATGACTCGACGTGAGTCTCTTTCTTCTTTGTCTCGAACTCACCAAACTTGTTCAGGCGGATAGCCTCCTCAGTGAGAGCTACGCTCAAATCGATTGCCTCAGTAATTGTTGCAGGCTTGGAGGAGGTCACCATGCTTATGATTTGAGGAGCTAATCCCCAAATGAAGCGTTCAATCCGCTTGAATTCTGGAGTGACCATATAGGGTACCTCATGCGACAGGTCATGAAACCTCTGAACATATTCCGCGATCTTTGGACCTTCCATCTTCAAATGCCAGAACTCAGTTTCCAATCTTTGGATTTCAGCGCGAGAACAATACTTTTTGCGCATTAGTTCCTTCAGTTCGGTCCATGTTAGTGCATAGGCAGCAGCTTCACCAAGTGTCTGTACTTGCAAATTCCACCAAGATAGGGCTCCATCCAGAAATAGCCCAGAAATGTAGGTGACTTGCTGGTTTGGTGCACATTTGCTCATGCGGAGAACAGATTCAGTCTTCTCGGCCCAACGAACAAAAGAGACAGCACCTCCGGTGCCATCAAAGTTGACAGGCTTGCAGTCTAGAAACTGCTTGTAGGTGCACCCTGCACATACGTTACAACATATGAATGGCATTAGCATCCTTGCTAGAGATATCCAATTAGATCATAGTATGTCTTAATGACTTAGTATTACCATGAGGTGGATTGTTGTTGCCATTGTTGTTTGAGCTGCTTCCGCTGGGTCCTCCTTGCGAGGCGGCGTATTGCGCGATGGCAGCAGCGATGACTTGTTGGAGTTCTGCCTCATTGGTAGGCATCGGCGTTTGACGTCTCGGTGGCATCTTCTAAAAGATGGGTTCACGTCGGTCAGGCCAAAATAAAGCGTACGTATATAATGATAGTAATAGTACATATCATCTCATCTCATGTTATAATCATATCAATCACACAACATCCCATGTTATAAAACATAAATAATCAATCAAAACATCACATATGATGAGAATACTGCGATTGTATTACCAAACTCGAGACCACATGGTAGAGTGTACAAGTACATAATAGTGTCATACATCATCATCGACTAAGGGCTACATCACCCCAGTCCAAAAGAATATCAAATCAGTGTCAATACATCCCATATACATGATCAACAAAAGTTAGAATCAGAATGCAGTCTCCAAAAATGCTGTGTGGTCAGAGCAATCGCCGTCTTCTCACCAACGTCTACCCATGCTGTACTAAAGATGCCCTAAACTGATGGTGGTGGAGGAGGGGGAAAATGGGTGTAGAACAAACGTCGCAAATGGAGCCAGTCCTCCTCCATGGCTCTCTGGGTACGCAACCAAGAAGCAACCTGCTGCTCAAGTGCCAAAAGGCGTGCAGCATAGTCAGGTAACAATGGTCGAGGGTGCTGTGAAGAAACAGGGTGGGTCTGACCCTGACACTGGCACGGCGGTGGCTGAGCTCTCTCAAGCTCCTGAATGCGCCGTGTGAGTGCCTCCTGCTGGACAACAAACGACATCAGAACGTCGTCAATAGAATACCCCATATGGAAAGGATGGTAGGGGTCGGTCGATGGCATAACAGAAGGTGACGTCCAGAGAAACGGCTCGCTGGCTGGATCAAAAGGTGGCACAAAGAATGGTGGTGTAGGGGGGATAGCAGATGAAGACTGTGGCATAACTGGAATATACGTCGGCACATGTCCAAAGGGACGAGCCGAGGAACCCTCTCCAGGTCGAGCTGGAGGTGTGTACTGTGCAAATGAAAAAGAGAAATCAATGTGACGTGCATCGGTGGTATGAGGAGGAATAGGTGGAAGCTCATCATCCGCAGGAATCCACCCATGCTGGGCGTGCTCATCTCGTGGGTCAATCTGTGCCTCAAAAAGTACTCGATCAAACTGTACAGGCATAGGTGGGGTGCAACAAGAGGGTCAACAGGTATATCAGCGATAAGTGGGGGATCAACATGATCAGCAGCAATAACATGGTCGCCCTCCAGTAGTGGTGCATCAGCAGGGTGATCATCAATGGGTGGGTCAGCAATCACAGGATCAATAGGTATGCCAGCATGAGCAGGGTCATGCTCAAGCACTGGGTCAGGAGCAGCTACTGGCTCGAGGGCCATGGCAGGCTCGGGATCAACGAACTCCATATCAAAATCTACATGATCAGCGAATGCAGGGTCAACTGGGTCTACTGGGTCAACCATAGGCTGATCCAAGTGGATGAACTCTATCTCCCGGTCCGGGTCAAATCCAGGGAGAAAAACAGGCTCTGAATCCTCATCGAGGTCGTGATCGAAAGCAAATCTAGGAGCAGAGGCAGCAGATGATGCCCTGTCAGGATCTGAACCGTGTGAATAGTGTTGTGCGCTCCGAGTGTGTGACGGTGCGGAGGCCACAGACTCGAAGGAGTCTGGAGCGGGTGAGTGTGCAGGTGACTCCCCAGCTGGAGCATCTGCGAGTAACAAAAGACCACCGTCAGCTAGAAGGGCCTTGCCCTCAACATCGTCCTCCAGGGGCTCATCATCAAATAGATCGACGTCGTCGTCAACGTCGGCGTCGAAGAGCATATCGTAAGCAGGATAAACGGCCAAAGGTATGGGAGCAGGGACCTCTACGAGTGGTAGGTACCCAGCAAAAGGACCATCAGCGGGCTCATCGACAGCGTCGGGCAGCGCAAAGGGCTGAAAGTCGTCCTCGTCTGTGCTGGTAACATCTGATGTGTGGACCTCGTGCTCCGAAGACTCTAAGTCGTCTGATACTATGGGTCTAGGGCCCGTGGTGTCCGAATCACCTGTGCCGGGCGAGTCCATGGTGTCTGTAACACAAACATAAATATGTACAAATAATCAATCATACAATCAGATAAGCACATTAGTCACCAAGTAAGCAATCAAATAATTCTCCTAGTCCCACTAGCCAAATTCTCCCAGCCTACTCTTCCTAGTCCTACTAGCCAAATTCTCCCAGCCTCTCAGACTGCTCTTCCTAGTCCCACTAGCCTATTCTCCCAGCCTCTCAGACTACTCTCACTAGTCCTACTAGGCAACTACCTCGGTCTCCTAGACCGAGCCTCGGTTTTCCAGACCGAGCCTCAGCCTCTCAGACTGAGCCTATAAATAATAAATAAATGTGCTCAACATTTGTTTGTAAAAAGTTTTGGATCTGGACTTGAGTGGTATGCAGTGTAAAAATGTTTTCGTGAGAGCCCTAGTTATCATAGTCTAGACTCGAGAAGGAATCCTAGTTCGCTATGATCAGAGCTCTGATACCAAGCTGTCACACCCTGGCTTTGTGGAAGCGTGGTTAATTTGGTGTGACTTCTTAATACCATAGCTTAATCATAACAAAGCTATATGATAATAAAACCATGCAAGATCATCCATAGATTTAAGTTTTAAAACCGAAGTAACATAACATTGTCTTAGGGACTACAACACCATAACATAAAACATTGTTTTGAAAGACATAAACATCAACATGAATAAAACGTAGTTTAAGGTTTGTGACTCGTCCAGGAAAAAGTCACATTTCCTAAACCGGGATGACCTCGGAACCCATATGCAGCGGGAAGACACAACATACCACGCCAGATCTTTAATTCCCTGAAATACATGTAAGTTGAAAAATCAACAATAATGTTGAGCGAGTTCATGTGTAAGTGAGTAAATAAACCTTGTATGTATAAAAATCCTGGTATGTAGCAAATAAGGAAAAAGAGATCACCAATGGTTTGCAAGGCTATTGATATGTGTGAAGTGCAAGTAGGAAGACTCAAACCTAGCAAATTTATGTGTTGGGTACAAAGTCACCCCGAGGTCCGTTCTGTTTGGGCCTGGGGCTGGGCTCGCTACACCCAGATAGATCTACCGCTCCTGCCCCTCGGTCCTACCCTGAGGATTAATGGCCTCAAGTTTCTGCCTACCCACTCACATGATCTGAATAATAACCCTCCTTACGCTAACCATACCATGTAAAAGTACTCGTAATCAATGTTGTAGAATGCGCTAGGCGCTAGTCGGGCGGTGAGGTACCGCCTAGGGATTAATCGGGATTAATAGGGATTAATCGGGATTAATCGGAATGGGATTTTTATATGTATTTTTTCAAAATTATATATATATACCCAATAATATGAAAATAATACTTCAAAATTCACATAAATACTTCAAGTTTCAGATAGTATGGTTCGATTTTGACCGATTTTGACCAATTTTGACCGCCTAGGACTGCCTAGGACCGCCTAGGACTGCCTAGGACCGATTTTGACCGATTAATATAGTCCGATTAATCCGATTTTTGACCGCCTAGGACCGATTTTCACCGCCTAGGACCACCTACGACCGACTTTGACCAAAACCGATTAATTCCACCGACTAGCTTAAAATTAATCAGTAGCCAACCGCCTAGCGCCTAGGCGCCGATTAATCGGCCGCCTAGGCCGATTTCTGCAACAGTGCTCGTAATCATAGTAACATGTATTTCACCCCCGCAGTTTAGAAAACTAAAAACAGTTAAGAGAAAAGGGGGACATGAACTCACTGTGGTGCGTCTCTACCAAGTATATCTCCTGATCAAGCAGCTGTGCGACGACCTACACGTACTAAATCTATTAGACGGACGGCCGTGCTTTAGCTTAAGGTTTAAGTTTTTGGGAAATAGTTAGACAACTATTTCGTGTTTATATTTTTGTAAATACTTGGTAATTATTCTCCTTCCCAAGGATGGGGGATTTAATACATGCGTGCTCGTAAAATTCGAAATACATTATTAAGTCTCACTTAATATATTTTATTTCTTACTTCAAAATATAAATATTCTTCCCAAAATAATATTTTGACAAAAATACGCGCTCATAAGTATTTTCCGAAATGCGTAAGTTACTTTTGAAAGATCAGGTGGTAATAATTATTCCGTTGTAACTTATTATTAATTATGAAGGCGTTTGTATTATTTTTGGAATCGTTATCATTCGGTAATATTATTTTTACCCTAAAAATAATATTCGTATATTTCACAAAATAATCATAAACATTTTACAAGTGACGCTATAAAAAGTATATATATATCAAATATATATTTACCCCGTTTCATTTTGTGAAAATCCCACCTCCGATATTTTGTAAATAAAGTCATGGCGAAATTTACGTTTTGAAAACAAGTCAAAATATATGTTTACAACACTTGTAGTGAAAATATTTCCAAGTGTTAGGTTTTTAGAAAAATTTCGCCAGAGTTTCCCCTGTAACTGGAGGTGGCCACGCTTTCAAGCGTATCGTTTTCTTTTATAATTCAAATCAACAATTTTCTTATTCTCAATAACAACTTTCCAAAACATCAATTAGTCAAAATATATATAAATCTCAAAAATTACATGAACTTGTGGTTTGTCCAAAATTTGTAGAAATTTCCATTACCTTTAGTGGATCTTTGCAATGATCTACTCGGTTTCGTAAAAGCCTCGTTTTTAAAGAAATTCCATCTTTACAACTTCTTGTAAAATTTGACAAAACTAGTTCTTTGTCGAAACTTAGTGTTACACAGCTATTTACACACTTGTGTGTTTGTTAAAATCATTCTTGTTTATGAAAGATCCGTCTTTAAAAGTATGTTTTCTCTTGTCACGTGGTCCTTTGAAAATACCGTTTGTAGATCCGTAGATCTACTAGTTTTAAACACTATTTCGTAAGTAAAGTCGATTTTACACAAGTTCATGTTTAGTGTGTGGTAGAGTTTCATCATTTAACCCTTTGTACACTTAAACAAACTCTATGTCATGATCCATGATCAGGACTAATCCGGGTTAGATGATGATCCGAGCTACCACATCATAGATCAGCACTAAATAATCACACAAAACAAATCTTACAAGATTTACACAACCCTTGTGCTATTAACCAACATTTTTAACATTTTAGTAAACTTTTAGCATGTCTTCTTGTATGTTCATAGATTTTAACCGACAAAGTTCTTTTTAACCACTTTAAAATAGATTGAGGGTGTGTTTATAGTAACTTACTACTAGCTCGAGGCTAGGGAAGAAACTAGTCGAAGAATGAGTGGATAAAAGCAATAGGGTGAGGTCCTTCGCGTTCCGAATGCACCAAGCTTCTTTGTATGAGATCCTTAACACTTGTATACCCTTGGAATGAAAAGATCAAGATCGAAAGGTGGCGGTGGGGGTGCTTGTGTCTTCGGCCGAGAGTGAAAGAGAGGGAGAGAGAGGAGTGTTGGTTAAGGGTGAAATGAATATGATGTGCTAAGTCTTGATCTTATAGGCAATTTACTACATACTTAACCAATGGATCATATGCTTTCTTGATATGGGATCAAGATGATTAAATTAATCAACAAGTACAAGGGGTGTCCCCCTTGGGGACGGTTCGGTTAGAGAGGGGGGGGGGGGTCTTGGTTCAATCTCAACCATGTAGTTAGGGCATTAGTTAAGTTAAGTTAGTTTAGGGATTAACCCGGTTACTAGTGTGTTATGCATTACAGCGGGTGTCAGGGTATTCAGGGACCCTAACTAGCTCAGAAAAAGCTAGACAATGTAAATGGCAATATTTTTATGTTCCGGGTAAAGTCCGGTTGTTCGGTTGGATAGAGATCCGTTAAAGTGCTTAACAAAGCTTTAAAGTGTCGTTAATACTATTTTTCGTGACCCAACTTATTCCCGACACTTTGGAAAGTGTCTAGTAATGTTTTTCTCATGTTTTTGGCACTTATTAGTTAGCTAGATGCTGGATTTTAATTTAAAGTGCTGGATTTTGTACTTAAAGTACGTTTTAGGCACATCCGGTCACTGTACTCTCATTCCTAGTGACGTAGTTCTACAACCCTTATATCCCTACACTCACCACTAGTGTAGCAAACTATCTCAGGCTCTTATAGGCCTTAGAGGGAGTACCTGCCTGGTGCTAGTTATGACAGCACGTTTGATAGGTTATCCGTTCATTGTGCTACTGTGCTTTTGGTGCATCAAGGTTGTCACAAAGGTGCTGTAAGCAAAACATGGAGTGACAACAAGTAAAGTATGATGCAAGTAAGTACATGTATCAGTATTCTAGTAGCAGTTTATCCACAAGTTCAAGTAAGCACAGTAATTAATTAATTAAGTCGTACGGATACCTGGTTTAGTGAGGGTTGTCACACTTTGCAGTTGGAGCAGTCTTGGGACAAAGAAAGGATAAGCATTTTCACCCAATTTATTATGCTAGTAAAACACTTAACGATGCACAAGAAAATTACACAACAACAGAAAAGGAATTACTAGTAGTGGTATTTGCTTTTGATAAATTTCGTTCTTATCTTGTTCGTTCTAAAACAATAGTCTATACAGATCATGCAGCCATTCGATATCTGTTCAAGAAGCAGGATGCTAAACCACGTTTGATTCGGTGGAAGACCCAGCTTTGGAGGCAACTAGGGACGAGCATATCAATGAAAAATTTGCAACGGAGTGCCTGGAAATGGTGGAATACAGAGAAGAGCCATGGTACGCCGACTATGCTAACTATCTAGCTAGCGGTATAGTCGTAAAAGGTTGGCCACATCATCAAAGGAAAAAATTATTTGCTGATGTAAAACATTACTTTTGGGAAGACCCTTATCTTTTCAAAATGTGTGCCGACCAACTCATCCGACGATGCGTACATGGCAGTGAAGCAAGAAGAATTCTCCGCCATTGTCATGAAGGTCCATACGGAGGACATCATGGTGCCGCTAGTACCGCACGAAAGGTATTTGATTCAGGATTTTACTGGCCAACCATTTACAAATACGCCCAAAGTCTTGTCAAGACATGTGATGCTTGCCAAAGAACAGGTAATATTTCTTCCAAAAACGAAATGCCACAAAATGGCATTCTTGTTTGTGAAATTTTTGATGTGTGGGGACTCGACTTTATGGGACCTTTCCCACCGTCAAAAGGAAACAAATATATACTTGTGGCGGTAGATTACTTGTCTAAATGGGCCGAGGCCGAGGCACTTCCAACCAACGATGGAAGAGTCGTGGTAAGATTTCTGAAAAGATTACTCTCTCGTTTTGGAACACCAAAAGCTTTAATAAGTGATAGAGGTACCCATTTTTGTAACCACCAACTTGAAAAAAATTTAACAAGGTATGGGGTCTATCACCAGGTCTCAACAACACATTACCCTCAAACAAATGGACAAGCTGGAGTGACTAATAGTGGTTTAAAACGAATACTCGAAAAAACCGTAGGGTTAAATAAAAAGGAATGGGCCGATAAGTTAGATGACGCTTTATAGGCTTTTCGAACTGCTTATAAAACAACAATAGGCACAACCCCATATAGCTATTCTACGGAAAAAGTTGTCATTTTCCAGTAGAAATTGCACAGAAGGCCTACTGGGCAATTAAAAATGTAAACTTGGATTTAGAATTTGCCAGTAAAAATCGATTTTGCCAAATAAATGAATTAGACGAAATAAGGAATTATGCATACTCTAACTCTGAAATTTATAAGGAAAGAATGAAAAATTTGCATGATAAATATATTAAACCTAATGAATTTCGAGTAGGAGATCAGGTTCTATTGTTTATTTAACGACTTCGATTATTTCCTGGTAAATTAAAGTCTAGGTGGTCAGGACCTTTTTCCATCACCAATATTTTCTCACACGGTGCAATCGAAATTAAATCTCGGAATGGAATTCCATTCAAGGTCAATGGCCAACGGCTGAAGCTCTATCAAGGATTCATTGAGGATGAGGAGGAAGCAGTCTCGCTTCAAACGGTCGAAGAATGAAAGCATCGACACATCATACCTGGTAAGTTACGAACAAGCGGGTTGACATCTAAATCGGTAAGTCTTCTAACCAGGCTTTTGGGAAACAGGGCACTCATACGAGCACTGAAAAAAAAATAACTTGCCCGCCCACAGGGCCGTGTCCGCGCAACTTTCGGGATAAAACCCCCTTTTCAAAACAGTTTCTTCATTCCACACGCCCCGTTTCCCCGAAAACTCTCTGGTTCAAGCGATTTTTCTGCAAAATTTCGACGTCTCCTCTACTTCTAACAACATCAAGGTATGATTCTATCATCATTAGTAGTTAGATTAAGCATTTGGATGTAGTAAAAACACCAAAAATTTGGGGAAAAATCTAGGGTTCTTCAACTTGAATCGGATCGAACCTCAATTTTTTGCATAAATCTGTTAGCATTAGTTTAGATTCATGTTATAGGAAGTAAAACAACTTGTATTGTTTGTAGATTTTCCCGATTTCTCACAAAAACCCCAAACCCTTGTTTTTGAACCGAAAAATATAAAATTGAAGGGGTAAACGGTTTGTTTTGGGAAAAACGGCACTTGGGGTTTCATTTTCAGGGAAAACCGCCCCTACTGGACCAAAAATTTTCAAGTTTTCGGGACCGGGTCGAAAAATGGGATTTTTGGGAAACAGACATCTTGACACGGGGTCATGCTCGTTGAGCACGGGGGCGTGTCCAGCCAAACTCAGGCGAACTCAGGGCCGTGTTCAGCCGACTGTTTTCGGTTTTCTCTGAAAATTTCACTGTTTCTTGCTAATTGTTTGGTGTTTTCTTTCAGATGGCCAAGAAATTCACCCGATTCAATGCAAATGAGTTGGATGCTAAAGCAAGATACGATGTGCTAAGAACTAGGCCGGAGGAGTACCCAAGACAAGTATGCATGGATCTTCTAGGAGCAGTGAACCAGCTAGACCGCTTTAACAACATTGTCACCGGCCCACTAAGAGCCGTCCTGTGCACTCGGCTTCGCTCAGCCCATGAATACAACATGGAATTCTACAGCACGTTCGCTTTCAAGACGAGAGCCGATCCATTTGATAATGATGGGGTAGAATTCCGTTGTGGGGGGACTGTGTACTCAATCTCGATAGCACAGTTTGGGGCAATAGTTGGCTGTACGCAGTGGAAGTTGCTGGGGATGAAGAGAACACCGGCGGTCTACGTGAAATTCTAGAAAATAAACGCCAAGCTACTTGGCCCCAAATAGGAGATGGAAACTATAATCCAAGCCGAACTAAGAGCACACAGCTGAGAGACCCTCTTTACCGCTATATCCACAGGGTCATCACCTACTCTCTTAGCCAAAGGCACGACAGCAGCGGCGTTGTAGGGTTACGAGATCTAGTGGTCTTCCATTGCATTCACACCCGTACCAACCTTGATGTTCCATACCTACTACTCCGAAACATGCACCTGAACCAATTTGCTACTCCCCCGACACCTATCTTCTTTGGAGGGTGGATTTACCGCATTTTCAAACATTTTGTTGATAGGATGCCAAGGTCTTTCCAAAAGAGCCCATAGGATGCCAAGATCTATGAAGCGGATGACGGGACGGTCAGTTTTCAAAGAGTTCAAGGCCATGCATGGAACCTGGAGCAAGCACTCATCTTCCATGCTTCACATATCTGTCCTCCTCCTCAGTACCACTACCAGCACCAGGGTGATCCGGGTCAATCCTCATCTCAAGGAGGTGGTTTTCCTAACTTTCAAAGTTTACATGATTTATTGCAGGAAAACCTTATCTGCACCAGGAACACCTACAACATGGCCAGCAACACATACTCCCGGGTCGGAGAGATAGAGAGAAACATCTCCGACATGCAGGATGACATTAGGAACATCCGGGAGTATATGGCGGGCCACGGAGGAGGTGATGATGAAGACGAGGATATGGATTGAGCGGGAGGAGTGGAGGCAGCGGTTCTTGGTTGAAGGTCTCACAGGTTAACCCCCCTTATCTTATGAACAATTTGCGGCCTGCGCGCCGCTTGTTGAACAATTTACTTTCTCTAACACCTTAATTTCTACATTTTTTTCCTGTTTAACTTGTGGCATGGATGATTAACGTTGGTAAATTATGATGTTTGTTATTATTTGGTGTGGTATTTATTAGTTAAGCAGGTACATACGAGGCTTAGAGCACTAAACATTAGTGCTACTAAAGCCGGGACAGCAACACCGAAGCCAGAGATCTGTTTTACACTTTTGCAGTTTGTCTACAAGGGGACGTGCTCAGCCGACACGCCCCCGTGCCCATCGCCCAGACCTGCTTTTTGTTTTATTTATGCAGACTTTCACCAGACACGGGGTCGTGTTCATCCAGCACGCCCCCGTGTCCATCTTCTGTAAGTTCTCGTTACTGGCACTCTGTACACGGGGTCGTGTTCACCCAACACGGGGCTGTGTCCAGACGCCCAGTAACATTAAAATTTGTTTTTAACACACCTTTTACACATTCAATCAACCTAAAAACTTATTTTTGGGACACATTGAGGACAATGTGTAATTTAAGTGTGGGGGCATGCTAAAACCTTGAATTTTGCAAGTCCTAAATACAAGCCTTACACAAAACTCTATTGGAACCGCTAAACACCCCAATTTTTTTCAAAAACTTTTCATTTTTTTTACTTGTCTTGGTTTAGTTTGGGAATAACAAGTTCTAAAAAGGTTATATTTTTACAAATTTACAACCGATAGCGTCGTGATAAAAAGAACCAACATAAGAAAATTACGAAACGGCATGACAAATCTAGTTAAGATTTGATTATATATACTTGATCACATAAAAACCCATTCCCACAAAAAGTGAATTTTGAGCCTTTATTGAGCATACAAATACACATCTTTAAACTAAATGATCATTTTTCATTTCTGGTGTGAATAGCCGCTTGGTTTCTTACAACTCTAGAACTTGCCACGATGATACATTCTGAGTCCTTACCAACTTAAACCCAAGTAAGTAAATGATGGAGGCATTAGGACTAACCTTTTTTTATTTCAACACCATTATTTTTTTTTACCACCTACCCAAAATCCCCCTAGTTAACCCCTTTGAGCCTAAACCTTTTCATTTTCTAAACCCAAAACAAACACCCTTTTACCCACCAACACCCTTTTTCATTTTAAACCCTTTATTTTAGTAACAAAGCTCGGTTTTCTTGTGACTTTATTATCAAAAAAAAAAAAATAGAGAAGAAAAGAAAAATGAAGTTAGCAATAAACAAACAAAGCTCATCAAAAGAAGGCTTGTTTGAATAATGCTTCATTGAAATAAAAAGTCACAAAAACAAAATGTTTTACAAAAACCGACGCTTTTTACGCCTTTCGCCCTTTTCTACTAACCACTAACCCAACCACCTACCTTTAACCCAAGTCTAACCCTTCTCCAAAGTCCTCTTGATATCTACAAAGGTTTATAGTTAAAAAGGAGGAGGATTGATTTCTTGGCAAGCATATGGTAGAAGTAAGTTCCATACCGCTCTCGAGTGTTTCACAAAAATACATCTTCGGCCGAGTGTTGAGTGATCCACCGTGAGGTATGTGAACTTGTATATAAATGGAATTTTAAAGAGGCATGTTATGCCCAAATAAATAATTTCTCTTATGTAATGTTTTAAATAAATCATGAGGAATAGGATTGTAAATAAAGTAAAAATAAAACCTATTAAAGAATCTTGGAATCCCAACACTCTATGACAAGCCAAAAACCTTCTCTTCTACCCATTCCATTTGGGTGTGTAAGCCATAAAATAAAGAGTTTTGCTTGAGGACAAGCAAAGTTTCAAGTGTGGGGGTATTTGATGTGTGCAAAATGCATCATATAAATTACATCAAATAAGGCATAAAACTAACCTTTTTTAGTACTAATGTTGGAAAAAGTGTGCTTTTGTCTTCCTTTTGTATTTTCAGGGTTAAATGAGCTTAAATGAACAAAAGAAGCAAAAATGCAGCCAAATCCAACAATAATACAAGAAAAGGAAGAAACGTGGAATGCCCGACCCCTCGACATCATCCTCCCAAGCAAAAACAAGAGAACAGAAGGCTGAACACGCCCCGTGCTCAATGAGCACGGGGGCGTGCCCAAGTGTCTGCAGAAAAGAGAAAGTTGTAGCAGCTTCTATCACCCAACACGGGGGCGTGACCACTACACACGGGGCCGAGGTCAACGCTAAGATTCGCAGAATCTAGGCAAATCTTGATAGTACAGATACGCTTCTGCCCATGGGGTCGTGCCCAGCGGACACGGGGGCGTGGTCAACTAATGCAGATTAACTGCAATTAATGAAGAAAGAGAAGATGGGTGGACACGGGGCCGTGTCCGGGCTACTGTGCAGGCTATAAATAGGGGTGCTTTGCTCACTTGCAACTCATCCCTTGACAAACCATCTCTCTCACACTTCACCTACCCACCACCACCACCACCATCACAACCCACATCCACCACCATCATCCGTCATCCATCATAGAGTGTGTGTAGTAGTCTCGGGATCCAAGATTGATAGTAAGAGTTCTTGACAATCAAAGGCCATGTTTTCCTAAGTCTCTTACATCACTTGGTGAAGACAAGCATTTAGTGTAATACTTTTTTATTTTTAATCTTTTCGCACTTTTTATTTGGTTATGTATTAATGACTTTAATAACTAGTTTCTTATGTTGAAGGTGAATCTTCCTTATCATTTGTCTGTGGTGTCTTGGCATTATTTTACTGTCTATATAAAATAAAAGATTTTCACCATTCATATCTCCACTGTCTATATGGAGATATGTTGGCTACCTGGTCGGGGGTTAAGGGAATGGTTTGGTAAGCGTCTTGCCTTGTTCAGTGTATAGATCCTACAAGGACCTGGGTCAAGTTTAGTAGGACCTCCTTCAATACCCGCTGGTATTGGATGGCGGGGGTCCGAAGTCCTTGATCCCCTCATATATAAACTACTATTATAACTTTAACCCGGCTACTTAGGATTGTATCCCTACTGACTCAAACTACTTAGCCGAGGGTAACGTCACCTTCAAAAGAGGGGCCTATCACAATATGCATTAATAACTTAATTAATTATCTTTCAATAATCCAACCCTTTACGATTGTATCCTTGCTGACTCAAACTACTGGGTTGAGGGTAACGTCACCTTCAAAAGAGGGGCCTACTACTATAACTAAGATAATCTCTTAAAAAGTGCAAAAGTGCGGAAAGAATCAAAGGTTACGCTAAAAGCGAGTCGGATCCAAATGATTCATCTTGTCTATCTGTTTTATTTTTATTTTTATTTTTTATTTTTATTTTTATTTTCAGCATTTTTAGTTTCTATTTTCTATTTTAAAACCTTTTTCTAAATTTTTGATTTGATTAGACATTGAGGATAAACCGGTACTAAAAGCTCTTGTGTCCTTGGACGACCTCGGTATCTTACCAACACTATACTACCCTCACGATGGGTGCACTTGCCATATGTGTGTTTGGTGTTAGTAAATATCGTGTTTTATAAATTTAAAACTTGACTAATGTGTTAAAAAGGACTAAAGATATACATAAAATATATCACACCACACGCACACCAGGTACGCTTTGGGAAGCGCGGCAAGCTTAATCCACGCTATGTTGGGCCATTCAAAATTTTGGAACGGATCGGTAAGGTGGCCTACAAGCTCGAGTTACCTGCTGAGTTGGCTAACGTTCATGATGTCTTCCATGTTTCACAACTAATGAAGTGTTTGTCCGATGAAACACTTGTAGTACCACTCCAAGAACTAAACATTGACGACAAATTGCAGTTTGTCGAAGAACCAATCGAAATTATGGACCGGGAAGTCAAGGTTCGTAAGCATAGTCGAACTCCAATCAAGAGAGTCCGTTGGAACTCAAGACGTGGACCAGAGTTCACATGGGAACGCGAAGATCAGATGAAGCTCAAGTATCCTCATCTATTCCCAACTGACCAATCTAATCCTGATGCAGCTAGTGAATTTTGGGATGAAATTCTCATTTAAGTTGGGGATGATGTGGCCCCTGGGGAAAATCCACAGTCATCCTGATCTATCACCGTACTGCTTTGGATCACTTATCAAATTTCGGGACGAAATTTCTTTCAAGTTGGGGATGATGTGACAACCCAAGATTTGAAGTTCTTTCCTCTACGTATCACTTGTTTCGTAATCCTGTTTTGACAATTTGTTTTATGTTATGTCATGTATTTGTTTTATGTGATCTCATGTGTAGTTGTTTAAGTGATTAAAGTATCCTGATGATTCAATATGTGATGATTAATATCTAATGTGCATTGGAAATTCAAGTTGACGAAGAGTAAGTCTTCGTCCCAACCCAAGTCGACAAAGATTGAGTCTTCCTCACGACAAACGTTCGCCAAATGATACTTCGCCGAACAGGGACTTCGGCCCAAGATAGTTTGTGGCCCAGAGTGGGCCGGACTACTATTAAATATCGAATAATCCCTCATAACGTAATTGTAAACAAGAATCAGCAAAACCCTAATTCCCTCAACTACCCGATGACAACCTTCTTCTCGGGAGCTCTCTCTCTCTTTCTCGAATCGAAGCACCTTCGCTCCTACATCGTACTCTGGTTAGTGTATTAATTGTGTTTGAATGTACTGATATGGCTTTGTTTATGATAATTGATGTATTACATGAGTAGTGTGGTTTCTAAGGATCGTTAGGCAACATGTATGAATTCGTTGAATGCATGCATGATAATCGGATCAACCAATAATAGAATGATCATAAGGATTTGGCAAGTTTCTGTGATAATCGACTGATTAGAAACATTTATAATGCTTTGACCAATGATTAGGGTGTACGATGTTTGTGTTTTGATCTATTGAGCCATATGATATATACACAGTTTTGACAGTTGTAGGATGAATGGTGTTATGGATTTAAGTTAGTGTGTTAATGATGATGAACTGATGATTAGGGGTTGCATGAACATGAATGATAATTGACTGAATTAGATTGTTTGATATGCTTTAGGAATATTGTAACTGTTTGCTAAAATTAAGAAACTGTTAAGGGTTTTGACGAACAATGCCAGCGACGAAACCAAGTCGACGAAGAATCCTACTCTTCGTCGACATGCCTCTTTGACAAACATTGTGAACCTTCTTCACCTTCACTCTGACGAAGATTGAGTCTTTGCTAGAGGACTCTTCGTCGTGCTTAACCCCGACGAAGGATAGTCCTTCGTCAGGGGATCCTTCGCCACTGTGTAAACCAACACAACAGATTATGATACATTTAATTATGGATGTTTGGTACTTATGAAAGCTATGGTTGGATGTTAACAAGAATGAGAAATCGGATGTGGACTTGTATGAGAATCGGATATGTGCTACATGTTGCGTGGTAATCTTTGTGATGAATGTAAAATGTGTAGATACGTGACTTAGTTTATTACGAAGCTGATTTTAGTGGTAACCACGGTAGGGTTGGTGGACTAACTGGAATGGGTAACTTATTATATCGAGCAAATCTAAGGTGAGTTCACTGTTATTTTTTCAAGCATGCGTCCCGGGGAGGGACATCGGGTAAATATTCCGGGGAGGAATATTGGGTAAAGGGTTTGACTGGAATGTTAAACTCAGGATGTTGGTTAATACACTCATATCTATCATTTAAGTCCCATCATATACCGAACAGATTGCCGGGGAGGCAACGGGGTTATTAGTTGATAGCGCTATTAGGTTTGGCACCCTCACACCATACCGGGGAGGACGGGCGTGAACTAATTACCTTAACCACTCGACCAATGTTTGATAGAGCATTGGGGAAGGGAAAATAATCTGGAGCCATCTGCTGTAATCGAGTTATTAACAACATCGAATCTCTGAAATGTTTTAAACTCATAACTGGTAACTAAACGTGTTAACAAACTTTGAACTCACCAGCGTTGTCTGACACACTTGTCTGCATGCTTGCAGGACGTTAGATTCATGGATATGGAACTTGCTATTTGGGAGTGCTGGAGTGGTCATGGGTCGAGTCTCTTGGATACATGTTCTTTGGTTTCGTACACTTGTTTTGAAACAGTTGAATAACGATTTACATTATGCTTCCGCTGACGTTTTGGTTTAAGTTATGATTTGAAACTATAATATGAAATAAATGAAATCTTTTATTTAATATATTGTTATAGTTCAGTGTGATTAGTGGCTGGATCCTGGTACGTCACACATCCCATGGTGTTCCCGCATGTGGTATTTTGGGGGTGTGCCAATATTACCCCGGCAATAGAATGCATAAGAAATGCAAGAGTTAAACACTAGATGAAAAATAAAGGAAAGATCTCCCTGACATAGCAAAACCCTAGCATAAGATTTTCTCATGTCCTTGTTCAAGATTTTACAATCTTTAAAGATTGAACCCATAAACAAGAATCAGCAACTTCCAATATTAGATCTGAGTTTTATAACCTTCAGGGGTTGAACTCAGATCCATAACTCCTTTGTTTTTTCCACAAGTCTTCTTGCACCTAATAGTACAGATCTAACTTATTTCTTTAGATCTGCAACTCCTTAATCAAAGCAACAACCGATCTCCACTGATTCACCATGAACCACAACAGATCTATCAAAAAAACCCCAATTATGAAACCATAGTTTCAAGATATACGAAGATCAGACCCAACAACGGAAGCAACAAACCCAAGTGCGTCACATACGCTCTGATACCATGTCAAATTTATGGTGTCTAAAGTGCAAGAACTCAAAAAATACCCAAACCAAATTTTATTAACCCTAGAATGAATACACTGAACAATACACTCAAACGAACTGGATACAAAGAACTCCCTGGCTCTCAGAAGATCATCAACACAATGATCTTTAACAAACGAACAACAAGAATCACAAGAACTGTGAATCAGAATGATTCACAATTTACAAACCTAATTCACCACAAGAGAAAGAAAACAAGAGAACTAAAAAAATATCTTAGCTAAAATGACAAACAATACTGGACACTAACTTATATAGAGACCCGGATGGATCTAACTGACTCACAACTAACCCAGGTTGTGTAACAACCACACATGCCCTCAACCTTCAAGCCGAAATCCAGCAGTCCACCAGTAGTCTAAGCCTAATACTTCAATTAAGTATAACAGGTACAAGCCCATTGTCCAATCCAGCCATTTATTATGTTATGTCAAATATAAACATGTTAGAATTAAAAATAATAAAAATGCAATTGATAATGGAATTGAAACTTTATAAACTTGATAATATGATGTAATTTTAATACACCCCTCTTGTGAAAAAAAAGAAAAAAAAAAGAAGAACTGTTCTCATCTTAAGTCAACACATGTGTATAAATATACTTATAAGAATGATTAAGTAATAATAAATTTCTTTCATTAAAACATGTGAAATCGATGGTCCAATGATTTCATGATTTTGATTCACAATTTTTATAGAAAGATCCAGTAAATTTGATGACAAAAAGGTAAAATAATTATGTTATAAAACAAGTTTAAACTTTTGAGTCATAAATTTTTAACAAAAGAAATTTCTATCAAAATGAGAAAATCACATTGTTATTTGCTAATACAAAGATAATCTGTCACACCCCCAAAATCCACCATACGGAGTATCACCGCTTGGAGGCGTGACATGACTAGTATCAAGCCACCAATCATATTGAACAATGTATTTAAGATAGATAAAATCCAACCACACAATATAATTGGTGATCAAAAGCTAGTTAACCAAGTTCAAATTAAACAGCGGAAACATTAAAGGTAAAACCCAAAACATAAGTAATAAGTTCATAAGTTTAAATGTTTAACATGGGACTCGACAGTCCATGTCCCACAACGACCACGCCTCCCCGTGCAAGCTCCATAGATACCTAACGACCTGCAAGGCATGTAACAAGGAGTCAACAATATGTTGAGCGAGTTCACGGTTGGTTGTTTGGTTTTAGACGTTTGTTTTGGAAACCATAAGTTGTTTTGTAAACCACGAGTTAACCAGTATCTTTGCTTTTCCCCAAACCATACCTATGATCAGTGGGGGCTTCCCCATGTGAACCACTAGACCGTTACCATATCGACAACTGACGAAAGTAAGTTGTGCCCTAAGTCAATGTCTATCATCATTGACTGAGTGCCCAGATCCATTAGTACACGCCCGTCCTACCGGCACGGTGTGAGGCTTGTCAACCCTAATAGCGCATAATGACCCGCTCGCCATTGGCCCCGTGATTAAGTCGATATAAAAATGAGGGACTTAATGATAGAGTTTTGTCTAGTACGTTTTAAGGTTGTTGTCCTACCCAATGAGGACGAACGTACGTATTCTACCCAAGGAGAATACGCAGGATTAATATAGGCGTCCTACCTATGGAGGATGGCGGTACATATTCTACCCAAGGAGAATATGCAGGTTCCGTTTTAGTTTCTTAACCAATTCCCAAATCACCGGGAATCCCATGCCTTGTAGAAAGTGTGAACTCACCTTGGTTTGCTCGGTTAGATTAATTACTCTAATAATCAGGAATCAAGAACGTCCTAATAAGGTACAGATAATAATCAGTTTCTCGTGCATGCATAACACGTATCCTACGTACGGTTTATCTACTCATTACTTCTATCACATACCACACAATTCAAATGTCACACTCTGACTTTTGTGTAAAGATCATAGTTAAAAAAAAATACACTTGTAACACTTGTTAGAAAATATTTTCTATCTGTTGGAGTTTTTAGAAAATTTCGCCGGAGTTTCCTTTGTAAATGGAGACGTCCATGCTAATAAGCATATCATTTTCTTTTCCAAAAATCATTCAACAATCAACAACAATTTACCAAGAGCAAACTATTCCATTTACAAACCAACATGAACTTAATGTTTCATAAAAACGCGTAGTAACTTGGTAAGGCGTTTAGTGGCCTTAGTTACCTTCCAAAGTGTATTCACTTCTTTAAATATCATTTTCTTAAAAGATTTAAGTGTTTACAACTTGTAAACAATTTTTACAAAGATTAATCTTTTGAACTCTTCTTGTAAATAAAGTGTTCTTACACTTATTTTATCACCAAAGGTGGTGTAAATGCAAGTAGAAGTCATAATCTTTTTTAAAAATCGACTCTTGAACTTGGTTTGTTTAGAAAAGTCTCTTGTAATTCTCGGATCTACATGATCACCAACTCATTTTGTTCACTATATTTCAAGAATCATTTTTATCAAGTTCATATTTAACTAGAAGATGATTATTTCATGTATCACATAATCACTTGCTAATCTTGTTAAATCATGTTTCTAAACATCATTTAACAAGTTCCATATGGTGATTAACATCACATAACCAGGAATCAATAAGAAATTAACAACATAAACACAACAACATCCTACTAACAATATTTCATTATGTTCCATCATTATGTAAGCTTTATGTTAAATCTTTCAGTTCATGCTTTTTAGTGTTCTTGATATAATCAACATACTACAACTTTTAACCATTAAAATGGAAGTAAACAAAGGTAAATCAAGAACTTACAACTAGCTCAAAGGCTTGGGAAGATCTCTAGTGAAAAAGATGATGACGAGTGTCACACCCCGACCACGTAGAACATACCAAACGTGGCGGAAATGTCGGGGAGTGTTGTAACAGAATTAATTGTTTCAAATCCATGGCAATTGAAGTTTCGTTTTATTGATTACAAGTGTTACAATGTCTTAACAAACAAAGAAATACAACATAATTAACTAGTCTTGCATCTTTTATTGTCACTAAAGCCCAAGTCTGCCTATGTGTATCTTGATCATCTTATGCAACAGTTCCTGAAAAACACATGTGAAAATAGGTACGTCAGCATAAAAATGCCTGTGAGATACATAGGTTTTGTGAAAATAGGTTTCATGACTTATGTTTGAGAAAATGTTTAGTCATGAACCTTGTTATTTGTTTTGCTTTGTAAATCATTTGAAAATCGATAAGCTCAGATGATAAGTATAAATAAATGTAAGGTTAAATGAATAACCAAGTAAAATATGTTTGCATAAGATAAGATTGTTTATAAATCAATGTCTTGTGAAAAGTATGTTATTTGTATAAAATGTTCTATGTCTCAAACTGAAATGATTCAAATAACGCTATGATATGTAATACCATACAAACACTTATATATAGGAAGTACCAGCGGCGTATCCACCATGCTTGTATCATATTACACACGCATCGTTACTTAATCACTTAATCAAACCAAACCAACCAATGTAAGAAGTCTATGTTTAAACCAATAGTCAAAAGTCCTTGTATAAACCATGTCAAATGTCTATGTCAAATATCCATGTCAAATGTCTATGTCAAATATGTCGTGTATGGCAAGTGAAATGTCTCAACTAAACCATATGCACAAAAACAAAGTATTGAAGTAAATCTTGGTTTAAATCAAAGTTATGTTTTGTGGGAAATGCATGATCAAATGTCAATCATGTTAAAATGTCTATGCCGAAATGTCTATGTAAAACGATGTACTAAGTAATGCACACAATTGGGCACACCTAGCATGAAATGTCATAAAATCATGTACTATAATGTACTAACGAACATAGCAGTATATGATGTTAAAACAGGAAAGCATGAGAGTAACAAGTAGGCACATGTGTTCCACCCCAAAACAGTTTGGAAAACAGTAAAAGAGGGGTCTATGTACTCACCTGAGATTGCTCAGTAGTTCTGGAGTGACAACTAAATAATGCTAGAGATCGCGGATATCAAACGGCACCTAGTATAGGTAACTATGTTAATAAACCGGACCTAAATCGGAAGACTGGGTAGCATGAGGGTTTGTAAACCAAATGAGTGTAGGAACTCATGTGATATGGTTAGTCAAAGCCTACATACTAAATGAAACTTAACCTGTGTGATTTCGACCCATTACGACCCGTTTAGGTAGCTTATGCTACTTTAACGCGTCGTTCGCGTGAAACGCGTTCGGACCGCCTAACTAGCCCTATGACAAGTGTTATATGCCTAGACATATTACATAATCAGTTATGTGACAAAGGTTTAGGTTACATATGCTTAATTACCAATTATACATGAAAAGGGTATTCTGGTAATTTACCTAAGGCATATAAACTACCTATCATACAACTACTTAAACGATGTGACCATAGGGTATAACCTCGGAAGGTTATTCCCTACCTACTATGGTCACCTAATGTGTTTGGTCGGATCCTAATGATCGACCAAACTGGGTCGGGTTCGAGGTATAAGCGATTCATTAGATCGCTTACCCTACGACCCTAGACAACGTGGTAATCAGTGGGCATAGTCCCAAGGGACTATAACCAACGTGATTACACTCACGTTGCGAAGTTCAAACGAACTTCGCATTGACCATTACTGGTCAACGCTGAAAGTCAAACAAAGTTTGACTTTCTGACTCGAAAAGCAGTAAAATAAGGAAAAGAACGAATGAATACTTACGAAGGGTCCCCGAATGCTAAACTCGATTCAAAAATCTCAGGTATGAAACAAATGTTTCAACTTAGAGTTTCTCAAATCAAGTTTCTAGTGATTTTAGCAATGGGGGGTATGGGGTATTTATAGGAATACCCAAACCGTTAAGATCGTTTCATGGAAAACGTGCCTTAATCCCATCCGTACATGTGTTGCAAAGTTATGGTGTTTAGGTGTTTAAATTCCATCCATACATGTGTTGCAAAGTTATGGTGTTTAGGTGTTTAAATTCCATCCATACATGTGTTGCAAAGTTATGGTGCCAAAATTCCATCCTTATCCGCTGACTAAGCAAGTTTAGAATGTGTGGTTGTGAATTAAACAACGGCTAATACATCGAATTTGGTCCCGAATGCGAAAAACGAACCAAATGACGCGACGAATGGATTTTTCTTATGGCGAGCACTAAAATATAATATAGTCATGCTCACATAAATTTTTGGATGTCCGGATGTATTCAGAACGTAAGTTATGCGCGAAAATGCAAACTTGTGCACTTTTTGACACTTTTAGTCCCTGAATGACCCAAAAGTTTATTTTAGCACACCGAACCCATTAAAGCCTATTTCTAAGCTATGTAAAGGATATTTATGGTGTGTTTAACTTATGGTCATGTTCCGGAATGTCTGTTACAGTTCAAATTGGCATACTTTCGCAGTTTGTCAACTTTAGTCCCTGTAAGCGATTAAACTTGATTTCACCACACCAAACCTTCCAAAACTTATATATAAGTTATGTAAAGGTTATTTAAGGTATGTTAAGTCTATTTCACTATTCCGGAGTGTTCGTTGCATTAAACTGGTTATATTTACGCATCAGTGCGTGTATAACCTTCCAGAAAGCGATTTAGAGCTTGAAATCGAAACAAGAGTTGATATGTGCAATCGATACACATATTTTTACAAATCCCAAGTATGAAATACAATATTTCATTGGTTTGGCATTTGTTTGATGGTCGCAGTGACACGGGTGTCACAGTCTCCCCTACTTTAGGAAATTTCGTCCCGAAATTAATTCGTAGGAGTCTATTTGTGACTTTGTGTTAAATAACTATCAAAGATGAACAAGACGTAATCCTGTAATTTCTCTTTAACGAACATTTTTTCAGAAATGAAAAATGAACAGAGTTATTCTCAACAGGCATTTTTTAGAAACAAAAATGAACTGAATAGTCATTTTCCACAACATCTTCAGAAACAAAAATGAACAGAATAGTCATTTTACATCTTCAGAAACAAAAATGAACAGAATAGTCATTTTACATCTTCAGAAACAAAAATGAACAGAATACTCATTTTACATCTTCAGAAACAAAAATGAACAGAATAGTCATTTTACATCTTCAGAAACAAAAATGAACAGAATAGTCATTTTACATCTTCGGAAACAAAAATGAACTGAATAGTCACTTTACATTTTCAGAAACAAAAATGAACGGAATAGTCATTTTACATCTTCAGAAACAAAAATGAACGGAATAGTCATTTTACATCTTCAGAAACAAAAATGAACGGAATAGTCTCTAGACACATGACAAAATTTGCTGTGGTTTCCGTGCACTGAATTTCATAATTATGTATGCATCCATAATTACGCAATTCCTTGCATAGTCCGCACAATTTGTCTGAAATGTGAAGGGGAGGAAAAATCAAACCTGATGATGAGTGTGACTAAACTACCATAGGGTCCTTTTAATTAGATCGACAAAGGATCCTTTTAAATTAGGCCACCAAGGAGTCCTTTCAGCTATATCATCACATGATATTCCTAACCAGATTTTTGGATCAATCTGTTTACCTAGACCTCTCAGGGTCTAATTATGGAATGGTACAATATAATCCAAGGGTCCTTACTACAACGTGGAAGTCCATTAAGGATTTAAGATAGTACCTTTTTGAATATCCTACTACGAATCCTTCATATGGAGATAAGAAAGATTCTACGAGGATTTGGATGGATCACATAAAAACACAAAACACATAAGAACATAATCACATAATTGTTTAACTTGATCTTTACTTTGTTATCTTTGGACACGGATATTTAAAGCACACCAGGAATCCAATCCGTGGATTCCATGCGGCACTTAAATCATTAGAATCTAACTATGAAGATAGGAAGATCTAAATAAGAATTCGGCTTTGTCCTTATTGAATGGTAATGTTCGTATTAAGGCATACGAATAATTCAATTAAGGGCTCCGATTTGAGTGATATTCATCCACAAGGATCTGATTATGAGGATAGAAAGATCCTTTATGGATTTTGAAATTTGTGTAACGAGAGGTGCTTCGACACCTTGCACTAGGCGTGCTTAAGTCGATACACAAGGTAGAAAGTTCATGAGGTTCAGGCGCTAGATATGCCAGGGCGACATATGAAGCAGAACTTGAAGGTTAAGCAGCAACAGGGTTTGCTACTGCCTTGCTTTAAACAGCAAAGCGACACATGTTATCCAAATGTCTCCATCGTCCACCGGGGGTACATTTGTAACATGGTATTTGATTTGGATGATGACGGTTTCACTGACTTCTCCAAGGAGTGGTTCCCTTGCACGGCTTCATTCCTGAGCTGACTCATGGTGATAGCTAAATCAACGGTCTTCTGGAGTACTACGCCTATTTGTTGGGCAGTTGTAGCACCTGGTCCGGACACTCGAGTCTTGTTGTGATGAAGAGACACCATGAAGAACATAGGAGATATGGGAGGGAACAAGGGAAATGAAAACAGAATAACAATGCATAAAATTGCGATCATTTGTTTGTTACTTAAGGCAAACAAATGAGACGGTGACTAATCAAAGTAAATAGGTCAAAAATAATGTATCGCGAAGACATGCTCGCCTATAAGTGAACACTCATCCCAAGAATTCCCAGGTAAACACAACTGGTCTCGCGTCTGGTTGAGATGTATACGAAGTGCTTGCCTAGACAGAAAACTCAGAATACAGGCATTCACCCTTCCAGTTTGCACGTGTTCACATTATTTAAAACCCAAGACCTTGACGAGATTTTGAAAACTTAAAGGGGTTCAAAACCATATAATAGAGAGTTCAAAACCTTACAATAGAGGGTTCAAAACCTTGTAATCAATCATCCTAGAACAGATGATTAGTTTTCAAAGCGGTTTTGAAATTTAAGTTCTTGTTGTGGTCGTCGCCTAAGGATAGGTGACGGTATTGTTTTATGACTAAACGCAAGTAAACTCGCGTTAGGGTCCTAAGAAGGTTATAGACTAGGTCAAAGCATTACTAATAACCTAATTCCCTATAACCATTGGCTCTGATACCACTTTTCTGTCACACCCCGACCACGTAGAACATACCAAACGTGGCGGAAATGTCGGGGAGTGTTGTAACAGAATTAATTGTTTCAAATCCATGGCAATTGAAGTTTCGTTTTATTGATTACAAGTGTTACAATGTCTTAACAAACAAAGAAATACAACATAATTAACTAGTCTTGCATCTTTTATTGTCACTAAAGCCCAAGTCTGCCTATGTGTATCTTGATCATCTTATGCAACAGTTCCTGAAAAACACATGTGAAAATAGGTACGCCAGCATAAAAATGCCTGTGAGATACATAGGTTTTGTGAAAATAGGTTTCATGACTTATGTTTGAGAAAATGTTTAGTCATGAACCTTGTTATTTGCTTTGCTTTGTAAATCATTTGAAAATCGATAAGCTCAGATGATAAGTATAAATAAATGTAAGGTTAAATGAATAACCAAGTAAAATATGTTTGCATAAGATAAGATTGTTTATAAATCAATGTCTTGTGAAAAGTATGTTATTTGTATAAAATGTTCTATGTCTCAAACTGAAATGATTCAAATAACGCTATGATATGTAATACCATACAAACACTTATATATAGGAAGTACCAGCGGCGTATCCACCATGCTTGTATCATATTACACACGCATCGTTACTTAATCACTTAATCAAACCAAACCAACCAATGTAAGAAGTCTATGTTTAAACCAATAGTCAAAAGTCCTTGTATAAACCATGTCAAATGTCTATGTCAAATATCCATGTCAAATGTCTATGTCAAATATGTCGTGTATGGCAAGTGAAATGTCTCAACTAAACCATATGCACAAAAACAAAGTATTGAAGTAAATCTTGGTTTAAATCAAAGTTATGTTTTGTGGGAAATGCATGATCAAATGTCAATCATGTTAAAATGCCTATGCCGAAATGTCTATGTAAAACGATGTACTAAGTAATGCACACAATTGGGCACACCTAGCATGAAATGTCATAAAATCATGTACTATAATGTACTAACGAACATAGCAGTATATGATGTTAAAACAGGAAATCATGAAAGTAACAAGTAGGCACATGTGTTCCACCCCAAAACAGTTTGGAAAACAGTAAAAGAGGGGTCTATGTACTCACCTGAGATTGCTCAGTAGTTCTGGAGTGACAACTAAATAATGCTAGAGATCGCGGATATCAAACGACACCTAGTATAGGTAACTATGTTAATAAACCGGACCTAAATCGGAAGACTGGGTAGCATGAGGGTTTGTAAACCAAATGAGTGTAGGAACTCATGTGATATGGTTAGTCAAAGCCTACATACTAAATGAAACTTAACCTGAGTGATTTCGACCCATTACGACCCGTTTAGGTAGCTTATGCTACTTTAACGCGTCGTTCGCGTGAAACGCGTTCGGACCGCCTAACTAGCCCTATGACAAGTGTTATATGCCTAGACATATTACATAATCAGTTATGTGACAAAGGTTTAGGTTACATATGCTTAATTACCAATTATACATGAAAAGGGTATTCTGGTAATTTACCTAAGGCATATAAACTACCTATCATACAACTACTTAAACGATGTGACCATAGGGTATAACCTCGGAAGGTTATTCCCTACCTACTATGGTCACCTAATGTGTTTGGTCGGATCCTAATGATCGACCAAACTGGGTCGGGTTCGAGGTATAAGCGATTCATTAGATCGCTTACCCTACGACCCTAGACAACGTGGTAATCAGTGGGCATAGTCCCAAGGGACTATAACCAACGTGATTACACTCACGTTGCGAAGTTCAAACGAACTTCGCATTGACCATTACTGGTCAACGCTGAAAGTCAAACAAAGTTTGACTTTCTGACTCGAAAAGCAGTAAAATAAGGAAAAGAACGAATGAATACTTACGAAGGGTCCCCGAATGCTAAACTCGATTCAAAAATCTCAAGTATGAAACAAATGTTTCAACTTAGAGTTTCTCAAATCAAGTTTCTAGTGATTTTAGCAATGGGGGGTATGGGGTATTTATAGGAATACCCGAACCGTTAAGATCGTTTCATGGAAAACGTGCCTTAATCCCATCCGTACATGTGTTGCAAAGTTATGGTGTTTAGGTGTTTAAATTCCATCCATACATGTGTTGCAAAGTTATGGTGTTTAGGTGTTTAAATTCCATCCATACATGTGTTGCAAAGTTATGGTGCCAAAATTCCATCCTTATCCGCTGACTAAGCAAGTTTAGAATGTGTGGTTGTGAATTAAACAACGGCTAATACATCGAATCTGGTCCCGAATGCGAAAAACGAACCAAATGACGCGACGAATGGATTTTTCTTATGGCGAGCACTAAAATATAATATAGTCATGCTCACATAAATTTTTGGATGTCCGGATGTATTCAGAACGTAAGTTATGCGCGAAAATGCAAACTTGTGCACTTTTTGACACTTTTAGTCCCTGAATGACCCAAAAGTTTATTTTAGCACACCGAACCCATTAAAGCCTATTTCTAAGCTATGTAAAGGATATTTATGGTGTGTTTAACTTATGGTCATGTTCCGGAATGTCTGTTACAGTTCAAATTGGCATACTTTCGCAGAATGTCTGTTACAGTTCAAATAAGCGATTAAAGTTGATTTCACCACACCAAACCTTCCAAAACTTATATATAAGTTATGTAAAGGTTATTTAAGGTATGTTAAGCCTATTTCACTATTCCGGAGTGTTCGTTGCATTAAACTGGTTATATTTATGCATCAGTGCGTGTATAACCTTCCAGAAAGCGATTTAGAGCTTGAAATCGAAACAAGAGTTGATATGTGCAATCGATACACATATTTTTACAAATCCCAAGTATGAAATACAATATTTCATTGGTTTGGCATTTGTTTGATGGTCGCAGTGACACGGGTGTCACAACGAGGGGATGATGAAAGCAAATGAGAAGGATTCTCCAAGACCTTCAAGCTCCAAACTCCATGTATCACCTTCTAGACTTGAATGAGCTTGGAATTGGAATGATATGGTGGTGACAAGGTGGTGGTGGTGGCAGTTATAGAGGGAGCCGAGAGGAGAGGGAGAGAGTGAGGGATGGGGAGTGAAGATATGAAGTGATGTTGAAATTTCAAGACCATACTTATAATCTTGTCCTTCTCATATTTTGGCCATAAGATCAAGCAAGATCAATTAAATTAATAAATAAAATATTAGAGGTAAGGTGGTGATGGTATGGCCGATTACTAGGCTAGGGGGGCTAAGTGTAAAATTTCATGGTAAGTGGTAAATACTAGTTCAAATCCAAGTATATGATTACATATGTTAGTTAGTGGATATTCTAGTGTGTTATGGTGTTCGGGGATCATAACTAGCCAAGAAATAATTAAACAATGTTTCTTGAAATATTTTGGTGTCCCAGGTAATGTCCGGTTAGATACTGTTCCGTTAAAGTGCTAAGTTATTCCGTATAGTGTCTTCTATGTGACTATTTGTAACTCTTTTAATTCCCAACACTTAGGAAAGCATACAGGACCATTTAGTCAATTTTCTGTATAATACTAATTTGTTGAAATGCTGAAAAATGCAGAAATCATAAAGCAGTCACGTCATCAGTTGAAATTAAGCACAGTCATTAAGCATAATTTAATATTAATTAATCGAACAGATACACGTAATTATGAGGGTTGTCACATTCTCCCCTTGTTAAGAAAATTTCGTCCCGAAATTTAGCACGTGGTTACTGAGGAAGCTAGTTAAGTTGCGTGGTTTCCTGGTTTTTCCTAGGGTGTCACATCATCCCCCCGTTGGTTTGGAATTTCGTCCCGAAATTCTGCAGTAGCTTTAGCCTCAGTAGTGGTTGTACTTTTCTTAAACAACTGGGGATACTTGAGTTTCATTTGGTCTTCTCGTTCCCAGGTATACTCTGGGCCACGACGGGAGTTCCAACGAACTCGAACAAGAGGTATTCTGGTACGCTTGAGAATCTTAACATCTCGATCAGTAATCTCTACTGGTTCCTCGACGAATCGTAGCTGATCGTCGATAGTGAGCTCCTTGAGAGGAACTATGAGGGTCTCATCTGACAGACACTTCTTCAGATTCGACACATGGAAAACATTGTGAACTCCGCTGAGTTCTGCCGGTAGATTTAGTTTGTAGGCCACCTTGCCAATCTTCTCAATGATTTCGAAGGGTCCAACATATCACGGGTTGAGTTTGCGTCGTTTGCCAAAACGAACTACACCTTTCCAAGGTGAGACTTTAAGTAGCACTCGATCCCCAACCTGGAACTCGAGTGGTTTTCTTCGCTTATCTGCATAGCTTTTCTGACGGTCGCGAGCTGCCGCCATTCGTTGTCGTATCTGAGCAACCCTCTCGGTTGTATCTACTACAAGTTTTGGTCCTGTGATTTGACTGTCGCAAACCTCTGCCCAACAAAGAGGCGATCGGCACTTCCGTCCGTACAATGCCTCAAACAGAGCGGCCTGGATACTGGTGTGGTAACTGTTGTTATACGAAAACTCCACTAACGGAAGGTGTTTTTCCCAGCCATTACCAAAGTCGATTACACAAGGCCTAAACATGTCTTCAAGGGTTTGGATGGTGCGTTCAGATTGCCCATCCGTCTGTGGATGATATACCGTGCTCATGTTTAATCGAGAACCAAAGGACTTGTGCATAGCTTGCCACAATTCAGATGTAAAACATGAGTCACGATCAGAAATGATGGAGGTTGGCACTCCGTGCCTTGATACTACTTCCTTTAGGTAGACGTCTGCTAGAGTAGAAAACTTGTCGGTTTCCTTGATAGCCAAGAAGTGTGCAGATTTAGTCAATCGATCCACTATCACCCAAATAGTGTCATTTCCGCATTGAGATCTAGGCAGGCCAGTAACGAAATCGATGGAAATTTACTCCCATTTCCATGTCGGGATCTCTGGTTGTTGGAGTAGGCCTGATGGTTTCTGATATTCAATCTTGACTCTCGCACAAGTCAAGCATTTACTGACGTAGGTTGCTATGTTGGCTTTCATACTAGGTCACCAATACGTAGTCTTGAGATCGTAGTACATCATATCCGAACCAGGATGTACTGAATAACGAGACTTATGTGCTTCATCCATCACAAGCTCGCGTAAGTTTCCATAAAGTGGAACCCAGATGCGCCCTGTTACGTAGTAAGCCCCGTCTTCCTTTTGTTCTAACCGTTTCCTTGATCCTCGTAAGGACTCAGCCCTGATGTTCTCTGCTTTCAATGCTTCGACCTAAGCATCACGAATTTGAGCGGGAATGCTAGAGTGAATGGTAAGTTGTAACGCACGTACACGCTTAGTTATGGTATCCTTTCGACTGAGGGCGTCGGCCACAACATTGGCTTTGCCCGGATGGTACTTGATCGCACATTCGTAATCGTTCAAGAGCTCAACCCATCGATGTTGTCGCATGTTTAACTCCTTTTTCTTGAAGATATGCTCGAGACTCCTGTGATCGGTGTAAATGGTGCACTTGGTACCGTAGAGGTAATGTCTCCATATCTTAAGTGCGAAGACAACTGCTCCCAATTCCAAGTCGTACGTAGTGTAGTTCCTTTCGTGAACTTTAAGTTGGCGCGATGCGTAGGCAATGACCTTGTCACGTTGCATCAACACGCAACCAAGTCCTTGGATGGAAGCGTCGCAGTAAACCACAAAATCATATGTGCCTTCAGGCAATGAGAGGATAGGCGCGCTACAAAGTCTATCATTTAAGTGCTGAAACGCAGATTCCTGTGCATCACCCCAACGATAGGTGACACCCTTCTGAGTTAGTGAGGTGAGAGGTTGCGCAATCTTGGAGAAATCCTTGATGAACCTTCTGTAGTATCCCGCCAAACCCAAAAATTGGCGGATTTCTGTTGGTGTACGAGGTGCAGGCCAGTTCTTGATCGAGTCAACCTTGTATGGATCAACGTGAATCCCATCCTTGTTTACCATGTGGCCAAGAAAGTAGACTTCGCGAAGCCAAAAGTCACATTTCAAAAATTTGGCATACAACTGCTCTGTTCGAAAAAGTTCCAAAATAAGCCTCAGGTGTTGCTCGTGTTCTTCCTGACTCTTTGAATTGATCAGGATATCGTTGATGAAAACTATGACAAACTTATCCAGGTAAGGTTTGCACACTCGGTTCATGAGATCCATGAAGACCGCAGGTGCATTCGTCAATCCGAAAGGCATAACCGGAAACTCGTAATGCCCATAACGAGTTCTAAATGCTGTTTTGGAGACGTCCTCATCTCGGACTCTCAGTTGATGGTAGCCTGACCTCATGTTAATCTTTGAGTAGAAACTCGACCCTTGCAACTAGTCGAATAAGTCATCAATGCGTGGGAGAGGATAACGATTCTTCACGGTCACCTTGTTGAGTTCACGGTAGTCAATACACATTCTGAAGGTACTGTCTTTCTTCTTCACAAATAACACTGGATCTCCCCAAGGCGAAGAGCTAGGGCGAATAAAACTCTTGTCCAAGAGCTCTTGTAGTTGCGAGGACAGTTCTTCAAGTTCTGATGGAGCAAGACGGTAAGGTGCACGAGCTATTGGTGCTGCTCCAGGAGCTAGCTCGATTTGAAACTCGACTTGTCGATGAGGCGGAAGACCAGGTAATTCGTCAGGAAATACCCCAGGAAAGTCGCGCACAATAGGAATGTCTTCTATCTTCTTGTCCTTCGAAGATGTATCAGAAACGAGGGCTAGAATAGCAGTGTGACCCTTTTGCAACCACTTCTGGGGCTTAAAGAAAGAGATGATGCCCACAATAGCACCACTCTTGTCGCCATGAATCACGAGGGGTACTTCACCAGAACGAGGGATGCGGACAATCTTCTCGTTGCAAAGAATTCTGCTTGCTGGTGAGATAACCAATCCATCCCAATAACAACGTCGAAACTACCCAGAACGATAGGAATAAGATCGATAGAGAAGGTCTGACCAGCTAAGACGAGGTTACAGCCCTTAACTATGTGTGTGGCCTCAAGACTTTTACCGTTTGCTAGTTCTACCGTGTGTTTAGTGTTCAAAAGTGTTGGGGTGCGCTTAAGCATTTGACTAACTTTTAGGGACACATAACTAGTGTCAACACCCGAATCGAATAAAACATTAACAAAGAAGTCTTCCAGAAGAAACTTACCCATCACAACATTGGGATCGTTCCTTGCATCACCCTGACCCAGCACGAAAAAATGTCCCCTGGCTCCATTGCCATCATTGTTTCCCCTATTATTGTTTCCGTTCCCCTGATTGTTGTTGTTGTTCTGTTTCTGGTTCAACTGGGGGTAGTTTCTATTGAAGTGACCTTCAGCACCACACTGATAACATCCCTTGTTACCCTGCTGTTGCTGCTGCTGATTCTGTGGAGCTTGTGACTGCTGTTGACGATTCTGATTCGCAGGACGTGAGCTCCTGCAATCCTTGGCTTCATGACCCAGCTTGTTACATCTCTGAAAGCGACCCTTGTTGCACGGCCCGCTGTGGTGCAAATTACATCGATTGCACTTAGGGTGATTTCCCCTGTATCCACCCTGACCTTGATTCCCAGAAGACTTCTGACTGGGGCTCCTATACTCATCTGTCTTTCGCTGCTGGGACTGAGACTGAACTGAAGTGGAACCCTTGCCCGAATTTCCATCCCACTTGCGCTTGTTATCATTGGGAGCATCAGAAGTAGTGGTAGCGCTAATACGCTTGGGCAGCTTGTTCTGCTCGACTGCCTGATCAGTGAGACGATGAGCCAACCGGATTATTTGCTGAATGGTGCCAAGATTAGCTGAGGTCACGTGGCTCTGAATTTCTTGAACTAAACCCTTAAGGTACAGCTCGATACGCTTGATAGGGGGATCCACCATAGTAGGACACAAGATAGCTAATTCGTTCGATCTCTTTGTGTATGCCTCAATTTCAGACCCCGTCATCTTCAAATTGAAAAATTCAACCTCTAGCTTGTGGATGTCGTCACGACTACAGTACTCTTCTTTGATCAAATCTTTGAAGTCGTTCCATGGGGTGGCATTAGCAACTGCCAGCCCTAGCAGTTGGACCTGTGCTTTCCACCAGGTTAACACAGCACCCTCGAGTGTTCCAGTAGCAAATTTCACCCTACGATCTTCTGGGCATTCACACATCTTAAAAACAGACTCAATCTTCTCGAACCAGTGAAGAAGACCCATAGCTCCTTCTGTGCCACTGAAGGTACTGGGTCGGCAATCCATGAAGGTTTTGAACGTGCACACAGGAGGCTGTGCAGGTTGACCTGTCGTGAGAGTAAGGAAGGACAAAGTTTATCACAAGGGTTGGTTTATGAGAGTAGGATCTAAACATCCTAGGATAGGTCGAAATAGCAGGTTATACCTCCTGCTGGAGCTGCTGCGAGTGCCTCAGCAACTCTTTCATTGATCAAAGCCGTCAACTGGGCTTTAGTTAGGTTGATACCACCACGTCCTCCACGTCCGTTCATGATCTTCACAACGAAGCAACGTAAGTGAGAAATGTGCCGCGAAAGTGCGTAAGCGTGGGACGACAGAAGAGAGTGAGCACGCAAGGCTCAAATAGTTGTTATCACGTTAACTAATGCACTATGTGAACTATCAAATAGACAATATAAACATAATTCATACCACCTATTGTGTCGAGTCTTGCACGTGGAGCGAAGCGTCGTTGTGGACCGTTGAGCACTGTACAGGTTATAGTCTGGTTTTATCAAAAAGCTTTTCCCTTTTTAAAACCAAGTTCACTATAATACCAATCTGTCACACCCCCAAAATCCACCATACGGAGTATCACCGCTTGGAGGCGTGACATGACCAAGATCAAGCCACCAATCATATTGAACAATGTATTTAAGATAGATAAAATCCAACCACACAATATAATTGGTGATCAAAAGCTAGTTAACCAAGTTCAAATTAAACATCAGAAGCATTAAAGGTAAAACCCAAAACATAAGTAATAAGTTCATAAGTTTAAATGTTTAACATGGGACTCGACAGTCCATGTCCCACAACGACCACGCCTCCCCGTGCAAGATCCATAGATACCTAACGACCTGCAAGGCATGTAATAAGGAGTCAACAATATGTTGAGCGAGTTCACAGTTGGATGTTTGGTTTTAGACGTTTGTTTTGGAAACCATAAGTTGTTTTGTAAACCATGAGTTAACCAGTATCTTTGCTTTTCCCCAAACCATACCCATGATCAGTTGGGGCTTCCCCATGTGAACCACTAGAACGTTACCATATCGACAACTGACGAAAGTAAGTTGTGCCCTAAGTCAATGTCTATCATCATTGACTGAGTGCCCAGATCCATTAGTACACGCCCGTCCTACCGGCACGGTGTGAGGCTTGTCAACCCTAATAGCGCTATTAACTAATAACCCGCTCGCCATTGGCCCGGCGATTAAGTCGATATAAAAATGAGGGACTTAATGATAGAGTTTTGTCCAGTAAGTTTTAAGGTTGTTGTCCTACCCAAGGAGGACGAACGTACATATTCTACCCAAGGAGAATACGCAGGACTAATATTGGCATCCTACCTATGGAGGATGGCGGTACATATTCTACCCAAGGAGAATATGCAGGTTCTGTTTTAGTTTCTTAACCCATTCCAAAACCACCAGGAATCCCATGCCTTGTAGAAAGTGTGAACTCACCTTGGTTTGCTCGGTTAGATTAATTACTCTAATAACCAGGAATCAAGCACGTCCTAATAAGGTACAGATAATAATCAGTTTCTCGTGCATGCATAACACGTATCCTACGTATGGTTTATCTACTCATTACTTCTATCACATACCACACAATTCAAATGTCACACTCTGACTTTTGTGTAAAGATCATAGTTAAAAAAAATACACTTGTAACACTTGTTAGAAAATATTTTCTATCTGTTGGAGTTTTTAGAAAATTTCGCCAGAGTTTCCTTTGTAAATGGAGATGTCCATGCTAATAAGCATATCATTTTCTTTTCCAAAAATCATTCAACAATCAACAACAATTTACCAAGAGCAAACTATTCCATTTACAAACCAACATGAACTTGATGTTTCATAAAAACGCGTAGTAACTTGGTAAGGCGTTTAGTGGCCTTAGTTACCTTCCAAAGTGTATTCACTTCTTTTAAAATCATTTTCTTAAAAGAGTTAAGTGTTTACAACTTGTAAACAATTTTTACAAAGATTAATCTTTTGAACTCTTCTTGTAAATAAAGTGTTCTTACACTTATTTTATCACCAAAGGTGGTGTAAATGCAAGTAGAAGTCATAATCTTTTTTAAAAATCGACTCTTGAACTTGGTTTGTTTAGAAAAGTCTCTTGTAATTCTCGGATCTACATGATCACCAACTCATTTTGTTCACTATATTTCAAGAATCATTTTTATCAAGTTCATATTTAACTAGAAGATGATTATTTCATGTATCACATAATCACTTCCTAATCTTGTTAAATCATGTTTCTAAACATCATTTAACAAGTTCCATATGGTGATTAACATCACATAACCAGGAATCAATAAGAAATTAACAACATAAACACAACAACATCCTACTAACAATATTTCATTATGTTCCATCATTATGTAAGCTTCATGTTAAATCTTTTAGTTCATGCTTTTTAGTGTTCTTGATATAATCAACATACTACAACTATTAACCATTAAAATGGAAGTAAACAAAGGTAAATCAAGAACTTACAACTAGCTCAAAGGCTAGGGAAGATCTCTAGTGAAAAAGATGATGAAGAGGGGATGATGAAAGCAAATGAGAAGTATTCTCCAAGACCTTCAAGCTCCAAACTCCATGTATCACCTTCTAGACTTGAATGAGCTTGGAATTGGAATGATATGGTGGTGACAAGGTGGTGGTGGTGGCGGTTATAAAGGGAGCCGAGAGGAGAGGGGGAGAGTGAGGGATGAGGAGTGAAGATATGAAGTGATGTTGAAATCTCAAGACCATACTTATAATCTTGTCCTTCTCATATTTTGGCCATGAGATCAAGCAAGATCAATTAAATTAATAAATAAAATCTTGGAGGTAAGGTGGTGATGGTATGGCCGATTACTAGGCTAGGGGGGGGGGGGGGCTAAGTGTAAAATTTCATGGTAAGTGGTAAATACTAGTTCAAATCCAAGTATATGATTACATATGTTAGTTAGTGGATATTCTAGTGGGTGTTATGGTGTTCGGGGATCATAACTAGCCAAGAAATAATTAAACAATGTTTCTTGCAATATTTTGGTGTCCCGGGTAATGTCCGGTTAGATACTGTTCCGTTAAAGTGCTAAGTTATTCCGTATAGTGTCTTCTATCTGACTATTTGTAACACTTTTAATTCCCAACACTTAGGAAAGCATACAGGACCATTTAGTCAATTTTCTGTATAATACTAGTTTGTTGAAATGCTGAAAATGCAGAAATCATAAAGCAGTCACGTCATCAGTTGAAATTAAACACAATCATTAAGCACAATTTAATATTAATTAATGATACAGATACACGTAATTATGAGGGTTGTCACATAATCAGACCATAGTGGTAAGAATGAATATCAACCTATAGATATCGCAGCAAGGTGTTGTGAATTAAAAGGTAATAAGGCGCAGATGGTTCTTGAAGTGGAGATGAACAAAAAAAATATATGGAATGAGTGAGAGTTGACCACTTCCTCTAAGACCCTAGAGCTTCCGCCTTGACCAATTACACCTAAGTTACATATATCTCATCTAAAGTCATATTAGGCTTTTTGTTTTGTACACTTATCCCACCCTCCCAAAATATTTAAAATAGAGGTACGGTTTCACTATATCTAGAACCCTATCGATTGGTTTGTTGTTGATGAGATTTTACTAGGTATGGTTTATTGTTTTATTTAAATAAAAAAAAAATCATAACTATTTCTAACATCCCTTCCTATTCATTTAGGAAACCGGTACAACGTACATAAATTTTTGCATAAAGAGTTACGTTGATTAACTCCTAAGGGTATGTTTGGTTCGCTATAATTAAGTGGAATTGGAACCTGAATTCCAACTCTTATGGTGTTTAATTCATAAAGTTGTTGTAAGTGGAATCTCAATTCCAACCGTAAGTGTTTGGTTGATAACGGAATTGAAATTGAAATGACATTAGGCATGGATTCCTTCAAATTCATTTATCCAAACGAATTTAAAATCCTTCCTGCATACATGTGAAGGAGTTCAAGTAAACTTATTAGAATCTTCCACCGGTTAACGACGTTGCATTCGCCACCCTGTCACCATCCATCATGCCGACCTCCTAGTCACCATCTTAACCGACTCGCACTGTTTCTCCTCGTACCGTTTCGACGCGCACAGTTTCGACATGAATCGTTTCGACGTGCACCGTTTCGACCCGTACTGTTTCGACCAGTACCGTTTTTTACCCGAATCGTTTCGATGCACACCATTTCGACTCGAACCATTTCGATCAGTACCGACTTGACCTGAACCGTTTCAATGCGCACAGTTTCAATCCAGACTCTTTTTTACCTGAACCGTTTCGACACGCATCATTTCGTTTTGACCCGTACTGTTTCGACGCAAACCGTTTTGACGCGCACCATTTCGACCCGAACCGTTTTCAACCTGAACTGTTTCGACCCGTACTATATCGACCTGAACTGTTTAGACCCGAACCGTTTCGATCGTAACATTTCGACATACACCGTTTCGACACGAATCGTTTCAACCCGTACCGTTTTGACACGCACCGTTTCAACCCGAACCGTTCCAATTCATTTGATATCCAAACACATCAAAATCGGAACTGAAGTTTTAATTTCAACAATTTCCAATTCTTGTTGAAATATTTAAATTCCATATCCAATTCATTCAAATTTCAATTCCTATATATTTAAATTCCATATCCAGTTCATTCAAATTTCAATTCCTATACAAATTCCAATTTCATAATATTTTGCGAACCAAAGGCACCCTAAATCTTTGGCAAGTATTAAAGTGTTTAGTCCTATCATTATTCATGTTTACATGTAATGATTGTTTAATTTTACAATACTCAAAGTTTTAAAACCCAAATTATTTCACATCCTACAACATTTCTTGTCGGTAATCGGTATTCTACTTCAACACATGATCTTGAAACAATACAATCCACGAAAAACATACATCTTATGTTTGCAAGGATATAATTACAAACGAGTTTGATTTCTAATTATGTTACGGTTAACCATTATTTTTAATGGAGTTAGTTACACAGATGGACCTTGTGGGTACTAACTTCAAACTTTGTTAATTTTCTGAATATAATAACTAAAAGGGTTAACGGATTTTATCACCCTCAACTATTGGCGTTTGGCCGCTGGCACTCCCAACTTTCACTTTGACTCCTGCCACTCCCAACTTAACAATTTGTATGTTGTGTCACCCCGAAGTTAACCAACCACTAACTCAGTTAGTTTTTTTTATCCTAGGTGGCTATTTTCTCCGACGTGGCCTACTGATTTGTAATTTTCTTTATCAACACCCATAAACCCAAAATCGCAGAACAACCACCAAATGGGTACTAGAGGAACCATATCGGAAAAAGGTAAAGAGGATCTTCAACCAATTCGATTCAAACAACGACGATGGTCTCAATCGACACAAAAAGGCTGAACTCGTTGTCTCTGTAAACCCTAGAGTCAAATTCAGCGACGAACAAATTAGCGCCATTCTCGACGAAGTCTTCTATACATACGCTGATATGTTGTTAGGGCTCAACCAGATCTGTTGTTAGGGCTCAACTTTTCGAGCAGAGGCATTCTGGCGGTGCTGGTCCCGATCTAACGACCCACGGCGGCGCATGAGGCATTGCGACGGTGCGCTACCGTTGTAGGCAAAGGCAGGGCAGAGGCTAGGTTTATGGTTTGGAACAGGAAGTAGGTTGTCGCTAAGTTGATAGTGGCAGTGGTAAAAATGGGGGAAGAAGGTGGTGGCTGTGTTGATGGTGGTGGTGGTCAGAAAGGGGGAAGGAGGTGGTGGTGGTGGTGGAGTTGATGGCGCGGTGGTTGGAAGGGGGAAGGAGGTGGTGGTAAAATTGATGGTGGCGGTGCCGATGGTGTTAGAAAGAGAGAGGAGGAGTGGGTTTAAATACTATGTTTATCTTTTTATTAATTGAAACCTATATGTTTCTTTAATTTAAATCAGATTTAAAAAAACAATAACAATATACATGTGAAAAGAAATAAAAAAAAAGTACACATCAGCATGCTAAATCATCAAAAACAGGCCACGTCAGCATGCCATGTCGGATAAAATAGCCACGTATGATAAAAAAAACTAACTGAGTTAATGGTTGGTTAACTCCGGGGTGACACAACATACAAATTGTTAAGTTGGGAGTGGCATGAGTCAAAGTGAAAGCTGGGAGTGCAAGCGGCCAAACGCCAATAGTTGAGGGTGATAAAATCCATTAACCCTAACTAAAATACCTTTACATTTTAAAAGAATCATTTATGTCATTACTCTATTTTTAATTATAAAGACCATTTGTGTCATTTATACATAATTTTATTTAAGTTGAACCCAAATTTACAGGAGTAAACTGCCATTTTGGTCCTTGAGGTTTGATCACTTTTGCCACGTTAGTACAAAACTCAAACATTTTGCATCTGAGTCTCTATGGTTTCAGTTTTATTGTCATTTTGGTCCAAAAGTGAAATCAGCTCAGATTTCTCAAAAAAAAAATTGGTTTTTTTTATCCTTTTCCTCAGTAGTGAAGGACATTTTGGTCACTACAAATTTTATTATACCAAATTTTTAAAAGTAATAAAGTAAAATTCTATCTCATCTTCTTCCCCAAATTAAACCGTAATCCAATAGAGGGCTTTGGTATAACCACCTCCCCCCAACTATCTCTTTCTCTCTCTCTCCAATAGAGGGCTTTGGTATAACCACCTCCCCCCAACTATCTCTTTCTCTCTCTCTCTCTCACATACATACAAATCAACCATCATTCCCCACCACAACCACCACCGTGCACCATCACTGCCATCGCCATTCACCACCACAACCAGCACCAACGTTCACAACCACAACCTCCCATCTCCACCACCACCACCACTTAGATGACAAATCTGAAAACACTCATTCATTCATCACCACCGTACTTTCAGTCTTTAACATAAAAGAAAACAACAAACTTAAACATCTTTTATTCAACCACGAACAATCAAACCAAAGCACCACAAGTTGTTCCAAACATCAACCACATAAACTTCAAAACACGCCATGAAGACGAAGCATAAGATGCAGATCAGCAAGGGTCCTCCCATCTTCAAGCTGTTTCCTAGCAAATATCAACCTCTACTGATCCGGCGGGATCCCTTCCTTATCTTGAATCTTCGCCTTGACGTTGTCAATCGTATTCGAACTCTCAACCTACAGAGTAATAGTCTTCCCCGTCAACGTCTTCACAAATATCTGCATACCACCCCTCAACCTCAACACAAGATGCAGAGTCGATTCCTTTTGAATATTGTAATCCGCAAGAGTGCACGGTGGTGGTTGTGGTGGGGAATGATGGTTGATGTGTGTGAGGGAGAGAGAGTTGGAGGGGGGGGGGGGTTATAGCAGAGGTAAGAAGATGAGATAGAATTTTATTTTATTATTTTATTAAAAAAATTGTTATAATAAAACTTTTAATGACCAAAATGTCCTTCACTAAACTGAGGAAAAGAACAAAAAATCATTTTTTTTTGAGAAATTTGAGCTGATTTCACTTTTGTACCAAAATAGCAATAAAACTAAAACACAGTGACCCAAATGCAAAAGATTTGAGTTTTGGACAATAGTGATAAAAGTGACCAAAACTCAGGGACCAAAAAAACAGTTTACTCATTTTACAAAGAATTTTGAATTAAAATTATTTTGTATATAACAATTCTGTATTTCTATTGTTCAATGCAAGTATAATGAAATATATTAAAACAAGAAAGGCCATATTATGATATATAGATTGCATCCAATTGTTATAAATATATATCTAAAAGTAAGTTGTCATTCTTTATAACTTGGTTATAAATGTCATTTTTTATAACTTGGTTATAAATGAAACCATGAAACCTTAAGTTGTTAAAAAAAATTTGTACTTAAAGACGAAACTAATTATAAAACACATGATGCATATGTGGAATTAACTCTTTTTATAATACATAAATGATTCAAAAGAGTATATACACAGCTCATTAAATCCCTTTTTTGCCCTTTCAATTTACTCTACTTCACAAATTAAAGATGCATCGTGTTTCACTTTGTCAGATCCCATGTTGTTTATCTTGACATGACTGCTCAAGAAATATGTCATGAATATTGATACAAATAGTTCCATATAACTATTAATTTTTATATCTACTTCATCAATGCACTATTCAGTGTGTCTTTATTAAAATTTATATAGTTTTCACTACAAGAAAACATGAAGAAAATGGATTTTTAGTGATAGAATATCAGAAACATCCGTCGAAAAGATACCGAGGTGCCTATTACCACTGGCGTTTCGTCGGTCGTAAAAGACCAATAAATAGCTTCACCAGACTTTTTTCAAGTTTGATTCCTGATCAGATGTCCAAACGTAAGTCTAAACGGCCTATCCGTCGGAAGCTTCATTAGTTTTTAAAAAATACAACCTCTCTCTCACACATAGGCTTTTGTAGAGATGACTCCTATGTTGTCAGGTAAGTATATTTCTAATGGTTGTCCATCTGTGTTGAATCACAAAATTGAAACCATTCTTCTTTCTTCACATACATCTTTTCAATTTTCAAGTTTAGTTTTCTACTTATGGATGTTTTTTGGTTTCTCTGGTTGTGGGGATCGGTGGTCTTAGAAGTTTTATATGGTGAATGCAACATTTAATTTGCCATCGAAGTAGCAAATATGGATTCATGCGTAATTACCATATGTGGTGGAACCATGGTGAACAACGGCGGTAGATATAATATGTTGTTGGGCAAAGTACCCATAACTCCATAAGTATTCTAGATTGTATGTATGTTTGCATGCATGTATGTGTATCTTGTTGACATATTTACATTAATTGTTTGTTACATACCACTCTGATATTCTCCGACTTTTCACTCCGTTTTCCAAGTTAACATTTGTCTCTGGATTTTCTGGACTGTTTTCAAGGAAAACCTACTGTTTAAACACACTGTAACTTTCTATTTCTTTCAACCTTTTTCAAAATGGCAAACAATCTGACCGCAATGGTTCAAAACATCAAGCACAATTTTGAAGTGGGGAGTAACGACAAACCTCCTCTTTTAATAAACGTGTTAATGAAAAAATAACATGCAACAACATGAAAGCCCCAATTCAACACAATCGAAGCAAAATAAAACCAAAAAGAACAATTTTGGTAGGAATCAAAAACATACCGATGGGACTTGAAGGTACACTCCGATAAAACAAACCTAAAACGTCAACCAAACATAGCTGCAAAGGCATATTGCCGGTAAATGACGGAACACTGTGGCTGAATAGGTTTTGCTGTGGATTCGTTTTCGGATCGAATTCGTAACACTGATGACTGCGATGATCACGTATCACGTGCGGAATCCGTGTACGTGAGTGGATCAGACACAAGAATGTAATTCAATGTTGATTCTATTAATTATGTAACAATTACAAGCACCATGAATCAACTTGGAGATAGTTTCTCTCTCTAGATCTCCAAATAAGAAAAAGTTCTAAAATGTTAAGACTAACTCCCTATTTATAGCCCTTGTCCATCCTCTCCAACTAGCAAATCCATTTCGAGATGATAGACTTTCGAGAGGATGGATTTATATCTGAAGATGGACATACAATCAAGCTTAGACTCCTCAACAAAGTATGATCCTTATCTAAATATCTACAATCCTAAACCATGTCTTGAACATTTTCCGGCTATGATAGGAGATTGACGGAAGCGATAGACATACTGCACTCACAGACTCCCCCTTGGATATTGATGCAGTCAATCTCGTAGCTTTCTATCTTTTCTCTCTTTGAGTCTTCATGAAGTTTTGACATCTTCAGTACCACAGACTCCTCTTTAGCTCTTCAAGCCCCTCTTGAATCTGCTTCCTGCTTCAGCAGCTCCTTTTAGTTGACTCTTTCTCCAGGCTCTCCATTTCTTTAAGCTTCCGGCGACTTTTCAGGATCGTCACCTGGTTCTATTTCTGTAAGCTCCCCCTTACTTTGAACTTTTCTTCAAACTCCCCCTTAGCCTCAGCTATCAAGATCGTAATCTGTCTTTCAAAAAATTGACAATTAAGCTTATTATATCTCAGTATCAACCTGGCTCTATGAAAACCTTATGACAGTTTTAAAACTCCAGGATTTCAGACCGACTCTCTCCCCCTATCAAATAACTCTATAAATTTGACAATGAAAGAATCCTAAACCCTCTCAGTTAATCATCTAAGTCCAAATTAATGACCTTGGAGATTTCACAAACTGTTTTTGAATTTTCATTTAAAACCTCAAGTTTCAAATGAACTTGTTTATTTTCAGAAACATGTTCAGCATACTTAGATTTTGAAACTCAGCTTTCATACATCGGTTGTCGAAAACAAAGTAGAAACAACTTTTGTTTTTGTATTTTACAAAGTTTATTCTAAAACACTCCAAAAATCTTTTTGTAATTTTCTGAAATATAAAGCAGTAAAGAATATTTCCAGACAATATTTTTGTTTGAGTTCGCGTCAGAGGATCATATAAGTTTATGATAAATCACTAACACCGTTGACCTTTTAAATACTTTAAGTTTTAAACGATTCACCTAGATTGTCAGTATACTGTTCCACTTAAATTTTCACACAAACTTCAACTGATTCAAGATACTAGATTAATGTCTTAAGAACTTAACTTATTCACGTGTCTCACCTCAGAGTATACTCCCGTATCAAGATTCCCTAGATTCAGTCTTACGGGTGAATATACTATATTGATATCTGTACTCTGGGTTAGTGAGAGACCTTGAGAGCTCAGGTATGAACTATCATTTAGTCAAAGATATGCAGGCTCGACTTTAGGTGTGTTCTACTTAGGAATCTTCTTTACAACTGCACTTGATTTATATCTTTCGATATTTTCAATTTTTATGCAGAGGGAAAGTTTTAAGTACGCAAAGTATTATACGAGGTCTAGGCCATTGCTGACGCAAAATCAGAAGACCAAGTATAATACCCCATATATCAATAAATATAAAGACCTAATATCCTAGAATCAGGAAATCTCTCAAACGAAATTTCGGAGTACTAAGTCCATATATCCGAGAGATGTTCCCCACCAGATAAGAAAACTTATTGATTTAGGTTTATATCTCGAACTCAATTTACCGAGTGTGCAAAAACCTACTGGCATATCATCAGTGAGACCATTTATCACATTTTACTTTCCATTTCTTTAGCATGCTGAGATTGTCTACTGATGTACTATCATTTCCTCTTTTTACACAAAAACTCATTTTGATTTTTTCATGTTTTTGGTTTTTCAAAATTCAAATGTTTTTGTATTTTCAAAATTCTTACTCCCCCTAAAATGCAAAACATTTAAACAATTTGACAAGCCGATGTAGACAACTTTATCTCGCCATCCATTTTCTTCTTATCATGCTCTATTTTCACATAAAACACCCCTATGATTTACAACACATTGAGTTTTAACAATGTTAAAACCATTTTCAACCATTTGCAAAATTAATCATGTTTGTTCAGCCGTGGGGGTTTCGGCATATTCCAATCAACATATTTTAAAAAAAAATTATTTTTAACAAAAACTAAAAACATATTTTTTCATTTTTCAATTTTTGACAAAATAAAAACATATTTTTCGTTTTTATATTTTTTTAGATTTAGGGTTTTTGACTTATGTTTTATTTATATACAAGAACAAACAAACACCCTGTCTTTCATTCACAGGAACCCTCATCCTGTGCCAGGCTGCTCCCCTCTTCAGGTTGACATTCAGCTTCTTTCTGGAGCACCTGCACATTCATCTAACTCAATTACTTGAATAATGCAACCCAGGCCTGTTTGACCTTGGGTATTGTGATACAATAAGAGTTGTTCAACTTCAGAAAATCTTTTTCATTTTTAACAAACACTTTTTTCTTTCTTATTTTCAACCTTCTTCGTTGAATTGATTTTCCGATGATCACTCACAGAAGTACTTGGTTTCTTGACCACCTAAATTTGTCCTTTAGAAACATTTCTTTGATAAAACCTTGAATCACTTTGAACGTTTCGTTTTGACAAATCATTCTTAGGTTTCCAGATTTGTTTTGGTTCTGACACATCAACTTTTTGTTTCCAAATCTGTTGTGGCACAACTTTGGGTGTCTTTGGTTTCCAAGTTTGCTTTGATTCAAACTTGTTTGACTTCTGTTTCTCAACCTCAACTTTCTTTTTCTTTTCAACATCAACAGGCTTCAGATTTGGACATTTGCGACCAACATGTCCAATTTGATCATATTTAAAGCATGTTTTCTTTGAAACATCTTTAGCCTGTTTTGTTGTTGTTTCTTTTGAGCATAGAACTCTTCCTTAGTCTGTCGACTAAATTGGAGTTCTTTCTCTTCTTCTGAACTTGTTCCATGAACAAAGTTCGTCATTTTCTGAAAGTTTGTCTTTTCAATCTGTTTTCTTTGATTTGGTTTCTTTTTATAACCCAGCCCAGCCTTCATGTTTTTCTTGTTGTAACTAGGTTTGTTATAAAAACTTTTCTTGCTCTTGCCAGCAAATTTTTCAATTTCAGACTTCTCGATTTCTACCAATTTCAATTTTATCCGGAATCACATTTTGAATCGGAACTTCAATATCTGAGAATAATTTGTCCGATCCAATCATGGTATATGCCAATCCTATTGAATCATCATTCGCATCTTTCTCAAATTTTGAACTTTTAAGATAACTTTCATGAAAACTTTCCTCATTTTCATCCTATGATTTAGACTTATCTATTTTGGTAGAATCATTTTTCAAAACACTTTCAACAACCTTACCTACCACCTCTGAATCACCTGTATCATCAGATTTGGAATACATTATGTCAATATTTTCTGCCAATTGATCAACCATGTTGAAAGCTTTTTCCACATTCTCGTCATCATAGAATGTAAACTTTTTCTCAAATGGCGGTGGAACCTGATATATTCTGAACCAATTCATTTCTTGTTTCTTTCAGAATCTTTATCATCCGGTTTTATGTTAAAAATACGTTCAAGAACATATGATGAAGCATGATAACTATGCAATTTGTTATTATCTTGTTCTAACTCAGCTATTTTACATTTAAGGCCAGCAACCTCTTCAATATACTAATTAACTACTTGTTGTTTTATTTCATACTGGTTTCTAAGCATTTGTGACGTTTTAGAACATTGTGAAAGTCTAGATTGAATAAGTTTCATTTGGCTTTTCACAGCTTCATATGATTTCTTTGTAACTTGATATGCAACTTTTATTGAATCATATTCCTTTTTCATTTCTTGAACCACATTTTCTTTTTGTAAACATTCTTCTATCATTGCTGAACACTTTTGTTTTAAAATCTCATTTTCTTTTTGAAGAACCTTACATTTTTGTGTCAGCTTTTCATCATTTTCTTTCAAAACCTTTTCATTTTCAAACATTTCACTACATTTATCGTTGAAAACTCTTTCAGTTTTAGAAAATTCCATATCTCTGATTTTAAAATTTTCATTCTTTTCAGTACAAGCACGACATGTTTCCATGCATTTCTTGCACTGCTCATCAATTTTATTCTCAATTTTATATGTATTCAGAAGATTCAGTTTGAGTTATAGGTCTGTTTTTGGCACCTCGGCTTCTTTTGTCGTCTGTTTCTGACCTACTTCAATTACCTGTTGTTTTTCAGCAACAACTTCCTCTGCTGGCTTTTTTCAGCTTCTCATCAGTCTTCTCCTGACTTTTCTCATCAGCTTTCTCTTCGGTCTTCTCCAACTCTTCAACCTTCTGTTCACTTTCATTACATGCTTCCTCTTCTGTTTTCTTCAATTCTTCCACCATCTTTTCAACACTTTTCTTGAGTCTCTCTTCATCTCTCTTTCTCAAACTCGCTATCATCACTTCCTGATTTTCTTTTCCAAGTTTGGGGCATAATCTTTATCTGCATCTCTATTAGAATAATATTCTCCAGACAAAGGAATTAATTCTAGTAGATCGTCATAAACCAACTCACTCGAATCTACAACTGGATTTCCTTCGCGATCTATGTAGCATTCTCTCTTTTTATCCCATCTGTCCATTTTTCTAGCACCATCATAAGCTGCTTGCAAATCATCCAACTTGATATTGGCAATTCGTCTTTCTCTATATGTTTTCTCTTGAATAGTGTTCCTTTCAGCAACCAAAGTAAGTTTTTCTTTTGGAAGATATTTGTTCCAGTTAAACCCTACATCATCTTGAATTGTCACTAAAGCTTGTGTCTTTACTTTTGATGATCCTTCACTAATTTGCTTTAGATTTGCTTTTGACGATTGCTCCTTGTTTTGATGATAAATGGCTTTCTTGTAGTAGTTATCATGAAATGAATTGACATGATCATTCACTTCCCGGTTGATACACTCTCTTTAAAATGACCCTTCTACTTACATCGAAAGCATGTGACTTTCGACTTATCAAACCCCAGTTTGGTATTCAAACTTTCCAAACACTGTCTGCCTATAATCTCCATAAAACGTTGCGCTCTCCTAATGCCACTAGCCAAACATCATCTGATGTCGATAAGTTCCATCTCTTCCGGGTCTATTTGGTCATAGTCTTTCTTTGTCATTTTCGGGTTTCCGATTCTACCCGCCACCAGACTTTCATATGACTCCACAATCGATGCCAAAAAACTTATATGTTTTTTAGCAACATTGATACTCATAGTTGGAGAATTTTTCAGTTTCAAAGCAATGTTGCAATGAATCTCATCAGGTTCTGCTGTTTTTGATGCTGTCGAGGAAGAATGATAACCTGGATCATAACTTGACGAACTACCTTTTGATGAATCCTTTGACTTTTCAACACTGAAAGCTATACCAATCTTTGGCGATTGATTGGTTGAGGTCAAGCTTCATCTGTAGTAAAGACTCACATTTTGCTGATAGGTTGAATTGCTTAATTTTGTTCTATTTTTGCAGCTCCAGTTCATGTCCCTCAAGCTTTTCAAACAATGTATCCAGAGTGATCTCATCAAACTATGAATCGTTTTTCAATATCATGACAAATGTCTGCCCGTCATCTACACGTGCTAACGCTTCGATCACTTTGTCAATGATTTCATCTCTAGTTTCTGTAATCCCAAACCTTTCAAGTTCAATTTTAAGATGACAAAACATATCGAATTCTTTCTTTAGCAATGGTATCTTATTCTTTTTTATTTGTTTTCCACCTACAACTTTCACCCGTAATGCTTCCCATATAGACTTTGATGAACCATCATGCTGAAGTAATGTAAAGATATCATCCCTAATTGACTGTTGAATTAACGCTTTCATTCATTGTTCATTTGAAAATGTCTGTTTATCTTCTTTAGATAAGCTAAAAAAGTGAAATTTCTTCATTTCTATCATTTAACGGCCTTTTATACCCGAATTCCATACAAAACCAACTCTCATGAGCATAAGCTTTCGCCCAGTTAATAAACCTTTCCTTCCACCAGTTATAATCTGGAATATTATGAAGTTTCGGTGGTTTTGAGTTAGTTCCGTAAAAGTTATCATGTTTCAAGTTTTCCGTGATAGCTTTCTAAATGTTTTTTGGTACAGTTGTTGTTATGTAGGATGAATCAGAAGTGAACGCGTTGTAAAACTCATTGTAAAATTCTTCAGCCATGATCTTGATCTTTGAAAATAACCTGCAAACAGTTAAACAGACACTTGATCAGATTTGAAAATCAAATACGTAAAAAACCCTAATTTTGCGTGAAGGAGCAATGATTTAAAATATGCGATCGACAATGGTCTTGATTCGTGTAAATGAAGATTGGTGTTGATTCATTTGGAAAAAAACACAAGTAATGTACGAATGGACTGAACTATGTGCGGATGAAGGATAATGAGACTGTAGATCAACAAACTATCAAGTTCCTGCGGATCAACAAGTAGATGTTGATAACAGTAAATGAGCTTATAATATCAGCAAATGAACTTTATTAACAGTGGATGGACAAGACATCAAATCAAGTTCAATCAGATGTAAAACTATGCGGATGAACAGATCTTTTAAACAGTGGATGAACTAGTTGAGGAACTAGCGGATGAACTAGTTTATGAACAGCCTGTTCAGCAGATGGAGGTCTATAAGATATTCTACGGATGATGATATCAGCGGATGAACTAATCTGATTCCAACGGATGAAGAACAATATGTGAATGGAGATCAGCAAATGGACACTAGTTTCTGCAGATAAACAGATCAGCGAATGGAGTTGTTGATTCGTAAAACTGAATCTGCGCATGAACACAATTTGAATGCAGCGAATGGACAAAGATTCTGCCAATGAACTTGTTCCTGTAATATAGCAAATGAACAATTCTGCAAATACACCAGTTTCAGCGGATGGGTAATATTATCGAATGGACAACATCAGATTCAGTGAATGAACAATATCAGATTCCAGTGGATGGACTCTTTTTTCAACGGATGAACCTTTTTACAAATGAACCTCTTGCGGATGAACATGTTGTTAACGGATGGACCCGTTAAACTACGAATGGACCTGTTAAACTACAGATGGACTTGTTATGTGAATGAACTATATAACGAATGAACTTTTTTGATGAATGAACCTGCAACGAATGGACCTTTTGACGGATGAACCTGCAGTTTAGCAAATGGACTTTTTAACAACCTGTTTCAGCAGATGGAGTTAACAGATGCAGATTTGTAATCCAACTCAATTCGTTGATTCATTCAACTTATTCAGCGAATGAACCCTGTTTCCTGGATCCGTGAATAACTATGAACAGATTTATAAGAACAGCAAATGTATAAGAACAACAAATGTGCAGATGTATAAATGTTTTCAAACGGATGGACTATAAACTACAGTGGATGGACTTAATTCCTGACGAATGAACTTCTGAACCTGGTTTCTAACGAACGGACATAAAGTTCAAACGGATGGACATCAAATTCGAACGGATGGACAAGTTTTCGACCGGATGGACTTGTTTTCAGACTGATGAACCCAGATTCTGAGCAAATGGATAATGTTTTAGCGTAAAAACCAGTTTGTTCATCATAGTTTTTCACCGATTTGACCAAGAAATACTTCGAATTTAAACATGAAACTTTGTAGGATTATTTAACACCACTTTTCACATAGTATATCCGAAATTTAGCCGATTCTAACCACAAAATCTCCGTAAATCTGAGATTTTCAGTTCAAAAAGTGAAGAAAGTGAGTAGAAGAAGAAATTGAAGATTTTCAGCTCCGAATCTGATGAAATTTATTGAATTCTTGTATCTTGAATCCGTGCAATCGATCTCCCACTCTGATACCACTTGTGGATTCGTTTTCGGATCGAATTCGTAATAGTGATGACTGTGAAAATCACATATCATGTGCGGAATCCGTGTACGTGAGTGGATCAGAGATAAGAATTGTCACACCCAGACCACGTAAAACAATAAACCGCGGCGGAAACGTCGGAGAGTGTAGTAACAGAATCATTGTTTCACAACACATGGAGCTTAAAGTTTAGTTTTATCAATTAAATTGTATATATTGTCTTAGTTCAAACAGGAAATGGAACATAATTTAAACTTGTCTTGCTGGATTTTAAGTCACTAAGGCCCAAGTCCGCCTAAGTGTGTCACGATCATCATCAAACATGTTAGGATCTGAGTTTCTTTTGATTGTGTTTGTTTAATAAGAATGAAGATGAAACAGAGATGTATTGCAGCGGAATTAAATGAAATAAACTTTCAACACACAATCAATAGAAGAATAAGTTTCAGCAAACATGTTTGACATATAATCGAATGATTGTATTTATTACAATAACCAATTACAATGCATGCATGCACAAACTCCCCCTCAGCCTGAGCTCACTTGATTGTTCGTACATAATGACTTGGTGAAGATGAGCTAATAGAACAGTACATGGTACTGTTCTATTTATAGTACAGAATAACCACTGAGCATCTTTGGCTGACGTCACCATGAAAGTGACATCTAACCTCCTAAAAACCTACAACCACTGATCACTACAAACACTAATGTCTAAACAACTGATTACAAATAATACAAAGCATAAACTAAACTACTGATTCTTCATTCCACTGTTATAGCTCTAGCAGTGCTTTGGGTCTTCAGCAATACTTGAGACATATCAGTAGATTGAGCATCAGTGCTTTATCTTCAACAGTCTTTAGTTCAATAGCAGTTGTAAAGAGTAGTACTTGAGACCATCAGATGTTAGGGCCACTGTTCTAGGGAGAAGACTTATACAAATAACTGCTTATGATGAATCCACTGATCTGAATCAGTTTTCGCTTTATCAACTATTCCTTTGTAGGGTTCAATCCCAACAATCTCCCCCTGGAACAGATGATGTCAAAACACTTCATTATTCTGGATTTTTATTGCCTCATCAAGAATTCCCTAACTTGCCCTTTGAATTGAAATTCAAAGTTCATGGAATCCTCATCATCTTCATCCCTGCACAGTTGAAGCTCAAGATGATCTTGCAGATCTTCTACACTCAGGCCAAGTGCATTTTCCCTTGATATATGCTTAACTTCACCACTGGACTTGAGCAGAGTCAATGCGTGGGTCTTTTGATCAGACTTCCACTTCAGTATCTTTGAGTCTAGTGGGTTTCTTGGGAGAGTTTTTATTTTTGGTGAGTTTAAAGAAGGAGGCCTGGTTGTGACAACTTTGGCAGGGTCTTGAGATTTTGTTATATCTGGATTTTCTGCCAACATTGTCTGAAGAACCATCTTCATAATGTATTCTTCTTGAGCCTTGTCTTCTTTTGCTTCTGCATCCATCTGCTTTTACTTCCTTATTTGATAAAGGATAGTAGCAGGTGGAGCAGTGGATCTTCTAATTGGCAAGGCCTATTTGACTGGAACCACTACTTCTGGATAATCTGGTTTTTTGGGAGACGTGGGATCTTTCTTCCTTAATTATTCCAACCTTTTGTAGGTATCTAACATTTTGACCTCTGTCCACCTTGTAACCTGATTCCTTAACCCATAGTCTGCAGCTATAAGCTCTTCTTTCATTCTTTTCAGCTTCAAAGCCCTTTCTGGTACGTTCTTTTTATAATTGGACCAGACTGGAGGAGTTTGCTTTATTCTGTCATCAAGCATCTTTTGAATTCTTGCTATCTCCTCTTTGAGTTCACTAATGGTCCATTCTTTATACTGATACTTTTCTGCCATATATTTCTTGTATGCCATGATGTGCTCAATGTAGTCTTGTTTCAAGCTTTCATCATCCTTTTCTGATAATTTCTGACAAAGGTCCTTTGAGAACTGCTCTAGAGTTTTGACTTTCGTGAGCAGATATTGCAAATTACTCTGAATGTCTTTTTCAGACTTTCCCTTTGTGTCTCTTTGTGATATATCATCTGCTTGTTTGGCCTTTAATTGAAGATACTCTTCTATGTTTCTTGGCAAAGGATAACCTTGAAGAGATGGGAGTTTCCTCTTTTTAGGATCATCTTCAGAGTAGAAAGATTTGATCTCCTCCCTCACTGCTGGAAGATCTAAAGGATATTGTACTCCCAAAGGGACTAAGGCAGTGTTTGGATCAAGGGCTTGAACTGAAGAGATTGGAACAGGGTTTGGAATAGTGGCTAGGATCAGAGGTTGTGAAGATGTTGGAAGTGGAGAAGTGCCATCTTCAAGTACAATATTTGTTACCCTTCTCCTTTTGTGCTTTGGAGAGGTTGGTGGTGTATTTGTGGGTTGAGTGGTGGTGTTTGAAGTGATGGGTGACTGACTAACAGTTGTTGAAACAACTGGTGTTTCAACCACTGTTGTCACTACAATAGTTGATGTATCAACTGTTGTCTTCTGCTTTTTGGCAGGTGGTTTTTGTGATGGTGGTGTTGTTTTTGGTATGGCAGTGGATTGAGTGTTGATTGATGAAATGGTGAGGGCAGTGGTTGAGATAACATCTGTTGAAACCACTGAAGTATCAACAACTGTTGATACAACAGGTGTCTCAACATCTGTTGGCTTGGAGGTTTGATGTGAGGAACTTTTGGGGATTTGAGGAGTATGTTTGGTGGTTTTGGAAAGTGTGGTTTTGGGTTGGCTAACCTTTCTGGTAGGCTTTCTTCTTTTAGTTGTAGAACTACCCTACACTTCCTTTTCCATCATAACTTTCTTCTCTTATTCAAATCTTTTTTACCCTTTTATTTCCATAGTCTCTTTCTTGTTTGCTTTTTGATCAGCAAATGCATTTTGAGTCACATCAACCTTTTTAGAACCATCTGGCCTTGGAATTTCTACCACAGGTTTAGACTTGGGATCTGGTGGCATATACAAACCTTCTTTACCTTTCTTTCCTTTCTCCCCTTTTTGGCATCATCAGGGTTTTCTAGAAAAACAATTGTAGGAGGAGAAGTGCCAGTGGTTTGGAGAAGATGAGCTTTTATGGCCTTTATATCAGCTTGAGTATCTTTATACCTAGCTTCTATCATATTTCTGAACTTTTGAAGTTGAATCTCATGTTGGTGATCAACATACTATCTTTGTTTATGAAGCATAGGTTGAAACAAGTGCCATAGCTCAGTGGGGGATGGAGCAGATGTTGCAGCAATGGGTGGAGCTCTTTGAGATTGTAACAACTGTAGCAACATATTTTTGATATCTGCAACAAATGTTTCAATTTTGTCTACTCTCTCCGTCAATTATTTGTATTTTAAACCATTACCCAAATGAGTGGGATCATCTGATTTCCCAATAACAGTGGTTGTATCAGTAGTTTTCTTAGGGAAAGTTTCCTAAAAATCATCCACTGATGCCCCTTGTTCTTGGTACTGGGGACTTCTTTCCTCAGCAGTGGTTACCTTAGTAAACACACCAGTGGGTAATGGAAACACACTAGTGGTCACCTTGGTGCCCAAAGAGGAAATTGCCTTCAAGGGAGTCTTACTAATGAAACTACTATCCAGGTGTAAATAAGTGGATTCAACACCTGTAGTAGCTGCTCCCCTTGAGCTACTGACAGGAATTAATTGTAATTCCTGCAGTGTAACCTCCTCAGTTGTTGATGGGTTACCAATGATAGAGGAATCAGACTCAGTCACTTGTTGATGTATGTTCTTAGTGATAGGTTGTTGAGAAGAACTGATTTATGTCTGATCCATATCTAGAGCTTTCAACAGGGGTAGAAAAGATGGTGGAATTTGTGAAGTGAGGAAAGGGGTAGAAAGAGAATTTTCCCTGGGAGCAGGGCTGTGGAAGATGGATTCAAGTGAATCCAGAGCTTCATAATGTGGTGACCCTGTGGATACAACCTGATCCTTTTAAAAGGATGCAGGAGGAGTTTTAGGCTTAGGTTGAGATCTTTCTTCCATCTGCTGTGAGGAAGTAGCAGCAGTGGTTATTGGGGACTTTTGTGTTGTCACAGGAGTTACTTCTGGGATCTCATCTTCCAAAAGATCCTTTTTGGAGGGTTTGCGGGGCTTTTTGGTAGTTTTCTTTTTGAGCTGTTTGGGGATTTTTGGTGTGGGTTTCACAGCAGTGGTTGTGCTGCTGTGATAACTAGGAGCAGTGGGCTCAACAGCAAGGACCTGAGGAGCAGATGATGTCTCAGCTAAATTCTGCTCAGGTTCCTCTGTTTGTGTTTTAGAAGGTTTGGACAGCCTTGTGAATGTTTCAGAAGATAGGCTTTTTATTGGAAAGGATTTCCTTGGATAAGCACATGTGCACTATCCTTTGGAATTTTCTTTTGTAAATAAAAACTTAAAAACCTTGGAAATAATAAAAATGGTTTTTTTCTTTTCTTTGATATTATTAACATTTTGACCATGTCATTGAAAATCTCCTGGGAGTAGTTAAAATCAACTTCAGCCATTATAGCATAACATAGGTATTGGATTTTCAATGGTATTTCATTGAAAACTGTTGTTTTATTTGACACACACATGAGGAGGGTATGGAATAAAAATCTCATGGGAGGTGGAAAACTCCCTTTTTGCAAAGTATCTTCTTTCATTTGTTCTTCATACCCCCTCTCAATCAAATCAGTTTGATATTCTTCCTTTGGGAAAGAACTTTTACCTGTATGATCATTGATTTCAAAAACCTCAGAAATGGTTTTTGGTGTGACATCAACCTGAATTCCTCCTATGGTTGAAGTAATAGCCTAGGGCTTTTTGTCCTGAACTTCAACTTGTGCATATTTCCAGAAATCACGTAGCGTATCAAGGTAAATTGGTGCATTACAAGTCAACAAGTTTTATACTTTGAAGACGAGAGAGTGTCAATAATGGAGTGAAAGGTTGTATTTTGACTTGTTTTCTCAAGTGTACACAGATAGTTATGAGGGGTTTTTAGTGCGAGAGCCATGGTGATTTGAAGGTAGTTGCGAGACGAAGAAGAAGATGAGTGGTTTGAAGGTTTTTAATGGAAACTGCTTTTGAAAGGAATTTGGAATTCAATTCGACAGTGAAAACCCTGTTTGGGGTTTTGTTCAGGGTTTTATAAAGTGGAAAAGTGAATGCTGATGTGGCAGCGGTTACAAAGATCTGACGGCTAAGTACTGTCCACGTGACAACCTCTGATGAATAATGGAAGACATGTCACACCCCGACCACGTAAAACAATAATTCGTGGCGGAAACGTCGGGGAGTGTTGTAACAGAATCATTGTTTCACAACCATGGATTAATTAATTTCGTTTTATTGAATTATTGAACTCATTGTTTTATTATAAATAAGATAAATACAAATATTATCTTTCAAGTTTTAAAGTCGCTAAGGCACGAGCCCATCCTATGTATAGCATGCATCAACAATCATCACATAACAGCACCTGAAACATGTGTAAAAATAGGTACGTCAGCATAAAAATGCCTGTGAGATACATAGGTTTTATTATAATAGGTTTCATGACTTGTAAATTTAGAGAAAAATGTTTAATAAAAAATAGTCATGAACCTTAAAATATTTTCTTTTATAAATCACACTAAAATTTATAAGAAATCAGATAATATAACAGAATAATGTATAGGCAAATAAATAATTAAGTAAAATGAGTTTGTATAAAATATGTTTTGATAAAAAGGTTTGTAGTATACATAAAAATATACTTTGGTTTTAAGAAAGTCGAATAAGTAATATATTAAAATATATTTCAGTTCCAAAATAATTAAACAGATAGTATATTAAATATAGTTTAGTCGTTAAAATAATAGTTTTCAGTAGTATATCAAAAGTATACTATGGTTTTATTAATAACATATTAAACTATGCTTTGGTTTTATAAATAACATATTAAACTATGTTTTGGTTTTATAAATAACATATTAAACTATGTTTTGGTTTTATAAATAACATATTAAACTATGTTTTGGTTTTATAAAATAACATATTAAACTATGTTTTAGTAATTAACAAAATATATGTTGTTTTGTACAATATCACACATGAGAGTATATCAAACTATACCTTTGAGAGTATAACAAAATATACAAAAAAAAATGTGATTTAAGAATTCAACCAAACCTTTGTGCATCAAACTACACCAATTGAGACTATAGAAATACCACAAAGGCAATCTCTATTTGGATAAAATATCGGTTTCTGACATTCCATAACAACAGGAATGGGGTGTCAAATCCTATAGCGCTATATCATACTACCAATCGGCTGGTGAACATAAAATAAGTACTATCCAACAATTAAATTTATAATCTTTGGAAAAATTAGTGTTTAAACCATAAATAATCATTCAGTTTGTCAAAAGATAAGTACTAACATGTATAATAAATTTATACTTTGAAATCATCAACATAATAAATAGGTACACATATTTCACCCCAAAACATTTGAAAACAGTAAAAGAGGGCACTATGTACTCACTTGAGGATGCTTAGAAGTCTTGAATAACAACCAAGCAAAGCTAGAGGGATCACGGAATCAAACGGCACCTAATATAGGTAACTAAGTAAATAAACCGGACCTAAATCGGAAGATCGGATAGAATGAGGTTCCGTAAACCAAATGAGTGTGGGAACTCATATGATATGGTTTAACAAAGCCTACATACTGTCACACCCTGACTTTTGCGGAAGCGTGGTTATTGGTGTAACTTCTTAATACCATAGCATTCAATCATAACAATGCTATATGATAAAACCATAAGATATTCATCCATAAAAATTAAGTTTGAAAATACCACGACATACTTGTTTGAAACATCGACACCAAATTCAAATTACAAACCATAACATGTTTTAAGGAGTTCACTATGACTCGACAAAAGACCTTACGCAGACCCGAGCTTAGAACCATGTATCTCGTCCAAGAGTACAATACATCTCCTAAACTCTAAAGACTTGGATGACATCTTTTATTTAAACGCAGCTTGAAACACATGCATACACCTGCCAGATCCACTTAGTTCCCTGCAATACATGTAGTTTAAAAATATCAACAAAAGTTGAGCGAGTTCGTGTGTTCATGAGTATGTATAAAACCTTTGTGTTCATTGTATGTATGAAAATTTGTAAGTCCCGGTATGAAAGCAAACAAGGAAAAGATCACCAATGCTTTGCAAGGCCACTGATATGTGTGACGGTGTAGGAAGACTCAAACCTAGCAAATTTGTACCGGGCTTCCGGCTGGAAGACATCACTCATGTCCCTCGGTCCTACAATGAGGATTGATGGCCTCAAGTATACGCCTACCCATTCACATGATCTATGGTTCTTTCCTAGGCTAACCATACCAAATGTAATGTATGTAATCCTTTTGTAGCATGTATTTCACCCCTGAAGTAAATAAACAAAATAGTTTAAAGAAAATAGGGGGGGACATGAACTCACTGTATTGCGTCTTCAGTACGAGCAACTCAAATCTCCTAAGCAAATACGACTACCTACAGTGTACCAACGTCTATTAGACGAACGGGTCGTGCCTTTGCTAAGTATTAATGTTTTTAAGTTACGTTTCTTATGTTCCCAATAGTATTCCAAGTTATAATTATTTGTTAAAATAATTAATATTTCAACTTAAATTATATTTAATTTTGGAATAATTGTTAAACAATATTTTTGTAACAATACTTCTCAAGTATTTATTTTCGTATTTCCTTCCCAAGGATGGGGTATGTTGGTGCATACGTCTGTCGACTTCATCTTGTATCGAGTCTTGTACTAGATTGTATAGATCAGGGCACGTTATACGAGGAAACTGTCAAAAATAGGAGATAGGGTAATTTCGCATGAAATTATAGAAGTATAATTTCGCATGAAATCATCATGTAATTTCATACGAAATTACATGCAATTTCGCACGGAATTATATTTCGTGTGAAATGTGATTTCGTTTGTACTAGTTCATGCGAAATTAGCTTGCCTATAAATGTTTGGGAGAGGTCTGATCTGGTGATTCCGGAGCCGAAGTGCTGCCGAAGTGTCGTTTCGCTGTAAAGCTTTGTCAAATCAATTAGAAAGACATTTAAAGTGAATATCTAGCTTAATCGAACTCGATATGTCTGTTTTCTCCTTTCATATTGAGTAGAACACCTCTGAACTACTCGTTTCGGTCGGTAAAACGATCCTACATGTGGTATCAGAGCTCAGGAGGAGGAGTTCTACCATATTCAGCTTGATTTCATCAGATTTTCTAACTTCTACACCTTCTTTTTAAAATTGAACAAAATTTCACGGTTAAAATAGTTTGAATTTCACACATTATATGCGAAATTGTGTTTTAACAAAGCCTTGAGAGAATTGGACCTAAAATCGAGCTAAAACATGATCAATTTGACAAAAGTTTGACCGAAATGATGACATCAGTATAATTTCGTGTGAAATAGCATCATAATTTCGCACGGAATTATTTTTTGAGATTAATTTCATTTGAAATTGCACCTAACTTCGCACGGAATTATAATTTCGCTTGAGATATTCCATACGAAATTACGATTTCGTTTCAAAGTTGTGATTTCGTTAGAATTTGTTTGTAATTCCATACGAAATTAAATTTCGTTTGGTCGGTTCAAGCGAAATCCCTAATTTCGTTTGAAGATTCTAATTTCGTTTGTTCAGGTTATTTCATTTGTGGAGGGTATTTCGCTTGAGAAGTTATTTCGCTTGAAAAGTTTTCATTTGAAGATTCTAATTTCGTTTGAAAGTGTCTGTTCTTGAAAAATTTGTTACCGAATCATGGAAGAGGAATTCTATAATGCGTTTGCTACAGCCCCGACTACTCCAGCTGCTATTGCACAAAGCATGATCATGGAAAACGAAACTGGAACTTTGCAAAAACCCCCGAAACTCATGGGTATTGAGGAGTATTATGGTTGGAAAGATCGGTTTGAAAACTGGGTTCAAGCTAATCATTTGAGATCTTGGGAATGCATTGAGAAAAAGTATGTTAAACCACGTATGTATTTGGGAGTTATTAAAACTATTTTTGAATTTACAGACAAAGAACGAGATATGTATAAAGCCGAAAAGATGATGATCAGTCTGTTACAGCAAGCTATTAAAGAAGACATCTTCATTTTGCTTCAGCATGACAATACTTCACGATCGATCTGGGATGCACTTAAAACTAAGTTTGAGGGTAGTGAGAAGATGATTAGGAGCAAGAAAGCATTGCTTAAGAAAGAGTTTGATTTATTTTCGAGTTTGCCGAGTGAATCGTCAAAGAAGCTGATTGAAAGATATTGTCACTTAGTGCGATCTATGTCTTTGTTAGAAATTGTCAAAGATCAAGAAGAATGGGTCGACAAATTAGCTGATGCATCACCTCAGAAAGAGTGGGGTACATACTTGATGATTTTGAAAAATACTGGAGAATATGACAAGTTGACTATTGTAAGGATCGGGTTCGCGACCTAAACGAGTCGGTTCAGAGGAATTCCATCAAATACAGGTGCGGAAAACAAGTATTTGACCTATAAACAGCCGAAACTTCACTTTAACACTGATTTGTATTGATATGGAAGCAATTACAATCAGTTCTCACACCGGCAGCACCTCGGTATGGAAATCACACAAAAACAACTTATGATTTCGCTTGACACTAACCTCCTATATATAGACTTCAAGGTTTCGCTTGGGATGGACATCAGCATGTCTCAAGCGAAATCTGATAGAATGATTTCGCTTGAGATGCTTCAAGCGAAATCTTCAACTTAAACTATTGTTCAAGCGAAATCTCACTAAATCTATCACATTTTCTTGTTTTACATGCCCTGATCTTTTCTAACTAGTGTAAGACTCGATACAAGACGAAGTCGACAGATGTAGTGCACCAACAGACTCCCCCTCAGATGTTGACGAGTCGACTATCGAGTCACACCAATGCTGTGTCTTTACATCTTTATTCTTGATCAGTCTCTGGGCTTTTCTTTCTCTATCTTCTTTTCCAGAATCACCTGGCTCTATCAGACTCTCCCTTACGATTTGCTGGCATTCATTTGTTCTTCAGCAACATCTGCTTTAGGATAGATGCCTGACCCAAATGTTGTCTACAAGATCATTGCCTGGATTTCATCTAATTCTCTTGATCAGATCTCTTGATTCCTTAAGTTCATCAGCATCAGCAGCTAGCGAACTTTAGATTCATGAGTAGATTCTGACTTTCATAAACTTTGAATGAATTAATCTGGCTCACCTGTAACAATCTTAACCCAGAAATAAATTTTCTAAATTTAACAATTTAAATGCACCAACAATCTGATATAATCAGATAACTCTCTCTCATATCACAAACCAATAATGAACCAAATGTAGGTTTTTAAAAATACCAATTGTAGGATTTTAACAAACCTTTTAACATTTTAAGATTCACTTCCCTTCACAACCAAGTCATCATGTTTAGCACTTGAAATTTTGACAATCAGCTTTTCAATATCAGTTGTCGAAAATCTTTTTGAATTTTCAAAATTTATGCTAAAACACACTAAAAACTTTTTGTAATTTTTGATTGTAAAGAAATACAATAAAGAAATATTTACATACAATATTTTTGTGAGTTTGTGCAAAAGGATCATATCAGTTTATGAGACAGATCACTAACACCGTTAAGCTTCATTTCATTTTAAGTTTTAAACGATTCACCTAGATTGTCAGTATACTTGTCCATTTAAATTTTCACACAAAGTTCAACTGTTTCGAGATACGATGTTAATGTTTTAAGCAACTTAAACTTATCTGTGTGTCCCACTACTTGAATATACTCCCGTATCCAGATCCCAATATTCAGTCTTACAGGTGAGTATACCACAGATGATATCTGTAAGGGAATAAATTATAGTGCGAGGGCCGTGAGAGCTCAGGTCGATACTCCCGTATACGCAGAGAGATGACGGCTTCGACTTTTGGTGTGTCCCCTTTAGAGGATCTTTTGTTTCAACAGCCATGATTAGCATTTTTCAATGTTTCATCATTTTTTAGCTGAGGGTGAGCTATATTTCAAGCAAATGTAAAATATTCTCCGGGGACTAGGCCATTGCTTCCGCAAAATCAGAAGTCCCGGGATAATACCCCAGATATCACTGAGCATAAAGACCTAGTATCTCAGAATAAGGGACCTTTCAAACAAGATTTCAGGGGTTACCTATATATCCAAGTTTGTGTTAACCCACAGAACAAGCAAGTTTGAAATTTATGTTTATATCTCGTCACAATTTACTAAATGTGTAAAAACCTACTGACACATCATCAGTGAGACCGTTTATCACTTTTTAACTTTCCAATTCTTTAGCATGTTGTGATAGTCCACTGATGTACTATCATTTCCTCTTTTATGCAACAAAACTCATTTTTCATTTATCATGTTTTTGACTTTTTCAAATTTTCAAATGTTTTTGGATTTTCTGAAAATTTCTACTCCCCCTAAAATGTAAACACATTAAAGGAAATTTGAAAATAAACTGTACAAAAACTTGACAACCGATATCAAATCGCCATTCACTTGGCATAAACAATCAGAACTCCCCCTATCACAAAACTATTTTCTCATTGAGATTTCAAAACACTTAAGTTTGTTTTAATCAAAATGATTTTTCCAGAAAATAAGTTTTTATGATATAATCATTTGTAGATTCGGGGTGTGGTTCATCACATTGTCTACTTTTAATCATTTGTAGCAGATCAAGTACAAATTAATGTCCCTGATTTACCACTTGCATGTATGTACATTCTATACCAATTGTAAAAATTACCACATGTAGAACACAATACCACTTGTAGGAATGTTACGTCTACATCACCATTTTACCAATCAAAATGCCGATTCATGCTTCGCACTTACCAACCTGGAAGCTCCGGCGTAGTCATACAACCTGTAAACATCCAAACACTATAAAAAACTTTCAACCAAAAACTTCAAACATTAGAAAAATGCCGATTCCTGATCCACGATATAAACTTGGGATCTCCGGCATAGTCATAAGACTATCATGGGAAACAAACTTCCACCCAAGTCTTATTTGACTTGGTGGCTTCCAATTCCTGAGCAGTAGGGTTGTAAGTTGCTTTTTTAGTTGCATAAAAATCTTTAACCCCCTTTACTTTCCCATCAAGCATTTTCTTAAAAATTTTCTTAACATTTTCATTAAATGTTTTTTCAATATCAAAATATGAGATTTCTACTTTACCAACCATTTGTTTAATCTCTTCCACACTCAGTGATTTAATGTCAACATCATTCATCAAATCTTTGATCTCATCTTGTGACTCCTCTGATTTTGTGAAATCAGATTCATCGTCAGATTTTTCATCTGAATTTTTAACAATCCATTTTTGGTTGTCTTTTGCCCTCTTTTTGTACAATTTTTTAGAATTTTCACCAACTTCATTTTTTGAATTGTCAAAAATTTTGAAGTTTGTAGTTGGTGAATCATTCATTTCAACCATTTTTTCTTTAAGTTTTTCAGAGACTCCCTGTTTTCTGTTGACTTTGTTTGGACAATTGTGAGCTATGTGTCCAACAACTTGACATTGAAAACAAGTTCTTGTATCTCTTAGAATGTCTCTTGAATGAAAAACTCCAGTTCCTGTTCTTTTCCTTTCAACAAGAAACTCCTGATTTGTTTGTCTCCAGAAAGGTTTCTTCTGTTCATCTTCAACACTTCCACTTGAAACAAATTCTGTTTTTAGTTTAGAATTGTTTAAATTTCTGTAATTTTTTTTCTGAATAAAACCTAAACCTTTCCTTTTGTAACTACAATTTTGGTTTGTTTTCTTTTGAAAAATAGAACCAGAATTGTAATCCTTTTTTCCTTTTTTCTTGTTTAACCTTTGTTGAACTCTAGAAGTGTATTTTTTAGGTTTTTCAGTAGATTTTAGATCCTTAATTTCAGAAAAATTGATTTCCGTCATTTTGAAAACCTTTTTAATCATGTCAAAACGAACACTTCTAATCGGAAACTCTTCATCAGAGTATAATTTGTCAGAATCATTTAAAGTATATGCAACTTTAAATGTTTCATCATCCAAATTTGCTTTTGATAACAAAAATTCTTTACTATAAGACCGTTTTTCAGACGACTTTGAACTGTTGACTGACGAACTTGAACACCCAGACTCAAATTTTGATTCAGACACCTCCTCAATATCCAACACCTGATCAACCACCCTTTTGATTAACTCAGACTCATGATCAGTATCAGACGCAGTAAATGTGATGTCAATGTTATCTGGTAAAACGTCAGTTGTCTCTGATTTTAACTTTATATTGACTGCTTTTTCGACTTGCTCCTCATTCGGTTTTCTAGGAGAATATCCTTCTCAGATAGGAGGCGGACACTTGTTGTATTTAACAGTTGATTTCTTACCAGTCTCATTCTTTGTCTTTTCATCCTGAAATGCTTCAAAACCTGCAACAGTAGGATAAACTCGATCAATAACATAATCAGAACAAGAATAACTCAGTAATAACCGTCTGATCCTTTCATTCTCAATCTTTTCTTTCTCCAACTCTTGCTTTAGATTAGCATTTTCTTCAATGTAATGATTAATTGCCTTTTGCTTTGCCATCAACGTAGAATTCGTCATCGTTAAAGCCTTTTCTCTTTCAGAATTCGTTGTTTGAAGACCTGTCACTGTTCTGTTCAACACGCTATACGATTCTTTCACATAGTTGATATCAGATAGTAACTTTTCTATAAGTTTTTCTCTATCAAACAGAGTCACATCTTTTTCTTCGCAATTTTTGCAAGCTTCCAAACACTTCTTGCAAGGTTTTTAAACTTCAACAATCTTCTCAACCTCGATTGTTTTTACCACTTCAATAACTTTTTCTACTCCAGTTACTTTCTCAGTTTTAATCACCTTTTCTTCATTCACACTTTTATCTTCTTCAGTTTGAACAACATTTTCAACCTTCTCATCTTGTTGTTGTTCTTTTGCAGCTTGTTTCTCCTTCAGTTTCTCCATGCGATCTGCAAAATAAAAATGAAAACTTTCAGGAGAAAGATGTTTTTTAGCAATATTAATATGTTTCTCTTCCTCATCATCACTGCTATTTTCAATCGGTGTTTGATCAAACTCTACAGATTTTTCAGAATCAGCATCTGAAATACCAGAATCAGATGGTGTTTGATCATATACAACTTCCTTTTCTGAAGTATCCTCATTATGCACACTCTCGTTTGTACTTAATGATTCAGTATCAGCACTTTCTGAACTTTCTTCAGAAGTAATTGATTGATCTTTCACTGTTTCACCAATTGATCTCATCCAAGTAGCAAACAAATTTGGTTCTCTAACAATCTTTGCAATGAAAGCTTTGAAATCACCCTTTTCATCAACAAACATATCCCAACTGAAACCTTCAGGTAGTTGTTCATCATTTTGGTCCACTAAACATGCTGTGCTATTAGAAGAAATGTAGTTGCTCCAGTTGAAATCTACCAAACATCCTTTCTTTGAATCTTCAATCTTTCTACCATGAGCCGTCTGTGAGTCTTGTGTCTGACCAACTTGCTGATAAATGGCTTTCCGGTAGTAGTCATCTTTTCCAAATGGATTTTGAGCACCACTAACTTCTCTGTTCTTGCATTCCCGCTTAAAATGACCTTTTTCCCTGCACCTGAAACAAGTAACTTTAGATTTATCAAAACCTAAAGTAGAAACACAAGCATCAAGAAAATCATTTCTCCTGGTAATTGTCTTGAACTTTTCAGCACGTCTAAGAACACTTGCAAGACACCATTTGATATCCATTAGTTCCATCTCTTCGGCATCTATTTGATCGTAATCCTCTTTGGTAAGCATAGGATTTCCAATTCGACCAGCAACTAAACCTTCATATGAGATAAGCACGGAACCAAGTAATGCCATATGATCTTTTGCAATGTCTTCAGAAAAACTTTGACCTTCTGGAAGATTTAAAGCTATGTTGCATTGAATCACACAACCATTTCCCATCTTTGTGCTTTGAGACTGAAAGCTTTCTGATGAAGTCTTTGGATTGACACTTGGATATGATGAGAATCCACTGCTGCTTTTGTTTGAGCTTTGATCAATCTTTACTGTAGTATCTCCAACACTGTATGCAGTTTGGATTTTCGGACTTTTCTCAGCTTCTGAAATCGGAACACTACCCTTGTAATACATCTTTACATCTTGTTGACCACTTGGATTATTCATCCTTGCAATCTTCTGCTGTTCCAAATCCTGACTTTCAATCTTTTCAATGAACTGAGAGATTGACAACCTATCATAAACTCCAGTATTCTTCAATATCATCAAATAAGTTCCCCACTCTTTTTGAGGTAACGCATCAACAAGTTTATCCACCCATTCCTCATTTTCTTTTGTGATGTTCATCATCGACATTGTTCGTACTAAGTGACAGTATCGTTCAATAAGTTTCTTCGTATCTTCTCCGGGAAAACTTGTGAACAAATCAAACTCTTTTTTAATCAATGCCTTCTTGCTTTTAATCATACTTGTACTGCCTTCAACTTTGATTTTTAAAGCATCCCATATTGATTGTGATGTTTTATCATGTTGAAGTAGTATGAAGATGTCTTCTTTGATGGCCTGTTGAAGCAAACTGATCATCATCTTTTCAGCTCGGTATATTTCCCGTTCTTCCTTACTAAGATCTGAAAGCTGTTTTTCAGTCTGCATTTCAGTTCGTGGTAGAGCATACTTTGTCAGAATACATTAACATGATCTTAGATGATTTGCTTGCACCCAGTTTTCGAATCTATCTTTCCATCCATGGTATTCTTCAATTCCCATTAGCTTCGGGGGTTTCTGAGTCGTCCCCGTTTCGTTTTCTGAATTCATGTTTTGAGCAATGGAAGATGAACTAGATGGTGTTGCAAACGCATTGTGGAAATCGTTGTCCATGTTTCAATAACAGATTCTTTCAAGCGAAATAGTCACTTTGTATCCTTCAAGCGAAATGATCAACTGAACAACCTTTGAAGCGAAATGGTCAAACTGATTGAAGCGAAATCCTTGAAGCGAAATGATTCAAGCGAAATTTTCAATTTAACACTTTCTGAAGCGAAAACCTTGAAGCGAAACACTGAAGCGAAAACGTTCTGAAATAAAAACCCTGAAGCGAGATCCTTGAAGCGAAAACAAAATCTGTTTGAAGCGAAATGTTATGTGTCGCTTGAAGTTTCAAGCGAAATCGTCCAATGAAGCTGTGTTCTTCAAGCGAAATTCATTCGAAGGTTGATTTTAATCACTTTTAGGTCGAATTTTGCTACGAAACTTTCAAGGGTTTGTTATCTTGTACTTTTAAACAATCCGTGAGAAAATGAATCGATTTTGACCGTGAAAGGTTTCTGAACTGTTAAAAGAAAATGTAGAAGTAAGAGAACGATGTCAATTTCAGCTGAAATCCTGCAGAACTCCTCAACTGGCTCTGATACCAATTGTAAGGATCGGGTTCGCGACCTAAACGAGTCGGTTCAGAGGAATTCCATCAAATACAGGTGCGGAAAAAAAGTATTTGACCTATAAACAGCCGAAACTTCACTTTAACACTGATTTGTATTGATATGGAAGCAATTACAATCAGTTCTCACACCGGCAGCACCTCGGTATGGAAATCACACAAAAACAACTTATGATTTCGCTTGACACTAACCTCCTATATATAGACTTCAAGGTTTCGCTTGGGATGGACATCAGCATGTCTCAAGCGAAATCTGATAGAATGATTTCGCTTGAGATGCTTCAAGCGAAATCTTCAACTTAAACTATTGTTCAAGCGAAATCTCACTAAATCTATCACATTTTCTTGTTTTACATGCCCTGATCTTTTCTAACTAGTGTAAGACTCGATACAAGAAGAAGTCGACAGATGTAGTGCACCAACAACTATTTCACAGTTCATTGAAAAGATTGAGGGTCAAGATTTGGAACAACAGAAGATTGCTAGAATGAACAGTCCGAGTGGCCAACAAGATGTCAAAATGTATTACAAAGGAAGTGTTCAAGAGGTTGAAGCAAGTCCAAAAGTCCAAACTGCTTTTAGTGCTGAAAATTCATCTGGTTCAGTAAATCAAAGTCCAAACAGCAGCAGTGGATTTTCTTCGTACCCAAGTGTGAATCCAAAGATTTCTACCTCAAGTCATAAATTTCAAAGTTCACACATCGGTAATGGTCAAGTGTTTAATTGCAATATCGCATTGCATCTTCAGAATGGTCAAAAGTTTTCTGAAAAGATTGCCAAAAGTCACATGTCGTTACTTGCTACAGTGTTGGAATCATATGAGGGATTGGTTGCAGGAAGGATCAGAAATCCTATGCTGACGAAAGAGGATTACGATCAGATAGATGCAGAAGAGATGGAGCTCATGGACATCAAATGGTGTTTAGCTAGTGTTTTGAGGATAGCTGAAAAGTTCAAGATGATTACAGGAAGAGATGATTTTAGAGATGTACAGGAAGAGATGATTTTAGAGATGCAAATGTTTCTACTTTGGGTTTTGATAAATCTAAAGTTACTTGTTTTCGATGCAGGGATAAAGGACATTTCAAGAGGGAACGTAAAAATCGAGAAGCAAGTGAAGCACAGAATCCATTTGGAAAAGATGATTACTATCGGAAAGCCATTTATCAACAAGTTGCTGATCAACCATACAAACAAAAAGAACCACAAACTGCTCATGCCAAAATGATCATAGAAGCAAATAAGAAAGCTTACTTTGGCATAATTGATCAAGATGATGAAAAAGTGGCAGAGGGTTTCAGTTGGGACAAATACATTCCACCTGATTCAAAAGTGGTAGCTCTCACTGCACAAATCATCCAAGAGCCAGTGTTTGATCAAGCATCATCTGATGATAGTGATGATGAAGAGGAGACACAAATAAATATTGGAAAATCTATGTTATCTCCTGAAAGTTTTCAATTTTATTTTGCAGATAGATTGGAAAAGCTAAAGGAGAGACGAGCAGCAAAAGAACAAAGAAAGATGAAATGTGAAAGTGTTGCTCAAAAAGAGAAATCTGAACAAAGTGAAGAAGTTAAAATAGCTGAGAAGATAGTTGAATCAGAAAAAGTTTTTGAAGTTGAAAAAATAGTAGAAATTGAAAAAATCGTTGAGGTGATTAAACTGTGTCTAAAGTGTTCAGAATCTTGCAAGTAGTGTGAAGAAAAGGACGAGAAGCTGAGTGAGCAAGATAGGATGAAAGAAAAATTACTGTTCGATCTCAATTACGTGAAAGAATCGTATGATGTATTGAACAGAACATTAACTGGACTGCAAAAGACAAATTCGGAAAGAGAAGATGCGTTGACAATGATGAATGTTGTAATGATGTCAAAGCAGAAAGCTATCAATTACTACATTGAAGAAAGCGCAAAGTGGAAGCAAGAGTTGGAGACAGAAAAGATAGAAAATGAAAGAATCAGACGGTTGTTACAGAGTTATTCTAGTTCTGATTATTTGATTGACATAATTTATCCAACTGTTGTAGGTCTTGAAGCCTTTCAAGATGAGAAGCCAAAAGAGAAGGATACTGGTAAGAAACAAAGTGTAAATTATAACAAGTGTCCGCCTCCGATCTGGGAAGGATATTCTCCCAGAAAACCGAATGAGGAGCAAGTCAAAAAGGCTGTCAATATAAAGTTAAAATCCAAAACAACTGATGATTTACCAGAAAACATAGACGTCACGTTCACATCGTCTGACACTAATCATGAGTCTGAGTTAGTAAAAAAGGTGGTCGATCAGGTGTTGGATAAAGATGAGGAGTCAGAGTCAAAGTCTGAATCCAAGAGTTCGAGTTCATCGATTGATAGTCAAAAGTCGTCAGTTAAAAGGATTTACAATAAAGAATTCTTGTTATCAAAATCTAATTTGAATGATGAACTAATCAAAGTGGCATATACTTTGAATGATTCAGACAAATTATACTCTGATGAGGAATTTCCAATAAGAGGTGTTAAACCAGAAATGATAAAAAAGGTTTTCAAATTAACAGAAATTAATATTTCTGAAATAAAAGATGTAAATTTTTCTGAAAAACCAAGTCCTTACACCTCAAGAGTTCAACAAAGATTAAACAAGAAAAAGGGTTACAGTTCTGGTTCTGGTTATCGAAAGAAACCAAACCATAATGGTAATTTCAAAAAGAAGGGTTTAGGTTTTATTCCACCGAAAAATAATAAAAATGAGAAAACTTATAAACCAAACACTGTATTTGTTTCAGGAGCAAGTTCGGAAGAAGAAGAAAAGAGTTCATTCTGGAAGCAATCAAATAGAGAATTCCTTGCTAAGAAGCAAGAAGAAATGAAGAATGGAGTATATCAAAGAAAGGAAACAAGAACCTGTTACAGGTGTCAAGAAGTTGGTCATATTGCTTGGAATTGTCCTAAAGCAACTAACATCAAACAGGAAGTTGTTTCTAAACTTAAAGAAAAGATTGTTGAGAAAAATGAACCACCAACTGAAAAATTCAAAGTTTTTAAAAATTCAACATATGAAGTTGATGAATGTTCAAAAAGGTTTTACAAAAGAAGGGTGAATCTTGACAACCAAAAGTGGGTTGTTAAGAAATCTGAGGTGAAATCTGGCGATGAATCTGATTCCACAAAATCAGAGGAGCCACAAGTTGAGATAAAAGATGAGAAATCAGTTCCTCCAATGGATGATGAGAACTTTCCACCATTGAGGACTGAAAATTTTAAACAAAAAGTTGGGAAGATGTGAAAAAGATTTTTGGAAAAATGGTTGAGGGAAATGTGAAAGGGGTAAAAGATTTTTATGAAACAAAGAAGGCAACTTATTACCCAAGTGAAGTTGAGGAGGAAACATCCAAGTTTGGTTAGGCTTGGATGTCTGTTTTTCATAAGTAAAATTCTGACTTACCGGAGCTTCCAGGTTGGTAAGAGTGGAGCTGGTATCGGCATCTTTCTTGAATATTGTGTGTTTGAGAAAATTTACTAGTGGTTAATCAAGGTCATTAAGTTGAACTTGATTTAACTTTCATCAAATGATTGAAAAAAAGAACAATGTGATGAATCCCTAACCTACATGTGGTAAAATCAACCAAACTTATTTTCCGGAAAAACCATTTTGATTAAAACAAACTTAAGTGTTTTGAAATCTAAATGGGAAAATAGTTTGTTGTCAGGAGGAGTTCTGATTGTTTATGCCAAGTGGATGGCGAATGGAAGCAATTCACAACAGTTGTCACTTTATGTGTACAGTTTGTTTTCAAATTTCTTTAAATGGTTTTAAATTTTAGGGGGAGTAAGAATTTTCAGAAAATCCAAAAACATTAGAAAATTTGAAAAATCCAAAAAACATGATAAAATCAAAAATGAGTTTTGTTGTGAAAAAGAGGAAATGATAGTACATCAGTGGACGATCACATCATGCTAAAGAATTGGAAACTTAAAATGAGATAAACGGTCTCACTGATGATATGCCAGTAGGTTTTTGTACATTTAGTAGATTGTGACGAGATATAAACCTAAATTTCAAACTTACTTATATCGTGGGGAACATCTCTCGGATATATGGGTAACCCCCGAAATCTTGTTTGAAAGGTCCCTCTTTCTGAGATACTAGGTCTTTATGCTTAGTGATATCTGGGGTATTATCCCGGGACTTCTGATTTTGCGGAAGCAATGGCCTAGTCCCCGGAGAATACTTTTCGCTTGCTTGAAATATAGCCCACCCTCAGCATAAAAAATGATGAAACATTGCAAAATGCTAATCATGTGCTGTTGAAGAAAAGATTCTCTAAAGGGAACCCACCAAAAGTCGAAGCCGTCATCTCTCTGATTTTGCGGAAGCAATAGCCTGAGCTCTCACGGCCCTCACATTTAACCCTTTACAGATATCATCTAGGTATACTCACCTGTAAGACTGAATATTGGGATCTGGATACGGGAGTATATTCTGAGTTGGGACACGCATATATTTTAAGTGCTTAAAACATTAATCTCGTATCTCGAAACAGTTGAAATTTTGTGTGAAAATTTAAATGGATCAATATACTAACAATCTAAGTGAATCGTTTAGAACTTAAAATGTTTAAAGCTTAACGGTGTTGATGATTTGTCTCAGAAACTGATATGATCCTCTTACACAAACTCGAAAAATATTGTCTGTATATATTTCTTTACTGCATTTCATTTTTATATCAAAATCCAAAAAGTTTTTTAATGTGTTTTAGCATAAATTTTGAAAAATCCAAAAAGATTTTTGACAACAGATGTTGAAGAGCTGATTTTTAAAATTCCAAGTGCTGAACATGATGAACATTTCGTGAGGGGGAGTTTGTTTAAAATGAATAAATGTTTTGCATACAAATGGTTCATCTGATATTAACATTGTAAAATCATTCATTGATTGATTAATTACTGCAATTGAATTATAAATTTGTCAAATGTTAAATTTGTGAAATTTATTGAGAGGTAGAGAATGTGCAGGATAGCCAGGTTCCTGATTCTGAGTGTTAGAGAGCCAGGTTGCAATTCTGAATCTGTGAAGGCTGCATATCATGAAGAAGATTGAAGAAGAGAATCAGCATCCGAGAGGAGATTATATGTTGGTGTTGATGAAAAGAGAAGAGAGAAGACTGAGGAAGTTTTACATTGTCAGATACTTCAGGAAGACTAAAAGACTGATAAAGACTGAAGACGTTGAAGACTCGACACTGAAGACTCGTCAACATCCGAGGGGGAGTCTGTTGGTGCATACGTCTGTCGACTTCATCTTGTATCGAGTCTTGTACTAGATTGTATAGATCAGGGCACGTTGTACGAGGAAACTGTCAAAAATAGGAGATATGGTAATTTCACACGAAATTACATGTAATTTCGCACGGAATTATATTTCGTGTGAAATGTGATTTCGTTTGTACTAGGTCATGCGAAATTAGCTTGCCTATAAATAGATGTCTTGTAATTTTGTTCGGGAGAGGTCTGATCTGGTGATTCCAGAGCCGAAGTGCTGCCGAAGTGTCGTTTTGCTGTAAAGCTTTGTCAAATCAATCAGAAAGACATTTAAAGTGAATATCTAGCTGAATCGAACTCGATATGTCTGTTTCCGCCTTTCATATTGAGTAGAACACCTCTGAACGACTCGTTTCGGTCGGTAAAACGATCCTACAGAGTATTTCATACATGTGTATTCGTATTTTTGTATTTATAGTTCCAAAATAATATAATTTCTAGTCTCACTTTGAAAATATATTTAAACTTATTTTTATCCAAAAATAATGTATTCCAAGAAAATATATATTTTTCTCAAAAATCATACATCTTCTAAATATTCAAGAAAATATATTTTTACTTCCCAAAAATAATATATTTTCTCCTTGTTGAAAATATGATATAACTTAGTAAAATTTACCAAAAATCATATTTTCATTCCTTTTGTATTCAAAATAATATTTACCAAAAATATATTTATAACGGTATTTTCCGAAATATTTGTAAGTTACGTTCTTGCGTTTGATTTCACAATATTAAGTGTGTAACTTATATATTTATTCCTTGTGATTTTGGTATTATTTTGGATTATAAGTTTCTAGGTATTTTGTTAAGTCATATTATTTTACCCTAAAATAATATAACTATTTCACAAAGTATACAAATATTCACACAAGTGTCTTTAATATACATATATATATTCTAAATATGTATTTACCCATTTTTATTTATAAAAACCAACCTCCAATATTTGTATTTTTGTTACAAAAATTATGGCAAAGTTTGTTTAGAAGATATTTTTCTAAGTGTTTATGTTTTTAGAAAATTGTGCCATAGTTTCCCCTAAAAATGGAGGTGTCCATGCTATCAAAGCATATCATTTTCTTTTCAAAAATCATCATAGGCAATCAACAATCAATCTACACTTACCATGAGCTAAAACAAAGCTATCTACATAATGATCATGAACTTGAGTTTTCATAAAAACTTTTAGTAACTTGGTAGTGTGTTTAGTAGACTTAGTTACCCCTTTAAAGTGTGTTTATTTCTTTAAAAATCTCATTCTTGAAACATTTGAGTGTTTACAACTTGTTAGATGATTTTTCCAAAAATCATTCTTTTGAATTTTTCTTGTAAACAAAGTATTCTTATGCTTGTTTTATCACCAAAAATAGTGTATATTTAAGTAGGAACCAAGATCTTCTAAAAATCACATTTTGAACTTGGTTCTTTTAGAAAACCATTCATAAATCTTAGATCCATAAGATTACTAACTCATTTTGTTTATTATTTTTCAAGAAATCACTTTATGCTTCAAGTTCATGCTTACACATGAGGATGATCATCTTTTTTCATCACATAATCATCCTCTCACTTGCTAGATCATGTGTTTAATCACAATCTAGCAAGCTCCTTATGATGATCAACATCATAATCTTCAAGAAAATAACAATCAAGAATTAACAACATACCACATCATTTAACCAACTAATTTAGAAGTAACAAAAGCTTTACAAGGGCCTTACTACTAGCTCTATGGCTAGGGATGAACTCTTGAAGATGAAGGTGACAAAGATGATGGATAAAAGCAAGTGAGAAAAGTCCTTCCACTTCCGATGCCACCAAGCTTCCTTGTGCACCCTTGAACACCTTTGTGTGGCCTTAGAATGGATGAGAAAGTTTGAATGAAGGTGGAGGTGGGTGTGCTTGGGGTCGGCCGAGAGCAAGAAGGAGGAGAGGAGAAGGAAGTGTGGAGGTGATGAGGTGAAGTTATGATCTTGGAGTCCTACTTATAATCCATACTCTCATGTTAACCTTTGGGTTTTATGTTCACATAGTACATGACACAATCTATTAAACAATCCAATAAAATCTTCTAATTAGAAATGTGGGCCGATTACTAGCTTGAGGGGGGGGGGGTCTAATTGTAAATTCTAACCAATTAGTTACCTTGTAATCCAAATCCAAGTATATAGTTAGTTTAGTTAATTACTAGATATTTTAGTAGGTGTTAAGGTGTTCGGGGTTCATAACTAGCTCAGAAATAATAAAACAATGCTTTTAGTATAATTTTGGTGTTTCGGGTAGTGTCCGGTTGTTCGGTTAGATACCGGTTCGTTAAAGTGTCAAGTTATTCCGTTTAGTGGTCTTTATGTACCCTTTTGTGACACTTTTAGTTCCCGACACTTAGGAAAGCATTCAGGACCATTTAGTCATATTTTTGCATGTTACTAGCTCATTAAATTGCTGATTTTTGCTGAAATGTGCAGAATTATGCACTTTATGTGGTTTTTAGTCACTTTTCGGCACTTAAACTATCACCTAGTAAAGCAGTTTTGTGGTCCTTACTTCCCTACACACTATGCTAGTGTAGAACTTGGTTTTCGACTCATACTGGGTCTCAAAACACTGTCTGTCTATGTACTGAACATCGTCAGCATTTTTCTGAGTTATCCGCTAACTGTGCTAACTGTGCTTTGTGCATCATGTATGTCAATAAAGTTTGCATGTAATAATGAGATGACGTTATGTAATATGTGATGCACATGTAAGTATGTTGCAGAAATCAGAAAGCAATTTAAGTCATTAATTGTAATTCAACACATTCATTAAGCACTAATCAATATTAATTAATTGTACGGATACCTGTATTTTTTACGGTTGTCACATTCTCCCCCTGTTAAGAAAATTTCATCCCGAAATTTTAGTTCTGCTACTAGCTGCAGGGGTCTTGGGGAACAAATGTGGGTATTTCGCTTTCATACGATCCTCACGCTCCCAAGTGAACTCTGGGCCGTGACGCGCATTCCAACGAACCTTGATGAGTTTAACACTACTCCGTCGCGTCTTGTTAACCTTCCAATCAGTAACCTCAACAGATTCTTCTGTAAAGTGGAGTGTATCGTCAATATGAACTTCATCGGCAGGTATGACAACTGTTTCTTGAGTAGGACTCTTTTTCAGATTAGATACGTGAAATGTATCATGAACGCCATTCAGTTCTGCGGGTAGATCCAACTTGTAAGCTACAAGACCAATCCTTTCCAGGATTTTAAATGGTCCAATGTATCGCGGGTTCAACTTTCCACGCTTCCCAAAGCGTGCTACACCTTTCCAGGGTGAAACCTTTAATAAAACCATATCTCCCACTGCAAACTCCAACGGTTTCCTTCTTCGGTCCGCATAACTCTTTTGTCTATCACGAGCCGCCTTTATGCGCTCTCAGATCTGTGTAATCTTATCAGTCGTCTCTTGAACCAATTCAGGACCAACAAGCTGTCTATCACCCGCGTCTGCCCAGCATAACGGTGATCGACACTTGCGCCCATAGAGAGCTTTAAACGGTGCAGCTTGAATGCTTGCATGGTAACTGTGGTGTTGTACGAGAATTCTACCAAGGGTAAGTGAGTATCCCAACTACCACCCAAATCCATTACGCAAGCTCGCAACATATCTTCCAACGTTTGGATCGTTCGTTCGCTCTGGTCGTCAGTCTGCAGATGGAATGCAGTACTCAGATTCAACTGAGAACCAAAGGCTTCTTGGAAGGATTGCTAAATCCTTGATACAAACCTTCCTTCTCTATCAGAGATAATCGAGAGAGGCACTCCATGTCGTGCAACTATCTCTTGGAGATACAGCTCAGCAAGTTTGCTAGTATTATCTTTTTCTCTTATCGGCAAAAAGTGTGCAGATTTGGTCAGTCGGTCCACGATTACCCAAATCGTATCATGGCCTCTGGGTGTCCGTGGTAACTTCGTTATAAAGTCCATTGAAATCTGCTCCCATTTCCACATGGGTATTTCAGGTTGTTGTAGAAGACCTGAAGGCTTCTGGTATTCGGCCTTTACTTTGGCGCAAGTCAAACATTTGCCAACATACGTTGCAACATCGCCTTTCAATCTCGGCCACCAATAAAAATCCTTTAAATACTGGTACATTTTATCCGATCCTGGATGGATCGAGTATCGTGACTTGTGAGCTTCATCAAAAATTACTTCTCTCAGACTACCAAAGAGAGGAACCCAAATTCGTTTCATAAAACACAACGTTCCTTCATAATTGGGTACTAACTGCTTCTCCATCCCATTGAGATATTCATTCTCAAGATTATCTTCCTTAAGAGCCTCTCTCTGTGCGGCACGAATGCGCAATGAGAGGTCCGTTTGTACAATCATTTCCAAAGCTCGAACCCTTATAGGCTTGATTCTTTCCTTCCGACTCAAGGCGTCTGCGACTACATTCGCCTTCCATGGGTGATACTTGATTTCACAATCATAATCATTTAACAACTCAACCCATCATCTCAGTCTCATATTAAGCTCTTTCTGATCGAATATATACTCTAAGCTCTTGTGATCAGTAAAGATTTTGCATCGCGTGCCATACAAGTAATGTCGCCAGATCTTCAATGCAAACACCACATCGCCTAGTTCCAAATCATGTGTGGTGTAGTTCTTCTCATGAACTTTCAACTGGCGTGAAGCATAAGCTATAACCTTTTGTCGTTGCATCAGCACGCAGCCTAATCCTTGACGCGAGGCGTCGCAATATACCACGAAGTCGTCAGTGCCTTCGGGTAGGGATAAGATGGGTGCATCGCAAAGCTTGTTTTTCAATAACTAAAATGCTTCTTCTTGCTTGTCTCCCCATTCGCACTTCGAGAACTTCGCGTATAATTTCTCTTCCTTCAGCAGCTCTAAGATAGCCCTTAGATGTTGCTCATGTTCTTCCTTCGTCTTCGAATAAATCAAAATATCGTCAATGAACACAATCACAAACTTATCGAGGTACGGATTACAAACTCTATTCATCAAATCCATGAATACTGCTGGTGCATTTGTCAACCCAAACCGCATAACTTAGAACTCGTAGTGCCCTTATCGAGTCCTAAAGGCCGTCTTTGGAATACTCTCCTCTTGAATCCTCAACTGGTGATAACCTGATCGAAGATCGATCTTGGAGTAAAAACTCGAACCTTGTAGTTGATCGAACAGGTCATCAATCCTTGGCAAAGGATACCCATTCTTAATGGTCAACTTGTTCAGCTCGCGGTAGTCTATACACATGCGGAAACTACCATCTTTTTTCTTAACGAACAAAACTGGAGCTCCCCAAGGCGAGAAGCTTGGTCTGATAAATCCCTTATCCAATAGCTCCTGAAGTTGCGTTGACAGCTCTTGCATTTCTGAAGGCGCAAGTCGATATGGTGCCTTAGCTACAGGCGCAGCACCTGGAACTAAGTCAATGTGAAACTCGACTTGCCTTTGCGGTGGTAATCCTGGCAAGTCTTCGTGAAAGACTTCAGGATATTCCTTCACGACTGGAATGTCTTCCAATTTCGGCTCAGCGGCTTCTTTGTCCACAATGTGTGCCAAGATGGCGACACATCCTTTCTGCAAACATCTACGTGCTTTCAAACCACTAATGATCCTTAGGGGCGTATCGTGCTTCTCTCCATGTACCACAACCGTTTCTCCATTCGCCATCAGAATGTGAATGATCTTCTCGTGGCATACAATCTCTGCTCTGTTGCTTGACAACCAATCCATTCCCACTACCACGTCGAAGCTTCCCAACTCGACTGGCAGCAGATCAAGTGTAAACTCGTGCTCCCCAAGCTCTATTACGCAACCTCTAATGACTTCGTTCGCTTCTACTAGCTTTCCATTTGCTAGTTCTATCGAATACGAAATGTCTTGGTTACTAGCTACCAACCTAAGAATTTTCTTAAACTTTAGTGATACAAAACTATAATCGGCACCTGTATCAAATAGTACAGATGCAAAGCGTTGGTTGATAGGGAATGTACCAGTGACCACATTTGGATCTTGGCGAGCTTCTCTTGCACCGATGTTGAAAACCCTTCCTTGAGCTTTGGGCACTCTCTCTTGAAATGCCCCACGTCTCCACAATTAAAACAACCTGGTCCTCGACCATTACCGTTCCCATTACCACCTTGATTGTTATTCGCTCCACGGTTTCCATTTCCAGTTTGATTCCCAAAATTACCACGATTTCCGTTACCGCCATTTCCTCCTTGAGGGCGGTTTCCATATCCATTACCACCGCGGTTATTGTTTCTATTGCCACTGCTATAACCTCTTTGACCACCACGGCCAGCACCAACCCAGCACATTTCCTTCGAGTGACCAACCCTTCCACAAGACTCACATTTCCTAGCTCGGCATCATCCATGGTGATGCAACTGGCACGCATCGCATTTGGGCATGGTGCCCATATACCCTTTTCCCCTGTTTTCAATACCAGCTTTGACCTTGGCTGGTGCATTTGCCTCTTCCTTCTTACTAACACTGCTGGTACCCTTTTTGAAGTTTGAGAACTTCCTCTTGTTCTTACCCGATGACTCCACGTGAGTCTCTTTCTTCTTCTGGTCAGAGGTTGAAAACTTGTTTAACCTGATTGCTTCTTCTGTCAGCGACACACTCAGATTGATAGCCTCTGTAATTGTTGCAGGCTTTGATGTTGTAACCATACTCATGATCTGAGGAGCCAACCCCCAGATAAAACGCTCGATGCGCTTAAATTCAGGATCAACCATGTAAGTTACCACGCGAGATAGGTCGTGAAATCTCTGCACGTATTCGGCAATCTTTGGGCCGTCCATCTTGAGGTTCTAGAATTCAGTTCCCAGCTTTTGGATTTCAGCCATGGAGCAGTATTTCTTTCGCATGAGTTCCTTCATTTTATCCCATGTCAAAGCATAAGCAGCCTCTTCTCCCAAGGTCTGGACTTGGAGATTCCACCAGGATAACGCTCCGTCTAAAAACAATCCGGAGATGTAGGTGACTTGGTGTTCTGGAGCACACTTGCTCAACCTTATCACAGAATCAGTCTTCTCCATCCATCTTACAAAAGCTACAGCACCCCCGGTGCCGTCGAAATTCAATGGCTTACAGTCTAAGAACTGTTTATAGGTACAGCCTGTACAAGTAACATCATTCGCATAAAGCATTAGCGATCGCACATGGAATATCCAAAAGTAACGTAATGTTTCTTTATTGACTCAAACATTACCAAGAGGTGGGTTGCTTCCCGAGGTACCCCCGCTATGTTCGGAGCGTAAGGCCTCGTGTTGCGCTATTGCCCTTGAGATTCGTTCTTGTAATTCGGCTTCAGTCGTTGGCAGTGTGTTATCTCTTCGAGGAGGTATCTTCAAAAGAAGATTGTATAGGTCCGGTATTTTTGTATATAAGTATGTAGTATGCATATGTAATAACATTTGTCAACGCACGTAAACACATAACATCCCATGTCATAACACAAACAAGTAATTCAACAACGTATATAATGAGAATGTTGCGATTGAGCTTCCATATATCAATGACCACAATTACAGTTTTACATGTTCTACAATGTATCATATTACACGAAAAGGGACCAAAGGGTCACATTACCCTTGTCCAAAATATCCATCAAACCACAACAATCATAAGTCAAATGAAATGTGGTCTTCAAAAAGCTGTGCAATCTGGGCCCAATAGCTACACTCTCACCAAAAGTATGATACCTGCATAAAACCAAAAACTGCTATGCTGATGGTGGAGGAGGAGGAGGTGGAGGAACGAATAACAAACTGCGCAGATGCTCTAGCTCCTCCTCAAGGGCATGAACGATATGCAACAAATAGCTAACCTGCTGCTCCATAGTAAGAAAACGGACATCAAAATCTGGGTATGGCAGGAGAGGAGCGGGTGGAGTCGCGAATGGTGACTGAAAAGTGCAAAGTGGAGGACGCGGAATCCTCTCAAGATCCATGACTCTATGACATAACATCTCCTGCTGGAGCTGTAAGGACAAAAGCAGATCATCTCTTGTGTATCCAGTGTAATGGAAGGGATAATATGGATCAGAAACAGGCATCGTGTTGGGCGGAAACCAAATCAGTGGCTCGCCCGATGGTGCAGAGGCAGAAGGTGCAGTATTCGTAGCAGGTGCAAATGGTGGCATGAAAGGAAAGGCTGCTGACACAGGTGGTATATGACTGGGCTGCTGTCTCGATGGACCTTCCCCTGGACGGGGAGGAGGGATATCCTGTAGGAACGTGACCGGTAGATCTGTGCGGTGAATGTCAGACACATGTGGGTGAAACGGGGCAATGTCAACTGGTGCATGTGTGGGTGCAGGTGGGGGAGTAACAGGTCTAACAAAAGGAGGCAGGTCATCGTCGTCCTCTATCCACCCATTGTGTGTGAATGAATAACGGGGATCTATATGGTCAGTAAAAGGAACATGATCAACGGCTGCAGGTAAAGGGGCAGGTAACAGTGGTGCAACAACTGGTACATCAGCAGGTGCAGGGTCATGCTCAGGTAGAGGATCATGAGCAGGTATAGGCTCGGGTGCAATCATAGGCTCAGGGTCAGCTGGTGTAAGCTCAAGATCAGCGGGTATATCAAAGAGCTGATCGTCAGGAACGACAGGTGCCTCAAAAGGCTGATCATCGGGGACAAAATCAATCTCATGCTCAGGGTCAAAGTCGTGTGGGAAGACAGGTGCGGTAGACAAAGCGGTGTCAGAATCAGTATCGGTGGGATATCGCTGTAATCCCAGTGCGTGCAATGTAGTAGATGACACAGATTCGAATGAATCAGGACCAGAATGGTCAGATGAACTCTCAATGACAGGAATCTCAATAAGCGGAACAACAATGACATCATCGACTGGAATCTCGACAAGTGGAACGACAACGGCATCATCGACTGGAGCTCCATCATCTTGGGCACCCTCAGGGGGACCCTAAATAAAAAGATCGATGTCGTCGTCAGACATGGCATCAAAAGGCAGATCCTCGAGAGGAAATGTAGCAAGAGGAAAAGGAGCAAGAAGACAATCAGCTAGTGGTATATCATCGCCAAAATCTGGTAAAGCAAACGGCTGGAAATCATCAATATCGCTACTCGTAGTGTCAGATGTAAAAACCTCATCCTCTGGGATGATCTCATCATCCGAAACTATGGCCATAGGGTCTACTGTATCAGATACTCCACTCTCAAAGGAGGACATGGTGTCTGTAACAAATCAATCACAACATATGCACATATGTAGGATCGTTGTATGACCTAAACGAGTCGATCAGAAGAGTTTTAATCAGAATCAAAGGCGGAATTCGATGATTCGGACTTGATTACAGATTGATTCACGCTTAGATTATCTTGTTTATTGATTTCAAAGCTTTACAGATCAGTTGACAATTTGGCAGCACCTCGGCTCTAAAATCTCGAACGTTACAAATGAGAAACCAAGCTCAGCTATATATAGTGGAGTCCAATTCGCATGGAATGGACATGACCATTTCGTGCGAAATGGCTTTGTCCCATTTCGTACAAAATGGCTTTGTCCATTTCGTGTGAATTGGTCAATCACCACTAAAACCTTAATTTCTAGCCTTTTGAGCACTGGTTTTTCCTATCTAGACACAAGACTCGATACAAGACGAAGTTGACAGACATATATGCACCAACAGACTCCCCCTTGGATGTTGACGAAGTCTTCGGCATCGAGTCTTCAGTCTTGATCAGTCTTCTTCGCTATTTCCAAAGTATTTGACACTGTAAACATCCTTCAATCTCTTTTTCTTCTAATTCTCTTGATCAGGTCTCTTGATTCCTTAAATTTAACAGCATCAGCAGCTAGCACTCGAACCTGGCTTTTACAATCTTCAAACTCTCCCTTGAATGTTGATCCAGAAACTGTATCTGATTCGTACGTCTTCAGAATCCCCCTCTTGATAAGATGGGATCGCAGTCTTGAATAGCTCTCGTTCTTGAATCATATTCTGGCTCAAACTTTGCTCAGAGTTAGCCACGGGAATCTCGCTTTGCAACTTTCACAGGTTCAAAACTGTTTCCTGCTTCTCAGAAACTTAACATTATAACCTATTGACTTTTTGACTTCATTTGTTGTTTTAATCAGTTTTTAATAATCCACTTAAGTATCCAGATCCAAGTTAATGACCCTGGGTACTTAATTTGTCTACCAAGTCCAACTAAATGACCTTGGTTGACTCGAGACAAAGCAAAACTGACTTTTGTTCAACATTTTTCAAAACATTATTCTGAAAATTACACGTTTCAACTTAATGAACTTGTTTTGACTTTTCATTTTCACCGGTTTAACATAATAAGCTCCCAACTCTTCTGTCCAGCTCAGAAACTTCCTGCATCTACTTCAAACTGCGAGTCTGAAGATTAGCTTTCCACTTTGGTTTGTCGAAAAAACAAAGCAGAAATGTAAAATCTTTTTGGATTTTGAATAAAGTTTCTAGACTAGAATGCTAAACAGAAATGAAATGCAGTAAATGTAAACTATTTACAAACATATTTTTGGTGAGCGTGTTAGGGAATCATATCAGTTACCGACAAGTCACAAATACCATTAAGCTTGATTTCATATTCAGAATTAAACAATTCGCTTAGATTACCGATATACTGATCCTCTTAAATTTTCACACAAATTTCAACCTGCTCAGGATACGAATTTAGTGTTTTATGATCTTAACTTATACGCGTGTACCACCTCAGAATATACTCTCGTATCCAGACTACTATATTCAGTCTTACAGGTGAATACACACTAATGATATCTGTAAGGGGTTAAATGCGAGGCCATGAGAGTTCAGGCTATTGCTTCCGCAAAATCAGAGAGATGATGGCTCGACTTTTAGGTGGGTCCCCCTTGGGGATCTTCTTTACAACAGCACATGATTAGCATTTTTCAATGTTTCATCATTTTTTATGCTGAGGGTGGGCTTTAAAAATAAAGTTGTACAAAGTATTATACGAGGACTAGGCTATTGCTCCCGCAAAATCAGAAGTCCTGGTATAATACCCCAGATATCATCACGTACAAAGACCTAGTATGTCAGAAATAGAGCCTTTCAAACAAGATTTCAGGGGTTACCTATATATCCGAGAGATGTTTCCCACGTAAAAGCAAGTTGTGATTTAGGTTTATATCCCGAACAAAACTACTAAATGTGTAAAAACCTATCGGCATATCATCAGCGAGACTGTTTAACACTTTTAAACTTTCCATTTATTTAGCATACTGCAACTGTCTAGCTGATGTACTATCATTTTCCCTTTTTACACAAGCTCTTTTTCGGTTTTCTATTGTTTTTGGATTTACGAAATATTTCATGTTTTTGGATTTTTGAATTTTTTATTGTTTTTGTATTTTCAGAAATTATAACCTACCTCCCCCTAAATACCAAAAACAAGTAAAAAATCGACAAACCATTGCAGATTGCTTTTCAACATCATCTACAGTGGTACCTTCATCTACGCCAAGAATCCCTTCCGACACCGATAAAAGCTTCATACCATCTAGTTTTAAAAGATATTGAAAACGAGTTTTATCAAACGCTTTGGTATATAAATCAGCTTTTTGTTCGTCAGTGTGGATTTTCTCAATTCGTATCAACTTCTTCTCGAAACAATCTCGGATGAAGTGATGACGAATTTCAATATGTTTGGTTTTAGCGTGATGAACAGGATTTTTTGTTATGTTTATAGCTGCCTCATTATCGATAAAGATAGGGGTGTTAAGAAATTGCAAACCGTAGTCTCGCATCTGTTGCTGGATCCATAAGATCTGAGAGCAGTAGCTGCTAGCAGATACATATTCGGCTTCACATGTGGATAAAGTGACAGAGGTCTGCTTCTTACATTGCCAGGTTACCGATCGTGATCCAAAAAACTGGCATCCCACAGTTGTTGACTTAGCGTTAACTTTGCAGAATCCGAATTCGGAGTCAGAATACCCTTCGAGCATGAAGTCGCCTTCTCTTGGATACCACAACCCCAGTGATGGAGTTCCTTTCAGGTAGCGCAATATCCGTTTCACAATCACCATATGCGAAGCTCTGGGGCTTGACTGAAACCGCGCTGCGAGGCAGGTTGGATACATGATATCGGGTCTTGAAGCTATCAAGTGCATTAGCGATCCGATCATGGAGCGATACATCGTTTCATCCACCTTCTCTCCGATGAGATTAGGATTTATCCCATGGTTCGTCGCTAACGGGGTGGAAGCTGGAGTAGTCCCGGACATCCCAAATTTCTCTAAGATATCATGAACATACTTCGTCTGATGTATGAAAATTCCCTTGGGCAGTTGATCAACCTGAAGCCCCAAGAAGAATTTCATCTCATCCATCGATGACATTTCAAATTTTTGCTTAATAACTCTTTCAAAATCTTTGCACAGATCTTCATTTGTTGATCCAAATATGATGTCATCCACGTATATCTGAACTATCAGAAGATGTCTGTCGACTTCTTTGGTGAAGAGAGTGGCGTCCACTTTTCCACGGATGAAGTTGTTGGCTAGTAGATGTTTGGACAATGTCTTGTACCAGGCTCTCGGGGCCTGGTGTAAACCATACAGTGCTTTATCCAGTAAATAGACCTTGTCTTTGTGGATTGGGTCGGTGAAGCTCGGTGGCTGTCCGACATATACCTCCTCTTTTACCTTCCCGTAGAGAAAAGCCGATTTAACATCTAACTGAAAAACTTTAAATCCTTTCCAAGATTCAAATGCTAGGAAGATTCTAATCGTTCAAGTCTAGCAAGAGGAGCATATACTTCGGTGAAATCTATACCCTCCTGCTGACTAAAGCCCTGGACTACGAGTCGAGCTTTGTTACGAATAATAACCCCTCGATCGTCTCTTTTGCACTTAAACACCCACTTGGTGTTTATCTTCCTGTGACCATCAGGCAAGTCTACCAATTTCCACACTCCCAATTTCTTAAATTGACTCAGCTCTTCTTGCATCGCGTTGACCCAAGAATCTTCAGTTAGTGCTTCCTTATATGTTCTCGGCTCAATCTGCGAAATGAAACAACTAAGTGAAAACTCTGTTTGTAAAGGAGCAACTGTAGAATAAAAACAAGTAAGGCCATGGTCAATTTGTCGTCTGGTTCGGACGCCTGATTGCAACTCTCCAATAATCAGCTCCTCTGGATGGTACGAAAGAGTTCTAGGCATCACCTCGCCTAGAACATCTACCTCGCCTTCTAAATTTGTGACATTCTGATTTGCACCTTGTTCACTGACTGGAATTGTTTGACTTGAAATCTGGATTTGCTCCCCCTCAGAATCTGAATCACCACAATCGAATATTGTCCTATCATCAGATTCTAGATTATCGTTGACTGCCGTCTGATTGTCAGGAGCATGTTCACGTCCTGAAGATGATGGAGTTTGTTGAATATCATCATGTTCTCCAGCATTACTTGGACCTGCTTCATCATCATTGGAAGTTTGATATAGACGTCTAGAAGACTCAGCTGGGAATCTTTCTTGTGATGCTTCATATTCTCTCAGAATATCCAACTCGTCAAAGAAATATGGTTCTTCTTCTATGTCGAATGAATCCCACAGAGTATCGAAATTGAAACGCCATGAGTCGCCGGGATTCTGAAGTGGCATCGTATAACTTTGACACTCAACATTATGTGCTTCAATGATCCGCTTCAAGCTTGGAACAATGACTCTTTTCATTGGACTTCCATAACCCACGAAAATTCCTTCGATGCTCTTTGGACCAAATTTACCATAAGATTCTAGAACTGTGAAGGGAGACCCAAATGGTTCCAGATACTTCAGGTTAGGTTTGTGGTTGTTGATCAGCTTGAAACATGTCTTCTTGAATTTCTTCACCGTAAGAACCCGGTTGAGTGTATTGTCACACCCCGACCGCGTAAAACAACAAATCGCGGCGGAAACATCGGGGCGTGTTGCAACAGAATTAATGTTTCATAACCATGGATACCAAAAGTGTTTCGTTTTATTAAACATTGAATAATTACATCATCTGGAAATCTAAATATACAATTTAAACATAATCTATCATTGTTATTGAGTCACTAAGGCCTTGTCCAGTCCTATGTGAGCATGCATCTTATCAATCGATATCATTCAACAATACCTGAAACATATGTGAAAACGAGGTCAGCAAAGAAATGCTGGCGAGTACATAGGTTTTGTAGGAGTGTCGAAATCATGGCTAGTTTAGACGTTGCAATACTTTATTTAAAAACCTTGTTTTGAAAAGAGTATAATATTGCAACTTAATTAACCAACTCAAATCAAGCGGGTTATAATTTGTAAAACCTCGTAGCCATGACTCTTAACCCAAAAACATTTGTTTTAGTAAATTATTTGAAAAACAATGATAAGTTCAGGTGATATGTATAAATAAGAGAATAATACATGATTAAATGAATAACCATGTAAAATGAGTTTGTATAAGATAAGTTGTTTGTAAATAAATGTCTTGTGAAAAGTATGTTACTTGTATAAAATGTTCTATGTCTCAAACTGAAATGATTCAAATAACGCTACAATATGTAATACCATACAAACACTTATATATAGGAAGTACCAGCGGCGTATCCACCATGCTTGTATCATATTCCACACGCATTGTTACTTAATCACTTAATCCAAACCAAACCACCAAAGTAATGTTCATGCCCAAATGTAAATCATGTAATATGTATAACCAAAATAATATCGTATATCGCTTTGAACCCAATCGTTAAAACATCATGTGAAAACCAATCGTAAATCGTTTAATTCGTTTTAGGTCGTGAAACTACTTATAAGGTCATCTCGCTAATAACATTCAAACCTTCGTGACTTTCATCGCTTCTCGTTTTCGTCGCTTCTCGTTTTCGTATTAACAAACCTCCATAGGGTAAATTAATAATTTCAGATTCAGTCGCTACCTACCATACCCACACATAACCACGGGTGTAGTAAATAACGGGATTTGTCAGATCCTATGGTACCATAACCTAATACTGGTCGGCTTGATCATTGCTAATGAATGTCATTTGTTATGTAACTACAACCAACAAGTTTGTTCACTTTATGAAATCGTTATTAGTTTTGTATAAATCGTCTTAATTGTTTTTGAAACCATCGTTATAATATCGAAAACATTTAGCACATATGAGTCACCCCAAAACAATTGAAAGCAGTAAAATAGGGGAATAATGTACTCGCCTGAGAATGCTTGGAGGTCTTGAACAACAACCAAACAAAGCTAGAGGGAGCACGGAATCAGTCGGCAAATCCAATACTATATAAATAAACCGGACTTAAATCGAGAGATTGGATAGGATGAGGCTTGGTAAACCAAATGAGTGTTGGAACTCATATGATATGGTTTAACAAGGCCTACATACTTCAATGAAACCAAACCTAAGTGCTTTCGACCCATCGCGACCCATTAAGGTAACATATGCTACTTTAACGTGTCGTGCGCGTGAAACGCGTTCGGACCGTCTAACTAGTCCTATGACAAGTGTTATATGCCTAAACATGTTACATAATCAGTTATGTGACAAAAGTTTAGGTTACATATGCTTAATTACCAATTATACATGAAAAGGGTATTCTGGTAATTTACCTAAGGCATATAAACTACCTATCATACAACTACTTAAACGATGTGACCATAGGGTATAACCTCGGAAGGTTATTCCCTATATACTATGGTCACCTAATGTATTTGGTCGGATCCTAATGATCGACCAAATGGGTCGAGTTCGAAGGTATAGGCGATTTATTAGATCGCCTACCCTACGACTCTAGACAACGTGGTAATCAGTGGGCATAGTCCCATGGGACTATGACCAACGTGATTACACTCACGTTGCGAAGTTCAAACGAACTTCGCATTGACCATTACTGGTCAATGCTGAAAGTCAAACAAAGTTTGACTTTCGGACTCGAAAAGCAATAAAATAAGGAAAAGAACGAAAGAATACTTACCCAGGGTCCCCGAATGCTAATCCCGATCCAAGAATCTCAGGTATGAAACAATGGTTTCAACTTAGAGTTTCTCAAATCAGAATTCTTGTAAGTTATGCAATGGGGGGCATGGGGTATTTATAGTATTCGGTGCACCGTTGAGATCGTTTCATGGAAACCGTGATTCGATCCCATCCGTACACTTGTTGGAAGGTTATGGAAGCTAAAATTGATGCTTATCATCTGACTAAGCAAGTTAGAACATGTGGTGGAGGATCAAACAGCTGCAACTTGTGGTTAAATGCACTTAATCTGGTCAGAAGGGGCCTCGCGGGCCGCCTAAGGATTCTCAGGAACTGAGGCGGGCCGCCTAGAAGTCACAGATCAGCAATAAGTTTCAGAAATTACAGTTTCAGTCCCTGCACGTGTTTAAGGCCATTTCCGACACTTCCAAGGCCCGTAAAGCCAACTTTAAGGCCCTAAAATGATGCCTAAACATTGTGGACATCAAACATGCTCAAAAATATGCCGGGTGTTGGTTCGTTTGGTCGTACGAACGCGATGTTCGCTTAATTACGACGGAATGCGTATAAGCGTGAAAAACGATCCAAATGACGCACGAAATGGATTTTTCTTATGGCGAACACTAAAATATAATATAGTCATGCTTACATAAATTTTTGGATGTCCGGATGTATTCAGAACGTAAGTTATGCGCGAAAATGCAAACTTGTGCACTTTTTGACACTTTTAGTCCCTGAATGTCCCAAAAGTTTATTTTAGCACACCGAACCCCTCAAAGCCTATTTCTAAGCTATGTAAAGGATATTTATGGTATTTTTAACTTATGGCCATGTTCCAGAATGTCTATTACAGTTCAAATTGGCATACTTTCGCAGTTTGTCAACTTTAGTCCCTGTAAGCGATTAAACTTTGATTTCACCACACCAAACCTTCCAAAACTTATATCTAAGTTATGTAAAGGTTATTTAAGGTATGTTAAGCCTATTTCACTATTCCGGAGTGTTCGTTGGATTAAACTGGTTATATTTACGCATCAGAGCGCGTATAACCCTCCAGAAAGCGACTTAAAGCTTAAAATCAAACAAGAGTTGATATGTGTAAAAGATACACATAATTTTACAAATCCCAAGTATGAAATATAATATTTCATTGGTTTGGTATTTGTTTGATGGCCGTGGAGGCACAGGTGTTACAGTCTCCCCTACTTTAGGAAATTTCGTCCCGAAATTTATTTAGAGGAAACTTGTGAGAGCTTGGAAATATGAAGTTGAAAAGATCGAACAACATTGGTTAGGGTTCTTGAACTTCTAGTAACCTTAATAACATTATGTTTGCAATGTAAGAGGGACACTTATATACAAGTATATGAAGCGTCATTGGTGCGTCCACCGTACCTCCATTACATCGTTCTCTTTTCGTTATTTTTTTGTCACTATTGGTTCTTACACATAATAAATCTTACTGGGTTCCTATGCACTAAATTTCATAATTATGTACGCGTCCATAATCAGACAATTCCTTGCACAGTACACACAGTCTATTTTATAGTGTGTAGGGGAAAACCAAATGAACAAACCTGTGATGAGTGTAACTAGACCGCCATAGAGTCCTTTTAATTAAATCAATAAATGATCTAAATAGACTATCAAGGAGTCTGTTCAGCTACATCACTAGATGTCGTTCTTTAACCAAATTGTGAATCAATCTTTTAGACTAGACCACTCAAAGGATCTCTTATGAAACATGGAGCGGTACTTATATAATCCAAGGGTCTTAACTATTACATAGAAGCCCATTAAGAATTTAAGGTAGTACCTTTTGAATATCCTACTACGAATCCATCATATGAAGATATGAAAGATTCTACGAGGATTTGGATAACGAATATCCAGAGTATACAAAAACACAAAAATCATAGAGGAGAACACATAAACACATATCATATAACCACAAAATTGTTCGTTAATTTGTCTTGTAAATTGCGTACATGCATTTAAAGCACACTAGGAATCCATTCCGTGGATTTCATTTGGTACTTTAAACGTTATCAAGAATCCAACTATAAAGATAGAAAGATTCAAAAAGAAAATTCAATTTCGATTATTAGAAACCGAAATGTTCGAATTAAGGTACATAAGGAATCCGATTAAGGACTCTGATTTGAATGATGATTATCCACAAGGGTCTAATTGTGGAGATAAAAAAAAAATCCCATATGGATTTTAGAAGTTGAAGATGTTTTGAAATCTTGCACGGGATGTGCTTAAGTCAAAACATGAAGTAAAATGCTTATGAAGTTGAGATGCCTGATATGTCAAGGCGACATATGAAGCGGAATTTGAAGGTTAAGTCAATGTATGAGGAAAATATTTTTGAAAACTATGCATGGGGTTCTTTTAAGAAAAATGTGTTTAACGTTTTTGAAACCTTATATATAATATTTTTTTTTTTGAAATCATAAAGTAGGTGTAATAGGTAGATATATTTACAAAAATGTTTTAAAATCATGCGAAATGAATTTTGAAATTATGTATAAGGTTTTTGAAAGACATGAATGATGCTTTTCGAAATCATGCACTTGATCAGAAAATGTATTGTGTTAATATTGTCTTCAGACTATATGAAATATTTTGAAATTAGAAAGGTTGGTTTTGATAACATGGCCAATGTTTTTGAAATAACACAGACAATGCATCTAGAAAAATTGTTTTCAAACTATATGAAATGTTTTGAGATCATGAAGATTGTTTTGAAATACTGGTACTGTGTATGTTGAAAAATCAAAACGTAATGGGTATAAGATTTGAAAATACCCTTAGTTATCTAACCAAGGATTTAAAGGCACAGATGTGCGAAAAGCACGATTACTCATAATGTCACTTAATTTTCTGTACTTTGTTTCTTAGAGTGAAACGAGTACTTAAAATTTTCGAGGGAATCATGAGCAATCATTTGGGAGAGAGAAATCACAAGAGTAGGTTGTAAGGTACATAGTTCCTTGATGTAGGTATCATAGGAAAAGCCATACACACCTAGCAAGGGGTTGAGCTGGTTGGTTGGGGACTGCTTTACCATTGTGAGCGACCATGGCGAAGTTCTGAGAAGCCTTTCGCTTCTTTGACTTCTTAGGGGATCGTTCATCCATGGTCTTTGATTCCTCGATTGGTTTAGTGGCTGATGGTGTTGTCGCCTGACTAGGTCCTGCCTGTCTTGGTGACTCTTGAGTGGCTTCATCCTGGAGATGATACATGGCAGTAGCTAATTCAACAGTCTTCAGGACTACTTCGCCTATTCGCTGAGCGAATTTTGGCTGCTTGCTCAGATATCTGGGCGTCATCGTGATGAAGAGACATTCTTGAAGAAAAAGAAAGGCATAGGGAGAAACAGGTGAAAGATTATTGGACAATCAAAACAGAATGATAACGCATGAAGATTGCGATCATTTGTTTGTTACCTAAGGCAAACAAATGAGACGGTGACTGATCAAAGTAAATGGGTCAAAAATAATGTATCGCGAAGACATGCTCGCCTATAAGTGAACACTCATCCCAAGAATTCCCAGGTAAGCACAACTGGTCTCGCATCTGATGAGATGTATACGAAGTGCTTGCCTAGACAGAAAACCCAGAATACAGGCATTCACCCTTCCAGTTTGCACGTGTTCACATTATTTAAAACCCAAAACCTTGACGAGATTTTGAAAACTCAAAGGGGTTCAAAACCATATAACAGAGAGTTCAAAACCTTACAATAGAGGGTTCAAAACCTAGTAATCAATCATCCTAGAACAGATGATTAGTTTTCAAAGCGGTTTTGAAATTCATGTTCTTGTTGTGGTCGTCGCCTAAGGATAGGTGACGGTATTGTTTTATGACTAAACGCAAGTAAACTCGCGTTAGGGTCCTAAGAAGGTTATAGACTAGGTCAAAGCATTACTAATAACCTAATTCCCTATAACCATTGGCTCTGATACCATCTTTTCTGTCACACCCCGACCGCGTAAAACAACAAATCGCGGCGGAAACATCGGGGCGTGTTGCAACAGAATTAATGTTTCATAACCATGGATACCAAAAGTGTTTCGTTTTATTAAACATTGAATAATTACATCATCTGGAAATCTAAATATACAATTTAAACATAATCTATCATTGTTATTGAGTCACTAAGGCCTTGTCCAGTCCTATGTGAGCATGCATCTTATCAATCGATATCATTCAACAATACCTGAAACATATGTGAAAACGAGGTCAGCAAAGAAATGCTGGCGAGTACATAGGTTTTGTAGGAGTGTCGAAATCATGGCTAGTTTAGACGTTGCAATACTTTATTTAAAAACCTTGTTTTGAAAAGAGTATAATATTGCAACTTAATTAACCAACTCAAATCAAGCGGGTTATAATTTGTAAAACCTCGTAGCCATGACTCTTAACCCAAAAACATTTGTTTTAGTAAATTATTTGAAAAACAATGATAAGTTCAGGTGATATGTATAAATAAGAGAATAATACATGATTAAATGAATAACCATGTAAAATGAGTTTGTATAAGATAAGTTGTTTGTAAATAAATGTCTTGTGAAAAGTATGTTACTTGTATAAAATGTTCTATGTCTCAAACTGAAATGATTCAAATAACGCTACAATATGTAATACCATACAAACACTTATATATAGGAAGTACCAGCGGCGTATCCACCATGCTTGTATCATATTCCACACGCATTGTTACTTAATCACTTAATCCAAACCAAACCACCAAAGTAATGTTCATGCCCAAATGTAAATCATGTAATATGTATAACCAAAATAATATCGTATATCGCTTTGAACCCAATCGTTAAAACATCATGTGAAAACCAATCGTAAATCGTTTAATTCGTTTTAGGTCGTGAAACTACTTATAAGGTCGTCTCGCTAATAACATTCAAACCTTCGTGACTTTCATCGCTTCTCGTTTTCGTCGCTTCTCGTTTTCGTATTAACAAACCTCCATAGGGTAAATTAATAATTTCAGATTCAGTCGCTACCTACCATACCCACACATAACCACGGGTGTAGTAAATAACGGGATTTGTCAGATCCTATGGTACCATAACCTAATACTGGTCGGCTTGATCATTGCTAATGAATGTCATTTGTTATGTAACTACAACCAACAAGTTTGTTCACTTTATGAAATCGTTATTAGTTTTGTATAAATCGTCTTAATTGTTTTTGAAACCATCGTTATAATATCGAAAACATTTAGCACATATGAGTCACCCCAAAACAATTGAAAGCAGTAAAATAGGGGAATAATGTACTCGCCTGAGAATGCTTGGAGGTCTTGAACAACAACCAAACAAAGCTAGAGGGAGCACGGAATCAGTCGGCAAATCCAATACTTTATAAATAAACCGGACTTAAATCGAGAGATTGGATAGGATGAGGCTTGGTAAACCAAATGAGTGTTGGAACTCATATGATATGGTTTAACAAGGCCTACATACTTCAATGAAACCAAACCTAAGTGCTTTCGACCCATCGCGACCCATTAAGGTAACATATGCTACTTTAACGTGTCGTGCGCGTGAAACGCGTTCGGACCGTCTAACTAGTCCTATGACAAGTGTTATATGCCTAAACATGTTACATAATCAGTTATGTGACAAAAGTTTAGGTTACATATGCTTAATTACCAATTATACATGAAAAGGGTATTCTGGTAATTTACCTAAGGCATATAAACTACCTATCATACAACTACTTAAACGATGTGACCATAGGGTATAACCTCGGAAGGTTATTCCCTATATACTATGGTCACCTAATGTATTTGGTCGGATCCTAATGATCGACCAAATGGGTCGAGTTCGAAGGTATAGGCGATTTATTAGATCGCCTACCCTACGACTCTAGACAACGTGGTAATCAGTGGGCATAGTCCCATGGGACTATGACCAACGTGATTACACTCACGTTGCGAAGTTCAAACGAACTTCGCATTGACCATTACTGGTCAATGCTGAAAGTCAAACAAAGTTTGACTTTCGGACTCGAAAAGCAATAAAATAAGGAAAAGAACGAAAGAATACTTACCCAGGGTCCCCGAATGCTAATCCCGATCCAAGAATCTCAGGTATGAAACAATGGTTTCAACTTAGAGTTTCTCAAATCAGAATTCTTGTAAGTTATGCAATGGGGGGCATGGGGTATTTATAGTATTCGGTGCACCGTTGAGATCGTTTCATGGAAACCGTGATTCGATCCCATCCGTACACTTGTTGGAAGGTTATGGAAGCTAAAATTGATGCTTATCATCTGACTAAGCAAGTTAGAACATGTGGTGGAGGATCAAACAGCTGCAACTTGTGGTTAAATGCACTTAATCTGGTCAGAAGGGGCCTCACGGGCCGCCTAAGGATTCTCAGGAACTGAGGCGGGCCGCCTAGCAGTCACAGATCAGCAATAAGTTTCAGAAATTACAGTTTCAGTCCCTGCACGTGTTTAAGGCCATTTCCGACACTTCCAAGGCCCGTAAAGCCAACTTTAAGGCCCTAAAATGATGCCTAAACATTGTGGACATGAAACATGCTCAAAAATATGCCGGGTGTTGGTTCGTTTGGTCGTACGAACGCGATGTTCGCTTAATTACGACGGAAAGCGTATAAGCGTGAAAAACGATCCAAATGACGCACGAAATGGATTTTTCTTATGGCGAACACTAAAATATAATATAGTCATGCTTACATAAATTTTTGGATGTCCGGATGTATTCAGAACGTAAGTTATGCGCGAAAATGCAAACTTGTGCACTTTTTGACACTTTTAGTCCCTGAATGTCCCAAAAGTTTATTTTAGCAAACCGAACCCCTCAAAGCCTATTTCTAAGCTATGTAAAGGATATTTATGGTATTTTTAACTTATGGCCATGTTCCGGAATGTCTGTTACAGTTCAAATTGGCATACTTTCGCAGTTTGTCAACTTTAGTCCCTGTAAGCGATTAAACTTTGATTTCACCACACCAAACCTTACAAAACTTATATCTAAGTTATGTAAAGGTTATTTAAGGTATGTTAAGCCTATTTCACTATTCTGGACTGTTCGTTGGATTAAACTGGTTATATTTACGCATCAGAGCGCGTATAACCCTCCAGAAAGCGACTTAAAGCTTAAAATCAAACAAGAGTTGATATGTGTAAAAGATACACATAATTTTACAAATCCCAAGTATGAAATATAATATTTCATTGGTTTGGTATTTGTTTGATGGCCGTGGAGGCACAGTTGTTACATGTATAGCAAGCGGCTGACCCTGCTTCTGCCCAAAAGTTGACTGGTAATTTCGAATCAGCAAGCATCGTCCTGGTCGTTTCAATTAGCGTCTTGTTTTCTCTTTCTGCTACTCCATTTTGTTGCGGAGTGTAAGGAGCACTAAATTCTTGCAATATACCTCTCTCATCACAATACTCTTCCATTTTTTTATTCTTAAACTCTGTACCGTTGTCACTTCTGATTCTTCTGATTCGAGTTTGGTACAAGTTTTCAATTTTTCTGAACAGCATCATCAAACTTTCGAATGTCTCATCTTTTGTTTTCAGAAATGTTACCCACGAAAATCTCGAGTAGTCGTCTGTTACTACTAGACAGTAGAGATCACCAGTTATGCTTTTGACGTTCACCGTACCAAAAAGATCCATATGAAGTCTCTCTAACTGTCTCGAGAGTGAGTTAACCTTCTTTTGAGGATGTGATTTCTTCTTTTTCTTGCCTTTGATACAACTAATGCACTCCTCTTCCAGATGGAAACCTTTCAAATGAACACCGTTTACTAAGTCATTATGTACCAAGTAGTTCATTTTTCGCAGGTGAATATGGCCCGTCTTTCGATGCCATAACTGTGACTCCATTTCAGTGGCTCGTGACATGAAGCAGTGAGCCTTACCCATGGAAGTAGTGGCTACGCTCATATCCAACACGTACAGATCATTGACTCTAGGTGCTCTCATGATAACCCACTCTTCGGGAACAATAAACCCTGGTTTCAGAATCAAACATTCCTTATCCATAAAGTGCGTTGTATACATACGATCACATATCTGAGAAATGCTCAGAAGATTGTTTTCAAGCTCGGCGATGTAGTTTACTCTTTCAAACGTGACAATACCATTAGATAGAGTTCCTTCACCAACTATACGACCACCTTGATTACCTGCAAATCCCATATATCCTCCATTAAACCCTCGAACGTCGTACAGTAGGGTCTTCTTCCCCGTCATGTGCCGAGAAGCTCCACTATCCATAATCCAACGTGAAACGGATCTTTGAAGCTCCTGCACCTATCACAAACACTTAGTTAGATTTTAATGCCACCCAAGCCTCTTTTGACTCAGGTAGCTTGACATTGAGGTGAGTTTTTGCAGTGTATAGTGGCGGAAAATTCTTGTCATTCATCTTTAAGCTCTCTTCAGATCCAATCTCATCCTCTTTGTATATAAAGAAATCTTTTTTTTTGGAGGTTGACCAGATGATTGGTCTTTCTTTACCACATACTTCTTTTTCAGAAGTGGACTTTGTTTTTAAAGTTTCTCATAGTAATCCAAAGGTACATACATCATCTTAGTTGAAGATGATGATTTTGCAGTCTCAGACACCTTTGGTTTTGGAGAACTTGCTTTCTTTACTTCCAATTTTGGCTTCCAAGTTTGTTGAGACGATGCAACCCGTTTGTAAAATTTATCAGTTTTAATTACCACATTCTTTACGGGTTCAGTTTTGAACTTTGTGTTATCATTTTTCAAAACTTTCTTCTCAACAACCATTGAAGCTTTGACTTTTTCATCAACTTTATTTTTCTGACTCTCAAAAACTTCAGACTTAGGCTTTAAGTTGGTGCACTTTCGTGCAATGTGTCCAACTTTGTTACACTTGAAGCATGTACGAGTAGTAACTTCCCGACCTGTGCCTTCGGTCTGAGGCTGTGAGGCCTTCTTTTCAAAGAACTCTTCATTTGATTTTGAAAAAAAATCAAATTCTTGCTCAGAAAGTGAGCTTGAACTTGAACTTTTCACAAACACCTTTTTCTCAACAAACTTTTTGTTTTGAAAGTTCCTTCTTTGATAATTCTTACCACCCTGATATCCACCCGACCATTTGTTTTGATTGTTGTTAGAAAGTCATGGTAGAACAGCAGGTTTTTTGTAGTAAGCTTTATCTTTTCAAAGCTTAATTGCCTTTTGGAACGTTTCAAACCTTCGATTTCAGACGCATTAATCTCAACCAGCTTGAACACATTTTTCAATTTGTCAACATTCACATTTTCCAAAGGAAATTCAAGATCCGAATACAACTTATCTGATCCCGACATCTTGTACATCACAAGATTAGGTTCTTCACTTAAGTTGTTTTTTGGATGTTGATTTCGGAATGTATTTGTCCAAAAAGCATTCTTCATCCTCAGTTGTGTCACTTTCAGATTTCAAAACATTTTCAACCATACTTTTAACAACTTCGGACTGAACAATGTCTTCATCGGATGATGAAGTGAATGTGACGTCAATTGATTCTGGAAGTTTAACTTCATTTGTGTCATTATCGTTAACCAACCCGGACTTTTTCTTTGAGAAATTATTTAATACTGGCGGTGGAACCTGATGATACCCTACCCCAGTTCCATCCGAGTAAACATATTCGCCAACTTTGTTCTTCCTAATTGGTTTAGGAACGATATGTTGAAGAACAAAACTTGCGGAGTTGTAACTGTTGAGTTTCAGATTGATGTGTTCATTTTCAATCTTAGCTTCCTAAAACTGAAGCTTCAGATTAGCAATCTCATCCAACTGTTAGTTGATTTGCTTCTCTTTCGACTGAAGTACTCCTGTCAGTTGGAGATTTTCTTTGGTTGTTTTATCATTTCTTTCATCAGAATCTTTTGTCGTTTTTTTTAGCTTCTCATAATTTTCCAAAATTTGACGGTTTTCATGAATTAACTTTTCATTTTCTTTCCTAATTCGTTCTACGTCAATTTTATCTTTTTCAAGTTTATCAGTTAATTCTTTTATTCGATCATTTGAAGCTTTTACCAATTTGTCACGACTTAAGATCTGATTTTCAACCTCTTTGACTCTTTCTGTCAGTTCTTCAGTCTTTTTACCACTGAGGTAAGCATGTGTACTACAAACCTTGCAGTTTTTCATGCAATTTTTCAATTTTGGCTTTATCTGTCTTACCTGACTCATTTGTTGAATCATTAGAACTGACCTTGCTCTTTGACTCAATTCCAGACTTAGAATCTACCTCTAACTCTTTAGCTGCAAGAACTTTATCAGCCATTTTCTTCAGATTTTCTGCTGTAAAATCTTTCATCGTGTCGATTATCCCATCATCGACCTTTTTTGACTGTAGTCCCTTTTCTTTATCTTCTTCTTCACTTGACCACCACATTCTCTGTCTTGCTTCTTCCTCTTCTACTATTTGCTCAATAAGAGTCTCGACAAGAAGTGTTGATGGTTCCACAAGTATATTTCCCTTAGTATCCAAATAGCATTCTCTGTCAGTGTTCCATCTCTTTGCACTTTTTGCCTCTTTCCATGCACGATAATGTCTGTCTTTCATGGTTTGGGCTAACATCTTCCTATTGACATATTTTACTTCTTCTGTTCGGGTGTCTTTGAAAGGAACGATTTTTGCCATGAAGGCATAACCCACTGCATCTTCTTCCGGTAACACATCACTCCAATCAAATCCCTCATCATCATGGATAACGGCTAATGCTCTTGACTTTTCTTTGGGAGCATCTTCTAACTGTTTCATTCGCGGAGGTTCAGCTTTGTTTTGATGATAGATGGCTCTTTTATAATAGTCCTCACGAATGGGTTAGCCGTTTCATCAGTAGCTGCATTTCGACATTCTCGTTTAAAATACCCCTTTTGTTTGCATTTAAAGCATGTAACCTTCGATTTATCAAAGCCTAGCTTTGTTGAAGGTCCGCCAATGGAGTGTCTGCCTGTTATCTCCATGAATCTCTGAGCCTTCTGACCGCACTTGCCATACACCATCTAATATCAATCAACTCCATCTCTTCAGGGTCGATTTGATCATAATCTTCCTTGGTGAGGTTGGTGTTTCCGATCTTTCCAGCAACAAGGCTCTCATAAGATTCCAAGACGGATGCCAAAAACACCATTTGCTGCTCGGCTGCTTCTTCACTGAAGTTTTGTGCATTGTTGAGGTCTACAGCAATATTGCACTGGAACATGTTTTTCGGTACAGACTGTGATTGTTGTCTTGGAGCAGTTGAAGATGATCCTCCATAATATCCACTGCTTGAAGTAGAACTGTTGTTTTGACTTTCTTGATTTGACATGTTTGAGTTTTATGCAGAGAATGCAGTCTTCGGTGACACAATTTTTGGAATCATACTTCCTCGATAATATAAATCAACATTTTGTTGATACGAGGAGTTGTTGACTTTGTTCGTCTTCCTGATTTCCAATTTGTGACTCTCCAACCTTTCGATCAGTAAATCAACTGTCAAATCTGTTGAACTTACCGTGTTCTTCAACATTAGCGCAAAATACTGCCAATCTTTCTCATCAGGCAGTGAGTCAAACAACTTATTAACCAATTCTTCCTGTGTATACGTAATCCCATATCTTGCAAGTTCCATCTTTAAGTGACCGAATCTTTCTATCATCTTTGACACAGACTCATTTTTCATACACCCAAACAAATCAAATTCCTTTTTCAACAATTTTTTCTTATTTTTAATAATTTCTGCACCACCCACACACTTCATCTTTAATTTTTCCCATAAATCTCTGGAATCTTTATAGTCAATTAATGATATAATATCATCTCTCACTGATTGATGTTGTAAAGCGATGCATTTCTGTTCTACAATGAAATTGTCTTGTGTAGTATCAGTTAAATTTTCATAGTCAGTTCTTCCGATGTCAAAACCACTTCTCATACTCTTCCAACTTTGATAAGCAAATGCATGTAGCCATTCCTCAAATCTACTTGTCCATCTGTTGTAATCCTCTATGGCCATTAGCTTGGGCGGTTTGTTGTAGGTGCCATAGGCGTTATCAACACTCAAAGAATCAGCAATGGTTTTCCTATGGTTCGGGTTTGGTGCTGAGGTGTTCGTGTTATCTGATATGTTCTCTCCTGTGCTGCTAGTGTAAGCAAAAACATCACTAAACGGATTCAGAAAATCATCACCCATCTTTAAGTACCTGAAACAATTAACAAACACTTAGACAAAATTTTTGTGATTTTAAAAACAAACTTCACACTGGTACTAGTTCACTTCGTGCGCACTGAAACGAATCAACTCCTGCGAACTGATGTAGTTTCAAACGATCTAGAACACTTCTCACCTCGTGCGAACTAATTAATTCTTAAACAACCAGACTTGATGCGAATTGAACTGGTGCGAAATGACCCGGTGCGAAATGGCCACTTGATATTCAATTCGTGCGAATTGGGTCCAACACTGTCCAATTCGTGCGAATTGGATGAATACCTCAACCGAAATGACACCTTTCAAGCGAAATGAACCGGTTTCAAGCGAACTGGGTCCAATCTGTGCGAAATGGAGGATTATTTCAAGCGAAATGGGTCTAATCCATGCGAAATGAGGTTCAAACTGATCAATCCGTGCGAAATGGGGTTCAAACTAATCAATCCGTGCGAAATGGACTGTTTCTTTCAAACGAAATGATGCTGACGTCATACAATCGGCCATGATTTTGTCAAATTTGATCACGTTTTAGGTCGAATTAAGGTCTGATTCTTTCAAGGATTGATTAATACAATGTTTCGCTTATTATATGTGAAAATCAAGCCATTTTAACCGTAAAATCTTAGTTAATTTTGAAAAATGTGAAGAAGAATGAGTAGAAGTCAGAAATTTCAGTGAAAACAAGCTGAATCGGTAAGAACTCTTCCTCCTGAGCTCTGATACCACATGTAGGATCGTTGTACGACCTAAAAGAGTCGATCAGAAGAGTTTTAAACAGAATCAAAGGCGGAATTCGATGATTCGGACTTGATTACAGCTTGATTCACGCTTAGATAATCTTGTTTATTGATTTCAAAGCTTTACAGATCAGTTGACAATTTGGCAGCACCTCGGCTCTGAAATCTCGAACGTTACAAATGAGAAACCAAGCTCAGCTATATATAGTGGAGTCCAATTCGCATGGAATGGACATGACCATTTCGTGCGAAATGGCTTTGTCCCATTTCGTAAGAAATGGCTTTGTCCATTTCGTGTGAATTGGTCAATCACCACTAAAACCCTAATTTCTAGCCTTCTGAGCACTGGTTTTTCCTTTCTAGACACAAGACTCGATACAAGACGAAGTTGACAGACATATATGCACCAACAACATACATCAACAATCATCAAATAAGCCTATAAGTAGTAACAATGCAAGCATGTACGCATCCTAGTCTTCCCAAGACTATCCCACCCAGCCTCTTAGTCTGAACTACTTAGTCTCTCAGACTAAACTTTCCCAGTCTCTCAGACTGTCCTACCCAGCTAGTCTCTCAGACTAACTCCCCAGTCTCTCAGACTGCACTACCCAGCTAGTCTCTCAGACTAACTCCCCAGTCTCTCAGACTGCACTACCCAGCTAGTCTCTCAGACTAACTCCCAGTCTCTCAGACTGAATTATAAACAAATTCTTTGAAATGTATTTTGTGTCTTTTATTTGTAAAATATTTGTTTCCTGGATCTGGACATTTTGTGTATGCAATGAAAAGATTTTCGTGAGAGCCCTAATGATCGTAGTCTAGACTCGAGAAAGAATCCTAGTTCGCTACGATCGAAGCTCTGATACCAAGCTGTCACACCCTGACTTTTGCGGAAGCGTGGTTATTGGTGTGACTTCTTAATACCATAGCATTCAATCATAACAATGCTATATGATAAAACCATAAGATATTCATCCATAAAAATTATGTTTGAAAATACCACGACATACTTGTTTGAAACATCGACACCAAATTCAAATTACAAACCATAACATGTTTTAAGGAGTTCACTATGACTCGACAAAAGACCTTACGTAGACCCGAGCTTAGAACCATGTATCTCGTCCAAGAGTACGACACATCTCCTAAACTCTAAAGACTTGGATGACATCTTTTATTTAAACGCAGCTTGAAACACATGCATACACCTGCCAGATCCACTTAGTTCCCTGAAATACATGTAGTTTAAAAATATCAACAAAAGTTGAGCGAGTTCATGTGTTCGTGAGTATGTATAAAACCTTTGTGTTCATTGTATGTATGAAAATTTGTAAGTCCCGGTATGAAATCAAACAAGGAAAAGATCACCAATGGTTTGCAAGGCCACTGATATGTGTGACGGTGTAGGAAGACTCAAACCTAGCAAATGTGTACCAGGCTTCCGTCTGGAAGACATAGTCACCCTATGGGCCACACTGGTCCCCATGGGTGTGGGCTCGCTAGACCCAAATAGATCTATCACTCATGTCCCTCGGTCCTACAACGAGGATTGATGGCCTCAAGTATACGCCTACCCATTCACATGATCTATGGTTCTTTCCTAGGATAACCATACCAAATGTAATGTATGTAATCCTTTTGTAACATGTATTTCACCCCCGAAGTAAATTAGCAAAACAGTTTAAAGAAAAAGGGGGACATGAACTCACTGTATTGCATCTTCGGTACGGGCAACTCAAATCTCCTCAACAAATACGACTACCTACAGTGTACCAACGTCTATTAGATGAACGGGTCGTGCCTTTGCTTAGTATTAATGTTTTTGAGTTACGTTTCTTATGTTCCCAATATTATTCCAAGTTATAATTATTTGTTAATATAATTAATATTTCAACTTAAATTATATTTAATTTTGGAATAATTTTTAAACAATATTTTTGTAACAATATTTCTCAAGTATTTATTTTCGTATTTCCTTCCCAAGGATGGGGTATTTCATATATGTGTATTCGTATTTTTGTATTTATAGTTCCAAAATAATATATTTTCTAGTCTCGCTTAGAAAATATATTTAAACTTATTTTTATCCAAAAATAATGTATTCCAAGAAAATATATATTTTTCTCAAAAATCATACATCTTCTAAATATTCAAGAAAATATATTTTTACTTCCCAAAAATAATATATTTTCTCCTTGTTGAAAATAGGATACAACTTAGTAAAATTTACCAAAAATCATATTTTCATTCCTTTTGTATTCAAAATAATATTTACCAAAAATATATTTATAACGATATTTTCCGGAATATTTGTAAGTTACGTTCTTGCGTTCGATTTCACAATATTAAGTGTGTAACTTATATATTTATTCCTTGTGATTTTATGTATTATTTTGGATTGTAAGTTTCTTGGTATTTTGTTAAGTCATATTATTTTACCCTAAAATAATATAACTATTTCACAAAGTATACAAATATTCACACAAGTGTCTTTAATATACATATATAGGGAGAAGATCATGCGAGAACCACCTCTTATTGCGAGAACCGCGAGAACCAATGTGAACACAACAAAAAATGCCTAAAAATCACACAAAAAAATTTTTTTTATATAAAAATCGCTACTTTTCGAAGCAAAAAAAAAATAAATTTTTTTTTCTAAAAAAAATTTTTTTTTTGCCACTAAAAGTAGCGATTTGAGCATAACAAATATTAAAAAAAAATTATAGATTTTTTTTATTTTTTTAGATTCTTTTAGGTTTTTTGGGGGTTTAGTTTTTAGCATTTTAGCTTTGGGGGGGGGGGGGTGGGGGGGGGGGGTTTAGGTTTTTGGGGGATGGGGGAGGGGGGTTAGGTTTTTTTTAGGTTTTTTGGGGATTTTAATTTTTAGCATTTAGCTTGGAAGGGGGGGGGGGTGGGGGTTTAGGTTTTTTTTTTGGGGGGGGGGGGTGGGGGTTAGGTTTTTTTAGCTATTTTAGGTTGTGTTCACATTGGTTCTCGCGGTTCTCGCATGAACTCCTCCCTATATATATATATTCTAAATATGTATTTACCCATTTTTATTTATAAAAACGAACCTCCAATATTTGTATTTTTGTTACAAAAATTATGGCAAAGTTTATATTGAAAACCATAGTTAAAACACACTTGTAAATATTTGTTTAGAAGATATTTTTCTAAGTGTTTATGTTTTTAGAAAATTTTTCCATAGTTTCCCCTAAAAATGGAGGTGTCCATGCTATCAAAGCATATCATTTTCTTTTCAAAAATCATCATAGGCAATCAACAATCAATCTACACTTACCATGTGCTAAAACAAAGCTATCTACATAATGATCATTAACTTGAGTTTTCATAAAAACTTGTAGTAACTTGGTAGTGTGTTTAGTAGACTTAGTTACCCCTTTAAAGTGTGTTTATTTCTTTAAAAATCTCGTTCTTGAAAGATTTGAGTGTTTACAACTTGTTAGATGATTTTTCCAAAAATCATTCTTTTGAATTTTTCTTGTAAACAAAGTGTTCTTATGCTTGTTTTATCACCAAAAATAGTGTATATTTAAGTAGGAACCAAGATCTTCTAAAAATCACATTTTGAACTTGGTTCTTTTGGAAAACCATTCATAAATCTTAGATCCATAAGATTACTAACTCACTTTGTTTATTATTTTTTCAAGAAATCACTTTATTCTTCAAGTTCATGCTTACACATGAGGATGATCTTCTTGTTTCATCACATAATCATCCTCTCACTTGCTAGATCATGTGTTTAATCACAATCTAGCAAGCTCCTTATGATGATCAACATCATAATCTTCAAGAAAATAACAATCAAGTATCATTCATACACAAAACAACATAGTTTCATCATGATTTAATCATATTTCAAGTTTATGTTCATGCTTCTTGATTATGTTTCTTTAGTGTTCTTGTGATTAACAACATACCACATCATTTAACCAACTAATTTAGAAGTAACAAAAGGTTTACAAGGGCCTTACTACTAGCTCTATGGATAGGGATGAACTCTTCAAGATAAAGTTGACAAAGATAAAGGATAAAAGCAAGTGAGAAAAGTCCTTCCACTTCAGATGCCACCAAGCTTCCTTATGCACCCTTGAACACCTTTGTGTGGCCTTAGAATGGATGAGAAAGTTTGAATGAAGGTGGAGGTGGGTGTGCTTGAGCTCGGCCGAGAGCAAGAAGGAGGACAGGAGAAGGAAGTGTGGAGGTGATGAGGTGAAGTTATGATCTTGGAGTCATACTTATAATCCATACTCCCATGTTAACCTTTGGGTTTTATGTGCACATAGTACATGACACAATTTATTAAACAATCCAATAAAATCTTCTAATTAGACATGTGGGCCGATTACTAGCTTGAGGGGGGGGGGGTCTAATTGTAAATTCCAACCAATTAGTTACCTGGTAATCCAAATCCAAGTATATAGTTAGTTTAGTTAATTACTAGATATTTTAGTGGGTGTTAAGGTGTTCGGGGTTCATAACTAGCTCAGAAATAATAAAACAATGCTTTTAGTATAATTTTGGTGTTTCAGGTAGTGTCCGGTTGTTCGGTTAGATACCGGTTCGTTAAAGTGTCAAGTTATTCCGTTTAGTGGTCTTCATGTACCCTTTTGTGACACTTTTAGTTCCTGACACTTAGGAAAGCATTCAGGACCATTTAGTCATATTTTTGCATGTTACTAGCTCATTAAATTGCTGATTTTTGCTGAAATGTGCAGAATTCTCCACTTTATGTGGTTTTTAGGCACTTTCCTGCACTTAAACTATCACCTAGTAAAGCAGTTTTGTGGTCCTTACTTCCCTCCTACACACTATGCTAGTGTAGAACTTGGTTTCCGGCTCATACTAGGTCTCAAAACACTGTCTGTCTATGTACTGAACATCGTCAGCATTTTTCTGAGTTATCCGCTAACTGTGCTAACTGTGCTTTGTGCATCATGTATGTCAATAAAGTTTGCATGTAATAATGAGATGACGTTATGTAATATGTGATGCACATGTAAGTGTGTTGCAGAAATCAGAAAGCAGTTTAAGTCATTAATTGTAATTCAGCACAGTCATTAAGCACTAATCAATATTAATTAATTGTACGGATACCTGTATTTTTTACGGTTGTCACACATACTAAAACGAAACCTAACCTAAGTGCTTACGACCCATTTCGATTCGTTTAGGTAGCTTACGCTACTTTAACACGTCGTTCACGTAAAACGCGTTCGGAATGCCTAACTAGTCCTATGACAAGTATTATATGCCTAAACATGTTTAATTATGTTGCATAATTAGTTAAACGACAAAAGTTTGGGTTACATATGCTTAAATATCAATTATGCATAAAAAGGGCATTTTGGTCACTTTCCTAAGGCATATAAACTACCTATCATACAACTAACTAAACGAAGTGACCATACGGTATAACTTCGGAAGGTTATTCCCTATAAAACTATGGTCACCTAATGTGCTTGGTCGGATCCTAATGATCGACCAAACGGGTCGGGTTCGAAAGTCTAAGCGGTTGTTTAGACCGCTTACATTATGACCCTATATAAGCACTAAACCTAAAGTGACGAGTTAAACATGTTAAAACATGTTTAACAAGGTTTGAAAACAAGTTAGATATCAAAACAAACGGTTTTGATACCCAATAATAGTTTGGTTGCAAAATACGCATGAATACGCATCGTGATTACGCTCACGTCATAAAGTTCAAACGAACTTTGTTTTGACCATAACTTGGTCAAAGCAGAAAGTCAAACACTGTTTGACTTTCGTGCTAAAAATAAATAAAAACACGAAAGAATACTTATAAAGGGTCCACGCTAGGAAGTTTGATCCAGGTTTGCTCAGGTATGAAGTGTTTAAACCTCAACTTAGAGCAAAATGAATCAAGTGTGAGTTGAAGTGAATGAAAGCATGGGTATTTGTAGATTTTGGAGAATCGTTAGGATCGTTCCTCGCAAAACGTGCCTTAATCTAGACCTTAAATGTGGGCACAAGGTATTTCTAAACCATGGGACACTCAAAACCATCAAATTCCAGCCCATAGAGTGCAAAACCTTCGGTTAAAACCATCAAATCCTCAAAAATGGACCAAGTTCAATGTATCTGCCAGAAATTTCAAAAATGGTCCCTGCACTTGTAAAACTTGATTTTTTTGGCACTTTTAAGCCCCGTTAACCCCATTTCAAGGCTCTAAAATAAATTTAAAGTATAGGGAACTTGAAATGTGCTCAAAAATATCTCGGATGTCGGTTCATTTGGTCGTACGGTTGCGTTGTTCGGTTAATTACGCCAGAAATCGTAACGAACGCAAAAACGATCCAAATTACGCGACGAATGGAATTTTATCATGCCAATCACTAAAATAAAATATTTTAATGATTACATAAATTTTTGGATGTCCGGATATATTCAGAACGTAAGATATGCGCGAAAATGCAAACTTATGCACTTTTTAGTCTCTATTGATCAAGAAAGTTTATTTTTGCGCACCAAACACCTCAAAGCCTATTTATAAGTTATGTAAAGGATATTTAGGGCATATTTAACTTATGATCAAGTTCCAGAATGTTCGTTACAGTATGAATCGGCATACTTTCACAGTTTGTCGAAATTAGTCCCTGTAAGCGAATAAACTTGATTTCGACACACCAAACCCTCCGAAACTTATTTCTAAGTTATGTAAAGGTTATTTAAGGTATGTTAAGCCTATGTCACTATTCCGGAGTGTTTGTTGCATTAAACTGGTTATATTTATGCATCAGATCGCGTATAACCTTCTAGAAAGCGATTTAGAGCTCGAAATCGAACAAGAATTGATATGTGCAAACGATACACATATTTATACAAATCCCAAGTATGAAATAAAATATTTCATTGGTTTGGTATTTGTTTGATGGTTGAAGTGACACAGGTGTCACAATCTCCCCTACTTTAGGAAATTTCGTCCCGAAATTTAATTTTAGAGGAAACTTGTGAAGACAACTATGATGGTTTCGCTTTCGAATGAATCCCTCGAACCCTAAGTAAAACTCTGGGCCATGTTTGGATTATTAGCGAAATTGTCAACCATCAAAGTGAAGTCCTTGTAGTAACAAAACATGGAGTTTCGAACTACGGACAGAAGAATGTTTCTTATGAAGACTATCATAGGAAACTTGTGTGTGCTCGAAATCAGAGTCGGAGAGTGTAAGATAAAATGACATTGGTCAAGGTCCAGGACTTTTAGTAACTTAAATAACGCTACGTTCGCAATGTAATAAGGAACACTTATATATAGGAAGTACCAGCGGCGCATCCACCATGCCCCTTTTTACATTGTTCCCGTTTCGTTATTCTCATCACTATAGGTCTTAACACATGACAAAATTTGCTGTGGTTTTTGTGCATTGAATTCTATAATTATGTATGCATCCATAATTACGTAATTCCTTGCACAGTCCGCACAGTCCATTTCATAATGCGCAGGGGAAAATCAATCGAATAAACATGAAGTGATTTGACTAGACCACCAAAGGATCTTTTTAACTAGATCAACGAACGAACTTTTTAACTAGATCAACACATGATCTTCTTAACTAGACCATCGTGCGATCTCCTTAAATAGACCACTTAAGGGATCTTTTTAATTATATTTGTTCGATTTCGAGCTCTAAATCACTTTTTGGAAAGTTATACGCGAACTGATGCGTAAACTTAATCAGTTTAACATGACAAACACTCCGAAACAGTGACATAGGTTTAACAAACCTTAAATAACCTTTATATAACTTATAAAAAAGTTTTGGAGGGTTTGGTGTGTCGAAATCAAGTTTATTCGATTGCAGAGACTATTTGCGTCAAACTGCAAAAGTATATCGAATTGAATAGTAACGAACATTCCGGAACTTGATCATAAGTTAAACATACCATAAATATCCCTTACATAGCTTAGAAATAAGCTTTGAGGGGTTCGGTGTGCAAGAAATAAACTTTTTGGTCAAACAGGGACTAAAAGCGTCAAAAAGTGCATAAGTTTCATGATATTCCTATCCAGATTTTTAAATCAATCTGTTTAACTAGACCACTCAAGGGGTCCAATTATAGAATAGTACTTCATAACCCAAGGGACTTTAACTACAACGTAGAAGTCCATTAAGGAATTAAGATAGTACCTTTGGATATCCTACTATGAATCCCTTATACGAAGATATGGAAGATTCTACGAGGATTTGGATATTGAAAATTCGGATCACACAAAAACATAAATAAAACTCAAAACATATAAGAAAACATATAAGCACAAAATCACATAATTTGTTTAACTTGATCTTTAATTTGTTATCTTTGGACACGGGTATTTTAAAGCACACCAGGAATCCAATCCGTGGATTTCATTTGGCACTTTAAACATCTTCAAGAATCTAACTATGGAGATAGAAAGATCATAATAGGAATTTGGCTTTGTCCTTATTGAATTGTAATATACGTGTTAAGGCATACGAATAATTCAATTAAGGGCTCTGATTTGAGCGATATTTATCCACAAGGATCTAATTATGAGGATAGAAAGATCCTATTTTGGATTTTGGAATCGTGTAACGAGAGGTGTTTCGACACCCTGCACTAGACGTGCTTAAGTCGATAAACAAGGTAGAAAGTTTATGAGGTTGAGATACTAGATATGCCAAGGCGACATATGAAGCAGAATTTAGAGGTTGAGCAGCGGCAGGATTTGCAACAGCTTTGCTTTGGACAGCAAAGCGGCACAAGTTAACCAAATGTCCCCATCGTCCACAATGGGTACATTTGAAATAGGGTATTTAATTTGGATGATGACGGTTGCATTGATTGCACCAAGGAGCGGTTCCCTCGTACGGCTTCATGTCAAACCCCAACCACGTAAAACAACAAATCCTGGCGGAATCATCGGGGAGTGTTGTAACAGAATCATTGTTTCATAACACATGGAAATTTAAATGTTGTTTTAATGATTAAAAGACGGTACAATGTCTTAATCAACAAGAAAGCATAACATAATTAACTAGTCTTGCATCTTTTATTGTCACTAAGGCCCGAGTCTGCCTATGTGTAACTTGATCAATCCTATGCATCATTTCCTGAAACACGTGTGAAAATAGGTACGTCAGCATAAAAATGCCTGTAAGGTACATAGGTTTTATTGATTTAGGATTCATGACTTGTAAGTTTAAAGAAAATGTTTATCAAAAGTAGTCATGAACCTTGTAAAATGTTTTTGTTTTATAAATCGTATAAAAATCGATAAGGAAATAAATGATATAAAAGAAATATGTATGGTTAAATAAATAACCAAGTAAAATGAATTTGTATAAAATGTGTTATTTGTAAAACAATGTTTTGTAAAGATATGTTAATTGTGTAAAATGTAATATGTCAAAATTGATATGGTTTAAATAACTCTACGATATGTAATATCATAAAAGCACTTATATATAAGAAGTACCAGCGGCGTATCCACCATGCTTTTATCATATTACACACGTCTCGTTACTTAAATCACTTACCCAAACAAACCACCAATGTAAAAATGTTCATGTATAACTAAATGTAATGTTTAAACAAATGTTGAAATGTTATTGAGTAAACAAATGTGATGTAGAGTGAATAAAAAGCCTTCATTGATTAAAAGCATTTACTCAACCCTATAAGAAAGGAATGTACAAAACAATGCATTTGATAAATTATAATCAAAATTTGTGTTTTGTAAAATAATGCATGCTTTGCTGATACAAACATCTATGCGGTATTGTGAAAATGCATACATTCAAACCTTGAGACTGTGGCAATAAACCCTTAAACGAATTAAAGATTTATCTGAGTTATGTTTATCGAATTCGGTCATTCCTTTCATATAAACATACCTAGGATGTCAGGAACGGGGGGTTGTCAATTCCTATGGTACCACTACCTACTAACGAACGGCGTAGCTAATGTTAATGAATGTATTTTTGAGCCATTTAAAAAAACCAAATGTCATACCAAAATGTAAGCATGTTTTATGAAAATAATGTACTAAGTATGCAACAAATGGACATACATAGCATAAAATGAAATGTAAAATAATGTACTAAGTATGCACTAAATGGACATACATAGCATAAAACGTAATGTAAAACGATGTACTAAGTATGCACTAAATGGACATACATAGCAAAAACATAATGAAATCATGTACTAATAGTGTACTAATGAACATAGCAAGTATATGATATGAAAACATGGAAAACATGAAAGTAACAAGTAGGCACATGTGTTTCACCCCAAAATGTTTGAAAAACAGTAAAAGAGGCGACTATGTACTCACTTGAGATTGCTTAATAGTCTTTAGATAACCACCAAGCAATGCTAGAAGGATCACAGAATCAAACGGCACCTAAAATAGGTAACTACGTTAATAAACGGACCTAAATCAGAGGATTGGATAAAATGTAGTTTCGTAAACCAAATGAGTGTAAGAAATCATGTAATATGGTTTAATAAACCCTACATTCTAAAACGGAACCTATCCTTAGTGCTTACGACCCATTACGACCCGTTTAGGTAGCTTATGCTACTTTAACGTGTCGTTCGCGTAAAACGCGTTCGGACCGCCTAACTAGTCCTATGACAAGTAAAATATGCCTTAACATGTCTAATATTGTTGCTAAATCAGTTTAGATGTCAAAAATTATGTTACATATGCTTAAAATGAATTTTGGCGTAAAAAGGGCATTTTGGTAATTTTCCAAAGGCATATATACTACCTATCATACAACTAACTAAACGACGTGACCATAAGGTATAACCTCGGAAGGTTATTCCCTATACAACTATGGTCACCTAATGTGTTTGGTCGGATCCTAATGATCGACCAAACGAGTCGGGTTCGAAAGTCTACGCGATTGTTTAGATCACTTACCTTACGACCCTACAAAATCACTAAACCTAAAGTGACGAGCTAAACATGTTAAGACATGTTTAACGAATTTAGAAAACAGGTTTGGTATCAAAACAAACGGTTTTGATACCTAAAAGTAGTTTGGTTACAAAATACGCAAGAATACGCATTTTGGCCGAAACTACGACTCGTCACTACACCTAAACAACGTGGTAATCAGTAGGTATAGTCACAAGAGACTAAAACCACTGTGATTACGCTCATGTTATGAAGTTCAAACGAACTTCATGTTGACCATAAACTGGTCAATGCAGAAAGTCAAACAAAGTTTGACTTTCACGCTAAAAAAGCGTAAAAGAACGAAATAGGACTTACAAAAGGTCCAAGAATGGAGGTTTGACCCGATTATTCTCAGGTATGAAGTGAAATCACTTCAACTTAGAGAGCAATCAGATCAAGTGTGGGTTTTGCAAATGAAGTGGGTTGGGTATTTATAGGAAAACCAAGACCGTTAGGATCGTTTCTTGAAAAACGAGCTTCGATCTAGGCCGTCCAAGTGTGCCCCCTGATTTCTAATACCTTGGGCACCCTAAAACCAGCCCATAGGATTCTCAAAACCATATGCAAGAGCTGGAAATGGCTGTAACAGGATGTAAATAGCTGGAAAATCAGTTTCGCAGGTCTGGCAGTTTTACACCGGCCGCGTAAGACTCAAGGGGGGGCTTACGCTGGCCGCCTGAGATCCCAGTTTAGCAACCAAGTTTCAAAAGTTGCTGTTTCAGTCCCTGCATGATTTTAAGCCTCGTTTTGACACGTTTGAGGCCCGTTAAGCCATTTTCAAGGATCTAAAATGATGCCTAAATATAAGGGACATGAAACATGCTCAAAAATATCTCGGATGTCGGTTCGTTTGGCCGCATGATCACGTTATTCGGTTAATTACGACGAAACACGAACGAACGCGAAAAACGATCCAAATGACACGACGAATGGATTTTTCTCATGCCAATCACTAAAATAAAATATTTTAATGATTACATAATTTTTTGGATGTCCGGCTGTATTCAGAACGTAAGATATGCGCGAAAATGCAAATTTATGCACTTTTTGACGCTTTTAGTCCCTGAATGACCAAAAAGTTTATTTTAGCAAACCGAACCCTTCAAAGCCTATTTCTAAGCTATGTAAAGGATACTTAGGGCATGTTTAACTTATGGTCATGTTTCGGAATGTTCGTTACAGTACGAATCGGCATACTTTCACACTTTGTCGAATTTAGTCCCTGTAAGCGAATAAACTTGATTTTGCCATACCAAAGCCTTAAAAACTTATTTCTAAGTTATGTAAAGGTTATTTAAGGTATGTTAAGCCTATGTCACTGTTCTGGAGTGTTTTTCGCGTTAAACTGATTACGTTTACGACCAGTGCGCGTATAACTTTCCAGAAAGCGATTTAGAGCTCGAAATCGAAAGAGAATTGATATGTGCAAATGATACACATATTTATACAAATTCCAAGTATGAAATACAATATTTCATTTGTTTGGAATCTGTTTAATGGTCGTGGAGGCACAGGTGTCACAGTCTCCCCTACTTCAGGAAAATTCGTCCCGAAATTTATCTAAAGGAAACTTGTGAGATCTTGAAACATGTAGTTGAAAAGATAAAACAACATTGGTTAAGGTTCTAAACTTTTAGTAACTTTAATAACATCATGCTTGCAATGTAAGAGGGAAACTTATATACAAGTATATAAAGCGTTATTGGTGCGTCCACCGTACCTTCATTACATTGTTCACGTTTTGTTATTGTTGCCACTATAGGTTCTTACACATGATAAATCTTACTGGGGTTTTCTGTGCACTGAATTTCATAATTATGTACACGTCCATAATAACGTAATTCCTTGCATAGTCCGCACAATGCATTTTATAATGTGTAGGGGAAAACCAAATGATCAAACCTATGTTGAGTGTGACTAGACCACCATAGGGTCCTTTTAATTAAATCGATAAATGATTTAAATAGACTACCAAGGATTCTGTTCAGCCATATCACCACATGTCATTCTTAACCAGATTTTGAATCAATCTTTCTGACTAGATCGCTCAAAGGGTCTCTTTGAAAGATGGAATGGTACTATATAATCCAAGGGTCTTAACTATTACGTAGAAGCCCATTCAGGATTTAGGGTAGTACCTTTTTGAATATCCTACTATGAATCCTTCATATGAAGGTATGGAAGATTCTATGAGGATTTGGATAATGAAAACAAAAACACACAAGAAAACACATAACACATAATCAAATAACCACAAAATTGTTTATCTTGATCTTTAATTTGACATCATTTTGTTAATTTGTTTTGTTTATTGTGCACATGTATTTAAAGCACACCAGGTATCCAATCCGTGGATTTTGATTGACACTTTAAATATTTTCCAAGAATCTAACTATAAAGATAGGGAGATCTTAAAAAGAAAATTCGATCTCAATTATAAGGAATCGAATTGTTCGAATTAAGGCATACAAGGAATCCAACGAAGGACTCTGATTTGAACAATAATCATCCACAAGGATCTAATTGTGAAGGTAAGAAGATCCCATATGGATTTTGGGATTTGAAAAGCGGGAGGTGTTTCAAAACCTTGCACTAGACGTGCTTAAGTCGAAACATGAGGTAAAATGCTCATGAAGTTGAGGCGCTAGATATGCCAAGGCGACATATGAAGCAGAATTTGAAGATTAAGTCAATGTATGGGGAAATTTTTTTGAAAACTATGCATGGGGTTCTTTTTGAAACACGTTTAAAGTTTTTGAAACCTTACATAATACTTTTGAAATCATAAAGTAGGTGTATTAGATAAGTATATGTATAAAATGTTTTAAAATAATGCGAGATGAAATTTTGAAATTATGTATAAGGTTTTTGAAAACATGAATGATTCTTCTGAAATCATGCACTTGATATATTACGTAAATATACTATGTTAAAAATGTTTTCAAACTATATGGAATGTTTTGAAATCATAAAGGTTGTTTTGAAAACTTATGATATGCATGTTGTTATGAAAATCAGAATGTAATGGGTATGAGATCGAAAAATTACCCTTAGTTATCTTACCAAGGATTTAAAGGCACAGATGTGCATAATGCACGATTACTCATAATGTCACTTATTTTCTGTACCTCGTTTCTTAGAATGAAACGAGTACTTAAAATTTTCGAGGACATCATGAGTGATCACATGGAAGGGGGAATCACAAGAGTAGTTTGTTTAATGAACATAGTTCCTTGATGTAGGTATCATAGGGAAATGCTATACACACGTGTAACTACACTTGTACATCAGAATTGTGAAAAACCATTTATTTAAAGCAGAGTGTTTCAGGGTTCAACAAAAGATACGAAGCATGAAAGTTTAGATTATTTAAAGCAGCTTTTTCTGATCGGCCAAATGCTCATTTGGGGGTTGGATTTGCATTGACAAGCTTTGGGTATTTATTCACGAAATGACCCATCTCGCCACAGTTGTAGCATGATCCAGGTGGAAAGCAAGCTTGAGCAGGGTTGGCTTGGAGTTGAGTAGCAGCAAGATTTGCAACAGCTTTGTTTTGGATAGCAAAGCGGCACACGTCAACCAAATGTCCCCATCGTCCACAGTGGGTACATTTAAAACATGGTGTTTGATCTGATGATGACGGTTGCATCGATTGCACAAGGAAGCAGTCCCCGAGTGTGACATCTGTGTATTTTAACCCTTGTACTGTTCTGAACAACTTTTTATTTAATGGAATATGAGGTTTTAATTTCAATATTTGTTTAATTATTTGTGACATTAGTATGTTTTCAATCATTGTTCAATTCTGAACCCTCATACCTGTTTTGGAAGAAAAATCATAAACCGTTACGTAAACATAATCAGTTTAACGCGACGTACACTCCGGAACTGTGACATAAGCCAAACATACCCAAAATAACCTTTACATAACTTAGAAATAAGTTTTGAAGGATTCGGTATGGCAAAAACATGTTTATTCGAACTTTAGAACTATTTGCGACAAAACTGCGAAACGAACGTTGGTGACCGCCCGGATAATATTTAAATCCTGAAAATATTCTGTTATGATTAAAATTTTATTTTTAATCAGGTTCGTGTTGAAAAATAAATTAAAACGCTTGAAAACATTATTTTTCAAAGTTTAAGCGTGTACCGCGTGTTACTGCGTAACACAGTGCTTCTACTGCGAAACACAGACAACGCAGCCCGTCTCGGCAAATGAAATTTATTTCAGTAATATTTTGGCGAGTTTATTTTTATAGAATAATAGAAATAATTTACAACGCCATAAACCGGGATTTAAACACTAGATAAAATACCCGGAATCCAGTTAAATACGTGTTTTTATCTAATTTACCACTCAAAAATTAAATTTAACCGCCCCCCCCATATGATTTTCGGTCACTAGGACCCACCACCCACTCAAAGATTTGATATTTATTTTATGAGGATCTTGCTTGATTTTTTTGGCCAAGTGTTGTTGCATGCTATTCCCATATCTTCCATATCCTTCTATATAATCTTTCAAAGATCACAACTTCACTCCATCTCCCTCTCTCCTCTCTCCCAAAACCGTAAGCATCCACCACCACTCCCATCTTCATTTTGCAACTTTGTTCTTCAAGATCCAACCCATTTCCAAACTAGCTTCAAGTTGGTGTGGAGATCCAAAGGAGTTTCCAAGGTGCTTTCAAGTGATTTTAAGCTCTATATCATCAAAATCTCATCCAAAAACTTACTTGAATCTTGAAGGTATAAAGTTTATGTTTAAATCATACTCTTGATTCTTGGTTGTTCTTGATGATTGGATGTTTCTCTTGAATCTTTGAATTTTTCACAAACTTGAAATCTAAAAAGAAATGGGTCTTGATACAAAATAAAAATGGTGGTGTATATGTGTATATATAACCGTACATATATATGTCTATGAGCTTTGAAGTTTGATTTCTTGATAAATACTTGTTTAGGATGATTGCTTGCATGAACAAGATTATGTGCAAATATGTTAAAGATATAAAGGAGTGATTGAATCATGAGTTATACTTTGGAATAATGTTAGTATTTTGACATGTAAATGGCTAAAAATTTATTAGACATATTTGAGAATTTTTAAGTTGTTGCTTGTTCTTGAAAGATAGTTAAAATGCAAGTGTTGGATGATTTGTGTATGATATGATAAATGCTCATGTAAATCAGCAACTAAACATGAACAAATTACATATTTGATGCATTTAAGTTCATATGAAAAGATGATGATATGATAGTGTGCTTTAGACACTTGTACATAATAATACATGTTGATTTAAAGCTCAAGAAATGATAAAAAATGAATGTATGACAAAAATATTTTTGAACAGGTTATAAACACTAAAAATAACATTATTTGGTATATTATGATGACATGAAACTTTGTCATAGGTTTGATAGCTTTGCATGTTGTACATATAGCTTAGAAAGTGGTAAAATATGTGAAATTTGCATGATTTATGTGCTTTATGTGAGACCTGCACTATCATGAGTATAACCACTATTTTATTCAGTAAATAACATGGGACATGTTAAAATATCAAGTCGTTTTGATTTGGGATGGTTAGGGTAACGTTTGATGCAAAACTATGCGGTAAAACGATTAAAAATCGGCTTTTCGGAGGATTTTTATAAAACTGTTTTAGATCAGTAAGTAAACTGATATTTTTGATATAAAAATAAGTATTTTAACTTATATTAAGTTTACTTGGTGTTTGGTTAGTCATACGTGACTTCCGGCGCCCAAAAATGTTACCGAATCGGTAAAATACACGTTTTTCAATGTACACTAGAATGGGTTGTTCATGGGCAAACTTTATGTGTTTCAATGTGCTATGTCTATTACAATATGTGTATGATGATGTGTTTAGTGTTAACAATATTATGTGTATTACGATATTAAATTTATGTTACATTTGAATATATATATATTAAGACGCGCATATCGTAGATATATTGCTTATAACATGATGAGGGTCACCAATAAAATCGTTAAAGTCGCAAAGTTTTAAAAATATATATGAACTCATATATATATACAAATACACCAACATAATAAAAAATAATAACTTTTCGAGAAGATCTCAAAGTTATGTGAAAATTCTAAGTATCGGAGAAACTTCGGTATTTTTGTGAGTTTTGATTATTAAATCGTTCTTATTTAATTTAGGACGAATAAACAATTTGAGGGATTGTGTTAACACTTAAAAACGCACCCAAAGGTGAGTACATAGTTCCCCTATTTTACGTTTTCAAATGTTTTGGGGTGAAGCATATGTGCATAACTTTACTTTCCGTTTTCATGACATTATACATTTTTGTTACATATTACATATAATACATTATTTCAAAGGCATTTTTATGGTATATTGACTTAGTATACCTAACATTTGGTTTCAAAGACATTTTACTTGCATATTAACTTAGTATGCCTATTACATGGTTTTACAAACACATTTTCATTACATGCTTACATTGAAAACGACATTTGGTATGACGAAGTAGTACATTCATTAACATTGATCGTGTCGCTCGGTAGTGTGTAATAACGCTATAGGACTTGACAAATCCCGTTCCCGCTTTCTAGGTATTTTGTTAGGGGAATGACAGAATCCGAATACATTTTTGATAAATTCCTGATCCTGATAAGGGTTTATCCGACAGTCTCAAGGCTTGAGTGTATACGATAGACAAACCATATAAATGTTCATATCAATAAAAGCAATGGTTTTCAAAACATAACTTTTTTTTATTCAAAGACTTTGTTTTATACATGACATTTTGTTTACATAAGACATTTGGTTATACATGACATTGACATATTTTATACATATTATTTTCATTTGGTTATTTACATAACCATACATCATTCTTTTATATCATTTGATTTTCATATGATTTTATAAAAGAAGACATTTTTATAAGGTTCATGACTACATTTCGTTAAATATTTCTTTTAACCTTTAAAGTCATGAATCTTCAACACTAAACCTATGTTACTCACATGCATTTTTATGCTGACGTATTTACTTTCAGATATGTTTCAGGAGCGATTGTTTGATTGAGCAAGCTTCACTTAGGGCGACTTGGGCCTTAGCAAATCTAAAATCAAGAAAGTTATCATGTTTTATGTTATGTGTTTCGTTTGAACTAAGACAATGTAATAATTTAAGCTTGTAAAACTTAACTTTAATTATCATGTGTTTTGGAACAATAATTCTGCCACAGCACTCCCCGACGTTTCCGCCGCGGTTTCGTTGTTTTACGCGGTCGGGGTGTGACAGAAGAGTTGGTATCAGAGCTCATGGTTATAGGGAATTAGGTTATTAGTAAAATTTTGACCTAGTCTATAACCTTTCTAGGACCCTAGCACAAGTTATCTTGTGATTAGATTCTTAATACAATACTATCGCCTATCCTTAGGTGATTACCAAAAACAAATACATAAATTTCAACTTCATTTGAATATCAATCATCTATCCTTAGATGATTTGTTTTTAGGCCTTATGCCTTTAAAGTTTTCAAATCTCGTCAAAGTTTGGGTCTTAATAATGTGAGCACGTGCAATCTGGAAGGGTGGGTGCCTGTACCCTGATTTTTCTGTCTAAGGCTAGAGTGTTCGTATAAATCCACATAATTGGACCAGTCACTCTTACCTGGGGACTCTTGGGGTGAGTGTCCACTTATAGGCTAAAGCATTTCTTCGCGATACATTATAAAGACCCATTTACTTTGATTAGTCACTGTGTCGTTTGTTTGTTTTAGGTAACGAACAAATGACCACAACCCCTATGCTTCGCCGATATTTCTTATAACATTAAGTTTTGATTATCCAATATCATCTCACTTGTTCGATTTCTTGATTTTTCCACTCCCTTTAGATGCCTCCTCATTGCAGTAATACTCAAAGGTCTGAACTGGTTGCTACCATCGCCCAACAAATAAGCGTAATACTCTGTGGTACCATTGGGTTAGCTGTCTCCATGTCTCATCTCAATGACGAGACTACTCATGAGGCACATAACAGGACCAAAGTCAAGCCTTCAAGAAAACCAAGGAAACGTAAAGCTTCAAAGAAACTTACAATGATTGCTCCAAATCTGCCTAACCAAGTGGGACCTAGCCAGGTGACCGCGCCACCAGCTAAGAAGCTATACAAAGGAAAGGCTCCTCTGTGCAATCATTGCAAGCACCATCATCCGAATCAAACATCGTGTCACAAATGTACCCGCTGTGGACGATTGGGACATCTGGTAAATGCATGCCGTCGTGCTACCCAAAACCAAACTGTGGTAAACCCTGCTGCTGCTCAAGCACCATATGCACCTGGATTGTGCTACAACTGTGGTAAGCTTACTCACTATCGAAACAATTGCCCAAAACTTGTTAATGCAAATCCAACCTGTGGACGAGTATTTAAACATAAATGAGGCTCATGTAGGTGACAATGCAACAGTGTACAATTAAACTTTTATATTTTCCTTTTTGTTATGAAAGTCGAAACGTTTCAGTTTATATGTAAATAAATTTGTTATTTCAATTTTATTTACAAAACCAATGTGGTTACATGTATGTGTGACATACCCCTACAATACCAACACCAAGGAACCATATTCCTTGCAAAACAAACTACTCTCGTAAGTTTCTTCCATTTCGTAATCACTCGCGGTCTCCATAAAAATCCTAAGTACTCATTTCTCCTAAAGAAAACAAAGTACAAGGTGCAAGTTATGACTCTTAACAACTACTCGAAATACCAATTTAAATCCCTAAGGGCATTTTCATGAGTCCTTAATTAGACTTATGTAATATTTCTATGTGCTTATTATATGATTTTAAAAAGACATCTTACATGATTTCAAGGGCGTTTCACATGCTTTTAAAAACATCTTATAAACATATCTACAAAAAAAAAAAAAAAAACCTACTACATGATTTCAAAAATATTATCCATGTTTTCCAAAAATCCCATACATAATTTTAAAGACATTTCACTTAATCTCACAACATTTCAACATGGCATATTTACCTAATATATCTAGTGCATGATTTCAAAAACATTATATATGATTTCAAAAAAAAAAAAAAACATTAAGTATGTTTTCAAGGATCCAATGCATAGTTTTCAAAGACATTCTGCTTCGTATGCTTACGTAACATATCTAGCACATTGATTTCACATACACTTTTTCTTCGTATGTTTACTTAGCATACCTAGTGCGAGGTTTTCAAAATGATTTCACTACACAATCCCAAATCCTTATAAGATCTTCCTATCTTTATGATTAGATTCTTGAGGATGTTTAGAGTACTAATTGAAGTCCTTAATTGGATTCCTTGTGTACTTTAAATGTATATGTGCAGCTGATGAATAAGTTAATAACCAAGTTGACGACCAAATTGACGATTATGCGACTATGTGTTTACGTGTTTAGATGATTCAAATGCTCGTTATCCAAATCCTTGTAAAATCTTACATATTTTCATATGCTAGATTTCTCAGAGGGATATCCAAAGTACTATCTTGAATCCTTAAGGGACTTTTCTGGGTAGATAGTCAGACTCTTGGATTCCAAAGTGCTTTTCCTAAACAATTATTTGATACAAAGTTAAAGCGACCCTTTGGTGGTTCATTCAAAGAGATCGTTCGTCGATCTAGTTAAAGACATCGGTCATTGATCTAGTTAAAGAAACCACCTAGTGGTCTAGTCAAGTCATTTCATGTTTGCTCGTTTGATATTTATTTTTTATCTCTCCCTACACATCATAAAATGAACTGTGCGGACTGTACAAGGAATTACGTAATTATGGATGCATACATAATTATGGAATTCAGTGCATAGAAACCACAACAAGTTTTGTCACGTGTTGAAACCTATAGTAAAAAGGATAACGAAACGGGAACAATGTAATAAGGACATGGTGGATACGCCGCTGGTTCTTCCTATATATAAGTGTTCCTTATTACATTGTAAGTGTGGCGTTATTTAAGTTGCTAGAAGTTCTGGACCTGGACCAATGTTGTTTTATCTTACATTCTCCGACTTCAACTTCGAGCACACACAAGTTTCCTATAATAGTCTTCATGGGAAACGTTCTTCCATCAATTATTCCAAACTCCAAGGTTCACACTCTTTTCGAGTTATTTTACAACAAAGAATGCCACTTTGGCATTTACATGACTCTCTTGAGGCTTGGTACCATCTTACATCTGTCGATTTGAGTAAGTATAAATCTTCTGATCTGAACTCATTCCTATAAACAACAGATGAGTACTGATAACAAAATTTCGCTGGTAATCCAAACGTGGTCAGAGTTTTACTCAGGAAACGAAGGATTTATTTAAAAGCAAAACATCCACACCTTTCCCACAAGTTTCCTCTAATTAAATTTCGGGACGAAATTTCCAAAAGTAGGGGAGACTGTGACATCTGTGTATTTTAACCCTTGTACTGTTCCAAACAACTTTGTGTTTAATGAAATATGACGTTTTAATTTCAATATTTGTTTAATTATTTGTGACATTAGTATGTTTACAATCATTGTTCAATTCCGAACTCTCAAACCTGTTCTGGAAGAAAAATCATAAACCGTTACGTAAACATAATCAGTTTAACGCGACGTACACTCCGGAACTATGACATAGAGTAAATTACAAAGTTCGTCCTTTATGTATGTCTAATATATCAAAGTATGTCCTTTATCTTTAATAACCTCAGAAAACATACTTAATGTTTGCAAATCCTTACATGTTACGTCCTTTAGTCCTAATCCAGTTACTTTTCATGGTTAAATTTGACTAAGTCAGCCCCACATAAGGGTATTTTGGTCATTTTATCATAAATATTAAAATAAATAATAAAAAAATTATAAATATATACAGACAACTCTCTCTCTCCTCCCTCTCTCACTCACCCACCCACTACTATCACCACCAGTCCACCACCATCTTCAAGTTAGAATTGAGATCTGCAACCATTATTTTTTTGAAATTTACCACAGTATCATGCTCATAAACCCAAATTTTGACCTAACACCAAAATCAAAATAAAAATGAAATCTACAAAAACCTAACACCACCATTATTTTCTCCCCCCAAATCTGGAATAACCTAACCCCACCGTCATTTTCTGTTGATGACTCCCCTGAGATTTGGGGTTAGAATGGTGATCAGTTGCCGGCCACCACCATCTTCATCATCACTCCATCTTCAGTCAACTCAGTGTTTGGACTAACTCAGGTGGTCGTGCCGTTGCCAGCCACCACCATCTTCATCATCACTCCATCTTCAGTCAATCACCATCATCAACAACAGAATTTGTCATCAAACTTCAGTCAAGATACAAACCAAAAAAGGAAACAGGGGGGGTACTTTACCGTGAAACCCATCGGTCCGAGACACGGACCGTCGCCACGTGCCACCACGCGCCGGCGTCATCAGCGTCGGAAATAGAACGATGGAGCTGGGTGGGTTTTGGGGGTTGTCGAACCAGAGAGAGGAAGGGTGTGGGTGTGCGTGTTGCCAGACAAACGAGTCGTCGGTGACCGATCAGAAAGCAAGAGGGGTTGTGGGTGTGTGGTGGTCTTGTCGGAGCAAGAAAGGGGTTTCGGAGGGGTATGTGGTTTAACACATAGCATGATTCTGATCGGAATATTGATTCGGAGAAGATGAAGAACATATCTGAAACTGGAAAAACTGGAATAGCTCGCCGGAGAAGATAAGTATCTCACCGGAAATTAATCGTTGGAGATTGTGTGATCTGATACACGAAGTTAGAGAGAGAAAGAGGAAGAGAGAGTTGAGGGAAAGGAAGAGAGAGAGAGAGAGTTGAGACAGAAGGGTTTTTTATAATTTTATTTTTCTAGTATTAAGGTAAAGACCAATATACCCTCATGTGCTTCTCTCATGACCTGATTTAACTAGGCAAACAAACAAGGTTTAGGGTAAAGGACATAACCTGATTGGTTTTTCAAACATTAAGGATGTTTTCTGAGGTTATTAAAGATAAAGGACATACTTTGATATATTAGACATACATAAAGGACGAACTATGAAATTTATTCTGTGACATAAGCCAAACATACCCTAAATACCCTTTACATAACTTATAAATAAGTTTTGAAGGATTCGGTATGGCAAAAACATGTTTATTCGAACTTTAGAACTATTTGCGACAAAACTGCGAAACGAACGTTGGTGACCGGCCGGATAATATTTAAATCCTGAAAATATTCTGTTATGATTAAAATTTTATTTTTAATCAGGTTCGTGTTGAAAAATAAATTAAAACGCTTGAAAACATTATTTTTCAAAGTTTAAGCGTGTACCGCGTGTTACTGCGTAACACAGTGCTTCTTCTGCGAAACACAGACAACGCAGCCCGTCTCGGCAACTGAAATTTATTTCAGTAATATTTTGGCGAGTTTATTTTTATAGAATAATAAAAATAATTTAGAATGCCATAAAACGGGATTTAAACGCTAGATAAAATACCCGTTATCCAGTTAAATACCTGTTTTTATCTAATTTACCACTCAAAAATTACATTTAACCCCCCCCCATATGATTTTCGGTCACTAGGACCCACCACCCACTCAAAGATTTGATCTTTATTTTATGAGGATCTTGCTTGATTTCTTTTGGCCAAGTGTTGTTGCATGCTATTTCCATATCTTCCATATCCTTCTATATAATCTTTCAAAGATCACAACTTCACTCCATCTCCCTCTCTCCTCTCTCCCAAAACCGTAAGCACCCACCACCACTCCCATCTTCATTTTGCAACTTTGTTCTTCAAGATCCAACCCCTTTCCAAGCTAACTTCAAGTTGGTGAGAAGATCCAAAGGATTTTCCAAGGTACTTTCAAGTGATTTCAAGCTCTATATCATCAAAATCTCATCCAAAAATTCACTTGAATCTTGATGGTATAAAGTTTATGATTAAATCATACTCTTGATTCTTGGTTGTTCTTGATGATTGGAAGTTTCTCTTGAATCTTGGAATTTTTCACAAACTTGAAATCTAAAAAGAAATGGGTCTTGATACAAAATAAAAATGGTGGTGTATATGTGTGTATGTAACCCTACATATATATATGTGTGTGTATGAGCTTTGAAGTTTGATTTCTTGATAAATACTTGTTTAGGATGATTGCTTGCATGAACAAGATTATGTGCAAATATGTTAAAGATATAAAGGAGTGATTGAATCATGAGTTATACTTTGGAATAATGTTAGTATTTTGACATGTAAATGGCTAAAAATTTATTAGACATATTTGAGAATTTTTAAGTTGTTGCTTGTTCTTGAATGATAGTTAAAACGCAAGTGTTGGATGATATGTGTATGATATGATAAATTCTCAATTAAATCAGCAAGTAAACATGAACAAATTACATATTTAATGCATTTAAGTTCATATGAAAAGATGATGATATTATAGTGTGCTTTAGACACTTGTACATAAGAATACATGTTGATTTAAAGCTCAAGAAATGATAAAAAAATGAATGTATGACAAAAATATTTTTGAACAGGTTATAAACACTAAAAATAACATTATTGTGTTAATTATGATGACATGAAACTTTGTCATAGGTTTGATAGCTTTGCATGTTGTACATATAGCTTAGAAAGTGGTAAAATATGTGAAATTTGCATGATTTATGTGCTTTATGTGAGACCTGCACTATCATGAGTATAACCACTGTTTTACTCAGTAAGTAACATGGGATATGTTAAAATATCAAGTCGTTTCGATTTGGGATGGTTAGGGTAACGTTTGATGCAAAACTATGCGGTAAAACGATTAAAAATCGGCTTTTCGGAGGATTTTTATAAAACTGTTTTAGATCAGTAAGCAAACTGATATTTTTGATATAAAAATAATTATTTTAACTTATATTAGGTTTACTTGGTGTTTGGTTAGTCATACGTGACTTCCGGCTACCAAAAACGTTACCGAATCGGTAAAATACGTGTTTTTCAATGTGTACTAGAATGGGTTGTTCATGGGCAAACTTTATGTGTTACAATGTGCTATGTGTATTACAATATGTGTATGATGATGTGTTTAGTGTTAACAATATTATGTGTATTACGATATTAAATTTATGTTACACTTGAATATATATATTACGACGCGAAAATCGTAGATATATTGCTTATAACATGATGAGGGTCACCAATAAAATCGTTCAAGTCGCAAAGTTTTTAAAATATATATGAACACATATATATATATACAAATACACCAACATAATAAAAAATAATAACTTTTCGAGAAGATCTCAAAGTTATGTGAAAATTCTAAGTATCGGAGAAACTTCGGTATTTTTGTGAGTTTTGATTATTAAATCGTTCTTATTTAATTTAGGACGAATAATCAATTTGAGGGATTGTGTTCACACTTAAAAACGCACCCAAAGGTGAGTACATAGTTCCCCTATTTTACGTTTTCAAATGTTTTGGGGTGAAGCATATGTGCATAACTTTACTTTCCGTTTTCATAACATTATACATTTTTGTTACATATTACATATAATTCATTATTTCAAAGGCATTTTTAAGGTATATTGACTTAGTATACCGAACATTTGGTTTCAAAGACATTTTACTTGGCATATTAACTTAGTATGCCTATTACATGGTTTTACAAAGACATTTTCATGACATGCTTACATTGAAAAAGGCATTTGGTATGACGAAGTAGTACATTCATTAACATTGATCACGCCGCTCGGTAGTATGTAATAGTGCTATAGGACTTGATAAATCCCGTTCCCGCTTTCTAGGTATTTCGTTAGGGGAATGACAAAATCCGAATACATTTTTGATAAATTCCTGATCCTGATAAGGGTTTATCCGACAGTCTCAAGGCTTGAGTGTATGCGATAGACAAACCATATAAATGTTCATATCAATAAAAGCAATGGTTGTCAAAACATAACTTTTGTTTTAAACTTTTGTTTATTCAAAGACTTTGTTTTATACATGACATTTTGATTACATAAGACATTTGGTTATACATGACATTGACATATTTTATACATATTATTTTCATTTGGTTATTTACATAACCATACATCATTCTTTTGTATCATATGATTTTATAAAAGAAGACATCTTTATAAGGTTCATGACTACATTTCGTTAAACATTTCTTTTAACCTTTAAAGTCATGAATCTTCAACACTAAACCTATGTTACTCACAAGCATTTTTATGCTGACGTATTTACTTTCACATATGTTTCAGGAGTGATTGTTTGATTGAGCAAGATTCACTTAGGGCGACTTGGGCCTTAGCAAATTTAAAATCAAGAAAGTTATCATGTTTTATGTTATGTGTTTCGTTTGAACTAAGACAATGTAATAATTTAAGCTTGTAAAACTTAACTTTAATTATCATGTGTTTTGGAACAATAATTCTGCCACAGCACTCCCCGACGTTTCCACCGCGGTTTCGTTGTTTTACGCTGTCGGGGTGTGACAGAAGAGTTGGTATCAGAGCTCATGGTTATAGGGAATTAGGTTATTAGTAAAATTTTGACCTACTCTATAACCTTTCTAGGACCCTAACACAAGTTATCTTGTGATTAGATTCTTAATACAATAATATCGCCTATCCTTAGGTGATTACCAAAAACAAATACATAAATTTCAATTTCATTTGAATATCAATCATCTATCCTTAGATGGTTTGTTTTTAGGCCTTATGTCTTTAAAGTTTTCAAATCTCGTCAAAGTGTGGTTCTTAATAATGTGAGCACGTGCAATCTGGAAGGGTGGGTGCCTGTACCCTGAGTTTTCTGTCTAAGGCTAGAGTGTTCGTATAAATCCACATAATTGGACCAGTCACTCTTACCTAGGGACTCTTGGGGTGAGTGTCCACTTATAGGCTAAAGCATTTCTTCGCGATACATTATAAAGACCCATTTACTTTGATTAGTCACTGTGTCGTTTGTTTGTTTTAGGTAACGAACAAATGGCCACAACCCCTATGCTTCGTCGATATTTCTTATAACATTCAGTTTTGATTATCCAATATCATCTCACTTGTTCGATTTCTTGATTTTTCCACTCCCTTTAGATGCCTCCTCATCGCAGTAATATTCAAAGGTCTGAACTGGCTGCTACCATCGCCCAACAAATAAGCGCAATACTCTGTGGTACCATTGGGTGAGCTGTCTCCATGTCTCATCTCAATGACGAGACTACTCATAAGGCACCTAAGAGGACCAAAGTCAAGCCTTCAAGGAAACCAAGGAAGCGTAAAGCTTCAAAGAAACTTACAATGATTGCTCCAAATCTGCCTAACCAAGTGGGACCTAGCCAGGTGACCGCGCCACCAGCTAAGAAGCTATACAAAGGAAAGGCTCCTCTATGCAATCATTGCAACCACCATCATCCGAATCAAACACCGTGTCACAAATGTACCCGCTGTGGACGATTGGGACATCTGGTAAATGCATGCCGTCGTGCTACCCAAAACCAAACTGTGGTAAACCCTGCTGCTGCTCAAGCACCATATCCACCTGGATCGTGCTACAACTGTGGTGAGCTTACTCACTATCAAAACAATTGCCCAAAACTTGTTAATGCAAATCCAGCCTGTGGACGAGTATTTAAACATAAATGAGGCTCATGCAGGTGACAATGCAGCAGTGAACAATTAAACTTTAAATTTTCCTTGTTGTTATGAAACTCGAAACGTTTCAGTTTATATGTACATAAATTTGTTATTTCAATTTTATTTACAAAACCAATGTGGTTACATGCATGTGTGACATACCCCTACAATACCAACACCAAGGAACCATATTCCTTGCAAATCAAACTACTCTCGTAAGTTTCTTCCATTTCCTAATCACTCGCGGTCTCCATAAAAATCCTAAGTACTCATTTCTCCTAAAGAAAACAAAGTACAAGGTGCAAGTTATGACTCTTAACAACTACTCGAAATACCACTTTAAATCCCTAAGGGCATTTTCATGAGTCCTTAATTAGACTTATGTAATATATCTATGTGCTTATTATATGATTTTAAAAAAGACATCTTAAATGATTTCAAGGGTGTTTCACATGATTTTAAAAACATCTTATAAACATATCTACAAAAAAAAAAAAAAAAAAAAAAAGAAACCTACTGCATGATTTCAAAAATATTATCCATGTTTTCCAAAAATCCCATACATAATTTTAAAGACATTTCACTTAATCTCAAAACATTTCAACATGGCATATTTACCTAATATATCTAGTGAATGATTTCAAGAACATTATATATGATTTCAAAAAAAAAAAAAAAAAAAAACATTAAGTATGTTTTCAAGGATCCAATGCATAGTTTTCAAAGACATTCTGCTTCGTATGCTTACCTAACATATCTAGCACATTGATTTCACGTACACTTTTTCTTCGTATGTTTACTTAGCATACCTAGTGCGAGGTTTTCAAAACGATTTCGCTACACAATCCCAAATCCTTATAAGATCTTCCTATCTTTATGATTAGATTCTTGAGGATGTTTAGAGTACTAATTGAAGTCCTTAGTCGGATTCCTTTTGTACTTTAAATGCATATGTGCAGCTGATGAACAAGTTAATAACCAAGTTGACGACCAAATTGACGATTATGCGGCTATGTGTTTACGTGTTTAGATGATTCAAATGCTCGTTATCCAAATACTTGTAAAATCTTACATATTTTCATATGCTAGATTTCTAAGAGGGATATCGAAAGTACTATCTTGAATCGTTAAGGGACTTTTCTGGGTAAATAGTCAGACTCTTGGATTCCAAAGTGCTTTTCCTAAACAATTATTTGATACAAAGTTAAAGCGACCCTTTGGTGGTTCATTCAAAGGGATCGTTCGTCGATCTAGTTAAAGAGATCGGTCATTGATCTAGTTAAAGAAACCACCTAGTGGTCTAGTCAAGTCATTTCATGTTTGTTCGTTTGATATTTATTTTTTCTCTCTCCCTACACATCAAAAAATGAACTGTGCGGACTATGCAAGGAATTACGTAATTATGGATGCATACATAATTATGAAATTCAGTGCATAGAAACCACAACAAGTTTTGTCACGTGTTGAAACCTATAGTAAAAAGGATAACGAAACGGGAACAATGTAATAAGGACATGGTGGATACGCCGCTGGTACTTCCTATATATAAGTGTTCCTTATTACAACAAAGAATGCCACTTTGGCGTTTACATGATTCTCTTGAGGCTTGGTACCATCTTACATCTGTCGATTTGAGTGAAGTATACATCTTCTAATCTGAACTCATTCCTATAAACAAAAGAAGAGTACTGATAACAAAATTTCGCTGGTAATCCAAACGTGGTCAGAGTTTGACTCAGGAAACGAAGGATTTATTTAAAAGAGAAACATCCGCACCTTTCCCACAAGTTTCCTCTAATTATATTTCGGGACGAAATTTCCGAAAGTAGGGGAGACTGTGACATCTATGTATTTTAACCCTTGTACTGTTCCGAACAACTTTGTGTTTAATGAAATATGACGTTTTAATTTCCATATTTGTGTAATTATTTGTGACATTAGTATGTTTTCAATCATTGTTCAATTCCGAACTCTCAAACCTGTTCTGGAAGAAAAATCATAAACCGTTACGTAAACATAATCAGTTTAACGCGACGTACACTCCGGAACTGTGACATAAGCGAAACATACCCTAAATACCCTTTACATAACTTAGAAATAAGTTTTGAAGGATTCAGTATGGCAAAAACATGTTTATTCGAACTTTAGAACTATTTGCGACAAAACTGCGAAACGAACGTTGGTGACCGCCCGGATAATATTTAAATCCTGAAAATATTCTGTTATGATTAAAATTTTATTTTTAATCAGGTTCGTGTTGAAAAATAAATTAAAACGCTTAAAAACATTATTTTTCAAAGTTTAAGCGTGTACCGCGTGTTACTGCGTAACACAGTGCTTTTACTGCGAAACACAGACAACGCAGCCCGTCTCGGCAACTGAAATTTATTTCAGTAATATTTTGGCGAGTTTATTTTTATAGAATAATAAAAATAATTTAGAACGCCATAAACCGGGATTTAAACGCTAGATAAAATACCCGGTATCCAGTTAAATACCTGTTTTTATCTAATTTACCACTCAAAAATTACATTTAACCCCCCCCCCCACCATATGATTTTCGGTCACTAGGACCCCCCGCCCACTCAAAGATTTGATCTTTATTTTATGAGGATCTTGCTTGATTTCTTTTGGCCAAGTGTTGTTGCATGCTATTTCCATATCTTCCATATCCTTCTATATAATCTTTCAAAGATCACAACTTCACTCCATCTCCCTCTCTCCTCTCTCCCAAAACCATAAGCACCCACCACCACTCCCATCTTCACTTCGCAACTTTGTTCTTCAAGATCCAACCCCTTTCCAAGCTAGCTTCAAGTTGGTGTGAAGATCCAAAGGAGTTTCCAAGGTACTTTCAAGTGATTTCAAGCTCTATATCATCAAAATCTCATCCAAAAACTCACTTGAATCTTGAAGGTACAAAGTTTATGTTTAAATCATACTCTTGATTCTTGGTTGTTCTTGATGATTAGAAGTTTCTCTTGAATCTTGGAATTTTTCACAAACTTGAAATCTAAAAAGAAATGGGTCTTGATACAAAATAAAAATGGTGGTGTATATGTGTGTATATAACCCTACATATATATATGTGTGTGTATGAGCTTTGAAGTTTGATTTCTTGATAAATACTTGTTTAGGATGATTGCTTGAATGAACAAGATTATGTGCAAATATGTTAAAGATATATAGGAGTGATTGAATCTTGAGTTATACTTTGGAATAATGTTAGTATTTTGACATGTAAATGGCTAAAAATTTATTAGACATATTTGAGAATTTTTAAGTTGTTGCTTGTTCTTGAATGATAGTTAAAACGCAAGTGTTGGATGATATGTGTATGATATGATAAATTCTCAATTAAATCAGCAAGTAAACATGAACAAATTACATATTTAATGCATTTAAGTTCATATGAAAAGATGATGATATGATAGTGTGCTTTAGACACTTGTACATAAGAATACATGTTGATTTAAAGCTCAAGAAATGATAAAAAAATGAATGTATGACAAAAATATTTTTGAACAGGTTATAAACACTAAAAATAACATTATTGTGTAAATTATTATGACATGAAACTTTGTCATAGGTTTGATAGCTTTGCATGTTGTACATATAGCTTAGAAAGTGGTAATATATGTGAAATTTGCATGATTTATGTGCTTTATGTGAGACCTGCACTATCATGAGTATAACCACTATTTTATTCAGTAAGTAACATGGGATGTGTTAAAATATCAAGTCGTTTCGATTTGGGATGGTTAGGGTAACGTTTGATGCAAAACTATGCGGTAAAACGATTAAAAATCGGCTTTTCGGAGGATTTTTATAAAACTATTTTAGATCAGTAAGCAAAATGATATTTTTGATATAAAAATAATTATTTTAACTTATATTAGGTGTACTTGGTGCTTGGTTAGTCATACGTGACTTCCGGCTACCAAAAACGTTACCGAATCGGTAAAATACGCGTTTTTCAATGTACACTAGAATGGGTTGTTCATGGGCAAACTTTATGTTTTACAATGTGCTATGTGTATTACAATATGTGTATGATGATGTGTTTAGTGTTAACAATATTATGTGTATTACGATATTAAATTTATGTTACACTTGAATATATATATTACGACGCGAAAATCGTAGATATATTGCTTATTACATGATGAGGGTCACCAATAAAATCGTTCAAGTCGCAAAGTTTTTAAAATATATATGAACACATATATATATATACAAATACAACAACATAATAAAAAATAATAACTTTTCGAGAAGATCTCAAAGTTATGTGAAAATTCTAAGTATCGGAGAAACTTCGGTATTTTTGTGAGTTTTGATTATTAAATCGTTCTTATTTAATTTAGGACGAATAAACAATTTGAGGGATTGTGTTCACACTTAAAAACACACCCAAAGGGGAGTACATAGTTCCCCTATTTTACGTTTTCAAATGTTTTGGGGTGAAGCATATGTGCATAACTTTACTTTCCGTTTTCATAACATTATACATTTTTGTTACATATTACATATAATTCATTATTTCAAAGGCATTTTTATGGTATATTGACTTAGTATACCTACCATTTGGTTTCAAAGACATTTTACTTGGCATATTAACTTAGTATGCCTATTACATGGTTTTACAAAGACATTTTCATGACATGCTTACATTGAAAAATGCATTTGGTATGACGAAGTAGTACATTCATTAACATTGATCACGCCGCTCGGTAGTATGTAATAGTGCTATAGGACTTGATAAATCCCGTTCCCGCTTTCTAGGTATTTCGTTAGGGGAATGACAAAATCCGAATACATTTTTGATAAATTCCTGATCCTGATAAGGGTTTATCCGACAGTCTCAAGGCTTGAGTGTATACGATAGACAAACCATATAAATGTTCATATCAATAAAAGCAATGGTTTTCAAAACATAACTTTTGTTTTAAACTTTTGTTTATTCAAAGACTTTGTTTTATACATGACATTTTGATTACATAAGACATTTGGTTATACATGACATTGACATATTTTATACATATTATTTTCATTTGGTTATTTACATAACCATACATCATTCTTTTGTATCATATGATTTTATAAAAGAAGACATTTTTATAAGGTATATGACTACATTTCGTTAAACATTTCTTTTAACCTTTAAAGTCATGAATCTTCAACACTAAACCTATGTTACTCACAAGCATTTTTATGCTGACGTATTTACTTTCACATATGTTTCAGGAGTGATTGTTTGATTGAGCAAGATTCACTTAGGGCGACTTAGGCCTTAGCAAATTTAAAATCAAGAAAGTTATCATGTTTTATGTTATGTGTTTCGTTTGAACTAAGACAATGTAATAATTTAAGCTTGTAAAACTTAACTTTAATTATCATGTGTTTTGGAACAATAATTCTGCCACAGCACTGCCCGACGTTTCCGTCGCGGTTTCGTTGTTTTACGCGGTCGGGGTGTGACAGAAGAGTTGGTATCAGAGCTCATGGTTATAGGGAATTAGGTTATTAGTAAAATTTTGACCTACTCTATAACCTTTCTAGGACCCTAACACAAGTTATCTTGTGATTAGATTCTTAATACAATAATATCGCCTATCCTTAGGTGATTACCAAAAACAAATACATAAATTTCAACTTCATTTGAATATCAATCATCTATCCTTAGATGGTTTGTTTTTAGGCCTTATGCCTTTAAAGTTTTCAAATCTCGTCAAAGTTTGGGTCTTAATAATGTGAGCACGTGCAATCTGGAAGGGTGGGTGCCTGTACCCTGAGTTTTCTGTCTAAGGCTAGAGTGTTCGTATAAATCCACATAATTGGACCAGTCACTCTTACCTGGGGACTCTTGGGGTGAGTGTCCACTTATAGGCTAAAGCATTTCTTCGCGATACATTATAAAGACCCATTTACTTTGATTAGTCACTGTGTCGTTTGTTTGTTTTAGGTAACGAACAAATGACCACAACCCCTATGCTTCGTCGATATTTCTTATAACATTCAGTTTTGATTATCCAATATCATCTCACTTGTTCGATTTCTTGATTTTTCCACTCCCTTTAGATGCCTCCTCATCGCAGTAATATTCAAAGGTCTGAACTGGCTGCTACCATCGCCCAACAAATAAGCGCAATACTTTGTGGTACCATTGGATTAGTTGTCTCCATGTCTCATCTCAATGACGAGACTACTCATAAGGCACCTAAGAGGACCAAAGTCAAGCCTTCAAGGAAACCAAGGAAGCGTAAAGCTTCAAAGAAACTTACAATGATTGCTCCAAATCTGCCTAACCAAGTGGGACCTAGCCAGGTGACCGCGCCACCAGCTAAGAAGCTATACAAAGGAAAGGCTCCTCTGTGCAATCATTGCAACCACTATCATCCGAATCAAACACCGTGTCACAAATGTACCCGCTGTGGACGATTGGGACATCTGGTAAATGCATGCCGTCGTGCTACCCAAAACCAAACTGTGGTAAACCCTGCTGCTGCTCAAGAACCATATCCACCTGGATCGTGCTATAACTGTGGTGAGCTTACTCACTATCAAAACAATTGCCCAAAATTGTTAATGCAAATCCAGCCTGTGGACGAGTATTTAAACATAAATGAGGCTCATGCAGGTGACAATGCAGCAGTGAACAATTAAACTTTTATATTTTCCTTGTTGTTATGAAACTCGAAACGTTTCAGTTTATATGTACATAAATTTGTTATTTCAATTTTATTTACAAAACCAATATGGTTACATGCATGTGTGACATACCCCTACAATACCAACACCAAGGAACCATATTCCTTGCAAATCAAACTACTCTCGTAAGTTTCTTCCATTTCGTAATCACTCGCGGTCTCCATAAAAATCCTAAGTACTCATTTCTCCTAAAGAAAACAAAGTACAAGGTGCAAGTTATGACTCTTAACAACTACTCGAAATACCACTTTAAATCCCTAAGGGCATTTTCATGAGTCCTTAATTAGACTTATGTAATATATCTATGTGCTTATTATATGATTTTAAAAAGACATCTTAAATGATTTCAAGGGCGTTTCACATGATTTTAAAAACATCTTATAAACATATCCACAAAAAAAAAAAAAAAAAAAAAAAAACCTACTGCATGATTTCAAAAATATTATCCATGTTTTCCAAAAATCCCATACATAATTTTAAAGACATTTCACTTAATCTCAAAACATTTCAACATGGCATATTTACCTAATATATCTAGTGCATGATTTCAAGAACATTATATATGATTTCAAAAAAAAAAAAACATTAAGTATGTTTTCAAGGATCCAATGCATAGTTTTCAAAGACATTCTGCTTCGTATGCTTACCTAACATATCTAGCACATTGATTTCACGTACACTTTTTCTTCGTATGTTTACTTAGCATACCTAGTGCGAGGTTTTCAAAAGGATTTCGCTACACAATCCCAAATCCTTATAAGATCTTCCTATCTTTATGATTAGATTCTTGAGGATGTTTAGAGTACTAATTGAAGTCCTTAGTTAGATTCCTTTTTTATTTTAAATGCATATGTGCAGCTGATGAACAAGTTAATAACCAAGTTGACGACCAAATTGACGATTATGCGGCTATGTGTTTACGTGTTTAGATGATTCAAATGCTCGTTATCCAAATACTTGTAAAATCTTACATATTTTCATATGCTAGATTTCTAAGAGGGATATCGAAAGTACTATCTTGAATCGTTAAGGGACTTTTCTGGATAAATAGTCAGACTCTTGGATTCCAAAGTGCTTTTCCTAAACAATTATTTGATACAAAGTTAAAGCGACCCTTTGGTGGTTCATTCAAAGGGATCGTTCATCGATCTAGTTAAAGAGATCGGTCATTGATCTAGTTAAAGAAACCACCTAGTGGTCTAGTCAAGTCATTTCATGTTTGTTCGTTTGATATTTATTTTTTCTCTCTCCCTACACATCATAAAATGAACTGTGCGGACTATGCAAGGAATTACGTAATTATGGATGCATACATAATTATGAAATTCAGTGCATAGAAACCACAACAAGTTTTGTCACGTGTTGAAACCTATAGTAAAAAGGATAACGAAACGGGAACAATGTAATAAGGACATGGTGGATACGCCGCTGGTACTTCCTATATATAAATGTTCCTTATTATATTGTAAGCGTGGCGTTATTTAAGTTGCTAGAAGTTCTAGACCTGGACCAATGTTGTTTTATCTTACATTCTCCGACTTCAACTTCGAGCACACACAAGTTTCCTATAATAGTCTTCATGGGAAACGTTCTTCCATCAATTGTTCGAAACTCCAAAGTTCACACTCTTTTCGAGTTATTTTAAAACAAAGAATGCCACTTTGGCATTTACATGACTCTCTTGAGGCTTGGTACCATCTTACATCTGTCGATTTGAGTGAAGTATACATCTTCTAATCTGAACTCATTCCTATAAACAACAGAAGAGTACTGATAACAAAATTTCGCTGGTAATCCAAACGTGGTCAGAGTTTGACTTAGGAAATGAAGGATTTATTTAAAAGAGAAACATCCGCACCTTTCCCACAAGTTTCCTCTAATTATATTTCGAGACGAAATTTCCGAAAGTAGGGGAGACTGTGACATCTGTGTATTTTAACCCTTGTACTGTTCCGAACAACTTTGTGTTTAATGAAATATGACGTTTTAATTTCCATATTTGTTTAATTATTTGTGACATTAGTATGTCTTCAATCATTGTTCAATTCCGAACTCTCAAACCTGTTCTGGAAGAAAAATCATAAACCGTTACGTAAACATAATCAGTTTAACGCGACGTACACTCCGGAACTGTGACATAAGCGAAACATACCCTAAATACCCTTTACATAACTTAGAAATAAGTTTTGAAGGATTCAGTATGGCAAAAACATGTTTATTCGAACTTTAGAACTATTTGCGACAAAACTGCGAAACGAACGTTGGTGACCGCCCGGATAATATTTAAATCCTGAAAATATTCTGTTATGATTAAAATTTTATTTTTAATCAGGTTCGTGTTGAAAAATAAATTAAAACGCTTAAAAACATTATTTTTCCAAGTTTAAGCGTGTACCGCGTGTTACTGCGTAACACAGTGCTTTTACTGCGAGACACAGACAACGCAGCCCGTCTCGGCAACTGAAATTTATTTCAGTAATATTTTGGCGAGTTTATTTTTATAGAATAATAAAAATAATTTAGAACGCCATAAACCGGGATTTAAACGCTAGATAAAATACCCGGTATCCAGTTAAATACCTGTTTTTATCTAATTTACCACTCAAAAATTACATTTAACCCCCCCCCCCATATGATTTTCGGTCACTAGGACCCCCCGCCCACTCAAAGATTTGATCTTTATTTTATGAGGATCTTGCTTGATTTCTTTTGGCCAAGTGTTGTTGCATGCTATTTCCATATCTTCCATATCCTTCTATATAATCTTTCAAAGATCACAACTTCACTCCATCTCCCTCTCTCCTCTCTCCCAAAACCGTAAGCACCCACCACCACTCCCATCTTCACTTTGCAACTTTGTTCTTCAAGATCCAACCCTTTTCCAAGCTAGCTTCAAGTTGGTGTGAAGATCCAAAGGAGTTTCCAAGGTACTTTCAAGTGATTTCAAGCTCTATATCATCAAAATCTCATCCAAAAACTCACTTGAATCTTGAAGGTATAAAGTTTATGTTTAAATCATACTCTTGATTCTTGGTTGTTCTTGATGATTGGAAGTTTCTCTTGAATCTTGGAATTTTTCACAAACTTGAAATCTAAAAAGAAATGGGTCTTGATACAAAATAAAAATGGTGGTGTATATGTGTGTATATAACCGTACATATATATATGTGTGTATGAGCTTTGAAGTTTAATTTCTTGATAAATACTTGTTTAGGATGATTGCTTGCATGAAGAAGATTATGTGAAAATATGTTAAAGATATAAAGGAGTGATTGAATCATGAGTTATACTTTGGAATAATGTTAGTATTTTGACATGTAAATGGCTAAAAATTTATTAGACATATTTGAGAATTTTTAAGTTGTTCCTTGTTCTTGAATGATAGTTAAAATGCAAGTGTTGGATGATTTGTGTATGATATGATAAATTCTCAACTAAATCAGCAAGTAAACATGAAAAAATTACATATTTGATGCATTTAAGTTCATATGAAAAGATGATGATATGATAGTGTGCTTTAGACATTTGTACATAAGAATACATGTTGATTTAAAGCTCAAGAAATGATAAAAAAATGAATGTTTGACAAAAATATTTTTGAACAAGTTATAAACACTAAAAATAACATTATTTGGTAAATCATGATGACATGAAACTTTGTCATAGGTTTGATAGCTTTGCATGTTGTACATATAGCTTAGAAAGTGGTAAAATATGTGAAATTTGCATGATTTATGTGCTTTATGTGAGACCTGCACTATCATGAGTATAACCTCTATTTTATTCAGTAAATAACATGGGATATGTTAAAATATCAAGTCGTTTCGATTTGGGATGGTTAGGGTAACGTTTGATGCAAAACTATGCGGTAAAACGATTAAAAATCGGCTTTTCGGAGGATTTTTATAAAACTGTTTTAGATCAGTAAGTAAAATGATATTTTTGACATAAAATAATTATTTTAACTTATATTAAGTTTACTTGTTGTTTGGTTAGTCATACGTGACTTCCGGCTCCCAAAAACTTTACCGAATCGATAAAATACGCATTTTTCAATGTACACTAGAATGGGTTGTTCATGGGAAAAGTTTATGTGTTACAATGTGCTATGTGTATTACAATATGTGTATGATGATGTGTTTAGTGTTAACAATATTATGTGTATTACGATATTATATTTATGTTACACTTGAATATATATATTACGACGCGCAAATCGTAGATATATTGCTTATAACATGATGAGGGTCACCAATAAAATCGTTCAAGTCGCAAAGTTTTTAAAATATATATGAACTCATATATATATACAAATACACCAACATAATAAAAAATAATAACTTTTCGAGAAGATCTCAAAGTTATGTGAAAATTCTAATTATCGGAGAAACTTCGGTATTTTTGTGAGTTTTGATTATTAAATCGTTCTTATTTAATTTAGGAGGAATAAACAATTTGAGGGATTGTGTTAACACTTAAAAACACACCCAAAGGTGAGTACATAGTTCCCCTATTTTACGTTTTCAAATGTTTTGGGGTGAAGCATATGTGCATAACTTTACTTTCCGTTTTCATGACATTATACATTTTTGTTACATATTACATATAATACATTATTTCAAAGGCATTTTTATGGTATATTGACTTAGTATACCTAACATTTGGTTTCAAAGACAATTTACATGGCATATTAACTTAGTATGCCTATTACATGGTTTTACAAAGACATTTTCTTGACATGCTTACATTGAAAAAGACATTTGGTATGACGAAGTAGTACATTCATTAACATTGATCACGCCGCTCGGTAGTATGTAATAGCGCTATAGGACTTGACAAATCCTGTTCACGCTTTCTAGGTATTTCGTTAGGGGAATGACAGAATCCGAATACATTTTTGATAAATTCCTGATCCTTATAAGGGTTTATCCGACAGTCTCAAGGCTTGAGTGTATGTGATAGACAAACCACATAAATGTTCATATCAATAAAAGCAATGGTTTTCAAAACATAACTTTTGTTTTAAACTTTTGTTTATTCAGAGACTTTGTTTTATACATGACATTTTGATTACATAAGACATTTGGTTATACATGACATTGACATATTTTATACATATTATTTTCATTTGGTTATTTACATAACCATACATCATTCTTTTATATCATTTGATTTTCATATGATTTTATAAAAGAAGACATTTTTATAAGGTTCATGACTACATTTCGTTAAACATTTCTTTTAACCTTTAAAGTCATGAATCTTCAACACTAAACCTATGTTACTCACAGGCATTTTTATGCTGATGTATTTACTTTCACATATGTTTCAGGAGCGATTGTTTGATTGAGCAAGCTTCACTTAGGGCGACTTGGGCCTTAGCAAATCTAAAATCAAGAAAGTTATCATGTTTTATGTTATGTGTTTCGTTTGAACTAAGACAATGTAATAATTTAAGCTTGTAAAACTTAACTTTAATTATCATGTGTTTTGGAACAATAATTCTGCCACAACACTCCCCGACGTTTCCGCCGCGGTTTCATTGTTTTACGCGGTCGGGGTGTGACACCGAGTACGGCTTCTTGGCTGCTGGTGTTGCCACCTGGCTAGGTCCTGTTTGTTTTGGTGCAATTGCTGCGGGTTTCTTTGAAGCTTTACATTTCCTTGACCTTTTTGAAGGGTTGGCTTCTACTTCTTTCGGTGCTTCTTGAGTGGCTCCATTATTGAGACGAGACATGGCGATACCTAAATCCACAGACTTCAGGATTACTTCGCCTATTCGCTGGGCAAATTTGGCAGTTTGCTCGGACATTTAAGTGTCACTGCGATGAAGAGACATTCTGGGGGAAGTGAAAGACATAGGAGGAAATAAGTGGAATGTTATTGGATAAATCAAAACGGAATGACAACGCATAAAAATTGCGATCATTTGTTTGTTACCTAAGGCAAACAAATGAGACAGTGACAAATCAAAGTAAGCAGGTCATATTAATGTATCATTGAAGACATGCTTGCCTATAAGTGAACACTCACCCCAAGAGTTCCAAGGTAAGAGTGACTGGTCCGATTATGTGGATTTGTATGAACACTCTAGCCTTAGACAGAAAACTCAGAGTACAGGCATCCACTCTTCCAGATTGCATGTGTTCACACTATATGACCAAACTTTGACGGGATTTTGAAAAATTCGGATGGCACTAAGCCAAAAAAAAAAAAAAAAAAATCATCCAAAAGGGTGGGTGATTATTTCCAAAATCGTTTTGAAAACTTAGAGGGTTCAAAACCTAGTAATCAATCATCCTAGAACAGATGATTGCTTTTCAAAGCGGTTTTGAAATTTGTGTTCTTGTTGTGGTTGTCGCCTAAGGATAGGTGACGGTATTGTTTTATGACTAAACGCAAGTAAACTCGCATTAGGGTCCTAGGAAGGTTATAGACTAGGTCAAAGCATTACTAATAACCTAATTCTCTATAACCATGAGCTCTGATACCAACTTTTCTGTCACACCCCGACCACGTAAAACAACAAATCGTGATAGAATCGTCAGGGAGTGTTGTAACAGAATCATTGTTTCATAACACATGGAAATTTAAATGTTGTTTTATTGATTAAAAGAAGTTACAATGTCTTAATCAACAAGAAAGCATAGCATAATTAACTAGTCTTGCATCTTTTATTGTCACTAAGGCCCGAGTCTGCCTATGTGTAACTTGATCAATCCTATGCATCATTTCCTGAAACACATGTGAAAATAGGTAAGTCAGCATAAAAATGCCTGTGAGATACATAGGTTTTATTGATTTAGGATTCATGACTTGTAAGTTTAAAGAAAATGTTTATCAAAAGTAGTCATGAACCTTGTAAAATGTTTTTGTTTTATAAATCGTATAAAAATCGATAAGGAAATAGATGATATAAAAGAAATATGTATGGTTAAATAAATAACCAAGTAAAATGAATTTGTATAAAATGTGTTATTTGTTTAATTGTGTAAAAGGTAATATGTCAAAATTGATATGGTTTAAATAATGCAACGATATGTAATATCATAAAAACACTTATATATAGGAAGTACCAGCGGCGTATCCACCATGGTTTTATCATATTACACACGTCTCGTTACTTAAATCACTTACCCAAACAAACCACCAATGTAAAAATGTTCATGTATAACTAAATGTAATGTTTAAACAAATGTTGAAATGTTATTGAGTAAACAAATGTGATGTAGAGTGAATAAAAAGCCTTTATTGATTAAAAGCATTTACTAGACTCTATAAGAAAGGAATGTACAAAACAATGCATTTGATAAATTATAATCAAAATTTATGTTTTGTAAAATAATGCATGCTTTACTGATACAAACATCTATGCGGTATTGTGAAAATGCATACATTCAAGCCTTGAGACTGTGGCGATAAACCCTTAAACGAATTAAAGATTTATCTGAGTTATGTTTATCGAATTCGGTCATTCCTTTCATCCAAACATACCTAGGATGTCAGGAACGGGAGTTGTCAATTCCTATGGTACCACTACCTACTAACGAACGACGTAGCTAATGTTAATGAATGTATTTTTGTGCTATTTAAACAAACCAAATGTCATACCAAAATGTAAGCATGTTTTATGAAAATAATGTACTAAGTATGCAACAAATGGACATACATAGCATGAAATGAAATGTAAAATAATGTACTAAGTATGCACTAAATGGACATACATAGCATAAAATGTAATGTAAAACGATGTACTACGTATGCACTAAATGGACATACATAGCAAAAACATAATGAAATCATGTACTAATAGTGTACTAATGAACATAGCAAGTATATGATATGAAAACATGGAAAACATGAAAGTAACAAGTAGGCACATGTGTTTCACCCCAAAATGTTTGAAAAATAGTAAAAGAGGGGACTATGTACTCACTTGAGATTGCTTAATAGTCTTTAGATAACCACCAAGCAACGCTAGAAGGATCACGGAATCAAACGGCACCTAATATAGGTAACTATGTTAATAAACGGACCTAAATCGGAGGATTGGATAAAATGTAGTTTCGTAAACCAAATGAGTGTAAGAACTCATGTAAGTACATAGTCCCCTCTTTTACCTTTTTTCAAATATTTTGGGGTGATACACATGTGCCTACTTGTTACTTTCATGCTTTTCATGACATATACTTGCTATGTTCAACTAGTACACATATAGTACATGATTTCAATTATGTTTTGCTTCGTATGTTGACTTAGCAATCTTAGCACATTGATTTCAAGGATCCATTTTGCTTCATATGTTAACTTAACATATCTAGCATCTTGATTTCATGAACACTCTACTTAGTACATGGTTTAAAAAGATATTTTACCTGACATGCTTACATTGATTATGATATTTTGGTATGTAAAACGAGACTAGATACATTCATTAACATTTATCCCGCTGACCGGTAGTATGTATGGTTTACCATAGGTTTGCTAACCTCATTCCCGCTTCCTGGTTGGTTTGGAAGTATCCATCTGGGGAATGACACAACCCGATGAACATTGATAAACCGTTGTCTTTCTAAGGGTTATCTGACATGTGACAACTGGCACTTTTCCACATAATCCGTACAATGTTAAACAGTAATTTGTGCATTAATGACTTTGCCCGATTTAATTAATGACATGAATGATTTTCTGAATGTTGTCATATACATACAAGTGCATTACATGTTGCAAGATTATTTATCATTATTGCATGCAACACAATATGGTTCAATTAGTGCATGAAACAAAGTTAGCACTGTTATCAGACAAACTAGAAGTACTGACGGGAGTTCAGTACTCAGGCAGACATGATGTTAAGACACAGAATGAGCCCTGATACCAAGAGTTACACTAGAATAGTGTGTAGGAAAGTAGGGATCATAAAACTGCCTTCCGAGTGATAGTTTAAGTGCCGGAAAGTTGAGATTGCAAGGTATCCTCGATTAAGTGAACTAACAAGCTCAGGCAATCAAGGAATCAAGTGGCACCTAGTATCGGATCACTATGTTAATAATCGGGGCCCAAATCGGAAGATCGGGTAGAATGAGGTCTTGTAAACCAAATGAGTATTGGAACTCATACGATATGGTTTAAACAAACCTACATTCTGATTTGGAACCTATCCTAAGTGCTTATGACCCGTTATGACCCGTTAACGTAGTTTACACTACTTTAACGCGTCATTTGCGTAAAAGCGCATTCGAATAGCCTAACAAGTGTGACAACCGTCACTTTTCCATACATTCCGTACACTAATTGAACAGTAATCTGTGCTTTAATAACTATGCATGATCTAGTTTACAAGACAAATGAATTTTTTATTACTGTTATATACATGCAATGGCATTTCATGTTACAAGACTTTTATCGTTGCTACATGCAACACGATATAGTTCAAATAATGCATAGAACAGAATTGGCACCATTATCAGACAAACTAAAAATACTGACGAAGTTCAGTACATAGACAGACAGTATTTTGAGGCCCAGTATGAGCCAGAGATGACGTATTACACTAGTATAGTGTGTAGGGAAGTAAGGACTACAAAAACTGCATGCCTAAGTGTTAGACAAAGTGCCGAAAAGTGCCTAAAACACACATAAAGTGCAAAATTCTGCACAAATCAGCAAAAAATCAGCATTTAACAAGATTATTACATGCAAAAATATGACTAAATGGTCCTGAATGCTTCCCTAAGTGTCAGGAATTAATAGTGTCACAAAAAGTTACATAAAAGACACTATACGGTATAACTTAGCACCTTAACGGATCGGTATCTAACCAAACAAACGGACATTACCCGGAACACCAAAATATTGCTAGAAGCATTGTTCTATTATTTCTTGGCTAGTTATGATCCCCGAACACCTTAACACTCACTAAAATATCTAGAAACCATCATAACTAACTACATACTTGGTTTTGAACTATAAATTAACTAGATGATTAAAATTTACAATTAGAACCCCCCCCCATACTAGTAGACGGCCCACATGGCCTAAATGATGGGTACTACATAATCCTACTAGATCTCATATGATCTCTAAAGATATGTTGGAAGATTGTGTTTAGTACTTAGGAAACATTATGACCAATGGACAATGGAGTTAGACATTATAAGGATCACTCATCTTCTTCGTCAATCACCAACACAAACTCACTCTCTCTCCCTCCATAAGCTTACAGCCCAAACACCCCCATACCACAATAATTTTTCTAGCTAATTCCCAAGTAATCTATGGTGATTCTAAGGTGTCTTAACCCTAATTAGGAAGGTTGCAAGCAACGGAACTTGAAGGACCACTCTTGTGTGCTATTATCCACTTGATTTTCCCCATTGTTCTTCCCTAACTTTAAGCTAGTTGTAAGACTTCTTTGATCCTTGTTTACTTCATAATTTTAGTGGTTAATAGATATATTATGTTGAAATATACAAGAACACTAAAGATCATACACTTAAATCTTGAAACATAAAGCCTTCATATGATGAAATCTTGTTGAAAAATGAATAGAATGATGTTGTTTAGTGCATGAATAATGTTTGCTTGTTGATTTAGAGATATTGATGTTGATCATTACATGGAACTTGCTAGATTATGATTAAAAACAAGATTTAGCAAGATAGGGGATGATTATGTAACAACATGAAATAATCATCTTCTTGATTAAACATGAACTTGAAAACAAAGTGATTTCTTGAAAAAGTAATAAACAAAGTAAGTTAATAATCTTGTAAATCCAAGACTTGTGAATGATTTTTCTAAAAGAACCGAGTTAAAAATGTGATTTTTGAAAGATCATGATTTTTACATAAACCTACATTATGTTTAGTGGAAAAACAAGCATATAAACATTTGTGAAACAAGGGAGTTAGAGAATCAACATTTTTGTAAAATATGTTTACAAGTTGTAAACATCTAAAATCTTCAAGAATGAAGTTTACCAAGTAGTAAATATATTTTAGAAGGTAACTAAGACAACGAAACACTTTACCAAGTTACTACGCGTTTTTGTGAAAGATCAAGTAAATGATTAAATTGTAAACGGAATAGTTTTTGCACTTGGTAAGTACAAGATGATTAGTGAATTGTCGTTGATTGTTTGAATGATTTTTGAAAAGAAAATGATATGCTAAATATCATGGACACCTCCATTTACAAAGGAAACTATGGCAAAATTTTCTAAAAATCCCAACACTTAGAAAATATTTTCTAAACAAGTGTTCACAAGTGTGTTTTAAACTATGATTTATAACATAAATTTTGCCATAAATTTTTGTAACAAAAAACAAGTATTGGAGGTTGGTTTTGTAAACAAAAATGGATAAATATGTATCTAAAATATATATTTACATTAAAATCATTGTGTGTGATTATGTGAAATAGTTATATTATTTTAGGGTAAAATAATATAACATAACCAAGAACTTACAATCCAAAATAATACCAAAAATTACAAGGAATAAAGTATATAAGTTACACACTTAAATATTGGCGAACCGAACAAGAACGTAACTTATAAAATATTCCTGAAAATACTCTTGCAAATATATTTTTGGAAAGTATTATTTTGGGTACAAGAAACGAAAATATGATTTTTAAAAATATTACAAGAGTAATATTGTATTTTTGACCAAGAGAAAATCTATTATTTTTGGAAGTAAGAAATATATTTTCTTAGAATATTTAGAAGATATATGATTTTTTTTGAAGGAAAATATATATTTTCTTGACGATACATTATTTTTGGACAAAACAAGTCTACATATATTTTCTAGGTGAAAATATATTATTTTGGAAACTACAAATACAAGAATATGAGAATACATGTATGAAATACTCCCATCCTTGGGAAGGAAACACGAAAACAAATACTTGAAAACTATTATAACTCTGGATGATGTAAAGACATAAAGGAAACGTAACTCAAAACATGAATACTAAGGCAAGGCACGACCCGCTCGTCTAATAGACCCTAGCACATTGTAGGTAGTCGTGTTTGCTGACGAGATTTGAGTTACGAGTACTGAAGACACAAAACAGTGAGTTTATGCTCCCCTTTTCTTTAACTGTTTTTGGTTTTATAACTCTCGGGGGTGAAATACATGTTACGAATACTTAAATAGTCAAGGTAAATTGACACAGTCGAGGTTAATCGACACAGTCGAGGTTAATCGACACAGTCGAGGGAAATCGACAAGGGTATGAGCCATTACGAGTGCTCCCTATGAGCCATTACGAGTGCTCCCTATGAGGCATTACGAGTGCTCCCTATGAGCCATAACGAGTGCTCCCTATGTCCTCACATGCCTTAAAGTGCTTGTAAAACATTCATGTTCATAAACGCTTTCATACCTGCTTTACAAAGGAATCTCTCAAAGATTTACAAGAATTACAATACACAAACAAGATGCATGAACTCGCTCAACTTTTGTTGATGTTTTCCAAAATTACATGTATTTCAGGTAACATGATGGATCTTGGGCGAAGGTGCCGTAACTAGAAGTAGACTTCAAATTTAGATGTCATCCCCTTTTGTTGGTTTGTAACCTAGTCGAAGGTTGTGTTTTAAAAACTTGAATAACCAGTGTTTGTAATACTCAAATTTTATGAATGGATGAACATCGTTTTGATCATGTAGTTGTTTATTACGATTGAATGCAATGATATTAAACTAGTCACACATCATACGCTTCCGCAAAAGATAGGGTGTGACAGTTTGGTATCAGAGCTTCGATTGTAGTGAACTAGAATTCCTTCTCGAGTCTAGACGACAATCACTAGAGTTCTCTCACGAAAACATTTTACAAAAAGGTTTTCATTGCATTCACGTAGGCGTCAAGATCCATGAGTCACTTTTCAAAAAGAGACAAGGCAAGGATATTAGTAGGGAATACCCTCAAGATAAGGTGCCATCTAAGGCATAGTCTACACGAGTTAGACTTGCCAAAGATAAAATAGACCCTTGGTGAGAACGAGTACCGAGTAGTGTTTTTGTCGTGAATCGACAACCAGAAAAATGACCCCCCCCCAAAAAAAACGAGAGTTATATGAAATATGATGCATCGAATGCCTGTATATGCTAAGTAACATATTTGTTTATCGATACATACACACGAATAAGTGTACGGAATAAATATTGACGTGAATACATACAAATAAGTGTACGGAATGATTATTGACGTGAATAATATACTTTCGACTCCGACTCCTATTACTGTACGTAACTCACACGATGAAGCTATCGACCTCGCGTCCATTGCAAAGCTCATAGCTAGAGTGATTACCAAACAAGATTCTGAGCTTGCTTCCGTAGGAAATGGCTGCTTTTCCCTCTCGATCGTGAAGGTGCCTGACTACGGTGATGATGACGAGGCAGAGGCGACAACCTTGAACGAATTCTTAATCAACGGGATGAGATCCCTGCAGCTTATGTGAAGCAAGATTGACGACATAGTTGACCAGAAAAGGAAGATAAAGTATTCATCTTGAAGGTGCCCCTCCAACTACTAGGAATTCTCTTTATTCCTATTTGATTTAATCATCGTGCCTATTCGCGAGTGACGATAACGAGTGTTAGCGCGTGAACCACCGCAATGGTCCTTTCCATGACAGAGGTATAAGGACAGTAGTGTCCCCTCCTTGATTGATCATCTGTTTGGACGAGAGAAAACTGGGGTAACTGTGCAAGACAATTTATTATTACGGGGGCCCACGTAATAACAACTTGTAGTGCATGGAAATCTTGGGGGACTCTGCGGGTCAGGTTGATGATTACCATCCCTCCAAAAAAATAAACTCTAGGTGTTCACACCTTCAAATGGTAGAACAACACCTAGATCAGTGCTTTAGCACTTTATAAAGTAGGACCTGTCTTGCCTACTTCGTGTCTACCCGTGTACGAGACGTTTGAGAAACGATATTTAAGCAAGAGAAGAGGAATAACATTCAGAAAGATTCAGCGACGTTACGCTCTACCACTTTATGAAACTTGTATGACCAGGGTGATGTAGCCTCGAATACATTATTACGAACAATAAGCCAAGTTGGCAAGCCTATGTGAAGGCTCAGTAATTGATTCCTCATACATTGTTGATTATACATACATGTGATATTGGGTGACTACATGATTGCTTAAGGTACAATGTACCTCATAGACAATTATGGAATGTTTTCTAACCTACTTCATACCATTTTGACAGAAGAGAATGCCACCCAGACGTGACACAGACACAAGTACGTTACCAAGGACAGAAGCCGAGCTTCAAGAACGAATCTCACAGGAAATTGCACGACATGAAGCCCTCCGCTCCGAACACAGCGGTGGCACTTCTGGAAATAACCCTCCAACAGGCTGCACCTATAAACAATTCCTGGACTGCAAACCATTAAACTTTGACGGCACAGGAGGCGCTGTTGCATTTGTTCGTTGGACAGAAAAGACAGACTCCATTCTAAGAATGAGTAACTGTTCACCCCAGCAGAGAGTTACCTTTATCTCAGGGTTATTTTTAGATGGTGCACTCTCCTAGTGGAACCTTCAAGTTCAAACCCTTGGTGCAGATGCTGCTTATGCACTGAGCTGGGACGATCTTAAGGAAATGATGGAAAAGAAATATTGTTCTAGGGCTGAAATCTAGAAGCTTGAGGTGGAGTTCTGGAATTTGAAAATGGACGGACCAAAGATTCGTGAATACGTCTAGCGATTTCACGACTTGTCTAGAGTCGTCCCCTACTTAGTCAAACCGGAATTCAAGAGGGTTGAACGATTCACTTGGGGACTTGCACCTCAGATTAGGAGCATGGTTACTACCTCAAAGCCCTCAACCGTTGCAGAGGCTATCGATTTGAGTGTCACTCTTACTGAAGAAGCTCTACGCATGGGGAAATTTTTGGAATATGAGGATAACAAGAAAGAGACTCATGTGGAGTCATCGGGCAAAAAGAAGAGGAAGTCTTCAAACCTAAAGTCAAGCACCCAAGTCAACTATGGAAACTCAAAAGCTAACAAAAGAAAGGAAGTGAACCCGCCTCATGGGAGGAAGACTGATGGAGCCACTAATAAGGCTGGTGGTAAAGTTTACTCGGGGACTAAGCCGAGGTGCGGGGAATGTAATTTTCACCATAAAGGTCGATTTCTGAGGCCTAAGTATGGAAAGTGTGGGAAAGAAGGACACAGCAAGGATGCTTGTTGGGCGAAAGACCCAGATGGAAGAGATAAGAGAGTAACAGGTTGCTACAGATGTGGTGAAGTGTGACACCTGGGTCACTGCGACCATCAAACAAATACCAAACCAATGAAATATTGTATTTCATACTTGGGATTTGTATAAATATGTGTATCATTTGCAAATATCATTTCTTGTTCGATTTCGGGCTTTAAATCGCTTTCTGGAAGGTTATACGCGCACCGATGCGTAAATATAACCAGTTTAATCCAATGAACACTCCGGAATAGTGAAATAGGCTTAACATACCTAAAATAACCTTTACATAACTTAGAAATAAGTTTTAAAGGCTTTGGTATGGCAAAAACAAGGTAATTCGCTTACAGGGACTAAACTTGACAAACTGCGAAAGTATGCCAATTTGAACTGTAACAGACATTCTGGAACATGACCATAAGTTAAACACACCTTAAATATCCTTTATATAGCTTAGAAATAGGCTTTGATGGGTTCGGTGTGCTAAAATAAACTTTTGGGTCATTCAGGGACTAAAAGTGTCAAAAAGTGCATAAGTTTGCATTTTCGCGCATAACTTACGTTCTGAATACATCCGGACATCCAAAAATTTATGTAAGCACTATAATATTTTATTTTAGTGTTTGGCATAAGAAAAATCCATTCGTCACGCCATTTGGATCGTTTTTCGCGCTTATGCGTATTCCGTCGTAATTAAGCGAACATCGTGATCGTACGACCAAACGAACCGACATCCTAGATATTTTTGAGCATGTTTTGAGTTCCCTATACTTTAACTTCATTTTAGAGCCTTGAAATGAGGTTAACGGGGTTCAAACGCATCGAAAATGGCTTAAACGGGCTGCAGGGACCATTTCTGCCATTTTTGAAAGTTTGCTGAATATGACACATGCTAGCATAGCGCGAGCCCTAAGACATTTACCATCGCGCTACGCGAGCACCTCATCTGGGCAGAAACTTGCAAAAACATCGAATCTGGTCCGTTTCACTTGTTGCACATGGTTTTGGGGAATCTATGGGCTGGTATTGATGTGCACATGGTATTACAATACCATGGGTGCAAGTGTATGGCCAAGATTGAATCACGGTTTCCAAGAAACGATCCTAACGGTTCGGGAAATCCTATAAATACCCACATCCCCCAACTTCAAAACCCACAAGAATCTTGATTTGAGAAGCTCTAAGTTGAAACCTTTGTTTCATACCTGAGCTACTTGGATCGAGATTAGCATTCAGGGACCCTTTGTAAGTGTTCCTTCGTTCTTTTATTGCTTTTCGAGTCTGAAAGTCAAACTTTGTTTGACTTTCTGCATTGACCAGTTTATGGTCAATGCGAAGTTCATTTGAACTTCGCAACGTGAGCGTAATCACGATGGTTATAGTCCCTTGTGACTATGCCTACTGGTTACCACGTTGTCTAGGCTCAGTGACGAGCCGTAGTTTTGGTCAAAATGCGCATTCGTGTGTACTTTGTAACCAAACTACTCTTAGGTATCAAAACCGTTTGTTTTGATACCAAACTTGTTTTCAAACTTAGGTAAGCATGTTTTAACATGCTTAGCTCGGCACTTTTAGTTTTGTGCTTGTCTAGGGTCGTAAGGGTAAGCGATCTAATAAATCGCTTATACCTTCGAACCCGACCCATTTTGGTCGATCATTAGGATCCGACCAAATACTTTAGGACCATAGCATATAGGGAATAACTTTCCGAGGTTATACCCTATGGTCACATCGTTTGAGTAGTTGTATGATAGGTAGTTTATATGCCTTAGGTAAATTACCAGAATACCCTTTTCATGTATAATTGGTAATTAAGCATATGTAACCTAAACTTTTGTCACATAACTATTTATGTAACATGTTTAGGCATATAACACTTGTCAAGGACTACTAAGCAATCGCATGTGAGTACATAGAACCCCCTCTTTTAAATGTTTTCAAGGTGTTTATGTGAGTACATAGACCCCTCTTTTACTATTTTCCAAACATTTTGGGGTGGAACACATGTGCCTACTTGTTACTTTCATGCTTTCCTGCTTTCACATCATATACTTGCTATATTTATTAGTACATTTATAGTACATGATTTCATTGTGTTCTATGCTATGTATGCCCATTGTGTGCGTACTTAGTACATTATTTTACATTACATTCTATGCTATGTATGCCCATTGTGTGCGTACTTAGTACATTATTTTACATTACATTCTATGTTATGTATGCCCATTGTGTGCGTACTTAGTACATTATTTTATATTACATTCTATGCTATGTATGCCCATTGTGTGCGTACTTTGTACATTATTTTACATTACATTGTATGCTATGTATGCCCATTGTGTGCGTACTTAGAACATTATTTTACATTACATTTTATGCTTACATTTTGGTATGACATTTGGTTTGTTTAAACTATACTATACATTCATTAATACCGATCATGCCGCTCGGTAGTAGGTAGTGGTACCATAGGACTTGACAAATCCCATTCCTGTAATCTCGGGTTTGTTTGGATGGAAGGAATGACCGAATCCGAATACATTTTTTGATAACCTTGACTAAAAGGGTTATCCGACTGTCGCAAGGCTTGGATGTATGAATTTTCACAATACCGCATAAATGTTTATATCAGTATAGCATGCATTACTTTGCAAAACATAAATTTTTGATATATTCAAAATACTTTGTTTTATACAATTCTACATTTGGATTATGTGACAATACTTTACTTACAATACATAACATTTGTTACACATTACTTGACTACTTTTGGACTATTAACATTTGATATGATTTATACAAGGACTTTTGACAATTGGTTTAAACATAAACTGATTACATTGGTGGTTTGTTTAAGTGACTTAAGTAACGAGGCGTGTGTAATATGATACAAACATGGTGGATACGCCGCTGGTACTTCCTATATATAAGTGTTTGTATGGTATCACATATTGTAGCGTTATTTGAATCATTTCAATTTGAGACATATAACATTTTATACAAATAACATACTTTTCACAAGACATTGATTTACAAACAACTTATCTTATACAAACTCATTTTACATGGTTATTCATTTAACCATACATTATTCTCTTATTTATACATATCATCTGATCTTATCGTTTTTCAAATGATTTACAAGACAAAGTAAATTAAAAGGTTCATGACTAAACATTTTCTCAAACATAAGTCATGAATTCTGTTTTCACAAAACCTATGTATCTCACAGGCATTTTTATGCTGACGTACCTATTTTCACATGTGTTTTCAGGAGATGATGCATAGGATTTATCAAGATATACTTAGGCGGACTTGGGCCTTAGCGACAATAAAAGATGAAAGACTAGTTATTTATGTTATGTTTCTTTGATTGTCAAGACATTGTAACTACTTTAATCAATAAAACAATATTTAAATTTCCATGTGTTATGAAACAATGATTCTGTTACAACACTCCCCGACGTTTTCCGCCACGTTTTGTTGTTCTACGTGGTCGGGGTGTGAAAGAAAAGTTGGTATCAGAGCTCATGGTTATAGGGAATTAGGTTATTAGTAATACTTTGACCTAGTCTATAACCTTCCTAGGACCCTAACGCGAGTTTACTTGTGTTTAGTCATAAAACAATACTGTCACCTATCCTTAGGCGACAACCACAACAAGAACATAAACTTCAAAACCGCTTTGAAAACTAATCATCTTGTAGGATCGTTTTCGGATCCGAACGAGTCGGTTAGAAGAGTTTTTCACCAAAACAAGAGGCGGAAACAAGTGTTTCGGCGTAATTCAGCGCGTATTCACCTTTAACTGTTGTTTATATTGATATGCAATCGATTACAGACCTGACAACACTTCGGCAGCACTTCGTGGCTCACCGGAAGACAAACACCTACAACTCTCTACTTATGTGTGTGGTTCGCTCTTACAGCCCCTATTTATATGTGAACAGGTTCCGCTCATATGTACATGACATATGAGCGAACCTCACACTTGTACATAAAAGCGGACCTAGACTATGGACACATGAGCGAACCTAGACTCTTGACACAAAAGCGGACCTACACTATGAATGAAATCAGAATTAATACAACTTTCTCATGCTCATGCAATTCTAATTTTGTCATCTTGTAAGGTGATGTCATTGATGATGTCATCATGACATCATGTTTGACCAAAACCGCAACAAACCCGAGACTCGATATAAGACGAAGACGACAGATGAATGCACCAACAGACTCCCCCTCAGATGTTGACGAGTCTTAAGTGTCGAGTCTTTGCATCTTCAGTCTTTATCAGTCTTCAATCTTACTCTGAAGTATTTGTCATTGCAAGAATCTTCATTATTTATCTCTATCATCAACAAATTCCTCTCTCTCAAATGTTGAATATCATGGTGTCTTCAAACTCCCCCTCTCAATCTGTTGGGATCGTAGTCTGGAATTCACAAGAACATAACCTGGCTTTCATCCTGCTCTGGATCGAAACCTGGCCAACCTGCAAAATCTCTACCCAAAAATAAATTTTCTGATAACAATTTGTGGATAAGATTTTCAAATCTAATTTACCACTTGCAGGAATAACGTTTTATATTGCAAAAACTTTTCTCATTTCATTTCAACAATCTTCAAACACTTTCACCCAAACCATTTGTTCATCATGTTTAGCACTCTGAATTTTGAAAATCAGCTTTTCAACATCAGTCGTCGAAAATCTTTTTGAATTTTCCAAACTTTTATGCTAAAACACACAAAAATCTTTTTGGATTTTCTGAAAGAAAATAACTGACACTACTTGTAGAATCAAGAAAAAACAGAAATGAAATATTTACAAACAATATTTTTGTGAGTTCGTGCAAGAGGATCATATCTGTTTTTTTTTTTTTTTTTAAGACAAATCACCAACACCGTTAAGCTTCATTTCATTTTAAGTTCTAAACAATTCACCTAGATTGTCAGTATATTGATCCACTTAAATTTTCACACAAAGTTCAATTGATCCGAGATACGAGGTTAATGTTTTAAGCTCTTGAACTTATTCGTGTGTCCCACTACTTGAATATACTCCCGTATCCAGATCCCAATATTCAGTCTTACAGGTGAGTATACCACAGATGATATCTGTCAGGGGAAAAAATTATAGTACGAGGGCCGTGAGAGCTCAGGTCGATCTTTCGATACGCAGAGAGATGACGGCTTCGACTTTTGGTGAGTCCCCTTTAGAGGATCTTTTGCATTACAACAGCAGCGACTATCAATTTTATTGTTTCATCAGCTTGCTGAGGGCGATGCTATGTTTCAAGCATTTGCATAAAGCATTATCCGGGGACTAGGTCAGAAATTTCTTTCAGCAGAAGTCCCGGGATAATACCCCAGATATCACTGAGCATAAAGACCTAGTATCTCAGAATAAGGGACCTTTCAAACAAGATTTCAGGGGTTACCTATATATCCAAGTTTGTGTTAACCCACAGAACAAGCAAGTTTGAAATTTAGGTTTATATCTCGTCACAATCTACTAAATGTGTAAAAACCTACTGACACATCATCAGTGAGACTGTTTATCACCTTTTTATCTTACCAAATCTTTAGCATGTTGTGATCGTCCACTGATGTACTATCATTTCCTCTTTTATGCAACAAAACTCATTTTTCATTTTATCATGTTTTTGGTTTTTTCAAATTTTCAAATGTTTTTGGATTTTCTAAAATTTCTTACTCCCCCTAAAATGCAAAAACATTTTAGGAAATTTGAAAACAAACTGTACAACAACATGACAACTGATATCGAATCACTTCAATTCGCCATCCACTTGGCATAAACAATCAGAACTCCCCCTTACAACAAACTATTTTCCCATAATGATTTCAAAACACTCAAGTTTGTTTTAATCAAAATGGTTTTTCCGGAAAATAAGTTTTGTTGATTGATTTTAACCATTTTTAGGTTAGGGGATTGGTTCATCACATTGTTTTTCAACCACTTGTAGAAAATCAGATACAACTTAATGTCCCTGATTTACCACTTGTAAGATCAATCTGATCCAAATTCTGAACCACTTGTAAAACTCACAATCATATAACTCAAACCTGCTTTTCAACCAATTTACCATATGTAGGTTGAATTCTCAATGTGCCGATTCATACTCCTCGCTTACAAACCTGGGAGTTCCGGCAAGTCCTGCTTTAAAAAAAAAACACATTAAACATGATAAAGAATGATGCCGATTCATGATCCACGATTACCAACTTGGGATCTCCGGCAAGTCAGGTTTTTATTCTTTGAAAAATATATCCACCCATGCCTGACCTTCCTTGGATGAAACAACCTCTTCTACTTCGTCTTTTCTTTCAACAGACTTGTGAACACGTCTTTTAGAAGCATAAAATTCTTTGACACTTTTGGCCTTACCATTGACCATTTTGCCAAAAATATGTTTCACAGTTCCGTTGAAAGCCTTATCAACATCAAATTTTTTCTTGTCAGAATAAAATTGATTTGAAATTTCAACTTTTCCAACTTTCTTCATAAAATTTTCAGCACGCAAAGGTGGAAAATTTTCATCGTTCATAGTTGGAACTGATTTCTCAACCTTTTTCTTAACAACTTTTGGCTCCTCTGATTTTGTGGAATCAGATTCATCACCAGAATTATTACCTGAACCTTTCACAACCCATTTTTGATTTATTACATTTTCTTTTCTTTTTACCACATTCTTTGAACATTCACCAATCTCAAAGGTCGAATTTTCAAAGCCAGTAAATGGTTTGGTTGTAAGTTCAGTTTTCTCCACAACTTTCTCTTTCAATTTACCAGATACTTCCTGTTTTGGTTTGAATGTTTTCGGACAATTCCTAGCAACATGACCAGCAATCTTGCACTGAAAACAGGTTCTGGTTTCAATCTTCTTCTGAATAACATTCTTCTTCAACTCTTCTTGTTTCTTGGCAAGGAATTCCTGATTCGTCTGTTTTCTGAATGCTTGCTCTTTCTCATCATCTAAAGAATTTCCTGAAACAAACACAGTTTTTGGTTTAGAAAATTTTTCATTTTTATAATTTTTTGGTTGATTAAATCCTAATCCTTTCTTTTTGAAATTACAATTATGGTTTGATTTCTTTTGGAAACTATAACCACAATTGTAACCCATTTTCTTGTTAAATCTTTGTTGATCTCTTGAAGTGTATTGCTTAGGTTTTCCAGAAAGATTTAAATCTTTTATTTCAGAAATATTAATTTCTGTGATTTTGAAAACCTTTTGAATCATTTCAAATCTGACACTTCTTATTGGAAAAACTTCATCAGAATATAATTTGTCAGAATCTTTCAAAGTATATGCCACTTTGAATGATTCATCATTCAAATTAGATTTTGATATCAAAAACTCTTTATCATAAACCCGTTTGTCCTTTTTGACTGTTGATTTTGACGCATCGGACTCAGACTTTGACTTGGATTTGGACTCCGGTTTTGACTCCTCACAGTCATCTTTATCTAACACCTGATCGACCACACTTTTTATCAACTTTGACTCATGATCAGTGTCGGACGACGGGTACGTGATATCAATATTTTCTGGCAAGTTATCTGACGGCCCAGACTCCCATTGTAAGTTTATTGCCTTTTCAACTCTTTCGGAATTTGGATTTCGAGGTAAAAATCCATTTTCGACCGGGGGCGGACATCTAGTGTAGACCACACTTGGTTTCTTACCAGAAATCTTCACTTTATCTTCATCTTTTGTCACAGATTTCTTTTCTTCGGACGTCTTTACTTCTTCAAACGTCTTTAATTCTTCCACGATCGGATAAATCCTGTCAACAACAAAAGTAGAACATGAGTAACTTTCTAATAACTTGTTGACTCTTTCAGTTTCTATCTTTTGTGTTGCCAACTTCAACTCCAGATCAGCACATTTCTTTATGTGAAAGTTGACATCATCCATCTGTCTCAGGTATGCTTTCTTCAGCGTATTCATTGCCACAACTTGTTCACCGTTTGAATCAGTATACTTGTTTATTTCTCTGTTCATTGTATCATAGGATTCTTTTAATCTATTTATGTTATGCAGCAACTCATTGTTCTGCTTGATTAAAGAATCACAATTCATGCACTTTTCAGGAACTTTAACAGGTTCTGCATCAACTTTGACTTCAAATTCAGGAACCTCTTTGACTGTTCGGTTTGATTGTGAAAATTCAGCTCTTCTCTTTTTCTCAGCTTTAGCTTCAGCTTTTAATCTCTCTTCCTCTTCTTCCTCTACTTCAAGCTTTCTTCTTCTTGCTTCAGCAGCTTCCATGACTTTTCTGCACCTTTCAGCACATTTCAAATCATAAGCATTTGCAATGAAAGCTTTAGCATTTGAAGTATCTTTTGACATCTCTTTGGCCATAAATTCTTGATCTGGGCAAAAATTGTCCCAATTGAAACCTTCAGCCAGTTTTTCATCATCTTGTTCTGCCAAATACACTTTGCTGTTTGTTGGAATGTAATTATCCCAACTGAATCTACCATCCTTTCCCAGACAAGCTTTCTTTGAATCTTTAATCTCCATCATTCCATGTGCAGTTTGTGCCTGATGCAATGCTGGTGGTGTGATTTGATGATAAATCGCCTTTTTGTGATAATCGTTGTTTCCAAAAGGATTCTGGGTTCCAGTAGCTTCACGATTTTTGCATTCCCTCTTGAAATGCCCCTTTTCCCTGCAACGAAAACATGTAACTTTAGATTTATCAAAGCCTAAAGTTGAAACATGAGCATTAAGAAAATCATCTCGGCCTGTAATTTGTTTAAAATTTTCAGCTCGTCTCAACACGCTGGCCATGCACCATTTAATATCCATCAATTCCATTTCCTCAGCATCGATTTGATCGTAATCCTCTTTCGTGAGCATTGGATTACCGATCCTTCCGGCCACAAAACTACTATAGGACTCTAACACCATTCCCAACAAAGACATTTGATTTTTGGCAACTTCTTCAGAATAATCTTGATCACTTTCAAGATTTAATACAATATTGCATTGAACTTTTCTTCCGTTCTTTGTTGCAGAAATGTTTGGATCGAATGATGAAAATCTAGTGCTGCTTGATCCCTGGGATGATTTCTTTTCAGAAGAATCTTTCACACTGTAAGCAGTTTCTATTTTCGGAGAAAAATTTGACTTTTCGTTGACACCACCTTTGTAATACAAGCTGATATCTTGTTCTCCATCGTAATTCTTCATCCTGGCAATCTTTCTCTGCTCTATCTCTTGAGCTTCCAGGTGTTTGATGAAATCTCCCAGTGTCATATTTTTATAATCTTTTCTGTTGGATCTCAGCATCATCAAAAATGTTCCCCAAGTTTCATGAGGTAGTGCATCTGCAAGTTTTTCAATCAATTCATCAGTATCTTTCTTAATTCCAAGTTTTTTCATATTTCTCACCAAGTTACAATATCTATCAATTATTTGTTTGGTGTTTTCAGATCTCAAACCACGAAACAAATCGAATTCTTTCTTCATGAGAGACATTTTGTTTTTGAGCATATCATCACTTCCAACAAATTTTGCTTCCAATTCTGTCCAGATTGAGTAAGCAGTTCCATCATGTTGAAGCAGTATCAAGATATCTTCTTTTATCACTTGCTGAAGCAGACTCACCATCAATTTCTCATCACGATATTTCTTTTTATCTTCCGTACTCATTTCTCGAATTGTTTGCTGCACACCATTTGTTGTGGGTTTAACATAAGGTTCCTCAGTGTGTTCCCATGCATCCAAATGATACGCCTCAACCCAATTTCCAAACCTTTCGGACCATCCATTGTAATCATCAATATCCAAAAGCTTAGGTGGTTTCTGAGACGTCCCGGTTTCATTTTCATGCAAAGCACTCTGAGTGATTGTAATTGGACTAGCAAAAGCATTGTAGAACTCGTTCTCCATGTTTCGAATTTTCAAATGAGCTGTATCACCTTGTAAAATACCTGACAATTACCTGACAACAACAACAAACACACAATCAGTTTTAAACTTTTATCAATTATCTGAAAGAAACTAGTACTCGAACTGATGATTTTCTATGTAGACTGAACGATCAACTGTGCAGACTGAATAACCAACTGTGCGGACCGAATGACCAACTGACTGAATGACCCGGATCAATTTCAATTAACCTGATGAACCTTTGATACAAAATTGACTTTATGACACCTTTGAACTCCGAACCGTACGAATTCTCAAGCGAATTGATGACTTTAATACGCAACTTGACTGACAAAACAACTAATCGAAACGTGTGAACCGACTGAACTCCAAACCTGACAACACTTAATGCCAAAACAATTCCATTTGACCAAAATCCCACTTAATCGACAAACCCTTTATATAACATCACATGCCTTTTAAAATTTCAAAACAATAATACTGATCACGTGAATGATATGATTACCATCAGTTTATCACATGCACACCACTATCTCAATATCGAAGCACTTCTATTTTGACCTCTAAAAGGTTATCACATGTAAACCGAATCTCTATATCTCGAGATCTGTGATATTTGATTTTATAACCGATTTACACATCTATATCATCTTTTAAATGCAAACCAACACAAACATGTGATATCTTATCCCAACCATCCGACAACTTTGAATTCAATGTTACACAATTTTCAATGAACAATCACGTGAAATACTGACACTTTGGAGCTGAATTCCTAAGTGTCACTATGAGCGGACCTCAAATGTCACTAAGAGCGGACCTGCTGATGACACTAAAAGCGGACCTCAAATTGTTCAAATGAGCGGATCCAAAAGTTGTTCAAATGAGCGGACCAGACTGCTGATGTCATTTTTTCACGAGTCCGTAAAAGCGTAATCTCAAAAATTCGATGTTTTAGGTCGATTCAAGCTTTGAAACTTTCAAGGATTTACTTATACAAGATTACGAACACACTGTGTGAATTTAAAGCGATTTCGACCGTAAAAATTTTTGTTTTTCGAAAAAGAAAGGTGTAGAAACAGAAATTTCGGCTGAATTGTAAAAATCTCTTCTTCACTGGCTCTGATACCAATTGTAGGATCGTTTTCGGATCCGAACGAGTCGGTTAGAAGAGTTTTTCACCAAAACAAGAGACGGAAACAAGTGTTTCGGCGTAATTCAGCGCGTATTCACCTTTAATTGTTGTTTATATTGATATGCAATCGATTACAGACCTGACAACACTTCGGCAGCACTTCGTGGCTCACCGGAAGACAAACACCTACAACTCTCTACTTGTGTGTGTGGTTCGCTCTTACAGCCCCTATTTATATGTGAACAGGTTCCGCTCATATGTACATGACATATGAGCGAACCTCACACTTGTACATAAAAGCGGACCTAGACTATGGACACATGAGCGAACCTAGACTCTTGACACAAAAGCGGACCTACACTATGAATGAAATCAGAATTAATACAACTTTCTCATGCTCATGCAATTCTAATTTTGTCATCTTGTAAGGTGATGTCATTGATGATGTCATCTTGATGATGTCATCATGACATCATGTTTGACCAAAACCGCAACGAACCCGAGACTCGATATAAGACGAAGACGACAGATGAATGCACCAACACATCTGTTCTAGGATGATTGATTACTAGGTTTTAAACCCTCTATTATAAGGTTTTGAACCCTCTGTTATAAGGTTTTGAACCCTCTAAGTTTTCAAATCTCGTCAAAGTTTGGGTCGTATAATGTGAACACGTGCAAACTGGAAGAGTGAATGCCTGTACCCTGAGTTTTCTGTCGAAGGCTAGAGTGTTCGTACAAATCCGCAGTATCGGACCAGTCACTCTTACCTGGGAACTCTTGGGGTGAGTGTTCACTTATAGGCGAGCATGTCTTCAGTGATACATTAATATGACCTGCTTACTTTGATTTGTCACCGTCTCATTTGTTTGCCTTAGGTAACAAACAAATGATCGCAAATTCTTATGCATTGTCATTCTGTTTTGTTTAGCCGATGACATTTCACTTGTTTCTTCCTATGTCTTTCATTTTTTTTTCTTCTAGAATGTCTCTTCATCACGATGACGCCCAGATATCTGAGCAGACTGCCAAATTCGCTCAGCGAATAGGCGAAGTAGTCCTGAAGACTGTTGAATTAGCTACTGCCATGTATCGTCTTCAGGATGAAGCCACTCAAGAGTCACCAAGACAGGCAGGACCTAGTCAGGTGACAGCACTACCAGCCAAGAAACCAACCGAGGAATCAAAGACCATGGATGAACGATCCCCTAGGAAGTCAAAGAAGCGAAAGGCTTCTCAGAACTTCGCCATGATCGCTCACAATGGTCAAGCCATCCCCAACCAACCAGCTCAACCCCCTGCTAGGAAGCCATACAACGGAACTGCACCCTTGTGCAACCAATGTAGCATTCATCATCACCCTTGTGTGAAGTGCCGTAAATGCCAAATTTGTGGACTTAAAGGTCATACAGCAAGAGTTTGTCGAGCTGCAGTTGCTCCAAAGCTAGCTGGCGACTCTGCTCAAGCTCATTTCTCACCAGGGTCTTGCTACAACTGTGGCGAGATGGGCCATTTCCTAAGGGATTGCCCAAAGCTTGCTAATGCAAATCCAACCCCCGGATGAGCAGTTGGCTGACTAGAAAATGTTGCTGTCTTATGCTTTTATTCTTCTGTTTTCTTGTAATGTGAAACAATCTGTTTTGTTTATAAATAAATTATAGTTCACAACTCTGATATACGAGTGTAGTTACATGTGTGTATGATTTTTCCTATGATACCTGCATTAAGGAACTATGTTCCTTACAAACTACTCTTGTGATTCTCTCTTACAAGTGATCACTCATAATTTCCTCGAAAGTTCTAAGTACTCGTTTCATTCTAAGATACGAAGTACAGAAAATAAAGTGACATTATGAGTAATCATGCTTCTGCACATCTGTGCCTTTGAATCCTTGGTTAGATAACTAAGGGTATTTTCAAATCTCTTACCCATTACGTTTTGATTTTTAACATACACAGTACAAGTATTTCAAAAACAATCTTCATGATCTCAAAACATTTCATATACTTTGAAAACCATTTTTAAATGCATTGTCTATGTTATTTCAAAAACATTGGCCATGCTTTCAAAAACAACCTTCATAATTTCAAAATGTTTCATATAGTCTGAAAACAATATTAGCACCATACATTTTCTTATCAAGTGCATGATTTCAAAAGCATTATATATAAGGTTTCAAAAACATTGAACACATTTTTTTTAGAACCCCATGCATAGTTTTCAAAAATATTTTCCTCATACATTGACTTAACCTTCAAATTCTGCTTCATATGTCGCCTTGACATATCAAGCATCTCAACTTCATAAGCATTCTTACTTCATGTTTTGACATAAGCACATCCAGTGCAAGGTTTCAAAATATCTTCAACTTCTAAAATCCATATGGGATCTTTTTATCTTCACAATTAGATCCTTGTGGATAATTGTCATACAAATCAGAGTCCTTAATTGGATTCCTTATGTACCTTAATTCGAACATTTCGGTTCCTAATAATCGAAATCGAATTTTCTTTTTTGAATCTTTCTATCTTTATAGTTAGATTCTTGATAACGTTTAAAGTACCAAATGAAATCCACGGAATGGATTCCTAGTGTGCTTTAAATGCAAGTACGCAATTAACAAGGCAAATTAACAAACAATTTTGTGGTTAGATGACTATGTGTTATGTATCTTTTGTTTTCTTTTATGCATTTTTGTGTTTTTGTATACTCTTGATATTCGTTATCCAAATCCTCGCAGAATCTTTCATATCTTCATATGAGGGATTCGTAGCAGGATATTCAAAAGGTACTACCTTAAATCCTTAATGGGCTTCTATGTAATATTTAAGACCCTTGGATTATATAGTACCGCTCCATGGTTCATAAGAGACCCTTTAGTGGTCTAGTCAAAAAGATTGATTCATAATTTGGTTAAAGAACGACATCTAGTGATGTAGCTGAACAGACTCCCTGATAGTCTATTTAGATCATATATTGATTTAATTAAAAGGACTCTATGGCGGTCTAGTCACACTCATCACATGATTGTTCATTTGGTTTTACCCTACACAATATAAAATAGACTGTGTGAACTGTGCAAGAAATTGTCTAATTATGGACGCGTACATAATTATGAAATTTAGTGCACAGAAACCCAGTAAGATTTATTATGTGTAAGAACCGATAGCGACAACAATGACAAAATGAGAACGATGTAATGGAGGTACGGTGGACGCACCAATGACGCTTCATATACTTGTATATAAGTATCCCTCTTACATTGCAAGCATGATCTTATTAAAGTTACTAGAAGTTCAGAACCCTAACCAATGTTGTTCGATCTTTTCAACTTCATGTTTTAAACTCTCACAAGTTTCCTCTAAATAAAAAAAAATTCGGGACGAAATTTCCTAAAGTACGGGAGACTGTGACACCTGGGTCACTGCGACCATCAAACAAATACCAAACCAATGAAATATTGTATTTCATACTTGGGATTTGTATAAATATGTGTATCATTTGCAAATATCATTTCTTGTTCGATTTCGGGCTTTAAATCGCTTTCTGGAAGGTTATACGCGCACCGATGCGTAAATATAACCAGTTTAATCCAATGAACACTCCGGAATAGTGAAATAGGCTTAACATACCTTAAATAACCTTTACATAACTTAGAAATAAGTTTTAAAGGCTTTGGTATGGCAAAAACAAGTTAATTCGCTTACAGGGACTAAACTTGACAAACCGCGAAAGTATGCCAATTTGAATTGTAACAGACATTCTGGAACATGAACATAAGTTAAACACACCTTAAATATCCTTTATATAGCTTAGAAATAGGCTTTGATGGGTTCGGTGTGCTAAAATAAACTTTTGGGTCATTCAGGGACTAAAAGTGTCAAAAAGTGCATAAGTTTGCATTTTCGCGCATAACTTACGTTCTGAATTCATCCAGACATCCAAAAATTTATGTAAGCACTATAATATTTTATTTTAGTGTTTGGCATAAGAAAAATCCATTCTTCACGCCATTTGGATCGTTTTTCGCGCTTATGCGCATTCCGTCGTAATTAAGCGAACATCGCGATCGTATGACCAAACAAACCGACATCCTAGATATTTTTGAGCATGTTTTGAGTTCCATATACTTTAACTTCATTTTAGAGCCTTGAAATGAGGTTAACGGGGTTCAAACGCATCGAAAATGGCTTAAACGGGCTGCAGGGACCATTTCTGCCATTTTTGAAACTTTGCTGAATATGACACATGCTAGCGTAGCGCGAGCCCTAAGACCTTTACTATCGTGCTACGCGAGCACCTCATCTGGGCAGAAACTTGCAGAAACATCGAATCTGGTCCGTTTCACTTGTTGCACATGGTTTTGGGGAATCTATGGGCTGGTATTGATGTGCACGTGGTATTACAATACCATGGGTGCAAGTGTATGGCCAAGATTGAATCACGGTTTCCAAGAAACGATCCTAACGGTTCGGGAAATCCTATAAATACCCACATCCCCCAACTTCAAAACCCACAAGAATCTTGATTTGAGAAGCTCTAAGTTGAAACCTTTGTTTCATACCTGAGCTACTTGGATCGAGATTAGCATTCGGGGACCCTTTGTAAGTGTTCCTTTGTTCTTTTATTGCTTTTCGAGTCCGAAAGTCAAACTTTGTTTGACTTTCTGCATTAACCAGTTTATGGTCAATGCGAAGTTCATTTGAACTTCGCAACGTGAGCGTAATCACGATGGTTATAGTCCCTTGTGACTATGCCTACTGGTTACCACGTTGTCTAGGCTCAGTGACGAGCCGTAGTTTCGGTCAAAATGCGCATTCGTGTGTATTTTGTAACCAAACTACTCTTAGGTATCAAAACCGTTTGTTTTGATAACAAACTTGTTTTCAAACTTAGGTAAGCATGTTTTAACATGCTTAGCTCGTTACTTTTAGTTTTGTGCTTGTCTAGGGTCGTAAGGGTAAGCGATCTAATAAATCGCTTATACCTTCGAACCCGACCCATTTTGGTCGATCATTAGGATCCGACCAAATACTTTAGGACCATAGCATTTAGGGAATAACTTTCCGAGGTTATACCCTATGGTCACATCGTTTGAGTAGTTGTATGATAGGTAGTTTATATGCCTTAGGTAAATTACCAGAATACCTTTTTCATGTATAATTGGTAATTAAGCATATGTAACCTAAACTTTTGTCACAAAACTGTTTATGTAACATGTTTAGGCATATAACACTTGTCATAGGGCTAGTTAGACGTCTCTAGTGCGCTTTTGCGCGCACGACGCGTTAAAGTAGCATAAGCTACCTAAACGGGTCGTAATGGGTCGTAAGCACTTATGTTAGGTTTCATTTAGTGTGTAGGCTTTGTTAAACCATATTACACGAGTCTCCATACTCGTTTGGTTTACGAACCCTCATTCTATCCGATCCTCCGATATAGGTCCGGTTTATTAACATAGTTACCTATATTAGGTGCCGTTTGATTCCGTGATCTCTAGCATTGTTTGGTTGTTACTCAAGGACTACTAAGCAATCGCAAGTGAGTACATAGAACCCCCTCTTTTAAATGTTTTCAAGGTGTTTATGTGAGTACATAGACCCCTCTTTTACTGTTTTCCAAACATTTTGGGGTGGAACACATGTGCCTACTTGTTACTTTCATGCTTTCCTGCTTTCACATCATATACTTGCTATATTCATTAGTACATTTATAGTACATGATTTCATTGTGTTCTATGCTATGTATGCCCATTGTGTGCGTACTTAGTACATTATTTTACATTACATTCTATGCTATGTATGCCCATTGTGTGCGTACTTAGTACATTATTTTACATTACATTCTATGCTTGTATGCCCATTGTGTGCGTACTTAGTACATTATTTTACATTACATTCTATGCTATGTATGGTACTTAGTACATTATTTTACATTACATTCTATGCTATGTATGCCCATTGTGTGCGTACTTAGTACATTATTTTACATTACATTTTATGCTTACATTTTGGTATGACATTTGGTTTGTTTAAACTATACTATACATTCATTAACACCGATCATGCCACTCGGTAGTAGGTAGTGGTACCATAGGACTTGACAAATCCCATTCCTGTAATCTCGGGTTTGTTTGGATGGAAGGAATGACCGAATCCGAATACATTTTTTGATAACCTTGACTAAAAGGGTTATCCGACTGTCGCAAGGCTTGGATGTATGAATTTTCACAATACCGCATAAATGTTTATATCAGTATAGCATGCATTACTTTGCAAAACATAAATTTTTGATATATTCAAAATACTTTGTTTTGTACAATTCTACATTTGGATTATGTGACAATACTTTACTTACAATACATAACATTTGTTACACATTACTTGACTACTTTTGGACTATTAACATTTGATATGATTTATACAAGGACTTTTGACAATTGGTTTAAACATAAACTTATTACATTGGTGGTTTGTTTAAGTGACTTAAGTAACGAGGCGTGTGTAATATGATACAAGCATGGTGGATACGCCGCTGGTACTTCCTATATATAAGTGTTTGTATGGTATCACATATTGTAGCGTTATTTGAATCATTTCAATTTGAGACATATAACATTTTATACAAATAACATACTTTTCACAAGACATTGATTTACAAACAACTTATCTTATACAAACTCATTTTACATGGTTATTCATTTAACCATACATTATTCTCTTATTTATACATATCATCTGATCTTATCGTTTTTCAAATGATTTACAAGACAAAGCAAATTAAAAGGTTCATGACTAAACATTTTCTCAAACATAAGTCATGAATTCTGTTTTCACAAAACCTATGTATCTCACAGGCATTTTTATGCTGACGTACCTATTTTCACATGTGTTTTCAGGAGATGATGCATAGGATTTATCAAGATACACTTAGGCGGACTTGGGCCTTAGCGACAATAAAAGATGCAAGACTAGTTATTTATGTTATGTTTCTTTGATTGTCAAGACATTGTAACTACTTTAATCAATAAAACAATATTTAAATTTCCATGTGTTATGAAACAATGATTCTGTTACAACACTCCCCGACGTTTTCCTCCACGTTTTGTTGTTCTACGTGGTCGGGGTGTGACATGAAGCAGGGCACTTTAGGAAAGATTTCTCTAGAAAGAACCAAGCAAGGAAGGGTCTTCACGGCCGAAACTCGTGAAGCACGCCAGGATCCAGATGCGGTTACTGGTACGTTCCCTATTAACCAACCTTATGCATCTATTTTTAATACTGGCATCAACTTTAACCTTGCATGCTTAGAACTTACGAAATTGCTTGGCCTAGTTTCGATTAAAATAGACGTCCCGTATTCTTTAGAAATGGGCATATAGAAGGCTAGTTTAAGCAGACAAAGCAATTAAGGATTGTATTTAGGGACTCAGAAGGCCGGAACCTTCTGTCACCATTAACTTGAGAAGTCATAATATGATAGTCAGCATGGATTGGATATCCAAGAATAGAGCCTGAGAAGATCCCCGTGGTGGAAGAATTTCCAGAAGCCTTTTCTGAAGACTTGCAAGGAATACCTCCACAGCGCCAAGAGGAGCTTAGGATAAATCTCGTACCAGGAGCGGCACCAATGCCGAATGACGCCTTACCGTCTAACTTCGTTCGCGAAGCATGAACCTCCAATATAATTGCAAGAGCTGCTAGACAGAGGAAATTAGAGACATGACATCCTTAGTTAAGGACATAAAGAGAAAGTTGACAGTTTACACTTTGCATAAATTCCAGAAAATTGGATATCAAGGATTTGCATCCTTTGCCAAGGATTGATAACATGAACAGACCAATCGTAAGGTTCTAGTTACCACTAAAAGATCGACTTGAGGATAGGATGTCCACAACTGTGAATACAAGAAGGAGATATCCCTAAAACGACCTTTAGGACTCGCTTCAAGCATTACGAGTTCCTTGTCGTACCTTTAGGCTTAACATCGACAATATTCATGGACCTCATGAATCGAACGTGTAAGCCATACCTGGTTAGATCAGGACTATATGTATTGACTACATTCTTATAAGGCCAACGACCAAGGAAGGTCGTGAGCAACAGCTGCAATTTACCTTGCAACTCTTAGAGAAAGAACAGTTATGTGCTAAGAAGTCGAAAAACGGAATTCGAATTCGCGAGGTGAGAACTTTAAGATACATGATGGATAAGAATGAAATTCATGCCAACCCTGCAACCAAGAGCTAGGGAGCTAGAGTTGCAATCATGTGACACTTCTCGACAAAGTCTCGATTACACGTCAATGCAACGAGACCACAACATTGCATACGCGGCACATTGATTAAGGAATCATAAGAAGAAACGTTGATCTAGATACAGTAATTGCGCCCCGCAAATTTGACATCATTACCTGAAAGAAAACGCTACACGATCTTTACCGTTCACAAGGGTTGCAGCACACCGTTGATCGTAAGAACTTAAATATTAACGAAGATGGACCGAGCTACTGAACAATGCAGACTGTATGGACACGTTACGTGTTTGTGTAATAAACTTTGATGAAAAATTGGAACACTCACTTGCCCTTAGTGGAGTTTTCCTACAACAGTATTTATCACACCGCTATTTAAGTCGCTTCGAGTGAAGCTTTAGTTGGAACATAATAAGTCAATCCCCGTTATGTTAAACGGAGACCGGAGATAAACAATCTACTGGCCCGAGTTGGTTCAGGAAAGACTAGAAGCAAGATTGTTAAGATATGTGATCATATCAAGACAGCCCACAGAATACAGAAAGATTGCGCCGGCGAGCGGCATAAATCGTAGGAATTTGAGATACGAAGTATGGCTTCAATGGGAGCCTCGCCTAGAGAAGGCGTGGTGTGATTTGGAAAACGTGAAGGTTGGACCCCCGGTGTAGGGATCGGAACCATTGCTCACAAGTTGAAACTTCCAGAAAAAGATCAGTAGTGATCGCGACACATTTCATGTGTCTAGTCTTTAGAGGAGTCTGGCTCAAGGAACAATCATTGTTCCCACAAATAAGATTCACGTCAATGACAAAACGACAAAATTACTATAGAAACCTGTTAAGGTTATGGACCAAGAGTCCACAAGATACAGAGAAGACGTAATTGAATTACTTGAGTACGATAGAATTCATATCATGACCCAGAGTACTTGGGAACATAAAGACAAATTTTAAACATAAGTGACCACATTTGATTCACAACTCCCTTGTGACCGATGGCATCGCTTGAATTTCGGGACGTAATTCTTTTAATGGGGGGAGACTGTGACAACCGTCACTTTTCCGTACATTCCGTACACTAATTGAACAGTAATCTGTGCTTTAATAACTGTGCGTGATCTAGTTTACAAGACAAATGAATTTTTGATTCCTGTTATATACATGCAATGGAATTTCATGTTACAAGACTTTTATCGTTGCTACATGCAACACGATATAGTTCAAATAATGCACAGAACAGAATTGGCACCATTATCAGACAAACTAAAAATACTGACGAAGTTCAGTACATAGACATACGGTATTTTGAGGCCCAGTATGAGCCAGAGATGACGTATTACACTAGTATAGTGTGTAGGTAAGTAAGGACCACAAAAACTGCATGCCTAAGTGTTAGACAAAGTGCCGAAAAGTGCCTAAAACACACATAAAGTGCAAAATTCTGCACAAATCAGCAAAAATTCAGCATTTAACAAGATTATTACATGCAAAAATATGACTAAATGGTCCTGAATGCTTCCCTAAGTGTCAGGAATTAATAGTGTCACAAAAAGTTACATAAAAGACACTATAAGGTATAACTTAGCACCTTAACGGATAGGTATCTAACCGAACAACCGGACATTACCCGGAACACGAAAATATTGCTAGAAGCATTGTTCTATTATTTCATGGCTAGTTATGATCCCCGAACACCTTAACACTCACTAAAATATCTAGAAACCATCATAACTAACTACATACTTGGTTTTGAACTATAAACTAACTAGATGATTAAAATTTACAATTAGACCCCCCCATACTAGTAGACGGCCCACATGGCCTAAATGATGGGTACTACATAATCCTACTAGATCTCATATGATCTCTAAAGATATGTTCGAAGATTGTATTTAGTACTTAGGAAACATTATGACCAATGGACAATGGAGTTAGACATTATAAGGATCACTCATCTTCTTCATCAATCACCAACACAAACTCACTCTCTCTCCCTCCATAAGCTTACGGCCCAAACACCACCATACCACCATAATTTTTCTAGCTAATTCCCAAGTAATCTATGGTGATTCTAAGGTGTCTTAACCCTAATTAAGAAGGTTGCAAGCAACGGAACTTGAAGGACCTCTCTTGTGTGCTAGTATCCACTTGATTTTCCTCATTGTTCTTCCCTAGCTTTAAGCTAGTTGTAAGACTTCTTTGATCCTTGTTTACTTCATATTTTTAGTGGTTAATAGATATATTATGTTGAAATATACAAGAACACTAAAGATCATACACTTAAATCTTGAAACATAAAGCCTTCATATGATGAAATCTTGTTGAAAAATGAATAGAATGATGTTGTTTAGTGCATGAATAATGTTTGCTTGTTGATTTAGAGATATTGATGTTGATCATTACATGGAACTTGCTAGATTATGATTAAAAACATGATTTAGCAAGATAGGGGATGATTATGTAACAACATGAAATAATCATCTTCTTGATTAAACATGAACTTGAAAACAAAGTGATTTCTTGAAAAAGTAATAAACAAAGTAAGTTAATAATCTTGTAAATCCAAGACTTGTGAATGATTTTTCTAAAAGAACCGAGTTAAAAATGTGATTTTTGAAAGATCATGATTTTTACATAAACCTACATTATGTTTAGTGGAAAAACAAGCATATAAACATTTGTGAAACAAGGGAGTTAGAGAATCAACATTTGTGTAAAATATGTTTACAAGTTGTAAACATCTAAAATCTTCAAGAATGAAGTTTACCAAGTAGTAAATATATTTTGGAAGGTAACTAAGACTACTAAACAATTTACCAAGTTACTACGCGTTTTTGTGAAAGATCAAGTTCATGATTAAATTGTAAACGGAATAGTTTTTGCACTTGGTAAGTACAAGATGATTAGTGAATTGTCGTTGATTGTTTGAATGATTTTTGAAAAGAAAATGATATGCTAAATATCATGGACACCTCCATTTACAAAGGAAACTATGGCGAAATTTTCTAAAAATTCCAACACTTAGAAAATACTTTCTAAACAAGTGTTCACAAGTGTGTTTTAAACTATGATTTATAACATAAATTTTGCCATAAATTTTTGTAACAAAAATACAAGTATTGGAGGTTGGTTTTGTAAACAAAAATGGATAAATATGTATCTAGAATATATATTTTTACATTAAAATCATTGTGTGTGATTATGTGAAATAGTTATATTATTTTAGGGTAAAATAATATAACATAACCAAGAACTTACAATCCAAAATAATACCAAAAATTACAAGGAATAAAGTATATAAGTTAGACACTTAAATATTGGCGAACCGAACAAGAACGTAACTTATAAAATATTCCTGAAAATACTCTTACAAATAAATTTTTGGAAAGTATTATTTTGGGTACAAGAAACGAAAATATGATTTTTGAAAATATTAAAAGAGTAATATTGTATTTTCGACCAAGAGAAAATCTATTATTTTTGGAAGCAAGAAATATATTTTCTTAGGATATTTAGAAGATATATGATTTTTTTTTGAAGAAAAATATATATTTTCTTGACGATACATTATTTTTGGACAAAACAAGTCTACATATATTTTCTAGGTGAAAATATATTATTTTGGAAACTACAAATACAAGAATACGAGAATACATGTATAAAATACTCCCATCCTTGGGAAGGAAACACGAAATCAAATACTTGAAAAGTATTATAACTCTGGATGATGTAAAGACATAAAGGAAACGTAACTAAAAACATGAATACTAAGGCAAGGCACGGCCCGCTCGTCTAATAGACCCTAGCACATTGTAGGTAGTCGTGTTTGTTGACGAGATTTGAGTTACGAGTACTGAAGACGCAAAACAGTGAGTTCATGCTCCCCCTTTTCTTTAACTGTTTTTGGTTTTATAACTCTCGGGGGTGAAATACATGTTACGAATACTTAAACGGTATGAAATGCCTATGAAATACTAGATCATGTGAGCATAGACTAGATACGGAAATGCCATTAAAACATTCATTAGGGATGAGGGTTAGATCTAACGGGTACGGCCGAACCCCACTCATGGTCACAACTAGTACCTAGTAGTGCTTCGGAGTCCCAGTCGAGGTTAATCGACACACTCTAGGGAAATCGACAAGGGTATGAGCCATTACGACTGCTCCCTATCAGCCATTACGAGTGCTCCCTATGAGCCATTACGAGTGCTCCCTATGAGCCATAACGAGTGCTCCCTATGTCCTTACATGCCTTAAAGTCCTTGTAAAACATTCATGTTCATACACGCTTTCATACCTGCTTTACAAAGGAATCTCTCAAAGATTTACAAGAATTACAATACACAAACAAGACGCATGAACTCGCTCAACTTTTGTTGATGTTTTCCAAAATTACATGTATTTCAGGTAACAAGATGGATCTTGGGCGCAGGTGTCGTAACTAGAAGTAGACTACAAGTTTAGATGTCATCCCCTTTTGTTGGTTTGTAACCTTGTCGAAGGTTGTGTTTTAAAAACTTGAATAACCAGTGTTTGTAATACTCAAATTTTATGAATGGATGAACATCGTTTTGATCATGTAGTTGTTTATTATGATTGAATGCAATGATATTAAACCAGTCACACATCATACGCTTCCGCAAAACACAGGGTGTGACAACTAGTCCTGTGATAAGTATTATATGCCTAAACATGTTTAATATTGTTGCATAATTAGTTTAAGTGTTAAAATTTTGGTTACATATGCTTAAATTCAAATTATGCATAAAAAGGGCATTTTGGTCATTTCCTAAGGCATATAAACTACCTATCATACAACTAATTAAACTAAGTGACCATAAGTTATAACCTCGGAACGTTATTCCCTATACAATTACGGTCATAAAATAAGCTTGGTTGGATCCTAATGATCGACCAAATGGGTCAGGTTTGAAAGTATAAGCGGTTGTCGAGACCACTTGACTTACGACCCAAAACAAGCACTAAGCTAAAAGTGACGAATTAAACAAGTTAAAACATGTTTAACTATGTTAGAAAACTGATTTGGTATCAAAACAAAGTGTTTTGATACCCGAAAATAGTTTCGTCGCAAAATGCACATAATCGTGCATTATGACCGAAACTTTGACTCGTCACTTCGACTAGTAAACGTGGTAATCAGTTGGTATAGTCGCAAGGGACCATAACCATCGTGATTACGCTCACGTTGCAAAGTTCAAACGAACTTTGTTTTGACCAGATCATGGTCTAGCTGAAAGTCAAACACTGTTTGACTTTCTTGCTTGAAATAAATAACAAAGCATGAAAAAACACTTACAAGTGTCCTAAGCTTGGAAAATGAACTAGAAAACTCACGTAGAAAGCATCCAAAAGATGGTAGCCTTCACTTAGAGTTCAAGATGAGAAAGATGAGGAACGAGCAAGAATGAAGCAAGAAGACCTTGCTATTTATAGTAATTCATGGATTGTAGGATTGTGACATGTGTCTTGTGTGGCCTCCAAAGAAGATCAAGATCATGCCAAGTGTTAGGACCAGATTTAAAGGCTTGTAGAACACATAAACCAGCCCACAAGATTGAAAACAAACATTAAAAATAGGTTGCAACAGCTGGGTTTGAAGAAAAATGCTTTCTGCTGCGCTGGAGGGTCCTTATGGACCGTATGGGTATTATGCTTACGGTCCGTAAGCATGGGTCCTTGCAGCAAGTTTTGAAAAATGACAGTTTTGGTCCCTGCAGCCTGGTTTGTCGCATTTGGCACTTCTAACACCCGTTAAGCCCATTTTCAAGCTCCATGATGAAGATAAAGTATATTTAACATGAATCATGCTCAAAAATGTCACGGATGTCGATTCGTTTGGCCGTACGGTTGCGGTTTTCGGGTAATTACGACGAAAATCGTAACGGACGCGAAAACGATTCAAATTGAGAAACGAACGGTATTTTTGCATTCCCATCACTAAAATACAATATTTTAATGATTACAAAATTTTTGGATGTCCTGATATGGTCAGAATCCAAGATATGCACGTAGATGCATACTTTCGCAGTTTTGACGTTTTTAGTCCCTGTGATCAAATAAGCGTATTTGTGCATACCGAACCCCTTGAAACTTATTTATAAGCTATGTTAAGGGTATTTAGGGTATGTTTAATTTATGATATTGTTCTGGAGAGTACGTTGCTATACGAATCGGTAGACTTTTGCAGTTTGTCACAATTAGTCCCTGTGATCGAATAAACTTGTTTTTGCCATACCAAACCCTTCAAAACTTATTTCTAAGTTATGTAAAGGTTATTTAAGGTATGTTAATCTTATGTCACTGTCCGGAGTGTTTTTCGCGTTAAACTGATTACTTTTGCGTAACAGTCTGCATATAACTTTCAAGAAAGTGATATGTGCAAAAGTCACATGTATTTGTACAAATCCCAAGAATGAAACAGAAGATTTCATTGGATTCGTATTTGCATGATGGTCGTAGAGGCACAGTTGTCACAGTCTCCCCTACTTTAGGAAATTTCGTCCCAAAATTTATTCGTAGGAGTCTGTCTGTATAGTTGTGTTAAACAATTGTCTTGCATGGAATCTAGGGTGTTATCTATTCGCATAGATTAACCCATCAAGGATCTCCACGTATGGCATAACTTCATCATTCCCTAGTGGATGCTTCCTCAGGTAATGCGGAAAGTGGGAATGGGCTGTTATACCTATGATGCTCATCTCCTAATGGATACTCCCTCGATTAAAGCAGGAAGTGGAGATGAGGGATTTGATTAATGGTAAAACCAAATCAATCAATAGTTCTGTGAGTATCCTTTAAGAGTCTAACTATTAGGATAGAAAGATCTTGTAAGGATTTGGCCCTTTGTTTCAGTGTCTTGTAAAGCATTCCTAAAAATCCAATCACGGATTTAAAAGAAGTACTTTAAGTGTCCCTTTAAGAATCTAACTACTCAGATAGGAATATTTTATAAGGATTTGTATTTCATTTCCTCAGTGGATAATCTGCAGAAGCGAAAATGAATGGATAATTCATTTTCCTCAATGGATTCTTCGTCAGAAGTGGAAATGAAAGGTGAATAGGTTATTCATTTCCAATGGATATTTCTTCAAAAGAGAAAATGAACGGGTAATTCATTTTCTCCAATGGATACTTTTATCAGAAACGGAAAGGAAGGAATATATAGGTTGTTCATTTCTCAAAGGCTATTTCTTCAGAAGCGAAAATGAATGGATAATTCATTTTCCTCAATGGATACTTCGTCAGAAGTAGAAATTAAGGATTGTTGAATAAGTTATTCATTTTCCCGATTGATATTTCTCCGGAAGCGAAAATGAATGGATAATTCATTTTCCTTAGTGGATACTTCGTCAGAAGTGGAAATGAAGGATTATTGTATATATTATTCATTTTGTCACACCCCTTTCTAAGGCGGAAGCACGAGGTGTGATCATGAAAGGTTATCATTGCATACGATTGGTAAACATACTACATGCTCGTAAAAATAACTTCAAATGCCAAACATTACATTACTGAAAACGTAGATTAAGTGTTTACATCACGAGACTGCAAATTGTCTGAAAGTTTACAACTTTATTTAAGGATAAACATAAACGACATCCAGGAGCATGAGTAAGACCGCGCGCACATCCACTTTTAGTTACCTGAAATACATGTGAGTTTTGGAAAAACGTCAACATAATGTTGGTGTGAATTCATGCAGTTCTTGTATAAATCAAGTATTCCCGTATAAATCAAGTATTCTTGTATAAATCACGTATTCTTATATAAATCAAGTATTCTTGTATGTATCAAGGTTGTTAATGGGTTGCAAAGCCACTAACATGTGACACGACATAGGAAGTCACCAAACCATAGGCATTTTTCTAGTTGTCGATTCACGACGGAGACACAAAAGCACTACTCGGTACTAGTTTTCACCAAGAGTGTGGCTGCCCGGTCACCCGTTAGATCTAACCTTTTGTTCTACGGTCTAAGTATGTACACGATTAATGGAGCTTATGGCACCCTATTCGTGACACGATTTCTCGTATCATTTCTTGTATCATTTCTCGTATCATTCCTTAAAACGCATCATACTTGGTACTAGTTATCACCAAGAGTGCTTCTTGTTTTTGTATCATATCATTTATAAACATTGTAACATTTGTAACATGTATTTCACCCCCGAAGTTATAAAACTGAAAACAGTTAAAAGAAAAGGGGCAGCATGAACTCACAACTTTGCGTTCCTGCGTCGTAAACTTCACCGGATTTGCTTAATTAACGTCGTGACCTATACGCGTTTTCTTAACGTTAGTCACTAGACTTGTATCGCACAAGTACAGTCACTATCTTTTGTATATGTTTTCTTGTGTTTAAAATATTATATATTTTTAACTATGTATCTTACTTATATTATTTTCTCAAAAATAAATATAAGTATCTTGTATTTTTGCACCCGAATTATGTATTTTGTCCAAAACTTTATTTCACGTTCATAACTTGTCCAAGTTATTTATTCTATCATGTAATATACTTTCATTAATATATTTTCTTGTATTTGTCTTAGTATATTGTATGTGTATTTTTGTATTTTCACTCCTTAGGAGTATTTAGTGTATTTTCAAGTCCTAATACACTATCACGTATAATACATACTACATACACTTAGCACAAAATTTGGTGATTAATAAATATATATAATTTTCTAAAAAATATACATACTTAATATCAATTTTAATCTTGAAGAAATCATCATTTTTAACACAAAAATTACGGAAACCTTGGTAAAGGTTTTTAGATACATTTTTAGGGAATAAGTTTCTCAAAAACTTATATTTTTCTAAGTGTCAAAATTTATAAAAATTTTGACATAGTTTCCCCTTAAAATGGAGGTCTCCCATGTTTTCAAAACATGTGTTTATTTTCTTTTAAATCATCATCAAACAATCATCCACTCACTCAACACTTACCAAGTATCAAAATCAAGTATATTACACTACATCATGAACTCGAAGTTTTTGTAAGAACTTGTAGTAACCTACCATGTTATTTAGTAGGTTTAGATGCCCTTAAAAACATGGTTGTTTTTTTGTAAATCACATTATTAAAAGGTTTGGTCCTTTACAACTTGTAATCACATTTTACAAAAATATTTATTTGTAACATCTTCTTGTTTCTCTAGTATCTTTACACTTATTTTATCACCAAAAGTAGTGTATGTTTAAGTAAAACCAAGATCTTCTAAAAATCATATTTTAAACTTGGTTCTATTAGAAAAACCACTCATGAATCTTAGATTCACAAGATTACTAGCTTGCTTTGTTTAATATTTTCCAAGAAATCATTCATTTATCAAGTTCATGACTTAACAAGAAGATGATTATTCTAAGTTTACATAATCATCCTCCCACTTGCTAGATCATGTGTTTAATCACCATCTAGCAAGCTTCATGTGATGTTCAACATCATCATTTCAACTAACAAGCATTATTCATACACTAAACTCTTAGTTTCATCACTATTTCATTATATGTAAGACTTCTGTTCAAGATTCAAGTTCAAGTCTTTTAGTGTTCATAAGATTTTCAACATAACAAGTCTTTTAACCACTAAAAATAGAAGTAAACAAGGGTGTTCAAGAATCTTACAACTAGCTTAAAGCTAGGGAAGAACTATGATGAAAATGTGGTGGATAATAGCACATAAAGGTGGTCCTTCAAGTACCGTGAGCACCGAGCTTCGTTAGACACCTTGTATCACCTTGAAGTACACTTGGATTGCTTAAACTTGAATCAAAAATATGGTGGTGGTGATAGGGGGTTTCGGCCGTAGCTTGTTAGAGGGAGAGAAGGAGAAATTTTGGTGTGTTGGTGAACTAATGATCTCTAGGTCTTATAACCATTCAACATCTTTGTCCCATGGGTAATATGTTCTTAAAAGTACTAGCATAATCCACCAAATCCCAAGGTGATCAATGGAAGAGATTTAGGAAGATTTTGAAAGATTCAAACAAATCTTGGGTGGGGCCACACATGTGAGCCGAGAATTAGGAGTGGGGGGGGGTTAATTGTAAATTAGATGGTAAGTAGGTGATTTAGTGGAAGGTAAATGGTAAAATCTAGTGTTTAGTGTGTTATGTGCTTTATGTAGACAGTTTAAGTGTTCGGGAACCAATACTAGCTCAGAAAAAGTGAAACAGTGTTTCTAGCAATATTTTTATGTTCCGGGTAATGTCAGGTTGTTCGGTTAAATACCGGTTCATTAAAGTGCTAAATTGCACCGTTTAGTGTCCTTTATGTCCCCTTTTGTAACACTTTCAATTCCCGACACTTAGGGAAGTATTCTAAATGATAAATCATGAATTTTGTATAATATTTACGTGTTAAAAGCTGATTTATAGCTGAATTCAATAAAATTCTGCACTTAAAGTGCGTTTCGGGTGCTTTTTTGTTCCTATTTTAGCTTCCGGAAAGTCTATATATAAACCCTTGTATGTACTCTTGGGTTTTCATGTATTCTTGTCGTTGGACCTACACCTAGGCCTCAATTCTACTGTCTGACTGCTTTCTGCAGAATTGTTGACACAATGTGTCTTACCGGTGAGTTTACTAGTATTTCTGACGCAACGCTGTTCATTAATGCATAAAGTAATTCTTGTAGTATAAAACATGCATGAATTCACTTGTATATCATGTAATCAATCAATGTTGACATTTAAGCACATAGTTGCAGTCATTAAATAATAATTAAAGTGTACGGAAATTACCGGTTTGGTGCCAGTTGTCACACTCTCCCCCCGTTAAAAGAATTTCGTCCCGAAATTCAGGCTAATCTATCTCTCGCAGGAGTTTTCTTGAATAGATGGGGGTACTTGGCTTTGAACTGGTCTTCACGTTCCCACGTATACTCATGTCCGTGCTTAGAGTTCCAACATACTTTGACAAGCTTGACACTGCTCCTCCTGGTCTTGTTGACTTTCCAGGCTGTAACCTCAACGGGTTGTTCTGTAAATCGGAGGGTGTCATCAATATGCACTTCATCCGCAGGGATGATCATGTTTTCTTGTGTTGGACTCTTCTTGAGGTTGGATACATGGAACGTATCATGTACTCCATTAAGTTATTCTGGTAATCCAACTTTATGCCACGATACCAATTCTTTCTAAGATCTTGAATGGTCCGATGTATCGTGGATTCAGCTTTCCACGTTTTCCAAATCTTACTACGCCCTTCCAAGGTGAGACCTTCAACAAAACTTTGTCTCCCACCTCGAACTGTAATGGTTTTCGTCTTCGATCAGCGTAGCTCTTTTGTCGATCTCGAGCCGCCTTAATGCGCTCTCGGATCTGCATAATCTTGTCGGTTGTCTCTTGTACAAGTTCAGGACCAACCATTCGTTTGTCTCCAGCGTCTGCTCAACATAAAGGCGAGCGGCACTTGCGGCCATACAGAGCTTCGAACGGTGCGGCTTTTATACTCGTATGATAGCTGTTATTGTAGGAAAACTCAACTAAAGGTAGGTGAGTATCCCAGCTGCCGCCTAAGTCCATAACACATGCGCGAAGCATATCTTCTAGCATTTGTATAGTTCGTTCGCTCTGGCCGTCTGTTTGTGGATGGAAGGCCATGCTTAGATCTAGTTGAGATCCACAGGCTTCCTGAAAGGATTGCCAGATTCTTGAGACAAAGCGTCCATCTCTGTCTGAAATAATTGAGATAGGTACTCCATGACGTGCCACGATTTCTTTCAAGTATATCTCAGCAAGCTTTCCAGTGCTTTCTTTTTCTCGGATCGGTAGGAAATGCGCAGATTTCGTTAATCGATCAACTATCACCCATATCATATCGTGCCCTCTAGGGGTCTTGGGTAATTTTGTTATGAATTCCATCGAGATTTGCTCCTATTTCCACATGGGTATCTCTGGTTGTTGTAGTAGGCCGGACGGTTTTTGATATTCAACTTTAACCTTAGCACAGGTTAGGCATTTTCCAACATAAACAGCAACATCGCTCTTGAGTCTCGGCCACCAATAGTATTCTTTCAAGTCTTGATACATCTTGTCTGATCCTGGATGGATCGAGTATCTCGATTTATGCGCTTCATCAAGGATGACTTCTCGAGTACCGCCATAGAGCGGAACCCAAATACGCTTCTTAAATATAAGGTTCCCTCTTCATTTGGTACCATATATTTCAACATACCCCGAAGGTATTCAGCCTTACGGTTTTCCATCTTAAGGGCTTCTTGTTGTGCATCACGAATACGTGTAGTGAGGTTCGTTCGAATAGTCATTTCCAATGCTCGAACCCTTAGGGTTTTAACCCTTTCCTTTCGGCTTAATGCGTCTGCTACAACGTTTGCCTTTCCAGGATGGTACTTAATCTCACAGTCATAATCGTTCAACAGTTCGACCCATCGTCGCTGACGCATGTTTAATTCTTTCTGATCAAATATGTGTTGTAGGCTTTTGTGATCTGTGAAGATTGTACATCGAGTACCATATAAATAGTGTCGCCAGATTTTCAAGGCGAATACCACTGCGTCTAGCTCCAGGTCGTGAGTGGTATAATTCTTTTCATGTACCTTCAACTGTCTTGAAGCATAAGCGATGACTTTCTGGCGTTGCATGAGCACGCAACCCAAACCTTGTTGCGAAGCGTCGCAGTATACCACGAATCTACAGTTACCGGGTAAGGATAGTATCGATGCATCGCATAGCTTATTTTTAAGTAGCTAGAAGGCTTCTTCTTGCTTGTCACCCCAGTCGTATTTCTTGTCTTTCTGCGTAAGGGTTGTCAATGGTTGAGCTATCTTTGAGAAATTCTCAATAAACCATCGGTAATAGCCTGCTAAACCCAAAAATTGTTGAACTTCAGTTGGGGTTTTGGGGGCTTCCCAATTCTTTATGGCTTCAATATTGGATGGGTCTACATGAATGCCCTTCTCATTCACAACGTGACCAAGAAATTGAACTTCGCGAATCCAAAATTCACACTTGGAGAATTTTGCATAAAGCTTCTCTTTCTTCAGTAATTCCAAAATGGTTCTGAGGTGTTGCTCGTGCTCTTCTTTCGTTCGCGAATAAATCAGGATATCATCGATAAATACAATCACGAATTTATCGAGATATGGTTTGCATACGCGGTTCATCAGATACATAAATACTGCTGGCGCGTTTGTCAGTCCGAATGGCATCACTAGAAACTCGTAATGCCCATAGCGTGTTCTGAATGCAGTCTTTGGTACGCTTTCCTCTTGAATCCTTAACTGATGGTATCTAGATCGAAGATCGATCTTGGAATAGTAGCTCGATCCTTGCAACTGATCAAATAAGTCATCAATCCTCGGTAGCGGGTACCGATTCTTGATTGTGAGCTTGTTCAGTTCTCTGGAGCTCCCCAAGGTGAGAAGCTTGGCCTTATAAATCCTTTATCCAACCACTCCTGGAGTTTTGTAGATAATTCTTGCATCTCAGATGGTGCAAGTCGATAGGGTGCCTTGGCTACAGGGGCGGCTCATGGAACCAAGTCTATACGGAATTCGACTTGTCGTTGCGGAGGTAGCCCTGGAAGATCTTCGGGAAAAACATCAGGGAATTCCTTCACCACAGGAATGTCTTCAAGTTTCGGCTCCTCAGCCTTCTTGTCTACAACATGTGCCAAGAAAGCGACGCATCCTTTCCTTAAGCACTTTTGTGCCTTCATACAACTGATGATTCGCAGAGGCGCGTCTCGTTTTTCTCCATGTACGATGAGAGTTTCATCATTCGCCAGAGGGATGCGAATGATTTTCTTGTGACAAATAACTTCAGCTTTGTTTTTGGACAACCAGTCCATTCCGACCACTACATCGAAGCTACCCAATTGAATAGGTAAGAGGTCGATGCTAAATCTTTGTTCACCAAGTTCTAATGTGCAACCTCTAACAACTTCGCCCGATTCAACAAGTTTCCATTGGCTAGTTCTATAGAATAAGGAATATCTAATCTACTAGATTCTATTCCAAGCATGCGTTTAAATTCCACACACATGAAGCTATAGTCGGCACCAGTGTCAAATAATATGGATGCAAAGTGATTGTTAACGAGAAACGTACCGGTGACCACGTTAGGGTCCTCGTGTGCGTTCCTTGCTCCAATCACAAATGCTCGAGCCTGAGCGTTGTTTCCCCTTGGGCAGTCTTTCATGAAACGATCATTGCTTCCACAACTGAAGCATCCTTGGTTTCGCCCAGCTCCATTCCCAATCTGGTTACCATTGCCATTTCCATTTCCACCGTTGTTTTTATTACCAGTACCGTTGCGGTTTCCATTCACGTTCTTTCCTTTACCCCAACAATCCTTAGTATGGTGACCCATTTTTCCACACTTGTCGCATCTTGGAATGTGACAAACTCCTTCGTGATGACGCTTGCACTGATTGCATTTGGGCAGAGTGCCCAGGTATCCCTTAGCTGGAGCGTCATTCATGGTTGCAAGAGTTTTCGCCTCCTGAGGCGGGTTGGGGTCACGCTTCTTGTTGTTGAAACCCTTGTTGTTGCGTGTCGGTTGATTCAGGTTCGCGTGCTTCCTTTTCTTGTCACCGGACGACCCAGCATGCGTCTCGGTCTTTTCAGTGGGGTTCAGTGATAACTTCTTCATACGAACACAGTCTTCAGTAAGGCTGACAGCCAGAGTTACAGCCTCAGTGATCGTTTGAGGTTTGGCCGAAGTTACCATGCCGTGAAATTCTGAGGCCAATCCCCAAATGTAGCGTTCAACATGCTTAAATTCGGGAGTCACCATGTAGGGGATCACTCTAGACAAATCGTGGAACCTTCGAGTATACCCCGTAATGTCAACACCTTCCAGGGTCAAGTGCCAGAACTCGGTCTCCAACCTTTGGAGTTCAGCACGAGAGCAATACTTCTCCCTCATTCGTTCCTTTAGTTCGTCCCAAGTCATGACATACGCGGCATCATCACTCAGAGTTTGGACTTGCAAGTTCCACCAAGTCAAAGTTTCATCAACACACAACCCATTAGCAAAAGTGACTTGCTGATCCGTGGTACACTTGCTCATGCGGATAGTAGATTCAGTCTTTTCCGTCCAGCGTACAAACGCCACTGCACCTCCAGTGCCATCGTAGTTCAGTGGTTTGCAGTCGAGGAACTGCTTGAAGGTGCAGCATGTAATTGATCCAACAAACTCACACGTGAGCAATCAAAGAAATAATGAAACAAAGACCGTTCATAAATTTCTCCATTCTTAGCGAATTGTCTTAAGGTTACCTTGAGCTGCGTTTCCTCCAGACGAATCTCCATGTCCGTTACGTCTAGCCTTGCTTGGTCCTCCACTGTCTTCGGTGCGGTTTGCTTCGTACTGGGCGATAGCTGCGGAGATCCTTTCTTCCAGTAGAGCGTTAAGCTCTTCAGCAGTTCTTGGCAGTGGGGGAGGAGGAGGTTGATCACGAGCGTTCACAGCTCTTCTGGGTGCCATGTTCTGACAGAACATAACACAATAGGGTTAGACAATTGTTTGATATCGTCGTACGAGACAGTAGTAGTATATATATACAGGCATATACCACATAAGTGACATCAAACAATTTTTACTCCAGCAGAGTACTTAATAGGCTGGAGGAGGGGTGTTCACGTTTGACCTTTTTGCTCTGAGGGAATCTATACGTGGCAAGACTTGCTATGGTTTCTGTGCACTGAATTCCATAATTATGTATGCATCCATAATTACGTAACTCCTTGCACAGTCCGCACAGTTCGTTTCATCCTCGTATCTCTTCCTTCAGATAAGCCATTCTACTTCTGGTATATGTATATATTAATTATCACACATAATTGCAAGTAATTCTTAATAACAGACAAGTGCTACTCCAGTGCACCCTAAGTCTTGTAGTGTCTTTTCTTAACTCTTTGTAAACAGTTTCAGGTGGATGTCGCGGAAAGTTTTATGCTATGAAAACTTTTTGAAAAAAATTGTTTTCGTGAAAGGATTCTAGAGATTGTAGACTAGACTCGAGAAGGAATCCTGGTTCACTACAATCGCAGCTCTGATACCAATCTGTCACACCCCTTTCTAAGGCGGAAGCACGAGGTGTGATCATGAAAGGTTTTCATTGCATACGATTGGTAAACATACTACATGCTCGTAAAAATAACTTTAAATGCCAAACATTACATTACTGAAAACGTAGATTAAGTGTTTACATCACGAGACTGCAAATTGTTTGAAAGTTTACAACTTTATTTAAGGATAAACGTAAACGACATCCAGGAGCATGAGTAAGACCGCTCGCACATCCACTTTTAGTTAGCTGAAATACATGTGAGTTTTGGAAAAAACGTCAACATAATGTAGGTGTGAATTCATGCAGTTCTTGTATAAATCAAGTATTCCCGTATAAATCAAGTATTCTTGTATAAATCACGTATTCTTGTATAAATCAAGTATTCTTGTATGTATCAAGGTTGTTAATGGGTTGCAAGGCCATGAACATGTGACACGACATAGAAAGTCACCAAACCATAGGCATTTTTCTAGTTGTCGATTCACGACGGAGACACAAAAGCACTACTCGGTACTAGTTTTCACCAAGAGTGTGGCTGCCCGGTCACCTGTTAGATCTAACCTTTTGTTCTGCGGTCTAAGTATGTACACGATTAATGGTGCTTATGGTACCCTATTCGGGACACGATTTCTCGTATCATTTCTCGTATCATTTTTTGTATCATTTCTCGTATGAACTCACAACTTTGCGTTCCTGCGTCGTAAACTTCACCGGATTTGCTTAATTAACGTCGTGACCTATACGCGTTTTCTTAACGTTAGTCACTAGACTTGTATCGCACAAGTACAGTCACTATCTTTTGTATATGTTTTCTTGTGTTTAAAATAATATATATTTTTAACTATGTATCTTACTTATATTATTTTCTCAAAAATAAATATAAGTATCGTGTATTTTTGCACCCGAATTATGTATTTTGTCCAAAACTTTATTTCACGTTCATAACTTGTCCAAGTTATTTATTCTATCAAGTAATATACTTTCATTAATATATTTTCTTGTATTTGTCTAAGTATATTGTATGTGTATTTTTGTATTTTCACTCCTTAGGAGTATTTAGTGTATTTTCAAGTCCTAATACACTATCACGTATAATACATGTTACATACACTTAGCACAAAATTTGGTGATTAATAAATATATATAATTTTCTAAAAAATATACATACTTAATATCAATTTTAATCTTGAAGAAATCATCATTTCTTAACACAAAAATTAGGGAAACCTTGGTAAAGGTTTTTAGATACATTTTTAGGGAATAAGTTTCTCAAAAACTTATATTTTTCTAAGTGTCAAAATTTATAAAAATTTTGACATAGTTTCCCCTAAAAATGGAAGTTTCCCATGTTTTCAAAACATGTGTTTATTTTCTTTTAAATCATCATCAAACAATCATCAATTCACTCAACACTTACCAAGGGTCAAAATCAAGTATATTTCACTACATCATGAACTCGAAGTTTTTGTAAGAACTTGTAGTAACTTACCATGTTATTTAGTAGGTTTAGATACCCTTAAAAACATGGTTGTTTGTTTGTAAATCACATTATTAAAATGTTTGGTCCTTTACAACTTGTAATCACATTTTACAAAAATATTTATTTGTAACATCTTCTTGTTTCTCTAGTATCTTTACACCTATTTTATCACCAAAAGTAGTGTATGTTTAAGTAAACCAAGATCTTCTAAAAATCATATTTTAAACTTGGTTCTATTAGAAAAACCACTCATGAATCTTAGATTCACAAGATTAGTAGCTTGCTTTGTTTAATATTTTCCAAGAAATCATTCATTTATCAAGTTCATGACTTAACAAGAAGATGATTATTCTAGGTTTACATAATCATCCTCCCACTTGCTAGATCATGTGTTTAATCACCATCTAGCAAGCTTCATGTGATGTTCAACATCATCATTTCAACTAACAAGCATTATTCATACACTAAACTCTTAGTTTCATCACTATTTCATTATATGTAAGACTTCTGTTCAAGATTCAAGTTCAAGTCTTTTAGTGTTCATAAGATTTTCAACATAACAAGTCTTTTAACCACTAAAAATAGAAGTAAACAAGGGTGTTCAAGAATCTTACAACTAGCTTAAAGCTAGGGAAGAACTATGATGAAAATGTGGTGGATAATAGCACATAAAGGTGGTCCTTCAAGTACCGTGAGCACCGAGCTTCGTTAGACACCTTGTATCACCTTGAAGTACACTTGGATTGCTTAAACTTGAATAAAAAATATGGTGGTGGTGATAGGGGGTTTCGGCCGTAGCTTGTTAGAGGGAGAGAAGGAGAAATTTTGGTGTGTTGGTGAACTAATGATCTCTAGGTCTTATAACCATTCAACATCTTTGTCCCATGGGTAATATGTTCTTAAAAGTACTAGCATAATCCACCAAATCCCAAGGTGATCAATGGAAGAGATTTAGGAAGATTTTGAAAGATTCAAACAAATCTTGGGTGGGGCCACACATGTGAGCCGAGAATTAGGAGTGGGGGGGGGTTAATTGTAAATTAGATGGTAAGTAGGTGATTTAGTGGAAGGTAAATGGTAAAATCTAGTGTTTAGTGTGTTATGTGCTTTATGTAGACAGTTTAAGTGTTCGGGAACCAATACTAGCTCAGAAAAAGTGAAACAGTGTTTCTAGCAATATTTTTATGTTCCGGGTAATGTCAGGTTGTTCGGTTAAATACCGGTTCATTAAAGTGCTAAATTGCACCGTTTAGTGTCCTTTATGTCCCCTTTTGTAACACTTTCAATTCCCGACACTTAGGGAAGTATTCTAAATGATAAATCATGAATTTTGTATAATATTTACGTGTTAAAAGCTGATTTATAGCTGAATTCAATAAAATTCTGCACTTAAAGTGCGTTTCGGGTGCTTTTTTGTTCCTATTTTAGCTTCCGGAAAGTCTATATATAAACCCTTGTATGTACTCTTGGGTTTTCATGTATTCTTGTCGTTGGACCTACACCTAGGCCTCAATTCTACTGTCTGACTGCTTTCTGCAGAATTGTTGACACAATGTGTCTTACCGGTGAGTTTACTAGTATTTCTGACGCAACGCTGTTCATTAATGCATAAAGTAATTCTTGTAGTATAAAACGTGCATGAATTCACTTGTATATCATGTAATCAATCAATTTTCACATTTAAGCACATAATTACAGTCATTAAATAATAATTAAAGTGTACGAAAATTACCGGTTTGGTGCCAGTTGTCACACATTTCCCGGATGGATATTTCTTCAGAAGCAAAAATGAATTGATAATTCATTTTCCTCAATGGATACTTCGTTAGAAATGGAAATGAAAGAATCAATACATGATTATTTATTCCCCAATGGATATTTCTTTAGAAGTGAAAATGAATGGATAATTCATTTTCCTCAGTGGATACTTCATTAGAAGCGGAATGAATTTATTCATTTTCCTCAGTGGATATTTCTTTAGAAGCGAAAATGAATGGATAATTCATTTTCCTCAGTGGATACTTCGGGTATGTTTGGCATGGAGCTTTTAGGAGCTTTTAGAAGCTTCTAGCTTTAAGCTTTTAAGAAAAAGCTCCTACTCAATAAAAGGTCTTGTTTGGTTGAAGGAGCTTTAAGCTTTTAGGTTAGGAGCTTGAAGCTTTTGGTTGAACGCTACTACTAGTAGCGTTTAGAAGGAGCTACAAGCTTTTAGGGAAAAATGACTATTTTAACCACTAAAAATAAGGAACTTTTTAATGCACCAACTTTCTAAATTTTTAGTTATGTCCATTTTGGTCATTTTATACATTTTATTAAAAGCTCCAGCTACTCTACCAAACACCAAATATATCTAAAAAGCTACAGCTACTAGCTACCAGCTACAGCTACTAGCTACCAGCTTCCAGCCACCAGCTACCAGCCACCAGCTACTTTTGCCAAACATACCCTTCATCAGAAATGAAAATGAATTTGATCATTATCCTCAGTGGATATTTCTTCAGAAGCGAAAATGAATGGATAGTTCATTTTCGTCAGTGGATACTTCATTAGAAACAAAAATGAACACGGTTCTCGAATGGATTATTCATTTCCCAGTGGATATCTCTTTCAGAAGCGAAAAATGAGTAGCTAGTTCATTTTTCCTCAGTGGATACTTCATCAGAAAGGACATGAATATAGACAACCTTTGTTTCTTGTTTTATTTAACACATGACAAAACTTGTTGTAGTTTCTGTGCACTGAATTCCATAATTACGTATGCATCCATAATTACGTAATTCCCTGCATAGTCCGCACAGTTTATTTTATAATGTGTAGGGGATAGAATCAAACGAACAACCTTGTGATAACTTTGACTAGATCTCCATAGGGTCTCTTTAATTAGGTCAACACATAAAAACATAAACACCTAATCATATAATCACACAATTGTCAACTTGGTTATCAACTTGTTATCAGCTTCTTACTTACTTGTTATCAATCTTGTTATCACTTGTTATTAACTTGTCGTTGATTTGTACATATGCATTTAAAGTACACCAGGAATCCAATCAATGGACTTCAGTTAGTACTTTAAACATCATCAAGAATCCAACTATGAAGATAGGAAGATCCTATAAGGATTTGAAATTGGTGTGGCGAAGATGTTTTGAAAATCAGAATGTATTGATATGTACATAGACATATCGCATAAGACCAATTAAGGACCTATTGAAAAGTACCCTTAGATATCCAAGCAAGGATTTAAAGTGGTACTTTAAGTATTCGTCCGAAGTTGTAACTTGTACCTTGCACTTTGTTTTCTTTAGAAGAAACGAGTACTTACATTTTTATGGAGATCGCGGGCGATCTTAAAATTGAAATAACTATGAGAGTAGTTTGTCTTGCAAGGAACACGGTTCCTTGGTGTCGGTATTGTGGGGGCGTGTTATTCATACATGTAACCACATTTGTTTTCGTACATCAAATGTGAATAAAGATCTTGTATATTTGTTATTTGTTTATATTTGTTAATGAATGTCATTTGTTATGTAAATACGTCCCAATAAGTTCGTTCACATTATCGAAATCGTTTTGTTTAATATAAACCATAGTATTCGTTTTTGAAATCGTTGAAATTGTTTAACACATATGAATCACCCCAAAACAATCAAAAATAGTAAAATAGGGGAACTATGTACTCACGTTGATTTGGAAAGTATCCTCGATCTAATGAACTTAACGAAGCTCAGGCACACCAAAGAAATCAAGTAGTACCTAGTAATCATATCGCTAGTTAATAAATAGACACCTAAATCGGAAGATTGTGAGAACGAGGTCTCGCAAACCAAATGAGGATTGGAGCTCATGTGATATGGTTTAACAAAGCCTACATTCTAAATTGGAACCTATCCTAAGTGCTTACGACCCGTTACGACCCGTTAGGGTAGTCTACGCTACTTTAACGCGTCGTTCGCGCGAATACGCGTTCGAGGCGCCTAACTAGTCCTATGACAAGTATTATATGCCCTAACTTTTTTAAATATGTTGCATAATCAGTTTAAATGAAAAAGTTAGGTTACATATGCTTAAAATCAAATTATGCATGAAAAGGGCATTTTGGTCATTTTCCTAAGGCATATAAACTACCTATCAAAACAACGAATTAAACTAAGTGGCCATAAGGTATAACCTCGGAAGGTTATTCCCTATATAACTATGGTCACAAAACATGCTTGGTCGGATCCTAACGATCGACCAAACGGGTCGGGTTCGAAAGTCTAAGCGGTTGTCAAGACCGCTTGACTTACGACCCTAAACAGGCACACTAGACTAAAAGTGACGAGTTAAACATGTTAAAACATGATTAACTAAATTAGAAAACAATTTTGATATCAAAACAAAGTGTTTTGATATCAAAACAAAGTGTTTTGATACCCAAAAATAGCTTCGTCGCAAAATACTCATAAACACGTATTTTGACCGAAACTTTGACTCGTCACTTCGACTAATCAACGTGGTAATCTGTAGGTATAGTCACAAGGGACTATAACCATCGTAATTACGCTCACGTTGCAAATTTCAAACGAACTTTATGTTGACCAATTCATGGTTAAAGCATAAAGTCAAACATTGTTTGACTTTCACGCTTGAAAAGCATAAACAAGCATGAAAAAAGCTTACAAAAGGTCCAAGCTAGGAAGAATTGATCCAAAACACTCAGGTATAAAGCCTTAGCTTCAAATTATAGCAGTTTTCGATCAATTGTGTGAGGAATGAGAATAAACAAGATGGGTATTGTAACACCTGTGTCACTTCAACCGTCAAACAAATGCCAAACCAATGAAATATTGTATTTCATATTTGGGATTTGTAAAATTATGTGTATCTTTTACACATAACAACTCTTGTTCGATTTTAAGCTTTAAATCGTTTTCTGGAGGGTTATACGCGCTCAGATGCGTAAATATAACCAGTTTAATCCAACGAACACTCCGGAATAGTGAAGTAGGCTTAAAATACCTTAATCAACCTTTACATAACTTAGAAATAAGTTTTAAAGGCTTTGGTATGGCAAAAACAAGTTAATTCGCTTACAGGGACTAAACTTGACAAACTGCGAAAGTATGCCAATTTGAACTGTAACAGACATTCCGGAGCATGAGCATAAGTTAAACATACCATAAATACCCTTCACATAGCTTATAAATAGGCTTTGAGGTGTTCGGTATGCTAAAATAAACTTTTGTGTCATTCAGGGACTAAAAGCGTCAAAAAGTGCACGAGTTTGCATTTTCGCGCATAACTTACGTTCTGAATACATCCGGACATCCAAAAATTTATGTAAGCATGAATATATTATTCTTTAGTGTTTGGATTACCAAAAATCCATTCGTTGCGTCATTTGGATCGTTTTTCGCGCTTATGCGCATTCCGTCGTAATTAAGCGAACATCGCGTTCGTACGACCAAACGAACCAACACCCGGCATATTTTTGAGTATGTTTCATATCCACAATGTTTAGACATCATTTTAGGGCCTTAAAGTTGGCTTTACGGGCCTTAGAAGTGTCGGAAATGGCATAAACACATAACAGGGACCAAAACTGTCATTTCTGAAAGATGTTTGCTTATACATCGAATCTAGTCCTTCCCACTTGTTGCACATGGTTTTGGGAATCTATGGGCTGGTATTTTGGGCACATGGTATTACAATACCATGGGTGCTAGTGTATGGCCAAGATTGAAGCACTTTTTCCAAGAAACGATCCTAACGGTTCGGGAAATCCTATAAATACCCCACCCCCCATGCTTCAAAATTACAAGAACTTTGATTTGAGAAACTCTAAGTTGAAACTATTGTTTCATACCTGAGATTTTTGAATCGAAGTTAGCATTCGGGGACCCTTCGTAAGTATTCTTTCGTTCTTTTCCTTATTTTATTGCTTTTCGAGTCCGAAAGTCAAACTTAGTTTGACTTTCAGCGTTGACCAGTAATGGTCAATGCGAAGTTCGTTTGAACTTCGCAACGTGATTGTAATCACGATGGTCATAGTCCCTTGGGACTATGCCTACTGATTACCACGTTGTCTAGGGTCGTAGGGTAAGCGATCTAATAAATCGCTTATACCTCGAACCCGACCCAATTTGGTCGATCATTAGGATCCGACCAAATACATTAGGTAAGCATAGTGTATAGGGAATAACCTTCCGAGGTTATACCCTATGGTCACATCGTTTGAGTAGTTGTATGATAGGTAGTTTATATGCCTTAGGTAAATTACCAGAATACCCTTTTCATGTATAATTGGTAATTAAGCATATGTAACCTAAACTTTTGTCACATAACTGATTATGTAACATGTTTAAGCATATAACACTTGTCATAGGACTAGTTAGACGGTCCGAACGCGTTTCACGCGCACGACGCGTTAAAGTAGCATAAGCTACCTAAACGGGTCGTAATGGGTCGTAAGCGCTTAGACTAGGTTTCATTTAGTATGTAGGCTTTTGTAAACCATACTACATGAGTTCCAATACTCATCTGGTTTACGAGCCCTCATTCTATCCGATCCTCCGATTTAGGTCCGGGTTATTTATGTAGTTACCTATATTAGGTACCGTTTAATTTCCGGGACTCCTCTAGCTTGCTTTGTAGTTGTGCAAGACTCCTAAGCACTCTCAGGTGAGTACATAGTGCCCCTATTTTACTGTTTTCCAAACTGTTTTGGGGTGAAGCATGTGTACCTATCTGTTACTTTCATGTTTTCCAAAAGTATAATTGATTATACATGTTATTACTTATCATTTGACAAACTGAATGACTAACTATGGTTTAAACATTGATTTCTCAAAGAACATAAAATAAATTGTTGAATTGTACTTATTTTATGTTCACCAGACCGATTGTTAGTATGATATAGCGCTATAGGATTTGACACCCCATTCCTGTTGTCATGGAATGTCTGAAACCAATTTGTTTCTCCATCCAAATAGGGATTTCCTTTGTGGTATCCCTATAGTCTCAAAGGTGTATTTTGATGCACTAGGTCTGAATGAATTCTCAAATCACACTATTAAAGTATAGTTTGATATACTCTCATGTGTGGTATTGTACAAAACCAACATATATTTATGAAACCAAAACATAGTTTAATATGTTACTTACAAATCCAAAGTATACTTTTAATATGCTACTATAAGGTTATTTGTTTAATCTTACATTTATTTATACAAATCACATTGGTTACACATTACATGATTTACATTGGACACATAAACATTATTGACATTAGTTATACATTACATGTCTTACATCTTGACATAAACATATTATTTAATACGTTTGGCAATTGGTTTAAACATAGACATCTTACATGGTTGGTTTGGTTTAAGTAAGTGATTAAGTAACGAGGCGTGTGTAATATGATACAAGCATGGTGGATACGCCGCTGGTACTTCCTATATATAAGTGTTTGTATGGTATTACATATTGTATCGTTATCTGAATCATTTCAATTTGAGACATATAACATTTTATACAAATAACATACTTTTCACAAGACATTTATTTACAAACAACTTATCTTATACAAACTCATTTTATATAGTTATTCATTTAACCATACATTATTCTCTTATTTATACATATCATTTGAACTTATTGTTTTTTTAACGATTTACAAGACAAAACAAATTACAAGGTTCATGACTAAACATTTTCTTAAACATAAGTCATGAATCCTATATTCACAAAACCTATGTATCTCACAGGCATTTTTATGCTGACGTACCTATTTTTACACATGTTTCAGGTACTGCTTTGCAATGATTGTTGATACATGCTACATTTAGGATGGACTCGTGCCTTAGCAACTTTAAAACTTGGAAGATCATAGTTGTATTTATTTGATTGTATTAAAACAATGAGTTCATTTATTCAATAAAACAGAATTTATTTATGCCATGGTTATGAAACAATAATTCTGTTACAACACTCCCCGACGTTTCCGCCACGTCTAGTTGCTTTACGTGGTCGGGGTGTGACAGAAAAGTGGTATCAGATCCAATGGTTATAGGGAATTAGGTTATTAGTAATGCTTTGACCTAGTATATAACCTTCTTAGGACCCTAACGCGAGTTTACTTGCGTTTAGTCATAAAACGATACCGCCACCTATCCTTAGGCGACGACCACAACAAGAACATAAATTTCAAAACCGCTTTGAAAAACTAATCATCTGTTCTAGGATGATTGATTACTAGGTTTTGAACCCTCTATTGTAAGGTTTTGAACCCTCTGTTATATGGTTTTGAACCCCTTTGAATTTTCAAAAAATCTCGTCAAGGTTTTGGGTTTTAAATAATGTGAACACGTGCAAACTGGAAGGGTGAATGCCTGTATTCTGAGTTTTCTGTCTAGGCAAGCACTTCGTATATATCTCATCAGACGCGAGACCAGTTGTGCTTACCTGGGAATTCTTGGGATGAGTGTTCACTTATAGGCGAGCATGTCTTCGCGATACATTATTTTTGACCCATTTACTTTGATTAGTCACTGTGTGTAGTTTGTTTGCTTTGTAAAGAAAACAAATGACCACTATCCTTGCCTTCATCAAATTTGTTTCATCTCATTCTTTTCGTCTATTTCTCTCACTCGTTTCCTTTCATGTTTCCTCTTTTAGAATGCCTCCTCGACGCGACAATCAGATGGCAAATGCCGAACTGGCGGAAATCATCGCGCAGCAAATGGCTGTTGCCTTCCCAAATCTTTATGCTCAAATGATGCAAGCCATCAACAACAACAATGCTCCATGCAATTTCAAGAGTTTCAACTCGGCTAAACCGCTCAAGTTTAGTGGTTCTGAGGGAGCAACTGGGCTTCTTCAGTGGTTCGAGAGCATTGAGAATACCTTCCGTCATGTTCTGTGTCCTGAAAATCGTAAGGTCGAGTTTTCTTCAAGTGTGTTTCAGAAGAGGGCTCTTACATGGTGGAACGGGGTGATGAGAGACCGTGGTGCTGAGGTTGCTTTAGCACAGACTTGGGCTGAGCTTAGGGCTCTTATGATGAAGGAGTTTTGCCCTCGTCATGAACTGCGAGCTTTGGAGAGGGAGTTTGATGATTTGAAGCAAGACAGTGGTGAACATCGAGCCTATACTGACCGTTTTGAAGAATTGAGCCTGTTGTGTCCTGCTATGGTTACTCCTGTGGATAAGGCGATCGAGAAATATACGGATGGTCTTCCTGACCTAGTTCAGGATATTGTTACTGGCAGTAACCCTACTACTGTCAGACAAGCCATTGAACTGTCTGCCACCCTAACTGAATCCCACATCAGGAAGCATAAGCTGTTTCGAAAGGGCGACTCAAGACCAACTGACAAGACTGCTCAAGTTGAACCAAAGGGAGAAAATGCTGAGGTGTCCAAAAAGAAGAAGCGCAAAGCCTCTCAGAACTGCACTGTAACTGCTCAAGACAAACAGGTTGCACCAAACCAACCAGCACAACCTCGCAAAAGGCAAAACTATGTTGGTACTGCACCTTTGTGCAACAAGTGCAACCGTCATCATCTAGAGCAAGAGCAGTGTCACAAATGTACCCACTGTGGGCGGTTGGGACATTTGATCAATGTTTGTTGCTATGCAAATCAAGCTGCTGCAAACCCTGCTGCTGTTCAAGCACGGTTCCCTCCGGGGTCATGTTATAATTGTGGTGACCTTAGCCACTACAGGAACAATTGCCCAAGGCTTGTTAACGCACCTCCGGCGCGAGGACGAGCATTTAACATCAATGAGGCAAACATGAAAAATGATGCGGCAGTGAACAACTAGTGTTTTGTTATTTCCTTGGTTGTTATCTTATGATGTTTAAAGACAAGTCAGTTGTTATATAAATAAAAATTCGTCGTTTTTATTTTTGCAAAACTGATACGATTGTGTGAACGTTGGATACAATCTTATGATGTCAACTCAAAGACAAACTACTCGTATGGTTCTGTCATTTTTTTTGTGATCTCCCCAAGAACCTTAAACACTCGTTTCTTTTAAGAAACAAAGCCAAACTTTTATTGAGAATCCTTCTATCTTTATAGATGGATCCTTGAAAATGATTAAAGTATCGAATGAAATTCATGGATTGGATTTCTAGTGTGCTTTAATTATCCATGCTCAAAGACAACAAATTAAAGAATCAAGTTAACTAATTTTTGTGCTTATGTGTTTTCTTACATGTTTGTGGTTGTATGTGATCCATCCAAATCCTCGTAAAATCTTTCATATCTTATACGAGAGATTCATAATAGGACATCCAAAGCTACTATCTTAAATCCTTAATGGACTTCTACGTTGTAGTCAAGTCCCTTGGATTTTAAAGTACTATTCTATAATTAGATCCCTTAAGTGGTCTATTTAAGGAGATCGTACGACGGTTTAGTTAATAAGATCATATATTGATCTAGTTAAAAAGATCGTTCGTTGATTTAGTTAAAAAGATCCTTTGGTGATCTAGTCAAGTCGCTTCATGTTTATTCAATTGATTTTTCCTCTACGCATTCTGAAATGAACTGTGCGTACTGTGCAAGGAATTAAGTAATTATGGAGGCCTACATAATTATGGAATTCAGTGCACAGAAACCACAGAGAATTTTGTCATGTGTTAAGACCCATAATGACAAGAATAATGATACGGGAGAAGTCTTGGACCTTAACCAATGTCATTTATTCTCACACTCCCCAATTCTGATTTCAAGCACACACAAGTTTCCTATGATAAGTCTTCATAAGAAACGTTTTTCTATCCATAGTTCAAAAATTCCATGTTTTACTGCTACAAGGAATTCACATTGAGGGTTAACAAATTCGCTAAGAATCCTAACATGGCCCAGAGTTTTACTTAAGCGTTCAATGGATCTATTAGAAGGCGAAACCGTCACAGCTGTCTTCACAAGTTTCCTCTAGAATTAAATTTCGGGACGAAATTTCCTAAAGTAGGGGAGACTGTAACACCTGTGTCACTTCAACCGTCAAACAAATGCCAAACCAATGAAATATTGTATTTCATATTTGGGATTTGTAAAATTATGTGTATCTTTTACACATAACAACTCTTGTTCGATTTTAAGCTTTAAATCGTTTTCTGGAGGGTTATACGCGCTCAGATGCGTAAATATAACCAGTTTAATCCAACGAACACTCCGGAATAGTGAAGTAGGCTTAACATACCTTAATCAACCTTTACATAACTTAGAAATAAGTTTTAAAGGCTTTGGTATGGCAAAAACAAGTTAATTCGCTTACAGGGACTAAACTTGACAAACTGCGAAAGTATGCCAATTTGAACTGTAACAGACATTCTGGAGCATGAGCATAAGTTAAACATACCATAAATACCCTTCACATAGCTTATAAATAGGCTTTGAGGTGTTCGGTATGCTAAAATAAACTTTTGTGTCATTCAGGGACTAAAAGCGTCAAAAAGTGCACGAGTTTGCATTTTCGCGCATAACTTACGTTCTGAATACATCCGGACATCCAAAAATTTATGTAAGCATGACTATATTATGCTTTAGTGTTTGGATTACCAAAAATCCATTCGTTGCGTCATTTGGATCGTTTTTCGCGCTTATGCGCATTCCGTCGTAATTAAGCGAACATCGCGTTCGTACGACCAAACGAACCAACACCCGGCATATTTTTGAGTATGTTTCATGTCCACAATGTTTAGACATCATTTTAGGGCCTTAAAGTTGGCTTTACGGGCCTTAGAAGTGTCGGAAATGGCATAAACACATAACAGGGACCAAAACTGTCATTTCTGAAAGATGTTTGCTTATACATCGAATCTAGTCCTTCCCACTTGTTGCACATGGTTTTGGGAATCTATGGGCTGGTATTTTGGGCACATGGTATTACAATACCATGGGTGCTAGTGTATGGCCAAGATTGAAGCACTTTTTCCAAGAAACGATCCTAACGGTTCGGGAAATCCTATAAATACCCCACCCCCCATGCTTCAAAATTACAAGAACTTTGATTTGAGAAACTCTAAGTTGAAACTATTGTTTCATACCTGAGATTTTTGAATCGAAGTTAGCATTCGGGGACCCTTCGTAAGTATTCTTTCGTTCTTTTCCTTATTTTATTGCTTTTCGAGTCCGAAAGTCAAACTTAGTTTGACTTTCAGCGTTGACCAGTAATGGTCAATGCGAAGTTCGTTTGAACTTCGCAACGTGATTGTAATCACGATGGTCATAGTCCCTTGGGACTATGCCTACTGATTACCACGTTGTCTAGGGTCGTAGGGTAAGCGATCTAATAAATCGCTTATACCTCGAACCCGACCCAATTTGGTCGATCATTAGGATCCGACCAAATACATTAGGTAAGCATAGTGTATAGGGAATAACCTTCCGAGGTTATACCCTATGGTCACATCGTTTGAGTAGTTGTATGATAGGTAGTTTATATGCCTTAGGTAAATTACCAGAATACCCTTTTCATGTATAATTGGTAATTAAGCATATGTAACCTAAACTTTTGTCACATAACTGATTATGTAACATGTTTAAGCATATAACACTTGTCATAGGACTAGTTAGACGGTCCGAACGCGTTTCACGCGCACGACGCGTTAAAGTAGCATAAGCTACCTAAACGGGTCGTAATGAGTCGTAAGCGCTTAGACTAGGTTTCATTTAGTATGTAGGCTTTTGTAAACCATACTACATGAGTTCCAATACTCATCTGGTTTACGAGCCCTCATTCTATCCGATCCTCCGATTTAGGTCCGGGTTATTTATGTAGTTACCTATATTAGGTACCGTTTAATTTTCGGGACTCCTCTAGCTTGCTTGGTAGTTGTGCAAGACTCCTAAGCACTCTCAGGTGAGTACATAGTGCCCCTATTTTACTGTTTTCCAAACTGTTTTGGGGTGAAGCATGTGTACCTATCTGTTACTTTCATGTTTTCCAAAAGTATAATTGATTATACATGTTATTACTTATCATTTGACAAACTGAATGACTAACTATGGTTTAAACATTGATTTCTCAAAGAACATAAAATAAATTGTTGAATTGTACTTATTTTATGTTCACCAGACCGATTGTTAGTATGATATAGCGCTATAGGATTTGACACCCCATTCCTGTTGTCATGGAATGTCTGAAACCAATTTGTTTCTCCATCCAAATAGGGATTTCCTTTGTGGTATCCCTATAGTCTCAAAGGTGTATTTTGATGCACTAGGTCTGAATGAATTCTCAAATCACACTATTAAAGTATAGTTTGATATACTCTCATGTGTGGTATTGTACAAAACCAACATATATTTATGAAACCAAAACATAGTTTAATATGTTACTTACAAATCCAAAGTATACTTTTAATATGCTACTATAAGGTTATTTGTTTAATCTTACATTTATTTATACAAATCACATTGGTTACACATTACATGATTTACATTGGACACATAAACATTATTGACATTAGTTATACATTACATGTCTTACATCTTGACATAAACATATTATTTAATACGTTTGGCAATTGGTTTAAACATAGACATCTTACATGGTTGGTTTGGTTTAAGTAAGTGATTAAGTAACGAGGCGTGTGTAATATGATACAAGCATGGTGGATACGCCGCTGGTACTTCCTATATATAAGTGTTTGTATGGTATTACATATTGTATCGTTATCTGAATCATTTCAATTTGAGACATATAACATTTTATACAAATAACATACTTTTCACAAGACATTTATTTACAAACAACTTATCTTATACAAACTCATTTTATATGGTTATTCATTTAACCATACATTATTCTCTTATTTATACATATCATTTGAACTTATTGTTTTTTTAACGATTTACAAGACAAAACAAATTACAAGGTTCATGACTAAACATTTTCTTAAACATAAGTCATGAATCCTATATTCACAAAACCTATGTATCTCACAGGCATTTTTATGCTGACGTACCTATTTTTACACATGTTTCAGGTACTGCTTTGCAATGATTGTTGATACATGCTACATTTAGGATGGACTCGTGCCTTAGCAACTTTAAAACTTGGAAGATAATAGTTGTATTTATTTGATTGTATTAAAACAATGAGTTCATTTATTCAATAAAACAGAATTTATTTATGCCATGGTTATGAAACAATAATTCTGTTACAACACTCCCCGACGTTTCCGCCACGTCTAGTTGCTTTACGTGGTCGGGGTGTGACAGGTATTTATTGAAAGTCATGATCCATCAAGATCTTTACAAGTGTTTTTGCAAGAATCAAGGCTTGATCTAAGCCATACACTTGTGCCCATAGATTAGAATATAATGGGGACTTAAAACAAGCTCATTGTATCCAAAATCAGGGATTAAAACCACAGAAATCAGCTGTTGTGACCAAGTTCATTGTTTCTGACCTGGTAGTCTGTTGCGCCCCGCGTAGGAATAGACTCATCTTACGCGGCCCGCGTGGCATAGGTTTGACAGAATGATAGTTTTGGTCCCTACAAGCATATAACTTGGTTTTTGATGTTTTTAAGCCGCGTTAACCCCATTTCAAGGCTCTACAATGAAGTTAAAGCATAGGGAACATAAAATATGCTTGAAAACATCTCGGATGTCGGTTCGTTTGGTCGTACGGTCACGTTATTCAGTTAATTACGACGAAAATTCGAACGGACTCAAAAACGATCCAAATTGTGCGAAGAATGGTATTTTTGCATTCCAATCATTAAAATAAAATATTTTAATGATTACAAAAATTTCTTGATGTCCGGTATTTTTGCACTTTTTGACGCTTTTAGTTCTTGTTGATCAAATAAGTTTATTTTCGCATACCGAACCCCTCAAAGCCTATTTCTAAGCTATGTAAAGGATATTTAGGGTATGTTTAGCATATGATCAAGTTCCGGAATGTTCGTTACTATACGAATCGGCATACTTTCGCAGTTTGACATAAATAGTCCCTGCGATCGAATAAACTTGTTTTCGACACACCAAACCATCCAAAACTTATTTCTAAGTTATGTAAAGGTTATTTAAGGTATGTTAAGCCTATGTCACTATTCCGGAGTGTTTTTCGCATTAAACTGATTACGTTTACGCATTAGTTTGCGTATAACTTTTCAGAAAGCGATTTAAAGCCTGAAATCAAACTCGAATCAAATCGTAAAATCTTCAAACACAAATACACAAATATTAACACCAAAAAACATTATTTTATTGATAATTGTTATTGTTTTGAAAATCAGAATGTATTGATATGTACATAGACATATCGCATAAGACCAATTAAGGACCTATTGAAAAGTACCCTTAGATATCCAAGCAAGGATTTAAAGTGGTACTTTAAGTATTCGTCCGAAGTTGTAACTTGTACCTTGCACTTTGTTTTCTTTAGAAGAAACGAGTACTTACGATTTTTATGGAGATCGAGGGCGATCTTAAAATTGAAATAACTATGAGAGTAGTTGTCTTGCAAGGAACACGGTTCCTTGGTGTCGGTATTGTGGGGGTGTGTTATTCATACATGAAACCACATTTTGTCACACCCCGACCACGTAAAACAACAAATCGTGGCGGAATCGTCGGGGAGTGTTGTAACATAATTATTGTTTCAAACCATGGATACAAAGAGTTTCGTATTATTAAATATTAGACATTGTCTTAAAGATAAACAAGCAAGTCAAACATAGTCTATCGTCGTTATTAAATCACTAAGGCCTCGTCCAGTCCTAAGTGAGCATGCATCCTATTCGCAACCAACATTAAGCAACATCACCTGAAACGTATGTAAAAACAAAGTCAGCAAAGAAATGCTGGCGAGCACATAGTTTTTGTGTGAGTGTCAGATTCATGGCTCGTTGAAATATCTTGTACAACTTCGTTAATCGATATTTGAAACCTTGTTTTGAAAAATGTTTGTATTGTATAATGAATAACCAAGCCAAAAAGATTGGTTATAATTTATAAACCTCGATGCCATGAATCTTGACCCAAAACAATTGTTTATGTAAACCAAGTCATAAATCGTTCTCGTAATAAAACTCATATGGTTTATATAGTTTCGTATACATCGTTGTGTGACATCGTTTAACTCGTTCTCGTTATATATCATCGTTCATTTGTTTAAATCGTTCATAATCATTCAAAAATTGTACAATCGTTTAATATCGTTCTAGTTCCAATCGTTCTCGTTTTAATTGTGAAAACTACTTTTGGTCGTCTCGCTAATAACATTCAAACCTTTGTGACTCGTTCATCGTTCCACTCGTTCTCGTATTAACAAACCACCAAAGGGTAAGTTAACAATCATCAGGTTCGGTCGTTGCCCACCTAACCCACACATAACCATGGGTCCGGTCTGATAACGAGATTTGTTGGATCCTATGGTACCATAACCTAATACTGGTCGGTTCGTCCAAAATTAATGAATGTCATTCGTTATGTAACTACAACCAACAAGTTCGTTCACATTATCGAAATCGTTATTAGTTTAGTATAAACCATGTCAATCGTTTTGAAACCATCGTTAAAATATCAAAATCGTTTTGATACATATGAATCACCCCAAAACAATTGAAAACAGTAAAAAGAGGGGATCTATGTACTCACCTTTGGGTGCGTTTTTAAACGTTAACACAATCCCTCAAATTGTTTGTGCGTCCTAAATTAAATAAGAATGATTTTAATAATCAAAAACCCAAAAAAATTCCGAAGTTTCTCCAATACTTAGAATTTTCACATAACCTTGAGTTTTCTCGAAAAGTTATTATTTTTTATTATTTTGGTGTATTTGTATATATATATATACTCAAGCGTAATATACATAATCTTGTCAACACTAGCACATCATTATACACATATTGTAAAACACATAGCACATTGTGACACATTAAATTTACTTATGAACAATCCTATTCTAGTGTATGTCGAAAAACACTTATTTTAGTGATTCGGTAACAATTTTGGGCGTCGGAAGTCACGTATAACTAACCAAACACCAAGTAAACTTAATATAAGTTAAAATACTTATTTTTATAGCAAAAATATCAGTTTGGTTACTGATCTAAAACAGTTTTGTAAAAATCCTCCGAAAAGGCGATTTTTGACCGTTTTACCGCATAGTTTTGCATCAAACGTTACCCGAACCATCCCGAATCGAAACGGCATGAAATTTTAACACAACCCATGTTATTTACTGAATAAAATAATGGTTATACTCATGATAGTGCAGGTCTTAAACAAAGCACATAAATCATACAAATTTCACATATTTTACCACTTTTTAAGCTATATGTACAACATGCAAAGCTATCAAACCTATGTCAAAGTTTCATGCCATTCTAATATACCAAATAAGGTCATTTTTAGTGTTTATAATCTGTTCAAATTCAGTTTTGTCATACAACCATTTTTTTATCACTTCTTGAGCTTTAAACCAACATATATTCACATGTACAAGTGCCTAAAGCATACTATCGTAGCATCAACATTTTATATGGGTTTAGATGCATCAAATATGTGTTATATTCAGGTGTATTTGCTGATGTACTTGGTTATCTAACATATCATACATAGATCACTAAACACTTGCATTTTAACTAGTATTCAAGAACAAGTAACAACATAAACAAGTATTTAACAACAACCAAGCTCAAAACTCATACACACATATATATATGTACGGTAATATACATTTATATACACTACCATTTTTATTTTTGTTTCAAGACCCATTTCTTTTAGATTTCAAGTTTAGTGAAAATTCCAAGATTCAAGAGAAACTTCAAATCATCAACAACAACCAAGAATCTAAAGTATGATTTAAAAATAAGTGTGATACCTTCAAGATTCAAGTAGGTTGTAGGATGAGATTTTGATGATAGGAAGCTTGTAATCACATGACAACACCTTGGGAACACCTTAGTATCTTCACACCACTTGAAAAATGCTTGAAAAGGGACTTGAATATGATGAACAAAGCTTGAAGAAGATGAAGATAGAGAGAGAAGAGGGTGTATGGTTTTGAGTGAGAGGAGAGAAGGAGGTTGAGTGAAGTTATGGTCTTGTGAAGATTGTGAAGGATATGGAAGGAGATATATGAAATATATGAAGAGACATGGAGGTTAGCATGCAAATACAAGTGTCAACATAAGATCAATGAAGATATTGTAGTATCTAGCAAAATTTTTGTGGGGTCCATGTAATATTGTGACCGTAAATTGAAGGGGGAGGGGGGTAGAGTGTAAGTTTGTTCGTAAATAAGATAAAAACAGGTGTTTAACTAGATACCGGGTATTTTATCTAGCGTTTAAATCCCGGTTTATGGCGTTCTAAATTATTTTTATTATTCTATAAAAATAAACTCGCCAAAATATTACTGAAATAAATTTCAGTTGCCCAGACTGGCTGCGTTGTCTGCGTTTTGCTGTTGAAGCACTGTGTCGTGCAGAAACACGCGGTACGTGCTTAAACTTGAAAATAACGTTTTTAGGCGTTTTAATTTATTTTTCAACACGGACCTGATTAAAAATAAATTTTTAATTATAACAGAATATTTTCAGGATTTAGATATTATCCGGGCGGTCACCAACGTTCGTTTCACAGTTTTGTCATAAATAGTTCTTTAGTTCGAATAAACATGTTTTTGCCATACCGAATCCTTCGAAACTTATTTCTAAGTTATGTAAAGGATATTTAGGGTATGTTTGGCTTACGTCACAGTTCCGGAGTGTACGTCGCGTTAATCTGATTGCGTTTATGCACCAGTTTGCGTATAACCTTCCAGAAAGTGATTTAAAGCTTGAAATCGGAATAGAATCAAATTGTAAAATCATCAAACACAAATACACATAAAATAATACCAAATCATATTGTTTTATTGTTAACTGACATTGTTTTACATTATACGATGATTACAGAACACAGTTGTCACACATTTGTTTTCGTACATCAAATGTGAATAAAGATTTATTCATAAACCAACCAAACTATTTCAGAGTTCTTGGATAACAAAAAGAAATAAAACATAAAGTTCAATTGTTTAGCCAAATGCTCATCCACGGGCTGGATTTGTATTAACAAGCTTTGGGCAATTGTTTATGAAATATCCCATCTTGCCATAGTTGTAGATAGAACCTGGTGGAAAACGAGCTTGAGCAGGGTTGTTATCAACTTGATTTTGTGTAGTTGCAACTCGGCAAACCCTAGCTGTGTGACCACTAAGCCCACAATTTAGGCATTTGCGGCAACGTACATTGGTATGATGATGAAGGTTACATTGGTTGCACAGAGGTGCAGTTCCATTGTATGGCTTTTTTGTAGGGGGTGAGCCGGTTGGTTAGGGGCAGCTTGATTGTTTTGAGCAACTACAGCGAAGTTCTGTTAAGCCTTACACTTCTTTGACTTTTTGGAGGATTCAGCCTTGTTATCCTTTGATTTTTCTTGTGTAGTATTGTCCGATGGTTTCTTATCACCTTTTCGGAAAAGTTTACCCTTCCTGATCTGTGATTCAGTCAGGGTAGCGGATAGTTCAATGGCCTGTCTAACTGTGGTAGGGTTGTTACCAGTAACAATGTCCTGAACTGGGTCAGGGAGGCCATCAATGTATTTTTCAAACGCCTTATCCAAAGGCGTAATCATGGTAGGACACAACAGACTTAATTCCTCATAATGGTCAGTGTAGGCTCGATGCTCACAGCTGTCTTGTTTAAGATCATCAAATTCCCTTTCCAGCCCTGAGTTCATGACGAGGACAAAATTCCTTTATCATTAGAGCTCGAATGTCACACCCCGACCACGTAAAACAACGAAACCGCAGCGAAAACGTCGGGGAGTGGAGCGACAGAATTATTGTTTCACAACCATGGATTCAAAAGTTTTGGTTTTATTTAATTATTAACCATTTAATTGTCTTAAAATTAAAGTTAAAACATAACCACATTGTCTATCATTGTTATTAAGTCACTAAGGCCTTGTCCAGTCCTAAATGAGCATGCATCCTAGTCGCATTCAATCATCATTCAACACCACCTGAAACATACGTGAAAATAAAGTCAGCAAAGAAATGCCGGCGAGCACATAGGGTTTGTGAGAGTGTCGGATTCATGGCTCGTTTACATGTTGCAATACCTGTTTGACTATAAGAGTCGTTAATTGAATATCTTGTTTTGAAAAGAGTTTGGTATTGCAATATGAATAACCAGCTCAAAATAAGTTGGTTACGGTTTATAAAATCTCGTTGCCATTAATCTTAACCCAAAACATTTGTTTATGTAAACCAATTCGTAAATCGTTCTGGTAATAAAACTCGTTTGGTTTATATTGTTTAGTAAACATCGTTGTGTGACAACGTTTAAAATCTATCGTCCAAGTGAACTAAATAACGCTACGGAATGTAATATGATAAAAACACTTATATATAAGAAGTACCAGCGGCGTATCTACCATGCTTTTATCACATTACACCCGTCCCGTTATCGAATCACATACCAAAAACCCATCGTTTAAATCGTTTAACTCGTTCATGTAATAGACCATCGTTCATTTGTTTAAATCATTCAAATCGTTCCAAATCGTTCAAATCGTTCATAATCGTTCAATCGTTCAAAATCGTTCACATTCGTTCAATCGTTCAAATCTTTCTCGTTTTAATTGTGTAAACTAACTTTTGGTCGTCTCGCTTGTAACATTCAAACCTTCGCAACTCCTCCATCGTTCAACTCGTATTAACATACCACCAAAGGGTAAGTTAACAATCATTAGGTTCAGTTGTTACCCACATAACCCCCATACATAACCATGGTGGCATTCCGATAACGGGATTTGTCAGATCCTATGGTACCATAACCTAGTACTAGTCGGCTTGATCATTGTTAATGAATGTCATTCGTTATGTAAATACGTCCCAACAAGTTCGTTCACATTATCGAAATCGTTTTGTTTAATATAAACCATAGTATTCGTTTTTGAAATCGTTGAAATTGTTTAACACATATGAATCACCCCAAAACAATAAAAAATAGTAAAATATGGGAAGTATGTACTCACGTTGATTTGGAAAGTATCCTCGATCTAATGAACTTAACAAAGCTTAGGCAAACCAAAGAAATCAAGTAGTACCTAGTAATCAGATCGCTAGTTAATAAATAGACACCTAAATCGGAAGATTGGGTAGAACGAGGTCTCGTTAACCAAATGAGTGTTGGAGCTCATGTGATATGGTTTAACAAAGCCTACATTCTAAATTGGAACCTATCCTAAGTGCTTACGACCCGTTACGACCCGTTAAGATAGTCTACACTACTTTAACGCGTCGTTCGCGCGAATACGCATTCGAGGCGCCTAACTAGTCCTATGAAAAGTATTATATGCCCTAAATTTTTTAAATATGTTGCATAATCAGTTTAAATGAAAAAGTTAGGTTACATATGCTTAAAATCAAATTATGCATGAAAAGGGCATTTTGGTCATTTTCCTAAGGCATATAAACTACCTATCATAACAACGAATTAAACTAAGTGGCCATAAGGTATAACCTTAGAAGGTTATTCCCTATACAACTATGGTCACAAAACATGATTGGTTGGATCCTAACGATCGACCAAACGGGTCGGGTTCGAAAGTCTAAGCGGTTGTCAAGACCGCTTGACTTACGACCCTAAACAAGCACTAGACTAAAAGTGACGAGCTAAACATGTTAAAACATTTTTAACTAAGTTAGAAAACAAGTTTGATATCAAAACAAAGTGTTTTGATACCCGAAAATAGCTTCGTCGCAAAATACGCATTAACACGTATTTTGACCGAAACATTGACTTGGCACTTCGACTAATCAAAGTGGTAATCAGTAGGTATAGTCACAAGGGACTATAACCATCGTGATTACGCTCACGTTGCAAATTTCAAATGAACTTTGTGTTGACCAATTCATGGTTAAAGCAGAAAGTCAAACACTGTTTGACTTTCACGCATGAAAAGCATAAACAAGCATGAAAGAAGCTTACAAAAGGTCCAAGCTAGGAAGAATTGATCCAAAACACTCAGGTATGAAGCGTTAGCTTTAACTTATAGCAGTTTTCGATCAATTGTGTGAGGAATGAGAATGAACAAGATGGGTATTTATTGAAAGTCATGATCCATCAAGATCTTTACAAGTGTTTTTGCAAGAATCAAGGCTTGATCTAAGCCATTCACTTGTGCCCATAGATTAGAATACAATGGGGACTTAAAACAAGCTCATTGTATCCAAAATCAGGGATTAAAACCACTGAAATCAGCTGTTGTGACCAAGTTCATTGTTTCTGACCTGGTAGTCTGTTGCGCCCCGCGTAGGAATAGACTCATCTTACGCGGCCCGCGTGGCATAGGTTTGACAGAATGACAGTTTTGGTCCCTACAAGCATATAACTTGGTTTTTGATGTTTTTAAGCCCCGTTAACCCCATTTCAAGGCTCTACAATGAAGTTAAAGCATAGGGAACATAAAATATGCTTGAAAACATCTCGGATGTCGGTTCGTTTGGTCGTACGGTCATGTTATTCAGTTAATTCCGACGAAAATTCGAACGGACTCGAAAACGATCCAAATTGCGCCACGAATGGTATTTTTGCTTTCCAATCATTAAAATAAAATATTTTAATGATTACAAAAATTTTTTGATGTCCGGTATTTTTGCACTTTTTGACGCTTTTAGTTCTTGTTGATCAAAAAAGTTTATTTTCGCATACCGAACCCCTCAAAGCCTATTTCTAAGCTATGTAAAGGATATTTAGGGTATGCTTAGCTTATGATCAAGTTCCGGAATGTTCGTTACTATACGAATCGGCATACTTTCGCAGTTTGACATAAATAGTCCCTGCGATCGAATAAACTTGTTTTCGACACACCAAACCATCCAAAACTTATTTCTAAGTTATATAAAGGTTATTTAAGGTAGGTTAAGCCTATGTCACTATTTTGGAGTGTTGTTCGCATTAAACTGATTACGTTTACGCATCAGTTTGCGTATAACTTTTCAGAAAGCAATTTAAAGCTTGAAATCGAACTCGAATCAAATCGTAAAATCGTCAAACACAAATACACAAATATTAACACCAAAAAACATTGTTTTATTGATAATTGTTATTGTTTTACATCGTACATCGTTTACAAGGCACAGTTGTCACAGTCTCCCCTAATTTAGGAAATTTTGTCCCGAAATTTTAATTAGAGGAAACTTGTGAAAACAATTGTGGATATTTCGCTTTCATTTGGTCCTCACGTTCCCAAGTAAACTCTGGGCCATGTTTGGACTCCCAGCGAACCTTGACTAATTGTATTCCCTTGTTCTTCAGTTGGTTGATTTCACGGTCCACTATCTCCATAGGTCTCGACAAAGTGCATCGTTTCATCAACTTGAATTTCGTCGAGTGGAATATGAAGATCAGTATCAGCTAAACACTTTCGTAAATTGGACACGTGGAATGTTGGGTGAATATTCCAAAGTTCAGGAGGTAGCTCTAGTCGGTAGGCAACCTTTCCGATTCTTGCGACAATCTTAAATGGTCCAACATATCGTGGTGCAAGTTTTCCTTTCTTTCAAAATCTCACCACTCCCTTCCAAGGGGATACCTTGAGTAGGACACGGTCTCCGAATTGAAATTCCAAGGGCTTGCGTCGCTTATCCGCATAACTCTTTTGACGGCTTCTAGTTGTCAGAAGATTATCGCGAATTTTCTTGATTTTATCTGTCGTTTCCAGAATGAGCTCAGGTCCAGTAAGTTGAGCTTCACCGATCCCATTCCAATAGACAGGTGAACGACATTTTTGACCGTATAAAACTTCGAATGGTGCCATATTGATGCTAGCATGATAACTATTTTTGTAAGAGAACTCGATCAACGGAAGATGAGAATCCCAATTACCACCAAAGTCTATCACAAATGCTCTAAGCATATCCTCCAATGTTTGTATCGTTCTCTCGGATTTTCCATCTGTTTGGGGATGATAAGCAGTGCTTAGATTTAGTTGAGTCCCCATAGCAGATTGCATGGTTTTCCAAAAATGAGATGAAAATCGAGCATCACGATCAGATATGATATCCAAAGGAACACCATGTCGAGATACAATCTCATCAACATTAATCTTTGAAAGTTTATCAGCAGATAGATCCTCGCGAATCGGTATAAAATGAGCTGACTTCGTTAATCGATCAATGATAACCCAAATAGCATCGTGAACTCTAGATGTGTGTGGTAACTTAGTGATGAGATCCATCGCAATGTTCTCCCACTTCCATACCGGTATCTCTGGTTGTACAAGCAAACCAGATGGTCGTTGATGTTCAGCCTTGACTTTGAGACAAGTTATTCATTTCGATACATACAAAGCAATATCCTTTTTCATACCAGGCCACCAGTACGGAGTACGAAGATCCTTGTGTGACACCCGGCTTTTCAGGTCGTACCGTACAATTGTAGCACTTGTTGTAAATAGGTAATAGGGCCCTATTTGACTGATTATGATGTTTATATGTGAAATTTAATGAGTTGGTAAATTTAAACCTTGATAAAAATTATGTTGGCAACGGTAAATTAAACGCTTATCGTGTAACGGTTAAAATGCGAAACGAACATCGATGACCACCCGATCAGTGTTAAAATCCTAAAAATAGCCTGTTATGATTAGAATAATAATTTTAATCATATTCGTGAGGAAAAATAAATTGAAACGCTAAGAAACTCTATTTTTCGAATTTAAGCCCGTATCGCGCAATGCAGCGCACATACCAACAAAATACTGGCAACACAGCCTGTCAAAGCAACTGATAACCATTTTAATAATAATTTGATGAGTTTATTACTTTATAATAATAAAAATAAATAAAAACGATTAAATTCCTATTTTTGCGATTTTAAGCGCGTACCGCGCAGCACGGCGCGCACACTGCCAAAATACCGGCAACTTCGCCAGTCCCGGCTAACAAAATATTGATCAATAATATTTTGGTGAGTTTATTTTTATAGAGTGCAAAAAATAATTTAAAACGCACTAAAACGGGATTAAAACGCTAGATAAAATACCCGGTATCTAGTAAAATACCAGTTTTTGCTCAACATTTACATATATATATATATGTATAATCGAATATGTAGAGAGAGAGGGACTATGTGGCGAGTACATGTTAGCCCCACCTCTTTCTTTCCTCTTGCATGTTCAACATTTGTCATTCTTGGAAGAGTAAATGATGATTATGCTTGCAACCTCGTCCATATACACACTTGAACCAATGCAAACTTATCACAAACACTCTAAGTCTCTCTCTCCCTCTAATACTCGGCTGAAAACAACCCTCATCCCCATCATTTTCGAAAATTCAAGGCCCTTTTCTTGAAGATTCAAGTCTTTCTAAGCAAGTTCAAGCTAGTGTGAAGATCCATAGGTGGTTTGGAGGTGTTTCAAGCAAGAACCAAGCTCCATTTCATCACTGTGTCAAGAAACCCATCAAAAACTTGTAGGTATAAAATTTACTTTAAAAATTACATTCTTGACTCTTGATGATGTTGATAATGATTAAAGTTTCTCAAAGTTCTTGAACAATTCACAAACTTGAAAACTAATAAGAAATGGGTTTTTATGTAAAATAAAAATAGATAAATATATGTATGTATATATAACCGTATATGTGTATGTGTGTATACATATGAGATTAAGTTTTATTTATGATGGATACCTGTTTGGTAAATTTTTCTAGAATGGCATGCATGTAGGTTTTGTCATGTGTTCATTTATGAAATTATGTTTAAATGATTAGATGATGAACATATCATAGTTTTGCATGACTTAACTTCAGGTTTGATACATATTATCTTGTATGAAATTATGATGATATGATATATGTGCTTTAAATACTTGTACACAAGCATGCATGATGATTTATGATTATAAAAAGGTGATTTAAGTATGATTTAGTAAAAATCAAATTTATTCAGTTTATAAACACTAAAAATAGAGTATTTTAAAGTATTTAGTGATATATGATTACGTCATAATGTTTGTTAGCTTTGCATGTTGTGCTTGGTGCATTAAAAGTTGTAAAATACGTGAAATCGCTTGATTTATGTGACTTACATAAAAACTGCACTAATCTGGTTATAACCACTATTTTAATCAGTAAATAACATGTATTGTGTTAAAATATCAAGTCGTTTCGAGTTGGGATGGTTATAGTAACGTTTAACACAAAACTATGCGTTAAAACGGTCAAAATCGGCTTTTCGAGTAATTTCTATAAAACTGAATTAGATCAGTAAGTAAACTGATATTTTTAGTTTACACATAATTATTTTAACTAATTTTAAGTTTACTTGGTGTTTGGTTGGTCATACGTGACTTCCGACGCCCGAAAACGTTACCGAATCGCTAAAATACGCATTTTTTTTTCAATGAACACTAGTATGGGTAAATTTTGAGTGAACCTTATGTGATAAAATGTATTATGTGGTTTAAACATGAGAATATGAAAATATGTTAAGTTTTAACAAGCTTTTAAAGATTTGGATTATGCATGTATATTTGTACGTTTTGTGCGGTAGAAACGGTAAAAATCGCGTTAAATGTGTAACTTGTTTGTCGAGCATGAAATTTGATACTTATGAAATGTTTTATGTATATTTGCTATAAAAAAATGATAAAATGGATGAGTTAACAAGATTTCGCGTGTTTCGGTGTTAAATTCTATGAACGTTGTGTGTATATATATATATATTACGACGCGCAAATCGTAGATATATTGCATATAAACACGAGAGTTAACGGATTTAGACAATAATGGTAACCAATAAAATCATTCAAGTCGCAAAAATCATAATAAATATATAAATGTATATGGACTCATATATATATATATTTTATCGTGCCAACATAATAAAAAATGAATACTTTTCGAGAAAATCTCAAAGTTATGTGATAATTCTAAGAAACAGAGAAACTTTGGATTTTTGTGTTTCAATGTATATTGATTTAGAATTGTTCCCATATTAGGACGTATATAATCAATTTCTGGGATTGCGGTATTAAAATAGGCACCCAAAGGTGAGTGTCACTAAACCCCTCTTTTTACTGTTTTATATATATTTTGTGGGTGGAACACGTTGTTAAATGGGTTTAATAATGCTTTCGAAATAAAGCATGCCTTTTAATATAAAATATATATTTTTGCTGAAAATATATGAATTTGATAAGTCATACGTTTCGAAGTAAAACGATTTTGAAGAATGAATATTGTAAGTACGGTATTTCTTAAGAGAAACGAGACCGTACGAAATGGGAATGAATTCCGGACTGAGTCTCAACATTTGAGTGACAGGGGAATTCATAAGTCGTAGTATATTAAATTGTCATATTAGTAGGATATATATATATTGTACCTGAGGCAGACATCATATTGTTCTTCGAGAAAGAACCCTGCGCCCATGATGTCGTTTAATCAGTTAAGTATGGTACGCGAGGAATTTTTGGTAGATCTATCGGGTTGACAACCCCGTCGTGACTGGTCGCCCCATGTCAATGTCAAACGACGAATTAAGATTCTGTTTATTGTCTAGCTTTGATTATCCCTGCATGGTTAATATATAGTTCGTATCGTCTAGCTAACATACGAGTCTGAAAGTTGACACTAAAATTTAATATACAAAACTTGGGCAGTACTACTATTGTCGGACTAATGAACCGATGGAAGGCCCATGGATTTTATTAAGGAAATAAAATGGACTTTCTAAAATTTAATGGATTGTTTTCGAATAAACACCTAATCAGAAAGTTTTCCTTGAAATAAAATCTGTTAGTAAACAAATAAGTGAACTCACCCTCCTTTGTGTTGACACTTGATTTTCAACGTGTTCTACAGGTACTTGAGTGTGGCTTCGGGAATTATGGCGTATCTTGTGGTTATTGATGCATGTTTTGTCACTTAATTTGTTGGACTGACTTTTAAACTCTCTGGGACGAATGTAATACGATCCATAAGGATCAAAACAATTTAACTATAGTATGATTGTGACGAACTTTAAGACTTCATGTTTTAAAATCTATGTTTTAATTAAATTGAAATATCCAACAATACGATGCATCGTTCAGCAAGATACAAATGGGCACCAGCTTCTGTCACCACTACGTTTTATATTCCGCTGCGATGTTTTTAGGGTGTGACAGAAGTTTGTATCAGAGCCATTGGTTGTTAGCGAACTAGATGTTTTCGGAGGAAAACACTAGACTTCAACCGAAGAATTTTGAAATATAAAATCCATAATTCTCGAAGCCGAGAATTTAAAATAAACGTAGAAAAATTTTATCATGTATGAAAACCCTTATGTGTTTATGTGTATACGTGATTTTCTGTTTATTTGGGGCCTTATGTGTTACTATTTATATTGATCACACACTTACTTTGTACGGTTATGATATGTCACGTCTCGATCTATAGAGCCATTAGTAGTTCCGCCCACTGATACTGTCGAGCCTATACTTAAGATTCTTTCGTCCGTCGTCACAGAATCGTTTGTTCTGATATTCGAGTCACGTGTTTTGCTACACCTCTTTTAGTCTACACTCGTCGTAGGAAGAGGACTCGACCCATTACAGAGATCACGTCGACTTCGAGAGTTGAGATAACATCCGCTTTGAAGAGGCAGAAAGGGGTTTGGGTCAATCGCTCTCACTGTGATCGTCAGATCACCACGTTACGCGAAGGCATGGAAACGATGAAGGACTTAGAGGGACAAAGGGACTGTTATGATGAACTAGAAGAGCTTGTCAGGAAGATGTTGGACTTCCGAGGATTGAAGCGTTAGTTGTTGGTTGTTTCTGTTATTGTTTTGTATGTTTCATTTGATGAACCCTATTTATGGCTTGCATGCCAAATTTTCAGATATTTAGGAGAAAATTTCATATAGACTTGTTGCGGGTGTTGATGTAGACACGCCGAATTTTGATAAGTCTTCGTACTAAAAACAAGCTTTGAAAATTTCTGATATAAATATCGAATGGGTTCCTTTTGGTTAATAATAGTTCTCATTAATATGTGGATATTATACATGCGCCATGATTGATCCACTAATGTTTGATGATTGAATTATTTTTGGTTAATCGTCTTTTGTTGATATTATGTTGTAATAATAGAAACGACGAAATGCCGCCAAAAGCGAGGCAGGGTTTTCGACTACCTATTACCCCAAAGGATTTGGCACAACTCATAGCCTAACATGTTAATACTGCCATGGAATAGCGCGATGCTAACCAAAATATTGGTCAGGAATGTGGAGTGATACTCATGTGCATGGTTTGGTGGGACACAGAATCGGAGACCCTTCAAGTGATGTAATGATCGGAAAGTTTTAGTAGTTCCTGTGTTATGATATAATCGGAGCATAATTCTGATTTTTCATTAACTTTATGAACATTACATAGATGTACACACAAAACAATCCTGGGTAGTAACCCAAGATCATTTACTGGTACCCTATGCAATGATATGGCAACGGTATGCGTGATGTCGAGCCGTCACAGCGGATCAACTATTCAAATAATTCCGCATCCCGAGCCTGGGTCTAGGGATTCGCGAAAGCGAAAGTCTGAGAGTTCGAGGAAGGAAACCGGTGAGAAGCGTGGTGAGGAACGCATATTGGAGAAAGCGTGTGTAGCTAACCCTAGAGAGTTGGGAAAGGATAATGCCAAGGATGGCAGGAGTGGTCTTGAGAGGAAGACTCACGAAGATGAGTGGAGAAAGTGCACCAGATATGGTCGGACTGGACATATAACTCGCGAGTGCTATGCTAGGAGTACATCGGAGGGAGGTACGCTTAAGGGATGCTACGAGTGTGGTGAGCAAGGACCTTTCGAGAGAGATTGTCTGAGAATGAAGGGTCAGGATGCCAGGGGTAGAGCGTTCGAGCTAAACGCTGGGAAGGGATGAGACGATATTATTGTTGTTACCGGTGTGTTTCGAATCAAAAACCAATCCATGTTCATACTTTTAATACCAAAGCTGACTTGAGTTTTGTTCGAAAAACTCTGAACCATTTTTGTGTTCACCAACAAGTAAGCTGAGTATAAAGTGCCCGATAGAACTAGCAATTGGTAAGTTGATGGAAACTATTGAGGTCGCTTGCAGTTGTAGTATTTAGTTAGGTGATCGTAGTTTTAGTGTTGGTTTATTTCCAGTGGAACTGGGGAGCTTTGATGAAGATGTGAGGATGGGTTGATTACCCAAGAACGAAGCAGGGATTATTGCTCGGAGAAGCAAGCTAGGATACCTCGTTCTGATGATGGAAAGGTGGTACTTGTTCGTGAAGACCGACCGAGTCGAGTGTCGAGTTTCGAGTGTTGAGTGTTGATGGTTGAGAGTCGTCAGTATTGTGAAGATGTTCGAGTTGTTGCGAAAAGGCTATCCTGTGTTCTTTGTTAACGTTGTGGACGTGAAGGCCAAATGTAGGAATATCGGAGAGGTTCCTATTGTTCGCTAGTATTCAGGTTGCTCGGTTTAAAGCCTTGTATGGACGGAAGTGTTGATCACCATTTTGTCGAGCTGACGTAACAAAGGACAATTAACCAGACCTTAGTTTATCTAGGAAACCAGCGACAGGATTTGCCTGGATCGAGGGAAGGTTAAAGTCGCCAATTGATCAACAGAAGGATTACATGGACAATTGAAGGAACTATTGGAATTCCAGATTGAAGATTTGGTTCTGATGAAGGAGTTATCTTGCAGATATGTTGTTAGGTTCGGCAGAGGAAAGAAAAGCTGAGCCACATTGACTTAGTCCTTTTGAGAGCCCATCTTGAGTTGGACCAGTCGCTTATAGGCTCAAGCTACCATCAGGATAGAGAGCGTTGAGATGTGAGATTTGGAATTTAGAGTATAGGTAATATAGGTCTACGAAGATTCTTTGTAAGAATCAAAGTTTCTCGCAAAAAATATAAGGCTATATTCATTAAACCTGTTTTTTGTTTTTGTTTTCACCCTGAATGAAAACAAAACCTGTAGAGTAAAAATTTCGGGGATGAAATTTCCTAAAAAGGGGGAGACTGTGACACCCGGCTTTTCAGGCCGTACCGTACAATTGTAGCACATGTTGTAAATAGGTAATAGGGCCATATTTGACTGGTTATGATGTTTATATGTGAAATTTAATGAGTTGGTAAATTTAAACCTTGATAAAAATTATGTTGGCAACGGTAAATTAAACGCTTATCGCGTACCAGTTAAAATGAGAAACAAACATCGGTGACCACCCGATCAGTGTTAAAATCCTAAAAATAGTCTGTTATGATTAGAATAATAATTTTAATCATATTCGTGAGGAAAAATAAATTGAAACGCTAAGAAACTCTATTTTTCGAATTTAAGCCCGTACCGCGGAATGCAGCGCATATACCAGCAAAATACTGTCAACACAGCCTGTCAAAGCAACTGATAATCATTTTAATAATAATTTGATGAGTTTATTACTTTATAACAATAAAAGTAAATAAAAACGCTTAAATTCCTATTTTTGCGATTTTAAGTGCGTACCGCGCAGCACGGCGCGCATACTGCCAAATACCGGCAACGCCGCCAGTCCCGGCTAACAAAATATTGATCAATAATATTTTGGTGAGTTTATTTTTATGGAGTGTTAAAAATAACTTAAAATGCACTAAAACGGGATTAAAACGCTAGATAAAATACCCGGTATCCAGTAAAATATCAGTTTTTACTCAACATTTACATATACATATATATATATACATATATATATATACATATATTTATATATACATATATATATATGTATATATATATATATATGTGTGTGTGTGTGTAATCGAATATGTAGAGAGAGAGGGACCATGTGGCGAGTACATGGCAGCCCCACCTCTTTCTTTCCTCTTGCATTTTCAACATTTGTCATTCTTGGAAGAGTAAATGATGATTATGCTTGCAACCTCCTCCGTATACACACTTGAACCAATGCAAACTTATCACAAACACTCTAACTCTCTCTCTCTCCCTCTAATACTCGGCTGAAAACAGCCCTCATCCCCATCATTTTCGAAAATTCAAGGCCCGTTTCTTGAAGATTCAAGTCTTTCCAAGCAAGTTCGAGCTAGGGTGAAGATCCATAGGTGGTTTGCAGCTGATCAAATTGATCTTGGAAAAACATGTAGCACCTTGCAGCTGATCAAAGAGATCATCGATTCATGGTAGGGGATATCGATTCTTGATGGTAAGCTTATTAAGCTCATGATAATCGATACACATTCGAAAAGACCCATCTTTCTTTTTCACAAACAGGACTGGAGCGCCCCAAGATGAATAACTCGGTCGGATGAATCCTTTGTCAGATAACTCTTGAAGCTGTTTCGATAACTCTTGCATCTCAGACGGTGCAAGTCGATAAGGTGCTTTAGCAATCGGGTTGGCATTGGGTACAAGATCAATATGAAACTCGACTTGACGAACTGGAGGCAAACCAGGCAGTTCATCAGGAAACACCTCTGGATAATATCGAACAATCGGAATATCTTGAATACACTTGCTCTTGCATTTCTCCTCGGTGACATGTGCCAGAAATGCTATATATCCTTTTCGTAAGTAACTTTGGGCCTACGTACACGACATGAGTTTCAAACGATTTGAGGGTTTCTTGCCACGAACCACAAGAACTTCACCAAACAAAAGAGGAATGTGAACAATCTTATCAAAACAAACCACCTCAGCATGATGTTTAGTTAACCAATCCATCCCTATCATAATGTCAAAACTCCTAAGTCGCACCGGTGTGAGGTCAATAGGAAAAAGGTGGTTATCGAGGTTCAATTGACAATCGCGAATAACAAAATCGAGTACAAGAGGTTTACCAGAAGCAACTTCAACAGATAAGGGTTTCCTCAGTTTAGTTCTAGGTATCGCAAGTAAAGGCTCAAATGATAACGATATAAAACTTCTATCGGCACCAGAATCGAAAAGAACAGATGCAGGTTGATGGTTAACAAGTAACGTAGCATTAACAACCTCGTTGTCAGCACGCGCCTCGTTAGCATTCAAATTGTACGCTCGTCCACGAGCGGGATTCACATTCGCGTTGGCATTTGGATTTGCAAGCTTCGGATAATTGTTGCGGAAATGACCCATCTCTCCGCAATTATAACATGAACCAGGTGGGAATCTAGCAGCGTTTCCCTGTACCGGAGCTTGAATCTGAGCAGCTTGATTTTGACCCAAACGATAGATGTTGGTTGTATGCCGAAGTTTACCACAAGTGGTGCACTGTTTACAAGCTTGCTGAGTCGCATGATGACCATTGCACCTATTACAGTGAGGTGCGGTACCGGCATACTGTTTCTTGGCGGGAGGTTGTGCTGGTGGGTTCTGAGCATTTTGTGAAGTAACAGCAAAACTCTAGGAAGCCTTGCGCTTCCTCGACCTCCATGATGACTCGCCCTTCTTCTTTCCCTTACCCTTCCCTTAAACAGTGTCGGTTGACTGCTTCTTGTCACCCTTGCGAGTCAGTTTTCCTTTTCTAACTTGTGACTCAGTCAGAGTTGCAGCCAATTCGCTCCCTTGACGCACAGTGGTTTGATTACTACCAGTCACAATGTCTTGCATAGAATCGGGTAGACCATCGATATACCTCTCAATCGCTTTCTCCAACCGGGTAACCGTAGTAGGACACAACAAACTTAATTCCTCATAACGATCCATGTACGCACGGTGTTCTCCCCCATCTTGTTTCAGATCGTCAAACTCTCGTTCCCAAGCCCTTATTTCGTGACGGGGACATAACTCTTTCATCATGAGTGCCTATAGCTCTTCCCAAGTTTGTGCCATTGCCACATCGGCACCCCTATCATGCATCACACCATTCCACCATGTAAGAGGACGCTTCTCGAAAACACTGGATGCGAACTCAACCTTTCATTCATTCGGACACTAAACATGTCTAAATATACTCTCCAGACTCTCGAACCATTGTAGGAGCGCAGTTGCTCCTTGAGACCCAGAAAACTTTAGTGGTTTAGCCGAATTAAAAGTCTTAAAACTGCACTGAGCATTGTTGTTATTGTTGTTATTCGCTTGATTGATCTGAGTTATTAGGTTCGGAATCACGGCAGCCATATGCTGAGCGACAAGGGCTGCGATTTCAGCGTTAGTTTATGGTCGTGCATCTCGTCGAGGAGGCATATTCTAAACAGAACAAGGAAACATGAGAAACGAGTGAGATCGACAATTGGATAAACAAAAGAGGTATTGAAAACATCGACAAAACAATAGGAAGGCGATCATTCATTCGTTACCTTGAACAAACAAATGACACATAGTGACTAATCAAAGTAAATGGGTCAATATAATGTATCGTGAAGACATGCTTTAGCCTATAAGTGGACACTCACCCCAAGAGTTCCTAGGTAAGAGTGACTGGTCCGATTATGTGGATTTGTACTAACACTCTAGCCTTAGACAGAAAACCTGAGGTACAGGCACCCACCCTTCCAGATTGCATGTGTTTACATTATAAGACCCAAAATTTGACGAGATTTTGAAAAATTTGAAGGTTCAAAACCTTATAACAAATCATCTAGGAATAGATGATTGATTTTCAAAGTGGATTTCTTATTGTGTTCTCGTTGAGGTTATCACCGAAAGATAGGTGACGGTATTGTTTTAGAATCTAAACGCAAGAAACTTGCGTTAGGGTCCTAAAAAGTTATAGTCTAGGTTAAAGCGTTACTAATAACCTAATTCCCTATATCCATGAGCTCTGATACCAGCTCTTCTTTCACACCCCGACCGCGTAAAAAAACGAAACCACGGCGGAAATGTCGAGGAGTGGAGCGACAGAATTATTGTTTCACAACCATGGATTCAAAAGTTTCGTTTTATTTAATTATTAACCATTTACATTGTCTCGAAATTAAAGTTAAAACACAAGCACATTGTCTATCATTGTTATTAAGTCACTAAGGCCTCTTCCAGTCCTAAGTGAGCATGCATCCTAGTCGCATTCAACACCACCAGAAACATACGTGAAAATAATGTCAGCAAAGAAATGCTGGTGAGCACATAGGGTTTGTGAGAGTGTCGGATTCATGGCTCGTTTACATGTTGCAATACCTCGTTTGACTATAAGTGTCGTTAATTGAATATCTTGTTTTGAAAAGAGTTTGGTATTGCAATATGAATAACCAGCTCAAAATAAGTTGGTTATGGTTTATAAAATCTCATTGCCATGAATCTTAACCCAAAACATTTGTTTATGTAAACCAATTCGTAAATCGTTCTCGTAATAAAACTCGTATGGTTTATATTGTTTAGTAAACATCGTTGTGTAACATCGTTTAAAATCGTTCGTCCAAGTGAACTACATAACGCTACGGAATGTAATATAATAAAAACACTTATATATAAGAAGTACTAGTGGCTTATCTACCACGCTTTTATCATATTACCCCCGTCCCATTATCTAATCACATACCAAAACCCCATCATTTAAATCGTTTAACTTGTTCATGTAATAGACCATCGTTCAATTGTTTAAATCATTCAAATCGTTCCAAATCGTTCATAATTGTTCAATCGTTCAATCGTTCAAATCGTTCTCGTTTTAATTGTGTAAATAACTTTTGGTCGTCTCGCTTATAACATTTAAACCTTCGCAACTCGTCCATCGTTCAACTCGTATTAACAAACCACCAAAGGGTAAGTTAACAATCATCAGGTTCAGTCGTTACCCACATAACCCCCATACATAACCATCGTGGCAGTCCGATAATGGGATTTGTCAGATCCTATGGTACCATAATCTAGTACTGGTCGGATTGATCATTGTTAATGAATATCATTCGTTATGTAAATACGTCCCAACAAGTTCGTTCACATTATCGAAATCGTTTTTTTAATATAAACCATAGTATTCATTTTAGAAATCGTTGAAATTGTCTAACACATATGAATCACCCCAAAATAATCGAAAATAGTAATAAATCGACACCTAAATCGGAAGATTGGGTAGAACGAGGTCTCGTAAACCAAATGAGTATTGGAGGTCATGTGATATGGTTTAACAAAGCCTACATTCTAAATCAGAACCTATCCTAAGTGCTTACGACCCGTTACGACCCGTTAAGGTAGTCTACGCTACTTTAACGCGTCGTTCGCGCGAATGCGCGTTCGAGGCGCCTAACTAGTCCTATGACAAGTATTATATGCCCTAACATGTTTAAATATGTTGCATAATCAGTTTAAATGACAAAATTTAGGTTACATATGCTTAAAATTAAATTATGCATGAAAAGGGCATTTTGGTCATTTTCCTAAGGCATATAAACTACCTATCATAACAACTAATTAAACTAAGTGACCATAAGGTATAACCTCGGAAGTTTATTCCCTATACAACTATGGTCACAAAACATGCTTGGTCGGATCCTAACGATCGACCAAGCCGGTCGGGTTCGAAAGTCTAAGCGGTTGTCAAGACCGCTTGACTTACGACCCTAAACAAGCACTAGACTTAAAGTGACGAGTTAAACATGTTAAAACATGTTTAACTAAGTTAGAAAACAAGTTTGATATCAAAACAAAGTCTTTTGATACCCGAAAATAGCTTCGTCGCAAAATACGAATAAACATGTATTTTGACCGAAACTTTGACTCGTCACTTCGACTAATCAACATGGTAATCACTAGGTATAGTCACAAGGGACTATAACCATCGTGATTACGCTCACGTTGCAAAGTTCAAATGAACTTTGTGTTGACCAATTCATGGTCAAAGCAGAAAGTCAAACACTGTTTGACTTTCGCGCTTGAAAAGCATAAACAAGCATGAAAGAAGCTTACAAAATGTCCAAGCTAGGAAGAATTGATCCAAAACACTCAGGTATGAAGCCTTAGCTTCAACTTAGAGCAGATTTAGATAAATTGTGTGAGGAATGAGAATGAACAAGATGGGTATTTATAGAAAGTCATGATCCATCAAGATCAAGTGTTTTTGCAAGAATCAAGGCTTGATCTAAGCCATACATTTGTGCCCATTGATTAGAATACAATGGGAACTTAAAAACAAGCTCATTGTATCCAAAATCAGGGATTAAAACCACTGAAATCAGCTGTTGTGACCAAGTTCATTGTTTCTGACCTTGTATTCTATCACGCCCCGCGTAGGAATAGACTCATCTTACGCGGCCCGCGAGGCATAGGTTTGACAGAATGACAGTTTTTGTCCCTGGAAGCATATAACTTGGTTTTTGATGTTTTTAAGCCCCGTTAACCCCATTTCAAGGCTCTACAAAGAAGTTAAAGAATAGGGAACATAAAATATGCTTGAAAACATCTCGGATGTCGGTTCGTTTGGTCGTACAGTCACGTTATTCGGTTAATTACGACGAAAACTCGAACGGATGCGAAAACGATCCAAATTGCGCGACGAATGGTATTTTTGTTTTCCAATCAGTAAAATAAAATATTTTAATGATTACAAAAATTTTTGGATGTTCGAATATGTTCGGAACGTAAGATATGCGCGTAAATGCAAACTTAGGCACTTTTTGACGCTTTTAGTCCCTGTTGATCAAATAAGTTTATTTTCGCATACCGAACCCCTCAAAGCCTTTTCCTAAGATATGTAAAGGATAGTTTAGGGTATGTTTAGCTTATCATCAAGTTCTAGAATTTCGTTTCTATATGAATCGGTATACTTTCGCAGTTTGGCATATATAGTCCCTGCGATCGAATAAACTTGTTTTCGACACACCAAACCATCCAAAACTTATTTCTAAGTTATGTAAAGGTTATTTAAGGTATGTTAAGCCTATGTCACTATTCTAGAGTGTTTGTCGTTTTAACCTGATTACGTTTACGCATCAGTTTGCGTATAACTTTCTAGAAAGCTATTTAAAGCTTGAAATCGAACTCGAATCAAATTGTAAAATCGTCAAACACAAATACACAAATATTAACACCAAAACACATAGTTTTATTGATAATTGATATTGTTTTACATCGTACATCGTTTACAAGGCACAGTTGTCACATCGAAGCTCTTCCCAGGTTTGAACCAATGCCACATCGACACCCCTGTCTATCATCACACCGTTCCACCATGTTAATGCTCGATTCTCAAAAAAACTAGATGCAAACTCAACCTTTCGCTCATTTGGACACTGAACATGTCAGAATGTGCTTTCTAGACTCTCGAACCATTGTAGGAGCGCAGTAGCTCCTTGAGACCCAGAAAATTTCAGTGGTTTAGCTGAATTGAACGTTTTGTAGCTAAACTGAGCATTGTTATTGTTGTTATTTTTATTTGCTTGGTTTATCTGAGTAATGAGGTTCGGAATCATGGTAGCAATCTGCTGAGCGACTAGGGCTGCGAGTACAGCATCCTGAGTTTGATCGCGTCTAGGAGGCATTCTAAAAAGAAAAAGGAAACATGAGAGACAAATGAGATTGACATTTGGATAACCAAAAAAGGTATTGAAGATATCGACGAAACATAAGGAAGGTGATCATCTGTTTGTTACCTCGGACAAATAAACGACACACAATGACTAATCAAAGTAATGGGTCCTAATAATGTATCGCGAAGACATGCTTTAGCCTATAAATGGACACTCACCCCAAGAGTTCCCAGGTAAGAGTGACTGGTCCGATACTGCGGATTTGTATGAACACTCTATCCTTAGACAAAAAAACTCGAGGTACAGGCACCCATCCTTCCAGATTGCACGTGTTCACATTATAAGACCCAAACTTTAACAAGATTTTTGAAAACTTTGAAGGCTTGGGGCCTTAAAACAAATCATCTAAGAATAGATGATTGATTTTCAAAACGGATTTGTATTTTGTGTTCTTGTTGTGGTTGTCACCTAAAGATAGGTGACGGTATTGTTTTAAAATCTAAACACAAGATAACTTGTGTTAGGGTCCTAGGAAGGTTATAGTCTAGGTCAAAGCATTACTAATAACATAATTCCCTATAACCATGAGCTCTGATACCAACTCTTCTGTCACACCCCGACCGCGTAAAACAACAAACCGCGGCGGAAACATCGGGGAGTGTAGTAACAGAATCATTGTTTCACAACACATGGAGCTTAAAGTTTGGTTTTATCAATTAAATTGTTTACATTGTCTTAGTTCAAACAGGAAATGAAACATAATTTAAACTTTTGTTGCTAGATTTTAAGTCACTAAGGCCCAAGTCCGCCTAAGTGTCTCACGATCATCATCAAACATTAGCTCCTGAAACACATGTGAAAATAGGTACGTCAGCATAAAAATGTCTGTGAGATACATAGGTTTTGTTGTTGAAGGATTCATGACTTGTAAGTTAAAAGAAGTGTTTAACGAAAAGTAGTCATGAATCTTGTAAAATGTTTCCTTTCATAAAATCATGTGAAAATCAATAAGATAATCAGATGATATAAAACAAAAATGTATGGTTAAATAATTAACCAATGAAATGAATTTGTATAAAACGTGTAATTTGTAAAACAGTGTCTTGTGAACAATATGTCATGTCTTTGGATAAATGTATCTTGTATTTGTCTTTGTCGAGGTGATTTAGATAACGCTACGATATGTAATATCATAAAAGCATTGTATATAGGAAGTACCAGCGGCGTATCCACCATGCTTTTATCAAATACACACGCCTCGTTATTTAAAACACTTACTAATTAACCACCAAAAATGTCTTGTCAAACCAATGTCAAAAGTCGTGTGTAAACAATGTATTATGTCACAATGTCGGGTACAATCCATGTCTCGTATAATCAAATGTCTTGTATGGTGAATAAAGATTATTTACTCAAACCATATGTATAATGTCATGTATATGTATAACCAAATGTCGTGTACAAAACAATGTATTTGAATAAACGAAAGTTTATGTCAAAAGTTATGTTTTGAAATAATTTCTTTTGTTGATATAAACATTTATAAGGTTTGTTAACGAATACATTCAAGCCTTATCGTCCGTCGGATAACCCTTATAGAGGCAAAGGTTTATCAATGTTCATTGGGTTTTGTCATTCCCCAGATGGATACTTCCAAACCAACTAGGAAGCGGGAATGAGGTTAGCAAACCAATGGTAAACCATACATACTACCGGTCGGCGGGATAAATATTAATGAATGTATCTAGTCTCGTTTTACATACCAAAATGTCATAATCAATGTGAGCATATCAGGTTAAATGTCTTTGTAAACCATGTACTAAGTAGAGTGTTCATGAAATCAAGGTGCAAGATATGTTAAGTTAACATATGAAGCAAAATGGATCCTTGAAATCAATGTGCTAAGCATGCTAAGTTAACATACGAAGCAAAACATAATGTACTATATGTGTACTAGTTGAACATAGCAAGTATATGTCATGAAAAACATGAAAGTAACAAGTAGGCACATGTGTATCACCCCAAAATATTTAAAAACGGTAAAAGAGGGGACTATGTACTCACTTGAGATTGCAAGGTATCCTTGATTTAGTGAACCAACAAGCTTGAGCAATCAAGGAATCAAGTGGCACCTAGTATCGGATCACTATGTTAATAATCAGGACCTAAATCGGAAGATCGGGTAGAATGAGGTCTTGTAAACCAAGTGAGAATTGGAAATCATACGATATGGCTTAAGCAAACCTACATTCTCATTTGGAACCTATCCTAAGTGTTCATGACCCGTTATGACCCGTTAAGGTAGTTTACACTACTTTAACGCGTCATTTGCGTACCTAACTAGTCCTATGATAAGTATTATATGCCTAAACATGTTTAATATTGTTGCATAATTAGTTTAAGTGTCAAAATTTTGGTTACATATGCTTAAATTCTAATTATGCATAAAAAGGGCATTTTAGTCATTTTCCTAAGGCATATAAACTACCTATCATACAACTAATTAAACTAAGTGACTATAAGGTATAACCTCGGAAGGTTATTCCTTATACAATTATGGTCAAAAAATATGCTTGGTCGGATCCTAATGATCGACCAAACGGTTCGGGTTTGAAAGTCTAAGCGGTTGTCGAGACCGCTTGACTTACGACCCTAAACAAGTACTAAGCTAAAAGTGACGAACTAAACATGTAAAAACATGTTTAACTAAGTTAGAAAACTGATTTGGTATCAAAACAAAGTGTTTTGATACCCGAAAATAGTTCCGTCGCAAAATGCATATAATCATGCATTTTGACTGAAACTTTGACTCGTCACTTCGACTAGTCAACGTGGTAATCAGTAGGTATAGTCGCATGGGACTATAACCATCGTGATTACGCTCAGTTGCAAAGTTCAAACGAACTTTGTTTTGACCAGATCATGGTCAAAGTTGAAAGTCAAACACTGTTTGACTTTCTTGCTTGAAATAAATAACAAAGCATGAAAGAACACTTACAAGTGTCCTAAGCATGGAAAATGAACTAGAAAACTTAGGTAGAAGGCATCCAAAAGATGGTAGCCTTCACTTAGAGTTCAAGATGAGAAAGATGAGGAATGAGCAAGAATGAAGCAAGAAGACCTTGCTATTTATAGTAATTCTTGGATTGTAGGATTGTGACATGTGTCTTGTGTGGCCTCCAAGGAAGATCAAGTTCATGCCACGTGTTAGGACCAGATTTAAAGGCTTGTAGAACACATAATGTGACACCTGTGTCCATAATCATTATAAACAATTCAGTTATCAATGAAATAAAGTTATTTGATCCGAATATTTGTTTGTTTATGTTTGACATTTTTCATGGTTTGATTTTCGTTCAATTTCAAACTCTATATTGCTTTCTGAATAGTTATACGCAAACTGGTGCGTAAACATAATCAGTTTAACGTGACAAACACTCCGGAACATCAATATATGCTTAACATACCTTAAATAACCTTTACATAACTTAGAAATAAGTTTTGAAGGCTTTGGTATGGCAAAATCAAGTTTATTCGATTACAGGGACTAAATTCGACAAACTGTGAAAGTATGTTGATTCGTACTGTAACAGACATTCCAGAACATGATCATAAGTTAAACATACCCTAAGTATCCTTTACATGGCTTAGAAATAGGCTTTGTGGGGTTCGTTGTGCTAAAATAAACTTTATGCTCATTCAGGGACTAAAAGCGTCAAAAAGTGCATAAGTTTGCATTTTCGCGCATATCTTACGTTCTGAATACATCTGGACATCCAAAAATTTATGTAATCATTAAAATATTTTATTTTAGTGATTGGCATGAGAAAAATCCACTCGTCGCGTAATTTGGATCGTTTTTCGCATCCGTTCGTGTTTCGTCGTAATTAACCGAATATCGTGATCGTACGACCAAACGAACTGACATCCGACATATTTTTGAGCATGTTTCAAGTCCATTATGTTTAGGCATCATTTTAGGCCCTTGAAAATGGTTAAAGAGCTTCAAACGTGTCTAAAATGGACTGAAACATGTGTAGGGACCAAAACTGCACATTCTGCCAAACTGGGACCAGGCGGGCCGCGTAGCCCTTGCATGTCTCTTACGCGGGGCGCGTAGGATCTCCAGATCTGTGCACATAATCATTTTTCCAGTTGTTTCCAGCTGTTCCAGCTGTTTTAGGCACTAGCACATGGGATTTTCGATTCTATGGGCCATTTTTGAGGTGCCCATGATATTACAAAACCATGGGTACATGTGTAGGTTGAGATCAAGGCACGGTTTTCGATGAACGATCTTAACGTCTCTCCGAACTCTATATAAACCCCACCCCTTTGCACTTGAAACTCACACTTTGATCTGATTTGGCTCTCTAAGTTGAAGTATACACTTCATACCTGAGAGTAATCGGATCAAAACTCCATAGCTTGGACCCGTTGTAAGTATTCTTTCGTTCTTTTACGCGTTTTAGCGTGAAAGTCAAACTTTGTTTGACTTTCAGTTTTGAACAGTTTATGGTCAATACGAAGTTCGCTTGAACTTCATAACGTGAGCGTAATCATGATGGTTTTAGTCTCTTATGACTATACCTACTGATTACCACGTCATCTAGGCATAGTGATGAGTCGTAGTTTCGGCCAAAATGCGTATTCTTGCGTATTTTGTAACCAAATGAGACAACCCTCACAAAACCAGGTATCCGTACAATTAATTGATATTTAATTGGTGCTTAATTACTGTGCTTGATTACAATTGTGATTAAACTGCTTTCCGTTTTCTGATACATACATACTCATGCATCACATTTTATTACTGTCACTCCATTCATTACATACAAACATTAGTGACAACCATGATGCATAAAGCACAGTTAACACAGTGAGCGGATAACCCAGATAACAAGCTGACATTACCAGCACCAAAACAGGCATTGTTCGGAGGCCAGTATGAGCCGGGAATGAATTACTACACTAGTAGGGAGTGTAGGGAGGTGAAGATCCATAAACTGCGTCACTAGGTGATAGTTATGTTGCCCGGATGTGCCTAAAACATACTTAAAGTGCAGAATTCTGCACTAGTATACCAAAATTCAGCTTTTAACAAAGCTAGTAAAGTGCAAAAACTTGGTAAAATAATTCTAGACACTTTCCAAAGTGTTGGTAATTTATTGTGTCAATAAAAATAATATTAAAGACACTTTAAAGCTTTATTTGACACTTTAACGGATCAATATCCAACCGAACAACCGGACTTTACCCGGAACATAAAAATATTGCCAGATACATTGTTTATACTTTTCTGAGCTAGTTAGGGTCCCCGAACACCCTAACACCCCTTACATTACACTACACACTTAACATACTAACTAAACCACTAGATTTCAACTAATTAGTAACTTAACCATTACACCACCCAACCCTTACCCCCCCCCCCTCAAATGACGGTTACAAGGGGTGGGACACCCCTTGTCCTCCTTTGATTATTTTTTGTTTATGTTGGGTATCTAGATGACACTTTACATGATAGATTAAGCTTGAATTTAGATTATAAGTATGCATGATAGTTAACACTTCTCTTTCATCTAAACACACTTCAACCAAGCACTCCCTCCTCCTCCATAACCACCCTCACGGCCGCCACCCTACAACCACACCACCACCACTTTCAAACCTTGTTCAACCATTTCTCATATACTCAAGGGTGCAAGGGATCATACAAGAAGGCTCGGTGCACTCAGAAGCTCAAGGACCACTCTAGATTTCTTTTATCCACCTCATTTACGCATCGTTTCTTCCCTAGCCTTGTGCTAGTAGTAAGTGCTTCTAAACATCATCTTGATCTTGTTTATGGTGGTTAATAGTTGATTTAATGGTTAAAAATTTAGAACACTAAAGAACATAACTTAAAGTCTTGAACATAAGATGAATAAGGTGGATAAAGAGAAGATATGGGTGTAAATCATGTTTGATCTTGTGTAGTATGGTTATTTGATGTTGTATGTTAGCAAAAGTTGGATGGATCATCATCTAGACATTTTAGATCATGTTCAAGAACATGAACTAGTAGGTTATAAATGATAGAGTTTTGAAAGATGATGAGACCTTCCATCCATGAAACATGAACTTGAGTAAATATAATTTTTCCTACAAAATAAGATTCTAAACATGTAGATCTAAAGATCTACAAGTGTTTTTTCGGAAGAACCAAGTGAAAGATGCTAGCTTTATTAAAACCCGGGTATTTTATGAAAGAAGCACATTTATAGTAACTAAACAAGTGTGTAAACACTTGTGTAGCAAGAAATTTAACAAAGAATTATTTTTGAAAATCTTGACTAGAAGTTGTGAAACTTCAAGTTCTTTAAAAATAAAGTTTTTGAGAAACTAATTTTATTTTTAAAGATAGCAAGATCTACTAAATATATTAGAAAGTTACTACATATTTTTACAAAACATTCAAGTTCATGAGTTCGTGTTTTAGGCTTATTCTTGTCAAGTTTGATGTCTAAAGATTGTTTGTTGATGATTGTTAAATTGTTTGATTGAATTTTGAAAAGAAAATGATACGCTAGTAAGCGTGGACACCTCCAGTTACAGAGGAAACTCTGGCGAAATTTTACCAGAAATATAACACTTAGAACTATTTTTGTAACAAATGTTTATAAATGTGTTTTTAACTTGGTTTTCAAAATAAACTTCGCCATGATTTTTATTTCAAAAATTACAAAGTGTCAGAGGTGGATTTTCGTAAGTAAAATTTGTTAAATATATATATTTAGAATATATATTTCATAATAAAACGCTTGTGTGATTATGTGATTATTTTGTGAACGAGATATATTATATTTAGGATAAAAATAATATAACATGGGAATGTTATGAAATTACGACTCCAAAATAATACCAATGCTCTCACAAATAAATATTTAAGTTACACCTGTATTGTTATTACAACGCAAATTTTAAAATGTAACTTATGTATTTTCGGAAAATACTGTTAAATGTGTATGTTGATAAAGTATTATTTTGGAAACGGTATGAAGTAAAATATAATATTTTTGGGAAAAATATGTATATTTTGGAGTTAGAATATTTTAGACAAGTGATTAAAATATATTCAAGTGAGACTTTTAAAATATATTTTCGGAATTATAAAGCATACATGTATTAAAAACCCCCATCCTTGGGAAGGAATATACTTATAAAATAAATAAGAAGTGTGAATACGGAATAGTTACCTAACTATTTCTCCAATCAAACGTTAAACCTTAAGCCAAGGCACAGCCCATCCGTCTAAAAGGAATTAGTACGTGTAGGTCGTCACGCAGCGGATTGACTTGGAGATTGACGTTTCTGGATACGCACTTCTGTGAGTTCATGTCCCCCTTTTCTCTTAACTGTTTTCAGTTTATATACTTCGCGGGTGAAATACATGTTACAGTAATTACGGATACTTTTATACATGGTATTGTTAGATTAAGGAGGGTTTACTACTTAGATCATGTGAGTGGGTAGGCTGGAACTAGAGGCCATTAATCCTCATTGTAGGACCGAGGGTCATGAGCGGTAGATCTATATGGGTGTAGCGAGCCCAGCTCCTGAGTCCACTGTACGGACCATGGAGTGACTATGAGCCTGACGCAAAAATCTGCTAGGTTTGAGTCTTCCTACAGCACTTCACACATATCATTGGCTTTGCAACCCAATGGTGATCGCTTTTTCCTTAATTGCTACATACCAGGGATTTTCATACACACTGACATATTACAAAGGTTTTACATACTCACTTTTACATGAACTCGCTTAACTTTATGTTGATTTTTCAACTTACATGTATTTTAGGAAATTAATGGATCTGGCCAAGTATGCAAGAGTGTTAAGCTGCGTAGGAGTAATGATGTCATCCGAGTTTAGGAAATGTGATCTTTGCCTGGACGGGTCACAAGTCTTAAACTGTGTTTCTATTCAAGTCTTTTAGTTGCGTCTTGTGAACAAGTTCTAAGTATGTTGTGGTTGTATTTTGTTTCACGTATCGACTTTTAAACAATGTTGTCGTGTTTACTTTTAAAACTTACCTAAAGGATGAACATCATGGTTTTATTTTCATATAGCATGGTTATGATATGTGCTATGGTATTAAGAAGTCACACCAAAATAAACCCACACTTCCGCAAAGCCTGGGTATGACAGCTTGGTATCAGAGCATCGATCATAGCGAACTAGGATTCCTTCTCGAGTCTAGACTATTATCACTAGGGCTCTCACAAAAACATTTTTACATTGCATACACTAAACGTCCAGATCCAGGGCACAAAACATTTTTACAAACAAAAGGGCACAATACACTTTTCAAAAATATTATTTCAGTCTGAGAGACTGAGGGAGGATCAGTCTTAGAGACTGAGGGATGATCAGTCTTAGAGACTGAGGGATGATCAGTCTTAGAGACTGAGGGAGGATCAGTTTTAGAGACTGAGGGAGGATCAGTCTTAAATACTGAGGAAGGATCAGCCTTAGAGGCTGGGGATAATTTAGTCTTAGAGACTGGGAGGATTGGTCTTAGAGACCGGGGATTTAGTCTTAGAGACTGGGAGGTTGGTCTTAGAGATAAGGGAGTTCAGTCTGAGAGGCTGGGAGGGTAGTCTGGGAAGACTAGGAGGATTACTTGTTTGCTTTATTATGGCTAACATGTTTATTTGGCTTTATGATTGATATATATGCATATATGTGATTGTGTTACAGACGACATGGTTTCATCGTCAGACACAGGAGTATCGGACACATTAGACCCCATGGCGATAGTGTCAGATGACGAGATTTCGTCAGAGCGAGAGGTCTACATATCAGACACCACCAGTACAGACGACGATGACTTCCAGCCATTCGCGCTGCCTGACGTCGGAGCTGAGCCTGCTGATGGCTTTCCTGCCGGGGATTTACCACTTGCGGTGATCCCTGCTCCTATACCGCTTGCTGTTTTTCCAGTAGTCGATTTGCCCCTCGATGCCATTTCTGACGACGAAGTCAATTTGTTTGAGGAGGATCCGCCTGAGGCTGACTATGAGGGCGGGGCCCCTATTGATGCTGACGTTATTCTTCCCATTGATGAGGCACCTTTTGAGGAGCTTCCCGTTGGTTCACCTGTCCCGAACTCATTGGAGTCTGTGGCATCTGCATCTTCACACGACCATGGTGTGCAGCCTCAGTTTTCTGACCCTGACATGGCGATGTCAGCTGCACAATGTCCATCGCACGAGTTCGAGTTTGATCACGAGGCTGATGACGCTTTTGAGCCGATCTTTCCCGCTGATTTCGACCCTGACCACGATATTGAGTTTATTCACATGGATCAACCCCTAGAGGCGCCTGTAGATCCTATTGACCCATTGCTTGACATCCCAGCTAATTTTGATATGGATCTTGTTGACCCAGATCCTGCTGTGGCCCCAGAGCCTGTAGTTGTTCCTGACCCTGCATTAGAGCATGTCCCTGTACATGAGGATGCACCAGCCGCTGCACCTCTTGTTGGTGATATACCCGCTGTTGATTTTCACGCTGTTGCTCCACCCTTGATAGTTGATCCTGTTGTTGAGGCACCATTTCCCGATCCTGTGCCGGTACTGTTTGACCGTGCACCTTTTCTACTCATATAGATCCACGTTACGCCGACAACCGTAACGGGTGGATCGATGACGATGGTGATTACCCACCATTTGTGTTACCTGTTACACCTCTAGTAGCACCTGTTACTGCACCCACTGATATTCCCTTGATTCCCCCACACACCACCGATGTTCACCGCACTGATCTTCCGATTACCTTTCTCCAGGACATACCACCGCCACGTCCTTGGGAGGGTTCATCGCGACAGCCTTTTGGTCACGCTCCTTACATGTCAGGAGGCAGCCAGTTTATACCACAGAATTCTCATCCTACTTTTGTTCCACCTGTGCTGCCATCATCCTTACCGTTCACACCATAGTTTCTTTCTGTTGCACCACCTACTGCACCATCTGTCGTTCCATCTAGCGAGCCATTTTTATGGACTACGCCCCCCATCATGCCACTGTCTGATCCGTACCACCCGTACCATGTCGGGTACTCTACGGAGGTCATTCTCACTTCTTTGATGATACAGCAGGATGCATTGACGCGTCGTATTCAGGACCTGGAGAGATCTCCACGTTCATCTTTTCATTGTCAGACCCCATTTGCAGCACCACACACTCCTCGTCCACTTTCCCCCGATTCTGACGCTCGTTTCATGACTTCTGAGCAGCAGATAGCATATTTGCTGCGCGCTTATCGTGCCTTAGAGGAGGATTGGTTACACATGCGTCGCTTACTTTTCGCTCATTTTCCTCCTCCTCATCCGCCGCCATCAGCATAGGCATATTTTTGGTTTTATGCAGGTCGATCTTTTGGTGAGAAGGTCGCTATTGTGCCAGCTTATGGAGCTTTTTGAGAGATCACACTTTTTGTATATGATGGTTGTAGTTTGACTTATATTTTTGGGGGTGATGTAGCCCCATGATATTACTTTGACATGTGATGTACTATTAAACTTGTAAAACACTGTTGTGGTCGTGATTAATGAAAGGCTCAATGGCAACATTCTCACTACATGCTTTGCTTGTGGTCGTGATTAATGAAAGGCTCAATGGCAACATTCTCACTACATGCTTTGCTATGTGTTTTAATTTATAACATGAGATGTTATGGGTTGACGGATAGTATTGTATATGTATATTTACTTACTATGGTCTGACCTATATGATCATCTTTTAGAAGATGCCTCCAAGAGGCGATGTACGCATGCCCACTACAGAAGTGGAGCTTCAAGGGATCATTGCTGCAGCCATAGCTCAATATGCAGCCTCCCAAGGAGGAACAAACGGGAGCCATTCAAGCAACAATGGCAACAACAATCCGCCCCATGATAATGTCAAGCTACTTGAGACATATTACCATACATTTGGATATTTATAGCAAGTCTGCTAATACCATTGGTAAATTTTAACATATGTGCAGGGTGCACCTACAAGCAGTTTCTCGACTGTAAGCCCATGAATTTCGACGGAACAGGAGGTGCTGTTGCGTTTGTTAGGTGGGCTGAAAAGACAGACTCTATCTTGAGAATGAGCAAATGCGCTCCCGAGCAACAAGTAACCTACATCTCAGGGCTGTTTCTGGATGGAGCCCTATCGTGGTGGAATTTGCAAGAGCAAACTTTAGGAGAAGCTGTTGCTTATGCGCTAACTTGGGCTGAGTTAAAAGAGATGATGAGAAAGAAGTATTGCTCGCGTGCTGAAATACAAAGGCTAGAAACTGAATTCTGGCACTTAAAGATGGACGGTCCTAAAATCGTCGAATATGTTCAAAGGTTTCATGATTTATCGCAAGTAGTGCTGTACATGGTCACACCCGAGTTTAAACGTGTGGAGAGATTTATCTGGGGATTGGCACCCCAGATAATGAGTATGGTTACCACGTCCAAACCTGCCACGGTCACGGAAGCTATTGACCTAAGTGTGGCACTCACTGAAGAGGCCATTAGGTTGAACAAATTTTCCATCTCGGAATCGAAGAAGAAAGAGACTCACGTGGAGTCGTCTGGGGAAAACAAGCGAAAATTTTCGAATTTCAAGCAAGGAACCAGCCATGTAAGCAAGAAGGGCGAGTCAAGCACACCGGCTAGAGCTGCAACCGGTGTTGAGAAGAAAGGAAAGGGTTATATGGGCACTCTGCCCAAGTGTAACACATGCCAGCGCCATCATTCTGGCCGATGCGGACCAAAAACATGTGAAGCTTGTGGGAAAATTGGTCACTTGAAGGATACTTGCTGGGTTAGTGTTGGCCGGGGTCGCCAAGGAGGTTTTGGTAATTGGAACAACAACCGTGGTGGAAATGGAAATCATCCGTAGGGGAATAATGGCGGAAATGGAAACCGTGGGAACGTTGCGAATCAAGCTGGGAATGGAAATCGCAACCAAAACAACACTCAAGCTGGGAATGGAAATGGCCAAGGGCCAGGATGCTTTAATTGTGGAGATGTTGGACACTTTAAGAGGGAATGCCCGAAGCTGAACCAAGCGCGGGGAAGAGTTTTTAACATCGGCTCCAGGGAAGCGTGCCAGGATCCAAACGTAGTCACTGGTACGTTCCCTGTAAACCAACACTTTGCATCTATTCTGTTTGATACTAGTGCCGATTATAGTTTCGTATCATTAGAATTTAAGAATATACTTGGGTTGACACCTAGTAAATTAGACGTCCCGTACTTGATCGAATTAGCGAATGGGAAACTAGTCGAAACCAATGAAGTTGTCCGAGGATGCGTGATTGAGCTAGGAGAACATGAGTTCACTTCGGATCTACTACCAGTTGAATTGGGAAGTTTCGACGTAGTGGTCGGGATGGATTGGCTATCAAGTAACAAAGCCGAGATTGTTTGCCAAGAAAAGACCATCCGCATCCCAATAGAAGATGGAGAGATGATCATAGTGCACGGATAGAAGTGCGATACGCCACTGAGAATTATTAGCTGCCTGAAAGCTAGAAAGTGTTTACAGAAGGGATGTGTTGCATTCTTAGCACACATCATGAATAAAGAAGCTACTGAGCCAAAGATTGAAGACATTCCTGTAGTAAAAGAATATCCTGAAGTCTTTCCAGAAGACTTGCCAGGATTACCGCTGCAGCGACAAGTCGAGTTTCACATTGATTTGGTTCCAGGCGTCGCGCCTGTAGCCAAGGCACCCTATAGACTTGCGCCATCAGAGATGCAGGAGTTGTCGACACAACTCCAGGAGCTATTGGATAAAGGATTTATCAGACCAAGCTTCACACCTTGGGGAGCTCCAGTACTGTTCGTTAAAAAGAAGGATGGTAGTTTTCGGATGTGTATAGACTACCGCAAGCTTAATAAGTTGACTATCAAGAATAGATATTCCCTGCCGAGAATCGATGACCTATTTGATCAGCTGCAAGGTTCGAGCTTTTATTCAAAGATCGATCTTCGATCGGGATATCATCAACTAAGGATACAAGAGGAAAGTATCCCGAAGACGGCCTTTAGAACTCGTTACGGACATTATGAGTTCCTGGTTATGCCGTTTGGGTTGACAAACGCACCAGCAGTTTTTATGGATTTAATGAATAGAGTTTGCAAGCCGTACCTCGACAAGTTCGTGATCGTGTTTATTGATGAAATTTTAATCTACTCGAAGACGAAGGACGAGCACGAACAACATTTAAGAGCTATTCTAGAACTACTCAAGAAGGAGAAATTATACGCCAAGTTCTCGAAGTGCGAGTTCTGGCTGCGTGAAGTCCAATTTCTTGGACACGTGGTTAATGGAAATGGAATCCATTTTGATCCCACAAAGATCGAGGCGATAAAGAGCTGGGAGACTCTAAAGACGCCAACCGAGATTCGACAGTTCTTAGGTTTGGCTGGTTATTACCGAAGGTTCATCGAGGATTTCTCTAAAATCGCTCAACCTCTGACCTCACTCACACAGAAAGACAAACAGTTTGATTGGAGTGACAAGCAAGAAGAAGCGTTTCAGTTATTGAAGAAAAAACTTTGTGACGCACCGATCCTATCGCTACCCGAAGGAACGGATGACTTCGTGGTATATTGTGACGCCTCGCGTCAAGGCTTGGGTTGCGTGCTGATGCAGCGCCAGAAAGTTATAGCTTATGCGTCACGCCAATTGAAGACTCACGAGAGAAACTATACCACGCATGACTTGGAGTTAGGCGCGGTGGTATTTGCGTTGAAGATTTGGCGACACTATTTGTATGGTACGCGATGTATAATTTATACTGATCACAAAAGCTTACAGCACATTTTTGACCAAAAGGAGCTTAACATGAGGCAGAGACGCTGGGTAGAACTGCTAAATGATTATGATTGCGAGATCAAATACCACCCAGGGAAAGCAAACGTGGTCGCTGATGCCCTGAGTCGAAAAGAGAGGATCAAGCCCATAAGGGTTAGGGCTTTGGAGATGATTGTCCAGACAGACCTCCCTCTGCGCCTTCGTGCCGCACATAGAGAAGCTTTGAAAGAAAGGAATATTGGGAATGAGTATCTCCGTGGGATGAAGAAGCAGTTGATACTAAACGAGGAAGGGACTTTATGTTTCATGAAACGGATTTGGGTTCCTCTGTTTGGTGGTTTGAGAAAGGTTATTTTTTACGAAGCCCACAAGTCGCGGTACTCAATTCATCCCGGAGCGGATAAGATGTACCAGGATCTCAAGGATTTCTACTGGTGGCCTAGAATGAAAGGCGATGTTGCAATATACGTAGGTAAGTGTTTAACGTGCGCAAAGGTAAAGGCCGAATACCAGAAGCCTTCAGGTCTTCTACAGCAACCTGAAATCCCCAAGTGGAAATGGGAAAAAATTTCAATGGACTTCATAACAAAGTTGCCAAAGACGCCCAGAGGCCATGATACAATTTGGGTGATAGTAGATCGTCTAACCAAGTCTGCACACTTCCTACCAATCAAAGAGAAGGATAACACTAGTAAACTTGCGGAAATATACATGCGAGAGATTGTTGCACGTCATGGAGTGCCTCTCTCGATTATCTGTGATAGAGATGGACGCTTCATATCAAGGATTTGGCAATCCTTCCAAGAAGCTTTTGGCTCGCAGTTGAACTTGAGAAATGCATTCCATCCGCAAACTGATGGCCAAATTGAACGAACTATCCAGACATTGGAAGATATGCTGAGAGCATGTGTAATGGATTTAGGTGGTAGCTGGGATAATCATTTACCATTGGTAGAGTTTTCGTACAACAACAGCTACCACACAAGCATTGGAGCCGCGCCATTTGAAGCTCGTTACGGACGCAAGTGTCGATCACCACTGTGCTGGGCTGATGCGGGTGATAGACAGCTTGTTGGTCCCGAAATAGTCCAAGAGACGACCGATAAGATTGCACAGATTCGAAAGCGCATCGAGGCGGCTCGCGACAGACAGAAAGCCTATGCAAATCCAAGAAGGAAACCTTTGGAATTTCAAGTTGGGGATATGGTTTTGTTGAAGGTTTCACCCAGGAAGGGTGTGGCACGCTTCGGAAAGCATGGGAAGTTGAATCCGCGTTACATTGGCCCTTTCAGAATATTGCAAAGGATTGGGCTTGTAGCCTACAAGTTGGACCTACCTGCTGAACTCAATGGTGTTCAAGATACATTCCATGTGTCAAATTTGAGGAAGAGTCCAACACAGGAGACAGTGATCATTCCTGCTGACGAAGTTCATATCGACGACATGCTCCACTTCACTGAAGAACCCGTTGAGGTTACGGATTGAAAAATTAACAAAACACGAAGGAGTAGTGTCAAACTCGTCAAAGTTCAATGGAATGCAGGGCATGGGCCGGAATTCACGTGGGAACGTGAGGATCGTATGAAAGAGAAATACCCCCATTTATTTCCTAAGACCCCTGCAACTAGAAGCAGAGCCTAAAATTTTGGGACGAAATTTCTCTAACGGGGGGAGAATGTGATAACCCTCACAAAACCAGGTATCCGTACAATTAATTGATATTTAATTAGTGCTTAATTACTGTGCTTGATTACAATTGTGATTAAACTGCTTTCTGTTTTCTGATACATACATACTCATGCATCACATTTTGTTACTGTCACTCCATTCATTACATACAAACATTAGTGACAACCATGATGCACAAAGCACAGTTAGCACAGTGAGCGGATAACCCAGATAACATGCTGACATTACCAGCACCAAAACAGACATTGTTCAGAGGCCAGTATGAGCCGGGAATGAATTACTACACTGGTAGAGAGTGTAGGGAGGTGAGGATCATTAAACTGCGTCACTAGGTGATAGTTATGTTGCCCGGATGTGCCTAAAACATACTTAAAGAGCAGAATTCTTCACTAGTATACCAAAATTCAGCTTTTAACAAAGATAGTAAAGTGCAAAAACTTGGTAAAATAATTCTAGACACTTTCCAAAGTGTTGGTAATTTATTGTGTCACTAAAAATAATATTAAAGACACTTTAAAGCTTTATTTGACACTTTAACGGATCAATATCCAACCGAACAACCGGACTTTACCCGGAACATAAAAATATTGCCAGATACATTGTTTATACTTTTCTGAGCTAGTTAGGGTCCCCAAACACCCTAACACCCTTACATTACACTACACACTTAACATACTAACTAAACCATTAGATTTCAACTAATTAGTAACTTAACCATTACACCACCCAACCCTTACCCCCCCCCCCTCAAATGACGGTTACAAGGGGTGGGACACCCCTTGTCCTCCTTTGATTATTTTATTGTTTATGTTGGGTATCTAGATGACACTTTACATGATGGATTAAGATTGAATTTGGATTATAAGTATGCATGATAGTTAACACTTCTCTTTCATCTAAACAAACTTCAACCAAGCACTCCCTCCTCCTCCATAACCACCCTCACGGCTGCCACCCTACAACCACACCACCACCACTTTCAAACCTTGTTCAACCATTTCTCATATACTTGAGGGTGCAAGGGATCATACAAGAAGGCTCGGTGCACTCGGAAGCTCAAGGACCACTCTAGATTTCTGTTATCCACCTCATTTACGCATTGTTTCTTCCCTAGCCTTGTGCTAGTAGTAAGTGCTTCTAAACATCATCTTGATCTTGTTTATGGTGGTTAATAATTGATTTAATGGTTAAAAATTTAGAACACTAAAGAACATAACTTAAAGTCTTGAACATAAGATGAATAAGGTGGATAAAGAGAAGATATGGGTGTAAATCATGTTTGATCTTGTGTAGTATGGTTATTTGATGTTGTATGTTAGCAAAAGTTGGATGGATCATCATCTAGACATTTTAGATCATGTTCAAGAACATGAACTAGTAGGTTATAAATGATAGAGTTTTGAAAGATGATGAGACCTTCCATCCATGAAACATGAACTTGAGTAAATATAATTTTTCTTGCAAAATAAGATTCTAAACATGTAGATCTAAAGATCTACAAGTGGTTTTTCGGAAGAACCAAGTGAAAGATACTAGCTTTATTAAAACCCGAGTATTTTATGAAAGAAGCACATTTATAGTAACTAAACAAGTGTGTAAACACTTGTGTAGCAAGAAATTTAACAAAGAATTATTTTTGAAAATCTTGACTAGAAGTTGTGAAACTTCAAGTTCTTTAAAAATAAAGTTTTTGAGAAACTAATTTTATTTTTGAAGATAGCAAGATCTACTAAATATATTAGAAAGTTACTACATATTTTTACAAAACATTCAAGTTCATGAGTTCGTGTTTTAGGCTTATTCTTGTCAAGTTTGATGTCTAAAGATTGTTTGTTGATGATTGTTAAATTGTTTGATTGAATTTTGAAAAGAAAATGATACGCTAGTAAGCGTGGACACCTCCAGTTACAGAGGAAACTCTGGCGAAATTTTTCCAGAAATATAACACTTAGAACTATTTTTGTAACAAATGTTTATAAATGTGTTTTTAACTTGGTTTTCAAAATAAACTTCGCCATGATTTTTATTTCAAAAATTACAAAGTGTCGGAGGTGGATTTTCGTAAGTAAAACTTGTTAAATATATATTTAGAATATATATTTCACAATAAAATGCTTGTGTGATTATGTGATTATTTTGTGAACTAGATATATTATTTTTAGGATAAATATAATATAACCTGGGAATGTTATGAAATTATGACTCCAAAATAATACAAACGCTCTCACAAATAAATATTTAAGTTACACCTGTATTGTTATTACAACGCAAATTTTAAAATGTAAATTATGTATTTTCGGAAAATACTCTTAAATGTTTATTTTGATAAAGTATTATTTTGGAAATGGTATGAAGTAAAATATAATATTTTTGGGGAAAATATGTATATTTTGGAGTTAGAATATTTTAGACAAGTGATTAAAATATATTCAAGTGAGACTTTTAAACTATATTTTTGGAATTATAAAGCATACATGTATTAAAAACCCCCATCCTTGGGAAGGAATATACTTATAAAATAAATAAGAAGTGTGAATACGGAATAGTTACCTAACTATTTCTCCAATTAAACGTTAAACCTTAAGCCAAGGCACGTCCCATCCGTCTAAAAGGAATTAGTACGTGTAGGTCGTCACGCAGCGGATTGACTTGGAGATTGACGTTTCTGGATACGCACTTCTGTGAGTTCATGTCCCCCTTTTCTCTTAACTATTTTCAGTTTTTATACTTCGGGGTTGGAATACATGTGACACCTGTGTCACTTCAACCATCAAACAAATGCCAAACCAATGAAATATTGTATTTCATACTTGGGATTTGTAAAAATATGTGTATCGTTTGCACATATCAATTCTTGTTCGATTTCAGGCTCTAAATCGCTTTCTGGAAGGTTATACACGCACTGATGCGTAAATATAATCAGTTTAATGCAACAAACACTCCAGAATAGTGACATAGGCTTAACATGCCGTAAAATACCTCTACATAACTTAGAAATAAGTTTTGGATGGTTTGGTATGCCGAAATCAAGTTAATTCACTTACAGGGACTAAATTTGACAAACTGCGAAAGTATGCCAATTTGAACTGTAACAGACATTCCGGAACATGGCCATAAGTTAAGCACACCCTAAATATCCTTTACATAGCTTAGAAATAGGCTTTGAGGGTTTCGGTCTGCTAAAATAAACTTTTGGGTCATTCAGGGACTAAAAGCGTCAAAAAATGCACAAGTTTGCATTTTCGCGCATATCTTACGTTCTGAATACATCTGGACATCCAAAAATTTATGTAAGCACTAAAATATTTTATTTTAGTGTTTGGCATGAGAAAAATCCATTCGTCGCGTCATTTGGATCGTTTTTCGCGCTTATGCGCATTCCGTCGTAATTAACCGAACATCGCGATCGTACGACCAAACGAACCGACATCCGAGATATTTTTGAGCATGTTTTGAGTCCCCTATACTTTAACTTCATTTTAGAGCCTTGAAATGAGGTTAACGGGGTTCAAACGCATCGAAAATAGCTTAAACGGGCTGCAGGGACCATTTCTGCCATTTTTGAAACATTTATGAATCAGGTGCATGGTGGCGTAGCGCGAGCCCCTAAGGCTCTTACCGTCGCGCTGCGCGACTGCCTAACCAGAACAGAAACTTCAGAAACTTTGAATCTGGTCCTTTCCACACTTGCACATGGTATTCCTTGAATCTATGGGCTGGTATTGAGTGCACATGGTATTACAAAACCATGTGTGCACATGTATGGACAAGATCAAAGCACGATTAACGAGAAACGATCCTAACGGTTCTTGTTATCCTATAAATACCCCCACCCCACTTCTTGCAAAACCCACTAGAATCTAGATTTGAGAAGCTCTAAGTTGAAACCATTGTTTCATACCTGAGCTACTTGGATCGAGGTTAGCATTCGGGGACCCTTTGTAAGTGTTCCTTCGTTCTTTTATTGCTTTTTGAGTCCGAAAGTCAAACTTTGTTTGACTCTCTGCATTGACCAGTTTATGGTAAATGCGAAGTTCGTTTGAACTTCGCAACGTGATTGTAATCACGATGGTTATAGTCCTTTGTGACTATGCCTACTGATTACCACGTTGTCTAGGGTCGTAAGGGTAAACGATCTAATAAATCGCTTATACCTTCGAACCCGACCCATTTGGTCAATCATTAGGATCCGACCAAACACATTAGGTGACCATAGTATATAGGGAATAACCTTCCGAGGTTATACCTTATGGTCGCTTCGTTTAAGTAGTTGTATGATAGGTAGTTTATATGCCTTAGGTAAATTACCAGAATACCCTTTTCATGTATAATTGGTAATTAAGCATATGTAACCTAAAATTTTGTCACATAACTGATTATGTAACATGTTTAGGCATATAACACTTGTCATAGGGCTAGTTAGACGTCTCAAGTGCGCTTTTGCGCGCACGACGCGTTAACGTAGCATAAGCTACCTTAATGGGTCGCGATGGGTCGAAAGCACTTAGGTTAGGTTTCATTTAGTATGTAGGCCTTGTTAAACCATACTACATGAGTTCCAATACTCATTTGGTTTACGAGCCCTCATTCTATCCGATCTTCCGATTTAGGTCCGGTTTATTAACATAGTTACCTATATTAGGTGCCGTTTGATATCCGTGATCTCTAGCATTGCTTGGTGGTTATCTTAGGACTTCTGAGCAATCTCAAGTGAGTACATAGACCCCTCTTTTACTGTTTTCCAAACTGTTTTGGGGTGAAACACATGTGCCTACTTTCATGCTTTCCTGTTTTCACATCATATATACCTGCTATGTTTGTTAGTACATTATAGTACATGATTTCATTACATTTCATGCTATGTATGCCCATTGTGTGCGTACTTAGTACATCGTTTTACATTACATTTTATGCTATGTATGCCCATTGTGTACGTACTTAGTACATCGTTTTACATTACATTTTATGCTATGTATGCCCATTGTGTGCGTTCTTGGTACATTGTTATACATTACACTTTATGCTATGTATGTCTTTTGTTGCATACTTAGTACATTTGGTATTCATCACATGCTTACATCTTGGATACACATTATATGATTTACATTAGACATGAACATTTTACTTTGGTAGTTTGGTTTGAGTAAGTGATTAAGTAACGAGGCGTGTGTAATATGATACAAGCATGGTGGATACGCCGCTGGTACTTCCTATATATAAGTGTTTGTATGGTATTACATATCGTAGCGTTATTTGAATCATTTCAGTTTGAGACATATAACATTTTATACAAATAACATACTTTTCACAAGACATTGATTTACAAACAACTTATCTTATACAAACTCATTTTACATGGTTATTCATTTAACCACACATTATTCTCTTATTTACACATATCATCTGATCTTATCGTTTTTCAAATGATTTACAAGACAAAGCAAATTACAAGGTTCATGACTAAACATTTTCTCAAACATAAGTCATGAATTCTATTTTCACAAAACCTATGTATCTCACAGGCATTTTTATGCTGACGTACCTATTTTCACATGTGTTTTCAGGAGATGATGCATAGGACTTATCAAGACATACTTAGGCGGACCTGTGCCTTAGTGACTTAAAACGAGACAAGAACTAGTAAATTTATGTTATGTACTCTTTGGTTCTTGTTTAAAACAATGTAAACCTTCATGTTTGATTAATAAAGCGAAACTTCAATTGCCATGGATTTGAAACAATTAATTCTGTTACAACACTCCCCGACGTTTCCGCCACGTTTTGTATGTTCTACGTGGTCGGGGTGTGAAAGAAAAGATGGTATCAGAGCCAATGGTTATAGGGAATTAGGTTATTAGTAATGCTTTGACCTAGTCTATAACCTTTCTAGGACCCTAACGCGAGTTTACTTGCGTTTAGTCATAAAACAATACCGTCACCTATCCTTAGGCGACGACCACAACAAGAACATAAATTTCAAAACCTCCTTGAAAACTAATCTTCTGTTTTTGAATGATTTTTTACAAGGTTTTGAACCCTCTACTGTAAGGTTTTGAACCCTCTGTTATTTGGTTTTGAACCCCTTTGAGTTTTCAAAATCTCGTCTAGGTTTTGGGTTTTAAATAATGTGAACACGTGCAAACTGGAAGGGTGAATGCCTGTATTCTGGGTTTTCTATCTAGGCAAGGACTTCGTATATATCTCATCAGACGCGAGACCAGTTGTGCTTACCTGGGAATTCTTGGGATGAGTGTTCACTTATAGGCGAGCATGTCTTCGCGATACATTATTTTTGACCTATTTACTTTGATTAATCACCGGGGTCGTTTGTTGCTTTGTAGTAACAAACAAATGACAACTATCCTTGCTTTCATCAGATTTGTTCATCTCATTCTTTTCGTCTAATTCTCTCACTCGTTTCATTTCATGTTTCCCCTTTTAGAATGCCTCCACGACGCGAAAATCTGGTATCTATTGAAGAGCTGGCAGCTGTCATTACACAGCAAATGACTACTGCAATCCCGAACATCATTGCTCAATGTCACCAAGCTCTCAACAACAATAATGCCCTATGCAACTTCAAGACGTTCAACTCGGCTAAGCCATCAAAGTTTTCTGGGTCTCAAGGAGCGACTGCACTTCTGCAATGGTTCGAGAGTCTAGAGAGCACCTTCAGGCATGTTCAATGTCCAAACGAGTGAAAGGTAGATTTCGCATCTAGTGTCCTTGAGAAACGAGCTTTGACGTGGTGGAACGGTGTGGTGAGAGATAGGGGTGCCGATGTGGCACTGGCTCAAACGTGGGAAGAACTTAGAGCACTGATGATGAAGGAATTTGGTCCTCGTCACGAGATCAGGGCCTTTGAAAGGGAATTCGACGATCTTAAGCAAGACATCGGTGAACATCGAGCCTACACTGATCGATATGAGGAGCTGAGCCTGTTGTGTCCTACCATGGTTACGCCTTTGGATAAGGGGATCGAAAAATACATTGATGGTCTCCCTGACTCAGTTCAAGACATTGTTACTGGTAGTAACCCCACTACGGTTAGGCAGGCCATTGAGCTAGCTGCAACCTTGACTGAATCTCAGATCAGGAAACGTAAGCTTTTCCGAAAGGGTGACAAGAAACCGGTCGAAGAATCGAAACCAATCGAGGAATCAAAGACCATGGATGAACAGACTGGATCCCCTAAGAAGTCAAAGAAGCGAAAGGCTTCTCAGAATTTCGCCATGGTTACTCACAATGATCAAGCCGTCCCCAACCAACCTTCTCAACCCCCTGCTAGGAAACCATACAATGGAACTTCACCCTTGTGCAACCAATGTGGCCTACATCATCATGCCAGTGTGAAGTGCCGCGAATGCCAAATTTATGGACGTAAAGGTCATACAGCAAAAGTTTGCGTAGCAGCAGTTGCACCAAATCAAGCTGACAACAATCCTGCTCAAGCTCGCTTTCCACCAGGTTCTTGCTACAATTGTGGCGAGATGGGTCATTTCCGAAGAAATTGCCCAAAGCTTGCTAATGCTAATCCAACACAGGGATGAGCATCTGACCGACTAGAAGACAACACCCACTAGAAATAATCATGTCTTATGTATTATTTTCTTTGTTGTCAAGGTCCAGGAAACAGTCGTTATCATTGTTTATAAATAAATCCTTTATTTACATTGCAATGTATTTATGTGGTTGTATGTATAAACAACATATCCCCTACAATATCGACAATCAAGGAATCGTATTCCTTGAAAAGCAAACTACCCCCAAATAATTTTTCTATTTTATGATCTCTTGCGTTTTCCATGAAATTCCTAAGTACCCGTTTCTTCCAACGAAACGAAGTACAAGGCGCAAGTTACAACACTAGACGAATACCCAAAGTACCACTATAAATCCTTGATAGGGTACCTAAGGGTATTTTCGTAAATCCTAAAATTTTTGTGTTCCTTAATTCGAATATTACGTTTCTTTGAAAACAAAAATCGAATTTTTGGGAGATCTTCCTATCTTTTCAGATAGATCCCAGAGGACATTGAAGTCCATCGACTGGTTTCCATCTCCATTCTCAATCGATAACAAGTTAATAACAAATTAATAATCAAGTTAAACAACTATGTGATTATGTGCTTATGTGTTTCCTTTTATGTTTTTGTGTAATCCAAGTTTTGTTATCCAAATCCTCGTAGAATCTTCCATATCTTTGTATAAGGAATTCATAGTAGGATATCCAAAGGTACTATATTAAATCCTCAATGGGCTTTTACGTAATAGTAAAGACCCTTGGATTATATTGTACTACTCCATAATTAGACCCTTGAGTGGTCTAGTTAAACAGATTGATCCAAAAATCTGGTTAGGAATATCATGTGATGAGATAGCTGAAAGGACTCCTTGGTGGCCTAATTTAAAAGGATCATTTGTCGATCTAATTAAAAGGGACCTTATGGTAGTCTAGTCACACTTATCACAGGTTTGATTTTTCCTCCCCTTCACATTACAAACAAATTGTGCGGACTGTGCAAGGAATTGCGTAATTATGGATGCATACATAATTATGAAATTCAGTGCACAGAAACCACAACAAGTTTGGTCGTGTGTCTAGAAATGACTCATTCCGTGCATTTTCATTTCTAAAGAAACTGTGGAAAATGACTCATCCCGTTCATTTTTATTTCTGAAGAAATGGTGGAAAATGACTCATTCTGTTCATTTTCGTTTCTGAAGAAATGGTGGAAAATGACTCATTCTGTTCATTTTCGTTTCTGAAGAAATGGTGGAAAATGACTCATTCTGTTCATTTTCGTTCCTGAAGAAATCGTGGAAAATGACTCATCCCGTTCATTTTCGGTTCTGAAGAAATGGTGGAAAATGACTCATTCTGTTCATTTTCGTTTCTGAAGAAATGGTGGAAAATGACTCATTCTGTTCATTTTCGTTCCTGAAGAAATCGTGGAAAATGACTCATCCCGTTCATTTTCGTTTCTGAAGAAATGGTGGAAAATGACTCATTCTGTTCATTTTCATTTCTGAAGAATGTCCGTTAAGGAAATGTCAGGATTATGCCTTTCATATCTCTGGTGGTTATTTGGCACAAAGTCACAGATAGACTCCTACGAATAAATTTCGGGACGAAATTTTCTAAAGTAGGGGAGACTGTGACACCTGTGTCACTTCAACCATCAAACAAATGCCAAACCAATGAAATATTGTATTTCATACTTGGGATTTGTAAAAATATGTGTATCGTTTGCACATATCAATTCTTGTTCGATTTCAAGCTCTAAATCGCTTTCTGGAAGGTTATACACGCACTGATCTGTAAATATAACCAGTTTAATGCAAAAAACACTCCGGAATAGTGACATAGGCTTAACATGCCTTAAAATACCTCTACATAACTTAGAAATAAGTTTTGGATGGTTTGGTATGCCGAAATCAAGTTAATTCACTTACAGGGACTAAATTTGACAAACTGCGAAAGTATGCCAATTTGAACTGTAACAGACATTCCAGAACATGGCCATAAGTTAAACACATCCTAAATATCCTTTACATAGCTTAGAAATAGGCTTTGAGGGGTTCGGTGTGCTAAAATAAACTTTTGGGTCATTTAGGGACTAAAAGCGTCAAAAAGTGCACAAGTTTGCATTTTCGCGCATATCTTACGTTCTGAATACATCTGGACATCCAAAAATTTATGTAAGCACTAAAATATTTTATTTTAGTGTTTGGCATGAGAAAAATCCATTCGTCGCGTCATTTGGATCGTTTTTCGCGCTTATGCGCATTCCGTCGTAATTAACCGAACATCGTGATCGTACGACCAAATGAACCGACATCTGAGATATTTTTGAGCATGTTTTGAGTTCCCTATACTTTAACTTCATTTTAGAGCCTTGAAATGAGGTTAACGGGGTTCAAACGCATCGAAAATAGCTTAAACGGGCTGCAGGGACCATTTCTGCCATTTTTGAAACATTTCTGAATCAGGTGCATGGTGGCGTAGCGCGAGCCCCTCAGGCTCTTACCGTCGCGCTACGCGACTGCCTAACCAGAATAGAAACTTCAGAAACTTTGAATCTGGTCCTTTCCACACTTGCACATGGAATTCCTTGAATCTATGGGCTGGTATTGAGTGCACATGGTATTACAAAACCATGTGTGCACATGTATGGACAAGATCAAAGCACGATTAACGAGAAACGATCCTAACGGTTCTTGTTATCCTATAAATACCCCCACCCCACTTCTTGCAAAACCCACTAGAATCTAGATTTGAGAAGCTCTAAGTTGAAACCATTGTTTCATACCTGAGCTACTTGGATCGAGGTTAGCATTCGGGGACCCTTTATAAGTGTTCCTTCGTTCTTTTATTGCTTTTCGAGTCCGAAAGTCAAACTATGTTTGACTTTCTGCATTGACCAGTTTATGGTCAATGCGAAGTTCGTTTGAACTTCGCAACGTGATTGTAATCACGATGGTTATAGTCCTTTGTGACTATGCCTACTGATTACCACGTTGTCTAGGGTGGTAAGGGTAAGCGATCAAATAAATCGCTTATACCTTCGAACCCGACCCATTTGGTCGATCATTAGGATCCGACCAAACACATTAGGTGACCATAGTATATAGGGAATAACCTTCCGAGGTTATCCCTTATGGTCGCTTCGTTTAAGTAGTTGTATGATAGGTAGTTTATATGCCTTAGGTAAATTACCAGAATACCCTTTTCATGTATAATTGGTAATTAAGCATATGTAACCTAAAATTTTGTCACATAACTGATTATGTAACATGTTTAGGCATATAACACTTGTCATAGGGCTAGTTAGACGTCTCAAGTGCGCTTTTGCGCGCACAACGCGTTAAAGTAGCATAAGCTACCTTAATGGGTCGCGATGGGTCGAAAGCACTTAGGTTAGGTTTCATTTAGTATGTAGGCCTTGTTAAACCATACTACATGAGTTCCAATACTCATTTGGTTTACGAGCCCTCATTCTATCCGATCTTCCGATTTAGGTCCGGTTTATTAACATAGTTACCTATATTAGGTGCCGTTTGATATCCGTGATCTCTAGCATTGCTTGGTGGTTATCTTAGGACTTCTGAGAAATCTCAAGTGAGTACATAGACCCCTCTTTTACTGTTTTCCAAACTGTTTTGGGGTGAAACACATGTGCCTACTTTCATGCTTTCCTGTTTTCACATCATATACCTGCTATGTTTGTTAGTACATTATAGTACATGATTTCATTACATTTCATGCTATGTATGCCCATTGTGTGCGTACTTAGTACATCGTTTTACATTACATTTTATGCTATGTATGCCCATTGTGTACGTACTTAGTACATCGTTTTACATTACATTTTATGCTATGTATGCCCATTGTGTGCGTTCTTGGTACATTGTTATACATTACACTTTATGCTATGTATGTCTTTTGTTGCATACTTAGTACATTTGTTATTCATCACATGCTTACATCTTGGATACACATTACATGATTTACATTAGACATGAACATTTTACTTTGGTAGTTTGGTTTGAGTAAGTGATTAAGTAACGAGGCGTGTGTAATATGATACAAGCATGGTGGATACGCCGCTGGTACTTCCTATATATAAGTGTTTGTATGGTATTACATATCGTAGCGTTATTTGAATCATTTCAGTTTGAGACATATAACATTTTATACAAATAACATACTTTTCACAAGACATTGATTTACAAACAACTTATCTTATACAAACTCATTTTACATGGTTATTCATTTAACCATACATTATTCTCTTATTTACACATATCATCTGATCTTATCGTTTTTCAAATGATTTACAAGATAAAGCAAATTACAAGGTTCATGACTAAACATTTTCTCAAACATAAGTCATGAATTCTGTTTTCACAAAACCTATGTATCTCACAGGCATTTTTATGCTGACGTACCTATTTTCACATGTGTTTTCAGGAGATGATGCATAGGACTTATCAAGACATACTTAGGCGGACCTGTGCCTTAGTGACTTAAAACGAGACAAGAACTAGTAAATTTATGTTATGTACTCTTTGGTTCTTGTTTAAAACAATGTAAACCTTCATGTTTGATTAATAAAGAGAAACTTCAATTGCCATGGATTTGAAACAATTAATTCTGTTACAACACTCCCCGACGTTTCCACCACGTTTTGTATGTTCTACGTGGTCGGGGTGTGACAATACATGTTACAGTAATTATGGATACTTTTATACATGGTATGGTTAGCTTAAGGAGGGTTTACTACTTAGATCATGTGAGTGGGTAGGCTGGAACTAGAGGCCATTAATCCTCATTGTAGGACCAAGGGTCATGAGCGGTAGATCTATATGGGTGTAGGGAGCCCACCTCCTGAGTCCACAGTACGGACCATGGAGTGACTATGAGCCCGACGTAAAAATCTGCTAGGTTTGAGTCTTCCTACAGCACTTCACACATATCATTGGCTTTGCAACCCAATGATGATCTCTTTTTCCTTAATTGCTACATACCAGGGATTTTCATACATACTGACATATTACAAAGGTTTTACATACTCACTTTTACATGAACTCGTTCAACTTTATGTTGATTTTTCAACTTACATGTATTTTAGGAAATTAATGGATCTGGCCAAGTATGCAAGAGTGTTAAGCTGCGTAGGAGTAATGATGTCATCCGAGTTTAGGAAATGTGATCTTTGCCTGGACGGGTCACAAGTCTTAAACTGTGTTTCTATTCAAGTCTTTTAGTTGCGTCTTGTGAACAAGTTCTAAGTATGTTATGGTTGTATTTTGTTTCACGTATCGACTTTTAAACAATGTTGTCGTGTTTACTTTTAAAACTTACCTAAAGGATGAACATCATGGTTTTATTTTCATATAGCATGGCTATGATATGTGCTATGGTATTAAGAAGTCACACCAAAATAAACCCACGCTTACGCAAAGCCAGGGTGTGACACCAAACTACTTTTAGGTATCAAGACCCTTTGTTTTGATACCAAACCTATTTTCAAACTTCATTAAACATGTTTTAACATGTTTAGCTTGTCACTTTAGGTTTAGTGCTTATGTAGGGTCGTAAGGTAAGCGATCTAAACAATCGCTTATACTTTCTGTCACACCCCGACCACGTAAAACAACAAAACGTGGCGAAAACGTCGGAGAGTGTTGTAACAGAATTAAATGTTTTACAACCATGGAAATTAAAGTTACGTTTTATTTATCAAACAAGAGAGTTACATTGTCTTAAACAAGAGACAAAGAGTACATAACATAATTTAACTAGTTCTTGCTTCGTTTTAAGTCACTAAGGCACAGGTCCGCCCAAGTGTGTCTCGATCATCCTATGCAACAGCTCCTGAAAACACATGTGAAAATAGGTACGTCAGCATAAAAATGCCTGTGAGATACATAGGTTTTGTGAAAAATAGGATTCATGACTTGAGTTTAAAGAAACTGTTTAATAAAAAAAAAGTAGCCATGAATCTTGTTGAGTGTTCCTTTCATAAATCATTTGCAAAGTGATAAATAAACCAAATGATATATATGTATAAAAGAACAATGTATGGTTAAGTGAATAACCAAGTAAAATGAGTCTGTATAAGTTAAGTTATTTGTAAAACGATGTTTATGTGAAGATTGTATTGTAGATGTAATATGTCTAAACTGAAATGGTTTAAATAACGCTACGATATGTAATACCATAAAAACACTTATATATAGGAAGTACCAGCGGCGTATCCACCATGATTTTATCGTATTACACGTCGCCTCGTTACTTAAATCACTTACCCAAACAGCCACCAAGATGAAATGTTTAACAATTGTAGAAATGTTTATGTATGGTCAAATACAGTTCACACGGTTCAACAGTTACAAACGGTTCATATAATCAAATGGTTACAACGGTTCACATAGTCAAATAGTTATAACGGTTCACAAAGTCAAATAGATACAACGGTTCACATAGTCAAATAGTTACAAACGGTTCAAAATGTAATATAATGTGTTCATATGCTGGATGAGCATATGCCACAAAATGCAATGTAAAAAAATGTGTCCATATGTTGAGTAAACATATGCAACTAATGTAATGTAAATCAATGTGTCCATATGTTGAGTAAACATATGCAACTAATGTAATGTAAATCATGTATTATATGCGTACTAATGAATATAGCAAGTATATGATATGAAAGCACGAAAGTAACAAGTAGGCACATGTGTTTCACCCCAAAATAGTTTGAAAACAGTAAAAGAGGGGTCTATGTACTCACTTGAGATTGCTCAATAGTCCTAGGAAAACCACCAAGCAAAGCTAGAAGATCACGGGATCAAACGGCGCCTAATATTGGTAACTATGTTAATAAACCGGACCTAAATCGGAGGATCGGATAGAATGAGGGTTCGTAAACCAAATGAGTATGGAAACTCATGTAATATGGTTTAACAAAGCCTACATACTACAATGGAAACTAACCTAAGTGCTTACGACCCATTACGACCCGTTTAGGTAGCTTATGCTACTTTAACGCGTCGTTCGCGTAAAACGCGTTCAGAACACCTAACTAGCCCTATGATGAGTAAAATATGCCTTAACATGTCTAATATTGTTGCCAAATCAGTTTAGATATAAAAAATTATGTTACATATGCTTTAAAGTAGGTTTTGGCGTAAAAAGGGCATGTTGGTAATAAACCTAAAGCATATAAACTACTTATCATACAACTAACTAAACGTCGTGACCATAAGGTATAACCTCGGAAGGTTATTCCCTATACAACTATGGTCACCTAATGTGTTTGGTCGGATCTTAATGATCGACCAAACGGGTTGGGTTCGAAAGTATATGTGATTGTTTAGATCGCTTACCTTTACGACCCTAGACAAGCACAAAACTAAAAGTGACGAGCTAAACACGTTAAAACGTGTTTAACAAGTTTAGAAAACAGGTTTGGTATCAAAACAAACGGTTTTGATACCCAAAAGTAGTTTGGTTACAAAATATACGCAGGAATAAAATATTTTGGCCGAAACTACGACTCGTCACTAAGCCTAGATAACGTGGTAATCAGTAGGTATAGTCACAAGGGACTATAACCATCGTGATTACGCTCACGTTGCGAAGTTCAACTGAACTTCGTGTTGACCATAAACTGGTCAATGCAGAAAACGCTAAAAGAACGAAGGAGGACTTACAACGGGTCCAAGAACGGAATTTTTGATCCGAATATTCTCAGGTATGAAGTGATAAACACATCAACTTAGGGAATAAATTCAGATTCAAAGGTGTGGGTTTTGCAAAATGAGGGGTGAGGGGTATTTATAGATTTCCTTGAACCGTTAAGATCGTTACTCGTAAACCGAGATTTGATCTAAGTTGTACACATCAAGCCCATGGTTTTATAAAACCATTGGAGCCCCTAGTATCTTGAAATACCATGTGCAAGAAAGAAATGAGTTGGAATTGGCTGGAAACAAGCTGGAAACAGCTTTCTGATGTTCTGGCACCTGCTTACGGACCGTAAGAGGGGATCCATACGGTCCGTAAGGACCCTGCAGGTCAGCTAAGTTTGAAATTTGGCAGAACAGGCCCCTGTGCGCGTATTTCGTCGTGTTTTGGCACTTCTAACACCCGTCAAACCTATTTTAAGCTCCATAAGGATGTTAAAGAATGGGGAACATGAAATATGCTCAGAAATATCTCAGATGTCGGTTCGTTTGGCCGTACGGTTGCGTTGTTCGGTTAATTACGACGGAAGTCGTAACGGACGCAAAAACGGTCCAAAATGCGCAACAAATGGATTTTTCTTATGCCAAACACTAAAATAAAATATTTTAGTGCTTACATAAATTTTTGGATGTCCGGATGTATTCAGAATGTAAGTTATGCGTGAAAATGCAAACTTGTGCACTTTTTGACGCTTTTAGTCCCTGAATGACCCAAAAGTTTATTTTAGCACACCGAACCCCTCAAAGCCTATTTCTAAGATATGTAAAGGATATTTAGGGTATGTTTAACTTATGGTCATGTTCCGGAATGTCTGTTCCAGTACGAATCATCATACTTTCGCAGTTTGTCGAATTTAGTCCATGTAAGCGAATAAACTTGATTTTGCCATACCAAAGCCTTCAAAACTTATTTCTAAGTTATGTAAAGGTTATTTAAGGTATGTTAAGAATATGTCACTGTTCCAGAGTGTTTGTTGCATTAAACTGGTTATATTTACGCATTAGATTGCGTATAACCTTCCTGAAAGCGATTTAAAGTTCGAAATCGAACAAGAATTGATATGTGCAAATGATACACATATTTTTACAAAACCCAAGTATGAAACACAATATTTCATTGGTTTGGTATTTGTTTGATGGTCACAGTGACACAGGTGTCACAGTCTCCCCTACTTTAGGAAATTTCATCCCGAAATTTATTCGTAGGAGTCTGTCTGTGACTTTGTGTCAAATAATCCACCAGAGATATGCAAGGCATAGTCCTGTCATTTCCTTAACGGACATTCTTCAAAAATGAAAATGAACGGACGGAGTCATTTTCCTCAACGAGTATTCTTCAGAAGCGGAAATGAAGGATTAAACAACGGATATTCATTTCCTCAACGGACAGTCTTTAGAAACGAAAATGAACAGACGGAGTCATCTTCAATGGTTGCTTCCTCATAAACGGAAATGAAAAGGATAAACAAACGGATATTCATTTCCTTAACGGGTAATCTTTAGAAATGAAAATGAACTGAAGGAGTCATTTTCAACGGTTGCTTCATCAGAAATGGAAATGAAGGATTAAACAAACGGATATTCATTTCCTCAACGGATAATCTTTAGAAACGAAAATGAACAGACGGAGTCATTTTCAACGGTTGCTTCATCAGAGTTGGAAATGAAGGATTAAACAAACGGATATTCATTTCCCTCAACGGATATTCTTTCAAAAGTGAAAAATGAATAGCTAGTTCATTTTTCTCAACGGATGCTTCATCAGAAATGGAAATGAATAGGGTTAACTCTAGACACATGACAGAACTCGCTGTGATTTCCGTTCACTAAATTCCATAATTATGTATGCATCCACAATTACGTAATTTCTTGCATAGTAATCACAGTTTGTTTTATAATGTGAAGGGGATAGAATTTGAACAAGGTCGAGACAACTTATGATTAGGTCAACACATCAACATACAAGCACATAATTGTTTTCTTGGATATAAATTTTTTATCATCTTGTTATTAACTTGGCGTTGATTTGAACATGGGTATTCAAGGCATACCAGGAACCTAGTTGATGGACTTCAACGTCCTCAAGCATATATCTGAAAAGATAGGATGATCTTCTAAAAATTCGATTTTTTTTATTACAAGGAATCACCATATTCGAATTAAGGTATACAAAAATTAAGGACTTACGGAAATATCCTTTGGTACCCCATTAAGGAGTGGGTATTCTTCCAGAGTTGTAACTTGCGCCTTGTACTTCGTTTTCCTTGGAGGAAACGGGTACTTAGGATTTTCGTGGAAAACGCATGTCACACCCCGACCACGTGAGACAACGTAACGTGGTGGAAACGTCGGGGAGTGTTGTAACAGAATTAATCGTTTCAAATCCATGGCAATTAAAGTTTCGTTTTATTAATCAAACATGAGAGTTTACATTGTTTTAAACAAGAAACAAAGAGTACATAACATAAATTATCTAGTTCTTGTCTCGTTTTAAGTCACTAAGGCACAGGTCCGCCTAAGTATGTCTTGATAAGTCCTATGCATCATCACCTGAAAACACATGTGAAAATAGGTACGTCAGCATAAAAATGCCTGTGAGATACATAGGTTTTGTGAAAATAGGATTCATGACTTGTAAATTTAGAAAGAGTTGTTTAATAAAGTTTAGTCATGAACCTTGTAAATTGTTTTGTTTTGTAAATCGTTTGAAAAACAATAAGTTCAGATGATATGTATAAATAAGAGAATAATGTATGGTTAAATGAATAACCATGTAGAATGAGTTTGTATAAGATAAGTTGTTTGTAAAACAATGTCTTGTGAAAAGTATGTTATTTGTATAAAATGTTATATGTCTCAAATTGAAATGATTCAAATAACGCTACAATATGTAATACCATACAAACACTTATATATAGGAAGTACCAGCGGCGTATCCACCATGCTTGTATCATATTACACACGCCTCGTTACTTAAGTCACTTACTCAAACCAAACCATCAAGATGCAATGTTAAACAATTTACTAAGTATGCACACAATGGACATACATAGCAAGAAATGTAATGTAAAACCATGTACTAAGTATGCACACAATGGACATACATAGCATGAAATGTAATGTAAAACAATATACTAGGTATGCATAAAATGGACATACATAGCATGAAATGTAATGTAAAATAATGTACTAAGTACGCACACAATGGGCATACATAGCATGTAATGTAAAATAATGTACTAAGTACGCACACAATGGGCATACATAGCATAGAATGTAATGTAAAATAATGTACTAAGTACGCACACAATGGGCATACATAGCATGAAAACAATGAAATCATGTACTATAATGTACTAACGAACATAGCAGGTATATGATGTGAAAACATGGAAAGCATGAACGTAACAAGTAGGCACATGTGTTTCACCCCAAAACTGTTTGAAAACAGTAAAAGAGGGGTCTACGTACTCACTTGAGATTGTTCAGAAGTCCTAAGATAACCACCAAGCAATGCTAGAGATCTCGGAATCAAATGGCACCTAATATAGGTAACTATGTTAATAAACCGGACCTAAGTCGGAGGATTTAGATAGAATGAGGGTTCGTAAACCAAACGAGTATAGAGACTCGTGTCATATGGTTTAACAAAGCTTACATACTAAATGAAACCTAAACTAAGTGCTTACGACCCATTACGACCCGTTTAGGTAGCTTATGCTACTTTAACGCGTCGTTCGCGTAAAACGCGTTCGCCTAACTAGTCCTATGACAAGTATTATATGCCTAAAATGTTTAATTATGTTACATAATCAGTTAAGTGATGAAAATTTAGGTTACATATGCTTAATTACCAATTATACATGAAAAGGGTATTCTGGTAATTTACCTAAGGCATATAAACTACCTATCATACAACTACTCAAACGATGTGACCATAGGGTATAACCTCGGAAGGTTATTCCCTATATGCTTTGGTACTAAAGTATTTGGTCGGATCATAAAGATCGACCAAAATGGGTCGGGTTTGAAGGTATAAGCCATTTATTAGATCGCTTACCCTTACGACCCTAGACAAGCACAAAACTAAAAGTGACGAGCTAAGCATGTTAAAAACATGCTTAGCTAAGTTTGAAAACAAGTTTGGTATCAAAACAAACGGTTTTGATACCTAAGAGTAGTTTGGTTACAAAATACGCACGAATGCGCATTTTGACCGAAACTACGGCTCGTCACTGAGCCTAGACAACGTGGTAATCAGTAGGCATAGTCACAAGGGACTATAACCATCGTGATTACGCTCACGTTGCGAAGTTCAAACGAACTTCGCATTGACCATAAACTGGTCAATGTAGAAAGTCAAACAAAGTTTGACTTTCAGACTCGAAAAGCAATAAAAGAACGAAGGAACACTTACAAAGGGTCCCCGAATGCTAACCTTGATCCAAGTAGCTCAGGTATGAAACAAAGGTTTCAGCTTAGAGCTTCTCAAATCAGATTCTAGTGGGTTTTGCAATGGCATGGGGGGGTATTTATAGTTTTCGGGGAGCCGTTAAGATCGTTTCTTGGAAACCGTGATCAAATCTCAACCCTCCACCTCAAGACCCTGGTTTTTGAAAACCATTTGAGCCCCTAGTTTTGCCCAATACCATGTGCACAAGTGAAAGGGACCTGATTCAATGTTTCTGTCAAGTTTTTGCTGTCCGGGGACTGCTTGCGCACCATAACACTAAGAGTGTTGAGGTGCGCAAGGACCTTGCAGACCAGAAACTTTGATTTTTGGCAGTTTTGGTCCCTGTTGTGTAATAAGGCCATTTCCGACACGTTTAAGGCCCGTTAACCCCATTTCAAAGCTCTAAAATGAAGTTAAAGTATAGGGAACTTAAAATGTGTTCAAAAATATCTCGGGTGTCGGTTCGTTTGGCCGTACGATCGCGATGTTCGCTTAATTACGACGGAATGCGCATAAGTGCGAAAAACGGTCCAAATGACGCGACGAATGGATTTTTCTTATGCCAAACACTAAAATAAAATGTTTTAGTGCTTACATAAATTTTTGGATGTCCGGATGTATTCAGAAGGTAAGTTATGTGCGAAAGTGCAAACTTATACACTCTTTGACACTTTTAGTCCCTGAATGACCCAAAAGTTTATTTTAGCACACCGAACCCCTCAAAGCCTATTTCTAAGCTATATAAAGGATATTTAAGGTGTGTTTAACTTATGGTCATGTTCCAGAATGTCTGTTACAGTTCAAATTGGCATACTTTCGCAGTTTGTCTAGTTTGGTCCGTGTAAGCGAATTAACTTGTTTTTGCCATACCAAAGCCTTTAAAACTTATTTCTAAGTTATGTAAAGGTTATTTAAGGTATGTTAAGCCTATTTCACTATTCCGGAGTGTTTGTTGGATTAAACTGGTTATATTTACGCATCAGAGCGCGTATAACCCTCCAGAAAGCGATTTAAAGCTTAAAATCGAACAAGAGTTGATATCTGCAAACGATACACATATTTTTACAAATCCCAAGTATGAAATGCAATATTTCATTGGTTAGGAATTTGTTTGATGGTTGAAGTGACACAGGTGTCACAGTCTCTCCTACTTTAGGAAATTTCGTCCCGAAATTTAATTCTAGAGGAAACTTGTGAAGATAGCTGTGACGGTTTCGCCTTCTAATAGATCCATTGAACCCTTAAGTAAAACTCTGGACCATGTTAGGACTCTTAGCGAATTTGTTAACCCTCATAGTGAAGTCCTTGTAGTAACAAAACATGGAGTTTCAAACTACGGGCTGAAAAATGTTTCTTATGAAGACTCATCATAGGAAACTTGGTGTGTGATTGAGATCAGAATTGGGGAGTATAAGAATAAATGACATTGGTCAAAGTCCAAGACTTCTCCCGTATCATTACTCTTGTCACTGTAGGTCTTAACACATGACAAAACTTCCTGTGGTTTCTTTGCACTGAATTCCATAATTATGTAGGCCTCCATAATTACGTATTTCCTTGCACAGTCCGCACAGTTCATTTAATAATGCGTATGGGAAAAAATCAAACGAATACTCCTGAGGTGATTTAACTTGACTGCAATAGAGTCTCTTTAACTAGGTCACCAAAGGATTAGATCAACAAACAATCTCTTGAACTAGACCACCCGAGGGCCTATTTAACTACATAAACACATGATATATTTAACTAGATTGCCGAACCAATCTATTTAACTAGGTCAACGAAGGATCTCTTTAACTAGACCACCAGAGGGCCTCTTTAACTATATCAACGCATGATATATTTAACTAGATTGCCAAACCAATCTCTTTAACTTAGATCGACGAAGGATCTCTTTAACTAGACCACCAGAGGGCCTCTTTAACTATATCAACACATGATATATTTAACTAGATTGTCGAACCAATCTCTTTAACTTAGATCGACGAAGGATCTCTTTAACTAAACTACCCAAGAGGAATATTTAACTACATCGACGGAGGATGTCTTTAAAATTTGGAATAGTACTTTATAATCCAAAGGACTTAACTACAACATAGAAGTCTATTAAGGATTTAAGATAGTACCGTTGGATATCCTACTACGAATCCCTTATACAAAGATATGGAAGATTCTACAAGGATTTTGATAAACAATTTTTTTTGGATCATACAAAAACACAAAAAGGGAACACATAATCACATAATTGTTTAATTTAGCCTTTAATTTGTTATCTTTGGACGCGGATACTTAAAGCACGCCAGGAATCCAATCCGTGGATTTCATTTGGCACTTTAATCATTTTCAAGAATCTATCTATAAAGATAGAATGATCTACCAAAAATTCGATTTCGTTTTCAAGAAAACGCAATATTCAGGTACCCTATTAAGAATTTATAGTGGTACCTTGGGTATTCGTACGGAGTTGTAACTTGCGCCTTGTACTTCGTTTCCTTGGAAGAAACGGGTACTTAGGATTTTTGTGGGAAATCGCAAGAGATCATAAAATGGAAAGATTTTGGGGGGGGGGGGTAATCTGTTCTTCAAGGAATACGGCTCCTTGATTCTCGGTATTGTAGGGGATACGTTGTTTATACATGCCATCACATTTGTACATTGCAATGTAAAATAAAAAGATTTATTTATAAACAACAACAACTGTTTCATGGACCTTAACGACAAAAGAAAGTAATACATAAAGCTTGATTATTTCTAAACAACATTGTCTTCAAGTTGGTCCGATGCTCATCCCTGCGCTGGATTCGCATTAGCAATCTTTGGGCAATTTCTTCGGAAATGGCCCATCTCGCCACATTTGAAGCAAGGACCTGGGGGACAACGAGCTTGAGCAGGATTTACTTGAGGTTGGTTTGGACCACCTTGGTTTGGGGTAAATCGACAAGCATTTGCCAGGTGACCGAGTCGCCCACATGATGCACATAAACGACACTGTAGGTGAGCTAAGTGGTGTGCATTACATTTGTTGCATATTGGTGCAGTACCAGCATAAGGTTTCCTTGCAGGAGGTTGAGTTGGTTGGTTGCGGGTGTTTTGGTTGGGTTGAGCAGCAATCGCACAATTCTGCAAAGCCTTACGCTTCTTAGAAGGTTCAGTTTTGCTTTCCTTGGTTTCCTCCTGAACATTAGCTGTCACACCCTGACCGCGTAAAACAACAAATCGCGGCGGAAACATCGGGGCGTGTTGCAACAGAATTAATGTTTCATAACCATGGATATCAAAAGTGTTTCGTTTTATAAAACATAGAGTAATTACATCGTCTGGAAATCTAAATACACTATTTAAACATAGTCTATCATTGTTATTGAGTCACTAAGGCCTTGTCCAGTCCTATATGAGCATGCATCCTATCAAACGATATCTTGCGATACCTGAAACATATGTGAAAACGAGGTCAGCAAAGAAATGCTGGCGAGATACATAGGTTTTGTGAAAATAAGATTCATGACTTCTGTTTTAAGAAAATGTTTAGTCATGAACCTTGTAATTTGCTTTGTCTTTGTAAATCATTTGAAAAAAAATAATAAGTTCGGATGATAAGTATAAATAAGAAAATAATGCATGATTAAATGAATAACCATGTAAATGAGTTTGCATAAGATAAGTTGTTTATAAATCAATGTCTTGTGAAAAGTATGTTATTTGTATAAAATGTTCTATGTCTCAAACTGAAATGATTCAAATAACGCTATGATATGTAATACCATACAAACACTTATATATAGGAAGTACCAGCGGCGTATCCACCATGTTTGTATCATATTACACACGCATCGTTACTTAATCACTTAACCAAACCATACCAAACAATGTAAAATGTCTATGTTTAAATCAATTGTCAAATGTATTGAATAATATGTCAAAGTATTCATGTCAAGATGTAAATCATGTCAAAATGTCTATGTCAAATATCCATGTCAAATGTCTATGTCAAAATGTCCATGTCAAATGTCTATGTCAAATATCCATGTCAAATGTCTATGTCAAATATCCATGTATGGCAAGTGAAATGTCTCAACTAAACCATATGCACAAAAACAAAGTATTGAAGTAAAACTTGGTTTAAATCAAAGTTATGTTTTGTGAGAAAATGCATGATCAAATGTCAATCATGTTAAAATGTTTACCCAATCGTTAACCCATTTTGTAAAATCGTTCTAGTCGTTCTTGTTTTAATTGTGAAACTTCTTTATGGTCGATTCTCTAATAACATTCAAACCTTCTTGACGCGTTCCTCGCTCCATCTCGCTCTCGCTCTCGTTCTTAACAAACCCTTACCAAAGGATAAGTTAATAATTACAGATTCAGTCGCTACCCACAACCCCCACACATAACAATGGGTGCAGTAAATAACGGGATTTGTCAGATCCTATGGTACCATAACCTAATACTGGTCGGCTTGATCATTGCTAATGAATGTCATCGGTTATGTAAACTACAACCAACAAGTTTGTTCACTTCTTGAAATTTGTTATTAGTTTTTGAAATCATTGTATTCGTTCTTGAAATCATTGTTAGCGTTCTTGAAATAATTGTTATTGTTCTTGAAACCACATTATAATTGTTCTCGACACCATTGATAAAACATTTAGCACATATGAGTCACCCCAAAACAGTTGAAAACAGTAAAAGAGGGGAATAATGTACTCGCCTGGGAGTGCTTAGGAGTCTTGAACAACTACCAAGTAAGCTAGAGGAGTCCCGGAAATCAAACGGTACCTAACATAGGTAACTACATAATTAACCCGGACCTAAATCGGAAGACTGGGTAGCAGGAGGGTTTGTAACCCAAATGAGTGTAGGAACTCATATGATATGGTTTAACAAAGCCTACATACTAAATGAAACTTAACCTAAGTATTATCGACCCATCGCGACCCATTAAGGTAACTTATGCTACTTTAACGCGTCGTGCGCGTGAAACGCGTTCGGACCGTCTAACTAGTCCTATGACAAGTGTTATATGCCTAAACATGTTACATAATCAGTTATGTGACAAAAGTTTAGGTTACATATGCTTAATTACCAATTATACATGAAAAGGGTATTCTGGTAATTTACCTAAGGCATATAAACTACTTATCATACAACTACTTAAACGATGTGACCATAGGGTATAACCTCGGAAGGTTATGCCCTATACTAGGGTCACCTAATGTATTTGGTCGGATCCTAATGATCGACCAAACTGGGTCGGGTTCGAAGGTATAAGCGATTTATCAGATCGCTTACCCTACGACCCTAGACAACGTGGTAATCAGTAGGCATAGTCCCAAGGGACTATAACCAACGTGATTACAATCATGTTGCGAAGTTCAAACGAACTTCGCATTGACCATTACTGGTCAACGCTGAAAGTCAAACAAAGTTTGACTTTCTGACTCGAAAAGCAGTAAAATAAGGAAAAGAACGAAAGAATACTTACGAAGGGTCCCCGAATGCTAAACTCGATTCAAAAATCTCAGGTATGAAACAAATGTTTCAACTTAGAGTTTCTCAAATCAAGTTTCTAGTGATTTTAGCAATGGGGGGTATGGGGTATTTATAGGAATACCCGAACCGTTAAGATCGTTTCATGGAAAACGTGCCTTAATCCCATCCGTACATGTGTTGAAATGTCATGGTGTTTAGGTGTTTAAATTCCATCCATACATGTGTTGAAATGTCATGGTGTTTAGGTTTTTAAATTCCATCCATACATGTGTTGAAATGTCATGGTGTTTAGGTGTTTAAATTCCATCCATACATGTGTTGAAATGTCATGGTGTTTAGGTGTTTAAATTCCATCCATACATGTGTTGAAATGTCATGGTGTTTAGGTGTTTAAATTCCATCCTTATCCGCTGACTAAGCAAGTTAGAATGTGTGGTTGTGAATTAAACAACGGCTAATACATCGAATCTGGTCCCGAATGCGAAAAACGATCCAAATGACGTGACGAATGGATTTTTCTTATGGCGAACACTAAAATAAAATATTTTAGTGCTAACATAATTTTTTTGGATGTCCGGATGTATTCAGAACGTAAGTTATGCGCGAAAATGCAAACTTGTGCACTTTTTGACACTTTTAGTCCCTGAATGACCCAAAAGTTTATTTTAGCACACCGAACCCCTCAAAGCCTATTTCTAAGCTATGTAAAGGATATTTATGGTATGTTTAACTTATGGTCATGTTCCGGAAGGTCTGTTACAGTTCAAATTGGCATACTTTCGCAGTTTGTCAAATTTAGTCCCTGTAAGCGATTAAACTTTGATTTCACCACACCAAACCTTCCAAAACTTATATCTAAGTTATGTAAAGGTTATTTAAGGTATGTTAAGCCTATTTCACTATTCCGGAGTGTTCGTTGCATTAAACTGGTTATATTTACGCATCAGTGCGTGTATAACCTTCCAGAAAGCGATTTAGAGCTTGAAATCGAACATGAATTGATATGTGCAAATGATACACATATTTTTACAAATCCCAAGTATGAAATATAATATTTCATTGGTTTGGTATTTGTTTGATGGCCGTGGAGGCACAGGTGTTACAGTCTCCCCTACTTTAGGAAATTTCGTCCCGAAATTTATTTAGAGGAAACTTGTGAGAGTTTAAAACATGAAGTTGAAAAGACCGAACACCATTGGTTAGGGTTCTGAACTTCTAGTAACTTTAATAACATCATGTTTGCAATGTAAGAGGGATACTTATATACAAGTATATGAAGCGTCATTGGTGCGTCCACCGTACCTCCATTACATCGTTCTCATTTCGTTATTGTTGTCACTATCGGTTCTTACACATAACAAATCTTACTGGGTTTCTGTGCACTAAATTTCATAATTATGTACGCGTCCATAATCAGACAATTCCTTGCACAGTTCACACAGTCTATTTTATAATGTGCAGGGGAAAACCAAATGAACAATCCTGTGATGAGTGTGACAAGACCGCCATAGAGTCCTTTTAATTAAATCAATAAATGATCTAAATAGACTATCAAGGAGTCTGTCCAGCTACATCACTAGATGTCGTTCTTTAACCAAATTGTGAATCAATCTTTTTTTTTTTATTAGACCCCTAAAGGGTCTCTTATGAATCATGGAGTAGTACTATATAATCCAAGGGTCTTAACTATTAAATAGAAGCCCATTTAAGGATTAAAGGTAGTACCTTTTTGAATATCCTGCTACGAATCCCTCATATGAAGATATGAAAGATTCTGCGAGGATTTGGATAACGAATATCCAGAGTATTAAAAACACAAAAAAATGCATAAAAGAAAACATAAGATGAATAAACACATAGTTACATAATTGCATACTCGTTCAATCGCATAATCGTTCAATTTGACCTATAATTTTTTATCTTTGGACACGGGTATTTAAAGCATACCAGAAACCCAATCCGTGGATTTCCTTTGGCACTTTAAATACTTTCAAGAATCTAACTATGAAGATAGGAAGATCTTAAAAGGAATTCGGTTTGTCCTAATTGAGTTGTTTTGTACATTTTAAAGTGTACAAGGAATTCAATCGGGGCTCCGATGTCAATGAAGGTGTTGATCGTGATCGGCTCAGGACATGAATAGATCAAGATGTCATCAATAATAACAATGACGATCTGATCCAAAAAGGCTTGCAGACTCCTTTTATTAAGTTCTTGAAGATGGCTGGAGTATTTGTCAACCTAAAAGGCATGACTGTAAACTCGTAATGGCCATACTTCATGCAGAAAACCGTTTTGGGAATATCTTCTTCGAGAATACAAAGTTGATGATACCCAAAACGCAAATCGATCTTGGAAAAGCATGAACGCTATGCAGTTGATCGGAGAAATTGTTGATTTAAGGTAGGGGGATATCGATTCTTGATGGTAAGCTTATTAGGCTTACGTTAATCGATATACATTCGAAAAGATCCATTTTTATTTTCACAAGGAGAACAGGAGTTTCTCCAAGGTGAAAAGTTCGGACGGATGAATCCTTTATCAGACAACTCTTGAAGCTGTTTTGATAATTCTTGCATCTCGAACGGTGCAAGACGATAAAATACTTTAGATTTAAAAGAAACCAGTGTTTGAGGTTCTTAGGGAGATCTCAAGTGATCGTAAAAAATGACAGAACCACATGAGTAGTTTTGTCTTTGTGTTGACATCACAAGGTTGAATCAAACATTCATACAATTGCATTAGTTAGAAAATAAAACCACGAATTTTTATTTATATAACAACCGCATTGTCTTTAAATGTTACAAGATACCAACCAGAGGAAAAACAAAATACTAATTGTTCACTCCTTCATCAATGAGTGCCTCGTTGATGTTAAACACTCGACCACGTGCTGGATTCACATTGACGTTGTCATTCGCATTTGGGTTTGCGTTAGCATTTGCATTCACCAGTCTTGGGCAGTTGTGGCGGAAGTGACCAATCTCTCCGCAGTTGAAACATGAACCCAGTGGAAATCTCGTAGCATTCCCTTGAACCGGAGCTTGAACCTGAGCAGCCTGATTTTGTCCCAAACGACAAATCTTGGCCAAATGCCCAAGTTTACCACACGTCGTGCATTGCCAGCAAGCTTGTTGTACTGCGTGATGACCGTTGCAGCGTGCACAATAAGGTGCGGTACCGGCATATGCTTTCTTTGCAGGTGGCTGAGCTGGTTGGTTCCGCGGGTTCTGTGCAGACTGTGCTGTAACAGCAAAATTTTGGGCACCCTTTCGCTTCTTTGATTTCTTTGACGTCTCACCTTCCTTACCCTTCTTGTTTTGGCCTTTCTTGCTATCCTCCTTGTCAGCTGACTGTTTCTTGCCCTTGTCACCCTTCCTGTGTAACTTGTTCTTCCGAATCTGCGACTCAGTCAATGTCGCTGATAACTCGATCGCCTGACGGAGTGTGGCAGGGTTACTACCAGTAAGGATGTCTTGTACCGAGTCAGGTAGGCCGTCGATGTACCTTTCGATAGCTATGTCAAGTGGGGTAACCATTGTAGGGCAAAGCAGACTCAGCTCCTCAAACCTATCAGTATACGCCCTGTGCTCACCACTATCTTGCTTCAACTCATCAAATTCCTTCTCCAAAGCTCGCTGCTCATGACGAGGACAGAATTCCCTCATCATCAGAGCCCTAAGTTCAGCCCAGGTCTGTGCGAGAGCAACTTCCGCACCTCGGTCTCTCATTACCCCATTCCACCATGTAAGAGCCCTCTTCTGAAACACGCTCGAGGAGAACTCGACCTTGCGATTATCCGGGCACTGCACGTGGCGAAAAGTATTCTCAATGCTTTCGAACCACTGAAGAAGCCCAGTTGCTCCTTCAGAACCACTAAACTTGAGTGGTTTAGCCTGGTTGAAATCCTTGTATTTGCATAGCACATTGTTGTTGTTGTTGGCTTGGTTCCATTGAGCAAAGAGGTTTGGGAATTGAGCAGCCATTTGCTGCGCAATGATTTCTGCCAGCTCGGCAGTCTCTATCTGGCTTTCGCGTCGAGGAGGCATTGTCTAAAAGAGGAAACATGAAAGGAAACGAGTGAGAGAATTTAGACGAAAAGAATGAGATGAAACAAATCTGATGAAAGCAAGGATAGTGGTCATTTGTTTGTTACTACAAAGCAACAAACGACCTTGGTGATTAGCCAAAGTAAATAGGTTAAAAATAATGTATCGCGAAGACATGCTCGCCTATAAGTGAACACTCATCCCAAGAATTCCCAGGTAAGCACAACTGGTCTCGCGTCTGATGAGATGTATACGAAGTGCTTGCCTAGACAGAAAACCCAGAATACAGGCATTCACCCTTCCAGTTTGCACGTGTTCACATTATTTAAAACCCAAAACCTTGACGAGATTTTGAAAATTCAAAGGGGTTCAAAACCATATAACAGAGGGTTCAAAACCTAGAAATTAATCATCCTAGAACAGATGATTAGTTTTCAAAGAGGTTTTGAAATTTATGTTCTTGTTGTGGTCGTCGCCTAAGGATAGGTGACGGTATTGTTTTATGACTAAACGCAAGTAAACTCGCGTTAGGGTCCTAAGAAGGTTATAGACTAGGTCAAAGCATTACTAATTACTAATAACCTAATTCCCTATAACCATTGGCTCTGATACCATCTTTCTGTCACACCCTGACCGCGTAAAACAACAAATCGCGGCGGAAACATCGGGGCGTGTTGCAACAGAATTAATGTTTCATAACCATGGATATCAAAAGTGTTTCGTTTTATAAAACATAGAGTAATTACATCGTCTGGAAATCTAAATACACTATTTAAACATAGTCTATCATTGTTAGTGAGTCACTAAGGCCTTGTCCAGTCCTATATGAGCATGCATCCTATCAAACGATATCTTGCGATACCTGAAACATATGTGAAAACGAGGTCAGCAAAGAAATGCTGGCGAGATACATAGGTTTTGTGAAAATAAGATTCATGACTTCTGTTTTAAGAAAATGTTTAGTCATGAACCTTGTAATTTGCTTTGTCTTTGTAAATCATTTGAAAAAAAATAATAAGTTCGGATGATAAGTATAAATAAGAAAATAATGCATGATTAAATGAATAACCATGTAAATGAGTTTGCATAAGATAAGTTGTTTATAAATCAATGTCTTGTGAAAAGTATGTTATTTGTATAAAATGTTCTATGTCTCAAACTGAAATGATTCAAATAACGCTATGATATGTAATACCATACAAACACTTATATATAGGAAGTACCAGCGGCGTATCCACCATGTTTGTATCATATTACACACGCATCGTTACTTAATCACTTAACCAAACCATACCAAACAATGTAAAATGTCTATGTTTAAATCAATTGTCAAATGTATTGAATAATATGTCAAAGTATTCATGTCAAGATGTAAATCATGTCAAAATGTCTATGTCAAATATCCATGTCAAATGTCTATGTCAAAATGTCCATGTCAAATGTCTATGTCAAATATCCATGTCAAATGTCTATGTCAAATATCCATGTATGGCAAGTGAAATGTCTCAACTAAACCATATGCACAAAAACAAAGTATTGAAGTAAAACTTGGTTTAAATCAAAGTTATGTTTTGTGAGAAAATGCATGATCAAATGTCAATCACGTTAAAATGTTTACCCAATCGTTAACCCATTTTGTAAAATCGTTCTAGTCGTTCTTGTTTTAATTGTGAAACTTCTTTATGGTCGATTCTCTAATAACATTCAAACCTTCTTGACGCGTTCCTCGCTCCATCTCGCTCTCGCTCTCGTTCTTAACAAACCCTTACCAAAGGATAAGTTAATAATTACAGATTCAGTCGCTACCCACAACCCCCACACATAACAATGGGTGCAGTAAATAACGGGATTTGTCAGATCCTATGGTACCATAACCTAATACTGGTCGGCTTGATCATTGCTAATGAATGTCATCGGTTATGTAAACTACAACCAACAAGTTTGTTCACTTCTTGAAATTTGTTATTAATTTTTGAAATCATTGTATTCGTTCTTGAAATCATTGTTAGCGTTCTTGAAATAATTGTTATTGTTCTTGAAACCACATTATAATTGTTCTCGAAACCATTGATAAAACATTTAGCACATATGAGTCACCCCAAAACAGTTGAAAACAGTAAAAGAGGGGAATAATGTACTCGCCTGGGAGTGCTTAGGAGTCTTGAACAACTACCAAGTAAGCTAGAGGAGTCCCGGAAATCAAACGGTACCTAACATAGGTAACTACATAATTAACCCGGACCTAAATCGGAAGACTGGGTAGCAGGAGGGTTTGTAACCCAAATGAGTGTAGGAACTCATATGATATGGTTTAACAAAGCCTACATACTAAATGAAACTTAACCTAAGTATTATCGACCCATCGCGACCCATTAAGGTAACTTATGCTACTTTAACGCGTCGTGCGCGTGAAACGCGTTCGGACCGTCTAACTAGTCCTATGACAAGTGTTATATGCCTAAACATGTTACATAATCAGTTATGTGACAAAAGTTTAGGTTACATATGCTTAATTACCAATTATACATGAAAAGGGTATTCTGGTAATTTACCTAAGGCATATAAACTACTTATCATACAACTACTTAAACGTTGTGACCATAGGGTATAACCTCGGAAGGTTATGCCCTATACTAGGGTCACCTAATGTATTTGGTCGGATCCTAATGATCGACCAAACTGGGTCGGGTTCGAAGGTATAAGCGATTTATCAGATCGCTTACCCTACGACCCTAGACAACGTGGTAATCAGTAGGCATAGTCCCAAGGGACTATAACCAACGTGATTACAATCATGTTGCGAAGTTCAAACGAACTTCGCATTGACCATTACTGGTCAACGCTGAAAGTCAAACAAAGTTTGACTTTCTGACTCGAAAAGCAGTAAAATAAGGAAAAGAACGAAAGAATACTTACGAAGGGTCCCCGAATGCTAAACTCGATTCAAAAATCTCAGGTATGAAACAAATGTTTCAACTTAGAGTTTCTCAAATCAAGTTTCTAGTGATTTTAGCAATGGGGGGTATGGGGTATTTATAGGAATACCCGAACCGTTAAGATCGTTTCATGGAAAACGTGCCTTAATCCCATCCGTACATGTGTTGAAATGTCATGGTGTTTAGGTGTTTAAATTCCATCCATACATGTGTTGAAATGTCATGGTGTTTAGGTGTTTAAATTCCATCCATACATGTGTTGAAATGTCATGGTGTTTAGGTGTTTAAATTCCATCCATACATGTGTTGAAATGTCATGGTGTTTAGGTGTTTAAATTCCATCCATACATGTGTTGAAATGTCATGGTGTTTAGGTGTTTAAATTCCATCCTTATCCGCTGACTAAGCAAGTTAGAATGTGTGGTTGTGAATTAAACAACGGCTAATACATCGAATCTGGTCCCGAATGCGAAAAACGATCCAAATGACGTGACGAATGGATTTTTCTTATGGCGAACACTAAAATAAAATATTTTAGTGCTAACATAATTTTTTTGGATGTCCGGATGTATTCAGAACGTAAGTTATGCGCGAAAATGCAAACTTGTGCACTTTTTGACACTTTTAGTCCCTGAATGACCCAAAAGTTTATTTTAGCACACCGAACCCCTCAAAGCCTATTTCTAAGCTATGTAAAGGATATTTATGGTATGTTTAACTTATGGTCATTTTCCGGAAGGTCTGTTACAATTCAAATTGGCATACTTTCGCAGTTTGTCAAATTTAGTCCCTGTAAGCGATTAAACTTTGATTTCACCACACCAAGCCTTCCAAAACTTATATCTAAGTTATGTAAAGGTTATTTAAGGTATGTTAAGCCTATTTCACTATTCCGGAGTGTTCGTTGCATTAAACTGGTTATATTTACGCATCAGTGCGTGTATAACCTTCCAGAAAGCGATTTAGAGCTTGAAATCGAACATGAATTGATATGTGCAAATGATACACATATTTTTACAAATCCCAAGTATGAAATATAATATTTCATTGGTTTGGTATTTGTTTGATGGCCGTGGAGGCACAGGTGTTACATTAGCTGCTTGTTTCTTGTCGCGTTTCCGAAAAAGTTTACCTTTCCTGATTTGAGATTCAGTCAAGGTTGCAGATAGCTCAATGGCCTGTCTAACCGTAGTAGGGTTACTACCAGTAACAATGTCCTGAACTGAGTCAGGGAGACCATCAATGTATTTTTCGATCGCCTTATCCAAACGCGTAACCATTGTAGGACACAACAGGCTCAGCTCCTCATATCGATCAGTGTAGGCTCGATGCTCACCGCTATCTTGCTTAAGATCCTCGAATTCCCTTTCCAAAGCCCTAAGTTCATGACGAGGACAGAACTCCTTCATCATCAGAGCTCGAAGCTCTTCCCATGTTTGAGCCAGTGCCACATCGGCACCCCTATCTCTCACCACACCGTTCCACCACGTCAAAGCTCGTTTCTCAAAGACACTAGATGCGAAATCTACCTTTCGCTCCTTTGGACATTGAACATGCCTGAAGGTGCTCTCTAGACTCTCGAACCATTGCAGAAGTGCAGTCGCTCCTTGAGACCCAGAAAACTTTGATGGCTTAGCCGAGTTGAACGTCTTGAAGTTGCAGGGGGCATTATTGTTGTTGAGGGCTTGGTTACATTGAGCAACGATGTTCGGGATTGCAGCAGTCATTTGCTGTGTAATGACAGCTGCCAGCTCTTCAATAGATACCTGATTTTCGCGTCGTGGAGGCATTCTAAAAGGGGAAACAAGAGAGAAAACAAATGAAATGGCATTGGGTAAGAATAGGATGTTACAATTACCGACCAAATCATGGGTGATGGTCATTTGTTTGAACCACGAAGCAAACAAACGACACACAAAGGCTGAATCAAAGCAAATAGATCTTTATAATGTATCGCGAAGACATGCTCGCCTATAAGTGGACACTCACCCCAAGAGTTCCCAGGTAAGAGTGACTGGTCCGATTATGTGGATTTGTACGAACACTCTAGCCTTAGACAGAAAACTCAGGGTACAGGCACCCACCCTTCCAGTTTGCATGTGTTCACATTATTTAGGACCCAAAACTTTGACGAGATTTTGAAAACTCAAAGGGGTTCAAAACCTTACAATAGAGGGTTCAAAACCTAGTAATCAATCATCCTAGAATAGATGATTAGTTTTCAAAGCGGTTTTGAAATTTATGTTCTTGTTGTGGTCGTCGCCTTAGGATAGATGACGGTATTGTTTTATGACTAAACGCAAGTAATGGACATACATAGCATGAAATGTAATGTAAAACAATGTACTAAGTATGCACACAATGGACATACATAGCATGAAATGTAATGTAAAACAATGTACTAGGTATGCACAAAATGGACATACATAGCATGAAATGTAATGTAAAATAATGTACTAAGTACGCACACAATGGGCATACATAGCATAGAATGTAATGTAATGTAAAATAATGTACTAAGTACGCACACAATGGGCATACATAGCATGTAATGTAAAATAATGTACTAAGTACGCACACAATGGGCATACATAGCATAGAATGTAATGTAAAATAATGTACTAAGTACGCACACAATGGGCATACATAGCATGAAAACAATGAAATCATGTACTATAATGTACTAACGAACATAGCAGGTATATGATGTGAAAACATAGAAAGCATGAAAGTAACAAGTAGGCACATGTGTTTCACCCCAAAACAGTTTGAAAACAGCAAAAGAGGGGTCTATGTACTCACTTGAGATTGTTCAGAAGTCCTAAGATAACCACCAAGCAATGCTAGAGATCTCGGAATCAAACGGCACCTAATATAGGTAACTATGTTAATAAACCGGACCTAAGTCGGAGGATTTAGATAGAATGAGGGTTCGTAAACCAAACAAGTATAGAGACTCGTGTCATATGGTTTAACAAAGCCTACATACTAAATGAAACCTAAACTAAGTGCTTACGACCCATTACGACCCGTTTAGGTAGCTTATGCTACTTTAACGCGTCGTTCACGTAAAACACGTTCGCCTAACTAGTCCTATGACAAGTATTATATGCCTAAAATGTTTAATTATGTTACATAATCAGTTAAGTGACGAAAGTTTAGGTTACATATGCTTAATTACCAATTATACATGAAAAGGGTATTCTGGTAATTTACCTAAGGCATATAAACTACATATCATACAACTACTCAAACGATGTGACCATAGGGTATAACCTCGGAAGGTTATTCCCTATATGCTTTGGTCCTAAAGTATTTGGTCGGATCCTAAAGATCGACCAAAATGGTTCGGGTTCGAAGGTATAAGCGATTTATTAGATCGCTTACCCTTATGACCCTAGACAAGCACAAAACTAAAAGTGACGAGCTAAGCATGTTAAAAACATGCTTAACTAAGTTTGAAAACAAGTTTGGTATCAAAACAAACGGTTTTGATACCTAAGAGTAGTTTGGTTACAAAATACGCACGAATGCGCATTTTGACCGAAACTACGGCTCGTCACTGAGCCTAGACAACGTGGTAATCAGTAGGCATAGTCACAAGGGACTATAACCATCGTGATTACGCTCACGTTGCGAAGTTCAAACGAACTTCGCATTGACCATAAACTGGTCAATGCAGACAGTCAAACAAAGTTTGACTTTCAGACTCGAAAAGCAATAAAAGAATGAAGGAACACTTACAAAGGGTCCCCGAATGCTAATCTTGATCCAAGTAGCTCAGATATGAAACAAAGGTTTCAGCTTAGAGCTTCTCAAATCAGATTCTAGTGGGTTTTGCAATGGCATGGGGGGGTATTTATAGTTTTCGGGGTGCCGTTAAGATCGTTTCTTGGAAACCGTGATCAAATCTCAACCCTCCACCTCAAGACCCGGGTTTTTGAAAACCATTTGAGCCCCTAGTATTGCCCAATACCATGTACACAAGTGAAAGGGACCTGATTCATTGTTTCTGCCAAGTTTCTGCTGTCTGGGGACTGCTTGCGCACCATAACACTCAGAGTGTTGAGGTGCGCAAGGACCTTACAGACCAGAAACTTTGATTTTTGGCAGTTTTGGTCCCTGTTGTGTAATAAGGCCATTTCCGACACGTTTAAGGCCCGTTAACCCCATTTCAAAGCTCTAAAATGAAGTTAAAGTATAGGGAACTTAAAATGTGTTCAAAAATATCTCGGGTGTTGGTTCGTTTGGCCGTACGATCGCGATGTTCGCTTATTTACGACGGAATGCGCATAAGTGCGAAAAACGATCCAAATGACGCGACGAATGGATTTTTCTTATGCCAAACACTAAAATAAAATGTTTTAGTGCTTACATAAATTTTTGGATGTCCGGATGTATTAAGAACGTAAGTTATGTGCGAAAGTGCAAACTTATACACTTTTTGACACTTTTAGTCCCTGAATGACCCAAAAGTTTATTTTAGCACACCGAACCCCTCAAAGCCTATTTCTAAGCTATATAAAGGATATTTAAGGTGTGTTTAACTTATGGTCATGTTCCAGAATGTCTGTTACAGTTCTTATTGGCATACTTTCGCAGTTTGTCAAGTTTGGTCCCTGTAAGCGAATTAACTTGTTTTTGCCATACCAAAGCCTTTAAAACTTATTTCTAAGTTATGTAAAGGTTATTTAAGGTATGTTAAGCCTATTTCACTATTCCAGAGTGTTCGTTGGATTAAACTGGTTATATTTACGCATCAGAGCGCGTATAACCCTCCAGAAAGCGATTTAAAGCTTAAAATCGAACAAGATTTGATATGTGCAAACGATACACATATTTTTACAAATCCCAAGTATGAAATACAATATTTCATTGGTTAGGCATTTGTTTGATGGTTGAAGTGACACAGGTGTCACAACGCAAGAGATCATACAATAGAAGAAATGTGGGGGTAGTTTGTTCTTCAAGGAATACGGTTCCTTGATTGTCGGTATCGTAGGGGATATGTTGTTTATTCATGCAACCACAATAAACATATTGCAATGTAAATAAAAGATTTATTTATAAACAACATCAACAACTGTTTCTTAGATCTTGACAACAAAAGAGAATAATACATAAAGATTGATTATTTCTAAACAATGTTGTCTTCCAATCGGTCAGATGCTTATCCCAGTGCTGGATTCGCATTAGCAAGCTTTGGGAAATTTCTACGGAAATGGCCCATCTCGCCCCAGTTGAAGCAAGAACCTGGTGGGAAACGACTTTGAGCAGGATTGTTGTTAACTTGATTTGGTGCAGCTGCTGTTGGGCAAACCCTCGCCGTATGACCTATAAGTCCACAAACTTGGCATGTGCAGCACTTCACACCAGCATGATGATGTAGGCTACATTGGTTGCACAAGGGTGCAGTTCCGTTGTAGGGCTTCCTAGCAGGGGGTTGAGCTGGTTGGTTAGGGACGGCTTGACCATTGTGAGCGACCATGGCGAAGTTCTGAGAAGCCTTTCGCTTCTTTGACTTCTTAGGGAATCCAGTCTGTTCATCCATGGTCTTTGATTCCTCGATTGGTTTCTTGTCACTTTTTTGGAAAAGTTTATCTTTCCTGATCTGAGATTCAGTCAAGGTAGCGGATAGCTCAACGGCCTGTCTAACTGTAGTGGGTTTACTACCAGTTATAATGTCTTGTACTGAGTCAGGGAAGCCATCAATGTACTTTTCGATTGCCTTATCCAAAGGCGTGACCATGTTTGGGCATAACAGACTTAACTCCTCATAAAGGTCCGTGTATGCTCGATGCTCACCGCTATCTTGCTTAAGATCATCAACTTCCCTTTCTAAAGCCCTCAGTTCATGACAAGGACAGAACTCCTTCATCATAAGGGCCCTAAGCTCGGCCCAAGTCTGTGCTAAAGCAACCTCAGCACCACGGTTTCTCATAACCCCGTTCCACCATGTAAGAGCCCTCTTCTAAAACACACTAGAAGCAAACTCGACCTTGCGATTATCAGGACACTGCATGTGACGAAATGTACTCTCAGTGCTCTCGAACCATTGTAGGAGCCCAGTTGCTCCTTCAGAACCACTAAACTTGAGTGCCTTAGCCGAATTGAAACTCTTGAAATTGTATGGAGCATTATTGTTGTTGTTTGCTTGGTTCAGTTGAGCAATAAGATTTGGGAAAGCAGCAGCCATTTGCTGCGCGATGATTTCTGCCAGTTCGGCATTCGCTATCTGATTGTCGCGTCGAGGAGGCATTCTAAAATGAGGGAAACATGAAAGCAAATGAGCGAGATGATTAGATGAAAAGGATGAGGTGATACAAAATTTGACAAAAGCAAAGATGGTGGTCATTTGTTTGTTACCACAAGGCAAACAAACGACACATTGTGACTAATCAAAGTAAATGGGTCAAAAATAATGTATCGCGAAGACATGCTCGCCTATAAGTGAACACTCACCCTAAGAGTTCCCAGGTAAGAGTGACTAGTCCGATTATGTGGATTTGTATGAACACTCTATCCTTAGACAGAAAACCCAGGGTACGGGCATTCACTCTTCCAGTTTGCACGCGTTCACACTATTTAGGACCCAAAACTCTGACGAGATTTTGAAAACCCAAAAGGGGTTCAAAACCTTATAACAGAGGGTTCAAAACCTTACAACAGAGGGTTCAAAACCTAGTAATCAATCATCCAAGAGAAGAAGATAAATTTTCAAAGCGGATTCGGAATTGATGTTCTCGTTGTGGTTATCACCTAAGGATAGGTGACGGTTTTTGTTTTAAAAAAATCTAAATGCAAATCTTCTTGCGTTAGGGTCCTAGAAAGGTTAAAGTCTAGGTCAAAGCATTACTAATAACCTAATTCCCTATAACCATTGGCTCTGATACCAACTTTTCTGTCACACCCCGACCACGTAAAACAACAAAACGTGGCAGAAAAGTCAGGGAGTGTTGTAACAGAATTAATTGTTTCACAACCATGGAAATTAAAGTTACGTTTTATTTATCAAACAAGAGAGTTACATTGTCTTAAACAAGAGACAAAGAGTACATAACATACTTTAACTAGTTCTTGCTTCGTTTTAAGTCACTAAGGCACAGGTCTGCCTAAGTGTGTCTCGATCATCCTATGCAACAGCTCCTGAAAACACATGTGAAAATAGGTACGTCAGCATAAAAATGCCTGTGAGATACATAGGTTTTGTGAAAATAGGATTCATGACTTGAGTTTAAAGAAACTGTTTAATAAAAAAAAGTAGCCATGAATCTTGTTGAGTGTTCCTTTCATAAATCATTTGAAAAGTGATAAATAAACCAAATGATATATATGTATAAAAGAACAATGTATGGTTAAGTGAATAACCAAGTAAAATGAGTCTGTATAAGTTAAGTTATTTGTAAAACGATGTTTGTGTGAAGATTGTATTGTAGATGTAATATGCCTAAACTGAAATGGTTTAAATAACGCTACGATATGTAATACCATAAAAGCACTTATATATAGGAAGTACCAGCGGCGTATCCACCATGTTTTTATCGTATTACATGTCGCCTCGTTACTTAAATCACTTACCCAAACACCCACCAAGATGAAATGTTTAACAATTGTAGAAATGTTTATGTATGGTAAAATACAGTTCACACGGTTCAACAGTTACAAACGGTTCATATAATCAAATGGTTACAACGGTTCACATAGTCAAATAGTTAGATCGGTTCACATAGTCAAATAGTTACAACGGTTCACAGAGTCAAATAGTTACAAACAGTTCAAAATGTAATATAACGTCTTCATATGCTGGATGAGCATATGCAACAAAATGCAATGTAAAACAATGTGTCCATATGTTGAGTAAACATATGCAACTAATGTAATGTAAATCAATGTGTCCATATGTTGAGTAAACATATGCAACTAATGTAATGTAAATCATGTACTATATGCGTACTAATGAACATAGCAAGTATATGATATGAAAGCACGAAAGTAACAAGTAGGCACATGTGTTTCACCCCAAAATAGTTTGAAAATAGTAAAAGAGGGGTCTATGTACTCACTTGAGATTGCTGAATAGTCCTAGGATAACCACCAAGCAAAGCTAGAAGATCACGGGATCAAACGGCGCCTAATATAGGTAACTATGTTAATAAACCGGACCTAAATCGGAGGATCGGATAGAATGAGGGTTTGTAAATCAAATGAGTATGGAAAATCATGTAATATGGTTTAACAAAGCCTACATACTACAATGGAACCTAACCTAAGTGCTTACGACCCATTACGACCCGTTTAGGTAGCTTATGCGACTTTAACGCGTCGTTCGCGTAAAACGCCTTCAGAACGCCTAACTAGCCCTATGATGAGTAAAATATACCTTAACATGTCTAATATTGTTTCCAAATCAGTTTAGATATCAACAATTATGTTACATATGCTTTAAAGTAGGTTTTGGCGTAAAAAGGGCATTTTGGTAATAAACCTAAGGCATATAAACTACCTATCATACAACTAACTAAACGTCGTGACCATAAGGTATAACCTCGGAAGGTTATTCCCTATACAACTATGGTCACCTAATGTGTTTGGTCGGATCCTAATGATCGACCAAACGGGTCGGGTTCGAAAGTATAAGCGATTGTTTAGATCGCTTACCTTTACGACCCTAGATAAGCACAAAACTAAAAGTGACGAGCTAAACACGTTAAAACGTGTTTAACAAGTTTAGAAAACAGGTTTGGTATCAAAACAAACGGTTTTGATACCCAAAAGTAGTTTGGTTACAAAATATACGCAAGAATACGTATTTTGGCCGAAACTACGACTCGTCACTGAGCCTAAATAACGTGGTAATCAGTAGGTATACTCACAAGGGACTATAACCATCGTGATTACGCTCACGTTGCGAAGTTCAACCGAACTTCGTGTTGACCATAAACTGGTCAATGCAGAAAACGCTAAAAGAACGAAGGAGGACTTACAACGGGTCCAAGAACGGAAGTTTTGATCCGAATATTCTCAGGTATGAAGTGATAAACACATCAACTTAGGGAACAAATTCAGATTCAAAGGTGTGGGTTTTGCAAAATGAGGGGTATTTATAGATTTCCTTGAACCGTTAAGATCGTTCCTCGTAAACTGGGCTTTGATCTAAGCCGTACACATCAAGCCCATGGTTTTATAAAACCATTGGAGCCCCTAGTATCTTGAAATACCATGTGCAAGAGAGAAATGAGTTGGAATTGGCTGGAAACAAGCTAGAAACAGCTTTCTAATGTTCTGGAACCTGCTCACGGACCGTAAGAGGGGGTCCATACGGTCCGTAAGGACCCTGTAGGTCAGCTAAGTTTGAAATTTGGCAGAACAGGCCCCTGTGCGCGTATCGTCGTGTTTCGGCACTTCTAACACCCGTCAAACCTATTTTTAAGCTCCATAAAGATGTTAAAGCATGGGGAACTTGAAATATGCTCAGAAATATCTAGAATGTCGGTTCGTTTGGCCGTACGGTTGCGTTGTTCGGTTAATTACGACGGAAGTCGTAACGGACGCAAAAAATGGATTTTAAGCATATGTAACCTAAATGCCCTTTTTACGCCAAAATTCATTTTAAGCATATGTAACCTAAATTTTGACATCTAAACTGACTAGGCAACAATATTAGACATGTTAAGGCATATTTTACTTGTCATAGGACTAGTTAGGCGGTTCAAACGTGTTTTACGCGAACGACGCGTTAAAGTAGCATAAGCTACCTAAACGGGTCGTAAGCACTTAGGATAGGTTCCGTTTTAAAATCTAGGCTTTGTTAAACCATACTACATGAGTTCCCACACTCATTTGGTTTACAAAACCACATTTTATCCGATCCTCCGGTTTAGGTCCGTTTATTAACATAGTTACCTATATTAGGTGCTGTTTGATTCCGTGATCTTTCTAGCATTGCTTGGTGGTTATCTAAAGACTATTGAGCAATCTGAAGTGTGTACATAGCCCCCTCTTTTACTGTTTTCAAACTATTTTGGGGTGAAACACATGTGCCTACTTGTTACTTTTGTGCTTTCCATGTTTTTAAATCATATGCTTGCTATGTTCATTAGTACACTTATAGTACATGATTTCATTATGTTTTGCTATTTATATTTACTTAGCATGCTAGCACATTGTTTTACATTGCATTTCTTTTGCTATGTATGTTTACTTAGCATGCTAGCACATTGTTTTACATTGCATTTCAGTTACATATGTTTACTCAGCATATGAACACATTGTTTTACATCTCTACCTTGTATGTTTACTTAGCATACTAGGTACATTGTTTTCATAAAACATGCTTACATTTGTTATGACATTTAGTTTGCTTAACGAACTAAAATACGTTCATTAACATTAGCTACGCCGCTCGGTAGTAAGTAGTGGTACCATAGGACTTGACAACTCCCATTCCTGATATCCTAGGTTTGTTTGGATATAAGGAATGACTGAATCCGGAAACATTTTGATAACCTTTACTCTAAGGTTATCCTACAGTCTCAAGGCTTGAATGTATACGTTTAACATACCGCATAAGTGTTTGTATCAGTAAAGCATGTATTTATTTTACAAAACATAACTTTGATTTATTCAAATACTTTGTTTTGTGCACTTTTTACTTGTGGTTTAAGTAGTTACTTTTTACTTACCATACATGACATTTATTTACACATTACATGATTTGCATTTGAAAATAGACTTGGCTTACACATAAACATTTGACAATTGGTTTGAACATTACATTTTGGTGGTTTGTTTGGGTAAGTGATTTACATAACGAGGCGACATGTAATATGATAAAGGCATGGTGGATATGCCGCTGGTACTTCCTATATATAAGTGCTTTTATGGTATTACATATCATAGCGTTATTTAAACCATTTCTGTTTATACATATTACTTTTACAACATATTTTCACTTAAACATCGTTTTACAAATAATTTAATTTATACAAACTCATTTTTACTTGGTTATTCATTTATCCATACATTATTCTTTTATATATATATCATCTGATCTTATTATCGCTTTTCAAATGTTTTATGAAAGAAAACACTTTAAACAAGATTCATGACCATCTTTTATTAAACATTTCTTTAAATTTAAGTCATGAATCCTATTTTAATAAAACATATGTATCTCACAGGCATTTTTATGCTGACGTACCTATTTTCACATGTGTTTTCAGGGGCTGTTGCATAGGATGATCGAGACACACTTAGGCGGACCTGTGCCTTAGTGACTTAAAACGAAGCTAGAACTAGTTTAATTATGTGATGTACTCTTGTTTCTCTCTGTTCAAGACAATGAAATCCTTTTTGTTTATAAATAAAACATAACTTTAATTACAATGGTTGTGAAACAATAATTCTATTACAACACTCCCCGACGTTTCCGCCGCGGTTGCATGTTATACGCGGTCAGGGTGTGACAGAAGAGTTGGTATCAGAGCCAATGGTTATAGGGAATTAGGTTATTAGTAAATATTTGACCTAGACTATAACCTTTCTAGGAACCCAACACAAGTTATCTTATGTTTAGATCTTAAAACATGCATTTCACCTATCCTTAGGTGATTGCCAAAACAAGAACCCAGATTTCCGAAACGATTTTTGAAAATCAATCTTCTGTTTTTAAATGATTTGTTATAAGGTTTTGATCCCTTTGATTTTTCAAAATGATTTTGAAAATTTATCATCCGCTTTTTAATAATTCTTTTGGCCTTGTGCCTTCCAAGTTTTCAAAATCTCGTCAAAGTTTTGGGTTCTAAATAGTGTGAACACGTGCAAACTGGAAGGGTGAATGCCTGTACCTTGAGTTTTCTGTCTAAGGCTAGAGTGTTCGTACAAATCCACATAATCGGACCAGTCACTCTTACCTGGGAACTCCTGGGGTGAGTGTTCACTTATAGGCAAGCATGTCTTCGCGATACATTATTCTCAACCCATTTACTTTGATTAGTCACTGTGTGTCGTTTGTTTGCTTTGTGGTAACAAACGAATTACCACCATCTTTGCTTTTGTCGATTTTTGTTTCATCTCATTCTTTTTATCTAATCATCTCACTCGTTTCCTCTTATGTTTCCTCTTTTAGAATGCCTCCTCGACGCGAAAATCCGCTATCTAATGCCGAAATGGCAGATATCATGGCGCTGCATATGGCTGTTATACTCCTAGACATTATTGCTCAAGTGAACCAAGCCAACAATAACCAGAATGCTCCATGCAATTTCAAGAGTTTCAATTTGGCTAAACCACTCAAGTTTAGTGGTTTTGAAGGAGCAACTGGGCTCCTACAGTGGTTCGAGAGCACTAAGAGTACGTTCCGTCATGTTCAGTGTCCTGAAAATCGGAAAGTCGAGTTTGCTTCAAGTGTATTTCAGAAGAGGGCTCTTACATGGTGGAATGGAGTTATGAGAGACCGTGGTGCTGAGGTTGCGTTAGCACAAACTTGGGCTGAACTTAGGGCCCTTATGATCAGGGAGTTTTGTCCTCGTCATGAATTGAGAGCTTTAGAAAGGGAGTTTGATGATTTGAAGCAGGATAGTGGTGAGCACCATGCGTACACTGACAGGTATGAGGAGCTAAGCCTACTTTGTCCTACAATGGTTACCCCACTCGAGAAAGCTATCGAGAGGTATATTGATGGCTTACCTGACTCCGTGCAAGACATCGTCACTGGTAGTAACCCAACCACAGTGGAATCTGTGGAATATTAAACGGCAACGACGCATGAAGATTCGCGTGGAATCTGCCTAGGAACGTTTATCCGACTTTACAGTACGCGCATAATATATTAGATCTTATAAGATCTCTACAAATCTCTACAAAATCTTTATAAAATCTCTACAAAAGATTTTGTCTCAAAAATTGTAAACACAAGATCTCTTCAAGATCTCAACCTCTCTATAAAAACCTTTCATCATCTTCTCTAAATACACACACATGGGAACATATGCAGATTTTTTATCCACATCCACCCCATCCACAACAAAACTCCTCAGAGCTCCCACCAAACCTCTCGATCCCTCTCTCTCTACCTGCCTGATGAATATCACCGGTGACCGGAGCTTAATCTCGGCGATCTCCAGCGCCGTTCGTCCTCCAACAAACCCACCTTCACCTCCGGTATCTCACACCAGCCACGCACACCCCCTTCTCCTTCCTTTCTCCGGTGAAACGACAACCACCACCACCGTCTAGTGGTGGTGCGACGACGGAACAGATAGAGAAGGAGGGCGGAGGCGAGGAGAGAGAGAGGAGAAATCAGGAGAGAGAGAGATGGCGTCTAGAGAGAGAGAGACGCAACATAGAGAGATCGGAGACGTCGATTCCGGCAATGATACACTAGCGACGAGCGATGACGGAGACGCCGCCATGACGACGGTGGCAGCTGTGGTGGCTCGGTTCAGCCTTGGTTCGATCAGGTCAGCAACATCAGGCTTGGCTCAGATTATCTTGTGGCTCAGTTCGGGTTCGGGTTTCGGGTCAGCGGGTTCAAGTTTGGTTCAAATCATCGGGTTACGGTTCGGCTCGGTTCAACAAAGTCAGACTACGTGTCAAAGTTAGTCAACCACATGTCATGGTTCGTTTTGGTCAGATTTGGTTTCGGGTCAACCCGATTCAACTCAGTTAACTCAGTCAATACCAGCTTCATGACGAGTTCGTGTCTCAACTCAGTCCAACTCGGTCAACTCGGTCAACTCAGTCAACTCAGTCAGCGCAGCAAGTCAACTCAGCCAGTCAACTCAGTTGACCCGGTCAACTCAGTTAACCCGGTCAACTCGGTCAAACCGTTCGGCGTTTCGACACTGATTTGGTAAAGATATACGGCGCGATTATTTCGTTATTTTTATAGTTTATATCACGTGATAACGAGTTCGAACCGACTGATTATAATTTACATTTGATATATATTTGACAAAATTACATATAGTTTAATTGAATCTTGATTGAATAATGTTGGATTTTGATAAAATAACGACAACCTGTGTTGTCGGGGCCGTCCAAAAACAGAGGAAACTCTGCCCGTTTTCTAGAAAATCCGTAAAATAAAGCGTGTTTCATTGTAAAACGAACTATCCTATTCAAGTATTTTTTTTAAACAAATACAAGTGTAAAAATACTTTCGACAACACTTTTACAAGATACAAAAACGACGATTCATATATTATTTCCAACAACAAACAAACCGAATTCCTTTACAAAAATAAATATAGTTATATATTTATTTCGAAAATCTTGCAACTCGGATTATTTTATTTAATAAATATAACTTTTATATCGAACGCCTAAACGACATATACCTATATTTTGATGACGAACATACAAGACACGATATATGATACGAATTGTATATTAATGTTATATATTTGTTACATTTACTTACAACTTCTCGAGACGGCTAACGCAAATATAACGATATATTTATATATTTTATATAAATATTTATTTATTTTTAAAATCTCTCGAGGACTAAGTCTTTCCAAGACTTATTAGTTTTACTGACAATAAACAAAGCTAAACGAATATAACTTAATCATTTTCATTAAGTTAACAACAAACCGTCGAATCGTTCGGTCAACGATTCGGTAGACCTCGGTGACACGTAGTTTAGTTACCTCTTTTGGTTAGAAACTTATAAGATATTCCGTGTTAGGAATATTGTAGAATGCACGCTAACAAGTCAAGTCTTGGAAACGACATCACGAAGTCGTAATTAGCTAGCTTTGCACAAGGCAATTCAGGTGAGTTCATAACCCCACCCTTTTACAGTTTTACATTTATCTAAATGTTTTCGGGGTGGAAAGACATGCATATTTTGCAAAGCATACAAGGTTTTCAATAAACATGAATTACATGTTTCCAAACCATTTTAAAGACAAGTTTTAACGGACATAAATGGTTTACGAAAAGCTTATGTTCCATACCGGTTTTTCAAGCAAGAGTATTTTTTGAAATGTGCATACACATGTATTCTAGTTTCTAAAATTCGGAGAAATACAAGTACAAAGAGGTACATCAAACTAAGGAATGATAGATAGATCACGTGGCGAATAGGGTACTATAAGCACCATTAATCAACAATATACCTAGACCGCAGAACAAAAGGTTAGATCTAATGGGTTTCAGGCAGCCACACTGTGGGCCACGTGCTACCTGGAGTGCTTTTGTGTGTCTAGTCGTGAATAGACAAGTAAAAATGCCTAGGTTTGGTGGCTTCCTATGTCGTTACATATGTTAGTGGCCTCGCGAACCATTAGCGATCTCGTATTCCTTACATATACAGAACTCAGTTTCAACATGTCTTTACAAATTACATACCATGTTTTATATAAATTCAAAGCATAGGATTATGCATGCATGAAGTCAATGTCGGGGTGGACATTGACGGTTATACAAGTTTTACAAACACAAGAGTTTACAAAAGCAAGGTTTTTGCGAATATAATGCGTTACAAATACAGAGTTTCCATATAACATGACAAGAAAATGATTTTAAATTCGTTTTCACAACAATATTTCAAAAACCGGTTATTCAAAAAGATTTATTTCAAATCTTTTCCCAAACAAACTATGAACTCGCTCAACTTTATGTTGATTTTTTGCATGTTTCTTTCTCAGGATACTTTTCAAAGTTATGGCACGGTTGGAATAGGAGAACCATGAAGAGTCGAGTACGTAGTGGGCGTTCATTTTCTAGAGGTCTTAGCTATAACTGCTTCCGCTGTGCAATGAAGATACCAGTCCAGTCACGCCAGCTCTGATAATTTCGGGGTGTGACATAAGGAATCTGGATCTACAAAGAAGTCTAGGAAGCGCAAGGCTTCCCAAAACTTCACCGTTACTGCACTGGCAAATCTAGCTGCTCTAAATCAGCCTGCACAACCACTTGCCAAGAAACCATACCTTGGCAATGCACCTCTATGCAACAGGTGTAACGGTCATCATCAGCCGCACACCAGTGTCGTTATTGTACCAATTGTTGAAGATCTGGTCATCTTGCTGCTACATGTCATCTTCCTGCAAACTAGAATCAAGCAGCTCACAACCCCGCTCAGCAAGCTGCTCAGCCTCCTGTTCAACAACAAGCTCAAGCTGCACGACCTCACTACCCGCCTAGTTCTTGCTATAATTCTGGGGACCTGACTCAATATCGACACCAGTGTCCAAGGCTGGTCAATGCAATTCCGAATCAGGCTCAGGCTCGAGGTCGAGTTTTTAACATGAATGCTAATGAGGCACGAGCAGACAACGAGGTATTGAACGGTACGTTCTTTGTTTACAAACAGTCTGCTTCAGTACTTTTTGATTCTGGTGCCGATAAGAGTTTTGTGTCGTTGTCTTTTGAGCCATTGCTTCGCATGTCTAGAACCAAACTAGGTAAGCCTTTGACAGTAGAAGTTGCTAGCGGTGAGCCCATTGTTCTTGATTCTGTTCTTCGTAACTGCCAATTGAACCTTAACAACCATCTTTTTCCTATCGACCTCACGCCAATGTAACTTGGAAGTTTCGATGTTATAGTGGGTATGGATTGGTTAGCCAAGCATCACGCAGAGGTATTTTGTTTGGAGAAGATTGTTCGTGTTCTGCTCTCTACAGGTGAGATCCTACAGGTTCGTGGTGAGAAACCTGCTAGTAGTCTCAAGCTCATGTCTTGTACTCAGGCTAGGAGGTATCTGCAAATGAATTATGTGGCCTTCTTGGCACATGTTGTAGCAGATAAAGGCAAGGATAAGGCGATTGAAGATATCCCTGTTGTTCGGGATTATCCAGAAGTGTTTCCTGAAGAGTTACCTGGTTTACCCCCAGCGTGCCAAGTCGAGTTCCGTATTGATCTTGTACCTGGTGCAAATCCTATTTCCAGGTCTTCGTATCGTCTTGCACCGTCGGAGATGCAAGAGTTATCTAAGCAGCTTCTGGAGCTCTCTGACAAAGGTTTTATTCGTCCTAGCTTTTCACCTTGGGGTGCTCCCGTTCTTTTTGTTAAGAAGAAGGATGGATCTTTCAGAATGTGTATCGATTACCGTGAGCTTAACAATCTCACCATCAAGAATCGATATCCCCTACCTCGCATTGATGATCTCTTTGACAAGTTACAGGGCGCTTCTTATTTTTCAAAGATTGATCTACGATCTGGATATCATCAACTTCGTGTGCATGAAGAAGATATTCCCAAGACTACATTCCGCACTCGTTATGGGCATTATGAGTTCACAGTTATGCCATTCGGTTTGACTAATGCTCCTGCTGTTTTCATGGACTTGATGAATAGGGTTTGTAAGCCTTATTTGGACAAGTTCATCATCGTTTTCATTGATGACATCTTGGTTTATTCTAAGACGCAAGCTGATCACAAGCAACATCTTCGTCTTACTATGGAACTCCTAAAGAAAGAGCAACTTTTTGCCAAATTCACCATGTGTGAATTCTGGCTTAAGGAAGTTCAATTTTTGGGTCATATCGTCAACGAACAAGGTATTCATGTAGATCCCTCCAAGATCAGTGCTATTAAGGATTGGGATACACCTACTACACCCACCGAAGTTTGTTCATTTCTTGGTCTCACGGGTTATTACCTCCGCTTCATCGAGAACTTCTCAAAGATTGCAGTTCCCCTAACTGCTCTAACTCAGAAGAACAAACCCTTTGAATGGGGAACCAAACAAGAAGAAGCGTTTCAGACCTTGAAGCAGAAGCTTTGTGATGCGCCTATTCTATCTTTGCCTGAGGGCAATGATGATTTTGTCATGTATTGTGACACCTCCAAATTGGGTATTGGCTGTGTTCACATGCAAAGGAACAAAGTCATAGCATATGCATCGAGGCAGTTGAAGATACATAAGAAGAACTACACCACTCATGATCTTGAGTTAGGTGCAGTGGTATTCGCTCTTAAAATCTGGAGACACTATTTGTATGGTACAAAATGCGTGGTTTTCACCGACCACAAAAGTCTTCAGCATATCTTTAATCAGAAAGAGCTCAACATGAGGCAACGACGAACTTCTAAACAACTATGATTGCGAAATTCGCAACCATCCTGGTAAGGAGAATGTCGTGGCTGACGCTTTGAGTCGTAAAAAACGTGTCAAGCTTCGTTGTGTTCGTATTCAATCTGATATTCAAGCTCGATCTGATATCCAAACCCACATTTCTCAGGCTTAACATGCTTGTGTTTCACAAGGTTTGATGGGTAAGGAATTACCCTATCACATTAAGCCTGATCTTGAATTAAAGGACAATGGATCGTATTATTTCATGGACCGTTTGTGGGTCCCAAGTCAAGACGATCTTCGCACCTTGCTTATGGATGAAGCTCATAAGTCTCGTTATTCTATTTATCCTGGTGCTGAAAAAATGTATAAGGATCTTCGTACTCAGTATTGGTGGCCTGGTATGAAGAAAGACATTGCCTTATACGTTTCAAAATGCCTTACTTATCTTAAGGTTAAAGCTGAACATCAACATCCATCTGGTTTATTGGAGCAACCAGAGATTCCAGTTTGGAAATGGGAAAACATTGCTATGGATCTTATTACCAAACTTCCGCGCATTAAGCGACGTCATGATGCCATCTGGGTAATTGTTGATCGTCTTACAAAGTTAGCACATTTCTTACCTATCCGTGAGGATCTATCTGCTGACAAGCTTGCAAAAATCTATGTGGATGAAATTGTATCTAGACATGGTGTTCCTTTGACCATTATTTCTGACAGAGATGCTCGATTCTCGTTTCGTTTATGGAGAACCATGCAATCTGCTATGGGAACCCAACTTAATCTAAGCACAGCTTATCATCCACAATCAGATGGCCAAACTGAAAGAACAATCCAGACTTTGGAGGACATGCTTAGAGCTTGTGTGATCGATTTTGGTGGTAGTTGGGATTCACATCTTCCATTGATTGAATTATCTTACAACAACAGTTATCACTCCAGCATCAACAAGGCTCTTTTCGAGGCTCTCTATGGTCGAAAATGTCGTTCACCAGTCTGCTGGAATGAGATCGGTGAGGCTCAGCTTACTGGACCTGACCTCATTCTAGAGACGACAGATAAGGTTAAGAAAGTTCGTGATAACCTCTAGACAACTAGAAGCCGTCAAAAGAGTTACGCGGACCGATGACGCAAGCCCTTGGAATTTCAAGTCGGTGATCGTGTATTACTTAAGGTCTCACCTTGGAAAGGTGTGATCAGATTTGGAAAGACAGTAAAACTTGCACCTAGATACGTTGGACCATTCAAGATCGTCGAAAGAATCGGTAAGGTAGCCTACAGACTTGAGTTACCTCCTGAACTTGGAAACGTTCATCCAACCTTTCATGTGTCCAATCTCAAGAAGTGTTTGGCTGATGAGAACCTCCACATACCACTTGACGAAATTCATGTTGATAACACGATGCATTTTGTTGAGAAACCAGTGGAAATCATGGACCGTGAAGTCAAGTGGCTTAAACGCAAGCGCATTCCATTGGTCAAAGTTCGCTGGGAATCTAAATGTGGTCCAGAATTTACTTGGGAACGTGAAGATCAAATGAAGGCGAAATATCCACATCTATTCTCACGAGTTTCCTCTAAACAAATTTCGGGACGAAATTTCCACAAGTAGGGGAGACTGTGCACCTGTGTCCGTAATCATTATAAATAGTTCAGTTATCAATGAAATAAAGTTATTTGATCCCAATATTTTTTTGTTTATGTTTGACATTTTTCATGTTTTGATTTTCGTTCAATTTCAAACTCTATATCGCTTTCTGAAGAGTTATACGCAAACTGGTGCGTAAACATAATCAGTTTAACGCGAAAAACACTCCGGAACATCAATATATGCTTAACATACCTTAAATAACCTTTACATAACTTAGAAATAAGTTTTGAAGGCTTTGGTATGGCAAAATCAAGTTTATTCGCTTACAGGGACAAATTCGACAAACTGCGAAAGTATGCCGATTCGTACTGTAACAGACATTCTGGAACATGATCATAAGTTAAACATACCCTAATATCCTTTACATGGCTTAGAAATAGGCTTTGAGGGGTTCGGTGTGCTAAAATAAACTTTATGCTCATTCATGGACTAAAAGCGTCAAAAAGTGCATAACTTTGCATTTTCGCGCATATCTTACGTTCTGAATACATCCGGACATCCAAAAATTTATGTAATCATTAAAATATTTTATTTTAGTGATTTGCATGAGAAAAATCCATTCGTCGCGTAATTTGGATTGTTTTTCGCATCCGTTCGTGTTTTGTCGTAATTAAACGAATATCGCGATCGTACGACCAAACGAACCGACATCCGACATATTTTTCAGCATGTTTCATGTCCATTATGTTTAGGCATCATTTTAGGCCCTTGCAAATGGTTTAACGAGCTTCAAACGTGTCTAAAATGGACTGAAACATGTGAAGGGACCAAAACTAGGACCAGGCGGGCCGCATAGCCCTTGCCTGTCTCTTACGCGGGGTGCGTAGGATCACCAGATCTGTGCACAGAATCATTTTTCCAGCTGTTCCAGCTGTTTTAGGCACTTGCACATGGTATTTTTGATTCTATGGGCCATTTTTGAGGTGCCCATGATATAACAAAACCATGGGTACATGTGTACGGTTGAGATCAAGGCACGATTTTCGATGAACGATCTTAACGGCTCTCCGAACTCTATATAAACCCCACCCCTTTGCACTTGAAACTCACACTTTGATCTGATTTAGCTCTCTAAGTTGAAGTATACACTTCATACCTGAGAGTAACCGGATCAAAAATCCATAGCTTGGACCCGTTGTAAGTATTCTTTCGTTCTTTTACGCGTTTTAGCGTGAAAGTCAAACTTTGTTTGACTTTCAGCTTTGACCAGTTTATGGTCAATATGAAGTTCGCTTGAACTTCATAACGTGAGTGTAATCACGATGGTTTTAGTCTCTTATGACTATACCTACTGATTACCACGTTATCTAGGCATAGTGACGAGTCGTAGTTTCGGCCAAAATGCGTATTCTTGCGTATTTTGTAACCAAACTACTTTTAGGTATCAAGACCCTTTGTTTTGATACCAAACCTGTTTTCAAACTTCATTAAACATGTTTTAACATGTTTAGCTCGTCACTTTAGGTTTAGTGCTTATGTAGGGTCGTAAGGTAAGCGATCTAAACAATCGCTTATACTTTCGAACTCGACCCGTTTGGTCGATCGTTAGGATCCGACCAAACACATTTGGTGACCATAGTTGTATAGGGAATAACCTTCCGAGGTTATACCTTATGGTCACTTCGTTTAGTTAGTCGTATGATAGGTAGTTTATATGCCTTAGGAAAATTACCAAAATGCCCTTTTTACACCAAAATTCATTTTAAGCATATGTAACCTAAATTTTGAAATCTAAACTGATTAGGCAACAATATTAGACATGTTAAGGCATATTTTACTTGTCATAGGACTAGTTAGGCGGTCCGAACGCGTTTTACGCGAACGACGCGTTAAAGTAGCATAAGCTACCTAAACGGGTCGTAATGGGTCGTAAGCACTTAGGATAGGTTCTGTTTTAGAATGTAGGATTTGTTAAACCATACTACATGAGTTCCCACACTCATTTGGTTTACAAAACCACATTTTATCTGATCCTCCGGTTTAGGTCCGTTTATTAACATAGTTACCTATATTAGGTGCTGTTTGATTCCGTGATTTTTCTAGCATTGCTTGGTGGTTATCTAAAGACTATTGAGAAATCTCAAGTGAGTACATAGTCCCCTCTTTTACTGTTTTCAAATTGTTTTGGGGTGAAACACCTGTGCCTACTTGTTACTTTCGTGCTTTCCATGTTTTTAAATCATATGCTTGCTATGTTCATTAGTACACTTATAGTACATGATTTCATTATGTTTTGCTACGTTTGTTTACTTAGCATGCTAGCACATTGTTTTACATTGCATTTCAGTTACCTATGTTTACTCAGCATATGAACACATTTTTTTACATCTCTACCTTGTATGTTTACTTAGCATACTAGGTACATTGTTTTCATAAAACATGCTTACATTTGGTATGACATTTGGTTTGCTTAACAAACTAAAATACGTTCATTAACATTAGCTACGCCGCTCGGTAGTAAGTAGTGGTACCATAGGACTTGACAACTCACATTCCTGATTTCCTAGGTTTGTTTGGATATAAGGAATGACTGAATCCGAAAACATTTTGATAACCTTTACTCTAAGGTTATCCTACAGTCTCAAGGCTTGAATGTTTACGTTTAACATACCGCATAACTATTTGTATCAGTAAAGCATGTATTTATTTTACAAAAGGTAACTTTGATTTATTCAAGTACTTTGTTTTGTGCACTTTTTATATTTTGGTTTAAGTAGTTACTTTTTACTTACCATACATGACATTTGTTTACACATTACATGATTTGCATTTGAAAATAGACTTGGCTTACACATAAACATTTGACAATTGGTTTGAACATTACATTTTGGTGGTTTGTTTGGGTAAGTGATTTACATAACCAGGCGACATGTAATATGATAAAAGCATGGTGGATACGCCGCTGGTACTTCCTATATATAAGTGCTTTTATGGTATTACATATCGTAGCGTTATTTAAACCATTTCAGTTTATACATATTACATTTACAACATATTTTCACTTAAACATTGTTTTACAAATAATTTAATTTATACAAACTCATTTTTACTTGGTTATTCATTTAATCATACATTATTCTTTTATATATATATCATCTGATCTTATTATCGCTTTTCAAACGTTTTATGAAAGAAAACACTTTAAACAAGATTCATGACCATCTTTTATTAAACATTTCTTTAAATTTAAGTCATGAATCCTATTTTAATAAAACCTATGTATCTCACAGGCATTTTTATGCTGACGTACCTATTTTCACATGTGTTTTCAGGGGCTGTTGCATAGGATGATCGAGACATACTTAGGTGGACCTGTGCCTTAGTGACTTAAAACGAAGCTAGAACTAGTTTAATTATGTGATGTACTCTTGTTTCTCTCTGTTCAAGAAAATGAAATCCTTTTTGTTTATAAATAAAACATAACTTTAATTACCATGGTTATGAAACAATAATTCTGTTACAACACTCCCCGACGTTTCCGCCGCGGTTGCATGTTATACGAGGTCGGGGTGTGACACATAAACCAGCCCACAAGATTGAAAACAGACATTAAAAACAGGTTGCAACAGCTGGGTTTGAAGAAAAATGGTTTCTGTTGCGCTGGAGGGTCCTTACAGACCGTATGGGTGTTATGCTTATGGTCCGTAAGCTTGGGTCCTGGCAGCAAGTTTTGAACAACCACAGTTTTGGTCCCTATAGCCTGGTTTGTCGCATTTTGGCACTTCTAACACCCGTTAAGCCCATTTTCTAGCTCCATGATGAAGTTAAAGTATATTTAACATGAATCATGCTAAAAAAATGTCACGGATGTCGGTTTGTTTGGCCGTACGGTTACGGTTTTTGGTTAATTACGACGAAAATCGTAACGGACGCGAACACGATCCAAATTGCGAAACGAAAGGTGTTTTTGCATTCCCATCACTACAATACAATATTTTAATGATGGAAAAAATTTTTGGATGTCCGGATATGGTCAGAACGCAAGATATGCACGTATGTGCTTACTTTCACAGTTTTGACGTTTTTAGTCCCTGTGATCAAATAAGCATATTTTCGCATACCGAACCCCTCAAAACTTATTTCTAAGTTATGTTAAGGGTATTTAGGCTATGTTTAAGTTAGGATCTTGTTCCGGAGTGTACATTGCTATACGAATCGGCAGACTTTTGCAGTTTATCGCAATTAGTCTCTGTGATCGAATAAACTTGTTTTTGCCATACCAAACCCTTCAAAACTTATTTCTAAGTTATATAAAGGTTATTTAAGGTATGTTAAGCTTATGGCATTGTCCCGGAGTGTTTGTCACGTTAAACTGATTACGTTTGCGTGACAGTCTACGTATAACTTTCTAGAAAGTGATTAAGAACTCGAAATCGAACAAGAATAGATATGTCACATGTATTTGTACAAATACCAAGAATGAAACATAAGATTTCATTGGATTCGTATTTGCATGATGGTCGTAGAGGTACAGATGTCACAAGAATGTAATTCATTGTTGATTCTATTGATTATGTAACAATTACAAGTACCTTGAATCAACTTGGGGATAGTTTCTCTCTCGAGATGGTAGACTTTCGAGAGGATCGATTTATATCTAAAGATGGACACATAATCAAGCTTAGACTCCTTAACAAAGTATGATCCTTATCTAAATATCTACAATCCTAAACCATGTCTTGAACATTTTCCGGCTACGATACGTGATTGACGGAAGTGATAGACATACTTCACTCACAGTCGCTACGGTGGCGAAACTGGGGCAAAGTGGGGTGCTTCAAAATGAAGCAACCACACAAAGAAACCAATTTACACCCACAATAGGGTACAACCCAAAAACACAAATTACAACACAACAAAACACATACAACCCAAACAACACAACTTACAGCAACACTATGCACAAACATGTTGATAATTCATAGTATATAATTAGACGCAACTTGTTGGTCGGTTATCTTCTATTTCGATGTAATAACTATTTAGATGTCATTACTTATCAATCCAATTATGAATAGAATAGATAAAGAGACATAAATAAATAAATAAATAAATAGGCAACTATCACACTAGGTTTCATTTAAGATGATATACATAATATTAAAAATAACTTTATTTAAAAAGTTTAGGTTGTTAAAAGTAGAGTAAAAAACTTATAAGTTGAAGTTTAAATAATAATAAGAGTAAATTAAAAAATTCATCCTTTATGTTAACACCAAATTACAAATTGTGTCCTTTGTCTTCAAAAATTATAAAAAAACATACTCGATGTATGCAAACCCTTGGACCTTATGTCCTTTGGCCCTAAGTAAGTTAAGTTTTATAGTTAAATCTGATTACATGGGCCCCACATAAGGGCATTATTGTCTTTTCCCCTCCACTTTATTAAAACCCCATCTTCTTCATTTTCTACCCCACAACCACTACCAATATAGCCTCCCACCACCTCCCACCCTAAAAGTCAGACCAAAACCCACCACCATAAATAAACCGGCCAAAATCCAACACCACCACAACCACCTAAATCTTATCAAAACCCACCTTATTCGAAATCCGGCCAAAAAAAATCCTATTCAACCACCATTCTCCACCTCACAACACCCAAATTGCATCTTCTGTCGTCATCTTCCTCCGACGAAACCACCACTGCCACGACGCTGCTTACCTTCTTCATATTCAGGCCGCATTCCGACGAGTATCATCTTTTTCATCTTATAACCCAACCCGAATACCCTATCCCTTTTAACATCTAACTCAAGTCGCATTGTGTATCGATTTTCAAGTTTATGTTAGGGGTTTTACCAGCATATTCTGTTTCTAATGCCAACGATTGCTTCTGAGGTTTTTGGTGTTTTTCATTTTGGGACGATATTTGATACCATTACGATTGCAGGCCGATTGGATCATATGTTATGTCTATGAGGGTGATTGGTTCTATTTACGATAGGTAAGCAGCGCTGGGAGGGACAGAGTACTGTACTGGAACTCATTGCTTTCGGTTATCATTTCTTATTATGGTGTTTAGTACATTTGTAGGGTTTATGATTGCTAGGGGATTATTCATACGGACAAGAAAGTTGTACGAACAGATTGTACATGGAAGATATAGCTGAATTAATAAGTGTTGCTATGGGATGGTGGTGACGTTGGTTGTAGATCGGTGGTGGTGGTGGTGGCAGGTGGGTTGTGTTGGTGGGGGTAGGATAGTAAGAGAGAGAAGGAAAAGATATTAGGTGTCTGTGCATATTTATAACTGTATATACATATATAATTTTAAAATTGTTTTGTTTATTGTATTTTTTGATTATTTATTTTAATATTTAGGATAAAATGACCAAAATACCCTTATGTGGGGCTGACTTAGCCAAAATTAACTATGAAAACTAACTGTGTTAGGAATAAAGGACGTAACATGCAAGGGTTTGCAAACATCGAGTACGTTTTCTGTAATTATTGAAAACAAATGATACAGTTTGCAATAAGCAACATACATAAAGGGAGATTTTTGTAATTTACTCAATAATAATAAAACAAAAGCGATAATTTTTGTGATAGATTTACATGAGTTTAGACTCAGATCAAAGTTAAAAAGATATTTGTATAAGGGCACTAGGGGCATTAATAAATCCATGAAACCTACTAATTGTAAGTTGTTAAATCATTTTGTTATTTGAACTCATTTTCAACCATTTTTACATAGGACACTTATCACCTGAACCCATATTTTTTTATTAAATTTAAATATGAAACCAAATAAATTAGAAAACAATATTTTTAAATATATAATACTAAATAAGTAAAAAAACCAATAAAACAAAATTATTAACTAAAAATACAATAAAAATAGAACTGGCAAAATAAAATGTAGACTGATCGTTGTCGAAATTGGGAATGTTTATATTTTATTGTCTACCGATGTGTTCCATAATATCATATCAAAATGGAAAGTGTCTTTATTCATCTCGCAATTTCAAAATAATATCATCTAGAGTACATGATGAAATTTTTGAACGGCTACCCAGAAATTTCAGCGTGTACTCTAATGATATTAAGTTATTGTCATCCTTTAATATCATATTGTGCAATATGAGACACTTTTACACACGCTCCATATTTTTGCCTGCCTAATGAAACGTATCGGTCGACTTAGTATACCCCATCTACTTTTCAAATTACCAAATGTGACACCTGTGCCTCCACGGCCATCAAACAAATACCAAATCAATGAAATATTGTATTTCATACTTGGGATTTGTATAAATATGTGTATCATTTGCACATATCAATTCTTGTTCGATTTCGAGCTCTAAATCGCTTTCTGGGAAGTTATACGCAAACTGATGCGTAAACGTAACCAGTTTAACGTGAAAGACACTCCGGAACAGTGACATGGGCTTAACATACCTTAAATAACCTTGACATAACTTAGAAATAAGTTTTGGAAAGTTTGGTGTGTCGAAATCAAGTTTATTCGCTTACAGGGACTAATTTTGACAAACTGCGAAAGTATGCCGATTCGTACAGTAACAAACATTCTGGAACATGATCATAAGTTAAACATGCCCTAAATATCCTTTACATAGCTTAGAAATAGGCTTTGAGGTGTTTGGTGCGCAAAAATAAACTTATTTGATCAACAGGGACTAAAAGCGTCAAAAAGTGCATAAGTTTGCATTTTCGCGCATATCTTACGTTCTGAATATATCCGGACATCCAAAAATTTATGTAATCATTAAAACATTTTATTTTAGTGATTGGCATGATAAAATTCCATTCGTCGCGTAATTTGGATCGTTTTTCGCGTCCGTTCGTGTTTAGTCGTAATTAACCGAACAACACGATCGTACGGCCAAACAAACCAACATCTGAGATGTTTTTGAGTATATTTTAAGTTCCCTATACTTTAACTTCATTTTAGAGCATTGAAATGGGGTTAACGGGGCTTAAATGTGTCGAAAATGCATCGAAAACCATGTTTTACACATTCAGGGACCTAAATTGCCAATCTGCCAAACTTGGGCTCAGGAGGGGCGCGTAAGACTTCCTTGATTCTTACATGGCCCGCGTAAACTCCCCAAACCTACAAAAATTAGTTTCCATCTTGATCTAGCTGTTCCCATGGTTTGCAAATGGTTTTAATGAGTCTTTGGGCTTGTTTTGTGGCTCCCATGGTATTTCAAAACAATGGTCACACTTGTAAGGCCAAGATCAAAGCTCGTTTATCGAGAAACAATCCTAACGGTCTTGGAAATCCTATAAATACCCAACCCCATTTCCTTCCAAGCTCACACATGATTTTTTTTATGCTCGAAGTTGAAGCTATATGCTTCATACCTGAGTATTTAGATCAAGATCTTCATTGCTTAGACCTCTTGTAAATTTCTTTCGTTCTTTTACACGTTTTTAAGCGTGAAAGTCAAACTGCATTTGACTTTCTGCTTTGACCAGTTTATGGTCAATAAGAAGTTCATTTGAACTCCGCAACGTGAGCGTAATCACAATGGTCATAGTCCTTTGTGACTATACCTACTGATTACCACGTTATTTAGGAATAGTGACGAGTTATAGTTTCGGTCAAAATGCGCATTCTTGTGTATTTTGCAACCAAACTATTTTTGGGTATCAAAACCCTTTGTTTTGATATCAAACTTATTTTCTAACTTCATTAAACATGTTTTAACATATTTAACTCGTCACTTTTAGTTTAGTGCTTATATAGGGTCATAAGATAAGCGGTCTAAACAACCGCTTAGACTTTCGAAACCGACCCGTTTGGTCGATCGTTAGGATCCGACCAAACATGTTTTGTGACCATAGTTGTATAGGGAATAACCCTCCAAGGTTATAACTTATGGTCAAATCGTTTAAGTAGTTATATGATAGGTAGTTTATATGCCTTAGGAAAATGACCAAAATGCCCTTTTTACGCATAAATTCATTTTAAGCATATGTAACCTAAATTTTCACATCTAAACTGATTAGGTAACATTATTAGACATGATAAGGCATATAATACTTGTCATAGGACTAGTTAGGCGGTCCGAACGCGTTTTACGCGAACGACGCGTTAAAGTAGCGTAAGCTACCTAAACGGGTCGTAATGGGTCGTAAGCACTTAGGATAGGTTTCGTTTTAGAATGTAGGCTTTGTTAAACCATATTACATGAGTTCCTATACTCATTTGGTTTACGAAACCTCATTCTATCCGTTCTTCCGATTTAGTTCCGGTTTATTAACATAGTTACCTATACTAGGTGCCGTTTGATTTTCGTGATCCCTCTAGCTTTGCTTGGTTGTTATTCAAGACTTCTAAGCATCCTCAAGTGAGTACATAGTCCCCTCTTTTACTATTTTTCAAATGTTTTGGGGTGAAACACATGTGCCTACTTGTTACTTTCGTGCTTTTCATGCTTTTGTATTATATACTTGTTATGTTCATTAGTACACATATAGTACATCATTTCATTATGTTTTGCTATGTATGTTTACTTAGCATGCTAGCACATTGTTTTACATTACATTTCTGTTGCATATGTTTACTCAGCATATGGACACATTGTTTTACATTGCATTTCTGTTGCATATGTTTACTCAGCATATGGACACATTGTTTTACATTTCTACTTTGTATGTTCATTTAGCATATTAAAGTACATTATTTTCATAAAACATGCTTACATTTGGTATGACATTTGGTTTGTTTAAATGGGACAAAAAATACATTCATTAACATTGATCACGCCGCTTGGTAGTAAGTAATGGTACTATAGGAATTGACAACTCCCGTTCCTGAAATCCTAGGTTTGTTTGGGTGGAAGGAATGACTGAATCCAATATACATAATTTAGATAATCCTTTAACTTCGTTTAAGAGTTTGTCGCAACAGTCGCAAGGCTTGAGTGTATGCATTGTAACAATACCGCATAGATGTTTGTATCAGTAAGGCATGCATTATTTTACAAACATACCTTTTGATTTATTCAAATACTTTGTTTTGTGCATTTTTACATATGGTTTAAGTAGTCACTTTTTACTTTCCATACATGACATTTGTTTACACATTACATGATTTACATTTGACAATAGACATGATTTACACATAAACATTTTACAATTGGTTTAAACAAGACAGTTTTGGTGGTTTGTTTGGGTAAGTGATTTAAGTAATGAGGTGTGTGTAATATGATAAAAGCATGGTGGATTCGCCGCTGGTACTTCCTATATGTAAGTGCTTTTATGGTATTACATATCATAGCGTTATTTAAACCATTTCAATTTTGACATATTACATTTTACACAAATAACATATCTTTACAAAACATTGTTTTACAAACAACATATCTTATACAAACTCATTTTTACTTGGTTATTCATTTCATTATGCATTGTTCTTTTATATCATCTAATTTCTTATCACTTTTGTATGATTTATAAAAGAAAACATTTTACAAGGTTCATGACTAACTTTTGACAAACATTTTCTTTAAACTTACAAGTCATGAATCCTAATTTAATAAAACCTATGTATCTCACAAGCATTTTTATGGTGACGTACCTATTTTCACACGTGTTTTGAGGAGATGATGCATAGGATTGATCGAGATACACATAGGCGGACTTGGGCTTTAGTGATAATAAAAGATGCAAGACTAGTTAATTATGTTATGTTACTTTGATTTTAAGACATTGTAACTTCTTTTAATCAATAAAACAAAATTTCAATTTCCATGTGTTATGAAACAATGATTCTGTTACAACACTCCCCGATGATTCCGCCGCGATTTGTTGTTTTACGCGGTCGGGGTGTGACATAGAAGTTTGTGTCAGAGCTCATGGTTATTAGTAATGCTTTGACCTAGTCTATAACCTTCCTAGGACCCTAACACAAGATTCTTGTGTTTAGATCTTAAAACAATACCGTCACTTATCCTTAGGTGACAACCGCAACAAGAACACAAATTTCAAATCCGCTTTGAAAACCAATCATCTGTTCTAGGATGATTTATTATAAGGTTTTGAACCTTCAAAGTTTTCAAAATCTTGTCAAAGTTGGGTCTTATAATATGAACACGTGCAATCTGGAAGGGTGGATGCCTGTACTCTGAGTTTTCTGTCTAAGGCTAGAGTGTTCGTACAAACCCACATAATGGGACCAGTCACTCTTACCTGGGAACTCTTGGGGTGAGTGTCCGCTTATAGGCTAAAGCATGTCTTCGTTATACATTAATATGACCCGCTTACTTTGATTAGTCACCGTCTCATTTGTTTGCCTTAGGTAACAAACAAAGATCACAATTTTTATGCACTATCATTCTGTTTTGATTATCCGATAACATTTCACTTGTTTCTTCCTATGTCTTCCATTTTCTCTAGAATGTCTCTTCATCACAGCGACGCTCAGACGTCCGAACAGGCTGCCAAATTTGCCCAGCGAATAGGCAAAGTAGTCCTGAAGACTGTTGAATTAGCTGCTGCCATGTCTCGTCTCACGAATGAAGCAACTCAAGAGACACCAAAGGAAACAGAAGCCAAGCCTTCACCAAAACCAAAGAAACGTAAAGCTTCAAAGAATCCTCCAGCCGTTGCACCAAAACAGGTAGGACCTAGCCAGGTGATAGCACCACCAGCCAAGAAGCCATACTTGGGAGCTGCCCCATGGTGCAATCATTGCAACCGTCATCATTCAAATCACATACCCTGTTTCAAATGTACCCACTGTGGACGATGGGGACATTTGGTTGACATATGACGCTTTGCTATCCAAAACAAAGTTATTGCGAACTTTGCTGCTGCTCAACCTCCTGCTAGGAAACCTTATGCCGGTACTGCACCGATGTGCAACAAGTGTAATGCACCTCACCGAGCTTACCTGCAATGTCGTCTGTGTGCCTCATGTGGACGACTCGGTCACCTGGAAAATGCTTGTCAATTCAACCTAATCCAAGGTGGTCCAAACCAACCCCAAGTCTACCCTGCTCAAGCTCGTTTACCGTCTGGTACTTGGTACAACTACGGCGAGACGGGCTATTTCAGGAACAAGTGACCAAAGGTTGTCAATGCAAGTCTGACCCACGGATGAGCAGTTGGCTGATTAGAAGATGTTGCTACTTTGAGTAATTTGTATCTGTTGCTTTTGTTTCTTTTGTTTTGTTGAACTCGAAAACAATGTATTTAGTTTATAAATAAATCATTGTTCGCAAATTCTGATATACAAGTGTAGTTACATGTGTGTATTGCATTCCCCTATGATACCTACATCAAGAACTATGTTCTTTAAACAAACTACTCTTGTGATTCTCCCTTTCAAGTGATCGCTCATAATTTCTTCGAAAATTCTAAGTACTCGTTTCATTCTAAGAAACGAAGTACAGAAAATAAAGTAACATTATGAGTAATCGTGCTTTTTGCACATCTGTGCCTTTAAATCCTTAGTTAGATAACTAAGGGTATTTTTCGACCTCATACCCATATCATTTCGTTTCAGTTCCAGAACAACATACATAGTATATATTTTCAAAAACAACCTTCATGATTTCAAAATATTTCGTATAGTTTGAAAACATTTTTAACATAGTATATTTACTTTACATATCAAGTGCATAATTTCAAAGCATCATCCGTGTTTTCAAAAACCCTATACACAATTTAAAAAATTCATCTCGCATGATTTTAAAACATTTTATAAATATACTCATCTAATACACCTACTTTATGATTTCAAAAGTATTATGTATGGTTTTAAAAACATTAAACACATTTCTAAAAGAACCCCATGCATAGTTTTCAAAAACATTTTTCTCATACATTGACTTAACCTTCAAATTCTGCTTCATATGTCGCCTTGGCATATTTAGCACCTCAACTTCATGAGCATTTTACCGTATGTTTTGACTTGAGCACGTCTAGTGCAAGGTTTTGAAACGCCTCCCGCTTTTCAAATCCCAAAATCCATATGGGATCTTCTTATCTTCACAATTAGATCCTCGTGGATGTTTTTTGCTCAAATCGGAGTCCTTAATTGAATTTCTTGTATGCCCCAATACGTACATTACGATTCAATAAGGACAAAGCCGAATTCCTATTAAGATCTTCCTATCTTCATAGTTAGATTCTTGAAAATGTTTAAAGTGCCACATGAAATCCACGGATTGGATTCCTGGTGTGCTTTAAATACATGTGCACAGTTAACAAACAAATTAACAAAATGATAACAAATTAAAAATCAAGTTAAATAATTTTTGTGACACCCCAGGAAAACCAGGAAAACCATGCAACTTAACTAGCTTCCTCAGTGAGTACGTGCTAAATTTCGGGACGAAATTTCTTTCAACTTGGGGATAATGTGACATCTCGTATTTCCAAACCGATCTTTGTACCTTGATGTAACGTATGTGTACGATATGTGACTTTTATGAAAGTGAATATTTATGTGAATGTTATGTTATTACGTGCTCGTGAATGTATGTATGATGAACGCACAACACACACTCGGCCGCACAAGCCATTTGGGCTACACTCCTTACATCCGATCCAAGGGCAGCCCAAGGTGGGGTTTGGCCCACTCCCTCATACGCTTACACACGCACACCCTTAGAGAGCTTGTTAATCATTTGTTGCAATTTCATATTACACACCAAACCCTAGTGCTCTCTTTCTCTCCTCTTGAACTCGACGGCAACAAGGAGTCTCTCACTCGAAGTCTATCATTCGGATTAACCCTCAATCATCTCTAATCCGGTCAGTGTTTGGATTTATCGAATACATGTTTGATGATGTTTTGATGCGTATGCTAATATAGTTGCATGATGATCTAGGGTTTCGGTTAACATGATAGATTATGATGTTGAATGATAAGTGTTCTTGTTAGTCGGCTCACATAGGTATTTGATAATGTTAATATGATTCGAAAGTTCATGATGTTAGGCAATAATTTAATGAATATATTATTCGGCTGATTATGTGATATGTCATGCTGATTGATGAGTGATGATTGTAGTGATTCGGTCCAATGAAATTGTAGAATAATTGGGTGTTGTTGGCTGATATCGAGGTATGTAGCATGTGAATGGATTTGGCAGCCATTATACATAAATCGGTCCAATCAAAATCATCCTATGAATGCTTAATCTAGTTGACGGCAATTGATGTGTTTCTTGATAATGATAAATTGTTAACATGTGATTGTCAGCATATCATGTGATTGCTTTATGTATTCTTTCTAAATTGTATAGATCTTAGTGCATATTCAATTTAATATATGATAAACATATTATTCCTATGATTGAAGGAAGTTGTTGTTGACTTGTATGGATGGATGATCACGTGAATAATCTGATCAAATATGTCGAATATGGTTGAATTTCTAGTAGACCGATTAAAGGATCATATTCATATTTTTCAGTTAGAGTTATTTAATATTTGATAAAAGTCATAAATTGGTAACCATTGAATGATTATAACTGAATCGAATATTTGGAAACAATGTAACTAATATGCATGATATTCGGAAGTGTTAACTGATTTCATGAAATCCGGAATTTAAAACTAATCGCACAAGGCATCTTGGTAGCACAAGATGCCCACTCGCACAAGAAGATCAGTCGCATAAGCAGATCTGGTCGTTAAAGAGGCCCTGATCGCACAAGGGGTCTCCAGTCGCACAAGGATGTTTGTTGTTGTTATTTGGGCCGTATGATCATATGTTGGGCTGGGTAACAATACTGGTCACACAAGGTACTGGATCGCACAAGATGAATAAATTTCTTATATGTGGGTTGGGCCAGGTACAACCGCACAACCCAATAGGATCGCACAAGGCCTAAGGTTATTTGTTGGGCCGTGGTTATGCTTATAGTATTGTTTGGGTTCTTGACTTTGGGCCGGGTAGTATTGGGCTCCAACAGATGACTCGCACAAGGCCATTTAACTTGTGCGAGTCCAATCGTGAATATGTTATAACTTGTAAACGTGATGTTGCATGTTGCCATGATCCATATGTGTTTCTTACGTGCTATCTATGTGATGCTTGTATGCACTACTCGAAACCAAAACCTGACTTGTATGATAACCATGTTAGGACGTGTTTGACCACTAGCTGCTAGACTTGACCTTTCTGTGTAATCTGCCGAGCAAACCAAGGTGAGTTCACACTTCGTTACAAAGCATGGGATTCCCAGGGGTTGGGAATGGGTTAAGGAATAGGGATTCCTCGTCCTGTTGAGACGTAATCAGGAACATAGATTCCTCGTCCTTTTGAGACGTAATCAGGAACATAGATTCCTCGTCCTGTTAAGACGTAATCAGGAACATAGATTCCTCGTCCTGTTGAGACGTATTTAACTATACCAGACTAGAACTCTATCAACGAAGTCCCTCCTTTTATATCGACTTAATCGCCGAGGCCAATGGCGAACGGGTCATTAGTTAAATAGCGCTATTAGGTTTAACAAACCTCACACCGTGCCGCAGAGGACGGGCGTGGACTAATGGACTATGGCACGTCAGTGATGATAGACACAGACGTTAGGGCACTTAAACATGACGAACGTTAGTAGTCGATATGGTAACGAGTCTAGTGAATTAAACATGCTACAACTACTTCGGATGCTCCCAGTGACAACAAACGCAAGTGGAATGGAAATTCGAGCAAGGGTCCCACTTCGGTTCAGCCTCAGCCGCAGCACAGGAGCTCCAGTCAGCAGTCTTTTGGTAATCGAAGTCAGAGTGGATACAGGGGAAACCACCCTAAGTGCAATCGATGTAATTTGCACCACAGCGGGCAATGCAACAGAGATCGTTGTCAGAGATGCAACGAGCTTGGTCATGGAGCCAAAGATTTTAGAATCTCACATCCTGCAAACAAGGACCGACAATAGCAGCCACAAGCTCCACAGAATCAGCAGCAACAGCAGAGTAACAAGGGATGTTATCAGTGTGGTGCTGAAGGTCACTTCATGAGATACTGCCCACAGTTGAACCAGAACCAGAACCACAGCCAAGGAAACAGGAACAACAATGGGACAACAACAAGGGTAATAATGATGGCGATGGTGCCAGGGGTCGAGTGTTCGTGATTAGACAGAGTGATATTAGGAATGACCCCAACATTGTGATGGTTTTGACATCGTTATTGGTATGAATTGGCTACCTCAACATCGAACAGAGAATCTTTGTAACGAAAAGATTGTCCGCATTCCGTGCCCAGGTGATGAACCTCTCATGATTCGTGGCGACAAGAGTGGTGCTGTTGTGAGCATCATTTCTTCCCTTAAGGCCCAAAAGTGTTTGCGTATGGGCCACACTGCCTTTCTGGCTCTTGTTACTGACACCCCAAAGAAAGAGAAAAAGATAGAAGACTTTCCAATTGTACGCGACTATCCTGAGGTATTTCCTGAGGAACTACCTGGCCTCCCGCCTCATCGACAGGTCGAGTTCCAGATCGAGCTAGCTCCTGGAGCGGCACCCATAGCTCGTGCACCGTATCGTTTAGCTCCATCAGAGTTGAAAGAGCTATCTACGCAACTACAAGAACTCCTAGATAAGGGTTTTATTCGTCCTAGCTCTTTGCCCTGGGGAGCTCCAGTGCTATTTGTGAAGAAGAAAGACGGTACGTTCAGAATGTGCATCGACTACCGTGAACTAAACAAGGTGACAGTGAAGAATCGCTACCCTCTTCCACGCATTGACGATTTGTTCGACCAGCTGCAAGGGTCGAGCTACTATTCAAAGATTGATTTGAGATCAGGGTATCACCAGCTGAGAGTCCGAGAAGAGGACGTCTCCAAAACAGCCTTCAGAACTCGATATGGCCACTATGATTTTCTGGTAATGCCTTTTGGGCTGACAAACGCATCAGCGGTCTTCATGGACCTGATGAATCGAGTGTGCAAGCCGTATCTAGACAAGTTCGTTATTGTATTCATCGACGACATTCTCATCTATTCGAAGAGACAGGAGGAACACGAACAACATTTACGACTTATTTTGGAACTCCTTCGAAAGGAACAGCTGTACGCTAAGTTTTCCAAATGTGACTTCTGGCTTCGTGAAGTCCATTTCTTAGGCCATGTAGTGAACAAGGATGGGATTCACGTTGATCCATCCAAGGTGGAGTCAATCAAGAGCTGGCCTGCACCTCGTACGCCAACGGAAATTCGCCAATTCTTGGGATTGGCAGGTTACTACAGGAGATTTATCAAGGATTTTTCTAAGATTGCTCAGCCTCTTACTTCACTAACGCAGAAGGGCATTGTTTATCGTTGGGGAAACGCACAGGAGTTAGCGTTTCAGCACTTAAAGGATAGACTTTGCAGTGCACCTACCCTTTCATTGCCAGAGGGCACAGACGACTTCGTAGTTATTGCGACGCATCTATTCAGGGTCTTGGTTGCGTATTGATGCAGAAGGATAAAGTCATAGCCTACGCCTCACGCCAACTCAAAGTTCCTGAAAAGAACTACACTACACACGATCTAGAGCTGGGAGCGGTTGTTTTTGGCACTTAAGATATGGAGACACTACCTGTATGGTACCAAATGCGCTATCTACGCTGATCACAGGAGCCTCGAGCATATCTTTAAACAGAAGGAACTCAATATGAGACAACGCCGATGGGTCGAACTGTTGAATGACTACGAATGCTCGATCAGCTACTACCCAGGCAAAGCCAATGTTGTGGCTGACGCACTCAATTGAAAGGACACTACGCCCTAGCGCGTGCGAGCTTTACAACTCACTATACAGTCTAGTCTTCCTTCCCAAATACGAAATGCTCAGGTAGAAGCATTGAAACCAGAAAACGTCAGGGCTGAAGCCCTACGCGGCTCAAGGCAACGCTTAGAACAAAAGGAAGACGATGCTTACTACGTAACAGGACGCATTTGGGTCCCACTTTATGGCAACCTACGAGAGCTTGTGATGGATGAGGCACACAAGTCTCGCTACTCAGTACACCCTGGTTCGGATAAAATGTACCACAATATCAAAACCACATATTGGTGGCCTAGCATGAAGGCACACATAGCAACATACGTTAGCAAGTGCTTGACTTGTGCGAGAGTCAAGGCGGAATACAAGAAACCCTCAGGCCCACTTCAACAACCAGAGATACCACAATGGAAATGGGAGCAAATTTCCATGGATTTTGTTACTGGCCTGCCTAGATCTCAACGTGGTAACGATACTATTTGGGTGATCGTGGATCGACTCACAAAGTCTGCTCACTTCTTGGCTATCAAAGAAACGGATAAGTTCTCCACTCTAGCAGAAGTATACCTCAAGGAAGTTGTCTCGAGGCACGGGGTGCCCATCTCTATCATCTCGGATCGAGATGCGCGTTTTACATCAGAACTGTGGCAAGCAATGCACAAGTCCTTTGGCTCAAGGCTAGATATGAGCACAGCTTATCACCCACAAACGGATGGGCAGTCGGAACGTACTATCCAGACCCTCGAAGACATGCTTAGGGCATTTGTGATTGACTTTGGCAACGGCTGGGAAAAGCATCTGCCACTTGTGGAATTTTCGTACAACAATAGCTACCACACCAGCATTAAAGCTGCTCCGTTTGAGGCATGGTACGGGCGTAAATGTCGGTCACCTCTTTGTTAGGCAGAGGTGGGGGATAGTCAGATTACTGGTCCAGAACATGTGGTGGACACAACAGAGAAAATTGCTCAGATACGACAACGAATGGCGGCAACTCGTGACCGTCAGAAAGTCTACGCCAATAAGGACAGAAAACCACTAGAGCTCCAGGTTGGGGAGCGTGTACTACTCAAAGTTTCACCCTGGAAAGGTGTGGTTCATTTTGGCAAACGGGGCAAACTTAACCCACGATACGTTGGACCTTTCGAAGTCATTGAGAAAATAGGCAAGGTGGCCTACAGACTGAACTTACCAGCAGAACTCAGTGCAGTTCGCGACGTTTTCCATGTGTCAAATCTGAAGAAGTGTCTGTCAGATGAGACCCACGTAGTTCCTTTGAAGGAGCTCACGGTCGACGAGCAGTTACGATTCGTCGAGGAACCTGTTGAAATCACGGACCGGGATGTTAAGGTCCTCAAACGTACTAGAATACCACTCGTTCGAGTTCGTTGGAACTCACGTCGCGGCCCAGAGTTCACCTAGGTACTCGAAGATCAGATGAAACAAAAGTATCCTCAATTGTTCGCAAATGGTACAACTACTACTGAGGCTGAAGCTACGGAATTTCGGGATGAAATTCCAGATCAACGGGGGGAGGATGTGACACCCCAGGAAAACCAGGAAAACCATGCAACTTAACTAGCTTCCTCAGTGAGTACGTGCTAAATTTCGAGACGAAATTTCTTTCAACTTGGGGATAATGTGACATCTCGTATTTCCAAACCGATCTTTGTACCTTGATGTAACGTATGTGTACGATATGTGACTTTTATGAAAGTGAATATTTATGTGAATGTTATGTTATTACGTGCTCGTGAATGTATGTATGATGAACGCACAACACACACTCGGCCGCACAAGCCATTTGGGCTACACTCCTTACATCCGATCCAAGGGCAGCCCAAGGTGGGGTTTGGCCCACTCCCTCATACGCTTACACACGCACACCCTTAGAGAGCTTGTTAATAATTTGTTGCAATTTCATATTACACACCAAACCCTAGTGCTCTCTTTCTCTCCTCTTGAACTCGACGGCAACAAGGAGTCTCTCACTCGAAGTCTATCATTCGGATTAACCCTCAATCATCTCTAATCCGGTCAGTGTTTGGATTTATCGAATACATGTTTGATGATGTTTTGATGCGTATGCTAATATAGTTGCATGATGATCTAGGGTTTCGGTTAACATGATAGATTATGATGTTGAATGATAAGTGTTCTTGTTAGTCGGCTCACATAGGTATTTGATAATGTTAATATGATTCGAAAGTTCATGATGTTAGGCAATAATTTAATGAATATATTATTTGGCTGATTATGTGATATGTCATGCTGATTGATGAGTGATGATTGTAGTGATTCGGTCCAATGAAATTGTAGAATAATTGGGTGTTGTTGGCTGATATCGAGGTATGTAGCATGTCAATGGATTTGGCAGCCATTATACATAAATCGGTCCAATCAAAATCATCCTATGAATGCTTAATCTAGTTGACGGCAATTGATGTGTTTCTTGATAATGATAAATTGTTAACATGTGATTGTCAGCATATCATGTGATTGCTTTATGTATTCTTTCTAAATTGTATAGATCTTAGTGCATATTCAATTTAATATATGATAACATATTATTCCTATGATTGAAGGAAGTTGTTGTTGACTTATATGGATGGATGATCACGTGAATAATCTGATCAAATATGTCGAATATGGTTGAATTTCTAGTAGACCGATTAAAGGATCATATTCATATTTTTCGGTTAGAGTTATTTAATATTTGATAAAAGTCATAAATTGGTAACCATTGAATGATTATAACTGAATCGAATATTTGGAAACAATGTAACTAATATGCATGATATTCGGAAGTGTTAACTGATTTCATGAAATCCGGAATTTAAAACTAATCGCACAAGGCATCTTGGTAGCACAAGATGCCCACTCGCACAAGAAGATCAGTCGCATAAGCAGATCTGGTCGTACAAGAGGCCCTGATCGCACAAGGGGTCTCCAGTCGCACAAGGATGTTTGTTGTTGTTATTTGGGCCGTATGATCATATGTTGGGCTGGGTAACAATACTAGTCACACAAGGTACTGGATCGCACAAGATGAATAAATTTCTTATATGTGGGTTGGGCCAGGTACGACCGCACAACCCAATTGGATCGCACAAGGCCTAAGGTTATTTGTTGGGCCGTGGTTATGCTTATAGTATTGTTTGGGTTCTTGACTTTGGGCCGGGTAGTATTGGGCTCCAACAGATGACTCGCACAAGGCCATTTAACTTGTGCGAGTCCAATCGTGAATATGTTATAACTGTTAAACGTGATGTTGCATGTTGCCATGATCCATATGTGTTTCTTACGTGCTATCTATGTGATGCTTGTATGCACTACTCGAAACCAAAACCTGACTTGTATGATAACCATGTTAGGACGTGGTTGACCACTAGCTGCTAGACTTGACCTTTCTGTGTAATCTGCCGAGCAAACCAAGGTGAGTTCACACTTCGTTACAAAGCATGGGATTCCCAGGGGTTGGGAATGGGTTAAGGAATAGGGATTCCTCGTCCAGTTGAGACGTAATCAGGAACATAGATTCCTCGTCCTTTTGAGACGTAATCAGGAACATAGATTCCTCGTCCTGTTGAGACGTAATCAAGAACATAGATTCCTCGTCCTGTTGAGACGTATTTAACTATACCAGACTAGAACTCTATCAACGAAGTCCCTCCTTTTATATCGACTTAATCGCCGAGGCCAATGGCGAACGGGTCATTAGTTAAATAGCGCTATTAGGTTTAACAAACCTCACACCGTGCCGCAGAGGACGGGCGTGGACTAATGGACTATGGCACGTCAGTGATGATAGACACAGACGTTAGGGCACTTAAACATGACGAACGTTAGTAGTCGATATGGTAACGAGTCTGGTGAATTAAACATGGGGTAGCCCCCACGGCCATAGAGCCGGGCTGGAATAGCCAACGTAAGAACGGGTAACTAATAAACGTTTTTTGAACTATGGGGTAACCCCCACGGCTGGATAGCTGGTAAAGAGCAAACTGCGTTTTCGGAACAACTATAAACTGGACAACCAAACGTGAACTCACTCAACTTGTTGTTGACTCGTTACTACATGCTTTGCAGGTCTATAGGTACTTAGCTGGAGCTTGCACAAGGAAGAGTCGTTGTGGGACATGGACAGCGGTGTGCCATGTTAAACATTTGGATAATTAAACTTTTGATTTGGTTTTGAACATTATGCTTCCGCTCATAACTTAACTATGGTTGTTTTGGACACTAATCGTGTTGGTTGGACTTTTACATTTAATTATTTACTTGTTCAATATGATTAGTGGTTTGATCCTGGTCAGTCACGCCTCCAAGCGGTGATACTCCGCGTGTGGATTTTTGGGGTGTGACAATTTTGTGGTTAGGTGATTATGTGTTATGTGTTTTCTTTTAATTTCATTATCCAAATCCTCATAGAATCTTCCATATCTTCATATGAGTGATTCACAGTAGGATATACGAAGGTACTACCTTAAATCCTTAATGGGCTTCTACGTAATAGTTAAGACCCTTGGATTATATAGTACCATTCCATAATTCAAAGAGACCCCTTGAGTGGTCTAGTCAAGAAGATTGATTCGGAATCTGGTTAAGAATGGCATGTGATGATATAGTTGAACAGACTCCTTGGTAGTCTATTTAAAGAGATCAATTATTGATTTAATTAAAAGGACCCTATGGTGGTCTAGTCACAATCATCACAGGTCCGTTCATTGTTTTCTTCCCCTACACATTATAAAATACATTGTGTGGACTATGCAAGGAATTACGTAATTATGGATGCATACATAATTATGAAATTCAGTGCGCGAAAACCACAGTAAGACTTATCATGTGTAAGAACCTATAGTGGCAAAATAACGAAATGTAAACAATGTAATGGAGGTACGGTGGACGCACCAATGGCGCTTTATATACTTGTATATAAGTGTCCCTCTTACATTGCAAGCATGATGTTATTTAAAGTTACTAGAATTTCAGAACTCTAACCAGTGTTATTTTATCTTTTCAACTTCATGTTTTGAACTCTCACAAGTTTCCTCTAAATAAAATTTCGGGATGAAATTTCCTAAAGTAGGGGAGACTGTGACACCTGTGCCTCCACGGCCGTCAAACAAATACCAAATCAATGAAATATTTTATTTCATACTTGGGATTTGTATAAATATGTGTATCATTTGCACATATCAATTCTTGTTCGATTTCGAGCTCTAAATCGCTTTCTGGGAAGTTATACGCAAACTGATGTGTAAACGTAATCAGTTTAATGCGACAGACACTCTGGAATAGTGACATGGGCTTAACATATCTTAAATAACCTTTACATAACTTAGAAATAAGTTTTGGAAGGTTTGGTGTGTCGAAATAAAGTTTATTCGCTTACAGGGACTAATTTCAACAAACTGCGAAAGTATGCCGATTCGTACTGTAACAAACATTCCAGAACATGATCATAAGTTAAACATGCCCTAAATATCCTTTACATAGCTTAGAAATAGGCTTTGAGGTGTTTGGTGCGCAAAAATAAACTTATTTGATCAACAGGGACTAAAAGCGACAAAAAGTACATAAGTTTGCATTTTCGCACATATCTTACGTTCTGAATATATCCGAACATCCAAAAATTTATGTAATCATTAAAACATTTTATTTTAGTGATTGGCATGATAAAATTCCATTCGTCGCGTAATTTGGATCGTTTTTCGCGTCCGCTAGTGTTTCGTCGTAATTAACCGAACAACGTGATCGTACGGCCAAACGAACCGACATCCGAGATGTTTTTGAGCATATTTTAAGTTCCCTATACTTTAACTTCATTTTAGAGCTTTGGAGTGGGGTTAAGGGGGCTTAAATGTGTTGAAAATGCATCGAAAACCATGTTTTACACATTCAGGGACCTAACCTGCCAATCTGCCAAACTTGGGCTCAGGAGGGGCGCGTAAGACTTCCTTGATTCTTACGTTCCCATGGTTTTCGATGCATTTTCAGCTTGATCCAGCTGTTCCCATGGTTTGCAAATGGTTTTAATGAGTCTATGGGCTTGTTTTGAGGCTCGCATGGTATTTCAAAACAATGGGCACACTTGTAAGGCCAAGATCAAAGCTGTTTATCGAGGAACGATCCTAACGGTCTTGAAAATCCTATAAATACCCAACCCCATTTCCTTCCAAGCTCACACATGATCTGATTTTTATGCTCTAAGTTGAAGCTATATGCTTCATACCTGAATATTTAGATCAAGATCTTCATTGCTTGGACCTCTTGTAAGTTTCTTTCGTTCTTTTACGTGTTTTTAAGCGTGAAAGTCAAAATGCGTTTGACTTTCTGCTTTAACCAGTTTATGGTCAACACGAAGTTCGTTTGAACTTCGCAACATGAGGGTAATCACGATGGTCATAGTCCTTTGTGACTATACCTACTGATTACCACGTTATTTAGGCATAGTGACGAGTCATAGTTTCGGTCAAAATGTGCATTCTTGCGTATTTTGCAACCAAACTATTTTCGGGTATCAAAACCCTTTGTTTTGATATCAAACTTGTTTTCTAACTTCATTAAACATGTTTTAACATGTTTAACTCGTCACTTTTAGTTTAGTACTTATAGAGGGTCGTAAGATAAGCACTCTAAACAACTGCTTAGACTTTCGAACCCGACCCGTTTGGTCGATCGTTAGGATCCGACCAAACATGTTTTGTGACCATAGTTGTATAGGGAAAAACCCTCCGAGGTTATACCTTATGGTCATATCGTTTAAGTAGTTATATGATAGGTAGTTTATATGCCTTAGGACTAGTTAGGCGGTCCGAACGCGTTTTACGCGAACGACACGTTAAAGTAGCGTAAGCTACCTAAACGGGTCGTAATGGGTCGTAAGCACTTAGGATAGGTTTCGTTTTAGAATGTAGGCTTTGTTAAACCATATTACATGAGTTCCTATTCTCATTTGGTTTACAAAACCTCATTCTATCCGTTCTTCCGATTTAAGTCCGGTTTATTAACATAGTTGTTATTCAAGACTTCTAAGCATCATCATGTACTATACTAGGTGCCGTTTGATTTCCGTGATCCCTCTAGCTTTTCTTGGTTGTTATTCAAGACTTCTAAGCATCATCAAGTGAGTACATATTCCCCTTTTTTACTGTTTTTCAAACGTTTTGGGGTGAAACACGTGTGCCTACTTGTTACTTTCGTGCTTTTCATGCTTTTGTATTATATACTTGTTATGTTCATTAGTACACATATAGTACATGATTTCATTATGTTTTGCTATGTATGTTTACTTAGCATGCTAGCACATTGTTTTATATTGCATTTCTGTTGCATATGTTTACTCAGCATATGGACACATTGTTTTACATTGCATTTCTGTTGCATATGTTTACTCAGCATATGGACACATTGTTTTACATTTCTACTTTTTATGTTCATTTAGCATATTGAAGTACATTATTTTCATAAAACATGCTTACATTTGGTATGACATTTGGTTTGTTTAAATGGGACAAAAATACATTCATTAACATTGATCACGTCGCTTGGTAGTAAGTAATGGTACCATAGGAATTGACAACTCCCGTTCCTTAAATCCTAGGTTTGTTTGGGTGGAAGGAATTACTGAATCCAATATACATAATTTAGATAATCCTTTAACTTCGTTTAAGGGTTTGTCGCCACAGTCGCAAGCCTTGAGTGTATGCATTGTAACAATACCACATAGATGTTTGTATCAGTAAGGCATGTATTATTTTACAAAACATAACTTTTGATTTACTCAAATACTTTGTTTTGTGCATTTTTACATATGGTTTAAGTTGTCACTTTTTACTTTCCATACATGACATTTGTTTACACATTACATGATTTACATTTGACAATAGACATGATTTACACATAAACATTTGACAATTGGTTTAAACAAGACATTTTTGGTGGTTTGTTTGGGTAAGTGATTTAAGTAATGAGGCGTGTGTAATATGATAAAAGCATAGTGGATACGCAGCTGGTACTTCCTATATATAAGTGCTTTTATGGTATTACATATCGTAGCGTTATTTAAACAATTTCAATTTTGACATATTACATTTTACACAAATAACATATCTTTACAAAACATTGTTTTACAAACAACATATCTTATACAAACTCATTTTTACTTGGTTATTCATTTAATTATGCATTGTTCTTTTATATCATCTGATTTCTTTTCACTTTTGTATGATTTATAAAAGAAAACATTTTACAATGTTCATGACTAACTTTTGACAAACATTTTCTTTAAACTTACAAGTCATGAATCCTAATTTAATAAAATCTATGTATCTCACAGACATTTTTATGCTGATGTACCTATTTTCACATGTGTTTTCAGGAGATGATTCATAGGATTGATCGAGATACACTTAGGCGGACTTGAGCCTTAGTGACAATAGAAGATGCAAGACTAGTTAATTATGTTATGTTACTTTGATTTTAAGACATTGTAACTTCTTTTAATCAATAAAACAAAATTTCAATTTCCATGTGTTATGAAACAATGATTCTGTTACAACACTCTCCGACGATTCCGCCACGATTTGTTGTTTTACGCGGTGGATTCCTGAAAATTCTTTTCTTGAGGATTCCTGAACATTCTTACTCGACATCTTTTCTTGAGGATTCCTGAAAATTCTTGAACTTTTTTTCGTTGTCATTGGTTTAATATGAAAAAGGTTTTACAAAACAGAGCAAGCCTCGTAAATTGCATCAACAAGATAATAGCCGCGTCTGTATTTCCCCCCGGTAACCACAAATGGACACCTTAGTGTGGTTGCTTGTATTTTGTTATTAAATTAATGGGGATTTAGACCATTTACGTTTTTGTACCAGAAATACCGAAGTAAGCATGCCAAATTCATAAATCATTCGAGGCCACCACTTCAAGCATGATCGTTGGTTTTTTTGTGATCATCTCTCATAACTGGCTTCGCAAACTTGTCGAACAAATAATCCAAATAAAATGTGTGCAGTTGATGCTACCGAGAATCCCTAGAAGGCTCGATTAGTTTCATGTGCAATGTATAAATGTGCAATGTTCTGGCTAGTCTATCTACGTAGATTCTCTCTACCATATAACTTAATAATCACATTGCAAAAATATTCTAGACATCCATATAAAGTTCTATTATATATAGCTAAATATTCATTGGGAACATTACCAGTTGCGAGTTGACGTATCGTGGATGCACATTTTTTTGTAATGGCTTGAAACTCTTTTTGTACCTCCCGTCGTAACCTATGTGTAACCATTCAAAGTTGGCATCCATATCTCCCACAATTATTGAGAATAACTCTTTCCATAAATTAAACCTCACTTTATAAGTCGAAACATTGTACCTTGAGTTTGAACAAAGTAATCATTCATTAGAATTTTATGAGCCCTTTCTTAATCATGGCGCACAATTTTTTTCTTTCTTCACCTGATCGTATCTGTAAGATATTATGCTGCTTCAGCCACCATTACAAAAAAAAAAATCAAGAGTAGAACAGAAGAGTGTGAAGAAACTCATGACTCATGAGTAATGTGGAAGCAAACTGTTTAGACCCCCCCCCCCCTTTGCTTTTATTTTTTTTTAAATAAATGTTGTAGTATTGTAGGAGAAGGAACGTGTGAAAAGAATTTAAAAAATCTTAAGTTAGTATAGGTTTTAATGGGGTTTATTTTTTATATTGCAATGGTCAAATCTTGCAATCACCACCTGTTGATGCAACAAATAATAGACCACAGATGGTAGCTTGGCTGGTTAGTGTAACACCTCGTAAAATCGTACCCAATAAAATAAAGACACGTGTCATGTAATGCAAACGTGTTATGGAAACGGATCCAGATAAAGATGTAAGGTTGGATTTAAAAGCGTCGACATGTTAATTTATACCTCTGAGCGACCTATTAATAAATCCCTAACCATGATATACTTAATCAACATCTAAATTATGCAAATAAATTTGGTTATCCTAAATAACAAATTGAGTATAACTCAAAACTTGGTCCAATGTGAGTTCTCAAAGATGTTGGCACTTGAGGCATTCAACACAAAGCACCAAAATGTGTAAGAGCATGCAAAGCATGCAAGATCTGAGCACTTGGCCCCTCTACTAAAAAGAAAGCATGAAAATTCAGATTTTTAAGTGGCATGGACAAGGCCTAAAAAGTTACAAATTTTTTGTCTCTGGTCATCGGTTACGGACCGTAAAAGCTCAGGCTTACGGTCCATAAAGGGTTGCTTACGGACCGCAAGCTTGAGCTCTTACGGTCCGTAAGGATGTCGCTGGGCATCAGAATTGGACAGGTGCCTGTTCAGCAGGTTGCACCGCCTTATATGGGTGGTTTTCGAAAACAGGGACCTTGCAAATGGTATTTGGCAACATAGGGACACCAGGGATCATCCCATAACATTAGTAGAGTGGCTTGGCATGATCTTGTGCATTTGGGTTCACTATATAAGAGGAACAAGTTGCAACATCCTCACTTGCTCACTTGGAAAAAAATTATTCAAGACTTCTCTGGAGCTCCTCTGATCAGCAACAAGTCTTCTTAAGATCCCTAATCATACTTAGGACCTTTGTAAGTGTCCTTAACCCTTCTTAATTAAGTTTAGATTAGTTAATTAGCTAAAAGTCAAACCGTCGTAATTAAGGTTTGACTTCAAGATTAATTAAAATTTGTTCAGTCAAATCTCGAATTAAAAGTACCTATAAGTAGGTAATTATGTGGGTAATAAACCCTTAAAAGGGTACTCTCTGATTCCCACTCTAACTAGGTCAATTGTCCGGTCAAACTTGATATTAAAATGTCAACAGAAAGTTAAAAATTAAATTAATGCATAATTATCAATGTAAGAACATGTCTAAACATGTTCAACCCGACAATTTTCAGTAGAGACCCGATTTGGAACCGAAAGTCGCATAGTTTGACTTATGCTTTGACTTTCAGTTCTGACCCTTTTGAGCATAGTTTAGAAATGCCTTAGAGATTTATTTGGACCAGGATATATGTTGGTATAACCCTCTGTGTTTATACACCTTGGTTCAATAGTTATCCGGTTCATATGCATATTCCCATTAATTGCTTATATGTTGACTATTATGCCCTTTTAACCTTAAAACGTGATTTTTTGAAAATATAAAAGAATGGAAACCTTAGTTTCTGATTTATAAAGTTGTCCCTAAAATTTGACATCAGTTTGAGGTCTAGATTAGGTGTTATGCTCAATAGCGTAATTAGAAAAGCTTTTTGTTAATTAAACGGCATAATTAGCGTATAGCCTATCTAAACCCACTTCTTGATATCAAACTTTTTACCCACTGATGTAATATAATATTTTGGTATTTTTGAAGATTTTTAATTAATTTTAGGCTGAGCATAACATAGGGTTGTGGCTTTAATTCGGTTTATTTCAGGTTTTACCCTTTTGGGCTATAAAATGAGTTTTACAAATCCTTTTGACCCCAAACCTTTTGCTACTGATTTTATATGATAAATAAAATATTTTGAGCCTTCTGGAATAATAAAAATATCAGCTTTCCTTTAAAAACCCGGAAATGGCTCCAAATCGCCTTTTTAAGCATTTTTAACGCATAGTATGCATCAAAACCATTTTACACATATAAGGTTGATACCTACTGATATTTTAAGTATATTTTTATACATTAACAGTAAGCTAAAGTTCTAAATTCAGATTTACAGATTTGACCTTTAAAGGCCATGTGAAATTACCAAAATGCCCCTACGGTGCATCGTTTGGTTATAATGGATAAATTTCATATATATTTAGTACCCTACTGTTATGATTTATAAAAATGAGTATTTTTACTAATTAAATCAGACCTTTAACTCAGATTATTATTTAAACTCTTTTCATCATCATCATCATACTCAGTAAATCCCACCAATAGCAAAGCAAAGGTAGGGTCTGAGGAGGGTAAGATGTAGACAGCCTTACCTCTACCCCGTAGGAATAGAGAGGCTGCTTCCAGTGAGACCCCCGGCTCGATAGTAGTTTTGCATCAAGCCTTGGACATAAGGCACATAACACTCGGCAATCGGGACAAAGACCGATTAGTGCATGTACCCTTTTGTCTTTCAGCTATCAACGCCACCACATGATGCATGATTAACCGTCCTCCACTTTTAACGTTATTTTCATGAAATTAGTAAAATAACGTTAAAATTAGTGCACTTTTACTTTTGCCCCCCGATGGCCCACACATATATACATTATATGCGCATACCGCAAGCGGGGCGATTATTTAAACTCTTTTATAACCTTTTAAATGACCAAAATGCCCTTACGGGGCATAGCTTGAGTCTAAATTTGTTTCGGGCATAATAGGAGACATCTTACTGATGTCACAACTTATTTAAGGCATGTTAACTTAGGAAACCTGTATATGGATCTTATGGTTACCCGTTACGCATCCTTCGCGTTCGGTTCGGTTTATGTAACTAGTTTGCATAAATTGACCGAAACGGGTCAAACCTTATCATTTTAATCTCAAAATCCAGAATATGTTTAGTTTACCCATATTACACAAGTCTTCAAACTTTTTGGGTCTAAATCACATTCTATTCCGGTTTTCGCTTACTCATGCGTTTGAACCGAATCTTTCTTTAAAACTAACCGGTCTGAGTTTAAGCTTAATTAAAGACCCGTTAGAAATCTAATAGGTTATTAAAACCTTTGTTCCAGAATAGGAGACCCGGTAAAAGCTACACGCGCTTGCCATTTGTGATTTATACTTGCAAAGGTAAATACTTTTAACTTATTTTCCCTATACGGGCTTGGGGTACGGTATATAAAATACCGCTTGGTCGGACATTGCATCTTTAATTGTATGAAGGTTAAATCATTGAAATGTCATGTTTGGAAATGTTTTGTTTGCTTAAAGCCTTTGGGGGGTTAATGACCATGTCCCGGATATCCTTGGCATCATTTTACGAAATGGCCACGACAATTTTCAGTAGAGACCCGGTTTGGAACCGAAAGTCGCATAGTTTGACTTATGCTTTGACTTTTAGTTCTGACCCTTTTGAGCATAGTTTAGAAATGCCTTAGAGCTTTATTTGGACCAGGATATATGTTGGTATAACCCTCTGTGTTTATACACCTTGGTTCAATAGTTATCCGGTTCATATGCATATTCCCGTTAATTGCTTATATGTTGACTATTATGCCCTTTTAACCTTAAAACCTGATTTGTTGAAAATATAAAAGAATGGAAACCTTAGTTTCTGATTTATAAAGTTGTTCTTAAAATTTGACATCAGTTTGAGGTCTAGATTAGGAGTTATGCTCAATAGCGTAATTAGAAGAGGTTTTTGTTAATTAAACGGCACAATTAGCGTATAGCCTATCTAAACCCACTTCTTGATATCAAACCTTTTACCCACTGATGTAATATAATATTTTGGGATTTTTTATGATTTTTAATTAATTTTAGGCTGAACATAACATAGGGTTGTAGCTTTAATTTGGTTTATTTCCGGTTTTGCCCTTTTGGGCTATAAAATGAGTTTTACAAATCCATTTGACCCCAAACCTTTTGCTACTGATTTATATGATAAATAAAAATATTTTGAGCCTTCTGGAATAAAAAGAATATCAGCTTTCCTTTAAAAACCCGGAAATGGCTCCAAATCGCCTTTTTAAGCATTTTTAACGCATAGTATGCATCAAAACCATTTTACACATATAAGGTTGATACCTACTGATATTTTAAGTATATTTTTATACATTAACAGTAAGCTAATGTTCTAAACTCAGATATATTTAGTACCCTACTGTTATGATTTATAAAAATGAGTATTTTTACTAATTATATCAGACCTGTAACTCAGATTATTATTTAAACTCTTTTATAACCTTTTAAATGACCAAAATGCCCTTACGGGGCATAGCTTGAGTCTAAATTCGTTTCGGGCATCATAGGAGACATCTTACTGATGTCACAACATATTTAAGGCATGTTAACTTAGAAAACCTATATATGGCTCTTATGGTTACCCGTTACGCATCCTTCGCGTTCGGTTCGGTTTATGTTACTAGTTTGCATAAATTGACCGAAACGTGTCAAACCTTATCATTTTAATCTCAAAATCCAAAATATGTTTAGTTTACCCATATTATACAAGTCTTCAAACTTGTTGGGTCTAAATCACATTCTATTCCGGTTTTCGCTTACTCATGCGTTTGAACCGAATCTTTCTTTAAAACTAACCGGTCTGAGTTTAAGCTTAATTAAAGACCCGTTAGAAATCTAATAGGTTATTAAAACCTTTGTTCCAGAATAGGAGACCCGGTAAAAGCTACACGCGCTTGCCATTTGTGATTAATACTTGCAAAGGTAAATACTTTTAACTTATTTTCCCTACTAGGTTATATACCCGTGAGCTTCACGGGGTTATGAGTTGTGTTAAAAAAATCTATATCTATAAAAGTATTTTTTTTTTTGTATGATTTAACCTGATAACTCTTCAGCACAATAAAAGTGTTAACTACATGAATAGTTAGAATCAGCACAGGTTTGATTGTCACGTTGCTATAGTAATTCTTTCAACTGGCTATTACCTACATAATAAGGACATGTTCTTTAATATTTTGGACGAACAATCAATAGTAGAAACAATAGAAATAACAATATATAAACAGCGACAACTTTAAACATGTGTGAATGAGAAATATGGTTGGCTTTTATAAATTGCATTACCATTTTTACCCAGTGACCCATTTGCCAACCTACGTGACCCGCTATCCAAAAGAGTAGTCAAAAATTCTTCAACATATTTTTGCTCACATAAAATTACTAATACACTAATTTTATCTTAAAAACCCAAAACAGGGACATGAAACTGTTATTGTAACATGTATAAATATATCTAACTAATCCTAGGACAAAGTAGTAGTACAAACATGATTTGAACCTGCAACATTCAATATACTTGCTTGTATGCAGCAAAAGGGGCGGGGTCAAATGAGTTCGGGTCATAACATGTAGTTTCAACAGGTTGGGTTACCCATTTCACCCACTTGTCCTGTCTGCCTTTCCGCTAATATGTGGTGTGAAAGGTTATGGTGTCAACCAATAAACTATTTATCCGTGCATATTTTTTTATTAATATTCAAGTAAGAACGATTTAATCGTCTGAACGCAAAATAGTATATTAATATCACACTTTTTAGCAATATAAACAGTAAACAAATATGTTTGAGCCATACATGTTCTTGACAAAAGACCAGCAAGTCAAAACTGGTGTAGGTCATGTAAATATGGTTGGGCTTAACCCATCAACCCCTTTTGTTCATTTATTTACTTTCATAAATTATTGATACCATAAATATGAATAAAAAACTACATATAATAATCCATATAAAAAAATAATAGTCGGTCGTCTTGTTACACCCTTAAAAAGAATAAAAAAGACACTGTTAATATAAAAAGGCACCTTGAGTAACATATCTGGATCACCGCGAGGTAGAATAGGCATAGATGATCCTAGATTTGGAACATCACCCACTGAATTAGGAAGGCCATATTTACCCATGCTTATGGTTCAATTATTAAGAAGCATTCTCAGCATTCTGCTTTCATCGTTAGAGGGTGCATATACATATTCATGCAGCAATAACTAACTCCAATTCATATAAACTGACGGTACAGATACAAATTCAAGGTAGTTGACACTAAGCCTTTGAACTAAGTAAACTGACAAAACGGATACAAATAAATAGATTATAAAGCTAATATGAGGATTAAAATTTAAGTTATAAATAATCTGAAAACAACTGCAAAATGAATACCCAAATAACCGCCGGAGTCATGACTACCATCACCAAACTCTGATGTCCGCCACCAAATCGCCATTAACCGTTTCGGTTATTGATGCGGATAGAGGTCATCATCCAAACCACATGTCCCTAATGGGGTGTAGTCAAATGGGTCAAAAGGTTTAAAGTCAGCCAAAGTATATTTTTAATTAATAAAACCACATTAATCATTCTATATAATCATATAGATTATTCCAAGGATACAGGTTTGTTAATCCCAATGGCCATCAAATAAAAAAGCTAATCGAAGAATAAAATGTTTTCTAAAGATAGCTATAATAAGACGAACGAAAGCGAGAATGTACCTGATTGAGGCACTTCACATGCCACTCATTGTGTTTCAAAACTACAATCTGATGGTCATAGAGGTGCAAACTATGAAGTTCTTCTCTAACAGACTCTATGTATGCACTATGTTTAGTCAAAAATTGGATTGCAATAACCTCCCCAGTAGCCTTAACGGCTAGCCCCAAAACAACACGTGAATCACCAGCATTTGCAATGTAAAGTCTTCCGTTAGAAATCACACCAAACAGACATCAATATTCAATAGCAGCTACCTGTGATTTCACCACCATTGTCAAGAAACAATCGATACAAACCCTTCCTCTGTCGTAGCTGCATGATAAAATGCCTCTATTGTTTATCTTGCATCTCCATATGTTTTTAAACTGAGCAAATAAGATACAGAATCATTAGTCGTCAAAAATTAACGAAATCTAGACTAAAGTAAAGCGAAGGTTGATTATGCTTTGCCTCGCATGGGTCAAATGTGGAAACTTAATAAAAGTAGGGAAAATGAATACAGATTCAATGGGTGAAAAGTCACGCAAAGTAGATTCACAATGCAAAAACCTCTTAAGTGTATTTTATTTTAAGTATTAGATTACCATTAAAGGACTATAGATTATCAATCATATTGGAAAATAAGGTAAAAATCAAAAGCTGTTTACGGTATTTACACGACACGTTTTGACTTAAATTCAAATTATCTATTTTTACCCCCACCTGTAACCCGCCCATTTGCCACCTCTAACGTAGAGTAAAGTTCGGTAAGTAATCTAATTGGTAGATATAACTTGTATCTTTTATCTGTACCTTTAATCGGTGCTTAACCTGAGCTGGAGGGGCCATCACATACATCAGAAACACTTGAGATTACATATGTAGCAGCAGATGGCTTACTTTGTGAATGCTCTCTAGATGCAAAACTCATCTAAGTCTGATTAGTCGAGGCCATAAGGTTTTCCAAGTTAGCATCTAAAGACGCTTGAAGTGTCTGAAACAGCCATGGATCATTGGTTTCAGTAAATTTTACCCATAAAGTTAAAATCTATAACAAACTATAACAATATTTCTTTCTTTCTACAATACACACCGTGACCAGTTTTCTCTAAATATGTCATGCACTCATGCTGAATTTTATCTCATGATCTTTTCTCTATAACTAAAGCATAGTTAACAAAGATCTTTTGATTCCACGTTAAGTCCAGTGAAGTGTAATTGTAACCACACCAAGAAAAAAAATTCAAAAGCATCAAACTTTTTATTTTACACATATCAAAACCGAGTTTCCCCCCACCCCACACCAACATTGACAGACAATGTCACATTGACACCAAAGAAAACATACAAATTCTTAACTATGATCATTTTTTAATAGAAGTTATGTATTGGATCTTATCTCATCACTTTTCTCTAAAACTGAAGCAATAGGAGGTAGCAAAAGACCCTCTGAATCAGGTTAGGTAATGATTCAAACTGAATCCATGGGGTGAAAGATTCAACACACATTCTAAGTCGACCATCTCTAAGAACAACGATTATATGATAATGCCCGTACAACATTCAATAATAAACGCCTCAACATTTACACACTCACACACACACACATATATATACACACAGTAAGTAACCAAATACACGAATAAACCCTAAATCATCGCCTGGGGAACAAAGTACTGAACAACTAAACATTCAGTCATTGACCATAATTGAAAAAAAAATAGTTTCAAGTACTGAACAACTAAACATCCACTTATATTGTAAAAAAAACATGGGTAATAAAAGTCAGTTTTATTGAAGCATTTCATCAAACACTGGGCATGCGTCTTCAAACCATTCAATTTTAAACAAAGTAAAGAATATGAAACCCAATAAATGTACATACAACCAACGCATAGATATAAAACATAGGAACTCAGAACGTCTACTAACCTTGATTGCGGATCAGAGAAAAAGCAAATAAAATACGAAACATCTAGTGGTAAAGTCAGTTTCATGGATATACATGCCCAAATCTGAAATATGAATCGCATTTCAGTCAAGATAGTCAGAAGATTATTCACGGGCTGGGAGTAATCTAGTGGTAAAGTCAGTTTCATGGATATTCCATTGCTCTATTCGAAACATCCTCGTCGATTACCCCACATACGAACCCTATAAATTCAATTTTGTGTTAATAAACAACATGACAAAAGAAGAACACATATGAAAGTAGGATTCCTAACCTGGTGAATCTCTTCATTTCGAACAGCGACGATGAGATCTCTAGGGTTTGCTGAGTCTCATCATTTAGTTCACCAACAGGGAGAAAGCATACCTAAACTTCAAGATCCAAACAAAAAATCATTGAATGATGGAATAGATTTATGTATGGGTGTGGGAGAACTGCGTAGTAGGATTAGGGCTTCGTGAAAAAGAAGATGAAGTGTTTATATGGTTCCGTATTAACTTTTTGGAGCAGGTTATGAAACGGGGCTGTGGAGCGGGGATTCAAATTTGAATCCAATATATGGCCGCCCAAACACGTGATATGGAGATTTGACTTTAGGATTTATAAAAATAAATGAAAATTCTCACAAAATGACACATCAGATGAAAGGAAAGGGGGGCTTGTGGAGGTGATACGTGGCAATGATAAGTTTTGCTTTATTATATTAGAGATACGGGCTTGGGGTACGGTATATAAAATACCACTTGGTCGGACATTGCATCTTTAATTGTATGAAGGTTAAATCATTGAAATGTCCTGTTTGGAAATGTTTTGTTTGCTTAAAGCCTTTGGGGGGTTAATGACCATGTCCCGGATATCCTTGGCATCATTTTACGAAATGGCCACGACCTAAGCACGGGGTGTAGGCGTACACCCGTCAGTGCCTAAATAAATAATGTGGTGTGTCTATTGATCTTTAACCCGGCACGAACCGGGCTACTGAATGCATAAGAAACATGTAATTCTTTTACAAGCATTATATTCAAATAATTATCCCAAGTTATGAAAAGTTTTGTGCCACATGCGTTCAAATCAATTTTATTAAACTTTTCAAAATGAGTCAGTTAATTGTATTTACCAGTGCAAACTGACGTATTTTCCCAAAAAGGTTAAGTGCAGGTACTACTCGAACTAGGCTGGCTTTCTCCTAGCGTCCACAATAAGTCTCGCAAGCTTGGATGTCATAAAACTGTTGAACAATGTTTCTTTTTATTTTGATCCACCCGTGGATCTGTTTCAACTATTTGTGATACTTAATATTACAATTTATTAAAGTTGAAATGAATCTATCTTTTGCTTCCGCTGTGCATTTAAATTTGTGTTGTTTGACTATGATGATATCAACTACGTCACGAAACTCCCTCTGGGCCCACCGGTAATACGTGGAAATATCGGGGTGTGACAGTTAGGCAAAAGGGTTGAAGGGTTCAACTTTGCCTAACGCAGGTCGTGGGGTCCCCCCACGTTTGCAAGACGTGGAGAGAGGTTCACTAGTTTATTTTTATTGTTTGCTGAAGATCCTCCTCTTAAGTGTATTCAGATTCGGATGAATGAGCAAACGGAATGTGTGTGTTGGATGTGAAAGGAAGTAACTCGCATGAAGAAAGTACTCAAAGGGAATGACCAGAGATTTCAAAAATCAGGGCTGGCCTCCTCTCCTGCATAGTAAATGAAGTGTCTAATATATAGGAGAAGACATCACTCAAAGAGGAATGCATTTGACTAGTGACCATGCTTGCAGTGGGGGTTTTGCCCTTTTGGGGGGTTGAAGGCTTTGACCTGCGGGTAAAAGAGTGTGTTCTGTGGATCCGTGTTGCTTTTGTGGCTGGTGAGTTGGTGAGGCAATCCGGAGATGTGACCATTTACTGTTCTCGTATTGCTTTACTTCATCTCCCCAGCTTTTCAACCCTTGAACCGTTTAACCTTTTGAGCATTCATGTATTTAAATCATTTTATTTGGTCTTGGGCTAACCCCGTCATCAACCCCCCAAATCAGAGGTTTTTGGGGAATGAGCTCAAAAGACTTTTGACTTTTATACATGTATTTTGCTTGCCTAAAGGATTCAAGGGTTCAAGGCTTGAAGGGTTGAAAACGGTTGAGTTTTGAAAAAACTGACAACTGATTTGATTGATGTGTGTCAGTTAATAGGTCGGCGGTGTTCTGCAGGGGTGGTTTAATAAATATCATGATTTTTTATTTTGATCCTTATCTTTTTATTTGAAGACTCACAATAACTTTTCCATTTTCCTTTCAAGTTTTCCTCTGCCTTTTCTTTCCATCTTCAGGTTAGTTCCGGTTTTTACCCTATTTCCTTGTTTTCTTCTTATTTTCTTCAAAATGGGTGCTCGTAAGGATTTGGAAAAATCCTTTTCACGATTAACCCAGGAAGAAGTAGAGTTGTTTTGTATGGAATATGGTATTGGGACCAAGTTTAAACCGGTTGCACCGGCTTGTGATAAGTCTACTGATCAATGTCCCCCTGGTTCGATTGCTTTGTATTGTCGACATTTTGAGTTTTCAAATCTTCGTCATCCGTTTTCAAACTTTGTTTTGAACATCTTGGAATATTATCGCATATCTTTTGGTCAAGTTCACCCAAAGGGCATGGCTAGGGTTTTACATTTCGAAGTTTTATGCCGTGCCCTTGGTTATGATCCTTCACTCTTGCTTTTTCGCCGATTTTTCCGATTGGCCAAAAACGGTGATTGGTTCACCTTTGAAACATCCAAGGTTGATGCTTGTGTTATTTCTTCCATGGTTACCACCCTTGGTTCCTGGAAGGATCGTTTTTTCTGGGTGTCCGATTCTATCGTTCCTTTCAAAATGGTGTGGAGGCACCCGGATGCTGTTCTCAATGAACCGGAACCCCCTGAATCCGATTTGAATGACGCTTTTCTCAAAGCCATCCGGGAGTGCCCTTCAAGGGTTCGTCCCTTTCCTGAACATTTACTTGTCTTGTTAGGGGTTAGTAAAGTGTGGGAAAAGGCCAATCGGGATCGGGTTCTGATGAGGAATGGTACGGGTATGCTTTTTTCTTATTTACTCCCTTTGTGTTTTCCTTAATTTATGTCTTATGTGCATTCTGTTTTATTCTTATTTGCAGTCATGTCTGCCCTAGATTTTATCAAGAGTGACGACACGTCTGATGTTGCGTTCGGAGATGTTCCAGTTATTCCTGATGAGAATGTTGTGGTTAAGGGTGCTGAGCAAAGGTTTGAGGGTAGTGGGTATGTTAGTGTCTCCAATGTGAGGGTTTTTCTAAACCTGTTGCCCCCAAGGCTTCAACCCGTCGATCTACTCGCCGTTTACTTAAGGGTGCTACTCAATCCACTTCCACTGAACCAGTGGAGTTGAGTGATGACATTGAAGCTTCTGGAGGTGAAGGTGTTGAAGCGGGTGTTGAGAAGGAAAAGAAGTTGGTTATTCATGGGAAGAAGAAGACTCTGGCTCAGAAGGTTATCTCTACTCCTATTCAAGGTCCTTCGAGTAGGGACGTTGAAGGGTTTGATTCGGATGAGGTGTATGTAGCTAGTTGGTCGGTGAAGGTTGATGATAGTTTCAAGGATGCTGCTGTTTGCGAAGATGTGCTGAGCCACATTGCTCCTCCTTCGTTTCATGACACCATTGCTGACATGGATGATGATATGATGTTGTCCCGCATGATTTTAAGCACTTGCAACCTTGCGGCCATGCTTCCTCAGGGAATTACTCGTTTTCGTTAGAGGATGCAGGAATATGAAGAGTTTTCTAAGAAGAAAGATAAAATTAAATCTTCAATGGCTTCAATGAAGAAGGAGATTAGTGGTTTTGATGAGAAGGAGGAGGCTTGGGCTAAAAAGGTTGGTGAACTGACTAGAAGACATGAGATTGAAATAGGTGATCTTAAGAAAAGCTTCGAGGCTGATCGGTTGAAACTTAAAGCTGATAGGGAAGCTTTGTCTGTTCAACAAAGGGCTTTTGATGCAGAGAAGGAAGGGTTGAAGGCTGCGGTTGCTCAGACCACCGATGATAACCAATGGTTGATTGAGCAAGGCTTTCAACAGGTTGTCACCTACCTTCTCCACTCCAAGGAGTTCAATTCCGCACTTGGTGAAGTTTACACTAAATTACTTAACTTGGGGAAGCATCAAGGCCTCATTGCTGGTTATAAGCTTCATGAATCTGGCCATCCTTTGGAGAAGTCTCCCTTATTTCGTCCTGTGGCTTCCGATGTTTTCAAGGGCTCCGTTGAACAGATGGAGAGGCTGACCTATCCGTATATTCATCAAGTTTCTACTTGTTTTGGTAAGCCTCTTACTGTGTTGCAGGATTTGAAACCGGAGGGCCTTAATGAGAAGGTCTGTGCTGAAGTATTGGGTTCTCTTTCAAGGAAGAGATCCTACTCGGGAGATAGTGATGACACCCTTTCAGGTGGGATGGATGCTTCAAAGGATGTAAGCTTGGAGGCTTCAGCGGTAGGTGGTGATGGTGGTGTAAAAGCTAAGAAAGCAAAGAAAGCAAAAAAGGTCAAGGGTGAAGGTTCTAGGGTTTCCAAGCCTTCTGCTGATGCTTGATGGATATTCATAGCTTTCTTAGCACTCTTGAAAACTATTTATGGTTTGTATGTTAACTTCAAACAATATTAGGTTTTGCAGGAACCCTTAAGGTTCCTATTATGTGGTTGTGTTTCAGGCCTGTATGGCCATTTGAACAATTTCTGAACTTACAAGTCACTAGGACTTGTCTTAGCTTGTGTTTGGATGGTTGAAAGTCTTTCAAGGCTTTCTTTGTTATGATACTATGTTTAACTATTTTCTTTGTGTTGTGTTTTTATACTTGTGCCTATTTTGTTTAAGGCAGCTTGGTTGGTTTTAATCCTTCAAGCTTTTTGGTTATTATATACGTAGATTGAAGCCTTTAAGGCTTTGAGTTGTCACATATGTAGCTTGAAGCCTTGAAGGGTTCTAAGTTTTGTGGCATAGCTTGGTTTGTATCTTTATAACTTTTCGTTTAAGTTGTTGCAACATTCTTTAGGTTATTTTTGTCTTCTTGTAACTTTGTCTTTGTCGAGTTTGCGTTGCCTTTATGTTTTTTATACCTTAAAGGGTTCAGTGTTGCAGTCACTTAGCCTTGGTATTTTTAACAAGAAGACATAGCACCTATCCTATTTATTTTTTTGTTTTTGTTTGATTTCGTAAGCCTGTTTGTTGATTATTCTTCTAAGGCTTAAGGAACATTTGGTGTAGGCTGTTCAAACCCGTCTATGAGACAATTTTGTTTTTAATTAATAAGTCTCATGGAGTTGTATTGATTTAGGAACTCACCCCTTATATTGGTTCATTCAACCCTTGAACCTATTGAGCGATGTGGCCTGGGAGCTCATCCCCTTACATGGCCCTTGCCATGGAGTTTTTTGCTAGGTTCTCAACCTGATCTTAGGATAGAAAGACAAATTAGATAAAACAACTTCATTCATTCAAGAGATACTTTTTTTTACAAAAGGTGTTCGTAGTGCTACTTTCAAAATACAACTTGTGAAATACAAACCATTTTTTCCAGTTTAGACATGGAACCTTTTCAAGGTCTTTCCATTCCAATGCCTTGGAAGCCTTTTACCCTCTGAGTCTGCTAGCTTGTAAGATCCACCCTTATGTGCTTCAAGGATGGTATACGGGCCTTCCCATTTTGGGCCAAGCTTTCCTTGATTCTCTTTTTTGCTAGCTTCATTGTTTCTAAGTACCAAGTCTCCTGGCTTGAAGCGTTCGTTCTTGACTCTCTTGTCGTAGTAGGCTTCCATTCGTTGCTTGTACTTGGCTTCTTGAATTGAAGCTTGGTCTCGTGTTTCACTAGGAGTTGTAAGTTCAACATGGTCTCTTTTTGGTTTGTTTCGGGATCCATGTTGACAATTCGTTGTGTTACAACTCCTACTTCAGCGGGGATTATGGCTTCGGACCCAAATACCAAGCGATAGGGTGTTCTTTTATGGCTTGTTTTTTCGGTTGTTCTTATGGCCCATAGAACACTAGGCAATTCTTCAAGCCAGTTGCTTTCGTAACTCCCCAATCTTGTTTTGATACCTTACACTATGCTACGATTCGTCCTTTCAACCTGACCGTTTGATTGCGGGTAAGCCACTGAGCTGAAAACCTGGTTGATTCTGTATTCTTTGCACCAAACGCTGAAAGGCTTCTCAGCAAATTGCTTTTCATTGTTAGTGACAAGTACTCCTGGCAATCCATAGCAGCAAATAATGTTCTCCTAAACAAAGACAATGACCTGTTTGCCCGTGATCTTTGCAAGTGGTTTAACCTCGGGCCACTTGGTGAAATAATCTATGGCCACCAACAAGAACTTCACCCCCCCTTTGCTTGGGGGAAACAGGCCGACAATGTCCATCCCCCATTTATAGAATGGCCATGCTGAGGTTATTAGGACCAGATCATGCTTGGGACTTTTTGGGATTGGTGCATGAATTTGGCAGGCATCACATTTCCTTAATTGCTCAGTGGTATCCCGGTGCATTGAGGGCCAAAAATACCCCAGGTTCATAAGTTTTGCAACCACCGACCTAGCTCCAAAATGAGCTCCGCATATACCTTCGTGAATTCTTCGATCAAATACTGACTTTGCTCGGGACCCACACATCTTAGCAAGGGAGCAAGATATCCCTTTTTGTAAAGAGTTTCATCTTGTAGCGCATATTGCCTTGCTTTGATCTTAACCCTTTCGGCTTCTATTTGATCACTTGGCAATTCACCATTTTTAAGGAATTTCTTTATTGGAGTCATCCAATTTGGATCTTCCTCGGTAACTACGTCTTGAACTTCCAACTCGTCGATTAATGGAGCCTTTAACACTTCTACCAACACCTTCTTGGTAAGGTGGGCAAAAGTGAGAGATGCAAGCTTACTCAAGGCATCCACCTTTTTGTTTTGGGACCCGGGAATTTGCTTAATGTTGCATGTTTGGAAGGTACTCATCAGCTCCTTGGATTTTTCTTTGTATCTTTTCATGTTGGGCTCCTTTGCAACATAGCTATCATTCACTTAGCTCGAGACCAACAACGAATCTGTGAATACTTCAAGCTTTTTGACCTTCATTTCTTTAGCCAGTCTTAAACCGGCGATTACTGCCTCGTATTCAGCCTCGTTGTTAGTGGTTTGAAAATCAAAACGGAGAGCATATGTGAATTCCAACCCTTCTAGGTTAATCAAAATGAGCCCAGCCCCTGACCCTTCAACGCTTGAAGCCCCATCGGTGAAAAGTTTCCAGGCTTCAAGGTCTGAAGGTTCAGTGGCAGCAGTGTTCACTTCAGTGGCCGTTTGCTTTGGGAATTCTATAATGAAATCAGCCAAGACTTGGGCTTTGATAGCTTTTCTTGGGACGTAGGTGATGTTGTGCTCACCTAGTTCTACTGCCCATTTGGCTAGTCGTCCCGAGTTTTCTGGTTTTTCAAGCACACTCTTAATAGGTTGGTCGGTGACCACTTGTATAGGGTGTGCTTGGAAATACCTTCGAAGCCTTCTAGCTGTTTGAACTAGGGCTAGGGCAAGTTTTTCAAGAGGAGGATATTTGGTTTCAGCCAATTTTAGAGTTTTGCTGAAGAAATAAACGGGTACCTTGGCCTTTTCTCGCTCAATGGTGAGGACCATGCTTATGGCCTCCTCAGCGACTGAAAGGTACACCGAGATTAACTCCCCCGTTTCTGGAGCTGCAATGTCAGGTAAGGAAGCGAGATGTTGTTTCATCTGGTTGAAGGCTTCTTCAGCCTCCTCAGTCCATTTGAAGTCTTTCTTATCAGAGCAGTTCTTGAGCGTTTTGTAGAAGGGCAAAGATCTTTCAGCCAACTTGGAGGTAAAATGCTTCAAGGCTGCAAGCTTCCCATTTAAGCTCTCAACCTCTTTCTTGCTTCTTGGTGGTTTGGTTTCCAGAACAGCTTTCACCTTATTCGGGTTGGCTTTAATGCTTTGTTTTCCCACAATGTGCCCAAGGAATTTACCTTCCTTAAACCCAAAAGAGCATTTCTCTGGGTTGAGTTTCATGTTGACCTTCCTTAGGTTCTTGAAGGTTTCTTGAATGTCATCGAGCATTTGATACTCTGTCTTACTTTTAATCACCAAGTCGTCGATATATGCCTCCATGTTTTTACCAATTTGACTTGCAAAAGCCTTGTCAACTAGGCGTTGATAGGTTGCTCCAGCGTTTTTGAGGCCAAAGGGCATCTTTTGATAACAAAAGATCCCTTTGTCCGTGTGAAAGGCGGTTTTTTCCTCATCTTCTTCCTTCTTGAGGATTTGACGATAGCCTTTGTAGGCATCAAGAAAACATTTGAACGGGTACCCAGTGAGGGAGTCTACCTTGAGATCAATTTTAGGTAACGGATAGCAGTCTTTGGGACAAGCCTTGTTAATATCCTTGAAATCTATGCACATTCTCCACGAATTGTCTTGCTTTCGGACCATCACCGGGTTTGCAACCCAGGATTGATACTTGACCTCGCGGAGAATGCCGGCTGACACAAGCTTTTCAACCTATTGGCATGCAGCCAAGCTTCTTTCGGGTGCTAGACTTCGTTTCTTCTGGACGACGGGCTTGACATTGGGTGGTATCTTCAATTCATGTTCAGCGATGCTACGCGGGATGCCTGTCATGTCTTCCGGGCACCAAGCAAAGACATCACTGTAATGTGTTAACAATTTTTCAAGATACGAGAGGGTCTCTTGTGAGAGGCTTGGATTAACTCTTATCTTCTGCTCAGGGTATTTGGGATTTATCATTAGCCTTTGTTTACCTTCCTCACTTTTGGAGCTTTCACCTTCGACCAGGTAAGCCTCCTGAGAAGGTTGAAGGGTTTCTATTCCCCTCTCGGTGGGGAATTTGACAGTGCCATGGCCAACAGACACAGCCATATAAAATGCACACTGTCCCGGCCTCCCGATGATCATATCATAGCTTGAAGGTATGTTGATAACCACAAAGGTGAGTGGTTGGACTCTCTCCTTCTGACCTTCACTGAAACGAACATCAAGTGTCAGCTGCCCTAAAGGCTTGAGGGGTATGTCGGCAATACCTTTTATGGAGGTTCCGGAGGGTTGGAGCCTTGAATGTTCTTCATTGCTTAGACGATTGAAGAACTTTTCAAACAAGATTTCGGTGGCAGCACCAGTGTCTATGTATGCTCTACTTGTTTGCAACATCCCCACAGTAGCCTCAACCATAAGAGGGTTGGAAAGAGGGTCTTTCTCAGTTGGGGGGAAACAAACACATTGAAGCTCCCAAGCTTCCAACCGATGCTTTTTGTGCGGAACCCTTCCATCAAAATTTACCATATTGACTTCCTTGCCATTTCTTTCAGCCATTTTGTCCCTTACTCCTTTGACCAAGTGAGCAAGTTCCCCAGTCTTGACGGCTTCTTCGATCCTCTTCTTAAGTTGGAAGCAATCGTTGGTATGGTGTCTCTTTTCTTCATGAAATTCACAATATTGTGTGGAGTTTTCATTCTTCCTACTTTTGGGGAGAGGCCTAGGTGGCCAAAAGTTTTGCTTGACCTCTTTTGTTGCAAGGATTTCTTGAGGAGTCTTTGTGAGGGGTGTGAAACTTATGCCTTTCTCCCTGGTGGAAGGGTTCCGACCTTCAAGCCTTCGATGATCTGAACCCTTTTGTCGTCTGTCATAGGAGTTAAAGTTCCCTCTTTTTCTGGCTGGGTTGTTGCTTCGCCAACTGGATCCTCTTTTCCTTTGTTCTTTAATATCTACTGCCTCCTCTCCCCGGATATGGGCTTCTGCTCTTTCGAGAGCTTCTTCCAAGGTTTTGGGCAGGGATTTGTTGAAATATCTTGTGAGATACTTTGAGGTGATAGCATTCATAAAACCAGCTACCCTCATTTTCTCGTCTGCCCCCGCATATGTTAGACCTTCCTTCTTGTATCGTTCGATAAACTCTCGAAGACTTTCATCATCACGTTGTTTAATCTGAAAGATCACTGTTGCATCTTTGACATATCGCCGTTGTTGGGAGAAATTGGCCAGAAAACCCTTGCTGAGGTCATCGAAGCTTCGAACGCTTCGAGCAGGTAAATCATTGATCCAAATCCTAGCTGATCTGACAAGAGTTTGCATGAACATTAGACAACATTAGGCGTTTAACCATTTCTCAATCCTTACTGCACCAGTGAAGATCTGAAGATAGTCCTCAGGATCTTCCGTCCCATCATACGTTTTGATGTGGGATGGCATCTTGATTTTCGTTTGAAAATCATAATCAGCAATTTGCTGTGAAAAGCACGAGAGGTTACTCGGCTTGTAAGGCTTGGCTAAATCTTCTTCAGCCCTTGCACCCGTGTTGTTGCCATTGTTGCTGTTCCCCTGAGTGGCCAGCACCTGATTAATAAAGTGCTGCCACAGGAAGCTGGCCATCATCTGGGTCATCATCTGGGGCTTGAGGTTGAAGCCTTGAAGGCTTCCGGGTGCTACTGGGCAACTAACTCCCAAAGGGGTGCTCATAACAGCACTTCGTGCCAAGGGGAGCACGGACAAAGCTTGTTCCCACGAAGTTGTTGTTGAGGGTTGAAGGCTCATTACCGGGGACTGCAGGAGCTGGTCAAGGGTCAGCTCATGCCCCAAAGGAGCACCACTTGTAACTAGTTGAGAAGAGAAGAGAAGAGAGGATATGCTGTAGGATTAGGCCTTGTGGACAGATATGGATTAGGGTTTGGAGGATTACTGGGACCAGCCTCGTCCCTAGATGTAAAGGGAGGGACGGGAGGTCCGGGAGATAACGTTAGTTCTGGCTCATCATAGTCTAGATGAATCCTCACTCCCTTGTCCCTTTCCCTACTCACATATTGGTTGAGGAGAGACCTCAACTCAAGGAAATTGTTGGCAACCCCCTCAGGGGTAAGTTCAACACGTGTTGGGGTGTCAGAGACACCAACATTGGGGGAAGGGACTCCGGATCTGGACGGAGTTGGAGTGTTGAAAGTGAGAAACTCGGGAGTGCTCCCCGGAGTTGAGAAAGAAGTTGGTATAGCCACATGAGTTTGGCTAGTACCCGGGATAGAGGTGTTTGGAACCTGATTCACTTCTCCCGGGGATCCACTTTCTGACATGGTAGTTTCAAGAGAAAAGAGCGACACTACTAGGTCTTTTTGAGGAGAAATAGCGGCGTAGCCCCACGGTGGGCGCCAACTTGTTGATGCAATAAATAATAGACCACACATGGTAGCTTGGCTGGTTAGGCAAAAGGGTTGAAGGGTTCAACTTTGCCTAACGCAGGTCATGGGGTCCCCCCACGTTTGCAAGACGTGGAGAGAGGTTCACTAGTTTATTTTTATTGTTTGCTGAAGATCCTCCTCTGAAGTGTATTCAGATTCGGATGAATGAGCAAACGGAATGTGTGTGTTGGATGTGAAAGGAAGTAACTCGCATGAAGCAAGTACTCGAAGGGAATGACCAGAGATTTCAGGAATCAGGGCTGGTCTCCTCTCCTGCTTAGTAAATGAAGTGTCTAATATATAGGATAAGACATCACTCAAAGAGGACTGCATTTGACTAGTGACCATGCTTGCAGTGGGGGTTTTGCCCTTTTTGGGGGTTGAAGGCTTTGACATGCGGGTAAAAGAGTGTGTTCTGTGGATCCGTGTTGCTTTTGTGGCTGGTGAGTTGGTGAGGCAATCCGGAGATGTGACCATTTATTGTTCTCGTATTGCTTTACTTCATCTTCCCAGCTTTTCAACCCCTGAACCGTTTAACCTTTTGAGCATTCATGTATTTAAATCATTTTATTTGGTCTTGGGCTATCCCCGTCATCACCACCCATCATGAGCTAGATGTTGAACCCGAAAATGAGTCATCGTGCATTACACGAACCCATTGGAGCCGGGCGTTCATCACCAGAGTATCTCAGGGAACCTAATCATAGGGTTGTGTATTGTTATATCATCTTTTTTTTTTGTAGAAAGTAATTTTCATAATGTATACATTAAAACAATACTTTTTTCACTCAATAAATAATAGTTTTAGTTTATTGAGTAAATTACAACATGTGTCCTTTACGTTTGCATCAAATTACAATTGGTGGTCCCTTAATTAAAGAAATTACAGGTTCTGTCCTTTATGTTACCGGTTTTTAACACCTTATGTCCTTTACACCTAACTTAGTTAAGTTTTTTTTATAGTAAATTGCCATTTTAGTCCCTGAAGTTTGTCCAAATTTGCCATTTTAGTCCAAATAGTTTTTTTTCGCCTCTGGGTCCCTGAGTTTTCCATTTTATTTCTGTTTTGATCATATTGACTAACTCCGTCTAAAAGCCCCATGATGACGGGGGTAGCCCAAGATTGAATAAAATGGCTAACTACGTAAATGCTTAAATGGTTAAATGGTTCAAGGCTTAAAAAGCTGAGAGAAAGGAAAAAGCAACACGGAAACAGTAGCCAGTCACATCTGGAGATCACTTCACCAACCCATAGCCGCAAAGGCAATGCAGGTCTGCACAATGCACGCTATTATCCGGGGGACCAAAGCCTCCAACCCCCAAAAGGGGAAACCCTCCACTTCAAGCGAGGTTGCTAGTCTAATCCATTCCACTTCGGGAGATACCTTCTCTTATAAAATGACACTTCATTTACATCAGAGAGGACATCTGGACCAGCTCTGATTCTTCAATCTCTGGTCGTTCACATCGAATGCTTGTCTCGCACAAGTCATTCCCTTTCACATCCAACACACACATTCTCTTTGCTACCACTTCCAAATCTGGATACAATTCAGAGGAGGATCTATAGCAAAGAACAACAATAAACTAGTAAACCTCCTTCCACGTCTCGCAAACGTGGGGGGACCCCACGACCTGCGTTAGGCAAGGTTGAACCCTTCAACCGTTCCGCCTAGCCAGTCCAGCTACCACCGTTGGTCTTGTATCTGTTGTATCAACAAGTTGGCGCCCACCGTGGGGCTACGCCGCTATTTCTTCTCCAAAAGACCTAGTAGTGTAGCTCCATTCACTTAAAATCACCATGTCTGAAAGTGGATCCCCGGAAGAAGTAAACCAGATCCCAAACGCTTCTACTCCAGGTAGTAGGCAAGCTCACGTGGCTATACCGACTTCATTTTCAACTCCGGGGAGCACACCCGAGTTCCTCAATTTCAACACACCAACTCCGTCCAGATCCGGAGTTCCATCTCCCAATATCGGTGTCTCTGATGCCCCGTCGTGTGTTGAACTCACCCCTGAAGGGGTTGCTAAGAATTTCCTTGTACTAAGGACTCTTCTCAACCAGCATGTGAACAAAGAAAGAGAAAAGGGGGTGAGGATTCGTTTAGACTATGACGAACCTGAGCTAACATTGTCTCCTGGACCACCCCCTCCTCTTTTTGCAACAAGAAGTGAGGCTGGTCCCAGTAACCTTTCAAACCCTCACCCTTATCTGTCCTCTATGACAAATCCTACGGTGCATCCTATCTTCTCTTCCCAACCAATTACTAGTGGTGCTCCTTTGGGGCATGAGCTGACTCTTGACCAGCTCCTTCAATCCCCAGGGACAAGCCATCCAGTATCCACTACAACTACATGGGATCAAGCTCTGTCCGTGCTCCCCTTAGCACGAAGCACTATTATGAGTGCTCCCCTTGGGTTAAACTGCTCCGCTGGCCCAGGAAGCCTTCAAGGCTTCAACCCCACGACCAACATGATGACCCAGATGATGGCCAACTTCCCATGGCAACACTTCATCAATCAAGTGCTTGCCACCCAGGGAAACAACGGCAATAGCAGTAATGTGGATGCAAGGACTGAAGAGGACTTGGCTAAACCATACAAGCCAAGTAACCTTTCATGCTTCTCAAGACAGATAGCCGACTATGATTTCCAGTCAAAGATCAAAATGCCGGCCCACATCAGGACATATGATGGAACTGAAGATCCTGAGGACCATCTTCAGATCTTCACCGGTGCAGCTCGGATAGAGAAATGGTCCAACGCTGAGTGTTGCCTAATGTTCATGCAAACTCTTGTTGGATCTGCCAGGATCTGGTTCAACGATTTACCTGCTCAAAGCGTTCGAAGCTTTGACGATCTCAGTAAGGGTTTCCTGGCCAATTTCTCCCAACAAAGACGATATGTCAAAGACGCAACAGTGATCTTTCAGATAAAACAACGTGATGATGAAAGCCTCCGTGCTTTCATCGAACGATACAAGAAGGAAGGTCTAACTTATGTAGGGGCCGATGAGAAAATGAGGGTGGCTGGCTTCATGAATGCCATCACCTCTAAGTACCTCACCAGGGATTTCAACAAATCTCTACCCAAAACCTTAGAAGAAGCTCTTGAAAGGGCTGAAGCCCACATCCGGGGAGAGGAGGCAGTAGACATTAAGGAGCAAAGGAAAAGAGGGTCCGGCTGGAGAAGCAACAGTCCAGCCAGAAAAAGAGGGAACTTCAGCTCCTATGACAGGCGGTCAAAGGGTTCAGACCCTCGAAGGCCTGAAGGTCGGAACCTTTCAAGCAGGGAAAAAGGCATAAGTTTCACACCCCTCACAAAAACCCCTCAAGAAATCCTTGCAACAGAAGAAGTTAAACAAAACTTTCGGCCTCCTAGACCTTTCCCCAAAAGCAGGAAAAACGAAAACTCCACCCAATACTGCGAGTTTCATGAAGAAAAAGGTCACCACACCAATGATTGCTTCCAGCTCAAGAAAAGAATAGAAGAAGCTGTTAAGTCCGGAGAACTCGCCCATTTGGTAAAGGGAGTCCGGGATAAAATGGCTGAAGGAAAGAGTAAGGAAGTCAACATGGTAGATTTCGATGGAAAGGTTCCTCACAAGAGGCAGAGGTTGGAAGCTTGGGAGCTTCAGTGTGTCTGTTTCCCCCCTACGGAGAATGACCCTCTCCCTAGCCCTCTCGTGGTAGAAGCAACCGTGGGAACGTTGCAAACATGCAAGGCATACATAGACACGGGGGCAGCCACCGAAATTATGTTCGAAAAATTCTTCAATCAATTGAGCAATGAAGAACGTTCAAGGCTTCAACCCTCTGGGACCTCCATAAAAGGTATCGCTGACATACCCCTCAAGCCTTTAGGGCAACTAACACTTAATGTTCGTTTTAGTGAAGGATCAAAAGAAAGAACCCAACCACTCACCTTTGTGGTTATCAACATCCCCTCAAGCTATGATGTGATCATCGGAAGACCAGGACAGTGTGCATTTTACATGGCCCTGTCTGTTGGCCATGGCACAGTCAAATTTCCCACCGAAAGGGGCATAGCAACCCTTCAACCCTCTCAGGAAGCCTACATGGTTGAAGGTGAGAGTTCAAACAGTGAAGAAGACAGGCAAAGGTTGGTCATAAACCATAAATACCCTGAACAAAGGATAAGGGTCAACCCTGACCTTTCTCAAGAGACCCTTTCATACCTTAAAAAATTGTTAACACACTACAGTGATGTATTCGCTTGGTGTCCTGAAGATATGACTGGGATCCCCCGGGATATTGCCGAGCACGAGTTGAGAATACCACCAGGGGTCAAGCCTGTGGTCCAGAAGAAAAGAAGCTTGGCACCTGAAAGAAGTATGGCAGCCTGCCAAGAGGTTGAAAAGCTTGTGTCAGCCGGCATCCTCCGAGAAGTCAAGTACCAGTCATGGGTTGCAAACCCAGTTATGGTCAAGAAACCAGACAACTCTTGGAGGATGTGCATAGACTTCAAGGATCTTAACAAAGCTTGTCCTAAGGATTGCTATCCACTACCAGAAATTGACCTCAAAGTTGACTCCCTCACCGGATACTCGTTCAATTGCTTTCTTGATGCATACAAAGGTTATCACCAAATCCCCAGGAAGGAAGAAGATGAGGAAAAAACAGCCTTTCACACGGACAAAGGAATCTTTTGCTATCAAAAGATGCCTTTCGGCCTCAAACATGCAGGAGCAACCTATCAACGGCTCATTGTGGAAGTCCCAAACCAAACACTTACTGAAGTAAACACTGCCACCACTAAACCTTCCAACCCTGAAGCCTGGAAGCTTTTTACCGATGGGGCTTCAAGCGTTGAAGGGTCAAGGGCTGGATTAATTTTGATTAACCCAAAAGGTTTGGAGTTCACATATGCTCTTCGATTTGATTTTCAGACCACCAATAACGAGGCTGAATACGAAGCACTAATAGCCGGCCTAAGGCTGGCCAAAGAAATGAAGGTTGAAAAGCTTGAAGTGTTCACGGATTCGTTGCTGGTCTCAAGCCAAGTGAATGATAGCTACATAGCTAAAGAGCCCAACATGAAAAAATATAGAGAAAAATCAAAGGAACTAATGAGTACCTTCCAAGCATGCAACATCAAAGAAAACCCCAGATCTCAAAACAAAAAGGCCGATGCCCTAAGTAAGCTTGCATCTCTCACTTTTGCCCACCTCACCAAGAAGGTACTGGTAGAAGTGTTGAAGGCCCCATCCATTAATGAATTGGAGGTTCAAGATGTGGTTACCGAAGAAGAACCAAACTGGATGACTCCCATAAGAAAGTTCCTCAAAAATGGTGAATTACCCAATGATCAAGTGGAAGCTAAAAGGGTTGAAATCAAGGCAAGACAATACATGCTGCAAGGAGAAACCCTTTACAAAAAGGGTTACCTTGCTCCCCTGCTAAGGTGCGTCGGCCCCGAGCAAAGCAAGTATTTGATCAAGGAAATTCATGAAGGAGTGTGTGGAGCTCACTTTGGAGCTAGGTCGGTAGTTGCAAAACTCATGAACCTCGGATATTTCTGGCCTTCAATGCATCGCGACACAGCCGAAGAATTGAAGAAATGTGATGCCTGCCAGATCCATGCACCAATCCCAAAAAGTCCCAAGCATGATTTAGTCCCAATAACCTCGGCTTGGCCATTCCATAAGTGGGGAATGGACATCGTTGGTCCATTTCCCCCAAGCAAAGGGGGAGTGAAATTCCTACTGGTGGCGGTAGACTATTTCACCAAGTGGCCCGAGGTCAAACCACTTGCCAAGATCACAGGAAAGCAAGTCATTAACTTTGTCTGGGAAAACATCATTTGCCATTATGGATTGCCAGGAGTACTTGTCACCGACAACGGAAGGCAATTTGCTGAGAAGCCTTTTAGCGTTTGGTGCAAAGAATACAAAATCGATCAGGTTTTCAGCTCAGTGGCTTATCCACAATCAAACGGGCGGGTTGAGAGAACAAATAGAAGCATAGTGGAAGGAATCAAGACAAGATTGGGAAGATATGAAAGCAACTGGCTTGAAGAATTGCCTAGTGTTCTATGGGCAATTAGAACAACGGAAAAAACAAGCCATAAGAAAACACCGTACAGCTTGGTATTTGGATCCGAAGCTGTGATCCCTGCCGAAATAGGAGTTGTAACCCAAAGAATTGTCAACATGGATCCCGAAGCAAACCAAAAAGAGACCATGTTGAATTTACAACTCCTAGAGGAAGCAAGAGATCAAGCCGCAATTCAAGAAGCCAAATACAAGCAACAGATGGAAGCTTACTACAACAAAAAAGTCAAAAACGAACGTTTCAAGCCAGGGGACCTAGTCCTCAGAAACAACGAAGCCAGCAAGAAAGAAAATCAAGGAAAGCTTGGCCCAAAGTGGGAGGGTCCATACACCATCCTTGAAGTACACAAAGGTGGATCCTACAAGCTGGCTGATTCAGAAGGCAAAAGGCTTCCAAGGCATTGGAACGGCAAAACATTGAAAAGGTTCCATGTTTAAACGGAAAGTTTGGTTTGTATCAAAATGTATTTCAAGCAGGATTATGAATACCTTTTGTAAAAAGCAAGTATTGCTTTAATGAATGAAATTGTTTTTATCAAACTTGTCTTTCTATCCTAAAATCAGGTTGAGAACCTAGCAAAAAACTCCATGGCAAGTGCCATGTAAGGGGATGAGCTCCCAGGCCACATCGCTCAATAGGTTCAAGGGTTGAATGAGCCTATATAAGGGGTGAGTTCCTAAATCAATACAACTCCATGAGACTTGTCGAGAAAAAATAAAATTGTCTCATAGACAGGTATAAGCAGCCTACACCAAATGTTCCCTAAGTTTTAGAAATACAGTCTACAAAAAGGCTAAAAAACCAAAAGAAATGATTACAAGGATAGGTGCCATCTCTTCTTGTTAAAAATGCCAAGGCTAAGTGTCTGCAGCACTGAACCCTTTTAGGTATAAAAAGCATAAGGGCAGCACAAACCCGACAAAGACAAAGTTACAAAAAGAACAAAACAAGTCCAAAAAAGAACAAAGTCAAGTGGACAAAATCACAAAGGTACAAACCAAGCCAGGACGCAAAACCAAAAAGCCTTAAAGGCTTCAAGCCACCCGGGCAATACCTCGAAGCCTTAAAGGCTTCAACCTTTTAAAAGACAGCCAAAAGGCTTCAACGGTTAAAATCCAAATGAACTGCCTTGTCCAAAAAAGGCACAAGCACAAAACCATAATAAAAGAAAAATAGTTAAAACATCACATCACAAAAAATCCTAAAAAGACTTCTGATGACGGGGGTAGCCCAAGATTGAATAAAATGGCTAATTACGTAAATGCTTAAATGGTTAAATGGTTCAAAGCTTAAAAAGCTGTGAGAAAGGAAAAAGCAACACGGAAACAGTAGCCAGTCACATCTGGAGATCGCTTCACCAACCCACAGCCGCAAAGGCAATGCAGGTCTGCACAATGCACGCTATTATCCGGGGAACAAAAGCCTTCAACCCCCAAAAGGGGAAACCCTCCACTGCAAGCGAGGTTGCTAGTCTAATCCATTCCACTTCGGGAGATGCCTTCCCTTATAAAATGACACTTCATTTACTTCAGGGGACATCTGGACCAGCTCTGATTCTTCAATCTCTGGTCATTCACATCGAATGCTTGTCTCGCACAAGTCATTCCCTTTCACATCCAACACACACATTCCCTTTGCTTCCACTTCCGAATCTGAGCACAATTCAGAGGAGGATCCATAGCAAAGAATAACAATAAACTAGTAAACCTCCTTCCACGTCTCGCAAACGTGGGGGGACCCCACGACCTACGTTAGGCAAGGTTGAACCCTTCAACCATTCTGCCTAGCCAGTCCAGCTACCACCGTTGGTCTTGTATTTGTTGTATCAACAAGTTGGCGCCCACCGTGGGGCTACGCCACTATTTCTTCTCAAAAAGACCTAGTAGTGTAGCTCTATTCACTTAAAATCACCATGTCTGAAAGTGGATCCCCGGAAGAAGTGAATCAGATTCCAAACACTTCTACTCCGGGTAGTAGCCAAGCTCACGTGGCTATACCAACTTCTTTCTCAACTCCGGGGAGCACACCCGAGTTCCTCAGCTTCAACACACCAACTCCGTCTCGATCCGGAGTTCCATCTCCTAATAACGGTGTCTCTGATGCCCCATCATGTGTTGAACTCACCCCTGAAGGGGTTGCAAACAATTTCCTTGTGCTAAGGACTCTTCTCAACCAGCACGTGAGTAAAGAAAGAGAAAAGGGAGTGAGGATTCGGTTAGACTATGACGAACCTGAGCCAACATTGTCCCCTGGACCACCTCCTTCTCTTTTTGCAACAAGAAGTGAGGCTGGTCCCAGTAACCTTTCAAACCCTCACCCCTATCTGTCCTCTATGACAAATCCTACGGTGCATCCTATCTTCTCTTCCCAACCAATTACTAGTGGTGCTCCTCTGGGACATGAGTTAACTCTTGACCAGCTCCTACAATCCCCGGTGACAAGCTATCCAGCATCTACTACAACTACATGGGAGCAAGCTCTGTCCGTGCTCCCTTTAGCACGGAGTACTGTTATGAGTGCTCCCCTCGGGATGAACTGCTCCACTGGCCCAGGAAGCCTTCAAGGCTTCAACCCTATGCCCAACATGATGACCCAGATGATGGCCAATTTCCCATGGCAACACTTCATCAATCAAGTGCTTGCCACTCAGGGAAACAACGGCAATAGCAGTACTATGGATGCAAGGACTGAAGAGGACTTGGCTAAACCATACAAGCCAAGTAACCTTTCATGCTTTTCAAGACAGATAGCCGATTATGATTTCCAGTCAAAGATCAAAATGCCGGCACACATCAGGACATATGATGGGACTGAAGATCCTGAGGACCATCTTCAGATCTTCACCGGTGCAGCTCGGATAGAGAAATGGTCCAACGCTGAGTGTTGCCTAATGTTCATGCAAACTCTTGTTGGATCCGCCAGGATCTGGTTCAATGATTTACCTGCTCAAAGCGTTCGAAGCTTTGACGATCTCAGCAAGGGTTTCCTGGCCAATTTCTCTCAACAAAGGCGGTATGTCAAAGACGCAATAGTGATCTTTCAGATAAAGCAGCGTGATGATGAAAGTCTCCGTGCTTTCATTGAACGATACAAGAAGGAAGGTCTAACTTATGTAGGGGCCGACGAGAAAATGAGGGTGGCTGGTTTCATGAATGCCATCACCTCTAAGTACCTCACAAGGGATTTCAACAAATCTCTACCCAAGACCTTAGAAGAAGCTCTTGAAAGGGCTGAGGCCCACATCCGGGGAGAGGAGGCAGTAGACATTAAGGAACAAAGAAAAAGAGGGTCCGGCTGGAGAAGCAACAGTCCAGCCAGAAAAAGAGGGAACTTCAACCCCTATGACAGGCGGCCAAAGGGTTCAGATCCTCGAAGGACTGAAGGTCGGAACCTTTCAAGCAGGGAGAAAGGCATAAGCTTCACGCCCCTCACAAAGACCCCTCAAGAAATCCTTGCAACAGAAGAAGTTAAACAAAACTTCCGGCCTCCTAGACCTCTCCCCAAAAGCAGGAAAAATGAGAACTCCACCCAATATTGTGAGTTTCATGAAGAAAAGGGTCACCACACCAATGATTGCTTCCAACTCAAGAAAAGAATAGAAGAGGCTGTTAAATCCGGAGAACTCGCTCATTTGGTAAAGGGAGTCCGGGACAAAATGGCTGAAGGAAAGGGTAAGGAAGTCAATATGGTAGATTTTGACGGAAAGGTTCCTCACAAAAGACAAAGGTTGGAAGCTTGGGAGCTTCAATGTGTCTGTTTCCCCCCTACAGAGAATGACCCTCTCTCTAGCCCTCTCGTGGTAGAGGCTACCGTGGGAACGTTGCAAACATGCAAGGCATACATAGACACGGGTGCAGCCACCGAAATCATGTTCGAAAAATTCTTTAACCGATTGAGCAATGAAGAACGTTCAAGGCTTTAACCTTCTGGAACCTCTATAAAAGGTATCGCTGACATACCCCTCAAGCCTTTAGGGCAACTAACACTTGATGTTCATTTTAGTGAAGGTTCAAAAGAAAGAACCCAACCACTCACCTTTGTGGTTATCAACATCCCCTCGAGCTATGATGTGATCATCGGAAGACCAGGACAGTGTGCATTTTACATGGCCGTGTCTGTTGGCCATGGTACAGTCAAATTTCCCACCGAAAGGGGCATAGCAGCCCTTCAAACCTCCCAGGAAGCCTACATGGTTGAAGGTGATGTTGATGCACTTTGTGTGGACGCGACTCGGTTCGGTTCGACTCGGCCTTGAAGACTTGAAGACACGAAGATCGAGACAAAGCTACAGCCAAGGGGGAGTTTGTTGGTGCACTTGTGTCTGTACTTTGTCTGTATTTCGTCATGATACAAAACGATGTCTTTAATGTAAGGTTGATGTAAGTTTGACCAAGTTAACCATCCTCCTGGATTGACTTGACCAAACAGTTAGAGAAATGTTGTAAGCTGGCTGTGTCGAAGGATGTGTCATCGAAGGATTGTTTTATATCCTTCGATGATGAGCTCGAAAGATAGACCACGAAGGATAGACCTCGAAGGATATCATCCTTCGAGGTGAATGTGATCTTTCGATGGGCTTTCTGGTCGACAGATGATCTGTCGATCAATCTGTCTGATCCTTCGACCAGACCTGCTGTGTCGGGTATATATACCCATGTGTTGTGTTCAGTTCGACAGATTAGGCAAGTTGACACAAGAGAAACAGAGAGAGCATTCTGTTGAGAGCACACACACACTTTGAGAGTTTATAGAATACTTCTGTAAACATTGAGCTTGTAACCGGACCCTTCATTCGTATTAATACATGTGGTGTTAATCGGTGAATCTTGTGTGTTGTGTTTGTGCTTGTTCTCGTATACATTCTCGGTTGCATGCTAGCTTGGATTCCGCACTCGCTAGTGTGTTTGATATAACAAGGATAAGGTTTTATCTCATCCTCGAGAGGGACCTACAAGTGGTATCAGAGCTTTGGCTCTTCTCCTTGTTAAAACCGAGTGTTTTCGAGTGTTTTCGGGTGTTTTCCGGGTGTTTAAAGTTCATATTTTTCTGGAAATCTTTCTGTTTTTGCTTGATGTTTTGTTAAAAACCCTGTTATTTTTCATGTTTACATGTTAGTTGTTGGTTTTTGTTAAACATCTTAGCAAAATCGTTTGTTTGGAGAGTTTCGGTTCACCGAAATTCTTGTTTTTCTGGTTGGTGTTCTTGAAGTCTTCATAGTGTTCTTCATAAAAATACACATTTGATCTTTAAATTTGAATATTGGAACTTGTTTGTGCTTTGGAAGTTGTAAACTGATTAAAATATTGGGATCATTACCTGGTTGGTGAAAGACCTGCATTTTCAGACCTGCAAGATATGGTCTGAACATACTTTCTGCCGAAAGTTCTCACCAACCCGTCAACTTTTTCACCAACCCGTCACTCTTTGTCAACTGTGTCAGACAAGATCGAAAGATATCCTTCGAAGTCGAAAGTTCATCTTTCGATCAAGGGAGGTTCGATAGATAATCATCTTTCGAACCAAGGAATCCTTTCGAAACATACATCTTTCGGTCTTCTGCTCATTTTCGAAAGACTAGGATCCTTCGATTGGGAAGTCTTTCGAAGTCATCTTTCGTGTTCATCTTTCGGTCTACAGTTCATTTTCGAAAGATAAGGATCCTTCGATTGGAGAATCTTTCGAAAACATTGTTCGAAACTCAACAGTGATCTTTCGAACACTGTTGATTCTTCGAACAGGTGTTGATCTTTCGATCCTTGTTTGTTTAAGGCTAACAGTTTGTGCTTTTCAGGTCTTTCGACTCTTGATCCTTCGACTAGTTGTTATCCTTCGAGATTTTAACATAGTTTGTGAAAATTAAATTTTCAAAAGGAGAAAACTTATTTTTCAAATTTTAAATCAATTTTCACTTAATATATTAATTATCATAAAATGGGAACAAACGGTCAGTGGGATCCAACCGCGTGGACTCAAATAACTTCGACTCCACAATCATCAGCTATGCAATCTACGCAATCTACGTCAGATTTCGACAAAACTGCATGGATGCGAGCTATTGCCCCACCTCAAGCTGCAATGATAACTGCAAATTAATGGGCTTTGGTCACAAATCAAAGCAACAGCATTCAATCTATGATGCAGAACGACAGTGAAACTGGTACAAGCACAAAACCGCCAAAGTTAAATCACATCAATGATTGGGGATGGTGGAAAGAAAGGCTGAGGACCTATGTTCAGGGACAAGGTCAAGATCTATGGATGTGCTTCTTCACAGCTTTTGAAAATGAGTTGGAAATTGCAGGATCTAATCCACAAACTTACAGCACTTTGTCTGAAGAAGATAAAAAGAAGTTTGAGTTAGAAAAGAAAGCATTCATGATTCTCACACAAGCTCTTCATAAAGACATTTACCACCAGTTTGTTTACTGCACGACTACTAAAAGCTTGTGGGATATGCTCACGTTACGGTGTGAAGGAAATGCTCAATCTAGAAAGATCAAGCAAGAATTACTGAAGAAAGAGTTTGAAGGATTTACGTGTTTAGAGAATGAGACTTTGGCAGACTTATCTACAAGGTTCCATCATTTGTTGAGTGAGATGTTTGCTTTTAAAGTCACTGCCACTCCACAAGAATTGGTGAAGAGATTCGCTGATAGCTTGCCAGCTAAGTGGAGCAGTTACCTTGAAATTCTCAAAGAAAATGGTGTTTTAGAAACAATCACCGTTTATGAATTAATTCAAAGATTGGAGAATAAGGATGTGGAAGAAAAGCTGAAGGCAAAAAGAACACAAACTCCTCAAAATCCAGAAATGTACTTTGGGATTGCAGGAGGTATCAGTGGAGAAAGACCAGCTTCTCAACACGCGAAGCTTCAAAAAGCTTTCGTTTCTAACACCGGACCTTCAACAACAGATCAGTTTGATCCTTCAGCCTACACGATGTTTTCAAGACCGAATGTGCAACCGACAGCTCAGCAGCAACAACCGCAACAGCAAGGGTTCTATGGAAGCTCTTCAAACTTTCAAGCCACTTCCAATCCTAACACAGTCAGATTAGACACTTCCAACTTTTCCAAAGTCAGTGTCGAAGTACCCAAGGAGCATATGGAGATGTTGAATACCTTGGTTAGTGCTTACAGTGGATTAGTTGCAGGTCAGATTGGGAATATCAATCTAACCAATGAAGATTATCAGCAAGTGGATAAAGAAGAGTTTGAAATGATGGATATCAAATGGGCTCTTGCTAGTGCAATTCGAAGAGCAAAGGAGTTTATGGAGAGGACGGGGAGAACCAACTTGGAAAACAAGAAAGACACCAAGTATGGGTTCGACAAGCAAGCTGTCAAGTGCTTTAACTGTGGCGAACGGGGTCATTTCAAAAGGGAATGCACAAGACCAGCTCAGCATGGAAATCAAAATCCGTTCAGAAATCAAGGCAACCAGCAGAACCAGAACGGGAACAATGTTCGAACGTTGATACCTGTCAACAGCCAAGGCCAAGCAGGGTCATCAAATGCCAACCGGGGGCTGGTGGTTCAAATAGATGAGGGTTGTGATTGGTCGCTTCAGCTTGGAGAAGGAGGAAATGGTGGAACAGCATGTTTTGCTGAAGTCGTAAAGGATTTAAAGCACGCCAGTGGTGGAGAATCTTCCACCAATGGTGTTGCATCTTCTGAAGATGAAGAAAGTTCTGGTTATAGTGGAAGCTCAGATGAAGAATCCTCCACTTCAGGAAATGATCATGTGGATGAGACATCAAGTGCGTCAGTCGATGCAGATATTGATGAGCTGTTGGAAGAAGCTGCAGCAGGAACTGAAAGAAGATCTAATTTGATGGATCAAGCTGCTTACTCTTCGTCTTCTCTCCATTCAGCCTTTATGGCTAATGTCGACAGTTCATCAGGTTAGGTATGTGTCGATGAACCCACTGTAGTTAGCTGTGAAAATTGTGATAGTTTAAATGTTAAATATGCTAAACAGGAAAGTCAGATTGAAATACTATCCAAACACAATCAAGAATTGATTGTAGATCTTTCTAAAGCAGCTGAAGCTAACGTGTTTTTAACCAGAAATGAAAAGGAATTTAAAACAACAATTGCGTCATTAAGACATGATGTTTCAGAATTACAAAAAGCTGTTTTGCGAAAACAACATGCTAACAATGATCTTATAGACACAATTGAAAAGCAGATGGTAGAATTGGCAACCGCTCGATGTGAATGTGAAACAATCAAGCAGAAATTGGAAAGTTATTCCAATTCCCGCTATGTATTGGATCACATTATTGATGTTCAAAGGAAAAAGGGGGATAAGAAGTGTATGGGATTCAAATCATGTCCTCCCCCAATGAATCACAATTACTCCAAATTGCCTGATAACGAGGATATGCCCCGTTTTGAACCTACTGTGCCACTCAATCTAGATGATTTTGCAGCAGGCCTCGGGTTCACAACTGGTACATCATCCTCGGGTCAATCTGAAACTGAATCTGAATCTGAGAATGTGACAGATTCATCATGTGTTAAGGAACAGAGTCCTCCCATTGTTGAGGATGCTGATTCTTCGGATGATGAATCTGAAGTGATTGTGAAACAACAGTCTAACTCGGTTACAACAGATATTCCAATCGAGAATCACATCCTGTGTGATCCACCAGTGAAACCGAGTAAGACTGATATGTCAAAACCAATGGAGTCCCTTGTATCAAGTTTTGAAGAGAATAACTTGTTGTACACGCTCAAAGGAGATAGCAAAATCTACTCTAACAAAGATTTTCCAATTAAAAATGTAAATCAAGATTTAATTGAGCAAATTTTTGAAGGATGCACTGATAAGTTTTTGGGGAACAAAGGTGGCAAAGTTACTGTCACTCAATGTGATCCAATTCCGTGTGAACAAATTAGAAAACAGTACGGAAACCAAAAACTACAAGTTGAGCGAAAACAACAAGTCAATTCCGGAAAGGGTAAGGTACAGGGAAAGAAGGCTCAGAACAAGAATGTTCAAGCACCTAAGGTTCAACAACAATGGGTACAAAACAAAAGAGCTCCTGTTAAGAAAAGAGAACCGAAAGTGAACTTTGTTGGATCCACGGGTTCAGACAAACTTGAAACATTTCAGGATAAATCTAACCTTGATTTTATAAAACAAGTTAGAATTTTAAAACGAAATGATCAGAATAATTACACCCAACACACCAACGGATGTGATTTAGGTCCAAGCACGTCTAGATCACAAAGTTCATTGTCTGGTTCTCAGTCTGGTCATCAACGTGTTTCTCCGAGGTTTGTAGAGCGGAGAATGTGCTTTGAGTGTGGCACAATTGGGCATATTGTAAGATACTGCCCTTACCTGCAAAAGTTGAAGGCAAAAACAAGTGCTCCCCAAGAAACCAATTACCAAAAACGATCATTTTCCCCGAAACAAGACCCACGTGTCTTGAAAGAAAAGGAAAAGAAGTTAAAACAAAAGAATCAAAAGGTAATTGAAAAGGCCTTAAAATCAGAGGTCAAAGAAGAAAAACCTGTTCAAGCAAAACCTAAAACTGTAAAACCAGTAAATGCTAAAACAATTAATGCAAATACTGGTAAAGAACAAACAGCTTGGAAACAAAAACAGGTAATTCAGTCAGGGGGAGCACCACAGGTTCTTTTTCCTAATCATCAAGTGATTGAAATCACTTTTCTTGATGATCAAGGACGACCCAAGTCTACAAAGGCTTGGGTCCCTCTCTCCAACTAATTTTTGAGTAAGCGTGTAGGATATTCCAGGAGGAACTTTCGATAGTCGTAAGATTGTTGATAGTGGAGCATCCTTGCACAAAATAGGCAACAGAAGAAATTGCTGCCTTTGATGGAGAGAAAGGAAAAAGATAAGAAGTTAAACATTCCGATGAAGGAATGATGGTGAAAGAATGTGGTTGAATGAAATTGAAAGCTTCGACAACATGAAAATCTTTTCAAAATGTGAATGTTCAAGGCTTTGATCGGGTCCCCGGGATAGATTCAAATCAAAATGTACGCACCTGCAGCACGTCTGAAGTTCAACAATCTACAAGATGAATGTGCAGTGTACATTTCTTCGTGGTGTGATTGAAGAAAATGTGTTTGTTGAACAAACCAACCAGGTGTGCGGACGCCTTGGCATGGGTTGAACAACCGCACACTACTTCTGAAAGAGAAAGACAAAGACCTTCGCTGGTGCATTGTGGACGACCAGCCGGACCCAAAGGTTTCTGATCTTGTTGCTGTGAAGGGATTTCAGTAGCTACAAATCGACCTTTAAATCCACACCGGGTGGATATTCAGTTTGGGAGAGCACTCAGATTCCTTGCAATGCACGATGCAGTTGCAGGATACGGTTTTAAATCTTTAATCTCTCCTATACTTGTCGATATTTAAGCTGCTTTGTAAATTATTATCTCGTTCAGCACTCTTTGGCCAGACAATGCTGTCATGGTCCGCACCGCTTACCGACATGCCAAATGATTATGTTTCCAAAATTCGCTAAATCATTTCTGATTATAACTTAATTTTGGTAAACGGCATTGAGGTAAAACATGAGTTAACCAACATCGGAAAATCATTTTTGTAAATACCTTTGTTTTTTAAATTTATTTTAGTTTGTTGATTTTAGGGGGAGTAAATCCAAAATCTGAAAATCCAAAAACATCGAAAAAATTTCAAAAACACAAAAACAATAGAAAAGCAAAAATGAGTTTCCTGGCGAGCAAAAGAGAAAATGATAGTACATCAGTGGTCTGTCTAAACCTCTTTAAACCCAAAATGAAAAACGATAAGCAGCTCTATATAAGATGTATCGGTAGGCTCACAATCATTTTAAAGTGTGCAGGGTGATATAAACTTAAATCCGACTGAAGACTGGGTGGGAACCATTCATTGGCATATGGTCTTAGTACCGAAATTTCGTTTGAGAGATTGCCGAGGTTCTGAGATATTCGGTCTTTATGCTGCTTATCATCTGGGTATCATGGTTGTATCTTTTACCTAAAAATAACGGGGACGCAAGTCTAGATCTTCCATGATACCATACATACGTGTACATACTGCATTCGACCTCAATAAGTGATCAACAATCACATGTCCAAACAAATAAGTGATTATATATCACAAATTCTTTCCGGGAGTCAAGTTCGTCTCTCTGCTGTACGAAAGTACTGACCTGTTCACGGACTTGCTCCTGTGCCCTCATGCATATGAAAATCAAGTTCCTCATCAATAAGTGATTATATCACATAGGGCTTGTTTTCAATCAAAATAAGTGAGGATCTCACATCATATACGGTCAAACAGATGATAATCGGTATACTCACCGGTAAGATGAATCCTCGTGCATACCTTGATACGGGAATGTGTCGTGATGTGGATGAACACCGGTCGGTAAGTATAAATTATATCTTAACGTATCCCCTCGCCATGATTACAAATGATAAGTTGAGCTTAAGTGGACAACAATACCGATAATCGTTATAGGATGCTTATCTTAATGTTATCTAAAAGAACAACAAGAGCGTTTTGGCATGACCGTACACTGATATGATTCTCTTACCCTCGAAACTCGCAAAAAGAATGTCTGTAAATATTTATTTAATGCATCTTTGTATATATTTATTTTTTTTGTTTTCCATCTTTACTTTTGAAAAATGAAAATTTCAAAAAGATTTTAGGTGTGTTTTAATTTAAACTTTATAAAATCCAAAAAGATTTTTCTTCTAGTTTATTTTTTTATTGACCGATGTTGGAACTCGAGTCTATCCTACCAAAATCCTGATCGTAAGCTGGAAAACAATTGCATCTTCATAAACAGTCGAAGTTTAACGAGTTTTTGAAAGTTAAAAGATTAAATGAATATTTTTCTAAACTTTCAAACTGCTGTCGGTTGGTGTTTGATTGAGATTTGATCTCATATGTGTCGTTAGTTTAAATGTTAACTATATTCCAAGCGGTTGTTCTCATTATGCGTTTAGCTTTCTTGCATGTGCAGATGCTAAAGGCGAGGAGAACATGTTCGATGAAAAGCTTTGGAATGAAGACACGAAGTGGAGGCACTCAAAGGATAAAATGAACGAGTTGCCGATGTCCCTTCATCAACACCTCAAGGATCTGAAGAATTGACAAGTCAAAAGATTCACAAGCATGACTCAATGGAGAGTTCAATCAAAGGGGGAGTTTATTGACACACTACCTAAGTTAAATGGGGAGTTTGTTGATACACTTTTTACTTTCAAGACGTGAAGACTTTGAAGATCCTCCGACATGAAAGACATAGAAGACGAACCATCACGAGTAGCGTCCAAGGGGGAGTTTGTTGATGCACTTTGTGTGGACGCGACTCGGTTCGGTTCGACTCGGCCTTGAAGACTTGAAGACACGAAGATCGAGACAAAGCTACAGCCAAGGGGGAGTTTGTTGGTGCACTTGTGTCTGTACTTTGTCTGTATTTCGTCATGATACAAAACGATGTCTTTAATGTAAGGTTGATGTAAGTTTGACCAAGTCAACCATCCTCCTGGATTGACTTGACCAAACAGTTAGAGAAATGTTGTAAGCTGGCTGTGTCGAAGGATGTGTCATCGAAGGATTGTTTTATATCCTTCGATGATGAGCTCGAAAGATAGACCACGAAGGATAGACCTCGAAGGATATCATCCTTCGAGGTGAATGTGATCTTTCGATGGGCTTTCTGGTCGACAGATGATCTGTCGATCAATCTGTCTGATCCTTCGACCAGACCTGCTGTGTCGGGTATATATACCCATGTGTTGTGTTCAGTTCGACAGATTAGGCAAGTTGACACAAGAGAAACAGAGAGAGCATTCTGTTGAGAGCACACACACACTTTGAGAGTTTATAGAATACTTCTGTAAACATTGAGCTTGTAACCGGACCCTTCATTCGTATTAATACATGTGGTGTTAATCGGTGAATCTTGTGTGTTGTGTTTGTGCTTGTTCTCGTATACATTCTCGGTTGCATGCTAGCTTGGATTCCGCACTCGCTAGTGTGTTTGATATAACAAGGATAAGGTTTTATCTCATCCTCGAGAGGGACCTACAGGTGAAAGTTCAAACAGTAAAGAAGACAGGCAAAGATTGGTCATAAACCATAAATACCCGGAACAAAGGATAAGGGTCAACCCTGACCTTTCTCAAGAGACCCTCTCATACATTGAAAAGTTGCTAACACACTACAGTGATGTGTTCGCTTGGTGTCCAGAAGATATGACCGGGATCCCCTGGGATATTGCCGAGCATAAGCTAAGAATACCACCAGAGATCAAGCCTGTGGTCCAGAAGAAAAGAAGCTTGGCACCTGAAAGAAGTCAGGCAGCCTGCCAAGAGGTTGAAAAGCTTGTGTCAGCCGGCATCCTCCGAGAAGTCAAGTACCAATCATGGGTTGCAAACCCAGTTATGGTCAAAAAACCAGACAACTCTTGGAGGATGTGCATAGACTTCAAGGATCTTAACAAAGCTTGGCCTAAGGATTGCTATCCACTACCAGAGATTGATCTCAAAGTTGACTCCCTCACCGGGTACTCGTTCAAATGTTTTCTTGATGCATACAAAGGTTATCACCAAATCCTCATGAAGGAAGAAGACGAGGAAAAAACAGCTTTTCACACGGACAAAGGAATCTTTTGCTATCAAAAGATGCCTTTCGGCCTCAAAAATGCAGGAGCAACCTATCAACGGCTCGTTGACAAAGCCTTCGAAAGCCAGATTGGCAAAAACATGGAGGCATATGTCGATGACTTGGTTATTAAAAGCAAGACGGAATACCAAATGCTCGATGATATTCAAGAAACTTTCAAGAACCTCAGAAAGGTTAACATGAAGCTTAATCCAGAAAAGTGTTCATTTGGATTTGAGGAAGGAAAATTTTTGGGCCACATTGTTGGAAAACAAAGCATCAAAGCCAACCCTAACAAAGTAAAAGCTGTCCTCGAAACCAAGCCACCAAAGACCAAGAAGGAGGTTGAAAGCTTGAATGGGAAGCTTGCAGCCTTGAAGCGTTTTACCTCCAAGTTAGCCGAAAGATCTCTGCCCTTCTATAAAACGCTCAAGAACTGCTCAGATAAAAAGGATTTCAAATGGACTGAAGAAGCTGAAGAAGCTTTCAACCAGATGAAGCAACATCTAGCTTCCCTACCAGACATTGCGGCACCAAAAACCGGGGAGTTAATATCGGTGTACCTCTCAATCACGGATGAGGCCATCAGTGCAGTCCTCACCATTGAGCGAGACAAGGCCCAGGTACCCGTTTATTTTTTCAGCAAAACTTTAAAATTAGCTGAAACGAAATACCCTCCCCTTGAAAAACTTGCTCTAGCCTTAGTTCAAACAGCTAGAAGGCTTCGAAGGTATTTCCAAGCACACCCCATACAAGTGGTCACCGACCAATCTATTAAGAGTGTGCTTGAAAAACCTGAAAACTCGGGGCGATTAGCCAAATGGGCCATAGAACTGGGTGAACATAACATCACCTATGTCCCAAGGAAAGCTATCAAGGCTCAAGTCTTGGCCGATTTCATTGTGGAAGTCCCAAACCAAACACTTACTGAAGTAAACACTGCCACCACTGAACCTTCCAACCCTGAAGCCTGGAAGCTTTTTACCGATGGGGCTTCAAGCGTTGAAGGGTCAGGGGCTGGATTAATTTTGATTAACCCAAAAGGTTTGGAGTTCACATATGCTCTTCGATTTGATTTTCAGACCACCAATAACAAGGCTGAATACGAAGCACTAATAGCCGGCCTAAGGCTGGCCAAAGAAATGAAGGTTGAAAAGCTTGAAGTGTTCACGGATTCGTTGCTGGTCTCAAGCCAAGTGAATGATAGCTACATAGCTAAAGAGCCCAACATGAAAAAATACAGAGAAAAATCAAAGGAACTAATGAGTACCTTCCAAGCATGCAACATCAAACAAATCCCCAGATCTCAAAACAAAAAGGCCGATGCCCTAAGCAAGCTTGCATCTCTCACTTTTGCCCACCTCACCAAAAAGGTACTGGTAGAAGTGTTGAAGGCACCATCCATTAATGAATTGGAGGTTCAAGATGTGGTTACCGAAGAAGAACCAAACTGGATGACTCCCATAAGAAAGTTCCTCAAAAATGGTGAATTACCCAATGATCAAGTGGAAGCTAAAAGGGTTGAAATCAAGGCAAGACAATACATGCTGCAAGGAGAAACCCTTTACAAAAAGGGTTACCTTGCTCCCTTGCTAAGGTGTGTCGGCCCCGAGCAAAGCAAGTATTTGATCAAGGAAATTCATGAAGGAGTGTGTGGAGCTCACTTTGGAGCTAGGTCGGTAGTTGCAAAACTCATGAACCTCGGATATTTCTGGCCTTCAATGCATCGCGACACAGCTGAAGAATTGAAGAAATGTAATGCCTGCCAGATCCATGCACCAATCCCAAAAAGTCCCAAGCACGATTTAGTCCCAATAACCCCCGCTTGGCCATTCCATAAGTGGGGAATGGACATTGTTGGTCCATTTCCCCCAAGCAAAGGAGGAGTAAAATTCCTACTAGTGGCGGTAGACTATTTCACCAAGTGGCCTGAGGTCAAACCACTTGCCAAGATCACAGGAAAGCAAGTCATCGACTTCGTCTGGGAAAACATCATTTGCCGTTATGGATTGCCAGGAGTACTTGTCACCGACAACGGAAGGCAATTTGCTGAGAAACCTTTTAGCGTTTGGTGCAAAGAATACAAAATCGATCAGGTTTTCAGCTCAGTGGCTTATCCACAATCAAACGGGCAGGTTGAGAGAACAAATAGAAGTATAGTGGAAGGAATCAAGACAAGATTGGGAAGATATGAAAGCAACTGGCTTGAAGAATTGCCTAGTGTTCTATGGGCAATTAGAACAACGGAAAAAACAAGCCATAAGAAAACACCTTACAGCTTGGTATTTGGATCCGAAGCTGTGATCCCTGCCGAAATAGGAGTTGTAACCCAAAGAATTGTCAACATGGATCCCGAAGCAAACCAAAAAGAGACCATGTTGAATTTACAACTCCTAGAAGAAGCAAGAGATCAAGCCGCAATTAAAGAAGCCAAATACAAGCAACAGATGGAAGCTTACTACAACAAAAAAGTCAAAAACGAACGTTTCAAGCCAGGGGACTTAGTTCTCAGAAACAACGAAGCCAGCAAGAAAGAAAATCAAGGAAAGCTTGGCCCAAAGTGGGAGGGTCCATACACCATCCTTGAAGCACACAAAGGTGGATCCTACAAGCTGGCTGATTCAGAAGGCAAAAGGCTTCCAAGGCATTGGAACGGCAAAACATTGAAAAGGTTCCATGTTTAAACGGAAAGTTTGGTTTGTATCAAAATGTATCTCAAGCAGAATTATGAATACCTTTTGTAAAAAGCAAGTATTGCTTTAATGAATGAAGTTGTTTTTATCAAACTTGTCTTTCTATCCTAAAATCAGGTTGAGAACCTAGCAAAAAACTCCATGGCAAGTGCCATGTAAGGGGATGAGCTCCCAGGCCACATCGCTCAATAGGTTCAAGGGTTGAATGAGCCTATATAAGGGGCGAGTTCCTAAATCAATACAACTCCATGAGACTTGTCAAGAAAAAATAAAATTGTCTCATAGACGGGTATAAGCAGCCCACACCAAATGTTCACGAAGTTTTAGAAATATAGTCTACAAAGAGGCTAGAAAAACCAAAAGAAATAATGAAAAGGATAGGTGTTATCTCTTCTTGTTAAAAATGCCAAGGCTAAGTGTCTGCAGCACTGAACCCTTTTAGGTATAAAAAACATAAGGGCAACACAAACCCGACAAAGACAAAGTTACAAAAGAGAACAAAACAAGTCCAAAAAAGAACAAAGTCAATTGGAAAAAATCACAAAGGCACAAATCAAGCCTGGATGCAAAACCAAAAAGCCTTCAAGGCTTCAAGCCACCCGGGCAATATCTCGAAACCTTAAAGGCTTCAACCTATTAACAGACAGCCAAAGGCTTGAACGGTTAAAAACCAAACGAACTGCCCTGACTAAAGAGGCACAAACATAAAACCATAATAAAAGAAAAATAGTTAGAACATCACATCATAAAAAGTCCTAAAAAGACTTCCAAACATAAGTTAAGGCAAGTCCTAGTAACTTGCAAATCTAATCATTGTCCAACGGCCATACAGGCCTTCAACATAACCAAAAGGAACCTTAGGGGTTCCTACCAAACCTAACATTGTTCAAGTTAACATTACAAACATAAGTTGTTTTCAGTGCTAAGAAAGCTACGAATCAAGCATCAACAGATTTGGAAACTCCAGAACCTTCGCCCTTGGCCTTCTTTGTTTTCTTCAACTTTTTAGTCTTCACACCTCCATCACCACCAACCGCCGAAGCCTCCAAGCTTGCATCCTTAGGAACATCCGGCTGACCTGAAAGGGTATCATCGCTATCCCCCGAATAGGACCTCTTCCTTGAAAGAGAGCCCAAAACCTCAGCACAAACCTTCTCATTTAGGCCCTCCGGTTTCAATTCCTGCAATACAGAAAGAGGTTTACCAAAACAAGTGGAAACCTGATGGATGTAGGGGTAGGTCAGCTTCTCCATTTGCTCAACGGAGCCTTTAAAAACATCAGAAGCCTCGGGACGAAACAGAGGTGACTTCTCCAAAGGATGACCGGATTCATGAAGTTTATACCCAGCAATGAGGCCTTGGTGTTTCCCCAGGTTAAGAAGCTTAGTGTAAACGTCACCAAGAGCAGAGTTAAACTCTTTGGAGTGCAATAGATAAGTAACCACTTGGTGAAAACCTTGCTCTATGAGCCATTGGTTATCCCCAGTAGCCTGAGCAACTGAAGCTTTCAACCCTTCTTTCTCCTTAATAAAAGCCTGCTTCTGAACAAACAAAGCTTCCCGGTCAGCCCTAAGTTTCAGCCTAGATGCCTCAAAGCTCTTTCTCAAATCACTTATCTCAATCTCATGCGTCTTTTTAAGATCACTAACCTTCTTGTCCCACGCCGATTCTTTCTCAGCAAAACTTGCAATCTCCTTCTTCATCACAGCCATGGAGGCTTTCATTTTATCTTTCTTCTTGGAGAACTCTTCATACTCCTGCATCCTCTGACGAAAACGGGCAATGCCTTGAGGAAGCATGGCAGCAAGATTGCAAGTACTTAAAATCATACGGGACAACATCAAATCATCATCCATCCCAGCAATGGTCTTGTGAACTGATGGAGGAGCAATGTGACTTAGAGCATCCTCACAAACAGCAGCATCTTTGAAGCTGTCATCATTCTTCACTGACCAAGTAGGCACATAAATCCCTTCCGGGTCCAACCCTTCAACGTCCCTGCTCGAAGACTCCTGAACAGGAGTGGCAACAACCTTCTTGCTTGAAACCTTTTTACCATGAATAACCAATTCCTTATCCTTCTCAGCACCTGCTTCAACACCTTGATCTTCCGAAACTTCAATATCATCACTCAAGTCCACCTTTTCAGTAGAAGTGGATTGAGGACCAGCTTTCAACAACCGACGAGAAGATCGACGGGTTGAAGATTTAGGAGCATTAGACTTAGAAAAACCCTTAGCAGTAGCAGCACTAACATAGCCTGAGCCCTTAAACCTTTGATCAGCAGTTCTAACCACAACATTCTCACCAGGAACAGACGGAGCATCCTCAAAAACAACATCAGAAGTGTCGTCGCTCTTAATAAAATCCAAAGCAGACATGACTACAAAAAACAACAACACATAAGTCATAAATTAAGAAAACAATAAAAAGAACGAAAAAGGAAAATGCATACCCATGCCACTCCTCATAAGAACCGGATCCCAATCAACATTCCCCCAAATTTTACTAACCCCTAATAGAACAAGTAAGTGTTCAGGAAAGGGACGAACCCTAGAAGGGCAGTCCCGGATGGCATTAAGAAAAACAGCATTCAATTCAGAATCGGAAGGTTCCGGAGCATTGAGAACAGCATCCGGATTCCTCCACACCATTTTGAAGGGGATGATAGTATCGGAAACCCAGAAAAAGCGGTCTTTCCAAGCCCCAAGTGTAGTAACCATCGATGCAATAAGGCAGGTATCAACTTTGGTTGTTTCAAAAGTAAACCAATCGCCATTCTTAGCCAAACGAAAAAACCGGCGAAAGAGTAAAAGGGAAGGATCATAGCCGAGAGCACGACATAAAACCTCAAAATGCAAAACCCTAGCCATCCCCTTTGGATGGACTTGCCCAAAAGAAACACGATAATACTCCAACAAGTTCAAAACAAAAAATGAAAAGGGATATCGAAGATTTGAGAACTCAAAATGACTACAATAAAGGGCAATCGAACCAGAAGGTGGTTTATCAACGGGAACATCACAAGCAGGGGCAGTGGGATCAAACTTCCTATCAATACCATATTCCATACAAAATAAATCTACTTCCTCTTGTGTTAACCGGGAAAAAGATTTTGCTAAGTCCTTACGAGCACCCATTTTTTGAAAGCGAAAAATGCATAATGAAAGATGAATAAGAAACAGGGACTTACCTTAGAGAAGAGGAATGGAATTGAAACCGGGAATAAATTATGAAACAAAGGGATAAGTATGGAAACATAAAATAAATATAAGTCTACAATAGGGGTAATAATGGCAACACAGTAACTTCTGCGAAAACCGCCACCCTATCAACTGCCATACATCAATCACATCAATTGTCAGTTATTTGAAATTCAAATTCAAAACATTAACTGCCTTCAACCTTTCAAGCCTTCAAGCATGGAACCCTTGAAACTTTTGGGCAGTAAAACACGCGTATAAAGTCAGAAGTCTTTGAGCTCATCTCCCAAAAACCTCTGACTTGGGGGGCTGATGACGGGGGTAGCCCAAGATTGAATAAAATGGCTAATTACGTAAATGCTTAAATGGTTAAATGGTTCAAAGCTTAAAAAGCTGTGAGAAAGGAAAAAGCAACACGGAAACAGTAGCCAGTCACATCTGGAGATCGCTTCACCAACCCACAGCCGCAAAGGCAATGCAGGTCTGCACAATGCACGCTATTATCCGGGGAACAAAAGCCTTCAACCCCCAAAAGGGGAAACCCTCCACTGCAAGCGAGGTTGCTAGTCTAATCCATTCCACTTCGGGAGATGCCTTCCCTTATAAAATGATACTTCATTTACTTCAGGGGACATCTGGACCAGCTCTGATTCTTCAATCTCTGGTCATTCACACCGAATGCTTGTCTCGCACAAGTCATTCCCTTTCACATCCAACACACACATTCCCTTTGCTTCCACTTCCGAATCTGAGCACAATTCAGAGGAGGATCCATAGCAAAGAATAACAATAAACTAGTAAACCTCCTTCCACGTCTCGCAAACGTGGGGGGACCCCACGACCTGCGTTAGGCAAGGTTGAACCCTTCAACCATTCTGCCTAGCCAGTCCAGCTACCACCGTTGGTCTTGTATTTGTTATATCAACAACTTCCAAACATAAGTTAAGGCAAGTCCTAGTAACTTGCATATCTAATCATTGTTCAACGGCCATACAGGCCTTCAACATAACCAAAAGGAACCTTAGGGGTTCCTGAGAACCTAATATTGTTCAACAGTTACAAACCACGAATTGTTTTAACAAAATGCTAAGAAAGCTACGAATTTTAGGCATCAGCAGAAGGCTTAGTAGCCCCAGAAATGCTACCCTTGGCCTTCTTAGTCTTCTTAACCTTCTTAGCCTTCGGACCTTGATCATCAACAGCTGAAACTTCCAAACTAGCATCCTTCGGAACATCGGCCTCCCCAGGAAAACTATCCTCACTATCCCCCGAAAAGGAACGTTTCCTCGACAGGGATCCAAGCAGTTCAGCACATAACTTGTCATTCAAACCATCCGGCTTCAGTTCCTGTAAAGCAGAGAGAGGCTTACCATAACAAGAGGAAACTTGACTGACATACGGGTAGGATAACCTCTCCATTTGCTCCACGGAACTCTTAAAGACCTCAGAAGCTTCGGGACGGTATAGAAGAGATTGCTCCAAAGGGTTGCCAGACTCACAAAGCTTATAACCTACAATAAGGCCTTGGTATTTTCCCAGGTTGAGCAGCTTAGTGTAGACATCACCGAGAGCGGAGTTAAATTCCTTATAGTGCAAGAGATAGGTAACCACCTGATGAAACCCATGTTCAATAAGCCATTGGTTATCCCCGGTAGTTTGGGCAACCAAAGCTTTCAAACCATCCTTCTCCTTATCAAAAGCTTTCTTTTGCACAGCCAAGGTTTCCCGGTCAGACTTCAGTTTCAATAAGTTAGCTTCAAAACTCCTCAATCTTCTTATTCCAACCCAACTCCTTCTCAGAAAAGCTCTCAATTTCCTTCTTCATGGCAGCAATAGAAGCCTTCATTTTCTCCTTCTTCTTGGAAGTCTCTTCATATTCCCGCATCCCTTTGGCAAAACGGGTGACACCTTCAGCCAAAAAGGCAGAAAGGTTGCAGGAACTGAGCATCATCCTTGAGATAAGATGATCACCCTCCATCTCAGATATGGCATCTCGAACACCAGGAGGAGTAAAATGAGCCAACGCTTCAGCACACACAACAGGATCCTTAAAATTATCACCAACCTTAACCTTCCAATTGGGCACATAAATGTCATCTGAACCCTCGAAGCTTTCAACACTCTTGACCGATGAACCTTCAATAGCAGAAATAGCACCCTTCTTGACCAATTTCTTCTTCTTGCTCGAAACGATCAACTCCTTATCTTTGCCTTTACCAACATCCACAGCTTGATCCTCTGATGCTTCGATGTCATCACTAACGTCAACAGGCTCTGAGCCAGAGGGCTGATCAACACCCTTCAGATGACGTTGAGAACGACGAGTAGAACCTTTGGACACAGTAACCTTGGTGAAGCCTTTGACATTTGGAACATTGACATAACCAGAACCCTCAAACCAATAGTCAGCACCCTTAACAACCGCATTCTCACCAGGGGTAGCAGCAGCATCACCAAAAACAATGTCCGAGGTATCATCACTCTTAATAAAATCCAAGGCAGACATAACTACAATACAAAATATAAAAAGACATAAGCAGACAAATAAAAAGAAATAAAAAGCAGGAAAGGGAAAAAGGCATACCCTTCCCATCTCTAATAAGCACCGGGTCCCGGTTAGCATTTTCCCAAATTTTACTTATACCCAATAACACCAACAGATGCTCAGGAAAGGGACGAAACCTCGAAGGGCATTCCCTAAGAATTTCTAAAAAACGGGTGTTTATCTCCGAATCAGAAGGCTCCGGCTCGTTCAGAACAGCATCCGGGTGTCTCCAAATAAGTTTGAAAGGAACAATTTCCTCCGACACCCAGAAAAAACCGATCCTTCCAAACCCCAAGTGTAGAAACCATGGACGAAATCAAACAAGTATCAACTTGACTGGTTTCGAAGGTAAACCAATCACCATTTTTGGCAAGACGAAAGAAACGACGGAATGATAGAAGAGTAGGATCATACCCACAAGCCCGGCAGAGAATCTCGAAATGCAAAACCCTAGCCATACCTAGGGGATGAACTTGACCGAAAGACACTCGATAATATTCCAACACATTCAACACAAAGTTTGAAAACGGATAACGGAGGTTCGAAAACTCAAAATGACGACAATACAAGGCAATCATACCAGAAGGACAAGCATTGACAGATTTATCACAAGCTGGTGCAACCGGCCTATACTTCGTCCCTATTCCCCATTCCGCACAAAATAAATCGACTTCCTCTTGGGTCAGTCGAGAGAAGGATTTTGCCATATCCTTCCGAGCACCCATAACTATGAACAATTAAAAAGAAGAAGAAGAGAAAGAACTAACCTGATTTTTGAAGGAAAGGGGGGAACTTGAAAGAAAAGAAGAGGAAAAAGTGATGTTTATCCGGAAGTAAAACATGTAAATAAGTAAGATATAAAATAATATATAGGGGTAATAATGGCAAACAGTAACTGCCACCCTAAAAACTGCCACACATCAATCACATCAACCGTCAGTCATTTCAAAATTTCAAATATTAACTGAACACAACCTTTCAAGCCTTCAATCATGGAACCCTTGAAACTTTTAGGCAGTAAAACACGCGTATAAAGTCAGAAGTCTTTGAGCTCATCTCCCAAAAACCTCTGACTTGGGGGGCTGATGACGGGGGTAGCCCAAGATTGAATAAAATGGCTAACTACGTAAATGCTTAAATGGTTAAATGGTTCAAGGCTTAAAAAGCTGTTAGAAAGGAAAAAGCAACACGGAAACAGTAGCCAGTCACATCTGGAGATCACTTCACCAACCCACAGCCGCAAAGGCAATGCAGGTCTGCACAATGCACGCTATTATCCGGGGGACCAAAGCCTTCAACCCCCAAAAGGGGAAACCCTCCACTGCAAGCGAGGTTGCTAGTCTAATCCATTCCACTTCGGGAGATACCTTCTCTTATAAAATGACACTTCATTTACTTCAGAGAGGACATCTGGACCAGCTCTGATTCTTCAATCTCTGGTCGTTCACATCGAATGCTTGTCTCGCACAAGTCATTCCCTTTCACATCCAACACACACATTCTCTTTGCTACCACTTCCAAATCTGGATACAATTCAGAGGAGGATCTATAGCAAAGAACAACAATAAACTAGTAAACCTCCTTCCACGTCTCGCAAACGTGGGGGGACCCCACGACCTGCGTTAGGCAAGGTTGAACCCTTCAACTGTTCTGCCTAGCCAGTCCAGCTACCACCGTTGGTCTTGTATCTGTTGTATCAACACCCCAGTTTTAGTCAGGGGTATTTTTGGCATTTTTGTTTTAAACTTTACAACTTGCCATTTTGATCCAATTCTTATTTTACATAAAAAATAAAAGAAAACAATTTAATGTTATAAAAAAACCTATAACAATATATATATATATATATATATATATATATATACATACAAACACATTTACTGTGTGTCTCCATTTTTTCCCGTTTCTCTCTCTCTCTCTCTACACCAACCCACCACCATCAATATCTACCACCGCCACCACCCATTACTGCCGCCGACACCCATCACCGCCACCACCATCATATGCCACCACCCACTCCATCACTTTCCACCACCCGTCTCTCTCTTTCTCTCTCTTTACAGCCCCACCAAACTACCACCGGTTACCGCCCACTTCCATCTTCATAATCGGTCACCATCTTCACAAAATCACATCGTCATCGACATCAGTGCTAAGAGAAATGACACAGTTGGAAAGTGATTTATCGGAGAACCCATCAACAAACATAAAACACCACCACTGCCACCGTACATGGTGGTGCCACTGCCAGAAAGCTCAGCCGCCGCCACTGCAGATCCTTTTTCTATATTCGATCTCGCTCTTTCGTGTCTATCTCTCTCTCCCTCTCTGTGAACCTGCTGATAAACCACGTCTCCGCCGCCGTCGTGTGCGGCGGCTCTCCCGTTTTCTTAGCTCCAGATCTGTAGGTGAGGGGGTGTAGATCAGATTTTTATAAATATAAATGTGTGTATGTGCCCTAATATAAATAAAAATATGATTGAATAGATCATATTTTTAATAATAATAATAATAATAATAATAATAATAATAATAATAATAATAATAATAATAATAAATAAAATTCAGATTTCTATCTTTTATAATAATTATTATATACTAGCGGTAAGACCCATGTGCAAACACGGGTGGTTTCTTAGAAAACCATGCATAACACATATTAATAGAACGTATAGATAGGTATATACATATTGTACCAAAACGTGTTATCTATTATAGCTTAAAGACAAGTATAAACATAGATTATCGGTTAATATATCAGTTACATACAATTATTTCCATTCTGTTATCCGAAAAAGCGCGTATCCACCCAGTGACAATGAAACCTGTTTATAGACATAACTACATATAAAAAATGTCTAAGAAGCAAAATTAGTACCACCGACGAATCAAATGTACAACCACAAACAGTCATCACATGAAACATTGTCTATAAATTTTCAATCAACGCAACACAAACTAAGAAGTCTTTATCTTTGTCACGAAATGCACAACTTTTGTTAACTTCAGCAATTGAGTAGAGTTGTGAAATTCAAACGAAAGTTCATCACCAAAATCAATATTGCAAGATCTCAGATAACCAGACTGTAACAACCTTGATTTTCAAACATGTACTTGTTTGATACACATATCATGTTTTGAGATGCAATTTGTTTGATACATGTTTAGTCTTATTGTTGCTACATGTTTTGCCGACCCAAACACGTGAATAATTTCAAATTGTTCTAGTTTCATACTTGTAAACAAGGCCACACTAATTACAAGAACCAAATTGTCATTCCTTGAAACTTGCTTGAAAACGCTGATTTTAAATCCGTAGATAAAACCGTCACTATTTTACAAAATATAAAGCTCGGGGACTAAGTTGTAATTTTTGAAACTTGAAAGTTCGGGTTAAAAACGTAGAATTTGTAAAACATTAAGTTTAGGGTCCTTTATGACATTTTTGAAACTTGTTTTATAAATAAAAAGATAAGTTTTTAAAACTTTTAAAAGTATAGGGTTTAAAATGTAATTTTGGAAACTTATATTTTATATAAAATAAATAAATATATATTTTTGAAATATAAGTCAAGGGACCATTTGGTCATTAGTTTAAAGATGTACTTCAGGGTCCATTTTAGACAATTATAAAACTGATTTTAACCAAAAACTGTCTAACCGGGTTAAATTATTACAAAGGAAACATGTTTAAAACAACTAACCTAGTTAGTCTACCTAGTTAAATATTTCAGGGACTATAATGGCCATTTTTGAAACTGTTTTAACGGGAAAAGACTAACCCAGTTAACTTTTTTTTAAAAGAAATACTCTTTAAACAACTAACTCAGTTAGTTAATTTAACTAACTATTCAGGGACCTGTTCTGTATTATACGTAAACACCAGGGACTAATCTTATAACTTCAAATTCAAAACGGTTTTACACCGTGTGTATCGCCGGAATCGTTCCAAGACGCAAACTGACAAAGCTCTCTGATCTACGAACATTTCTGCTTGTTCTCCTCGACATCTTGAACCGTCCAAAGTCCTTAATTCCACCGAACCATGCAATTGTGTTTTCGATATCGGAAACGTTTAAAAAAATTTTAAGTGGAATTAAATTTGTCGGATTTCGGTCGTTTCTGAAGCAATTGAACATCATTATAAGACTCCTGCAACCTTCACGAATCTCTCAGACCCTTCAATTCACATAAAAACTTCGTAAAACACTCCTGGTTCACCTCTGTTTCTTCGCCGGAAATCCAGCTCGCCAGAGTTATTCGGAACGACATTTCAGACGATACCGGACATAGTTTCTGATCACCGATCGGTATTTTATCGTACACTCAACATCCCTGTTAAATTAATTTAAGTATTATGCACGTTTCGTCGGGTAATTCGTTCGGTTGACTTCTGTTGACTAAAATTTGGGGAAGATGATGAATATAAATATAATTTTAAATTTCTATTTTGTTATCAGTTACAAATAAATTCATAATAAATCGATGCTACCTTTATAAATTCCGAAATTTTTATCTTATATTCCTGACATGTTAAGGTATTTATTACAAATATAAAAGTTTGTAAAATTTTTATAGATCTATTTTATTTTAATTAAAATCTGTTCTGAATTTAAATATTTATATTAATTCTAATTTTAGGAATTTATTTATGAAATTTTTATGTTAAACATTTTGAACAGTATACTTTGTAAAAATAAATTTTTATAAATATTTGAAACTGTTCTGATATTTTTATAATTAAAACAGTTAAATCTCATGTTTTATTAAGTTTAATTGTATTAATTTAATTATTCTGATTTGTAAAATATATCCAAATTATTTTTATAATTTCATGCATGTTATTTTGAGATTATTAAAAATTAGAAACCATGTTTAATTATTTTGCATGTTATTTTTATATAATAAACCTTATAAAATCAGTTTTTGTGAAATTATTCTTTTAATTCCAGAATATTATATACAAAATTTATCAAAGGTCATAATATTTATTTTAAATCTGTATTATTGCACGACATTATTTAAAAATATTATTTCTAATTTTTCTATTTTAAATAATTATTTAAGTAATTATTTACACAATTATTCAGTTAATTCATTTTTCAACAATTAATTAAACTATTTATTTAAAACATAATTATTTTTCTGCCATGATAATTATTTTCAATCTGATTTATACTTGTTATATAATTAAAATATCATTTTTAATTATTCTGTCCTAAATTAATTATTAGATAATTAATTTGTATAATTATCACATTATTCTGAAAATACATATGTTTTGATAATACTGAATATAATTTTTACCTTCTGTAATTAAACTTGGACTTATGAATTATATTTTTAAAACTCTTAAATTATACAAACTGTTTACATAATTTTTTTTAGATATATATGTATAAATATACTTAAAGTATAATTATTTATTTATATATATTTGTTTAAATATACAAATAAGAATATTTTACTTGTTATTTGTATAATCTAGTATTTATATAAACACTTCTCAAATTTATCAAATTACCAAGTGTTCCCCAAACAGATTGTCAAATCGTACAACACAAAACCTTGTCACTGTTTATACAAAAATCACAATGTTGCCCTTGTTAATGCTATGTTCCATATGTGTTGTTTCATGCATGTTTATAGAGTAGCGTGGAAAGTCTTGTTCCTGCAAACTCTTATCTATATACTTGTTTGGAATTTGATTCACAAGCAAGGTGAGTTCATAGTCCCCATTTTCTGTTTTACAATATTTTCGGGGTGAAACATATGTAATAATGTGATACAAACTCATTTGCATTGTTGTGGCTATCTTGATTGTTTTCTTGCAATTGTTGATTACTTGATGCTTAACTTACATTCATTAACTCCGATCAAGCCGAGCGGTACATTATAGCGCTATAGGGGGAACGCCTCACCCGACTTCACGGTCAATTGTTGTTGTTGTTGTTGTTGATAGTCATGTTAGTCATTATGCGAGGTCTGGGTGATCACTGCCGTGTCATGCAACACAGGTTTGAATGTTAACCAAGCGGGACTTGTTTCAATCAGTTGTTTAGAACATATCAAATGCCACATTGTTAAACATTTTATTTAATTATCACATTATTTGTTTATTACCAAACTAACCAAAACCTATGAACTCACTCAACCGTTTGTTGACCCGTTTATTTTAACATATGTTTTAGGTGTTGATTGTTTGAAGTTAGCTTTGCTTATGGATCACATAGGATTGCTCAAGACAAGTGCCTTAGCAAAATAAAAACAAGACTTTTGTGAACAATGTGTTATAGTTGTTATGTACTAGTTTGGATGAGAATGCAATCCTACCAATCAACTTAATTATATTTCAACTTTAATTTAACCACCATGTGCTCATATGCATTCTATCAAGTTTCGTGATGCCCTCGACGTTTCCGCCTCCGGTCAGGGTGTCACAGGTTGGTATCAGAGCCATGGTTATAGGGAATTAGGTTATTAGAAATTTCTTTTGACCTAGACTATAACTTACCTAGGACCCCTATCCACTAGATATTCTGTCCGCTTCTTTGTCTCTATCTCTATTCTTACTCTTGAAACCTTAGCCTCGTCACGGTGGATTTCTCTCGTTTAACTTTTAGGCTATACAAATTACTTATCATATGTCCTCAGGTGATTTAAAATTTTTCAAAACCTCTTCTGATTTTTAAACTCTCGTCAAAGTCTTGGGCTCCAATAACGAACTCGTGCAATCTGGAAGGGTGGGTGCCTGTATTCTGAGTTTTCTGTCTAGGCAAGCACTTCGTATATATCTCATCAGACGCGAGACCAGTTGTGCTTACCTGGGAATTCTCGGGATGAGTGTCCACTTATAGGCTAAAGCACGACTTCATTAAGTTATAAGAACCCAACTACTTTGATTAGTCACTGATATTATTTATTTGCCAAATAAACGATGTCCATCTTGTTGTGTTTTCTCTCTCGTCTTCATTGATTTTATGAAACTATTCCATTCCATTTCGACTCCTATGACCTTATGTTTTCCCCTACTGCTTCTAGACATGTAGATGGTCCAGTGACTCTTTTACCCATGATTTTCCTAGCCATTAAAACACAAATCACACTACATCTTTTTACTAAAGATATTCACTATCAAGCAGAAACCTAACCAACTTTTATCACATGACTACGATGTTTTATAAATAATATAAATCGTTTTACCAAAACTCCTTTCAAATTTAAATTATTTCCAGATCATACCTGTTTAAAATCAAAATTTCAAACTGGCTATGATAAACTATTTTAAAACATATAAACAATGAAGTTAGAAACATTTTTGCACACTGCCACCCGAATAACCATCTGTCCTCACTAAAGGTTTTCTTTATAGGGACAACCTATCCTTTTTATAGTTTTCATTTCGTTAAAAAAAAAAATCTTTTAAAATTTTTGCCGCCTAAACCTGACAGCAATCACCGTCTCCTTTTTCAAAACTTAACATCACCAATTTTCTTTCCGGCATCTGATCTTTCTTTTGGAAGATGCCTCTACGACGAGACACACGTTTGCCTACCTGGGAACTACCGATGAGAGTACAGTATGCCTATAGGCTCAAGGCATGTTACCCTAATTCGAAAGGATTGTTTTCTTTTTCTCTGTTTCAGAACAATCCAAGTTCTAATCAACCTACGTTGTACTATTATCAAATTATTACGATACGATTCCCTCTTTTTCAAAGTTCAAAATTTTCTCGAGACCATACCTGTCAGATTCAAATTTTCAAACTAGCTGTAGGACGTAGCAGGGAAGCTCTAACCGATCCTATGGTGTAATCCGGAATTTCCTTATGTATTTAAGGGAATCACCACCCAAGCTAGTCTACACAAGAACTACAATTTCTGATGTAATCCAATACCCCATACCCAAACTTTTCTTAGCTCAACAAAAACCCCATGGCAAATGTCCCACCAGCATATGCTGAATCTTCAAATGCAGCAAACATTCATCCCTTCCTTCAGTTTACTAAATTACACTATCAAGAGAGGTATCAAAAACTCAAGCAGCATGAAGTTCTTAATATTAGTGGTATTGATTGGCAACATATGGGAATGATTGATCCCAGTGGTTTACTGGCGAGATCACTACTACCTAATACGCCCTGGCGTCGTTTCTTCGACATCCTAGAACCATCATACGATGAACTGGTGTATGAGTTCTCGTCCACTTTCTATTATAAATATAATAGAAACCTTACCGATGAATCCATTCATTTTCAACTTTGTGGACAACATTATACTATGTCATTGATAGAATTCGCAGTTCGTCTAGGCATATATACAAATGAAGAGGCTAAACAACCCATTTTTACGGAGGCATCAACCTCTTATTCCTCCGCTGATATGGTAAGTTATTGGCAATGCCATTCATCAAAAGCATGGTGTGGCCACAATAGTGCTACGAGCTTCACAAACCCTTGTTATCAATATATGCACCGTGTGTTAGCCAACACTATCACGGGGCGCAAGCATAATCCACAAAGGGTTAAAAAAATCGAACTTTTCTATCTGCGTAGTATGTTTGAGCAAGTTCCTTGTAATATTGCCCACGGACTTGCTGGATATTTTTCTAGTCAAAAATCACAACCTCTGAAAAGTCTCATGGGAGGGTCTTACGTCACAAAGCTAGCACAATCATTAGGTATCTTAAGTGATCAGATTATCCAGGGATTATCTCCACCAAAGGCACCTGGGATTGTAAATCCTTACACCATGAGGCTAATCCCTGTTCATATTGACACACTAACTCAACCATCCCAATCGGAGGGAACTTCAGTTACCTTAGAGAATACCTTCCCACAAAATTTACAACAATCATTTTTCCAATTTCCACCATCATCTTCTTATCAATTTGATATGCAGCCACCGCTGCCATACATACAAGAGCATATTACCACTAACGTATCACAACCATTAACACCTAACGTTTCACAAGGCCACTCACCCATAATTTTTGAGGAGGATCCAATAATGCAAGAAATTTATGAAGACTTGATGCTTCAAGAACAGTTAGCATCGGAGTCTTTTCTGCCACATTCTCTCCAGTCACGGTTGGACGAAGTAGAACAACTGCCAACAACTAATATAGCAGGCCCAAGTACGGTGCCTCAAATGGATCTACGTCCAGATCAAATGGTAGTTGAAATAGCTAGGTTAAGCAATCAGGTCCAAGATTTGTCACGGCAAGTACAATGGCTGACAGAAAGGAATCAATGGTTGGAAAGCATGCTAGCTGCTCGTATGCAACTGGATCCACTACCTCCACTACCTGATAGTTTTGAGCCTGAAATCGATCCATTTCACGACATGTTCTAAATGTAATTTGCATGATAGACCGTCAAACAAACAATGCTATCTATGTTTTAATTCAATTGATGTTGTGTTATAGTGATGCTTATTTGACTTAAACTTATACTATGTTTACGCTCTTATTCATGCTTAGAGTTTTACACACGTACCATTTCAATTGTTGAAACAAAGCATCTTTCTTTTACCATGTCCATAATTTATCACATGGCAAGATAAGCTATGCAGACTGTGCAACGAGTCAAGTAATTATGGGTGCACACAAAATTATGAGATTCGATGCATGGAAACCATAGTGAGCCTTGTTAAGTGTGATGGCATAAAATCTAGAGTGGTTAGATAACGAGGCGATTGTAATATCATAAGAACATGGTGGATACGCCGCTGGTACTTCCTATATATAAGTGTTCTTATTGTATTATTTGTCGTAACGTTATCCAAGTCACTTGAGGATTTTATGTTATCCCAGACCCATTTGTGTTAACTTAAACAAAAGCTTTTCATAAATATTCATTTCCGTCTCTGATGAAGTATCCACTGGAAAAATGAACTAGCTACTCATTTTTCGCTTCTGAAAGAGATATCCACTGGGAAATGGATATCCATTTGTTTAAATCCTTCATTTCCGTTTCTGATGAAGTATCCACTGGAAAATGAATTACCCATTCATTTTCGCTTCTAAAGAAATATCCACTGGGAAATGAATAATCTGTTCATAATAATTCATTTCCATTTCTGATGAAGTATCCACTGGAAAATGAATTACCCATTCATTTTCGCTTCTGAAGAAATATCCACTGGGAAATGAATTATCCATTACTTGCTTGTTTGTACATACATTTGTTTACATTGCAATTACATTTTTACGGTCTCTTTCGAATAAATTTCGGGACGAAATTTTCTAAAGTAGGGGAGACTGTAACAACCTTGATTTTCAAACATGTACTTGTTTGATACACATATCATGTTTTGAGATGCAATTTGTTTGACACATGTTTAGTCTTATTGTTGCTACATGTTTTGCCGACCCAAACACGTGAATAATTTCAAATTGTTCTAGTTTCATACTTGTAAACAAGGCCACACTAATTACAAGGACCAAATTGTCATTCCTTGAAACTTGCTTGAAAACGCTGATTTTAAATCCGTAGATAAAACCGTCACTATTTTACAAAATATAAAGCTCGGGGACTAAGTTGTAATTTTTGAAACTTGAAAGTTCGGGTTAAAAACGTAGAATTTGTAAAACATTAAGTTTAGGGTCCTTTATGACATTTTTGAAACTTGTTTTATAAATAAAAAGATAAGTTTTTAAAACTTTTAAAAGTATAGGGTTTAAAATGTAATTTTGGAAACTTATATTTTATATAAAATAAATAAATATATATTTTTGAAATATAAGTCAAGGGACCATTTGGTCATTAGTTTAAAGATGTACTTCAGGGACCATTTTAGACAATTATAAAACGGATTTTAACCAAAAACTCTCTAACCGGGTTAAATTATTACAAAGGAAACTTGTTTAAAACAACTAACCTAGTTAGTCTACCTAGTTAAATATTTCAGGGACTATAATGGCCATTTTTGAAACTGTTTTAACGGGAAAAGACTAACCCAGTTAACTTTTTTTTAAAAGAAATACTCTTTAAACAACTAACTCAGTTAGTTAATTTAACTAACTATTCAGGGACCTGTTCTGTATTATACGTAAACACCAGGGACTAATCTTATAACTTCAAATTCAAACCGGTTTTACACCGTGTGTATCGCCGGAATCGTTCCAAGACGCAAACTGACAAAGCTCTCTGATCTACGAACATTTCTGCTTGTTCTCCTCGACATCTTGAACCGTCCAAAGTCCTTAATTCCACCGAACCATGCAATTGTGTTTTCGATATCGGGAACGTTTAAAAAAATTTTAAGTGGAATTAAATTTGTCGGATTTCGGTTGTTTCTGAAGCAATTGAACATCATTATAAGACTCCTGCAACCTTCACGAATCTCTCAGACCCTTCAATTCACATAAAAACTTCGTAAAACACTCCTGGTTCACCTCTGTTTCTTCGCCGGAAATCCAGCTCGCCAGAGTTAGTCGGAACGACATTTCAGACGATACCGGACATAGTTTCTGATCACCGATCGGTATTTTATCGTACACTCAACATCCCTGTTAAATTAATTTAAGTATTATGCACGTTTCGTCAGGTAATTCGTTCGGTTGACTTCTGTTGACTAAAATTTGGGGAAGATGATGAATATAAATATAATTTTAAATTTCTATTTTGTTATCAGTTACAAATAAATTCATAATAAATCGATGCTACCTTTATAAATTCCGAAATTTTTATCTTATATTCCTGACATGTTAAGGTATTTATTACAAATATAAAAGTTTGTAAAATTTTTATAGATCTATTTTATTTTAATTAAAATCTGTTCTGAATTTAAATATTTATATTAATTCTAATTTTAGGAATTTATTTATGAAATTTTTATGTTAAACATTTTGAACAGTATACTTTGTAAAAATAAATTTTTATAAATATTTGAAACTGTTCTGATATTTTTATAATTAAAACAGTTAAATCTCATGTTTTATTAAGTTTAATTGTATTAATTTAATTATTCTGTTTTGTAAAATATATCCAAATTATTTTTATAATTTCATGCATGTTATTTTGAGATTATTAAAAATTAGAAACCATGTTTAATTATTTTGCATGTTATTTTTATATAATAAACCTTATAAAATCAGTTTTTGTGAAATTATTCTTTTAATTCCAGAATATTATATACAAAATTTATCAAAGGTCATAATATTTATTTTAAATCTGTATTATTGCACGACATTATTTAAAAATATTATTTCTAATTTTTCTATTTTAAATAATTATTTAAGTAATTATTTACACAATTATTCAGTTAATTCATTTTTCAACAATTAATTAAACTATTTATTTAAAACATAATTATTTTTCTGCCATGATAATTATTTTCAATCTGATTTATACTTGTTATATAATAAAAATATCATTTTTTAATTATTCTGTCCTAAATTAATTATTAGATAATTAATTTGTATAATTATCACATTATTCTGAAAATACATATGTTTTGATAATACTGAATATAATTTATACCTTCTGTAATTAAACTTGGACGTATGAATTATATTTTTAAAACTCTTAAATTATACAAACTGTTTACATAATTTTTTTTAGATATATATGTATAAATATACTTAAAGTATAATTATTTATTTATATATATTTGTTTAAATATACAAATAAGAATATTTTACTTGTTATTTGTATAATCTAGTATTTATATAAACACTTCTCAAATTTATCAAATTACCAAGTGTTCCCCAAACAGATTGTCAAATCGTACAACACAAAACCTTGTCACTGTTTATACAAAAATCACAATGTTGCCCTTGTTAATGCTATGTTCCATATGTGTTGTTTCATGCATGTTTATAGAGTAGCGTGGAAAGACTTGTTCCTGCAAACTCTTATCTATATACTTGTTTGGAATTTGATTCACAAGCAAGGTGAGTTCATAGTCCCCATTTTCTGTTTTACAATATTTTCAGGGTGAAACATATGTAATAATGTGATACAAACTCATTTGCATTGTTGTGGCTATCTTGATTGTTTTCTTGCAATTGTTGATTACTTGATGCTTAACTTACATTCATTAACTCCGATCAAGCCGAGCGGTACATTATAGCGCTATAGGGGGAACGCCTCACCCGACTTCACGGTCAATTGTTGTTGTTGTTGTTGTTGTTGATAGTCATGTTAGTCATTATGCGAGGTCTGGGTGATCACTGCCGTGTCATGCAACACAGGTTTGAATGTTAACCAAGCGGGACTTGTTTCAATCAGTTGTTTAGAACATATCAAATGCCACATTGTTAAACATTTTATTTAATTATCACATTATTTGTTTATTACCAAACTAACCAAAACCTATGAACTCACTCAACCGTTTGTTGACCCGTTTATTTTAACATATGTTTCAGGTGTTGATTGTTTGAAGTTAGCTTTGCTTATGGATCACATAGGATTGCTCAAGACAAGTGCCTTAGCTAAATAAAAACAAGACTTTTGTGAACAATGTGTTATAGTTGTTATGTACTAGTTTGGATGAGAATGCAATCCTACCAATCAACTTAATTATATTTCAACTTTAATTTAACCACCATGTGCTCATATGCATTCTATCAAGTTTCGTGATGCCCTCGACGTTTCCGCCTCCGGTCAGGGTGTCACACAGACCTTCCAACAATAGCGTAGCTGAATCCAGTTTTGGTTTTTTGAGATCTTGTTAGCAGTTCCTGGACTTCACATTTGAGATTTTGGATCTTGATAGGCTTTGGATTATCAGTATGCAGATTCAACGTAGAAGATACATCTGATGGCAAATGCTAAAACACAGAAAATTGAATAATGAATTATATAAAATATTGATATATATCCGAAATTGTTGAACTAACGAAACAAAGTAAGGACTGCAAAAACTTACAAGCATGTCTTCAGCATGTGTGGTGAAGTGTAAGACTGGCTTTGAAGTGGATGATACTAAACGAACCTTTTGAACTTTACACAGTCTATCAATAGCTTGGTTATCCTCTACAATTGTCTTGCCACGAAGATTGTGCATCTTTTCAACCTAAGTAAATTAATTTAGACTATAACAACTCTAAATTGTTGAAATTTTGTAACTTTCTTTATCAACACAAACTATCCTCTCAACTCAGCTTTGAAGTTTAAGACTCTATCATACAAAAGAATATCAATATATTGATACAATAATAATATGGACCGTATAAAACTAATAAACGCTTAGATTAGATACAACACTTGAAGAGGCAGGAATGTCACGAACGGAAAAATCTTTAGACTGAAGTTGAGGATCGTTAACATCATCAGCTATTTTTATAGAATGATCTTCAGGCTACAACAAAATTTTTAAAAAACCTTGTTATACTTATTATATAATAAAATATATCCGTATGAAATTATAAACTTACAACATTTTTAACATCTGACTCATCAACCAGACGCGCAACCTTTGAATCAAATAGCCATCATCAGCAGACTATATTTATAACAATGATCATATATAAGAAACCATATTTTAAATCATAATACTAAGTAAATATTACATGTGTATATATACATTAAAAATATCCTCAAAACTCGTAAACTGCTTAGAATTACCAACCGAAGATCCGGTCTCATCATCATCTAAAGCAACTTTCCTAGAATCCAGAACTTGTTTGTGTTTAGCCTACAATATGGGATTTTAAAAGTTATTAGCATAATATAATAAAAGTTACTTATCACCATCATGTTATCAAACAATATATTTTATCATCAAAATCTTATACCGCAGCCACTAAGTCAAACCCATCATCTCCATAAACTGAATCATCCAAAACAACAACATCAACTTTCTTGAAGGAAACCTCAGTTCCAGGTTCAGGATGGAAAACAGAAAGCTCAAACGTTTTAGATTAAATAATGGTGAAAATCAACCAAGATTCAACTGCTATCATAACTTCTTCAATCAATTTTAACCATCCATCAGTAAATCCGCATCCATCAGTCCATCCTTTCATCATCACATTCCAAAACCTTTCGCCAACATAGATAGTTGCCATCCCATACTCGTAATTTTTTTACCATAGAATTCTTTCCAAAATTTGTCAGCAATTAGCTATAGAAGAAGCAAAGAAATAATTAATGCAGACTAACAAATTTGATATAAACTAATGATCAACAGAAGTTACAACGGGTTAGTCAACAAAAGCTAAAATGAGAATTAGTCAACATGATTAGTCAACAGGAGTTATAGTATTTACACAGTCCCTAACCACTGTTGGGTATCAACTGTTACATACCTCTGTTGCTATCCAACAGAGGTTTCGTAACAACTGTCATCCATTATGTCCTGCAGAGGTTGCAACATGGACAGATCGTAAATATCAGATGTTAGTCAACCGAGGTTAAAAGACTTAGTCAACAGAAGTTAAAAAGGTTAGTCAACAGACGTTAAGATTATAAGGAAACAGACATTAAAAGGGCAAACAGATGTTAGCAAGTTGTTGAGCTAGCAAAAAATGTTTACAGTAAGTGACAAAATAATATATCGTTACTTACAGTCATGCCAAGTTCAGGTCTAATATTTGCTGAAATGTAAGAGTTCTCATAGACATTTTCTTTAAAACATGAGACAACAAATGACAAATTTCCAATAGCTTTTACCAATACAGCATCTTTGGTTTTCAAACAACAATCTCTAACCAACTTTGTCCATCCATCCGTAAATATACATTGATCATCTTTCTTCCTTACTTGTACTAACCATGTTTTGTCACCATCAAGTAGTTCTACAATTTAACCGTACGGGACCTCCTTGCCCCACAACAGACTCTCAAAATCAAGTGGTATATTCTGCGACAGTAGTTAACAAACATCTTACATCAAAAATTAATGTACAATCCTAATAGCAGCAAGAAAATTAAAAAACATTCAAAAAATATAAAATCATCTTCATTAAGGAATTTTAAAAAGCATGGTGTTTGATTGGATGGATTCATATCTGCAATAAAGAATTTAAAGTTACAAGTTATAAAGACGAACAACATCCAACAAAAGTCATAGACAAACAAAATCATAAAATAAATATCACTAACATCCCATAAACTTAATCAACACTTAAAAAACAAAAGTACCAAATATTAACCAGACTATTTGTAGAATCACACACTTAAGGTATTACAAAAACAAAGCATAAAACGGAAATCATCATCTCTCAAAACAGTTAAGCAAATGAACATCAACCAAAAATTATATGGTTGATTTATCGATCGTAATGTAGAAGACAACATCAAGAAGATGAATGCACAAATTGAGACAGAGAATGCTATCAGTAACTTCATTTAAGTTAATGCAGTACTTAATAGATAAAAGTACACCAGATTACAGCAACTATTATTTGATTCAACAAAGAATATGAAACGCCATCAGTGAGAAATACATACTCATAATAGTAAACAATGATTAATCTAACATTTATAATACACAATAAATTCAAAGAAACAATACTTGGTTTTATAGTTTGTAATCTATATTATACAATAGAACCTTTCCGATTTTGATAAGAAAGTTATGTGAGAAAACTTCCGAATATGTTTTCTGGAGCTTATATTCAATAATGGAGATGCAAAATATATTAAATGGAGTTAATACAGATGTTACATTTACACTGGTTGGTTGGAATTAAATTTTGTAAAAGTTATACTTTACCCCATTTTTCTTTAAAAGAATGTAAATTTAGCACGACATCAACCACTGCTTCAATATAAATTTAATTTTAAATAACAAAAACTTATCTATTAATTCATATATTTACATAATTAAAAATAGTTTTTAAATCCCGATATTAAAGATTATTATAAGTCAAATAAATAAACAATTACAAGTTAATAGATAAGTATCTTACTTTCAACAATCCCATTACAATCTTCTCTCTTCTTCTCCGGCGAAAAAACTCTACAGTTTCTTCTTCTTCTGACTTAACGATCAGAAGTTTAAAGTTTTAGATCAGGTATTTTTTTTGTTCTCTTGTGTATTTTACAGTTATGTTTTCACATGTTCCTTTCAATTTCTTCATTTCAAATTATATAGATATCAAAATCATAATCTACTGATGTTAAAGTAGATAAACTTATATGAACTTTTTTCTTTATTTTATAATAAGATTTATATCAACTTATTTAGTTACATTTTCACTCATTCCATCTAAATAAGAATCTGAAATAATGTTGTTTCATAAATATTTGGTTGTATATTTTACGAATGGTTTTAGAATTATTGTATGAACTACCATGTAGTATTGATATATTTGTTCTATCAATCTTAATTTTGATTAAATGTTCTGCAACCAGTTTATAGTACTCATGACTGATTTGTAAATGAATATAGCTTTGGCTGCTGAAAAAAATTGAAGTTTGAAGTTGACACAAACATGTATATTTGAAAACTTAAATGTCATATAATATTTTTTTTTATTATACAACAGTATAAATTTCATCTTACACGGTGTTAGACTCATATTGTTGGTTGTAGGGAACATATTGAAGTACACAACATATAACTTTGGTCCTACTGGGTGTTGGATATTTTTTTATACCTAAAATAGAAGGCTTTTCAGATACAATTGTTTTATGTTTTAGTATTTAATTGTTATTGTATTTTTTACTTTCACATGGAGTTTATGATAATTATCAATGTCTCTGAATCGACAGACCTAAGTGAGGGATTGGTAAGCTATATTCTTAGAACAAATTAACTCAAATCACAATTGTATGCTAAAAACTGCATTCATAAAATTAAAGATATATTAAATGTTGTGTATTTTATATACATAGGTACTTCCAAGGATAATGAGTAACCAATTACCAAAAAAGTGTGAAGTAATAAAGTTGGTTGATTATACAGGATTTAAATATAAGAATGCAGTACAGAGCAACAGTCATACAAGTAAGAGGATAAACGGCCCATAATGGACTCGGTTTGTTGAAACTTATAGAAATAAGAATATAGACAAGCTGTGTTTAAAAAAAATAAAAGAAGTAAAATTTGAGATAAATGTTTTGAACAATAAGGGATTGGAGATTAGAAATGATGGCTCGAACATAGATTATGTTCATGGTTGCTTGATACAGGCTGAAGAAGAAACATACTCCAAGCAGGTTAAAAATTGCTACCTTATTTTTATATATTGCCAGTGTATCTTTTAGGCTGTTAGAAAAAATTCTAATTTATATTTTGTATCCTATATAAAGTCTAATATGACATTTCTGAAATGTATGAAAATTATAGCAGTTACCACACGATTTGCTAAAGCTGTTGTCAGAGAGGAGATTAAAAATTGATAACTTGGTTGCAAAAGTACATGGACCAAAGCAGAGTAGTAAAGTTGATGTGTATTATGTTTTCTCTCCTGAAAACAAAAAGGGATTGACTGCTGGTTTTATGGGACCAGGATGGACAACTTTTTGCTTTGAAAAGGACATTGACGAAAGCTGCCAATAGTTGTTTCAATGGATGGGAAGTACTCCTGAAGACCACTTTAACTTCACTGTCAAGATTTTTAACAAAGACGAGATTGGACTTCACGAGGAGACTAAACATCACTGCAGCCGTAGCAATCACCAACACCGCAAAAAACGTCCACATTATAAGAAACACTTTGAATACCATGTTATAGAGACACACAACTTGGTATTTACATATCTACTTTTAATATGATTGATTTTACCTATAATGTTGGATCCATCTGTTATTACTTAAAGTATATGTTGTTTAGAATGAATAACTAAAGTAAGATTTTTTCTTTTACAGGCAATACCGAGGAAGTTTGTTCGAGAACATCAGCTAAATGACTACCGTAGAGCCGTGCTGTCATTTGGTCATGTGAAGTTTTTGGTACAGCTGCTTGTAAGGAGAGATCCTAGAAGACCTAAGGACAACACCATCTAGTGATGTATACAAACTGACAGCGTATCATGGATGAAACGGGAATATTTGTCGGGAAAAAGCTTAGGTTTGAGATAGTCGAAGAAAAAAGTGTAACAGGAGATAAAATACACTTTGAAGTTTGTTGACATAGTCTTTGAACATCTTTTTAGCATTTAATGATTTATGTTTTAGTTGATATGTTTGATGGACAAATTTCTTCTTCGAAAACTAACTTAAGAATGAAGCTATGTAGTGTTAGTATATAAAGTTATATACTTTCAAAACTTTGTGGTTTTACCTTTTTATATTTTATAACTAAACATTACTATATTTTGCATCTAAACATTACTATTTTGCATTACATTTCCTGGTCGCTCAAGGAAAAGAAATAGAAGACTCAAAATTAACAAAATAGTATACAACCTGTAATTACAAATAATAGTGTTTTAAACATCTACTCCTACCAAAGGGACAAACTCAACATCTGTTCCTAAACTTTGCAAACCAAAAGGTCTGTTGAAGACAACCACTGTTGAGGCAAAGTCTGTTAAACCAAACAACCTCAGCTGATGAACCAAACAACCTCTGTTGATAAACCAAAAGGTCTGCTATGACAAAGACTGCTGAAGCAAAGGTCTCCTAAAGAGAACCTCTGCTGATGAAGTCAAATGTATGATGAATCAAAGTTCTGCTGTGGACCAACAGATATTGCACAATTCAACATAAGATCTTTAATATAAGATCTTTAACAGATGATGATAAACAGCTCATAAGGTATGTTGAAGCAAAGTACTTTTTCAACAAATGCTAATGTAATGAACAGATCCTAATGTAACTCAGATCCTAACAGTTCTTCGGCGTTAACAGATGTTAGCACGCTATAACAGTGCTTAGCCTCTAACAGATGTTAATGTATCTCAGACCCTAACAGTTTTCACACTAACCAATTGATTAAATTTTCATTCATTCACTAACAATAATATACAACCCTACTACTTGTCCAGTACATGAATATCACCAAAAATGTATATAATGTATAATAACAATATTATATAACAAACAAAAGGTTAAATTTACTTGATATTCAATATTCCTAGACATTACATACCAAATACATCAATTTAGATGCTTCATTGCAGCCCTTACACACCAAACTTTTAACCATAGTTTGTTAAAACAACAGTTAACAGACATAAATAAAAACCACAAGGAGTCTTCAAAAATAAGTGGTTTCTACTTATCTCTCATAAGAAATGTTTTTTCATAAGCATCTAATTGTTAACCTTAGACAACTTCTTCCGGGTTCTTCTCACATTAGTGGATAGCTCACCAACATTGACAACATCAACATCTTGAGCTATCCGCTTTCCATTGGGACTTGATCCAAAATCCTTTTCAACTTCAGCGGCTGAAGAGTCGGCCGTAACAGAGACAACATCCTTGCAACAAATCACAAAAGAACTATTGATCTCATTTAATAAAATAATGAGCTCTTTTTAAACATATTAAACATACTTTCAAAAATAAATACTCACCCTTGAAGTTCGTTCAGCAGACACCTAGGAAGATTCTTAAAGGTTAACATCTTTAACTTCAGCTACCTCTTGAGTAACCTAAAGGATCATAATATATGACATTATATAAAAAAGTGCAGAATCCAGTCTTTGAGCCTCAAAAGAAAAATAAATACATTGAAAAAGTAATTTTACATGCAACCTCATCAGTATTTTCATCACCATTACCATCTCCACCAACCAACTTAGCAATTATTTCTGGATCATCACATGTTCTTTGCACGGTATAAACACGATAGTCATTTTTAAGATTGAACTCTGAAACATCAATCTTAAAAGCGACCTTCTTATCAACCAATCGAAATATCTCATGAGGGAAACATCCAGTATCATTCGCCTTCACCCGCCTCTCTCATATGTCACTCGCCGCTAATCCAAGAAGCTTCTGAACATCTCTATCAAACATAACAAAAGAAACACTACCTTTCTCATCCTGCACCCGGACTTGCACCTTTAACCTGAAATATTTACAAATGACTAAGTAAACTGCAAAACTATATTCAAATATCAGTCTTAAACTGTTATTTATATAAATAAAACGTTAAATAATCATCATTGCTTACTTTGTGGTGATGGATGTACATTCACTACGACATTTGGGACAAACCAAAGAAGTCGCAGGCAACTGAACAATATCATCCGAAACATATTCAACATTCTGCAAGTATTCACTTTTACCCATCAATTTCTTGAAACACTTATGACAGACACCATAAAACCAACCATACTCTTCTTGCACAATCTTAATTGTCGCAACCACAACACAAGACATTTCTTGGAAAAACAATATATCAACTTGTAATCTATAGTTTGACAAACATTCAGGTGATAAACCAAACAAATAACCAAATTATATAAAAAGACGTGAAACCTTTTCTATCTCACTAATCTCATCAACATGTTTCCTCACACCATCGGTTACAAATACTTTATGCAATGGAAAAACAGTCTGAGACGATAGTACTGTTTGAGAAGTAGAACCACTCTCTTGTCCAAACTTCAGTATAAGACTTTTGAATGCCAAAAATGTTTAGAATTAGTATACAAATAACATGAAACCAAGTATTTGAGTTGAACATCTATATACAATAGAAATTACATTGACAAATTACTTCATCCTTAGCTGATTAACTTCATCAATTTCTTCATTCAGAAACATTCGTGTTGCAAACTTATCACTTTGAACTGTATATTCACCTACATGCAAAAGTATATAGATATTTAGTCAACCTGTCTTTATATTGCCAGAAACAAACAATATAGCTATGATTTGTAGAAAGCAAGAAAAATTACTTTTCAAATCCTTAGACTTTCCATGCTGTATAACAGCCATCACATGCTCATGAGCTGGAATTTTAGAGATGATCTCCTTAAACTGCATAGCATAATCATTCCACACAGTACACCGTAAAACCTTACCCCTACATGAAAACAATATTCGTATAATGATACACTAAATACTAATTTATGACCATTTTTTGGAAACAATCTCTAATATCAAAACTAAATTGAATGAATAACAACACAAAATTAAAGAAAATTTATGACATTTATTAAAGTAGTAAATGAGCCATAAATTAACTAACATATTCACTAAGAATAAACTATTGATCTCATTTATTACCATGATTCAACATTAGATACAAACACTATAGATCTCATTTATTACCATTACCATGATTCCACATTAAATACCAACATTCTTCATCTTATTTATTAACATCATTAAATACAAACAATGATCTGTACATGACTGCACATGTAAACAACAACTTACTCCAAGTCTTGAATATCGAAATTGATCTTCTTAGTCTCTTTTGGAGGTCGACCAAAGAATTCAAGATCTCCACAACAAACCACAGATCCAGCAACATATATATGATCACATTATAGAACAATATAAGTAAAACTCTCTAATTTTATACAGAGAAGACATGATTACAAAAATGTACACTACCAACACTCAAAGAGTTTAACGCCTCTCCTTGAAGAATATCTTGATAAGCTCTGAAGCTGAAACCATACTCAACACCTTACCAATCTCTCATAGGTGTAACAGTTGTGCATCTATAAAAGTTAATTTTATAAGGTTGTACTACAACTTTATATAAATCTTTATTCTCACCTACACCAAATTTCGACATAATGACAATAGCATCTTCTTGAAGCTGTCCATCAAAAACATGTATCAGATGACTCTTAATACATGCTTGAATCTTAGCACCCTGAAAAACATTTAAAGAAAGTATCTTTTTAGCATACACCACTACATTCTCTGATAGAACGGAAAAGTAGAAATACAAACTACCTTTTCATCAATGAAGATGAGATCCATTTTGTAACCTTGATTCCATTTTCGAATAATTCCCGCTTTCATGTTCCACATATCTTTCCCAGGATTCAAATCGTTAACAAAACTAAGATTGTTACTGTCAACTGATAATGACATGCTTGTAATTTGGAATTCGGATTGTGACCAAATTTCAAATTTGAAAATCTGAGAAGACGAAACTGTGATCAAATATGAAGAGGGAAATGAGAAGAAAAGCCTTATATAAGAAGATGATTGACAGGAGTTTGTGAGTAACATGCATTAATTGCAAATCACTTATTCCCATGCATTTTTTAATTTGAATTTGCCGGTAATTTTCCTTAAACATCTGCTGATCTAAAAGCATTAGAGAGGATAACAACAACTGCTGTTGGGTATAAATGAGCAGATGTTTACTTTGGCAGAGGTTTTAGATAGATTTTAAATGATTTTATATATTAGGCTTTATGATACAATAATGACATAAGAAAATCATTGTTGAACAGCCTCTCTGCCTGCTACATCAGCTTTTCTTATGTTATTGGGATTTCTCCCTTTATAGAAAGTATAGATTAATAATATAAATGATTAAAAATATATAAAAATTAGTTTTTTTTCCTTTATTTTATAATGTAAAATACATTATGGATCAAAATGGAAACATAAAAGATATAAATTGAAAATCCCTAAAATACATCTGGTTAAAAATGTGGTTTTTGGATGGAGTTAGGATATGTGATCAAAATAGCAACAAAATGAAAAAGTCAGGGACCCAGAGGCGAAAAAACTATTTGGACTAAAATGGCAAATTTGGACAAACCTCAGGGACTAAAATGACAATTTACTCTTTTTTTTAGTTAAGTCTTACTATGCGCCTCTCGCATGAGGCCAACATGGTCTTTTCATCCCAATTTTATATTAAAAACGAAATAAATAAATCTCTTTTATCCAACTCCAATTTTTCAAACCAATAAATAAATAAACAAACAATATTTTGGAATTAATCTTTGTTTTTTTTAACAAACCAATCAAAAGAACTGACTACGATAAGCTTACCATAAATTTCATCGATGGCGTGTTGTTCTAATGCTTGTCGTATGTAGAAGGTACCCATTGCAAGGTTTGATTCACGTTCCTTTTTTTTGTAGTTTTTTTTTATGGAAGTTTTGAGAGACATAGACAATAGCTATTGTTTTTTAATGAATATGAACAATCAGATGTTATCAGATTCAAGGGGAAAATCGAAATTCATGTTAAATTGAGATGAAAAACCATGTTGCCCTCATGTGAGAGGCACATGGTAAGACTTAACAAAAACTTAACTAGGTTAGGACTAAATGATATAACATGCTAAAAACTGGTAATATGAAGAACAGAGTCTGTAATTTCTTTAGTTAATGAATACCGGTTGTAATTTGATACAAACATAAAGAATACCGGTTGTAGTTTACTCTAGTTTCTTCTAGTCTAGAACCCACTAGTTTCTTTCTTCTAGTCTAGAACCACATTTATCATTTTATCAGCTTTACTACAAATGATATGTGTGATAAAATTTAGAAGATGTTACTATTTATATAAAACAAATGATATGAACGATAAAATTTAGAAGATGTTACTATTTATATAAAAGAAAGTTACATTATTTTAGATTAGAAATAATAATATTGCATGTTATGTAATGAGCCCATAACACATTTAATAGATGGGGCATCTAGTATCCTATCATAAATTGGGTGCAAGTCTGTAACGGCTATTGTCATTGGTCCATATGTATGTGTCAGTTGCGGGACCATCATTGCTTCATACACCAATTGTACCAAATCATTCTCTCTTGCCTTTTCTATTATTCAAATGCAGCCTGTCTAGCAGTCCCACCATACAAGTAGTTAAGATTTTTATCATAAAAGACCATTTTTATTCAAATGCTAACAAGTTATGGCATTATTTATGTTTTTATAGACTTATCTACAAATGGTAAAAGAAAACTCTTAATTCACTTTCACAGCTGTTGCTAACTTATTTTCGTAGCCAAAAATGATGGTAAAATTTGAATGCAGATACAATTATACATCTAATTCTTATGCATTACATTACATGTAAGTTTCACTTGTGCAACTGGGAAGAGTGAGAATAAACAATGTGTATTACATATATAAAATATGTTCAGTTTCCTACACATATTTTAAATTTTTGTGTAGTAGAGAAAATGTGCATACAAATTAATTCATTTCCAACTCTTGATCAAGTTTAGATGCAAACCAATTAAAAACTAAATAAATCTAGCCATGGGGGTTTAATCAAACAACTAAACATATTGGGGGCAGGCCGGCTCAACAATTATGGATGCCTAAAGCAAAAGGAAAATTTGGGGCCTTTTTTGGAATTTTATTGGTATATAGATCCTCCTTTATTTTGGCTTGAAACCAACAATAACAAATTTGAAAGTTTATAACTGAGTGAGTTAAAAGAATAGTAATAAGAAATGCCTAAAATTATTAGTTTTATTGAAGCAAATAATCTAAAGTTGAAGCAAGTATTTTTTTTCCCTATAAATAAGTGATAACAGAGGAAATTATACAGGGCTGCAACTACCTAATTCCCTTTTGGGTTCCTAATGCAAGTGCAACTATGGTTTTTATGTATTTATTCTAGCTAGGTATTGACTTCTATGCTATAAAATCTTTCAAATTTTCAATAGTGACAATTAATATTTGTTGTGGGTCAACCAACAGAACATCAAAAACAAACGAAAGAGAATTAAACATTAATGCACATAAATCCAAAAGCTAAGCTGTGGATTTCTATGCCTAAACTCAATAAAAACCCATTAAAGAAATAACAAAATCAACAATTGATACCTGAATATAGCGATTGAATGAACATGCTTATGTAATTTCGCCTGAAGTCGTGAACTACAACCAGTGCAGTCTTTCAGAATCAAAATCAAAAGTGTTGGATATTTTAGTGTAATTTGAGATTGCGTGTGACATACAAATAAGAGTGCACGCTTATTTGAATGTCATCGGGACTAACAGGGGATCCAAGGGGGCAGCGCCCCCGAGAGAAGCGGGGCCCAAGGGGCGGCAGCCCCTGGCTGGGGTCGAGCTGCGGGCATGAGGGACTAAAGGTGTTTTTGTTCAAAATGAAAACTGCGGGCATGTTTGGCTAAGCTTTTTGAAAACAACTTATTGACTTATTGGCTTTTTGGAAAAGTCAGTATGGAGTGACTCTTTGGAAAAGTCACTTTTCCCCTCACATACAACCTGGTTGCCAAATATCATTTTGGAGCTTATGACTTTTCGAAAAGCCAATAAGTCAATAATTGTTTCAAAAAACTTAGCCAAACATGCCCTGCAAGCAGTTGTGGAAAACTGAAAATACGCTCTCAAATGATTTTCAAAAACCCTAGACGAATTCCAGCTCATAAGAATCCCTAAAAAGAAAATTCTCTTAACCAAATTCTCATACAGAAATCTAGAATCAATTCTGATTTTATCCAATCAAAGATTGGTAGCCACTCCAATTGTTTGATCTGAAAGTGAATACACGACTTCAGATTTATCCAAGCAATTTCGAATTTCCCCAACAAAAAGAAGGGTGACGATTCGGAAACAAACAAATGTCGTTTGGATTTTTGCTTCTGTTTCCTTTCTATCTGACTAGTTCATAGCACGTATGATTCGGTTGACCTAATTCTGGTTCACCAAATCTGGAAACTTGATGAGGCCCTTGGGAAGTGGAGGCCCAAAGCCTCTGCTTCACTTCAATTACCCTTGGGTCGGGCCTGCATATTGGAACACCATGAGATTAACGACCCGGTCGCTAGATCAAGTAACACTAAACACCCGAAGAAACCAAACACTTACGGATCTTGATTGCGGCTCAACCAAAACACAAAATTGGTTTCGGCCGGTTTTTCAACTAGACGACAGCGCCGGCTGATTTCGATGGTGAGCGGAGCAGTCAACAACGAAATGGCGCGGTGGCAACAATCAGTTTAATGTCTGCAGCGCATAATGGTTATAGTGGTGGGGTCGGCCGTTTCTCAGTGGTGTGACGTTGAGGTGATTGTCATGGTGTCAGTCTACGGATTAAGCGGCTAGGTGGCGATGGTTGTTAAGAGAGGAAGATAGGGTACGGTTTTGTGGGAGTGGTGTCCACAATTAACAAACGTATACTGTTGATCAGTTCTATTAATATGTAATGGAAAACATGTAAATATGATACCTATTACAACATTCAGGTTAGCGGAGAATCCAGAAACAGATGCAGTCATTGAGTTCAACATGCCAGTTAGCTTGATCTAGTTACCGTTTAGGATGTATATGATTGATGGTAGTTCTGATTTCATAAGGGTGAAGAACTCGTGATTATTGAGAGAGAGGGGGTCGAGATTATTTTGATGTTATGATAAGAGTCTAACCTAAAACTCTCTCTAGTCATCTCCTTAAATAAACCTAGGGGGAAACCTTTATCAGTTAATAAATGTAATACGATCCAACAACAATTACTAACTAATATTATAATTTGGTATTATTATTATTATTATTATTATTGTTGTTGTTGTTCTTGTTGTTGTTATTATTATAAAATAAATGGTAATGATGGATACATGATTAAAGACATTATTTATATATTTAATCTTGCATTCTTCCACTTAGCCGAATAATCATTTATTATGAGCATTAGATAAGTCTAATCAGAAGTTAATACTCCTTTTAGCTTTAAGCTAAGAACTATAGCAGAGAAATACAATCGTTGATTCATCACTCAACTCAGGACCCCCATTAGTCATACTGCAGCCTCAATTTAAAATCTAACAGTTATGATCGAAATATACAAGCCATTTAAATGTTTGATTTGTATCTATATTTGTCTATATGTCATTACGCTAGCAGAACATATATTAGAGATATACAAAATCAAAACTGATGAGCAAAATTAATAGTTAATCATTCATAGTACGATATACAATTGTGCATAGAATCAATAAACCCGTCAATTTTATAAGTTCTTACATAATAGTTATGGGTGATAGACTTTTAGTTATTGGATCCATTAGCATATCATGAATATAATCGATACAAAGCTTTAGTATCCTCAATTCGTCATAAATGAACAATAATTTCGTATCTAAATTTAATGCAACACGTCTCAATTGTTATTGTTCAAGTAAACATGGTAGCTAACTTTATCACAGTAAGTCTTCAATATATATTTTATATGGAGTTAATAAACTTATGAGCCACTGATAAGTTTTCGACAACACTATTGACTATTGCTTTGTGATTAGTAATCAACCGGTTTGAGTTCTCCCTTATTCATTCAAATTATAGTCTCTCGTTTACTTTAAAGATATTGTTGTACTCTATTAGATGCATCACATTTATCTAGACATATCTAGTGTGTTGCAAAGTGAGTAATATCTAAACGAGTATAGACCTGAACCTACTTAAGGCTTCTAATTAATGAAGCATAAGAAAATGATCACATTGATCCTATTATCCTATAAAGGAGAGCATTATTGTTTGTTACATGTGTAAGGACCTATTTAAGATAAAAGGTATCGAATAAAACTAATTTCCTGGCCCATTTAAGGTAAAACTTATGGAATAAAACTATTTTATAGAAGTAAGTTATAGTGAGAAATGTTATGGGGTATTAAAGTAAGACAAACTAAAATATGATCGTATGATTAATGAAAAATCATTAATGTAATGATCATTATTTGAAGAAGTTGTGATATGTCTATTACCAAGATAAAAATAATAGACTAAGGTTATTTGAAATTCTATTTAAATGAATGCAAATCACTTTTGGGTAGAAGTGAAATCATTTAAGTATGTGTGCAAAATAATTGAGACAAATCGTCTTTAGGCAGAAGTGTGACAATTATCTTTGTTACGCACAGGTTAGATATGTAAGACATGAATGAATCAAATCACCTTTAGGCAGAAAAGACATAAACAACACAACTTGTAAATTATATTTGAACGATAAAATATATGTATCAAATCACCTTTGGGCAAAATTTAAACATCAAAAGCTCATTCAAGTTAAGCTATTTAGTTTTGTAATATAATTATTCAAACCAACTGTTTACAAAACCATTAATTTAATTCACAATAATAGTTCATGATAAAACGAGCAGTAATGTTTGTGAAAACCAGTTCACGAATGGGTGGGATTTCGAGAAAAGGTTAGTTCTTGAATTTAGTTTCACTATATTAGAGTTCTCTTATTATGAGTTCCCTTAAAATGAGTTCTCCCAAAATTAGTTAAGAGTTCCCGTTAAAATGGGTTCTCCCAAAATTAGTTAATAGTTCCCTTATAACGGGTTCTCTCAAAATTTGTTAACGGTTCCTTAAAATGGGTTCTCCTAAAATTAGTTAAAGGTTCTCTTAGTTTGGAGTTCTCCCAAAATGTATAGAGAATAGAGAAGCTAAGTTCTCTCAAAATTTTGTTCCCTTAGTTTTTGAGGTCTCCTAATAAGGAGTTCTCCTAAATTTATGTTCTCCTAAAAATGATAGAAAACATAGAAAAGTTTGAGTTCTCCTAATAATAGAGAACTTGAGAATTCCAATTTATTTGGTTCTCAAAATTCATGGAGACTCAACAAAAAAAAAAAAACTTAAACTCCCAAAATTAAATGAACCAATTTAAAAAAATAGAGATATATGGATTAACTCAAAAATTTAAGAGATATATTTACTTTCCTAAAATTATGTTTGTTAATGATTATCCAAGATTTCGAAATCCTGTTATTAATAATCCATATCATGATTTCGGAATTGTTATAGATAAAAATTAATCAAACTAAGAAAAAACATAAATTTTTAAACAATTCATACATAATATTTAAGAATTCTTCGAATTTTACCATGAACACATCAAATAATTTTAACAATTTTTCATTTGGAATCGAAACCTTAAACGGATTTTTGTATGGAGATTTTGATTTTAACAATAATTCAGATTTTTAATAAAGGAACCCGAATAAAACTCATTATTTTCCAGATTTCTTGGTAGAAAAACATGAACATCATCTTTAAAAATCGTTTTTCATCAAAGTTCTAGTTTTTCAGTTTTAATTCCAGATTTAGGGAAAACTAACAGAACTAATTTGAGCAACATATGCTCTTATACCACATGTTGATCAGTTATTTTAATATGTAATAAAAAACATGTAAATATCATACCTGTTACAACATTCAGGTCAACGGAGAATCCCGAAACATATGTAGCCATTGAGTTCGACATGCCAGTCAGCTTGATCTGGTTCTAGTTTAAGATGTATATGATTGATGGTAGTTTCGAGTTCTTAAGGGTGAAGAACTCGTGATTGTGGAGAGAGAGGAGGTCGAAATTATATGTGATATTATGATAAGAGTCTAACCTAAAACTGTGACAACTCGAACTTCCAAGGATAGTGCCGTTTCGTTTCGTGATCTTAACTTCTCATTATTCCTATCAAACGATTCATTCTATGGTAAATTTGCTAAACGTTTCATCCTATGATAAACTTATTAAACATAAATGTAATTGGATATGATTAGGTGTGTAGTTGAATTTTGATATGTGTCAAGTAATTGGACATTGGGCCGCAATCACCTTAAGCCATCTCGGCCCACACTGTCAGGCCCGAATCACTTGAGCGAATCACTTGAGCCCATTTCTTTGTGGGTTTAGTATACTTTTTAGAACTTGAAATACTTATTGGTCTTGGGGGCGGGTATAGTCCAATACTTGGGATTACTTTATCTCGGCCCAACATATATCGAAGTCTAAACTGCCATTCTACCCAGTGTGGCGGCAACCCACTTTCATGGGCTTAAGCCCACTCCGATTAGATCTTTATCGCCCCACAACTTCTATTATTTAGTAAACGTAATGTTATCATGTTGAGACTTAAAACAAAACTCAAAAACTAAAAACCCTACCCTTTTTACTGATTGGCGACGGCTGTGGAACCCCCTTCCTTCCGATCGATTATTTTGAGGTAAACCTCTTTTGATTATTATTGATTACATGAGAACCTCTTTTGATTGGCATTAATGGTATATATGAGAGGTCTAGAAAGTGCAGTCAAATAGATAGGGATCATGTGGTCAGTCATTAGGTTCATATTTGCATGTGAAGTGTCAGTGACATGTGATTGTTCATATGTGTGCAACTTGTAATGTCGTATATGTGTAATTAAATTGAATGCAATCAGCTAAATGCTATCGTTTATCGATGTTAATGATTTGTGATGCTAGAATCATATCATGTGTAGCGGTCATGTTAATCTTGTGATTGATTGCTCATGATTTAGGGTGTCTTGTTCTAGTCATTGTTGAATAAAACTCTAACAGATGAACCTTTCAACATGGCCGACAAACTATATTCAGAATATATATTCTATTGGGCCTTTAATTGTAGTGGACTGTTGAGAATTAATGGATCTGACATATACACATGCATTGGACCGATAAAATGATTAGATCTCATGCAAATGGATTACACAAGTACAATGGCCATAGAATATTATGATGAATGGACTGTGATACGTTAATTAAAAATAAAAGATGATGTTTGTTGATGATCGATGGATTTAGCCTACATGTGGGTTATGTTGTGACAACTTTTGTATGATAATTTTGCTATGATAATTGAGCTGGTGGTTGGGATGACTAGAATATTCCATGTTACATATTGATAATTGATCATCGATGGGCTCTTATGTGCATAAGAAACTGTCATATCTTCTTTGGATCTGTATAACATGATGGGTGTATGGGTTGCAATCAAGTAGGAAATTAAATGGTTATTGAAATTGAGTTGCTTTTTTTATGGCAAGGTATAACAAATCACACACACACACCTAATTGGGCCATTACATGTAACCGGACTACTAGAATAGTTGGATGTAAATGTTGGTTATCGGGCCGCTGAGTTAGTTCGGGCTGTACACTAAACATTGGGCCCTGTCCCAACCGGCCACACTAGTGAAATCTGGCCACGCCTATAAATGGATCGAGTGGTGTTAAGAACCACATCAGGTTTGGGCTTTGCACGAGAAGCGGGCCGCATAACATTGTAACGGACCTGTTTAAGTCTTTGGGCCGCGCCTGAGTAATAGTTGGGCTTGACAGGTTTGCGAGTAAACTATGTGTGTATGTATGAAGTGAATTTAAGCTATTACATGTTATGCTAGTATCCGATGGCACTAGGTGAATGAATTAGCGGTCACGACTTGAACTATATGCGTACGTTGCATGTACAATGAGTATACCTATGTGAACAATGAATACATGAGTTAATTTTATGTATAGTATGTGGTTTGTGTGCATGTAAAACTGACCGTTATCGGTAACCCTTTTAGGGCGCGGTTGTTCAACTGGTAAACAAAGTACTTAATCTTATCGAGCAAACCACAGGTGAGTTCACTACTTTTGAGCATGTGTCCCGGTGGTTGGGACAGTCAGTGGGTATCCCGGGGAGGGATAAGTCTTTTGGGTAAAACTGGTATATTGGATAATATTCTCATTCTATCACTCTTAAGTCCCATCTTTTGTTACCGGGGAGGTAACGGGGTATTAGTTGGTAGCGCTACTTAGGTTTGGCACCCTCACACCGTACCGGGGAGGACGATTGTGAACTAATGACCCAGTCGGGCCCAGTGCTTTGATAGGAGCACTGGGGAAAGGGCAAAACATACATCAGGAGCCGTCTTGTTCAGTATCGAGATATTATCAATATTACTTTTGCATTTGTTAATGAACTGGAATAAAACACTTGATAACAACGTTTTCATAAACTGTGAACTCGCCAGCTTTGTCTGATACACTTGTTGCATGCTCACAGGTCATTAGGTAACTTGAATTTGGAGACTTGCTGTCTGGAGAAGCAGGAGTGGTCATGGGTCGGTTGGAGAGACTCATGTGATTATTTATTATTATTAAACATTGGTTTGAACAATCTAACTATGGATTATTATTTGCTTCCGTTGAATCTGTCGGATAACATTCGAACTGGTGGTTGGTGTTTTTCATTAATATTTGAGGATTTATTTTGAAACTTGTATGGGTTCAATGTAATTAGTGGCTCATTGCTGGTACGTCACACGCCTAACAGGGACACTCCCTAGGTGGTAATTTGGGGGTGTGACAAAAACCCTCTCTAGTCATCTCCTTAAATACACCCAAGGGGAAACCTCTATTAGTTAATAAGGGTAATTCGGTCTATCAACAATTACCAACTAATATTATAATAATGTATTATTATTATTATTTTTATTCATATAATATAAATGATATTGATGGTTACATGATTTATATATTTAGTCTTACATATATCTCTTTAGAGTCTCTCAAGATCTTAAGGAACAAGTTAGGGTTTATTCTCAAGGGGCAGTTTCATATATACCCCTTCAAACTTGTAAAATATCATATATGTATATATATACACACACCCCTATAAAAATATAAATATTATATATACCTGTCACACCCTGATTTTCCGGTGGGCCCGGACTTGGGGTTTATGCATGACGATTGATAAAGAAATTCACATTTAGCTCAGCGGAAGTCTTGGGACTATAAAATAATATTACAAAGTACAAACGTCTGAAATGTTTAAAAGTAATATACATACAGAAAGTGTACTAAAGATTAATAAGAGGATCGGAAATAACAAAAATGAATATATAAAGATTACTAGGCCTTGCTTGGAGTCGCAAATTCCAATATGCATGTATCGAGCAGCTCCAGCCTATTCCGTATTTGCTAACCTGCGCTTAGTCTTTTGGAAATACGTCAGCTTTCGCTGGTAAATACAATTAATCGACACGTTTTGAAAATATTTTCCAAACAATTTTATACCATTTGGTATATCATTTTCATAAATAACTTGGGACAAACTATATCTATTGTTACCAGTATTACATGCTTGTCAATACATATGGGGCACGAAACTAAACTCCGATACATGATTAACTGACACACCACTTTTTAATAACAATATGATATAGCATAATAGCGTCTGTCAGGTGTATGCCTACACCCCGCGCTTTGGTCGTGGCCACTTGCAATTAAGTGAGCTGTGGATATCTAGGACACTGTCGCATTAACCCCCAATGTTTAAATTATCAAGCACAACAGATAAAAATGGATTATTTGGATTTTGTACATCATTCGTCATTGATCCTATACCCAACCAAGCGGCAAATATTTTACCGCATACCAAGCCCGTATAAGGAAAATAGGTTAATAGTATTTACCTGAGCTTATCTTTACAATCAAAGTTATATTAAGCACAACTGTTAATTGAAACAACTAACGCAGGCGCAATTTACTAGAGGCTCCTAGTCTGGAATGGACGAAACTAGGATCTGTTAGAATGTTTACGGGTCTTATTCAAGTCATATGACTTAGACCGGTTAACTTATAATAAATAGGTATGGTTCGCTAGATTAAGCGGAGACAGGACAGAATATGGTTTACACCCTCACTAGTACTATGACTCATATAATGTAGGTCAAACAATCATACATTTTGATTAGAACGGATTTGGAAAGGTTTTGACCCGATTCAGCTAACTTATATAAACTATGTTATATAAGTAAACCATTTGCGCATCGGGTGATCGAATGAGTCTATGGTTAGTCCAACATGCCAAAACATGTATATTATGCTACCACATCAGTTTATAACTCATATTATATGTTCATCATGTTTCAAAATTAATTTATGCACAAAAGCGCATAATTGGTATTTTTAAGCATATAATATGGACTTTGAATAAAAACCCGACCAAACTATATGATCAGAAGGTATAACCCTTAAAGGTTACTCCTTACAATAATACGATCATATAACAACTTCAAATCAGTAGCTAAACTATCTTAAACTGGTCAGAATCGAAAGTCAAAGAAGAAGTCAAACTGTTTGACTTTCGGTTGCGAACCGAGCTTTAAGAAGGAAATGACAAGTTGGACATGATCTAGAATGTCCTAATATGTCATACAAACTGATATAATGTCAAATATTAAAGTTTCGGTACTTAGAAGTTCATTTTACGTTAATTACAAAAAACTGGGTTTTGACTGTTTATTTAATAAAACTTTGACCCGTCATTTGACCAACTTAACATGATCTTCAGAAGGTTCCCTCATAGGGAATTAACATCTACATTATTATGATCACGTAGCCATGTTCAATTCAAACATGGGCTTGACCGAAATGGTCATAACCGAAAGTCAAGACAAAAGTTAATTTGCTTGACTTTCTGCTATTAACTAGCCTATGAATGAAACAAGACTGAGTTAGAACACTTACAAGTGTTCAAGGGAGTGTTTAAACTCTAGGAGGGAAGCCACTATAGATAAGAAGCTATCCAAGAGATGAGAGAATGAGAATGTGAAGGTGTAACTCTTAAATGGCTCATGAAAGCCTCTATTTATACTTGCACAATGATCATGAGATGATGCCACCTGCCAACAAGGGCTCTCGGGTGTTGATTAGTGCTCACATAGGTGGAGGAAGTAGAGGAAAGGTGGCAATTGGTGGGATAAGTTGAAAGATATGCAGCAGCCTACTGCCATCTAATTTTTGGCTGCCAGCGCCACCCTTACGGATCGTAAGGGTGATGGCTTACGGTTCTTGATGTGCGCAAAATGCAACATATAAATTACATCAAACAAGGCATAAAATCGACCCTTTTCGGTACTAATGTTCGAAAAAGCAAGTTTCTTTGTATACTTTTAATTTATAGGATCAAAAGATCTTAAACGAATAAAAGGAACAAATTAACAACAGAAACCAACACAAGTACAAAGAAGAAGGATTGCCACGACCTGCCGAACCCCCATCCACATCCAAAAAAAACCAGAAGCTGAGGCATGGGGCCGTGCCCACCAGGTATGGGCCGTGCCCAGTCAAGATTCCCTACTAAAAAAGACAACAACCAAAGACAAACCAACATGGGGATGTGCTAACCCAACACGGGCCATGGTCAACTCTAGGATTCACAGAATCTATGATAGTATAACAAGTACACTAACCACAGGTCCGTGCTATGACACCCCGGGGCGTGTTGGTACAAGACCTGACATCTACAGTTAATGAAGGGATAGAAAGAGAAGACCATGGGGCCATGCCAGGTGGGCATGTGGTCGTGCCTGCCCTCTGTTTTACGCTTGCCATCAGTCCACCAACGCTACAACACCAACACCCACCACCATCATTGATATTTCATTTTTCATTTTTTAGAGTGTTTAGTAGTCTCGGGATCCAAGATCGATTGTAAGAGTTCTTGTCAAACAAAGGCCATGCTTGGCTAATCTCTTACATCACTTGGTGAAGATAAATCTGTTACGTTTTACTTTTGATTTCTAATCTTTAAAAACTTTTTTATTGGGTATGTATTAATGGCTTTAATAACAAGTTTTTTATATTGAAAGTGAACTTTGGTTAAACATTTCTTCATGTTTCGTTGATTCACTCATTCGTGTCTTTACATTCTATATAAAGCACGTTAACTACTTGGAAGAGGGTTAGAAGGGTGTTTGGGTAAAGTTCTTGCCTTGTTCAGTGTATAGATCCTGTGAGGACTTGGTTCAAGCTTATTAGGACTTCCCTTGAGGCACATAGCATCAAATCGGGTGAAGTAAGAACGACTTGAACCCCTTATAGATAAACTACTATTAAAACTTTATCTGGCCTTGTGGCACTGTATCCCTGCTGATACAGACTAATATGGCTGATGGTAACGTCACTTTCACAAGAGGGGCCTACCACTTTTTGCATTAATAACTTATTTAATTACCTTTCAATAACCGACCTTGCGGGACTGCATCCCTGCTGACTCAGACCAATATGGTTGAGGGTAGCGTCACCTTCACAAGAGGGGCATGCCACTATGATTAAGATAATCTCTTAAAAAGCCCAAAATTCGGAAATCATCAAAGGATATATAAAAGAGGAGTTGGAACCAAGTGATTCCTTCTTGTCTATTTGTTTTTCCTTTCATTTACATTTTTATTTCTAGTTTATCTTTTAAAACTTTCAAAACTTTTATCGAAACTTGGTTAGATTAGACGTTAACGATAAGCCGGTATTAAAAGCTCTTGTTTCCTTGGACGACCTCGGTATCTTACCATCACTATACTACGTCTGCGATGGGTGCACTTGCCCTAATGTGTGTAGAGTAGTAGTATTGTATCGTGTTTTATAAATTTAAATCTTGATCCACGAGTAAAATATGCTTAAAATATAACAAAAATCATAACAAACTCGCATCCACGTAAGGTTTTTGGTGCTGTTTCCGAGGACACAACGATTTTAAGGAAGCTTAAAATTAACGGCCTGATCATTTTTTTATCTTTTTCCTTTTAATTATGAGGATTTATCTTTGTTTTTGCATTTTCTGCATTTCTCTGCAGGCTGCAGCATGGGGCCGTGGCAGATCAGTCACGGGCCATGCCCAGATTTAAAACAGCAAATGTTTTGTTTTATGAGCTATATAGGGACAGACACTGGGCCGTGGAGGTGCAACACGTGGTCGTTCCCGACATCCAGTACCTGGGAATCCAGAAACCACAAAGATTTAACCCAATACGGGGTCATGTTCATTGAACATGGGGCCATGTTGAACCGTCTGTTCAACAAAATTTTGTGTTTTTGATCGCATAAACCAGGACTCAGTCACACACAGCTCGCAAGTCAACTTGGTGCATGAGCTCCAGCTCCACCAATGATAGAAAAGAACCACTAGAGGAACCCGAGCGTTTTTTAAGAAAAATATTAAAAGCAAAAAACCAACAAAAAGCCTCAGATCAAAACCCTCCCACAGCGGATCAACATACTTTAATGGATTACTTACGGCCTATGGTTGGTAATCACTTACGGCCTATGGTTGGTAATCTTGGAATCGCTACTAACCCGCTAAATGTCGATGCTAACAACTTTGAGCTTCGACCCCATCTAATCCAAATGCTCCAAAATTCCGTCACCTTTCCCGACCTACATGACGAAGATCCCTATTTACATATTACCAATTTAATGGAAATATGTGACACTTTTCGGATCAATGGGGCCTCCAATGAGGCCATCCGGCCCCGTATGTTCCCATTCTCACTGAAAGACCAAGCCAAGGCCTGGCTCAATACCCTCCCAAGTGAATCCGTCCACACTTGGGATGAATTTGCCAAAAAATTTCTATACAAATATTCCCTTCCCACTAAAACGGCTAAATTAATGAAAGAAATTAATTCATATTCTCAAGAGGACGGGGAATCGTTGTATAACTTGGGAAAAGTTCAAAGAGTTGTTAAGGAAATGCCCCCATCATGGTTTAGAAGTGTGGCAACAAGTCTCCACATTCTATAATGGACTTTTGCCCTCATCAAAATGCATAGCCCCGGGAGCCCATAAACTGGATGAAAATACTTCTTTACAAGCCCAAATCGAAGCCCTGTCTTCAAAATAAAAAAAGTAGAATTAACAAAAAAATGCTTCGTTTATGACTTGTGAAGGGTGCGATGGGCCACATGAAAAATGGAGTTGTATAACAAATGAAGAAAATCAAACAGAAATAGTAAACTACCTTTACAATCGCCCTCGTCCACTGGGTAGTCAAGGTAACACCTTCAACCCTGAATGGCGAAATCAATCCAACTTTCGTTGGAGGGATTCGGGGGTAGTAACCAGCAAAACCAAAACCAATGCTCCAACTTTCAATAACCCCGAAACGAGTAACTAGGCTTCCAACAACTACAACAAGGAGGAAAAGAAAGGTTTGAGGACCTCATCCTTCGCCTTTTCTCTGAATATGATAAAAAGTACTCGGAAAGGTTCCTACAAACTGAAGCTGAAATTAGGAACCAACGGGCTAGCATGCAAAATATCGAAAAACAAGTAAGCCAACTTGCCCAAAATTTTATAGAGAGACCACAAGGAGCCTTGCCTAGTATCACCTAAACAAACCCAAAAGCCCAAGTAAACGTAATGAACTTAAGAAATCAGAGGGTAGGACCCGAAAGCGAACCAACACCACAACAACGTGATTCACTCCGTACAAAAAACGGCCATTACCAATAACCAAGAAAATACTCAACCCTAAAATACCGAATCAACCAAACCACCCTCGATCCTTTACCCCGGTCGCTTACTACGACAAAAGACTGACGGACAATTCACTAAGTTCGTAAGCTTGCTTAAACAACTTCACATCAATCTCCCTTTTGTGGAAGCCCTCACTCAAATGCCAAAATACTCCAAGTTTATGAGAGATTTCCTCACTCACAAAAGGAAGATTGAATCCATTCAACAAGACAACTTAAGTGAAGAGTGTTTGGCAACACTCCACAACAAGCTCCCCCAAAAGAAGATTGATCCCGAAAGCTTCACCATTCCTTGCTCTATTGGAGGGTCACCAATAAGCAATGCACTAGCCGACTGGGGGGCTAGCATTAATCTAATGTCCACCTGTATGTTCAACCGACTTGGGCTAGGCAAGCCATACCCTATGAGGATGAGCATACAACTTGCGGATAGGTCGGTAAAATACCCTCAAGGTGTCGTAAAAAATATATTGGTGAAGGTCGAGGAATTTGTTTTCCAGGCCGACTTTGTAATCCTAGATATGGAAGAAGACACCAAAATCTCGCTCATATTAGGAAGACCCTTTCTTGCCACCGTACGGGCCATGCTGGATATGAGCGATGGAAGATTAACATTGAGGGTTGGTGACAAGGAAATCAAGTTTGAAGAAGGACAACAAGTAGAGGATGATCTGGTTAACTACATCAAGGCAATAGACTCGAGCTTAGACTATGCCCTTCAATGATGCAACTCGGGATGGGAGTCATCCTGCTCGGGTAACATTTGACCAACTTTGGGTCTGGCCAAAGACCCTTATAAACGTGGCGCACCATGAAGGCATTTCATGGAACTATCACTAGATAAATTAGTATAAAATGTAGTTTAAATTTAATGCATTCCATTTTAAGTTTTTCATTTGTAGGAATAAAGCACACTTGAAATAGTGGAATGGTGTGAAAAACTAAGAAAATGGGACCCCATACACGTAAACCAGAGCCTCCCGCTTCAAAAACTGCAAAGTAGAGTCTGCAGCACGGGGTCATGCCCAGCAGGCATGCCCTCATGCCCAAATGTCTGATGTATAAAATTTCTCTAAAGAGAAGGTGGCACGGACCGTTCCCACCAAGCACGCCTCATGTCCACCATACTGTAAGTTTTCTGTTACAACTTGTTACTGGCACTTTGGCCACAGGGTCGTGGGCACCAGGCACGCCCCTATGCCTAGTGACCAGTAACCTAAAAAAATTGTTATTTTTACCCCACTTTTTGCACATTTAATCCAGACAAATCTTATTCAGGACGCATTAAGGACAATGTGTAATTTAAGTGGGGGGGGGGGGGTGTTAAAACCTTGTATCTTTTGTCCTTAAAACAAGCCTTACACAAAACTCGCCTTGGAAAACCGCTAATCACTCAAATTATTTTTCTTAATTTTTTTTTCATTTTTTACTTATCTTTGTGTAGTTTGGGAAAAATAAGTTCTAGAGATTATGTTTTTTTCTAATTTACACCTGACAACATCGCGATAAAAAGAACCAATTAAGAAAATTATATAAACAAACACAACAAATCATTATAAAATTTGATTATATATACACTTTTACACTATACTCTTTTTCCTACAAAAAGTTAGTTTTGAGCCTTTACCGAGCAAACAAATACATATCTATACTAATTGCTCAATTTTTCGTTTCTTGTGTGAATACCCCGTTTGGTTCTTACAAACCTAGAACTTACTAAAACAATACATCCCCGATCCTTACTGATGCGTGTGTAGCATTATATATTTTTAGTTATATTTTTAGCCCTTTTTAACACTTTAGTCAAGTTTTAAATTTATAAAACACGATATTCTACTAACACTAAGCACATATATGGGCAAGTGCACCCATCGTGAGCGTAGTAGAGCGTTGGCAAGATACCGAGGTCGTCCAAGGACACAAGAGCTTTTAATACCGGTTTATCCTCAACGTCTAATCAAATCAAAAGTTTGGAAAGGTTTTAAACATGAAAATTAAAAACTAAAAATGCTGAAAATCAAAATAAAAATAGATAGACAAGATGAATCACTTGGATCCGACTCGTCTTTAGTTTAACCTTTGATGATTTCTGCACTTTTGCACTTTTTAAGAGATTATCTTAGTTATAGTAGTAGGCCCCTCTTTTGAAGGTGACGTTACCCTCAACCCAGTAGTTTGAGTCAGCAAGGATACAATCCTAAAGGGTCGTAATATTGAAAGATAATTAATTAAGTTATTAATGCGTAATGTGGTAGGCCCCTCTTTTGAAGGTGACGTTACCCTCAGCTAAGTGGTTTGAGTCAACAGGGATACAATCCCCAGTAGCCAGGTTAATGTATTAATAGTAGCTTACATATGAGGGGATCAAGCCATTCGCACCCCCACCATCCAATACCAGTGGGTATTGAAGGAGCTCCTAGAAAGCTTGACCCAGGTCCTTGCAGGATCTATACACTGAACAAGGCAAGAACCTTACCAAACCATTCCCTTAACCCCCGACCAGGTAGCCAACATATCTCTATATAGACCGTAGATACATGATTGGTGAAAATATTTTATTTTATATAGACAGTAAAATAATGTCAAGACACCACAGACAAATGATAAGGAAGTTTCACCTTCAACATAAGAAACTAGTTATTAAAGTCATTAATACAAAACCAAATAAAAAGTGAGAAAAGACTAAAAATCAAAAGTGTTACACTAAATGCTTGTCTTCACCAAGTGATGTAAGAGACTTAGGCAAACATGGCCTTTGATTGTCATGAACTCTTACTATCAATCTTGGATCTAGAGACTACTACGCACACTCTAAGATGGATGATGGTGGTGGATGTGGGTGGTGGAATGGTGGTGGAATGTAGATGAAGTGGTAGAGAGATGGTTTGCCAAGGGATGATTTGGAAGTGAGCCAAGCACCCCTATTTATAGCCTGTCCTGAAGCTCGGACACGGCCCCGTGTCCATCCTCTTTCTCTTTCTTCATTAATTGCAATTTTATTCATTAGGCTCCACACGCCCCCATGTTCACTGGGCACGGCCCCGTGTGCAGAAGAGAATCTGTACTATCAAGATTTGCAAGATTTTGAGAATCTTAGCGTTGACCACGGCACGTGTTGAGCTGGGCACGCCCCCATGTTGGGAATAGAAGCTTCTATCAGTTTGTCTTTTCTGCAGGTGCCTGGCCACGCCCCCATGTCCGCTAGGCACGGGGCCATGTTCAGCCTTCTGTTTTCTTGTTTTTGCTTGGGAAGATGCTGTCGAGGGGTCGGGCATGCCACGTTTGTTCCTTTTCTTGTATTCATGTTAGATTTGGATGCATTTTTGTTCCTTTTGTTCATTTATGCTCATTTAGTCCTGAAAATACAAAAGGAAGACAAAAGCACACTTTTTCCAACATTAGTACTAAAAAGGGTTAGTTTTATGCCTCAATTGATGTAATTTATATGTTCCATTTTACATACATCAAATACCCCCACACTTGAATCTTCGCTTGCCCTCAAGCAAAACTCTTTATAATGTGGCTTACACGCCCAAATGGAATTGGTAGAAGAGAAGTTTTTGGGCTTGTCTTGAGTGTCGGGAATCTAAGATCTTTATTAGGCTTTGTTTTTATGTTATTTACAATCTTATTCGTTATGATTTATTGAGAACATTTCATAAGAGAAATTACTTATTTGGGCATAACATGCCTCTTTAAAATTCCATTTATATATAAGTTCACATACCTCACGGGAGATCACTCAACACTTGGCCGAATATGTATTTTTGTGAAACACTCGAGACTGGCATGGAACTTATTTCTACCATATGCTTGCTAAGCAATCAATCCTCATCCTTTTTAACTATACACATTTGTAAATATCAAGAGGACTTGGGGAAGGGTTAGGCTTGTATTAAAGGTATGTGATTTTGGGTTAGTGGTTAGTAAAAAGGGTGAAAAGCGTAAAAAGCATCGGTCATCGTAAAACTTTTTGTTTTTGTGACGTTTATTTAAAACAAAGCATTTTCAAACAAAGTTTCTTTGAGGAACTTGTTTGTTTATTGCTGTACTTTTTTTTTGGATAAGGGATGTCACATGAAGACCGAACTTTTTACTAAAATAAAGGTTTTAAAAATAAAAATGGTTTTGGTGGGTAAAGGGTGTTTGTTTTGTGGGTTTAGAAACGAAAAGGTTTAGGCTCAAAGGGGTTAACTAGAGGGATTTTTTGGGTAGGTGATAAAAAAATGAAAAATAATGGTGTTGAAAAGAAAAAGGGTTAGTCCTAATGCCTCCATCATTTACTTACTTGGGTTTATGTTGGTAAGGACCGGGAATGTATCGTCATGGCAAGTTCTAGAGTCGTAAGAAACCAAGCGGCTCTTCACACAAGAAACGGAAAATGAGCATTTAATTTAAAGATGTATGCTTTTATGCTCAATAAAGGCTCAAAACTCATTTTTGTGGGAATGAGTTTATAATGTGATCAAGTATATATAATCAAATTTTAACTAGATTTGTCATGCCGTTTCATAATTTTCTTATGTTGGTTCTTTTTATCACGACGCTATCGGTTGTAAATTTATAAAAATGTATAATGTGATCAAGTATATATAATCAAATTTTAACTAGATTTGTCATGTCGTTTCATAATTTTCTTATGTTGGTTCTTTTTATCACGACGCTATCGGTTGTAAATTTGTAAAAATGTAACCTTTTTAGAACTTGTTATTCCCAAATTAAACCAAGACAAGTAAAAAAAATGAAAAGTTTTTCAAAAAAGTTTGGGGTGATTAGCGGTTCCAATAGAGTTTTGTGTAAGGCTTGTTATTAGGACTTTCAAAATTCAAGGTTTCAAGGTTTTAGCATCCCCCCCACACTTAAATTACACATTGTTCTCAATGTGTCACTGTTAGTACATTATGTCTGTAGCCTCCGTCTACATCGAGTCTTAAGTACATTTGTCCTGTTTGTGTGTTTTTATATATGTATGTATTTGTGTGTCTAGACAAAACAGGGAACGACACTAAACTGTTAACTGAAATCTGTCGGACGACATGTGTCATCCGAACGGATGACACTCTTCCTTCCCTGTTTGCCTATAAATAGGAGGTTAGGTCCATTTGTCTAGAACTTCTTGGTGAAATGTCATAGCGAAGCTCTGTCTGACTTTCATCTGGATCTTCTGTATTTTCACTTTCAATCAATGAAATCAGACATGTTAAGCGTTGAGATTGTCGTTGTTGATTCTCAGACATTGTCGAGGGATTCCGTACCTCGATTCTGATTGATTCCGCCATGCTCTATGATTAGAATAGATCCTGCGTAACGGCCTAACAAGTGGTATCAGAGTCACATGAGGTTGAATCGGAGACAACAACAGCAAATTCACCGAGTTTTCAGCGATTTTCTGCAGAATTTTTTCAAATCTCACCGGAGATTCTGACTATTTCTTCATCTTCTCCTTCATTTCTTGCAGTTGTCATATTTTCACACGAAATTGAGTAAATTTGATATCAATCGGATCGGAATTCAACATAGAACAATCCTACAAAGTTTCATACAAAAATTCAAACTAAAACATCATCAAATCAAGCAAAAACTATGGACTGTTCTTCGCAGATACTGGCGTCACTCATCCGATCGGATTGCAATCCGATTGGATTAGACTAGATCTTGTTCATAAATCCCTGCTGACGTCACAAGCTCATTCGATCGGATCACCATCAGATCGGATCAGCATTGTGTTTAAGAGTTTTAAAGGCCAAGTTACTTCGTTCGAATCACCATCCGATCGGATCACCATCCGATCGGATCGCCATTCGACACTTGTGCCATCCGACACTTGTGCACTTGCTTCATTACTATCTTGTGTCATCCGATCGAATCACCATTCGATCGGACGGCCATTTGATCCGAGTGCTCAATTTTTTGAAAATTGTGAAATCTTTTCTAAGTGATTGATTTGTTTTCAGGTACTTCAAAATGGGAGATGATTTTTTGAATCTATTTAGCGACATCTTTGCTTACAACACTGGAGATGCATCGACAAATACAAACACCAATACCAATACCAATACAAGCTCGAAAAAGGCTATTGCAGATTCTCTTAGTGTAGACAATGCCTATGGAACGTATAACAAGCCACCGAAGCTGATGGCGATTGAAGACTACAACCGTTGGGCAAACAGATTTGATGGTTGGTTGAAGGCTTTTGCTTACCAGAGCTAGAGGTGTATGAAGAATGGTTATGATGTTGCAAGAGAAGATTATAAAAATTTGGTTGACAATGAACAGGAGACGTTTATTGCTGAACAAAAGTGTATAGCCTTGCTCCATCAGTCAGTCAGAGACGATATTATTTCCTTGATTAACTACAAAAATTCAAAAGACTTATGGGATAAACTAGAAAAGAAGTGTATTGGGGGAGAAGAGATTGTGAAAAACAAGAAACGACTGTTGAAAAAGGAGTTTGACTTATTTGTATGTATGAAAAATGAAAATGTATTAAAGATGATTGAGCGGTTTTGTCATCAGAAGATAGAACTCGCCAGACATGGGATCACAATTACCGAAGAAGAGATGGTTGAAAAATTATTGGAATCTCTGCCAGAGGAGAAAGATTGGCAATACTTTGGTCTGGTTCTGAAAAACACCAAAGCAATGTCAGAAATGACAGTTGACTGGTTGATCGAAAGATTCAGAAGTCCTGAGTTGGAAATCAAGAAAATGAATAAAGTAAACAACACCCCATATCAACAGAATGTCGATCTCTACTACAGGGGAAGTATGATTCCAAAAACCACGTCACCAAGAATCGCATTCACTGCTGAGAGTTCAAGCATGGTGACTCAAGAAAATCAAAGCAGCAGTTCCTCACCCAGCAGTGGTTATCATGGAGGTTCTTCTTCGTCTGTTCAAAGCAGTTAGCAACAACAAAATGTTCCCAAAAATGTCTTTCAATGTAACATCGCTGTTAACCTAAACAATACTCAAAACTTCAACGAGGAGACAGCGAAACAACAAATGGTGTTCCTTGCTTCTATCTTAGAGTCGTATGAGAGTCTTGTAGCCGGAAAGATCGGAAATACAAATCTTACAAAAGAAGACTATGACCAGATAGATCCCGAGGAGTTAGAATTGATCGATATACGTTGGTGCATGGCTAGTGTAATTCGCATAGCACAACGATTCATTGATGATCACGGGAAGAAAATCAATTGGAGGGCCTTCGACAAAACTGGGTTTTGATAAATCCAAAGTAACCTACTTCAAGTGTAAACAAAAGGGGCACTTTAAGCGCGAATGCATAAATTCAGCAGCAGATGAAACTGCTAACCCGTTTCATGATGATTACTACAAGAAAGTTGTTTATCACCGAAACCGCGAAGAGCCGCCCAGAATGAAGCAGATCGAGGAGACTCCAAAGGAAAAGTTGAGAGCTTTAGCTGTGATTCAAGATGATGAAGGTTTCGATTGGAGTGAATTCCTGCCAGAAGATGATGCAGTTGGATTCGCATTTATGGCACAAATTGAACAACAAACACCACCAACTGAAGAGCAAACATACATCCGACGAAAGTTGATGCCACAAACTATGAAAGACAAAGTCTACGCAACTTGGAAATAAGCCAAAAGAGCAAATAGATGGGATCCTGATCGTGAATGCTACTTAGATCCAAAAGGCAACATCGTTGTGGAACCATCATCAGTCCAAGTCGAAACTCTTATAAAATCGATAGCAGAAACTGAAGAACAGAGAGAGAGAGAGAGAGAGATGAAGCAAAGAAAGCCGAAGAAGAAAGGCTAAAGTCAAAGAAGATAGATAATGGAATCATTGATACTTCAAAGGAAATGACGGAAAAAAACCTGACAAAAAATGGCCGAAAAAGTTCTTATGGCAAAAGCACTCGAGGTAGATTCCAAATATACTTTTAGTTCTGAGTCAACAAGCAAGGTCAGTAGTAGTGGTTCAAACAATGAATCAGGTAAGACTGATTGTGCTAAAACAGAGACTGACTGCAGAAATTGCATGAAAGAATGCAAAGTTTGTAGCACACATGTGTATCTTTCACTCAAAAAGACACAAGATCTGGTTGAAAAAGTCAATGTGGTTGAAAAACAAGTTTTAGATCGAGATAAACTGCATAGAGCTTCAAATGAAAGAATTAAAGAATTAAACGAAAAGGTTGAAAAAGATAAAACTGATGTTGAACGTTTTAAGAAAGAAAATGAAAAATTAACTCTTGAAAACAGAACAATTTCAGAAAATTATGAGAAATTGAAAAGAACGGTCAATGATTCTGACGAACGAAATGGTAAAACTTACAAAGTAAATGTTCATTTGTCTGGAGTTCTTTAGGCAAAAGAGATAAATCAACCAACAATTGGATGAGATCGCAAGTCTTAAGCTTCAGTTCCAGGAAGCTATGATTGAAAATGAAAGAATGAATTTGAAATTGACCAGTTACAACTCCGCGAGCTTTGTTCTTCAACACATTGTTCCCAAACCAATTGGGAAGAACAAAGCAGGTGAAGATGTATACTCGGAGGGAATGGGGCTGGGGTATCATCAAGTTCCACCACCTGTGCTTACCAATTTTTCCAAGAAACAATCCGGGTTGGTTAATGAAACAATTGAGAAAACAGATGCTGAAAAACTTCCAGAAACAATTGATGTCACATTCACTTCATCATCGGATGAAGATAGTGTTCAATCAGAAGTCGTAAAGAATGTTGTTGAAAAAGTATTAAAATTAGACAGTGATTCGACTGAAGATGAAGAATGTTTTCTGAACAATTACATTCCGAAATCAAAATCCAAGAACAATTCAAGTGACGAACCTACTATTGTCATGTACAAGATGTCTAGTTCTGATAACTTGTACTCGGATATTGAGTTCCCAATTGAGAATGTGAATGTCGATTAATTGAAGCAAGTTTTTAAACTTGTTGAAATTGAGGTTTCTGAAATTGAAAGGTTAAAAAGTTCGAAAAGGCTTCTGAACTTTGAAAAAGATAAATCTTACTAAATGAAACCTGTTGTGCCACCACATTTTAACAATAACAACCAAAAGAGATGGTCGGGTGGTTATCAGGGTGGTAAGAACAATAAAAAGAGGAACTTTTAAAACAAAAAGTTTGTCAAAAAGAAAGTGTTTGCTAAAAGTTCAAGTTCACTTTCCGAGCAAGAGTCAGAAATTTTTTCGAAAACAAATGAAGATTTTTTTGCAAAGAAGGCCTCACAGCCTCAGACTGAAGGGAAAAGTCAGGGAGTTGACACCCGCACTTGCTTCAAATACAACGAAGTTGGACACATTACACGAAAGTGCACCAACTCAAAACCTAAGTCTGTGGTTGTTGAGAATCCGAGAAAGAAAAAAGATGTCAAAGGGAAAGCACCAATGTTTGTTGAGAAGGAAATTTTGAAAAATGAAATCAACAAAGTCAAATCTGAACCCGTTAAACAGACGGTAAAGAAAACTGATAAATTTTACAAACGGGTTGCTTCTCCACAACTAACTTGGAAGCCAAAATCTGGGGCAAAGACATCAAGTGTTCTAAAATCAAAGGTTTCTGATTCTGCAAAACAATCATCTTCAACCAAACCGATTAAGATGAATGTACCTTTGAATTTTTATGAAAAACTGGAGAAACAAACTTCGACTCCATCAGGGAAGAAGTATGTTCCAAAGAAAGACCAACCATCTGGTCAACCTCCAAAAAACGAATTCTATTTATACAAAGAGGTTGAGGTTGGGCCTGGGGAAAGTTTGAAAATGAATGACAAGAATTTCCCACCACTATACACGATGAAATCTCACTTTAACGTCAAGCTACTCGAGTCAAAGGAGGCTTGGGTTGCTTCAAGTTCTAACTGAATGATTGTGAAATGTGCAGGAGCTCCCGAGATCTATCTCAAAGTGGATTATGGATAGTGGAGCATCCCGACACATGACAGGGAGAAAGACCCTATTATACGATGTTCGAGGTTTCAACGGTGGATACGTTGGTTTCGCAGGAAATCAAGGAGGACGTATTGTTGGGGAAGGGACATTATCAAATGGTGTAATCACGTTTGATAGAGTCAATTACATAGTAGAGCTGGAGAACAACTTACTTAGCATTTCTCAAATCTGTGACAGAACGTAGTCAACTCACTTTACTGACAAGGAATGTCTGATCATGAAGCCGGGGTTTGTCATCCCCGAGGAGTGGATTATCATGCGAGCACCAAGGGTTAATGATCTGTACTTGTTGGATATGAGCGTTGCTACGACTACCATGGGTCAACCTCAGTGCTTCGTATCAAGAGCTACTGAAAAGGAGTCAGAGTTGTGGCACCGAAAGATGGGCCACATTCACCTACGCAAGATGAACTATCTGGTGCATAATGATCTAGTCAAAGGTGTTCACTTGAAGAGCTTTCATCTGGAGGGAGAGTGCATCAGTTGTATAAAAGGAAAACAATGAAAGAAATCCCATCCATGTAAAAAGATGAACTCAGTCCCGAAACCACTAGAAAGACTTCACATGGATCTCTTCGATCCTATGAATGTCAAGAGCATTACTTGTGATCTATATTGTTTGGTGGTCACTGATGACTATTCGAGATTCTCGTGGGTGACATTCCTGAAGACGAAAGACGAGTCATTTGAGAGTTTGCTGAGGTTATTCAGGAAGATAGAGAATTTGTACCAAACTCGCATTCGAAAACTGAGAAGTGACAATGGTACATAATTCAAAAACAACAGAATGAAGGAATTATGTGATCATCGTGGTATATTGCAAGAGTTCAGCGCACCATACACTCCACAACAGAATGGAGTCGTAGAAAGAAAGAACAGAAGGCTGATCGAAATGGTGAGAACGATGCTGGCTGATTCAAAATTATCAATTAATTTCTAAGCAGAAGCAGTATTAGCCGCTTGCTATACACTGAACAGGGTACTTACTGTGAAGAAGCACAACAAGACATGTTTCAAGTTGATCAACAATCGCAAGCCTAATCTCGAGTATTTAGAGCCGTTCGGGTCTCCCTGCACGGTTCTAGATCCCGAAGGTAAGTTTGGTTCAAAGAGCATAGAAGGTATCTTCGTGGGGTATTCAAGTCCACTCAGACGCGTCTTTGTTCCAAGCCTCAAAAGGATCATCGAAGCACAACACGTTGAATGTCAAGGCTATATTATGCCTCCACAGAAGCCCGCAGACTCATGGCGATTCGACTATGATGCCTTATGGGATTCATTTGATCTAGAAGAAGAGCCAGAGTTCTTTGATGATTTGGATATTTTACGAGAATATGAAGCATCTCAGGGAAGATTTCCAGCAAGGTCTTCTACACGTCAACAACAAACTTTCAATGATGATGAAGCTGGTCCTGGTCACGCTGGAGAGAATGATGAAGTTCAGCAAACTCCGACTACTTCGAAATGCGAGCCTGCTCCTGAAAATCAGACGACAGTCAATGATGATGAATCAGAATCTGATGATAGACCAACATTTGATGGTGGTGATTTAGAATATGAGGGGGAGCAAATCCAATCTTCAGTTCAAACAATTCTTGATAATAAACAAGTTGCAAACCAAAATATCACTAATTTGGAAGGCGAGGTGGATGCTTCTGGTGAAGTCATGCCGAGGACTCTTTCATACCACCCCGAGGAGTTGATAATAGGTGAGCTACAATAAAGAGTTCGCACAAGAAGCCAGATTGACCATGGCCTTAATTTCTTTTATATTAAAATTGCTCCATTACAAGCTGAATTCTCACTCAGTTGCTTTATCTCGCAGATCAAACCGCGAACCTATAAGGAAGCACTGACGGAAGAATCATGGGTCAATGCAATGCAAGAGGAGCTGAGTCAATTCGAGAAAACTTGGTGTATGGAAGCTTGTGGACTTACCTGATGGACACCGGAAGATAAACACAAAATGGGTGTTCAAGTGCAAAAGAGACGACCGAAGAGTGATAGTCAGAAACAAAGCTTGACTCGTTGTCCAGGGTTTTAGTCAGCAAGAGGGGCTAGACTTCACAGAGGTTTATGCTCTAGTTGCTCGACTTGAAGCAATCAGAATTTTCCTTGCTTTCGCTTCATGGAAGGGATTTAAAGTGTACCAGTTAGATGTCAAATCGGCGTTTCTTTATGGAAAAGTGAAAGAGGAGGTATATGTCGGACAGCCACCAGGATTTACCGACCCTATTCACAAAGACAAGGTCTACTTGCTAGACAAAGAGCTGTATGGTTTGAATCAGGCCCGGAGAGCCTGGTACGAGATGCTCTCTCAACACTTGCTAGCCAACAGCTTTATCCGAGGAAAAGTGGACGCTACCCTCTTCACAAAGGAAGTCGATGGGCACTTACTGATCGTACAGATTTACGTTGATGATATAATCTTTGGGTCAACAAATGACGAACTCTGCAAAGATTTTGAAAAGGTGATGAAGCAGAAGTTCGAGATGTCGTCAATGGGTGAGATGAAGTTCTTCCTAGGGCTGGAAGTCGACCAAATGCCTGAGGGAACTTTCATTCATCAAACAAAGTATGTTTACGATGTTCTGGAGAAATTTGGGATGTCCGAGACAGCTCCAATATCCACCCCATTAGCAACCAATCATGGTATCAACCCTGATCTCACCAGAGAGAAGGTGGACGAGACGTTGTACCGCTCAATGATCGATTCGTTAATGTACTAGACAGCATCCAGACCCAACATCATGTACCCGACTTGCCTCGCGGCCCGATATCAGTCGAGTCCTAGAGCCTCGCATATGTCAATCGTCAAGAGGATCCTACGCTACCTGAAAGGAACTCCAAGACAAGGGTTGTGGTATCCCAAAGATGGTGACTTTATGCTTGTAGGATACTCAGATTCTGACTTCGGTTGCTGCAAGCTTAACGAAAACTCAACAACTGCAGGATGCCAATTCTTTGGACCCCGATTGGTCACATGGCAGTGTAAGAAGCAAACCTCTGTTGCTCTATCAACATGTGAAGCAGAGTACGTGTCTGCCAGTAGCTGCTGCTCGCAAATCTTGTGGATTCAGCAACAGATGCGCGATTATGGTTTGCAATTTCTTACTTCACCTATTTTTGTTGATAATGAGGCTGCAATAAACATAACAAAAAATCCGATGCATCACGCTAAAACCAAACATATAGAAATTCGTCATCACTTCATCCGAGATTGTTTCGAGAAGAAGTTGATACGAATTGACAATATCCACACCGACGAACAAAAGGCATATATACATACCAAATCTTTCGATAAAGCACGTTTTTAATATCTTTTTAAATTAAATGGTATGAAGTTGTTGTCGGATGCGGAGAAAATACTTGGTGTTGATGAGTAAACCGAGGCAGAGGATGTTGAAAAGCAGACTGCTTTGGTTTGTTGTATTTTTAGTTGTTTTGGTATTTATGGGGAGATAGATATATTTTTTCAGAAAATACAAAAACCATAAAAAATGCAAAAATCCAAAAATATGAGATATTTTCAAAATCCAAAAACAATAGAAAACCAAAAAGAGTTTGTGTAAAAAGAGGAAATGATAGTACATCGGCTAGACAGTTACAGTATACTAAAGATTTGTAATGTTTTAAAAGCATTAAGTAGTCTCGCTGATGATATGCCGATAGGTTTTTACACACTTAGTAGACTTTTCGGGATATAAACCTAAAAATCATAACTTGCTTATTTCGTGGGGAACATCTCTCGGATATATAGGTAACCCCTAAAATCTAGTTTGAAAGATTTTCTATTTCCGACATACTAGGTCAATGTGCTTGATGATATATGGGGGTATTATACCAGGACTTCTAATTTTGCAGAAGCAATAGCCTTGTACTCGTATAATACTCTGCACTTCTTTAATCTTTAAAGCCTCCCCTCAGCATAAAAAATGATAAACATTGCAAAATGTGAATCATGTGCTGTTGAAGAAAAGATCCCCAAACGGGACACACCGAAAGTCGAGCCATCATCTATTTGTCTGAACGGAAGTTCTAACCTGAGCTCTCATGGCCTCGCATTATCCGTTATAGATATCATTATTGTATGTTCACCTGTAAGACTGAATATAGAAGTCTGGATACGAGAGTATATTCTGAGGTGGGACACACGTATAAGTTAAGATCTTAAAACACCTAAATCGTATCCTAAATAGTTGAAATTTGTGTGAAAATTTAAAAGGATCAGTATATCGGCAATCTAAGTGAATTGTTTAATTCTTAGTGTGTATTTAAGCTCAACGGTACTTGTAACTTGTCGGAAGCTGATATGATCCTCTAACACGCTCACCAAAAATATGTTTGTAAATAGCTTCTTTTACTCTTATTGCATTTCATTCCATTTTTTGTCAAAAAAAACCCAAAAAGATTTCATTGTGTTCTAGTTTAAACTTTCTTAAAATCCCAAAAAAAATTTACATTTCTGCTTTAGTTTTTCGACAAACTTAGGTGGAAAGCGGATCTTCAGATTCTGAGAAGTGAAGCAAAGAAGGAAGTTTCTGAACTGGACAACAGGGTTGGGAGCTAATCTTGAAAATTTTGAAAATTCAAAGTAAAAACAAGTTCATTAAGTTGACACTTGAACAAATTTCAGAAAAATGTTTGAAAAGTTTGAACTAATTATCAGTTGTTTTGTTTTGGGTCAACCAAGGTCATTAACTTGGACTTGGTAGGCAAATTGAGTACCTAGGGTGATTAACTTGGACCTAGATACACAAGTGGATTTCTAAAACTGAACAAATCTGATAAAACGCCAAAAAGTCAAAAGGTCAAAACATCAAAAGTCAAAGAAGTGTTTGGATCGAATGACAATATGATCGGATGGCCATCCTATAGGTGACATGCTTATAAATAGTGGACAAGGTCAATCAGTCTACCTTTTTCGATCGAACGACCTTCCGAACTACTCCCAAACACTCTCAAACTTTTCTTGCTTGATTTTTACTCTTGTTTTTCCACACATCATTGGATTGTTGGCTTGCCTAACCTTCGCAATGGGAAAGGTAAGATTTCTAACCTTGATTGTTAAATTTTGATGTTTTTGGATGTTTTTATGCTTGTCGGCGATTGTCACTATGTAGATCCTAGATCTAGGCTTATTTGTTGATTTTTGATTCAATCCAAACATAGGGTTTGGTTCACGGTTAGATCTATAGATTCAATGAAAGAATTGGATTGAAACATCATAGATTTGAATCTAGGAGAGATTGAAGGTGTCGGTTATCGGACCACTTTTTTTTCAAATTATACTCAAACCAGGACAAATTAGAGAAAACTGAACATAGGGTTTTGTAGATCGGCAAAATCTCTACGTGAAAGTGTGTTCAATTTTGTGAGATTGTTAGAAAAATTTTGAGATTCATAGATTATTCAAACTGTTCTTCAATGTCAGCTGATCGAATGGCAGTTCGATCGGATGGCCATCCGATCCAATACACGTCATTATGTTTGAAATTTTTGCTAAGTATTTGATTGATTTTAATGCTTTATCTGTTAAAAAGCTTGTTTTGGAAAGAATGGCAACTCAATCGGATGGCAATCCGATCGGATGGCCATCCGATCCAAAACACTCATTCAAATGTTAAGGTTTATTCATATGCTTATCTGCTTGTCATTTTGACCGAATGGCAATTCGATCAGATGGAAATCTGATCGGATGGCCATCCGATTCAAAACATACTTTAAATTGTTTGTCTGTTTCATGAGCTTATCCCTGTTTGTCATTTTGACGGATTGGCAATCCGATCGGATGGCCATCTGATCCAAAGGAACATTCTGTCAAATCTGTTCATCATTATGCTTATCTGTCATTGATCGAATGGCAATCCGATCGGATGACAATCCGATCGGATGGTCATTCGATCCAAATCATTCTTTCACGTGTTTGACTTGTCAAAGGAGCTGATCTGTTAGTCACATGGATCGAGTGACAATCCGATCGGATGGCCATCCGATCCACATACTCATGACTTGTACTGTGATTGGTCTTTATGGATTTGGCAATCCGATCCTCAGTACTGAGTAGTGTATAATTGTAATTTCAGAGTTAGAAAATTTTTTAGTTTTCAAAATTTTTGTCACTTTTCACTTTATTCCTCGAACTTCGTGTGAACTCTAACATTATTCATTCTTGCAGACAAGAGCATCAGATTGGCACAAGGCTCATAATACTTGCTGCATTTTGAATGAAAACTATGAAAATATGGAGCCGTTTAAAGACAAGGCAAAATTTTTAAGGGAGAGCAGGATTAACAAGGCTTTAACTGATAGAACGATAGTGTATGAGTCCCATGTTAGGATGTTTTGGAAGTTGATGAGGTATGATGAGAAGGAAAAGGTGATGTACTCGGCTGTTCAAAAGAAAGACAAGAATGATCAGGATGTTGATGTTGAAATTAAGTTCAACGTGGGAGATGTAAGAAGGGTTTTGGACTTAAGAGATAATGATGAGGACACTACTATAGTTCCTGAGAGATTATGCAAGGGTTTGTGGTTTAGAATGGGCTTTACAGGACATGTAAATAGCAAATATCTCAAGTCTATGTTTAGCAAACCTTACAAGTTCTTAGTAGACTGTGTGATACATGCCTTGTCCCACAGAAAGGGAGAATACGATGAGCCATCAGATTATATTATTAACATTATTACTTGTCTGGTGCTCAACAAGCCTTACAATATATCACAAGTAATATTTGATCAAATGGTAGACAATGTCAAAGGTGAGAAGTCTATAATGTACCCAAGGTTCATACAGATGCTGATTGATGATCAAGTAAGAGACCTTCCAAAGGATTCTGCCGATGTATTAGACCTTCAACACATTAAAGGTGATACTTTGAACATATTGGGTCAATATAAAGGTCTGAAGAAGGATGAACCAGAGCCAAGAGCTTGGAGACTGATTTGTAAGATTAGAAACAGAAACTATGTAGCTCCAGAGAATGATGCTTGGAGGCATGAAAATAGTAATTCAGAGAATGAAACAGAAAGGTTTAGTGGAATGCATGAAAAGAAGACTAGGTATTGGTTTGTAAGGACGGGAAGAGGAAAAGAACATCTAAGACTTCTCCTGCTGTGACTGCACCGAAAGTGACACCGAAGATTGTTGTTAAGGGTATAGTTGAAAGGGGGAGTCACTAGAAAAGTTAGAATATTTGATGTTACATCTTGCTAATGAATGTTTTAATGATTGTTTTGCAGGACCTTCAAAGGAATCACCACAAAGACTTATTGATGAACCGGTGATCCCTCTAGCAGAGGTTATTCAAGGAGGTGTTGATTTATTGAAAGATTCTCTTGCAAGTTTCTTAAAGAAGAACGAGGAAGCTCAAGCTGAGAAAGTTGCAAAGGAAACTGGAGCATTTCGTCAAAGAGTGTTCAAACAGAAAGTGTCAAAGAAAAGGAACCTGAGGGCGTTCTTCATATTGATTCAAGTGATGCTGATGATGAATCTACTGAAACATAATATGAAATTGATAAATCAAAGATAGGCGTTGGAAAGGTTACTTTGAAGAAGAAACCCCTGAAGAAGAAAAAGAAGGATTCTGATGATGAAGACGAAACATATATTCCTACACCTCAAGATGAGAAAAAAGAAAGGTGTTCTGAAACCAAAGGCAAACCCTCAAAGTGTTATTTCTAGGAGGGTTAGAGCAAGAAAGGGATCTGCATCGGTTCCTAAAGATCAAAGTGGTAAAAGTGAAAAACATATTCAAGCTCCAGAGGTTCAAACTGAAAGCTCCGGGGTTAAGTTTGTCTCATTTGGTTTTTTTTCTTAAATACACACTTAAGGTGAGAGAGAAAATGCTCTCATCTTTTTCTTCTAAAACCTAGCCGTCTACCACCCTTAAACCGCCGCCTACCACCGTGTTTCACCTTTCTTCCTCATCTATAATCATCATTTCATCTATTTCAGGTTGTGATTTAGGAAAATCTTTTCATTTTTTATGTGAATATGGGAAAGAAGAAGAAGTCGCCGCCTCCAAAAGCGTACAATACTAGATATACTACAAAAGAAGAAGCTGCGGTCATTAAGGAACAAGTTGCTACATGGTGGGATAAGTTGGTTAACGGAAATACTGATGATTCTGTTAGAGCGGCTGATTTGGATAAGAAAAATGATAAATCTACTCAGGAATCGGAGGTATGTGTGATAAGTAAGTACGTTTCTACTGTTCCTACAGTGTCAAGCTTGAATGTATCGGAAAAGATGGAGAGTTTGAGATCTGAGTTTTCTGGTTCATCGGAAAAAATGGAGAGATCGGGATTTGAGTCTTCTGGTTCATCGTATCAGTTTTCTAGTGAAGAATCGGTGAATTCTTCTCCGTCTATTACGAAGACAACTGATGAGAACGATATTGGTTGGCCTCCGGCGAGATTTAGAAGACCGGTGATGGAACAGAGATTGCAAAAAATGGAGTCAGAATCTATTGCAAGTTCACCGGTGAGTGTTTTTTCGGTTAAAACGGTTGTTAATTCTGGAGTTTTGGCGCTGGAATCAAATTCTCCGGTTAAAAGTTCATTGGAATCTGCACCGGATTTGATTTTGGAGGCTAATACAGTAATTCGAGAAAGTGACGTCAGCAAAACAGAGAATGTCAGGGAATGTTCCCTGGTGGCTGCTGAGAATGTCGCAGCTAGGGTTGATGGTGGGCCAGGTTTAAGTCCAAAGCAGACTGGGCCTATTCCAATAAAGGATGATGTATTGGACTGTGATCTTGGGGAGGCTAAGGTGGGCCAGCAGGATGTAGCGGCTGGGCCTTCACCTGAGGTGGGCCCAAAGGTTACTAGTAATCATGAAATTGATGATCTGATCCATAAGCGTGATGTGGAGTTGGGCTGTAAAGTCACAGACAATGTGGGCTTGTATCCGGATGCAAATAAAATGGATCCTATTTTGGGCCAGAATGAGGTTAGTCCAACACATGTTACTGTATCTGTTTTAAATGAAAATATCGAGGGCCCAATTGAGACATTACGGTTTGGATTTGTTGATCCTCACAAATTGAAGAAGCCAACTTTTCAATTTGTTTGTGATCCGAATTTAAAATTTGGCCCGAATGGAGTAGATGTTGATCCGATTTTTGGTACGGAATTTTGGAATCAAGAGTTGTTTTTAAAATTGACAAAAGGGCTTGAAGTGGAAGAGAGTGAAACAAGGTTAATCTATGATCCACCCATTGTGGAAGATGGTGAGGTCATTGTAAATTTGAACGGTCATTTTATGGCTAAGAGTGTCAAAGCTCATCGGCTTCAACTATTTGGTTATTTTGTTGGGGAAAACTTGTCGTTTCAAGTGGCAAAAGAGAATTTAATCAAAATATGGCACAAATTTGGTTTAAAATCTATTAACAAGAAAAGTGGTGGTTAATTTTTCTTTACATTTGAGAATGATGACGGTATGCTTCAAGTATTAGAACGTAACCCATGGTTGGTAAAGAATGTTCCTCTTGTGCTACAACTTTGGAAACCTGATACCGTTCTTTCGAAACCGGATTAAGACAAGGTTCCAGTTTGGGTGACTATTAAAGAGTTATCTTTATGTCTTTGGAATGGTGGCAACATTGGACAAATTGTTAGTAGTATTGGAAAGCCGCTCATGCTTGATAAAACAACGTATAAGCGATGTGAAACAAAGAAGGGTCCGTTGAGCTATGCAAGGGTCCTTGTCGAAGCTAAAGCTTCATGTGGTCTTCCGAATCGTATAAAGGTTAGGTTTCCTTCTCTCAATCACTTACCAAGTAAGATTAACTTTCTTGACTTTAGTTATAAATGGAAACCACCTTTGTGTGAACAATGTAAAGTTTTTGGTCACTTGGATTCTAGTCATGTAGTGGCCCAAAAACCGGTTGAAAAAACAAATGAAATACCATCTTTAAAACCAGTTTTAAAGAAGCCGGAGGTGCAAGATGATGGGTTTACATTGGTTACAAAGAAAAAACCTAAGGTTAAATGGGCTCCTTTGGCTAAAAAGAATGTGGAGAGATTGGTGCATGGTCCAAAAGAAAGTGGAGCAGGCCCATCATGTATTCGGAATAGTAATGCTGGCCCAATAGAGGATGTTGACATTTGTTTAGGCACAATTAAGCCCAGCGATAAGGCTGCTAGGCTTAATAAAGGCGCTGATGAAGGTTTGGGCCGAGCTGGGAAGGTTAGGGTGGGTTCTGGATTGAGTGTTGCTAGTGGACCAGGCCTAAGTCTTGATGCTGAACATTGTCCGCCTCCAACAGGTCCATCTGATGTGTATCTGGGCTCGGTTTCCTCTATTTCGGACTCAGGCCCAGATGTGAACTTAGTGGATCAGATTCCACTGTTAAGCAAGATAGGCCCAGTCAGTTCTGGCCCATGTTGTAGATCTGTAAATCCGATTATTTCTGGCCCAAACCGAGATCCAAATTTATCAAATAATAGGGCCCAATGAAAAGGAAGTGGGTATTTTGATGTATCAAAAATAACTTTGGGCCTCAACAAAGCCCAATGATTGGCACTAAAAATTCATTTGAATCTCTTCAAGTGGAGGAAGATTGTTTTAATACCGAGCATGGGTTGTGGGAAAAAGAAATGCTAATGGTTCGAAAATTCTACGAGACTAATACGCAACCGCCGGATGATGTATTTTCTTCGTGGTCGGAGAAATTGAAGGCTTATTATGTGATGCTTACAAAGTTTGATCCGGTAAAAGAAGCTTTGATTGAAACAAATGTTGAAGATGAAGTAGAGGTTGAATCCGAAACGGATGAATCGGCAAGAGACATTGCTCGTGGAGTTTAGCTTCTTTTCATTTTTTAGTTTGGGGACTTTTGTATGTTGGTTTTTGTTTGTGTTCTTTTTTTGAGGTTTGGTTTTTTGGCTAGTCGCCTTGGCTAAATGCTCTTTATTTGTAATCTCGTTTTTGAACTTTATTAATAAAAGGTTTGCCCAGGGGTTTTCCTTCGTTTCCCAAAATAATGTTGAAAAGCCTGAGGTTGAGAAAGAAAAAGCTCAAGAAAGTCCTGAATATGTTAGAATAGAGAAGAAGAGTGCTGATGATGCTGAATCGTCAAAGCCAAAGAAAACTACTCTTCCTAGTCTATTTGAAGGTTTTCCAAATGTTCAAGGCGAATTCACTAATGATATTCTTCCTGATGAAAAATATGACATGTTTCATGATGAAACGGTCAAAGATCTGAAAAAGAAAGTAAATATTCTTGAGAAAGAGAAAGGAAAAGCTAAAGCTGAACGTGACGAGTTGAAGAATCAGCTTGAAAAGATTGTCAAAATGAATGAAGAAATGAAGTCAGTTGTGAAGAATCATGCAAAAAGGATAAAAACTTTGGTTGAAGATGTGGATGATAATGCCAAACTCTTTGAGTAATTATCTGTAGAGATTTCTGAACTGAATGTGAAGTACAAGAACATGAATGATACTAATCAGACACTGCATCAAATGTTAGATGATCTTCATGAAGCGTCTGCAAATGAAATCAAAGTGCTAAAGCTGGAGATTGAAGCACTAAGAGCTGATAAGACTGTGAAAGATGAGTAGCTTAACATGTTGTACACTGTTATGGAACATAATCTAGGTATTAATGTTCAAGCTATCTACAACAACATAGAGATTCAGAGGGTTGAAGAAAGAAGAGCTCAGAGAGAAAAGAAGCTGGCTGAGGCAGCAACTCAAAGAAAGAAAGAATTGATTGTTGAGACTCAAGAAGCTGGAGGCTCTTCAAGTCAGCCTGAAGGAGATTGTTGATCAAGATCCAAGCTTCATACTTGTTGGTGAAGCTCTATCACGTCCTTATAACCCGAATGATGTGATACGTATGGTGAAAGTAGAGCAACGAAAAGGGAATGTTAGAGCAGCGGATATAAAGCTTTTATGTTGGAAAGAAGAGGAAGAGGAAGAGATAAAAGAAATCCTGGATGCAGTTGAGAACTATGATCCGTCTTGGGATGATTACAAAGACGATGAAGATGATCAAGGATCAATAGGGTTAATAATTGTGAATCCCTCTGTTCAACAAAAGCTGGATGATTTTCTGAACGATGAGATCAATGAACAGCAGGAGGATCAACATCAGGAGTCTTCTTCTTTTGGAAAGAAAAAGACTTATCAGGTATTCCTCACACAACCAACTGTTATATACTTGAATGCTCCATTTGAAGGGGAGTTGGAGGTACCTAGATCGAGGGCTGAGATGTTAGCAGAGCTGGGATTAGAAGATTGGAATTTTAAGTTTGATATTGAAGATGATATCCTATCATCACCAGAAAAAGAATATGAATTCAAGTTTGCCAGTGAAGCTGACAACTTTCATCATGTTGAAGTGGAAGAGTGTTTAGATATTTCTTAAGAAGATATACCTTTTCATTATTCTAGCATTGATTAAACTTTTCCAACACTTGCTGAGATGTTCAAAGAACAAAATGAAGATGATATAAGGAGGAAAGTTGTGGACAAGATAAGTACTGAAGGTATTCCAAAGGTTGTTCCACAAGAGACTTTGTTAGAGGGCAAGAAGAACTGGTTTAAAGTAATGCCCAAAGAAAGAAAGTTTAGACGTCCACTGCAGTATTTCACGCATCATGCTGATATATCTCTAGGAGATATTCTATCTTGGGGATATCTTGAAGATCTACAAGTTTACGCCATCAGACGGGAACAGGGAGTACAGTACTTTGAGTTCTTAGCTGACATTCAAACACTCCGATGGTGGGATGTTGAAGAGCTTGTTCAGACGAAAAATATAAAACAGTTCTACTATAGCTTAGATGTGAAGCAGCATGATCAAAGATTGTGGAACTACATTACATTGCAAGAAAAGAATAGATTTCCTGACTGGAAGCCACAATATCCGAAGAAAGATATAAAGATTGATCCAATCACAGGGGAGAAAGATATTACGTTGATAATCAAGCCTCCCAGATGCTTAAAGAACATGCCGCTACGTGCAATGGAACAAGATTTCCATGAAGATTTTGAAGGTTGGATGTATAACCAGAGCACAGCGGAAGCAGTGATTTCACTATTTGACAAATCAAAGGGAGAATCAAGGAGGATCAGTGTGTTGGATCCTATGTGGCTAGTCAACTACTTGAAGAAGGATATTGAATGTCTATTCTACAACAAGATTGTGTATGAAAAGCCAGATAAAGTTCAAGCTCAGTAGTATCAGAAATTGGTGAACTTATGCTACGCGAAAGATATCAATTCTGGCAGATACTGGAAGTCTAAGTTCAGAGACTTGGAGAAAGATGAGTTCTTGAAGAGAGAAAAGCGAGCTAAGAAGTTTAAAGAGATAGCTGATAAAGCTGCTAAACTTGGAAGATGGAAGTTGATGAGACCTCCACCAACAGACCAGACACCAATCGAGAAGGAAGAGAACAAGATCCCGTGATGGGATCGGAAGCGTGATGGTGACCCTGTATATAGAAAATACTGCAATGAAGTTGGTAGGCCTCTTAGGCGAAATATGCTTGAAGATAGAAATGAAAAGAAAAGGCAGAAAGCTAAGGAAAGGAGACGCATCATGAAGTCGACTTGAAGACTATGCAGGAAGGACGAGTACAACTACATCCAAGGGGGAGTCTGTTAGTACATTATGTCTGTAGCCTCCGTCTGCATCGAGTCTTATATACATTTGTCTTGTTTGTGTGATTTTGTATATGTATGTATTTGTGTGTCTAGACAAAACAGGGAACGGCGCGTAAACTGTTAAGTGAAATCCGTCGGATGACATGTGTCATCCGAACGGATGACCATCCGATCGGATGACCATCTGATCGGATGGTGATCCGAACGGATGACACTCCTTCTTCCCTGTTTGCCTATAAATAGTAGGCTAGTTCCATTTGTCTAGAACTTCTTGGTGAACTGTCATAGCAAAGCTCTGTCTGACTTTCATCTGGATCTTCTGTATTTTCACTTTCAATCAATGAAATCCGACATGTTAAGCGTTGAGATTGTCGTTGTTGATTCTCAGACATTGTCGAGGGATTTTTTGGTGCATATGTCTCTCGACTTCGTCTTATATCATGTCTTGTAATAGTGTAGAAAAAGCAGGGCACAAAATACGAGAAAATGAGAAATGTTTGGGATAGATGCATTTCGCACGAAATGAAGTTTGGTCCATTTCGTACGAAATGACCATTTCGCATGAACCATTTCGTGCGAAATCCTTTGCCTATATATACCTGCCCTGACCATTTCGTTTGTTATGATCTGATTCCGGTGCCGAAGTGCTGCCGAAGTGTCTCCAGCCTGTAAAACGTTGTATTTTCAATATACGAGACATTTTAATGTGATTCATGTGCAAAACAGCTGAAATAACTTTGATACGATTGAATTCCGCCTCTTATATTGAATAGAACTCTTCTGAACGACTCGTTTTGGTCGTGCAAACGATCCTACAAGTGGTATCAGAGCTCAGGAGGAAGAGTTCTTACCATTTCAGCTGAAAATTCTGATTTCTACACCTTCTTTTCAAAATTAACTGAGTTTTCACGGATAAAATGGCTTGATTTTCTCACATTATAAGCGCAATACTGTTTTAACAAAGCCTTGAAAGTTTCAGACCTAAAATCGGACTAAAACCTGATCAATTTAACAAAATCATGAACGATAGGATGACATCAGCAGCATTTCGCACGAAATGAACTTTTCATTTCGCACGTAATAGCTTACATTCGTTCTTTTCGCACGAATTGACAAGTTTTTGGTCCATTCCGCACGAAATCAGCTCATTTCGTGCCAAGTTGGCATTTCGTTTGACCATTTCGCTTGAAAGTTACCATTTCGTTTGAAAGTTGTGCCATTTCATATGAAATCATCCATTTCATACCAAATCAAATCATTTCACACCAAGTGTTCATTTCGCACCAGATTCATTTCGTTTGAGATATCATTTCGTTTGAACAGTCTGATTTTGTGAAATTTTGATACCGAATCATGGAAGAAGAGTTTTACAACGCGTTTGTTACTCCGATTACTATTACACAGAACACAATGTCAGAAAATGAAACGGGCACTATGCAAAAACCGCCAAAGCTCATGAATATTGAGGAGTATAAAGGATGGGAGGAGCGATTCGAAAATTGGGTACAAGCAAATTACTTGGATGCTTGGGAATGTGTTGAAACAAAATATGTTAGACCGGTGAATGATGATGAAGAGGTTATTGCTATTAAAGATCTAAGTGTTGAGGAGAAAAAGAAATACAAAGATGAAAAGATGATGACTAGTCTATTGCATCAAGCTGTTAAAGAAGATATTTTACACAATGGAACTGCATATTCAATTTGGAAAGCATTAAAATCGAAGTTTGTTGGAAGTAAAGAGATGATCAAGAACAAAAAATCACTTTTGAAAAAAGAGTTCGATCTATTTCGTGGTTTAAGAACTGAAAACACCAAGCAGATCAGAGAAAGATATTGCAATTTGATAGTTAACATGAAGAGGTTGAGCATCACAAAAGATAATGAAGAATTGATTGAAAAGTTGGCTGATGCGTTGCCACATGATGTTTGGGGCACATACCTTATGATGTTGAGAAATAAGAAAGATTTTGGCAGTCTAACAATGGGAAAGTTTATTGAAAAACTTGAAGCTTAAGAGATAGAACAACGGAATATTTCAAGAATGAAGGATTTTGATGGTGAACAAGATATTGGTCTTTATTACAAAGGAGGATTAAGTGATAAGACTAACATGTCACCAAAGATCGAAACTGCATTCAATGCTAAAAGTTCATCTGGAGGGTCATCTCAAGGATCAAACAGCAAAATGGGATTTTCTTCATATCCATCATTTGATCCAAACTTTTCAGCAACCAAGAATGGCAAGACGTTACAATGCAACATTGCATTAAATCTTGGGAATGGTCAGAATTTCTCAGAAGAGGTTGCAAAAGGTCACATGTCTTTGTTGGTGACTGTGTTAGACTCATATGAGAGTTTAGTTGCTGGACGGATCGGAAATCCAATGTTGACAAAAGAGGATTACGATCAGATTGATGCTGAAGAGATGGAATTGATGGACATAAAGTGGTGTTTGGCTAGTGTGTTGAGAAGAGCTGAGAAATTCAAACAGATCACAGGAAGAGATGATTTCCGTGATGCTAATGTTTCTACTTTAGGTTTTGATAAATCTAAAGTTACTTGTTTTCGTTGCAGGGAAAAATGGCATTTCAAGCGAGAATACACAAACCGCGAAGCAAGTGGAGCTCAAAATCCTTTCAACAACAATGATTATTATCGGAAAGCGATTTATCATCAAGTTGCTCAACAGTCGTATCAACAACAAACACAAACTGCACATGCTAGGAAGGAAATTGAAGAATCAAAGAAAGCTTATGTTGTTAATCAAGATGAAGAAAGATCGTCAAAAGGTTTCAGCTGGGACAAATACATTTCAGCTGATAGTAAAGCATGTTTGATAGATCAAGATGATGAAAGGCTACCAAAAGGTTTTAGTTGGGATGACTATGATCCTAACAAAACTTCAGATCATAAAACTTTTGTTGCTCGAGTTGTTGAAGATAGTGAAATTGATGATTATTATGCAAACAGAATGAAAGAGGACTTAAGAATGCTAGAAGAAAGTGATGACAGTGATAATGGAAAAGTTCGAGTGAAAAAGAAGAAAGTTAAAAAACAAGTTAACAGTGATGATGAAGAAGTTCGTGTGATAAAGAAAAAGGTAAAAGAAATTCCAGCTTTCACGGTTGAAGTAGAAGCTGATGCACAAAAGATTCATGTGAAATGTGAAACCTGTGAAACAGTGAAGAAGCAAAACAGTACTTTGATTCACAACATGAACAGATTGAAAGAATCGTATGATGTTCTAAACAAAGCCATGAATCAATACAATCAATCAAGCAGTGAACAAGCAATAGCTATGAAGACTCTTCAAGGAGCTTTCATGACAAAGCAAAAAATTGGTAATAATTACATTGAGAAATGTGCTGTGCTGGAACAGAAATTGTAAACCCAGAGAATAGAAACAGATAGAGTAAACAGGTTGTTAAAAAGTTACTCATGTACTTCTTATGTTATTGACAGGATTTATCCAACCGTTGAAGGCATGAAGGCGTTTGAAGAAGAGGATACTGAAGAAAAGAATTCTGGTAAGAAATATAGTGCCAGTTATACAAAGTGTCCACCTCCGCTTGAAAATGGATATTCTTCACGAAATCCTAATTCGGAGAGAGTCATAAAGGCAACCAATTTACAATGGGAATCTGAGTCTTCAGATAACTTGCCAGACAACATTGATGTCACTTTAACTTCGTCTGATACTGATCATGAGTCTGAGTTAATAAAGAAAGTGGTAGATCAGGTGTTGGATAAAGATGAAACCGAAGAATCAAAGTAGGAGTCAAACTCAGAGTCAAAGTCTGAAATGTTAAGGCAAAAAGTCAAAAAGGACAAACGAGTTTATAATAAAGAATTTCTGCTATCAAAAATTAATTTGAATGACGAAACATTCAAAGTGGCTTATACTTTGAATGAATCTTACAAATTGTTTTCTGATGAAGAATTTCCAATAAGTGGTGTTAAACCTGAAATGATAAAAAAAGTTTTCAAACTAACAGAAATTAAAATTTCTAAAATAAAAGATGTAAATTTTTCTGAAAAACCTAAAAAATACACCTCAAGAGTACAACAAAGAGAAAACAAGAAAACGGGTTACATTTCTGGTTCAGGTTATCGAAAGAAACCAAACCATAACGGTAATTTCAAAAAGAAAGGACTTGGTTTTACTCCACCTGAAAATCTTAAAAATGAGAAAAATTATAAACCAAAAACTGTATTTGTTTCAGGATCAAGCTTGGTAGAAGATGAAAAGAGTTCATTTTGGAAGCAGACGAACAAAGAATTCCTTGCGAAGAAGCAAGAGGGAATGAAGAATGAAGCTGTTCAGAAGAAGAATGAGACAAGAACCTGTTTTCAATGCAAAACAGTTGGTCACATTGCCAGGAATTGTCCAAAGGCATTCCAAACAAAACAGGGAGTCTCTAATAAGCTAAAAGAAAAAGTTGTCGAGAAAAGTAAACCACCAACCAAGCAATTTAGAGTTTTTGAAAACTCAACATTTGAGGTTGGAGAATGTTCAAAAAGGATTTACAAGAGAAAAGTTAATCTTGACAATCACAAGTGGATTGTTAAGAAATCAGATGATAGGTTGGGCAATGAATCTGATTCCACAAAGTCAGATGAGCCACAAGTTGAATCAAAAGTTGAAAAGTCAGTTCCGCCAATGGACGATGCAAATTTTCCACCATTGCGAGCTGAAAATTTTAAACTAAAAATTGGAAAAGTTGAGATTTCAAATCAATTTTTTCTGAAAAGAAGGAATTTGATGTTGAAAAGGCCTTTAACCCCAATGTGAAACATATCTTTTGTAAAATGGTTGACGGGAAGGTCAAAGGGGTAAAGGAATTCTATGAGAAGAAGAAGAAAGGAAAGAAACCGAGTGTTGATAACTTGGAATCTCCCAAGGACCGTCAGGCTTGGGAGAATCAAGATAACTGAAAATCCTGACTTGCCGGAGCTCCCAAGTTGGTAATCGTGGAGCATGAATCGGCATCATTCTTGGTAAAATGTGTATGTGAAGAACCTACAAGTGATTGTTTGTTCCTACAAGTGGTTAATCAAGGTCATTAAGTTGAACTTGATTTACCTTTCATTCAAATGATTGGAAAAACAATGTGATGAGTTTATCCCCTAACCTACAAGTGGTTTGTAAAATCAACAAAAAATATTTTCCGGAAAAACCATTTTGATTAAAACAAACTTAAATGTTTTGAAATCATAATGGGAAAATAGTTTGTTGTAAGGGGGAGTTCTGATTGTTCATGCCAAGTGGATGGAGAATTGAAGCATTTCATAACAGTTGTCACTTTATTTGTACAGTTTGTTTTCAAATTTTCCCAGAAAATCAAAATTTGAAATATAATTTTGATTTTAGGGGGAGTAAAAATTTTAAAAAATTAGAAAATTTGAAAATGTTAAAAACATTGGAAAAATAAAAAATGAGTTTTGTTGTGAATAAGAGGAAATGATAGTAAATCAGTGGACTATCACAACACGCTAAAGAAATCGTCACATCTTTAGTGAGACCGTTTATCACATTTGACATTTCAAATGTGATAAACGGTCTCACTAAAGATGTGACGATTGTGACAATTGTGTTCTGTAATCATCGTATAATGTAAAACAATGTTGATTATCAATAAAACAATGTGCTTTGCTGTTATTATGTGTGTAATTGTGTTTAATAATTTTACAATTTGATTCGATTCCGATTTCAAGCTTTAAATCGCTTTCTGGAAGGTTATATGCAAATTAGTGCGTAAACACAATCAGTTTAACGCGACGTACACTCCGGAACTGTGACATAAGCCAAACATACCCTAAATGCCTTTACATAACTTAGAAATAAGTTTCGAAGGATTCGGTATGGCAAAAACATGTTTATTTGAACTAAAGAACTAATTGCGACAAAACTAGGAAACGAACGTTGGTGACCGCCCGGATAATATTTAAATCCCAAAAATATTCTGTTATGATTAAAATTTTATTTTAATCAGGTTCGTGTTGAAAAATAAATTAAAACGCTTAAAAACGTTATTTTTCAAGTTTAAGCGCGTACCGCGTGTTACTGCGTAACACAGTGCTTATACTGCGAAACGTAGACAACGCAGCCAGTCTCGGCAACTGAACTTTGTTTCAGTAATATTTTGGCGAGATTATTTTTATAGAATAATAAAAATAATTTAGAACGCCATAAACCGGGCTATAAACGGTAGATAAAATACCCGGTACCCAGATAAATACCTGTTTTTAGCCTACACATAATAAATATATGTATATATGCATACAAAATTATGTGTTGTCATATGCTTAAGGTTGAAATTGCCACTTCTCTACAACCATGCCACTTGTTGGCTTCATGACACTTACAATCATTCTCATATCTTGCAAATCTTCTACATATATCTTTCTAAGATCCAAGCAAATCTTACCAAGATCACAAATCTTCCTCCTCTCTCTCTCCTCCTAACCGTCCACACCACCTTCATCACCATTTCCATTTTTCCAACTTTGTTCTTCAAGATCAAAGCTCATTCCAAGCATATTTCAAGTTGGTGTGAAGATCCAAAGGTGTTTCCAAGGTTTTTTCAAGTGATTTCAAGCTCCATATCATCAAAACCTCATCCAACAACTTACTTGAATCTTGAAGGTATAACACTTATGTTTAAATCATACTGTTGATTCTTGGTTGTTCTTGATGATTTGAAGTTTCTCTTGAATCTTGGAATTTTCACAAACTTGAAATCTAAAATGAAATGGGTCTTGATACAAATAAAAATGTTGATGTATATATGTGTATATGGCCGTACATATATATGTGTGTGTATGAGCTTTGAAGTTTGATTTCTTGATAAGTACTTGTTTAAGTTGTTACATGTTCTTGAATAATAGTTAAAATGAAAGTGTTTGTTGATTTGTGTAAGATATGATAATACTTCAAATACATCAGCAAATAAACATGAATAAATCACATGTTGGATGCAGTTAGATTAATATAAAATGATGATGCTATGATAGTGTGATTTAGGCACTTGTACATGAGAATACATGTTGATTTAAAGCTCAAGAAATGATGAAAAATGGCTATATGAAAAAAATGATTTTGAACAGATTATAAACACTAAAAATAACATTATTCGGTATATTATAATGGCATGAAACTTTGACATAGGTTTGATAGCTTTGCATGTTGTACATATAGCTTAAAAAGTGGGAAATTATGTGAAATTTGCATGATTTATGTGCTTTATATAAGACCTGCACTATCATGAATATAACAACTATTTTATTCAGTAAATAGCATGGGTTATGTTAAAATATCGAGTCGTTTCGATTTGGGATGGTTCGGGTAACGTTTGATGCAAAACTATGCGGTAAAACGGTTAAAAATCGGCTTTTCGGAGGATTTTTATAAAACTGTTTTAGATCAGTAACCAAACTGATATTTTTGCTATAAAAATAAGTATTTTAACTTATATTAAGTTTACTTGGTGTTTGGTTAGTCATACGTGACTTCCGACGCCCAAAAAACGTCACCGAATCACCAAAATAAGTGTTTTTCGACATAACTAGAATGGGTTGTTCATGGGTAAATTTTATGTGTTACAATGTGCTATGTGTTTTACAATATGGGTATGATGATGTGCTAGTGTTGACAAGATTATGTGTATTACGCTTGAGTATATATATACAAATACACCAATATAATAAAAAATAATAACTTTTCGAGAAATCTCAAAGTTATGTGAAAATTCTAAGTATAGGAGAAACTTATGTATTTTATGGGTTTTTGATTATTAAATCATTCTTATTTAATTTAGGATGAATAAACAATTTTAGGGATTGTGTTAACATATAAAAACGCACCCAAGGGTGAGTACATAGATCCCCTCTTTTACTGTTTTTGATTGTTTTGGGGTGATTCATATGTATCAAAATGATTTCGATGTTTTAACGATGGTTTCAAAACGAGTAAGATGGTTTAGACTAAACTAATAACGATTTCGATAATGTGAACGAGCTTGTTGGTTGTAGTTACATAACGAATGACATTTATTAATTTTGGTCGAACCGACCAGTATTAGGTTATGGTACCATAGGATCTGACAAGTCCCGTTATCAGACTGCACCCATGGTTATGTGTGGGTTATGTGGGTAACGACTGAACCTGATGATTGTTAACTTACCCTTTGGTGGTTTGTTAATACGAGTTGAACTAGTTGAACGATGAACGAGTCACGAAGGTTTGAATGTTATTAGCGAGATGACCAAAAGTAGTTTTCACAATTAAAACGAGAACGATTTGAACGATTGAACGATATGAACGATTGAACGATTATGAACGATTTAAACAAATGAACGATGATCTATAACGAGAACGAGTTAAACGATGTCACACAGCGATGTTTACGAAACTATATAAACCATACGAGTTTTATTACGTGAACGATTTATGATTTGGTTTACATAAACAAATGTTTTGGGGTTAAGATTCATGGCATCGAGGTTTATAAATTATAACCAATCTGCTTTGACTTGGTTATTCATTTTACAATACAAATGGCTTACAAAACAAGGTTTCTAATATCGATTAACGAAGTTGTACGAGATATTTCAACATGTAAACGAGCCATGAATCTGATACTCACACAAAACCTATGTGTAACACCTGTGCCTCCACGGCCATCAAACAAATACCGAACCAATGAAATATTATATTTCATACTTGGGATTTGTAAAAAGATATGTGTATCATTTGCACATATCAATTCTTGTTCAATTTCAAACTCTAAATCGCTTTCTGGAAGGTTATACGCGCACTGATGCGTAAATATAACCAGTTTAATGCAACAAACACTCCGGAATAGTGAAATAGGCTTAACATACCTTAAATAACCTTTACATAACTTAGAAATAAGTTTTGAAGGCTTTGGTATGGCAAAAATAAGTTAATTCGCTTACAGGGACTAAATATGACAAACTGCGAAAGTATGTCAATTTGAACTGTAACGAACATTCCGGAACATGACCATAAGTTAAACACACCTTAAATATCCTTTACATAGCTTAGAAATAGGCTTTGAGGGGTTTGGTGTGCTAAAATAAACTTTTGGGACATTCAGGGACTAAAAGTGTCAAAAAGTGCACAAGTTTGCATTTTCGCGCATAACTTACGTTCTGAATACATCCGGACATCCAAAAATTTATGAAAGCATGACTACATTATATTTTAGTGTTCGCCTTAAGAAAAATCCATTCGTCGCGTCATTTGGATCGTTTTTCGCGCTTGTGCGCATTCCGTCGTAATTAAGCGAACATCGCGTTCGTACGACCAAACGAACCGACATCCGAGATATTTTTGAACACATTTTAAGTTCCCTATACTTTAACTTCATTTTAGAGCTTTGAAATGGGGTTAACGGGCCTTAAACGTGTCGAAAATGGGCTGATTGCACTGCAGGGACCAAAATTGTAAATCTGCCAAAGTTGTTACCATACGGACCTCAACATTGGCAGCTTTGAGGTCCGTAAGGCAACCTGCAGACCAGATGCAGTGTATTAACAGCCTGTTTGCAGCTGTTTGATCCTCCACCACATGTTCTAAGTTGCTTAGTCACTAGATAAGGATCATATTTAGCTTCCATAACCTTTCAACAAGTGTACGGATGTGATCGAATCACGGTTTCCATGAAACGATCTCAACGGTGGACTAAAAACTATAAATACCCATCCACCCCATTGCTAAACTTACAAGAACTTTGATTTGAGAAACTCTAAGTTGAAACTATTGTTTCATACCTGAGATTTTTGAATCGAGGTTAGCATTCGGGGACCCTTCGTGCCGTTTGATATCCGCGATCTCTAGCATTGTTTGGTTGTTACTCAAGGACTTCTGAGCAATCTCAAGTGAGTACATAGACCCCTCTTTTACTGTTTTCCAAACTGTTTTGGGGTGAAACACATGTGCCTACTTGTTACTTTCGTGCTTTCCTGTTTTCACATCATATACTTGCTATGTTCATTAGTACATTTATAGTACATGATTTCATGGTGTTCTATGCTTTGTATGTCACACCCCTTTCTGCGGCGGAAGCACGAGGTGTGATCATGAAAGGTTCTCATTGCATACGAAGAGTAAACATGCTACATGCTCGTAAAATAACATTCAAATACCATAATTTGAAAACATACGTTAGCGTTTACATCGCTAGACAGCATAAAGACATTGTCTCAAAAGTTTACAACTTTATTTAAAGTTAAACACAAGCGACATCCACGAGCATAAGCAAGACCACGCGCACATCCATCCTAGTTACCTGAAATACATGTGAGTTTTTGGAAAAACGTCAACATAATGTTGGTGTGAATTCATGCAGTTTTGTATTTCATGTTTGTATACTTTGTATGAAAACATAGTTTGTGAGTAAATCAAGTTTTCATAAATCCAGTTTCATGTGTACATCACGTACCTATGTATAATTCAATTTCTTCTTGAGTACCCCACGTACTTCAAGTTATTTATCAATCTTCTTGAGTACCCCACGTACTTCAAGTTATATATCAATTCTCTTGAGTACCCCACGTACTTCAAGTTATTTATCAATTCTCTTGAGTACCCCACGTACTTCAAGTTATTTATCAATTCTTGTATGGTATGAATTTTATGTAAATACAGTATTTCTGTAATTATCAGATTGTTAATGGGTTGCAAAGCCATTAACATGTGACACGTCATAGGAAGTCACCAAACCTAAGGCATTTAATTGGTATATTCTGAGACACAAAAGCACCACTCGATTCTCGCCCCGACCGAGTGTGAGGCTGCCAGGCACCTGTTAGATCTAACCTTTTGTTCTGCGGTCTGAATGTATACGTTGATTAATGGTGCTTCTGTACCCTATTCGTGACACTATTTCTCATAACGCCTCCTACTTGGTTCTCGTTCTCACCAAGCGCGTTTCTTGTTATCATTTCTCATAGCGCCTTATACTTGGCTCTCGTCTCACCAAATGCGCTTCTCATATTCATATATTTCGTCACACTTGGTTCTCGTTCTCACCAAGTGTACTTCTTGTATTTATATCATACCATTTATAAATATTGTACTTTTGTACATGTATTTCACCCCCGAAGTTATAAAAACTGAAAACAGTTAAAGAGAAAAGGGGGAGCATGAACTCACAACTTTGCGTTCCTAGCGTCGTAAACTCCACCGGATTTGCTTACTTAACGTCGTAACCTATACGCGTTTTCTTATCGTTAGTCACTAGACTTGCGTCGCACAAGTACAGTCACTCTCTTTTGTGTATATTTTCTTGTGTTAAAAATATTCTATATTTTTAACTACGTACCTTACTTATATTATTTTCTCCAAAAATAAATATAAGTCTTTTGTGTTTTGCACTTTGCACCCGAATTATGTTTCTTGTATGTTGTATGTGTATTTTTATATTTCTACTCCTCATGAGTATTTAGTGTATTTTTAAGTCTTAATACACAAGCACGTATAACACATACTATATACACTTAACACACAAGTTGGTGATCAAATAATATATATTTTTCTCTCAAAAATATATACTTATTATCCATTTTTATTCTTCAAGAAATCACCATTTCTTATCATCAAAAATTAGGGAAACCTTAGTAATATTTTTAAACACATTTTTAGGGAATAAGTTTCTCGAAAACTTATATTTTTCTAAGTGTCAAAATTTATAAAAATTTTGACAGAGTTTCCCCTAAAAATGGACGTTTCCCATGTTTTCAAAACATGTGTTTATTTTCTTTTGAATTGTCAACAATCATCAATAATCATCAACAACAATTTATCAACAATATCCGTCAACAATAATCACTAATTTCATGAACTTGAATATTTACAAAAATGTGTAGTAACTTACTAGCACATTTAGTAAGTCTTATTATCTTTAAAAATAAGTTTAACTTCTTAAAAACTTTATTTTTAAAGAATATGAAGTTTTACAACTTCTAGTCGGTTTTTACGAAAACTATTTCTTCGTTAACACTTTTGTTACACAAGTATCCACACACTTATTTGTTCACAAAAACCACTTTTGTTTGTGTAAGATCCGGTTTAGAACATGTGATTTCTTTAATGCTTGGTCCTTTGAAAATACCACTTGTAGATACATAGATCTACTAGTTTTAAACACTTTTGTACAAGTTAAAACACTTTTACACAAGTTCATGGTTTATGTGTGGTAGGGTTTCACCTTTTAACCCTTGTTACTTCTAAAATAGCTTTATGTTAAGATCCATGATCTTACCAAACCGGGTTAAATGATGATTCGAGCTACCACAACATAGATCGGGTCCAAATAATCACGTAAATCAAATACTACAACTTTTACACAACACATGAGCTATTAACCACCATTTTTAGTGTTTTAAGTAGACTTTAAAGCATCATCTTGCATGTTAACGAGTTTTATCCGACAAAAATCCTTTTAACCACTTTAGATAGGTTCAAGAATGAGTTTTAAACAATATACCTCTACTCAAGGCTAGGGAAGGTTCTTGATGAAAAACGCGTGGATAAAAGCTAAAGAAAGAGGTCCTTCGTGTTCCGCTTGCTCCAAGCTTCCTAATACGTGACCTCTAACACTTGTATGATGATGGAAATGCAAGAACCAAACTCGAAAAATTGATGGATGGATGTGTGTGTGTGGCCGTGAGCTTGAGAGAGCAAGAGAGAGAGTTCTTGTTGAGTGTTGTGAAGTGTAAGTGTTAAGTGTGCTAACCTTTGATCTTATAGGCAATCTTAGTGTGCATTAACCAAAGGTTCATGTGTAGGCTAGATCTTATACACATGATTAAAATAATTACACAAGGACAAGGTATGTCCCCCTAAGGGGATGGTTTCGGTTGAGAGGGGGGGGGGTCCTTGGTTGGTTTGTAACTAGATAATTAGGATAAAGGTTAGGTTAAGTAGGTTAGTTAAGTGTTTAACCCCGTTACTAATGTGAAGCGTGTTATGACGGGTGTTAGGGTAATCAGGGACCCTAACTGGCTCAGAAAAATATAGATAGTGAAAATAATAATATTTTCATGTTCCGGGTAAAGTCCGGTTGTTCGGTTACATACCGATTCGTTAAAGTGTTAAATTACACCTTTTAGTGTCTAATAAGTGTCTTTTTGTAACACTATCGGTTCCCAACACTTAGGGAAATATTCTGGATAATAAAACAACATTTCTGCATAATATTTATACGTCTAAATGCTGAATTATTGCTGATTTGTATAAATTCTGCACTTAAAGTGCGTTTCGGGTGCTTTTTAGTGCTCATTTTTGCTTTCGCAATGTATATAAATTAAACCCTTGTATGTACTCTTGGGTTTTAATGCATTCTTGTTGTCGGACCTACACCTAGGCCTCAATTCTGATGTCTGACTGCTTTCTGCAGTTCAGTTGACACAGTGTGTCTTACCGGTGAGTTTACTATTATTCTGACGCAACGCTCTCGTTTATGCATAAAGCAATATTTTGTAGTATACAACATGCATGAATTCACTTATTTAATCATGTGTTCAGACATTGCTGACACTTAAACTCATAATTGCAGTCATTAAGCAATAATTATAGTGTACGGAAATTACCGGTTTGTGCCAGTTGTCACAGTCTCCCCCCGTTAAAAGAATTTCGTCCCGAAATTCAGACTGAACTAACTCTCGCTGGAGTCTTCTTGAATAGGTGGGGATACTTTTTCTTGAACTGGTCTTCACGTTCCCATGTGTACTCGGGTCCGTGTTTTGAGCTCCAACGTACTTTGACAAGTTTCACACTGCTCCTCCTGGTCTTGTTGACTTTCCAGTCAGTAACCTCAACGGGTTTTTCTGTAAATCGGAGGGCTTCATCAATATGCACTTCATCCATCGGGATGGTCACGTTTTCTTGCGTTGGACTCTTCTTCAGGTTGGATACATGAAACGTATCATGTACTCCATTAAGTTCTTCCGGTAACTCCAACTTGTATGCCACGGTACCAATTCTTCTCAAAATTCTGAATGGTCCGATGTATCGTGGATTCAGCTTTCCACGTTTTCCAAATCTGACTACGCCCTTCCATGGTGAGACTTTTAACAACACTTTGTCTCCCACCTTAAAATCTACCGATTTTCTATTTGGATCCGCGTAGCTCTTTTGTCGCTCTCGAGCCGCCCTAATGCGCTCTCGGATCTGCGCAATCTTGTCGGTTGTCTCTTGTACAAGTTCAGGACCAACCATACGTTTATCTCCGGCATCTGCCCAACATAAGGGCGATCGGCATTTGCGGCCATACAGAGCTTCGAACGGCGCGGCTTTTATGCTCGTATGATAACTGTTATTGTAGGAAAACTCAACTAGAGGTAGATGAGTATCCCAGCTGCCGCCTAGGTCCATGACACATGCGCGAAGCATATCTTCTAACGTTTGTATAGTCCGTTCGCTCTGGCCGTCTGTTTGCGGATGGAATGCCGTGCTTAGATCTAACTGAGATCCAAAGGCTTCCTGAAATGATTGCCAGATTCTTGAGACAAAGCGTCCATCTCTGTCTGAAATGATTGAGATTGGCACTCCATGACGTGCCACAATTTCTCTCAAGTATATTTCTGCAAGCTTTCCAGTGCTATCCTTCTCTCGGATTGGTAGGAAATGCGCAGACTTCGTCAATCGATCAACTATTACCCATATCATATCGTGCCCTCTCGGGGTCCTGGGTAATTTCGTTATGAAGTCCATCGAGATTTGTTCCCACTTCCACACGGGAATTTCTGGTTGTTGTAATAGGCCGGACGGTTTCTGATATTCTGCCTTAACCTTAGCACAGGTTAGGCATTTTCCAACATAGACAACAACGTCGCTTTTGAGTCTCGGCCACCAATAATATTCCTTCAAGTCTTGATACATTTTGTCCGATCCTGGATGGATCGAATATCTCGATTTGTGGGCTTCATTAAGGATGACTTCTCGTATGCCACCATAGAGTGGAACCCAAATACGCTTTTTGAAGTATAAGGCTCCCTCTTCGTTTGGCACCATGTATTTCAGCATACCCCGTAGGTATTCAGCTTTACGGTTCTCTTCTTTAAGAGCTTCTTGTTGTGCATCTCGAATGCGTGCAGTGAGGTTCGTTCGAATGGTCATTTCCAATGCTCGAACCCTTAGGGTCTTAACCCTTTCTTTTCGGCTCAACGCGTCCGCTACAACGTTCGCCTTTCCAGGATGGTACTTAATCTCACAGTCATAATCATTCAGTAGCTCGACCCAACGTCGCTGGCGCATATTCAATTCCTTCTGATCAAATATGTGTTGTATGCTTTTGTGATCTGTGAAGATTGTACATCGAGTACCATATAAATAATGTCGCCAAATCTTCAAGGCGAATACCACTGCACCCAGTTCCAGGTCGTGAGTGGTATAATTTCTCTCGTGAACCTTCAATTGTCTTGAAGCATAAGCGATGACTTTTTGGCGTTGCATGAGCACGCAACCCAAGCCTTGTCGTGAGGCGTCGCAGTATACCACGAAGTCTTCAGTGCCTTCGGGTAACGATAGTATCGGTGCATCGCAGAGCTTGTTCTTAAGTAGCTGAAAGGCTTCTTCCTGTTTGTGACCCCAGTCGTATTTCTTGTCTTTTTGAGTAAGGGTCGTTAGCGGTTGAGCTATCCTCGAGAAATTCTCAATGAATCGCCGATAGTAGCCCGCTAAGCCCAAAAATTGACGGACTTCGGTCGGGGTCTTGGGAGCTTCCCAATTCTTTATTGCTTCAATCTTGGACGGGTCTACATGAATGCCCTTCTCATTCACCACGTGACCAAGAAATTGTACTTCGCGAATCCAGAATTCGCATTTCGAGAACTTTGCATAAAGTTTCTCTTTCTTCAGTAGCTCCAAGATGGTTCTGAGATGTTGCTCATGTTCTTCTTTCGTTCGCGAGTAAATCAGGATATCATCGATAAATACAATCACGAATTTATCGAGATATGGTTTGCATACGCGGTTCATTAGGTCCATAAAGACCGCTGGTGCATTCGTCAGCCCAAACGGCATCACCAGAAATTCGTAGTGCCCATATCGCGTTCTGAATGCAGTCTTTGGTACGCTTTCCTCTTGGATTTTCAGCTGATGATATCCAGATCGAAGGTCGATCTTGGAATAGTAGCTTGATCCTTGCAGTTGATCAAATAAGTCATCAATCCTCGGTAGTGGATACCGATTCTTGATAGTGAGCTTGTTTAGTTCCCTGTAATCGATACACATCCGCAGTGTTCCATCCTTCTTCTTCACGAATAATACTGGAGCTCCCCAGGGTGAGAAGCTTGGCCTTATGAATCCTTTATCCAACAACTCCTGAAGTTGTGTAGATAATTCTTGCATTTCGGATGGTGCAAGTCGATAGGGTGCCTTGGCTACAGGAGCAGCTCCTGGAACCAAGTCTATACGGAATTCAACTTGTCGTTGCGGAGGTAGTCCTGGCAGATCTTCAGGAAACACATCAGGAAATTCCTTCACCACGGGAATGTCTTCGAGTTTCGGCTCCACAGCCTTCTTGTCTATAACGTGTGCTAGGAAAGCGACACATCCTTTCCTCAAGCACTTCTGTGCCTTCATGCAACTGATGATTCGAAGAGGCGCGTCTCGTTTTTCTCCATGCACGATGAGAGTTTCACCATTCGCTAAAGGGATGCGAATGATTTTCTCGTGACAAATAACTTCAGCTTTGTTCTTGGACAACCAGTCCATTCCGACTACTACATCGAAGCTACCCAATTGAATAGGTAAGAGGTCGATGCTAAAATTTCGTTCGCCAAGTTCTAGTGTGCAGCCTCTAACAACTTCGCCCGATTCAACAAGTTTACCATTGGCTAGTTCTATGGAATAAGGAATTTCTAATCTACTAGATTCTATTCCGAGTATGCGTTTAAATTCCACACGCTTAAATTCAGGAGTCACCATGTAGGGAAGCACTCTCGACAGGTCGTGGAACCTTCGAGTGTAACCATTGATGTCGGCACCTTCCATAGTCAAGTGCCAGAACTCTGTTTCCAGTCTTTGGAGTTCAGCACGAGAGTAGTACTTCTCTCTCATCCTTTCCTTCAGTTCCTCCCAAGTTAAGTCATAAGCCGCATCGTCACCCAAAGTTTGGGCTTGCAGGTTCCACCAAGTCAGAGCTTCATCGACAAATAACCCAGTAGCAAAGGTGACTTGTTGATCCGCGGTACACTTGCTCATGCGGAAAGTAGCTTCAGTCTTCTCCGTCCAGCGCACAAATGCTACTGCACCTCCTGTGCCATCATAGTTCATCGGCTTGCAGTCGAGGAACTGCTTGAAAGTGCAGCCTTGAGCTGCATTGCCTCCAGACGAATCTCCATTCCCATTACGCCTAGCGTTGCTTGGTCCTCCACTGTCTTGAGTTCGGTTCGCCTCGTACTGGGCGATAGCAGCGGAGATCCTTTCCTCTAGCAAAGCGTTCAGCTCTTCAGCAGTTCTGGGCAGTGGGGGAGGAGGAGGTTGATCACGAGCGTTCACAGCTCTTCTGGGTGTCGTGTTCCGACGAACACAACCCATTAGGTTTAGGCATTTGTTTGATATCGTCACACTAGCCAGTAGTATCATATATATTCACAGGTATATATACCACATAGTGACATCAAACAATTATTACTCTAGCAGAGTACTTAGTAGGCTTGCACTAAGGGAATCTATACGTGACAAGACTTGCTGTGGTTTCTGTGCACTAAATTCCATAATTATGTATGCATCCATAATTACGTAACTCCTTGCACAGTCCGCACAGTTCGTTTCATCCTCGTATTTCTTCCTTCAGGTAGGCCATTGCTTGCAGGTAAAGTCACATATACTTGTGACATTCTACTTCTAGTACATGCTAATTATCACACATAATTGCAAGTAGTTTCTAGTCAACGACAAGTGCTACTCAAGTGCACTCTAAGTCTCGTAGTGTCTTTTCTAGACTCGTGTAGTCAGTTTCAGGTAGTGGATGTCGCGGGACGTTTTATGCAATGAAAACTCTTTGAAAATTGTTTTCGTGAATGGATCCTAGAGATTGTAGACTAGACTCGAGAAGGAATCCTGGTTCACTACAATCGCAGCTCTGATACCAATCTGTCACACCCCTTTCTGCGGCGGAAGCACGAGGTGTGATCATGAAAGGTTCTCATTGCATACGAAGAGTAAACATGCTACATGCTCGTAAAATAACATTCAAATACCATAATTTGAAAACATACGTTAGCGTTTACATCGCTAGACAGCATAAAGACATTGTCTCAATAGTTTACAACTTTATTTAAAGTTAAACACAAGCGACATCCACGAGCATAAGCAAGACCACGCGCACATCCATCCTAGTTACCTGAAATACATGTGAGTTTTTGGAAAAACGTCAACATAATGTTGGTGTGAATTCATGCAGTTTTGTATTTCATGTTTGTATACTTTGTATGAAAACATAGTTTGTGAGTAAATCAAGTTTTCATAAATCCAGTTTCATGTGTACATCACGTACCTATGTATAATTCAATTTCTTCTTGAGTACCCCACGTACTTCAAGTTATTTATCAATCTTCTTGAGTACCCCACGTACTTCAAGTTATATATCAATTCTCTTGAGTACCCCACGTACTTCAAGTTATTTATCAATTCTCTTGAGTACCCCACGTACTTCAAGTTATTTATCAATTCTTGTATGGTATGAATTTTATGTAAATACAGTATTTCTGTAATTATCAGATTGTTAATGGGTTGCAAAGCCATTAACATGTGACACGTCATAGGAAGTCACCAAACCTAAGGCATTTAATTGGTATATTCTGAGACACAAAAGCACCACTCGATTCTCGCCCCGACCGAGTGTGAGGCTGCCAGGCACCTGTTAGATCTAACCTTTTGTTCTGCGGTCTGAATGTATACGTTGATTAATGGTGCTTCTGTACCCTATTCGTGACACTATTTCTCATAACGCCTCCTACTTGGTTCTCGTTCTCACCAAGCGCGTTTCTTGTTATCATTTCTCATAGCGCCTTATACTTGGCTCTCGTCTCACCAAATGCGCTTCTCATATTCATATATTTCGTCACACTTGGTTCTCGTTCTCACCAAGTGTACTTCTTGTATTTATATCATACCATTTATAAATATTGTACTTTTGTACATGTATTTCACCCCCGAAGTTATAAAAACTGAAAACAGTTAAAGAGAAAAGGGGGAGCATGAACTCACAACTTTGCGTTCCTAGCGTCGTAAACTCCACCGGATTTGCTTACTTAACGTCGTAACCTATACGCGTTTTCTTATCGTTAGTCACTAGACTTGCGTCGCACAAGTACAGTCACTCTCTTTTGTGTATATTTTCTTGTGTTAAAAATATTCTATATTTTTAACTACGTACCTTACTTATATTATTTTCTCCAAAAATAAATATAAGTCTTTTGTGTTTTGCACTTTGCACCCGAATTATGTTTCTTGTATGTTGTATGTGTATTTTTATATTTCTACTCCTCATGAGTATTTAGTGTATTTTTAAGTCTTAATACACAAGCACGTATAACACATACTATATACACTTAACACACAAGTTGGTGATCAAATAATATATATTTTTCTCTCAAAAATATATACTTATTATCCATTTTTATTCTTCAAGAAATCACCATTTCTTATCATAAAAAATTAGGGAAACCTTAGTAATATTTTTAAACACATTTTTAGGGAATAAGTTTCTCGAAAACTTATATTTTTCTAAGTGTCAAAATTTATAAAAATTTTGACAGAGTTTCCCCTAAAAATGGACGTTTCCCATGTTTTCAAAACATGTGTTTATTTTCTTTTGAATTGTCAACAATCATCAATAATCATCAACAACAATTTATCAACAATATCCGTCAACAATAATCACTAATTTCATGAACTTGAATATTTACAAAAATGTGTAGTAACTTACTAGCACATTTAGTAAGTCTTGTTATCTTTAAAAATAAGTTTAACTTCTTAAAAACTTTATTTTTAAAGAATATGAAGTTTTACAACTTCTAGTCGGTTTTTACGAAAACTATTTCTTCGTTAACACTTTTGTTACACAAGTATCCACACACTTATTTGTTCACAAAAACCACTTTTGTTTGTGTAAGATCCGGTTTAGAACATGTGATTTCTTTAATGCTTGGTCCTTTGAAAATACCACTTGTAGATACATAGATCTACTAGTTTTAAACACTTTTGTACAAGTTAAAACACTTTTACACAAGTTCATGGTTTATGTGTGGTAGGGTTTCACCTTTTAACCCTTGTTACTTCTAAAATAGCTTTATGTTAAGATCCATGATCTTACCAAACCATGTTAAATGATGATTCGAGCTACCACAACATAGATCGGGTCCAAATAATCACGCAAATCAAATACTACAACTTTTACACAACACATGAGCTATTAACCACCATTTTTAGTGTTTTAAGTAGACTTTAAAGCATCATCTTGCATGTTAACGAGTTTTATCCGACAAAAATCCTTTTAACCACTTTAGATAGGTTCAAGAATGAGTTTTAAACAATATACCTCTAGCTCAAGGCTAGGGAAGGTTCTTGATGAAAAACGCGTGGATAAAAGCTAAAGAAAGAGGTCCTTCGTGTTCCGCTTGCTCCAAGCTTCCTAATACGTGACCTCTAACACTTGTATGATGATGGAAATGCAAGAACCAAACTCGAAAAATTGATGGATGGATGTGTGTGTGTGGCCGTGAGCTTGAGAGAGCAAGAGAGAGAGTTCTTGTTGAGTGTTGTGAAGTGTAAGTGTTAAGTGTGCTAACCTTTGATCTTATAGGCAATCTTAGTGTGCATTAACCAAAGGTTCATGTGTAGGCTAGATCTTATACACATGATTAAAATAATTACACAAGGACAAGGTATGTCCCCCTAAGGGGATGGTTTCGGTTGAGAGGGGGGGGGGGGGGTCCTTGGTTGGTTTGTAACTAGATAATTAGGATAAAGGTTAGGTTAAGTAGGTTAGTTAAGTGTTTAACCCCGTTACTAATGTGAAGCGTGTTATGACGGGTGTTAGGGTAATCAGGGACCCTAACTGGCTCAGAAAAATATAGATAGTGAAAATAATAATATTTTCATGTTCCGGGTAAAGTCCGGTTGTTCGGTTACATACCGATTCGTTAAAGTGTTAAATTACACCTTTTAGTGTCTAATAAGTGTCTTTTTGTAACACTATCGGTTCCCAACACTTAGGGAAATATTCTGGATAATAAAACAACATTTCTGCATAATATTTATACGTCTAAATGCTGAATTATTGCTGATTTGTATAAATTCTGCACTTAAAGTGCGTTTCGGGTGCTTTTTAGTGCTCATTTTTGCTTTCGCAATGTATATAAATTAAACCCTTGTATGTACTCTTGGGTTTTAATGCATTCTTGTTGTCGGACCTACACCTAGGCCTCAATTCTGATGTCTGACTGCTTTCTGCAGTTCAGTTGACACAGTGTGTCTTACCGGTGAGTTTACTATTATTCTGACGCAACGCTCTCGTTTATGCATAAAGCAATATTTTGTAGTATACAACATGCATGAATTCACTTATTTAATCATGTGTTCAGACATTGCTGACACTTAAACTCATAATTGCAGTCATTAAGCAATAATTATAGTGTACGGAAATTACCGGTTTGTGCCAGTTGTCACATTGTATGATGACTTTGCATACTTAGTACATTGTTTTACATGACTTTTCTACTTTGTATGATGACTTTGCATACTTAGTACATTGTTTTATACTGCATCTCTGTTGCATATGTTCCAGTAACATATGGACACATTGTTTTACAGCTCTACCCTGTATGTTTACTCTAGCATACTAGGTACATTATCTTCATAAAACATGCTTACATTTTGGTATGACATTTGGTTTGTTTAAACTATACTATACATTCATTAACACCGATCATGCCGTTCGTTAGTAGGTAGTGGTACCATAGGACTTGACAAATCCCGTTCCGGACATCCCAGGGAAAGGGGATGAAAGGAATGACCGAATCCGAATACATATTCTCTTGATAACTCACTTTTACATAGTTATCCATCTGTCTCAAGGCTTGGATGTATGAATTTTCACAATACCGCATAAATGTTCATATTCAGTATAGCATGCATATATCTTACAAAACATAACTTTGATTTAAACCAAGTTTTACTTCAATACTTTGTTTTGTACATTTTTACTTATGGTTTAAGTAGTCTAAATTTTACTTACCATACATATCATTTTGGTTATACATTTCTTGACTACTTTTGGATTATAAACATTTGACATGGTTTATACAAGGACTTTTGATTATTGGTTTAAACATAGACTTATTACATTGGTGGTTTAAGTAAGTGATTAAGTAACGATGCGTGTGTAATATGATACAAGCATGGTGGATACGCCGCTGGTACTTCCTATATATAAGTGTTTGTATGGTATTACATATATCGTAGCGTTATTTGAATCATTTCAGTTTGATACATATAACATTTTATTCAAATAAGATACTTTTCACAAGACATTGATTTACAAACAACTTATCTTTTACAAACTCATTTTAAAATGGTTATTCATTTAACCATACCATATTCTCTTATTTATACATATCATCTGATCTTGTTGCATTTTAAACGATTTACAAAACAAAACAAACTAAAAAGGTTCATGACTAAACATTTTCTTAAACATAAGTCATGAATCTCATTTTCACAAAACCTATGTATCTCACAGGCATTTTTATGCTGACGTACCTATTTTCACATGTGTTTTTCAGGAGCTGTTGCATAAGATGATCAAGATACACATAGGCAGACTTAGGCTTTAGTGACAATAAAAGATGCAAGACTAGTTAATTATGTTGTATTTATTTGTTTATTAAGACATTGTAACACTTTTAATCAATAAAACAAAACTTCAATTGCCATGGATTTGAGACAATTAATTCTGTTACAACACTCCCCGACATTTCCGCCACGTTTTGTATGTTCTACGTGGTCGGGTGTGACACTATGTACTCGCAAGCATTTCTTTGCTGACTTTGTTTTTACACATGTTTCAGGTGAAGTTGCTTGATGTTGATTGCTAGGATGTATGAGTCACATAGGATCTGGACGACGCCTTAGTGACATAATAATAATGATAGTCGATATATAACTTGCTTGTTCAGTTTCAGAGACAATGTTAATGTTTAATATTTAAATAAAACGAAACTCTTTTGTATCCATGGTTGAGAAACAATAATTCTGTTACAACACTCCCCGACGTTTCCGCCACGATTTGTTGTTTTACGTGGTCGGGGTGTGACGATACAAACTTAAATGATACAAACTTAAATGAAAAAGCCCAGTTCTAGTGGAAAACATGGTTGAAAGCATAGTACTTAGTTTTATCCTTCGTGACTGTGTACCTACTCAGTAATCGCTGAATGCTAAAAGAGCATAAAAACCGGTTTGTTTGTGAACTTTCACAACTTGCTGAAAAAAATCACTGTGATTGTGCATTTTATTTTGCAAAGATTTAAACTTGTTTGATTTCTTTATTTTGTTTAAGCATTGGACATCCTCTGCGTATACGAAAGTATCGAACTGGATGTTATTGCCTAAACATTCTGCTTTATTTTATTTGGTGTTTCGTTTAATCTTTGGATCACCTCTGCGTATACGGGAGTATCGAACTGGTGGTTAAAGCCTAAACAATTTCAACTTGTTTTTATTTCTTATTTTGTTTAAACATTGGACTTTCTCTGCGTATCGAAAGATCGACCTGATTGTTAATGTTTAAAGATTCTGCATTGTTTTCGCACATATCACAGTTGATGAAAGTTTAAAGGCATTACTTGAGTCAGTGTATTGCATGATGAGGGGATATGCTGAGATCGTGGGGTCCATAAGAATTTAGTGCAAAATTAATATACCTTACCGTATCGGTAAGCATTTCGAAAGTTTTAGATTGAGTTTAAGAGGATGACAATATCGTCAATCCACGTGAATCGTTTAGAACTTAAAATGTTTAAAGCTCAACGGTGCTAGTGATTTGTCTCATAAACTGATATGATTCTCTTACACAAACTCACAAAAATATTGTTTGTAAATATTTATTTACTGCATTTCAATACTTTTCCTACAAGTGGTTTTAGCATAAAATTTTGAAAAATACAAAAGGATTTTCGAGACAACTGATGTTGGAAAGCTGATTTTCAAAATTCCAAGTGCTAAACATGATGAACTGGTTTGGGAGAGTTTGCTTGAGATGAGAAATAATTTTTTTTTAAATGTTTTAGATGGTTCATTAATTTGAATCAAGATTTTGACTTTCTAAAATTCGAAAAGTTTATCAAATGTCAAAATTTGTTTATCTTATAAGTGGAAGAGGATTGTGCAGGATAACGGCTATGGGAGAGCTAGGTTCTGATACCTGAGGACTTTCTGCATAAAACCTGAATAGTGTTTAAAGCCAAGTTTCGATCCAAAGCTTGTGAGAGAACTATTCCAGACTGCGATCCCAGCTGATTGAAAGGGGGCGTCTGAAGATATTAACAGCCAGGTTGATCCAAGAGGGAGTCTGCATATGTGAGAGTCAAATTCAGATCTTGGAATTATGTTCAAATGCTGATGAACTTAAGGAATCAAGAGACCTGATCAAGAGAGGATAAAGCCAGGTTGCGATTCTGATAGAGAAAGTAAAGGAGAGAGGGAGATGAGAAAAGATTGAGGATGCTTACAATGGAGAATACTTTGGAAGAGAGCACGTAGACTGATAAAGATTGAAGACTCGACATGCTGAAGACTAGTACTAAAGACTCGTCGACATCCAAGGGGGAGTCTGTTGGTGCATATGTCTGTCGACTTCGTCTTATATCATGTCTTGTAATAGTGTAGAAAAATCAGGGCACAAAATACGAGAAAATGAGAAATGTTTGGGATGGATGCATTTCGCACGAAATGAAGTTTGGTCCATTTCGTACGAAATGGCCATTTCGCATGAACCATTTCGTGCGAAATCATTTGCCTATATATACCTGCCCTGACCATTTCGTTTGTTATGATCTGATTCCGGTGCCGAAGTGCTACCGAAGTGTCTCCATCCTGTAAAACGTTGTATTTTCAATATACGAGACAGTTTAAAGTGATTCATGTGCAAAACAACTGAAATAACTTTGATACGATTGAATGCTGCCTCTCGTATTGAATAGAACTTTTCTGAACGACTCGTTTTGGTCGTGCAAACGATCCTACAACCGCTCCTTGATTCTGATCGATTCCTCCACGTTCTACGACTAGAACAGATCCTGCGTAACGGCCTAACAGTCACAAAAATAAGTTTTTAGGTTGATTGAATGTGTAAAAAGGTGTTTAAAACAAGGTTTTGATGTTACTGGGCATATGGACACGACCCCGTGCTGGGTGAGCACGACCCCGTGGTCAGACTGCCAGTAACGAAAACTTACAGAAGGTGGACACGGGGGCGTGCCTGGTGGATACGGCCCCGTGTTGGGCATAAATTAAACAAACAGTAGGTAATGGGCGGTGGACACGGGGGTGTGTTGGCTGGGCACAACCCCGTGTTGACAATCTGTAGTCTACAAAATTAGGTTTCGGCTTTCGGTTCTGTTTTCCAAGCTTATGTTGCACTAGTAATTAGTGCTTCTAAGCCTCGTAGGTACCTGTTTTACTTAAAAATACTACACCAAACAAAATAACCAACATCCTACTTTACCATAAGTTCAACCATCCACAACACAAACTAAAAAGAAAAATGCAGGAAATTAAAAGTGTTAACGGAAAAGTAAATTATTCAACAATGGCACGCAGGCCATGAAATTGTTTGTGAGAGATAAAGGGTTAATCTGTTACGACCTTCAACCGTGTAATGCTACCACCAACGCCTCTCACTCAATCCATATCCTCGTCCTCATCATCCCCTCCTTGGCCCGCCATGTACTCCCGGATATTTTCGATGTCATCTTGAATTTCAGAGATGTTCCTCTCTATAACTCCGACTCGGGTGTACGTGTTGCTTGCCATATTGTAGGTGTTTCCGTTGCACATGAGGTTTTCCTGCAACAAATCATGTAAACTTTGAAAATTAGGAAAACCACCTCCTTGAGAGGACGATTGGCCCGGATCACCATGGTGCTGATACTGGTACTGTGGAGGAGGACGGATTTGTGGAGCGTGAAGGACTAGAGCTTCATGAGGGTTCCACACATGCCCTTGAACCTTCTGAAATCTGACCGTCCCGTCATTTGCTTCATTGATTAAATTCATGGAGCGACATATGACAAGGTCCCCTTTTCCCGACCATGGGCCCTTCTGGAAGGACCTTGGCATCCTTTGCACAAAATGCTTGAAGAGGCGGTAGAAACACCCTCCAAAAAGGATAGGGGTCGGGGTGTGGCAAGTTAGTTCAAGTGCATGTTGCGAAAAAGCAGGTGTGGAACATCGAGGTTTATATGGTTGTGAATGCATTGGAGGACTATTAGATCACGCAAACCTACAACACCACCACTGTCATGTCTCTGGCAGAGGGAGTAGCTGAGAACCCTATGGATGTAGCGGTAGAGAGGTCCCGCAACTGTGTGCTCTTGGTCTGGCTCGGGTTATAGTATCCTTCCCCAATCTAAGCCCATGCTGCTTGGCGTTGGTCTTGTAGGAGTTGGAAAAGAGCACCAGTGTTCTCCTCCTCTCCAGCATCCTCTTCAGCATACAACCCGATGATTGCCCCAAATTGTGTAATTGAAATTGAGTACATAACCCCTGCATAACGGAATTCCACCCCCTCATTGTTAAACGGCTCCGCTTTTGCCTTGAAGGCAAACGGGCTAGAAAATTCCATGTTATACTCGTGCACGGAGTGGAGCCGAGTGCAAAGAGCCGCTCTTAGTGGGCCAGTAACAAGGTTGTTGAAGTGGTCGATTTGGCCTACTGCTTCTAGAGTATCCAAGCAAACTTATCGGGGGTTTTCTTCAGGCCTTGTCTTGAGAACCTCAAACCGTGCTTGAGCAGCCCACTCATTCGGGTTGAACCTAGTAAATTTCTTGGCCATCTAAAAGAAAACACCAAACAATTAGCACGGAACAGTAATATTTTCGAAGAAAACTGAAAACAGTTAGCTGAACACGACCCCGTGTTCAGTAGACACGCCCCATGTTTGCTAGAAATCAGCTGGACACGCCCTCGTGCTCGCTGAGCACGACCCCGTGCTCAGGCGTCTGTTTCCTAAAAACTTCATTTTTCGACCCGGTCCCGAAAACTTGAAAATTTTTGGTTGGGTAGGGGCGGTTTTCCTCGAAAATGAAACCCCAACTTCCGACTTTTCCCAAAACAAACCGTTTACCCCTTCAATTTCATCTTTTTTGGTTCAAAAACAAGGGTTTGAGGTTTTCGTGAGAAATCGGGCAAATCTACAAACAATTCAAGTTGATTTACTTCCTATAACATGCATCTATGTTAATATTAACAGATCTAAGTAAAAATTTGAGGTTTGATTCGGTTCAAGTTGAAGAACCCTAGATTTTTCCCCAAATTTTTAATGTTAAACTACATGCAAGTGGTTAAACTAACTAACTATGATGATAGAATCATACCTTGACGTTGTTAGATGTCCGAGGAACGTGAAAATCTGCAGAAATTTCAAGTGGAACCAGAGAGTTATTGGGGAAACGGGGCATGTTGAAATGAAGAATTGAAAAAAAAGGGGTTTTATCCCCGTCAGTTGCTCGAACATGGCCCCGTGGGCGGGCAAAACTAAAACCATATATTTTTTTAAGGTGCACGTGTGAATGCCCTGTTTCCCGAAACTTGGTTTAAGAAATCTTACCGATTTAGAGGCTTTCCCGACGTTCGTTACTTACAAGATATGATATTGATGCTCAAACCTTTGTTTAATCTTCGGCCGCTTGTAGCGAGATTTCCTCCTCTTCATCCTCCTCAATGAATCCTTGATAGAGCTTTAGCCGTTGGCCATTAACTTTGAATGGGATTCCATTTCGAGATTTAATTTCAATTGCACCGTGTGGAAAAATATGAGTGATAGAAAAAGGTCCTGACCACCTAGACTTTAATTTACCAGGAAATAATCGAAGTTGTGAATTAAACAATAGAAATTGATCTCCTACCGAAATTCATTTGGTTTAATGTGTTTATCATGCAGGTTTTTCATTCTTTCCATATAAATTTCGGAGTTAGAGTATGCGTGATTCCTTAATTCATCTAATCCATTTAATTGACAAAATCGATTTTTACCGGCCATTTCTAAGTCTAAGTTTACGTTTTTAATTGCGCAGTAGGCTCTGGGTGCTATTTCTACCAGCAAATGACAGCTTTTTCCATAGACAAGCTTATATGGGGTTGTACCTATTGTTGTTTTATACACAGTACGAAAAGCCCATAAAGCGTCGCCTAATTTATCAGCCCATTCTTTTTTATTTAATCCTACGGTTTTTTTCAAGTATTCTTTTTAAACCTCGATTAGTCACTTCGACTTGTGCGTTTGTTTGAGGGTGATATGCTGTGCAGACCCGGTGATATACCCCATACCTTGTTAAATATTTTTCAAGTTGATGGTCACAAAAATGGGTACCTCTATCACTTAATAATGCTTTTGGAGTTCCAAAACGAGAAAATAAACGTTTCAGAAATCTTACCACAACTCTTCCATCGTTTGTTGGAAGCGCTTCGGCCTCAGCCCATTTTGACAAGTAATCCACTGCCACGAGTATATATTTGTTTCCTTTTGACGGTGGGAAGGGTCCCATAAAGTCGAGTCCCCACACATCTAAAATTTCACAAACAAGAATGCCATTTTGTGGCATTTCGTTTTTGGAAGAAATATTACCTGATCTTTGGCAAGGTTCACATGTCTTGACAAGACTTTGGGCATCTTTGTAAATGGTTGGCCAAAAAAATCCTGAATCAAATACCTTTCGTACGGTACTAGCGGCACCATGATGTCCTCTGTATAGACCCTCATGACAATGGCGGAGAATTCTTCATGCTTCACTACCATGTACGCATCGACGGATAATTTAGTCGGCACACATTTTGAAAAGATAAGGATCTTCCCAAAAATAATGCTTTACATCAGCAAAGAATTTTTTTCTTTGATGATGTGGCCATCATTTTACGACTATACCGCTAGCTAAGTAGTTAGCATAGTCGGTGTACCATTGCTCTTCTCGGTATTCCACCATTTCTACGGACTACGTTGGGAATTTTTCATTGATTAGCTCGTCCCTAGTTTCCTCCAAAGCTGGATCTTCCAAGCGGGAAAGATGATTCGCAACGGTGTTTTCTGCTCCTCTTTTGTCTTTTATTTCAATGTCGAACTCTTGTAGGAGTAGAATCCATCTGATTAAACGTGGTTTAGCATCCTAATTCTTAAAGAGATATCGAATGGCTGCATGGTCTGTATAAACTATCGTTTTAGAAAGAAGAAGTTAAGAATGAAATTTATCAAAAGAAAATACTACAGCTAGTAATTTTTTTCTGTTGTTGTTTATTTTTCTTGGGCATCATTAAGTGTTTTACTAGCTTAATAAATTGGGTGAAAATGCTTATCTTTTCGTTGTCCCAAGACAGCTCCAACTGCAAAGTCACTTGCATCACACATGATTTCGAAAGGTAATTTCCAATCAGGTGCTATCATGATAGGTGCATTGACTAACATTTCTTTTAGCGTTAGAAATGCTTGGTTGCAATCCTTGTCAAAGATGAAAGGGGCATCTTTTTAAAGTAATTTTGTTAGAGGTCTTGAGATTTTTGAAAAGTCTTTGATAAATCATCTATAAAATCCGGCATGCCCAAGGAAACTTCTGATACCTCTAACGGAGGATGGGGGTGGTAACCGAGAAATAGTGTCTATTTTTGCTCGAACATCCTCCATTCCTTCGCTTGAGATTTTATGACCGAGTACTATTCCCTCCGTAACCATGAAATGGCATTTTTTTAGTTAAGGGCGAGGTTAGTTTCCTCACATCGGGATAGCATCCGTCAAAGGTTATCGAGGAATTGGTCGTATGAATCTCCAAAGATAGAAAAGTCGTCCATGAAGACTTCCATTGTCTTTTCTATCATATCATGGAAGATGGCCACCATGCAACGTTGAAAGGTTGTGGGTGCATTACATAGACCAGAAGGCATGCGGCGATAAGCAAAAGTTCCGTAGGGACATGTGAATGTTTTCTTTTCTTGGTCTTCAGGTGCTATCGGTATTTGAAAGTAACCTGAAAAACCATCTGAGAAACAATAAAATTTGTGACCGGATAATCTTTCTAAGATTTGATCAATAAAAGGTAAAGGATGTTGGGATTGAACCCTATCAGAGGAACAGATAATTAAAGCCAAAACTGGATCAGAGCAGTGGATCCATAATAAGCAGATGTTATGTTACCATTAATGCTCTTGCTGAAGCATTAGCTGAGGTGAAAAGGGATAGAAAGGCTAAGGATAAAGCCAGGTGGGAATAGGAGAAAAGAGCTTTTATGGAGCTGAATGTGCAGGGTCCTTCTGAACCTATGGATAATGAAAATCATAAGGATGAAAAGAAGAAGCCCATTAGACAAGTGAGGCAACCCAAACACACACCATCCAGACCCACAAAGCATGCTTCCAAACCACCTTCCAAAGGCTCTAAACATCAAACCTCCACCCAAACAGCTGTTGTAACTCCTGTTGTATCAATAACTGCTGATACTTCAGTAGTTTCAACAACTGCCAGCCAAACACCTGCCATCACTTCAACAAACACCACTTCAACACACACCACAACCACTGCCTTACCACAGCTACCAAAAATAACTTTACCACCAAAACTACCATCACCACCAAAAACAACCTCCCCACCATCACCTCCTGCTAAAAAGCAGAAGACATCAGATGTTACAACATCTGTTGAAATGACAACGGTGGTTGAAACACCAGTTGTTTCAACAACTATTAGTCAGCCACCTTCCAGCACTCAAATCACCTCCACTGATCCACCCAAAACATCATCAGCCTCACCTAAACTAAAAAGGAGAAGGATATTTGTACCTGATGATGACTCTCCATCACCATCACCACCACCAACATCTTAACAATCTCTTGCACTTATTCCAAACCCTGCTCCTCTCTCATCAACTCAAGTACAACAACCAATCACTCCCATCACTCCTGCAGGTTTTCAATATCCTCTTGAACTTATAGCAGTCAGAGAAGAGATCAAATCCTTCTACTTTGAGGATGATCCTGCCAAAAGGAGTTTGCCATCCGTTGAAGGATATCCCCGGCCTAACAACATTGAAGAGTACTTGAAAGTTAAGGCTCAACAAGCAGAGGATATCTCTAAGAGAAGCTCACAAGGAAAATCTGACAAAGAAATTCAGAGGCATTATCAATTTCTACTCACTCATGTCAGATCCTTAGAGCAATTTGCAAAGAATGTTTGTCGGTAAATATCAGAAAGACCAGATGAAACCCTGAGAAAAGACTACATTGAAAATATCATGGCTTTTAAGAAGTATAAGGGGGAAAAACATATGTACAAAGAGTGGACCATTCCGGACTTGGGGTTTACGCGTGACGATTGATAAAGAAATTCACATTTAGCTCAACGGAAGTCTTGGGACTATAAAATAATATTACAAAGTACAAACGTCTGAAATGTTTAAAAGTAATATACAGACAGAAAGTGTACTAAAGATCAATAAGCGGATCGGAAATAACAAAAATGAATATATAAAGATTACTAGGCCTTGCTTGGAGTCGCAAATTCCAATATGCATGTCCCGAGCAGCTCCAGCCTATTCCGTATTTGCTAACCTACGCTTAGTCTTTTGGAAATACGTCAGCTTTCGCTGGTAAATACAATTAATCGACACGTTTTGAAAATATTTTCAAAACCATTTTATACCATTTGGTATATCATTTTCATAAATAACTTGGGACAAACTATATCTATTGTTACCAGTATTACATGCTTGTCAATACATATGGGGCACGAAACTGAACTCCGATATATGATTAACTAACACACCACTTTTTAATAACAATATGATATAGCATAATAGCGTCTGTCAGGTGTATGCCTACACCCCGCGCTTAGGTCGTGGCCACTTGCAATTAAGTGAGCTGTGGATATCTAGGACACTGTCGCATTAACCCCCAATGTTTAAATTATCAAACATAACAGATTAAAATGGATTATTTGGATTTTGTACATCATTCGTCATTGATCCAATACCCAACCAAGCGGCAAATATTTTACCGTATACCAAGCCCGTATAAGAAAAATAGGTTAATAGTATTTACCTGAGCTTATCTTTACAATCAAAGTTATATTAAGCACAACTGTTAATTGAAACAACTAACGCAGGCGCAATTTACTAGAGGCTCCTAGTCTGGAATGGACGAAACTATGATCTGTTAGAATGTTTACGGGTCTTATTCAAGTCATATGACTTAGACCGGTTAACTTATAATAAATAGGTATGGTTCGCTAGATTAAGCGGAGACCGGACAAAATATGGTTTGCACCCTCACTAGTACTATGACTCATATAATGTAGGTCAAACAATCATACATTTTGATTAGAAAGGATTTGGAAAGGTTTTGACCCGATTCAGCTAACTTATATAAACTATGTTATATAAGTCAACCATTTGCGCATAGGCTGCATCGGGTGATCGGATGAGTCTATGGTAAGTCCAACATGCCAAAACATGTATATTATACTACCACATCAGTTTATAACTCAGATTATATGTTCATCATGTTTCAAAATTAATTTATGCACAAAAGCGCATAATTGGTATTTTTAAGCATATAATATGGACATTGAATAAAAACCCGACCAAACGATATGATCAGAAGGTATAACCCTTAAAGGTTACTCCTTACAATAATACGATCGTATAACAACTTCAAATCAGTAGCTAAACTATCTTAAACTGGTCAGAATCGAAAGTCAAAGAAGAAGTCAAACTGTTTGACTTTCGGTTGTGAGCCGAGCTTTAAGAAGGAAATGACAAGTTGGACATGATCTAGCATGTCCTAATATGTTATACAAACTGATATAATGTCAAATATTAAAGTTTCGGTACTTAGAAGTTCATTTTACGTTAATTACAAAAAACTGTGTTTTGACTGTTTATTTAATAAAACTTTGATCCGTCATTTGACCAACTTAACATGATCTTCAGAAGGTTCCCTCATAGGGAATTAACATCTACATTATTATGATCACGTAGCCATGTTCAATTTGAACATGGGCTTGACCGAAATGGTGATAACCGAAAGTCAAGACAAAAGTTAATTTGCTTGACTTTCTGCTATTAACTAGCCTATAAATGAAACAAGACTGAGTTAGAACACTTACAATTGTTCAAGGGAGTGTTTAAACTCTAGGAGGGAAGCCACTATAGATCAGAAGCTATCCAAGAGATGAGAGAATGAGAATGTGAAGGTGTAACTCTTAAATGGCTCATGAAAGCCTCTATTTATACTTGCACAATGATCATGAGATGATGCCACCTGCCAGCAATGGCTCCCAGGTGTTGATTAGTGCTCACATAGGTGGAGGAAGTAGAGGAAAGGTGGCAATTGGTGGGATAAGTGGAAAGATATGCAGCAGCCTACTACCATCTAATTTTTGGCTGCCAGCGCCACCCTTACGGATCATAAGGGTGATGGCTTACGGTTCTTGATGTGCGCAAAATGCAACATATAAATTACATCAAACAAGGCATAAAATCAACCCTTTTCGGTACTAATGTTCGAAAAAGCAAGTTTCTTTGTATACTTTTAATTTATAGGATCAAAAGATCTTAAACGAATAAAAGGAACAAATTAACAACAGAAACCAACACAAGTACAAAGAAGAAGGATTGCCACGACCTGCCGAACCCCCATCCACATCCAAAAAAAAAACAGAAGCTGAGGCATGGGGATGTGCCCACCAGGGATGGGGCCGTGCCCAGTCAAGATTCCCTACTGAAAAAGACAACAACCAAAGACAAACCAACATGGGAACGTGCTAACCCAACACGGGCCATGGTCAACTCTAGGATTCGCAGAATCTATGATAGTATAACAAGTACACTAACCACAGGGCCGTGCTATGACACCACGGGGCGTGTTGGTACAAGACCTGACATCTACAGTTAATGAAGGGATAGAAAGAGAAGACCATGGGGCCGTGCCAGGTGGGCATGTGGTCGTGTCTGCCCTCTGTTTTACGCTATAAATAGAGGTGCTTGGTTCAATAGAAAGGCATCCCTTGGCAAACCACTTCTCTCACACTTGCCATCAGTCCACCAACGCTACAACACCAACACCCACCACCATCATCGATATTTCATTTTTCATTTTTTAGAGTGTTTAGTAGTCTCGGGATCCAAGATCGATTGTAAGAGTTCTTGTCAAACAAAGGCCATGCTTGGCTAATCTCTTACATCACTTGGTGAAGATAAATCTGTTACGTTTTACTTTTGATTTCTAATCTTTAGAAACTTTTTTATTGGGTATGTATTAATGGCTTTAATAACTAGTTTTTATATTGAAAGTGAACTTTGGTTAAACATTTCTTCATGTTTCGTTGATTCACTCATTCGTGTCTTTACGTTCTATAAAAAGCACGTTAACTACTTGGAAGAGGGTTAGAAGGGTGTTTGGGTAAAGTTCTTGCCTTGTTCAGTGTATAGATCCTGTGAGGACTTGGTTCAAGCTTATTAGGACTTCCCTTGAGGCACATAACATCAAATCGGGTGAAGTAAGAACGGCTTGAACCCCTTATAGATAAACTACTATTAAAACTTTATCTGGCCTTGCGGCACTGTATCCCTGCTGATACAGACCAATATGGCCGATGGTAACGTCACCTTCACAAGAGGGGCCTACCACTTTTTGCATTAATAACTTATTTAATTACCTTTCAATAACCGACCTTGCGGGACTGTATCCCTGCTGACTCAGACCAATATGGTTGAGGGTAGCGTCACCTTCACAAGAGGGGCATGCCACTATGATTAAGATAATCTCTTAAAAAGCCCAAAATTCGGAAATCATCAAAGGATACATAAAAGAGGAGTTGGAACCAAGTGATTCCTTCTTGTCTATTTGTTTTTCCTTTCATTTACATTTTTATTTCTAGTTTATCTTTTAAAACTTTCAAAACTTTTATCGAAACTTGGTTAGATTAGACGTTAACGATAAGTCGGTATTAAAAGCTCTTGTTTCCTTGGACGACCTCGGTGTCTTACCATCACTGTACTACGTCTGCGATGGGTGCACTTGCCCTAATGTGTGTAGAGTGGTAGTATTGTATCGTGTTTTATAAATATAAATCTTGATCCACGAGTAAAATATGCTTAAAATATGACAAAAATCATAACACAATCGCATCCACGTAAGGTTTTTGGTGCTGTTTCCGAGGACACAACGATTTTAAGGAAGCTTAAAATTAACGGCCTGATCACTTTTTTATTTTTTTCCTTTTAATTATGAGGATTTATCTTTGTTTTTGCATTTTCTGCATTTCTCTGCAGGATGCAGCATGGGGCCGTGGCAGATCAGTCACGGGCCATGCCCAGATTTAAAACAGCAAATGTTTTGTTTTATGAGCTATATAGGGACAGACATGGGGCAGTGGAGGTGCAACACGTGGCCGTGCCTGACATCCAGTACCTGGGAATCCAGAAACCACAAAGATTTAACCCAATACGGGGTCATGTTCATTGAACACGGGGCCATGTTGAACCGTCTGTTCAACAAAATTTTGTGTTTTTGATCGCATAAACCAGGACTCAGTCACACACAGCTCGCAAGTCAACTTGGTGCATGAGCTCCAGCTCCAACAATGACAGAAAAGAACCACTAGAGGAACCCGAGCGTTTTTTAAGAAAAAGATTAAAAGCAAAAAACCAACAAAAAGCCTCAGATCAAAACCCTCCCACAGCGGATCAACGTACTTTAATGGATTACATACGGCCTATGGTTGGTAATCACTTACGGCCTATGGTTGGTAATCTTGGAATCGCTACTAACCCGCTAAATGTCTATGCTAACAACTTTGAGTTTTGACCTCATCTAATCCAAATGCTCCAAAATTCCGTCACCATTCACGACCTACATGACGAAGATCCCTATTTACATATTACCAATTTAATGGAAATATGTGACACTTTTCGGATCAATGGGGCCTCCAATGAGGCCATCCGGCTCCGTATGTTCCCATTCTCACTGAAAGACCAAGCCAAGGCCTGGCTCAATACCCTCCCAAGTGAATCCGTCCACACTTGGGATGAATTTGCCAAAAAAATTCTATACAAATATTCCCTTCCCACTAAAACGGCTAAATTAATGACAGAATTTAATTCATATTCTCAAGAGGACGGGGAATCGTTGTATAACTTGGGAAAAGTTCAAAGAGTTGTTAAGGAAATGCCCCCATCATGGTTTAGAAGTGTGGCAACAAGTCTCCACATTCTATAATGGACTTTTGCCCTCATCAAAATGCATAGCCCCGGGAGCCCATAAACTGGATGAAAATACTTCTTTACAAGCCCAAATCGAAGCTCTGTCTTCAAAATAAAAAAAAGTAGAATTAACAAAAAATGCTTCGTTTATGACTTGTGAAGGGTGCGGTGGGCCACATGAAAACTGGAGTTGTATAACAAATGAGGAAAATCAAACAGAAATAGTAAACTACCTTAACAATCGCCCTCGTCCACCGGGTAGTCAAGGTAACACCTTCAACCCTGAATGGCGAAATCAATCCAACTTTGGTTGGAGGGATTCGGGGGTAGTAACCAGCAAAACCAAAACCAATGCTCCAACTTTCAATAACCCCGACACGAGTAACTAGGCTTCCAACAACTACAACAAGGAGGAAAAGAAAGGTTTGAGGACCTCATCCTTCGCCTTTTCTCTGAATATGATAAAAAGTACTCGGAAAGGTTCCTACAAACTGAAGCTGAAATTAGGAACCAACGGGCTAGCATGCAAAATATCGAAAAACAAGTAAGCCAACTTGCCCAAAATTTTATAGAGAGACCACAAGGAGCCTTGCCTAGTATCACCTAAACAAACCCAAAAGCCAAAGTAAACGTAATGAACTTAAGAAATCAGAGGGTAGGATCCGAAAGCGAACCAACACCACAACAACGTGATTCACTTCGTACAAAAACGGCCATTACCAATAACCAAGAAAATACTCAACCCTAAAATACCGAATCAACCAAACCACCCTCGATCCTTTACCCCGGTCGCTTACTACGACAAAAGACTGACGAACAATTCACTAAGTTCGTAAGCTTGCTTAAACAACTTCACATCAATCTCCCTTTTGTGGAAGCCCTCACTCAAATGCCAAAATACTCCAAGTTTATGAGAGATTTCCTCGCTCACAAAAAGAAGATTGAATCCATTCAACAAGTCAACTTAAGTGAAGAGTGTTTGGCAACACTCCACAACAAGCTCCCCCAAAAGAAGATTGATCCCGGAAGCTTCACCATTCCTTGCTCTATTGGAGGGTCACCAATAAGCAATGCACTAGCTGACTTGGGGGCTAGCATTAATCTAATGTCCACCTGTATGTTCAACCGACTTGGGCTAGGCAAGCCATACCCTATGAGGATGAGCATACAACTTGCGGATAGGTCGGTAAAATACCCTCAAGGTGTCGTAAAAAATATATTGGTGAAGGTCGAGGAATTTGTTTTCCCGGCCGACTTTGTAATCCTAGATATGGAAGAAGACACCAAAATCTCGCTCATATTAGGAAGACCCTTTCTTGCCACCGTACGGGCCATGCTGGATATGAGCGATGGAAGATTAACATTGAGGGTTGGTGACAAGGAAATCAAGTTTGAAGAAGGACAACAAGTAGAGGATGATCTGGTTAACTACATCAAGGCAACAGACTCGAGCTTAGACTATGCCCTTCAATGATGCAACTCGGGATGGGAGTCATCCTGCTCGGGTAACATTTGACCAACTTTGGGTCTGGCCAAAGACCCTTATAAACGTGGCGCACCATGAAGGCATTTCATGGAACTCTCACTAGATAAATTAGTATAAAATGTAGTTTAAATTTAATGCATTCCATTTTAAGTTTTTCATTTGTAGGAATAAAGCACACTTGAAATAGTGGAATGGTGTGAAAAACTAAGAAAAAGGGACCCCATACACGTAAACCAGAGCCTCCCGCTTCAAAAACTGCAAAGTAGAGTCTGTAGCACGGGGTCGTGCCCACCAGGCATGCCCTCGTGCCCAAATGTCTGATGTATAAAATTTCTCTGAAGAGAAGGTGGCACGGACCGTTCCCACCAAGCACGCCTCATGTCCACCATACTGTAAGTTTTCTGTTACAACTTGTTACTGGCACTTTGGCCACAGGGTCGTGGCCACCAGGCACGCCCCTGTGCCTAGTGACCAGTAACCTAAAAAAAATTGTTATTTTTACCCCACTTTTTGCACATTTAATCCAGACAAATCTTATTCAGGACGCATTAAGGACAATGTGTAATTTAAGTGGGGGGGGGGTGTTAAAACCTTGTATCTTTTGTCTTTAAAACAAGCCTTACACAAAACTCGCCTTGGAAAACCGCTAATCACTCAAAATATTTTTGTTAATTTTTTTTTTTTCATTTTTTACTTATCTTGGTGTAGTTTGGGAAAAATAAGTTCTAGAGATTATGTTTTTTCTAATTTACACCTGACAGCATCGCGATAAAAAGAACCAATTAAGAAAATTATATAAACAAACATAACAAATCATTATAAAATTTGATTATATATACACTTTTACACTATACTCTTTTTCCCACAAAAAGTTAGTTTTGAGCCTTTACCGAGCAAACAAATACATATCTATACTAATTGCTCAATTTTTCGTTTCTTGTGTGAATACCCCGTTTGGTTCTTACAAACCTAGAAGTTACTAAAACAATACGTCCCCGATCCTTACTGATGCGTGTGTAGCGTTATATATTTTTAGCCCTTTTTAACACTTTAGTCAAGTTTTAAATTTATAAAACACGATATTCTACTAACACTGAGCACATATATGGGCAAGTGGACCCATCGTGAGCGTAGTAGAGCGTTGGCAAGATACCGAGGTAGTCCAAGGACACAAGAGCTTTTAATACCGGTTTATCCTCAACGTCTAATCAAATCAAAAGTTTGGAAAGGTTTTAAACATGAAAATTAAAAACTAAAAATGCCAAAAATAAAAATAAAAACAGATAGACAAGATGAATCACTTGGATCCGACTCGTCTTTAGTTTAACCTTTGATGATTTCTACACTTTCGCACTTTTTAAGAGATTATCTTAGTTATAGTAGTAAGCCCCTCTTTTGAAGGTGACGTTACTCTCAACCCAGTAGTTTGAGTCAGCAAGGATACAATCCTAAAGGGTCATAATATTGAAAGATAATTAATTAAGTTATTAATGCGTAATGTGGTAGGCCCCTCTTTTGAAGGTGACGTTACCCTCAGCTAAGTGGTTTGAGTCAACAGGGATACAATCCCCAGTAGCCAGGTGAATGTATTAATAGTAGTTTACATATGAGGGGATCAAGCCATTCGCACCCCCGCCATCCAATACCAGTGGGTGTTGAAGGAGCTCCTAGCAAGCTTGAACCAGGTCCTTGCAGGATCTATACACTGAACAAGGCAAGAACCTTACCAAACCATTCCCTTAACCCCCGACTAGGTAGCCAACATATCTCTATATAGACTGTAGATATGTGATTGGTGAAAATATTTTATTTTATATAGACAGTAAAATAATGTCAAGACACCACGGACAAATGATAAGGAAGTTTCACCTTCAACATAAGAAACTAGTTATTAAAGTCATTAATACAAAACCAAATAAAAAGTGAGAAGAGATTAAAAATCAAAAGTATTACACTAAATGCTTGTCTTCACCAAGTGATGTAAGAGACTTAGGCAAACATGGCCTTTGATTGTCAAGAACTCTTACTATCAATCTTGGATCCAGAGACTACTACACACACTCTAAGATGGATGATGGATGATGGTGGTGGATGTGGGTGTTGTGATGGTGGTGGAGTGTAGATGAAGTGGTAGAGAGATGGTTTGCCAAGGGATGATTTAGAAGTGAGCCAAGCACCCCTATTTATAGCCTGTGCAGAAGCTCGGACACAGCCCCGTGTCCATCCTCTTTCTCATTCTTCATTAATTGCAATTTTATTCATTAGGCTCCACACGCCCCCATGTTCACTGGGCACGGCCCCGTGTGCAGAAGAGAATCTGTACTATCAAGATTTGCAAGATTTTGAGAATCTTAGCGTTGACCACGGCACGTGTTGAGCTGGGCACGCCCCCATGTTGGGAATAGAAGCCTCTATCAGTTTGTCTTTTCTGTAGGTGCCTGGCCACGCCCCCATGTCCGCTGGGCACGGGGTCGTGTTCAGCCTTCTGTTTTCTTGTTTTTGCTTGGGAAGTGCTGTCGAGGGGTTGGGCATGCCACGTTTGTTCCTTTTCTTGTATTCATGTTAGATTTGGATGCATATTTGTTCCTTTTGTTCATTTATGCTCATTTAGTCCTGAAAATACAAAAGGAAGACAAAAGCACACTTTTTCCAACATTAGTACTAAAAAGGGGCTAGTTTTATGCCTCAATTGATGTAATTTATATGTTCCATTTTACATACATCAAATACCCCCACACTTGAATCTTCGCTTGCCCTCAAGCAAAACTCTTTATAATGTGGCTTACACGCCCAAATAGAATTGGTAGAAGAGAAGTTTTTGGGCTTGTCTTGAGTGTCGGGAATCTAAGATCTTTATTAGGCTTTGTTTTTATGTTATTTACAATCTTATTCGTTATGATTTATTGAGAACGTTTCATAGGAGAAATTACTTATTTGGGCATAACATGCCTCTTTAAAATTCCATTTATATACAAGTTCACATACCTCACGGGAGATCACTCAACACTTGGCCGAATATGTATTTTTGTGAAACACTCGAGACTGGCATGGAACTTATTTCTACCATATGCTTGCCAAGCAATCAATCCTCATCCTTTTTAACTATACACCTTTGTAAATATCAAGAGGACTTGGGGAAGGGTTAGGCTTGTGTTAAAGGTAGGTGATTTTGGGTTAGTGGTTAGTAAAAAGGGTGAAAAGCGTAAAAAGCATCGGTCATCGTAAAACTTTTTGTTTTTGTGACGTTTATTTAAAACAAAGCATTTTCAAACAAAGTTTCTTTGAGGAACTTGTTTGTTTATTGCTGTACTTTTTTTTGATAAGCGATGTCACATGAAGACCGAACTTTTTACTAAAATAAAGGTTTTAAAAATAAAAATGGTTTTGGTGGGTAAAGGGTGTTTGTTTTGTGGGTTTAGAAACGAAAAGGTTTAGGCTCAAAGGGGTTAACTAGAGGGATTTTTTGGGTAGGTGATAAAAAACTGAAAAATAATGGTGTTGAAAAGAAAAAGGGTTAGTCCTAATGCCTCCATCATTTACTTACTTGGGTTTATGTTGGTAAGGACCGGGAATGTATCGTCATGGCAAGTTCTAGAGTCGTAAGAAACCAAGCGGCTCTTCACACAAGAAACGAAAAATGAGCATTTAATTTAAAGATGTATGCTTTTATGCTCAATAAAGGCTCAAAACTCATTTTTTGTGAGAATGGGTTTATAATGTGATCAAGTATATATAATCAAATTTTAACTAGATTTGTCATGCCGTTTCATAATTTTCTTATGTTGGTTCTTTTTATCACAACGCTATCGGTTGTAAATTTGTAAAAATGTAACCTTTTTAGAACTTGTTATTCCCAAATTAAACCAAGACAAGTAAAAAAAATGAAAAGTTTTTCAAAAAAGTTTGGGGTGATTAGCGGTTCCAATAGAGTTTTGTGTAAGGCTTGTTATTAGGACATTCAAAATTCAAGGTTTCAAGGTTTTAACATCCCCCCCCCCCCCCCACACTTAAATTACACATTGTTCTCAATGTGTCACTGTTAGTACATTATGTCTGTAGCCTCCGTCTACATCGAGTCTTATGTACATTTGTCCTGTTTGTGTGTTTTTGTATATGTATGTATTTGTATGTATTTGTGTGTCTAGACAAAACAGGGAACGACACTAAACTGTTAACTGAAATCTGTCGGACGACATCTGTCATCCGAACGGATGACACTCTTCCTTCCCTGTTTGCCTATAAATAGGAGGTTAGATCCATTTGTCTAGAACTTCTTGGTGAAATGTCATAGCGAAGCTCTGTCTGACTTTCATCTGGATCTTCTGTATTTTCACTTTCAATCAATGAAATCAGACATGTTAAGCGTTGAGATTGTCGTTGTTGATTCTCAGACATTGTCGAGGGATTCCGTACCTCGATTCTAATTGTTTCCGCCATGCTCTACGATTAGAACAGATCCTGCGTAACGGCCTAACAAGTGGTATCAGAGCCACATGAGGTTAAATCGGAGACAACAACAGCAAATTCACCAAGTTTTCAGCGATTTTTTACAGATTTTTGTCAAATCTCACCGGAGATTCTGACTATTTCTTCATCTTCTCCTTCATTTCTTGCAGTTTTCATATTTTCACACGAAATTGAGTAAATTTGATATCAATCGGATCGGAATTCAACATAGAACAATCCTACAAAGTGTCATACAAAAATTCAAACTAAAACATCATCAAATCAAGCAAAAACTATGGACTGTTCTTCACAGATGCTGACGTCACTCATCCGATCGGATTGCAATCCGATTGGATTAGACTAGATCTTGTTCACAAATCCCTGCTGACGTCACAAGCTCATTCGATCGGATCACCATCCGATCGGATCACCATTGTGTTTAAGAGTTTTAAAGGCCAAGTTACTTCGTTCGAATCACCATCCGATCGGATCACCATCCGATCAGATCGCCATTCGACACTTGTGCCATCCGACACTTGTGCACTTGCTTCATTACTATTTTGTGTCATCCGATCGAATCACCATTCAATCGGACGGCCATTTGATCCGAGTGCTCAGTTTTTTGAAAATTGTGAAATCTTTTCTAAGTGATTGATTTGTTTTCAGGTACTTCAAAATGGGAGATGATTTTTTGAATCCATTCAGCGACATCTTTGCTTACAACACTGGAGATGCATCGACAAATACAAACACCAATACCAATACCAATACAAGCTCGAAAAAGGCTATCGCAGATTCTCTTAGTGTAGACAATGCCTATGGAACGTATAACAAGCCACCGAAGCTGATGGCGATTGAAGACTACAACCGTTGGGCAAACAGATTTGATGGTTGGTTGAAGGCTTTTGCGTACCAGAGCTAGAGGTGTATGAAGAATGGTTATCATGTTGCAAGAGAAGATTATGAAAATTTGGTGGACAATGAACAGGAGGCGTTTATTGCTGAACAAAAGTGTATAGCCTTGCTCCATCAGTCAGTCAGAGACGATATTATTTCCTTTATTAACTACAAAAATTCAAAAGACTTTTGGGATAAACTAGAAAAGAAGTGTATTGGGGGAGAAGAGATTGTGAAAAACAAGAAACGACTGTTGAAAAAGGAGTTTGACTTATTTGCATGTATGAAAAATGAAAATGTATTAAAGATGATTGAGCGGTTTTATCATCTGAAGATAGAACTCGCCAGAAATGGGATCACAATTACCGAAGAAGAGATGGTTGAAAAATTATTGGAATCTCTGCCAGAGGAGAAAGATTGGCAATACTATGGTCTGGTTCTGAAAAACACCAAAGCAATGTCAGAAATGACAGTTGACTGGTTGATCGAAAGATTCAAAAGTCCGGAGTTGGAAATCAAGAAAATGAATAAAGTAAACAACACCCCATATCAACAGAATGTCGATCTCTACTACAGGGGAAGTATGATTCCAAAAACCACATCACTAAGAATCGCATTCACTGTTGAGAGTTCAAGCACGGTGACTCAAGAAAATCAAAGCAGCAGTTCCTCACCCAGCAGTGGTTATCATGGAGGTTCTTCTTCGTCTGTTCAAAGGAGTTAGCAACAACAAAATGTTCCCAAAAATGTCTTTCAATGTAACATCGCTGTTAACCTAAACAACGCTCAAAACTTCAACGAGGAGACAGCGAAACAACAAATGGTGTTCCTTGCTTCTATCTTAGAGTCGTATGAGAGTCTTGTAGCCGGAAAGATCGGAAATACAAATCTTACAAAAGAAGACTACGACCAGATAGATCCCGAGGAGATGGAATTGATCGATATACGTTGGTGCATGGCTAGTGTAATTCGCATAGCACAACGATTCATGGAGATCACGGGAAGAAACTCAATTGGAGGGCCTTCGACAAAACTGGGTTTTGATAAATCCAAAGTAACCTACTTCAAGTGTAAACAAAAGGGGCACTTTAAGCGTGAATGCATAAATTCAGCAGCAGATGAAACTGCTAACCCGTTTCATGATGATTACTACAAGAAAGTTGTTTATAACCGAAACCGCGAAGAGCCGCCCAGAATGAAGCAGATCGAGGAGACTCCAAAGGAAAAGTTGAGAGCTTTAGCTGTGATTCAAGATGATGAAGGTTTCGATTGGAGTGAATTCCAGCCAGAAGAAGATGCAGTTGGATTCGCATTTATGGCACAAATTGAACAACAAACACCACCAACTGAAGAGCAAACATACATCCGACGAAAGTTGATGGCACAAACTATGAAAGACAAAATCTACGCAACTTGGAAATAAGCCAAAAGAGCAAATAGATGGGATCCTGATCGCGAATGCTACTTAGATCCAAAAGGCAACATCGTTGTGGAACCATCATCAGTCCAAGTCGAAACTCTTATAAAATCGATAGCAGAAACTGAAGAACAGAGAGAGAGAGAGAGAGAGAGAGAGAGATGAAGCAAAGAAAGCCGAAGAAGAAAGGCTAAAGTCAAAGAAGATAGATAATGGAATCATTGATACTTCAAAGGAAATGACGGCAAAAAACCTGACAAAAAATGGCCGAAAAAGTTCTTATGGCAAAAGCACTCGAGGTAGATTCCAAATCTACTTCTAGTTCTGAGTCAACAAGCAAGGTCAGTAGTAGTGGTTCAAAGAATGAATCAGGTAAGACTGATTGTGCTAAAACAGAGACTGACTGCAGAAATTGCATGAAAGAATGCAAAGTTTGTAGCACACATGTGTATCTTTCACTCAAAAAGACACAAGATCTGGTTGAAAAAGTCAATGTTGTTGAAAAACAAGTTTTAGATCGAGATAAACTGCATAGAGCTTCAAATGAAAGAATTAAAGAATTAAACGAAAAGGTTGAAAAAGATAAAACTGATGTTGAACGTTTTAATAAAGAAAATGAAAAATTAACTCTTGAAAACAGAACAATTTCAGAAAATTATGAGAAATTGAAAAGAACGATCAATGATTCTGATGAATGAAATGGTAAAACTTACAAAGTAAATGTTCATTTGTCTTGTCTGGAGTTCTTTCGGCAAAAGAGAAATAAATCAACCAGCAATTGGATGAGATCGCAAGTCTTAAGCTTCAGTTCCAGGAAGCTATGATTGAAAATGAAAGAATCAATTTGAAATTGACCAGTTACAACTCCGCGAGATTTGTTCTTCAACACATTGTTCCCAAACCAATTGGGAAGAACAAAGCTGGTGAAGATGTATACTCGGATGGAACGGGGCTGGGGTATCCTCAAGTTCCACCACCTGTGCTTACCAATTTTTCCAAGAAACAATCCGGGTTGGTTAATGAAACAATTGAGAAAACAGATGCTGAAAAACTTCCAGAAACAATTGATGTCACATTCACTTCATCATCGGATGAAGATAGTGTTCAATCAGAAGTCGTAAAGAATGTTGTTGAAAAAGTATTAAAATTAGACAGTGATTCGACTGAAGATGAAGAATGTTTTCTGAACAATTACATTCCGAAATCAAAATCCAAGAACAATTCAAGTGACGAACCTACTCTTGTCATGTACAAGATGTCTAGTTCTGATAACTTGTACTCGGATATTGAGTTCCCAATTAAGAATGTGAATGTCGATTAATTGAAGCAAGTTTTTAAACTTGTTGAAATTGAGGTTTCTGAAATTGAAAGGTTAAAAAGTTCGAAAAGGCTTCTGAACTTTGAAAAAGATAAATCTTACTAAATGAAACCTGTTGTGCCACCACATTTTAACAATAACAACCAAAAGAGATGGTCAGGTGGTTATCAGGGTGGTAAGAACAATCAAAAGAGGAACTTTCAAAACAAAAAGTTTGTCGAAAAGAAAGTGTTTGCTAAAAGTTCAAGTTCACTTTCCGAGCAAGAGTCGGAAATTTTTTCGAAAACAAATGAAGAATTTTTTGCAAAGAAGGCCTCACAGCCTCAGACTGAAGGGAAAAGTCGGGAAGTTGACACCCGCACTTGCTTCAAATGCAACGAACACATTACACGAAAGTGCACCAACTCAAAACCTAAGTCTGTGGTTGTTGAGAATCCGAGAAAGAAAAAAGATGTCAAAGGGAAAGCACCAATGTTTGTTGAGAAGAAGATTTTGAAAAATGAAAACAACAAAGTCAAATCTGAACCCGTTAAACAGACGGTAAAGAAAACTGATAAATTTTACAAACGGGTTGCTTCTCCACAACAAACTTGGAAGCCAAAATCTGGGGCAAAGACATCAAGTGTTCTAAAATCAAAGGTTTCTGATTCTGCAAAACAATCATCTTCAACTAAACCGGTTAAGATGAATGTACCTTTGAATTTTTATGAAAAACTGGAGAAACAAACTTCGACTCCATCAGGGAAGAAGTATGTTCCAAAGAAAGACCAACCATCTGGTCAACCTCCAAAAAACGAATTCTATTTATACAAAGAGGTTGAGGTTGGGCCCGAGGAAAGTTTGAAAATGAATGACAAGAATTTCCCACCACAATACACGATGAAATCTCACCTTAACGTCAAGCTACCCGAGTCAAAGGAGGCTTGGGTTGCTTCAACTTCTAACTGAATGATTGTGAAATGTGAAGGAGCTCCCGAGATCTATCTCAAAGTGGATTATGGATAGTGTAGCATCCCGACACATGACAGGGAGAAAGACCCTGTTATACGATGTTCGAGGTTTCAACGGTGGATACGTTGGTTTCGCAGGAAATCAAGGAGGACGTATTGTTGGGGAAGGGACATTATCAAATGGTGTAATCACATTTGAAAGAGTCAATTACATAGCAGAGCTGGAGAACAACTTACTTAGCATTTCTCAAATCTGTGACAGAATGTATTCAACTCACTTTACTGACAAGGAATGTCTGATCATGAAGCCGGGGTTTGTCATCCCCGAGGAGTGGATTATCATGTGAGCACCAAGGGTTAATGATCTGTACTTGTTGGATATGAGCATTGCTACGACTACCACGGGTCAACCTCAGTGCTTCGTATCAAGAGCTACTGAAAAGGAGTCAGAGCTGTGGCACCGAAAGATGGGCCACATTCACCTACGCAAGATGAACTATCTGGTGCATAATGATCTAGTCAAAGGTGTTCACTTGAAGAGCTTTCATCTGGAGGGAGAGTGCATCAGTTGTATAAAAGGAAAACAATGAAATAAATCCCATCCATGTAAAAAGATGAACTCAGTCTCGAAACCACTAGAAAGACTTCACATGGATCTCTTCGATCCTATGAATGTCAAGAGCATTACTGGTGATCTGTATTGTTTGGTGGTCACTGATGACTATTCGAGATTCTCGTGGGTGACATTCCTAAAGACGAAAGACGAGTCATTTGAGAGTTTGCTGAGGTTATTCAGGAAGATAGAGAATTTGTACCAAACTCGCATTCGAAAACTGAGAAGTCACAATGGTACATAATTCAAAAACAACAGAATGATGGAATTCTGTGATCATCGTGGTATATTGCAAGAGTTCAGCGCACTATACACTCCACAACAGAATGGAGTCGCAGAAAGAAAGAACAGAAGGCTGATCGAAATGGTGAGAACGATGCTAGCTGATTCAAAATTATCAATTAATTTCTGGGCAGAAGCAGTATCCGCCGCTTGCTATACACTCAACAGGGTACTTACTGTGAAGAAGCACAACAAGACATGTTTCGAGTTGATCAACAATCGCAAGCCTAATCTCGAGTATTTAGAGCTGTTCGGGTCTCCCAGCACGGTTCTAGATCCCGATGGTAAGTTTGGTTCAAAGAGCATAGAAGGTATCTTCGTGGGGTATTCAAGTCCACTCAGACGCGTCTTTGTTCCAAGCCTCAAAAGGATCATCAAAGCACAACACGTTGAATGTCAAGGCTATACTATGCCTCCACAGAAGCCCGCAGACTCATGGCTATTCGACTATGATGCCTTATGGGATTCATTTGATCTAGAAGAAGAGCCAAAGTTCTTTTATGATTTGGATATTTTACGAGAATATGAAGCATCTCAGGGAAGATTTCCAGCAAGGTCTTCTACACGTCAACAACAAACTTTCAATAATGATGAAGCTGGTCCTAGTCACGCTGGAGAGAATGATGAAGTTCAGCAAACTCCGACTACTTCGGAATGCGAGCCTGCTCCTGAAAATCAGACGGCAGTCAATGATGATGAATCAGAATCTGATGATAGACCAACATTTGATGGTGGTGATTTAGAATTTGAGGGGGAGCAAATCCAATCTTCAGTTCAAACAATTCTTGATAATAAACAAGTTGCAACCCAAAATATCACTAATTTGGAAGGCGAGGTGGATGCTTCTGGTGAAGTCATGCCGAGGACTCTTTCATACCACCCCGAGGAGTTGATAATAGGAGAGCTACAATAAAGAGTTTGCACAAGAAGCCAGATTGACCATGGCCTTAATTTCTTTTATATTAAAATTGCTCCATTACAAGCTGAATTCTCACTCAGTTGCTTTATCTCGCAGATCGAACCGCGAACCTACAAGGAAGCACTGATGAAAGAATCATGGGTCAATGCAATGCAAGAGGAGCTGAGTCAATTCGAGAAACTTGGTGTATGGAAGCTTGTGGACTTACATGATGGACACCGGAAGATAAACACAAAATGGGTGTTCAAGTGCAAAAGAGACGACCGAAGAGTGATAGTCAGAAACAAAGCTCGACTCATTGTCCTGGGTTTTAGTCAGCAAGAGGGGCTAGACTTCACAGAGTTTTATGCTCTAGTTGCTCGACTTGAAGCAATCAGAATTTTCCTTGCTTTCGCTTCATGGAAGGGATTTAAAGTGTACCAGTTAGATGTCAAATCGGCGTTTCTTTATGGAAAAGTTAAAGAGGAGGTATGTGTCGGACAGCCACCAGGATTTACCGACCCTATTCACAAAGACAAGGTCTACTTGCTAGATAAAGAGCTGTATGGTTTGCATCAGGCCTGGAGAGCCTGGTACGAGATGCTCTCTCAACACTTGCTAGCCAACAACTTTATCCGAGGAAAAGTGGACGCTACCCTCTTCACAAAGGAAGTCGATGGGCACTTACTGATCGTACAGATTTACGTTGATGATATAATCTTCGGGTCAACAAATGACGAACTCTGCAAAGATTTCTGAAAAGGTGATGAAGCAGAAGTTCGAGATGTCGTCAATGGGTGAGATGAAGTTCTTCCTACGGCTGGAAGTCGACCAAATGCCTGAGGGAACTTTCATTCATCAAACAAAGTAAGTTTACGACGTCCTGGAGAAATTTGGGATGTCCGAGACAGCTCCAATATCCACCCCATTAGCAACCAATCATGGTTTCAACCCTGATCTCACCGGAGAGAAGGTGGACGAGATGCTATACCGCTCAATGATCGATTTGTTGATGTACTTGACAGCATCCAGACCCAACATCATGTACCCGACTTACCTCGCGTCCCGATATCAGTCGAGTCCTAGAGCCTCGCATATGTCAATCGTCAAGAGGATCCTACGCTACCTGAAAGGAACTCCAAGACTAGGGTTGTGGTATCCCAAAGATGGTGACTTCATGCTTGTAGGATACTCAGATTCTGACTTCGGTTGCTGCAAGCTTAACGAAAACTCAACAACTGCAGGATGCCAATTCTTTGGACCCCGATTGGTCACATGGCAGTGTAAGAAGCAAACCTCTGTTGCTCTATCAACATGTGAAGCAGAGTACGTGTCTGCCAGTAGCTGCTGCTCGCAAATCTTGTGGATTCAGCAACAGATGCGCGATTATGGTTTGCAATTTCTTACTTCACCTATTTTTGTTGATAATGAGACTGCAATAAACATAACAAAAAATATGATACATCACGCTAAAACCAAACATATAGAAATTCATCATCACTTCATCCGAGATTGTTTCGAGAAGAAGTTGATACGAATTGACAATATCCACACCGACAAACAAAAGGCAGATTTACATACCAAAGCATTCGATAAAGCACGTTTTCAATATCTTTTTAAATTAAATGGTATGAAGTTGTTGTCGGATGCGGAGAAAATACTTGGTGTTGATGAGAAAACCGAGGCAGAGGATGTTGAAAAGCAGACTGCTTTGGTTTGTCGTATTTTTAGTTGTTTTGGTATTTAGGGTGAGATAGATATATTTTTTAGAAAATACAAAAACAATAAAAAAATGCAAAAATCCAAAAACATGAGATATTTTCAAAATCCAAAAACAATAGAAAACCAAAAAGAGTTTGTGTAAAAAGAGGAAATGATAGTACATCGGCTAGACAGTTACAGTATACTAAAGATTTGTAATGTTTTAAAAGCATTAAGCAGTCTTGCTGATGATATGCCGATAGGTTTTTACACACTTAGTAGACTTTTCGGGATATAAACCTAAAAATCATAACTTGCTTATTTCGTGGGGAACATCTCTCGGATATATAGGTAACCCCTAAAATCTTGTTTGAAAGATTTTCTATTTCTGACATACTAGGTCAATGTGCTTGATGATATCTGGGGTATTATACCAGGACTTCTGATTTTGCAAAAGCAATAGCCTTGTACTCGTTTAATACTCTGCACTTCTTTAATCTTTAAAGCCTCCCCTCAGCATAAAAATGATAAACATTGCAAAATGTGATTCATGTGCTGTTGAAGAAAAGATCCCCAAACGGGACACACCGAAAGTCGAGCCATCATCTCTTTGTCTGAACGGAAGTTCTAACCTGAGCTCTCATAGCCTCGCATTATCCGTTATAGATATCATTATTGTACGTTCACTTGTAAGACTGAATATAGAAGTCTGGATACGAGAGTATATTCTGAGGTGGGACACACGTATAAGTTAAGATCTTAAAACACCTAAATCGTATCCTAAATAGTTGAAATTTGTGTGAAAATTTAAAAGGATCAGTATATCGGCAATCTAAGTGAATTGTTTAATTCTTAGTGTGTAATTAAGCTCAACGGTACTTGTAACTTGTCGGAAGCTGATATGATCCTCTAACACGCTCACCAAAAATATGTTTGTAAATAGCTTCTTTTACTCTTACTGCATTTCATTTCATTTTTTGTCAAAAAAAACCCAAAAAGATTTCATTGTGTTCTAGTTTAAACTTTCTTAAAATCCCAAAAAAAATTTACATTTCTGCTTTAGTTTTTCGACAAACTGAGGTGGAAAGCGGATCTTCAGATTCTAAGAAGTGAAGCGAAGAAGGAAGTTTCTGAACTGGACAACAGGGTTGGGAGCTAATCTTGAAAATTTTGAAAATTCAAAGTAAAAACAAGTTCATTAAGTTGACACTTGAACAAATTTCAGAAAAATGTTTGAAAAGTTTGAACTAATTATCAGTTGTTTTGTTTTGGGTCAACCAAGGTCATTAACTTGGACTTGGTAGGAAAATTGAGTACCTAGCGGGATTAACTTGGACCTAGATACTTAAGTGGATTTCTAAAACTGAACAAATCTGATAAAACGCCAAAAAGTCAAAAGGTCAAAACATCAAAAGTCAAAGAAGTGTTTGGATCGAATGACAATATGATCGGATGGCCATCCGATAGGTGGCATGCTTATAAATAGTGGACAAGGTCAATCAGTCAACCTTTTTCGATCGAACGACCTTCCGAACTACTCCCAAACACTCTCAAACTTTCCTTGCTTGATTTTTACTCTTGTTTTTCCACACATCATTGGATTGTTGGCTTGCCTAACCTTCGCAATGGGAAAGGTAAGATTTCTAACCTTGATTGTTAAATTTTGATGTTTTTGGATGTTTTTATGCTTGTCGGCGATTGTCACTATGTAGATCCTAGATCTAGGCTTATTTGTTGATTTTTGATTCAATCCAAACATAGGGTTTGGTTCACGGTTAGATCTATAGATTCAATGAAGGAATTGGATTGAAACATCATAGATTTGAATCTAGGAGAGATTGAAGGTGTCGGTTATCGGACCACTTTTTTTTTTTCAAATTAAACTCAAACCAGGACAAATTAGAGAAAACTGAACATAGGGTTTTGTAGATTGGCAAAATCTCTACGTGAAAGTGTGTTCAATTTTGTGAGATTGTTAGAAAAATTTTGGGATTCATAGATTATTCAAACTGTTCTTCAATGTCAGCTGATCGAATGGCAGTTCGATCGGATGGCCATCCGATCCAATACACGTCATTATGTTTGAAATTTTTGCTAAGTGTTTGATTGATTTTAATGCTTTATCTGTTAAAAAGCTTGTTTTGGAAAGAATGGCAACTCAATCGGATGGCAATCCGATCGGATGGCAATCCGATCGGATGGCCATCCGATCCAAAACACTCATTCAAATGTTAAGGTTTATTCACATGCTTATCTGCTTGTCATTTTGACCGAATGGCAATTCGATCGGATGGCGATCTGATCGGATGGCCATCCGATTCAAAACATACTTTAAATTGTTTGTCTGTTTCATGAGCTTATCCCTGTTTGTCATTTTGACGGAGTGGCAATCCGATCGGATGGCCATCTGATCCAAAGGCACATTCTGTCAAATCTGTTCATCATTATGCTTATCTGTCATTGATCGAGTGGCAATCCGATCGGATGGTCATTCGATCCAAATCATTCTTTCACATGTTTGACTTGTCAAAGGAGCTAATCTATTAGTCACATGGATCGAGTGACAATCCGATCGGATGGCCATCCGATCCACATACTCATGACTTGTACTGTGAATGGTCTTTATGGATTTGGCAATCCGATCCTCAGTACTGAGTAGTGTATAAGTGTAATTTCAGAGTTAGAAATTCTTTTAGTTTTCAAAATTTTTGTCACTTTTCACTTTATTCCTCAAACTTCGTGTGAACTCTAACATTATTCATTCTTGCAGACAAGAGCATCAGATTGGCACAAGGCTCATAATACTTGCTGCATTTTGAATGAAAACTATGAAAATATGGAGCCGTTTAAAGACAAGGCGAAATTTTTAAGGGAGAGCAGGATTAACAAGGCTTTAACTGATAGAACGATAGTGTATGAGTCCCATGTTAGGATGTTTTGGAAGTTGATGAGGTATGATGAGAAGGAAAAGATGATGTACTCGGCTGTTCAAAAGAAAGACAAGAATGATCAGGATGTTGATGTTGAAATTAAGTTCAACGTGGGAGATGTAAGAAGGGTTTTGGACTTAAGAGATAATGATGAGGACGCTACTATAGTTCCTGAGAGATTATGCAAGGGTTTGTGGTTTAGAATGGGCTTTACAGGACATGTAAATAGCAAATATCTCAAGTCTATGTTTAGCAAACCTTACAAGTTCTTAGTACACTGTGTGATACATGCCTTGTCCCACAGAAAGGGAGAATACGATGAGCCATCAGATTATATTATTAACATTATTAAATGTCTGGTGCTCAACAGGCCTTACAATATATCACAAGTAATATTTGATCAAATGGTAGACAATGTCAAAGGTGAGAAGTCTATAATGTACCCAAGGTTCATACAGATGCTGATTGATGATCAAGTAAGAGACCTTCCAAAGGATTCTGCCGATGTATTAGACCTTCAACACATGAAAGGTGATACTTTGAACATATTGGGTCAATATAAAGGTCTGAAGAAGGATGAACCAGAGCCAAGAGCTTGGAGACTGATTTGTAAGATTAGAAACAGAAACTATGTAGCTCCAGAGAATGATGCTTGGAGGCATGAAAATAGTAATTCAGAGAATGAAACAGAAAGGTTTAGTGGAATGCATGAAAAGAAGACTAGGTATTGGTTTGTAAGGACGGGAAGAGGAAAAGAACATTTAAGACTTCTCCTGCTGTGACTGCACCGAAAGTGACACCGAAGATTGTTGTTAAGGGTATAGTTGAAAGGGGGAGTCTCTAGAAAAGTTAGAATATTTGATGTTACATCTTGCTAATGAATGTTTTAATGATTGTTTTGCAGGACCTTCAAAGGAATCACCACAAAGACTTATTGATGAACCGGTGATCCCTCTAGCAGAGGTTATTCAAGGAGGTGTTGATTTATTGAAAGATTCTCTTGCAAGTTTCTTAAAGAAGAACGAGGAAGCTCAAGCTAAGAAAGTTGCAAAGGAAACTGGAGCATCGTCAAAGAGTGTTCAAACAGAAAGTGTCAAAGAAAAGGAACCTGAGGGCGTTCTTCATATTGATTCAAGTGATGCTGATGATGAATCTACTGAAACATAATATGAAATTGATGAATCAAAGATAGGCGTTGGAAAGGTTACTTTAAAGAAGAAACCTCTGAAGAAGAAAAAGAAGGATTCTGATGATGAAAACGAAACATATATTCCTACACCTCAAGATGAGAAAAAAGAAAGGTGTTATGAAACCAAAGGCAAACCCTCAAAGTGTTATTTCTAGGAGGGTTAGAGCAAGAAAGGGATCTACATCGGTTCCTAAAGATCAAAGTGGTAAAAGTGAAAAACATATTCAAGCTCTAGAGGTTCAAACTGAAAGCTCCAGGGTTAAGTTTGTCTCATTTGGTTTTTTTTCCTAAATACACACTGATGAGAGAGAAAATGCTCTCATCTTTTTCTCCTAAAACCTAGCCGTCTACCACCCTTAAACCGCCGCCTACCACCGTGTTTCACCTTTCTTCCTCATCTATAATCATCATTTCATCTATTTCAGGTTGTGATTTAGGAAAATCTTTTCGTTTTTTATGTGAATATGAGAAAGAAGAAGAAGTCGCCGCCTCCAAAAGCGTACAATACAAGATATACTACAAAAGAAGAAGCTGCGGTCATTAAGGAACAAGTTGCTACATGGTGGGATAAGTTGATTAACGGAAATACTGATGATTCTGTTAGAGCGGCTGATTTGGATAAGAAGAATGATAAATCTACTCAGGAATCGGAGGTATGTGTGATAAGTAAGTCCGTTTCTACTGTTCCTACAGTGTCAAGCTTGAATGTATCGGAAAAGATGGAGAGTTTGAGATCTGAGTTTTCTGGTTCATCGGAAAAAATGGAGAGATCGGGATTTGAGTCTTCTGGTTCATCGTATCAGTTTTCTAGTGAAGAATCGGTGAATTCTTCTCCGTCTATTATGAAGACAACTGATGAGAACGATATTGGTTGGCCTCCTGCGAGATTTAGAAGACCGGTGATGGAACAGAGATTGCAAAAAATGGAGTCAGAATCTGTTGCAGGTTCACCGGTGAGTGTTTTTTCGGTTAAAACGGTTGTTAATTCTGGAGTTTTGGCGCTGGAATCAAATTCTCCGGTTAAAAGTTCATTGGAATCTGCACCAGATTTGATTTTGGAGGCTAATACAGGAATTCGAGAAAGTGACGTCAGCAAAACAGAGAATGTCAGGGAATGTTCCCTGGTGGCTGCTGAGAATGTCGTAGCTAGGGTTGATGGTGGGACAGGTTCAAGTCCAAAGCAGACTGGGCCTATTCCAATAAAGGATGATGTATTGGACTGTGATCTTGGGGAGGCTAAGGTGGGCCAGCAGGATGTAGCGGCTGGGCCTTCACCTGAGGTGGGCCCAAAGGTTACTAGTAATCATGAAATTGATGATCTGATCCATAAGCGTGATGTGGAGTTGGGCTGTAAAGTCACAGACAATGTGGGCTTGTATCCGGATGCAAATAAAATGGATCCTATTTTGGGCCAGAATGAGGTTAGTCCAACACATGTTATTGTATCTGTTTTAAATGAAAATATCAAGGGCCCAATTGAGACATTACGGTTTGGATCCGTTGATCCTCACAAATTGAAGAAGCCAACTTTTCAATTTGTTTGTGATCCGAATTTAAAATTTGGCCTGAATGGAGTAGATGTTGATCCGATTTTTGGTACGGAATTTTGGAATCAAGAGTGTTGGTGCACGGAATGTCTGTTGACTACGTCTACTTTAAGTCTTAGGTCAAGATAGGTCAACATAGGATCTTGAAAATCAAAATCATGTATTATGTTGATAGGTTCGCTTTTGTGAACAATTGTTGTCATAGGTTCGCTTATGTGTTAGATAGGTCCGCTCATAGGGTATCATGTGGTCCGCTTATTTGTCATATAGGTAGGTCCGCTCATATGGCAGTCCAAATGAGCGAACCTGATCACACTATATATAGGTCATTGGAGCGAACCTGATATTATTATTAATGTATGTTGGAGCGAACCTGTTGAGAGCTTTTGGAGTTGAAACTTTGTCAAATTGTAATCAGAAAGCTTTAATAGAGAGGAAATTGAAAGGAATAGCTGTTGTAACTTCATTTACGTTGATTCCGCCTTCGTACATGAAGATGAACGTTCTCGACTGACTTTTCAGGGTCATAAAACGGTCCAACAAGTGGTATCAGAGCTTCAGGACGAGGAGTTCATACTACTACAGCTGATTTGACAAAATTCTCTCACTTCTACTCACTTTCTCTCATACTTTTTCGATTTGAGATAGTTCCTATGGTTGAAATTGTCTGATTTTTTAGTATAATGTGTTAAATACAGTAATAACAAACCCTTGAGAAGTTCAGGCTTAAAATTGGATTAAAAGTGACCTAAAACTTCTCTTGAATAGGTTCCGCTTTTCTGTCATTATTTGAGGTTCGCTTTTTAGGTCCGCTTATTAGGTCATATTTGTTGGAGTTCCGCTCAAGAGGTCCGCTCGTAGTTACAGTTATTTGAGATCCGCTTTTGTGTTTCGCTCATTGTGACTTTGTAGAGGTTCGCTTGTGTGGTTTGTTTGTTGTGACATAGTCTAGTTCGCTCTTGTGGTTCCCTTATACAGACAACACTTAGGTTTGCTTATTCGAACCTTGTAGATCCGCTCGAACGGACATTGTAGATCCGCTTATTTGATCATATACTAGTTCGCTCATTTGAACATTGTTGGTTCGCTTATTTGGACAATTCCACTTTCGCTTATTCGGACATATACCTATTTCGCTCTTTCGGACATTTCATATTTCGCTTATTTGACACTTGACACTTTCGCTTATTTGTCACATAGACTGATTTCGTTTATCAGTCACCGATACATATTTCGCTTGTTTGTTAAGTCTTGATTTCGTTTATTGAGACACATTAAAGCTGATTTCGCTTGTGTGTCACTGTTTGTCAAAATTTCGAAAATTTTTCTAAGTGATTGTTGATTTTTGCAGGTACATTCACGATGGATGATATTTTCTTGAATCCGTTCAGCGACATGTACGCGTTCGCTGGAGATTCCGGAAACAATGATACTTCGTCAAGCAATGTGAATGAGAATCCTCCAAAAGAGAAGAAAAAGGAACCTTGGGAATCGGAAAGTGCCTTTGGAACTTTCAATAAACCTCCAAAGTTAATCGCTATCGAGGAATATAGTCGGTGGTCAAGAAAGTTTGAAGATTGGTTGATGGCATTCACATTTCCCAGCTGGAAGAGTTTGAAAAACGGTTATGCCAATGGAAACAAAAATGGTGAAACTTTAAGAGCAGCTGAGGAGATTGAATCGTTTGTAGCTGAACAAAAGTGTGTGGCATTGTTATTTCAGTCCGTCCGGGAAGACATTATTGCCTTGATCGATTATTCAAATGCAAAAGATCTTTGGGAAAAGTTAGAAAAGAAATGTATAGGTAGTGAAGAAATTATGAAAAACAAAATGAAATTACTTAGGAAAGAGTTTGAATTGTTTGGGTGTTTAAAGAACGAGTCAGTTTGTAAAATGATAGAAAGGTTTGGTCATCTGAAGCTGGAATTAGTAAGATATGGTATCAAATATCCTGAAGAAGATCTTATCGACAAATTGTTCGATTCTTTGCCTGACGAGATGGATTGGAGATATTATGCGCTGATGCTGAAGAATACCATCAAGTTACCAGAAAAGTTGACATTAGATTTGCTGATTGAGAAACTCGAGAGTCACGAGTTGGAACTGAAGAAGACGTACAAAGTCAATCACTCATCTTACCAGCAGAATTTGGATTTGTATTATCCAAAGAGCATGATGCCAAAAGCAACTTCTCCCAAGACTGCGTTTTCTGCTGAGAATGTATCCACAGCAAGCAAAGAAAGTCAAAGTGGTCAAAGCAGTGGAAGTCACAGTGGTTATCACAGTGGATCTTCATCATCTGCAAGTCATTCTGATGCAAAGAATCGTTTTCAATGCAACATTGCAATAGACTTGAAGAATGCTCATAATTTTGACGAGGAGTCGGCCAAACAGCAGATGATCTTCCTAGCATCGGTGTTGGAATCGTATGAAGGGTTAGTAGCTGGGAAGATAGGCAACACTAATCTGACGAAAGAAGATTATGATCAGATTGATCCTGAGGAAATGGAGCTGATCGATATTCGTTGGGCTATGGCCAGTGCTATTCGTCGAGCACATCGTTTCATGGAAATTACTGGCATGAAGACAATTGGTGGTCCATCTACTAAGCTGGGTTTTGATAAGTCCAAGGTGACGTGCTTCAAGTGTAAGCAGAAAGCTCACTTCAAACGAGAATGCAGAAACGCTTATGCTGATGAGTCGGAGAATCCTTTCAGAGATGATTATTACAAGAAGGCAATATATCATCAGAATAAATCCGAGCCTCCTAGATTGAAGCAGGTTGAAGACAACAAAGAGAAATCTAGAGCTCTTGCGGTGATTTACGATGATGAGGGTTATGATTGGAGTCAAGAGGTTCTACCAGAAAAAGATGCGGTTGGTTACGCATTCATGGCGAAAAACGACGAACCTATTCCGTGGAAAGATGATAGAACTGAAGAGCAAAAATATCAATACAGAAAAATGATTGCTGAAAACAAAATAATTAGAATTTCTCGTATCTTTCTGGAAGCGAGGAGAGCAAATAGATGGGATCAGGACAGGGAATGTTATCTTGATGAATATGGAAATATTGCAATCGATGACAAAACGCTTGATATTGAGGCCATAATACAGTAGTACAAAGAAGAGGATGAGTACTGGCAGAATAAATGGTGGGGAACTGGAGACGAGAAAGAGAAAGAAGAAAAAGAGAAAAAGGAGAAAGAAGAGCAGGAGAAATCAAAGAAAGTTGATACTGGAGTTATTGACACAACGCAGGAGTTGACTCAAGAAAATCTCGGAAAAATGGCTGACAAAGTGCTGGCTGCTAAAGCACTTGAGGTAGACTCTAACTCCGTGTTTGAGTCAAAAAGCCAGGTCAGTTCAAACTTGTCAACAAACGCGTCAGGTAAGAAAATTGATGGAAATGCTGATTGCAAAAATTGCAACAAAGAGTGCAAATTTTGTAACACAGTCACGTATCTCAACAAAAAGAAAGTTGATGATCTGACAGCAAAGGTCAGAAGCGTTGAGAATCAAATTCTTGATCGTGACAAGATGGTTAAAGCTTCAACTGAACGGACAAAAGAGTTAACTAGCCAAATTGAAAATGATAAAATTGATCATGACAAAATTAAACAAGAAAATGAAAAGTTAATTCTTGAAAACCGTCAGATTTCAGAAAAGTTTGAAAAACTAAAAAGCACAATGAAAGATAGTGATGATCGAAATGGTAAAACTTTTAAAGAAAATGAACATCTAAAAGCAGTGCTTAGAGTAAAAGAAGAATCAATCAACTAACAACTGGATGAAATTGCTAAATTGAAACTTAAATTTCACGAGGCTGAAATTGAAAACGAGCGAATCCAGTTGAAGCTTAACAGTTACAGTTCCGCAAGCTTTGTTTTGCAATAATTATTCCCAAACCTATTGGGAAAGACAAAGCAGGCGAAGATGTGTATTGTGATGGAACTGGGGTGGGTTTTCATCAAGTACCACCACCTGTTCTTGATAACTACACGAAAAAGCAATCTGGGTTGGTTGAAATTGAGGAAGAAAGTGAAGTTAAACTTCCGGAGAACATTGATGTCACTTTCACATCTTCCAATGACGATACTGTTCAAAATGATATTGTAAAAGGTGTTGTTGAAAATGTGCTAAAAATGGATAGTGACACTACTGAGGAAGATGGGTGTTTCTTGGACAAGTAAATTCAGAAATCAAAATCCAAAAACAACTTAAGTGATGAACCGAGTCTTGTGATGTACAAGATGGCTGGATCTGATAAGTTGTATTCGGATTCTGAGTTTCCCATTGAGAATGTTAATGTGAAAAAGTTGACAAATGTTTTCAAGTTGGTTGAAGTTGATTTGTCAGAAGTGAACAATCTGAGTCAAACAAAGAGAAAAATGAGTTTTGAGAAAGATAAATCATACTACAAGAAATCTGTTAATCCATCACGTTTTTATAATAACAATCGAAATAACTGGTCGGGTGGTTATCAGGGTGGTAGGTCTTATCAGAAAAGAAATGTTCCAAACAACAGGTTTGCTGTGACACCTGTGCCTCCACGGCCATCAAAAAATACCAAACTAATGAAATATTATATTTCATACTTGGGATTTTGTATAAATATGTGTATCGTTTGCACATATCAATTCTTGTTCGATTTCAAGTTTTAAATCGCTTTCTGGAAGGTTATACGCGCACTGATGCACAAATATAACCAGTTTAATGCAACGAACACTCTGGAATAGTGAATTAGGCTTAACATACCTTAAAAAAGCTTTACATAACTTAGAAATAAGTTTTGGAGGGTTTGGTGTGGCGAAATCAAGTTTATTCACTTACAGGGACTAATTTTGACAAACTGCGAAAGTATGCCGATTTGTACTGTAACGAACATTCCGGAACATGACCATTAGTTAAACATACCCTAAATATCCTTTACATAGCTTAGAAATAGGCTTTGAGGGGTTCGTTGTGCTAAAATAAACTTTTTGGTCATTCAGGGACTAAAAGCGTCAAAAAGTGCATAAGTTTGCATTTTCGCGCATATCTTACGTTCTGAATACATCCGGACATCCAAAAGTTTATGTAATCATTAAAATATTTTATTTTAGTGATTGGCATGATAAAATTCCATTCATCACGTAATTTGGATCGTTTTTCGCATTCGTTCGTGTTTCGTCGTAATTAACCGAACAACGCAACCGTACGACCAAACAAACCGATATCCGAGATATTTTTGAGCATGTTTCATGTTCCCTGTACTTTAACTTCATTTTAGAGCCTTTAAATGGGATTAACGGGGCTTAAACGTGTCAAAAATGCATTAAAAACCATGTTTTGCACATTCAGGGACCAAAATTGACATTCTGCCAAAGTTATCTTAGGAAGGGACCAAAATGAAAAATCTAAATTCCAGCTTGTTTTATCTGTTCCCCTCATTTGCACATGGTTTTAATGAAACTATGGGCTCCCATGGTTTCACAAAACCATGGGCACATGTGTACGGATGAGATCGAAGCTCATTTTACGATGAACGATCTTAACGGTTGTGCAAAAACTATAAATACCCTACCCCCTTCACTCAAAACTCACACCTTGATCTGATTGCTCTCTAAGTTGATGTGATTTCACTTCATACCTGAGAATAATCGGGTCAAACTTCCGTTCTTGGACCTTTTGTAAGTCCTCTTTCGTTCTTTTACGCGTTTTAGCGTGAAAGTCAAACATTGTTTGGCTTTCAGCTTTGACCAGTTTATGGTCAACATGAAGTTCATTTGAACTTCATAATGTGAGCGTAATCACGATGGTTATAGTCCCTAGCGACTATACCTACTGATTCCCACGTTATCTAGGCTCAGTGACGAGTCGTAGTTTCGGCCAAAATGCGTATTCTTGCGTATTTTGTAACCAAACTACTTTTAGGTATCAAAACCGTTTGTTTTGATACCAAACCTGTTTTCAAACTTTGTTAAACATGTTTTAACATGTTTAGCTCGTCACTTTTAGATTTGTGCTTGTCTAGGGTCGTAAGGGTAAGCGATCTAATCAATCGCTTATGCTTTCGAACCCGACTCATTTGGTCGATCATTAAGATCCGACCAAACACTTTGGGTGACCATAGTTGTATAGGGAATAACCTTTCGAGGTTATACCTTATGGTCACGTCGTTTAAGTAGTTGTATGATAAGTAGTTCTTATGCCTTAGGTAAATTACCAAAATACCCTTTTCGCACCAAAATTCGTTTTAAGCCTATGTAACACAACTTTTGACATATAAACTGATTTAGCAACAATATTAAACATGTTAAGGCATATCTTACTTGTCATAGGGCTAGTTAAGCGGTCCGAACGCGTTTTACGCGAACGACGCGTTAAAGTAGCATAAGCTACCTAAACGGGTCGTAATGGGTCGTAAGCACTTAGGTTAGGTTTCATTTTAGTATGTGGGCTTTGTTAAACCATATCATATGAGTTCCAATACTCATTTGGTTTACAAAACCTCATACTATCCAATCTCCCGATTTAGGTCCGGTTATTTATGTAGCTACCTATATTAGGTGCCGTTTGATTCCGTGATCTTCTAGCTTTGTTTGGTGGTTATCCTAGGACTTCTAAGAAATCTCAAGTGAGTACATAGACCCCTCTTTTACTGTTTTCCAAATATTTTGGGGTGAAACACATGTGCCTAATTGTTATTTTCATGCTTTCCATGTTTTAATATCATATACTTGCTATGTTCATTAGTACATTATTAGTACATGATTTCATTGTGTTTTTGCTATGTATGTCCTTTGTAGCATACTTAGTACATCGTTTTACATGACATTTTATGCTATGTATGTTCATTTAGCGCATACTTAGTACATTGTTTTCATTACATTTCACGCTATGTATGTCTATTTAGTGCATACCTAGTGCATTGTTTTACATTACGTTTTCATGCTATGTATGTTCATCATACTTAGTACATTTGCTTTACATTGCATCTCTGTTGCATATGTTCCAGTAACATATGGACACATTATTTTACATCTCTACCTTGTATCATACTAGGTACATTATTTTCATCACATGCTTACATTTTGATATGACATTTGGTTTGTTTAAATGGGACCATATACATTCATTAACATTAGCTACGCCGCTCGTTAGTAGGTAATGGTACCATAGGAATTGACAACTCCCGTTCCTAAAGTCCTAGGTTTGTTTGGATGGATGGAATGACCGAATTCGATTAAAACATAAGACAGATAGTCCTTTCATTTGTTTAAGGGTTTATCACCACAGTCACAAGGCTTGAATGTATGCATTTTCACATTACCGCATAAATGTTTTTATTCAGTATAGCATGCATTTCCACAAGACATAACGTTGATTTAAACCATGTTTTACTTCAATTCATTGTTTTGTGCATTTTTATCTATGGCTCAGTAGATATATATAAATATATATATATATATATATATATATATATATATATTTCACTTGCCATACATGACATTTTATTTACACATTTCATAATTGACATATTTCATAGACTACATTTTGACATAAACATTTTGACATGATTTACACAAAGACATTTGACAAATGGTTTAGACAGGGGCAATTTACATTGGTGGTTTGTTTGGGTAACTGATTTAAGTAACGAGGCGTGTGTAATATGATACAAGCATGGTGGATACGCCGCTGGTACTTCCTATATATAAGTGCTTGTATGGTATTACATATCGTAGCGTTATTTGAATCATTTTAGTTTAGACATAGAACATTTTATACAAATAACATATTTTTCACAAGACATTGTTTTACAAACAACTCATTTTATACAAAAATCATTTTACTTGGTTATTCATTTAACCTCACATTACTCTTTTACATATCATCTACTTTATCATCGTTTTTCAAAAGATTTATAAAACAAAACATTTTACAAGGATCATGACTGAGTTTTGTTAAACAACTTTTTCTAAGCTTATAAGTCATGAATCCTATTTTCACAAAACCTATGTATCTCACAGGCATTTTTATGCTGACGTACCTATTTTCACATGTGTTTCAGGAAATGATGCATAGGATTGATCAAGATACACATAGGCGGACTTGGGCCTTAGTGACAATAAAAGATGCAAGACTAGTTAATTATGTTAAACTTCTTTGTTTGTTTAGACATTGTACTCAGTTAATCAATAAAACAAAATTTCAATTTTCCATGTGTTATGAAACAATGATTCTATTACAACACTCCTCGACGATTCCGCCACGTTTTGTTGTTTTACTTGGTCGGGGTGTGACAGAAAAGTTGGTATCAGAGCTCATGGTTATAGGGAATTAGGTTATTAGTAATGCTTTGACCTAGTCTATAACCTTCCTAGGACCCTAACGCGAGTTTACTTGCGTTTAGTCATAAAATAATACCGTCACCTATCCTTAGGCGACAACCACAACAAGAACACAAATTTCAAAACCGCTTTGAAAAGCAATCATCTGTTCTAGGATGATTAATTACTAGGTTTTGAACCCTCTATGTTTTCAAATCTCGTCAAAGTTTGGGTCTTATAATGTGAACATGTGCAAACTGGAAGGGTGAATGCCTGTACCCTGAGTTTTCTGTCTAAGGCTAGAGTGTTCGTACAAATCCGCAGTATCGGACCAGTCACTCTTACCTGGGAACTCTTGGGGTGAGTGTTCACTTATAGGCAAGCATGTCTTCAGCGATACATTATTATGACCCGCTTACTTTGATTTGTCACCGTCTCATTTGTTTTCCTTAGGTAACAAACAAATGATCGCAATTTTTATGCGTTGCCATTCTGTTTTGATTATCCGATAACCTTTCACTTGTTTCTTCCTATGTCTTTCATTTCCTTCTAGAATGTCTCTTCCCCTCAGCAACGGTCAAATGTCCGAGCAAACAGCCAAATTTGCTCAGCAAATAGGCGAAGTGATTCTGAAGACTGTGGATTTAGGCATTGCCATGTCTCGTCTCAACAATGAAGCCACTCAAGAGTCACCAAAGGAAGCAGAAGTCAAGCCTGCACCAAAATCAAGGAAGCGTAAGGCTTCAAGGAAACCCGCAGCAGTTACACCTAATCAAGCGGGACCTTGCCAAGTGGCAAGGCTACCAGCTAGGAAGTCGTACTTTGGAACTGCCCCATGGTGCAAACAATGCCACCGTCATCATTCAAACCTCATACCCTGCTTCAAATGTACCTACTGTGGACGGCGGGGACATTTGGTTAACAGATGCCGCTTTGCTATTCAAAACAAAGCTGTTATAAACCTTGCTGTTGTTCAACCTCCTGCTAGGAAACCTTATGCCGGTACTGCACTGATGTGCAACAAGTGTAATGCACCTCACCGAGCTTACCTGCAGTGTCGTCTGTGTGCATCATGTGGACGACTCGGTCACCTGGCAAATGCTTGTCAATTCAACCCAATCCAAGGTGGCCCAAACCAACCCCAAGTCAACCCTGCTCCAGCTCGTTTACCATCTGGTACTTGGTACAACTACGGCGAGACGAGCTATTTCAGGAACAAGTGAACAAAGATTGTCAATGCAAATCTGACCCACGGATGAGCATTTGGCTGAGTATGAGATGTTGCTGTTTTAATCTTATGCTTTTGTTTCTTTGTTTTTCTTGTAATGTGAAACAATCAGTTTTGTTTATAAATAAATCATTGATCACAAATTCTGATATACAAGTGTAGTTACATGTGTGTATGGCATTTCCGTATAATACCTACATTAAGGAACTATGTTCCTTACAAACTACTCTTGTGAATATTACCCATTCTTGTGTTTACTCATGATTCCCTAAGAAAATTCTAAGTACTCGTTTCATTCTAAGATACGAAGTATAGAAAATAAAGTGACATTATAAGTAATCATGCTTCTGCACATCTGTGCCTTTGAATCCTTGGTTAGATAACTAAGGGTATTTTTCTCATACCCATTACGTTCTGATTTTTTTTCAATATGCATAACATAAGTTTTCAAAACAACCCCCATGATTTCAAAAGCATTGTCTATGTTTTCAAAAACAACCTCCATGATTTCAAAAGCATTGTCTATGTTTTCAAAAACAACCTCCATGATTTCAAAAGCATTGTATATGTTTTCAAAAACAACCTCCATGATTTCAAAATGTTTCATATAGTTTAAAAACAATATTAACACAGTATAATTACTTATATCAAGTGTATGAATTCAAAAGCATCATTCATGTTTTCAAAAACCTTATACATAATTTCAAAATCCATCTCGCATAATTTTAAAACATTTTTTTTAAATATACTTACCTAATACACCTACTTTATGATTTCAAAAGTATTATATATAAGGTTTCAAAAACATTGAACACATATTTTTTTTAGAACCCCATGCATAATTTTCAAAAAGATTCTCCTCATACATTGACTTAACCTTCAAATTCCGCTTCATATGTGGCCTTGACATATCTAGCATATCAACGTCATAAGCATTTTACTTCATGTTTTAACTTAAGCACATCCAGTGCAAGGTTTCAAAACATCTTCAACTTCTAAAATCCATATGAGATCTTTTGTGGTTATGTGTTCATGCATTTTGTGTTTTCTTTTATGCATTTTTGTGTTTTTGTATACTCTGGATATTCATTATCCAAATCCTCGTGGAATCTTTCATATCTTCATATGAGGGATTCGTAGAATGATATTAAAAAATGTACTACCTTAAATCCTTCTTGGGCTTCTACATGATAGTTAAGACCCTTGGATTATATAGTACCATTCCATGATTTAAAAGAGACCCCTTTAAGTGGTCACAATCAAAAGATTGATTTAGAATCTGGTTAAGAATGACATGTGATGATATAAGCTGAAAGGACTCCTTGGCGGTCTAGAGATCATTTATTGACTCAGTTAAAAAGGACCCCAGTATGGTCTAGTCACACTCATCACAGGTTTGTTCATTTGGTTTCCCCTACACATTATAAAATACACTGTGCGAACTATGCAAGGAATTACATAATTATGGACGCGTACATAATTATGAAATTCAATGCACAGAAACCCAGTAAGTTTTATTATGTGTAAGAACCAATAGTGGCAACAATAACGAAACGTGAACAATGTAATGAAGGTACGGTGGACGCACGAATAACACTTTATATACTTGTATATAAGTGTCCTTCCTACATTGTAGGCTTGATGTTATTTAAAATTACTAGAAGTTCTGGACTCTAACTAGTATTGTTTGATCTTTTCAACTTCATGTTTCAAAGCTCTCACAAGTTTCCTCTAAAATAAATTTCGGGACGAAATTTCCTGAAGTAGGGGAGACTGTGACACCTGTGCCTCCACGGCCATCAAACAAATACCAAACTAATGAAATATTATATTTCATACTTGGTATTTTGTATAAATATGTGTATCGTTTGCACATATCAATTCTTGTTCGATTTCAAGTTTTAAATCGCTTTCTGGAAGGTTATACGCGCACTGATGCACAAATATAACCAGTTTAATGCAACGAATACTCTGGAATAGCGAATTAGGCTTAACATACCTTAAAAAACCTTTACATAACTTAGAAATAAGTTTTGGAGGGTTTGGTGTGGCGAAATCAAGTTTATTCGCTTACAGGGACTAATTTTGACAAACTGCGAAAGTATGCCGATTTGTACTGTAACGAACATTCTGGAACATGAAAATAAGTTAAACATACCCTAAATATCCTTTAAATAGCTTAGAAATAGGCTTTGAGGGGTTCGGTGTGCTAAAATAAACTTTTTGGTCATTCATGGACTAAAAGCGTCAAAAAGTGCATAAGTTTGTATTTTCGCGCATATCTTACGTTCTGAATACATCCGGACATCCAAAAGTTTATGTAATCATTAAAATATTTTATTTTAGTGATTGGCATGATAAAATTACATTCGTCACATAATTTGGATCGTTTTTCGCATTCGTTCGTGTTTCGTCGTAATTAACCGAACAACGCAACCGTACGACCAAACGAACCGACATCCGAGATATTTTTTAGCATGTTTCATGTTCCCTATACTTTAACTTCATTTTAGAGCCTTTAAATGGGATTAACGGGGCTTAAACGTGTCAAAAATGCATCAAAAACCATGTTTTGCACATTCAGGGACCAAAATTGACATTCTGCCAAAGTTATCTTAGGAAGGGACCAAAATGAAAAATCTAAATTCCAGCTTGTTCCAGCTGTTCCCCTCATTTGCACATGGTTTTAATGAAACTATGGGCTCCCATGGTTTCACAAAACCATGGGCACATGTGTACGGATGAGATCGAAGCTCATTTTACGATGAACGATCTTAACGGTTGTGCAAAAACTATAAATACCCTACCCACCTTCACTCAAAACTCACACCTTGATCTGATTGCTCTCTAAGTTGAAGTGATTTCACTTCATACCAGAGAATAATCGGGTCAAACTTCCGTTCTTGGACCTTTTGTAAGTCCTCTTTCGTTCTTTTACGCGTTTTAGCGTGAAAGTCAAACATTGTTTGGCTTTCAGCTTTGACCAGTTTATGGTCAACATGAAGTTCATTTGAACTTCATAACGTGAGCGTAATCACGATGGTTATAGTCCCTAGCGACTATACCAACTGATTACCACGTTATCTAGGCTCAGTGACGAGTCGTAGTTTCGGCCAAAATGCGTATTCTTGCGTATTTTGTAACCAAACTACTTTTAGGTATCAAAACCGTTTGTTTTGATACCAAACCTGTTTTCAAACTTTGTTAAACATGTTTTAACATGTTTAGCTCGTCACTTTTAGATTTGTGCTTGTCTAGGGTCGTAAGGGTAAGCGATCTAATCAATCCCTTATGCTTTCGAACCCGACCCATTTGGTCGATCATTAGGATCCGACCAAACACTTTGGGTGACCATAGTTGTATAGGGAATAACCTTTCGAGGTTATACCTTATGGTCACGTCGTTTAAGTAGTTGTATGATAAGTAGTTCTTATGCCTTAGGTAAATTACCAAAATACCCTTTTCGCACCAAAATTCGTTTTAAGCCTATGTAACACAACTTTTGACATATAAACTGATTTAGAAACAATATTAAACATGTTAAGGCATATCTTACTTGTCATAGGGCTAGTTAAGCGGTCCGAACGCGTTTTACGCGAACGACGCGTTAAAGTAGCATAAGCTACCTAAACGGGTCGTAATGGGTCGTTAAAGCCTAAACAATTTCAACTGTGATTGTGCATTTTATTTTGCAAAGATTTAAACTTGTTTGATTTCTTTATTTTGTTTAAGGATTGGACATCCTCTGTGTATACGAAAGTATCGAACTGGATGTTATTGCTTAAACATTCTGCTTTATTTTATTTGGTGTTTCGTTTAATCTTTGGATCACCTCTGCGTATACGGGAGTATCAAACTGGTGGTTAAAGCCTAAACAATTTCAACTTGTTTTTATTTCTTATTTTGTTTAAACATTGGACTTTCTCTGCGTATCGAAAGATCGACTTGATTGTTAATGTTTAAAGATTCTGCATTGTTTTCGCACATATCGCAGTTGATGAAAGTTTAAAGGCATTACTTGAGTCAGTGTATTGCATGATGAGGGGATATGCTGAGATCGTGGGGTCCATAAGAATTTAGTGAAAAATTAAAATACCTTACCGTATCGGTAAGCATTTCGAAAGTTTTAGATTGAGTTTAAGAGGATGACAATATCGTCAATCCACATGAATCGTTTAGAACTTAAAGTGTTTAAAGCTCAACGGTGGTAGTGATTTGTCTCATAAACTGATATGATTCTCTTACACAAACTCACAAAAATATTGTTTGTAAATATTTATTTACTGCATTTCAATACTTTTCCTACAAGTGATTTTAGCATAAAATTTTGAAAAATACAAAAGGATTTTCGACAACTGATGTTGGAAAGCTGATTTTCAAAATTCCAAGTGCTAAACATGATGAACTGGTTTGGGAGAGTTTGTTTGAGATGAGAAATAATTTTTTTTAAATGTTTTAGATGGTTCATTAATTTGAATCAAGATTTTGACTTTCTCAAATTCGAAAAGTTTATCAAATGTCAAAATTTGTTTATCTTACAAGTGGAAGAGGATTGTGTAGGATAACGGCTATGGGAGAGCTAGGCTCTGATACCTGAGGACTTTCTGCATAAAACCTGAACAGTGTTTAAAGCGAAGTTTCGATCCAAAGCTTGTGAGAGAACTATTCCAGACTGCGATCCCAGCTGATTGAAAGGGGGCGTCTGAAGATATTAAAAGCCAGGTTGATCCAAGAGGGAGTCTGCAGATGTGAGAGTCAAATTCAGATCTTGGAATTATGTTCAAATGCTGATGAACTTAAGGAATCAAGAGACCTGATCAAGAGAGGATAAAGCCAGGTTGTGATTCTGATAGAGAAAGTAAAGGAGAGAGGGAGATGAGAAAAGATTGAGGATGCTTACAATGGAGAATACTTTGGAAGAGAGCACGTACACTGATAAAGATTGAAGACTCGACATGCTGAAGACTAGTAGTGAAGACTCGTCGACATCCAAGGGGGAGTCTGTTGGTGCATATGTCTGTCGACTTCGTCTTATATCTTGTCTTGTAATAGTGTAGAAAAATCAGGGCACAAAATACGAGAAAATGAGAAATGTTTGGGATGGATGCATTTCGCACGAAATGAAGTTTGGTCTATTTCGTATGAAATGGCCATTTCGTACGAAATAACCATTTCGCATGAACCATTTCGTGCGAAATCATTTGCCTATATATACCTGCCCTGACCATTTCATTTGTTATGATCTGATTCCGGTGCCGAAGTGCTGCCGAAGTGTCTCCAGCCTGTAAAACGCTGTATTTTCAATATACGAGATAGTTTAAAGTGATTCATGTGCAAAACAGCTGAAATAACTTTGATACGATTGAATGCTGCCTCTCGTATTAAATAGAACTTTTATGAACGACTCGTTTTGGTCGTGCAAACGATCCTACAACCGCACCTTGATTCTGATCGATTCCTCCACATTCTACGACTAGAACAGATCCTGCATAACGGCCTAACAGTCACAAAAATAAGTTTTTAGGTTGATTGAATGTGTAAAAAGGTGTTTAAAACAAGGTTTTGATGTTACTGGGCATATGGACAGGACCCCGTGCTGGGTGAGCACGACCCCGTGGTCAGACTGCCAGTAACGAAAACTTACAGAAGGTGGACACGGGGGCATGCCTGGTGGATACGGCCCCGTGTTGGGCATAAATTAAACAAACAGTAGGTAATGGGCGGTGGACACGGGGGCGTGTTGGCTGGGCACAACCCCGTGTTGAAAATCTGTAGTCTGCAAAAATAGGTTTCGGCTTTCGGTTCTGTTTTCCAAGCTTATGTTGCACTAGTAATTAGTGCTTCCAAGCCTCGTAGGTACCTATTTTACTTAAAATTACTTCACCAAACAAAATAACCAACATCCTACTTTACCATAAGTTCAACCATCCACAACACAAACTAAAAAGAAAAATGCAGGAAATTAAAAGTGTTAACGGAAAAGTAAATTGTTCAACAATGGCACGTAGGCCATGAAATTGTTTATGAGAGATAAAGGGTTAATCTGTTACGACCTTCAACCGTGTAATGCTACCACAAACGCCTCTCACTCAATCCATATCCTCATCCTCATCATCCCCTCCTTGGCCCGCCATGTACTCCCGAATATTTTTTATGTCATCTTGAATTTCGGAGATGTTCCTCTCTATAACTCTGACTCGGGCGTACGTGTTGCTTGCCATATTGTAGGTGTTTCCGGTGCACATGAGGTTTTCCTGCAACAAATCATGTAAACTTTGAAAATTAGAAAAACCACCTCCTTGAGAGGACGATTGGCCCGGATCACCATGGTGCTGATACTGGTACTATGGAGGAGGACGGATTTGTGGAGCATGAAGGACTAGAGCTTCATGAGGGTTCCACACATGCCCTTGAACCTTCTGAAATCTGACCGTCCCGTCATTTGCTTCATTGATTAAATTCATGGAGCGACATATGACAAGGTCCACTTTTCCCGACCATGGGCCCTTCTGGAAGGACCTTGGCATCCTTTGCACAAAATGCTTGAAGAGGCGGTAGATCCACCCTCCAAAAAGGATAGGGGTCGGGGGAGTGGCAAGTTGGTTCAAGTGCATGTTGCAAAGAAGCAGGTGTGGAACATCGAGGTTTATACGGTTGTGAATGTATTGGAGGACTATTAGATCACGCAAACCTACAACACCACCACTGTCATGTCTCTGGCAGAGGGAGTAGCTGAGAACCCTATGGATGTAGCGGTAGAGAGGGTCCCGCAACTGTGTGCTCTTGGTCTGGCTCGGGTTATAGTGTCCTTCCCCAATCTGAGCCCATGCTGCTTGGCGTTGGTCTTGTAGGAGTTCGAAAAGAGCACCAGTGTTCTCCTCCTCTCCAGCATCCTCTTCAGCATACAACCCGATGATTGCCCCAAATTGTGCAATTGAAATTGAGTACATAACCCCTCATTGTTAAACGGCTCCGCTTTTGCCTTGAAGGCAAACGTGCTAGAAAATTCCATGTTATACTCGTGCACGGAGTGGAGCCGAGTGCAAAGAGCTGCTCTTAGTGGGCCAGTAACAAGGTTGTTGAAGTGGTCGATTTGGCCTACTGCTTCTAGAGTATCCAAGCAAACTTATCGGGGGTTTTCTTCAGGCCTTGTCTTGAGAACCTCAAACCGTGCTTGAGCAGCCCACTCATTCGGGTTGAACCTTGTAAATTTCTTGGCCATCTAAAAGAAAACACCAAACAATTAGCACGGAACAGTAATATTTTCGAAGAAAACTGAAAACAGTTAGCTGAACACGACCCTGTGTTCAGTAGACACGCCCCATGTTCGCTAGAAATCAGCTAGACACGCCCTTGTGCTCGCTGAGCACGACCCCGTGCTCAGGCGTCTGTTTCCCAAAAACTTCATTTTTCGACCCGGTCCCGAAAACTTGAAAATTTTTTGTTGAGTAGGGGCGGTTTTCCTCGAAAATGAAACCCCAACTTCCATTTTTTCCAAAACAAACCGTTTACCCCACGTGTGAATGCCCTGTTTCCCGAAACTTGGTTTTAGAAATCTTACCGATTTAGAGGCTTTCCCGACGTTCGTTACTTACAAGATATGATGTTGATGCTCAAACCTTTGTTTAATCTTCGGCCGCTTGTAGCGAGATTTCCTCCTCTTCATCCTCCTCAATGAATCCTTGATAGAGCTTTAGCCGTTGGCCATTAACTTTGAATGGGATTTCATTTCGAGATTTAATTTCAATTGCACCGTGTGGAAAAATATGAGTGATAGAAAAAGGTCCTGACCACCTAGACTTTAATTTACCAGGAAATAATCGAAGTCGTGAATTAAACAATAGAAATTGATCTCCTACCAAAATTCATTTGGTTTAATGTGTTTATCATGCAGATTTTTCATTCTTTCCATATAAATTTCGGAGTTAGAGTATGCGTGATTCCTTAATTCATCTAATTCATTTAATTGACAAAATCGATTTTTACCGGCCATTTCTAAGTCTAAGTTTACGTTTTTAATTGCGCACTAGGCTCTGTGTGCTATTTCTACCAGCAAATGACAGCTTTTTCCATAGACAAGCTTATATGGGGTTGTACCTATTGTTGTTTTATACGCAGTACGAAAAGCCCATAAAGCGTCGCCTAATTTATCAGCCCATTCTTTTTTATTTAATCCTACGGTTTTTTCAAGTATTCTTTTTAAACCTCGATTAGTCACTTCGGCTTGTCCGTTTGTTTGAGGGTGATATGCTGTGGAGACCCGGTGATATACCCCATACCTTGTTAAATATTTTTCAAGTTGATGGTTACAAAAATGGGTACCTCTATCACTTATTAATGCTTTTGGAGTTCCAAAACGAGAAAATAAACGTTTCAGAAATCTTACCACAACTCTTCCATCGTTTGTTGGAAGCGCTTCGGCCTCGGCCCATTTTGACAAGTAATCCACTGCCACGAGTATATATTTTTTTCCTTTTGACGGTGGGAAGGGTCCCATAAAGTCGAGTCCCCACACATCTAAAATTTCACAAACAAGTCACAAATAAGAATGCCATTTTGTGGCATTTAGTTTTTGGAAGAAATATTACCTGATCTTTGGCAAGGTTCACATGTCTTGACAAGACTTTGGGCATCTTTGTAAATGGTTGGCCAATAAAATCCTGAATCAAATACGTTTCATACGGTACTAGCGGCACCATGATATCCTCTGTATAGACCCTCATGACAATGGCGGAGAATTCTTCGTGCTTCACTACCATGTACGCATCGACGGATAAGTTAGTCGGCACACATTTTGAAAAGATAAGGATCTTCCCAAAAATAATGCTTTACATCGGCAAAGAATTTTTTTCTTTGATGATGTGGCCATCCTTTTACGACTATACCGCTAGCTAAGTAGTTAGCATAGTCGGCGTACCATGGCTCTTCTCGGTATTCCACCATTTCTACGGACTACGTTGGGAATTTTTCATTGATTAGCTCGTCCCTAGTTGCCTCCAAAGCTGGATCTTCCAAGCGGGAAAGATGATTCGCAGCGGTGTTTTCTGCTCCTCTTTTGTCTTTTATTTCAATGTCGAACTCTTGTAGGAGTAGAATCCATCTGATTAAACGTGGTTTAGCATCCTAATTCTTAAAGAGATATCGAATGGCTGCATGGTCTGTATAAACTATCGTTTTAGAAAGAAGAAGATAAGAATGAAATTTATCAAAAGAAAATACTACAGCTAGTAATTTTTTTCTATTGTTGTTTATTTTTCTTGGGCATCATTAAGTGTTTTACTAGCTTAATAAATTGGGTGAAAATGCTTATCTTTTCGTTGTCCCAAGACAGCTCCAACTGCAAAGTCACTTGCATTACACATGATTTCGAAAGGTAATTTCCAATCAGGTGCTATCATGATAGGTGCATTGACTAACATTTCTTTTAGCGTTAGAAATGCTTGGTTGCAATCCTTGTCAAAGATGAAAGGTGCATCTTTTTAAAGTAATTTTGTTAGAGGTCTTGAGATTTTTGAAAAGTCTTTGATAAATCATCTATAAAATCCGGCATGCCCAAGGAAACTTCTGATACCTCTAACGGAGGATGGGGGTGGTAACCGAGAAATAGTGTCTATTTTTGCTCGATCATCCTCCATTCCTTCGCTTGAGATTTTATGACCGAGTACTATTCCCTCCGTTACCATGAAATGGCTTTTTTTTAGTTAAGGGCGATGTTAGTTTCCTCACATCGGGATAGCATCCGTCAAAGGTTATCGAGGCATTGGTCGTATGAATCTCCAAAGATAGAAAAGTCGTCCATGAAGACTTCCGTTGTCTTTTCTATCATATCATGGAAGATGGCCACCATGCAACGTTGAAAGGTTGTGGGTGCATTACATAGACCAAAAGGCATGCGTCGATAAGCAAAAGTTCCATAGGGACATGTGAATGTTTTCTTTTCTTGGTCTTCAAGTGCTATCGGTATTTGAAAGTAACCTGAAAAACCATCTAAGAAACAATAAAATTTGTGACCGTATAATCTTTCTAAGATTTGATCAATAAAAGGTAAAGGATGTTGGGATTGAACCCTATCAGAGGAACAGATAATTAAAGCCAAAACTGGATCAGAGCAGTGGATCCATAATAAGCAGATGTTATGTATACAAGTCTCTCCCTTGAAAGTGGTTTCAACATCTGATGACCTCCAATCCACTGATTGTTACAACTGCTGACCTACAACTGTTGATCAAGTCAAAGACTGATGAAGACTAAAGCTTTGCTAATCAATCAACTGCTATGGGTCAAGCTCTGCTGGTTTATATCAAGTACTGCTGGAGTCACAACAGTGGAAGGATAGAGCAGCAGTTTAGTTTTACTTATGTAATGTATTGTATAACAGTTGTTAGCATAGCAGTGTTTGTATAGATTAGTTGTTAGAGTTTGTTAGGAGGTTAGATGTCACTTTCATGGTGATGTCAGCAAAGATGCCACAGTGGTGTGTCTGTGCCTATAAATAGAACAATACCCATTATTGTTCTATTAGCTCTTCACCATCTTTCTTCATGTACGAACAAATCACTGTGAGCTCAGGCTGAGGGGGAGTTTATTACATGCATGCATTGTAACTGAATCTTGTAATAAATTCAAGCATTTGGTTTTTTGTTGAAAATGTGTGTTGAAAGCAATTCTCCTGTTTGATTATGTGCAAAGTTTGTTTCCATATACATTCCGCTGCATTACTTGTTCATTGTTCATCTTAATTCAAACACAAAACATAATCAATCCAAACTCAGATCCTAACAATTGGTATGAGAGCTCGGACAGTCAAATTTGATTTAACAATCATTTTGACTTAAATAGTTCAGCTCACAATCGTTGATACTGATAGTTGTTCGTTTTGTTGAAAAACAGAGCAAGGTTTAATCACCATCAAAGTTGATTAATCAGTGCATGTAAAACAACCAGGATGACGTCACAATCACAAGATGATAAGAATAACATCGGCTCACTTTTCAAACCACCCATGCTTAAACGTAATGAATACAACATCTGGGAGAGAAGGATGGGTCACATCCTTGCTCAACAGAAAACTGGATGTTGGAGATCTGTTGTTTTTGGACCACATGTTCCCATGGTGCCAAGTGCCGAGGATACAAAGAAGTTCGAACCTAAAAAACCTAAAAATTATACTGAAACTGATTTCCAAAAGTTCAAACTCGATGCCAAAGCATTTAGCATCATTACATCTGCATTCCCCAATGAAATTTATGCTGGGCTGTTACATTGTAACAGTGCCAAAGAGCTATGGGATGCACTGAAGGAACAGTTTGCGGGAACGGAAGAAGTTATTGAAAATAATAGGGAAATTCTGAATCAGCAGTATGAAACCTTTTGTCACATCAAGGGTGAATCATTGACCCAACAGTTTGAGCGATTTAGTTGTCTCATTAGTGAACTAAGACTTGTTAAAGTTACATTTCATAATTCAACACAAAGTAGCAGGTTTCTTAGATCACTACCTGAAAAATGGGATACAATTGCTTTTGTAACTAGAAATTCTGCTGAGTTCAAAGATCTGACCCTGACCCAACTTCATGGTAGACTCCTAACCTATGAAAGGGAGTTAAACCAGAAAAAGAAGTTGCAAGAGTCTGGTAAAGTTGCTGATGATTATTCATTTGGCAACACAGCTCTTTTTGGTCAGGAAGAATCTGGTAGCAGTAGTAAGGATCAGAGTTATGATCATTTTATTGATATAACTGCTGGTGGAAACTTTAACAACTCTGATTCTCATTCTGCAAATTATGCTTTTACTACAAATTGTGAAAACCAAATGTCAGATAACTTGTGCTTTGAACTCAATGACTTACAGCACTTTGATCCAACTGATCTTGAAGAAATGGACATTTTGCATCAATTGGCATTGCTTAGTGTAAGAACAAGCAAATTTTACAAAAGGACAGGGAGAAAATTCCCAGGGTTACATGGGAATTTAAAAGTGGGGTTGGATAAGTCAAAAATCAAGTGCTACAAGTGCAATAGGCTAGGACATTTTGCTAGGGAATGTAGGAGTCAAACCACTGGTCCAATTGTTACTCATCCCAGCTCAAACCCTAGGCCACAAAATCAAAGCACTGTGCACTATTTCCATTATACCCCTGCTGCCCATGTAAACACTACTCATTATGCAAATCCTGTTCCTGTGCATTATGTTCAAACCACTTTCCCTCAAATTCAGTATGTTAAGGCTGCTGTACCTCAGGTTTAAGTGCAACTAGTTGCAGCACAACAAGCTGCACCACCAGCAGTGGTTCAACCAAATCAGCAAAGCTTTTTCACTCAAGGCTTTGTTGACTGGAGCAGCTTACCTGAAGAGCTAGGGGATGAAAATTTTGCACTCTATGCTACTAATGATGCTTCTAATGATGAATTTTGTCTTATGGCATTAGAGTCAATACCAGAAGAGCTGGATGCTGAAAAGGGGCAAACAAGAGCTGAAACAGTGGATAAAGTTGCTGAGGCAGTGGTTACTGCTGTTGCTGGTGAACTACTGATGGGAGAAAATTCAGAAACCCTGATTGAACCATTGGTTGATCCCTGGTCCAAAGAAGAAGAAAAGGAAGAGAAGAAAGAAGGTGAGAAAGAAGAGAGAGCTGATGAAGAAAATGATCATCAATGTGACTGTGCCATGATGGCTGCAGCTAAGGTATCATCTCAGGTTCTTGAAAATCTGTGTTCAGACAAGTGCATTATAGCATTTGCTAACATTAAAGAGGTGAATGAAAACCTTAGGGATAGAGTGTTGAATGATGAGGTCAAATTTGAAAAGTCTTTAAAAGAACTTAAAAACAAATTGGCTGAAAAAAAAAAGACAAAGAAATCTGCAGCTTAAAATAAGAGCAAAGCATAACCAAGAACCAACTTCAAACTATGGTAGAAAAATATCAAGTTTTCAAAAAGGAGTTGGAATCCACCCAAATAACTTGTGAAAGATGGGTGGAATCTTGCAAAGGTTATGAGGTCATGTTAGAAAAACATCTTGAAAGCAATGTAAAATTTGGCATAGGCTATAGAAAATATGATGAAATTGAAAACACTGCTGCTAAACAAGCTGGTTCAGTTGAAATAACACCAACAAACAAGAATGGCCAAGAAGTTAAGATAACTGACAAACTTGGAAACAAAATCACTCTGGAAAGATCTGTGGGGTCCTCAACCTTTGAGGAAATTAAGAAATACCAATTTAAACCCACATGGTCTGATGAGTGTGACATTCTTGAAAATTTCAAGCCCATGGATTTCACAACCACTGATGGTGTCACAGCTCCAAAAGCAAAGGTTATTCCTATCAAAGACATCCCAACAGTGGTTCAAAACTCTGTTGCTAAGGAGTCAGAGAAAAGGAAGAAAAGAGAAAAGATTCAAAACCTGGGATATGCTATTCTCCAAGATGAAAATTTCAATTACTCCCAGGTAATCTTTATTGATTTGGCTAAAAATGTTGATAAAAGGCCATTCTTACTTTTTCCAAGATTTCTAAGTTATTTCTTTCAAAAGAAATTTGGTAAGGATGATGCTCATGTCATACAACAAGGTGACTCTTTTCAAATAAACAGCTTAACTGCTGAAACTTTCACAAGAATGTCAACACCTTGCAAAACACAGGCAGTGGTCCCTGAGCAGAATTTAGAAGCCACCACTGCTCCTCAGGTATCTGCTGCTGAGCCTACTGGTCTAGGTGATCATAGCAGCAAAACAACTGCTTTGAAACCCACACCTAAAATCACCAAAAATCCACGTCAAAAGAAAACTCAAAAGCCCCCCAAACCCAAATCAAAGGCAACTCTGGAGGATGAGATACTAGAGCAACTACCAGTGACAACACAAAAGTCACAAGAAACCACTGCTGCTACTTCCTCACAGCAAATGGTAAAACTATCTCAACCCATACCTGAACCTCCTCCTGCTTCTTCTCAAAAAAGAACCGGTTGTACATATAGGGACACCACAATATGATGCTCTGGAATCACTTGCTTCCATCATCCACAGCCCAATGCCCGGGGCCAATTCTCTTTCTACACCCAACCTCACCTCCACAATTCCCCCACAAACAAAAATATTGTTGGATGCTCTTGATTTGAACCAGGCATAAACCAGTTCTTCTCAATCACCTGCCAATGAGAACACACTCAACAAGTGACTGGGTCTGATGTATCAATCATTGCTAACCCACCAACAAGACCTGAGGAGGTTACACCCCTTGAGTTACAAGTAACTCTTGGTGGTAGTCCAAGTGAAGCAGCCACTACAAGTGTTGAACCCACTGGTTTACATTTGGACAGTGGTTACATCAATAAGAATTCCTTGGAGGCAATTTCTTCTCTTAAAACACTTGTCTATCCAGTTTTCACTGGTTCACTAAAAAGGGTTTCTCAATTTGAAGAAAGAAGTCCCCAGTACCAAGACAAAGGGGCATCAGTGGATGACTTTTGGAATACATTACCTAAGTCAACCACTATTACAACCAATGTTAGTGGGAAATCAGATGATCCCATTAAATTGGGTGATGGTTTAATGTACCGAGAATTAACGGACATCATTGACAAACTGGATACTACTGTTGTAGAAATAAAAGATATGCTGCAACAGTTGTTGAAAGTTCAAAAGGTACCACCAACTGCTGCTCCTGCTCAAGCACCTGCACAACCTACACCTGCTGCAAATGAGTTATGGAACCTATTTCAACCACTGCTCCAACAACAAAGACAACTGGCTGATCAGCAGCATGATATACATGTACAAAAGCTGAGAAACATGATGGAGTCAAGGTTTAAAGATAGTCAAGCTGACATCAAGGCTATAAAGGCCCACATACTGAACACCACTGGCACTGCTTTTCCCACTGTTCTCTTTATTGATACCCCCCACCAGATAATGCCAAAAAAGGGGAGAAAATCAAGCAGTGGAAGAAGAAGGGAGTTGAAGATGGTCTTTACATTGAGCCTCAACAAGATAGTCTGCTCAAAAACATCCCTTTGCCAGATGGATCCAAAAAGATTTATGTTACCACTAATGCTCTTGCTGAAGCATTAGCTGAGGTGAAAAGGGATAGAAAGGCTAAGGATAAAGCCAGGTGGGAATAGGAGAAAAGAGCTTTTATGGAGCTGAATGTGCAGGGTCCTTCTGAACCTATGGATAATGAAAATCATAAGGATGAAAAGAAGAAGCCCATTAGACAAGTGAGGCCCAAACACACACCATCTAGACCCACAAAGCATGCTTCCAAACCACCTTCCAAAGGCTCTAAACATCAAACCTCCACCCAAACAGCTGTTGTAACTCCTGTTGTATCAACAACTGCTGATACTTCAGTAGTTTCAACAACTGCCAGCCAAACACCTACCATCACTTCAACACACACCACTTCAACACACACCACAACCACTGCCTTACCACAGCTACCAAAAATAACTTTACCACCAAAACTACCATCACCACCAAAAACAACCTCACCACCATCACCTCCTGCTAAAAAGCAGAAGACATCAGATGTTACAACATCTGTTGAAATGACAACGGTGGTTGAAACACCAGTTGTTTCAACAACTATTAGTCAGCCACCTTCCAGCACTCAAATCACCTCCACTGATCCACCCAAAACATCATCAGCCTCACCTAAACTAAAAAGTAGAAGGATATTTGTACCTGATGATGACTCTCCATCACCATCACCACCACCAACATCTTCACTATCTCTTGCACTTATTCCAAACCCTCCTCCTCTCTCATCAGCTCAAGTACAACAACCAATCACTCCCATCACTCCTGCAGGTTTTCAATATCCTCTTGAACTTATAGCAGTCAGAGAAGAGATCAAATCCTTCTACTTTGAGGATGATCCTACCAAAAGGAGTTTGCCATCAGTTGAAGGATATCCTCGGCCTAACAATATTGAAGAGTACTTGAAAGTTAAGGCTCAACAAGCAGAGGATATCTCTAAAAGAAGCTCACAAGGAAAATCTGACAAAGAAATTCAGAGGCATTATCAATTTCTACTCACTCATGTCAGATCCTTAGAGCAATTTGCAAAGAATGTTTGTCGGTAAATATCAGAAAGACCAGATGAAACCCTGAGAAAAGACTACATTGAAAATATCATGGCTTTTAAGATGTATAAGGGGGAAAAACATATGTACAAAGAGTGGACCATTCCTGAGCTTGAAAGTGAAGCAGCAAGGATTCAAGAAATGATTAAGAATAAAGTCAAACGCACTCCTCCAGATTAGGCAAAGTACAAGAAAAATGTACCTGATAAGGCATTGGAGTTGAAGAGAATGAAAGAGGAATTAATTGCTGCTGATTATGGGTCTAAAAATCAAGTGATGAGATGGAAAGAAGACAAAGTCAGGACCACCTACAAAAGGTTGGAGGAACTAAGAAAGAAAGATCCAAGGGTTCCACAAAAAACCTGACTATCCTGAAGCAGAGGTTTCAACAAGACCACCAAACCTGCAAATCAGGAGATCCACTGCTCCAGCTGGTGCTGCCATCTACAAAAGAAGACAACAAAAAAACAGTTGGATGCTGAAACAGTGGAAGAATTAATGGCAGGAGATGACCTTGTAAAAGAGGGTATTAAGAAGATGATAGCAGAAACTCTTAGATTGAATCAACCTGCAAGTACTGCTCAGTCAGTCATCACAAGGACAACATCACCAAACTCTTCATCTAATAAAAATCTCCCAAGAAACCCACCAGACTCAAAAGTACTAAAGTGGAAAACTGACAAACAGACCCATGTACTGACTGTGATCAAGCCTAGTGGAGAAGTGAAGAAAATAACAAGGGAACAATCACTTGGCCTAAGTATTGAAGATTTGTAGGATCTCCTTGATCTTCCACTTTGCAGGGATGAAGATGATACAGATGCCTTAGACTTTGAGTTACAACTTAAAGGCCAAATAAGGGAACTATTGATAAGGCAATAAAGATCTATAAATAATGAAGGGTTTTGGCATTATCTGTTCCAGGGGGAGATTGTTGGGATTGAACCCTATCAGAGGAACAGATAATTAAAGCCAAAACTGGACCAGAGCAGTGGATCCAGAATAAGAAGATGTTATGTATACAAGTCTCTCCCCTTGAAAGTGGTTTCAACATCTGATGACCTCCAATCCACTGATTGTTACAACTGCTGACCTTCAACTGCTGATCAAGTCAAAGACTGATGAAGACTAAAGCTCTGCTGATCAATCTACTGCTATGGGTCAAGCTCTGCTGGTTTATATCAAGTACTGCTGGAGTCACAACAGTGAAAGGATAGAGCAGCAGTTTAGTTTTACTTATGTAATGTATTGTATAAAAGTCGTTAGCATAGCATTGTTTGTATAGATCAGTTGTTAGAGTTTGTTAGGAGGTTAGATGTCACTTTCATGGTGACGTCAACAAAGATGCCACAGTGGTTTGTCCGTGCCTATAAATAGAACAGTACCCTGTACTGTTCTATTAGCTCTTCACCATCTTTCTTCCCGTACGAACAAATCACTGTGAGCTCAGGCTGAGGGGGAGTTTGTTACATGCATGCATTGTAATTGAATCTTGTAGTAAATTCAAGCATTCGGTTCTTTGTTGAAAATGTGTGTTGAAAGTAATTCTCCTGTTTGATTATGTGCAAAGTTTGATTCCATATACATTTTGCTGCATTACATGTTCGTTGTTCATCTTAATTTAAACACAAAACATAATCAATCCACACTCAGATCCTAACAAAGGAAAGTGATCTTTCCTTGTTGCCTCATTTAATCGACGACAATCTATACATAATCTCCATCCTGTGATGGTTCTTGTTGGTATTATTTCATTTTTCTCGTTAGTCACTACCGTCATACCTCCTTTCTTAGGAACTACTTGGACGGGACTTACCCAAGGACTATCGGAGATTGGGTAAATGAGTCCGGCGTCAAGTAATTTGATGACTTCATTTTTAACCACTTCTTGGACGTTTGGATTTACTCTACGTTATGGCTGTATTACCGATTTATAGTCACCATTCATTAAAATTTTGTGCGTGCACATGGAAGGACTTATTCCTTTAATATCTACAAGGTTCCAAGCGATCGCGTTTTTGTGTTTTTTCAAAAGTGTGATTAATTTTTCTTTTTCTACACTAGTTAATTTTGACGAAATAATTACAGATAATTTACCATCTTTGTTGAGAAAAGCATATTCCAAACCTTTTGGAAGTTTTTTGAGCTCAAGAGGTGGGTCTTCAGGAGACTCCTTATTTGGTTGCTCGTTTTGATCAAGAACCAAGAAGCTTTGTTCTATGGCGACCTCTTCTTCAACAAAGTGGTCAATTTCTTCTCTTGTATCAGGTGGTTCATCTTCATCTTCAATTAGGGGGTCATTATTGCCTAGTGGATATTTCATTGAACGCTCAAGATCGACACTTTTTTTGAATGCCCCTAATTGAATGGGTAGATTGTTATACTTCCGATTTTTCAAAGCTTCGTGGGTTTTTACAAAAGGTTGTCCCAACACTAACGGAGCGTCATCAAGGATGACGAAGTCGGTTGGGATTACCATTTGATTTGTTTGGCTAACACATCTTCAACTATCCCTATCGAAAATGTAGTTTGGCATTATATTAACACAAAGATCTTTATCAATTGTAATATTACTAATAAAGGAATTTTGGAAAAAAAAACATGGAACCGGTGTATTATTAATTTCAAATGGATCATCTTTTATTAGCGTAGTTTGATCATTTGTTAATTTAATGCTTACCGTTTCGTCAATTTTAGTCTTAGTGTTTAACCCTTTTAAAAACTTAGCATGAGTGGGTACTAAACAATGATTTTTGAAAGAAGGTGACAAGAGATTATTTTCTTTAAAATTAGACTCTTTTTGGATTTTTACGTTGTCGGACTCACCTTTTTCGTTGTTCAACTCATGTGTCGGCTTTTCACTTACTTTTTCTTCCATTTTTACCTTTTCAACTATCTCTTCTTTATTACAAGTTAATTCTTCCCTAGCGCGGGATTCCTCTTCCCTTGCGCGGGATTCCTCTTCCCTTGTGCGGGCTTCTTTTATACAGCGCTCGATAGTTTTAAGGTGTTCTATTATCTTTTCGGCCACGGGTGAGATAGTTGGTGGTTTGTCAAAGTGATTTGAATAAGTATCATCAAAGCTTGAATTCGGAAGTTCAATCCTTGGCTCCTCATAGTACTCATATGAGGTAGATGGTTCACACCATTGTTCCTCATTGTAATTATATGATGGATAAGGGTCGTAACTAGGTTCTTCATAATACTCATACGAGGTGGGTTGTTCACGCCATGGTTCCTCATAGTAAGCATACGAAGGTGAAGGCTCATATCTTGGTTCCTCAAAGTATGAGTATGAAGGCTCATACCTTGGTTCATCAAAATATGAGTATGAGGGAGAAGGTTTATACCTTGGCTCTTTATAGGGTGTGTATGAAGTTAACGGCTCATACCTGGGCTCCTCATAGTAGTTGTATGAAATGGATGGTTCAAAGAGGTCACAATATTGTACCGAGTGAGGGTTACCACAAATGGTGCAATAGTCTTCCCTATAATCATCCTCCTCATAGTGGTAGTTGTAATCTCCTGAGTATTAATCCAAAAGAATCACTCAGCAGACCACAACAGAGTCTCGGGACCAGAAAACAAAAATAAAAACGGAAACAGAGGCTGGACACGGCCCCGTGTTCAGATTCTGTATCTGGGCGTTTTAATAAAATTGACTGGTTTTGTGCAGCACGGGGGCATGTTCAGTGAGCACAACCCCGTGTTCAGACTCTGTATCTGGGAGTTTTGAAAAAAATATGCAGCACAGCCCCGTCTTCAGTGAACATGGCCCCGTCTTCAGTCTACTGTAAATGCAAAAAGTAACTAAAATGCAGAAAATGTGTGCGCGATTTAAAAAGGTTTTGAAAGACTGATTAGGCCGTCGATTTCCAGCTTTCTTAAAATCCTTGTGTCCCCGGCAACGGCGCTAAAAACTTGATGCGTGTGTAGCGTTATATATTTTTAGCCCTTTTTAACACTTTAGTCAAGTTTTAAATTTATAAAACACGATATTCTACTAACATTAAACACACATATGGGCAAGTGCACCCATCGTGAGCGTAGTATAGCGTTGGTAAGATACTGAGGTCGTCCCAGGGCACAAGAGCTTTTAATACCGGTTTATCCTCAACCTCTAATCAAATCAAAAGTTTAGAAAAGGTTTTAAACATGAAAATTAAAAACTAAAAATGCTGAAAATAAAAATAAAAATAGATAGACAAGATGAATCACTTGGATCCGACTCGCCTTTAGTGTAACCTTTGATGATTTCCGCACTTTTTCACTTTTTAAGAGATTATCTTAGTTATAGTAGTAGGCCCTCTTTTGAAGGTGACGTTACCCTCAACCCAGTAGTTTGAGTCAGCAGGGATACAATCCCAAGTAGCTGGGTTAATGTATTAGTTGTAGTTTACATATGAGGGGATCAAGCCATTCGCACCCCCGCCATCCAATACCAGTGGTATTGAAGGAGGTCCTAGTAAGCTTAACCCAGGTCCTTGCAGGATCTATACACTGAACAAGGCAAGAACCTTACCAAACCATTCCCTTAACCCCCGACCAGGTAGCCAACATATCTCTATATAGACCGTAGAGTTATGAATGATGAAAATCTTTTATTTTATATAGACAGTAAAATAATGTCAAGACACCACGGACAAATGATAAGGAAGTTTCACCTTCAACATAAGAAACTAGTTATTAAAGTCATTAATACAAAACCAAATAAAAGTGCGAAAAAAATTAAAAATCAAATGTATTACACTAAATGCTTGTCTTCACAAAGTCATGTTAGAGACTTAGGCAAACATGGCCTTTGATTGTCAAGAACTCTTACTATCAATCTTGGATCCCGAGACTACTACACACACTCTAAGATGGATGATGGATGATGGTGGTGGATGTGGGTGTTGTGATGGTGGTGGAGTGTGGGTGAAGTGGTAGAGAGGTGGTTTGCCAAGGGATGATTTGGAAGTGAGCCAAGCACCCCTATTTATAGCCTATGCAGAAGGTCGGACACGGCCCCGTGTCCATTGGGCACGGCCTCGTGTCCATCCTCTTTCTCTTTCTTCATTAATTGCAATTGTCTTCATTAGGCTCCACACGCCCTCGTGTTCACTGGGCACGGCCCCGTGTGTAGAAGAGAATCTGTACTATCAAGATTTGCAAGATTGTGCGAATCTTAGCGTTGACCACGGCCCGTGTTGAGCTGGGCACGCCCCCATGTTGGGAATAGAAGCTTCTATCAGTTTGTCTTTTCTGAAGGTGCCTGGCCACGCCCCCGTGTCCGCTGGGCACGGGGCCTTGGTCAGTCTTCTGTTTTCTTGTTTTTGCTTGAGAAGATGCTGTCGAGGGGTCGGACATGCCATGTTTGTTCCTTTTCTTGTATTTATGTTAGATTTGGCTGCATATTTGTTTCTTTTGTTCATTTACGCTCATTTAGTCCTGAAAATACAAAAGGAAGACAAAAGCACACTTTTTCCAACATTAGTACTAAAAAAGGGTTAGTTTTATGCCTAAGTTGATGTAATTTATATGTTGCATTTTGCATTTTGCATTTTATATGTTGCATTTTACATACATCACTTACCGACATAATTTATATGTCTTTCTTCATACCAGACCACCAATAGTGAATACGAAGATCCTTATACATCTTATCTGAGCCAGGATGAACGGAATAACGCGACTTATGGGCTTCATCCATAAGCAAGGTACGAAGATTATCTTGGCTTGGGACCCACAAACGGTCCATGAAGTAATACGATCCATTGTCCTTCAGTTCTAGATCAGGTGTTATGTGATAGGGAAATTCCTTATCCATTAAACCCTGTGAAACACAAGATTGTTGAGCCTGAGAAATGCGGGCTTGGATATCGGATCGAGCTTGAATAACAGATTGAACACGTACACAATGAAGCTTAGTACGTTCCTTACGACTCAATGCATCAGCTACGACATTCGCCTTACCAGGATGGTAGCGAATTTCGCAGTCATAGTCGTTTAAAAGCTCAACCAAACGTCGTTGCCTCATGTTGAGTTCTTTCTGGTTGAAGATATGCTGAAGACTTTTGTGGTCCGTGAAAACCACACATTTTGTACCATACAAATAGTGTCTCCAGATCTTTAGAGCGAAAACAACTGCACCTAACTCAAGATCATGAGTGGTGTAGTTCCTCTCATGTATCTTCAACTGCTATGACTTTGTTCCTTTGCATCAGGACACAGCCAAGACCCAATTTAGATGCATCGCAATAAACGACGAAACCATCATTGCCCTCAGGCAAAGTCAGAACAGGCGCGTCGCAAAGCTTCTGCTTCAAGTTTTGAAAAGCTTCCTCTTGTTTGAATCCCCAGTCAAAGGGTTTGTTCTTCTGAGTTAGAGCAGTTAGAGGAACTGCAATCTTCGAGAAGTTTTCTATGAAGCGGCGATAATAACCCGCTAGACCAAGGAAAGAACGAACTTCAGTAGGAGTAGTAGGCGTGTCCCAATCCTTAATCGCACTGATCTTGGAGGGATCTACATGAATACCTTGTTCGTTGATAATATGTCCTAAGAATTGAACTTCTTTAAGCCAAAATTCACACTTGGAGAATTTGGCGAAAAGTTGCTCTTTCTTTAGGAGCTCCAAAGTAAGACGAAGGTGTTGCTCGTGATCAGCTCGCGTCTTAGAGTAAATCAAGATGTCGTCAATAAAAACAATGACGAACTGATCCAAATAAGGTTTGCAGACCCTATTCATTAAGTCCATGAAAACAGCAGGAGCATTAGTCAAACCGAATGGCATGACTATGAACTCATAGTGCCCATACCGAGTGCGGAACGCTGTCTTGGGAATATCTTCTTCATGCACCCGAAGTTGATGATATCCGGAACGTAGATCAATCCTCGAAAAATAAGAAGCGCCCTGTAACTGATCAATGAGATCATCAATGCGAGGTAGGGGATATCGATTCTTGATGGTAAGCTTGTTAAGCTCACGATAATCTATACACATCCTAAATGATCCATCCTTTTTCTTGACAAAAAGAACGGGAGCACCCCAGGGTGAAAAGCTAGGACGTATAAAACCTTTGTCAGAGAGCTCCTAAAGCTGCTTAGACAACTCTTGCATCTCAGATGGTGCAAGATGATATGGAGCTCTTGCAATAGGATTTGCACTAGGTACGAGATCAATGCGGAACTCGACTTGGCGTGCTGGAGGTAGACCAGGTAAATCTTCAGGGAATACTTCAGAATAATCCCGAACGACAGGAATATCTGAAATAGACTTACCCTTGCCTTTATCTGCTGTAACATGTGCTAAGAAGGCCACATAATTCTTTCGTAGATACTTCCGAGCTTTAAAACAAGACATGAGCTTGAGACCACCGGCAGGCTTCTCTCCACGAACCTGTAGGATCTCACCTGTCGAAAGCGGCACTCGAACAATCTTCTCAGAACAAACTATCTATGCGCGATGCTTAGATAACCAATCCATACCCACTATAACGTCGAAGCTTCCGAGTTGCATTGGCGTGAGGTCAATAGGAAAAAGATGGTCGTTAAGATTCAACTGGCAGTTGTGAAGAACAGAATCAAGAACAATGGGTTCACCACTAGCAACTTCTACAGTCAAAGGTTTTCCTAGTTTCGTTCTAGACACGCGAAGCATTGACTCAAAAGACAATGACACAAAACTCTTATCGGCACCCGAATCAAAGAGAACAGATGCAGACTGATTATTAATAAAGAACGTACCGTTCACCACTTCATTGTCTGCTTGTGCCTCTTGAGCATTCATGTTGAAGACTCGTCCTCGAGCCTGAGCTTGATTCTGATTTGGATTCTGGTTCTGGTTGGCTAGTCTTGGGCACCGGTTCCTGTAGTGGGTCAGATCCCCGCAATTGTAGCACGAACCAGGAGGAAAATGAGGTCGTGCAGCTTGACCATGTTGTTGAGCAAGAGGCTGAGCAACTTGTTGGGCTTGGTTCTGAACTACCTGGTTCTGGTTAACAGGAATGCGACAAGTGGCGGCAAGATGACCAGATCTTCCACAGTTGGTGCACTGACGACACTGGAGGTGTGGTGGATGATGGACGTTACACCTGTTGCACAGAGGTGCATTGCCAAGATAAGGCTTCTTGGCTAGTGGCTGCGCAGGCTGATTTGGTGCAGCTTGGGCCTGTGTAGTAACGGCATAGTTTTGGGAAGCCTTCCGCTTCCTAGACCCTCCAGAATTCTTTCCATTCTTGTTTTGACCTTTCTTGCTATCCTCCTTGTCAGATGCCTGCTTCTTACCCTTGTCACCCTTTTTATGCAGCTTCCCCTTTCGAACCTGCGACTCAGTCAATGTTGCTGCTAACTCGATCGCCTGACGGAGTGTGGCAGGGTTACTACCAGTAATGTTGTCTTGTACTGAGTCAGGTAGGCCGTCGATGTACCTTTCGATAGCCTTGTCGAGTGGGGTAACCATAGTCGGGCAAAGCAGACTCAACTCCTCAAATCTATCAGTATATGCCCTGTGCTCGCCACTGTCTTGTTCCAAGTCATCAAACTCTTTCTCCAAAGCTCGTTGTTCATGCCGAGGACAGAACTCCCTCATCATAAGGGCCCTAAGTTCAGCCCAAGTTTGTGCTAGAGCAACTTCTGCACCCCGGTCTCTCATAACCCCATTCCACCATGTGAGAGCACTCTTCTGAAACACACTCGAAGAAAACTCGACCTTGCGATTGTCAGGACACTGCACGTGGCGAAAAGTATTCTCAATGCTCTCGAACCATTGAAGAAGCCCAGTCGCTCCTTCAGAACCACTAAACTTGAGTGGTTTAGCCGAGTTAAAATCCTTGTATTTGCATGGAGCATTGTTGTTGTTGTTGGCTTGGTGCCATTGAGCAAAGAGATTTGGGAATTGAGCAGCCATCTGCTGTGCAATGATTTCTGCCAGTTCGGCAGTTGCTATCTGGTTTTCGCGTCGAGGAGGCATTCTAAAAGAGGAAAACATGAAAGGAAACGAGTGAGATGATTGGATGAAGAGAATGAGATGAAACAAAATTAACAAAAGAAAAGATGGTGGTCATTTGTCCGCATTACCAAGCAAACAAACGACACACAGTGACTAATCAAAGTAAATGGATCAAAAATAATGTATCGCGAAGACATGCTCGCCTATAAGTGAACACTCATCCCAAGAATTCCCAGGTAAGCACAACTGGTCTCGCGTCTGATGAGGTATATACGAAGTGCTTGCCTAGACAGAAAACCCAGAATACAGGCATTCACTCTTCCAGTTTGCACGTATTCACACTATTTAGAACTCAAAACTTTGACGAGATTTTGAAATTTTGAAGGCACAAGGCCAAAAACCAAACTGGAAGGGTTCAAAACCATATAATAGATGATTCAAAATCTTACAATTGAGGGTTCAAAACCTTGTAATAAATCATTTAAAAACAGAAGATTGTTTTTCAAGAATCGTTTCGGAAAATTTTGGTTTTTGTTTGGATAATCACCTAAGGATAGGTGATGTGCATGTTTTAAGATCTAAACACAAGATAACTTGTGTTAGGGTCCTAGAAAGGTTATAGTCTAGGTCAAAGAATTACTAATAACCTAATTCCCTATAACCATTGGCTCTGATACCAACTCTTCTGTCACACCCCGACCACGTATAACATACAAAACGTGGCGGAAAACGTCGGGGAGTGTTGTAACAGAATTAATTGTTTCATAACCATGGCATTCAAAGTTGTATTTTATTTATAAACATAAGAGTTACATTGTCTTAAACAGGAAATAAAGAGTTCAGAACATAATTAAACTAAGTCTATCTTCATTTTATGTCTCTAAGGCACAGGTCCGCCCTAGTGTCACGATCACCGTCCTACGCAAAAGCTCCTGAAAACACATGTGAAAATAGGTACGTCAGCATAAAAATGCCTGTGAGATACATAGGTTTTGTGAAAATAGTATTCATGACTTAAGTTTAAGAAAAAGTTGTTTAGCAAAAGTCAGTCATGAACCTTGTAAATTGTTTTGTTTTGTAAATCATTTAAAAAGCGATAAGATCAAATGATATGTATAAATAAAAGAATAATGTGTGGTTAAGTGTATAACCAAGTAAGATGAGTTGTATAAAGTAATTTGTTTGTAAACCAAAGTCTTGTGAAAATCGTATTACTTGTGTAAAATGTATAAGTCCAAATTGAATGATTTAAATAACGCTATGATATGTAATATAATACAAACACTTATATATAGGAAGTACTAGCGGCGTATCCACCATGCTTGTATCATATGACTCACATCTCGTTACTTAAGTCACTTAAACCAACCAACAATGTATAATGTCTATGTTTAAACCAATTGTCAAAAGTCCTTGTATAAACCATGTCAAATGTTGAAAAGTCCGAATGTAGTCAAGTAATGTGTAACAAATGTTATGTATTGTAAGTAAAGTATTGTCACATAAACCACATGTAAAAATGTACAAAACAAAGTATTTTGAATATATCAAAAAGTTATGTTTTGCAAAGTGATGCATGTTACATTGATACAAACATTTATGTGGTAAGTTAACGCATACATTCAAGCCTTGAGACAGTCGGATAACCCTTTCATTCAAGGTTATCAAAAGAAATGTTTTCAGATTCAGTCATTCCTTACATCCAAACAAACCCGAGATGTCAGGAATGGGATTTGTCAAGTCCTATGGTACCAGTACTTACTACCGAGCGACGTAGCTAATGTTAATGAACGTATATAAGTCTCGTTTATGCAAACCAAATGTTATAGCAGTTGTATACATGTCATATGAAAACAATGTACTGAGTATGCTAAGTTAACATACAAAGCAGAAAAGTCATGTAAATCAATGTGCTAGCATGCTATCAGTCAACATACATAGCAGAAATGTAAAGTAAAACAATGTACTAAGTATGCACACAATGGACATACATAGCATGAAATGTAATGTAAAACGATGTACTAAATACACACACAATGGGCATACATAGCATGAAATGTAATGAAATCATGTACTATAATGTACTAACAAACATAGCAGGTATGTGATGTGAAAACAGGAAAGCATGAAAGTAACAAGTAGGCACATGTGTTTCACCCCAAAACAGTTTGGAAAACAGTAAAAGAGGGGTCTATGTACTCACTTGAGATTGCTCAGAAGTCCTAAGATAACCACCAAGCAATGCTAGAGATCACGAAATCAAACGACACGTAATATAGGTAACTATGTTAATAAACTGGACCTATATCGGAGGATCGGATAGAATGAGGGCTCGTAAACCAAATGAGTATGGGAACTCATGTAGTATGGTTTAACAAAGCCTACATACTAAATGAAACCTAGCCTAAGTGCTTACGACCCATTACGACCTGTTTAGGTAGCTTATGCTACTTTAACGCGTCGTTCGCGTAAAACGCGTTCGGATCGCCTAACTAGTCCTATGATAAGTAAAATATGCCTTAACATGTCTAATATTGTTGTCAAATCAGTTTAGATTTCAAAAGTTATGTTACAAATGTTTAAAATGAATTTTGGCATCAAAGGGGTATTTTGGTAATTTACCTAAGGCATATAAACTACCTATCATACAACTACTTAAACGAAGCGAGTGTAGGATCGTTTTGTGACCCAAACGAGTCGTTCAGAAGAGATTTAATCCGTTTCAGAGGCGGAAACTAAGAAACGAAGATAGAAACAACTTGAATATCACTCTAAAGATCTTGTATATTGAGTTAACACTGATTACATGCAGAAAATATACCAGCAGCACTTCGGTATTGATTACAAGGCTCTGGTCTGGTCCCTTCAAATGACAACATGACATGCCTATTTATACTAAATGCTTGTTAGCTTGAAATGACACGCACATGTTCAAGCTACCAGACATGTTCAAGCTATCAGACACGTTCAAGCTACCAGACACGTTCAAGCTACCAGACATCTCAAGCTATCAGACATCTCAAGCTACCAGACATCTCAAGCTACCAGACATCTCAAGCTATCATACATCTCAAGCTACCAGACATTTTCAAGTTAACGAACAAATTACAAAACCAGAGCCTCGATATAAGACGAAGACGACAGATGAATGCACCAACAGACTCCCCCTCAGATGTTGACGAGTCTTAAGTGTCGAGTCTTTGCATCTTCAGTCTTTATCAGTCTGAACTCTCTCTAACATATCTCACAGTGTAAGCATCCTCAAACTTTATCTCCTTCTCCTCATCAGCATCAACAGACTTCTCACGAACAATCTCTAATTGGATGCCTTCAGACTCCCCCTTTCGATATGCTGGGATCGCAGTCTGGCATGTTGAAATCACAAAGACCTCAGGTATCGGAACATGTCTCTCTATCTTTAGGTTCAAGATCGAAACCTGGCTACACCTGCACATTCTTAACCCAGAAATCAATTTTCTGATAACCACTTGTAGAGCATATTTTAAAATGATTCAACATTTATAGCCTTTGATGAACCACTTGCAGAAATATCATTTTCATGTCAAACATCTTCAAACAAAAAACTTTCCCAAACCTGTTCGTCATGTTTAGCACTCGGAATTTTGAAAATCAGCTCTTCAACACCAGTTGTCGAAAATCTTTTTGAATTTTTCAAAATTTAAGCTAAAACACACTAAAATCTTTTTGGATTTTGGAACGTAATGAAATGCAGTAAAGAAATATTTACATACAATATTTTTGTGAGTTTGTGTAAGAGGATCATATCAGTTATAGAGACAAATCACCAACACCGTTAAGCTTGATTTCATTTTAAGTTCTAAACGATTCACCTTGATTGTCAGTATACTGGTCCACTTAAATTTTCACACAAAGTTCAACGGCTTCGAGATACGAGTGTAATGTCTTAAGCACTTAAACTTAATCGCGTGTCCCACCTCAGAATATATTCCCGTATCCAGATCCCAATATTCAGTCTTACAGGTAATTATAACACAAATGATATCTGTAAGGGGTTAATAATTTATGAAGAATCATGAGAGCTCAGGTCAGAACTACCGTTCAGCAGAGAGATCATGACTCAACTTTTGGGTGTGTCCCCTTTAGAGGATCTTTTTTACAACAGCATTGCTAAGAAATTTTATTGTCTTATCATTTATGCTGAGGGTGATGCTATCTTTCAAGCATTCGCAGAAAGTATTATTCGAGGACTAGGTCAGAACTTCCATTCAGCAGAAGTCCCGGAATAATACCCCAGATATCACTGAGTATAAAAACCTAGTATATCAGAAAAAGAAATCCTTCAAACGAGATTTCGGGGGTTACCCATATATCCGAGAGATGTTACCCACGATATAAGCAAGTTTGAATTTAGTTTTATATCTCGTCACAATCTACTAAATGTGCAAAAACCTACTGACACATCATCAGTGAAGCCGTTTATCACATTTGACATTTCATATCCTTAGCATGCTGTGATAGTTCACTGATTTACTATCATTTCCTCTTTTTCACAACAAAACTCATTTTTCATTTTATCATGTTTTTTATCTTTTTCAAATTTTCTAATGTTTTTGGATTTTCAGAAATTTCTTACTCCCCTTAAAATGCAAACACATTTTAGGAAATTTGAAAACAAACTATACAATAAAATTGACAACCGATATCGAATCGCTTCAATTCGCCATCCACTTGGCATAAACAATCAGAACTCCCCCTCACAACAAACTATTTTCCCATTATGATCTCAAAACATTTAAGTTTGTTTTAATCAAAATGGTTTTTCCGGAAAATAAGTTGTGTTGATTTTGTAAAACCATTAGTAGCTTAGGGATTTGGTTCATCACATTATCCATTCAATCACTTGTATGAGGATTACATCAAGTTCAAACTAATGACCTTGAGTAATCGCTTTGTCAGAATCAACCTCTTACCACTTGTAAGTATATCCAAAACATATAACCACATGTAGGAATAAAACATCTACACAAACCATTTTATCAATCAAGATGCTGATTCCTGCTTCGCACTTACCAACCTGGAAGCTCCGGCAAGTCACACTTATCCTGTAAAAATTTAACTATTTTTAAGATTCAATCACACAATCAATTACTAAAAAAGATGCCGATTCCTGATCCGCAATTACAAACTTGGGATCTCCGGCAAGTCAGGTTTTTAAATGAAAGAAAATATCCACCCAAGCCTGACCAGCCTTGGGTGTTTTCAATTCAGATTTGGTTGGGGTGTAAGTTGCTTTCTTTGTAGCGTAAAAGTCTTTAACCCCTTTAACCTTCCCATCGACCATCTTTCCGAAAATTTTCTTAACATTCCCATTAAATGCTTTCTTGACATCAAATTCTTTCTTCTCAGAATAGAATTGATTCGAAATTTCAACCTTTCCAACCTTTGATTTAAAATTCTCAGTCCTCAATGGTGGAAAGTTCTCATCATCCATTGAAGGAACTGATTTTTCAACACTCTCATCAAATTGTGGCTCCTCTGACTTTGTGGAATCAGATTCATCGCCAGATTTTACCTCTGATTTCTTAACAACCCAAGCTTGATTGTCAAGATTTCCCCTTTTCTTGTAAAATCTTTTTGAACACTCACCAACTTCATATGTAGAGTTTTTAAACACTTTAAATCGTTCAGTTGTTGGTTCGGTTTTATCAATAACTACTTCTTTGAATTTTTCTGAGACTCCCTGTTTTGTGTTGGTTGCCTTAGGACAGTTCCAGGCGATGTGACCAACTTCTTGGCATTTATAACAGGTTCTTGTCTCTTTCCTTTGAAAAACTCCATTCTTTATCTTTTCATCAAGAAACTCCTTGTTTGACTGTTTCCAGAATGAGCTCTTTGCTTCTTCTTCATGGCTAGTTCCTGCAATATATATCATTTTTGATTTAAAATCCCGAACATATTTTTCATTTTTATAGTTTTCCGGTGGAATAAAACCAAGACCTTTCTTTTTGAACTTACTATTATGGTTTGGTTTCTTTTGAAAACCAGAACCAGAATTGTAACCCTTTTTCTTGTTCAAACGTTGAACTCTTGAAGTGTATTTTTTAGGTTTTCCAGTAAGATTTAAATCTTTTATTTCAGAAATATTAATTTCTATCATTTTGAAAACCTTTTTGATCATGTCAAATCGAACACTTCTTATTGGAAACTCTTTATCAAAATATAATTTGTCAGAATCATTTAAAGTATACACAACTTCAAATGTTTCATCATCCAAATTAGATTTTGACAATAAAAACTCTTTGCTATAAACCCGTTTTCCCGACGATTTTGAACTCCTTTCGGACGAACTCGAACTCCCAACTGACTGACACGAACTTTTGGACTCGGACTTTGACTCTGACTCCTCATCCTTATCCAACACCTGATCAACCACTCTTTTTATCAGTTCTGACTCATGATCTGTATCGGACGCTGTGAACGTGACATCAATATTGTCCGGTAAAACATCGGTTATCTCGGACTCCAACTTTATATTGACTGCCTTTTTTAATTGCTCCTCATTTGGTTTTCTAGACGAATACCCTTCCCAAATCGGAGGCGGACACTTATTATAACAGACACCCTGTTTCTTACCAGTATCTTTTTCTTCTTTGGCTTTGTTTCTTCACCTTTACATGCTTCAAATCCTTCAACTGTTGGATAAATTCTATCAATTATGTAGTCACAACCTTTGTAACTTTGCAGCAATCTTCTGATTCTTTCATTCTCAGTTGCTTCACTATCCAACTCTTTCTTCCACTTTGCACATTCTTCTATGTACAAGTTGATCTCTTTCTGCTTTGTCATCATGGTAGCATTCAACATCTTCAAAGCTTTCTCTCTTTCAGAGTTAGTCTTTTCCAAACTATTCACAGTTCTGTTCAATACATCATATGACTGTTTCAAATTTTTTACATCAAACAACAACTTTTCTTTCAACTTTTCTAACTCACTAAACCTCTCATCTTTCTCTATACATTGTTTACAAGACTCTAAACATGTAAAATAGGGTTTTGTGATTTCAACGATCTTCTCGACTTCAACTGTCTTTTCAACTTCCACGATCTTCTCAACCACTTTGACTTCTTTCATTTCTTTTGCAGCTTTTCTCTCTTTTAGCTTCTTCAATTTTTCTGCAAAATAAAATTCAAAAGTGTCAGAAGATAAATGTGTTTTTCCAAGATTTATCTGTTCCATCTCTTCATCATCACTTGTTTCTGATAAACTGTTTTCAGATGAAACAGATCTTTCATCTTCACTTTTCTCTTCATTATCCGACATCACATCCATCCACTCCTTCATCAACTCTGGCTTTTGCACAATCTGAGCAATAAAAGCTTTAACATTAGGATCAGCTGGAATGTACTTGTCCCGGCTAAAACCATCAGCCACTTTCTCATCATCTTGATCCATGATGCCATAGTAAGCCTTTCTGTTTGCATCTTCGATCATTCTTCCATGTGCCGTTTGTGGATCTTTTTGTTGATGTGGTAGATGAGTAATTTGTTGATAAATGGATTTCCTATAATAATCATCTTTCCCAGGCGACTCCTTTGCTCCTCTCGGCTCCTGATTCTTGCACTCTCTTTTAAAGTGGCCTTTCTCACTGCAACGAAAACAGACAACTTTAGATTTATCAAATCCTAGATTAGAAAGGTTTGCATCCAAGAAATCATTTCTTCCTGTAACCAATCTAAACTTTTCTGCTCTCCTCAAAACACTAGCTAAGGCCCATTTAATATCCATCAGTTCCAGCTCCTCTGCATCGATTTGGTCATAATCTTCCTTTGTGAGCATCGGATTACCAATTCTTCCGGCAATCAACCCTTCATAAGACTCTAATGCAGTGACCAATAATCCCATATGATCCTTTACAATCTCTTCAGAATAATTTTGTCCATTTTGAAGATGTAAAGCCACATTACACTGAATTAGATGACCATTTCCAGCAGATGAACTTTGAACACTTGGAGGATTCACCGTTGAGAACCCACTAGTGTTGACTGATCCTTGACTGCTTGGTGTAGATTGATTTCCAGCACTAAATGCAGTTTGTATCTTTGGACTTGCTTCAGCAGTTTGAACATTTCCTTTATAGTACAATTTTATATCTTGTTGATGAGTAGAACTGTTCATTCTAGCAATTTTCTGCTGCTCCAGATCCTGTGCCTCCAACTTCTCTATAAACTGTGCAATCGATAACCTTCTAAACTGTCCGGAATTTTTCAATATCATCATATATGTACCCCATTCCTGTTGCGGTAACGCATCACCAAGCTTTTCAACCCATTCTGCTGGAGTTTTTGTAATCTTCAACTGTGACATAGTGCGTACAAGATGACAGTATCTTTCAATAAGACTCTTTGTTGTTTCACCAGGCATGCACGTAAATAGTTCAAATTCCTTTTTCAACAATGCTGCTTTACTTTGTAGCATTTCAGTACTTCCCTCAAATTTCTTTCCAAGAGCTTCCCAAATAGAATAAGCGTTTTCATCATGTTGAAGCAACACAAATATATCTTCTTTAACAGCTTGTTGTAACAAATTGATCATCATCTTTTCTCCTTTGTAACTCTCTCTTTCTTGCTCCGTGAATTCTGAAATGATTTTACCGACTCCCGCTGAATTCTTTGGCCTCTCATATTCAGTTTCGATGCTCTCCCAAGCTTTTATATGATTCGCCTGAACCCAATTCTCAAACCGTTTCTTCCACCCGTGATAATCCTCAATTCCCATAAGTTTCGGAGGTTTTTGCATTGTTCCGGTTTCATTCTCCATTGACAAGGTCTTAGCAACGTCGGATGAACTAGTCGGGGTTGAAGCAAATGCGTTGTAAAATTCAGAATCCATGTTTCTCAAACAAGCCTTCAAACGAACTGCTTCACCTCGTAAAATAATACCCAAAGTACTGACACACTCGATAAAAGCATTACACAACACAATGCACTATTCAAGCGGTTCACATTTTCAAGCGATCAGACGTTTCAAGCTGTCAGACGGTTTCAAGCTGTCAGACGGTTTCAAGCTACCAGGCTGTTTGAAGCTGTCAGACGATTTCAAGCTACCAGGCTGTTTGAAGCTGTCAGACGATTTCAAGCTACCAGGCTGTTTGAAGCTGTCAGACGATTTCAAGCTACCAAGAAAGTTTTTGTCATTTTTAGTCTGAATTTAACCATAAAACTTTCAAGGGTTTGTCCATGTCCAATTCCGAGTGCATTGTGAAAATTTGAACCAATTCGGACCATGAAATCTCGTTCAATTAAAGAAAGAAGGTGTAGAAGTCAGAAAAAGTGACGAAAACAAGCTGTTTTGGCATGATCTCTTCCTCCTGAGCTCTGATACCACTTGTAGGATCGTTTTGTGACCCAAACGAGTCATTCAGAAGAGATTTAATCCGTTTCAGAGGCGGAAACTAAGAAACGAAGATAGAAACAACTTGAATATCACTCTAAAGATCTTGTATATTGATTTAACACAGATTACATGCAGAAAATATACCGGCAGCCCTTCGGTATTGATTACAAGGCTCTGGTCCGGTCCCTTCAAATGACAACATGACATGCCTATTTATACTAAATGCTTGTTAGCTTGAAATGACACGCACATGTTCAAGCTACCAGACATGTTCAAGCTATCAGACACGTTCAAGCTACCAGACACGTTCAAGCTACCAGACATCTCAAGCTATCAGACATCTCAAGCTACCAAACATCTCAAGCTACCAGACATCTCAAGCTATCATACATCTCAAGCTACCAGACATTTTCAAGTTAACGAACAAATTACAAAACCAGAGACTCGATATAAGACGAAGACGACAGATGTATGCACCAACAGCGAGCATAAGGTATAACCTTGGAAGGTTATTCCCTATATGCTATGGTCACCTAATGTGTTTGGTCGGATCCTAATGATCGACCAAATGGGTCGGGTTCGAAGGTATAAGCGATTTATTAGATCGCTTACCCTTACGACCCTAGACAACGTGGTAATCAACAGGCATAGTCACAAGGGACTATAACCATCGTGATTACAATCACGTTGCGAAGTTCAAACGAACTTCGCATTGACCATAAACTGGTCAATGCAGAAAGTCAAACAAAGTTTGACTTTCGGACTCGAAAGCAATAAAAGAACGAAGGAACACTTACGAAGGGTCCCCGAATGCTAATCTAGATCAAAATAGCTCAGGTATGAAACAAAGGTTTCAACTTAGAGCACATTAGATCAGATTCTTGTGAGGAAAAGTGAAGGGTAGAGGTGGGTATTTATAGTTTTCGGTCCACCGTTAGGATCGTTTCTTGGAGAAGAGGGAATGATCACATCCCTACACTTGTTGGAAAGTTATGGTAGCTGATTTTGGCCACCATAAGAGATTAACATGTGGCACTTGACCTTTGGAGGGTGTTAGGGGATGTTAACATGTCATTAAAATCGCTTTTGCTAATCAGAAGGGGCCTCACGTGACGCCAAGGGGGGCTAGGTGTCACGCTAGGGTCCCCCTAATCAGCAAACACTTTCTAATGTTCACCTTTCAGTCCCCGTTGCGTATTAAGGCCATTTACGACATGTTTAAGGCTCGTTAAACCATTTTCAAGGCTCCACAAGGATGCCTAAACATTGTGGGCATGAAACATGCACAAAAATATGCCGGATGTCAGTTCGATTGGTCGTACGATCGCGATGTTTGCTTAATTACGACGGAATGCGCATAAGCGCGAAAAATGATCCAAATTGCGCGACGAATGGATTTTGCTTATGCCAAACACTAAAATAAAATATTTTAGTGCTTACATAAATTTTTGGATGTCCGGAGGTATTCAGAACGCAAGTTATGCGCGAGAATGCAAACTTGTGCACTTTTTTGACGCTTTTAGTCCCTGAATGACCCAAAAGTTTATTTTAGCACACCGAACCCCTCAAAGCCTATATCTAAGCTATATAAAGGATATTTAAGGTGTGTTTAACTGATGGTCATGTTCCGAAATGTCTGTTACAGTTCCAATTGGCATACTTTCGAAGTTTGTCATGTTTAGTCCCTGTAAGCGAATTAACTTGTTTTTGACATACCAAAGCCTTCAAAACTTATTTCTAAGTTATGTAAAGGTTATTTAAGGTATGTTAAGTATATGTTGATGTTTCAGAGCATTTGTCGTATTAAACTAAGTACGTTTACGCACCAGTTTACGTATAACTCTCCAGAAAGTGATATAGAGTTTGAAATTGAATAAAAGTCAAAACATGAAAAATGTAAAACACAACCAAACAAACATTGGGATCAAATAACATTGTTTTATTGATAATAGAATTGTTCACAATGATTACAAGCACATATGTTACAAAAAGAGCTTAAACGAATAAAAGGAACAAATTAACAGCAAAAACCAACACAAATACAAAGAAGAAGGATTGACACGACCTGCCGAACCCCCATCGACATCCAAAACAACAAAATAACAAAAACATAAGCTTAGGCACGGGACGGTGCCCACCAGGCATGGGGTCGTGCCCAGTCAAGATTCACTGTAGAAAAAGTCAAAAGCAAAAGGCAAAGCAACATGGGGCCTTGCTAACCCAACACGGGCCATGGTCAACTCTTGGATTCGCATATCTGTGATAATACAGCAAGTACACTAACCACGGGGCCATGCTATGACACCACGGGGCGTGTTGGTAGAAGACCTGACATGTGCAGTTAACGAAAGGAGAGAAAGAGAAGACCACGGGATCGTGTCAGGTGGGCATAGGGCCATGCCACATCAGACACGGTCCGTGCCTAGATTTAAAACAGAAAAGGTTTTGTTTTATGAGCTATAGAGGGACAGACACGGGGCCGTGGAGGTGCAACACGGGGCCGTGACTGACATCCAGTAGCCGGGAATCCAGAAAATAGAAAGCTTTAACCCAAGACGGGGTCGTGATCATTGAACACGGGCCGTGTTGAACTGTCTGTTCAACAAAGTTTTGGCTCAATACCCTCCCAAGTGGATCCAACCACACTTAGGATGAACTTGCCCAAAAAGTTCTATACAAATATTTCCCTCCCGCTAAAACAGCTAAACTAATGACTTAAATTAATTCATATTCTCAAGAGGACGGGGAATCGTTGTATGAAACTTGGAAAAAGTTCAAAGAGTTGAAAAAGTTCAAAGAGTTGAAAAAGTTCAAAGAGTTGAATTAACAAAAAAAAACTTCGGTTATTGCTTGTGAAGGGTGCGAAATCAATCCAACTTTGGTTGGAGGGATTCGGGGGTAGTAACCAGCAAAACCAAAACCACCGCTCCAACTTTCAATAACCCCGAAATGAGCAATTAGGCTTCTAACCACAAAACACGGAGGAAGAGAAAGGCTTGAGGACCTCATCTGATAAAAAGTACTCGGAAAGGTTCCTACAAACTGAAGCCAAAATTAGGAACCAACAGGCTAGCATGCAAAACATCAAAAAACAAGTAAGCCAACTTGCCCAAAATTTCTCCGAGAGACTACAAGGAGCCATGTCTAGTAACACCTAAACAAACCCAAAAACCCAAGTAAATTTAATGAACTTAAGAAATCGGAGGGTAGGACCCGAAAGCGAACAGACACCACAACAACGTGATTCACTCCCTACAAAAATGCCCATTGCCAATAACCAAAAAAATGCTCATCCCCAAAATACTGAAACAACCAAACCACCCTCGGTCCCTTACCCCGGTCGTTTACTATGGCAAAAGTCCGACGAACAATTCACTAAGTTTGTAAGCTTGCTTAAGCAACTTCACATCAATCTCCCTTTTTTAGAATCCTCACTCAAACGCCAAAATACTCCAAGTTTATGAGAGATTTCCTCACTCACAAAAGGAAGATTGAATCCATTCAACAAGTCAACTTAAGTGAAGAGTGCTCGGTGACACTCCTCAACAAGCTCCCCTAAAAGAAGATTGATCCCGGAAGCTTCACAATTCCTTGTTCTATTGGAGGATCACCAATAAGCAATGCACTAGCCGACTTGGGGGCTAGAATTAATTTAATGTCCGCCTCTATGTTCAATCGACTTCGGCTAGGCAAGCCATACCCTACGAGGATGAGCATACAACTTGCGAATAGGTCGGTAAAATGCCCTCAAGGTTTCGTAGAAAATCTATTGGTGAAGGTCGAGGAATTTGCTTTCCCGGCTGATTTTGTAATCGTAGATATGGAAGAAGACACCAAAATCCCGCTCATATTCGGAAGACCCTTATTTGCCACCGCACGGGCCATGCTGGATATGAGTGATGAAATATTAACATTGAGGGTTGGTGACAAGAAAAACAAGTTTGAAGAAGGACAACGAGTAGAGGATGATCCGACCAACTTAATCAAGGCAATAGACTCGAGCTTAGACTACATCCTTCAATGATGCAACTCGGGATGTGTGTCATCCCGCTCGGGTAACATTTAACTAACTTTGGGTCTGGCCAAGGACCCTTATAAACATGGCGCACCATCAAGGCATTTCATGGAACTATCACTAGATAAATTAGTATAAAATGTAGTTTAAATTTAGTGCATTCCATTTCAAGTTTTTCATTTGTAGGAATAAAGCACACTTTAAATAGAGGAATGGTGTGAAAAAGAAAAAAGAAAAAGGGACCCCATGCATGTAAACTAGAGCCTCTCGCTTCAAAAACTACAAAGCAGAGTCTGCAGCACAGGATCGTGCCCACCAGGCATGCCCCTGTGCCCAAATGTCTGATGTAAAAAATTTCTTTGCAGAGAAGGTGGTAAGGGTCATGCCCACCAAGCACGCCCCCAAGTTTTCTATTACACCTTGTTACTGGCACTTTGGCCACGGGGCCGTGGCCACCAGGCACGCCCCCGTGCCCAGTGAACAGTAACCAAAAAATATTATTATTTTTACCCCACTTTTTGCACATTTAAGCCAAACAAGTCCTATTCAGGACACATTGAGGACAATGTGTAATTTAAGTGTGTGTGTGTGGGGGGGGGGGGGATATTAAAACCTTTAATCTTTTGTCCCAAAAACAATCCTTACACATAACTTGCCTTGGAAAACCACTAATCACCCCAAATGTTTTTGTTAATTTTTTTTTCAAATTTTTTACTTATCGTGGTTTAGTTTGGGAAAAATAAGTTCTAAATATTATGTTTTTACTAATTTACACCTGACAGCGTCATGAACCCAACACGGACCATGTTCAACTCTAGGATTTGCAGAATCTATGATAATACAACAAGTAACTAACCACAGGTCCGTGTTATAAAGCCACGGGGCGTGTTGGTACAAGACCTGCCATCTGCAGTTAATGAAGGGAGAGAAAGAGAAGACCATGGGGCCATGCCTACCCTAGGTTTTCACCTATAAATATAGGTGTTTGGTTCAAGAGAAAGGCATCCCTTGGCAAACCACTTCTCTCACACTTTCCATGAGTCCACCACCACTACAACACCAACACCCACCACCATAATCCATATTTCATATTTTAGAGTGTGTAGTAGTCTCGGGATCCAAGATCGATTGTAAGAGTTATTTTCAAACAAAGGCCATGCTTGGATAATCTCTTACATCACTTGGTGAAGAGAAATCTTTTATGTATTAATTTTGATATCTAATCTTTGGAAACTCTTTTATTGGGTATGTATTAATGACTTTAATAACTAGTTTTTATATTGAAAGTGAACTTGGTTTAAACATTTCTTCATGTTTCGTTAACTCACTCATTCGTGTCTTTACGGTCTATATAAAGCACATGAACTAACTAGAAGGGGGTTAGAAGGGTATTTGGGTAAAGTTCTTGCCTCGTTCAGTGTATAGATCCTTCGAGGACTTGGTTCAAGCTTATTAGGACTTCCCATGAAGCACATAGCATCAAATCGGGGAAATAAGAAAGGCTTGAACCCCTTACAAATAAACTACTATTAAAACTTTATCTGAACTTGCGGGACTGTATCCTTGCTGACTCATACCGATATGGCCGAGGGTAACGTCTCTTTCAAAAGAGGGGCCTACCACTTTTCGCATTAATAACTTATTTATTTATTTTTCAATAATCCGACCTTGCGGGACTGTATCCCTGCTGACTCAGACCAATATGGTCGAGGGTAGCGTCGCCTTCACAAGAGGGGTATGCCACTATAACTAAGATAATCTCTTAAAATGCCCAAAGGGCAAAAATCATCTAAGGATACATAAAAGAGGAGTTGGAACCAAATGATTCCTTCTTGTCTATTTGTTTTTCCTTTCATTTACATTTTTATTTCTTGTTTATCTTTTAAAACTTTCAAACTTTTATTAAAATTTGGTTAGATTAGACGTTAACAATAAGCTGGTATTAAAAGCTTCTGTGTCCTTGGACGACCTCGGTATCTTAACATCACTATACTACGTCTACGATAGGTGCATTTTCCCTAACGTGTGTAGAGTGGTAGTATTGTATCGTATTTTATAAATTTAAAGCTTGATTCATGAGTAAAAAGTGCTTAAAATATAACAAAAGTTATAACACACTCGCATCCACGTCATTCCGTAAGGACTTTAAGGCCCACTGATTTTATGAATGCCTTACGGACTGTAAGGTATATACCTTGCGGTTCGTAAGGGACCTTAAGAGCTAAAGAATTATGAATACCTTACGGACCGTAAAGCATAAGCCTTCAGGTCTGTAAGGGGCCTTCAGAAACTAATATAATTTTGAATGCCTCTCGTACCGTAAGGCATATGGCTAGTAAGGGACCTTCAGAAGCCAAAAATTTTGCATTTTTCCATATTTGACCCCTCCACTTCCATCCTTCCACAAATTTACATATTTGGTCCTTCATATCCAACTAATTGGGAATATTTGAGAGTTGATTGGACACATGCTTCCATATTATTCGTTTTAAATTTCCGAGGTGTTACATCCTCACCCTCTTAAAAGAAATCTCGTCCTCGAGATTTATTCAAATAGATAGGGGTACTTTTGTCTCATATTTGCTTCAACTTTTCATGTATATTCTGGGCCACGACGGGAATCCCATTTGACTTTCACGATGAGGATCTGTTTCTTACGGAGTTTTTAACATGTCGATCCATGATCGAAATCAGTTTCTCAATGAACCTTAGGTTTTCATCAATTTGCACATCATGGTGCGACATTGCTAATGACACATCAGCTAGACATTTCTTTAAATTTGAGATGTGAAACCCATCATGGATTCCACTGAGTTCCTCTTGTAGCTTAAGTCTATAAGCTACGGAACTGACACATTCAGATATCTCGAATGGTCTAATATATCTTGGGCTCAACTTACCCTTCTTTCCGAACTTCATAACACCTTTCCAAGGTGACACTTTCAAAAAAACATTGTCCCCAATTTGGACTTAAGAGGTTTTTGCCTCTTATCTACATAGCTCTTCTGCCTATCACGGGCAGCTTTGAGCCTATCACGGATCTGTATACTCTTGTCCGTGGTCTCAAGGACTATCTCAGGTCCGGATAGTTAGCTTTCTCCAATTTCAGCCCAACAAACGGGCGTTCTGCATTTTCTCTCATACAAGGATTAAAATGAAGCAGCCTTAATACTTTTATGGTAGCTATTGTTGTAGGAGAATTCAATTAGGGGTAGGTGGTCATCCTAACTACCACCTACATCAATGACACATGCTCTCAGCATGTCCTCTAACGTTTGAATTGTACGCTCACTCTGACCATCAGTCTGTGGATGGTAAGCCGTACTAAATTTAATTGCGTACCTAAAGATTGTTGGAAACTTTTCTAGAAATGAGATGTATATCAAGTATCTCTATTAAATACTATGGATACTGGCACTCCATGAAGGGATACAATATTATCCACATACAATTGTGCCAATTTATCGGAACTAAAAGTTTCTTTAATTGGAAAAAAGTGAGCTGACTTAGTCAGTATGTCGACTATCACCCAGATCGTGTCATTGTCACTTTTAGTCTTAGGGAACTTGGAAATCAAGTATATTGTTACTATTTCACATTTCCACGTAGGAATTTCTAGTTGTAGTAGCAGTCCTGATGGCTTCTGATGTTCGGCTTTAACTTGCGAACATGTCAGACATTTAGCTACATAGGTGGCTATGGATTTCTTCATACCCTTCCACCAATAATTTCTTTTCAGATCCTTGTACATTTTATCTCCTCTAGAATGTACCAAATTATTTGGAATTATGTGATTCCTAGAGAATCAGACCTCTGAGTCCTTTGAAGATAGGAACCCATATACGATTATTGAATCTCAAGATTTCATCATTTCTAGGTGTTAACTATTCAACAGTTCCAACTAATCCTTCATTAGAAACATTTGCTTCTAGTAAAGCTTGCTTTTGAACTCCTAGTTGTTTCTCATTTAAACTTGTACTAAGTTCAATCCTTTTAGCATGAACCCTGATCGGTTTTATCCATTCCTTATGGCTCAAGGCGTCAGCAATGACATTTGCCTTGCAAGGATGATAACGAATCTCACGTTAGTAATCATTCAATGTTTCCATCTAACGGCGTTGCCGCATATTTGAATCCTTTTGATTAAATATATGTTGGAGGCTTTTATGATCGGTGCATATTACACACTTCGTACCATATAGGTAATGTCTTCATAAATTTAGTGTAATTACAATGGCACCCAATGCCAGATCATGGGTGGTGTAATTCTTTTCATGCACCTAAGTTGTCGGGAAGCATAGGCAATCACCTTGCCTCTTTGCATCAGTACGCACCCTAATCCTATGTGCGAAGCATCACAGTAGACTACAAAGTCTTCAATTCCTTTGGGCAAAGATAACACTGGAGCATTACTCAATTTCTGTCTAAGAATCTCGAAAGATTCTTTCTACTTCGACCCCCAGTCAAACTTAGCATTCTTGCGAGTCAACGCAGTTAAGGGAGTGGATATTATCGAGAAGTTCTCAATGAACGTTCTATAATAACCAGCTAACCCTAAGAAGCTGCGGATTTCAGATGGAGTCTTGGGTGCTTCCCAATTCATGATTGCGTCAATCTTAGCTAGATCCACTTGGATTCCTTGTTCACTAATCACATGTCCTAAGAACTGGACTTCTCTAAGCCAAAACTCGCACTTAGAGAATTTCGCATAAAGTTTTTCTTGCTTTAGCAAATCAAGAATACATATAAGATGTTTTTCGTGGTCATTCTTATTACGAGAATAGATAAGTATGTCGTCTATAAAGACAATGACAAACTTATCCAGATAAGGTTTACAGACTCTATTTATGAGATCCATGAAAGCTGCTGGAGCATTGGTGAGTCCAAATGTCATAACTAGGAACTCATAATGTCTTTATCTAGTCCTGAAAGCAGTCATTGGAACATCCTCGTTTCTAACCTTCAGTTAATGATAAACTAGAACGAAGATTAATATTCGAAAAGAAACTTGCTCCTTGCAATTGATCGAATAAGTCGTCAATCCTTGGTAAGGGATAACGATTCTTGATTGCTATCTTATTAAGTGTTAATCAATGCACATTCGCATCAAACCGTCTTTCTTTTTAAAGAAAAGAATAGTAGTTCCCCAAGGGGATGAACTAGGTTGTATGAAACCATTCTCAAGAAGTTCTTCAAGTTGGTTTCTTTTTCTCAAGAAGTTCATAACAAGTTTTATCTTCCTGTCTCCGATCGCAACCTAGGAAGAAACCAATTTATCCGATCTCCCCAAACTTCGGAGTATCCGTTCTCCGTCGAATAACACACTTAATCCCAAAAGGCTGGAAACTTTTCAAATTTGTTTTCTTTTTCTCAAGAACTTCATAACAAGTTTTATCTTCCTGTTTTACTGTAAGCACACGATTCAGCACATAGCATGCGGTGTTTACAGCTACGGCCCAAAAGAACATGGGCAATTTGGATTCTGAGAGAAGAGTACATGTAGCCTCGATAAGGCTCCTATTCTTCCTTTCAGCAACTCCGTTCTGTTGAGGAATATAAGGAGCGCTAAACTGATGAACAATACCCATATCACGACATAACTCATCCATATATCGATAAGGGTCCTATTCTTCCTTTACATGTTAAAAATATGTAATGGACCACCCAACACCAAGTTGTTCTTTATGAAGTGATTCATTTTACGTAGATGCACACGACCCATTCTTCGATGCCATAGGAAAGATTGATGTTCTGTTGCCTTTGAAAATAAACACGTCGTTGGACCAGTGGAGTTCACAACTGGACGCATGTCCATCACATAGGGTTTGTTCACTCTTGGAGCTCTCATCACGATCCAATCTTCAAGAAATACAAACACCGGCTTAAGAACAAAACAAGCCTTATCCGGGAAATGCATTGTATACTTGTTATCACAGATCTGAGATACTAACAGTAAGTTGTGCTTCAGTTCTTCAATATAGTTCACCGTGTGCAAGGTGATATTGCCGTTTGACACGGAACCTTCACCCGTGATGTAACCACCCTTTTCACCTACAAAGTTAACATAACCACCTCGAATAGATTTTACATTTGATAACAATTCTTTGTTTCCCGTCATATGCCTCGAACAACCATTATCAATATACCAAATATAGATAGCCTTCTTCAGTTGTTCCTGCATTCTCAAACATGAAATCAGTTAGAATGGGGGACCCAATCCGTGATGGTCTTTCGTCGTCCAAATTCATAAACAAACGAAAATTCCTTGAAATAACCATCTTCATTACTGTTTCTAACATTTCCACCTTGGTAATTGTTAGAATGTCCACCCGTAAATCGAGGATTGTGTGGAATTTGAGAACGGTTATTATACCCAGAATTTCCACCAAAATGAACCAGAGTTTTGATATCCGGTATTTTGACTATGCTGAGGTCTAAAACTTCTATCAAACCATGGTTATTTGTTATCATGAAAAGCATGTCGTTGTTGGTATCCGAATGTTGTCTTTGACCATGAAATCTGGTCGGTGACATGTTGCGGTTAACAACGTAATGATTTTGAGCATGAGGTTTGACATTGTGGTTGTAAGAACCTCCAGATTGATGATCTCACTCTTGTGGTCGGAAGGTTACATTAGTTGATCATCGAGCAGGGTTTTCTGATGACTCTCGCGTTTTGCAGAAGAACTTTCCTATCCACGATCTAAACCACGACCGCTACCATCATTTGAAAAGTCGATTTCCTGATTCTTTTCTTTTTGATTTTAACCTTTGGTTTAGAAACTGGTTTACTTTCTTGTTTTATAAACTTAGGTTTTTCTACCTTTTGTGTTTTACCACTTTTCTTTTCATTCTTTTTAGGTTCATTTTTTGGTTTGGTGACAAAAGGTTTATCAAGATCAGGATCAACACGACTCTTTCCATTTTCGTTTGGACAATTTGCAGCTAAATGTCCTTTCAAACGACATTTGTGGCATCGTTATTTATCAATATTTTCATTCTTTTCTTGTTGATCATCCTCACATTGACTGTTCGAGGACGAGGATGCTTCATTTGAACCTTTTGCGCTTTGTTTCACAAAGAGAGAATTTGAATATTTTTCAATCTTTTCAACTTCTTTGTTAAAGCTTTCACGTTTCACAAAGTTGGTTTTTGAAATGTTAACATTCCTTTTACCTTTGTTATTAGGCTTTAACTTTTGAACATTTTGAACTTGATTTAAAGCTTCCAAAATCTTTGAGTTAATTAAATTTTCAATTTTGCTCAAATCGATTTCATTTGCTCTAGCATCACTCGAACTATTTTGTTCTGAATCGGATTCAGATTCGGATCTAGACTCTTGCTCACTTAAAGGATCAACAGTCAATGGAGCAGTAGGAAATGAAATTTGCATTTTCAGGATCAATCGAGGTTGTTGATGTATAGTTGTGGTTAATAGGTGGGGGAACCTTTTTGTAACCAACACCAAACATCTCATCTTCTGTATCTTTGAGACGAAGATTGTTTATGCAAAAATTCATCACGTATGGCGAACTTTTGAATATCTCAAGTTTTCACTGTAGATCTAGAATCAAATTATCTTTGTCTAAAATTATTTGTTCTTTTCTAAAACAGTGTTTTGACAAGTTTCAAGTTCAAATTTTAACTCTTGATTATTCACTGTCGCTTGGGCAAGTCGTCTCTAAAACTTAGAGATGTCCTTTTTCAAGGCAATCACCTGACTTCTATCTTCCTTGTCGGCACTAGAAAGCGCGACAATTAACTCTCTAGATTTCTCCAGATCAGTAACCAAATTACTGTTAGGGAGTGCCTATCTGTCACACTTAGCAACAAAATCTACGCATCTAGCACATATTTTATCAATAGGTTTAGATTGTACCTCAATGTTGGCCATGAAAGCTTGATCCGAGCTTTCTGCTTTTCCAGCTTTCAACTTTGTTAATTCTTCATCAGCAAAGCTTTGCATTTCTTCAGTCGCAATCTTGAATTCGAACCGATCATTTTCATCTTTCTTTTCTTCTTTCTTTCTGCCTCCATCTTCCTCATTCTCTCTTCTCTTGTTTTCCTCAGCTTCATTGATTTTATCGATTTCTAGATTTTCACTTAGAGCTTCCGCCACCACAGTCAAGTCTTCCACATTTTCCTCTTCGAACAAATCTCCAAACCCCTCTTCAACGATCTCGGCAATAAACGCTTGTGAAATAATAGCAGTAGTTGTTTCTTCCATTACAATCCCCTAGTCGTGTGGTTTAATAATGGCTTGAAGGGGTTGAACAAACCAAGCGTTGTGAGGACTAAGAGTAAGGTTATTAGATGAGGTTGCTGTCGAAGTGGTAGAAGTTGTATTGGATGGGGCTTGACTATTGTTGTTGGATCTTGCTGAGCTTTCTTGACCATTGTTGCCTTCTCTATTATGTCTTTCTCTCTTTGGTTTTCGACATTCTCTTGCATAATGACAATAGTTGCCATAATTTTATCATTTAACTTTGGTCATATCAATCCCCATACGTGTCTTTGTGTTACCACCAATGAAACTCTTTCCCATTCTCACCAATAACGCCATATTTAATTGAAAATCGAGTTCTTCCATTTCATCATGATCGATTTGATCAAGATCTTCATCAAGACTTTATGGATCAACTAATTTTCCAAGCGCAAAGTTCTCAAATGCCGTCATGAATGATGCTAGAAGTCCCATGTTTACTTCTATGAGTTTTAGACAATGTGAGTCAATTTTAGGAATATTCAACCTTTGTTCACTCGGTCTAGCATTTGACGAAGACATTCCATGGGATTTATGCCTTTCACCAACAGTACTTCCACTATTGCTACCAACGACAAAGGCAATTTGGTTTGCAGGATCCCCTTGAGAAGTTTCTTCTAAAATAAAAGAAACACTTGAACTATTTCCGTTTTAATTTTCTTTGCTCGATACAAAGCAGGATCTTGAAGCTTCTTGAAATCAGAATCTTGATCTTCCAAGGTCCATGCATAACCTTTCATTTTCTGGATTGCTTGATCAAGAGTAAGTTCTTCATATTGTGAACTTTCTTTGATTAAGGCAGTAAACATGTTCCATTGCTTCGGTTAATAATTTAGAAACTTTTTCACCTTTTCAAATTCAGTATACAACCCTAGTTGACTACAATCCAACTCACTTAACAAATGATAGAATCTATTGACCAAGTCATCTAACGATTCATTTTTCACAGCTTTAAACACTATGAACTGAATCTTGAGTCAATCGAGTCTTCTTTTCTTAAATATCTCATTTCAATCAAATCTCTTGCTCAAACTGTCCCATATCTCCTTTGAAGAGTTTTTATTACTGAACGTGTGTAGGATTGATTGTGATAAAGACTGTCAAACCCCGAAATATCAGAGCATTGGCGTGACTGGACTGGTATCTTCATTGCACAGTGGAAGCAAATAAGCTAAGTCTTCTAGAAATTTGAACGCCCACTAAGTACTCGAATCTCCAATGGTTCTCCTATTCCAACCGTGCCTTGTCTTAGAACTGTAACCTGAGAAAGAAACATGCGAAAAATCAACATAAAGTTGAGCGAGTTCATAGTTTGTTTGTAAAAGATTTGAAATAAATCTTTTTGAATGACCGGTTTTTGTTGTATTGTTTGAGAAAACGAATTTAAAATCATTTTCTTGTCAACTTATATGGAAACTTTGTATGAAAACATGGTATGTATCTTGTATAAATCAAGTATTCTTGTATAAATCACGTATTCTTGTATAAATCACGTACTCTTCTATAAATCAAGTATTCTTGTATAAGTCACGTACTCTTGTATAAATCAAGTATTCTTGTATAAATCACGTATTTCTGTATGTATCAAGGTTGTTAATGGGTTGCAAGGCCATTAACATGTGACACGACATAGGAAGCAACCAAACCATAGGCATTTTTCTAGTTGTCGATTCACGACTGAGACACAAAAGCACTACTCGGTACTAGTTTTCACCAAGAGTGTGGCTGCCCGGACACCCGTTAGATCTAACCTTTTGTTCTGCGGTCTAAGTATGTACACGATTAATGGTGCTTATGGTTCCTTATTCGTGACACGATTTCTGGTATCATTTCTCGTATCATTCCTTAAAACGCATCATACTTGGTACTAGTTTTCACCAAGAGTGCTTCTTGGTTTTATATCATACCATTTATAAACATTGTAACATTTGTAACATGTATTTCACCCCCGAAGTTATAAAACTGAAAACAGTTAAAAGAAAAGGGGGAGCATGAACTCACTGGGTTGTCTCGTTTTATGTACGCAGACCGACCCAATCCCATTATTATCACTAGGACAATCCCGTCCCTAATCATGAAAATTATTCACGTTTCGAAAATACGCATTTGTTTTGTAAAACTGGTATCTTTAGTATGAATCATTCTTAAGCCATTTGGTTTCCTTGAAATCCATTCGTAACACGGTTTAGAAATAAGTTTTCCTCTATCGAAAATTGTTTACTTTTGCAAAACTTGCATGTCTTTCCACCCCGAAAACATTTATAAAAATGTAAAACCGTAAAAAGATGGGGTTATGAACTCACCTGAATATTCCTGTACAAAGCTAGCTATATACGACTTCGTAATGTCGTTTCCAAGACTTGACTTCCTAGCGTGCGTTCTACAATATTCCTAACACGGAATATCTTATAAGTTTCTAAGTAATTGCGGTAACTACACTACGTGTCACCGAGCTTTACCGAATCGCTAACTGAACGATTTGACGTAAATTGTTAACTTAATGAAAATGATTAAGTTATATTCGGTTAGCTTCATTTGTTGTCGAAATAACTAATAAGTCTTGAAAAGACTTGGTTAACGATATATGTCGTGTTTGTTTTTGAAAATAAATATATACTATATTTATTTTTTATAAAAGGGTTCGTGTTGTACGATATTTTTTAATAAATAAATACATAAACTATATTTATTTATGAAACGAAACTATGTTGTTTGATATTCGAAATAAATATATAAACTATATTTATTTTACAAAAGAATCGTTGTGTTGTTTGGTATCCGAGAATATAATAACTATATTCGTTTGTTGTAAATAATTTCCGACTCGTCGTTTTCGTAAGGTGTAAAGTGTCGTCGAAAATAATTTTATATTTGTATTTGTTTTATAAAAGTCACTTTATATCAATAATTGTTGTTTTTCAATAAAGCACGTTTTGTTTTAAAATAAAACTCGTTTTATTTTACGGATTTTCTCGAAAAACGGGGAGAGTTTCCTCTAATTTTGGACGCCCCCGACAACACAAGTTGTCGTTACTTTTCACAATTCAATCAATATACTCAATATATATAATTTTTATGAGACGAAAAAGTATAAACTAAACGTTATATCAAATCGGTTCGAGCTCGTTCACATTAATAGCATAAGAATTATTAAAACGACATAAAAACTTGCGCCACTAAAATTCTTTACCACTTCTTTCGCGTCGAAACATCGGATAGTTTCACTGAGTTTACCGAGTCAACTGAGTTGACTCGCTGTGTTGACCGAGTTGACTCGGTTTGACCGAGTCGACCCGAACCGAGCTGATGTTGACCATCCTTGACCTGAACCTGCTGAACTTTTACCAAGATTGACCAAACCCGAAATGTTGACCCGAACCACAGTGGAACCAGATCTGACCTGAACTTGAACGTGTCGTGAAACCCGAACACCAAACCTGAACTTGTGTCTGAATAGATGCTTGAAAACATCCCAACACTGACTCGAACTTGAGTCGTCGTGACCCGAAACCCGAATCGGAGACCCTGAAGCTTGAACCATTAACCCCGAACCGACCTGAAACGGAGCTGCCATGTCTCCGGCAGCCACGTTGTCATCGAGCACTTCCGTCGCCGCTATCGAGAAAGCACACCGTTGGAACCCCATCATCATCATCGGTTCCCTCTTTCTGTCTCCTCTCTCTGTCGCGTCTACCGCCGTACGCCACCACAGTGGCGGTAGCCGTTCAATCGGTAAATAGAGGGGGATGGGGTGGTGGTTTAGATGGGCAGGAGGTTGGGGCGTGGAGGTGTTCCACCGGGAAAAACATCAACCGCCAGGAAAAACGACGGCCGGCACCAACCGAGCTTGTCACCGGACCTTTCACATGAGAGAGATAGAGCAGCGAGAGATGAAGGGAATATCTCTGTTGTGTGAGTTATATGAGTGTGAAATCGAGAGAGGAGGGAGTGACAGACATAATGTTTGTGTTTCTTGTGTGTGTGTATAATTGTCTGCACCATTGAAGTATAAGGGAGGGGTTAAGGGTCTCTTATAGAGATGTGAAGATCTTATGGTCTCAACTTTAGAGACAAAAATATTTTGTATAGATTTGTTAGGGGTTATTTTCTTAACATACGTATCCTGACCAATATCCTGCCTTTGTTTGTTTATTTGTGACCAGGATGCTGGAAGAGGATATTGCTAACATCTTGGGCGATACCCTGAGGTTTATTGAATTAACCACGTGCAGGTTAAAGGCTGAGACTTGCTAACGGTCAAGAGGACTTCTTCTCCTCAAGACTCGGACGAGTTTGTTGAAGGAGAGACGTTGAACCCGAAAGACCAGGTCTACAACGTTCGATTAAGGAATATTCGGTGGATCCCGGAAGTTTAGGATAGTTTGTTAGCTTATCTTTACTATAAATAGATGGGGGCGGATCAGTTTAAGTCACACAATCTCCACTTACACTCTCGAACACTTTCAGTTTCTAGCTCATTGCGAACACCACACTTGTATTCAAATTTCATTGTAACACTTAGTCGATCCGTACCACATCCTGCACTGTATCCTGATATTTGAAGCAATAGAAGAACAAGGCAGCTGCGATTGTCAGCTCCCGAGGTTTTATGCCGGCGATCTAGATTGATCAAGGGCTTTCCTCGTACATCTCGTGTCGTTTACTTTACTTTTGCTCATTGTTTGATCATAGATACAGCTCGATATCCTGAGCCGTATCCTGAATTCTGATTTCCTAATTAACTCAACAAGCACATATTCAAATACACTTTCTAGCACACTACCTCACTTTACTAATTTGATCACTTAATTGCTCCGGTAATTTTTGACCAAAACAATTTGGCGCCCACCGTGGGGCAAGTGGTGCTCTCTTTACTAAAAATTTTTGTGAAATCACTAATCGGCTTCCTATTTTCAAAACTTTTTGCCACATTGTCCATAATGGCCTCGAGTTCAAACATGAGTTCCTCTACTGTGTCTGCTATGACTTCTGCTACTACCGGTCCGGTGCTTCCACCACCTCCTCCAAGGATGCCAGCCTCTACACGACCTCAGGATATTATCCCTACTCGCAGTGTTCAGGAATCTGCTCCCGTTCTAGCTTCTAATGATGAAATTCTTAATTTATTTGGAAGTGTGCAGGAACAAATGAGGCAGCAACAGGAAACAAACCAAATGCTTTTAAGGGAAATACAACTCCTGAAGTCTGGCTCGAGCAGATCTGCTGAGGATAATGTCACTCCCTTACACCCCAGAGCGTTGAACTTCAGTTCAGCTGTGTATACTGAGGATAACAGGGGGAATATTGTGCCCAGTCTTCCTCAGAATCATACTCCTGAAATACCCTCCTCGGTCAGGATGTCAACCATGAGGAGCTCAGGATATGCTTCAGGATATGGGCAAAATCCTCCAACGGGTAACGTGTCAAATAATAATAATACTTATGCTACTAACAATAGTGGATCTTTCCAGGATACAGGTGTGACATCAGCACTTACTAGGGAACTTCAAAAGTTGAAGGACATGATATCCAGTGTACCTGGGGTGGTCCAGCCGATCCCGGAAGTGTCCCAGGACAGCCATAAGATATCTCGTTTTGCACATCCTATCTGTGATGCTGAGATCCCAAAGAGATTTCAAACCCCCAACATGAAGCTTTACGACAGAACTACGGATCCTGAGGAGCATATTGCTCAGTATAGGGAAAGAATGGAGATTAACCCTATCCCTCCGGAGCTCAAGGAAGCGTGCTTGTGCAAGGGATTTGGTTCTACTCTAACAGGATCAGCCTTAAAATGGCTGTTAAACGTTCCTCCACACTCAATTACTTCGTTTGCTCATTTGGTTAATTTATTTAACAGTCAATTTTCTTGTAGTCGGAGTTTTGAGAAACTAACCAGTGATCTTTACAGGATAACTCAAGGGCCTCAGGAATCCTTGAGGGATTATGTGAACAAATTCAGTAGAGAATCCTTGGATATCCCACATCTTGATGTTGCAACAGCCGTGCAAGCTTTCAAGATGGGATTACAAAAGGATTCTCAGTTTTATCAGGATCTTGTAATGAATCCCTGCAGGAATCTCGACGAAGCTCGTAACAGGGCTTTGAGATATATCCTTCTGGAGGATGACAGGAAGATGCAAGAAAGGATGAACTCATCTAACACTTATGAGTCAACTAACAGGAAGTCAGAATCCTCATTCAAGTCATATCGGCCTAAGCCATATGGTAGAAATGAAAACAAGAGAGTGAATGCTGTCGAAGACGAGGATCCTGAAGAGTATCCTGAGTTGTCTGAATATTGCTTTTATGTTAATATTCCTGAATTGATGTATGCCATGCAGGGTCTAGGTGACAAGGCTAGGTGGCCCCGAAAGAATCAACAAAAGGCTGACTGGAAAGATAAGTCAAAATGGTGTGCTTTACACGAAGATTTCGGACATGTAACTGAGGATTGCATTGCTCTAAGGAAAGAAATAAGCTATCTTTTAAGCAAGGGATATCTGAAAGATCTCTTGGGGAGAAAGAAGAATAAGGGTCAGGATACTGAAAAGGATCCTGAGCGAGCAGCATCACCTCCTGCGGATGCCAAGATAATCAACTTCATTTCGGGAGGATCCGACATTTGTGGGACTTCGTATTCGGCAGCGAAGAGACACGCAAAGGAAGCTAAGGCCGAAAGGGGAGACAAACCTATCAGGATTACTACCCTCACAACTGACAAAGTGATCACTTTCGATGCAGATGACAGGGATACTGTCCAGGATCCTCACCATGATGCTCTGGTAATAACGTTATATGTGGCTAACCATTTTGTACGCAGGATACTGGTTGATAATGGCAGCTCCGTCAACATAATCCAACTAGAAACTCTGAAGAGAATGAATGTATCTCCAATGGATATCACTTCAAAGTCTACCGTGCTTGTTGGGTTCAGTGGAGAGGCTAGAAACACAGTGGGAGAGATAAAGTTGCCAGTATACGTTGAAGGAGTCAACTCGATACAATGTTTCTGTGTGATGGATTTTCTATCCTGCTATAACATCATACTGGGAAGACCGTGGATTCACGATATGAAGGCCGTGCCATCAACATATCACCAATGCATCAAGATACCTACCCCTTGGGGAGTTGTCAAAGTTGATAGTGATCAGCAGGAGGCGAAAGAATGCTACTCATCCTCGATGAAATCCTCAACCAAACCTAGTGCAGCATAGCAATTAAAGACGCGGGCTCAGGATATCGTGGAGGATCCGGAACAGGATGTGAAGAAAATTATCCTATACCAGGATAATCCCGATATTTCGGTGCTCGTGGGAACCAATATCCCTCAGGATATTGAAGAACAATTAATTAACTTTTTGAAATGCAGGATGTCAACGTTTGCATGGAAGCATGAGGATATGACAGGCATATCCAAAGACATCATCACTCACAAACTTGGAATTGATAAATCATTCAAGCCTGTTCAGCAAAAAAGAAGGAAGTTTGCTCCTGAGCGGAACACGATTATCCAGGAGGAAGTTGAAAGATTATTAAAGTCCAGAATGATCAGAGAGGTTAAGTTCCCAAGGTGGCTAGCAAACGTGGTTGTAGTACAAAAGAAAAATGGGAAATGGAGAGTTTGTGTAGACTACACAGACTTGAACAAAGCTTGTCCTAAAGACCCATTTCCTCTTCCCCACATTGATGCAATGGTAGATGCCACTGCCGGGCATGAAATGCTGACCTTCATGGACGCATCCTCAGGATTTCAACAGATCCAAATGGAGCCTTCTGACCAGGAGGATACTGCCTTCATGACTCCAACAGGTATTTATTGTTATACAGCTATGCCTTTTGGTTTGAAAAATGCAGGAGCAACATACCAAAGATTGGTAACCATGATGTTCAAAGACAAACTGGGGGACACCATGGAAGTATATATCGATGATATGGTGGTGAAATCTAAAAAGGCTGAGGATCACCTCCAGGATATCAAGGGAGCATTTGATATCCTTGATCAATACAACATGAAGTTGAATCCTGCTAAATGCCATTTCGGAGTGGGGGCAGGAAAGTTTCTTGGATATATGGTGACAAAAAGGGGGATAGAAGCAAGCCCAGAGCAGATCAAAGCTATCCTGGATATAAAATCACCCTCAAATATGAAGGACGTACAAAGATTGACAGGCCGAGTAGCAGCTTTAAACAGGTTTATCTCAAGATCCTCAGAGAAATGCAAAGACTTTTATGATATCCTGAAGAAGAACAAAAGATTCGAATGGGGGGAGAAGCATGAAGCAACCCTGCAGGATTTGAAACGATATCTCTCAACCGCACCTCTATTGATGAAGCCTGAAAATGGTGAACCACTATCCCTATACCTTGCTGTATCAGGGAATGCTGTAAGTACCGTTCTTATAAAAGACCATGAAGGTCAGCAATATCCTGTTTATTATGTTAGTAAAAGTTTATTAGATGCTGAAACTAGGTACTCTCACTTAGAAAAGTTAATACTAGCATTAGTCATGGCATCAACGAAGCTTAGACATTATTTCGAGACACATAGGATACATGTTAAGACAAATTATCCTGTCAAAAATGTGCTTAGGAAACCAGAGATGTCAGGCAGGATGGCCAAGTGGTCAGTAAAGTTAAGTGCTTATGATTTAGTATATGAACCTAGAAATGCCATAAAATCTCAGGCTTTAGCTGACTTTGTGGCTGACTTTAGTAGTGACATTCAGGATGAGGTAGACCTAGAAGTCCAACAGTTAGGGGAATCCTCAGGATCCTGGACGTTATATACTGACGGTGCATCTAATGTAAGAGGAGTAGGATTAGGAATACTACTAAAATTGCCACAGGGGGACATATTACCCCAGGCTATTAGGTGTGAATTTCCTGCTACTAATAATGAAGCAGAGTATGAGGCTTTAATTGCAGGATTAGAGTTGGCTAAGAGCATGAGTATCAAAAATTTGCAAGTTTATGTTGACTATTTGTTAATTACTAACCATTTTAATGGATCCTATGCAGTTAAGGGTGAGAAATTAATCGAATATCTCGATATTCTAAAAAAAATAGCAGGATATTTCGATGTTTTTATACTTGAACAGGTACCAAGGGAGGATAATGCTGAAGCGGATGCCTTAGCAAATTTGGGATCATCGATCAGGATACCTGAAGGGACGCGAATACCAATATTACATGTCTTATATCCTGCAACGAATCCTCAGGATAAAGGAGTGGCTGGCATTCAGGATCCTAGAGCAGAGCATCCTGAAGAAGATCCTATATCCTGGACGGCTCCAATCATGAGATATCTCAAAGAAGGACACATCCCTGGAAATGAAAATCCTAAGGCATTTAGGATGAAGGTATCACGATTCACTATTATAAATAATATTTTGTACAAGAAATCTCTTGCAGGACCGTATTTGAGGTGCTTGGAGGATCCTGAAGCCAAAGAAGTACTTCAGGATATACATGAAGGGGATTGTGGTAACCATGCTGGGGGCAGGTCGTTATTCTCAAAAGTATTAAGGACAGGATATTATTGGCCAACGATGAGAAAAGATGCCGTAGAATATGTTCGAAGATGTGACGCATGTCAAAGACATAGTAACATACTCCATCAGCCGGCTGAACCATTACATCCTATTGTTTCCCCTTGGCCATTTATGAAGTGGGGTACGGATATAGTGGGAAAGCTACCAAAAGCTCCGGGAGGAAAAGTCTTTATGCTAGCAATGACGGATTATTTCTCTAAGTGGGTTGAAGCAGAAGCATTTGTTCAAGTTAGAGACCAAGAAGTAGTATCCTTCATCAAGAGGAATATCCTGACCAGATTCGGAGTACCAGCCGAGATAATCTGTGACAATGGTTCTCAGTTTATAAGTAAGAGGACTACTGACTTTTGCAAGAGTTGGGGAATCAAAATGATTACATCTACTCCGGTACATCCTCAAGCAAATGGAAAAGCAGAATCCTCAAACAAGATAATTGTCAATAACTTAGAGAAAAGGCTTGGAGCCAAAAAAGGAAGATGGGCAGAAGAATTACCCTTTGTTTTATGGGCTGATAGGACAACGGTAAAGAATGCAACGGGCCAAACCCCATTCTCCTTGGTGTTCGGAGCAGAAGCAATGATTCCAACGGAAATGACAATACCTACTGCAAGATCTATCTTAAGTGATCCTGAGCAGAATCCTGAAGCCTTGAGTCAGGATTTAGACACTATAGATGAGAAGAGAGATGCGGCAAGGCTAAGGATGGCAGCATATCAACAGAGAATATCCAGGGCATATAACAAGAATATTAGGACTAGAAGATTTAAGATTGGAGATTGGGTGTTAAGAAAGGCTTTTCAGAATACTACTAACCCTGCCGATGGCAAGTTAGCTCCAAAATGGGAAGGACAATACGAAGTTGAATCAGAAGCAGGGAAAGGAGCATACAGACTCAAGAATATGGAGGGGGATATGCTACCGAGATCTTGGAATGCTATACACCTTAAGCTCTATTTCAAGTGAGTTTAGAATTTAATTTCTAACTCAGGATGGTATGAATTCTACCTTTTTTAAATATGTTTGGTTTAATTTGTTCTTTGTAACCCAATACTGACTTAAGCATCGGAGGGGTGTTCGCCAAGCTAACACCCACCTTAGTTTACAATTGTTTTACAAGATATGTTTCAGGATATAGCTTCAGGATATGTACTCAGGATAACTCGAAAGATTAGAGGATTGGCCCCCTCTCTCACATTTAAGGGATACTGATCCCTTCACAGGTTTAAAGGTATTCACCTTTCTTCCGAATTGGGTTTAAACACCCCGCCTGGAGCGCAAGTTATTCAGGGATAGTTCAAGGTGGCGGGACCAGTCCATGTAAAAGTGGCTGACAATTTCGTTACTGTTGGCTGTATCCTGAATCCTAAAGGTATATGAGGATTGATCACCCTCTCTCACAAAAGGGTATTTTCATACTCTCTAAGGTTTAAAGGTTTTCACCTTTCTAAGTCTTGAGTTTATACACTCCCGCCTGTAGCGCATGAAAATTTGGGATTTTCCCCAGGATACAAGGGATTTATCTCCAGTACATCCTTGGGTTTTACCCTTGGGACGTAAAAATTCCTTTCAAAATAATTAGTCAAAACAATATAATGATAAAGAGTAAAACTTTTCCCTTTACGCAGCACCAGCTAAGATCCCTGAAGTCTTTGATCTTGACGAACTGCATAGCTATTCTGACCAGATCCAGGTCAAGAAAGAACCTGGCTCCAAGACCACTGCTACATCCAAACCCAGCAGCTCCAAAGCCATCATCATTCCTAAACCTTCACCGGCCACCAAGCCCCGGAGTTCAAGTTCCCGCAAAAGGAAAGAACCCGATTCCCCTGTCATTTCTGACACCTTTCCTTATGAAAAGCACGGGTTCATTGAAGCCAGTGGTTTTATGACTTCTTTTCTCAACCAGGTTGGTATCTTTATATCATATCCTGCAATTTAGACTATTTTCAAAGATTTAATAATATTAATCCCTGTTCTCTTACCTTTGTAGGGTCTTGAGCGTTTGGTTCACTTATATCAAGAATCCTGTAAGCTTAACAAAACACTCGAATCTAAGCTAAAGGAAGCAGAAACCACAATCTCTGACCAAGGTATGATCGCGGCCGCCAAGTCTCGTCATTACGAGGAGAAATACAAAGCTATGACCCAGGAACACCAAGTTGCTCTTAACAAAGCTACTCTTCAAGCCCAGGCCGATCTGGAAGCTGCCCATGTGAAGTACGAACGGGATATGGTCAGTTACCGAGAAAGCCTCAAAAGTTCCGTCGTCATTTCTCTTCTCCAGGCTAGGTTGAAGATGGCTCACGAAGCCAAAACATTAGGCTTCGAATGCCCTTCTTGGGACGTTGGTGCTTGGGAGATCAAACTGAAGAATCTTGGCGGTACCTCTTCCAAATCAACTGTCGATGAACCTTCTAAAGCAGTTGGAAAGGCAATCGATGCTGACAAGGATGCTGAGGCGGATCCCAAAATGGATGTTGCTGAAACCGCTATGGAGCAAGAAGGAACTACCCCCTAGAGCTTATTTTCATTCGAAAATTTTATGTCTTTATGAACAATTTTCATTTCCGTCTCTAAACAATTTGATAACCGAAGGCGGATGGGTCCTGGGTTTCAGGATGAAACCTTCGGTTATCAACCAGTATTGATCGCTTTAAGAATAATTTCATCTTTTGACTTACTTTCTATTACCTTGCATTATTTAGTGTAAGTCTTAGCTTTGTAAAAATTTCATACTGTTATTTTACAAAATATCCTGACCAGTATGCTCAGAAACATACTGCAGAAGCCTTTTATTAAATAGATCTTCCAGACGTTCCTTTAACTTTATAAAAATTTCTTTAGAAAGTAAAAAATAGTTTATCTTTTCAAAACCAAGTTTTGATGACGATCAAAGTTCCAAGCCAATACTAGTTTCAAACATCCTAATCAAATATCCTTAAAAGGACTTTGAGGATATATGTCAGGATACTTAACATAATGTTACTAAAAACTTAAATGAGGCTTACAAAGGAAAGATCATACCAGACATAGGATATAAACCTATTACCGAACTTCAATCCCTTTGCAACTCTTCCAATGAAGATGTCCCCAGTGCAAGGTACTTAGTGCATTAGTCGCAAACTTCATTCTTTTAGCTTTACACCACCATCTTGGCAGGGATGTCCCCTGTGTACAATGTCTTCAAGTATCTTAGAAATCTACTTAATGTTAGTTTCCATGGCATAAGCAATTTTTCACGTCCCGAGGGTACAACCCAAGGACGTACTGGAGATAAATCCTTTGTATCCTGGGGAAAATCCCAATTTTTCATGCGCTACAGGCGGGAGTGTATAAACTCCAAGACTTAGAAAGGTGAAAACCTTTAAACCTTAGAGAGTATGAAAATACCCTTTCGTGAGAGGGGGTGATCAATCCTCATATACCGTTAGGATTCAAGATATAGCCAATAGTGACGAAATTGTCAGCCACTTTTACATGGACTGGTCCCGCCACCTTGAACTATCCCTGAATAACTTGCGCTCCAGGCGGGGTGTTTAAACCCAATTTGGAAGAAAGGTGAATACCTTTAAACCTGTGAAGGGATCAGTATCCCTTAAACGTGAGAGAGGGGGCCAATCCTCTAGTCTTTCGAGTTATCCTGAGCACATATCCTGGAGCTATATCCTGAAACATATCTTGCAAAACAATTGTAACCTAAGGTGGGTGTTAGCTTGGCTAACACCCCTCCGATGCTTAAGTCAGTATCAGATTACAAAGAACAAATTAAACCAAACATATTCAAAAGAAGAAGAATTCATACCATCTTGAGTTAGAAATTAAATTCTAGACTCACTTGAAATAGAGCTTAAGGTGTATAGCATTCCAAGATCTCGGCAGCATATCCCTTCCATATTCTTGAGTCTATATGCTCCTTTCCCTGCTTCTGATTCAACTTCATATGGTCCTTCCCATTTTGGAGCTAACTTGCCATCGGCAGGATTAGTAGTATTTTGGAAAGCCTTTCTTAACACCCAATCTCCAACCTTAAATCTTCTGGTTCTAATATTCTTGTTATATGCCCTGGATATTCTCTGTTGATATGCTGCCATCCTTAGCCTTGCCGTATCTCTCTTTTCATCTATAGTGTCTAAATCCTGACCTAAGGCTTCGGGATTCTGCTCAGGATCACTTAAGATAGATCTTGCAGTAGGTATTGTCATCTCCGTTGGAATCACTGCTTCTGCTCCAAACACCAAGGAAAACAGGGTTTGGCCTGTTGCATTCTTTATCGTTGTCCTATCAGCCCATAAAACAAAGGGTAATTCTTCTGCCCATCTTCCTTTTTTGGCTCCAAGCCTTTTCTTTAAGTTATTGACAATTATCTTGTTTGAGGATTCTGCTTGTCCATTTGCTTGAGGATGTACCGGAGTAGACGTAATCATTTTGATTCCCCAACTCTTGCAAAAGTCAGTAGTCCTCTTACTTATGAACTGAGAACCATTGTCGCAAATTATCTCGGCTGGTACTCCGAATCTGGTCAGGATATTTCTCTTGATGAAGGATACTACTTCTTGGTCTCTTACTTGAACGAATGCTTCTGCTTCAACCCATTTAGAGAAATAATCCGTCATTGCTAGCATAAATACTTTTCCTCCTGGAGCTTTTGGTAGCTTTCCCACTATATCCATAACCCACTTCATAAATGGCCAAGGGGAAACAATAGGATATAATGGTTCAGCCGGTTGATGCAGTATGTTACTATGTCTTTGACATGCGTCACATCTTCGAGCATGTTCTGCTGCATCCTTCCTCATTGTTGGCCAATAATATCCTGTCCTTAATACTTTTGAGAATAACGATCTGCCCCCAGCATGGTTACCACAATCCCCTTCATGTATATATCCCGAAGTACTTCTTTGGCTTCAGGATCCTCCAAGCATCTCAAATACGGTCCTGCAAGAGATTTCTTGTATAAAATATTATTTATAATAGTGAATCGTGATACCTTCATCCTAAATGCCTTAGGATTTTCATTTCCAGGGATGTGTCCTTCTTTGAGATATCTCATGATTGGAGCCGTCCAGGATTTAGGATCCTCTTCAGGATGTTCTACTCCAGGATTCTGTATACTAGCTACTTCTTTATCCTGAGGATTCGTTGCAGGATATAAGACATGTAATATTGGTATTTGCGTCCCTTCAAGTATCCTGATCGATGATCCCAAATTTGCTAGGGCATCCGCTTCAGCATTATCCTCCCTTGGTACCTGTTCAAGTATAAAAACATCGAAATATCCTGCTAATTTTTTGAGAATATTGAGATATTCGATTAATTTCTCACCCTTAACTGCATAGGATCCATTAAAATGGTTAGTAATTAACAAAGAGTCAACATACACTTGTAAATTTTTGATACTCATGCTCTTAGCCAACTCTAATCCTGCAATTAAAGCCTCATACTCTGCTTCATTATTAGTAGCAGGAAATTCACACCTAATAGCCTGGGGTAATATGTCCCCCTGTGGCGATTTTAGTAGTATTCCTAATCCTATTCCTCTTACATTGGATGCACCGTCAGTATATAATGTCCAGGATCCTGAGGATTCTCCTAACTGTTGAACTTCTAGGTCTACCTCGTCCTGAATGTCACTACTAAAGTCAGCTAAAGCCTGAGATTTTATGGCACTTCTAGGTTCATATACTAAATCGTAAGCACTCAACTTTACTGACCACTTGGCCACCCTGCCTGACATCTCTGGTTTCCTAAGCACATTTTTGACAGGATAATTTGTTTTAACATGTATCCTATGTGTCTCGAAATAATGCCTAAGTTTCGTTGATGCCATGACTAGAGCTAATATCAATTTTTCTAAATGAGAATACCTAGTTTCAGCATCTAACAAACTTTTACTAACATAATAAACAGGATACTGCTGACCTTCATGGTCTTTTATAAGAACGACACTTACAGCATTCCCTGACACAGCAAGGTACAGGGATAGTGGTTCACCATTTTCGGGCTTCATCAATAGAGGTGCGGTTGAAAGATACCGTTTCAAATCCTGCAGGGCTGCTTCATGCTTTTCCCCCCATTCGGATCTTTTGTTCTTCTTTAGGATATCATAGAAGTCTTTGCATTTTTCTGAGGATCTTGAGATAAATCTGTTTAGAGCTGCTACTCGGCCTGTTAATCTTTGTACGTCCTTCATATTTGAGGGTGATTTTATGTCTAGGATAGCTTTGATCTGCTCTGGGCTTGCTTCTATCCCCCTTTTTGTCACCATATATCCAAGAAACTTCCCTGCCCCCACTCCGAAATGGCATTTAGCAGGATTTAGCTTCATGTTGTAGTGATCCAGGATATCAAATGCTCCCTTGATATCCTGAAGGTGATCCTCAGACTTTTTAGATTTCACCACCATGTCATCGATATATACCTCCATGGTGTCCCCCAGTTTGTCTTTGAACATCATGTTCACCAATCTTTGGTATGTTGCACCTGCATTTTTCAAACCAAAAGGCATAGCTGTATAACAATAAATACCTGTTGGTGTCATGAAGGCGGTATCCTCCTGGTCAGAAGGCTCCATTTGGATCTGTTGAAATCCTGAGGATGCGTCCATGAAGGTCAGCATTTCATGCCCGGCAGTGGCATCTACCATTGCATCAATATGGGGAAGAGGAAATGGGTCTTTAGGACAAGCTTTGTTCAAGTCTGTGTAGTCTACACAAACTCTCCATTTCCCATTCTTCTTCTGTACTACAACCACGTTTGCTAGCCACCTTGGGAACTTAACCTCCCTGATCATCCTTGACTTTAATAATCTTTCAACTTCCTCCTGGATAATCGTGTTCCGCTCAGGAGCAAACTTCCTTCTTTTTTGTTGCACAGGCTTGAATGACTTATCAATTCCAAGCTTGTGAGTGATAATATCTTTGGATATGCCTGTCATATCCTCATGCTTCCATGCAAATGTTGACATCCTGCATTTTAAAAAGTTAATTAACTGCTCTTCAATATCCTGAGGGATATTGGTCCCTACGAGCACCGAAATATCGGGGTTATCCTGGTCTAGGATAACTTTCTTCACATCCTGCTCCGGATCCTCCACAATATCCTGGGCCCGCGTCTTTAATTGCTATGCTGCACTAGGTTTGGCTGAGGATTTCATCGAGGATGAGTAGCACTCTTTCGCCTCCAGCTGATCACTATCTACTTTGACCACTCCCCAAGGGGTAGGTATCTTGATGCATTGGTGATATGTTGATGGCACGGCCTTCATATCGTGAATCCACGGTCTTCCCAATATGATGTTATAGCAGGATAGAGAATCCATCACACAGAAACGTTGTATCGAATTGACTCCTTCAACGTATACTGGCAACTTTATCTCCCCCACTGTGTTTCTAGCCTCTCCACTGAATCCAACAAGCACGGTAGACTTTGAAGTGATATCCATTGGAGATACATTCATTCTCTTCAGAGTTTCTAGTTGGATTATGTTGACGGAGCTGCCATTATCAACCAATATCCTGCATACAAAATGGTTAGCCACATATAACGTTATTACCAGAGCATCATGGTGAGGATCCTGGACAGTATCTCTGTCATCTGCATCAAAAGTGATCACTTTGTCAGTCGTGAGGGTAGTCATCCTGACAGGTCTGTCAATCGTGAGGGTAGTCATCCTGACAGGTCTGCATCAAAAGTGATCTCTTTGCTGCCGAATACGAGGTCCCACAAATGTCGGATCCTCCCGAAATGAAGTTGATTATCTTGGCATCCGAGGGAGGTGATGCTGCTCGTTCAGGATCCTTGTCAGTATCCTGACCCTTATTCTTCTTTTTTCCTAAGAGATCTTTCAGATATCCCTTGCTTAGAAGATAGCTTATTTCTTTCCTCAAAGCAATGCAATCCTCAGTCATATGTCCGAAATCTTCGTGGAAAGCACACCATTTCGACTTATCTTTCCAGTCAGCCTTTTGTTGATTCTTTCGAGGCCATCTAGCCTTGTCTCCTAGACCCTGCATAGCATACATCAATTCAGGGATATTAACAGAAAAGCAATATTCAGACAACTCAGGATACTCTTCAGGATCCTCATCTTCGACAGCATTCACTCTCTTGTTTTCATTTCTACCATATGGCTTAGGCCGATATGACTTAAATGAGGATTCTGACTTCCTATTAGTCGATTCATAAGTGTTGGATGAGTTCATCCTTTCTTGCATCTTCTTGTCATCTTCCAGACGGATATATCTCAAAGCCCTGTTACGAGCTTCATCGAGATTCCTACAGGGATTCATTACAAGATCCTGATAAAACTGAGAATCCTTTTGTAATCCCATCTTAAAAGCTTGCACAGCTGTTGCAACATCAAGATGTGGGATATCCAAGGATTCTCGACTAAATTTGTTCACATAATCCCTCAAGGATTCCTGAGGCCCTTGAGTTATCCTGTAAAGATCACTGGTTAGTTTCTCAAAACTCCGACTACAAGAAAATTGACTGTTAAATAAATTAACCAAATGAGCAAATGAAGTGATTGAGTGAGGAGGAACGTTTAACAGCCATTTTAAGGCTGATCCTGTTAGAGTAGAACCAAATCCCTTGCACAAGCACGCTTCCTTGAGCTCCGGAGGGATAGGGTTAATCTCCATTCTTTCCCTATACTGGGCAATATGCTCCTCAGGATCCGTAGTCCCATCATAAAGCTTCATGTTGGGGGTTTGGAATCTCTTTGGGATCTCAGCATCACAGATAGGATACGCGAAACGAGATATCTTGTGGCTGTCTTGAGACACTTCTGGGATCGGTTGGACCACCCCAGGTACACTAGATATCATGTCCTTTAACTTCTGAAGTTCCCTGGTAAGTGCTGATGTCACACCTGTATCCTGCAAAGATCCACAATTGTTAGCAGCATGAGTATTATTATTATTAGACACGTTACCAGTTGGAGGATTCTGCCCATATCCTGAAGCATATCCTGAGCTCCTTATGGTTGACATCCTGACCAAGGAGGGTATTTCAGGAGTATGATTCTGAGGAAGACTGGGCACGATATTCCCCCTGTTATCCTCGGTATATACAGCTGAACTAAAGTTCAACGCTCTGGGGTGTAACGGAGTGACATTGTCCTCGGCAGATCTACTCGAGCCAGCCTTCAGGAGTTGTATTTCCCTCAAAAGTATTTGGTTTGTTTCCTGTTGCTGCCTCATTTGTTCCTGCACACTTCCAAATAAGGTTAAAATTTCATCATTAGAAGCTAAAACGGGAGCAGATCCCTGGACACTCCGAGTTGGGATAACATCTTGAGATTGTGTAGAGGCTGGCATCCTTGGAGGAGGTGGTGGAAGCACCGAACCGGTAGTAGCAGAAGTCATAGCAGACACAGTAGAGGAACTCATGTTTGATCTTGAGGCCATTATGGACAATGTGGCAAAAAGTTTTGAAAATAGAAAACCGATTAGCGATTTGACAAAAAATTTTAGTAAAGAGAGCACCACTTGCCCCACGGTGGGCGCCAAATTGTTTTGTTCAAAAATTACCGAAGTAATTAAGTGATCAAATTAGTTAAGTGAGGTAGTGTGCTAGAAAGTGTGTTGAAAATATACTTGTTAAGTTATTTGGGAAAACAGTATTCAGGATACGGCTCAGGATATTGAGCTGTATCTATGATCAAACAATGAGCGAAAATAAAGTAAACGACACGAGATGTACGAGGAAAGCCCTTGATCAATCTAGATCGCCGGCATAAAACCTCGGGAGCTGACAATCGCAGCTGCCTTGTTCTTCAATTGCTTCAAAAATCAGGATACAGTGCGAGATGTGGTACGGATCGACTAAGTGTTACAATGAAAATGAAATACAAGTGTGGTGTTTGCAATTAGCTAAAGAGTGAAAGTGATCGAGAGTGTAAGTGTGAATTGTTGTGTTCTAAGCTGATCCGACCTCATCTATTTATAGTAAAGATAAAATAACTAACTACCCTAAACTCGCGGGATGCACCGAATATTCCTTCTTGGAACGTTGTAGACCTGGTCTTTCGGGCTCAACGTCTCTTTCTCAACAAATTCGTCCGAGTCTTGAGGAGAAGAAGTCCTCTTGACCGTTAGCAAGCCTCCAACCTTAATCTGCACGTGGTTAATTCAATAAGCCTCAGGATATCGCCCAAGATGTTAGCAATATCCTCTTCCAGCATCCTGATCACAAATAGACAAACAGAGGCAGGATATTGGTCTGGATACGTATGTAAAGAAAATGACCCCTAACAACAGAAATATAAATTGTTCATAAAAACATAAAATTGTTCGAATGATTTAAAGGAAATAAGCTCTAGGGGTAGTGCCTTCTTGGTCCATAGTGGTTTCAGCAACATCCGTCTTGGGATCCGCCTCAGCATCCTTCTCAGCGTCGGTTGCTTTTTCAACTGCTTTGGAAGGTTCTTCGACAGTTGATTTGGAAGAGGTGCCACCGAGGTTCTTCAGCTTGGTCTCCCAAGCACCAACATCCCATGAAGGGCATTCGAAACCTAATGTTTTGGCTTCATGGGCCATCTTCAACCTGGCCTGGAGGAGAGAAATGACGACGGAACTTTTGAGGCTTTCCCGGTAGCTGACCATATCCCGTTCGTATTGCACATGGGCGGCTTCCAGATCGGCCTGGGCTTGAAGAGTAGCTTTGTTGAGAGCAACGTGGTGTTCTTGGGTCATAGCTTTGTATTTCTCCTCGTAATGACGAGATTTGGCGGCCGCAATCATGCCTTGGTCGGAGATTGTGATTTCTGCTTCCTTTAGCTTAGATTCAAGTGTTTTGTTAAGCTTGCAGGATTCTTGATATAAATGAACCAAACGCTCAAGACCCTACAAAGGTAAGAGGACAGGGATTAATATTGTTAAATCTTTGAAAATAATCTAAATTGCAGGATATGATATGAGGATACTAACCTGGTTAAGAAAAGAAGTCATAAACCCGCTGGCTTCAATGAACCCATGCTTCTCATAAGGAAAGGTGTCAGAAATGACAGGGGAATCGGGTTCTTTCCTTTTGCGGGAACTTGAACTTCGGGGCTTGGTAGCCGGTGAAGGTTTAGGAATGATGATGGCTTTGGAGCTGCTGGGTTTGGATGTAGCTGTGGTCTTGGGGCTAGGTTCTTTTTTGACCTGGATCTGGTCAGAATAGCTGTCCAATTCGTCAAGATCAAAGACTTCAGGGATCTTAGCTGGTGCTGCATAAAGGGAAAAGTTTTACTCTTTATCTTATCATTATGCTGTTATGACTAATTATTTTGAAAGAAATTCTTACCAGACATCTCGGATGATGAGTATTGACTGGAACTCGGGACGTGTGTGGTGAAACTCCTGTCTAATGCAGGTAACCGGTAAACAGTATTGATTCTCTCTTCTGACTCGGCGGTAGGGGGAGCAACTTCCTTGAAGTTCACTGCATAAAGATCAAAAAGAAGAGTATTAATAGAAGATAACAATCAAATGGTCTATGAGGATATTTATGATCCTACCGGTGGTTAACCACTCCACCGGAAGGTTGGCACCCTCAGCAATGGAATCTCATTTGACAAAGAAGAATTTGCGTTGCCATCCGTCTTTGTTTTTGGTGACTTTGAGAATCAGGGGTTTGCTGGAGGTCGAGAAGAGCAAGAACCGGCTAGAGCCATGGGATCGGAGGTGATAAGCAATAGGTAAATCCTCGATGCAGAGGTCGGAGCAATGGAGGTTTTTGATTTGGTTGAATACAATCAGTACTCTCCAAACCATGGGCATGGTTTGAGCAAAAGAGATGCCGGTAATTCGAAAGAATTGCATCATGAACTCAGGAAAAGGGTATCGAAGACCTAATGAAAAAGGATATGCTGGAAAACAGACCCATTCGGTGGAAGAAACATCCGATTGGATTGACCGATCGAATGGTCTAAAGACCGTGCTGTCAGGGAAAGCGCCGGAGGCTCTTAAAGTTGCAATGTCTGCGTTGTCAAAAGCGCAGATCTCCTTTTCGGGATTTTTAAGAAGATTCTGCTGGGTGAAGGTCTCGGCGTCCATTGCAAGTAAGGCGAAGTAAATTGACAGGAAGAAAATCAGAAATGGAGAATTACCTAAGGGTTCTGTTGAAGATATCTGCTTTTCAAACAAGAAAAGAGAAGATATAGGGGCATAGTGGATCTCCATTGAGTAAAAAACGCGTTGGAAGTTACGATGTGATCTTGACCGTCGCTTTGTTTTAAATGCCTTGAGTTATGGGATAAGATTTTTGAAATATATCCGTTGGATTGGTATACCAACCGATATATTTGGGGACAATTGTTAGGGGTTATTTTCTTAACATACGTATCCTGACCAATATCCTGCCTTTGTTTGTTTATTTGTGACCAGGATGCTGGAAGAGGATATTGCTAACATCTTGGGCGATATCCTGAGGTTTATTGAATTAACCACGTGCAGGTTAAAGGCTGAGACTTGCTAACGGTCAAGAGGACTTCTTCTCCTCAAGACTCGGACGGGTTTGTTGAAGGAGAGACGTTGAACCCGAAAGACCAGGTCTACAATGTTCGATTAAGGAATATTCGGTGGATCCCGGAAGTTTAGGATAGTTTGTTAGCTTATCTTTACTATAAATAGATGGGGGCGGATCAGTTTAAGTCACACAATCTCCACTTACACTCTCGAACACTTTCACTTTCTAGCTCATTGCGAACACCACACTTGTATTCAAATTTCATTGTAACACTTAGTCGATCCGTACCACATCCTGCACTGTATCCTGATATTTGAAGCAATAGAAGAACAAGGCAGCTGCGATTGTCAGCTCCCGAGGTTTTATGCCGGCGATCTAGATTGATCAAGGGCTTTCCTCGTACATCTCGTGTCGTTTACTTTACTTTTGCTCATTGTTTGATCATAGATACAGCTCGATATCCTGAGCCGTATCCTGAATACTGATTTCCTAATTAACTCAACAAGCACATTTTCAAATACACTTTCTAGCACACTACCTCACTTTACTAATTTGATCACTTAATTGCTCCGTTAATTTTTGACCAAAACAAGATTTAATATAGATTTGATAAGATTTGTGAATCTTGTGAAGATGTTGTATAGATCTTGTATTGTGTGTAGGTTTAGGCTTGTGGGTTTTGGGCTTGGGCCCAGGGCCCACAAGCCCATCTCATGTGTAAGTGGCCCGTAATTCCTACGAGACCTGATATCGTAACCCAAACTTCATAGAATAAAATTTTAAAATTAAAAAGGCGTATAATAGTGGCGTCGTCAGTATTTTGTACGGTATCAGTCTGTGTTCATTTGATGTTCCGCAGATTCCACGCGAATCTTCATACGCGTACTGTAGTGTCGGATAAGCGTTCCTAGGCACTCCAAAGGCCTAATTAAGTTAATTTGTGCTGTAAAAACTATTTATTATTGCGTAAATCGCTTGTTAATCACGTACTTAAGGGCCGTAAATCACCGGTTGTCACAAAGACATTGTGATAAAAGACATGGCCTTTTCTTCATATTCGTAATACTTTCTTTGATCGTCAGTTAAACCTAAATAACTGATAATTGTTAAAGTTCGAGCAGGTTGTCCGCCATGACCTGACGTCATACAGAACCACATTCTTAAGTCTTTAGCGTTGATGCACCTTTCAAAGCGTCCTTTACATTCTGGATAATCTAATTCATTTAATAGCCCCAGAGGTTTATCGCTGCTTCCGAATTCGTTGTTGTGTCTTATGCTTTGAACAAAAATTGTTTGCCATCTTTACTAGGTCTTGATTTCAAAAACAGTTAACACTTTTCAAAAATCTCTCAAGTCCAGAGAGAAACAAACACTTACAGGAAACCCGGATAAAAAAAGTTGATGAACAAATTCTAATGAAAACCCCAACAATAAAACAAATTCGGACCAGTCAATCTTAAAACAATAAATTCAGACCCCTAGATCACAAATCCTGACAAATAAATTTTGACTTCAAAGGAAATAATAAGCTCTGATAAAATTATCCAACAAATTCAGACAATAATGAGTAAATTCGGACAAGATAGTGAATGATTAAACCCTTACACTCTTAAAATCGGACAAGAGAATCACTAAGTACTGACAAACCCTTAAGTTTGGACAAGGAATGATTAAGTACTAACAAACCCTTAAATTTGTACAAGTTCTCACAAATTCTTGCAAGTACTCACAAAATCGGACAAGTACTCACAAATTTGGACAAATATGAGAATAAATCCTGACAACCCCAAGGAAAACCTCAGAAACCCCTAAACTCGGATAGAGTGATGAATAAGTCCTCACAACTTCCTAAACTCTAAAAAGGAGTTGAATAAATCCTGACCCCACAAACTCTGACAATGAATTTTGAAAAAATCCGGACAAAAACACACAAATACTGACATGGGTTATATCCAAATTCGGATCAAAATCCAAATAACCAACTTCTGAATTTATTTCCCATTGTGACTTCACACTAGGTCATCAATAAGTCCAGATGTAACAAATACGGACAAATATGTAAACTCTGACAGTGTAACAATCCCAAAATCAATCTGATGAATAATGATTGCTTACCTTGCAATATTCTTCACCTATTCACCAAAAACCTAAAGAATTTGCAGAAAACTTTTAGATCTGACACTCTCTTAACACAATCTCAACAATCCAATCAGGGGCAAACACTCAAAACTAAAACCTAATCACCATCCATCAAGAAAAATCAAGAAATAGATGAAGAATCCATGAAAAACATAAGAAAAGTATGAAAAACCCCTAGACAATAGAAACTCTCTTGAATAAACAAAACTGCTCTATAAATCTAACATTTAACATGAAGCCTATAACGGTTAGAGCAATCTCTATACAAATCCTGCTCTAATACCACTTGTAAGGTCGCCTTGCGCACCTCGAACACACAAACTCGGATTGCTCGACACACATGCGATGTGCGGAAACCACCACGTGACTTGTACCGCTCCATAGATCTCGTATACAAGGAGTAGAAGATGAGAGAACCGATCAATCTGTGAATACACTGAGTATTCACAGATCACACACCTGAATAATCACACACAGTGATAGCACACACAAAGGTAGGGTTTGTTTTTCTCTCTGGAACAAGTCTTGCATAGAAAGTTTTCCCAAAATGCATTCCTATTGCATTCATTCACTTAGAATATATACAATGACATATACGGGCACATAAGTCCTGACTACAAAATCCTAGTCCAAACTTAACTACTAAATTCGGACTCTACCACTTGAATATCTAGTCAGTACTTATCAAACATAAGTACTGACAAACATCTAAGCAAGTTCTCTCAAATAAGTTAGGACAAAGAAGTTTTGGCTCTAAACCTACAAACAAATTCGGACAACATATGTACTGACAAACTCGAATCTATGTCCGAATTTGTTTGACACCATATATATATAACTTATTAACAATTTACAAATAAGATCCTGAAGATTCTTCAAGTAGCAGCATCCAGCATTTATCATCCAAAGGTGCACTTACACGACGCACGATACTCGGTCAAGTTCGTTCCAAAAATACTCGGATCGAAAGGCGCTCGTTCGGCTTTGGCTTAATTGTAAAATGCTCGGTTCGATTTGATTCGGTTTGTAAACGAACCGAGCACGAGTAAAGGTCCGATTGGTTCAGTTCGGCTCGTGAACATCCCTATTGTTCTCAAATTAGGATCGAGTAATTTGATAACTAAAAAGAAAACTAAAAGAACAAAGCAACTGAAATAAAAATAATACCTATCCAAACTTTGAAGGATGAAAGCTTCGATTGCAAAAAGTTGTTCTAGCAGAGAGTCTGCAATCGGTATTTGGTATTTTAGGAGTCATAGTCATAGTTTGAAAGGCAAACATAACAAATCTCATGAATGTATAAACCTTCTCTAATAAGCAGATAAACTACTATATGATTCTGGTGCAAAGATTATTAATTCGTCTAGAGGCCCCAAGAATATTCCAAATGCTATTACCCTTTAATTTTTTAGACATTAACGACTTAGCCCATATAGAATTTGCAAACCAACCAGCAAGGCACCAAGTGACGTTGTACCAAACTAAGAAGAAAGACCAAAAAATTTGTTAGTATAAACAGCAACATATGATTAAGGTATATTAAAAACCAACTGTGTTTGCCTATTATATTAACAGAGAAACATTATTTGCTTTTAGTAGTCTTACATATCAAAGTAATTTTGGCTGAAGAACCGAGTATGCTCATGGTATAATTGAAAAAAAATGAATGAACAAAACGTTTTTAAATAAAGTTATGAAAAGGAGGTTCATTTATGTTGACTGAAGGACTAATGCAACCATGCAAGCATGTACACCTATAAAGTTTCAGACTGCTAGTTTTATATTTTTCTACTATATAACGTATGAAGCAATTTTGAACCTAGGATCAGAAATCAGGATCAAAAGCATAAGCACACTCACCCCCAAATTAATCATATGAACTATGTAAACTTTACTAATTAAGAATATATTAGTATAAGGATGGCGCTTTGATATCCTACCAATCTTGCTTCGAAAATGGATAGACTGATTTGGTGATTTGATTTTGGTGGTTGTTGAACTTGCAATTTGATTATCCAACATGTAATTTGGTTCAGCAACTTTGCCATATGGATTGTTCTGCAATGTGATTCTTATTTAATTGATGGTTCTCCTATAAATTTCCTAATAATGTGCATAACAATTAAGAAAGATGCAAAAAATATATTTAAGACTGTCTATTGTACACATGGTTAGAGTAATATTTAGCATAAACCTCCCCATCCCGTAACTACAAAACAAAGAAAAAAAACTTGAGATATTCTAGTGCATCAAATACCTTATAATCTTGTGGCCAGAAACCTTTAGTAGTCGAAGCTCTACATCTTTATGAGTTACCTCAACCTATTACACAAACCATTAATGTTAGTTTTAAAATAATAGGGACATTTTAATGTTAAGGTTGAAAGTAAACGTTGGATAAATTCTGATCGGCTACCTGGAGTGAAGATTGAAGATATCAACAAAATTATTTGAGTTTGTAGAATAACAGGTAGTAAACTTGATTTAGTATAACAGAACATAAACAAAAACTCAATAACCACATCCAAAAAAAGTGATCTAAGTACATTAAAAGCAAAAATTCAAATCTAAATCAATGAACAAACATGAGGAAACTGATATTGAACAAAACGAACATCAATTAAGCAAAAAAAAAAAAAACCCAAACCATTACAATCTCAATAACAAATTTAATCGAAATCAGAATTGAATCAAAATATAATCGAAATAACATGAAAATTTTTGATTTTTGGTTAGAGGTGTCCGACTACACCGCAGCCCGGAGTGAAGAAGTTAAAGAAGAGCCACTTGACGAGATGGAGGATGAGAATGAAGAGAATGGACCATCTTGAGAAGATGATTTTGGTGATGAGTTGGTAGGTTTGCCAACTTTTGAAGAAGAAGAATTTGACCTTGTTGGTGATATTGTTTATTTAGAGACTTTACTTGTGGAGAAGCCAACAATGGAGATCAAACTAGCACCAAACGAAGAAGAAAATGAAGTGGCTGAGGAATATGATAGCTGGCCCGTTGAGAGGTTAGAAGATGGATCGATACCACGGGTACCAACACGGGAGAAAACGTAAAGGAGAAGCTTGGATCAACATAGTCTGAGGGTGCAGGGATGGTACAAAAGGAAGCATAATGGAACATTGAAGTGCACAGATAGCCACCATCCTCACTATATGTCATGCATCGGGTTTGATCCAGGTCAATTTAAATTTTGGTAGTCCGACCCATTTGCATGTCTTCAGATATTTTGTAGTTTCATCATTGGTTTTTTAATATAAAATGACGATCAACTGAAATTAAACAGGTTGGATAGGGGTTGGATAAAGGAGAAGCCTCCTGATTGAGTTCAAGTGGGGGGAGGCTACTCGGGATATCACCCGAGTTGTAGAGTTTGCATCATGAGTCGGTTATTGTTGCTGTTGTTGTTGCTGCTCTTGTTATTATTTGAGTCGATATTATGCTTGGGTTTGTTTATTTGTTGTTGTTGTTGTTGCTGCTGTTGTTGCTGTTGTTGTTGCTGTTGCTATTCTTGTTATTATTTGAGTTGATATTGTGCTTGGGTTTGTTTGTTTTTTACTTGTGCACGTTTGGAGGATACCGCACGCACTCAATCTCCATTTGGGCGGCAATTTTGAGCTTATATCATATTGTAAAGGGCGGCCCTGGTATATCAGTTTGTTAGACAATCGCGAATGGAATACTATACGATCGTGTGTAGGATTGGATTCAAAGCACGCGCAGCTAGCACTGATTTTTATCATAACTAGCTAAATCTTTTCTAATTCGTTGTATTTTTTTGTGTATTAGTTAGGTTTTTATTCTTCTTTATTTTTAGTTAGTTTCCATATACATTGAGGACAATGTGTGATTTAAATGTAGGGATGGAAGACTATTTCTATTTAGGTTTTTTAGTCGAAAAATTAAAAATAAAAAAATTTAAAAAAGTTAAAAAAATGGAAAAAAAAAATGAAAAATTTTAAAATAAAAATGTTAGTGAAAATTTTTGCAAATTAATGGAAAATGATACAAAAATTGGGATTTTTGGTTTTCAAAATATTAAACATATGAGATAAAACAAATAAAGGACGTATTTTATTGGATGTACTAGTAGGCCGAGTCCCTGGATTACTCTTAAGATTACCTTAATTATAAATCATGAAGTCTTGTGGGTTCTCATCTTAAGGGATATAGAAAAGCCAAAATTGTTAAGGGTATAAAAGGAACCACTATAAGTAAATCACCTATAAGTATTTTTAATTAAATTGGCACCTTTTTTTTTTCCTTTTTAGGAGACCAAATTCGGATCTAGTGGCGCCTAAAAATTTCCATCATCCACTTGTACGAGCTATTTTTATAAAAATGATTGAAGCCTGTGGTATTAACCACTAGGATGGTGACTCGGGTGTGGTATACCTGCTAGGTTGTGTTAGAAATAACCCGTTCATGTGGCCTAACGGATCATTTGAGTAACGTTGCCAATATGACACAACTACAAGTTCCTAACATTTACTTGATGGAAGTAATTGTGATAAGTTAAAGGGACTTTACGATTTCCCTTTAGATGTCTTTAATAGAGAGAATACCAAGAGTTATTCACCAACCATGATTTATGATCATAATTATGGATCATTAGTGATAGTCATTGTTTATAAATAGTTATATAAAGAACTCTTTTAAGAACACCAAAAAAAACACTTTCTCTCATCATCCCATCAAGCTTAAGGCATCATAACGGGAACTCTATGGCTTTATCATCGTCATATAAGATTATAATTCCAGCAAGTAAGTATCTCTAATTGTATATTCACGCTTTATGTTATTGCTTGAATAAACATGATTACTATGATTTTAACCCATGTTTAAAGATATAATCAACATGTGGTATCAGAGCGATGTTGATTATATCAATTCAATCCTGAAAATCTATTTGTTTCCTTCATAATCCATGGTTTGCAGAAAGTTTCTTTTCAATAAATATATTATCATATGGAAACATTTGTGGAATATTGATTTTAAGAAAGAAACCCACAAACTAATTCATTAGTCTACTGAATCATGTGGATTTTTCATATACATTGAAAGTTGCTCATGACTCACGGAAGTCTTTAAGTTTTCTATTGGATATTTACTCTAAATCTATTAAATAGATATATTTTATCCCATATAAACTTCATGAATAAAAGAGACATGATGTTGTGTATGATGGATAATGGAAATTATGATGATTTGTGTTAACGACTTACTTTTGATGCTGGCACGTTTATATGTGCCAAATGAAGTGAATCAATTTTTTATTGAGATATTTTATTTTGCAATTGATTGTTTTTTGCATATCGTTTATATGCCAATCGGTTTTCATGAATCTTAAACAGTCATAATTTGCAAATAACTAAATTAGCAGTATTTTTTACAAATCTATTGATGATCGATTAAATCAATTTATTCTAAATGTTGGTGACTTATTTCAATCACACACCAACAAACCTATTAATGGTGATTTAATTTGGTATAGATGAAAAGTATTGAAATCGGCTAATTAGTTAACTATTTTGGCAAAATTATCTTGCAAATTATGAAATCGTTTTGCAAAGATGTCAAAATGGGTTTGCAAGTCTTAGTTATTTATTTACTTATTTTTGTTCTCATGTGAGACTAGCTTGTTGTAGGATCGTTTGCACGACCAAACGAGCCATTCAGAAGACTTCTCGTCCAATACGAAAGGCGGAAACAGACGTATCGGAGTTATTTCAGCTGGTTTGCACTTAGATTCACTTAAACTGTCTCTTGTATTGATATCAGATTGTTTTACAATGCTGGAGACACTTCGGCAGAGCTTCGCTACCAGAATCGAAACATTACAAATGAAATCACCAAGGCACCTATATATAGACCTCCCATTTCGCACGGAACAAACTCACACGAAATGACCAATGTCATTTTGTATGAAATGGCATTCCCATTTCGTGCGAAATGGTCTTTTCCATTTCGTGCGAAATGGCACAAATCTATATGATTCTCGTTTTTCTCGTACTTCGTGCCCTGATCTATTTTAATCTAATACAAGACTCGATACAAGACGAAGTCGACAGACATATGCACCAACAGACTCCCCCTTGGATGTTGACGAAGTCTTCAGTGTCGAGTCTTCGGTATGTCACATCTTCAGTCTTTATCAGTCATCATGCTCTCTTCAAAGTATTCTCCATTGTAAGCATCCTCAATCAATCTCTTTCTCTTCTTCTCTCTCTCTTTCTTCCAAAATCTCAATCTGTTTCTATCTTCTCTTGATCAGATCTCTTGATTCCTTAAGTTCTTTAGCATCAGCAGTTTGCGTGAACATCAGGATTCAAATCTGACTCTCTATCATTCAAACTCCTCCTTGAATGTTGATCACAAATCCAGGATCAGAAACTGGCTCTTATGTCTTCAGACTCCCCCTTTCGATAAGCTGGGATCGCAGTCTGGAATTCTCGTTCTAGGATCATGACCTAGCTCAAATTATGCTCACGCTTTACAGCTTTCACAGGTTCAGGAACGTTTCCTGGCTCTCCTCATGCTGAAAGTTCACAGGAATCAGAATCTGGCTTTTGCATATCTTTCAGGAGTCAAAACCTGGCTGCTTCTACCTGCACAATCTCTACCTCACAATAAATTTCACAAATTTAACACTTTGACAAATTTATATTCCTCTTGCAGGTATCGTTTAATCATCAACAACTTATTTTTGAGTAGATTTATTTATAACAATTTTCATTTCAAAATCAACTCTCCCAACCCACTGTTCATCATGTTTAGCACTTGGAATTTTGAAAATCAGCTTTTCAACATCAGTTGTCGAAAATCTTTTGTCTTTTCAAATATTTAAAGCTAAAACACAATATTTTTGGATTTTGTTTTAAATGAAAAGCAGTAAAGAAATATTTACACATAATATTTTTGTGAGTTTGTGTAAGAGGATCATATCAGTTTTTGAGACAAATCACTAACACCGTTAAGCTTTAAACATTTTAAGTTCTAAACAATTCACTTAGATTGTCAGTATACTGATCCACTTAAATTTTCACACAAAGTTCAACTATTTCGAGAGACGAGATTAATGTTTTAGAGAATTAAACTTATTCGCGTGTCCCACCTCAGAATATACTCCCGTATCCAGACTCCTATATTCAGTCTTATAGGTGAATGTACACTAATGATATCTGCAAGGGGTTAAGTACGAGACCATGAGAGCTCAGGCTATTGCTTCCGGAAAATCAGAGAGATGATGGTTCGACTTTCGGTGTGTTCCATTTAGAGAATATTTTCTTCAACAGTACATGATTAGCATTTTTCAATGTTTCATCATTTTTTTTATGCTGAGGGTGGGCTTTATGATTAAAGCTGTGAAAAGTATTATACGAGGACTAGGCTATTGCTCCCGCAAAATCAGAAGTCCAGGTATAATACCCCAGATATCACCACGCACAAAGACCTAGTATGTCAGAAATAGAAAGCCCTTCAAACAAGATTTCGAGGGTTACCCATATATCCGAGAGATGTTCCCCACGAAATAAGCAAGTTTGAAATTTATGTTTATATCTCGAACACAATCTACTAAGCGTGCGAAAACCTACTGGCATATCATCAGTGAGACCGTTTATCACATTTGAATTTCCAATTCTTTAGCATGCTGTGATTGTCCACTGATGTACTATCATTTCCTCTTTTTCACAACAAAACTCGTTTTGAATTTTTCAATGTTTTTGGCTTTTATAGATTTTATCATGTTTTTGGATTTTTCAAATTTTCGAAATTTCTAAAATTTTTACTCCCCCTAAAATCAAAAATATGTTTCAATTTTTGATTTTCTGGGAAAATTTGAAAACAAACTATACAAATAAACTAACAACTGTTGTGAACTGCTTCAAATCGCCATCCACTTGGCATAAACAATCAGAACTCCCCCTGACAACAAACTATTTTCCCATTATGATTTCAAAACACTTAAGTTTGTTTTAATCAAAATAGTTTTTCCGAAAAATAAGTTTTATTGAGATTCACAAACCACTTGTAGGTTAGGGGTTTCATCACATTGTTTTTCAATCACTTGTATGAAAGTTAAATCAAGTTCAACTTAATGACCTTGATTAACCACATCTAGGTACATACACTTGTCTGTTCTCATCAATCAATACCACTTGTAAGTTGAAATATGACAATTTTGAGATTTTTGAGAAAGATGCCGATTCCTGCTCCACGATTACCAACTTGGGAGCTCCGGCAAGTCTAGAGTTTAGTCATGATAGGTTCTATCCCAGTTACTAACCTGGGATGACCCATCTTCATCTGGTTTCTTCGTTTTCTTTTCATAAAATTCCTTTACCCCTTTGACCTTCCCGTCAAGCGTTTTTCCAAAAATATTTTTAACTGTGGGGTTTAAGGCTTTTTCAATATCAAATTCTTTCTTTTCAGAAAAGAATTGATTTGAAATTTCAACTTTTCAAATTTTTGATTTTAAATTTTCAGCCCGCAATGGTGGAAAATTTGCATCATCCAATGGCAGAACTGAATTTTCATCTTTTATCACAACTTGTGGCTCCTCTGACTTTGACGAGTCAGATTCATCGCCAGAAAGTAGCTCATCTGATTTTGACGAATCAGAATCATTGCTAGAACTTTCATCTGATTTCTTAACAACCCACCTTTGGTTGTTAAGATTCACCTTTCTTTTGTAAAAACCTTTTGAACACTCACCAACCTCAAACTTTGAATTTTAGAACACTTTAAATTGTTTGGTTGGTGCTTCAATATCAACCATCTTTTCTTTTAGTTTTTCTGAGACCCCTTGTTTTGTTCGGATTGCCTTTGGACAATTCCTAGCAATATGACCAACTGTTATACATTGAAAACAGGTTCTTGTCTCCTTCTTCTTCTGAGCAACTTCCTTCTTTATTTCCTCTTGCTTCTTTGCAAGGAATTCTTTGTTTGTCTGCTTCCTGAACAAATTTTCTTTTTCTTCTTCTGATGATGTCCCTAAAACAAATACAGTTTTTTTATTTATAAATTTTCTCATTTTTATGATTTTTCGGTGGAATAAAACCAAGACCTTTCTTTTTGAAATTACCGTTATGGTTTGTTTTCTTTTGAAAACCAGAACCAGAACTGTAACCCTTTTTCTTGTTTAACTTTTGTTGAACTCTTGAGGTGTATTGTTTAGGTTTTCCAGAGAGATTTACATCTTTTATTTCAGAAATATTAATTTCTGTTAATTTGAAAACCTTTTTGATCATTTCAGTTTTAACACCTCTTATTGGAAATTCTTCATCATAATATAATTTGTCAGAATCATTCAAAGTATATGCTACTTTGAATGTTTCATCATTTAGTTTATTCTTTGACATCAGAAAATCTTTATTGTAAACCCGTTTGCCCTTTTTGACTGTTGGATTTGAAGTGTCGGACTCAGACTTTGACTCTGATTTTGACTCCTCCGTTTCATCTTTATCCAACACCTAATCGACCACTTTCTTAATTATCTCTGATTCATGATCAGTGTCAGACGATGTGAAAGTGACATCAATGTTGTCTGGCAGGTTATCTGAAGGCTCAGATTCCCACTGTAAGTTGGTTGCCTTTTTTACTCTTTCTGAATTTGGATTTCGTGGAGAATATCCATTTTCAAGCAGGGGTGGACACTTGTTATAGCCAAAACTTTGTTTCTTACCAGAAATCTTCACTTCAGTATCCTCTTTTGTCGCAACCCCCGATCCCTTATCCCCGGGAACGGGCGGACGCGATCTCAGAGTTTAGGTGGTATTAGTTATTATAGTCTTGCAGCGGAATTTACATCAGGACCGTAGTTAGGAAATATTTATCAGAGTAAAACCACCATAATTAATATTAATAAACGCATGGGTTAAACCCAAGTTTCTTAGTACAATACATTTATAGGGATAAACCCTATATTATTTAAATTTAAAACATCGTTTATTTGGTAACTTTTATAGCCACTTTTTCCCAAGCCTTCAGTGCTCTCCACTTGGCTTTTTATTAATTGGCTTTCACATTGGGTTACCTGAAACGTGTTTTAAAAACATTTGTCAGTCGGAAATACTGGTGAGTGAATCCCAGTTTAATCAAGTTTTAATAAAAAGTCACAGTGAACAGTATTGAGAGCGATCACATTGTTTATGTCTACACAATTACTCCATTTGGTACTATCAATCCACTGACTTGTGGGTCATATTACACATTGGCTAACTCATTGTCCAATGGTAACGTACTGTCATCCTCGACTTACTACTCACAGTGTAGTACATTTTGTATACAAAACCCCAACATACCGGCAGTAATTGAAGAACTACAAAGACTCAATCACTGCTAAATTTCATAGTAAAATATTTAAGGTTTGGTAAAACATTACCAAAAAGATTATCAAAAAGAGGATAAACTCACATTGCTAGCTTAGGCTTCTCGTAAGAGTTTCCTTGATATAATCTATAATTTATACAAATGTACATTGGTTAGTATCATAACCCTTTGAAAATATTAATGATACCCTCCCCGAGACGGCATTCCAACAACTACGTCGGGCAGAACCACGACAGTTGTTACGGAACCCTAAATCAATCGGGCAGCGTAACTATTACGAAACTGGGGTTATAATACTTACAACGGAGCAGAACCTCACTAATTAGGGGTATAATACCCAACTATTATGCTTATAACTTCAGAAATTCGTTTAGAAAGAAAGATGTGAGCGACGGAAAACGAAAGCTGATGGCCTTCTTATATAGGGCTGGATTCTGGACTCCACGCGGCCCGCGTAAAGCACAGGCCAGGGTTACGCGGCCCGCGTCAACCCTGATCAACATAATAGCTTGTCCCGGTCATCTACTAGGCTCGACACGATGTCGACACATGTCGGCTCAGGATGTATCCGCGTTTCATGATCTCTCGCGGCCCACGTCGACTAAACATGACTCTTACGTGGCCCGCTTTAACTAAAGAAATCAGCGGAGTCAATTCCAGTCTTGATACCGCCCACGTGAGATGTTGGGGTGGGTCTACGCGGCCCGCCTCAACTCAATTTTTCATGTTTTTCATTTATTTTATAAACTCTAACATATTTCGGGCTCGGTTTTAACATACGGGGTATAATATAGGACATATTGGGACATTTTACAATATACTAGAATGTTATAATATTTATGAGGGTGTTAGTTTTACCGAGGGTTGTTACATTCTCCCCACCTTGTTTTAGAGCTCGTTCTCGAGATCTACTGAAACAAATAAGGGTATTTCCTTTGCATTTCTGATTCAAGCTCCCATGTATACTCTGGTCCTCTTGTGGAGTCCCACTTCACTTTGACTAGAACTAGTCTCTTGTGTTTGAGATTCTTGGCTTTTCTGTCTTCAATCTGTAGAGGCCTTTCCACAAACTTGAGTTTTTCATTTACCTCTATCTCTTTAAAAGGCACTATCATTGATTTGTCAGCTAAACACTTTTTGAGATTAGATACATGAAACACATCATGTATTTCTGCCATTTGCTCTGGCAGTTGTAGCTGATAGGCTACAGGTCCTATTTTTCTAATAATCTCAAAAGGTCCAATATACCTGGGGCTTAGCTTTCCTCGTTTGATAAATCTTACTACTCCTTTCCAAGGAGAGACTTTTAACAATACTTTATCTCCTACTTTAAATTCCAATGGCTTTTGTTGGTTATTAGCATAACTTTTCTGTCGATCACGTGCTGTTTTCAGTCGTTCCTTGACTTGAATGATCTTGTCGGTTGTTTCTTGCACTATCTCAGGTCCAGATAGTTGCTTTTCCCCAATTTATGCCCAACAGACTGGGGTTCGACACTTTCGTCCATAAAGTGCTTCGAATGGTGTAGCATTGATACTTGTGTGATAACTATTATTGTAAGAAAATTCTATTAAAGGTAACTGATCATCCCAATTACCTCCAAAATCAATCACACAGGCTCTAAGCATGTCCTCCATTGTCTGAATTGTCCTTTCATTCTGTCCATCCGTTTGAGGGTGATAAGCTGTGCTCAATGTTAACTTGGTTCCCATTGCCTTTTGGAAACTTGACCAAAAATGAGATGTAAAGCGGCTATCTCTATCAGAAACAATTGATAAAGGAATGCCATGTAAAGAAACAATTTCATTTACATACAATTTAGATAATTGTTCCATTCTAATTATTTTCTTCATTGGTAGAAAATGAGCTGACTTAGTTAATCTATCTACAATTACCCAGATTGTATCATTTCCTTTCCTAGTTTTGGGTAATTTAGTAACAAAATCCATTGTTATTAATTCCCACTTCCATACTAGCATTTCTAATTGCTGTAACAAACCTGAGGGTTTCTGGTGTTCAGCTTTGACTTGTGAACAAGTTAAACATTTAGAAACATAGGTTGCTATGTCTTTCTTCATTCCTATCCACCAGAAATTTTTCCTTAAATCCTGGTACATTTTATCACTACCTGGATGCATCGTATACTTAGACTTATGGGCTTCTTCTAATATACGATGACGTAGGTTTCCTAATTTAGGTATCCACATTCTATTTTCATGGAATCTCCAAATTCCATCTATTCCTTGTTCCAATTCTTTTAGCATACCTTTTAATTTTTCAGTATCATCCTTGATTACTGATTCTTGTGCTTCTCTTATTTGATCATTTAAATCTACTTGCAGATTTAATTTAAGAGAACGTACCCTTTTTGGCTTTTCATGATACTTTCGACTTAAAGCATCTGCTACTACATTTTCTTTTCCTTCATGATACTGGATATCACAGTCATAGTCACTAAGAAATTCCATCCAGCGTCTTTGTCTTATATTCAACTCCTTTTGCTTGAAGATATACCTTAAACTCTTATGATCAGTGAATATGGTAAACTTACTACCATAAAGGTAATGTCTCCAAATCTTAAGAGCAAAAATTATAGCTCCTAATTCCAAATCATGGGTTGAATAATTCTCTTCATGATTCTTAAGTTGTCTAGATGCGTAAGCTATAACCTTTTGTCGTTGCATCAATACACATCCATAACCTAATTTAGAAGCATCACAATAGACTACAAAGTCTTCAGTTCCTTCTGGTAATGCTAATATGGGTGTATGAGTTAATCTTTGCTTAAGAATTCTAAATGCTTCTTCTTGTTTTAATCCCCATTCAAACTTAACAGATTTACAGGTTAACTTAGTTAAAGGAATGGCTATTCTAGAGAAATCTTTAATAAACCTTCTATAATAACCAGCCAATCCTATGAAACTTCTAACCTCGGTTGGTGACTCAGGGGTTTTCCATTTAGTAATTGCTTCAATCTTTGTTGGATCTACCTGAATTCCTTCATGATTAACTAAATGTCCAAGAAATTGTACTTGTTCTAACCTGAATTCGCACTTTGAAAATTTAGCATAAAGCTTTTCCTTTCTTAACAAACTTAAAAGTGCGTGCAAATGTCTTGCATGATCCTCTTTACTCTTAGAGTAAATTAGAATATCATCTATGAAAACATTTATGAATTTATCCAAATATGGCTTACATATTCGGTTCATCATGTCCATAAATGCAGCTGGGGCATTGGTTAAACCAAATGGCATGATAGTAAATTCATAATGGCCATACCTTGTTCTGAATGCGGTTTTAGGAATGTCTTCTTCCTGTACCTTTAATTGATGATATCCTGACCTTAAATCGATTTTCGAGAAAAATCGAGCTCCTTGCAGTTGATCAAACATATCATCGATTCTTGGTAATGGGTACCGATTCTTAATCGTGACCTTGTTCAATTCACGGTAGTCAATGCACATATGCATTGATCCGTCTTTCTTTTTAACAAACAGTATCGGCGCTCCCCATGGCGACGAACTTGGCTGTATAAATCCTTTCTCTAACAAATCATCTAATTGTTTCTTTAATTCTTGCATTTCTGCAGGTGCCAAACGATAAGGTGCTTTGGCAATCGGTGATGTTCCTGGGATCAAATGAATTTTGAATTCAACTTCCCTGTCTGGAGGTTTCCCTGGCAATTCTTCTGGAAATACATCTGAAAACTCTGACACTACTAGAATATCTTTTAGTTCCTTTCCTTTAGTGTTAGTGATTATAGAAATCAAATACACTATAGAACCTTTTCTTATACAACTTGCAGTTTTCATTACAGATATGAATTTAGTGGACCTAGAAAGTTTATCCCCTTTAATTGTGATCATTTTACCTTTTGGTGAATTTACTTGAATTGACTTTTGATTACACAAAATATTGGCTTTATTGGCTATTAACCAATCCATTCCTAAAACAACATCGAATCCTGCCAGATTCATGGGATATAGGTTTGCTAAAAATTTCTGATTTAAAATTTCTATTCTTGCTCCCTGCAATATTTCAGAAATCCTAACAGTTTCTCCATTGGCGGTTTCTACTAGACATTCTCGTGGTAGTTTAGTTAATGACTGATTTAGAATTTTGCAAAACGAAGTATTGATAAAACTTTGGTTCGCACCAGAGTCAAATAATACTTTAGCAAATATATCATTAACTAAAAACGTACCAGCTATAACGTCTGGGATCATCTTGCCTTCTTCTGCAGTCAGCACAAATGCTCTAGAATTTTTAGTATTCTTGTTGTTTGTAGCTGGGGTCAATTTCAGACAGTTTGGCCTAATATGACCTTTTTCTCCACAATTGTAGCACAATCCATTGCTGGATTTCTTCCTGCAATTTTCTTCCTTGTGTCCTGGCATCTTGCAATAATTACAGAGAGTGGAGCATTTTCCCGAATGCTTTTTCTTGCAGACCTTGCAGTATGGTGCAGAGGTAGAACCCATATTCCTACGATAAAAATTTCCAGAACGAAATTCTTGAGTAAGCCTTTGGGTTAGGTTTCTCCTCTGATCTTCTTCTCTAGTACGGATTAACTCATCTGTCAAGGTATTTGCTAGTTCTACAGCTTCTTCTATAGTTTGAGGTTTAGCTGCCTTGACTACATGTCTAATCTCTCCAATTAATCCCCAGATATAATGAGAGATTAACACCGGTTCTGGTGAAGCAAGGGTTGGCACTATTCTAGCATATTCAAAGAATAACTTTGTGTACCCCTTACTATCCACACCAGTCATCCTAAGGTTTAGGAATTTGTTTGCTATCTGCTCCTTTTCCTTTAGAGGGCAGAATTTCCTTTCTACCTTATTCCTAAATTCTTCCCAATCCAAACTATAAACCCTATCACTTCCTCTAGATTGAAGGATAGTGTTCCACCATTCTAAGGCTGCATTCTTAAATAGATTGGAAGCAAACATTATCTTGTCCTCTTCCGCACATTTACTTATTTTTAGAACAGCCTCAGTCTTTTCTATCCAGCGTAGAGCTGCAATAGGTTCTTCATTGCCTGAGAATTCTATTGGCTTACAGGACCAGAATTCTTTGTAAGAACAACCGTAAGGCACGGTTCTTCTTCTTTTGGGAATAGGCATTTGAAGTAATGGTCCATTGTTCACGCTATGTTCTGGTTCAATTGGTCGCTTACTGCTATGTTTACTTTTATTATCAGCATCCTTAACAGTTTGAAGAATAAATGGCATTGCATCTATAATTCCTTGTGCCACTATATGTTGAATAGCACTATTATCCACTTGGTTTCCATTGTTATTGATGCTTGGATGTTCATTAACCACGTTAATGTTACTCTGGTTATCGTTATTCAGATTTCCTTGATTTTCTTCGTCGGCCATCTGAATTTTAAACATTTACCCCATATTAATATCATAAATAATAGGTAATATAGTGAATCACATGACACGCAATTTAACCAAAATCGTCGATCATTGCGACTTGTACTCTATTTTCGTATACTATGCCTCTATTACACACTAGTACAGAAATAAAGATTACAATACCAATAGAAAGAAAATTACACTAATAATACAATGCATCCGTACACACATATTTTATTTTATTTTATTTTATTTTATTTTTATTTTATTTTATTATTATGATTATTATTACTACTACCGTTTCCTCCATTCTCACATTCATGGATATGGATTTATCCAAAAATCCATATTGCGCTCATCGTATTTCCATACGAGACGCTCTCCCACCTGTCTCATCCTCTCACTGCTTTCTAAAATTTCCTCCCCGAAAGTCCTAAGTTCTTGAACGTTTTCTGAACTCATTGGGGGTGAAGGTTCTCGGACTGGGTTTGGAATCTGGGGTGCGAGTTCCTGATATGGGGGTGAAAGTTCCTGAAATTGGTAAGGATCCTCTAATATCTCCCTAATATAGTCATTTTGGTAATAGGGATCTAAAGGGTCCATACCTGGGTAAGCTTCTATGTTCTGTATGGGTGGATAATCCTGGATAGGGTAACGTTGTACAAAGTCCCTATTGTCGTCCCACCAGGGGTCGTAATTCGGGTCTAGAGGGTTTGGTGCAGGTACCCTTGGGATTTCTTCTGGATTAAAGTTGTGCATCTCTACTTGGTTTTCCAGGTTTTCTTTCTCCATCGGTTGTTCTGGGTTTTGTGGTTGAGGGGCTACTAGTTGTTCCAAACTTGGGTCAGCAGCAGTTGTAGCTAAGATATGAAAATTAGCTAAGCTTCTATTAAGCATGTCCTGCGTATGGGCATCTGTCTCTCGCTTAATAGCTGCTAACGCTCTTTGCTGTTGCAATTTTCGCATTCTCTTCCTACGAGCAAAAGCTTCTTTACTGAACCATCCTCGTTTCTTATTAGGAAATGGTTCTTCAGATTGAGCTCTAAAGGCAAATATTCCCTCCTCCTGATCAGCAGAATACCCTGAAAGGGCAGGCTGTGATGATGTACCTTCACTCCTAGGTGAATCAGATAACTGACGATTCACGTCTGATGGTCCTTGATCACTCATACTAAACACTAACAGATAGTCAAATAACACATAACAAATAATTACAGTTATGCACGTATTTCCGTAAATTATTTCCTAACACAAAATATAGAATTTAAGTGTCAGCAGAACACTTCTTTAGCTCAGACCAGTGGCTAGGCTCTGATACCACCTTCTGTCGCAATCCCCGATCCCAGATCCCCGGGAACGGGCGGACGCGATCTCAGAGTTTAGGTGGTATCAGTTATTATAGTCTTGCAGCGGAATTTACATCAGGACCGTAGTTAGGAAATATTTATCAGAGTAAAACCACCATAATTAATATTAATAAACACATGGGTAAAACCCAAGTTTCTTAGTACAATACATTTATAGGGATAAACCCTATATTATTTAAATTTAAAACATCGTTTATTTGGTAACTTTTATAGCCACGTTTTCCCAAGCCTTCAGTGCTCTCGACTTGGCTTTTTATTAATTGGCTTTCACATTGGGTTACCTGAAACGTGTTTTAAAAACATTTGTCAGTCGGAAATACTGGTGAGTGAATCCCAGTTCAATCAAGTTTTAATAAAAAGTCACAGTGAACAGTATTGAGAGCGATCACATTGTTTATGTCTACACAATTACTCCATTTGGTACTATCAATCCACTGACTTGTGGGTCTACACAATTACACATTGGCTAGCTCATTGTCCAATGGTAACGTACTGTCATCCTCGACTTACTACTCACAGTGTAGTACATTTTGTATACAAAATCCCAACATACCGGCAGTAATTGAAGAACTACAAAGACTCAATCACTGCTAAATTTCATAGTAAAATATTTAAGGTTTGGTAAAACATTACCAAAAAGATTATCAAAAAGAGGATAAACTCACATTGCTAGCTTAGGCTTCTCGTAAGAGTTTCCTGGATATAGTCTATAATTTATACAAATGTACATTGGTTAGTATCATAACCCTTTCAAAATATTAATAATAACCTCCCCGAGACGGCATTCCAACAACTACGTCGGGCAGAACCACAACAGTTGTTACGGAACCCTAAATCAATCGGGCAGCGTAACTATTACGAAACTGGGGTTATAATACTTACAACGGAGCAGAACCTCGCTAATTAGGGGTATAATACCCAACTATTATGCTTATAACTTCAGAAATTCGTTTAGAAAGAAAGATGTGAGCGACGGAAAATGAAAGCTGATGGCCTTCTTATATAGGGCTGGATTCTAGACTCCACGCGGCCCGCGTAAAGCACAGGCCAGGGTTACGCGGCCCGCGTCAACCCTGGTCAACATAATAGCTTGTCCCGGTCATCTACTAGGCTCGACACGTGTCGGCTCAGGATCTATCCGCGTTTCTTGATCTCTCGCGGCCCGCGTCGACTAAACATGACTCTTACGCGGCCCGCTTTAACTAAAGAAATCAGCAGAGTCAATTCAAGTCTTGATACCGCCCGCGTGAGATGTTGGGGTGGGTCTACGCGGCCCGCCTCAACTCAATTTTTCATGTTTTTCATTTATTTTATAAACTCTAACATATTTCGGACTCGGTTTTAACATACGGGGTATAATATAGGACATATTGGGACATTTTACAATATACTAGAATGTCATAATATTTATGAGGGTGTTGGTTTTACCGAGGGTTGTTACATCTTTTGTTTCGGAATTCTTCTCTTCAGATTTTTCTTCTTCAAATGCCTTCATGCCTTCAACTGTGTGATAAATCCTGTCAATCACATAAGAAGAACGTGAGTAACTTTTCAACAACTTTGTTAGTGCATTTATGTCTATCACCTTCGTCAATCCGAGCCGTAGCGAGAAATAGAAGAAAAAAAGTTGTTATGATGTAATATCAAGACAAAAGGCAAGGTGGCAATATTGTAATTAATGAGAAATCTCATTAAAAGCCAAGGCCTATAAATAGGAGCTTTATGTTTAGATTAGAAACTTTTGGCTCATTTGTGTTTAGGAGAGCTCTAGATCTAGAGAGAGAATCTAGAGAGAAAAAGTGATTCAAGGTGCTTGTTCTTGTTAGATTTCTAATAGAATCACGTTTATATTACATCGTGTGTGTTAGGTCGCGTTTGTGTACGGTTTCCGCACGTCATACGTTTGTTCCGCAATCGTTTCGGAGTCAAAACCGGTCCTACAAGTGGTATCAGAGCAGGAGCTCGATTGCACTGATCCAACACATAATTTCGCTCGTGATTTCATCGATTTTATATCCGAATTTCATCTATTTCTTCATCTTTTCATATTTTTCACGTTTTTAACTGATTTTCGTCAAATTGAACGGGTTTTTACGGTCCAAAGTTCATGATTTTTTGATATGTTGTGCGAAAACACCTGATCTATAACCCTACCAAGTTTCAGAACTAAAATCGACCATTTACTTGATCAATTGGACAAAAATTGGACCGAATTGATGATGTCAGCAGCCTTCAAACGAGATCAGAGGATTAATTCCGTTTGAATCCGACATATTCCGTTTGAAATTGGGTATCTCGTTTGAAAATGCATGGTAATTACATTTGAAACATGTGGTCCGTTTGAACTGAGTGGTTAATACCGTTTGAGGATTGTATTCCGTTTGAGAATTTTGTTTGAAAGCAGCCATCTCGTTTGAAAAATCGTGCTATTTCGTTTGGGAGTAATTCTGTTTGAGAATATCGTTTGAAACATGAATTCCGTTTGAATGGTATAATAGTTGCATGTCAAGTAAGTCCGTTTGAAAACATCCAAATCGTTTGAACATCACCGAACCATGTTCATTGACTGAATGAGTTGAGCGGTCCAATGAGAATTGAATTGTGAAGTGATAAAGTTGTCAGCCACTTAATACATTTGTTGTTATCAAAGATTACATGTGACGAGCATTTATTGTGAAGGTCCAAGTGTTTAAGCATCAGAGTTGTCAGCCAGAATTGTTCCGACCCATGTGATTCATAGTTGAGGCCCAACCAGATTTTATGTTCATAAAGTTGTCGGCTCTTTCAAGTGTGTTTTTAGACTGATCCATATTAGAAATCGGCCCAAATTAAAGTGTCTTGAATTCTAAATTGTCGGACATAGTGTTAGCCCATGTGATATATTATCGGCCCAAGTTTAAATCTTCAAAGTCATAAGATTAATAGCAGTTCAGTCAAATTGCTTGAAACAGTTCAGGTCATGTCTTATGTGAACCAGGTTAATTGAGAGTGAACTTAGTCTGCACGTAGTGGGTCAGGTCGTTTGAATTTGATCCGGGTCATAGCAGTTTGCACGGTTTGACAACTTGAACTTTTGTCCGCATAGAATATTCACCAGTTCGAGTATCATTTTGATTCAGTTATTTGATAGTGTTTAAACTGATAAGTGTTTGTTTGTTTGTTGATTCAAGGTAATTCAAGAAGTTCAAACCATGGCTGAAGAATTTTTCAATACTTTCTACAACGCGTTTACCTCGGATACAGTGGAAGGTTCAAACGTTATACCCAAAGCGATAACGAAAACCATCAAAGACAACATTAACAATGACAACTTTTATGGAACCTATTCAAAACCTCCGAAGCTGAATAACATTGAGGATTATGTTTGGTGGAAGGAGAGGTTTGTCAATTGGACGAAGGCATAGCACATGAGAGTTGGTTTTGTTTGAAGTTTGGTTATGATAACCCAGTAAATGACAAAGGAGAAGAAATTCTGATCAAAGATTATTCAGAGGAAGACAAAAAGAAATTTTCATACGAACAGAAGATGATTACTTTGATCCAGCAAGCAGTTCGAGATGACATTTTTTCATTATTAATACATGATGGGTCATCGAAGTCTGTGTGGAAAGATTTGAAAACGAAAGCTAAGGGGGGTAAACAAATTCAGAAAAACAAAATCGCTTTATTTAAAAAAGAATTTGATCTATTTGATAGTTTAAAAGGAGAGACAGTGAGGCAAATGATTGAGAGGTTTTACCATTTAAATATTGAACTAGAAAGATTTAAAATTCAGAAAACGAGAGAAGAAGTTGTTGATAAAGTAATTGAAGCGTTGCCACGAGCTGGTCAGTGGCAAACGTTTGTTTTTATCTTGAAAATGATGCTTTATATGATACGATTTCTCTTGATATGTTGTTAGAAAAGATTGAGAGTCATGATCTGGAGCTACAAAAGCAAAACAAGATGAGTGGTTGCATCATCCGAATGTTGGTCTATACTACAAAGGCAATGTACCTTCGGAGAAAGTTCTCAGTTCACCAAAGACAGCATTCAGTGGTGAGAAGATGAAGGAACCACAAACAACCTCACCAAGTTATCATTCTGGATATCATTCATCTTCAAAATCAAGTTCTGATGAAGCAGAGTAGATTCTGTGCAACATTGCTCTCAAACTGAAGAATTCTCCGTTGATGAGCATCAATGCAACTAAACAACAAATGAGTTTTCTAGCATCGGTTCTGGAATCGTATGAAGGTCTTGTAGCTGGAAAAATTGGAAACTCCGAATTGACCAAAGAAGACTACGACCAGATTGATCCGGAAGAGAAGGAGCTCATAGACATTCGTTGGTGTTTGGCAAGTTGCATTCGAAGAGCTCAAAGATATATGGAGATTACCGGGAAGCAATCGTTAGGTGGTCCGTCAACAAAGCTTGGATTCGACAAATCCAAAGTGACCTGCTTCCGATGCAAGCAAAAGGGTCATTTCAAAAGAGAATGTAGAAATTCTGAAGTTGCTGAATCTGAGAGACCTTTCAATGATGACTATTATCGAAAGGCAATATATCATCGAAGTAAAGAAGAGCCTAAAATGATTGAAGATAAACCTAAGTCAAAATCTTGTGCAGTATGTAACACCTGTGCCTCCACGGCCATCAAACAAATACCAAACCAATGAAATATTATATTTCATACTTGGGATTTGTAAAAATATGTGTATCATTTGCACATATCAATTCTTGTTCAATTTCAAACTCTAAATCGCTTTCTGGAAGGTTATACGCGCACCGATGCGTAAATATAACCAGTTTAATGCTAATGCACCTTTACATAACTTAGAAATAAGTTTTGAAGGCTTTGGTATGGCAAAATCAAGTTAAATCGCTTACAGGGACTAAAGTTGACAAACTGCGAAAGTATGCCAATTTGAACTGTAACAGACATTCCGGAACATGACCATAAGTTAAACATACCATAAATATCCTTTACATAGCTTAGAAATAAGCTTTGTGGTGTTCGGTGTGCTAAAATAAACTTTTGGGTCATTTAGGGACTAAAAGTGTCAAAAAGTGCACAAGTTTGCATTTTCGCGCATATCTTACGTTCTGAATACATCCGGACATCCAAAAATTTATGTAAGCATGACTATATTATGCTTTAGTGTTTGGATTACCAAAAATCCATTCGTTGCGTCATTTGGATCGTTTTTCGCGCTTATGCGCATTCCGTCGTAATTAAGCGAACATCGCGTTCGTACGACCAAACGAACCAACACCCGGCATATTTTTGAGTATGTTTCATGTCCAAAATGTTTAGACATCATTTTAGGGCCTTAAAGTTGGCTTTACGGGCCTTAGAAGTGTCGCAAATGGCATAAACACATAGCAGGGACCAAAACCGTCATTTCTGAAAGATGTTTGCTTATACATCGAATCTAGTCCTTCCCACTTGTTGCACATGGTTTTGGGAATCTATGGGCTGGTATTTTGGGCACATGGTATTACAATACCATGGGTGCTAGTGTATGGCCAATATTGAAGCACTTTTTCCAAGAAACGATCCTAACGGTTCGGGAAATCCTATAAATACCCCACCCCCCATGCTTCAAAATTACAAGAACTTTGATTTGAGAAACTCTAAGTTGAAACTATTGTTTCATACCTGAGATTTTTGAATCGAAGTTAGCATTCGGGGACCCTTCGTAAGTATTCTTTCGTTCTTTTATTGCTTTTCGAGTCTTTCGAGTCTGAAAGTCAAACTTTGTTTGACTTTCTACATTGACCAGTTATGGTCAATGCGAAGTTCGTTTGAACTTCGCAACGTGAGTGTAATCACGTTGGTTATAGTCCCTTGGGACTATGCCTACTGATTACCACGTTGTCTAGGGTCGTAGGGTAAGCGATCTAATAAATCGCTTATACCTTCGAACCCGACCCAGTTTGGTCGATCATTAAGATCCGACCAAATACATTAGGTGACCATAGTAGGTAGGGAATAACCTCCCGAGGTTATACCCTATGGTCGCTTCGTTTGAATAGTTGTATGATAGGTAGTTTATATGCCTTAGGTAAATTACCAGAATACCCTTTTCATGTATAATTGGTAATTAAGCTTATGTAACCTAAACTTTTGTACATAACTGATTATACAACATAATTAAACACGTTTAGGCATATAAATACTTGTCATAGGACTAGTTAGACGTCTCGAACGCGCTTTGCGCACACGACGCGTTAAAGTAGCGTATGTTACCTTAATGGGTCGCGATGGGTCGAAAGCACTTAGGTTTGGTTTCATTGTAGTATGTAGGCCTTGTTAAACCATATCATATGAGTTCCAATACTCATTTGGTTTACCAAGCCTCATCCTATCCGATCTCCCGATTTAAGTCCGGTTTATTTATATAGTTTAGATTTGCCGACAGATTCCGTGCTCTCTCTAGCTTTGGTTGGTTGTTGTTCAAGACCCCTAAGCATTCTCAGGCGAGTACATTATTCCCCTGTTTTACTGTTTTCAACTGTTTTGGGGTGACTCATATGTGCTAAATGTATTCAAGGTTTAAACGATGGTATCAAAACGATTTTCGATGTTATAACGATGGTTTCAAAAACGATTAAGACGATTTATACAAAACTAATAACGATTTCGATAATGTGAACGAACTTGTTGGTTGTAGTTACATAACAAATGACATTCATTAGCAATGATCAAGCCGACCAGTATTAGGTTATGGTACCATAGGATCTGACAAATCCCGTTAGTTACTATACCCGTAGTTATGTGTGGGTGTTGTGGGTAGCGACTGAATCTGAAATTGTTAATTTACTCTTTGGTAAGGGTTTATTAATGCGAGTTGTTAATCTATCCTTTGGTAAGGGTTTATTAATGCGAATTGTTAATCTATCCTTTGGTAAGGGTTTATTAATGCGAGTCAAGAAGGTTTGAATGTTATTAGCGAGACGACCATATAAGTAGTTTCACGACCTAAAACGAATTTAACGATTGGGTAAACCATTGGTTTTCACACGATGTTTTAAACGATTGGGTAAACGATTGGCTTCAAAGCGATATACGATTGGGTTTTGGTTATACATATTACATGATTTACATTGGGCATGAACATTACTTTGGTGGTTTGGTTTGATTAAGTGATTAAGTAACGATGCGTGTGTAATATGATACAAACATGGTGGATACGCCGCTGGTACTTCCTATATATAAGTGTTTGTATTGTATTACATATTGTAGCGTTATTTGAATCATTTCAGTTTGAGACATAGAACATTTTATACAAGTAACATAGTTTTCACAAGACAATTATTTACAAACAACATATCTTATACAAACGAATTTTACATGGTTATTCATTTAATCATACATTATTCTCTTATTTATACATATCACTTGAACTTATTATTTTTCAAATGATTTACAAAGACAAAGCAAATTACAAGGTTCATGACTAAACATTTTCTTAAAACAGAAGTCATGAATCTTATTTTCACAAAACCTATGTACTCGCCAGCATTTCTTTGCTGACCTCGTTTTCACATATGTTTCAGGTATTGTTGAATGATATCGATTGATAAGATGCATGCTCACATAGGACTGGACAAGGCCTTAGTGACTCAATAACAATGATAGACTATGTTTAAATTGTGTATTTAGATTTCCAGACAATGTAATTATTCAATGTTTAATAAAACGAAACACTTTTGGTATCCATGGATATGAAACATTAATTCTGTTGCAACACGCCCCGATGTTTCCGCCGCGATTTGTTGTTTTACGCGGTCGGGGTGTGACAGAAAGATGGTATCAGAGCCAATGGTTATAGGGAATTAGGTTATTAGTAATGCTTTGACCTAGTCTATAACCTTCTTAGGACCCTAACGCGAGTTTACTTGCGTTTAGTCATAAAACAATACCGTCACCTATCCTTAGGCGACGACCATAACAAGAACATAAATTTCAAAACCGCTTTGAAAACTAATCATCTGTTCTAGGATGATTGATTACAAGGTTTTGAACCCTCTATTGTAAGGTTTTGATCCCTCTGTTATATGGTTTTGAACCCCTTTGAATTTTCAAAAACTTCGTCAAGGTTTTGGGTTTTAAATAATGTGAACACGTGCAAACTGGAAGGGTGAATGCCTGTATTCTGGGTTTTCTGTCTAGGCAAGCACTTCGTATACATCTCATCAGACGCGAGACCAGTTGTGCTTACCTGGGAATTCTTGGGATGAGTGTTCACTTATAGGCGAGCATGTCTTCGCGATACATTATTTTTGACCCATTTACTTTGATTAGTCACCGTCTCATTTGTTTGCCTTAGGTAACAAACAAATGATCGCAATTTTCATGCGTTATCTTTCTGTTTTGATTGTCCAATAATCTTTCACCTGTTCCTCCCTATGCCTTTCTTTTTCTTCAAGAATGTCTCTTCATCACGATGACGCCCAGATATCTGAGCAAGCAGCCAAAAAAAAAAAAAAAAAAAATTCGCTCAGCGAATAGGCGAAGTAGTCCTGAAGACTGTTGAATTAGCTATTGCCATGTATCATCTCCAGGATGAAGCCACTCAAGAGTCACCAAGACAGGCAGGACCTAGTCAGGCGACAACACCATCAGCCAATAAACCAATCGAGGAATCAAAGACCATGGATGAACGATCCCCTAAGAAGTCAAAGAAGCGAAAGGCTTCTCAGAACTTCGCCATGATCGCTCATGATTCCCTCGAAATTTTTAAGTACTCGTTTCACTCTAAGAAACAAAGTACAGAAAATTAAGTGACATTATGAGTAATCGTGCTTTTCGCACATCTGTGCCTTTAAATCCTTGGTTAGATAACTAAGGGTATTTTCAAATCTCATACCCATTCCGTTTTGATTTTTTTCAACATATACAGTACAAGTATTTCAAAACAATCTTCATGATCTCAAAACATTTCATATAGTTTGAAAACAATTTTTTTCTAGATGCATTGTCTATGTTATTTCAAAAACATTGACCATGTTATCAAAACCAACCTTCCTAATTTCAAAATATTTCATATAGTCTGAAGACAATATTAACGCAATACATTTTATTATCAAGTGCATGATTTCGAAAAGCATCATTCATGTCTTTCAAAAACCTTATACATAATTTCAAAATTCATCTCGCATGATTTTAAAACATTTTTGTAAATATATCTATCTAATACACCTACTTTATGATTTCAAAAGTATTATATATAAGGTTTCAAAAACGTTAAACACATTTTTCTTAAAAGAACCCCATGCATAGTTTTCAAAAATACTTTCCTCATACATTGACTTAACCTTCAAAATTCTGCTTCATATGTCGCCTTGACATATCAAGCATCTCAACTTCATAAGCATTTTACATCATGTTTTGACCTAAGCACATCCAGTGCAAGGTTTCAAAACATCTTCCACTTCAAAAATTCATATGGGATCTTTTTATCTTCACAATTAGATCCTTGTGGATGATTATCATTCAAATCAGAGTCCTTAATTGGATTCCTTATGTACCTTTATTCGAACATTTTGGTTCCTAATAATCGAAATCGAATTTTCTTTTTGAATCTTTCTATCTTTATAGTTGGATTCTTGATAACGTTTAAAGTACCAAATGAAATCCACGGAATGGATTCCTAGTGTGCTTTAAATGTATGTACGCAATTTACAAGACAAATTAACGAACAATTTTGTGGTTATGTGATATGTGTTTATGTGTTCTCCTCTATGATTTTGTGTGATCCGATTTTCAAATCCTCATAGAATCTTTCATGTTTTCATATGAGGGATTCATAGTAGGATATTCAAAAGGTACTACCTTAAATCCTTATGGGCTTCTACCTGGTAGTTAAGACCCTTGGGTTATATAGTACCATTCCATGATTCGATGAGAGACCCTTTAGTGGTCTAGTAAAAAAGATTGATTCAAGATCTTGTTAAGAATGGCATGTGATGATACAGCTGAAAGGACCCTATGGTGGTCCAGTCACACTCATCACAGGTTTGTTCATTTGGTTTTACCCTACACATTATAAAATAGACTGTGTGAACTGTGCAAGGAATTGTCTAATTATGGACGCGTACATAATTATGAAATTTAGTGCATAGAAACCCAGTAATATTTATTATGTGTAAGAACCGATAGTGACAACAATAACGAAATGAGAACGATGTAATGGAGGTACGGTGGACGCACCAATGACGCTTCATATACTTGTATATAAGTGTCCCTCTTACATTGCAAGCATAATGTTATTAAGGTTACTAGAAGTTCAGAACCCTAACCAATATTGTTTGATCTTTTCAACTTCATGTTTTAAACTCTCACAAGTTTCCTCTAAATAAATTTCGGGACGAAATTTCCTAAAGTAGGGGAGACTGTAACACCTGTGCCTCCACGGCCATCAAACAAATACCAAACCAATGAAATATTATATTTCATACTTGGGATTTGTAAAAATATGTGTATCATTTGCACATATCAATTCTTGTTCAATTTCAAACTCTAAATCGCTTTCTGGAAGGTTATACGCGCACCGATGCGTAAATATAACCAGTTTAATGCTAATGCACCTTTACATAACTTAGAAATAAGTTTTGAAGGCTTTGGTATGGCAAAATCAAGTTAAATCGCTTACAGGGACTAAAGTTGACAAACTGCGAAAGTATGCCAATTTGAACTGTAACAGACATTCCGGAACATGACCATAAGTTAATCATACCATAAATATCCTTTACATAGCTTAGAAATAAGCTTTGTGGTGTTCGGTGTGCTAAAATAAACTTTTGGGTCATTTAGGGACTAAAAGTGTCAAAAAGTGCACAAGTTTGCATTTTTGCGCATAACATACGTTCTGAATACATCCGGACATCCAAAAATTTATGTAAGCATGACTATATTATGCTTTAGTGTTTGGATTACCAAAAATCCATTCGTTGCGTCATTTGGATCGTTTTTCGCGCTTATGCGCATTCCGTCGTAATTAAGCGAACATCGCGTTCGTACGACCAAACGAACCAACACCCGGCATATTTTTGAGTATGTTTCATGTCCAAAATGTTTAGACATCATTTTAGGGCCTTAAAGTTGGCTTTACGGGCCTTAGAAGTGTCGCAAATGGCATAAACACATAACAGGGACCAAAACCGTCATTTCTGAAAGATGTTTGCTTATACATCGAATCTAGTCCTTCCCACTTGTTGCACATGGTTTTGGGAATCTATGGGCTGGTATTTTGGGCACATGGTATTACAATACCATGGGTGCTAGTGTATGGCCAATATTGAAGCACTTTTTCCAAGAAACGATCCTAACGGTTCGGGAAATCCTATAAATACCCCACCCCCCATGCTTCAAAATTACAAGAACTTTGATTTGAGAAACTCTAAGTTGAAACTATTGTTTCATACCTGAGATTTTTGAATCGAAGTTAGCATTCGGGGACCCTTCGTAAGTATTCTTTCGTTCTTTTATTGCTTTTCGAGTCTTTCGAGTCTGAAAGTCAAACTTTGTTTGACTTTCTACATTGACCAGTTATGGTCAATGCGAAGTTCGTTTGAACTTTGCAACGTGAGTGTAATCACGTTGGTTATAGTCCCTTGGGACTATGCCTACTGATTACCACGTTGTCTAGGGTCGTAGGGTAAGCGATCTAATAAATCGCTTATACCTTCGAACCCGACCCAGTTTGGTCGATCATTAAGATCCGACCAAATACATTAGGTGACCATAGTAGGTAGGGAATAACCTCCCGAGGTTATACCCTATGGTCGCTTCGTTTGAATAGTTGTATGATAGGTAGTTTATATGCCTTAGGTAAATTACCAGAATACCCTTTTCATGTATAATTGGTAATTAAGCTTATGTAACCTAAACTTTTGTACATAACTGATTATACAACATAATTAAACACGTTTAGGCATATAAATACTTGTCATAGGACTAGTTAGACGTCTCGAACGCGCTTTGCGCACACGACGCGTTAAAGTAGCGTATGTTACCTTAATGGGTCGCGATGGGTCGAAAGCACTTAGGTTTGGTTTCATTGTAGTATGTAGGCCTTGTTAAACCATATCATATGAGTTCCAATACTCATTTGGTTTACCAAGCCTCATCCTATCCGATCTCCCGATTTAAGTCCGGTTTATTTATATAGTTTATATTTGCCGACAGATTCCGTGCTCTCTCTAGCTTTGGTTGGTTGTTGTTCAAGACCCCTAAGCATTCTCAGGCGAGTACATTATTCCCCTCTTTTACTGTTTTCAACTGTTTTGGGGTGACTCATATGTGCTAAATGTATTCAAGGTTTAAACGATGGTATCAAAACGATTTTCGATGTTATAACGATGGTTTCAAAAACGATTAAGACGATTTATACAAAACTAATAACGATTTCGATAATGTGAACGAACTTGTTGGTTGTAGTTACATAACAAATGACATTCATTAGCAATGATCAAGCCGACCAGTATTAGGTTATGGTACCATAGGATCTGACAAATCCCGTTAGTTACTACACCCGTAGTTATGTGTGGGTGTTGTGGGTAGCGACTGAATCTGAAATTGTTAATTTACTCTTTGGTAAGGGTTTATTAATGCGATTTGTTAATCTATCCTTTGGTAAGGGTTTATTAATGCGAATTGTTAATCTATCCTTTGGTAAGGGTTTATTAATGCGAGTCAAGAAGGTTTGAATGTTATTAGCGAGACGACCATATAAGTAGTTTCACGACCTAAAACGAATTTAACGATTGGGTAAACCATTGGTTTTCACACGATGTTTTAAACGATTGGGTAAACGATTGGCTTCAAAGCGATATACGATTGGGTTTTGGTTATACATATTACATGATTTACATTGGGCATGAACATTACTTTAGTGGTTTAGTTTGATTAAGTGATTAAGTAACGATGCGTGTGTAATATGATACAAACATGGTGGATACGCCGCTGGTACTTCCTATATATAAGTGTTTGTATGGTATTACATATTGTAGCGTTATTTGAATCATTTCAGTTTGAGACATAGAACATTTTATACAAGTAACATAGTTTTCACAAGACAATTATTTACAAACAACATATCTTATACAAACTCATTTTACATGGTTATTCATTTAATCATACATTATTCTCTTATTTATACATATCACTTGAACTTATTATTTTTCAAATGATTTACAAAGACAAAGCAAATTACAAGGTTCATGACTAAACATTTTCTTAAAACAGAAGTCATGAATCTTATTTTCACAAAACCTATGTACTCGCCAGCATTTCTTTGCTGACCTCGTTTTCACATATGTTTCAGGTATTGTTGAATGATATCGATTGATAAGATGCATGCTCACATAGGACTGGACAAGGCCTTAGTGACTCAATAACAATGATAGACTATGTTTAAATTGTGTATTTAGATTTCCAGACAATGTAATTATTCAATGTTTAATAAAACGAAACACTTTTGGTATCCATGGTTATGAAACATTAATTCTGTTGCAACACGCCCCGATTTTTCCGCCGCGATTTGTTGTTTTACGCGGTCGGGGTGTGACACAGTAATTCACGATGATGAAGGTTTTGACTGGAGCTCAATTTGTCCAGAAGAAGATCGTTTGGAAAATATAGTTACAGCTCATGGCAGAAAACCATCGAAGAGTCAACATTATGTTTTTGTTGCTGAAATCAAAGATGAAAACAAAGAAGAAAATGTTGTTGCTGAAGTAAAAGAGAAAACTCGAGAAGAGATTTTGAAAGAGAAAACTCAAAGGGAAAGATTCATTGTGGGGTGCAGAATGGAGAAAATGCAGGAAGAATATGAGAATGTTGTTGCAAACAAAAGATAGGATAAGAAACAAGAATGTTATGTCAACAAACAAGGTGAACCAGTTGTTCCCAGAAGTGACATAGTTCTTGATGATGTTCTCCTTGTTATTCCTTGATCCGGCGAATATTATTCCAATGTCGCAAAAGACAAGACATATGTGAAAAGGCTGGATAAAATCATCAGGGATGCTATGACAACAAAACTGAGGAAGAGGAATGAAGAAAGAATGAATAAGAACATTGAGAATTTAGTTGATGATTTAAAAAAGATTGCTGAGGAGGTCAAGGTTGAAGAAAAAGTGAAAGAAGGAGTTGAGAAAGTTGAAGAGAAGGTAGTTGAGAAAGAAAAGGCTGTTACTGAAGAACAGCAAGTTGAAGAGGCCAAGAAGGAGAATGAAAGTTCGATAGAAGTGAAGGTTGAAAGTTCAACAGATGTTAGTGGTGATGTTGTTGAAGAGAAGCAGCAGAAAGAAGCTGATCAGACAGAAACAGAAGCAAACACCAAGGTGCCAATCACTGAGGTAAAATTTGATTCTAACATCTTGACTGAAACTGTTGAAAAGTGCAAGAAATGCATGGAAACATGTAGTGCTTGTACTGAAAAAGACGAAAAGATTAGAACAAGAAATCTTGATTTCTCAAAACTTGAAGAAGTTTTCAAAAGCAAGTGCAAAGAAATGTTTGAAAATGAAAAGGTTTTAAAAGAAAACAATGAAACGCTTTCAGAAAAAGGTAAAAAAATAGAAAAAGAAAATGAAGTTTTGAAAGAAAATGTTTCTAAAATGACAGAAGAATGTTCACAAAAAGAAACTATTTGCCAAGAAATGAAAAAGGAATATGATTCAATAAAATTGGCTTATCACATTACAAAAGAATCATATGAAAATGTAAAAAATGAAATGAAACTTGCTCAATCAAGATTGAAATACTGTTCTGAAACATCAAAGGAACTAAAACGAATGTATGAAATAAAACAACAAGTTGTGAATTCTTATATTGAAGATGTTGCTAAACTTAAGCGTAAGATTGCTGATTTAGAACAGGATAACAACAAACTAAAAAGTTATCACGCGTCGTCATATGTGCTTGAACGTATTTTCAACATAAAACCGGATGGGAAAGATTCTGAGCAAAACACGAAAGGTATTGGCTCAGAGTTTCATCAAGTTCCACCACCGGAAAAGTTTGTGTTTTATGATGAAGAAAAGGTCGAAAAAGCTTTCAACCTGGTAGATCAATTACCAGACAACATTGACGTAACCTATTCCAAATCTGATGATTCTAGTGATTCAGAGGTGGTAGGTAAAGTCGTTGAAAGTGTGTTGAAAGAAGAGTTGGTTGATACAGGTAAATTTGAATCACAGGATGAAGATGAAGGAAATCTTCATGATAGTTATCTGAAAAACACAAAATCCGAAAATAGTTTGAATGATGATTCAAAAGGATTGGTTTATACCATGATTGGATCGGACAAATTGTTCTTAGATGTTGTATTCCCGATTCAGAATGTGATTTCAGAAAAGGTTGATAAAGTTTTCAAAATGGTTGAGATAGAGAAATCTAAAATTTCAAAGTTTGCTGGTAAGAGTCATAGAGGTTCGTATAACAAACCTGGTTACAAGAAGAAAAACATGAAGGCTGGGTTGGGTTATAAGAAGAAACATAATCGAAATAAAAATGAAACACAAAATTTTCAGGCAAAAATGAGTTTTGTTCAAGGAAACAGTTTAGCAGAAGAAAAAGAACTCAAATTGAGACAGTCTAATGATGAGTTCTTTGCTCAAAAGAAAAAAGCAACAACCACATGTCAAAGATGTGTCCATGAGAACATGTTTCAAATGTGATAAAAAAAGGACATCTTGCACGAAAGTGTCCAAATCTGAAACCTGTGGATGTTGACAAAAAGAAGATTGAAACTGAGAAACAAATTTCTGAGAATGTGAGACAAAGGTCAACCAGATTTGACTCAAAACAAACTTGGAGGTACAACACAAACAAGTTTGCTTCGAATCAAAATTGGAAGTCAAACCCGTATAGGTTCGATTCTAGACAGACCTGGAATTCTCATACACCCAGATTCAGAACAACACAAAGTTGGAAAACATCAGTTGATATGACAAAACTCCAACAGTTTTGGAAACCAATTGTTGTTCAAAAACAAAGTGTTAAAAAAGAATCACATTTTTACAAACGAGGAACACCAAAAGGTCAAACATGGAGTGTTAAGAAATATGTCGATTCGATAAAAGATGAAAAAGTTGAAGTTAAAATTGATAATGTTTTTGAGAAAAATGAAAGAAATTATCCAGTTCTACCTGGAAAGATTCATGTTCAACTACCTGAGTCTAAACAGGCTTGGGTTGCATTGTTCAAATGATCAAATTGTTGCATATGCAGGTGCTCAAGAAAACCAAAGATTGTGAGAATGAAAGTTGGAGCAGCCTGGCACATGGAAAGGAGGAAGAGGCTGCTGGACCCTGTGTTGGTTGAAACAGGGAGTTTATTTGTTTTTCTGTACATAAATAAACAATATTTTCAAAAACCCTAAAAATTTGAAAAATTATAAACCAAAAATATGTTTGTTTTTAATTTTTGTCAAAAATAGAAAATTAAAAAAAATATGTGTTGATTGAATATGCCGAATCCCTCATGGCTGAACAAACATGATTACTTTCACAAGATTGAAAAACGATTTTCAAACTGTCGAAAATCAATGTGTTGTAAATCAAGGGGGTACATTATATTTTCTCCAAATCAGAGCATTCTTAGCAGAAAATGGATGGCGAGACAAAGCTATCAGCGTTGGTTGTCAAATTTTCTTTAAATGATTTTGCATTTTAGGGGGAGAAAAATTGTCAGAAAATCCAAAAACATTATAAAATTTGAAAAAGCCAAAAACATGATAAAATTAAAAAATTGCCTTTTTGTGTAAGAAGAGGAAATGATAGTACATCAGTAGACAGTTACAGTATGCTAAAGAAATGTAATGATTAAATAGCGTTAAACAGTCTCACTGATGATATGCCGGTAGATTTTTATACATTTAGTAAACTTTTTCGGGATATAAACCTAAATTCAAACTTGCTTATTTCGTGGGGAACACTACTTGGATATATAGGTAACCCCTGAAATCTCGTTTGAAAGGTTCCTCTTTCTGAGATACTAGGTCTTTATGCTTAGTGATATCTGGGGTATTATTCCGGGACTTCTACTGAATGGAAGTTCTGACCTAGTCCCCGAATAATACTTTTGGCATTGCTTGAAATACAGCGTCGCCCTCAGCAAAAATGATGAAACAATAAAATTGATAATCATTGCTGTTGAAGAAAAGATCCTCTAAAGGGGACACACCTAAAGTGGAACCGTCATCTCTCTACTGAACGGAAGTTCTGCCCTGAGCTCTCACGGTTTCGCATCTAACCCCTTACAGATATCATCTAGGTATACTCACCTGTAAGACTGAATATTGGGATCTGGATACGAGAGTATATTCAAGAGGTGGGACACATGAATAAATTTAAGTCTTTAAAACACTTAATTCGTATCCTGAATCAGTTGAAATTTGTGTGAAAATTTAAGTGGATCAGTATATCGACAATCTAAGTGAATTGTTTAATTCTTAATGTGTAACTAAGCTTAACGGTACTTGTGACTTGTCAGAAACTGATATGATCCTCTGACGCATACTCAAACAAAAATATTGTCTGTAAATATGTTTGTACATATTTCTTTACTACTTTATATTTCAGAAAATCCAAAAAGATTTTTGATTCTGCTTTATTTTCGACAACCGATGTCTGAAATGCTGAGTGTCAAAATCTAAGTAAGCTGATTGTGTTTCTGAAAATAAAACAAGTTCATTAATTTGAAACTTGAATTAAAAATCAAAAATCAAAAATCAAAAACAGTTTGTGATATCTCCAAGGTCATTAGTTTGGACTTGGATGATTAACTGTGAGGGATTTTGGATACTTAACACTGCCAAATCTGTAAAGATTGTTAATAGGGGGAGTGATTTAGAAAGTTGAATAGAGCCAAGTTACGATCTCTGGAAAATTGAATGTTCAATACGTTGTTATTTATAAATGTTTGAGTGTTGCAGATGTTATACCAGACTACGATCCCGAAAGCCGAGTCTAAGGGGGAGTTTGAAGACGAGCTCAACGCAAAAGGAAGTGTGGATTCTAGAAGCCATGTAACTATTCCAGAAGAGCTTGTATACGGAAAGCAAGGTGTCGATCCCAAAAGCACGGAAGCTTGTCGAAAGGGGGAGCCTGATGAAGAAAAGAGTCTACAGAAAGGGGGAGCTGAAGCTGAAGACAGATCCACGGGGATGCTGTTCGAGCAAGAGAGAGTCTACGTTGATGAAAACGTGTTAAAGCTTCAAGAAGACTCAAAGAGAGAGAGAGAGAAAGACAAGACGCTATGAGATTGACTGCGGCAATAGCCAAGGGGGGAGTCTGTTAGTGCATTTATGTCTATCACCTTCGTCAATCCGAGCTGTAGCGAGAAACAGAAGAAAACAAGTCGTTATGATGTAATATCTAGACAAAAGGCAAGGTGGCAATATTATAATTAATGAGAAATCTCCTTAAAAGCCAAGGCCTATAAATAGGAGCTTTATGTTTAGATTAGAAACTTTTGGCTCATTTGTGTTTAGGAGAGCTCTAGATCTAGAGAGAGAATCTAGAGAGAGAAAGTGATTCAAGGTGCTTGTTCTTGTTAGATTTCTAATAGAATCACGTTTATATTACATCGTGTGTGTTAGGTCACGTTCGTGTACGGTTTCCGCACGTCATACGTTCGTTTTGCAATCGTTTCGGAGTCAAAACCGGTCCTACAAACTTGTTTACTCTTTCAGTTTCTATCCTCTGAGTTTCTAATTTCTGTTCAACCTCAGCACACATATCAGTGTAATAATTGACCATTTCCTACTTTATCATGTATGCTCCATTGAGTGTCTTCATGGCTGTAGCTTGTTCACTGCTTGCTCGTTATATTGATTCACGGCTTTGTTTAAGACATCATACGATTCTTTCAGTTTGTTCATGTTATGAATCATCTCGTTGTTGTGCTTTTTCAGAATCTCGCAGTTTTCACAATTTTCAGTCACCTTTACTGCATCAACATCCTTTTTAATCTCGAAAACTGGAATTTCTTTCTGCTTTATCACTCGAACATCTACTTCATCATTCTTACCTTTCATTCTTTCTTTATCTCTCTTGGCTAGAAATATTAAATGCTCTTTCATTTTATCTGCCCAATAATCATCATCACTATTGACGTGTGCATATATATACATAATTTTGCAATGAATTTACACACGATTGGGTTTTAAATTTATAAAAGTGATAATTACTTTTACATCAAAACACAAACGAAAGAGGCAAGTGTACCCCGTCATATATGTCATAAAGTATCGGTAAGAACCAAGTATCGATCCAAGGAAATGGGCGGAGAAATAATACTAGACCTTTGTCACTAAACTACCGGTTAAAACATAGGTTTTGTTGATTTAAACTAAACTAAAGTAAACATAACCAAATACATAATAAAAACATAATAGATAGTAAATAAAAAGCATTGCTAAATACACAACCACAGCATGTCAACTAAGTCAGTTTTGGCACTAGAAGCATTTGGTCAAATTTCCAATATAAAACAATTAGTATCCCTTTCGGGAATCCTAACATGACAATCATTCGGAAAGCTAAAACGATAAACACACTTTAACCACCTAAAATTGTTCTTTAATGAGCAATTGATAAATGTCTATGAAAATCTCTTAAAAATAAGTTAGTCAGCCGTTAGGATTATTCTAACCTCACTTAAACAAGGAAAGCGACACCGATAAACACAATGCAACCACCGAGACAAGCATAAACTAGATTAAATCACAACCGAGTTCATTTTACAAATCTTGCACAATAATTCACTAAGATAGCAATTTTGGCCTAAACTACTAACTAAGCTAACAAATCATGGCAAGAATTCATAACGACACCATCTAACCCGTTTAGGTCCTTACGTGACGGCAAGCTCTCTTGATTAACAATAATTACATTTTATTAAATCACTAACCATTTCTAGTATCATGATGCATACATTTAAACCAAGTTAAACTAGTTAACCAAATTCAAAGTTTACTAATACAAGATTAATTAAGCTTCATTTTTCAACTATCTTAACTAACCAAGCACCAATCATCCAACATAATTACTTATAATCAAGAATTCAATATCAATAACAAGGTTGCAAACTAATCATCAAAGATAATCATAGAAAATACTTCAAATGTCATTACAAACAAAGTTTAACAAACTAATGGTTATAATCTAGCAAGGGATTGTTGTGTTTTTGCCCAAAGGCTACAATAATACATAAATCATAATCTAAGTACTTGAAAGATTAACAAAAACATGGAAAGATTAGAAAATCAAACCATAAACAAGTACTAGACTAAGGATCCGGGTAGTAATCGAGCTAAACGAGACAATGTGGCTTGAATCCGGGTGAAAGCTAATGCCTCCGGAGCCTGAAAATCGCCTGCTAAGCTCTCCAAAAATCCAGAATGTCGAGCAGAATGTTTCTGCTGTGTTTTTATACTTTTTGTTGTTGCACGGTCGTTCTCCCTGTGGAACGACCGTTCACTTTATTCAATTATTGGGGATGGGCCACCATACTGCATACGTCATCGGATCGTTGACCAGATTCGAAATGGCACGACCGTTCTTTGTGTGGAACGGTTGTTCAGTTCCGGGCTACTTGTTGCACGCCAAGTCGCACCTACCGTTCAGATCCGAGACTCTGCTAATTCACCGGAGACGCACGGTCGTTCCTCAGATGGAACGACCGTTCTTCACCTAGTCGTTTGTTTTCCTGGAACGACCAGTCGCACCTCTCGTTCATTGCCGAGATGATCAAGTTTGTCGGAGATGCACGACCGTGCCACAGGTGGAACGGTCCTTCCACAGGCCCAGTTCAGAATCCTTAACAGAATGTCCGCAGCTTCGTCGTTTTGTCCGGAAAGTCCTCGTTTTTGCTATCATCTTGTCTGGAATGCAGTTTTAGGCCTGTAAACATAAATGTAGATAAATAAGTATCCGAATGACGGTTTTACGGCCAAAAACGCATAAAATAGGGGTAAAACGGGGGACTAAAATATGTGTAAATTAACGAATATCAAATCTCCCCACACTTGAACCTTGCTTGTCCTCAAGCAAGCTAAACTAAAAAGCAATAAAAGACATAAACAAACAAGAACGATAATTTACACACTATTTTATTGAAAACTAATATATAAACGGTTAGCCGGTTTGTCGAAAGACAACATCAAAAGATTCAAACCCAACAAGCATATGCAATTAAAAAGCGACAACCAAGAAGCCGTGACTAAACATTTAATTGACTCACATGTTAATCTTCACCCAACTCACAATGTTCACACACACTCGGTTTTATTTATGATTCATACATAAAATGTGTATGCGTAAACACTCAACGCCTAGTCAATGAAATGTGCAATATCATAAGCTTGTCATAAGATCTCGTCTCCACCAACTAACATGCAAATAAGTGTAAATCAAGAGGTCTTTACGGGTTATAACATTAGGCTTGGGCGAAGGGTATGGAAGCGGACATTTAAAGTGGCGAAAATGGTTAAAACTCGGTAGTAGCGTTTAACTAGCAAGACAATACTACAACTATACATACAAACGCCTTAAAAAGGCGACTAAAGCGCAATCGAGCTTATCAACAAAATTTTTAACATTTAAGCATTCAAAATTGCTCGATTTCTATCAACTTCACCCTATTTTAGGGTGTTTTATTTTCTGTGTTTTTTTTTTTATATAAATCAAACTATACAATGAAATATAAACAATAACAAGCTAGTTAAACTATTATTTTAACCGAGTTTCAACACTAAAAAGGTTTAAAAACATAAAAAGGCTAAATTTGGTTAAGTAGGCGATAATGTGGGTAAACAAAGGTGAACGGGAAGGCTCGACATGGTTAATCCTAAAGGGTAATATAAGGTGAACGGGAAGCACAACACAAAGAACAAGGTATACAACAAAGGGGTAATCTAAGTGCCTCTATCACGTTTACACAAATCCGCACGTTCATGGTCTTAACAAGCATACTAGTGACAAGTTCTAAATTGCACAAAACATCCGGCTCACTCCTATATCCGAAATGAACAAATATATAACAATCTAAGCTCAAATATGCTCACGTAACGGAAGGAATGGGTAAAAGTGTGAAAACTATCATGTAAGTCTTTCTTTGTTTGTCACGCTTTCCGGCTTCCTTTTTCAAAAATATTTTGCTTGTCGAGTTTTTATCAAGTCCGATGCTTTCTAAAACATAACCAACCGGTTTATTTACCAACATATATACAAAACACAAGTATTTTTAAATGATTTTTCTGTTTTTTTTTTTTTATAAATAAGAGGACAAACAAAGCTAAGTTAACAAAGTTAACCCCCTCCCCACACTTGAACTTCGCATTGTCCCCAATGCGAGACCCGAAATATTGAGAAAGGGATAAAAAATACTCCCCTCAAGATGATGTTGGTGCCACGAGACTTCCGAAGCTCTAACTGGTACGTGCTCCGGTCCAAGATCCGATAGATAAAATCTTCAAGTATGTCGTGTACACCCAAAATATAACAGAAAAAGAAAAATCAAACAACCATAATGTACATAAATACTAACATCCAAACAAAACACAATGGAAATTGTCTGAAAATACATATCCGGGGTGTTTTAAATAATACTCAAAATAAACACCCAAATAAAAGTAAAGTACGGAAACATAAAACACCACTGACTGCTGTCACCACCGCTAACTACTCATCATCATCATCATGTCTCGTGCCAGATGGGCCCTGATCGCCATAGCCAGGGGGGTTCCACGGTGGGAACTCTGGCGGGTGCTGAAAATAGTCGGGGTATGCATGATGCATCTCCCCGAAAAGATAAGAAAACCCCGCGGACACCCCCTGGTATAGAGTATCATGGCGCTGCTCTAGCCGGTCATGTGTTGCCCGAAGCTCTGCCTGACTGGCCCTAATCTCGTCCTGGCTAGCCCGGATCTGGTCCTGGCTAGATCTGATCTCGCTGAAATATGTACCATGCTGCTCCTGCGTCACACGCATATCCTGGAACTGCTGGTAGAAAGTGGGCCAGTCCTCATGCTGATGAAATGCATGGTGCTGCGGCGAGTGTGGTGGTGTCTGTGGTTGTGGCTCGTGCTGCTCTCCCATCTCTTCGTCCTCATCCTCCTCATGCTCCTCCTCAGCTGCAGGTAACGGGTCCCAGACCTCACCATTCAATCCCCTCAACCTATCTCCCCTATCCAATTCAGCAATCACCCCCATGAACTTCAGAGACCGGATATCAACATGCACCCCCTCAGTGACCAAAGTGAGACCCCTAATCACCCCCGGCGTCATATAGCGCTCATTGTACGCTATTTCGGTTACATACGAACCGCCATGTATCTCACTATTATGGGTCCGCCCTGAACACTTGACAAAGTACTCAGCCATTCGCGCGGCGAGGTTGATTGGTGCTTTGTCAACCAACGCATAAAGAAAGAGCAAATCAGGTGTTGGACAGTTACCTTGACTGTCCATGCGTCCGCATATAGAATGGCTGAAAACATGGTGCATCACTCGCACCAGAGGGTCTCGGAGTCGCGAAGCCTTTGACATCCGTGGGTTGTAGGGGCCTCCAATAGCGTTACGTGCCCAGAATGCATCCCGCGCTGCATCATTAGGGAAGTTGAACCGATTGTTGAAGACGTCGGGATCATCCATGTCCTCCCTCTTATAAATCCCAAGCCTCCATCCCAAACGACCCACCGACCATGTATGCCATCTCCTACATAACCAGAAGGTTACCCGATTCCTGTAGCGGAAATCGGGCTCTGTATGTGCAAGCGGCCTTTCATACTGATACGATGCGAAGAATTCGATTGTCAACTCCTGGTAAACCGGTCGGTTGCAACCGACCAAGTTTGCAAGCGTGCGAGTCATCATTTCATCAAGTCGGTCATATTGATTTAGTTCTCGCATGACCTCCCAGTCCAACCATCGGGGTTCGCCAAACTGTCCCCGCCTCGCCCACAAGGCATCGCGCTTCGCTATGCATAACGCTTCTTTCTCAATGTTGGGGTCAAACTGCAGGAAAGGGTGATCCATCTGTAATGGGGAATATTGTTAGAAAGACAGAAACAGGAGAGAAATGAGTTGAAAACAAGCGAGCAGCTAATTATGAAGCTACTGTCCAACTGTACTGGGCATATGGCACGGTCGTTCTCCGGGACGCACGGTCGTGTGTCACCGAGAACTAACAGGCCAACCCCAGCGATATCGAGAACACTCCGGTGAGGCACGACCGTTCCACACAAGGAACGACCGTGCGACTCCGAATCTGCAGACTTTGACCCCCTGAACTTAGAACAATCTGAACTTTTACAAAATTTCAACAAGTATTGGGTCAACAGGGGTCTGAAAGTCAACCGGGTGTTCACGATACTTCGATTCAACAAGGGTTAGGGTTTCGATTTGTTTATGAAGAGAACCCTAAAAATTCCTTGAAGGATCGGAAGAAAACTACACTAGAAAGCAAGAAAACAAGAAATCTAACACTAGAGACGTACCGTGCGAAGTTGGGTGTTAGATCGTGCGAAAAAAAACGTGCGATATGGTGAAAAATCGCCCTGGAACGGTCTGCAGCGGCTAGGGTTCGCGAATGATGGATTTTGCAGCAGATAATGGTATATATAGTGTGCAAAATGACCAAATTGCCCTCAGCCTGTGGCACGGTCGTTCCGGGTATGGAACGGTCGTGCGTCACCGACATCGTTCAAACCCCACAGCTCGTTCTCGGAAATGCACCAAAGGTGCGATCTGTCGTGCCGGCATCCTCGGAATCGCACGGTCGTGCGACCCGAGGAACGATCGTACACCAGGTGCAGATCAGAATTTTTCTGCAGAAGCCATTTTCAGCAGCTGTTTCGGCCGTTTTTTTCCGTTTTTTCGACATACTAACTGTTCTAACATTATTGCTATACAGAACCTTCGCCCGGTACGTACGGAAACTAAACAAACAAACGAAAACTACCCAACTAACCTAAATTACGCTAAAAACTACAAAAACAAATAAAAGGACAATTTTGCCCTTATAGCGCCAAAGACGCTCCTGCTGCATTTTTGTCGGCGAGTCAGCAGCGTAGACTCATGCTAAATTTTTGTCGGCGAGTTGATAGCAAGACTCATGCTAAATTTTTGTCGGCGAGTCGATAGCAAGACTCATGCTAAATTTTTTTTCGGCGAGTCGATAGCAAGACTCATGCTAAATTTTTGTCGGTGAGTCGATAGCAAGACTCATGTCCCCACACTTTACGTGTGCGGGCCATTACCATGCCCCTTCGGATTCTGCTCCGTGTTGCCCGGAAGACCACCCGGGGGTCTCTCCGACAACATTTTTGCTAACTGGCCCACTTGATTCTCAACATTCTGAATGGAAGCCTTTTGACTCCGCATTTCTCCTTCATTGACCAAGAATCGCTCCTCATGCTGCTGATATCGCTTTTCAGCCATTTGATTAGCACTATTGGAGTTGTTTAGCAGTTGTGCCATCATTTCCTCTAGCTTTACATTGCTTTGAGAGGCGTGTGGCTGTGAACTGCTTCCTGAGCCTTGATTATGATATTGAGGCTGGAAGGATTGACCATGAGAATGTTGTGGCGCGGGAGCATGTTGAGCAAAACCGGGCGTGTTCTGGTTCCCAGAACCAGATTTCCACCCAAAGTTTGGGTGATTTCTCCACCCTGGATTGTACGTGTTGCTGTAGGGGTTATTTTGGGGCCTGTTTTGATTGCCCATGTAGTTCACCTCTTCGTGACCGGTAAACATAACACCCTGCTCACACGTACCTGGCACATGTGACACTCCACATTGGTCACATCCAGGGCCAACTTGCGCGGCTGTTTCGGATTTATCGAATTTCGTCGCCAGAGCCGAGATTTGCGCAGTAATGGCTGTGTAATCGTCCACAGCGTCTGGGCGAGATGATGATGATGTAGCCCGACCTCTATCGCCTTCCCGACGCGAGCTGGATTTTAACGCTGCTTTCTCTATAATATCATATGCTTCCGCCGGCGTCTTCGTTCCCAGATCGCCTCCTGCGTTAACATCTAATCGCTCCTGCGTGTTGTAGCTGAGCCCCTGATAGAAAGTCAAAACCAGCTGTCTCTTGGAATAGCCGTGATGTGGCACATCAATCAACAAATCCTTGAATCTCTCCCAAGCTGCATGTAACGATTCGCCCTCGTCCTGGCGAAATGAAGTAATCCGGTTCTGTAGCTTGTTCGTTTTCTCAGGTGGGAAATATTTATGCATAAATTGCTCCGCCAACTGATTCCAGGTCCTGATGGACCCGGCTGGAAGTGACATAAGCCAAGCCCTAGCTTTGTCACGTAACGAAAACGGAAACAACCTCAACCGAATCGCATCCTCCGAAGCATCCCTAATCTTGAATGTAGAGCAAACATGGAGGAAAGCCGCAATGTGTCTCCCAGGATCCTCGTGTTCACGCCCGTCGAACTGCACTGAATTCTGCACCATGTTAATAATACTAGATTTTATTTCAAATGAAGGTGCATCAATAGTGGGTCTAATAATACTAGGCTCCAAGCCCTCTCGTCCGGGCTGATTCGTCTCATTCAAAGGTTGATTATCGTCTACCATGATTTCGTCCCCTGAGTTTTCGCTTTCAGAAAGTATCACCGGGTCGTCAATCGCGTTTGCAATCCGTTGTGCAATGACACGTGCCCTTTCTCGCAGCCTCCTACTTCTCCTAAGATTATGCGCTGGTTCGTCAACCGGCTCAGCAATATTAAATGCTCTTTCATTTTATCTGCCCAATAATCATCATCACTATTGACGTGTGCGTATATATACATAATTTTGAAATGAATTTACACACGATTGGGTTTTAAATTTATAAAATTGATAATTACTTTTACATCAAAACACACACGAAAGAGGCAAGTGTACCCCGTCATATATGTAATAAAGTATCGGTAAGAACCAAGTATCGATCCAAGGAAATGGGCGGAGAAATAATACTAGACCTTTGTCACTAAACTACCGGTTAAAACATAGGTTTTGTTGATTTAAACTAAACTAAAGTAAACATAACCAAATACATAATAAAAACATAATAGATAGTAAATAAAAAGCCTTGCTAAATACACAACCACAGCATGTCAACTAAGTCAGTTTTGGCACTAGAAGCATTTGGTCAATTTTCCAATGTAAAACAATTAGTATCCCTTTCGGGAATCCTAACATGACAATCATTCGGAAAGCTAAAACGATAAACACACTTTAACCACCTAAAATTGTTCTTTAATGAGCAATTGATAAATGTCTATGAAAATCTCTTAAAAATAAGTTAGTCAGCCGTTAGGATTATTCTAACCTCACTTAAACAAGGAAAGCGACACCGATAAACACAATGCAACCACCGAGACAAGCATAAACTAGATTAAATCACAACCGAGTTCATTTTACAAATCTTGCACAATAATTCACTAAGATAGCAATTTTGGCCTAAACTACTAACTAAGCTAACAAATCATGGCAAGAATTCATAACGACACCATCTAACCCGTTTAGGTCCTTACGTGACGGCAAGCTCTCTTGATTAACAATAATTACATTTTATTAAATCACTAACCATTTCTAGTATCATGATGCATACATTTAAACCAAGTTAAACTAGCTAACCAAATTCAAAGTTTACTAATACAAGATTAATTAAGCTTCATTTTTCAACTATCTTAACTAACCAAGCACCAATCATCCAACATAATTACTTATAATCAAGAATTCAATATCAATAACAAGGTTGCAAACTAATCATCAAAGATAATCATAGAAAATACTTCAAATGTCATTACAAACAAAGTTTAACAAACTAATGGTTATAATCTAGCAAGGGATTGTTGTGTTTTTGCCCAAAGGCTACAATAATACATAAATCATAATCTAAGTACTTGAAAGATTAACAAAAACATGGAAAGATTAGAAAATCAAACCATAAACAAGTACTAGACTAAGGATCCGGGTAGTAATCGATCTAAACGAGACAATGTGGCTTGAATCCGGGTGAAAGCTAATGCCTCCGGAGCCTGAAAATCGCCTGCTAAGCTCTCCAAAAATCCAGAATGTCGAGCAGAATGTTTCTGCTGTGTTTTTATACTTTTTGCTGTTGCACGGTCGTTCTCCCTGTGGAACGACCGTTCACTTTATTCAATTATTGGGGATGGGTCACCATACTGCATACGTCATCGGATCGTTGACCAGATTCGAAATGGCACGACCGTTCTTTGTGTGGAACGGTTGTTCAGTTCCGGGCTACTTGTTGCACGCCAAGTCGCACCTACCGTTCAGATCCGAGACTCTGCTAATTCACCGGAGACGCACGGTCGTTCCTCAGATGGAACGACCGTTCTTCACCTAGTCGCTTGTTTTCCTGGAACGACCAGTCGCACCTCTCGTTCATTGCCGAGATATTCAAGTTTGTCGGAGATGCACGACCGTGCCACAGGTGGAACGGTCGTTCCACAGGCCCAGTTTAGAATCCTTAACAGAATGTCCGCAGCTTCGTCGTTTTGTCCGGAAAGTCCTCGTTTTTGCTATCATCTTGTCTGGAATGCAGTTTTAGGCCTGTAAACATAAATGTAGATAAATAAGTATCCGAATGACGGTTTTACGGCCAAAAACACATAAAATAGGGGTAAAACGGGGGACTAAAATATGTGTAAATTAACGAATATCAACTATCATCTTGTTTTTTAACCTTCTGCTTTGCCACTCGAGCATTTTCAGCATCTCTTTCGGCTAGATATTTTAAATGCTCTTTCATACTATCTGCCCAATACGAATTATCATCAGCACTATCTTCAACAATTTGAGCAATAAAAGCTTTAGCCTTTAAGATCTCTTCATCCGGACAATATTTGTCCCAGCTAAAACCTTCTGGCAATCTTTCATCCTCTTGCTTGACTAGATAAGCTTTCTTTGGTTCTTCAATCTCCTTCCTTGCATGTGAAGTTTGTGATGATTGTTGTTGATACGGTTGTTGAGCAACTTGATGATAAATCTCTTTCCGATAGTAATCATTGTTCCCGAAAGGATTTTTAGCTCCACTTGCTTTGCGGTTTGTGCATTCTCGCTTTAAATACACTTTTTCCCTGCAACGAAAACAAGTAACTTTAGATTTATCAAATCCTAAAGTAGAAACATTTGCATCACGAAAATCATCTCTTCCAGTAATCTGTTTAAACTTCTCAGCTCTTCTCAACACACTAGCCAAACACCACTTAATATCCATAAGTTCCATCTCTTCAGCATCAATCTGATCGTAATCCTCTTTTGTCAACATTGGACTTCCGATACTTCCTACAACTAAACTTCCATAAGATTCTAACATAGTCACCAACAAATACATATGACTTTTAGCTACTTCTTCAGAGTAATATTGATCATTCTCAAGATTTAGTGCAATGTTGCATTGTAGAACTTTGCCACTCTTGGTTGCTGAAAAATTTGGATCGAATGACGGATATGAAGAGAATCCCGTTTTGCTACTTGATCCTTGAGATTAACTTTTAGAAGAACCTTTGCATTGAAAGCTGTTTCAATCTTTGGTGCAATGTAGGTCTTATCACTAGAACCTCCTTTGTAATAAAGACCAATGTCTTGTTCACCATCATAGTTCTTCATTCTCGCTATCTTTCGTTGTTCCATCTCTTGAGCTTCGATTTGTTCAATAAAATCGCTCAGCGTTAGATTGTCAAATTCAGGTTTATTTTTCAACATCATAAGATACGTGCCCCAAACATCTTGTGGCAACGCATCGGCCAACTTTTCAATCAATTCTTCTTTATCTTTATTGATGTTCAATCTTTTCATATTCATCACCAAATTGCAATATCTTTCTATAATCTGCTTGGTGTTTTCAGTTCTCAATCCACGGAATAGATCAAATTCTTTCTTCAAAAGCGACATTTTGTTCTTGATCATCTCTTTACTTCCAACAAAATTTGATTTTAGATTTTTCCATATTGAATGTGCACTTCCGTTATATTGGAGTAAAATCAATATTTCTTCCTTAACAGCTTGCTGCAAGAGACTAACCATCATTTTTTCATTTTTGTATTTCTTTTTCTCATCAACATCTAGATCTTTAATATCAACCTTCTGTCTGTTCTCCTTAACCGGTCTAATATATCGAAATTCAGTATATTCCCATGCATCTAAGTAATATGCTTGAACCCAATTTTCAAAACATTCTGCCCATCGACTATACTCCTCAATACTCATAAGCTTAGGCGGTTTTTGCGTAGTGCCCGTTTCAGTTTCTAGCATCGTACTCTGAGTCACAGTCATCGGAGTTACAAAGGCGTTATAGAACTCGTTCTCCATGATTTGGTTATCAAAAATTCACAAACACAAACTTTCAAACGAAATGGGTTTCTTCAAACGAAATGAACCTTTCAAGCGAAATGGACCCTACTCAAACGAAATGAACCTTTAAAGCCAAATGGACCAATTCGTGCGAAATGGATGCAAGTTCAAACGGAATGGATCTACTACTCCCAATTCGTGTGAAATGGAATATTGTTTCAAACGAAATGGTCCTTGGTGCGAAATGAAAGCCCGTTTCGTGCGAAATGGAAGCAAGGTCAAACAATCTGTTATCCAATTCATGCGAAATGGTGCTGACGTCACACTTTCGGACAGTTTTTGATAAAATTGATCAAGTTTTAAGCCGATTTAAGGTCTGATTCTTTCAAGGATTTGTTAAAATAGTGTTTCGCACGTTATGTGTGAAAATTAAGCCATTTTATCCGTAAAATCTTGTTAATTTTGAAAAATGATGAAGAAAGTGAGTAGAAATCAGAAATTTTTAGCTGAAATGGTAAGAACTCTTCCTCCTGAGCTCTGATACCACATGTAGGATCGTTTGCATGACCAAACGAGTCGTTCAGAAGAGATCTCGTCCAATACGAAAGGCGAAAACAGACGTATCAGAGTTATTTCAGCTGGTTTGCACTTAGATTCACTTAAACTGTCTCTTGTATTGATATCAGATCGTTTTATAATGCTGGAGACACTTCGTCAGAGCTTCGCTACCGGAATCGAAACATTACAAATGAAATCACTAAGGCACCTATATATAGACCTCCCATTTCGCACGGAACAGACTCACACGAAATGACCAATGTCATTTCGTACGAAATGGCATTCCCATTTCGTGCGAAATGGTCTTTTCCATTTCGTGCGAAATGGTCTTTTCCATTTCGTGTGAAATGGCACAAATCTATATGATTCTCATTTTTCTCGTACTTCGTGCCCTGATCTATCTAATCTAATACAAGACTCGATACAAGACGAAGTCGACAGACATATGCACCAACACTTGTGAATGGCCCAACTTAAGTATGCAAGTTAAATGGCGAACTTCAATGATCGTTGATTGAACCAACGAGATATCATTTGATTTTACATTAAAGCTTAAGTTATGTCATATTATGTAATTATTTGTATTTGCCTAATTTACATAAATGTAGCATTTCTTGCCCAAAGGTGTTATGTTATATTTATGTGTTTTACCTTATTATTTATGTTCATTCGTCACAATACATGAATTTTGGTCAAAGCCAAAGCCAAGCCAAATTTTATGTAGAACATTGAGACATTCTATATTTATGTGTGTTCATAATATATGAATTTTGTTCAAAGCCAAAGCGAAGCCAGAGTTCATGTAGAACACTAAAGACGGTCTATTATTTATATTGTTCATAGTGCCTGAATTTTGGTCAAAGCCAAAGCGAAGCCAAAATTCAGGCAGAACATTAAGTCGGTTTATTATTTATGTTCATGATGTATAAATTTTGGTCAAAGCCAAAGCGAAGCCAAAATTTAGGTAGATCATTAAGCCGAGATTTATTATTTTATATCGTTCATAATGTCTGAATTATGGTCAAAGCCAAAGCGAAGCCAAAATTCAGGTAGAACCTTAAGTTAGTATGTTATTTTGGTGTTGTAGTAGACTATATATAACAACCCTACTAAAAACTCTTATAACATCCCTATACGCCTTAAAATACACCCCGTATACGAAAAACGATCCAAAATACCTTTAATTTTATAAAAATTAAATAAAAACAAATATATATACTCGCTCGCGGGGCGCGACGGAGCCAAGAAAGGCTGTCACGGGTCGCGACCTCCATGACACCAGGCCGCACCCTATGCTGACACGTGTCCCAACTCGTGTTGAAGCTATCTCGTGACTGGCCAAGGCTAGGCCCTACTAGACCTAGTTCGCGGGGCGTGACACACCCCTGTGTGTCTGTCGCGGGGAGCCAGAGACCCCTAGATCAGCCCTATAAATAGCGAATTCGAGATTCATTTGTTCGTCGCTCAAAATCTCAAACTCGCTCTCAAATTCTGAATTGTAAAAATAATATCGGGTGTAATACACCCCTAATTAGCGAAGCTCTGCCTTGTTGTAGGTATTTTAACCCCCGGTTACGTATTAGATACGCTGCCCGATTGATCTAGTGCTCCGTAACGCATGTCGAGGATCTGCCTGACCCAGTTGTTGGAGTTCTTCCTCGGGGAGGGTATAGCTAATGTTAATTTGGGTTATTATACTAACGCGTGTGCATTGTTTAAATTATTAGATTATAACCAGGAAGTCACAAGGGAAATACCTAAAATAGCAATGTGAGTTAATCCTTCTTTCTATAAACTGTTTTTACAAAACCTCAAATGTTTTAAATTATAATTCACAGTGATTGAGTATTTGTAAATCTATAATTATCGTCGGTATGTTGGGGTTTTGTATACATAACTTGTTACTACACTGTGAGTAGTAACATTACCACAAGTCAGGATTGACAGTACCGTGAGTGGTAATTAAAGTAGACATAAACAAATGTAATTGCTAGATTGCCCTCAATGCTGTAAAATGATAAAACCTGCTTTGATTCAACTGGGATTCACTAGCCAGAATTTCTTGCTGATAAAATGTTTTTAAACACATTTCAGGTAACAAAATGTGAAAGCCAAATAGAAGCCAGCTGAAGAGCACTAAAGGCTTGGAAAAGTGGCTATAAAAGTTACCGAAATAAAGAAGAAGTTTTATTTAAATAAATTAGGGTTTCCCTATAAACATGTTTGTAATGGAAACTTGGGTTTATCCCAATATATTTATTAATAATAAAATGTGGTGTTTTACTCTGATAAAATATTTCCTAACTACGGTCCTGATGTAAATTCCGCTGCCAAATTAATGATAAACACCGATACCACCATCTCTGAGTAGGTCGCGACCGCCCACCTCTCGGAGCAGGGGTCGGGGGTTGCGATAGAAGGTGGTATCAGAGCTACAGCCACAGAACTGTTATGCGGACACCAAAATTTTATCCATTATGTTAGGAAATAATCTACGTGATTTCGTGCATATCTGTATATTATTGTTTTGTGTTATTTGAAAATTTGTTAGTTTACAGTATGAGTGATCAAGGACCACCGGACGCCTATCGTCAACTGTCTAGTTCTTGTAGAAATGAAGGAACTTCTTCCCAGCATACCCCCTTGGGGTATTTTGCTGACACAGAAGAGGAGATTTTCATATTTAAGGCACAATCCAAAGAACCATTCCCTACCAAAAAGAGAGGATGGTTCAGTCGGGGAGCACACGAGCGTAGGAAAAGAATGAGGAAGTTGCAGCAGCAAAAAGCCTTAGCAGCAGTAAATAGAGAAATGAATGCCCAGACTCAAGGCATACTCAATAGGTGACTAGCCAATTTCACATATTAGCTACCACTGCCGTAGACCCAAACTTAGAACAAATCATTGCACTACAGCCACTAACATTGTTTCCAAGTCAACCCATGGAAATCGAACCTAACCCAGGAGACTAGATTCCAATACATGCCTTCGACCTAAATGAAATCCGTAGAGTTCCAGCACCAAACCCTCTAGCTTAAGACCCATGGAATGATGACCACAGGGATTATCAAGAACTTTACCCACAGGAGGAACTCATACCCAACCCTGTAGCACCATGCCCTAACCTTGACCCTCTAGATCCATACTGGGATGACGATCAGTATGTTCGGGAAATACAAGAAAACCCATACCCATATGGAGAACCGTACCACCGTACCCTGACCTGATACCAGCACCACTACCACCCATGAGTACCAAAAACTTGCAAGAGCTCCGTACCTTTGGTGAGGAGTTGTTAGATGAAAGTGAAAGGATAAGGCAAATAGGAGAGAGGCTCGTTTGGAAGTACGATGAGCGCAATATGCAATACTGGATGAACCGCTAGTAACAACAACAACAACAACAACAATAATAATAATAATAATAATAATATAGATATAAATATATATATGCGAGTAGTTTGAAAAAAAAATCAACTGAAATAGATAATCCACTACCTACTGATGCATAGTTAGTATGGTATTTTAAAATTCAGTTGCAGCATGTAATATATAGATATATGAAATAGAGTAAATGTCGCAATGCACGATGATTTTGATCAATGTGTTTGTTTGTATGATTGTTCGCATTAAATATTGTTATGTGATATTAATATTTGGTAAATGTTTATAATCCAGATGGACAACAAAGTGAATCTGGAAAACCCGGATAACGATAATAATGGGAACCAATTAGATAACAGTGTCGTCCAACACATAGTGGCATAAGGGATTATAGACGCTATGCCATATATTATCAAAACGGTTAAGGAAGCAGAAAATAATAAAAGTAATAGTGGAAGTGAACGACCACTTACTGAACCTAGTCACAGCGTAAACAATGGACCTCTACTTTAATTGCCTATTCCAAAAAGAAGAAGAACCATGTCATATGGTTGTTCTTACAAAGAATTCTGGTCTTGTAAACCAATGGAATTCTAAGGCAATGAAGGAGTCATTGCAGTTCTACGTTGGATAGAAAAGACTGAGGCAGTCTTAAAAATAAGGAAATGTGCAGAAGAAGATAAAATCATGTTTGCCTCCAATCTTTTTAAGAATGCAGCACTAGAATGGTGGAACACTATTTTCCAAGCTAGGGGAAGTGAAAGAGTCTATAATATGGAATGGACTGAGTTTAAGAACATGGTTGAAAGGAAATTTTGTCCTCCCAATGAAAAAGAACAGATAGCTAATAAGTTCTTAAACCTTAAAATAACTGGAGTAGACTATAAGGGTTACACTACCGTATTCTTCGAATATGCTAGAATAGTGCCAACCCTAGCCTCACCAGAACTTCTATTAATCTCCCGTTACATCTGGGATTAATCAGTGAGATTAGACATGTAGTCAAGGCAGCTAGACCACAAACTATATAAGAATCTGTAGAACTAGCAAATACCTTAACTGATGAACTAGTCCGTACACAAGCGGAAAACCAAAGGAAGAACCTAGCTCAAAAGCTTACCCAAGAATTTCGCTACGATAATTCTAACCGTGGGAAAAATATAGGTTCTACCTCTACACCTTACTGTAAGGCCTGCAAGAAGAAACATTCAGGGAGATGTTCTACATACTATAATTTCTGCAAGATATCGGGACATAAGGAAGAAGATTGTAGGAAGAAACCCAGCAATGGAGTATGTTTCAATTGTGGAGAAAAGGGGCATATCAAGGCAAATTGTCCGAAACTAGCTCCAGCCATGAACAACAACACTACTAAGAATGCTAGAGCATTTGTTCTGACTGTAGAAGAGGCCAATATGATTCTGGACGTGATTGCCGATACGTTTTTAGTTAATGATGTTTTTGCTAAAGTATTATTTGACTCTGGTGCGAACCAAAGTTTTATTAATACTTCATTTTACAAACTTCTCAATCAACCATTAACTAAACTCCAACAAGAATGCCTAGTAGTGACAGCAAATGGAGAATCCATTAAGATTACTGAAATCTTGCAGGGTGCAAGAATAGAAATTTTAAACCAAAATTTTATTGCTAATCTTTACCCAATGAATCTGGCTGGATTTGATATTGTGTTAGGAATGGATTGGTTAATAGCCAATAAAGCCAGTATTCTATGTGATCAAAAGTCAATACAAGTTAATTCACCAAAGGGTGAAAAGATCACAATTAAAGGAGACAAACCAACTAGGTCCACAAAATTCATCTCTGTGATGAAAACAGCAAGTTATGCAAGGAAAGGATCATTAGTGTATATGATTTCCATGATCATTAACACAAATGGAAAAGAATTGAAAGATATTCCCGTAGTATCTCAATTCTCAGATGTTTTCTTGGAAGATCTACCAGGACTACCGTAGGACAGGGAAGTCGAATTCAGAATTCACCTGCTACCAGGGACAACACCGATTGCCAAGGCACCTTACCGTTTAGCACCCGCAGAGATGCAAGAATTGAAGAAACAGTTAGATGAACTTTTGGAAAAAGGATTCATACAGCCTAACTCATCACTGTGGGGAGCACCAATCTTGTTTGTCAAGAAGAAGGACGGATCAATGCGTATGTGCATTGATTACCGAGAACTCAATAAAGTCATGATTAAAAATCGGTACCCATTACCGAGAATCGATGATTTGTTTGATCAACTACAAGGAGCTCGATTCTTTTCCAAGATCGATTTACGCTCAGGATATCATCAATTAAACTTACAGGAAGAGGACATTTCTAAAACCGCTTTTAGAACAAGGAATGGCCATTATGAATTTACCATCATGCCATTTGGTCTAACCAATGACCCGAGTACATATATGGACATGATGAATGGAATATGTAAACCATATCTGGATAAATTCATAATTGTCTTTATAGATGATATTCTCATTTACTCTACGAGTAAAGAGGAACATGCAGCGCATCTGCATGCACACCTTACATTATTAAGAAAAGAAAAGCTTTATGCTAAATTTTGGAAATGCGAGTTTTGGTTATAAGAAGTGCAATTCCTTGGACATTTAGAAAATCATGAAGGAATATATGTAGATCCCACAAAGATCGAGGCAATTACTAAATGGAAAGTCCCTGAATCACCAACGAAGGTGAAAAGTTTTCTAGGACTGGCCGGTTATTATAGACGGTTTATCCAAGATTTTTCTAGAATAGCCATTCCCTTAACAAAGCTGACTTGTAAATCTGTTAAGTTTGAATGGGGACCAAAATAAGAAGAAGCCTTTAGAATTCTTAAGCAAAGATTAACCAATGCACCTATACTAGCGTTACCAGAAGGAACTAAAGACTTTGTAGTCTACTGTGACGCGTCTAAGTTAGGTTATGGATGTGTGTTGATGCAACGTCAAAAAGTTATAGCTTATGCCTCTAGACAACTTAAGAATCATGAAGAGAATTATACAACCCATGATTTAGAGTTATGAGCCAAAATTTTTGCCCTTAAAATTTGGAGACATTATCTTTACGGTAGTAAGTTTACCATTTTCACCGATCATAGGAGTTTAAGATATGTTTTGGGTAAAAGGAGTTAAATATGAGACAGAGACGCTGGATGGAAATTCTTAGTGACTATGATTGTAATATCCACTATCATGCAGGAACGGCTAATGTAGTAGCTGATGCTTTAAGTCGAAAGTATCATGAAAAGCCAAAAAGAGTACGTTCTCTCAAGTTAAATCTACAGATAGATTTAAATGATCAGATTAGAGAAGTACATGAATCAGTTATCAAGGACGATATTGAAAAATCAAAAGGAATGATTAAGGAATTAGAACAAGGAACAAATGGAATTTGGAGTTTCCATAAGAAAAGAATTTGGATACCCAAATAAGGAAACCTACGCCACCGAATATTAGAAGAATCCCATAAGTCTAACTATACGATACATCCTGGAAGTGATAAAAGTTATCAAGACTTAAGAAAGAATTTCTGATGGATAGGAATGAAAAAGGATGTAGTAGTTTATGTTGCCAAGTGTTTAACTTGTTCACAAGTTAAAGTTGAACATCAGAAACCCTCAGGTTTATTACAACAATTAGAAATGCCAATATGGAAATGGGAATTGATAACAATGGATTTTGTTACCAAATTACCCAAGACACGAAAAGGTAATGATATAATCTGGGTGATTGTAGACATGCTAACCAAGTCTGCTCATTTCTTACCGATGAAGGAAACTTTCAGCATGGAACCATTAGCTAAGTTATATGTAAATGAAATAGTTTCATTACATGGAATTCCTTTATCAATTGTTTCTGATAGAGATAGCCGTTTTACTTCTCATTTTTGGACTAGTTTCCAAAAAGCAATGGGAACCAAGATAAATCTAAGCACAGCTTATCATCCTCAAACGGATGGACAAAGTGAAAGGACAATTCAGACAATGGAAGATATGCTTAGAGCTTGTGTAATTGATTTCGGAGGAAATTGGGACAATCATTTACCATTAATAGAGTTTTATTACAATAACAGCTATCATACCAGTATTAATACTGCACCATTTGAAGCACTATATGAACGAAAGTGCCGAACTCCAGTCTGTTGGGCAGAAATTGGAGAAAAGCAACTGTCTGGACCCAAGATAGTACAAGAAACAACATACAAGATTATTCAAGTCAAGGAAAGACTAAAAGCAACATGCGATCGTCAAAAGAGTTATGCTGATAACAGGCAAAAACCATTGGAATTCCAAATAGGAGATAAGGTATTGTTAAAAGTTTCTCCATGGAAAAGAGTAGTCAGATTCATCAAGAGGGGAAAACTAAGCCCTAGATATGTTGGACCTTTTGAGATTAACAAAAGGATAGGACCAGTAGCTTACCAGCTACAACTGCCAGAGGAAATGACAGGAATACATGATGTGTTTCATGTATGTAATCTCAAAAAGTGCTTAGCAGATGAATCATTAGTAGTACCTCTTAAAGATATAGAGGTAAATGAGAAACTTAAGTTTGTAGAGAAGCCTCTACAAATTGAAGACAGGAAGATCAAGAATCTCAAACACAACAGACTGGTTCTAGTTAAATTAAAATGGGATTCCAAGAGAGGACCAGAGTACACTTGGGAGCTCGAATCAGAGATGCAGAGGAAATATCCACACTTGTTCCAGTAGACCTCGAGGACGAGTTCTAAAACAAGGTGGGGAGGATATAACAACCCTCTTAAAAAGTCTTATAACATCCCTATATCCCTTAAAATACACCCCGTATATGAAAAACGATCCAAAATACCTTTAATTTTATAAAAATTAAATAAAAACAAATATATATATTCGCTCGCGGGGCGCGACAGAGCCAAGAAAGGTTGTCGTGGGCCACGACCTCCTTGACACCAGGCCGCACCCTATGCTGACACGTGTCCCCACCCGTGTTGAAGCTATCTCGTGACTGGCCAAGTCTAGGCCCTACTAGAACTAGCTCGCGGGGCGCGACACACCCCTGTGTGTCTGTCACGGGGCACCAGAGACCCCCAGATCAGCCCTATAAATAGCGAATTCGAGATTCATTTGTTCGTCGCTCAAAATCTCAAACTATCTCTCAAATTCTGAATTGTAGAAATAATATCGGGTAGAATACCCCCTAATTAGTGAAGCTCTGCCTTGTTGTAAGTATTTTAACCCCCGATTACGTATTAGATACGCTGCTCGATTGATCTAGTGCTCCGTAACGCATGTCGAGGCTCTGCCTGATTCAGTCGTTGGAGTTCTGTCTCGGGGAGGGTATAGCTAATGTATATTTGGGTTATCATACTAACACGTATGCATTGTTTAAACTATTAGATTATAACCAGGAGGCCATAAGGGAAATACCTAAAATAGCAATATGAGTTAATCCTTCTATTTATAAATTCTTTTTACAAAACCTCAAATGTTTTAAATTATAATTCACAGTGATTGAGTATTTGTAAATCTACAATTATCGTCGGTATGTTGGGGTTTTGTATACATAACTTGTTACTACCACAAGTCAGGATTGACAGTACCGTGGGTGGTAATTAAAGTAGACGTAAACAAATGTAATTGCTGGATTGCCCTCAATGCTATAAAATGATAAAACCTGTTTTGATTAAACTGAGATTCACTCGCAAGTATATCTTGCTGATAAGATGTTTTTAAACACGTTTCAGGTAACAGATTATGAAAGCCAAATAGAATACAGATGGAGAGCACTAAAGGCTTGGAAAATTGGCTATAAAAGTTACCGAAATAAAGAAGAAGTTTTATTTAAATAAATTAGGGTTTTTCCCTATAAACATGTTTGTAATGGAAACTTTGGTTTATCCCAATATATTTATTAATTATAACATGTGGTGTTTTACTCTGATAAAATATTTCCTAACTACGTTCCTGATGTAAATTCCGCTGCCCAATTAATGATAAACACCGATACCACCATCTCTGAGAAGGCCGCAGCCGCCCGCCTCTCGGGGCAGGGGTCGGGGGTTACGACACTATATCTTCAATATAATAATTTGTGTACGCCTTACTTGATTACCCCATATTGTAAATCAATCCAAGCTTCTTCTTAAGTTTGTATCTCATCTATTTCATCCACTCTAATTTCAAAAACCTAAAATGTTTTGCTTACTAAAGAGTTTCTATAAAATTTGCACTTATTGGATTGTTGGTTATCTCTTAAGATATGACAATCTTACTACTTTCTCTTTTCTGATAAAAGTGTCACAAAAGAAAATTAGAGCATGACTAGTGGGATAAGTCAAACATTATATCTCTTATGATAATCAAGAACCCACTTAATTATTGCTATCATGTGAGATATTCTAGATTCTAAATTTCCTAAGACTAATTTGTTTTCTTTGGAAGAATCGAAATAACTCCTAAGATGCATGCATTACTCTAGATTCGCATTATAAAGATTAGTGGCATATGTGAATACAACATGATGTACAATACATGACCCATAATTTAAAGGTTTACACATGGAAATCAATACACTTTTCTGGTGCATTACATATTACTTTTCCACTAATACCATAAGTTGCCTTAAGAATCAACTATACCACTCAAGAAAACCAAAGGAAAATGAGTGTGTTGATTAGCAGCATATATACAGGAAAAGGAATGCATGAAACTGGAAAATTAGATGTTATTCATCTCACCGCCACTAAACCTAAAAGGAAGATACTTTTAATATTTGGAGACAATGTACAAGTACTACTTCCAGCTATATGTTTCTTCAAAGGAAAGTGTCGCTACAAATTTATGCCATTAAACTAGGCTTGAGCATCGAGACTATCCATAATTCAATGGAACAACTAGCTAAGATAAGTAGTTAGATCTTTATGATATTTAAGTCTGCTAATGATAATATTCCAATTAACACATGATGGGTTGAGTCTAGTTCTATATGTTTACTTACCAGAAATCGACAAATAATTAATGTGACAACCCTCCCAATTACAGGTATCCGTACAATTAATTAATATTAAATTTGTGCTTAATGAATGTGCTTGATTTCAACTGATGTTTGAACTGATTTCTGATTTCTGTTACATACATATATATGCATCACATTTCATACTGTCACTCCATTCATTACATACAAACTTTAGTGACAACTTGATGCACAAAGCACAGTTAGCACAGTGAGCGGATAACTCAGAAACATGCTGACAATGCCAGCACATAAACAGACACTATATTGAGGCCTAGTATGAGCCAGGGACAAGGTACTACACTAGTATGGAGTGTAGGGAAGTAAGGACCATAAAACTGCGTCACTAGGTGATAGTTTAGGTGCCGAAAAGTGCCTAAAACCCACTTAAAATGCAAAATTCTGCATCTATTAACAAAATTCAGCATTTAAACATGCTAGTCACTTGCAAAATTATGGCAAAATGGTCCTGTATGCTTTCCTAAGTGTCGGGAATTAAAAGGGTCACTAAAAGTTACATAAAGGACACTTTATGATATAACTTAGCACTCTAACGGAATGGTATATAACCGAACAACCGGACATTACCCGGAGCTCAAAAATATTGTTAAAAACATTGTTACACTTTTTCTGAGCTAGTCTTGGTTCCCGAACACTTAAACACACTATATAATACATGGTACACACTAAAGACTAGACATACCACTTTAACCTTCCACTTATTACATTTTACCATCAAAATATTACATTTAACCCCCCCCCCCCCCCCCCCGCTTGGCTGATTTCGGTTCAAGCATGGCCCCACAAGATTTTTTTTTTTAAATTTTGCACAATCCCCATGCAATCTCTTTAGAGATTATTGTTGGTGCATACGTCTGTCGACTTCGTCTTGTATCGAGTCTTGTATTAGAATTGTTAGATCATGGCATGAAGTACGAGAAATGGCCAGTGCCACTTTCAGGCGAAATCACCATCACTATAAATACCCTTGGAACGAAATCATTTGTAAGGTTTTGTAATTCCGGTACCGAAGTGCTGCCGACGTGTCTACTGATCTGTAAACTTGTTATAATCAATATACAAGACATTTAGAAGTGAATCAAGCTGTTTTATAAGTCAATTCATCTGTTTCAGCCTCTTGAATTGATAAGAACTCTTCTGATTGACTCGTTTGGGTCACAAAACGATCCTATAAGTGGTATCAGAGCACAGGAGGAAGAGTTCTTGCTAAAACAGCCATAATTTCTGATTTCTACACCTTCTTTTACAAAATTTACAAGTTTTTACGGTCAAAATGACTTGAATTTCACATATTGTGTGCGAAACAGTGTTTTAATGAATCCTTGAAAGAATTAGACCTTAATTCGACCTAAAATTGGTAAAATTCGTAATTCCACTTGAAAATCAGATCGTATATGATGATGTCAGCAGCATTTCACACGAAATTAGCACTTGATTCCGCTTGAAATTGTAATTTCATTTGAAAAGTACCCTTGATTTCACACGGAATTACCTAATTTCACTTGAAAAAGTTAATTCCGCTTCTGGGTGTAATTCCGTTTGAGAAGTTTCACACGAAATTAGATAATTTCAAACGGAATTACATATTCTGTTTGAAAGTGTGTTGTTTCACAAGAAATCAGGTATTTCATGCGAGAGTGATTCCATTTGTGAGGTGATTCCGTGTGAAGAGGTTGATTCCGCACCAAGACTTGATTCCGTTTGAGTTTGGTATTTCGTGTGAAATTGTGTTTTTGAGACTTGTGTTTTGTGAAACAATTTGCTGAATCATGGAAGAGGAATTCTACAATGCATTTGCTACACCAGTTGCTCCGGTTACAGCTGCTGAAACTCTTTACAGTGAGAATGAGACGGGAACTTATCAAAAGCCACCAAAGCTTATATACATCGAAGATTTTAAGGGATGGCAAAATAGATTTGAGAACTGGGTGCAAGCTTACAAGTTTGACGCATGGTGTGCGTTAGAGAAAGATTATGAGAAACCGAAAAATGAACGCGGGCTTGAAAAAGCATTTTGTGACTTTTCAGAGAGTGATAAATTGAAATATACAAGTGATAAGATGATGATCAGTATTCTTCAACAAGCAGTTAAAGAAGATATCTTTGTTTTACTCCAACATGAAGGTACAGCTAGGTCAATTTGGAATGCATTGATTCAGAAGTTCAAAGGAAGTGCAGATATGATCAAAAACAAAAAGGCGTTGTTGAAGAAATCATTTGATATGTTTGTAGCTTTTGACCATGAAACAACAAAGATGACCATTGATAGATATTGTCATTTGGTCTTGGAAATGGGAAGATTGGACATTAAGAAAGATGATGATGAATGGGTTGATAAACTTGCTGATGCATTACCACAGAAGAAATGGGGAACTTATCTGTTGATTGTAAAACATATGAGAAAAACTGAAAATATGAATCTGGCACAGTTTATTCAGCAGATTGAAGAGCACGAGTTGGATATTCAGAAAACAGCAATCATGAAGAATCCAAATGCTCAACAAGATGTCAGTTTATACTACAGAGGAAATAAATTTGAAGCTACTCCCAGCCCAAAGATCCAAACTGGTTTCAGTGCTGATATTGTAGGATCGGTTTTGACACCGTACGATTGCGTAACGAACGTTCGACGTGCGGAATCCGTGAACGTGTGTGACCAAACACCCAAGAACGTACAAATAACGTGATTCTATTGATATGATGTCGTATACAAAGCCGTGAATCACGTGGAGAGACTTTCTCTCTCTAGACTTTCTCTCTCTAGGATTAGATCTCTAAATCTCCAAATGAACCAAAAGTCTTAAACTTTACAACTAAAGCTCCTATTTATAGGCACAAGGTTATAATGAGAAATCTCATTATTTACAAAATTGTCACCTTGCCTTTACTAACTAGTAACATCATCAAGTCTTGCATTCTTCGGTTTCTACTACGATTTTGATTGACGGAGGCGATATACACTTAATGCACTAACAGACTCCCCCTTGGATATTGCCGTAGTCAATCTCGTAGCATCTTGTCTTTCTCTATCTTGAACAGAATCCCCGTGGATCTGTCTTCGAGCTTCCGTTGCTCCCCCTCTCGGTAGTCTCTTTCTTCAGGCTCCCCCTTTCGTCAAGCTTCCGTGCTTTTGGGATCGACACCTGGATTTCCGTATACAAGCTCCTCCAAAATATTTATCTGGCTTTTTGAATCCACGCTTCCTCTTGCGTTGAGCTTGTCTTCAGACTCCCCTTTAGACTCAGCTGTCGGGATCGTAGTCTGGCTTTCATAGATTCACAATTTCAGGATCAATTCCTGGCTCTATTCTGTATCTGCTCAGGATTTGAAACCTGGTTAACCTGCACATCCTCTACCTCAACATAAGTTTCACAAATTTATAATAGTTGAATTTAATAAACTTACTGGTAGACATCATTTATTCAACAATCATACTAGTTACATCAAATTCAACTGAATGACCTTGATTAACTAAGCATACAATCTTACAAAACATTTGTATATGACATTCAAAGTTTTCAACATATTCTCCCAACCCTGTTCATCATGTTTAGCACTTCGAATTTTGAAAATCAACTCTTCAACATCAGTTGTCGAAAATCTTTTTGTATTTTCAAAATTTTATGCTAAAACACTCCGAAAATCTTTTTGGATTTTTGTTTTAGAGAAATGCAGTAAAGAAATATGTACAAACAATATTTTTGTAAATTTGTGTAAGAGGATCATATCAGTTCATGAGACAAATCACTAGCACCGTTAAGCTTTAATCATTTTAAGTTCTAAACGATTCACCTTGATTGTCGATATACTGATCCATCTTAAATCCTCACACAAATTTCAATTTACTCAGGATACGATTTAGATGTCTTATGAACTTAGCTCATTCATGTGTCCCACCTCTTGAATATACTCCCGTATCCAGAATCCCAATATTCAGTCTTACAGGTGAGTATACTACAATGATATATGTACCTAAATTAGGTAATGCGAGGGCTAAGGAATCTCAGGTCGATACTTCCGTATGCGTAGAGAGATATCAGCTTCGACTTTACGGTATGTCCCCTTTAGAGGATCTTTTAGCTACAACAGCAGCGACTATCAATTTTATTGTTTCATCTGCATGCTGAGGGTTTATGCTATGTTTCAAGCATTTGTGGAAAGTATTATCCAAGGACTAGGTCAGAACTTCCATTCAGCAGAAGTCCCAGAATAATACCCCAGACATCATTGAGTATAAAAACCTAGTATATCAGAACACGAGACCTTTCAAACGAGATTTTAGGGGTTACCTATATATCCAAGTAGTGTTCCCCACGAATTTCACAAGTTTGAAATTTTAGGTTTATATCCCGAATAAATCTACTAAATGTGCGAAAACCTATCGACACATCATCAATGAAGCCGTTTATCACATTTGACATTTCATATCTTTAGCATGCTGTGATAGTTCACTGATTTACTATCATTTCCTCTTTTTCACAACAAAACTCATTTTTGCTTTTTCAATGTTTTTGGCATTTTCAAATTTTCTATTTTTTCCAAAATTTTTCTCCACCTAAAATCAAAATATGTTTCAATTTTGATTTTCAAGGAAAATTTGAAAACAAACTGACAACGGATATCGAATTACTTTAATTCGCCATCCACTTGGCATAAACAATCAGAACTCCCCCTGTCAACAAACCATTTTCCCATTATGATTTCAAAACACTTAAGTTTGTTTTAATCAAATGATTTTTCTGGAAAATTAGTTTTGTTTGACTTTTCACAAACTCGGGGATCATTTCATCACATTGTTTTCTTTTAATCACTTGTCGGAAAGATAAATCAAGTACAACTTAATGTCCTTGATTAATCTTTTGTAATTCGAAATATCACAGTTACCATCCTGTGAATTTCTCAAGAAAGATGCCGATACCTGCTTCACACTTACCAACCTGGAAGCTCCGGTAAGTCAGGTTTTTCATTTGAAAAGATCTACCCAAGCCTGACCAGCCTTGGGTTTGACAGTTTTTACCTCAATTTGTGGCTCCTCTGATTTTACCGAATCAGAATCATTACCAGAACATGGCTTGTCTGACTTTGACCTGTCAGATTCATTGCCTGATGGTGGCTTGTCTGATTTTGACACATCAGATTCATCGCCGACCATTTTCTTCTTCTTCTTTTCTTCTTTCGTCCTCAGATTTGTATCCGATGAATTCGTCTTGCTTGACTTTGCAATCGAGTTAGCTGATTCATCAGAACTCTTATTCAATCTGTCCGGTGAACCCGAAGACAAAATTTTCTCCAAATATTCTCTTGCCTTCTTCCTCTTCTTCCTCAGTCTGTCTTTCTGCCCCTGAGAAAGCTTCACTTTCTTTTCTTGAACTTTAGGTTCTTGAACCTTCTGTTCTTTGGGCTTGACGTTGACTGGTTTCTTTGTCAATTTCTGAAAATTAACCCTCAATCTTTCATTTGATCTCCTTGGGCAATCTCTGGCAATATGACCTCTGATTTGACAATTATAACATCTTCTTGTCTCATAACTCCAATTCTGGCAGTTAACAGCAATGTGTCCTCTCACACCACAGGTGTAGCACATTCTGTTATCGTACCATTCACCACTTTCACACCATATGCTTAGATCATAACATTGTCTGGCTTTGTAGTAATCATCACTCTTCTTCAATGCTGGATTTGACTTTTGAGCACTGTGGTCAAACCTGCACCACTTATTACCAATTATTTTTGAGTTTTGATTTTTAAATTTTTGTAATTTTTCAAAATGATTGGATGACTGAACTGATGAGCTTTTATTTTCATTTTGAAAATTTTTCAAATTTTTAACTTTTTGTTTCTGTTCTACAATTTTCTTAACAGGTTTTTGCTTAGAGCATTCACCTATTTCAGTAGACTGCAAAACAGTATTTTGAAATTTTCTTGTAATTTTAAAAATATTTTTCTTTTCTTTTCTTTTTCTATTTCATCATCAGCTTTGTCATCGCAATCTTCAATTTTGACTTTGTCAAAATTTGTGACATTGGCACTTATTGGAACAGAATTGATCGGTTTTGGACAGACATGTGATGTAGAATTCACAAAACCTTTCAAATTTTTTTCAAGCTCATCAATTTTATTTCGAGCAAATTCAGCTTCATTTTCAAGTCGAATGATTTTCTGAAGATGAGAATTTATTTCAATCTGTTTCTCAAGATTATTTTTAAAAATAACAGATTTTTCATCTTCTAAAACCTTCATTTGACTTTTAAAATCTTTTTCAATCTTCAATTTTTTATTATCAAAATCTTTTTCTTTTTCTTTAGAATTTTTGTTTTCTAGTGACAAACTTTCAACATTCTTCAAAAGTTTGTCATTTTCAGATCTCAGTTTTTCACAATTTAAGCGCAATTCCAGAATCTGTTCATTATCAGCTTTCTTCTCGTCTTTCAAAGTTTTTTTTCCAATGTCAAATTCTCCACATCTTTCAAGAGATTGACATTTTCTGCATCAGATTTTTCGCATTTTGAGCATACAACTTCACATTTTGAAGTTTCATCTTTCTTGGATTCTTCAATCTTTGACGTTCCTGCAAGAAAAATTTTAACCATATCAGCAGGATCTAAATTTTCATTCAAAAAACAACCTCTCTTGTGATCATATTTAATCTTTCTTCTTACATCAATACCATTTTCAATTCTTTTGATTATTTCAAGAATCACATCCAAACTTATGTATTTTGAGCTTCTTTCTAATTTCTCTATCAACTCTTTCTTTTTCTTTTCATTCTCATCATTGTGTTTTCTAAGCTCTCTGATGAAATCATAAAAACCAAATTTTGAGAACCTAGAATCCTTTTTCAATTTTCCCAAAAATTCATCCCAATCTGATGGTAACGCATCTGTAAACTTAGATATCTTTTCAGCATCTGATATCGTTAAGTAATACATTCCAAAACCTTTATATAAATCATCATATCGCTTATACGTATCATTAAAGTTCTCATATTTCCTACACGTAAAATGTTCAAATCTTTCAACCAAAATCTCCTTTTTTCTCAAAATGAGAACCACAAGTCCAATTGTTTATTCTTTCAAGATTAGCATTTTCCTTCTCGTCAAACATTTTAGCCATGATTTGAAATTCTTGAATAACCTGAAATATTCAACAAACACTTAGAAAGTTCTTGGTTTTAAAAATGACAGATTCAAACGGAATCTGTTGAAATGGAATGGTTCAAACGGTATAGTCTTTCTAACGAAATGGCTCTTCTCAAACAAAATATGTTATTCCGTTTGAGACAACACCAATCAAGTTTCAAACGAAAACTAGTTTCAAACGTGATGTCACTTTCAAACTTGATGTCACTTTCAAACGTGATGTCACTTTCAAACGTGATGTCACTTTCAAACGTGATGTCACTTTCAAACTTGATGTCACTTTCAAACGTGTACCACTCAAACGGTCACACCCTCAAACTGTCACACCTTTAAACGGTCACACCCTCAAATTGTCACACCTTCAAACGGTAGTGTCAGTTTCAAACGGGAAAGTATCAGTTTCAAACGGGAAGTGTCATTTTCAAACGGGAAGGTGTCAGTTTCAAACGGGAAGTGTCATTTTCAAACGGGAAGGTGTCAGTTTCAAACGGTCAGGACTGCTTCAAACGGACCTAAAAACTCGAATTTCTCCTAAACGGCTAGGAGTTTGAATCTGAAATTTGGTAGGGTTATAGATCAGGTGTTTTTGCACAACATATCAAAAAATCAAACGATTTGGACCGTAAAAACCAGTTCAATTTGATGAATTTCAGCGAAAAACGTGATAAAGGTGAAAAAAATTGAAGAAATAGATGAAATTCAGATCTGAAAATGCTGAAATCTGGTACGAATCAATGTGCTTGATCAGTGCAATCGAGCTCCTAGCTCTGATACCACTTGTAGGATCAGTTTTGACACCGTACGATTGCGTAACGAACGTTCGACGTGCGGAATCCGTGAACGTGCGTGACCGAACACCCAAGAACGTACAAATAACGTGATTCTATTGATATGATGTCGTGTACAAAGCCGTGAATCACGTGGAGAGACTTTATCTCTCTAGGATTAGATCTCTAAATCTCCAAATGAGCCAAAAGTCTTAAACTTTACAACTAAAGCTCCTATTTATAGGCACAAGGTTATAATGAGAAATCTCATTATTTACAAAATTGTCAACTAAAGCTCCTAACTAGTAACATCATCAAGTCTTGCATTCTTCGGTTTCTACTACGATTTTGATTGACGGAGGCGATAGACACTTAATGCACTAACATATAGTTCTTATGGAACAAAAGGTAGTACTGTGATTCAGAGTGGTGGAGATTCGTCTTCGTATTCAAGCTTTGATCCAAATCATACAACACCAAGTCCTCAACAGCAGAATTCTACAAATTTGCAGTGCTATGTTACTTTAAACATTCAACATGGTCAAAATTTGTCTCCAGAAATAGCTAAGCAACACATGGCATCACTCGTTGCTATGTTGGAATCATATGAAAGTTTGATTGCTGGCAAAATTGGAAATCTGATGCTTACAAAAGAAGATTATGACCAAATTGATGCAGAGGAACTTGAGTTGATGGATGTCAAATGGTGTATGGCTAGTGCTGTTAGAAGGGCAGAAAAATTTCAACAAATCACAGGTAGAGATGAGTTTCGGGGATTGGCTAATTCTCCATTTGGATTTGACAAGTCAAAAGTTACATGTTTTCATTGCAAAGGAAAAGGACACTTTAAACGAGAGTGTAAAAATCAAGATGCAACAAGAGGATCAGAAAAGAATGATTATTATCAGAAATCCATTTTTCATCAGATTGCTCAGCAACCACAAACGGCACATGCACGTGCTATTGAAGATGGAAAGAAAGCTTGTCTTGTTAATCAAGATGATGAAAAAGTTGCAGAGGGGTTTAGCTGGGATAAATACATTCCATCGGGTTCAGGATTTGTTGCTCAAATTTTGGAAGCAGAATCAGTCAAATCTCAGTCGAAAAGAATACCGATTTTTCCAGATTTAGGAAGTGATATGGATACCGATGATGAAGAAGAATATCTTAATAAAGCTAGAAAAGGTCTGGATCCTAACAGTTTTAATTTTTTTTTGCATATAAAGTTGAGATGCTGTATGAGAAGAAAATGGCCAGATTAAAGAGAGAGCTGGAAGCAATGAGAATAGCTGATGAAAAGACAAAGATGAAAGGTAAAGAACAAAATATTGAACCAAGGACTGAAAAAGTGATAGAAAAGATCGTTGAAGTGGAGAAAGTGGTAGAGAAAATTGTTGAGATTGAAAAAATAGTCGAAGTTGAGAAACTCGTTGAAGTTGAGAAAATCGTCGAGATAGAAAAAATTGTTGAAATTGAGAAGATTGTCGAGGTTGAAAAGACAGTTGAGGTCATTAAACCTTATTTGAAATGTTTGGAGCCTTGCAAACATTGTGAAGAAAACGACAAGAATATTGTTGAACTGGAAAATTTGAAAGAGAATTTAATGTCTGATGTGAAATATGTGAAAGAGTCATACGATTTTTGAACAACACAGTAAACGGTTTGAAAAAGACAAATTCAGAAATTGAAGCTGCTATGACAAAGATGAACTCAACATTAATGTCAAAGCAGAAGGTCATTAATGAGTACATTGAAGATTGTGCACAGTTGAAGAAAGATTTGGAACTCGAAAAAATTGAGAGTGAAAGAATCAAAAGGTTACTGTTGAGTTATACAACATTTGATTATTTGATTGATCGAGTTTATCCTACAGTTGCAGGTCTTGAAGCTTTCAAAGATAAAGAGACGGAAGAAACGGATGCTGGTAAGAAACAAAGTGTCAAGTATAACAAGTGTCCGCCTCCAATCTATGAGAGTTATTCCCCCAGAAATCCAAATGAAGAGCGTTTAAAAAAGGAAGTCAACATCAAGTTAAAGTCTGAAACCATTTATGAGTTACCAGACAATATTGATGTCACATTCACCGCATCTGACACTGATCATGAGTCGGAGTTGTTAAAGAAAGTGGTCGATCAGGTGTTGGATATGGATGAAGAGTCAAAGTCGGAGTCTAAATCTGAAAGTTCGAGTTCATCAGAAAAGAGTCTGAGTTCACCGGTCAAACGGTTTTACAATAAAGAATTCCTGTTATCAAAATCTAATTTTAATGATGGATCAATCAAAATAGCAAATACTTTGAATGATTCAGACAAATTATATTCTGATAAGGAATTCCCAATAAGAGGTGTTAAACCAGAAATGATAAAAAAGGTTTTCAAACTAACAGAAATTTATATCTCTGAAATAAAAGATGAAAATCTTTCTGTAAAACCTAGACCTTACACCTCAAGAATTCAACAAAGATTAAATAAGAAAAAGGGTTACAGTTCTGGTTCAGGTTATCAAAAGAAAACCAAACCATAATGGTAATTATAAAAAGAAAGGATTGGGTTTCATTTCGCCGGAAAATTATAAAAATGAGAAAAATTATAAATCAAAAACAAAATTTGTTGCAGGAGGAAGTTCTGAAGAAGAGCAGAAGAAACCATTCTGAAAACAGTCAAATCAAGAGTTTCTTGCTGAAAGAAATAAGAATTTGAAGAAATTTGTTCCAAAAGTTGATAGAAGAACCTGTTTCAAATGTCACAAGATTGGACACATTGCTTGGAACTGTCAACAGTCCAACAACACAAAACATGGAGTTTCTTCTAACTCTGAATTGAGAAAGAAGTTTGAGGATAAAACAAAACAATCTGCAGAAAAGGTTAAACATTTCAAAGATTCGACTTTCGAACTTGGTGAAAGTTCGAAAAGATTTTACGAAAGAAAAGCTGATTTGAACAAACAAAAGTGGATTGTAAAATCTGAAAGCAGTTCTGACAATGAATCTGATTCCATAAAATCAGAGGAGTCATTGGTTGAGAAAATGAGTGAAAATTCCGTTCCTGAGTTGAACGATGAAAACTTTCCACCATTTTCAAAAGAAAGTTTAAAATTGAAAATTGGGAAGGTTGAAATTTCAAATCAATTCTTTGCTGGTAAGAAAGAATTTGATGCTGAAAAGGTGTTTATTGGAAAAGTTAAACATATTTTTGGGAAAGTGGTGGATGGGAAGGTAAAGGGTGCAAAAGAATTTTACAAATCAAAATGTTGGTGGGATAGATGAGATGTGTACCAAAATCACCCAAGTCTGGTCTGGCTGGGGTGACTGAATTTTCTACTTAAAATCCTGACTTGCCGGAGCTTCCAAGTTGGTAATCGTGGAGCAGGAATCGGCATCTTTCTTGAGAAATTCACAGGATGGTAACTGTGATATTTCGACTTACAAGTGGTAAATCAGGGACATTAAGTTGTACTTGATTTTCTACAAGTGGTGTTTGTTGATTGAACTTAAATTGTTATATTTTTTCAAAAGGTTGAAAATGAAAGAACAATGTGATGAGATCCCCTAACCTACAAGAGGTTTATGATGAAAACAAAACTGATTTTCCAGAAAAACCATTTGATTAAAATAAACTTAAGTATTTTGAAATCACAATGGGAAAATATTTTGTTGTGAGGGGGAGTTCTGATTGTTCATGCCAAGTGGATGGCGAATTGAAGTGATTCGATATCTGTTGTCACTTTATTTGTACAGTTTGTTTTCAAATTTCCTTTAAATGATTTTGAATTTTAGGGGGAGTAAGAAATTTCAGAAAATCCAAAAACATTAGAAAATTTGAAAAAGTCAAAAACATGATAAAATCAAAAATGAGTTTTGGTGTAAAAAAGAGGAAATGATAGTACATCAGTGGACGATCACATCATGCTAAAGAATTGGAAAGAAAAATGTGATAAACGGTCTCACTGATGATGTGCCAGTAGGTTTTTGCACATTTAGTAGATTGTGTCGAGATATAAACCTAAATATCAAACTTGCTTATCTCATGGGAAACATCACTCGGATATATGGGTAACCCCCAAAATCTTGTTTGAAAGGTCCCTCTTTCTGAGATACTAGGTCTTTATGCTTAATGATATCTGGGGTATTATCCCGGGACTTCTGATTTTGCGGAAGCAATGGCCTAGTCCCCGGAGAATACTTTACGCTTGCTTAAAATATAGCCTACCCTCAGCATAAAAAAATGATGAAACATTGCAAAATGCTAATCATGTGCTGTTGAAGAAAAGATTCTCTAAAGGGAACCCACCAAAAGTCGAAGCCGTCATCTCTCTGATTTTGCGGAAGCAATAGCCTGAGCTCTCACGGCCCTCGCATTTAATCCTTAAAGATATCATCTAGGTATACTCACCTATAAGACTGAATATTGGGATCTTGATACGGGAGTATATTCTGAGGTGGGACACGTGAATAATTTTAAGTCGCTTAAAACATTAATCTCGTATCTCGAAACAGTTGAACTTTGTGTGAGAATTTAAGTGGATCAGTATACTGACAATCTAAGTGAATCGTTTAAAACTTAAAATGTTTAAAGCTTAACGGTGTTGGTGATTTGTCTCAAAAACTGATATGATCCTCTTACACAAACTCACAAAAATATTGGTTTGTAAATATTTCTTTACTACATTTCTGTTATATCAAAAATCCAAAAAGATTTTCGGAGTGTTTTAGTATAAATTTTGAAAAATTCAAAAAGTTTTTAGACAACTGATGTTGAAAAGCTGATTTTCAAAATTCCTAGTGCTATACATGACGAACAGGTTTGGGAGTGTGTGGTTAGAAAAATGATATACATACATGTGATCATCTGAAATTAAATTTGTTATATCAATAATTGATGTTTTGAACTGAGTTTATCAAGTGGTTAGCAAAGTTTAAATTTGTCAAATTGTTAATTTGTGAAATTTACTTTGAGGTAGAGTATGTGCAGGTTATGGCTATGAGAGAGCCAGGTTGCGATTCTAGTACCTGAGCAGGATGTGAGCCACGTCTCGATCTTGAAACCTGTGAAAGCCAGACTACGATCCCAGCACAATTCAAGGGGGAGTCTGCTAGTAGATTAACATCCGAGGGGAAGAAGAGGATACTGACAAGCTTGCAGAATCAAGAGATCTGATCAAGAGAAGATATAGCCAGGTCGAGATCCTGAAAAAGAAGAGAAGATTAATGGAAGCTTACACTGTCAAATACTGAGAAAAGAAGCCCAAAGACTGAAGATTGTGAAGACTCGACGCTTAAGACTCGTCAACATCCGAGGGGGAGTCTGTTGGTGCATACGTCTGTCGACTTCGTCTTGTACCGAGTCTTGTATTAGAATTGTTAGATCAGGGCATGAAGTACGAGAAATCTAGGGTTTGTATGTGTTTGAGCTAATTTCGCTTGAAATGACTCTTGCCACTTTCAAACGAAATTAAACATGTTAATTTCGCTTGAAATGGCCAGTGCCACTTTCAGGCGAAATCACCATCACTATAAATACCCTTGGAACGAAATCATTTGTAAGGTTTTGTAATTCCGGTACCGAAGTGCTGCCGACGTGTCTACTGATCTGTAAACTTGTTATAATCAATATACAAGGCATTTAGAAGTGAATCAAGCTGTTTTATAAGTCAATTCATCGGTTTCCGCCTCTTGAATTGATAAGAACTCTTCTGATTGACTCGTTTGGGTCACAAAACGATCCTACAATTATGGGTGATTATGTGTGTACTTATGTTGACACATTAACCAAAGGGTAAAAGAACTTTATTACAAGAACAAATCAACTAATCATCTTCATCATCACCAAGCTCACTCTCTCTCCCTCTCCTCCATTAAAGCTCGGCCGAAACCCCCCTATACACACTCACCATTTTTGACTTTTGTTCATCCATCCAAGCTACTTACAAGGTGCAACAAGGTGAATCACGAGGTGTGGAACTCATAGATCATCAAGGACCTCTCTAGTTTGCTTTTATCCTCCACATTTCCAAGCTTGATCTTCCCTAGCTTAAAAGCTAGTAGTAAGCTTCTTTGATCCTTATTTACTTCATGATTATGGTGGTTAATAGTTATATTGTGATGAAATCTCAAGAACACTAAAAGATCATAAACATAAGTCTTGAACATAAAGCTAACATGATGATGAAATAAGATGAAACCATGATGAAATAAAGTTGTTTTGGTTATGTTGTTGATTTCTTGGTGATTACTAGTAATATGATGGCTAGAAATCATATGGAGCTTGTTAAGTTATGATTAAAAACATGGCTTAACAAGTTAGGGATGATTATGTGTACATGAAATAATCATCTACTAGAGAAGACATGAACTTGAAAGTAGGATGATTTTTCTTGAAAAAAAATAAACCAAGTAAACTAGTAATCTTGTAAATCCAAGTCTTGAGAATGGTTTTCCTAAATAAACCAAGAATAGAAGATGATTTTTGAAGGGTTATGACTTTTGTTAAACCTACACTATTTTAGTAACAAAATAAGTGTAGTAAGTCTATTAAAACAAGAAAATATTTTAAGCAAATGTTTTTTGTAAAATAAGTTCACAAGTTGTGAACATCTAAAAACCCCGAGAGTAAGATTTTAACAAAAGTAAAAGCACTTTGGAGGGTAACTAAACCCACTAAACACCCCACTAAGTTACTACGCGTATTTATGAAAAACCAAGTTCATGTTGTTATGTAAAGTGCATTGTTTTTGCACTTGATAGGTGTAATATTGTTTAGTAACTTGTGGTTGATTGTTGAATGATTTCCGAAAAGAAAATGATATGCTAATGAGCATGGACACCTCCGTTTACAAAGGATACTCTAGCGAAATTTTCTAAAATTCCAACACTTTGAAAATATTTTCCAAACAAGTGTTACAAGCGTACTTTTAACTTTGTTTTTCAAAATAAACTTCGTCATAGGTTTTGTTACAAAGATACAAAGTATCAGAGGTGGAATTTTTACAAATAAAAGGAATAAATATATATTTTGAATATATATTTTATACTAAGACACTTGTGTGAATATTTGCATATTTTGTGAACTAGTTATATTATTTTAAGGTAAAATAATATAACTTACAAATACCATGGAAAAATTACAACTCCAAAATAATACCAAAAATCACACGGAATAAATATTTAAGTTACACACATAATATTGTGAAACCGAACAAGAAGACGTAACTTAGGAATTATTCCAGAATATGCTCTTACACATATATTTTGGGTAAAATATTATTTTGGAAACTAAAGAAGTGAAAATATATTAATTTTGGGAAAAAATACATATATTTGGAAATACGTTATTTTTGGACAAATAAATTAAATATATTTTCCTAAGTGTGACTTAAAATATATATTTTTCGAAACTACAAATAGACATGTATAAATGCCCCCATCCTTGGGAAGGAAATACGGAGTTAAAATACTTGAGAAGTAAGAATACGAAATAGTTGTCTAACTATTATTCCAAAACCTTAAAAATAATTTAAGTTAAAATAATTTACTTTAACAAATGATTATAACTTGGAATAATGTCAAGGAATCGTAACTCAAACGTAAATACAAAGGCAAGGCACGGCCCGATCGTCTAATAGACATTAGTACATTGTAGGGAGTCGTGTTTGCTGACAAGACCGGAGATTTGAGTACGATACAGGAGACGCACTACAGTGAGTTCATGTCCCCCTTTTCTCTTAACTGTTTTCAGTTTTATACTTCAGGGGTGGAATACATGTTATAATTATTACAGACATTTTTATACATGGTATGGTTAGCTTAATGAGGGTTTACTACTTAGATCATGTGAGTGGTGGGTACAACACTTAAGGCCATTAATCCTCGTCGTAGGACCAAGGGACATGAGTGATAGATCTATTTGGGTGTAGCGAGCCCACACCCATGAGGCCGGGGCGGCCCATAGTGGTGACTATGTCTTCCATCCGGAAGCGCGGTAACAAATTTGCTAGGTTTGAGTACTTCCTGCACCATTTCACACATACCATTGGCTTTGCAACCCATTGGTGATCTCTTTTTCCTTAATTGCTACATACTAGGGACTTTCATACATACAGACATACTTTAAAGGTTTATACATACTCACATACACATGAACTCGCTCAACTTTTTGTTGATTTTTCAAAATACATGTATTTCAGGGAATTAGTGGATCTGGCGGAGTATGCATGTGTCAAGTTGCGTAGTGAAATAAAGATGTCATCCAGGGTTATTGAGTTTAGGAGGTGTATCCCTTCCCAGGACGGGATACATAATTCTAAACTCGGGTTTCTATTTACGTAGTTTTGTTGAGTCCTTGTGAAGTCAGTTAAACTTGTCATGGTTTGTAACTTATTTTAAGTGTCGATGCTTTCAAAGAATGATGTTGTGGTATTTTCTCACTTTAATTAATGGATGAACATCACGTATTTGTATCATATAGCATTGTTATGATTGTTGCTATGGTATTAAGAAGTCACACCAAATAACCACGCTTCAGCAAAAGCCAGGGTGTGACAGCTTGGTATCAGAGCCTCGATCATAGCGAACTAGGATTCTTTTTCGAGTCTAGACTATGATCATCAGGGCTCTCATGAAAATGTTGTCAAACATTTTTACATTGCATACACTAAACATCCAGATCCAGGGAACAAACATTTTTACAAACAAAAGGCACGAATACACATTTCAAAACCTATATTTATAATTCAGTCTTAGAGACTGAGGGAGGATCAGTCTTAGAGACTTAGGGAGGATCAGTCTTAGAGACTAGGGGAAATTTAGTCTTAGAGACTGGGTGTAGGTCCCTATCCCGTATGGACCGTAACAAAACTGACAATCTACCAAGGGTGCGGAATCCCCTTGATAAACCAAATAAACAGAAACAAGAACACGAAACGATTTACCAACCGATCTTCTATGATTATCCAACGTAAACGTTTACAATCACTCAAGATCTTCACGAACTCACAGCCAATAATCTGTGTATTCGAACTCTCTCTCAATTGCCTAAAAGTCTCCAAAAGTCTAACCCTAAAACTCTAGGTAAAGGTTGTTTATATACACACAACCATACAAATCGAACTGGGCCAAGCCCATACGAATTCTAGATACAATTCGGGCTAAACTAGATAGACTTAAACTTGATACAAACTTGGACGATTTGGGCTTTAACAAACTCGAATTCCATTCAGTCTTCATAAGTCTTCGCGGCCCAAAGACGTTTAATATCCAAAGACCAATCCAACGCTGTTGTCACATAACATGCACCAAAAAACTCCCCCTTGACAATAGCTTGCAAAGGAAACTTTAGTCTTCAGAATCTCACAGTCTTTGGTCTTTGGATAGCGTCAGCTTCAACATGAATTCTGTCAGCAACAGACTCCCCCTAAGCTGATGTATCCAATCACCAAATCTTCCAAGTTTTGATTCAGCATTCCAAATAAGTCTTCACAGCATCCATTCTGCATTGTAGAAGGAGGACTCTACCAAGCAGCAACAAACTCCTCATCTCTTCAAAGCAACTTCTCATCAACAAACTGCTTCAATCTGTATACTATAAAACAAACATCTCGAGAAACCATAAGAATTTTTCAACATAGTTAAAGAATTATTATTATTCAAGAGATAGTTAAACTGTATCAGATTAAACATTTTCAAATTAAGCACCAACACGCACAAATTTTAAACAAACACCTTATAACCTGCATCATTTCAAAATTTTGAACCCACTTACTAACACCGTCTCCCCCTATCAGTAACAACTCCTCCACGAATAACAGTTTTCCGTACATTAAGAATTTTAAACAGAAAAAAAACACTATTTTTGTATTTTTGAATTTTCTGAAAAACAAATAAATACGAAAAGCAATAAACACTCTGTTTTTGCGAGAATCGCTGGTAAGAAGATCATATCAGCATAATCAAACTGTTTCACACAATTAGATAATTCTTTATTTAATTTTTCCGTGAAAAGCAGTCCAAGACGATTACCAGTATGTTTGTCCACTTAAACAAAATGCATGAACATTTCAAGTACCATTACCGTATGATACGTTAAGGTAATTTTATTTCTGAAATACTAGTGTGTCCCACTTCAGGATATACCCCCACGATCAAGGTATGCACAAAGATTCATCGTAGTAGGTGAGTATACTGATGTCATCCTTTAAGATATCCTGACAATGTTTAGGTTTGCATATAATCTGTCTTATCATGTTTTGATTGTTTAACAATGAACACCCAAATAAATACCAATCAAATCCTGGAAATATAAACAACACACTCTATCATGCAAGTATCTTCCCTACCACATATTTCACAAGTCCAATCCAGATTTCTGAAATCTTAACTGGGAATAGGTTGAGAAGAGAACAGAATAGATCTTTAGGAGAGATGGTATAATATATACAGATCAAATGAGTTTTTCTCAGTTTGATATAGGTTTCTTGGGTTTCTGTTGGGCACTTGAGGGCCTCTTTCGGGTGTAATAGATCTATAGCGCGACAACGTACAGCTAGGTCAGCATGTATCTGGATGCAGCAGAAGCTGTCGTTGCCTAGCACCTCCAGGTCAGCATATATCCGGATGCAGCAGAGGAGGTACACGACTTTTTTCAGAGAAGATTTCAGAATCAGATCAAAATTGTGTGTATCGGGACACATACAGACATTCAAATAGAAATGTGCTAATTCCAAGTGACTTTCTTTCCTGGCGCCATGTACAATTTTAGTTCTGAACAGAAAAACAGTCAAGATATCCCCAGATGAAATAACAGTATAAAGACCCAAAACTTCAGATTTTGGCAATCTATCAACGCAAGATTTAAGGTCATTAAACCATACACCACTGATGTGTTCCCCACTCATACTCATTGCATTTATGTTTATATCACATTGGTAAGTTGATTATTTCATGCTTTTGCCTACTGGTACATCATATGATGAAGCTACTATCACACTTAAGCATTTTGACTCAGTTCGAGTGTGACAGTCTAACTTGCTGATGTACTATCATTTCTTCTTTTTCACACAGTGATAACTCATTTTTGATTTTCTATTTTTTTTTATGTTTTTGATTTTTCAAATTTTTTTTATTTTTGATTTTTAAGAAAAGCAATAAACTATTTACAAAAATTCTTATGAAAAACCAGTTATTCAGGATTCCTCATCCCGTTGAGTTCGACTAAGTGTTCAAAGCAAGCTCGATCAAAAGCTTTTGTGTAAAGATCAGCAAGGTTATCTTCTGTGTCGACTCGATGTAATTCAATTAGTCGTTTTTCAGCACAATCCCGTATAAAGTGATGACGTATGTCAATATGTTTAGTTCTACTGTGCTTTACGGGATTGTTTGTGATTGATATGGTGGCATTATTATCTATCATAATAGGAGTACGAGTGAAATCCAAATCGTAATCGCGCATCTGCTGTTGAATCCAGAGAACCTGAGAGCAACAGCTACCCGCAGCAATATATTCAGCTTCACACGTAGATGTAGACACACAGGATTGCTTCTTGCATTGCCAAGACACGATCCGGCCTCCTAAGAACTGACAACCACCTGTTGTAGACTTTCTGTTTGATTTACATCCTCCAAAGTCTGAATCAGTGTAAGCAACGAACCTCAAATCACTATCAGCTGGATACCATAACCCAAGTTTAGGTTTCCCCTTCAAGTAACGAAGAATACACTTCACTGCTTTCATGTGTGACTCTTTCGGATTCGCCTGATATCTGGCACACAAGCATACGACAAACATGATGTCAGGTCTTGAAGCAGTCAAGTACATTAGAGAACCAATCATCGCCCGGTATTGAGTAGGATCAACATCTTCAGTGCTTTCATGATCTGGGCCGAGATTGTGATTTTCGCAAATAGGTGTGTTGAAAGTAGAGCAATCATTCATTTTGAACCGATCCAAAATGTCATACACATACTTCGTTTGATGAATAAACATCCCATCCTCCTTCTGTTCAACTTGTAATCCCAGAAAGTAAGACAGCTCACCCATAGCACTCATTTCAAACTTACTCTTCATCACCTGCTCAAACTCTTTACACATGTGCTCGTCTGATGACCCAAAGATGATGTCATCCACGTATACCTGTACCAGCAGAAAATCTTCCTTCTTCCTCTTTATGAATAGTGTACTGTCAATCTGACCTCTCTCAAAACCATTCTTGATCAGATGTGTAGACAGTGTCTCGTACCACGCCCTGGGAGCTTGATGTAACCCATATAAAGCCTTATCAAGTTTGTATACTCGATCTGGATAGTCTGGATCAACGAACCCATCTGGTTGTGAGACATACACCACTTCTTGGACTTTCCCGTAAAGAAATGCACTCTTCACGTCTAGTTGGAAAACTTTGAAGCCCTTGAATGAAGCAAAAGCTAGAAACAAACGAATTGCCTCCAACCTTGCCACTGGTGCAAACACTTCATTATAATCTATCCCTTCTTGCTGATTGAACCCTTTTACCACTAACCGAGCCTTGTTGCGCGTGACAATACCTCTATCATCCTTCTTGCACTTAAACACCCACTTAGTGCCAATCTCTCTTTCACCTTTAGGAAGGTCCACTAACTCCCAAACCTTCAATGTGACAACTCGAATTTCCGACGTTCTTTATTCGCATTTAATGCACGTTGACTTTGACTATATGGTTGTGTTATGATAAAACCTAGTGTGTTTGCTTGATTATGTGTTTGATTGTATAACATGTCGTGAAACATAAACTGCTTAACATAGGAAGAGTCCGACGAAACACAAGTGTGTTTCGCCATAACTAATCTCGACGAAACAGATTATGTTTCGCCCAATACGACTCGACGAAACAAACTGTTTCGCCGGCCTAGTAACTCACGAAGCCCAGCTTGGGCCCAGAACGTTATTCTGTGTATTTTTACGTAAAACATCATCATTTTACACTTTCTATCAACACAACCGAAACCCTAGAGCTCTCTCACTGTGACGGCGAACTAGAACCCACCGGAAACCCTTGTGCGATCAAACCATCTTCTCGGTTAGTAAATCTATGTGTCTTGATTGATCTTTCATCCATGTATGTGTCTATGTGTCATGTGATTCTGCTTTGATGTTGTATACTGAAATCGATACATGTTAAATATTAGGGTTCTTGTTATGATGATGATGATATGGATTTCGATATGAATATTGTAGTCGGATATAAATGGTTTTATGCGAAACTTAATATGATTGAATACTCGGTTCTGGATGTTGTTATTATGATCTGATTCTGAATGCAAGTTAGCATCTTGATAGGGTTGATGATGTGATGTTGTAATCGATATGTTGTATACGTAAGCTAGGGTTCATGCTAGACGTTAAAGTGGTCCGATGATTATGCTATGATGATGTTACAATGATTCTGTGTTGCAGGATTTCTGCATGATTGATAATGTTGATGTCGGCTGCTAACATGATTAGGGTTTCTGTGTATTTCGTAACTGCTGTAACTGTGTCTACGAATCAGACATTCGACGAAACAGGAATCTCGGCGAAACAGAATGTGTTTCGCCAAGAGACGTCGACGAATCAGAATCCTGTTTCGCCGAACAAGGCCACGACGAAACTGAAGGTGTTTCGTCAATAATGTGTTTCGCCAACCCACTTGTTTCGCCAACTTATGTGTTTCGCCATATATGTGTTTCGCCGAGCTGTGCTGTAACATGAGTCAATTCTGTTAAGCGTTAACTGGAATATTTAACTACTGTTATATGATTAACATGACTTGTATGATTGTGATTACGTGTTACATGCTTAAACATGAACAACTGAAACACAAACTGATTATGTATACGTGCATACCTTAGGACGTGATTGATTATTTGCGAGCACTTACATATCTAGCATACCGAGCAAACCAAGGTGAGTTCACACAAGCCAAGGCATGGGGTTCCCAGGGGGGAATGGGGATTTGATGATTACTGTACATACAAATATGACAGAACCTACTGCTAGACTAGTAACACTTATTGAACGATCTTCGCACACCTGCCAAGGACATTGGCCGCGATATTATGACTGACTTCGCACACCTGCCAAGGACATTGGCCGCGAACTAAATTTACAACATCTTCGCACACCTGCCTAGAGAGGCCGCGATACAAACAAACCTAGTCTAGAAAAACTTGGGGAAAGACCTTCCCCAACATCTTCGCACACCTGCCTGGAGGGCCGCGATGGAAACTAATACGATACATTGTAACGAACGAACATACTACTACTCACGCTATACTATTACTGAACGATTAACTGTGAACTCGCTCAACTAGTTGTTGACTCTCTCTTGCATGCCTTGCAGGACCTTAGGTACATATGGAGCTTGCACAGGAAGGAGCAGGTCGTTGTGGGATACGGATCGTAGACGATATTTGAACTTATAACTTACTTTGGGTTTTCATTAATATGCTTCCGCTACTTAAACAATGTTTGGTTATGAACATCAGTCATGTCAAGATGAATTACATTTTCCTACTTTTACACTTAAATACTATGTTTGATATGATTGATGGCTTGATCCTGGTCAGTCACGCCTCCAAGCGGTGATACTCCGCGTGTGGATTTTAGGGGTGTGACAGATTGGTATCAGAGCCATTGGTTATAGAGAACTTGGTTTTAATAAAGGGAAAACAATTTTGTTAAAACCAGACTATAACCAGAACAGTACTCTCAACGATCCACAACGACGCTTCGCTCCACGTGCAAGGCTCAACACCATAGGTATTACTATTCATGTTACATTACCTACATGCTAGAACTACATAGAACTTTGCTCGTGGTATGCCTAGAGTACAGAACCCACTATATGCTATTACTTGAGAACACTTGTGTGCTTACTCTCTTCTGTCATCGCACGATTCGCGAACCTATCTCACTTACGTTATATTTACTATGAAGATCATGTCTGGACGTATCAACATGACTCAGGACCAGTTGACGGCCCTCATTAACGAACGAGTTACTGCGGCAGTTGCAGCCGCACAAGCAGGAGGTATACCCTGCAGTTACAACTCACACTAGGATCCATAGATCCTACATTCCTAAATCAACTCTCGTGTTTAAACTTGTCCTAATTCTTTTACACAACAGGTCAAGCACCTGTTTGCACTTTCAAGACTTTCATGGACTGTCGTCCATCCACTTTCAGCGGCACTGAAGGAGCCGTAGGTCTCCTGCACTGGTTTGAAAAGATGGAGTCTGTGTTTGAGATGTGTGAATGCCCTGAGGCACGCAGGGTGAAGTATGCTACCGGTACCCTCGAGGGTTTAGCCCTCACATGGTGGAAAGCTCAGGTCCAAATACTGGGGTTGGTTGCTGCTAACGCCACCCCATGGAACAATTTCAAAAAGATGATCAAGGAAGAATACTGCAGTCGAGATGATATTCATAAGCTGGAAGTCGAGTTTTTCAACCTCAAGATGACGGGGTCTGAGATTGAAGCGTATACCAAAAGGTCGAATGAGCTTGCGTTACTGTGTCCTACTCTGGTGGACAAACGTATCCAACTTTATCTTAAGGGTCTGGCGCCAGAGATCCAAAGTCATGTGACTTCAGCAAATCATGCTACTTACCAGCAGGTTGTTCAGCTGGCTCACCGTCTCACTAATCAGGCGGTGGAGCAAAACAGGTTGCCTAAACGCATCAGCGCTACTGCTACCGCTACCACTTCGGTTACTCCTGCTACTCCCAGCGACAATAAGAGGAAATGGGAGGGGGATTCTAGCAAAGGTTCAGCTACTGTTCAGTCTCAAGCTCAGCAACGCAAGATGAATGACTACCAGAGTCCGAATCAGCAATCATCAGGTAGTCAAGGGCAGAGTGGCTATCGGGGAAATCACCCATGGTGTAGAAGGTGCAACAAACACCACAGTGGAAGATGCCGCAGGGAACAGTGTCAAAGATGCCTCAAGATGGGTCATGAGGCTAAGGATTGTAGAAGCGCACGGCCAGCAAATCAGAATCAGCAACAACAACCACCTGCTCCACGAAATCAGCCTCAGCAGCAGCAGCATGGAAACAGGGGATGCTACCAGTGTGGGGCTGAAGGTCATTACAAGCGGGATTGCCCTCAGTTAAACCAGAACCAGAACAATAACAACAACAACAACCAGGGCAACGGGAACAACAACAACGGTGGGAACAACAACAACAATGGTGCTAGAGGCCGTATGTTTGTGATCGGGCAGGGTGATGCCAGGAATGATCCCAACGTGGTTATGGGTAAGTTTCTTCTTGACGACTTTTATGTTACTGTACTATTTGATTCTGGTGCGGATACAAGTTACATGTCTCTAAAAGCTAGTGAAATGTTAAAACGTGCACCAACTCTCCTAAATACCAAGCATGTCGTAGAGTTAGCTAACGGTAAAAGTTTAGAAGCCACGCACATAGTTAAAGGGTGTAATCTTATCCTCGCTGGTCAGACTTTCTCCATCGACCTCATTCCTATAACATTAGGTAGCTTTGACGTCGTCATTGGTATGGATTGGTTATCTCAACAACAAGCGGAGATTTTATGCAAAGAAAAGGTTATTCGTATTCCTCGTTCTGGCAAAGAACCTCTCGAAGTTCAAGGCGACAAGAGTGGTGTCATGAGTGGTATTATCTCCTTTTTGAAGGCTCAGAAGTGTTTACGCAAGGGGCACACTGCTATACTAGCACTCGTCACAGATACCTCGAAGAAAGAGAAAAAGATTGAAGATATTCCTGTAGTACGTGACTTTCCTCAAGTGTTTCCTGAGGAATTACCCGGGTTACCGCCTCATCGCAAGGTCGAATTTCAGATCGAGCTCGCTCCAGGAGCAGCACCCATAGCTCGAGCACCTTATCGTTTAGCTCCAACTGAATTGGAAGAACTGTCAAAGCAGCTACAAGAACTCTTGGAAAAGGGTTTTATACGTCCTAGCTCTTCGCCCTGGGGAGCTCCAGTGTTATTCGTAAAGAAGAAAGACGGTACGTTCAGGATGTGTATAGACTACCGTGAACTCAACAAGGTGACGATCAAGAATCGTTATCCTCTTCCGCGCATAGATGATTTATTCGATCAGCTGCAAGGGTCGAGCTACTACTCCAAGATAGACTTAAGGTCAGGGTACCATCAGTTGAGAGTCCGGGACGAGGACGTCTCTAAAACAGCATTTAGAACTCGCTACGGCCACTACGAGTTTATGGTCATGCCATTCGGGCTAACGAACGCGCCTGCCGTATTCATGGATCTTATGAACAGGGTGTGCAAACCCTATCTCGACAAGTTCGTCATTGTTTTCATCGACGACATCCTGATTTATTCGAAGAGTCAGGAGGAACACGAGCAGCACCTACGACTTATACTGGAACTTCTACGAACGGAACAGCTATACGCTAAGTTTTCTAAATGTGACTTCTGGCTTCGTGAAGTCCACTTTTTAGGCCACGTGGTGAACAAAGATGGGATCCATGTAGATCCATCCAAGGTAGATTCGATTAAGAACTGGCCTGCGCCTCGTACACCAACGGAAATACGTCAATTCTTAGGTTTGGCAGGTTACTACAGAAGGTTCATCAAAGACTTCTCAAAGATTGCTCAGCCGCTTACACTACTGACACAGAAAGGTGTTGTTTACCGTTGGGGTAATGCACAGGAAACAGCGTTCCAACACTTAAAGGATAGACTCTGTAGCGCACCTATCCTCTCACTGCCTGAAGGCACGGACGATTTTGTAGTCTACTGCGACGCATCTATCCAAGGTCTTGGATGTGTATTAATGCAAAGGGATAAAGTCATTGCTTATGCTTCGCGCCAACTTAAGATTCACGAACGGAATTATACGACACACGACTTAGAGTTGGGAGCGGTTGTTTTTGCACTTAAGATATGGCGACACTATTTGTATGGTACCAAATGTGCTATCTACACTGACCACAGAAGCCTCGAACATATCTTCAAACAGAAAGAGCTGAATATGCGACAACGACGATGGGTCGAACTGCTAAACGACTACGAATGCTCAATCAGGTACCACCCAGGCAAAGCCAATGTTGTGGCTGACGCCCTCAGTCGAAAAGACACCGCGCCTAAGCGCGTGCGAGCTTTACAACTCACCATACAGTCTAGCCTTCCTTCCCAGATACGAGATGCTCAGATAGAAGCATTGAAACCAGAAAATGTCAGGGCTGAAGCCCTACGCGGCTCAAGACAACGATTAGAACAGAAGGAAGATGGTGCTTACTACGTCACAGGATGCATTTGGGTCCCACTGTACGGCAACTTACGTGAGCTGGTAATGGATGAAGCTCACAAGTCTCGCTACTCGGTACACCCTGGTTCGGATAAAATGTACCACGATATTAAGACTACATACTGGTGGCCTAGCATGAAGGCCCACATAGCCACATACGTTAGCAAATGCTTGACTTGTGCGAGAGTCAAGGCAGAATATCAGAAACCGTCAGGTCCACTCCAACAACCTGAGATACCACAATGGAAATGGGAGCAAATTTCCATGGATTTTGTTACTGGCTTACCTAGATCTCAGCGCGGAAACGATACTATTTGGGTGATCGTGGATCGACTCACAAAGTCTGCTCACTTCTTAGCTATTAAAGAAACAGACAAGTTCTCTACCTTAGCAGACATTTACTTAAAAGAAGTAGTCTCGAGGCACGGTGTGCCAACCTCTATCATCTCTGATCGAGACGCACGTTTTACTTCAGAACTATGGCAAGCAATGCATAAATCTTTTGGCTCTCGTTTAGACATGAGCACGACGTATCATCCTCAGACCGATGGGCAGTCTGAGCGCACTATTCAAACTCTAGAAGACATGCTTCGGGCGTGCGTAATTGACTTTGGCAATGGTTGGGAGAAACATCTGCCACTCGTGGAATTTTCATACAATAACAGCTACCACACCAGCATTAAAGCTGCACCATTCGAGGCATTGTATAGACGTAAGTGCCGGTCACCTCTCTGTTGGGCAGAGGTGGGGGAAAGTCAAATCACAGGTCCAGAAATGGTAGTCGATACTACAGAAAAGATTGCACAAATACGACAACGCATGGCGGCAGCTCGTGACCGTCAGAAAGTTACGCTGATTTAGACAGGAAAATACTCGAATTCCAAGTTGGGGATCGAGCGCTACTTAAAGTTTCACCCTGGAAGGGTGTGGTTCGGTTTGGCAAACGCGGCAAACTAAATCCATGATATGTTGGACCTTTCGAGGTTATTGAGAAAATAGGCAAAGTGGCTTACAGATTGAACTTACCACCTGAACTCAGTGCAGTTCACAACGTTTTTCACGTGTCGAATCTGAAGAAGTGTACGTCAGATGAGACCCACATAGTTCCCTTAAAGGAACTCACTATCGACGAGCGGTTGCACTTCGTCGAGGAACCTGTTGAAATCACGGACCGGGATGTTAAGGTCCTCAAAAACACGAGAATCCCTCTTGTACGAGTTCGTTGGAACTCCCGCCGCGGCCCAGAGTTCACCTGGGAGCGCGAAGATCAAATGGAACTCAAATATCCCCAGTTATTCGGAAACCAAGCAACTACTACTGAGGCTGAAGCTACCAATGCAGAATTTCGGGACGAAATTCCAAATCAACGGGGGGATAATGTGACACCCCAAGAAAACCAGTAATCTTCGCAAACCTGCTCGAGGAGCCGCGATACAATACAGGTAAACAACGTCACACCATTAGCCTTCCTCAGTAACCGCATGCTAAATTTCGGGACGAAATTTCTTTCAAGTTGGGGATAATGTGACAACTCGAATTTCCGACGTTCTTTATTCGCATTTAATGCACGTTGACTTTGACTATATGGTTGTGTTATGATAAAACCTAGTGTGTTTGCTTGATTATGTGTTTGATTGTATAACATGTCGTGAAACATAAACTGCTTAACATAGGAAGAGTCCGACGAAACACAAGTGTGTTTCGCCATAACTAATCTCGACGAAACAGATTATGTTTCGCCCAATACGACTCGACGAAACAAACTGTTTCGCCGGCCCAGTAACTCACGAAGCCCAGCTTGGGCCCAGAACGTTATTCTGTGTATTTTTACGTAAAACATCATCATTTTACACTTTCTATCAACACAACCGAAACCCTAGAGCTCTCTCACTGTGACGGCGAACTAGAACCCACCGGAAACCCTTGTGCGATCAAACCATCTTCTCGGTTAGTAAATCTATGTGTCTTGATTGATCTTTCATCCATGTATGTGTCTATGTGTCATGTGATTCTGCTTTGATGTTGTATACTGAAATCGATACATGTTAAATATTAGGGTTCTTGTTATGATGATGATGATGATATGGATTTCGATATGAATATTGTAGTCGGATATAAATGGTTTTATGCGAAACTTAATATGATTGAATACTCGGTTCTGGATGTTGTTATTATGATCTGATTCTGAATGCAAGTTAGCATCTTGATAGGGTTGATGATGTGATGTTGTAATCGATATGTTGTATACGTAAGCTAGGGTTCATGCTAGACGTTAAAGTGGTCCGATGATTATGCTATGATGATGTTACAATGATTCTGTGTTGTAGGATTTCTGCATGATTGATAATGTTGATGTCGGCTGCTAACATGATTAGGGTTTCTGTGTATTTCGTAACTGCTGTAACTGTGTCTACGAATCAGACATTCGACGAAACAGGAATCTCGGCGAAACAGAATGTGTTTCGCCAAGAGACGTCGACGAATCAGAATCCTATTTCGCCGAACAAGGCCACGACGAAACTGAAGGTGTTTCGTCAATAATGTGTTTCGCCAACCCACTTGTTTCGCCAACTTATGTGTTTCGCCATATATGTGTTTCGCCGAGCTGTGCTGTAACATGAGTCAATTTTGTTAAGCGTTAACTGGAATATTTAACTGCTGTTATATGATTAACATGACTTGTATGATTGTGATTACGTGTTACATGCTTAAACATGAACAACTGAAACACAAACTGATTATGTATACGTGCATACCTTAGGACGTGATTGATTATTTGCGAGCACTTACATATCTAGCATACCGAGCAAACCAAGGTGAGTTCACACAAGCCAAGGCATGGGGTTCCCAGGGGGGAATGGGGATTTGATGATTACTGTACATACAAATATGACAGAACCTACTGCTAGACTAGTAACACTTATTGAACGATCTTCGCACACCTGCCAAGGACATTGGCCGCGATATTATGACTGACTTCGCACACCTGCCAAGGACATTGGCCGCGAACTAAATTTACAACATCTTCGCACACCTGCCTAGAGAGGCCGCGATACAAACAAACCTAGTCTAGAAAAACTTGGGGAAAGACCTTCCCCAACATCTTCGCACACCTGCCTGGAGGGCCGTGATGGAAACTAATACGATACATTGTAACGAACGAACATACTACTACTCACGCTATACTATTACTGAACGATTAACTGTGAACTCGCTCAACTAGTTGTTGACTCTCTCTTGCATGCCTTGCAGGACCTTAGGTACATATGGAGCTTGCACAGGAAGGAGCAGGTCGTTGTGGGATACGGATCGTAGACGATATTTGAACTTATAACTTACTTTGGGTTTTCATTAATATGCTTCCGCTACTTAAACAATGTTTGGTTATGAACATCAGTCATGTCAAGATGAATTACATTTTCCTACTTTTACACTTAAATACTATGTTTGATATGATTGATGGCTTGATCCTGGTCAGTCACGCCTCCAAGCGGTGATACTCCGCGTGTGGATTTTGGGGGTGTGACATTCAACTTCGCAAACTGGGCCAACTCTTCTTGCACTCGTTCACTATCCCAGTCTTCTCAATCGAAACAAATAACCCAGAATTCGCTGTTATGCTTCTTCTCGTCTGAACACCTGCAGTAGGATCTCCAAGTATCATGTCAACTGGATGATCTTTATTTGCTCGTGTAGAAGCAACTGCATCAACTCCAAGATTATCACCCAGGTTTGATCCAACCTCCCCCTGAATATTTTTATTTGCAAACGGATTAATAAACTCCTCCCCCTGAATGGGTTCAGAGTCACTATCGCTTGAATCGGGATTAGTAGCACCATGGGAAGCTTCCGGAGCATCTGACATATCAACATTCGATCTAGGCATAAACTCGCCTTCATCATCTTCACATACCACTGTTTGAATCAGCTGAGAATCATCTGCATCAGAAACCTCAGGAATATTAAATGATTTAAACACACTTTCATAATCATATAGTATAGCAGGACCACTCGTTGATTGTTGAGGTTTGTAGGAAGTAATTTCCACATTAAAAACAACCTCAATTTTACCAGTTTTGAGATTAAAACCCCTTTTATTCGGTGTGCCAGGCACGTAACCCAGAAAGTAGCCTTCGTCAGCCACCTCACCGAATTTTTGTTTATCTTTGTTTCGCACAATGGTGCAGGGTAATCCAAATGGTTCAAAGCCTGTTAAGTTTGGTTTTTCGTTAAACATCAACTCATGACAAGTTTTGTTAAATCGTTTAACAGTTAAAACTTTGTTTAGGACATAGCAAGCTGTATTCACAGCTTCTCCCCAGAAAAGAACTGGTAGCTTTGAATCTGAAAGCATCGTCCTAGCGGCTTCAATCAACGTCCTGTTTTTCCTCTCAGCGACTCCAATCTGTTGAGGAGTATAAGGAGCTGAATATTGATGTTCTATTCCCTTTCGAAGACAGTAGAGATCCAGAATCCGATTCTTGAACTCCGTGCCATTATCACTCCTTATCCTCTTGATCCTTGCATCATGGACGTTTTCCAATTTTGTAAAAAGATCTATCAGCAACTCTGCTGTCTCATCTTTTGTACCTAAAAAGAAAACCCATGAATAACGTGAGTAATCATCAGTGACAACAAGACAGTAGTACTTTCCACCTATGCTCCACACGTTCACTGGACCGAATAAATCCATGTGAAGTAATTCATAAGGGGCATTAATGGAATTTACTGTTTTAGACTTATGAGGTTTCTTGTGTTGTTTTCCCTTTTGACATGGAAGACATTTATCTTCCACTTGAAACCTCAGCAATGGAACCCCTTTCACTAGCTCATTTTTTATGATATAATTCATTTTGCGATAGTGAATGTGGGCCATGCGTCTGTGCCACAACATAGATTCAGCTTCAGATGCTTTTGACAGTAAACACGCCACCGCAGCAGTTGGATCCTTGGCACCCATGTCCATGACATAAGTATCATTTTTCCTCGGTGCACGCATCACTATCCAATCGTCCGGAATAACCAAACCCGGTTTCAACACCAATGCCTCAGTATTTGTAAAATGGACCGAGTGACCCTTGTCGCAGACTTGTGACACGCTCATCAGATTGTGCTTAAGTTGCTCAACATAGTTCACTTTGTCCAAAGTGATCTTCCCATTCGTCACTTTTCCTCGTCCAGTTATCCTACCACCTTTAGCACCAGCAAAATTTACATGTCCACCATCATATTCTTCAAAATCAGAAAACAACCTCGCATCCCCCGTCATGTGCCTAGAGCAGCCACTATCAACATACCATAAGTTGATAATCCTCCTTAGCAGCTCCTGCACACACCAACCAAAAGATTAGTTAGCTTGGGGGACCCAAGCCTTGATGGTCTTGGGTCTTCCAGATTCATCAACTACAGGAACATCCATCCAGTATCCATCACTCCTAGCTGGAGTCTTGGATCTTGGGCCTGGTGATGGAAATGGGACATGATTTCCATAAGGTCTCTGGTCCTGAGGGTACCTATTTGTGTTTGGACTATGTGACCTTTGAAAACTTTGATTTTGATTCCAAGAACCTTGATTGTTGTAATTTCGAAAGCCATTGTTATAAAAATTTCGACAACCATTATTTTGGTATCGATTTTGATATTGACCTTGACTTCTAAAATTATTTGAATTTTGGTTGTTCATTCTTGGTGAACTACTTCTTGGTCTTTCATATCTGCCTGATGTAGATTCAGGCTGAAATCTTGGTTGATTTCTTTGAAAACGAGGAACTTGTGGAGTTTCTTTTTCAGCCTTATTTACACCACCAGCAACACCCGATTGTTGCTTTGGAGCAGATTGCTTTGGAGAACTTGAGACTTTCTCCTCATTATCACCTTTCTTCTCTGGTGATTTCCCTCTTTGTTTCTCACTAACTTGTGCTTCAACCTTTTTGTTAGGACAGCAGCTAGCTACATGTCCCTTGGTGTGACATTTGAAGCACGATCTCTTATTCGAAGACTTCTTAGCTGAAGCCTTTGAACTAGATTCTGGTTTAGATGATGATGCCTTAGAAGGATTTGGTTCAGTTTGCTTAGTTTCAAGATTTTCTATGTTTTTGTTTTTAGCAAACTCTACATTTGATTCATTTTCTATAACAACTGTTTCATTTTTCATATCACTTCCTTGAACAAAATTAACCTTTTTAACAAAAGTTGGATTTTTATTCGTAGGATTTGAATTTTTCTTTTTCAAAACAGGTTTGACCTTCTTAGCATCATTATCTTCAAACACATCACCTTGACTAGATGTGAAACTACTTGGTGATGTTGACAGAAAGTCTGTGAACTCATCTTCATCAGGTAAGAAAGAATAGTCATGACTAAGAGGAGGTGGAACTTCATTGAAGCCCTTGAATCCCACACTTGTCTTGTCATTACTCTTCTTTAACCCACCCATCATGTGTTTCATAACAAAAGTAGAATCCCTAAATTGACCTAATTTCTTTTCGAGTTCAACAATTTTGAGTTGTGCATCTGACAACTCTTTGCATTTTTCAGAAATTTCTTTTGTTTTCTCAGCCATCATGTCATGAGCTAAGTCTATGACTTGAAGTTTTTCGTTTAATTTACAGGTTAAAACTTCAATTTCAGCTTCATAGCCTTTTATCTTTTTCAAATATGATGACTCATTTCTTTTTGCAAAGAAATTTGATTCTTTTACGTTAGATATTTCGCTCACCAGACTTTTGTTTTGAGTTGACAACCTGTCAACTTCACCCTGTAATTCACGACACTTTAAGCAAACAGAAGTAGCAGAGTTACTTACCTCTCCTGTCGATTTGTCTGAGTTGGCCATAAGAGCAGCAAGTTGAGCTTCCATTCTTTTGATGATTTCATCCTTCTCTTCAGCTTCCTTTTCATGCTCAGACTTTGGTGTTTCTTTTTCAGCATTTGTTGTCTGATCATCCTTATCTTCCTCAGCTTCACTTTTCTTCTCAACTTCAGCATTCATGTTAGCTTCAGCTTCATCAACGGGAACAATCTCTGCCATAAATGCTTGAGTGACATTCTCATCATTTTCCAAGTGAATACTCCAGTCATATGAACCTTCTCGTGCAGTAGAGATCAGCGCTCTTGAGTTAGAGTTGTTTGATGAATTTCTATTGTTTGAACTCTGACTTGAGGTTTCATTCTTTTGTTTCTGACATTCCCTAGCAAAATGACCATAACTTTGACAGTTAAAGCACCTCACTTTGGTCTTGTCAAAACCAACAGTTTTCCCTACAAATTTCCTTCCAGTTCTGTTCATGAACCTCTTCACCCTTCTAGTAATCATGGCCATTTGCCATTGCAAATCCATATCTTCAAGATCATCAGGGTCAATCTGATCGTAATCTTCATCTAAAACGGCAGGATCAGATATCTTCCCCTGAATGTAGTTTTCATAAGAAGCAATAAAAGAAGCAAGTAGAGCAAGATGTTCTTCAGCAGACTTCACACTCATTGGCATTGACTTTGAACTACTACTTTGCTTAGCAGTTGATGTTCTCTTAGCTCCAGTTGATCCTCCTGAAGCAGCTACAAAACATACATCACCATCCTCATTTACTGTGACCTGCTCAGTTTCACGCGAGAGAAAAGCAGTGGCAGAGTCGCTAGAAGCATCATGAGATGAAGAAGATGTAAGCCCATTGTAAATCCCTGGATCTTGAACCTGATCATATCCAGTGTCCTTCTTCTTCATGCTGAGCTCATAAGCTCTTAGCTTTCCAACGACTTCTTCCAGTTCCTTTGTTTCATAATCAGCTTCTCCCTTTATCATGAGAGTGTAAATATCCCATTTAGCAGGCAGAGCATCAAGCAGCTTGTCATTTTTCTCTATGTCAGAATAGCAATCTATATCATAATTATCCAATTCTGACATCAGATGGTAGTATCGAGTAATAACGTCCTCAAGTGACTCATTTTTCATGTGCTTGAACACAGCAAACTGCTTCTTCAGTAGATCAATTTTGTTCTTCTTGACATCAGAATTCCCTTCATATCTCTTCTCCAGCGCATCCCACATTTCTTTTGAAGTAGTGTACTTCTTAAAGGTGTGTTTGATGCTATCAGGTAGGGACATCTTGATAGCTGCCAAGGCTTTCTTTTCAGCCTCATACATCCTTTTATCATTTTCTTGCATGTTCACATAGGCTGTGACACGCGGTCTGCCTTCAAAGTCATGTGTAGGGTTTGTGTACCCATCTTCAATACAAATCCACATGCGTGTGTCCTGATATTCAATAAATGATTGAAACCTATCCTTCCATGTCAAGTAATTCTCCACCTTCATCATCTTAGGTGGTTTGTTCGTTGTGCCTACCTCGTGTTCCATCCTTAAAAGCTCGTTCAATTTAGACATGTTCGACATTTTAACTTAAGCAGACTGGTTAAACCGTACAATTTTAGTCCGAAACCTGTTTTTACTAAATTATACCGTTAAATTCGTCTCGAGATTACGATTCCAATGATATATAATGTTTAAAACCTATTTCGGGATTTTCCAGAGTTAGATTCGTACAACTTTAGTCCGTACAATTTTTTTTTTTTTTTTTTTTGTCCTAAAATTCCAAGGAGTCCAACGGTGCAAGCGGTTTGTCCAGATGAGTTACGGATAATTATCTAAACACGAAACTGTGAAATTTTCCCTACAATTGCCTAGAAAAATTCCACCACTTTGAAACTCTCAACTACTCAGTCCAGTCGAGACCACACAGTCCAGTCGTAACCACTGTTGCGAGTCGAGATCACTGTTGCGAGTCGAGATCTCTGTTGCGAGTCAACCAGCACAAGTCGAAACCACGGTTGCGAGTCAACCAGCACAAGTCGAAATCACGGTTGTGAGTCAACCAGCACAAGTCGAAATCACGGTTGCGAGTGAATAGTACCAGTCGAGATCACTTGTTACGAGTCGAGACCTGCAACCTTGAGTCGAGACCAGCTATTTTTCAACCAAAATCTCGAAAAATCAGCACCTTTTAAACCACAGAATCTTCTTATCGAAATCCTTCCAAACTAAACTCCAAAAAATCAGCAAACAACTTCCCAATAACTCCAAAACAGATCAAAATCGTGAAAATTTTGACTGTTCTTCAATGTTCTTCGTGAATTCAAACAGCAACCCGAAAACTTGTTTCTTTCCGATCAGTTTTGAACCGTACACAAGAGCAAATGCTCTGATACCAATTGTAGGTCCCTATCCCGTATGGATCGTAACAAAACTGACAATCTACCAAGGGTGCGGAATCCCCTTGATAAACCAAATAAACAGAAACAAGAACACGAAACGATTTACCAACCGATCTTCTATGATTATCCAACGTAAACGTTTACAATCACTCAAGATCTTCACGAACTCACAGCCAATAATCTGTGTATTCGAACTCTCTCTCAATTGCCTAAAAGTCTCCAAAAGTCTAACCCTAAAACTCTAGGTAAAGGTTGTTTATATACACACAACCATACAAATCGAACTGGGCCAAGCCCATACGAATTCTAGATACAATTCGGGCTAAACTAGATAGACTTAAACTTGATACAAACTTGGACGATTTGGGCTTTAACAAACTCGAATTCCATTCAGTCTTCATAAGTCTTCGCGGCCCAAAGACGTTTAATATCCAAAGACCAATCCAACGCTGTTGTCACATAACATGCACCAACACTGGGAAGTTGGTCTTAGAGATCAGGGATTTAGTCTTAGAGACTGGGAGGTTGGTCTTAGAGACCAGGGATTTAGTCTTAAAGACTGGGAGGTTTGTCTTAGAGACCAGGGATTTAGTCTTAGAGACTAGGGAAGTTGGTCTTAGAGACCAGGGAGTTGGTCTTAGAGACTAGGGATTTGGTCTTAGAGACTAGGGAGTTGGTCTTAGAGACCAGGGAGTTAGTCTGAGAGACTAGGGAGTTTAGTCTGAGAGACTGGGTGGGATAGTCTGGGGAAGACTAGGACGATTACTTGCTTATATTGTTGTGACTTACATGCTTATTTGATTATATGTTGATATATGTGCAATTGTCGTGATTGTTTTGTTACAGACGTCATGTCTTCTTCGAGTGGAGTTTCTGGCGCATTAGACCCCATAGCAGTAGATTCAGATGATCCGATGCCCACAGATCCCGAGATTTATACATCTGACACTGATAGCAGTGATGATGATGATTTCCAGCCTTTTGCCTTGCCGGATTTCGGAGACGATGTTCAGCTCGCTGATGGTAATCTAGTCGGGGATCTACCTCTTGCTGAGATCCCTGCTCCCGTTCCCCTTGTTGCAGTTCATGTTGAGGATCTGCCACTTGATGATGATGTCGTTATTCCTGTCATTGAGGTTCCGGTTATGGAGGTTCCTTCTGATTCTTCTGGTCCAGACTCTTTTTAGTCAGTATCATCTTCTACTCTCCATACGCTGGGGTTACAGCGATACCCCACCGACTCAGATTCCGATATGGCCATGTCAGCCGCATCTGATCAGGACCCTGATTTTGACCTTGCTGATGACCCCGATCAAGAGTTTGACCTTGCTGATGACGTCGAGCATGAGATAGACTATGCTCCTGATGAGCAGCCATTCGAGGCCCCTGTTTCTCCTCAGGATTTTGACCTAGATCACGAGATTGGGCTTGTGCAGGATGATCTAGATCTAGCCCCAGCTGACCCTGTCCCATCGCCAGATCATGACTCCATCTTTGCTGAGATACCTGATATTGCACCGATATTACCTGATCCAGTTCTTGTGTTTGATGACCATGCTCCGTTTTCCGCCCACATCGATCCTAGATATGCTGACACCCGCAATGGGTGGGTCGATGATGACGATTATCCCCCATATGTTAGACCAGTCACTCCCCCTCATCCACCCATCTCTGCACCGATTGATGTTACCCCTCATTTTCCCCATGTGTCAGACATCCATCGCACCGACCTTCCTATCACTTTTCTCCATGACATTCCTCCACCTCGTCCTGGGGAGGGATCTTCGAGACAGCAGCGTGCTTTTGTCCCGCCTGTGTCGTCAGCTGTTCCATTCATGTCTCAGCTTCCTTGCACTACATCACCTTCAGCACCCATGGGCGAGCCATTTATGTGGTCTTCGCCCAATGTCATGCCTTTGTAAGACCCATACCATCCTTTTCATGTTGGGTATACGACGGATGATATACTTCAATCCCTACAGTCACAGCAGGATGCGTTGAGCCGACGAGTCCAGGAGCTGGAGAGGACCCCGCGTTCTCCCCCTTGTCATTGCTAGTCTCCATTTGCTACACCACCAGCTCCTCTTCCACTGCACCCGAATTCTGATGTCCGCTTCCTCACTCCGGAGCAGCAGATTGCTTACCTGTTGCGCGTTATCCACGCCCTCGAGGAGGATTGGGTGCATTTGCGGCGTTTGCTTTTCTTCCCTCCTCCACCTTCTCCTCCGCCATCAGCGTAGCTATATTTTTGGTTTGGTGCAGGTAGATTGTTTTGTGAGAGAGTCGCAATTGGGCCAACATATGAAGACTTTTGGAAGACCACGTTTTTTGTATATGATTTGTGTAGACTGACTTGTATTTTGGGGTGATGTAACCCTATGATCTTATTTTGATGTATGATGTACTGTGAAACATGTAAAACTATATTGTGGTCATGATTAAATGAAAGCTCAATGGCAACATTCTCACTACATGCACTGTTGAATTATTTGTTTTATATTATAACATGGGATGTTATGTGTTATGAGGATGATGGATGTTATTACATACGCATATTACTTACTTACTATACTTACTATGACCTGACCAATATGATCTTCTTTTAGAAGATGCCTCCACGACGAGACACACGTTTGCCTACTACTGAGGCTGAACTACAGGAGCGAATTGCCTCAGCGATAGCATAGTATGAGGCCTCCCGCGCAGAAACTAGCAGGAATACCTCAAACAACAACAACAACAACCCACCCAATGGTAATATCCAATTCCCTTGAGACACATTACGACACATTTGGATATTTCTTACACATCCGCTAACACCTTCTGTAAATGTTATCGCCTGTACAGGCTGCACCTACAAACAATTTCTGGATTGCAAGCCCGTAAATTACGATGGCACTGGAGGTGCTGTTGCATTCGTCAAATGGGCGGAAAAGACGGATTCTATTTTAAGGATGAGCAAGTGTGCTCCTGAACATCAAGTTACGTACATCTCAGGGCTCTTTCTTGATGGTGCTTTATCATGGTGGAATCTGCAAGTACAGACCCTAGGAGAGGCGGCGTCATATGCATTGACATGGACTGAGCTGAAGGAGCTCGTGAGGAAGAAATACTGTTCACTGGCCGAAATACAAAAGCTGGAAACGGAAATTTGGAACCTAAGGATGGACGGCCCAAAGATCGCCGAGTATGTTCAAAGGTTTCATGATCTGTCCCATGTGGTACCATACATGGTTACGCCTGAATTCAAATGCGTGGAGCGTTTCATCTGGGGGTTGGCACCTCAGATTATGAGCATGGTTACATCGTCAAAACCGGAAACAATTATTAAAGCCATCGATCTGAGCGTGTCACTGACTGCGGAAGCTATTAGGCTCAACAGGTTTTCAAATTCTGATCAGAAAAAGAAGGAGACTCATGTGGAGTCCTCAGGAGAGAACAAACGGAAGTTCTCCAACTTTAAAAAGGGTACCAGCAGCGCCAGCAAGAAAAAGAACGTGAACCCACCCGAGGAAGCTAAAACTGGTGATGGAGTCAAAGGAAGAGGGTACATGGGCGCTCTGCCCAAATGTGATACATGCCAGTACCATCATTCCGGCCAGTGCAGATTGAGGAGATGTGAGTCTTGCGGGAAGGAGGGCCATACGAAGAATACATGCTGGGTTGGTACTGGTGTTGGTCGTGGTGGTTATTGAGGATATGGAAATGGGAATGGAAACCACCAACAGGGAGGAAATGGCGGGAATGGAAATCATGGAATGGCGGGGAATCAGGCTGGTAACCGAGGAACAGTCAATAATTGAGCTGGTAATGGTAATGGGAACGGAAACGGTCAAGGACCAGGATGTTTTAACTGTGGAGACGTGGGGCACTTCAAGAGGGAATGCCCAAAGCTTAATCAGGCACAGGGAAGAGTATTCAATATCGGTGCAAGGGAAGCACGCCAGGATCCAAATGTCGTTACTGGTGCGTTCCCTATTAATCAACGCTTTGCATCTGTGCTATTTGATACTGGTGCCGACTATAGTTTTCTATCGCTAGAATTTAAGAAAATGCTTGGGTTAACTACTAGTAATTTAGACATTCCGTGCTCGATTGAACTGGCTAATGGAAAGCTAATGGAAACGAATGAAGTTATCAGAGGTTGCGTAATAGAGCTGGGAGAACACGAGTTTGCACTGGATCTACTGCCAGTCGAGTTGGGAAGCTTCGATGTGGTAGTAGGGATGGATTGGTTGTCAAGTAACAAAGCTGAAATTGTATGTCACGAGAAGACCATTCGCATTCCATTGTCGGATGGAGAAACGATTGTGGTACACGGAGAGAAGCGCGATACGCCCTTAAGGATCATTAGTTGTTTGAAAGCTCGAAAATGTCTGAAGAAGGGATGTGTTGCCTTCCTGGCACACATCGTGGATAAAGAAGCCGCTGAGCCGAAGTTAGAAGACATTCCAGTCGTGAAGGAGTATCCTGAAGTCTTTCTAGAAGACTTGCCAGGATTGCCGCCACAGCGTCAAGTCGAGTTTCACATTGACTTAGCTCCAGGCGCTGCGCCTGTGGCTAAGGCACCCTACCAACTTGTGCCGTCTGAAATGCAGGAGTTGTCAACGCAACTTCAAGAGTTGTTAGACAAGGGATTTATCAGACCAAGCTTCTCACCTTGGGGAGCTCCAGTTTTGTTCGTCAAAAGGAAGGATGGTAGTTTTCGCATGTGTATCGACTACCGGAAGCTGAATAAGCTTACTATCAAGAACAGATATCCTTTGCAAAGAATCGATGACCTGTTCGATCAGTTACAAGGTTCAAGTTTTTACTCAAAGATCGACCTTCGATCGGGATATCACCAGTTAAGGATACAAGAGGAAAGTGTTCCAAAGACTGCTTTTAGGACTCGCTATGGACATTACGAGTTCCTGGTCATGCCGTTTGGTTTGACAAACGCGCCAACAGTATTCATGGATTTAATGAACAGAGTTTGTAAGCCGTACCTCGATAAGTTTACGATTGTGTTCATTGTTGACATTTTGATCTACTCAAAGACAAAAGAAGAACATGAGCAACACTTAAGAGCTATTTTAGAGCTACTTAAAAAGGAGAAGCTATACGCAAAGTTTTCGAAGTGCGAGTTCTGGTTACGCGAAGTCCAGTTTCTTGGTCATGTGGTTAATGGAAATGGAATTCATGTGGATCCCACAAAGATCGAGGCAATCAAGAACTGGGAAACTCCTAAGACACCAGCCGAGATTCGACAGTTTCTAGGTTTGGCTGGTTATTACCGCAGATTCATTGAGGATTTCTCGAAAATCGCTCAACCGTTGACCTCCCTCACTCAAAAAGATAAGAAGTATGAATGGGGAGACAAGCAGGAAGAAGCGTTCCAATTGTTGAAGAAAAAGCTTTGTAACGCGCCAATCTTATCTCTACCCGAAGGCACGGACGACTTCGTGGTATATTGCGACGCCTCGCGTCAAGGATTGGGATGTGTGTTAATGCAGCGTCAGAAGGTTATAGCATATGCATCTCGCCAGTTGAAAGTCCACGAGAAAAATTACACCACGCATGATTTGTAATTGGGCGCAATGGTGTTTGCATTGAAAATTTGGCGACATTACTTATACGGCATGCTATATTTTTGGTTTGGTGCAGGTAGATTGTTTTGGTGAGAGAGTCGCAATTGGGCCAACATATGAAGACTTTTGGAAGACCACGTTTTTTGTATATGATTTGTGTAGACTGACTTGTATTTTGGGGTGATGTAACCCTATGATCTTATTTTGATGTATGATGTACTGTGAAACATGTAAAACTATATTGTGGTCATGATTAAATGAAAGCTTAATGGCAACGTTCTCACTACATGCACTGTTGAATTATTTGTTTTATATTATGACATGGGATGTTATGTGTTATGAGGATGATGGATGTTATTACATACGCATATTACTTACTTACTATACTTACTATGACCTGACCAATATGATCTTCTTTTAGAAGATGCCTCCACGACGAGACACACGTTTGCCTACTACTGAGGCTGAACTACAGGAGCGAATTGCCTCAGCAATACCACAGTATGAGGCCTCCCGCGTAGAAACTAGCAGGAATACCTCAAACAAAAACAACAACAAACCACCCAAACGTAATATCCAATTCCCTTTAGACACATTACGACACATTTGGATATTTCTTACACATCCGCTAACACCTTCTGTAAATGTTATCGCCTGTACAGGCTGCACCTACAAACAATTTCTGGATTGCAAGCCCGTAAATTACGATGGCACTGGAGGTGCTGTTGCATTCGTCAAATGGGCAAAAAAATACGGATTCTATTTTAAGGATGAGCAAGTGTGCTCCTGAACATCAAGTTACATACATCTCAGGGCTCTTTCTTGATGGTGCTTTATCATGGAGGAATCTGCAAGTACAGACCCTTGGAGAGGCGGCGGCATATGCATTGACATGGACTGAGCTGAAGGAGCTCGTGAGGAAGAAATACTGTTCACTGGCCGAAATACAAAAGCTGGAAACGGAATTTTGGAACCTAAGGATGGACGGCCCAAAGATCGCCGAGTATGTTCAAAGGTTTCATGATCTGTCCCATGTGGTACCATACATGGTTACGCCTGAATTCAAATGCGTGGAACGTTTCATCTGGGGGTTGGCACCTCGGATTATGAGCATGGTTACATCGTCAAAACCGGCAACAATTATTAAAGCCATCGATCTGAGCGTGTCACTGACTAACGAAGCTATTAGGCTCAACAGGTTTTCAAATTCTGATCAGAAAAAGAAGGAGACTCATGTGGAGTCCTCAGGAGAGAACAAACGGAAGTTCTCCAACTTTAAAAAGGGTACCAGCAGCGCCAGCAAGAAAAAGAACGTGAACCCACCAGAGGAAGCTAAAACTGGTGATGGAGTCAAAGGAAGAGGGTACATGGGCGCTCTGCCCAAATGTGATACATGCCATTACCATCATTCCGGCCAGTGCAGATTGAGGAGATGTGAGTCTTGTGGGAAGGAGGGCCATTCGAACAATACATGCTGGGTTGGTACTGGTGTTGGTCGTGGTGGTCAACGAGGATATGGAAATGGGAATGGAAACCACCAACAGGGAGGAAATGGCGGGAATGGAAATCGTGGAATGGCTGGGAATCAGGCTGGTAACCGAGGAACAGTCAATAATCGAGCTGGTAATGGTAATGGGAACGGAAACGGTCAACGACCAGGATGTTTTAACTATGGAGACGTGGGGCACTTCAAGAGGGAATGCCCAAAGCTTAATCAGGCACAGGGAAGAGTATTCAATATCGGTGCAAGGGAAGCACGCCAGGATCCAAATGTCGTTACTGGTGCGTTCCCTATTAATCAACGCTTTGCATCTGTGCTATTTGATACTGGTGCCGACTATAGTTTTGTATCGCTAGAATTTAAGAAAATGCTTGGGTTAACTACTAGTAATTTAGACATTCTGTACTCAATTGAACTGGCTAATGGAAAGCTAATAGAAACGAATGAAGTTTTCAGAGGTTGCATAATAGAGCTGGGAGAACACGAGTTTACACTGGATCTACTGCCAGTCGAGTTGGGAAGCTTCGATGTGGTAGTAGGGATGGATTGGTTGTCAATTAACAAAGCCGAAATTGTATGTCACGAGAAGACCATTCGCATTCCATTGGCGGATGGAGAAACGATTGTGGTACACAGAGAGAAGCGCGATACGCCCTTAAGGTTCATTAGTTGTTTGAAAGCTCGAAAATGTCTGAAGAAGGGATGTGTTGCCTTCCTGGCACACATCGTTGATAAAGAAGTCGCTGAGCCGAAGTTAGAAGATATTCCAATCGTGAAGGAGTATCCTGAAGTCTTTCCAGAAGACTTGCCAGGATTGCCGCCACAGCGTCAAGTCGAGTTTCACATTGACTTAGCTCCAGGCGCTGCGCCTGTGGCTAAGGCACCCTACCAACTTGCGCCATCTGAAATGCAGGAGTTGTCAATGCAACTTCAAGAGTTGTTAGACAAGGGATTTATCAGACCAAGCTTCTCACCTTAGGGAGCTCCAGTTTTGTTCGTCAAAAGGAAGGATGGTAGTTTTCGCATGTGTATCGACTACCGGAAGCTGAATAAGCTGACTATCAAGAACAGATATCCTTTGCAAAGAATCAATGACCTGTTCGATCAGTTACAAGGTTCAATTTTTTACTCAAAGATTGACCTTCGATCGGGATATCACCAGTTAAGGATACAAGAGGAAAGTGTTCCAAAGACTGCTTTTAGGACTCGTTATGGACATTACGAGTTCCTGGTCATGCCGTTTGGTTTGACAAATGTGCCAACAGTATTCATGGATTTAATGAACAGAGTTTGTAAGCCGTACCTCGATAAGTTTGCGATTGTGTTCATTGTTGACATTTTGATCTACTCAAAGACAAAAGAAGAACATGAGCAACACTTAAGAGCTATTTTAGAGCTACTTAAAAAGGAGAAGCTATACGCAAAGTTCTCGAAGTGCGAGTTCTGGTTACGCGAAGTCCAGTTTCTTGGTCATGTGGTTAATGGAAATGGAATTCATGTGGATCCCACAAAGATCGAGGCAATGAAGAACTGGGAAACTCCTAAGACACCGACCGAGATTCGACAGTTTCTAGGTTTGGCTGGTTATTACCGCAGATTCATTGAGGATTTCTCAAAAATCTCTCAACCGTTGACCTCCCTCACTCAAAAACACAAGAAGTATGAATGGGGAGACAAGCAGGAAGAAGCGTTCCAACTGTTGAAGAACAAGCTTTGTGACGCGCCAATCTTATCTCTACCCGAAGGCACGGACGAGTTCGTGGTATATTGCGACGCCTCGCGTCAAGGATTGGGATGTGTGTTAATGCAGCCTCAGAAGGTTATAGCATATGCATCTCGCCAGTTGAAAGTCCACGAGAAAAATTACACCACGCATGATTTGGAATTGGGCGTAATGGTGTTTGCATTGAAAATTTGGCGACATTACTTATACGGCACGCTATATTTTTGGTTTGGTGCAGGTAGATTGTTTTGGTGAGAGAGTCGCAATTGGTCCAACATATGAAGACTTTTGGAAGACCACGTTTTTTGTATATGATTTGTGTAGACCGACTTGTATTTTGGGGTGATGTAACCCTATGATCTTATTTTGATGTATGATGTACTGTGAAACATGTAAAACTATATTATGGTCATAATTAAATGAAAGCTCAATGGCAACGTTCTCACTACATGCACTGTTGAATTATTTGTTTTATATTATAACATGGGATGTTATGTGTTATGAGGATGATGGATGTTATTACATACGCATATTACTTACTTACTATACTTACTATGACCTGACCAATATGATCTTCTTTTAGAAGATGCCTCCGCGACGAGACACACGTTTGCCTACTACTGAGGCTGAACTACAGGAGCGAATTGCCTCAGCAATAGCACAGTATGAGGCCTCCCGCGCAGAAACTAGCAGGAATACCTCAAACAACAACAACAACAACAACAACCCACCCAAACGTAATATCCAATTCCCTTTAGACACATTACGACACATTTGGATATTTCTTACACATCCGCTAACACCTTCTGTAAATGTTATCGCCTGTACAGGCTGCACCTACAAACAATTTCTGGATTGCAAGCCCGTAAATTACGATGGCACTGGAGGTGATGTTGCATTCGTCAAATGGGCAAAAAAAGACGGATTATATTTTAAGGATGAGCAAGTGTGCTCCTAAACATCAAGTTACATACATCTCAGGGCTCTTTCTTGATGGTGCTTTATCATGGAGGAATCTGCAAGTACAGACCCTAGGAGAGGCGGCGACATATGCATTGACATGGACTGAGCTGAAGGAGCTCGTGAGGAAGAAATACTGTTCACTGTCCGAAATACAAAAGCTGGAAACGGAATTTTGAAACCTAAGGATGGACGGCCCAAAGATCGCCGAGTATGTTCAAAGGTTTCATGATCTGTCCCATGTGGTACCATACATGGTTACGCCTGAATTCAAATGCGTGGAGCGTTTCATCTGGGGGTTGGCACCTCAGATTATGAGCATGGTTACATCGTCAAAACCGGCAACAATTATTAAAGCCATCGATCTGAGCGTGTCACTGACTGACGAAGCTATTAGGCTCAACAGGTTTTCAAATTCTGATCAGAAAAAGAAGGAGACTCATGTGGAGTCCTCAGGAGAGAACAAACTGAAGTTCTCCAACTTTAAAAAGGGTACCAGCAGCGCCAGCAAGAAAAAGAACGTGAACCCACCAGAGGAAGCTAAAACTGGTGATGGAGTCAAAGGAAAAGGGTACATGGGCGCTCTGCCCAAATGTGATACATGCCATTACCATCATTCCGGCCAGTGCAGATTGAGGAGATGTGAGTCTTGCGGGAAGGAGGGCCATTCGAAGAATACATGCTGGGTTGGTACTGGTGTTGGTCGTGGTGGTCAACGAGGATATGGAAATGGGAATGGAAACCACCAACAGGGAGGAAATGGCGGGAATGGAAATCGTGGAATGGCGGGGAATCAGGCTGGTAACCGAGGAACAGTCAATAATCGAGCTGGTAATGGTAATGGGAACGGAAACGGTCAAGGACCAGGATGTTTTAACTGTGGAGACGTGGGGCACTTCAAGAGGGAATGCCCAAAGCTTAATCAGGCACAGGGAAGAGTATTCAATATCGGTGCAAGGGAAGCACGCCAGGATCCAAATGTCGTTACTGGTGCGTTCCCTATTAATCAACGCTTTGCATCTGTGCTATTGGATACTGGTGCCGACTATAGTTTTGTATCGCTAGAATTTAAGAAAATGCTTGGGTTAACTACTAGTAATTTAGACATTCCGTACTCAATTGAACTGGCTAATGGAAAGCTAATAGAAACGAATGAAGTTATCAGAGGTTGCGTAATAGAGCTGGGAGAACACGAGTTTACACTAGATCTACTGCCAGTCGAGTTGGGAAGCTTCGATGTGGTAGTAGGGATGGATTGGTTGTCAAGTAACAAAGTCGAAATTGTATGTCACGAGAAGACCATTCGCATTCCATTGGCGGATGAAGAAACGATTGTGGTACACGGAGAGAAGCGCGATACGCCCTTAAGGATCATTAGTTGTTTGAAAGCTCGAAAATGTCTGAAGAAGGGATGTGTTGCCTTCCTGGCACACATCGTGGATAAAGAAGCCGCTGAGCCGAAGTTAGAAGATATTCCAGTCGTGAAGGAGTATCCTGAAGTCTTTCCAGAAGACTTGCCAGGATTGCCGCCACAGCGTCAAGTCGAGTTTCACATTGACTTAGCTCCAGGCGCTGCGCCTGTGGCTAAGGCACCCTACCAACTTGCACCGTCTGAAATGCAGGAGTTGTCAACGCAACTTCAAGAGTTGTTAGACAAGGGATTTATCAGACCAAGCTTCTCACCTTGGGGAGCTCCAGTTTTGTTCGTCAAAAGGAAGGATGGTAGTTTTCGCATGTGTATCGACTACCGGAAGCTGAATAAGCTGACTATCAAGAACAGATATCCTTTGGAAAGAATCGATGACCTGTTCGATCAGTTACAAGGTTCAAGTTTTTACTCAAAGATCGACCTTCGATTGGGATATCACCAGTTAAGGATACAAGAGGAAAGTGTTCCAAAGACTGCTTTTAGGACTCGCTATGGACATTACGAGTTCCCGGTCATGTCGTTTGGTTTGACAAACGCGCCAACAGTATTCATGGATTTAATGAACAAAGTTTGTAAGCCGTACCTCGATAAGTTTGCGATTGTGTTCATTGTTGACATTTTGTTCTACTCAAAGACAAAAGAAGAACATGAGCAACACTTAAGAGCTATTTTAGAGCTACTTAAAAAGGAGAAGCTATACGCAAAGTTCTCGAAGTGCGAGTTCTGGTTACGCGAAGTCCAGTTTCTTGGTCATGTGGTTAATGGAAATGGAATTCATGTGGATCCCACAAAGATCGAGGCAATCAAGAACTGGGAAACTCCTAAGACACCGGCCGAGATTCGACAGTTTCTAGGTTTGGCTGGTTATTACCGCAGATTCATTGAGGATTTCTCGAAAATCGCTCAACCGTTGACCTCCCTCACTCAAAAAGACAAGAAGTATGAATGGGGAGACAAGCAGGAAGAAGCGTTCCAATTGTTGAAGAACAAGCTTTGTGACGAGCCAATCTTATCTCTACCCGAAGGCACGGACGACTTCGTGGTATATTGCGACACCTCGCGTCAAGGATTTGGATGTGTGTTAATGCAGCGTCAGAAGGTTATAGCATATGCATCTCGCCAGTTGAAAGTCCACGAGAAAAATTACACCACGCATGATTTGGAATTGGGCACAATGGTGTTTGCTTTGAAAATTTGGCGACATTACTTATACGGCACGCGATGTACAATCTTCACTGATCACAAGAGCCTGCAGCACATATTTGATCAAAAAGAGCTTAACATGAGGCAAAGACGCTGGGTAGAACTATTGAACGATTATGATTGTGAGATCAAGTATCACCCGGGGAAGGCGAATGTGGTCGCCGACGCCCTAAGTCGAAAGGAAAGGATCAAGCCCATAAGGGTAAGGGCTTTGGAAATGTTCATACAAACGGACCTCTCATTGCGCATTCGTACCGCGCAGAGAGAAGCACTCAAGGAAAGGAGTGTTGAGAATGAGTATCTCCAGGGGATGGAGAAGCAATTGGTACCAAACGGGGAAGGAACTTTGTGCTTCATGAAACGAATTTGGGTTCCTTTGTTTGGTGGTTTGAGAAGTGTTATATTTGATGAAGCTCACAAGTCATGGTACTCGATTCATCCAGGAGCGGATAAAATGTACCAAGATCTTAAGGATTTCTATTAGTGGCCGAGAATGAAAGGCGATGTTGCGATATATGTCGGCAAATTGTTAACTTGCGCCAAGGTAAAGGCCGAATACCAGAAGCCTTCAGGTCTTCTGCAACGAAATTACCAAGGACGCCCAAGGAAATGGGAGCAAATTTCAATGGACTTCATAACGAAATTACCAAGGACGCCCAAGGGCCATGGTACGATTTGGGTAAGTGTAGACCATTTGACGAAGTCTGCACACTTTTTGGCAATCAAGGAAAAAGACAACACGAGTAAACTTGCTGAAATATACATGCGGGATATTGTTGCACGACATGGAGTGCCTCTCTCAATTATCTTCGATAGAGATGGAAGATTCGTGTCAAGGATTTGGCAAACCTTTCAAGAAGCTTTTGGTTCTCAGTTAAATCTGAGTACTGCATTTCATCCACAGACTGATGGATAGAGCGAACGAACAATTCAAACGTTGGAAGACATGCTGCGAGCTTGCGTAATGGATTTAGGTGGAAGTTGGGACACTCACCTACCATTGGTTGAATTTTCATACAATAACAGTTATCACGCAAGCATTCAAGCCGCACCGTTCGAAGCTCTTTATGGACGCAAGTGTCGATCACCGGTTTGTTGGGCTTACGCGGGTGATAGACAGTTAGTTGGTCTGGATTTGGTTCAAGAGACAACAGACAAGATTTTTCAGATCCGAGAGTGCATTAAAGCGGCTCGTGATCGACAAAAGTGTTATGTGTGACAACTGGCCCAAACCGGTAATTTCCGTACACTTTAATTAGTGCTTAATGACTGCAATTATGTGCTTAATTGTCAGCCATGTCTAATTACATACTAAACAAGTGAATTCATGCACGTTGTATACTACAAAATATTGCTTTATGCATAAACGAGAGCGTTGCGTCAAAAATACTAGTAAACTCACCGGTATGACACACTGTGTCAACGGAACTGCAGAAAGCAGCCAGACAATAAAATTGGAGCCTAGGTGTAGGTCCGACAACAAGAATGCATTAAAACCCAAGAGTACATGCAAGGGTTTATTATATATGCAAGGCGAAAGCAAAATTAAGCACTAAAAAGCACCCGAAACGCACTTTAAGTGCAGAATTCATATAATTCAGCAATAATTCAGCATTTAGACATATGAATATTTTGCAGAAATGTCGTTTTATTATCCAGAATATTTCCCTAAGTGTTGGGAATCGATAGTGTTACAAAAAGATACTTATTAAACACTAAAAGGTGCAATTTAGCACTTTAACGAATCGGTATGTAACCGAACAACCGGACTTTACCCGAAACATGAAAATATTGTTATTTTCATTATTTATCTTTTTCTGAGCCAGTTAGGGTCCCTGAATACCCTAACACCCGTTGTAACACTCCACACACAACTAACCGGGTTAAGCACTTAACTAACTTACTTAACCTAACTTTGTGCCTAACTATCTAGTTGGATTCGAATTAGACCCCCCCCCCCCTTAACCAAACCGTCCCCATGAGGGGGACACACTTGTCCTATTTGTGATTATTATATTAAGTATGCTTAATATCTAGGAAGCATAGTGACCATTGTGTATTAATCTTGTGAATTGTCTATAAGATCCAAGTATAACACAACATAACATTCATCACAATTTACAACACTTGATCACTCTCTCTCCCTCTACCTAGCTCACGGCCGAACACCCCTCTCCACATACACCCGATTTCGAGTTTAGTTCAAGCCATTCCAATCATCTACAAGTGATAAGGATCTCATACGAAGAAGCTTGGTGCAATCGGAAGGCGAAGGACCTCTCTACCTTGCTTTTATCCACCCTATTTGCGCTTAGATTTTTCCCTAGCCTCAAGCTAGTGGTATGTTACTTAAATCACCTTCTCGAACTATTTTAAAGTGGTTAATACGATTTGTAACAGTTAAAACTCGTAATCTTACAAGTTGAAGCATAAAAGTCTACTAAAAGCACTAAAAATGGTGGTTAAAAGCACATATGTTGTGTAAATCATGTAGTATTTGATTTGTGTGATTATTTGGACCCGATCTATGTTGTGGTAGCTCGGATCATCATTTAACCCGGTTTAGTCATGATCTTGGATTATGACATAAAGCTTGTTTAAGTATAACAAGGGTTAGAAGATGAAACTCTACCACACTCGAATCATGAACTTGTGTAAAAGTGTTTTAGCTTGTAAAATAGTGATTAAAACTAGTAGATCTATGGATCTACAAGCGGTACCTTCAAAGGACCAAGTGTCCAAGAAATCATATTTTCTAAAGCCGGATCTTACATGAAAAAGAATGATTTTAGCAAACACACGAGTGTGTAAACACTTGTGTAACACAAAGTTTCGACAAAATAACTATTTTTGTAAATGTTGACAGGAAGTTGTAAAGATGTAACTTCTTTAAAAACGAGACTTTCAAGAAACGAAGTTGATCTATACAAAGATCCACTAAAAATAATGGAATTATACTACCTATTTTGGAAAAACCACAAGTTCATGTATTTCTGCGATTATATCTATTTTAACTAGTTGCATATTGTTTATTGTTGAATGAGGAGATTGTTGACGATTTAAAATAAAATAAACACATGTTTTGAAAACATGGGAAACCTCCATTTTTAGGGGAAACTATGTCAAAATTTTTATAAATTTTGACACTTAGAAAAATATAAATTTTTGAGAAACTTATTCCCTAAAAATGTGTTTAAAAGCATTACCAAGGTTTCCCTAATTTTTGGTGATAAGAAATGAGGACTTCTTCAAAAATAAAAATGGATATTAAGTATGTATATATTTTTGAGAAAAAATATATATATTATTTTATCACCAACTTTTGTGCTAAGTGTATATAGTATGTGTTATACGTGCTAGCGTATTAAGACTTAAAAATACACTAAATACTCGTGAGGAGTATAAACATAAAAAAAATACACATACAAAATACAAGATACATAATTCGGGTGCGAAGTGCAAAACACAAAAGACTTATATTTATTTTAGAGGAAATAATATAAGTAAGATACGTAGTTAAAAATATGAAATATTTTTAACACAACAATACAAATACAAAAGAGAGTGACTGTACTTGTGCGATACAAGTCTAGTGACTAACATTAAGAAAACGCGTATAGGTTACGACGTAAATTAAGCAAATCCGGTGAAGTTTACGACGCACAGGAACGCAAAGTTGTGAGTTCATGCTCCCCCTTTTCTTTTAACTGTTTTCAGTTTTATACCTTCGGGGGTGAAATACATGTTACAAATATTACAATGTTTACAAATGGTATGATGGATACAAGAATGATACGAGAAATCGTGTCACGAATAGGGTACCATAAGCACCATTAATCGTGTACATACTTAGACCGCAGAACAAAAGGTTAGATCTAATGGGTTCCGGGCAGCCCCACTCTTGGCCACTCTTTTACCAAGCAGTGTTTTTGTGTCTCAGTCGTGAATCGACTACAGAAAAATGCCTATGGTTTGGTGACTTCCTATGTCGTGTCACATGTTAATGGCTTTGCAACCCATTAACACTTGATACATACAGAAATATTTGATTTATACATGAGTACGTGGTGTACACAAAAGACTTGATTTATACAAAATACAAATTATGTTTTTCATACAAAGTATACAAACGTGAAATACAAAAATTGCATGAATTCACACCAACTTTATGTTGACGTTTTTCCAAAACTCACATGTATTTCAGGTAACTAGGATGGATGTGCGTGCGGTCTTACCCATGCTCGTGGATGTCGCTTATGTTTATCTTTAAATAAAGATGTAAACCCTTTTAAGACAATGTCTTAAGTTAACTCGCGATGTAAACGCTAACTTATGTTTTTCAAAATATGGTATTTGAAGTTATTTTCATGAGCATGTAGTATGTTTACCTTTCGTATGCAATGAGAACCTTTCATGATCACACCTCGTGCTTCCGCCGCAGAAAGGGGTGTGACAGATTGGTATCAGAGCTGCGATTGTAGTGAACCAGGATTCCTTCTCGAGTCTAGTCTACAATCTCCAGGATCCATTCACGAAAACAATTTTCAAAGAGTTTTCATTGCATAAAACGTCCCGCGACATCCACTGCCTGAAACTGTCTACATGAGTCTAGAAAAGACACTACGAGACTTAGAGTGCACTTGAGTAGCACTTGTCGTTGACTAGAAACTACTTGCAATTATGTGTGATAATTAGCATGTACTAGAAGTAGAATGTCACAAGTATATGTGACTTTACCTGAAAGCGATGGCCCATCTGAAGGAAGAAATACGAGGATGAAATGAACTGTGCGGACTGTGCAAGGATTTACGTAATTATGGATGCATACATAATTATGGAATTCAGTGCACAGAAACCACAGCAAGTCTTGTCACGTATAGATTCCCTCAGTGCAAGCCTACTAAGTACTCTACTAGAGTAATAATTGTTTGATGTCACTTATGTGGTATATACCTGTGAGTATATATACTACTACTGTCTAGTATGACGATATCAAACAAGTGTGTAACCCTGTTGTGTTATGTTCTGTCAGAACATGGCACCCAGGAAAGCTGTGAATGCTCGCAATGACGATCAACCTCCTCTTCCCCCACTGTCAAGAACTGCTGATGAGCTGAACGCTCTACTGGAGGAAAGGATCTCCGCTGCTATCGCCCACTACTAGGCGAACCGCACTCAAGACAGTGGTGGCCCAAGCAACGCTAGACGTAATGGAAATGGAGATTCGTCTGGAGGCAATGCAGCTCAAGGCTGCACTTTCAACAGTTCCTCGACTGCAAGCCGATGAACTATGATGGCATAGGAGGTGCAGTAGCATTTGTGCGCTGGACGGAGAAGACTGAAGCTACCTTCCGCATGAGCAAGTGTACTGCGGATCAACAAGTCACCTTTGCTACTGGGTTATTTGTCGATGAAGCTCTGACTTGGTGGAACCTGCAAGTCCAAAACTTGGGTGATGATGCTGCTTATGGCTTAACTTGGGAGGAACTGAAGGAAAGAATGAGAGAGAAGTACTGCTCTCGTGCTGAACTCCAAAGGCTGGAGACAGAGTTCTGGCACTTGACTATGGAAGGTGCTGACATCAATGGATATACTCGAAGGTTCCATGATCTGTCCAGAGTGCTTCCCTACATGGTGACTCCTGAATTCAAGCGTGTTGAACGCTACATTTGGGGACTGGCCTCAGAGTTTCGTGGCATGGTGACGTCGGCCAAACCACAAACAATCACCGAGGCTGTAACTCTGGCTGTCAGCCTTACTGAAGATTGTGTTCGAATGAAGAAGCTATCACTGAACCCAACAGAAAATGCCGAGACGCATGCTGAGTCGTCTGGCGACAAGAAAAGGAAATATGCAAACTTAAATCAAGCAACTCGTAACAACAAAGGTTCCAACAAGAAGCGTGACCCTAACCCGCCTCAAGGGACGAAATCTCTTGCAGCTATGAACGACGCTCCAGCAAGGGGATACCGGGGCACCTTGCCCAAATGCCATCGGTGTAAACACCATCACGAGGGAGCTTGTCGCATCCCAAAGTGTGACAAGTGTGGAAAGTTGGGTCACCGCACTGAAGACTGCTGGAGTAAGAGGAACGGGAATGGAAATCGTAATGGGGCTGATGATAGGAACAATGGTGGAAATGGAAACGGTGCTGGCAACGAGAATGGGCGAAACCAAGGATGCTTCAGATGTGGAAGCAAAGATCATTTCATGAAGGACTGCCCAGAGAGAAACAATGCTCAGGCCCGAGCATTTGTGATTGGAGCAAGGGACGCACGCGAGGACCCTAATGTGGTCAACGGTACGTTCCTCATTAACAATCACTTTGCATCCATATTATTCGACACTGGCGCCGATTATAGCTTCATGTCTGTGGAATTTAAACGCATACTTGGAATAGAATCTAGTAGATTAGAAATTCCTTATTCCATAGAACTAGCCAATGGTAAACTTGTTGAATCGGGCGAAGTTGTTAGAGGCTGCACGCTAGAACTTGGTGAACGAAGATTTATCATCGACCTCTTACCTATTCAATTAGGAAGCTTCGATGTAGTGGTCGGGATGGACTGGTTGTCCAAGAACAAAGCTGAAGTTATTTGTCATGAGAAAATCATTCGCATCCCTCTGACGAATGATGAAACTCTCATCGTACATGGAGAAAGACGAAACACGCCTCTACGAATCATCAGTTGTATGAAGGCACAGAAGTGCTTAAGGAAAGGATGTGTCGCTTTCCTAGCACACGTCATAGACAAGAAGGCTGTGGAGCCAAAACTCGAAGACATTCCTGTGGTGAAGGAATTTCCTGATGTGTTCCCTGAAGATCTGCCAGGACTACCTCCGCAACGACAAGTCGAATTCCACATAGACTTGGTTCCAGGAGCCGCTCCTGTAGCCAAGGCACCCTATCGACTTGCGCCATCCGAAATGCAAGAATTATCTACACAACTTCAGGAGTTGTTGGATAAAGGATTCATAAGGCCAAGCTTCTCACCCTGGGGAGCTCCAGTATTATTCGTGAAGAAGAAGGATGGGACACTGCGGATGTGTATCGATTACAGGGAACTGAACAAGCTCACAATCAAGAATCGGTATCCACTACCGAGGATTGATGACTTATTTGATCAACTGCAAGGATCAAGCTACTATTCCAAGATCGACCTTCGATCTGGATACCATCAGCTGAGAATCCAAGATGAAAGTGTGCCAAAGACTGCATTCAGAACACGCTATGGGCACTACGAATTTCTTATGATGCCCTTTGGATTGACGAACGCGCCAGCGGTCTTTATGGATCTAATGAACCGCGTATGCAAACCATATCTCGATAAATTCGTGATTGTATTTATCGATGATATCCTGATTTACTCGCGAACGAAGGAAGAGCATGAGCAACATCTCAGAACCATCTTGGAACTACTAAAGAAAGAGAAACTTTATGCAAAGTTCTCGAAATACGAATTCTGGATTCGCGAAGTACAATTTCTTGGTCACGTGGTGAATGAGAAGGGCATTCATGTAGACCCGTCCAAGATAGAAGCAATAAAGAATTGGGAAGCTCCCAAGACCCCAACTGAAGTTCGACAATTTTTGGGTTTAGCGGGCTATTATCGGCGATTCATCGAGAATTTCTCAAAGATAGCTCAACCGCTAACGACCCTTACCCAGAAAGATAAGAAGTATGACTGGGGTCCCAAACAAGAAGAAGCCTTCCAGTTACTTAAGAGCAAGCTATGCGATGCACCGATACTATCATTACCCGAAGGCACTGAAGACTTCGTGGTATACTGCGACGCCTCACGACAAGGCTTGGGTTGTGTGCTTATGCAACGCCAAAAAGTCATCGCTTACGCTTCAAGACAACTGAAGGTTCACGAGAGAAATTATACCACTCACGACCTGGAGCTGGGCGCAGTGGTATTCGCCTTAAAGATTTGGCGACATTATTTATATGGTACTCGATGTACAATCTTCACAGATCATAAAAGCTTACAACACATATTTGATCAGAAGGAATTGAATATGCGCCAGCGACGTTGGGTCGAGCTGCTGAATGATTACGACTGTGAGATTAAGTACCATCCTGGAAAGGAAAACATTGTAGCGGACGCGTTGAGCCGAAAGGAAAGGGTTAAGACCCTAAGGGTTCGAGCATTGGAAATGACGATTCGAACGAACCTCACTGCACGCATTCGTGATGCTCAACAAGAAGCTCTTAAAGAAGAGAACCGTAAAGCTGAATACCTATGGGGTATGCTAAAATACATGCTGCCAAACGAAGAGGGAGCCTTATACTTCAAGAAGCGTATTTGGGTTCCACTCTATGGTGGCATACGAGAGGTCATCCTTAATGAAGCCCACAAATCGAGATATTCGATCCATCCAGGATCGGACAAGATGTATCAAGACTTGAAAGAGTACTATTGGTGGCCGAGACTCAAGAGCGACGTTGCTGTCTATGTTGGAAAATGCCTAACCTGTGCTAAGGTTAAGGCAGAATATCAGAAACCGTCCGGCCTACTGCAACAACCAGAGATTCCCGTGTGGAAGTGGGAACAAATCTCGATGGACTTTATAACGAAATTACCTAGGACCCCGAGAGGGCACGATATGATATGGGTAATAGTTGATCGATTGACGAAGTCTGCGCACTTCCTACCAATCCGAGAGAAGGATAGCACTGGAAAGCTTGCAGAGATATACCTCAGGGAAATTGTGGCACGTCATGGAGTGCCAATCTCAATCATTTCAGACAGAGATGGACGCTTTGTCTCGAGAATCTGGCAATCATTTTAGGAAGCCTTTGGATCTCAGTTAGATCTGAGCACGGCATTCCATCCGCAAACAGACGGCCAGAGCGAACGGACTATACAAACGTTAGAAGATATGCTTCGCGCATGCGTCATGGACCTAGGCGGAAGCTGGGATACTCATCTACCTTTAGTTGAGTTTTCCTACAATAACAGCTAGCATACGAGCATAAAAGCCGCACCGTTCGAAGCTCTGTATGGCCGCAAATGCCGATCGCCCTTATGTTGGGCAGATGCCGGAGATAAGCGTATGGTTGGTCCTGAACTTGTACAAGAGACAACCGACAAGATTGCGCAGATCCAAGAGCGCATTAAGGCGGCTCGAGATCGACAAAAGACATACGCTGATCCGAAAAGAAAATCAGTAGAATTTAAGGTGGGAGACAAGGTGTTGTTAAAAGTCTCACCATGGAAGGGCGTAGTCAGATTTGGAAAGCGTGGAAAGCTGAATCCACGATATATCGGACCATTCAGAATATTGAAGAGAATTGGTACCGTGGCATACAAGTTGGAGTTACCGGAAGAACTTAATAGAGTACATGACACGTTTCATGTATCCAACCTGAACAAGAGTCCAACACAAGAAAACGTGATCATCCCGATGGATGAAGTGCATATTGATGAAGCCCTCCGATTTACAGAGCAACCCGTTGAGGTTACCGACTGGAAAGTCAACAAGACTAGGAGGAGCAGTGTGAAGCTTGTCAAAGTACGTTGGAGCTCTAAGCACGGACCCGAGTACACATGGGAACGTGAAGACCAGTTCAAGAAAAAGTATCCCCACCTATTCAAGAAGACTCCAGCGAGAGTGAGTTCAGTCTGAATTTCGGGACGAAATTCTTTTAACGGGGGGAGACTGTGACAACTGGCCCAAACCGGTAATTTTCGTACACTTTAATTAGTGCTTAATGACTGCAATTATGTGCTTAATTGTCAGCCATGTCTAATTACATACTAAACAAGTGAATTCATGCACGTTGTATACTACAAAATATTGCTTTATGCATAAACGAGAGCGTTGCGTCAAAAATACTAGTAAACTCACCGGTATGACACACTGTGTCAACGGAACTGCAGAAAGCAGCCAGACAATAAAATTGGAGCCTAGGTGTAGGTCCGACAATAAGAATGCATTAAAACCCAAGAGTACATGCAAGGGTTTAATATATATGCCAGGCGAAAGCAAAATTAAGCACTAAAAAGCACCCGAAACGCACTTTAAGTGCAGAATTCATATAATTCAGCATTTAGACATATGAATATTTTGCAGAAATGTCGTTTTATTATCCAGAATATTTCCCTAAGTGTTGGGAATCGATAGTGTTACAAAAAAGATACTTATTAAACACTAAAAGGTGCAATTTAGCACTTTAACGAATCGGTATGTAACCGAACAACCGGACTTTACCCGAAACATGAAAATATTGTTATTTTCATTATTTATCTTTTTCTGAGCCAGTTAGGGTCCCTGAATACCCTAACACCCGTTGTAACACTCCACACACAACTAACCGGGTTAAGCACTTAACTAACTTACTTAACCTAACTTTGTGCCTAACTATCTAGTTGGATTCGAATTAGACCCCCCCCCCCTTAACCAAACCGTCCCCATGAGGGGGACACACTTGTCCTATTTGTGATTATTATATTAAGTATGCTTAATATCTAGGAAGCATAGTGACCATTGTGTATTAATCTTGTGAATTGTCTATAAGATCCAAGTATAACACAACATAACATTCATCACAATTTACAACACTTGATCACTCTCTCTCCCTCTACCTAGCTCACGGCCGAACACCCCTCTCCACATACACCCGATTTCGAGTTTAGTTCAAGCCATTCCAATCATCTACAAGTGATAAGGATCTCATACGAAGAAGCTTGGTGCAATCGGAAGGCGAAGGACCTCTCTACCTTGCTTTTATCCACCCTATTTGCGCTTAGATTTTTCCCTAGCCTCGAGCTAGTGGTATGTAACTTAAATCACCTCCTCGAACTATTTTAAAGTGGTTAATACGATTTGTAACGGTTAAAACTCGTAATCTTACAAGTTGAAGCATAAAAGTCTACTAAAAGCACTAAAAATGGTGGTTAAAAGCACATATGTTGTGTAAATCATGTAGTATTTGATTTGTGTGATTATTTGGACCCGATCTATGTTGTGGTAGCTCGGATCATCATTTAACCCGGTTTAGTCATGATCTTGGATTATGACATAAAGCTTGTTTAAGTATAACAAGGGTTAGAAGATGAAACTCTACCACACTAGAATCATGAACTTGTGTAAAAGTGTTTTAGCTTGTAAAATAGTGATTAAAACTAGTAGATCTACGGATCTACAAGCGGTACCTTCAAAGGACCAAGTGTCCAAGAAATCATATTTTCTAAAGCCGGATCTTACATGAAAAAGAATGATTTTAGCAAACACACGAGTGTGTAAACACTTGTGTAACACAAAGTTTCGACAAAATAACTATTTTTGTAAATGTTGACAGGAAGTTGTAAAGATGTAACTTCTTTAAAAACGAGACTTTCAAGAAACGAAGTTGATCTATACAAAGATCCACTAAAAATAATGGAAATATACTACCTATTTTGGAAAAAACCACAAGTTCATGTATTTCTGCGATTATATCTATTTTAACTAGTTGCATATTGTTTATTGTTGAATGAGGAGATTGTTGACGATTTAAAAGAAAATAAACACATGTTTTGAAAACATGGGAAACCTCCATTTTTAGGGGAAACTCTGTCAAAATTTTTATAAATTTTGACACTTAGAAAAATATAAATTTTTGAGAAACTTATTCCCTAAAAATGTGTTTAAAAGCATTACCAAGGTTTCCCTAATTTTTGGTGATAAGAAATGAGGACTTCTTCAAAAATAAAAATGGATATTAAGTATGTATATATTTTTGAGAAAAAATATATGTATTATTTTATCACCAACTTTTGTGCTAAGTGTATATAGTATGTGTTATACGTGCTAGCGTATTAAGACTTAAAAATACACTAAATACTCGTGAGGAGTATAAACATAAAAAAATACACATACAAAATACAAGATACATAATTTGGGTGCGAAGTGCAAAACACAAAAGACTTATATTTATTTTAGAGGAAATAATATAAGTAAGATACGTAGTTAAAAATATGATATATATTTTTAACACAACAATACAAATACAAAAGAGAGTGACTGTACTTGTGCGATACAAGTCTAGTGACTAACATTAAGAAAACGCGTATAGGTTACGACGTAAATTAAGCAAATCCGGTGAAGTTTACGACGCACAGGAACGCAAAGTTGTGAGTTCATGCTCCCCCTTTTCTTTTAACTGTTTTCAGTTTTATACCTTCGGGGGTGAAATACATGTTACAAATATTACAATGTTTACAAATGGTATGATGGATACAAGAATGATACGAGAAATCGTGTCACGAATAGGGTACCATAAGCACCATTAATCGTGTACATACTTAGACCGCAGAACAAAAGGTTAGATCTAATGGGTTCCGGGCAGCCCCACTCTTGGCCACTCTTTTACCAAGCAGTGTTTTTGTGTCTCAGTCGTGAATCGACTACAGAAAAATGCCTATGGTTTGGTGACTTCCTATGTCGTGTCACATGTTAATGGCTTTGCAACCCATTAACACTTGATACATACAGAAATATTTGATTTATACATGAGTACGTGGTGTACACAAAAGACTTGATTTATACAAAATACAAATTATGTTTTTCATACAAAGTATACAAACGTGAAATACAAAAATTGCATGAATTCACACCAACTTTATGTTGACGTTTTTCCAAAACTCACATGTATTTCAGGTAACTAGGATGGATGTGCGCGCGGTCTTACCCATGCTCGTGGATGTCGCTTATGTTTATCTTTAAATAAAGATGTAAACCCTTTTAAGACAATGTCTTAAGTTAACTCGCGATGTAAACGCTAACTTATGTTTTTCAAAATATGGTATTTGAAGTTATTTTCATGAGCATGTAGTATGTTTACCTTTCGTATGCAATGAGAACCTTTCATGATCACACCTCGTGCTTCCGCCGCAGAAAGGGGTGTGACATTATGCGGACCGAAGAAGGAAACCTCTGGAATTTGAGGTGAGAGATATGGTTTTGTTGAAAGTTTCACCCTGGAAGGGTGTGGCACGCTTTGGGAAGCGTGGGAAGTTGAATCCGCGATACATTGGTCCATTCAAAATCCTGAAAAGGATTGGTCTGGTAGCATACAAGTTGGATTTACCTGCTGAACTTAATGGCGTTCATGATACATTTCATGTATCAAATTTGAAAAAGAGTCCCACTCAAGAAACAGTGGTCATTCCTGCCGACGAAGTTCACATTGACGACACACTCCACTTTACTGAAGAACCCGTTGAGTTCACTGATTGGAAGATTAACAAGACACGCCGGAGTAGTGTCAAACTCGTCAAGGTTCGATGGAATGCAGGACATGGCCCAGAATTCACGTGGGAGCGTGAGGATCGCATGAAATCAGGGTACCCACATTTATTCCCCAAGACCCCTGCATCTAGTAGCAGAGCTTAAATTTCGGGATGAAATTTTCTTAACAGGGGGAGAATGTGACAACCCTCACAGTTACAGGTATTCGTACAATTAATTAATATTAAATTTGTGCTTAATGACTGTGCTTGATTTCAACTGATGTTTGAACTGCTTTCTGATTTCTGTTACATACATACATATGCATCACATTTCATACGGTCACTCCATTCATTACATACAAACTTTAGTGACAACTTGATGCACAAAGCACAGTTAGCACAGTGAGCGGATAACTCAGAAACATGCTGACAATGCCAGCACATAGACAGACACTATATTGAGGCCTAGTATGAGCCAGGGACAAGCTACTACACTAGTATGGAGGGTAGGGAAGTAAGGACCATAAAACTGCGTCACTAGGTGATAGTTTAGGTGCCAGAAAGTGCCTAAAACCCACTTAAAATGCAAAATTCTGCATCTATTAACAAAATTCAGCATTTAAACATGCTAGTCACATGCAAAAATATGGCAAAATGGTCCTGTATGCTTTCCTAAGTGTCGGGAATTAAAAGGGTCACTAAAAGTTACATAAAGGACACTTTATGATATAACTTAGCACTTTAACGGAACGGTATATAACCGAACAACCGGACATTACCCGGAACACAAAAATATTGTTAAAAACATTGTTACACTTTTTCTGAGCTAGTCTTGGTTCCCGAACACTTAAACACACTATATAATTCATGGTACACACTAAACACTAGACATACCACTTTAACCTTCCACTTATTACATTTTACCATCAAAATATTACATTTAACCCCCCCCCCCTGGCTGATTTCGGTTCAAGCATGGCCCCACAAGATTTTTTTTTAATTTTACACAATCCCCATGCAATCTCTTTAGAGATTATGGGTGTACTTATGTTGAAACATTAACCAAAGGGTAAAAGAACTTGATTATAAGAACAAATCAACTAATCATCTTCATTATCACCAAGATCACTCTCTCTCCCTCTCCTCCATTAAACCTCAGCCGAAACCCCCCCTATACACACTCACCATTTTCGACTTTTGTTCATCCATCCAAGCTACTCACAAGGTGCACCAAGGTGAATCACGAGGTGTGGAACTCACGGATCATCAAGGACCTCTCTAGTTTGCTTTTATCCTCCACATTTCCAAGCTTGATCTTCCCTAGCTTAAAAGCTAGTAGTAAGCTTCTTTGAACCTTATTTACTTCATGATTATGGTGGTTAATAGTTATATTATGAAGAAATCTCAAGAACACTAAAAGATCATAAACATAAGTCTTGAACATAAAGCTAACATGATGATGAAATAAGATGAAACCATGATGAAATAAAGTTGTTTTGGTTATGTTGTTGATTTCTTGGTGATTACTAGTAATATGATGGCTAGACATCATATGGAGCTTGTTAAGTTATGATTAAAAACATGGCTTAACAAGTTAGGGATGATTATGTGTACATGAAATAATCATCTACTAGAGAAGACATGAACTTGAAAGTAGGATGATTTTTCTTGAAAAAAAATAAACCAAGTAAACTAGTAATATTGTAAATCCAAGTCTTGAGAATGGTTTTCCTAAATAAACCAATAATAGAAGATGATTTTTGAAGGGTTATGACTTTTGTTAAACCTACAGTATTTTAGTAACAAAATAAGTGTAGTAAGTCTATTAAAACAAGAAAATATTGTAAGCAAATGTTTTTTTAAAATAAGTTCACAAGTTGTGAACATCTAAAAACCCCGAGAGTAGGATTTTAACAAAAGTAAACGCACTTTGGAGGGTAACTAAACCCACTAAACACCCCACTAAGTTACTATGCGTATTTATGAAAAACCAAGTTCATGTTGTTATGTAAAGTGCATTGTTTTCGCACTTGATAGGTGTAATATTGTTTAGTAACTTGTGGTTGATTGTTGAATGATTTCCAAAAAGAAAACGATATGCTAATGAGCATGGACACCTCCGTTTACAAAGGAAACTCTGGCGAAATTTTCTAAAATTCCAACACTTAGAAAATATTTTCCAAACAAGTGTTACAAGCATACTTTTAACTTTGTTTTTCAAAATAAACTTCGCCATAGGTTTTGTTACAAAGATACAAGGTATCGGAGGTGGAATTTTTACCAATAATAGGAATAAATATATATTTAGAATATATATTTTATACTAAGACACTTGTGTGAATATTTGCATATTTTGTGAACTAGTTATATTATTTTAGGGTAAAATAATATAACTTACAAATACCATGGAAAATTACAACTCCAAAATAATACCAAAAATCACACGGAATAAATATTTAAGTTACACACATAATATTGTGAAAACGAACAAGAAGACGTAACTTATGAATTATTCCAGAAAATGCTCTTACACATATATTTTGGGTAAAATATTATTTTGGAAACTAAAGAAGTTAAAATATATTATTTTTGGGAAAAATACATATATTTGGAAATACGTTATTTTTTGGACAAATAAATTAAATATATTTTCCTAAGTGGGAATTAAAATATATATTTTTCAAAACTACAAATAGACATGTATAAATGCCCCCATCCTTGGGAAGGAAATACGGAGTTAAAATACTTGAGAAGTATGAATACGAAATAGTTGTCTAACTATTATTCCAAAACCTTCAAAATAATTTAAGTTAAAATAATTTATTTTAACAAATGATTATAACTTGGAATAATGTCAAGGAATCGTAACTCAAACGTAAATACAAAGGCAAGGCACGGCCCGATCGTCTAATAGACATTAGTACATTGTAGGGAGTCATGTTTGCTGACGAGACCGAAGATTTGAGTACGATACAGGAGACGCACTACAGTGAGTTCATGTCCCCATTTTCTCTTAACTGTTTTTAGTTTTATACTTCGGGGGTGGAATACATGTTACAATTATTACAGACATTTTTATACATGGTATGGTTAGCTTAAGGAGGGTTTACTATTTAGATCATGTGAGTGGTGGGTACAACACTTAAGGCCATTAATCCTCGTCGTAGGACCGAGGGACATGAGTGATAGATCTATTTGGGTGTAGCGAGCCCACACCCATGAGGCCGGGGCGGCCCATAGTGGTGACTATGTCTTCCAGCCGGAAGCCCGGTAACAAATTTGATAGGTTTGAGTACTTCCTGCACCATTTCACACATACCATTGGCATTGCAACCCATTGGTGATCTCTTTTTCCTTAATTGCTACATACCAGGGACTTTCATACATACAGACATATTTTAAAGGTTTATACATACTCACATACACATGAACTCGCTCAACTTTTAATTTTTCAAAATACATGTATTTCAGGGAATTAGTGGATCTGGCGGAGTATGCATGTGTCAAGCTGCGTAGTGAAATAAAGATGTCATTCGGGGTTATTGAGTTTAGGAGGTCTATCCCTTCCCTGGACGGGATACATAATTCTAAACTCGGGTTTCTATTTACGTACTTTTGTTGAGTCCTTGTGAACTCAGTTAAACTTGTCATGGTTTGTAACTTATTTTAAGTGTCGATGCTTTCAAACAATGATGTTGTGGTATTTTCTCACTTTAATTAATGGATGAACATCACGTATTTTTATCATATAGCATTGTTATGATTGTTGCTACGGTATTAAGAAGTCACACCAAATAACCACGCTTCCGCAAAAGCTAGGGTGTGACAATTAATATGAGAATTAGTGGCAAAATTTACGTTAAGACTATAAGAACCATAATAAATTGTTTTATAATTGGGCTTTATGATACCTTAGATATTCTGTATATTATTCAGAATGTAGTATCAATATAAAAGCTACATTATGATAGTTGTGAGGTTTGCATGGTTAAAATAAAGTCACTCTTACCTTAAACTGTCATATTATTTGTGATCTCAATCTGGATAGAAACCTTATAAGATAGAACTCGATGATGCTACACTTTTTCACAACCTTTTGTTATCATGAAAATGAAAATTTAACAAAAGAAAAATGAGACCTACAAATTTCATCCATTAAGACCAAATTTTATGAGAAAGCATGACTAGGTTAATGAAGGATGAAATATTATCAAATCTCATTCTTAGTGACATATGAACATGTGTTATAAGCCTTAATAATTAAATGGCTAAGGGAATAAATTAAGTTCAATCAGAAATTATATTTCATTGGAACTTATCTCAAAATGGAATATTCAGACATTATTCATTTATTATAATATTTACTTGTGTCTAATATGTCCCTTATGGATCAAGGTATTAAAGAAATTAATTCATATATACTATGATTCCTTCTAAATATGTCCCTCAAAATTTTTATAACATCTGGACATTAAGCAAATCAAGTCTAACATATATGACATGTTCCCACAGCACGTACATCATTGAAACTTATATTGTAGCATTCATAAAGATCTAAAAGGTTAGTAGGAGCACTAAGTGTCTTAATCTTAATTTGCGAGAGTTACAAGAGGTAGGGGAGTGAAAACTTGTTGTTTCCTCAATTTGTACCTCTGTACAAGACACTGCTCCTTCACAACTTTTCTCTTTAAGAATATACTGCTACTCTAACAAAAGTTTCATTGTTGCTTAAACGTGGGCACACTCAGATTTCTTGCCAAAATTGTAATCCTCAAACAGAGAAACTACAATGAGTAACTTCATTAATTTTTTTCTCTATTAGAATTTGTTAGTCTTCTAATGTTGACCATAAGCATGCTAAATTATTAAGGATTTCTAAGTCGGGGAGTCTTGTTATAAATTGCTCACAACTACTGGTGCTAAATTGTTTCAATACATGAAATTGTTTTTTTGTTTTAGAAGTCTAAGGCCCGAATGCAGTCCTATGTGTTGCATGCTTGAAATAGTCAAAAACCTGAAACATATGCGAAAAACAGTCAGCATAAAAATGCCGGTGAATACATAGGTTTTATAAGCCAAGTAATTGGCAAAACATTTTAGTTATTGCATTACACAATCTTAATTGTTAAAACTTGTGACAAAATAGGTTTGTATATGGCAATATGATTATTACTAGGTCATTTTATTCCTTATATTGTAATCTCGATTAAACCATTGTAAAAACTTGTTAATGTGTTATTAGGAATCCAATCAAGGATTTATAATAACTGTTTTGAAATAATTCAAAACTTATGTAAGTATTATAAAATTCAAATCAATGAGTCATGATAATACTTCAGATATCTTCCTAAGAATCTAACATATAAAAATATGGGAGATTCTATGAAGATTTTTGTTGGTGCATATTTGTGACAACAGCTTAGATTTGGTCTTTGGATATATTGTAATTAGTTAAACAATAAACAGTTAGCGGGTTTAGCTTTGTATTAGTGGAATAATAGAGTTTGGGCTAAACAAAACCCACATTGGGTCTAGGGGGACGATTTGGGCTTTGCCCATGTAGGAAACTCTAGCCCAAGTAGCAACCTTGTGTTATATAAACAAGGTTAGGCTTTAGGGTTTAGGTTAATCAGTCAAAACGTTTGTGTGTGAGATTTCGTAAGAGCTAGACAGGCTTGGACGAAATTGTGTGTGGTTAGGGATCTTGATTGATTGTAATTCTTGTGATTGATAATCAATAAAGATCCGGTTTGAAAGTGATTTCTGTTTCAAAAATTTTCCAAAATTCATGGGTTGGTAATGGGAGAAGAAGGTATCAAGATAATAATTTTCAAAGGTCAGAAAATCTGAGATTTTATTGGAATTCACGTGATTAAAGACCTAGTCGAAGTTATAAATCTTGTTCAACAACAGGTAAAACATCCAAGACACCAGTAAGTTGTGATGGATATTGGTTAGAAGCATCATATATGGATTTACATGGTCAACCCAAAACCGGTCAGGTTTGGGTTGTTAAGTCTAACTAAGTTGTTGAGTGTGTGCAGGATGACCAAGAAGGATTGTTCATGTATTCAACAGTGGTTATTCATATAAAGCATCTGAGGTGATTAGTAGGTTAACCTTGGTAACGAACTATTTACTTTAGTGATTATTATGATTATTCTAAACATTAACATTGAAAAACTTGTTGTCAAGTTAAAGTGGGAGTCTGTTTGTGTTTGTAAATTTGTGTTTTCAAAACTTACTCCATAAAAACAAAAATTTAGGGGGAGAAATTTCCCTAAGTCAAAAAGAGTTTAGATAGTGCGTGTGTTTAGGGGGAGTAAGTTATAAAATTTCAAAAATACAAAAACATTAAAAAATCAAAAACATTAAAAATTAGAAAATCAAAAATGAGTTATCACTGTGTGAAAAAGAAGAAATGATAGTACATCAGCAAGTTTGACTGTCACACTGAAACTGAAATTAAAGTGCTTAAGTGTGATAGCAGCTTCATCATACGATGTATCAGTAGGCAAAAAGCATGAAATAATCAACTTACCAAAGTGATATAAACCTAAACGAACTGAATATGAGTGGGGAACACATCAGTGGTGTATGGTTTAATGACCTTAAATCTTGCGTTGATAGATTGCCAAAATCTGAGGTTTTGGGTCTTTATACTGTTATTTCATCTGGGGATATCAGGGGTGTCCTTCTGCTGCATCCAGATATATGCTGACCTAGACACACCCAGGATATCTTAAAATAGTAAAAAATGCCAAATCCCATAAATGAAGAAGCTCTCATAGAGAGTCATTCAAAATGTGCAAAAAGCATAAATCGTACCAAAAAATGGTATTTGTCATAGCCCTCATTAGATATTTTGGTCTCTCTGCTGTACGGAAGTACTAACCTGTTCACCAATTATCTAAACGTTGAAAAACAAAACGGATGAATTCAGTATACTCCCCTACTACGATGAATCTTTGTGCATACCTTGATCGCGGGGGTATATCCTGAAGTGGGACACACTAGTATATCAGTAATAAAATTACTTTAACGTATCATACGGTAATGGTACTTGAAATGTTCATGCATTTTGTTTAAGTGGACAAACATACTGGTAATCGTCTTGGACTGCTTTTCGCGAAAAATTAAATAAAGAATTATCTAATAGTGTGAAAACAGTTTGATTGTGCTGATATGATCTTCTTACCAGTGATTCTCACAAAAATAGAGTGTTTATTGCTTTTGTTATTTACTTGCTTTCAGAAAATATAAAAATACAAAAATAGTGTCTTTTTCAGTTTAAAATTCTTAACGTACGGAAAACTGTTATTCTTGGAGGAATTATTACTGATAGGGGGAGACGGTGTTAGAAAGTGAGTTCAAAATTTTAAATCATGCGGGTTATAGGGTGTGATTAAAAAGTTTTGCGTGTTGGTGATAAATTGAAAATGCTTAATCTGTGATATAATCTCTTGAATAATAATAATTTATTTAACTGTGTTGAAAAATTCTTATGGTTTCTCGAGATGTTTGTTTTATAGTATACAGATTGAAGCGGTATGTTGCTGAGAAGTTGCTGTGAAGATGAGAGTTTGATTGGATGCATGGTAGAACCTCCTTTCTACAATGCAGACAAAGATGAAGAGTTTGAAGATTGCTATACATATGCTGAACTGGAGTTTACTCAAACGCTAAAGTTTTTGAAGATTTGGTGATTGGATGCATCAGCTTAGGGGGAGTCTATTGCTGACAGAAGCTGTTGAAGCTGAAGCTATCCAAAGACCAAAGACAGTGCAAGATTACATGAAGATTGCAAGATGACTGAAGACAAAGTTATTTTATGAAGCTATTGTCAAGGGGGAGTTTGTTGGTGCATATTTGTGACAACAGCTTAGATTTGGTCTTTGGATATATTGTAATTAGTTAAACGATAAACAGTTAGCGGGTTTAGCTTTGTATTAGTGGAATAATAGAGTTTGGGCTAAACAAAACCCACATTGGGTCTAGGGGGACGATTTGGGCTTTGCCCATGTAGCAACCTTGTGTTATATAAACAAGGTTAGGCTTTAGGGTTTAGGTTAATCAGCCAAAACGTTTGTGTGTGAGATTTCGTGAGAGCTAGACAGGCTTGGACGAAATTGTGTGTGGTTAGGGATCTTGATTGATTGTAATTCTTGTGATTGATAATCAATAAAGATCCGGTTTGAAAGTGATTTCTATTTCTACTAATTCTGTGATATTCTGATCAAGAGGATTCCGTACTCTTGATTAGATTGACAATTCTGTGAAAGATCCATACGATCAAGGGCACCTACAATTTTGATAATCAAACATTGAAACAGTCATACACAAAATCCTAAAGTGATACAGATAATGTTACAAGAATAATATAATAAGAACACTTATATATAGAAAGTACCAGCGGCGTATCCACCATGTTCTTATTGTATTATCTAGTTTCGTTATCTAAATCACCAACAAACTACACAAAAACCAACCATCGAGTTGTAAAGTACTTCTTAAAAATCTCACTTGCCATACATGACATTTTGTTTACACATTACATATTTGACATTTGACATAGACATTTTCATGGACTGCATTTTAACATAAAAATTTTGACATGGTTTAGACAAAGACATTGACAAATGGTTTAGACATGGGCAATTTACATTGGTGGTTTGTTTGGGTAAAGCGATTTAAGTAACGAGGCGTGTGTAATATGATACAAGCATGGTGGATACGCCGCTGGTACTTCCTATATATAAGTGCCTGTATGGTATTACATATCGTAGCGTTATTTGGATCATTTCAATTTAGACATATAACATTTTATACAAATAACATATTTTTCAAGACATTGTTTTACAAACAACTTATTTTAATCAAAATTCATTTTACTTGGTTATTCATTTAACCTCACATTACTCTTTTACATATCATCTACTTTATCATCGCTTTTCAAAAGATTTATAAAACAAAACAACTAACAAGGTTCATGACTGACTTTTGTTAAACAACTTTTTCTTAAACTTAAGTCATGAATCCTATTTTCACAAAACCTATGTATCTCACAGGCATTTTTATGCTGACGTACCTATTTTCACATGTGTTTCAGGAGCTGTTGCTTAGGATGATGATCGTGACACTAGGGCGGACCTGTGCCTTAGAGACTTAAAATAAAGATAGACTTAGTTTAATTATGTTGTGTACTCTTTGGTTCTTGTTTTGAAACACTGTATTCCACCTTTGGTTGTTGAATAAAATGAAATTTTAATTACCATGGTTGTGGAACAATAATTTTGTTACAACACTCCCCGACGTTTCCGCCACGATTTGATGTTTTACGTGGTCGGGGTGTGACACTAAGAATCTAACATATAAAAATATGGGAGATTCTATGAAGATTTTGATAATCAAACATTGAAACAATCATACACAAAATCCTAAAGTGATACAGATAACGTTACAAGAATAATAGAATAAGAACACTTATATATAGGAAGTACCAGCGGCGTATCCACCATGTTCTTATTGTATTATCTAGTTTCGTTATCTAAATCACCAACAAACTACACAAAAACCAACCATCGAGTTGTAAAGTACTTCTTAAAAATCTCACTATGAAGATAGGAAGATCTAGGACTGTACTTCAAATATCCTACATGAATCTAACTATGAAGATAGGTAGATCACTTAAGGATAAAACATTGCAATTGCATAATCGGAATAATACACATAAAAGCACTTAGTGAACACACATATGCCATACATTTTGAAAATAGATCGATTACACATATGAATCTTCCCAAAACATTTTATAACAGTAAAAGAGGGGAACTATGTACTCGCCTGGGATTGCGTATAGTTCTGGTTCAAAGGGTATAACAAAGCTCAAAAGACCAAGAGTTCAAGTGTTGAAGTGGTTCCTAGGGTAACGGATACTATGTTTGTGAATCGACAACTAAATCAGAAAATCGGGTAGAATGAGGTCTTGTAAACCGAATGAGTATTGGAACTCATGTGATATGGTTTAACAAAGCCTACATTCTAAGTCGGAACCTATCCTAAGTGCTTAAGACCCATTACGACCCATTAAGGTAGCTTACGCCACTTTAACGCGTCGTTTGCGTGAAAGCGCGTTCGAGACGCCTAACTAGTCCTATGACAAGTATTATATGCCTTAACATATCTAATTATGTTATAAAATCAGTTTAGATGTCAAAACATGTGTTACATATGCTTAAATTGAAATTATGCGAAAAAGGGCATTTTGGTCATTTTCCTAAGGCATATAAACTACCTATCATACAACTAACTAAACGAAGTGACTGTAGGATCATTTTCAGACCCGAACGAGTCGATCAGAAGAGTTTAACTTGACACGAAAGGAGGAAACAGACGTGTAGAGGTCAATTCAGCAAGATTTACACTATAAACTGTTGTATGATTGATTTGATGACGATTTACAACCTGACAACACTTCGGCAACACTTCGTTGCACAATCCGGAAAGTTACAAATGAAATGGACATGAGAGGTATTTATAGGTGAAGCTATTCCGTTTGAAAGTGGCATGACATGCTTCAAACGGAATGGCATTCCTCAAACGGAATGGCACTCCTCAAACAGAATTAGCTCAATCACATCTAAAACCTACCCTATTTCTCGTATAATGCGCCCTGATCTAACAATTTCAATGCAAGACTCGATACAAGACGAAGTCGACAGACGCATGCACCAACAGACTCCCCCTAGAATGTTGAAGAGTCTTCAGTGTCGAGTCTTCAACGTCTTCAGTCTTTATCAGTCTGAACGTGTAAGCATCCTCAAACTTTATCTCTTTCTTCTCTACAGCATCAACAGACTCCCCTCGAACAATCTTATCTATTCAGATGTCTTCAGACTCCCCCTTTCGATATGCTGGGATCACAGTCTGGCTTTTGAAGTCACATACTTCTCAGGTATCGGAACCTGGCACTCTATCTTCAGGTTCAAGATCGAAAACTGGCTATACCTGCACATTCTTAACCCAGAAATAAAATTTCACAGATTTAACATTTTACAAATTTATATGCAAACTCCCTCTCGAATTAAACCAGAATGATTTATCAATGATAATATCTGATGAACACTTGTACTGAAAAATATTCAAAAACTTGTTTCAATTAAACACAAGCTCCCCCTCACCTCATGCTCATCATGTTTAGCACTTGGAATTTTGACAATCAGCTTTCTAATATCAGTTTTCGAAAATCCTTTTGGATTTATCAAACTTTATGCTAAAACACACTGAAAATATTTTTGGATTTATGAATGAAATGAAATGCAGTAAAGAAATATTTACAAACAATATTTTTGTGAGTTTGTGTAAGAGGATCATATCAGTTTTTGAGACAAATCACCAACACCGTTAAGCTTTAATCATTTTAAGTTTTAAACGATTCACTTAGATTGTCAGTATACTGATCCACTTAAATTTTCACACAAAGTTCAATTGTTTCGAGATACGAGATTAATGTCTTAAGAACTTAAACTCAATCGCGTGTACCACCTCAGAATATACTCCCGTATCCAGATCCCAATATTCAGTCTTACAGGTGAGTATACCACAGATGATATCTGTAAGGGAATAAATTATGAATCTGTACGAAACCGTGAGAGCTCAGGTCAGAACTTCCGTTCAACTGAGAGATGACGGTTCGACTTAGGTGGGTCCCCTTTAGAGGATCTTTTGTTACAACAGCATTGATTAGCAATTTTATTGTCTTATCATTTATGCTGAGGGCGGCGCTATATTTCAAGCAAGCAGAAAGTATTCTCCAGGGACTAGGCCATTGCTTTCGCAAAATCAGAAGTCCCGGGATAATACCCCAGATATCACTGAGCATAAAGACCTAGTATCTCAGAAAGAGGGACCTTTCAAACAAGATTTCGGGGGTTACCCATATATCCGAGAGATGTTTCCCCACGATATAAGAAAGTTTGAAATTTAGGTTTATATCTCGTCACAATCTACTAAATGTGCAAAAACCTACTCACACATCCACAGTGAGATCGTTTATCACATTTGAATTTCCAATTCTTTAGCATGCTATGATAGTCCACTGATGTACTATCATTTCCTCTTTTTGACAACAAAAACTCATTTTCAATTTTATCATGTTTTTGGCTTTTCAAATTTTCAAATGTTTTTGATTTTCTGGATTTTCTGAAAATTACTCCCCCTAAAATGCAAACACATTAAAGGAAATTTGAAAACAAATTTTGATACTCTACCTGTACAGTTTGTTTTCTTAAAAAAAATTGACAACCGATATTAAATCGCCTCAAATCGCCATCCACTAGGCATAAACAATCCGAACTCCCCCTTACACAAAACTATTTTCTCATTATGATTTCAAAACACTTAAGTTTGTTTTAACCAAAATGATTTTTCAGGAAAATAAGTTTTGTTGATTTTATCACTTGTAGATTAAGGATTTGGTTCATCACATTGTTCTTCTAATACCACTTATAAGTTTGGTCCAATCAAGTTCAACCTAATGACCTTGATTAACCATTTGTAGGAAAAACAAGTACAACTTAATGTCCTTGATTTACCACATGTAAGTGAAAACCTCTGTACCAGTTGTAAAAATACAATCACCAGTATCAAGTGTAGGAATAAAACATCTACACTAGATCATTTTACCAACTAGGATGCCGATTCCTACTTCGCACTTACCATCCTGGAAGCTCCGGCAAGTCACACTTAACCTGTAAAAATTCAATCATTATAAGATTCATTCATAAAATCAATTATCAAGAAAGATGCCGATTCCTGATCCACGATTACAAACTTAGGATCTCCGGCATAGTCAGATGTTCAAGGGAAAAGAACTTCCACCCAAGTCTGACCAACCTTGGGTGTTTTTAGCTCCTTTAGCTCTTGTTCAGTTGGGTTAAAAGTTGCTTTCTTTGTTGCGTAAAAATCTGTAACCCCTTTTACTTTCCCATCAAGCATTTTCCCAAAAATTTTCTTAACATTTCCATTGAAAACCTTTTCAACATCAAATTCCTTTTTATCAGAACAGAATTGATTTGAAATCTCAACCTTACCAACCTTTTGCTTAATTTTTTCAAACGTCAGTGATGGAAATTCATCATCATTCACTGAAGATACAGAATTTACCTCTTTTACCTCACCTTGTGGCTCTTCTGGCTTTGTGGAACCAGAATCATTGCCGACTTTTACATCACCCTTCTTGACAACCCACATTTGGTTATCTTTTGCTTTCTTTTTGTAAAAATTCTTTTTAGAACATTCACCAACCTCATAAGTTGAATTTTCAAACATTTTGAATTTCTCGGTTGGTGGTTCAACATCAACAACTATTTCTTTCAGTTTTTCAGAAACTCCCTGTTTAGTCTTAGCATTTTTCGGACAGTTCCATGCAATGTGACCAACTTCATTGCATTTGAAACAGGTTCGAGTCTCTTTTGGATGAAACACTCCAGTTCCATTCCTTTTCTTCTCTGCAAGAAACTCCTGGTTTGATTGTCTCCAGAAAGGTTTCTTCTGTTCTTCTTCTGCACTTCCTCCTGAAACAAATTATGTTTTTGTTTTAGAATTTTTCTCATTTTTATAATTTTCTGGTGGAATAAAACCTAATCCTTTCTTTTTGTAACTACCGTTATGGTTTGGTTTCTTTTGAAAACCAGAACCAGAATTGTAACCCTTTTTCTTGTTTAATCATTGTTGTACTCTTGCAGTAAGATTTAAATCTTTTATTTCAGAAATCTTAATTTCTGTCATTTTGAAAACCTTTTTGATCATTTCAAATCTAACACTTCTTATTGGAAACTCTTTGTCAGAATATAATTTGTCAGAATCATTTAAAGTGTATGGTACTTCAAATGTTTCATCATTCAAATTAGATTTTGATAACAAAAACTCTTTACTATAAGCCCTTTTAACCGACGAATTTGGACTGTTGACCGACGAACTTGAACCTCCAGACCCAGACTTTGACTCAGACTCCTCATCTGTATCCAACACCTGATCGACCACCTTTTTTATTAACTCGGACTCCGGATCAGTGTCAGACGATGTAAAAACGACGTCAATGTTTTCTGGTAATTCATCTGTTACATCGGACTTTAACTTTATATTGACTGCTTTTTCGACTTTCTCCTCATTCGGTTTTCTAGGAGAATACCCTTCCCATATTGGAGGCGGACACTTGTTATACTGAACACTTGATTTCTTACCAGTATCCTTCTTCTTTGGCTTCTCATCATCTTTAAATGCTTCAAAACCTGCAACAGTCGGATAAATTCGATCAATAAGATAATCAGAACTAGAATAACTCTGTAATAAACGTCTAATTCTCTCATTCTCAATCTTTTCATTTTCCAACTCCCGCTACAGCTTTGCACATTCTTCAATGTAATGATTAATTGCCTTCTGCTTTGTCATCATCACAGAATTCATCATAGTCAGCGCATCTTCTCTTTCAGAATTTGTCTTTTGAAGACCAGTTACTGTTCTATTCAATACATTGTAAGATTCCTTAACGTAATTGAGATTGAACAGTAATTGTTCCTTCATCTTTTCAAACTCAGCCAATTTTTCATCTTTAGCTGCACATTCTTTGCATGATTCTAGACACTTTGAACAAGGTTTGATGACTTCCACAATCTTTTCTACTTCGATGACTTTCTCCACTTCAATTACTGTTTCAGCTTCAATCACCTTCTCAACTTTAACTTCTTCATTTTGAACAGTCTCTTCTTTTTTATCAACACTTTCATTCTTCATTTTCTTTTCTTCTTTTGCTGCTCGTCTCTCCTTCAGCTTCTCCAAGCGATCTACAAAATAGAATTGAAAACTTTTAGGAGATAAATGAGTTTTAGCAATATTAATATGTTTTTCTTCCTCATCATCACTCTTTTGTTGTTCAAGATCTTGACCCTCAATCTTCTCGATAAACTGAGAAATCGTTAACCCATCATAAACCCCAGTGTTCTTCAAAATCATCAAGTATGTACCCCATTCCTTTTGTCGTAAAGCGTCAGCTAACTTGTCTACCCACTCTTCATGATATTTTGTTATACTCAGCATCGACATGGATCGCACTAAGTGGCAGTATCTTTCAAGTAACTTCTTGGTATCTTCCCCGGGCAAACTCGTGAATAGATCAAATTCTTTCTTAAGCAGTGCCTTTTTACTCTTAATCATGTTCTCACTACCCTCAAACTTGATTCGAAGAGCATCCCAAATTGATTTCCAAGTTTTGTCATGCTGAAGCAACACAAAGATGTCTTCTTTGATAGCTTGCTGAAATAGACTAATCATCATCTTTTCAGCTCTGTACATATCTCTTTCTTGGTCAGTAAACTCAGATATTGCTTTCTCAACTAGCAGATCAGTACGTGGTAATACATATTTCTTCAAAATGCACTCCCAAGATCTGAGATGGTTAGCTTGAACCCAGTTTTTGAATCTGTCTTTCCATCCATAATACTCTTCTATGCTCATTAGCTTCGGGGGTTTTTGTAAGGTTTCGGTTTCATTTTCCATGTTCATGTTTTGAGTAATGGCAGCTAGACTAGTCGGGGATACTTGGGCCGATTCAATTTACATGGGCTTTCAACAACTCAATTCCAATGATCAATTTCAATTCTGATTGGGCCTCAACACAATATCAAATGTAGCACTTCAAATGTCCGACAATTGATAATGGATCTATACTTTGCTAATTTCAAATCATACTTTGAATTTCAAAATTCAAATACATATGCAGCCGACAATTTTAACACATCTTGATGAAATCAATTGTTCACATAAATGATACTAATCAATTGTTGATAGGAACAATGGACTGTTCACATGCACATTTTAAAGAGCCGACAACCCTTTTACCTTCTAAATTCTCATTGGACCACTCGAATTGAAAAACTTAAACCTCACTAGAACCACGTGATAGTTCAGAGAACCAATTAATTTGATTGGAACGATTATAAGAACAGAATACTTTTGTTGACTAATTTGCCCGATCAAACCGATGAAAAACTGAAACAATCTGATAGAAAAACCACTACGCCGACAACTGAAATATCATATGATTGGACCGGTAAAGCACATGGTTACTGACAATCACTTTTGAAATCTCTTATTTTGTTTGGAACTTCAAACGAGATAGCAGACTTGAAATAAAATTGTAGCTTTCAAACTAGATTCCTCAAACGGAATCACAATTTCAAACGAGATAGCTGCTTTCAAACTAAATTCTCAAACGGAATAAGATCCTAAAACGGAATGACCAATCAGTTCAAACGGACCACATGTTTCAAACGAGATCACCAAATAATCTCAAACGGAATTCAGTTTTAAAACGTAATTACCATGAATTTTCAAACGAGATACCCAATTTCAAACGGAATATGTCGGATTCAAATGGAATAGGCTGCTGACATCATCAATTCGGTATAGTTTTTGTCCAATTGATCAAGTTTTAAGCGGATTTTAATTCTGAAACTTTCTAGGGTTTGTTAAAACAACATTTCGCACGTGATGTGTGAAAATCAGCCGATTTTAGCCATAAATAGTTGTTTAATTTTGAAAAAAGGTGTAGAAAATCAGAATTTGCTGCTGAATTGGTATGAACTCTTCCTCCTGAGCTTTGATACCACTTGTAGGATCGTTTTCAGACCCGAACGAGTCGATCAGAAGAGTTTAACTCGACACGAAAGGCGGAAACAGACGTGTAGAGGTCAATTCAGCAAGATTTACACTATAAACTATTGTATGATTGATTTGATGACGATTTACAACATGACAACACTTCGGCAGCACTTCGTTGCACAAACTGGAAAGTTACAAATGAAATGGACATGAGAGGTATTTATAGGTGAAGCTATTCCGTTTGAAAGTGGCATGACATGCTTCAAACGGAATGGCATTCCTCAAACGGAATGGCACTCCTCAAACGGAATTAGCTCAATCACATCTAAAACCTACCCTATTTCTCGTATAATGCGCCCTGATCTAACAATTTCAATGTAAGACTCGATACAAGATGAAGTCGACAGACGCATGCACCAACAGTGACCATAAGGTATAACCTTAGAAAGTTATTCCCTATACAACTATGGTCACATTATATGTTTGGTCGGATCCTAACGATCGACCAAACGGGTCGGGTTTGAAAGTCTAAGCGGTTGTTTAGACCGCTTATCTTACGACCCTATATAAGCACTATCCTAAAAGTGACGAGTTAAACATGTTAAAACATGTTTAACGAAGTTAGAAAACAAGTTTGATATCAAAACAAACGGTTTTGATACCCAAGAATAGTTTGGTTGCAAAATACGTATAGGCACGTATTTTGACCGAAACTATGACTCGTCACTACGCCTAATCAACGTGGTAATCAGTAGGTATAGTCACAAGGGACTATAACCATCGTGATTACGCTCACATTGCAAAGTTTAAACGAACTTCGTGTTGACCAAATATTGGTCAAAGCAGAAAGTCAAACACTGTTTGACTTTCACGCTTGAAAAACGATAACAAGCATGAAAGAAACTTACAAAGGGTCCAAGCTAGGAGATATGAACTCAAAAATTCTCAGGTATGAAGCTTTACAAGGAGAGCTTCAACTTAGAGAATGAAATTGAGATCAAAGGTGTGAATGAAGGTGATGAAGATGGTGGCTATTTATAGAAAGTGAAGAACCGTTAGGATCTTTCCTCGATAATTGAGCTTCGATCTGGACCTTACACATAAGGCATATGGTTTTGGAATACTAGGGGTGCCCCAAAACCATCAAACGGTATTGAAAAAGTTACAAAAAGGACCCTGAACTTCAAGTCGGTTGTTGAAATTTTCTCAAAATGGGTTTTCTACCCAGATGAGGCCGTGGCATCGCGCCACGGCAGAGCCACATAGTGGTGGCGCAGCGCCACCATGTGCCAGCTATCAGAAACTTTTGAAAATTGAAAGTTTTGGTCCCTGCAACTCGTTTAGGCCATTTTTGATTCGTTTAAACCCCGTTAACCCATTTTCAAGGCTCTACAAGGATGTTAAAGCATAGGGAACATGAAACATGCTCAAAAACATCTCGGATGTCAGTTCGTTTGGTCGTACGATTGCGTTGTTCGGTTAATTACGACGAAACACCAACGGACGCGAAAAACGATCCAAATTACGCGACGAATGGAATTTTATCATGCCAATCACTAAAACAAAATATTTTAATGATTACATAAATTTTTGGATATCCGGATATATTCAGAACGTAAGATATGCGTGAAAATGAAAACTTATGCACTTTTTAATGCTTTTAGTCCCTATTGATCAAAAAGTTTATTTTTGCGCACCAAACACCTCAAAGCCTATTTATAAGCTATGTAAAGGATATTTAGGGCATGTTTAACTTATGATCAAGTTCCAGAATGCTCGATACTATGTGAATCAGCAGACTTTCACAATTTGCCACAAATAGTCCCTGAGTGTGAATAAACTTGTTTTTGACACACCAAAGCTTTTAAAACCTATTTCTAAGTTATATAAAAGTTATTTAAGGTATGTTAAGCCTATTTCACTGTTCCAGAGTGTTTTCCGTGTTAAACTGATTACGTTTACGCATCAGTTTGCGTATAACTTTCTAGAAAGCGATTTAAAGCTTGAAAATGAACTAGAATAAAAATGTGAAATTGTAGAACCAAAATAAACAAATTTTTGAGACCAAAACACATTGTTTCTTTGATAAAAGATAGTTTCCTACATAGTGTGTGTTTACGGAGCATAAGTGTCACAGTCTCCCCTACTTCAGGAAATTTCGTCCCGAAATTTGTTCGAAGGAGACCGTAGAGCGGAACTGAAACAACTGATGGATAAGCAGATTGCTGGATCCCAAAGATGCGCAGCATCATTTGGTGTTGGAGAATTCAAAATGTGATTTGGGATATTCAAAGTATCTCAAGGTATTCAACCCTTTGAAACTTGAGATAGTCGACTAGTGTTCAAAAATCATTTAAGTATGGCACTATGTTATACTAAGCTCCTAGTGTAATTCCTAACAAACAATGGGGTGTACATTCAAGCCCTTCACGTACACGGTTTCTAACGTCCCACGAGGTACATCCAATGCACCATGAGCATCTCATGCTTAGGAGACGGGTCAACATACCTATGGCATCAAGATCGTCACTTTTAACACCATATCATACTCCCGGTCGGCTCGATTTGAGTTAATGAATGTACTTGTTCTTGTCCATCGGAAATAACCACTCAAATAACAAACAAACACATAATCACATAATGGTCCAAGATAACATAAAATCACCAAATGATCTCAGCAACGTTCTGAAAAATAACACATTAAGAACACTTATATATAGGAAGTACCATCGGCGTATCCACCATGTTCTTATCGCATCATATTCCTCCCGTTACCTTAATCATTTTAGATTTTATACCACCATACTCAACAAGGCTTACTATGATTCTCATGCGTCGAATCTCATAATTAAGTGTGCACCCATAATTACTCGTTTCGTCGCATGGTCCACAAAGCTCCTCTTGTTAAGCGAGGGTAAACAAATAATAAGGTCGAACTATCGTCTAATTCAAATAAACATCGTCACAACATAATATCTGTCAAATCGAATCGTATTTCATACTAGCAATGATAACACTACTTATTTTGCGTATGATAAATTTAGTAGTAGGTATTTTATTCTAGTACAAATATTTATATATGTTTCATATTAACTAAACAGGTAGAATGCAACATATACTAATCATACATTATCACCATAACGTAATCATATCAAGAAAATGTTCTCAAATCATGTGCTATGTACGCTAAGTTAACATACAAAGCAAAAAATGTATTAAGTATGTTATATCAACATACGAAGCAAATTGTATTTCCAACCATGTACTATACATATTAGATAAATAAATCGTATATGTAATGTTATGATCATGAAGTAGTATTAACTTGTTCATAGTATTCGTATTGATCGTGTCACCATGCTCGTACGAAAGCACCGGAGTGCAATTTATATTATGCTAATATTATAAGATTTAGTCCCCAAAGAACGGAATCCTCCAAAATCAGCATGAAATTTGAAATCACACATAGTGTAATCACATTAGAGTTTGAAATTGAAAATTGAATAACAAAGATAAAGATAAACTTCTTGGAATTCATATTGTAGTTACAAACATAGTTAAAATTTGTACATTGTTTCTTGAAAATAAACAGGAAATTTAGAGGTTCAAATGATCATATGCACTTGATCATTAGCTTGAGCCTCGTTGATATTGAATACTCATCCATTAGCATTGGCAAGCTTGGGGCAGTTTCGCTTGAAATGATTTAAGTCACCACAATTGAAACATTCTCTTGGGCGATTCTGAGTAGGGCTGTTCGGTTCTGGATACGACAGGTCACAGCTAGATGTCCAAATAAACCACAAATTGTACACTAGTGACAAGGGGAATTTGGTGCATGATGATAATTGCAATGATTGCACCGAGGTTGCTTCCCACGATAAAATCCCTTAAAGGGTACTGAGTTCAGTGGAGCAGGTGCAGGAATTGCAAAATTCTTTGAAGCCTTGCGCTTCCTAGAACTTTTAGAAGATTCGGCCTTTGTTCCTTGCGAATTCTCGTTAACAGATTCAGTGACTTGTTTCATGTCTCCTTGTCGAAATAGCTTACCTTTTCTAACTTGGGAGTCGGTCAAGATAGCAGCTAATTCTTTAGCCTCCCTAAGCGTTGTAGGTTGGCTTCCAGTGACAATGTCTTGGACAGGGTCAGGTAAACCATCGATGTATTTCTCAATGGCCCGATCCAAAGGTGTGACCATAGTGGGGCAAAGTAGGCTTAACTGTTCAAATCGGTCAGTGTAGGCACGATTTTCCCCACTATCCTGTTTTAAATAATAGAACTCATTTTCAAGTGCCCTTATTTTGCTTCGTGGGCAGAATTCTTTCTTCATGAGATCCATAAATTCTTCCCATGTCAGTTCCACTGCTACATCGGCACCTCGGTCTCTCATTATACGATTCCACCAAGTGAGTGCTCTCCTTTGAAACACACTTGAGGCGAAATCCACCTTGCGCCCATTGGGACACTGAACATGGCGGAATGAGCTTTCTATACTTCCAAACCATTGTAAGAGTGTGGTTGCTCCTTCAGACCCAGAAAATTTTAGTGGTTTGGCTGAACTGAAGGTCTTGAAATTACATTGGGCATTGTTGTTGTTATTGTTGTTGTATATCTGATGAACCTGGGTTACTATGTTCGGAAGCACAATAGCCATCTGCTGAGTGATAAGGGCTGCAGTTTCTTCGTTGGTTTGAGGTTGTGCGTCTCGTCGAGGAGGCATTTTGAAAGTACAGCTGTTATGGGCCATTTTCTAAGTAAATATATCCTGACTAATATCCTGCTTTTGGTTGTTTGCTTGTTATCAGGATACTGGATTGGGATATTGGTATCATTTTGGGCCATATCCTGGGGTTAACTAAATTAACCACGTGCAGGTTAGAGGCTGTGGGTTACTAACGGTCAGAAGGACTTCTTCTCCTCGAGAGTCGGGCGTATCTGTTATGTGAGAGACGTTGAACCCGAAAGACCAGGTCTACAACGTTCGAGTGGGGAATATTCGCCGGATCCCGGTTTATTAGGATAGTTTGTTGCATTTCTTTTACTATAAATAGATGGGGCGGATCAGATTAAGACACGCAACTTACACACACACTTTTGAACACTTTTGCTCTCTAGCTTTCAGCAGTCACTACACACAAACACTTGTAATCAAATTACATGGTAACACCTAGTTGATCCGCACCACATCCTGCACTGTATCTTGAGATTCAAAGCAATAGAAGAACAAGGCAGCTACGATTGTCAGCTCCCGAGGTTTTGTGCCGGCGATCTAGATTGATCAAGGGCTTTCCTCGTACATCACGTGTCAACCTTTACTTTTTTGCTCATTGTTTGATCGTAGATACAGCTCAATATCCTGAGCCGTATCCTGGAACTGTTTTTTGCAATTAACTTGATTAACATATTTTCGACACTCATTTCTAGCACACTACCTCACTTAATTGCTTCGGTAATTTTTTACCAAAACAATTTGGCGCCCACCATGGGGCAAGTGGTGCTATTTTTGCTAAAAACTTTAGTAAAATCATTACTCGACTTCTATTGTCAAAACTTTTTGCTACATTGTTTTCAATAGCCTCGAGATCAAACATGAGCTCTTCCACCATGTCTGCTACAACCTCTGCAACAATTGGTTCGGTGCTTCCACCTCCTCTTCCACGAATGCAAACTTCTTCACATGGAACTGAAAGTCATGTGGCTCGGGATGTTATCCCCACTCCCACTACTCAGGGATCTGGTCCTGTTTTGGCTTCTAATGATGAAATTCTGAATTTGTTTGGTAGTGTACAGTAACAGATGAGGCAGCAGCAGGAAACAAATCGGATGCTGATGAGAGAAATACAACTCTTGAAATCCGGCCCAAGTAGACCTGCTGAAGAAACTGTCACTCCTTTGCAGCCTAGAGCTTTGAACTTCAGTTCTGCAGTTTACACTGAAGATAACCGGGGGAATATCGTGCCAAGCCATTCCCATAATCATATTCCTGAGATACCCTCCTCGGTCAGGATGTCAACTGTGAGGAGCTCAGGATATGGCCAGAATCCTCAGACTGGTAACATGTCAAATAATAATACTCTTGCTACTAACAATAGTGAGTCTTTGCAGGATGCAGGTATGCCGTCAACATTTACTAGGGAGGTTCAGAAATTGAAGGACATGATATCCAGTGTACCTGGAGTGGTTCAGCCAATTCCGGAAGTATCCCAAGACAGCCACAGGATATCCCGCTTTGCATATCCCATCTGTGATGCTGAAATCCCAAAGAGATTTCAAACCCCCAACATGAAGCTCTATGATGGGACTACGGATCCTGAAGAGCATATTGCTCAGTATAGGGAAAGGATGGAGATTAACCCTATCCCTCCGGAGCTCAAGGAAGAATGCTTGTGCAAGGGATTCGGATCTACCCTGACAGGATCAGCCTTAAAATGGCTGTTAAATGTTCCTCCTCACTCAATTACTTCGTTTGCTCATTTGGTTAATTTGTTTAACAGTCAGTTTTCTTGCAGCCGGAGTTTTGAGAAACTAACCAGTGATCTTTACAGGATAACTCAAGGACCTCAGGAATCCTTGAGGGATTATGTGAACAAGTTTAGTCGAGAATCCTTGGATATCCCACATCTTGATGTTGCGACCGTTGTGCAGGCTTTTAAGATAGGGTTACAAAAGGATTCTCAGTTTTATCAGGATCTTGTAATGAATCCCTACAGGAATCTGGACGAAGCTCGTAACAGGGCCTTAAGATATATTCTCTTGGAAGATGACAAAAAGATGCAAGAGAGGATGAATTCCACCTGAACCTACGAATCAACCAACAGGAAATCAGAATCCTCGTACAAACCATATCGCTCAAAGCCATATAACATAAGTGATAACAAGAAAGTGAATGTTGTTGAAGACGAGGATCCTGAAGAATATCCTGAATTATCTGAATACTGCTTTTCTGTAAATATACCTGAGTTAATGTATGCTATGCAGGGTTTAGGAGACAAAGCTAGGTGGCCTCGAAAGAATCAGCAGAAAGCTGATTGGAAGGATAAATCCAAATGGTGTGCCTTCCATGAAGATTTCGGACATGTGACCGAGGATTGCATTGCTCTAAGGAAAGAAATAAGCTACCTATTAAGCAAGGGGTATCTGAAGGATTTGCTGGGAAGAAAGAAGAATAAAGGTCAGGATCCTGAGAAGGATCCTGAACGAGCAGCATCACCCCCATCAGATGCCAAAATGATTAACTTTATTTCAGGAGGATCCGACATTTGTGGGACTTCGTATTCTGCGGCCAAGAGACATGCAAAAGAAGCTAAGACTGAAAGGGGAGACAAACCAGCCAGGATGACTACCCTTACAACCGATAAAGTGATCACTTTCGATAGTGATGACAGGGATACTGTCCAGGATCCTCACCATGATGCTCTCGTAATAACATTGTATGTTGCTAACCATTTTGTACGTAGGATATTGGTGGACAATGGTAGCTCCGTCAACATAATTCAGCTGGAAACATTGAAGAGGATGAATGTATCTCCGATGGACATTACTTCGAAGTCCACTGTGCTCGTTGGTTTCAGTGGAGAAGCTAGGAATACCGTAGGGGAGATAAAGTTACCAGTATATGTTGAAGGGGTCAACTCGATACAACGCTTCTGTGTGATGGACTCCCTATCCTGCTATAACATCATACTAGGCAGGCCATGGATCCATGACATGAAAGCTGTGCCATCGACTTATCACCAGTGCATCAAGATCCCTACCCCTTGGGGGTCGTCAAAGTTGATAGTGATCAGCAGGAGGCGAAGGAATGCTACTCATCCTCAATGAAATCCTCGACCAAGCCTAATCCAGCATAGCAATTAAAGATGCGGGCACAGGATATCGTGGAGGCTTCAGAGAAGGATATGAAGAAAGTTATACTGGATCAGGATAATCCTGATATCTCGGTGCTCGTGGGGACCAATATCCCTCAAGATATTGAAGAATGATAAACTAACTTTTTGAAGTGAAGGATGTCAACATTTTCCTGGAAGCATGAGGATATGACAGGTATATCCAAAGACATTATTACTCACAAGCTCGGAATTGACAGGTCGTTCAAGCCTGTTCAGCAAAAAAGAAGGAAGTTTGCTCCTGAACGAAATACAATCATACAAGAGGAAGTTGAAAAATTGTTGAAGTCCAAAATGATCAGAGAAGTTAAGTTTCCAAGATGGCTGGCAAATGTAGTCGTGGTACAGAATAAAAATGGGAAATGGAGAGTCTGTGTAGATTACACAGACTTGAACAAGGCTTGTCCTAAAGACCCATTTCCTCTTCCTCATATTGATGCATTGGTGGATGCTACTGCCGGCCATGAGATGTTAACCTTCATGGATGCATCCTCAGGATTTCAGCAGATTCAAATGGAGCCTTCGGACCAGGAGGATACTGCCTTCATGACACCAACAGGTATTTATTGTTATACTGCTATGCCCTTTGGTTTGAAAAATGCAGGTGCAACATACCAGAGGTTGGTGAACATGATGTTTAAAGACAAGTTGGGGGACACCATGGAGGTATACATCGATGATATGGTGGTGAAATCTAAAATGGCTGAGGATCACCTCCAGGATATTAAGGGAGCATTTGATATCCTGGATCAGTATAACATGAAGCTGAATCCTGCTATATGGTGACCAAAAGAGGAATAGAGGCAAGCCCGGAGCAGATTAAAGCCATCTTGGATATCAAATCACCTTCAAATATGAAGGATGTTCAACGATTAACAGGGCGAGTCGCAGCATTGAACATATTTATTTCAAGATCCTCTGAAAAATGCAAAGAATTTTATGATATCCTGAAGAAAAACAAGAAGTTCGAATGGGGAGAGAAGCATGAAGCAGCCCTGCAGGAATGTTATGGCTCATTTTCTAAGCATACATATCCTGACCAATATCCTGCCTTTATTTGTTTATTTGTGACCAGGATGCTGGAAGAGGATATTGCTAACATCTTAGGTGATATCCTGAGGTTTATTGAATTAACCACGTGCAGGTTAAAGGCTGAGACTTGCTAACGGTCAAGTGGACTTCTTCTCCTCAAGACTCGGACGTGTTTGTTGAAGGAGAGACGTTGAACCCGAAAGACCAGGTCTACAACGTTCGATTAAGGAATATTCGGTGGATCCCGGAAGTTTAGGATAGTTTGTTACATTATCTTTACTATAAATAGATGGGGGCGGATCAGTTTAAGGCACAGAATTTTCACTAACACTCTCGAACACTTTCACTCTCTAGCTCATTGCAAACACCACACTTGTATTCAAATTTCATTGTAACACATAGTCGATCCGCACCACATCCTGCACTGTATCTTGATATTTGAAGCAATAGAAGAACAAGGCAGCTGCGATTGTCAGCTCCCGAGGTTTTATGCCAGTGATCTAGATTGATCAAGGGCTTTCCTCGTACATCTCGTGTCATCTACTTTACTTTTGCTCATTGTTTGATCTTAGATACAGCTCTATATCCTGAGCCGTATCCTGAATACTGATTTTCTAAGTAACTTAACAAGCATATTTTCAATACACTTTTTAGCACACTACCTCACTTTACTAATTTGATCACTTAATTGCTTTTGTAATTTTTGACCAAAACAATTTGGCGCCCACCGTGGGGCAAGTGGTGCTCTCTTTACTAAATTTTTTTGTGAAATCGCTAATCGTCTTTCTATTTTCAAAACTTTTTGCCACATTGTCCATAATGGCCTCAAGATCAAACATGAGTTCCTCTACTGTGTCTGCTATGACTTCTGCTACTACTGGTTCGGTGCTTCCACCACCTCCTCCAAGAATGCCAGCCTCTTCACGACCTCAGGATATTATCCCTACTCGCAGTGTTCAGGAATCTGCTCCCGTTCTAGCTTCTAATGATGAAATTCTTACTTTATTTGGAAGTGTGCAGGAACAAATGAGGCAGCAACAGGAAACAAACCAAATGCTTTTAAGGGAAATACAACTCCTGAAGTCTGGCTCGAGCAGATCTGCTGAGGATAATGTCACTCCATTACATCCCAGAACATTGAACTTTAGTTCAGCTGTGTATACTGAGGATAACAGGGGGAATATTGTGCCCAGCCTTCCTCAGAATCATACTCCTGAAATACCCTCCTCGGTCAGGATGTCAACCATGAGGAGCTCAGGATATGCTTCAGGATATGGTCAAAATCCTCCAACGGGTAACGTGTCAAATAATAATAATACTCATGCTACTAACAATAGTGGATCTTTGCAGGATACAGGTGTAACATCAGCACTTACCAGGGAACTTCAGAAGTTGAAGGACATGATATCTAGTGTACCTGGGGTGGTCCAGCCGATCCCGGAAGTGTCCCAAGACAGCCACAAGATATCTCGTTTTGCATACCCTATCTGTGATGCTGAGATCACAAAGAGATTCCAAACCCCCAACATGAAGCTTTATGATGGGACTACGGATCCCGAAGAGCATATTGCTCAGTATAGGGAAAGAATGGAGACTAACCCTATCCCTCCGGAGCTCAAGGAAGCATGCTTGTGCAAGGGATTTGGTTCTACTCTAACAGGATCAGCCTTAAAATGGCTGTTAAACGTTCCTCCTCACTCAATTACTTCGTTTGCTCATTTGGTTAATTTATTTAACAGTCAATTTTCTTGTAGTCGGAGTTTTGAGAAACTAACCAGTGATCTTTACAGGATAACTCAAGGGCCTCAGGAATCCTTGAGGGATTATGTGAACAAATTCAGTCGAGAATCCTTGGATATCCCACATCTTGATGTTGCAACAGCTGTGCAAGCTTTTAAGATGGGATTACAAAAGGATTCTCAGTTTTATCAGGATCTTGTAATGAATCCCTGCAGGAATCTCGACGAAGCTCGTAACAGGGCTTTGAGATATATCCGTCTGGAAGATGACAGGAAGATGCAAGAAAGGATGAACTCATCTAACACTTATGAGTCAACTAACAGGAAGTCAGAATCCTCATTCAAGTCATATCGGCCTAAGCCATATGGTAGAAATGAAAACAAGAGAGTGAATGCTATCAAAGATGAGGATCCTGAAGAGTATCCTGAGTTGTCTGAATATTGCTTTTCTGTTAACATTCCTGAGTTGATGTATGCCATGCAGGGTCTAGGAGACAAGGCTAGGTGGCCTCGAAAGAATCAACAAAAGGCTGACTGGAAAGATAAGTCAAAATGGTGTGCTTTCCATGAAGATTTCGGACATGTAACTGAGGATTGCATTGCTCTAAGGAAAGAAATAAGCTATCTTCTAAGCAAGGGATATCTGAAAGATCTCTTGGGAAGAAAGAAGAATAAGGGTCAGGATACTGAGAAGGATCCTGAGCGAGCAGCATCACCTCCTGCGGATGCCAAGATAATCAACTTCATTTCGGGAGGATCTGACATTTGTGGAACTTCGTATTCGGCAGCAAAGAGACATGCAAAGGAAGCTAAGGCCGAAAGGGGAGACAAACCTGTCAGGATGACTACCCTCACGACTGACAAAGTGATCACTTTTGATGCTGATGACAGGGATACTGTCCAGGATCCTCACCATGATGCTCTGGTAATAACGTTATATGTGGCTAACCATTTTGTACGCAGGATATTGGTTGATAATGGCAGCTCCGTCAACATAATCCAACTAGAAACTCTGAAGAGAATGAATGTATCTCCGATGGATATCACTTCAAAGTCTACCGTGCTTGTTGGAGTCAGTGGAAAGGCTAGAAACACAGTGGGAGAGATAAAGTTGCCAGTATACGTTGAAGGAGTCAACTCGATACAACGTTTCTGTGTGATGGATTCTCTATCCTGCTATAACATCATACTGGGAAGACCGTGGATTCACGATATGAAGGCTGTGCCATCAACATATCACCAATGCATCAAGATACCTACCCCTTGGGGAGTTGTCAAAGTTGACAGTGATCAGCAGGAGGCGAAAGAATGCTACTCATCCTCGATGAAATCCTCAACCAAACCTAGTGCAGCATAGCAATTAAAGACGTGGGCCCAGGATATCATGGAGGATCCGGAGCAGGATGTGAAGAAAATTATCCTGGACCAGGATAATCCAGATATTTCGGTGCTCGTAGGGACCAATATCCCTCAGGATATTGAAGAACAATTAATTAACTTTTTGAAATGCAGGATGTCAACGTTTGCATGGAAGCATGAGGATATGACAGGCATATCCAAAGATATTATCACTCACAAGCTTGGAATTGATAAATCATTCAAGCCTGTGCAGCAAAAAAGAAGGAAGTTTGCTCCTGAGCGGAACACGATTATCCAGGAGGAAGTTGAGAGATTATTAAAGTCCAGGATGATCAGAGAGGTTAAGTTCCCAAGGTGGCTAGCAAACGTGGTTGTAGTACAGAAGAAAAATGGGAAATGGAGAGTTAGTGTGGACTACACAGACTTGAACAAAGCTTGTCCTAAAGACCCATTTCCTCTTCCCCACATTGATGCAATGGTAGATGCCACTGCCGGGCATGAAATGCTGACCTTCATGGACGCATCCTCAGGATTTCAACAAATCCAAGTGGAGCCTTCTGACCAGGAGGATACTGCCTTCATGACACCAACAGGTATTTATTGTTATACAGCTATGCCTTTTGGTTTGAAAAATGCAGGTGCAACATACCAAAGATTGGTAAACATGATGTTCAAAGACAAACTGGGGGACACCATGGAGGTATATATCGATGATATGGTGGTGAAATCTAAAAAGGCTGAGGATCACCTCCAGGATATCAAGGGAGCATTTGATATCCTGGATCGATACAACATGAAGCTGAATCCTGCTAAATGCCATTTCGGAGTGGGGGCAGGAAAGTTTCTCGGATATATGGTGACAAAAAGGGGGATAGAAGCAAGCCCAGAGCAGATCAAAGCTATCCTGGATATAAAATCACCCTCAAATATAAAGGAGCATACAGACTCAAGAATATGGATGGGGATATGCTACCGAGATCTTGGAATGCTATACACCTTAAGCTCTATTTCAAGTGAGTTTAGAATTTAATTTCTAACTCAGGATGGTATGAATTCTACCTTTTTTAAATATGTTTGGTTTACTTTGTTCTTTGTAACCCAATACTGACTTAAGCATCGGAGGGGTGTTAGCCAAGCTAACACCCACCTTAGTTAACAGTTGTTTTGCAGTATATTCTTCGGGATGTAGCACCAGGATACACACTCAGGATACTTCAGAAGATTAGAGGATTGGCACCCTCTCTCACGTCTAAGGGATCCTGATCCCTTCACAGGTTTAAAGGTATTCACCTTTCTTCCGAATTGGGTTTAAACACCCCGCCTGGAGCGCAAGTTATTCAGGGATAGTTCAAGGTGGCGGGACCAGTCCATGTAAAAGTGGCTGACAATTTCGTTATTGTTAGCTATATCCTGAATCCTAAAGGTATATGAGGATTGATCACCCTCTCTCACGAAAGGGTATTTTCATACTCTCTAAGGTTTAAAGGTTTTCACCTTTCTAGGTCTTGGAGTTTATACACTCCCGCCTGTAGCGCATGAAAATTTGGGATTTTCCCTAGGATACAAGGGATTTATCTCCAGTACATCCTTGGGTTTTACCCTTGGGACGTAAAAAATGCCTATACAATGGAAACTGACATTCAGTAGATTTCTAAAGTATTTGAAGACATTGTACACAGGGGACATCCCTGCCAAGATGGTGATGTAAAAAGGATAAGGCTCGGAACTAATGCACTAAGTACCTTGCACAGGGGACATCTTCATTAGAAGAGTTGCAAAGGGATTGAAGTTTGGTAATAGGTTTATACCCTATTTCTGGTATGATCTTTCCCTTGTAAACATTGTTTGAGTTTTTGATAACACTATATTTTATAAAAAGTTAAGTATCCTGATATATTCTCAAAGTCCTTTTCGGGATATTTAATTAAGGTGTTTAAAACTAGTATTAGTTTGGAACTTTGATCATTTAAGTATTATCGAAAACTGGTTTTGGAAAAATAAATTGTTTTTCAAAAGCTTTCTACAAAGTTGAACGAGCTTTTGGGAGTCCTACCTAATAAAAAAGTTTTTGTAACATATTGCTGGGCATATTGATCAGGATATAACAATACAAAAGTTTTACAAAGCTAAGAGTTACACTAAGTAATGCAAGGCAACAGCAAATAAGTCAAAAGATAGTTATATTATTAACAAGTCAAAAGTTGTGCTTTTGGTTTCACCTCAAAACCGAGGCCCATCCGCCAAAAGCACAATTAGTTTTTACCATACTTGTGTAACGGTTGCAGGATATATCTCAAAACAGGACCTGTCCACCTGCAACCGTTATCACATTCAAAACGAGTTATACTAATTGATGACCAAGGGCTTCGTCCTAAAACCTAGGACCCATCCACCTTTGGTCATCACATTGTTCTAGTGCAGGAAATGTAAATTGTTCATAGACAGGAAAAGTAAATTGTTTAGACAACCACAACCATGAAATTTAAAAAAGTGGGCTCCGGCCTTGGCACGTATATCCATCATCGCCCACTCCGCTGCCTAAGGGGCAGTACCCTCTTGAACAGCAACCTCCTTCCCAGCATTCGCCCCGTCATCAGCCTCAGGATTCTTCTCTGCATCATCATCAGCATTGGTCACTTCTTCAGCCGCCTTAGAGGGCTCTTCACCAGCATGCTTTGTAGGATGAGCAACGGGATGACCTCCGAGATCCTGAAGTTTCTCCTCCCAAGCCTTTATATTCCAGGAGGGGCATTCGAAGCCCAAATCCCTGGCTTCGTAAGCCATCCTTATCCTGGCTTGGAGAAGAGAGACGACCACGGATGCTTTGAGGCTATCCCGATATGAACTCATATTCTGCTGGTATTGGAGAAGGGCGGCATCTAGTTTGGCTTGAGCATCCTCGTTGGCTTTGTGGAGAGTAGCTTGGTGATCCCGGATCATTGCCTTGTATTTGTCTTCATAATGCTGGGATTTAGCAGCTGCAATGGTTCCTTGGTCAGCTATGGTGGCCACAGCTTTCTCCAGCTTGATCTCCAACATCTTGTTAAGCCCGCAAGCGTCTTCATACAAGTGCATTAGATGATCCAGACCCTATCGATAAAGACACAGGTATTGATGTAAAAAATAAGCAGGATAAGGACTAACATACTTGTGCAGGATATCGAAAAGAAAATTCTACCTGTTTGAGGAATGAGGTGGCCTCGTTGAACCCATGATTCTCGAGAGAGAATGTCTCAGAAACAGCTGGGGAGTCCGTCTCCTTTCTCTTCTGAGAGCTGGATGCCCGGGTCCTGGATGCCGGAGGGCCTTTGGGAGCAGAAATAGTCTTCGAGGAGGTAGGCTTTGGTGTAGCAGACGGCTTTGGCTTGGATTCTTGTTTGATGGGTTCGAGGCTGGAGTAGCAATCCAATTCGTCAAGTTGGAAACCTTCAAGGTTGACAACCGGTACTGCACGAGGGAAGATGTTCTTGAACTCATCATACTTTTGAAAAATAATTGATTTAGAATATATGTAACTACTGAGAATGTGCTTACCAGACATCTCTGAACTTGATTTCTGGCTTGAATCTGTGGGAGACAGGGAGAAAGTTCTTTCACTGACAGGAAGTCGATAGATTTCTTCGATCTTGGATTCGGATTATGCGCTGGGAGGTACTAAATCTCTGAAGTTCGCTGCATAAAAATGTCAGGATATAAGTCTGGGATATAGTTTGAGGATATAATTGGGGATATTCCTAAAACCCTAAATCCTATCCTTGGTTAACCATTTAACTGGCAGATCAAAACCCTTATCAATAGAATCTCTTTTTACGAAAAAGAATTTTCGTCGCCATCGATCCTCGTTCTTGGAGGCCTTAAGAACCAAAGGGTTCTTGGAGGTAGAAAACAGAAGAAAACGATGATCGCCATGGGATCTCAACCGGTATGCTATAGGGAGGTCTTCAATAAACAGGTTGGGAAAATGACGAGACTTGATTTGATCCAGCACTATCAAGACTCGCCAGACCATTGGCATAACCTGGGCGTAACTAAGGCCGGTGAGGTCGAAAAAGCTAGAGATAAAGGGTGGAAACGGGTACCGGAGTCCAAGAGAGAAAGGGTAAGCGAAAAAACAAACCCACTCGTCGGATGACGCGTCCGATCGGGCTTCCCGGTCGAAAGGGCGAAAGACTGTTCCGGTGGGAAAGGCACCGGAATCTCTAAGAGCAGCGATGTCGGCATTGTTGAAACAGCAGACTTCCTTTGATGGGTTGCGAATAAGGTTTTGACTTACGAGGGTTGAGGCCGGTTGGTCCGATCGGGATTTCGTTCGTGGTGCCATGAAAATTATTGAGCAAACTAGAAGAGATCCAAGAAAGAAGGATAGAAAGGAAAATACCTGATGTCCGCTTGAAGATAAGGATAACCGTAATAAGGAGTCCCTCGGTTAATATAGGATGAATATAGGGGGGTAAAGAGTAAATAATGCTTTGGAAGTTGCACCGCTGTCATTTCAAGGGTCTAGTCGTATTAATTGCCTTAAGTTATGAGGTGAAATTTTTGAAATATATCCGTTGGATTGGTATCCCAACCGATATATTTGGGGACAATTGTTATGGCTCATTTTCTAAGCATACATATCCTGACCAATATCCTGCCTTTATTTGTTTATTTGTGACCAGGATGCTGGAAGAGGATATTGCTAACATCTTGGGTGATATCCTGAGGTTTATTGAATTAACCACGTGTAGGTTAAAGGCTGAGACTTGCTAACGGTCAAGTGGACTTCTTCTCCTCAAGACTCGGACGTGTTTGTTGAAGGAGAGACGTTGAACCCGAAAGACCAGGTCTACAACGTTCGATTAAGGAATATTCGGTGGATCCCGGAAGTTTAGGATAGTTTGTTACATTATCTTTACTATAAATAGATGGGGGCGGATCAGTTTAAGGCACAGAATTTTCACTAACACTCTCGAACACTTTCACTCTCTAGCTCATTGCAAACACCACACTTGTATTCAAATTTCATTGTAACACATAGTCGATCCGCACCACATCCTGCACTGTATCTTGATATTTGAAGCAATAGAAGAACAAGGCAGCTGCGATTGTCAGCTCCCGAGGTTTTATGCCAGTGATCTAGATTGATCAAGGGCTTTCCTCGTACATCTCGTGTCATCTACTTTACTTTTGCTCATTGTTTGATCTTAGATACAGCTCTATATCCTGAGCCGTATCCTGAATACTGATTTTCTAAGTAACTTAACAAGCATATTTTCAATACACTTTTTAGCACACTACCTCACTTTACTAATTTGATCACTTAATTGCTTCGGTAATTTTTGACCAAAACAACTTTAATGGAACATATGCAGTTAAGGGAGAGAAGTTAATCGAGTATCTCGAAATTCTCAAAAATTAGCAGGATATTTCTATATTTTCACACTTGAACAGGTACCAAGAGAGGATAATGCTGAAGCCGATGCCTTGGAAAATCTGGGATCATCGGTCAGGATACCGGAAGGAACCCGAATACCAATATTACATATCCTATATCCTGCGACGAATCCTCAGGATAAGGAGGTAATAAGTATTCAGGATCCTGATGATCAGTATCTTGAGGAGGATCCTAAGTCCTGGACGGCTCCAATCATGAGATATCTCAAGGAAGGGCACATCCCAAAGAATGAGAATCCTAAAGCCTTTAGAATGAAGGTATCACGATTCACTATTATAAATGATGTTTTGTATAAGAAATCTCTTGCAGGACCATATCTGAGGTGCTCGGAGGATCCCGAAACCAAAGAAGTACTTCAGGATATACATGAAGGGGATTGTGGTAACCATACTGGGGGCAGGTCCTTATTCTCAAAAGTATTAAGGACAGGATATTATTGGCCGACGATGAGGAAAGATGCCAAAGAGTATGCTCGAAGATGTGACGCATGTCAAAGACATAGTAACATATTACATCAGCCTGCTGAACCGCTGTATCCTATCGTTTCCCCTTGGCCGTTCATGAAATGGGTTATGGATATTGTGGGAAAGCTTCCAAAGGCTCCAGGAGGAAAGGTTTTCATGTTGGCAATGACGGATTACTTCTCCAAGTGGGTTGAAGCAGAAGCATTTGTTCAAGTTAGAGATCAAGAAGTGGTATCCTTCATAAAAAGGAATATCCTGACTAGGTTTGGAGTACCAGCTGAGATAATTTGTGACAGCGGATCTCAATTTATAAGTAAAAGGACTACTGACTTCTGCAAGAGTTGGGGAATCAAAATGATTACGTCTACTCCGGTACATCCTCAAGCAAATGGACAAGCAGAATCATCGAATAAGATAATTGTCAACAACTTGAAAAAGAGACTAGGGGCTAAGAAAGGAAGATGGGCAGAAGAATTACCCTTTGTTTTGTGGGCTGATAGGACAACGGTGAAGAATGCAACTAGCCAAACCCCGTTTTCCTTGGTGTTTGGAGCAGAAGCGGTGATTCCGACAGAAATGGTGATACCTACAGCGAGATCCAATCTCAGGGATCCTGAGAAGAATCCTGAAGTCCTATGCCAGGAACTGGATACTGTTGATGAGACAAGAGACGCTGCAACGCTAAGAATGGCAGCATATCAACAGAGGATATCTAAAGCATATAACAAGAATATAAGGACTAAAAGATTTCAGGTTGGAGATTGGGTATTAAGAAAATCTTTTCAGAATACTACTAATCCTGCTGATGGAAAGTTGGCCCCAAAGTGGGAAGGACCCTATGTGGTTGAATCAGAATCAGGAATAGGAGCATACCGACTCAAGAATATGGAGGGAGATATGCTGCCGAGATCCTGGAATGCTATACATCTAAAGCTCTATTTTAAGTGAGTATGGAATTCAAATTCTGACTCAGGGCGGTATGGATTCTGACTCTTTTATTAAATTTTAATATCATTTACTATTTTGAACCAGTTACTGACTTAAGCATCGGAGGGGTGTTAGCCAGGCTAACACCCACCTTAGTTAACAGTTGTTTTGCAGTATATTCTTCGGGATGTAGCACCAGGATACACACTCAGGATACTTCAGAAGATTAGAGGATTGGCACCCTCTCTCACGTCTAAGGGATCCTGATCCCTTCACAGGTTTAAAGGTATTCACCTTTCTTCCGAATTGGGTTTAAACACCCCACCTGGAGCGCAAGTTATTCAGGAATAGTTCAAGGTGGCGGGACCAGTTCATGTAAAAGTGGCTGACAATTTCGTTACTATTGGCTATATCCTGAATCCTTAAGGTATATAAGGATTGATCACCCTCTCTCACGAAAGGGTATTTTCATACTCTCTAAGGTTTGAAGGTTATCACCTTTCTAAGTCTTGGAGTTTATACACCCCCGCCTGTAGCGCACGAAAATTTGGGATTTCCCCCAGGATACGAAGGATTTATCTCTAGTATATTTTGGGTTTTACCCCTGTAACACAAAAATTGTCTATACAATTGGAACTGTTGTTCAAAAATTTTCTTAGTGTTTTAGGACTTCATGCACAGGGGACATTCCATCTAAAGCAATTGTATGATGCACAAAGGATCAAAGTTGAGCTAAGTGTCTCGAACTGGGGACATCTTGGTAGGAGAAGCCACAAAAGGGGTTGGAGTTTAATACTAAGGCTACGCTCGATTCCTGGTATGATCTTTCCTTTGTGAACCTTAAATAAATTTCGTAACTCAGGTTAAGGTTTAAGTATCCTGAAAAGGATATATCTTTAGGATATATCTTCTAAATGTGTTTTTGGGATGCGTTTTGGGATATTTGATTGAAATATTTGGAAGTGATACTTGATTGAAGTTAAAACTCTGATCAAACAAGTATTGTCAAAACTGGTTTTAGAAAGTGGACTATCTTTTATTCTTTAGAAGTTTTCTCTAAAGTTGATTAAATTTTTTGAAGTTCTGCTTAATAAAAGTTTTCATAATATATCACTGTGTATATTGATCAGGATATTTTCAAAAGGTAGTTGTACAAAATTTTGCAAAGCTAAAATCTACATTAAGAAATATATGACAGAAATTAAAAGGCAACAACAAATAAGTCAAGAGGTAGTTATATTATTAACAAGCCAAAAGTTATGCTTTTGGTTTCACCTCAAACCGAGGCCCATCCGCCAAAAGCACGATTAGTTTTTACCGTGCGTATGTAACAGTTGAAGGTTCTATCTCAAAACGGGACCTGTCCACCTTCAACCGTTACGACATTCAAAACAGGTTATACTAACCGATGACCAAGGGCTTCATCCTGAAACCCAGGACCCATCCACCTTTGGTCATCATATTGTTCTAGTGTAGGAAATATAAATTGTTCAACGACAGGAAAAGTAAATTGTTTGTACAAACCACAACCATGAGATTTAAAAAAAAAGTGGGCTCCGGCCTTGGCATATATATCCATCATCGCCCACTTCGCCGCCTAAGGGGCAGCACCTTCTTGATCAGCAATTTCTTTCCCAGCATCTGCACCAGCATTCCCCTCAGGATTCTTCTCGGCATCATCACCAGCATTGGCCACTTCCCCTGCCGCCTTAGAAGGCTCTTCACCAGCATGCTTTGCGGGATGAGCGACGGGATGACCTCCAAGATCCTGTAGTTTCGCTTCCCAAGCCTTTACATTCCATGAGGGGCATTCGAAGCCCAAGCTCTTGGCTTCATAAGCCATCCTTAACCTGGCTTGGAGAAGGGAGATAACGACGGATGCTTTGAGACTGTCCCGATATGAACTCATATCCTGCTGGTATTGAAGAAGGGCGGCATCTAGTTTGGCTTGAGCATCCTCATTGGCTTTGTGGAGGGCAGCTTGGTGTTCCTGGGTCATTGCCTTGTATTTGTCTTCATAATGCTGGGACTTGGCGGCCGCAATTGTTCCTTGATCAGCTATAGTGGCTTCAGCTTTTTCGAGCTTAATCTCCAGCATCTTATTAAGCCCACAGGCGTCTTCATATAAGTGCATGAGACGTTCCAAGCCCTGCAGTTAAAGATACAGGTATCAATGTAAAATGAGCAGGATAATGAATAACATGCATGTTCAGGATATCGGAAGGGAATTTTTACCTGCTTGAGGAATGAAGTGGCTTCACTAAATCCATGATTCTCAAGAGAGAATGTCTCGGAGGTGGTTGGAGAATCCATTTCTTTTCTCTTCCGGGAGCTGGAAGCCCGGGTCCTGGATACCGGAGTCCCAAAGAAAAGGGGTAGGCGAAAAAGCAGACCCACTCGTTTGATGACACGTCTGATCGGACCTCCCGATCAAAAGGGTGAATGACTGTTCCAGCGGGAAAGGCGTCGGAATCCTTGAGGGCAGCGATATCGGCATTGTTAAAGAAGCGGACTTCTTTTTCTGGTTCTCGGATGAGGTTTTGACTCACGAGGGTTGGGACTGGTTCATGCGAACAAGATCTTGTCCGTGATGCCATGAAGGGTATCTAAAAGAAATTCAGGAAAAAGAACAGAGGATGAAGGAAAGGATGATTACCTGAAAATCGCTTGAAGAGTAATGATAACAAGAAGAAATATCTCAGCTAATTATAGGCTGAATATAGGGGGTAAAGAGTAAATATTGCATTGAAAATGGCAGAATGTCACTTCAACCGTCGTTTCGTTTTAATTGCCTCGGTCTGCGAGTTAGAACTTTTAAAATATATCCGTTGGATTGGTATACCAACAGATATATTTGGGGACAATTGTTAAGGGCCATTTTGTAAGTAAATATATCCTGACTAATATCCTGCTTTTGGTTGTTTGCTTGTGATCAGGATACTGGATTGGGATACTGGTATCATTCTGGGCCATATCCTGGTGTTAACTAAATTAACCACGTGCAGGTTAGAGGTTGTGGGTTACTAACGGTCAGAAGGACTTCTTCTCCTCGAGACTCGGGCGTATCTGTTATGTGAGAGACGTTGAACCCGAAAGACCAGGTCTACAACATTCGAGTGGGGAATATTCGCCGGATCCCGGTTTATTAGGATAGTTTGTTGCATTTCTTTTACTATAAATAGATGGGGCGGATCAGATTAAGACACTCAACTTACACACACACTTTTGAACACTTTTGCTCTCTAGCTTTCAGCAGTCACTACACACAAACACTTGTAATCGAATTACATGGTAACACCTAGTTGATCCGCACCACATCCTGCACTGTATCCTGAGATTCAAAGCAATAGAAGAACAAGGCAGCTGCGATTGTCAGCTCCCGAGGTTTTGTGCCGGCGATCTAGATTGATCAAGGGCTTTCCTCGTACATCACGTGTCAACCTTTACTTTTTTGCTCATTGTTTGATCGTAGATACAGCTCAATATCCTGAGCCGTATCCTGAAACTGGTTTTTGCAATTAACTTGATTAACATATTTTCGACCCTCATTTCTAGCACACTACCTCACTTAACTAATTTGATCACTTAATTGCTTCGGTAATTTTTGACCAAAACAACAGCTATAGAGAAAACCAAAAAGTTAGATTTATCCCATTTGTTATGAGTTTGTAACATTATTGTATTGTGAAAACTTCGATCTAGTAAAATCTTGTTCATTGGTATTGTTCTTGTACTTAGAATATATGGTGTTGTGGATTTTGTTTTGAAACAAGAATTCTTTGAAAATAGATTTTTATTACATTTTAGATGAGAGAATACAAACCAAGTTATTGGTTTGTGTTATAAATTCCAAAAAAAAATATTGTCTTTAAGATAAAATGTTTTTAAATTATAATTTTAAAATAAAGAAACTTTGTGTTGAAATTTTGAAAATTCTCATCCAAATGGTAAAAATTTTGAAATTTTAAAAGACAAAGGTAGTATTTCAAAGATAAAATAGGATCTCGTAGTGTCGTGAAATGAAATGAGGTTCATTTCAACCGTATCGAATCAAACATATTACCGAAGATAATATGATGAAATAGTATTGGGAAAGGAAAGATGCTTCGATTGTCATGAAGAGCAAACACATTACCGAGGGTAACATAAATGAGTAGGGTTATAAAGGTCGTTTTAAAAAAAAATCACTCGGTAGGGCCAAGATGGATAGGTTTTTATAATACTTCACGAAGACATGTTTTAGCCTATAAGTGGACACTCACCCTAAGAGTTCCCAGGTAAGAGTGACTGGTCCGAAAATGCGGATTTGTACGAACACTCTAGCCTTAGACAGAAAACTCGGGGTACAGGCATCCACCCTTCCAGATTGCATGTGTTCATATTATTAAAAACCCAAGATTTCGATGAAAAACGTTTGAGAAAAACATTTGAGAAATCATTTGATACAAATCGTTTGAGATAAAACATGTTGTGAAATATTTTAACAAAAACGTTTGAGAAAACATTTTGAAAAATATTTTGATGAAAACGTTTTGAGAAAAACATTTTGAAGAATACCTTAAGGCATAAAGCCTAAGGGTTTTAGGATAAATCATCTAAGGTTAGATGATTTGTAAATCATGGAGTAGTTGTGGCACGAATAAGGATGAGGATTAGGAAAGAAGTCCTAAGTCTACTCATGTTTGGGTCCAAGGAAGGTTATAGACTAGGTTTAAGGCATGCTAATAACCTAATTCCCTATAACCAGTGATCTGATACCAATCTGTAACACCCCAATCGCGTAATACAATAACACGCGGCGGAAATGTCGGGGAGTCACGTTATAAATTGCTCACAACTACGGGTACTAAATTGTTTCAATATCATTAAAATCGTTTTACAAAAAAAGAATACATGAAATTGTTCTTTTGTTTTAGAAGTCTAAGGCCCAAATGCAGTCCTATGCGTTGCATGCTTGAAATAGTCGAAAACCTGAAACATATGCGAAAAACAGTCAGCATAAAAATGCCGGCGAATACATAGGTTTTATTAGCCAAGTAATTGGCAAAACATTTTAGTTATTGCATTACAAAATCTTAATTGTGAAAACTTGTGACAAAATTGGTTTGTATATGGCAATATGATTATTACTAAGTCATTTTATGCCTTATATTGTAATCTCGATTAAACCATTGTAAAAACTTGTTAATGTGTTATTAGGAATCCAATCAAGGATTTATAATAATTGTTTTGAAATAATTCAAAACTTATGTAAGTATTATATAATTCAAATCAATGAGTCATGATAATACTTCAGATATCTTCCTAAGTGTGACATCTGTGCTTGTAATCATTGTACATAGTTCAGTTATCAATGAAATAAAGTTATTTGATCCCAATGTTTGTTTGTTTATGTTTTACATTTTTCATGTTTTGACTTTTATTCAATTTCAAACTCTATATCGCTTTCTAGAGAGTTATACGCAAACTGGTGCGTAAACGTAATCAGTTTAACACGACAAATGCTCTGGAACATCAACATATGCTTAACATACCTTAAATAACCTTTACATAACTTAGTAATAAGTTTTGAAGGCTTTGGTATGGCAAAATCAAGTTAATTCGCTTACAGGGACTAAAATTGACAAACTACGAAAGTATGCCAATTTAAACTGTAACGAACATTCCGGAACATGGCCATAAGTTAAACACACCCTAAATATCCTTTACATATCTTAGAAATAGGCTTTGAGGGGTTCGGTGTGCTAAAATAAACTTTATGCTCATTCAGGGACTAAAAGCGTCAAAAAGTGCACAAGTTTGCATTTTCGCGCATGACTTACGTTCTGAATACATCCGGACCTCCAAAAATTTATGAAAGCATTAAAATATTATGTTTTAGTGTTTGGCTTGTCAAAAATTCATTCGTCGCGCAATTTGGATCGTTTTTCACGCTAATGCGCATTCCGTCGTAATTAAGCAAACATCGCGATCGTACGACCAAACGAACCGACATCCGGCATATTCTTGAGCATGTTTCATGTCCACAATGTTTAGGCATTATTTTAGGGCCTTAAAGTTGGCTTAACGGGCCTTAAACATGTCGGAAATGGCTTTAAACACCAACAGGGACTGAAACTGTCATTTCTGCAAAGTTGTTGCTGGTCTGCAGAGCTCAGGCGGCCCGCGTAGACTTCCTCAGCCTCTTACGCGGCCCGTGTGGCCTTCCCAGATATGCAGAAACTGTGTTACAGCCTGTTTCCAACTGTTATACTCACAAAACCCACTTGCAAACGGTTTTTGCAACACCATGGGCCATTTCTATGGGCTCTAATGGTATTAGAAAACAAGGGGCACACTTGGACGGCCTAGATCGAAGCACATTTCCCGATGAACGATCCTAACGGTTGTACGAAAACTATATATACCCCTCCATTCTCATTTGCAAAACCCACTTGATATCTGAGATTTTCTCTAAGTTGAAGTGTGCAACACTTCATACCTGAGAAATACTTGGATAATCAATCTTGCGGGGACCCTTTGTAAGTGTTCCTTCGTTCTTTTTATGCGTTTTTAGCTTGAAAGTCAAACTGCGTTTGACTTTATGCATTGACCAGTTTATGGTCAATGCGAAGTTCGTTTGAACTTCATAACGTGAGCGTAATCACGATGGTCATAGTCCCTAGTGACTATACCTACTGATTACCACGTTATCTAGGCTTAGTGACGAGTCGTAGTTTCGGGCAAAATGCGTGTTCTCGCGTATTTTGTAACCAAACTACTCTAGGGTATCAAAACCGTTTGTTTTGATATCAAAACCTGTTTTCTAACTTAACTAAACATGTTCTAACATGTTTAGCTTGTCACTTTTAGATTTGTGCTTGTTTAGGATCGTAAGGGTAAGCGATCTAATCAATCGCTTATGCTTTCGAACCCGACTCATTTGGTTGATCATTAGGATCTGACCAAACACTTTAGGTGACCATAGTTGTATAGGGAATAACCTTCCGAGGTTATACCTTATGGTCACATCGTTTGAGTAGTTGTATGATAAGTAGTTCTTATGCCTTAGGTAAATTACCAAAATACCCTTTTCGCACCAAAATTCATTTTTAAGCCTAAGTAACATAACTTTTGACATCTAAACTGATGTAGCAACAATATTAGACATGTTAAGGCATATATTACTTGTCATAGGACTAGTTAGGCGTTTCGAACGCGTTTTACGCGAATAACGCGTTAAAGTAGCATAAGCTACCTAAACGGGTCGTAACGGGTCAAAAGCACTTAGGATAAGTTTCGTTTTAGTATGTAGGCTTTGTTAAACCATATTACATGAGTTCCTACACTCATTTGGTTTACGAACCTTCATGCTACCCAATCCTCCGATTAGGTCCGTTTATTAATGTAGTTACCAATATTAGGTGCCGTTTGATTCCGTAACCTTCTAGCTTTGCTTGGTGGATATCTAAAGTCTATTAAGCAATCTCAAGTGAGTACATAGACCCCTCTATTACTGTTTTTCAAACATTTTGGGGAGAAACACATGTGCCTACTGGTTATTTTCATGCATTCCATGCTTTCATATCATATACTTGCTATGTTCATTAGTACACTTATAGTACATAATTTCATTGTGTTTTTTCTATGTATGTCCTTTGTAGCATACTTAGTACATTGTTTTACATTTCCTTTTCATGCTATGTAAGTTCACCATACTTAGTGCATTTGTTTTTCATCATATGCTATGTATGTCCGTTTTGCCGCATACTTAGTACATTTTCATCACATGCTTACATTTTGATATGACATTTGGTTTGTTAAGTGGGACCATATACATTCATTAACTTTGATCACGCCGCTCGTTAGTAGGTAATGGTACCATAGGAATTGACAACTCCCGTTCCTGACATCCTAGGTATGTTTGGATGAAAGGAATGATTGAATCCGATAAAACATAACACAGATAGACCTTTAATTTGTTTAAGGGCTTATCACCACAGTCACAAGGCTTGGATGTATGCATTTTTACAATGCCGCATAAATGTTTGTATTCAGTATAGCATGCATTTCCACAAGACATAACGTTGATTTAAACTACGTTTTACTTCAAGACATTGTTTTGTGCATTTTTATCTGTGGCTCAGTAGATGTGTATATATATATATATATATATATATATATATATATATATATATATATATATATCACTTGCCATACATGACATTTTGTTTACACATTACATATTTGACATTTAACATAGACATTTTTATACATATTTCATGGACTGCATTTTAACATAAACATTTTGACATGGTTTACACAAAGACATTGACAAATGGTTTAGACATGGGCAATTTACATTGGTGGTTTGTTTGGGTAAAGCGATTTAAGTAACGAGGCGTGTGTAATATGATACAAGCATGGTGGATACGCCGCTGGTACTTCCTATATATAAGTGCTTGTATGGTATTACATATCGTAGCGTTATTTGGATCATTTCAATTTAGACATATAACATTTTATACAAATAACATGTTTTTCAAGACATTATTTTACAAACAACTTATTTTAATCAAAATTCATTTTACTTGGTTATTCATTTAACCTCACATTACTCTTTTACATATCATCTACTTTATCATTGCTTTTCAAAAGATTTATAAAACAAAACAACTAACAAGGTTCATGACTGACTTTTGTTAAACAACTTTTTCTTAAACTTAAGTCATGAATCCTATTTTCACAAAACCTATGTATCTCACAGGCATTTTTATGCTGACGTACCTATTTTCACATGTGTTTCAGGAGTTGTTGCTTAGGATGATGATCGTGACACTAGGGTGGACCTGTGCTTTAGAGACTTAAAATAAAGATAGACTTAGTTTAATTATGTTGTGTACTCTTTGGTTCTTGTTTTGAAACACTGTATTCCACCTTTGGTTGTTGAATAAAATGAAATTTTAATTACCATGGTTGTGGAACAATAATTCTGTTACAACACTCCCCGACGTTTCCGCCACGATTTGATGTTTTACGTGGTCGGGGTGTGACAGAAGAGTTGGTATCAGAGCCAATGGTTATAGGGAATTAGGTTATTAGTAATGCTCTGACCTAGACTATAACCTTTCTAGGACCCCAACACAAGTTGTCTTGTGTTTAGATTTTTAAAACATGCACTTCACCTATCCTTAGGTGATCACTAAAACAAGAACCCAACTTCCTGAGACGATTTTTGAAAATCAAACATCTGTTTTTAAATGATTTATTATATGGTTTTGAACTCTTTGATTTTTAAATTGATTTTGAAAATTTATCATTTGTTTTTTAATGATTCTTTTGGCCTTGTGCCTTCCAAGTTTTCAAAATCTCGTCAAAGTTTTGGGTTCTAAATAGTGTGAACACGTGCAAACTGGAAGAGTGAATGCATGTACCCTGGGTTTTCTGTCTAAGGCTAGAGTGTTCGTACAAATCCACATAATCGGACCAGTCATTCTTACCTGGGAACTCTTGGGGTGAGTGTTCACTTATAGGCGAGCATGTCTTCGCGAAGCATTATTTTTGACCCATTTACTTTGATTAGTCACTGTGTGTCGTTTATTTGCTTTGTGATACGGACGAATGACCACCATCTTTGCTTTTGTCGATTTTTGCTTCACCTCATTCTTTTCACCTAATCATCTCACTCGTTCCTTTCATGTTTCCTCTTTTAGAATGCCTCCTCGACGCGAAAATCCGCTACCAAATGCCGAACTGGTAGAAATCATCGCACAGCAAATGGCTGCTGCGTTCCCCAATCTTATTGCTCAATATAACCAAGCCAACAACAACAACAATGCTCCATGTTTCAAGAGTTTTAACTCGGCTAAACCACTCAAGTTTAGTGGTTCTGAGGGAGCAACTGGGCTTCTTCAATGGTTCGGGAGCATTGAGAATACTTTCCGTCACGTTCAGTGTCCTGATAATCGCAAAGTCGAGTTTGCTTCCAGTGTGTTTCAGAAGAGGGCCCTTACATGGTGGAACGGGTTTATGAGAGACCGTAGTGCTGAGGTTGCTTTAGCACAAACATGGGCTGAATTGAGGACTCTTATGATGAGGGAGTTTTGTCCTCGTCATGAACTTCGAGCTTTGGAGAGGGAGTTTGACGATTTGAAACAGGATAATGGCGAGCCCCGGGCATATACTGATAGGTATGAGGAGCTGAGTTTGTTATGCCCAACAATGGTTACCCCACTCGAGAAGGCTATCGAGAGGTATATCGATGGCCTACCTGACTCCATATAAGACACTGTTACTGGTAGTAACCCTACCACAGTCCGTCAGGAAATCGAGCTATCTGCGACATTGACCGAGTCTCAGGTTCGAAGGGGTAAGCTGCATAGAAGGGGTGATAAGGGTAAGAAGCAGGCGTCTGATTAGAGTGAGAGCAAGAAAGGTAAAAACAAGAAGGGTAAGGATTCTGGTTCCTCGAAGGGTTCTAGGAAGCATAAGGCTTCCCAAAATTTCGCCGTTACTTCACAAGCTGCACCAAATCAGCCAACGCAGCCTCCAGCAAAGAAACGGTATGAAGGGAATGCACCTTTGTGCAATAGGTGCAATAGTCACCATCAACAGCAACTTCCGTGTCATTTCTGTACCAACTGTGGGAAGTCTGGACACCTTGCAGAAGTTTGTCGTTCTGCTCAGGTCGCTCAAAATCCAGCTCAACAGGTAGCTCAACAACCTGTTCAACAGCAAGCTGCACGACCTCACTATCCTCCTGGCTCGTGCTATAATTGTGGAGACCTGACCCATTATCGAAACCAGTGTCCAAGGCTGGTTAATGCGAATGTAAATCAGGCTCCAGCTCGAGGTCGAGTTTTTAACATGAATGCACAAGAAGCGCAAGCAGACAATGAAGTGGTGAACGGTATGTTCTCTGTTAATAACCAACCTGCATCTGTTCTTTTTTATTCAGGGGCCGATAAGAGTTTTGTGTCATTATCTTTTGAGCCATTACTTCGCGTGTCTAGAACGAAACTAGGAAAACCCTTGACAGTAGAAGTTACCAGTGGTGAACCCATTGTTCTAAATTATGTCCTTCGCAACTACCAGTTGAACCTTAACGACCATATTTTCCCCATCGACCTCACGCCAATGCAACTTGGGAGTTTCGACGTTATAGTGGGTATGGATTGGTTAGTCAAGCATCGCGCAGAGGTAGTTTGTTTTGAGAAGATCGTTCGTATACCTCTTTCGTCAGGTGAGATCCTATAGGTTCGTGGTGAGAGACCTGCTAGTAGCCTCAAGCTTATGTCTTGTTTTCAAGCTCGAAAGTATCTACGAAAGAACTATGTGGCCTTTTTGGCACATGTTACAGCAGATAAGGGCAAGGGTAAGTCTATTCAAGATATCCCGATCGTTCGGGATTATCCGAAGCTATTTCCTGAGGAGTTACCTGGATTACCCCCAGCACGCCAAGTCGAGTTTCGTATTGATCTCGTACCTGGTGCAAATCCCATTGCCAGATCTCCATATCGTCTTGCACCGTCTGAGATGCAAGAGTTGTCTAAGTAGCTTCAGGAGCTTTCTGACAAAGGATTTATTCGTCCTAGCTTTTCACCTTGGGGTGCTCCCATTCTTTTTGTCAAGAAAAAGGATGAATCTTTCAGAATGTGCATCGATTACCGTGAGCTCAACAAGCTCACCATCAAGAATCGATATCCCCTACCTCGCATCGATGATCTCTTCGATCAGTTACAGGGTGCTTCTTATTTTTCGAAGATTGATCTTCGTTCTGGGTATCATCAACTTCGCGTGCATGAAGATGATATTCCCAAGACAGCGTTCCGCACTCGTTATGGGCATTATGAGTTCACAGTTATGCCATTCGGTTTGACTAATGCTCTTGCTGTTTTCATAGACTTGATGAATAGGGTTTGCAAGCCTTATTTGGATAAGTTCATCATCGTCTTTATTGATGACATTTTGATATACTCTAAGACGCAAGCTGATCACGAGCAACATCTTCATCTTACTCTGGAACTCCTAAAGAAATAGCAACTTTTCTCCAAGTTCTCCAATTGTGAATTTTGGCTTAAAGAAGTTCAATTTTTGGGTCATATCGTTAACGAACAAGGTATTCATGTAGATCCCTCCAAGATCAGTGCGATTAAGGATTGGGACACGCCTACTACTCCTACCGAGGTTCGTTCTTTTCTTGGTCTTGCGGGTTATTACCGCCGCTTCATCGAAAATTTCTCGAAGATTGCAGTTCCCTTAACTGCTCTAACTCAGAAGAATAAACCCTTTGAATGGGGTTCTAAACAAGAAGAAGCATTTCAGACCTTGAAACAGAAGCTTTGCGATGCACCTATCCTATCTTTGCCCGAAGGCAATGATGATTTTGTCGTGTACTGCGATGCATCCAATTTTGGGCTTGGCTATGTTCTGATGCAAAAGAACAAAGTCATAGCATATGCATCGAGGTAGTTAAAGGTGCATGAGAAAAACTACACCACTCATGATCTTGAGTTGGGTGCAGTTGTGTTCGCTCTTAAGATCTGGAGACACTAGTTGTATGGTACAAAATGTGTGGTTTTCACTGACCACAAAAGTCTTCAGCATATCTTCAATCAGAAAGAACTCAACATGAGGCAAAGACGTTGGGTTGAGCTTTTAAACGACTATGACTGCGAAATTCGCTACCACCCTGGTAAAGCGAATGTGGTAGATGACGCATTGAGTCGTAAGGAACGTACTAAGCTTCATTGTGTTCGTGTTTAATCTGATATCCAAGCTCGATCTGATATTCAAGCCCGCATCTCTCAGGCTCAACATGCTTGTGTTTCACAAGACTTGATGGGTAAGGAATTACCCTATCACATTAAGCCTGATCTTGTTTTGAAAGGCAATGGATCATATTACTTCATGGACCGTTTGTGGGTCCCAAGCCAAGATGGTCTTCGCACCTTGCTTATGGATGAAGCTCATAAGTCTCGTTATTCTGTCCATCCTGGCTCAGACAAAATGTATAAGGATCTTCGTACTCAGTATTGGTGGCCTGTTATGAAGAAGGATATTGCCTTGTACGTTTCAAAATGCCTTACTTGTCTCAAGGTAAAGGCAGAACACCAACATCCTTCTGGTCTTTTGGAGCAACCAGAGATTCCAGTTTGGAAATGGGAAAACATAGCTATGGATCTCATTACTAAACTTCCGCGCACTAAGAAAGGTCATGATGCCATTTGGGTAGTTGTTGATCGTCTTACTAAGTCAGCGTATTTCTTGCCGATCTGTGAGGATCTATCTGCTAACAAACTGGCTAAAATCTATGTGGATGAAATCGTATCTCGACATGGTGTTCCTTTGAACATTATTTCTAACAGAGATGCTCGCTTCTCTTCTCATTTTTGGAGAACCATGCAATCTGCTATGGGGACCCAACTTAATCTGAGCACTGCTTATCATCTGTAATCTGATTGTCAATCTGAAAGAACAATCCAGACTTTGGAGGATATGCTTAAAGCTTGTGTGATCGATTTTGGTGGTTGTTGGGATTCACATCTTCCATTGATTGAATTCTCCTACAACAACAGTTATCACTCCAGTATCAACATGGCTCCTTTCGAGGCTCTCTATGGTCAAAAATGTCGTTCACCAGTCTGCTGGAATGAGATAGGTGAGGCTCAGCTTACTGGACCTGACCTCATTCTAGAGACAACTGATAAGGTTAAGAAAGTTCATGATAACCTATAGGCAGCTCGAAGCCGTCAAAAGAGTTACGCGGACCAACGACGCAAGCCCTTAGAATTTCAAATCGGTGATCGTGTATTACTTAAGGTCTCACCTTGGAAAGGTGTGATCAGATTTGGAAAGAAAGGAAAACTTGCACCTAGATATGTTGGACCATTCAAGATTGTCGAAAGAATCGGTAAGGTAGCCTACAGACTTGAGTTACCTCCTGAACTTGGAAATGTTCATCCAACCTTCCACGTGTCCAATCTCAAGAAGTGTTTAGCTAATGAGAACCTCCACATACCACTTGACGAAATTCGTATTGATAAAACACTACATTTTGTTGAGAAACCTGTGGAAATCATGGACCGAATAGTCAAATGGCTTAAACGCAAGCGCATTCCTTTGGTTAAAGTTCGCTGGGAATCTAAGCATGGACCTGAGTTTACTTGGGAACGTGAAGACCAAATGAACGCGAAGTATCCACATCTTTTCTCACGAGTTTCCTCTAAACAAATTTCGGGACGAAATTTCCACAAGTAGGGGAGACTGTGACATCTGTGCTTGTAATCATTGTAAATAGTTCAGTTATCAATGAAATAAAGTTATTTGATCCCAATGTTTGTTTGTTTATGTTTTACATTTTTCATGTTTTGACTTTTATTCAATTTCAAACTCTATATCGCTTTCTGGAGAGTTATACGCAAACTGGTGCGTAAACGTAATCAGTTTAACGCAAAAAAATGCTCTGGAACATCAACATATGCTTAACATACCTTAAATAACCTTTACATAACTTAGTAATAGGTTTTGAAGGCTTTGGTATGGCAAAATCAAGTTAATTCGCTTACAGGGACTAAAATTGACAAACTACGAAAGTATGCCAATTTGAACTGTAACGAACATTCCGGAACATGGCCATAAGTTAAACACACCCTAAATATCCTTTACATATCTTAGAAATAGGCTTTGAGGGGTTCGGTGTGCTAAAATAAACTTTATGCTCATTCAGGGACTAAAAGCGTCAAAAAGTGCACAAGTTTGCATTTTCGCGCATAACTTACGTTCTGAATACATCCGGACATCCAAAAATTTATGTAAGCATTAAAATATTATATTTTAGTGTTTGGCTTGTCAAAAATTCATTCGTCGCGCAATTTGGATCGTTTTTCGCGCTTATGCGCATTCCGTCGTAATTAAGCAAACATCGCGATCGTACGACCAAACGAACCGACATCCGGCATATTTTTGAGCATGTTTCATGTCCACAATGTTTAGGCATCATTTTAGGGCCTTAAAGTTGGCTTAACGGGCCTTAAACATGTCGGAAATGGCTTTAAACACCAACAGGGACTGAAACTATCATTTCTACAAAGTTGTTGCTGGTCTGCAGAGCTCAGGCGGCCCGCGTAGACTTCCTCAGCCTCTTACGCGGCCCGTGTGGCCTTCCCAGATATGCAGAAACTGTGTTACAGCCTGTTTCCAGCTGTTATACTCACAAAACCCACTTGCAAACGGTTTTTGCAACACCATGGGCCATTTCTGTGGGCTCTAATGGTATTAGAAAACAAGGGGCACACTTGGACGGCCTAGATCGAAGCACGTTTCCCGATGAACGATCCTAATGGTTGTACGAAAACTATATATACCCCTCCATTCTCATTTGCAAAACCCACTTGATATCTGAGATTTTCTCTAAGTTGAAGTGTGCAACACTTCATACCTGAGAATACTTGGATAATCAATCTTGCGGGGACCCTTTGTAAGTGTTCCTTCGTTCTTTTTATGCGTTTTTAGCTTGAAAGTCAAACTGCGTTTGACTTTCTGCATTGACCAGTTTATGGTCAATGCGAAGTTCGTTTGAACTTCATAACGTGAGCGTAATCACGATGGTCATAGTCCCTAGTGACTATAACTACTGATTACCACGTTATCTAGGCTCAGTGACGAGTCGTAGTTTCGGGCAAAATGCGTGTTCTCGCGTATTTTGTAACCAAACTACTCTAGGGTATCAAAAACGTTTTTTTTTTATATCAAAACATGTTTTCTAACTTAACTAAACATGTTCTAGCATGTTTAGCTCGTCACTTTTAGATTTGTGCTTGTTTAGGATCGTAAGGGTAAGCGATCTAATCAATCGCTTATGCTTTTGAACCCGACTCATTTGGTCGATCATTAGGATCCGACCAAACACTTTAGGTGACCATAGTTGTATAGGGAATAACCTTCCGAGGTTATACCTTATGGTCACATCGTTTGAGTAGTTGTATGATAAGTAGTTCTTATGCCTTAGGTAAATTACCAAAATACCCTTTTCGCACCAAAATTCATATTTAAGCCTATGTAACATAACTTTTGACATCTAAACTGATGTAGCAACAATATTAGACATGTTAAGGCATATATTACTTGTCATAGGACTAGTTAGGTGTTCCGAACGCGTTTTACGCGAACGACGCGTTAAAGTAGCAGAAGCTACCTAAACGGGTCGTAACGGGTCAAAAGCACTTAGGATAAGTTTCGTTTTAGTATGTAGGCTTTGTTAAACCATATTACATGAGTTCCTACACTCATTTGGTTTACGAACCCTCATGCTACCCGATCCTCCGATTAGGTCCGTTTATTAATGTAGTTACCTATATTAGGTGTCGTTTGATTCCGTAACCTTCTAGCTTTGCTTGGTGGATATCTAAAGTCTATTAAGCAATCTCAAGTGAGTACATAGACCCCTCTTTTACTGTTTTTCAAACATTTTGGGGTGAAACACATGTGCCTACTTGTTATTTTCATGCTTTCCATGCTTTTATATCATATACTTGCTATGTTCATTAGTACACTTATAGTACATAATTTCATTGTGTTTTTGCTATGTATGTCCTTTGTAGCATACTTAGTACATTATTTTACATTACCTTTTCATGCTATGTATGTTCACCATACTTAGTGCATTTGTTTTTCATCATATGCTATGTATGTCCGTTTTGCCGCATACTTAGTACATTTTCATCACATGCTTACATTTTGATATGACATTTGGTTTGTTAAGTGGGACCATATACATTCATTAACTTTGATCACGCCGCTCGTTAGTAGGTAATGGTACCATAGGAATTGACAACTCCCGTTCCTGACATCCTAGGTATGTTTGGATGAAAGGAATGACTAAATCTGATAAAACATAACACAGATAGACCTTTAATTTGTTTAAGGGCTTATCACCACAGTCACAAGGCTTGGATGTATGCATTTTTACAATACCGCATAAATGTTTGTATTCAGTATAGCATGCATTTCCACAAGACATAACGTTGATTTAAACTACGTTTTACTTCAAGACATTGTTTTGTGCATTTTTATCTGTGGCTCAGTAGATATATATATATAGTGTGAGGTTCATTGGGGAACACTAAAAAAGTGGGGAACCGGGGAACACTTTTAAAAATTTAACTTAACATGTTAAAAATTAATTTTTTAAACATCTTTTTCTGCGCTTCTCCTTATATATACTTGTAGAAGCATTTTTAATAAAAAAAATCAAAAACTAAAAATATTAAAAAAAAACAATAAAAAAAGGCTAAAAATTGTTTTTTTTAGAAAAATTATTTTTTTACTCAACTAGTTTCTCCTCCTTTTTATAAAGAAAAGCGCTGAAAAATTTTAAAAAAATAAATATTTTTAACATGTTAAGTTAATTCTATAAGATATAACTGTTTTTTAAACATTTTTTTATATTTTTAGTTTTTGATTTTTTTTATCAAAAATGTTTCTACTTTATAAGAAAAAGCGCCGAAAAAAATTTATAAAAATATTTTTTTTAACATGTTAAGTATAATTTTTAAGAGTGTTCCCCCGTTCCCCACTTTTTTAGTGTTCCCCAATGAACCCTCCCCTATATATATATATATATATATATATTTCACTTGCCATACATGACATTTTGTTTACACATTACATATTTGACATTTGACATAGACATTTTTATACATATTTCATGGACTGCATTTTAACATAAAAATTTTGACATGGTTTACACAAAGACATTGACAAATGGTTTAGACATGGGCAATTTACATTGGTGGTTTGTTTGGGTAAAGCGATTTAAGTAATGAGGCGTGTGTAATATGATACAAGCATGGTGGACACGCCGCTGGTACTTCCTATATATAAGTGATTGTATGGTATTACATATCATAGCGTTATTTGGATCATTTCAATTTTGACATATAACATTTTATACAAATAACATATTTTTCAAGACATTGTTTTACAAACAACTTATTTTAATCAAAATTCATTTTACTTGGTTATTCATTTAACCTCACATTACTCTTTTACATATCATCTACTTTATCATCGCTTTTCAAAAGATTTTTAAAACAAAACAACTAACAAGGTTCATGACTGACTTTTGTTAAACAATTTTTTCTTAAACTTACGTCATGAATCCTATTTTCACAAAACCTATGTATCTCACAGGCATTTTTATGCTGACGTACCTATTTTCACATGTGTTTCAGGAGCTGTTGCTTAGGATGATGATCGTGACACTAGGGCGGACCTGTGCCTTAGAGACTTAAAATAAAGATAGACTTAGTTTAATTATGTTGTGTACTCTTTGGTTCTTGTTTTGAAACACTGTATTCCACCTTTGGTTGTTGAATAAAATGAAATTTTAATTACCATGGTTGTGGAACAATAATTCTGTTACAACACTCCCCGACGTTTTCGCCAAGATTTGATGTTTTACGTGGTCGGGGTGTGACACTAAGAATCTAACATATAAAAATATGGGAGATTCTAGGAAGATTTTGATAATCAAACATTGAAACAATCATACACAAAATCCTAAAGTGATACAGATAACGTTACAAGAATAATAGAATAAGAACACTTATATATAGGAAGTACCAGCGGCGTATCCACCATGTTCTTATTGTATTATCTAGTTTCGTTATCTAAATCACCAACAAACTACACAAAAACCAACCATCGAGTTGTAAAGTACTTCTTAAAAATCTCACTATGAAGATAGGAAGATCTAGGACTGTACTTCAAATATCCTACATGAATCTAACTATGAAGATAGGTAGATCACTTAAGGATAAAACATTGCAATTGCATAATCGGAATATTACACATAAAAGCACTTAGTGAACACACATATGCCATACATTTTGAAAACAGATCGATTACACATATGAATCTTCCCAAAACATTTGATAATAGTAAAAGAGGGGAACTATGTATTCGCCTGGGATTGCGTATAGTTCAGGTTCAAAGGGTATAACAAAGCTCAAAAGACCAAGAGTTCAAGTGTTGAAGTGGTTCCTAGGGTAACGGATACTATGTTTGTGAATCGACCCCTAAATCGGAAAATCGGGTAGAATGAGGTCTTGTAAACCGAATGAGTATTGGAACTCATGTGATATGGTTTAACAAAGCGTACATTCTAAGTCGGAACCTATCCTAAGTGCTTACGACCCATTACGACCCATTAAGGTAGCTTACGCTACTTTAACACGTCGTTTGCGTGAAAGCGCGTTTGAGACGCCTAACTAGTCCTATGACAAGTATTATATGCCTTAACATATCTAATTATGTTATAAAATCAGTTTAGATGTCAAAACATGTGTTACATATGCTTAAAATGAAATTATGCGAAAAAGGGCATTTTGGTCATTTTCCTAAGGCATATAAACTACCTATCATACAACTAACTAAACGAAGTGACCATAAGGTATAACCTCAGAAGGTTATTCCCTATACAACTATGGTCACATTATACGTTTGGTCGGATCCTAACGATCGACCAAACGGGTCGGGTTTGAAAGTCTAAGCGGTTGTTTAGACCGCTTATCTTACGACCCTATATAAGCACTATCCTAAAAGTGACGAGTTAAACATGTTAAAACATGTTTAACGAAGTTTGAAAACAAGTTTGATATCAAAACAAACGGTTTTGATACCCAAGAATAGTTTGGTTGCAAAATACGTATAGGCACGTATTTTGACCGAAACTATGACTCGTCACTACGCCTAATCAACGTGGTAATCAGTAGGTATAGTCACAAGGGACTATAACCATCGTGATTACGCTCACGTTGCAAAGTTCAAACGAACTTCGTGTTGACCAAACACTGGTCAAAGCAGAAAGTCAAACATTGTTTGACTTTCACGCTTGAAAAACGATAACAAGCATGAAAGAAACTTACAAAGGGTCCAAGCTAGGAGATATGAACTCAAAAATTCTCAGGTATCAAGCTTCACAAGGAGAGCTTCAACTTAGAGAATGAAATTGAGATCAAAGGTGTGAATGAAGGTGATGAAGATGGTGGGTATTTATAGAAAGTAAAAAACCGTTAGGATCGTTCCTCGATAATTGAGCTTCGATCTGGACCTTACACATAAGGCACATGGTTTTGGAATACTAGGGGTGCCCCAAAACCATCAAACGGTATTGAAAAAGTTACAAAAAGGACCCTGAACATCAAGTCGGTTGTTGAAATTTGCTGAAAATAGGTTTTCTACCCAGATGAGACCGTAGCGTCATGCCACGGCAGAGCCACATAGTGGTGGCGCAGCGCCACCATGTGCCAGCTACCAGAAACTTTTAAAAATTGAAAGTTTTGGTCCCTGCAACTCGTTTAGGCCATTTTTGATTCGTTTAAACCCTGTTAACCCATTTTCAAGGCTCTACAAGGATGTTAAAGCATAGGGAACATGAAACATGCTCAAAAAAATCTCGGATGTCGGTTCGTTTGGTCGTACGATTGCGTTGTTCGGTTAATTATGACGAAACACGAACAGACGCGAAAAACGATCCAAATTACGCGACGAATGGAATTTTATCATGTCAATCACTAAAACAAAATATTTTAATGATTACATAAATTTTTGGATGTCCGGATATATTCAGAACGTAAGATATGCGCGAAAATGCAAACTTGTGCACTTTTTGACGCTTTTAGTCCCTATTGATCAAAAAGTTTATTTTTGCGCACCAAACACCTCAAAGCCTATTTCTAAGCTATGTAAAGGATATTTAGGGCATGTTTAACTTATGATCAAGTTCCAGAATGCTCGATACTATGTGAATCAGCAGACTTTCACAATTTGCTACAAATAGTCCCTGAGTGTGAATAAACTTGTTTTTGACACACCAAAGCTTTTAAAACCTATTTCTAAGTTATATAAAAGTTATTTAAGGTATGTTAAGCCTATTTCACTGTTCCAGAGTATTTTCCGCGTTAAACTGATTACGTTTATGCATCGGTCTGCGTATAACTTTCTAGAAAGCGATTTAAACCTTGTAAATGAACTAGAATAAAAATGTGAAATTGTAGACCCAAAATAAACAAATTTTTGAGACCAAAACACATTGTTTCTTTGATAAAAGATAGTTTCCTACATCGTGTGTGTTTACGGAGCATAAGTGTCACAAGTGGGAGCAGTAAAAGTCCTTATCAGGACTTGCTAGAAGTGCAAGAGGCGGGGGGAAGAGACCTATTAAATTTTACTCCGATTACACTTCTTGCACATACTTAGAATTATTAAAGTGATAGCAACTTAGTCAAGAGTTAATCCATAAAACTAAAACTCTTAATAAACCTAATAATCAACTAAGGAGGCCATCTAGGTTTATAAGCCTACTAACTTTGATGATTATGTATCCTCCTTAACTGAAGTTGAAATGGATATTGGAAAGTTTACTGGTCCTACCTCCTCTAATTAAGTCATTAGCATCAATGAATTTTCTAAATGGAATAAGAATTGTTATTAGCAAATTTGATTTTATTTGTTAGAATAACGTTTGAGATTTGGTTGAATTACCTAAGGGTGTTCATCACTAAACAAAATCTGAATGCAAACATTAAGACGCTAAAAGTATGATTGATTGTTAAAGGCTATGCTCAGAAGAGAATTATTTATCAAAGAATCATCTTATATTTCTTACAAAATGTTTCTTTGAGGATCATTGTTGTTCTAGTGTCTTATAATCATTTAGAGCTACATTATATGAACATTAAAACAAACTTTCCTTAAAAGACTTACATGTTCATAAAACAACTTGAAAGTTCTAAACTGAAGGTCAAGAATACTTACTTTGTATATCAATAACTTCCATGTATGGGTTGAGGCAAGCATCAAAATATGATGAAATATTAATGCAATTCTTTTCATCAAGAGGTGAGTGTATTTATGTACCTACCTCAAGATGAGTGGGAGCAACTAATGTAAACTTGTCCTTATATAGATGGCACTCTTTGGATAAGTATATGTTACACAAGACAAATAATTTCTTACACATATTTTGATATAATGAATCTCGGAGATACCACTTACGTGAGAGATATCAAAATATATACTGAGATAGACCAAACAGGACATTAGTTTTGTTCCATGACCTTTACTCTAAAGCGGGTTCTTACACATGTAACAAACTGTATTGCTCTCCTTTAGAGAATAAAAGGATAAATGAGATTATTTTCTTATGCTTCATTAATTAGAAGCCTTATGTAGGTTCAAGTCTATACTCGTTTAGACATTGTTGAACACTAGACCATTCTAGATTATTGTGAAGCATCTGACAATATCTTTTAGAAACGAGAAAGAATGTATGACTAAGTGAGAACTCAAACAGGTTAATTATTCTTCCTTTGATTCAAAGGAAACGAAATGTCTATTTCGTGGTATATCCATATGTCAGCAGATATAATTGTCTCATGGAGGAGTCATAAGAAACTAATAAAACAACATAAGTTATATTGACATAATATGTTGTTAATTAACAACGCAGTTGTCAATAAATGTTGTTGAAAATTTTTCAGTGGACTCATAAACTTGTTAGCTCCATATAAATACTATATTGAAGACTTATTGTGAAAAGACAGCTACCTTTTTTCCTCAAGCAGTAATAGTTCGAGAGGTGCTGCATTAAACTTCGATACATAATCATTGTTCGTTTATGGATAAGAAGAGGAAACTACATATTTGTATCGAATACATTTACATTCATGAAATGCTTGCGGATCCAATAACTAAGGTCTAAACTCAAAGTCTTTTTAAGAGCTCATAATAAAGACGAGTTTAACTAAAGGCCATACATAATAACATATCGTACAGATGAATGATTAGTTATTATTTTTCCTCAATTATATAATTTGTTTGTCTATAAATACGTATGTGCACCTAATGACGTATTGACAATAATTATATACATTAATTTTTAGACGGCTTACCTCAGTCATTTTGGTCTTAAATTTAAGTGTGATTTGATTTGGGGTTGTAATATGATTAATGGGGGTCTTGAGTTGACAACAACTCAATGACTGTATTTTTCTGTTACAGTTTCAAATTGAAACATTAATTAAAGTTATAACTTGGCCAAACTTACTTATGCTTATAACAAATGATCACTCGACCAAGTGGGAGAATGTTAGTAATAACCCGTTCATGTGGCCTAACGGATCATTAGAGTAACGTTGCCAATATGACACAACTACAAGTTCCTAATATTTACTTGATGGAAGTAATTGTGATAAGTTAAAGGGACTTTACGATGTCCCATTAGATGCCTTTAATAGAGAGAATACCAAGAGTTATTAACCAACCATGATTTATGATCATAATTATGGATCATTAGTGATAGTCATGGTTTATAAATAGTTATATAAAGAACTCTTTTAAGGAACACCAAAAAAATGCACTTTTCTCTCATCATCCCATCAAGCTTAAGGCATCATAACGGGAATGTTTATGGCTTTATCATCGTCATATAAGATTATAATTCCAGCAAGTATCTCTAATTTTATATTCACGCTTTATGTTATTGCTTGAATAAACATAATTAGGGTTCTATGATTTTAACCCATGTTTAAAGATATAATCAATAGGTGGAAGTTAAAGAAACAATGTGAGGATCATGGTATTTCCTAGGATAGCGACTTGGTAATAATACCCTCTGAGTTGAACATAAGAAAATTTGTCATAATCATCATCCATCATTCTATCAAAAATTTAATTTTTAATACATAAGGGTATTTATATAAAGTGGTAGAGTTTAACTCTTTTCCTTATAAGCTTATTAAGAGATTAGGTGGATTTGTGAACCCTAAGTGTGAGACCTTTAGATGGATTGTGAATCTGAACATAAAACTAGCATGAAAAGGGCTTAATGAGTTGGCGGTTGGGTTTAGATGGATAACAATACTAGTTATCGTTGTTTATGCGTTGTTAAATCTTAATTAAGTAATACAAGTTTTTGAACCATCTATCCTAGTTATAATTCCATCACAGTTTTTTCAGGAACGAAAAAATGTTAAGTGTGGGGATATTTAATATTCTCTAAAATATGCATATTTTTATATGAATATTCTTACACTTTTGAATGGATTTAAGGGTGTTTTTATTAAAATCCACTCGTAGTTGGTTCATATTGAAAGTTTGATGATTTTAAAAGAAAATGAGCTAAAACGAGTAAAATGACTAAAGAGTAATAACTATTTAAATTAGATAAATGTTGATAATTTAAAAGGGAAAGAGTTACTATTAGTTGTGTGAGTCAAGAAATTATATTGACATGTGAAATTAATTGTTCATTAAAAAACCATTTGAATTGTGTTAGGGATGTTAAAAGAGATATGGGAAGTAGACGTATAGTATATAGATGTGTCTAGTGAATGCAATTAAATGAGTTTGAGAGTTAAATTATCTTTATTACTCAAATTGAATTGTTTATTTAGACCGTATGATTAGTAGTGATTTAGTCAATAATGTTCCTGGGTGTTTAAGGCCATGTGGCAGTCCAGTCAGCAAGGGGGTATTATTAGGCGTTTTTATAAAAGCGGCGTAGTGGAAGAATGCCCAATAATGCCCCAACCCATTATTACACAATTATTAATTTTTTTAAATTAAAAAAGTTAAAATACTTCATTAAATAAGAAAATTACAATGCAAAAAAATAAAAAATAAAAACCGACTAAACTAAAAAAACAAATTATAATAATAAAAAAACCGGTAATAAAAAAAGGAACATTACTAAAAAAAATAAAAAAATGATAATCTAAAGGCCGTATTTTTCCCGAAATTTTTGGTGGTACATTTGCGTAACGATCAACACATCGCCTTGGAGGTGATCGATCGGTTTGGAAAAAAACTCTATGTCCTTTTCCGTTTGCGTTGCCGCTTGCATCTCGTTAAACTTTTTGTTTTCAGTGACTCGTTCTTGCATAGTCTCCCAACGCTTGTGACCGAGGTCTCGAATGTCTTGGAGACGTCGGTTCATCTCCTCGAAATCTCCCTTCAACTCGAGATTATCGGAAGACGACTCTACCGGTTTTTTCCCGTTTTTTTTTCTTTTCTTCCACCGGGCGGTTGGGACAACTCTTCATCTTCCTCGTCATCGTCCACAATAACATTTAAGTCGACGGTGCGCGCATCGGAAGTTGGTGTTACTGGGTCAACCGAGGATGACTTTTTCGACCGTTTAGCTATACGTCTACTACTAGACGTCATGTTCGGTACGCTAGCCCACTTTGGACTATTTTTTAGAAAATCCTAACACCTATAGTACGTGAAAACGCCTCTAGTTTTCTGGTACTCATCCATAGCCCTCGTTAAAACATCGACGTCACCTCCTCCGCTCGGCCGATTATCTTTGTTTCGTTGACAAACTTCTTGGAGTGGTTGCAAAGCGCTCGGTGGGGCAAAGCAGTAAGTGGTTGGAATGAAGGGATTAGAACCGCTCAAGTAAGCCGCGTACGGAAACTCATTCGGGTCCATGTCATGAAAGTTAAAGTTTTGTTGCGGTTGGGTGGTATTTGGGTTCCCGGGTCTTGACGGAACACCAAACGGGGGTCGGAATGGATGCATGGTAAATAAGTTTATAAAACTTGGAAGAAGTAGAGAGAAAGGTAGATAGAAAGTTGGATTTTTTTCATAAAAAGTTGGATGAAAAGTGGGGTTTATATAGATTTAAATGGGAATTAAAAAACAATATTTATTGTTTGTTACCGTTTGACAACGGTCAAAACTCAAAAATTGTGCAAATTTGGCATGATTCAAAACACGCTTTGGGGGATTTTTTTGGAAAATAACGCCGAAACACTCCCAAGGGGGTGAGGGCTTGGCGTTTTCGAGCGTGTTTGGGGACTTTTTTTGAAAAGAAAACGCCCACTACTGGCGGTGTTATATTGTAGGCATCGAGATTTAAAGATTGAAAGTTTAGTGGTGGACTTCAACAATAGTCTTAATGGGCTACATCTAATTAATTGGATATGGCAAAATTGTAATACAAGCTGAAAAACAAATTGAGGGTTAATGAAAATACATAAATTTTAGGTGGCATATTATTTTGGAGTGCATCAATTAAAATAAGAAGAATCTTTGGATAGAAGGGGATCTCATTATTACGTGAAGGATATGCATACAAAAGCTACTGTTACATCGGATCCATGCATTTCTTTGATGTTGGGCCGGTTAACAATATGTGAGCCCACTAGTTTGTTCATTGAGAGATTCGCCAGAATGAGCCCATGTGATGGATAAGTGTGTTATACATCATATATAACTAGTAATATTCCCCGCGTGTTACGACGGGTCTACGGAAGTATCAGTTCGATTTATAATGGGATCGGTATGGTATTGGCACTCGATATAGTAACCAAAAGATAAAACCAAAAAATAAACGAATATCGGTTCCAATAATAACGATACCAGTGTCAATGTTGTTTGGTTGAAATCGACAGGGCATTGATATTGCAATGGTCAAAAGACTAAACCATAAAAACGAATATCGGTTCCAATAATAACGATACCAGTATCAATGTTGTTCGGTTGAAATCGACAGGGCATTGATGTTGCTAGGACGGTGTCATTTTAGTTAGTCACGGAAAAGGTATGGTACCAACACTCGCTAAAAATAAGCATGTCGTAACATTATAGTCGAAGCTGTTCAAATGGTATTGGTTTGGTTCGTAACAATAAACAATAAAAAAACAATTATATTTTACCCGTTCGATTCAAACAAAACATATATTTAAGTATTGATAAAAATAAGCATATCACAACATTATAGTCGAAATTTTATAAGGCATTACTTGTATTATTAAAATAATGTAAAGGATAAACGGCGTCGACATATAATAAATACTAAAACGTAGATAAAAAAAATAGACACGTTGTAACTGTATACTCAAAATTTTAGAAAACATCATATCATAAAAGTTATAATAGAAAAACAAATTATGTTTAATTAATATAAAAAAAATAATTAAAAGCTAGAAAAAAATATAATAACATATATAATATTAATAGTGTTTACTGTTCATCAACCCTTTCTTTTAATATGTATAATATAATAACGGTGGACCGTGGACGGTGAAAGGAGAGACCCTACTGCCGCAAGTTGGAGAGGGATATTTTGGAGGATCTTGAGGACGGATATCAAGAGGAAGGATTGAAGCTTAGGAGCGCTACGGGTTCGGTATAAGCTTGTTTCTCTTATTCTCAAACATCGAAATCATGTTTTGCATTGTTTAGATTATAGTTCTTGACAGGTTTCTAAATAATATGAGTAGCTAAACTTGTTAGGGTTACTTAGGTTGATGAACTAGACGAATGGTTTGAATGATAAATTTTTGGTTTTGAATGAATGTGTTGATTTACATGTTTATAACTTAGGAACCCGATTCTAAATAATTGTGTGATGGTGTTGTTTGGTTTAATAATTTATTTGTTGGTTCCATTGCTCTAGATACTTATAAATATACTTTAGAGTCGGGAGTCAGTCTAGGTTGTTAAACTTTCAGTCTAGACCGTAAAGGTAAGAAATTTAATTCAAGTTTAATAATTATTAAAACAATCGATTAACACGTGCAATCCCTTCCAGAAGTGAGAAATCTAATCTAGAATTGCTAGGTTATTAGCTGGGCGTTGTTTGATAGTTTGGTGACCGATAGCTCGGATTCATTTATTTATTCGAGTCTAGAGTTTCCTAGGGTTTCGGTGTTCTTAGTTGTTTCAGCTTCATAATTTGAGGGTTTTAGTACATTAATTACTTTACACCCGATAGTTGTGGGACTTGGTGGTCGATAATTCGAATCAGTCCATTTTAGCACTTCTTCACGTGTCATATTGTTAGATTCGGTTTATCTTCCAGGGGTTTATCGGGTTAGATAGAGTATTCATTCAATACCAGGGTTAGGATTTTATTCGCGAGTCTAGGGATTCTCTCCTAGGTAACCTACTTTCCCATCATCCATGATTTCACCTTAGTAGCCTTCGGTCTGCATCTTGGTAGTTGAAACCCTTAGTTAATTTAGGATATTAGTTTATTTAATTAAAAAACTCGAAATCCAAATAAATCAGTTAAGTAATTAGTTGAGTTAGAGTCTAGTTAGCGTCGTTAGTGTCTCGTGGGTTCGATACTCGGATTTCATTAGGCTTACTACGTACGATAGGTACACGTTCCCGTCAGTGGTCTAGCATTTCGAAAGTCTTAGTTTATAAATTTAAAACTAGGGGCTACATCGGATTTAAAGATTGAAAGTTTAGTGGTGGACTTCAACAATAGTCTTAATGGGCTACATCTAATTAATTGGATATGGCAAAATTGTAATACAAGCTGAAAAACAAATTGAGGGTTAATGAAAATACATAAATTTTAGGTGGCATATTATTTTGGAGTGCATCAATTAAAATAAGAAGAATCTTTGGATAGAAGGGGATCTCATTATTACGTGAAGGATATGCATACAAAAGCTACTGTTACATCGGATCCATGCATTTCTTTGATGTTGGGCCGGTTAACAATATGTAGCCCACTAGTTTGTTCATTGAGAGATTCGCCAGAATGAGCCCATGTGATGGATAAGTGTGTTAAGACATCATATATAATAACGGTGGACCGTGGACGGTGAAAGGAGAGACCCTACTGCCGCAAGTTTGAGAGAGACGTTTTGGAGGATCTTGAGGACGGATATCAAGAGGAAGGATTGAAGCTTTAGGAGCGCTACGGGTTCGGTTTAAGCTTGTTTCTCTTATTCTCAAACATCGAAATCATCTTTTGCATTGTTTAGATTATAGTTCTTGACAGGTTTCTAAATAATATGAGTAGCTAAACTTGTTAGGGTTACTTAGGTTGATGAACTAGACGAATGGTTTGAATGATAAATTTTTGGTTTTGAATGAATGTGTTGATTTACATGTTATAACTTAGGAACCCGATTCTAAATAATTGTGTAACAACTCGAGATTTCAAGACCTTTCCTTTACGCGTCACCCGTTTTACTAACCTGTTTTATATTTCGTTATACAGTGTATTATGCATATTATTTTAGAATGTTATTTGCGTAAGCTACTTGGTGGTTAATGATATTAGCATTTAATTAAATGACGAAAAACCCATCTAACCAGAGTCTTTCGCCATAGAGTCTTTCGTCAAACACCCCCTTGGTGAAGGAGGTCTTTCGCCATCATCATGTCGACGAAGAAGTATCTTCGTCGAAGAGTTTTTCGCCAGTAATGGGCTCGGCCCAAGAAGAGTTTTTCGTCAGTAATGTGGTTTGCAAACACACGTCAGTAGCAAACCCTAATCCTCTAGTGATCGACGGCAATTCCTTTTTCCCCTCTCGAAGCCACTCCTTCTCGAGCAATCCTGCTTCCATCTTGTACCTCAGTTAGTTTACCATCATTGTTTAATTGTTGTATGGCTTCTTGTTGGATTATACATCGATTATGACTTAGGTTTGGTATGATATCATGTTTCATATATGTGCATGTGTGTGATGAAAGTTCTGTGAATTGGTGAATGCTAGTAACAGGTATGATTAGAATACGATTTAGGGCTTTGACTATAGGTTGATCGATGCAGATTGGAAGAATGAATATTGTTGGTTAACTAACATAGTATGATGATAAGGGATTGTGATGAATCGGTTAGAATGTTAATCACGAATTTAGAAATTGTTAAGATGTTAATCGATGATTAGGATTCATGTTTGGATTGATTGACCATGATGAAAATATTATGTGATAAAACTGATTTTGTTATATTGATCATATGAATGCTTCGAGTGTTGAAATCTGTTAGTATTGATTGGATTGTATTGATCATATGAATGGTAATTAGGGTTTGTTTGAAAGTGAGTGATTTCTGAACTAATTGCACTGTTTGATCTAGATTGAAAATGAAACTGTCAATAATTCTGTTTGTGAGAGATCAGGGACTAGTGAATGAAACTTGTGTAACTGATGCTATGTGACCAAGGCCCCGTTAACTGATCTCGACGAAACTTAGTGGTGTTTCGTCATATGTGAACTCGACGAACTTAGTAGTGTATCATCATAAGTAATCTCGACGAAACTTAGTGGTGTTTCGTCATATGTGAAGTCGACGAAACTCAGTGGTGTTTCGTCATGCATGGCTGCGACAAAGTATGTTCTTCGTCGTCTATGAAACTTCACCGAAGAAGTAGATAGATGGGAACAGTAGGCAGTTTGTATGTATGTATGTATTGATGAGTACCTCGTTATGAAATAAGGTAGTTGGATGATAACCATACTATCTAATGTTAAGTGACATGTGCATGGGATGTATGTGTTTACAAATGAGTAACTGTTGTTTGAAAATGATACTGACCAAGTCTGGAAAATATGACTTGTCTGGAATGGTTGAAACATTCATCTGATGATGTGTTGATTTATGATAATCACTGGATATGGTTTAGCATGAGAATTGAGTACTGATATATGTTGCGCAATGATTTTATGATAAAAGCAATCTGTGTAACAATACGTGATTTACTGTGTGTAATAAGTGACTTGTGTGATTATGTAACTGATGTTGATTGGTAACCATGATAGGGTTTGGGTTGACCAACTTGGACGGGTAAATTAACATACCGAGTAAATCAAAGGTGAGTTCATTTCTCTTGAGCATGCGTCCCGGTGGTTGGGACAGTCATTGGGTATCCCTGAGAGGGATAGGTTTTGGGTGAATCGTGTGGGTATTCCTGAGAGGAATACGTCTCGTGGGTAAAATATGGTATGTTGGATAATACAATCGTCCTATCACCTTTAAGTCCCATCTGTTTGTTACCTGAGAGGTAACGGAGTATTAGTTGGTAGCGCTATCTAGGTTTGGCACCCTCACCCCGTACCTGAGAGGAGGGATGTTAACTAATGACTCAGTCATGCCCAATGCTTTGATAGGAGCATTGGGGAAAGGGCAAAATAAATCAGGAGTTGTCTTGTATCCGAGGTATTATCAACATTGTAATCAATGAACATAACTACACACTTGGTAACTAACGTTTTCGTAAAACTATGAACTCACCAGCGTTGTCTGATACACGTGTGTGCATGCTCGCAGGTTATTGATGCGTGTGGATGTGGAACTTGCTGTCTAGGATGCTGGAGTGGTCATGGGTCGAGGAACATGGAAACTTGAAACAAGACTAAATGATTTCATACACTTGGGTTTTAGTTAAACATGTATTATGCTTCCGCTGAACACGATGTATTACATTTAATTTTTTTGTAACGCTTTATATTAATGAAAGCTTTTATTTCAAATCTTGCTATGAGTTCAATGTGATTGGTGGCTAGATCCTGGTACGTCACACGCCTCGCGGGGGTTTCCGCATGTGGTATTTTGGGGGTGTGACAGTTTGGTATCAGAGCCACTGGTTATAGTGAACTTGGTTTTAAAACATTTTTGTAAAACCCGACTATAACCGAACAGTTCTGAATACGTGAATACGACCATGACACTCAGCTCCAGATTGCAAGTTCGTCTTTCTCACTTGTTGCATACATTACATGGCTAGTACACATTTGTTTATGACGTAACATACGAGCACACACTCGTCACTATAGCATGATAGCATAGGTTGTTTGCTTACCTTATGATGCGTTGATAGTATGCCATGGTCCTTGGATTTTGTGATCTTACTTTGACAACCTCCGTTGATGTCTGAGTTTGAAGAGCCATTTGACATGAGTTAGGTGGAACTAAGATGAGCATGCAAATCACAATATTATTGTGGGTGCACACATAATAATAGTGTGGGGTGCATGCGAGTCCCAGTGAGGCTTAACAAGTGAAAAAGGGGTTCTGTTCCGTTATTCGAGCAGTGAGAAACGTAACAAATCTATAGGAGTCCTAGTCGTGATTGCCTCCTACTTGAAAGTGATCTTTTCACTCTTTTCTGAACCCTTACGAATCTCGATGCTATCGAGTATTACCTGAACACCCATCTGAACGCCTAGCAAACTGGATAGAATGTTAGGTGCTTGTACGAACGTCCCTGAGTTGGACGTCGCAGTGTCGAATGATTGGTCGATACCTTTCTCACTTATCTTCGTTTGCTGGAACTCAACGTATTGACGCCTTAGATCCCGAAGTGCGATCACTTCTGCAACACTTTAGCAACATACCGTGTAATACTCAATCAACTTGCAAGAACGATGGACAAAAGGATGAGTGTAGTGCCTTACCGACCTCAGTATTAGAATAACCTTGGTTACCAGCGACGAACACCAGCAAACCGACTTCAATCGAACCCTTAACCCTAGGCAGCAACTTATGGGAGTCAACTCTTACGAATCAATTGGGACATAATCGATGGCAATAGACTATAGTGTGGGATGTGTAACTGCCAACATAATGAGTAGTGCCTTAGGACGTGACACGGAATGAGAAAAGATGGACCCTGTTGGTGAGAGATCGTAGGGCTCCGTTTCAAGCAACGACATTAGAGGCAACAGTCATGGCAACATCAAGGTACTTGTAATCATAGCCTACAATATGGAAGTAAGGGTGCCTATGGCATGGATTGGCCGTTGATAATTCAGGACAACAATTGTCACACCCTGACTTTTGCGGAAGCGTATGATGTGTGACTCGCTCATTATCATTGCTTTCAATTATAATAAATAACTATATGATTAAAACAAGGTGTTCATCCACTCAAAAGATTGAAATGTTACTAACACAAGTCATTTAAGTTTCAACCAAAACCCTCAAGTTATGATACAAAACAAAAGTGGATGACATCTAAACTTGAAATTTACTTCTTGAAAATAACACCAGTGCCCAAGATCCAACTTGTTTCCTGAAATACATGTGAGTTTTGGAAAATCGTCAACATAATGTTGGTGTGAATTCATGCAGTTTTTGTATAGAATGTTTTATACTTGAATGAAAACACGGTATGTAACTTGTAAAACGTATCTGTAACTAAGTACTGTGAATGTAAGGAATACGAGATCGCTAGTGGTTTGCAAGGCCACTAACATTTGTCACGACATAGGAAGCCATCAAACCTAGACATTTTTGTCGAGATTGACTGAGACACAGAAGCACTCATTGGTTGAAGTAGGCCAAGAGTGGGGTTGCCTGAAACCCACTAGATCTAACCTTTTGTTCCGTGGTCTAAATGTATACGTTGATTAATGGTGCTTATGGTACCCTATTCGTCACATGATCTATGTGTCATTCCTTAGTTTTGTATTCTACATACCATTTGTAAACGTTCGAAACATTTGTAGTATGTATTTCTCCCCCGAAGTTATAAAAACTGAAAACAGTTAAAAGAAAAGGGGGACATGAACTCACAACTTTACGTATCCTGCGCCGTAAACTTCACCGGTTGGTTTCGTAGCGTCGTGACCTATACGTGTTATGTTAATGTTAGTCACTAGACTTGTATCACGCAAGTACAAGTCACCATCTTTTGTTTATGTTTATGTTCTTTGTACGTTCATTCTTTATGAGGGTCGTGCCCATGTTTGTCGGGTCTTGCCCGTTGAGTATGTATTGCTTATTTGTAAATATATATTTCACTTCCCAAATATATATTCATTTTCGTAGACTTTTCCAGGTAATAAGTTGTTAAAAATAATTTATATTTTTAACTTTTCATGTATGTTACTTATATTGTTTTCTCAAAAATAAATATAAGTATTTTGTGAAATAATGTTCTCCATATTATTTTTGTACAAATATTCTTAGGAAAGTATACTTGTATTTTATGTAAATACTTGTGTATTTTGTATATTTCACCAAAAATCAATACTTTGATTTTTATTACTTTCCGGAATTATATTTCTTAAAAATAATATATTTTTAAGACTTGTATGAAATATATATATATATTTTGTCATGCTATAAAATATATATAATCATTCTCGTTATTCACCCGATTTTTATATAAATTCCATTACTTGGTAATGGTTATATATTTTTGTCCAAAAAATACATATTTAAGTCCATAGTTTCCACAATTCAATAATATGTTAAGAAATATATTTTCATAAATATATTTTCTTGCATTTGCCCATGTGTTTCTTTGTGGGGTATTTTGTATGCTTGTATACTCATGTATTCTTATGTATTTGTATGTGTATTTTTGTATTCATACTCCTTGGGAGTAGTTAGTGTATTTTCAAGTTCCTAATACACTACTACATATAATACACATAGTATACACTTAGCACAAAATTTGGTGTTCACTAAATATATATATTTTCTCTAAAAAAATATATATACTTAATATTAATTTTAACTTGAAGAAACCATCATTTCTTGACTTGTAACTTTACACAAAAATTAGGGAAACCTTGGTAAATATTTTTAGGTGAATTTTTGGGGAATAAGTTTCACCAAAACTTATATTTTTCTAAGTGTCAAAATTTTATAAAAATTTTGACATAGTTTCCCCTAAAAATGGAGGTTTCCTATGTTTTCAAAACATGTGTTTATTTTCATTTCAACACCAAAACAATTTTCCAAAAATAATCATCAACATCATACGCTAATTTTTCCATATGAAACATCATGGTGAACTTGTTTCTTGTTAAAAATGTGTAGTCTTCTAGATCTACACTTAACATATTATGATCTTTCCAAAAATAAGTGTTCTTGAGTATTTTAAACAAACTTTTATGAAACTTTATTTTATTAACCAACTCATCCATGAGTTTAATGGTCTTTAAAGTTTGTAAATCGTGTTCTAAAGCCACTTTTATGTCTATTAGAAAGATCATTATTTTTTAACATCATGTTTAGCCATAGATCTTTCAAGATCCATGCTTAACAACTTTAGATCTTTCAAAAACAAGCTTTATGTTAAATTTTTAACAAACTTTCCATGAGTTTTAGTTTCAAAAATTAGTTCTACACCCACTTTATTACTTCAAGATTACAAGATTATGCATCAAAATTCATTTTTCATGTTCACATAATGCTTCATATGTTCATCTTCAAGTTTAACCATGGATCCTTCAAGATCCATGCTTAAACCTGTTAGATCCAAGCTTTAACATACTTGATCTAAACATAAACACAAAATATAACACCAACAACTTCATTACATACACTAGAATTTCATGTAATCACTTGATTTCTTCATAAATATATTAGATCTTCTCATTTTCTTCTTTAAAGGTTAAGTTGTTTAGATGGTGGAACTTGTACATAACATAAACATGAATTATTATAGTGATCAAGAATCTTACTACTAGCTCAAATGGCTAGGGAAGTGGCACAAGAATGAAGAAGATGAATATGGAAGAAAATGAGAGGTTAAAAGCTCCACAAGATGGTCCTTCAACTTCTAGCACCTTACACCTTCTTAGATAAGCTTCTTACACCTCCTAGTATCCTTGGATTCTGAGTTTGAAGCTTGAAAGTGGAAGTGTGTTTGTGTGTGGGTTGAGCCGAGACCAAGAAGAAGAAGAAGGGGGAAGATGATGAATTTTGTGGGATGAAGGATAATGGTTACAACTTAGGGTCCTTTATAAAAAAGTTTCCAACACAAAATCTTCCTATAAGATTTTTGCTTATAATTAGGGGACAAGAGTAAATAAAATAATCAAAAGGCATGTGGGGCCCATTTGGGGCCGTTTATGGTGAGGGGGGGGGGGTAAAATGTAAATTTTTGGAAGTTGAGGGTTTATAATGCAAACTAGAAGGTTTAAGTTAGTATAAGTGTGTTTAGGTGTTTTTATGATTTTTAAGGTGTTCTAGCATCAATACTAGTTTAATATCATAAAAACATTACTTCTAGTCAAATTTTGATATCCCGGTTATTGTCCGGTTGTTCGGTTCGTTACGGTTCGTTAAAGTGCTGAATTGCGCAGTTTCACGAGGTATGGAGCACTTTTTGTGGAAGTTTCAATTCCTGACACTTTGTAAGTTATTTTGGACAATAAAACACAAACTTTGCATGATATTATTGTGTTAAATAGCTGAATTATGCTGATTTCAGCATTTTAGGTAAGTTTCGGGTGTCTTTTAGTGCATAGTTTAGCTTCCGTAAAGTTTATATGTTAACCCTTGTATACACACTTGGGTTTTAGTGTAGTTTAGATGTTGGACCTATTCCTAGGCCCTAATTCTATTATCTGACTGTTTTCTGCAGAATTGCTGACACAGCGTGTCTTACCGGTGAGTTTACTAGTCTTTCTGACGCAACGATAAAGTAATACATAAAGCAATATTTGAAGTATTAAACGTGCATGAATTCACATGTATAGCATGAAATCAGACAATGTTGACATTTAAGCACATAATTGAAGATATTTAATAATAATTAGACTGTACAGAAATTACCGGTTTTGTGCCAGTTGTCACAACAACAACACTGGAAATGATGTTCATGGAAGGGCATTTAGGATTGGCATGGGCGACGCCAGGATTGTAGCAACACGATGGCCTGCACGTTCTTGGTAACTAATCGCTTAGTCTCTGTTCTGTTTAACTCTGATGCTCCTCGAAGCCGAACCTGTTATGGAATCGGTTGATGGCAAGCCAAATTGAAGCCTCGTATGTTCGTGGGGTAAAAACTTGACCTTGTGGGACAAGTGTTCGACATCGACCTTCCTTCTACTATCCTTGATAGTTTCGATGCAGTAGTAAGTGTGGATTGGTTATCCAGATATCGCACAAATATACCCTGCTAGCAGAAAATTTTACGTATCCCCTCTCTAGTGGAGAACCGTTACCTGTTCTAGAGCGTCAGAGTGGTGCAAGGGTTGGGGCCATCTCAGCTATCAAAGTTCGGAAGTGTCTACAAAAAGATTACCCCGCTATGTTGGCAACCGTTACTAATGTTAAGGCTAAGGAGCAGAGGATCAAGGATCCACAAATTGTTAGTGATTCCTCTTGGTGTGCTACCCGAGAAACTTTTAGGTTTACTTCCACAACTGTTAGGCGGAATCTAAGTTTGATCTCACGTCAGGGGCAACTCGTACTCTTACCGTCTTACACCAGGAGTTGCGAGAGCTGCAGGACCTGTCGAACAGGAGTTTTGTCGGATCTAGCTTTTCGCTTTGGGGAGCCCAAGTTATTTCCGTGAAGATAAGCCTTTACGTATGTGTACTGATTATCGAGAACTCAGCAAAGTGACAATCAAGAACCGTTTGCCTTGACCATGTATTGACAACTTGAGCTCCCATTCGAGGAATGACTAATGAATGAACTATCATCAAATGGAAGTCCAATGGGAGAATGTTCCTATAACGGCATATCGAACGCCATGCGGCCATTGCAACTTTGTATTCCATGACCTTTGGGTTAATCAACACACCAGCAGCTTTATGGATCAAATGAATCGGCTGTGTTATTTGAGGACATTTTGAAACATTTCCAGGAGAAAGGAGCAGCATGGGCGGCATTTGTATCTTCTTTTAGAGCTCCTGAGGGAGGAGCCACTCCGTGCAAAGTCTTGTTGAAAGTAACTTCTGGATACGCGAGATACATTTTTGAATATGTAATGAACGATGTGGGAATACATGTGGATCTCGCTAAGATCCATTTTGTTAGAAACTGATTGACACCAAAGATCCCTTAGGGGATACAGCAATTCCTTGGTTTCGCTGGATACTATCTCAGACTCATCGCGGGACTTTCGAAGGTTGCGCAGCTTTAACCTCTTTAGCACATGGGGTGCTGTGAATTCAGGGGAGACAAAACAGGAGAGCGTCCTTCCAGCTTTTAGAAGTCCCACTCAAACAATGCACTGAGCATCGTCTTTACCCGAGGATATGGGTTATTTAGTGGTATCCCATGATGGTTCGAATCAAAGTCCCAGTTACAAGCCAATGCAACATGAGAAGGTGATGGCTTATATGGTGGTTTAACAAGAAGAATTGCACGACTCACAACCTGGGGGTGGAAACCATGGCCTTGGATTCAATTTGGAGGCATTACTTGGACGGTACCAAATGCACTACTTAGACCGATCACAAGGGCCTCCTGTGTACCTTTGTTTTGAAGGAGCTAAACATGTAATGACAACGCTGGATGGAACTTTTGAATGATTACGACTGTGAAACCTGAACGTGTACGAGCTCTACAACTCACTATCGACTCTAACCTACCTGATCAGACTCGCTCTGTTCAAACTGGAGAACTGAAGGAAGATAATTCTCAAGTTGAACCCATGCGGGGCATGGTGAAGCAACCTTTGGCAGGTCGGACGATATTCGCTACCTCATGGAATAAATGTGGATCTCATTATACGGCAACTGTAGGGAATTTATGTTGAGCAAAGCACACCGGCCTCGATATTCTAGTCGTCTGGATTTTGATGAGAGATATTAGGATCTATAAATCTTGTACTGGTGGTCGGGCATGAAGGCCCACCTGGAAATGTATGTGAATGATGTTTGACTTGTGGGAAAGTCAAGGTGGAGTATCAGCGACCAGAAACATCCAAACGGAAACAATGTCACCTGGGTGATCGTCGATTGTCTCACGTAACCAGCACACTTTATTGCAATCAGGGACACTGACGAGTCGTCACAGCTTGTGAATATTCCTCTGAGAGAGGCGGCTTTTAGGCACGAGGTGCCAACTCCTGTTACCTCCGATTTTGAACTATACCTGATTTATGACAGGCAATGCACAACACCCTTGGCTCACGTCTAGACATGAGCATTGCTTATCACCGTTGGATAAATGATCAGGACAAACGAACCACCCTGACACTTGAAGACATGCTGCGAGCATGTGTATGATTGACTTAGTGAAAATTGGAAGGACACATACCTTTGGCTGAGTTCTACCGTAGCAGTTACCATTCTAGTATTCAGACAGCTCTGTTTGAAGCATTGCATGAGCAGTAACATTAATATTCTTGTGGGATTAGGGAGGGTGACAACCTAATCACAGACCTAGGACTTGTACTCGAAACTCTTGGGAATATTGCTTGGATCAGAAATCGTTTGGCGGCAACGAGTGACCATCAGGAAAGATGATAAGCTTAGGAAACACTGGGAGTTCGTTGTAGGTGGTCGTATCATGTTGAAAATCTCACCCTGGGAGGGTGTGGTACGCTTGGGAAGCGTGGCAAGCTTAATTTACATTACGTTGAGTTATTCAGAATTCTGGAAAGAATTGGTCACGCCGCCTACAAACTCGAGTTACCCGACGAATTAGGTAACGTGCATGATATCATTTATGTCTCGAATCTAAGGCAGTGTTTGTCCGATGAAACGCTTGTGATACCATTATTAGAGTCTGAGGTTAATGACAAGTTGCAGTTGTTGAGGAATCTACTGAAATCATGGACTAGGACTTCACGTAGGAACGCGATGATCGGAGTAAGCTCTAGTATCCTCAGTTGTTCAAACGGTTGTATCAACTTCTGATATCATTGGCGAATTTCGGGATGAAATTCCCTTTCAAGTTGGGGATGATGTGGCACCTGGGAAAAATCCACAGTCATCCTGATCTAACACCGTGCTGTTTTGGATTGCTTATTAAATTTCGGGACGAAATTTCTTTCAAGTTGGGGATGATGTGACAACTCAAGATTTCAAGACCTTTCCTTTACGCATCACCCGTTTTACTAACCTGTTTTATATTTCGTTGTACAGTGTATTATGCATATTATTTTAGAATATTATTTGCGTAAGCTACTTGGTGGTTAATGAGATTAGCATTTAATAAAATGACGAAAAACCCATTTAACCAGAGTCTTTCGCCATAGAGTCTTTCGTCAAACACCCCCTTGGTGAAGGAGGTCTTTCGCCATCATCATATCAACGAAGAAGGATCTTCGTCGAAGAGTTTTTCGCCAGTAATGGGCTCGGCCCAAGAAGAGTTTTTCGTCAGTAATGGGCTCAGACCAAGAGGAGTACATGCATAAGGGTTTTAAGTATGTGGTTTGCAAACACACGTTAGTAGCAAACCCTAATCCTCTAGTGATCGACGGCAATTCCTTTTTCCCCTCTCGAAGCCTCTCCTTCTCGAGCAATCCTGCTTCCATCTTGTACCTCGGTTAGTTTACCATCATTGTTTAATTATTGTATGGCTTCTTGGTGGTTTATACATCAATTATGACTTAGGTTTGGTATGATATCATGTTTCATATATGTGCATGTGTGTGATGAAAGTTCTATGAATTGGTGAAAGCTAGTAACAGGTATAATTAGAATAGGATTTAGGGCTTCGACTATAGGTTGATCGATGCAGATTGGACGGATGAATATTGTTGGTTAACTAGCATAGTATGATGATAAGGGATTGTGATGAATCGGTTAGAATGTTAATCACGAATTCAGAAATTGTTAAGATGTTAATCGATGATTAGGATTCATGTTAGGATTGATTGAGCATGATGAAAACATTATGTGATAAAACTGATTTTGTGATATTGATCATATGAATGCTTCGAGTGTTGAAATCTGTTAGTATTGATTGGATTGTATTGATCATATGAATGATAATTAGGGTTTGTTTGAAAGTGAGTGATTTCTGAACTAATTGCACTGTTTGATGTAGATTGAAAACGAAAATATCAATAATTCTGTTTGCGATAGATCAGGGACTAGTGAATGAAACTTGTGTAACTGATACTATGTGACCAAGGCCCTGTTAATTGATCTCGATGAAACTTAGTGGTGTTTCATCATATGTGAACTCGACGAGCTTAGTAGTGTTTCGTCATAAGTAATCTCGACGAAACTGAGTGGTGTTTCGTCATATGTGAACTCGACGAAACTCAGTGGTGTTTCGTCATGCATGGCTGCGACGAAGTATGTTCTTCGTCGTCTATGAAACTTCGCCGAAGGAGTAGATAGATGGGAACAGTAGACAGTTTGTATGTATGTATGTATGTATTGATGAGTACCTTGTTATAAAATAAGGTAGTTGCATGATAACCATACTATCTAATGTTAAGTGACATGTGCATGGGATGTCTGTGTTTATAAATGATTAACTGTTGTTTGAAAATGATACTGACCAAGTCTGGAAAATCTGACTTGTCTGAAATGGTTGAAACATTCATCTGATGATGTGTTGATTTATGATAATCACTGGATATGGTTTAGCATGAGAATTGAGTACTGATATATGTTGCGCAATGATTTTATGATAAAAGCAATCTGTGTAACAATACGTGATTTACTGTGTGTAATAAGTGACTTGTGTTATTATGTAACTGATGTTGATTGGTAACCACGATAGGGTTTGGGTTGACCAACTTGGACGGGTAAATTAACATACCGAGCAAATCAAAGGTGAGTTTATTTCTCTTGAGCATGCGTCCCGGTGGTTGGGACAGTCATTGGGTTTCCCTGAGAGGGATAGGTTTTGGGTGAATCGTGTGGGTATTCCTGAGAGGAATACGTCTCGTGGGTAAAATCTGGTATGTTGGATAATACACTCGTCCTATCACCTTTAAGTCCCATCTGTTTGTTACCTAAGAGGTAACGAAGTATTAGTTGGTAGTGCTATCTAGGTTTGGCTCCCTCACCCCGTACCTGATGGGACGGGTGTGAACTAATGACTCAGTCATGCCCAATGCTTTGATAGGAGCATTGGGGAAAGGGCAAAATAAATCAGGAGCCATCTTGTATATGAGGTATTATCAACATTGTAATCAATGAACGTAACTAAACACTTGGTAACTAACGTTTTCGTAAAACTATGAACTCACCAGCGTTGTCTGATACATGTGTGTGCATGCTCGCAGGTTATTGATATGTGTGGATGTGTAACTTGCTATCTGGGATGCTGGAGTGGTCATGGGTCGAGGAACATGGAAACTTGAAACGAGACTAAATGATTTCATACACTTGGGTTTTAGTTAAACATGTATATTGCTTCCGCTGAACACGGTGTATTACATTTAATGTTTTTGTAACGCTTTATATTAATGAAAGCTTTTATTTTAAATCTTGCTATGAGTTCAATGTGATTGGTGGCTAGATCCTGGTACGTCACACGCCTCGCGGGGGTTTCCGCATGTGGTATTTTGGGCGTGTGACAAATTGTGTGTTGGTGTTGTTTGGTTTAATATTTTACTTGTTGGTTCCATTGCTCTAGATACTTATAAATATACTTTAGAGTCGGGAGTCAGTCTAGGTTGTTAAACTTTCAGTCTAGACCGTAAAGGTAAGAAATTAATTCAAGTTTAATAATTATTAAAACAATCGATTAACACGTGCAATCCCTTCCAGAAGTGAGAAATCTAATCTAGAATTGCTAGGTTATTAGCTGGGCGTTGTTTGGTGACCGATAGGTCAGATTCATTTATTTATTCGAGTCTAGAGTTTCCTAGGGTTTCAGTGTTCTTAGTTGTTTCAGCTTCATAATTTGAGGGTTTTATTACATTAATTACTTTACACCTGATAGTTGTGGGACTTGGTGGTCGATAATTCGAGTCAGTCCATTTAGCACTTCTTCACGTGTCATATTGTTAGATTCGGTTTATCTTCCAGGGGTTTATCGGGGTAGACAGAGTATTCATTTAATACCAGGGTTAGGATTTTATTCACGAGTCTAGGGATTCTCTCCTAGGTAACCTACTTTCCTATCATCCATGATTTTACCTTAGTAGCCTTCAGCCTGCATCTTGGTAGTTGAAACCCTTAGTTAATTTAGGATATTTGTTTATTTAATTAAAAAACTCGAAACCCAAATAAATCAGTTAAGTAATTAGTTGAGTTAGAGTCTAGTTAGCGTCGTTAGTGTCTCGTTGGTTTGATACTCGGATTTCATTAGGCTTTACTATGTACGATAGGTACACTTTCCCGTCAGTGGTCTAACATTTAGAAAGTCTTAGTTTATAAATTTAAAACTAGGGTGTCTAGATTAGGTTGGTTTTTATAAACCGCATTTACCACATCTAGTTTTTAGCACCGTTGTCGGGGACACTTAGGCGATTGTGTTATTAGCTGTGATTAATCTTATTTGTTTAATTGGTCTTATTTGTGGTTTGAGTGTTAGGCTTTGTGTCTAGTAGTAGTGTATCTAGTCGTTTTTGTAAATATTTTTATTAGTAAGTTTTATTTTATATATTTTTATCATGTGTTTGATCTGAGGAGGGCCCCGTTACACCAAATTTTGTCCAAATAGATCCGGGTGTTCCATGGATTTCGATGCTAACCTTTATGTGCAACCACAATCATATCAACCTTGAAATTGGCAACCAGAACGAACAACAGAGGAATTACTTGACTAGGTTAAAGCTGCTAAGGAGGAAAGAGATTGGGAGATTCAAGTTGTACTTGATAGTTTAAAATCAGAGAGCTTGAAGAGCCAAGGCCATTACATGTATAATGGGGATGGAAATTATTTAGGATATTAGTTTACTTAATTAAAAAACTCAAAACCCTAATAAACTAGTTAAGTAATTAGTTGAGTTAGAGTCTAGTGTCTCGTGGGTTTGGTACTCGGACTTCATTAGGCTTTACTACGTATGATAGGTACAATTGCCTGTCTGTAGTCTAGCATTTAGAGAGTCTTAGTTTATATATTTAAACCTAGGGTGTCTAGATTAGGTTAGTTTTTATAGACCGCATTTACCATATTAGGTGTATTTGGAACATTAGGGGTATATAACTTCGTTCAAGATAAACGAATCCATAATCGAAGGAAAAACGAAGTAAATTAACATTGACACATCTTATCTGGATGGAATAGGGCCTGTGAGTTGTTGAAATGGTATGGAACAATCTGCATACCAATCACGAGAGACCAGAATCATATGTATGAGATTATATACAAAATCAACTATTGAAAGGAACCACAATATAGAAACTTAGTGTCAATTAGTTGAATCAAAGAAAACAAACCTTTTGATTGAAAAAGAAGGTTGGGTCGAACAAATGGGAAGATGGATTGGATGAGAAAATGCGATTTCTGGGAGAAACCCTAGATGAACGATTGAAGTTTTGTTGTGAACTTGTGTGTGAAGTTGGGTTAAAACATATATATACCAAGCGAAATTATAAACCCAAATAGCTTAAACAGGTACTTCAAACCCGAAAACCAAAGGGATATAACATTTAGTCGGGAAAAACTAAAATGGAGGCCCTAGATGAGTGCCATGTGTCCCCTAGGTATGTTCTTTATTAGGTATGATAGATTAGGCAAATCACTATTGTGTCGTATGCTTAGTAAAGTGTGTGTGATTATGTTAAAAGCTTAGATCGATACCTTATTAAGTAAAGAGGGACATACGCAGTGGCGGATTCAGGATTTTTTTCCAAGGTGTTCACTTTTATAAATGTTCAAATTTCATATGTCTGAACATAAAAAAATTCGGGTCGGTTCGACGGTTCAGGTCAGGTAAGGTTCATCACCTAATAAAAATTCCATACAATAATGAAAAACATGGTCATGTTCAATTTAAATGTTGTAAATTTCGAATTATAGTTCCTTTACGTTCAAAGCAAGGAAACTAATTAAGGAGCGCATGATTATAGATAGTTTAAATGTGCTTAGATTTTAATTATTAGTTATAATTATCATGTCAAAAAATAAATAGGTTTATTAGCAATCGTAGTTATAATCTAATAGGTGTGTTTAGATTATAAATACCATGCTTTGGGTATTAGAGATTGTAAGTCAAGTTTGTGATAGTTTCTTGACATTAATAAAATTTGGGTGCTTAGCCCGGTTCTTTGTTTTCCATTTTTCGTTCTTGTTCGATACCGATTGATCTTGAATTGGTATCACAATTCGATTATTTTATCACTCGCAACGAATGAAGGTTGGGAATTACATCATCTGGATGTTAAATCCACATTCCTACATGGTGAAATAAAGGAAGAAGTTTCTGTCATTCAATCGGAAGGGTTTGTAAACAAAGGCGAAGAGCGTAAAGTTTATAAATTATCAAAGGTTTTATATGGGTTAAGGCAAGCTCCACGTGCGTGGAATACAAAATTAAGTAATATTTTATTAAATATGAAATTTCATAGGTGCTCGCAAGAACAAGTCGTATATTAAAGAACCGTTGGAACGAACGTCTAATTAACCGGCGTGTACGTGGATGATTTAATTGTGACGGGTTTAAATTTGAAGCTTATTATGGAGTTTAAGTTCAAGATGGCTAAATACTTTGAAATGTAGGATTTGGGAAAGCTTACTTATTATCTTGGAATTGAAGTGTTGTAGAGCAAGGACAGGATGAAAATTAAGCAAGAGGAGTATGCAAATAAAATACTGACAGAAGACGGTATGATTAACGACAATCATACTAATGTTCCCATAGACCCGAACGTGAAAGTTTCTAAATTTGAACACGAAGAATATTTTGATGCAACGAGATATTGAAAGATTGTCGAGTGTCTCTGGTGAATTTTACAGACTCGGCCTGATTAGGTGTTTTCGGTTGGAGTAGCGAGTCGGTATATGCAATGCCCTAAGCAATCTCATGCAGCTCTCATAAAACAAATTCTTCGTTATTGTTGGTGCATTTTATGTGACAACAGCTTTGGATTAGTCATTGGATATTTAACAAGATTGGGCCTTGAATACATAAAGGAATTTCGAGTATGTTTGAAGCCCAACCAAGTTCGAGTTTGTATTGAGTCCATGTTAGTCTAGCAGCCCGAATTCTGTTTAGAATGCTAGTGGGATTAGCCCAATTCATATTTATGTTGTGTGTATATAAACAACATTTAGTTATAGAGTTAGGTTAGACATTCAACCATTTGATTGAACGTTGTTAGACATTGAAAGAGCAGAATTCGAATTTGAGAGTTGGAGAGAAAACACAAATTATTGGCTGTGAGTTCTCGTAGATCTTGAGTGATTGTAAAACAGTTTCAAGTGTTTGATAATTATAGAAGATCGGTTTTAATATTTATATTCGTGTTCTTCATCTACATATATTCTTGTTTCTGGTTTATTCGATTGATTAAGGAGATTCTGCATCCTTGATTGATTATCTGTTTTTGGTTAGTTTTTGCAGGAGCTGCTAAGGAGGATTATCAACTTGTGGTATGCTGATAGTGGCTGCTCCAGGCACATGACGGGGGATGTGAGGTTGTTTTCTGACTTTGAAGATTATGATGGAGGACATGTGAATTTTGCTGGTGCTAATGGTGGTCGAATTACAGGTCGAGGAAAAGTGACCAACGGGAAGATCGCTTTGGACAAAGTGAACTATGGTGAGCAGCTTAAACACAATCTAATAAGTGTGTCACAAGTCTGCGACAAGGGTCACTCGGTCCATTTTACCGAGTCACAGGCATTGGTGTTGAAACCGGGTTTGGTTATTCCGGACGATTGGATAGTGATGCGTGCACCGAGGAGAAATGACACTTATGTTATGGACATGGGTGCTGATGGATCTTTTCACAAAATTGGAGAATGTTCATGAAGCAAGGATCAAGAGGATAAAGAATGATAATGGCACGGAGTTCAAGAATCGGATTCTGGATCTCTATTGTCTTCGCAAGGGAATAGAACATCAATATTATGCTCCTTATACTCCTCAAAAGAGTGGAGTTGCTAAGAGGAAAAACATGACGTTGATTGAAGCCGCTAGGACAATGCTTTCAGATTCAAAGCTTCCAATTCTTTTCTGGGGAGAAGCTGTGAATACAGCTTGTTATGTCCTAAAAAAGGTTTTAACCGTTAAATGTTTTAACAAAACTTGTCATGAACTTATGTTTAACAAAAAACCAAACTTGAAAGGCTTTGAACCATTATGCGAAACAAAGATAAACGAAAATTCGGTGAGGTAGCTGACGAAGGTTACTTTCTAGGGTACGTACCTGGCACATCGAATAAAAGGGTTTTCAATCTAAAAAATGGTAAAATTGAGGTTGTATTTAATGTTGAAATTACTACATATAAACCTCACAATCAATGAGTGGTCCAGCTATATTATATGATTATGAGAGTGTGTTTAAATCATTTAATATTCCTGAGTTTTCGAATGCAGATGACTCTCAGTTGATCCAGACTAATATCAGTGGAGATGAAGAAGGTGACTTCATGCCGAGATCGAGTGTATCAATGACAGATGCTTCGGGAACTTCCTCAAGTGATGCTGTTTATGATTCAAGCGATAGTGACTCTGAACCTATTCAGGGGGAGGATTTCACTAATCCGTTTGCAAATTAGAATGCTCAGGGGGAAGTTGGATCAAACCTGGGTGACAATTTAGAAGTTGATACCATTGCTACTACACGAGCAAACATAGATCATCCAGTTGACATGATACTTGGAGATCCTTCTGCAGGTGTTCAGACGAGGAGAAGCATAGCTGAAAGTTCAGGCTTGTATGCTACGATTGAGAATACTGTGGTTATGAATGAGTGCTTGTATAGTTGCTTTATTTCTCAAGAGGAGCCGAAAAACATTCATATGGCTCTGAAAGACAATTCATGGGTTGAAGCTAAGCAAGTGGAATTGGCCCAGTTTGCGAAGTTGAAGGTTTGGGAGTTAGTTGACCTTCCTAAAGGAGAAAAAGAGATTGGAACTAAGTGGGTGTTTAAGTGCAAAAGAGATGACAGAGGAATTGTGACGAGAAACACGGCTCGATTGGTTGTCAAAGGGTTTAATCAGCAAGAAGGGATTGATTACAATGAGGTGTTTGCACCGGTGGCAATGTTGGAAGTAATTCGTTTGTTCCTAGCCTTCGCATCTTTCAAGGGCTTCAAAGTTTACCAACTTGACGTAAAGAGTGCGTTTCATTACGGGAAACTCCAAGAACTGGTGTATGTCTCACAACCAGATGGGTTCGTTGATCCAGAATATCCAGATCGGGTGTAGAAACTAGATAAGACTTTGTATAGATTACATCAAGCACCCAAGGCTTGGTATGAGACACTGTCAACACATCTGATAAAGCATGGTTTTTAAAGTTGTCAGATTGACAGTACACTGTTCATCAAGAGAAAGAAGGAAGATTTTAAGCTGGTACAGGTATACGTGGATGCCATCATTTTTGGGTCATCAGATGAAAACATGTGTCAAGAGTTCGAGCAGGTGTTGAAGAGCAAGTTTGAAATGAGTGCTATGGGTGAGCTGTCCTACTTTCTCGGATTACAAGTTGACCAGAAGAAAGATGGGATGTTCATACATCAGAAAAAGTATGTGTTTGACATTTTGTCTCGATTTAAAATGGAGGATTGCTCTACTTTTAACACACCCATCTGCGAGAATCACAATCTTGGCCCAGATCATGAAAGTACTGAAGATGTTGATCCAACTCAGTATAGGGCAATGATTGGTTCGCTAATGTACTTGACTGCTTCATGACCAGACATCATGTTTGCCGTGTGTCTGTGTGCCAGATATCAGGCTAATCCAAAGGAGTCGCGTATAAAGGCGGTGAAGCGTATTCTTCGTTACTTGAAGGGGAAACTTAAACTTTGGTTGTGGTATCTAGCTGATAGTGATTTGAAGTTTGTTACTTATACTGACTCAGACATTGGAGCATGCAAGTCTTCAAGAAAGTCTACCATGGGTGGTTGTCAGTTCTTAGGAGGCAGGATTGTGTCTTGGCAATGAAAGAAGCAATCTTGTGTGTCTACCTCTACGTGTGAAGCTGAATATATTGTTGCGGGTCGCTGGTGCTCTCAGGTTCTCTGGATACAACGGCCGATGCGTGATTACGGTTTGGATTTCACTCGTACTCCTATTATGATAGACAATAATGCCACTATATCAATCACAAACAATCCCGTAAAGCACAGTAGAACTAAACATATTGACATTCGTCATCATTTAATAAGGGATTGTGCTGAAAAGAAACTAATTGAACTTCATCGAATCAACACACTAGATAACCTAGCTGATCTTTACACAAAAGCTTTTGATAGAGCTCTCTTTGAACATTTACTCAAACTCAACGGGATGTGGAATCCTGAATAACTAGTTTTTCATAAGAATTTTGTGAATAGTGTATTGAAAAATCTAAAAACATTGAACAATGAAAAACATAAAAGAAATAGAAAATTAAAAATGAGTTATCACTGTGTGAAAAAGAAGAAATGATAGTACATCAGCAAGTTAGACTGTCACACTGAAACTTAATTAATATGCTTAAGTATAACAGCAGTTTCATCATATGATGTACCTGTAGGCAAAAAGCATGAAATAATCAACTTACTAATGTGATATAAACCTAACGAACTGAGTATGAGTGGGTAACACATCAGTGGCATATGGTTTAATGACCTTAAATCTTGCGTTGATAGATTGCCAAAATCAGAGGTTTTGGGTCCTTATACTGTTATTTTATCCGGGGGTATTAGGGTTGTCCTTCTGCTGCATCTAGATACATGCTGACCTAGGCACAATTAGGATATCTTAAAAGAGCTAAAAATGCCAAAAACCTAGAAAATGAAGAAGCTCTCCTAGAGAGTCATTCGAATGTGCAAAATGCATAAATCGTACCAAAATTGGTATTTGTCTTAGCCCTCGTTAGATATTGGCCTCTTTGCTGTACTGAAGTACTGACCTGATCACCAATTATCTATCGTTGTAAAACAAAACGGATGAATTCGGTATACTCACCTACTACGAGGAATCTTTGTGCATACCTTGATCGCGGGGGTATGTCCTGAAGTGGGACATGCTAGTATATCAGTATAATATTACCTTAACGTATCATACGATAATGGAACTTGAAATGTTCATGCATTTTGTTTAAGTGGATAAACATACTTGTAATCGTCTTGGACTGCTGTTCTCGAAAATTATATAAATAATTATCTAAGAGTGTGAAAACAGGTTGATCTTGCTGATATGATCTTCTTACCGGTGATTCTCACAAAAACAGAGTGTTTACTGTTTTGTTATTTATTTGCTTTGAGGAAAATATAAAATTTCAAAAAGAATGTCATTTTCGTTAAAATTCTTAATGTACGGAAAACTGTTATTCTTGGAGGAGTTGTGACCGATAGGGGGAGACGGTGTTAGAAAGTGAGTTCAAAATTTTAAATCATGCAAGTTAGAGGGTGTTTGATTACAAAATTTTTGCGTGTTGGTGCTGAATTGAAAATGGCTTAATATGTGATACGGTTTAGCTATCTCTTGAATAATAATAATTTGTTTAACTTTGTTGAAAAATTCTTATGGTTTCTCGAGATATCTGTTTTATAGTATACAGATTGAAGTAGTGTGTTGCTGTGATGAGATGAGGAGTTTGTTGTTGCTTGGTAGAATCATCCTTCTACAATGTAGAATGGATGCTGTGAAGACTTACTTGGATTGCTGATTCTAAACATGAAAGATTTGGTGATTGGATGCATCAGCTTAAGGGGAGTCTGTTGCTGATAGAATTCGTGTTGAACCTGACGCTATCAAAAGACCAAAGACTGTGAGATTCTGAATACTAAAGTTACCTTTGCAAGCTATTGTTAAGGGGGAGATTGTTGGTGCATTTTATGTGACAACAACTTTGGATTGGTCTTTGGATATTTATCAAGATTGGGCCTTGAAGACATAAAGGAATTTCAAGTATGTTTGAAGCCCAAACAAGTTCGAGTTTTTATTCAGTCCATGTTAGTCTAGCAGCCCAAATTCTGTTTAGAATGCTAGTGGGCTTAGCCCAATTCGTATGTATGCTATGTGTATATAAACAACATTTAGTTATAGAGTTAGGTTTGGCATTCAGCCATTTGATTGAACGTTGTTAGACATTGAAAGAACATAATTCGAGTTTGAGAGTTGGAGAGAAAACACAGATTATTGGCTGTGAGTTCTCGTAGATCTTGAGTGATGGTAAAAAAGTTTTAAGTGTTTGATAATTACAGAAGATCGATTTTAATATTTGTGTTCGTGTTCTTCATCAACATATATTCTTGTTTCTGGTTTATTCGATTGATCAAGGAGATTCCGCATCCTTGATTGATTATCAGTTTTGTGACGATCCATCGGGAATGGGGGACCTACAGTTATTTACGAGGTACTTTTAATTATGACATTACTGATACTTGAGGAGGAAATATGTTGGTCGGTTACAACGATAGTAGTCACAACACAGATCTGGATGATGGAAGAAGTACTACGGGACACGTGTTTTATTTTGGGTCTCCCCCAATTACTTGGTGTTCTAAATAGCAAAGTACAGTTACTTTATCATCGTTTGAGGCGGAGGTTATGGCGGCTTGTGCAGCCGCGTGTCAGAAGGTTTGGCTAAAAGAATTAATTAGTGAATTTATCGACAAGAAAAATCAAACGACGGTGTTACGTGTTGATAATACATCGGTGATAGCTCTCGTGAAGATCCCGGTTTTCCATGGAAGAAGCAAAAACATTAAATCCTGGTTTCACTACATTCGGGAATGTGTAGATCGTGAAGATATCAAGGTCGAGCATGTTAGTGGCATTGATCGAAAGACAGATATTTTGGCGAAGGCATGGGAATATCAAGTTCAAGGAGATGACCCATACGATGGATGTGAGTACGTTAAATTCTATGAAATGAAGTCGAGATGCATATGCATAGGAGTAATATCGAATGATCTGAATATGTATTGAATTTGGTTTTAAGAATTGAAAGAAATGGCAATGTGTCATTTGATAATGAAAATGATGAAGATGACCCATTTTTACATAAATGTTTGGAAGTGGTCCAGTTTTATATACATAAAATACGTTAGAAATGGCATGATCTTGATATGTATGGAGTTTTGATTGAAAAATGAAAAGAAATGGTTGCATGTTAATTGACAATGAAAATGATCAAAACCACAAAATTTTAAATAACTATTTGGAAGTGGTCCAATACTTGTTTAGGGCATTAAAAACGTGTTAGAATTAAAAAGAGGATAAATATATAATAAAATGCGGAAAATTGATAATTTGGATTGGACTGGTCGCCTTATGATATTGTGATTTTCATAGATACGATACTTGAGTGGTTGATGGGCCTCATAAGTCTATGTCCATCTTTTTTTAGGAGTTCTGCTAATGCTTCACTTGGCATTGGCAACAGGGCAGACCTATTAACAAAGAACAGTTTCCCAGGAATCCATTCGTTTTTTAATTTTTAGTGTAAATATATATAACAAACTGAAAAAAAACCCATAAGTAAAATATAAAAAGAATCCATAAACTAAAGCCTTGGTTCTCCACTAGTTACTTCCGCATTATTCTTCCAAGACACACGTGTTCAAATCTGGTATGAGACCTAATTTTGTTCAGTTTTTTATTTCTCTTTTTATTTCTTTCTTAAAATTAAAACCCATCTAAGGTTACAACAACACAGACTTATAACACAAAAACAGAACAAAGTGAACCTCGCCTCCTGCCTCCACCTTCAGCAACATCAGAGCCAGAATCAGCAGCGGCTGAGGCGCCTCTACCTTCCGATCGCCTCCACCGGCCGTCTTCCGCCTCCACCTTCCGATTTGAACTAGTAAGGTTTTTGACTTTTTGATTGAATTGAGTCGAGAAATTTGGGCTGTTTTAAATTAATTGAGTTAGATCCGCCACTGTTGTTTAACCCTCTTTTTGTGTAGCTTGGAGCTATGGTACTATGCTATTCTGGTCTTACTTGCTGGATACATGGCAAACGCTGAGGTCGCAATATCGACATTCTCCATTTGGTATCAACACATGTTCTTGTTTCTCCCTTAACGTGTCATTTTATAAGAAACTTATAAATTCATTTTCTGCTATGTTTTACAGCCTGAACATTAACTCATGGGAGTTCATGATAAGTCTTGGTTTCTAGGGTGCCGGATGGTAAGTTATTAACAGTTTCTTTGCAAAAATGATGCTAGATCTTATCTTGTATTAACGTATATAGAAAAATGTGAATTATATTTGTATATTTGACTGATACACCTTATATTGTAACTTTAATATGTATGAAGTGTCCGGGTGGCGAATGAGTTAGGGCGAGGAAACGCGAAAGCAGTGAAGTTTTGTATAAAAGTATTGTTGCGGACATCGGGCGTGATAGGCGCTGTCTTCTTTGTACTCTGTCTGGTGTTCCGGAAAAGCATTGCGCATTTGTTTACAAATGGTAAAAGAGTTGTAGATACAGTATTAGATCTTTCGCTTCTTCTATCTTTTTTAGTTCTCCTGAACGGCATTTATCCTGTACTCCTAGGTACCGGCTCTTTTTGGGAAGTGTCTATGTTATGTTCACAATGTTTAGGTTTCTGTATACGATATATGCCCCTTGATTACTACCCACCATGAAGATACCCATGTTCACATAATCAAGCAATAAATACAACCATTGGTCAACAAATCAAAAACCAACCTACTATATACTCAAAATCAAATCTGTGGTAGAGTACTATACAACATTTAATAAACTTCAAACCAACAATCACACAATACCTAATTATTGACATCTTATCAAAAGTAGAGAAATACACCGTAAATGAATAGGTACTCCGTAAATTTTCACCCAGGCAATTTTGTTAAACACAATGTTCTGGCCTTCCTAGATCTCTAAGCTTGAGAACCAGACTTCTCAAAAGAGTTTTTTTTTTATGTACGGTCATATGAAATTGGAGTATCTAAAAAAGTGAACCCAGTGAAAAAAATTCTTGGATCCGCCACTGATTGGAAAAACATTAAAAATGGTAAAGCCAAGGATAGATAATGGTGGAAGCTTGTCATTTGGTTATGTACAAGAGTAGACGATAATTATGAATTAAAAGATATATAAGATAAGGAAAAAATATATTAGGTTAGTTAATGTTACATAATACGCACACTTTGGATAATAGAGTTTATGTAATTAATATTTAATGTTTCATAAACTGAACTGTTATATGATACCTAGGGTGCATGTGCATGAAAGTATTTGATGGATCGATGAGATCAGTAACTGATTAATCTAGGTTGAGCCATTATAGGTATTTTGTTAATTGATTTGGATTATGAGTGGCATAACATTAAGTTACTGTAATGATAGAAAGGGATTCACAATGGGCCAAATCACACACATGGGCCTTGTGCATATGATATTGGCAATATATATAGGGATGTTTGTGTTATGCGTGGGCCTATGGCTTTCATATATTGTCTAATTAGATGAGGTAGATTATAATGGCTGCTCATATGTGGGTACTGTGGATCGAGTATATAAGGTAAAACAGGGGTTCGGGTAGGGTGGTTAGTTAATCATGACATGTGAGTGGGGTGTAAATTGTTGAATAAGAAACTTGACAGAATGGGCTGCATGTAACACTTTAACAAACGTGGGCTAGGCCAGCAAGGTTTGGGCCGAATAGTCAGGTAAGTTCGCGTTAGTTAACAGATGGGTTATAATGTGGACTGGGCCAGTAACTCGGGGAATCAATAGAATGATGTGGTATGTTAACTTGTGTAACGAAATGGCTTAAACTTGTGAATTAATATGGTACATGAAGTCACCCCTTGTTCATATGTTTGAGATGAGGCGTTATTTGAATACTTGAAACGTGAAGTATAACTCTATATGTGTAGCACTAGTATGAGAACGTACTTTAATGATGGAATTCGTGCTTGATTAATTGATATACCATGCCTAGTGATGAATCTTAACACTTGTATTCGTGTGCACTAGCTGATGATTAAACATGAAATAATACGTGTTGTGCTTGTATGCAAACTGACTGTTATGTGTAACTATCATAGGGCTTGGTAAATCACTGTTGTTAAACGAGTAATTAATTCTACCAAGCAAATAAAAGGTGAGTTCATCTATTGAGCATGCGTCCCCATGGTTGGGACAGTCAGTGGGTATCCCGGGGAGGGATAAGTTTTTTGGGTAAAAACGGGAATGTTGGATAATATACTCTTCCTATCACCTTTAAAGTCCCTCCCTGTTGTTTGGTTACCAGAGAGGTAACATGGTATTAGTTAGTAGCGCTACTTAGGTTTGGCAACCTCACCCCGTAGCTGGGAGGACGGGTGTTGAACTAATGACATTGTCATGACCAATGCTTTGATAGGAGCATTGGAGAAAGGGCAAAATAATCAGAAGCCATCTTGTATTCGGGGTATTATCAACATTACTTTCGGAATTAACTTCAATGGATTATCTAAACACTTGGTAATCAACATTTTGGTAAAAACTATGAACTCACCAGCGTTGTCTGATACACTTGTTGCATGCTCGCAGGTCGTTAGATATCTTGGATTTGGGAACTTGCTGTCTGAAGTAGCTGGAGTGGTCATGGGTCGACTAGAAGGATTTATGAGATTGATTTCTTGATACTATACAATGGTTTTGAAATTGATTGACTTTGGTTTTCTAATTGCTTCCGCTGAACGTGTTGGTTTTCATTTAAACTGGTTGATGGCATTTTCTTTAATGATTGAGAATTTTATTTATAAACTTATATGGGTTCAATGTAATTAGTGGCTCGTTGTTGGTATGTCACTCGCCTAGCAGGGACATTCCCTAGGTGGTATTTTGGGGGTGTGACAATACAGGTTAACACTCTTTCAATTCTTCAGAATATTAAATTAATATTATTATTTTTTTTGAACGGTAAATTTTGATCACTGACGGACCATTAGAGATTTTATAAAATAGTAAAGCTTACTTGCCGACATGCAGCTACACATGAGCACAACAGGAGAGCGAACGGTGAAGAAACTGCGCCTATCGAGGGCTTTGACAGTGCCTGAAACTACATCTATCTGTGAAGCATGTTGTCCATTCTTGATTGAAGAAGGAACTTATCCAATTTAGGTCTACAAAATATATGATAAGAAGAGGTTATGTATCATACAAATTGACTCACGTAGTAGATCGAAGATTGACTGACGTGTATCAACAACAGAAATAGAAAGAGCAACAGTGACTGTATAAGCAAATATCACATGGCTCTGGCTCTCTTGATATAACTGTTCTTTGAGATCAAAGAGCGGATAAATGTCAGGTTTTTTTCTACATTCTAGAACATGTATGTGCGTGTATGTATGCATGTAGATTCTATGAAGCCAACTAATTGTTTTTGGATATAGGGACTTTTACGTGAGCGGATAAATGTCAGGTTTTTTTCTACATTCTAGAACATGTATGTGCGTGTATGTATGCATGTAGATTCTATGAAGCCAACTAATTGTTTTTGGATATAGGGACTTTTACGTGTACAAGGAAGACCGGCAACAGATTATGATGATCAAGGGCTTATCTTTGCAGTGGCGTTTGGAGGATCAATAAGGATGTTTGATTCACGTAATTATGAAAAGGTTATTAGTTTAAATCCATAAAAATACTTTATTATCTTTGCAGATTTTGTTCATTATTAAGAGAAGCCGCATTCGGGTCCTGTGATCTAAAGAAGCTTGAATCCAGGGCATCATCGTTTCGTGATGATCCTCGCCAGCCTTGCGCTCCTGCTCTCAAGAAGATGCAAGGATTGTTTGAGAAGTACGAATATCTTTAAATAATTAAAAAAAATGCTTTCTCAATCTGAATTTTATATATATTAATGCTGATTTGTTTGGTGAATAACATATTAGAGCATGGAGTTTATAATTTATCACAAATAAGAGAATCGGCTTCATCGCGATATAAAGTATTTCAAATTCCAATGGATTGGATGCAAGAAACTGGACTTGTAGCTCAGGTACTTTCTTCTTGCTTTTGAATTTCCTTTTTAGTAAGTAGAGTTCAATCATATAGCCAAACAGGGTCACACAAGTTGAATCTAGCAATATACATTTATTTTTATGAAAACAATAATAAAAGATGGCTAAAATATAAAAAATTAACATCAGTAACATCCATAGTTGTTTGTGATGAAAGTATTTTGATATCTTAGTGGTTAAAGATTAACATGTTTAAATATTATTTGTAGATGGTTTTTATTTTTTAACTATCTTTTAATAATGAACGCCTTGCATACGTGATGCATCGGATCCTACACGCTTTTTAAGATTTAGAACGTTATATGATCATTAGAGGAAATGGATGATGAAGCAAGTGTAATGTTTTGGTTGTTGCAGGATATTGCGAATGCGGAACTAGCTCCCACACATCCGATCAGATTAGGACTGGCACTCAACTTCTCTATGTTTTACTATGAGATACTTAATTCACATGATCGCGCTTGTAATCTTGCAAAACAGGTGAGATATGATATGAATGACTCATAATCATGTTTGGCATACGTGCATCCATTTAATTGATTGATTGATGTTGTAATTGGATGTCAGGCTTTTGATGAAACAATTGCTGAATTTGATACTTTAGGAGAGGACTCATACAAAGACAGCACTCTCATCATGCAGCTACTTCGCGACAACCTTACTTTCTGGTCACCGCAGCGGCGGTCAGCAGCCGCAACCCAAGTGGTTGCTAGGGTTTCAATTACCGTTTCTGGATACAACAGTAGAACTCGACAGTGACGGCAGTTAGGGTGAAACAGATAACTTCAAGAATTGGTCTAATTTGTTTTGTTACTAATGGTTCTGTTTGGATGTTGATTAGGGACAACTTCGGATGTTCCGTAGAGGGTGTCGATGCTGGATAAAAAGACTCTTGAGTTGATCCTGGATAAGCTTCAAAAGTGAGTATCATCATTTGTTTAAACTTTAAATGTTTAATATTTGAACTTAATGAGTTATGTGATTTTTCGGTCGATTAATTATGATAGAAAAGATATTTTTGAAGTTTACGCTGACTCGGTTGATCCTGAGGAGGTAGATTTGAGTTCCTTTGGATTCTTAGTGTCAAGTTATTGAAATTATGATTCAACGTATGATATCAGATTATAGTCATGTAATTCACAATTTTTGTTTACTCTCAGCTTCCTGATTATCATGATGTGATCAAGCATCCAATAGACTTTGCTACTATCAAGAAGAAGCTTGCGAAATGATTGTATTTATCTTTGAAAGAATTTGAGGTTAGTACTTGATTTTGAGTTCTTATCGAGTTGATTAACACTTCAATGCTGAATATGTTTCTGTTTAATGACTCTATTATCTTGAATGCAGAGTGATGTGTTTTTTATTTGCTTAGATGTTTTTGATTTACAGACTCAACATCTGCTACTCCAAAGGTTTGCCAAAGCCAAAGTCTACCAAAAGAGAACATCTGCTTGAAGGTAAAGTCTGCTGATCCAAAGGTCTGCTAAAGTGATCCTCTGCTGATGAAGAGAAAGTCTGAAGAAGCAAAGGTCTGCTATAGCTCAACAGTTATTAAAGACCAACAAATGATATTCAATAGATGTTGCTCGACAGAGGTTATTAATGCAATAGTGCTTAGGCTAATAGCAGATGTTAGGAGTTTGTTAGACTGTTTGATGTCGCTATCTAGGTGACATCAGCTTAGATGCTTCAGATGTTTGATTTATACTATAAATAGAGCAGTGATTTGTAATATTTTAATATTAATCAAATGAAAAACTAAACTAAAAATTACAGTATCTATACACGTATCTATATGTTCTATCAATATGTGTTATGCATGGTTTTCTAAGAAACCACCCGTGTTTGCACACGGGTCTTACCGCTAGTACTATATAATAAACGAAACCAATGGGAGGACACATGTCATTCATTGAAGCCGTCTATTTTTTATAGATAATTAATATCAATTAAAAGATCAATATAAAATTAAATTTAATATAAATTTAAACAATTCGTATAGGAGATAATATAATATTTTAAAATATTTATCAGATTAAATGTAAATGATTTATTTATTTTATTAAACTAAAATAGTAAAGGGTAGAACCTATTTCAAAAATGCTTATAAGGGGTAAACAAAAATATTAATCAATGTTTATTGGTTCCATATTTTTATTTTCGTATTCAACTCTCATCTCAAATACAATCATCACTGTGTTTATGTGACATATATAAGAACCATCACCGCAATCACCCCCATCCATCGTATATCGAGTATATCCGTTAGTTTTTTTTTAAAGATATTAATTTTTATTAGATTCATTCAACCCGTGTAATACACAATGTTTTTTAAAGATATAACCTTTTAATTTTTTACTATACAAAATTACATTTATGCAACTCGTGTAATAAACGGGGTTTTTAGAAATATAATTTTTTATTATGTAATATATAAAATTAGATTTATTCAATCCATATAATACATAGGGTTTATAAAGAAATAACTTTTTATTGTTTGGTATATAAAATTACATGTGCTCAACCCGTATAACACATCAGTTTCTTAGAAATATAACTTTTTTCGGTATTTAATATATAAAATTAAATTTACTCAACTCGTACAATACACGAGGTTCTTAAAAGTATAACTTTTTTTATTATTTAATATATAAAATTATATTTATTTAACCCATGTAATAAACGAGATTTTTAGATATATACTGTTTTATTATTTAGTAAATAAAATTACATTTATTTAACCCGTCTAATAAACGAGAGTTTTAAAGATATATTTTTATTATTTTATATATAAAATTACATTTATTTCACCCGTGATTCTAACCTAATATATATAAATATATAGTGTTGGTTTCCTTAAAAAGGTATATTATATTTTCATTCTAATAACATATACTTTGGATAAACAAAATCAATCAATCAATCAATCATACCCAGTAAAATCCCACAGATAGCAAAGCTATTTGTAGGGTCTGGGGAGGGTGGGATGTAGGCACACCTTACCTCTACCCCTAGGGATAGAGAGGCTGCTTCCAGAGAGACCCTCGGCTCCAAAACACCCAGGAAAGAAATAAATAGAGCATGAGGTGTGTGTGTGTGTATGAAGCTACCAATGTAGTAGTATGAGTTGCAAAATAGTGCATGGTAGAACAAAACAAATATGACAACACAAAACAGTCTATACAAATAATTACATATCTACGACCATACACTACACCTAGAAACACAACTGTACAAAACATCCTATATACATAGTTACTTATGTACGACCATACACTACACCTAAAAACACAATTGTACCCTTTCCTAGAAATCCTTAACCTTAATCCTACGTCTCCACGGGCTCCTATCATGGACCATGTTCTCAGAGAGGTGCAATTTTTGCTAATCCTGCGTAATCCGCTCATCCCAAGTAATTTTGGGTCTGCCTCTACTCCTCCTCCCCTCCACCTCGAGGGTTTCAACCACTCTAACCGGTTCTATCATCTGCCTCCTCTTCACATGCCCAAACCATCTCAATCTTCCCTCCTTTATCTTATCTGATATACTAGCTACTTCTAACCTTTCCCTAAAAACATCATTTCTTATCCGGTCTAACCTTGTGTGGCCACACATCCATCTTAGCATTCTCATCTCTGTTACCTCCATCTTGCGTGCCTGTACTTCCTTAATGGCCCAACATTCAGTTCCATATAACATAGCAGGTCTAATTGCAACCCTATAGAATTTCCCTTTCAATTTTGTTGGGAACCTCCTATCGCACAATACCCCAGTGGCAGCTCTCCACCTACACCATCCGACCTGGATGCGGTGAGCAACGTCACTATCTATCTCCCCATCCCTCTGGACAAACGATCCTAGATACTTGAACTTGGATAAACAAAAGTGTTTCATATATCCTATGATTCTTCACGAAGGACAATTAAGTTTGTGATGAATAATCAACACCTGTCACCCTCTCCTCTCTTCCGCCGACTCAACCTCTTCGATCTCTTTCACATCTATACAAAAACACCATGGAACTGAACTCCAAAACACTTGACTAACTTTAATTATATTACAAATGGGCAGGTCTGGAGTTGCAGCTGGAGATTTGTTACTACTTATCGCTCAAAACATTGATGTTCTTGCTGGGTACACACACTCTCTAATACCCCCCCCCCCCCCCCCCCCTCTAATATATTTACGTATAACTAAATTTGGATACCTATGATCTAGTGTTCTAATGATAGTTACTTTTGCCCCTCACAAAAGTATTGTATCTTAAATTCTTGAAAATACAAGGTTAGGTGTAAAAATATTTGCTGTTAAAAATAAATTAAATTTGGAGTTAGAGACACTGGAAGAGACATTAGTTATTGATTCTATGATGCTTTTAATGTAAAAGAGGTTGACCCTGCTAAAACCCGGGCTTCAAAACTAAACTGATTTTGTTTATATGTTATTGAAATTTGCAGGCCTGTAATTAGTTTGGCTTACCCTCTGTAAGTTCTCCACTTATCCTGCTTAATTCACTTTAAATCATATTTTGATCAACACGTGTTCATGTCAGCCGGTTGACAAAAAGGCAAGCGTATGCCGGTTTCCACCATTTTTTTTTTCAGTTTTAACTGGCTATGTTGTGTTTATTATCAGATACGCATCAATCCGAGCGATTGAGAACAAAAATGTTGCTGATGATCAGCAATGGCTTACATACTGGGTGCTGTATTCTATGATTACGCTTTTCGAGCTCACCTTTGCCGCTCTTATTGAATGGTAACATATAGTTTGTGTGGTAATTGTTTGATTATGGGTTTGAATCTATGTTGAAATGAGCTTTTGACAGGATTCCTTTCTGGTCATATGCAAAGCTTATTATAACATGCTGGTTGGTTATACCGCAGTTTAGCGGTGCTGCGTATGTATATCAGCACTATATTCGACCTTTCTATGTAGGAAATCGCACTATTAATGTGTTCTATGTTCCGAGTAAAAAGGACTTGTTCACGGACCCCACGCAAGATGACATTGTCGTCTCTGCTGATAAATACATTCGAGAAATCCGGCCGGATGCTTTTTCTGGATATGGCTACGTGCAAGAAAGCCTACCTCAAGAAACTATACAACATGTATGCACATATATGGATTTATTTCATCACCTTTTTCATCTTTTTTTCATCGATTTTTGTTTTTTTATTCGAAAAATATATTGTTTAGGAGCGGGATTGGTAGTTTACGGTGAATTTGGTACTTGTTATACTTTTAGGCAGTTCGCTATCCTTGGGAGCTAACTCATGGCAAGTTTAACTATTTCTTAAAAGTTCACTCCCTTGACTAGCGAACTTGGAGTACCAGCATGGCAGGGTCCTTGTTCGAGTTCCCTTGTTTGCCAGCAAGCTCTGTGGGGTTCACTTGTCACACCAGCGGGCTCTTAAACTCTAAAGAGGCATGTCAGACGTGCCATGAGTTCGCTCCTAGGCATAGCGAACTACCTATAGATGTACAAGTTGCAAAAAGCGCCTAGAAGTATTAGTCTTATTCCTAAACCATCCATTGCCAAAAATTTCATCTTCCATTACCAAGCATATAATGTTTCTTTTTTTCAAGATCCGATATATATATATATATATATATATATATATATATATATATATATATATATATATATATAGGGAGGGGCTCATGCGAGAACCACCCTTATTGTGAGAACCTTGAGAACCAATGTGAACACAACCTAAAATAGCTAAAAAAACCTAAAAAAAACCTAACCTCCCCCCCCCCCCCCCCCCCAAGCTAAAATGCTAAAAACTAAACCCCCAAAAAACTAAAAAAATCTAAAAAAAATCTAGAAAAATAAAAAAAAATCTAAAATTTTTTTTGATTTTTTTAATATTTTTTAGGTTAAAATCGCTACTTTTCGAAGCAAAAAAAAAAAAAAAAATTTAAAAGTAGCGATTTTAACCTAAAAAATATTAAAAAAATCAAAAAAAAATTTTTTTTTTGATTTTTAGCTATTTTTAGGCATTTTTGGTGTGTTCACATTGGTTCTCGCAGTTCTCACAATAAGAGGTGGTTCTCGCATGATCTTCTCCCTATATATATATATATATACTAGTAGGAAACCCGCGCGATGCGGCGGGGGCGACAATTTGCAATACGATACTTGTTTCCGTTAGTTTATCAATCATCTTGTGATATATTGTATAATACTTCTTTTAGTTTATAATTTATGTCATATGTAAGCTTTATCTATACCATAAGCATTACAGAACTTAATTTAGTAAAAAGTAAAAAACATGAATAAGAAAATGTAAGTTATGAACGTCCTTGCAATGTAATAAACCAATACTTAAAATGAATACATAGGTTATAAACATAACCATTTAAAAATAAATATATGCATGTCAACTACTTGTATTATGATGAGATAAACTTTAGTCACATGCCTTACACATATCTATTCGCTCATCTGCATTGTTCGACCACCACTCCTCATCCCAATTGATACCAAAAGGTTCTTCTTTTGCTCTAGTGGTTGGATAAACTTTAGTCACATGCCTTACACATCTCTATTTATCTTCTCAAAATCAAAAGTGCGATTTTTAGCCTATTCATGAGTTAGCAAGACAAAAGAAGAGTGATAATATAGGTCTACACAACTAAAACTGCTCTAACCAGCCAAAAACATTATATATAGTAATAGATAATAGATAATAATGTTTTTAACAACCAAATGACCAATACCATGTAAAAAGTGCCAAGGATCAACACACTTAGACATATATATATAAATCTAAACCATAGATGCATACCATATAGTTTGAAGCATACAATTGAAGGAGTTTACATATTTAGGTGTAGGAAAACAACGGATCTTATAAGGATAACCAAAAACACTTTACGTTAATATTAGACTGTGCTAGCAACAACAAATATGGGTGTCACCTATATAATACATCACAGGTACAGAACATTAGTTTTCGTATAATGGATCAAGCATTAAAAGTACACTTTTGACGGCATTTAATTCACTTGACAAATTCCCCATTATGCTAAAAAAAAAAAAAAAAACTATCTGACCCATTAAACCCTTTCTTTTCATTCAAAGTAAAATATATACAAAGATTTGGTGACTGCCATGAAAAATAACCCTTTCTTTTCATTTAAATAGAGCAAACAAACTGCACTTTACAAACATAATCTTTTAAACAATAAATATTTTTTGTATTTTTCTTGTCAAAAAAGCATCGATAGATAAAGCTATTGCAAGACTTGAAATGACAGGAGGATACATACAGTGATAGAGGTGATGGTTCACTCTTTAGGTATTATATCATGTGATTAACAAGTTGACGTTAACACGCGCGTTGCAGCGGGATATTAACTATGAGTACAATATGTCATTTTTCCAATATGTCAGGAAGAAAAATAGTGCAATTTTAAAAATTAGCCTGAAATATGAAAAATGAAAAAATCACGAAAACGAAAACAACAGTTAACTCTTTATAGCATTTCTTTTCACATATAGAAAAAAAGCAAAAAAATAATACCTATTTAATAATTAAAGCCTGACAGTAACATAATTTCAAAACGATTTTTTATTTTTGAAATGTAAACTTTATAAATTAAAGCCTACTTAATAATTAAATAATTAAAGCCTCTTCAAAAACGGTTAGGCCATAGGGTGTGGGGGGCGCCATACCCGCCACTTCAACCTTTATAGCACCCCGGGCGCTATACACCCACACCCTCAGAGTTAAGAGGGGGCGCTATAGAGAGGGCTCCATGGTGGTAACGAGAGAGAAGGGGCTTTATCAGGTGGGGCCCTCACATTCATCCAATCAAAAAAACTTTTTTTTTTAATTTTGTTTAATAGGAGGCTCCATCCCGTACCGTGCAAATTAAAGTAGGCGTTATGGCTGATATGGATCCTACGTGACGCTTACGTGTCTTGATAAAGCCCATAGGGGCTCCATCCCACACCCACCAGCCTTACTGGCATAGTGAAACGTGTTTAGTTCAACCATTTCTTTTTATTTAAAATTTGAAATATTACTTTGTCTGACAAATGGTTTTGTAAAACCATCAACTGTAAAACCGTTGTGTAAAACCATAAGTTATGAGTGGGAGAGTAAAAGAAAAAAACCACTAAGTTATTAGAGAGAGAAAATCGATGGGTTTCAGGCCATCGTCCACAAACGTCCGGCCGGCGAACTCGCAGTAACCGGTTTGAGTTTCCGCCGGAGAAGTGTGAACGCAAAGGTGATGGTATCTTGGGCAACCGACTGTTAAAGCGTGTCGGATGCATTGACACCAACCGGACTTCAACCGCTGGAGAAGGGTGAACGGCTCTCAACACAAATCGGGCTTCAACCACCGGAGAAGGGTGAACGGTCGTTTGATGGTTGAAGACGGCAAGATACGGTGGGTGTTTAATCAGCGGGGTTGGCACTGTTGCCGGTGGTCGTGATCGTCATCGTCGTAAGTTATTTAATGGCAACCTTATCCTCGTAAGTTATTTGCAGAAGAAAACGTTGGGTCGGGTGTCAGTTATTGTTGTTGCCATTAACAAGTGTCAACAAGCAGCTAATGACCCACCGTCAAGATGGTTTCGGGGAGTTTTACCAGTGGTGTTATCACTTGTGTCAAGAAGAAAAGGCCAGAAACGTTTTTTAACATTTGATTTCAACTTTCGAACTTTGTTGCTGATGATGTTTTTTGTCTTTATTTCTGTCCTCATGGTTTCCAATCTTAAATTCAGATATTATTTTATTTAAATATTTAATCTATCATTTTAGTGTGAATAATACTATATTCAATTTTAAACAGCACAGTTGCCTACTCACATGCGAGCTGGAGTTGCTAAAACACATGGACCGGTTATTGCACAACCACTACAATAGCGAAACACCCATAACAAATTTATCTCACAGTTTGAGGTTCCGACAACGGCACTACACTAACCGTTATGAACTCAGAGAGCTAGTAACCGCAAGACGTAACGCAGTTATGTTTGCGCAACAAGGACAGCACACCACCTATGGGGAAGACGTAACGCAGTTATGTTTGCGCATTGACTCTTGAGTCCTTGAAGGTGAAAAGAGTAGACAGAAGTGTGTGTTTCTTGTGTGTGAAGAGAAGGTGAGAGGTTGAATACTTGAATGGGTTAGGTGTGTGGAAGGTGAGAGGTTGAATACTTGAGTGGGTAGGTGTGAGGTGTGATTGCCGAAAAGATTGTTTATATAGGCTGTTGGAAGGTGTATTAATTGGTTGGTGGTGGGTGACACGGATCGGGTTACTCAACCGTTGATTTGAGGAATGGTATTTGGACGGTGAGGATTAGCACTGTTGTGAGAGAGGGGGAAGTTTTGAGACCAGATAGTGGTGATTCAAATTTCAAAAATCCATGTACTCACCTCGGTTGCCGCCAGATTCCAATTATTTCAAATGATATTTCAACAAGATAGTATAGATATAACATATCCACTAAAAGTTAAAAACTCTTAACTTTCAACATCTCAATACTCTCTCTCTTATATACATTATATATAGTAATAGATAATAGATATATATTTATGTGTTCCCTGTTTGGGTTTGCAGTACGATTTGAATGGCGAAGTGAAGTATAGAGGTTACACTTGGTTCTCTGAAGATGACTATGTGTATTAAGTCTGTTCTGCAGATCATACAACTTGCCGTACAACACGCGATGTATGGCCGGGTCTATGGTTTCGGTCTACTTAACAAGCATAAACCTTTTTTTTTAAATTTTCTAGGGTATAAAATAAAGAAAATTTGTAATATGGTTATATACTCGAAATATGTTTTAGTATTAATTAGGTCACAAAGAAAACTGTTTTATCTTAATTTTCTGTTTGTTAGAAACCAAGTTTTTAATACCAATGGGTGGTGGTGGTTAATTGGCAAAGGCAAAGCCTTTAAACACCTGGGTTTGAGAGGTCTTGGGTTCAAGTTCAACAGACGTTTCGGAGGTCTTCGGTTCAAGTCTAACAGACGACACAGGTTTTGAAAGAAATTTGCGGTTCAAAAAAGAAACCAAGTTTTTAATGATTAAGATCAACTTATTTACGACGTTATATCGTACAATGTTGAACCATTAAATTCTAGGAGGGGTGTAGTATATTTGTAAAGATATAACTGCACCAACATGACTCAAGACTTCACATCACAAAACTTTATTTAACACGTTTTCTATAGCAATGCTTTGATAACTCTTGGAGCATCGAACGGCCAGTTGAAGTTGTACTGGTCTGTCGGTAGACCCTTGTTTTAAATAATGGAATAGTAAAGTATGGGGTATGATTTAGTAAATGAATAATGCATGTGATTTTAGAAAAGGAGAGGTAAAATTATTTCGGAATGGGTCCAACCATCTCGTCGATCGACGTCGTGTTTGTGGGTTCTGTTGGGTTTCCGTGGTGATCGGTTAAAATTTTATTTAACAAAAACTCGGTTCAATAAATAATAGTTAATAAATTAAGCGAGTTAATTAATAAAACGCAGGGGAAATATAAACTAATGATCAATAAAACGAAACCCGACATGATCCGGTTACATACCTCGGTTAAATATATTTAATAACCAATGAGAAAAATTATACCTCGGTTAATGACTAACCGGTCGAGACACCGAGGTTCAACGAACAAGTGCTAGTAAACGAACCAACGAAACGCGTCGAAGGAGGTGGGGCCAAGCGGCGGCCAACCGCGGCAAAAAGCGGCGGCAACCGCGGCAATCGGCGGCAGCAGGGCAGAGGCGGGACGGTGGAGGCGGGGGCGGCGACGACGGCCAGCGGCGGTGGCCGGTTGTGTATGTGGTATTGTTGAGAGCATTTTTGTGTTCTACATTTTGTTCACCCAACAACCTTTTAAAATTGCAAGACCCAATACATTAAAAAGATATGGATCCTTTATGCATGCTTGCCAAGTGGCACACATGCATAATGCATGTGTTGCAATTGGCCAAAAGGTAGGTTCATGACAAGTGGCGGTAGGTGGACGCATGTACGACATGTGGCGCAACAAAGGTGCATGTGCGACAAGTGGCGTAGGGTGAGTATTCTCGTGTCACCCGGTCCATGTACCCGTCTCTCAGTTAACACCCGCTTATGATCATAAATATAATTATGATCTATCTCATATGTTGTTCGTAATTACCAGTTAAACAGGTTAAGTGGATTTTAGTTCGTTGCCCAAGGTGTAAATCTTACGGGTCAACACCCGGTCGGCAGCGTTGACTTATCCAACCGGACATAATATCTAACAGCTCCCACTTGGACGGTCTCTGATAAGATCTCAACGCAGACAGCCAGCGGTGTTCTAGCTACACATAGCTGCCCCCAACAGGTCATGACACTTTAAAGTCATTAACCAAGGTATCTTCTCTTTAGCAACGACTTGCTACATGAAGACAGTAGACTTATGGCAATCTTCGTCATCTATCCTTTCTGTAAAAGACATCAATTGAACAATGAGACATGGATCAGATTCAATCTCACATGGTGTTCAATTATTATCGTTCTCGTTCTCGTTCATAGAATCAAAGTGGTCCAATCAAACACACAGTAAGTTTGGGTAAGGTCTTACACTTCACCAGTTTGAATCAACGAGGGCGCCCAGATGTCTAACTGTTACATATAATGTAAGAGTACAGAATCCCATCTTGACTACATACAACTCCCACTGAACTTCAGAACCACTCCCAACCAATGCCTTTATGACTGGCAGTTACGCGACAGCGTTTGACACTGATCAAAGAATAGTCTTCAGTAAACGAAAGTTCTAGTATGTATCTCAGGTTAGAGGATACTAAATGAGTATACCTAAATCAAATACATCTTATGACTAAGATCCATGAAGAAGATTTGATGCGAGTTACATCCAGCGTCATTCACAATGAGGCTTGTGAATTTGGAAGTCAACTCCTTGAGTCCAAAGCCAGAATAGTCTTAATTCAGAGTCGTTCCCACGAGTCTGACCGACTACGGATAATTTAGAATACAAGATTCATGGATTAAACGTATCAAAATCGAACACAGTTGTAAGATTCAAACTTTGCATTTAGCCAGTAAATCATAGGTGAATTCAAAAGGTACAACTGTTTGAATGTTCGTACATCCAAATACTAAATCAAAACAAATGGTTATCCAATATAAGACCGATAGCTTGTCCTGAGTCATCGGTTTAGAGAACGGGTCTGCTAGGTTTTGATCTGTGTCTATTTTGCTTATTAAGATGTCTTCTCGTTCCAGTATTTCCCGTATATAGTGGAACTTTCTTAGAATGCGCTTAACCTTGTGATCTGGCTCCTTAGTTTGAGCAATGATTCTTGTGTTATCGCAGAACACCTAGATTGGTTTTTGAATACTTGAAACCACATCGAGGTCGTTGATGAATTACTTCATCCAAGCAGATTCTTCCGCAGCATCTGATGTAGCTATATATTCAGATTCGGTGGCTGAATCCGCCACTACACTCTGTTTGGAGCTTTTCTAATAGATAGCTCCTCCATAGAGAGTGAATACGAATCCTAATTGTGAGCGAGAACCATCTCGGTCACTTTGGAAGCCAGCATCAGTGTAACACCTTACAGTGAGCTCCTCTTCCACTCCTCCAAACACCAAGAACATATATTTGGTTCTTTTCAAGTACCTCAGAATGTTCTTTACTGCAGTCCAATGGCAATGCCAGGTCTATGCTGAAAAAACGACTGGTCATGCTTAAAGCATACGAGACGTTAAGTCTAGTACATAGCATATATGATTGAACCAATCGCTGAAGCATATGGAACTACTTCCATTTGCTTAACTTCAATGTCCGTTGAAGGAGATTGCGATTTGTTCAACATGGTTTCCTTTAGTCATAAGAACCCTTCATTTCTTGGAGTTTCCCATCTTGAAGCGTGTCGACATTTTTGTCTATATACGTTATTTGACTTAGCCCTAGAAGCCGCTTAGATCTATCCCTATAGATCTTCATTCCTAGAATGTAAGCAGCTTCTCCAAGATATTTCATTGCGAAGCAAGATCCCAAAAAGTCTTTAACTTCGTTAAGCATAGGGATGTTATTTCCAATGATTAGTAAATCATCCACATACAGGATGAGGAATGATATGGTGCTCCCACTAACCTTTCTGTAAAGACAAGCCTCATCTTCATTCTTGACAAAACCAAACTCGTTGATCTTCTGGTCAAGATGAAGATTCCAGCTACGAGATGCTTGCTTGAGTCCATAAATGGACTTATTGGGTTTGCACACCTTAGTTGGATATTTAGGATCGATGAAACCTTCAGGATGAACCATATAGACATCTTCAGAGAGATGTCTATTAAGAAGGGAGGTTTTGACATCCATTTGCCATATTTTGCAATCATAGTACGCAACTATGGCAAGCAATATCCTGATTGATTTAATCATAACAACGGGCGAGAAGGTCTCATCATAGTCAATACTTTGAGTTTGAGTGAAACCCTTCGCGACTAGCCGTGCTTTATAGGTGTGTACATTTCCATGCATTTTGGTTTTTCTCTTGAAAATCCATTTGCTCCCTACTGCCCGAGATTCAGGGGGTAGCTCAACCAAGTCCCATACTTGATTGTCATGCATAGATTGCATCTCGACATTCATGGCTTCTTGCCATTTCTCAGATTCCGGATCTAAGATTGCAGATTTGTAGTTAGCAGGTTCGTCATTAGACTCAGCTACTAATAAGATTTCGGGACCTTTTAGATACCATAGATATCTATCGGATTCTTTGCGAATTGAACTACTTCTACGAACGCTTGTGTTTATGTCTGATTCATTGGCAACAACTATTTGTTGATCAGACGGTCCAACTATATTAGCGGTTGTTTGTGGCTCTAGAATTTCTTCAAGATCAACCACACTAGTTCCAGTTCCTTGATTAAGAAGTTTTTCCTCGAGAAAGTGTCTCTACCGTTTGATGGAAATCTCGTTTGCATCAGGATGGTAGAAATAATATCCGCTTCTTTTATAGTATCCGACGAAACAACCTTTTTGCCTCCAGGATCGAGCTTATCATCAGAATCACTTGTGATGTATGCATCACATCCCCATACTCCAAGGTATTCCAAATCGGGTTTATGCCCATGTCATATCTCATATGGCGGTTTTGTTTACCTTTTAGTCGGAGCTAAACTGACAATGCGGGAAACGATCATAAGAGCTTGTCCCAAACAGGAATGAGGCAAGTTAGTTCTACACATCATCGATCGAACCATATCAAGTAGAGTTCGATTTCATCTTTCACTCACGCCATTAAGTTGGGGTGTGCCAGGTGGAGAGGGTTGTGAAACTATTCCACACCCTTTCAGATGATTGAGAAATTCAAAGCTGAGGTATTCACCGCCTCAATTTGATCGAAGTACTTTTATCTTTCTATCAAGCTGGTTTTAGTCATGGTTTCTAGTCATGGTTCTGAAAGGGCTATATACATCATGTGAATGAGTTCTAGAAGACCAGTGATCCATTCACCAACATCGGTGAAGGGGTGCTTTGTGAGTTTTCCAGCTAAGCAAGATTCGCAATCATCAAAGGAGTCATGTCCAGTGGATTCAAGAATCCCCTCGGACTAGAGCCATTTTATGCATGCCTTACTTATGTGGCCAAGTCTGCAATGCAATAAATATGTTTCATTTATGCCAGCTTTGTTACGTTTAGAAGGATGATATATGTTATTACTTGTTTGAACATCAATCTCATAAATACCATTTCGAGGTTCAGCCTCAAAATAAAAGACATCATTCAAGTAGGCTATAATAGAAGAACCATTTAAAATGTACTTGAATTGAATCCTTGTTCAAAAAGTGAAGAAACTGAAATAATGTTTCTGGTCAAACCAGGTGCATATAAACAGTTATTTAAAGTAACTACAAGGCCAGGGGAACATGAAAAACAAAAATGTTCCAGTTTCCAGAACTGGAACTCTCATTACACTATGAGTTCCATGTGGCCTTGTTTCAGTTTATTCCACTTTTCAGGCTCTTGCATGACACTAACGATGTGGTAACCACATTCGGTATCAAATACCCATGTGTTGCTAGAAACAGTGAAAAGTTCGATAAGATAAATGAGAGTATTAGAAGAAGTGCCAATGTTATTGGCCTTGTTCATCTTCAGCTTGGCTAGATACTGTGGGCAGTTTCCCTTCCAGTGCCCATTTGGTTGCATTCAAAGCACTGACGCTCCTAGGAGGGTGTGGTTTTGCAACATGCTTGTTGTTCGTGGCATTTCTGGCAGCAACAACAACTTTTCTCTTGCTTTTTGCTCTTATGTTTCCTTTTCTTGTTATTGGGCTTCTTAACACCACTAGACTTGACCATTAGAACTTGGTTGGTTTTGTGGAATAACCAAGTTTGTTCCTTTGGTCAATGTATCATGTCATCTTTAGCACATGAGTACTGATACATGATCCTTCCAGCATTTTAAAGCTAATGAGCTGTTTCATGGTGTCATATCGCTCCTGTCGGGCTTGTTTCTAGAACATGCATTTCAGTTGTGGGATCATGTCATAAGCATCCTTATCTTCCATGTTCTTCTAAAGTTTAGGAGACATGGTGGCTTTCATAAGGTAGGCTACCTCAACGGCATCCTCGTTATGTTTCTCCAGTGCCTTGCGAGCAGTAGTAGAATACTTTCAGGCTCGGTAGGGACTGGACCATCTAAGATATACAGCTTTTCCTCCATCTTGAGAACTATTCTCAGATTGTGGTGCCATTCGAGAAGGTTGGTGTTATTCAAAATTTTTATTTCTTTTCCTTTTAAAGTATAGACTTGAAAATGAAGGAGTTTATTTTTCATTAGACATCTGTTATAAGCAAGGTGATATTAATTAGTATTTTTGATGTATATCTCCTTATTGCGTGAGGTGAGACGATAAGGAACGAGAATCCGGTTAGAATATCTTTCCAAAGGCGGCTGGGGCAGACAACATTTGCAAGAGGTTCAAGCGGACTGACAACGATTGTCAATTGCGAGAAAAGCACAACTCCCAAGGTTTATGAGGCTGCGAGGATAACCTGTTGTCCTTGCATTGATACGTTTGGCCTCATCTATGCCACTTTTGTTCTCGAGACAGCTGGGGCACGTAAACACGAGAAGAAAAGTAATAGTCATCCTAAAACGGTCACATGTGGAAGGGTCGGATGTGTCGACGAAGCCCTTGCACCTTGGAAGGATAAACTAGACACCAAGTGTCGTGCTGTGGCTCCAACACTGATGGTTCGCATTATGCCCCAAGTGTTACTAGTAGTAGGATGGCATAGACTATTGATTTTAATTTTTACCAAATATGGTCGTTATAGTCGGTTTTAATTTAGATATTAAATTTCCGACATAACCAAAAGACCCTTTCACCTCTCGGGACAATTAGTTTAGATAACCTATAAAACTAAGTTTGTCGCGACTTGTAATAACCAATTTTAAGTTAATAGAAAACTATTAAGTTAATAGTTTTGGAAAATAAAAACTAGTTTAATTTGCAAAGCTTAATTGGTTATTATTTGTTTCAAAAACAACCTTTGTTTTATAACAAAAACTTTAACAAGTTGTAAAAACAATTTAGAACTTGTTTTAAAGTGATTGTTTTTAATATTTTAAAACTCCTTTTAAAATCATGTTGGTATTTAGGTTGGTTACGTTATAACAATTTATAAGATAAAAGCAACCACAATATCAAGATAAATATGTAAATCCATATGGCCAAAATTGTTCGATCTTGCGAGAGCCTAATAGCAAGATCAAACGGGTCACGGGGGTCACAACACACAAACAACCACAAGGATGGACTTGAGTGCATCTTGTTGTCTTGAGCAACTCCCACTAACTCCAAGACTCCTCTTGGCATTTGGTTTTGCTTCGGGTTTGCATTGGGTTTGCTTCGGGTTTGCTTCGGGTCTTCGTATCAACAATATTTAACAAGTAAATACAACAAAGACAAAAAAAAACCTATCTATTACAACTTTGAACCACAAGATGGGCCAAAACCATAAACTAATCTATTTCAACTTTGAACCATCTCGGTGGCAAAAAATAATAATTACAAAACCGAATAAAATATACAACTACAAAAATAAGGTCGGGCCGGATTTACATATCACACAACATTCACAAAATAAACCGGGCAATGTTTTGGTCAAGCAAGACAAAATAAAATATTGACCAAAAATAAAGTGCCCTTAAAAAAAACTTAGATCAGAAACTTTAAATAAATAAAGTTTGTGTTCTAGTTCCAGTCAAAAGGACTAGTACCGACTCGTATGTTGTAACCAAGGCTCTGATACCACTGTTGGGTTTCCGTGGTGATCGGTTAAAATTTTATTTATCAAAAACCCGGTTCAATAAATAATAGTTAATTAATTAAGCGAGTTAATTAATAAAGCGCAGCGGAAATATAAACTAATGATCAACAAAACGAAACCTGACAGGATCCAGTTACATGCAAATACGAGCACAGTGAAATATATTTAACTACCGATGAGAAAAATTATACCTCGGTTAATGACTAACCGGTCGAGACACTGAGGTTCAACGAACAAGTAGTAGTAAACGAACCAACGAAACGCGAGGAAGGAGGTATCGTCAAGCGGTGGCCAACCGCGGTAAACAGCGGCGGCAGCCACGACAATCAGCGGCGGCAGGGCAGAGGCGGGACGGTGGAGGCGGGGGCGGCGACGACGGCTCGCGGCGGTGGCCGGTTGTGTATGTGGTATTGTTGAGAGCATTTTTGTGTTCTACATTTTGTTCATCTAACAACCTTTTAAAATTGCAAGACCCAATACATTAAAAAGATATAGATCCTTTATGCATGCTTGCCAAGTGGCACAGATGCATAAGGCATGTGTTGCAATTGGCCAAAAGGTAGGTGCATGACAAGTGGCGGTAGGTGGACGCATGTACGACATGTGGCGCAGCAAAGGTGCATGTGCGACAAGTGGCGTAGGGTGAGTATTCTTGTGTCACCCGGTCCATGTACCCGTCTCTCAGTTAATACCCGCTTATGATCATAAATATAATTATGACCTGTCTCGTATGTTGTTCGTAATTACAAGTTAAACAGGTTAAGTGGATTTTAGTTCGTTAGCCAAGGTGTAACTCTTATGGGTCAAGACCCAGTCGGCAGCGTTGACTTATCGAACCGGACATAATATCTAACAGGTTCAACCGGACTGATTAGTAATTAAGCAGTTCAATCAATCAGTAAGTGAATATAGTGGCGTGTGTGGTCATAACCATATTTGTGTCTAGCTTAACTGCTTAACACAAATTGAGTGTCACGTTGTAAGGGACAAGTTCAAGGCTGGACAGATATAGGGCGGAATAGGAAACTATATTATCGTCATTGGTGTTGTCATTGGTGTTGGTGAGCAAAATAACTAGCCGATTAAATCCAATCCATGTGAAAAATAGGTGGTAAATTTTGTGCTAAAATGGTAAGTGTACTGAGAAGAACACTAGCTGGAAAGTGAAACCTAATTTGTAGCTGATAAAAAACAATATTTTCAGAAGGATGGAATTTTGTGCTAAAAGGGAAAGTTTACTGAGAAGAACACTAGCTGGAAAGTGAAACCTAATTTGTAGTTGATAAAAACAATATTTTCAGAAGGATGGAATGGTAAGTGTACTGAGAAGAACACTAGCTGGAAAGTGAAACCTAATTTGTAGTTGATAAAAACAATATTTTCTGAAGGATGCGAAGCGATTCTCTATAAGGGTCTGGGCGCTCCACTAGTGATGAAATTCCATCACTCACAACATACAATCAAGTTCCGCCACGTCATCGAGTTTCATTCCATCACTATTGATGGATTTTAGTGAAATGCCCATCACTAGTGATGGTTTTTTTATTTTTAAATTATATATTAACAATAAAACAATAAAATTATAAATTATAAATTACATTAAAATAAAAAAAAAACAATATTTCTAGAAATATTTTAGATTACAACTTAAAAATAAACATATAAAATAAAAAGATACATAAAGAAAACATACTCTTCGTCCGAATCCGGAAATTCCAAACCACCTACAAGTTCAATTAAATCATATCTCAACCGAAAGTGAATTTCTTCATTGCGCAAGTCTTGTTGGACATTCGGGAACGGGAACTTATGTAGGAGAATCTGGCACCCAATATGGAGATATTGCACGTCCATCTTCTTTTATTAGTATATTGTGCAATATGATACATGCATATACTATGCTATGTATTGTTTTCTTATTCACCGCACGAACCGGTCGGTTTAGTATGCCCAATCTACCCTTTAAAACACCAAAAGCCCTCTCCACATCTTTTTTTGCCGATTCTTGCAACCTCTTGAACGTCTTTTCTTTAACCTCGACATGAAATGTAGGAGCTTTCACAAAAACAGGCCATGATGGGTAGATACCATCGACAAGAAGAAAGCATCGTCTGTAATATCTTTCATTAACATAAAATGGAAAGAAGCATGCGGTACCATCTATTACGCTTCGAAACAACGGAGATGTGTACAAAACATTGATGTCATTGTTTGAACCAGGAACACCAAAATATGAATGCCAAAACCATAAATCATTCGACGTCTCCGCTTCAAGTATGATGGTTTGTCTTTTGACACCACCCCTAACATACGCCCCTCGCAACTCTCTTAGAGAATTTCTCCATTCGATATGTGTACAATCGATGCTACCGATCATCCCTGGAAAATGCCATCTAGCCTCATGCACGGCGTAAATACGTGTGATGTCGTGTCTCGTTGGTTTACGTAGGAACTCTTTGGTATACAATTTAATGATTGTCTTACAAAAGAATTGCAAACATTCACGTGAAGTTCTGTCCGACATAGCTAAGTATTCATCATATTGATTGGGAGGGTTACAGGTCGCTAGTTGGCAGATGTGCATGTTTGTATCGGCGTGAAACTTCGTTTGCCCCTCCCGTCGTAACGTTCTTGAAACCATTCTTCGCTTGCTTCGATGTCTCCAACAATATTTAAAAATAAATCTTTTGGTAAACGAAACCGATCTTTAAACGTTTCGGCATTGTAGACCGGATTCTCCACAAAATAATCCTTCATTAACATTTCGTTGGCATGTATACGATCACGATCCACCATTTCTTCTTTGAGCGGCTCGAACCTTCAAGTTCGTTATACACATTCTCAAAAAATTCAAGCGTCTCATTGTCGGAAGACACTTCGCTATCATTATCGGTGTCCATCGTAAACGAATCCGTAGGAAATTCCATCTTTTACCCAAGAAAGTGGTATAAATTTATGTTTTTGTGTGGGTGAAATATGTAGAATGTGTGGGTGAAATATGTAGAATGTAGTGATATATATATAGTGTTTAAGTTTTTTTTTATAAAATCCAAACGGTCAAATTCAAACGTACATATCTCACAATGGTTCAAAAATAATGTTTCTCCATGCGCGATCACGACCATGCTTAAGTTTTACCACACGTGATACACGGAACTGACGATGGTGTATTATGGTGTTCGACGCGTTATATGTTGCTCATAACGGGTTGCCCCGTCCACTCTAATGATCAGTGCTCACAGATTTCTGGGCGCCAGAGTTCAGAGAGAAAACGAAATTTTGAAGTCCAAAGGTGGTATCCTCGCCCCTTTCGTCCATTTTTAGGTTCCAACGTAGCGCGCTCTCTCTACATAAATTATGAGTTATTGCGAGAAACATAAAAACAACTCTAAATTACTAATTTTGGGATTTAAGTTTCATGTTTTTTAAAATTTTGTGTTTCCTACATTCATATGTATATTTTATATACATAAAAAAACCATATATTTCTAACTTTACATAGCCTACACACATGTAGGTAATTTAACTACACATAACTAAAAAACCATATATTTCTACCTTCACATAACCTACCTACATGTAGGTAATTTAACCTACACATAACTTACATATGTATAGATTATATAAAAACTAAAAATTTTTCATATTTTGTTCTGAATGATAGTGTGAGAAACAATAAATCTTACGTTTATAACATTTTCTTTACTTTTTAGGCTTTTATGATTGAAACCATAGGTTATTCATTTTATTCTGTGTGTTCTCGTAATATTTAGTGTTTGCATAGAGCCTTATATATATATATATATATATATATATATATATATATATATATGTGTGTGTGTGTGTGTGTGTGTGTGTGTGTGTATATATATAAGGTCATGATTTAGGGAAATGGTGAGAAGTGGGAGAACAGTGAGAATGATTATGGATCGTCAGATCAAAACAACTAATGGCTAATATTGTACGGTGGCGTTTTCGTAAATAACATTAACTTTTTAAAGTGTACGCACTTCAATAAGGGCAAAAAGGTAAATGTTCATCTACAAAAACACATCAAACGTGACCGAAACATATATACTTCCCATAGAAACGTCCTCAATTCCTACGGAAAACGCGAAAACCCTAGAAAACGCGAAACAACAAATATTATGGCGTCGAAAGATCTAACCAGATCCAGAGGCAAAAAAAATAGTGAGCTAACTTCGATTTACATTGTGTTAGTTTTATGATGTTTTTGACGTTCTAATTTTAACAATAAATTCGTAGTTTCTATGAGTGTGGAAGAGGAATGGTCATCTGCTCCAAAAAAAAAAAAACCAAAAAAACCACCGAGCAACGAAAGAAGAAAATAGGAGAACATGGTACATATTGTTACTTTTTATGATGTTTTGTTTGTAAAACTCCATATATCATGTAATACTTTGATACTTTGTTACTAAACGCTAGAACATGTATCGTTTGTTTAATATTGTTTAAATGTATGAGTACACAATTTTACATATATCATTTGTGTTATTAAACGCCAAGTATCATCTGTGAATCTGTGATTGTCTTATTGAACAACATATATAATTCGTGTGTGTGTTATTAAATTCCAAAACATTTATCAGTTGGTAGATTTGTTACTAAAAGCCAAAACATATATCATTTGATAGATTTGTGTTGTTAAACATTTGTCTTTTGAAAAACATGTATCATTTATGTTATTAAACGCCATAAACAAAAACACCATGAAAATTAATCATGTTTTATCGGCGAAGAGAGGTTGAGAGTGAGAATAAATGTGCTCACAGGCAAGGCCCACAACGCCAATAAGAGGAAGGCCTTAAATCAGGATGTTGAGGTTGAGGAAAAACCATTTTATGAGTTCAGTGGGGCTAGGGTTTTGTCAAGAGTAAAACTTACAAGCTTGACTGGTTGGTTTATATATCTAAACCAAAATCAAAGACAGGCAGTAGAACACATGGGGTTTGGTGCTGCACTAAAGATGAAAATAGATAGCGTACCAACAATGCTTAGGTACTTGTTGGTTGAAAATTACAATGAAATAATAAACAACCTAAATGTTGGCAACCATACAACATTAAACCAAACGTTCAAATAAACCAACTGAACTGGTGTGGTTATATCCTCCAATGCTTGCAACACGCCAAAACCGCATGGTCTCCAATAAATAAAACATGCTAATGAAAACACCATGATTTGAATAATTAACAAATAGTAACCATTGAAACATAAACCACATTCCAAAAAAAAAAACAAAAAATTGTAAAAAAAACCCAATGAAACAAGTAAAAAAATGACAAAAACGTCATATCTGTTGGATATCGATATAACGCCACTGAAACATAAACGCCATAAAAATTACTTTAAAAAAACGCCATTGAAAACAAGCATAACGATCAAAACGCCATTTCTATTGAAATTTTGTTTGGAACGGAATCATAACACCATTATTTAGGGGAACGTGGACAATGACAATCGTACCCCTTCACATCATTTAGCTCGCTATACCACGTGGCCGGCAAGGATCCGTTGCCATCATTTTAAAAGCTTTCACTGTTTTCTCCTGATCTCGTACCTATATATATATATACACACTAGTCGTTTACCCGCGCGATGCGGCGGGAAACATATCACTTAGGTTGGTGAGTTTAGGACCATGTACGGGGTGGTTTGGTTTTGAGACGTAACCAAAACCAAATTCACGATGCAACGGAAAACACAACACTTGTTAGTAATTTTAAGGGTGTGCATGAGAAGGTTCAGTTCAGTTGGGTCATAACTAAAATCTTAATTTTCGATTAAGGTACTTCAAAACAGGCAGGGTTACAATTCATGACGCGGTACTCGTTTTCTGTTAGTTTATCAATCCTCTTGTGATACATTGCTTACTATTTCTATTGCCTTTTTTATAGGTAACATTGGTGTGTCATGAACTTTATAGATAATAGTTAAATAATTAAAAAAATTCATACATTTGAAACGGTACAAGGAATCGGTTTCATTAGACCCATTGAATCTTTTAATCAATATAAATTATTATAAATTACTAAAACACAATGCGCATACTGACTTTAACCGAACAATATCGTTACCGGTATCTATATTATCTGAACAAGTTTTTTTTTAATGCCACGTAAATAAAATCTAGTTAATACTACTTAATATGATTGAGATGCCACGTAAATACTACTGGAACGATTCAAAATTTCAAATGGATGGAAGGTAGAATATGAAAAAAAAGCCACTATTATTACTAATATGTAATAATTTTTATTTAAAATATATATATACGACCAATTAAAAAAATTGGTTATTTATTTCATATAAATCAAACACATTGCTTAACATACTAATAATATTTAAAAAAGATTTGAGAACACATGCATGTTTACAAGACTGCCCAAAAGCTTAAGACAACTTATTATGCAATTTCTTATATTTTAACACTTTAAAAAAAATCTAACCATTAAATTTCAACCTTTCATCATCTACTTACATTTTTATAAATTAATTTATTTATCTTATTCTTTAAGAAGAGTTCATTAGTTGATAAGTTAATGGATAACCATTTCATGTGAGGATCAGGATGGTTCGTCAGACATCATTAATTAGGGATTGTTGCTTCTATATGGAGTTAAAGAATGTATTATTTATATTTCATATTGTAAATAGATATGTATAACTGATTTTGAAAATTAATTTAACTAATTGGATATTTGTTTACAAACCTTAAATCCAACCTATGTACTTGGTGAAGTTTTATCCATCTTTTAATAAGGTTTTTGTTAATTTAAAAATCATTGTGTGGCACACCTTCAATAAAAGTTTAAAACCATGGATGTAATAAGATTAGCATAGTATAAATAAGTATTCCGATAGATCTATTTAAGGTACAACTTGATTGGGTACATTATAAGGAACATGAAGTCATAAACAAAGCCATGATAAGAGAATCAACACTTGTATACCACTTCACCCTCACACCCTTTCATTTACTTATGAAAGAAACTCCTTTCTCAATTCTTCCTGCCAACTCTTTTTAAGCTTCTTCCAAACCAACACTGTTTGTTCCAAATTTAAGCAGATACAAATTAAAAAAATTATTTTAAATTTCGCAAAATAAATAAATAAATAAATCGGAATTTTGTGTGCATCATACCTATCATACTCATTCAAAGGTCCAAGTTGGTATATTTCTTCCACACCAGTGCGGCCTAATCTCACTTGGGTTGCAAAGAACGGAAGTCTGTCACCTACAAAACAACATTTTTAAAATAATTAATAAACTATGACCCGAGAAAAGGTATAGATATAACAATGTTTGTATAAAGCAGTTTTATACCCGAGATTCTATAAAAGCACACTCCACAATGTCAGCATCTCCTCTTAAGCCCTTGAGACAGCGATTTGCAAACTTAACTGTTGCATACGCCTGTATAGTTTTGCAGATACTTTATTTTAGTTCTCGGGTTTTAAAAGTTTTGATAGTATGAGCCTCATCAAGAATAAATATGAATTATACGACTTAGTACCATTGATAATGTTGCCGAACCAGCCCCAGCTTTCGCCTGAAATGGTTAAACTTAGGTTAATCAAAATCAATCTACGTATCAGTTACAACGAAAAAAAATAATATAAAGGTGACAGTGTTTTGCCAGTTTAATTATTAACGATTGAAAGGCTAATTCAGGTTATGCTTATATGACACGCTAACTGTTTATTTTTGTTTTTTTAAGAGGTAAAACAGTGACAAAAGTGTTTTGGGTCAACTTGACCCACTCAGTACCAAAAACATACCTGTTTTTGACCCATTACCCAACCCGCCTGACTGTCCATTTTGCTGCCTCTAAAATAGTGATCTGCCTTACCAAATTTAACTGAAAAAACTAACTGGTTTAGGCCTAAAGGACAAAACGTGTATCTTTTGAAAAAATAAAGTACAAAACTCGTCAATTTTAAACATAAGGACAGCGTCTGAAAATGGGTATAAAGATAAAGGACAATCCTTGAAATTCACTATTATATTTTGTGAAGAATGATGCTTACATTATTAGGGTGATTTTGCACTATATCAACAGCTTCCTGATTGCTAAGGTGCTCCCAAAGACCGTCAGACGCAAATATAACAAACCGATCTTCTGGCAGGATTTCATGCATCGAGACTGATGGGTCCGCGCTCAATATCGGCCTCCTTATAGGATCACGAAGCCGAAATTTAGCATATAATGGTTCCCTATTGAACTCTACTTTTTTTAGATATACATCACCTATAGATCTAGATATCTGCAAGACAATTTCAAAAACACAAACCTGTGTTATAAACAAAATATTCATCGAACACAATTTCATATTATTATTTTGATTTTTGACGATTAAATGTAAACAATAATTGATAAAGTTGACGGCAATGGGGTGTAGTCAAATGGGTCAAAAGGTTTGAACTTTGAAGTCAGCTAAAGTTTATTTTTAATTTTAAAAACCACATGCATCATTTTAAGATGAGCCCGGTCCGTACCGGTATCTAAAGTACCGATCCCGAAAATCTCCAAAATTGGGTACGGGTACCAAAAATGCTTGGTACGGTATTTGAAGGTAGACATCGGTGAAATACCGGTACCGTACCGAACCGAAAGTACCGATCCCAAAATCGACAAAAAGTGGTTAGCAAAATTATAGGTCAAACAAGGTTAACTATACCAATTCACATTTAACATCATTAGAATACATATAAAAAAAACTAAAATTTTCTTGAAGAAAACAGTATAGCAATCAAGATTAAAAACACAAATATTAAAATCATCATGACCTAATTAACCTGAATCTTTAAAATGGTCTGCAAAATTACTGATCAAACAAGGTCAACCATAACAATTCACATGAAACATCTTAAAAATCTATCAAAAAAACTAAAACTTTCATGAAAAAACAATACAGCAATCAAGATTAGCCACCCACTTGACTTGACTTAATACATCAAAATAGCAAGCCCTAAAGAATCAAAATTGAAGACTTACAGTTGCAAGTGTATGTCACTGAATGACTAAATCAATGAATATACTTCCTTAAATTATCTACAACATGCGCACATCAACAGTTCAACTAAGTACAATATTACTTCACAATTCAGATTCTCAATTCTGACAAAAACCTAAATCAAATCAATATCTGAGTCTATTTCACTTAATTAACAACAGTTTCTTTTCTTTAAAACATATATATATATATATAGATATATATATATATACGACAATGAAGCAGTAAGCCCTTGTCTTTTAGGGGATTAGGCCGTATGACCGGGCGAAAATGGTTATACAGGCAGTATCACTTTGTCAGTGGTCACGTCAGTGTACCCATCATACGGTCCGTGTATTTTGGTGAATTCCAACTCATATGCGTGTATAAGACATTAAGGTCCATATAATGTGCCAGTCTAACACACTATACAACTCGACCATTTTCGCCATGTCATACAGCCTCTATGACAGCCTCTATGACAGTAAGGGGTGGCAAAAAGGGTGGGTTGGGCAGGTTTGGGTAATGGCTTAGGATGGGTATGGGTTAAGATGGGTTTGGGTTAGGATGGGTTTATTAAGAAATGGGTTAGAATGGGTTTAGGTCGAGATGGATTTGGGCATGACAAGCTAAAAATATAAATAAATAAAAAATCAAAAAAATCAAAAAAATAAAAACAAAAAATTAAAAAAAAAATCAAAAAACGAATCAAAAAAATTTAAAAAAATCAAAAAACAAAAGGCCATCCTGTAATAGTCAAATGTTACACCACATCATCGCGGTATTTTTTTCAAGATTTCTCACAAAGAACTTGATTATCCGGATTGTTACCATCGTCGCGCATTCTTCGGCAAGACCATGCCTAGCTGCATCATGCAAACCAGGGCTGTAGTGTGCTTTATCCATGTTCTGTAATAAGATTTTGACAACATAAGCCAAACCCGTGAGCATAACCACTTCCTAAATCAATCTTGTTTCGAATACAAATCAATAAAACTGCAACTTCTTTTATTATAATTACTTTAAACAGATACAAAATGACTTCCATACATAAATCACATGGTGTTACTATCTTGAACACTCTTATCATCCTATATGTCAGTAAGAATTAACCGATAACCGCTCACCTCATTTGTAGAGTTGACAACAGCATCAACTTCCACATTCTAGGGGTTACCTCTCCACAAATAAATCTTGGAGTTTATTTCAACATCAACTGGAAATTTAGTAACCATACCATTCCCACTCCTCTCAGCCTCAGAATATACAGTTAACGGGTCCGGAAAGTGTAATCTTTGGTCTTCTTCGGTTTTATATGAACATCTTAAATCTACATGACTCCATCGAGGAACTTGGTCCAGAGTCACAACAGCATCCATGGTAGGTAGCTTTCAAAACAAATGGAAACATAATTATATTCTGATTGATTAAACTACTGGAAGTGAAATTGAAAAGATATGATTATCTTGGTAAGGTTGCATCATAAGTATATACAAAATAACATAATAGATTAAAAGGTTACTCACATCGCCATAAGCTCCTCCGACAAGAGATCTGTACTATCCATCACATGGGGTGCGACTATTGACCCTAGTGAACCATAACAGTCGTTCATCCGCACTTCAGCTCATCACCTCAGCCTCCTTATGTTGCTACCGGAGAAGCAACCTTAACCGCCGTCGTCAGGTTTATATGTGAAACCCTAGCCGTCATTTGTTCTGCTTCGGTGACATAAACCTTAAAGTAGTCGGCTCTCCTTCTCCATCGCCTCTCTCTTTATTTCTCGTTCTCTCTGTGTATCCCTCTCCTCTCTTTTAATTTGGGAATTCAAAATTTGAAAATGCAGAGAGATGAATTTGACAATTTAGGGGAAATGTTTTAGAAGCTTTTGAAAATGAGATCTGGCGAGTAAACAATTGGGATCATGATCCGTGTGAAGAGTAATGGATGGTAGGATCATGATCCATGTGTAGTGATGGATGGTAGGATGATGATCTGTGTGTTTTTGTTTGTTTTTATAAGGGTAGTATTGGAAAGTGAGGATATAATTGTGTTAGTTGTGGTTAAAAGATTTGTACATCATGCTTGAAAGGTGTTTTAAGGGAAGTGGTAAATTACCTTAAGTCGTCCTTCTAATATGCTTTATAATATAGTATATATATATATATATATATATATATATATATATATATATGATAAAAAAATTAAAAAAATTAGCATTTACTTGTGGGGTTTAGATTTATGGTTTAGTTTTTAACATTTAGCTTGGGTGGGGTGGGTAGGGGAAGGGGGGGTTTAGGTTTTGGGGGTGGGGGTTAAGTTTTTTTAGGTTTTTGGGGGTGCGAGGTGGGGTGTTAGGGTTTTTTTTAGGTTTTTGGGTGAGGGTGTAGTTAGGTTTTTTTGGTTTTTTTGTTGAGATGTAGTTTTTTTTTGGGAGGGGGAGCGTTGGTTAGGGGTGGTGAGTGTTTAGGTTTTTAGGTGGTGGTAGTGGTGGGTGTCTAGGTGTTTAGGTTTTTAGGTGGTCGATCAACCAATAAAACTTAGATTATGAAGGATTTTGAGTAATTTGATGTTTGGAGGTGAACCCCACCATTGGTGGTAAAGATGGCGACATGGTATGTCACCCATGTCAAATCTTTGTTCAATTCTTCATATAATATGTTATATGTGATGAATTCTTAGATATTAGTACGTACGCCAAGTGTTTGATGAAATGACTAGGTGAAGTTAAAAGGTGAAATTGAATGCAAGAATTTGGTAATTAGATATAGAATGTGATAATCAGGTGTTTGATAGTTAAGTTAGCATGAGATATGCGTCTTGGATGGAATACATGTCGTTATTTAGTTGATGAAATGATTTTGGTAAAAGTATGCATTAGGAGTTTGTACTCCATATTTTGTTGGTGGTGCACACCATGTGTCGGACTAGTTGCTTAATGGTAATTTAGAAATGGACGTGTACTAAATATTTAGCTTGTGGACTTACGAGTAAAGAATGATGTTGAGATTATGTTAAATTGCTAACTTTAAATGTGGTTGACAATTGTAGGATCATGAGAGCCTTAGTATGTACTGAATTGGTTATATATGTGCATAATGTAATTACTAAATCATGTGGTTGTATGTGTCCTAAAACATGAGCATGAAATGTATATGGCGTCTTTAGTATGGTCTACTACATCAATATGGAAATAAGTTCCTACGTTGGAAATTTGTATGCTTGACCGTTGACTTTATCAAAAGTCCACAAATATGTTAGTATCATGGTTAGATTTTTGAATATGAATGTAAGATTATGAGGAATCATGTGATACGTGTGTCACACCCCGACCACGTAGAACATACAAAACGTGGCGGAAACATCGGGGAGTGTTGTAACATAATTAATTGTTTCAAATCCATGGCAATTGAAGTTTCGTTTTATTGATTAAAGGTGTTACAATGTCTTAACAAACAAGAAATACAACATAATTAACTAGTCTTGCATCTTTTATTGTCACTAAAGCCCAAGTCTGCCTATGTGTATTTTGATCATCTTATGCAATAGCTCCTGAAAAACACATGTGAAAATAGGTACGTCAGCATAAAAATGCCTGTGAGATACATAGGTTTTGTGAAAATAAGATTCATGACTTATGTTTGAGAAAATGTTTAGTCATGAACCTTGTTATTTGCTTTGTCTTTTAAATCATTTGAAAAACGATAAGATCAGATGATAAGTATAAATAAATGTAAGGTTAAATGAATAACCATGTAAAATGAGTTTGTATAAGATAAGTTGTTTGTAAAAAAATGTCTTGTGAAAAGTATGTTATTTGTATAAAATGTTATTTGTATCAAACTGAAATGATTCAAATAACGCTACGATATGTAATGCCATACAAACACTTATATATAGGAAGTACCAGCGGCGTATCCACCATGCTTGTATCATATTACACACGCATCGTTACTTAATCACTTAATCAAACCAAACCAAACAATGTAAAATGTTCATGTCAAGATGTAAATCATGTCAAAATGTCTATGTCAAATATCCATGTCAAATGTCTATGTCAAATATCCATGTATGGCAAGTGAAATGTCTCAACTAAACCATATGCACAAAAACAAAGTATTGAAGTAAAACTTGGTTTAAATCAAAGTTATGTTTTGTGGGTAATACATGATCAAATGTCAATCATGTTAAAATGTCTATGTCGAAATGTCTATGTCAAATGTCTATGTCAAAATGTCATGTAAAACGATGTACTAAGTAATGCACACAATGGCAATACATAGCATGAAATGTAATGAAATCATGTACTATAATGTACCAACGAACATAGCAGTATATGATGTGAAAACAGGAAAGCAGGAAAGTAACAAGTAGGCACATGTGTTCCACCCCAAAACAGTTTGGAAAACAGTAAAAGAGGGGTCTATGTACTCACTTGAGATTGCTCAGAAGTCCTAGGATAACCACCAAGCAATGCTAGAGATCGCGGAATATCAAACGGCACCTAATATAGGTAACTACATTAATAAACCGGACCTAAATCGGAAGACTGGGTAGCATGAGGGTTTGTAAACCAAATGAGTGTAGGAACTCATGTGATATGGTTAATCAAAGCCTACATACTAAATGAAACTTAACCTAAGTGTCTACGACCCATTACGACCCGTTTAGGTAGCTTATGCTACTTTAACGCGTCGTTCGCGTGGAACGCGTTCGGACCGCCTAACTAGCCCTATGACAAGTGTTATATGCCTAAACATGTTACATAATCAGTTATGTGACAAAAGTTTAGGTTACATATGCTTAATTACCAATTATACATGAAAAGGGTATTCTGGTAATTTACCTAAGGCATATAAACTACCTATCATACAACTACTTAAACGATGTGACCATAGGGTATAACCTCGGAAGGTTATGCCCTATACTAGGGTCACCTAATGTATTTGGTCGGATCCTAATGATCGACCAAACTGGGTCGGGTTCGAAGGTATAAGCGATTTATCAGATCGCTTACCCTACGACCCTAGACAACGTGGTAATCAGTAGGCATAGTCCCAAGGGACTATAACCAACGTGATTACACTCACGTTGCGAAGTTCAAACGAACTTCGCATTGACCATTACTGGTCAACGCTGAAAGTCAAACAAAGTTTGACTTTCGGACTCGAAAAGCAATAAAATAAGGAAAAGAACGAAAGAATACTTACGAAGGGTCCCCGAATGCTAATCCCGATTCAAGAATCTCAGGTATGAAACAATGGTTTCAACTTAGAGCTCTCAAATCAGAATTCTTGTGCAAAATGAGGTTGTGTGGGTTGGGTATTTATAGGAATACCCGAACCGTTAGGATCGTTCCATGGAAAACGTGCCATGAATCCAACCCGTACACTTGTCGGAACCTTATGGTGGCTGGAAATCCATCCTTATCAGATGACTAGATAATTAGGAATGTGTGGTTGTGGTTAATCCAGCTGAAAACAGGCTGTTAAGTACATTGCATCTGGTCTGCAGACCCCTAGCGCACCGCTACGCTAAAAGTGTAGCGCACCGCTAGGCTTAAGTTTGGCAGATTTACACTTTTGGTCCCTGTCATGCATTCAGCCCATTTTCGACACGTTTAAGGCCCGTTAACCCCATTTCAAAGCTCTAAAATGAAGTTAAAGTATAGGGAACTTAAAATGTGTTCAAAAATATCTCGGATGTCGGTTCGTTTGGTCGTACGAACGCGATGTTCGCTTAATTACGATGGAATGCGCACAAGCGCGAAAAACGATCCAAATGACGCGACGAATGGATTTTTCTTAAGGCGAACCATAAAATATAATGTAGTCATGCTTACATAAATTTTTGGATGTCCGGATGTATTCAGAACGTAAGTTATGCGCGAAAATGCAAACTTGTGCACTTTTTGACGCTTTTAGTCCCTGAATGACACAAAAGTTTATTTTAGCATACCGAACACCTCAAAGCCTATTTCTAAGCTATGTAAAGGATATTTATGGTATGTTTAACTTATGGTCATGTTCCGGAAGGTCTGTTACAGTTCAAATTGGCATACTTTCGTAGTTTGTCAACTTTAGTCCCTGTAAGCGATTAAACTTTGATTTCACCACACCAAACCTTTCAAAACTTATATCTAAGTTATGTAAAGGTTATTTAAGGTATGTTAAGCCTATTTCACTATTCCGGAGTGTTCGTTGGATTAAACTGGTTATATCTACTCATCAGAGCGCGTATAACCCTCCAGAAAGCGATTTAAAGCTTGAAATCGAACAAGAATTGATATGTGTAAACGATACACATATTTTTACAAATCCCAAGTATGAAATACTATATTTCATTGGTTTGGCATTTGTTTGATGGTTGGAGTGGCACAGGTGTTACAACGTGTTAGACCAATTATGTGTTATGTGTGATGATGAACGAAAGGAGTCATTTTTCACCATTTCTTCAGAAACAAAAATGAACGAAAGGAGTCATTTTTCACCATTTCTTCAGAAACCAAAAATGAACGACAAGAGTCATTTTTCACCATTCCTTCAGAAACCAAAAATGAACGACAAGAGTCATTTTTCACCATTCCTTCAGAAACAAAAAATGAACGACAAGAGTCATTTTTCACCATTCCTTCAGAAACCAAAAATGAACGACAAGAGTCATTTTTCACCATTCCTTCAGAAACCAAAAATGAACGACAAGAGTCATTTTTCACCATTCCTTCAGAAACCAAAAATGAACGACAAGAGTCATTTTTCACCATTTCTTCAGAAACCACAAATGAACGACAAGAGTCATTTTTCACCATTCCTTCAGAAACCAAAAATGAACGACAAGAGTCATTTTTCACCATTTCTTCAGAAACCAAAAATGAACGACAAGAGTCATTTTTCACCATTCCTTCAGAAACCAAAAATGAACGACAAGAGTCATTTTTCACCATTTCTTCAGAAACCAAAAATGAACGACAAGAGTCATTTTTCACCATTCCTTCAGAAACAAAAAATGAACGACAAGAGTCATTTTTCACCGTTTCTTCAGAAACCAAAAATGAACGAAAAGAGTCATTCTTCAGACACCTGACCAAACTAGCTGTGGTTTCCGTGCACTGAATTCCATAATTATGTATGCATCCATAATTACGCAATTCCTTGCATAGTCCGCACAATTTGCTTGTAATGTGGAGGGGAGGAAAATCAAACCTGTAATGAGCGTGACTAGACTACCATAGGGTCCTTTTAATTAGATCTACAAACGATCCTTTTAATTAGGCCACCAAGGAGTCCTTTCAGCTATATCATCACATGATATCCCTAACCAGATTTTTTTTGGATCAATCTGATTACCTAGACCACTCAGGGGTCTAATTATGGAATAGTACAATATAATCCAAGGATCTTTACTATCACGTAAAAGCCCATTGAGGATTTAATATAGTACCTTTGGATATCCTACTACGAATTCCTTATACAAAGATATGGAAGATTCTTCGAGGATTTGGATAACAAAAACTTGGATTACACAAAAACATAAAAGGAAACACATAAGCACATAATCACATAGTTGTTTAACTTGTTTATTAATTTGTTATCTTTGGACACGGATACTTAAAGCACACCAGGAATCCATTTCGTGGATTTCATTTGGCACTTTAATCATTTCAAGAACCCATCCATGAAGATAGGATGATCTACCAAAAATTCGATTTTCGTTTTCAGGAAAACGCAATATTCGAATTAAGGTACACAATAATTTAGGACATACGGAAATACCCTTGGGTACCCTATTAAAAATTTATAGTGGTACTTGGGGTATTCGTACGGAATTATAACTTGCACCTTGTACTTCGTTTCTTTGAAAGAGACGGGTACTTAGGATTCTTGTGGAAAACGCAAGAGATTGTAAAATGGAAGAATTTTGGGGGTAGTTTGCTTTTCAAGGAATATGATTCCTTGATTGTCGGTATTGTAGGGGATATGTTGTTTATGCATACAACCACATAAATACATTGCAATATAAATAAAAAGATTTATTTATTAACAATGATAACAACTGTTTCATGGACCTTGACAACAAAAGAAAATAATACATAAGATGTGATTATTTCTAAAGAGTGTTGTCTTCTAGTCGGTCAGATGCTCATCTCTGTGCTGGATTAGCATTAGCACGCTTTGGGCAATTTCTTCGGAAATGTCCCATCTCGCCACACTTGTAGCAAGAACCTGGTGCAAAGCGAGCTCGAGCAGTTTTAATGTTAGCTTGATTTGGTGCAACTGCTGCTACGCAAACTTTTGCTGTATGACCTTTACGTCCACAAATTTGGCATTCGCGGCACTTCACATTAACATGATGATAAAGGTTACATTGGTTGCACAAAGGTGAAGTTCCATTGTATGGTTTCCTAGCATGGGGTTTAGCTGGTTGGTTGGGGGCGGCTTGATCATTGTGAGCGACCATGGCGAAGTTCTGAGAAGCCTTTTGCTTCTTTGACCGCTCAAGGGATCCAGTCTGTTCATCCATGGTCTTTGATTCCTCGATCGGTTTCTTGTCACCCTTTCGGAAAAGCTTACGTTTCCTGATCTGAGATTCAGTCAGGGTTGCAGATAACTCAATGGCCTGCCTAACCGTAGTGGGGTTACTACCAGTAACAATGTCTTGAACTGAGTCAGGGAGACCATCAATGTATTTTTCGATTGCCTTATCCAAAGGCGTGACCATGGTAGGACACAACAGGCTCAGCTCCTCATATCGATCAGTGTATGCTCGATGTTCGCCGCTGTCTTGCTTAAGGTCGTCGAATTCCCTTTCCAATGCCCTGATCTCGTGACGAGGACAGAATTCCTTCATCATCAGTGCTCGAAGTTCTTCCCATGTTTGCGCCAGTGCCTCTTCGGCACCCCTATCTCTCACCACACCGTTCCACCATGTCAAAGCTCGTTTCTCAAAGACACTAGATGCAAAATCTACCTTTCGCTCGTTTGGACATTGAACATGCCTGAAGGTGCTCTCTAGACTCTCGAACCATTGCAGAAGTGCAGTCGCTCCTTGAGACCCAGAAAACTTTGATGGCTTAGCCGAGTTGAACGTCTTGAAGTTGCATGGGGCATTATTGTTGTTGATAGCTTGGTGACATTGGGAAACGATGATCGGGATTGCAGCAGTCATTTGCTGTGTAATGACAGCTGCCAGCTCGTCAACAGATACCGGATTTTCGCGTCGTGGAGGCATTCTAAAAGAGGAGAACATGAAAAGAAACGAGTGAGAGAATTAGACGAAATGAATGAGATGAAACAAATCTGATGAAAGCAAGGATTGTGGTCATTTGTTTGTTACTACAAAGCAACAAACGACCTCGGTGATTAATCAAAGTAATTAGGTCAAAAATAATGTATCGCGAAGACATGCTCGCCTATAAGTGAACACTCATCCCAAGAATTCCCAGGTAAGCACAACTGGTCTCGCGTCTGATGAGATGTATACGAAGTGCTTGCCTAGACAGAAAACCCAGAATACAGGCATTCACCCTTCCAGTTTGCACGTGTTCACATTATTAAAAACCCAAAACCTTGACGAAAGTTTTGAAAACTCAAAGGGGTTCAAAACCGTATAACAGAGGGTTCAAAACCTTACAATAGAGGGTTCAAAACCTAGTAATCAATCATCCTAGAACAGATGATTAGTTTTCAAAGCGGTTTTGAAATTTATGTTCTTGTTGTGGTCGTCGCCTAAGGATAGGTGACGGTATTGTTTTATGACTAAACGCAAGTAAACTCGCGTTAGGGTCCTAAGAAGGTTATAGACTAGGTCAAAGCAATACTAATAACCTAATTCCCTATAACCATTGGCTCTGATACCATCTTTTCTGTCACACCCCGACCACGTAGAACATACAAAACGTGGCGGAAACATCGGGGAGTGTTGTAACAGAATTAATTGTTTCAAATCCATGGCAATTGAAGTTTCGTTTTATTGATTAAAGGTGTTACAATGTCTTAACAAACAAGAAATACAACATAATTAACTAGTCTTGCATCTTTTATTGTCACTAAAGCCCAAGTCTGCCTATGTGTATTTTGATCATCTTATGCAATAGCTCCTGAAAAACACATGTGAAAATAGGTACGTCAGCATAAAAATGCCTGTGAGATACATAGGTTTTGTGAAAATAAGATTCATGACTTATGTTTGAGAAAATGTTTAGTCATGAACCTTGTTATTTGCTTTGTCTTTTAAATCATTTGAAAAACGATAAGATCAGATGATAAGTATAAATAAATGTAAGGTTAAATGAATAACCATGTAAAATGAGTTTGTATAAGATAAGTTGTTTGTAAAAAAATGTCTTGTGAAAAGTATGTTATTTGTATAAAATGTTATTTGTATCAAACTGAAATGATTCAAATAACGCTACGATATGTAATACCATACAAACACTTATATATAGGAAGTACCAGCGGCGTATCCACCATGCTTGTATCATATTACACACGCATCGTTACTTAATCACTTAATCAAACCAAACCAAACAATGTAAAATGTTCATGTCAAGATGTAAATCATGTCAAAATGTCTATGTCAAATATCCATGTATGGCAAGTGAAATGTCTCAACTAAACCATATGCACAAAAACAAAGTATTGAAGTAAAACTTGGTTTAAATCAAAGTTATGTTTTGTGGGTAATACATGATCAAATGTCAATCATGTTAAAATGTGTATGTCGAAATGTCTATGTCAAATGTCTATGTCAAAATGTCATGTAAAATGATGTACTAAGTAATGCACACAATGGCAATACATAGCATGAAATGTAATGAAATCATGTACTATAATGTACTAACGAACATAGCAGTATATGATGTGAAAACAGGAAAGCAGGAAAGTAACAAGTAGGCACATGTGTTCCACCCCAAAACAGTTTGGAAAACAGTAAAAGAGGGGTCTATGTACTCACTTGAGATTGCTCAGAAGTCCTAGGATAACCACCAAGCAATGCTAGAGATCGCGGAATATCAAACGGCACCTAATATAGGTAACTACATTAATAAACCGGACCTAAATCGGAAGACTGGGTAGCATGAGGGTTTGTAAACCAAATGAGTGTAGGAACTCATGTGATATGGTTAATCAAAGCCTACATACTAAATGAAACTTAACCTAAGTGTCTACGACCCATTACGACCCATTTAGGTAGCTTATGCTACTTTAACGCGTCGTTCGCGTGGAACGCGTTCGGACCGCCTAACTAGCCCTATGACAAGTGTTATATGCCTAAACATGTTACATAATCAGTTATGTGACAAAAGTTTAGGTTACATATGCTTAATTACCAATTATACATGAAAAGGGTATTCTGGTAATTTACCTAAGGCATATAAACTACCTATCATACAACTACTTAAACGATGTGACCATAGGGTATAACCTCGGAAGGTTATGCCCTATACTAGGGTCACCTAATGTATTTGGTCGGATCCTAATGATCGACCAAACTGGGTCGGGTTCGAAGGTATAAGCGATTTATCAGATCGCTTACCCTACGACCCTAGACAACGTGGTAATCAGTAGGCATAGTCCCAAGGGACTATAACCAACGTGATTACACTCACGTTGCGAAGTTCAAACGAACTTCGCATTGACCATTACTGGTCAACGCTGAAAGTCAAACAAAGTTTGACTTTCGGACTCGAAAAGCAATAAAATAAGGAAAAGAACGAAAGAATACTTACGAAGGGTCCCCGAATGCTAATCCCGATTCAAGAATCTCAGGTATGAAACAATGGTTTCAACTTAGAGCTCTCAAATCAGAATTCTTGTGCAAAATGAGGTTGTGTGGGTTGGGTATTTATAGGAATACCCGAACCGTTAGGATCGTTCCATGGAAAACGTGCCATGAATCCAACCCGTACACTTGTCGGAACCTTATGGTGGCTGGAAATCCATCCTTATCAGATGACTAGATAATTAGGAATGTGTGGTTGTGGTTAATCCAGCTGAAAACAGGCTGTTAAGTACATTGCATCTGGTCTGCAGACCCCTAGCGCACCGCTACGCTAAAAGTGTAGCGCACCGCTAGGCTTAAGTTTGGCAGATTTACACTTTTGGTCCCTGTCATGCATTCAGCCCATTTTCGACACGTTTAAGGCCCGTTAACCCCATTTCAAAGCTCTAAAATGAAGTTAAAGTATAGGGAACTTAAAATGTGTTCAAAAATATCTCGGATGTCGGTTCGTTTGGTCGTACGAACGCGATGTTCGCTTAATTACGATGGAATGCGCACAAGCGCGAAAAACGATCCAAATGACGCGACGAATGGATTTTTCTTAAGGCGAACCATAAAATATAATGTAGTCATGCTTACATAAATTTTTGGATGTCCGGATGTATTCAGAACGTAAGTTATGCGCGAAAATGCAAACTTGTGCACTTTTTGACGCTTTTAGTCCCTGAATGACACAAAAGTTTATTTTAGCATACCGAACACCTCAAAGCCTATTTCTAAGCTATGTAAAGGATATTTATGGTATGTTTAACTTATGGTCATGTTCCGGAAGGTCTGTTACAGTTCAAATTGGCATACTTTCGTAGTTTGTCAACTTTAGTCCCTGTAAGCGATTAAACTTTGATTTCACCACACCAAACCTTTCAAAACTTATATCTAAGTTATGTAAAGGTTATTTAAGGTATGTTAAGCCTATTTCACTATTCCGGAGTGTTCGTTGGATTAAACTGGTTATATCTACTCATCAGAGCGCGTATAACCCTCCAGAAAGCGATTTAAAGCTTGAAATCGAACAAGAATTGATATGTGTAAACGATACACATATTTTTACAAATCCCAAGTATGAAATACTATATTTCATTGGTTTGGCATTTGTTTGATGGTTGGAGTGGCACAGGTGTTACAACGTGTTAGACCAATTATGTGTTATGTGTGATGATGAACTGAATTGCGTGGATGTTGAACAATGTGATTGTCAATTCATGTCTTATGCATGTTAATGAATGATGGACAAATGAAAGTAAACATAACTAAGAATTGAAAATGAATGTTGATATGGATGAACATGTATATTAACAGTGTTATGGACATGATGGCATAAAATGATAGGAATCATCATAGCATGGACTCAAGCGTGGAAGGCTAACGGGTTAAGAGGAGGCAAGGAAGTGAACATAAATATCGATGCTTAAGGTAAGTGATTCTCGAACTCAGTTTCTTATTTTGCAATGAAGTTTTGTATACAAGAGCAAAGGGAATCACGAAAGGATGGAAAGATAGTGGTAATACCAAGGTAAGTAATGTCATAACGGGTTATTTGTGGTTTAAATATGAATGGGCTCATTTATTAGGAGTAAACGGGTCAAACTTGGAATATGTTATTCACAAGGATTTGAGTTATGATATATGAGTGGTTTTTATGTATTGATTAACTTATTGGGGATAAAGTTTTAGTTGTGAAAAAAAAAAGATGCCTAAGTATACAAAATGTGTAAAGTAATTAAGATACCCAGAGGCTACGCGGCCGTGTTAATAACTGTGTTGAATTCTAACACGATGGTTTCGCTGTTCTGTCATTATATACATATGTATGATCAAGGTTGAGAATTTAAGCACTTATAAGGATTATTACTCACTTGTATCGATTATACAAAACCCCTTAAGGGTATATGACCAACATGATAACTTGGATTACACCTAATAAAGGTAAATGGGTCATGAACCAAGCGACTCAAACCGAATAAACATGATATGCTTGTAGTACGTGCAAATAGCTGTGTAAGGTACGGATGGGTATGGGATCCATATTGAAGTATTTAAAAGGATACAATAGGTTTGTTGGTGCGCATGTAAATCTATACGAGAAAGATTAAATTGTATGAGGTAAACGGACTATTACACATGCGCCTTTGTATTTGTTTTTGTTTTGTATGTATAATGTAGGGACTAGGATTTGTACGTATGAATGTGTTAGTACGTAAGTTGTATGTATGTGTATAGATAAGAAGGGGTAGATGCATGAATTGGAATTTTGTACATACGAATGAATGGGAATTGCATTTATGGTTTTAATATGTATGAGTATTAGCGATGCTAACCATATTTCTTTTAATAATAGAATGAAAGTGCTGGTATGCTATTGTTGGCCTTATGAAGTTTTGTCATTAGGATACAAAGATTGAATTTGGATAGATGTCTGAATGGATTAATATACGTAGAAAGAATGCGACGTGGTTGTATAATTATGCAAGTTTAGATTATGTATAATATTATCAAGTATTGATGAAGTGAATGAATGTAATGACTGCAGGTTACACGGAATCACAGATCGTCATTATGGAATGTAAGCTGTTGAAGATCAAGTCATAACCCAGGTTGTACGGGAGCGTGTGGTCATGTAGTTAGTAATGCATGCCACATTTTATTTCTTAAATGAGAATGAAGAATGTAAATATTGTTTAAGAGTCATTTAAAAGGGATTTTCGAGTATGTCAGAATTTTTATGATGAAAGAATTTTTAAGGTTCGTATTTCCGCTACGTCTTTTTGGTTAAAACATGGTAGGGTCTTGCATCTTACAATGATTCTGCATAGATATCCTTCGAGCATGTTCAACGAGACAAATGATAAATAGTATAGCCGATACAAGTGGTAGGAGCCTGCAACCATAAAACATGCGCCAGGCTCTACGTACACAATTTCCACGATGTTCCATCGAGTAGGAGACAAATAGTACAAAATGACAATGACGTGTAGCCAATCAGCGTGCGCCATTCCCTGCTACACGACCTCCACTCATAACTAATGACAGACTCGACAACATGTAGATTTGGTAGGCCATGTGGCACAAATCAATGTGCGACAATGTCTCTCTCCCTATACAAACACTATCCATCGTTTCAGATGGGACAAACCGAATAGTCCTTGTTGGCGACATCTAGCCCATAGCCCATCAGCCCATCCTTTCTACACACTCTTCGGCTATAAATACCAACCTTCAACCACATGTTTAAGGACCAGTTCTCTCACTCTCTCACAATATTCACACACACTCATTTTACTCTCATAAAACAATTACTTATTCTCATGTTAGAGGGTGGTTACGAGAAGAACCCCCACCTCTCCTTCTCATGACGAGCTTCACGGTGTTCTTGTTTTGTAGATTTACTCTCAAAACATCATCATTCATGAGATTAAGGATTAACCCCTTGTCGAGACTACCTCTTTGAGTTTAACCCGTGTGGATTAGAACTGGTGTTTCTTCATTGGAGCCATCTGATTTTTCTTTTACTACAAACAACTTTCATCTTTTTTCTCTTTGATCATATTCAATGGTTGATCTAACCCCGCTAGATCCACCTTACGATTCAATAAGCAGATCTGCGGATATAGGGACCACCTCGCACGGTCCTGAAACCCATGACAGCTGGTATGAATGAGTGGAATACAATCTCGGTACATACCATCATGTAGAAACTAGTGATGCGCGGATGCACCAATATCGAAACATCGAATCTCCAAATCCAGCCACGCAGTTCTCAGCTTTGGTACCAGAGGAGGAGACTCTCGTCTTATGGTACATGAAGTCTCAAGCAGCGTTGGATGTTTTGTGCAGGCGCAACCACCAATGTCGTAAAACGAGCACATTACTCGGGTTTTAACCTATTGTTTACTTCCCTGTGACTGCGCACCGTCACACATGTCGGTCGGACATGAGGACGAGAATCGACAACACATGCACAGAGACTCTCATCACAGTGTGAGTACCACGTGCAACACACATGCTGATACCAGAAGAGTCAATGATGCTCAATACGAACATCTTCGTAGGCAGACTTCTGTCCAGCACCGTCTAGGCCCCCGCATAATCCTTGATGAGTGGGACACACAGATTGAGGAGTTCAACCTTATATATCAAAAGGGAGACAACACAAGTGTTTACACCAACTGAATGCAAGGCAGTTGCGCAACTTACAAACCGTGTACTCGCGCAGCGTATAATCTAAATGACGAAACCGATTATTCATTGGGGTACAGACCAGCGGCGGCCGCAGAACAATCAAAGTTCGTTCAAAACATCACTTTGGCCCTGTTGGAAAAGGAAAAACTCTCGCTCAATGTTGGGAAGTAACAGGCCTATCAGATCTAGATGACCATATATGATTGTTCACTAGCACATAGTTCGACAGTTCACCTGTGGCCTTGCGCCATTACTGCCCACCACCCTGCGCCACTGCGTGAGGCTGCCGGTGGGTGGGGGGTCATCCCCCCTCTCTCTCGCATGACTCTTTCTCTCTCTCTACAATTTCTTCTTGTCAATGGCTATGATGGTTATGGTGGTGGTGGTGGAAACTGGTTGTTGTTGGTGGATAGTATAGATAGAGAAGAAAGTGTGTATGTGTTTAATTTTGTGTGTGTGCAGTAGTAGTAGTAGCAGTAACAACAGCAGTAGTAGTAGTTTAAAAAAATAAAAAAACTATGTGAAATGACTATTTTACCCCTGATCGAACAACGTTTTTAAACTTGTAGTTAGTTTTTTTATTGAAATGACACATTTCGTGAACCTTAGGGACAAAAATGGTACAATACTAAAATTTGACCTAAAACGACCTAAGTGGACAAACCAAAAGGATGTAACTGACAGTTAACTCTAAAGTACATACTAATGTGATACTTAAACGTTATATACACCTACGAATGTTGACTCGTTTTATCATGTATTTCAGAAAAGTATTTGACCTATGACGTTAAAATAATTTATTTGAAAGTAAAACTATGGCATTCGTGATAGTTGAATTTTGATTTGTTTTGTCAAACTTTTTGAAAACATGTATAATATAATGCATTTTTTTTGTTTGTTTTATATTAATTATCGGCAACCACCTTTCCACCTTAATAAATTTTGAGGTGACACCTAATTTCCTAACTAGCATAATTTAATTGAGATGTGTTTCTAACTTCAAACATCATCATATGTTATGTTTGTGTAGGGTGGTGACATTGTCTTCTTAAATTTGTAAATTAGATTACTGAACGAATGTGTACAATTGTGTCTATTTTTTTTTAGGGTTTTCTAGCATAACTATTGTTTTAAAAGCTTATAAAATGGCTTTTTAGCTTAACATACAAATAAACAACTGCACCTATCGTGTTATAGTATATTATTAAAAGTAAGCGCCTACCCAGGGATTCGGTGTCTCCAATTACTCAACCTCGTCGTTGTTTAATCGGTGATAAAGTAGAAATGTGTTTACAAAAGTAAAGTAAATAAACATGAAACAAAATTAAACATAACATAAAATCTAGGAGAGAAACAATCAGAGATTTGGAATCCCTTTGGCCTTTAATAACCTTGATAAAATAAGTAATATTTAAATGTATTCGAGTAACGAGTTAAATAAGGTATCTCATCTTGAGACGGGAAATAGCACATCGGGCGAAGTATTCCTAAACTCCTCGTACACCCGTATAAAATGAAGTAAACACATGGGGCGCACATCTCCGATAAACTTACTTGCAAGATCGGAATGCACAAACATTAAATCTATGCTTCAAGTGTAAAATCCACTTCCTAGGTTAAACGTACACCAGGATTTATAACTACAAGCCCGGTAGTACTGCCATGCAAGTGATACATAACCAAAGAAAGTCACAAAAGCCAATTCCGTGATATCTCTGGCATTCATGACTTTGAAATTGAAAATTTTACCCACCATATGTAGTGTGATAAGCATGTTTGTATAAAGATGAACAAACTCGAAATGCGTGCAAAGGCTACATCGGGTGAATATATACACACACAAGTTCAAAACCCAGGTTTAACTTGTAACACCCCGATCGCATATACAACCCGCAACGGAATCGTCGGGGAGTCAATTTACAAATTGCTCCCAACACATGGTACTAAAGTTTGATTATATTGATTATATTGTTTTACAAACACAAAGGAATACAAGTAATTGTTTTTAGATTAAGAAGAAATCTAAGGCCCGAGTGCATTCTTATGTGTAGGATGCTTGAAATGTCGATACCTGAAACATATGTGAAAATAGACGGTCAACAATAATGTTGGTGAGTGACATAGCTTTTGTTGGCCAAATTTATGGAAAAAGCTTTGTTATTACAATACATTGTCCAACTACACGAGTTGTTGAATGAAAATAGATTTTTGTAGCCAATATATGGCAAAAAGTTTAGTATTGCAACATATTGTTTTTTATAGTAAAACATGTGACAAAAATGTTTTGTAAATATCGATACGTATAAAACCAAGTAATTTTTTGTTAACAAAAATTGTACATTGTTCTTTGTTTCACGTGTACTTCGTCTCATTATAGCACAAAATCATCAAGTGATTTTAGATAACATTGCGATGGGTAATACGATAAGAGCATGGTATGCACCAAATGAAACATATACATTATATTAAATAAGGTATAAAAACAACCCTTTTTAGTACTAATGTTGGAAAAAAGTGTGTTCCTTTGTATACTTTTGATTTTCAGGATTAAAAGAGGTTAAACATACAAAAGGAACAAATTAACAGCAAAAACCAGCATAAATACGAAAGCAGAAAGTTGATACAATATACCAACCCTCCGAACTTCACCCCAAGACCAAGAACAACAAACCATAAGCCAAGCACAGGCTGTCACACCCCGACCGCGTAAAACAACAAATCGCGGCGGAAACATCGGGGCGTGTTGCAACAGAATTAATGTTTCATAACCATGGATATCAAAAGTGTTTCGTTTTATTAAACATTGAATAATTACATCGTTTGGAAATCTAAATACACAATTTAAACATAATCTATCATTGTTATTGAGTCACTAAGGCCTTGTCCAGTCCTATGTGAGCATGCATCTTATCAATCGATATCATTCAACAATACCTGAAACATATGTGAAAACGAGGTCAGCAAAGAAATGCTGGCGAGTACATAGGTTTTGTGAAAATAAGATTCATGACTTCTGTTTTAAGAAAATGTTTAGTCATGAACCTTGTAATTTGCTTTGTCTTTGTAAATCATTTGAAAAATAATAAGTTCAAGTGATATGTATAAATAAGAGAATAATGCATGATTCAATGAATAACCATGTAAAATGAGTTTGTATAAGATAAGTTGTTTGTAAATAATTGTCTTGTGAAAAGTATGTTACTTGTATAAAATGTTCTATGTCTCAAACTGAAATGATTCAAATAACGCTACAATATGTAATACCATACAAACACTTATATATAGGAAGTACCAGCGGCGTATCCACCATGCTTGTATCATATTCCACACGCATTGTTACTTAATCACTTAGTCAAACCAAACCACCAAAGTAATGTTCATGCCCAATGTAAATAATGTAATATGTATAACCAAAACCCAATCGTATATCGCTTTGAAGCCAATCGTTTACCCAATCGTTAAAACATCGTGTGAAAACCAATTGTTTACCCAATCGTTAAATTCGTTTTAGGTCGTGAAACTACTTAAATGGTCGTCTCGCTAATAACATTCAAACCTTCTTGACTCGCATTAATAAACCCTTACCAAAGGATAGATTAACAATTCGCATTAATAAACCCTTACCAAAGGATAGATTAACAACTCGCATTAATAAACCCTTACCAAAGGATAGATTAACAATTCGCATTAATAAACCCTTACCAAAGAGTAAATTAACAATTACAGATTCAGTCGCTACCCACAACACCCACACATAACTACGGGTGTAGTAAATAACGGGACTTGTCAGATCCTATGGTACCATAACCTAATACTGGTCGGCTTGATCATTGTTAATGAATGTCATTTGTTATGTAACCCAACCAACAAGTTTGTTCACTTTATTGAAATCGTTATTAGTTTTGTATAAATCGTCTTAATCGTTTTTGAAACCATCATTATAACATCGAAAATCGTTTTGTTATCATCGTTAAAGCCTTGAAAACATTTAGCACATATGAGTCACCCCAAAACAATTGAAAGCAGTAAAATAGGGGAATAATGTACTCGCCTGAGAATGCTTAGAGGTCTTGAACAACAACCAAACAAAGCTAGAGAGAGCACGGAATCAGTCGACAATCTAAAACTATATAAATAAACCGGACTTAAATCGGGAGATCGGATAGGATGAGGCTTGGTAAACCAAATGAGTATTGGAACTCATATGATATGGTTTAACAAGGCCTACATACTACAATGAAACCAAACCTAAGTGCTTTCGACCCATCGCGACCCATTAAGGTAACATACGCTACTTTAACGCGTCGTGCGCGCAAAGCGCGTTCGAGACGTCTAACTAGTCCTATGACAAGTATTTATATGCCTAAACGTGTTTAATTATGTTGTATAATCAGTTATGTACAAAAGTTTAGGTTACATAAGCTTAATTACCAATTATACATGAAAAGGGTATTCTGGTAATTTACCTAAGGCATATAAACTACCTATCATACAACTATTCAAACGAAGCGACCATAGGGTATAACCTCGGGAGGTTATTCCCTACCTACTATGGTCACCTAATGTATTTGGTCGGATCTTAATGATCGACCAAACTGGGTCGGGTTCGAAGGTATAAGCGATTTATTAGATCGCTTACCCTACGACCCTAGACAACGTGGTAATCAGTAGGCATAGTCCCAAGGGACTATAACCAACGTGATTACACTCACGTTGCGAAGTTCAAACGAACTTTGCATTGACCATAACTGGTCAATGTAGAAAGTCAAACAAAGTTTGACTTTCAGACTCGAAAGACTCGAAAAGCAATAAAAGAACGAAAGAATACTTACGAAGGGTCCCCGAATGCTAACTTCGATTCAAAAATCTCAGGTATGAAACAATAGTTTCAACTTAGAGTTTCTCAAATCAAAGTTCTTGTAATTTTGAAGCATGGGGGGTGGGGTATTTATAGGATTTCCCGAACCGTTAGGATCGTTTCTTGGAAAAAGTGCTTCAATCTTGGCCATACACTAGCACCCATGGTATTGTAATACCATGTGCCCAAAATACCAGCCCATAGATTCCCAAAACCATGTGCAACAAGTGGGAAGGACTAGATTCGATGTATAAGCAAACATCTTTCAGAAATGACAGTTTTGGTCCCTGTTATGTGTTTATGCCATTTCCGACACTTCTAAGGCCCGTAAAGCCAACTTTAAGGCCCTAAAATGATGTCTAAACATTGTGGACATGAAACATACTCAAAAATATGCCGGGTGTTGGTTCGTTTGGTCGTACGAACGCGATGTTCGCTTAATTACGACGGAATGCGCATAAGCGCGAAAAACGATCCAAATGACGCAACGAATGGATTTTTGGTAATCCAAACACTAAAGCATAATATAGTCATGCTTACATAAATTTTTGGATGTCCGGATGTATTCAGAACGTAAGTTATGCGCGAAAATGCAAACTTGTGCACTTTTTGACACTTTTAGTCCCTGAATGACACAAAAGTTTATTTTAGCACACCGAACACCTCAAAGCTTATTTCTAAGCTATGTAAAGGATATTTATGGTATGTTTAACTTATGGTCATGTTCCGGAATGTCTGTTACAGTTCAAATTGGCATACTTTCGCAGTTTGTCAACTTTAGTCCCTGTAAGCGATTTAACTTGATTTTGCCATACCAAAGCCTTCAAAACTTATTTCTAAGTTATGTAAAGGTTATTTAAGGTATGTTAAGCATATGTCACTATTCCGGAGTGTTTGTTGCATTAAACTGGTTATATTTACGCATCGGTGCGCGTATAACCTTCCAGAAAGCGATTTAGAGTTTGAAATTGAACAAGAATTGATATGTGCAAATGATACACATATTTTTACAAATCCCAAGTATGAAATATAATATTTCATTGGTTTGGTATTTGTTTGATGGCCGTGGAGGCACAGGTGTTACACAGGCTGTACCTGCCGTTCATGTGGCCGTGCCTGCCAGGCATGTGGTCCTGCCCCACCAAAGATTCCATGAAGAAGAAGACAAACAGATGCAAACAAGGGACACAGGGTCGTACCTCATGGACACGGGCCGTGGTGAACTCTCAGATTTGCAAATCTTGGATGGTACAACAAGTACAAGAGCCACGGGGCCGTATCGTTGACACACGGGGCCGTGTGAACATCTGCACTGACAATCTCATTAAATGAAGACAGAGAAGGAAAAGGGCACGGGGCCATACCTACCAAGCACAGGGCCGTGTAACTCTATTGTTTTCAGCTATAAATAGTGGTTCTTCGTTCACTTGCAACTCATCCCTTGGCAAACCATTTCTCCACTTCTATCACCACAACACCATCATCTTCTACAATCATTAGAGTTAGAGTAGGTAGTGGTCTCGGGATCCAAGATTGATAGTAAGAGCTTTCGTTAAACTATTGCAGTGCTTGGCTAATCTCTTACATCACTTGGTGAAGACAAAATCTTTTATGTATTACTTTTGATTTCCATCCTTTGGTTACTTTTCAATTGGGTATGTATTAATAACTTTAATAACTAGTTTTTTATGTTTAAAGTGAATTTTATTCTATCATCTCTTCATGTTTCATTGATTCACTCATTCATGTCTTACGTTCTATATAAAGCACATTAACTGCCTGGAAGGGGGTTAGAAGGGTGGTTTGGGTGAAATTCTTGCCTCGTTCAGTGTATATATCCTGCAAGGACTTGATTTAAGCTTATTAAGACTTCCTTTGAGGCAGATAGCATCAAATCAGGGAAGTAAGAACGCTTTGAAATCCTTATAAATAAACTTTTAAAACCGGCCTTGCGGGACTGTATCTCTGCTGGCTCAGACCAATGTGACCGAGGGTAGCGTTGCCTTAAAAAGAGGGACATGCCACATTTTGCATTAATAACTTTTTTATTATCTTTTAATATTCCGGCCTTGCTGGACTATCCCTGCTGACTCAGACCAGTATGGCAGGGTGGGTACCATTGCCTCTAAAAGAGGGACATGCCACTATAACTAAGATAATCTCTTAAAAAACCCAAAGTGCGGAAATCATCAAAGGATACATAAAAGATGAGTCGGAACCAAGTGATTCTTTCTTTTTTATTTGTTTCTTTTATTATTTTAGTTTCTTCCTTCATTTTTACCTAAAAACCTTTTCTCAAAATTTGGGCCGAATAGACACTGACGATAAACCGGTAATAAAAGCTCTTGTGTCCTTAGACGATCTTGGTATCTTACCATCACTATACTATGACAACAATGGGTGAACTTGCCCGAGCGTGTAGATAGTGTTATATCGTGTTTTATAAATTTAAAACTTGATAAAAGAGTTAAAAGTACTTAAAAATATAATAAAAATCATACGAATGCTCGTATCACGTCAAGTTTTTGGCGCCGTTTCCAAGGACACAAGGATTATAAAAAAGTTTAAAAAAATCGGCGGCCTAATCATTTTCTTTAGTTTTTCTGTCTAAATTTTGTTTGTTTTATTAAAAGTTTTAGTACAGTAGCATAAGACGGGGTCGTGCTGTATAGACACGGGGCCGTGTCTAGTCTGCAGTAACTAAAAATATTTTTACAGAAGGCTCACACGGGCCGTGTTTCATTCGACACGGGGTCATGTAAAAACTCCTAGTACCAAATTAAACACATTCCTAAGCACGGGGTCGTGTTCACAGAGCAGAGGGCCATGTAAACCTTCTGTGTTCACAAAAAAAAATTAATTTCCGGAAGCCGTAATCTTTTGAGTACTATTTAAACAATGGATTATTACATGGGAGATTATGACTACTATGGTTATGATGATTATGAGGAACCATATTGTACCATGTGTGGTGAATCCCATTCGGTACAAAATTGTTAACTCTTTCAACCATCAACCTCATATACAACATATGAGGAACCAAGGTTTGAGCTTCCAAAATCATGCTTTGTTTGGGACACTCCTGTCACACCCCGACTGCGTAAAACAACAAACCACGGCGGAAACGTCAGGGAGTCATGTGGCAGAATTATTGTTTCACAACACATGATAATTAAAGTTTAGTTTTACATGTTTAAATTATTACATTGTCTTAGTTCAAACGAAACACATAACATAAAAGACGATAACTTTCTTGATTTTAGATTGCTAAGGCCTAAGTCGCCCTAAGTGAAGCTCACTCACATCAAACATTCGCTTCTGAAACATATGTGAAAGTAAATACGTCAGCATAAAAATGCCTGTGAGTAACATAGGTTTAGTGTTGAAGATACATGACTTTGAATGTTAAAAGAAATGTTTAACGAAAAGTAGTCATGAATCTTATAAAATATTTTCTTTTATAAAATCATATGAAAATAAAATGTTATAAAAGAATGATGTATGGTTAAGTAAATAACCAAATGAAAATAATATGTATAAAATATGTCATGTCTTGTCCTTGTTGAAGTAGTTTAGATAATGCCATGATATGTAACATAATAAAAGCACTTATCAATAACCATCGAAAAATGTCTTTTTTAAATGTCTAACGTCATGTGTAAACAATGTCTAATGTCTTGTATAAACCAAATGTCATGTACGAATCAAGATTTTTGAATAAACAAAAGTTTAAATCAAAAGTTATGTTTTGAAAACCATTGCTTTTATCGATATGAACATTTATGTGGTTTGTTTATCGCATACATTCAATCCTTGATACTGTCGGATAAACCCTTATCAGGATCAAGGTTTATCAAAAATGTATTCGGATTCTGTCATTCCCTAACACTTCCAAACCAAACTAGGAAGCGGGAACGAGATGTGTCAAGTCCTATAGTGCTATTACATACTATCGAGCGGCGTGATCAATGTTAATAAATGTATTACTGTCCCGTTAAACATACCAAATGTCCTTTTCAATGTAAGCATGTCATGTAAAATATCTTTGTAAAACCATATATTAGGCATACTAAGTCAATATGCCAAGTAAAATGTATTTGAAACCAAATGCTAGGTATACTAAGTCAATATACCATAAAATGTCTTTGAAATAATGTATTATATGTACTATGTAACAAAATATGTATAAATTCATGAAAACGAAAAGTAAAGTTATGCACATATGCTTCACCCCAAAACATTTGAAAAGCGTAAAATAGGGGAACTATGTACTCACCTTTGAGTGCGTTTTTATGTGTTAACACAAAATCCCTCAAATTGTTTATTCGTCCTAAATTAAGTAAGAACGATTTAATAATAAAAAACTCACAAAAATACCTAAGTTTCTCCGATACTTAGAATTTTCACATAACTTTGAGATTTTCTCGAAAAGTTATTATTTTTGATTATAGGGGAAGGTTCAAATGAAAACCACTAGTTATTGTGAAAACTCGAAAACTAATTAAAAAAGCCAAAAAAACATACCATTTTTTTTTTGCATACCAATTTTCGCCACTTTTAGTATATAAAAAAAATTTCAAAAAAAAGAATTTTTTTTTTGCATACACATGTGTAGTATTACACATGTGCACTACAATTTTTTTTTTGAAAATTTTTTTATATATAAAAACCTGTGATTTTTTTATAAAAAAATTGAAAAACAAATTTTTTTTTGTGTGTTTTTTAGGTTTTTTTTAGTTAGTTTTTGAGTTTTCACAATAAAAGTGGTTTTCATTTGAACCATCCCCTTTGATTATATTGGTGTATTTATATATATATATGAGTTCATATATATTTTAAGAACTTTGCAACTTGAACGATTTTATTGGTGACCCTCATTACGTTATAAGCAATATATCTACGATTTACGCGTCGTAATATATATACTCAAACATGATATATAGTTAATATCGTAATACACATAACTTTGTCAAGTCTTAGCATATCATCATACACACATTATAAAACACATAACACATAAAGTTTACCCATGTACAACCCATTCTAGCGATTCGGTAACATTTTTGGGCGTCGGAAGTCACGTATTGTCACACCCGAAAAACGTCGCAGCGGAATATAAAACGTAGCGGTGACGGAAGCTGGTGCCCATTTGTATCTTGTTGAACGATGCATAGTAATGTTGGACATTTCAACTTAATTAAAACATAGATTTTAAAACATAAAGTCTTAAAGTTTGTTACAATCACACCATTGTTAAATTGTTTTGACCCTTATGGATCTTATTACATTGGTCCCAAATAGTTTTAAAAGTTTGTCCAAAACATTATCAAATCAAACATGCATCAACAACCACAAGATACGCCATAATTCCCGAAGCCGAACTCAAGTACATGTAGAACACGTTAAAATCAAGTGTCAACACAAAGGAAGGTGAGTTCACATATTCACGTAGAAACAATATTATTCCAAAGGAAAACTTTCTGATTCGGTGTTTATTTGAAAACATCCATATAATTTTAGAAAGTCCATTTTACTTCCTTAATAAAATTGATGGGCCTTCCGTCGGTTCATCGATCCGACAACAGCATTGTTACCCAGGTTTTGTATATTAAATTATTGCGTCAACTTTCAGACTCGTATGTTAGCTAGACGATACGAACTATATATTAACCATGCAGGGATAATCAAAGCTAGACAATAAATAGAATATCAATTCGTCGTTTGACTTGACACGGGGCGACCGGTCACGACGGGGTTGTCAACCTGATAGATCTACCAACCATTCCTCACGTGCAATACTTAAATGATTAAACAACATCATGGGCGCAGGGTCCTCTTAAAGGACAATATGATGTCTGCCTCACGTACAATATATATGTCTTACTAATATGACAATTTAATACACGATGTTGTACGAATCCCCTGGATCTACATCATTTGAGACCCAGGCCGGCATCCGTCCCAACTATACGGTCATGTTTCACCTAGGAAATACCGTATCATCCCAATGTCCAACATTTATTCATCTAAAACGTTTTTTTACTTCAAAACGTATGACTTATCAAATTTCATATATTTTCATCGAAAATATATATTTTATATTAAAAGGTATGTTTTATTTCAAAAACATTATTAAACCCTTTTATTGACGTGTTCTACCCCCAAAATATATATAAAGCAGTAAAAAGAGGGGTTTAGTGACACTCACCTTTGGGTGCGTATTTTAAATAGCGCAAATCCCCGAGATTGATTTCTACACGTCCTATTATATGTGTATATATATATATATATATATATATGAACGATTTTAAATCAATATAACATCACAAAAATCCTAAGTTTCTATGTTTTTTAGAATTATCACATAACTTTGAGATTTTCTCGAAAAGTTATCATTTTTGATTATGTTGGCGCGTTAATATATATATATATATATATATATATATATATATATATTTATGATTTTGCAACTTGAACGATTTTAATGGTGACCATTATTGTGTAAATCCGTTAACTCTCCCGTTTATATGCAATGTATCTATGATTTGCGCGTCGTAATATATATACATAAATGTTCATATAATTTAACACCGAAGCATGCGAAATCTTGTTAAATTATATATTTTGTCATTTTTAAAGCAAATATACATAAAATATCTTATATGTATCAAATTTCATGCTCGACAAACAAGTTTCACGTTTAACGCAATTTTTACCGTTTCTACCGCACAAAACGTACAAGCATACATGCGTAAGCTAGATTTCTAATATCATGTTAAAAACTTAACATATTTTCACATTCTCATGTTTAAATCACATAACACATTTTAACACATAAGGTTCACCCAAAATTTTACCTATACTAGTGTACATTGAAAAATGCGTATTTTAGCGATTCGGTAACGGTTTCGGGCGTCGGAAGTCACGTATGACCAACCAAACACCAAGTAAACTTAAAATTAGTTAAAATACTTATTTTTAAACTAAAAATATCAGTTTACATACTGATTTAAATCAGTTTTGAAAAAATCACTCGAAAAGCCGATTTTTGACCGTTTTAACGCATAGTTTTGCCTTAAACGTTACTACAATCATCCCAAATCGAAACGACTTGATATTTAACACAATACATGTTATTTACTGATTAAAATAGTGGTTATATTCAGATTATTGCAGTTTTTGTGTAAGTCACATAAATCATGCGATTTCACGTATTTTACAACTTCTAATGCACCAAGTACAACATGCAACACTAGTAAACTTTGTGACAGGGTTTTATATCATTAATAACTTCAAAATAATAATATTTTAGTGTTAATAATCAGATCAAAAATCATTTTTATCAAATCATGGTTAGATCATCATTTCATGACCATAATCCAACATGCATACTCAAGTACAAGCATCTAATGCACCCATATCATGTCAAAATCAACTTGCATGAACTTAATCCATCTACATATTTATTTAACTTATGTTTTAAACATTCAAAGACATTTTCATCACATCATCATCATGTTAACATAAATGCAAGATTCACTATATTCATGAACATATGATAAAATTTCCCACATGCATGTATACACACATATACATACACGACATACACACACACATGTGTATACACAAATCTAAAACTTCATTTTCATAACATTATTTTATCATAGAACTTCCTATAACATCAACCTTTAATCATGCATGCATCAAATTTGCATATATCACATCATAAAAAATAAGAATCATCAAAATTTCAATCTCTAATCCATACACTCTAACATTTTCGGCCATATTAACATACACACAAGTTCCATTTTAAATTTTGTATAAAAACCCATTTGTTTAGAATTTAAGTTTGTGAATCATTCCAAGATTTAAGAGAAATCTTCCAAAATCTTTATCATTATTAAAAATCAAGAATGAACCTTTGAAAATTAGTTTATACCTTTCAAGTTTTTAATGGGTTTTAACAAGATTCTTGATGGTTAGAAGCTTGTTTCACCAAGAAAACACTTTTGAATACTCAAAACACCTTGAAACCTTCTTGGAATTAGAGGGGGTGGTTCGGCTGATTTTAGGAGAGAGAGAGAGTTAATGTGTTTTGATTTTGAATTCTTGGAATTATGGAAGGTTATGGATGCCTTTTACAAACATCATCATCACCACCTCTCTTTTAGGCCACTAAATGGAGGAGAGAGGAGAGAGAAGTCATTTGCATGGCTACCAACTAGCATTCCATGTCTCACATACACACACACTCACGAATATATATATACATATATATATATATATATATATATATTATTGGCCAAAAACTGTTATTTTACTGGATACCAGGTATTTTATCTAGCGTTTTAACCCGTTTTAGCGCGTTTTAAATTAGTTTTAACACTCTATAAAAATAATCTCACCAAAATATTATTAAACAATATTTTGTTTGCCGGGACTGCCTACGTTGTCGGTATTTGGCAGTATGCGCGCTGTGCTGCGCGGTACGCACTTAAAATCGCAAAAATAGGGATTTAAGCGTTTTTATTTATTTTTTATCATTCTATAATAATAAACTCATCAAATTATTATTAATATGATTATCAGTTGCATTGATAGGCTGTGTTGACAGTATTTTGTCGGTACACGCGCTACATCGCGTGGTACGCGCTTAAACTCGAAAAATAGAGTTTCTTAGCGTTTTAATTTATTTTTCCTCATGAATATGATTAAAATTATTATTCTAATAATAACAGACTATTTTTAGGATTTTAACACTAATCGGGTGGTCACCGACGTTCGTTTCACATTTTAACCGTTACGCGATAAGCGTATATCTTACCGTTGCCAACATAATTTTTATCAAAGTTTAATTTCACCAACTCATTAAATTTCACATATAAACATCATAACCAGTCAAATATAGCCCTGTTACCTATTCACAACACGTGTTACAGTTGTACGGTACGGCCTGAAAAGCCGGGTGTTACAGTCTCCCCCTGTTTAGGAAATTTCGTCCCTGAAATTTTACTCTACAGGTTTTGTTTTTTGCACAGGGTGGAAATAGCAAAAACAAACTTGATGAATATGGTCTTGTAGTTTCTGTGAGAAACTTAGATTCTTACGAAGAATCCTCGTAGACCTATATTACACACATCTTCAATTCATAATCTTACATCTCAACACTCTCCACCCTTTCCAAGATTCAACATTCACAAGCACTTAATCAAGAAGATTAAGTCAAATTTTCACCATTTCGGGTTTAACATACGTATATTTACATATACATTACCCTATATCTAAGTTAGTCTGTGTTTACATCCGATTGATCCAACTCGAGATGGACTCGAGATGGACTCTCGAAAGAATCAAATCTCATAAACTCGTCTTCCTTCCTTCTCGCATTCATTTCAGATATCCATAAATCGCCAAATCAATAAATCGCAGACACGACTAGAATGCTGCAATCGCCTGTCCAGTTATTAGCATAACTCTTCTAGCTATACGTACTGCTTCTACGGTGCTTCGATAAACTTCCGTTTATCTTTCGAACTAAGGTCTGGTTAATTGTCCTTTGTCTTGTTAGCTCAACATAATGGTGATCAACATTTCCATCCATGCTAGGCTTCAAATGGAGCAACCTGAATACTAGTGTGTTAATTATTATTGTAAGATAACTCTGCCAAGGGCATGTGAGTATCTTAACTTCCTTCGGAGTCCATCACACACGCTCCCAACTTTTCTTTCAGGGGTCCGAAAAGTTTCCTACTATCTTGCTGTCCAATCAATTTCCCTTTTCCTTTTAGGGTTATTAGTGTCGAAGGCTGCACTAATTTAGGGAAATTCTTAATAAATCTCCGGCAGTACCCAACTAGTCTCATGAATCGTCATACTCCCGACGGGGTTTTTGGTGCTTCTCATCATTTGATTGCTCCAATCTTAGACGGATCCATATGCATACCTTTCTCATCCTTCATTAACTCCATAGTTAACTTCAAACTTTACTCATGATTCTTTTTGGTTCGTGTATAGACAAGCATGTCGTCGATGAATATTATCACGAATTTATCCGATTAGGGTCTCCATACCCTGTTCATGAGTTTTCATGAATATAAATGGCGCATTAATTTAGTCAAAAAGGCATGACTAATAACTCTTAATGGCCATATCACGTTTGAAAAGCAGTCCCCGAAATATCTTCGTGTAGCCGCTGGATCCTTGTAGCTTAATCGAACAAATCATCAATCCTCGGTAAAGGGTACCGATTCTTGATAGTCAACTTGTTCAGCTCTCTGAAATCCTCTCACATCCTGAAGGATCCATCCTTCTTCCTTTCAACAAAACAGTTGCACCTCAAACAAAAAGCCTGATCGAATGAAACCCTTGTCTAATAGCTCTTGAGGCTGATTCGACAGTTCCTTCATCCCAAATGGTGCTTAATCTACAAGGAGATTGTGCAAATGGGTGCAGCACCGGGTACCAGATCGATTTGGAATTCGATCTGTCTTTCAGGGGGCAATCCAGATAAGTCTTTTCAGGAAAACTTCTGGATAATTCTGAACAATAGGAATCTCTCCGGTATTCCTACATTTGGCCTTCGTATCCACCACGTTAACAAAGAACGCAGGATAGCCTTTTCATAACAACTTGAGCATCCTCACAATACTGACGACTATCAACTATCAACCCTCAACTCTCGACACTCAACACTCGACATCTCCGCGAACAACTACCATCTTTCTACCATCAGAACGAGGTATCCTAGCTTGCTTCTCCAAGTAATAATCTCTGCTTCGTTCTTGGATAATCAATCCATCCTCGCATCTACGTCAAAGCTCCCCAGCTCCACTGGAAATATACCATCACTAGAACTACGATCACCTAATTAAATACTACAACCGGAAGCGATCTTACTAGTTTCTATCAACTTACCAATTACTAGTTCTATCGGGCACTTTATACCCAGCTTACTTGTTGGTGAACACAAAAATGGTTCAGAGTTTTTCGAACAAAACTGAAGTCAGCTTTGGTATTATAAGTATGAACATAGATTGGTTTTTTATTCGAAACATTCTGGTAGCAACAGTAAGATCGTCTCGTGCCTTCTCAGCGTTTAGCTCAAATGCTCTACCCCTGGCATCCAGACCCTTCATTTTCAGACAATCTCTATCGAAATGTCCTTGCTCACCACACTCGTAGCATCCCTCGAGTGTACCTCCCTCCGATGTACTCTTAGCATAGCACTCGTGAGTCATATGTCCAGTCCGACCACATCTGGTGCACTTTCTCCGCTCATCCTCGTGAGTCTTCTTCTCAAAACTACTCCTACCATCCTTGGCATTATCCTTTCTCAACCACTAGAGTTAACCACATACGCTTTTTCCGAACTGCGTTTCTCATCACCCTTGTTATCTGTATCTTTTCTCAAACTCTCAAACTTTCGCTCTCACAAATCCCCAGATCTAGGCTCGGAATGCGGAATTATTTGAATGGTCGATCCGCTGTGACGGCTCGACATCACGCATACTGTTGCCATGTCATTGCATAGGGTACCCGTAAATGATCTTGGGTTACAACCCTGAATTGTTTTATGTGTACATCTATGTACTGTTCACAAAGTTAATGAAAAATCAGAATTACGCTCCGATTATGTCATAACACAGGAACTACTAAAACATTCCGATCATTATATCACCTGAAGGGTTTCCGCTCTGTATCCCACCAAAACCATGCCCATGAGCATCACGTCCACGTTCCTGGCCATTATTTTGGTTAGCATCGCGCTGTTCCATGGCAGTATTAACGTGTTAGGCTATGAGTTGTGCCAACTCCTCTGGGGTAATAGGTAGTCCAGAACCCTGTCTCCTTTTTGGCGGCATTTCGTCGTTTCTATTATTACAACATAATATCAACATAAGACGATATCCAAAATAATTCAATCATTAAATGTGAGCAGACCAAACATTGCGCATGTATAATATCCACACATTAATGAGAACAAATTTTAAACCAAAAGGATCCAATTCGATATTTATACTAGAAATTACAAAGCTTGTTTTTTTTTGTACGACGACTAATCAAAATTTGGCATGTCTACATCAACACCCTCAACAAGCCTATACGAAATTTCCTCCTAAACATCTGAAAATTTGGCATGCAAGCCATAAATGGGGTTCATCAGATGAGACATACAAAACAAACAACAGAAACAACCAACAACTATCGCTTCAATCCCTGGAAGTCCAACATCTTCCTAACAAGCTCTTCTAGCTCATCATAACAGTCCATCTGTCCCTCTAAGTCCTTCGTCGTCTCCATGCCTCCGCGTAACGTGGCGAACTGACGATCACAGTGAGAGTGATTGACCCAAACCCCTGTCTGCCTCTTCAAAGTGGACACTGTCTCAACTCTCGAAGTCGATGCGATCTCTCTAACAGGTCGAGTCCTCTTCCTACGACGAGTGTAGACTTAAAAGAGGTGTAGCAAAACACGTGACTCGAATTGCAGAATAAACGATTCTGTAACGACGGATGAAAGAATTCTAAAATGTAGGCTCGACAATATTAGCGAGCAGAACTACTAATGGCTCTATAGGCCGAGACGTGACATATCGTAACCGTACAAAGTAAGTGTGTGTGATCAACGTGAATAGTAACACATAAGGCCTAAATAAATAGAAAATCACGTATGCACCTAAGGGTTTTCATACATGATAAAATATTTTTCGATGTTTATTTAAAATTCTTGGCTCCGAGAATTTTGGACATCACATTTCAAAATTCTCCGGTTGAAGTCTAGTTTTTTCTTCCAAAAACATCTAGTTCGCTAACAACCAATGGCTCTGATACCAACTTCTGTCACACCCCAAAAACGTTGCAGCGGAATATAAAACGTAATGGTGATGGAAGCTGGTGCCCATTTGTATCTTGTTGAACTATGCATAGTAATGTTGGACATTTCAACTTAATTAAAACATAGATTTTAAAACATAAAGTCTTAAAGTTTGTCACAATCATACCATTGCTAAATTGTTTTGACCCTTATGGATCTTATTATATTGGTCCCAAATAGTTTTAAAAGTTTGTCCAAAACATTATCAAATCAAACATGCATCAACAACCACAAGATACGCCATAATTCCCGAAGCCGAACTCAAGTACCTGTAGAACACGTTAAAATCAAGTGTCAACACAAAGGAAGGTGAGTTCACATATTCACGTAGAAACAATATTATTCCAAAGGAAAACTTTCTGATTCGGTGTTTATTTGAAAACATCCATATAATTTTAGAAAGTCCATTTTACTTCCTTAATAAAATCCATGGGCCTTCTGTCGGTTCATCAATCCGACAACAGCATTGTTGCCCAGGTTTTGTATATTAAATTATTGCGTCAACTTTCAGGCTCGTATGTTAGCTAGACGATACGAACTATATATTAACCATGCAGGGATAATCAAAGCTAGACAATAAACAGAATATCAATTATTCGTTTGAGTTGACATGGGGTGACCGGTCACGACGGGGTTGTCAACCCGATAGATCTACCAACCAATCCTCGCGTGCAATACTTAACTGATTAAACGACATCATGGGCGCAGGGTCCTCTTAAAGGACAATATGATGTCTGCCTCACGTATAATATATATACCCTACTAATATGACAATTAAATACATGATGTTGTACGAATCCCCTGGATCTACATCATTCGAGACCCAGTCTGGCATCCGTCCCAACTATACGGTCATGTTTTGTCACACCCCGACCACGTAAAACAATAAATCGTGGCGGAAACATCGGGGAGTGTTGTAACAGAATCATTGTTTCACAACCATGGATTAAATAGTTTCGTTTTATTGAATTATTGAACTCATTGTTTTATTACAAATCAGATAAATACAAATATTATCTTTCAAATTTTAAAGTCGTTAAGGCACGAGTCCATCCTATGTATAGCATGCATCAACAGTCATCACATAACAGTACCTGAAACATGTGTAAAAATAGGTACGTCAGCATAAAAATGCAAGTGAGATACATAGGTTTTATTATAATTAGGATTCATGACTTGTAATTTTAGAGAAAAAATATTTAATAAAAAATAGTCATGAACCTTAAAATATTTTCTTTTATAAATCACATAACCAGTAATAAGAAAATCAGATGATACAAATAAATAATTAAGTAAAATGAGTTTGTATAAAATATATTGTTTGTAAAACAATATTTTGATAAAAAGGTTTATAGTATGTATATAAAAATATACTTTGGTTTTAAGAGAGACGAATAAGTAATATATTAAAATATATTTCAGTTCCAAAATCGTTAAACAAATAGTATATTAAATATACTTTAGTCGTCAAAATAATAATTTTCAGTAGTATATCAAAAGTATACTTTTGTTTTATTAGTAACATATTAAACTATGCTTTGGTTTTATAAATAACATATTAAACTATGTTTTGGATTTTACAAATAACATATCAAACTATGTTTTAATAATTGACAAAATATATGTTGTTTTGTACAATATCACATATGAGAGCATATCAAACTATACTTTTGGGAGTATAACATAATATACAATAAAAATGTGATTTAAGAATTCAACCAAACCTAGTGTATCAAAATACACCTTTGAGACTATAGAAATACCACAAAGGCAATCCCTATTTGGATAAAATATCGGTTTCTGACATTCCATGACAACAGGAATGGGGTGTCAAATCCTATAGCGCTATATCATACTACCAACCGGTCTGGTGAACATAAAATAAGTACTATCCAACAATTAATTTTTATAATTTTTGGAAAAATTAGTGTTTAATCCATAAATAATCATTCAGTTTATCAAAAGATAAGTACTAATACGTATAATCAATTATACTTTGAAACCATGAACATAACAATTAGGTACACATGCTTCACCGCAAAACATTGAAAACAGTAAAAGAGGGGACTATGTACTCACTTGAGGATGCCTAGAAGTCTTGAATAACAACCAACAAAGCTAGAGGGATCACGGAATCAAACGGCACCTAATATAGGTAACTATGTAAATAAACCAGACCTAAATCGGAAGATCGGATAGAATGAGGTTTCATAAACCAAATGAGTATGGGAACTCATGTAATATGGTTTAACAAAGCCTACATTCTAAAACGAAACCTAACCTAAATGCTTACGACCCATTAAGGTAGCTTACGCCACTTTAACGCGTCGGTCGCGCAAAAGCATGTTCGACATGCCTAACTAGTCCTATGACAAGTATTATATGCCTTAACATATCTAATTATGTTATATAATCAGTTTAGATGTCAAAACATGTGTTACATATGCGAAAAGGGCATTTTGGTCATTTTCCTAAGGCATATAAACTATCTATCATACAACTAACTAAACGAAGTGACCATAAGGTATAACCTCGGAAGGTTATTCCCTATACAACTATGGTCACATAATGTGTTTGGTCGGGTCCTAATGATAGACCCAATGGGTCGGGTTTGAAAGTCTAAGCGGTTGTTTAGACCGCTTATCTTACGACCCTACATAAGCACTAACCTAAAAGTGACGAGTTAAACATGTTGAAACATGTTTAACGAAGTTTGAAAACAAGTTTGATATCAAGACAAAGGGTCTTGATACCCAAAAGTAGTTTGGTTACAAAATACGCATGAACACGCATTTTGGCCGAAACTACGACTCGTCACTACACCTAATCAACGTGGTAATCAGTAGGTATAGTCAAAAAGGACTATGACCATCGTGATTACGCTCACGTTACGAAGTTCAAACGAACTTCGTGTTGACAAAATACTGGTCAAAGCAGAAAGTAAAACTCTATTTGACTTTCGTGCTTGAAAACGCTTAAAAGAATGAAAGAATACTTACAAAGGGTCCAAGCTTGAAGATTTGAACTCAAAATTTCTCAGGTATGAAGCCTCACATGAAGAGCTTCAACTTAGAGAAGAAGATTGAGATCAAATGTGTGAGGAAACAAGTGAACTCTAGGTGGGTATTTATAGGAAATCCACAACCGTTAGGATTGTTCCTCGATAAACGAGCTTCAATCTGGACCTTACACATAAGGCACATGGTTTTGGAATACTAGGGGTGTCCCAAAACCATCAAACGGTATTGAGAAAGTTACAAAAAGGACCCGGAACTTCAAGTCGGTTGCTGAAAGTTGCTAACAATGAGTTTTTTGCCTAGATGAGACCGTGGCGTCGTGCCACAGCAGAGTCATGTGGTGGTGGCGCAGCGCCACCATGTGCCAGTTCTCATAAAGTTTGCCAAAATGGCAGAAATTGTCCCTGCACATGTTTAAGGCCTTTTTCGATGCGTTTAAACCCCGTTAACCCATTTTCAAGGCTCAATAATGAAGTTTAAGTATAGGGAACATGAAACATGCTCAAAAATTATGTCGGATGTCGGTTCGTTTGGCCGTACGATCACGTTATTCGGTTACTTACGACGAAACACGAAGGAACGTGAAAAACGATCCAAATTACGCGACGAATGGATTTTTATCATGCCAATCACTAAAATAAAATATTTTAGTGGTTACATAAATTTTTGGATGTTCGGATATATTCAGAACGTAAGATATGTGCGAAAATGCAAACTTATGCACTTTTTGACGCTTTTAGTCCCTGAATGACCAAAAAGTTTATCTTAGCATACCGAACACCTCAAAGCCTATTTCTAAGCTATGTAAAGGATATTTAGGGTATGTTTAACTTATGATCAAGTTCCGGAATGTCCGTTACAGAACGAATCGGCATACTTTCACAGTTTGACACAAATAGTCCCTACGATCGAATAAACTTGATTTCAACACACCAAACCTTCCAAAACTTATTTCTAAGTTATGTAAAGGTTATTTATGGTATGTTAAGCCTATATCACAGTTCCGGAGTGTTTGTTGCATTAAACTAGTTATATTTACGCATCAGATCACGTATAACCTTCCCGAAGGCGATTTAGAGCTTGAAATCGAACAAGAATTGATATGTGCAAACGATACACATATTTATACAAATCCTAAGTATGAAATACAATATTTCATTGATTTGGTATTTATTTGATGGTTGAAGTGACACAGGTGTCACAGTCTCCCTTACTTTAGGGAATTTCGTCCCGAAATTTAATTTTAGAGGAAACTTGTGAAGACAACTGTGATGGTTTCACTTTCGAATAAATCCCTCGAACCCTAAGTAAAACTCTGGGTCATGTTAGGATCCTTAGCGAAATTGTCAACTCTCAAAGTGAAGTCCTTCTAGTAACAAAACATGGAGTTTCGAACTACGGACATAAGAACGTTTCTTATGAAGACTTATCATAGGAAACTTGTGTGTGCTCGAAATCAGAGTCGGAGAGTGTAAGATAAATGACATTGGTGAAGGTCCAGGACTTCTAGTAACTTAAATAACGCTACGTTCGCAATGTAATAAGGAACACTTATATATAGGAAGTACCAGCGGCGTATCCACCATGCCCTTTCTACATTGTTCCCGTATCGTTATTCTTGCCACTATAGGTCTTAACACATGACAAAACTTGCTGTGGTTTCTGTGCACTGAATTCCATAATTATGTATGCATCCATAATTACGTAATTCCTTGCGTAGTCCGCACAGTTCATTTCATAATGCGTAGGGGAAAAATCAATCGAATAAACATGAAGTGACTTGATTAGATCACCAAAGGATCTTTTTAACTAGATCAACGAGCGATCTTTTTAACTAGATCAACACATGATCTTTTTAACTAGACCGTCGTACGATCTCCTAAAATAGACCAATTAAGGGATCTTTTCAATTATATCATCACATGATATTCCTAACCAGATTTTTAAATCAATCTGTTTAACTAGACCACTCAAGGGGTCAAATTAAAGAATAGTACTTCATAACCCAAGGGACTTAACTACAACGTAGAAGCCCATTAAGGATTTAAGATAGTACCTTCGGCTATCCTACTATGAATCCCTTATACGAAGATATGGAAGATTCTACGAGGATTTGGACAATGAATATTCAGATTACACAAAAACACTAGACATAAAGAAATCACATAAGCACATAATCACATAATTGTTTAACTTGATCTTCATTTTGTTAATTTTCTTGTTTAATTAAGCACACGAGTATTTAAAGTACACTAGGAATCCAATCCGTGGATTCCATTTGGCACTTTAAATATCTTCAAGAATCTAACTATGAAGATAGGAAGATCTTAATAGGAATTCATCTTTGTTTCTTAAAAAGAAACGAGTATTTAAGATTTTTGGGGAGATCACAAGTGATCCTAAAAATGACAGAACCACATGAGCAGTTTGTCTTGGTGTCGGCATCGAAGGGTTGTATCAAACATTCACACAATCGTATCAGTTTCGCAAAATAAAAATTGAAACAAAAATTTTTATTTATATAACAACTGAGTCGATTCAAACATCAAAAGATAACAACCAAGGAATTTCAAAAGACTAATTGTTCACTGCTGCATCGTTGCCCATGTTTGCCTCATTGATGTTAAACACTCGTCCATCCGCTGGATTTGCGTTAACAAGTCTTGGGCAATTGTTTCTGTAGTGAGTAAGATCACCACAGTTATAACATGACCCGGGTGGGAACCGTGCTTGGACAGTAGCCGGCTTTACAACAGCTTGGTTTGCATAACAACAGGTTTCGATCAAATGTCCCAATCGCCCACAGTGGGTACATTTGTGACAATGCACTTGCTCCAGATGATGACGGTTGCATTTGTTGCACATAGGTGCGGTAGCAACATAATTTTGCCTTTTACGAGGTTGGGCTGCCTGTTTTGGTGCAACCTGATTGTTCTGAGCAGTTATTGCACAATTTTGAGAAGCCTTGCACTTCTTCTTCTTGGGTGTCTCGGCATGTTTTTCCTTCGGTTCGTCTTGTGCAGTCTTGTCAGATGGTCTTGGGTCACTTTGTCGAAAAAGCTTACCCTTCCTGATATGGGATTCAGTCAGGGTGGCAGACAATTCAATGGCCTATCTGACAGTAGTAGGGTTGCTTCCAGTAACGATATCCTGAACTAAGTCAGGAAGACCATCAATATACTTTTCAATCGCCTTCTCCACAAGCGTAACCATGGCAGGACACAACAGACTCAGTACCTCATAAAGGTCAGTATAGGCTCGATGTTCACCACTGTCTTGCTTTAGGTCATCAAATTCCCTTTCCAATGCTCTAAGCTCATGACGGGGACAGAACTCCTTCATCATTAGATCTCGAAGCTCTTCCCAAGTTTGAGCTAGTGCCACATCAGCACCCCTATCTCGCATCACCCCTTTCCACCATGTAAGAGCACGCTTCTCGAACACACTGGATGCAAACTCAACCTTACGCTCATTCGGACATAGCACATGCCTGAATGTGCTCTCCAAACTTTCAAACCATTGCAGGAGCGCGGTTGCTCCTTGAGACCCAGAAAACTTCAAAGGTTTAGCAGAGTTGAAGGTCTTGAAATTACATGGAGCATTGTTGTTGTTGTTGTTGTATATCTGATGGATCTCGGTTACTAGGCCCGGAAGCACAGCAACCATTTGCTGAGCGACAAGGGCTGCGACTTCTTTATTAGTTTGAGGCTGTGCTTCTCGTCGAGGAGGCATTGTCTAAAAAGAACAAGAAAACATGAAGGGAAACAAGTGAAATGGCATTGGGTGAGAATAGGATGTTACAATCACCGACCAAAAAGCATGGGTAATGGTCATTTGTTTGAACCATGAAGCAAACAAATGGCACACAAAAGCTGAATCAAAGTAAATAGTTCTTCATAATGTATCGCGAAGACATGCTCGCCTATAAGTGGACACTCATCCCAAGAGTTCCCAGGTAAGAGTGACTGGTCCGATACTGCGGATTTGTACAAACACTCTAGCCTTAGACAGAAGACTCAGGGTACAGGGACCCACCCTTCCAGTTTGCACGTGTTCACATTATTTAGACCGAAACTCTGATGAGATTTTGAAAACTTAGAAGGTTCAAAACCTAGTAATCAATCATCCTAGAACAGATGACTGGTTTTCAAACCAGAATCGAAATTTGTGTTCTCGTTGTGGTTGTCACCTAAGGATAAGTGACGGTATTGTTTTAAAACTAAACACACGATAACTTGTGTCAGGGTCCTAGGAAGGTTATAGTCTAGGTCAAAGCATTACTAATAACCTAATTCCCTATAACCATTGGCTCTGATACCAACTTTTCTGTCACACCCCGACCACGTAAAACAACAAATCGTGGCGGAAACGTCGGGGAGTGTTGTAACAGAATCATTGTTTCACAACCATGAATTAAATAGTTTCGTTTTATTGAATTACTGAACTCATTGTTTTATTACAAATCAGATAAATACAAATATTATCTTTCAAATTTTAAAGTCGCTAAGGCACGAGTCCATCCTATGTATAGCATGCATCAACAGTCATCACATAACAGTACCTGAAAAATGTGTAAAAATAAGTACGTCAGCATAAAAATGTCTGTGAGATACATAGGTTTTATTATAATTAGGATTCATGACTTGTAAGTTTAGAGAAAAATATTTAATCAAAAATAGTCATGAACCTTAAAATATTTTCTTTTATAAATCATCTAACAAGTAATAAGAAAATCAGATGATATAAATAAATAATTAAGTAAAATGAGTTTGTATAAAATATATTGTTTGTAAAACAATATTTTGATAAAAAGGTTTATAGTATGTATATAAAAATATACTTTGGTTTTAAGAGAGTCGAATAAGTAATATATTAAAATATATTTCAGTTCCAAAATTGTTAAACAAATAGTATATTAAATATACTTTAGTCGTCAAAATAATAATTTTCAGTAGTATATCAAAAGTATACTTTGGTTTTATTAATAACATATTAAACTATGCTTTGGTTTTATCAATAACATATTAAACTATGTTTTGGATTTTACAAATATAATATCAAAATATGTTTTAATAATTGACAAAATATATGTTGTTTTGTACAATATCACATATGAGAGCATATCAAACTATACTTTTGGGAGTATAACAAAATATACAATAAAAATGTGATTTAAGAATTCAACCAAACCTAGTGTATCAAAATACACCTTTGAGACTATAGAAATACTACAAAGGCAATCCCTATTTGGATAAAATATCGGTTTTTGACATTCCATGACAACAGGAATGGGGTGTCAAATCCTATAGCGCTATATCATACTACCAACCGGTCTGGTGAACATAAAATAAGTACTATCCAACAATTAATTTTTATAATTTTTGGAAAAATTAGTGTTTAAACCATAAATAATCATTCAGTTTATCAAAAGATAAGTACTAATACGTATAATCAGTTATACTTTGAAACCATGAACATAACAATTAGGTACACATGCTTCACCCCAAAACATTGAAAACAATAAAAGAGGGGACTATGTACTCACTTGAGGATGCCTAGAAGTCTTGAATAACAACCAACAAAGCTAGAGGGGTCACGGAATCAACCGGCACCTAATATTGGTAACTATGTAAATAAACCGGACCTAAATCGAAAGATCGGATAGAATGAGGTTTCGTAAACCAAATGAGTATGGGAACTCATGTAATATGGTTTAACAAAGCCTACATTCTAAAACGAAACCTAACCTAAGTGCTTACGACCCATTACGACCCATTAAGGTAGCTTACGCCACTTTAACGCGTCGTTCGCGCAAAAGCGCGTTCGAGACGCCTAACTAGTCCTATGACAAGTATTATATGCCTTAACATATCTAATTATGTTATATAATCATTTTAGATGTCAAAACATGTGCTACATATGCTTAAAACGAAATTATGCGAAAAGGGCATTTTGGTCATTTTCCTAAGGCATATAAACTACCTATCATACAACTAACTAAACAAAGTGACCATAAGGTATAACCTCGGAAGGTTATTCCCTATACAACTATGGTCACATAATGTGTTTGGTCGGATCCTAATGATCGACCAAACAGGTCGGGTTCGAAAGTCTAAGCGGTTGTTTAGACCGCTTATCTTACGACCCTACATAAGCACTAATCTAAAAGTGACGAGTTAAACATGTTGAAACATGTTTAACGAAGTTTGAAAACAAGTTTGATATCAAGACAAAGGGTCTTGATACCCAAAAGTAGTTTGGTTACAAAATACGCATGAACACGCATTTTGGCCGAAACTACGACTCGTCGCTACACCTAATCAACGTGGTAATCAGTAGGTATAGTCACAAAGGACTATGGCCATCATGATTACGCTCACGTTACGAAGTTCAAAGGAACTTCGTGTTGACCAAAGACTGGTCAAAGAAGAAAGTCAAACACTGCTTGACTTTCGTGCTTGAAAACGCTTAAAAGAATGAAAGAATACTTACAAAGGGTCCAAGCTTGAAGATTTGAACTCAAAATTTCTCAGGTATGAAGCCTCAGATGGAGAGCTTCAACTTAGAGAAGAAGATTAAGATCAAATGTGTGAGGAAACAAGTGAAATCTAGGTGGGTATTTATAGGAAATCCACAACCGTTAGGATCGTTCCTCAATAAACGAGCTTCAATCTGGACCTTACACATAAGGCACATGGTTTTGGAATACAAGGGGTGCCCCAAAACCATCAAACGGTATTGAGAAAGTTACAAAAAGGACCCGGAACTTCAAGTCGGTTGCTGAAAGTTGCTAAAAATGAGTTTTTTGCCTAGATGAGACCGTGGCGTCGTGCCACAGCAGAGTCATGTGGTGGTGGCGCAGCGCCACCATGTGCCAGTTCTCATAAAGTTTGCCAAAATGGCAGAAATGGTCCCTGCACATGTTTAAGGCCTTTTTCGATGCGTTTAAACCCCGTTAACCCATTTTCAAGGCTCAATAATGAAGTTTAAGTATAGGGAACATGAAACATGCTCAAAAATTATGTCGGATGTCGGTTCGTTTGGCCATACGATCACGTTATTCGGTTAATTACGACGAAACACGAATGAACGTGAAAAACGATCCAAATTACGCGACGAATGGATTTTTATCATGCCAATCACTAAAATAAAATATTTTAGTGGTTACATAAATTTTTGGATGTCCGGATATATTCAGAAAGTAAGATATGCGCGAAAATGCAAACTTATGCACTTTTTGACGCTTTTAGTCCCTGAATGACCAAAAAGTTTATCTTAGCATACGGAACACCTCAAAGCCTATTTCTAAGCTATGTAAAGGATATTTAGGGTATGTTTAACTTATGATCAAGTTCCGGAATTTCCGTTACAGTACGAATCGGCATATTTCGCAGTTTGACACAAATAGTCCCTGCGATCGAATAAACTTGATTTCAACACACCAAACCTTCCAAAACTTATTTCTAAGTTATGTAAAGGTTATTTAAGGTATGTTAAGCCTATGTCACTGTCCCGGAGTGTTTGTTGCATTAAACTGGTTATATTTACGCATCTGATCGCGTATAACCTTCCAGAAGGCGATTTAGAGCTTGAAATCGAACAAGAATGGATATGTGCAAACGATACACATATTTATACAAATCCTAAGTATGAAATACAATATTTCATTGATTTGGTATTTTTTTGATGGTTGAAGTGACACAGGTGTCACATGTTTCGCCTAGGAAATACCGTATCATCCCTATTTCCAACATTTATTCATCAAAAACGTTTTTTACTTCAAAACGTATGACTTATAAAATTTCATATATTTTCATCGAAAATATATATTTTATATTAAAATGTTTGATTTATTTCAAAAACATTATTAAACCCTTTTATTGACGTGTTCTACCTCGAAAATATATACAAAGCAGTAAAAAGAGGGGTTTAGTGACACTCACCTTTGGGTGCGTATTTTAAATAGCGCAAATCCCAGAGATTGATTTCTACACATCCTATTATATATATATAGGAACGATTATAAATCAATATAACATCACAAAAATCCTAAGTTTCTCTGTTTCTTAGAATTATGACATAACTTTGAGATTTTCTCAAAAAGTTATCATTTTTTATTATGTTGGCACGTTAGTATATATATATATATATATATTTATGCATAAGCTAGATTTCTAATATCATGTTAAAAACTTAACATATTTTCACATTCTCATGTTTAAATCACATAACACATTTTAACACATAAGGTTCACCCAAAATTTTACCTATACTAGTGTACATTGGAAACTGCGTATTTTAGCGATTCAGTAACGGTTTCGGGCGTCAGAAGTCACGTATGACCAACCAAACACCAAGTAAACTTAGAATTAGTTAAAATACTTATTTATAAACTAAAAATATCAGTTTACTTACTGATTTAAATAAGTTTTGTAAAAATCACTCGAAAAGCCGATTTTTGACCGTTTTAACGCATAGTTTTGCGTTAAACGTTACTATAATCATCCCAACTCGAAATGACTTGATATTTTAACACAATACATGTTAATTACTGATTAAAATAGTGGTTATAATCAGATTAGTGCAGTTTTTGTGTAAGTCACATAAATCATGCGATTTCACGTATTTTACAACTTCTAATGCACCAAGTACAACATGCAACACTAGTAAACTTTGTGACAAGGTTTTATATCATTAATCGCTTCAAAATAATCATATTTTAGTGTTTATAATCTGATCAAAAATCATTTTTATCAAATCTTATTTTAATCATCATTTCATGACCATAATCCAACATGCATGCTCAAGTACAAGCATCTAATGCACCCATATCATGTCAAAATCAACTTGCATGAACTTAATGCATCTACTTATTTATTTAACTTATGTTTTAAATAATCAATGACATCTTCATCACATCATCATCATGATAACATAAATGCAAGATTCACTCTATTCATGAACATATGATAAAATTTCCCACATGCATGTATACACACATATACATACACGACATACACACACACATGTGCATACAAAAATCTAAAACTTCACTTTTCATAACATTATTTTATCATAGAACTTCCTATAACATTAACCTTTAATCATGCATGCATCAAATTTTGCATATATCACATCATAAAAATTAAGAATCATCAAAAATTCAATCTCTAATCCATACACTCTAACATTTTCGGCCATATTAACATACACACAAGTTCCATTTTAAATTTTGTAACAAAACCCATTTGTTTAGAATTTAAGTTTGTGAATCATTCCAAGATTTAAGAGAAACCTTCCAACATCTTTATCATTATTAAAAATCAAGAATGAACCTTTGAAAATAAGTTTATACCTTTCAAGTTTTTAATGGGTTTTAACAAGATTCTTGATGGTTAGAAGCTTGTTTCACCAAGAAAACACTTTTGGATACTCAAAACACCTTGAAACCTTCTTGGAATGAACTTTGATCTTCATAAACAAGTTAAAAATTTAGAAATTGATATGTTAGAGGGGGTCGTTCGGCTGATTTTAGGAGAGAGAGAGAGAGAGTTAATGTGTTTTGATTTTGAATTCTTGGAATTATGGAAGGTTATGGATGCCTTTTACAAACATCATCATCACCACCTCTCTTTAAGGCCACTAAATGGAGGAGAGAGGAGAGAGAAATCATTTGCATGGCTACCAACTAGCATTCCATGTCTCACATACACACACACTCAGGAATATATATAATTTATTGGCCAAAAAACTGGTATTTTACTAGATACCGGGTATTTTATCTAGCGTTTTAACCCGTTTTAGCGCGTTTTAAATTATTTTCAACACTCTATAAAAATAATCTCACCAAAATATTATTAAACAATATTTTGTTTGCCGGGACTGGCTACGTTGTCGGTATTTGGAAGTATGCGCGCTGTGCTGCGCGGTAGGCACTTAAAATCGCAAAAATAGGGATTTAAGCGTTTTTTTTTTTTTTATCATTCTATAATAATAAACTCATCAAATTATTATTAAAATGATTATCAGTTGCCTTGACAGGCTGTGTTGACAGTATTTTGTCGGTACACGCGCTGCATCACGCGGTACGCGCTTAAATTCGAAAAATAGAGTTTCATAGCGTTTTATTTTTTTTTCCTCATGAATATGATTAAAATTATTATTTTAATCATAACAGACTATTTTTAGGATCTTAACACTTATCGGGTGGTCACCGACGTTCGTTTCGTATTTTAACCTTTACGCGATAAGCGTTTATCTTACCGTTGTCAACATAATTTTTATCAAAGTTTAATTTCACCAACTCATTAAATTTCACATATAAACATCATAACCAGTCAAATATAGCCCTGTTACCTATTCACAACACGTGTTACAGTTGTACGGTACGGCCTGAAAAGCCGGGTGTCACATGTATGACTAACCAAACACCAAGTAAAGTTAGTACAAGTTAAAATACTTATTTTTATAGCAAAAATACCAGTTTGGTTACTGATCTAAAACAGTTTTATAAAAATCCTCTGAAAAGCCGATTTTTAACCGTTTTATCGCATAGTTTTGCATCAAACGTTACCATAACCATCCCAAATCGTAACGACTTGATATTTTAACATAACCCATGTTATTTACTGAATAAAATAGTGGTTATACTCATGATAGTGCAGATCTCACATAAATCACATAAATCATGCATTTCACATATTTTACAAATTTCTAAGCTACATGTACAACATGCAAAGCTACCAAACCTATGACAAAGTTTCATGCCCTTATAATATACCAAATAATGTTATTTTAATGTTTAGAATCTGTTTTAAAAACACTTTTGTCATATAATCATTTTTCATCATTTCTTGAGCATTTAATCAACATGCATGCTTATGTACAAGTATCTAAAGCATACTTATCGTATCATTATCATCTCATATAAGCTTAAATGCATCAAACATGATATTAATTCATACAATCCAAGACATGTTCACCAATAATCATCTAATCATCTAAACATCATTGTATGCAACATTCTTTCATTTATTTATACTAACCAACAAAATTTCACATGTGCATGTTCCTACATATACATAACAGACATATGCATACATATATATGTTTCCAAAAATTTCCTTTGTCACATAATCAATACAAATCACAAGATCATTTATATAACACCTTTTTTATCATACATGCATTCATTTTTCAAGAATTAATCAAATATGAATCCATCAAAGATCAAACTCAATATCATATACATACACATACATATGTATGGTTATATATACATACACACATACTACCATTTTTATTTTGTGTAACAACCCATTTCTTTTTAGTTTCAAGTTTGTGAATAATCCAAGAACCTTAAGAAACTTCTATCATCATCAATAACACCAAAAATCAAGATCAAGGATTTTAAAATGAATCTTATACCTTCAAGATTTTTGATGTGTTTTTGACAAAGTGTGATGATATGGAGCTTGGTTCTTGTTATAAACACCTTGAAAACACCTTAGGATCTTCAAAAGTTCTTGGAACTAGCTTGAAAGAGACTTGAATCTTCAAGAAAAGGGTAAAATTCGAAAATGGACGGATAGAAAGGGGGTTTCGGCCGAGAGCTTAGAGAGAGAGAGAGAGAGGAGTGTGATTATGATTCTTGGTTATGAAGATTTGTGTAAGATATGGGGGAACATGGTGGGTTTCAAGGACATTCATGTACAAGACATGTCAAGATGCAAGAAAAGAGGAAATGTGGTGGCATGTAGGGCCGCCTCCTGCACCCTCTCTCTCATATATATACATGCATTTTTATATAATTGTAGTATATGTAGGCTAAAAACTGGTATTTAATTGGATACAGGGTATTTTATCTAGCGTTTTAATCCCGGTTTATTGCGTTTTAAATTATTTTTATTATTCTATAAAAATAAACTCGCCAAAATATTACTGAAATAAATAGCAGTTGCCGAGACTGGCTGCATTGTCTGCGTTTTGCAGTATAAGCAATGTGTTACGCAGTAACACGCGATACGCGCTTAAACTTGAAAAATAACGTTTTTAAGCGTTTTGGTTTATTTTTCAACACGGGCATGATTAAAAATAAAATTTTAATCATAACAAAATATTTTTAGGATTTAAATATTATCTGGGCTCTCACCAACGTTCGTTACGCAGTTTTGTCGCAAATAGTTCTTAAGTTCAAACTAACATGTTTTTGCCATACCGAAACCTTCGAAACTTATTTCTAAGTTATGTAAAGGGTATTTAGGGTATGTTTGGCTTATGTCATTGTTCCGGAGTGTTCGTCGCGTTAAAATGATTACGTTTACGTAACGGTTTATGCTTTCACTTCTAGAACAGGTTTGAGAGTTCGGAATTGAATAATGATTAAAACGTACTAATGTCACAAATAATGAAACAAATATTGAAATTAAAAACACCATGTTTCATTAAATACAAAGTTGTTCAGAATATGTTAGGAAACTTTATTTGTAAGTATTGAAGAAAAACACAATCAACTGGATCTATGAAGAGATCACAGTCCTGAAGATCACGAACTAGAAAAAGAAGATCTGATGGGACAACCGGAATACATAGCATCTACTTCAAAGAATCACAAGTTGATCAAGAGCTGAATTGGATTATCAGAAAAGGTCATTTCTGATGGATCTGATGATATTTTTGATGAAATATCATCAGTATCTGACGATTCTGATCATCAAGGATTTTCTGATGATTTGTTCATCAGAATTTCTGATGAAGTGGTTTATCAGAATTTCTGATGAAATAACCCACTTGTCTGAAATTGGCTCTGTCCTGCCACACTTACCGAAGCAAGTTGACATTTAATGATATCATGATGAAAAAGGCAACTTGAACGTTGGAATCAATGAATATGTCAATTGGCTACTTTTTGCAGGAATTATTGTATGAATAAACTATTGTTTATTCATACACCAAGCCGTCTATAAATAGAAGGCTAAACCAGGAGAAGAAAAGTGAGTTTGAAGCTTAGCATTCACACATACATCTAATCTCCATTGCTCTCTCCCCCACAGAATTCAAGATTCGTTTGTATTAGATAATAATCTTACAATCACCTTGTAAACCATTTTGTTTCAAAGTGATATAAACTTGATAATTCTGTAGGTCTTGTTTCTTGAAAGTCTGATTTCCATTTCCGCACATCTTTTTTCACATCTATTGAAATCACTTGCCATATTACGTGAAAAGAAGTTGTTTTGAGCCTGAACTGGGTCTAACAATTGGTATCAGAGCAGATTGAATACACTATTTTCAAACGATCAATCACTCATCTTCTTTTCTCTAAATATGGCCAGCTTTCAATCCTGGAATAATGCTTTTAACATTGGTTCTATGTCTAAACCTCTGACTCTGGTCAGAGAGGAATACCCCCAGTGGAAAATCAGGATGGTCAATTTCCTTAATGGTCATGACCGAGCTCTGTTTCAATCCATTGAAAGGGGTCCACATACACCAATGACTGATATACCTGCTATTCCAGCAACTGACCAATCACCAGCAATCCCTGCCTCCCGCGCTCCCAAAAGTGAAATAAACTGGAGTGCGGAAGACAAGGACTTGGTGGCTGGGGATGAAAGGGCAAAGTCACTTTTAATTATGGCCATCCCCAATGACATATTTTCACAAGTTGATGCATGTGCATCAGCTAAGGAAATATGGGATCAGTTGGAAAATCTTTGTGAAGGAGGAGAAAGGATGAGAAGAAAAAAGAGAATAAATAATGTCTCATCTTATGAAAGGTTTAAAAGTTTGCCAAATGAAAGGTTAAATGATACATATCAAAGATTTACAAAACTTTTAAACAAGCTAAAGAAATTTGGTATAACAAAATCAAACGATGAAAGAAACATAAAATTTCTTGATGCCCTTCCTAGAGAATGGAGAAGTCTAACCATGACTTTATCATCAACCTTAGAACTAGGAAACATGAGTCTTCATGACTTATACAGCATCTTGATCCCCAGAGAGGAAGAAATATTTGAAGAAACCATTCAAAGAGGGGGATCTTTAGCTCTAATCTCAAACTCACAAAGATCAACAACAACAAATGATCCACAACCATCAAACAGTCAAAATCTTGAAACTTCTGATGCATCATCAGACTTTTCAGCTTTTGCTGAAGCAATATCACTGCTCACCAAAACATTTGAGCAGAGGTTGAGGGGAAGTAACCAGAGATACCAGAGGAGTGACAAAGGAAGGATGGATGGAAGATCTAAAGAAGAGTTTAGATCTAAGGATAAAGGGAAGGCTGAAGTTGTGTGTTACAAGTGCAAGCAAAGAGGTCATTATGCATCAGAATGCAAGACCAAAAAGCTGAAGGATGTTGCCTATTATGAGAAAAAGCTTGAAGAAGCAAAGAAGCAGCAACAAGTAAGTTTAATTGCTGGAACAGATACATGGTTATCTGATGATTCTTCTGATGATGAAGAAGAAGAATTGGCAAATTTTTGCCTCATGGCACTCTCTGAAGGACTACCAGAAACTTCAGAACAAAAGGTAAATTTAGACAATCTTGATCTTGAACACAAACTAAACAAGCTCATGTCAGATTTTCTAAATCTGCAAGAAAAACATCAATCAGATATTAGAAAATCTGATGAGTTGCAAAGGACTTTGAATAAAATCATTCTTGAAAACCAACATCTTATAGAGGACAGTTTAGATCAAAGAGCAAAATTTGAGTTTTATGAAAATGAAAGAAAAGATCTTTACAAGAAAATCAATGACAAAGAAATCAACGTAAGAGGTTTTCAACAGGCTAAAGAATTCATAAATTTTATTGAGTCCACACCAAAGAACAAAGGAGAGGGTTTAGGCTATACAAGTACTACAAGATCAAATAGAAATAAACCCACTATCTTTGTAAAAGCAACTCATCAGATTTCTGATAATTTAGTATCAGAATCTGAATCTGAATCTTGCAAATCAATCTGTTCTGAATATTCTTTTGACAAACCAAACTTCAAAACAAACAAGAGTGAATGCAGTCAAGAATATGTAAAAACTCCAGAAGCAGTTCACTCATCTTTTCAAAATTATCCAATCATTCCATCACAAGAGGAACTATCAGAAAATTCTGATAACTCTTGTATGTGTGTTGACATACTGAAGCTTGTCCAACACCATCTTCAAAAGAAAAATGTAAAATCTGTTAATGGCTCAGCATATAACAGAGTTTCTGATGCAAAACCAAGAAGAAATAAAAATAAAATGTTTCAAATTTCATCAGAAACAGTACCCAAGCATGCCTGGGTACCAAAAACCCTCTAATCATTTCATTTCAGGACCATCATGTGCAGCAGATCTGGTACTGCGACTCAGGAAGCTCCAAGCACATGACTGGGGACAGGAGCTTACTCAGCAACTTTGTTTCAAAGCTGGGTAGAATGGTAAATTTTGGAAATGGAGTAAAAGGGAGGATCATGGGATATGGTTGCATAAAATATGGATGTTTGACCATAGAGAAAGTAGCCTATGTTGAAGGCTTAAAGTATAATTTGCTGAGTTGTGGTCAATTCTGTGACAAAGGTTTTCAGGTAACCTTTTTAACAGAAAAATGCTTGTTAATAGGTATAGATGATAACAAAATTTATTTAAGTGGGAAAAGGATAAGAAAATCAATCTACTATTTTGACTTGAAAGAAGAAAGTGAACATCCAAAACTATGTTTATTTTCAAAACATAACAAAGGTAGTAGTTGGTTATGGCACAAAAGGCTTGCTCATTTAAATTTCAAAAACCTAAGCATATTAGCAAGCAAAGGTCTGGTAAAAGGATTACCTTTGATATCCTCAAAGAAGGATAAAATTTGTGAAGCATGTGAAATGGGAAAATCCAAAAGAAGCTCACACAAATCAATTTCTGAGTCTTCTATTTCACAAAATTTGGAACTTTTACACATGGATTTGTGTGGACCCATAAGTACAGAAAGTTTTTCTGGAAAGAAATACATACTAGTAATAGTGGATGACTTCTCCAGGTACACATGGGTAGAATTTTTGAGAAAGAAGAGTGAAACTCCTGATCTGATCATTAATTTTATTAAGAAAATTGAAAATCTGTTAAAACTAACAGTGAGAAGGATCAGATCAGTCAATGGAACAGAATTTAAAAATGCAAAAATTGAGAATTTCTTAGTAAGTAAAGGAATTTCTCATGATTTTTCTGCTCCAAGAACACCCCAACAGAATGGTGTGGTTGAAAGAAGGAATAGGACCTTGGTAGAAGCTGCCAGAACCATGCTTGCTTATGCTAAATTGCCCACTCACTTTTGGGCAGAAGCTACAGCAAATGCATGTTTTACACAAAACAGATCCATTATCAACAAAAGGCACAACAAAACACCTTACAACATTATAAATGGAAGAATACCAAGTATAAAATTTTTGCATACATTTGGTTGTAGATGTTTTGTTTTTAATGATTTTGAAAGCCTTGAAAAATTTGACAGAAAAGCAGAAAAAGGCATTTTTCTTGGTTACTCTTTGTCCTCAAAAGCATACAGAGTTTTTATTCTCAACACCAGGACCATCAGAGAAAGTTTGTATGTCTCATTCGATGACTCATCAGAAACAGAGGTTTCTGATGAGTACATAAAAGAAATAAACTTTTCTGACAAACAAGAAAATTATGAACATCTCTTTGAAATATTAAATGAAGATTTCCTAGAACATGATAATGCCTACAAAAATAAATCAAAAGATTATTCATGTTCTAACCCTGCAGATCAAGTATGTAGTACATCAGAAATCCAGATTTCTGATACTTTTCAGACAAATGTAGCACCTGATCAGGGGGAAACTTCAAATCCATCAGAACCAACAACATTTCACAACAAGTTAAGATGGATCAAAGGACATGTTCATTCTGACATCATAGGCAATCCTATAGATGGTGTCAGAACAAGATCTGCCACTGCACATGAGTGTGCATTCTCTGGGTTCTTAAGCAAGATAGAACCCAAATCTGTCAAGGAAGCTCTAAATGACCCAGACTGGATTCAAGCCATGCAAGAAGAGCTTGATCAATTTAAAAGGAGCAAGGTATGGGATCTGGTACCTAAGCCAAATGACAAATCTGTCATAGGCTCAAAATGGGTGTTCAGAAACAAATCTGATGAGAACGGCATAATCACCAGGAACAAAGCAAGGTTAGTGGTCAAGGGTTACTGTCAACAAGAAGGTATTGATTATGACGAAACCTTTGCACTAGTAGCTAGATTAGAAGCTGTAAGAATTTTTCTTGCTTATGCTACATCTAAGGATTTAAAAGTTTATCAAATGGATGTAAAATCATCTTTTCTGAATAGTAAAATTGAGGAAGAAGTTTATGTGCATCAACCAGAAGGCTTTGTTGATTCAAAATTTCAAAATCATGTTTATAGATTAAACAAAGCCTTGTATGGGTTGAAGCAAGCTCCTAGAGCCTGGTATGAAACTTTATCAAACTTCTTACTCAATTCTGGGTTTACCAAAGGAACTATTGACACCACTCTTTTTCTCAAAACACACAAAGGTCACACTTTGCTGGTCCAGATATTTGTTGATGACATTATATTTGGATCAACAAATGAAAAATTTGGTGACAAATTTCAAAAATTGATGACCAGCCACTTTGAAATGAGTATGACGGGTGAGTTAACCTTTTTCTTAGGGTTACAGGTAAAACAAAGAATTGATGGAATATTTTTGAGTCAATCAAAATATGTGAAAACAATTCTACAAAAATACTCACTTGAATACTGCTCTGTTTCAAAAACTCTCATGGCAACAGGGAACAAGTTAGATTCTGATAAAAATGGTATAAGTGTTGATATTAAAACCTATAGAGGGATGATAGGATCACTGCTTTATTTAACTGCAAGCAGACCAGATATCATGTTTACAACATGTTTTCTGGCCAGATATCAATGTGATCCTAAAGAATCCCATCTGAAAGCTGTAAAAAGGGTTTTTAAATATCTCAAAGGCACATCAGAAATTGGTCTCTGGTATCCTAAGGATACAAACCTTGAATTAATTGCATACACAGATGCAGATTATGCAGGGTGCAAAATTGACAGGAAAAGCACATCTGGTGCCTGTCAACTTTTGGGAGAAAAATTGGTATGTTGGGCGAGCAAGAAACAAAACTATGTTGCCACATCAACAGCAGAATCAGAATATGTAGCAGCAGCAAGTTGCTGTTCACAAGTGCTGTGGATGCAAACTCAACTGAAAGATTATGGAGTAACTCTGACAAGAATTCCAATTCTATGTGACTCAAAGAGTGCCATTGCAATAACTGAAAATCATGTTCATCACTCAAGAACCAAACACATAGATGTCAAATACCACTTCATAAAAGATCATGTGGAGAAAGGTAACATTGAAATGTATTTTGTTCCAACTGAAAATCAAATTGCTGATATCTTTACAAAACCTCTTGATGAAAAGAGACACAATTTTTTAATCAGCAAACTAGGCATGGTTAATCTAAATGATGAAGATTTCTCAGAAAACTCAAAAACACAAATTGAAGACCAACTTGTTGATAATCAAAATTCTGATATTCATAGAACAAATCAACTAGTTTCTGATAAAACAATCCATCAATCTGATGGAACACCAGAAAATCTGATGAACTATCAATAAATGATAGTATATCAGATATTCTGAAGAAATATCAGGATATCTGGTAAAAGCACCAGAAGTTCTGATATAAAATCAGAAATTATGATTGAAACATCAGGATAATCTATAAAAATACATCCTCATGCACATTCCACATATTGTAATTACTTATTTTCGTGTATTTTTTTTTTGTTGTTTTGTTTTTTAATTTAAAAAAAAAGGGGGAAAAGTAACATGCATACTGATGGAGTTCCATACAGCTGTAATAATCAACTGTCTCATTTTCTTTTCAGTTTATTGAATTTCATTTTTTTTGCATGCAACGTCATTTCTTCATAAGGAACTTAAATGTGACACGTAGGCACTAGAATCATTAGGAGCTATGAAAATAGATGCCTAGTCATTAAATGCTTACTCACACATGGGGCTTAATAGACTGTCAAAATCACTGTTACACTCACTGTTACATTCACTGGGACATATATCTTCTTAATTGAAGAGAAAAAGGTTGGCTGTTAACATCACTTTCACCTGTAAATATTAACAACCTGAAACGAACATTTGTAACAAAAACCAGCTCTTCAAAAGCCTTTCAACAGTTTTTTTTCCTTATCAAAAATGGGTCGCCCAAAATTGATGAAAGCCACTCAATTCCCTCTTCCGTTTCACTGACTTCACAATCTTAGATTAAGATCCAACTTGGAAGGAGCTGCATGGGAGGACTGCAGGTTTGTGTACAATATGATCATGCGAAGTCCTCTAGGCTTTGTTGTGTCATCACATGTCACCATATATCCAGAACTTCTCCAAGAGTTCTGGTGGAACTCTCAAATCATTTTTGGTGGTACTTCCATGTGGATTGAAAGTGAGGTCATGGGAGTAAAAATTACTCTAAAAGAAGAAACAATCAGAAATGTCCTCAAACTGGGTGATGATCATGAAATCCAACTTCTGGAAAAAGCAAATGTGCAACAAACCTTGACTGAAATGGGCTATCACACACTCAACTCGTCAAGGGCCATTAGCAAGTCTGGTTTTATACCATCTTTCCAATTTTTGGTAACACAGCTAAGTGTCTGCTTTTCCAAGAAAATTGGACACTTCAATGAGCTGTCGAATAGGATGATGGAAGTGGTGCATGCTGTGATACAAGAAAAACCTTTCAACTATGCTAAGTTTCTAATGAGAGACCTAGAAGCAAACATCCACGACCGTCAACCCTTTCTGATTTACCCTCGATATGTTACCAAGGTGATCACTAGTCAGTTGGACTTTGGAGGAGTGAGAAGCTGCTATTCAAGAGCTGAGCTGGTACTTCAAGAAAACATTAGTGAAGCCACCTTGACGCCATCAACGAATCACACCGGACGAGTAACCAGTCTTTGGTTATATGTGAAGTGCATGTTCAATGTGTTAGAGGAGGAGGAGTAGTTTTCTTTGTTTTATGTTTTGTTTTCGTTTAACATGTTTGTTTTATGTTTTCTTTTAACAGGTTTGTTTTAAATTTTTTTGGTAAATAGATCTAGGGGAACTAACACATCTTGACTGATAAAATCAAAGAAAATCTGGTGGATTACACATGAATACTGACAGAAGTTAGTAGAACTCAAAATCTGATGATCAATCAGAAAAATTGATCATTCACTAGAAAACTGTGAAAATTCTGATAACAAATCAGAAAATCATATTTTGTTTTGAAAAACCAGAAAGTTTAACATATCATCAGAAAAACAATTCTTTTAATCAGATTTAATTGAATTTATGAAAATCCAAACTTTTAATAAAAAGTTTCTTTCTAATTTTTTTTTTCTGAGGACTGGAACAAGCTATATAAAAAAAAACAATATACCTCTGGTATATCAGAACAAAGGTGTGGAGTTCAGAACTGCAAGACTACAATGTAAGTAAAATCTCAGAACTCTACTTATTCCCTCTCATCTCAAAAAAAAAAATTCTGATGATATATATATATCATTATGAGAAATATCTGGGGAGACACGCAAAGGGTTTCGATTGGACCTTTTAAAAAGGGGTCCCACATAGAGAAAAGGTTCAAGTTAGAAACTAGTGTTTATCTGCAAAATCTTTGAAGTCTCTAAGTATCTTTAAAAGGATATACATTAAATTAGAGATAAATAAAAGGTTTTTCAAAAAACGGTTGTTTCCTTAAAGGATTAAAACATCTTAAAGGTGTCATTAATCACCCTGAACTCAAACAACCCACGACAAACACTCAAAAATCTCTGTCGAGACACCCTATAAATACCTCATTCAAAAACATAGTCTTTCATCTTCAACCTTCAAATTCAAAACCCTAAAACCCTTTTCCAAAAACAAAACCCAAATTCTCAATGGCTGTTGTCAACATCAACATACCTCAAATTAAACACTCAGTTCCTTTCATCACTGAAGATGAATTTCTTCCATTAAAGAGCAACAATGAAGCAATGAATGATAACATCGAAGAATATGATATGAAGTGTCAAATTCTCATTGAATTTCTAACAAGATGCCCGATAGCTCAAGCTCTTACAAAGACCAGAGAGGTACCACAAGAACTCATACAACAAGTTGTAAAAACTCTCAAAATCTCAAGTCAAACTGAGCTAACAGCACATGTATGGGGAAATATCTTCATTAAAATTTCACCAGAAAAGATAAGGGAATTTTTGGAGCTACCCTTACATCAAAACTTTGAAAAGTCACTAGAAAGAGAAGATATGTTTTCACAACTTGATGCTGTAATGGGATACAAAACAAAGATTTCAACAATCAATAAATTCAAGAGAAACAAGCTACCTGCCTTCTGGCAAGTCTTAATGGAAATTCTGAACAAGTGCCTATCATCAAAGATTGAAGGTACAGATCAGATAAATATGAACATTCTAACAATCATGTTCAGTCTAATTAATGGATTGAACATTGATTTTGGAGCAGAAATATTTATTCTGATCAGGAGATCAATTCTGACCAAAGATGGTAGAATAGATTCACATCTACCCTTTCCAAGATTTCTATCTATCATAATTTCTGATGCTTTTCAGAAAAGAAACATAGCAATACCAGCATCAGAAAATATGTGGAAAACAGAAATTATGAAACCTTGGAATGCTGCAAGGTCTTGGAAGTCAGATTATGAGGTACCTGCTCTGACAGAAAAAATAATGAGTATGATACCAGAAGAATCACCATACAGAGCAGAATACCTGAAAATGTTGAACAAAAAGTCAGAAAGAAAAGGAGTTTTTGAACAAGTGTCCCCTATGGATCATGATGCACAGGAGTCAAGCACACCAAGAATGGAACAGCATGATGAATCTGATCCTCATCTAGCTGATAAAGATATAAATATGAATCCTGTGGCTGAAGGACATCATGTTGAAGACTCACACATTGGAGAAACAGGTGCACAACAGTCTAAAATAAACATATTTTATGATTCTGAGAATGATTCTGATGAATCAATTCAAGGAAAACATGAAATCTTACTTAGAGATACTATTTCTTCAAAACAAGATGTGAGTAAAACAAAAGACTCATTTTCTGAATCAGATTCTGAGGAGGAAAATGTAGTAACAACAGGTGGAGATCAGCCTGCTGATCAAGGAAACCTGGATGAGAAAACAAAAAGTTTCTCAACAACTCAGGGAGAACCTGAAAAGGTTTAAGGATATGAGGAAATCCAGAACTTGAATTCGTTTCAATTTTCTGGTGAGGATATAGGGAATTTGGATTCGTCCAATCTTTTAACCTTAAAACAGCAGAGAATGTGTTTTCTGCTGGTGTTAGAAGAGAAACATCTGTTGTTTTTCCAATTTCCCAAGAACATCAATCTATGTCACCTAAACAATTTCAAAAAGAACCTGAAGATAAAGCTGCTACTGTGAAAACAGCAACAGAAGAAAAACTTGATCTAATACTAGAAGAAATCAGAAATCAAAAGTCAGAGATCAAGTTTTTGTCAGAAACTGTCAAAGTTGTGCAGAAGCAAACTGAAGACAATACTGCAACTCTCAACAAATTGGAAAAATCATCAGAAAACAAAGAAAGCTCATCAGAAATTGAGATAGCTATCAAGGAACTGAATGATATCAAGAAAAAGATGGCTGAGGGTGCAACTGCAGGAGAAAGCTCAAGTTCAGGGAAGCTTCTTGAAGAAATACAGTTCCTCAGAGCCAACAACAGCAGTTAAGAGATTGCAGTATGGAATTAGCTGCACAAAGAAATCAAGAAAATCAAGAGTTCCAGAAAATGAAGAAACAAGAGGAAACAAATACTCAAGCTCTTACTAATGTTCATCTGTTAGTTAAGAGATTGCAGTATAATGTTGCCAGACTAGCAAATATTGATCTTCATGAACTGAAAGCCCCAATTCCACAAGAAAGACAAGCAAGAAGATCAGAAACTTCTCAACAACAACCAGAAATTGTTCAACAAGATCAAACCAAACAAACGGAAACCTCAACAGCTCAAAAACAGAAGCAACCCATGGGTCCACCTCAAGATAAACAGAAGATACTCATGGGTCCTCCACCAAATGTCTCAAAGCCAGACACATCAAGGGTACAACCGAAAGATCATGTTCCAGTACAACCAGTTTCTACAACCATCACAGGAGAAACAGAGTTGAGCATAATAATGGATACAAAAGAAAAGAGAAGAATGGAACATGAAGGGACTTCCTCAAAAAGGCCAAGAAAAGAAATGATAGAAGATTCAGAAGGGAACATCAGAGAAATGGAAGTGCTAAAAGGTGATTTACACACTATTATGTACCCTGAAGAACATCTAAAGAACTACTATTGGAAAGGTCCAGAAGACAACCCAAAGAGATCACTCTCTCCAATGAGCAAAGGTATTGTTGAAAACAGAAACAATGGAGGTTGGGTAATTTTACACAAGCACATGACCAATCCAATAGTATCAATTGAAAGAATTGATACAATGACCACTGGAGGAGGCATACTAGGCAATGAAGCACAAAACAAGTATACCTTGATCAAAAAAGAAAACAGTCAACAAAAGGTTACTGATGCAAATCTGGCTGATGATATTCACCCATTGGGAATAGTCAAAATGAAGAATATCATTGATGAAATGAAAGGTAAGGAGCAAAGTTATCAAAAGAGCTGCACTGGCAGACTTTGATCTATGTATCAATTTTGAGTACAGCAACAAAGTGCTAATACCACCTCCGAACACTTCAATTCCAGCTGAAATTGCTTCTAAACTATTAAGAACTGGAGCAATCTTTGATCAACCAGAAATGAGTGTAGTCTTCAAAGATGCTAATAAAGAGAAAGCTCTGTTCAGAATCAGTGATATATGCAGGTATTCAAATCAAACTCTGAAATATATAAAAAACTGCATGAATGAAAAACAAGAGCAGCTCAAAAAGAAGGGAAAGAACAATGAAAAGCTGAGAAAAACAATTGAAGAGTGCATTGAAAATTGGATGGAAGCAAGAGGATGGTATAAAGAAATGTACAAAGAAACTCAAAAGGCAATTGACTACAAGAAAAGGCTGAAACCTGGAGACAAATACAGAAGTGGAATGAAGATCAACTAACGATATAATAAGATTAAATTTCCTGTTTATGAACAATATTTTATCAATGTCTGATTTATAGTTGGTTTGACTATGTTCAATGTTTCTGAACTTAGTTGTTTTTGAATTTCTCTTTCAAAGAAAGTTGTTTATGTTTGATATAGAGGTAGTTCATTTTCTTACAATACTTAGGAGGAAACTGTTAGGAAACTTTATTTGTAAGTATTGAAGAAAAACACAATCAACTGGATCTATGAAGAGATCACAGTCCTGAAGATCACGAACTAGAAAAAGAAGATCAGATGGGACAACCGGAATACATAGCATCTACTTCAAAGAATCACAAGTTGATCAAAAGCTGAATTGGATTATCAGAAAAGGTCATTTCTGATGGATCTGATGATATTTCTGATGAAATATCATCAGTATCTGACGATTCTGATCATCAAGGATTTTCTGATGATTTGTTCATCAGAATTTCTGATGAAGTGGTTTATCAGAATTTCTGATGAAATAACCCACTTGTCTGAAATTGGCTCTGTCCTGCCACACTTACCGAAGCAAGTTGACATTTAATGATATCATGATGAAAAAGGCAACTTGAACGTTGGAATCAATGAATATGTCAGTTGGCTACTTTTTGCAGTAATTATTGTATGAATAAACTATTGTTTATTCATACACCAAGCCGTCTATAAATAGAAGGCTAAACCAGAAGAAGAAAAGTGAGTTTGAAGCTTAGCATTCACACATACATCTAAACTCCATTGCTCTCTCCCACACAGAATTCAAGATTCGTTTGTATTAGATAATAATCTTACAATCACCTTGTAAACCATTTTGTTTCAAAGTGATATAAACTTGATAATTCTGTAGGTCTTGTTTCTTGAAAGTCTGATTTCCATTTCCGCACATCTTTTTCACATCTACTGAAATCACTTGCCATATTACGTGAAAAGAAGTTGTTTTGAGCCTGAACTAGGTCTAACAGAATAGTACAGGGATTAAAATACACAGATGTCACAGTCTCCCCTACTTTAGGAAATTTTGTCCCAAAATTTAATTAGAGGAAACTTGTGAGCAAAGTTGTGACAACCCGAGTTTTAAGGTCTCTATCCGACTTAACTTTGTACTTATTTGCAAAGTGTGTGTTATATTTATTTGGTTATATACTGATGTGCATTATAAGTGTCTATGTGAAATGTATGTGTATTGTGTATTGTGTTAATAATGTGATGTGGGTATTTAATAACATCCTTCACCGAAAACACCCCACCCGAAGTCCCTCCTCCCAACGAAAACACTATTGGACGAAAACACCAAAGTGTTTTCATCAAGATAGTGTCCGGCGAAAACAAGAGTGGGCCTGGCCCAGTAGCGATCAGATATTTGTTTTGACTTTTATTCTCTACGTGAAACTGTGAACCGACAAACCCTAGACATCTCTTTCTCTCTCACTCTCCTTTGGAACCCGACGGCTGCCCCCTCTCGTTCGAAGTCGAATCCCCTAGTTGATCATCCTTTGTTTCGGTTAGTGTTTTCCAAATGGATGTCTTTGACGTGCTATTTTGTTATGCATGATTTGATCAGTCATACAATCGTAGGTGAAACCTAATGATGATTTAGGGTTTTGTTAATAGGAGTTTAATGATTAATTTTGAATGATGTTAAGGTGATCAGGATCCGAGAATAGATTAACTTGCTAATAGTGTACGATTGTGTGGTATATTATACTAATCGACTGGATGATACAAGTTTTCATGTTTAGTCGTTGAACTGAATAATGATTCTGTTTACATGACACTTGAATGATGATTCAGATTGTATTGATGATTGATTGGATTATGTGATGGATCATTGTTTGTTATTAAACAATTACTATGAGTAGTATGTAGGTGCTATGTTCAATGTATAGTAGAAGTATACATAGTCAACATAAAATAAATAAACACATGGGGATGGGGTATGTCAGTACATGTTGGAAATTGTAAAAGAAAATATATGCTTATTAATGTGATACATCCGTACTTGGTAGAACAAAATGTGATAACCTATAATTGTTGTCATTATGGTTCAAACATACAAGACAATTAAGTGTCAGACCATATATTTGTTATTCTATGTAACTCATTGGGTGAATTTATTTGCCCATATATATTAATATGAATTAATAGGAATAACAATTGTACAAGCATGTTATGTATTTAACGTTGTTAAGTTAAGTATGAAAACTCTGTTATGCCTGTTACTCTACTAATATGATAAATCTATTGGCATGACAACTTGGTTAGTATGATAACTCTGTTAAAATATGTTAACTCTGTTAAGCATGATAAATTAGTTAAGGAACTTGCATGTAACTTGGAACCTTGTATGGATTGACTAACAGTTTATGTGTACATGATGTTAACTGCCAAACACACTCTGTGATATTGATTGCATGTGAAATCTTTACGAACTTGAACTGATTGAGTATACGTGCATACTATAGGACTTGACTGATTACTTGTGAACACATAACTTAGCATACCGAGCAAACCAAGGTGAGTTCACACTCCTTCCAAGGCATGGGATTCCTAGGGGTTGGGAATGGGATTGAATAACTACTCGTACTATCATTACTATTAAACTACTTTTTACTGTCCTCGGATTGAAGGGCACGTACGTAAAACCTACGTACACTCATACTTACTACTGTCCTCGGATTAAAGGGCACGTACGTAAAACTTACGTACACGACCATAAGACCATCAACGCTATCAATTGAAGTCCCTCATTTATCGACTTAATCGCCGAGGCCTATGGTGAGCGGGTCATTAGTTAATAGCGCTATTAGGTTTAACAAACTTCACACCGTGCCAGTCGGACGGGCGTGTACCAATGGACTATGGGCAAAGGGTCAATGCTGATAGACATTGACTTAGGGCACCTCTTACATTTTCGTAGCAGTCGATACGCGTGGTCTAGTAACACATGGGAAGCCCCCACCAATCTACGCAAACATGTCTGGGAGACCGCGATATGAATTAATACGATACATGGTTTACAAAACGAACAACTGATTTACGAAACGAATGCTATAACTAAACAACCAACTGTGAACTCGCTCAACTTTGTTGTTGATTCGTTGCTACATGCCTTGCAGGTCGTTAGGTACTCTTGGAGCTTGCACAGGGAGGCGCGGTCATTGTGGGACATGGCATTGTGTGCCATGCTAATAAACATTACTTTATTTCGTACTTAATACTTGCTTTGGGTTTTACTTTATGCTTCCGCCAAACACTTAACTACGTTTTTGGTTTGGACCACCTTTCATATTGTGTGGTTGAATTTTACTTATTACTTGTTATGTTCAATATGATTGGTGGCTTGATCCTGGTCATGTCACGCCTCCAAGCGGTGATACTCCGAGTGTGGATTTTGGGGGTGTGATTGGTATCAGAGCCATTGGTTATAGTGAACTTGGTTTTAATAAGGGAAAAAGTTTTTGTTAAAACCAGACTATAACCTGAACAGTGCTCAACGATCCACAACGACGCTTCGCTCCACGTGCAAGACTCAACATTCTAGGTGATACGATTTATGTTTACATTGCCTACTTGCTAGATTACATAGAACTTTGCTCAGGGTATGCTTAGATAAACGTAACAACTATTGTGTGAAAACACTTGTGTGCTTATTCTCTTCTGTCATCGCACTTTCACGAACCTTTCTCACTCATGTTTCCTTTGATATGAAAATCTTGAGTGGACGCGTTAACCTAACTCAAGCCCAGTTGGCGGCTTTGATCACTGAACAAGTTACGGCAGCGCTCACAGCTGCCCAGGCAGGAGGTATAGCCTGCCATCATAACTTACCCTAGGATCTTTAGATCCTACTCTCGTAAACCAACACTTGTGCTTAATTTTGTTTACTCTTATGCACACGACATGTCAACACGCTCAGCCACCTGTGTGCACATTCAAGACTTTTATGGACTGTCGTCCTACTACTTTCAGTGGCACTGAATGAGCCGTTGGACTCCTCCACTGGTTTGAGAAACTCGAATCGGTCTTCGAAATGTGTGAATGCCCCGAGGCTCGTAGGGTGAAATACGCCACTGGTACTCTTGAAGGCACTGCGCTAACTTGGTGGAACGCGCAAGTTCAGATGCTGGGGCTGGAGGCTGCTAATGCCACCCCATGGAATGATTTTAAGGAACTGATCAAACGTGAATACTGTAACCGTGATAACATCCACAAACTGGAAGTGGAATTCTTTAACTTGAAGATGACGGGGTCAGAGATAGAGGCGTATACGAAGCGATCTAACGAACTGGCAATTTTGTGTCCAACTATGGTGGAACCTTCCATCAAGCGCATTGAGCTGTACCTCAAAGGCTTAGTACCAGAAATTCAAAGCCATGTGACGGCTGCTAATCTTGCTACTATTCAAGATATTACTCGTCTTGCTCATCGTCTCACAGACCAGGCAGTGGAACAGAACAAGCTGCCTAAGCGTATTGGTGCTGCTACTACTATTACTACTTCTGCTACTCCCAGTGACAACAAACGAAAATGGGATGGAACTTCCAGCAAGGGTTCGACTTCAGTTCAGTCCCAGGCACATCAGCGAAAAATTGATGACTATTAGAGCCCTGGCCAGCAATCCTCTGGTAGTCAAGGGCATGGTGGATATCGGGGAAACCACCCAAAGTGAAACAGATGCAACAGGCACCACAGTGGTCAGTGCAACAGGGGTCGTTGCCATAGGTGTCTCAAGATGGGTCATGAAGCTAAGGATTGCAGGAGCTCGCGACCTGCGAATCAGAACCAACAACAACAACCACCAGCTCCACAGAACCAGCAGCGACAGCGAGGTAATAGGGGATGCTTTCAATGTGTTGCTGAAGGCCACTTCAAGCGAGACTGCCCCCAGCTAAATCAAAATCCGAACAATAACAACAACAATAATTAGGACAATGGGAATAACAACGGGGGAAACAATGGAAACAATGGCGCCCGAGGTCAAGCGTTCATGATTGGTCAGGGTGACGCAAGGAATGATCCTAACGTGGTGATGGGTAAGTTCCTTCTTGACTACTTTTATGTTACTGTCTTATTTGATTCGTGTGCCGATACCAGTTACGTGTCTCTAAAAGTTAGTCAAATGTTAAAGCGCACACCAACACTTTTGAACACCAAGCATGTTGTAGAGTTAGCAAATGGTAAAAGTCTAGAGGCCACACACGTAGTTAAAGGTTGTAAGCTCGTCTTAGCTGGTCAGACCTTCTCCATCAATCTCATTCCCATAGTTCTGGGTAGTTTCGACATTTTCATTGGGATGGATTGGTTATCCCAACAGCAAGCAGAGATCCTATGCAAAGAGAAGATTGTTCGTATTCTCCGTCCTGGCAAAGAACCTCTCGAAATTCAAGGCAACAAGAGTGGTGCTGTAGTGGGCATCATTTCCTTTCTTAAGGCCCAGAAGTATTTGTGAAAGGGCCACACTGCTATACTATCCCTCGTTACTGATGCATCTACGAAAGAGAAGAAGATAGAGGATATCCCAGTTGTACGCGACTTTCCTCAAGTGCTTCCTGAAGATTTACCTGGGCTACCGCCCCATCGCCAGGTCGAATTTCAAATCGAGCTTGCTCCTGGAGCAGCACCCATAGCTCGAGCACATTATCGCTTAGCTCCAACCGAACTAGAAGAACTGTCCAAGCAATTGCAAGAACTCTTGGATAAGGGTTTCATTCGTCCTAGCTCTTTGCCCTTGGGAGCTCCCGTGTTGTTTGTGAAGAAGAAATACGGTACCTTCCGTATGTGCATAGATTACCGCGATCTAAACAAGGTGACCGTAAAGAATCACTATCCTCTTCCACGCATTGATGACTTGTTCGACCAGCTGCAAGGGTCGTGCTACTATTCAAAGATTGATATGAGGTCAGGCTACCATCAACTGAGAGTCCAGGATGAGGACGTCTCCAAAACAGCATTCAGAACACACTATGGCCATTACGAGTTTCTGGTCATGCCATTCGGGTTAACAAACGCGCCTGCAGTCTTCATGGATCTTATGAACAGGGTGTGCAAGCCTTACCTGGATAAGTTTGTTATTGTTTTCATTGACGACATTCTGATCTACTCTAAGAGTCGGGAGGAACACGTGCAGCATTTACGACTCATTTTGGAACTCCTACGAACAGAGCAGTTGTACGCTAAGTTTTAGAAATATGACTTTTTGCTTCGTGAAGTCCACTTTCTAGGCCACTTGGTAAATAAGGATGGGATTCATGTTGATCCATCCAAGGTTGATTCGATCAGGAACTAGCCTGCACCCCGTACACCAACAGAAATCCGCCAATTCTTGGGTTTGGCGGGCTACTATAGAAGGTTCATCAAAGACTTCTCCAAGATTGCACAACCCTCACCTCACTAACTCAGAAAGGCGTTATTTATCGTTGGGGAAATGCACAGGAATTAGCATTTCAGCACTTAAAGGATAGACTCTGTAGCGCGCCTATTCTTTCATTGCCAGAGGGCACAGACGATTTCGTGGTTTATTGTGACGCATCAATTCAGGGTCTTGGTTGCGTACTGATGCAACGGGATAAGGTCATTGCTTACGCCTCGCGCCAACTTAAGATTCACGAAAGGAATTACACTACACACGATTTGGAGCTGGGAGCTGTTGTTTTCGCACTTAAGATATGGAGACATTACCTGTATGGTACCAAGTGCACCATTTACACCGATCACAGGAGTCTCGAGCATATCTTCAAGCAGAAAGAGTTGAACATGCGACAACGTCGATGGGTCGAGCTACTGAACGATTACGAATGTGCGATCAAGTACCATCCGGGCAAAGCCAATGTGGTGGCCGATGCCCTCAGTCGAACAGATACCACACCTAGGCGTGTGCGAGCACTACAACTTACCATCCAGTCTAGCCTTCCTGCACAGATACGAGATGCTCAGGTAGAAGCATTCAAACCAGAAAACGTCAGGGCTGAAGCCCTACGCGGCTCAAGGCAACGGTTAGAACAAAAGGCAAACGTCGCCTATTACGTAACAGGACGCATCTAGGTCCCACTCTATGGAAACTTACGCGAGCTTGTGATGGATGAAGCGCATAAGTCTCGCTACTCAGTACATCCTGGTTCGGATAAGATGTACCACGATCTCAGAACTACATATTGGTGGCCTAGCATGAAAGCCCACATAGCAACTTATGTTAGCAAATGTTTGACTTGTGCGAGAGTCAAGACTGAATACCAGAAACCATCAGGCCTACTTCAACAACCAGAAATACCACAATGGAAATAGGAGCAAATTTCAATGGATTTTGTTACTGGCCTGCCTGAATCTCAACGTGGAAACGATACTATTTGAGTGATCGTGGATCGACTCACAAAGTCTGCACACTTCTTGGCTATCAAGGAAACAGATAGGTTCTCCACTTTAGCAGACGTTTATTTGAAGGAAGTGGTTTCGAGGCACGGGGTGCCGACTTCTATTATCTCTGATCGTGATGCACGATTTACTTTAGAACTGTGGCAGGCAATGCACAAATCTTTTGGCTCTCGATTAGACATGAGCACCGCTTACCATCCGCAAACAGATGGGCAGTCTGAACGCACCATCCAAACTCTAGAAGACATGCTTCGTGCATGTGTAATCGATTTCGGCAACGGCTGGGAAAAACACCTCCCGTTAGTGGAGTTTTCGTATAACAACAGTTACCACACCAGCATTCAAGCCGCTCCATTTGAGGCATTGTACGGGCGTAAATGCCGATCACCTCTTTGTTGGGCAGAGGTGGGTGATAGTCAGATCACAGGTCCAGAACTTGTAGTAGACGCAACGGAAAGGATTGCACAAATACGACAACGCATGGCGGCAGCTCGCGATCGTCAGAAAGCCTACGCAAACAAGCGCAGGAAACCACTCGAGTTCCAAGTTGGGGATCGAGTGCTACTCAAAGTTTCACCCTGGAAGGGTGTGGTTTGTTTTGGCAAACGGAGCATGCTCAATCCGCGATATGTCAGACCGTTCAAAATCATTGAGAAAATAGGCAGGGTGGCCTACAAACTTAACCTACCAGCAGAACTCGGTGCAGTTCACAACGTTTTTCACGTGTCGAATCTGAAGAAGTGTCTGTCAGATGAGACCCTCATAGTTCCTCTGAAGGAGCTCACTATCGACGATCAGTTGCGATTCGTCGAGGAACCAGTTGAAATCACGGACCGAGACGTTAAGGCCCTCAAGCACACCAGAATACCTCTTGTTCGAGTTCATTGGAACTCCCGTCGTGGCCCAGAGTTTACCTGGGAACGAGAAGATCAAATGAAACTCAGGTATCCCCAGTTGTTCGGAAACAGTGCAACCACTACTGAGGCTGAAGCTCTACAGAATTTCGGGACGAAATTCCAAATCAACGGGGGGATGATGTGACACCCCAGGAAAACCAGTAAACTACACAACACAACTAGCTTCCTCAGTAACCACGTGCTAAATTTCGAGACGAAATTTCTTTCAAGTTGGGGATAATGTGACAACCCGAGTTTTCAAGGTCTCTATCCAACTTAACTTTGTACTTATTTGCAAAGTGTGTGTTATATTTATTTGGTTATATACTGATGTGCATTATAAGTGTCTATGTGATATGTATGTGTATTGTGTATTGTGTTAATAATGTGATGTGGGTATTTAATAACATCCTTCGCCGAAAACACCCCACCCGAAGTCCCTCCTCCCAACGAAAACACTATTGGACGAAAACACCAAAGTGTTTTCATCAAGATAGTGTCTGGCGAAAACAAGAGTGGGCCTGGCCCAGTAGCGATCGGATATTTGTTTTGACTTTTATTCTCTACGTGAAACTGTGAACCGGCAAACCCTAGACATCTCTTTCTCTCTCGCTCTCCTTTGGAACCCGACGGCTGCCCGCTCTCGTTCGAAGTCGAATCCCCTAGTTGATCATCCTTTGTTTCGGTTAGTGTTTTCCAAATGGATGTCTTTGACGTGCTATTTTGTTATGCATGATTTGATCAGTCATACAATCGTAGGTGAAACCTGATGATGATTTAGGGTTTTGTTAATAGGAGTTTAATGATTAATCTTGAATGATGTTAAGGTGATCAGGATCCAAGAATAGATTAACTTGCTAATAGTGTATGATTGTGTGGTATATTATACTAATCGACTGGATGATACAAGTTTTCATGTTTAGTCGTTGAACAGAATAATGATTCTGTTTACATGACACTTGAATGGTGATTCAGATTGTATTGATGATTGATTGGATTATGTGATGGATCATTGTTTGTTATTAAACAATTACTATGAGTAGTATGTAGGTGCTCTGTTCAATGTATAGTAGAAGTATACATAGTCAACATAAAATAAATAAACACATGGGGATGGGGTATGTCAGTACATGTTGGAAATTGTAAAAGAAAATATATGCTTATTAATGTGATACATCCGTACTTGGTAGAACAAAATGTGATAACCTATAATTGTTGTCATTATGGTCCAAACATACAAGACAATTAAGTGTCAGACCATATATTTGTTATTCTATGTAACTCATTGGGTGAATTTATTTGCCCATATATATTAATATGAATTAATAGGAATAACAATTGTACAAGCATGTTATGTATTTAACGTTGTTAAGTTAAGTATGAAAACATTGTTATGCCTGTTACTCTACTAATATGATAAATCTGTTGGCATGACAACTTGGTTAGTATGATAACTCTGTTAAAATATGTTAACTCTGTTAAGCATGATAAATTAGTTAAGGAACTTGCATGTAACTTGGAAACTTGTATGGATTGACTAACAGTTTATGTGTACATGATGTTAACTGCCAAACACACTCTGTGATATTGATTGCATGTGAAATCTTTACGAACTTGAACTGATTGAGTATACGTGCATACTATAGGACTTGACTGATTACTTGTGAACACATAACTTAGCATACCGAGCAAACCAAGATGAGTTTACACTCCTTCCAAGGCATGGGATTCCAAGGGGTTGGGATTGGGATTGAATAACTACTCGTACTATCATTACTATTAAACTACTTTTTACTGTCCTCGGATTGAAGGGCACGTACGTAAAACCTACGTACACTCATACTTACTACTGTCCTCGGATTGAAGGGCATGTACGTAAAACCTACTTACACGACCATAAGACCATCAACTCTATCAATTGAAGTCCCTCATTTATCGACTTAATCGCCGAGGCCTAAGGCGAGCGGGTCATTAGTTAATAGTGTTATTAGGTTTAACAAACCACACACCGTTCCAGTCGGACGGGCGTGTACTAATGGACTATGGGCAAAGGGTCAATGCTGATAGACATTGACTTAGGGCACCTCTTACATTTTCGTAGCAGTCGATACGCGTGGTCTAGTAACACATGGGAAGCCCCCACCAATCTTCGCAAACATGTCTGGGAGACCGCGATACGAATTAATACGATACATGGTTTACAAAACGAACAACCGATTTACGAAACGAATGCTATAACTAAACAACCAACTTTGAAGTCGCTCAACTTTTTTGTTGATTCGTTGATACATGCCTTGCAGGTCGTTACGTACTCTTGGAGCTTGCACAGGGAGGCGCGGTCATTGTGGGATATGGCATTGTGTGCCATGCTAATAAACATTACTTTATTTCGTGCTTAATACTTGCTTTGGGTTTTACAATTATGCTTCCGCTAAACACTTAACTACGTTTTTGGTTTGGACCACCTTTCATATTGTGTGGTTGAATTTTACTTATTACTTGTTATGTTCAATATGATTGGTGGCTTGATCCTGGTCATGTCACGCCTCCAAGTGGTGATACTCCGCGTGTGGATTTTGGGGGTGTGACAAAAGTTCTGGATACTTCGCCATCATTTGATCCTCTCGTTCCCAAGTAAACTCTTGGCCCCGTTTGGATTCCCAACGAACTTTGACTATCGGTATGCGCTTGCGCTTGAGTTTCTTGACTTCACGGTCCAAAATTTCCACAGGTTTCTCGACGAAGTGCATCGTGTTATCGACACGAATTTCATCAAGGGGAATGTGGAGGTTTTCATTAGCCAAACACTTTTTAAGATTGGACACGTGGAAAGTTGGATGAACATTTCCAAGTTCAGGAGGCAACTCAAGTCTGTAGGCCACTTTTCCGATTCTTTCAACGATCTTGAATGGTCCAACATATCGTGGTGCAAGTTTTCCTTTCTTTCCAAATCTGATTACACCTTTCCATTGAGATACCTTGAGTAGGACGTGATCACCGACTTGGGATTCCTAAGGCTTGCGTCGTCTATCCGCATAACTCTTTTGACGGCTTCAAGCTGTTAAGAGGTTGTCGCAAATTTTCTTGACCTTGTCTGTAGTCTCGAGAATGAGTTCAGGTCCAGTGAGCTGAGCTTCACCAATCTCATTCCAGCAGACTGGCGAATGACATTTTCGACCATATAAAGCTTCGAAAGGAGCCATGTTGACGCTAGAGTGATAACTATTGTTGTAGGAGAATTCGATCAACGGATGATGTGAATCCCAACTACCACCAAAATCGATCACACAAGCTCTGTGCATATCCTCCAATGTTTGGATTGTTCTTTCGGATTGTCCATCCGTTTGAGGATGATAAGTTGTGCTCAAATTGAGTTGGGTTCCCATAGCAGATTGCATGGTTTTCCAAAAGTGAGATGAGAATCGAGCATTTCGGTCTGATATGATGTTCAAAGGAACACAAAGTCGGGATACAATCTCATCTACATAGATCTTGGCAAGCTTGTCAGCAGATAAATCCTCACGGATTGGCAAGAAATGCGCCGATTTTGTTAGAGGATCAACGAGTACCCAGATGGCATCATTACCTCTACTGGTGCGTGATAGTTTAGTAATGAGATCCATGGCAATGTTTTCCCATTTCCAAACCGGTATTTCTGGTTGTTCCAATAGTCCAAAGGGATGTTGATGTTCCGCCTTAACCTTGAGACAAGTAAGGCATTTGGATACGTATAAGGCAATGTCTTTCTTTATTCTCGGCCACCAATACTAGGCTCGAAGATTCTTATACATTTTATCTGCACCAGGATGAATTGAATAACGAGACTTGTGAGCTTCATCCATCAACAAGGTGTGGAGATTGTCTTGAATCGGAACCCACAAATGGTCCATGAAATAATATAACCCATCATCCTTCAGTTCAAGATGAGGCGTAAGATGATATGGTAATTCCTTACCCATCAAGTTCTGTGTAACACAAGTATGTTGAGCTTGAGAAATGTGGGTTTGAATATCAGATCGAACTCGGACACAATGAAGCTTGACTCGTTCTTTTCGACTTAGCGCATCGGCTACGACATTCGCCATCCCAGGATGGTAGCGAATCTCGCAGTCGTAGTCATTTATGAGTTTAACCCAATGTCGTTGCCTCGTGTTTAGTTCTTTCTGATCGAAGATGTGTTGGAGAATTTTGTGGTCAGTGAAAACCACACATTTGGTTCCGTAAAGGTAGTGTCTCCAAATCTTGAGAGCAAAAACCACAGCACCTAACTCAAGATCATGAGTCGTGTAATTTTTCTCATGGACCTTTAACTGTCTTGACGCATAGGCAATGACTTTGTTTCTTTGCATAAAAATACAACGAAGGGCTAGATTTGACGCGTCACAATATACGACAAAGTCGTCGTTTCCCTCAGGTAAAGATAACACAGGAGCATCGCAGAGTTTTTGTTTCAAGGTCTAAAAAGCTTCTTCTTGTTTGGGTCCACACTCAAAAGGTTTATTCTTTTGAGTTAAGGTTGTGAGAGGAACCATAATCTTGGAGAAGTTTGCAATAAAGTGGCGGTAATAACCCGTGAGACCTAGAAATGAACGAACCTCAGTAGGAATAGTAGGTGTATCCCAATCGTTAATCACACTGATTTTGGCAGGATCTACATGTATACCTTGTTCGTTGACAATGTGTCCCAAAAATTATACTTCCTTAAGCCAAAATTCACACTTGGGGAATTTAGCGAAAAGTTGTTCCTTCTTCAGGAGTTCCATTGTTAGACGTAGACGTTGTTCGTGGTCAGCTCAAGTCTTAAAATAACTCAAAATGTCTTCAATGAAAACGATGATGAACTTATCTAAATAAGGCTTACAAACCCTATTCATCAAGTCCATGAAGACGGCAGGAGCATTCATTAAACCAAAAGGCATAACAGTGAACTCATAGTGGCCGTATCGAGTGCGGAAAGCAGTCTTGGGAATATCTTCTTCTAATACACGAAGCTGATGATACCCAGAACGTAGATCAATCTTCGAAAAAACAGGTAGCACCCTGTAGCTGATCAAAGAGATCGTCAATGCGAGGTAGGGGATATCGATTTTTGATGGTGAGTTTATTAAGCTCACAGTAATCGATACACATTCGGAAAGATCCATCCTTCTTCTTTACAAAAGGAGAAGGCGCGCCCCAAGGTGAAAAGCTTGGATGGATGAATCCTTAGTCAGATAACTCCTGCAGCTGCTTCGACAATTCTTGCATCTCAGACGGTGTAAGACGGTATGGAGATTTAGCAATCGGGTTGGCACCAGGTATAAGGTCAATACGAAACTTAATTTGACGTGTTGGGGGTAAACTAGGTAACTCTTTAGGAAAAACCTCAGGATAATCTCAAACAACAGGGATGTCCTGAACTGTCTTACCCTTGTCTTTCTCCTCTACGACACGTTCCAAGAAAGCCACATAATTCTTTCGAAGATACCTTTGGGCTTGGGTGCTTGTCATCAGTTTAAGGCTACTAGCGGGTTTCTCTCCACAAACCTCTAAGGTTTCACCAGACGGAAGAGGCACACGAACAATTTTGTCAAAACAAACACCTCTGCATGATATTTAGTCAACCAATCAATCCCTACGATAACGTCGAAACTCCCAAGTTGCATTGGCATGAGGTCAATGGTAAAAAGGTGATTGTTGAGGTTCAACTAGCAATTCCGAATGACAGAATCGAGTACAAGGGGTTCATCACTAGCTATCTCTATTGTCAAGGGTTTTCCTAGTTTTGTTCTGGGCTTTGCAAGCAAAGGTTCAAAAGCTAGGGATACAAAACTCTTGTCGGCACCCGAATCAGAAAGAATAGAAGCAAGTTGGTTGTTAACATAGAACGTACCATTCACCCATTCGTTGTCGACACGCGCTTCATTGGCATTGATGTTGTATGCTCGTCCACGAGCCGGGTTCACATTAGCCAACTTCGGGCATTTGTTCCTGTAGTGAGTCAAATCTCCACAATTTTAGCAAGACCCAGGCGGAAAATGAGGTCGTGCAGGATTTGCTGGCTGTTGGGCAGGGTTTTGTACCGCTTGATTCAGAGCAGCAGGAGAGCGACATGCATTAGCCAAATGACCAAATCTTCCACAGTTGGTGCAATGACGACACTGAAGATGTGGTTGATGATGCAAATTGCACTTGTTACATAGAGGTGCATTATCAACATACTATTTCTTGGCGGGTGGTTGTGCTGGCTGGGTAGGAGTAACTTGATTGGTCTGTGCAACAACGGCAAAGTTCTTGGAAGCCTTGCATTTCCTAGACTTCTTCGAGGTTTCGGCCTTCTTTCCCTTCTTCTTCTCAGTCTTGGCAGATGGTTTCTTATCACCCTTGCAGGGGAGTTTACACTTCTTGACTTGGGACTCGGTCAAGGTCGCTGCTCAATGGCTTGTCTAATAGCGGTAGGTTTGCTGCGGGCGCCAATATCCTGAACAGGATCAGGAAGACCATCTATGTACTTCTCAATCGCCTTATCCAAAGGCGTGACAAAGGTCGGACACAGCTGGCTCAGTTCTTCGTATAGGTCCGTGTTGGCACAGTGCTCTCCACTATTTTGCTTGAGATCGTGGAATTCGTCTTCCAGTGCCCGCAGTTCATGACGAGGATAAAACTCCTTCATCATAAGAGCGCGAAGCTCTTCCCAAGTTTGATCCATTGTCACGTCGGCACCCTTGTCTCTCCTCACACCATTCCACCATGTAAGTGCCCTTTTCTAAAATACACTGGACGCGAACTCAACCTTACGCTCATTCGGGCCTTGAACATGACGAAACGTACTTTCGAGACTCTCGAACCATTGTAGGAGCCCAGTTAGTCCTTCAGACCCAGAAAACTAGAGTGGTTTAGCCGAATTGAAAGTCTTAAAGTTTCACGAAATAGGTGCGTTGTTATTGTTGTTATTGTTTGCTTGGTTTAACTGAGTTACTAGGTCCGGGAGTACGGCAGCGATTTACTGAGCGATCATGGCTGCCATAGCGGCATCGTGAGTTTGATCACGTCGAGGAGGCATTCTAAAAGAAAAGAAACACAAGGAAATGTGTGAGATTGACATAGGACAATGAAAAGGAATATTGAAAATATCGACAAAACAAGGAAGGTGGTATTTTTTTTGTTACTTAAAACAAACAAAAACACACAGTGACTAATCAAAGTAAATGAGTCTATATAATGCATGTTGAAGACATGCTTTAGCCTCTAAGTGGAGACTCACCCCAAGAGTTCCCAGGTAAGAGTGACTGGTCCGATTATGTGGATTTGTATGAACACTCTATCCTTAGACAAAAAAACTCAGGGTACAGGCACCCACCGTCCCAGATTGCACGTGTTCACATTATTAAGACACAAACTTTGACGAGATTTGAAAACTTTAAAGGCATAAAGCCTAAGAACAAATCATCTAAGGATAGATGATTGATTTTCAAATGGAATTGAGATTTGGGTACTTGTTTTGGTAATCACCTAAGGATAGGTGATGGTATTGTTTTAAGATCTAAACACAAGGTAACTTGTTTAGGGTTCATGAAAGGTTATAGACTAGTTCAAAATTTTACTAATAACCTAACTCCCTATAACCATAAGCTCTGATACCAACTCTTCTGTCACACCCCAACCACGTAAAACAACAAACCGCGGCGGAAACGTCGGGGAGTCTTGTGGCAGAATTATTGTTTCACAACACATGATAATTAAAGTTTAGTTTTACATGTTTAAATTATTACATTGTCTTAGTTCAAACGAAACACATAACATAAAAGATGATAACTTTCTGGATTTTAGAATGCTAAGGCCCAAGTCGCCCTAAGTGAAGCTCACTCACATCAAACATTCGCTCCTGAAACATATGTGAACGTAAATACGCCAGCATAAAAATGCCTCCGAGTAACATAGGTTTGGTGTTGAAGATTCATGACTTTGAATGTTAAAAGAAATGTTTAATGAAAAGTAGTCATGAACCTTATAAAATATTTTCTTTTATAAAATCATATGAAAATCAAATGTTATAAAAGAATGATGTATGGTTAAGTAAATAACCAAATGAAAATAATATGTATAAAATATGTCATGTCTTGTCCTTGTTGAAGTGGTTTAGATAATGCCATCATAAGTAACATAATAAAGCACTTATCAATAACCATCGAAAAATGTCTTGTTTAAATGTTAAATATCATGTGTAAACAATGTCTAATGTCTTGTATTAACCAAATGTCATGTACAAAACAAGATTTTTGAATAAACAAAAGTTTAAATCAAAAGCTATGTTTTGAAAACCATTGCTTTTATCGATATAAACATTTATGTGGTTTGTCTATCACATACATTCAAGCCTTGAGACTGTCGTATAAACCCTTATCAGGATCAAGGTTTATCAAAAATGTATTCGGATTCTGTCATTCCCTAACACTTCCAAACCAAACTAGGAAGCGGGAACGTGATTTGCAAGTCCTATAGCGCTATTAAATACTACCGAGCGGCGTGATCAATGTTAATGAATGTATTACTGTCCCGTTAAACATACCAAATGTCCTTTTCAATGTAAGCATGTCATGTAAAATGTTTTTGTAAAACCATATATTAGGCATACTAAGTCAATATGCCAAGTAAATTGTCTTTGAAACCAAATGGTAGGTATACTAAGTCAATATACCATAAAAATTCTTTGAAATAATGTATTATATATACTATGTAACAAAATATGTATAAAGTCATGAAAACGAAAAGTAAAGTTATGCACAGATGCATCACCCTAAAACATTTGAAAAGCTTAAAATAGGGGAACTATGTACTCACATTTGGGTGCGTTTTTATGTGTTAACACAAAATCCCTCAAATTGTTTATTCGTCCTAAATTAAGTAAGAACGATTTAATAATAAAAAACTCACAAAAATACCTAAGTTTCTCCGATACTTAGAATTTTCACATAACTTTGAGATTTTCTCGAAAAGTTATAATTTTTTATTATATTGGTGTATTTTTATATATATGAGTTCATATATATATTTTAAGAACTTTTCAACTTGAACGATTTTATTAGTGACCCTCGTTACGTTATAAGCAATATATCTACGATTTGCGCGTCGTAATATATATACTCAAACGTGATATATAGTTAATATCGTAATACACATAATTTTGTCAAGTCTTAGCATATCATCATACACACATTATAAAACACATAACACATAAAGTTTACCCATGTACAACCCATTCTAGTGTATATTGAAAAACGCGTATTTTAGCGATTCGGTAACGTTTTTGGGCGTCGAAAGTCACGTATGACTATCAAAACACCAAGTAAACTTAATATAAGTTAAAATACTTCTTTTTATAGCAAAAATATCAGTTTGATTACTGATCTAAAACAGTTTTATAAAAATCCTCCGAAAAGCCGATTTTTAACCTTTTTATCGCATAGTTTTGCATCAAACGTTACCATAACCATCCCAAATCGTAAAGACTTCATATTTTAACATAACCCATGTTATTTATTGAATAAAATAGTTGTTATACTTATGATAGTGCATGTCTCACATAAATCACATAAATCATGCAAATTTCACATATTTTACAACTTTCTAAGCTACATGTACATGCAAAGCTACCAAACCTATGACAAAGTTTCATGCCATTATAATATACCAAATAATGTTATTTTTAATGTTTAGAATCTTATTTAAAAACACTTTTGTCATAAAATCAATTTTCATCATTTCTTGAGCATTTAATCAACATGCATGCTTATGACAAGTATCTAAAGCACACTTATCATATCATTATCATTTCATATAAGCTTAAATGCATCAAACATGATATTAATTCATACAATCTAAGACATGTTCATCAATCATCATCTAATCTTCTAAACATCATTGCATGCAACATTCTTTCATTTATTTATACTAACCAACAAAATTTCACATGTGCATGTTCATACATATACATAATAGACACATGCATACATATATATGTTTCCAAAAATTTCCTTTGTCACATAATCAATAAAAATCACAAGATCATTTATATAACACCTTTTTGATCATACATGCATTCATTTTTCAATAATTAATCAAATATGAATCCATCAAAGATCAAACTCAATCTCATATACATACACATACATATGTACGGGTATATATAGATACACACATAAATCCATTTTTATTTTGTGTAAAATCCCATTTCTTTTTAGTTTTAAGTTTGTGAATAATCCAAGAAACTTGAGAAACTTCTATCATCATCAATAACACCAAAAATCAAGATCAAGGATTTTAAAATAAATCTTATATCTTCAAGATTTTTGATGGGTTTTTGACAAAGTGTGATGATATGGAGCTTGATTCTTGCTAAAATCACCTTGAAAACACCTTAGGATCTTCAAAAGTGCTTGAAACTAGCTTGAAAGAGACATGAATCTTCAAGAAAAGGGTAAAATTCAAAAATGGAAGGATAGAAAGGGGGGTTTCAGCCGAGAGCTTAGAGAGAGAGAGAGGAGTGTGATTATGATTCTTGGTTGTGAAGATTTGTGTAAGATATGGGGTTACATGGTGGGTTTCAAGGACATGCATGTACAACACATGTCAAGGTGCAAGAAAAGAGGAAATGTGGTGGCATGTAGGGCCGCCACCTACACCCTCTCTCTCATATATATACATGCGTTTTTATATAATTGTAGTATATGTAGGGTAAAAACTGGTATTTAATTGGATACCAGATATTTTATCTAGCTTTTTAATCCCGGTTTATGGGGTTTTAAATTATTTTTGTTATTCTATAAAAATAAAATCGCAAAAATATTACTGAAATAAATATCAGTCGTCGAGACTGGCTGCGTTGTCTACGTTTTGCAGGATAAGCACTGTGTTACGCAGTAACATGCAGTACACGCTTAAACTTGAAAAATAACGTTTTTAAGCGTTTTGGTTTATTTTTCAACATAGACATGATTAAAAATAAAATTTTAATCATAACAAAATATTTTTAGGATTTAAATATTATGCGGGTGGTTACCAACGTTCGTTACGCAGTTTTGTCGCAAATAGTTCTTAAGTTCAAACAAACATGTTTTTGCCATACCGAAACCTTCAAAATTTATTTCTAAGTTATGTAAGGGGTATTTAGGGTCTGTTTGGCTTATGTCATTGTTCCGGAGCGTTCGCCGCGTTAAACTTATTACCCTTACGTAACGGTTTGCGATTTCACTTCTAGAACAGGTTTGAGAGTTCGGAATTGAACAATGATTAAAACGTACTAATGCTACAAATAATTAAACAAATATTGAAATTCTAAACACCATGCTTCATTAAATACAAAGTTGTTCGGAATAGTATAGGGATTAAAATACACAGATGTCAGAACTCCTGCAGTTGAAACATACGAGACACCACCTATAATCGTTCCCGAAGCCAAAAGCTTCATACAAAGTCTCAAGAGCATAGAATTCTTGATAAAACAATCTCATGCAAAAGAGGAGACCATTTGTACAAAAGAGGTAATACGCATTCTTAGACAATAAAGGTAAACTTCCCGTCATCATTTCCTCGTATCTCACTTCTCATGTAAAAGAAAAATTACTTAATCTACATAAAAATCATAAAACGAAAATTGCATGGAAATTAATGGACATCAAAGGAATAAGTCCCTCCATGTGCACACATAAAATTATAATGGAAGACGACTACAAAGTAGTAATCCAACCGCAAAGAAGAGTTAATCCAAATGTCCAAGAAGTAGATAAAAAGAAGTCATCAACCTCTTAGATATCGGACTTATCTACCCTATCTCCGATAGTCCATGGGTATGTCCCGTCCAAGTTGTACCAAAAAAAGGTTGAATGATGGTTGTAACCAACGGAAAAAATGAGCTCATATCAACAAGAACAGTCACCGAATGGATAGTTTATATCGACTATAGGAAACTCAATGAAGCCACAAGAAAAGACTACTTTCCTTTACCCTTCATTGATCAAATGTTAGAGAGATTATCCGGTCATAAATTTTATTGCTTTCTCGGTGGATTCTCGGGGTACTTCCAAATTCCTATCGCCCCAGAGGACCAAGAGAAAACCACTTTCAGTTGTCCCTCCGGAACCTTTGCCAGCGCATGCCATTTGATCTATGCAATGCCCCAGCAACGTTCCAACGATGCATGGTAGCCATTTTTCACGAAATGATAGAAAAACCATGGAATTTTTCATAGATGATTTTTCTATCTTTGGTGATTCATTTGACTAATGCCTCGATAACCTTGAGCGAATGTTATCTAGATGTGAAGAAACTAACCTTGCCCTAAATTGGGAAAAGTGCCATTTCATGGTCACAGAAGGAATAGTTCTCGGTCACAAAATCTCAAACTTAGGAATGGAAGTCGACAGTGAAAAATCGATACTATTTCCTGATTACTACCTCCATCATCCGTTTGAGCCATTCGAAGTTTCCTAGGACATGCCGGATTCTATAGGCGATTTATCAAAGACTTTTCTAATATCTCTCGACCTCTAACTAAGCTACCTGAAAAAGATGCCCCTTCATCTTTGACAAGGATTGCACGACAACATTTCTTTCTTTTAAAAATATGCTCATCAAAGCACCAGTCATGATCGCACCCGACTGGAACCTACTATTTGAAATCATGTGTGATGCAAGCGATTTTGAAGTTGGAGAAGTCTTAGGACAAAGAAAAGAAAAACCTTTTTATCCCATGTAATACGCTATCAAAACTCTTAATGACGCCCAAGAAAAATACACAACCACTACTGAAAAAGAGATACTAGCTGTAGTATTTGCATTTGATAAATTTTGTTCCTATCTTGTGCTCTCCAAAACTATAGTCTACACCGACCATGCTGCCATCCGATACCTGTTCAAAAAACAAGATGCAAAATCCCATCTCATAAGATAGATTCTTCTCCTTCTAGAATTTGACATAGAAATAAAAGACAAAAGAGGAGCAGAAAACACTGCTGCTGACCACATGTCTCGTCTTGAAGATCCTACTCTGGAAGGAACTCGAGAAGAACTTATAATTGACAAATTTCCAACAGAATCCTTAGAAATGGTTGAAAATCGAGAAGAACCTTGGTACGCAGATTGCGCTAACTACATAGCTAGTGGCACTATTGTCAAAGGGTTGTCTTTTCATCAGCGAAAAAAATTCTTCGCTGATGTAAAACACTATTTTTGGGAAGACCCATATCTTTTCAAAATATGTGCAGACCAACTCGTTCGACGATACGTCTATGGTCGTGAAGCAAGACAAATTCTTCTCCATTGTCACGAAGGACCATGTGGAGGACACCATGGAATAGTTAGCACCGCACGAAAGGTGTACGATGCAGGATTTTACTGGCCCACAATGCACAAAGATGCTTATGTATTGATCAAAGCATGTGATACATGCCAGCAGGTAGGCAACATAACAAGAAGGAACGAAATGCCATAAAATAGCATTCTTATTTGTGAATCTTCGATATTTGGGGATTGGAATTTATAGGACCATTCCCACCTTCGAGAGGAAACAAATACATCTTAGTGGCTATCAACTACGTTTCCAAATGGGCCGAGGCTGAAGCTCTTCCCACCAACAACGGAAGAGTAGTAGAAATTCCTAAAAAAAACTATTCTCACGTTTCGGAACCCCAAAAACCCTAATAAGTGATAGAGGAACTCACTTTTGCAATCTAAAAATGGAGAAAACTCTAACACGGTATGGGGTTTATCACTGTATCTCGACCGCTTATCATCCTCAAACCAATGGTCAAGCCGAAGTAACAAATCGAGGTTTTAAAAGAATCCTAGAAAAAACTGTGGGCCAGAATCGAAAAGAATGGGCTAATAAATTGGACGATGTTTTATGGGATTTCGAACAGCTTACAAAACACCAATAGGTACAACGCCATTTAAGCTAGTCTATGGAGAAAACTGTCACCTACCAGTAGAAACTAAACACAAAGCATATTGGGCACTAAAAACATATACTTGGACCAAGAAATTTAAGGAAAAAATCGCTTACACCAGTTAAATGAGTTAGACGAACTAAGAATTCAAGCATATTCCAATTCTGAAATCTATAAGGAACGCTAAAAAATAATACATAACAAATATATAAGCGGACCTAAGGAAATCAAAGAAGGAGATCAAGTACTCCTCTTTAACTCAAGGTTGCGTCTTTTTCCCAGAAAACTTAAATCTAGATGGTCCGGACCTTTTACAATCACCAAAGTTTATCCTCATGGTGTAATAGATATTAAGCCTCCAAATGGAGAACCATTTAAAGTTAATGGACAAAGGCTTAAATTCTATGAAGGATTCCTCGAGGATTAAGAAATGGAAATGACCTTGGAAGAGATTGATAAGTAACAATTGTATATATTGATCTACTTTAGTACAATAATCCATCTTGTAGGTACACTATGGAAGACCATAACAAAAATTCCATGAGCCATGTGAGGCAAGCGAAGGAACCAAGTGAACAGAGAAACGACCACATATAAAAAAATCTTTAAATTTTTAAAGAAGACATGGGTTGTCCCTCTATGTCATAGGGCCGTGCCTGACTCCAGACGAGATAAAACCCTTAGTTTTATAACTTCTTTCTCATAACTCACACGGTCCGTTTCTCTGCAACCACAGGTTCCCCGCCTGCTCACTTTTTGACGATCTTATTCCATAATCTACCAACGAGGTATCTTCCTAACATCTAGATTAGTTCTATTTATGATTTGCATGTTACATAACATCAAGATTTGGGGAAAATCTAGGGTTTTTGAACTTGACCCATGTTGATCCGAAATTTTTTCTTAAATCTTGTTAATAGAAGTAGTGTAAAGAATAAATCGTCAACCCATTGTAGAAAAATCAGAGATTTTCAACCGGTTTTAGAAAACCCTTGTTCTTGAGAGAAAACATTAAGAATCGAAGGGGGAAACAGGTTGGTAAGTTGAAATTATTGCTTGGGGTTTGTTTTTCAGGGTATACCACGCACAGGGAACTAAAAATGTTGGAATTTTCGAAACCGGCTCGAAACGGTTGGATTTTGGCCAAAACAGTGAGTTCACATGGGGCCATGCCTCTGAGACACGGGGTCGTGTCCCTGAAAACCCTGCAACACGGGGTCGTGCCCCCTGTTTTTCAGTTTTTTTGCACTTTTTACCATACTTGACTATTTAATACTCATTCTTTGCAGGAAATGGCACCCCACAAGTGGCTCAGATACAAAACCGAGCATGCACAATGCGAAAAGCAGATTGAAATACTCAAAGCTCGAAACGAAGGACCGCCAAGACAAGTCTGAACACCCCTATTTCTTGTAGGTTTGAAAATATCAATTCTATGAAAAAACATTCATCACAAAATATATTTGCGTTGATAAAAATCCCATTTTTAATAATAATATCATCTAATTATTAAAAACACCAACTATAAATTTAATTAATTCAACTACTTGATTATGTCTAAAAATTATAAAATCTATTGGGTTTTCTAAATCTTGAGCCTAATAATCAGAAAATAAAAATCTTAATTTCTATGTTAATAATTTTTCTTGATTTATATATCTTTTATTTTATTTTATACATTACAATTAAATTTCATGATAATTCCATGCGAAGCCGAAGAATTGCCAAAAATTCCATGGATTACTCTATCACGATATCTAACAACCTCTACATTCAATTTCTTTAAAACATGGTTCTAAATAAAAAAGCCCCAAATTGTATAAACTAAGAACCCTCGTTTTCTAAGGTTCTCAATTCGGATCCTACGAGTCTTCAAATGTAGAAATTAATAATGGGATAATGTAGAGCACGGAAAATTAACGGGTTTAGGCTCTTGAATTACCTGAATTGGTATCCGGATGGAAGAGATATAATTCTTATAAGTTTAAAGCCCTAGCTTGTGTTCTTGAGAAAATTTAAACTTGTGTTCTTGAGAAAATTCACGAAGTTGAGGGAGGCTTTGCAGATTTGATGAATCGGTTTATGTGCGCAGGAAAGTTTATGGCCTTATGATATCATTTTTATGCATTGTAAGTTACCATATACTCATTAATCGATTTGGGTTCCACCTTGTTTTAATGGTGCTTAAATGCTTGAGTAAATCAATTAGTTACATGACATTAAGAGTCGTTTTTGATGACCACAACTTTCTAAACTCATAAATTCCTAATTCGACAAGAAATCGATTGGTATGGCGTCGAGTTTATTCGTTTTGAGGGTATGGGTTGCGCAAGTCTCTCATACGAAGAAGGAGAAGACTGCAGCCTTGGTTACGAGTTTTTATATAGAAAAAAATCCTGATTCGTTTCGGTTGAAGGCCTTAGCACAGCTGGTGAGATTGTTGTTGTATGACATGGTTGACCCGGGTTGATCCCGGCGTAAACCGTTATATATATATATATATATATATATATATATATATATATATTTTCCTACACTTCAGTTTATTTTGTATATAAATTAATTCAAAATCCTAAACGATAACTATTAAGTAGGGATAGCAAAAATACTCGAGCCCGATGGGTATATAACCGAAACACGACATAAATGGAACGGGTATACCTGATACCCGACAGGTATTGGGCCAGGTATGTGATTAGTTTTAAAAAAAAATTGCGGGTATGGGTCGTGTATGGGGTTAGGTGATACCCGACCCGATTACCCGAAACCACATACCCTTTTACCCGAACTATATACCAGATCATATGCCTGAATTTTTTAATTTATATTTTTATTTTTAATTGACATTTGTCTATTAGTGATTTATTTTAATACGTTCATAATGTGAAAGAAAAAAAATTCTTTTAGTATATGTTTTTGATAATACTATTTATATTTTATATGTTGTGAAGTATAGGGGGAGGTTCATTTGAGAATAAATTATTGAAAGAAAAAAAAAATGACATATTGGTAAAATACTAATTCATTTATAACTTATCTGATTAATTTTTCTCACTTTAATTTATTAGTCAACTAATCATTAATTATCATACATATAATCTACAAAACCTATACATATAAAAAATTTCCTACATATACCTTACACATTATAGAATTTTATCCTACAAACGTCGAACTTTATCTTACACAACTCGAAACATATCTACACAACTCGTAATTTATCCTACACACCTTTTAATTTATTCTACAGTTAAAATTAGGTTGTTTTTTAATTTGAAAAACTATATATTTTGAAAAGGAGTTACAAATTTAAGTTATAAAGGAGAAACTTACAAATTAATGATCTATGTAAAGTTTACCAATATAACCTTATATTAAAATTAGAGTAAACTTCCGTTTTGCTCCCTGTGGTTTGGTCATTTTAACGGTTTTGCCACAAACCTTTAAAAATAGCCATTTTACTCCAATAGTTTGTTATGGTTTTTCCATTTTGCTCTATGCGAGGAGCAAAATGGAAAAACAGACAATTTGGATGGTGTTAGAGGCGGGGAGCAAAATGAAAAAATCATAGCAAACTATTGGAGGAAAATGACTATTTTTAAAGATTTGAGACAAAACCGTTAAAGTGAACAAAACACAGTGAGCAAAACAGAAATTTACTCTTAAAATTAAATGTAAATATTAAATAAGTAAAATTAAGCATTCTTATTAGTTGAAACTTGTTTTTTCTCTTCTTAAAAAAAATTCCTCTCCACTTTAGAAGTATGTCATTAAAAAAAAGATGGTTAAAAGTGGACCCGAGTTACGAACCCATGAGAATCCTTCATTTTTTGAAGGGGCTTTCTCTGGCTTCACTTAAGACTAGAGGGTATGGAGAGTCGCATCCTCAAGAGGATGGGCCGTCACGTCACCGCCACGTAGGAACGGCTTGAGGGTGATGGACCTAGGGGGGTGGAGGATGGGCAGCCACGTCATCGCCACGTCACCGCCATGTATGTATGTATAGGTATATGTGAGAGAAGGAGAGATGAGAGAGGCCCGACGACTTCGGCTGTGAGGAGCCGGGGACGACGGAACGGAAGGGAGGGGGGCGGTGTGGGGGACCGGCGCCGGGCCTAAGCCGGCCCCCATTCCGCTTAGTCTAACACCCATCAGATTTATCAGACTGCCCCCAAACATAGATCGGTTACAGCCGTTAATTATTTCTTTTTTCAGGTGGGTGCTTAGGTCTAACAGCAAAGCTCTTACAATTAAAGTGGGGTACCCGAAGAGCAGCATATGCGTACAAGCCTGGGAAAGTATCGCAGAACCATAAATGTAGAAAGACACAACAGCAGAACCACACCTAACCTGCATTACCTTATATAAACTCATCTTCAACCTTCATACACAACACCATCTTCAAAAACCCTCACACATGGAAGAATCTATCCGCTTTATCAGAAGCCATGACGATATTCCTCCCGACTACGGCGAAACATCCGCCTCTCCCCGTCAACCTCCTGCCCCGACACACCGCAGAACCATTCCAACCATCATTACTCTAACAATATTCGCTATTATCATCGGAACAATTATCACAGTTACCATCATTCGCCAGCATCATCAACTCGATAACTACAATAATCATCTCCGCCGTCGTCACAACAAGCGGCCCATATCCGAACAATCGGCTTCAGTTATTCACACTGTTTGTGCAGTCACACAGCATCCAGAATCATGTTTCGCTGACGTCAGTGCGGTTAATAACGGTGACATCATTGATCCTAGGATGATTTTCAACATCACATTGCACCTCGCAGTGAAAGAGGTTGTGAATACATCGTTGATGTCGAAAACTCTAATTATGAAAGTGAATGATTTATATACCGGTTTGATGTTTAGAGAGTGTGTGAGTTTGTTTGATGATGCGGTGAGTCGACTCAGTGGGGCGGTGGAGATGGTGAACGGGGATGGGAAAGTGGCGGATTTGGTGACATTGATTAGCGCGGCGATGACGGATCTGGAGACGTGTGTGGAGGGTTTGGAGGAGAGGGGATCGATGGTTGGGGATGAGGTGAAGGTGAGGGTGAAGAGGTCGAGTGTATACTTGAGTAATAGTTTAGCGATACTTGCTAATATGGAAGGGTTACTTGAGCGGTTTGGGCTTCACTTGTATTAGAGGTATCAATGGGTGTGGTGTTAAGGTGTTTCTTCCTTAACGGTTGAGGTGTTCAGTTTTATAGTAGACATTGGTGTACATTAAAAAATAGGTTTAAAGGTTTTGTATAATTCCGAATTATGTATAATCAATACGGTTCGTCTTAGTAAGATTAATAATATGTTTTATAATTCCTAGTGATTATCAACTACTTCTCTTTAATTAAGATAAAGATCACAATTACAAACTCTAACAATGTTTGTAGGGGCACTTAAGGATTTGTTTTGTTTACAAAATTCACTAAAAAATCATACGGTTGATTTGAGGGTAAATTTGGAAATCACTCATTCTTCATAGGATTTCAACATTTCTTCCAAGATGTGATGAAATCTTTAACAATCCAATTCAATTGATAAAGATTACCAAAAACCCTTTCAACCACTACTCACTCTCCATATTTTCACTCCCTGGATCGAATTGGTAAGAAGATAAATAGTAGTTGTTAAGCCATTAACCCTTCGCTTCCAAGTTCGAAGGTGTTACCAGATGTCATTGCTTTTCAATGCCCGGAGTGAAGTTGAATGGGCTTATGGTGGTTGAATATGAATGGTGTGGCAGCGCAAGGGCATATGAAGTGGGAGCTAGATGAAGTTGCATGGAGCAATTTTGAGAACGGATGAGAGATCAGAGAAGGGGGCTAGTGGTTACAAAACCAATATTATTATTTTTCTGCGGGCTAGTCTATAGTTATTGACGAAGTTTCAGATTTCCGACCGAGGGGTCGATAACGTATATACTCAAAAACTTCTATAAACGGAGGGTTGAAAACGTATATACCCAAAAAATCTATAAAACGGGAGGTCGAAAATGTAAATAACAAAAATTATATTATATATCTATACAAAAAGAAACACGCACCCTTTTGTTTGAAACACATGCCCCTTTGTTTATTGACACCCACCCACCCTTTTGTTTAAACACATAACCCTTTGTTTACACCCATTTATTTAACACACATGCCCCTTTGTTTACGATACACATACCCCTTCGTTTATACTCATTTGTCTAATACACATACCCTTTGTTTAAGATACAAACAACACATAACCTTTTGAAAAGGATGAAGGAGCATATACCAATATATATAACCGTTTCGCCAATTTTTCTCGCCATCGTAATCTTAATTCTTTTTTCCCATATCTTCATTTAACATAGTTGATTTAGTAAATTATTAAAGAAAGGGATATCCTCTTCAAATGAACCAACACATCCGTTCATTAAATTGATTAAATTGATGGTACGTTGCAAGAAAATTAATATATTATTAAAGAAAAGGATATCCCCTTCAAATGAACCAACACATCCATTCATTAAGTTGATTAAATTGATGATACGTTGCAAGAAAATTAATAAAGGTGTCGTTCTGTATCATGCTTTGCATGAACCAACGTACCAACTCAATAATAAACGGTTTACAATCAAAGAATCACACCGTTCCGAAGAGGTTTTACGTCGCTTACTCGCCTATATATACTAACCTTTTTTTTTCATGGAAAATCATCACGAAAAATATGCGAACCTGTAAAGGATTGCCGGAATTAGAAAACGAAACAAAGACATTACTACGAATTGTTAATGGCGATACTGTTATGGACGAGGGTGGTTTGTTCAAGGTTAGATCGGAACGACCCGGTTGAATGTGAATAGTTTGTCCATGAAGAAACCTTCCAGTGGTGCCGATCTAGCGGTTGGCCGGTTTGACAGTCCTATTGTTAAGTGTAAATATATCTCTTTTAATTCTTTTCCCTGAATCACGCATGAGATCCGGTTCGATTTTAATGTGAAAGTGAAGCGAATGCAGGATTTAAACTGCTGTTAAAGATGGCGACGGTCTTATTGTAGATATGCATTCCATTTGCCGCATGCCAAGTATATAGATGATGGTGAATATGAGGACTTCGATGGTAAAATGGGAAATTTGAAAAGTTGAATATGAAGATAAAGAAAATATGTAGGGATGAGTGTTTAATTCTTTTATCAGTTACAGGGAAAATCTTCAACCAAGAAGAACACAGAACATGGCATCCCGAAAGTTGCATGTCGGACCCCTGTTATCGAAAAAAAATCACAATAGAAAACACAAAAAAATCAAATCTCTATAATTGATCATTAAACCGACACCAAAATATCATATTCAGTCATAGACTGAGCCAGATTGTTCAATTTCGAAGAGTTCCAAGAAAGAAATGATGAAAAGGGTATCGCATGGCTTCTGTGGCGGGAAATATTGAAAACAAAATGGAAATCGTTTTGGTTTAATCAAAACACATCAAAAGGAATTATGAAGAACCGATCATTGGAAATCAAAAGTTTTGTTGCGATAAAAAATATAAGTTTTATTTATTTGTAAGCAAAATCTTGAGCTTTTCGAAGTTTAAATCTAAATTTTGTATACATTGGTTTGTTCGGAAAAAGAGAAACTCAATGTTTGTTTAAATATAAGTTTTTTGACTATTAACAAATCATATTTGGTTTCTAAAGGCATTTAGTTAAAATATTTTTACATACATATATATTTTAAAATTCTATTTTGTTTAAGTTTGTTTCGATTTAAACATACTTTTAAAAGATTTTAATATAAGTTTATGATATTTTCAAATCATAAATAAATCAATTGATTACGAATGTATATAGAAAGAAAATTAATTCGTCACAAAGAAATCCCATTGTTAGAAAAATGTCAGTAGTAAAATAAATGTTTTAAAGAAAGAACATGTCTATTTTAAAAACTATAACAAAAAAAATAGAGAACATGTCTGTTCTAAAATTATGTGTATAATAATAATACAAAATTTTAGAATAAATAAATTTAATTAAACATTATACAATTAGAAAAATTGTCGCAACCCCCGTCCCCTATCTGTCCGAGAACGGGCGGCCGCGAGACCAGATTTAGTGGTATCGGTGTTTATCATTTTGGCAGCGGAAATTACATCAGGACCGTAGTTAGGAAATATTTTATCAGAGTAAAACACCACATTTTATATAAATAAACACATTGGGATAAAACCCAAGTTTTTATTACAAACGGATTTGTAGAGGTAAACCCTAATTTTTTGAAATAAAACATCTTCTTTATTTAGGTAACTTTTATAGCCATTTTTCCAAGCCTTCAGTGCTGTCAAGCTGGCTTCTATTTGGCTTTCACATTTTGTTACCTAAAACGCGTTTAAAAACATTTTATCAGTGGGAAATACTGGTGAGTGAATCCTAGTATAATCAAGAAGAGTTTTATCCTTTAACAGTATTGAGAGCGATTACAATGTTTATTTCTATACAATTACTCATTCAGTACTGTCAATCCTGACTGGTGGGTCATATTACACATTGGCTAACTCTTTGTCCAATGGTAACGTGTTCCACATTTTGTATACAAAACCCCAACATACCGGCAGTAATTGAAGAACTACAAAGACTCAATCACTGCTAATCACATTTACAAATTATTTAAGGTTTTGTAAAAACAGTTTACAAAAAGGAGATTACTCACATTGCTGTCTTAGGGTTTTCCTTTAAGATTTCCTGGCGATTATTTATTAATTACACACGCGTTAGTATAATAACCCAATATTTACATTAGTAGTACCCTCCCCGAGACGGTATTCCAACGACTACGTCGGGCAGAACCACGACAGCCGTTACGGAACCTTGGATCAATCGAGCAGCGTATCTAATACGTAACCGGGGTTATGATACTTACAACGAGGCACAACTTCGCTAATTAGGCGGGTATACTACCCGAATATAGCTTCTACACTTATGAAATTCGAGAGAGAAAGAAATTGTGAACGATTTGGGACTAAAGCCGATGGCCTCTATTTATAGGGCCTGATTTTGTCTTCGTCGCGCCCCGCGAATGTTGTAGCCAAGGGCTACGCGGCCCACGAGGGCAACTAGGGTAGGCCCTAGCTTGTCCGATTCACCCCCTAGCTCCAACACGTCGCTGCCACGTGGCAGCTCAGGGTGTCGCCCTGGTGACTGGCTGTCGCGGCCCGCGTAGGAACACAAGGGGGTCTTCGCGCCCTGCGAGCGATCCCAAATCTTTGTTTTTATTTTATTTTTATAAAATTAAAGGTATTTATGGCCATTTTTCGTAATCGGGGTGTATTTTATGACTTATAGGGATACTTTAAATATATTAGGGGTGTCGAAAAATATTTTGGAGGGTTGTTATATCCTCCCCACCTTGTTTTAGAACTCGTCCTCGAGGTCTACTGGAATAAGTGTGGATATTTCCTTTGCATCTCCGATACAAGCTCCCATGTAAACTCTGGTCCTCTCTTGGAATCCCATTTTACTTAGACCAGAACTAGTCTCTTGTGCTTAAGATTCTTGATCGTCCTGTCTTCGATTTGTAGAGGTCTTTCCATAAATTTTAATTGTTCATTTACCACTATATCCTTAAGAGGCACTACTAGTGATTCATCAGCTAAGCATTTCTTGAGATTAGATACATGAAATATATCATGTATTCCTACCATTTCCTCTGGCAGTTGTAGCTGATAGGCTACAGGTCCTATTCTTTTAATAATCTCAAAAGGTCCAACATACCTGGGGCTTAGCTTTCCCCTTTTGATGAATCTTACCACTCCTTTCCAAGGAGAGACTTTTAATAACACTTTGTCTCTTACCTGAAATTCCAATGGCTTCCGTCTGTTATCGGCATAAGTCTTTTGTCGATCACGTGCTGCTTTCAATCGCTCCTTGACTTGAATGATTTTTTCGGTTGTTTCTTGCACTATCTCAGGTACGGATAGCTGTTTTTCTCCAAATTTTTTCCAACAGACTGGCGTTCGGCACTTTCGTCCATAAAGTGCTTCAAATGGTGCAACGTTGATACTTGTGTGATAACTATTATTATAAGAAAATTCTATCAATGGTAAGTGATCATCCCAGTTACCTCCGAAATAAATTACACAAGCTCTAAGCATGTCCTCCATTGTCTGAATTGTTCTTTCGCTTTGTCCGTCTGTTTGAGGATGATAAGCTGTGCTTAAATTTAACTTAGTTCCCATTGCTTTTTGGAAACTTGTCCAAAAATGAGAGGAAAATGGCTATCTCTATCAGAAACAATTGATAAAGGAATTCCATGTAATGAAACTATTTCATTTACATATAATTTAGCTAATTGTTCCATACTGAAAGTTTCCTTCATGGGTAGGAAATGAGCTGACTTAGTTAGCCTGTCTACAATCACCCAGATTCTATCATTACCTTTTCTTGTTTTAGGTAATTTAGTAACAAAATCCATTGTTATCAATTCCCATTTCCATACGGACATTTCTAATTGTTGCAACAAACCTGAGGGTTTCTGATGTTCAGCTTTAACTTGTGAACAGGTTAAACATTTAGAAACATAAGCTGCTATATCCTTCTTCATTCCTATCCACCAGAAATTCTTTCTTAAGTCCTGATACATCTTATCACTTCCAAGATGCATCGTATACTTAGATTTATGGGCCTCTTCTAATATACGGTGGCGTAGGTTTCCTAATTTAGGTATCCACATTCTTTTCTTATGGAATCTCCAAATTCCATATGTTCCTTGTTCTAGTTCCTTAATCACTCCTTTTAACTTTTCAGTATCATCCTTGATTACTGATTCTTGTACTTTTCTAATCTATTCATTTAAATCAACTTGCAGATTTAACTTAAGTGAACACACTCTTTTTGGTTTTTCGTGATATTTTCAACTTAAAGCATCAGCTACTACATTTGCCTTTCCTGCATGGTACTGGATATTACAATCATAATCACTAAGTATCTCCATCCAGCGTCTTTGTCTCATATTCAGTTCCTTCTAGTAATGCTAGTATGGGTGCATTGGTTAGTCTTTGCTTAAGGATTCTAAAGGCTTCTTCTTGTTTTGGTCCCCATTCAAACTTAACATATTTACAGGTTAGCTTAGTTAAGGGAATGGCTATTCTGGAAAAATCTCGAATAAATCTTCTATAATAACCGGCCAATCCTAAAAAACTTCTAACCTCGGTTGGTGACTCAGGGGTTTTCCATTTGGTAATCGCCTCGATCTTGGTAGGATCCACATGAATTCCTTCATGATTAACTAAATGCCCAAAAAACTTTACCTGTTCTAACCAAAACTCATACTTTGAAAACTTAGCAGAAAGCTTTTCTTTCCTTAATAGACTTAGAAGTGCGTGCAGATGCGCTGCATGTTCCTCTTTACTTTTAGAGTAAATGAGAATATCATCTATAAAGACAATTATGAATTTATCCAAATATGGCTTACATATTCGGTTCATCATGACCATAAACGCGGCTGGGGCATTGGTTAAACCAAATGGCATGACAGTAAATTCAAAATGGCCATACCTTGTTCTAAATGCGGTTTTAGGAATGTCCTCTTCCTGTACCTTTAATTGATGATATCCTGAACGTAAGTCGATTTTAGAGAAAAATCGAGCTCCTTGCAATTGATCAAACAAATCATCGATTTTCGGTATTGGATACCGACTTTTAATCGTGACCTTGTTCAATTCATGGTAATCAATGCACATACGTATTGACCCATCTTTCTTCTTGACGAATAAGATCGGTACTCCCCATGGCGATGAGCTTGGTTGTATGAATCCTTTCTCCAACAGTTCGTCTAACTGTTTCTTCAGTTCTTGCATTTCTGCGGGTGCTAAACAGTAAGGTGCTTTGGCAATTGGTGTTGTTCCTGGTAGCAAGTGGATTCTGAATTCAACTTCTCTGTCTGGCGGTAGTCCTAGTAATTCTTCTGGAAAATACATCTGAAAATTGGGATACTACTGGAATATCCTTTAGTTCTTTTCCTTTAGTGTTAATGATTATAGAAATCAAATACACTAATGATCCTTTTCTTACATAACTGGCTGTTTTCATCATAGAGATGAATTTCGTGGATCTAGATGGCTTATCTCCTTTAATTGTGATCTTTTCACCCCTTGGTGAATTTACTTGGATCGGCTTTTGATCACATAAAATACTGGCTTTATTAGCTATTAACCAATCCATTCCTCATACAACATCAACTTCTGTCAGATTCATTGGGTAAAGGTTTGAAATAAATTTTTAATTTAAAAAAATTCTATTCTTGCTCCCTGCAAGATTTCAGAAATCTTAATGGTTTCCCCATTGGCTATTTCTACGAGACATTCTTGTGGGAGTTTAGTTAATGGTCGATTGAGAAGTTTGCAAAATGAAGTATTAATAAAACTTTGGTTTGCACCAGAGTCAAATAATACTTTAGAAAAAACATCATTAACTAAAAACGTACCGGCGATCACATCCGGGATCATCTTTGCTTCTTCTGCAGTCAGAACAAATGCTCTAGCATTTTTCGTATTCTTGGTGTTTGGGGCTGGAGCTAGTTTTGGACAGTTTGGCTTGATATGTCCTTGTTCTCCACAGTTGTAGCATATCCTATTGTTAGGTTTCTTTGTGACAACCCGGGATTTCAAGGCCTCTCCGTTTGCTTATCATTGATCTCGCAATCCTGTTTAGTAGTCCGCCTTCCATTGTATCATCTTATTAACTTTGAATGATATTTATGTTACTGATTTATGTTAAATAATTATTGTTTAAAGCTTAAAATAAATTATTAATGGGTTTGTATGAATGCATGTAACTGCTATGTAATATTTGGAAATCTACATTGGAACTAAGGGTTTGTATGGATGCATGTAACTGCTATGTAATATTTGGAAATCACTGCTTGAAGTGCATGCTATCATGATACTGAATATATATATATATATAAAAACGAACCAAGTGATTGTAAACTAATCACGTATACATGAAAACCGTAGGCTTTGACTGAATTATTTGTGAACGAGTAAATAATCATACCGAGCAAACCAAGGTGAGTTCACTGCTCTTTTCCAAGCATGCATCCCGGGAAGGGATATCGGGTAACGTTTTCAGGGAAGAATGTCAGGTTAATGGGATGTTTGTTATTACTCAGTTTCTATCATATAAGACCCCTTACATCTACCGATTGTTTCCGGGAAGGCAACGAGGTATTTAGTTGATAGCGCTATTAGGTTTGGCACCCTCACACCGGGCCGGAATAGACGGGTGTGAACTATTTACCTTGACCACTTGACCAATGCTTTGATAGAGGCATTGGGGTTTGGGCAAACACATCTAGTAGCCACATACGGTAATCAAGTTAATAACATCATCAAAACAAATCGTTGAACTGTTTTATACACATATCTAGTAACTAAACGCGTTAACAAAACTTTGAACTCACCAGGGTCGTCTGACACACTTGTCTGCATGCTTGCAGGTCGTTAGGTGTTTGATATGGACTTGCTATCTGGGAGTGCTGGAGTAGTCATGGATCGAGACTCTTGGATATTTGATACATTGGTTTTTAAACACTTATTTTGCAACAGTTGTTAAACAATTTACCTTATGCTTCCGCTGAATGCTTTCTTTGGTTTTAACTCTTGACTTGGATTTATCTTATGCAATGAAACAAACGTTTTATTAAATATTTATTATTGGTTCGATATGATTGGTGGCTTGGATCCTGGTACGTCACACGTCTTGCGGTGTTCCCGCACGTGGTATTTTGGGGGTGTGACAGTTTGGTATCAGAGCCACTGGTGATAGTGAACTAGGTTTTAAAACGTTTTTATAAAACCAGACTATAACCAAACAACTTCGAAAATCGACCATGACACTCAGCTCCAGATTGCAAGGTTCGTCTCCTGTTTACTTTATGCAATACTTGTTTAGTAGTCACACACTCACAGTTGCATGAAACAACATAATAGATACTATGGTGACTTGATAGCATGACACTACTCTTCGACACTTGTGATTCGTAATCCTGTAATACTTCCTGTTGTGCTACTTGAATGCGGGGGAAACTTTTAGCACAAGTTAAGAGTCACTGACATGAGCATGCAAATTGCCATATTATTATGGGTGCACACATAATAATAACGTAAGGTACATATAAGTCCCAGTGAGGCTTAACGAGTGTGAGAAGGGTTCTGCCCTACTGTGTGTAAACTTGGTAGTTTGTAGATTTCAACGTGATACTTGACTTTTACCTCATCTCGACTCTTAAATTTGTTCTCTCTCCTTATATAGAATCATGAGTGGACGAGGTCATGGACGTGGTCACATCGCGGTGACCCAAGCTGAGCTGACAAACTTAATCAACACACGTGTGGCTGAGGCTCTTACAGCCTACCAAGTTGGTATGAAATGTACCAAATACTTTTAATCTTTTATCGCGTACACAACTCTTACTCCTTTGTATATTTTCTTTCGTTCAGCGCATCCGAACAACCAGCCTGCTTGCACGTTTAAAACATTCATAGATTGTAAGCCGCAAACCTTCAGTGGGACTGAAGGGGCTGTAGGACTCCTGCGATGGTTTGAGAAGGCAGAATCGGTATTTGCTATGTGTAACTGTCGTGCTGGGGACATAGTGAAGTATGCTATGGGCACACTCGAGGATGGTGCCCTGACATGGTGGAATGCCCAGGTTTAGATGTTGGGCATCGAAGAGGCAAACGCCGCTACTTGGGACGATTTTAAATAGTTGATAAGGGAGGAGTATTGTCCTCGTGATGAGATACAGAAGCTGGAGAATTAATATTATGATCTGAAGATGGTGGGATCTGAGATTGAGGCGTACGCGAAACGGTCACATGAGTTGGCGATCATGTGCCCGAACTTGTCCTGACCTCCGCATCGGATAATTGAACTTTTCATCAAGGGATTAGCTCCTCGAGTGAAGGGCTTGGTTACTGCAGCGAACCTCAACAACTTAACTCAGATTTTTCGTTTGGCTCAGAAAATCACCGATCAGGAGGTGGAGAGTGGTTCTTTACCACCGCGTGTTTCTACCACTACTGCTACTACAACCACCGCTACTACGCCTGCTAGTGATAACAAGCGGAAATGGAATGACGCTGACAAAGCAACCAGTGCCAGCCAGTCTTAGAAAAGACCAGACAACAGCAACAATCGCAGTTTCAGTCAGTCGTCTTCAGTTAATCAAGGCCAGGGCAGCAATCAGAATCAGAGCTCTTATGTTGGGAATAAGCCACAGTGCAACAAGTGTGGCTATCATCATTATGGGCAGTGTGTCCGGGCTTGCCGTAGGTGCGAGAAAGTGGGCCATGAGGCCAAAGACTGTAGAGCCCCACAGCCAAAGCAGCAGCAGCAGCAAAATCAGCAGTATTAGAGACAGCAAAGGCAGCAACCCCATAGAATCATGGTTTCAAGAAAGGGTGTTATCAATGTGGGGATGAGGGCCACTTTAAGCTGGATTACCCTTAGTTGAATTAGAACGCCAACGACAACAACCGCCAGAACAACAACAACAACAATGCTGGAAACAACAACAACAACGGTAACAATGGAGGCAATGGTGCTCGTGGAAGGGTATTCACAATCGGTGCTGGTGATGCTAGGAACGACGGCAATGTCATGACTGGTACGTTTTCTGTGAACAATCTTATTGCTTTTGTGTTATTTGATTCCGGTGCCGATTGGAGTTATGTGTCCCTAGAGTTTAGTCAGCGACTAGGGTTAACTCCCACACCTTTAGAGGTTAAGCATGTAGTAGAACCAGCCGATGGTAAGACGATAGAAGCTTCGCATGTTCTTTTTGGGTGTAAACTAGATCTCGTGGGTCAAGTGTTTGATATTGACCTCCTTCCTGTTACCCTCGGTAGTTTTGATGTAGTGGTTGGTATGGATTAGTTGTCTAAACACCAAGCTGAGATTCTATGTAAGGAAAAGATTGTACGTATCCCTCTCCCTGATGGAGAGTCATTATCAGTTCAAGGGCATCGTAGTGGGACGATGGTTGGTATTATCTCGGCTATGCAAGCGAGAAATGTCTACGAAAGGGGTATCCTGCAATTCTAGCACTAGTTACTAACACTCCATCTGAAGAAAGAAAGATCGAGGATCTGCCAGTTGTACGTGAATTTGCCGATGTATTTCCTGATGAAGTTCCTGGTCTACCTCCTCACCGCCAGGTGGAATTTCAGATTGATCTTGCACCAGGAGCAGCCCCAATTGCTCGTGCTCCTTATCGTCTAGCACCTAGAGAGTTGCAGGAGTTGCCTAATCAACTGCAAGAGTTATTGTACCAAGGCTTTATTCGACCCAGTTCTTCACCTTGGGGAGCCCCAGTGTTGTTTGTAAAGAAGAAAGACGGGTCCTTTCGCATGTGTATTGATTATCGGGAACTCAACAAGGTGACTATCAAGAACCGTTACCCATTGCCACGCATCGACAACTTGTTTGACCAGTTGCAAGGGTTAAGTTTTTATTCGAAGATCGACTTAAGATCGGGCTATCATCAGGTGAGAGTCCGAGAGGAGGATGTTTCGAAAACGGCTTCTCGAACGCGTTTTGGGCACTATGAGTTCTTGGTTATGTCGTTTGGATTGACGAATGCGCCAGCGGTCTTCATGGATCTCATGAACCGCGTATGCAAACCGTATCTCGACGATTTCGTTATAGTATTCATTGACGACATTTTGATCTACTCTAAGGGCAAGGAAGATCACGAGCGGCACCTGCGTCTTATTTTTGAACTTCTAAGGAAGGAACAGCTCTATGCGAAATTTTCTAAGTGTGACTTCTGGATTTGAGAGGTACACTTTCTTGGGCACATTGTTAATGAATTGGGGATACACGTGGATCCTGCAAAAGTTGATGCTGTTAGAAATTGGACGGCACCAAAGAATCCTTCGGAGGTGCGGCAATTTCTTGGTCTCGCTGGGTATTATCGAAGATTTATCAAAGACTTTTCGAAGATCGCTCAACCTCTTACTTCGTTGACACATAAAAGCGTTGTATACTCTTGGGGAACGAAACAAGAAGAGGCTTTCCAACTATTGAAACAGAAACTCTGCAGTGCGCCAATTTTGTCTCTACCTGAAGGTACCGAAGATTTCGCGGTATACTGTGATGCATCTATTCAGGGTCTCGGCTGCGTGTTGAAGCAACACAACAAGGTGATAGCTTACGCCTCTCGCTAGTTGAAGGTTCACGAGAGGAATTATACGACGCACAATTTGGAGTTGGGAGCTGTAATATTTGCGCTCAAAATCTGGCGGCATTACCTGTACGGTACTAAATGCACTATTTATACCGATCACAGGAGCCTTCAGCATATTTTCGACCAGAAGGACTTGAATATGCGATAGCGTCACTGGGTGGAACTTTTAAATGACTACGACTGTGCAATCAAGTATCGTCCGGGTAAGGCTAACGTGGTAGCTGACGCTCTCAGTCGAAAGGAATCGAAACCCAAACGTGTTCGCGCCTTGCAGCTTACTATCCATTCAAACCTACCTGATCAAATTCGTTCTGCATAAACCGAAGCGTTAAAAGAGGAAAACATTGAAGCAGAATAGTTAAGGGGTATAGAAAAACAACTTGTAGAGAGATCGGATGGTATTCTCTACTTCATGGAGCGTGTATGGATTCCCTTGTTTGGTAACCTTAGAGAACTTGTGATGGATGAAGCGCACAAGTCTCGATACTCTGTTCATCCAGGTTCGGATAAGATGTATCAGGGTCTCAAAGTCATGTATTGGTGGCCGAAGATGAAAGCTCACATCGCAACGTATGTTAGTAAATGCTTGACGTGTTCAAAAGTGAAAATGGAATACCACAAACCGTCTGGATTACTGAAACAACCAGAAATACCCATGTGGAAGTGGGAGCAAATCGCAATGGATTTCGTCACAGGTTTGCCGAGAACTCAAAGCGGGAATGATATAATTTGGGTAATCGTGGATTGTCTCACAAAGTCAGCGCACTTTCTCGCGAACAAAGAAACGGATAAGTTCTCACAATTAGCAGCTGTATACCTCAAGGAGGTGGTTTCTAGGCATTGGGTGCCAACTTCTATTATCTCTGATCGTGACCCGCGTTTCATCTCAGATTTGTGGCAGTCGATGCACAAATCATTCGGCTCGCGTCTTGATATGAGCACTGCTTATCACCCGCAGACGGATGGTCAAAGTGAGCGAACCATCCAGACACTTGAGGATATGTTACGAGCCTGCGCGGTTGACTTTGGCAAGGGTTGGGAGAAACACCTGCCATTGATAGAGTTTTCTTACAACAATAGCTACCATACCAGCATTCAGGCAGCTCCATTCGAGGCATTGTACGTACGAAAGTGTCGTTCGGCCCTCTGTTGGGCTGAGGTGGGTGACAGCCAGGTCACAGGCCCTGAACTTGTGTTGGAAACTTCAGAAAAGATTCTTCGGATCAGGAATTGGATGGCAGCAGCGCGCGACCGTCAGAAAAGTTACACTGATAAGTGTAGGAAGCCATTGGAATTCGAAGTTAATGATCGCGTCATGTTGAAGGTGTCACCCTGGAAGGGTGTAGTGCGTTTCGGAAAACGCGGCAAGCTAAACCCTCGTTATGTTGGGCCATTCAAAATCCTAGAGCGAATTGGTAAAGTGGCCAACAAGTTGGAGTTACCTGCTAAGTTAGGTAACGTCCATGAGGTGTTCCATGTGTCGTAACTAAAGAAGTGTTTGTCTGATGAAACACTGGTCGTACCGTTTCAAGAGCTGAAGATCGACGATAAGTCGCAGTTTGTCGAAGAACCAACAGAAATTATGGACTGGGAGGTCAAGGTCCGTAAGCACAGCCGTATTCCGATTGTGAGAGTTCGTTGGAACTCAAGACGTGGACCGGAGTTCACGTGGGAACGCGAGGATCAAATGAAGCTCAAGTACCCACATTTATTCCCAGAGGACAAGTCCAAGCCTGGTAAATCTAAGTCTAATGCTACTGGTGAATTTCGGGATGAAATTCCCAATCAAGTTGGGGATGATGTGGGACCCGTGGAAAATACCTAGTCATCGTGATTTAACACTGTACTGTTCGGGATTGCTTATCAAATTTCGGGATGAAATTTCTTTCAAGTTGGGGATGATGTGACAACCTGAGATTTCAAGGCCTCTCCGTTTTCTTATCATTGATCTCGCAATCCTGTTTAGTAGTCCGCCTTCCATTGTATCATCTTATTAACTTTGAATGATTTTTATGTTAGTGATTTATGTTAAATAATTACTGTTTAAAGCTTAAGATAAACGATTAATGGAAGTTTAGTGTGACAAATAATTTGAGCATTAAGCTTAGACGAAACCTAAGGACCTTTCGTCATTATGTGGCCGACGAAACATGAGTTTCATCGGTGGGAGAGAGTTTCGTCGCAAGGGGCTTGGGCCCAGAACCGGTTGTGGCCCAATGGCCTGTTTGATTTATTTAAACGCACATGAGGATTACGAAACATCTTCTTATCAAACCCTAACCAACTTTTAGTTGTGCGACGGCAGTTCTTCCTCTTGTAACCTCTTCCCTCTTGCGAGTCTTTTCCCTACAATCAATCATTCGATCTTGTGGTTAGTGCATCACCTTTATTATTAAATTGTTTGCTGCGTATTGTTTGATGATCATCACGTGTTGTCTGTGATTCATGTTCAATGATATCGTTATTATAAATCCGAACATGTTAATGATTATAGTCTAGTAATGTTTATGTGTGCGATCGATTAATATAATTGGGATGGTCTTGATAATTGTGTTAATTGATAAAAGAATGTTAGGTAATCACATGAGTTTTAGGGAATTGTTGTTAGGATTGAACCCTACCAGAGGAACAGATAATGTATAGCCAAAACCATGTCACGACAGTGGATTCATAATAAGCAGCAGTTTACATTAAGCTTTCCCCTTGAAAGTGATTTATAACAACTGATGGTCTTTATCCACTGTTCAGATACAACTACTGCTGGTCCTACAACTGCTGATCAAAACCCTGAAGTATCCAACACTGCTGGTCCAATCTACTGATGAGAAAGCACTGCCCAGTCAAGGACTGATCAACCTTGAGTAAAGCACTGACATAAAGGGAGAGCAGCTGTTTAGTGAATTGTTTCATTTTATGTATAGTAAGTGGTTAGGTTAGCAGTATTTGTGTAAGGACAGTAGATGCAGTTTGTTAGGCTGTTAGACGTCGCTTTCATGGTGACGTCAGCTGAGATACCTCAGTGGTTTGGTTTGCCTATAAATGTAACAGTACCCTGTACTGTTACATTTGATTGACTGAGCGGGTTCTTCTCCTCATGTCTAATCCTTTCATCTTGTGTGCAACCTACCTTGGGGTATCAGGCTGAGGGGGAGTTTAGTTTGTAAGCATATCTGTAATATTTTGCTTTGATTTGTAAATCTTTTGACTCTATGTGAAGCAATTGTTTATCAAACTATTTTCTCCTTTGATTGTGTTTACAAAGTTTGTTTTCTTTTCCGCTGCACTTTACATGTTTTCATACTCACAAATTGTTCAAAACATACAAACAAACACAATCATGAGAGCCTCCGATCCTAACAATTGGTATCAGAGCTTGGACAGTCAATTTCGATTTAACAGTCAATTTGACATAATAGTTCAGCTCAAAATTCATTGATACTAAGGTTGGTTGTATTTAGTTGAAAAACAGAGTATCGAGTAAATCATGTTCAAAATGGTTATTCAACAACTCTGTACATCAACCAAGATGTCATATGATACACAAAATTTCACACAATAAGTGAATTTATGCACAAAACACTCATGGTTTCTAGAACTGAAATAAATATCTGTTAAACTATGATATTACTTCTTCTTTTCTAAATTAATTTCAATTGTTGATGTGAAATTTGTGATGTTTTCCATAAATACTAAAGTCTGAACCTCAGATTAACAAAACATATGTTCATAAAATAACAATTGTTGTTTTGTTAACATAAAAAGAGGGAAATTAAGACTTTAGTCATTCAGATCTTATGTGTTGGAAACAGGTTGAGATCCTCAAAAGGAACAAATCAACTCTGTTAATAATACATTAAGAAAATTTTAAGGGTCAACAGAGTCCGTATCATATGTAGTGTGAGATTGGTCGAAAAAGTTATGAAAACATGACCAAGTCTCTCAAAACATTACTGCAAAGTGGTTTTGGACTAATATTCACAAAAACTCTGAAGTGTGTTTATCTCAAAACTTTTGAATTCAAAAGAAAAGAGTATAAACATAAAACACTTATGAGTCAAAGTTTGGGGTAATAATGGTCATTAAGCAACTATGTGCATTCATCTGTTCAGGGAAAGGTTTTGATTCCAGTGAATGAACTCCAAAGAGGACTAGACAAATGTTCAAAAATTTATCCATGTGTCCTCATGTTTGCAATCAACTGACAAAGAAAATGGTACCAAAACAGTGGTCAAAATGTATTCCAAAAGTTTCCTATCACTGTTGTCAAACTACTGACCATTTTCAATAAATTGAGAATGATGTGATTATGTGCTTTATTGTAATTATACCAAATCCTTTTTGATGCTATTCTCTGAAAATCCTTTAACCATTTTTTTTTCAAAGGATTTTCTTGAATAATCAGGATATATTGTTCATTTTTTTTGGAATAATATATTTGGAACTTTTGCTTGTTTTTGTTGGCAATAGTTTCAGTTCCTGTCAGGATGTAATACCTTATTTTTGATGGTATTTTTGTCCTCATATATAGGTCAAAAGAATATGGTACATTTGTCAAGATCATGTCATACTCAGTTTTGCCCTAAATTTTTTATCAAAGGTTGATTGCAAACTGTGCTTGAATTACTAGGGTACTCATGTTTTAATTGAATATTAAACTAAAATGAGCTGCCTTAGCAAAAAGTTTTCATCATCTGGGGTATCAAACCACTGTCTTTCAAAATTGACATGTGGCAAAAACCTTGAATGAAAATCTTCAAAACTGTTGCTGAAACACCTGTCCTTCAAGATCTGTACCATTTACCCTAACAACTGTTTTGTTTCAACGTCTGATCTCTAAACACTGTCCACTGCTGAAAGTTAACCACTGATCCCTCATTTTCTTGAAAAGCACTGATGTTCAAAATCAGTGTCTTATCCACTGATATGCTATCCATTGATAGTAAAAATCATTCACTGCCCACAATTTTTACCGTTGTAACCACTGATGCTTGATACGTCAGTGGCTCTTAAAACAACTGTTCTCCATACTTCATCCGTCTCATCAGTATTTGACACGTGGTCAGTTTTTAGCCTTCAGATCAAAATAACCGCTGTCACATCAGCAATCATTTTCTCCTAAATAAAACCCTGCCCTAAACCCCAAACAGGGTTTTACACTGTCGAATTGAATTCCATAAATTCTCTTCTCATAGCAGTTTCCAACCCTTCTTCTCAAAACTTCAAAATCATTCTTTGTTCTTCTCTGCAAAAATGACAAAATCAAAGTCAAAACCAAAATCACAACCAAAACCAAAATCACCACCATCTTCAAAAGAGGTCGCTCAAACGGCCGAAGAACCCATCGAAATACCATACAAACAATCTCACAACTATCTGGGTTTACTCACAAAACCTACTGATAATCACACCTTTGACACCATCATTGATACATTATCTGCATCAAAGTACAAAACTTTGTTAACAGCAAATGCTCCCATCTATCTTCAAACCCAGAGAGAGTTTTGGAAAAAGGCGACGCTTGAAAAACAAGACGATAAAGTCATAGCCATTAACTCCTCGTTACAGGGTAAAGTGATTCGAATCACACCACAATCAATCTCCGAAGTCTTTAATCTTGACGATCAGGAAGGTAAAATCTCTTTTGATAAAGCCGAGATGAAAACTGGTTTCGTAAAAAGGGGATATGCAGAAGAATCAAAGGTAGATACCTTACAAAAAGGTTATTTCCCTTCTGCACCTAGGTTTTTATTTCACACACTTCTGATGTGTGCTTCGAATAAAACAACATCTTTTAACGAAATACCATTGAAAATTCAATGCCTGGGTTACGCTATTTTGAATAATAAGGACTACAACTACTCCCAGGAGATTTTTAATAACATGGTAAAAAACGTTGAAAGTAAAGCATTTTTACTTTTTCCAAGATTTTTGAGTTACTATTTTGAACAAAAATCTGAAAAGGAAAATGTAAATTTGCTCAAACAAGGTGTTCATTGTCAAATAAGAGGCTTAACGAAAGAAACATTTTCCAGAATGATGGCACCAATAAAAACAAAAGCAGGGGTACCTGAGCAGATTTTAGCGGTTACAATTGCTCCTCAGGTATCAGCTGCTGAGCCCACTGCTCCAGGTGATCAAAGCAGCACAACCACTGCTTTGAAACCCACACCTGACATAACCAAAAAGACCAAAAGAAAAACATCCAGAAAACCCACCAAACCTAAAACAAAGGCAACTCTGGAAGATGAGATCCCAGAGGAAATGCCTGTGACAACACAAAAGTCACCACAAACCACTGCTGCTACTTCCTCAGAGCAGTTGGAAGAAAGATCTCAACCCATGCCTAAAACTCCTCTTGCATCCTCACAAAAGGATCAGGTTGTAAGCACAGGGACACCACAATATGAAGCTCTGAATCCACTCGGATCCATCTTCCTCAGTCCTGATCCCAAGGACATGTCTCTTTCAACTCCCACACCCTCACCAATCATAATGCCACAATCCATGCTACCCTTGTTGCATGCAGCTGCTATAGCTCAGACACAAACCAGTTCCTCTCTATCACCAGTCACTGAGAGTATACCCCCACAGGTGACTGGGTCTGATGCTACTACTCCTGCTATCCCAGCAACAATTGAGGAGGTTACACCCCCTGAGTTACAAGTAACTCTCGGTGGTAGTTCAAGTGGAGCAGCAACTACAACTGGTGGATCAACAGATCCTAAGTTGGACAGTTGTTTCATAAGTAAGACTCCCTTGAAGGCAATTTCTTCCATGGCAACTTCGGTAACCACCAGTGAGTTGGATCTAACCACTGGTACCATCAAAGGTTTATCGAATGCTGAAGAAAGAAGTCCCCAGTACCAAGAACAAGGGGCATCAATGGGTGATTTTTGGGACTCTGTTCCTAAGTCACACATTGATATAACCACTGCTGGTGGGGATTTAGATGATCCCAGTAAAATGGGTGATGATTCAAGATATCAGGAATTGACGGGCAGAGTGGAAAAACTGGAAGAATCAGTTTCTGAAATAAAGGAGATGGTGCAAGAGATTTTAAAAGCTCAGAAAGCACAATCCAATGCTGTTCCTGCTCAAGCACCTGCTCCACAACAAGCACCTGCTGCAAATGAGCTTTGGAATATTTTCCAACCCATGCTTGAAAAACAGCAACAAATGGCTGATCAAAAGCATTCTATTCAAGTACAAATGTTGTCAAACATGATGGAATCAAGGTTCAAGGACACTCAAGCAGATATCAAGGCTATTAAGGCCAGTATCCAAACTGCCACTGGCAAGGCTCCTTCAACTTTACTATTCTTTGATGACCCCCTTGCAGATAATGCCAAAAAGGGGGAGATAATGAAGCAAATGAAGAAGAAGGCAATAGAACATGGCCTTCATATTGAGCCTGAAAAAGAAAAAGAAAAAGAAAAGCAGGTCTCAAAACCTGTTAGTCAAACAGCTGATACACCAGTAGTTTCAAAAACTGCTGTCAGTAGCCAAACAGCTGCCATGTCATCAACACACACACTTTCAACACACACCACCACAACTACTGCTCTACCACCATCATCTACAATCACACCATCATCACTGCCTCCTGCCATAAAGCAGAAGACAGCAGAGGTTACAACATCTGCTCTAATGACAACAGTGATTGTAACACCAGTTGTTTCAACCACTGTCAGTCAATCACTGTCACAAACCACTGCTATCCAATCTACCACCACTGATCCACCCAAAACATCATCTGCTCCTTCTTCATTAAAAAGGAGAAGGAATCTCATATCAGATGATGATTCACCACCACCATCACCACCATCAAAAACTACCTCACCACTTCCATCCCCTGCTCAAAAGCAGAAGACAACTGCTGACATATCAGCAGTTGTAATGACAGCAGATGTTGAGACACCAGTTTTCTCAACAACTGTTAGTCAGTCATCCACCACTGCTCTCACCTCTCCTACTTCACTGCCAAAGCTCTTCAACAGAAAAAGAAAGCCAATACCTGCCGATGAGGGTACACATGATCCTAATGCTGCACAACATCCACTGGAGCTTGAAGCTATAAAAAATGAGATGAGACAATTCTATACAGAAGAAGATTCTTCAAAAAGAAGATTCTCCTCACTCAAAGGCTACATGCCACCAGATGATATGGATGACTACCTCAAAATCAAGGCAAGGCAAGCTAAACTAAGAGCTAAATTTGAAAGTGAACGTGACCATTTAAGCGAAGATGGAATTGCTAAAAGACTGGAGTTCTATCTCACAAAAGTAAAGCAGATAGAAGGGTTTGCACAAGACCTAAACAAAGAAAAGGCTGATCAAAAGAAAGAGTTAAGAAAACAATATCTAGCCTACATCATGAAAGAGAAATTCTATCCTACTGAAGAACAACAGTTCAAAGAATGGCCAGTAGTAGCTCTTAAGCGTGAGGCAGAAAGGATTGAAAAGATTAAGAATGATCCTACGAAGAAGAGGAATGCTCCTAACTGGAGAAAATATGAAAAGCTCATTGCTGACTTAACTGCTGAATATAAGAGAAAGAAAAAGGAGCTGGTGGATGCAAAAATGGATACTGCTGAAGCCATATCAAAATGGTCTAAACAGCAAACCGATGAAGCCTATGAAAGGCTAAAGAAAAGAAAGATAATTGTTTCAAGCACCTCAAAGAAGCGAGAACATATGATGAAGCTTGAACAGAAAATTGAAAACCTCATTACAATGTTAAAATCAGCAGACAGTTCTACTCTTGTGTCAAACCAAGTTGAAGGCAAACAGCTGACTGAAGAAGAGGAAATAGAAAAAGAAGCAGAGTATCTCAAGGGTGCCATCTTAAAAATGGGTCTGAATGAAGACAGCTCATCAAAGCTTCAAAACCTTTTTAAGAAGGTACTAAACAAACCTGCGTCTCCAAACACAGCAAAAGACAAGACAGAAGTTGAAAGACAAGAACTTATTGAACAAGAAACTGCAGAAGAAATAGCTGCAGCAGACAAAGTCATTGAAGAAGCTTTCAAAAGAATGTCTGAAAGTCTGCAGGTGTTTTCAAGGCCATCATCCCTCAACTCATCTTCAAATAAATCTCTCCCAAGAAATCCATTGGGTTCGAAAGTACTAAAGTGGATGTCTGACCAAAAGACCCATGTATTGACTATTGTCAGATCCAATGGAAATGTGAAGTACATATCAAGGAAAGAAGCACTAGGCCTTAGTGTTCAAGATTTGCAGGATCTCCTTGAACTTTCACTGTGTAGGGATGAGGATGATCAGAGTGCAAAGGAATTTGAAGCTGAATTCAAAGAACAAGCTAAGGCACTCTTGATGAGTAATAAAGATCCAGAATAATGACAGGTTTTGGCATTATCTGTTCCAGGGGGAGATTGTTAGGATTGAACCATACCAGAGGAACAGATAATGTATAGCCAAAACCAGGTCACGACAGTGGATTCATAATAAGCAGCAGTTTACATTAAGCTTTCCCCTTGAAAGTGATTTATAACAACTGATGGTCTTTATCCACTGTTCAGATACAACTACTGCTGGTCCTACAACTGCTGATCAAAACCCTGAAGTATCCAACACTGCTGGTCCAATCTACTGATGATAAAGCACTTCCCAGTCAAGGACTGATCAACCTTGAGTAAAGCACTGACATAAAGGGAGAGCAGCTGTTTAGTGAATTGTTTCATTTTATGTATAGTCAGTGGTTAGGTTAGCAGTATTTGTGTAAGGACAGTAGATGCAGTTTGTTAGGCTGTTAGACGTCGCTTTCATGGTGACGTCAGCTGAGATACCTCAGTGGTTTGGTTTGCCTATAAATGTAACAGTACCCTGTACTGTTACATTTGATTGACTGAGCGGGTTCTTCTCCTCATGTCTAATCCTTTCATCTTGTGTGCAACCTACCTTGGGGTATCAGGCTGAGGGGGAGTTTAGTTTGTAAGCATATCTGTAATCTTTTGCTTTGATTTGTAAATCTTTTGACTCTATGTGAAGCAATTGTTTATCAAACTATTTTCTCCTTTGATTGTGTTTACAAAGTTTGTTTTCTTTTCCGCTACACTTTACATGTTTTCATACTCACAAATTGTTCAAAACATACAAACAAACACAATCATGAGAGCCTCCGATCCTAACAATTGATATATGTCAGTAGCTTTTGATCGGTCCAATATAGTTGAAGGTATATGGCATGATGAAAGTTATTAATCTTAAATTTAGAAGTGGCGGCCATGTGCAATTGATACCATGTTCAATTGTGAATCTAATCAAGTAATATAGATACTTTTATTTAATTGTCAGTAAACATACCATGTGCAATTGATGATGAGGTGATGTGTTGAACTATGAAAGTGGCGGCCCTTTTCTCGAACAATATGCATAATATAATTTTAGTGCACAAGAATTATGAATGTTGATGATTAGGATGTAACTGTTATCATAACGATTGTAATGACTGCTTGATGAACCTGTGAACCGATTAGGCAACAGAAACAGTAAACATTAGGGTTTAATGAAACGATTGAAACTGCCATGATAGCCGACGAAACCCTATAGCCGACGAAACCTTATAACCCGACGAAACTTGTAGACTTTCGCCGCATGCCAAATCGATGAAACCCTTGATGTTTCGTCATAAAGGGGGAGGGTTCGTCGGAGAATTTGTGCATGGAACAGTGGACCAAGTTGTTGGTGGATGTGCATGACTGGTGTTTTGTCGCTAGGTTAACATATGGATTGTGAACGTGCATGTTGATAAGTATGGGAATTAATTGCATGTCAGTGATGTTTATGAATGGCTATGGAAACATGAATGATTGTCATGAGTAATAAATGTAATATGCTTGACTTTATATATATTATTTCGAAACCTACATTGGAACTAAGGGTTTGTATGGATGCATGTAACTGCTATGTAATATTTGGAAATCACTGCTTGAAGTGCATGCTATCATGATACTGAATATATATATATATATAAACGAACCAAGTGATTGTAAACTGATCACGTATACATGAAAACCCTAGGCTTTGACTGAATTATTTGTGAACGAGTAAATAATCATACCGAGCAAACTAAGGTGAGTTCACTCCTCTTTTCCAAGCATGCATCCCGGGAAGGGATATCGGGTAACGTTTTCAGGGAAGATTGTCAGGTTAATGGGATGTTTGTTATTACTCAGTTTCTATCATATAAGACCCCTTACATCTACCGATTGTTGCCGGGAAGGCAACGAGGTATTTAGTTGATAGCGCTATTAGGTTTGGCACCCTCACACCGGGCCGGAATGGACGGGCGTGAACTATTTACCTTGACCACTTAACCAATGCTTTGATAGAGGTATCGGGGTTTGGGCAAAAACATCTAGTAGCAACATACGGTAATCGAGTTAATAACATCATCAAAACAAATCGTTGAACTGTTTTATACACATATCTGGTAACTAAACGCGTTAACAAAACTTTGAACTCACCAACGTCGTCTGACACACTTGTCTGCATGCTTGCAGGTCGTTAGGTGTTTGATATGGACTTGCTATCTAGGAGTGCTGGAGTAGTCATGGATTGAGACTCTTGGATATTTGATACATTGGTTTTTAAACACTTATTTTGCAACAGTTGTTAAACAATTTACCTTATGCTTCCGCTGAATGCTTTCTTTGGTTTTAACTCTTGACTTGGATTTATCTTATGCAATGAAACAAACGTTTTATTAAATATTTATTATTGGTTCGATATGATTGGTGGCTTGGATCCTGGTACGTCACACGTCTTGCGGTGTTCCCGCACGTGGTATTTTGGGGGTGTGACATTCTTCCTGCAGTTTTCTTCCTTGTGTCCAGATATTTTGCAGAATTACAGTATATGGAGCATTTTCGAGAATGCTTCCTTTTGCAATACTTGCAATAGGGTATAGAAGTAGGACCTATATTTTTCCCACGGTTGGAATTTCCAGAATGGAATTCTTGGGTAAGCTTTTGAGCTAGGTTCCTCCTCTGGTTTTCTTCTTGTGTACGCACTAACGCATCAGTCAAGGTGTTTGCTAGTTCTACAGCTTCTTCTATAGTTTGAGGTCTAGTGATGTATGTAAAATGCAACATATAAATTACATCAAATGAGGCATAAAACTAACCCTTTTTAAGTACTAATATTGGAAAAAGAGTGTTTTTGTCTTCCTTTTGTATTTTCAGGATTAAATGAGCTCAAAAACGCAAAAGAAGCAAAAAGACAGCTAAATCCAACATAAATACAAGAAAAGGGATCTTAGTGGGCTGCCCGACCCCTCAACGGCACCTTCCAAAGCAAAGTAGAGAAATCAGAAGACTGAACACGCCCCGTGCTCAGCCAGCACGGGGCCGTGCCCAAGAAGCAGCAGAAAAGACAAACCTATAGAAGCTTCTATTGCCCACCACGGGCCATGCTCAGCGGACACGGGGGCGTGTCGAAAGTACAGCAGGCGCATTTATTGTAATTGCGAATTACAATTAATGAGGAGAGAGATTGTCAGACGGACACGGGGCCGTGCCCAGCGGACACGGGGCCGTGCCCAGCTCTCTGTTCAGCCTATAAATAGGAGTGCTTGGATTCATTTCATCTCATCCCTTGGCACACCACCTCTCTCACACTTCTTCCACCACCCACCACCATCACAACACCATCATCCACCACCATCATCCATTGTCCATCGTAGAGTGTGTGAGTCGTCTCGGGATCCAAGATTGATCGTAAGAGTTCTTGACAATCAAGGCCATGTTTGCCTAAGTCTCTTACATCACTTGGTGAAGACAAAGTGTCTAGTATAATACTTTTTATTTCTTATCTTTTGCACTTTTTATTTGGTTTTGTATTAATGACTTTAATAACTAGTTACTTATGTTGAAGGTGATCTTTCCTTATCGTTTGTCCGTGGTGTCTTGGCATTATTTTACTGTCTATATAGAATAAAGGATTTTCACCATTCATATCTCCACGGTCTATATGGAGATATGTTGGCTACCTGGTCGGGGGTTAAGGGAACGGTTTGGTAAAGGTCTTGCCATTGTTCAGCGTTTAGAGGTCCTGCAATGGACCTGGGTCAAATTTAGTAGGACCTCCTTCAATACTTCACGGTATTGGATGGCGGGGGTCCAAACTCTTTGATCTCCTCATAAGTTAACTACTATTAATACTATAACCCGGCTATTTAGGACTGTATCCCTGCTGACTCAGACTACTTAGCCGAGGGTAACGTCACCGCCAAAAGCGGGGCCTACCACAATACTGCATTAATAACTTAATTCATTATCTTCCAATAATCCACCCTTTTAGGATTGTATCCCTGCTGACTCAAACTACTGGGGTAAGGGTAACGTCACCTTCAAAAGAGGGGCCTACTACAATAACTAAGATAATCTCTTAATTATGTGCAAAAGTGCGGAAATAATCAAAGGTTATACTAGATACGAGTCGGAACCAAGTGATTCATCTTGTCTATCTGTTTTTCTTTTATTTTTATTTTCAGCATTTTAGTTAGTTTTTAATTTTCTTAGTTTAAAACATTTTTCTAAACCTTTATTTTGGTTAGACGTTGAGGATAAACCGGTACTAAAAGCTCTTGTGTCCTTGGACGATCTCGGTATCTTACCAACGCTATACTACACTCAACGATGGGTGCACTTGCCCATATGTGTGCTTAGTGTTAGTGAAATATCGTGTTTTATAAATTTAAAACTTGGCTAAAATAAGTGTTAAAAAGGGCTTAAAATACACACCTAAAATAAGTAACACTTCGCACGCATCAAGTTTTTGGCGCCGTTGCCGGGGACAAGGATTTTAAGAAAGTTAGGAATCAACGGCCTAATCATTTTTTTTTCTTAGTTTTTTAGCTTCTGCAGAGCTCAGCACGGGTCGTGCCCGCTGAACACGCCCCCGTGCTCAATCATTGGAACCGGCAATCCTGTTTTACATCAGACAGTAAGCTGAACACGGGGCCGTGCCCACTCAACACGCCCCCGTGCCCAAGTTTCAGTTACTGAAAACAGAACCGTTAGATCCCGGCGGTTGGTAATTTCTGACATAAACATGTGTGATAGTAATTATTTTTACTTTCGGCACTCTTATGGTACGTGGTGTCAATTATGTGGTGGCGAACATGAAGAAGTAAAATGCTACTTCCTAAATTATAGGCCCCACTACGTGAACCCACCAACTTCTCACAACCTTAAGAGGGGCGAAAGTAAAAATAAGCACTATTTCTCCCTCGAATGCGCCCAGCCAGATATTCTAGGGGAAATGCTCCTTGACGAGTTATTTCAACTAGAAGAGCTAATTCTGAAATGGTTAGAAGAGCTTGGGAAGGATTTTATTGATCCACCCCAAGACGATACCCATGAAGAAATGTTGGAACCGCATTCCGACAACATCGTTGCTCCCGAAAATACCTTCGTACCTAGCAAAGACTTGGACGATAGTCGTCCCTGTGTCGATTGTGCCGTGAAAGACTCTCCATCGACTTCGTTCGGTGCATACATAGACCTGAGCGATTCGGCATACACCTTCTTTAACAAGAGCCCGGGAAAGGGTTGGACTTGTCCACCTAGAATGAAAATAGGAATTACCCTCACCGACAACCTCTTGCGTTCTCGCCTTAGTCTAGGACAATTAAGGTATCTTAGGCACTTTGGGGTTGTTCCAACCAGTCAGGAACCACCCGATACTAACAAGTGCCTTAAAAAACTAGACAACTTCATAAAACAGTCCCTAGACACGGGGCCGTGCCCAGCCAACACGCCCCCGTGTCCATCGAAAGATTCCATTCTGATCAGTACGTCAGAATACAGACAAACTGTGTCAGAACTCCACCTGCACACGGGGCCGTGTCCACTGAACATGGGGCCGTGTCCAGGATGCTGTCATTTTCTATAAATGCAGCCAAGAATTCTGCACATTTGGACCAACTTGGGACAGAGATTTGCAGGAATCTTCTCTCAAACTATCCTAGGTAAGTCTAAAAGAAGGTTCCAACAACCCATCTTGTCCTTTCCTCTTTTAGCCATTTCCTTCTTCTCCATCTTTCTCCAAGAGCTACCATTGAAAGTTTGGAATTCCTCCAACTCTATGGTAGGGATAAATGAGTTTTGTTCAAAGAATCTTGGTAAAAACATGTTATGAAACATTGTTTTAAGTTATTAGTAGCTAAAAAGGCCCCACAAGTTCAGAAAATAACTTAAAAATCCAAGTTTCCTTGTTCCGAAACTCTACAGAAAGATGAACACGGGGCCGTGCTCAGTGAGCACGGGGCCGTGTCCGGTCACTATTTCATTAAATAAACTATTTTTAGTTTATTTTTCGTATGATGTCGAGTGAAAACAGCGAAACATCTTCTGTGCATTCGTCAAACAACCGAAGAGGAAGAAGACCCTCCATTGAAGCTACACTTGTGCACTATGTGATAGCATTAAGGGAGGCTCTCGACGAAATGACTTCAGTAGAGGAGGTCCTAATCGACCGTATTAACGATCTTACGATGGGACTTGAAAGCAGCTTCAAAGAAATTAACCTCTTGCACCAGAGGTTAAATATTCTTGTAGCACCTCCAATGGAACCAGTCCTTCCTCAACAGGATTGGAACCTGGCACTCGGAATCAACAAACCTACCGGGTGGGAAGACTTTCCGACGGAACCTCCCGTGGAACACCAACAAGAGATCCCGGTGGAAGTTGAAACTCCTCAAACTAATGCCAATGAGCCTTCTTTTCTCCTTCCAAGGGAGGTGGAAGAATGGCTCGCCGACATTTGAGGAGAACCGCACGCGGAAGAAGGAGTTCAAAAAGGCCTTGGTTAACCAAGATTAATTACTTCTTGGAAATTTTGCTAAATTAAAATAAAGTAAAGGCTAGGACTCCATGGTTTGTTATTTCTTTGTTTTATCTAGTTTAATTTAGGACTATGTAAGTTCTCTCTATGATGAAATGAAATGATGGTTTTAAGGTTTGGATGGTTTGTAATGAATAAAACGCACTCATGGTAGTAAAGGATGAAAAGGGGAACGAGAAAAATGAACCCATGCACAAGAACAAGGCAACCCGACAATTTCAGAAGGTTCAACACGGGCCGTGCCCAACCAACACGGCCCCGTGCTGAGCACCCTGCAGAAAACGCCCAGTTCAGGTAACTGGACACGGGCCGTGTTCACCCAACACGCCCCCGTGTTTAGGCTTCTGTTTGTCTTGTTTTAATTCTGTTACTGGCACTTGAACACGGGGCCGTGCCCGGACAACACGGGGCCGTGTTCAGTGCCCAGTAACACAAATTTTTGCTTTTTAAACACTATTTTACACATTTAATCAACCTAAAAATTTATTTTTGGGACACATTGAGGACAATGTGTAATTTAAGTGTGGGGGGGATGCTAAAACCTTGAATTTTGCAAGTCCTAAATACAAGCCTTACACAAAACTCTATTGGAACCGCTAATCACCCCAAATTTTTTTCAAAAATTTCATTTTTTTTACTTGTCTAGGTTTAACTCGGAAAATTCAAGTTCTCAAAAAGGTTATATTTTTACAAATTTACAACCGATAGCGTAGTGATAAAAAGAACCAACATAAGAAAATTATGAAAAGGCATAGCAAACTTATTTAAAATTTGAATATATATACTTGATCACATAAAAAACCCATTCCCACAAAAGTGAGTTTTGAGCCTTTATTGAGCACACAATTACATATCATTTGACTAAATGCTCATTTTTCGTTTCTTGTGTGAATAGCCGCTTGGTTCTTACGACTCTAGAACTTGCCATGACAATACATTCCCGGTCCTTATCAACTTAAACCCGAGTAAGTAAATGATGGAGGCATTAGGACTAACCCTTTTTTATTTCTACACCATTATTTTTCTTTTTCTTTTACCACCTACCCAAAAATCCCCCTAGTTATCCCCTTTGAGCCAAAACCTTTTCGTTTCATCACCCAAACAAAAACCCTTTTACCCACCAAAACCTTTTTCATTTTTAACCCTTTATTTTAGTAACAAGTTCGGTTCTTCGTAAAAAAAAATAAATAAATAAAATTTGTGATAATGATGAAGCAAAAACAAAATAAACAAACAAGTTAATCAAAAATAACTTTGTTTGAATAAAAGCTTCATCAAAATAAAAAGTTGCAAAAATACGAAAACCGACACTTGTTACGCTTTTAGCCCTTTTTCTACTAACCACTAACCCAACCACCTACCTTTAACCCTAACCTAACCCTTAAACCCACAAAGTCCTCTTGATATCTACAAAGGTATAAAAGTTAAAAAGGAGGAGGATTGATTTCTTGGCAAGCCTATGGTAGGAATAAGTTCCATGCCGCTCTCGAGTGATTCACTAAAAATACACCTTCGGCCGAGTGTGAGTGATTTCCCCGTGAGGTATGTGAACTTGTATATAAATAGAATTTTAAAAAGGCATGTTATGCCCAAATAAGTAATTTCTATTATGAAAAGTTCTAAATAAATCATTACGAATAGAAGTGTAAATAAATAAAAATAAAACCCAAAAGATCTTGGAAATCCCGACACTCTACGACAAGCCCAAAACCTTCTCTTCTAACTATTCCATTTGGGAGTGTAAGCCACATATTAAAGAGTTTTGCTTGAGGACAAGCAAAAGTTCAAGTGTGGGGGTATTTGATGTATATAAAATGCAACATATAAATTACATCAAATGAGGCATAAAACTAACCCTTTTTAAGTACTAATATTGGAAAAAGAGTGTTTTTGTCTTCCTTTTGTATTTTCAGGATTAAATGAGCTCAAAAACGCAAAAGAAGCAAAAAGACAGCTAAATCCAACATAAATACAAGAAAAGGGATCTTAGTGGGCTGCCCGACCCCTCAACGGCACCTTCCAAAGCAAAGTAGAGAAATCAGAAGACTGAACACGCCCCGTGCTCAGCCAGCACGGGGCCGTGCCCAAGAAGCAGCAGAAAAGACAAACCTATAGAAGCTTCTATTGCCCACCACGGGCCGTGCTCAGCGGACACGGGGGCGTGTCGAAAGTACAGCAGGCGCATTTATTGTAATTGCGAATTACAATTAATGAGGAGAGAGATTGTCAGACGGACACGGGGCCGTGCCCAGCTCTCTGTTCAGCCTATAAATAGGAGTGCTTGGATTCATTTCATCTCATCCCTTGGCACACCACCTCTCTCACACTTCTTCCACCACCCACCACCATCACAACACCATCATCCACCACCATCATCCATTGTCCATCGTAGAGTGTGTGAGTCGTCTCGGGATCCAAGATTGATCGTAAGAGTTCTTGACAATCAAGGCCATGTTTGCCTAAGTCTCTTACATCACTTGGTGAAGACAAAGTGTCTAGTATAATACTTTTTATTTCTTATCTTTTGCACTTTTTATTTGGTTTTGTATTAATGACTTTAATAACTAGTTACTTATGTTGAAGGTGATCTTTCCTTATCGTTTGTCCGTGGTGTCTTGGCGTTATTTTACTGTCTATATAGAATAAAGGATTTTCACCATTCATATCTCCACGGTCTATATGGAGATATGTTGGCTACCTGGTCGGGGGTTAAGGGAACGGTTTGGTAAAGGTCTTGCCATTGTTCAGCGTTTAGAGGTCCTGCAATGGACCTGGGTCAAATTTAGTAGGACCTCCTTCAATACTTCACGGTATTGGATGGCGGGGGTCCAAAATCTTTGATCCCCTCATAAGTTAACTACTATTAATACTATAACCCGGCTATTTAGGACTGTATCCCTGCTGACTCAGACTACTTAGCCGAGGGTAACGTCACCGCCAAAAGCGGGGCCTACCACAATACTGCATTAATAACTTAATTCATTATCTTCCAATAATCCACCCTTTTAGGATTGTATCCCTGCTGACTCAAACTACTGGGGTGAGGGTAACGTCACCTTCAAAAGAGGGGCCTACTACAATAACTAAGATAATCTCTTAATTATGTGCAAAAGTGCGGAAATAATCAAAGGTTATACTAGATACGAGTCGGAACCAAGTGATTCATCTTGTCTATCTCTTTTTCTTTTATTTTTATTTTCAGCATTTTAGTTAGTTTTTAATTTTCTTAGTTTAAAACATTTTTCTAAACCTTTATTTTGGTTAGACGTTGAGGATAAACCGGTACTAAAAGCTCTTGTGTCCTTGGACGATCTCGGTATCTTACCAACGCTATACTACACTCAACGATGGGTGCACTTGCCCATATGTGTGTTTAGTGTTAGTGAAATATCGTGTTTTATAAATTTAAAACTTGGCTAAAATAAGTGTTAAAAAGGGCTTAAAATACACACCTAAAATAAGTAACACTTCGCACGCATCATCTAGCCGCCTTGACTACATGCCTTATCTCACTGATTAATCCCCAGATATAACGGGAGATTAATACTGGTTCAGGTGATGCAAGGGTTGACACTATTCTAGCGTACTCAAAGAATAAAGTAGTGTATCCCTTACTATCCACTCCAGTCATCCTAAGGTTTAGGAACTTATTTGCTATATGTTCCTTTTCATTGGGAGGGCAGAATTTCCTTTCTACCATATTCTTAAATTCCTCCCATTCCATATTGTAAATCTTGTCACTTCCCCTAGACTGGAGGATAGTGTTCCATCATTCTAAGGCTGGGTTTTTAAACAGATTGGAGGCAAACATTATCTTATCTTCTTCTGCGCACTTGCTTATTTTTAAGACTGCCTCAGTCTTTTCTATCCAGCGTAGAGCTGCAATGGCCCCTTCGTTGCCCGAGAATTCTATTGGTTTACAAGACTAGAATTCTTTGTAAGAACAGGCATAAGACATAGTCCTTCTTTTTGGAATGGGCACTTGAAGTATGGGTCCATTGTGCACGTTGTGACTAGGTTCTGTATGGGTTCGTTTACTTCCATTACCACTTTTATCATTATTTTCTGCATCCCTAATATTTTGGATAATAGCTGGCATGGCATCTCTAATTCGTTCGGTTACAAGGTGTCGAATTTCACTATTATTCATTTAATTTTCATTATTCTGGTTTTCTGGATTTGCTGCATCGGCCATCTGGATTTTAAACAATTTCCAAGTATTAATATCATAGGACAATATCTAATTCAAACAATCATACGACAAGCATGTTGATCAAAATCATCAAGCATTGTGACTTAATCTATTTTATAGTATGCATCTATAATTATTACAATATAACTGGAATAAAATACAATACTAGTATGCATCACTAACCACGAAGTGGTCTATACTATGATATATATATTATCATTTTTTTTCAAACATACACACATATTATATATATATAAATATATATATATATATATATATATATTTATTATTTTATTATTATTATTACTAATGATAGGGGTTCATCCAAAAGTCCATATTATGCTCGTCATATTTCCTGACGAGTCATTCTCCTATTTGTCTCATCCTTTCGCTCTCTTCTAAAATCTTCTCACCAAAGGTTCGAAGTTCTTGCACATTTTCTGTGCTCATTGGGGGTGCAGGTGCTGGTACTAGATCTGGGTATTATGGCATGGGTTCTTCCTGAGGATATGGATTCTCTAGAATTTCCCTAATGTATTCATTATTATCATAATCAGGATCTAGAGGGTCCAGACCTGGGTAAGCTGCTAAGTTTGGCATGGGTTCCTCTGGTATTGGGTAGCATTGCTGATAATCCCTATGGTCGTCAAACCACGGGTCGTAGTCCGGGTCTAAGGGATTGGGTGCTGGGATTTGGTTTTCTGAGTTGACTTCAATCTCTATTGGTTGTGTGGGAAACAAGGGTAATGGTTGGGGTGCTATGAGTCGCTCTAAATTAGGGTCTGCAGCTGTAGTTGCTAGAATATGAAAGTTTGCAGACTCCTATTGAGCATATCTTGGGTGTGAGCATCTGTTTCTCTCTTAGCGGCTGCTAGAACTCTCTGTTGTTGTAACATTTTCATTCTCTTCCTACGTTCATGCGCTCCCCTACTGAACCATCCTATCTTTTTAGAAGGAAATGGCTCTTCAGACTGAGCCTTAAACACGAATATCCCATCTTCATTGTCAGCTGAATACCTTGAGAGGGTAGGCTGTGAAGAGGTTCCTTCGCTTCTAGATGAGATGGACAACTGACGGTAGGCGTCGGAAGGTCCTTGGTCGCTCATACTGTAAACTAACAAATAGTCAAATAACACACAACAATAAAATACAGATATGCACGTATTTTCGTAATCAATTTCCTAACATTTTAAATAATATCTTGGTGTCAGAAGAATACTTCTGTGGCTGAATCAGTGGCTTAGCTCTGATACCACATTCTGTCGCAGCCCCCGTCCCCTATCTGTCCCGGGAACGGGCGGCCGCGGCCAGTTTTGGTGGTATCGATGTTTGTCATTTTGGCAGCGGAAATTACATTAGGACCGTAGTTATGAAATATTTTATCAGAGTAAAACACCACATTTTATATAAATAAACACATTGGGATAAAACCCAAGTTTTTATTACAAACAGATTTGTAGGGGTAAACCCTAATTTATTGAAATAAAACATCTTCTTTATTTAGGTAACTTTTATAGCCACTTTTCCAAGCCTTCAGTGCTGTCCAGATGGCTTCTATTTGGCTTTCACATTTTGTTACCTAAAAAGCTTTTAAAAACATTTTGTCAGTGGGAAATACTGGTGAGTGAATCCCAGTTTAATCAAGAAGAGTTTTATCCTTTAACAGTATTTAGAGCAATTACAATGTTTATTTCTATACAATTACTCATTCAGTACTGTCAATCCTGACTGGTGGGTCATATTACACATTGGTTAACTCTTTGTCCAATGGTAACATGTTCCACATTTTGTATACAAAACCCCAACATACCGGCAGTAATTGAAGAACTACAAAGACTCAATCACTGCTAAACACATTTGTAAATTATTTAAGGTTTTGTACAAACAGTTTACAAAAAGGAGATTACTCACATTGCTGTCTTAGGGTTTTCCTGGTGATTATCTATTAATTACACAAATGCACACACGTTGGTATAATAACCCAATATTTACATTAGTAATACCCTCCCTGAGACGGTATTCCAACGACTACGCCGGGCAGAACCACGACAGCCGTTACGGAACCCTGGATCAATCGGGCAGCGTATCTAATACGTAACCGGGGTTATGATACTTACAACGAGGCAGAACTTCGCTAATTAGGGGGGTATACTACCAGAATATAGCTTCTACACTTATGAAATTCGAGAGAGAAAGAAATTGTGAACGATTTGGGACCGAAGCAGATGGCCTCTATTTATAGGGCGTGATTTGGTCTTCGTCGCGCCCCGCGAAGGTTGTAGCCAAGGGCTACGCGGCCCGCGAGGGCAACTAGGGTAGGCCCTAGCTTGTCCGATTCACCCCTAGCTCCAACACGTCGCTGCCACGTTGCAGCTCAGGGTGTCGCCCTGGTGACTGGCTGTCGCGGTCCGCGTACGAACACAAGGGGGCCTTCGCGCCCCGCGAGCGATCCCAAATCTTTGTTTTTATTTTATTTTTATAAAATTAAAGGTATTTTGGGCCATTTTTCGTAATCGGGGTGTATTTTAGGACATATAGGGATACTTTAAATATATTAGGGGTGTCGAAAAATATTTTGGAGGGTTGTTATAAAAATATTCATCCTAAAAATAACATCAAATTTGGTTATTTTATTCTATACCATCATTTTGATTAAAAAAAAATAAATTATTTTAGTCAAAAACAATTTTCAGAAGAAGCTAATATCATTACTCAAGAAAAAAATGTTGTTAATGTGGGACTAGCTCACTTGGTAGAAACATATGCCTCTTAAAAAAGGTTTTAAGTTCGAATTTAGGCAAAAGGGGAAAGTTATTATTATTGTTGTGAAGTAAAGTAGAGTAAAATTTGTTAAAAAAAGAGAAAAATGCCCGGATAGTCCCTGTGGTTTCGCCTTTTTTCACCTATAGTCCCTATCTTTCTAAAACTACTTGAATAGTCCCTGTGGTTTTCCGTTTTGTTCTCGGATAGTCCCTGGGTCTAACTTCAGTTACTTTTCTCAGTTAAGTGGGTGTTGAAATGACCAAAATACCCTTTCCTTGAAAGGCCAAACCATAGGGACTATCCGGGCATCTTCTTCATTTTTATTTATAAAACCCCACCACCACACTTCATCTTCAACCTCCACCCACCATCACCCTCCTCCACCCTCCACCATCACCACCACAGTCACTCTGCAACTCAAAGCAACACTCATTCCCACTTACACCGCCTCTATCCACCACCAGGACACCAACATTCAGAAGCCATTATCTTTACCAAGATGAATTTCCACTAGTGAACAATTTAATATTTAAAACAATCACCTCCATACCAGGTAATAAATAGAAATAGAGAACAATTTAATATTTAAAGATTGTGATACACTTGGTTTTTTTATCATATAATGCATATATGCGATTCTAAAGTTCAACAGTGGCTCCCCAAAGGATTTCAGATCTGCAATTTCAGATCTTAGAGCCATCCATAGACCATCCACATACCATCGGAGCAAAAAATGGCAGCCTCACCCCCATGGATGCTAGTAGAATTGAAGACTCTGTTCATCGTACCTGCAAATCGAACCCTAATCGTACCTGCAAATCGAAGCCCCCTCTTCTAACCCCTCAATCACGAATAAATGGCAGCCTAATCGTACCTGCAAATCAAACCTGCAACCATACCTGCAAATCGTACCTACAAATGGCAGCCTCACCACCGTTGGCGCCGTCGTTCCTCTTTCCCCGATGCGCTCTCTCTCTCTCTCCCTATCTCTCTTCGCTCTCCCTCTCTCTCCTGCGTTGCCGTCGTGCACCACCACCAAGCAATGGTGGTGGCCGGCCGATGATTTAGAGAGGTAAGTGGGTGTTGTGTGGTGGGTTTAAGGTGGTGGAGAGGTTGGGGGTGTTTTGCCTGTAAAAGGATGACCGGCAGGGGTGGTTGTGATGATGGTGGTAGTTGTCAGTGATGATGGCGGCGGTGGAGGTGGTGGTGGTACCAGAGAAAGAGAGAGCAGGGATGAAGGGTGGATGGGTTTTATAAAGAGAAGGTGCCCGGATAGTCCCTATGGTTTGGCCTTTTAAAGAAAGGGTGTTTTGGTCATTTCAACACCCATTTAACTGGGAAAAGTAACTGAAGTTAGACCCAGGGACTATCCGAGAACAAAACGGAAAACCACAGGGACTATTCATGTAGTTTTAGAAAGATAGGGACTATAGGTGAAAAAAGGTGAAACCACATGGACTATCCGGACATTTTTCTCTTAAAAAAAGGAAAAAATAGGTGTGGTCCGTGTGAACTCATTTCTATACAAAAACTACATACTCACTACTGACGAGAGAAATGTTCGGGGGGGGGGGGGGTCGGCCTCCCCCCTCCGGCCCCCACTATATTGCGCCGCTATCTATAGTTCTTGCTAATGTAGCCTTTCCGTTTTTTTTAATAATTATAAGGTAATTTGATTTTTTATAGCTAATGTAGCTTTTCCGCTTTTTTTTTTTAAATAATTAGTAGCTAATTTGATTTTTTATACAACCGAAAACTTGAACTAATTTTAGTTCTTTAACATTGATATACTTATATAAATTACAATTTTTTATTATAAAAGTATTTTATAAGGCAAAACTTTTTTAAATGTTAAAAAAATATTACAAAAAACTCTAATGAGACCATGCGTAGTGGGCATGATTCACCCTTGGGCGTTTTGCGTCATGTGACAGCCCAGTCAGCAATTGGGCATTATTGGGCATTTTCTAAAATTGGTGTAGTGGGATGTGGACATTGTTGGGCATTATGTTTGTAATAAAATTAAATAAAAAAAACAATTTAATAAATGTTTTTGGACAAAACAATGCAAGCTCAAATCTGATTGGACAAGATCTCCGCCCTATAGTGTTATTTAAAACACGCCTGCACAAAAAAAAAATTGCCAATCACGCCCACGAGGGCGGAGGTGAAGGCGTTATCGAGCGTTTTCGGGCGGGATTCGGTCTGAATTATGATCATGGAAATGAAGGGTAATTAAGACTGAAGTATGAATTTTATTGCAATCTTAAGTACATAAAGCCTTTTATTTATTTATTTATTAAAACGTTATAGGGGAGTGTTCAAGCGAAAACTTCTTTTATTGTGAAAACTTGAAAACTAACTAAAAAAGTCTAAAAACCATACCGATTTTTTTGCAATATTTTTATAAATTTTCGCTAGTTTTTATATATAAAAGAAACTTTTTTTCAAAAAAAAAAAAAATTATAGTGCACATGTGCAATAATGCACTTGTGTAGTACACATATAATGCACATACATATGTGCAATACAAGTTTTTTTTTAAAGTTATTTTATATATAAAAAGTAGCAAAAATTTGTAAAAAAAGTTAGCATGCTTTTTAAAATTTTTTAATTAGCTTTCAAGTTTTCACTTTAATTAGTGGCTTTCAATTGAATACTCCCCAAACGTTATATACATGGCATGTTACAAAACTACACGCTTATGGATGTTTATGTGGCGATTATAACTTTGTAATAATTTCACCTTTTATATAAGATACTAGTTTATAAACTTATGTAATAGAGGTTGTATAATAGAAAACAAAAGTATAACAATGTACATAAAAATTTACATAACTGAAAGATTTTTATTGCATTAAAAAATAAAAGTACAATGATAATTCGTAAATTTCTTAATATTTTTGTTTTGTACATAACATCTTTTGTTTTTTAACATCCCAAAAACAATTTGGTAATTAAACCAAATTAATTAGGGATGAGCAGGTAAAATACCGTAAGTGGTAAAAGGTTAACCCATAAACATTAGGATTTAAATAAATAAATCTAATGTCAAAATAAAAGGCGAGTAAATGTCTTTAGAAATTAATGTTTATAAAAGGATCGGGTTATTGAGACTTAATCTAAGTCGGGTAGTAACATTCCCGAATTGGTAAATTGGATTACCATGTTCAATTGACAATTGACATGAAGTGTATAACTAGGAATATTAACCAAGTTAATATTGTTGTTTACTGACTCGAAACGAGCTAAAAGGCTCAACAGATGATTTATTGCAGCCTAATCAAGTTCGGTTCTTAATTGGGTTTCCTGAATTTGTATTGAAGGCAATATATATGAATTATAACGTAACGAGGTTTTTGGACTATAAAAAAAACATTATGTCTCGTGAGCCAAGAATTACGCCTAGTGAGTCGTGCATAACTAAAAAGTCAGACATTATCCCCAATGAACCAAACATATCTAGTGAGTCAGGCATAACTAAAAAGCTAGGCATTATGCCTAATGAGCCATTCATAACTAAAGAATCAGGCATTATGCCTAATGAGTCAGGCATATAAAATGAGGCAAGAATTATACCTAGTAAGTCAGGCATAACTAAAGAGTCATGTCTTATGCCTAATAAGCCAGGCATAACTAATGAGTCATGCATTATGCCAAGTGAGCCATACATAACTATAGAATCATGCATTTTGCTTAATGAGCCAGGCATATATAGTGAGCCAATAATTATGCCTAGTAAGTCAGTTATAATTAAAGAGTCAGGCATTATGCCTAATGAGCCATGCATAACTAATGAGTCAGGCATTATGCCTCGTGAGTCAGACATAACTATAGAGTGAGGCACAATGTCTAGCAAGCCTGGCATTTCGCCCAGACGAACTGAATTTGCTTTCTTGTCTATTTTTCCCACTTATTAACATAAACACTAACCATTTTGTGAGTGTTTATGATAGGTAAAATCTAAAGCAATCGCAGGACAGGCGACCAAGCATGCAATGAACCGAACACCATTACACTGATATTTGCATGGAGACGTTCATAGGAAGAATAGAGCATGATCATGCATGATAAAGCTTTCATGTTTAAAACTCTACTATTCTAAAATGTAAACTATGTGTAATAGTCTTTTATGTCGGATCGCCTTGTTTGTCAATCAACCCAGACTTGCTTAAAAATATGGAACATGATTATCCGCATTTTTTCTAAAACTTTATATATAATAGGTTACAATGTTACAGTTTTTGTAATTATATCAACTTTGTCAACCATCAGTTGCTTAAACTCGATCATCTGTATTTTTAATACACACACCCGATTTATAACACTAAAAAAACTAATGTTTTGGTTCTTGCATTGAAACAATAATAATCACTTTTAAAACCAGTATAAAACTTAGACACTAGAAAAAGTTTCTTTTATCCAATCACCCTCATTTATTAATTACTGTTATTAAAATATTGTGCATATAAAAAATGAAAATAGTTTAATAGTCTCAATAAAATTCCTTTTTTCCTTAATTAAGTAACAATCAGGATTCCATTTTTATTAACTTTTGAAAAGAAAAATACTAATATAATTGAATTTCAAAATTCAAACTTACCTAATAATAAAAAAAGTTTAAAATATTTAATAAAAAACATGTGACATTATTCAAATGCATTTATTATAATAAGAATAAGAATTTTATCTGATTGTTGAAAAAAAAAGCACATGTGGATGAAACTAAAGTGATGAATTTGTGGATATACATGAAGTTATTACTACAACTTGCGATCGCCATAAATAATATATAATCAATTTTGCATTATATTTCAACATGGCAGACGAATGGTCCAAAGTGAAAGAAGGAATTGATTTTTTTTGAACGGTAAACTTCAATAGAAAACCTACTTATTCAAAACGGGACAACAAAGAACTACAAGAACCTTAGATATTAACAATCTTACACCAATTATCCTATGACGTATTTCTATACCTGGACCTATTCGAATACCAAAAAAAACACAAAGATTTTATCTCACAAATAATGCTTTCGTCACGAATCAGTTTCTCGGAGAACTTGAGATTATTTCTCGCACGCCAAATGCTCCAGCATCCGATCATAATTAAACCTTTCACCAACTCTTTCTTCATTTCCGATATCCCCCAACTATCTCCAGCCTCCTGTAAGTCAATGAAACTGAACGCAAAGATATTCGGTACTTTACACCAAGAGCTTATGTGTTGCCAAACAATCGTCGAAACTGTCACACCCTTTCTAAAGCGGAAACACGATGTGTGATCCTGAAAGGTTCTCATTGCATACGAATGGTAAACATACTACATGATCATAAAACAACTCCATAATGCCATTGATAATAAATATCCAAAACAAAAGTTAAGTTAAGAGTTTACATCACATGAAAGATAATTGTTTGAAAAGTTTACAACTTGCTCCAAAAACAAATATCAAGGTTTTGATCATTATATCACCACAGGAGGTGGGATATAACAACCAAATCCTACAAAACTGACATTGGAGCCTTGACACAAAATATCTAGAAACACAAACAACATCCTTGAGCAAGGGGGCCCGCGCGTACATCCACTTAGTTATCAGAAATACATGTACGTTTTGGAAAATCGTCAACATAAGTTGGTGTGAATTCATGCAGTTTTGTGTAAAACATTTACGTATTCATTGTAGGAAACATGGTATGTAATTGTACTTGAAAAAGTATTTCTGTAAATGTAAGGAAATCGAGATCGCTAATGGTTCGCGAGGCCACTAACATATGTAACGACATAGGAAGCATCCAAACCATAGGCATTTTACTTGTCGATTCACGACTAGAGACACTAAAGCACTCTCGGTAAAAATGTGGCCAAGAGTGTGGCTGCCTGAAAACCATTAGATCTAACCTTTTGTTCTGCGGTCTAGGACTTACGTTGATTAATGGTTCTTATGAAACCATATTCGAGACAAGATCTATAGTATCATTCCTTAGTTTTGTTCTACATACCACAGTACATGTATTTTCCCCAAGTTTAGAAAAACAGGAAAATGTTTAAAAGTGGGGACATGAACTCACAGATTTGCGTAACTCGCATCGTAAACTTCACCGGCTGTTTTTGTAAGTGTAGTGACCTATAATTATTCTATGTACGTTAGTCACCAGACTTGTATCACACAAGTACGAGTCACCATCTTAAGATTATGTATTTTTCCTTTCTAAGTTCAACTCTTGTGAGGGTCGTGCCCTTGTTTGTCGGGTCTTGCCCGTTCGTCGTGTCTTTGCACTTTGAATTTGTATTGTTTATTTGTAAATATATATTTTACTTTTCAAAAATATATATTTATTTATGTAGAATTTGTCAAAGTAATAAGTGTTAAAAATAAACTTTATTTTTAACTTGTCTATATATGTTACTTATATAATTTTTCCAAAAATAAATATAAGTAGTTTGTGAAATAATATTTTCAATATTATTTTTGTGCAAGTATACTTAGGAAAGTATACTTGTATTTTTATGTAAATACTTGTGTATTTTACATTATTTGCCAAAAATCAATACTTTGATTTTTATTACTCTCCGGAATTATATTTCTTAAAAATAATGTATTTTTAAGTCTTGTGTGGAATATATATATTTTGTCATGCTTTAAAATATATATATTTATTTTTGTTATTCGCCCGATTTTTGTGTAATTTCCATTACTTGGTAATAGTTATATATTTGTCAAAATATATATATAGTTATGTCCAAAAATTGTCCAAAGTCTATATGTTTGTGGAATATATTTATACAAATATATTTCCTTGTATTTGTCCATATTCTCTTCTTGAGAGGAATTTTGTATCCTTGTATACTTAAGTATCCTTATGTATTTGTATGTGTATTTTGGTATTCAGACTCATTGGGAGCATTTAGTGTATTTTTTAAGTTGCTAATACACTACTACATATAATACACATAATATATACTTAGCACAAAATTTGGTGATCACTCTATATATATATATTTTTTTTTCTAAAATTATACATACTTAATATTAATTTAAACTTGAAGAAATCATCATTTCTTAACTTGAAATTTCAAACAAAAATTAGGAAACCTTGGTAAATATTTTTAGGTGAATTTTTGGGGAATAAGTTTCACCAAAACTTATATTTTTCTAAGTGTCAAATTTTATAAAACTTTTGACATAGTTTTCCCTAAAAATGAAGGTTTCCCATGTTTCAAAACATGTGTCTATTTTCTTTTCATCACCAAAAACAATTTCCAACAATTTTCACAAGTAACATACACTAATTACTTCATGTAAAACATTATGATGAACTTGATTTTTGCTAAAAATGTCTAGTCTTTTAGATCTACACTTTACATACCATGATTTTTCATAATCAAGTGTTCTTGTAAATTTTAAACAAACGTTTTATGAAACTTTAATTTACTAACCAAACCATCCATGAGTTTTAAGGTTTCATAGTCTTGAAAATCATGTTCTAAAACCCTTTTTATGTTCATTAGAAAGATCTTTATGTTTAAAACCATGTTTCATCAGGGATCTTCCAAGATCCATACTTAACATCTTTAAATCTTTCATAAACAAGCTTCTTGATGAATCTCTAACAAACTTTTCATGGATTTTAGTTTCAAAAGTTAGTTTCACATACACTTTGTTACTTCAAGAACACAAGATCTTGCTTCAAAAATCATCTTTAAAGTTCACATAAGTGTTTCACAAGTTCATCTTCAAGTTTAACCATGGATCTTTCAAGATCCCTGCTTAAAATTGTTAGATCTAAGATTCTAACAAGCTTATCATGCTAGATCTAAGCATACACACAAGATTCAACAACAACAACTTCATCACATACACCAAAAATCACTAAAATCACTTGTTTTCTTCATGATTATGTTAGATTCTTACATCATCATCTTTTCAAGTTTAGTTACTTAGATGGTGTGACTTGTACATAACATAAATATGAACTAAAATAGTGATTAGGAGGCTTACAACTAGGTCTATTGGCTAGGGAAGTGGCACAAGAAGGATGAAGATGAAGAATGATGAAATCAAGTGGTTAAAAGCTCCTCCAAGAGGTCCTTCAACTTCTAGCACTTGTAGTCTTCTTAGATAGCCTCCATACACCTTAGAACAAGCTTGGAAGTGTTGTAGGATGAATGAAAATGAAGGTATGTATGCATGGTAGTGTGGCCGTGAGCTAGGGAGAGGGAGAGAAGAAGATGGGTGTTTTTGAAAGTGAGAATGATAATAAAGAAGTCTTGAAGTTCCTAGTTTCTTTTATCCCCCAACCATCTAATATCCACAAGTTTATGTGCGCAATATCAGTGGAACATTAAGATTATTTTAATCAAAGAGAAGTGGGACCCTAGGGCCGGTTTTGAATGCGGGGGGGGGGGGGGGGGGGAGGGTTAAGTGTAAATTCTTGAAAGTTGGAGGTTTAAAGTGTAACCTTGAAGGTTTAAGTTAGTTTAAGTGTGTTTAGGTGTTTTTATGATTTTTAAGGTGTTCTATCACCAATTCTAGCTTAATATTATAAAAACAATGCTTCTAGTCAAATTTTGATGTTTTAGGTAGTGTCCGGTTATTCGTTTCGTTAACGGTTCGTTAAAGTGCTAAGTTGCGCAATTTTACTAGGTATGAAGCACCTTTTGTGACGGTTTCAATTCCCGACACTTTGTAACTTATTTTGGTCACTAAAATATCAATTCTGCATAATATTTTGGTGTTAAAATGCTGTTTTAGCTGATTTTCTATTGAATTCTGCAGAATTCAGCATTTAAAGTGAGTTTCGGGTGTCTTTTAGTGCATATTTTAGTTTCCGGAAAGTGTATATGTTAACCCTTGTATCCACACTTGGGTTTACTAGTCTTTCTGACGCAACGCTTAATGTAATGCACAATGCAATATTTGAAGTATAAAACAGGCATGAATTCATATGTAAAGCAAGTAATCACATAGTGTTGACATTTAAACACATAATTGCAGATAATAAATAGTAAATAAATAGTACGGAAATTACAGGTTTGGTGCCAATTGTCATAGAAACCGAGCAAGCCCTGAACATATGCTCAACAGTTTCCTCCTAGAGTTGCACAAAGGGCAGTTGATGTCTTCAACCTCAATGTTCCTCCTTCTAAGAGCTACCATTCTCAGAATTTTTCCTAACCTCGCCTGCTAAACAAAAATATTGCATTTCAAAGGGATCCATCTAATCCACTTCATAATGTACCTAAAATTCACTGACCGAAATATTGCTGATGTCTAAACCGAAATGAAGCAGGGATTTGATGTCCTCGACCGAAAACTCTCCACCCGACCCCCTGTCCAACTCCTCCAGTCCTCCCCATATGAAAGGTTGACTCAGTCAACATCGAACATAGATGCTGGAACTCCCCCGAAACTCGGTGACTAGCGGCTACCTGATCCAAGACTAGACCGGGTTCTGGTCCAAGTTTTGAGCCCAGAGATGATCACTAATGAGGCAACGTTTGTCTGCCTCGAGACTAAAAAGCCTAGGGAACTTGGTCCTAAGAGGTTCATCAACGAGTACACTTGAGTACACTTGACCCGTTTTACTTTTAAAACACTTTGGTTTGTAACATGTTCACACACTTAAACATGCTTTATATTCTCAATCCTATATACATGCTACTTGTTTCCTTAGGTTCATGCTAGATTATACATGCTTAATGTCATTAACTTTGCTAAGCCCCAACTTAACATATATAGCACTATAGGAGTAGCACGCCGCCCGTCGGGGTCTTGTTAAGTCTTTAATTATTCTTGAATGGTCTCGTCACTTTCGTGGCAAGGGATGCTAAATACTAGTGGACATTTAGGTTTGACATATTTTTATGCATGTTAGTTACCTTGTTTACAAATTTCCACATGGATTCAAGAAAATGCTTTTATACTTATTGTTAAGATCTGAGTTTCTTATGATTGTTCTTGTTTGATTAGAATAAAGATGAAACAAAGTAAAATGCAGCGGAATTAAATGAAACAAACTTTCAACACACAATCAATGAGAGAAATAGTTTTAGCAAACATGTTTATCTTGAAATCGAATGATTGTATTTATTACAACTATCAATAACAATGCATGCATGCACTAATCTCCCCCTCAGCCTGAGCTCATAGTGATTGTTCGTACATAATGACTTGGTGATGAAGAGAACTAATAGAACAGTACAAGGTACTGTTATATTTATAGTACAGAACAAACCACTTAGCATCTTTGGCTGACGTCACCATGAAAGTGACATCTGACCTTCTAACAACCTCTAACAACTGTTCTATACAAACATTGTTGTCTAACTACTGATTAGAAATATAATACAATGAATAAAGTAAACTACTGCTTCTTCATTCCATTGTTATTGCTCCAGTAGTGCTTAGTGTGTTCAGCAGTACTTGAACCATATCAATAGATTGAGCATCAGTGCTTTATCTTCAACAGTCTTTAGCATCAGCAGTTGTTATGAAGAGCAGTACTTAGAGGTCAGCAGATGATAGGGCCACTTTCAAGGGGAAAGATTAAGTACAAACAACTGCTTATTCTGGATCCACTGATCTGATCCAGTTTTGGCTTTATCAACTGTTCCTTTGTAGGGTTCAATCCCAACAATCTCCCCCTGGAACAGATGATGCCAAAACCCTTCATTATTTTGGATCTTTATTTCCTCATCTGGAGTTCCCTAACTTATCCTTTGAATTGTAATTCAAAGTCCATGGAATCCACATCATCCTCATCCCTGCACAGTGTAAGCTCAAGGAGATCTTGTAAATTTTCAACACCCAGGCCAAGTGCTTCTTCCCTTGATATATGCTTCACCTCACCATTGGATTTGAGCAGAGTCAATACGTGAGTCTTTTTATCAGACTTCCACTTTAGTATTTTTTAATCCAATTAGTTTTTTGGGAGAGTTTTTATTGTTGATGAGTTTGGAGATGGAGGCCTGGTGATGACAACTTTGGCAGGGTCTTGAGATTGTGCTAAGTCTTGTTTTTCTGCCAACAGTGTATGAAGAACCATTTTCATGATGTATTCCTCTTGAGCCTTATCTTCTTTAGTTTCTGCATCCATCTGCTTTTGTTTCCTTGTTTGATAAAGGATGGCAGCAGGTGTAATAGTGGATCTTCTAATGGGCAACTTTTGTTTGACTGGAACCACTTCTTCTGGAACTGTTTCTGGATAATCAGGCTTTTGGGAGTAGTGGGATCTTTCTTCCTTAATTCTTCCAACCTTTTGTAGGTATCTAGCACTTTTATTTCTGACCACCTTGTAACTTGGTTCCTTGACCCATAATCAGCAGCTATGAGCTCTTCTTTCATTCTTTTCAGTTTCAAGGTTCTTTCTGGCACATTCTTTTTGTAGTTAGCCCAAACTGGAGGAGTTTGCTTAACTCTGTCTTCAATCATCTTTTGAATGCTGACAATCTCCTCCTTAAGTTCACTGATGGTCCATTCCTTATACTGGTGCTTTTCTGCCCTGTACTTCTTGTATGCCATGATGTATTCTATGTAGTCATGTCTCATACTTTCATCATCCTTTTCTGATAATTTCTGACAAAGATCTTTTGAGAACTTCTCTAAGGTTCTGACTTTGGTGAGCAGATATTGCAGATTCCTTTGAATTTCTTTGCCAGTCTTTCCCTTTGTGTCTCTTTGTGATATATCCTCTGCTTGTTTGACCTTTAATTTCAAGTATTCTTCTATGTTTCTAGGCAGAGGATAACCTTGGAGAGATGGGAGTTTCCTTTTTGCAGGATCATCTTCTGAGTAGAAGGATTTGATCTCCTCTCTGATTGCTGGAAGATCTAAAGGATATTGTACTCCCACAGGGACAAGGGCAGTGTTTGGATTCTGGGCTTGAACTGAAGAGATTGGAATAGGGTTTGGAATAATGGCTAAGGTCAGAGATTGTGAAGATGTTGGAGGTGGGGAAGTGTCATCTTCCAGTACAATGTTTGTAACCCTTCTCCTTTTGTGCTTTGGAGAGGTTGGTGGTGTGTTTGTGGTTTGAGTGGTGGTGTTTGAAGTAATGGGTGACTGACTAACAGTTGTTGAAACAACTGGTGTTTCAACCACTGTTGTCACTACAACAGTTGATGTGTCAACTGTTGTCTTCTGCTTTTTGGCAGGTGGTTTTTGTGATGGTGGTGTTGATTTTGGTATGGCAGTGGTTGACGAAGTGGTGGTGGCAGTGGTTGGGATAACATCTGTTGGATTGGAGGTTTGATGAGAGGAACTTTTGGGGATTTGAGGAGTATGTTTGGTGGTTTTGGAAGGTGTGGTTTTGGGTTGGCTAACCTTTCTGGTAGGTTGTCTTCTTTTAGGTTTAGAAGTACCCTGCTCTTCCTTTTCCATCATAACATTCTTCTCTTGCTCAAATATTTTTGACCCTTTTATTTCCATAGACTCTTTCATGTTTGCCTTTAGTTGAGCAAATGCATTTTGAGTCTCATAAACCTTTTTGGAACCATCTGGCCTTGGGATTTCTACCACAAGTTTAGACATTGGATATGGTTTAATATATAGGCCTTCTTTTCCATTTTTACCTTTCTCCTCCTTTTTGGCATCATCAGGGTTTTCAACATAGATGATTGAAGGAGGAGCAGTGCCAGTGGTTTGGAGCAGATGAGCTATAATGACTTTGATATCTGCTTTAGTATCTTTGTACCTAGCTTCCATGGCATTTCTGGCCATTTGAAGTTGAACTTCATGCTGTTGATCCGCATATTGTCTTTGTTTGTGAAGCAGAGGTTAAAACAGATTCCATAGCTCATTTGGGGAAGGAGCAGATGTTGCAGCAGTGGGTGTAGCCTTTTGAGATTGTAACAACTGTTGCAGCATATTTTTGATATCTGCAACAGATGTGTCAAGTTTATCAACCCTCTCCGTCAATTCTCTATATTTTAAACCATCACCCAAATGAATGGGATCATCTGATTTCCCACTGGCAGTGGTTGTATAGTAGTTGACTTAGGGAAAGCTTCCCAAAGTCATCCACTGATGCCCCTTTTTCTTGGTACTGGGGACTTCTTTCCTTAGCAGTGGTCACCTTAGCAAACACACCAGTGGTTAATGGAAACACACTAGTGGTCACCTTGGTTCCCAAAGAGGAAATTGCCTTCAAGGGAGTCTGAGTAATGAAACAACTGGCTAGGTTTAAATTAGTGGATTCAACACCTGTAGTTGCTGCTCCACTTGAACTACTGACAAGAATTACTTGTAATTCCTGCAGTGTAGCCTCCTCAGTTGTTGGTGGGTTAGCAAGGATAGAGGAACCAGACTCAGTCACTTGTTGAGGTATATTCTCATTGACAGGTGGTTGAGAAGAACTAATTTGTGTCTGGTCCATATCAAGTGCATCCAACAAGGGTATGATTGAAGGTGGAATTTGGGCAGTGAGGATGGGTGTAGAAAGAGAATTTGCCCCGGGAGCTGGGCTGTGGAAGATAGATTTAAGGCAATCCATTGCTTCATAATGTGGTGTCCCTATGGATACAACCTGATCCTTTTGAGAGGATGCAGGAGGAGTTTTAGGCTCAGGTTGAGATCTTTCTTCCATCTGCTGTGAGGAAGTAGCAGCAGTGGTTATTGGTGACTTTTGTGTTGTCACAGGTATTGTCTCTGGGATCTAATCTTCCAGAGTTACCTTTTTGGAAGGTTTGGGGGGCTTTTGGGATTTTTTTGTTTGGGCTTTTTGGTGATTTTTGGTGTGGGTTTCACAGTAGGGGTTGTGCTGCTGTGATCACCAAGAGCAGTGGGCTCAACAGCAGGGACCTGAGGAGCAGTTGTTGCTGCTAAATTCTGCTCAGGTTCCTCTGGTTGTGTTTTTGAAGGTTTTGACAGCCTTGTGAAGGTTTCTGAAGAAAGACTGTTTATTTGAAAAGGATTTCCTTGGATAAGCACATGTGCATTATCTTTTGAAAATTTATTTTGTAAATAAAAACTTAAAAACCTTGGAAATAAAATAAATGGTTTTTTATTATCTTTGATATTATTAATATATTTAACCATATCATTGAAAATCTCATGGGAATAGTTAAAATCACTTTCAGACATTATAGCATATCCCAGGTATTGGATTTTCAATGGTATTTCATTGAAGGCTGTTGTTTTGTTTGAAACACACATGAGGAGGGTATGAAAAAAAAACCCTCATGGCAGGTGGAAAACTGCCCTTTTGTAAAGTATCTGTTTTCATTTCTTCTTCATACCCTCTCTCAATGAAATCAGTTTGATAATTTACCTTTGGGAAAGGCTGTTGTTTTGTTTGAAACACACATGAGGAGGGTATGGAAAAAAATCCTCATGGCAGGTGGAAAACTGCCCTCTTGTAAAGTATCTGTTTTAATTTCTTCTTCATACCCTCTCTCAATGAAATCAGTTTGATAATCGGCCTTTGGGAAAGAGGTTTTACCTCTAAGATCATTAATTTCAAAGACCTCTGAAAGTGTTTGAGGTGTGACAGTGACTTGAATACCCCAGATAGTTGAAGTAATAGCCAAAGCCATTTTGTCTTTGATCTCAACCTTGGCATTTTTCCAGAATTCTCGTTGGGTATCCAGGTAGATGGGTGCATCTCAAGTCAACAAGGGTTTATACTTTGAAGATGAGAGGATATCAATAATGGAGTGAAAACTTGTGTTTTGACTTGTTTTCTCAAGCGTACACAGGTAATTGTGAGGAGTTTTGAATGGGAGAGCCATGGCGATTTGAGAGTAGTTGCGAGAGGAAGAAGACAATGAGTGATTTGAGAGAATTTGGTGATAACTTCTTTTTGAAAGTAATTTTGAATTCAATTCGATAGTGAAAACCTTGTTTGGGGTTTTGATCAGGGTTTTATAAAGTGAAAAAGTGTATGCTGACGTGGCAGCGGTTACAAAGATCTGATGGCTAAGTACTGTACACGTGCCAACCTCTGATGAATAATGGAAGACAGTTGTTTAGGAAACCACTGATGGTCAATATCAGTGGTTTACAGTGGTGAAAATGAAAACAGTGGCTGACTTTAAGCTATCCGTGGATAGCCATCAGTGGGTTAAAACACTGATGTTTGACAACAGGTTTTAATAAGGACAATGAAGGAACAGAGGTTGACTTTCAGCAGTGGATAACATCAACAGAACAGATGTTTGAACCAAAACAGTGGTTGTGGCAGACTTTTAAGGATTTAATGAAAATTTTCATTTTTAGCTATTTTTAAGGATGGATTTTTGATTTTCTGAATACATTTTAATGCTTTTATTCATTGAAAAACAGGATTTTGCCTGTTAGTCCATGTTCAGCATGCCGATCCTAGAGATCAAGCTTTCAAAGGTAGATGTGTCTAATGCTTTTGTTAGCACATCTGCCAGCTGATCTTTAGTTAGAACATGGTGCAGAGAAATCAAACCTTTTTCATAGCAATCCCTCACAAAGTTATGTCTGATATCAATATGCTTGGTGGTTGAATGTGAAACTGGATTTTTGATGATATTTTTTGCTACCTGACTGTCCAACATGAGAGGTGTCTTTAAGGCAGTGATACCAAAATCCAACAGTTGATTTTGAAGCCATAACAGTTGGGCTGTACAGCTTGCAGCAGCTATATACTCTGCCTTAATAGTGGATGTTGAAATAGCTGCTTGCTTTTTGCTTTGCCACGACACTAAGCAACTGCTTAGGAATTGGCACCCTCCTGAAGTGGACTTCCTTGTTGTATTGCATCTAGCAAAGTCACTGTCTGAGAGACCTGAAAGCTTGATATTTCCATCAGCTGGATACCAGATACCAAGTGTGGGAGCATCTTTTAAGTATCTGAATATCCTTTTTACATCAATAAGTTGGACTTTCTAGGGGCTGATTAGGATCTTGCACAAACACATGTTGCAAACATGATGTCTAGCCTAGATGTAGTTAGGTACAATAAAGACCAAATCATGCTTCCATAAAGAGTTTGATCAACCAAATCATCCTTCTCATCAGACATGACTATCTTTGTGGTTACTATGGGTGTACTACATGGTTTGCAATCATCCGTCTCAAATGTCTTTAAAAGTTCTTTGGCATATTTGCCTTGATGGATGAAAGTACCATTTTGCAGTTGCTTTACTGGGGGACCAAGAAAGCACTGTAGTTCACCCATTGCACTCATCTCAAACTCAGCTGTCATGAGTTGTCTGAACTCTTCACACATTTTGGAACATGTGCTTCCAAAAATGATGTCATCCACATAAATCTGGACAATCATCAAGTCTTTCCCTCTCCATTTTAAAAACAGTGTTTTGTCTATTTTGCCTCTTGTAAAACCAATAGAGAGAAGAAAGGTGGAAAGAGTTTCATACCAGGCTCTAGGTGCTTGTTTCAGGCCATTCAAAGCTTTATTTAGCTTGTAGACATGATTTGGATTAAATGGATCTTCATAGCCTGGAGGTTGACAAACATATACCTCTTCTTGAATCTTACCATAGAGGAATGCACATTTAATATCCATTTGAAACACCTTTATGTTGTGGTTGACAATAAAGGCCAGGAATAATCTGATAGCTTCCAATCTTGCAACAGGGGCAAACGTTTCATCATACTCAATGCCCTCTTCCTGTCTGAACCCTTGAACCACAAGCCAGGCTTTATTCTTGACAACAATGCCCCTTTCATCAGTTTTATTTTTGAAGACCCACTTTGTGCCAATAGGACTCACACCCTCTGGCAGTGGTACAAGCTCTCATACTTGCTGTCTTTTAAACTGTTGGAGCTCCTCTTGCATGGCTTCTACCCAGCTGTTGTCTTTTAGTGCCTCTTGGTACTTGACTGGCTGATGGAGTGATAGAAAACTAGCAAAAAGACAGATGTTTTGGGATTGGCTTCTTGTGAGCACCCCTTCACTGATGTTGCCAATGATTTGGTCAGGTGGATGAGACTTCAAGAAGATTAAATCTCCTTTGTATGGAACAATGGCATTTAATGGTGAGGGCTGCAGATGTGAATCATCTGAGGTAACCACTGTTGGTGACTTTGATGATCCAACAGGGTCTTGAAATGGAGCTGGAGGAATAGGAGGCAGTCGTGTGGAAACATGTTGATTTTTATCCACTGTTTGAGGACTTTTATCAACAGTGTTTGATGATGTGGAACAGGGGTTAAAAAGCTACTTTGGTCAACAACTGTTGAGGTAGCAGTGGTTGAGCATTGACAATTGTTTTGATCATCTGCTGCTCCACCAATGGATGCAGATTTTTGTTGTGGAATGATGATTTCATATCCATTGTCTGATGGAGGATTTTGAGATGGACCTGCACTGTTAGTCTTGACAGAAACATTTTCAAAAGTAAATTTATCAAGATCAAATAACTCTGCAGGATTTGCAGGGATTTTCATTGAAGAAAGTTCATTGAACTTCACATTCAAAGTCTCTTCCACTGTCTTAGTCCTAGTGTTAAACACTTTGTAGGCCTTAGCAGTGGTTGAGTATCCCAAGTGATAACCACACTCAATTTTGGCTTCAAACTTTGAAATGGAATCTTTTATGTTTAAAATGAAGCATGGGCAGCCAAAAACTTTGAAATATGAGATCAGTGGTTTGATTTTATACAGAATTTTATTGGCAGTCTTTTGATGCCAGGGGTTTATTAAAACTCTGTTCTGAACATAGCAGGCAGTGTTTACAGCCTCTACCCAGAAAGTTAATGGTAAACCTGAATCAGCAAGCATGGTCCTGGCAGCCTCAATCAATGTTCTGTTCTTTCTTTCAACAACCCCATTTTGTTCTGGTGTCCTTGGAATGTTGTACTGCCTTACAATTCCTTTTGACACACAAAACTCATCCAACTCCCTATTTCTGAATTCTGTGCCATTGTCACTCCTGAAGATTTTTACTGGCATATCAAACAGCTTTTCAACCTGTTTGACAAAGTCTTGCAGAATGCCTGCAGTCTCATCTTTGGAATGTAAGAAATAAGTCCATGTAAACCAAGAAAAGTCATCTACAATTACCAAACAATATCTTTTCTTTTTAAGACTCATGACTTTTACTGGCCCAAACAGATCCATGTGAAGCATTTTCAAGCACTTGGTTGTTTTGGACTCTTCAATGGACTTAAATGAGCTTTTATGTTGTTTTCCTTTTAAGCAGGAAACATAATGCTCAGGACAGGTGAACACTTATTGGGGATGACCTCTTACCAGGCCTTGTTTTGACAAAGTAGTGATTGTCTTAAGATTTGTGTGCCCCAATCTTCTGTGCCATAGTTCTGTCTCTTTGTTAGAGGCAGCTGAGAACAGACAGGCATCAGTTCTAGGGCTCTCTTTTGACAGATCAACTACATAAACATTGCCACTTCTTTGAGCAACAAGTTGGGTTTTTCCATTTTTTATTATTTCTTCAATCTTTTTAACCATTTCTGGTCCAACAATCCTACAACACTCCTTAGTAAAAAATGATCCATAACCTTTGTCACTCATTTGAGAGACACTAAGGGGGTTGAATTTTAGATTGTCTATCAAATTGACATTTTCAAACTTAACATTTCCAGACTGTACTGTACCAGAACCCATCACTTTCCATTTACTATTATTACCAAAAGATATATCACCCCCTCCATGAGTTTTGAATTATTTGAGTGGAGCTCTACATCCAGTCATGTGCCTGGAGCCTCAACTATCTACATACCAAAGAGTATCTAAGCATGCAGAAGCTCCCTGCACATCAAGTAAATAATTAGTTCAGGAGGGTCTCCAAAGCCAATAAGGCTTTGGATGGGGTCTCAACAGTGTATGTGTTAAGTTCAGGTGGATGGACAGTGGTTAGCTCAGGGATTTGGACAGTTTTTGAAACATTTTTCTCATACCATTGCTGGGGGTCATTTCCCATCAGCTGTTGATACGCAAAGGGATGCCTGTTCACTCTTGGTTTAGAAGGCTTTTTGTAAACCTCATAAACATGTGGGACCCTTGGGTATGGTGGTTGACCTTTACCTCTTAGGTATTGGTTAGCAGGGGGTGCATCAGTCACCTGAACTTCTCTTTTGACAGAGGTTTGGTTCAACTGTTTTGTAACAGCTATTTGAACTGGCACAAACAGTGGTTGTTTCTTGACTTGTGGTTTTGATGAACTCAAGAGTGTTTTTGATGTGTACTCCTCCTTTTTGACCTCAAAGGATTTTAAATACACACACTTCTAAGTGGAATGGTTTGATTTACCATAGATGGTACAGCTCTTTGAAGGCACAATGGTGCTTGTTTTGTTAATGTCATAAGCTTTCAAATGAAAACAATCTTTGGTCAATAAAATTTTTCTTTTCACAGAAATCACAAAACAAGTTTTTAATCTTTTCTTTTCTTTTCTTCTTTTCAAACTCATTTGCAACAGAGTTTTGAACCACTGTTGGGATGTCCTTAAGAGGAATTACCTTGGCCTTAGGAGCTTTGACACCATCCACAGTTGTGAAGTCCATGGTTTGAAATTTTCAAGGACGTCACACTCATCAGACCATGTGGGTTTGAATTGGTATTTCTCAATCTCCTCAAAAGTTGAGGATCCCACAGATCTTTCCAGAGTGATTTTGTTGCCAAGTTTATCAGTTATTTTAACTTCTTGGCCATCCTTGTTGGTGGGTATGATTTCAACAGAACCAGATTGATTTGCAGCAGTGTTTTCAACTTGGTCATTTTTCCTAAACCCTATGCCAAATTTTACATTGCTTTCAATCTGTTTTTCAAGAATAATCTCATAACCTTTGCAGGATTCCACCCATTTTTCACATGTGATTTGGGTGGATTCCAACTCCTTTTTACAGACCTGATATTTTTCTTTCATTGTCTGAAGTTGGTCCTTGGTTATGCTTTGCTCTTGTTTGAGGCTGCAAATATCTTTTTCTTTTTCTGACAATTTGTTTTTCAATTCTTTTAAAGATTTTTCAAATTGTACTTCACCATTTAACAATCTATCTCTAAGGTTTTCATTCACCTCCTTAATGTTTGCAAATGCTATGATGCATTTGTCTGAACAACAGTTTTTAAGAACCTGGGGTGATACCTTAGTTGCAGCCATCATGGCACAATCACAAATGTGTTCACTTTCTTCTTGAACTTTCTCTTCTTTTTCACCTTGTTTCTTCTTTTCTTCTTCAGACCAGGGGTCAGACAGTGGTTCCAACAGGGGTTCTGAATTTTCTCCCAACAGTATTTCACAAGCAACAGCAGTAACCACTGCTTTAGCAATTGTATCCACTATTTCTTCATTTGACTGTACTTCTTTAGTTTCCAGCCCTTCTGGTATAGACTCCAATGCTACAAAACAGAAATCATCACTAGAAGCATCATTTTTAGCATAGAGTGCAAAGTTTTCATCTCCTAACTCCTTAGGTAAGCTACTCCAGTCAACAAAGCCTTGGGTGAAAAAGCTTTGCTGATCTGGTTGAACCACTGCTGGTACAACTTGTTGAGGTGCAACTTGTTGTACCTGAACCTGAGGAGCTGGGGCCTGGACATACTGTATCTGAGGAATAATGGTTTGGACATAATGAACAGGAACATGGGTTGCAGGGTGTGCATAGTGAGCCGTGTTTACATGAGCAGCAGGGGCATATTGGGCATAATGCAAAGTGTTTTGGTAATTTTATGGTCTAGGGTTAGAGCTAGGATGTGTAATGATTGGTCCACTGGTTTGACTCCTGCACTCTCTAGCAAAATGACCTAACCTATTATACTTATAGCATTTTATCTTTGATTTATCCAACCCTACTTTTAAGTTCCCATGTAACCCTGGAAATTTTCTCCCTATCCTTTTGTAAAACTTGCTGGTTCTAACACTCAGCAGTGCAAGTTGGTGCAAAATGTCCATTTCCTCTAAGTCAGTTGGATCAAATGCTGCAGATCGTTGAGTTCAAAAGATAGGTTATCAGAAATCTGGTTTTCACTACTAGCTGTAAAAACATAGTTGTTTGGGTAAGAATCAGAGTTATTAAAAGCTCCACCAGCAGTTATGTCAATATAATGATCATAACTCTGATCCATACTACTACTAGATTCCTCTTGACCCAGAAGTGCTGTGCTACTAAAAGTATAGTCATCAGCAACCTTCCCTGACTCTTGTAACTTCTTTTTCTAGTTTAACTCCCTTTCATAGGTAAGGAGTCTACCATGAAGTTGAGTCAGTGTTAGATCTTTGAACCCAACAGAGTTTCTGGTTACAAAAGCTATTGTGTCCCATTTTTCAGGAAGTGACCTTAAAAACCTGCTGTTTAAAGTTGATTTAGCAAATTCATTTTTAACAAGTTTAAGTTCACTTATGAGACAACTAAAACGCTCAAACTGTTGTGTAAATGATTCACCCTTAACGTGACAAAATGTTTCATACTGTTGATTTAAAACATCCCTATTATTTCCAATTACTTCTTCAGTCCCCCCAAACTGTTCCTTAAGTGCATCCCACAATTCCTTGGCAATGTTACAGTGTAACAACCCAACATAAATTTCATTTGGGAGTGCAGATGCAACGATGCTAAATGCCTTGGCATCCAGTTCAATTTTCTGAAAATCCTGATCAGTATAGTTTTCAATTTTCTTAGGTTCAAAAACTTTTGGATTCTCAGCACTCGGCACCATTGGAACATGTGGTCCAAAGACAACCGACCTCCAACATCCGATATTTTGTTGAGCTAGGATGTGACCCATCATTCGTTCCCAGATGTTGTATTCAGATCTGACCAACATAGGTGGTTTGAAGAGAGAAGCAATGTTATTAGTGTTATCCTGTGACTGTGACATCATTCTGGTTGTTTTTCAAGCATTGAATAATCAACTTTGTACGTGATTATACCTTACTCTGTTTTACAACTAAAACCGAACAATCTAAAGTATCAACGAAATTGAGCTGAACTTTTACGTCAAAATGATTGTTAAATCAAATTTGACTGTCCTAGCTCTGATACCAATTGTTAAGATCTGAGTTTCTTATGATTGTGCTTTTTTTGATTAGAATGTAGATGAAACAGAGTTAAATGCATCGGAATTAAATGAAACAAACTTCAATACACAATCAATGAGAAAAATAGTTTTAGCAAACATGTTTATCTTGAAATCGAATGATTTTATTTATTACAACTATCAATAACAATGCATGCATGCACTAATCTCCCCCTCAGCCTTATCTCACGGTGATTGTTCGTACAGAATGACTTCTAACCTCATAACAACCTCTAACAACTGTTCTATACAAACACTGCTGTCTAACTACTGATTACAATTATAATACAATGAATAAAGTAAACTATTGCTTCTTCATTCCACTGTTATTGCTCCAGCAGTGCTTTGTGTCTTCAGCAGTACTTGAACCATATCAGCAGATTGAGCATCAGTGCTTTATCTTCAACAGTCTTTAGCATCAGCAGTTGTTGTGAAGAGTAGTACTTAGAGGTCATCAGATGATAGGGCCACTTTCAAGGGGAAAGATTAAGTACAAACAACTGCTTATTCTGGATCCACTGATCTGATCCAGTTTTGGCTTTATCAACTGTTCATTTGTAGGGTTCAATCCCAACACTTATGCTATATTTATACTAACCTAGTGTACTTGCCAATGCTTTCGCATTGACACTTTATTTTAAACGTGTTACAGGTTGATGATGATGATCGTATGAATCTAATAGGGATGACTAGAAACACGCTCAAGAAATTACTAGATTTGATTTATTATGTTATGTTGAACTTGTTGTATTGTCTTTTGTTTGTTGTAATTTGAATTTCATGTAATGTATTTGACAATTTGAGTTATGCAATGAAAACGGTTTTGATTTAAATATTATCACAATTAGCGTTATGTGTGATGAGCAATCTATCTTTGTCCCACTCCGATGATTCCGCCATTGGTTGGGGTGTGACAATGCTCTTGAACAGATGTTCTGAATAGGTGTTTAAGATTCACTCTCTTTGGGGAAAGAAATGCTTCATTAACTGCTTATTTTTTGATCTGAGAATTATGTCTTGGCTTTTGGATATCATATGTTCTTTTGTAGGTCCAACATCTCACTCCAACAGATAATCCGCCATGGGTCGGGGTGTGACAGTTACCGTCATGGAAGAAATTGGCGAATAAAGTTATGTAACCGGCATGAACAACAACGGCGGTTTAACCGGCCGCTGGATAGCTCACACCCCATAAGTTGGGAAAGTCGAATCCATTCACAATATGCTCGAACGCTGATTCTGACCACTTTAAGAGTGGCAAACTACTAGTCTGCCCAGGTACGACGTCAGCCTATTGAGACGAGGTCGACATTTCTAGGAAACGTGAAGGTTACAAGGAGACCTTAAAGAACAATGACGAATAGCTAGATGGTTGAGAGAATATTGGAAATGGACTTAAAGAGGTGGTATATCTGCATACCCTAATCGAGGTTTTATACCCATCGCATTTAATGCGATGGGTAACCTTGTCCACCACATGCGACGGAGGCCCAATCAGCAGTTGACACGTCAGGCAGGAAAAAGTTGGAAGAACGCCTCACGCGCGCGTGGCCGCCACACGCATGACATAAGGCATTAAAGAACCGCTGACATAGTGACGACATGCCTAGCACAGTGTCAGCGTCACATCAGCCGTGCTTTTCACCAAACCTTATCATCAAAAGATTCTATTTTGAAATTCAAACCTTGAACACATGTGCAACAAAGTTGCTTTCCCTCCAAGTAAGCAAGGTCATGTGCGCCTTGCCCTCCAACCCGAAAACGTAAGTAAGCAAAAGGATCATGCAGAACCCTATACATCATCAAAGGAGAAACAAGGCTTGCGCTAAGCAATAAAACCAGAGACAACACTAATCTAGTCCAGAGCTCCACCCACTTGTCATCCGCGCATGGGAGCAACACTAGAGTGGGGGGACTTAAAGGGGCATGGTCCTAAACCCTGCGAAGAGCATTACAAGATACGTGCGTAGAGGGCCATACCCCAACTTAACAAAAGAATACTCAGTTATCACCAGAGCATGCGTGCAAGTTCTCATCGGCATAGGCAATGCAATGACAGCTAATACAAGTACGAATAGTATAGATGGCAGGTGCTGCAGCAAATTAGCGTGCGCCATGCCCTACCCAGATAACTCTCATGATGATTAATCGTGTAAGAGACAAGAAGTACAAAAGGACAGTTACGTGTAACGAATCAGGTTGTGCCATTCATTGCTACATGATCTCCACTCACAACTGGTGATAGACTCGACAACAAGGACAACCGTTAGGCCACGTGGCTCGAACATCGTGCGCCAACGTCTCAATCCTTTGCAAACGCTAATGGTCGTGTCAGAGGGGACCAACCGGATATTCTTGTTGGCGACGTCCGGCCGAAGGCTCATTAGCCCATCTCTTTCTCTACACTACTCAACTATAAATACCAGCTTTCAACCACAGGTTTAAGGGTCAGCTCTGTCACTCTCTCACCCTTAACACACACTCGTTTAGTCTTCTTAAACGATACTTATGTCACGTCAGAAGGTTGTTACAAGGAGAAACTCCCCCCCCCCCCCCCCCCCCCACCTCCACCTCTCTTCATTGTAATAAGCTTCATGATGTTACTGATTTGCAAATTATACTCCCAGCCAATGATCGAGGAAAGATTATGGATTGAACTACTTGACGAGACCATTCCGTCACAGATAAACCATATAGTTCAGACTTGGTGTTTCTTCATGGACCAAAATACGCTCACGTCACACACTTTTAATTTCATAAAAGAAAATTTCACAATTATACGTATCTAAAGACACTTTTCTAAAAATAAATAAATAAATGAATACCACATAAACCAAAAATGTAATTATCTTTACATTTTATCATTAGCTTTGTTTAACTATAAAACAACTTTATTACAACATAGACAACACTAGTAAGTTATTAGCGTAACGCCAACATCAATAACAATGGAAAGTCAAACTACATAACGAATGCCACTCAAAATAAGTTTATTATCAACTACCTTTCTCCTGCTGAAACAAAAAGACGTCGCTGATCATATTAAAGAAAAAAAATTACTTTATGTGTCTCAAACAGGATGTCGCTGCTACATGTGACCTTCCTCAAATCTCTTCTTGCTAGCCCCGCACGAAGTTGAATGGTCAGGGTCTAATATTAGTGGTGAGGCAATGTGATGACTTGTGAGGATGAAGATGAAGTCGCGTGTCGGGTGGATCAACCATAAGAAAGGGGCTCACTTACTGAATGAAAATTGAAAACACAAGAATTCCACATACCTACTACCTAGAGAACGACTTTCGTAATAAATTATTTTTGTAGATAATTAATGTCTATTTTTGATACATAAGGACAACAATTTTAATTCTGCTTCAAAATATTGAAAAGAAATACAGGCAAAAGGATCAAAGTACATAAGGTTAGTCTAAGTCTTAGACCATATGGTGTGGTATAGCGTTCCGTGTCAAATCAGACGAATTGGCGCCCTATAGCGCCCCTAACCCACTTCCTGGCACCAAAGGGGGGCGCTATCGTCCTCTTCGCCATGCCCTTAATGGGCGTTAAGGGCTGCACACGTTGAAGCCACTTTTCAAGAGTTATTCACAATTTTTTTTCCTTTTTTCTTTTTCTATATTAATAGGTAAGAGGTTTTATCCCACTAAATGGTAGTTAGCTCTAAAGCCTTCTGTCTACGTGGTGTATATGTGGCGTGACAAAGCCCCTAGAGGCTTTATACCACACCACCCAAACTTATTGTTAACTTATTATTACGCATGTAAGGTGACTTGTCTCTGTTAGATGTGTGGTTCAATTTATAGATACAGGTTTAGATGTATTTAGGAGAATATTATTTTATCATTAAAAACATGTACCGCATACAGAAATAGACATTATAGTAACTTATGTATAACAATAGTTTGTGCAAATAAGATTTTCAATGGTATCTTTATTAAGTGAACTTCGATGTTGATCAAGTACTCATCCGCTTGCACTAAAGGTAGACTTAGATGCCAAAGCAGATATTGGAATAGTAAAAAGGTCGTGTGTCATCCTAGGAAGTGTTGAATAGCTAAATTCATTCATTAAGTGTAGCAAGAAGGCGGAGAAGATTATTTACAGGCTCGCTATGATAGCTTGCTGGTGCATTTGGGAGGAAAGGAATGATATGGTTTTTAACCAGAAAAGAGGTAGCCTGCAAGAGATCATAGGGGAAATAAAATCAAGAGGTTACATCTTGGTTAAAAATAGATCCTCATGTACATATTGTAATTTCTTTGTTATTTGACTGTTTGGGTCGAGGGTGTTGTTTGAATGTTTGGTCTTTTGTCCATTTGGGTCGAAGGTGTGTCTTAATGAAGTTTAATTAAAAAAAAAAGCTAAATTCAATAGCTTTCCAAAACGCTGACATCAAGTTCCGAATTCAGGTCAACTCTTGATTACTTCAATTATAGTTGCAACTCTGAGGTTTTCGTCAATTGCAAAATACTTATATATGACAAAATAGATTCATTCCAGAATGTATGACAAAAAAAAAAGATTCATCGTAGAGGTTAAGAAATTGATGATCATGGAATGAAACACGACGTGCATTTTTTATGGAGATCAATTGAATGTCCCATATTCATTTACATTTTATATATTTATATTAATAATTAATAATAAATTGAATAAAACAAACCTAACCTAACCTAACTTACATTATCTTATATAAACTCATCTTCAACCTTCATATACTATACCTTCGTAAACCCTCACACATGGAAGAATCCATCAACTACATCAGAGGCTACAACAAAGTGCACCCCGATGGCGGTGAAACGCCCGCAGCTCACCATCAACCTCCCGCTCCGACACACCGCAGAATCATTCCTATCGTCATTACACTAACAATCTTCACCATCATCATCGGCACAATTATCGCACTTACAGTTCGCCAGCATGACCGGCACAACAACCGCAGTTACAAGCAATCAGTTCCAGTTATTAACTCCGTGTGTGCAGTCACGCAGCATCCGGAGTCATGTTTAGCTCACGTCAGCACAGTTAACTCCAGTGACGTTGTTGATCCTATGATGATTTTCAACATTACGTTGCACCTCGCGGTTAATGAGGTTGTTAATGTATCGTTGATGTCAAAAACTCTAATTATGAAAGTGAATGATTTATATACTAGTTTGATGCTTACAGAGTGTGTGAGTTTGTTTGATGATGCTGCGAGTCGACTCAGTCGGGTGGTGGAGATTGTAAATGGGGATGGGGAGATGATGGAGGGGAGAGTGGCGGATTTGATGGCATGGATTAGCGCGGCTATGACGGATCAGAAGAGGTGTGTGGAGGGTTTGGAGGAGGTGGGATCGATGGTTGGGGATGAGGTGAAGGTGAGGGTGAAGAGGTCGAGTGTGTACTTGAGTAATAGTCTAGCAATACTTGCTAATATGAAAGGGTTACTTGACCGGTTTGGGGTTCAGTTATACCAAGATTCATGATTTTGTTTTTGTTTTTTTCCATTGTGTTTGTAACTACAAAAATTTCATGATTTTGTTTTTATCATTGTCTTTGTAATTACAAAAAAATTACAAAGGGGATTTTTGTTTCCGTTTTTAATATGTTTTTAATGGTTTAGATCTCCTCTAATTGGTTTAGTACTTAAGTACTTATTGGTTGAGACTAGGGGTGTTCATGAACCGATCCGATCCGATCGAGGGTCTACTCATGCTCGGATTGAATTACAACCGATCCGATCCGATCGGATTGAATTTGGAAAACCGAGCACAAAAGTGATGCTCATGCTCGGATTGAATTTGAATCGATCCGATCGTTTTCGCTTGGTTTTTATCAAATCCTAACAAAAATCGAGCGGATCGTTTTCGGTCGGTTTCGCTCGATTGAATTATAAGGCTTCGTTCAACAAAAACAAATACTAACTTAATTAAAACATGTCCAACACTCTACTAACAAAAGCAATACATAACTAAAATCATGATTCTAAAAATGTCCAACACTTTACTAACAAAACCAATAGATAACTAAAACCATAAACTTCTTCTTTAAGCTTGATCATCTCCATCCACAAAATTCAACTTCAAATCAACATATAACCTATAAAAACAAGCATTAAACAAAACCATTAAGTTCTACACATTACTTGACAACTTTTATGGTTTGTTAATTTAAAAATACATTTCATTTATTATCAGACCCGTCTAGAGTCAACACATCAGTTTTCAATTTTTCTTCACTTTTGGGCTTTTAATTTTTTTGGGCTAATATATTTTTTGGGCTTTAAATCTTTAAAATCTATAATATATATATATACATACACATTATTAATAAAAATAATTCGAGCGAAACCGAGCGATCGACGAGCGAGCGGACCTTTGCTCATGCTTGGATTGAATTTGATTCGAACCGATCCGAGGGGCTCATTTACAAACTGAGCGGGAATCGAACGAGCATTTTTCGAGCGATCGTCTAGCGATCCTCGATCGTCGAGCAGTTTAGACAGCACTAGTTGAGACTGTGTGTTTTACGAGCAAATGTTTGAATTAGGAGTGTTCATCGAATCGAATAAAGAATTTTCGAATTATTCTAATCAAATTTTTATCTTTTTTTTACTTCAATCCGTATTCGATTCGATAATTTGAAATTTGAATCGAGTTCCAACCGAATTCGAATAAATTCGATTTAAATCAAATTCACCCTAAACAATAAATTATTTTACTTTCAATTTTTTATGCTACTACAAACTAATTATATTCAACATAAAATATAATAACCTGCAAATTAATTTAACTATCAATATGTCAAAACACCAAAATTTAGAAGATAGCTTGATTACTTGTAACGATTTAAGTTAGATAAAAATTTAGAAATAAGTAGTACGGTTATTTGTCTGTAGGTTTGATAATGTTATGAATAACAAAATTATCACTTATAGATGTAGTTCATGTCACATCCGTCTATTTGCGGAAGCGTGCGGTGTGAACTTGATTGTTATTCATTGCATTCGATAATAGAAAACAACTACATGATTAAAACAAGCGATGTCCATCCATTCATAAGTTTAAAATATTACAAACCATAAGTTATTTAAGTTACAAACCACATAAGTTTTAAGTTAATGTTACACACCAACATAAGTTTAAAGTTCCATAAAAGGACTAATTTAACTAAAGATTAAAGTATGTGGCTTTGCATCCTATATCACATCGAAGATATGATATATGGACCAAACCCTCCAAAAAGGATGACATCGAAGACTTGAAACCCAAAGCTTGTTTGTAAACGCCAGCACCAAGATCCATCTAATTCCCTGAAATACATGTAAGTTTGAAAACATCAACAAAATTTAAGCGAGTTCATGTGTTTTACGTTTATGCGCATCAAATGAATCTCAAAAACATTTGAAAGTTCAAGTGTTGTAAGTAGGTATGTAAAGCGTCTATGAATATGTTGATCATTAATGTTTTGCAAGGACATTAATATACGTGACGACATATGAAGCACTCAACCCGGTAGATGATTTAAGTGCCGATTAACCTTGACAGGGATACAACAGCACTCTAAGTGGTCGCACAAGGACCGTGAGTGGGGCTTATCCGTACCCATTAGATCTAACCTTTGTTCCATGGTCCTTAAAAGGATTAATGGTGCCTAAGTTAGCTCCTATTCTCATGTGATCTAAGAATTCATTCCATAGCTTAATCATACCCTTGTTAACATGTATGTCCCCCCGAGAGTTGTAAAACCGAAAACTTAAAAGAAAAGGGGGGCGTTGTGACAACCCGCAACTTCAGGTTACTACTTTAACTTAACCACAGTTAATTTAATCATACATTCATAGCACTTCATTTGAATAGGGTTAGTTAAATGAGTCTACGTTGGTAATTCGGGGAATTACCGGAACACATACATGATAACTTATGCGTTGCATGACAAATACATGAATTATATGCTTTATTTGTAACTTACAAGTTGTTATGTGCTTTGTGTGAAAATTAATTAGTTAGGGGTGTTTAGTGTTAATAATGAAAATAAAACAAAACTCCTTAACCCTAATCATTTCTCACCAATTCCAATCAGACGGCAGTTGCAAGTTCTCTACCATTTAGGGTTTCACAAATCTTTACACCTTTAATCTTTGATCTCTCAATTCTTCAAGAACAAACTCCAAATCGAATCTAAGGTAATGTTTATGTTATACGTTGTTACTTTTATTCAATTGATTTCATGCAAACCCTTGTGACACCTGTGCTTGCGTAAACATTATTTGAACTCTAAACAGTTCAATTATCAATGAAACGATGTATTTTGATCCCTATATTTGTTTATTTATGCTTGACAATTTCTCATTTCAATCCTTGTTCGATTTCAAACTCTAAATCGCTTTCTAGAAAGTTATACGCAAACTGATGCATAAACGTAATCAGTTTAATGCGACAAACACTCCGGAACATTAACATATGTTTAACATACCTTAAATAACCTTTACATAACTTAGAAATAAGTTTTGGAGGGTTTGGTGTGCTGAAATCAAGTTTATTCGATCACAAGGACTATTTGCGTCAAACTGTGAAAGTCTGCCGATTCCTATCGTAACGTACCTTCCGGAATATGATCATAAGTTAAACATACCATAAATATCCTTTACATGGCTTAGAAATAGGCTTTGAGGGGTTCGGTATGCGAAAATAAACTTATTTGGTCAAACAGGGACTAAAAGCGTCAAAAAGTGCATAAGTTTGCATTTACGCGCATATCTTTCGTTCTGAACATATCCGGACATCCAAAAATTTTTTGTAATCATTAAAATATTTTATTTTAGTGATTGGAATGCTAAATTTCCATTCGTCGCACAATTTGGATCGTTTTTCGCGTCTGTTCGAGTATTGTCGTAATTAACAGAACAACGCAACCGTACGACCTAACGAACCGACATCCGAGATGGTTTTGAGCATATTTCATGTTCCCTATGCTTAGGCATCATTGTAGAGCCTTGAAAATGGCTTAACGGGCCTTAAACGAGTCAAAAATGGCATTTAACACTTGCAGGGACCAAAGCTGTAATTATTTAAACTTATTGCTGAACTGCTTTCGGTCGCGGGCAGCGTAGGACGAGCCTAACTAGTACGCGGGGCGCGAGAGCTGCCCAGATCAGCAAAATCTACTTTTTTCACAAACAGCAGCTGGTTTCTGGGTTATGTGCATGGTTTAATCAATCTATGAGCTGGTTTTGGACACCCATAGATTTGTAAAACAATGGGTAACACTTGGATGGTTGAGATCAAAGCTCGAAAGCCAAGAAACGATCCTAACGGTTGTCCGAAATCTATAAATACCCACCTTGATTCTTTTCATTCCTCACATTTGTTCTCATTTCTGCTCTAAGTTGAAGCTCTCAAGCTTCATACCTGAGCAATTTGAGTTCAAATCTTCAAGGCTTAGACCTTTTGTAAGTTTCTTTCATCCTTTATGCGTTTTTAAGCATGAAAGTTAAACAGTGTTCACCTTTGTAAGTTTCTTTCATCTTTTGACCAGTCAACGGTCAACACGAAGTTCATTTGAACTTTGCAACGTGAGCGTAATCACGATGGTCATAGTCCTCTGTGACTATATCTACTGATTACCACGTTATTTAGGCATAGTGACGAGTCATAGTTTTGGTCAAAATACGCGTTTATGCGTATTTTTCAACCAAACTATTCTTGGGTATCAAAACCCTTTGTTTTGATATCAAACTTGTTTTCTAACTTAGTTAAACATGTTTTAACATGTTTAACTCGTCACTTTTAGTCTTTTAGTTTAGTGCTTATATATGGTCGTAAGATAAGCGGTCTAAACAACCGCTTAGACTTTCAAACCCGACCTGTTTGGTCGATCATTAGGATCCGACCAAACATATTTTGTGACCATAGTTGTATAGGGAATAACCTTCCGAGGTTATACCTTATGGTCACTTCGTTTAATTAGTTGTATGATAGGTAGTTTATATGCCTTAGGAAAATGACTAAAATGCCCTTTTTGCGCATAAATTCATTCTAAGCATATGTAACTTAAATTTTGACATCTAAACTGATTAGGCAACATTATTAGACTTGTTAAGGCATATAATACTTGTCATAGGGCTGGTTAGACGGTCCAAACGCGTTTTACGCGAACAACGCGTTAAAGTAGCGTAAGCTACCTGAACGAGTCGTAACGGGTCATAAGCACTTAGGATAGGTTCCGATTTAGAATGTAGGCTTTGTTAAACCATATTACATGAGTTCCTATACTCATTTGGTTTACGAAACCTCATTTTATCCGATCATCCGATTTAGGTACGGTTTATTAACGTAGTTACCTATATTAGGTGCCGATTGATTCTGTGATCCCTCTAGCATTGCTTGGTTGGTATTCAAGACTTCTAAGCATTATCAAGGGAGTACATAGTCCCCTCTTTTACTGTTTTCAAATATTTTGGGGTGAAACACATGTGCCTACTTGTTACTTTCATGATTTTCATGCTTTCATAACATATACTTGCTATGTTCATTAGTACACATATAGTACATGATTTCATCTATGTTTATGCTATATATGTTTAATTAGCATGCTAGCACATTTATTTCATAAACATTTTTGTTTCATATGTTTATTTTAGCATATGTACCATTGATTTACATCACATTTTGCTACATATGTTCATTTGGCATATTTAGTACATTATTTTCATATAACATGCTTACACTTGGTATAGCATTTGGTTTGTTTAACGAAACTAATACATTCATTAACATTGATCATGCCAATCGGTAGTAAGTAGTGGTACCATAGGAATTGACAACTCCCGTTCCTGGCTTCCTAGGTCTGTTTGGAAGTAGGGAATGACTGAATCCGGTATACAAAATTTTGGTAAACCTTTAACCTGTTAAGGGTTTGTCTCCTCAGTCACAACGCTTGAATGCAGACGTAAAACGTTACCGCATAGATGTTTGTATCAATAAAGATTTTTTTTTACAAAACATAACTTTTGACTTAAACTATGATTTACTCAAATACATTGTTTTGTGCATTTTACCTATGGTTTTAGTTGACACTTTTCACTTGCCATACATAACATTTGATTATACATTACATGACTTACATTTGACATTTCACATTGTTTACACGTAAACATTTTGACATTGGTTTAAACAAGGTATTTTGGTGGTTTGTTTTGGGTAAGTGATTTAAATAACGAGGCGTATGTAATATGATAAAAGCATTGTGGATACGCCGCTGGTACTTCCTATATATAAGTGCTTTTATGATATTACATATCGTAGCGTTATTTAAACCATTTCAATTTAGATATATTACATTTTTCACAAATAACATATCTTCATAAAACATTGTTTTACAAATAACATATTTATACAAACTCATTTTACTTGGTTTTCATTTAACCATACATCTTTCTTTTACATCATTTGATTTCTTATCGATTTTCGTATGATTTATAAAAGAAAACACTTAACAAGATTCATGACTAACTTTTGTTAAACATTTCTTTAAACTCACAAGTCATGAATCCTATTTTCAACAAACCTATATAACTCACAGGCATTTTTATGCTGACGTACCTATTTTCACATGTGTTTCAGGTGTTGTTGTTAGAAGATCTTGATGCAAACATAGGATTGGACGAGGGCCTTAGTGACTTAAAACTATGAAAGACAGTTTAATTCATGTTGTGCTTCTTAAATTCTTAATCAATGTAAAAATTTTAATTCAATAAAACAAAACTTCAATTACCATGTGTTATGAAACAATGATTCTGTTACTCCACTCCCTGACTTTTCTGCTGCGATTTGTTGTTTTACGCGGTCGGGGTGTGACAGAAGAGTTGGTATCAGAGCTCATGGTTATAGGGAATTAGGTTATTAGTAATGCTTTGACCTAGTCTATAACCTTCCTAGGACCCTAACACAAGATTCTTGTGTTTAGATCTTAAAACAATACCGTCACCTATCTCTAGGCGACAACCACAACAAGAACACAAATTTCAAATCCGCTTTGAAAACTAATCATCTATTCTAGGATGACTTATTATAAGGTTTTGAACCTTCAAAGTATTCAAAAACTCGTTAAAGTTAGGTCTTTTAATGTGAACACGTGCAATCTGGAAGGGTGGATGCCAGTACTCTGAGTTTTCTGTCTAAGGCTAGAGTGTTCATACAAATCCACATAATCGGACCAGTCACTCTTACCAGGGAACTCTTGGGGTGAGTGTCCACTTATAGGCTAAAGCATGTCTTCGCGATACATTAATATGACTCGCTTACTTTGATTAGTCTCTGTGTCATTTGTTTGCCTTAGGTAACAAACAAATGGTCACAATCTTTATGCGTTGTCGATATATTTAAACATTCTGTTTTGATTATCCGATAACATCTCACTTGTTTCCTCACTGTAGGATCGAGAATCGATCTGAACGAGTCTTCAGAAGAGCTCTAAACTAATTCAAAGGCGGAATTCGATGAATTAGATCTTGTTTCAGCTTGATATTAACTATTAATTGTCTCTTGTATTGATTTGATGACGTTTACAAGGCTGGAGACACTTCGGCAGAGCTTCGTTACCAGAATCCAAAAGTTACCAAAGAAAACAACAAGTCCACTATTTATACTAAATCCAGTTCGTTTGAACAAGCTTCTCCAGTTCATACGAACTGGTCCAGTTCGTTTGAACTGGCCACTTCCTTTGAACTGGCCACTTCATTTGAACTGGCTTGTTCACCTCTGTATCCTGTTAATCTCGAACTGTGTGACTTGTTTCATCTATTCTATTACACGACTTAATACAAGACGAAGTCGACAAACGTATGCACTAACAGACTCCCCCTCGAATGTTGACGAGTCTTAAGTGTCGAGTCTTCTCATTCTTCAGTCTTTATCGGTCTTCGGGCTCTTTCAATAATATACTAATCTAAGACTCGAACGAAGATGAAGTTGACAGACAACTGCACCAACAGACTCCCCCTTGAATGTTGACGGAATCTTCAGTGAGAGTCTTCATCATGACGACTCTTCAATCTTGATCGGTCTCCTTTCTTACTTAGCATGTACCAGGATCTTATCTTTGGTTCTAACCTCGTCAGACTCCCCCTTTCATCATGCTGGGATCGTTATCTAGAATTAGCTATCACCTTGAGATCAAACCCTGACTTTAACTCTGTTCAGCTCATCTCCTGCACAAATTTTCTCACCACTACATAAGTTTTTACTTAAATCAATAAGAAAAACTTACTGATTGAAACCATTCAATCATAATAGTTACATCAAGTTCAAATTAATGACCTTGATTAACTATTCTAACATATTTCTCAAATCAAAATTTTTCAATTCAGTACACACACTCCCAAACCAGTTCATCATGTTCAGCACTTGGAATTTTGAAAATCAGCTCTCCAACATCAGTTGTCGAAAATCTTTTTGTATTTTTCAAAATTTATGCTAAAACACACTGAAAATCTTTTTGGATTTTTGATAACAAAGGAATGCAGTAAAGAAGTATTTATAGACAATATTTTTGCGAGTTTGTGTAAGAGGATCATATCAGTTTTTGACAAGTCACAAGTACCGTTGAGCTTAATTACACATTAAGAATTAAACAATTCACTTAGATTGCCGATATACTTATCCACTTAAATTTTCACACAAACTTCAACTGATTCAGGATATGAATTAGGTGTATTAAGAACTTAAACTCATTCATGTGTCCCACCTCTTGAATATACTCCCGTATCCAGATCCCAATATTCAGTCTTACAGGTGAGTATACCACAGATGATATCTGTAAGGGGTTAATTGCGAAACCGTGAGAGCACAGGTTAGAACTTCCGTTTAGCAGAGAGATGACGGCTCGACTTTTGGTGGGTCCCCTTTAGAGGATCTTTTTTACAACAGCACATGATTTGCATTTTGCAATGTTTTTTCATTTTTTATGCTGAGGGTAGGCTATATTTCAAGCAAGCGTAAAGTATTCTCCGGGGACTAGGCCATTTCTTCCGCAAAATCAGAAGTCCCGGGATAATACCCCAGATATCACTGAGCATAAAGACCTAGTATCTTAGAAAGAGGGATCCTTCAAACGAAATTTCAGGGGTTACCTATATATCCAAGTAGTGTTCCCCACGAAATGAGCAAGTTTGAATTTAAGTTTATATCCCGAAAAAGCTTACTAAATGTGTAAAAACCTATCGGCATATCATCAGTGAGACCGTTTAACCCTATTTAAACATTACATTTCTTTAGCATACTGTAACTGTCTACTGATGTACTATCATTTCCTCTTTTCGACACAAAAACTCATTTTGTATTTTATCATGTTTTTTACTTTTTCAAATTTTCAAATGTTTTTGGATTTTCTGAAATCTTACTCCCCCTAAAATTCAAACACATTTAAAGGAAATTTGAAAACAAACTATACAAGTAAAATGACAACCGATATCGAATCGCTTCAAATCGCCATCCACTTGGCATAAACAATCAGAACTCCCCCGCACAACAAACTATTTTCCCATTGATTTGAAAACACTTAAGTTTGTTTTAATCAAATGGTTTTTCCGGAAAATAAGTTTTGTTGATTGATTTTACCACATGTAGATTAGGGGTAAACTTCATCACTTTGTTTATTTTTAACCATTTATAGATTTAACATTTCCCGATCTTATCTACATCAACCACTTGTAGAAAATCAAGTACAACTTAATGTCCCTGATTTACCACTTGTAGGATGAAATCACTTTTCGTGAATTTCTCAAGAAAGATGCCGATTCATGCTCCACTCTTACCAACCTGGGAGCTCCGGCAAGTCAGGTTTTTCATTTAAACAGATTCACCCAAGCCTGACGGTCCTTGGGTGATTTTGAATTCTTGTTCAACAATGGTGGAAAATTTGCATCATCCATTGTTAGACCAGAATTCTCAACTTTTACCTCAACACATGGCTCTTCTGGCTTTACCACACCAGATACATTGCCTGAACTTGGCTTGTCTGACTTTGATGAGTCAGATTCATTGCCCACACGTGGCTCCTTTGTTTCCAAAGAAACAAATTCATCACCTCCAACTTTCTCTTTCTTTACTCTCTCCTCTGTCCTCAGATTTGTATCTGATAAATTCGTTTTGCTTGATTTGTCATTCTTTGGCGAACAAGACGATTTATCAGAACTTTTATCTATTTTACCAGTTGTATCCGAGGACAAAATCCTTTCGAGATATTCTCTTGCTTTCTTCCTCTTTTTCCTCAGTTTGTCTTTTTGCCCTTGAGAAAGCTTTACTTTCTTTTCTTGAACTTTTTGTTCTTGAACTTTAGGTTCTTGAACTTTCTGTTCTTTGGGCTTTCCTTTGACATAGACTGGTTTCTTTGCCATTTTCAGAGATTCAGCCCTCGATCTTCCTTTTGATCTCATTAGACAATCTCTGGCAATGTGTCATCTGATTTGGCAGTTATAGCATCTTCTCGTCTCATAACTCCAATTCTGGCAGTTAACAGCAATGTGTCCTCTCACACCACAAGTATAACACACTCTGTTATCGTACCAATCACCACATTCAGTCCAAACATTCAGATCATAGCACTATTTGGCTTGGTGATAATCATTTTTCCTCTTGTTTGCTGGATTTGGCTTTTGAGCACTGTGGTCAAACCTGCACCACTTATTACCAAATGTTTTTGGATTTTCTGAAATCTTACTCCCCCTAAAATTCAAACACATTTAAAGGAAATTTGAAAACAAACTATACAAGTGAAATGACAACCGATATCGAATAGCCATCCACTTGGCATAAACAATCAGAACTCCCGCTCACAACAAACTATTTTTCCATTGATTTCAAAACACTTAAGTTTGTTTTAATCAAATGGTTTTTCCAGAAAATAAGTTTTGTTGATTGATTTTACCACATGTAGATTAGGGGTAAACTTCATGACCTTGTTTATTTTTAACCATTTATAGATTTAACATTTCCCGATCTTATCTCCATCAACCACTTGTAGAAAATCAAGTACAACTTAATGTCTCTGATACCACTTGTAGGATCGTTTGCACGACCAAACGAGTCGATCCGAAGAGTTCTCGATCTAATCAAAGGCGGAATTCAGAGATTAGATCTTGTTTCAGCTTGATATTCACTATTAATTGTCTGTTGTATTGATTTGATGACGTTTACAAGGCTGGAGACACTTCGGCAGAGCTTCGCTACCGGAATCCAAAAGTTACCAATGAAAACAACAAGTCCACTATTTATACTAAATCCAGTTCGTTTGAACAAGCATCTCCAGTCCGTACGAACTGGTCCAGTTCGTTTGAACTGGCCACTTCGTTTGAACTGGCTTGTTCACCTCTGTATCCTGTTAATCTCGAACTGTGTGACTTGTTTCATCTATTCTATTACACGACTCGATACAAGACGAAGTCGACAGACTTATGCACTAACACTCACATGTCTTTCATTATCTTTAGGATGCCTCTTCATCACAACAACACTCAAATGACCGAACTAGGTGCTACAATTGCCTGACAAATAGGCGTGGTGCTCCAGACGACCGTTGAATTAGCTGTTACCGTGATTCGTCTCAAGGATGAAACCACCCTTGAGACCCCAAAGGAAACAAAAACCAAGCCTTCAAAAAGGTCAAGGAAGCGTGAGGCTTCAGAGAACTCCGTTAGGGCTGCCCAAAACAATCACGCTGCCCCCAATCACCCAGCACAGCCTCCTGCTAAGAAAGCCTATGCTGGTACCGCACCAATATGCAAGAAGTGTAATGCGCACCACTGAGCTCACCTTCAGTGTCGTCGGTGTACATCATGTGGGCGATTCGGTCATTTGGCAAATGTTTGTCAATCTAACCCAAACCAAGGTGGTCCAAACCAACATCAAGTCAACCCTGCTCGAGCTCGTTTTCCGCCTGGTACTTGCTACAACTGTGGCGAGATGGGTCATTTCAGGAACAAATGCCCAAAGCTTGTCAATGCAAATCTGACCCATGAATGAGCATCAGGCTGACTGGAAGATGATGCTGCTTTGAAATAACTAGAATCTTATTTTTTGTTTCTTTAGTTTTCTTGAACTTCGAGAACAATTTGGTTGGTTTATAAATAAATCATTGTTCACAATTATAATGTACAAAACAAATGCAATTACATATGTGTTTGGCATACCACTATGATACCGACACCAAGGAACTGTGTTCTTTGCAAAACAAACTACCCTTGTAATTTTCCCACCCATGATCGCTCACAATTTCCATGAAAATCCTAAGTACTCATTTCCCTCTAAAAAACAAAGTACAAGGTACAAGTTTACAACTTTGGACGAACACTCAAAGTATCACTTTAAATCCTTAGATATTTAAGGGTACTTTTCCTAAGTCCTTCAATAATCTTATGTGATATGTTTATGTACATATCATCATATTCTGGTTTTCATAACAACATGTATACATATGTTTTTAAAACGTCCTTCATGATTTCAAAAATATTTCATATGATTTAAAAACATTTTAACATAGTATATTTACTAAATATACCAAGTGCATAATTTCAAAAACATTGTCCATGTTTTCAAAAAACTTATACATAATTTTGAAACCATCTCACATGATCTTAAAACATTTTATAAACATATTTACCTAATACATCTACCGTATAATTTCAAAAGTATTACGTAAGGTTTCAAAAACATTAAACACATTTCTAAAAGAACCCCATGCATAGTTTTCAAAAACATTCTGCTAAGATGATTGACTTAACGTACGTAATACACGACCTCCAAATTCTGCTTCATATGTCGCCTTGGCATATCTAGCACCTTAACTTCATGAACACTTTACCTCATATATTGACCTAAGCATGTCTAGTGCAAGGTTTCGAAACATCTCTCGCTTCGCAAATTCCAAAAATCCACATAGGATCTTCCTACCTTCATAATTAGACCCTTGTGGGTGTTTAACACTCAAATCGGAGTCCTTAATTGGATTCTTTGTATGCTTTAATACGTACATTACGATTCGATAAGGATAAAGCCGAATTCCTATTAAGATCTTCCTATCCTCATAGTTAGATTCTTGAAGATGTTTAAAGTGCAAATTGAAGTCCATGGATTGGATTCCTGATGTACTTTAAATACCCGTGTTCAAACTTATAACGAATTGATAAATAAAATCTATAACAAATTAAAGATCAAGTTAAACAATTATGTGAATATGTGTTTATGTGGTTTCTTTTATATTTTTGTGTGATTCGAATATTCGCTGTTCAAATCCTCGTAGAATCTTCCATATCTTCATATGAGGGATTCATAGTAGGATATCCAAATGTACTACCTTAAATCCTTAATGGGCTTCTACGTAATAGTTAAGACCCTTGGATTATATAGTACCATTCCATAATTCAAAAGAGACCCCTTGGGTGGTCTAGTTAAAAAGATTGATTCGTTAACCTGGCTAATGACATCATGAGATAATGTAGCTGAAAAGACCCTTTAGTGGTCTATTTTAAAAGATCATTCGTTGATCTAACTAAAAAGGACCCTTTGGCAGTCTAGCCACAGTCATCGCAGGTTTATTCGCTTGATTTTCTTATGTTGGTGCATCTACTGTCTGTTAACTACGTCTTAATCGAGTCTTATGTGTAGATAGGTTAAATGAGTGCACAATAGTGATTGAATTAGGGTTTGGTCATGTTTTAGGTAGTGTGTCCGTTTGAACATGTCCAGTCCGTTTGAAGCAGGTCCATCTGTTTGAACTTGTCTGTCCATTTGAAGCAGTCTGTTTGAAGCGGTCCGTTTGAACATGGCTGTGTCACTTTCAAACGGAATGGCTTAGTCTATAAATAGGTGTTGTGCATGTTCATTTGAAACGGAACAGTTGTGTGTGTGAGTGAAGGTGCTGTCAGATTTTTGTCAGAATACATTGTAAAAGCTCAGAAATCAGTAATAGAGAAGAAAGTTAAAAGGAACAAGCTATTGTGACTTTGTTTACTTTGATTCCGCCTCTGTAAACGAAGATGAACTGCCTTTACTGACTGTTTAGGGTCACCGGAACCGATCCAACAAGTGGTATCAGAGCTCAGGACGAGGAGTTCATACCAAATTCAGCTTGATTACTTCGGATTTTCTCACTCCTACCTTTCTTTTCTGATTTGAATTACTTGTCATGGTTAAAATGGTCTAAAACTTTCACATATCAAACGGAATACAGTAATAACTAATCCTTGAAATTTTGAAACCAAAATTCGACCTAAAACTAATCGAAAACACCTATACCGTTTGAAAATGTTCGTAAAATGCTGATGTCACACTGATCCCGTTTGAGAAATCATAGGTTCCCGTTTGAAAATTGGTGTTTACGTTTGAACAGTGGTATTCCGTTTGAGGAATATGGGTAATTACGTTTGAACGAACTGTTTGAAGCTTGGCTTTCCGTTTGAAATTGATCACTATCGTTTGAAATTGATCACTATCGTTTGAAATTGATCACTATCGTTTGAAAGTCACATTCGTTTGAACTGCTTGTTTGAAAGCGGTTTCCATTTGAAAAGTGTTTCGTTTGAAAAGTGATAAGTTTGAAACTTCCGTTTGAAAGAGGTTCATTTGAAAGTTCACGTTTGAAACTGTTCATTTGAGAGTTCACGTTTGAAAGGGGTTTCATTTGAAACTTGATTATTGTTGTTTCAAACGGAATAACGTATTCCGTTTGAAAAGAACCATTTCGTTTGAAAGACTATACCGTTTGAACCATTCCGCGTGAATAGATTCCATTTGAATCTGTCATTTTTCAAAACCAAAAATATTTCTAAGTGTTTGCTGATTTTTCAGGTACGTACAAGATGGATGATTTCAATCCGTTTTATGATGCCTTTGCATTTGCTGGAAATTCTGGAGATGATACTTCTTCTAGCAATACCAATGAGAACACACCAAACACAAAGAAAAAGTTATCGGATGCATTGGAGGTTGAAAGTGCTTTTGGAACCTATAACAAACCCCCGAAGTTGATGGCTATCGAAGAATATAGTCGGTGGGCCAAGAAGTTTGAAGACTGGTTGAGAGCCTTTGCTTTTCCCAGCTGGAAGAGTCTAAAAAATGGTTACAATGATGGAGGCAAAAGTGGTGAAAGCTTAACATCACCTGAAGAAATAGAGGCATTTGTCACTGAGCAAAAATGCGTTGCACTGCTATTTCACTCTGTTAGAGAAGATATAATATCTTTGATCGAGTACAGCAGTTTTAAAGATCTCTGGAAAAAGTTAGAAACCAAATGTTTAGGAAGTATAGAAATAGTGAAGAACAAAAAGAAACTACTTAGAAAAGAGTTTGATTTGTTTGGGTGTTTAAAGAATGAATCAGTTTGTAAAATGATTGAGAGGTTTGGGCATCTAAAGCTGGAACTGGCGAGACATGGAATTTCCTATACTCAAGATGAGCTAGTTGACAAATTGTTTGATTCGTTGCCAGATGAGATGGATTGGCAATATTATGCGTTGATGCTAAAGAATACTATCAAGCCGCCAGAAGTGTTGACAATAGACTTGCTGATTGAGAGACTAGAGAGTCATGAATTGGAATTAAAGAAAACACACAAAGTTAATCATTCGTCTTATCAGCAGAACTTGGATTTGTATTATCCAAAGAGCATGATGCCAAAGAGTACATCTCCCAAGACAGCTTTTTCTGCCGAATGTTGATGCATGGAATGTCTGTTGACTACGTCTGCTTTACGTCTTAGGTCAAGATAGGTCAACATAGGATTTAGAATGTCAAAATCATGTATTATGTTGTTAGGTTCGCTTATGTGTCATAGATTAGACATAGGTTCGCTTTTATGTACATAGGTAGGTTCGCTCATTTGTCATCAGGTATGGTCCGCTTATATGTCATCTTAGTAGGTCCGCTTTTATGTCAGTCCATATAAGCGAACCCTCTAGCACTATATATACCTGATGTTGTCATTTATTCGTGTACTTTGGAGCGGACCTGTTGAGAGCATTTGGTACTGAAACTCTGTCAGTTTGTAATCAGAATGCAATAAAAGAGAAGGATTTGAAAAGAAAAAGCTGTGTTACTTCGCATATATTGATTCCGCCTTTATACATGAAGATGAACATCCTTGACTGACTTTTTAGGGTCACAAAACGGTCCAACAAGTGGTATCAGAGCTTCAAGACGAGGAGTTCATACTACTACAGCTGAATCTACAAAATTCTCTCACTTCTACTCACTTTCTCTCATACTTTTTCTGTTTGAACTAGTTCCTACGGTTGAAACTGTGTGATTTTTGAGTATTACGTGCAGAACATACAATTAACAAACCCTAGAAAGTTTCAGGTTAAAACTCGGCTTAAAAATGGTTAAAATTAGGTAAAAGTTAGGTCCGCTTTTAGGGTCATTCGTAGGTCCGCTTGAAATTACACATTAGGTTCGCTTCTAAGGTTTTTTTGCTCGAAATTACCTGTTAGGTCCGCTCATCCGGACAATACCTGGTCCGATCATCCGGATAATACCTGGTCCGCTCATCCGAACATTGTCTGGTTCGCTTTTGTGGTTCGCTTATACAGACAACACTTAGATCCGCTTATACGAACCTTGTAGATCCGCTTGAACGGACATTGTAGATCCGCTTATTTGATCATATACTGGTTCGCTCATTTGAACATTGTTGGTTCGCTTATTCGGATAATTCCACTTTCGCTTATTCGGACATATACCTATTTCGCTCTTTCGGACATTTCAGATTTCGTTTATTTGACACTAGTCACTTTCGCTTGTCTGTCACATAGACTAATTTCGTTTATCAGTCTTGATTTTGTTTATTGAGACACATTAAAGCTGATTTCGCTTGTGTGTCACTGTTTGCCAAAATTTCGAAAATTTTTCTAAGTGATTGTTGATTTTTGCAGGTACATTCACGATGGATGATATTTTCTTGAATCCATTCAGCGACATGTACGCGTTCGCTGGAAATTCCGGAAACGATGATATTTCGTCAAGCAATGTGAATGATGATCCGCCGAAAGAGAGGAAAAAGGAAGCTTGGGAATCGGAAAGTGCATTCGGAACATTCAATAAACCCCCAAAGCTAATGGCTATCGAGGAGTACAGTCGGTGGTCCAGAAAGTTTGAAGATTGGATGATGGCATTTGCATTTCCCAGTTGGTAGAGTTTGAAAACCGGTTATGATCAAGGAAACAAAAATGGTGAAACTCTATCTTCAGCAGATGAGATTGAATCGTTTGTAGCTGAGCAAAAATGCGTGGCTTTGTTATTTCCGTCTGTTCGGGAGGACATAATCTCTTTGATCGATTATACAAATGCAAAAGAACTTTGGCAAAAGCTAGAAAAGAAATGTCTAGGAAGTACTGAAATTGTAAAAAGTAAAAAGAAACTTCTTAGAAAAGAGTTTGATATGTTTGGTTGTCTTAAGAATGAGTCAGTTTGTAAAATGATAGAAAGATTCGGTCATCTGAAGCTGGAATTATCAAGACATGATATCAGATATTCTGATGAAGAACTTGTTGACAAATTGTTCGATTCATTACCAGACGAGATGGATTGGAGATATTATGCACTGATGTTGAAGAACACTATTGCTCCTGAAAAGTTGAAATCAGATTTGGTGATTGAGAGACTTGAAAGTCACGAACTGGAATTGAAGAAGACATACAAAGTCAATCATTCATCTTATCAACAGAATTTGGATCTATATTATCCAAAGAGCATGATGCCAAAAGCAACTTCTCCCAAAACTGCGTTTTCTGCTGAAAATGTGTCAACAGCAATCAAAGAAAGTCAAGGTAGTCAAAGCAGTGGAAGTCACAGTGGTTATCACGGTGGATCTTCATCATCTGCAAGTCATTCTGATGCAAATAATCGTTTTCAATGCAATATCGCAATAGATTTGAAGAATGCACAGAATTTTGACGAGGAGTCATACGAAGCAACAGATGGTCTTCTTGGCGTCGGTGTTGGAATCATACGAAGGGTTAGTAGCCGGGAAAATTGGAAATACCAATCTGACGAAGGAAGATTATGATCAAATAGATCCTGAAGAAATTCGTTGGGCTATGGCTAGTGCTGTTCGTCGTGCTCAACGTTTCATGGAAATAACGGGCAGAAAGACAATTGGTGGTCCATCTACAAAGCTGGGGTTCGATAAGTCCAAGGTGACTTGCTTCAAGTGTAAGCAGAAAGGTCATTTCAAGCGAGAATGCAGAAACGCTTATGCTGATGAGTCGGAGAACCCTTTCAGAGATGATTATTACAACAAGGCAATATATCATCAGAATAAATCCGAGCCGCCTAGATTGAAGCAGGTTGAAGACAACAGAGAGAAATCTAGAGCTCTTGCGGTGATTTATGATGATGAGGGGTATGATTGGAGCAAAGAAGTGCTACCGGAGGAAGATGCGGTTGGTTACGCGTTCATGGCGAAAAATTGTCACACCCCCAAAATCCACACGCGGAGTATCACCGCTTGGAGGCGTGACTGACCAGGATCAAGCCACCAATCATATTGAACATGTAATTAATATATAAAAGTAAATGCCATTCAACCACCAATATGAAAGGTGTTCAAAAGAGACGTAGGTTATCACTGTTTAGCGGAAGCGTAAGAATAAACCCAACAAAATAAAGTATGAAATGCCATAAAGTGTTTAACGAAATAATCACGATCCAAGCCCACAACGACCAGCTCCTCCCTGTGCAAGCTCCTTATATCTAACGACCTGCAAGGCATGTAACAGAGGATCAACAACTAGTTGAGCGAGTTCACAGATAACAGTTCAGTAATAGTATAGCGTGAGTAGTAGTATGTTCGTTCGTTACGTCATGTATCGTATTAGTTTCCATCGCGGCCTCCCAGGCAGGTATGCGAAGATATTAGGGGATGTTTTTCCCAAGTATTCTAGACTAGGTTTATTTGTATCGCGGCCTCCCAGGCAGGTGTGCGAAGATTTGTAAATTTAGTTCGTGGCCTTCCTATGGCAGGTGTGCGAAGTCAGTCATAATATCGCGGCCAACCCTTGGCAGGTGTGCGAAGATCAGTTCAATAAGTGTTACTAGTCTAGTCGTATCTTATCGTTAGGTTCTACCGTCTGAGTATACACAATAATTCATCAAATCCCATTCCCACCCGGGAACCCCATGCCTTGGCTGTATGAACTCACCTTGGTTTTGCTCGGTATGCTAAATATGTGCTCGCAAGTAAATCAATCACGTCCTAGAGTATGCACGTATAGAATAATCAGTTTGTATCCAAGTTGTCCATGTATGTGTATAATCACAGTAGTACTAAACATGTATACAAGTCGTGCGTATCACTTAACAGCAGTTAATCTATCCAGTTAACTTCTAACAGAATTAAATCAGGTTACTGTGCAGTTCACTCTTTAGGCAAAACACAGATTGGCGAATCATATACTGGCGAAACACATGTTGACGAAACACATTCTGTTTCGTCAACAACCCTTGGCGAAACACCCCATCAGTTTCGTCAACTACACTTGGCGAAACACATTGCATTTCGTCAATTTGTGATTCGTCACAAGCATCAGTTACGTCGAGATCAGTTTCATGCAGAACCCTAGCAGCCGTCAACATTATACAGAGATCATACAGGATTTATTCAGAAATCATCAATATTCATTTATCACCAAAATAATCATCTAATCATCATGACTTTTATCACTTCAATGGCAGACAATTTTAATCACCTCAAGAGGTGATTGGACCAACTCTCACTAGTGCATTACCAACTTACATGGGACATCAAAACAAACAATTGATTATATGATTTACAACAGTAGATGTGATGGCAACTAATCATGAATATCACATGAACCTTAACTCATAATTCACAAATCTCACATATAATTGGACCGCACAATAGGCTAACACTCATCACATCCATTCACGTGACCTGTTATGTGTCAATGACTTTTACATTGTGCAATCATCATCATGACAAGAACCCTAATATTCAACATGTAGTGTTGGTTACCAATATACATCATCATAACAGCACCGATGTCTAGCATGAATCCTAGTTTTATGAATACCACAAACCGATTATCCAATCACATCAGGCCGATGAGTTCTATTAATATGCTAGCATGCATTCAGGTTACACTAATAACATTCAAACACGACTGTTCCCGATCATTATCTAATCCGACATACGAAAACCGTAATTAATAATAGATCCATATAACCAATTCATCAATCAATCATGAGCACGACAATATTTAACATTGATCCTAATAAACTAGAACCAAAAACAGTTAACGATGTCAAGATCAACATTCATACAAGAATTAAACACTAACCACAGTGATAAGAATAGTAACTTGATCGATTCGAGGCTTTGGGAACACAAGTTTGCCGTCAATAAAGAACAGGAAGCTCTAGGGTTTCTGTTTTTGCTAAAGTGTGGCGAATATGGTTGTATTTCTTATTAAATATCCGTGTAACATATTTGGGCCCTTACTGGGCTTGGCGAATCAACGGGCCGGCGAATCACACTTGATTCGTCGAGATTGGGTTTGGCGAAACACACTTGTGTTTCGTCGAGTCACTATTGGCGAATCACCTGATTCGTCGAATCCTAAGTGAGCTTAATACCGTAATGGGCTTAATCAGTTACCATCTCATGCTACACTTTCACAACCAACCACATACTCATGAAATCACAAAACACTTTATCATAACACAACGTGTACATTACAAGTCAAACAACTAATAGTCAAGGTCAACAGTCAAAGTCAACGTGCATTAAATGCGAAAGTGAAAGTCGGAAACTCGAGTTGTCACATTATCCCCAACTTAAAAGAAATTTCGTCCCGAAATTTAGCATGCAATTACTGAGGAAAGCTAATGGTGTGACGTTGTTTACCTGTATTGCATCGCGGCTCCCCGAGCAGGTTTGCGAAGGTTACTGGTTTTCCTGGGGTGTCACATCATCCCCCCGTTGATTTGGAATTTCGTCCCAAAATTATGTGGTAGCTTCAGCCTCAGTAGTAGTTGCATTGGTTCCGAATAACTGGGGATATTTGAGTTCCATTTGATCTTCACGCTCCCAGGTGAACTCTGGGCCGCGGCGGGAGTTCCAACGAACTCGTACAAGAGGGATTCTCGTGTTCTTGAGGACCTTAACATCCCGGTCCGTGATTTCAACAGGTTCCTCGACGAAGTGCAACCGCTCGTCGATAGTGAGTTCCTTCAAGGGAACTATGTGGGTCTCATCTGACGTACACTTCTTCAGATTCGACACGTGAAAGACGTTGTGAACTGCACTGAGTTCAGCTGGTAAGTTCAATCTGTAGGCTACCCTGCCTATCTTCTCAATTACTTCGAAAGGTCCGACGTATCATGGATTGAGTTTGCCGCGTTTGCCAAAACGAACCACACCCTTCCAGGGCGAAACTTTGAGTAGCGCTCGATCCCCAACTTGGAATTCGAGTAGTTTTCTATCTTTATCGGCGTATGCTTTCTGACGGTCACGAGCTGCCGCCATGCGTTGTCGTATTTGAGCAATCTTTTCAGTAGTATCAACTACCATTTCTGGACCTGTGATTTGACTATCTCCCACCTCTGCCCAACAGAGAGGTGACCGGCATTTACGCCCGTACAATGCCTCGAATGGAGCAGCTTTAATGCTGGTGTGGTAGCTGTTATTGTTTGAAAATTCCACAAGTGGCAGATGTTTTTCCCAACCATTGCCAAAGTCAATTACACACGCCCGAAGCATGTCTTCTAGGGTTTGAATGGTGCGCTCAGACTGCCCATCCGTCTGAGGGTGATAAGCTGTGCTCATGTCTAAACGAGAGCCAAAAGATTTGTGCATTGCTTGCCACAGTTCTGAAGTAAAACGTGCATCCCGATCAGAGATAATGGAGGTTGGCACCCCGTGCCTTGAAACCACTTCTTTTAAGTAGATGTCTGCTAGTGTAGAGAACTTGTCTGTTTCTTTGATAGCCAAGAAGTGAGCAGACTTTGTGAGTCGATCCACGATCACACATATAGTATCGTTACCACGTTGTGATCTAGGCAGGCCAGTAACAAAATCCATGGAAATTTGTTCCCATTTCCATTGTGGTATCTCAGGCTGTTGGAGTGGACCTGACGGTTTCTGATATTCTGCTTTGACCCTCGCACAAGTCAAGCATTTGCTAACGTATGTGGCTATGTGGGCCTTCATGCTAGGCCACCAATATGTAGTTCTGATGTCGTGGTACATTTTATCCGCTCCTGGATGTACCGAGTAACGGGACTTATGAGCTTCATCCATTACAAGCTCGCGTAAGTTACCATAGAGTGGGACCCAGATGAATCCTGTGACGTAGTAAGCACCATCTTCCTTCTGTTCTAAGCGTTGCCTTGAGCCACGTAGGGCTTCAACCCTGACGTTTTCTGGTTTCAATGCTTCTACCTGAGCATTTCGTATCTGGGAAGGAAGACTGGACTGTATTGTGAGTTGTAAAGCTCGCACGCGCTTAGGCGTGGTGTCCTTTCGACTGAGGGCGTCAGCCACAACATTGGCTTTGCCTGGATGGTACCTGATTGAGCATTCGTAGTCGTTTAGCAGTTCGACCCATCGTCGTTGTCGCATATTCAGTTCCTTCTGTTTGAATATATGTTCGAGGCTTCTGTGGTCAGTGTAGATAGCACATTTGGTACCGTACAAGTAGTGTCGCCATATCTTAAGTGCAAAGACGACCGCTCCCAGCTCTAGGTCGTGTGTAGTGTAATTCCGTTCGTGAATCTTAAGTTGGCGCGAAGCATAAGCAATGACTTTATCCCTTTGCATCAATACACATCCAAGACCCTGGATAGATGCATCGCAATAGACTACAAAATCGTCCGTGCCTTCAGGCAAAGAGAGGATAGGTGCGCTACAGAGTCTATCCTTTAAGTGCTGGAATGCTGTTTCCTGTGCATTACCCCAACGATAAACAACGCCCTTCTGCGTCAGTAGTGTAAGCGGCTGAGCAATCTTTGAGAAGTCTTTGATGAACCGTCTGTAATAACCCGCCAAACCCAAGAATTGGCGTATTTCTGTTGGTGTGCGAGGTGCAGGCCAGTTCTTGATCGAATCCACCTTGGATGGGTCAACATGGATCCCATCCTTGTTTACCACGTGGCCTAGAAAGTGGACTTCACGAAGCCAGAAGTCGCATTTTGAAAACTTAGCGTATAGCTGTTCTGTTCGAAGAAGTTCCAAAATAAGTCGTAAGTGCTGCTCGTGTTCCTCCTGACTCTTCGAATAGATCAGGATGTCGTCGATGAAAACAATGACGAACTTGTCAAGATAAGGTTTGCACACCCTGTTCATAAGATCCATGAAAACCGCAGGCGCGTTCGTTAACCCGAAAGGCATGACCAGAAACTCGTAGTGGCCGTAGCGTGTTCTGAACGCTGTTTTGGAGACGTCCTCATTCCGGACTCTCAGTTGATGATACCCTGACCTTAGATCAATCTTCGAGTAATGGCTCGACCCTTGCAACTGGTCGAATAAATCGTCGATGCGTGGAAGAGGATAGCGATTCTTCACAGTCACCTTGTTCAGTTCACAGTAGTCTATACACATGCGGAAGGTACCGTCCTTCTTCTTTACAAATAGCACTGGAGCTCCCCAAGGCGAAGAGCTAGGACGTATGAAACCCTTTTCTAAGAGTTCTTGCAGTTGCTTAGACAGTTCTTCCAGTTCGGTTGGAGCTAAGCGATAAGGTGCTCGAGCTATAGGTGCTGCTCCAGGAGCGAGCTCGATCTGAAATTCAACCTGACGGTGAGGCGGTAACCCAGGTAACTCTTCAGGAAACACTTGAGGAAAATCGCGTACTACAGGAATATCCTCAATCTTTTTCTCTTTCTTCGACGTATCCGTAACGAGTGCTAAAACAGTTGTGTGGCCCTTTCGTAAGCACTTCTGAGCCTTCAAGAAGGATATGATGCCACTCACAACACCACTCTTGTCGCCTTGAACTTCGAGAGGTTCTTTGCCAGAACGGGGAATACGAATGATCTTCTCCTTGCATAGGATCTCTGCTTGTTGTTGGGATAACCAATCCATACCGATGACGATGTTGAAACTACTCAGAGTTATAGGAATGAGATCGATGGAGAAAGTCTGACCAGCGAGGATAAGATTACAACCTTGAACTATGTGTGTGGCCTCTAAACTTTTACCGTTAGCTAACTCTACAACATGTTTGGTGTTCAAAAGCGTTGGTGCGCGTTTAAGCATTTGACTAACTTTCAGAGACATATAACTGGTATCCGCACCCGAATCAAATAAGATAGTAACATAAATATCGTCGAGAAGAAACTTACCCATAACCACATTGGGATCATTCATTGCGTCGCCCCGACCCAGCACAAAAGCACGACCCCGAGCTTCGTTGCCATTGTTGTTGTTGTTTCCCCCGTTGTTGTTGTTCCCGTTGCCCTGGTTATTGTTGTTGTTGCGATTCTGGTTCTGGTTCAATTGAGGGCAATCACGTTTGAAGTGGCCTTCAGCCCCACACTGGAAACATCCCCGGTTTCCACGCTGTGGCTGCTGCTGCTGGTTCTGTGGAGCTGGCGGTGGGAGTTGCTGGTTCTAATTTGCTGGCCGTGAGCTTCTACAATCCTTAGCCTCATGACCCATCTTGAGGCATCTTTGACAACGATCCCTGCGACATCTTCCACTGTGGTGTTTGTTGCACCTACTACACCATGGGTGAATTCCCCGATATCCACTATGCCCTTGACTACCTGATGATTGCTGATTCGGACTCTGGTAGTCATTTGTCTTGCGATGCTGTGCTTGAGACTGAACAGAAACTGATCCCTTGCTGGAATCCCCCTCCCATTTTCTCTTGTTGTCACTGGGAGTAGCAGAAGTAGTGACAGCAGTAGTGGTAGCACTGATGCGTTTTGGCAGCTTGTTCTGTTCCACCGCCTGATCCATGAGACGGTGAGCCAACTGGACAACCTGCTGGTAGGTGGCAAGGTTTGCTGAAGTCACATGACTTTGGATCTCTGGCACTAGACCACCGAGATAAAGTTCGATATGCTTAGCTGGAGGGTCCACCATAGTAGGACACAGTAATGCTAGCTCATTTGATCTCTTTGTAAACGCCTCAATCTTTGACCCCGTCATCTTGAGGTTAAAAAACTCGACCTCCAGCTTATGAATGTCGTCACGACTGCAGTATTCTTGCTTGATCATTTCCTTGAAATTGTTCCATGGGGTGGCGTTAGCAGCAACCAACCCTAGTATTTGGACCTGAGTCTTCCACCATGTGAGGGCTAAACCCTCGAGAGTGCCAACAGCATATTTCACCCTGCGTGCCTCAGGGCATTCACACATTTCGAACACAGACTCTAGCTTCTCGAACCAGTGGAGAAGGCCTACGGCTCCTTCAGTGCCGCTGAAAGTAGTTGGACGACAGTCCATGAATGTCTTGAAAGTGCAAACAGGTGGTTGACCTGTTGTGTATAAGAGTTAGGATAAGATAAAACACGAGAGTTGGTTTAGGAACGTAGGATCTAAGGATCCTAGTGTGAGTTATAACTGCAGGATATACCTCCTGCTTGTGCGGCTGCAACTGCCGCAGTAACTCATTCGTTAATGAGAGCCGTCAACTGGTCTTGAGTCATGTTGATACGTCCAGACATGATCTTCATAGTAAAGATAACGTAAGTGAGAGAGGTTCACGAATAGTGCGATGACAGAAGAGAGTAAGCACACAAGTGTTCTCATGCAATAACAAATAGTGAGCAATGTAATCTAAGCATACCACGAGCAAAGTTCTATGTAATTCTAGTATGTAGGCAATAAACATAAACCTTATCACCTAGGATGTTGAGTCTTGCACGTGGAGCGAAGCGTCGTTGTGGATCGTTGAGCACTGTACTGGTTATATTAAAACCAAGTTCTCTATAACCAATGGCTCTGATACCAATCTGTCACACCCCCAAAATCCACACGCGGAGTATCACCGCTTGGAGGCGTGACTGACCAGGATCAAGCCACCAATCATATTGAACAAGTAATTAATATATAAAAGTAAATGCCATTCAACCACCAATATGAAAGGTGTTCAAAAGAGATGTAGGTTATCACTGTTTAGCGGAAGCGTAAGAATAAACCCAACAAAATAAAGTATGAAATGCCATAAAGTGTTTAACGAAATAATCACGATCCAAGCCCACAACGACCAGCTCCTCCCTGTGCAAGCTCCTTATATCTAACGACCTGCAAGGCATGTAACAGAGGATCAACAACTAGTTGAGCGAGTTCACAGATAACAGTTCAGTAATAGTATAGCGTGAGTAGTAGTATGTTCGTTCGTTACGTCATGTATCGTATTAGTTTCCATCGCGGCCTCCCAGGCAGGTATGCGAAGATATTAGGGGATGTTTTTCCCAAGTATTCTAGACTAGTTTTATTTGTATCGCGGCCTCCCAGGCAGGTGTGCGAAGATTTGTAAATTTAGTTCGCGGCCTTCCTATGGCAGGTGTGCGAAGTCAGTCATAATATCGCGGCCAACCCTTGGCAGGTGTGCGAAGATCAGTTCAATAAGTGTTACTAGTCTAGTCGTATCTTATCGTTAGGTTCTACCATCTGAGTATACACAATAATTCATCAAATCCCATTCCCACCCGGGAACCCCATGCCTTGGCTGTATGAACTCACCTTGGTTTGCTCGGTATGCTAAATATGTGCTCGCAAGTACATCAATCACGTCCTAGAGTATGCACGTATAGATTAATCAGTTTGTATCCAAGTTGTCCATGTATGTGTATAATCACAGTAGTACTAAACATGTATACAAGTCGTGCGTATCACTTAACAGCAGTTAATCTATCCAGTTAACTTCTAACAGAATTAAATCAGGTTACTATGCAGTTCACTCTTTAGGCGAAACACAGATTGGCGAATCATATACTGGCGAAACACATGTTGACGAAACACATTCTGTTTCGTCAACAACCCTTGGCGAAACACCCCATCAGTTTCGTCAACTACACTTGGCGAAACACATTCCATTTCGTCAATTTGTGATTCGTCACAAGCATCAGTTACGTCGAGATCAGTTTCATGCAGAACCCTAGCAGCCATCAACATTATACAGAGATCATACAGGATTTATTCAGAAATCATCAATATTCATTTATCACCAAAATAATCATCTAATCATCATGACTTTTATCACTTCAATGGCAGACAATTTTAATCACCTCAAGAGGTGATTGGACCAACTCTCACTAGTGCATTACCAACTTACATGGGATATCAAAACAAACAATTGATTATATGATTTACAACAGTAGATGTGATGGCAACTAATCATGAATATCACATGAACCTTAACTCATAATTCATAAATCTCACATATAATTGGACCGCACAATAGGCTAACACTCATCACATCCATTCACGTGACCTGTTATGTGTCAATGACTTTTACATTGTGAAATCATCATCATGACAAGAACCCTAATATTCAACATGTAGTGTTGGTTACAAATATACATCATCATAACAGCACCGATGTCTAGCATGAATCCTAGTTTTATGAATACCACAAACCGATTATCCAATCACATCAGGCCGATGAGTTCTATTAATATGCTAGCATGCATTCAGGTTACACTAATAACATTCAAACACGACTGTTCCCGATCATTATCTAATCCGACATACGAAAACCGTAATTAATAATAGATCCATATAACCAATTCATCAATCAATCATGAGCACGACAATATTTAACATTGATCCTAATAAACTAGAACCAAAAACAGTTAACGATGTCAAGATCAACATTCATACAAGAATTAAACACTAACCACAGTGATCGGAATAGTAACTTGATCGATTCGAGGCTTTGGGAACACAAGTTTGCCGTCAATAAAGAACAGGAAGCTCTAGGGTTTCTGTTTTTGCTAAAGTGTGGCGAATATGGTTGTATTTCTTATTAAATATCCGTGTAACATATTTGGGCCCTTACTGGGCTTGGCGAATCAACGGGCCGGCGAATCACACTTGATTCGTCGAGATTGGGTTTGGCGAAACACACTTGTGTTTCGTCGAGTCACTATTGGCGAATCACCTGATTCGTCAAATCCTAAGTGAGCTTAATACCGTAATGGGCTTAATCAGTTACCATCTCATGCTACACTTTCACAACCAACCACCTACTCATGAAATCACAAAACACTTTATCATAACACAACGTGTACATTACAAGTCAAACAACTAATAGTCAAGGTCAACAGTCAAAGTCAACGTGCATTAAATGCGAAAGTGAAAGTCGGAAACTCGAGTTGTCACAAAAATGAACCTATTCCGTGGAAAGATAATCGAACTGAAGAGCAGAAGTATAAATACAGAAAAATGGTTTCGGAAAACAAAATTATTAGACTTTCTGGTATCTATTTGGAAGCAAAGAGAGCGAAAAGATGGGATCCGGACAGGGAGTGTTATCTTGATGAGTATGGAAATATTGCGATCGATCACAAAACTCTTGATCTGGAAGCCTTAATCAAGGAGATGAAAGATGAGGATGAGTATTGGCAGAAAAAATGGTGGGGAACTCCAACCGAGAAAATGAAAGAGGAAGAGAAGAAAGAAAAAGAAGAAAAAGAGAAGAAAGAGAAAGAAGAGATCGAAAAATCAAAGAAGATTGATACTGGAGTTATCGATTCAACGCAGGAGTTGACTGCAGAGAACCTGGGAAAAATGGCTGACAAAGTGCTGGCTGCTAAAGCACTTGAGGTAGACTCTAACTCCGTGTCTGAGTCAAAAGGCCAGGTCAGTCCAAACTCGTCAACAAATGCGTCAGGTAAAAAGATCGAAGGAAATGCTGAATGCAAAAATTGCAACAAAGAGTGCAAATTTTGTAATACTGTCACGTATCTCAACGGTGAGAAAATTAAAGATCTGAAAGCAAAGGTCAGAAGCGTTGAGAATCTGATTCTTGGTCGTGACAAAACAGTTAAAGCTTCAACTGAACGGATAAGAGAATTAACTGCTCAAATTGAAACTGGTAAAATTGAACATGAAAAAGTTAAACAAGAAAATGAACAGTTAATTCTTGAAAACCATCAGATTTCTGAAAAGTTTGAAAAACTAAAGAGCACAGTAAAAGATAGTGATCATCGAAATGGTAAAACTTTTAAAGAAAATGAGCATTTAAAAGCAGTGCTAAGAGTTAAAGAAGAATCAATAAACAAACAACTGGATGAAATCGCTAATTTGAAACTTAAAGTTCAAGAAGCTGAAATTGAAAACGAGCGAATCCAGTTGAAGCTTAACAGCTATAGCTCCGCAAGCTTTGTTTTGCAACATATTGTTCCAAAACCTATCGGAAAAAAGAAAGCTGGCGAAGATGTGTATTCTGATTGAACCGGGGTGGGTTTTCACAAAGTTCCACCACCTGTTCTTGATAACTACACGAAAAAGCAATCAGGGTTGGTTAAAACTGAAGAAGAAAGTGAAATGAATCTTCCAGATTCAATTGATGTCACGTTCACATCTTCCAATGACGATAGTGTTCAAAATGATATTGTAAAAGGTGTTGTTGAAAATGTGATAAAAATGGATAGTGACACTACTGAGGAAGACGGGTGTTTCTTGGATAAGTACATTCAGAAACCAAAATCCAAAAACAACTTAAGTGATGAATCGGGTCTTGTAATGTACAAGATGGCTGGATCTGATAAGTTGTATTCGGATTCTGAGTTTCCCATTGAGAATGTTAATGTGAAAAAGTTGACAAAAGTTTTCAAGTTGGTTGAAGTTGAGTTGTCAGAAGTGAACAATCTAAGTCAAACAAACAGAAAAATGAGTTTTGAGAAAAATAAATCATATTACAAAAGAAATCTGTTAATCCACCGCGTTTTTATAATAACAACCGAAACAATTGGTCGGGTGGTTATTGGGGTGGTAAGAGTTATCAGAAAAAGAGTTTTCAAAACAAGAGGTTTGCTGAAAAGAAGGTGTTTGTGAACGGTTCAAGTTCACTTTCTGATGAGGAAAATGAGATTTTTTCAAAATCGAATGAAGAGTTCTTTGAGAAAAGAGCTTCACAGTATCAGTCTGAAGGCACAAGTCGAGTTGTTGATACTCGAACATGTTTAAGATGTAATCAAATTGGTCACATTGCACGAAAGTGTAACAATGTGAAGCCTAAGACTGAAACTGTGAAGATTCAAAAGAAGAAAGTTGAGGTGAAGGGTAAAGCACCAATCGTTGTTGAGAAAAAGAATGTGAAAAATGATAACATCAACGTAAAAAATGAACATGTAAAGAAAGTGGTAACTAAAAATGACAAATTTTACAATCGGGTTGCATTATCTCAACAAGTTTGGAAACCAAAAACTGAGAAGAAGGTGAAATCTTCTGAGGATTCAATTCAAATTGATTATGATGCAAATTTTCCACCTCTTAAGGCTGAAAATTTCAAAATTCAAATTGCGAGAGTCAAGGTTACACCTAAGGCTGATGAGGCCTGGGTGGACACCATGTTTGAATAAGCAGTTTGAATTGCCGGAGCTTTCTGGATCGCGAAGCACGAATCGGCATCTTTATTGAAGTCGGTTAAGTCATATTTTGTTTTTGTGCAGGATCTTCCACAACTTGTATCCAGATGGATCATGGATAGTGGAGCTTCAAGACATATGACAGGCAAGACTGCGTTGCTGTATGATGTGAGAAATATTAATGGTGGTTATGTGGGATTTGCTGGTCATGAAGGTGGTAGAATTATTGGTGAAGGAACGTTATCCAACGGGATCGTGACGTTTGAGAGAGTTAACTACATTACTGAGCTGGAGAACAATCTGCTAAGTATCTCGCAGAATTGTGACAATATGTATACTACTCATTTCACTGATAAAGAATGTTTGATCTTGAAACCAGGATTTGTTATCCCTGAAGAATGGATTATCATGCGGGCACCTAGAGTGAATGATTTATATGTGTTAGATATGAGTGTAGCAACTACATCTACTCGTCAAGCACATTGTTTTGTGTCTAGAGCAACTGAGAAAGAATCGAGATTGTGGCACCGCAAGATGGGGCATATTCACCTAAGGAAGATGAATCACTTGGTGCATAATGATTTGGTTCTTGGAGTTCATGTCAAAGGTTTTCATCTGGAAGGGGAGTGCATTAGCTGTGTTAAAGGCAAGCAGAAGAAAAAGTCACACCCTACAAAGCAAGTCAATTCAGTTTCGAGACCTCTGGAAAGACTTCACATGGATTTGTTTGGTCCTGTGAATGTCAAAAGTATTACAGGAGATTACTATTGTTTGGTCGTTACTGATGATTATTCCAGATTTTCGTGGGTTTCTTTCTTGAAGACGAAAGATGAAACGTATGATAGTTTGATGGCGTTGTTCAGAAAAATTGAGAATCTGTACCAAAGGCGTATTAAAAGAATTCGAAGTGATAATGGTACTGAATTCAAGAACAGTAAGATGGAAGAATTTTGTGATGAAAGAGGTATATTGCATGAGTTTACTGCTCCGTACACTCCGCAGCAGAATGGAGTTGCAGAACGCAAAAACCGGACACTAATCGAGACGGCTAGAACTATGCTTGCAGATTCAAAGTTACCGATAAATTTTTGGGCTGAAGCTGTTTCCGCCGCATGCTATACGCTTAACAGGGTTCTCACTGTCAAGAAGTTCAACAAAACATGCTTTGAGCTAATCAATAACCGAAAACCGAATTTGAAGTATCTAGAACCGTTCAGGTCACCCTGTACAGTTATAGAGCCTTTTGGAAAGTTTGGTCCGAAGTGCATTGAGGGAATATTTGTTGGTTATGCAAATCCGATGCGACGTGTTTTCGTTCCAAGTGAGAAGCGGATTATTGAAGCTGTAAATGTTGAATGTCAAGGTTATACTATGCCGCCACCGAATCCTGGAGATTCATGGCGTTATCATTATGACAAACTGTGGGATTCGTTTGACATGAGAGATGAATCAGAGGATGATGAAGATTTCTTTGATGAATTGGATATTTTGCGTGAATACGAGTCACAGCTAAGGTTCCCAGCTGAGTATTCTAGAAGACCATGGGAAACTTCAAATGACGATGAAGCAGGTCCGAGTAATGCTGGTGAGCATGATGATGTCCAACAGAATGAAGTTGCTCAGGATAATCAGTCGGTTCAGAATGATAATCAAGAAGCTGAAAACATGCCAGTTTTTTATCATGGTGATTCAGATTCTGAGGGGGAGCAAATTCAAATTTCAAGTCAAACAAGCCAAGTTGGTGAACAAGATGCAGATCAGAATGTTACTAATCTGGAGGGAAATGTAGATGTTCCAAGTGAAGTGATGCCGCGAACTTTTTCATATCATCCAGAGGAGTTGATCATAGGAGAATTGCAGATAGGTGTTCGCACTCGAAGACAGATTGATAAAGGGCTTACATGTTTTTATACAAAAGTTGCTCCTTTGCAAACTGAATTCTCATTGAGTTGTTTTATCTCGCAGGTTGAGCCAAGAACTTACAAAGAGGCGCTTACTGAAGATTCTTGGGTCAATGCAATGCAGGAGGAACTGAGTCAATTCGAGAAATTGGGAGTGTGGAAGTTAGTTGATTTGCCGGATGGTCATAGGAAAATCAATACAAAATGGGTATTTAAGTGTAAGAGAGACAATAGAGGAGTTGTTGTAAGGAACAAAGCTCGATTCGTTGTTCAGGGCTTTAGTCAACATGAGGGAATTGATTTTACAGAAGTCTATGCTCCTGTAGCACGACTAGAGGCAATCAGAATTTTTCTTGCATTTGCGTCTTAGAAGAATTTCAAAGTATATCAGTTAGATGTAAAATCGGTGTTTCTCTATGGGAAGGTCAAAGAGGAGGTTTATGTTGGTCAGCCGCCGGGCTTCACCGATCCAATTCACAAAAACAAGGTCTACTTATTGGACAAAGCGCTGTATGGTTTACACCAGGCCCCGAGAGCTTGGTATGAGACTTTGTCTCAACACCTACTAGCCAACAAGTTCATTCGTGGAAAAGTGGATGCCACTCTCTTCACTAAAGAGGTCGACGGTCATCTTCTGATAGTTCAGATTTATGTGGACGATATAATCTTTGGGTCAACAAATGAAAATCTATGCAAAGATTTTGAATCAGTGATGAAGCAAAAATTCGAAATGTCATCAATGGGGGAGATGAAATTCTTTCTGGGATTACAAGTTGAACAACTTCCTGAGGGAATTTTCATTCACCAGTCAAAGTGCGTTCATGATATTCTAGAGAAATTTGGGATGTCAAGTTCTACTCCAGCTGCTACCCCACTTGCAACAAATCATGGGATTCACCCAGATCTCACCGGAGACAGGGATGATAAAACGTTTTACCGATCCATGATAGGTTCTTGGATGTACCTAACTGCTTCACGTCCTGATATCATGTACGCAACGTGCCTCGCAGCAAGATTTCAATCTAACCCGAGAGCATCGCATATGATCATTGTGAAGAGGATATTGCGCTACCTGAAAGGAACTCCTTCATTGGGGTTGTGGTATCCTAGGAAAGGCGACTTTATGCTCGAAGGGTATTCCGATTCAGATTTCGGATGCTGCAAAGTCAATTCAAAATCAACAACTGCAGGATGTCAGTTCTTTGGTCCTAGATTGGTTACCTGGCAGTGTAAGAAACAAACGTATGTGGCGTTATCTACATGTGAAGCGGAGATGCGCGACAGATGCGCGACTACGGTTTGCAGTTTCTTAACACACCTCTTTTTGTTGATAATGAGGCCGCAATAAATATAACAAAGAATCCAGTACATCACGCTAAAACTAAACACATCGAAATTCGTCATCACTTTATTCGTGATTGTTTTGAGAAAAAGTTTATACGAATTGAGAAAATCCACACTAACGAACAGAAAGCCGATTTACATACCAAAGCTTTTGATAAAAATCGGTTTAAATATTTGTTAAAACCAAATGGTATGAAGCTTCTTTCGGTGTCGGATGGAATTATTGGCGTTGATGAGAGTACTGTTGCGGATGAAGACGAGAAACAATCTGCAATGGTTTGTCGATTTTTTATTTGTTTTGGTATTTAGGGGGAGTAGATGTATATAGATATATTTTCAAAAAATACAAAAACAGTAAAAAATGCAAAAATACAAAAACATGAAAAACTCTGAAAAAGAGTTTGTGTAAAAAGGGAAAATGATAGTACATCGGCTAGACAATTACAGTATGCTAAAGATTTGTAAAGTTTAAATGAGTTAAACAGCCTCACTAATGATGTGTCGATAGGTTTTCACACATTTAGTAGATTTATTCGGGATATAAACCTAAAATTTCAAACTTGCGAAATTTGTGGGGAACACTACTTGGATATATAGGTAACCCCTGAAATCTCATTTGAAAGGTCTCATAATATGATATACTAGGTCTTTATACTCAATGATGTCTGGGGTATTATTCCGGGACTTCTGTTGAACGGTGGTTCTGACCTAGTCCTTGGATAATACTTTCTGCAATGCTTGAAACATAGCATAAACCCTCAGCATGCCGATGAAACAATAAAATTGATAGTCGCTGCTGTTGTAGCAAAAAGATCCTCTAAAGGGGACATACCGTAAAGTCGAAGCTGATATCTCTCTGTGTATACGGAAGTATCGACCTGAGATCCCTCGGCCCTCGCATTACCTAATTTATGTACATATATCATTGTAGTATACTCACCTGTAAGACTGATAATTGGGATTCTGGATACGGGAGTATATTCAAGAGGTGGGACACATGAATGTGCTAAGTTCATAAGACATCTATTTCATATCCTGAGTAAATTGAAATTTGTGTGGGAATTTAAGATGGATCAGTATATCGACAATCGAGGTGAATTGTTTAATTTTGAGTATGTAATCACAGCTTAACGGTACTTGTGATTTGTCTGATAGCTGATATGATTCTCTGACACGCTCACTAAAAATATGTTTGTAATTAGTTTACTTTGTTTACTTTCTGCAATTTAAGTTTTCTGTATTTCATTTCTTAGTATAGAACAATTTATAAAATCCGAAAAGATTTTATTTCTGCTTTATTTTTGACAAACCAAAGTGGAGAGTTGATTGTTGGATTCTCAGAGGTTGAAGCAGATGCAGGAAAGTTCTGAGCTGAAGAATGAGGAGAGCTTACTTTGTTGGAATTTGAAGATGTTTTCAAAGTTAAAACAAGTTCATTAAATTGATACTTGTTATTTTCAGATAATGTGAAAATGTTTTTACAAAATCAGTTTGATTCGTCAAATGATCGACCAAGGTCATTAAATTGAACTTGGTAGATTAATTGAGTAATCAGGGTCATTAACTTGGACCTGAGTACTTGAGTGGATTTCTAAAGCTGATAGTGTTAGTGATTTATTATTGAAAAGATAGAATTGTAATGGTTATTGGTTGAGTAACAGGTTTGGACTTCATTATTCCCAACGGAAGCTATTTGTCAAAGCTTGAACCAGATACCTCATATTCTAGCATATCGAGAGGGGGAGTCTGTGAAAGGGGGAGTCTGGATCAACAGTCAAAGGGAAGATGGAAGTTAGAGTCAGGTTGTGATTCTAAACCTGTGAAGAATGCTTATGATGTGAAGACAGAGAGTTGGAGAAAAGACCAAGACTGAAGACCTAGGAGCCGAAGACTACGTCAACATCCAAGGGGGAGTCTGTTGATGCATGGAATGTCTGTTCACTACGTCTGCTTTACGTCTTAGGTCAAGATAGGTCAACATAGGATTTAAAATGTCAAAATCATATATTATGTTGATAGGTTCGCTTATGTGTCATAGATTAGACATAGGTTCGCTTTTATGTACATAGGTAGGTTCGCTCATTTGTCATCAGGTATGGTCCACTTATATGTCATCTTAGTAGGTCCGCTTTTATGTCAGTCCATATAAGCGAACCCTCTAGCACTATATATACCTGATGTTGTCATTTATTCGTGTACTTTGGAGCGGACCTGTTGAGAGCATTTGGTACTGAAACTCTGTCAGTTTGTAATCAGAATGCAATAAAAGAGAAGGATTTGAAAAGAAAAAGCTGTGTTACTTCGCATATATTGATTCCGCCTTTATACATGAAGATGAACATCCTTGACTGACTTTTCACGGTCACAAAACGGTCCAACACTGAAAAATGTTAACACATCAAACAAAGAAAGTCAAAGCAGTGGATTTCACAGTGGATCTTCGTCATCTGCAAATCATTCTAATGCAAAGAATTTATTTCAATGCAACATCGATGTAGACTTAAAGAATGCTCAAAACTTTAGCGAGGAGTCAGCAAAGCAACAGATGGTTTTCTTAGCATCTGTGCTAGAATCTTATGAAAGTCTTGTAGCAGGGAAGATAGGCAACACCAACCTGACAAAGGAAGACTACGATCAAATAGATCCTGAGGAGATGGAACTGATCGACATAAGGTGGTGTATGGCCAGTGTAGTTCGTCGAGCACAGCGTTTTATGGAGATCACAGGGAGGGAGTCTATTGGTGGACCTTCTACCAAGTTAGGCTTTGACAAGTCTAAAGTGACGTGCTTTAAGTGCAAACAGAAAGGTCACTTTAAGCGTGAATGCCGAAATACGTATGCTGATGAATCTGAGAACCCGTTTAGAGAAGATTACTATAAGAAAGAGATTTATCATCAAAATAGATCGGAGCCGCCAAGAATGAAGCAGCTTGATGAATAACAAAGAGAAATCTAGAGCTCTTGCGGTGATTCATGACGATGAAGGTTACGATTGGAGTGAGTTGTTACCTGAGGAGGATGCGGTTGGATATGCATTTATTGCAAAATCTGAACCTGTTCCTTGGAAAGACAACAGAACTGAAGAACAGAAGTATAGTCACAGAAAGATGTTGGCCACGAACAGATTGATCAGAATATCTAGTATATTTTCTGAGGCAAAAAGAGCAAATAGATGGGATCCAGACAGGGAATGTTATCTTGACCCCTATGGAAACATTGCTGTTGATCATAACACTCTTGATTTGGAAACCATAATCAAAGAGTTTAAAGAAGAAGATGATTATTGGCAAAGGAAATGGTGGGGAAGCGGAGAAGAGAAAGAGAAAGAAGAGAAAGAAAAAGAAGAAAAAGAGAAGTCAAAGAAGGTTGATACTGGAATCATTGACACAACTCAAGAGTTGAATGCTGAAAACATGGGAAGGATGGCTGACAAGGTGCTGGCTGCTAAGGCACTTGAGGTAGATTCTAAATCCGTCTCTGAGTCTAAAATCCAGGTCAGTTCAAATGCGTCAACAACTGAGTCAGGTAAGAAAGTCAGTGGTGATGTTGACTGCAAAAATTGCATCAAAGAATGCATGGTTTGTAGTACAAACACTTATCTCAAAGGTAAAAAGATTGATGATCTGACTGCTAAAGTCAGAAGTGTTGAGGATCAAATCCTTGATCGTGATAAAATGGTGAAAGCTTCAACTGAACAATTAAAAGAATTAACTAATAAAATTGAAACTGATAAAATTGATCAGGAAAAGGTTAGGAAAGAAAATGAGAGGTTAGTTCTTGAAAATCGTCAGATTACTGAAAAATTTTAGAAGCTTAAAAGCACGGTTAAAGATAATGATGATAGAAATGGTAAATCATATAAAGAAAATTGCCAATTGCAATGTGTTTTGAGGATTAAGGAAGAATTAATCAATCAACAATTGGATGAGATTGCTAAATTGAAGCTTCAATTTGAAGAAGCTAAGATCGAGAATGAGCGAATCAATTTGAAATTGAACAGTTACAACTCTGCAGGCTTTGTTTTGCAACACATTGTTCCCAAACCCATCGGGAAAAACAAAGCAGGCGAAGATGTATACTGTGATGGAACTGGGGTCGGGTTTCATCAAGTTCCGCCACCAGTTCGGGACAATTATTCGAAAAAGCAATCTGGGTTGGTTAATCTTGAGGAAGAAAATGAAGTGAAACTTCCTGATTCAATTGATGTTACGTTTTCTTCTTCATCATCTGATGATAGTGTTCAGACAGAGATTGTTAAAAGTACAGCTGAAAGTGTTTTGATGTTTGAAAATGATTCAGCTAGAGATGATGAATGTTTCTTGGACAAATACCTTCCAAAATCAAAGTCCAAAACAACTTAGGTGATGAACCGGGTCTTGTGATGTACAAGATGGCTGGATCTGATAAGTTGTATTCGGATTCTGAGTTTCCTCTGGAGAATGTAAATGTGTCAAAATTGACAAATGTGTTCAAAATGATTGAGATTGATTTGTCTGAAGTAAAAAGTTTAAAACAAACAAAAAGGCAAATGAATTTTGAGAAAGATAAAGCTTACTACAAGAAACCTGTAGTTCCACCGCGTTTTTATAACAACAATCGAAACAATTGGTCGGGTGGTTATCAGGGTGGTAAGAACTATCAAAGAAAGAATTTTCAAAACAAAAGGTTTGCTGAAAAGAAGGTGTTTGTGAACGGTTCAAGTTCACTTTCTGATGAGGAAAATGAAATTTTTTCAAAATCAAATGAAGAATTTTTTGAGAAGAGGGCCTCACAACCTCAGTCTGAAGGCACAAGTCGGGTAGTTGATATTCGTACATGTTTTAGATGCAACAAAGGTGGTCACATTGCAAGAAATTGCACCAACTTCAAGCCTAAGACTGAAGTTGTTGAGAATCGACAGAAGAAGGTTGATGCAAAAGGCAAAGCTCCAATAGTTGTTGAGAAAGTTTTGAAAAATGAGAAAACAAAAATCAAAATTGAATCTGTTAAGAATGTGGTAACTAAAAATGACAAATTCTATAAACGGGTTGCTTCATCTCAACAAACATGGAAGCCAAAAGTTGTTGAAAAACCAAAGGTTTCAGTGTCGGAAAAACAATCGTCTTCTACCACACCGGTAAAGATGAATGTTCCTTTGGATTATTATGAAACGTTGGAGAAACAATCTTCTACTCCACCAGAGAAGAAGAATGTTCAAAAGAAAAATCAACCAACCGGTCAACTTAAGATAGATGAGTTTTTCTTATACAAAAAGGTTGAGGTTGGATCTGAGGAAAGTTTAAAAATGAATGATAAAAATTTCCCGCCACTTTTCACTACAAAATCTCACATTAAAGTCCAGTTACCTGAGTCGAAAGAGGCTTGGGTAGCATCAAAATCTCACTAAAGATTTTGGACTTGCCGGAGCTTCCTAGTTGGTAATTGTGAAGCATGAATCGGCATCTTTATTGAAATGTGTTTTTGAATCAATTTGTGTTATGTGCAGGATCTTCCGAGAGCTATTTCACAATGGATTATGGATAGTGGAGCGTCTCGACATATGACAGGGAAGACTGCATTGTTGTATGATGTTAGAAATTTCAATGGAGGTTATGTGGGGTTCGCTGGAAATCAAGGTGGTAGAATTGTTGGTGAAGGAACGTTATCCAATGGGATTGTTACGTTTGAAAGAGTTAACTACATTGCTGAGCTGGAGAATAATCTGCTGAGTATCTCACAGATTTGTGACAGGATGTATACTACTCACTTCATAGACAAAGAATGTTTGATCTTGAAGCCAGGATTTGTTATCCCTGAAGAATGGATTATCATGCTAAAAATCCAGCTCATCACGCTAAAAATCCAATTTCTAAACACCCCTATCTTTGTTGATAATGAGGCAGCGATTAACATTACTAAAAATCCAGTTCATCACGCTAAAACGAAACACATTGAAATTTGTCATCACTTCATTAGAGATTGTTTCGAGAAGAAGTTGATACGAATTGAGAAAATTCACACTGATGAACAAAAATCTGATTTACATACCCAAGCATTTGACAAAACACGTTTTCAATATTTGCTAAAACTGAATGGTATGAAGCTTTTATCGGTGTTGGAAGAGATCATTGGCGTTGATGAAGGGGACATTGTAGAAGATGTTGAGAAGCAATCTGCAATAGTTTATCGATTTTTTACCTGTTTTGGTATTTAGGGGGAGGTATAGGGTAATATTTTCAGAAAATACAAAAACAATAAAAAATGACAAAAATACAAAAACATGAGATATTTTAAAAAAAATCCAAAAACAATAGAAAACCAGAAAAGAGCTTGTATAAAAAGGGAAAATGATAGTACATTGGCTTGACAGTCACGGTATGCTAAAGAAATGGAATGTTTAAATGCGTTAAACAGTCTCGCTGATGATGTGCCGATAGGTTTTTACACATTTAGTAGGTTTGTTCGGGATATAAATCTAAATCTTTACTTACTTATTTCATGGGGAACACTACTTGGATATATAGGTAACCCCTGAAATCTTGTTTGAAAGATTCCTTTTTCTGATATACTAGGTCTTTATACTCAGTGATATCTGGGGTATTATTCCAGGACTTCTACTGAATGGAAGTTCTGACCTAGTCCCTGAATAATACTTTCCGCAATGCTTGAAATATAGCATCACCCTCAGCATATATGATAAGACAATAAAATTGCTTAGCAATGCTGTTGTAAAAAAGATCCTCTAAAGGGGACACACTCAAAAGTTGAGTCATGATCTCTCTGCTGAACGGTAGTTCTGACCTGAGCTCTCATGATTCTTCATAATTTATTAACCCCTTACAGATATCATTTGTGTTATACTTACCTGTAAGACTGAATATTGGGATCTGGATACGGGAGTATATTCAAGAGGTGGGACACACGTTTAAGTTTAAGTCTCAAAAACACTAAATCCGTATCCTGGACAGATTGAAATGTGTGTGAGAATTTAAAGTGGATCAGTATATCGACAATCTAAGTGAATTGTTTAATTCTGTATATGTAATTGAAGCTTAACGGTACTTGTGACTTGTCGAATAGCTGATATGATTCCCTAACACGCTCAACCAAAAATATGTTTGTAAATAGTTTACTTTTATTGCATTTTAGTTCTGTATTTCATTTTAGTTTAGAAGCTTTATTAAAATCCAAAAAGATTTTACACTTCTGCTTTATTTTTGACAAACCAAAGTGGAGAGTTGATCTTCGGATTCGAAAGTTGAAAGCAGATGCAGGAGGTTTCTGGACTGAATGATGAGTTGTGAGCTTACAATGATAAGTTTGTGGAAGTTGAAAAGTTGAAGCCAGTTCATTAATTTGAAACTTGTAATTTTCAGAACAAATTGAACTGAATGTCAGTGTGGTTTATCTCTGATCAACCAAGGTCATTAAGTTGGACTTGGTAGATAAATTGAGTAATCAGGGTCATTAATTTGGACCTGAACACTTAAGTGGATTTCTAAACACTGATTAGATTATCATTTGTGGTGGATGATAAGTATGGATCGATATTGTTCTTGTCATATATCTTATTTTTGGGTAGAGTATATGCAGGTAACAGGAATCCCCATGGCAATGAAAAAGTCAAAGTTTGAACCAGAATTCGAACCCTAGCTGACCGAGAGGGGGAGTCTGCGAAAGGGGGAGTCAGATTTTTGGATCAACAGTCAAAGGGGAGATTGAAGATAGAGCTAGGTTGAGTTCCTGAACCTGTAAAGAGAGATTTTTGCAATGAGAAGACAAAATTTGGAAAGAGACAAAGACTAAAGACTTCAAGCCAAAGACTTTGTCAACATCCAAGGGGGAGTCTGTTGGTGCACTTAGTGTCTGTTGACTTCATCTTTAACAAGTCTTATGTCTAGATAGAATGAATGAGCACACAATAGGTTAGAGATTTAGGGTTTTACATGTTAATATAGGGTGTTTCGCTTGAAGGTGATTCAAGGCAGTTCAAGCGAAACCATATCATGCAGGTTCGCTTGAAACTGACATGTTCAAGCGAAACCCATTCGCTTGTCTTGTTCAAGCGAAACCCCTGTGTCTATAAATAGGGGATGTGTGTCATTTGAAGCGGGAGGTCATTAGTGTTTGTGTGTGAGTCGAGGTGCTGCTGGTTTTTTGTCAGAATTGATTGTAAAGACTCAGGATTGATTAATAGAGGAAGAATTGAAAAGGAACAAGTTGTTTGACATTGTTTACTTTGATTCCGCCTTAGTAAATGATGATGAACTGTTCAACTTGTCTGTTTAGTGTCACGAAACCGATCCAACACACGTTTATGCGTATTTTGCAACCAAACTATTCTTGGGTATCAAAACCCTTTGTTTTGATATCAAACTTGTTTTCTAACTTAGTTAAACATGTTTTAACATGTTTAACTCTTCACTTTTAGTTTAGTGCTTATATAGGGTCGTAAGATAAGCGGTCTAAACAACCGCTTAGACTTTCGAACCTGACCAGTTTGGTCGATCATTAGGATCCGACCAAACATATTTTGTGACCATAGTTGAATAGGGAATAACCTCGCAAGGTTATACCTTATGGTCACTTCGTTTAGTTAGTTGTATGATAGGTAGTTTATATGCCTTAGGAAAATGACCAAAATGCCCTTTTTGCGCATATATTCATTCTAAGCATATGTAACTTAAATTTTGACATCTAAACTGATTAGGCAACATTATTAGACTTTTTAACGCATATAATACTTGTCATGGGGCTGGTTAGACGGTCCGAACGTGTTTTACGCGAACGGCGCGTTAAAGTAGCGTAAGCTACCTAAACGAGTCATAACGGGTCATAAGCACTTAGGATACGTTCTGATTTAGAATGTAGGCTTTGTTAAACCATATTACATGAGTTCCTATACTCATTTGGTTTACGAAACCGCATTTTATCCGATCTTCCGATTTATGTCCAGTTTATTAACGTAGTTACCTATATTAGGTGCCGATTGATTCCGTGATCCCTCTAGCATTGCTTGGTTGTTATTCAAGACTTTTAAGCATTCTCAAGTGAGTACATAGTCTCCTCTCTTACTGTTTTCAAATATTTTGGGGTGAAACACATGTGCCTACTTCTTACTTTCATGATTTCCATGCTTTCATAACATATACTTGCTATGTTCATTAGTACACATATAGTACATGATTTCATCTATGATTATGCTATGTATGTTTAATTAGCATGCTAGCACATTGATTTCATAATCATTTTTGTTTCATATGTTTATTTTAGCATATGTACACATTGATTTACCTCACATTTTGCTACATATGTTCATTTGGCATATTTAGTACATTATTTTCATATAACATGCTTACACTTGGTATAACATTTGGTTTGTTTAACGAAACTAATACATTCATTAACATTGATCATGCCAATCGGTAGTAAGTAGTGGTACCATAGGAATTGACAACTCCCGTTCCTGGCTTCCTAGGTCTGTTTGGAAGTAGGGAATGACTGAATCCGGTATACATAATTTTGATAAACCTTTAACCTGTTAAGGGTTTGTCTCCTCAGTCACAAGTCTTGAATGCAGGCGTAAAACGTTACCGCATAGATGTTTGTATCAATAAAGCTTTTTTTTTACAAAACATAACTTTTGACTTAAACTATGATTTACTCAAATACATTGTTTTGTGCATTTTACCTATGGTTTTAGTTGACACTTTTCACTTGCCATACATAACATTTGATTATACATTACATGACTTACATTTGACATTTGACATTGTTTACACGTAAACATTTTGACATTGGTTTAAACAAGGTATTTTGGCGGTTTGTTTTGGGTAAGTGATTTAAATAACGAGGCGTATGTAATATGATAAAAGCATTGTGGATACGCCGCTGGTACTTCCTATATATAAGTGCTTTTATGATATTACATATCGTAGCGTTATTTAAACCATTTCAATTAAGATATATTACATTTTTCACAAATAACATATCTTCATAAAACATTGTGTTACAAATAACATATTTATACAAACTCATTTTACTTGGTTTTCATTTAACCATACATCTTTCTTTTACATCATCTGATTTCTTATCGATTTTCGTATGATTTATAAAAGAAAACACTTAACAAGATTCATGACTAACTTTTGTTAAACATTTCTTTAAACTCACATGTCATGAATCCTATTTTCAACAAACTTATATAACTCATAGGCATTTTTATGCTTACGTACCTATTTTCACATGTGTTTCAGGTGCTGTTGTTAGATTATCATGATGCAAACATAGGATTGGACGAGGGCCTTAGTGACTTAAAACTATGAAAGACAGTTTAATTCATGTTATGCTTCTTAAATTCTTAATCAATGTAAACATTTAAATTCAATAAAACAAAACTTCATTTACTATGTGTTTTGAAACAATGATTCTGTTACTCCACTCCCCGACTTTTCCGCCGCGATTTGTTGTTTTACGCGGTCGGGGTGTGACAACCCAAGTCCTCCAAACAATGATTCTGTGTTTAGTTGATCCCTTAGATTGTTTGTACAATGGTTTGTGATTGTGTAATGATTTGCCTGTGATTAGGATCAATTCACATGCTAGAATTGTTAAACTTTTGGTTGATTCATATGGTAGATTAGGGTCTTGATCATACTGATTGTGATTGTAACTGTTGTATTGAAATTTTGGTTTTGCTAATTATGTGCGTTGTTTGTCCGGAGTAATAATCAGGCTTTGTGAAGTCACAAAGTCAGAGTTTACTCATGTCAGGAATTATATTGGTTTAAAGAGCAGGGTTTGTTAAGCCCTTATATTTTAGTCAGAGTTTTCATGTTAAAAAGAGAAGTTCAGAGTTTTCATAATAAAGGTCAGGGTTTTCACAAACATAAAGAGGGAGTCAGGACTTGCCACTTGAAGTCCGAGTTTAATAACATATAAATGTATGGGTCCAAGTTTTGGGAGGTGTTATGGTTCAGAGTTTGTTAAAGTGGGTTATACCTTTCGAGTTATGGATTAAACATTTAAGGGCTGAGTTTCTTTAGTTATCAGGACTTGAATTAATAATAATCCAAATTAAATCATGAAATATGATCCGAGTTTGGGGGAGTTGAGTGAGTCCGAGTTTGACATTAAAGAAATCTAAATCATCCAAGTTTAGTAAACAAAATCTTCATGGTCCGAGAATAAACAATCAGAGTTTATTTAGATACATGGGGTCCGGGTTTAGTGGAGTTCATGTAGTCCGAGTTTAATAAAAACAATGGGTTCGAGTTGTTTAAATCTTGTAGTCCGAGTTTAAACAAGTAAGGAGTGTCCTAGTTAACTAAATTATGTCAGAGTTTGCATGTAAACAACAAAATTGTCCGGGTTCTCATAAGTTGTGAGAGGAGTCCGAGTTTGGTTGTATTAGTCAGAGTTTATTTAAGGTCCTTCAGTCGTTCAAGTTTATTAATCACACAAGGAAGATCCGAGTTTAAACAGGGAACTTAAGGGCGGTGTTTCCTTCACTGTTTCCGAGTTTTATTCAAGAATGGTGACATCCGAGTTTAATAGAAAGCACATGTCCGAGTATACATAGCTTCCATTTAGTTTTAAAAGACCTGAGGATGAATTAATTATGTCTTTGAAAGGTTCCGAGTAAATGAGTAGACATAAATTAACTGGTGGCGTAATTACTTGTTTTGGGCCAATAATTATTTGAGTTAGTAGTGTAAATACATGCCAATATAATCATTCATGTGGGCCTGAAGGGTGGTCATCTTCATCTTGTATATTAAACTAGCTTATTCCTTATTCTTTAGAAATTAGAATCTCATGAATCAATTTATATTTGGTTTAATGTACAACACAGTTTCATTTCTTTAATGATTGTTCAAATACAAAATGGTTGCCTAAATTCATGTATATGCCCATATGATAACGAGAGTTTTGTTGTAAGTTATGATATAAGTTATGTGAATTATGAGATGTCAGTGGTTCTCGAATTGCCAACTACTGTCACACACTATAGAATTCTACTGTGTATTATTGTAACCCTATGCTAAACTAGTAAACTTGATCACATGGAACACTGTCGTTTGGACATTAGGGTATTTCATGACTCTTCATAGGTATACTTACATCTATTATACCTTAGGCCGCGTGTAACGGACCAAGCACTCACTTGTATTTAACACGTAAGAGCACATTATCAATTACCGAGCAAACTAAGGTAAGTTCACTACTCTTTTTCACAAGCTTGCGTCCCGGGGAGGGACAAACAAAATAATATTCCGGGAGGAATACTGTTATTACTGTAGTTTAACTTCGGTGTTGTATAATACACTCAACTCTATCACTTTAAGTCCCATCTTACTACCGAACTAGTTGCCTGTCACACCCCGACCACGTAAAACAACAAAATGTGGCGGAAACGTCGGGGAGTGTTGTAACAGAATCATTGTTTCATAACCATGGATTAAACAGTTTCGTTTTATTGAATTAAATGTATTACATTACATTGGAATTTGAAACAAAATAGGAACAAATAAACTTTCATTGTTATTAAGTCACTAAGGCCTCGTCCATTCCTATGTGAGCGTACACAAATATCATCATCAAACATCATCAACTATGGTACCTGAAACACATGTGAAAATACGTCAGCAAAAAAATGCCGGCGAGTACATAGGTTTTATGTGAGTGTCAGATTCATGGCTCGTTTTACATGTTGCAATACTTATTTAAAAACCTTGTTTTGAAAAGTATAATATTGTGACATAATTAACCAACTCAAATCAAGTTGGTTATAATTTGCAAAATCTCGTAGCCATGATTCTTAACTCCAAAACATTTGTTTTATTAAATCAAATTGTAAAAGATCTCATAAAAACTTGTTAATAAAACTCGTATGGTTTATATTATTCGGAAAACATCCTTGTGTAACATTGTTTCGAAATCGTTTACCCAAGTGATCTAGATAACGCAACGATATATAATGTGTTAAAAGCACTTATATATAGGAAGTACCAGCGGCGTATCCACCATGCTTTTAACACATTACACCCGCCCCGTTACCTAATCACTTCTCTAGCCCAATGGCGCAAACAGTTACAAATGGTTCACATAAATCAAACGGTTACAAATGGTTCACATACATCAAACGATTACAAATGGTTCACATACATCCAACAATTTCAAATGGTTCACATACATCCAACGATTTCAAATGGTTCAAAACGTAAAACAATTGCGCTAGCATGTTAAGTGAACATACATAGCAAAACACAATGAAATCATGTACTAATAGTGTACTAATGAACATAGCAAGTATATGATATGAAAACATGGAAAACACGAAAGTAACAAGTATGCACATGTGTTCCACCCCAAAACAGTTTGAAAACGGTAAAAGAGGGGACTATGTACTCACTTGAGGGTGCTTAGAAGTCTTGAATAACAACCAAGCAAAGCTAGAGGGATCACAGAAATCAGACGGCACCTAATATAGTTAACTATGTAAATAAACGGGCCTAAATCGGGAGATCGGATAGAATGAGGTTTCGTAACCCAAATGAGTATAGGAACTCATGTAATATGGTTTAATAAAGCCTACATACTAAAATGAAACCTAACCTAAGTGCTTACGACCCATTATGACCCGTTTAGGTAGCTTACGCCACTTTAACGCGTCGTTCACGTAAAACGCGTTCGGACCGCCTAACTACTCCTATGACAAGTATTATATGCCTTAACATGTCTAATAATGTTGCCTAATCAGTTTAAATGTCAAAATTTAGGTTACATATGGTTAAAATGAATTTATGCATAAAAAGGGCATTTTGGTAATTTTCCTAAGGCATATAAACTACCTATCATACAACTAGGAAGGTTATTCCCTATACAACTATGGTCACCTAATGTGTTTGGTCAGATCCTAATGATCGACCAAACGGGTCGGGTTCGAAAGTCTAAGCGGTTGTTTAGACCGCTTACCTTACGACCCTACATAAGCACTAAACCTAAAGTGACGAGCTAAACATGTTAAAACATGTTTAACAAAGTTAGAAAACAGATTTGGTATAAAAACAAACGGTTTTGATACCTAAAAGTAGTTTGGTTACAAAATACGCAAGAATACGCATTTTGGCCGAAACTACGACTCGTCACTACACCTAATCAACGTGGTAATCAGTAGGTATAGTCACTAGGGACTATAACCATCGTGATTATGCTCACGTTGCGAAGTTCAAACGAACTTCGTGTTGACCATAAACAGGTCAATGCAGAAAGTCAAACAAAGTTTGACTTTCACGCTAAAAATGCATAAAAGAACGAAAGAGGACTTCCAAAAGGTCAAATGAGGTTTGATCCAATTTATTCTTAGGTATGAAGTGCAAGACTTCAACTTAGAGAATGAAAATCAGATCAAATGTGAGTTTGAGAGCAAAGGGGGTGGGGTTTATATAGTTTTTGCACAACCGTTAAGATCATTCATCGTAGAACGAGCTTCGATCTCATCCGTACACATGTGCCCATGGTTTTGTGAAACCATGGGAGCCCCTAGTTTCATTAAAACCATGTGAAAATGAGGGAAACAGATGGAACAAGCTGGAATTTAGATTTTTCATTTTGGTCCCTTCCTAAGATAACTATGGCAGAATGTCAATTTTGGTCCCTAAATGTGCAAAACATGATTTTTGATGCATTTTTGACACGTTTAAGCCCCGTTAATCCCATTTCAAGGCTCTAAAATGAAGTTAAAGTATAGGGAACATGAAACATGCTCAAAAATATCTCGGATGTCGGTTAGTTTGGTCGTACGGTTGCGTTGTTCGGTTAATTACGACGAAACATGAACGAATGCGAAAAACGATCCAAATTACGCGACGAATGGAATTTTATCATGCCAATCACTAAAATAGAATATCTTAATGATGACATAAAATTTTGGTTGTCCGGATGTATTCAGAACGTAAGATATGCGCGAAAATGCAAACTTATGCACTTTTTGACGCTTTTAGTCCCTGAATGACCAAAAAGTTTATTTTAGCACACCGAACCCCTCAAAGCCTATTTCTAAGCTGTGTAAAGGATATTTAGGGTATGTTTAACTTATGGGCATGTTCAGGAATGTTTGTTAAAGTACAAATCGGCATACTTTCGCAGTTTGTCGAAATTAGTCCCTGTAAGCGAATAAACTTGATTTCGCCACACCAAACCCTCCAAAACTTATTTCTAAGTTATGTAAAGGTTATTTAAGGTATTTTAAGCCTATTTCACTATTCCGGAGTATTTGTTGCATTAAACTGGTTATATTTGTGCATCAGTGCGCGTATAACCTTCCAGAAAACGATTTAAAGCTTGAAATCGAACAAGAATTGATATGTGCAAAAGTTACACATATTTATACAAATCCCAAGTATGAAATACAATATTTCATTGGTTTGGTATTTGTTTGATGGTCGCAGAGGCACAGGTGTCACAGTCTCCCGTACTTTAGGAAATTTCGTCCCGAAATTTATTCGTAGGAGTCTGTCTGTGACGCTGTGTTAAATATTTGTCTTGCATGGAATCTAGGGTGTTTATCTATTTGTGTAGAATAACCCATCAAAGATATTCAAGGCATAATCCTGTTATTTCTCTCAACGGACATTCTTCAGAAACGAAAATGAACGGAATGAGTCATTTTCCCCAATGGGTATTCTTCATAAATGTAAATGAAGGAAGAAAAATCAAGGATATTCATTTCCCTCGATGGATATTCTTCAGAAACGAAAATAAATGGAATGAGTCATTTTCCTCAATGGGTATTCTTTAGAAATGGAAATGAAGGATTAAACAAAAGGATATTTATTTCCCTCGATGGGTATTCTTCAGAAAGGAAAATGCACGAAATGAGTCATTTTCCTCAATGGGTATTCTTCAGAAACGGAAATGAAGGAATAAACAAAAGGATATTCATTTCCCTCGATGGGTATTCTTCAAAAACGAAAATGCACGGAATGAGTCATTTTCCTCAATGGGTATTCTTCAGAAACGGAAATGAAGGAATAAACAAAAGGATATTCATTTCCCTCGATGGGTATTCTTCAAAAATGAAAATGAACAGAATGAGTCATTTTCCTCAATGGGTATTCTTCAGAAATGGAAATGAAGGATTAAACAAAAGGATATTCATTTCCCTTGATGGGTATTCTTCAGAAACGAAAATTGTTAGGAAACTTTATTTGTAAGTATTGAAGAAAATCACAATCAACTTGATCTATGAAGAGATCACAGTCCTGAAGATCACGAACTAGAAAAAGAAGATCAGATGGGACAACTGGAATGCACAACATCTACTTCAAAGAATCACAAGTTGACCAAGAGTTGAATTGGATTATCAGAAAAGGTCACTTCTGATGGATCTAATATCATCAGTTTCTGACGATTCTGATCATCAGGATTTTTTGATGATTTGTTCATCAGAATTTCTGACGAAGTGGTTTATCAGAATTCTGATGAAATACCCCACTTGTCTGAAATTGGCTCTGTCCTGCCACACTTACCGAAGCAAGTTGACATTAATTGATTTCATGATGAAAAAGGCAACTTGAACGTTGGAATCAATGAATATGTCAATTGGGCAGTTTTTGCAGGACTTATTGCATGAATAAACTATTGTTTATTCATGCACCCAGCCTTCTATTAAGGCTCAACCAGGAGAAGCAAAGTGAGTTTGAAGCTTATCATTCATACATACATCAAAACTCCATTGCCCTCTCACCCACAGAATTCAAGATTCATTTGTATTAGATAATAATCTTACAATCACCTTGTAAACCATTTTGTTTCAAAGTGATATAAACTTGATAATTCTGTAGGTCTTGTTTCTTGAAAGTCCGATTTCCATTTCCGCACATCTTTTTCACATCTACTGAAATCACTTGCCATATTACGTGAAAATAAGTGGTTTTAAGGCCACACTGGGTCCAACAATTGGTATCAGAGCAGATTGAATAAACTATTTTCAAACGATCAATCGCTCATCTTCTTTTCTCTAAATATGGCCAGCTTTCAATCCTGGAATAATGCTTTTACCATTGGTTCTATGTCCAAACCTCCGACTCTGGTCAGAGAGGAATACCCCCAATGGAAAATAAGGATGGTCAATTTCCTTAATGGTCATGACCGAGCACTGGTCAGAGAGGAATACCCCCACATATACCAATGACAGATATACCTACTATTCCAGCAACTGACCAATAACCTACTATCCCTGCCTCCCGCGCTCCCAAAAGTGAAATAAACTGGAGCGCGGAAGACAAGGAACGGGTGGCTGGGGATGAAAGGGCAAAGTCACTTTTAATTATGGCCATCCCCAATGACATATTTTCACAAGTTGATGCATGTGCATCAGCTAAGGAAATATGGGATCAGTTGGAAAATGTTTGTGAAGGAGGAGAAAGGATGAGAAGAAACAAGAGAACAAACAATGTCTCATCTTATGAAAGGTTTAAAAGTTTGCCAAATGAAAGGTTAAATGATACTTATCAAAGATTTACAATACTTTTAAACGAGCTAAAGAAATTTGGTATAACAAAGTCAAATGATGAAAGAAACATAAAATTTCTTGATGCCCTTCTTAGAGAATGGAGAAGTCTAACCATGACTTTATCATCAACCTTAGAACTAGGAAACATGAGTCTTCATGACTTATACAGCATCTTGATCCCCAGTGTGACACCCTAGGAAAACCAGGAAAACCATGCAACTTAACTAGCTTCCTCAGTGAGTGCGTGCTAAATTTCGGGACGAAATTTCTTTCAACTTGGGGATAATGTGACAACTCGTATTTCTGAACTTATCTTTGTACTTTGATGTAACGTATTTGAACGTAATGTGATTATATGAACTTGATTGACTTATTGAATGTTATGATTATGTGGGTATGTGTAATGTATGTATATATTAATAAACCGATCGCACAAGCCAATAGGCTTTGACTCATGCAACTCTCGGCCCACTTCTCCTTGAACTCGGAACACATAGGCAACCCATGATGGGTTCGACCTACTTCTCATACGCATAGCCTCATGATAGGTTAACACTCTTCATTATTTTGCAATCACACAACATAACAAAACCCTAGTGCTCCCATCTTTCTCTCTAGAACTCGACGGCAGCCACATCCAACTTCTCTCGAAGATCATTCCTTGAATCGGATCACCCTTTTCTCAATCGGTTAGTGTTCATGATTCATGTTTAGTTACACGATTGTAATGATTGCATGATTTGATTTAAATGGTTAGGGTTGTATGAATGATGAACAAGGATGTTATGTGTTGATTCGATTTGCATGATTATGATTTGGAACCAAATGCTTGTTAAATCGGCTGTTATGTATATGCTTCGGATTGTTAATCATGTGATGTTGGTATATGATTGTTGATCATGTGATGTTGTTAATTAATTGCAAATAATCGGCTGTGATATACGATTAGAATGATAGTTGGGTTGTTAGGATGCATGCTAGTAATCAAGAAAATGAATCGTGTAAATGATTATGATTGATATTTATATTTTGATTATATTTAGGGTTCATATGAATTAGATGTTAAAAACCCTTGTTTGATTGTATATTGATTATGTATGAAATTGTTAATTTGTTGATTGATAAAATAAAAGGAAACCTTGTAATTGTTTGCAAAATAAAAGCTGTGTAACTGATTTCCATAATATCCGAATAATAAAACTAGTCGCACAAGACATCTTGGTCGCACAAGAGGTCCATTCACACAAGCAGACCAGTCGCACAAGCTGATCTGGTCGCACAAGAGGACCTGATCGCACAAGCGGTCCCCAGTCGCACAAGGACCATTGAGTCGCACAAGAATTGTTTGTCTGTTTGTATTTGGGCCGTATGTTTATATGTTGGGCTGGGTAACAAGACTGGTCGCACAAGATGTATGGATCGCACAAGATGGACTATTTATTGATATGTTGGTCCGTGTGTGTGTACACGGATGTATTTGAGCTTGTTGGTTTGAGGGCCGGGTATTGTTGGACTTCAACGGGTGAATCGCACAAGGCTTATTGACTTGTGCGAGCCCAATCTATTAAATCGTACAAGTGATTAGTATGTTATGAAGTTGACTGCTAATGTGTTATACGTGTTTGCCATGATCAATGCGTGTTAATAACATGTTCGACTATCGGTAATCATACGTGCTTTACTTGAACCTAAACCTGACATGTATGATAACCATGTTAGGACGTGGTTGACCACTAGCATCTAGAGTTGACCTTTCTGTGTATCTGCCGAGCAAACCAAGGTGAGTTCACACTCTACAAAGCATGGGATTCCCAGGGGTTGGGAATGGGGTTAAGGAATATGGATTCCTCATCCTTTCTTGGGTAGGACAGTACTGGTTCAGGAATGTAATTCCTCGTCCTTACGGACATATAACTTTTACTAGACCAAAACTCTATCACGAAGTCCCTCCTTTTTATATCGACTTAATCGCCGGGCCAATGGCGAGCGGGTCATTAGTTAGATAGCGCTATTTAGGTCTGACAAGCCTCACACCGTGCCGCAGAGGACGGGCGTGAACTAATGGATCTGGGCACGTCAATGCTGATAGACATTGACAGTTCAGGGCACTTAAACATGACTTTAGTCAGCAGTCGATATGGTAACGAGTCTGGTGTATACATGGGGTAGCCCCCACGGCCGAAATGCCAGATAACTATCATGGGGTAGCCCCCACGACCGAAATGCCAGATAACTATCATGGGGTAGCCCCCACGGCCGAAATGCCAGATAACTATCATGGGGTAGCCCCCACGGCCGAAATGGCAGATAACTATCATGGGGTAGCCCCCACAGCTGGATTGCCAGAGTTAATGGGTTAAACTAATCACGTTTTTCAACTATGGGGTAACCCCCACGGCAGGGATGCCAGTTAAAGGAACTATTTTTGGAACAACTAAAACCAACACCCAACTGTGAACTCGCTCAACATTATTGTTGACTCGTTACTACATGCTTTGCAGGTCAATAGGTACTTAGCTGGAGCTTGCACAAGGAAGAGTCATTGTGGGACATGGACAGCTGTGTCCCATGTTAAACCTTTGGATAATTAAACTTATGTTTTGGTTTTAAACATTATGCTTCCGCTCATAACTTAAATTATGTGTGTTTTGGACACCAACTGTGTTGGTTGGACCTTTACAATTAATTACTTGCTTGTTCAATATGATTAGTGGTTTGATCCTGGTCAGTCACGCCTCCAAGCGGTGATACTCCGCGTGTGGATTTTGGGGGTGTGACAGATTGGTATCAGAGCCATTGGTTATAGAGAACTTGGTTTTAATAAGGGAAAACGTTTTTGTTAAAACCAGACTATAACCTGTACAGTGCTCTATGATCTACAACGACGCTTCACTCCACGTGCAAGGCTCAACATTCTAGGTGATATGGTTTATGTTTTATTACCTACATGCTAGATATCGTAGAACTTTGCTCATGATATGCTTAGTTAGTATAGCTAATGTTGCTTGAACACATGTGTGCTTACTCTCTTCTGTCATCGCACTTTCGCGAACCTTTCTCACTCATGTTTCCCTTGATATGGAGATCATGTCTGGACGCATTAACATGACTCAAGCCCAGTTGACGGCTCTGATTAACGAACAGGTTGCTGCGGCACTTGCAGCCGCACAAGCAGGAGGTATACCCTGCAGTTTAAAACTCATTCAAGGATATTTAGGTCCTACTCTCGTGAACCTACCCTTGTGTTAAACTTTGTCCTTTCTTATACCCACAACAGGTCAACATGCTCAGCCACCTGTGTGCACCTTCAAAACCTTTACGGACTGCCGACCCACTACTTTTAGCGGCACTGAAGGAGCAGTAGGTCTCCTCCACTGGTTTGAGAAACTAGAATCTGTGTTTGAAATGTGTGAATGCCCTGAGGCACGCAGGGTGAAGTATGCTACCGGTACTCTCGAGGGTTTAGCCCTCACATGGTGGAACGCTCAGGTCCAAATGCTGGGGTTGGTTGCTGCCAACGCCACCCCATGGAACAATTTTAAAGAGATGATCAAGGAAGAATACTGCAGTCGTGATGATATTCATAAGCTGGAAGTCGAATTCTTCAACCTCAAAATGACGGGGTCAGAAATTGAGGCGTATACGAAGAGATCGAATGAGCTTGCATTACTGTGTCCTACCATGGTGGACCCTCCAATTAAGCGTATTGAACTTTTTCTCAAGGGCTTAGTGCCAGAAATCCAAAGTCATGTGACTTCAGCAAACCTCGCCACCATCCAGCAGGTTGTTCAGTTGGCTCACCGTCTCACTGATCAGGCGATGGAGCAGAACTGGTTACCAAAGCGTATAGGTGCTACAGCTACTTCGGATGCTCCTAGTGACAACAAGAGAAAATGGGATGGAGCTTCAAGCAAAGGTTCAACTTCTGTGCAATCTCAGTCTCAGCAGAGAAGGACTGACGACTATAGGAGTCTTAGTCAGCAATCATCTGGTAGCCAAAGTCATGGTGTGTACAAGGGGAATCACCCTAAATGCAATCGCTGTAACCTACATCATAGCGGGCCATGCACCAGGGGTAACTGTCATCGGTGCAACAAGCCAGGCCACGCAGCAAAGGATTGTAGAAGTTTATACCCCGCAAACCAGAATCGTCAGCAACAACAAGCTCAACAGAATCAATGCCAGCAACAGCAGCCGTAGGGTAACAACAAAGGGTGCTTTCAGTGTGGAGCTGAAGGCCACTTCAAGAGAGATTGTCCCCAACTGAATAGGAACCAGAACAACAATAACAACAACAATCAGGGGAATGGGAACAACGTGGGTAACAATGGCAATGGGGCAAGGGGTCGTGTGTTCGTTATTGGCCAGGGAGAAGCTAGGAATGATCCCAATGTTGTGACGGGTAAGTTCCTTCTTGACGACTTTTACGTTACTGTCTTATTTGATTCGGGTGCTGATACTAGTTATGTGTCCCTAAAAGTTAGTCAACTGCTTAAGCGTACCCCAACACCTTTGAACCCAAAGCACGCTGTAGAGTTAGCTAATGGTAAAAGTATAGAGGTCACACACGTAGTCAAAGGTTGTAACCTTGTTCTTGCTGATCACACTTTCTCGATCGACCTCCTTCCTATCACTCTGGGTAGTTTCGACGTTGTCATTGGGATGGACTGGTTATCCCAACACCAAGCAGAGATTCTTTGCAACGAAAAGATTGTCCGTATTCCTCGCCCAGGTGATGAACCTCTTATGATTCGTGGCGACAAGAGTGGTGCTGTTGTGAGCATCATCTCTTTCCTTAAGGCCCAAAAGTGTTTGCGTAAGGGCCACACTGCCATTCTGGCACTCGTTACCGACACCTCGAAGAAAGAGAAGAAGATAGAGGATTTTCCGATCGTACGCGACTATCCTGAGGTATTTCTTGAGGAGTTGCCTGGCCTTCCGCCTCATCGCCAGGTCGAGTTCCAAATCGAGCTAGCTCCTGGAGCAGCGCCCATAGCTCGTGCACCGTATCGTTTGGCTCCATCAGAGTTGAAGGAACTCTCTACGCAACTACAAGAACTCTTGGATAAGGGTTTTATTCGTCCTAGCTCTTCGCCCTGGGGGGCTCCAGTTCTATTCGTGAAGAAGAAGGACGGTACCTTCCGTATGTGTATCGACTACCGTGAACTCAACAAGGTGACCGTGAAGAATCGCTATCCTCTTCCACGCATTGACGACTTGGTCGACCAATTGCAGGGGTCGAGCTACTATTCAAAGATTGATTTGAGATCAGGATATCACCAGCTGAGAGTCCGAGAAGAGGACGTCTCTAAAACAGCCTTTAGAACCCGTTATGGACATTATGAGTTTTTGGTCATGCCTTTTGGGCTGACAAACGCACCTGCGGTCTTCATGGACTTGATGAATCGAGTGTGCAAGCCTTACTTAGACAAGTTCGTTATTGTCTTCATCGATGACATCCTGATCTATTCGAAGAGTCAGGAGGAACACGAGCAACATTTACGACTCATTTTGGAACTCCTTCGAGCAGAACAGCTGTATGCCAAGTTTTCAAAATGTGACTTCTGGCTTCATGAAGTCCATTTCTTAGGCCACGTAGTGAACACAGATGGAATTCACGTTGATCCATCCAAGGTAGATTCGATCAAGAGCTGGCCTGCACCTCGTACGCCAACGGAAATTCGCCAATTCTTGGGATTGGCAGGTTACTACAGGAGGTTTATTAAGGATTTTTCCAAGATTGCACAGCCTCTTAATTCACTAACACAGAAGGGCATTGTTTATCATTGGGGAAATGCACAGGAGTTAGCGTTTCAGCACTTAAAGGATAGACTTTGCAGTGCACCTATCCTTTCATTGCCAGAGGGCACAGACGACTTCATGGTTTATTACGACGCATCCATTCAGGGTCTTGGTTGCGTATTGATGCAGCGGGATAAAGTTATAGCCTACGCCTCACGCCAACTCAAAGTTCATGAAAATAACTACACCACACACGATTTAGAGCTGGGAGCTGTTGTTTTTGCACTTAAGATATGGAGACACTACCTGTATGGTTCCAAATGCGCTATCTACACTGATCACAGGAGCCTCGAGCATAGCTTCAAACAGAAGGAACTCAATATGCGACAGCGACGATGGGTCGAGCTACTGAATGACTACGAATGCTCGATCAGATACCACCCGGGCAAAGCCAATGTTGTGGCCGACGCCCTCAGTCGAAAGGACTCTGCGCCCAAGCGCGTACGAGCTTCTCAAATACGGGATGCTCAGGTAGAAGCATTGAAACCAGAAAACGTCAGGGCTGAAGCCCTACGCGGCTCAAGGCAACGCTTAGAACAGAAGGAAGACGACGCTTACTACGTCACAGGACGCATTTGGGTCCCACTTTATGGCAACCTACGAGAGCTTGTGATGGATGAGGCACACAAGTCTCGCTACTCAGTACATCCTGGTTCGGATAAAATGTACCACGATATCAAAACTACGTATTGGTGGCCTAGCATGAAGGCCCACATAGCAACTTACGTTAGCAAGTGCTTGACTTGTGCGAGAGTCAAGGCGGAATACCAGAAACCTTCAGGCCCACTTCAACAACCAGAGATATCACAATGGAAATGGGAGCAAATTTCCATGGATTTTGTTACTAGCCTGCCTAGATCTCAACGTGGTAACGATACTATTTGGGTGATCGTGGATCGACTCACAAAGTCTGCTCACTTCTTGGCTATCAAAGAAACAGATAAGTTCTCCACACCAGCAGACGTATACCTTAAGGAAGTTGTCTCGAGGCACGGAGTGCCCACCTCTATTATCTCGGATCGAGATGCACGTTCTACATCAGAACTGTGGCAAGCAATGCACAAGTCCTTTGGCTCATGATTAGATATGAGCACAGCTTATCACCCGCAAACGGATGGGCAATCTGAACGCACCATCCAGACCCTCGAAGACATGCTTAGGGCATGTGTAATTGACTTTGGCAACGACTGGGAAAAGCATCTGCCACTTGTGGAATTTTCGTACAACAATAGCTACCACACCAGCATTAAAGCTGCTCCGTTTGAGGCATTGTACGGGCGAAAATTCCGGTCACCTCTTTGTTGGGCAGAGGTGGGGGATAGTCAGATTACTGGTCCAGAACTTGTGGTAGACACAACAGAGCGAATTGCTCAGATACGACAACGAATGGCGGCAGCTCGTGACCGTCAGAAAGTCTACGCCGATAAGGGCAGAAAACCACTAGAGCTCCAGGTTGGGGAGCGTGTACTACTCAAAGTTTCACCCTGGAAGGGTGTGGTTCGTTTTGGGAAACGGGGCAAACTTAACCCACGATACGTTGGACCTTTCGAAGTCATTGAGAAAATAGGCAAGGTGGCCTACAAACTGAACTTACCAGCAGAACTCAGTGCAGTTCACAATGTTTTCCACGTGTCGAATTTGAAGAAGTGTCTGTCAGATGAGACCCACATAGTTCCTTTGAAGGAGCTCACTATCGACGAGCAGTTGCGAGTCATCGAGGAACCAGTCGAAATCACGGACCGGGATGTTAAGGTCCTCAAGCGTACTAGAATACCTCTCGTTCGAGTTAGTTGGAACTCACGTCGCGGCCCAGAGTTCACCTGAGAATGCGAAGATCAGATGAAACAAAAGTATCCCCAACTGTTCACAAACGGTACAACTACTACTGAGGCTGAAGCTACGGGGGGAGGATGTGACACCCCAGGAAAACCATGCAACTTAACTAGCTTCCTCAGTGAGTGGGTGCTAAATTTCGGGATGAAATTTCTTTCAACTTGGGGATAATGTGACAACTCGTATTTCTGAACTTATCTTAGTACTTTGATGTAACGTATTTGAACGTAATGTGATTATATGAACTTGATTGACTTATTAAATGTTATGATTATGTGGGTATGTGTAATGTATGTATATATTAATAAACTGATCGCACAAGCCAATAGGCTTTGACTCATGCAACTCTCGGCCCACTTCTCCTTGAACTCGGAACACATAGGCAACCCATGATGGGTTCGGCCTACTTCTCATACGCATAGCCTCATGATAGGTTAACACTCTTCATTATTTTGCAATCACACAACATAACAAAACCCTAGTGCTCCCATCTTTCTCTCTAGAACTCGACGGCAGCCACATCCAACTTCTCTCGAAGATCATTCCTTGAATCGGATCACCCTTTTCTCAATCGGTTAGTGTTCATGATTCATGTTTAGTTACACGATTGTTATGATTGCATGATTTGATTTAAATGGTTAGGGTTGTATGAATGATGAACAAGGATGTTATGTGTTGATTCGATTTTCATAATTATGATTTGGAACCAAATGCTTGTTAAATCGGCTGTTATGTATATGCTTCGGATTGTTAATCATGTGATGTTGGTATATGATTGATGATCATGTGATGTTGTTAATCAATTGCAAATAATCGGCTGTGATATACGATTAGAATGATAGTTGGGTTGTTAGGATGCATGCTAGTAATCAAGAAAATGAATCGTGTAAATGATTATGATTGATATTTATATTTTGATTATATTTAGGGTTCATATGAATTAGATGTTAAAAACCCTTGTTTGATCGTATATTGATTATGTATGAAATTGTTAATTTGTTGATTGATAAAATAAAAGGAAACCTTGTAATTGTTCGCAAAATAAAAGCTGTGTAACTGATTTCCATAATATCCGAATAATAAAACTAGTCGCACAAGACATCTTGGTCGCACAAGAGGTCCATTCACACAAGCAGACCAGTCGCACAAGCTGATCTGGTCGCACAAGAGGACCTGATCGCACAAGCGGTCCCCAGTCGCACAAGGACCATTGAGTCGCACAAGAATTGTTTGTCTGTTTGTATTTGGGCTGTATGTTTATATGTTGGGCTGGGTAACAAGACTGGTCGCACATGATGTATGGATCGCACAAGATGGACTATTTATTGATATGTTGGGCCGTGTGTATGTACACCGATGTATTTGGGCTTGTTGGTTTGAGGGCCGGGTATTGTTGGACTTCAACGGGTGAATCGCACAGGGCTTATTGACTTGTGCGAGCCCAATCTATTAAATCGTACAAGTGATTAGTATGTTATGAAGTTGACTGCTAATGTGTTATACGTGTTTGCCATGATCAATGCGTGTTAATAACATGTTCGACTATGTGTAATCATACGTGCTTTACTTGAACCTAAACCTGACATGTATGATAACCATGTTAGGACGTGGTTGACCACTAGCATCTAGAGTTGACCTTTCTGTGTATCTGCCGAGCAAACCAAGGTGAGTTCACACTCTACAAAGCATGGGATTCCCAGGGGTTGGGAATGGGGTTAAGGAATATGGATTCCTCGTCCTTTCTTGGGTAGGACAGTACTGGTTCAGGAATGTAATTCCTCGTCCTTACGGACAGATAACTTTTACTAGACCAAAACTCTATCACGAAGTCCCTCCTTTTTATATCGACTTAATCGCCGGGCCAATGGCGAGCAGGTCATTAGTTAGATAGCGCTATTTAGGTCTGACAAGCCTCACACCGTGCCGCAGAGGACGGGCGTGAACTAATGGATCTGGGCACGTCAATGCTGATAGACATTGACAGTTCAGGGCACTTAAACATGACTTTAGTCAGCAGTCGATATGGTAACTAGTCTAGTGTATACATGGGGTAGCCCCCACGACCGAAATGCCAGATAACTATCATGGGGTAGCCCCGATGGCCGAAATGCCAGATAACTATCATGGGGTAGCCCCCACGGCCAAAATGCCAGATAACTATCATGGGGTAGCCCCCACGGCTGGATTGCCAGAGTTAATGGGTTAAACTAATCACGTTTTTCAACTATGGGGTAACCCCCACGGCAGGGATGCCAGTTAAAGGAACTATTTTTGGAACAACTAAAACCAACACCCAACTATGAACTCGCTCAACATTATTGTTGACTCGTTACTACATGCTTTGCAGGTCAATAGGTACTTAGCTGGAGCTTGCACAAGAAAGAGTCATTGTGGGACATGGACAGCTGTGTGCCATGTTAAACCTTTGGATAATTAAACTTATGTTTTGGTTTTAAACATTATGCTTCCGCTCATAACTTAAATTATGTTTGTTTTGGACACTAACTGTGTTGGTTGAACCTTTACAATTAATTACTTGCTTGTTCAATATGATTAGTGGTTTGATCCTGGTCAGTCACGCCTCCAAGCGGTGATACTCCGCGTGTGGATTTTGGGGGTGTGACACCCAGAGAGGAAGAAATATTTGAAGAAACCATTCAAAGAGGGGGATCTTTAGCTCTTATCTCAAACTCACAAAGATCAACAACAACCAATGATCCACAACCATCAAACAGCCAAAATCTTGAAACTTCTGATGCATCATTAGACTTTTCAGCTTTTGCTGAAGCAATAGCACTGCTCACCAAAACATTTGAGTAGAGGTTGAGGGGAGGTAGCCAGAGATACCAGAGGAGTGACAGAGGAAGGATGGATGGAAGATCTAAACAAGAGGTTAGATCTAAGCATAAAGGGAAGGCTGAAGTTGTGTGTTACAAGTGCAAGCAGAGAGGTCATTATGCATCAGAATGCAAGACCAAAAAGCTGAAGGATATTGCATATTATGAGAAAAAGCTTGAAGAAGCAAAGAAACAACAACAAGTAAGCTTAATTCCTGGAACAGATACATGGTTATCTGATGATTCTTCTGATGATGAAGAAGAAGAGTTGGCAAATTTCTGCCTCATGGCACTCTCTGAAGGACTACCAGAAACTTCAGAACAAAAGGTAAATTTAGACAATCTTGATCTTGAACACAAGCTAAACAAGCTCATGTCAGATTTTCTAAATCTGCAAGAAAAACATCAATCAGATATAAGAAAATCTGATGAGTTGCAAAGGACTTTAAATAAAATCATTCTTGAAAACCAACTTCTTATAGAGGATAGTTTAGATCAAAGAGCTAAAATTGAGTTTTACGAAAATGAAAGAAAAGATCTTTACAATAAAATCAATGACAAAGAAATCAATGTAAGAGGTTTTCAACAGGCCAAAGAGTTCATAAATTTTATTGAGTCTACACCAAAGAACAAAGGAGAGGGTTTAGGTTATACAAGTTCTACAAGATCAAATAGAAATAAACCTACTATCTTTGTAAAAGCAAATCATCAGAATACTGATAAATTTACATCAGAATCTGAATCTGATACTTGCAAAACAACCTGTTCTGAATATTCTTTTGAAAAACCAAACTTCAAAACAAACAATAGTGAATGCAGTCAAGAATCTGTAAAGACTTCAGAAGCAGTTCACTCATCTTTTCAAAATTATCCACTCATTTCATCACAAGAGGACATATCAGAAAATTCTGATAACTCTTGTATGTGTGTTGACATACTGAAGCTTGTTCAACACCATCTTCAAAAGAAAACTGTAAAATTTGTTAATGGCTCAGCATATAACAGAGTTTCTGATGAAAAATCAAGAAGAAGAAGAAAGAAAGTGATTAATATTTCATCAGAAATAGTACCCAAGCATGCCTGGGTACCAAAAACCATCTAATCATTTCATTTCAGGACCATCATGTGCAGCAGATCTGGTACTGCGACTCAGGAAGCTCCAAGCACATGATTGGGGATAGGAGCTTACTCAGCAACTTTGTTTCAAGGCTGGGTAGATTGGTAAACTTTGGAAATGGAGTGAAAGGAAGGATCATGGGATATGGATGCATAAAGTATGGATGTCTGACCATAGAGAAAGTAGCCTATGTTGAAGACTTAAAGTATAACTTGCTGAGCTGTGGTCAATTCTGTGACAAAGGTTTTCAGGTAACTTTTTTACCAGAAAAATGCTTGCTAATAGGTATAGATGATAATAAAATCTATTTAAGTGGGAAAAGAATAAGAAAATCAATTTACTATTTTGACTTTAAAGAAGAAAGTGAACATCCAAAACTATGTTTATTTTCAAAAATCAACAAAGGTAGTAGTTGGTTATGGCACAAAAGACTTGCCCACTTAAATTTCAAAAACCTAAGCAAACTAGCAAGCAAAGGTATGGTAAAAGGATTACCTTTGATATCCTCAAAGAAGGATAAAATTTGTGAAGCATGTGAGATGGGTAAATCCAAGAGAAGCTCACATAAATCAATTTCTGAGTCTTCTATTTCACAAAATTTGGAACTTTTACACATAGATTTGTGTGGACCCATAAGTACAGAAAGTTTTTCAGGAAAGAAATACATACTAGTAATAGTAGATGACTTTTCCAAGTACACATGGGTAGAATTTTTGAGAAAGAAAAGTGAAACTCCTGATCTGATCATAAATTTTATCAAGAAAATTGAAAATCTGTTAAAACTAACAGTCAGAAGGATCAGATCAGACAATGGGACAGAGTTTAAGAATTCAAAAATTGAGAATTTCCTTATAAGCAAAGGAATTTCTCATGATTTTTCTGCTCCCAGAACACCCCAACAGAATGGGGTGGTTGAAAGAAGGAATAGGACCTTGGTAGAAGCTACCAGAACCATGCTTGCTTATGCTAAATTGCCACTCATTTTTGGGCAGAAGCTATAGCGAATGCATGTTTTACACAAAACAGATCCATAATCAACAAAAGGCACAACAAAACACCTTACAACATTATAAATGGAAGAATTCCAAGTATAAAATTTTTGCATACATTTGGTGGTAGATGCTTTGTTTTCAATGATTTTGAAAGCCTTGAAAAATTTGACAGAAAAGCAGAAAAAGGTATTTTTCTTGGTTACTCTTTGTCATCAAAAGCATATAGAATTTTTATTCTCAATACAAGGACAATCAGAGAAAGTCTGTATGTCTCATTTGATGACTCACCAGAAACAGAGGTTTCTGATGAATACATGAAAGAAATAAATTTTTCTGACAAACAAGAAAAGTATGAACATCTTTTTGAAATGATAAATGAAGATTTCCTAGAACATAATAACTCTTTCAACAACAAATCAAAAGATCCATCATGTACTAACCCTGCAGAACAAAGATGTAGCACATCAGAACCTTAGAATTCTGATATCTTACACACAATAGAAGCATCTGTCTAGGGGGAAACTTCAAATCCATCAGAACCAACAACTTTTCACAACAAGTTAAGAAGGATCAAAGGACATGTTCATTCTGACATCATAGGCAATCCTGCAGATGGTGTCAGAACAAGATTTGCCACTGCACATGAGTGTGCATTTTCTAGGTTCTTAAGCAAGGTAGAACCCAAATCTGTCAAAGAAGCTCTAAGTGACCCAGACTGGATTCAGGCTATGCAAGAAGAGCTTGATCAATTTGAAAGGAGCAAGGTATAGGATCTGGTACCCAAGCCAAAAGACAAATCTGTCATTGGTTCAAAATGGGTATTCAGGAATAAATCTGATGAGAATGGCATAATCACAAGGAACAAAGCAAGGTTAGTGGTCAAGGGTTACTGTCAACAAGAAGGTGTTGATTATGACGAAAATTTTGCACCAATAGCTAGATTAGAAGCTGTAAGAATTTTTCGTGCTTATGCTGCATCCAAGGATTTAAAAGTTTATCAAATGGATGTAAAATCAGCTTTTCTGAATGGTAAAATTGCGGAAGAAGTTTATGTGCATCAACCAGAAGGCTTTGTTGATCCAAAATTTCAAAATCATGTTTATAGATTAAACAAAACCTTGTATGGGTTGAAGCAAGCTCCTAGAGCCTGGTATGAAACCTTATCAAACTTCTTACTCAATTCTGGGTTTACCAAAGGAACTATTGACACCACTCTTTTTCTCAAAACACACAAAGGTCATACTTGGCTGGTCCAGATATATGTTGATGACATTATATTTGGATCAACTAATGGAAAATTTTGTGACAAATTTCAAAAATTGATGACCAGCCACTTTGAAATGAGTATGATGGGTGAGCTAACCTTTTTCTTAGGGTTACAAGTAAAACAAAGAATTGATGGAATATTTTTGAGTCAATCAAAATATGTAAAAACAATTCTACAAAAATACTCACTTGAAAACTGCCCTGTTTCAAAAACTCCCATGGCAACAGGGAACAAGTTAGATTCTGATAAGGATGGTATAAGTGTTGATATTAAAACCTATAGAGGGATGATAGGATCACTTCTTTATTTAACTACAAGCAGACCAGATATCATGTTTGCAACATGCTTTCTGGCCAGATATCAATGTGATCCCAAAGAATCCCATCTAAAAGCTGTAAAAAGGGTTTTTAAATATCTTTAAGGCACATCAGAAATTGGTCTCTAGTATCATAAGGATACAAACCTTGAATTAATTGCATACACAGATGCAGATTATGTAGGGTATAAAATTGACAGGAAAAGCACATCTGGTGCCTGTCAATTCTTGGGAGAAAAATTGGTATGTTGGGCAAGCAAGAAACATAACTGTGTTGCCACATCAACAGCAGAATCGGAATATGTAGCAGCAGCAAGTTGCTGTTCACAAGTGCTGTGGATACAAACTCAACTGAAAGATTATGGAGTAACTCTGACAAGAATTCCAATTCTATGTGACTCAAAGAGTGCTATTGCAATAACAGAAAATCCAGTTCATCACTCAAGAACCAAACACATAGATGTCAGATACCACTTCATAAAAGATCATGTGGAGAAAGGTAACACTGAAATGTACTTTGTTCCAACTGAAAATCAATTTGCTGATATATTTGCAAAGCCTCTTGATGAAAAGAGACACAACTTTTTGATCAGCAAACTAGGAATGGTTAATCTAAATGATGAAGATTTTTCAGAAAACACAAAGACACAAATTGAAAACCAACTTGTTGAACATCAAAGTTCTGATAATCATAGAACAAATCAACTAGCTTCTGATGAAACAATCCATCAATCTGATGGAACACCAGAAAATCTGATGAATCATCAATAAATGATAATTTATCAGATAATCTGAAGAAATATCAGAATATCTGGTGAAAACACCAGAAGTTCTGATATAAAATCAGAAACTAGGTTGAAACATCAGAATAATTTGTAAATTTTTTTCCATCCTCATGCATATCCCACATATTGTATATACTCTCTTTTGTGTATTTTTTTTTATTAAAAAAAACAAAAAGGGGGAAAAGTAACATGCATACTGATGAAGTTCCATACAGCTGTGAATATCAACCGCCTCAAATTTTTCAGATTATTGAATTTCATCTTTCATCTGCAAATGCATGCAACGTCATTTTTTCATAAGAAACTTAAGTGACACGTAGGCACTAGAATCATTAGGAGCTATGAAAATAGCTGCCTAGTCATTAAATGCTTACTCACACATGGGGCTTAGTAGACTGTCACATTCACTGTTACATTCACTGCAACAGATATCGTCTTAATTGAAGAGAAAAGGGTCGGCTGTTAACATCACATTCATCTATAAATTTTAACAACCTGAAAATAACTTTCTTCACAAAAATCATCTCTTCAAAAGCCCTTCGACAGAATTTTTCTTATCTAAAAATGGGTCGCCCAAAATTGATGAAAGCCACTCAATTCCCCCTCCCATTTCACAAACTTCATAATCTTAGATTAAGATTGTTGGTGCATTCATCTGTCGACTTCGTCTTATATCGAGTCTCAGTTTCGTTGCGGATTTGATCAAGAGATGATGTCATCTTACTCATTGATGGCATCATGAATATGACATAGTCATTAAAACAAATGCACAAGAAACAGAATTGAAGTTTGCGTGAAAGTCATGTTTCGCTTGAAGACAAAAGTTGTTAGGTTTCGCTTGAACATGTAATGATGTGTTTCGCTTGAATGGTCCATATATATGAGGGTTTCGCTTGAACTGGTTCTGTCATTTTCAAGCGAAAGTAGGATGAGTATATATAGGGGTCATGTCATTTCATTTGTAACAATTCGTGAATTCCATACCGAGGTGCTGCAAGTGTGAAGACTGATTGTAAACGCTATTATATCAATATAATCAGTGTTTAAAGTGATATTCAAGCTGTTTCGACGCCGGTTTCTTAGTTTCCGCCTCTGAAACTGATAAAATCTCTTCTGAACTACTCGTTCGGGTCGCAATTCGATCCTACAAGTGGTATCAGAGCTCAGGAAGAAGAGATCTTACCAAAACAACCTGTTTTCGTCACTTTTTCTGATTTCTACACCATTCTTTTTCAAAATTAAAAATTTTTCACGGTTAAAATCGTCTCAAATTCACACATATTATGCGCAATCATGTTTTAACGAATCCTTGAAAGTTTCATCGTTAAAATCGATCTAAAACTTGATTTTTTCGGTGGTTTTGCTTGAAATTCGTTCGACATTTGCTGACATCATCTGGCTTTCGCTTGAAAATTGGTGGTGTTTGAAGAGAAACACAGGCTTTCGCTTGAAAAGTTCAGGTTTAGTTTGAATCTGGCATTCTCTTGAAAACGACTACCGATTGAAAACAACGACCGCTTGAATACGATATTGTCACACCCCCAAAAATCCACACGCGGAGTATCACCGCTTGGAGGCGTGACTGACCAGGATCAAGCCACCAATCATATTGAACAACATATAAGTAAATATAATTCAACCAAGCAATATGAAAGGTGTTCAAAAACCCAAATCATAGTTATATGTTTAGCGGAAGCATAATTTGTAAAACCCATAGCAAGTATTAAATGTGAAATAAAGTAATGATTAAAGCATGGCACACATCGCCAAGTCCCACAACGACCGTTCCTCCCTATGCAAGCTCCATGGGTACCTAATGACCTGCAAGGCATGTAGCAACGAATCAACAACAAAGTTGAGCGAGTTCACAGTTGGGTGTTTGGTTAAAGTATTCATTTCGTAAAGCGTATATTGGTTTTGTAAACCATGTATCGTATTAATCCTTATCGCGTCCAGTACAGGCATGTGTGCGATGATTAGTGGGGGCTTCCCATGTGTTACAAGACCACGCGTATCGACTGCTACGAAAATGTAAGAGGTGCCCTAAGTCAATGTCTATCAGCATTGACCCTTTGCCCATAGTCCATTAGTACACGCCCGTCCGACTGGCACGGTGTGAGGTTTGTTAAACCTAATAGCGCTATTAACTAATGACCCGCTCGCCCTAGGCCTCGGCGATTAAGTCGATAATTGAGGGACTTCCATTGATAGAGTTGATGGTCTTAAGATCGTGTACGTAGGCTTTACGTACGTGCCCTTCAATCCGAGGACAGTAGTAAGTATAACTGTACGTAGGTTTTACGTACGTGCCCTTCAATCCGAGGACAGTAGTAATTAGTTTAAATGTAATTATTGTACGAGTAGTTATCCAATCCCATTCCCAACCCCTGGGAATCCCATGCCTTGGCTAGTGTGAACTCACCTTGGTTTGCTCGGCAGATGCACAGAAAGGTCAATCGAGCTAGTTGAGGCTAACCACGTCCTAGCATGGTTACCACACAAGTCAGGTCTAGGTTCAAGTAAAGCACGTATGTTTACACAGAGATAGCAACTTACAAACACATATAGATCATGGCAAACACGCATCACGTTGTACAGTCCTAGCATATCCGAACTTGTGTGATCAAAAGATTGGGCTCGCACAAGTCTAACGGCCTTGTGCGAGTCACCCGTTGATACCCATTAGTACCCGGCCCAATAACACGAAACCCAACAAGTCTATAAGCATAAACATGGCCCAAACATTCAACCAATAATCAACTTGTGCGATTCTTGTTGTTCATATAATCTTGTGCGACTGGTGTTATTTGTTCAATTGGTCTTTGGGCTTTGAGGTCCAACAGTTATCAAGAAAACATAGCTTGTGCGATCCAATACTCTTGTGTGACTATTGGTATCTTGTGCGACCGGGTTGTGTGATTGCTCTTGTGCGTCCGACTTGTGCGACCAAATCACACTTGTGCAACTTAGGAAGCCTTGTGTGATCAGGCTTATTACTCGCAATTTATGGAAATCAGTATTATCTTTCCTTCGATCATGCAATCGGTTACTAAATTTCCAATTACTTTGCAATATTTAAATTAACAGTTTCCTAGTCATGCAATAATCGATCAACATGCTATTATCAATTAAATAAATGAATTATCAATTATTTCATATGGATTCCAACTAACCTCTCATCATGATCATCATCTATCATAACATTCAATTCACAAATTCAATCAACGATTTCTGGATAATAACAACATCCTCTCATATCATGAACCCATCAATTTGTACACCTCACATGGTCATCATACCATCACGTGTAGGCATGGCAACAACTACGTAAATTCTAATGCTTATTGGACCTACCCTTCTGTAGTAGATCTGACACAATCATTAACCTACTAGACATTCATATCCATCACATGTTAACAATTTATCATTATCAAGAAACACAACAATGGCCGACAACTTGATTAAGCATTCAGAGGATGATTTTTGATTGGACCGATTTATGTATAGTGGCTGACAAATCCATTCACATGCTACATACATTCGATCAAGTCACATAGGTTCATCACATAATGTCAAACAATCTAATTATGTTTCGCATACAATTATATACTGATCATACAACGTATATTCGAACTTAGAACATCATGAATATCTACTCAGAATATCAAATCAGTTACCTTAAATGTGGAAGACACTAACCGAACCACGAATGTTCAAATCAGGGAATCCAACTTCGAATGAGAAAGAGGCAGCCGTCGGGTTCAAAGAAAAACGAGAGAGTGTAAGCTTTTAGGGTTTTGTGATTATGTCAAATACTATCTTAATGAGAGGGTTTACACAACACCAAATGTATATTCGCTGGATGTGAGCCGAGCACAATTCTCGGGTTTCGTTTGGGCTGAGGGCTAGCACAAGAAAATTGAAAGAATGTTGTGCGACTCGGAGGTGTATTGTGCAATCGGTTATTCATTATGCGATCCACATATGTTACACGTATATACATAACACACTAAAATCTCATAACACTTATCACATAATAAAACATAACATTTAACATAACATACCATTAAATCAATGAATCATATAATCACGTAGCATTCAAACGTGTTACACTAAGTACAAGAATAGGTTCGAGATACGAGTTGTCACATTATCCCCAAGTTGAAAGAAATTTCATCCCGAAATTTGGTTCGTACTCACTGAGGAAGCTAGTTAAGTTGCATGGTTTTCCTGGTTTTCCTGGGGTGTCACATCCTCCCCCCGTTGATCTGGAATTTCGTCCCGAAATTTCGTAGCTTCAGCCTCAGTAGTGGTTGTACTGTTTGCAAATAGTTGGGGATATTTTTGTTTCATTTGATCTTCGCGTTCCCAGGTGAACTCTGGGCCACGACGTGAGTTCCAACAAACTCGAACGAGAGGTATTCTAGTGCGCTTGAGGACCTTAACATCCCGGTCCGTGATTTCAACTGGTTCCTCGACGAATTGTAACTGCTCGTCGATAATGAGCTCCTTCAAAGGAACTATGTGGGTCTCATCTGACAGGCACTTCTTCAGATTTGATACATGGAAGACGTTGTGAACTGCACTGAGTTCTGTTGGTAGGTTTAGTTTGTAGGCCACTTGGTCTACTTTCTCGATGATTTCAAAAGGTCCGACGTATCGTGGGTTAAGTTTGCCGCGCTTACCAAAACGTACCACACCCTTCCAGGGTGAAACTTTGAGTAGCACTCGCTCCCCAACCTGGAGCTCGAGTGGTTTCATGTCCCTATCGGCGTAGCTTTTCTGACGGTCACGAGCCGCCGCCATTCGTTTTCGTATTTGAGCAATTCGCTCTGTTGTGTCTACCACAAGTTCTGGACTAGTGATCTGACTATCCCCCACCTCTGCCCAACAAAGAGGTGACCGACATTTACGCCCGTACAATGCCTCAAACAGAGCAGCTTTAATGCTGGTGTGGTAGCTGTTATTGTTCGAAAATTCAACAAATGGCAAATGCTTTTCCCAGCCGTTGCCAAAATCAATTACACACGCCCAAAGCATGTCTTCTAAAGTTTGAATAGTGCGCTCAGATTGACCATCCGTCTGAGGGTGATAAGCGGTGCTCTTATCTAAACGTGAGCCAAAAGACTTGTGCATTGCTTGCCACACTTCTGACGTAAAACGTGCATCTCGATCTGAGATAATAGAGGTGGGCACTCCGTGCCTCGAGACAAATTCCTTAAGGTATACGTCTGCTAGTGTGGAGAACTTATCCGTTTCCTTGATAGCCAAGAAATGAGCAGACTTTGTGAGTCGATCCACGATCACCCAAATGGTTTCGTTACCACGTTGAGATCTAGGCAGGCCAGTAACAAAATCCATGGAAATTTGTTCCCATTTCCATTGTGGTATTTCTGGTTGTTGGAGTAGGCCTGAAGGTTTCTGATATTCCGACTTGACTCTCGCACAAGTCAAGCACTTGCTAACGTACGTTGCTATGTGAGCTTTCATGCTAGGCCACTAATACGTAGTTTTGATATCGTGTTACATCTTATCCGAACCAGGATGTACCGAGTAGCGAGACTTATGTGCCTCATCCATCACGAGCTCTCGTAGGTTGCCATAAAGTGGGACCCAAATGCGTCCTGTTACATAGTAAGCACTGTCCCCCTTCTGTTCTAAGCGTTGCCTTTAGCCGCGTAGGGCTTCAGCCCTGACGTTTTCTGGTTTCAATGCTTCTACCTGAGCATCTCGTATCTGAGAAGGAAGACTAGACTGTATAGTGAGTTGTAAAGCTCGTATGCGCTTGGGCGCAGTGTCCTTTCGACTGAGGGCGTCGGCCACAACATTGGCTTTGCCCGGGTGGTATCTGATCGAGCATTCGTAGTCATTCAGTAGCTCGACCCATCGTCGTTGTCGCATATTAAGTTCCTTCTGTTTGAAGATATGCTCGAGGCTCCTGTGATCAGTGTAGATGGCGCATTTGGTACCATACAGGTAGTGTCTCCATATCTTAAGTGTAAAAACAACAGCTCCCAGCTCTAGATCGTGTGTAGTGTAGTTCTTTTCATGAACTTTGAGTTGGCGTGAGGCGTAGGCTATAACTATATCCCGCTGCATCAATACACAACCAAGAACCTGAATGGATGCATCGCAGTAAACCATAAAGTCGTATGTGCCCTCTAGCAATGAAAGGATAGGTGCACTGCAAAGTCTATCCTTTAAGTGTTGAAATGCTAATTCCTGCTCGTTCCCCCATCGATAAACCACGCCTTTCTGTGTCAGTGAGGTGAGGGGCTGTGCAAATTTTGGAGAAGTCCTTGATGAACCTTCTGTAGTAACCTGCCAAGCCCAAGAATTGGCGAATTTCCGTTGGGGTACGAGGTGCAGGCCAGTTCTTAATCGAGTCTACCTTAGATGGATCAACGTGAATCCCATCCTTGTTCACCACATGGCCTAAGAAATGGACTTCACGAAGCCAGAAGTCGCATTTTGAAAACTTGGCGTACAGCTGTTCTATTCGAAGGAGTTCCAAAATGAGTCGTAGATGGTGCTCGTGTTCCTCCTGACTCTTCGAATAAATCAGGATGTCGTCGATGAAAACCATCACGAACTTATCCAAGTAAGGCTTGCACACTTTATTCATCAAATCCATGAATACCGCAGGTGCGTTCGTCAGCTCAAAAGGCATGACTAAAAACTCATAGTGTCCATATCGAGTTCTAAAGGCTTGTTTTGGAGACGTCCTCTTCTCGGACTCTCAGCTGGTAATATCCTGATCTCAAATTAATCTTTGAATAGAAGCTCGACCCTTGCAGCTGGTCGAACAAGTCGTCAATGCGTGGAAGAGGATAGCGATTCTTCACGGTCACTTTGTTGAGTTCGTGGTAGTCGATGCGCATTCTGAAAGTACCATCTTTCTTCTTCACAAACAAGACTGGAGCTCCCCAGAGCGAAGAGCTAGGACGAATAAAACCCTTATCTAAGAGTTCTTGTAGTTGCGTAGAGAGTTCTTCCAACTCTGATGGAGCTAAGCGATACGGTGCATGAGCTATGGGCGCTGCTCCAGGAGCTAGCTCGATTTGGAATTCGACTTGGCGATGAGGCGGAAGACCAGGTAATTCCTCAAGGAATACCTCAGGGTAGTCGCGTACTATCGGAAAATTTTCTATCTTCTTCTCTTTCTTCGAGGTGTCAGTAACAAGAGCCAAAATAGCAATGTGGCCCCTTTTGCAAACACTTCTGGGCCTTAAGGAAAGAGACGATGCTCTCATCAGCACCCCTCTTGTCGCCACGAATCATGAGTGGTTCATCATTTGAACGAGAAATACGGACAATCTTCTCGTTGTAACGAACCTCTGCTCGTTGTTGGGATAACCAATCCATACCAATAACGATGTCAAAACCATCATACGTTGGGGTCATTCCTAGCATCACCCTGACCAATCATGAACACTCGACCCCTGGCACCATTGCCATCGTTATTACCTCCGTTGTTATTCCCGTTGCCCTGATTATTGTTGTTGTTGGTTCTGATTCGCAGGTCGTGAGCTCCTGCAATTCCTTAGCTTCCTGACCCATCTTGAGGCACCTCTGGCAACGACCCCTGTTGCACTGACCACTGTGGTGCCTGTTGCATCTGTTACACTTCGGGAGGTTTCCTCGATATCCACCCTGCCCTTGAATACCAGAAGATTGCTGACCAGGGCTCGAGTAGTCATCAATCTTTCGCTGCTGTGCCTGGGACTGAACTAAAGTCGAACCCTTGCTGGAGGTTCCATCCCACTTTCGTTTATTGTCACTGGGTGTAGCAGTAGTAGTAGTAGTAGCAGTAGCAGTAGCAGTAGCACTTACACGCTTAGGCAGTCTGTTCTGTTCCACTTACATCTTGGATAGTAGCAAGGTTGGCAGAAGTCACATGACTTGAATCTCTGGTACTAAGCCTTTGAGGTACAGCTCAATGCGTTTGATGGGAGGATCCACCATAATTGGACATAAGACTGCCAGTTCGTTGGATCGTTCAGGTTAAAGAATTCCACTTCCAGCTTGTGGATGTCATCATGACTACATTATTCACGTTTGATCAGTTCCTTAAAATCATTCCATGGGGTGGCATTAGCAGCCGCTAGCCCCAGCATCTGAACTTGCACGTTCCACCATGTTAGCGCAGTGCCTTCGAGAGTACCAGTGGCGTACTTCACCCTGCGAGCCTCAGGGCATTTCACACATCTCTAAAACAGACTCGAGCTTTTCAAACCAATGGAGGAGTCCAACAGCTCCTTTAGTGCCACTGAAAGTACTATGATGACAGTCCATGAACGTCCCAAATGTGCATACAGGCGGCTGAGCGTTCTGACCTTGTTGCGCGAGGAAGAAGAGACAGGGTTAAGCACGAGAGTTGGATGATGAGAGTAGGATCTAACATCCTAGGTTAGTTTCGGAATAGCAGGTTATACTTCCTGCCTGAGCGGCTGCAAGTGCTGCCGTAACTTGTTCGTTGATAAAAGCCGTCAGCTGGCTTGAGTTAGGTTCACACGTTCCCTCATGATCTTCACGTCGAAGGAAACACAAGTAGGAAAGGTGTCGCGAATGTGTGTAAGTGTGGAGTGACAGAAGGGAGCAAGCACGCGTTGTTGCAAACAGTAGCTACTATGTTATCTAACCATATCATGAGCAAGGTTCTATGTAACTAGCAAGTAGGCAATATAACATAAACCATATCACCTAGAATGTCGAGCCTTGCACGTGGAGTGAAGCGTCGTTGTGGATCGTAGAGCACTGTACAGGTTATAGTCTGGTTTTAACAAAAACGTTTTCCCTTATTAAAACCAAGTTCACTATAACCAATGGCTCTGATACCAATCTGTCACACCCCCAAAAATCCACACGCGGGGTATCACCGCTTGGAGGCGTGACTGACCAGGATCAAGCCACCAATCATATTGAACAACATATAAGTAAATATAATTCAACCAAGCAATATGAAAGGTGTTCAAAAACCCAAAGCATAGTTATATGTTTAGCGGAAGCATAATTTGTAAAACCCATAGCAAGTATTAAATGTGAAATAAAGTAATGATTAAAGCATGGCACACATCGCCATGTCCCACAACGACCGTTCCTCCCTGTTCAAGCTCCATGGGTACCTAATGACCTACAAGGCATGTAGCAACGAATCAACAACAAAGTTGAGCGAGTTTACAGTTGGTTGTTTGGTTAAAGTATTCATTTCGTAAATCGTATATTCGTTTTGTAAACCATGTATCGTATTAATCCTTATCGCGGCCAGTCCAGGCATGTGTGCGATGATTAGTGGGGGCTTCCCATGTGTTACAAGACCACGCATATCGACAGCTACGAAAATGTAAGAGGTGCCCTAAGTCAATGTCTATCAGCATTGACCCTTTGCCCATAGTCCATTAGTACACACCCATCCGACTGGCACGATGTGAGGTTTGTTAAACCTAATAGCGCTATTAACTAATGACCCGCTCGCCCTAGGCCTCGGCGATTAAGTCGATAATTGAGGGACTTCCTTTGATAGAGTTGATGGTCTTAAGATCGTGTACGTAGGCTTTACGTACGTGCCCTTCAATCCGAGGACAGTAGTAAGTATAACTATACGTAGGTTTTACGTACGTGCCCTTCAATCCGAGGACAGTAGTAATTAGTTTAAATGTAATTGTTGTACGAGTAGTTATCCAATCCCATTCCCAACCCCTGGGAATCCCATGCCTTGGCTAGTGTGAACTCACCTTGGTTTGCTCGGCAGATGCACAGAAAGGTCAATCGAGCTAGTTGAGGCTAACCACGTCCTAGCATGGTTACCACACAAGTCAGGTCTAGGTTCAAGTAAAGCACGTATGTTTACACAGAGATAGCAAGTTACGAACACATATAGATCATGGCAAACACGCATCACGTTGTACAGTCCTAGCATATCCAAACTTGTGTGACCAAAAGATTGGGCTCGCACAAGTCTAACGGCCTTGTGCGAGTCACCCGTTGATACCCATTAGTACCCGGCCCAATAACACGAAACCCAACAAGTCTATAAGCATAAACACGGCCCAAACATTAAACCAACAATCAACTTGTGTGATTCTTGCTGTTCATATAATCTTGTGCGACTGGTGTTATTTGTTCGATTGGTCTTTGGGCTTTGAGGCCCAACAGTTATCAAGAAAACATAGCTTGTGCGATCCAATAGTCTTATGCCACTATTGGTATCTTGTGCGACCGGGTTGTGTGATTGCTCTTGTGCGTCCGACTTGTGCGACCAAATCAGACTTGTGCGACTTAGGAAGCCTTGTGCGATCAGGCTTAATACTCGCAATTTATGGAAATCAGTATTATCTTTCCTTTAATCATGCAATCGGTTACTAAATTTCCAATTACTTTGCAATATTTAAATTAACAGTTTCCTAGTCATGCAATAATCGATCAACATGCTATTATCAATTAAATAAATGAGTTATCAATTATTTCATATGGATTCCAACTAACCTCTCATCATGATCATCATCTATCATAACATTCAATTCACAAAATCAATCAACGATTTCTGAATAATAACAACATCCTCTCATATCATGCACCCATCAATTTGTACACCTCACATGGTCATCATACCATCACGTGTAGGCATGGCAATAACTATGTAAATTCTAATGCTTATTGGACCTACCCTTCTTTAGTGGATCTCACACAATCATTAACCTACTAGACATTCATATCCATCACATGTTAACAATTTATACTTATCAAGAAACACAACAATGGCCGACAACTTGATTAAGCATTCAGAGGATGATTTTTTATTGGACCGATTTATGTATAGTGGCTGACAAATCCATTCACATGCTACATACATTCTATCAAGTCACATAGGTTCATCACATAATGTCAAACAATCTAATTATGTTTCGCATACAATTATATACTGATCATACAATGTATATTCGAACTTAGAATATCATGAATATCTACTCAGAATATCAAATCAGTTACCTTAAATGTGGAAGACACTAACCGAACCACGAATGACCAAATCAGGGAATCCAACTTCGAATGAGAAAGAGGCAGCCGTCGGGTTCAAAGAAAAACGAGAGAGTATAAGCTTTTAGGGTTTTGTGATTATGTCAAATACCATCTTAATGAGAGGGTTTACACAACACCAAATGTATATTCGCTGGATGTGAGCCGAGCACAATTCTCGGGTTTCGTTTGGGCTGAGGGCTAGCCCAAGAAAATTGAAAGAATGCTGTGCGACTCGGAGGTGTATTGTGCAATCGGTTATTCATTATGCGATCCACATATGTTACACGTATATACATAACACACTAAAATCTCATAACACTTATCACATAATAAAACATAACATTTAACATAACATACCATTAAATCTAGGAATCATATAATCACGTAGCATTCAAACGTGTTACACTAAGTACAAGAATAGGTTCGAGATACGAGTTGTCACAGATATATTGCTTGAAAAGTGCATCGTGTATTGTGTGAAAACATTAAACAAGGTTATCTGTTGGGAAAAGATAGCATGTGGTCTCGGTAACTATTAAAGTTGTTGGTGTGTTTTGTCAGTCTGTATGAGAGGTTGATTACATCGAGAATCTGATTCAACTTTCTTGGATACTGTGATTAATATTAGGCTTATTAAGTTGTCGGTTGCATGTGATTTGTGATATACTATACATTGAAAGTTGTTTCGATAAAGGGAGGTCCAATCATGTGCAAGTGTATTGAAAGCAGCCATATTGCATTGTCTTGGCCCATGTGAGTTTATCAAAATCACCGGCCCATGCATTTGAATTCAGTGTCCACTTATTACGAGGCCCAATCAGTTTGGTTGTCTTAAAGTTTCTCGGTGTATTCAGATTTTGATCACAATTAACATTTAAAGTAAACATTTGACATCAAAACATGGAGTTTGAGGAATTGTTGGCATATGTGCATTATGAATCTCAGCAGTATATTCCGATAAAGCAAAAAGGAGAAACAGTCTCAGCAAAAGAAGTGTTGGAAAAAGTTCTGGTTTTTGATCACTTGTCTGATGAAGAGAGTGACAATTATGAAGAGGAAATCCGGGAACTTGAAAATCTTAAACAACAACTTCTATCTGATCAACGTAGTGGAAAATTATTTTATGCCGATAAAATTGAAAAATTGAAAGGAAAACAAGATGCAAAAAGAAAGAATCATAAAGCAGTTATTGTTAAAGAAGAGATCAGAGCTGAGCAGATTGAACAAGTTCCATCGGTCAAGATTGAGAAAGTAGAATCTGAAAAACCTGTATCTATGAACCCTGAACCAGAGTTAAAGAAAGAAGTTGTAGAAAACGCACCTATCTTTGATCATTCATCAGAAGAAGAGAGTAAGGATGAAAGTGTTCATGAGGAAAATAAACAGGTTGAAAATATTTCAACTTTAAAGGTTGAGACAAAAGCTGATGATAAACAGATTCTTGTTTTGCTGAAAAATTGGGAGAAGTTGACATCTGAAAATGACAAACTCTTGAAGGAGGTTAAGAGTTTGTCATTAGAAAACAAAAATATTAAAAAATCAGAAAATGTTTTGAAAAATCAAATACAACATTTAGAAAATGAAAAAGTAAAAATTGAGAAAGATTTTCAAAGTCAAATAAAAATTTTAGAAGATGAGAGAGATGTGTTTGGTAAAAACAATCTTGAAAAACAAATTGCAATCAATTCTCATCTTGAAAAGATTATTCGACTTGAAAAGGAAGCTGAGTGTGCTAAAAAGAAAATCAAGGAATGGGAAGAAAAGTTGAAGGTGTTTGTGAATACTTCAACTATTCCTTGCCCAAAACCAGTTAATTCAGTTCCAATAAGTGACGATGTCACAAACTATGACAAAGTCGTAGTTGAAGATTGTGATGAGAAATCTGATGATGAAAATGAAAAAATGAAGAAAAAGAATTTATTTTTGAAGTTAAAAGAAAAGTTTCAAGAAACTGTTCCACAATCTACTGAAAAGGGAGAATGCTCTAAGCAAAAACCTTTGAAGAAGAAAGTGGAACAAAAACAAAAAGAGAAAATTTTGAAAAATGTTCAAAAAGAAAATAAAAGTTCATTAGATCAATCATCCAATCGCAATCAAAAATTACAAAAAATAAAAAATGAAAATTCAAAAATTGTTGGTAATGAGTGGTGCAGGTCGGACCACAGTGCTCAAAAGCCAAATCCAGCAAACAAGAGGAGAAATGTTTATCACCAAGCCAAACAGTGCTATGATCTGAATGTTTGGACTGAAAATGGTGATTGGTACGATAACAGAGTGTGTTACAGATGTGGCTATCAAGGACACATTGCTGTTAACTGCCAGAGTTGGAAGTTTGAGTCAAGGAGATGCTTTAACTGCAACATCATTAGCCATATTGCTAGAGATTGCTCAATGAGATCAATGAGAAGATCGAGGGCTGAATCTCAGAAGCAGGTGAAGAAACCAGTCAATGTCAAGCCCAAAGAACAGAAGGTTCAAGAAAAGAAAGTGAAGCTTTCTTAGGGGCAAAAAGACAGACTGAGAAAGAAGAGGAAGAAGGCCAGAGAGTATCTGGAGAAGATTTTGTCCTCGGATACAACTGGTAAAAAAGATAAAATTTCTGATAAATCGTCTTGCTCTCCAAAGAATGACAAGTCAAGCAAAACGCATTCATCAGATACAAATCTGAGGACAAAAGAGAGAGTAACGAAAGAAAAATTGACTAATCAAACTGATAAACAATCAAAGAAAGTTAATTTTTCAGACAAAACTTTTATCAAAGTTTTTGAATATAAAAGAAACTGTGAAAAGTCATTTATGTCACAAGTTGATGAATTTGGAAAACCTAAATCTAGAGTGGATTGGGTTCCAATAAAAGTCGGCGATGAATTTGTTTCTTTGAAAACAAAGGAGCCACTTTCTGGCGATGAATTTGTTTCCTCGGAAACAAAGGAGCCACATGTCGGCGATGAATCTGGCTCATCAAAGTCAGACAAGCCACATTCAGGCAATGAATCTGGTATGGTAAAACTAGAAGAGCCATTTGTTGAGGTAAAAGTTGAGAATTCTGGTCTAACAATGGATGATTCAAACTTTCCGCCATTGTTGAACATGAATTCAAAATCACCCAAGGACCGTCAGGCTTGGGTGAATCTGTTTAAATGAAAAACCTGACTTGCCGGATCTCCCAAGTTGGTAATCGTGGAGCATGAATCGGCATCCTTCTTGATAATTGTTTATGAGAATGAATTGTATAATGACTAATTTTTAAGTCATACTGAAGGAATTGCCGGAACTCCCAGGTTGGTATGTGTGGAGTATGAATCGGCACTTTGAGAATTCAACCAACAGATGATGTTTGGTTGAAAATGCTTGATTGGATTGATCTTACAAGTGGTAAATCAGGGACATTAAGTTGTATCTGATTTCCTATAAGTGGTTAAAAAAACAATGTGATGAACCAAACCCCAAATTTACAAATGGTAAAATCAACAAAACTAATTTTCCGGAAAAACCATTTTGATTAAAACAAACTTAAGTGTTTTGAAATCACAATGGGAAAATAGTTTGTTGTGAGGGGGAGTTCTGAATGTTTATGCCAAGTGGATGGAGAATTGAGGCAATTCGATATCAGTTGTCATATTCTTGTACAGTTTGTTTTCAATTTTCTTTAGATGTATTTGTATTTTAGGGGGAGTATATTTTTTCAGAAAATCCAAAAACATTAGAAAATTTGAAAAAGTCAAAAACATTGAAAAATGCAAAAATGAGTTTTGTTGTCAAAAAGAGGAAATGATAGTAGATCAGTTGGACTGTCACAACACGCTAAAGAAATGGAAAGTTAAAATGTGATAAACGGTCTCACTAAAGATGTGATGGTAGGCTCAGCTAGACTAGTAGATTTGCGATAACGATACAAACCTAAAGCAAAAAGCCTAGTTCTAGTGGGAAACATGATTGAAAGCATAGTACTTAGTTTTGTCCTTCTTGATTGTGTGCCTACTCGGTAATAGCTGATTGTCGTAAGACATAAAACTGGTTAAGTTCGTGAACTTTCACAACTTTGCTAAAAATTCGCTGTGATTGTGCATTTCATTTTGCAAAGATTTAAACTTGTTTTATTTCTTCATTTTGTTTAAGCATTGGACATCCTCTGCGTATACGTGAGTATCGACCTGGATGTTATTGCCTAAACGTTCTGCTTTATTTTCTTTCGTGTTTCGTTTAAGCTTTGGACCTCCTCTGCGTATACGGAAGTATCGACCTGGTGGTTAAAGCCTAAACAACTTCAACTTGTTTTATTTTTCTTATTTTGTTTAAACATTGGACTTTCTCTGCGTATACGGAAGTATCGACCTGATTGTTAATGTTTAAACATTCTGCTTTGTTTTCGCACAAATCACAGTTGATAAAAGTTTAAAGGCATTGCTTGAGATAGTGTATTACATGATGAGGGGATATGCTGAGATCGTGGGGTCCATAAGAACTTAGTGCAAAATTAATATACTTTAATGTATTGGTAAGCATTTCGAAAGTTTTTAGATTGAGTTTAAGTGGACAACAATATCGTCAATCTACATGAATCGTTTAGAACTTAAAATGCTTAAAGCTTAACGGTGCTAGTGATTTGTTTCAAAACTGATATGATCCTCTTACGCAAACTCACAAAAATACTGTCTGTATATATTTCTTTACTGCATTTCATTTCTGTTATAAAAATCCAAAAAGATTTTCAGTGTGTTTTAGCATAAATTTTGAAAAATCCAAAAAGATTTTCGACAACTGATGTTGGAGAACTAATTTTCAAAATTCCGAGTGCTGAACAGGATGAACAGGTTTGGGAGTGTGAGTTTAACAGAAGAAATTTATTTTGAGATAGAAAAGTTTGATTAGTTAATCAAGATCATTAATTTGAACTTTTTGTAACTATTTCTAGTAAGTTTTTCTTATTGTTTTAAGTGAAAACTTATGTTTTGATGAGAAGTGTGCAGGAGATGTGCTGAACAAGAATTAAAGCCAGGGATTGATCTCAAGGTGATAGCTAATTCCAGACAGCGATCCCATCATGATGAGAGGGGGAGTCTGATGAGGTTAGAGCCAAAGAGAAGATCCTGGTATATGCTAAGAAAATGGACTGATAAAGACTGAAGACGTTGAAGACTCGACATTTAAGACTCGTCAACATCTGAGGGGGAGTCTGTTGGTGCATTCATCTGTCGACTTCGTCTTATATCGAGTCTCAGTTTCATTGCGGATTTGATCAAGACATGATGTCATCTTACTCATTGATGACATCATGAATATGACATCATCATTAAAACAAATGCACAAGAAACATAATTGAAGTTTGCATGAAAGTCATGTTTCGCTTGAAGACAAAAGTTGTTAGGTTTCGCTTGAACATGTAATGATGTGTTTCGCTTGAATGGTCCATATATATGAGGGTTTCGCTTGAACTGGTTCTGTCATTTTCAAGCGAAAGTAGGATGAGTATATATAGGGGTCATGTCATTTCATTTGTAACAATTCGTGAATTCCAAACCGAGGTGCTGCAGGTGTGAAGACTGATTGTAAACACTATTTTATCAATATAATTAGAGTTTAAAGTGATATTCAAGCTGTTTCGACGTCGGTTTCTTAGTTTCCGCCTCTGAAACTGATAAAATCTCTTCTGAACGACTCGTTCGGGTCGCAATTCGATCCTACAAAGATCCAACTTGGAAGGACCTGCATGGGAGGACTGCAGGTTTGTGTACAATATGATCATGCGAAGTCCTTTGGGCTTTGCTATATCATCACATGTCACCATTTATCCAAAACTTCTTCAAGAGTTCTGGTGGAACTCTTTAATCATTTTTAGTGGTACTTCCATGTGGATTGAGAGTGAGGTTATGGGGGTAAAAATTACCCTAAATGAGGAAACAATCAGAAATGTCCTCAAACTGGGTAATGATCATGAAACCCAATTTCTGGATAAGGCAGATGTGCAACAAACCATGACTGAAATGGGCTATCATACACTCAACTCGTCAAGGGCTGTTAGCAAATCCGGTTTTATACCACCTTTCCAGTTTTTGGTAACACAGCTAAGGGTCTGCTTCTCCAAGAACTTTGGACACTTCAATGAGCAGTCTCATAAGATGATGGAAGTGGTTCATGCTGTTGTACAGGAAAAACCTTACAACTATGCTAAGTTTCTCATGAGAGACCTAGAAGCAAACATCCACGACCGTCAACCCTTTCTGATCTACCCTCGATTCGTAACCAAGGTAATCACAAGTCAGCTGGACTTCGGAGGAGTGAGAAGCTGCTATCCAAGGGCCATGCTGGTACTTCAAGAAAACATTAGTGAAGCCACCCTGACGCCATCAACGAATCACACCGGTCGAATAACCAGTCTTTGGTTATATGTGAAGTGCATGTACAAAGTATTGGAGGACGAAGAGGAGTAGTTGTTTGTTTTTGTTATGTGTTTCATGTTTCCTTTATTTATATCATATCTGTTTTTTTTTTATTATATTCAAATTTTTTTTGAGTCAATAGATCTAGGGGGAACTAACACAACATGTCTGATAAAAACAAAGAAAATCTGGTGAAACACACATGAGATCTAACAGGATTTAATGAAACTCAGAAAATCCGATAATCAATCAGAAAATCTGGTGTTTATTCAGAAAACTCATTAAGAAACACAAATTTGATTTTTCACCAGAAACAGAGGTTTAAATTTACCAGAAAATCTGACAATAAATCAGAAAATAAAAAAAAATTTTCAGAAAAAATTTCTTAAAAGACAGGAAGTTTGACTAATCATCAGAAAAACAAAGCTTTTAACTAGATTCAAAGAAACTTATAACCATTCAAAATTTTCTTGAAATAAGTTTCTTTCAAAAAAAAATTTCTGAGGACTGGAACAAGCTGTATGAAAAATACTTTCTGAATATCAGAACAAAGGTGTGGAGGTCAGAACTGCAAGACTGCAATGTAAGTAAAAATCTCGAAACTCTACTTATTCCCTCTCATCTTAAAAAAAAAAAAAAAAACAAAAAACTGATGATTTATTCTCTATCTATGAATCAAATGAATTCTGATGTTATATAAAAGAAGATACAACTCTCAATAGTATCATTCAAAATTTTCTGATATATATATCATCAAGAGGAAAACCTAGGAAGACACACAAACTCGGAAAAGATTTCTATTGGACCTTTTCAACCAAAAGGGTCCCACATAGAGAAAAGGTGCAAGTTGGACACTAGTGTTTATCTGCAAAATCATTGGAGTCTCTAAGTCTCGTTAAAAAGATTTACATTAAATTAGAGATAAACCAAAGGTTTTTCAAAAACGGTTGTTTCCTTAAAGGATTAAAACATCATAAAGATGTCATTAATCACCTTGAACACAAACAACCCACGACAAACACTCAAAAATCTCTGTCTGTACACCCTATAAATATCTCATTCAAAAAACAGAGTCTTCCATCTTCAACCTTCAAATTCGAAACCCTAAAACCCTTCTCCGAAACAAAAAAAAAATAAAAATAAAAACTAAAACTCTCAATGGCTGCTATCAACATCAACATACCACCAACAAAACACTCTGTTCCCTTCATCACTAAAGGTGAATTTCTTCCATTAAAGAGCAACAATGAAGCAATGAATGATAACATCGAAGAGTATGATATGAAGTGTCAAATTCTCATTGAATTTCTAACCAGATGCCCGATAGCTCAAGCTCTTACAAAGACCAGAGAGGTACCACAAGAACTCATACAACAAGTTGTAAAAACTCTCAAAATCTCAAGTCAAACTTGTTGGATCGTTCCGGTGACCTTACCAGTCAAGTTGAGTAGTTCATCATCATTTACAAAGGCGGAATCAATGCAAACAATGTCAAACAGCTTGTTTCCTTTCAATTCTTTTCTATTACTAATTTCCTGAGCTTTTTACAGGTTCAATTGACACACGGACAGCACCTCGGCTCAGATACAATGACTAGGTTCCGTTTGAAATGAAACCAGCACAACCCTATTTATAGACATGGAGATTTCGCTTGAGGATGTCACATGCCTGTTCAAGCGAAATCACATGTGTTGATTTCGCTTGAACATGTCCATGTCACTCTCAAGCGAAATTACCTACTAACACATGTACAAACCCTAATTTCTATCCAGTTGTGCACTCGTTCATCCTATCTAGACATAAGACTCGATTAAGACGAAGTTAACAGACACTAGGTGCACCAACAGACTCCCCCTTGGATGTTGACGAAGTCTTTGGCTTCGAGTCTTTAGTCTTTGTCTTTGTCTTTTTCCAAATTGTCTTGACAATGTAAAAGCTCTCTTCAATCTTTATCTTCAATCTTTAATCTTCAATCTCCCCTTTGAGTGTTGAATCAGAATTCTGACTCCCCCTTTTGCAGACTCCCCCTCTCGATCAGCTAGGGCTCGAATTCTGTTTCAAACTTTGACATTTTGAAACCATGGGGAACTTGATTCCTGTACAATCTCTACCCAAATATAAGATATATGACAATAATAATTTCAATTCAAAACATATCATTTCAACTTCAAATGTTGCTATGTCAAAAATAGAAATCCACTTAAGTATTCAGGTCCAAATTAATGACCCTGATTACTCAATTTATCTACCAAGTCCAACTTAATGACCTTGGTTGATCTGAGATAAATCACACTGACATTTTGTACAATTTTTTTCAAACAATTTTTCCGAAATTTACAAGTTTCAAATTAATGAACTTGCTTTTACTTTTCAACTTCTCAAGTTTATCATGTTAAGCTCACGACTCATCCTCCAGTCCAGAAACTTCCTGCATCTACCTCAATTCGAATCTGAAGATCAACTTTCCACTTTGGTTTGTTGGAAAATAAAGTAGAAATGTAAAATCTTTTTGGATTTTAATAAAGCTTCTAAACTAGAAATGAAATACAAAAATAAAATGCAATGAATGTAAACTATTTATAAACATATTTTTGGCGAACGTGTTAGGGAATCATATCAGCTATTCGACAAGTCACAAGTACCGTTAAGCTTCAATTAAATACTCAGAATTAAACAATTCGCTTAGATTGTCGATATACTGATCCACTTAAATTTTCACACAAATTTTAATCTGTCCAGGATACAGATTTAATGTTTTAGAGACTTCAACTTATTCATGTGTCCCACCTCTTGAATATATTCCCGTATCCAAATCCCAATATTCAGTCTTACAGGTGAGTATACCACAGATGATATCTGTAAGGGGTTAAATTGCGAAGAACCATGAGAGCTCAGGTCAGAACTTCTGTTCATCATAGAGATGACGGCTTCGACTTTGGTGTGTCCCCTTTAGAGGATCTTTTTTACAACAGCATTGATTAGCAATTTTATTGTCTCATCATTTATGCTGAGGGTGGCGCTATGTTTCAAGCAATGCAGAAAGTATTATTCGGGGACTAGGCCATTGCTTCCGCATTATCAGAAGTCCCGGAATAATACCCCAGACATCACTGAGTATAAAGACCTAGTATCTCAGAAAGAGGGATCTTTCAAACGAAATTTCAGGGATTACCTATATATCCAAGAAGTGTTCCCCACGAAATAAGTAAGTAAAGATTTAGATTTATATCCCGAACAAATCTACTAAATGTGTAAAAACCTATCGGCACATCATCAGCGAGACTATTTAACCTTTTAAACTTTCCATTTCTTTAGCATACCCTAACTGTCAAGCCGATGTACTATCGTTTTCCCTTTTCACACAAGGTCTTTTCTGGTTTTCTATTGTTTTTGGATTTTGAAAATATCTCATGTTTTTGTATTTTTGTCATTTTTTATTGTTTTTTGTATTTTCTGAAAATATTACCCTATACTCTCCCCCTAAATACCAAAACAAGTAAAAAATCGACAAACCATTGCAGATTGCTTCTCAACATCATCATCTACAATAGTACCTTCATCAATGCCAAGAAACTCCTCCAACACCGATAAAAGCTTCATACCGTTTAATTTTAGCAAATATTGAAAATGAGTTTTGTCAAATGCTTTGGTATGTAAATCAGCTTTTTGCTCGTCAGTGTGGATTTTCTCAATTCGTATCAACTTCTTCTCGAAACAATCGCGAATGAAGTGATGACAAATTTCAATGTGTTTGGTTTTAGCGTGATGAACTGCATTTTTAGTAATGTTAATTGATGCCTCATTATCAACAAAGATAGGGGTGTTTAGAAATTGCAAACCGTAGTCGCGCATCTGTTGCTGGATCCACAAGATCTGTGAACAGCAGCTGCTTGCAGATACATACTCCGCTTCACATGTGGATAAAGCCATAGAGGTTTGCTTTTTGCATTGCCAGGTGACCAATCATGATCCAAAGAACTGGCACCCCACTGTTGTTGATTTAGCGTTAACTTTGCAGCTTCCGAAATCTGAATCGGAATATCCTTCGAGCATAAATTCGCCATCTTTTGGATACCACAACCCCAACGATGGAGTTCCTTTAAGGTAGCGTAATATCCTTTTAACAATAACCATGTGCGAAGCTCTTGGATTAGATTGAAATCTTGCTGCGAGGCAGGTTGGATACATAATATCGGATCTTGAAGCTGTCAAATACATAAGCGATCCGATCATGGAACGATACATCATTTCATCTACCTTCTCTCCGGTGAGATCAGGGTTTATCCCATGATTCGTTGCTAATGGGGTGGAGGCTGGAGTAGAACCTGACATCCCGAATTTCTCCAAGATATCATGAACGTACTTCGTTTGATGTATGAAAATTCCCTTAGGCAGTTGATCAACCTGAAGTCCCAAGAAGAATTTCATCTCACCCATCGACGACATTTCGAATTTTTGCTTCATAACTTGTTCAAAATCTTTGCACAAATTCTCATTTGTTGACCCAAATATGATGTCGTCCACGTATATTTGAACTATCAGAAGATGTCCGTCGACCTCTTTGGTGAAGAGAGTGGCATCCACTTTTCAACGAATGAAGCTGTTGGCTAGAAGGTGTTGAGACAATGTCTCGTACCAAGCTCTCGGGGCCTGGTGTAAACCATACAGCGCTTTATCCAGCAAATAGACCTTATCTTTGTGGATTGGATCGGTGAAGCCCGGTGGCTGACCGACATATACCTCCTCTTTTACCTTCCCATAGAGAAACGCCGATTTCACATCTAACTGATATACTTTGAAATTTTTCCAAGATGCAAATGCCAGGAAGATTCTGATCGCTTCTAGTCGAGCAACCGAAGCATATACTTCAGTGAAATCTATACCATCCTACTGACTGAAACCCTGGACTATGAGTCGAGCTTTATTACGAACCACAACTCCTCTATCGTCTCTCTTGCACTTGAACACCCACTTGGTGTTTATCTTCCTCTGACCATCAGGCAAGTCTACTAACTTCCACACTCCCAACTTCTCAAACTGACTCAACTCTTCTTGCATAGCATTGACCCAAGAATCTTCAGTTAGCGCCTCTTTATATTTACGCGGTTCGATCTGCGATATAAAACAACTAAGTGAAAACTCAGTTTGTAAAGGTGCTACTGTAGAATAAAAACAAGTAAAGCCTTGGTCAATTTGAAAGAGTTCTCGGCATCACCTCGCCTGAAACATCTACCTCGCCTTCCAAATTAGTAATGTTCTGATTTGCACGTTGTTCACTGACTGGGTTTGTTTGACTTGAAATCTGAATTTGCTCTCCCTCAGAATCTGAATCACCACGATCAAATACTAGCATGTTCTCAGATTCTTGATTATCATTCTGTGCCGTCTGATTATCATGAGCAACTTCATTTTGTTGAATATCATCATGTTCTCCAGCATTACTTGGACCTGCTTCATCATCGTTCGAAGCTTGTTGCGGTCTTCTTGAATACTCAGCTGGGAACCTTTCCTGCGATTCTTCATACTCTCTCAGAATATCCAACTCGTCAAAGAAATCTTCTTCTTCTTCCTTTTCTTCTTCCATGTCAAACGAATCCCACAAAGTGTCATAATGAAAACGCCATGAATCTCCAGGATTCTGCGGTGGCATTGTGTGACCTTGACACTCAACATTGTGTGCTTCAATAATCCGCTTCAAGCTTGGAACAAAGACTCTTTTCAATGGACTTTGATAACCCATGAAAATTCCTTCAATGCTCTTTGGACCAAATTTACCAAAAGGCTCTAGAACTGTGCAGGGAGACCCAAACGGTTCTAAATACTTCAGGTTCGGCTTGCGGTTATTGATTAGATCGAAACACGTCTTATTGAATTTCTTAACAGTGAGAACCCGATTGAGTGTATAGCATGCGGCGGATACTGCTTCTGCCCAAAAATTTACTGGTAGCTTTGAATCAGCAACCATCGTCCTAGCCGTTTCAATTAGCGTCCTGTTCTTTCTTTCAGCTACTCCATTCTGCTGCGGAGTGTAAGGAGCACTAAAGTCATGCAATATACCTCTTTCATCACAATACTCTTCCATCTTGTTGTTCTTGAACTCAGTACCATTATCACTTCTGATTCTTTTGATACGCCTTTGGTACAAGTTTTCAATTTTCTTGAACAACGCCATCAAACTATCAAACGTCTCATCTTTCGTCTTCAGAAATGAAACCCATGAAAACCTTGAAAAATCATCCATTACCACTAAACAATAGTAATCGCCCGTGATGCTTTTGACGTTCACTGGACCAAAAAGATCCATATGAAGTCTTTCTAAAGGTTTCAATACTGAATTGACTTTCTTTTGAGTATGTGATTTCTTCTTTTGCTTGCCTTTGATGCAGCTAATGCACTCTCCTTCAAGATGAAAACCTTTGACATGAACTCCAATAACCAATTCGTTGTGCACCAAATGATTCATTTTTCTAAGATGTATATGACCCATCTTCCGGTGCCACAATTGCGATTACTTCTCAGTTGCTTTTGACACTAAACAATGAGCTTGACCCATTGTTGTAGTTGCTACACTCATGTCCAATACATATAGATCATTCACTCTAGGTGCCCTCATGATAATCCATTCTTCAGGGATAACAAATCCTGGTTTCAAGATCAAACATTCTTTGTCTGTAAAGTGAGTGGTATACATCCTATCACAGATCTGAGATATGCTCAGAAGATTGTTTTCAAGCTCGGCGATATAGTTAACTCTTTCAAACGTAACAATTCCATTGGATAACGTTCCTTCTCCAACTATTCTACCACCTTGATTTCCAGCAAATCCCACATAACCACCATTGAAATTTCTAACATCGTACAGCAGGGCTGTTTTCCCTGTCATGTGCCGAGAAGCTCCACTATCCATAATCCATGTTGAAACGGATCTTGGAAGCTACTGCACATATCAGAAATATTTAATGAGATTTTGATGCTACCCAAGCCTCTTTCGACTCAGGTAACTGGACTTTAATGTGAGTTTTAGCAGTGTAAAGTGGTGGAAAATTTTTATCATTCATTTTCAAGTTTTCTTCTAATCCAACCTCAACCTTTTTGTATAAGAAAAACTCATCTATCTTAAGTTGACCGGTTGGTTGATCTTTCTTTTGAACATTCTTCTTCTCTGGTGGAGTAGAAGATTGTATCTCCAATTGTTCATAATAATCCAAAGGAACATCCATCTTTACCGGTGTGGTAGAAGACGATTGTTTTTCTGACTCTGAAACCTTTGGTTTAGATGAACTTTTTGGCTTCCATGTTTGTTGAGATAGCGCAACCCGTTTGTAAAATTTGTCATTTTTAGTTACCACATTTTTAACAGGTTCAGTTTTGATCTTGGTATTATCATTTTTCAAAACCTTTTTCTCAACAACCAATGGAGCTTTTCCCTTTACATCAATTTTCTTCTTTAGACTTTCAACAATTTCAGACTTAGGCTTAAAGTTGGTACACTTTCGTGCAATATGTCTAACTTTGTTGCATCTGAAGCATGTACGAGTATCAACAACTCGACTTGTGCCTTCAGTCTGAGATTTTGAGGCCTTCTTTGCAAAAAAATTCTTCATTTGACTTCAAAAAAATCTCAGATTCTTCGTCAGAAAGTGAACTTGAACCATTTACAAACACCTTTTTCTCAGCAAACTTCTTGTTTTGAACATTTCTTCTTTGATAGTTCTTACCACCCTGATATCCACCAGACCATCTGTTTCGATTGTTGTTATAAAAACGTGGTGGAACAACAGGTTTCTTGTAGTAAGCTTTATCTTTTTCAAAATTCATTTGCCTCTTTGTCTGATTCAAACCTTCTACTTCAGACAAATCAATTTCAACCAGTTTGAAAACATTTTTCAATTTATTCACATTCACATTCTCCAGTGGAAACTCAGAATCCGAATACAACTTATCAGATCCAACCATCTTGTACATCACAAGACCCGATTCATCACCTAAGTTGTTTTTGGATTTTGGTTTCGGAATGTAATTGTTTAGAAAACACTCTTCATCCTCAGCTGAATCACTATCCAAAACACTTTCAGCCATGCCTTTAACAATCTTAGTTTGAACACTATCATCAGATGATGATGAAGAAAATGTCACATCAATTGACTCTGGAAGTTTTATTTCATTTGTTTCATCTTCATCATTAGCCAACCCGGATTTTTTCTTTGAGTAATTGTTTAAAACTGGTGGTGGAACTTGATGAAACCCAAACCCAGTTCCATCCGAGTAAACATCTTCGCCTGCTTTGTTTTTCCCAATGGGTTTAGGAACAATGTGTTGTAGAACAAAGCTTGCGGAGCTGTAACTGGTTAATTTCAGATTGATACGCTCATTCTCAATCTTAGCTTCTTCAAACTGAAGCTTCAATTTAGCAATCTCATCCAATTGTTGGTTGATTTGCTCTTCTTTGTGTCTGAGAACTACAGTTAAATGTTCATTTTTTATTGGTTTTACCGTTTCGTTCATCAGAATCTTGTACCGTTCGTTTTAGTTTTTCAAAATTTTCTGAAATTTTAGGATTTTCAAGAACCAATTTTTCATTTTCTTTCTTAATTCTTTCTACTTCAATTTTATCATTTTCAATTTTATCATTTAACTTGTTAGCTCGATCATTTGAAGCATTGAGCATTTTATCACGATCTAGAATCTGATCTTCAACTTTTCTGACTCTTGTTGTCAGTTCTTCAACCTTTGCATTACTAGAGTAAGCAATTGTACTACAAAACTTGCAGTTTTTCATGCAACTTTTGTAGTTACTATCACCATTGACTTTCTTACCTGTCTCAGTTGTTGAAACATTTGGACTGACCTTGCTTTTAGACTCAGTTTCAGACTTAGAGTCTACCTCAAGTTCCTTTGCAGCAAGCACTTTGTCAGCCATCTTCCCCAAGTTTTCAGTAGTAAATTCTTTTGAAGTATCGATAATCCCATCATCAATCTTCTTTGACAGCGACTCTTTTGCTTTTTCTTTCTCTTTCTCATCAGATTCTCCTCCTCCCCACCATTTTCTTTGTCTGGCATCTTCTTCTGCTTTGAATTCCTCAATGAAAGCTTCTATACTAAGATTTTTCGCATCAATAGCAATGTTTCCTTGAGGATCAAGATAACATTATCTATCTGCATCCCATCTCTTTGCTCTCTTGGCTTCGTTGAACACCTTAGATAATCTGAGCATCTTGTATTCTGCTTTCTGCTTTCTTGCTTGATATTTTTGTTCTTCAGTTCTGGTGTCTTTAGGAACAGGAAAATCATCTTCTTTTGCTACAAACGCATATCCTTCTGCATCTTCCTCCGGTAGCAGTTCACTCCAATCAAAACCTTCATCATCATGAATAACTGCAAGAGCTCTTGATTTTTCTTTGGAGTTATCTTCAAGCTGCTTCATTCTTGGAGGTTCTGATTTATTCTGAGGATAGATCGCTCTTTTATAGTAATCCTCTAGAAACGGATTTGCAGTATCATCAGTGTAAGCATTTCTGCACTCTCTCTTAAAGTGACCTTTCTGTTTACATTTGAAACACGGTTCTTTTGACTTGTCAAAGCCTAACTTGGTAGAAGGTCCACCAATAGACTGTCTGCCCGTAATCTCCATAAACCTTTGGGCTCTCCGGACTGCACTGGCCATACACCACCTGATATCGATCAGTTCCATCTCTTCAGGATCTATCTGATCATAGTCCTCCTTAGTCAGGTTGGTGTTTCCAATATTGCCCGCCACAAGGCTCTCGTACAATTCTAACACAGACGCTAAGAACACCATCTGTTGTTTTGCTGACTCTTCACTGATATTTTGAGCGTTCTTCAGATCCACAGCAATGTTGCATTGAAATAGATTCTTTGATGCAGATTGGCTTGAATTTGTTGAAGAAGATCCACTATGAAAACCACTATGAGGAGTTTCTTGATTCACAGAATTTGAACTCTCTGCAGAAAATGTTGTTCTTGGAGAACCAGTCTTTGGTAGATTTCCTCTGTAGTACAACTCCACATTCTGCAGATAAGATGTGTTGTTGACTTTGCTAGATTTCTTAATCTCCAACTCATGACTCTCCAGTCTTTCGATGAGCCGATCCACTGTCAACTCTTCAGACTTAATTGTATTCTTCAGCATTAATGCAAAGTACTGCCAATCTTGTTCATTCGGTAGTGAGTCGAACAACTTGTCTACCAGCTCTTCTTGAGTGTAAATAATTTCATGTCTAGCAAGCTCCAACTTCAGATGCCTAAATCTCTCAATCATCTTGGAAACTGACTCGTTCTTTAAACAACCAAACAAATCAAATTCTTTTCGTAACAGTTTCTTTTTGTTTTTTACTATTTCAGCACTACCTATGCATTTTACCCTCAGTTTTTCCCAAAGATCTTTTGAATTTACATATTCAATCAATGAAATTATATCATCTCTCACAGACTGATGAATCAACGCGATGCACTTTTGCTCAGCAATATATCTTTCAACTTCATCAGGATCTGTCAAATTTTCACCAAATCTTTCTCCTCTAGTGTAACCAATCTTTAAACTTTTCCAGCTTTGATATGCGAAAGCTTGAAGCCACTCGTCAAATCTTGTAGCCCACCTATTATAATCTTCAATCGCCAAAAGTTTTGGAGGTTTGTTTTACGTTCCATACGCACTCTCTACACTCATCGTGTCGGAAATAATCTTCTTTGCACTTGGAGTTTTCTCGTTTGTGTTGTTTGACGTGTCGTTTGAAGTATCATCTCCACCATTTCCAGCCAAAGCAAAAATATCACAAAAAGGATTGAAATCATCCATCTTTCAAGTACCTGAAAATGATCAACAAACACTTAGAAAATTCTTGGTTTTGAAAAATACAGATTCAAGCGGAATCTGTTCAAGCGAAATCAGTTTTACAAGCGAGATACTATTTCAAGCGGAATATTAATTCAAGTTCAAGCGAAATTAGGTCACTTGAAGCGAAATCTCTTATTTCGCTTGAACTTTCAAGCGAAATCTGAATTCAAGCGGAATCTGATTCTCAAGCGGAATCAGACAACAGAAGCTAATTTCAAGCGAAATCAATCAGTAATTTCAAGCGAAATCACGATGACGTCAGCATTTTTGAACAATTTTCAAGCGGAATTATCGATTTTTATCAGATTTTGCCCGAGTTTTAGTCCAATTCTTTCAAGGATTAGTTAACACTATGTTTCGCTTGATATGTGAGAGTTTCAGGCCATTTCAACCATAAAATTATGTCCAAATCAGAAAAGAATGAGTAGAAGTAAGAAAATCCGATGATTTCAAGCTGCAATGGTATGAACTCCTCGTCCTGAGCTCTGATACCACTTGTTGGATCATTCCGATGACCCTAAACAGTCAAGTTGAGTAGTTCATCATCATTTACAAAGGCGGAATCAATGCAAACAATGTCAAACAACTTGTTTCCTTTCAATTCTTTTATATGACTGATTTCCTGAGCTTTTTACACGTTCAATTGACACACGGACACCACCTCGGCTCAGATACAATAACCAGGGTCCGTTTGAAATGAAACCAGCACAACCCTATTTATAGATATGGAGATTTCGCTTGAGGATGTCACATACCTGTTCAAGCGAAATCATATGTGTTGATTTCGCTTGAACATGTCCATGTCACTCTCAAGCGAAATTACCTACTAACAAATGTACAAACCCTAATTTCTATCCAGTTGTGCACTCGTTCATCATATCTAGACATAGGACTCGATTAAGACGAAGTTAACAGACACTAGGTGCACCAACAAAACTGAGTTAACAGCACATGTATGGGGAAATATCTTTATTAAAATTTCACCTGGAAAAATAAGAGAATGTTTGGAACTACCCTTAAATCAGAGCTATGAAGAAGCACCAGCAAAAGAAGATATGTTCTCACAACTTGATGCTGTAATGGGTTACAAAACAAAGATTTGAAAAATCAATGAATTCAAGAGAAACAAGCTACCTGCCTTCTGGCAAGTTTTAATGGAGATTCTGAACAAGTGTCTATCTTCAAAGATTGGAGGTACAGATCAGATAAATATGAACATTCTAACAATCATGTTCAGTCTCATTAACGGATTGAACATTGATTTTGGAGCAGAAATATTTGTTCTGACCAGAAGATCAATTCTGACAAACACTGGGAGGATAGATTCACATCTACCCTTTCCTAGATTTCTGTCAATCATAATTTCTGATGCCTTTTCAAAAAGGAACCTAGAAATTCCAGCATCAGAAAATATGTGGAAAACAGAAATTATAAGACCTTGGACTGCCATAGGATCTTGGAAATCAGATTATAATGTGCTTGCTCTATCAGAAAGAATGATGAATCAGATACCAGAAGATTCACCATACAGAGCAGAATATCTGAAGATGTTGAATAAAAGGTCAGAGAACAAAGGAATTTTTGAAAATGTGTCCCCCATGGAGCATGATGCACAGGAGTCAAGCACACCAAGAATGGAACAGCAGGTTGAATCTGATCCTCATCCAGCTGATGAAGATGTAAATATGAGCCCTGTGGCAGAAGAACATCATGCTGAAATCTCACATCTGGGAGAAACAGGTGCACAACATTCCAAATTAAACATATTTCATTTTTCTGAGAGTGATTCTGATGAATCAATTCAAGGAAAACATAAAATTTACTTAGAGGTACTATTTCTTCAAAACAAGATGTGAGTAAAACCAAAGACCCATTTTCTGAATCAGATTCTGAGGAGGAAAATGTGGTGGCAACAGGTGGAGATCAGCCTACTGATCAAGGAAACCTGGATGAGAAAACTAAGAGTTTCTCAACAACTCATGGAGAACCTGAAAAGGTTCAAGGATATGAGGAAATCCAGAACTTGAATGTGTTTCAATTTTCTAGTGAGGACAAAGGGAATTTGGAATCTTTAAATCCTCTTAACCTCAGAACAGCAGAAAATGTGTTTTCTGCTGGTGCTAGAAGGGAAACATTAGTTGTTTCTCCTATCTCCCAAGGACATCAATCAATGTCCCCTAAACAACTTCACAAAGAACTTGAAGACACAACTGCTACTATGAAAACCTCAACAGAAGAAAAACTTGATTTGATACTAGAAGAAATCAGAAATCAAAAGTCAGATATCAAGGTTTTGTCAGAAACTGTCAAAGCTGTGCAGAAGCAAACAGAAGACAATGCTGCAGCCCTTAACAAATTGCAAAAGTCATCAGAAAACAAAGAGAGCTCATTAGAATTTGAGAAGGCTCTCAAGGAACTTCATGATATCAAGAAAAAGATGGCTGAGGTTGCAACTGCAGGAGAAAGCTCAAGTTCAGGGAAGCTTCTTGAAGAAATACAGTTCCTCAGAGCCAACAACAGCAGCATGGCTGAGCCTTTTGAGAAACTGTTAATGGAATTAGCTGCACAAAGAAATCAAGAAAACCAGGAGTTTCAGAAAATGAAGAAACAAGAAGAAACAAATACTCAAGCTCTCACTAATGTTCATCTGTTAGTAAAGAGATTGCAGTATAATATTGCCAGACTAGCAAATGTTGATCTTCATGAACTGAAAGCCCCAATTCCACAAGAAAGACAAGCAAGGAGATCAGAAACTCCTCAACAACAACCAGAAACCATTCAACAAGGTCAAAGCAAACAAACAGAAACTACAACAGCTCAAAAACAGAAGCAACCCATGGGTCCACCGCCAGATGAACAAAAGATACTCATGGAACCTCCACCAAATGTCCCAGCCAGACACATCAAGGGTACAGCAGAAAGAGCATGTTCCAGTTCAGTCACCTTCTACAACCATCACAGGAGAAACAGAGTTAAGTAAAAGGATGGATGCAAAAGAGAAGAGAAGAATGGAACTTGAAGTAACTTCCTCAAAAAGGTCAAGAAAAGAAATGATAGAAGATTCAGAAGGGAACATAAGAGAAATGGATGTGCTAACAGGTGATTTACACACTATTATGTACCCTGAAGAACATCTAAAGCATTACTATTGGAAAGGTCCAGAAGCAACCCAAAGAGACCTCTCTCTCCATTAAGTAAAGCTATTGTTGAAAATACAAACAATGGAGGTTGGGTAATTCTACACAAGAATATGACCAATCCAATAGTATCAATTGAAAGAATTGATACTATGACCACTAGAGGAGGTGTCTTAGGTACTGAAGCACAAAACAAGTATACCTTGATCAGAAAAGATAATAGTGAACAAAAGGTTACTCATGCAAATCTGGCTGATGATATTCACCCATTGGGGATAGTCAAAATGAAGAATATCATTGATGAAATGAAAGGTAATTTAGTTGTAGTCAGAAGAGCCCTTGAAAGTCTCAAAAGTGCAGGAGCAAAGTTATACAAAAGAGCTGCACTGGCATACTTTGATCTATGTATCAATTTTGAGTACAGCAACAAAGTGCTAATACCACCTCCGAACACTTCAATTCCAGCTGAAATTCCTTCTAAACTAGTAAGAACTAGAGCAATCTTTGATCAACCAGAAATGAGTGTAGTCTTCAAAGATGCTAATGAAGAGAAAGCTCTGTTCAGAATCAGTGATATATGCAGGTAATCAAATCAAACTCTGAAATATATAAGAAACTGCATGAATGATAAACAAGAGCAACTCAAGAAGAAGGGAAAGAACAATGAACAACTGAGAAAAACAATTGAAGAGTGCATTGAAAATTGGATGGAAGCAAGAGGATGGTATAAAGAAATGTACAAAGAAACTCAAAAGGCGATTGACCACAAGAAAAGGCTGAAACCAGGAGACAAATACAGAAGTGGAGTGAAGATCAATTAAAGAATTAATGAGATTAAAATTCCTATTTTTGAACAATATTTTATTTTTGTCTGAATTATGGTTGGTTTGACTATGTTCTATGTTTCTGAACTTAGTTGTTTTTAAATTTATCTTTCAAAGAAAGTTGTTTAAGTTAGATATAGAGGTAGTTCATTTTCTTACAATAGGGGGAAACTGTTAGGAAACTTTATTTGTAAGTATTGAAGAAAATCACAATCAACTTGATCTATATGAAGAGATCACAGTCCTGAAGATCACGAACTAGAAAAAGAAGATCAGATGGGACAACTGGAATGCACAGCATCTACTTCAAAGAATCACAAGTTGATCAAGAGCTGAATTGGATTATTAGAAAAGGTCACTTCTGATGGATCTGATGATATTTCTGATGAAATATCATCAGTTTCTGACGATTCTGATCATCAGGATTTTTCTGATGATTTGTTCATCAGAATTTCTGATGAAGTGGTTTATCAGAATTCTGATGAAATACCCCACTTGTCTGAAATTGGCTCTGTCCTGCCACACTCACCAAAGCAAGTTAACATTAATTGATATCATGATGAAAAAGGCAACTTGAACGTTGGAATCAATGAATATGTCAATTGGGCACTTTTTGCGGGACTTATTGCATGAATAAACTATTGTTAATTCACGCACCCAGCCTTCTATAAATAGAAGGCTCAACCAGGAGAAGCAAAGTGAGTTTGAAGCCTATCATTCATACATACATCAAAACTCCATTGCCCTCTCACCCACAGAATTCAAGATTCATTTGTACTAGGTAATAATCTTACAATCACCTTGTAAACCATTTTGTTTCAAAGTGATATAAACTTGATAATTTTGTAGGTCTTGTTTCTTGAAAGTCTGATTTCCATTTCCGCACATCTTTTTCACATCTACTGAAATCACTTGCCATATTACGTGAAAATAAGTGGTTTTAAGGCCACACTGGGTCCAACAAAAATGCACAGAATGAGTCATTTTCCTCAATGGGTATTCTTCAGAAACGGAAATGAAGGAATAAACAAAAGGATATTCATTTCCCTCGATGGGTATTCTTCAGAAACGATAATGCACGGAATGAGTCATTTTCCTCAATGGGTATTCTTCAGAAACGGAAATGAAGGATTAAACAAAAGGATATTCATTTCCCTCGATGGGTATTCTTCAGAAACGAAAATGCACGGAATGAGTCATTTTCCTCAATGGGTATTCTTCAGAAACGGAAATGAATAAGGTTAACTCTAGACACATGACAAAACTTGTTGTGGTTTCTCTGCACTAAATTCCATAATTATGTATGCGTCCATAATTACGTAATTCCTTGCACAGTCCACACAGTGCATTTCATAATGTGTAGGGGAAGAAAATCAAACATGTGATGAGTGTGACTAGACTACCATAGGGTCCTTTTAATTAGATCGACAAGTGATCTCTTTAGTTAGACCACCAAGGAGTCTTTTCAGCTATATCATCACATGATATTCCTAACCAGAATTTTGGATCAATCTGTTTAACTAGACCACTCAAGGGGTCTAATTATGGAATAGTACATTATAATCCAAGGGTTTTTACTATTATGTGGAAGCCCATTAAGGATTTAAGGTAGTACCTTTGGATATCCTACTATGAATCCCTTATACGAAGATATGGAAGATTCTACGAGGATTTGGATAACAAAAAACTTGGATCACACAAAAACATAAAAGGGAACACATAAGCACATAATCACATATTTGTTTAATTTGACCTTTAATTTGTTATCTTTTGACATGGATATTTAAAGCACACCAAGAATCCAATCCGTGGATTTCATTTGGCACTTCAATCATTTTCAAGAATCTATCTATGAAGATAGGATGATCTTCCGAAAATTCGATTTTGTTTTCAAAGAAACGTAATATTCGAATTAAGGTACACAACAATTTTAGGATTTACGGAAATACCCTTAGGTACCCTATTAAGGATTTATAGTGGTACTTTGGGTATTCGTCCAGAGTTGTAACTTGCGCCTTGTACTTCGTTTCTTTGGAAGAAACGGGTACTTAGGATTTTCGTGGAAAACGCAAGAGATCATAAAATGGAAGAATTTTGGGGGTAATTTGTTCTTCAAGGAATACTATTCCCTGATTATCGGTATTGTAGGGGATATATTGTTTATACATGCAATCACATAAAGACATTGCAATGTAAATAAAAGATTTATTTATAAACAACGATAGCAACTGTTTCATGGACCTTGACAACAAAAGAAAATAATACATAAGACGTGATTATTTCTAAACAGTGTTGTCTTCTAGTCGGTCAGATGCTCATCCCTGTGCTGGATTTGCATTAGCAAGCTTTGGGCAATTTCTTCGGAAATGACCCATCTCGCCACAGTTGTAGCAAGAACCTGGTGGAAAATGAGCTTGACCAGGATTGTTGTCAGCTTGATTTGGTGCAACTGCAGCTCAGCAAACTCTTGCTGTGTGACCTATAAGTCCACAAATTTGGCATTCGCGGCACTTCACACTAGCATGATGATGAATGTTACATTGGTTGCACAAGGGTGCAGTTCTGTTGTATGGCTTCCTAGCAGGGGGTTAAGCTGGTTGGTTGGGGGCAGCTTGATCATTGTGAGCAACCACGGCGAAGTTCTGGGAAGCTTTTCGCTTCCTTGACTTCTTGGAGGATTCAGTCTGTTCATCTTTGGGTTTCGATTCCTTGATTGGTTTCTTATCACCTTTTCGGAAAAGTTTACCTTTCCTGATTTGAGATTCAGTCAAGGTAGCAGATAGCTAAATGGCATGCCTAACTGTAGTGGGGTTACTACCAGTCACAATGTCTTGTACTGGGTCAGGGAAGCCATCAATATACTTTTCGATTGCCTTATCCAAAGGCGTAACCATATTCGGGCATAACAGACTTAACTCCTCATAACGATCCGTGTAGGCTCGATGCTCACCGCTATCTTGCTTAAGATCGTCAAATTCCCTTTTCAAGGCCTTGTTCTCGTGACGAAGACAGAATTCCTTCATCATCAGAGCTCGAAGCTCTTCCCACATTTGAGCCATTGCCACATCGGCACCCTTATCTCTCATCACACCATTCCACCATCTCAAAGCTCGTTTCTCAAAGACACTAGATGCGAATTCTACCTTTCGCTCATTTGGGCATTCAACATGTCTGAAGGTGCTCTCTAGACTCTCGAACCATTTCAGAAGTGCGGTCGCTCCTTGAGACCCAGAAAACTTTGATGGCTTAGCCGAGTTGAACGTCTTGAAGTTGCAGGGGACATTATTGTTGTTGAGAGCTTGGTTACATTGAACAACGATGTTCGGGATTGCAGCAGTCATTTGCTGCGTAATGACAGCTGCCAGCTCTTCAATAGGTACCTGATTTTCGCGTCGTGGAGGCATTCTAAAAAGGGGAAACAAGAGAGAAAACAAATGAAATGGCATTGGGTAAGAATAGGATGTTACAATTACCGCCCAAAAATCATGGGTGACGGTCATTTGTTTGAACCATGAAGCAAAAAAACGACACACAAAGGCTGAATCAAAGTAAATAGGTCCTCATAATGTATCACGGAGACATGCTCGCCTATAAGTGGACACTCACCCCAAGAGTTCCCAGGTAACAGTGACTGGTCCGATACTGCTGAATCAAAGTAAATAGGTCCTCAAAACTTATTTCTAAGTTATGTAAAGGTTATTTAAGGTATGTTAAGACTATTTCACTATTCCGGAGTGTTCGTTGCATTAAACTGGTTATATTTGCGCATCAGTGCGCGTATAACCTTCCAGAAAGAGATTTAAAGCTTGAATTCGAACAAGAATTGATATGTGCAAAAGATACACATATTTATACAAATCCCAAGTATGAAATACAATATTTCATTGGTTTGGTATTTGTTTGATGGTCGCAGAGGCACAGGTGTCACATTGTCGGTGAGGCAACGGGGTACTAGTTGATAGCGCTATTAGGCTTGACAACCTCACACCGTACCGGGGAGGAGGGGCGTGAACTAATGACATTAACGACATGACCAATGTTGATAGGCATTGGGGAAGGGCAAACGAACTGATGTCATCTTGCGGTATCGAGTTATTATCAACATGTCTTTAAACTAAAACACTTAACATGGATTTTGTTAAACAAAACTGTGAACTCGCCAGCTTTTTGCTGATATACTTTTCTGCATGCTTGCAAGTCGTTAGATGATTTCAGGAAATAGAGCTTGCAATCGGAGGAGCTGTGAATGTCATGGGTCATGACGTTGTTAACCTATCTAATATTATGCTATGTTTTGTGAACAAGTTGTTTCAAATACTTAGAACTATTTCAAATGCTTCCGCTGAATGTATTTTGTTTTAAACAGATGTTTTGAATTACACTTTTCACGTTGAATGAGATTTCGAGTTTATTATGTTACTATTAGTTCAATGTGATTAGTGGCTAGATCCTAGTACGTCACGCACCTCACGGTGGTTTCCGCAAGTGGTGTTTTGGGGGTGTGACAGTTTGGTATCAGAGCCACTGGTTATAGTGAACTAGGTTTTAAACGTTTTTATAAAAACAGACTATAACCGAATCAGTTCCGAAGGCGACCATGACACTCCGCTCTAGATTGAAAGGTTCGTCTTTACTTACTTTATACATTATACATTTAGCATACATGTACGCATTTTATTGCATATGGTTGCATATACAGTATTATAGCATCTCTAGAACTTCGTGATCCTTGTGGTTTTGACAACACCTTAGCTTTTAACACTCGAATATGAGCATCTTTTGACGCAAGCTAAGAGGAACTGAGATGAACATGCAAATCACCTTATTATCACGGGTGCACACGTAATAATAATTTGGGGTGCATGTGAGTCCTAGTGAGGCTTAGCGAGTGTAAAAGGATTCTGACCCATTATCCAAGATAATTGGGGATTCAACAATCTATAGGAGTCACAACGACGATTGACTTCTATTCAATCGTGATCTTACTCTTTCCACTCTTCTTGTGGATGCAGAATCACGAGCGGACGTGGTGGACGCGGTGGTGGACGTGGTGGTGGCCGCGGCGGTGGACGTTGCAACATCGTCATGACTCAGGTGGAGTTGACAGATCTTATCAATACACGTGTGGCTGAGGCATTGGAAGCCCAGCAAGCTGGTACGACACTTACCACAAGACAATTCTTGCTCTTTATTCGCATACACAAACTCTTAATCGTACGTTGTACATTCTTTTCACCTCTAGGTCAACAAATGAACCAGAATCAGAACAATCCGCCTGTTTGTACTTTCAAGACCTTCATGGATTGTAAACCACAGATGTTCAGTGGAACCGAGGGAGCAGTGGGACTACTCTGTTGGTTCGAGAAAGCCGAGTCACTTTTTGCTATGTGTAACTGTCCCGCTGGGGACAGGGTGAAGTATGCTACGGGCACACTGGAGGATGGTGCCTTAACCTGGTGGAATGCCCAGGTGCAGATGTTAGGCATCGAAATGGTAAATGCAACTACATGGAATGACTTTAAGGAGTTAATACGGGAGGAGTACTGTCCTCGTGACGAAATTTTGAAGTTGGAAAGTGAGTACTACAACATGAAGATTGTGGGGTCTGAGATCGAGGCCTATACGAAACGATCTCACGAGCTTGCAAACATGTGTCCTAACTTATCACGACCACCACACAGGAGAATCGAGCTGTACATCAATGGATTAGCGCCACAAGTCAAGGGTTTAGTTACTGCAACAAATCTTGATAATCTACCATGAATCATTCGTTTAGCTCACAAGATCACCGACCAGGAAGTTGAGCGTGGCTCGCTACCACCACGTGTTGCTGCTACTACTACTACGACTCCCGTTACTAACAATAAGCGTAAGTGGAATGACTCAGACAAGTCTTCCAGCTCAAACTAGCAATAGAAGAAGATTGATAACAACAACAACCGCAACTTCAACCAGTCTTCCTCTGCAAATCAGAACCAGAACAACAACCAGAATCAAGGTTCTTATGCATGTAAGCAACCGAAGTGCAACAAGTGCAACTACCATCATCATGGGTAGTGCACTCGAGTCTGTCATAGGTGCGATAAGGTAGGTCACATGGCGAAAGACTGTAGAGCTCCATTCCCGAAACAACAACAGCAACAGCCACAGCAACAACAGAGACGACAACCACAACAAAATTAGGGTTATCGGAAGGGATGCTTCCAGTGTGGAAGTGTGGGTCATATTAAAAGGAATTGCCCACAATTGAACAACAATAACAATAACGCCAGGAACAACAACAACGAGAACAATGGTAATAACGGCGGAAATGGTGCTCGTGGGAGGGCATTCATTATTGCTTCTAGCGATGCCAGGAATGATGGCAACATCGTGACCGGTATGTTTTCTGTGATCAATCTTTTCACCTCAGTTTTATTCGATTCCGGTGCCGATTGGAGCTACGTGTCTTTGAAATTCACAAGACTGTTAGGATCGACCCCAACACCTCTCGAAACCAAACACGTTGTAGAATTGGCTGATGGCAAGCCAATTGAAGTGTCTCATGTTCATATTGGGTGCAAACTCGACCTTCTAGATCAAGTGTTCGGCATTGACCTACTCCCTGTCACTCTTGGAAGCTTTGATGTAGTCGTCGGTATGGACTGGTTGTCCAAACACCGAGCCGATATTCTCTACAAAGAGAAGATCATCCGTGTTCCTCTCCCTAGTGCAGACTCACTGTCTGTTAAGGGTCACCAAGGTGGTGCTGCGGTTGGCATCATTTCAGCTATGAAAATCCAGAAGTGCTTACGAAAGGGTTATCCTGCTATCTTAGCACTAGTTACCGATACCCATTCTGAGGAAAGGAAGATCGAAGACATTCCGGTCGTTCATGACTTTTCGGTCGTATTTCGCGAGAAACTTCCAGGACTACCTCCACATCGAAAGGTGGAATTTCAGATCGAACTTACGCCAGGAGTAGCTCCGATTGCTCGTGCTCCTTATCGTCTTGCACCAGGAGAGTTGCAAGAACTGTCTAATCAACTCCAGGAACTGTTGGATAGAGGTTTTATCTTACCTAGTTCTTCGCCGTGGGGAGCCCCAGTCCTATTCGTGAAGAAGAAAGACAGGTCTTTCCGCATGTGCATCGATTATCGCGAACTCAACAAGGTGACGGTCAAGAACCGTTATCCTCTACCTCGTATCGACGATCTATTTGACCAGTTGCAAGGGTCAAGCTTCTACTCGAAAATCGATCTAAGATCGGGCTACCATCAGATGAGAGTCCGAGAGGAAGATGTTCTCAAAACAGCCTTCCGAATGCCGTATAGCCACTACGAGTTTTGGGTCATGCCATTCGGGTTGACTAACGCACCTGCGGTCTTCATGGATCGCATGAACCGTGTGTGCAAACAGTATATTGATGATTTCGTCGTTGTGTTTATCGATGACATATTAATCTATTCTAAGAGCAAGGAGGACCACGAGCGGCACTTGCGTCTTATCTTGGAACTCCTGAGGAAGGAGCAACTTTACGCGAAATTCTCCAAGTGTGATTTCTGGATTCGAGAAGTCCACTTTCTCGGGCACGTAGTCAACGAATCGGGAATACATGTAGATCCAGCAAAGATTGATTCTATCAAGAAATGGGCGGCACCTAAGACTCCTATGGAGGTGCGATAATTTCTTGGTCTAGCAGGGTACTACCGCAGATTCATTGAGGGATTCTCAAGAATCGCTCAACCTCTTACCGCTTTAACTCAGAAAGGTGTCACGTATTCGTGGGGAGCGAAACAGGAGAGCGCCTTCCAACTTTTGAAACAAAAACTCTGCAGTGCACGAATTTTGTCTTTACCCGAAGGTACGGACGACTTCGTAGTGTACTGTGATGCTTCTATTCAGGGTCTCGGTTGTGTTTTTGATGCAACGCGAGAAAGTGATAGCTTATGCTTCTCGGCAGTTGAAGGTACACGAGAAGAATTACACGAATCATGACTTAGAGTTAGGAGACGTGGTTTTTGCACTTAAAATCTGGAGGCATTACTTGTACGGTACTAAATGCACCATTTATACCGATCACAGGAGCCTTCAGCACATTTTCGATCAGAAAGAGTTGAACATGCGACAGAGTCGTTGGGTCGAACTCTTAAACGGTTACAATTGTGCCATTAAGTATCATCCAGGTAAAGCTAATGTTGTAGCTGATGCCATCAGTTAGAAGGAAACTAAACCTAAACGTGTTCGAGCCTTACAACTCACTATCCATTCCAACCTTCCTAGCCAGATTCGTTCTGCCCAGATCGAAGCGTTGAAAGACGAAAACCTACAAGCTGAATCCATGCGGGGCATGGAGAAACAACTTGTAACAAAATCTGACGGAATTCGCTACTTCATGGAGCGAATATAGGTCCCTTCGCATGGTAATCTCAGAGAGCTTGTGATGGATAAATCACACAAGTCTAGGTACTCTGTTCATCCGGGTTCTGATAAGATGTATCAGGATACGAAAATCTTGTACTGGTGGCCGAGCATGAAAGCGAATATAGCGACGTATGTGAGCAAATGCTTGACTTTTGCGAAAGTCAAGGTTGAATACCAAAAACCGTCTGGTTTGCTTCAGCAACTAGAAATACCCATGTGGAAATGGGAATAGATTGCCATGGATTTTATCACCGGCCTACCAAGAACTTAAAGCGAAAACGATACCATTTGGGTGATCGTTGACCGTTTAACAAAATCTGCACACTTCCTTGCGATCAATGAAACTCACAAGTTTTCGCAACTTGCTAGTATATACTTGAAGGAAGTGGTTTCTAGGCATGGGGTGCCGACTTCTATCATTTCTGATCGCGATCTGCGTTTTACGTCTGATTTGTGGCAAGCGATGCACAAATCATTCAGCTCACGTTTAGACATGAGCACTGTTTATCACCATCAGACGGATGGTCAGAGTGAACGAACTATCCAGACACTCGAAGACATGCTGCGAGCATGTGTGATCGATTTTGGTAAGGGTTAGGAAAGGCATTTACCTTTGGTAGAGTTTTCCTACAACAATAGTTACCATTCTAGCATTCACGCAGCTCCGTTCGAGGCGTTGTACGGGCGGAAATGCCGATCTCCTCTTTGTTCGGCTGAGGTGGGTGACAGCCAAATCACGGGTCCAGAACTTGTACTCAAAACTTCTGAGAAGATTGTTCAAATCAGAAATCGTATGGCGGCAGCACGTGATCGCCAGAAAAGCTACGTCGATAAGCGTAGGAAACCCTTGGAATTCACCGTGGGTGATTGTGTTCTATTGAAAGTCTCACCCTGGAAGGGTGTGGTTCGTTTTGGGAAGCTCGGCAAGCTTAATCCACGTTATGTTGGACCGTTCAAGATTTTGGAAAGAATCGGTAAGGTGGCTTACAGACTTGAGTTTCCTGACGAACTTGGTAATGTTCACGACGTTTTTCACATCTCTAATCTGAAGAAGTGTTTGTCTGATGAAACACTTGTGGTTCCTTTACAAGAATTAAAGATCGATGAGAAGCTGCACTTCATCGAGGAACCAGTCGAAATCATGGACCGAGTGGTTAAAGTTCGTAAACACAGTCATATACCCATTGTGAGAGTTCGTTGGAACTCAAGACGTGGACCGGAGTTCACATGGGAACGCGAGGATTAGATGAAACTAAAGTATCCTCATCTATTCCAAACTACTGAACCTAATTCTGTTGCAACTAGTGAATTTCGGGACGAAATTCCATTTCAAGTTGGGGATGATATGGTACCCGCGAAAAACCCATAGTCACCTTGACTTGTCGTTCCTTCTCTCAGAGATTGCTTAGCAAATTTCGGGAGGAAATTTCTTTCAACTTGGGGATGATGTGACAACCCGCAACTTCAGGTTACTACTTTAACTTAACCACAGTTAATTTAATCATACATTCATAGCACTGCATTTGACTAGGGTTACTTAAATGAGTCTACGTTGGTAATTCAGGGAATTATCGGAACACATACATGATAACTTATGCGTTACATGACAAATACGTGAATTATATGCTCTATTTGTAAATTACAAGTTGTTATGTGCTTTGTGTGAAAATTAATTAGTTAGGGGTGTTTAGTGTTAATAATGAAAATAAAACAAAACTCCTTAACCCTAATCATTTCTCACCAATTCCAATCATACGGCAGTTGCAAGTTCTCTATCATTTAGGGTTTCACAAATCTCTAAACCTTTAATCTTTGATCTCTCAATTCTTCAAGAACAAATTCCAAATCGAATCTAAGGTAATGTTTATGTTATACGTTGTTACTTTTATTCGATTGATTTCATGCAAACCCTAGTCCTCCAAACAATGATTCTGTGTTTAGTTGATCCCTCAGATTGTTTGTACAATGGTTTGTGATTGTGTAATGATTTTCCTGTGATTAGGATCAATTCACATGCTAGAATTTTTAAACTTTTGGTTGATTCATATGGTAGATTAGGGTTTTGATCGTACTGATTGTGATTGTAACTGTTGTATTGAAATTTTAGTTTTGCTAATTATGTGCATTGTTTGTCCGGAGTAATAGTCAGGCTTTGTGAAGTCACAAAGTCAGACTTTACTCATGTCAGGACTTATATTGGTTTAAAGAGCAGGGTTTGTTAAGCCCTTATATTTTAGTTAGAGTTTTCATGTTAAAAAGAGAAGTCCAGAGTTTTTATAATAAAGGTCAGGGTTTTCACAAACATAAAGAGGGAGTCAGGAGATGCCACTTGAAGTCCGAGTTTAATAACATATAAATGTATGGGTCCGAGTTTTAGGAGGTGTTACGGTTCAGAGTTTGTTAAAGTGGGTTATACCTTTCGAGTTATGGATTAAACACTTGAGGGTCGAGTTTCTTTAGTTGTCAGGACTTGAATTAATCAGAGTTTTATAAGATAATGATCCGAATTAAATCATGAAATATGATATGAGTTTAGGGGAGTTGAGTGCGTCAGAGTTTGACATTAAAGAAATCTAAATCATCCAAGTTTAGTAAACAAACTCTTCATGGTCCGAAAATACACAATCAGAGTTTATTTAGATACGTGGGGTCTGGGTTTAGTGGAGTTCATGTAGTCCAAGTTTAATAAAAACATTGGGTTCGAGTTGTTTAAATCTTGTGGTCCGAGTTTAAACAAGTAAGGAGTGTCCCAGTTTACTAAATTATGTAAGAGTTTACCTGTAAACAACACAATTGTCAGGGTTTTCATTAGTTGTGAGAGGAGTGCGAGTTTGGTTGTATTAGTCAGAGTTTATATAAGGTCCTTCAGTCGTCCGTTTTTATTAATCACACTAGGAAGATCCGAGTTTAACCAGGGAACTTAGGGGCGGGGTTTCCTTCACTGTTTCCGAGGTTTATTCAAGAATGATAACATCCGAGTTTAGTAGAAAGCACATGTCCGAGTTTACATAGCTTCCATTTAGTTTTAAAAGACCTGAGGATGAATTAATTATGTCTCTGAAAGTTTCCGATTAAATGAGTAGACATAAATTAACTGGTGGCGTAATTACTTATTTTGGGCCAATAATTATTTGAGTTAGTAGTGTAAATACATGCCAATATAATCATTCATGTGGGCCTAAAGGGTGGTCATCTTCATCTATTAAACTAGCTTATTCCTTATTCTTTAGAAATTAGAATCTCACGAATCAATTTATATTTGGTTTAATGTACAACACAGTTTCATTTCTTTAACAATTGTTCAATACAAAACGGTTGTCCAAATTCATGTATATGCGCATATGATAACGAGAGTTTTGTTGTATGTTATGATATAAGTTATGTGAATTATGAGATGTCAGTGTTTCTCGAATTGCCAACTACTGTCATACACTACAGAATTCTACTATGCATTACTGTAACCGTATGCTAAACTAGTAAACTTGATCACATGGAACACTGTCGTTTGGACATTAGGGTATTGCATGACTATTCATACGTATACTTACATCTATTATACCTTAGGCCACGTGTAACGGACCTAGCACTCACTTGTATTTAACGCGTTAGAGCACATTATCAATTACCGAGCAAACTAAGGTGAGTTCACTACTCTTTTTCACAAGCATGCGTCCTGGGGAGAGACAAACGAACTAATATTCCGGGTAGGAATACTGTTATTACTGTAGTTTAACTTCGATGTTGGATAATACACTCAACTCTATCACTTTAAGTCCCATCTTACTACCGAACTAGTTGTCGGGGAGGCAACGGGGTATTAGTTGATAGCACTATTAGGCTTGACAACCTCACACCGCCCTGGGGAGGACGGGCGTGAACTAATGACCTTAACCACATGACCAATGTTGATAGGCATTGGGTAAGGGCAAATGAACTGATGTCATCTTGCGGTATCGAGTTATTATCAACATGTCTTTAAACTAAAACACTTAACATGGATTTTGTTAAACAAAACTGTGAACTCGCCAGCTTTTTGCTGATACACTTTTCTGCATACTTGCAGGTCGTTAGATGATTTCAGGAAACGGAGCTTGCAATTGGAGGAGCTGTGGATGTCATGGGTCGTCACGTTGTTAACCTATCTAATATTTTGTTATGCTTTGTGAACAAGTTGTTTCAAATACTTAGAACTATTTCAAATGCTTCTGCTAAACGTATTTTGTTTTAAACATATGTTTTGAATTACACTTTGCACGTTGAATGACATTTCGAGTTTATTATGTTACTATTAGTTCAATGTGATTAGTAGCTAGATCCTGGTACGTCACGCACCTCGCGGTGGTTTCCGCATGTGGTGTTTTGGGGGTGTGACAGACGTGAATTCACAGTTTTGCCTCCGTAACAGTGCGTACTCAAGTTCGGTTTCCTTGGTTCATTTTGCAACCTATAAATTTGCTAGGTTTTGTTAGACCCTTCGGTCTTGTAACGGTTCTTAGTCTTAAATATTTAGTAAGACTTGTTCGGGAATAATTTTTGTTTGAGTTGCACCTTCGGTGTATGATGTTTATATAATTTCCCATAATTATATAAAGTTTCAAGTTTGATATACTAGTTAAAATTATTATATTTTAACTTATATTATCTGCATGCATCGTATATATATCATTTGTGATTACGATGGGTTCGTAAAAAATAATATATTTTTTATTTGATTTGATATATATTAATTCCATATGCATGTCTTTATAATGTACATGACCGTTGATACCGTTTGTTAAGTATTATAATTGTATATATATCCCCAAATATAGGTATACTTGTATCATGAGCATTTTATGTTTCTTACTTTGTATTCTCATAACTAAGTATAATACTTGTATAAGGGTATTTTACCAAGTGTCAGTAATATATGTTGGTATGTATGTTAGGCCTTTGGATCAGGATCTGTTCGTCTCGAACGTGAATGAATCGATCACGATCAATGTGCGGAATCCATTGATTGTGTCTACGAATCAACAACAGCAGAAATCAGCGGTTAAACTCCTTTGATTATCTATTCAAATGATTGAAAGTACACGAGCACCGGTAGAGAATCAGAATGGCAGAGGTTCAGTAAAAGAGCAGCCAAAAGTCTTCTAACACTAACCCAAGCCGAGTATTTATAGGCAACACAGGGAGGAGTTACGTGTCTTCTGATCGGGTGGCAACCCAATCGGGTGGTCATCCGATCGGGTGGTCATCCGATCGGGTGGTCATCCGATCGGGTGGCCATCCGATCGGATGACATCAGTCAACCTTCGGACGTCACTTTTACAATACATCACCATTCCCTGTGTTGTCGTTACACACATACATACAAAATACATACAAAAGACATATACAATACAAAATAAGACTCTATGCAGATGAAAGCTACAGAAATATGAACTAACAAACTCCCCCTTGGATGTAGCTGTAGTCCTTCCAGCATAGTCTTCAGTCTTTCCTCTTACGTCTTTGATCTCTTGCCCTCTGCCTCCTCTGTTCTGCTTTTTCTTCTAACATTTTTCGCCTCATAACTCTTCCTTCTTCAATCCACCATTTTCTGTACACTGGATCACCGTCACGCTTTCTATCCCACTTAGGAATCTTGTTTTCTTCCTTTTCTATCGGTGTTTGATCAGTAGGCGGCGGTCTCATCCACTTGAACTTTCCAATCTTTGCAGCTTTATCAGAAATAGCCTTGAATCTCTGCTCACGCTTGTACTTCTTCAGAAATTCATCAATCTCAAGATCTCTCCATTTTGACTTCCAGTATTGTCACACCCCGACCGCGTAAAACAACAAACCACGGCGGAAACGTCGTGTGGCAGAATTATTGTTTCAAAACACATGATAATTTAAGTTAAGTTTTACAAGCTTAAATTATTACATTGTCTTAGTTCAAACAAAACACATAACATAACAGATGATAACTTTCTTGATTTTAGATTGCTAAGGCCTAAGTCACCCTAAGTGTAGCTCGCTCACATCAAACATTCGCTCCTGAAACATATGTAAAAGTACATACGTCAGCATAAAAATGCCTGTGAGTAACATAGGTGTAGTGTTGAAGATTCATGACTTTGAATGTTAAAAGAAATGTTTAATGAAAAGTAGTCATGAACCTTATAAAATATTTTATTTTATAAAATCATATGTAAAATCAAATGATATAAAAGAATGATGTATGGTTAATTTAATAACCAAATAAAAATAATATGTATAAAATGTGTCATGTCTTGTCTTTGTTGGAGTGGTTTAGATAACGTCACGATATGCAATACAATAAAAGCACTTATATATAGGAAGCACCAGCGGCGTATCCACCATGCTTTTATCATATTACACACGTCTCGTTACATAAATCACTTATTAATAACCATGAAATAATGTCTTGTTTAAATGTCAATGTCCAATGTCAAATGTCAAATGTCCAATATAAACCATGTCTTGTATGGCGAATAAATAGTATTTACTCAAGCCAAATGCATAATGTCATGTATAAACAAATGTCTTAGGTAATCAAATTGTCTTGTACAAAACAAAGTCTTTGAATAAACAAAAGTTTAAAACAAAAGTTATGTTTTGAAAACCATTGCTTTTATTGATATGAACATTTATACGGTTTGTCTATCGCATACACTCAAGCCTTGAAACTGTCAGATAAACCCTTATCAGGATCAAGGTTTATCAAAAAAATGTATTCGGATTCTGTCATTCCCCTTCCGAAATACCTAGAAAGCGGGAACGGGATTTGTCAAGTCCTATAGCGCTATTACATACTACCGAGCGGCGTGATCAATGTTAATGAATGTACTACTTTTTTAAACATACCAAATGTCTTTTCAATGTAAGCATGTCATGAAAATGTCTTTGTAAAACCATGTAATAGGTATACTAAGTCAATATGCCAATAAAATGTCTTCGAAACCAAATGTTAGGTATACTAAGTCAATATACCATAAAAATGTCTTTGAAATAATGTATTATATGTAATATGTAATAAAACATGTATAATGTCATGAAAACGAAAAGTAAAGTTATGCACATATGCTTCACCCCAAAAACATTTGAAAACGTAAAAATAGGGGAACTATGTACTCACCTTTGGGTGCGTTTTTATATGTTAACAAAATCCCTCAAATTGTTTATTCGTCCTAAATTAAATAAGAACGATTTAATAATCAAAGACTCACAAAAATACCTAAGTTTCTCCGATACTTAGAATTTTCACATAACTTTGAGAATTTCTCAAAAAGTTATTATTTTTGATTATATTGGTGTATTTATATATATGAGTTCATATATATATTTTAAAAAATTTGCGACTTGAACGATTTTATTGGTGACCCTCATCATGTTATAAGCAATATATCTACGATTTGCGCGTCGTAATATATATACTCATTGTGACATAAAATAAATATCGTAACACACATAATCTTGTCAACTATAAACATGTCATCATACACATATTATAAAACACATAACACATTGTAACACATAAAATTTACCCATTATAGTGTAGGTTAAAAAACACGTATTTTAGCGATTCGGTAACGTTTTTGGGCGTCGGAAGTCACGTATGACCAACCAAACACCAAGTAAACTTAATATAAGTTAAAATACTTATTTTTATATCAAAAATATCAGTTTACTTACTGATCTAAAACAGTTTTATAAAAATCCTCTGAAAAGCCGATTTTTAACCGTTTTACCGCATAGTTTTGCATCAAACGTTACCCTAACCATCCCAAATCGTAATGACTTGATATTTTAACATATCCCATGATATTTACTGAATAAAATAATGGTTATACTCATGATAGTGCATGTCTCACATAAAGCACATAAATCATGCAAATTTCACATATTTTACCACTTTCTAAGCTATATGTACAACATGCAAAGCTATCAAACCTATGACAAAGTTTCATGCCATTATAATATGCCAAATAATGTTATTTTTAGTGTTTATAATCTGTTCTAAAACATTTTTGTCATACAATCATTTTTTTATCATTTCTTGAGCTTTAAATCAACATGTATTCTTATGTACAAGTGTCTAAAGCACACTATCATATCATCATCATTTCATATGAATTTAAATGCATCAAACATGTGATTTATTCATGTTTATTTGCTTATTTAATTGAAAATTCATTATATCACGCACAAATCATCAAACACTTGCATTTTAACTATCATTCAAGAACAAGCAACAACTTAAAAATTCTCAAATATGTCTAATAAATTTTTTTGGCCATTTACATGTCAAAATACTAACATTGTTTCAAATAATAACTCATGATTCAATCACTCCTTTATATCTCTAACATATTTGCCCATAATCTTGTTCATGCAAGCAAATCATCCTAAACAAGTATTTATCAAAAATCAACTCAAACTCGAACCTCAAACACATACATATATATGTACGGTTATATATACACACATATATACCACCATTTTTATTTTGTATCAAGACTCATTTCTTTTTCGATTTCAAGTTTGTGAAAAATTCCAAGATTCAAGAAAAACTTCCAATCATCAAGAACAACCATGAACCAAATGCTTGATTTAAACATAAACTTTATACCTTCAAGATTCAAGTAAGTTTTTGATGAGATTTTGATGTTATGGAGCTTTAAATCACTTGAAAACTCCTTGGAAACTCCTTTGGATCTTCACACCAACTTGAAATTAGCTTGGAATGGAGTTTGATCTTGAAGAACAAGGTTGCAAAGATGAAGATGGGAGTGGTGATGGTGTGGACGGTTATGGGGGAGGAGAGAGAGGGGAGATTTGTTTTGATTTGTGTTGAGATCTTGAAGATTATAAATAGAGATATGGAAGATATGAAGATATTGCATTCATCAACAAGTGGAAAATGAAAGGAAAAGAAGTGGGCACAAGTCTTCATACATACATACACGAAATATACATATATATATGCACAAAATACACATAAATGATATATGTAGGTTAAAAAAACAGGTGTTTAACTGGATACCGGGTATTTTATCAAGCGTTTAAATCCCGGTTTATGGCGTTCTAAATTATTTTTATTATTCTATAAAAATAAACTCACGAAAATATTACTGAAATAAATTTCAGTTGCCGAGACTGGCTGCGTTGCCTGCGTTTTCAGTAGAAGCACTGTGTTACGCAGTTACACGCGGTACACGCTTAAACTTTGAAAAAATAATGTTTTTAAGAGTTTTAATTTATTTTTCAACACGAACATAAATAAAAATAAAATAAAATTTTAATCATAACAGAATATTTTTTAGGATTTAAATATTATCCGAGCGGTCACCAACGTTCGTTTCGCAGTTTTGTCGCAAATAGTTCTAAAGTTCGAATAAACATGTTTTTGCCATATTGAATCCTTCGAAAGTTATTTCTAAGTTATGTAAAGGGTATTTAGGGTACGTTTGGCTTATGTCACAGTTCCGGAGTGTACGACGCGTTAAACTGATTATGTTTATGTATCTGTTTATGATTTCACTTCCAGAACAAGTTTGAGAGTTCGGAATTGAACAATTATTGAAAACGTACTAATGTCACAAATAATTAAAAAAATATTGAAATTAAAACACCATATTTTATTAAATACAAAGTTGTTCGGAATAGTACACGGGTTAAAATACACAGATGTCACAGTCTCCCCCTACTTTTGGAAATTTCGTCCCGAAATTTAATTAGAGGAAACTTGTAGGAAAAGGTGTGGATATTTCGCCTTCGTTTGATCCTCTTGTTCCCAAATAAACTCTGGGCCACGTTTGGATTCCCAGCGAACTTTGACTATCCGTATGCGCTTGCGCTTGAGCATTTTGACTTGATGGTCCAATATTTCCACAGGTTTCTCGACGAAGTGCATCGTGTTGTCGACACGAATTTCATCAAGGGGGATGTGGAGGTTTTTGTCAGCCAAACACTTTTTCAGATTGGACACGTGGAAAGTTGGATGAACATTTCCAAGTTAAGGAGGCAGCTCAAGTCTGTAGGCTACTTTTCAGTTTTCCTTTGTTCCCAAATCTGATTACACCTTTCCAAGGAGATACCTTGAGTAGGACGAGATCACCGACTTGGAATTCTAAAGGCTTGCGTCATCTATCCGCGTAACTCTTTTGACGGCTTCTAGCTGTTAAGAGGTTGTCGCGAATTTTCTTGACTTTGTCTGTAGTCTCTCGAATGAATTCAGGTCCAGTGAGCTGAGCTTCACCAATCTCATTCCAGCAGACCAACGAACGACATTTTTGACCGTATAAAGCTTCGAAAGGAGCCATGTTGATGCTGGAGTGATAACTATTATTGTAGGAGAATTCGATCAATGGAAGATGCGAATCCCAACTACCACCAAAATCGATCACACAAGCTCAAAGCATATCCTCCAATTTCTGGATTGTTCTTTCAGATTGTCCATCCGTTTGAGGATGATAAGCTGTGCTCAAATTGAGTTGGGTTCCCATAGCAGATTGCATGGTTCTCCAAAAGTGAGATGAGAATCGAGCATCTCGGTCAGATATGATGTTCAAAGGAACACCATGTCGGGATACAATTTCATCCACATAGATCTTGGTAAGCTTTTCAGCAGAGAGATCCTCACGGATTGGCAAGAAGTGAGCAGATTTTGTCAAACGATCAACTACTACCCAAATGGCATCATGACCTCTATTAGTGCGCTGTAGTTTGGTAATGAGATCCATGGCAATGTTTTTCCATTTCCAAACTGGAATCTCTGGTTGTTCCAATAATCCAGAGGGATGTTGATGTTCTGCCTTAACCTTCAGACAAGTAAGGCATTTTGATACGTATAAGGCAATGTCTTTCTTCATTCCCGGCTACCAATATTGGGTTCGAAGATCCTTATACATTTTGTCTGCACCAGGATGAATAGAATAACGAGACTTATGAGTTTCATCCATAAGCAAGGTGCGAATATTGTCTATATTTGGGACCCACAAACGGCCCATGAAATAGAATATCCCAAAGTCTCTCAATTCAAGCTCAGGTTTAATGTGACACGGTAATTCTTTACCCATTAAGCCTTGTGTAACACAAGTATGTTGAGCTTGAAAGATGCGGGTTTGAATATCAGATCGAACTCGAACACAATGAAGCTTGTCTTTTTCTTTTCGACTTAACGCATCGGCTACGACATTCGCCTTACCAGGATGATAGCGAATCTCGCAGTCGTAGTCGTTTAGAAGTTCCACCCAACGTCCTTGTCTCATGTTTAGTTCTTTCTGATTGAAGAGGTGTTGGAGACTTTTGTGGTTAGTGAAAACCACACATTTTGTTCCATAAAGGAAGTTCCTCCAAATTTTGAGAGCAAAAACCACAGCGCCTAACTCAAGATCATGAGTCGTGTAGTTTTTCTCATGGATTTTCAATTGTCTTGACGCGTAGGCTAGGACTTTGTTTCTTTGCATGAGAACACAACCAAGGCCTAGATTCGATGCGTCACAATATACAACAAAGTCGTCGTTTCCCTCAGGTAAAGACAACACAGGAGCGTCACATAGTTTATGTTTCAAGGTTTGAAAAGCTTCTTCTTGTTTGGGTCCCCGCTCAAAAGGTTTATTCTTTTGAGTTAAGGCTGTCAGAGGAACCGCAATCTTGGAGAAGTTTGCAATAAAGCGACGGTAGTAACCCGCGAGACCCAGAAATGAACGAACCTCGGTAGGAGTAGTTGGTGTATTCCAAGCCTTAATCGCACTGATTTTGACGGGATCTACATGTATACCTTGTTCGTTAACAATATGTCCCAAAAATTAAACTTCCCTAAGCCAAAATTCACACTTGGAGAATTTAGCGAAAAGTTGTTCCTTCTTTAGGAGTTCCATTATTAGACGGAGATGTTGTTCCTGGTCAGATCGTGTCTTGGAATAAATCAAGATGTCATCAATGAAAACGATGATGAATTTATCTAAATAAGGCTTACAAACCCTATTCATTAAGTCCATGAAGACGGCAGGAGCATTCGTTAAACCGAAAGGCATAACAGTAAACTCATAGTGGTCGTATCATGTGCGGAAAGCAGTCTTAGGGATATCTTCTTCGGATACGCGAAGCTGATGATACCAAGAACGTAGATCAATCTTCGAAAAGCAGGTAGCACCCTGAAGCTGATCAAAGAGATCATCAATGCGAGGTAGGGGATATCAATTTTTGATGGTGAGTTTGTTAAGCTCACGGTAATCGATACACATTCGGAAAGATCCATCCTTCTTCTTTTCAAATAGGACAGGCGCGCCCCAAGGGGAAAATCTTGGATGAATAAATCCTTTGTCTGATAACTCCTGTAGCTGCTTCGACAACTCTTGCATCTCAGATGGTGCAAGACGGTATGGAGATTTAGCAATCGGGTTAGCACCAGGTACAAGGTCAATACAGAACTCGATTTGACGCGCTGGGGGTAAACCAGGTAAGTCTTCAGGAAAAACCTCCGGATAATCCCGAACGACAGGGATGTCTTGAACAGTTTTACACTTGTCTTTCTCCTCTACGACACGTACCAAGAAAGCCACATAATTCTTTCATAGATATCTATGAGCTTGGGTGCTAGACATTAGTTTGAGGCTACTAGCGGGTTTTTCTCCACGAACTTCTAAGACTTCACCAGACGAAAGAGGCACACGAATAATCTTGTCAAAACAACCCACTTCTGCACTGTATTTGGACAACCAATCCATCCCTACTATAACATCGAAACTCCCAAGTTGCATTGGCGTGAGGTCAATGGGAAAAAGATGATCGTTGAGGTTCAACTGGCAATTTCAAATGACTGAATCGAGTACAAAGGATTCACCACTGGCTAACTCTAATGTCAAGGGTTTTCCTAGTTTTCTTCTAGGCTTTGCAAGCAAAGGTTCAAAAGCTAGGGATACAAAACTCTTGTCGGAACCTGAATAAAAAAGAATAGAAGTAAGTTGGTTGTTAACATAGAACGTCCCGTTGACCACCTCATTGTCGGCACGCGCTTCATTGGCATTGATGTTGTATGCTCGTCCACGAGCCGGGTTCGCATTAGCCAAGTTCGGGCATTTGTTCCTGTAGTGAGTCAAATCTCCACAATTGTAGCAAGACCCAGGCGGAAAAGGAGGTCGTGCAGGATTTGCTGGCTGTTGGGCAGGGTTTTGTGCCGCTTGATTCGGAGCAGGAGGAGAGCGACATGTGTTAGCCAAATGGCCATATCTTCCACAGTTGTTGCAAAGACGACACTGAAGATGTGGTTGATGATGACAATTGCACTTGTTACAAAGAGGTGCAGTACCAACATACTGTTTCTTAGCAGGTGGTTGTGCTGGCTGGGTAGGAGCAGCTTGATTGGTCTGTGCACAACGACAAAGTTCTTGGAAGCCTGACGCTTCCTAGATTTCTTCGAGGTTTCAACTTTCTTTCCCTTCTTCTTCTCTGTCTTGTCAGATGGTTTCTTGTCACCCTTGCGGTGGAGTTTACCCTTCTTGACTTGAGACTCAGTCAAGGTCGCAGCTAGCTCAATAGTTTGTCTAACCGTGGTAGGGTTGCTGCCGGTGACAATATCCTGAACAGGATCAGGCAGACCATCTATGTACTTCTCAATCGCCTTGTCCAAAGGCGTGACCATAGTGGGACATAGCAGGCTTAGTTCTTCGTATTGGTCTGTGTAGGCACGGTGCTCTCCACTATCTTGCTTAAGATCATGGAATTCGTCCTCCAGTGCCCTCAGTTCATGACGAGGACAAAATTCCTTCATCATAAGAGTGCGAAGCTCTTCCCAAGTTTGAGCCATTGCCACGTTGGCACCTCTGTCCCTCATCACACCATTCCACCAAGTAAGCGCCCTTTTCTGAAACACACTTGACGCAAACTCAACCTTTCGTTCATTCGGGCATTGAACGTGACGAAACGTACTCTCGAGACTCTCGAACCACTGTAGGAGCCCAGTTGCTCCTTCTGACCCAGAAAACTGAAGCGGTTTAGCCGAATTGAAAGTCTTAAAGTTGCATGGAACAGGTGCGTTGTTATTGTTGTTTGCTTGGTTTAACTGAGTTACTAGTTTCGGGAGTACAGTAGCAATTTGCTGAGCGATCAAGGCTGCCATTGCGGCGTCTTGAGTTTGATCACGTTGAGGAGGCATCTAAAAGAAAAGGAACACAAGGAAATGTGTGAGATTGACATAAGACAATCAAAAGGAGTATTGAAAATATCGACAAAACAAAGGAAGGTGGTCATTTGTTTGTTACTTAAAATAAACAAACGACACACAGTGACTAATCAAAGTAAATAGGTCTACATAATGCATAATGAAGACATGCTTTAGCCTATAAGTGGATACTCACCCCAAGAGTTCCCAGGTAAGAGTGACTGGTCCGATTATGTGGATTTGTACGAACACTCTAGCCTTAGACAAAAAACTCAGGGTACAAGGTCCCACCCTTCCGGATTTCACGTGTTCACATTATTAAGACCAAAACTTTGACAAAATTTGAAAACTTTAAAGGTGTAAAGCCTCAAAACAAATCATCTAAGGATAGATGATTGATTTTCAAATGGAATTGAGATTTGTGTACTTGTTTTGGTAATCACCTAAGGATAGGTGATAGTATTGTTTTAAGATCTAAACACAAGGTAACTTGTGTTAGGGTCCTAGAAAGGTTATAGTCTAGGTCAAAATTTTACTAATAAGCTAATTCTCTATAACCATGAGCTCTGATACCAACTCTTCTGTCACACCCCGACCGCGTAAAACAACAAACCGCGGCGGAAACGTCGGTGAGTCGTGTGGCAGAAGTATTGTTTCAAAACAAATGATAATTTAAGTTAAGTTTTACAAGCTTAAATTATTACATTGTCTTAGTTCAAACAAAACACATAACATAAAAGATGATAACTTTCTTGATTTTAGATTGCTAAGGCCCAAGTCGCCCTAAGTGTAGCTCGCTCACATCAAACATTCGCTCCTGAAACATATGTGAAAGTAAATACGTCAGCATAAAAATGCCTGTGAGTAACATAGGTGTAGTGTTGAAGATTCATGACTTTGAATGTTAAAAGAAATGTTTAATGAAAAGTAGTCATGAACCTTATAGAATATTTTCTTTTATAAAATCATATGTAAAATCAAATGATATAAAAGAATGATGTATGGTTAATTTAATAACCAAATAAAAATAATATGTATAAAATGTGTCATGTCTTGTCTTTGTTGGAGTGCTTTAGATAACGCCACGATATGCAATACAATAAAATCACTTATATATAGGAAGCACCAGCGGCGTATCCACCATGCTTTTATCATATTACACAGGTCTCGTTACATAAATCACTTATTAATAACCATGAAATAATGTCTTGTTTAAATGTCAATTTCCAATGTCAAATGTTAAATGTCCAGTATAAACCATGTCTTGTATGGCGAATAAATAGTATTTACTCAAGCCAAATGTGTAATGTCATGTATAAACAAATGTCTTATGTAATCAAAATGTCGTGTACAAAACAAAGTCTTAGAATAAACAAAAGTTTAAAATAAAAGTTATGTTTTGAAAACCACTGCTTTTATTGATATGAACATTTATACGGTTTTTCTATCGCATACACTCAAGCCTTAAGACTGTCGGATAAACCCTTATCAGGATCAAGGTTTATCAAAAAAATGTATTGGATTCTGTCATTCCCATTCCGAAATACCTAGAAAGCGGGAACGAGATTTGTCAAGTCCTATAGCGCTATTACATACTACCGAGCGGCGTGATCAATGTTAATGAATGTACTACTTTGTTAAACATACCAAATGTCTTTTCAATGTAAGCATGTCATGAAAATGTCTTTGTAAAACCATGTAATAGGCATACTAAGTCAATATGCCAATAAAATGTCTTTGAAACCAAATGTTAGGGATACTAAGTCAATATACCATAAAAATGTCTTTGAAATAATGTGTTATATGTAATATGTAATAAAACATGTATAATGTCATGAAAACGAAAAGTAAAGTTATGCACATATGCTTCACCCCAAAAACATTTGAAAACGTAAAAATAGGGGGACTATGTACTCACCTTTGGGTGTGTTTTTATATGTTAACACAATCCCTCAAATTGTTTATTCGTCCTAAATTAAATAAGAACGATTTAATAATCAAAAACTCACAAAAATACCTAAGTTTCTCCGATACTTAGAATTTTCACATAACTTTGAGATTTTCTAGAAGAGTTATTATTTTTGATTATATTGGTGTATTTATATATATGAGTTCATATATATATTTTAAAAACTTTGCGACTTCAACGATTTTATTGGTGACCCTCATCATGTTATAAGCAATATATCTACGATTTGCGCATCGTAATATATATACACATTGTGACATAAAATAAATATCGTAACACACATAATATTGTCAACTATGAACATGTCATCATACACATATTATAAAACACATAACACATTGTAACACATAAAATTTACCCATTATAGTGTATGTTGAAAAACACGTATTTTAGCGATTCGGTAACGTTTTTGGGCGTCGGAAATCACGTATGACCAACCGAACACCAAGTAAACTTAATATAAGTTAAAATACTTATTTTTATATCAAAAATATCAGTTTACTTACTGATCTAAAACAGTTTTATAAAAATCCTCCGAAAAGCCGATTTTTAACCGTTTTACCATATAGTTTTGCATCAAACGTTACCCTAACCATCCCAAATCATAATGACTTGATATTTTATCATAACCCATGTTATTTACTGAATAAAATAGTGGTTATACTCATGATAGTGCAGGTCTCACATAAAGCACACATAAATCATGCAAATTTCATATATTTTACCACTTTCTAAGCTATATGTACAACATGCAAAGCTATCAAACCTATGACAAAGTTTCATGCCATTATAATAAGCCAAATAATGTTATTTTTAGTGTTTATAATCTGTTCTAAAACATTTTTGTCAAACAATCATTTTTTATCATTTCTTGAGCTTTAAATCAACATGTATTCTTATGTACAAGTGTCTAAAGCACACTATCATATCATCATCATTTCATATGAATTTAAATGCATCAAACGTGTGATTTATTCATATTTATTTGCTGATTTAATTGAACATTCATCATATCATGCACAAATCATCAAACACTTCATTTTAACTATCATTCAAGAACAAGCAACAACTTAAAAATTCTCAAATATGTCTAATAAATTTTTTTGGCCATTTACATGTCAAAATACTAACATTGTTTCAAATTATAACTCATGATTCAATCACTCCTTTGTTGGACCATGTTCATGACCCTAAAAGTCAGTTAAGGCAGTTCATCTTCGTTTACAAAGGCGGAAACAGAGTAAACCAAGTCACAACAGCTTTGATCCTTTCAATTCTTCCTCTATTAATCAATTCTGAGTCTTTACAATCAATTTCTAACAAAATTTCGGCAGCACCTGGACTCACACACAAACACCATGACTGTTTCGCTTCAAATGACACACACCTATATATAGACCTAGAGGTTTCTCTTGAACATGACAAACAAATAGGTTTCGCTTGAACATGCACAACATCAGTTTCAAGCGAACCCTGATCAATAGGTTTCGTTTGAACTTGCCTTGAAACCTCTTCAAGCGAAACATCCTAGATAAACATGTAAATCGCTAATTTCTATTCTATTGTGTGCTCATTCATTCTATCTAGACAAAATACTTGATAAGACATAGTTAACAGACATTCAGTGCACCAACAGACTCCCCCTTGGATGTTGACGAAGTCTTCGGCGTCAAGTCTTCAGTCTTTATCTTTCTCCAAAATTTTGTCATTGTAAAACTCCTTCTTCATAGATTCAGAAACTCAAACTAGCTCCATCTTCAATCTCCCCTTTGACTGTTGATCCAGAATTCTGACTCCCCCTTTCACAGACTCCCCCTCTCGAAATGCTGGGACTTGAAATTCTGGTTCAAACTTTGACGATTTGTTGCCATGGGGATTATGAAATCTACAACCTGTATAACCTCTACCCAAATATAAGATATATGATAATAACAGTTACAATCCAAACTTACCATTCAACTTTCAGTGTTAGAAATCCACTTAAGTATTCAGGTCCAAGTTAATGACCTTGATTACTCAATTAATCTACCAAGTCCAACTTAATGACCTTGGTTGATCTGAGACAAATCACACTGACATTTTGTTCAATTTGATTTTTCTGAAAATTACAAGTTTCAAATTAATGAACTTGCTTAAACTTTTCAACTTCTCAAACTTATCATGTTAAGCTCATGACTCATCATCCAGTCCAGAAATCTCCTGCATCTGCTTTCCACTTTTGAATCCGAAGATCAACTCTCCACTTTGGTTTGTCAAAAAATAAAACAGAAATGTAAAATCTTTTTGGATTTTCAATAAAATTTCTAAACTAGAAATGAAATACAGAACTAAAATGCAAATGAAAATAAACTATTTACAAACAAATTTTGGTGAGCATGTTAGGGAATCATATCATCTATTCGACAAATCACAAGTACCGTTAAGCTTCAATTACATACTCAGAATTAAACAATTCGCTTAGATTGTCGATATACTGATTCACTTAAATTTTCACACAATTTTTAATCTGTTCAGGATACGGATTTAGTGTTTTAGAGACTTAAACTTATACATGTGTCCCACCTCTTGAATATACTCCAGTATCCAGATCCCAATATTCAGTCTTACAGGTGATTATAACACCAATGATATCTGTAAGGGGTTAATAAATTATGAAGAATCATGAGAGCTCAGGTCAGAACTACCGTTCAGCAGAGAGATCATGACTCAGCTTTTGGGTGTGTCCCCTTTAGAGGATCTTTTTTACAACAGCATTGCTAAGCAATTTTATTGTCTTATCATATATGCTGAGGGTGATGCTATGTTTCAAGCATTTCGGAAAGTATTATTCGAGGACTAGGTCAGAACTTCCATTCAACAGAAGTCCTGGAATAATACCCCAGATATCACTGAGTATAAAAACCTAGTATATCAGAAAAAGGAATCTTTCAAACGAGATTTCAGGGGTTACCTATATATCCAAGTAGTGTTCCCCACGAAATAAGCAAGTAAAGATTTAAGTTTATATCCCGAACAAACCTACTAAATGTGCAAAAACCTATCGACACATCATCAGCGAGACTGTTTAACACATTTAAACATTCCAATTCTTTAGCATACCGTGACTGTCAAGCCGATGTACTATCATTTTCCCTTTTTACACAAGCTCTTTTTTTGGTTTTCTATTGTTTTTGGATTTTGAAAATATCTCATGTTTTTTGTATTTTTGTCATTTTTTATTGTTTTTGTATTTTCTGAAAAATTTCCCTATACCTCCCCCTAAATACCAAAACAAGTAAAAAATTGACAAACCATTGCAGATTGCTTCTCAACATCATCTACAATGTCTCCTTCATCAACGCCAATAATCTCCTCCAACACCGATAAAAGCTTCATTCCATTCAGTTTTAGCAAATATTGAAAACGTGTTTTATCAAATGATTTGGTATGTAAATCAGCTTTTTGATCATCAGTGTGGATTTTCTCAATTCGTATCAACTTCTTCTCAAAACAATCTCGAATGAAGTGATGACGAATCTCAATATGTTTCGTTTTAGTGTGATGAACTGGATTTTTCGTAATGTTAATCGCTGCCTCATTATCAACAAAGATAGGAGTGTTTAGAAATTGCAAACCGTAGTCGCGCATCTATTGCTAGATCCACAAGATCTGTGAGCAGCAACTGCTAGCAGATACATACTCCGCTTCACATGTGGATAAAGCCACAGAGGTTTGCTTTTTGCATTGCCAAGTGACCAATCGTGGTCCTAAAAACTGGCACCCTGCTGTTGTTGATTTAGCATTAACTTTGCAGCATCCGAAATCTGAATCGGAATACCCTTCGAGCGTGAAATCGCCTTCTCTTGGATACCACAACCCCAATGATGGAGTTCCTTTCAGGTAGCGTAATATCCTTTTGACAATCACCATATGTGATGCTCTCGGGTTAGATTGAAATCTTACTGCGAGGCAGGTTGGGTACATGATATCGGGTCTTGAAGCTGTCAAATACATCAGCGATCCGATCATGGAATGATACATTGTTTCATCTACCTTCTCTCCGGTGAGATCAGGGTTTATCCCATTATTCGTTGCTAATGGGGTGGAAGCTGGAGTAGATCCTGACATCCCGAATTTCTCCAAGATATCATGAACGTACTTCATTTGATGTATGAAAATTCCTTTGGGTAGTTGATCAACCTGCAATCCCAAAAAGAATTTCATCTCACCCATCGATGACATTTCAAATTTCTGCTTCATAACATGTTCAAAATCTTTGCATAGATCTTCATTTGTTGACCCAAATATGATGTCGTCTACGTAAATTTGAACTATCAGAAGATGTCCGTCGACCTCTTTGGTGAAGAGAGTAGCATCCACTTTTCCACGGATGAAACTGTTGGCTAGTAGGTGTTGAGACAATGTCTCGTACCAAGCTCTCGGGGCCTGGTGTAAACCATACAGCGCTTTGTCCAGCAAGTAGACCTTGTCTTTGTGAAGTGGATCGGTAAAGCCCGGAGGCTGATCGACATATACCTCCTCTTTTACCTTCCCGTAGAGAAACGCCGATTTTACATCTAACTGATATACTTTGAAGTTTTTCCATGATGCAAATGCTAGAAAGATTCTGATAGCTTCTAGTCGAGCTACAGGAGCATATACTTTAGTGAAATCTATCCCCTCCTGTTGACTGAAACCCTGGACTACAAGTCGAGCTTTGTTGCGAACCACAACTCCTCTATCGTCTCTCTTACACTTGAACACCCACTTGGTGTTTATCTTCCTCTGACCATCTGGCAAATCCACTAACTTCCACACTCCTAATTTCTCGAATTGGCTCAGTTCCTCCTGCATTGCATTGACCCAAGAATCTTCAGTAAGCGCCTCCTTGTAAGTCCTTGGTTCAACCTGCGAGATAAAACTACTCAATGAAAATTCAGTTTGCAAAGGAGCAACTTTTGTATAAAAACATGTAAGCCCTTTATCAATCTGTCTTCGAGTGCGAACGCCTATCTGCAATTCTCCAATGATCAATTCCTCTGGATGATATGAAAGAGTTCGTGGCATTACTTCGCCTGGAACATCTACATTACCCTCCAGATTAGTAACATTCGGATTTGGATCTTGTTCACTGACTGAGTTTGTTTGACTTGAAATCTGAATTTGCTCCCCCTCAGAATCTGAATCACCACGATCAAATACTGGTATGTTCTCAGATTCTTGATTATCATTCTGTGCCGACTGATTATCTTGAGCAACTTCATCTTGTTGGACATCATCATGTTCTCCAGCATTGCTTGGACCTGCTTCATCATCATTTGAAGTTTGTCGAGGTCTTCTTGAATACTCAGCTGGGAACCTTTCCTGCGATTCTTCATACTCTCTCAGAATATCCAACTCATCAAAGAAATCCTCTTCTTCTTCCTTTTCTTCTTCCAGGTCAAACGAATCCCACAATTTATCGTAATTAAAACGCCATGAGTCACCGGGATTTTGAGGCGGCATAGTATACCCCTGACACTCAACATGTTGTGCTTCGATGATCTGCTTCATGCTTGGAACAAAGACACGTCTTTGTGGAATTGAGTAACCCACAAATATTCCTTCGATACTCTTTGGACCAAACTTACCAAAAGGCTCTAGAACTGTAAAAGGAGACCCAAACGGTTCTAAAAACTTCAGGTTCGGTTTACGATTATTGATCAACTCAAAGCATGTCTTGTTGAATTTATTTACAGTGAGAACCCGATTGAGTGTATAGCATGCGGCGGAAACTGCTTCTGCCCAAAAATTTATCGGTAGCTTTGAATCAACAAGCATTGTTCTAGCCGTTTCGATTAGCGTCCTGTTTTTGCGTTCTGCGACTCCATTCTGTTGCAGAGTGTACGGAGCACTAAACTCATGTAATATACCTCTTTCATCACAATATTCTTCCATCTTGTTGTTCTTGAACTCAGTACCATTGTCACTTCTGATTCTTCTGATACGCCTTTGGTACAGCTTTTCAATCTTTTTGAACAACGCCATCAAACTATCAAACGTTTCATCTTTCGACTTCAAAAATGATACCCACGAAAATCTGGAATAATCATCAGTAACCACAAGACAGTAGAGATCCCCTGTAATACTTTTGACGTTTACTGGACCAAACAGATCCATATGTAGTCTCTCTAATGGTCTGGAAACTGAATTGACTTGCTTTTTAGGGTGTGACTTTTTCTTCTGCTTGCCTTTGATGCAACTAATGCACTCCCCTTCCAGATGAAAACCTTTGATATTAACTCCAAGAACCAAATCATTATGCACCAAGTGATTCATTTTTCTAAGATGTATATGCCCCATCTTCCGGTGCCACAACTTCGATTCTTTCTCCGTTGCTCTAGACACAAAACAATGAGCCTGACCCGTGGTTGTAGTAGCTACGCTCATGTCTAACACGTACAGATCATTGACTCTTGGTGCCAGTATGATAATCCTTTCTTCAAGGATAACAAATCCTGGTTTCAAGATCATACATTCTTTGTCTGTGAAGTGAGTGGTATACATCCTGTCACAAATTTGTGAGATACTCAGCAAATTATTCTCCAGCTCAGCAATGTAGTTAACTCTCTCAAACGTAACAATCCCATTGGATAACGTTCCTTCACCAACAATTCTACCACCTTAATTTCCTGCAAATCCCACGTAACCTCCATTGAAATTTCTAACATCGTACAACAATGCAGTCTTCCCTGTCATATGTCGAGATGCTCCACTATCCATAATCCATCTTGAAATAGCTCTCGGAAGTTCCTACACATATCACAAACAATTCAATAAAGATGCCGATTCATGCTTCACGATTACCAACTAGGAAGCTCCGGCAAGTCCAAAATCTTTAGTGAGATTTTGATGCCACCTAAGCCTCTTTTGACTCGGGTAACTTGACTCTAATGTGAGTTTTAGCAGTGTAAAGTGGCGGAAAATTTTTATCATTCATTTTCAAACTTTCATCTGATCCATCCTCAACCTTTTTGAATAAGAAAAACTCATCTATCTTAAGTTGACCGGTTGGTTGATTTTTCTTTTGAACATTCTTCTTCTCTGAAGGAATAGAAGATTGTTTTTCCAACTTTTCATAATAATCCAAATGAACATTCATCTTTACCGGTGTGGTAGAAGATGATTGTTTTTCCGACACTGAAACCTTTAGTTTATCAACAACTTTTGGCTTCCATGTTTGTTGAGATGATGCAACCCGTTTATAAAATTTATCATTTTTAGTTACCACATTCTTAATAGGTTCAATTTTGACTTTTGTTTTCTCATTTTTCAAAACTTTCTCAACAACCATTGGAGCTTTGCCTTTTGAATCAACCTTCTTCTTTCGATTTTCAACAACTTCAGTCTTAGGCTTGAAGTTGGTGCAATTTCTTGCAATGTGACCAACTCTGTTGCATCTAAAACACGTACGAGTATCATCTACCCGACTTGTGCCTTCAGACTGAAGTTGTGAGGCCCTCTTCGCAAAAAATTCTTCATTTAATTTCAAAAAAAATTCATTTTCCTCATCAGAAAGTGAAATTGAACCGTTCACAAACACTTTCTTCTCAGCAATCCTTTTGTTTTGAAATTTTCTCCTTTGATAGTTCTTACCACCCTGATATCCACCCGACCAATTATTTCGATTGTTGTTATAAAAATGTGGTGGAATAACAGGCTTTTTGTAGTAAGCTTTATCTTTCTCAAAATTCATTTGCCTTTTTGTTTGTTTTAAACTCTTTACTTCAGACAAATCAATTTCAACCATTTTGAACACATTTGTCAATTTTGAAACATTTACATTCTCCAGAGGAAACTCAGAATCCGAATACAACTTATCAGATCCAGCCATCTTGTACATCACAAGACCCGGTTCATCACCTAAGTTGTTTTTGGACTTTTGTTTCGGAATGTATTTGTTCAAGAAACATTCATCATCTCCAGCTGAATCACTATCCAAAACATTTTTAGCTGTGCTTTTAACAATCTCTGTCTGAACACTATCATTAGATGATGAAGAAGAAAATGTTACATCAATTGAATCAGGAAGTTTCACTTCATTTTCTTCCTCAAGATTAACTAACCCAGATTGCTTTTTCGAATAATTGTCAAGAACTGGTGGTGGAACTTGATGAAACCCAACCCCAGTTCCATCACAGTATACATCTTCGCCTGCTTTGTCTTTACCGATGGGTTTGGGAATAATGTGTTGCAAAACAAAGCTTGCAGAGCTGTAACTGTTCAATTTCAAATTGATACGCTCATTCTCAATCTTGGCTTCTTCAAACTGAAGTTTCAATTTAGCAATCTCATCCAATTGTTTGTTGATTAATTCTTCTTTGATTCTCAAAACACATTGCAATTGGCAATTTTCTTTGTATGTTTTACCGTTTCTATCATCATTATCTTTAACCGTGCTTTTAAGCTTTTCAAATTTTTCAGTAATCTGACGATTTTCAAGAACTAACCTCTCATTTTCTTTCCTAACCTTTTCTTGATCAATTTTATCAGTTTCAATTTTGTTAGTTAATTCTTTTAATCGTCCAGTTGAAGCTTTCACCGTTTTATCATGATCAAGTAGTTGATCCTCAACACTTCTGACTTTAGCAGTCAGATCCTCAATCTTCTTACCTTTGAGATAAGTGTTTGTACTACAAATCTTGCATTCTTTGATGCAATTTTTGCAGTCAACATCACCACTGACCTTCTTACCTGACTCAGTCGTTGACGCGTTTGAACTGACTTGGCTTTTAGACTCAGAGACGGATTTAGAATCGACCTCAAGTGCCTTAGCTGCCAGCACCTTGTCAGCCATCTTTCCCATCTTTTCAGCATTCAACTCCTGTGTCGTGTCATTGATCCCAGTATCAACTTTCTTTCACCTCTCTTTCTCTTCTTTCTCCTTCTTCACTTTCTCTTCATCTTCTCCGCTTCCCCATCATTTCTTCTGCCAATAATCATCTTCAATTTTATACTCTTGGATTATGGTTTCCACATCAAGAGTGTTATGATCAACAACAATATTTCCATAGGGGTCAAGATAACACTCCCTGTCTGGATCCCATCTTTTTGCTCTTTTTGCCTCAGAAAAGATACCAGATAATCTGATCAATTTGTTCGTGGCTAACATCTTTCTGTAATTATACTTCTGTTCTTCATTTATGTTGTCTTTCCAAGGAATAGGTTCAGTTTTTGCCATGAAAGCATATCCAACCGCATCCTCTTCAGGTAACAACTCACTCCAGTCGTAACCTTCATCGTCGTGAATCACCGCAAGAGCTCTAGATTTTTCTTTGTTATCTTCAAGCTGCTTCATCCTTGGCAGTTCTGATTTATTCTGATGATAAATCGCCTTCTTGTAGTAATCTTCTTTGAACGGGTTTTCAGATTCATCAGCATACGCGTTTATGCATTCACGCTTAAAGTGGCCTTTCTGTTTGCACTTGAAGCACGTCACCTTAGACTTATCAAAGCCCAACTTGGTAGATGGTCCACCAATTGACTTTCTCCCGGTTATCTCCATGAAACGATGTGCTCGACGAACCGCACTGGCCATACACCACCTTATGTCGATCAGTTCCATTTCTTCAGGATCTATATGATCATAATCTTCTTTTGTCAGGTTGGTGTTGCCTATCTTCCCTGCTACAAGACTTTCATACGATTCCAATACCGATGCTAGAAAAACCATCTGTTGTTTGGCAGACTCCTCGCTGAAGTTCTGAGCGTTCTTTAAGTCTACAGCGATGTTGCATTGAAATAAGTTCTTTGCATCAGACTGGTTTGAATTTGATGAAGACCCACTGTGATATCCACTGTGATAACCACTGCTTTGACTTTCTTTGCTCGTTGAGGAAACATTCTCAGTAGAAAATGCAGTCTTGGGAGATGTGTTCTTTGGCATCATGCTCTTTGGATAATACAAATCCAAGTTCTGCAGATAAGACGAATGATTGACTTTATATGTCTTATTTAATTCCAACTCGTGACTTTCTAATCTTTCAATCAGCAAGTCTACTGTCAATGCTTCTGGCAGCTTGATAGTATTCTTTAGCATCAACGCATAATATTGCCAATCCATCTCATCTGGCAATGCATCAAACAATTTGTCGACTAGCACTTCTCGAGAATAAAAAATTTCATGTCTCGCCAGTTCCAGCTTCAGATGCCCAAACCTCTCAATCATTTTACAAACTGATTCATTCTTTAAACACCCAAACAAATCAAACTCTTTTCTAAGTAGTTTCTTTTTGTTTTTCACAATTTCTACGCTTCCTATACATTTGTTTTTCAATTTGTTCCAGAGATCTGTAGCACTAGAGTATTCGATCAAAGATATTATATCTTCTCTGACGGACTGAAACAGCAACGCAATACATTTTTGCTCAGCAACAAATGATTCTATTTCATCAGGTGTTGTTAAAGTTTCCCTTGTTTGCCTCCATTATTATAACCATTTTTTAGACTCTTCCAGCTGGGAAAAGCAAAAGCCATCAACCAATCTTCAAACTTCTTGGCCCACCGACTATATTCCTCGATAGCCATCAACTTCGGGGGTTTATTGTAGGTTCCGAAAGCACTTTCAACCTCCAATGCATCCGATAACTTTTTCTTCGGATTCGACGTGTTCTCATTGGTGTTACTCGAAGATGTATCATTTCCACCATCTCCATCAAACGCATACATGTCGCTAAACGGGTTCATGAAAATATCATCCATCTTGAATGTACCTGAAAAATCATCAAATACTTAGAATTTTCTTGATTTTGAAAAACTACAACAAGTTCAAACCGTTTAAACGAAAGCCAACACAAGTTTGAACAGTTCAAGCGAAAGCCAAAAATCCAAGTTTGAACAGTTCAAGCGAAAGCCAATAATGTGGTTTCGCTTCAAGTAAACAGATTTTTCAAGCAAAAGTTCGAAGAACAATTTCAAACGAAACACAGTTTATGCCATTTTTTATCAGTTTTAATCTGTATTTTGATCTGATTCTTTGTAGGATTTGTTAATACTATGTTTTACACGACATATGTGAAAATCAGGCCATTTCAACCGTTAGAACTTGTTCAAATCAGAAAAATATTAGAAGAAGTGAGTAGAAATGAGAAAATCCGGTAGAATCAAGCTGCTACGGTATGAACTCCTCGTCCTAAGCTCTGATACCACTTATTGGACCGTGTTCGTGACCCTAAAAGTCAGTTAAGGTAGTTCATCTTCGTTTACAAAGGCGGAAACAGAGTAAACCAAGTTACAACAACTTTGTTCCTTTCAATTCTTCCTCTATTAATCAATTCTGAGTCTTTACAATCAATTTCTAACAAAATTTCGACAGCACCTCGACTCACACACAAACACCATGACTGTTTTGCTTCAAATGACACACACCTATATATAGACCTAGAGGTTTCGCTTGAACATGACAAACAAATAGGTTTCGCTTGAACATGCACAACATCAGTTTCAAGCGAACCCTGATCAATAGGTTTCGCTTGAACTTGCCTTGAAACCTCTTCAAGCGAAACACCCTAGATAAACATGTAAAACCCTAATTTCTAATCTATTGTGTGCTCATTCATTCTATCTAGAGAAAAGACTTGATAAGACATAGTTAATAGACATTCAGTGCACCAACATCCTTTATGTCTCTAACATATTTTCCCATAATCTTGTTCATGCAAGCAAATCATCCTAAACAAGTATTTATCAAAAATCAACTCAAACTCGAACCTCATACACATACATGTATATGTACGCTTATATATACACACATATATACCACCATTTTTATTTTGTATCAAGACCCATTTCTTTGTAGATTTCAAGTTTGTGAAAAATTCCAAGATTCAAGAGAAACTTCCAATCATCAAGAACAACCAAGAACCAAATGTATGATTTAAACATAAACTTTATACCTTCAAGATTCAAGTAAGTTTTTGATGAGATTTTGATGATATGGAGCTTGAAATCACTTGAAAACACCTTGGAAACTCCTTTGGATCTTCACACTAACTTGAAATTAGCTTGGAATGGAGTTTGATCTTGAAGAACAAGGTTGCAAATGTCACACCCCCAAAATCCACACGCGGAGTATCACCGCTTGGGAGCGTGACTGACCAGGATCAAGCCACCAATCATATAGAACAATGTAATAGTAATAGTAAATGTAACCAAACCAATCCATATGAAAGGTGTTCAAAACATAAGTATAAATTCAACGTTTAGCGGAAGCATATGTGTAAAAGCCCAACATAAATAAAGTGTGTAATGACATAATGTCTAATCAAGCATTCACGATCCTTGTCCACAACGAACGCGCCTCCCAGTGCAAGCTCCATGTATACTTAACGACCTGGAAGGCATGTAACAGAGAGTCAACAACTAGTTGAGCGAGTTCACAGTAAGTAAGTTCGTAATAGTAAGTTTGTTTCGTAACATGTGACGCTTCTAGGCCGATAGTATGTTCTATTAGTGGGGGTTTCCCATGTTTGCATATACACTAGACTATTTGTAACCATAAGTGTTCTTCTTACCGAGAACATTAGTACGTACAAAGTTTACGTAGGTTTTACGTAAGTGTCCTTCACAACCGAGGACAGGGGTACGCGGGGGTTTACGTAGGTTTTACGTAAGTGTCCTTCCTGACTCCGGAAGACAGTAGCATGTTCTTGTTTACGTAGGTTTTACGTAAGTGCCTGACACAACCGAGGCAGTAGTGAGTATAAGTTCACGTAGGTTTTACGTGAGTGTCCTTCGTAACCTGAGAACAGTGATGAGTACTAGTATACGTAGGTTTTACGTATGTATCCTGCGCATCCGAGGACGATGGTAGATAGTCTAGTAACAGTGTAAGTACGAGTATCTATTCAAATCTCATTCCTTCAATCCCCATTCACATACCCTGGGAATCCCATGCCTTAGTAAAAGTGTGAACTCACCTTGGTTTGCTAGGTATGCTAAGGTATGCTCACAGTTAATCAATCACGTCCTAAAGTACGCACGTATACATAATCAGTTTCATCTTCATGAAGTTCATGCATGCATATTAAATCACCAAATAGCACAGATCACGTATTCAAAATCATACCATTCATACTTTTCACTTAACGGCAGTTAACTAATTCAGTTAACTTCAACAGAATCTAACTAGGTTACTGTGTGAATTACCCCATCGGCGAAAAACCCTTGTTTCGCCATGCGTTTCGTCGAGACTGATTCCGGCGAAACACATTTGTTTCGTCGGATCTATTTCGCCATGATTCGGTTTCGTCATGAAGTCCGTTACGTCGTAACAACATATTAGTTACAAAATATTAACACATAAACCCTAATCATTGCTAACAGCCGTCATCAACATCATCGATCATCACAAGAATGTAATCCTGACAATATACAATCTATTACGCTTAAAAATCACCTACTGAACCCACTAGTTTAACAATCAAGATCCAATCATCATGCAAATCTAAAAATCATCATTAAAATAATCACCTATAGCCGACAAGTGCAGCTTGTTTTCAAGCTGCTATTTGACCGAACATCAACTTATTACAATTCCAATGAACCGAGTTAGTGGATCTGACACAGTTGACTTTACTATGCATAAATTAAATTCCAATTCGTGGAGCCTTTCATGTGATAATATGACAACCAAAATTGAATATAATATAATGATTGGGCCGATTTAAGGTCTAATTACATGCACTGATGCACACTAAATTCGATGCACACTCACATGCACATGATTACATGAAAGCCATTATCAACGTGACTTCTAGCATAGGGAAAACCTGATTCGCTTATAATTAAAATCATCACAACTTCAACGCATACATATAGATGATCAGTCCAAGAAACAATTAACTAATACTATAAGATCCATCATTATCACGCAAACATGAGATCGAATAGCAAGAATTACTAACCTAGGATCTGCTTAATCGAGATGCAAACACAAACAGGAGGGAGTCTAGATACTGCCGTCGCACAAAAGGGAAGTCTAGGGTTTTGCGATTTATCTCATACGTATATAGGTCGAGAGCAAAACATTAAACATACTACTAATGGGCCAAAGCCCAACTTATTTTTGTTGGCAACATGGTGGACGAAAACACATAAGGTGTTTTCGGCCATGAGGTGTTTTCATGGGGTATTGGTTTTAGACTAGGGGTGTTAGGCAATGTTCCATGTTTTGAATAATTAAACAAAATTCAACTATGTAAACGTATACACACATACAATACATATCACAAATAACACTTATATTGCACCTCAACATCATTATTAAACATACTTAGCACATACGTATTAAATCGGATAGAGACCTTGAAAAGTCGGCTTGTCACAGCAAAGATGAAGATGGGAGTGGTGATGGTGTGGACGGTTATGGGGGAGGAGAGAGAGAGGAGATTTGTTTTGATTTGTGTTGAGATCTTGAAGATTATAAATAGAGATATGGAATATAGGAAGATATGAAGATATTGCATGCCTCAACAAGTGGCAAATGAAAGGAAAAGAAGTGGGCACATGTCTTCATACATACATACATGAAATATACATATATATATGCACAAAATACACATAAATGATATATGTAGGTTAAAAAAACAGGTGTTTAACTGGATACCGGGCATTTTATCTAGCGTTTAAATCCCGGTTTATGGTGTTCTAAATTATTTTTATTATTCTATAAAAATAAACTCACCAAAATATTACTGAAATAAATTTCAGTTGCCGAGACTGGCTGCGTTTTCTGCGTTTTGTAGTAGAAGCACTGTGTTACGCAGTTACACGCTTAAACTTTGAAAAAATAATGTCTTTAAGCGTTTTAATTTATTTTTCAACACAAACATGATTAAAAATTAAATTTTAATCATAACAGAATATTTTTTAGGATTTAAATATTATCCGGGCGGTCACCAACGTTCGTTTCGCAGTTTTGTCGCAAATAGTTCTAAAGTTCGAATAAACATGTTTTTGCCATACCGAATCCTTCAAAACTTATTTCTAAGTTATGTAAAGGGTATTAAGGGTATGTGTGGATTATGTCACAGTTCCGGAGTATACGTCGCGTTAAACTGATTATGTTTACGTAACGGTTTATGATTTCACTTCCAGAACAGGTTTGAGAGTTCGGAATTGAACAATGATTGAAAACGTACTAATGTCACAAATAATTAAACAAATATTGAAATTAAAACACCATATTTTATTAAATACAAAGTTGTTCGGAACAGTACAAGGGTTAAAATACACAGATGTCACAAGTATCTCCCAGAATTGATGTCTTTCGCGAAGCATAGATCCACGATCTTCTGATATTGCATTGCTTGCTCTTTATCACGTTTCTCGTACCCGATCTTGTTATAGAACAGGAAATCGATATCTTTCTTTGAGAAGTTTACTAGCCACATCGGGTCTAGCACACAAATCCTTTTTGATTCACCCTTTTTCTTACCAAATAAGGAAATCACCGCTTCCGCTGTGCTTTCATTGTATAACCAACCTTCTAAATCATCATGGAAGTCTTGCTCCATAGCACGTAGCGGCATGTTCTTTAGGCACCTTGGCGGCTTGATATCAAGAGTAATATCCTTCTCACCATTCTCCAACATAGTCACAGTCTACTTTGGGAACTGAGGCTTCCAATCTGGATATCTAGCCTTTGATTGCTGCTTCACATAATCCCATAAATGTTGATCGTGTTGCTTCACTTCAAACCATAGTAAAATTTCTTTATGTTCTTTGTTTGGACCAACTCATTAACGTCACACCACGGGAGGGTCTTGATATCTGACAAGAATTCAAAATACTGTACCCCTTGCTCCCGTCTAATGGCGTACACTTGCAAGTCTTCCAGATAGCCCGATGACAGAATGTCTCCCCATGAAATGTTTTTATCATGTGTAAAGAACTGTAGTGGCCTTATGTACTTCCTTTCCTTGGGCACTATCTTGAACCACTTCTTTCTTTCTTCAGCAAGATTCTCCCGAGGAATGGTTCTCGGAATACCTTCTGTTGTAATCTTTTCAATAATCTTTCTCCTGACTTCATCTTCATTTGGATCTTTAAACATCTCGGCAAGTGAAGGAAACGTTTCGTCAACACCAGAATAGTGAAAATACGTTTCTTCATCATATGAATCAGAGGCATCTTCAACAGTCACATCATTGTATTTGCCGGCTTCTTGGGTGTATTTGAATTCATATTCCCTTTCTGGTGATGGAGGGATCTCATCTTCTATATCGAATTTGAACTTCCCATCATCGAAGCTGTAGGATCGTTTGCTGACCCGAACGAGTCGTTCAGAGGTTGTCTCTTGCGTTTCAGATGCGGAATAATAAGAAATGCAAGTAGATATAGCTTGTTCTTTCTCCTAACTGCTTGTTTTATTGATATGCGACGTTTTACAGCTTGATCTTCACACCGGCAGAGCTTCGGCGTGGAATTTCACATACATGTTCTGTGGTTCACCCTAATGACACCTATATATAGATTTTCTGGTTCGCTTATGTGTCACATGACCATAAAAGCGGACCAGACATGTACATATAAGCGGACCACAATGACAAATAAGCTGACCAGCATGCCTATGTCCCTATGAGCGGACCAGACATGTAACACCTATACAAACTCCTGTTTTCTCGTAAAACGTGCCCTATGCTTATACAATATGACGTAAGACCTGATCCTAGACACCTAGACGTAATCAACAGATGTAGTGCACCAACAGACTCCCCCTCAGATGTTGATGGAGTCCCCTATACACTCTGACTGCAAAACTGTGTCTTCACATCTTCAATCTAGATCAGTCTCTGGGCTTTCTCTTCTTTCAATCTTCAGACTCCCCTTCTCAATTTACTGGCATTCTTTTGTTCTTCAGTAACATCTTCAGGATCGTAGTCTGATCTACACAGGCTTTCAGAATTGATTTCCAGGATTGAAACTTGGCTCTCTTCCAACAGAGATTTTTAGAATATCGAAAGCTGACTACCTGCACAATCTTAACCCAGACATAAATTTTCTAATTTTATCACATATCAAATACCTGTGCATCAACACATGACTCTCATAAACACTAAAACAAACATATAATTGTAACATCTCAGGCTCTCTCTCAAATATCTATGATGAACCACTTGAAGAAGGTTGTATTAAAAAAAAACAGTTAGATTTACACAAACACTCCCCCTCAAATGCTGCTCATCATGTTTAGCACTCGGAATTTTGAAAATCAGCTTTCCAACATCAGTTGTCGAAAATCTTTTTGACTTTTTTCAAAAACTATGCTAAAACACACACTTAATCTTTTTGGATTTTCTGAGAGACTAAAATGCAGAAATAAAATATTTACAGACAATATTTTTGTGAGTTTTGTTAAAGAGGATCATATCAGTTTCTGAGACATATCAACAACACCGTTAAGCTTCATTTCATTTTAAGTTCTAAACGATTCACTTAGATTGTCAGTATACTTGTCCACTTAAATTTTCACACAAAGTTCAAATGATCCGAGATACGATATTAATGTTTTAACCACTTGAACTTATCCGTGTGTCCCACTACTTGAATATACTCCCGTATCCAGATCCCAATATTCAGTCTTACAGGTGAGTATACCACAAATGATATCTGTAAGGGAATAAATTATAGTGCGAGGGCCGTGAGAGCTCAGGTCGATCTTTCGATACGCAGAGAGATGACGGCTTCGACTTTTGGTGTCTCCCCTTTAGAGGATCTTTTGCATTACAACAGCAGCGACTATCAATTTTATTGTTTCATCAGCTTGCTGAGGGCGATGCTATGTTTCAAGCATTTGCAGAAAGCATTATCCGGGGACTAGGTCAGAAATTTCTTTCAGCAGAAGTCCCGGGATAATACCCCAGATATCACTGAGCATAAATGTAACAACTGTGCTTGTAATCACTATGAACAGTTCTGTTATCAATAAAACAATGTTATTTGATCCCAATGTTTGTTTTGTAATGTTATACATATTTCATGTTTTGACTTTTATGTAATTTCAAACTCTACATCGCTTTCTGGAGAATTATACGCAAACTAGTGCGTAAACGTACTCAGTTTAATGCGAGAAATACTCCGGAACATCAACATATACTCAACATACCTTAAACAACCTTTACATAACTTAGAAATAAGTTTTGAAGGCTTTGGTATGGCAAAAATAAGTTAATTCGCTTACAGGGACTAAATATGACAAACTGCGAAAGTATGTCAATTTGAACTGTAACGAACATTCCGGAACATAACCATAAGTTAAACACACCTTAAATATCCTTGACATAGCTTAGAAATAGGCTTTGAGGGGTTCGGTGTGCTAAAATAAACTTTTGGGACATTCAGGGACTAAAAGTGTCAAAAAGTGCACAAGTTTGCATTTTCACGCATAACTTACGTTCTGAATACATCTGGACATCCAAAAATTTATGAAAGCATGACTACATTTTATTTTAGTGTTCTCCTTAAGAAAAATCCATTCGTTGCGTCATTTGGATCGTTTTTCGCGCTTATGCGCATTCCGTCGTAATTAAGCGAACATCGCGTTCGTACGACCAAACGAACCATCATCCGGCATATTTTTGAACATGTTTTGAGTTCCCTATACTTTAACTTCATTTTAGAGCCTTGAAATGAGGTTAACGGGGTTCAAACGCATCGAAAATCGCTTAAAACACGTACAGGGGCCATTTCTGCAAAATCTGCCAAAACAGGGGCCTAGCGTGACGCGAGGGTCCTTAGCGTCACGCGAGCCCCTATCTGGACCAGATTCAGTGTTTTTATCACAAGTTGCAACCAATTAAACCACAACCACATGTTTGCAACTTGCTTAATCACTAAGATTAGGAGCATATGTGGCTCCATAACCTTTGTGACAAGTGTACGCACGAGATTAAGGCACGATAATCGACAAACGATCCTAACGGTGGTGCATATCCTATAAATACCCATCCACCCTCAACCCCAAAAACCCACAAATCTGATTAAGAAAGCTCTAAGTTGGAACCTTCGTTTCATACCTAAGCTATTTTGATCTGGGTTAGCATTCGGGGACCCTTCGTAAGTATTCTTTCGTTCTTTTCCTTATTTTACTGCTTTTCGAGTCAGAAAGTCAAACTTTGTTTGACTTTCAGCGTTGACCAGTAATGGTCAATGCGAAGTTCGTTAGAACTTCGCAACGTGATTGTAATCACGATGGTCATAGTCCCTTGGGACTATGCCTACTGATTACCACGTTGTCTAGGGTCGTAGGGTAAGCGATCTAATAAATCGCTTATACCTCGAACCCGACCCAGTTTGGTCGATCATTAGGATCCGACCAAATACATTAGGTGACCATAGTGTAGGGAATAACCTTCCGAGGTTATACCTTATGGTCACGGCGTTTAAGTAGTTGTATGATAGGTAGTTTATATGCCTTAGGTAAATTACCAAAATACCCTTTTCATACATAATTGGTAATTTAGCATATGTAACCTAAACTTTTGCCACATAACTGATTATTTAACATGTTTAGGCATATAATACTTGTCATAGGACTAGTTAGGCGGTCCGAACGCGTTTCACGCGCACGACGCGTTAAAGTAGCATAAGCTTCCTAAACGGGTCGTAATGGGTCGTAAACAATTATGTTAAGTTTCATTTAGCATGTAGGCTTTGTTAAACCATATCACGTGAGTTCCGACACTCATTTGGTTTACAAACCCTAATGCTACCCAGTCTTCCGAGATAGGTCCGGTTTATTAACATAGTTACCTATATTAGGTGCCGTTTGATTCCGAGATCTTTAGCGTTGCTTGGTGATTATCTTTATACAACTGAGCAATCTCAAGTGAGTACATAGACCCCTCTTTTACTGTTTTCCAAACTGTTTTGGGGTGGAACACATGTGCCTACTTGTTACTTTCATGCTTTCCTGTTTTCACATCATATACCGGCTATGTTTGTTAGTACACTATAGTACATGATTTCATTACATTTCCTGCTAGGTGTGCCCATTGTGTGCATTACTTAGTACATTGTTTTACATGACATTTCCTGCTAGGTGTGCCCATTGTGTGCATTACTTAGTACATTGTTTTACATGACATTTCATGCTAGGTGTGCCCATTGTGTGCATTACTTAGTACATCGTTTTACATGACATTTCATGCTAGGTGTGCCCATTGTGTGCATTACTTAGTACATTGTTTTACATGACATTTCATGCGAGGTGTGCCCATTGTGTGCATTACTTAGTACATCGTTTTACATGACATTTCATGCTAGGTGTGCCCATTGTGTGCATTACTTAGTACATTGTTTTACATGACATTTCCTGCTAGGTGTGCCCATTGTGTGCATTACTTAGTACATCGTTTTACATGACATTTCACGCTATGTATGTTCATTTGATTACATACTTAGTACATTGTTTTCTCATGCTCACATTTTGTTATGACATTTGGTTTGTTTACATGGGACAATATATCCATTAACATTAGCTACGCCGTTCGTTAGTAGGTAGTGGTACCATAGGAATTGACAACCCCGTTCCGGACATCCCAGGGTAAGGGGACAGAAAGGAATGACCGAATTCGTTGACATTAAGACAGATAGACCTTTAATTTGTTTAAAGGGTTTTATCACCACAGTCGCCAGGCTTGGATGTATGCATTTTCACAATACCGCATAAATGTTCATATTAAATAGTTGCATGCATTTACACAAAACATAGCGTTGATTTAAACCATGTTTTACTTCAATACTTTGTTTTTGTGCATATGGTTTAGTTGAGACATTTCACTTGCCATACATGACATTTTGACATAGACATTTGACATGGATATTTGACATAGACATTTGACATGGATATTTGACATAGACATTTGACATGGATATTTGACATAGACATTTGACATGGATATTTGACATAGACATTTGACATGATTTACATCTTGACATAAACACTTTGACATATTACCCAATACATTTGACAATTGATTTAAACATAGACTTCTTACATTGCTTGGTTTGGTTTGGTTTGATTAAGTGATTAAGTAACGATGCGTGTGTAATATGATACAAGCATGGTGGATACGCCGCTGGTACTTCCTATATATAAGTGTTTGTATGGTATTACATGGCGTAACGTTATTTGAATCATTTCAGTTTGATACATATAACATTTTACACAAATAACATACTTTTCACAAGACATTGATTTACAAACAACTTACCTTATACAAACACATTTTTACATGGTTATTTATTTAACCTGACATTTACTTATACATATCATCTGATCTTATTGTTTTCAAATGATTTACAAGACAAAGCAAATAACAAGGTTCATGACTAAACATTTTCTCAAACATAAGTCATGAATCTTATTTTCGCAAAACCTATGTATCTCACAGGCATTTTTATGCTGACGTACCTATTTTCACATGTGTTTTCAGGTGCTTTTCCATAGGATGTTGATCATGATACTAGGGCGGACCTGTGCCTTAGAGACTTTAAAAGATGATAGACTATGTTTAATTATGTTCTGAACTCTAAATTTGCTATTTCGAGACAATGTAACACCCTTGTTTAATAAATAAAATACACTTTGTGTGCCATGGTTATGAAACAATTAATTCTGTCGCAACACGCCCCGATGTTTCCGCCGCGATTTGTTGTTTTACGCGGTCGGGGTGTGACAGAAGAGTTGGTATCAGAGCCAATGGTTATAGGGAATTAGGTTATTAGTAATGCTTTGACCTAGACTATAACTTTTCTAGGAACCTAACACAAGTTACCTTGTGTTTAGATCTTAAAACATGTACATCACCTATCCTTAGGTGATTAACAAAACAAGGAACCAAATTATTTTCTGAAACGATTTTTGAAAAACAATCATCTGTTTTTGAATAAATTTTTACAAGGTTTTGAACCCTCAATTGTAAGGTTTTGAACCCTCTGTTTTATGGTTTTGAACCCTTTTCAAGTTTGGTTTTGGCCTTGTGCCTTCTAATTTTCAAAAATCCCGTCAAACGTTTTGGGTTTTAAATAATGTGAACATGTGCAAACTGGAAGGGTGAATGCCTGTATTCTGGGTTTTCTGTCTAGGCAAGCACTTCGTATACATCTCAACCAGACGCGAGACCAGTTGTGCTTACCTGGGAATTCTTGGGATGAGTGTTCACTTATAGGCGAGCATGTCTTCATTATACATTATTTTTGACCCATTTACTTTGATTAGTCACTGTGTGTCGTTTGTTTGCTTTGTGATACGGACGAATGACCACCATCTTTGCTTTTGTTGATTTTGTTTCATCTCATTCTTTTCATCCAATCATCTCACTCGTTTCTTCTCATGTTTTCCTCTTTTAGAATGCCTCCTCGACGCGAGAATCAGATAGCTACTGCCGAGCTGGCAGAAATTATTGCGCAGCAGATGGCTGCTCAGTTTCCAAATCTCTTTGCTCAATGGAACCAGGCCAACAACAACAACAACGTTCCATGCAAATACAAGGATTTTAACCAGGCTAAACCACTCAAGTTTAGTGGTTCTGAGGGAGCGACTGGGCTTCTTCAGTGGTTCGAGAGCATAGAGAATACTTTTCGCCATGTGCAGTGTCCGGATAATCGCAAGGTCGAGTTCTCCTCGAGCGTATTTCAGAAGAGGGCTTTGACATGGTGGAACGGGGTTATGAGAGACCGGGGTGCAGAAGTTGCTCTCGCACAGACATGGGCTGAACTTAGAGCCCTTATGATGAGGGAATTCTGTCCTCGTCATGAACAACGAGCGTTGGAGAAAGAGTTTGATGTTTTGAAGCAAGATAGTGGTGAGCACAGGGCTTATACTGATCGGTTTGAAGAGTTGAGTTTGCTTTGCCCAACAATGGTCACCCCACTCGACAAGGCTATCGAGAGATACATCGATGGTCTACCTGACTCGGTACAAGACATTCTTACTGGTAGTAACCCTGCCACACTTCGTCAGGCGATCGAGTTATCTGCGACATTGACTGAGTCGCAGATCCGGAAGAACAAGTTACACCGGAAGGGTGACAAGGGCAAGAAGCAGTCGGCTGACAAGGAAGATAGCAAGAAAGGTCAAAACTTGAATGGAGAGAACTCTGGTTCTTCGAAGAGGTCAAGGAAGCGTAAGGCTTCCCAAAATTTTGCTATCACTGCTCAAGCTAATCAGGCAACTCCCAACCAACCCGCACAGTTTCCAGCAAAGAAACCCTATACAGGGAATGCACCTTTGTGCAATAGATGCAACAGTCACCACCAGCCGCAACTTCCATGCCGTTTCTGTACTAACTGTGGGAAATCAGGCCATCTCGCCAATGTTTGTCGATCTGCTCAGAATCCCGCGGTTCAGAACCCGGCTCAACAAGTTGCTCAGCCTCCTGCTCCGCAACAGGGTCAAGCTACACGACCACAATACCCACCGGGTGCTTGTTACAATTGTGGGGATCTGACCCACTATAGGAATCGGTGCCCAAGACTAGTCAACCAGAACCAGAACCAGAACCAGAACCAGAATCCGGCTCCGGCTCGAGGCCGAGTTTTTAACATGAATGCCCAAGAGGCACAGGCTGACGATAATGTGGTGAACGGTACGTTCTTTATTAATAATCAGCCTGCATCTGTTCTTTTCGATTCCGGTGCCGATAAGAGTTTCGTGTCTTTGTCTTTTGAGCAAATGCTTCGAGTGTCTAGAACGAAACTAGGCAAATCTTTGACAGTAGAGGTTGCTAGTGGTGAACCCATTATTCTTGATTCTGTTCTTCACAACTGCCAGTTGAATCTTAACGACCATCTTTTTCCTATTGACCTCGCGCCTATGCAACTTGGAAGCTTCGACGTTATTGTGGGAACGGATTGGTTATCCAAGCATCACGCAGAGATAGTTTGTTCTAAGAAGATTGTTCGTGTGCCACTTTCGACAGGCGAGATCCTGCAAGTTCAAGGTGAGAAGCCTACCGGTGGTCTCAAACTCATGTCTTGTTTTAAAGCTCGGAAGTATCTACAGAAGAACTATGTGGCTTTCTTAGCACATGTTACAGAAGATAAAGGCAAGGGTAAGTCTATTTCAGATATTCCTGTCGTTCGGGATTATTCTGAAGTGTTCCCTGAAGATTTACCTGGTCTACCTCCAGCACGCCAAGTCGAGTTCCGCATTGATCTCGTACCTGGTGCAAATCCCATTGCCAGAGCTCCATATCGTCTTGCAACGTCTGAGATGCAAGAGTTGTCTAAACAGCTTCAGGAGCTCTCTGACAAAGGTTTTATACGTCCTAGTTTTTCACCTTGGGGTGCTCCCGTTCTTTTTGTCAAGAAGAAGGATGGATCCTTTAGGATGTGTATCGATTATCGTGAGCTTAACAAGCTTACCATCAAGAATCGATATCCTCTACCTCGCATCGACGACCTCTTTGATCAGTTACAAGGCGCTTCTTATTTTTCGAAGATCGATCTGCGTTCCGGGTATCATCAACTTCGGGTGCAAGAAGAAGACATTCCGAAGACAGCATTCCGTACTCGTTATGGACATTACGAGTTCACAGTCATGCCATTCGGTTTGACTAATGCTCCTGCTGTTTTCATGGACTTAATGAATAGGGTCTGCAAACCTTATTTGGATCAATTCGTCATTGTTTTTATCGATGACATCTTGATTTACTCTAAGACGCGAGCTGATCACGAGCAGCATCTTCGTCTTACTCTGGAACTCCTGAAGAAAGAGCAACTTTTCGCCAAATTCTCCAAGTGCGAATTTTGGCTTAAAGAAGTTCAATTTTTGGGACACATTATCAACGAACGAGGTGTTCATGTAGATCCCTCCAAGATCAGTGCGATTAAGGATTGGGATACGCCTACTACTCCTACTGAAGTTCGTTCATTTCTTGGTCTAGCGGGTTATTATCGCCGCTTCATTGAAAACTTCTCTAAGATTGCAGTTCCTCTAACTGCTCTAACTCAGAAGAAAATGCCCTTTTACTGGGGATTCAAACAAGAGGAAGCTTTTCAACACTTGAAGCAGAAGCTTTGCGATGCGCCTGTTCTATCATTGCCTGAGGGTGATGATGATTTTGTTGTGTATTGTGATGCATCGAAATTAGGTCTTGGCTGTGTTCTGATGCAAAGGAACAAAGTCATAGCCTATGCATCAAGACAATTGAAGATACATGAGAAGAACTACACCACTCATGATCTTGAGTTGGGTGCAGTTGTCTTTGCTCTCAAGATCTGGAGACACTATTTGTACGGTACAAAATGTGTGGTTTTCACTGACCACAAAAGTCTTCAGCATATCTTCAACCAGAAAGAACTCAACATGAGACAACGACGTTGGGTTGAGCTTTTAAACGACTATGACTGCGAAATTCGCTACCATCCTGGTAAGGCGAATGTCGTGGCTGATGCATTGAGTCGTAAGGAACGTACTAAGCTTCATTGTGTACGCGTTCAATCTGTTATTCAAGCTCGATCTGATATTCAAGAACGCATTTCTCAAGCTCAGCAATCTTGTGTTTCACAGGGTTTAATGGATAAGGAATTTCCTTATCACATAACACCTGCTCTGGAACTAAAGGACAATGGGTCATATTACTTCATGGACCGTTTGTGGGTCCCAAGCCAGGATGATCTTTGTACCTTGCTTATGGATGAAGCCCATAAGTCTCGTTATTCTATTCATCCGGGCTCAGATAAAATGTATAAGGATCTTCGTATTCACTATTGGTGGCCTGGTATGAAGAAAGACATTGCCTTATACGTATCCAAATGCCTTACTTGTCTAAAGGTCAAGGCTGAACATCAGCGTCCTTCTGGTTTATTGGAGCAACCGGAGATCCCAGTTTGGAAATGGGAAAACATTACTATGGATCTTGTTACCAAACTCCCACGCACAAAGAAAGGTCATGATGCCATTTGGGTAGTCGTTGATCGTCTTACAAAGTCAGCACATTTCTTGCCAATCCGCGAGGATTTTCCTACTGACAGACTTGCTCAAATCTATGTAGATGAAATTGTAGCTCGACATGGTGTTCCTTTGAACATCATTTCTGACAGAGATGCTCGTTTCACTTCTCATTTTTGGAGAACCATGCAATCTGCTATGGGGACCCAACTTAATCTGAGCACAGCTTATCATCCGCAAACGGATGGTCAATCTGAGAGAACAATCCAGACTCTGGAGGATATGCTAAGAGCTTGTGTGATCGATTTTGGTGGTAGCTGGGATTCACATCTTAAATTGATTGAATTCTCCTACAACAACAGTTATCACACTAGCATCGGAATGGCTCCTTTCGAAGCTCTCTATGGTCGAAAATGTCGTTCAGCAGTCTGCTGGAATGAGATTGGCGAGGCTCAACTTACTGGACCTGCCCTCATTTTAGAGACAACTGACAAGGTCAAGAAAGTTCGTGATAACCTTCAGGCAGCTAGAAACCGTCAGAAGATTTACGCGGACCCAAAACGCAAAGCCTTTGAATTTCAAGTCGGTGATCGAGTATTACTTAAGGTCTCACCTTGGAAAGGTGTGATCAGATTTGGAAAGAAAGGAAAACTTGCACCTAGATACGTTGGACCATTCAAGATCGTCGAAAGAATCGGAAAGGTAGCCTACAGACTTGAGTTACCTCCTGAACTGGGAAATGTTCATCCAACTTTTCACGTATCAAATCTCAAGAAGTGTACAGCTGATGAGAACTTCTCCATACCGCTTGACGAAATTCGTGTTGGCAAAACACTGAAATTTGTTGAGAAACCAGTGGAAATCATGGAACGTGAAGTCAAGTGGCTCAAATGCAAGCGCATTCCTTTGGTCAAAGTTCGCTGGGAAGCTAAACGTGGACCTGAGTTTACTTGGGAACGCGAAGACCAAATGAAAGCGAAATATCCACATCTTTTTCCACGAGTTCCCTCTAAATAAATTTCGGGACGAAACTTCCACAAGTAGGGGAGACTATAACAACTGTGCTTGTAATCACTATGAACAGTTCTGTTATCAATAAAACAATGTTATTTGATCCCAATGTTTGTTTTGTTATGTTATACATATTTCATGTTTTGACTTTTATGTAATTTCAAACTCTACATCGCTTTCTGGAGAATTATACGCAAACTAGTGCGTAAACGTACTCAGTTTAATGCGAGAAATACTCCGGAACATCAACATATACTCAACATACCTTAAACAACCTTTACATAACTTAGAAATAAGTTTTGAAGGCTTTGGTATGGCAAAAATAAGTTAATTCGCTTACAGGGACTAAATATGACAAACTGCGAAAGTATGTCAATTTGAACTGTAACGAACATTCCGGAACATAACCATAAGTTAAACACACCTTAAATATCCTTGACATAGCTTAGAAATAGGCTTTGAGGGGTTCGGTGTGCTAAAATAAACTTTTGGGACATTCAGGGACTAAAAGTGTCAAAAAGTGCACAAGTTTGCATTTTCACGCATAACTTACGTTCTGAATACATCTGGACATCCAAAAATTTATGGAAGCATGACTACATTTTATTTTAGTGCTCGCCTTTAGAAAAATCCATTCGTTGCGTCATTTGGATCGTTTTTCGCGCTTATGCGCATTCCGTCGTAATTAAGCGAACATCGCGTTCGTACGACCAAACGAACCATCATCCGGCATATTTTTGAACATGTTTTGAGTTCCCTATACTTTAACTTCATTTTAGAGCCTTGAAATGAGGTTAACGGGGTTCAAACGCATCGAAAATCGCTTAAAACACGTACAGGGGCCATTTCTGCAAAATCTGCCAAAACAGGGGCCTAGCGTGACGCGAGGGTCCTTAGCGTCACGCGAGCCCCTATCTGGACCAGATTCAGTGTTTTTATCACAAGTTGCAACCAATTAAACCACAACCACATGTTTGCAACTTGCTTAATCACTAAGATTAGGAGCATATGTGGCTCCATAACCTTTGTGACAAGTGTACGCACGAGATTAAGGCACGATAATCGACAAACGATCCTAACGGTGGTGCATATCCTATAAATACCCATCCACCCTCAACCCCAAAAACCCACAAATCTGATTAAGAAAGCTCTAAGTTGGAACCTTCGTTTCATCCCTGAGCTATTTTGATCTGGGTTAGCATTCGGGGACCCTTCGTAAGTATTCTTTCGTTCTTTTCCTTATTTTACTGCTTTTCGAGTCAGAAAGTCAAACTTTGTTTGACTTTCAGCGTTGACCAGTAATGGTCAATGCGAAGTTCGTTAGAACTTCGCAACGTGATTGTAATCACGATGGTCATAGTCCATTGGGACTATGCCTACTGATTACCACGTTGTCTAGGGTCGTAGGGTAAGCGATCTAATAAATCGCTTATACCTCGAACCCGACCCAGTTTGGTCGATCATTAGGATCCGACCAAATACATTAGGTGACCATAGTGTAGGGAATAACCTTCCGAGGTTATACCTTATGGTCACGGCGTTTAAGTAGTTGTATGATAGGTAGTTTATATGCCTTAGGTAAATTACCAAAATACCCTTTTCATACATAATTGGTAATTTAGCATATGTAACCTAAACTTTTGCCACATAACTGATTATTTAACATGTTTAGGCATATAATACTTGTCATAGGACTAGTTAGGCGGTCCGAACGCGTTTCACGCGCACGACGCGTTAAAGTAGCATAAGCTTCATAAACGGGTCGTAATGGGTCGTAAACAATTATGTTAAGTTTCATTTAGCATGTAGGCTTTGTTAAACCATATCACGTGAGTTCCGACACTCATTTGGTTTACAAACCCTAATGCTACCCAGTCTTCCGAGATAGGTCCGGTTTATTAACATAGTTACCTATATTAGGTGCCGTTTGATTCCGAGATCTTTAGCGTTGCTTGGTGATTATCTTTATACAACTGAGCAATCTCAAGTGAGTACATAGACCCCTCTTTTACTGTTTTCCAAACTGTTTTGGGGTGGAACACATGTGCCTACTTGTTACTTTCATGCTTTCCTGTTTTCACATCATATACCGGCTATGTTTGTTAGTACACTATAGTACATGATTTCATTACATTTCCTGCTAGGTGTGCCCATTGTGTGCATTACTTAGTACATTGTTTTACATGACATTTCCTGCTAGGTGTGCCCATTGTGTGCATTACTTAGTACATTGTTTTACATGACATTTCATGCTAGGTGTGCCCATTGTGTGCATTACTTAGTACATCGTTTTACATGACATTTCATGCTAGGTGTGCCCATTGTGTGCATTACTTAGTACATTGTTTTACATGACATTTCATGCTAGGTGTGCCCATTGTGTGCATTACTTAGTACATCGTTTTACATGACATTTCATGCTAGGTGTGCCCATTGTGTGCATTACTTAGTACATTGTTTTACATGACATTTCCTGCTAGGTGTGCCCATTGTGTGCATTACTTAGTACATCGTTTTACATGACATTTCACGCTATGTATGTTCATTTGATTACATACTTAGTACATTGTTTTCTCATGCTCACATTTTGTTATGACATTTGGTTTGTTTACATGGGACAATATATCCATTAACATTAGCTACGCCGTTCGTTAGTAGGTAGTGGTACCATAGGAATTGACAACTCCCGTTCCGGACATCCCAGGGTAAGGGGACAGAAAGGAATGACCGAATTCGTTGACATTAAGACAGATAGACCTTTAATTTGTTTAAAGGGTTTTATCACCACAGTCGCCAGGCTTGGATGTATGCATTTTCACAATACCGCATAAATGTTCATATTAAATAGTTGCATGCATTTACACAAAACATAGCGTTGATTTAAACCATGTTTTACTTCAATACTTTGTTTTTGTGCATATGGTTTAGTTGAGACATTTCACTTGCCATACATGACATTTTGACATAGACATTTGACATGGATATTTGACATAGACATTTGACATGGATATTTGACATAGACATTTGACATGGATATTTGACATAGACATTTGACATGGATATTTGACATAGACATTTGACATGATTTACATCTTGACATAAACACTTTGACATATTACCCAATACATTTGACAATTGATTTAAACATAGACTTCTTACATTGCTTGGTTTGGTTTGATTAAGTGATTAAGTAACGATGCGTGTGTAATATGATACAAGCATGGTGGATACGCCGCTGGTACTTCCTATATATAAGTGTTTGTATGGTATTACATGGCGTAACGTTATTTGAATCATTTCAGTTTGATACATATAACATTTTACACAAATAACATACTTTTCACAAGACATTGATTTACAAACAACTTACCTTATACAAACACATTTTTACATGGTTATTTATTTAACCTGACATTTACTTATACATATCATCTGATCTTATTGTTTTCAAATGATTTACAAGACAAAGCAAATAACAAGGTTCATGACTAAACATTTTCTCAAACATAAGTCATGAATCTTATTTTCGCAAAACCTATGTATCTCACAGGCATTTTTATGCTGACGTACCTATTTTCACATGTGTTTTCAGGTGCTTTTCCATAGGATGTTGATCATGATACTAGGGCGGACCTGTGCCTTAGAGACTTTAAAAGATGATAGACTATGTTTAATTATGTTCTGAACTCTAAATTTGCTATTTCGAGACAATGTAACACCCTTGTTTAATAAATAAAATACACTTTGTGTGCCATGGTTATGAAACAATTAATTCTGTCGCAACACGCCCCGATGTTTCCGCCGCGATTTGTTGTTTTACGCGGTCGGGGTGTGACAATAAAGACCTAGTATCTCAGAATAAGGGACCTTTCAAACAAGATTTCAGGGGTTACCTATATATCCAAGTTTGTGTTAACCCACAGAACAAGCAAGTTTGAATTTAGGTTTATATCTCGTCTCAATCTACTAAATGTGCAAAAACCTACTGGCACATCATCAGTGAGATTGTTTATCACTTTTAAACTTTACATTTCTTTAGCGTGCATTGATAGTCCACTGATGTACTATCATTTCCTCTTCTAGACACAAAAACTCATTTTGAATTTTATCATGTTTTTGGCTTTTTCAAATTTTCAAATGTTTTTGGATTTTCTAAAAATTCTTACTCCCCCTAAAATGCAAACACATTTCAAAGGAAATTTGAAAATGAATACACTTGACACAATTGAAACATACAAACTGTACAGAAACTTGACAACTGACACTGAATCACATCAAATCGCCATTCACTCGGCATAAACAATCAGAACTCCCCCTATCACAAACCATTTTCTCATTTAGATTTCAAAACACTTAAGTTTGTTTTAATCAAAATGATTTTTCCGGAAAATGAATTTATGTTGATAAAAACCATTTATAGGTCTTATCATTTTAAGAACGGGGATGTGGTTCATCATCTTGTTCGTCTCTTGTCATATATAGTAAATCAAGTACAAATTAATGTCCCTGATTTACCATTTGCATTCAAGCAACCTCTTAAACCAATTGTAAAAATAACCACTTGTAAAAACACATAATACCACTTGTAGGTATGACTAACCAATACCAACTGTAGGAATGTTACGTCTACATGTATCATTTTATCAATCAGGATGCCGATTCCTGCTTCGCACTTACCAACCTGGAAGCTCCGGCGTAGTCCTTCAACCTGTAAACATTCAAACACTATCAAAATCTTTCAACCAAAATCTTCAAACATTAGAAAGATGCCGATTCCTGATCCACGATATAAACTTGGGATCCCCGGCATAGTCCTGAGACTATCATGGGAAACAAACTTCCATCCAAGTCTTTTCAGACCTGATGGCTTTCAACTCTTGAGCAGTAGGGTTGTAAGTTGCCTTTTTAGTTGCATAAAAATCTTTAACCCCCTTAACTTTCCCATTCAACATTTTCCCAAAAATTTTCTTAACACTCCCATTGAATGTTTTCTCGACATCAAACTTAGTATTATCTTTGTAAAACTGATTCGAGATATCAATCTTACCAACTTTCTGTTTAATTCCTTCAAATTTCAGTGATGGAAACTCATCATCATTCACTGAAATTTTCACCTCACCTTGTGGCTCTTCTGGTTTTGTGGAACCAGATTCATCACCAACTTTCTCATCATCTTTCTTAACAACCCACACTTGGTTGTCTTTTGCAATCTTTTTGTAAAAATTCTTTTTAGAACATTCACCAATTTCATAAGTTGAATTTTCAAAAATTTTAAGTCTGTCGGTTGGTGGTTCAACATCAACAACCTTTTCTTTCAATTTATGAGAAACTCCCTGTTTTGTTTTTGCATTTTTCTGACAGTTCCATGCAATGTGACCAGTTTCATTGCACTTGTAACAGGTACGAGTCTCTCTTTGATAAAACAATTCAGTTCCATTCTTCTTCTTTTCAGCAAGAAACTCTTGATTTGACTGTCTCCAGAATGGTTTCTTCTGTTCCTCTTCTGCACTTCCACCTGACACAAATTCTGTTTTTGTTTTAGAATTTTTCAAATTTTTATGATTTTCTGGTGGAATAAATCCAAGACCTTTCTTTTTGTAGCTACGATTTTGGTTTTGTTTCTTTTGAAAACCAGAACCAGAATTGTAACCCTTTTTCTTGTTTAGACGTTGTTGAACTCTTGAAGTGTACTTTTTAGGTTTTTCAGTAAGATTTAAGTCTTTTATTTCAGAAATATTAATTTCTGTCATTTTGAAAACCTTTTTGATCATGTCAAAACGAACACTTCTTATTGGAAACTCTTTATCAGAGTATAATTTGTCCGAATCATTTAAAGTGTATGCAACTTCAAATGTTTCATCATCCAAATTTGCTTTTGATAACAAAAATTCTAAACTATAAGACCGTTTGACCGACGAATTTGGACTGTTGACTGACGAATTTGACCCTCCAGACTCAGACTTTGACTCGAACTCCTCCTCAGTATCCAACACCTAATCGACCACCTTTTTGATTAACTCAGACTCATGATCAGTATCGGATGAGGTAAATGTGACGTCAATGTTATCTGGTAAAACGTCAGTTGTGTCGGTTTTTAGCTTTATATTGACGGCTTTTTCAAGTTGCTCCTCATTTGGTTTTCTAGGAGAGTACCCTTCCCAAATTGGAGGCGGACACTTGTTATATCTAACAGTCGATTTCTTACCACAATCTTTCTTTTCCTTCTTTGGCTTCTCGTCTTGAAAAGCTTCCATACCTGCAACAGTTGGGTAAATACGATCAATGAGATAATCAGAACTAGAATAGCTTTGTAACAAACGTCTAATTCTCTCATTCTCGATCTTTTCCGTTTCCAACTCTTGCTTCCATTTAGCACTCTCTTCGATGTAAAAGTTTATAGCTTTTTGCTTTGTCATCATTACAGCATTCATCATCGTAAGTGCTTGTTCTCTTTCTGAATTTGTCTTTTGAAGACCAGTTACTGTTTTGTTCAAGACATCGTATGATTCTTTCACATAATTGAGATTGAACAGTAACTGCTCTTTCTTCTTCTCATACTCAGCAATTATGTCATCTTTCCCAACACATTCCTTGCATTCTTCTAAACACTTCTCGCAAGGCTTGACGACTTCAACAATCTTCTCAACTTCGATTGTTTTAACAACCTCAATCACTTTTTCTACTTCAATCACCTTTTCTTCTTCTTTTTCAACCTCGGTAATCTTCTCAACAACACTTTTAGCATTCTGAACATCACCATCAGATTCAGTTTGTTGTTCTTTAGCAGCTCTTTTCTCCTTTAGTTTCTCTACTCGATCTGCAAAATAGAAATGAAAACTTTCAGGAGAAAGATGAGATTTGGCAACATTTATATGTTTTTCTTCCTCATCATCACTACTGCTATGATCTGGTGATTGATCAAATTTTATAGATTTATCAGAATCATCATCTGATTTACTAAAATCAGACGGTGTTTTATCAAAAACAACTGCCTTTTCTGAAACAAACTCATTCTGTACATCTTCATCTGAACTCTGTAAACTTTCATCTAAACCTTCTGAAATTTCTCCAGATCTCTCTGAAAGTTTATCAGTACTATCTGACCCTTCATTGGTTGACACAGACTTTTCATCTTCACTTTTCACATTCTCCCCGATAGATCTCATCCAAGTAGCAAACAAATCTGGCTCTCGGACGATCTTGGCAATGAACGCTTTGAACTCTCCTTTTTCATCCACAAACATATCCCAACTGAAACCTTCTGGTAGTTTCTCATCATCTTGATCGATAATGCGTGCTGCTTTGCCTTCAGATGATATGTAATCACTCCAGCTGAAATCTACCAAACATGCTCTTTTGGGATCTTTAATCTCTCTCCCGTGACCTGTCTGTGGTTCTTGGAATTGACCGACTTGTTGATAGATAGCTTTGCGGTAGTAATCATCTTTCCCGAATGGATTCTGTGCTCCGCTAGCTTCTCTTCCTTTGCACTCCCGTTTGAAATGACCTTTCTCCCTGCATCGAAAACAAGTAACTTTAGATTTATCAAAACCTAAAGTTGATACATGAGCGTCTAGAAAGTCATTTCTCCCAGTAATGGTTTTGAATTTCTCAGCTCGTCGAAGAACACTTGCGAGACACCATTTGATATCCATAAGTTCCATCTCTTCGGCGTCTATCTGATCGTAATCCTCTTTAGTAAGCATAGGATTGCCGATCCGACCAGCAACAAGACCTTCATAGGATAACAGTACTGAACCCAGAAGTGCCATATGGTCTTTAGCAGTGTCTTCAGAGAAGCTTTGACCTTCTGGAAGGTTGAGAGCTATGTTGCATTGAATCACGTATCCATTTCCTGTTTTTGTACTCTGAGACTGAAAACTCGTGTTAGTCTTTTTTGGATTCACACTTGGAAATGATGAAAACCCACTGCTATTCTTGTTCAAACCCTGATCAGCTTTCTCAGATGAATCACCAGCACTGAAAGCAGTTTGAATCTTCGGACTTCTTTCAGACTCAGTGGCTGGAATATTACCCCTGTAGTACATCTTCACATCCTGTTGACCACTCGGACTATTCATCCTCGCAATCTTCTGCTGTTCAAGATCCTGACTCTCAATTTTCTCTATAAACCGTGAGATTGTCAACCCATCATACACACCAGTATTCTTCAAGATCATCAAATACGTTCCCCACTCCTTTTGAGGTAACGCGTCCGCCAATTTATCCACCCACTCCTCACGACCTTTTTTAACACCCAACATAGATAAAGATCGCACCAAATGACAGTATCTCTCGATTAGCTTTTTAGTATCCTCTCCTGGCAAACTACTAAACAAATCAAATTCTTTCTTTAGTAACGCTTTCTTGCTTTTGATCATGTTTTCGCTTCCCTCGAATTTGACCTTTAGCGCATCCCAAATTGACTTAGCAGTTTTGTCGTGCTGTAACAGGATGAATATATCTTCTTTTATCGCCTGCTGCAACAAACTAATCATCATTTTCTCAGCTCTATACGTTGCTCGTTCTTGATCAGTGAACTCGGATATTTCTTTGATGACTTGCAAATCTGTTCGAGGCAATGTGTACTTCTTCAATATGCATTCCCACGATCTGAGATGATTTGCCTGACCCCAGTTTTCAAATCGATCCTTCCATCCATAATACTCCTCAATGTTCATCAATTTAGGGGGCTTTTGAGTCGTTCCCGTCTCGTTTTCTAAATTCATTGCTTGAGCAATTGCGACTGGAGAAGTCGATGAGGCAAATGCGTTGTAGAACTCGGAATCCATACTGAATTAACACGTATTTCAAAGCAAATGACAGAAGAGCGAACCAACTCTGAACAAATAAGCGAACCAGAAAGATCCAAATAAGCGAACTAGAATCATTCGTTCGAGCGGACCAGAAATTGTTCGTTCGAGTGGACCAGAAATTGTTCGTTCGAGTGGACCAGAAAATGTTCGTTCGAGCGGACCAGAAATTGTTTGTTCGAGCGGACCAGAAATTGTTCGTTCGAGCGGACCAGAAATTGTTCGTTCGAGTGGGCCAGAAATTGTTCGTTCGAGCGGGCCAGAAATTGTACGTTCGAGCGGACCAGAAATTGTACGTTCGAGCGGACCAGAACTTGTACGTTCGAGCGGACCAGAAATTTTACGTTCGAGTGGACCAGAAATTGTTCGTAAAAGCGAACCTCCACTTTTGACAGCGAATTCGAACAGAAAAACTTAGATTTATCCTAAACGGTTAGGAATTTGGATCTGAAACTTTCAAGGATTTATCTCGATACTATTTCGCACAAGCTGTGAAAATTTGAGCGAATTCTGACCGTGAAATCTTTCCGAATCAGTAAAAGAAGGTGTAGAAGTGAGAAGAAATGATGAAAAAACAGCTACAATCTGCAGAAAACCTCCTTCCAAGCTCTGATACCACTTGTAGGAACGTTTGCTGACCCGAACGAGTCGTTCAGAGGTTGTCTCTTGCGTTTCAGATGCGGAATAATAAGAAATGCAAGTAGATATAGCTTGTTCTTTCTCCTAACTGCTTGTTTTATTGATATGCAACGTTTTACAGCTTGATCTTCACACCGGCAGAGCTTCGGCGTGGAATTTCACATACATGTTCTGTGGTTCACCCTAATGACACCTATATATAGATTTTCTGGTTCGCTTATTGTAACACCTCGCAAATTTCGGGTTAATATTAAAACGACACGTGTCATGTCAGACAAAAACGCGTTGGAAACCCGGATATAATAAAGATGTTTTCGGTAGGATTTAAAGTGGCGTCATGTTAAATTGTTACCTCTGAACACCTCAATTATAAATCCCAATACCCGATATATTAAATTATACATCTAATATGCCCTCAATTCAGAAAAGGGTTCACATTATTGGACTTGATAATGCATGATGTGATCCCATGATGAAATGAACGATAAACCGTTATTTACGGGTCTTGTAAATGCAATCAATTAAAACAAGACATCATGGTAGGGTATGTAACAGTTAAAGATCATTAATAAAGGCCCCTTATTGCCAAAATGAAGTCCCTAAGTCGAACAAGTGGGTGCCCTTTCAAACCAACAACAAACAATAAAAATCTGCCAAATCTAGGGCGTCGCGTGGCGCGACGGCCCCTCGCGTCACGCGAGGGGTGCCCAGTGACAGATTACTTGCTGTTGGCTGTTTTTCGCACTTGTGACCTTCTTGGCCGGTTTCTCTTGCACATGCATGAACCTTAGACACCCCCTACATGTTAGGGACATGTGTTTATCACTTGTGGTTGATCCTAGACTCTTGTGTCAAGTGATTGTGGTGGTAAACCCACTATATAAGCACCCATTCATTCACCACTTTCATCACAAATCATTTACAAGCATTCTGATTATTGGGGAGCTTGCAAACTGATCAAGAGCCTTCCTAGTCATCCTCTAATCATCTAGTAAGTCTCTAATCCCTTCTAAATTAATTCTAGTTTAGTTTTTAGCTTAAAAGTCAACTTATCGTATTAAACGGTTGACTTCGGGTTTAGTTATTGATAGCTCAGTCGTAACCCGAATTAAAAGTACCATTAGATAGGTAATTATATGGGTATTAAACCCTTATAAGGGCAAGTACCAATTCCAGACCTAACTAGGTCGTTTGTCGGGTCAAACGTTGACCGAAAAAGTCAACAGAATTGACATTTATGATTTAATGCATGAAATGCAATCCGTAAGGCGTGTAACTTGTTCTAACCTTAATATAACTTGGTAATAAGTATAAAAACTTGTTTGCGCTTGCCCGACTCGACAAATTTCTGTTTAAACCCGGTTCGGAACCGAAAGGCGCAAAACCTTGACTTTTGCGTTGACTTCGGTTCTGACCCGTTTTAGTTGGTATTAGACATACCTTAAAGTCTCATTAGGATTGGGTTGCATGTTAGTATAAGTCTTTATACTTGTTTCGTTGATTATCCGTTGCATGCACACGTTTCCGTTAATCGCTTAAAGTGGACCATAACGCCCTTATGACCTTATAACGAGTATTTTGAAAATGTGGAAATGCAATAATCTTAGTTACTGATTAGTTAGCATGTACGTAAATTTTCACGTCAAGCGGAGGTCTAGATTAGGAGATATGCGCATTTGCGTATATAATAAGCTTTTTATTAATTAAACGGCGCGATTAACGCATAGCCTATCTAAACCCGATTTTCGGTACCAAAACTATTACCCGCTGATGTTAAATAATATTTGAGGATTTTTGGAGATTTTTATTATTTTTAAGCTGGTCTTAAGCTAGGCTTATCGCATTGATTCGGTCAACACCGAATATGCCCTTTTAGGCCATAAAACGAGTTTTATGAATCCGATTGATACCAATCCAATTGCCACTGATTTAAAATAATAAATATAGTATTTTGAACTTGTTTTGCTGATTAGAAAACTCAGATTGGTATCTTAACCCGTACGTCGCTTAAAACGGCTTTATACGCGTATTAAACGCGTAGTTTAGTATTAAAACCATTTTGCCACGTAAGACTTAATACCATTAGACATAACCTGTTAATGTAAGCTATTTTACTGATGTAATCAGACCCAGGTTCATAGAAACCTAATTTAATCCTTTTATAATCTTTAAATTGACCAAAATACCCCTACAGGGCTTATTAAGAGATTAAACTCGTTATGGGCATTATGGAAGATATCATAATGATATCACCACATATTTAAAGCGTATTAACCTAGGAAACCTGTTCGCGACCCTTTTGATTACCCGTTATGCATTATGCGCGTTCGGTTCAGTTTATGTAACTAGTTTACATAAATTAGCCGAAACGGGTCAAACCTTATCGGTTTATTCTCAAAATCCAGAATGTGTATCTTATACCCATATTAAACAAGTCTTCAAACTTGTCGGGTCTAAATCACATTCTATCCGGTCTTCGCTTAATCGTGCGTACGAACCGTATCTTTAAAACTAACCGGTCTAAGCGTAAGCTTAACTAAAGACCCGTTAGGATTCTAATAGGTTGTTATAAACCTTCGTTCCAGATTAGGAGAACCAGTAAAAGATACCGCACTCGCTGATTTTGAACTATACTTGCTCAGGTAAATACTTTTAACTTATTTCCCTATACGGGCTTGGGTAAGGTATATAAAATACCGCTTGGTCGGGCATTGAATATTTAATCTTATTATGGTTAAATTATTGAGATGACTCCGTTTAATTTGTTTTGTTGCTTAAAGCCTTTGGGGGGTTAATGACCGTGTCCCGGATATCCCTGGCATCATTTTACGAAATGGCCACGACCTTAGCACTCAGGTGTAGGCGTACACCTGTAGTGTCTCATAATTAAAGTGGTGTGTTAATTGATCTTTAACCCGGCTCGATCCGGGCTACTGAACGCATAAGAAACATGTAATTCCTTTACAAGTTTATATATTAAATAATTATCCCAAGTTATAAAATATTTGTGCCTTGTGCCTTAAATGCATTTTCTTAAACTCTTTTCAAAATGAGTCGGTTGATTGTATTTACCAGTGTAAACTGACGTATTTTCTTAAAAAGATTGAGTGCAGGTACTACGCGAAATAGGCTGGCTTGTCTCCTAGCATCCACATTAAGTCTCGCCAGCTTTGATGTCATATCTGTTGAACATTTGTTTCCTTTTTTTAATTTTGATCTACCTGTGGATTATATTCGACTATTTGTGATACTTCATATTACAATATCGTTTGGTTGAATTAAATCTATATATTGCTTCCGCTGTGCATTTAAATATTGTGTTGTTTGACTATTATGTTGCCAACCACGTCACGATACTCCCCCACCGGGCCCACCGGTGACACGTGGAAATCCGGGGTGTGACAGGTTGGTATCAGAGCCAACTCTGAGTGAATTAAACACTAGCCTTATTGTGTTTAATCTCAGTTACACAATTGCACATATTTAAACTTTCGAGTCTAGACTTATAACATAGGACAAATTCCACCTTATTCGGTTTTTGTTTTGTCCTTTAAACTTTATATTTTGTTATTGTTATCTTATGTTTTGTTGACAGGTATAACCAAGAAAATGCCTCCAAGATTTCTACGTATGCGAGGACGAGGAGGAAAGGGGCCGACCACCGCCCCCAACGACCATGAAGCTGGGCCGTCCAATACACGAGCTCCTATCCCCGCCGAGAGTGACGGTACTCGGCGGAACCAGAGAGGCCTATTTCAACCGGCAAGACGGTCGGTTTCAAACAGCTCTACAACTCCCGCTCAAGACTCATACGGGCCACATTCAGAAAGTGAGCCTAGAGACCCTCACCATTCACACATACCGTTACAGCGATCAATGTCGCACCGTCCTTTTGGAGACCCCACTCCAATTTTTCAAGGCCAGTTCAACCCGGCGGATTATCTACAAGAACCAGTGGGTTTTAACCCATTGGGGCCGGAGGACCATTTTTCTGGAGGAAACGATATGGATGAGGAAGATGACCCCGAAATGCCCGCATCAGGAACTCCCAACCACCCAATCGAGGTCTCGGATAGTTCAATTTATCACGGGCCACCCTATAATGGTTCAGATAGCTTCTAGGCTATCTTTACTCGGCAAGAATGGTATTATACACCTTCACACCATTCATCGCCGCATGAGCAGCATCAGCCTCACTATTCTCCGCCGCATGAGCAGCAGCAGCAGCATCATCAAGATTCCTCTGGGAATCACCAGTTTGAGGCAGTTACGCCACCGCCTCCACCGCCACCAGTTCAGCCGGCGCCTCCACAGCCGCAAAGACATAGGAGATCCGGAGCTCGGATGTCCACACGAAGAGAAGAGTTACATCTCAACTCTCCTCTACAGTCAAGTGGCAGAAATTATCAGCCGCTTCCAGAAGTTCCACAGATAGGTGGACCATCAAACCCCTACGCGCAGCAACCGCCACCAATGGGTTTCGATAATCATATACCAGCATACACGGGTCCTTCGATGTACAACCCGTTTGAGCAACCGACTCATCCTAACCTCGGATACGCTGAAGCCGACCCGTATATGGTAGCAGCAAATTACAACGCCCTTAACCAGGAGGGACCGTATGGAGGTCCTTGGGGAGTAGGCTACCCAGCACAAGGATATCAGATGCCTACACAACCCCCGTACTACCAACAACCCCCGCCGTCTCTGCAGATGTCGCCACCACTGCATCAGGAAATCCTACAAAGTATTAGGGAGGTGCGGCATGAGGCACGGGAAGACCGAAGGCGTAACCAGGGGATGTTCAAGACCTTGACGAACTTAATCAAGGGGAAGAGTAAGAAGGATCAGTAAATCCTTTGTGTGTGTATGTCTACTTTAAAAATCAAGTCCCTACGTGGACATTTATTATTTGTATGTGTATGTAGTCCCTGCGTGGACATCTACCTTTGGTACTTAGTCCTCTACGAGGACTTGTTTCTATTTTAGCCCCTGCGTGGGCACATCTTTCTGTAAGACCCCTGCGTGGGCATGTACTGGTTTAAACCCCTGCGTGGGAAAGTTTATTATTTGTAAAAGACCCGTTTAGGGCTGTGTGTAATAGTATAATAGATTAATGGAATGTTTGTTTTATAAATTTCATAATTTCAATATGCGCATATATAGTGTATAAATGAAATAAATTAAAATCATTCCTTTTAAATTAATCTGCCTATGAAATTAATTAATTAAGGATCTTAAAAGTGTGAACCCTAGCCTCGTGTCAAATATAAGACCGGGCCAAAATGGTAAGACCTGTCTAAAAGATTCAATTTCCTGTTAACATCTTAAAACATGTTAACACTCCTGACAGAAGTGATTCGTTAAAATCACATACGTCATATTATAAAGGAATTCTTTAAAAGATTCCTAACCTAGTTTAATGATCTCTGAATCCTAGGTTTACATCATCAATTAAGATGATCATATTTTAACCATACGTGGTAATATAATGCCTACGGGCCCTTCTCATTTTCATATGAGACAAAAGACAGTAATAGTCTGTGACCCTGTCTGAAAAAGGTAATGAACTTGGTTCAAACCTTAAAAAGCCTTGATTCTCTTGAATTCATAGCTTATAATTTAAATTGTCCCTGTGACTAGGCCTTATGTGCTAATAAAACTATTATTGTTTTATAATTAGGATAATTATATTAGAAATCCTAAATATATGTGAGAAATAAATTAACCATATATGGTCCATGTTTACCGCGGTTAATAAAAATTGCCATAAAAGACAATTCTATAATAAACTCACCAATAAATTATTGTCAATATGTTACAGTTCAAAATACATGGCAGACTCAAACGAGGTCAACAGTCACCCAGGAATAGTGCCTGATAATGCCCATGTGAACGTAGCGGGTGCAGAGCTGCAAGCTATGATAAACAATGCGGTTAATAGAGCCATGGATAGACAAAACCATGGATCAAGTGGTACCCATACGAGGACCCATTCTGCATCACACACTAGAACACCTTCCAGGACCCACACTGCCCACAACAGTAATTCTCACCACTCGTCAAACCGAAGGAGTGCTCCATCCCAGAGGGTCGTTCAGGATCAAGGACCCCGTAATAGAGGGTGCACCTATAAATACTTTGTGTCGTGCAAACCCAGAGACTTCAATGGGGAAAAAGGAGCTGTTGATTGCATGACGTGGATGGATGAAATGGATACTGTGGTAGATATTAGTGGTTGCCATGAAAGGGATATTGTGAAGTTTGTCTCACAGTCGTTCAAAGGAGAAGCCCTAGCCTGGTGGAGATCATTGATCCAGGCTACAGGAAAGGTTCCGTTATACAACATGACCTGGGAGCAGTTCATGGCACAAATCAAAGAAAATTTATGCCCTCAACATGAGGTTGAGAGAATTGAATCTGACTTCCTGGCGCTGGTCATGAAGAACCTTGACTGTCAGGCCTACCTAACCAGTTTCAACACTTTGTCGAGGTTGGTTCCTTACTTAGTAACTCCGGAGCCTAAACGTATAGCTCGTTTCATTGGAGGGTTGGAACCGGAGATTAAGGCGAATGTGAAAGCCTCGAGACCAACTACTTTTCGGTCAGTAACGGACATTTCATTGTCCCTTACCTTGGATGCTGTTAGGCAAAGGTCACAGAGGAAAAGTGACACCGAAAAGAGGAAGCGTGAGGATGACAACTCACGTCGTACAGACAAGAAACAGAAGGGGAACAATGACCAGAAGAAAGGGTCAGGTTTTAGGAGGGATGGCCAGCAGTCGGGTGAAAAACCCAAATGTAAAATCTGCAAGAGGCAGCACTTTGGCAAGTGCAGGTTTGAATCCAACTCTCAATCACAATCGAAGCCTTTTGCTTGTGGTTTATGCAAATCCAGGGAACACAAAACCGTGGATTGCAAGAAAATAAAGGATGCAACTTGCTATGGTTGCAATGAAAAAGGGCACATCAAGAGCAATTGCCCAAAATATGCCAAGAAGCCGGAAGAGGCTAGGAAGACCAATGCAAGGGTCTTCAGAATGGATGCAAAGGAAGCCGTCAAGGACGACAACGTGATAACAGGTACCTTTCTCGTAAATGATGTTTATGCGAGAGTGTTATTCGATTCAGGCGCTGATAAGTCGTTTGTAGATAATAAGTTTTGTGAATTGTTAAGACTACCTGTTAGAACTTTAAGTGTGAAGTATGAGGTGGAACTAGCCGATGGCACAATAGAAACCGCTTCAACCTTATTAGATGGATGTTTCATATCCATTAGGAATCACTCTTTTCCTTTATCCCTACTTCCTTTAAAACTAGCCGGTTTCGACATAGTTTTGGGTATGGACTGGTTATCACATAACCAGGCCCAGATTATTTGCAATAAGAAGCAAGTGATAATCAAGACTTCGTCTGGTGAATCACTTACTATTCAGGGAGATACCCAGTATGGGCTGCCCGAGAAGATGTCAATACTCAAAGACTCAAAGTGTTTAAAGAAGGGCTGTGTCATCTACATGGCACAGGTGATTATTGATGAACCGAAACCCAAGATTGGTGATATCCCAGTCATTTCTGAATACCCCGAAGTATTTCCTGAAGAACTACCTGGTTTGCCACCAGATAGGCAAGTGGAATTCAGGATTGACATTATTCCTGGATCAGCACCAATTGCAAGGGCGCCTTATAGGTTGGCACCAACGGAGATGAAGGAACTGAGGACGCAGCTAGATGATCTTCTAGCCAAAGGTTTCATAAAACCTAGTTCGTCTCCTTGGGGAGCACCAGTTTTATTCGTCAAGAAGAAGGATGGATCGATGCGTCTGTGCATCGACTACCGCGAGCTTAATAAGGTTACTATCAAGAATAGGTATCCTTTGCCCAGAATCGACGATCTGTTCGATCAACTTCAAGGGGCAAGTTTCTTCTCAAAGATTGACTTGAGGTCAGGCTACCATCAATTGAAGGTTAGAGATGAAGATGTGCACAAGACTGCATTTAGGACTCGTTATGGTCATTACGAGTTCCTAGTGATGCCTTTTGGGCTCACAAATGCACCAGCCGCATTCATGGATCTCATGAATCGCGTCTGTAAGCCTTACATGGATAAATTTGTCATCGTTTTCATCGATGATATCCTCATATACTCAAAGAACCAAGCTGACCACGAGAAGCATCTTCACTGTATTTTGGAACTACTTCATAAAGAGAAGCTCTATGCCAAGTTCTCAAAGTGTGAATTCTGGCTTCGAGCAGTCCAATTTCTTGGACATGTTGTTAGTGAGCAGGGCATCCAAGTAGATCCCGCTAAAGTTGAAGCTGTCATGAATTGGCATGAGCCAAAGACGCCTACAGAAATTCGTAGCTTCCTAGGTTTGGCAGGATACTATAGGCGATTCATAGAAAACTTCTCAAGGATTGCTGCACCCCTGACTTCGCTGACACGTAAGAAGATTAAGTTTGACTGGGGTCCTAAGCAGCAGGAATCCTTTGATATTCTGAAACAGAAGCTGAGCAATGCTCCAGTACTGACATTGCCTGATGGAATAGAGGAGTTTGTAGTTTATTGTGATGCATCACACACCGGGATGGGATGTGTGCTTATGCAGAAAGGCAAAGTCATTGCCTATGCTTCACGCCAGTTAAAGGTGCACGAAAAGAATTACACCACCCACGACCTAGAGTTGGGTGCCGTTGTATTCGCACTAAAACTATGGAGGCACTACTTATATGGAATCAAATGTGTGATCTATTCTGATCACAAAAGCCTTCAACATCTGTTCAACCAGAAGGACTTGAACATGAGGCAACGTCGTTGGATGGAAACTCTTAATGATTACGATTGTGAAATAAGATACCATCCCGGCAAGGCGAATGTAGTCGCCGATGCCTTGAGTCGGAAAGAAAGAGTGAAACCCATCCGAATCAATGCCAAGAGCATGGAAATAAAGAACAACTTGATAGAAAGATTGTTAGCTGCACAGAAGGAAGCTGTGTTGGAAGCTAACTATCCCAACGAAAAGCTAGGAGTGACTGAGGAGCAGTTAACTCTTAGCAAGGACGGAATTTTACGGTTAAACGGACGAATATGGGTTCCGATTTTTGGAGGACTTCGTGATGTCATTCTCCAAGAAGCCCATAGTTCCAAATACTCCGTTCATCCTGGAGCTGATAAAATGTATCAGGATTTAAAGGTAAATTATTGGTGGATAGGCTTGAAAAAGTCTGTGGCCGCCCATGTAGCAAAATGCTTGACATGTGCGCAAGTCAAAGCCGAGCATCAGAAACCGTCAGGTTTGCTACAACAGCCTGAACTTCCTACGTGGAAGTGGGAGATGGTAACTATGGATTTTATCACCAAGTTACCCAAGACAAGGAAAGGAAATGACACCATCTGGGTGATAGTCGACCGACTGACTAAGTCAGCACATTTCCTACCCATTAAGGAGACCTACAGCTCCGATATGCTAGCCCAACTGTACGTTGATAAGATTGTAGCTTTACATGGCATACCTGTAGCTATTATCTCTGACCGAGATACTAGGTACACGTCGCACTTTTGGAAAAGCTTCCAACAATCTTTGGGCACACGTTTGAACTTTAGTACGGCTTACCATCCTCAGACTGACGGTCAGAGTGAGCGTACTATTCAAACGTTGGAAGACATGCTACGTGCATGTGCGATCGAATTGGGAGGTAGCTGGGATAAGAACCTACCCTTGATCGAATTCTCCTACAACAATAGCTACCATACCAGCATAAAGGCTGCGCCTTTTGAGGCATTATACGGTAGAAAATGTAGATCGCCAGTTTGTTGGGCGGAAGTGGGAGAAGTCCAGTTATCAGGACCGGAAATCGTGTTCGAAACGACGGACAAGATTGTCCAGATTCGTAACAACCTCCAAGCTGCCCGGAATAGGCAGAAGAGTTACGCGGATCCAAGTCGTAAGGATTTTCACTTTGAAGTAGGTGACAAAGTCCTACTTAAAGTGTCACCCTGGAAAGGAGTGATGCGGTTTGGTAAGAAAGGCAAACTAAGCCCGAGATACATAGGACCCTTCGAGGTTATCGAACGTGTCGGGTCAGTTGCCTACAAGTTGAACTTACCTGAAGAGCTCAGTAGTATACACAATGTGTTCCACATCTGCAATCTGAAAAAGTGTTTCGCTGACTCCGCTGACGAATCAGTGATTATACCCTATACAGATGTGCATATCGACGAGAGCTTGAAATTTGTTGAAAAACCTATGTCGATTGAAGATCGACAGGTAAGGAAGCTTCGAAGGAAGCATATACCTTTTGTAAAGGTCAAATGGGATGCCCGAAGAGGTCCCGAATTCACGTGGGAAGTTGAATCCACGATGAAAGAAAAGTACCCTTACTTGTTCCAGTAAATCTCGGGTCGAGATTTATTTTAAGGGGGTGAGGATGTAACACCTCGCAAATTTCGGGTTAATATTAAAACGACACGTGTCATGTCAGACAAAAACGCGTTGGAAACCCGGATATAATAAAGATGTTTTCGGTAGGATTTAAAGTGGCGTCATGTTAAATTGTTACCTCTGAACACCTCAATTATAAATCCCAATACCCGATATATTAAATTATACATCTAATATGCCCTCAATTCAGAAAAGGGTTCACATTATTGGACTTGATAATGCATGATGTGATCCCATGATGAAATGAACGATAAACCGTTATTTACGGGTCTTGTAAATGCAATCAATTAAAACAAGACATCATGGTAGGGTATGTAACAGTTAAAGATCATTAATAAAGGCCCCTTATTGCCAAAATGAAGTCCCTAAGTCGAACAAGTGGGTGCCCTTTCAAACCAACAACAAACAATAAAAATCTGCCAAATCTAGGGCGTCGCGTGGCGCGACGGCCCCTCGCGTCACGCGAGGGGTGCCCAGTGACAGATTACTTGCTGTTGGCTGTTTTTCGCACTTGTGACCTTCTTGGCCGGTTTCTCTTGCACATGCATGAACCTTAGACACCCCCTACATGTTAGGGACATGTGTTTATCACTTGTGGTTGATCCTAGACTCTTGTGTCAAGTGATTGTGGTGGTAAACCCACTATATAAGCACCCATTCATTCACCACTTTCATCACAAATCATTTACAAGCATTCTGATTATTGGGGAGCTTGCAAACTGATCAAGAGCCTTCCTAGTCATCCTCTAATCATCTAGTAAGTCTCTAATCCCTTCTAAATTAATTCTAGTTTAGTTTTTAGCTTAAAAGTCAACTTATCGTATTAAACGGTTGACTTCGGGTTTAGTTATTGATAGCTCAGTCGTAACCCGAATTAAAAGTACCATTAGATAGGTAATTATATGGGTATTAAACCCTTATAAGGGCAAGTACCAATTCCAGACCTAACTAGGTCGTTTGTCGGGTCAAACGTTGACCGAAAAAGTCAACAGAATTGACATTTATGATTTAATGCATGAAATGCAATCCGTAAGGCGTGTAACTTGTTCTAACCTTAATATAACTTGGTAATAAGTATAAAAACTTGTTTGCGCTTGCCCGACTCGACAAATTTCTGTTTAAACCCGGTTCGGAACCGAAAGGCGCAAAACCTTGACTTTTGCGTTGACTTCGGTTCTGACCCGTTTTAGTTGGTATTAGACATACCTTAAAGTCTCATTAGGATTGGGTTGCATGTTAGTATAAGTCTTTATACTTGTTTCGTTGATTATCCGTTGCATGCACACGTTTCCGTTAATCGCTTAAAGTGGACCATAACGCCCTTATGACCTTATAACGAGTATTTTGAAAATGTGGAAATGCAATAATCTTAGTTACTGATTAGTTAGCATGTACGTAAATTTTCACGTCAAGCGGAGGTCTAGATTAGGAGATATGCGCATTTGCGTATATAATAAGCTTTTTATTAATTAAACGGCGCGATTAACGCATAGCCTATCTAAACCCGATTTTCGGTACCAAAACTATTACCCGCTGATGTTAAATAATATTTGAGGATTTTTGGAGATTTTTATTATTTTTAAGCTGGTCTTAAGCTAGGCTTATCGCATTGATTCGGTCAACACCGAATATGCCCTTTTAGGCCATAAAACGAGTTTTATGAATCCGATTGATACCAATCCAATTGCCACTGATTTAAAATAATAAATATAGTATTTTGAACTTGTTTTGCTGATTAGAAAACTCAGATTGGTATCTTAACCCGTACGTCGCTTAAAACGGCTTTATACGCGTATTAAACGCGTAGTTTAGTATTAAAACCATTTTGCCACGTAAGACTTAATACCATTAGACATAACCTGTTAATGTAAGCTATTTTACTGATGTAATCAGACCCAGGTTCATAGAAACCTAATTTAATCCTTTTATAATCTTTAAATTGACCAAAATACCCCTACAGGGCTTATTAAGAGATTAAACTCGTTATGGGCATTATGGAAGATATCATAATGATATCACCACATATTTAAAGCGTATTAACCTAGGAAACCTGTTCGCGACCCTTTCGATTACCCGTTATGCATTATGCGCGTTCGGTTCAGTTTATGTAACTAGTTTACATAAATTAGCCGAAACGGGTCAAACCTTATCGGTTTATTCTCAAAATCCAGAATGTGTATCTTATACCCATATTAAACAAGTCTTCAAACTTGTCGGGTCTAAATCACATTCTATCCGGTCTTCGCTTAATCGTGCGTACGAACCGTATCTTTAAAACTAACCGGTCTAAGCGTAAGCTTAACTAAAGACCCGTTAGGATTCTAATAGGTTGTTATAAACCTTCGTTCCAGATTAGGAGAACCAGTAAAAGATACCGCACTCGCTGATTTTGAACTATACTTGCTCAGGTAAATACTTTTAACTTATTTCCCTATACGGGCTTGGGTAAGGTATATAAAATACCGCTTGGTCGGGCATTGAATATTTAATCTTATTATGGTTAAATTATTGAGATGACTCCGTTTAATTTGTTTTGTTGCTTAAAGCCTTTGGGGGGTTAATGACCGTGTCCCGGATATCCCTGGCATCATTTTACGAAATGGCCACGACCTTAGCACTCAGGTGTAGGCGTACACCTGTAGTGTCTCATAATTAAAGTGGTGTGTTAATTGATCTTTAACCCGGCTCGATCCGGGCTACTGAACGCATAAGAAACATGTAATTCCTTTACAAGTTTATATATTAAATAATTATCCCAAGTTATAAAATATTTGTGCCTTGTGCCTTAAATGCATTTTCTTAAACTCTTTTCAAAATGAGTCGGTTGATTGTATTTACCAGTGTAAACTGACGTATTTTCTTAAAAAGATTGAGTGCAGGTACTACGCGAAATAGGCTGGCTTGTCTCCTAGCATCCACATTAAGTCTCGCCAGCTTTGATGTCATATCTGTTGAACATTTGTTTCCTTTTTTTAATTTTGATCTACCTGTGGATTATATTCGACTATTTGTGATACTTCATATTACAATATCGTTTGGTTGAATTAAATCTATATATTGCTTCCGCTGTGCATTTAAATATTGTGTTGTTTGACTATTATGTTGCCAACCACGTCACGATACTCCCCCACCGGGCCCACCGGTGACACGTGGAAATCCGGGGTGTGACACTTATGTGTCACATGACCATAAAAGCAGACCAGACATGTACATATAAGCGGACCACAATGACAAATAAGCTGACCAACATGCCTATGTCCCTATGAGCGGACCAGACATGTAACACCTATACAAACTCCTGTTTTCTCGTAAAACGTGCCCTATGCTTATACAATATGACGTAAGACCTGATCCTAGACACCTAGACGTAATCAACAGATGTAGTGCACCAACAGAAGCCCAACTCTTCTAGCATTTCTGCTCTTGACCTTGGTACCTCAAGCTCCCCCTCAAATCGAGCATGTAAATAAATGAGAGTAGGTTGTGTGAGGTATACCTGGTCTACATGTTGTCTGCCAGACGAAGAAGACTCCTGATGTTGATCATCCTCTTATTCATTGATCTCGTCGTTCATCAGATCATCAATCTTCTCTTGTACTGAAGGATTCACAATAAGTAAACCAGAAGAACCTTGGTCTTTGTCTTCATCTTCGTCAATAAACTTATCCCATGATGGATCGTAATTCTCAACAGCATCAAGAATTTCATCCAACTCTTCATCTTCTTCCTCTACTTCTTCAACCACAATCTCTTCCTCTTCTTTCCATTTTAACAATAACTTTTCTAGTTCTTTTCCCTTTCGCCTTCTTTGCTCTACTTGTACTCGGTGAATAATATCTTCAAGATTGTAAAAGAGAGGAGAAGACTCGCCAAGAATGAAGCTTTGATCATGAACAGCTTCGGAATCAACCATATCAACACCGACATGACTCGAAGAACCTCCTGCTTCTTGAGTCTCAACTATAACACTTTTCCTTCTTTGAGTTGCTTCTTCAGCCAACCTTTTCTCTCTTTCAACTCTACGCTCTTTAGCCTTTAAGATCTCAATGTTTTGGAAGACAGAATGAACATCAATACCCAGATGATGTTCCATTACTGTATAAAGCATATTAAGCTGATCATATTTCATAACTTTATCGGCCTTCATCGCTTCCATCTCCAACTTCATCACAATGAATTCATTTGCCGATGCATCGTGTAATTCACTTATCATGCCTTTCAACATTTCATTTACCTCTTCCAGCTTCTTCATTTTCTCTCTCATTTCAACATTTTCTGCTGATACAAATTCAAACAGCTGAGAATTGTCATGAACACCATCATCCAATTTCTTCAGCTTCTTCTGCTGCTTTATCATGACGGTCTTGATTTCTTCTTTTTCTTTCATCAGCTCTTCAACCTTTTCTTTAACACGTCACGTTCAGCTTCAGCTTTGGTCTTTTCTTTCTCCAGATCACCAACTTTCTTCTCCAAAGCTTTTATGGCCTCATGGTTGAACATATCAAAGTCATCATCCAGAATATCATCTTTATATACCCCAGTAGCATTAGAAAGATCTCCTAACAGATCAGGAAAAGTTGTATTCTTTTGTCTTGAAGACTCAGGAATATCCGGATTTACTGGATGTGGTGGTGATGGAGGAATATCACTAACTTCAACATAATCATCGTCACCAACATTTTTCTGAACATCAACTTTTGGCACTTCAATATTTTGAACTTCAGACTCTTTGAGAATTTCAACATTTTGAGCTTTTTCTGCTTCAAGCCCTTTGGAAGCTGTAACATGCTTTTCACTTTTTCCTCCTTGATCTTTGGGTGCTGGAGCAGACCCCTTCCTAGCTCTAACACTTCGTGAAAGAACACCAGTCTGAACAGCCTTTCTTTTCTTTATTTGCTTCTTTTTATCTTCAGGTGGCACATAGGTAGAATCTTCATCATCAGATGCTTTCTTTGTCTTTTTCAGCTTCTTTTTCAACTGAGCTTTTCCACGACCAAGTGTTGTCAGATCAAGCTATGTTTCTGTCTCAGTTGACTCATCATCAGCATCCTCACTTGAATCATCACGAGCAACACCTTCAGGCTCTGTAACTTTGACACTTTCAGTTTGAACACTTGAAGTTTGATCTTTTTGAGCAGCAACTTCCTCATTCTTGTTTAGAAAACTTTCAAGAGAATGTTTCAATAGATCAGCTCCTTGTTGAATAACTTCTGATGGTTCCAACACTGTTTCATCAATTAAACTTTGTTGTGTTTCTTTCGTAGGCCCTGCAAAACAGATATTGAAGTATTCATTAGAATAATATAACAATTTAAAATTCTAACTTTTCTTATGAATCCCCATTTCACTATACCCTAAAAAACAATCTTCGGAACTGGCTCCTTTGGAATAGGTACAACCAGGGATGTCTTGGGAGTTCTCTTTCTCTTCCCATCTTTCACAAACCACCAGTGGGTTTTCTTCTGAACCATTTCATTCATCTTTTCATTTTCATTCTCAGAATCACTATTCTCATGTCTCCATCCATCATTCTCTGGAGCAACATATGCTGGATTATTAATTCTGCATATAATTCTTTTAACTCTTGGTTCTGGTCCTTTAGTCAATCTACTAATAGTTTCTGCTGTCATGTTCCTTAGACCTAAAACATCATCATCATCCTTTTTAATTTCTTTCACTAAATCGTCTATCATAATCATGATGAACCTAGGATACATGATGTACTTTGTACTTCCAGCTTTCACATTTTCAACCAAGTAGTCAAATATCACTTTCGATACGTTGTACGGCCTGTTCAGCACCAAGCAGGTGATTATGTTCATGATATAATCAGATGTTTCATCGTAAGCTCCCTTCCTATGTGATAATGCAAGTACTACGCATTGAATCATGAACTTGTAGGGTTTACTGAACATTGTTTTACCCATTTTCCCATTTATGTGCCCTGTAAATCCCATCCTGCACCATAAACCTTTGCAAAGACGTTCTGGAATAATGGTGGGATCATTATCAGAATCACCTAATTCTAACACTCTTCTCAAATCACCAACGTTGAACTTGATTTCTAAATCAACATCCTGTCCATTCTCATCCCTCTTTCTCACTGCAGAATAGATCATCTATTCCTTCTCCTCATATCTTGCTGAACTCCAAAATTGTCTCACATGAGATTCATAAACTATAGTCTTGTCAGTTAAGGCCTTAGCAATCTTGCTTTCTCTAAAGAACTTTGCTACAACTTCAAACAAAGTCTTGTCTGTATACTATGTTCCCAACAGACAATAGATGTTGTGGGATTTATCCCAATTTGACAATGTTCCCTGCAAAAATACTTATTGTTATCATTTGCACGAAGTTCAACACAAACACGACAAGTGATGAAAAATTTGAAAACTCAAAATTTTTCTAACTCTGGAATTCTCATCATGCATAGTACTAAGGATTGGATGGCTGTCCGATCAGATTGCCACCCGATCGGATTGCCATCTAGTGCAATGATAAGTCAACATAAGTCAACTGCATGTGGATCGGATGACCACTCGATCGGATTGCCACCCGATCGAGTTGCCACTCGATCCATGTGACAAACAAAAGAACCTTTGACTTAGTGAACATTGAGAATGAATGTCATGGATCGGATGACCACCCGATCGAGTTGTCACTCTTTCCTTGACAAATTGAAAACTTTGGAATCTTTTGTCGTTTTGTGTTGGGGATCGGATGGCCACCCGATCGGGTTGCCATCCGATCGAGTTGCCACTCGATCAATGACACATATGATCATAAAATGCAAGTGTTTTGGAATGAATTGCCACCCAATCGGATTGCCACCTGATCGGGTTGCCAAACTTTCCAAGCTACTTTCAGCACAAAAATCGATGTAAACACTTGAAACAATTTTTCAAACAAGAAGTGCTATGAATCGGATGACCACTCGATCGGATTGCCACCCGATCGAGTTGCCACTCGATCAACTTGACAGTTATTGAATGAAAATGAAAGTGCTTTGGAACGGATTGCCCCCGATCGAGTTGCCACCCGATCGGGTTGCCATTCTTCCCAAAAGCAACTTATTAACAGGTAAATGCACAAGTTCCAAGATAACAAGAAACAGTTTACAAGATTAAGCATAGTTATCAAGGCATCAAATACTTAGAAAATTGTATTCAATCAAATAGCATGCATTGGATCGGGTGGTCACCCGATCGGATTGCCACCCGATCGAGTTGCCACTCGATTCAAAGACAATGAAGAACAGTTAAGAACAATCATGAACACCAAAATTTTCTTAGACAAAACTACAGATTGAACATAGATCTACGTAGAGTTTTCAAAGGCGATCAAATCCCTATGTTCATCTTGTTCTAACTCGGCCTAATCAAGGTTTAATTTGACAAAAAACCTACCGACAGCAGACTCATTCTAAGCATCAAATCTCCTAGATCTAACATGTTAATGCACAAATTTAGACGGTAAACTTGTAGATCTAACAATCGTGAACAAAACCTTATACTCAGATTTCATCAAATCATCCTAAAAATGTCTAGATCTGAGATCTATGGTCTGAACAGTTTACGTCATCAAGAACACACATCAAAACATCAAAAATTAACAGTTAAAGACTTGAAATCTTACCTTTCCCATTGCGAAGGTTGTGCTAACCAACAATCCAATGTATTGTGAAAGGAAAAAGTGAGAATCAATATCAGAAAGTGTGAGAGTGTGTGAGAGAATAGGATGGCCGCCCGATCGAGTGAAAGGTTTGACTGAGACATTGACCTCCTATTTATAGTGTGACCATGAATCAGATGGCTGTCCGATCGGATTGCCACCCGATCGGATTGCTGCCCGATCCCAAAGACATCTCTTTTGACATTTTAACTTTTTCTTGTTTTATCAGATTTTGTCCAGTTTTAGAAATCCACTTAAGTATTTAGGTCCAAGTTAATGACCCTAGGCACTTAATTTGCCCACCAAGTCCAAGTTAATGACCTTGGTTGACCCGAAACGAATCAAACTGACATTTTTGTTCAATTTCTTCAAACACATTTTTATAAAAAAATGTTCAAGTATCAAATTAATGAACTTGATTTGACTTTTGAATTTCTCAATTTTCAGATTAGCTCCCTACCCAGTTGTCCAGTTCAGAATCTTTCATGCTCCGCTTCTCTTCTCAGAATCTGAAGATCCGCTTTCCACCTCTGTCTGTCACAAAGCTAAAGCAGAAATGTAAAATCTTTTTGGGATTTTAAGAAAGTTTAAACTAGAAAACTATGAAATCTTTTTGGGTTTTATAAAGCTAAACTATGAAATGAAATGCAGTAAATGAAACTATTTACAGACCTATTTTTGGTGAGTGTGTTAGGGGATCATATCAGCTACCGACAAGCTACAAGTACCGTTAAGCTTGATTACATACTAAGAATTAAACAATTCGCTTATATTGCCTATATACTGATCCTCGTAAGTTTTTACACAAATTTCAAATAATCAGGATACGATTTAGTGTTTTAATATCTTAACTTATACGTGTGTCCCACCTTAGAATATACTCCCGTATCCAGACTCCTATATTCAGTCTTACATGTGAATGTACACTAATGATATCTGTAAACGGGTAATGCGAGGCCATGAGAGCTCAGGTTAGAACATCCGTTCAGAAAGAGAGATGATGGCTCGACTTTCGATGTGTCCCTATTGGGGATCTTTTCTTCAATAGCATATGATTAGCATTTTTCAATGTTTCATCATTTTTTATGTTGAGGGTGGGCTTTAAGATTAAAGCAGTGCAGAGTATTATACGAGGACTAAGCTACTGCTTCTGCAAAATCAAAAGTCCCGGTATAATACCCCAGATATCATCACGTACAAAGACCTAGTATGTCAGAAATAGAAAGCCCTTCAAACAAGATTTCAGGGGTTACCTATATATCCGAGAGATGTTCCCCACGTAAAAGTAAGTTGTGATTTAGGTTTATATCCCGAAAAATCTCCATATCATCAGCGAGACTGTTTAAATCTTTTAAAACTTTACATATCTTTAGCATACTGTAACTGTCTAGCTGATGTACTATCATTTCCCCTTTTTACACAAACTCTTTTTGGTTTTTCTATTGTTTTTGGATTTTTGAAAATATCTATTGTTTTTGGATTTTTGCATTTTTTTAATGTTTTTGTATTTTCTGAAAATGTTATCTATCTCCACCTAAATACCAAAACAGCTAAAAATGCGACAAACCAAAGCAGTCTACTTCTCAACAACATCTGCCTCGGTTTCTTCATCAACGCCAATGAATTTCTCCGCATCTGACAACAATTTCATACCATTTAGTTTTAAAAGATATAGAAGATGAGCTTTATCAAAAGCTTTGGTATGTAAATCTGCCTTTTGTTCGTCGGTGTGGATTTTATCAATTCGTATCAACTTCTTTTCATAACAATCTCTTATGAAGTGATGACAAATTTCTATATGTTTCGTTTTAGCATGATGTATCGGATTCTTTGTTATGTTTATTGCTGCCTCATTATCTACAAAAGTAGGTGAGGTAAGAAATTGCAAACCGTAGTCACGCATCTGTTGCTGGATCCACAGGATCTGCGAGCAACAGCTGCTGGCAGATACATACTCTGCTTCACATGTAGACATAGCCACAGAGGTTTGCTTCTTACATTGCCATGTGATCAATCGGGGTCCGAAAAATTGGCAACCTGAAGTTGTTGATTTAGCATTGACTTTGCAGCATCCGAAGTCCTTTGGATACCACAACACCAGTGTTGGAGTTCCTTTCAGGTAGCGTAATATCCTCTTGACGATTGACATATGCGAAGATCTGGGACTTGATTGAAATCGGGCTGCGAGGCAGGTTGGATACATTATATCAGGCCTTGATGCCGTCAAATACATCAGCGATCTGATCATGGAGTGGTATAACATTTCATCGACCTTCTCTCCGGTGAGATCAGGGTTTATCCCATGATTCGTTGCTAACGGGGTGGACATTGGAGTTGTTCCCGACATCCCGAATTTCTCTAGAATATCATGAACATACTTTGTCTGATGTATGAATGTTCCCTCAGGCAGTTGATCGACCTGGAGCCCTAAGAAGAACTTCATCTCACCCATTGAAGACATTTCGAACTTCTGCTTCATTACTTTCTCAAAATCTTTGCAAAGTTCTTCATTTGTTGACTCGAAAATTATGTCATCCACGTAAATTTGGACTATCAGAAGATGGTCGTCGACTTCTTTCGTGAATAGAGTGGCGTCTACCTTGCCTCGGATGAAGTTGTTGGCTAGCAGATGTTGAGAGAGCGTCTCGTACCAGGCTCTCGGGGCCTGATGTAAGCCGTACAATGCCTTGTCCAAGAGGTAAATCTTATCTTTGTGGATTGGGTCGGTAAAGCTCGGTGGCTGTCCGACGTATACCTCCTCTTTCACCTTGCCATAGAGAAATGCCGACTTTACATCTAGCTGATACACTTTGAATCCTTTCCATGAAGTAAACGCTAGGAAGATTCTGATAGCTTCAAGTCTAGCAACTGGAGCATACACTTCAGTAAAATCTATCCCCTCCTGCTGACTGAAACCCTGGACTACGAGTAGAGCTTTGTTGCGAACAATAACCCCTCTATCGTCTCTTTTACACTTAAACACCCATTTTGTGTTGATCTTCTTATGACCATCAGGAAAGTCCACCAGTTTCTATACACCAAGTTTCTCAAACTGACTCAGCTCCTCCTGCATTGCGTTGACCCATGAATCTTCTGTCAGTGCTTCCTTATAGGTCCGCGGTTCAATCTGCGAAATGAAACAACTGAGGGAAAATTCTATTTGTAAAGGAGCAACTTTAGTATAAAAACAAGTAAGGCCATGGTCAATTTGTCTTCTGGTGCGAACGCCTGATTGTAGCTCTCCTATTATCAACTCTTACGGATGGTATGAAAGAGTCCTCGGCATCACCTCGCCAGGAACATCTACCTCGACTTCCAAATTCGTAACGTTCTGATCCGCAACTTCTTCATTGACAGGAATTAACTGATCTGAAGATTGGATTTGCCCCCCCTCATACTCTGAGTCACCACGATCAAATGTTGGCCTATCATCAGAATCTAGATTATCATCATTGACAGCCGTCTGATTTTTAGGAGCAGGTTCACGTTCTGAAGAAGTCAGAGTTTGCTGAACTTCGTCATCATCTCTAGTGTGACTTGGACCAGCTTCATCATCATTGGAAGTTTGTCGTTGATATGTAGAAGACCTTTCTGGAAACTTTCCCTGAGAAGCTTCATATTCTCTTAAAATATCCAAATCATCAAAGAACTCTGGCTCTTCCTCTAACTCGAAAGAATCCCATAGAGTATCATAGTTGAATCGCCATGAGTCTGCTGGTTTCTGTGGAGGCATTGTATAACCTTGACATTCAACGTGCTGTGTTTCGATGATCCTCTTCATGCTTGGAACAAAGACTCTTTTAAGTGGACTAGCATACCCCACGAAGATACCTTCAATGCACTTTGAACCAAATTTTCCATCGGGATCTAGAACTGTGCAGGGAGACCCAAACGGTTCCAAATACTCGATATTAGGCTAGCGATTGTTGATCAACTTGAAACAAGTTTTGTTATGCTTCTTCACAGTAAGAACTCTATTGAGAGTATAGGAATCGGTTGACACTGCTTCTGCCAAGAAATTTGTCGGTAACTTGGAATCAGCAAGCATCTTTCTCGCCGTTTCGATCAGCGTTCTATTCTTTCTTTCTGCCACTCTATTCTTTTGCGGAGTATAAGGCGCGCTGAATTCTTGCAGTATACCACTTCGATCACAAAATTCTTCCATCTTGTTATTCTTGAATTTTGTACCATTGTCGCTTCTGATTATGCGAATTCGTGTTCGGTACAAATTCTCTATCTTTCTGAATAGTCTCAGCAAACTCTCAAATGTCTCATATTTTTCTTCAAAAACGTCACCCATGAGAATCTTGAATAGTCGTCAGTTACCACCAGACAATAAAGATCTCCCGTTATGCTTTTGACATTTACAGGACCAAGGAGATCCATATGAAGTCTCTCCAGCGGCCTCGTGACAGAGTTCATTTTTTTACCAGGATGAGATTTCTTTCGTTGTTTTCCTTTGATGCAACTTATACACTCCCCCTCAAGATGAAAACTCTTCAAATGAACACCCGTTACCAAATCGTTATGCACTAAGTGGTTCATCTTCCTTAGGTGGATGTGGCCCATTTTCCGGTGCCACAACTACACCTCCTTTTCAGTGGCTCTTGACATGAAGCAGTGAGTTTGACCAGTGGTAGTCATGGCTACACTCATATCTAACATGTACAGATCATTAACTCGTGGCGCTCTCATGATGATCCACTCCTCGTGTAACACCTGTGCCATTTCAACCATCAAACAAATTCCAAACCAATGAAATAATGTATTTCATACTTTGGACTTCTGTAAATATGTGTATCTTTTGCACATATCGACTCATGTTCGATTTCAAGCTCTAAATCGCTTTCTGGAAGGTTATACGCGTACTAATGCGTAAATATAACCAGTTTAATGCAACGAACACTCCGGAATAGTGAAATAGGCTTAACATACCTTAAATAACCTATACATAACTTAGATATAAGCTTTGAGGGGTTCGGTATGCTAAAATAAACTTTTGGGTCATTCAGGGACTAAAAGTGTCAAAAAGTGCACAAGTTTGCATTTTCGCGCATAACTTACGTTCTGAATACATCTGGACATCCAAAAATTTATGTAAGCATGACTACATTATATTTTAGTGTTCGCCATAAGAAAAATCCATTCGTCGCGTCATTTGGATCGTTTTTCGCGCTTGTGCGCATTCCGTCGTAATTAACCGAACATCGCAACTGTACGGCTAAACGAACCGACATCCGAGATATTTTTGAGCACATTTTAAGTTCCCTATACTTTAACTTCATTTTAGAGCTTTGAAATGGGGTTAACGGGCCTTAAACGGATCGAAAATGGCCTTATTACTCAGCAGGGACCAAAACTGCCAAAAATCAAAGTTTTGGTCTGCAGGTTAGCTTACGGACCGCAACACCATTGACCTTACGGTCCGTAAGGTATCTCCAGCAGATCAGAACCTTCTTAAACAGCTGTTAACAGCTGCAAACCACTCCTAATCCCAATGCCAAGTGTTGATACCTTATGGTGAGTGGCCAACTTAGTTACCATAAGCTTCCGACAAGTGTACGCCTTGGATTCGATCACGTACTACGAGAAACGATCCTAACGGTGGACCGTTTACTATAAATACCCAACCCCCCTTCCATTCAAAACCCACCAAATCTGATCCAAATGCTCTAAGTTGAGGCCTTCGCTTCATACCTGAGCTATTCGATCACGATTTACTAGCGGGGACCCTTCGTAAGTATTCTTTCGTTCTTTTCCTTATTTTTACTGCTTTTCGAGTCATAAAGTCAAACTTTGTTTGACTTTCAGCGTTGACCAGTAATGGTCAATGCGAAGTTCGTTAGAACTTCGCAACGTGATTGTAATCACGATGGTCATAGTCCCTTGGGACTATGCCCACTGATTACCACGTTGTCTAGGGTCGTAGGGTAAGCGATCTGATAAATCGCTTATACCTCGAACCCGACCCAGTTTGGTCGATCATTAGGATCCGACCAAACACATTAGGTGACCATAGTAGGTAGGGAATAACCTTCCGAGGTTATACCCTATGGTCACATCGTTTAAGTAGTTGTATGATAGGTAGTTTATATGCCTTAGGTAAATTACCAGAATACCCTTTTCATGTATAATTGGTAATTAAGCATATGTAACCTAAACCTTTGTCACATAACTGATTATGTAATATGTTTAGGCATATAACACTTGTCATAGGGCTAGTTAGGCGGTCCGAACGCGTTTCACGCGAACGACGCGTTAAAGTAGCATAAGCTACCTAAACGGGTCGTAATGGGTCGTAGACACTTAGGTTAAGTTTCATTTAGTATGTAGGCTTTGTTAAACCAAAAGACACGAGTCTCTACACTCGTTTGGTTCACAAACCCTAATGCTACCCGATCCTCCGATTTAGGTCCGGTTTATTAATGAAGTTACCTATACTAGGTGCCGTTTGATATCCGCGATCTCTAGCATTGTTTAGTTGTTACTCAAGGACTACTGAGCAATCTCAGGTGAGTACATAGACCCCTCTTTTACTGTTTTCCAAACTGTTTTGGGGTGGAACACATGTGCCTACTTGTTACTTTCATGCTTTCCTGTTTTGACATCATATACTTGCTATGTTCATTAGTACATTATAGTACATGATTTCATTACATTTCATGCTATGTATGCCCATTGTGTGCATACTTAGTACATCGTTCTACATTACATTTCATGCTATGTATGCCCATTGTGTGCGTACTTAGTACATTGTTTTACGTTGCTTTTCTGTTGCATATGCTTATCCAGCATATGAACACATTATACTACATATTGAACCGTTGTAATCATTTGACTGTGATCCGTTGATATCTGTGAACCGTTTGTATCTGTGAACCGTGTGAACCGTATTTGACATAGACATTTCGGCATAAACATTTTAACATGATTGACATTTGATCATGCATTTCCCACAAACATAACTTTGATTTAAACCAAGTTTTACTTCAATACTTTGTTTTTGTGCATATGGTTTAGTTGAGACATTTCACTTGCCATACATGACATTTTGACATAGACATTTGACATGGATATTTGACATAGACATTTGACATGGATATTTGACATAGACATTTGACATGGATATTTTGACATAGACATTTTGACATTGTTTGGTTTGATTAAGTGATTAAGTAACGATGCGTGTGTAATATGATACAAGCATGGTGGATACGCCGCTGGTACTTCCTATATATAAGTGATTGTATGGTATTACATATTGTAGCGTTATTTGAATCATTTCAGTTTGATACATATAACATTTTATACAAATAACATACTTTTCACAAGACATTGTTTTACAAACAACTTATCTTATACAAATCCATTTTTACTATGGTTATTCATTTAACCATACATTATTCATCTTTTTATACATATCATCTGAACTCATTGTTTTTCAAATGATTTACAAAACAAAGCAAATTACAAGGTTCATGACTAAACATTTTCTCAAACATAAGTCATGAAACCTATTTTCACAAAACCTATGTATCTCACAGGCATTTTTATGCTGACGTACCTATTTTCACATGTGTTTTTCAGGAGCTGTTGCATAAGATGATCAAGATACATATAGGCAGACTTGGACTTTAGTGACAATAAAAGATGCAAGACTAGTTAATCATGTTATATTTCCTTGTTTGATTAGACATTGTAACACTTTTAATCTATAAAACGAAACTTCAATTGCCATGGATTTGAAACAATTAATTCTGTTACAACACTCCCCGATGTTTCCGCCACGTTTCGTATGTTCTACGTGGTCGGGGTGTGACAGAAAAGATGGTATCAGAGCCAATGGTTATAGGGAATTAGGTTATTAGTAATGCTTTGACCTAGTCTATAACCTTCTTAGGACCCTAACGCGAGTTTACTTGCGTTTAGTCATAAAACAATACCGTCACCTATCCTTAGGCGACGACCACAACAAGAACATAAATTTCAAACCGCTTTGAAAACTAATCATCTGTTCTAGGATGATTGATTACAAGGTTTTGAACCCCTTTGAGTTTTCAAAACTCTCGTCAAGGTTTTGGGTTTTTAATAATGTGAACACGTGCAAACTGGAAGGGTGAATGCCTGTATTCTGGGTTTTCTGTCTAGGCAAGCACTTCGTATACATCTCATCAGACGCGAGACCAGTTGTGCTTACCTGGGAATTCTTGGGATGAGTGTTCACTTATAGGCGAGCATGTCTTCGCGATACATTATTTTTGATCCATTTACTTTAATTCAGTCACTGTGTGTCGTTTGTTGCTTTGTAGTAACAAACAAATGACCACTATCCTGGCTTTCATCAGATTTGTTCATCTCATTCTTTTCGTCTAATTCTCTCACTCGTTTCATTTCATGTTTCCTCTTTTAGAATGCCTCCTCGACGTGAAAATCCGGTATCTATTGACGATCTGGCCGCTGTCATTACACAACAAATAACTGCTGCAATCCCAAACCTCGTTGCCCAATGTCACCAAGCTATCAACAACAATAATGCTCTCTGCAGCTTCAAGACGTTCAACTCAGCCAAGCCATCAAAGTTTTCTGGGTCTCAAGGAGCGACTGCACTTCTGCAATGGTTCGAGAGTCTAGAGAGCACTTTCAGGCATGTTCAATGTCCAAACGATCGAAAGGTAGATTTCGCATCCAGTGTCTTTGAGAAACGAGCTTTGACATGGTGGAACGGTGTGGTGAGAGATAGGGGTGCCGATGTGGCACTGGCCCAAACTTGGGAAGAACTTCGAACACTGATGATGAAGGAATTCTGTCCTCGTCACGAGATCAGGGCATTGGAAAGGGAATTCGACGATCTTAAGCAAGACAGCGGTGAACATCGAGCATACACTGATCGATATGAGGAGCTGAGCCTGTTGTGTCCTACCCTGGTTACGCCTTTGGATAAAGCGATCGAAAAATACATTGATGGTCTCCCTGACTTAGTTCAGGACATTGTTACCGGTAGTAACCCCACTACGGTTAGGCAGGCCATTGAGCTATCTGCAACGTTGACTGAATCTCAGATCAGGAAACGTAAGCTTTTTCGAAAGGGTGACAAGAAACCAGTTGAGGAATCAAAGACCATGGATGTACAGACTGAATTCCCTGAGAAGTCAAAGAAGCAAAAGGCTTCTCAGAACTTCGCCATGGTTACTTACAGTAATCAAGCTATCCCCAACCAACCAGCTCAACCCCGTACTAGGAAGCCATACAATGGAACTTCACCCTTGTGTAACCGATGTGGCCTACATCATCATGCTAATGTGAAGTGCCGCGAATGCCAAATTTGTGGACTTAAAGGTCATGTGGCAAAAGTTTGCGTTGCAGCAGTTGCACCGAATCAAGCCGACAACAAACCCGCTCGAGCTCGCTTTCCACCAGGTTCTTGCAACAAGTGTGGTGAGATGGGACATTTCCGAAGAAATTGCCCAAAGCTTGCTAATGCTAATCCAGCACAGAGATGAGCATCTGATCGACTAGGGGACAACACTCTTTAGAAATAATCATATCTTATGTATTATTTTCTTTTGTTGTCAAGGTTCATGAAACAGTTGTTATCATTGTTAATAAATAAATCTTTTTATTTACATTACAATGTATTTATGTAGTTGTATGCATAAACAACATATCCCCTATAATACCGACAATCGAGGAATCGTATTCCTTGAAAAGCAAACTATCCCCAAAATTCTTCCATGTTACAATCTCTTGCGTTTTCCACAAAGATCCTAAGTACCCGTCTCTTGCAAAGAAACGAAGTACAAGGTACAAGTTATAATTCTGTACGGATACCCCAAGTACCACTATAAATTCTTAATAGGGTACCCAAGGGTATTTCCGTATGTCCTAAATTATTGTGTACCTTAATTCGAATATTGCGGTTTTCCTGAAAAACGGAAATCGAATTTTTGGTTGATCATCCTATCTTCATGAATGGATTCTTGAAATGATTAAAGTGCCAACTGAAATCCACGAATTGGATCCCTGGTGTACTTTAAGTATCCGCGTCCAAAGATAACAAATTATTAAACAAATTAAACAACTATGTGATTATGTGCTTATGTGTTTTCTTTTATGTTTTTGTGTAATCCAAGTTTTGTTATCCAAATCCTCGTAGAATCTTCCATATCATCGTATAAGGGATTCATAGTAGGATATCCAAAGGTACTATCTTAAATCCTTAATGGACTTCTACGTGGTAGTTAAGTCCCTTGGATTATATAGTACTATTCCATAATTAGATCCTGAGAGGTCTAGATAAACAGATTGATCCAAAAATCTGGTTAGGAATATCATGTGATGATATAGCTGAAAGGACTCCTTGGTGGCCTAATTTAAAAGGATCCTTTGTCGATCTAATTAAAAGGACCCTATGGTAGTCTAGTCACACTCATCACAGGTTTGATATTTTCTTCCCCTATACATCATGAAATGCACTGTGTGGACTGTGCAAGGAATTACGTAATTATGGACGCGTACATAATTATGAAATTCAGTGCACGGAAACCACAGCAAATTTTGTCAGGTGTCTAGAGTCTATTCTGTTCATTTTTGTTTCTGAAGATGTAAAATGACTATTCTGTTCATTTTTGTTTCTGAAGATGTAAAATGACCATTCTGTTCATTTTTGTTTCTGAAGATGTAAAATGACTATTCCGTTCATTTTTGTTTCTGAAGATGTAAAATGACTATTCCGTTCATTTTTGTTTCTGAAGATGTAAAATGACTATTCCGTTCATTTTTGTTTCTGAAGATGTAAAATGACTATTCCGTTCATTTTTGTTTCTGAAGATGTAAAATGACTATTCCGTTCATTTTTGTTTCTGAAGATGTAAAATGACTATTCTGTTCATTTTTGTTTCTGAAGATGTAAAATGACTATTCCGTTCATTTTTGTTTCTGAAGATGTAAAATGACTATTCTGTTCATTTTTGTTTCTGAAGATGTAAAATGACTATTCCATTCATTTTTGTTTCTGAAGATGTAAAATGACTATTCTGTTCATTTTTGTTTCTTAAGATGTAAAATGAACATTCTGTTCATTTTTGTTTCTGAAGATGTAAAATGACTATTCCGTTCATTTTTGTTTCTGAAGATGTAAAATGACTATTCCATTCATTTTTGTTTCTGAAGATGTAAAATGACTATTCTGTTCATTTTTGTTTCTGAAGATGTAAAATGAACATTCTGTTCATTTTTGTTTCTGAAGATGTTGTGGAAAATGACTATTCTGTTCATTTTTGTTTCTAAAGAATGCCTGTTGAAAATAACTCTGTTCATTTTTCATTTCTGAAAAATGTTCGTTAAAGAGAAATTACAGGATTACGTCTTGTTCATCTTTGATGGTTATTTAACACAAAGTCACAAATCGACTCCTACGAATTAATTTCGGGACGAAATTTCCTAAAGTAGGGGAGACTGTAACACCTGTGCCATTTCAACCATCAAACAAATGCCAAACCAATGAAATAATGTATTTCATACTTTGGACTTGTGTAAATATGTGTATCTTTTGCACATATCGACTCATGTTCGATTTCAAGCTCTAAATCGCTTTCTGGAAGGTTATACGCGTACTAATGCGTAAATATAACCAGTTTAATGCAACGAACACTCCGGAATAGTGAAATAGGCTTAACATACCTTAAATAACCTATACATAACTTAGATATAAGCTTTGAGGGGTTCGGTATGCTAAAATAAACTTTTGGGTCATTCAGGGACTAAAAGTGTCAAAAAGTGCACAAGTTTGCATTTTCGCGCATAACTTACGTTCTGAATACATCTGGACATCCAAAAATTTATGTAAGCATGACTACATTATATTTTAGTGTTCGCCATAAGAAAAATCCATTCGTCGCGTCATTTGGATCGTTTTTCGCGCTTGTGCGCATTCCGTCGTAATTAACCGAACATCGCAACTGTACGGCTAAACGAACCGACATCCGAGATATTTTTGAGCACATTTTAAGTTCCCTATACTTTAACTTCATTTTAGAGCTTTGAAATGGGGTTAACGGGCCTTAAACGGATCGAAAATGGCCTTATTACTCAGCAGGGACCAAAACTGCCAAAAATCAAAGTTTTGGTCTGCAGGTTAGCTTACGGACCGCAACACCATTGACCTTACGGTCCGTAAGGTATCTCCAGCAGATCAGAACCTTCTTAAACAGCTGTTAACAGCTGCAAACCACTCCTAATCCCAATGCCAAGTGTTGATACCTTATGGTGAGTGGCCAACTTAGTTACCATAAGCTTCCGACAATTGTACGCCTTGGATTCGATCACGTACTACGAGAAACGATCCTAACGGTGGACCGTTTACTATAAATACCCAACCCCCCTTCCATTCAAAACCCACCAAATCTGATCCAAATGCTCTAAGTTGAGGCCTTCGCTTCATACCTGAGCTATTCGATCACGATTTACTAGCGGGGACCCTTCGTAAGTATTCTTTCGTTCTTTTCCTTATTTTTACTGCTTTTCGAGTCATAAAGTCAAACTTTGTTTGACTTTCAGCGTTGACCAGTAATGGTCAATGCGAAGTTCGTTAGAACTTCGCAACGTGATTGTAATCACGATGGTCATAGTCCCTTGGGACTATGCCCACTGATTACCACGTTGTCTAGGGTCGTAGGGTAAGCGATCTGATAAATCGCTTATACCTCGAACCCGACCCAGTTTGGTCGATCATTAGGATCCGACCAAACACATTAGGTGACCATAGTAGGTAGGGAATAACCTTCCGAGGTTATACCCTATGGTCACATCGTTTAAGTAGTTGTATGATAGGTAGTTTATATGCCTTAGGTAAATTACCAGAATACCCTTTTCATGTATAATTGGTAATTAAGCATATGTAACCTAAACCTTTGTCACATAACTGATTATGTAATATGTTTAGGCATATAACACTTGTCATAGGGCTAGTTAGGCGGTCCGAACGCGTTTCACGCGAACGACGCGTTAAAGTAGCATAAGCTACCTAAACGGGTCGTAATGGGTCGTAGACACTTAGGTTAAGTTTCATTTAGTATGTAGGCTTTGTTAAACCAAAAGACACGAGTCTCTACACTCGTTTGGTTCACAAACCCTAATGCTACCCGATCCTCCGATTTAGGTCCGGTTTATTAATGAAGTTACCTATACTAGGTGCCGTTTGATATCCGCGATCTCTAGCATTGTTTAGTTGTTACTCAAGGACTACTGAGCAATCTCAGGTGAGTACATAGACCCCTCTTTTACTGTTTTCCAAACTGTTTTGGGGTGGAACACATGTGCCTACTTGTTACTTTCATGCTTTCATGTTTTGACATCATATACTTGCTATGTTCATTAGTACATTATAGTACATGATTTCATTACATTTCATGCTATGTATGCCCATTGTGTGCATACTTAGTACATCGTTCTACATTACATTTCATGCTATGTATGCCCATTGTGTGCGTACTTAGTACATTGTTTTACGTTGCTTTTCTGTTGCATATGCTTATCCAGCATATGAACACATTATACTACATATTGAACCGTTGTAATCATTTGACTGTGATCCGTTGATATCTGTGAACCGTTTGTATCTGTGAACCGTGTGAACCGTATTTGACATAGACATTTCGGCATAGACATTTTAACATGATTGACATTTGATCATGCATTTCCCACAAACATAACTTTGATTTAAACCAAGTTTTACTTCAATACTTTGTTTTTGTGCATATGGTTTAGTTGAGACATTTCACTTGCCATACATGACATTTTGACATAGACATTTGACATGGATATTTGACATAGACATTTGACATGGATATTTGACATAGACATTTGACATGGATATTTGACATAGACATTTTGACATTGTTTGGTTTGATTAAGTGATTAAGTAACGATGCGTGTGTAATATGATACAAGCATGGTGGATACGCCGCTGGTACTTCCTATATATAAGTGATTGTATGGTATTACATATTGTAGCGTTATTTGAATCATTTCAGTTTGATACATATAACATTTTATACAAATAACATACTTTTCACAAGACATTGTTTTACAAACAACTTATCTTATACAAATCCATTTTTACTATGGTTATTCATTTAACCATACATTATTCATCTTTTTATACATATCATCTGAACTCATTGTTTTTCAAATGATTTACAAAACAAAGCAAATTACAAGGTTCATGACTAAACATTTTCTCAAACATAAGTCATGAAACCTATTTTCACAAAACCTATGTATCTCACAGGCATTTTTATGCTGACGTACCTATTTTCACATGTGTTTTTCAGGAGCTGTTGCATAAGATGATCAAGATACATATAGGCAGACTTGGACTTTAGTGACAATAAAAGATGCAAGACTAGTTAATCATGTTATATTTCCTTGTTTGATTAGACATTGTAACACTTTTAATCTATAAAACGAAACTTCAATTGCCATGGATTTGAAACAATTAATTCTGTTACAACACTCCCCGATGTTTCCGCCACGTTTCGTATGTTCTACGTGGTCGGGGTGTGACACCTCGGGGATGACAAACCCCGACTTCAAGATCATACATTCTTTATCCGTGAAGTGTGTCGAATACATTCGGTCACATATCTGAGAAATACTCAGAAGATTGTTCTCCAGCTCGGCAATGTAATTGACTCTTTCAAACGTGATAACACCGTTGGATAATGTTCCTTCACCAATGATACGGCCTCCCTGATTACCAGCGAATCCAACGTAACCACCATTAAACCCTCTAACATCGTACAGCAGGGTTTTTCTCCCCGTCATGTGCCTGGATGCTCTGCTATCCATAATCCAACGTGAGATAGATCTCGGGAGCTCCTGCACATTTCAAAGCATTTAGTTAGAAAATGAAGCAACCCAAGCCTCTTTCGACTCAGGTAACTTGACGTTTAGGCATGTGGTTTTGGTGTACAAAGGTGGGAAATTCTTGTCATTCATTTTCAAGCTCTCTTCAGACCCAATCTCAACCTCTTTATACAAAAAGAATTCATTTTCCTGAGGTTGACCAGATGATTGATCTTTCTTCGGAACATACTTCTTCCCTGGTGGGGTCAAAGTTTGTTTCTCCAACTTCTCAAAATAATCCAAAGGAACATCCATCTTAACCGATTTGGTTGAAGAGGATTGTTTTTCAAAATCAGAAACCTTTGGCTTTTGAACATTTGATTTCTTTTCTTCAGACTTTGGCTTCCAAGTTTGTTGCAAAGAAGCGACTCTTTTGTAAAATTTATCAGTTTTCTTTACCGATTCGGTTTTCTTTACTGATTCTTGTACAGATTCAGTTTTAACTTTGACATTTTCCTTCTTCAAGATCTTTTTCTCAACAAACATTGGAGCCTTTCCTTTGATGTCATTTTTCTTCTTCGGACTCTCGACAACCACAGGCTTAGGCTTCGAGTTGGTGCATTTTCGTGCAATATGACCAACTTTATTACATTTAAAGCATGTGCGGGTGTCAACTACCCGACTTGTGCCTTCAGCCTGAGGCTGTGAGGCCTTCTTCTCAAAGAATTCTTCATTTGATTGTGAAAAAATTTCAGATTCTTGCTCGGAATGTGAACTCGAGCTTTTCACAAACTCTTTCTTTTCTACAAACTTTTTGTTTTGAAAATTCCTTTTCTGATTGTTCTTACCACCCTGATAACCTCCCGACCATCTCTTTTGGTTATTGTTATTAAAACGTGGGGTTTCAGCAGGTTTCTTGTAGTAAGATTTATCTTTTTCAAAGTTCAACCTTCTTTTCGAACTTTTCAAACCCTCAACTTCAGAAACATCAACTTGTCGACATTCACATTTTCAAGTGGAAATTCAAGATCCGATTACAACTTATCTGAACCAGACATCTTAAGTTGTTTTTGGATTTTATCTGAACCGAGTACATCACAAGAGTAGGTTCTTCACTTAAGTTGTTTTTGGATTTTGATTTCAGAATGTAGTTATTTAGAAAGCACTATTCGTCCTCAGTCAAATCACTGTCAGATTTTAAAACGTTTTCAACTACATTTTTCACGACTTCAGACTGAACACTGTCTTCATCAGATGATGAAGTGAATGTGACATCGATTGTTTCTGGATGTTTTACATCATTTGTTTCATCATCATTAACCAACCCAGACTTTTTCTTTGAAAATTTGTTTAACACGGGGGTGGCACCTGATGATAACCAACCCCGGTTCCATCTGAGTATACATCTTCGCCAACTTTGTTCTTCCCAATGGGTTTGGGAACTATATGTTGAAGGACAAAGCTTGCGGAGTTGTAACTGTTCAACTTCAATGTGATTCTTTCATTTTCAATCTTAGCTTCCTAAAACTGAAGCTTAAGATTTTCAATCTCATCTAACTGCTGGTTGATCTGTTTTTCTTTTGCCTGAAGAACTCCAGACAATTGAACATTTTCTTTGAAAGTTTTACCATTTCTCTCGTCAGAATCTTTAACAGTTCTTTTCAATTTTTCAAAATTTTCAGAAATGTTTCTGTTTTCATGAATTCACTTTTCATTCTCTTTCTTAAATCGTTCTACGTTAGTTTTATCTTTTTCAATTCTTTCAGTTAACTCTTTGATTCTTTCAGTTGACGCTCTCACCAGTTTATCTCGATTTAAGATTTGATCTTCAACCATTTTGATTTTTGCAGTTAGTTATTAGTCTTTTTGACTCTGATATATGCATTTGTGCTGCAAACCTTGCAATTTTTCATGCAATTTTTGCAGTCACTTTCTTTTTTACCCTTTTTAGTCTTACCTGATTCATTTGTTAAACTACTACCACTGACCTCGTTCTTTGACTCAGATGCAGACTTAGAATCTAACTCTAATTCTTTAGCCATGAGCACTTTATTTGCCATCTTGGTCAGATTCTCTGCAGTCATTTCTTTGGTAGTGTCGATTATCCCATCATCGACTTTCTTCGACTTTAACTCTTTCTCTTCAGCTTCCCTTGCCCGTTCTCTCTGTCTCTCTTCTTCCTGTTGTGCTATTTGTTCAATGAGAGTTTCAACAATGAGTGTCGATGGCTCAGCAATTATGTTGCCTTTTGGGTCTAGATAACACTCACGTTCAGCATCCCATCTGTTTGCCCTTTTCGCCTCTTTCCATTCTCGGTAGTTTTTATCCTTCTTGTTTTGAGCTAACATTCTTCTATTAATGAACTTCTGCTCTTCAGTTCGGTTGTCTTTGAATGGTTTGATTTTCACCATGTAAGCATGCACTACAATATCATCTTCAGGTAAAAATTCACTCCAGTCGAAGCCCTCATCACCATGAATTACAGCTAATGCCCTTGACTTCTCCTTAGGAGTTTCTTCTATCTGTTTCATTCTCGGTGGCTCCTCACGATTCTTATGATAAAAAGCCTTTTTATAATAGTCATCATGAAATGGATTTGCTGTTTCATCTGAAGCTGCATTCCTGCATTCTCTCTTAAAGTGCCCTTTCTGTTTGCACTTGAAGCAGGTAACCTTTGACTTGTCGAAGCCCAGCTTCATTGATGGTCCACCAATTGAATGTCTCCCGGTTATCTCCATGAACCTCTGAGCACGTCAAACAACGCTGGCCATGCACTATCTTATGTCAATCAACTCCATTTCCTCTGGATCGATTTGATCATAATCCTCTTTGGTCAGGTTCGTGTTTCCGATCTTCCCAGCAACTAAGCTTTCATAGGATTTCAGGATTGATGCTAAAAATACCATCTGCTGCTTAGCTGTTTCTTCATTAAAATTTTTCGCATTCTTGAGATTCACAGCTATGTTACACTGGAAAACATTTTTCGGAATGTTTTGTTGCTGCTGATTTCCTGAACTTGATGAAGATGACCCAACATGATAACCACTTCTCGGAGCAGAACTGCTGCTTTGGTTTTCCTGATTAGTCGTGCTTGAACTCTCTGCTGAAAATGCAGTTTTTGGTGCCGCAGTCTTAGGTATCATGCTACCCCTATAATACAGATCGACGTTTTGCTGGTAGGGAGTGTTGTTGACTTTATTCATCGTCTTGATCTCAAGTTCATGGCTTTCAAACCTCTCTATTAGCCAATCAACAGTCATATCGGACACCTTCATTGTGTTTTTCAACACCAGTGCATAGTACTGCCAATCCTTTTCATCTGGTAAGGATTCTAGCAGTTTTTCAACTAGTTCTTCTTCTGTGAACGTTAACCCATATCGAACCAGCTCCAACTTTAGGTGACAGAAACGTTCAATCATCTTTATCACTGACTCATTTCTCATGCAGGCAAACAAATCGAATTCTTTCTTCAGTAACCGTTTCTTATTCTTGACAATATCAGCTCCTCTAACACATTTCTTCTCCAATTTCGCCCATAAATCTTTTGTATTTGTATAACTAATCAATGATATGATATCATCTCTAACCGACTAATGTAATAATGCTATACATTTTTGTTCGGCTATAAATGATTCTTGTTCAGTATCAATTAGATTTTCAAAACCACTTCTTCCAATATTGAAACCACTTTTCAAACATTTCCAGCTCTGGTATACAAATGCTTTCAACCAGTCTTCGAATCGACTCGCCCACCTGTTGTAATCTTCTATTGCCATGAGCTTGGGCGGTCTGTTGTAAGTACCGTAAGCATTGTCTACGCTTAACGAATCAGCAATAGCTTTCTTTGGGTTTGGAGTTGCATTGGAAGTATTTGTCGTAGCATCCCCTGTATTATATGCAAAAACGTCGCTGAATGGATTAAGGAATTCTTCTCCCATTGTTGAGTACCTGAAAAGTTTTCAAACACTTAGACAAATTTTCAAAAGTTTAAAAATTTTCAACCTGATGCACTTGAATCGAATGGTGATCCATTCGAGTGGTGATCCGATTGGGTGGTGATCCGATCGGACAGCACTACCAAGTACAATCAATAAGTAAGCTCAAGAATCGGATGACGACTCGATCGGGTGGTGATCCGATCGAGTAGCACAGACAAGCACCAAGTGTCAACTAAGCAAGAATCAGATGGTGACTCGATCGGGTGGTGATCCGATCGAGTGGTTGTCCGATCGAGTGACACAAATCCTTTCAAAAATTTGACTTTCAACCTTTCACCGATCGGGTGGTGATCCGATCGAGTGACAAGATGACGTAAGCAACTAAACTTTCAAACAACAATGCTACACCGATTGGACGGTGATCCGATCGAGTGACACTGATGACGTCAGCAATCAAAAATCTAGAACAGTCTAAGCCAATCCGGTCGAACAGCTGTCCGATCGGGTGGATGACGTCAACACGAACAATGAACTCGACATGGTTTTTGATCGATTTGAACCAGTTTTAGTTGGAATTTTTTTGTGAAAATTTTAAGGATTGATCTTTTAACAATTGCGAGTCTAATGATATCAATTTTGTCAAATTTTGTCCGTAAAATCCTGTTCAATTTTAAGTTTTTCTTGATTTTAAGGTATAAAAGTGCAAAACACAGCAAGAACAGAGTAGATGAAGATAAATTGGTCAAATTTCCAGTGAAATTTGACTGAAATTAGCAAGAAAACGCTGAAATTCCGGTGATTTTGCAGTCGTTGTCGTCGAATCAAACTCCTGTGGCTCTGATACCACTTGTTAGGCCTTTGGATCAGGATCTGTTCGTATCGAACGTGAATGAATCGATCACGATCAATGTGCGGAATCCATTGATTGTGTCTACAAATCAACAACAGCAGAAATCAACGGTTAAACTCCTCTGATTATCTATTCAAATGATTGAAAATACACGAGCACCGGTAGAGAATCAGAATGGAAGAGGTTCAGTACAAGAGCAGCCAAAAGTCTTCTGACACTAACCCAAGCCGGGTTTTTATAGGCAACATAGGGAGGAGTTAAGTGTCGTCTGATTGGGTGGTCATCCGATCGGGTGACATCAGTCAACCTTCGGACGTCACTTTTACAATACATCACCATTCCCTGTATAGGAATACGTATATTCTTGTATTTATTTAAATATTTCATACTTAATATATGTTTAACTATTCCGGAATATTATTCTTGCATAATTATAGTCATATTTATTGTATTCTTAAAATATACATTTTAAGCTATGTTTATAGAAAATATCCATAGCTTAAGCTTGGTAAATATAAGGGTTTCATATATCTTAAAAATAATTTATTTTTAAGATCAAGACTAGAAAAATATATATTTTTAGCTTCCACCAAAATAATATACTTTTAAGATGTTTGTGAAAAATATATTTTATCCACCTCCAAAAATTATATATTTTTGTGATTGACAAAAATATATTATATTTCTATATACTTTGTCATTTGTTCGGTTTGGAAAATATGGTTTACCAAGCTTTGTTATATTATGATTCTAATTCCGGAATATATATATACTTTGTCCAATAAGTCCGTTTGTTTAAATAGTCCAATATTTGAGTCCAAGATATATATATATATATATATATATATATACATATATTCTTGTAATTCTTGTAATTCTTTAATTACAATTTTTGTATTTGTCTAGGTATATTATTTCAAGTCCCTAATTTTAATATAACTAATACAAATAATATAAACATAGCACATATACTATGTGATCTCTAAATATATATTTTCCCTAAATATATATTTATAATCATTTTTAGTTTTGAAAAAACCAAACCTCCTTTACTTGTATTTTTATACCAAAAATTATGGAAATTTTTATATTTAAAACTATTAATCAAGATTACTTGTAAAAACTTGTTAAAAATATATTTTCTATGTGTTTAAATTTTATAAAATTTTGCCAACGTTTCCTTTATAAAATGGAGGTTTCCCATGTTTTTAAACATATGTTTAAGCTTTTCAAAATTCATCCAATCATCCACAACAATTTTACAAATCTAACATATGCATAAGAATGCATTTTTCATGAAGTTATAAACTTGAAAGTTGGTAAAAACTTGTAGTATTTTACCATTGTGTTTATTATGTTCATTCACCCCTAAAAACATAATTTTTCTTCAATATGAACCATCTTTGTAAAAATTCATACTTAACAACTTGTTCATTTATTTTCAAGAAATAAAACCAAGCTTTGTATGTAGTAAACTCTACACTTTAAAAACTTTAAACTTTCAAATTCTTTCATTTTTAAAAAACCATATTTTGTAAGAATCAAATTCTACACTTTAGCATGTTTATTTTTCAAGTTCATCCATCACATAAAACATGTTCAACTTAGATCTTTCAAGATCCTTATGTACACTTGTTAGATCATGTTTCTAATCATCATCTAACAAGCTTTTATGTGATGTTTATCATCATACACACAAACAATCAACAAACAACTTCATCACATATCATAAACAAGTTGTTCTCTTGTGATTTTTAGTTTGATTTAAGTGTTCATCTTCTTGGTTTTGTAAGATACTTTAGATTTTGAGTTATACATATATTTTACATCTACTAAAACAAGATGAAAAATGAGTGTACAAAGGAACTTCCTACTAGTACAAGTATAGGGAAGAATCAAGTAAATGAAGATGAAGAAAAATGGTGGTTAATAGCTCCAAAGAGTGGTCCTTGAACTTCTATGGCTTGACACCTTCCAAAGTATGCTTGTTACACCATGTGTTATGCTTAAAATGGCTTGAAGTTGAATGAAGATGATGATGGGGGGGAGTTGTTTGCGGCCGAGAATGGGAGAGGAGAGGAAGAGAGTGTTTTGATTTTTGTTACGTTGCAAATGAGAGGTTATGTGGTGTAGATAAGGATCTTAATCATATGGATCATACTTTCCCTCCATACTTTAAACCAATGGATCATAATTAACGATCTTTGACTAACAATGAAGGTTAGTCAACAAATGGTTAGGGGGTGGGTCCCATAGGGGACAGTCACATATTGGGGGGGGGGGGGGGCGTCTTGATTTGGTTTAAATCTTCTAAGTGTTTAAAAGATGATATTATGTATGATTGGTTAGGGTGATTAGGTGTTTAGGGGTTTTTGATGTAATTCAAGTTGTATGGTGAATTTCACTTGCTTAATATTGCTAGACTATGTTAACTAGTTTGTATGTTTGCGCCAAGATAGTAATCGGGTGCTTGTTTAGTTATCAGATTGCTTAAAAGATCAATATTAGCATCTTCTATAGAATAATTTGTTATTTTGTCGTGACAATGTTTCTAACACTTTTTAAGTTATTCTGGGCATTCAGGCATCATTTCTGACTAATACATAAGCTTGAAAATGCTGAATTTGCCATTTATAGCTAGTTTCGGGTAGGTTTTGGTGTTCATTTGTCTCTCGGAAAGCATTAACATAATCCCTTACTTTCTCACATGAGGTTTAGTATAACATTGGCTCTAGGACTCAATCTGTGTCCTAAATATGTCGTTTATCTGAGTACTGAACCCTTGTCAGCACTACTAGTCTATCTGATAAGTGTACTAGTTAGTTCCACGCACTGTCTAAACTGTTTCAAGTCGCGACCAATAAAAATGAGTAATATGCATCATGAAATGTTTTTGTGATTTCTTTAAATATATGCCATGAAATCATGCACTTCAGTTTATCAAAACACATAATCACATAATATCAAACACTATTCACATAGTATGGAAATTACCCAAAAAATGCTAGTTGGCACTGTTCATACTTTAGCCAAGTTTGGAAGTTGTATGTGTGTCAATATATATGTTCATGTGTATATACATATTATATATATATATATTGAATTCGAATTTCTAATCGAATCGAATTGAAAATCATAAATTCGTATTCGATTTGATTAATTGACTCGAATACGAATCAACTCGAATACGAACCTTATTGATCGAATTTGAATCGAGATGAATTTCGAATTTTTCGAATCTGAATCGAATTCTGAACACCGCTAGTTTGAATGGTTGTGACATTTAGCTGTGAATGGTTAAGCATTATACTAAGGGGTTGTTTGGCAACTTCTGAATGGGTAAGTGTTAAACAAGTAAGATTTCTAAACCATTAAATATTGAACTTGTAATAGGTCTGAACCACTAAGAGCCAATATAATGTTTAACCATTCAGTAACAAAGGTCTGAACCATTCAGACATCTTTCATGAAACAAACAGTTTGAATCATTAAATGTTGAATCAATAAGAGGTCTGAACCATTAAAAGTCTACTAAGAGCTGAAACAAACAGTCTCTAAGTTTGAATGGTTAAGACCTGTTATCTGAATTGGTTAGACATTTGCTTCTGACTGGTTAATCATTATACTGGCTCTTAATGGTCTGGACCTCTTATGGTTCAACACTCAATAGTTTAGACATTTTACAGGTTTAACACTTACCCATTAAGAAGTTTCCAAACATCCCTTTAGATAATGATCACATATACAAATTATAACAATGTTGGTATGGTGACCTAAGATCTGTTGGGTTCTTAAAATTTGCTAGAACTAGAATGCATTCCATAAAAAAATCATGTTTGGTTGATAAGAATGTAATATTTCAATAGAAAACGTTTCACTAAATTCATTCATTCATAGGACTTCGGCATTTCTTCCAATATGTGATGGAATTTTAACAGTTAATTTTCATTGGTAGAGATACAAAAAAAATCGCATCCATCAATACTACACACTCTAATTTTTCAGAATTGGTTGAAGATAATTAGAAGTGGCTCCTAAGCCATTGATGCCACCACCGTCGCTAGGTTCAAAGGTGTTACTAGAAGTCGCTACTTTTAACACCTTACTCAACATCCTCTCCCAAGTCTATATATCCTCTTCCTAGCCCCGATCCCATCTTCAAAGCCTCGAGCGAAGTTGAATGGTGCAGTGTAGTGGCTTGCGATTATAGTGGAGCAATTACATGTGGAACGCTTCTGGGGACGAGGGACGTTTCACTTTGAATCTGTTGATTCGATGGGTAGATCAGGTAGGTTGTTAACTATGTGGGACCCGATGGTTTTTTCAAGTGTGGAGGTGAAAATATATTGTAATTGCTTGTTATCGGGCATTGTTAAAGGGAGTGGGTTGATGAGCAATTTCCTAAATATATATACTCCTCAGAATACGGTGGCTAAACAGAATTTATGGGCAGATATTTGTAACATTAAAGGTGTGGGGGACGGATTGTGTGTGAGTTTAGGATCGGATCGTAAACGATCACTAGATCTGCGATGAATTTGATTTAACCTGCGGAAATCGTTAAATCGAACCGTAATCGTGCGCGAAAAATAAATAACTATCAGTTTATTACGTAACGACAACCGGGCAGAGTTTTGATTTGATTTACACGCTAGAACACTCGAAATCTATGAATCGTGACGAAACCGAGAGTGTTGATGTTTGTAGATGATGAACACTGATGAACTTTTGAAGAACTGAGTTGTTGCTGTTGATTTGGATCGGATGGACTTGATGTATTTCTCTAATGATCTGTTGTCTTCTATCTTTGAGATCCAATCGGATGACTATTTATAGGAGAGTAGAGATGTGATCCGATCGGATGAGGTCTTCGTGATCCGATCGAATGATAGTTGACTTACCCGTCCAATCGAATGAGTGAGTAATCATATCCGTGCATGTTGGAGTTGAATAATCTTCACGTGTAGTATTTGATGTTCCATCCATCTAATTTTGTGTATTATAAATTTATGATATCATCATTACATAATGATGACATCACCTTTAATCTTGTTCAGATTCTTTGCATCGTGCCGTACTGTATACTTACCTGTCATTGCCTAACGACACCTAGTGAAACCTAGCGAAACCTCTGTCCGGTATGATACAGATTCAAGACATTAAACGTTACAAATACAAACAAATTTCTAACTATGGACATACAAAATGCACTCACAGACTCCCCCTTGGACATAGCTTAGAAATCTACCAAGTTTAGTCTTGATCTGCCTCGGATTGTATATTCAAGCAAACAAAGTAAAACTGTAAGCTCCCCTTGAATAATGGCAGGAGTCGGTTCTCTCTAAGATGAAGAACGTGTTGCGAATCGATCAATACAGAGGTGCGGAATCCCTCGGCATCGTCAGAGAATCAACAACAACGATATCAACGATAAACAGGTCCAATCTCATTGACTGATGTGAAAGTACAAAGATCTGTATGACAATTGGACAGAGCTTCGCTACACAAACTGGCAAAAGGTTCTAAACTAAGACCCCTACACTCCTATTTATAGGGAATCTTGGGAGAGGTGGTGTCATCAGGTCGGATGGCCATCCATCCATATTACCTATGTCATCCGACCAGATCACATTTGACAAATAACGTACCGTCTCTCGTTACGTCGAGATACAAAATACATACATACAAAAATGTTTAACGACACATTACAGGACAAAATACATAGACTCGATACAGACGGAAGCTACAGACACAATGCACTAACATACTCCCCCTTGGATGTAGCTGTAGTCTTCCTTCCTGCATAGTCTTTATTTCACCTTCCTGCTGCGCCTACTAGCTCTGGCTTTCTGTCATCTCGCTTCTGCTCTTTCAGCTAACATTTTACGCCTGAGAGGCATTACGATCTCATTCCAATACTTTCTATACTCAGGATCTCCATCCATCTTTCTATCCCACCTTGGGATCTTGTTCTCCTCTGATTCTATTGGCGTTTGGTCAATTGGTGGAGGCCTGAATAGCTTTCTTTTGCCCAGAACTGCAACTCTTTCTGCTATCTTTCTAAACTTCTCGCTTCTCTTTTCTTTCTTTAGGAACTCATCCAACTCTAAGTCTCTGAACTTAGTCTCCCAATATCTACCTAAGTTTATATCCTTTGCAAAGCATAGATTTACCATCTTCTAATACTGTTGTGCTTGTGCTTTGTTAGGACCATCATATGCAATCTTGTTGAAGAATAAACAGTCAATATCTTTCTTTGAACAATTAACCAACCACATAGGATCTAACACATTGATCCTCCTGGCTTCTCCTTTTGTCTTGTCAAATAAAGATATCACCGCTTCTGCTGTGCTTTGGTAATACATCCAACCTTGAAAGTCTTTGTGAAAGTCTTGTTCCATTGCACGTAGTGGCATATTCTTTAGACATCTTGGCGGCTTTATCTTCAATGTTACATCCTTTTCTCCAGTGATTGGATCATATTTGACAATCTGCTTTGGATAGTGCGGCTTCCAATCAGGGAATCTATTCTTTGCTTGGAGCTTTATGTAGTTCCACAACTTCTGGTCATACATCTTTACTTCTGGACCATAGTAGAACTGTTTGATGTTCTTTGTCTGGACGAGCTCCTCCACATCCCACCATGGGAGTGTTTTTATGTCTGCCAAGAACTTGAAGTATTGATGCTCCCTCCTGATAGCATACACCTGAAGGTCTTCAAGATAACCCCAAGAAAGTATATCACCCAGAGATTTATCTGGATGATCCGTAAAGTATTGAAGTGGCCTCTTGAACTTTCTCTCCTTCGGCATCACTTTGAACCAATTCTTCCTTCCTTCTAACAACTCTTCCCGTGGAACTATCTCTGGAATACCTTCAGTACTAATCTTTTCCACCACTTTCCTAGGCACTTCATCTTCATTGTGTGACTTAAACATCTAAGCAAATGTAGGAAAAGTGTCATCAACACCAGAATAGTGAAAGGGCGTGTCTTCATCGGGCACATCAGAGCCCTTTTCAACTATTACATCATTGAAATTGTCTGCTTCATTGGAAAAATTGAAAGTATATTCTTTTCCGGGCAATGATAGAATTTCATCTTCTATATCAAACCTTAAGTTCCCATCTTCCATCCCCAATTCTTCTAACATCTCTTCTCTAGTTCTAGACACCTCTAACTCCCCCTCAAATGAAGAATGCAAGTAAATAACTTTGGGCTGAGTTAGGAATACCTGATCAGCATGTTGTTTGCCAGAAGAAGAAGACTCGTGTTGCTGATCAACCTCTGGTTCATTCAGTTCATCATTAAGAAAATCATCAAGCGTATGTTGAGCTGGAGGCATTACTAACCCTGTTGCTCCTTGATCATCGTCGTCTTCGTAATCATCCCATGAACGATCATAATTATCCACATCATCAAGAATATCTTTCAATTCAGGATCCTCTTCTTCTTCCTCTTCGTTCTCTTCTTGACCATCTTTCTCTTCTTTATAACAAAGTAACTTTGTATCAGAATCATTCTCTCCTTGAGATTTTCTCGCCTTCCGTTTATGTTAATCAACTTTCACTAAACGGATAATCTCTTTTAAACTGTAAGCGAAAAGGATTCACCAATAAGGATAAAACCTTGTTCTGGATCAACTTCATTCTCAACATCCATGTTTTCCTCTTCATCATTAACCTCTGCTTCAGTCATTTCAACATCAGCACCTTCGGGATGACTAGAAGAACCTGCAACCTCTTCAGTTTCTACTGCCAACCCTTTCTTCTTCTGAGTTGCTTCTCCAGCTAACTCTTTCTCCCTTTGAGCTCTTCATTCTTCAACCCTTTGAATCTCCAAGTCATTATACACAGATTGGACATTGATCCCAAGCTTGTGTTCCAACACTGTATACAACATATTCAGCTGTTCATCTTTCACAGCTTTGTCTGCCCTCAAAGCTTCAATTTCTTGCCTTAGAACTTTGTTTTCATTTGATGAAGATTCATGCAACTCGCCAATCATTTGATGCAGTGTCTTGTTAGTTTCAATTAACAATTAACACCTTTCATTCACTTCTACAAGCTGTGAAGTGAGTCTGTCAATGAATTTAGCATTATCTCCAGAGTCATCAGTTAGTTCATCAATTCTTTTAGCATGATCATTCACTGCTTTCTTCATCTCTTCATTCACTTCTGTTACCTTTTCAAGCTTCTTTTTCAGATCATCACGTTTAGCTTCTGCTTTCTTCTTTGCTTTCTCTAACAAGCTGACTTTCTTTGTGAGCACATTTATCTTTCATTCATTGAATACATCGAAATCACCTTCTGGAAGATCATATGGAAATTCACCATGAACTTCCGGAAAATCATCAAATAAACCAGGAAAAGTATCTTTCTTTTCAGTTGACTCCTTTGGATCATCTTGAATGTGAATAGTTGGAATGAGTGGTGGAGGTGGTGGTGTAGACTCTCTTTCACCCATAAACTGAACTTCATCATCATCCTTTTCAGCTTCAACATTCTTTTCAACTCTTTTATAGATAGGACTTTCAGGAGCTTTCTTTTCAACTTCTGGACCCTTGGTAGTTTCATCATGTTTTTCAACCTCTGGAGCTTGAACACTTTCAACTTCATGAGTTTGAATACTTTGATCTTGTTGAACTTTTAGAACTTTACCACTTTGAATCTCAGGCATTGTTGTTGTACCCTTTCTTGCTCTAACATTCCTTGGAATAACACGCTGTATCTTTCCAACGCCCAACTTTGAAGTATCAAATTCAGGTTCTTTATCACTTGAATCACTTTCAGTTACACTGGAATCTGTGTGAGCAACTCCTTCAACCACCTTTTCTTTCAAACTTTCAGCTTCAACGTTCTTTGCAGAAGTTTCAGCTTCCTTTGTAGCTTTAGCACCTTGATCCTTTGTAGCAGCTTCAGTTCGCTTTATGTAATCATCAAAAGTCATATTCAAGTACTCTACACCTTTGTTGATCAAGTCTGCAGGTGGAATCACTGTCACATCAACAAGCCTTGGTGGTGATTTCTTCTTTGTTGGCTCTGCAAAACAAACATCAATATTTATTAGTATAACATTTAATAAGAATAATCTAACTTTTCTTGTGACTCCCCGTTTCCAACTTTACCCTTGATAATGACTTTAGGTGTTACCACTTTAGGTGATATCTTCGGAGTTCTTTTTCTCTTTCCATCCTTCTCAAACTAGAACCTCAGCTTCTTTTCATGCATGCCCCTCAAGCTATCTGTTTCACCCTCGGAATTGCTATTCTCATGCCTCCATGCATCATTTTCAGGTGCCACATAGTTCTTGTTTACAATCTTTCCAAACATTCTCTTCACCCTTGGCTCCTGATCAGCTGTTAAACCTTTGTACTTGTTCAACCTATTCAATGTTTCAGTTTTCATGTGATGCAGTTTCAGCTCATCTGTTGGATCCTTTGGAAGATTTGGCACAAGATCATCTAGTATGATCTGCATAAACCTCGGATACATGATATACTTCTCGCCTTTTACATTATCTACCATGTGAGTAAATAACACCTGTGAGATGTTATAGGGCATGTTGAATGCCAAACATGTGATAATGTTAATAATGTAATCAGATGTCTCATCATAGGCTCCTTTCCTATGAGAGAGAGCATGCACCACACAATGTACCAAGAATTTGTATGATCTGCAGAATCTTGACTTAATGTAACCCTTGTCGTTCACAATTCCTTCATACCCCATTCTAAACCAGAATCCCTTTCTCAATCTTTCTGGAATTATAATAGGATCGTCATCACTGTCCTTTAAGTCCAATATTCTTCTTACATTGCCACTGTGAAATTAGTTTCAACATCTATATCCTTATCATTCTCATCTTTCAATATAACTGCAGAATATATAGTCTTTTCACTCTCGTCATATCTCACAGCCTTCCAAAACCTCCTAAGATGTAACTCATAACATATCGTCTTTTCCAGTCAACGCCTTAGCGATTCTACTCTCTTTCATAAAAGGTATTATAGCTTTAAATGGCTCCATGTTTGGGTAGTTTTCATCCAATATGCAGTAGATGTTATGATTTGGATGCCAATCAGTTGCTCTTGCCTGCAAGAATATTAACGTTAGAATCTACATACTTATCGAAACAACATAGTGAAAAGTGACAAGTTTCAAAGATTTTCAAAAAAAATTTCTAACACATTGAACTTTACACTCTATGCAGTACTGATGGATCGGATGGCCATCCGATCGGATGAGCTTATCCAACAAAGATCACATCAGTTAAAAGCAAGAGCATTTGGATCGGATGGCCCTCCGATCGGATTGTCATTCATTCCAAATGTGATGAACAGTTAGGCACAATGAAAGAACAATCATGTGAATGTGTGATTGGATCGGATGGCCTTCCGATCGGATTTCCATTCGATTGAAAACAACATATCAGTAACAGTTAAGCATGAACATGAGTATGTGTGATCTATACAAACAAACACTTAGAAAATTTTCAAACTTATAAGGTGTCATGGGTCGGATGGCCCTCCGATCGGATTGCCCTTCGATCCAAAGGACCATGAAGAACAGTTTGAATCTCACATGAACATCAAAAAATTTTCTAACAATTTTACAAAATTGAACACATTTTCACGTAGAGAATTGGCCGACTAACAAAACCCTATGTTCAGTTTTCTCTAAAACATCCTAGATTTGGTTTAATTTCAGTATTAGTACCTCGGCTGCCGACACCTTTCAAACATCTAACTTTAAATCTAATGTGTTTTTCAAGAAATTGGCTTGGTAAATTCATAGATCTAAGGCTGATTAACAAAACCCTATGTTCAGAATCTAACAAAAATCCTTAACAAAGCCTAGATCTAAGTTATAAACATGAACAGTCGCCGACACTATGTTCTAACCTCAAAATCATCAAATAAAATGGTGAAAATTAGTAAACATACCTTTCCCATAGTGAAGGTTGAGTGTGCCAAAAATCCTATGTAACTTGGAAAGCAAGAATGTAAGATTAGATCAAAGATTGGTTGAGAGAGTTTGAGTGTGTAACGAAGGGCGGTCCGATCGAATGAGTTTGACTGAGACCATTGACCCCCTTTTATAACCCTTGACCAACACTCGGATGGCCATCTGATCGGATTGCCATCCGATCCAAACTCAATCTTTTTCAATTTTCAATTTTAAATTTTTCTTATTTTTCAAATTTTATCTGGTTTGGACAGTTTTAGAAATCCACTCAAGTATCTAGGTCCAAGTTAATGACCCTAAGTACTCTAGTTGCCTGCCAAGTCCAAGTTAATGACCTTGGTTGACCCGAAACGAAAAAACTGACATTTTGTTCAAACTTTTTCAACACTTTTTCTGAAAATTTTACAAGTATCAAGTTAATGAGCTTGTTTAAACGTTGAAATTCTCAATCATTCAAGATTAGCTCTCAACCCAGTTGTTCAGCCCGGAAACTTCCTGCTTCGCTTCACTTCGCAGATTCTGAAGATCAGCTTTCCACCTTGGTTTGTCTAAAACTAAAGCAGAATATGAAATCTTTTTGTGATTTTAAGAAAGTTTTTTAAGCTAAAACACACTGTTTTTTGGATTTTTCAAAGATTTTACTGTGTTTAAAAATGAAAAGAATTGTTGTAAAGTAAGCAGTAAACTATTTACAAACATATTTTTGGTAAGTGTGTTAGAGGATTATATCAGCTGCGGACTAATTACAAGTACCGTTGAGATTAATTTCACACTAAGTATTAAATAATTCACTTAGATTGTCGATATACTGATCCTTTTATATTTTCACAGAGATTTCAACTTATTCAGGATATGATTTAGGTATTTTAAGTACTTAACTTATACGCGTGTCCCACCTCAGAATATACTCCCGTATCCAGATTCCTATATTCAGTCTTACAGGTGAACGTACAATAATGATATCTGTAAAGGGTATTGCGAGACCATGAGAGCTCAGGTTAGAACTTCCGTTCAGACAAAGAGATGATGGCTCGTCTTTCGGTGTGTCCCTCTTGGGGATCTTTTCTTCAACAGCACATGAATTACATTTTGCAATGTTTATCATTTTTTATGCTGAGAGGAGGCTTTAAAGATTAAAGTTGTGCAGAGTATTATACGAGGACTAGGCTATTGCTTCCGCAAGATCAGAAGTCCTGGTATAATACCCAAGATATCATCAAGTACATAGACCTAGTATGTCAGAAATAGAACATCTTTCAAACGAGATTTCAGGGGTTACCTATATATCCGAGAGATGTTCCCCATGAAATAAGCAGGATATGATTTTATGTTTATATCCCGAAAAAGTCTACTAAACGTTTAAAAACCTATCGGCATATCATCAGCGAGACCGTTTAATTCTTTTAATCATTACATTTCTTTAGCATACCGTAACTGTCTAGCTGATGTACTATCATTTCCTCTTTTTCCACAAACTATTTTTGGTTTTCTATTGTTTATGTATTTTGAAAATATCTAACGTTTTTGTATTTTTGCATTTTTTATTGTTTTTGTATTTTCTGAAAATATATCTATCTCCCCCTAAATACGAAAACAACTAAAAATTCGACAAACCAAAGCAGTCTGCTTTTCAACATCCTCTGCTTCGGTTTTCTCATCAACGCCAAGTATTTCCTCTGCCGCCGACAAAAGCTTCATACCATTCAATTTTAAAAGATACTGAAAAGGTGATTTATCAAAAGCTTTGGTATGTAAATCTGCCTTTTGTTCGTCGGTGTGGATTTTGTCTATTCGAATCAACTTCTTCTCGAAACAATCTCGAATGAAGTGATGTCGAATTTCTATGTGTTTAGTTTTAGCGTGATGTACCAGATTTTTCGTTTTGTTTATTGCAGCCTCGTTATCAACAAATATTGGAGAGGTAAGAAATTGCAAACCGTAATCGCGCATCTGTTGCTGAATCCACAGGATCTGCGAGCAGTAGCTGCTGGCAGCCACGTACTCTGCTTCACATGTTGAAAGAGCAACAGAGGTTTGCTTCTTACACTGCCACGTGACGAAGCGAGGTCCAAAGAATTGGCATCCTGCAGTTGTTAATTTTGCGTTGAGTTTGCAGCAACTGAAATCCGAGTCTGAATATGCTTCAAGCTTGAAATATCCGTCTTTGGGATACCACAACCCCAGGCTTGGGGTTCCTTTTAGGTAGCGTAGGATCCTTTTGACGATAGACATGTGCAATGCTCTAGGACTCGACTGATATCAGGCTGTGAGGCATGTCGAGAACATGATATCGGGTCTGAATGCTGTCACATACATTAGCGAACCAATCATTGAGCGGTATAGCATCTCATCGACCTTCTCTCCGGTGAGATCAGGGTTGATACCGTGATTAGTTGCTAATGGGGTGGACATTGGCGCCGTCTCGGATATCCCAAATTTCTCCAGAACGTCGTAAACTTACTTCGTTTGATGTATGAAAGTTCCCTCAGGCATCTGATTGACTTGCAGCCCTAGGAAGAACTTCATCTCACCCATTGACGACATCTCAAACTTTTGCTTCATCATTTTTTCAAAATCTTTGCAGAGTTCTCTCACACCCGACCCCGTAAAACAATGAAACCGCGGCGGAAACGTCGGGGAGTGGAGTGACAGAATTATTGTTTCACAACCATGGATTCAAAAGTTTTGTTTTATTTAAATATTAACTGTTTACATTGTTTTTGAAATAGAACAAACAAGTTAAACATAGTCTATCATCGTTATTAAGTCACTAAGTTCTCGTCCAGTCCTAAGTGAGCATGAATCCTAGTCACAGTCAACATCATTCAACACCACCTGAAACATATGTAAAAAAAATAAAGTCAGCAAAGAAATGCCGGCGAGCACATAGGTTTTGTGTGAGTATCAGATGCATGGCTCGTATACATGTTGTAAGAACTCGTATAAAAACATGAGCCGATATTAGAAAATCTTTTTTTGTAAAATGTTTGTATTGTAAATTGATTAACCAACTCAAAACAATTGGTTATAGTTTATAAAACCTCGATGCCATGAATCTTAACTCAAAACATTTGTTTAAGTAAACCAAATCGTAAATCGTTCTCGTAAAATAACTCGTATGGTTTATATCGTTTAATAAACATCGTTGTGTGACATCGTTTAAAATCGTTCATCCAAGTGCACTAAATAACGCTACGGAATGTAATATGATAAAAGCACTGATATATAAGAAGTACCAGCGGCGTATCTACCGTGCTTTTATCACATTAAACCCGTCTCGTTATCTAATCACATACCAAAAACCCATCGTTTAACTCGTTCATGTAATAGACCATCGTTCATTTGTTTAAATCGTTCATAATCGTTCAATCGTTTAAAATCGTTCAATGGTTTAATTCGTTCTTGTTTTAATTGTGAAAACTACTTTTGGTCGTCTCGCTTATAACATTCAAACCTTTGTAACTCGTCCATCGTTCAACTCGTGTTAACAAACCACCAAAGGGTAAGTTAACAATTAACAGGTTCAGTCGTTATCCACATAACCCCCACACATAACCATGGTGGCAGTCCAATAACGGGATTTGTCAGATCCTATGGTACCATAACCTAATACTGGCCGGCTCGGCCAAAGCTAATGAATTTCATTCGTTATGTAAATACGCCCAACAAGTTCGTTCACATTATCGAAATCGTTATATTTAATATAAACCATAGTATTCGTTTTTGAAATCATTGTTGAAAACATCGAAATCGTTCAACACATATGAATCACCCCAAAACACTCGAAAACAGTAAAATAGGGGAACTATGTACTCACATCGAAGTGCAAAGTATTCTTGAATAAGTGAACTAACAAAGCTCGAGCAAACCAAGGAAATCAAGTAGCACCTAGTAATCGGATCGCTAAGTTAATAATCGATACCTAAATCGGAAGATCGGGTAGAATGAGGTCTTGTAAACCAAATGAGTATTGGAACTCATGTGATATGTTTTAACAAAGCCTACATTCTAAATCGGAACCTATCCTAAGTGCTTTCGACCCGTTACGACCCATTAAGGTAGCTTACTCTACTTTAACGCGTCGTTTGCGCAAATGCACGTTCGAGACGCCTAACTAGTCATATGGCAAGTATTATATGCCCTAACATGTTTAAATATGTTGCATAATCAGTTTAAATGGCAAAAGTTAAATTACATATGCTTAAAATCCAATTATGCATGAAAAGGGCATTTTGGTCATTTTCCTAAGGCATATAAACTACCTATCATACATCTAATTAAACTAAGTGACCATAAGGTATAACCTCGAAAGGTTATTCCCTATACAATTATGGTCACAAAATATGCTTGATCGGATCCTAACGATCGACCAAACGGGTCGGGTTCGAAAGTCTAAGCGGTTGTCAAAACCGCTTGACTTACGACCCTAAACAAGCACAAGACTAAAAGTGACGAGTTAAACATGTTAAAACATGTTTAACTAAGTTAGAAAACAGGTTCGATATCAAAACAAAGTGTTTTGATACCCGAAAATAGCTTCGTTGCAAAATACGCATAAACACGTATTTTGACCGAAACTTTGACTCGTCACTTCGACTAATCAACGTGGTAATCAGTAGGTATAGTCACAAGGGACTATAACCATCGTGATTATGCTCACGTTGCAAAGTTCAAATGAACTTTGTGTTGACCAAATTCATGGTCAAAGCAGAAAGTCAAACACTGTTTGACTTTCATGCTTGAAAAGCAATAAAAGCATGAAAGAAGCTTACAAAGGGTGCAAGCAATGATGATTTGAACTCAAAATACTCAGGTATGAAGCTTCACAAGTGAGAGCTTCAACTTAGAGCAAAATTGAGATCAAATTGTGAGGAATGAAGTGAAGAACCCACTTCTATTTATAGTAAGCTTGGATTAACAAGATCATTCCAAGTGTTTTTGCAAGAATCAAGGGTCAATCCTAGCCATACACTTGTGGAACATGGTTTTATATATAATGGGAGCTCCAAAACTAGTTCATAGTATTGAGAAAGTTGCATAAAAGACCTTCAAATTCAAGTTGTTGCTGAAAATAGGATTTCTATCAAAATCGACCCGTCGCGTGCAGCCATGGCAAAGGGGTTCCCCGTCGCGCGACGCCATCACTGCCCAGGTTCAGAAAGTTTTGAAAAATGGCAGAAATGGTCCTTACAGCTCGTTTAAGCCATTTTCGACGCGTTTAAGCCCCGTTAACCCATTTTCAAGGCTCAACAATGAAGTTAAAGTATAGGAGACTTGAAATATTCTTGAAAACATCTCGGATGTCGGTTCGTTTGGTCGTACGGTCACGTTATTCGTTTAATTACGATGAAACACGAACGGATGCGAAAAATGATCCAAATTACGCGGCGAATGGTATTTTTGTATCCCGATCACTAAAATAAAATATTTTAATAATTACAAAAAATTTTTGGATGTCCGGATATGTTCAGAACGTAAGATATGTGCGAAAATGCAAACTTATGCACTTTTTAACGCTTTTAGTCCATGTTGATCAAATAAGTTTATTTTTGCGCACCAAACACCTCAAAGCCTATTTCTAAGCTATGTAAAGGATATTTAGGGCACGTTTAACTTATTATCATGTTCCGGAATGTTCGTTACAGTACAAATCGACATACTTTTGCAGTTTGACGTAAATAGTCCCTGCGATCGAATAAACTTGTTTTCGACACACCAAACCCTCCAAAACTTATTTCTAAGTTATATAAATGTTATTTAAGGTATGTTAAGCCTATATCATTATTCCGGAGTGTTTGTCGCGTTAAATTGATTACGTTTACGCATCAGTTTGCGTATAACTTTCTAGAAAGCGATTTAAAGCTTTAAATCGAATTAGAATCAAATCGTAAAACCGTCAAACACAAATACACAAATATTAACACTAAAACACATCGTTTTATTGATAATGGATATTGTTTTACATCGTTCATCGTTTACAGAGCACAATTGTCGCAGTCTCCCCTACTTTAGGGAAATTTCGTCCCGAAATTTTAACTTGAGGAAACTTGTGAAAACAAATGTGGATATTTCGCCTTCATTTGGTCCTCACATTCCCAAGTAAACTCTGGGCCATTTTTGGACTCCTAGCAAACTTTGACTAATCGTATTCGCTTGTTCTTCAGTTGCTTGATTTCATGGTCCACTATCTCCACAGGTTTCTCGACAAAGTGCATCGTCTCATCAACTTGAATTTCGTCGAGTGGAATGTGAAGATCAGTATCGGCTAAACACTTTTGTAAATTGGACACGTGGAATGTGGGGTGAACATTCCCAAGCTCTGGACGTAGCTCTAATCGATAGGCAACCTTTCCAATTCTTTCAACAATCTTAAATGGTCCAACATATCAAGGTGCAAGTTCTCTTTTTCTTTCCAAATCTCACCACTCCCTTTCAAGGGGATACCTTGAGTAGGACATGGTCTTCGACTTGAAATTCCAAGGGATTGCGTCGCATATCTCCATAACTCTTTTGACGGCTTCTAGCTGTCAGAAGATTATTGCGAATTTTCTTGATTTTGTTTGTTGTTTCCAGAATGAGCTCAAGTCCAGTAAGCTGAGCTTCACCGATCTCATTCCAACAGACAGGTGAACGACATTTTTGACCATATAAAGCTTTGAACGGTGCCATATTTATGCTAGCATGATAACTGTTGTTATAAGAGAATTCGATCAACGGAAGATGAGAATCCCAATTACCACCAAAGTCTATCACGCATGCTCTAAGCATATCCTCCAAAGTTTGTATTGTTCTCTCGGATTGTCAATCTGTTGGGGATGATAAGCAGTGCTTAGATTTAACTGGGTTCCCATAGCAAATTGCATGGTCTTCCAAAAGTGAGATGAAAATCGAGCATCACGATCAGATATGATATCCAAAGGAACACCATGTCGAGATACAATCTCATCAACATAAATCTTGGCAAGTTTATCGGCAGATAGATCCTCATGAATCGGTATAAAATGAGCTGACTTCGTTAATCGATCGATGACAACCCAAATAGTATCGTGACCTCTAGATGTGTGCGGTAACTTAGTGATGAGATCCATTGCAATGTTCTCCCACTTCTATACCGGTATCTCCGGTTGTACAAGCAAAGCAGACGGTCGTTGATGTTCAGCCGTGACTTTGAGACAAGTTAGGCATTTCGATACATACAAAACAATACCCTTCTTCATACCAGGCCACCAATACTATCTTTTAGCACGAAAGTCAAACAGTGTTTGACTTTCTGCTTTGACCAGTCAATGGTCAACACGAAGTTCGTTTGAACTTCGCAACGTGAGCGTAATCACGATGGTTATAGTCCCTTGTGACTATACCTACTGATTACCACGTTGATTAGGTGTAGTGACGAGTCATAGTTTCGGTCAATATACGCATCTATGCGTATTTTGCAACCAAACTATTATTGGGTATCAAAACCGTTTGTTTTGATATCAAACTTGTTTTATAAATTTTTTAAACTTGTTTTAACATGTTTAACTCGCCACTTTTAGGAAAGTGCTTATATAGGGTCGTATGATAAGCGGTCTAAACAACCGCTTAGCCTTCCGAACCCGACCCGTTTGGTCGATCATTAGGATCCGACCAAACATGTATTGTGACCATAGTTGCATAGGGAATAAACTTCTGAGGTTATACCTTATGGTCACTTCTTTTAGTTAGTCGTATGATAGGTAGTTTATATGCCTTAGGAAAATGACCAAAATGCCCTTTTTGCGCATAATTTTATTTTAAGCATATGTAACCAATATGTTGACCTCTAAACTGATTATATAACATAATTAGATATGTTAAGGTATATAATACTTTTCATAGGACTAGTTAGGCATCTCGAACGAGCATTCGCGCGAACGATGCGTTAAAGTGGCGTAAGCTACCTTAATGTGTCATAATGGGTCGTAAGCACTTAGGATAGGTTTCGATTTAGAATGTAGGCTTTGATAAACCATATCACATGAGTTCCAACACTCATTTGGGTTACAAGACCTCATTCTACCCGATCTTCCGATTTAGGTGTCGATTCCCTAACATAGTATCTGTTACCCTAGGAACCGCTTCAACACTTGAACTCTTGGTCTTTTGACCTTTGTTATACCCTTGGAACCGGGACTATATGCAACCCCAGGAAAGTACATAGTTCCCCTCTTGTACTGTTTTCAAATGTTTTGGGGTGATTCATATGTGTAATCGATCTGTTTTCAAAATGTATGGCATATGTGTGTTCACTAAGTGCTTTTATGTGTATTATTCCGATTATGCGAATGCAATGTTTTATCCTTAAGTGATCTACCTATCTTCATAGTTAGATTCATATAGGATATTTGAAGTACAGTCTTAGATCTTCCTATCTTCATAGTAAGGTTTTTAAGAAGTACTTTACAACTTGATGGTTGGTTTTTGTGTAGTTTGTTGGTGATTCAGATAAGGAAACTAAATAATACAATAATCATGAGATGCATAGGTATGTTGACCCGTCTCCTATGTATGAGATGCTCATGGTGCATTAGATGTACCTCGTGGGATGTTAGAAACCGTGTACGTGAAGGGCTTGAATGTACACCCCTTTATTTGATAGGAATTACACTAGGAGCTTAGTATAACCTAGTGCCACACTTAAATGATTTTGAACACTAGTCGACTATCACAAGTTTCAAAAGGTTGAATACCTTGAGATACTTTTAATATCCCAAATCACATTTTGAATTCTCCAACATCAAATGATGCTCCGCATATTTGGGATCCAGCAATCTGCTTATCTATCAGTTGTTTCAATTCCACTCTACGGTCTCCTTCGAATAAATTTCGGGACGAAATTTCCTAAAGTAGGGGAGACTGTGACACTTGTGCACCGTAAACACACACGATGTAGGACACTATCTTTTATCAAAGAAACAATCTGTTTTGGTCTCAAAATTTGTTTATTTTGGTTTTACAATTTCATGTTTCGATTCTAGTACATTTTCAAGCCTTAAATCACTTTTCTGGAATGTTATACGCGAACTGATGCGTAAACGTAATCAGTTTAATGCAGAAAACACTCTGGAATAGTGACATAGGCTTAACATACCTTAAATAACTTTTATATAACTTAGAAATAGGTTTTCAAAGCTTTAGTGTGTCAAAAACAAGTTTATTCACACTCAGGGACTATTTGCGTCAAACTACGAAAGTCTACTGATTCACATAGTATTGAACATTCCAAAACTTGATCATAAGTTAAACATGCCCTAAATATCCTTTTCATAGCTTAGAAATAGGCTTTGAGGTATTTGGTGAGCAAAAATAAACTTATATGATCAATAGGGACTAAAAGCGTCAAAAAGTGCATAAGTTTGCATTTTCGCGCATAACTTACGTTCTGAATATATCCGGACATCCAAAAATTTATGCAATAATTAAAATATTTTATTTTAGTGATTGGCTTGATAAAATTCCATTCGTCATGTAATTTGGATCGTTTTTCGCGTCCGTTCGTGTTTCGTCGTAATTAACCGAACAACGCAATCGTACGACCAAAGGAACCGACATCCGAGATGTTTTTGAGCATATTTTAAGTTCCCTATACTTTAAATTCATTTTAGAGCCTTGAAATGGGGTTAACGGGGCTTAAACGTGCCAAAACGCATCAAAAATCAAGTTCGGAGTCACAGGGGCCTGTTCTGCCAATTGCTGAAAGTTGTTGCCAGCACACAAGCTCCATACGGACCGTATGGTAGTGCTTACGGTCCGTAAGCCTTCTCTAGCATAGCAGATTTCATTTTTGCAAAACCCAGCTGCTCCCATTGTTTTGCACATAGTTTCTTTGATTCTATGGACTGGTTTTGGATGCCCCTAGTATCACAAAACCTTGTGCCCACTTGTACGGTCCAGATTTAAGCTCGTTTATCGAGGAACGATCTTAACAGTCTTGGAAATCCTATAAATACCCCACCCATTTTCATTTAATTTCATACATTGATCTGATTTAGTACTCTAAGTTGAAGCTTTATGCTTTATACCTGAGTATTTAAATCTAGATCTTCCTAGCTTGGACCCGTTGTAAGTTTCTTTCATGCTTTTATTGCGTTTTTAGCACGAAAGTCAAACAGTGTTTGACTTTCTTCTTTGACCAGTCAATGGTCAACACAAAGTTCGTTTGAACTTCGCAACGTGAGCATAATCACGATGGTTATAGTCCCTTGTGACTATACGTACTGATTACCACGTTGATTAGGTGTAGTGACGAGTCATAGTTTCAGTCAAAATACGCATCTATGCGTATTTTGCAACCAAACTATTCTTGGGTATCAAAACCGTTTGTTTTGATATCAAACTTGTTTTCTAACTTTGTTAAACATGTGTTAACATGTTTAACTCGTCACTTTTAGGATAGTGCTTATATAGGGTCGTAAGATAAGTGGTCTAACAACCGCTTAGACTTCCGAACCCGACCCGTTTGATCGATCATTAGGATCCGACCAGACATGTATTGTGACCATTGTTGTATAGGGAATAACCTTCCGAGGTTATACCTTATGGTCACTTCGTTTAGTTAGTTGTATGATAGGTAGTTTATATGCCTTAGGAAAATGACCAAAATGCCCTTTTTGTGCATAATTTCATTTTAAGCATATGTAACCAATATTTTGACCTCTAAACTGATTATATAACATAATTAGATATGTTAAGGCACATAATACTTGTCATAGGACTAGTTAGGCGTCTCGAATGCGCATTCGCGCGAACGACGCGTTAAAGTGGCGTAAGCTACCTTAATGGGTCGTAAGCACTTAGGATAGGTTTCAATTTAGAATGTAGGCTTTGATAAACCATATCACATGAGTTCCAACACTCATTAGGTTTACAAGACCTCATTCTACCCGATCTTTCTATTTAGGTGTCGATTCCCTAACCTAGTATCTGTTACCCTAGGAACCGCTTCAACACTTGAACTCTTGGTCTTTTGAGCTTTGTTATACCCTTGGAACCAGGACTATACGCAACCCCAGGCCAGTACATAGTTCCCCTCTTTTACTGTTTTCAAATGTTTTGGGGTAATTCATATGTGTAATCGAGCTGTTTTCAAAATGTATGGCATATGTGTGTTCACTAAGTGTGTTTATGTGTATTATTCCGATTATGCGAATGCAATGTTTTATCCTTAAGTGATCTACCTATCTTCATAGTTAGATTCATATAGGATATTTGAAGTACAGTCTTAGATCTTCCTATCTTCATAGTAAGGTTTTTAAGAAGTACTTTACAACTCGATGGTTGGTTTTTGTGTAGTTTGTTGGTGATTCAGATAACGAAACTAGATAATACAATAATCACATGGTGGATACGCCGCTGGTACTTCCTATATATAAGTGTGCTTATTGTATTATCCTTGGTGGCGTTATCTCGAATCACCATTAGGATTTAGGATTGTTTTGATTCAATGATTCAACGTGACAGAACCAGAATCCTTATAGCATCTATCTATCTTCATAGGTTGATTCTTGTAGGATGTTTAAAGTACTGATATTGGAGTCCTTGATTGGATTCATTGTGTGCTTTAATGCGTGTTTACGAGTTGGTACAAGTTGACGATTTATGTGTTATATGGTAGTTGTGATTTAGATAACGAAACGGGTATAATAAAATAAGAACATGGTGGATACGCCGCTGGTACTTCCTATATATAAGTGTTCTTATTTTATTATTCTTGTAGCGTTATCTGGATCACTTTAGGATTTTGTGTGATTGTTTCAATGTTCAATTATCCAAATCTTTGTAGAATCTTCCATATCTCTATATGTTAGATTTTTAGAAAGATATCTGAAGTATTATCATGACTCATTGATTTGATTCATTTACTACTTATAGATGTTTTGATTTATTTCAAAACAGCTATTATTAATCCTCGATCGGATTTCTAATAACATATTAACAAGTTTTTACGATGGTTTAAACAAGATTTCAATATAAGGCATAAAAATGACTTAGTAAATATCATATTGCCATATACAAACCTATTTTGTCACGGGTTTTCACAATTAAGATTAAAATATTGCAATACCAAATGTTTTGCCATTTATATGACTAATAAAACCTATGTATTCGCCGGCATTTTTATGCTGACTGTTTTCGCATATGTTTCAGGTTCTCGACTTTTTCAAGCATGCAACGCATAGGACTGCATACGGGCCTTAGACTTCTAAAAAAAAAGAACAATTACTTGTATTCCTTGTTTGTAAAACGATGTTAATGATATTGAAACAATTTAGTACCAGTAGTTATTTGCAATTTGTAACGTGACTCCCCGATATTTCCGCCGCGTGTTGTTATATTACGCGATTGAGGTGTTACACTTGTACATTTTGTCAGCACCAAGATGGAAAGAATATTGAGACTTATAAGATTCGTCCATTACCAAAGTGCGAAGATTGTCTTGTTTCAGAATCCACAAACGATCCTTGAAATAGAGTAACCTATCATCTTTCGTTTCGAGTTTAAGCTCTAGTTGACGTGGTAATTCCTTACTCATCAAATCTTGTGTAACACAAGTACGTTGAGCTTGAAAAACACAAGTTTGAATTTCGGATAGAGTGTGAACAAAATTAAGCTTGACTCGTTCCTTTCGGCTTAACGCATCGGCTACAACATTCGCCTTACCAGGATGGTAGCGAATTTCGTAATCGTAATCGTTCAAGAGTTCAACCCAGCATCGTTGTCTCATGTTCACCTCCTTCTTATTAAGAATGTGTTGGAGACTTTTGTGGTCTGTGAAAACCACACATTTCGTGCCATAAAGATAGTGTCTCCAGATTTTGAGTGCAAAAACCCCAGCTCCCAACTCAAGATCTTGAGTCGTGTAGTTTTTCTCATGAATTTTCATTTGTCTTGACGCATAAGCTATAACTTTACCTCTTTGGATAAGAACACAACTAAGCCCTAGATTTGACGCATCATAGTAGACAACAAAATCAACGTTTCCATCGGGAAATGATAAAACAGGAGCATCACAGAGTTTTCGTTTTAGTGTTTGGAACGCTTTGTCGCAACCCCCGTCCCCTAACAATCCAGGAATGGGCGGCCGCAGCCAGTTTCATTGGTATCGATATTTATCAATATGGCAGCGTAAAGTTTCATCAGCACCGTAGTTAGGAAATATTTTAACAGAGTTAAACACTAAAAATATTTAAAATAAAGAAATGGGATAAGCCCCAAGTTTCTCTGATAATACAGTTATAAGTGGGACAAAACCTGATTTTTCATTTTGATACATCTAGAGGGAATAACCCCAATTATCGAAAACAATTCTCTTTTTTAATTAGGTAACTTTTATTGCCACTTTTCTAAGCCTTCAGTGCTCTCCAGCTGGCTTTTATTGGCTTCACACTAAGTTACCTTAAACACGTGTTTAAAACATTTTATCAGCAGGAAATACTGGTGAGTGAATCCCAGCTTAATCAAGTTTAATAAAGACCATTGTACAGTATTGAGGGCGTTCACGCAATTACATTTGTTTCCAAGTCATACTAATTACCACCCACGGTACTGTCAACCCGACTTGTGGAAATGTTACTCCTCGCAAGGTAGTAGCAAATTTTGTTTACAAAACCCCAACACACCGATGATAATTGTATCCTTACAAATACTCAATAACTGCTTAATATATAATTAATCGTGTGAGGTTTTGTAAAAACAGTTTGCAAAAAGGAGATTACTCACTTTGCTATTGTAGGTCGTTCCTTTGTGACTTCCTGGTTATAATCTAATTAAATAAACAATGCACACATGTTAGTATAATAACCCAATATTTATATTAGTAATACCCTCCCCGAGACGGCATTCCAATGACTACGTCGGGCAGAACCTCGACAGCCGTTACGGAACCCTGGATCAATCGGGCAGCGTATTTAATACGTAACCGGGGTTATGATACTTACAACGAGGCAGATTTTCGCTTATTAGGGGGTATAATGCCCGGGTAGGGCCTACATTGCAGAAATTGAGAGAGATTTGAGAATTGTGAACGAAATGGGACTGAAGGCTGATCGACGCCTTTTATAGGGTTGTTCAGGAACTTCGTCGCACCTCGCGTCGGAAATCAAAGGGGCCATCGCGCCCCGCCAGGGCCAAAAGGCGGCGGCAGTTGTTGCTGAGTCACCCCAGGGGTTGACGCGTGGCACGCCACGTGGCGGGTTGGGGCTTCGCCGTCCGTTGCTTCGCTCGCGGTCCGCGTAAGATCAGGTGAAGTCTGTCGCGCCCCGCGACAGACTTAAAATAATTGTTTTGATTTTATTTTTAATTATATCAAGGTACTTCGGGATCGTTTTTCGTATACGGGGTGTATTTTAGGACATATAGGGGTATTCTAAATATATTAGGGGTGTCGGAAATATTTTTGGAGGGTTGATATATCTTGGTATAACTCCTGGATTATTTAATATATCATGCACTCACATTAAGTATTGTAACCCAATTCAACTTTATCCCTACGTCACGAGACAGAACCCCAACGAATTTAGGCAGAGCCTTGACATACGTTACGGGGCCCTAGATCAATCAGACAGGGTATCAGTGATCAGGGGTTAAAATAATTAAAACGAGACAGTATTTTATTATTATAAAAATAAAATAGATACATGGAAAGTTTTATTTTAGAGAGAGATCGTGAGGGATGGCACAAAGAAAAGAAAAGATGTTGTGCACATGATTCCTACAGACTACTTATTTATACTTAGAGAAATCTTAAAGGTTACGAAACCGTTGTTCTGATCCTTTTAAAAATTGGCCACGTATCCACAATTTAATTAATTTCATTATTACTCACTAGCATACATGCACACGTTACTATATATTCTTAATTCATAAGTTTTTATTTTATTTTATTTTATTGTATTACTATTATAATTAATTCAGCTGCTTAACTTATTTGGCGCGTATAACTTCTAAAATGTGGCGTTTTATAAAACAATGAATATGTCATTAGAACGAGAATAATCTTATCTACATTTTAAACCAAGTTTCATTACAAACGGAGTAGGTTCAAGTGTAATGTATTTTTATTATGAAACGGTTTCGACGTTCGCCAAAATACCTCATAATTCTACCGGTCAACTTACTCGTGACCTGTTCATGTAATAACTTTATTTGAAATTTGAAATTTTGGGAATATTACATCCTCCCCACCTTGTTTTAAATCTCGTCCTCGAGATTTGGACTACGATATCTTCTTGGGGTTGCGTCACGTCTTTTAGTGGGTTATCAAGGTGTCTGGGATAGAATCAAAAGATGAATATCATAGGATAATTGGAATTCAATGGTCTCAAAACTTAGTTTCAGGATTTGATGTTAACTGAATGGGATGAAACGATACCATTATCAAGGTGACTTAGTTTCACAAATAAAAAAAGAGAGAGAGAGAGAGAGAGAGATTTGATAAGCATAGAATTTGAAATGCAATGACTAGGATTCAATGCCAGAAAAGAATTTACTTTGATCGTTTAAACAGAACTCAGAATCAATAACTTCAATTGAACATAGAAGTATGATGTGTTCAAATATTAACATATAAATTTCATCAAATGAAGCATAAAACTAACCCTCTTTTAGTACTAATGTTGGAAAAAGTGTGCTTTTGTCTTCCTTTTGTATTTTCAGGATTAAATAAGCTCAAATTAACAAAAGAAGCAAAAAGACATCAAAGTCTAACATAAATACAAGAAAAGGAACAAAACGTGACATGCCCGACCCCACGACAGCATCTTCCCAAGCAAAACAAGAATTCAGAAGCCTGAACACGCCCCGTGCTCAGCCAGCACGGGGGCGTGCCCAAGTGTCAGCAGAAAAGACAAAGTGGTAGAAGCTTCTATTGCCCACCACGGGCCGTGCTCAGCAGACACGGGGCCGTGGTCAACTATAAGATTCGCACAATCCAGGCAAATCTTCATAGTACAAAGATTCTTCTGCACACGGGGTCGTGCTCAGCGGACACGGGGGCGTGGTCAACTAATAAGACAAAGCTGCATTTAATGAAGAAAGAGAGGATGTGGACACGGGGCCGTGCCCACTGGACACGCGGCCGTGCCCGAGCTATTGTTCAGCCTATAAATAGAAGTGCTTGGCTCAAGCTCAAACCATCCCTTGGCACACCACCTCTCTCACACTTCACCCACCACCCACCACCACCATAACACCATCATCCACCACTATCATCCATTGTCCATCATAGAGTGTGTGAGTCGTCTCGGGATCCAAGATTGATCGTAAGAGTTCTTGACAATCAAGGCCATGTTTGCCTAAGTCTCTTACATCACTTGGTGAAGACAAAGTGTCTAGTGTAATACTTTTTATTTCTAATCTTTTACACTTTTTACTTGGTTTTATATTAATGACTTTAATAACTAGTTGCTTATGTTGAAGGTGATCTTTCCTTATTGTTTGTCCGTGGTGTCTTGGCATTATTTTACTGTCTATATAAAATAAAAGATTTTCACCATTCATATCTCCACGGTCTATATGGAGGTATGTTGGCTACCTGGTCGGGGGTTAAGGGAACGGTTTGGTAAAGGTCTTGCCATTGTTCAGCGTTTAGAGGTCCTGCAATGGACCTGGGTCAAATTTAGAAGGACCTCCTTCAATACATAACGGTATTGGATGGCGGGGGTCCAAACTCTTTGATCCCCTCATAAGTTAACTACTATTAATACTATAACCCAGCTATTTAGGACTGTATCCCTGCTGACTCAGACTACTTAGTCGAGGGTAACGTCACCTCCAAAAGAGGGGCCTACCATAATTTGCATTAATAACTTAATTAATTATCTTCCAATAATCCACCCTTTTAGGATTGTATCCTTGCTGACTCAAACTACTAGGGTGAGGGTAACGTCACCTTCAAAAGAGGGGCCTACTACAATAACTAAGATAATCTCTTAAAATAGTGCAAAAGTGCGGAAATAATCAAAGGTTACACTAGATACGAGTCGGAACCAAGTGATTTATCTTGTCTATCTGTTTTTCTTTTTATTTTTATTTTCAGCATTTTAGTTAGTTTTTATTTTTCTTAGTTTAAAACATTTTTTCTAAACTTTTTGATTTGATTAGACGTTGAGGATAAACCGGTACTAAAAGCTCTTGTGTCCTTGGACGACCTCGGTATCTTACCAACACTATACTACGCTCACGATGGGTGCACTTGCCCATATGTGTGTCTAGTGTTAGTAAATATCGTGTTTTATAAATTTAAAACTTGACTAAAAAGTGTTAAAGGGGCTTAAAATATACACCTAATATATATAACACTCGACTACGCATCAAAGTATGAAAAATGATTTGTCAATAATCCAACCAGAAATCAGTGATGTTTATTTAAATAGCAAGGATACACTAGACAATACTATAGAATTTAGTGTATCATGGTCTTAATACATAATTGTATCAAGACTACTTGAATGATGAGTCAAATGAATAGAGTATGATTAGGGTTTACTATTAGCACAGGCTACAAATTTATACAGATACCGCAAGGTGTTTGTAGTGACTGAAAGAATTCAATAATTACGGTGACTGAACGAATTCACCGTTTTCAAACTTAACTAAAAGTTTCAAGGAAGCGAATCTGGATATTTCAAAAGATAGGATGTTTCAATTGAAGAAAGGATTGAATACTGTGGAATTAATTCAAGGAGGAAAGAATTATTAGAGGTACATTGGAATAAGAATTTTGGGTACCTTTATCTTAACACAAATTTGTACTAAGACTGGTTTAGGATAATGAATCAATAAATAGATAAATTCATACCTCAGGTGTGAAAAGGAAATGAGTCAAATTTTCAAGGAAATCGCCACCGCAAGGTATTGTGTCTTAACAAATGATATAGTGAAATATGATTCAAACAATGAGATTTCCTCGAATATAATGATCTCAATTCATCATATGAGATTTTGAATTGTATATTGTGAACAAGTTCAAACAATTGAGCTTGGTTTGGACATATTCCAACAATGGATATATGTATTGATAAGAAATGATTTTAATGAAAATTTGGTAACTCTGAAAAGAAGAGAAGTTTTCCAAGAAATTGGTTGACTCGATTATCAAAAGTCAGCATTTTAAAATCAGAGGGGGGGGGGAATTTATTAAAACTCATGAGTAGATGATCTTTTTGAATTGAATTCACATGGATGACAAACAATGCATAACATAGGAATTTGTCAAGAGATGAGACAAATGAGAGTTGACTCTATAAAAGAAAAACAAAGACCTTTTATTGATGAAGTTTTGATCAGAATCAAAAGCCAACTAATACTTAAGTGCAGACAAAACATAAAGGGTTTATTTTAGAAGTTGTTATTGCCTCCGGTGTTGTAAACATTTATGCGTTCTCCTTAGCTTCATCGAGGTTTCGATTCTCGTTGTCGGGTGCCTTAGATAATTTCGGGCAGTAGGGATGAATGTGGCATGGGTCTCTACATTTGTAACATACATTAGTTTTCCTTCTACATTGTTGATGCATAATGTCTATTACCTGCGTCATCAGTCTATGTCGTGTCGAATGTATGAGATAGGCTAGCTTGGTGGATTAAAATGTTAAGTTTATAAGTATTGACCAGACCACACAACCTGATAGGTCAGGTCGTATGAGGTGGAAACCTCAGTTCATGAAATGGCCAGAAAGCATGAAATGGCCAGAAAGCATGAAATGTTTCGTGAGGTCTGGCAAGCCTATAAATAGGTTAGTAGTGTTCTTCATTTAAAAACTTTCTTGAGAATTGTGTACCTAAGTGCTGTCGGATTCTCTCTGTACCAAAACGTATTATGTCAATGAAGAACATGTTTAAAGTAACTTTCTACTATTCTACTCTCGTTCTAACACTGATTGACGGTTTCTAGTCTGATTCCGCCTTTCTAGAAACTAGATTTGACTCTGATTGACTCGTATTGGACGATTCATCGATCCTACAAGTGGTATCAGAGCTCAGGATGAGTCAAATCTGTTGATATCAGTGTTTTGAACGGTTTAGAACCATATACTTCTACTCTTTCTTGGATTTTCATACGAATTCACGGATAAAATGGACTGAATTTTAGATATTGTGTGTAAAACATCATTTTGATCAATCATACAAAGTTACAGACCATAAATCGAACTAAAATTGATCCAAATATGTCAAAATGTCCAAATCGTGTGAAAATGATGTCCAAATCGTGTGAAATGAACCAGATCGTTTGAATTTTTGTCAAACTGTTTGAAATTCTTGTCCAGATCGCACGAATTGTACCAGGTCGTGTGAAATTTTCAAACTGTGTGACCAGACCGCACGACTTGTGTGGTCAGATCGTGTAAAATTTTGTCACCTCACACGAACTTATCAGATCGTGTGAAATTGTTCAAACCGCACGAACTGAAATTTTTTTTTACAAGTATTTGTCATCTCGCACGGTGTGGATAGTCCAGGTCGTTTGAAACATCCAGATCGTTTAAAACAGTCCAGGTCGTTTGAAAGATCTAGGTCGTCTGAAAATCCAGATCGTTTGAAAGTCCAGGTCGCTTGAATTTGAAATTTTTCAAAACTTAGAAATTTTTTGAAACATTTTTCAAAGTATAAAATGGACAATCAAGAGTTTTACAATGCGTTTTTCAGAGGAGGTATGACTGTTCAAACTCTAGCAAGTATAGCCCAGAATGTGAATATGGAGAATGAAATAGGAACCATGCAAAAACCACCGAAACTGCTCAACATTGAAGATTATTCGGGGTGGCAGGATAGATTTCGCACATAGGTTCAGGCGAATCACCTTGAATGTTGGCTGAAAGTTGAAACGAAATATGTAGTTCCTACGAATGATGCTGGTCTTCTGAAAACACTTAACACGTTAACTCCGGCTGAACAAGAAAACTTTAAAGCCGAGAAGAAGATGGTCAGTATATTGCAACAGGCAATTAAGGAAGACATTTTGGTACTGTTACAGCATAAGGGTGACGCGCATTCTATTTGGAATGCTCTTAAAATCAAATTTCTTGGGAGCGCTTCAATGATCAAAAGCAAAAAGGCACTACTGAAAAAAGAATTCGACATATTTACTGCTATCAGTGGAGAATCAACAAAAGAGTTGATTGAGAGGTACTGTCACTTGGTAGTGGAGATGAAACGTTTGAATATAGACAAATCTGAAGAAGAGTGGGTTGATAAGTTGCCTGACGCACTACCACAAGAAAAGTGGGGTACATTCTTATTGGTTTTGAAGAACAATTTGGAATACGTAGGTTTCAATTTGAGTACGTTTATCGAGAGAATTAAAGCTCATGAGCTTGAACTTCGGAATATGAGGAAAATGAAATCTGCAAATGTACAGCAAGATGTTCAGCTTTATTACAAAGGAAACTCATCTGCCACATCTACTCCGAGTCCAAAGATTCAAACGGCATTCAGTGCAGATTCTTCATCGGGAGTAACTCAAAACATGCTTAACAACAATGTTTCACCATTTTCAAACTACGAACTGAATCCTAAGGTTCAGAATTTTCAAGAACAGGTTTCTTCTCAAAGTTCTTCAGGTTCGAACAATCAGAGTTATAGTCATGGGATACAGTGCAATATCGCTGTTAATATAAAAACGATCAAGATTTTACCGAGACAGCCGCAAAGCAGCATATAACACTTCTAGCTTCTGTACTTGAGTCTTACGAGAGTCTAGTAGTCGGACGAATTGGTAACCCAGACATGACTAAAGAAGATTACGACCAAATTGATCCCGAGGAACTAGAACTCATCAACATAAAATGGGGTATGGCGAGCATTGTGAGAAGAGCTCAGAGGTTCATGGAAATTACCGGAAGAAGTAGTCTCGCAGGTCCTGATTCTAAACTTGGATTCGACAAATCGAAGGTGACTTGCTTCAAGTGTAAAGAGAAGGGATACTTCAAACGCGAATGTCCGAACATGGAAGTTAATAACCACCAGAATCCATTCGCCAACGATTATTACCGACAGGCCATCTATCATAAAAACAGTCAACAAACATTCATTCCACGACCTCAAATCGAGAATAGTCAATCCAAACAAACAGAAAAAGCTCTTTTCGTGAATCAAGATGACGAAAAGATTCCAGAAGGTTTCAGTTGGGATAAGTACGTTCCAGGAGGTGGTCTTGCAATGATGGTTGAAATTACTGAAGAGCCGGAACCGGAAATCGAGGAATGTATTCCTAAAGTTGAAAAAGTCAGTGAAGTGGTGAATGAAGAAAGTTTTGCAGATCTAGAAGAGGAGGTAGCAGCGGTCTACATTTATTAGTCTGAACAAGAGGTTATTACTAATGCATTTAAATCTATAATGCCAGCTAATGTGTTTGATTCTTTTGCAGGTTTCTTTTGTGAACCGACTACGGGTTTTTACCCACAGTACGAAGTTGAACAAACTCCGGTTCAAGTGATCATTGATGTCTCAAAGGAATTGAATGAAGAGACTTTGAAAGAAATAGCAGACAAAGCTCTTATGGTCAAGCTGCAAGAGGTAGAACAAACTAAAACACCTTCTGATAACAATGAGACCAAAGATGCAACTCAAGAGTCAGTGTCTGAAAAGGAGTCAATTATCGAGACTTGTGATACGTATAAGTCAGGAGAGAAGTCAGAGTCCAATGACAAATCAGAAAATGTGAAGTCCGAATCCGAAGAGAAATCTGAGTCTGAGTCAGGAGAGTTTGGTAAATCAGAAAGTAAAAATGATAAACAAGAAAATGCTTTTGAAAAAGTTGATCCAATTCTTGAAAAGCCATGCGAAAACTGTTTGAAACCATGCATGGATTATCTTGGAAAAGACAAATAGTTTCAAGAGTTGAAAAAGTTTAACGACAAATTAAAATTTGATTTTAATGATGTTAAAGAAGCTTATGACACTCTGTCACGATCAATTAAAATGATTCACACTGAGAGTAAAGAAAATGATAAAATTGCTAATCTGCTCAAAGCTACGGTCATGGAAAAGCAAATGTCGATTAACATCCATCTGGACACAATCGCATCTCTAAAGAAAGAACTTGAACTGATGCGCATTGAGACAGAAAGAGTCGACAAAAAGTTGATCAGTTATCTTTCATCTTCATATGTGATTGATCATATTGTTCCTCAACAAACTAAAGTTAAATTAGCTTTCAAAAATGTTCCACCCCCAATGTGGAATCATTATACTCAGAAATATCCTGAAGGGGTGGAGGAGGCATTGAATCTCAAACTGAGAACAGAAGAGAATGAGTTACCGGAAAACATAGATGTTACATTCTCTCCGTCTGACACCGACAATAAGTCGCAACTGGTTAAAACAGTTGTAGACCAAGTGTTGGATGAAGAGAGTGATAAAACTGATTTCGAAACGGTTAAAAATCATTTTGAAAATTCCAGTTCAGATTCTGAAGATGACGGAAACTTTCTTGATAAGTTTATCCCAAAGTCAAATAAAGTTTTGGATGACGATTCGATCATTGTGGTTTACACGATGACCTGAACTGACAAACTGTATACGGATTTTGAGTACCCGATTCAGAATGCGAACCTGGAAAAGGTTGAAAAAGTTTTTAAACTCTTGGAAATTGATATCTCAGAAGTCAACAACAATTCGTTTCTATCAAAACCGAAAAATCTTTTGTTAAACAACAACCGACAAACAACCCGGGAAAGAAAAATGAAAGGGTGGGTAACAATGGTAATAACAAGAGACACGGTAATAACTACAAAAAGAAAGGTGTTGGTTTTGAGATGAAAATGGATAAGAAAGCTGTTAGGCCAAAAGAAAATTTGAGTGAAGTGTTTGTGGCTGGTAATAATTCAGAAGTCGAAAAGGATTATATCTTTAGTAAGCAAGCAATTGATGATTTTATTGCGGCCAAAAAGATAAGAGTCGAGGCTAACATATCTACTTTTTGGTGAATATGACAAAAGAATCTGTTATCGATGCAATGAAATCGGTCACATGGCCAAACAATGTGTCAAAAAGATAATAAAACAAGTTTTCCATAAACCAAAACCAAAAATTTCAAAGGATGTTAAGGAAAAATCACATATGGTATCCCCCATGCGTATTCTTAAACGCATTGAATCATTGAAGTCAGAGGACAAACCAAAATCAACTTTTGAAATTGGTGAATCTTCAAAATCACAAAAGACTTCAAAGGTAAGACTTCCCAAAGTCAATCATGGGTGGAGAAACCTAAATGTTATTTTGAGGAAAAGAAAATGGAAGAAGTTTTAAAATCTGAATCGAAAATCTTTGCAACCACTGATGAGAAAATTGAGTTTGAGTTAGATAAGTTGATTGAAGAATTCCCACCTATCAAGGAAGGAGCTCTAAAATCAAAACCAAAATCTGATGTTCCAAACGTTGTTTTTAACATTCCAAAAGTTGACATAGTAGCTCATGATATTGTCTTTGGTAGTGTACCAGATGTTGAAAAATCTTGGGTATCATTGTTTAAGTAAATGTCATTTGATGTGTGTAGGGGCTTCCAAGGTCTATCATTTCTAAATGGATAATGGATAGCGGCTCCTCACGGCACATGACAGGGATGTTAGCACTGCTGTACGACATCAAGTAAATCAATGGAGGTTATGTCGGGTTTGCTGGAACTCAAGGTGCTCAAGAAAACAGATGATCATCAAGTTGGAAAGGGAGCAGCCTGGCACGAGGAGAGGAGGCTGCTGGTCCCTGCGTCTGAAACCAGGGAGTTTATTCATTTCTGTACATAAATAAACCATATTTCAAAACCCTAAAAATTGAAAAATGCAAAAATTTACAAAAATATGTTGAGTGAATATGCCGAAACCCTCCCGGCGGAACAAAGATGATTAATTTCACAAAGATTGAAAAATGGTTTTCAAACTGTAAAATATCAATGTGTTGTAAATCATGGGGGTAATTTCTGCTTCACATGTTATATTTTCTGCAATTCAGTGCACGAAAAGCAGAAAATGGATGGCGAGACAAAGCTATCTACATCGGTTATCAAATTTTCTTTAAATGATTTTGCATTTTAGGGGGAGTAAGTATATTTCAGAAAATCCAAAAACATTAGAAAATTTGAAAAAGCCAAAAACATGATAAAATACAAAAATGAGGTTTTGTGTAATAAAAGGAAATGATAGTACATCAGTTAGACAATCACAATACGCTAAAGATTTGGAAAGTTAAAATGTGATAAACGGTCTCACTGATGATATGCCAGTAGGTTTTTACACGCTTAGTAGATAGATTTCGAGATATAAACCTAAATATCAAATACTTACTTATCTCGTGGGGAACATCTCTCGGATATATGGGTAACCCCCGAAATCTTGTTTGAGAGATTGCCTGATTCTGAGATACTAGGTCTTTATACTGTTTGATATCTGGGGTATTATACCTGGTCTTCTGATATTGCGGAAGCAATGGCCTAGACCTCGTATAAAACTTTATGCTCTTTTAAAGCTTACCCTCTACATAAAAATTGATAAAATATCGAAAGATACAAATCAAGTGCAGTTGTAAAGAAGATTCCCAAGGGGGAACACACCTAAAGTCGAGCCTTCATCTCTTTGATTGAACGGTAGTTCATACCTGAGCTCTCAAGGTCTCGCACTAACCCAGATACAGATATCAGATTGGTATACTCACCTGTAAGACTGAATCTAGGGAATCTTGATACGGGAGTATATTCTGAGGTGGGACACGCTAATAAGTTAGTCCTTAAAACACTAATCTTGTATCTCGAATCGATTGAACTTTGTGTGAAAATTTAAGTGGATCAGTATACTGACAATCTAAGTGAATTATTTAGAACTTAAAGTGTTTAAAGCTCAACGGTGCTAGTGATTTGTCATAAACTGATATGATCCTCTGACACAAACTCAAACAAAAATATTGTCTGTAAATATGTTTGTAAATATTTCTTTGCTGCTTTTATGTTTCAGAAAAATATAAAAAGATTTTGATTTCTACTTTATTTTCGACAACCTATGTCTGAAAGCTGAGTTTCAAAATCTGAGTATGCTGATCGTGTTTCTGAAAATAAACAAGTTTATTAATTTGAAACTTGAAGTTTTTATTAAAAAATCAAAAACAGTTTGTGAAGTCTCCAAGGTCATTAAGTTGGAGTTAGATGATTGACTGTGAGGGATTTGGATGCTTAAATTGGTAAAATCTGATTGTAAAGAGCTAGGTTTAGTTGTTGGATTCTTAATATCGTCAAATCTTTATAGTATTTTGATAGGGGGAGAGAATCAAGTAATCCTGGACAACTAAAAATGCTTTCAGTGTAAAAATAGTTTAGCATATGTTGAAAGAGCCTGGTCATCAATCCTGTACATTCAAAATGATTTTTCTTATAAATGTTTGAAATTTGCAGATGAAAGTTCCAGATTACGATCCCGACAGCCGAGTCTAAGGGGGAGTCTGAAGACGAGCTCGACGCAAGGGGGAGCTTGTAACCGGAAAGCCTGGTGTCGACCCCAAAAGCACGGAAACTTAACAAAAGGGGGAGCCTGAAGAAAGAGTCTCTAAAAGTAAAGAAGAGGAAAGAAGAGCGTAAAGAAAAAGACAGAATTGCTCGAGCTACATGGCAACAAAGGCTAGCTGAAGATGAGCAGAGAGCTACTAAAGAGAAGGCACAGCTCAGGAAAGCGTTATTGAAAAAGCCGAAGCAAAGGGAAGAATTTTTCAAGTCTTTGTGAAGAATGTTTTGAAGACCGGCTGACTGAAGACTGCGGCAATATCCATGGGGAAGTTTGTTGATGCATAATGTCTATCGCCTGCGTCATCAGTCTATGTCGTGTCGAATGTATGAGATAGGCTAGCTTGGTGGATTAAAATGTTAAGTTTATGAGTATTGACCAGACCACACGACCTGATAGGTCAGGTCGTATGAGGTGGAAACCTCAGTTCATGAAATGGCCAGAAAGCATGAAATGGCCAGAAAGCATGAAATAGCCAGAAGGCATGAAATGGCCAGAAAGCATGAAATGTTTCGTGAGGTCTGGCAAGCCTATAAATAGGTTAGTAGTGTTCTTCATTTAAAAACTTTCTAGAGAATTGTGTACCAAAGTGCTGTCGGATTCTCTCTGTACCAAAACGTATTATATCAATGAAAAACATGTTTAAAGTGACTTTCTACTCTTCTATTCTTGTTCTAACACTGATTGACGGTTTCTAGTCTGATTCCGCCTTTCTAGAAACTAGATCTGACTCTGATTGACTCGTATTGGACGATTCATCGATCCTACATACATTCTTCTTCTGCATGTCCAGCCTTTTTGCAGAAATTACAGCGAAGTGTCTTTTTAAAATGGCGTTTTCTTGCGTTCTTCTTGTTACGGTTGTTGCAGGTAGGCTGCGTGATTACTGGTTCCATTTCTTGGTCTCTACATGATTTGTCGGAGCGGAATTCCTTATAGGAGTATCCATAGGTTGTGGTTTTCTTTCGTTTGGAAGGTGAAGTTTTGATACGAATATCATGACTTCCCTTGGAACTAGGGTTAGGTTTGAAGTGGTGAGTATGCCTACAGTGTATAGTACGATCTTCGTTTATAGGAATAGAAATCTTAATAGCTTCAATGATCGAAGGTATGACATTCGATATTCCTTGAGCTATTATATTTTCTATAGTATTTCTATCCAAAGGGTTTCCATTACTAATCTCAATTTCTTGATAACATGCCATTTCATTTGACATCTGTATTACAAATATGTTTAGATATAATTATCACCGAACTGGGTAATTGTAAAGGCAGATTTTGTTTAACACAATTACAGTCATAACTCATCAGTATTATGCGTTGATATGTATTAAGGCATACATGTTATATCTTAACATTTTCTCTTACTATATATCTTATTAAAATATAAGGAAAAATGTATACTATGTTGTTTCTTCCTATGGTGTAATAGCTTCTCTTTATATTGTCTTAATTTAATTATATTTCCAGAACTCATGACTGGATAGGTATTCAAAATAAAGGTAAAAACTTTATTTGAAATTCTGAGATTTTCCGTCATTGATCCATTTATTGTTTTTCAAGAGGTGGTGCTAGTACAGATATCCTTAAGGTATCTTTTAAATTAAAGAATAGATTTTGAGTAAACATGTAGGTTTGTTTCTTCTGTTATATAAAGGTTTGTCCTTCCACAAAAGACATTTGATTATTATATTGTATATATTATTAGGAAAATTGTATCTTGTATATACATACGTATAAATATAAGGTTTAAAATTTCCTGTAATATAATATCAAATTATAAGAATCCAATTACATGATTGATTGTGCTAATTATCATGTTTATCCCCATAACTTTGTTCATTCCTTTATAATAACAAAATAAAATTCTTATTAATTTATTGGGCATAATATTTTGGAATAAAAGGAATTTTATCAAAAGGAAAAATTATAAATTTTCTGAATTATTTTAGAACAATTTAACCTTTAACTGAAAGGTTGATTAATTCAAATTCTTATTTTATTATATCTACTTATTAAAGAATCACAACAGAGAATACAAAATTTAATATAAAGTATCATTCTCATCTTAGAATATATGTACATATAACTTAAATATATTTTAAGAAATGAATTAAACTGATCAAATATTAAAAATTGTTTCTTTTTAGATATATGTACATATATTTTATATCGTTATACTGTACTGAATGTTCTTGTACATATCTTTATTGCATATATGGAACATTATTTATATTAATCATACAAGTTATATAAAATATACATATACCTGATTTATATATATTCTAAGAAATAGGTTTAGGCTATTTCCAAGTGATATATAGGTATTACAGTATCAAGTTGTTATACATATTCATGTTTTATAAATATTGTTTTATAAAATATTTTATATCTTCCATTGTGTGTGTGTATATATATATATATATATATATATATATATATATATATATATATGTGTGTGTGTGTGTGTGTGTGTGTGTGTGTGCTTAGGTTTTAAATTCGTCAACTATGAATTACGAACTACAATAAATTTTTTTCATTATTTGTATAAACTGAATTAAGAATTTTGTTTTATAAAATTCTTTTAACATAGCTTTATTCAAGAGCCAATTATTTTATTTTTCAAAAATATTATTATTATTATTGGTTTTAATTTAAAACAGAATTTAATAATATTGAATTATAATATTAATGATGATAAATAATAACAATACATATTAAAGATTTTTCTTAGAGAGCGTTTACTTATTAAAAATTTCTGTAGCATGTTAATTATCATTAATATTGACTATACACATAATTTTTTAATATTACTTAAATTATCAAATTTTGATGAATAATCTACACATTTAATATTTAATAATACGATAAAAATTATAAAGTGATTGACAAAATGTTTTAATTATCGTATCTAAACAATGCTAAAACATTATATTTTAACAAAATTAATATAAATATATGTGTTATCAAAACTTTGCTAAATACACATCTTTAAATCGAGTAAAACTTTTGGATTATATCATAAATCATAAAATATCTTGCTTTAAAAATATTTTATATTGTGATATTTCAGTAATACCGTACCTAAAGGTGTTATTTTACATCTTTGGTTAAGATGTTATTATCAATATCATAATATTATTATAATTTATTTTAAATGGTATTTACAAAAATACATGGGTATGGTATATACCACAAAATTGAGTATTATTTTATGAATAACTTTTCCTTTTTTTTTATAACCTAACACATTGTAAGATATAAAAGGAGTTACATATCCTGGGGATTTTAAATGATATAGGATCATTTAGATATAATATATATTATCTAAATATTTATATCATGATATTTACAAAGTATCATATCTGAATTGCATTTATTTTATATTAATATTAAAATATTAACATTAACATTGTATTATTATTATAAAATTTATATTGCATTATGTTCCCACATATATATATGAATATGATAGAGATATAAGATATCACAAAACTTACTAAGACATGATATTATTAAAATATATATCATTTATATATATTATAGCATAAGCGTAGGATGCAGATATGGGTAACACATATTGGGAATTTAAGATTCGTGAAATAACACAGAAATCATAACAAACATATTAAGATTTTTATGTTCACAGGATAACACGTAAGGGCTTAAACCAGTGGCATAGCTCTGATACCACCTTCTGTTGCAACCCCCGTCCCCTAACAATCCAGGAACGGGTGGCCGTAGTCAGTTTCAGTGGTATCGAAGTTTATTAATATGGCAGCGGAAAGTTTCATCAGGACCGTAGTTAGGAAATATTTTATCAGAGTTAAACACCAAAAATATTTAAAATAAAGAAATGGGATAAGACCCAAGTTTCTCTGATAATACAGTTATAACTGGGACAAAACCTGATTTTCCATTTTGATACATCTATAGGGAATAACCCCAATTATCGAAAACAATTCTCTTTTTTAATTAGGTAACTTTTATTGCCACTTTTCTAAGCCTTCAGTGCTCTCCAGCTGGCTTTTATTAGCTTCACACTAAGTTACCTGAAACACGTGTTTAAAACATTTTATCAGCATGAAATACTGGTGAGTGAATCCCAGCTTAATCAAGTTTAACAAAGACCATTGTACAGTATTGAGGGCGTTCACGCAATTACATTTGTTTCCAAGTAATACTAATTACCACCCACGGTACTGGCAACCTGACTTGTGGAAATGTTACTCCTCGCAAGGTAGTAACAAATTTTGTATACAAAACCCCAACATACCGACGATAATTGTATCCTTTCAAATACTCAATAACTGCTTAATATATAATTAATCGTGTGAAGTTTTGTAAAAACAGTTTTCAAAAAGGAGATTACTCACTTTGTTATTGTAGGTCTTTCCTTTGTGACTTCCTGGTTATAATCTAATTAAATAAACAATGCACATGTGTTAGTATAATAACCCAATATTTATATTAGTAATACCCTCCCCGAGACGGCATTCCAAAGACTACGTCGGGCAGAACCTCGACAGCCGTTACGGAACCCTGGATCAATCGGGCAGCGTATCTAATACGTAACCGGGGTTATGATACTTACAACGAGGCAGAGTTTCACTTATTAGGGGGCTATAATGCCCGGGTATAGGTCCTACACTGCAGAAACTGAGAGAGATTTGAGAATTGTGAACGAAATGGGACTGAAGGCTGATCGACGCCTTTTATAGGGCTGTTCAGGAACTTCGTCGCGCCCCGCGACGGAAATCAAAGGGGCCGTCGCGCCCCGCCAGGGCTAAAAGGCGGCGACAGTTCATGCTGAGTCACCCCAGGGGTTGACGCGTGACACGCCACGTGGCGGGCTGGGGCTTCGCCGTCCGTTGCTTCGCTCGCGGCCCACGTAAGATCAGATGCAGTCTGTCGCGCCCCGCGACACACTTAAAATAATTGTTTTTATTTTATTTTTAATTATATAAAGGTACATCGGGACCGTTTTTCGTATACGAGGTGTATTTTAGGACATATAGGGGTATTCTAAATATATTAGGGGTGTCAGAAATATTTTTGGAGGGTTGATATATCTTGGTATAACTCCTGGGTTATTTAATATATCATGCACTCACATTAAGTATACTAACCCAATTCAACTTTATCCCTACGTCACGAGACAGAACCCTAACGAATTTAGGCAGAGCCTTGACATACGTTACGGGGCCCTAGATCAATCCGACAGGGTATCAGTGATTAGGGGTTAAAATACTTAAAATGAGGCAGTATTTTATTATTATAAAAATAAAATAGATACATGGAAAGTTTTATTTTAGAGAGAGATCGTGAGGGATGGCACAAAGAAAAGAAAAGATGTTGTGCACATGATTCCTACAAACTACTTATTTATACTTGGAGAAATCTTAAAGGTTACGAAACCGTTGTTCTGATCCTTTTAAAAATTGGCCACGTATCCACAATTTAATTAATTTCATTATTACTCACTAGCATACATGCACACGTTACGATATATTCTTAATTCATAAGTTTTTATTTTATTTTATTTTATTGTATTACTATTGATGTGCGCAAAATGCAACATATAAATTACATCAAATGTGGCATTAAACTAACCCTTTTTAGTACTAATGTTGGAAAAAGTGTGTTTTTGTCTTCCTTTTTATTTTCAGGATTAAATGAGCTCAAATGAATAAAAGAAGCAAAAAGGCAGCTAAATCTAACATAAACACAAGAAAAGGAATAAATGTGGCATGCCCGACCCCTCGACAGCATCTTTCCAAGCAAAACAAGATAACAGAAGGCTGAACACGCCCCGTGCTCAATGAGCACAGGGGCGTGCCCAAGTGTCTGCAGAAAAGACAAAGCTGTAGAAGCTTCTATCACCCACCACGGGGGCATGCCCAACGGACACGGGGCCGTGGTCAACTCTAAGATTCGTAGAATCTGAGGAAATCTTGATAGTACAGATATGTTTCTGCATACGGGATCGTGCCCAGCGGACACGGGGGTGTGGTCAACTAATGTAGACAAACTGCAATTAATGAAGAAAGAGAAGATGGGTGGACACGGGGCCGTGCCCAATGGATACGGGGCCGTGTCCGGGCTTCTGTGCAGGCTATAATTAGGGGTGCTTGGCTCATTTGCAAACCATCCCTTGGCAAACCACCTCTCTCACACTTCACCCACCCACCACCACCATCACAACCCACATCCACCACCATCATCCATCATCCATCATCCATCATAGAGTGTGTGAGTAGTCTCGGGATCTAAGATTGATCGTAAGAGTTCTTGACAATCAAAGGCCATGTTTGCCTAAGTCTCTTACATCACTTGGTGAAGACAAGTGTCTAGTGTAATACTTTTTATTTTTAATCTTTTCGCACTTTTTATTTGGTTATGTATTAATGACTTTAATAACTAGTTTCTTATGTTGAAGGTGAGTCTTCCTTATCGTTTGTACGTGGTGTCTTGGCATTATTTTACAGTCTATATAAAATTAAAGATTTTCACCATTCATATCTCCACGGTCTATATGGAGGTATGTTGGCTACCTGGTCGGGGGTTAAGGGAACGGTTTGGTAAGAGTCTTGCCTTGTTCAGTGTATAGATCCTGCAAGGACCTGGGTCAACTTTAGTAGGACCTCCTTCAATACCCACTGGTATTGGATGGCGGGGGTCCAAACTCCTTGATCCCCTCATATGTAAACTACTATTAAAACTTTAACCCGGCTACTTAGGACTGTATCCCTGCTGACTCAGACTACTTAGCCGAGGGTAACGTCACCTCCAGAAGAGCGGCCTACCACAATATGCATTAATAACTTAATTAATAATCTTTCAATAATCCAACCCTTTAGGATTGTATCCTTGCTGACTCAAACTACTGGGTTGAGGGTAACGTCACCTTCAGAAAAGGGGCCTACTACAATAACTAAGATAATCTCTTAAAAAGTGCAAATGTGCGGAAATAATCAAAGGTTACACTAAACACCAGTCGGATCCAAGTGATTTATCTTGTCTATCTGTTTTTATTTTTATTTTATTTTTCAGCATTTTAGTTAGTTTTATTTTTCTAGTTTAAATTTTTTTTCTAAACTTTTGATTTGATTAGACGTTGAGGATAAACCGGTATTAAAAACTCTTGTGTCCTTGGACGACCTCGGTATCTTACCAACACTATACTACTCTCACGATGGGTGCACTTGCCCATATGTGAGTTTAGTGTTAGTAAATATCGTGTTTTATAAATTTAAAACTTGGCTAAAAAGTGTTAAAGGGCTTAAAATATACATTAAAAACTATACGACACTTCACACGCATCAAGTTTTTGGCGCCGTTGCCGGGGACACAAGGATTTTAAGAAAGTTAGGAAGCAACGGCCTAATCGTTTTTTTTTTATTTTTCCATTTTTTTAGGATTTTTCTTAATTTTTCAGTTTCTGCAGAGCTCAGCACGGGCCGTGCCTGGTCGGACACGGGCCGTGCCCAGTATTGTTACTGGGAGTTTTTATTTTCCGAGTTACAGAGAGTTGAGCACGGGGCCGTGTCGGTGCAACAAGGGGCCGTGTCAAGCTCCCCAGTAACAGGGATCCGAAAAGCAATCACTGTATCTCCGATCACGGGCCGTGTTCATCTGAGCACGGGGCCATGGTGAAGCTTCTGACCAACGTTCTTTTTTATTTTATTGCTGGACTTGGAACCCAGGCGCCACATCTGAACTTTCCACGTAGTGTATGAGCTCCAGTTCTAGTAGAGACATAAAAGAACCCCTACACGAGCCCGAACGCTTTCTAAGAAGAAGACTTAAACCTAAAAACCAAGAGAAAGTTTCGGGGGAACCACTTCCAATGGCGGACCAACGTACCCTCATGGATTACCTACGACCCACCGTAGGTAATCTCGGCGTCGCTATCAATGCACCGAATGTCGAAGCCAACAACTTCGAACTTCGGCCACATTTGATACAAATGCTTCAAAACTCTGCAACTTTCCATGGGCTTAAGGACGAGGATCCCCATCTACATATTACTAATTTCTTAGAAATATGTGATACCTTTCGGATCAATGGAGCATCAAAGGACGCCATCCGCCTTCGAATGTTTCCATTTTCACTAAAAGACCGAGCTAAGGCTTGGCTTAATACCCTCCAAGTTGGCTCGGTAAACACCTGGGATGAACTAGCCCAAAAATTTCTATATAATTATTTTCCCCTGCTAAAACGGCTAAATTAATGACTGAAATTAATACATATTCACAAGAGGATGGAGAATCCTTATATGAAACTTGGGAAAGGTTCAAGGAGCTACTGAGAAAGTGTCCTCATCACGGTCTTGCGGTATGGCAACAAGTATCCACTTTCTATAATGGATTGTTGCCACACACAAGACAGACACTTGACTCTAGCTCCGGGGGACTTTTAGGTAATCGTCGCCCAAATGAAATATATAATCAAATTGAGGAAATTGCTCAAACCAATTTTCAGTGGCACACTCCCCGAGGAAATAAATCTATTGCCCCGGGCGCCCATAAGGTTGATGAAAGCACTTCTTTACAAGCTCAAATCGAGGCCCTTTCTTCAAAAATCAAAAAGCTAGAGATGGCAAAAACGGCCTCGGTTATGGCTTGTGAAGGGTGTGGTGGACCACATGAAAATTGGAGTTGTATGAAAGAAGTAGATAATCAAACGGAATCGGTAAACTACATTGATAATAGACCTAGGCCGTCGGGTCCTCCAACGGGTACCTACAACCAATGTTGCAGAAATCGGATTAGGCTGCCGATTAATCGGCGCCTAGTCGGTAATCGGAGGTCTACTGCCCGGATTTTGCCAAGTCGGTCAACTTAGGCGGTAAAAGTCAAAATCGGTCAAAAATCGGCTGAAATCGGTTGAAATCGGACTAGTCGGTCAAAAAAAAAGTCAAAATTGAATCATATTAGGTCAAAATCGGACCAAATCTGTCAAAAGGAATGAGTTCTTACCTCGATTCGAACCTTAATCGGACCTGTATAGAATTTTACCTGTGATTCGATTCGTTGCTGGTCATCCGGTCTTGAAGGGCGGTGATCAGAAGTAAGGGCCTCCGCGGCTCCTCCTCTACTAACAACAGCACGACAATCACCTGCGTTTGATACGACGAGATTGCCCGAGCTTATAATGGCAGTCACACAACAAGCTCCACCGCGTTGTTCTTGTTTTAGAAACTCGGAATCCGTATTTAAGTAACCTGCATCTGTATCGATTCGAACTTTTGTAATGCCAGGCAAATCAACCAGGGTTATGTCAAGAACATTAGGGGATTGGGGTTTGTATTTTGTTTTTGTAACTGATGAAGAAGAAGAGGCTGAGACCAGGAACGGTGTATGATTGAAAGTTTAGATGATTAGGGTTATTTAAGTTTAGGTATTTTAACATATAACCCCCTCCATCTTTATTAGTTTATATTTAGTCCTTATACTTGTGAATTTATATATGAAAAATATAAAATTAATGGTATATGTATATAAATTCATAAAATTATACATATAAAGTCCATTCCGATTAATCCCGATTAATCCCTATTAATCCCGATTAATCCCTAGGCGGTACCTCACCGCCCGACTAGCGCCTAGCGCTTTCTACAACATTGCCTACAACCAAGGATGGCGTAACCACCCTAACCTTGGTTGGAGAGAACCCGACAATAGTAGTAACCAACAAAATCTAAACCAACGAACAAACTTTCAACAACTAAGAAACGAGTCACAAAATTTCTCTCAACAACAAGGGGGACGAGAAAGGCTTGAAGATACCGTATCTCGCCTCATCTCTGACACCGAAAAGAAAAACTCGGATCGATATCACCAATTGGAATCGAATTTTAGAAATCAACAAGCTAGTATTCAAAACATTGAAAAACAATTAAATCAACCAGCTCAAAATTTCTCCTAGAGACCACAAGGTGCGTTACCAAGTAATACCGAAACCAACCCAAAAGCACAAGTACATCTCATCACATTAAGAAACCGTACCGTGGGTCCCGAGGAAGCTCCATTGCCTCCAACTGAAAAGGGCCGATCTAGCCAAGCCACAACTCCACCCACACCCCAACAAGAGACGGCTTCTCCACCAATTCAAGAGCCCACCAAGAATCCTCTGGTTCCGTACCCCGGTCGATTAATTCGCCAAAAGACCAATGAGCAATTCGCAAAGTTCAAAAATCTGCTAAAACAATTGCATGTTAATATTCCGTTTATCGAAGTCCTAACTCAAATGCCTAAATATTCAAAATTTATGAGGGACTTCCTCACTCATAAAAGGAAAATTGAATCATTGCCATTAGTTAATTTAGGCGAAGAATGCTCCGCCTTGCTACTGAACAAACTCCCGCAAAAGAAGATTGACCCTGGAAGCTTCACAATTCCTTGTTCGATTGGGGAATCCCCCATTCGCAATGCACTACCCGACCTAGGGGCTAGCATCAACCTCATGCCTGCATCAATGTTCGACCGACTCGGCCTAGGGAAAACAAGCCCTACAAAAATGAGCATACAACTCGCTGATAGGTCCGTCAAATATCCACAAGGTGTCGCTGAAAATCTATTGGTCAAAGTCGGCGAATTCGTCTTCCCGGCCGACTTTGTCATACTAGATATGGAGGAAGATACCGAAGTACCACTCATCTTAGGGAGGCCATTCCTAGCTACGACCCAAGCAGTGGTAGACATGAATGGTGGAACACTAACATTGAGGATCGGGGACAAGGAAATGAAGTTTAGAGTTGGAAAGGGAGTAGAAGACAATGACCCGGAAAATTACATGAAGGTCATAGACTCGAGTTTGGATGATGCTCTCCGACGGTGCAACATAGGATGCGAAACATCCCACTTGGGTAACATATGACCAGGCTTTGGGTCTAGCCAAGGACCCTTATAAACGTGGCGCACCACGGAGGCATTCCACGGAACTATCCTTAGTTTAGATTAATTTTTATGATTTCTAGTTTAGTTTTAATTTTTAGGAATAAAACACACTCGGGATGGTGAAGGATACCAAGGGAAACTTGAACCAGCACCCCATGCACAAAAAGAGGGCCACCGACAATTTTTTCTTCATTACAGCAAGTTCAGCACGGGGCCGTGCTTAGCCAACACGCCCCGTGCTCAACCATCTGCAGGAAATTGCCCAGTTCAGGTACCTGGACACGGGGCGTGCTCACTGAACACGCCCCCGTGTCCAGCCTTCTGTTACTTTACTTTCTTTTCTGTTACTGGCGATCTGAACATGGGGTCGTGCCCGGATACCACGGAGCTGTGTCCAGACGCCCAGTAACATAAATTTTTGCCTTTTCAAAACTTTTTACACATTCAATCAACCTAAAAACTTATTTTTGGGGCACATTGAGGACAATGTGTAGTTTAAGTGTGGGGGGATGCTAAAACCTTGAATTTTTGCAAGTCCTAATTACAAGCCTTACACAAAACTCTTTTGGAACCGCTAATGTTAGTGCACTACGTCTATTGACTTCGTCTTGTATCATGTAATGGTATAGGATAGGATTATCAGTGTCCGAGGTGCAAGAAACAAAGTTTAGTGGGTTTACATGAGGTTTCGCTTGAAAGTGACATGTGACATGTTCAAGCGAAACCAGATCAGACAAGTTTCGCTTGAACCTGTCATGGTCAGCTTCAAGCGAAACCCACTCATCTATAAATAGGGCACTTGTTGATTCATTTGGTACGCGACTTCTGGATTTGTAACGAAGTGCTGCCGAAATCTGTTCAGGTTGTAATTAGTGTTATAATCAATCAAAGTGACAGATTTAATAGTATCAAGTGGTTTCCATGTCCATTTCACTGATTCCGCCTTTGATTCAGATATAAAGCTCTTCTGATTGACTCGTTTGGGTCCAACAACGATCCTACAAGTGGTATCAGAGCTCAGGAAGAAGAGTTTAGCTTGATATCATCTATTTTCTGACTTCTAAACCTTCTTTTTTAATCTGAACAAGTTTTAACGGTAAAAATAGGATCAAATTTTCACAGATTGTGTAAAACTACATATTGACAAACCCTGGAAAGTTTCACTGCAAAATTCGAAGTAAAAATGACAAAATCGGACCAAAAACTAGGTTTCGCTTGAATGAATACTTGAGGTTCGCTTGAAAAGATAGTTGGTTTCGTTTCAAAAAGCAAGTTTCGCTTGAAAATAGTTGCTGGTTTCGCTTGAAAACCTTGTTGGTTTCGCTTCAATTTGACTTTCGCTTGAAATCAGATCTGATCTTACTTGAATCAGTGCTTTCGCTTGAAAGTTCTTCAGGTTTCGCTTGAAAGTTAATCAGGTTTCGCTTGAAGTGCTGTTTCGCTTGAAGTGTCAGTTTTGGTAGTTCGCTTGAAAGCTGATTTTCTGTGTCAACTTGGGATTTCGCTTCAACTTGTTGTTTCGCTTGAAGTCTCAGTTCGCTTGAAATAGATAATATCATGGCTGAAGTCAAAGAGAGAACTCGGGAAGAGATTTTAAAGGAGAAAACTGAGAGAGAAAGATTCATTGTGGGGTGCAGAATGGAGAAAATGCAGGAAGAATATGAGAATGCTGTTGCGAACAAAAGATGGGATAAGAAACAAGAATGTTATGTCAACAAACAAGGTGAACCGGTTGTTCCAAGAAGAGACATAGTTCATGATGATGTTCTTCTTGTTATTCCTCGATCCGGCGAATATTATTCAAATGTTGCAAAAGACAAAACATATGTAAAAAGGCTGGATAAAATCATCAGGGATGCTATCAATCAAATTGAGAAAGAGAAATGAAGAAAGAATGAAGAAGAATATTGAGAATATGGTTGATGAATTGAAGAAGGTCGCTGAGGAAGTCAAGATTGAAGAAGTGAAAGATGAAATTCAGAAAGTTGAGGATGTGAAGACGTCTGAAGAACAGAAGGTAGTTGTTGAAAAAGAAGTTGTTATTGAAGAACAGCAAGTTGAAGTAGTCAAGAATGAGAATTTGGAAGCTGGTGATGCTGGTGCTGTAGTTAATGTTGCTGATGAGAAACAGCAGAAAGAAGTTGATCAGACGGAAACAGAAGCAAACACCGAGGTGCCAATCACTGAGGTAAATTCTGATTCCGACATTTTGATTGAAACTGTTGAACAGTGCAAGAAATGCATGGAAACGTGCAGTGCTTGTACTGTAAAAGACAACAAGATCAGAACAAGAGATCTTGATTTTGCAAAACTTGAAGAAGTTTTCAAAAGCAAGTGCAAAGAAATGTTTGAAAATGAAAAGGTTTTAAAAGAAAACAATGAAACGCTTTCAGAAAAATGTAAAAAGATAGAAAAAGAAAATGAAGTTTTGAAAGAAAATGTTTCTAAAATGACAGAAGAATGTTCACAAAAAGAAACTATTTGCCAAGAAATGAAAAAGGAATATGATTCAATAAAATTGGCTTATCACATTACAAGAGAATCATATGAAAAAGTAAAAAATGAAATGAAACTTGCTCAATCAAGATTGAAATACTGTTCTGAAACATCAAAGGAACTAAAAAGAATGTATGAAATAAAACAACAAGTTGTGAATTCTTATATTGAAGATGTTGCTAAACTTAAGCGTAAGATTGCTGATTTAGAACAGGATAACAACAAACTAAAAAGTTATCACGCGTCATCATATGTGCTTGAAAGAATTTTCAACATAAAACCGGATGGGAAAGATTCTGAGCAAAACACGAAAGGTATTGGCTCAGAGTTTCATCAAGTTCCACCACCGGAAAAGTTTGTGTGTTTATGATGATGAAAAGGTCGAAAAAGCTTTCAACATGGTAGATCAATTGCCAGACAACATTGACGTAACCCATTTCAAATCTGATGATTCTAGTGATTCAGAGGTGGTAGGTAAAGTCGTTGAAAGTGTGTTGAAAGAAGAGTCGGTTGATACAGGTAAATCTGAATCACAAGATGAAAATGAAGGTAATTTTCATGATGAATATCTGAAAAACACAAAATCTGAGAAAAATTTGAATGATGATTCAAAAGGATTGGTTTATACCATGATTGGATCGGACAAATTGTTCTTAGATGTTGTATTCCCGATTCAGAATGTGATTTCAGAAAAGGTTGATAAAGTTTTCAAGATGGTGGAAATTGAAAAATCTGATATTTCAAAGTTTGCTGGTAAAAGTCACAAAACTTTTTATAGCAAACCTGGTTTCAAGAAGAAAAACATGAAGGCTGGGTTGGGTTTTAAAAAGAAACAAAATTGGAAAAGAAATGAAATGCTGAATTATCAGACAAAAATGAGTTTTGTTCAAGGAAAAAGTTTTGAAGAGGAGGAAAAACTCAAATTTTGTAATGAAGAGTTATGTGATCAAAAGAAAAAACAACAACCACAGGTCAAAGATGTGTCCATGAGAACATGTTTCAAATGTGATCAAAAAGGACATCTTGCACGCAAGTGTCCAAATCTGAAATATGTGGATGTTGACAAAAAGAAGATTGATGCTGAGAAACAAAAATTTGAGAATGTGAGACAAAGGTCAACCAGATTTGACTCAAAACAAACTTGGAGGTATAACACAAACAAGTTTGCTTCGACTCAAAACTGGAAATCAAACTCTAACAGGTTCGATTCGAGACAGACCTGGAATTCTCACACACCCAGAGTCAGAACAACTCAAAGTTGGAAAACAACTGTTGATATGACAAAACCACAAGAGTTTTGGAAACCAAAAGTTGTTCAAAATCAGAATGTTCAAAAAGAGTCTCATTTTTATAAAAGAGACACACCGAAAGGTCAAACATGGTGTATTAAGAAACAAATGACTTTGGTAAAAGATGAGACAGTTGAAGTCAAAGTTGAAAAAGTCTTTGTTCAGAATGACAAAGATTTTCCGAAGTTGAATGAAAATTATTGTGTTGAAATGCCTAAGGTTCAACAGACCTGGGCTAAATTGTTCAAGTAATTGAATTAGTTGAATGTGCAGGTGCTCAAGAAAAATGAAAACTGGAGCAGCCTGGCACATGGAAAGGAGGAAGAGGCTGCTGAATCCTGGTTTGGTTGAACAGGGAGTTTGTTTGTTTTTCTGTAAATAAATAAACAATATTTTCAAAAACCCTAAAAATTGAAAAATTTTGAAAAACCAAAAATATGTTTGTTTTTAATTTTTGTCAAAAATAGAAAATTACAAAAATATGTTGATTGAATACGCCGAAACCCTCATGGCTGAACAAACATGATTAATTTCACAAGATTGAAAAATGGTTTTCAAACTGTAAATATCAATGTGTTGTAAATCATGGGGGTACTTTATATTAGTTTTTCTGCAAATCAGTGCATGAGAAGCAGAAAATGGATGGCGAGACAAAGCTATCAGCATCGTGTTGTCAAATTTTCTTTAAATGGTTTTGCATTTTAGGGGGAGTATTGTTGTTAGAAAATACAAAAACATTTGAAAATTTGAAAAAGTCAAAAACATGATAAAATTCAAAAATTGAGTTTTTGCGTAAAAAGAGGAAATGATAGTACATCAGTAGACAGTTACTGTACGCTAAAGAATTGGAAAGTCAAAATGTGTTAAACGATCTCACCGTGGATGTGTCGGTAGATTTTTATACATTTAGTAAACTTGTTCAGGATATAAACTTAAATTCAAACTTGCTTATTTCGTGGGGAACACTACTTGGATATATAGGTAACCCCTGAAATCTTGTTTGAAGGATCCCTCTTTCTGAGATACTAGGTCTTTATGCTTAGTTGTATCTGGGGTATTATCTCGGGACTTCTGATTTTGCAGAAGCAATGGCCTAGTCCCCGGAGAATACTTTCTGCTTGCTTGAAATATAGCGCCGCCCTCAGCAAATTGATGAAACAATAAAATTGATAGTCATTGCTGTTGTAATACAAAAGATCCTCTAAAGGGGACACACCAAAAGTCGAGCCGTCATCTCTCTGCTGAACGGAAGTTCTGACCTGAGCTCTCACGGTTTCGTACTATAATTTATTCCCCTTACAGATATCATCTAGGTATACTCACCTGTAAGACTGAATATTGGGATCTGGATACGGGAGTATATTCAAGAGGTGGGACACATGAATGAGTTTAAGTTCTTAAAACACCTAATTCATATCTTGAATCAGTTGAACTTTGTGTGAAAATTTAAGTGGACAAGAATATCGACAATCTAAGTGAATTGTTTAATTCTTAATGTGTAAATAAGCTCAACGGTACTTGTGACTTGTCAGAAACTGATATGATCCTCTGATGCAAACTCAAACAAAAATATGGTCTGTAAATATGTTTGTACATATTTCTTTACTACTTTATATTTTCAGAAAAATACAAAAAGATTTTTGATTCTGCTTTATTTTCGACAACCGATGTCTGAAATGCTGAGTTTCAAAATCTAAAAGTATGTTGATTGTGTTTCTGAAAATAAAACAAGTTCATTAATTTGAAACTTGAATTAAAAATAAAAAATTCAAAAACAGTTTGTGATATCTCCAAGGTCATTAGTTTGGACTTGGATGATTTACTGTGAGGATTTTGGATATTGGACATTGCTATATCTGTATAGTTTGTTAATAGAGGGAGTGTTTTAGAGCCAGGTTACGATTCCTGGTAGTTTAAAATGTTGTTACTTATAAACGTATGAGTGATTGCAGATAGTCCGGATTACGATCCCAAGAGCAGAGTCTAAGGGGGAGTCTGAAGACAAGCTTGAAGCATGGAAGAGCTTGTAGATGGAAAGCTAGGTGTTGATCCCAAAGCACGGAAGCTTGATGAAAGGGGGAGCCTGAAGCTGATGGAAGAAGAGAAGAATTGATGTATGATTATAATGTTATAACTTGGATGAGAAGGCAGAATGATCAAGACTGAAGATGTGTCATACTGAAGACTAGACACTGAAGACTTTGTCAATATCCGAGGGGGAGTTTGTTAGTGCACTACGTCTATTGACTTCGTCTTGTATCATGTAATAGTATAGGATAGGATTATCAGTGTCCGAGGTGCAAGAAACAAAGTTTAGTGGGTTTACATGAGGTTTCGCTTGAAAGTGACATGTGACATGTTCAAGCGAAACCAGACCAGACAAGTTTCGCTTGAACCTGTCATGGTCAGCTTCAAGCGAAACCCACACATCTATAAATAGGGCACTTGTTGATTCATTTGGTACGCGACTTCTGGATTTGTAACGAAGTGCTGACGAAATCTGTTCAGGTTGTAATTAGTGTTATAATCAATCAAAGTGACAGATTTAATAGTATCAAGCCGTTTCCATGTCCGTTTCACTGATTCTGCCTTTGATTCGGATATAAAGCTCTTCTGATTGACTCGTTTGGGTCCAACAACGATCCTACAGCTAAACACCCCAAATTTTTTTCAAAATTTTTTTATTTTTTTTACTTGTCTAGGTTTAATTTGGGAATTTCAAATTCTAAAAAGGTTATATTTTTACAAATTTACAACGGATAACGTCGTAATAAAAAGAACCAACATAAGAAAATTATGAAACGGCATGACAAATCTAGTTAAAGTTTGATTATATATACTTGATCACATAAAGAACCCATTCCCACAAAAAGCGAGTTTTGAGCCTTTATTGAGCATACAAATACACATCTTTAAACTAAATGCTCATTTTTCGTTTCTTGTGTGAATAGCCGCTTGGTTTCTTACAACTCTAGAACTTGTCACAACGATACATTCCCGGTCCTTACCAACTTAAACCCGAGTAAGTAAATGATGGAGGCATTAGGACTAACCCTTTTTATTTCTACACCATTATTTTTCTTTTTTTTTTTACCACCTACCCAAAATCCGACTAGTTAACCCCTTTGAGCCTAAACCTTTTCATTTCTTAACCCAAATCAAACACCCTTTTACCCACCAAAAACCCTTTTTCATTTTAAACCCTTTATTTTAGTAACAAAGCTCGGTTTTCGTGTGACTCCCTTATCAAAAAAAAAATCTGATAAAGAAGAAAAAAAAATGAAGTTAGCAATAAACAAACAAAGCTCTTCAAAAGAAGGCTTGTTTGAATAAAGCTTCATTGGAATAAAAAGTCACAAAAATGTTTTGCGAAAACAGACGCTTTTTACGCCTCTCGCCCTTTTCTACTAACCACTAACCCAACCACCTACCATTAACCCAAGTCTAACCCTTCCCCCAAAGTCCTCTTGATATTTACAAAGGTGTATAGATAAAAAGGAGGAGGATTGATTGCATGGCAAGCTTATGGTAGAAGTAAGTTCCATGCCGCTCTCGAGAGTTTTCACAAAAATACACCTTCGGCCGAGTGTTGAGTGATCCCCCGTGAGGTATGTGAACTTGTATATAAATGGAATTTTAAAGAGGCATGTTATGCCCTAATAAGTAATTTATCTTATGTAATGTTTTAAATAAATCATGACGAATAAGATTGTAAATAAATAAAAATAAAACTTAATAAAGAATCCTGGAAATCCCGACACTCTATGACAAGCCCAAAACCTTCTCTTCAACCCATTCCATTTGGGAGTGTAAAGCCACATTATAAGGAGTTTTGCTTGAAGACAAGCAAAATTTCAAGTGTGGGGGTATTTGATGTGCGCAAAATGCAACATATAAATTACATCAAACGTGGCATTAAACTAACCCTTTTTTAGTACTAATGTTGGAAAAAGTGTGTTTTTGTCTTCCTTTTGTATTTTCGGGATTAAATGAGCTCAAATGAACAAAAGAAGCAAAGAGGCTCCTAAATCTAACATAAACACAAAAAAAGGAATAAACGTGGCATGACCGACCCCTCAACAGCATATTCCCAAGCAAAACAAGAGAACAGAAGGCTGAACACGCCCCGTGCTCAATGAGCACGGCGGCGTGCCCAAGTGTCTGTAGAAAAGACAAAGCTGTAGAAGCTTCTATCACCCACCACGGGGGCGTGCCCAGCGGACACGGGGCCATGGTCAACTCTAAGATTCGCAGAATCTGAGGAAATCTTGATAGTACAGATATGCTTCTTCACACGGGGTCGTGCCCAGCGGACATGGGGGCGTGGTCAACTAATGCAGACAAACTGCAATTAATGAAGAAAGAGAAGATGGGTGGACACGGGGTCGTGCCCAATGGACACGGGGCCGTGTCTGGGCTTCTGTGCAGGCTATAAATAGGGGTTCTTGGCTCATTTTCAAACCATCCCTTGGCAAACCACCTCTCTCACACTTCACCCACCCACCACCACCATCACAATCCACATCCACTGCCATCATCCATCATCCATCATAGAGTGTGTGAGTAGTCTCGCGATCCAAGATTGATCGTAAGAGTTCTTGACAATCAAAGGCCATGTTTCCTAAGTCTCTTACATCACTTGGTGAAGACAAGTGTCTAGTGTAATACTTTTTATTTTTAATCTTTTTGCACTTTTTATTTGGTTATGTATTAATGACTTTAATAACTAGTTTCTTATGTTGAAGGTGAGTCTTCCTTATCGTTTGTCCGTGGTGTCTTGACATTATTTTACTGTCTATATAAAATTAAAGATTTTCACCATTCATATCTCCATAGTCTATATGGAGGTATGCTGGCTACCTGGTCGGGGGTTAAGGGAACGGTTTGGTAAGAGTCTTGCCTTGTTCAGTGTATAGATCCTGTAAGGACCTGGGTCAACTTTAGTAGGACCTCCTTCAATACCCACTGGTATTGGATGCGGGGGTCCGAACTCCTTGATCCCCTCATATGTAAACTACTATTAAAACTTTAACCCGGCTACTTAGGACTGTATCCCTGCTGACTCAGACTACTTAGCCGAGGGTAACGTCACCTCCAGAAGAGGGGCCTACCACAATATGCATTAATAACTTAATTAATTATCTTTCAATAATCCAACCCTTTAGGATTGTATCCTTGCTGACTCAAACTACTGGGTTGAGGGTAACGTCACCTTCAGAAGAGGGGCCTACTACAATAACTAAGATAATTTCTTAAAAAGTGCAAAAGTGCGGAAGTAATCAAAGGTTACACTAAACACGAATCGGATCCAAGTGATTCATCTTGTCTATCTGTTTTTATTTTTATTTTATTTTTCAGCATTTTAGTTAGTTTTATTTTTCTAGATTAAAAATCTTTTTTCTAAACTTTTGATTTGATTAGATGTTGAGGATAAACCGGTATTAAAAGCTCTTGTGTCCTTGGACGACCTCGGTATCTTACCAACACTATACTATGCTCACGATGGGTGCACTTGCCCATATGTGTGTTTAGTGTTGGTAAATATCGTGTTTTATATATTTAAAACTTGGCTAAAAAGTGTTAATGGGCTTAAAATATACATTAAAAACTGTATGACACTTCACACGCGTCAACTATTATAATTAATTCAGCTGCTTCACTTATTTGGCGCGTATAACTTCTAAAATATGGCATTTTATAAAACAATGAATATGTCATTAGAACGAGAATAATCTTATCTACATTTTGAACCAAGTTTCATTAAAAACGGAGTAGGTTCAAGTATAATGTATTTTTATTATGAAATGGTTTCTACGTTCGCCAAAATACCTCATAATTCTACCGGTCAACTTACCCGTGACCTGTTCATGTAATAACTTTATTTGAAATTTGAAATTTTGGGAATGTTACACGCTTCTTCTTGTTTAGGTCCCCACTCAAAAGGCTTATTCTTCTGTGTCAAAGCAGTGAGAGGAACCGTGATCTTTGAGAAATTCGAAATGAATCGACGTTAATATCCAGCAAGACCAACAAAAGAGTGAACTTCTGTGGGTGTTGTAGGTGTATTCCAATCCTTAATGGCAGCAATTTTGGAAGGATCCGTGTGTATACCCTGCTCGTTGACAATATGACCCAAAAATTGAACTTCCTTAAGCCAGAATTTTCACTTGGAGAATTTGACGAAAAGTTCTTCCTTCTTTAGGAGTTCCATCGTCAGACGAAGGTGTTGTTCGTGATCGGCTCGAGACTTTGAATAAATAAGAATGTCGTTAATGAATACAATGATGAACTTGTCTAAATAAGGTTTACAAACCCTATTCATTAAGTCCATGAAAACAGATGGGGCATTCGTCAAACCAAAAGGCATAACAGTGAACTCGTAATGACCATATCTCGTGCGGAATGCAGTTTTTGGAATATCTTCCTCGAGTACACGAAGCTGATGATACCCAGAACACAGATCGATCTTAGAAAAACATGTAGCACCTTGCAGCTGATCAAAGAGATCATCAATTCGTGGTAGGGGAAATCGATTCTTGATGGTAAGCTTGTTAAGCTCACGATAATCGATACACATTCGAAAACACCCATCTTTCTTTTTCACAAATAGGACAGGAGCGCCCCAAGGTGAATAACTTGGTCGGATGAATCCTTTATCAGATAACTCTTGAAGCTGTTTCGATAAATCTTGCATCCCAGACGGTGCAAGACGATAAGGTGCTTTCGCAATCGGGATAGCATTAGGTACAAGATCAATATGAAACTCAACTTGACGAACTAGAGGCAAACCAGGCAGTTCATCAGGAAACACCTCTGGATAATCTCGAACAATCGGAATATCTTGAATACACTTACTCTTGCCTTTCTCCTCTGTGACATGTGATAGAAATGCCACATATCCCTTTCGTAAATAACTTTGAGCTTTCGTACATGACATGAGTTTCAAACCTTTCGAAGGTTTCTCGCCACAAACTTCTAAAACTTCACCAGACGAAAGAGGAATACGAACAATCTTGTCGAAATAAACCACCTCAGCATGATGTCTAGTTAACCAATCCTTCCCTATGATAATATCGAAACTCCCAAGTTGCATCGGTGTGAGGTCAATAGGAAAAAGATGGTTATCGAGGTTATATTGACAATCACGAATCACAGAATTGAGTACGAGAGGTTTACCAGTAGCAACTTCAACAGATATGGGTTTCCTCAGTTTAGTTCTAGGTATCGCAAGCAAAGCCTCAAGAGATAACGAAACAAAACTTCTATCGGCAACAGAATCGAAAAGAACAGATGCAGGTCGATGGTTAACAAGGAACGTACCATTAACAACCTCATTATTAGCTCGCGCCTCGTTGGCATTCAAGTTCTACGCTCGTCCATGAGCGGGATTAGCATTGGCGTTCACGTTGGCATTCGGGTTCGCAAGCTTTGGACAATTGTTGCAGAAGTAACCCATCCCTCCGCAATTGTAACATGATCCAGGTGGGAATCTAACAGCGTTCCCCTGAGCCTGTGCTGGATTCTGATCAGCTTGATTCTGACCCAAACGACAGATGTTGGCTGTGTGCCCAAGTTTACCACAAGTAGTACATTGTTTACAAGCCTGTTGGGTCGCATGATGACCATTGCACCTATTGCAGTGAGGTGCGGTACCAGCATACTGTTTCTTTGCAGGAGGTTGAGCTGGTGGATTCTGAGCATTTTGTGTAGTGACAGCAAAATTTTGGGAATCCTTTCGCTTCCTCGATCTCCTCGAAGATTCACATTTCTTACCCTTGCCCTTTCCCTTGTATTGTGTGGTATCAGTCGACTGCTTTTTGTCACCCTTGCGGGTCAGTTTACCTTTTCTGAGTTGAGACTCAGTCAGAGTAGCAGCCAATTCAATCGCCTAACGTATATTGGTAGGATTACTACCAGTCACAATGTCTTGCACAAAATCAGGTAGACCATCGATATACCTCTCAATCGCTTTTTCCAACGGGGTAACCATAGTAGGACACAACAAACTCAGCTCCTCATAACGATCCGTAAAAGCACGGTGTTCTCCCCCATCTTGTTTTAGATCACCGAATTCTCGTTCCAAAGCCCTTATCTCATGACAGGGACATAACTTTTTCATCATGAGAGCCCAAAGCTCTTTCTAAGTTTGTGCCATTGCCACATCGGCACCCCTATCACGCATCACACCATTCCACCATGTATGAGCACGCTTCTCGAAAACAATGGACGCAAACTCAACCTTTCGTTCATTCGGACACTGAACATGTCTAAATGTGCTTCATTGCAAAATACGCATAAACACGTATTTTGACCAAAACTTTGACTCGTCACTTCGACTAATCAACGTGGTAATCAGTAGGTATAGTCACAAGGGACTATAACCATTGTGATTACGCTCACGTTGCAAAGTTCAAACAAACTTTGTGTTGACCAAATTCATGGTCAAAGCAGAAAGTCAAACAATGTTTGACTTTCATGCTTGAAAAGCAATAAAAGCATGAAAGAAGCTTACAAAGGGTCCAAGCAATGAAGATTTGAACTCAAAATACTTAGGTATGAAGCTTCACAAGTGAGAGCTTCAACTTAGAGCAAAATTGAGATCAAGTTGTGAGGAATGAAGTGAAGAACCCTCTTCTATTTATAGTAAGCTTGGATTAACAAGATCATTCCAAGTGTTTTTGCAAGAATCAAGGTTCAATCCTAGCCATACACTTGTGGAACATGGTTTTATATACAATGGGAGCTCCAAAACTAGTTCATAGTATTGAGAAAGTTGCATAAAAGATCCTCAAATTCAAGTTGGTTGCTAAAAATAGGATTTCTGTCAAAATGCCGCCATGGCAAAGGGGGTTCTCCGTCGCGTGACGCCACCACTGCCCAGGTTCTGAAAGTTTTGAAAATGGCAGAAATGGTCCATGTAGCTCGTTTAAGCCATTTCGACGCGTTAAAGCCCCGTTAACCCATTTTCAAGGCTCAACAATGAAGTTAATGTATAGGAGACTTGAAATATGCTTGAAAACATCTCGGATGTCGGTTTGTTTGGTCGTACGGTCACGTTATTCGGTTAATTACGACGAAACACGAACGGACGCGAAAAATGATCCAAATTACGCGACGAACGGTATTTTTGCATCCCGATCACAAAAATAAAATATTTTAACGATTAAAAATAATTTTGGATGTCCGGATATGTTCAGAACATAAGATATGCGCGAAAATGCAAACTTATGCACTTTTTGACGCTTTTAGTCCCTATTGATCAAATAAGTTTATTTTTGCGCACCAAATACCTCAAAGCCTATTTCTAAGCTATGTAAAGGATATTTAGGGCATGTTTAACTTATGATCATGTTCCAGAATGTTCGTTACTGTACAAATAGGCATACTTTCGCAGTTTGACGCAAATAGTCCCTATGATCGAATAAACTTGTTTTCGACACACCAAACCCTCAAAAACTTATTTCTAAGTTATGTAAATGTTATTTAAGGTATGTTAAGCCTATATCATTATTCCGGAGTGTTTTTTGCATTAAACTGATTACGTTTACGCATCAGTTTGCGTATAACTTTCCAGAAAGCGATTTAAAGCTTGAAATCAAACTAGAATCAAATCGTAAAATAGTCAAACACAAATACACAAATATTAACACCAAAACACATCGTTTTGTTGATAATGGATATTGTTTTACATCGTTCATCGTTTACAGAGCGCAGTTGTCACAAGTTCTTCGTTTGTTGACCCGAAAATAATGTCATCAACATATATCTGAACAATCAGTAAATGTCCAACGACTTCCTTAGTGAAGAGTGTAGCATCCACCTTGTCTCGGATAAAGCCTTTGGAAAGCAAGTGTTGAGAGAGCATCTCATTCCAGGCTCTCGGGGCCTGATGCAAACCATACAGTGCTTTATCCAGGAGGTAGACCTTGTCTTTTTGTATCGGATCGGTAAAACCCGGTGGCTGATCGACATATACCTCCTCTTGACATCTAAAGGAACGCCGACTTGACATCTAACTAGTAAACTTTAAAACCTTTCCACGAAGCAAAAGCAAGGAATATTCTGATGGCCTCAAGTCGACCAACTGAAGCATACACCTCTGTGAAGTCTATCCCCTCTTGCTGACTAAAGCCCTGAACAATGAGTCGAGCTTTGTTTCTGACTATCACTCCTCGATCATCTCTTTTGCATTTGAACACCCATTTGGTGTTTATCTTTCTATGTCCGTCAGGCAGAACGACAAGTTTCGATACTCCAAGTTTCTCAAATTGAGCAAGCTCCTCTTGCATCGCATTCACCCATGATTCTTCCGTCAGTGCTTCTGTCACACCCCGATATTTTCACGAATTACCGGTGGGCCCGGTGGGGAGTATCGTGCCGTAGTTGATATCATCGTAGTCAAACAACACAAATTATAAATGCACAGCGGAAGTAAAAGGTATGAATCACATTACAAACAGAATAAATAGTAATATCAAAGTATTACAACGAACTGTAAAAGATTAACAGGCGGATCAAAATATAAATAAGATCATTGTTCAACAGACTTTAACATCTAGAGCTTGCAAGACTTGATTATTGATGCCTGGAGTAGCCAGCCTATTTCGTATAGTACCTGCACTTAACCTTTTTGGAAAATAGGTCAGTTTACACTGGTAAATACAATTAACTGTCTCATTTTGAAAAGAGTTTAAGAAAATTAGTTTGAGTGCACATGGCATAAAGTATCTTTTATAACTTGGGATAATTATTTATAAATAACTTGTATACAGTTTTACATGTTTGTCGTCCATTTAGGACCCGGTTAGAAGAGTCGGTTTAACAAGATTAAAAGATACACCACTTGGTATATTACCCACAAGAAGATACCCTTCTTGTGGACTACCTTTTTACATACGCAGCTGTCAGGTGTATGCCTACACCCCGTGCTTAAGTCGTGGCCATTTCTAATGAATGAGCCGAGGATATCCAGGACACGGTCATTAACCCCCCCCCCCCCAAAGGCATTGCATCAAACAAGACAGAATAAAACAGGTTATGCATCTTTTTAATCAATTATCTGATTGTTCGACTTCATACCCGACTAAGCGGTATTATTATAATACCGTACCCTAAGCCCGTATAGGGAAAATAAGTTAAAAGTATTTACCTGAGCAAATATTCAAATTTATCTCAACCGTATTCTATCAGCAAGTGCAAATAGCTTTTACTGGTCTCCTAAACCTAGAACGAAGGTTTTAATAACCTATTAGATTCCAAACGGGTCTTAATTAAGCCTAAACTTAGACCGGTTAGTTTTAAAGAAAAGTATACGGTTCAAAACGCAAGATTAAGCGAAGACCGGATTAGAATGTGATTTAGTCCTGACAAGTTTGAAGACTTGAGGAGAAAATGATAAGGGTTGACCCGTTTCGGTCAATTTACGCAAACTAGTTACATAAACTGAACTGGGCGCGAATAACGCATAACGGGTAACCAAAAGAGTCATGAACAGGTTTCCTATGTTAATATGCTTTAATTATGTTGTGATGTCCGTAGGATACCTTCCATTATTCCCAAAACGAGTTTAATCTCAATTTAAGCCCCGTAGGGGTATTTTGGTCATTTTAAAGATTATAAAAGAGATTAACTAAAATTCTGATGTTCGGGTCTGAAGTAATAAGTAACATTACTTATTTTAATAAGTTATATCAGTAGGTGATAAGTCTTATATGACAAGATTGGTTTTAACCCAAACTATATGTTTAAAATGCGTAAAAAGTCGTTTTAAGCGATTTCCGGGTTAGAACAGGAAATCTGAATTCCTGATCAGTTTATAAAGTTTAAATTACTTCATTTATAATATAAAATTAGTAGTAAAATATTTGGTGTCAAGATGTCGTGTAAAACTCATTTTATAAACGAAAAGATTATAATCGGTAATTACCGAATCAAGGTAATAACCCCACGTTATGATCAGTTTAAAAATAATTAAAAATCTTCAAAAATCCGAAAATATTATATTACATCAGTGGGTAAAAGATTTGGTGTCAAAAATTGGGTTTAAATAGGCTTTGCGTTAATTATGTCGTTTAATTAATAAAAGACCTCCTAATTACGCTATTGAGCATAACTCCTAATCTAGACCTCAAACTTATGTGAAAATTTAGGGACATGTTTATAAATCAGTAACAAAGATTATTTTCCTCTCACATTTCCAAAACTCACATTTTATGGTCAAAAGGGTATTATGGTCAACATTAAGCAATTAACGGAAACGTGTAAACGAATCGGACAATCAACGAACCAATCACAGAGGGTTATACTATCATATAACCCGGTCCTAATGAAACTCTTAGGAATTTCTAAATCATGCTAATATGGGTCAGAACTGAAAGTCAAAGCAGTGGTCAAAGTATGCGACTTTCGGTTCCGAACCGGTCCTAAACTGAAAATTGTCGGGTCGGACATGCTTAGACATGTTCTTGCATTTATTACCAAGTTATATGTGTGGTAAAATAGGTTACATGTCTTCTACATTGCTAATTATGTGTTAATTCAAAAATTAAGTTTCTGTTGACTTTTTCGGATTAAGTTTGACCCGACATTTGACCTAGTTAGAGCGGGAATTAGAGGGTGCCCTTATAAGGGTTTATTGCCCACCTAATTACCAACTTATAACTACTTTCACTTTGGCTAATCACCAGACCATTAGTGATTAATCGATAAGTCAAACCTTAATTACGACGGTTTGACTTTAAGCTAATTAACTAAGTAAAACACGATTAAGGAAGGTCAAGGAAGCTTACCAAGGTCCTATGCACGACTAATGATGCTTAGGAAAGGCTCTTGTGCTCCAGAAATCCTCAGGAGTTGAGTTTGAATGAATGATCAAAAATTGAAATAATGTGGGTCTTTATATAGTGATCTTGATTGATCAAGATGATGCCAAACAACTCTAGGATTGATCCCTGATCAATTACAAGTGTCCCTAGTTCCTAAGAACTAGTTTGTGCTGCACATGGTATTGAAAACTAGCAATATAAGTCGGTTAAACGGGCTGGACAGACACCTGTGATGTTTCTGATGCTGGGACTGTCTTACGGACCGTAAGATAAGAGTCTTGCGGACCGTAAGTACCTGTTACGGACCGTAAGACCTTGGCTTTGCGGTCCGTAATCAACTTTGGTTTATTTCACCCAGATGACATCCTTGCGGACCGTAAGGCTAAGCCCTTACGGTCTGTAACCGATGACCAGAAGACAAAAATTTGAGAATCTCTTGAGTTTGACCATGCAACTTTGATATTACGAATTAGGGCCTTTATTATCAGTATGGGGCCACTTGATCATGTCTGAACAGTTATGACAACCTTGCTATGCTTTAAAATTGTCTTGGATTCTTTTGAAATGGGCCATGAATGAAGGTTTGTCGTATACATTCTCATAGGATCCCATCTTTGCAATTTGAATCAATTATTACTAGTATTAACCGGATTTGAATGTATATCAGATGTTTATAACACAGGTTAAGGTTTGGGATTTGTACATAGGTTGCTCAGAGGTATTTATTAACATGTCGACGCTTTTAAATTCTACCTTACATCTTGTAACTTGATCCGTAATTTATGACACATTTATCTTATGTGACACGTGTCTTTATTTTATAGGACATAAATTTTAGAGGTGTTACATCCTCACCCCCTTAAAAGAAATCTCGACCTCGAGATTTACTGAAATAAATGAGGGTATTTCTCTTTCATTGTGGACTCTACCTCCCATGTGTACTCGGGACCTCTACGGGCATCCCATTTAACTTTTACAATTGGCACATGCTTCCTTCGAAGCTTCTTAACCTGTCGATCCTCGATCGACACAGGTTTTTCAACAAACTTCAAGCTCTCTTCTATGTGCACATCTGTATGTGGTATGACTAGTGATTCATCAGCTAGACACTTCTTCAGATTGCAGATGTGGAATACATTGTGAATACCACTGAGCTCTTCAGGTAAGTTTAACTTATAAGCGACTGATCCGACACATTTGATGATCTCGAATGGTCCTATGTACCTCCGGCTTAACTTTCCTTTCTTACCAAATCGCATTACCCCTTTCCAGGGTGATACTTTAAGTAGAACTTTATCACCAACCTCAAACTTGAGAGGTTTACACCTTAAGTCCGTGTAGGTTTTCTGCCTATCCCTGGCAGCTTTAAGACGATTGCGTATTTGCACAATCTTATCGGTCGTCTCCAGGACTATTTCAGGTCTTGTCAGTTGGACATCTCCGACTTCCGCCCAACAAACGGGCGTTCTGCACTTTCTACAGTACAAGGCCTCGAAAGGCGCAGCCTTAATGCTTGTATGATAGCTATTGTTATACGAGAACTCGATTAATGGCAGGTGGTTATCCCAACTACCACCTAAGTCAATCACACATGCACGAAGCATGTCTTCCAAAGTTTGGATTGTACACTCACTTTGCCCGTCCGTCTGAGGATGGTAAGCCGTACTAAAATTTAATCGCGTGCCCAAAGATTGTTGGAAACTTTTCCAAAAATGTGATGTGTATCTAGTATCTCTGTCGGAGATAATAGACACTGTTACGCCATGCAGAGATACAATCTTATCTACGTACAATTGGGCTAAATGTTGGAGCTATAAGTCTCCTTAATGGGTAGGAAATGTGCTGACTTAGTCAGTCTATCTACTATCACCCATATAGTATCATTTCCTTTCTTTGTCTTTGGTAACTTAGTGATAAAATCCATAGTTACCATTTCCCATTTCCAAGTGGGAAGTTCAGGCTGTTGTAGCAAACATGACGGCTTCTGATGTTCGGCTTTGACTTGCGCACACGTCAAACATTTAGCTACATAGGCAGCTATAGACTTCTTCAAGCCTATCCACCAGAAATTCGCTTTCAGATCCTGGTACATCTTGTCAGCTCCAGGATGAACGGAGTATTTAGAACTGTGGGCTTCCTGGAGGATAACATCCCGAAGTCCTCCATAAACTGGAACCCATATTCGTCCATTTAACCTCAGAATTTCGTCCTTGCCATAGGATAACTGTTCTTCAGTTACTCCTAGCTTTTCATCGGGATAGTTAGCTTCTAGCACAGCTTCCTTCTGCGCAGCTAACAATCTTTCGTTCAAACCATTCTTTATCTCAATGCTCTTGGCATTGATTCTTATAGGCTTCACTCTTTCCTTTCGACTCAAGGAATCGGCGACTACATTCGCCTTGCCGGGATGGTATCTTATCTCACAATCATAATCATTCAAAGTTTCCATCCAACGTCGTTGCCTCATGTTTAGGTCCTTCTGATTAAACAAATGTTGGAGGCACTTGTGATCAAAATAGATCACACATTTGGCTCCGTACAAATAATGCCTCCAGAGTTTTAGCGCAAATACAACGGCACCCAACTCCAAGTCATGGGTGGTGTAGTTCTTCTCGTGCACCTTTAACTGTCGAGAAGCATAGGCAATAACCTTGCCTTTCTGCATAAGCACACACCCCATACCGGTGTGTGATGCATCACAGTATACCACAAATTCTTCAATCCCTTCAGGCAATGTCAAGACTGGTGCATTGCTTAGCTTCTGCTTAAGGATATCAAAGGATTTTTGTTGCTTCGGTCCCCAGTCGAACTTAGTATTCTTCCTAGTCAAAGAAGTTAGGGGTGCAACAATCCTTGAAAAATTTTCAATGAAACGCCTGTAATATCCTGCCAATCCCAAGAAGCTGCGAATCTCTGTGGGTGTCTTCGGCTCTTGCCAATTCATGACAGCTTCAACCTTAGAGGGATCTACCTGGATTCCGCGTTCACTAACCACATGTCCAAGATATTGGACTTCACGAAGCCAAATATCACACTTAGAGAATTTGGCGTAGAGCTTTTCTCGATGAAGTAGTTTCAGAATGCAATGGAGGTGCTTCTCATGGTTAACTTGATTCTTGAAGTAAATAAGAATATCATCGATGAAGACGATGACAAATTTATCCATGTAGGGCTTGCAGACGCGGTTCATGAGATCCATGAATGCGGCTGGTGCATTAGTGAGTCCAAAAGGCATCACTAAGAACTCATAATGACCGTAACGAGTCCTAAATGCAGTCTTATGTACATCTTCATCTTTGACATTCAGTTGATGATATCCTGACCTTAAGTCGATCTTGGAAAAATAACTCGCTCCTTGAAGTTGATCGAACAAGTCGTCGATCCTGGGCAATGGATACCTATTCTTGATAGTAACTTTGTTAAGTTCACGATAATCGATGCATAGACGCATCGATCCATCCTTCTTCTTGACAAACAAGATTGGTGCTCCCCACGGAGACGAACTAGGTCTAATAAAACCGTTGGCTAGCAAATCATCTAGTTGTGTCCTCAATTCCTTCATCTCTGTTGGTGCCAACCTATAAGGCGCTCTTGCAACAGGTGCTGCTCCAGGAATAATGTCAATCCTGAACTCCACTTGCTTATCTAGGGGTAAACCAGGTATTTCTTCAGGGAATACTTCTGGATATTCAGAGATAATGGGTATGTCTTCGATCTTAGGCTTTGGTTCATCAATAGTTACTTGCGCCATGTAGATAACACAACCCTTCGTCAAACACCTTGATGCCTTGAGCATGGACACTTGCTCAGGCATTCCGTACTTAGTATCTCATTGAATTGTCAGAGGCTCGCCATGAGGAGTTCTGACAACTACTTGCTTCTTTGCACAAACGATCTGGGCTTGGTTGCGAGACAACCAATCCATGCCTATTACTATATCGAAACCAACTAACTTCAAAGGAAGTAAGGATAACGAAAAAGAGTGGTTCCTAATGGATATGAAACATCCATCTAACACAGTTGAGGCGGTTTCTAAGGTACCATCAGCTAATTTCACCTCATATTTCACACTTAGGGTTTTAATAGGTAAATTCAGCAACTTACAAAACTTATTATCTACAAATGACTTATCCGCCCCTGAATCGAACAATACCCTCGCATAAACATCATTTATAAGAAAGGTACTTGTTATCACGTTATCATACTGCACTGCCTCTTTAGCATCCATTTTGAAGACCCTAGTGTTGGTCTTTTTACCTTCTTCTGGTTTCTTGGCATATTTTGGGCAGTTTGACTTAATGTGCCCTTTCTCGTTGCAGTTGTAGCAGGTTGCATCCTTCAACTTTTTGCAATCTAAGGTCTTGTGTTCCTTGGATTTGCAGATCCCACATCCAAAAGTCCTTGATTGTGTCTGCGAGTTCGATTCCAATCTACACTTTCCAAAGTGATGTTTCTGACAAACTTTGCATCTGGGTTTCTCACCCGACTGTTGGTTACCTTTGTTGAACCCTGAATTCTTCTTGTTCTCATGGTTCCCTTTGTGTTTCTTGTCTGAACGACGTGAGTTATCATCCTCACGCTTTCTCTTACCTTCTTCTGAATTCTTTAGCGATCTCAACCTGACCGCATCTAAGGTAAGAGACAAAGATAGATCAGCTGCTGATCTAAAAGTAGCAGGTCTTGAAGCCTTAACACTGGCTTTGATTTCTGGGGCTAAACCCCCAATGAAGCGAGCAATCCTTTTGGGTTCTGGTGTCACAAGGTAAGGAACCAATCTTGACATCGTGTTGAAGCTTGTAAAATAAGCTTGGCAATCTAGGTTTTTCATAACCAACGATAAGAAATTTGACTCAATTCTTTCAACCTCATGCTGAGGGCAGTAATTTTCCTTAATAAGAGCAACAAACTGATCCCATGTCAGATTGTAGAGTGGGATCTTTCCACCTGCTTGAATGATAGATTTCCACCATGCTAATGCCTCTCCCTTGAATGATTGGGATACATACTTCACTACATCCCTTTCAGCACAACCGCTGATATCGACCACGGTGTCCATCTCATCTAACCAAGTCATACAGTCAATTGCCCCCTTCTCCCCAGTGAAATCCCGGGGTTTGCCGGAAACAAAGTACTTATAAGTACAGGACTTGGTACGTGGTTCATCATCAAATACTATCCTCTTGGATGGAACACTGTTTTGGTTTAAGGAATGTTGATCATCATCTTTCTTTGGCTCATCTTTCTTAGAGGGCGGCTTGCTGTGAGCCTCTGAATGAGTCTTAGGCTTGGAATGCTGTGCGGATAGGGTCCTACTTCGAGTCCCGCTAGATTCATTATGCTGCCGCTCTATAGCTTTTGTAACAACATTGTCTATTAATGCTTGCAGTTCGGCACCCGCTATGTTAATTCGGGTATTATCATGATCCTCCCTTGGGTGACTGTTGATCTCATCCGAGTCAGCCATGTAGTTTGAACTGTTACATAAGATATTGACAATAATTTATTTGGGAGTTTATTATGGAATTGTCTTTTATGGCAATTCATTAAGCATGGTAAGCACAGACCATATTTGGTTAATTTGTTAATCATATTTATTTAGGATTTTTATTATAACTTATCCTAATTATAAAACAATAACAGTATTATTAGTGGCAAAAAAAAAGCCTAGTCGCAAGGACATTCTAAATCATAGGCCATGATTTCAGAGAATCAAAGCATTAAGGTTTGAACATAGTTCTTTACCTTTTTCTGACAGGGAGTCGTAGACTACAATTGTCTTTTGTCTTATTTGACATTTATTATGGCCCGTAGGCACTACATCACCAATGGATGTTTAATATGTGATCATCTTAATTGATGACTTAAACCCCTGATTTATAGATCATCAGGTTAGGATAGGAATCTTTTGAAGAATCCTATTATAAGAATGACGTGTGTGATTTTAACGAATCACGTCTGCCAGGAGCGTTAACATGTTTTCAGATGTTAACAGGGATTTGAATCTTTTTAAATAGGTCTTACCATCTTGGCCAAGTCTGATAACGACATGCAGGCTAGGTTATACCTTTAAGATTCTTATTTAATATTTAAATAGGCAGATTATTTTAAGAGGAACGATTTTTTTGATTTATTTATCTCATGTATAATATATTTATGCATATAATGACAAAATGAAATTTTTAAATCTAACATTCCATTAACCATTAAAAGGAGTACATATTGCCCTAAACGGGACTTTTAACAGAGATAACTTGCCCACGCAGGGGCTAAACTGATAATACAAGTCCTCGCAGGGACTGATAAAAAAATGTCCACGCAGGGACTTGATTGAAATAAGGAAATACAACAATACATATAGGGATTCAATGATCCCTCTTCTTATTTCCTTTTAACAAGCTTGCCAGGCCCTTGAGAAATCCCCGGTTGTTCCTACGTTCTTCTTGAAATTCTCGTTCCACCCTGTTTAGTCTGTGGAGGATTTCCTCCTATTCCGGTGGGGAAAACCGTGGTGGCTGCGGCTGGTGCTGAAACTGAGGTTGAGCAGGTGTTTGATACCCACGAGCTGGGTATCCCATTCCCCAGAGGGCTCCATATGGTCCTTCAGGATGAAGGGCGTTGTAGTTTGCAGCTACAAGGTATGGGTCGGCTTCAGCATAGTTGTAGTTAGTGTGAGCCGGCTGCTCAAATGGATCGTACGCCGTTGGACTGGCGTATGTAGGAATCGGGTTACCAAATCCCAATGGTGGCGGTGGTGGTGCAACTGGTGTAGAATTCACTTCTGAAACTGGGTTTGAAGGCCCACCCATTTGTGGGTCTTCATGCAGTGGCGGATAATGACTGCCACTTGAGTGTTGGGGGGTGCTAAAGTGAAAACCCCTTTCTCGCACGGACATTCGTGCGCCTGCTCTTCTACGCCTCGGTGGTTCTGGAGGTGCTAGTTGTACTGGCGGCGGTGGTGGCGGTGGCGTGACTGCCACGAAACACGAATCCTCGGAGGGATCCTGCTGCTGCTGCTGCTGGTGAGGTGATGAATGGTGAGAGGGTGTAAAGTACCATTCATACTAGTTAAATCTCGCATGGTAGCTCTCTAGGCCACGGTAAGGTGATCCATGGAAGGATGACCCATCCGAAATCTCGATGGGGTGAGTAGGTGTCCCAGAAGGTGGTTCGACAGGATCCGTGTCCTCATCTATATCCATTCCCTGAGCTTCGGGGAAATGGTCTTCAGGTCCTAGTGGGTTAAAACCCACTGGTTCTTCGATATAGTTTGTCGGGTTGAACCGGCCCTGGAAGACAGGAGTGGGGTCGCGAAAGGAATGGTGCGAAAGGGATCGCTGCAACGGCAAGAAGGAGTGGCGTGAGTCTTCAGGCTCGTTCTCTGATTGCGGCCCAACGGAATGGCGGTAAGGAGGCGTTGAGCTAAACAAAGTAGATCGCTTAGCGGGCTCTAAATGGATCCTCCAGTCTCCTTGAGGACCGGCACTCATGGCAGCAGAAGGAGTTCGCCGGTGTGAAGGCCCGGCTTCGTGATCGTTGGGGGCGTGGATTGGCCCCTTGCCTCGTCCTCCTCTTCGGAACCTCGGTGGCATATTTCCTGTCAAACTAATGAAAGATACAACAAAGGAATATAAAGGACAAGTTAGAATTAAAAACAATTTGGATTAGTCCTAAGTTCTTTGTCTAGACTCGAAAATTTAGGAATGTGCAACTGTGTAACTGAGATTAAACACAAAAGGCTAGCGTTTAATTCACTCAGTGTTGGCTCTGATACCAACCTGTCACACCCCGATATTTCCACGTATTACCGGTGGGCCCGGTGGGGAGTATCGTGACGTAGTTGATATCATCATAGTCAAACAACACAAATTATAAATGCACAGCGGAAGCAAAATGTATGAATCACATTACAAACCGAATAAATAGTAATATCAAAGTATTACAACGGACTGTAAAAGATTCACAGGCGGATCAAAATATAAATAAGATCATTGTTCAACAGACTTTAACATCTAGAGCTTGCAAGACTTGATTATTGATGCCTGGAGTAGCCAGCCTATTTCGTATAGTACCTGCACTTAACCTTTTTGGAAAATACGTCAGTTTACACTGGTAAATACAATTAACTGTCTCATTTTGAAAAGAGTTTAAGAAAATTAGTTTGAGTGCACATGGCATAAAGTATCTTTTATAACTTGGGATAATTATTTATAAATAACTTGTATACAGTTTTACATGTTTGTCGTCCATTTAGGACCCGGTTAGAAGATTCGGTTTAACAAGATTAAAAGACACACCACTTGGTATATTACCCACAAGAAGATACCCTTCTTGTGGACTACCTTTTTACATACGCAGCTGTCAGGTGTATGCCTACACCCCGTTCTTAAGTCGTGACCATTTCTAAAGAATGAGCCGAGGATATCCAGGACACGGTCATTAACCCCCCCAAAGGCATTGCATCAAACAAGACAGAATAAAACGGGTTATGCATCTTTTTAATCAATTATCTGATTGTACGACTTCATACCCGACCAAGCGGTATTATTATAATACCGTACCCCAAGCTCGTATAGGGAAAATAAGTTGAAAGTATTTACCTGAGCAAATATTCAAATTTATCTCAACCGTATTCAATCAGCAAGTGCAGATAGCTTTTACTGGTCTCCTAAATCTGGAACGAAGGTTTTAATAACCTATTAGATTCCAAACGGGTCTTAATTAAGCCTAAACTTAGACCGGTTAGTTTTAAAGAAAAGTATACGGTTCAAAATGCATGATTAACTGAAGACCAGATTAGAATGTGATTTAGTCCCGACAAGTTTGAAGACTGGTATAATATGGATAAACTAGACACATTCTGGATTTTGAGAAGAAAATGATAAGGGTTGACCCGTTTCGGTCAATTTACGCAAACTAGTTACATAAACCGAACTGGACGCGAATAACGCATAACGGGTAACCAAAAGAGTCATGAATAGGTTTCCTATGTTAATATGCTTTAATTATGTTGTGATATCCGTCGGATACCTTCCATTATGCCCAAAACGAGTTTAATCTCAATTTAAGCCCCGTAGGGGTATTTTGGTCATTTTAAAGATTATAAAAGAGATTAACTAAAATTCTGATGTTCGGGTCTGAAGTAATTAGTAACATTACTTATTTTAATAAGTTATATCAGTAGGTGATAAGTCTTATATGACAAGAATGGTTTTAACCCAAACTATATGTTTAAAATGCGTAAAAAGTCGTTTTAAGCGATTTCCGGGTTAGAATAGGAAATCTGAGTTCCTGATCAGTTTATATAGTTTAAATTACTTCATTTATAATATAAAATTAGTAGTAAATGATTTGGTGTCAAGATGTCGTGTAAAACTCATTTTATAAACGAAAAGATTATAATCGGTAATTACCGAATCAAGGTAATAACCCCACGTTATGATCAGTTTAAAAATAATTAAAAATCTTCAAAAATCTTCAAAAATCCCAAAATATTATATTACATCAGTGGGTAAAAGGTTTGGTGTCAAAAATTGGGTTTAAATAGGCTTTGCGTTAATTATGTCGTTTAATTAATAAAAGACCTCCTAATTACGCTATTGAGCATAACTCCTAATCTAGACCTCAAACTGATGTGAAAATTTAGGGACATGTTTATAAATCTATAACAAAGATAATTGTCCTCTCACATTTCCAAAACTCTCGTTTTATGATCAAAAGGGCATTATGGTCAACATTAAGCAATTAACGGAAACGTGTAAACGAATCGGAAAATCAACGAACCAATCACAGAGGGTTATACTATCATATAACCCGGTCCTAATGAAACTCTTACGCATTTCTAAATCATGCTAATATGGGTCAGAACTGAAAGTCAAAGCAGTGGTCAAAGTATGCGACTTTCGGTTCCGAACCGGTCCTAAACTGAAAATTGTCGGGTCGGACATGCTTAGACATGTTCTTGCATTGATTACCAAGTTATATGAGTGGTAAAACAGGTTACATGTCTTCTACATTGCTAATTATGTGTTAATTCGAAAATTAAGTTTCTGTTGACTTTTTCGGATTAAGTTTGACCCGACATTTGACCTAGTTAGAGCGGGAATCAGAGGGTGCCCTTTTAAGGGTTTATTGCCCACCTAATTACCAACTTATAACTACTTTCAATTTGGCTAATCACCAGACCATTAGTGATTAATCGATAAGTCAAACCTGAATTACGACGGTTTGACTTTAAGCTAATTAACTAAGTAAAACACGATTAAGGAAGGTCAAGGAAGCTTACCAAGGTCCTATGCACGACTAATGATGCTTAGGAAAGGCTCTTTTGCTCCAGAAATCCTCAGGAGTTGAGTTTGAATGAATGATCAAAAATTGAAATAATGTGGGTCTTTATATAGTGATCTTGATTGATAAAGATGATGCCAAAGAACTCTAGGATTGATCCCTGATCAATTACAAGTGTCCCTAGTGCCTAAGAACTAGTTTGTGCTGCACATGGTATTGAAAACTAGCAATATAAGTCGGTTAAACGGGCTGGACAGACACCTGTGATGTTTCTGATGCTGGGACTGTCTTACGGACCGTAAGATAAGAGTCTTGCGGACCGTAAGTACCTGTTACGGACCGTAAGACCTTGGCTTTGCGGTCCGTAATCAACTTTGCTTTATTTCTCCCAGATGACATCCTTGCGGACCGTAAGGCTAAGCCCTTACGGTCTGTAACCGATGACCAGAAGACAAAAATTTGAGAATCTCTTGAGTTTGACCATGCAACTTTGATATTACGAATTAGGGCCTTTATTATCAGTATGGGGCCACTTGATCATGTCTGAACAGTTATGACAACCTTGCTATGCTTTAAAATTGTCTTGGATTCTTTTGAAATGGGCCATGAATGAAGGTTTGTCGTATACATTCTCATAGGATACCATCTTTGCAATTTGAATCAATTATTATTAGTATTAACCGGATTTGAATGTATATCAGATGTTTATAACACAGGTTAAGGTTTGGGATTTATACATAGGTCGCTCAGAGGTATTTATTAACATGTCGACGCTTTTAAATTCTACCTTACATCTTGTAACTTGATCCGTAATTTATGACACATTTATCTTATGTGACACGTGTCTTTATTTTATGGGACATAAATTTTCGAGGTGTTACAGCTTCTTTATATGTTCAAGGTTCAATCTACGAAATAAAGAAACTGAGTGAGAATTGAGTTTGCAATGGAACAATTTTAGTATAAAAACAGGTAAGGCCATGGTCAATTTGGCTTCTTCTGCGAACTCCTGATTGCAGTTCTCCTATTATTAACTCCTCGGGGTGATAAGATAGCGTCCTCGGCATAACTTCACCAGGAACATTCACCTCGCTTTCCAAATTTGTAACATTCTGGTCCACAACTTGTTCATCAAAGTGGACTGTCTGGTCTGAAGATTGGATCTGCTCACCCTCAGATTCTGAATCTCCGCGATCAAAGGTCGGGCTATCTGAATCAGACTCTGAATCATCATCATAAACAGTTGTCGTCTGATTTTCTGGAGCATGCTCTAGTTCCGAAGTATTCGGAGTTTGCTGAACATCATCATTTTCACCAGCATTACTGAGATCAGCTTCATTATCATTGGAAGTATGTTGACGTTTAGAAGAACTTGCTGGAAATCTGCCCTGGGATGCTTCATAATCCCGTAAAATGTCTAATTCATCAAAGTACTCTGGCTCTTCTAGTGAATCGAATGAATCCCATAAAGAATTATAATTGAATCGCCATGAGTCTGCGAGCTTCTGTGGAGGCATTGTGTAGCCTTGACATTCAACGTGATGTGCTTCGATGATCCTCCTGAGACTTGGAACAAACACTCGTCTTAGTGGACTAGAGTAGCCCACAAAGATTCCTTCCAAATTCTTCAAACCAAACTTTCCATCGGGATCTAGAACTGTGCAGGGAGACCCGAACGGTTCCAGATATTCAAGATTTGGCTTGCGATTGTTGATCAACTCGAAACACATTTTATTATGCATCTTCACAGTAAGTACCCGGTTGAGAGTATAGCAAGCGGCAGATACAACTTCTCCCAAAAGTTGATAGGTAACTTTGAATCAGCTAGCATCGTTCTTGCCATTTCGATCAGCGTTCCGTTCTTTCTTTCTGCTACTCCATTCTACTGTGGAGTATATGGTGCGCTGAACTCTTGCAATATACCTCGTTTGTCGCAGAATTTTTCCATTCTGTTGTTTTTGAACTCCATACCGTTTTCACTTCGTAGTCTGCATATATGGGTCTGGTACAGGTTCTCTATCTTTCTGAATAACCTCAGCAAACTCTCAAATGTTTCATCTTTAGACTTCAGGAACATCACCCACGAGAATCTTGAATAGTCATCGGTAACCACTAGGCAGTAAAGATCTCCAGTAATACTTTTGATATTCACAGGATAGAAGAGATCCATGTGAAGTCTTTCAAGTGGTTTTGAGACTGAGTTCACCATTTTCTCGGATGAGATTTCTTGTGTTGCTTTCCTTTCAGACAGCTAATACATTCTCCCTCCAGGTGAAAGTTCTTCAAATGAACACTTTTAACAAAATCATTGTGAACTAGGTGATTCATCTTACGTAGGTGAATATGGCCCATTTTTCGATGCCATAACACTGACTCCTTTTCAGTAGCTTTCGATACAAAACACTGAGGGTGACCTGTGGTAGTCGTAGCAATGCTCATATCCAACACGTACAGATCGTTTACCCTTGGTGCTCGCATGATGATCCACTCCTCGGGAATAACAAATCCCGACTTTAGAATCAGACACTCCTTGTCGGTAAAATGAGTTGTATACATCCTGTCACAAATCTGAGAAATGCTGAGCAAGTTGTTCTCCAGCTCCGGTATGTAGTTGACCCTTTCAAAAGTAACGACACCGTTTGATAGCATGCCCTCCCCGATTATACGTCCTCCTTGGTTTCCCGTGAAACCGACATAACCACCGTTGAAACCTCTAACATCGTACAAAAGGGTCTTTCGCCCTTTCATGTGCCGGGATGCTCCACTATCCATAATCCACTTCGAGATAGACCGTGGGAGCTCCTGCACATTTTACAAACAGTTTAGTTAGAAGTTGAAGCAATCCAAGCCTCCTTTGACTCGGGTAGCTTGACGTTAAAGTGAGTTGTTGTTGTGTATAGTGGTGGGAAGGTGTTATCGTTCACTTTCAAGATTTCCTTGGTTCCAACCACAACCTCTTTGTATAGAAAGAATTCGTCTTTTTGAGGTTGACCAGATGGCTGTACCTTCTTCGGAACATACTTCTTCCCTGGTGGGGTCGATGTTTGTTTCTCAAGCTTCATGAAATAATCCAAAGGTACATCTATCTTAACCTTTTCGGTTGAAGATGGTTGTTTTGGCTAAACCTTTGGTTTTGCTTCAACAGATGTCTTGGCTTGTGTTTTTTACTTTGGCATCCATGTTTGTTGAGGAGAAGCAACCCGTTTGTAAAATTTATCATTTTTCTTTACCGGTTGTGATGGGACCGATTGTTTAACAGGTTTAACTTCAGTTTTAACCTTTTCAGATTTCGAGATATTCTTCTCAACATACATTGGAACTTTACCTTTGACATCCTTATTCTTTTTTGGATTCTCAACAACCACAGACTTAGGTTTCAAATTGGTACACTTTTGTGCTATGTGACCAACTTTATTGCATTTGAAGCAAGTACGGGTGTCAACATCCCGACTCTTACCTTCGGTCTGCGGCTGTGAGGCCTTTTTAGCAAAAAAATCCTCATTAGTTTTTGAAAAGATTTCTGATTCTTGTTCGGAAATTGAGTTTGAGCTCTTCACAAACACTTTCTTTTCAACAAACTTTTGTTTCTGAAAATTCCTTTTTGGGTAACTCTTACCCCTTGATATCCACCCGACCATCTTTTTTGATTGTTTTTGTTAAAACGTGGTGGCACAACAGTTTTCTTGTAGTAAGATTTATCACGTTCAAAGTTTAAAAACCTCTTAGAACTTGTTAACCCTTTAACCTCAGAAACATTGATCTCAACAAGTTTGAAAACCTTATTCAGTTTATCCATGTTCACATTCTCGATCGGAAACTCAATATCCGAGTACAACTTATCCGAACCTTGCATCTTGTACATGACAAGACTTGGCTCATCACTTAAGTTGTCCTGGGATTTTGGTTTCGGGATGTAGTTGTTTAGAAAACATTCTTCATCCTCAACTGTTAAGTCATTGTCAGATTTTAGCACTTTATCAACAACATTTTTCACAACTTCAGATTGAATACTGTCTTCATCAGACTGTGAAGTGAATGCGACATCAAGGTTTTTTGTAAGTTTTTCAACATCGGTTTTCTCACTTGTTTCATATTCGTTAGCCAACCCAGATTGTTTCTTTGAAAAATTGTTGAGCACAGGTGGTGGAACTTGATGATAACCCACCCTTGTTCCATCTGAGTAAACATCCTCACCAGCTTTGTTCTTCTCAATTGGTTTGGGAACGATGTGATGAAGAACAAAGCTAGCGGAGTTATAGCTGTTAAGCTTCATATTTATTCTCTCGTTTTCGATCTTAGCTTCTTAAAATTGAAGCTTGAGATTCACGATCTCATCCAGTTGCTGGTTTATCAGTTTCTCTTTCGCTTGAAGAACTCCTGATAGATGAGTGTTTTCTTTGTAACTTTTACCGTTGCGTTCATCGGAATCTTTTACCGTTCTTTTGAGCGTATCAAAATTTTCTGAAATTTTTCTGTTTTCAAGAGTTATTTTTTCATTTTCTTTCTAAAAACGTTCAACATCACTTTTATCTTTTTCAATCTTTTCAGTTAATTCTTTGATTCTGCCACTTGAAGCTTTAACCAATTTATCTCGACTTAGAACTTCTCTATCGATTATACCAATTTTCTCAACTAGATCCTGAATTCTTATGTTTAAGAGATATTTATGTGTGTTGCAGACGTTGCACTCTTTCGTGCAACCTTTGCAAACATTTTCGGTTTTAGCACAATCATCCTTACCTGATTCGTTTTCTCGAACCACTACTACTGACCTTTCCTGATGACTCAGAACTAGAAGCAGACTTGGAATCTACCTCAAGCGCTTTTTGCCATTAGAACTTTGTCAGCCATCTTCGTCAGATTCTCGGCTGTCATATCCTTTGTAGTGTCAATGATCCCTTCGTCCACCTTCTTCGGTTCCAAGGACCTCAGATATTTTTAACGACTCTCTTCTCTGAGTCTTTCTTTCTCGGCTCTTTTTGAATCGTCGATCTTGATCTGTTCTTCTGCTGGCGGGATTGATTTCATGAGAGTTTTGACATCAATTGTTGATGGATCAACGCAAATGTTACCTTATGGATCTAAGTAACACTCATGATCCGGATCCCACCTCTTTGCCTTTTTAGCTTCTTTCCAAGCTTCGTAGATCTTTTTCTTCATTCTTTGGGCCATAGACCTTTCACGATTGTATGTTGACTCTGTAGCTACCATAAATGCGAAACCGACTGCGTCCTCATCTAGCAAAAATTCACTCCAATCAAAACCCTCATCATCCTGAATTACTGCCAATGCTCTTGATTTTTCTTTTGGAGTCTCCTCAATCTGCTTCATCCTTAGTGGCTCATCTCGGTTTCTATGATAAACTTCCTTTCTATAATAATCATCATGAAAAGGATTTGTTGTGTCATTTACTGCCGAGTTTCGACTTTCTCGCTTGAAATGCCCTTTCTGCTTGCATTTGAAGCAAGTCACCTTGGATTTGTCGAAACCGAGTTTTGTTGAAGGACCTCCAATAGAATTTCTCCCGGTAATTTCCATAAACCTTTGAGCTCTGCGAACTACACTCGCCATGCACCAGCGAATATCGATCGGCTCCATCTCCTCTGGATCGATTTGATCATAGTCTTCTTTGGTTAGATTAGTGTTCCCGATCTTTCCAGCTACTAAACTTTCGTACGACTCCAGAATCGATGCAAGGAATACCATCTGCTGCTTTGTTGTTTCTTCGTTGAAATTATGTGTGTTTTTTATATTAACAGTAATATTGCAATGGAATACATTCTTTGAAGCATTCTATGACTGCTGATTGTTCGACACAGATGAAGAAGATGTACTGGAACCAGTTCCGTGAAAACCACTATTTGATGAAGAACCATTGTTGGGCTTTTCTTGTGATGCGGCATTTGAGCTTTCAGCACTAAAGGCAGTTTTGGTGAAGTAACCTTTGGAATCATACTGCCCCGATAGTATAGATCAACGTTTTGTTGATATAGCGTCTGCTCACTTTGTTCATCTCCTTTATCTCCAGCTCGTGACCTTCAAGTCTCTCGATCACCCAATCTACTGTCATCTCTACAGCTGGCTTGGTGTTTTTGAGCACTAGACCGAAATATTGCCAGTCCTGCTCGTTTCGCAAAGCCTCAAACATTTTGTAAACCATCTCATCTTCGTCTTTCTTGATTCCATATCTGATTAATTCTGCCTTCAGATGACAGAATCTTTCAATCATTTGACATACACTCTCGTTTTTCATATATGTGAACAAATCAAATTCCTTTTTCAACAGACTTTTCTTATTTTTCACTATTTCCTCACCCCCCCCCCCCGTACATTTCTTCTCGAGTTTTCCCCATAAATATTTTGAGTTATCATAGTCGATAAGTGATATAATATCATCTCGAACGGACTGATGTAATAGAGCAATACACTTATGTTCAGATACAAAATCTTCCTGTTCATTATCAATCAAGTTCTCATGATCTTCCCTTGAAGCCTTGAAACCATTTTTCATGCATTTCCAGCTATCGTAGGCAAATGCCTTTAACCACCCATCGAACCTCTTAGCCCATATGTTGTAATCCTCGATTGCCATTAGCTTTGGGGGCTTGTTGTACGTTCCGTATGCATTATCAACGCTCAGTGAGTCAAAAATCGTCTTAGAAACAGTCTTTGGGTTCGAGTTGGTATTCGTGTTGTAGGCAAATATATCGCTGAAAGGGTTCAAGAATTCGTCTGCCATGATCGTTCTTGAAAATTCGAACACTTAGTCAAATTTCAAAAAATTTCGAACTTAAACACTTGGATCGAATGGCCGTTCGTACGGATGACACAACTGATCAAAGTAACAAGTGATGCCAAGTGACGAATGGCAATCCAATCGGATGGCGATCTGATCGGATCGTCATTCGTTAATGTGTAACTTGGACTTTCAAACACTTTGTAGGATCGTTTTCTGACCCGAAGGAGTCGATCAGAAGAGTTTTTGCTCGATATGAGTGGCGGAAACAAACGTATCAAGTTCAATTCAGCTAGATATACACTTTAAACTGTCTTTTGATTGATTTGACAAAGATTTACAGCAAATAGACACTTCGGCAACACTTCGGCTCTCAAACCGGAATGTTCACAACTCCCTCAAATGAAATCAGATCAAGGGTATTTATAGGCTGCTGATTTCGCTTGAACCTGCTTGTAGGATCGTTTTCTGACCCGAACGAATCGATCAAAAGATTTTTTGCTCGATACGAGTGGCGGAAACAAACGTATCAAGTTCAATTCAGCTAGATATATACTTTAAACTGTCTTTTGATTGATTTGAAAAAGAGTTACAGCAAATAGACACTTCGGTAGCACTTCGGCTCTCCTCAACACACTCGCCAAACACCACTTTATATCCATCAATTCCATTTCTTCAGCATCAATATGATCGTAATCCTCTTTTGTCAACATTGGGTTCCCGATCCGACCTGCCACTAAACTCTCATATGATTGTAACACAGTCACCAACAAAGACATGTGACTTTTTGCAACCTCCTTAGTGTAATTTTGACAATTTTCAAGATCTAATACCATGTTGCACTGCAATTTCTTTCCATTCTTTGTTGTTGAAAAATTTGGATCATATGATGGATATGAAGAAAATTCAGTTTTGCTGTTTGATCCTTTAGATGACCCTCCTGATGAACTTTTAGCATTGAAAGCAGTCTCAACCTTTGGTGACATGTTGGTCTTATCACTGATACCTCCTTTGTAATAAAGACTGATATCTTGTTCACCATCAAAATCCTTCATGTCACACCCCGACTACGTAAAACATCAAATCGTGGCGGAAACGTCGGGGAGTGTTGTAACAGAATTATTGTTTCACAACCATGGTAATTAAAATTTCATTTTATTCAACAACCAAAGGTGGAATACATTGTTTCAAAACATGAACCAAGAGTACACAACATAATTAAACTAAGTCTATCTTTATTTTAAGTCTCTAAGGCACAGGTCCGCCCTAGTGTCACGATCATCATCCTAAGCGACAGCTCTTGAAAACACATGTGAAAATAGGTACGTCTGCATAAAAATGCCTGTGAGATACATAGGTTTTGTGAAAATAGGATTCATGACTTAAGTTTAAGAAGATGTTTAATAAAAATTCAGTCATGAACCTTGTTAATTGTTTTGTTTTATAAATCATTTGAAAAACGATAGCAAAATAGATGATATGTATATATAAAAGAATACTGTATGGTTAAAAGAATAACCAAGTAAAAAGAGTTTGTATAAACCAAGTTATTTGTAAAACAATGTTTAAGTGAAAATGTGATGTAAATGTAAATGTAAATGTAATATGTCTAAACTAAAGTGGCTTAAATGATGCTACAATATGTAATATCATACAAACACTTATATATAGGAAGTACCAGCGGCGTATCCACCATGCTTCTATCATATTACACACACCTCGTTATTTAAGTCACTCAAACCAACCAACATTGTAAAATATCCATGTTTAGTCCAATAGTCAAAAGTCATAGTATTATCCAAGTTGAATATAAGTCATGTAATGTGTAAACAAAAGTTATGTATGGTAAGTAAAATGAGACTACTTAAACCACAAGTAAAGATGTATAAAACAAAGTATCTTGAATAAACCAAAAGTTATGTTTTGTAAAATAAATGCATGTTTTACTGATATAAACATTTATGCGGTAAGTTAACGCATACATTCAAGCCTTGAGACATACGGATAACCTTAGAGTAAAGATTATCAAAGTAAAATGTTTTCGGATTCAGTCATTCCTTACATCCAAACAAACCTAGGATGTCAGGAACGGGATTTGTCAAGTCCTATGGTACCATTACTTACTACCGAGCGGCGTAGCTAATGTTAATGAATGTAGTTTAGTCCCGTTAACTGTACAAACCAAATGTCATACCAAAAACAAACATGTAATGAAAGTAATGTACTAAGTATGCTAAGTCAACATACAAGGCAGAAAAGTCATGTAAATCAATGTGCTAAATATGCTAAGTTAACATATAAAGCAGAAAAAAAGTCATGTAAATCAATATGCTATCATGCCAAGTAAACATGCATAGCAAAAGAAGATGTTAAGTAAATTAATATGCTAGCATGCTAAGTAAACATACATATCAAGACAAAATGAAATTTATGTACTAATAGTGTACTAATGAACATGGCAACTATATGATACGAAAACATGGAAAGCACGAAAGTAACAAGTAGGCACATGTGTTTGACCCCAAAACGTTTGGAAAACAGTAAAAGAGGGGTCTATGTACTCACTTGAGATTGCTCAATAGACTTTAGATATCCACCAAGCAAAGCTAGAAGATTACGGATTCAAACGGCACCTAATATAGGTAACTACATTAATAAACGGACCTATTCGGAGGATCGGGTAGCATGAGGGTTCGTAAACCAAAGGAGTGTAAGAACTCATGTAATATGGTTTAACAAAGCCTACATACTAAAACGAAACTTATCCTAAGTGCTTTTGACACGTTACGACCCGTTTAGGTAGCTTATGCTACTTTAATGCGTTGTTCACGTAAAACGCGTTCGGACCGCCTAACTAGTCCTATGACAAGTAATGTATGCCTTAATATGTCTAATATTGTTGCTAAATCAGTTTAGATGTCAAAATTTGGGTTACATATGCTTAAAATGAATTTTGGCGTAAAAAGGGCATTTTGGTAATTTACCTAAGGCATATATACTACCTATCATACAACTAACTAAATGTCGTGACCATAAGGTATAACCTTGGAAGGTTATTCCCTATAAAACTATGGTCACCTAATGTGTTTGGTCGGATCCTAATGATTGACCAAATGGGTCGGATTCGAAAGCATAAGCGATTGATTAGATCGCTTACCCTTACGACGCTAGACAAGCACAAATCTAAAAGTGACGAGCTAAACATGCTAGAACATGTTTAGTTAAGTTAGAGTAGTTTGGTTACACAATACGTGAGAAAACGCATTTTGGCCGAAACTATGACTCGTCACTGAGCCTAGATAATGTGGTAATCAGTAGGTATAGTCGCTATGGACTATAACCATCGTGATTACGCTCACGTTATGAAGTTCAAACGAACTTCGCATTGACCATAAACTGGTCAATGCAGAAAGTCAAACGCAGTTTGACTTTAACGCTAAAATGAATGAAAAGAACGAAAGAATACTTACAGAGGGTCCCCGCAAGTTTGATGATCCAAGTATTTCTCAGGTATGAAGTGTTGCACACTTCAACTTAGAGAAAATCTCAGAAATCAAGTGAGTTGCAAGTGAACTATGGAGGGGTATATATAGTTTTCGTACAACCGTTAGGATCGTTTCTTGAAAACCGAGATTCAATCCCAGCCGTACACATCAAGCCCATAGATTTCCAAAACCAGGGGAGCCCCTAGAAATGCTTAAAACCAGGTGCAAAGGTGGGATCAAGCTGGAAGTAGCTGTAACCAACTTTCTGCTGATCTGGGCAAGCTTTACGGACCGTATGGTCCTCCCCTTACGGACCGTATTGTGACACTCTGGATTTTTCCGAGCAACCTTCTTGTTTCAATATTGCGTGTACATATTATTAAATGAAAGTTTGTGATTCATCTCGATGTGCTATGTATTGATAATGTGTACGTATAATGTATAGTTATATATATATATATGTGTATGTAGTGAGCCGAGACCACGAACCCGACTCGAGACCACTCGGTCTCGAGTAAACAGTTGGGCCGGTTGGGCCATGCACCCGAGAAACCCACTCGGAAACCCATTAGGGTGCACCAACTCAGAACGTATAAAACCCATGAGGAAGACCAACCTTGCCACTTTTCACCATTTGCAAACATTCCCTCACACTCACTTCCTCTCACTCTTATCCACCCTCTCAACAAAACCCTAACCACATCACCCTCTCCTCTCCCTTGGATTCAACTGGCAACAACAAGGAACCTCGGTCAAGCTCATTATCATCACTCGGAGACTTCACTTCATCATCTTCTTATATACCTCGGTGTCACATATCAACCGGTTAGTGTTTTAGATGTTCACTAGGTGTTTATGTGTATAATGGTGCTACTTGCTTTGAATGATTAAATGGTGGATGAAATATGTGAACTCTTGTATGATAATGAATTGCTAAGATTTTTGAATGCTGAATTATTTGCAGCTTGGGAATGTGTAGTGGTCATCTAACCCATGTGTTGGGTTCTAAATAATCTTGAACTATGAACTTTGTTTTGAAACTGTTTGGTTTATGCTTCTGCTGCTTACTTAAACTGTTATTTGAACTTAAACTTTTAAAACTTTAAACTATGATGTTTACGAACTATTGTGGCTGGTGAACATTTTTACTAATAACCAATGCTCAGTATAATTGGTGGCTGGATCCTGGTCATGTCACGCCTAGCGGTGGTACTCCGCATGTGGTTTTGGGGGTGTGACATGTATGCTGGTCTGCAGACCAGCAACTTTCAAAGTTGACAGTTTTGGTCCCTGTGCGCATATGGTCGTGTTTTGGCACTTCTAACACCCGTCAAACCCATTTTTAAGCTCCCTAAGGATGTTAAAGTATGGGGAACATGAAACATGCTCAAAAATATGTCGGATGTCGGTTTGTTTGGCCGTACAATTGCGTTGTTTGGTTAATTACGACGGAAGTCGTAACGGACGCAAAAACGATCCAAATTGCGCGACGAATGGATTATTGACAAGCCAATCACTAAAACATAATATTTTAATGATTACATAAATTTTTGGATGTCCGGATGTATTCAGAACGTAAGCTATGCGCGAAAATGCAAACTTATGCACTTTTTGACGCTTTTAGTCCCTGAATGAGCAAAAAGTTTATTTTAGCACATCGAACCCCTCAAAGCCTATTTCTAAGCTATGTAAAGGATATTTAAGGTGTGTTTAACTTATGATCAAGTTCTAGAATGTCCGTTATAGTTTTAATCGGCATACTTTCGCAGTTTGTCGAATTTAGTCCCTGTAAGCGAATAGACTTGATTTTGCCATACCAAAGCCTTCAAAACTTTTTTCTAAGTTATGTAAAGGTTATTTAAGGTATTTTAAGCATATGTTGATGTTCCAAAATATTTGTCGCATTAAATTGATTACGTTTACGCATCAGTTTGCGTATAATTCTCCAGAAAGCGATATAGAGTTTGAAATTGAATAAAAATCAAAACATGAAAAACATGTCAAACATAAACAAACAAACATTGGGATCAAATAACTTTATTTCATTAATAACTGAACTGTTTATAATGATTACAAGCACAGATGTCACACTTCATTCTTGGGATTTTCCTTTGTTCCATCTCTTAAGCTTCAAGCTTTTCAATGAACTTATTCAGTGTTAGATTACTAAAATCTTTCTTGTTCCTCAACATCATGAGATACGTGCCCCAAGTTTCATGTGCCAAAGCATCAGCTAACTTCTAAATCAATTCTTCATTATCTTTTGTGATGCTCACTCTCTTCATTTGTACTAACAGATTGCAATATCTTTCAATGATCTGCTTGGTGCTCTCAGTTCTCAAACCACGAAATAGATCGAACTCTTTTTTTCAAAAGTGACTTTTTATTCTTAATCATCTCTTTACTACCGACAAACTTTGATTTTAATGCTCTCCAGATTGAATAAGCACTTCCATTATGTTGCAGTAAAACCAAAATATCTTCCTTCACAGCTTGATGCAATAGACTAATCATCATCTTTTCATTTATGTATTTCTTTTTATCATCAACACTTAGATCTTTAATAGCAATCTCCTCTTCATCATCATTCAATGGTCTAACATATTTCGTTTCAACACACTCCCAAGCATCCGAATAATTTTCTTGCACCTAATTTTCGAATCGTTCCTCCCATCCTTTATACTCTTCAATGTTTATAAGCTTTGGCGGTTTTTGCATAGTGCCCGTTTCATTTTCCATAGTCAAGTTCTGAGTAACACTAGCCGGAGTAGTCGAGGTAGTAGCAAATGCGTTATAGAATTCCTCTTCCATGATTCGGCAAAATTTTTCAAAATCTGACACTTTCAAACGAAATCAAACTCAATCGAAATCACCTTTTCAAATGGAATACCCGTTCAAACGAAATCACAGTTGAAGCGAAATCACCTGCACAACAATCTCAAGCGAAATACCAACTCACACGGAATCACTTTTCACACAAAATAAGGCTTTCAAACGGAATCACCCAAGTGAAAACTGATTTCGAGCGAAATTAACAGCAACTTCAAGCGAAATTATAATTCCGTGCGAAATTAATATGCAATTTCAAACGAAATTATGCTGATGTCATCATTCTCGAGCTGTTTTTGCCAAAATTGATTAGGTTTTTGTCCGATTTTAAGTCTGAAACTCTCAATGGTTTGTTAAAACACTTTTTCACACAATATGTGAGAAAATTAACAGATTTAAACCGTGAAAAGTTGTTTAATTTTGAAAAGAAGGTGTAGAAATCAGAATTTGCAGCTGAATTGGTAAGAACTCTTCCTCCTGAGCTCTGATACCACTTGTAGGATCGTTTTCTGACCCGAACGAGTCGATCAGAAGAGTTTTTGCTCGATACGAGTGGCGGAAACAAATGTATCAAGTTTAATTCAGCTAGATATACACTTTAAAGTGTCTTTTGATTGATTTGACAAAGATTTACAGCAAATAGACACTTCGGCAGCACTTCGGCTCTCAAACCGGAATGTTCACAACTCCCTCAAACGAAATCAGATCAAGGGTATTTATAGGCTGCTAATTTCGCTTGAACCTGCTCAAGCGAAATCACTTTCAAGCGAAATCAGTAATTTCGTTTGAACTGACTTGGTGATTTCGTGCGAAATTACATCACATCCTATTTTTGTCATTTTTCTCGAACAACGTGCCCTGATCTATCTAATACAATACAAGACTCGATACAAGACGAAGTCGACCGACGTATGCACCAATACACTTCAATACTTATACGGTCAGATGATGATCCGATCGGATGAGTAAGACGTCAGCAATGAAAACAAGAACAATATCTAGTGCAATCCGATCGGATGGCAGTCCGATCGGATGAGTGACCTCATCAAACTCGAAGAATAGTTCATGGTTTTTGATCAATTTGAACGTGTTTTAGCTCGAATTTTGGATTGAAACTTTGTAGGATTATGCTATTACAGATTCCGATCAGTTTGATACTAATTTTAGTCAATTTTGCCCGTAAATTATCCGTCAATTTTGAGTTTTTCTGAATTTTAGGTGTGAAAATATGAAAAACAGATAGAAATGTAGAAGAAGATGATGAAATGGTCAAAATCTTCGGTGAGATTTGACTGAAAACGTCTGAAAACGGCTGAAATCCTCATGAAATCGCTGTAGCTATCTCCGATTCGACCTCCTATGGCTCTGATACTACTTGTGAGCGTGTGCTAGCAGGAATCGGTTCTCTCTAAGATGAAGAACGTGGTGCGAATCGATCAATACAGAGGTGCGGAATCCCTCGGCATTGTCAAAGAATCATCAACAACGATATCAACGATAAACATGTCCAATCTCATTAGCTGATGTGAAAGTACAAAGATCCGTATGACAATTGGACAGAGCTTCGCTACACAAACTGGCCAAAGGTTCTAAACTAAGACCCCTACACTCCTATTTATAGGGAATCTTGGGAGAGGTGGTGTCATCCGGTCGGATGATCCCTATGTCATCCGACCTGATCACATTTGACAAATAACGTACCGTCTCCTGTTACGTCTAGATACAAAATACATACATACAAAAATGTACAACGATACATTACAGGACAAAATACATAGACTCGATACAGACGGAAGCTACAGACATAATGCACTAACATTGTGGACGGTGGCCGGAGATTTCAATTCGGTTAGAGAAGAGGCGGAAAGGCAAAATTCTAATTTTAATGCTTCAGCGGCCGACGACTTGAATAGCTTTATCGATGAAGCGAATTTTCATGAATACTCGTTGAAAGGTAGGCGATTTACTTTTGTGGCAGATAATAAGATGAGTCGAATAGATAGAATTTTTATCAATTGGAACTTCCTCATGGATTGGCCGAATGCCGAGTATATAGCCTTAAATCGGGATAAATCGGATCATTACCCATTGGTCCTAAAGATAATTTCTAGGAACTTTGTCCAAAACCTTTCCGTTTTTATAATTCTTGGTTGGGTAGAAAAGGTTTTAATGAGGTGGTAAGGAAAGCGCTGGAAGGCGTGAATTTTGTGGGGGCTCTGGATTTGCGATTACTTCACAAGTTTAGGAGGCTTCGTAATGTGATTAGTGATTGGAATGTGCAGCGGATTGATAAGGAGTTTGAGGAAAAAAAGGGTTTTGAAAAAATGATTTACATATATGGGAATTGGCTATGGAAGAAAGAGAGTTATTAGAGGCGGAATCGTGGGTGTTGGAAGAGTCAAAGAAGCGTATTCAAGAACTTGAAGAGTTTCATCAACGAGATCTTAAACATAAATCGAGAACTAACTGGACGACGTACGGAGATGATAATACAAAGTTCTTTCATGGGTGTATTAATAAGAGAAGGGTGGCAAATAATATTCCTGGTTTGATGGTGGGAGGAGTTTTGGGAGACTAAACCAAATATCATTAAAAGAGAGGTGCTTCAGTTTTATTGAGATATGTTTAGAGAAACCATGGCTTGTAGACCATTTTTGTGTTGTTATGATTTGACCAAGTTGACCGGGGAAGATGCGGACGGACTTCTCAGACGTTTTACTGTTCTGGAGGTTAAAGATGCGGTGTTTGAATGTAAGTCAAATAAAGCTCCGGGGCCGGATGGTTTTAACTTTCAATTCATTAAGTCTTTTTGGGAGTTTTTTTGAGGATGACTTTGTTGCAATTATCCAGCAATTTTATCAGACTGGGAGGTTTAGTATGGGTGTGGGTTCTTCCTTCATCACGTTGATACCAAAAGTGGGGGATCCTTCAGAGCTTGGGGACTTTAGACCTGTCAATCTTATTGGGATTATAAGTAAGGTGGTGTTAAAGGTGTTGCCGAATAGACCCAAGATGGTTATGGGCAAGATTGTGTCAGAATCTTAGACGGCGTTTTTGACAGGAAGATATATTTTAGATGGTCCTCTTATGGCCATGACGTTTTATCGTGGGCTAGAAAGAGGGGAAAGAAACTGCTTATGTTCAAGACTGATTTTGATAAGGCGTATGATAATGTGAATTAGGAGTTCTTGTTTTCAGTTCTTGAACAGATAGGTTTTCCTCCTACGTGGTGGCAATGGATCCGGGGTGTTTTGGTTTCGGCTAGATCCTCTGTATTAGTAAACGGGTCTCCAACATTTGAGTTCGATTGTCAATGTCACACCCCCAAAATCCTCTGTATTAGTAAACGGGTCTCCAACATGGAGGCGTGACTGACCAGGATCAAGCCACCAATCATATCAAACATAATAAGTATTAAGTGTAAGGTAAACTAAACGATATGAAAGGTGTTCCAACAAAACATGTTAAGTGTATAGCGGAAGCATAAAAATGTAAACCCAACGTAAGTAATAAGTTCAATGTTTAATGTTTCAACATAAGATCCACCATCCGTGCCCACAACGACCTGCTCCTCCCCGTGCAAGCTCCATATGTACCTAAGGTCCTGCAAGGCATGCAGCAGAGAGTCAACAACTAGTTGAGCGAGTTCACAGATAACAGTTCAGTAATAGTATAGCGTGAGTAGTAGTATGTTCGTTCGTTACGTCATGTATCGTATTAGTTTCCATCGCGGCCTCCCAGGCAGGTATGCGAAGATATTAGGGGATGTTTTTCCCAAGTATTCTAGACTAGGTTTATTTGTATCGCGGCCTCCCAGGCAGGTGTGCGAAGATTTGTAAATTTAGTTCGCGGCCTTCCTATGGCAGGTGTGCGAAGTCAGTCATAATATCGCGGCCAACCCTTGGCAGGTGTGCGAAGATCAGTTCAATAAGTGTTACTAGTCTAGTCGTATCTTATCGTTAGGTTCTACCGTCTGAGTATACACAATAATTCATCAAATCCCATTCCCACCCGGGAACCCCATGCCTTGGCTGTATGAACTCACCTTGGTTTGCTCGGTATGCTAGGTTATGTGCTCAAGTAAATCAATCACGTCCTAGAGTACGCACGTATACATAATCAGTTTATGTTCAAGTTGTTCACGTATAAACATGTAGCACGTATTCACAATCATATACAAGATGGTTACACTTAACAGCAGTTAAATATTCCAGTTAACACTTAACAGAATTAACTCAAGTTACTGTGCTGATTACTCCTTTGGCGAAACATACATTCGTCGAAACACATACTTTGGCGAAACACAATAGTTGGCGAAACAAAACTCTATTTCGTCGACAGTCCTTGGCGAAACACATTCTGTTTCGCCAAGAGGCCTGTTTCGTTGATTCATCAGTTACGTAAAAACCCTAATTCTGCCGTCATCATCATACATAAATCATACAGTCATTCAACATATCATATGCTAGCACGAACAAGTTATACAATACTATATCCTATTCATGAAATCACTAACAGCAATCATTTCTAATCTTATTATTCATGCTACACAAGAATCAAGGTTGAAAACAAATAAACCATCACATGCTTTATGACAATTCCATGTGCAATTATGAATGCTAACCGATCATGTAATTCTTATCTTTTTAGCTTCTCATACATAACATCAATAATAGTCAATAGGGTTTACATAAAGTAGCCGACAACCATACCACTAGCCCTAATACCATTGGACCAAAATTAAAGCAACATCATATGTAAATATGAAAATAATAGCTGACAACCATGCAGAATTCTTATCCTTTTGACCGCAACTATCATGTACCATCAATATAACAATATCATATCATCACTATCACTCCACAAATAATAATCGATTCATGTAAGAAAAAAAAAACAGATTGCTCATGATGGATTTAAATCTAACAGGTAACTAACCTCAAACAGAAAGCACAACGAATTTGTGAAAAGGCTTCACGATCTTAGTCCTGCCGTCGGTTCAAAGGGTAGCGAGAGAGAGAGAACGTGATAGGTGGTTAGGGTTTGCTTAAAGTTTTCCCGAATACGCGTAAAAGTTATATATAACTGAAACAACTCGCCACTGGGCCAAGGCCCACTTTTGTTTTCGTCGAGCTAAGGATGGCGAAACAAATCCTGTTTCGTCGGGTTGGTTCGGGGTGTAACAGTTTAATGTTTTTAACTTTTGAACAGATTACATGTTAAGTCACCAAGCATATAAATATAACAATCACATAGTGTCACAACATATAACAAACGTGCACGATTACAAAGAAACAAGTCGTATAAACAAACAGCTAAGCAATTAACGTGCAAAAAATGCGAAAGTGAAATGTCGGAAACTCGAGTTGTCACATTATCCCCAACTTGAAAGAAATTTCGTCCCGAAATTTAGCATGCAGTTACTGAGGAAAGCTAATGGTGTGACGTTGTTTACCTGTATTGTATCGCGGCTCCCCGAGCAGGTTTGCGAAGGTTACTGGTTTTCCTGGGGTGTCACATCATCCCCCCGTTGATTTGGAATTTCGTCCCGAAATTCTGTGGTAGCTTCAGCCTCAGTAGTAGTTGCATTGGTTCCGAATAACTGGGGATATTTGAGTTCCATTTGATCTTCACGCTCCCAGGTGAACTCTGGGCCGCGGCGGGAGTTCCAACGAACTCGTACAAGAGGGATTCTCGTGTTCTTGAGGACCTTAACATCCCGGTCCGTGATTTCAACAGGTTCCTCGACGAAGTGCAACCGCTCGTCAATAGTGAGTTCCTTCAAGGGAACTATGTGGGTCTCATCTGACGTACACTTCTTCAGATTCGACACGTGAAAGACGTTGTGAACTGCACTGAGTTCAGCTGGTAAGTTCAATCTGTAGGCTACCCTGCCTATCTTCTCAATAACTTCGAAAGGTCCGACGTATCGTGGGTTAAGTTTGCCGCGTTTGCCAAAACGAACCACACCCTTCCAGGGTGAAACTTTGAGTAGCGCTCGATCCCCAACCTGGAATTCGAGTAGTTTTCTATCTTTATCGGCGTATGCTTTCTGACGGTCACGAGCTGCCGCCATGCGTTGTCGTATTTGAGCAATCTTTTCAGTAGTATCAACTACCATTTCCGGACCTGTGATTTGACTATCTCCCACCTCTGCCCAACAGAGAGGTGATCGGCATTTACGCCCGTACAATGCCTCGAATGGTGCAGCTTTAATGCTGGTGTGGTAGCTGTTGTTATACGAAAATTCCACCAGTGGAAGATGTTTTTCCCAACCATTGCCAAAGTCGATTACGCACGCCCGAAGCATGTCTTTTAGAGTTTGAATGGTACGCTCAGACTGTCCATCCGTCTGAGGGTGATAAGCTGTGCTCATGTCTAAACGAGAACCAAAAGATTTGTGCATTGCTTGCCACAGTTCTGAAGTAAAACGTGCGTCGCGATCAGAGATAATAGAGATTGGCACCCCGTGCCTCGAAACCACTTCTTTTAAGTAGATGTCTGCTAAGGTAGAGAACTTGTCTGTTTCTTTGATAGCCAAGAAGTGAGCAGACTTTGTGAGTCGATCCACGATCACCCAAATAGTATCATTTCCGCGCTGAGATCTAGGTAAGCCAGTAACAAAATCCATGGAAATTTGTTCCCATTTCCATTGTGGTATCTCGGGTTGTTGGAGTGGACCTGACGGTTTCTGATATTCTGCCTTGACTCTCGCACAAGTCAAGCATTTGCTAACGTAGGTGGCTATGTGGGCCTTCATGCTAGGCCACCAGTATGTAGTTTTGATATCGTGGTACATTTTATCCGAACCTGGATGTACCGAGTAGCGAGACTTATGAGCTTCATCCATTACAAGCTCGCGTAGGTTACCATAGAGTGGAACCCAAATGCGTCCTGTGACGTAGTAAGCACCATCTTCCTTTTGTTCTAAACGTTTTCTTGAGCCACGTAGGGCTTAAGCCCTGACATTTTCTGGTTTCAATGCTTCTACCTGAGCATCTCGTATCTGAGAAGGAAGACTAGACTGTATAGTGAGTTGTAAAGCTCGCACGCGCTTAGGCGTGGTGTCCTTTCGACTGAGGGCGTCAGCCACAACATTGGCTTTGCCTGGATGGTACCTGATTGAGCATTCGTAGTCGTTTAGCAGTTCGACCCATCGTCGTTGTTGCATATTCAGTTCCTTCTGTTTGAATATATGTTCGAGGCTTCTGTGGTCAGTGTAGATAGCACATTTGGTACCGTACAAGTAGTGTCTCCATATCTTAAGTGCAAAAACAACCGCTCCCAGCTCTAAATCGTGTGTAGTGTAATTCCGTTCGTGAACCTTAAGTTGGCGCGAAGCATAAGCAATAACTTTATCCCGCTGCATTAACACACATCCAAGACCCTGGATAGATGCGTCGCAGTAGACTACAAAATCGTCCGTGCCTTCAGGCAAAGAGAGGATAGGTGCGCTACAGAGTCTATCCTTTAAGTGCTGAAAAGCTGATTCCAGTGTATTACCCCAACGGTAAACAACACCTTTCTGTGTCAGTAGTGTAAGCGGCTGAGCAATCTTCGAGAAGTCTTTGATGAACCGTCTGTAATAACCCGCCAAACCCAAGAATTGGCGTATTTCTGTTGGTGTGCGAGGTGCAGGCCAGTTCTTAATCGAATCCACCTTGGATGGATCAACATGAATCCCATCCTTGTTGACCACGTGGCCTAGGAAATGGACTTCACGAAGCCAGAAGTCGCATTTTGAAAACCTAGCGTATAGCTGTTCCGTTCGAAGGAGTTCCAAAATAAGTCGTAAGTGCTGCTCGTGTTCCTCCCGACTCTTCGAGTAGATCAGGATGTCGTCGATGAAAACGATGACGAACTTGTCAAGGTAAGGTTTGCACACCCTGTTCATAAGGTCCATGAAAACCGCAGGCGCGTTCGTCAATCCGAAAGGCATGACCAGAAACTCGTAGTGGCCGTAGCGCGTTCTGAACGCTGTTTTGGAGACGTCCTCATCCCGGACTCTCAGTTGATGATACCCTGACCTTAGATCAATCTTCGAGTAATAGCTCGACCCTTGCAACTGGTCGAATAAGTCGTCGATGCGTGGAAGAGGATAGCGATTCTTCACAGTCACCTTGTTCAGTTCGCGGTAGTCTATACACATGCGGAAGGTACCGTCCTTCTTCTTTACAAATAGTACTGGAGCTCCCCAGGGCGAAGAGCTAGGACGTATGAAACCCTTTTCCAAGAGTTCTTGCAGTTGCTTAGACAGTTCTTCCAGTTCCGTTGGAGCTAAGCGATAAGGTGCTCGAGCTATGGGTGCTGCTCCTGGAGCGAGCTCGATCTGAAATTCGACCTGGCGATGAGGCGGTAACCCAGGTAACTCTTCTGGAAACACTTGAGGAAAGTCGCGTACTACAGGAATATCCTCAATCTTTTTCTCTTTCTTCGATGTATCCGTAACGAGAGCTAAAACGGCTGTGTGGCCCTTTCGTAAACACTTCTGAGCCTTCAAGAAAGAAATGATGCCACTCACGACACCACTCTTGTCGCCTTGAACTTCGAGAGGTTCTTTACCAGAACGTGGAATACGAATGATCTTCTCCTTGCAGAGGATCTCTGCTTGCTGTTGGGATAACCAATCCATACCAATGACGATGTCGAAACTACTCAGAGTTATAGGAATGAAATCGATGGAGAAAGTCTGACCAGCGAGGATAAGATTACAACCTTGAACTATGTGTGTGGCCTCTAAACTTTTACCGTTAGCTAACTCTACGACATGTTTGGTGTTCAAAAGCGTTGGTGCGCGTTTAAGCATTTGACTAACTTTCAGAGACATATAACTGGTATCCGCACCCGAATCAAATAAGACAGTAACATAAATATCGTCGAGAAGAAACTTACCCATAACCACATTGGGATCATTCATTGCGTCGCCCCGACCCAGCACAAAAGCACGACCCCGAGCTTCGTTGCCATTGTTGTTGTTGTTTCCCCCGTTGTTGTTGTTCCCGTTGCCCTGGTTATTGTTGTTGTTGCGATTCTGGTTCTGGTTCAATTGAGGGCAATCACGTTTGAAGTGGCCTTCAGCCCCACACTGGAAACATCCCCGATTTCCACGCTGTGGCTGCTGGTTCTGTGGAGCTGGCGGTGGGAGTTGCTGGTTCTGATTTGCTGGCCGTGAGCTTCTACAATCCTTAGCCTCATGACCCATCTTGAGGCATCTTTGACAACGTTCCCTGCGACATCTTCCACTGTGGTGTTTGTTGCACCTACTACACCATGGGTGAATTCCCCGATATCCACTCTGCCCTTGACTACCTGATGATTGCTGATTCGGACTCTGGTAGTCATTTGTCTTGCGATGCTGTGCTTGAGACAGAACAGAAACTGATCCCTTGCTGGAATCTCCCTCCCATTTCCGCTTGTTGTCATTGGGAGTAGCAGGAGTAACTGAAGTAGTAGCAGTAGTAGTACTGATGCGTTTAGGCAACTTGTTTTGCTCCACCGCCTGATCAGTGAGACGGTGAGCCAACTGGACAACCTGCTGGTAGGTGGCAAGGTTTGCTGAAGTCACATGACTTTGGATCTCTGGCACTAGACCACCGAGATAAAGTTCTATACGCTTAGCTGGAGGGTCCACCATAGTAGGACACAGTAAAGCAAGCTCATTAGATCTCTTAGTAAACGCCTCAATCTCTGACCCCGTCATCTTGAGGTTGAAGAACTCGACCTCCAGCTTATGAATGTCGTCACGGCTACAGTATTCCTGCTTGATCATTTCCTTAAAGTTGTTCCATGGGGTGGCGTTAGCTGCAACCAACCCTAGTATCTGAACCTGAGCTTTCCACCATGTGAGGGCTAAACCCTCGAGAGTACCAGTAGCATATTTCACCCTGCGTGCCTCAGGGCATTCACACATCTCAAACACAGACTCTAGCTTCTCGAACCAGTGGAGAAGACCTACGGCTCCTTCCGTGCCGCTAAAAGTAATAGGACGACAGTCCATGAATGTCTTGAAAGTGCAAACAGGTGGTTGACCTGTTGTGTATAAGAGTTAGGATAAGATAAAACACGAGAGTTGGTTTAGGAATGTAGGATCTGAGGATCCTAGTGTGAGTTGTAACTGCAGGGTATACCTCCTGCTTGTGCGGCTGCAACGGCCGCAGTAACTCGTTCGTTAATGAGAGCCGTCAACTGGTCTTGAGTCATGTTGATACGTCCAGACATGATCTTCATAGTAAAGATAACATAAGTGAGAGAGGTTCGCGAATAGTGCGTTGACAGAAGAGAGTGAGCACACAAGCGTTTTCAAGCAGTAGTGAGTAGTAGGTAATGTAATCTAAGCATACCACGAGCAAAGTTCTATGTAATTCTAGCAAGTAGGTAAGGTAACATGAATAGTAGTACCTATGATGTTGAGTCTTGCACGTGGAGCGAAGCGTCGTTGTGGATCGTTGAGCACTGTTCTGGTTATAGTCTGGTTTTAATAAAAAACGTTTTCCCCATATTAAAACCAAGTTCTCTATAACCAATGGCTCTGATACCAATCTGTCACACCCCCAAAATCCACACGCGGAGTATCACCGCTTGGAGGCGTGACTGACCAGGATCAAGCCACCAATCATATCAAACATAATAAGTATTAAGTGTAAGGTAAACTAAATGATATGAAAGGTGTTCCAACAAAACATGTTAAGTGTATAGCGGAAGCATAAAAATGTAAACCCAACGTAAGTAATAAGTTCAATGTTTAATGTTTCAACATAAGATCCACCATCCGTGCCCACAACGACCTGCTCCTCCCCGTGCAAGCTCCATATGTACCTAAGGTCCTGCAAGGCATGCAGCAGAGAGTCAACAACTAGTTGAGCGAGTTCACAGATAACAGTTCAGTAATAGTATAGCGTGAGTAGTAGTATGTTCGTTCGTTACGTCATGTATCGTATTAGTTTCCATCGCGGCCTCCCAGGCAGGTATGCGAAGATATTAGGGGATGTTTTTCCCAAGTATTCTAGACTAGGTTTATTTGTATCGCGGCCTCCCAGGCAGGTGTGCGAAGATTTGTAAATTTAGTTCGCGGCCTTCCTATGGCAGGTGTGCGAAGTCAGTCATAATATCGCGGCCAACCCTTGGCAGGTGTGCGAAGATCAGTTCAATAAGTGTTACTAGTCTAGTCGTATCTTATCGTTAGGTTCTACCGTCTGAGTATACACAATAATTCATCAAATCCAATTCCCACCCGGGAACCCCATGCCTTGGCTGTATGAACTCACCTTGGTTTGCTCAGTATGCTAGGTTATGTGCTCAAGTAAATCAATCACGTCCTAGAGTATGCACGTATACATAATCAGTTTGTGTTCAAGTTGTTCACGTATAAACATGTAGCACGTATTCACAATCATATACAAGATGGTTACACTTAACAGCAGTTAAATATTCCAGTTAACACTTAACAGAATTAACTCAAGTTACTGTGCTGATTACTCCTTTGGCGAAACATACATTCGGCGAAACACATACTTTGGCGAAACACAATAGTTGGCGAAACAAAACTCTATTTCGTCGACAGTCCTTGGCGAAACACATTCTGTTTCGCCAAGAGGCCTGTTTCGTTGAGTCATCAGTTACGTAAAAACCCTAATTCTGCCGTCATCATCATACATAAATCATACAGTCATTCAACATATCATATGCTAGCACGAACAAGTTATACAATACTATATCCTATTCATGAAATCACTAACAGCAATCATTTCTAATCTTATTATTCATGCTACACAAGAATCAAGGTTGAAAACAAATAAACCATCACATGCTTTATGACAATTCCATGTGCAATTATGAATGCTAACCGATCATGTAATTCTTATCTTTTTAGCTTCTCATACATAACATCAATAATAGTCAAGAGGGTTTACATAAAGTAGCCGACAACCATACCACTAGCCCTAATACCATTGGACCAAAATTAAAGCAACATCATATGTAAATATGAAAATAATAGCTGACAACCATGCAGAATTCTTATCCTTTTGACCGCAACTATCATGTACCATCAATATAACAATATCATATCATCACTATCACTCCACAAATAATAATCGATTCATGTAAGAAAAAAAAACAGATTGCTCATGATGGATTTAAATCTAACAGGTAACTAACCTCAAACAGAAAGCACAACGAATTTGTGAAAAGGCTTCACGATCTTAGTCCTGCCGTCGGTTCAAAGGGTAGCAAGAGAGAGAGAACGTGATAGGTGGTTAGGGTTTGCTTAAGGTTTTCCCGAATATGCGTAAAAGTTATATATAACTGAAACAACTCGCCACTGGGCCAAGGCCCACTTTTGTTTTCGTCGAGCTAAGGATGGCGAAACAAATCCTGTTTCGTCGGGTTAGTTCGGGGTGTAACAGTTTAATGTTTTTAACTTTTGAACAGATTACATGTTAAGTCACCAAGCATATAAATATAACAATCACATAGTGTCACAACATATAACAAATGTGCACGATTACAAAGAAACAAGTCGTATAAACAAACAGCTAAGCAATTAACGTGCAAAAAATGTGAAAGTGAAATGTCGGAAACTCGAGTTGTCACAGTAAAAAAGGGATACGACAAGGTGATCCATCTATCCTTACCTATTTATTTTAGTGATGGAAGCGTTTTCAGGTTTGGTTAACAAAGCATGTTATATTGGGGCTCTTGACGGGGTTTGGTTGCCTAAAGATGGGTTGATGTTATCGCATTTGCTGTATGCCGATGATGTGATGTTGATGGGGAAATGGTCTAATTTTAACTCTTCTAATATGAAAAGAATTCTTCGGATTTTCCACTTATGTTCCGGACTAAGGATTAATTTGAACAAATTGGTTGTGTTTGGTGTGGGTGTTAGTGGTGACGAAGTTAACAGTGTAGCTGAGTCTCTGAGATGTAAAGCTGGAGCGATTCCGTTCTTATATTTGGGAATTATGGTTGGGACAAATATGAATCGAATTACAAATTGGGACCCAGTTGTGAACACGTTTAGATGGCGGATGACAAAATGGAAAGCGAATACTTTGTCTATTGGAGGCCGACTAACTTTGGTTAAATCGGTTTTGCATAGTCTGCCCACGTATTATTTTTTGCTTTTAAGACTCCGCTTAAAGTGGTGACTACTTCGTAAGGGTTAATGAGACGTTTCTTATGGGGGGGGGGGGGTTTCGGATGAGGTCAAAAAGATGAATTGGGTCTCGTGGGATGCTGTAACCAAGCCGAAAACTGAAGGTGGATTGGGTTTGACTAGACTTGAGTTGAATAACAAGGCCTTGTTAGTGAAATGGTTAAGGCGGTATCACTCTGAACAACAAGCTTTATGGAGGCGGGTCATCGATGCGATTCATGGATCTAATCGAAGGTGGAGGTCGGCACTAATAAACAACACTATCACAGGGGTTTGGAAGAATTGCGTTTTTTTTTTTTGGGAATAAGTGTAAGGTGGAAGGGGTGGAAGTTAATAGAATGATCCGAGGAAGGGTTGGGAATGGGTTAAAAATTCATTTTTGGTTTCGACTGTTGGATATGCCAGGTACCGCTGAAGGACAAATTCTTAAATCTGTTCACGTTGGAAAGACATAAACAAGTTGCTGTTGTTGCGCACTGCTGTAAATCGGAGACTTTGTTTATGGTCAAATGGGATTGGAGGAGGGCGCCGGATTCAACTACTGCAGTAAATGAAAAAGCGGAGCTGGAAGACTTGTTTCGCGATCTTGTGTTGAATGATAAAGAAGATGAGTAGGAATGGAATGATGGTAGGAATAAAGAGTTCACTGTTGCATAGACTAAGCGATGGCTACGTGGTTCGGTTAATAACGACCGATTTGGATTTCAATGGAGTAAGGGGGTGCAAAGCAAATGTACTGTTTTATGTGGCAAGCCTTTTTGGATCGATTACTGACTACGGTGGCATTGACGAGACGAAATATTCATGTGGAAAACATAATGTGCGCTTGGGGTGATAGCAAGGAAGAAAGTGTTGAGCATCTTTTAACTGGTTGTATTATCTCAGCGGGCGTTTTGGATGGTATCTTGAAGTGGTGTCATATACCGGAGGTTTACGCGTTTGATGTTAAGGATTTGGTCGATCTTCATGAGCATTGTGGCTGATCAACTAATAAGAAAATGGTGTTGCACGGTATAATTATCATTGTCTGTTGGCGTTTATGGAGGGCTAGGAACGAGAAGATTTTTTCAAATAAAGATACAAAGGTGGTCGATATTGTCGCGGACGTTAAGTCTTTAGGTTTTTTGTAGTACAAGCATGGGTTTAAACAAGGTACGGTGAAGTGGGATAGGTGGTGTCATTTTGATGTGACATAATTTTGAATGTTTTGTTTGGTTTTCGGCTCGCTATTTCCGCCTTGGTAATAGCTAGTCGGTTTTGTGGTTGAATGAAAGTTGATTTTCAAAAAAGAAAATTAATAAATAAAAAAAACTAAGGGGAATTCAGTTGTTTGATTTCTTTTTTTTAATTCAAAATTCTTTAATTTTTTTTAATTGTAAATTTGGATCACTGACGGACTACCGTAGTATCATCGTGCCACCAGCGAAACCACCCGATCATATCCATCTCCACTTGACATAATGCCTATACACCAATTCAGTAAGAAATCCAATAAATACGGGAAAAAAACCCTTGTAAGAATCAAAAATCTTTAATGAACTTACAAACCAAACCCCTTAGAGCATGAAACTTGAATTAATTCCAATTCCTTTATTATTAATGTACTTTCATAAAATACAATTCCTTAAATAAAATTATTCTACAAACCAAAACCCATTAAATGTTATGTTGAAAGAAGTATCACAACCAAAACCCATTAAATGTTGAAAGAAGTATCACAAAAAAAACTTCTATAGTGATTTATGATCTCCAGTCTTTGAAAATGGAAGGTTAAGTATGGATTTTATTGCAATCATATATTCATAAACCACTTTTTTGTATTTATTTATAATTTGTTTACCTCTCATGTAGTTAGAAATTACAAACTTATAGATCTTTCATGGGGGCGATTATAACTTTGTAAACCGTATAAGATATTTTTCTCATTATAGAAAAAAACACATGTGCATAAAACTAACGTTACGAATTTGTGGATATCCATGAAGTTCAAACTACTAGATGTGAACACCATAATAGTATGCAATCATTTTGGCGTAACATGGGATACAAGTGACCCCGCGAGTGAAAGAATGAATGAATTGAGTCGAAGAAAACAAAGGAGTCAACATCTACATCTACCAAAATACTCTCTCATGTCATAGATTTTTAATTAATGAAAACTTCAAAATTAGACGTATCTCTAGAACCACTTTTGTAATAAACTAGTGGTTACATCCGCATGCTTCGTATGGGTTCGAAACATGGATAGATATAATCAAATTATGAAATTGACCATAAGAAAATCATGTGGTGACGGCATATTCAAAAGTCACAGAAGAGTTACATCGTTGTATAGGAAAGCAAAGTTACTCGAACAAAATTTATACCAAAACGTGTATAAAGATAAATACGACGGCTGCACATTACATGGGGTCGGTTTAAACGTAAATAAAAACAACACGTTGCAATGGTATATTTAGAGATGAGCATCGGGCGGTTTAAGAAAAAACGAACGGTTTAAAAAACGTTTAAAACAACTGTTCGATCTCAAAACAACATTACGAAAATTCATGTCGAAACGAACATAAAAATAACTCGTGTGGACCGTTGACATAAAAAGCAAAATCAATAAAAATCACGTAACAGAATTTTCGTTAAAAAACAAAATGCACAAGTCGTAGATTGAATCAGTGTTGATGGTCGCTAGTGGCATTGGTGCTATTTGACAACGGGGTCTTTAAGAACTCATTTACCCTGCTTGGCTCGAAAAAATGTGGATCTCCGTAATGTTTTATTATTATTATTATTATTACTATTACTATTACTATTACTATTACTATTACTTCAAATCAAATGTGTATTGAGCTCACTAAGCCTAATGCCAATTAGCTAACCGTTAAACCATAAAAAAAATATTTTGTAAATGGGCATATCTTGGAGTTGGTATGAGTATACTATTCCAAATATATATATATATATATAGGATTGAGTTAAAATAAGAACCACTCTCAGTTGTAAGAACCATGAGAATCATTTCAACCAATCAGAACATGCCAACAAAAGGGTAATTTGGTCATTTACCCCATATGTCATATCCATCCTCTCACCTCTCTTTAATGCTCTCTCCTCTCTCCTCTCTCCTCTATTTAAAGTTGCAGTTATTACTCATCCCTCATTGATTTTCATCTTCAACAAATAACCACCGACCACCACCACCACCACCGTCTGGTGGTGGTGCTACGATTGAATACATCAGAGAGACGAGGAGAAAGAGGAGGCCAGACTCCCCCTTTTGGTGTCTACGATGAAGGGCTTTGTTTTTGTTGTTTGAAGGCGGTGGTGGGGGCGGCGGAAGGCGGTGGTGGGGGCGGTGGTTTGGTGGGAGTTGTGCAGAGGCGGAGGCGGTGGTGGTTTAGTTGGTTCAAGGATGTGTTTTGGTTATATTGGTGGGTTTGTACAGCCCGTCGGATCCTTTTGCTGAAATCCACCGCCACCCACCGATCCCTTCTGCTGTAATCCACCGCCGGGAACATAAAAACACTACCGCCGCCGGTCCCGCTGCTGAAATCCACCAGGTTTTCTCTCTCCTCTCTCCGGCGACCGAGTGGTGGTGGTGGTGATTATGTTGAATATTTTGTTGAATCTTGTGGTGGGTTTCGAATCTGGGTTTGAATCTTTGTGTTTTTGCTGCAGGTTTTGATTATGTTGAATATGGGTTTGAATCTTGGGGGCTTGGCTTTCTGGGGTTTGATTCTGTTGAATTTTGGGTTTGAATGTTGTTCTTTGTTGAATCTGGTTTGAATGATGCTTTTGGGTCCTTTTTTGATCCTGTTGGATCTGTTTGAATATGGTGCTTTTATGAATTTGGTGAATCTGTTTGAATCTGTGTTCATGTTGAATTTGGGACCCTTCTGTGTTCATGTTGAATCTGGGTTTGAATGTTTGTTCATGTTGAATACGATCGATGGGGTGGCGATGATGCAAAAAAAAAAAAAAGCGTAGATTTTGATGACGATGGCGCGGCAAGGACGGCGGAGGGTAGGGTTTTTAATCCTGCAACCCCACTTTTGCAGCCTTTTGATTATCGGATAATCTGAGCCAAACCCCGTTTTTTTTTTTCGAGATACCCTTTGGTTTTGATTTTGTTGGGTTTTTATATTTTTTTTGAGGCGTCGATGATGATAAATCTGTCTGAGACACCTACCGAGTAGCGATTTTCTGGATGCGTTCGTTTTGTGTAAAAAACTTTCAGATAAAACGTAAAACGTAAAAAGTTTTACGTAGAACGTAAAACGTTTTATGTAGAACGTAAAACGTAAAACGTAAAAAGTTTTTACGTGAAACGTAAAACGTAAAAAGTTTTACGTCAAACGTAAAACGTAAAACTTTTTAACGTAGACCGTAAAAACTTTTTAACGTAAAATTAAAAAAAAAAAAATTAAACCGTTAACTTTTTTAACGTAAACCGTAAACTTTTTTAACATAAAACGTAAAAACGTGAAGCGTAAAAAAGTTTTACGTAAAACGTAAAACGTTTTATGTAAAACGTAAAACGTAAACAGTTTTAACGTAAAACGTAAAACGTAAAAAGTTTGAACGCAAAACGTAAAACGTAAAAAGTTCTACGTAAAACGTAAAAAGTAAAAAGTAAAAACTTATACCGCAAAAACGTAAAAAGTTTTACGTAAAACGTAATTTTTTTTTAGTAAAACGTAAAAAATCGTCGCGTAAAAACGTAAAAAACGTTAACGTAAAAAAACCGGGGCGTAAAACGTAAAAAATCGGCGCGTAAAAACGTAAAAAACGTTAACGTAAAAAAAACCGGCGCGTAAAACGTAAAAAAAAAACGTTAACGTAAAAAACCGGGCCGTAAAACGCAAAAAACCGGCGCGTAAATCGTAAATAACGTTAACGTAAAAAAACCGGCGCGTAAAACGTAAAAAAACGTTAACGTAAAAAACCGAGGCGTAAAACGTATAAAACCGACGCGTGAAAAAGTCGGGCGTAAAAACGGCGCGTCAAAAAAAAGACGGGCGTAATAACGTTAACGTAAAAAACCGGTGCGTAAAACGTAAAAAACCGGCGCGAAAAATGTAAAAAACCGGCGCGTAAAACGTAAATAACGTTAACGTAAAAAACCGGCGCGTAAATCGTAAAAAAACGGCCCGTAAAAAATGGCGGTAAAAAACCGCGTTAAAAAAATGGCGTGTAAAAAACGGTGTTAAAAAACGGCGCGTTAAAAAAACGGCGTGTTAAAAAAACGACGCTTGAAAAAACCCGGCGTAAAAACGGCGCGTCAAAAATACGTAAAAAGTTTAACGTAAAACTGAAAATTGTAAAAACTATAAAAAATCTTTTAAAAAAAATCAGAATTTAAAAATGTTTTTAATAAAAAAATTATGTTTAAAAAATAAAAAGTAATATAATAATACAATAAAGTAATAAAAACAATAAAGTAGAAAAGACAAAATATAGTGTTTTTACCTAAATACCCTTTTAGATTATAATACTAAAAACATAATAAGACAAAAAATACTTAATATTATTTTTTAATACTTTTAATCTCATCCATCCATCATCTTGATCTAATGGTCAAAAAGTGGTTCTCATAGTTCTTACAACTGGAGGTGGTTCTCATTTTAGCCATCCCCTATATATATATATATATAGGGAGGGGCTCATGTGAGAACCTTGAGAACCAATGTGAACACAACCTAAAATAGCTAAAAAAACCTAAAAAAACCTAACCCCCACCCCCCCCCCCCCCCCACCCAAAACCTAAACCCCCCCCCCCCCCCCCAAGCTAAAAAAAAACCTAAAAAAACCTAACCCCCACCCCCCCCCCCCCCAAAAAAAACCTAACCCCCCCCCCAAGCTAAAAAAAACCTAAAAAAACCTAACCCCACCCCCCCCCCCCCCAAAAAAAAAACCTAACCCCCCACCCCCCAAGCTAAAAAAAACCTAAACCCCCCTCCCCCACCCCCCAAAAACCTAAACCCCCCCACCCCCCCATTATGGTCGTACCCCATTATGTTCAGATAGAAGTTGCGGATCGGTTGAGACCCTTGAGGCGAAGTAGTGTTCTATACTTTGCCCACACCATAGGGGTTGTTCGGATCGAAGTTGCGCCACACCAATGAGCCAACACCATGTCGACCCACTCTTTATCTCCACGTCAGTGGAAATCCTCTCGCCCCAACCTCAACGCCGTCTTCTACGCCATTACCAGGGTAGTGTGTCTAGCGTGGAAATGCAACACCATTAAACAGCACCCACACCATGTGGTCTTACAGAAGATTCCTATGAAAGAAGAAATTGGATGGAAAGAATCCAAATTAAATTCCATCATTAATGAACCAAACACAAAATCTATCCAATTAAAATTCTAATTCCATCGGATTAAGTAAAGCAAACGCTTTTTAGTTTTCTCTTTGCCTTTACATTCTTATCACCAACATCGTTTTTACCTTCCAAGTCTATAGAGTCAGCCTCATTGTCTTCTATATCCATAGTTTATGGAGTTTTTCTCAAACGAGTGTTGGTGGTAAAAGTATTTATAATTTTGATGTTCCTTTAAAACTATTTACCAAGTTGGGGTTTTCATTTATTATGTATTTGTCTTTTTCTTTTAACCAACATAATAGACTTATTCTTTTTTTATTCAATCAATTCGCTGTGCGTATTTTTATTTTTTTTATTATACATTTTTTTCAATCAATCCAATATGTTTTTCTTTTCAATCAAATTATTTGTGTATTTTTTTATTTTGTATTTACCTTTTCTTTTAATCAATATAAAGTGCTTATTAATTTTTTATATTAAATCAATATTATACCCTTTTCCATCTTGTAATAATTTTTTTCAACCAACCCATGTCAAAGACAAACTAATAAACTCATTCATAGTAAATTTAAACAATGAATTAAAAAAAATTCAAAAAAAAAAAAAAAAAACTAATCAAACATTATAACTGTAGTGAACACACCTACTCCATTCCCTTAGTTGATACCATTATTAGAGTTATGCAGGTTTGTCCATACTTGTGTTCTATATGTGGTTGTTCCTTTATTAGTTTAATAAATGTTCATACTAGCTTGCTATTGTTAGGATCTGAGTTTCTTTGATTGTGTTGTTTAATTAAATGATTAATGTATGAAGGTAAGAACATAGATGTATTGCAGCAGAAATGGAAGTAAGCTTTATAACACAATCACAAGAGAATAGTTTTCAGCAAACATGATTTCATTAATCGAATGATTGTATGAATTACAAGATTCAACTATGCATGCATGCAACACTAAACTCCCCCTCAGCCTGAGCTCACAGTTAGTTCATACAAGATGAATGTGTTAAAAAGAGCTGATAGAACAGTACAGTTACTGTTCTATTTATAGTACAATCCTAACCACTGAGCATCTAATGCTGACGTTACCTAGACAGTGACATCTAACAGACTAACAACCTCTAAACACTGATCTATACTAAACACTGTTACATTAAACAACTGATACATAAAACACTGATGTTGCTTTCCACTGTTGTTTCCTAAGCACTGATGTTGCATATCAGTGCTTTCTTCAATGGTTGATCAAGCCTTGAATAAGCAGCGATTTGTCTTCATCAGTACTTTGACAATCAGCAGTTGTTAGGTCTGCAGTCTTTACAATCAGTAGTTCTTTGAAGAGCAGTTGTTGTGAGATCAGTACTTGAAGTCATCAGTTGATAGAAGCACTGCCATTGGAGGGAACTTAGGTCATGCATTTCTTATTTGTGATCAACTATTGAGAACCAGTTTTGGCTTTCAATATCATTTGTTCTTCTAGGTTGGATTACATGGGATAGAGCAAAATTTTCATCAGATAACTCTTCAGGCATGCTACTCCAATCAACAAAGCCTTGGGTAAAGAAGCTTTGCTGACTGGCCTCTGCCGGAACAGATGTTTGTGCAGCATGTTGTGGTGCAGGTTGTTGCACTTGAACCTGAGAGACTGGGGCTTGGACATACTAAATTTGTGGAACAGGGGTTTGAACATATTGCACAGGAATAGTTGTTACAGGGTGTGCATAATGAGCACACTTTACATGAGTAGCAGGGGTATATTGGGAATAGTGCACAGTGTTTTGTGTGTTTTGAGGTCCAAAGCTAGGATGTGTAATGATTGGTCCATTATTTTGACTTCTATATTCTCTAGCAAAGTGTCCTAGCCTGTTACACTTGTAGCACTTAATTTTTTATTTATCCAACCCCACTTTTAAGTTCCCATGTAACCCTGGAAATTTTCTTCCTATTCACTTATAAAACTTACTGGTTCTTACACTCAGCAGTGCCAATTGGTGCAAAATGTCCATTTCCTCCAGATCAGTGGGATCAAAGTGCAGGAGGTCATTGAGCTCAAAGGATAAGTTGTCAGAATTCTGGTTTTCCCTACTTGCTGTAAAAGCATAGTTGGGTGAGTAAGAATCAGAGTTGCTAAAAGCTCCACCAGCAGTTATGTCAATGTAATGATCATAACTCTGATCCTTACTATCACCATATTCTTTTTGACCCAGAAGTGTTGTATTACCAAAGGTGTAATCATCAGCAACCTTCCCAGATTCTTGTAACTTCTTTTTCTGGTTCAACTCTCTCTCATAGGTGAGGAGTCGACCATGAAGTTGGGTCAAACTTAGCTCTTTAAAACCCACATAATTTCTTGTTACAAAAGCTATAGTGTCCCATTTATCTGGTAATGACCTTAGAAACCTACTATTTAAAGTGGACTTTGCAAATTCAACATTAACCAGTTTAAGTTTACTAATGAGACAGCTAAATCTTTCAAACTGTTGGGTTAGAGACTCTCTTTTGACATGACAAAAGGTTTCATACTGTTGATTCAAAACCTCCCTGTTATTTTTTATAACCTCTTCTGTCCGCCGAGCTGCTCTTTCGGTGCATCCCATAGCTTTTTGGCACTGTTATAGTGTACCAGTCTAGCATAATTGTCATTTGGGAGAGCTAAGGTATAACAACCCTCCTGATTTTTTCTGACACCCTAATATATATTAAAATATTCCTATATGTCCTAAAATACACCTCGTATGTGAAAACCAAGCCCAAAATACGATATAACATTTAAAATTAAATAAAAACCAAGTTTTTGTGTCGCTCGCGGGCCGCGTAGACCCCTTGGGTATCTTACGCAGGGCGCGACAGCCCTGCAACGAGGCGCAGCCCTGAGCCGACACGTGTCATGATCGTGTCAAAGCTAGCCGATGACTGGGCCAGGCTAGGGCCTACCCAGTCTACTACATGGGCCGCGTAGCCCATGGTCTCACCTTACGCGGGCCGCGTGAAACCCAAAATCAGGCCCTATATAAGAAGTGCATCGGGCCTTCACTCAGTTCGCTCATTTCTTTTATTTCTTACGAAATTCTGAATAGTAGGCACTATACTCGGGTATAATATCCCCCTAATTAATGAGGTTCTTCCCTGATGTAAGTATTATAACCCCAGTTACGTATAAGATACGCTGCCCGATTGATCCAGGGTTCCGTAACGTCTGTCGTGGTTCCGCCCGACGTAGTCGTTGGAATGCCGTCTCGGGGAGGGTATTACTAATGTAAATAATGGGTTATTTTACTAACACGTGCGCATTTGTGTAAATTATAGATAATCACCAGGAAACCTTAGAAGAAACCTAAGTCAGCAATGTGAGTAATCTCCTTTTTGTAAATTGTTTTTACAAAACCTTAATTGTTTTACAATGTGATTAAGCAGGGATTGAGTCTTTGTAGTTCTTCAATTACTGCCGGTATGTTGGGGTTTTGTATACAAAATGTGGAACACGTTACCATTGGGCAAAGGGTTTACCAATGTGTAATATGACCCACCAGTCAGGATTGACAGTACTGAATGAGTAATTGTGTAGATATAAACATTGTAATAGCTCTCAATACTATGAAGATTGATAAAACTCTTCTTAATTAAACTGGGATTCACTCACCAGTATTTCCCACTGATAAAATATTTTTAAACGCGTTTCAGGTAACAAAATGTGAAAGCCAACTAGAAGCCAGCTGGATAGCACTGAAGGCTTGGAAAAGTGGCTATAAAAGTTACCTAAATAAAAGAAGATGTTTTATTCAATAAAATAGAGATTTTCCCTATGAAAATGTTTGTAATGAAAACTTGGGTTTTATCCCAATATGTTTAAAATTATAAAAGTTTGGTATTTACTCTGATAAACATTTCCTAACTACAGTCCTGATGAAATTTCCGCTGCCAAAATGATAAACAAATGATACGACCAAAACTGATCTCGCGGCCGCCCGTTCCCGCGACAGATAGGGGGCGGGGGTTGCGACAGAAGGTGGTATCAGAGCTAAGCCACTGATTCAGCCACAGAAGTGTTATGCTGACCCCGAAATATTATTCAAATTGTTAGGAAATTTATTATGGAAATACGTGCATAATTGTATTTTACTATTGTGTGTTATTTGACTATTTGTTAGTTTACAGTATGAGTGATCAAGGACCCTCAGACGTGTATTGTCAGTTGTCCGATTCACCTAGGAGTGAAGGTGCCTCTTCATAGCCTGCCCTCTCTGGGTATGCCGCTGATAATGAAGAAGGGATGTTTGTCTTTAAGGCTCAGTCTGAAGAGCCATTCCCTCAGAAAAAGAGAGGATGGTTCAGTAAGGGAGCATTCGAGCGTAGGAAAAGAATGTGAAAGCTGCAACAGCAAAGAGTCCTAGCAGCCGCTAAGCGAGAGTCAGATGCCCATACACAGGATATGCTTAATAGAAGCCTAGCCAATTTTCATATCCTAGCAACAACAACTGCCGACCCAAACCTGGAGCAACTAGTAGCCCCATAACCCTTACCTTTATTTCCCACTCAGCCGATGGAGATAGAAAACAACCCCGAAAACAAAGTTCAAATACATGATTTCAACCCTGAGGAGATACCTAGGATATCAGCCCCTAATCCCTTAGACCCAGATTATGATCCATGGTTCGACGATTATAGGGATTATGTGCCACGCTACCACTTAAACGATGAACCCATGCCGAACTTAGAAGCCTATCCAGGTCTGGACCCTCTAGATCCCTACTACGGTAATGATGAATACATTAGGGAGATCTTAGAGAATCCGTACCCTCAGGAGAATCCCATGCCCCAGTACCCAGACCCAGTACCAGCACCTGCACCCCCAATGAGTGCAGATAATGTGCAAGAGCTCCAAATTTTCAGAGAGGAGATTTTAGAGAGTAGTGAGAGGATGAGGCAGGTAGGAGAGCGACTCGTCTGGAAGTATGACGAGCGCAATATGGATTACTGGATGAATCCATATCAGTGAAGGTGATGGTGGAGTTAGTAATAATATTAATAATATAATAATATATAATATGTTTGTATGAATATATATATATATATATATGTGTGTGTGTGTGTGTGTGTAATAATAATAATATATGTTGTAGTATAGACCACTTTGTGGTTAGCGATGCATAGTAGTATTGTAATTTTAATTTCAGCATTAGTGTGTATTAGACGCATACTATATAAGAAAGAGTAAAAGTCGCAATGCTCGACGCTTTTGGCCAATATATGTGTTGTGTGGTTGTTGCCCAAATTATTAATTATTTTGTGATATTAATAACGAGTTGTCGTAACCCGCGCGTTGCAGCGGAATGCTGATTATGAATGTCTTTAGTTACACTACATGAGATACGAAAATTTTAAGTTTATGCAGAACATTCTTTCTTTTTGCTTTATCCCTAGTATACAAATACCATATATACATAATGGGTCAATGACTAATAGACTCAGACAACAAAAATGAACAAAAGAAATTCTAAGGAAATCGGTACATTGAGGAAACCAAATTTCAATTTCACAAACCTAACCGTGGGAACAAAAGATTCATGTACGCAAGGGTAATCATAATTTACGTGTTGAAAACACGTAATTGTCAATAATCAATTCAAAAAGTAAACAAAAAATAAAATAAAAATACCAAACATATCAAATGATAAAGAAAATCGATACATTTTAAGAGCAAAAGATGAAGATTAAACGGTAGATTAATGAAAGATTCGTAACGAAATTCAAGCCTACAATGGTGAGTAGACTAAAATCAAAGGAATGATGTCATAGTTCATTCTTTATCTCATTCAGATTCAGAGACCATTTTACATTTTAAACATCAAAGGTTCTAAACCCAACTTTTTTTGTCAAAATATCTGCCAACATGTCTGGTGGCCAAAAGACGAAAAACCGTTACAGGAAAATATTAACCCCGATGATTTCCGACACACTCCGTTTCTCTACGTTTGTTGCGTGATCACACGACTCTCTCATGCATTGTAGCCACTTTACCATGGTTAGCCGATCCAAATGGGATCCACTTGGAATCCTACTCCTGAAATAAAGCGGAACTTTCTGGACAAATGGTTGCCGTATTTGAACACCGTGACAATCTGAAGAGAGAAACCGTCGTGAGGAAAAACGACACATTCTTAGCACGTGCGCTTGCCAACGCCGGTTCTGACGTATTGTTACAGAATGCAGACAGATGGAACGTGTTAATGGGAATGGTGCATCATCGGAAATTGTTGCGATATTTGTGTAGTAACACCATGTCTACATCTGGTCGAAGTGGCGCCGCGTCTTCCTTGACTTGTCGCTGTTCTCCGCCATTCCGTTCGCCGGTAAAATCGCTTTTTCGAACACATACAAAGACTTGGAATCGCGACGGTAGTCTGCGTGACGATACTTCCCATTTCCCATTACGAAGGGTTTGAAAATTCAACGCGTGAATCAGGTCTCTTCCTTGGGGGCATCGCTAAATCTTCGATGCGTTTGAAAAGGTCGGATCACTGCTGACTGATGCATACATCGCCGATTCTGCGCTACGCCAGAAAACGTCGGTTCTCCGGTAACTGATTCAAAACTTGCCGATTCTGCGCTACGCCAGAAAACGTCGATTCTCCGGTAACCGATTCAAAACTTGCCGATTCTGCGCTACGCCAACTGGAGACGACGGAGAAGAAATACGCAATTGGTATTCTGGTGTATGCTTGATATTAATTTTGATTCGTAAAATATGTATGCAAAATTTGTTCAAAACGGTTACCAAGAACGGAAGTAAATTTAGTTTTCTTGTATGTTAAGGTAAATATTTAATAAGGTGTATTAAGCGCATATGATTAATCACACCGTTTCATGTTATTCTATTGACTTTTACATATTTTGAATGAATCGGTGCGATGATGCCAAGCGATGTAAAGGAAAGGATAATTGGTAAAACTGTAAAAGGAACGGTGTGTATGGGTATTGAATATGCATGATTACCATTACAACGGATTTTATTTTGTAATATCTGAAATTATATTGTTGAAACGGTTGTTTTGTGAAGACACGACGATTCATGTGCCCAGTGGTGGCTATTAGTTACTTTTTGTATAGAGATATAATTGGTAAATGTTTAAAATTCAGATGGACGACGAAGTAAACCAGGAAAACCAGAATAATGATAATCAGAGTAACAATAACTTGGATAATGAGAACCCGAACAACAACAACAATAATGGAAACCAAGTGGATAACAGTGCCATGCAACATATAGTGGCACAATGGATAATAGATGCGATACCATATATTATCAAAACGGTTAGGGAAGCAGAAAATAAAAGTAAACCTGATAGTAAACGACTCTCTGAACCTGAAAACAGCGTGAACAATGGACCCGTACTTCAAATGCCCATTCCCAAAAGAAGAAGAACCGTGTCTTACGGTTGTTCTTATAAAGAATTCTGGTCTTGTAAACCAATGGAATCCTCGGGCAATGAAGGGGCCGTTGCATCTCTACGCTGGATAGAAAAGACTGAGGCTGTCTTAAGAATAAGTAAATGTGCTGAAGAGGATAAGATAATGTTTGCTTCTAATTTGTTTAAGAATTCAGCACTAGAATGGTGGAACACTATCCTCCAGTCTAGGGGAAGTGATAGAACTTATAATATGGAATGGGAGGAGTTTAAAACATGGTAGAAAGGAAATTATGCCCTCCTAATGAAAAAGAACAGATAGCAAACAAATTCCTAAATCTTAGGATGATTGGGGTAGATAGTAAGGGTTATACTACATTATTCTTTGAATATACCCGAATAGTCCCAACCCTTGCTTCACCTGAACCAGTTTTAATCTCCTGTTACATCTGGGGATTAATTGTTGATATTAGATATGTAGTCAAGGCAGCTAGACCCCAAACCATAGAAGAAGCTGTAGAACTAGCCAACACCTTGACATATGAATTAGTCCGTACACGAGAAGAGGATCACAGGAGGAACCTAACCCAGAAGCTTACCCAAGAATTCCGTTCTGGAAATTCTAACCGTGGGAAAAATATAGGTTCTTCCTCTACACCCTATTGTAAGTATTGCAAAAGGAAGCATTCAGGAAGATGCTCCATATACTGTAACTTTTGCAAAATATCTAGACACAAGGAGGAAGACTGCAGGAAAAAGCCTAGCAATAGGATATGCTACAACTGCGGAGAACAAGGTCATATCAAGCCTAACTGTCCAAAGCTAGCTCCAACTACGAATGCCAAGAATACTAAAAATGCTAGAGCATTTGTTCTGACTGCAGAAGAAGCAAAGATGATCCCGGATGTGATCACCGGTACGTTTTTAGTTAATGATGTTTTTGCTAAAGTATTATTTGACTCTGGTGCAAACCAAAGTTTTATTAATACTTCATTTTGCAAACTTCTTAATCAATCATTAACTAAACTCCCACAAGAATGTCTAGTAGAGACAGCAAATGGGGAAACCATTAAGATTTCTGAAATCTTGCAGGGAGCAAGAATAGAAATTTTAAATCAGAAATTTATTTCAAATCTTTACCCAATGAATCTGGCAGGATTTGATTTTGTGTTAGGAATGGATTGGTTAATAGCCAATAAAGCCAATATTTTATGTGATCAAAAGTCAATTCAAGTAAATTCATCAAGGGATGAAAAGATCACAATTAAAGGAAATAAAACCTCTAAATCAACAAAATTCATCTATGTGATGAAAACATCAAGTTATATAAGAAAAGTATCATTAGTGTATTTGATTTCTATAATCACTAACACTAAAGGAAAAGAATTAAAGGATATTCCTATAGTATCCCAGTTTTCAGATGTATTTCCAGAAGAGCTACCAGGACAACCTCCAGATAGAGAAGTTGAATTCAGAATCCATTTGATACCAGGAACCGCACCAATTGCCAAAGCACCTTATCGTTTGGCACCCGCAGAAATGCAGGAATTGAAGAAACAATTAGATGAATTGTTGGAGAAAGGATTCATACAGCCAAGCTCATCGCCATGGGGAGCACCGATTTTATTCGTTAAGAAGACGGACGGAAATGCATATGTGCATTGACTACCGTGAATTGAATAAAGTCATGATTAAGAATCGATATCCATTACCAAGAATAGATGATCTGTTTGATCAATTGCAAGGAGCATGATTTTTCTCTAAAATCGATTTAAGGTCAGGATATCATCAATTAAAGGTACAGGAAGAGGACATTCCTAAGACCGCTTTCAGAACAAGGTATGGCCATTATGAATTTACAGTCATGCCATTTGGTTTAACCAATGCCCCAGCTGCATTTATGGACATGATGTAAGCCATATTTGGATAAATTCATAATTGTCTCTATAGATGATATTCTTATCTATTCCAAGAGCAAAGAGGAACATGCAGCGCATCTGCATGCACTTCTATGTTTATTAAGAAAAGAAAAGCTTCATGCTAAGTTTTCGAAGTGTGAGTTTTGGTTAGAACAGATACAATTTCTTGGACATCTAGTCAATCATGAATGAATTCATGTAGATCCCACCAAGATCGTGGCAATTACCAAGTGGAAAACCCCTGAGTCACCAACCGAGGTTAGAAGTTTCTTAGGTTTGGCCGGTTATTATAGAAGATTTATTCCGGATTTTTCTAGAATAGCCATTCCCTTAACTAAGCTAACCTGTAAATCTGTTAAGTTTGAATGGGGACCAAAACAAGAAGAAGCCTTTAGAATTCTTAAGCAAAGATTAACCCATGCACCCATACTAGCGTTACCAGAAGGAACGGAAGATTTTGTAATCTATTGTGATGCTTCTAAGTTAGGTTATGGATGTGTGTTAATACAACGTCAAAAGGTTATTGTGACAACTGGCCCAACCCGGTAATTTCCGTACACATTAATTATTGCTTAATGACTGCAATTATGTGCTTAATTGTCAGCAATACCTGATTTCGTACTAAACAAGTGAATTCATGCACGTTGTATACTACAAAATATTGCTTTATGCATAAACGAGAGCGTTGCGTCAAATATACTAGTAAACTCACCGGTAAGACACACTGTGTCAACAGAACTGCAGAAAGCAGTCAGACAATAAAATTGAGGCCTAGGTGTAGGTCCGACGACAAAAGTGCATTAAAACCCAAGAGTACATGCAAGGGTTTAATATATATGCAATACGGAAGCAAAAACAAGCACTAAAAAGCACCCGAAACGCACTTTAAGTGCAGAATTTACATAATTCAGCAATAAATCAGCATTTAGACATATAAATATTATGCAGAAATGTCGTTTTATTATCCAGAATATTTCCCTAAGTGTTGAGAATCGATAGTATTATAAAAAGATACTTATTAAACACAAAAAGGTGCAATTTAGCACTTTAACGAATCGGTATGTAACCGAACAACCGGACTTTACCCGGAAAATAAAAATATTGTTAATAACATTGTTTATCTTTTTCTGAGCCAGTTAGGGTCCCTGAATACCCTAACACCCGTCATAAAGCACAACACACTAGTAACCGAGTTAATCACTTAACTAACCTAAATTAATCTAACTAGTGTCTAACTATTTAGTTGGATTTGAACCAAGACCCCCCCCCCCTTAACCAAACCGTCCCCATGAGGGGGACACACTTGTCCTATTTGTGATTATTATATTAAGTATGCTTAATATCTAGGAAGCATAGTGACCCTTGTGTATTAATCTTGTGAATTGTCTATAAGATCCAAGTATAACACAACATAACATTCATCACAATTTACAACACTTGATCACTCTCTCTCCCTCTACCTAGCTCACGGCCGAACACCCCACACCCATCCATCCATTTTTCAAGTTTGATCTTGCAAGTTCCAAGCATCTACAAGTGTTAAGGGTCGCATATAAGGAGTCTTGGTGCAAACGGAAGGCGAAGGACCTCTCTAGTTTACTTTTATCCACGCATTTTTCGCATAGATTCTTCCCTAGCCTCGAGCTAGTGGTATGTTACTTAAATCACCTACTCGAACTATTCTAAAGTGGTTAAAACGATATATGACGGTTAAAATTTATGAACATGCAAGTTGAAGCACAAAAGTCTACTTAAAACACTAAAATGGTGGTTAAAAGCACATATGTTGTGTAAATCATGTAGTATTTGATTTGTGTGATTATTTGGACCCGATCTATGTTGTGGTAGCTCGGATCATCATTTAACCCCGTTTAGTCATGATCTTGGATTATGACATAAAGCTTGTTTAAGTATAACAAGGGTTAGAAGATGAAACTCTACCACACTCGAATCATGAACTTGTGTAAAAGTGTTTTAGCTTGTAAAATAGTGATTAAAACTAGTAGATCTACGGATCTACAAGCGGTACTTTCAAAGGACCAAGTGTCCAAGAAATCATATTTTCTAAAGCCGGATCTTACAGGAAAAAGAATGATTTTAGCAAACACACGAGTGTGTAAACACTTGTGTAACACAAAGTTTCGACAAAATAACTATTTTTGTAAATATTGACAGGAAGTTGTAAAGATGTAACTTCTTTAAAAGCGAGACTTTCAAGAAACAAAGTTGATCGATACAAAGATCCACTAAAAATAATGGAAGAATACTACCTATTTTGGAAAAACCACAAGTTCATGTATTTCTGCGATTATATCTATTTTAACTAGTTGCATATTGTTTATTGTTGAATGAGGAGATTGTTGACGATTTAAAAGAAAATAAACACATGTTTTGAAAACATGGGAAACCTCCATTTTTAGGGGAAACTCTGTCAAAATTTTTATAAATTTTGACACTTAGAAAAATATAAATTTTTGAGAAACTTATTCCCTAAAAATGTGTTTAAAAGCATTACCAAGGTTTCCCTAATTTTTGGGGATAAGAAATGAGGATTTCTTCAAGAATAAAAATTGATATAAGTATGTATATTTTTGAGAGAAAAATATATATTATTTGATCACCAACTTATGTGCTAAGTGTATATAGTATGTGTTATACGTACTAGTGTATTAAGACTTAAAAATGCACTAAATACTCGTGAGGAGTATAAACATAAAAATACACATACAAAATACAAGATACATAATTCGGGTGCGAAGTGCAAAACACAAAAGACTTATATTTATTTTAGAGGAAATAATATAAGTAAGATACGTAGTTAAAAATATGAAATATTTTTAACACAACAATACAAATACAAAAGAGAGTGACTGTACTTGTGCGATACAAGTCTAGTGACTAACGTTAAGAAAACGCGTATAGGTTACGACGTTAAGTAAGCAAATCCGGTGAAGTTTACGACGCACAGGAACGCAAAGTTGTGAGTTCATGCTCCCCCTTTTCTCTTAACTGTTTTCAGTTTTATAACTTCGGGGGTGAAATACATGTTACAAATATTACAATGTTTACAAATGGTATGATGGATACAAGAATGATACGAGAAATCGTGTCACGAATAGGGTACCATAAGCACCATTAATCGTGTACATACTTAGACCGCAGAACAAAAGGTTAGATCTAATGGGTTCCGGGCAGCCCCACTCTTGGCCACTCTTTTACCAAGCAGTGTTTTTGTGTCTCAGTGGTGAATCGACTACAGAAAAATGCCTATGGTTTGGTGACTTCCTATGTCGTGTCACATGTTAATGGCTTTGCAACCCATTAACACTTGATACATACAGAAATATTTGACTTATACATGAGTACGTGGTGTACACAAAAGACTTGATTCATACAAAAGACAAATTATGTTTTCATACAAAGTATACAAACGTGAAATACAAAAACTGCATGAATTCACACCAACATTATGTTGATGTTTTTCCAAAACTCACATGTATTTCAGGTAATTAAAGGTGGATGTGCGCGCGGTCTTACTTATGCTCGTGGATGTCGCTATGTTTTATTTTCGCTAAATAAAGTTGTAACTCTTAAGACAATATGCTATCACGTGTTGTAAACACTTGACTTATGTTTTGGTAATGTAATGTTTGAAGTTATTTTGAGCATATAGTATGTTTACCTTTCGTATGCAATGAGAACCTTTCATGATCACACCTCGTGCTTCCGCCGCAGAAAGGGGTGTGACAGATTGGTATCAGAGCTGCGATTGTAGTGAACCAGGATTCCTTCTCGAGTCTAGTCTACAATCTCTAGGATCCTTTCACGAAAACAATTTTCAAAGAGTTTTCATTGCATAAAACGTCCCGCGACATCCACTGCCTGAAGCTATCTACATGAGTCTAGAAAAGACACTACGAGACTTAGAGTGCACTTGAGTAGCACTTGTCGTTGACTAGAAATTACTTGCAATTATGTGTGATAATTAGCATGTACTAGAAATAGAATGTCACAAGTATACGTGACTTTATCTGAAAGCGATGGCCCATCTGAAGGAAGAAATATGAGGATGAAACGAACTGTGCGGACTGTGCAAGGAGTTACGTAATTATGGATGCATACATAATTATGGAATTCAGTGCACAGAAACCACAGCAAGTCTTGTCACGTATAGATTCCCTCAGTGCAAGTCTACTAAGTACTCTGCTAGAATAATAATTGTTTGATGTCACTTATGTGGTATATTCCTGTGAATATATATACTACCACTGTCCAGTATAACGATATCAAGCAAATGTCTAAACCTGTTGTGTTATGTTCTATCAGAACATGGCACCCAGGAAAGCTGTGAATGCTCGCAATGATGACCAACCTCCTCCTCCCCCACTGCCAAGAACTGCTGATGAGCTGAACGCTCTACTGGAGGAAAGGATCTCCGCTGCTATCGCCCAGTACGAGGCGAACCGAACTCAAGACAGTGGAGGACCAAGCAACGCTAGGCGTAATGGGAATGGAGATTCGTCTGGAGGCAACGCAGCTCAAGGTAACCTTAAAACAATTTACTACGCATGAAGAGATCTATGAACGGTCCTTGTTTCATTATTTCTTCGATTGCTCATAAGTGAATTGGTTGGGTTAATTCCAGGCTGCACTTTCAAGCAGTTCCTCGACTGCAAGCCAATAAACTATGACGGCACAGGAGGTGCAGTAGCATTTGTACGCTGGACGGAGAAGACTGAAGCTACTTTCCGCATGAGCAAGTGTACCGCGGATCAACAAGTCACCTTTGCTACTGGGTTGTTTGTCGATGAAGCTCTGACTTGGTGGAACCTGCAAGTCCAAACCTTGGGCGATGATGCCGCTTCTGGCTTAACTTGGGAGGAACTGAAGGAAAGAATGAGAGAGAAGTACTGCTCTCGTGCTGAACTCCAAAGGCTGGAGACGGAGTTCTGGCACTTGACCATGGAAGGTGCTGACATTAATGGTTATACTCGAAGGTTCCACGATCTGTCCAGAGTGCTTCCCTACATGGTGACTCCCGAATTTAAGCGTGTTGAACGTTACATTTAGGGACTGGCCCCAGAGTTTCACGGCATGGTAACTTCGGCCAAACCTCAAACAATCACCGAGGCTGTAACTTTGGCTGTCAGCCTTACTGAAGATTGTGTTCGAATGAAGAAGCTATCACTTAACCCAACAGAAAACACCGAGATGCATGCTGAGTCATCCGGTGGCAAGAAAAGGAAACATGCAAACTTGAATCAAGTAACTCGTAACAACAAAGGTTCCAACAAGAAGCGTGACCCTAACCCGCCTCAAGGGGCGAAATCTCTTGCAGCTATGAACGACGCACCAGCAAGGGGATACCGGGGAAACTTGCCTAAATGCCATCGGTGTAAACACCATCACGAGGGAGCTTGTCGCATCCCAAAGTGTGACAAGTGTGGAAAGTTGGGTCACCGCACAGAAGACTGCTGGAGTTTGAGGAACGGGAATGGAAATCGTAATGGGGCTGATGATAGGAACAATGGTGGAAATGGAAACGGTGCTGGCAACGAGAATGGGCGAAACCAAGGATGCTTCAGATGTGGAAGCAAAGATCATTTCATGAAGGACTGCCCAGAGAGAAACAATGCTCAGGCCCGAGCATTTGTGATTGGAGCAAGGGACGCACGCGAGGACCCTAATGTGGTCAACGGTACGTTCCTCATTAACAATCACTTTGCATCCATATTATTCGACACTGGCGCCGATTATAGCTTCATGTCTGTGGAATTTAAACGCATACTTGGAATAGAATCTAGTAGATTAGAAATTCCTTATTCCATAGAACTAGCCAATGGTAAACTTGTTGAATCAGGCGAAGTTGTTAGAGGCTGCACGCTAGAACTTGGTGAACGAAGATTTAGCATCGACCTCCTACCTATTCAATTGGGTAGCTTCGATGTTGTGGTCGGGATGGACTGGTTGTCCAAGAACAAAGCTGAAGTTATTTGTCATGAGAAAATCATTCGCATCCCTCTGACGAATAATGAAACTCTCATCGTACATGGAGAAAGACGAAACACGCCTCTACGAATCATCAGTTGTATGAAGGCACAGAAGTGCTTAAGGAAAGGATGTGTTGCCTTCCTAGCACACGTTGTAGATAAGAAGGCTGTGGAGCCAAAACTCGAAGACATTCCTGTGGTGAAGGAATTTCCTGATGTGTTCCCTGAAGATCTGCCAGGACTACCTCCGCAACGACAAGTCGAATTCCACATAGACTTGGTTCCAGGAGCCGCTCCTGTAGCCAAGGCTCCATATCGACTTGCGCCATCCGAAATGCAAGAATTATCTACACAACTTCAGGAGTTGTTGGATAAAGGATTCATAAGGCTAAGCTTCTCACCCTGGGGAGCTCCAGTATTATTCGTGAAGAAGAAGGATGGATCACTGCGGATGTGTATCGATTACAGGGAACTAAACAAGCTCACCATCAAGAATCGGTACCCGCTACCAAGGATTGATGACCTATTTGATCAACTGCAATGATCAAGCTACTATTCCAAGATCGACCTTCGATCTGGATATCATCAGCTGAGAATCCAAGAGGAAAGCGTACCAAAGACTGCATTCAGAATGCGATATGGGCACTACGAATTTCTTGTGATGCCGTTTGGGCTGACGAATGCACCAGCGGTCTTTATGGATTTGATGAACCGCGTATGTAAACCATATCTCGATAAATTCGTGATTGTATTTATCGATGACATCCTGATTTACTCGCGAACGAAAGAAGAGCATGAGCAACATCTCAGAACCATCTTGGAACTACTGAAGAAAGAGAAACTTTATGCAAAGTTCTCGAAATGCGAATTCTGGATTCGCAAAGTACAATTTCTTGGCCACGTGGTGAATGAGAAGGGCATTCATGTAGACCCGTCCAAGATAGAAGCAATAAAGAATTGGGAAGCTCCCAAGACCCCAACTGAAGTTCGACAATTTTTGGGCTTAGCGGGCTATTATCGGCGATTCATCGAGAATTTCTCAAAGATAGCTCAACCGCTAACGACCCTTACGCAGAAGGACAGGAAATACGACTGGGGTCACAAACAAGAAGAAGCCTTTCAGCTACTTAAGAACAAGCTCTGCGATGCACCGATACTATCGTTACCCGAAGGCACTGAAGACTTCGTGGTATACTGCGACGCCTCACGACAAGGCTTGGGTTGCGTGCTCATGCAACGCCAAAAAGTCATTGCTTATGCTTCAAGATAACTGAAGGTTCATGAGAGAAATTATACCACTCACGACCTGGAGCTGGGTGCAGTGGTATTCGCCTTGAAGATTTGGCGACATTACTTATATGGTACTCGATGTACAATCTTCACAGATCACAAAAGCTTACAACACATATTTGATCAGAAGGAATTGAATATGCACCAGCGACGTTGGGTCGAGCTGCTGAATGATTACGACTGTGAGATTAAGTACCATCCTGGAAAGGCAAACATTGTAGCGGACGCGTTGAGCCGAAAGGAAAGGGTTAAGACCCTAAGGGTTCGAGCATTGGAAATGACGATTCGAACGAACCTCACTGCACGCATTCGTGATGCACAACAAGAAGCTCTTAAAGAAGAGAACCGTAAAGCTGAATACCTACGGGGTATGCTAAAATACATGCTGCCAAATGAAGAGGGAGCCTTATACTTCAAGAAGCGTATTTGGGTTCCACTCTATGGTGGCATACGAGAGGTCATCCTTAATGAAGCCCACAAATCGAGATATTCGATCCATCCAGGATCGGACAAGATGTATCAAGACTTGAAAGAGTACTATTGGTGGCCGAGACTCAAAAGCGACATTGCCGTCTATGTAGGAAAGTGCCTGACCTGCGCTAAGGTTAAGGCTGAATACCAGAAACCGTCTGGCCTGCTACAGCAACCAGAGATTCCCGTGTGGAAGTGGGAACAAATCTCGATGGACTTCATAACGAAATTACCTAGGACCCCGAGAGGGCACGATATGATATGGGTAATAGTTGATCGATTGACGAAGTCTGCGCATTTCCTACCAATCCGAGAGAGGGATAGCACTGGAAAGCTTGCTGAAATATACTTAAGAGAAATTGTGGCACGACATGGAGTACCAATCTCAATCATTTCAGACAGAGATGGACGCTTTGTCTCAAGAATCTGGCAATCATTTCAGGAAGCCTTCGGATCTCAGTTAGATCTGAGCACGGCATTCCATCCGCAAACAGACGGCCAGAGCGAACGGACTATACAAACGTTAGAAGATATGCTTCGCGCATGTGTCATGGATCTAGGCGGCAGCTGGGATACTCATCTACCTTTAGTTGAGTTTTCCTACAATAACAGTTATCATACGAGCATAAAAGCCGCGCCGTTCGAAGCTCTGTATGGCCGCAAATGCCGATCGCCCTTATGTTGGGCAGATGCCGGAGATAAACGTATGGTTGGTCCTGAACTTGTACAAGAGATAACCGACAAGATTGCGCAGATCCGAGAGCGCATTAAGGCGGCTCGAGAGTGACAAAAGAGCTACGCTGATCCGAATAGAAAATCGGTAGAATTCAAGGTGGGAGACAAAGTGTTGTTAAAAGTCTTACCGTGGAAGGGCGTAGTCAGATTTGGAAAGCGTGGAAAGCTGAATCCACGATATATCGGACCATTCAGAATACTGAAGAGAATTGGTACCGTGGCATACAAGTTGGAGTTACCGGAAGAACTTAACGGAGTACATGATACGTTTCATGTATCCAACCTGAAGAAGAGTCCAACACAAGAAAACGTGATCATCCCGATGGATGAAGTGCATATTGATGAAGCCCTCCGATTTACAGAGCAACCCGTTGAGGTTACCGACTGGAAAGTCAACAAGACTAGGAGGAGCAGTGTGAAGCTTGTCAAAGTACGTTGGAGCTCTAAGCACGGACCCGAGTATACATGGGAACGTGAAGACCAGTTCAAGAAAAAGTATCCCCACCTATTCAAGAAGACTCCTGCGAGAGTTAGTTCAACCTGAATTTCGGGACGAAATTCTTTTAACGGGGGGAGACTGTGACAACTGGCCCAACCCGGTAATTTCCGTACACATTAATTATTGCTTAATGACTGCAATTATGTGCTTAATTGTCAGCAATACCTGATTTCGTACTAAACAAGTGAATTCATGCACGTTGTATACTACAAAATATTGCCTTATGCATAAACGAGAGCGTTGCGTCAAATATACTAGTAAACTCACCGGTAAGACACACTGTGTCAACAGAACTGCAGAAAGCAGTCAGACAATAAAATTGAGGCCTAGGTGTAGGTCCGACGACAAAAGTGCATTAAAACCCAAGAGTACATGCAAGGGTTTAATATATATGCAATACGGAAGCAAAAACAAGCACTAAAAAGCACCCGAAACGCACTTTAAGTGCAGAATTTACATAATTCAGCAATAAATCAGCATTTAGACATATAAATATTATGCAGAAATGTCGTTTTATTATCCAGAATATTTCCCTAAGTGTTGAGAATCGATAGTATTATAAAAAGATACTTATTAAACACAAAAGGTGCAATTTAGCACTTTAACGAATCGGTATGTAACCGAACAACCGGACTTTACCCGGAACATAAAAATATTGTTAATAACATTGTTTATCTTTTTCTGAGCCAGTTAGGGTCCCTGAATACCCTAACACCCGTCATAAAGCACAACACACTAGTAACCGAGTTAATCACTTAACTAACCTAAATTAATCTAACTAGTGTCTAACTATTTAGTTGGATTTGAACCAAGACCCCCCCCCCCCCCTTAACCAAACCGTCCCCATGAGGGGGACACACTTGTCCTATTTGTGATTATTATATTAAGTATGCTTAATATCTAGGAAGCATAGTGACCCTTGTGTATTAATCTTGTGAATTGTCTATAAGATCCAAGTATAACACAACATAACATTCATCACAATTTACAACACTTGATCACTCTCTCTCCCTCTACCTAGCTCACGGCCGAACACCCCACACCCATCCATCCATTTTTCAAGTTTGACCTTGCAAGTTCCAAGCATCTACAAGTGTTAAGGGTCGCATATAAGGAGTCTTGGTGCAAACGGAAGGCGAAGGACCTCTCTAGTTTACTTTTATCCACGCATTTTTCGCATAGATTCTTCCCTAGCCTCGAGCTAGTGGTATGTTACTTAAATCACCTACTCGAACTATTCTAAAGTGGTTAAAACGATATATGACGGTTAAAATTTATGAACATGCAAGTTGAAGCACAAAAGTCTGCTTAAAACACTAAAATGGTGGTTAAAAGCACATATGTTGTGTAAATCATGTAGTATTTGATTTGTGTGATTATTTGGACCCGATCTATGTTGTGGTAGCTCGGATCATCATTTAACCCCATTTAGTCATGATCTTGGATTATGACATAAAGCTTGTTTAAGTATAACAAGGGTTAGAAGATGAAACTCTACCACACTCGAATCATGAACTTGTGTAAAAGTGTTTTAGCTTGTAAAATAGTGATTAAAACTAGTAGATCTACGGATCTACAAGCGGTACTTTCAAAGGACCAAGTGTCCAAGAAATCATATTTTCTAAAGCCGGATCTTACAGGAAAAAGAATGATTTTAGCAAACACACGAGTGTGTAAACACTTGTGTAACACAAAGTTTCGACAAAATAACTATTTTTGTAAATATTGACAGGAAGTTGTAAAGATGTAACTTCTTTAAAAGCGAGACTTTCAAGAAACAAAGTTGATCGATACAAAGATCCACTAAAAATAATGGAAGAATACTACCTATTTTGGAAAAACCACAAGTTCATGTATTTCTGCGATTATATCTATTTTAACTAGTTGCATATTGTTTATTGTTGAATGAGGAGATTGTTGACGATTTAAAAGAAAATAAACACATGTTTTGAAAACATGGGAAACCTCCATTTTTAGGGGAAACTCTGTCAAAATTTTTATAAATTTTGACACTTAGAAAAATATAAATTTTTGAGAAACTTATTCCCTAAAAATGTGTTTAAAAGCATTACCAAGGTTTCCCTAATTTTTGGGGATAAGAAATGAGGATTTCTTCAAGAATAAAAATTGATATAAGTATGTATATTTTTGAGAGAAAAATATATATTATTTGATCACCAACTTATGTGCTAAGTGTATATAGTATGTGTTATACGTACTAGTGTATTAAGACTTAAAAATGCACTAAATACTCGTGAGGAGTATAAACATAAAAATACACATACAAAATACAAGATACATAATTCGGGTGCGAAGTGCAAAACACAAAAGACTTATATTTATTTTAGAGGAAATAATATAAGTAAGATACGTAGTTAAAAATATGAAATATTTTTAACACAACAATACAAATACAAAAGAGAGTGACTGTACTTGTGCGATACAAGTCTAGTGACTAACGTTAAGAAAACGCGTATAGGTTACGACGTTAAGTAAGCAAATCCGGTGAGGTTTACGACGCACAGGAACGCAAAGTTGTGAGTTCATGCTCCCCCTTTTCTCTTAACTGTTTTCAGTTTTATAACTTCGGGGGTGAAATACATGTTACAAATATTACAATGTTTACAAATGGTATGATGGATACAAGAATGATACGAGAAATCGTGTCACGAATAGGGTACCATAAGCACCATTAATCGTGTACATACTTAGACCGCAGAACAAAAGGTTAGATCTAATGGGTTCCGGGCAGCCCCACTCTTGGCCACTCTTTTACCAAGCAGTGTTTTTGTGTCTCAGTGGTGAATCGACTACAGAAAAATGCCTATGGTTTGGTGACTTCCTATGTCGTGTCACATGTTAATGGCTTTGCAACCCATTAACACTTGATACATACAGAAATATTTGACTTATACATGAGTACGTGGTGTACACAAAAGACTTGATTCATACAAAAGACAAATTATGTTTTCATACAAAGTATACAAACGTGAAATACAAAAACTGCATGAATTCACACCAACATTATGTTGATGTTTTTCCAAAACTCACATGTATTTCAGGTAATTAAAGGTGGATGTGCGCGCGGTCTTACTTATGCTCGTGGATGTCGCTATGTTTTATTTTCGCTAAATAAAGTTGTAACTCTTAAGACAATATGCTATCACGTGTTGTAAACACTTGACTTATGTTTTGGTAATGTAATGTTTGAAGTTATTTTGAGCATATAGTATGTTTACCTTTCGTATGCAATGAGAACCTTTCATGATCACACCTCGTGCTTCCGCAACAGAAAGGGGTGTGACAGTTATAGCTTACGCCACGAGACAGCTTAAGAATTATGAAGAGAATTATTCAACCCATGATCTAGAGTTAGGAGCTATAATTTTTGCCCTTAAAATTTGGAGACATTACCTTTACGGTAGTAAGTTTACCATATTCACCGACCATAAGAGTTTAAGGTATGTTTTTGGGCAAAAGGAGTTGAATATGAGACAAAGACGCTGGATGGAGATACTTAGCGATTTTGATTGTGATATCCAGTGTCATACAGGAAAAGCAAATATAGTAGCTGATGCTTTAAGTCGAAAGTATCATGAAAAGCCAAAAAAAGTACGTTCTCTTAAGTTAAATCTACAAGTAGATTTAAATGATCATATTAGAAAGGTACAAGAATCAGTAATCAAGGATGATACTGAAAAATTAAAGGAATGATTAAGGAATTAAAACAAGGAACAGATGGAATTTGGAGATTCCATAAGAAATGAATGGGGATACCTAAATTAGGAAACCTACGTCACCGTATATTAGAAAAATCCCATAAGTCTAAGTATACGATGCATCCTGGAAGTGATAAGATGTATCAGGACTTAAGGAAGAATTTTTGGTGGATATGGATGAAAAAGGATATAGCAGCATATGTTGCAAAGTGTTTATCATGTTCACAAGTTAAAGTTGAACATCAGAAACCCTCAGGTTTATTGCAACAGTTAGAAATACCAGTTTGGAAATGGGAATTGATAACAATGGATTTTGTTACCAAATTAACCAAAACAAGAAAAGGTAATGATACAATCTGGGTGATTGTAGACAGGCTAACCAAGTCAGCTCATTTCCTACCAATGAAAGAAACTTTCAGTATGGAACAGTTAGATAAATTATATGTAAATGAAATAGTTTTATTACATGAAATTCCTCTATCAATTGTTTCTGACAGAGATAGTCGTTTTACCTCTCATTTTTGGACAAGTTTCTAAAAAGCAATGGGAACCAAGTTGAATCTAAGCACCGCTTATCATCCTCAAACGGATGGACAAAGCGAAAGGACAATTCAGACATTGGAGGACATGCTTAGAGCTTGTGTAATCGATTTAAGAGGTAATTGGGACGATCACTTACCATTGATAGAATTTTCTTATAATAACAGTTATCACACAAGTATCAATGTTGCACCATTCGAAGCACTTTATGGACGAAAGTGCCGAACGCCAGTCTGTTGGGCAGAAATTGGAGAAAAGCAACTATCTGGACCTGAGATAGTACAAGAAACAACAGACAAAATCATTTAAGTCAAGGAAAGACTGAAAACAACACGTGATAGACAAAAGAGTTATGATGATAACCGACGTAAGCCATTGGAATTTCAAGTAGGAGATAAAGTGTTATTGAAAGTCTCTCCTTGGAAAGGAGTGGTGAGATTGATCAAAAGGGGAAAGCTAAGCCCCAGGTATGTTAGACCTTTTGAGATTATTAGAAGAATAGGACCTGTAGCCTATCAGCTACAACTGCCAGAGGAAATGGTCGGAATACATGATGTATTTCATTTATTTAATCTCAAGAAATGCTTAGCTGATGAATCACTTGTAGTACCACTTAAGGACATAGAGGTAAATGAACAGTTAAAATTTGTAGAAAGACCTCTACAGATTGAAGACAGGAAAGTTAAGAATCTCAAGCATAAGAGATTAGTTCTGGTCAAAGTAAAATGGGACTCCAAAAGAGGACCAGAATACACATGGGAGCTTGAATCAGAAATGCAAAGGAAATATCCACACTTGTTCCAGAAGACCTCGAGGACGAGCTCTAAAACAACGTGGGAAGATATAACAACCCTCCTGAATTTTTCTGACACCCTAATATATATTAAAATATTCCTATATGTCCTAAAATGCACCCCGTATGTGAAAACCGAGCCCAAAATACGATATAACATTTAAAATTAAATAAAAACCAAGTTTTTGTGTCGCTCGCGGGCCGCGTAGACCCCTTAGGTATCTTACGCGGGGCACGGCAGCCCTGCAATGAGGCGCAGCCCTGAGCCGAGACATGTCACGATCGTGTCAAAGCTAGCCGATGACTGGGCCAGGCTAGGGCCTACCTAGTCTACTACGCGGGCCGCGTAGCCCGTGGTCTCACCTTACGCGGGCCGCGTGAAACCCAAAATCAGGCCCTATATAAGAAGGGCATCGGCCCTTCAGTTAGTTGGCTCATTTCTTTTCTTTCTTACGAAATTCTGAATAGTAGGCACTATACTCGGGTATAATATCCCCCTAATTAACGAGGTTCTGCCCCGATGTAAGTATTATAACCCCGGTTACGTGTTAGATACGCTGCCCGATTAATCCAGGGTTCCGTAACGGTTGTCGTGGTTCTGCCCGACGTAGTCGTTGGAACGCCGTCTCGGGGAGGGTATTACTAATGTAAATAATGGGTTATTTTACTAACACGTGCGCATTTGTGTAAATTATAGATAATCACCAGGAAACCCTAGAAGAAACCTAAGTTAGCAATGTGAGTACTCTCCTTTTTGTAAATTGTTTTTACAAAACCTTAATTGTTTTACAATGTGATTAAGCAGTGATTGAGTCTTTGTAGTTCTTCAATTACTGCGGGTATGTTGGGGTTTTGTATACAAAATGTGGAACACGTTACTATTGGGCAAAGGGTTTTCCAATGTGTAATATAACCCACCAGTCAGGATTGACAGTACTGAATGAGTAATTGTGTAGATATAAACATTGTAATAGCTCTCAATACTGTGAAGATTGATAAAACTCTTCTTGATTAAACTGGGATTCACTCACCAGTATTTCCCAGTGACAAAATATTTTTAAACGCGTTTCAGGTAACAAAATGTGAAAGCCAACTAGAAGCCAGCTGGACCGCACTGAAGGCTTGAAAAAGTGGCTATAAAAGTTACCTAAATAAAAGAAGATGTTTTATTCAATAAAATAGAGATTTTCCCTATGAAAATGTTTGTAATGAAAACTTGGGTTTTATCCCAATATGTTTAATATTATAAAAGTGTGGTATTTACCTGATAAACATTTTCTAACTACGGTCCTGATGAAATTTCCGCTGCCAAAGTGATAAACAAATGATACCACCAAAACTGGTCTCGCGGCCGCCCGTTCCCGGGACAGATAGGGGGCGGGGGTTGCGACATAAGGCTACTACGCTAAAAGCCTTTGCATCGAATTCAATTTTTTGAAAATCCTGTTCTGAGTAATTTTCAAGGCTTTTAGGCACTCGGCTTTTGGGATCTTCTGTGTTAGGCGCCATTGGAATATGTGGTCCAAATATGACTGACTTCCAGCAGCCGGTGTTTTGCTGAGCTAACACATGGCCCATCCTACGTTGCCAGATATTGTACTCTGTTAGGAAACTTTATTTGTAGGTATTGAAGAAAATCAGATTCAACTGGATCTTTGAAGACGACAACAGTCCTGAAGATCACAACAAGAAGAAGAATATCGGATAGGACAACTGAAATGAACAGCATCTACTTCAAAGAATCACAAGTTGATCAAGAGCTGAATTGGATTATCAGAGAAGGTCATTTCTAATGGATCTGATGATATTTCTGATGAAATATCATCAGTTTCTGACGATTCTGATCATCAGGTTTTCTTATGATTTGTTCACCAGAATTTCTGATGAAGTGGTTTATCAGAAATTCTGATGAATACCCCACTTGTCTGAAATCAGCTCTATCCTGCCACAATAACCGAAGCAACTTGACATTATTGGATATCATGATTACAAAGGCAACTTGACGGTTGGATTCAATGAATATGTCAAATGGCTACTTTTTGCAGGACTTATTGCATGAATAAACAATTGTTTATTCATATACCCAGCCTTCTATAAATAGAAGGCTAACCAAGCAGAAGACAATGAGTTTGAAGCTTAGCATTCATACATACCACATAAACTCCATTGCCCTCTCACCCACAGAATTCAAGATTCATTTGTATTATATAATAATCTTACAATCACCTTGTAAACTATTTTGTTTCAAGGTGATATAAACTTGATAATTCTGTAGGTCTTGTTTCTGAAAGTCTGATTTCCATTTCCGCACATCTTTTTCACATCTACTGAAATCACTTGCCATATTATGTGAAAAGAAGTTGTTAAGGCCAAACTAGGTCCAACAATTGGTATCAGAGCAGATTGAATAAACTATTTTCAAACGATCAATCGCTCATCTTCTTTTCTCTAAATATAGCCAGCTTTCAATCCTGGAATAATGCTTTTAATATTGGTTCTATGTCTAAACCTCCGACTCTGGTCAGAGAGGAATATCCCCAATGGAAAATCAGGATGGTCAATTTCCTAAATGGTCATGATCGAGCTCTGTTTCAATCCATTGAAAGGGGTCCACATATACCAATGACTGAAATACCAGCTATTCCAGCAACTGACCAATCACCAGGAATCACTGCCTCTCGTGCTCCCAAAAGTGAAATAAAGTGGAGCGCGGAAGACAAGGATCTGGTGGCTGGGGATGAAAGGGCAAAGTCACTCTTAATAATGGCCATCCCCAATGACATATTTTCACAAGTTGATGCATGTGCATCAGCTAAGGAAATATGGGTTCAGTTGGAAAATCTTTATGAAGTAGGAGAAAGGATGAGAAGAAACAAGCGAACAAACAATGTTTCCTCATATGAGAGGTTTAAAAGTTTACCCAATGAAAGATTAAATGATACATATCAAAGATTTACAAAACTTTTAAACGAGCTAAAGAAATTTGGAATAACAAAGTCAAATGATGAAAGAAACATAAAATTTCTTGATGCTTTACCTAGAGAATGGAGAAGTCTAACCATGATTTTGTCCTCAACCTTAGAACTAGGAAACATGAGTCTCCATGACTTATACAACATCTTGATCCCCAGAGAGGAAGAAATATTTGAAGAAACCATTCAAAGAGGGGGATCTTTAGCTCTTATCTCAAACTCCCAAAGAACACCACCTACCAATGATCCATAACCATCAAACAGCCAAAATCTTGAAATTTCTAATACATCATCAGATTTTTCAGCTTTTGCTGAAGCAATAGCACTGCTCACCAAAACATTTGAGCAGAGGTTGAGGGGAGGAAGCCAGAGATACCAGAGAAGTGACAGAGGAAGGATGGATGGAAGATCTAAAGAGGAAGTTAGGTCTAAGGATAAAGGGAAAGCTGAAGTTGTATGTTACAAGTGCAAGCTGTCACACCCCGACTCGCAACGGAAGATAATCGCGGGGTGCGGCAGACACATGGCACTCCACATAATTTAAAAACATTACATTACATAAAACAGGAGCATCGGTTACAACGTCTTCGAACTATCACATTACAAACCATATATTAAAAGCAGTACTGCAAGCCATTATAGCTTTTATTATGCTACGTCCGCCTACTAGATCCTTCCATACGCACATGTTCACTCATGTTTCATTTTACCTCAAATGCACGTTAGTTTTTAAAAAGGTCAGCTAAACGATGCCGGTGAGTTCCACTGGTTTGGTTATTTCGTTTCAAAATGTATCAACATGTTTAATTACACACATCACGGTTCATAGATGGAATTGCACGAGTATCACAAGTGAAACCTAGACTGTTTTAATCGTACTGTGTCACACAGACACTTAATCGCACCACCTGCATCACATGTAGCTTAATGCTCTCGGGTAGTTATGTCTAACAACATAACCTGGTTAGGACGCGTGCAGTTGCCTGGCTGCCGGCCGCACCTGTCCGGCGGGCAACTGGGTTTGTCAGACCAATAGTACTATCCACTGCCCACGGCTTACGTTAATCACTTGTATAGGGGCTAATATCGTGTGTTAGATAATTCACATCATAGCAAGTTGGTGTAATTAATACAGTTTGTAACATGCAAATCACCCCAGAAAACAGTAAAACAGATTAAAAGTGGGGGAAGGGAACTCACAGTGCAAATAGTAGTCTTGGTTAAAGAGTGTTTAATCAACGAAATCAGCTTTAATAGCACACATGCAAGTAAGGACTCAAATCAGTATCTAAATCGGTAATGGTTATAACTTGGATTTGGTCAGGAGTTTTCACCCCGGATTGAGTCTATAGGACACGGGTATGGTGATGGAGGTCAGGGTAGTGTTAGTTTTCAGTTTGGCTTCCGGGCACCGGTTCGCGTGCCAGCCAATGTCAGTAGTTTAACGTGTTCGGATAATGGTACGAGAATACCAATAATGCCAACACGTTGTTATTTACGAATTATTAACTTCTCATTAAGGGAGTTTGGGTGTTTGGGGAGTCCAGGTTGCCCAATTTTGAGTTTCCGTTTCCACCGTCGGGGATTTTCCCGAACTGGTATTGGACACACCCCAAGTGTCCACTCCGCCCTGGAATATTTCAGAATATTCCCCATATTCCAATTATAGTATTTGTCGGGTTGGGTCAGTTCCTAGTTCCGGCAGGTTCGTTACACGGTAAACTGCCGAAACTGATTTAAAATAACCCATTTTTAATCCCAAAATTCCCATTTTATCTATAATTTGAATAAAATTCTGAAATTGTTTATATAACTCAGTAAAAATCTGTAGAATATGGTAAAAATTTCTGGGAATTTATTTTGGCATTTTACTTGTCTAAATAAATTATTTATAAAACCGTATTTAACCACATAATTAACATTAATTACCATCATTCATCCAAAAATTCCCAAAAATTTTCTGGACATTTCTTATGTTTCTAGAAACATCTCTAAAAATTTTAAGATTTTTCTGATTTCATTTCGTTGCGTTTCCGGCTACCGAAAATTCACAAAAACGCAGATTTTTAACCCAAATCAAAACTCAACCAATGGACTCATAATTTTCCTAGAAAATTCCTCATATGTTCCTTAGTGTCTCTGTAAAATTTGGTGATTTATTTAATCCTTTTGTTATTTTTTTCAAAATTCTTTTTGTAAAACAGTCAAAAATTCACCAAAAATCGTAAAATTTCCAACCATTCTAAACTTTTACGTGGAACTTCCTGACACTACCCTTCATCACCACACCAAATTTTAGCTCAATCTAAGTATCACGGATTAAGTTATAGCCAAAACAAAATTCTGCCTATCCTAGATTCGGTTTACGAATGTTATACCTAGCGCAAGCTTCGATTCCAAGCGTTCCTTGTGAGTCCAGAAGTATGTGTGGGCTATATTCAGTACCTACACATCTAGTACAATCCAAATATGCTAGAACTTAGATCAATCAAGCTTTATTTCATTGATTTTCGGTTAATCGACTAGTTAAGCGATTTTTGTCGAATAGGTGTTGATTAGGGTATCAAACCCCAAAGATTTGTAATCATGGCTGCCATATAACACTAGTGAATCCATATGGTGTTCATATTCAGCCCATAAAATGTTTAAACTTCCAAAAATCATGGATTAAAAAGGGTTTTCATGGCCAAAACCATGTTTAATCAAGAAACCATGCTTAAAACCTTATGGATTTGAGTTAATACCTTTGATTTGTTGAAGTTTATTGTGAATTCAACTGGTTTTTCTTGAGAGAAACCAGATTTTGGAAAGGATTTTGTGTGAAAATGAAATAAGAAAAAGAAAAAAAAATGATTTTTTTGATTAAATAATGGGTGGTGGGGGCGGTTTGGGTGTGGGTCCCACAAGGGACACCTCGTGCTTCGTTTTGAGCGCTTAAAGATGATGTTTATGTTCCGTTGAGTGGTTAGGTTCATTTACAGGTCCCGCGCGCGTTCTCGATTTGCGTGACGGACTCCGTTTCGCGCGTACTTAGTGTCAAAAGACTCGGTTTTAAAAATCATACATAACCGTCTTGAAATCCGAACCAGTTACATTTTAATCATAAAAGACTCGTATTAGGGTGGTTTAAGTGTTTTTAAGCTTGATCGATCGTTCCTTGCACTTTTGATTGCCTTATGTTATTCCTGAAACGAAAGTGTTTCCCTAACCGGGAAGCTGCGTCGTTTTGCGTGCCCGATCTCTGATTGGCTTCAAACCTTATGTCACAGTCTAAGGCACAAAACTAAGTTGTTCCTGGAACTCGAAATCTTAAATGATGCTACCGATAACCTAATAATCAATGTAAAAGGTTTAAAGTGCTGTTAAACGGAACACTCCCGTTTAACACGTGTTTCAAGGCTAAGGACACCAACTTCGCACTGTTGGTCCTTATTAGTGTCATGTCAGTCATAACGTGTTCTCGGATGCCTCCGAGACATAACATATATCAGTTAATCAAGCATATAAGTCACACATGTTTTTAGGGTTTTCGCGAAATTAAAGTGTTAAGTGTGCTTTACAGTTTTGGACCGTTTAAGGTGTACCTGGTTTCGTCGTGGGTGGCACAGTCTCCCCTGGTTTAGAAATTTCATCCCCGAAATTCAATTCGTCTAGTTAGGGAAAAGATGTGGGTATTTTTTACGGAACTCATCCTTCCGTTCCCAGGTATACTCAGGTCCTTGCTTCGAGTTCCACCGGACTTTCACCAGCGAGATTTTGTTATAACGTAGTTGTTTGGTCTTCCCGTCTACTATTTCTACCGGTTCCTCCACAAAGTGGAGTTTGTCATCAATGTGCACATCTTCTAACGGTATAATAGTTGTTTCATCCGTGAGACATTTCTTTAAGTTGGATACGTGGAAGACATCGTGAATTGTACTCAGTTCATCTGGTAATTCCAGTCGATACGCTATAGATCCAACTTTAGCAATAATTTCATACGGCCCAATGTATCTCGGAGCCAACTTTCCTGCCTTGCCAAACCTAATCACTCCTTTCCACGGTGACACTTTTAACAGTACTTGGTCACCTACTTCAAACGACAACGGTTTCCTGCGAACATCGGCGTAACTTTTCTGCCGATTTCGGGCCGCTTTCAGTCTACTTTGAATATTATTGTAGGATCGTTTGCATGACCAAACGAGTCGTTCAGAAGATTTTTTTGCTCAATTGAGAGGCGGAAACAAACGTATCGAGTTGATTCAGCTTGTAATTCACTTTAAACTGTCTTTTGATTGATATAACAACGTTTTACAGCGAGTAGACACTTCGGCAGCAGTTCGGCACTGAAACCGGAAAGTTACAAATGAAGATCACAAGGCACCTATATATAAGCAAGCTATTTCGCACGAAAGTGTTCATGCGAAATCAATTTCACACGAAATAGCTATTTCGTGCGAAATACCCAGTTGATTTCGTACGAAATAGCTGTTTCCTATTTCATGCGAAATACTCATAAAACCTAATTTCTCGTACTTTGTGCCCTGATCTATACAATCTAGTACAAGACTCGATACAAGACGAAGTCGACAGACATATGCACCAACAGACTCCTCCTTGGATGTTGACGAAGTCTTCAGTGTCGAGTCTTCAATCTTCAGTCTTTATCAGTCTTCTTGTTCTTTCCAAAGTATCTAACATTGTAAAGCATCATCAATCTCTAACTTTTCTTCTCTTTAGTTACTTTAATTTCTTCACTTTGTTCTGACTTCTCTTCTTGAGCAACACTTTCACATTTCATCTTTCTATGTTCTTTTACTGCTCGTCTCTCCTTCAGCTTCTCCAATCTATCTGCAAAATAAAATTGAAAACTTTCAGGAGATAATACAGATTTTCCAATATTTATTTGAGTTTCTTCTTCATCATCACTGCTGTCAGTTGATGATTGATCAAACACTTGTGTCATTTCTGAACTGTCATCTGAAGAAACAGATTCTCCATCTTGGTTTTTCTCAACACTAGCAAATCCTTTCATCTATTCCTTCATCAAATCTGGCTCTTGAACTGTTTGTGCAGTGAGAGCTACTACTTTTGAATCAGGTGGGATGTATTTGTCCCAACTAAAACCTTCTACCACTTTTTCATCATCTTGATCAATTATGCCAAAATAAGCTTTCTTATTTGCTTCTTCGATCATTTTAGCATGTGCAGTTTGTGGTTCTTTTTGTTGATACGGTTGATGAGCAAGTTGTTGATATATGGCTTTTCGATAATAATCATTGTTTCCAAATGGATTATGTTCTCCACTTGCTTCTCGATTTTTACATTCCCTCTTGAAATGTCCTTTCTCACTGCATCGAAAACAAGTAACTTTAGATTTATCAAAACCTAAAGTAGAAACATTAGCATCCCTGAAATCATCTATTCCTGTAATCATCTTAAATTTTTCAGCTCTCCTCAACACACTAGCTAAACACCATTTAATATCCATAAGCTCCATCTCCTCAGCATCGATCTGATCGTAATCCTCTTTTGTCAGCATAGGATTTCCGATCCTTCCAGCAACCAATCCTTCATATGATTCTAACACAGTAGCAAGTAATGACATGTGACCTTTAGCAACCTCTTCAGAGAAATTTTGACCATTCTGAAGATGCAACGCGATATTGCAATGTAAAACATGACCATTCCCACTATTTGAGCTTTGGAACTGATGACTTGAGGTTGACTTTGGACTAATACTTGGATATGAAGCAAATCCACTGCTACTGTTTGGACTTTGATTGACTGATCCAGATGAGTTTACAGCACTGAAAGCAGTTTGGACTTTCGGACTCGCTTCAACATCCTAAACACTTCCTTTGTAATACATCTTGATGTCTTGTTGACCACTTGGATTGTTCATCCTTGCAATCTTTTGCTGTTCAAAATCTTGACCCTCAATCTTTTCAATGAACTGGGAAATTGTCAATTTGTCATATTCTCCAGTATTTTTCAAGATCATCAAATATGTACCCCATTCTTTCTGAGGTAAAGCATCAGCTAATTTATCAACCCATTCTTCTTGATCTTTGACAATTTCTAACAAAGACATAGACCTCACTAAGTGACAATATCTTTCTATCAGTTTCTTTGAAGATTCACCCGGCAAACTCGAAAACAAGTCAAATTCTTTCTTTAGCAATGATTTTTTACTCCTAATTATCTTCTCACTTCCCTCAAACTTGATTCGAAGTGCTTCCCAAATCGAGCGTGAAGTATTGTCATGTTGAAGCAATATGAAGATGTCTTCTTTCACAGCTTGCTGGAGCAGACTAATCATCATTTTTTCTGCTTTGTACATGTCTCGTTCTTTATCCGTTAGTTCAGAAATTGTTTTGATTACACCCAAATCCGTACGAGGTTTGACATACTTTTTCTCAATACACTCCCAAGATCTCAAATGATTAGCTTGAACCCAGTTTTCAAACCGATCTTTCCAACCATAATACTCCTCAATGCCTATTAGTTTCAGGGGTTTTTGCAAAGTTCCAGTCTCATTTTCCATGTTCATGCTTTGAGCAATGGTAGCCGCAGTAGTCGGGGCAGCAGCAAATGCGTTATAGAATTCCTCTTCCATGATTCGATAAAAAATTTCACAAAATCAGCTTTTCAAACGAAATGCCCTCAAACGAAATGACCAACTGGTGTGAAATAACCTGTTCAAATGAAATGACCTGCAAGACAACTTCAAACGAAATCAATTCACACGAAATAAGATGCTTTCGTACGAAATGAAATTTTTTCACACGAAATAAGGTATTTCGTGCGAAATGAACCAACTATCAGCTGATTTCATGCGAAATAAAAGACTTTCACATGAAATAATGACACTTTGGTACGAAATGGTGATTTCGTACGAAATAGCTCACACGATATGCTGATTTCGTGCGAAATAATGGATCTATTCCGTGCGAAATACTGCTGACGTCATCATGTCGAATAGATTTTTGTCCAATTAACCAGGTTATAGTCCAATTATAGGTCTGAAACTTTCAAGGCTTTGTTAAAACACAGTTTCGCTTCTAATGTGAGAAATTCAATCCATTTTAACCATCAAATCTTGATTAATTTTGAAAAGAAGGTATAGAAAACAGAATTTTGAACTAAATCAGAAAGAACTCTTCCTCCTGAGCTCTGATACCACTTGTAGGATCGTTTGCATGACCAAACGAGTCGTTCAGAAGAGTTTTTGCTCAATACGAGAGGCGGAAACAAACGTATCGAGTTGATTCAGCTTATAATTCACTTTAAACTGTCTTTTGATTGATATAACAACGTTTTACAGCGAGTAGACACTTCGGCAGCAGTTCGGCACTGAAACCGGAAAGTTACAAATGAAGATCACAAGGCACCTATATATAAGCAAGCTATTTCGCACGATAGTGTTCATGCGAAATCAATTTCACACGAAATAACTATTTCGTGCGAAATACCCAGTTGATTTCGTAAGAAATAGCTGTTTCCTATTTCGTGCGAAATACTCATAAAACCTAATTTATCGTACTGCGTGCCCTGATCTATACAATCTAGTACAAGACTCGATACAAGAAGAAGTCGACAGACATATGCACCAACACTTATGCACCTTGTCTGTCGTCTCCTGAATTATTTCAGACCCCGTGAGTTGAGTATCGCCCACTTCAGCCCAACAAAGTGGCGATCTGCACTTCCGGCCATATAGTGCTTCATACGGTGCAGCTTGTATGCTACTATGATAACTGTTATTATAAGAGAATTCAATGAGGGGAAGGTGCTTATCCCAACTTCCTCCAAAGTCTAGGGTGCAAGCACGAAGCGGATCCTCTAATGTCTGGATAGTTCATTCTGATTGGCCGTCGGTTTGGGGATGGTAAGCCGTACTCAGGTCTATTCTAGACCCCTAAGCTTCCTGTAACTGTTGCCAATAGTGTGAAGTGAAATGACTATCACAGTCTGAAATGATTGCAACTGGTACCCCGTGTCTAGCCACAATTTCATTCGTGTAGATCTCGGCCAATTTCTCGGTGTTGTAGGTAGTACGAATCGGAATAAATTGCGCCGATTTGGTTAGTCTATCTACTACTACCCAAATCGCATCATGACCTCGGGGTGTTTTTGGAAGGTGGGTCACGAAATCCATCGTGATTTGCTCCCATTTCCATTGTGGTATTTCGGGTTGCTGTAACATTCCCGAGGGTTTCTGGTATTCTGCCTTAACCCAGGCACAAGTCAAGCATTTGCTCACGTACTTTACTACGTCCTTTTTCATACATGGCCACCAATAAAATTCCTTAAGGTCGTGGTACATCTTGTCTGTACCGGGGTGAATAGAGTACTTAGATTTATGAGCCTCATCCATAACCAGTTGACGTAGGTCATGGAGAGTAGGAATCCATACCCTATTTTTGAAATACAACACTTCATCCGCTTTCCTCACAAAATTCCCTTCATTTCCGTGTAAGTTTTTGCTATTTAGTTGGCCTTCCTCCAAAGCTTCCATTTGCGCATTGCGAATCTGCTCTTTAAGACTGGTTTGAACAATCATCCCAAGAGCTCGCACTCTGAGTGGCTTTACTCGGTCTTTTCTACTCAAGGCATCGGCTACTACGTTAGCCATACCAGGATGGTATTTTATTTCACAGTTGTAATCGTTTAATAGCTCCACCCATCTGCGTTGTCTCATATTTAGCTCCTTTTGATCGAATATATGTTGGAGGCTTTTGTGATCTGTATAAATTGTACATTTCGTACCGTACAGGTAATGCCTCCAGATCTTAAGTGCAAAAATCACTGCGCCCAACTCTAAATCATGCGTCGTGTATAACAACTCTCATCAAAATTACTATTCCTTATCTTAATTAGTCCAATAGGAAACCCTAATTGAGACCCTAAAGTAATCCTGCGTAACCCCTAAAATTTTCAGAATAATCAGAATTAGGATCAGGGCCCCTAAAACTCAAGGGGGGTATTCCCCATTAATGATTATCATCATAAGTTGCTGTAAAAAGAGAATTTCTTTGATCCGTCGACTCAGCTAAGCTAGTTAGGGACGTGGCTACCCTATGCTAAAAGGGTCCTCGTCGCGTGACGCGACAGGGTGTCGCGTGGCGCGACCGCGCCATTTTCAGGTATAAGTTTAGGGGTGTGGCACTTGAAATTCTGCGTTGGTTCGACGTAAAAACTCGTTACGTGCATTGAGATATTGTCTGATTACTCCAATAACACACACTAGCACGAATTCTGCCGCGATAACAGGGTAAAAACTCGATCACTGCTACGATTTAATGTCCGATCGATAGAAACCAATCCAATGGATGTTTAAGTACTGCTCAAACTTGGGTTATGCTTTGTCATTCATCGTGAATTCGATGGATGTTTAAGTATCGCACTTTGTCATTCATTGTGAAGGTTTTGATCTCATGAGTTGTCGTAAAAGTTGAATTAAAGTTACTAACCTAGTGTTCGTGTGCATTGTTGTTTGAATTAGGTTAAACAGTCTAATCAGTAGGCTAAACTCTGCCCGATTAAACTTGCAATGTGAGTCATTCTCTTTTTATCAATAATGTTTTACAATAATCCATTTATTTTCAAAAGTTATAATTACAGGGATTAAGTCTTGGTTATCTTGAATCACTGGCAAGTGGGGTATTGTGCACATTACTAATTTCTCACGGTTAGGCTAATAAATCCTAACAGTGATAATCATCACTACTTGGGTGAAAGTACCCAATAGTGGTATGACCATCGTCACCATGAGGTGACACGTCGCCAGATAAAAATAAGATAGAAGCCATTGTAATCGCTCTTATGCTGTAATTTATAACTACGTGTCGTTTTATCAAATTTGAGTGACTCGTCAGTATTTCCCCGCTGATAAAATATTTTTAAAACATGTTTCAGGCAACCTGCTGTGATTCAAGGAAAACGTGCTACGGAGCACTAACAAGCTTTGTTAATGCATTTATGTCTATCGCCTTCGTCAATCCGAGCCATAGCGAGAAACACAAGAAATCAAGTCGTTATATTAGTGATAGCTAGACAAAAAGGCAAGGTGGCATAATTGTAATAATGAGAAATCTCATTAAAAGCAAGGACTATAAATAGGATGTTATGTCATAGTTTAGGGACTTTTGGCTCATTTGTGTTTAGGAGAGCTCTAGATCTAGAGAGAGAATCTAGAGAAAGAAAGTGATTCAAGGTGCTTGTTCTTGTTAGATTTCTAATAGAATCACGTTTATATTACATCGTGTGTGTTAGGTCGCGTTCGTGTACTGATTCCGCACGTCATACGTTCGTTTCGCAATCGTTTCGGAGTCAAAACCGATCCTACAAGTGGTATCAGAGCAGGAGCTCGATTGCACAGATCAAACACAAGATTTCGCACAGGATATCATCAAAATCAGATCCGATTTCATCCAAATTTGATCTATTTCTTCGTCTTCTTCATATTCTTTCATGTTTTTATCCGAAACTTTCAAAATTGAACAAGATTTTCTGTTTAAAATGGTTTGAATTTGAAGTTTATTGTGCGTAATAGTGGTTTAAACAATTGGTAAAAGTTTTAGATCTTAAAACTGAGTAGAACTTGATCAATTTGATAAAAAATGACAGATCAGTTCGTTTCAGATTTATACCATACGAACTGGTTATTTTAACTCAGATCTACGACGATTCAGCGGACATTATTGAACAGAAATCACTTCATTGCAATCGGAATTTGACGAAGAACATTCCTACAGTTTCAATTTCATCAGATATCGAAGTTTGAATGGATTCTGGTTCAGTTCGTTTGTTCTTCCTTCAGGTCGTCTGAAACAATCGTTTGTATCATCCAGTTCGTCTGAAAGGTCATACGAAGGGATCAGCAAGCATCAGTCCGTTTGAATCAGAACCCCAGTCCGTCTTAACTTACCTCGTGTGAACCTTAGGTCGTTTGGACTCTCTCAGTTCATCTGAATCACAGTTCGTGTGTACATCAGTTCGTTTGAATTGAACTTAGTTCGTTTGGACAATTCAGTTCGTTTAAGTGACATAGTTCGTTTGAAAAGTTCAATTGAAACGAAATGACCTAGTTCGTTTGAAAGGTTATACGAAGTGAATTTGATTGTTTGATACCAGATCGTTTGAAACTCTGTTCAGGTTGTACGGTGTGAAAGCATATTCAGATTGTTTGTCAACATTTCTCAGACTATATCACGTGATTACCTTGGGTTTATTGATTATTGGTTGCATGTTCAGTCCATCGGTCCATTCATCAATTGAGATATTCATGTGATCAGATTTCATGTGATAAAGGGTATTTGTGGTACAGACAGATTTAAGAGACTTATTTGTCAAATAATACATCGGCCCAATCAGAATTAAGTAAACAATTAAAGTTGTCGGCCCATTCGATATAAATTTTAAGGTCCACGTGAATCTAATAGCATCGGCCCAATCAAATTAATTCAATTGACTGATCATATTGCATGTGAAGTAAAACTTTTTAAGTTTGAGGTCCAATGAAATAATTTGATTCATTTCTGTTTGTCGGCTACTATATCACAAGTATATTCAATTGTATTGAAATACGTCAGCTCATTATTAAATTTATGAGAATATAATTGTTGTTTGGCCCAAGATTCTATTCAAAACGCATGTGATACAATGAAAAGCCAACGTAATCATATATGTTCATTTGACATTTTGGCGGCCCAAGATTGTTCTGATTAAGGAGTTGTTTTGTGCAAGAAGCCCAATTCATTTAGAGATTTCACCCAAACAACATTGGAACGAATCCGCAAATCTTCGACACGAGTCTTAGATTGATTTCATAAACACTGTTACGTATTCAGTCCGTTTGAACTGATCGCTTGTTTGTTTGTTTGCAGGTGATTCGAGGTGATTAAAAGGAGCTGTGATTTGCTGAGATTCGTGGAAGTTCAAACCATGGCTGAAGAATTTTACAACACGTTCTACAACGCGTTTACATCAGAGACTTCCGAAACCTCAATTGTTACTCCAAAAGCTATAACTAAAGCGATCAATGAAAATATCAAACATGATAATTTTTACGGAACAAATTCAAAACCACCAACACTTGAAAGCATTGAAGATTACACTTGGTGGAAAGAGCGGTTCATCGGCTGGGCAAAAGCCTACGCGCATGAAAGCTGGTTCTGTTTGGAGTTTGGTTATAGTAGGCCAGTCAATGATAAAGGAGAAGAACTTCCTCTCAAAAGTTTATCAGTAGAAGACAAGAGAGAATTCGCAGCTGAAAAAAGAATGATTGCTTTAATCCAATCATCGATTAGACATGATTTGTTTGCTTTACTTCAACATGACGGGTCATCAAAATCCGTTTGGGAAGCTTTACGGGTTAAAGCTGAGGGGGGTAAACAAATCAAGAAAAACAAAATTTCATTATTAAAAAAGGAAGTTGATTTGTTCGATAGTTTGAAAGGAGAGACTGTGAGACAGATGATAGAGCGATTTGGTCATTTAAAAATTGAACTTGATCGCTTTGGAATTGTTAAAACTCGAGAAGAAATAATTGATAAGATCATAGAAGCGTTACCACGAGCTGATCAGTGGCAAACGTTTGTATTCATACTGAAAAATGATGCTTTATATGATACAATTTCTCTTGATGTCTTGATAGAAAAAATTGAAAGTCATGAGCTTGAGCTACAAAAGCAAAACAAGATGAGCAGCTCTTCATATCAACAGAATTTGGGTCTTTATTACAAAGGTGTAATACCTTTGGTGAAAATCAGTGAATCACCAAAAACAGCATTTAGTGGTGTGAAGACAAAAGAACCTGAGACAAGGTCATCAAGCTACAATCCGTGATATCATTCGTCTTCATCAAAAGCAAGTGCTGAAGAATCTGAAGAAGTTCTATGCAACATTGCTCTCAAATTGAAGAATTCTCCATCTATGAGCATCAATGAAGCCAAGCAACAAATGAGTTTCCTTGCATCTGTTCTGGAATCATATGAAGGTCTAGTAGCTGGCAAAATTGGAAATTCCGAATTGACCAAAGAAGACTATGACTAGATTGATTCGGAAGAGATGGAACTTATTGATATCCGCTGGTGTTTGGCTAGTTGCATCCGCAGAGCTCAAAGATATATGGAGATTACTGGAAAGCAGTCTATCGGTGGTCCATCAACTAAGCTGGGATTTGATAAATCCAAAGTGACTTGTTTCAAATGCAAGCAAAGAGGCCATTTCAAGAGAGAATGTCATAATTCTGCAGTTGATGGAAATGAAAATCCATTCAATGATGATTATTACCGAAAAGCGATTTACCACTAAAGCAAAGAAGAGTCGAAAATGATTGAAAACAAGAAGAAAGCCTTACTTATCCATCAAGATGATGAAAAAGTGGCAGAAGGTTTCAGTTGGGACAAATATATTCCATCTGATTCAGGATTGGCTGCTGAAATCAAGAAAAGAAATGAAGAGGATTATATTGATGAAACAGTTACAGCTCATGGCAGAAAAATAACACAAGGTAAACATTATGCTTTTGTTGCTGAAATCAAAGAGAAAACAAGGGAAGAGATTCTGAGTGAGAAAACATACCGAGAAAGAAACATTGCTTGGAACAGAATGGATGAAATGCAAGAAGAGTATGAGAATGCTGTAGTCAACAAGAGATGGGACAAGAAACGAGAATGCTATGTCAACAGAAATGGTGAACCAGTTGTTCCTAAGAAAGACATAATCTTTGAAGATGTTCTTTTGGAAATTCCTCTGTCCGTCGAATACTACACAAATGTTGGAAAAGATAAAACGTATGCGAAAAGGTTTGACAAACATCTTAGAGATGTTATGATTTCAAGTCTGAGGAAGAGGGATGAAGAGAGGATGAAGAAAAATGTTGATGTGATGGTGAACGATTTGAAGAAAGTCACTGAGGAAGAGAAGGTAGAAGAAAAAGTTGTTGAAAAAGAAGCTGTTATTGAAGAACAACATGTTGAAGAAGCTGAGGAGAATCTAGAAAGTTTGGAAGAAGTGAAGAGTGATGATGGTGTTGGTGATAAGAAAAAGACAGATGCTGATCAAACAGAAGTTGCAGCAAACACCGAGGTGTCAATCACTGAGGTAAATTCTGATTCTGAAGTCTTAAATGAAACTGTTGAACGGTGCAAGAAATGGATGGAAACGTGCAGTGCTTGTACTGAAAAAGACGAAAAATTCAGAACAAGAGATCTTGAATTCACTAAAATAGAAGAAGTTTTCAAAATTAAATATAAAGAAATGCTTGAAAAGGAAAAGGTTTTAAAAGAAAATGATGAAAAGCTTTTAGAAAAATGTAAAAATTTAGAAAAAGAAAATGAAAGTTTGAAAGAAAAAGTTTTAAAAATAACGGAAGAATGTTCTCAAAAGGAAAATGTTTGTCAAGAAATGAAAAAGAATATGATTCAATAAAATTGGCTTATCATATTATAAAATAGTCTTATGAAAAAGTGAAAAGTGAAATGAAATTTGTTCAATCAAGATTGAATTATTGTTCTGAAACATCTAATGAGCTTAAGCGACAATATGAAATAAAGCAACAAGTTGTAAATTCTTATATTGAGGATGTTGCTAAGCTTAAGCGTCAGATTGCTGATTTAGAACAGGATAACAACAAGTTGAAAAGTTATCATGCGTCGTCATATGTGCTTGAAAGAATTTTCAATATAAAACCGGATGGAAAAGATTCTGAGCAAAAGAAAATGGGCATTGGCTCAGAGTTTCATCAAGTTCCACCACCGGAAAAGTTTGTGTTTTATGATGATGAAAAGGTCGAAAAAGCTTTCAACATGGTAGATCAATTCCCAGAAAACATTGACGTAACCTATTTCAAATCTGATGATTCTAGTGATTCAGAGGTGGTAGGTAAGGTCGTTGAAAGTGTGTTGAAAGAAGAGTCGGTTGAATCAGGAAATTCTGAATCACAGGATGAAAATGAAGGTATTTTCATGATGGATATCTGAAAAACACAAAATCCGAGAAGAATTTGAATGATGATTCAAAGGGATTGGTTTATACCATGATTGGATCGGACAAATTATTCTTAGATATTGTATTCCCGATTCAGAATGTGATTTCAGAAAAGGTTGACAAAGTTTTCAAGATGGTTGAAATTGAAAAGTCTGAAATTTCAAAGCTTGTTGGTAAAGGTCACAAAACTTTTTTATAATAAACCTGGTTTTAAAAAGAAAAACATGAAGGCTGGGTTGGGTTATATGAAGAAACAACGTTGGAATAAAAAGAAACACAAAATTTTCAGGCTAAAATGAGTTTTGTTCAAGGAATAAGTTTAGCAGAAGAAAAAGAACTCAAATTGAGACAGTCTAATGATGAGTTCTTAGCTCAAAAGAAAAAGCAACAACCACAGGTCAAAGATGTGTCCAAGAGAACATGTTTCAAGTGTGATCAAATTGGACATCTTGCACGAAAGTGTCCAAATCCGAAACCTGTGGATGTTGACAAAAAGAAGTTTGAAAATGTTGAAAAACAAAAATCTGAGAATGTGAAACAAAGGTCGACCAGATTTGATTCAAAACAAACTTGGAGGTATAACACAAACAAGTTTGTTTCGAACCAAACCTGGAAATCTAATCCGAACAGGTTCGATTCTAGACAGACCTGGAATTCTCACACACCCAGATTAAGAACAACACAATGTTTGAAAACAACTGTCGATGCTACAAAACCTCAAGAGTTTTGGAAACCAAAAGTTGTTGTTCAAAATCAAAATGTTAAAAAAAATCACATTTTTACAAAAGAGGTACTCCAAAAGGACAGACATGGAGTGTTAAGAAACAATTGATTTTGGTAAAAGATGAAAAGTTGAAGTCAAAGTTGATAAGGTCTTTGTGAAAGATGACAAAGACTTTCCGGCATTGAATGAAGTTTATTGTGTTGAAATGCCTAAGGTCAAGCAGGCCTGGGCTAAATTGTTCAAGTAATTGAATTAGTTGAATGTGCAGGTGTTCAAGAAAAATGAAAACTGGAGCAGCCTGGCACATGGAAAGGAGGAAGAGGCTGCTGGACCCTGTGTTGGTTGAAACAGGGAGTTTATTTGTTTTTCTGTACATAAATAAACAATATTTTCAAAAACCCTAAAAATTTGAAAAAAATTAAAAACCAAAAATATGTTTGTTTTTAATTTTTGTCAAAAATAGAAAATTACAAAAATATGTGTTGATTGAATAAGCCGAAACCCTCACGGCTGAACAAACATGATTAATTTCACAAGATTGAAAAACGGTTTTCAAACTGTAAAATATCAATGTGTTGTAAATCATGGGGGTACATTATATTTTCTACAAATCAGTGCATGAGAAGCAGAAAATGGATGGCGAGACAAAGCTATCAGTGTTGGTTGTCAAATTTTCTTTAAATGATTTTGTATTTTAGGGGGAGTAATATTGTTAGAAAATACAAAAACATTTGAAAATTTTGAAAAAGCCAAAAACATGATAAAATTGAAAATTGAGTTTTTGTGTAAAAAGAGGAAATGATAGTACATCAGTAGACAGTTACAGTATGCTAAAGAAATGTAATGATTTTATAGCGTTAAACAGTCTCACTGATGATATGCCGATAGGTTTTTATACATTTAGTAAACTTTTTCGGGATATAAACCTAAATTCAAACTTGCTTATTTCGTGGGGAACACTACTTGGATATATAGGTAACCCCTGAAATCTCGTTTGAAGGATCCCTCTTTCTGAGATACTAGGTCTTTATGCTTAGTGATATCTGGGGTATTATCCCGGGACTTCTGATTTTGCGGAAGCAATGGCCTAGTCCCCGGAGAATACTTTCTGCTTGCTTGAAATATAGCGCTGCCCTCAGCAAAAATGATGAAACAATAAAATTGATAATCATTGCTGTTGTAAAAAAAAGATCCTCTAAAGCGGACACACCAAAAGTCGAGCCGTCATCTCTCTGCTGAATGGAAGTTTTGACCTGAGCTCTCACGGTTCTTCGTAATTTATAACCCCTTACAGATATCATCTAGGTATACTCACCTGTAAGACTGAATATTGGGATCTGGATACGGGAGTATATTCAAGAGGTGGGACACATGAATGAGTTTAAGTTCTTAATACATCTAATTCGTATCCTGAATCAGTTGAAGTTTGTGTGAAAAATTAAGTGGATCAGTATATCGACAATCTAAGTGAATTCTTCAGCCACGGTACTTGTGACTTGTCAAAAACTGATATGATCCTCTAATGCGAACTCAAATAAAAACATTGTCTGTAAATATAGTTGTAAATATTTCTTTACAGGTTTATGTTTCAGAAAAATACAAAAAGATTTTGATTTTTGCTTTAGTTTCAACAACCGATGTCTGAATGCTGAGTTTCAAAATCTAAGTATGCTGATTGTATTTCTGAAAATAAAACAAGTTCATTAATTTGAAACTTGAGTTTTTAAATTAAAAAATAAAAAAACAGTTTGTGATATCTCCAAGGTCGTTAAGTTGGACTTGGATGATTAACCGTGAAGGATTTGGATTCTTAGATTGTTAAATTCTGTAAAAAAAAAGTCAGTGTTTGATGTTGGATTCTTAAATACTGCCAAATCAATGAAGATTGTTGATAGGGGGAGTGAATCAAGTATTCCTGGATATATTCATATTATTATATATTAAAGCCAGGATCTTGATTTAGAAAGTTTAATAGAGCCAGATTACAATTCCTGGATAATCGAATGTTCAAAATGTATGGACTTATAAATGTTTGAGAAATTGCAGATACCAGACTACGATCCCGACAGCTAAGTCTAAGGGGGAGTCTGAAGACGAGCTCAACGCAAAAGGAAGCGTGGATTCAAGGAGCCATGTAATTATCCCAGAAGAGCTTGTATACGAAAGGGGGAGCCTGATGAAGAAAAGAGTCTACAGAAAGGGGGAGCTGAAGCTGAAGACAGATGCACGGGGGATTCTGTTCAATTAAGAGGGAGTCTACGTTGATGAAAACATGTTAAAGCTTCAAAAAGACTCAAAGAGAGAGAGAGAAAGACAAGACGCTACGAGATTGACTGCGGCAATATCCAAGGGGAAGTCTGTTAATGCATTTATGTCTATCGCCTTCGTCAATCCGAGCCGTAGCGAGAAACAGAAGAAATCGAGTCGTTATATTAGTGATAGCTAGACAAAAAGGCAAGGTGGCATAATTGTAATACTGAGAAATCTCATTAAAAGCCAAGGACTATAAATAGGATGTTATGTCATAGTTTAGGGACTTTTGGCTCATTTGTGTTTAGGAGAGCTCTAGATCTAGAGAGAGAATCTAGAGAAAGAAAGTGATTCAAGGTGCTTGTTCTTGTTAGATTTCTAATAGAATCACGTTTATATTACATCGTGTGTGTTAGGTCGCGTTCGTGTACGGATTCCACACGCCATACGTTCGTTTCGGAGTCAAAACCGATCCTACAAGCTTGAAGTGGTGGCTCAGTTAAAATAAATAAACATGTTTTGTAAACCAGTGAATTTCCTTGTGAAATTCCTCTATTGTAAACTACAGGGTTTATCCCGAATTTTGAAATAAAATAATCGGGCATTTTCAGTTTTAAAAGATCCTGTTAAATCTTCCGCTGTCGCATCAATTAATGAATACCACGGGTTCCTGTCCCACGGCTCCTGGACCGGGTAAAACCGGGGCGGGGGCCGTGACATCGTGTGATTCTTTTCATGTACTTTTAGCTATGTATACGCGTAAGCAATGACCTTGTTTCTTTGCATTAGGACACATCCGAGCCCTTGCCGAGATGCGTCACAATATACAACGAACTTATCGTTACCTTCGGGTAACGACAGGATTGGAGCTTCACATAACTTTTGTTTTAACAGCTGAAAAGCTGTTTCTTGTTCTTCGCCCATTTCGTACTTTCGATCTTTCTGTGTCAAGGCAGTTAAGGATTGAGCAATGCAGGAAAAGTTTTCATTAAAGCGATGGTAATATCCAGCCAATCCCAAGAGTTGGCGTATCTCTTTCGGAGACTTGGGCGCTTGCCAATTCTTAATAGCTTCGATCTTACTAGGGTCAACATGAATCTCTTGTTGATCTACCACATGTCCTAAAAATTGCACCGCTTGTAACCAGAAGTCACACTTTGAAAGCTTGGCGTACAACTTCTCTTTCCTCAATATCTCTAGTATGGCTCGTAGATGGTGTTCGTGTTCCTTCTTACTCTTGGAATAGATCAAAATATCGTCAATAAAGACTATGACGAATTTATCTAGATATGGTTTACAAACTCGGTTCATGAGGTCCATAAATACCGCGGGTGCGTTGGTTAACCCAAAGGGCATAACCAGGAACTCATAGTGACCGTACCGAGTTCGAAAGGCTGTTTTAGGGATATCTTCCTCTTGAACATTCACTTGATGATAACCGGATCTAAGATCGATTTTGGAAAAGTAACAGGCTCCTTGCAACTGATCAAATAAATCATCGATTCGCCGAAGTGGATATCGATTCTTTATGGTAACCTTGTTCAGCTCCCGGTAGTCAATACACATCCGAAAGCTTCCATCCTTTTTCTTCATAAATAAAACTGGTGCTCCCCAAGGTGAATAACTGGGACAGATAAAACCTCGGTCTAGCAGTTCTTGTAACTGGGATGATAGTTCTTGCATCTCTGAAGGTGCTAACCGGTAAGGTGCTTTTGCAATGGGAGCTGCTCCCGGTATTAAGTCGATACGGAACTCGACTTGCCGATTGGGTGGCAACCCAGGTAATTCATCGGGAAACACGTCTGGGTAATCACACACTATTGGGATATCCTTAATACGTTGTTCTTCGGGTTCGGTCGTCATTACACTTGCTAAGAACACATCACATCCTTGACGTATACATTTCAACACTTTAAGGTGGGATATCAGGTTTAATATGGTACCAGACTTCTCTCCCTGTACCATAATAACTTCATCATTAGGAAAAGGGATCCTAACAATCTTTTGCTCACATATAATCTCCGCCTTGTACTTGGACAACCAGTCCATTCCCACTACTATATCGAAACTTCCGAGCTCTACCGGTAGTAGGTCAATAAGGAATTGGTGGTCGTTAAGAATTAAAGGACAATCACGAATGATTTGGTGACTAGTTATAGGTTTACCGTTAGCAATTTCTATGGAATAGGGACTTGTTAATTCAATAGACGAAATATTTAATAGGGGTAAGAAATTAATGGAAACATAGCTCCTATCTGCGCCCGTATAAAACAATACTGAAGCATACTGATCGGAAATGAGAAAGGTAACTGTCACCACATTCGGATCTTGGCGTGCATCACCTGATTCGATAACAAAAACGCGCCCTCGGGCTTGGTTTGAAGTAGAAGCTTACCCCTGGTTCATTTTTCCCGTCTGACCTAGGTTGAGCTTAGGACAATTTATTTTAAAGTGTTCCGTACTACCACATTTGAAACAAGTACGGGGGTAGGTCAACTGCGGTTTCTGGGGTTGTTGTAAGTGTTTTTGTTGAGTTGGTGGTTGGGGTCGTTGCTGAAGAGGTTAAGGCCTTGGGGTTTGGAAACGGTTGGGTTCCACTGGTGTCTTACAGTTTCGGGTATAATGTCCACTTTTACGGCACCTCAAGCAGATCCCTGCTCGAAATGCACCATAGTGGTGCAAAGTGCACTTGTTGCATTTTGGGGCTGTCCCTTTATAGCCACCAGAGTTTCCCGTTTATGTAGTCATGGCGTAGCTTTGACTAGTGGCTCTCCCCCTCTTCGGTATAGCTGCCCCCGCTCGACTACTTTCCGGGGCCTCTCACTTATTTCCTGCCGGCTCTCCCGGCATTGTCAAAATCTTGCGTCTAACCATGTCGTACGTAACCGTGCCTGACCTAGCTACCACTCCGTGCATGGTCAGGTGCTCCACCGAATTAATGATACTCCTTACTTCTGGGGCCAGTCCCCATATATACCTCTCGATCCTCTTGGACTCCGGTCGAACCATATCTAGCAAGATACGTGCCAGTTCATTGAAGCGATTTGTGTAACCTGCATGATCCGCACCTTGCATCTGCAGGTTCCAAAACTCATGCTCGAGTTTCTGAATTTCGTGGATTGGGCAGAACCTTTCTCTCATTAGTATCTTAAGATCATCCCAAGTCATAGCATTAATCGCATCCTGCCCGCGAGATTGCACAATAGCATTCCACCAGTTCAAAGCGTGGTCGGTAAAAGTACAAGCTGTATACTTTACCGCACAATCACCCGGACAATTACTTATGTTAAGGACCGATTCCGACTTCTCAATCCATTTCACCAACCCGTTCGGTCCTTCAGTTCCATTAAACTCCATTGGTTTGCACTCCATAAAGTGTTTATACGTGCAAACTAGCCTAACATTGTTTTGATTATTGTTCTAAACTCCCGGCCCTGGTTGCGGGTTCGCATTGATGCCGGCGTTAACCTGCGCCACGATAGTGGGAATAACGGCTTGAAGTTGTTGTGCTATCAGTTGGGCAATTTCTGCCTCTGTCATTTGAGGTACACGTTTCGGGGCCATTCTATTATAAACAATAGATAGGTATGTATTAATGTCACATAGTTAATCATCACTTATCACATTTTTAGTTACCACATACCACACAATTCCATTACACATCACATAATCTCATCACACCCATAGATCCACGACACATATAGTCAAAAGCATCGTCATGTATATATATAATATCATCGTCATTCAATTGTCAAAATTTGCACATAGACTTAACCCAAAAGGGTCAGTGCTTAAATGTGCGGTCAAAACTGGTCACTAAAGTAACATACATGCATCATACCACACGACACAAACTACGAGAGTCGAAAATACTACGGCTACATCCCTACCTCGACATAGGCATAGCCCAGTGCTTGGTAGGATGTACAAAAGGTACATCATCTCTATCTATACTAGAAAGAAAACCAAACTAGGAACGCCACATCCACCACGTCAACCCTGCAAAACCTGCTACCAAACCTACAATAGTGCCAGTACATCCATACACTAAAGCTCGAAAATGGTTCTGCTCATGATGGACGTATCCCATACCCTGCTGTAAGGCAATGATCGCCTGCTGCAAGACGGTCAAGTAATCTCCCATAGACCTCCGCTACTGCTCGCCCTCATCGCTTGCCATCCTCAATAACGAAATCTGCTCAAACAGGAACCCCATCAGACTGCTCTCAGTGATGGGAGCAGGCACCTCCTGAGGAGGAACTGGTATGCCCCAAACAGGTGGGGAAGGCTCCCTGAATGGCTGGGAAGGGCCACCATGCTCATAAGTGTGGAAAGGGGAAGGGTCCTCCCTAGGTGGGGTAAGAAAACAAGCAGTAAAGTGCTGCTGGGTCCCTATGGGTGTGGGTGTCAAGCGAACAGGGGGATTAGGTGGGATAAAAACAGGCCCAGGGACAGGTACCCTCCGACGAGCCGTCTGTCGGAGGCGGACAAAGGGTACCTCCTGAGAACTAGGTGAGGAGGGGGTATAAGGGTTAGGGGAGTCTCGGGTGTAGGTAACCTAGGGGCTACCGACTCCCACTCCCAATGCCCCGTGGCGGGAGTAAGGCTCCTAGGAATAGTTCCTACTGGGATAACGACATCCGGGGTACGACTATGCTCCGAGGAGCTAGTCAGGTGGTGAGATGGGGAACGGTAGGCGCTCGAGGCCTCCCCTACGCGCCTAGTAGGGGGTCTAGGGGGATAACCAGCACAACAGTACCCGGACTCATCCGGCGAGTAGCCCTGGGACAACAGAGGCATCTGTGGATCCTCCTCCGGATCGGTCTCCATATGAGAAGTCGTCTGGCGACTCGATTGACTCGACATAGTACCTGTAAAGCAAAACAACATCTAATGCCGCTTCTATCGGCTGACATAACCGAAAATAAACAATCCACAGAGGTACACATAAGCACGTATTGCACACAACCTTGATTTTAATTTTAAAAACTTTTCCACAACTGTTAAGTTAGCGTTTACATTCCCGTTCTCTCCTCTCTCTCCGTGACGTTTCCGAAATGCCCACGTACCAGCAGATAAATTATTGTGTTCCGGACCACAATAATTTAATTGCGTAACAAGGCCATCCCGGTACTAGCCACGCCACTCGGTCTCTGGAGGTTCTTAGGGTGAGGAGTTAACTCAGGATTATAGTCTAGGTTCTTTTAGGGATACCTAAATCGCTATAACCGATGGCTCTGATACCATCTTCTGTCACACCCCGACTCGCAGCGGAAGACAATCGCGGGGTGCGGCAGACACATGGCACTCCTCATAATTTAAAAACATTACATTACATAAAACAGGAGCATCGGTTACAACGTCTTCGAACTATCACATTACAAACCATATATTAAAAGCGGTTCTACAAGCCATTATAGCTTTTATTATGCTACGTCCGCCTACTAGATCCTTCCATACGCACATGTTCACTCATGTTTCATTTTAGCTGAAATGAACGTTAGTTTTTAAAAAGGTCAGCTAAACGATGCCGGTGAGTTCCACTGGTTTGGTTATTTCGTTTCAAAATGTATCAACATGTTTAATTACACACATCACGGTTCATAGATGGAATTACACGAGTGTCACAAGTGAAACCTAGACTATTTTAATCGTATTGTGTCACACATACACTTAATCGCACCACCTGCATCACATGTAGCTTAATGCCCTCGGGTAGTTATGTCTAACAACATAACCTATTTAGGACGCATGTAGTTGCCTGGCTGCCGGCCGCACCTGTCCGGCGGGCAACTGGGTTTGTCAGACCAATAGTACTATCCACTGCCCACGGCTTCCGTTAATCACTTGTATCGGGGCTAATATCGTGTGTTAGATAATTCACATCATAGCAAGTTGGTGTAAATAATACAGTCTGTAACATGCAAATCACCCCAGGAAACAGTAAAATAGATTAAAAGTGGGGGAAGGGAACTCACAGTGCAAATAGTAGTCTTGGTTAAAGAGTTTTTAATCAACGAAATCAGCTTTAATGGCACACATGCAAGTTAGGACTCAAATCAGTATCTAAATCGGTAATGGTTATAATATGGATTTGGTCAGGATTTTTCACCCCGGATTGAGTCTATAGGACACGGGTATGGTGATGGAGGTCAGGGTAGTATTAGTTTTCAGTTTGGCTTCCGGGCACCGGTTCGCGTGCCAGCCAATGTCATTAGTTTAACGTGTTCGGATAATGGTATGGGAATACCAATAGTGCCAACACGTTGTTATTTAAGAATTATTAACTTCTCATTAAGGGAGTTTGGGGAGTCCAGGTTGCCCAATTTTGAGTTTTCGTTTCCAACGTCGGGGATTTTCCCGAACTGGTATTGGACGAACCCAAGTGTCCACTCCACCCTGGAATCTTCCAGAATATTCCCCGTATTCCAAATATAGTATTTTTCGGGTTGGGTCAGCAGGTTCGTTACACGGTAAACTGCCGAAACTGATTTAAAATAACCCATTTTTAATCCCAAAATTCCCATTTTATCTATAATTTTAATAAAATTATGAAAATGTTTATATAACTCAGTAAAAATCTGTAGAATATGGGAAAAATTTCTGGGAATTTATTTTGGCATTTTACTTGTCTAAATAAATTATTTATAAAACCATATTTAACCACATAATTAACATTAATTACCATCATTGATCCAAAAATTTCCAAAAATTTTCTGGACATTCCTTATGTTTCCAGAAACATCTCCAAAAATTTTGACATTTTTTTGATTTGGTTTCGGTGCGTTTCCGGCTACCGAAAATTTGCAAAAACGCAGATTTTTAACCCAAATCAAAACTCAACCGATGGACTCCTAATTTTACCAAAACATTCCACATATGTGCCTTAGTCTCTCTGTATAATTTGGTGATTTATTGAATTGGTTTGATATTTGTTTCGGAATTCTTTTTGTAAAACAGTAAAAAATTCACCAAATATCGTAAAATTTTCCGAAAATTCTAAAATTTTATGTAAACCTTCGTGACACTACCCTTCTTCAACGCAGAAAATTTCAGCTCAATCCAAGTATCACTGACCAAGTTATAGCCAAAACAAAATTCTGCCTATCCTAGATTCGGTTTACGGATGTTATACCTAGCGCAAGCTTCGATTCCAAGCGTTTCTTGTGACTCCAGAAGTATGTGTGGGCTATATTAAGTACCTAAAAATCAAGTACAATCCAAATATGATAGAACTTAGATCAATCAAGCTTTATTTCATTGTTTTTCGGTTAATCGACTAGTTAAGCGATTTCTGTCGAATAGGTGTTGATTAGGGTATCAAACCTCAAAGATTTGTAATCATGGCTTCCATATAACACCATTGAATCCATATGGTGTTCATATTCAGCCCATAAACATGTTTAAACTTCCAAAAATCATGGATTAAAAAAGGTTTTCATGGCCTAAACCATGTTTAATCAAGAAACCATGCTTAAAACCTTATGGATTTGAGTTAATACCTTTGATTTGTTGAAGTTTATTGTGAATTCAACTGGTTGTTCTTGAGAGAAACCAGATTTTGGAAAGGATTTTGAGTGAAAATGAAATAAGAAAAAGAAAAAAAATGATTTTTTTGATTAAATAATGGGGGTGGGGACGGTTTGGGTGTGGGTCCCACAAGGGACACCTCGTGCTTCATTTTGAACACTTAAAGATGATGTTTATCTTCCGTTGAGTGGTTAGGTTCGTTTACGGGTCCCGCGCGCGTTCCCGATTTGCGTGACGGACTCCGTTTCGCGCGTACTTAGTGTCAAAAGACTCGGTTTTAAAAATCATACATAACCGTCTTGAAATCCGAACCCAGTTACGTTTTAATCATAAAAGACTCGTATTAGGGTGGTTTAAGTGTTTTTAAGCTTGATCGATTGTTCCTTGCACTTTTGATTGCCTTATGTTATTCCTGAAACGAAAGCGTTTCCCTAACCGGGAAGCTGCGTCGTTTTACGTGCCCGATCTCTGATTGGCTTCAAACCTTATGTCACAGTCTAAGGCACAAAACTAAGTTGTTCCTGGAACTCGAAATCTTAAATGATGCTACCGATAACCTAATAATCAATGTCTAAGGTTTAAAGTGCTGTTAAACGGAACACTGCCGTTTAACACGTGTTTCAACGCTAAGGACACCAACTTCACACTGTTGGTCCTTATTAGTGTCATGTCTTTCATAACGTGTTCTCAGATGCCTCCGAGACATTACAGATATCAGTTAATCAAGCATATAAGTCACACATGTTTTTAGGGTTTTCGCGAAATGAAAGTGTTAAGTGTGCTTTACAGTTTTAGACCGTTTAGGGTGTACCTGGTTTCGTCGTGGGTGGCACACAACCAGAGAGGTCATTATGCATCAGAATGCAAGACCAAGAAGCTCAATGATGTTGCTTATTATGAGAAAAAGCTAGAAGAAGCAAAGAAGCAGCAACAAGTCAGCTTAATTGCAGGAACAACTACATGGTTATCTGATGATTCTTCTGATGATGAAGAAGAAGAAATGGCAAATTTCTGCCTCATGGCACTTTCTGAAGGCCTACCAGAAACTTCAGAACAAAAGGTAAATTTAGACAATCTTGATCTTGAACACAAGCTAAACAAGCTCATGTCAGATTTTCTAAATCTGCAATAAAAACATCAATCAGATATTAGAAAATCTTATGAGTTGCAAAGGACCATGAATAAAATCATTCTTGAAAACCAATTACTCATAGAAGAAAGTTTAGATCAAAGAGCTAAAATTGAGTTCTATGAAAATGAAAGAAAAGATCTTTACAAGAAAATCAATGTAAGAGGTTTTCAACAGGCCAAAGAATTCATAAATTTCATCGAGTCCACACCAAAGAACAAAGGAGAGGGTTTAGGATATATAAAATCAAGAGGAAGTAAACCCACTGTCTTTGTAAAAGCAACCCATCAGATTTCTGATAAATTTTCATCAGAATCTGATTCTGAATCTTGCAAGTCAACCAGTTCTGAATACTCTTTTGAAAAACAAAACTTCAAAGCAAACATAAGTGAATGCAATCAAGAATCTTTAAAGACTCCAGAAGCAGTTCACTCATTTTTTCAAAATTATCCACTCATTCCATCACAAGAAAGAATATCAGAAAATTCTGATAAATCTTGTATGTGTGTTGACATACTGAAGCTTGTTCAACACCATCTTCAAAAGAAAAATGTAAAATCTGTTTATGGCTCAGCATATAACAGAATTTTTGATGAAAGACCAACAAGAGAAAATAATCTGTTTAAAATCTCATCAGAAAAAGTGCCAAAGCAAGCCTGGGTACCAAAAACCCTCTAATCATTCCATTTCAGGACCATCATGTGCAGCAGATCTAGTACTGCGATTCAGGAAGCTCCAAGCACATGACTGGGGACAGGAGCTTACTCAGCAACTTTGTTCCAAAGCTGGGTAGAATGGTAAATTTTGGAAATGGAGTAAAAGGGAGGATCATGGGATATGGATGCATAAGGTATGGATGTTTGACCATAGAGAAAGTAGCCTATGTTAAAGGCTTAAAGTATTATCTGCTAAGTTGTGGTCAATTCTATGACAAAGGTTTTCAGGTAACCTTTTTACTAGAAAAATGCTTGCTGATAGGTATGGATGATAACAAAATCTATTTAAGTGGAAAGAGAATAAGACAATCAATATACTATTTTGATTTCAAAGAAGAAAATGAACATCCAAAATTATTTTTATTTTCAAAAATCAACAAGGAAAGTAGTTGGTTGTGGCATAAAAGGTTGGCCCACTTAAATTTCAAAAACCTAAGCAAACTAGCAAGCAAGAGTCTGGTAAAAGGACTACCTTTTATATCCTCAAAGAAGGATAAAATTTGTGATGCTTATGAGATGGGAAAATCCAAAAGAAGCTCACACAAATCACTTTCTGAGTCTTCTATTACACAAAATTTGGAACTTTTACACATGGATTTGTGTGGACCCATAAGTACAGAAAGTTTTTCTGGAAAGAAATACATACTAGTAATAGTTGATGATTTTTCCAGATATACATGGGTCGAATTTTTAAGAAAGAAAAGTGAAACACCTGATCTAATAATTAATTTTATCAAGAAAATTGAAAATCTGTTAAAACTAACAGTCAGAAGGATCAGATCAGACAATGGGACAGAGTTTAAAAATTCAAAAATTGAGAGCTTTCTTGTAAGTAAAGAAATCTCTCATGATTTTTCTGCTCCCAGAACACCTCAACAGAATGGGGTTGTTTAAAGAAAGAATAGAACCTTAGTAGAAGCTGCCAGAACAATGCTTGCTTATGCTAAAATGCCCACTCATTTTTGGGCAGAAGCAATAGCAAATGCATGTTTTACTCAAAACAGAACCCTAATCAACAAAAGGCTAAACAAAACACCTTACAACATTATCAATGGAAGGATTCCAAGTGTAAATTTTTTACATACATTTGGTTATAGATGTTTTGTTTTTAATGATTTTGAAAGCCTTAAAAATTTTGACAGAAAAGCAGAAAAAGATATTTTTCTTGGTTATTCTATGTCCTCAAAAGCTTATAGAATTTTTATTCTTAACACAAGGACAATCAGAGAAAGTCTGTATGTTTCATTTGATCACTCATCAGAAACAAAGGTTTCTGATGAATACATGAAAGAAATTTTTTTTTTTCTGACAAACAAGAAAATTATGAACATCTCTTTGAAACGATGACTGAAGATTTCTTGGAACATGATAAATCTCTCACATACAAATCAACAGATATTTCATGTACTAACCCTGCAGAACAAGTGAGTAGTACATCAGAAAATCAAAATTCTGGTACACTACACACAACTGAAGCAACTGTTTAGGGGGAAACTTCAAATCCATCAGAACCAACAACTTTTCACAACAAGTTAATATGGATCAAAGGACATATTCATTCTGACATCATTGGCAATCCAGCAGATGGTGTGAGAACAAGATCCGCAACTGCACATGAGTGTGCATTTGCTGGGTTCTTAAGCAAAATAGAACCCAAGTCTGTCAAGGAAGCTCTGAATGACTCAGACTGGATTCCAGCCATGCAAGAAGAGCTTGATCAGTTTGAGAAGAGCAAAGTATGGGATCTGGTACCCAAGCCAAATGACAAATCTGTCATAGGCTCAAAATGGGTATTCAGGAATAAATCTGATGAAAATGGCATAATCACCAGGAACAAAGCAAGGTTAGTGGTCAAAGGTTATTGTCAACAAGAAGGTATTGATTATGATGAAACTTTTGCACCAGTAGCTAGATTAGAAGCTGTATGAATTTTTCTTGCTTATGCTGCATCCAAGGATTTCAAAGTTTATCAAATGGATGTAAAATCAGCTTTCCTGAATGGTAAAATTGAGGAAGAAGTTTATGTGCAGCAACCAGAAGGCTTTGTTGATCCAAAATTTCAAAATCATGTTTATAGATTAAACAAAGTCTTGTATGGGTTGAAGCAAGCTCCTAGAGCCTGGTATGAAACACTATCAAACTTCTTACTCAATTCTGGGTTTACTAAAGGTACTATTGACACCACACTTTTCCTCAAAACACACAAAGGTCATACTTTGTTGGTCCAGATATATGTTGATGACATTATATTTGGATCAAAAAATGAAAAATTTTGTAAAAATTTTCAAAAGTTGATGACCAGCCATTTTGAAATGAGTATGATGAGTGAGTTAACCTTTTTCTTAGGGTTACAAGTTAAACAAAGAATTGATGGAATATTTTTGAGTCAATCAAAGTATGTGAAAACAATTCTACAAAAATACTCACTTGAAAACTGCTCTGTTTCAAAAACTCCCATGGCAACAGGGAACAAATTAGATTCTGATAAAGATGGAATAAGTGTAGATATTAAAACCTATAGGGGGATGATAGGATCATTGCTATATTTAACTGCAAGCAGAACAGATATTATGTTTGCAACATGCTTTCTGGCCAGATATCAATGTGATCCTAAAGAATCCCACCTAAAAGCTGTAAAAAGGGTTTTCAAATATCTAAAAGGCACATCAGAACTTGGTCTATGGTATCCTATGGATATAAACCTTGAATTAATTGCATACACAGATGCAGATTATGTAGGGTGCAAAATTGACAGAAAAAGCACATCTGGTTCTTGTCAACTCTTGGGAGAAAAATTGGTATGTTGGGCAAGCAAGAAACAAAACTGTGTTGCCACATCAACAGCAGAATCAGAATATGTAGCAGCAGCAAATTGCTGTTCACAAGTGCTGTGGATGCAAACTCAACTGAAAGATGATGGAGTAAATCTGACAAAAATACCAATTCTATGTGATTCAAAGAGTGCTATTGCAATAACAGAAAATCCAGTTCATCACTCAAGAACCAAACACATAGATGTCAGATATCACTTCATAAAAGATCATGTGGAGAAAGGTACATAGAAATGTATTTTGTTCCAACAGAAAACCAAATTGCTGATATCTTTACAAAACCTCTTGATGAAAAGAGACAATTTTTTTATCAGCAAACTTGGCATGGTTAATTTAAATGATGAAGATTTTTCAGAAAACACAAGGACACAAATTGAAAACCAAATTGATGAACATCAAAGTTCTGATAATCAAAGAACAAATCAACTGGTTTTTGACAATGAAATCCATCAATCTGATGGAACATCAGAAAATTTGATGAATCATCAATAAATGATGATTTATCAGAAAATCTGGTGAAATCATCAGAAATTCTGATATAAAATCAGAAACCTTGTTGAAACATCATAATGATTAGTAATCATCATAAACTTCCATCTTCATACATATCCCACACATTGTATATATTCATATCTGTGTATAGTCTGTTTTTGTATTTTTTTTCTTTTAAATTAAAAAAACAAAAAGGGGGAAAAGTAACATGCATTAAGATAAAATTTAATATAGCTGAGAAAATCAACCGTCACTAGAATTTTTTTTTCAGATTATTGAATTTTATTTACACTGCCAATGCATGCAACGTAACTTTTTCATCAGAAGGTTAAGAGACACGTAGGCACTAAAATGATTAGGAGCTATGAAAGTAGCCGCCTAGCTATTCAATGCTTACTCACACATAGGGGCTTAGTAGACTGTCACATGCTGCAACAGATATGGTCTTAATTGAAGAGATTGAAATGAAAATGAAATTCTTTGGAACTTTGGCTGTTAATAACATTTATGGCACAACTATCGCTTTCACCTATAAATATTAACAACCTGAGAAAGTCTTTCTTCACCAAACAAATCTTCTCTTCAAAAGCTCTTCGACAAAATCTTCTTATTTTAAAATGGGTCGCCCAAAAATGATGAAAGCAACACAATTCCCTCTCCCACTTCACATACATCATAATCTTAGACTTAGGTCTAACTTGGAAGGACCTGCATGGGAGGACTGCAGGTATGTGTATAACATGATCATGCGAAGTCCTTTGGGTTTCGCTGTATCTACACATGTTACCATTTATCCAAAACTTCTTCAAGAGTTCTGGTGGAACTCTGAAATCATTTTTAGTGGTACTTCCATGTGGATAGAGAGTGAGGTTATGGGGGTCAAAATTACCCTAAAGGAGGAAACACTCAGAAATGTCCTCCGACTGGGTAATGATCAAGAACATAAATTTCTGGATAAGGCAGATGTGCAACAGACCTTGACAGAAATGGGCTATTGTTGATGCACGGAATGTCTGTTGACTGCGTCTACAAAAAGTCTGAAGTTAAGAATGGTCAACAGAGGGTCAAAAGTGTCAAAATATGTATTTTATGAGCTGGTCCGCTTATATATCATTATATTAAGTCTGGTTCGCTCATAGGGTTTTAGTCTGGTTCGCTCATAGGGTATTAGTCTGGTCCGCTTATTCGTCAAGGGTCTGGATCGCTCATATGGCATGTCATATGAGCGAACCACAATGTATATATATAGGGGAGTAGTTTGAGCGGATCTCAGAGTTGTATGTGTGTGCTTAGGAGCCGAACCTTTGTCAAAATTTCATCAAGAAGCAATAAAAGATAGGAATTGAAAGGATAAGCTGTTGTAGACTTTATATGCATTGATTCCGCCTTTACATATGAAGATGAGCTACTCGGATTGACGTTTTCGGGTCAAGGAACGGTCCAACAAGTGGTATCAGAGCTTCAGGACGAGGAGCTCATACTACATCAGCTGATTCGGCTCTATTATCATCTTTCTACTCATCTTTCTCTTTTATTTTTTGGTTTAATCAAGTTTCATAAGATAAAATGAGTTGAAAGTCAAGTATTTTGAGCGATATTATCTGTTAAACAATCCGTATAAGTTTCGGTCTTTAAAACAAAGTAAAAATCAATCACTTTCATCTAAAACGTGATCGGTTTTCGGACAGAATTTTCAAACATTAGATCTAGAACGAATTAGCAGTCGGAATTGAACGAAAATCATTTCATTGTGATCGGAATTAAGAGTAGTAAAATCCTTGAAAGTATCAGAGTGTTATTCGGACTAAAATCGGTTAAAATTTGTGGTTCGCTTTTTCGGTCATCGCAAGTTTCTGGTCCGCTTATCCGGACTTTGACCTGGTCCGCTTATTCGATCATATTCTGAACCGCTCGAACGGACATTACGTGGTCCGCTCGAACGATCATTCTCTGGATCGCTGTTACGTACATTAGCTGGTTCGCTCGAACGAACAGCTTGTGTGGTTCGCTTATCTGAACATCGGCTGGTTCGCCCGAACGAACATCAGCTGGTCCGTTCGAACGGACAACATCTGATTCGCTCATACGGACAAAGTCTGGTCCGCTCGAACAGACTTTCTGGTCCGTTCGAACAGACACTTTCTGGTTTGCTTATTTGAATCTGTTTGATTCGCTTATCTGTCACGAGCACAGATTAGTTTGATTTTGTGGTTTTATTTTTCAAAAATCTTGAAAAAATTTTCTAAGTGTTGATTAATTTTGCAGGTACGATCAAAATGGATGATATTTTCATGAATCCCTTCAGCGATATGTATGCATTTACGGGTAGTGCAGGAAACAACGATACTTCTTCAAGCGATGCAAACAAAAGTCCACCGAAAGAAAGAAAGAAGGAAGCTTGGGAGTCCGAAAGCGCATTTGGAACATTTAACAAACCTCCTAAGCTGATGGCTATAGAAGATTACAGCAGGTGGGCAACAAAGTTCGAAGATTGGTTGATGGCATTTGCTTTTCCTTGCTGGAAGAGTATGAAGAGTGGTTATGCTCAAGGAAAGAAGAATGGTGAAGCATTAAGATCAGTTGAAGAGATTGACAGTTTTGTGGCCGAGCAAAAATGTGTGGCATTATTGTTTCAATCGGTGCGTGAAGACATCATTTCACTGATAGATTACTCTAATTCTAAAGACTTATGGGAAAAACTCGAAAAGAAGTGTCTTGGAAGCAAAGAGATTGTAAAAAATAAAAAGAAACTTCTTAGGAAAGAGTTTGATATGTTTGGTTGTCTTAAAAATGAATCGGTGTGTAAAATGATTGAAAGGTTCGGTCATCTGAAGCTGGAATTAGCAAGACATGATATCAGATACCCTGATGATGAGCAAGTAGACAAGTTGTTCGATTCGTTGCCAGATGAGATGGAGTGGAGATATTATGCTCTCATGCTTAAGAACACTATTCCTTCTGAATTGTTGAAACCAGATTTGGTGATTGAGAAACTTGAAAGTCATGAACTGGAATTGAAGAAGACGTACAAAGTTAATAATTCATCTTATCAACAGAATCTGGATCTATACTATCCGAAAAGCATGATGCCAAAAGCAACTTCTCCAAAAACAGCTTTTTCTGCTGAAAATGTGTCGACAGTTGGCAAAGAAAGTCAAAGTGATCAAAGCAGTGGAAGTCATAGTGGTTTTCACAGTGGATCTTCATATTCTGGAAATGCTGATGCAAAGAATCGTTTTCAATGCAACATCGCAATAGACTTGAAGAATGCTCAGAATTTTGATGAGGAATCGGCCAAGCAGCAGATGATCTTTCTAGCATCAGTGTTGGAATCATATGAAGGATTGGTAGCTGGGAAGATTGGCAATACAAATCTGACGAAAGAAGATTACGATCAGATTGATCCGGAGGAAATGGAACTGATCGATATTCGTTGGGCTATGGCAAGTGCTGTTCGTCGTGCACAAAGATTCATGGAAATTACTGGCAGAAAAACAATTGGTGGTGCTTCTACTAAGCTGGGGTTCGATAAATCCAAAGTGACATGCTTCAAGTGTAAGCAGAAGGGTCACTTCAAACGAGAATGCCGAAACGCTTATGTTGATGAATCGGAGAATCCGTTTCGAGATGATTATTACTAAAAGGCAATCTACCATCAGAACAAATCCGAGCCGCCTAGATTGAAGCAGGTTGAAGACAACAGAGACAAATCAAGGGCTCTTGCTGTGATTTATGATGATGAGGGGTATGATTGGAGTAAGGAAGTTCTACTGGAAGAAGATGCGGTGGGTTACGCATTCATGGCAAGCAATGATGAACCCATTAAGTGGAAAGATGATCGTACTGAGGAACAGAAGTATCAATACCGGAAGATGATTGCTGAAAACAAGATTATCAGACTTTCTGGTGTCTTTCTGGAAGCTAGAAGAGCAAACAGATGGGATCCAGATAGAGAGTGCTATCTTGATAGGTATGGCAACATTGCGATTGATGACAAAACGCTAGATATCGAAGCCATCATCAAGGAGTACAAAGAAGATGATGAGTATTGGCAACACAAATGGTGGGGAACTCCAACTTCGAAAATGATTGAAGAAGAGAAAGAGAAAGAGAGAAAGGAGAAAGAGGAGAAAGAGAAGAAAGAAAAGCAGGTTGATACAGGCATAATTGATACTACGCAAGAGTTGACAGCTGAGAACTTGGGAATGATGGCTGACAAAGTGCTAGCTGCAAAAGCACTTGAGGTAGATCCTAATTCTGTTACTGAGTCAAAGGGATCGGTCAGTCAAAGTGTGTCAACAAATGCGTCAGGTAACAAGATTGATGGGAATGCTGACTGCAAAAATTGCACCAAACAATGCAATTTTTGTAGTACTGTCACGTATCTTAACAATGAGAAAATTCAGAATCTGACAACAAAGGTTAGAAATGTTGAAGATCAGATTCTCGATCGTGACAAAAGTGTAAGAGCTTCAACTGAACGGATCAAAGAATTAACGACTCAAATTGAAAATGATAAAACTGAACGTGAGAAAATAAAATCTGAAAATGAAAAGTTAATTCTTGAAAATCGTCAGATTTCTGAAAAGTTTGAGAAATTGAAACACATTGTCAAAGATAGTGATGATCGTAATGGCAAAACATTTAAAGAAAATGAACATCTAAGAGCTGTTTTGAGACTAAAAGAAGAATCGATTAATGAACAACTGGATCAAATTGCTAAACTGAAACTTAAAGTTCAAGAAGCTGAAATTGAGAATGAACGAATCCAGTTGAAGCTTAACAGCTATAAATCGGCAAGCTTTGTTTTGCAGCATATTGTTCCTAAACCTATAGGGAAAAACAAAGATGGCGAGGATGTGTTTTCTGATGGAACGGGTGTAGGTTTTCACAAAGTTCCACCGCCAATTTTAGACAACTACACGAAAAAGCAGTCTAGTTTGGTGGAAATTGAGGAAGAAAGCGAAGTTAAACTTCCTGAAAACATTGATGTCACGTTCACATCTTCCAATGAAGAGGGTGTCCAAAGTGATGTGGTGAAAAGTGTGGTAGACAAAGTGCTTAAACCGGATTGTGACACTTCTGAGGAGGATGGGTGTTTCTTAGACAAATACATTCAGAAATCAAAGTCCAAAAACAACTTAAGTGATGAACCGGGTCTTGTAATGTATAAGATGGCTGGATCGGATAAGTTGTATTCGGATTCTGAGTTTCCCATTGAGAATGTTAATGTGAAGAAGTTGACAAATGTTTTCAAGTTAGTTGAAGTTGAGTTGTCAGAAGTGAACAGTTTGAGTCAAACAAAAAGGCAAATGAATTTTGAGAAAGATAAAGCTTACTACAAAAAGCCTGTTGTTCCACCACGGTTTTATAATAACAATCGAAACAGTTGGTCGGGTGGTTATCGAGGTGGTAATAGTTATCAGAAAAAGAGTTTTCAAAACAAGAGGTTTGCTGAAAAGAAGGTGTTTGTGAACAGTTCAAGTTCACTTTCTGATGAGGAAAATGAAATTTTTTCAAAATCAAATAAAGAGTTCTTTGAGAAGAGAGCTTCGCAGGCTCAGTCTGATGGCACGAGTCGAGTAGCTGATACTCGTACTTGTTTTAGATGTGAACAAGTTGGTCATATTGCACGAAAGTGTACATATGTGAGGCCTAGGACTGAAGCTGTGAAGGTTCAACAAAAGAAGGTTGATGTGAAGGGTAAAGCACCAATGTATGTTGAAAAGAAAGTAATAGAGAAGAAAAACGTTAAAAATGACAACATCAAAGTGAAAAATGAATCCGTAAAGAAAGTGGTAACTAAAAATGACAAGTTTTATAAACGGGTTGCATTAACTGAACAAATTTGGAAACCTAAAACAGAGAAGAAAATTTCAACTTCTGAAGTGAAAAAGGCTGAAGAATCAATTTCGGTTGATTATGATGCAAATTTTCCACCTTTGAAGGCTGAAAATTTCAAAATTCAAATTGCAAGAGTCAAGGTTACACCTAAGGCTGATGAGGCCTGGGTGGACACCATGTTCGAATAAGCAATTTGAATTGCCGGAGCTTCCTGGTTCGCGAAGCATGAATCGGCATCTTTCTTGAAGTTGTTTAAATCGTAGTTTGTTTTGTGCAGGATCTTCCACAACTGGTATCCAGATGGATTATGGATAGTGGTGCATCTCGACATATGACAGGAAAAACCGCGTTGCTGTATGATGTGAGAAACATTAATGGTGGTTATGTGGGATTTGCTGGTCATGAAGGTGGTAGAATTGTTGGTGAAGGAACGTTATCCAATGGGATTGTGACGTTTGAGAGAGTTAACTACATCACTGAGCTGGAGAACAATTTGCTTAGTATCTCGCAGATTTGTGACAATCAGTATACTACTCACTTCACTGATAAAGAATGTTTGATTTTGAAACCTGGTTTTGTTATACCGGAAGAATGGATTATCATGAGGGCACCTAGAGTGAATGATTTATATGTGTTAGATATGTCTGTAGCAACTACAACTACTGGTCAAGCACATTGTTTCGTGTCTAGAGCAACTGAGAAAGAATCAAGATTGTGGCACCGAAAGATGGGGCATATTCACCTAAGGAAGATGAATCACTTGGTGCACAATGATTTGGTATTGGGAGTTAATATCAAAGGTTTTCATCTGGAAGGGGAGTGCATTAGCTGCATCAAAGGCAAGCAGAAGAAGAAGTCACACCCTACAAAGCAAGTCAATTCAGTTTCGAGACCTCTGGAAAGACTTCACATGGATTTGTTTGGTCCTGTGAATGTCAAAAGTGTTACAGGAGATTATTATTGTTTGGTCGTTACTGATGATTATTCCAGATTTTCGTGGGTTTCTTTCTTGAAAACGAAAGATGAAACATTTGAAAGTTTGATGGGTCTGTTCAGGAAAATTGAGAATTTGTACCAAAGGCGTATCAAAAGAATTCGAAGTGACAATGGTACTGAATTCAAGAACAGCAAGATGGAAGAATTTTGTGATGAACGAGGTATTTTGCATGAGTTTAGTGCTCCGTACACTCCGCAGCAGAATGGAGTTGCAGAATGTAAAAACCGGACACTAATCGAGACGGCTAGAACAATGCTCGCAGATTCAAAGTTACCGATTAATTTTTGGGCTGAAGCTGTTTCCGCAGCATGCTATACGCTCAACAGGGTTCTTACTGTCAAGAAGTTCAACAAAACATGCTTTGAGCTAATAAATAATCGCAAACCAAATTTGAAGTATCTAGAACCGTTCGGGTCACCTTGTACGGTTATAGAACCTTTTGGGAAGTTTGGTCCGAAGTGCATTGAGGGTATATTTGTTGGTTATTCAAATGCATTGCGACGTGTCTTCGTTCCAAGTGAGAAGCGGATTATTGAAGCTGCAAATGTTGAATGTCAAGGTTATACTATGCCGCCGCAGAATCCTGGTGATTCATGGCGTTATCATTATGACAAACTTTGGGATTCGTTTGACATGAGAGAAGAATCAGAGGATGATGAAGATTTCTTTGATGAGTTGGATATTTTGCGTGAATATGAGTCGCAGTTAAGGTTCCCAGCTGAGTATTCGAGAAGACCACGGGAAACTTCAAATGATGATGAAGCAGGTCCAAGTAATGCTGGTGAACATGATGATGTCCAACAAAATGAAGTTGCTCAGGATAATCAGTCGGCTCAGAATGATAATCTAGAAGCTGAAAACATGCCAGTTTTTTATCATGGTGATTCAGATTCTGAGGGGGAGCAAATTCAGATTTCAAGTCAAACAAACCAAGTTGGTGAACAAGATGCAGAGCAGAATGTTACTAATCTGGAGGGAAATGTAGATGTTCCAAGTGAAGTGATGCCGCGAACTTTTTCATATCATCCAGAGGAGTTGATCATAGGAGAATTGCAGACAGGCGTTCGCACTCGAAATCAGATTGATAAAGGGCTTACATGTTTTTATACAAAAGTTGCTCCTTTGCAAACTGAATTCTCATTAAGTTGTTTTATCTCGCAGGTTGAGCCAAGAACTTACAAAGAGGCGCTTACTGAAGACTCTTGGGTCAATGCTATGCAGGAGGAACTTAGTCAATTCGAGAAATTGGGAGTGTGGAAGTTAGTTGATTTGCCGGATGGTCATAGGAAAATTAACACTAAGTGGGTGTTTAAGTGTAAGAGAGACGATAGAGGAGTTGTCGTAAGGAACAAAGCTCGACTCGTTGTTCAGGGATTTAGTCAACAGGAGGGAATTGATTTTACTGAAGTCTATGCTCCTGTAGCTCGACTAGAGGCGATCAGAATTTTCCTAGCATTTGCGTCTTGGAAGAACTTCAAAGTTTATCAGTTGGATGTTAAATCGGCGTTTCTTTATGGGAAGGTTAAAGAGGAGGTTTATGTCGGTCAGCCGCCGGGCTTTACTGATCCAATCCACAAAAACAAGGTCTACTTATTGGACAAAGCGCTGTATGGTTTACACCAGGCCCCGAGAGCCTGGTACGAGACTTTGTCTCAACATCTACTCGCTAACAAGTTCATTCGTGGAAAAGTGGATGCCACTCTCTTCACTAAAGTCGTTGATGGTCATCTTCTGATAGTTCAGATTTATGTGGACGATATAATATTTGGGTCGACAAATGAAAATCTATGCAAAGATTTTGAATCAGTGATGAAGCAAAAGTTTGAAATGTCATCAATGGGGGAGATGAAATTCTTTCTGGGATTACAAGTTGAACAACTTCCTGAGGGAATTTTCATTCATCAGTCAAGGTACGTTCATGATATTCTAGAAAAAATTGGGATGTCAAGTTCTACTTCAGCTGCTACCCCACTTGCAACAAATCATGGGATTCACCCAGATCTCACCGGAGACAGGGCTGATGAAACTTTTTATCGATCCATGATAGGTTCTTTAATGTACCTAACTGCTTCACGTCCTGATATAATGTACCCAACGTGCCTCGCAGCAAGATTTCAGTCTAACCCGAGAGCATCACATATGATCATTGTGAAGAGGATATTGCGCTACCTGAAAGGAACTCCTTCATTGGGGTTGTGGTATCCTAGAAAAGGTGATTTTACGCTCGAAGGGTATTCCGATTCGGATTTCGGATGCTGCAAAGTCAATTCAAAGTCAACAACTGCAGGATGCCAGTTCTTTGGTCCTAGATTGGTTACCTGGCAGTGTAAGAAACAAACGTCTGTGGCGTTATCTACTTGTGAAGAGGAGTATGTTTCTTCTAGCAGTTGCTGCTCTCAGATCTTGTGGATACAGCAACAGATGCGCGACTATGGTTTGCAGTTTCTTAACACACCTATTTTTGTTGATAATGAGGCCGCTATTAATATAACAAAGAATCCAGTACATCGCGCTAAAACTAAACACATAGAAATTCGTCATCACTTTATTCGTGATTGTTTTGAGAAAAAGTTGATACGAATTGAGAAAATCCACACAGACGAACAGAAAGCTGATTTACATACCAAAGCTTTTGATAAAAATCGGTTTAAATATTTGTTAAAACTGAATGGTATGAAGCTTCTTTCGGTGTCGGATGGCATAATTGGCGTTGATGAGAGTACTGTTGCGGATGAAGACGAGAAACAATCTGCAATGGTTTGTCGAATTTTTACTTGTTTTGGTATTTAGGGGGAGTAGATGTTTGTACATAGTTATTTTTTTAGAAAATACAAAAACAGTAAAAAATGCAAAAATACAAAAACATGATAAAATCTGAAAAAGAGCTTGTGTATATAGGGAAAATGATAGTACATCAGCTAGATGATTACAGTATGCTAAAGATTTGAAAAGTGTAAAAGAGTTAAACAATCTTACTGATGATGTGTCGATAGGTTTTCACACATTTAGTAGATTTATTCGGGATATAAACCTAAATTCAAACTTGTGAATTCGTGGGGAACACTACTTGGATATATAGGTAACCCCTGAAATCTCGTTTGAAAGGTCTCTTAATCTGATATACTAGGTCTTTATACTCAATGATGTCTGGGGTATTATTCCGGGACTTCTGCTGAACGGTAGTTCTGACCTAGTCCCTGGCTAATACTTGCTGCAATGCTTGAAACACAGCATTAAACCCTCAGCATGTTGAAACAATAAAATTGATAAATGCTGCTGTTGTAAGCAAAAAGATCCTCTAAAGGGGACATTTCGTAAATTCGAAGCTGATATCTCTCTGCGTATACGGAAGTATCGATCTGAGATCCCTCGGCCCTCGCATACCTAAATTATATACAGATATCATTGTAGTATTCTCACCTGTAAGACTGATTATTGAGATTCTGGATACGGGAGTATATTCAAGAGGTGGGACACATGAATGATCTAAGTTCTTAATTCATCTAAATCGTATCCTGAATAAGTTGAAATTTGTGTGAGAATTTAAGATGGATCAGTATATCGACAATCGAGGTGAATTGTTTAAATCTAAGTATGTAATGTAGCTTAACGGTACTTGTGATTTGTCTGAAAAGCTGATATGATTCCCTGACACGCTCATCAAAAATATGTTTGTAAATAGTTTACTTTGTTTAATTTCTGCAATTTAAGTTTTCTGTATTTCATTTCTTAGTTTAAATCACTTTATAAAATCCAAAAAGATTTTATTTCTGCTTTATTTTCTGACAAACCAAAGTGGAGAGTTAATTGTTGAATTCCTAGATGTTTGAAGCAGATGCAGGAGATTCTGAACTGAAGAATGAGGAGAGCTTACTTTGAAGAAGTTTGAATTGTTTGAATAGTCAAAAACAAGTTCATTAACTTGATACTTGTTATTTTCAGAAATTGTTTGAAATTGTTGTTTTAAATCAGTTTGTTTCGTCAAATGATCAACCAAGGTCATTAAATTGGACTTGGTAGATTAATTGAGTAATCAGGGTCATTAACTTGGACCTGAATACTTGAGTGGATTGCTATAGCTGATTGATTTTGTGATTTAATGTTGAAAAGATAGTTTGTAATGTTTGTTGGTTGAGTAACAGGTTTGATCTTCATTATTTCCAACGGAAGCTATTTGTCAAAGCTTGAACCAGATATCTCAGATTCTAGCATATCGAGAGGGGGAGTCTGTGAAAGAGGGAGTCTGGATCAACAGTCAATGGGAATGTGAAGATAGAGTGCTTATGTGAAGATAGACAGAGTTGAAGAAAAGACTAAGACTGAAGACTACGGATCTAAAGATGCTAAAAGACTACGTCAACATCCAAGGGGGAGTCTGTTGATGCACGGAATGTCTGTTGACTGCGTCTACAAAAAGTCTGAAGTTAAGAATGGTCAACAGAGGGTCAAAAGTGTCAAAATATGTATTTTATGAGCTGGTCCGCTTATATGTCATTATATTAAGTCTGGTTCGCTCATAGGGTTTTAGTCTGGTTCGCTCATAGGGTTTTAGTCTGGTCCGCTTATTCGTCAAGGGTCTGGATCGCTCATATGGCATGTCATATGAGCGAACCACAATGTCTATATATAGGGGAGTAGTTTGAGCGGATCTCAGAGTTGTATGTGTGTGCTTAGGAGCCGAACCTTTGTCAAAATTTCATCAAGAAGCAATAAAAGATAGGAATTGAAAGGATAAGCTGTTGTAGACTTTATATGCATTGATTCCGCCTTTACATATGAAGATGAGCTACTCGGATTGACGTTTTCGGGTCAAGGAACGGTCCAACAACTATCATACATACAACTCGTCAAGGGCGGTTAGCAAATATGGTTTTATACCACCTTTCCAGTTTTTGGTAACACAGCTCAGTGTCTGCTTCTCCAAGAAGATTGGACACTTCAACGAGCTGTCCCATAGGATGATGGAAGTGATTCATGCTGTTGTACAGGAAAAACCTTACAACTTTTCTAAGTTTCTCATGAGAGACCTAGAAGCAAACATTCACGACCGTCAACCTTTTCTGATCTACCCTCGATTCGTAACCAAGGTGATTACAAGTCAGCTGGACTTCGTAGGAGTAAGAAGCTGCTATCCAAGGGCCGAGCTGACACTTCAACAAAACATAAGTGATCCTACCCTGGTGCCATCAACGAATCACACTGGTCGAATAACCAGTCTCTGGTATTATGTGAAGTGCATGTACAACGTGCTGGAGGAGGAGGAGGAGGAGTAGTTGTTGTTTTTTTTTTTTTTTTGTGTTTAATGTTTTTATTTATTTATCTCTATATATTAAGTTTGCCTTAACTTTTTTTTAACTCAAAAAAAAAAAACAATAACAACAAAAACATGTCAATAGATCTAGGGGGAACTAAAACAACATGTCTGATAAAAACAAGAAAAATCTGGTGAAAATCATATGAAATCTGATAGGATTTAATGAAACTCAGAAAATCTGAAGATCAATCAGAAAATCTTGTAATTTCTTTTTCTCGAAAACCCATTAAACCATCAGAATCTGTTCATACACCAGAAAATTTTCAAAGTAACCAGAAAATCTGACAATATATCAGAAAATCAAAATTTTATCAGAAAAATCTCTTGACAACCAGGAAGTCTGATAAATCAACAGATAGAAACATCAGAAAGCACTACCTTTAACCAGATTCAAAGAAACTTATAACCATCTAAATATTTAAAATAAGTTTCTTTCAAAATTTTTTTTTTTCGGAAGACTGGAACAAGCTATATGAAAAACACTTCCTGTATATCAGAACAAAGGTGTGGAGTTCAGAACTGCAGAACAGCAATGTAAGTAAAAATCTCGGAACTCTACTTATTCCCTCTCATCTCAAAAAAAAAAACTGCTGATTCAACCTCTGTAAATGAATTAAATGCATTCTGATGATATATAAAGAAAATCCAACCCCCAAAAGTTTTACTCAAATATTTTCTGATATATATCATCAAGAAGAAAGCTTAGGAAGATACACAAACTCAGAAAAAGGTTTCTATTGGACCTTTTTGAAACAAAAGGGGTCTCACATGGAGAAAAGGTGCAAGTTAAACATTAGTGTTTATCCACAAAATCATTGGAATCTCTAATTTTCTTTAAAAAGGATTTACATTAAATTAGAGATAAACCAAAGATTTTTTTTCAAAAACGGTTGTTGCCTTAAAGGATTAAAACATCATTAAGTTGTCATTAACCACCTTGAACACAAACAACCCATGAAAAACACTCAAAGATCTCTGTCTCAATACACTATAAATACCTCATTGAAAAACAGAGACTTCCATCTTCAACCTTCAAACTCAAAACCCTAAAACCCTTTTCCGAAATAGAGAACCCAAATTCTCAATGGCAGCTATCAACATCATCATGCCACCAATCGAACACTATGTTCCTTTCATCACTGAAGCTGAATTTCTTCCATTAAAGAGCAACAATGAAGCAATGAATGATAACATTGAAGAGTATGATATAAAGTGTCAAATTCTCATTGAATTTCTAATCAGATGCCCGATAGCTTAAGCTCTCACAAAGACTAGAGAGGTACCGGAAGAACTCATACAATAAGTTGTAAAAACTCTCAAAGTCTCAAATCAAATCGAGCTAACAACACATGTGTGGGGAAATATCTTTATTACAATCTCACCGGAGAAAATAAGGGAATGTTTGGAACTACCCTTAAACTAAAGCTATGAAGAAGCACCAGAAAAATAAGATATGTTCTCAAAACTTGATGTTGTAATGGGTTACAAGACAAAGATTTCAAAAATCAATGAATTCAAGATAAACAAGCTACTTGCCTTCTGGCAAGTTTTAATGGAAATTCTGAACAAGTGTCTATCATCAAAGATTGGAGGTACAGATAAGATAAATATGAATATTCTAACAATCATGTTCAGTCTCATTAATGGGATGAACATTGATTTTAGAACAGAAATATTTAATCTGATTAGAAGATCAAAATTCTGACTAATACTGGAAGGATAGATTCACATCTACCTTTTCCCATAATTCTGTCAATCATAATTTCTGATGCATTTTCTGAAAGGAACCTAGAAATTCCAGCATCAGAAAATATGTGGAGTACAGAAATTATGAGACCTTGGACTGTTGTAGGATCTTGGAAGTCAGATTATGATGTGCCTGTTCTGTCAGAAAAAGTGATGAATCTGATACCAGAAGATTCACCATACAGAGCAGAATACTTGAAGATTTTGAACAAAAGGCCAGAAAACAAAGAATTTTTTGAAAGTGTGTCCCCCATGGAGCATGAAGCACAAGAGTCAAGCACACCAAGAATGGAACAACAGGGTGAATCAGATCCTCACCCAGCTGATTAAGATGTGAACATGAGTCCTGTTGCAGAAGAACATCGTGCTGAAATCTCATATATGGGAGAAACAGGTGCACAACACTCTAAACTAAACTTATTTCATTTATCTGAGAGTGATTCTAATGAATCAATTCAAGGAAAACATGAAATTTTACATAGAGGCACTATTTCTACAAAAAAATGTGAGTGAAACAAAGGACCCATTTTCTGAATCAGATTCTGAAGAAGAAAATGTGGTAACAACAGGTGGAGATCAGTCAACTGATCAAGGAAGCCTGGGTGAGAAAATTAAAATTTTCTCAACAACTCATGGAGAACCTGAAAAGGTTCAAGGATATGAGGAAAACCAGAACTTGAATGTGTTTCAATTTTCTGGTGAGGATACAGAGAATTTGGAATATTCCAATCCACTTAACCTCAGAACAGCAGAGAATGTGTTTTCTGCTGGTGTTAGAAGAGGAACATCTGTTGTTTCTCCTATTTACCAAGGACATAAATCTATGTCCCCTAAATAACTTCACAAGGAACTTGAAAACACAATTGCTACTGAGAAAACAGCCATAGAAGGAAAACTTGATCTGATATTAGAAGAAATCAGAAATCAAAAGTCAGATATCAAAGTTTTATCAGAAATTGTCAAAGCTGTGCAGAAGCAAATAGAAGACAATGCTGCAGCCCTCAACAAACTGCAAGAGTCATCAGAAAATAGAGAGAGCTCATCAGAATTCGAGAAAGCTCTCAAAGAACTGCAAGATATCAAGAAAAAGATGGCTGAGGTTGCAACTGCAGGAGAAAGCTCAAGTTCAGGAAGAATTCTTGAAGAAATACAGTTCCTCAGAGCCAACAACAGCAGCATGGCTGAGGCTTTTGAGTAGCTGATGGTGGAATTAATAGCACAGAAAAATCAAGAAAATTTGGAGTATCAGAAAATGAAGAAGCAAGAAGAAACAAATACTCAAACTCTTGCTAATGTTCATCTATTAGTAAAGAGGTTGCAGTATAATGTTGCCAGGCTAACAAAAGTTGATCTTCATGAACTGAAAGCCCCAATTCCACAAGAGAGACAAGCAGAAGAATCAGAAACTCCTCAACAACAACCAGAAACCATTCAACAAGATCAAACCAAACAATCAGAAGCTTCAACAACTCAAAAACAGAAGCAGCCCATGGGTCCCCCTCCTATTAGAACAAAGTTACTCATGGGTCCACAACCAAACATTCCAAAGCCAGATAGTTCAAGGGTCCAACAGAAAGAACCTGTTCCAGTTCAGTCTTCTTCCACAGCTCTCACAGGAGAAACAGAGTTCAGCATAAAGATGGATACAAAAGAGAAGAGAAGAATGGAACATGAAGTAACCTCCTCAAAAAGGCCAAGAAAAGAAATGATAGAAGATTCAGATGGGAACATCAAAGAAATGGAAGTGCTGAAAAGGCGATTTACACACAATTATGTACCCTGAAGAACATCTAAAGCATTACTACTGGAAGGGTCCAGAAGACAACCCAAAAAGACCACTCTCTCCAATGATTAAATGTATTGTTGAAATCAGGAACAATGGAAGTTGGGAAATTCTACACAAAGAGATGACCAATCCAATAGTATCTATTGAAAGAATCGATACTTTGACCACTGGAGGAGGTATCTTAGGCAATGAAGGACAAAACAAGTATACCTTGATCAAAAAAGATAACAGTGAACAAAAGGTTACTGATGGAAATCTGGCAGATGATATTCACCTAATGGGAATAGTCAAAATGAAGAATATCATTGATAAAGCGAAAAGCAGTTCAGTTGTGATCAGAAGAACACTTGACAGCTTCAAAAGTGCAGGAGCAAAGATATATTAAAGAGCTGCACTGGCAGATTTTGATCTGTGTATCAATTTTGAGTATAGCAACAAGGTGCTATTACCTCCTCCCAACAACACAATTCCAGTTGAAATTCCTTCTAAACTAGTAAGAACTGGAGCAATCTTTGATAAACCAGAAATGTGTGTGGTCTTCAAAGATGCTCATGAAGAGAAAGCTCTGTTCAGAATCAGTGAAATTTGCAAGTATTCCAATCAAACTCTGAAATATATAAGGAACTGCATGAATGAGAAACAAGAGCAGCTCAAAAAGAAGGGAAAGAACAATGAACAACTGAGAAAAACAATTGAATATTGCATTGAAAACTGGATGGAATCAAGAGGATGGTACAAAGAGATGTACAAGGAAACTCAAAAGGCAATTGATCACAAGAAAAGGCTGAAACCAGGAGACAAATACAGAAGTGGAGTGAAGACCAATTAATGAATTGATGAGATTGAATTTCTATTTTTGAACAATATTTTATTTTTGTCTGTTTTAGACATTGGGTGGTTTGATTATGTTTTTGTTTCTAAAGTTAGTTGTTTAAACTTTTCTTTTCAAGAATTAGTTAAAGTTGTTTTAGATATAGATAGTTCATTTTCTTACAATACTTAGGGGGAAACTGTTAGGAAACTTTATTTGTAAGTATTGAAGAAAATCAGATTCAACTAGATCTATGAAGAAGACAACAGTCCTGAAGATCACAAGAAGAAGAAGAAGATCGGATAGGACAATTGAAATGAACAACATCTACTTCAAAGAAGCAAAAGTTGATCAAGAGCTAAAATTGGATTATCAGAGAAGGTCATTTCTGATGGATTTGATGATATTTCTGATGAAATATCATCAGTTTCTGACGATTCTGATCATCAGGTTTTCTGATGATGTGTTCACTAGAATTTCTGATGAAGTGGTTTATCAGAAATTCTGATGAATACCCCACTTGTCTGAAATCAGATCTATCCTGCCACAATAACCGAAGCAACTTGACATTATTCTATAGAAGGCTGGGTACATGAATAAACAATTGTTTATTCATGCAATAAGTCCTGCAAAAAGTAGCCATTTGACATATTCATTGAATCCAACAGTCAAGTAGAAGACAATGAGTTTGAAGCTTAGCATTCATACATACCACACAAAATCCATTGCCCTCTCACCCACATAATTCAAGATTCATTTGTATTAGATAATAATCTTACAATCACCTTGTAAACTATTTTGTTTCAAAGTGATATAAACTTGATAATTCTGTAGGTCTTGTTTCTGAAAGTCTGATTTCCTTTTCCGCACATCTTTTTCACATCTACTGAAATCACTTGCCATATTACGTGAAAAGAAGTTGTTAAGGCCAAACTGGGTCCAACATACTCAGATCTGACAAGCATAGGTGGCTTGAATAGTGTTCCGATGTTGTGAGGGTCTTGTGAATGTGACGTCATCTTGGTTGTTTTAAAGAAGTTTTTGAATAATCAACTTTTATACATGATTACCCTTTACTCTGTTTTTCAACTAAATACGAACAACTGAAGTATCAATGAATTTGAGCTAAACTTTTATGTCAAATTGATTGTTAGATCGAATTTGACTGTCCTATGCTCTGATACCAATTTTTAGGATCTGAGTTTCTTTGATTGTGTTGTTTTAATTAAATGATTAATGTAAGAAGGTAAGAACAAAGATTTATTGCAACGGAAATGGAAAGTAAACTTTATAACACAATCACAAGAGAATAGTTTTCAGCAAACATGATTTCATTAATCGAATGATTGTATGAATTACAAGATTCAACTATGCATGCATGCAAAACTAAACTCCCCCTCAGCCTGAGCTCACAGTTAGTTCGTACAAGATAAATGTGTGAAAAAGAGCTGATAGAACAGTACATGTACTGTTCTATTTATAGTACAATCCTAACCACTGAGCATCTAATGCTGACATCACATAGAAGGTGACATCTAACAGACTAACAACCGCTAAACACTGATCTATACTAAACACTGATGTGTGTAAAATGCAACATATAAATTACATCAAATGAGGCATAAAACTAACCCTTTTTAGTACTAATGTTGGAAAAAGTGTGCTTTTGTCTTCCTTTTGTATTTTCAGGACTAAATGAGCGTAATTGAATAAAAGGAACTAATATGCAGCTAAATCTAACATAAATACAAAGAAACGGAATAAACGTGGCATGCCTGACCCCTCGACAACATCTTCCCAAGCAAAAGCAAAGAAACAGAAGGCTGACCATGGCCCCGTGCCCAGCGGACACGAGGGCGTGGCCAAATGTCTGCAGAAAAGACAAAGCTATAGAAGCTTCTATTCCCAGCACGAGGGCGTGCCCAGCTCCACACGGGTCATGGTCAACGCTAAGATTCGCAGAATCTTGCAAATCTTGATAGTACAGATATGATTATGCACACGGGGTCGTGCCCAGCCAACACAGGGGCGTGTGGAGCTAATGCAGACAAATCGTAATTAATGAAGAAAGAGAACGAGGATGGACACGGGGTCGTGCCCAATGAACACGGGGCCGTGTCCGGGCTTCTGTGCGGGCTATAAATAGGGGTGCTTGGTTCACTTCAAAGACATCCCTTGGCAAACCACCTCTCTCTCCCACTTCACCCACAATCCACCACCACTACAACACCCACATCCACCACCATCATCCATCATCCACCTTAGAGTGTGTGTAGTAGTCTCGGGATCCAAGATTGATAGTAAGAGTTCTTGAAAATCAAAGGCCATGTTTGCCTAAGTCTCTTACATCACTTGGTGAAGACAAGCATTTAGTGTAATACTTTTGATTTTTAATCTTTTCGCACTTTTTATTTGGTTTTGTATTAATGACTTTAATAACTAGTTTCTTATGTTGAAGGTGAAACTTCCTAATCATTGTCCGTGGTGTCTTGGCATTATTTTACTGTCTATACAAAATAAAAGATTTTCACCATTCATATCTCTACGGTCTATATAGAGATATGTTGGCTACCTGGTCAGGGGTTAATGGAATGGTTTGGTAAGATTCTTGCCTTGTTCAGTGTATAGATCCTGCAAGAACCTGGGTCAACCTTACTAGGACCTCCTTCAATACCCACTGGTATTGGATGGCGGGGGGTGCGAATGGTTTGATCCCTTCATATGTAAACTACTATTAATACATTAACCCGACTACTTGGGATTGTATCCCTGCTGACTCAAACCACTTAGCCGAGGGTAACGTCACCTTCAAAAGAGGGGCCTACCACATTACGCATTAATAACTTAATTAATTATCTTTCAATATTCCGACCTTTTAAGATTGTATCCTTACTGACTCAAACTACTGGGTTGAGGGTAACGTCACCTTCAAAAGAGTGACCTACTACTATAACTAAGATAATCTCTTAAAAAGTGCAAAAGTGCGGAAATCATCAAAGGTTACATTAAAGGCGAGTCGGATCCAAGTGATTCATCTTGTCTATCTGTTTTTTATTTTATTTTATTTTTCAGCATTTTTAGTTTTTATTTTCATGTTTAAAACCTTTTTCTAAATTTTTATTTGATTAGACATTGAGGATAAACTGGTACTAAAAGCTCTTATGTCCTTGGACGACCTCGGTATCTTACCAACGCTATACTACGCTCACGATGGGTGCACTTGCCCATATGTGTGTTTAGTGTTAGTAGAATATCGTGTTTTATAAATTTAAAACTTGACTAAAGTGTTAAAAAGGGCTTAAAATATAAACAAAAACATAGTACACCTAACGCACATCAAGTTTTTGGCGCCGCTGTCGGGGACACAAGGATTTTAAGAAAGCTTAAAATCGACGACCTAATCAGTTTTTCAAAACCTTTTTCAAATCGCGCGCACATTTTTTTCATTTTTTAGGTAGTTTTTGCATTACAGTAGTCTGAACACGGGGTCGTGCTCGCGGAACACGCCCCCATGCTGCACATTTTTTTCAAAACTCCCAGATACAGAGTCTGAACACGGGGCCGTGCTCACTGAACACGGGGCTGTGTTCAGCCTCTATTTCCGTTTTCATTTTTGTTTTCTGGTCTTGAGACTCTGTTGTGATCTGCTGAGTGATTCTTATGGATCAATACTCAGGAGGTTACAACTACCACTATGAGGAGGATGATTATAGGGAAGACTATTATACCATTTGTAGTAACCCTCATTCGGTACAATATTGTGACCTCTTAGAACCATCCCCTTGATACAACTACGAGGAGCCCAGGTATGAGCCATCCACTTCATACACAACCTATGAAGAACCAAGGTATGAACCTTCTCCCTCATACTCATATGTTGATGAACCAAGGTATGAGCCTTCATACTCATACTTTGAGGAACCAAGATATGAGCCTTCACATTCATATGCTTACTATGAGGAACCATGGCGTGAACAACCCACCTCATATGAGTATTATGAAGAACCAAGTTATGACCCTTATCCATCATATACTTACAATAAGGAACAATGGTGTGAACCATCTACCTCATATGAGTATTATGAGGAACCAAGGATCGAACTTCCGAATTCAAGCTTTGAGGATCCTTATTCTATCTCACCCATAGCCGATAAGAAAATAGAACACATTAAAACTATCGAGCGCTGCATAAAATAATCCCACGCAAGGGAAAAGGAGTCCAGCGCAAGGGAAGAATTAACTTGTAATAAAGAAGAGATACTTGAAAATGTAAAAATGGAAGAACAAATAAGTAAAAAGCCGACACATGAGTTCAACAATGAAAAAGGTGAGTCCGACAACATTAAAATTCAAGAAGAGTCTAATTTTCAAGAAATTAATCTCTTGTCACCTTCTTTCGAAAGTCATAGTTTAGTACCCACTCATGCTAAGTTTTTAAAAGAGTTAAACACTAACACTAAACTTGACGAAACGGTAACCATTAAGTTAACAAATGATCAAACTACGCTAATAAAAGATGATCCATTTGAAATTAACATTACACCCCGGTTCCATGTTTTTTTCAAAACTCCTTTATTAGTAATATTACAATTGATAAAGATCTTTGTGTTAATATAATGCCAAACTACATTTTTGAAAAATGAAGTATTGGTGATTTTTCTCCACTTCAAATACCCATTTTTCTATCTAATCGAAAAACAATAAAATTAATAGGGATAGTTGAAGATGTGTTAGTCCAACCCAATCAAATGGTAATCCCAACCGACTTCGTCATCCTTGATGACGCTCCACTAGTGTTGGGACGACCTTTTGTAAAGACCCAAGAAGCTTTGAAAAATTGGAAGTATAATAATCAACCCATTCAATTAGGGGCATTCAAAAAAAGTGTCGATCTTGAGCGTTCAATGAAATATCCATTCGGCAATAATGACCCCCTAATTGAAGATGAAGATGAGCCACCCGATACAAGAAAAGAAATCGACCACTTTGTTGAAGAAGAGGTCGCCATAGAACAAACCTTTTTGGTTCTTGATAAAAATGAGCAACCGAATAAGGAGTTTCCTAAAGACCCACTACTTGAGCTCAGAGAGCTTCCAAAACGTTTGGAATATGCTTTTCTCGACAAAGATGGTAAGTTACCTGTAATTATTTCGTCAAAATTAACTAGTGTAGAAAAAGATAAACTAATCTCGCTTTTGAAAAAAACATAAAAACGAGATTGCCTGGAAGCTTGTAGATATTAAAGAAATAAGCCCTTCCATGTGCACGCACAAAATTTTAATGAATGATGACTATAACTCAATAATACAACCACAACGTAGAGTGAATCCAAATGTCTAAGAAGTGGTTAAAAATGAAGTCATCAAATTACTTGACGCCGGGCTCATTTACCCAATCTCCGAAGTCCTTGGGTAAGTCCCGTTCAAGTAGTTCCTAAGAAAGGAGGTATGACAGTAATAACTAACGAGAAAAATGAATTAATACCAACAAGAACCGTCACATGATGGAGAGTTTGTATAGATTATCGTCGATTAAATGAGGCCACAAGGAAAGATCACTTTCCTTTACCTTTTATTGATCAAATGTTAGAAAGATTAATCGGTCACAAATTTTATTGTTTCTTAGATGGTTTTTCAGGTTACTTTCAAATACCAATAGCACCCGAAGACCAAGAAAAGACAACATTCACATGTCCCTACAGAACTTTTGCTTATCGACGCATGCCTTTTGGTATATGTAATGCCCCCGCAACTTTTCAACGTTGCATGGTGGCCATCTTCCATGATATGGTAGAAAAGACTTTGGAAGTCTTCATGGATGAATTTTCTATCTTTGGAGATTCATATGACCAATGCCTCGATAACCTTGAACGAATGCTATCCCAATGTGAGGAAACTAACCTCGCCCTTAATTGGGAAAAATGCCATTTCATGGTAACGGAGGGAATAGTACTCGGTTACAAAATCTCAAGCGAAGGAATGGAGGTTGATCGAGCAAAAATAGACACTATTTCTCGATTACCACCCCCATCCTCCGTTTGAGCCATCAGAAGTTTCCTAGGACATGCCGGATTTTATAGACCATTTATCAAGGACTTTTCAAAAATCTCAAGGCCTCTAACAAAATTACTTGAAAAAGATGCTTCTTTCATCATTGACAAGGATTGCAACCAAGCATTTCTCACACTAAAAGAAATGTTAGTCAATGCACCTATCATGATAGCGCCTGATTGGAAATTACCTTTCGAAATTATGTGTGATGCAAGTGACTTTGCAGTTTTAGCCGTCTTGGGACAAAGAAAAGATAATCATTTTCACCCAATATATTACGCTAGTAAAACACTTAATGATGCACAAGAAAATTACATAGCAACTGAAAAAGAATTACTAGCTGTAGTATTTGTTTTTGAAAAATTTCATTCTTATCTTGTTCTTTTTAAAACGATAGTTTATACAGACCATGCAGCCATTCGTTATCTCTTTAAGAAACAGGATGCTAAACCACGTTTAATCAGATGGATTCTACTCCTCCAAGAATTTGACATTGAAATAAATGACAAAAGAGTAGCAGAAAACACCGCTGCAGATCATCTTTCCCGCTTGGAAGATCCAGCTTTGGAGGCAACTAGAAATGGTGGAATACCGAGAAGAACCATGGTACGCCGACTATGCTAACTACTTAGCTAGCAGAATAGTCGCGAAAGGATGGCCACATCATCAAAGAAAAATATTCTTTGCCGATGTAAAGCATTATTTTTGGGAGGATCCTTATCTTTTCAAAATGTGTGCCGACCAACTCATCCGCCGATGCATACATGGTAGTTAAGCAAGAAGAATTCTCCGCCATTGTCATGAAGGTCCATACGGAGGACATCATGGTGCCGCTAGTACCGCACGAAAGGTATTTGATTCAGGATTTTATTGGCCAACCATTTACAAAGACGCCCAAAGTCTTATCAAGACATGTGACGCTTGCCAACGATCAGGTAATATTTCTTCCAAAAATGAAATGCCACAAAATGGCATTCTTGTTTGTGAAAATTTTTATGTGTGGGGACTCGACTTTATGGGACCTTTCTCACCGTCAAAAGGAAACAAATATATACTTGTGGTAGTAGATTACTTGTCTAAATGGGCCGAGGCCGAAGCCCTTCCAACAAATGATGGAAGAGTTGTGGTAAGATTCCTGAAACGATTCTTCTCTCATTTTGGAACTCCAAAAGCATTAATAGGTGGGTACCCATTTTTGTAACTATCAACTTGAAATTTTTTAACAAGATATGGGGTCTATCACTGGGTCTCAACAGCATATCACCCTCAAACAAACGGACAAGCCGAGGTGACTAATCGAGGTTTAAAAAGAATACTTGAAAAACCCCTAGGGTTAAATAAAAAGGAATGGGTCGATAAATTAGACGATGCTTTATGGGCTTTTCGAACTGCATATAAAACATAGAAATTGCCGGTAAAAATCGATTTTGTCAATTAAATGAATTAGACGAATTAAGGAATCACGCATACTCCAACTCCGAAATTTATAAGGATAGAATGAAAAAATTGCATGATAAACACATTAAACCAAATGAATTTCGGGTAGGAGATCAAGTTCTATTGTTTAATTCACGACTTCGATTATTTCCCGGTAAATTAAAGTCTAGGTGGTCAGGACCTTTTTCTATCACCCACATTTTTCCACACGGCTCAATTTAAATTAAATCTCGGAATGGAATCCCATTCAAAGTCAATGGCCAATGGCTAAAGCTTTATCAAAGATTTATTGAGGATGAAGAGAGGAAATCTCGCTACAAGTGGCTGAAGAATAAACAAAGGTTTGAGCATCAACATCATATCTTGTAAGTAACGAACGATGATGTGTGCAAAATGCAACATATAAATTACATCAATTGTGGAATGAAACTAACCCTTTTTTAGTACTAACGTTAGAAAAAGTGTGTTTTTGTCTTCCTTTTATATTTTCAGGGTTAAAAGAGCTTAATTGGACAAAAGAAGCAAAAATGCAGCTAAATCTAACAATAATACAAGAAAAGGAATAAACGTGGCATGCCCGACCCCTCGACAGCATCTCCCCAAGCAAGAACTAGAGAACAAAAGGCAGAATACGCCCCGTGCTCGCTGAATACGGGGGCGTGCCCAAGTGTCTGCAGAAAAGACAAAGTTGTAGAAGCTTCTATCACCCACCACGGGGGAGTGCCCAGCAGACACGGGGCCATGGTCAACTCTAAGATTCGCAGAATTCAAGCAAATCTTGATAGTACAGATACGCTTTTGCACACGGGCTCGTGCCCAGCGAACACGGGGGCGTGGTCAGCTAATGCAGACAAACTGCAATTAATGAAGAAAGAGAAGATGGGTGGACACGGGGCCGTGTCCGGGCCTCTGTGCAGGCTATAAATAGGGGTGCTTGACTCACTTGTAAACCATCCCTTGGCAAACCACCTCTCTCACACTTCACCCACCCACCACCACCATCACAACCTACATCCACCACCATCATCCATCATCCATCAAAGAGTGTGTGAGTAGTCTTGGGATCCAAGATTGATCGTAAGAGTTCTTGACAATCAAAGGCCATGTTTGCCTAAGTCTCTTACATCACTTGGTGAAGACAAGCATTTAGTGTAATACTTTTTATTTGGTTATGTATTAATGACTTTAATAACTAGTTTCTTATGTTGAAGGTGAATCTTCCTTATCGTTTGTCCGTGGTGTCTTGGCATTATTTTACTGTCTATATAAAATAAAAGATTTACACCATTCATATCTCCACGGTCTATATGGAGATATGTTGGCTACCTGTGTCACACCCCGACCACGTAAAACATCAAATCGTGGCGGAAACGCCGGGGAGTGTTGTAACAGAATTATTGTTCCACAACCATGGTATTTAAAATTTTGTTTATTCATCAACCAAAGAGTGGAATACATTGTTTCAAAACAAGAACCAAAGAGTACACAACATAATTAAACTAAGTCTATCTTTATTTTCACGTCTCTAAGGCACAGGTCCGCCCTAGTGTCACGATCATCACCCTAAGCAGCAACTCCTGAAACACATGTGAAAATAGGTACGTCAGCATAAAAATGTCTGTGAGATACATAGGTTTTGCGAAAATAGGATCCATGACTTATGAGTTTAGAAAAAGTTGTTTAACAAAAGTCAGTCATGAACCTTGTTAATTGTTTGGTTTTTGATAAATCTTTCGAAAAGCAATGATATGTAAAAGAGTAATGTGAGGTTAAATGAATAACCAAGTAAAAATGAATTTTGTACAAAATAAGTTGTTTGTAAAACAATGACTTGAAAAATATGTTATTTGTATAGAATGTTATATGTTTAAATTGAAATGATCTAAATAACGCTACGATATGTAATACCATACAAGCACTTATATATAGGATGTACCAGCGGCGTATCCACCATGCTTGTATCGTATTACACACGCCTCGTTATCCAAATCATTTTACCCAAACAAACCACCAATGTAAATTGCCCATGACTAAACCATTTGTCAAATGTCTTTGTGTAAATCATGTCAAAATGTCTATGTCAAAATGTAGATATGTATATCAGTATCAAAATGTCTATGTCAAATGTCAAATATGAAATGTGTAAACAAAATGTCATGTATGGCAAGAGAATATATATATATATATATATATATATATATATATCTACTGAGCCACAGATAAAATGCACAAGACAATGTATTGAAGTAAAACGTGGTTTAAATCAATGTTATGTCTTGTGGAAATGCATGCTATACTGAATACAAACATTTATGCGGTACTGTAGAAATGCATACATCCAAGCCTTGTGACTGTGGTGATAAGCCTTTAAACAAATTAAAGGTCTATCTGTTTTATGTTTTATCGGATTCGGTCATTCCTTTCATCCAAACATACCTAGGATGTCAGGAACAAGAGTTTTCAATTCCTATGGTACCATTACCTACTAACGAGCGGCGTGATCAAAGTTAATGAATGTATATGGTCCCATTTAAACAAGCCAAATGTCATATCAAAATGTAAGCATGTGATGAAATGAAAATGTACTAAGTATGATGAACATACATAGTATGAAAAGGCAATGTAAAACAATGCACTAAGTATGCACACAACGGACATACATAGCATAAATGTCATGTAAAACGATGTACTAATAACGTACTAATGAACATAGCGTGTATATGATGAGAAAAACATGAAAAGCATGAAAGTAACAAGTAGGCACATGTGTTTCACCCCAAAATGTTTTGAAAACAGTAAAAGAGGGGTCTATGTACTCACATGAGATTGCTCAATAGACTTTAGATATCCACCAAGCAAAGCTAGAAGGTTACGGAATCAAACGGCACATAATATAGGTAACTACATTAATAAACGGACCTATCGGAGGATCGGGTAGCATGAGGGTTCGTAAACCAAATGAGTGTAGGAACTCGTGTAATATGGTTTAACAAAGCCTACATACTATAACGAAACTTATCCTAAGTGCTTTTGACCCGTTACGACCCGTTTAGGTAGCTTATGCTACTTTAACGCGTCGTTTGCGTAAAACGCGTTCGGAACGCCTAACTAGCCCTATGACAAGTAAGATATGCCTCGACATGTCTAATATTGTTACTAAATCAATTTAGATACCAAAAGTTATGTTGCATAGGCTTAAAATGAATTTTGGTAATTTACTTAAGGCATAAGAACTACTTATCATACAACTACTTAAACGACGTGACCATAAGGTATAACCTCGGAAGGTTATTCCCTAAACTACTATGGTTACCTAAAGTGTTTGGTCGGATCCTAATGATCGACCAAATGGGTCGGGTTCGAAAGCATAAGCGACTGATTAGATCGCTTACCCTTACGACCCTAAACAAGCACAAATCTAAAAGTGACGAGCTAAACATGCTAGAACATGTTTAGTTAAGTTAGAAAACAGGTTTTGATATCAAAACAAACGGTTTTGATACCCTAGAGTAGTTTGGTTACAAAATACGCAAGAACACGCATTTTGCCCGAAACTACGACTCGTCACTGAGCCTAGATAACGTGGTAATCAGTAGGTATAGTCACTAGGGACTATGACCATCGTGATTACGCTCACGTTATGAAGTTCAAACGAACTTCGCATTGACCATAAACTGGTCAATGCAGAAAGTCAAACGCAGTTTGACTTTCAAGCATAAAAACGCATAAAAGAACGAAAGAATACTTACAAAGGGTTCCCGCAAGATTGATTTCCAAGTATTTCTCACGTATGAAGTGATAACCACTCCAACTTAGAGAAAATCTCAGAATCAAGTGGGTTTAGAATGAAATGGGTTGGGGGTATTTATAGGAAATGGATCACCATTAGGATCGTTCGTCGAAAAACGTGCCTCGATCCCAACCGTCCATGTGTGCCCCTTGGTTTGGAAAACCATTAGAGCCCATAGATTTAGTCCATGGTTTGAGAAATACCATTTGCAAGTGGTTTTGAGGTGATTAACAGCTGAAAACAGCTGTTTGCAACAATTTTGCAGGTCTGGTAGGGCCTAGCGGCCCGCGTAAGTGGACAACAGAAGTCTACGCGGCCCGCCTGGGCTGCACAGATCAGAAACAGTTTTGCAGAATTACAGTTTTAGTCCCTGTATGTGTTTTAAGCTCATTTTAACACTTCTAAGGCCCGTTAAGCCAACTTTATGGCCCTAAAATGATGCCTAAACATTGTGGACATGAAACATGCTCAAAAATATGCCAGATGTCGGTTCGTTTGGTCGTACGATCGCGATGTTTGCTTAATTACGACGGAATGCGCATAAGCGCGAAAAACGATCCAAATTGCGCGACGAATGGATTTTTCTTATGCCAAACACTAAAATAAAATATTTTAGTGCTTACATAAATTTTTGGATGTCCGGATGTATTCAGAACGTAAGTTATGCGCGAAAATGCAAACTTGTGCACTTTTTGACGCTTTTAGTCCCTGAATGAGCATAAAGTTTATTTTAGCACACCGAACCCCTCAAAGCCTATTTCTAAGCTATGTAAAGGATATTTAGAGTGTGTTTAACTTATGGCCATGTTCCGGAATGTCTGTTATAGTTCAAATTGGCATACTTTCGCAGTTTGTCAATTTTAGTCCCTGTAGGCGAATTAACTTGTTTTTGCCATACCAAAGCCTTCAAAACTTATTTCTAAGTTATGTAAAGGTTATTTAAGGTATGTTAAGAATATGTTGATGTTCCAGAGTATTTTTCGCGTTAAACTGATTACGTTTACGCACCAGTTTGCGTATAACTCTCCAGAAAGCGATATAGAGTTTGAAATTGAATAAAAGTCAAAACATGAAAAATGTAAAACATTAACAAACAAAAATTGGGATCAAATAACTTTATTTCATTGATAACTGAATCGTTTACAATGATTACAAGCACAGATGTCACAGTCTCCCCTACTTGTGGAAATTTCGTCCCGAAATTTATTTAGAGGAAACTCGTGGGAGAAGATGTGGATATTTCGCCTTCATTTGATCTTCACGTTCCCAAGTAAACTCAGGTCCACGCTTAGATTCCCAGCGAACTATAACCAACGGAATGCGCTTGCGTTTAAGCCATTTGACCATACGGTCCATGATTTCCACAGGTTTCTCAACAAAATGTAGTGTTTTATCAACACGAATTTCGTCAAGTGGTATGTGGAGGTTTTCATCAGCTAAACACTTCCTGAGATTGGACACATGGAAGGTTGGATGAACATTTCCAAGTTCAGGAGGTAACTCAAGTCTATAGGCTACCTTACCGATTCTTGCGACGATCTTGAATGGCCCAACATATCTAGGTGCAAGTTTTCCTGTCTTTCCAAATCTGATCACACCTTTCCAAGGTGAGACCTTAAGTAAGACTCCATCACCGACTTGAAAATGCGCAGGCTTGCGTTTTGGGTCCGCGTAAATCTTTTGACGGCTTCTAGCTGTCTGAAGGTTATCACGAACTTTCTTAATCTTATCAGTTGTCTCTAAAATGAGGGCAGGTCCAGTAAGCTGAGCCTCACCGATCTCATTCCAGCAGACTGGTGAACGACATTTTCGACCATAGAGAGCCTCGAAAGGAGCCATGTTGATGCTGGAGTGATAACTGTTGTTGTAGGAGAATTCAATCAACGAAAGATGTGAATCCCAACTACCACCAAAATCGATCACACAAGCTCTAAGCATATCCTCCAGAGTCTGGATTGTTCTTTCAGATTGACCATCCGTTTGTGGATGATAAGCTGTGCTCAGATTAAGTTGGGTCCCCATAGCAGATTGCATGGTTCTCCAAAAATGAGAAGTAAAACGAGCATCTCTGTCAGAAATGATGTTCAAAGGAACACCATGTCGAGCTACAATTTCATCCACGTAGGTTTTAGCTAGTACTTCAGCAGAAAAATCCTCACGGATTGGCAAGAAATGCGCTGATTTTGTAAAACGATCAACAACTACCCAAATGGCATCATGACCTTTCTTAGTGCGCGGAAGTTTGGTAACGAGATCCATAGCAATGTTTTCCCATTTCCAAACTGGGATCTCTGGTTGCTCCAATAAACCAGAAGGATGTTGGTGTTCAGCCTTGACCTTAAGACAAGTAAGGCATTTTGAAACATACAAGGCAATGTCTTTCTTCATACCAGGCCACCAATACTGAGTACGAAGATCCTTATACATTTTTTCTGAGCCAGGATGGACAGAATAACGAGACTTATGAGCTTCATCCATAAGCAGAGTGCGAAGACCATCTTGGCTTGGGACCCACAGACGGTCCATGAAATAATAAGATCCATTGTCTTTCAAAACAAGATCAGGATTAATGTGATAGGGTAATTCCTTACCCATCAAGTCTTGTGAAACACAAGCATGTTGAGCCTGAGAAATGTGGGCTTAACTATCAGCTCGAGCTTGAATATCAGATTGAACACGAACACAATGAAGCTTGACATGTTCCTTATGACTCAAAGCGTCAGCTACGACATTCGCCTTACCAGGATGGTAGCGAATTTCGCAGTTATAGTCGTTCAGAAGCTCTACCCAACGTCTTTGCCTCATGTTGAGTTCTTTCTGATTGAAGATATGCTGAAGACTTTTGTGGTCGGTGAAAACCACACATTTTGTTCCATACAAATAGTGTCTCCAGATCTTAAGAGCGAACACAACTGCACCCAATTCAAGATCATGAGTGGTGTAGTTTTTCTCATGCACCTTCAACTGCCTCGATGCATATGCTATGACTTTGTTCCTTTGCATCAGAACACAGCCAAGACCTAATTTGGATGCATCGCAGTACACGGCAAATTCATCATTACCTTCAGGCAAAGTCAGAATAGGTGCGTCACAAAGCTTCTGCTTCAAGGTTTGAAATGCTACTTCTTGTTTAGAACCCCATTCAAAGGGCTTGTTCTTCTGAGTTAGAGCAGTTAGAGGAACTGCAATCTTCGAGAAGTTCTCTATGAAGCGGCGGTAATAACCCGCAAGACCAAGAAAAGAACGAACCTCGGTAGGAGTAGTAGGCGTATCCCAATCCTTAATCGCACTGATCTTGGAGGGATCTACATGAATACCTTGTTCGTTGACAATATGTCCTAAAAATTGAACTTCTTTAAGCCAAAATTCGCACTTGGAGAATTTGGCGAAAAGTTGCTCTTTCTTTAGGAGTTCCAACGTAAGACGAAGATGTTGCTCGTGATCAGCTCGCGTCTTAGAATAAATCAAGATGTCATCAATAAAAACAATGACGAACTGATCCAAATAAGGTTTGCAGACCCTATTCATTAAGTCCATGAAAACAGCAGGAGCATTAGTCAAACCGAATGGCATGACTGTGAACTTGTAATGCCCATAACGAGTGCGGAAAGCTGTCTTGGGAATATCTTCTTCATGCACACGAAGTTGATGATACCCGGAACACAGATCAATCTTCGAAAAATAAGAAGCGCCTTGTAACTGATCAAAGAGATCGTCTATGCGCGGTAGGGGATATCGATTTTTGATGGTAAGCTTGTTAAGCTCACGATAATCGATACACATCCTAAAAGATCCATCCTTCTTCTTGACAAAAAGAACGGGAGCACCCCAAGGTGAAAAGCTAGGACAGATAAAACCCTTGTCAGAGAGCTCCTGAAGCTGCTTAGACAACTCTTGCATCTCAGACAGTGCAAGACGATATGGAGCTCTGGCAATGGGATTTGCACCTGGTACGAGATCAATACGGAACTCGACTTGGCGCGCTGGGGGTAATCCAGGTAACTCTTCAGGAAACAACTCCGGATAATCCCGAACGACTGGGATATCTTGAATGGACTTACCTTTGCCCTTATCTGCTGTAACATGTGCCAAAAAGGCCACATAGTTCTTCTGCAGATATTTCCGAGCTTGAAAACAAGACATAAGCTTGAGGCTACTAGCAGGTTTCTCACCACGAACCTGAAGGATCTCACCTGACGAAAGCGGCACACGAACGATCTTCTCAAAACAAACTACCTCTGCGCGATGCTTGGCTAACCAATCCAGACCCACTATAATGTCGAAGCTTCCCAGTTGCATTGGCGTGAGGTCGATGGGAAAAAGATGGTTATTAAGGTTCAACTGGCAGTTGCGAAGAACATAATCAAGAACAATAGGTTCACCACTGGCAACCTCTACTGTCAAGGGTTTACCTAGTTTCGTTCTAGACATGCGAAGCAATGGCTCAAAAGATAATGACACAAAACTCTTATCAGCACCAGAATCAAAAAGAACAGATGCGGGTTGATTATTAACAGAGAACATACCGTTCACCACTTCATTGTCTGCTTGTGCTTCTTGTGCATTCATGTTAAAAACTCGACCTCGAGCTGGAGCCTGATTCGGATTCGCATTAACCAGCCTTGGATACTGGTTTCGATAATGGGTCAGGTCTCCACAATTATAGCACGATACAGGAGGATAGTGAGGTCGTGCAGCTTGCTGTTGAACAGGTTGTTGAGCTGCCTGTTGAGCTGGATTTCGAGCAACCTGAGCAGAACGACAAACTTCTGCAAGGTGTCCAGACTTCCCGCAGTTTGTACAGAAACGGCACGGAAGTTGCTTTTGATGATGACTATTGCACCTATTACAAAAAGGTGCATTCCCTTCATACCGCTTCTTTGCTGGAGGTTGCGCTGGCTGATTCGGTGCAGCTTGATTTGCCTGTGCAGTAACGGTGTAGTTTTGGGAAGCCTTACGCTTCCTTGAATTCTTTGAGGAACTTGAATCCTTACCCTTCTTGTTCTTATCTTTCTTTCTATCCTCTTTGTCAGATGACTGCTTCTTACCCTTGTCACCCTTTCTATGCAGCTTACCCCTTCGAATCTGCGACTCAGTCAATGTTGCAGATAGCTCGATTGCCTGACGGAGTGTGGTAGGATTACTACCAGTAACGGTGTCTTGTATGGAGTCAGGTAGACCATCGATGTACCTTTCGATAGCCTTGTCGAGTGGGGTAACCATTGTTGGGCATAACAAACTCAGCTCCTCAAATCTATCAGTATACGCCCGATGCTCGCCACTATCCTGTTTTAGATCATTAAACTCCCTTTCTAGAGCTTGCAGCTCATGACGAGGACAAAACTCCCTCATCATAAGAGTCCTAAGCTCAGCCCATGTTTGTGCCAAGGCAACCTCAGCACCACGATCTCTCATAACCCCGTTCCACCATGTCAAAGCCCTCTTCTGAAATACACTTGATGCAAACTCGACCTTGCGATTATCAGGACACTGAACGTGACGGAAAGTATTCTCAATGCCCTCGAACCATTGAAGAAGCCCAGTTGCTCCCTCCGTACCACTAAACTTGAGAGGTTTAGCCGAGTTAAAACTCTTGAAATTGCATGGAGCATTGTTGTTGTTGTTGGCTTGGTTCCATTGAGCAAAGAGGTTTGGGAATTGAGCAGCCATTTGCTGCGCGATGATTTCTGCCATTTCGGCATTTAGTATCGGATTTTCGCGTCGAGGAGGCATTCTAAAAGAGTAAACATGAAAGGAAACGAGCGAGATGATTAGGTGAAAAGAATGAGGTGAAACAAAAATCGACAAACGCAAGGATGGTGGTCATTTGTCCGTATCATAAAGCAAACAAATGACACTCAATGACTAATCAAAGTAAATGGGTCCAAAAATAATGCTTAGCGAAGACATGCTCGCCTATAAGTGAACACTCACCCCAAGAGTTCCCAGGTAAGAGTGACTGGTCCGATTATGTGGATTTGTACGAACACTCTAGCCTTAGACAGAAAACCCAGGGTACAGGCATTCACTCTTCCAGTTTGCACGTGTTCACATTATTTATAACCCAAACCTTGACGAGATTTTGAAAACTTGGAAGGCACAAGGCCAAAAATTAAACTGGAAGGGTTCAAAACCTTACAACAAACCATTTAAAAATAAATGATAAATTTTCAAAATCATTTTAAAAATCAAAGAGTTCAAAACCATATAATAAATCATTTAAAAACAGATGTTTGATTTTCGAAAATCATTTCGGAAAATTGGGTTCTTGTTTTGGTGATCACCTAAGGATAGGTGAAGTGCATGTTTTAAGATCTAAACACAAGACAACTTGTGTTGGGGTCCTAGAAAGGTTATAGTCTAGGTCAAAGAATTACTAAGAACCTAATTCCCTATAACCATTGGCTCTGATACCAACTCTTCTGTCACACCCCGACCACGTAAAACATCAAATCGTGGCGGAAACGTCGGGGAGTGTTGTAACAGAATTATTGTTCCACAACCATGGTATTTAAAATTTTGTTTATTCATCAACCAAAGAGTGGAATACATTGTTTCAAAACAAGAACCAAAGAGTACACAACATAATTAAACTAAGTCTATCTTTATTTTTAAGTCTCTAAGGCACAGGTCCGCCCTAGTGTCACGATCATCACCCTAAGCAGCAACTCCGGAAACACATGTGAAAATAGGTACGTCAGCATAAAAATGCCTGTGAGATACATAGGTTTTGCGAAAATAGGATCCATGACTTATGAGTTTAGAAAAAGTTGTTTAACAAAAGTCAGTCATGAACCTTGTTAATTGTTTGGTTTTATAAATCTTTCGAAAAGCAATGATATGTAAAAGAGTAATGTGAGGTTAAATGAATAACCAAGTAAAAATGAATTTTGTACAAAATAAGTTGTTTGTAAAACAATGACTTGAAAAATATGTTATTTGTATAGAATGTTATATGTTTAAATTGAAATGATCTAAATAACGCTACGATATGTAATACCATACAAGCACTTATATATAGGAAGTACCAGCGGCGTATCCACCATGCTTGTATCGTATTACACACGCCTAGTTATCCAAATCATTTTACCCAAACAAACCACCAATGTAAATTGCCCATGACTAAACCATTTGTCAAATGTCTTTGTGTAAATCATGTCAAAATGTCTATGTCAAAATGTAGATATGCATATCAGTATCAAAATGTCTATGTCAAATGTCAAATATGAAATGTGTAAACAAAATGTCATGTATGGCAAGAAAATATATATATATATATATATATATATATATATCTACTGAGCCACAGATAAAATGCACAAGCCAATGTATTGAAGTAAAACGTGGTTTAAATCAACGTTATGTCTTGTGGAAATGCATGCTATACTGAATACAAACATTTATGCGGTATTGTAGAAATGCATACATCCAAGCCTTGTGACTGTGGTGATAAGCCTTTAAACAAATTAAATGTCTATCTGTTTTATGTTTTATCGGATTCGGTCATTCCTTTCATCCAAACATACCTAGGATGTCAGGAACGGGAGTTGTCAATTCCTATGGTACCATTACCTACTAACGAGCGGCGTGATCAAAGTTAATGAATGTATATGGTCCCATTTAAACAAGCCAAATGTCATATCAAAATGTAAGCATGTGATGAAATGAAAATGTACTAAGTATGATGAACATACATACTATGAAAAGGCAATGTAAAACAATGCACTAAGTATGCACACAATGGACATACATAGCATAAATGTCATGTAAAACGATGTACTAATAATGTACTAATGAACATAGCGTGTATATGATGAGAAACACATGAAAAGCACGAAAGTAACAAGTAGGCACATGTGTTTCACCCCAAAATGTTTAGAAAACAATAAAGGAGGAGTCTATGTACTCACATGAGATTGCTCAATAGACTTTAGATATCCACCAAGCAAAGCTAGAAGGTTACGAAATCAAACGGCACCTAATATAGGTAACTACATTAATAAACGGACCTATCGGAGGATCGGGTAGCATGAGGGTTCGTAAACCAAATGAGTGTAGGAACACATGAAATATGGTTTAACAAAGCCTACATACTATAACGAAACTTATCCTAAGTGCTTTTGACCCGTTACGACCCGTTTAGGTAGCTTATGCTACTTTAACGCGTCGTTTGCGTAAAACGCGTTCGGAACGCCTAACTAGCCCTATGACAAGTAAGATATGCCTCGACATGTCTAATATTGTTACTAAATCTGTTAAGATACCAACTACTTAAAATGAATTTTGACTTAAAAAGGGCATTTTGGTAATTTACTTAAGGCATAAGAACTACTTATCATACAACTACTTAAACGACGTGACCATAAGGTATAACCTCGGAAGGTTATTCCCTAAACTACTATGGTCACCTAAAGTGTTTGGTCGGATCCTAATGATCGACCAAATGGGTCGGGTTCGAAAGCATAAGCGATTGATTAGATCGCTTACCCTTACGACCCTAAACAAGCACAAATCTAAAAGTGACGAGCTAAACATGCTAGAACATGTTTAGTTAAGTTAGAAAACATGTTTTGATATCAAAACAAACGGTTTTGATACCCTAGAGTAGTTTGGTTACAAAATACGCAAGAACACGCATTTTGCCCGAAACTACGACTCGTCACTGAGCCTAGATAACGTGGTAATCGGTAGGTATAGTCACTAGGGACTATGACCATCGTGATTACGCTCACGTTATGAAGTTCAAACGAACTTCGCATTGACCATAAACTGGTCAATGCAGAAAGTCAAACGCAGTTTGACTTTCAAGCATAAAAACGCATAAAAGAACGAAAGAATACTTACAAAGGGTCCCCTTAAGATTGATTTCCAAGTATTTCTCAGGTATGAAGTGATAACCACTCCAACTTAGAGAAAATCTCAGAATCAAGTGGGTTTGGAATGAAATGGGTTGGGGGTATTTATAGGAAATGGACCACCGTTAGGATCGTTCGTCGAAAAACGTGCCTCGATCCCAACCGTCTATGTGTGCCCCTTGGTTTGGAAAACCATTAGAGCCTATAGATTTAGTCCATGGTTTGAGAAATACCATTTGTAAGTGGTTTTGAGGTGATTAACAGCTGAAAACAGCTGTTTGCAACAATTCTGCAGGTCTGGGAGGGCCTAGCGGCCCGCGTAAGTGGACAACAGAAGTCTACGCGGCCCGCCTGGGCTGCACAGATCAGAAACAGTTTTGCAGAATTACAGTTTTAGTCCCTGTATGTGTTTTAAGCTCATTTCAACACTTCTAAGGCCTGTTAAGCCAACTTTAAGGCCCTAAAATGATGCCTAAACATTGTGGACATGAAACATGCCCAAAAATATGCCGGATGTCGGTTCGTTTGGTCGTACGATCGCGATGATTGCTTAATTACGACGGAATGCGCATAAGCGCGAAAAACGATCCAAATTGCGCGACGAATGGATTTTTCTTATGCCAAACACTAAAATAAAATATTTTAGTGCTTACATAAATTTTTGGATGTCCGAATGTATTCAGAACGTAAGTTATGCGCGAAAATGCAAACTTGTGCACTTTTTGACGCTTTTAGTCCCTGAATGAGCATAAAGTTTATTTTAGCACACCGAACCCCTCAAAGCCTATTTCTAAGCTATGTAAAGGATATTTAGAGTGTGTTTAACTTATGGCCATGTTCCGGAATGTCTGTTATAGTTCAAATTGGCATACTTTCGTAGTTTGTCAATTTTAGTCCCTGTAGGCGAATTAACTTGTTTTTGCCATACCAAAGCCTTCAAAACTTATTTCTAAGTTATGTAAAGGTTATTTAAGGTATGTTAAGCATATTGTCACACCCCGACCACGTAGAACATACCAAACGTGGCGGAAACATCGGGGAGTGTTGTAACAGAATTAATGTTTCAAATCCATGGCAATTGAAGTTTCGTTTTATTGATTAAAAGTGTTACAATGTCTTAATAAACAAATAAATACAACATAATTAACTAGTCTTGCATCTTTTATTGTTACTAAAGCCCAGGTCTGTCTATGTGTATCTTGACCATCTTATGCAACAGTTCCTGAAAAACACATGTGAAAATAGGTACGTCAGCATAAAAATGCCTGTGAGATACATAGGTTTTGTGAAAATAAGATTCATGACTTATGTTTGAGAAAATGTTTAGTCATGAACCTTGTTATTTTCTTTGTCTTTTAAATCATTTGAAAAACGATAAGATCCGATGATAAGTATAAATAAATGTAAGGTTAAATGAATAACCAAGTAAAATATGTTTGCATAAGATAAGTTGTTTATAAATCAATGTCTTGTGAAAAGTATGTTATTTGTATGAAATGTTCTATGTCTCAAACTGAAATGATTCAAATAACGTTACGACATGTAATACCATACAAACACTTATATATAGGAAGTACCAGCGGCGTATCCACCATGCTTGTATCATATTACACACGCATCGTTACTTAATCACTTAATCAAACCAAACCAAACAATGTAAAATGTTCATGTCAAGATGTAAATCATGTCAAAATGTCTATGTCAAATATTCATGTCAAATGTCTATGTCAAATATCCATGTCAAATGTCTATGTCAAATATCCATGTCAAATGTCTATGTCAAATATCCCTGTCAAATGTCTATGTCAAAATGTCATGTATGGCAAGTGAAAGGTCTCAACTAAACCATATGCACAAAAACAAAGTATTGAAGTAAAACTTGGTTTAAATCAAAGCTATGTTTTGTGTAAATGCATGCAAATATTTAATATGAACATTTATGCGGTATTGTGAATATGCATACATCCAAGCCTGGCGACTGTGGTGATAAACCCTTTAAACAAATTAAAGGTCTATCTGTCTTAATGTCAACGAATTCGGTCATTCCTTTCATCCCCTTTCCCTGGGACGTCCGGAACGGGAGTTGTCAATTCCTATGGTACCACTACCTACTAACGAACGGCATGATCGGTGTTAATGAATGTATTGTCCCATGTAAACAAACCAAATGTCATACCAAAATGTAAGCATGTGATGAAAACAATGTACTAAGTATGCACGCAATGGACATACATAGCATAAAATGTAAATGTAAAACGATGTACTAAGTATGAACTAAATGGACATACATAGCATAAAACACAATGAGATCATGTACTATAATGTACTAACGAACATAGCAGTATATGATGCGAAAACAGGAAAGCATGAAAGTAACAAGTAGGCACATGTGTTCCACCCCAAAACAGTTTGGAAAACAGTAAAAGAGGGGTCTATGTACTCACTTGAGATTGCTCAGAAGTCTTAAGATAACCACCAAGCAATGCTAGAGATCACGGAAATCAAACGGCACCTAATATAGGTAACTATGTTAAATAACCGGACCTAAATCGGAAGACTGGGTAGCATTAGGGTTTGTAAACCAAACGAGTGTGGAGACTCGTGTGATATGGTTTAACAAAGCCTACATACTAAATGAAACCTAACATAACTGTCTACGACCCATTACGACCCGTTTAGGTAGCTTATGCTACTTTAACGCGTCGTTCGCGTGAAACGCGTTCGGACCGCCTAACTAGTCCTATGACAAGTATTATATGCCTATACATGTTAAATAATCAGTTATGTGACAAAGGTTTAGGTTACATATGCTTAATTACCAATTATACATGAAAAGGGTATTCTGGTAATTTACCTAAGGCATATAAACTACCTATCATACAACTACTTAAACGATGTGACCATAGGGTATAACCTCGGAAGGTTATTCCCTACCTACTATGGTCACCTACTGTGTTTGGTCGGATCCTAATGATCGACCAAACTGGGTCGGGTTCGAAGGTATAAGCGATTTATCAGATCGCTTACCCTACGACCCTAGACAACGTGGTAATCAGTAGGCATAGTCCCAAGGGACTATAACCAACGTGATTACACTCACGTTGCGAAGTTCAAACGAACTTCGCATTGACCATTACTGGTCAACGCTGAAAGTCAAACAAAGTTTGACTTTCTGACTCGAAAAGCAGTAAACTAAGGAAAAGAACGAAAGAATACTTACCCAGGGTCCCCGAATGCTAACCCAGATCAAAATAGCTCAGGTATGAAACGAAGGTTCCAACTTAGAGTCTTTTCAATCAGATTTGTGGGTTTTTAAGCCAAAGGGGGGTGGGTATTTATAGGATATGCACCACCGTTAGGATCGTTTCTCGTAGTACGTGATCGAATCCAAGGCGTACACTTGTCACAAAGGTTATGGAGCCACATATGCTCCTAATCTTAGTGATTAAGCAAGTTGAAAACATGTGGTTGTGGTTAAATTGGTTGCAACTTGCATTTAAAACACTGAATCTGGTCCAGATAGGGGCTCGCGTGACGCTAAGGACCCTCGCGTCACGCTAGGCCCCTGTTTTGGCAGATTTTGCAGAAATGGTCCCTGTTGTGTTTTTAAGCGATTCTCGATGCGTTTGAACCCCGTTAACCTCATTTCAAGGCTCTAAAATGAAGTTAAAGTATAGGGAACTCAAAACATGCTCAAAAATATCTAGGATGTCGGTTCGTTTGGCCGTACGATCGCGATGTTCGCTTAATTACGACGGAATGCGCATAAGCGCGAAAAACGAACCAAATGACGCAACGAATGGATTTTTCTTATGGCGAACACTAAAATAAAATGTAGTCATGCTTTCATAAATTTTTGGATGTCCAGATGTATTCAGAACGTAGGTTATGCGTGAAAATGCAAACTTGTGCACTTTTTGACACTTTTAGTCCCTGAATGACCCAAAAGTTTATTTTAGCATACCGAACCCCTCAAAGCTTATTTCTAAGTTATGTAAAGGTTATTTATGGTATGTTTAACTTATGGTCATGTTCCGGAATGTCTGTTACAGTTCAAATTGGCATACTTTCGCAGTTTGTCATATTTAGTCCCTGTAAGCGAATTAACTTGTTTTTGCCATACCAAAGCTTTCAAAACTTATTTCTAAGTTATGTAAAGGTTATTTAAGGTATGTTGAGTATATGTCACTATTCCGGAGTGTTTGTTGCATTAAACTGGTTATATTTACGCATCGGTGCGCGTATAACCTTCTAGAAAGCGATTTAGAGTTTGAAATTTAACAAGAATTGATATGTGCAGAATGTTACACATATTTTTACAAATCCCAAGTATGAAATATAATATTTCATTGGTTCGGTATTTGTTTGATGGCCGTGAAGGCATAGGTGTTACACATATGTTGATGTTCCGGAGTATTTTTCGTGTTAAACTGATTACGTTTACGCACCAGTTTGCGTATAACTCTCTAGAAAGCGATATAGAGTTTGAAATTGAATAAAAGTCAAAACATGAAAAATGTAAAACATAAACAAACAAACATTGGGATCAAATAACTTTATTTCATTGATAACTGAATTGTTTATAATGATTACAAGCACAGATGTCACAACCTGGTCGGGGGTTAAGGGAATGGTTTGGTAAGAGTCTTGCCTTGTTCAGTGTATAGATCCTGCAAGGACCTGGGTTAAGTTTAGTAGGACCTCCTTCAATACCCACTGGTATTGGATGGCGGGGGTCCGAACTCCTTGACCCCCTCATATGTAAACTATTATTAAAACATTAACCCGTCTATTTAGGATCGTATCCCTGCTGACTCAAACTACTTAGCCAAGGGTAACGTCACCTTCAAAAGAGGGGCCTACCACATTACGCATTAATAACTTAATTAATTATCTTTCAATAATCCAACCCTTTAGGATTGTATCCTTGCTGACTCAAACTACTGGGTTGAGGGTAACGTCACCTTCAAAAGAGGGGCCTACTACTATAACTAAGATAATCTCTTAAAAAGTGCAAAAGTGCGGAAATAATTAAAGGTTACACTAAAGGCGAGTCGGATCTAAGTGGTTCATCTTGTCTATCTGTTTTTATTTTTATTTTCATTTTCAACATTTTTAGTTTTTATTTTCTAGTTTTTAACCTTTTTCTAAACTTTTGATTTGTGTTGGACCGTTCTTTGACCCTAAAAGTCAGTCAGAGTAGCTCATCTTCATGTATGAAGGCGGAATCAACATATATGAAGTTACAACAGCATATCCTTTCAATTCCTATCTTTTTATTGCTTTCTGATGAAATTTTGACAGAGTTTCGGCTCCCAAGCACACACATACACGTTACACACTAATGAACCGCTCAGCCTATTTATAGAGTTTCTGGTCCTCTCATAAGACATGCCAAATGAGCGGTCCAGAACACTTGACATATAAGCAATCCACATAATGACATATGAGCGGTCCAGACTAAGACACATGAGCGGTCCAAACCAATACAATGACACATAAGCGGTTCATAATGAAACTTGACAAATAAGCGATCCTAACCCTATTTCACACAATATTTACACTTTGACCCCCTGTTGACCAATCTTGACTTCAGACTTTTTGTAGACGCAGTCAACAGACATTCCATGCATCAACAGACTCCCCCTTGGATGTTGACGTAGTCTTTACGTATCTTCATATCCGTAGTCTTCAGTCTTAGTCTTTTTCTTAACTCTGTCTATTCTCACAAGCATTCTTCACAGGTTTCAGCATCACCTTGCTCTAACTTCAACTTCCCAATAACTGTTGATCCAGACTCCCCCTTTCACAGACTCCCCCTCTCAGTATGCTAGAATCTGAGGTATCTGGTTCAAGCTTTGACAAATAGCTTCCTTTGGAAATAATGAAGTTCAAACCTGTTACTCAACTAACAAACATTACAAACTATCTTTTCAACATTAAATCACAAAATCAATCAGTTCTAGCAATCCACTCAAGTTTTCAAGTTCAAGTGAATGACCCTGAATACTTGATTAATCTACCAAGTTCAATTTAATGACCCTGGTTGATCTGTTTGACGAATCACACTGATTTAGAACAACAATTTCAAACAATTTCTGAAAATAACAAGTATCAAGTTAATGAACTTGTTTTTGACTATTCAATAAATCAAACTCTATCAAGATAAGCTCTCTTCATTCTTCAGTCCAGAATCTCCTGCATCTGCTTCAAACATCTAAGAATCCAACAATCAACTCTCCACTTTGGTTTGTCGGAAAATAAAGCAGAAATAAAATCTTTTTGAATTTTATAAAGTGTTCTAAACTAAGAAATGAAATACAGAAAACTTAAATTGCAGAAATTAAACAAAGTAAACTATTTACAAACATATTTTTGGTGAGCGTGTCAGGAAATCATATCAGCTTTTCAGACGAATTACAAGTACCGTTAAGCTACATTACATACTTAGATTTAAACAATTCACCTCGATTGTCGATATACTGATCCATCTTAAATTCTCACACAAATTTCAACTTATTCAGGATACGATTTAGATGAATTAAGAACTTAAATCACTCATGTGTCCCACCTCTTGAATATACTCCCGTATCCAGAATCCCAATAATCAGTCTTACAGGTGAGAATACTACAATGATATCTGTATATAATTTAGGTATGCGAGGGCCGAGGGATCTCAGGTCGATACTTCCGTATACGCAAAGAGATATCAGCTTCGACTTTTCGGTGTGTCCCCTTTAGAGGATCTTTTTGCTTACAACAGCAGCATTTATCAATTTTATTGTTTCAGCATGCTGAGGGTTTAATGCTATGTTTCAAGCATTGCAGCAAGTATTAGCCAAGGACTAGGTCAGAACCACCGTTCAGCAGAAGTCCCGGAATAATACCCCAGACATCATTGAGTATAAAAACCTAGTATATCAGATTAAGAGACCTTTAAAACGAGATTTCAGGGGTTACCTATATATCCAAGTAGTGTTCCCCACGAATTCACAAGTTTGAATTTTAGGTTTATATCCCGAATAAATCTACTAAATGTGCGAAAACCTATCGACACATCATCAGTAAGATTGTTTAACTCTTTTATACTTTTCAAATCTTTAGCATACTGTAATCGTCTAGCTGATGTACTATCATTTTCCCTATATACACAAGCTCTTTTTCAGATTTTATCATGTTTTTGTATTTTTGCATTTTTTACTGTTTTTGTATTTTCTGAAAATAACTATGTACAAACATCTACTCCCCCTAAATACCAAAACAAGTAAAAATTCGACAAACCATTGCAGATTGTTTCTCGTCTTCATCTGCAACAGTACTCTCATCAACGCCAATTATGCCATCCGACACCGACAGAAGCTTCATACCATTCAGTTTTAACAAATATTTAAACCGATTTTTATCAAAAGCTTTGGTATGTAAATCAGCTTTCTGTTCGTCTGTGTGAATTTTCTCAATTCATATCAACTTTTTCTCAAAGCAATCACGAATAAAGTGATGACGAATTTCTATGTGTTTAGTTTTAGCGTGATGTACTGGATTCTTTGTTATATTTATTGCGGCCTCATTATCAACAAAAAGAGGTGTGTTAAGAAACTGCAAACCGTAGTCGTGCATCTGTTGCTGTATCCACAAGATCTGAGAGCAGCAACTGCTAGCAGAAACATACTCCGCTTCACATGTAGATAACGCCACAGACGTTTGTTTCTTACACTGCCAGGTAACCAATCTAGGACCAAAGAACTGGCATCCTGCAGTTGTTGACTTTGAATTGACTTTACAGCATCCGAAATCCGAATCGGAATACCCTTCGAGCGTAAAATCACCTTTCCTAGGATACCACAACCCCAATGAAGGAGTTCCTTTCAGGTAGCGCAATATCCTCTTCACAATAATCATATGCGATGCTCTCGGGTTAGACTGAAATCTTGCTGCGAGGCACGTTGGGTACATTATATCAGGACGTGAAGCAGTTAGGTACATTAAAGAACCTATCATAGATCTGTAAAATGTTTCATCAGCCCTGTCTCCGGTGAGATCTGGGTGAATCCCATGATTTGTTGCAAGTGGGGTAGCAGCTGGAGTAGAACTTGACATCCCGAATTTCTCCAAGATATCATGAACGTACTTTGACTGATGAATGAAAATTCCCTCAGGAAGTTGTTCAACTTGTAATCCCAGAAAGAATTTCATCTCCCCCATTGATGACATTTCAAACTTCTGCTTCATCACTGATTCAAAATCTTTGCATAGATTTTCATTTGTCGTCCCAAAGATTATATCATCCACATAAATCTGAACAATCAGAAGATGACCATCGACCTCTTTAGTGAAGAGAGTGGCATCCACTTTTCCACGAATGAACTTGTTGGCTAGTAGGTGTTGAGACAAAGTCTCGTACCAAGCTCTCGGGGCTTGGTGTAAACCATACAGCTCTTTGTCCAATAAGTAAACCTTGTTTTTGTGGATTGGATCGGTAAAGCCCGGCGGCTGACCGACATAAACCTCCTCTTTAACCTTCCCGTAAAGAAACTCCGATTTAACATCCAACTGATAAACTTTGAAGTTCTTCCAAGACGCAAATGCTAGGAAAATTCTGATTGCCTCTAGTCTTGCTACAGGAGCATAGACTTCAGTAAAATCAATTCCCTCCTGTTGACTAAATCCCTGAACAACAAGTCGAGCTTTGTTCCTTATAACAACTCCTCTATCGTCCCTCTTGCACTTGAACACCCACTTGGTGTTAATCTTCCTCTGACCATCCGGCAAATCAACTAACTTCCACACTCCCAACTTCTCGAATTGACTAAGTTCCTCCTGCATTGCATTGACCCAAGAGTCTTCAGTAAGCGCCTCTTTGTAAGTTCTTGGCTCAACCTGCGAGATAAAACAACTTAATGAGAATTCAGTTTGCAAAGGAGCAACTTTTGTATAAAAACATGTAAGCCCTTTATCAATCTGATTTCGAGTGCGAACGCCTTTCTGCAATTCTCCTATGATCAACTCCTCTGGATGATATGAAAAAGTTCGCGGCATCACTTCGCTTGGAACATCTACATTTCCCTCCAGATTAGTAACATTCTGCTCTACATCTTGTTCACCAATTTGGTTTGTTTGACTTGAAATCTGAATTTGCTCCCCCTCAGAATCTGAATCACCATGATCAAATACTGGCATGTTTTCAGCTTCTAGATTATCATTCTGAACCGACTGATTATCCTGAGCAACTTCATTCTGTTGGACATCATCATGTTCACCAGCATTACTTGGACCTGCTTCATCGTCATTTGAAGTTTTCTGAGGTCTTCTCGAATACTCAGCTGGGAACCTTAACTGCGACTCATATTCACGCAAAATATCCAACTCATCAAAGAAATCTTCATCATCCTCTGATTCTTCTCTCATGTCAAACGAATCCCAAAGTTTGTCATAATGATAACGCCATGAATCACCAGGATTCTGCGGCGGCATAGTATAACCTTGACATTCAACATTTGCAGCTTCAATAATCCACTTCTCACTTGGAACGAAAACACGTCGCAATGGATTTGCATAACCAACAAATATACCCTCAATGCACTTCGGACCAAACTTTCCAAAAGGTTCTATAACCGTACAGGGTGACCCGAACGGTTCTAGATACTTCAAATTCGGTTTGCGATTATTGATTAGCTCAAAGCATGTTTTGTTAAACTTTTTGACAGTTAGAACCCTGTTGAGCGTATAGCATGCTGCGGAAACAGCTTCAACCCAAAAATTAATTGGTAACTTTGAATCTGCGAGCATAGTTCTAGCCGTCTCGATTAGTGTCCGGTTTTTGCGTTCTGCGACTCCATTCTGCTGCGGAGTGTACGGAGCACTAAACTCATGCAAAATACCTCTTTCATCACAAAATTCTTCCATCTTGCTGTTCTTGAATTCAGTACCATTATCACTTCGAATTCTCTTGATACGCCTTTGGTACAAATTCTCAATCTTCCTGAACAGACCCATCAAACTGTCAAATGTTTCATCTTTCGTCTTTAAGAAAGAAACCCACGAAAATCTGGAATAATCATCAGTAACGACCAAACAATAGTAATCTCCTGTAATACTTTTGACATTCACAGGACCAAACAAATCCATGTGAAGTCTTTCCAGCGGTCTCGAAACTGAATTGACTTGCTTTGTAGGGTGTGACTTTTTCTTCTGCTTGCCTTTGATGCAGCTAATGCACTCCCCTTCCAGATGAAAACCTTTGATATTAACTCCCAATACCAAATCATTGTGCACCAAGTGATTCATCTTCCTAAGATGTATATGCCCCATCTTTCGGTGCCACAATCTTGATTCTTTCTCAGTTGCTCTAGACACAAAACAATGTGCTTGACCAGTAGTTGTAGTTGCTACAGACATATCTAACACATATAAATCATTCACTCTAGGTGCCCGCATAATAATCCATTCTTCAGGTATAACAAAACCAGGTTTCAAGATCAAACATTCTTTATCAGTGAAGTGAGTAGTATACTGATTGTCACAAATCTGCGAGATACTAAGCAGATTGTTCTCCAGCTCAGTGATGTAGTTAACTCTCTCAAACGTCACAATCCCATTGGATAACGTTCCTTCACCAACAATTCTACCACCTTCATGACCTGCAAATCCCACATAACCACCATTGATATTCTTCACATCATACAGTAATGCAGTTTTTCCTGTCATATGTCGAGATGCGCCACTATCCATGATCCATCTTGAAATGGCTCTTGGAAGATCCTGCACATACCACAAGTTGATTTTAAAACATTTCAATAAAGATGCCGATTCATGCTTCGCGATCCAGGAAGCTCTGGCCATTCAAACTGCTTATTCGAACATGGTGTCCACCCAGGCCTCATCAGCCTTAGGTGTAACCTTGACTCTCGCAATTTGAATTTTAAAATTTTCAGCCTTCAAAGGTGGAAAATTTGCATCATAATCAACCGAAATTGATTCTTCAGCCTTTTTCACTTCAGAAGTTGAAATTTTCATTTCAGTTTTTGGTTTCCAAACTTGTTGAGATAATGCAACCCTCTTGTAAAACTTGTCATTTTTAGTTACCACTTTCTTTACAGGTTCATTTTTCACTTTGATGTTGTCATTTTTCATATGCTTTTTCTCAACGATGAATGGTGCTTTACCCTTCATATCAACTTTCTTCTGTTGAATCTTCACAGTTTCAGTCTTAGGCTTCACATTGGTACACTTTCGTGCAATGTGACCAACTTGATTACATCTGAAACATGTTCGAGTATCAACAACTCGACTTGTGCCTTCAGACTGATACTGTGAAGCTCTTTTCTCAAAGAACTCTTCATTCGATTTTGAAAAAATCTTTTTCTCTTCATCAGCAAGTGAACTTGAACTGTTTACAAACTCCTTCTTTTCAGCAAACCTCTTGTTCTGAAATTTTTTTTTCTGATAACTCCTATCACCCTGATAACCACCCGACCAATTGTTTCGATTGTTATTATAAAAACATGGTGAATTAACAGATTTCTTGTAATATGATTTATTTTTCTCAAAACTCATTTTTCTCTTTGTTTGATTCAGATTGTTCACTTCTGACAACTCAACTTCAACCAATTTGAAAACATTTGTCAATTTGTTCACATTAACATTCTCAATCGGAAACTCAGAATCCGAATACAACTTATCAGATCCAGCCGTCTTATACATCACAAGACCCGGTTCATCACTTAAGTTGTTTTTGGATTTTGATTTCTGAATGTACTTGTCCAAGAAACACCCATCTTCCTCAGTAGTGTCACTATCTATTTTTAGTACATTTTCAACAACACCTTTTACAATATCATTTTGGACACTATCGTCATTGGAAGACGTAAACATGACATCAATGTTCTCTGGAAGTTTAACTTCACTTTCTTCCTCAATTTCCACCAAACTAGACTGCTTTTTCGTGTAGTTGTCTAAAATTGGCGGTTGAACTTTGTGAAAACCTACACCCGTTCCATCAGAAAACACATCCTCGCCATCTTTGTTTTTCCCTATAGGTTTAGGAACAATATACTGCAAAACAAAGCTTGCTGATTTATAGCTGTTAAGCTTCAACTGGATTCGTTCGTTCTCAATTTCAGCTTCTTGAACTTGAAGTTTCAGTTTAGCAATTTGATCCAGTTGTTCATTAATCGATTCTTCTTTTAATTTCAAAACAGCTCTTAGATGTTCATTTTCTTTAAATGTTTTGCCATTACGATCATCACTATCTTTGACAATGTTTTTCAATGTCTCAAACTTTTCATAAATCTGACGGTTTTCAAGAATTAACTTTTCATTTTCAGATTTTATTTTCTCACGTTCAGTTTTATCATTTTCAATTTGAGCCGTTAATTCTTTGATCCGTTCAGTTGAAGCTTTTACAATTTTGTCATGATCGAGAATCTGATCTTCAACATTTCTAACCTTTGTTGTCAGATTCTGAATTTTCTCATTGTTAAGATACGTGACAGTGCTACAAAAATTGCATTGTTTGGTGCAATTTTTGCAGTCAGCATTCCCGTCAATCTTGTTACCTGACGCATTTGTTGACACACTTTGACTGACCGACCCCTTTGACTCAGTAACAGAATTAGGATCTACCTCAAGTGCTTTTGCAGCTAGCACTTTGTCAGCCATCTTTCCCAGGTTCTCAGCTGTCAACTCTTGCGTAGTATCAATTAAGCCTGTATCAACCTGCTTTTCTTTCTTCTCTTTCTCCTCTTTCTCCTTTCACTCTTTCTCTTTCGCTTCTTCAATCATCTTCTCAGTTGGTGTTCCCCACCACTTGTGCTGCCAGTATTCATCTTCTTCTTTGTACTCCTTGATGATGGCTTCAATATCTAGCGTTTTGTCATCAATCGCAATGTTGCCATATCTATCAAGATAGCACTCTCTATCTGGATCCCATCTGTTTGCTCTTCTAGCTTCCAGAAAGATACCAGAAAGTGTGATAATCTTATTTTCAGCAATCATCTTCCTGTATTTATACTTCTGTTCCTCAGTACGATCATCTTTCCACTTAATGGGTTCATCATTGCTTGCCATGAATGCGTAACCCACCGCATCTTCTTCCGGTAGAACTTCCTTACTCCAATCAAACCCCTCATCATCATAAATCACAGCAAGAGCCCTTGATTTGTCTCTGTTATCTTCAGACTGCTTCAATCTAGGCGGCTCGGATTTATTCTGATGGTAGATTGCCTTTTTGTAATAATCATCTCGAAACAGATTCTCTGACACATCAGCATACGCATTCCTGCATTCCCGTTTGAAATGACCCTTCTGCTTACACTTAAAACATGTCACTTTTGACTTGTCGAACACCAGTTTTGTAGACGGACCACCGATCGTTTTTCTCCCTGTAATCTCCATGAAGCGTTGTGCACGTCGAACTGCACTTGCCATTGCCCAACGAATGTCGATCAGCTCCATTTCTTCAGGGTCTATCTGATCGTAGTCTTCTTTCGTCAGATTTGTATTCCCGATTTTTCCAGCCACCAACCCTTCGTAGGATTCCAAAACAGACGCCAGAAAGACCATTTGTTGCTTGGCCGACTCCTCATCAAAATTCTGTGCGTTCTTCAGATCTATCGCGATATTGCAAGAAAACTTCGCATCAGAACGATTTGCAGAAGACGTAGATCCACTGTGATAACCACTATGGCTTCCACTGCTTGAATTGCTTTGACTTTCTTTGCTTGCTGGAGAAACATTCTCAGCAGAAAATGCAGTTTTTGGAGAAGTAGCTTTCGGGGTCAAACTTTTTGGATAGTACAGATCCAGATTTTGCTGATAAGATGAATTATTAACTTTAAACGTTTTCTTCAGCTCTAGCTCATGACTTTCCAGTCTTTCAATCAACACATCTGGAGTCAAATCTTCTGGAGCAATAGTGTTTTTCAACATCAGCGCGTAATATCTCCAATCCACTTCGTCTGGTAATGAATCAAACAGTTTATCAACAAGTTCTTCAACAGTATACGTGATCTTGTGTCGAGTAAGCTCCAGTTTCAGATGACCGAACCTTTCAATCATTTTACACACCGATTCATTTTTAAGACAACCAAACATATCAAACTCTTTCCTAAGAAGTTTCTTTTTATTTTTTACAATCTCTTTGCTTCCAAGACACTTCTTTTCGAGTTTTTCCCATAAGTCTTTAGCATTGGAGTAATCTATCAGCGAAATGATGTCTTCACGCACCGATTGAAACAATAATGCCACACATTTTTGCTCGGCCACAAAACTTTCAATCTCTTCAGCTGATCTTAATGCTTCACCATTCTTCTTTCCTTCGGCATAACCATTCTTCATACTCTTCCAGCTAGGAAAAGCAAATGCCATCAACCAATCTTCGAACTTTGTTGCCCACCTGCTGAAATCTTCTATAGCCATCAGCTTAGGAGGTTTGTTAAATGTTCCAAATGCGCTTTCGGACTCCCAAGCTTCCTTCTTTCTTTCTTTCTGTGGACTTTTGTTTCCATTGCTTGAAGAAGTATCGTTGTTTCCTGAACTACCCGTGAAAGCATACATATCGCTGAAAGGATTCATGAAAATATCATCCATTTTGATCGTACCTGCCAAATCAATCAACACTTAGAAAAATTTTCAAGATTTTTGAAAAACAGAACCACAAAAGCGAACCAATCTGTGCACGTGACAGATAAGCGGACCAAACAGGTTCAGATAAGCGAACCAATAAGCAAAAATCAGTTCGAGCGAACCAGAAAATGTACTAATGAGCGAACCCAACTATGTTCGTTCGAGCGAACCAATAAATGATCGTTCGAGCTTACCAGATAGTACGTAACAGCGGACCAGAAAGTGTATTAAAAGCGAACCAGACAATTTCTGTTCGAGCGGACCAGACTTGTTCGTTTGAGCGAACCAAGTAATGCCCTAAAAGCGAACCAAAAACTCGCAATGACCGAAAAAGCGAACCACAGTTTTTAACCGATTTTGACCATTTTTAGTCCGAATTTCACTCTAAACCTTTCAAGGAATGATCTACACTGAATTCCGAACACAATGATATGATTATTGTTCAATTTCGACCACAAATATGTTCCAGATCTGATAATGAAGTTCCGGTTCGAAAACTAATCGAAATTTTGTTAAAATAGATTGAATTTTACTATGTTTTAAGGTCTGATACTGTTACGGATTGTTTAAAAGACAAATTCGTTCAATATGCTTGAACTTCAGATCATTCTGTCCGTAGGAACTTGTATAATCTGAAAAATAAAAGAGAAATAGAGTAGAAATGAGATAATAGTGTCGAATCGGCTGATGTAGTATGAACTCCTCGTCCTGAAGCTCTGATACCACTTGTTGGACCGTTCTTTGACCCTAAAAGTCAGTCAGAGTAGCTCATCTTCATGTATGAAGGCGGAATCAACATATATGAAGTTACAACAACATATCCTTTCAATTCCTATCTTTTTATTGCTTTCTGATGAAATTTTGACAGAGTTTCAACTCCCAAGCACACACATACACGTTACACACTAATGAACCGCTCAGCCTATTTATAGAGTTTCTGGTCCTCTCATAAGACATGCCAAATGAGCGGTCCAGAACACTTGACATATAAGCGATCCACATAATGACATATGAGCGGTCCAGACTAAGACACATGAGTGGTCCAAACCAATACAATGACACATAAGCGGTTCATAATGAAACTTGACAAATAAGCGATCCTAACCCTATTTCACACAATATTTACACTTTGACCCCCTGTTGACCAATCTTGACTTCAGACTTTTTGTAGACGCAGTCAACAGACATTCCATGCATCAACAATTTGATTAGATGTTGAGGATAAACCGGTATTAAAAGCTCTTGTGTCCTTGGACGACCTCGGTATCTTACCAACACTATACTATGCTCACGATAGGTGCACTTGCGCATATGTGTGTTTGGTGTTACTAAATATCGTGTTTTATAAATTTAAAACTTGACTAATGTGTTAAAAAGGGATAAAAAATAGACATAAAAATATATACCACCACACACGCATCAAGTTTTTTGCGCCATTGCCGGGGACACAAGGATTTTAAGAAAGTTAGGAATCAACGGCCTAATCATTTTTTCTTATTTTTCTGTTTTTTTTAGGATTTTTCGTAATTTTTCAGTTTCTGCAGAGCTTAGCACGGGCCGTGCCTGGTCAGACACGGGCCGTGCCCAGCATTGTTACTAGCGGTTTTTATTTTCCGAGTTACAGAGAGTTGAGCACGGGGCCGTGTCGAGCTCCCCAGTAACAGGGATCCCGAAAACAATCACTGTATCTCCGACCACGGGCCGTGTTCATCTGGGCACGGGGCCGTGGTGAAACTTCTGACCAACATTCTTCCTTGTTTTTATTGTAGGACTTGGAACCCAGGTGCCACATCTGAACTTTCCACGCAGTGTATGAGCTCCAGTTCTAGTAAAGACATAAAAGAACCTCTAGACGAACCCAAACGCTTTCTAAGAAGAAGACTTAATGCTAAAAACCAAGAGAAAGTTTCTCCGGACCCACTTCCAATGGCGGACCAACATACCCTCATGGATTACCTACAACCCACCATAGGTAATCTTGGCACAACTATCAATGCACCGAATGTCGAAGCCAACAACTTCGAACTTCGGCCGCATTTGATACAAATGCTTCCAAACTCCGCAACCTACCATGGACTTGCAGACGAAGATCCCCATTTACATATTACTAACTTCTTGGAAATATGTGATACTTTTCGGATCAATGGAGCATCAAACGACGCCATCCGCCTTCGAATGTTTCCATTTTCACTAAAGGACCGAGCTAAGGCTTGGCTAAATACCCTCCTAGTTGGCTCGGTAAACACCTGGGATGAACTAGCCCAAAAGTTTCTATATAAGTATTTCCCTCCTGCTAAAACAGCTAAATTAATGACTGAAATTAACTCATATTCACAAGAGGACGGGGAATCCTTATATGAAACTTGGGAAAGGTTCAAGGAGCTACTAAGAAAGTGTCCTTATCACGGTCTTGCGGTATGGCAACAAGTATCCACTTTCTACAATGGATTGTTGCCACACACAAGACAAACAATTGACTCTAGCTCCGGGGGACTTTTAGGTAATCGTCGCCCAAATGAAATATATAATCAGATTGAAGAAATTGCTCAAACCAATTTTCAGTGGCACACTCCTCGAGGCAATAAATCTATTGCCCCGGGCGCCCATAAGGTTGATGAAAGCACTTCTTTACAAGCTCAAATCGAGGCCCTTTCTTCAAAAATCAAAAAGTTAGAAATGGCAAAGGCCTCGGTTATGGCTTGTGAGGGGTGTGGTGGGCCACATGAAAATTGGAGTTGTATGAAAGAAATAGATAATCAAACAGAATCGGTAAACTACATTGATAACAGACCTAGGCCGTCGGGTCCTACAATGGGTACCTACAACCAAGGATGGCGTAACCACCCTAACCTTGGTTGGAGAGAACCCGGCAATAGTAGTAACCAACAAAATCTAAACCAACGAACAAACTTTCAACAACCAAGAAACGAGTCACAAAATTTCTCTCAACAACAAGGGGGACGAGAAAGGCTTGAAGATACCGTATCTGTAACACCTCGTAAAATCACGACCAATATGATGAAGACACGTGTCATAAGCTTTAAACGTGTAATGGATTAAATATGAGGGACTAAAGTTGGCAAACAAAGAAAGTATGCGTAAAAGGATTCAAAGTGTCAACATTTGATAATTATACCTTTCAACAACCCTACACGATGTTTATACCCTTAAACGAATGAATTATGAATCATAGGAAGCCGTTTGTGGAAGAAAGTGAAAGTTTACAAACCGCAAGGGTTAAATGTGTCAACATGTTTAATTTATACCTCTGAGTGACCTTCTAACGAACCCGAAGCTTTGTAACGATTAAATATGCTCCCAAGAATAAGTGATAAAAATTTCACAAGGTTTCGATATAATATGAGGAAAATACGTTAACATTCGTAAATAAGGGGTTAAAAGCGTCAACGTTGAAATTCAGGACTTTTCGGTGATCGTATAACAGATCGAAAGCTTAACAAAGTTTGTTTATAACTTCGATGTAACACCTCGTAAAATCATACCCAATAAAATAAAGACACGTGTCATGTAACACAAACGTGTTATAAAAACGGATCCAGATAAAGATGTACGGTAGGATTTAAAAGCGTCGACATGTTAATTTATACCTCTGAGCGACCTATTAATAAATTCCTAACCAGAATATATTTAATCAACATCTAAATTATGCAAATAAATCTGGTTATCCTAAATAACAAATTTATTATAACTCAAGACTTGGATCCAATGTGAGTTCTCGAAAATGTTGGCACTTAAGGCATTCAACACAAAGCACCAAAATGTGTGAGAGCATTCAAAGCATGCAAGGTCTGAGCACTTGGCCCCTCTACTGAAAAGAAAGCATGAAAATTCAGATTTAAGTTGCATGGACAAGGCCTAAGAAGTTGCAAAAATTTTGTCTCTGGTCATCGGTTACGGACTGTAAGAGTTCAGGCTTACGGTCCGTAAAGGGTTTGCAAAAATATTGTCTCTGGTCATCGGTTACGGACCATAAGAGCTCAGGCTTACGGTCCGTAAAGGGTTTCTTACGGACCGCAAGCTTGAGCTCTTATGGTCCGTAAGGCTGTCGCTTGCAGCATAATTGGACAGGTGCCTGTTCAGCAGGTTGCACCGCCATAAGAAGATGGTTTTCGAAAATAGGGACTCTGCAACTGGTATTGGGAAACATAGGGACACTTGGGAGCATCCCATAACATTATTAGAGTTACATGGCATCATCCAACTCAATTGGGTTCACTATATAAGAAGAACAAGTTGCAACATTCTCACTTGCTCACTTGGAAAATTATTCAAGACTTCTCTGGAGCTCCTCTGATCAGTAACAAGTCTTCTTAAGATCCCTAATCATACTTAGGACCTTTGTAAGTGTCCTTAACCCTTCCTAATTCAGTTTAGCTTAGTTAATTAGCTAAAAGTCAAACCGTCGTAATTAAGGTTTGACTTCGAGATTAATTAAAATTTGTTCAGTCAAATCTCGAATTAAAAGTGCCTATAAGTAGGTAATTATGTGGGTAATAAACCCTTAAAAGGGTACTTTATGATTCCCACTCTAACTAGGTCAATTGTCGGGTCAAACTTGATATTAAAAAGTCAACAGAAAGATAAAAATCAAATTAATGCATAAGTAGCAATGTAGAAGACATGCTGTGACAACTCGTATTTCTGAAATTATCTATGTGCTTAATGTAACGTATGTGAACTTGGTGTGATTATCTGATATGTTGATTTAATGAAATGTTATGTTGTTATATGTTATGTGAATGTATGTATTATGTAATCGCACAACAACAACCAGATCGCACAAGCCCATTTGGGCCATACTCTTTGTATCCGAACCAAGGGCATCCCAAAGTTGGGTTCGGCCCACTCCCTCTTACGCATACACATATCCTTAGGGAGTTTGTTTCTCATTTGTTGCAATACATAACACACACAAAACCCTAATACCTCTCTCTCTCTCTCTCTCGCTCGAACCCGACGGCAACAACACCCATTCTCCATCGAGGAGTTTCTTGATTCGGATCACCCTTTTCTGTTTTATCTTCTAATCGGTAAGTGTTCTTATTTTTGGTTATGTGATTTGAACGATGTTTTGATTGAAGTGATTCTACATGATAGCCTTAGGATACTTCGTATGAAATCGGTTCACATGTATAATATTGTAGATCAATATAGGATTGTTAATCATTTGATGTTGTTAATGATCTAGAATCGATTGCAAGTAATCGGCTGTGTGTTTGGATGCTCGGATTAAAGCCATGATCGAGTATGATGTGTTGTATGATTTTAATCCCTTGATCTAATAGTTAATGTGTAGGTTGTTGTTATGTTTTGAATATGATTCGAGTTCATATGAATTAGTGATGATTGTTTGGTTTGATCGAGTATTTGTTAAGTTTGAAATTGTTAGAATTGATTGTGACAAGTAAAGAATGTAACTGATTTCCTTAAAATTAGAGATTTCCATAACTAATCATACAATAGCAATCGCACAAGGGTTCTGATCGCATAAGAGCCCAGTCGCAGAAGTGAATCGCGCAAGCTAGAACATGCTAGGGTACAACTGATTAAACACTAGGTACAACATCACATTGCATGATCGCACAAGACCTTGTGGATCGCACAAGACGGTGCTGATCGCACAAGGCTTGGGCTACACACATCAATTGGACTTCACTTATGCTGTTGGGCCGATTAGCCCAAAACACAATCGCACAAGCCATCTGGATCGCACAAGTCCATCCGGATCGCACAAGACTAATGTTTGGTTATTGGGCCGTATGCATGTTGGACTACTTATATTATGTTGGGCCAGGTAGTGTTTGGGTTTCAACGATCCACTCGCACAAGATGTTAGTGGACTTACAATTCAGTCCAATGCATTCTAACCGCACAAGTTTGGACATTTCGTGTTTACCTGTTTTGCTTGACATGTATAACGTGTTTATTATGAACAATATGTGTTCATAACCTGTTAAGTTATGTGTAACCATACGTGCATTACTTGAACCTAGACCTGACTTGTATGGTAACCATGTTAGGATGTTGTTGACCACTTATAGCTCAAGTAACCTTTTTGTGTATCTACCGAGCTAATCTAAGGTGAGTCCACACTTTCTACAAAGCATTGGATTCCCAGGGGTTGGGAATGGGTTAAGGAATATGGATTCCTCGTCCTTCTTGGGTAGGACAGTACGGGTTCAGGAATATAATTCCTCGTCCTCATGGACAGTTAAATCTCACTAGACAAAAACTCTATCACGAAGTCCCCCCTTTTATATCGACTTATTCGCCGGGCCAATGGCGAGCGGGTCATTAGTTAGATAGCGCTATTTAGGTCTGACAAGCCTCACACCGTGCCGCAGAGGACGGGCGTGAACTAATGGATCTGGGCACGTCAATGATGATAGACATTGACAGCTAAGGGCACATAAACATAACTAAAGTCAGTGGTCGATATGGTAACGAGTCTAGTAGTATAAACACGGGGTAGCCCCCACGGCCGTAGAGCCAGATAATATAAACATGGGGTAGCCCCGACGGCTGGATTGCCAGAGTAAATGGGATAAACAAATCACGTTTTCAACTAGGGGGTAACCCCTACGGTAGGGATGCCAGTTAAAGGAAACTATTTTTGAAACAACTTAAAACAAGCACCCAACTGTGTACTCGCTCAACTTTGTTGTTGACTCGTTACTACATGCTTTGCAGGTCACTAGGTTTAGCAGGAGCTTGCATGGGGAAGAGTCGTTGTGGAGCATGGACATTGAGTGTTCATGATAAACTTAAATACTCTGAATTTACTATTTGGGTTTTGAACTATTTGCTTCCGCTGATAACTTAGACTTATTAAATTGTTTTTGGACACCAATTATATTGTGTGGTTGAACATTTGATTACTTTACTCTATTGTTCAATATGATTGGTGGCTTGATCCTGGTCAGTCACGCCTCCAAGCGGTGATACTCCGCGTGTGGATTTTGGGGGTGTGACAGATTGGTATCAGAGCCATTGGTTATAGTGAACTTGGTTTTAATAAGGGAAAAAGTTTTGGTTAAAGCCAGACTATAACCTGTACAGTGCTCAACGATCCACAACGACGCTTCGCTCCACGTGCAAGACTTGACATTCTAGGTGATATGGTTTATGTTTTATTGCCTACTTGCTAGATTACATAGAACTTTGCTTATGGTATGCTTAGATAAACGTAGCAACGATAGTTTGAAAACGCTTGTGTGCTTACTCTCTTCTGTCATCGCACTTTCACGAACTCCTCTCACTCACGTTTTCATTTGGTATGAAGATCATGAGTGGACGCGTTAACATGACTCAAACCCAGTTGACGGCTCTGATTAACCAACAAGTTGCTGCGGCACTTGCAGCCGCACAAGCAGGAGGTATACCCTGTAGTCTAAACTCATTCTAGGATCTTTAGGTCCTACTCTCGTAAACCAACACTTGTGCTTAACTTTGCCCTTTCTTACACCCACAACAGGTCAACATGCTCAGCCCCCTGTGTGCACCTTCAAAACTTTTATGGACTGCCGACCCACTGCTTTCAGCGGCACTGAAGGAGTCGTAGGTCTCCTCCACTGGTTTGAGAAGCTCGAATCTATCTTCGAGATGTGTGAATGCCCTGAGGCTCACAGGGTGAAATATGCTACTGGTACTCTTGAGGGTATAGCGCTCACGTGGTGGAACGCTCAGGTCCAAATGCTGGGGTTAGTTGCTGCTAACGCCACCCCCTGGAACGATTTCAAGGAGTTGATCAAAGAAGAATACTGTAGCTGTAACAACCTTGATTTTCAAACATGTACTTGTTTGATACACATATCACATCTTGAGATGCAATTTGTTTGATACATATTTAGTTTTACTGTTGCTACATGTTTTGCCGACCCAAACGCGTGAATAATTTCAATTTGTTCTAGTTTCATACTTATAAACAAAGCCACACTAATTACAAGGGCCAAACGTGTCATTTTGTGGAAGTATAAGTTAAAGGACTCCTTTTGTCATTCCCTGAAACTTGTTTAAAATGTTTGATATTCAATCCGTATTTTAAAACCGGCACTACTTTGCAAAACATATGTCCGGGGACTAAATTGTCATTTTTGAAACTTAAATGTTCGGGTTAAAAACGTAAAAATTGTAAAACATAAAGTTTAGGGTCCTTTATGACATTTTTGAAACTCGTTTTATAAATAAAATATAAACTTTTAAAAGTCTAGGGTCTAAAATGTCATTTTGGAAACTTATATTTATATAAAATAAATATACATATATTCTTGAATTAAAAGTCCAAGGGCCATTAGGTCATTTTATCAAACTAGTAGTTTAGGGACTATTTTTGCTATTTTTGAAACTGTATTTAACGGAAAACCCTAACCGGGTTAGATAATATAAAAGGAATTCATGTTTTAAAACTAACTAAGTTAGCCTTTTTCAGTTAACAAATCCAGGGACCTTTCTTGTCGATTTTCAAAGTTGATTTAAACGGATTAAGTAACTCAGTTAGACAATATATAAAGGATCTTATATAAATAATTAACTCTGTTAGACATTCTGGTTAAAAATTTAGGGACCTGTTTAGACTAACTCATAAACATCAGGGACTGAATATTAAACTTGTTTTCAAACCGGTTTACACCGTGTGTATCGCCGGAAACCAAGCCAATCCGCAAACAGACAAAGCCCACTGATCAACGAACATCCCAGCTTATTCTCCTTGACATTTTGAACCATCCAAAGTTTTCAATTTCACCGAAACATGCAGAATTGTCTACGGAATCGAAAATCTTTTTAAAAATCTTAGTGGAATTCAATTTGTCTGTTTCCGTATGTTTGAGGATCAATTGAAGTTGTTATAACATTCCTGTAACCTCTACGAATCTCCCAGACCCTTCAAAACACACAAACACTACGTAAAATACTCTGTTTCAATCTCTGTTACATCGCCGGACTTTCAGCTCGCCGGACTTAGCCGGAAGCACGATCCCTCCGATACCGGAGACCTCTTCTTCGACCATTCGGTACATTTTCACCCACATATCGTTCCTGCAACTTTAATTTAGATTTGATACACGTTTGTTAGGGCAATTGTACGTGTTGACTTCTGTTGACTAGATTTTGGGGAAGATGATAAATTATTTTTGGTATTTTAATTTTTATTTTTAATTAGTTTACAAATTAATTCATAATAATTCGATGTTAATGTTATAAAATTCAAAATTTTTATCATATATTCCTTACATATTGGTGTATTTAATAAAAATATAAAGGTTTGCAAAATTTTTATAAACCTATTTTATTCTGATTAAAAACTGTTTTGACTTTAAATATTTATATAAATTCGAATTTTTTGAGTTTAATAATGAAATTTTTATGTTAATAATATTGAACAGTATATTTTGTAAAAAAATAAATTTTTATAAAATATTTGAAATTGTTTTGATATTTTTATAATTAAAACAGTTAAATCTCATATTTTATAGAGTTAATTACATTAATTTAATTATTCTGAGTTGTGATTTATATCCAAATTTATTTTTATAATTTTATGCATGTTATATTGAGATTAGTAAAAAACAGAAACCATGTTTAATTATTTTGCATGTTATTTCTATATAATAAACTTTATAAAAACAATTTTCGTGAAATTATTCTTTTAATTCCAGAATATTATATAAAATTTATCAAAGGCCATAATATTTATTATAAATCTGTATTATTGCATGTCATTATCTATAAATATTATTCTTAATTTTTCTGTTTTAAATAATTATTTAGATATTTAACTGCACAATTATTCAGTTATTTCATTTTAACAAATAATTAAACTGTTTATTTAAAATGTATTTATTTTCTGCTATGATAATTATTTCTAATCTGATTTATACTTGTTATATAATTAAAATGTCATTTTTAATTATTCTGCCCTAATTTAATTATTAGATAATTAAATTGTATAATTATCACATTATTCTAAAATACATATGTTTTGATAATACTGAGAATATTTTACTTATTATTTGTATAACTTAGTATAAACACTTCTCAAATTTATCAAAATACCAAGTGTTCCCCAAACAGATGGTCAAACCGTACAACACAAAACCTTGTCACCCGTTTATACAAAATCACAATGTTGCCCTTGTTAATGCTATGTTCCATATGTGTTTGTTTCATGCATGTTTATAGAGTAGCGTGGAAAGACTTGTTCCTGCAAACTCTTATCTATATACTTGTTTGGGATTTAATTTCACAAACAAGGTGAGTTCATAGTCCCCATTTTCTGTTTTACAATATTTTCGGGGTGAAACATATGTGATAATGTGGTACAAATTCATTTACATTTTTGTGGTTATCTTGATTGTTTCCTTGCAATTGTTTGATTACTTGATGTTTAACTTACATTCATTAACTTCGATCAAGCTGAACGGTACATTATAGCGCTATAGGGGTGACGTCCCATCCGACTTCATGGTCTATTGTTGTTGTTGTTGTTGTTCATGTTATTCATTGCGGAAGTCTGGGTGATCAATGCCGTGTTCAGTCTACAAAGGTTTGAATGTTAACCAAGCGGGACTTGTTTCATTCAATTGTTTAAAACATATCAAATGCCACATTGTTAAATTCTTATTTCATATCACATTATTGTTTATTACCATATCAAATAAAACACTATGAATTCACTCAACCCTTTGTTGACCCAAATTGTTTTTAACATATGTTTCAGGTGAAAATGTTTGAAGTTAGCTTTGCAAGGATCACATAGGATTGCTCAAGACAAGTGCCTTAGCTTAAATAAAAACAAAGACCTTTGTGAACAATGTGTTGTATTTATTGTTCTAGTTTGGATGTGAATGCAATCCTATTAACCAAACTTAATTATATTTCAACTTTAATTTAATCACCATGTGCTCATATGCATTCTATCAAGTTTCGTGATGCCCTCGATGTTTCCGCCTCCGGTCAGGGTGTCACAGGTTGGTATCAGAGCCATGGTTATAGGGAATTAGGTTATTAGCAATGCTTGAACCTAGACTATAACTTACCTAGGACACCTATCCACTAGATACTATGTCCGCTTCTTTGTCTTTACCCCTATTCTTACTCTTGAAACCGAAGCCTCGTCACGACGGATTTCTCTCGTTTAACTTTTAGGCTACACAAGTTATTCATCATCTGTCCTCAGGTGATTCAAAACTCTTTTTCAAAACCTCCTCTGATTTTTACTCTCGTCGAAGTCTTGGGCTCTAATAACGAACTCGTGCAATCTGGAAGGGTGGGTGCCTGTATTCTGAGTCTTCTGTCTAGGCAAGCACTTCGCATATATCTCATCAGACGCGAGACCTGTTGTGCTTACCTGGGAATTCTCGGGATGAGAGTCCACTTATAGGCTAAAGCATGACTTCACTAAGTTATAAGGACCCAACCACTTTGATTAGTCACTGATATTGTTTATTCGTGAAATAAACGATATCCATCTTGTTGTGTTTTCTCTCTCGTCTTCATTGACTTTATGAAACTATTCCACCAAAAACATTTCATTCCGACTCCTATGACCTTATGTTTTCCCCTACTACTTGTAGACATGTAGCTGGTCCAATGACTCTCTTGCCCATGATTTTCCTAGCCATTAAAACACAATCACACTTCATCATTTTACCAAAGACATTTGTTCTCAAACAGAAACCAAACCAATTTTTCTCATACCTATAGATATTATAACATCATTTTACTAAAATTCTTTTCAAAATCAATAAATCATTTACTTTTCAATGATCACTAAGTTCATCATGCTAAATTTCCCCTCAAGGATCAACGTTTCCACGAGAACCTTCAAATTTCAAATTTCTTAATAATGCAAACTTACTATACACCGCACGATATGTCGTTTAAAATTTAAGACCATGGGCAAGAAAACTTCATAGGAACCGACAATTTTTGACTTATATAAACCCTTTTTAAAATAAAAGTAATTTCTTACAAAATATGGCATGCATAACTAGTAAGTAATTTATATTTTTTTTACATATATGAACTAGATCCTACTTTGCAAAACAAACTCAGTTTACCTTATTCGGTAAACTCAACGTTTTACACGCGCATATAATCGTGCACGTTTTAGTCGATATCTCGCGAAGATTTCACCTATGCCATCCGTTTTACATCCTCAATCTCTCGATCGTTTCATATGCCTAAATTTGTTTTATACTATATACACAATCATTTTTATTCGTAGTCATATTCATAACCATACGTTTTTAAGCTTAACCACATACTCATATCCACGTTGTTATACTCATAAGTGTTATTAGTCACACTTATACTTATATCCATACATTTATAGTCCAAAGTTTATACATTGTACGTTTATACCCATACTCACAATGATACCATTACATCACACGATATTAATATTCGTACTCACATTCATGCATTTTACGTTTATATTCACGCTTATACTTTACGCTTGTACCTACACTCATACTCCCAAGTTAGCAAGGGTTACGGATCGAAAACCTCAAGGCTTAGGAGTTTACAACCCGTAAGTATATATACGACTGTTGTATAACGGTCACATACAACGGTTACATAGCCGTTGTAAAACGGCTATATTCCACCCCTATAAATAACCAATCAACAATCTCATTTTATTCGCAACAAAACACTCTTTCTTCTCACTCTCTTCAAAAGATGCATCCGAGTCGCCTGGTTCTGGTGTTTGCTGGTGTGATGCTTGGAGTATTGCTATTTTTAATTCTTAGCCTTCCACCAGAAGAAATGGGTCACTTTTATATCGTATACTGTTTCGTTATTGTACCATTGTATTATATTTGTATCATGATGAGTCTATGAATGTCGTGTTTAGTGTGTTCATTTTAGAAATAAAATATTAATGTTTTCAAAGTGTGTTGTGTTGTTAATAAAACCATTTAGTCCATATACAATCATGCATTACGAATTCACACTTATATTCACTTCCCCTCGTTTGCACAAATATTCCCATACGTACTCACACTTATACGCTTTTTATACTTAAACATGTTTTACACGTGTATTCATATACATTTCACTTATCCCTACACCTATACGATTATGTTTACATTGACATTCACAATCAGGTTGATACTCACACCTCCTACTTATTCAAAAGTGCTTACACTTTAAATGCGGTTCATACATTTTGCTCAAACTTGTACCCACATTTATACTCATTTTCCATACCCGATATGCCTATACTTATAATCATGCTCTTATTTATACATTTGAGTTATGCTCGCATACGTGTTCATATTTAAACTTATACTATGTTTACGCTCTTATTCATACTCAGAATATTATACACACCTACTAACTCAATTGTTGAAACAAAGCAATTTTCTTTGACCATGACCATAATTTATCACTTGGCAAGATAAGCTATGCAGACTGTGCAACGAGTCACGTAATTATGGGTGCACACATAATTATGAGGTTCGATGCATGGAAACCATAGTGAGCCTTGTTAAGTGTGATGGCATAAAATCTAGAGAGATTAGATAACGAGGCGCTTGTAATATCATAAGAACATGGTGGATACGCCGTTGGTACTTCCTATATGTAAGTGTTCTTATTGTATTATTTATCGTAGCGTTATCCAAGTCACTTGAGGATTTTATGTTATCCCAGACCCATTTGTGTTAACTTAAACAAGAATCGAAATCTTTTCATAATCAATAAATTCCGTTTTCGAGGAAGCAACCGTTGAAAACGACCCCGTCTGTTCATTTTCGCTTCTGAAGAAATATCCGTTGGAAATGAATATCCGTTTGTTTAAATCCTTCATTTCCGTTTCTGATGAAGTATCCACTGGGAAATGAATTATCCATTACTTGCTTATTTGTACACACATTTGTTTGCATAATATTTACATTACATAGCTAGCATAGCATAGTGCCACACAAAACAATTTTTATGCAATGATCCTCGTAAATTCCTCGGAATTTGCAGCACCTAACAATGACTTGAATATCATTGCAATTACATCCTACGGTCTCTTTAGAATAAATTTCGGGACGAAATTTTCTAAAGTAGGGGAGACTGTAACAACCTTGATTTTCAAACATGTACTTTTTTAATAAACATATTACATCTTGAGATGCAATTTGTTTGATACATGTTTAGTTTTACTGTTGCTACATGTTTTGCCAACCCAAGCGCCTGAATAATTTCAATTTGTTCTAGTTTCATACTTATAAACAAAGCCACACTAATTACAAGGGCCAAACGTGTCATTTTGTGGAAGTATAAGTTAAAGGACTCCTTTTGTCATTCCCTGAAACTTGTTTAAAATGTTTGATATTTAATCCGTATTTTAAAACCGGCACTACTTTGCAAAACATAAGTCCGGGGACTAAATTATCATTTTTGAAACTTAAATGTTCGGGTTAAAAACGTAACAATTGTAAAACATAAAGTTTAGGGTCCTTTATGACATTTTTGAAACTCGTTTTATAAATAAAATATAAACTTTTAAAACTTTTAAAAGTCTAGGGTCTAAAATGTCATTTTGGAAACTTATATTTATATAAAATAAATATACATATATTCTTGAATTAAAAGTCCAAGGGCCATTAGGTCATTTTATCAAACTAGTAGTTTAGGGACTATTTTTGCTATTTTGAAACTGTATTTAACGGAAAACCCTAACCGGGTTAGATAATATAAAAGGAATTCATGTTTAAAAACTAACTAAGTTAGCCTTTTTCAGTTAACAAATCCAGGGACCTTTCTTGTCGATTTTCAAAGTTGATTTAACCGGATTAAGTAACTCAGTTAGACAATATATAAAGGATCTTATATAAATAATTAACTCTGTTAGACATTCTGGTTAAAAATTTAGGGACCTGTTTAGACTAACTCATAAACATCAGGGACTGAATATTAAACTTGTTTTCAAACCGGTTTACACCGTGTGTATCGTCAGAAACCAAGCCAATCCGCAAACAGACAAAGCCCACTGATCAACGAACATCTCTGCTTATTCTCCTCGACATTTTGAACCATCCAAAGTTTTCAATTTCACCGAAACATGCAGAATTGTCTACGGAATCGAAAATCTTTTTAAAAATCTTAGTGGAATTCAATTTGTCTGTTTCCGTATGTTTGAGGATCAATTGAAGTTGTTATAAAATTCCTGCAACCTCTACGAATCTCCCAGACCCTTCAAAACACACAAACACTACGTAAAATACTCTGTTTCAATCTCTGTTACATCGCCGGACTTTCAGCTCGCCGGACTTAGCCGGAAGCACGATCCCACCGATACCGGAGACCTCTTCTTCGACCATTCGGTACATTTTCACCCACACATCGTTCCTGAAACTTTAATTTAGGTTTGATACACGTTTGATAGGGCAATTGTACGTGTTGACTTCTGTTGACTAGATTTTGGGGAAGATGATAAATTATTTTTGGTATTTTAATTTTTATTTTTACTCAGTTTACAAATTAATTCATAATAATTCGATGTTAATGTTATAAAATTCAAAAATTTTATCATATATTCCCTACATATTGGTGTATTTAATAAAAATATAAAAGTTTGCAAAATTTTTATAAACCTATTTTATTCTGATTAAAAACTGTTTTGACTGTAAATATTTATATAAATTCAAATTTTTTGAGTTTAATAATGAAATTTTTATGTTAATTATATTGAACAGTATATTTTGTAAAAATATAAATTTTTTTTAAAATATTTGAAATTGTTTCGATATTTTTATAATTAAAACAGTTAAATCTCATATTTTATAGAGTTAATTACATTAATTTAATTATTCTGAGTTGTGATTTATATCCAAATTTATTTTTATAATTTTATGCATGTTATATTGAGATTAGTAAAAATCAGAAACCATGTTTAATTATTTTGCATGTTATTTCTATATAATAAACTTTATAAAAACAATTTTCGTGAAATTATTCTTTTAATTCCAGAATATTATATAAAATTTATCAAAGGCCACAATATTTATTATAAATCTATATTATTGCATGTCATTATCTAAAAATATTATTCTTAATTTTTCTGTTTTAAATAATTATTTAGATATTTAACTGCACAATTATTCAGTTATTTCATTTTAACAAATAATTAAACTGTTTATTTAAAATGTATTTATTTTCTGCTATGATAATTATTTCTAATCTGATTTATACTTGTTATATAATTAAAATGTCATTTTTAATTATTCTGCCCTAATTTAATTATTAGATAATTAAATTGTATAATTATCACATTATTCTAAAATACATATGTTTTGATAATACTGAGAATATTTTACTTATTATTTGTATAACTTAGTATAAACACTTCTCAAATTTATCAAAATACCAAGTGTTCCCCAAACAGATGGTCAAACCGTACAACACAAAACCTTGTCACCCGTTTATACAAAATCACAGTGTTGCCCTTGTTAATGCTATGTTCCATATGTGTTTGTTTCATGCATGTTTATAGAGTAGCGTGGAAAGACTTGTTCCTGCAAACTCTTATCTATATACTTGTTTGGGATTTAATTTCACAAACAAGGTGAGTTCATAGTCCCCATTTTCTGTTTTACAATATTTTCGGGGTGAAACATATGTGATAATGTGGTACAAATTCATTTACATTTTTGTGGTTATCTTGATTGTTTCCTTGCAATTGTTTGATTACTTGATGCTTAACTTACATTCATTAACTTCGATCAAGCCGAACGGTACATTATAGCGCTATAGGGGTGACGTCCCATCCGACTTCATGGTCTATTGTTGTTGTTGTTGTTCTTGTTCATGTTATTCATTGCGGAAGTCTGGGTGATCAATGCCGTGTTCAGTCTACAAAGGTTTGAATGTTAACCAAGCGGGACTTGTTTCATTCAATTGTTTAAAACATATCAAATGCCACATTGTTAAATTCTTATTTCATATCACATTATTGTTTATTACCATATCAAATAAAATACTATGAATTCACTCAACCGTTTGTTGACACAAATTGTTTTTAACATATGTTTTAGGTGAAAATGTTTGAAGTTAGCTTTGCAAGGATCACATAGGATTGCTCAAGATAAGTGCCTTAGCTTAAATAAAAACAAAGACCTTTGTGAACAATGTGTTGTATTTATTGTTCTAGTTTGGATGTAAATGCAATCCTATTAACCAAACTTAATTATATTTCAACTTTAATTTAATCACCATGTGCTCATATGCATTCTATCAAGGTTCGTGATGCCCTCGACGTTTCCGCCTCCGGTCAGGGTGTCACAGTAGCCGTGATGACATTCATACGCTGGAGGTAGAGTTTTTCAACTTAAAGATGACAGAAATCGAAGCATATACGAGAAGATCAAACGAGTTGGCTATTATGCGTCCTACTATGGTAGACCCTCCCATCAAACGTATCGAACTGTATCTCAAGGGTTTGGTGCCAGAGATTCAAAGTCACGTGACCTCAGCAAATCTTGGCACCATTCAACAGATCATCAAGTTGGCTCATCGTCTCACAGATCAGGCGGTGGAGCAGAACAGGTTACCAAAGCGCATTAGTGCTACTACTTCTGATACACCCAGCGACAACAAGCGTAAATGGGATGGAACTTCAAGAAAGGGTTCGACTTCTTTCCAGTCTCAGTCTCAGCAGAGAAGGACTGACGACTACAAGAGCCCTAGTCAACAATCAACTGGTAACCAAAGTCAATGTGGGTACAGGGGAATTCACCCCAAATGCAATCGCTGTAACCTACACCACAGCGGGCCATGCACCAGGAGTAACTGTCATCAGTGCAACAAGCCAGGCCACACCACAAAGGATTGCAGGAGTTTATACCCCGCAAGTCAGAATCGTCACCAACAACAAGCCTCACAAAATCAACGCCAGCAGCAGCAGCAGCAAGGCATCAACAAAGGGTGCTTTCAGTGTGGAGCTGAAGGCCACTTCAAGAGAGATTGTCCCCAACTGAACAGGAACCAGAACAACAACAACAATAATAACAACCAGGGGAATGGAAACAACGGGGATAACAACGGCAATGGTGCTAGGGGCCGTGTGTTCGTTATTGGCCAGGGTGAAGCGAGGAATGATCCTAATGTTGTGACGGGTAAGTTCCTACTGGACGACTTTTATGTTACTGTCTTATTTGATTCGGGTGCCGATACTAGCTACGTGTCCTTAAAAGTTAGTCAAATGCTTAAGCGTATTCCAACACTTTTGAACACCAAGCACACTATAGAGCTAGCTAATGTTAAGAGTTTAGAGGCCACACACGTAGTCAAGGGTTGTAAACTTGTTCTTGCTAACCAGATCTTCTCTATCGACCTCATTCCTATCGTTTTGGGTAGTTTCGACGTTGTCATTGGGATGGATTGGTTATCCCAACATCAAGCAGAGATTCTTTGCAACGAGAAGGTTGTCCGTATTCCTCGCTCAGGTGGTGAACCTCTCATGATTCGTGGCGACAAGAGTGGTGCGGTTGTGAGCATCATCTCTTTCCTTAAGGCCCAGAAGTGTTTACGAAAGGGCCACACTACTATTTTGGCTCTCGTTACTGATACCTCGAAGAAAGAGAAGAAGATAGAAGATTTTCCGATCGTACGTGACTTTCCTGAGGTATTCCCTGAAGAATTACTTGGCCTTCCGCCTCATCGTCAACTCGAGTTTCAAATCGAGCTGGCTCCTAGTTCCATCAGAATTGGAAGAACTGTCCACGCAACTACAAGAGCTTTTGAATAAGGGTTTTATTCGTCCTAGCTCTTCGCCCTGGGGAGCTCCAGTGTTGTTTGTGAAGAAGAAAGACGGTACCTTTCGTATGTGCATAGATTACCGTGAACTCAACAAGGTAACCGTGAAGAATCGTTATCCTCTTCCACGCATTGATCACCTATTCGACCAGCTGCAAGGGTCGAGCTTCTATTCAAAGATTGATCCGAGATCGGGATATCACCAGCTGAGAGTCCGAGAAGAGGACGTCTCCAAAACAGCCTTTAGAACTCGATATGGACACTACGAGTTTTTGGTCATGCCTTTTGGGCTGACAAACGCACCTGCGGTTTTCATGGACCTTATGAACAGAGTGTGCAAGCCTTACCTGGACAAGTTCGTTATTGTTTTCATCGACGACATCCTGATCTATTCGAAGAGTCAGGAGGAACACGAGCACCATCTACGACTCATTTTGGAACTCCTTCGAACAGAACAGCTTTACGCAAAGTTTTCGAAATGCGACTTCTGGCTTCGTGAAGTCCATTTCCTAGGCCACGTGGTAAACAAGGATGGGATTCTTGTTGATCCATCTAAGGTAGACTCGATTAAGAACTGGCCTGCACCTCGCACACCAACGGAAATTCGCCAATTCTTGGGTTTGGCAGGTTACTACAGGAGGTTCATTAAGGATTTTTCCAAGATTGCACAACCTCTCACCTCACTAACGCAGAAGGGTGTTACTTATCGATGGGGTAATGCACAAGAATCGGCATTTCAGCACCTAAAGGATAGACTTTGCAGCGCACCTATTCTTTCATTGCCAGAGGGCACAGACGACTTTGTGGTTTACTGCGACGCATCAATTCAAGGTCTTGGTTATGTATTGATGCAATGGGATAAAGTTATTGCATACGCCTCATGCCAACTTAAAGTTCATGAAAGGAACTACACTACACATGATTTAGAGCTAGGAGCTGTTGTTTTTGCACCATAAATATGGAGACATTACCTGTACGGTACCAAGTGCGCCATTTACACCGATCACAGGAGTCTCGAGCATATCTTCAAACAGAAGGAGTTGAACATGCGACAATGTCGATGGGTCGAGCTACTGAATGATTATGAATGCTCGATCTGATACCATCCGGGCAAAGCCAATGTTGTGGCCGATGCCCTCAGTCGAAAGGATACTACACCTAAACGCGTACGAGCTTTAAAATTCACTATCCAATCTAGTCTTCCTGCACAGATACAAGATGCTCAGGTAGAAGCATTGAAACCAGAAAACATCACGGCTGAAGCCCTACGTGGCTCAAGGCAACGGTTAGAACAAAAGGAAGACGGCGCATACTATGTAACAGGACGCATCTGGGTCCCACTCTATGGCAACCTACGAGAGCTTGTGATGGATGAGGCACACAAGTCTCGTTACTCAGTACATCCTGGTTCGGATAAGATGTATCACGATCTCAAAACTACATACTGGTGGCCTAGCATGAAAGCTCACATAGCAACCTACGTTAGTAAATGTTTGACTTGTGCGAGAGTCAAAGTCAAGTATCAGAAACCTTCAGACCTACTTCAACAACCAGAGATACCACAATGGAAATGGGAGCAAATTTCCATGGATTTCGTTACTGGCCTGCCTAGATCTCAACGCGGAAATGATACTATTTGGGTGATCGTGGATCGACTCACAAAGTCTGCACACTTCTTGGCTATCAAAGAAACTGACAAGTTCTCTACTTTAGCAGACGTTTACTTGAAAGAAGTGGTTTCGAGGCATGGGGTGCCCACCTCTATTTTCTCTGATCGTGATGCACGTTTTACTTCTGAACTGTGGCAAGCAATGCACAAGTCCTTTGGCTCACATTTAGATATGAGCACAACTTATCACCCGCAAACGAATGGGCAGTCTGAACGCACCATCCAGACCCTTGATGTCATGCTTCGTGCATGTGTTATCGATTTCGGCAACGGCTGGGAAAAACACCTCCCTTTGGTGGAGTTTTCGTATAACAACAGTTACCACACCAGCATTCGGGCCGCTCCATTTGAGGCATTGTACGGGCGTAAATGCCGATCACCTCTTTATTGGGCAGAGGTGGGGGATAGTCAGATCAATGGCCCAGAACTTGTGGTAGACACAACAGAAAGGATTGCTCAAATACGACAATGAATGGCGGCAGCTCGTGACCGTCAGAAAAGCTACGCTGATAAGGGCTGGAAACCACTCGAGTTCCAGGTTGGGGATCGAGTGCTACTCAAAGTCTCACCCTGGAAGGGTGTGGTTCGTTTTGGTAAACGAGGCAAGCTTAACCCACGATACGTTGGACCATTCGACATCATAGAGAAAATAGGCAAGGTGGCCTACAAACTGAACCTACCAACAGAACTCAGTGGAGTTCACAACGTTTTCCACGTGTCGAATTTGAAGAAGTGTCTGTCAGATGAGACCTTCATAGTTCCTTTGAAGGAGCTCACTATCGACGAGCAGTTGTGATTCGTCGAGGAACCAGTAGAGATTACTAACCGAGATGTGAAGATTCTCAAGCGTACTAGAATTCCTCTTGTTCGAGTTCGTTGGAACTCCCGTCGTGGCCCAGAGTTCACCTGGGAACGCGAAGATCAAATGAAACAAAAGTATCCCCAATTGTTCGCAAACAGTACAACCACTACTGAGGCTGAAGCTACTGCGGAATTTTGGGGCGAAATTCCAGATCAACGGGGGGAGGATGTGACACCCCAGGAAAACCAGGAAACCACGCAACTCAACTAGCTTCCTCAGTGAGTACGTACCAAATTTCGGGACGAAATTTCTTTCAACTTGGGGATAATGTGACAACTCGTATTTCCGAACTTATCTATGTGCTTAATGTAACGTATGTGAACTTGGTGTGATTATCTGATATGTTGATTTAATGAAATGTTATGTTGTTATATGTTATGTGAATGTATGTATTATGTAATCGCCCAACAACAACCTGATCGCACAAGCCCATTTAGGCCATACTCTTTGTATCCGAACCAAGGGCAGCCCAAAGTTGGGTTCGGCCCACTCCCTCTTACGCATACACATATCCTTAGGGAGTTTGTTTCTCATTTGTTGCAATACATAACACACACAAAACCCTAATACCTCTCTCTCTCTCGCTTGAACCCGACGGCAACAACACCCATTCTCCATCGAGGAGTTTCTTGATTCGGATCACCCTTTCTGTTTTATCTTCTAATCGGTAAGTGTTCTTATTTTTGGTTATGTGATTTGAATGATGTTTTGATTGAAGTGATTCTACATGATAGCCTTAGGATACTTCGTATGAAATCGGTTCACATGTATAATATTGTAGATCAATATAGGATTGTTAATCATTTGATGTTGTTAATGATCTAGAATCGATTGCAAGTAATCGGCTGTGTGTTTGGATGCTCGGATTAAAGCCATGATCGAGTATGATGTGTTGTATGATTTTAATCCCATGATCTAATAGTTAATGTGTAGGTTGTTGTTATGTTTTGAATATGATTCGAGTTCATATGAATTAGTGATGATTGTTTGGTTTGATCGAGTATTTGTTAAGTTTGAAATTGTTAGAATTGATTGTGACAAGTAAAGAATGTAACTGATTTCCTTAAAATTAGAGATTTCCATAACTAATCATACAATAGCAATCGCACAAGGGTTCTGATCGCACAAGAGCCCAGTCGCACAACTGAATCGCACAAGCTAGAACATGCTAGGGTACAACTGATTAAACACTAGGTACAACATCACATTGCATGATCGCACAAGACCTTGTGGATCGCACAAGACCTTGTGGATCGCACAAGACGGTGCTGATCGCACAAGGCTTGGGCCACACACATCAATTGGACTTCACTTGTGCTGTTGGGCCGATTAGCCCAAAACACAATCGCACAAGCCATCCGGATCACACAAGTCCATCCGGATTGCACAAGACCACTGTTTGGTTATTGGGCCGTATGCATGTTGGACTACTTTTATTATGTTGGGCCAGGTAGTGTTTGGGTTTCAACGATCCACTCGCACAAGATTTTAGTGGACTTACAATTCAGTCCAATGCATTCTAACCGCACAAGTTTGGACATTTCGTGTTTAACTGTTTTGCTTGACATGTATAACGTGTTTATTATGAACAATATGTGTTCATAACCTGTTAAGTTATGTGTAACCATACGTGCATTACTTGAACCTAGACCTGACTTGTATGGTAACCATGTTAGGACGTGGTTGACCACTTATAGCTCAAGTAACCTTTTCGTGTATCTGCTGAGCTAATCTAAGGTGAGTTCACACTTTCTACAAAGCATGGGATTCCCAGGGGTTGGGAATGGGTTAAGTAATATGGATTCCTCGTCCTTCTTGGGTAGGACAGTACGGGTTCAGGAATATAATTCCTCATCCTCATGGACAGTTAAATCTCACTAGACCAAAACTCTATCACGAAGTCCCTCCTTTTTATATCGACTTAATCGCCGGGCCAATGGCGAGTGGGTCATTAGTTAGATAGCGCATTTTAGGTCTGACAAGCCTCACACCGTGCCGCAGAGGACGGGCGTGAACTAATGGATCTGGGCACGTCAATGATGATAGACATTAACAGCTAAGGGCACATAAACATGACTAAAGTCAGTGGTCGATATGGTAACGAGTCTAGTAGTATAAACACGGGGTAGCCCCCACGGCCGTAGAGCCAGATAATATAAACATGGGGTAGCCCCCACGGCTGGATTGCCAGAGTAAATGGGATAAACAAATCACGTTTTCAACTAGGGGGTAACCCCCACGGCAGGGATGCCAGTTAGAGGAAACTGTTTTTGAAACAACTTAAAACAAGCACCCAACTGTGAACTCGCTCAACTTTGTTGTTGACTCGTTACTACATGCTTTGCAGGTCACTAGGTTTACCAGGAGCTTGCATGGGGAAGAGTCGTTGTGGGGCATGGACATTGAGTGTTCATGATAAACTTAAATACTCTGAATTTACTATTTGGGTTTTGAACTATTTGCTTCCGCTGATAACTTAGACTTATTAAATTGTTTTTGGACACCAATTATATTGTGTGGTTGAACATTTGATTACTTTACTCTATTGTTCAATATGATTGGTGGCTTGATCCTGGTCAGTCACGCCTCCAAGCGGTGATACTCCGCGTGTGGATTTTGGGGGTGTGACACATGCAACCTGTTTTATCATTAATATAACTTGGTAATTAATGTAAGAACATGTCTAAACACGTTCAACCCGACAATTTTCAGTAGAGACCCGGTTCAGAACCGAAAGTCGCATAATTTGACTTTTGCTTTGACTTTCAGCCCTGACCCATTTGAGCATAGTTTAGAAATTCCTTAGAGCTTTATTTGGACCAGGATGTATGTTAGTATAACCCTCTGTGATTATACACCTTGGTTCAATAGTTATCCGATTCGTATGCATGTTCCTGTTAATTGCTTATATGTTGACTATTATGCCATATAACCTTAAAACGTGATTTTTGAAAATGTAAAACAGTAGAAACCTTAGTTACTGATTTATAAACTTGCACCCAAAATTTGACATCAGTTTGAGGTCTAGATTAAGAGTTATGCTCAATAGCGTAATTAGAAAGCTTTTTGTTAATTAAAAGGCATAATTAGCATATAGCCTAGTTTAACCTACTTTTTGATATCAAACTTTTTACCCACTGATGTAATATAATATTTTGGGATTTTTAAAGATTTTTTATTAATTTTAGGCTGAGTATAACATAGGGTTGTAGCTTTAATTCGGTTAATGCCGGTTTTGGCCTTTTGGGCTATAAAATAAGTTTTACAAATCTTTTTGACCCCAAACCTTTTGCTAGTGATTTTATATGATAAATAAATTATTTTAAACCTTCTGGAATAATCAAAATATCAGCTTTCTAAATAGAACCCGGAAATGGCTCCAAATCGCCTTTTTAAGCGTTTTTAACGCATAGTATGTATTAAAACTATTTTAAACATATAAGGTTTGATACTTATTGATATTTTAAGTATATTTCTATACTTTAACAGTAAGCTAAAGTTTTAAACTCAGATTTCCAGATTTGACCTTTAAAGGCTATGTGAAATTACCAAAATGCACCTACGGTGCATAGTTTGGTTATAATGGATAAATTTCACATATATTTAGTACCCTACTGTTATGATTTATAAAAATGAGTATTTTTACTAATTATATCAGGCCTGTAACTCATATTATTATTTAAACTCTTTTATAACCTTTTAAATGACCAAAATGCCCTAACGGGGCATAGCTTGAGTCTAAATTCGTTTTGGGCATAATAGAAGATATCTTACTGATGTCACAACAAATTTAAGGCATGTTAACTTAGGAAACCTGTATATGGCTCTTATGGTTACCCGTTACGCATCCTTCACGTTCGGTTCGGTTTATGTAACTAGTTTGCATAAATTGACCGAAACGGGTCAAACCTTATCATTTTAATCTCAAAATCCAGAATGTGTTTAGTTTACCCATATTATACAAGTCTTTAAACTTGTCGGGTATGAATCACATTCTATTCCGGTCTTCGCTTACTCATGCGTTTGAACCGAATCTTCCTTTAAAACTAACCGGTCTAAGCTTAAGCTTAATTAAAGACCCGTTAGAAATCTAATAGGTTATTAAAACCTTTGTTCCATAATAGGAGACCCGATAAAACCTACACACACTTTCTATTTGTGATTAATACTTGCAAAGGTAAATACTTTTAACTTATTTTCCCTATACGGGCTTGGGGTACGGTATATAAAATACCGCTTGGTCGGACATTTCATCTTTAATTGTATGAAGGTTAAATCATTGAAATGTCCTGTTTGAAAATGTTTTGTTTGCTTAAAGCCTTTTAGGGGTTAATGACCATGTCCCGGATATCCTTGGTGTTGTGGGCTAATTTCTGAGCTCATATCCTGAGAAATATCTTGGCTTTTATCTTGATTAAATAATATCTGTTCATATCCGGGGTGCGGATTCTGGGTATTGGTAATATCCTGAATGGTATCCTCAGGATCACTAACGGATTACGTGCAGGTACGTGGGCTGAAAGCTAGCAACGTTTACAAAGACTTGTTCTGCGGAAGACTCGGTCCAAACCGTTCAAAGAAAGACGTTGAAGCCTTATTACTCGGTCTACAACGTTCGTGATGGAATATTCGGAGCATCCCATATTTATAGGGATATTTGTTTGTATTTCGTTACTATAAATAGGAGGAACACCAGATCGAATAGGACACAACAATTTCACTGCAATCACACTCACTACACACCAACACTTGCTCTCTCGCAAATTGTACTCTCACACGAATTCATTGTAACACTTAGAGATCTGGTTGATATCCTGCACTGTATCCTGAAGTTTAAAGCAATAAGAAGAACAAGGCAGCTGCGATTGTCAGCTCCCGAGGTTTTATGCCGGCGATCTAGATTGATCAAGGGCTTTCCTCGTACATCTCGTGTCGTCTCCCTTACTTTTTGCTTATTATTTGCTCACTGTTTGATCGCAGATACAGCTCAATATCCTGAGCCGTATCCTGAATACTGATTTTCTAAATAATTCAACAAGCATATTTTCCCTAAACTTTTTAGCACACTACCTCACATTACTAATTTGATCACTAAATTGCTTCGGTAATTTTTGACCAAAACAATTTGGCGCCATCCGTGGGACAAGTGGTGCTATCTTTACTAAAATTTTTTGTTAAATCGCTAATCGGTTTTTTATTTTCAAAACTTTTTGCCACATTGTCCACAATGGCCTCACGATCAAACATGAGTTCCTCTACTATGTCTGCTACGACTTCTGCTACTACAGGTTCGGTGCTTCCACCACCTCCTCCAAGAATGCCAGCCTCTACACGACCTCAGGATATTATCCCTACTCGCACTGTTCAAGAATCTGCCCCTGTTTTAGCATCTAACGACGAAATTTTAACCTTGTTTGGAAGTATGCAGGAACAAATGAGGTTGCAGCAGGAAACAAACCAAATGCTTTTAAGGGAAATACAACTCCTGAAGTCTGGCTCGAGCAGATCCGCTGAGGATATTGTCACTCCATTACAACCCAGAGCTTTGAACTTCAGTTCAGCCGTGTATACAGAGGATAACAGGGGGAATATTGTGCCCAGCCTTCCTCAGAATCATACTCCTGAAATACCCTCCTCGGTCAGGATATCGACCATAAGGAGCTCAGGATATGCCTCAGGATATGGGCAGAATCCTCCAACGAGTAACATATTAAATAATAATAATACTCATGCTACTAACAATAGTGGATCCTTGCAGGATACAGGTGTGACGTCAGCACTTACCAGGGAACTTCAAAAGTTGAAGGATATGATATCAAGTGTACCCGGGGTGGTCCAGCCAATCCCGGAAGTGTCTCAAGATAGCCATAAGATATCTCGCTTTGCATATCCTATCTGTGATGCTGAGATTCCAAAGAGGTTCCAAACCCCCAACATGAAGCTTTACGACGGAACGACAGATCCTGAGGAGCATATTGCTCAGTATAGGGAGAGGATGGAGATCAACCCTATCCCTCCGGATCTCAAAGAAGCATGCTTGTGCAAGGGTTTTGGTTCAACCTTGACAGGATCAGCTTTGAAGTGGCTCTTGAATGTTCCTCCACATTCAATTACATCTTTTGCTCATTTAGTAAATTTATTTAATAGTCAGTTTTCTTGTAGTATGAGCTTTGAAAAATTAACAAGTGATCTCTACAGGATAACACAGGGGCCTCAGGAATCCCTTAGGGATTATGTGAACAAGTTTAGCCGAGAATCACTAGACATTCCTCATCTTGATGTTGCAACAGCTGTGCAAGCTTTCAAGATGGGGTTGCAAAAGGATTCTCAATTCTACCAAGACCTTGTAATGAACCCATGCAGGAACCTGGATGAAGCTCGGAACAGGGCCCTAAGATACATTCGATTGGAAGATGACAGAAAGATGCAAGAAAGGATGAACTCATCCAACACTTATGAGTCAACTAACAGGAAGTCAGAATCCTCATTCAAGTCGTATCGGTCCAAGCCATATGGCAGGAATGAGAACAAGAGAGTGAATGCTGTCGAAGATGAGGATCCTGAAGAATATCCTGAATTATCAGAATATTGCTTTTCTGTTAACATTCCTGAATTGATGTATGCCATGCAGGGTCTAGGGGACAAGGCAAGATGGCCTCGAAAGAATCAACAAAAAGCGGATTGGAAAGACAAATCAAAATGGTGTGCTTTCCACGAAGATTTCGGACATATGACCGAGGACTGCATTGCTTTGAGGAAAGAGATAAGCTATCTTCTAAGCAAGGGATATTTGAAAGATCTCTTAGGAAGAAAGAAGAATAAGGGTCAGGATACTGAGAAGGATCCTGAGCGAGCAGCCTCACCTCCCGCGGATGCCAAGATAATCAACTTCATTTCGGGGGGATCCGACATTTGTGGGACTTCGTATTCGGCAGCAAAGAGACATGCAAAAGAAGCTAAAGCCGAAAGGGGAGACAAACCTGTCAGGATGACTACACTCACAACTGACAAAGTGATCACATTTGATGCTGATGACAGGGATACTGTCCAGGATCCTCACCATGATGCTCTGGTAACGTTATATGTGGCTAACCATTTTGTACGCAGGATATTGGTTGATAATGGCAGCTCCGTCAACATAATCCAACTAGAGACACTTAAAAGGATGAATGTATCTCCAATGGATATCACTTCGAAGTCCACCGTGCTTGTTGGGTTCAGTGGAGAGGCCAGAAACATAGTGGGAGAGATAAAGTTGCCGGTGTACGTTGAAGGAGTCAACTCGATACAACGTTTCTGTGTAATGGACTCTCTATCCTGCTATAACATTATACTGGGAAGACCGTGGATTCATGATATGAAGGCCGTGCCATCAACATATCACCAATGCATCAAGATACCTACCCCTTGGGGAGTTGTTAAAGTTGATAGCGATCAGCAGGAGGCGAAAGAATGCTACTCATCCTCGATGAAATCCTCAACCAAACCTAGTGCAGCATAGCAATTAAAGACGCGGGCCCAGGATATCGTGGAGGATCCGGAGCAGGATGTGAAGAAAATTGTCCTGGATCAGGATAATCCTGATATTTCGGTGTTCGTGGGAACCAATATCCCTCAGGATATCGAAGAACAATTAATTAACTTTTTAAAATGCAGGATGTCAACGTTTGCATGGAAGCATGAGGATATGACAGGCATATCCAAAGATATTATCACTCACAAGCTTGGAATTGATAAATCATTCAAGCCAGTGCAACAAAAGAGAAGGAAGTTTGCTCCTGAACGCAATACAATTATTCAAGAAGAAGTTGAAAGATTGTTGAAGTCCAAAATGATTAGAGAAGTTAAATTCCCAAGGTGGCTAGCAAACGTGGTAGTGGTACAGAAGAAGAACGGAAAATGGAGAGTTTGTGTGGATTACACAGACTTGAATAAAGCTTGTCCTAAAGACCCATTTCCTCTTCCCCATATTGATGCGATGGTAGATGCCACTGCTGGGCATGAAATGCTGACTTTCATGGATGCATCCTCAGGATTTCAACAGATCCAAATGGAGCCTTCTGACCAGGAGGATACTGCCTTCATGACGCCAACAGGTATTTATTGTTACACAGCTATGCCTTTTGGTTTCAAAAATGCAGGTGCAACATACCAAAGATTGGTAAACATGATGTTCAAAGACAAATTGGGGGACACCATGGAAGTATACATTGACGATATGGTAGTAAAGTCAAAGAAAGCTCAGGATCACCTCCAGGATATTAAAGGAGCGTTTGATATCCTGGATCAGTATAATATGAAGCTGAATCCTGCTAAGTGCCATTTTGGAGTGGGGGCAGGAAAATTTCTAGGATATATGGTGACCAAAAGAGGAATAGAAGCAAGCCCGGAGCAGATCAAAGCCATCTTGGATATTAAATCACCCTCAAATATGAAAGATGTTCAACGATTAACGGGGCGAGTGGCAGCATTAAACAGATTTATCTCAAGATCCTCAGAGAAATGCAGAGATTTTTATGATATCCTGAAGAAGAACAAAAAATTCGAGTGGGGTGAGAAGCACGAAGCGGCCCTACGGGAGTTCAAGCAATATCTTTCAACCGCACCTCTACTAATGAAGCCTGAGAATGGTGAACCATTATCCCTATACCTCGCGGTATCGGGGAACGCTGTAAGTGCCGTCCTTGTAAAGGACCATGAAGGTCAGCAATATCCTGTTTATTATGTTAGCAAAAGTTTGTTAGATGCTGAAACTAGGTATTCTCACTTAGAAAAATTAATACTAGCATTAGTCATGGCATCAACAAAACTTAGACATTATTTTGAGACTCATAGGATTCATGTTAAAACAAATTATCCTGTCAAGAATGTGCTTAGAAAACCAGAGATGTCAGGCAGGATGGCTAAGTGGTCGGTAAAGTTAAGTGCCTATGATTTAGTATATGAACCTAGGAATGCCACAAAGTCTCAGGCTTTAGCTGACTTTGTGGCTGATTTTAGTAGTGACATCCAGGATGAGGCAGACCTAGAAGTTCAACAATTAGGAGAATCCTCAGGATCCTGGACATTATATACTGATGGTGCATCTAATATAAGAGGAGTAGGATTAGGAATACTACTAAAATCGCCACAGGGGGACATATTACCCCAGGCTATTAGGTGTGAATTTCCTGCTACCAATAATGAGGCAGAATATGAAGCTTTAATTGCAGGATTAGAACTAGCTAAAAGTATGAATATCAAGAATTTGCAAGTATATGTTGACTCCGTGTTAATTACTAATCATTTTAATGGATCCTATGCAGTTAAGGGTGAGAAGTTAATCGAATACCTCGATATTCTCAAAAAATTAGCAGGATATTTTGATGTTTTTACACTTGAACAGGTACCAAGAGAGGATAATGCTGAAGCGGATGCCTTAGCAAATCTGGGATCATCAGTCAGGATACCGGAAGGGACCCAAATACCAGTAATACATGTTTTATATCCTGCAACGAATCCTCAAGATAAAGAAGTAGCGGATATTCGGGATCCTGGAGTGGAATACCCTGAACAGGATCCTGAATCCTGGACAACTCCAATTCTGAAATATCTTAAAGATGGACACATCCCCGAAAATGAAAATCCTAAGGCATTTAGGATGAAGGTATCACGATTCACTATTATAAATAATATTCTATACAAGAAATCTCTTGCAGGACCATATTTAAGGTGCTTGGAGGATCATGAAGCCAAAGAAGTACTTCAGGATATACATGAAGGGGACTGTGGTAATCACACTGGGGGCAGATCGTTATTCTCGAAAGTATTGAGGACAGGATACTTTTGGCCAACAATGAGAAAAGATGCTGCAGAATATGCTCGAAGATGTGATGCATGTCAAAGGCATAGCAATATACTACATCAACCAGCTGAACCACTATATCCTGTAGTTTCCCCTTGGCCATTCATGAAGTGGGGGATGGATATAGTAGGGAAGTTACCAAAGGCTCCGGGAGGAAAAGTATTTATGTTAGCAATGACGGATTATTTCTCTAAGTGGGTCGAGGCTGAAGCATTCGTTCAAGTAAGAGACCAAGAAGTAGTATCCTTCATAAAGAGGAATATCCTGACTAGGTTTGGAATACCAGCTGAGATCATTTGTGATAATGGGTCCCAGTTTATAAGCAAAAGGACTACTGATTTTTGCAAGAGTTGGGGAATCAAAATGATCACATCTACTCCGGTACATCCTCAAGCGAATGGACAAGCCGAATCCTCGAACAAGATAATAGTCAATAACTTAAAGAAGAGACTTGGAGCCAAAAAAGGAAGATGGGCGGAAGAGTTACCCTTTGTTTTGTGGGCTGATAGGACAACGGTGAAGAATGCAACTGGCCAAACCCCGTTTTCCTTGGTATTTGGAGCAGAGGCAATGATTCCAACAGAAATGACGATACCTACTGCAAGATCTATGCTACAGGATCCTGAACAGAATCCTGAAGTCTTATGTCAGGATCTGGATACTATAGATGAAAAAAGAGATGCAGCAAGGCTGAGGATAGCAGCATATCAACAAAGAATATCCAGAGCATACAATAAGAACATAAGGACTAGAAGATTTCGAGTTGGTGATTGGGTGCTGAGAAAGGCTTTTCAAAACACCACTAATCATGCCGATGGCAAGCTAGCTCCGAAATGGGAAGGACCTTATGAAGTCGAGTCAGAAGTTGGGAAAGGAGCATATCGACTCAGGAATGTGGAAGGAGATATGCTACCAAGATCCTGGAATGCAATACATTTGAAGCTCTATTTCAAGTAAGAGTAGAATTTATTTTCTATCTCGGAATGGTATGTGTTCTATCTCTTTAAAATATATTTGTTTATTATCTTGAACCCAATACTGACTTAAGCATCGGAGGGGTGTTAGCCAAGCTAACACCCACCTTAGTTTAGAATTGTTTTGCAGGATATGTTTCAGGATATAGCTCCAGGATCTATACTCAGGATAAGTCGAAAGATTAGAAGATTGGCCCCCTCTCTCACGTTTAAGGGATCCTGATCCCTTCAAAGGTTTAAAGGTATTCACCTTTCTTTCGAATTGGGTTTAAACACCTCGCCTGGAGCGCAAGTTATCTAGGTGTAGTTCAAGGTAGCGGGACCAGTTCATGTAAAAGTGGCTGACAATTTCGTTACTGTTGGCTATATCCTGGATCCTAAAGGTATATGAGGATTGATCACCCTCTCTCACGAAAGAGTATTTTCATACTCTCAAAGGTTTAAAGGTTTTCACCTTTCTAAGTCTAGGAGTTTATACACTCTCGCCTGTAGCGCATGAAATTCAGGGTTTATCCCCAGATATGAGGGTTTATCCCCAATATGCTAAGGATTCTTTTCAGGATATCAGGGGTTCTGCCCTTGGGCATTCGGAATTCATTCGAGTCAAAAGGTAAATACATTTGTGTCTTTGTCAAACGCAGGGGACACTCATTATTCTAATTCAAAGGATGGATCCAAGTTTATAAGTATGCACTGGGGACAAATTTATGATAAAGGATTGGAACTGATTCTCTAAGAATCTCTGGTATGATCTCTCCTTTTTGTTTGGACAATTTATAGATTATATTTCAATATCCCTTTTAAGATATCTTTCAGGATATCTCCCAGGATACATTTATGATATGTGTTCCTAAGAATGTTCAAACCAAACAATTTTCACAAGTAAAATTTGTATGACAATAACAATAAGGTCAAGAGGATAGTCATATTATTAACATACCAAAAGATGTGCTCTTAGTTTCACCTCAAAACAAGGCCCATCCACTAAGAGCACTAGTAGTTCATAACCATATTCACCCAACAGTTGAGGGCTTCATCTCAAACCGAGACCCATCCACCTTCAACTGTTGTATTGTTCAAAAAGCATGCAGGAAATATAAATTGTTCAGGTACGGAAAAGTAAAGTGCGGAAAAGTAAATTGTTTGTGGGACTACAAACCAACATTCAAATTCAAAAAGGTGGGCTCTGGCCTTGGCACGTATATCCGTCATCGCCCACCTAAATGCCCTCACACAGCGGCATCGCCTCCAACCTTCTCAGACTTCTCTGCTCCAGTATTTTTACCAGCATCCTGCGCAGCATCCTGACCAATGTCCATCTCAGCATCACCTCCAGCATCCTTCTTCTCTCCAGCTTGGACCACTACCTCCGTTGACTTAGAAGACTCACCGGCTTCAGCAGGAAGTGGCACAGCTTTGCCTCCGAGCTCCTTCAACTTGGCCACCCAGGATTCAACTGGCCAAGATGGACAAACAAGGCCTGTCTCCTTGGCCTCATAGGCCATCTTGATGCGTGCTTGTAGCAGGGAGACGATAGCAGAAGCCTTGACTCCCTCTCGAAAGCTGATTAAGGCCTGATCATGGTCCATTTGAACACTGGCAAGTTTGACCTCAGCATCTTGGGTGACCTTCTTTAGCAAGCTTTCATAGTGCTGGCTCTTTGCTTCGGCGATAGCACCTTGGTCGGCAACGGTGCTCTCAAGCTGCTTGATCCTGGCTTCATGAAGTGCCACAGTGCCACAAGCGTCATTGTACAAGTGGAGAAAATGCTGGAGGCCCTGTACATTGATCACAGGTATGGGGTTAGAATATATGCTGACTAAGATGTCCTACCAGGATATCCTGTTAGGATATACGTGCAGGATATATGTGCAGAATATACATGAAGGATATGCGGCAGGATATTACCTTGTTGAGGAAGGATGTCATTGGCTCTAAGGAGTCGGAGAAGCTGAGCTCATCATAGGAGAACCCTTCAGAGCCTGGAGTACTGACCTCAAGGCCCTTTCACTTTTTCGCTGCGGAAGCACGGGTTCTTGGATTGGTCTTGGGAGCCGGGAGTGGCTTGGAGCTGGTGGTAGCAGGAGTCTCCTTCTTGACTATGGCTGGAGTTGGATAGCTGTCAAGTTCATCCAGGTCTAGATAGACTGGGACTTTGCTGGAGTCTGCACACAGGGAGTAAATTCTAAATCCCTCCTATAAATAACAGATAAGAAGCATATGTGTGCAGGATATCTTGCAGGATCCTTACCAGACATGTTGGCACTTGAAAGAGGACTTGGAGTTGGTGGAGAAGGGTTGAAACTTCTTTCTGCCTCTGGGAGAAGTCTAATGGCGTCTATTCTATCTTGAGAATTGGCGAGAGGAGGAGCAATCTTCCTGAAATCAGCTGCACAATAAAGAAGATAAGTTAGTTCAGGATATGGAACAGGATAAGCGACAGGATCATTCTTAAACCCTAAATCCTACCCTTTCTCAACCATTGTACCGGATATTCCGTCCCACCAGGGATTGAGTCCCTTTTTACGAAGAAAAACTTGGATTGCCAACCATCCTCGTTCCTGGTGGCACGAAGTATCAATGGGTCACCGGAAGTAGAATAAAACAGAAATCTACATGATCCGTGGCATCTAAGCTTGTAAGCCAGAGGGAGATCATGAATGGAAAGATCAGGAATGTGGTTTCTCTTTATCTGGTCAAGAACAGTTAAGACACGCCAGAGCATTGGCATTGTTTGGCTAAAAGAGATTTTTGTGATATTAAAGAACTCGGTGATGAAGTCCGGAAAGGGGAATCGTAGCCCTAGGGTAAAAGGGAAAGCACTAAAGCAAATCCACTAGTTGGAGACCATATCTGACCGGATTTCACGGTCAAACGGTCTAAATATGGTTCCTTCCGGGAAGATACCGGAGGATTTTAAGGCAGACAGGTGGGCACTATCAAAGGTACAGGCTTCCTTCTCCGGTTCTTGGAGAAGGTTTTGTTGGTAGAACGTAGGGGCCGAGTCACCTGAACTGGATCTTGTTTGGCGCGGCATTTGATCGACTGAATTTTTCGCCGGAGAGAAAAGATGAAGATAAGTATAAAAGATAGAGAGAAAATGTACCTTTTTCCTTGTCGATTATGATTAAAAAAGAAGATGAGGATGAGAAGATATAGGATATGATGAGTAGATATAGGCTGGGTAGTTGCAAACGGTCACATCACAGGTCTTATCTCTTAATTGCCTCGGTTTGCGTAAAAAATGTAACCGTTAGTAATGAGGATACTAAACGGTAACATTTTTGGGGACAATTGTTGTGGGCTAATTTCTGAGCTCATATCCTGAGAAATATCTTGGCTTTTATCTTGATTAAATAATATCTGTTCATATCCGGGGTGCGGATTCAGGGTATTGGTAATATCCTGAATGGTATCCTCAGGATCACTAACGGATTACGTGCAGGTACGTGGGCTGAAAGCTAGCAACGTTTACAAAGACTTGTTCTGCGGAAGACTCGGTCCAAACCGTTCAAAGAAAGACGTTGAAGCCTTATTACTCGGTCTACAACGTTCGTGATGGAATATTCGGAGCATCCTATATTTATAGGGATATTTGTTTGTATTTCGTTACTATAAATAGGAGGAACACCAGATCGAATAGGACACAACAATTTCACTGCAATCACACTCACTACACACCAACACTTGCTCTCTCGCAAATTGTACTCTCACACGAATTCATTGTAACACTTAGAGATCTGGTTGATATCCTGCACTGTATCCTGAAGTTTAAAGCAATAAGAAGAACAAGGCAGCTGCGATTGTCAGCTCCCGAGGTTTTATGCCGGCGATCTAGATTGATCAAGGGCTTTCCTCGTACATCTCGTGTCGTCTCCCTTACTTTTTGCTTATTATTTGCTCACTGTTTGATCGCAGATACAGCTCAATATCCTGAGCCGTATCCTGAATACTGATTTTCTAAATAATTCAACAAGCATATTTTCCCTAAACTTTTTAGCACACTACCTCACATTACTAATTTGATCACTAAATTGCTTCGGTAATTTTTGACCAAAACACTTGGCATCATTTTACAAAATGGCCACGACTTAAGCACGGGGTGTAGGCGTACACCCGTCAGTGCCTAAATAAATAATGTGGTGTGTCTATTGATCTTTAACCCGGCACGAACCGGGCTACTGAACGCATAAGAAACATGTAATTCTTTTACAAGTATTATATTAAAAAATTATCCCAAGTTATAAAAAGTTTTGTGCCACGTACATTCAAATCAATTTTATTAAACTTTTCAAAATGAGTCAGTTAATTGTATTTACCAGTGTAAACTGACGTATTTTCCCAAAAAGGTTAAGTGCAGGTACTACTCGAACTAGGCTGGCTTTCTCCTAGCGTCCACAATAAGTCTCGCAAGCTTGGATGTCATAAAACTGTTGAACAATGTTTCCTTTTTATTTTTGATCCGCCTGTGGATCTGTTTCAACTACTTGTGATACTTAATATTACAATTTATTAAAGTTGAAATGAATCTAACTTTTGCTTCCGCTATGCATTTAAATTTGTGTTGTTTGACTATGATGATATCAACTACGTCACGATACTCCCCACTGGTAATACGTGGAAATATCGGGGTGTGACATTAGAATCCTTAAAAGTCAAGTTTGAGGGTCAAAAGTGCAATAAACAATAGTTAAAACATGTTTAGACGGACCAAGGACTGATATTACAATTTCTGAAACTTTGTTGACCGGATCTGGCACTCATACCGGCCGCGTAAGACCCCCCTTATCTATTACGCGGGCCGCCTAAAAGTTGCCAGCGTCCAAAAACATGGCGGATGCCTGTAACAGCAGGTTACACCGACTTACATGCATAGTTTTCGAATTCATGAGCTTGGCCAACAGATTTTCATGCATAGGGGACACCTGTGATGATCAGGAATCACCCATAGACCTTGTTGGATTGATCTTGTGCATTCTAAGTTCCTATATAAAAAGTTCTAAGTTGCAGCCATGAACTTGTTCACTTGAAAATCATTCTAACTCACTTTCTGGAGCTCTCTGGACTTCAAGCAAGATTCCCTAAGCTTCATTTTCGTACTAAGTACTTTAATAAGCTTCCTTAACCTCTCTAATTCATGTTTTATTAGTTTAATGACCTAAAGTCAAAGCCGTCGTAATTAAGCTTTGACTTAGTGATTAATCACTAATGGTCCAGTCATTTTTCGAATTGAAAGTGGCTATGAGTTGGTAATTATGTGGGTAATAAATCCTTAAAAGGGCACCCTCTGATTTCCACTCTAACTAGGTCAATTGCCGGGTCACACATAATTATAAAAAGTCAACAGAAAGCTATTTTGCAAATAAACTCATAATTAACAATGTAGAAGCTATGAAACTTGTTTTAACACTTATATAACTTGGTAATTAATGTAAGAACATGTCTAAACATGTTCAACCCGACAATTTTGAGTTTAGGCTCGGTTCGGAACCGAAAGTCGCAAAAGTAGACTTTTGCTTTGACTTTCAGTTCTGACCCGATTTAGATTGTTTTAGAAATGCCTTAGGGTTCCATTAGGACCATGTTACATATTAGTATAACCCTCTGAGTTTATAGAATGTGGTTCCTTTGTAATCCTAGTTCGTTGCATGTTTCTGTTATATGCCTAAATTTGACCATTATGCCCTTTTCTTGTAAAAATGAGATTTTTGAAAATGTGAGAGGACAAAAACCTTCATTACTGATTTATAAACTTGTCCTAAAAATTTGACATCAGTTTGAGTTCTAAATTAGGAGTTGTGCTCAATATCGTAATTTGAAAGCTTTTTATTAATTAAACGACATAATTAGCATAAAGCCTATCTAAACCCAAATTTTGACACCAAACTTTTTACCCACTGATGTAATATAATATTTTGGGATTTTTTGAAGATTTTTATTTATTTTTAAACTGATCATAACATAGGGTTCTAGCTTTGATTCGGTAATTGTCGGTTATACCCTTTTTGCTAGTAAAATGAGTTTTACATAACATTTTGATACCAAACCTTTTGCTACTGATTTTATATGATAAAAATATCATCTTTTCTTATATAACCCGAAAATCGCTTAAAACCGACTTTTTACGCGTTTTAAACGTATAGTATGAGTTAAAACTATTTTTAACATATAAGACTTAATACCTACTGATGTTTTAAGTAAATTTTTATACTTTAATAGTAAGAAAAAGTTTTCAACTCAGATTTCCAAAATTGACCTTTAAAGCCTATGTGAAATTACCGAAACGCCCCTACGGTGCATAGTTTGGTTATAAATGATAAATTTCACATATAGGCAATATCCTACTGATATGACCTGCAAAAATAATTATTTTTACTGATCATTTCAGACCTGAACCTCAGATTAATATTTAATCTCTTTTATAAGCTTTAAAATTACCAAAATACCCCTGCTAGGCATAAATTGATTTTAAATTCGTTTTGGGTATAATGGGAGGTATCCTACTGATATCACAACATATTTAAGGCATATTAACTTGTGAAACATGTATATGACTCTTTTGGTTACCCGTTATGCATTTTTCGCGTTCGGTACGGTTTATGTGACTAGGTTGCATAAATTGACCGAAACGGGTCAAACCTTATCATTTTTATCTCAAAATCCAGAGTGTGTTTAGTTTACCCATATTATACAAGTCTTCAAACTTGTCGGGTCTAAACCACATTCTAATCCGGTCTTCGCTTAATCTTGCGTTTTGAACCGTATATCTTCCTTTAAAACTAACCGGTCTAAGTTTAGACTTAATTAAGACCCGTTAGGAATCTAATAGGTTATTAAAACCTTCATTCCAGATTTAGGAGCCCAGTAAAAGATATCTGCATTGCCAATTGTATACGGCTGGGATAAATTGTATAATTTGGTGGTGCATCTTGTATCGAGTCTTGTAATAGGTTAGATAGATCAGGGCACAATATACGAGAAAATTGAGAAATCATGTAGGATGGGCCATTTCGCACGAAATGGAATATGGGCCATTTCACACGAAATGGTATAGCCATTTCGTACGAAATGGAAAGGCCATTTCGTGTGAGTCATTTCGTGCAGAATGAGTTGCCTATAAATAGTAGCCTTGAGTCTTTCATTTGTAACGTTTTGATTCCGGTAGCGAATCTCTGCCGAAGTGTCTCCAGCATTGTAAAACGATCTGATATCAACACAAGAGACAATTAAAGTGATTCTAAGTGCAAACCAGCTGAAATAACTCCGATACGTCTGATTCTGCCTTTCGTATTGGACGAGATCTCTTCTGAACGACTCGTTTGGTCATGCAAACGATCCTACAAGTGGTATCAGAGCTCAGGAGGAAGAGATCGTACCATTTTAGCTGGAAATTTCTGATTTCTACTCACTTTCTTTACATTTTTCAAAATTAAACAAGATTTCACGGATAAAATGGCTTGATTTTCTCATATAAAGTGCGAAACACTGTTTTGACAAATCCTTGAAAGAACCTGACCTTAAATCGGCTTAAAACTTGATCAATTTTATCAAAAACTGTCCGAAAGTGTGACGTCAGCACCATTTCGCACGAATTGGATACCGGATCGTTTGAAATTGCTTCCCATTTCGTTTGAATCAGTACATCAGTTCTCCATTTCGCACGAATTGGGAGTTGTAGATCCATTCCGTTTGAACTTGCATCCATTTCGTACGAATTGAATCTCCATTTCGCACCAAGTTCATTTCGTTTGAACAGGGTTCATTTCGCTTGAAAGGTTCATTTCGTTTGAACAGGGTTCATTTCGCTTGAAAGGTTCATTTCGTTTGAGCAGGGTTCATTTCGCTTGAAAGGTTCATTCCTCTTGAAAGGTTCATTTCGTTTGAAGAATTTCATTTCATTTGAAAGTTTGTGTTCGTGAATTTTTTATAACCAAATCATGGAGAACGAGTTCTACAACGCCTTTGCTAGCCCGATTACTATAACTCAGAATACAATGCTAGAAAATGAAACGGGCACAACGCAAAAACCGCCTAAGCTTATGAGTATTGAGGAGTATAGTGGATGGGCGAAACATTTTGAAAATTGGGTTCAAGCATATTACTTAGATGCATGGGAATATACTGAATTTCGATATATTAGACCGGTTAAGGACAACAGACAGAAGGTTGATATTAAAGATCTAGATGTTGATGAGAAAAAGAAATACAAAAATGAAAAGATAATGGTTAGTCTCTTGCAACAAGCTATTAAGGAAGAAATCTTGATTTTACTTCAACACAACGGAAGTGCACATTCGATATGGAAAGAATTAAAATCAAAGTTTGTTGGAAGTAAACAGATGATCAAGAACAAAACGTCGCTTATGAAGAAAGAATTTGATCTATTCCGTGGATTAAAAACTGAAAACACCAAGCAGATTATAGAAAGATATTGCAATTTAGTGAAGAATATGAAAAGAATGAACATCAATAAAGATAAAGAAGAATTGATTGAAAAGTTGGCCGATGCATTGCCACAAGATGTTTGGGGCACATATCTTATGGTGTTGAAAATAAAGAGGAATTTGACAATTTAACGCTGAGCAATTTTATTGAACAATTCGAAGCTCAAGAGATGGAACAACAAAAGATAGCGATAATGAAGAACTATGATGGTGAACAAGACATTGGTCTGTATTACAAAGGAGGTACTAGTGATAAGACCCACATTGCACCAAAGATTGAAACTGCGTTCAATGCAAAAAGTTCTTCTTGAGGTTCATCTCAGGGATCAAGTAGCAAAACTGGATTTTCTTCATATCCATCATTCGATCCAAATTTTTCAGCAACAAAGAGTGGCAAAGTTCTACAATGCAACATTGCACTAAATCTTGAGAATGATCAATATTATTCTGAAGAAGTAGCCAAAAGTCATATGTCTTTATTGGTGACTGTGTTAGAATCTTATGGGAGTTTAGTTGCAGGAAGGATTGGAAATCCAATGTTGACAAAAGAGGATTACGATCAGATTGATGTTGAAGAGATGGAACTTATGGATATTAAGTGGTGTTTGGCTAGTGTGTTGAGAAGAGCTGAGAAGTTTAAACAAATTACGGGAAGAGATGATTTTCGTGATGCAAATGTTTCTACTTTAGGATTTGATAAATCTAAAGTTACTTGTTTTTGTTGCAGGGAAAAAGGGCATTTCAAGCGAGAATGCACAAACCGCGAAGCAAGTGGAGCTCAAAACCCATTCAGCAACAATGATTGTTATCGAAAAGCAATTTACCATCAAGTTGCTCAACAGCCGTATCAACAACAACCACAAACTGCTCATGCTAAGAAGGTGATCGAAGAGTCATCAAGAAAACCTTGTTATGGTATAATAGATCAAGAGGATGAAAGATTGCCAGAAGGTTTTAGCTGGGACAAATATTGTCCGGATGAAGAGATCTTAAAGGCTAAAGCTTTTGTTGCTCAAATTGTTGAAGATAGTGCTGATGATAATTCGTATTGGGCAGATAGTATGAAAGAGCACTTAAAATATCTAGCCAAAAGAGATGCTGAAAGGGCTCGAATGACAAAGAAGAAGGTTAAAAAACAAGATGACAGTGATGATGATTATTGGGCAGATAAAATGAAAGAGTATTTAAAATTTCTAGATGAAAGAGATAAAGAAAGAAGGAAAGATAAGAATGATGAAGAAAAGGTTCTAGTGATAAAGGACAAAGAAATTCCAGCTTTCGAGATTAAAAAGGAAGCTGATGCAGAAAAGATGCCTGAGAATTGTGAAAACTGTGAGACTCTGACAAAGCACAACGATGAGTTGATTCACAACATGAACAGATTGAAAGAATCATATGATGTCTTAAACAAAGCCATGAATCAATATAACGAGTCAAGCAGTGAACAAGCTACAGCCATGAAGACACTCAATGGAGCATACATGATAAAGCAGGAAATGGTCAATTATTACATTGATATGTGTGCTGAGCTTGAAAAGAAGTTAGAAACTCAGAGGATAGAAACTGAAAGAGTAAACAAATTGTTAAAAAGTTACTCATGTTCTTCTTATGTGAGTGACAGGATTTACCCTACAGTTGAAGGCATGAAGGCGTTTGAAGAAAAAGATATTGAAGTGAAGAATTCTGGTAAGAAACAAAGTTTTGGCTATAACAAGTGTCCACCCCCGCTTGAAAATGGATATTCTCCACGAAATCCAAATTCAGAAAGAGTCAAAAAGGCAACCAACTTACAGTGGGAATCTGAGCCTTCAGATAACTTGCAAGACAACATTGATGTGAAGTTCACATCATCTGACACTGATCATGAGTCCGAGATAATTAAGAAAGTTGTTGATCAGGTGTTGGATAAAGATGAAACATAGGAGTAAAAGTCAGAGTCAAAGTCTGAGTCCGACACTTCAAGTCCAACAGTCAAAAAGGACAAACGGGTTTATAATAAAGATTTTCTGTTATCACAAAATAATTTGAATGACGAAACATCCAAAGTGGCATATACTTTGAATGATTCCGACAAATTATATTCCGATGAAGAATTTCCAATAAGAGGTGTTAGAACTGAAATGATTAACAAGGTTTTCAAACTAACAGAAATTAATATTTCTGAAATAAAAGATGTAAATCTTTCTGAAAAACCTAAATCTTACACCTCAAGAGTTCAACAAAGGTTAAACAAGAAAAAAGGGTTACAGTTCTGGTTCAGGTTATCGAAAGAAACCAAACCATAACGGTAATTTCAAAAAGAAGGGATTGGGTTTTATTCCACCAGAAAATCATAAAAATGAAAAAACTTATAAACCAAAAACTGTTTTTGTTTCAGGAACATCATCTGAAGAAGAAAAAGAGCAAGTGTTCAGAAAGCAAACAAACAAAGAATTCCTTGCTAAGAAACAAGAGGGAATGAAGAAGGAAGTTGCTCAGAAGAAGAAAGAGACGAGAACCTGTTTTCAATGCAAAACAGTTGGTCATATTGCCAGGAATTGTCCAAAGGCAATCCAAACAAAACAGGGAGTCTCTGAAAAAATAAAAGAAAAGATGGTTGAGAATGAACCACCAACCAAACAATTTAAAGTTTTCAAAAATTCAAAGTTTGAGGTTGGTGAAAGTTCAAAAAGTTTTTACAAAAGAAAGGTGAATCTTGACAACCACAAGTGGGTTGTTAAGAAATCTGATGATAGTTCTAGCAATGATTCTGATTTGACAAAATCAGAGGAGCTATTTTCTAGCAATGAATCTGACTCGTCAAAGTAAGAGGAGCCAGAAGTTGTGCTAAAAGGTGAAAAGTCAGTACCGCCTTTGGATGATGCAAATTTTCCACCATTGCGGGCTGAAAATTTAAAATCAAAAATTAGAAAATTGAGATTTCAAATCAATTTTTTTCTGAAAAGAAAGAATTTGATGTTGAAAAAGCCTTTAATCCCACGGTTCAAAATATTTTTGGGAAGATGGTTGACGGGAAGGTCAAAGGTGTAAAGGAATTTTATGAGAAGAAAACAAAAAAACCATATGAAGATGTGTCATCCCAGGTTAATAACTGGGATAGAACCTATCATGACTAAACTCTGGACTTGCCGGAGCTCCCAAGTTGGTAATCGTGGAGCAGAAATCGGCATCTTTCTTGAGAAATTCACATCTGTGAATTTTCGACCTACAAGTGGTTGAAAAGGGGTTTTCACCTACAAGTGGTTAATCAAGGTCATTAAGTTGAACTTGATTTAACTTTCATACAAATGGTTGAAGAAACAATGTGATGAATATATCCCCGATCTTTCGAAGTGAAATCAACAAAACTAATTTTCCAGAAAAACCATTTGATTAAAACAAACTTAAGTGTTTTGAAATCATAATGGGAAAATAGTTTGTTGTCAGGGGGAGTTCTGATTGTTTATGCCAAGTGGATGGCGATTTGAAGCAATTCACAACAGTTGTCACTTTATTTGTACAGTTTTTTTTCAAATTTTCTTTAAATGATTTTGAATTTTAGGGGGAGTAAGAAATTTCAAAATCCAAAAACATTAGAAAATTTGAAAAAGCCAAAAACATGATAAAAATTCAAAATGAGTTTTGTTGTGAAAAATAGGAAATGATAGTACATCAGTAGACAATCACAGTACGCTAAAGAATTGGAAAGTCAAAATGTGATAAACGGTCTCACTGATGATATGCCAGTAGGTTTTTGCACGCTTAGTAGATTGTGTTCGAGATATAAACCTAAATATCATACTTATTTATTTCGTGGGGAACATCTCTCGGATATATGGGTAACCCCCGAAATCTTGTTTGAAGGGCTTTCTATTTCTGACATACTAGGTCTTTGTGCGTGGTGATATCTGGGGTATTATACCTGGACTTCTGATTTTGCGGGAGCAATAGCCTAGTCCTCGTATAATACGTTACTTTGGTTTAATCATAAAGCCCACCCTCGGCATAAAAAATGATAAAACATTGAAAAATGCTAATCATGTGTTGTTGTAAAGAAGATCCCCAAGGGGGACCCACCTAAAGTCGAACAATCATCTCTTTGATTTTGCGGAAGCAATAGCCTGAGCTCTCATGGTCTCGCTTTTAACCCCTTACAGATATCATTAGTGTACATTCACCTGTAAGACTGAATATAGGAGTCTGGATACGGGAGTATATTCTGAGGTGGGACATGCGAATAAGTTTAAGTGATTAAAACACTAATCTCGTATCTCGAAACAGTTGAACTTTGTGTGAAAATTTAAGTGGATCAGTATACTGACAATCTAAGTGAATCATTTAAAACTTAAAGTGTTTAAAGCTCAACGGTGCTAGTGATTGGTCTCAAAAATTGATATGATTCTCTTACACAAACTCACAAAAATAGTGTCTGTAAATATTTCTTTACTGCTTTTCATTTAAAAACAAAAATCCAAAAAGATTGTGTTTTAGCATTTTTTTTTTGAAATTCAAAAAGATTTTATTTCATCTTATTTTTGACAACTGATGTTGAAAAGCTGATTTTCAAAATTCCGAATGCTAAACATGATGAACAAAAGGTTTGGGAGAGTGTGTTTAAGATGAAGAGTGAAGTTAAAAGTTTGAGAAAATTTTGAGAAATGTCATAATCTACAAGTGATGGTTTGAGATTGTTTTCATAAGTGGTCTCTTAATTTGTCAAAATTGTTAAATTTGTGAAATTTACTTTTAGGTAGAGTTTGTGCAGGTTGAAGAAACCAGGTTCCGATTCCTGTGGACTTTCAGCATGAGGATATGTAGATTTAAGCCAGGTTTCTGATTTTGTGGATATAGAGAGCCAGGTTTCGATCTTAGAACCTGTGAAAGATATAAGAGCCAGGCTTCTGATCCAAAGACTGTGAATTCCAGACTGTGATCCCAGCTTATCGAAAGGGAGAGTCTGAAGACATCAAGAGGGAGTTTGAATGGGAAAGAGCCAGGTTTGAATCCTGATGTTCACGCAAGCTGCTGATACTGATGAACTTAAGGAATCAAGAGATCTGATCAAGAGAATTAGAGAGAGGATAGAGTCAGGTTGAGATTCTGGAAAAGAGAAAGAATAGATAAAGATTGAGGATGCTTACAATGGAGAATACTTTGGAGAGAGCGAGAAGACTGATAAAGACTGAAGATGTGACATACCGTAGACTCAACACCGAAGACTTCATCAACATCCAAGGGGGAGTCTGTTGGTGCATATGTCTGTCGACTTCGTCTTGTATCGAGTCTTGTAATAGGTTAGATAGATCAGGGCACGATATACGAGAAAATTGAGAAATCATGTAGGATGGGCCATTTCGCACGAAATGGTATAGCCATTTCGTACGAAAAGGAAAGGCCATTTCGTGTGAGTCATTTCGTGTGGAATGAGTTGCCTATAAATAGTAGCCTTGAGTCTTTCATTTGTAACGTTTCGATTCCGGTAGCGAAGCTCTGCTGAAGTGTCTCCATCATTGTAAAATGATCTGATATCAATACAAGAGACAATTAAAGTGATTCTAAATGCAAACCAGCTGAAATAACTCCGATACGTCTGATTCCGCCTTTCGTATTGGATGAGATCTCTTCTGAATGACTCGTTTGGTCGTGCAAACGATCCTACATAATTTGCTCAGGTGAATACTTTTAACTTATTTTCACTTATACGGGCTTGGGGTACGGTATATAAAATACCGCTTGGACGGGTATTGAATTTTTAATCGAATGAAGGTTAAATCATTGAGATAACCCGTTTAATCTGTTTTGTTTATTCTAAGCCTTTGGGGGTTAATGACCATGTCCTGGATATCCTCGGCTCATTCATTGAAATGGCCACGACTTAAGCACGGGGTGTAGGCATACACCTGCCGATGCGTATGTAAAAATAATGTACCCACCTGTTCGAGAATAACTCGCCGTGGGATATATTATGTGGCGTGTCTATTAATCTTTAACCTGGTTTTCAACCCGGGCTACTGAACGTATAATAAACATGTAATTCTTTAACAAGTTTATTTTTAAATAATTATCCCAAGTTATAAAAGATATTTTGTGCCTTGTGCATTCAAATCAATTTTCTTAAAAATTTTCAAAATGAGTCGGTTAATTGTATTTACCAGTGTAAACTGACGTATTTTCCAAAAATGCTAAGTGCAGGTACTAGACGGAATAGGCTGGCTACTCCTAGCATCAATAAAGAGTCTTGCAAGCTTAGATGTTTATAAATATGTTGAACAATAATCCTTTTTACTTTGATCCGCCTGTGGATCCCTTATAACCATTTTTGTAATAATTGATATTACTTCCATTCGGTTTGTAATGTTTTTATCTTTCGACTTCCGCTGTGTATTAAACTGTGATAAATTGTCTATGATGATATCAACTACGTCACGATACTCCCCACCGGGCCCACCGGTAATACGTGGAAATATCGGGGTGTGACAGGTTGGTATCAGAGCCAACATTGAGTGAATTAAACACTAGCCTTTTGTGTTTAATCTCAATGACACTGTTTGCACATTCCTCGACTTCCGAGTCTTGACAAAGAACTTAGGATTAATCCTAATTTTTTTTATTTTGTCCTTTATTGTTTTCCTTTGTTGTTTCTTTTGTTTGTTTTGACAGGTTCAACAAAATGTCACCAAGGTTTTGAAGAGGAGGACGAGGCAAAGGGCCATTCAACGCCCCCAACGATCACGAGGCTGGACCGTCCCACCGGCGAACTCCGTCTGTTACAATGAGCACAAGTCCTCAAGAGGATTGGAGGATATATTTGGAGCCTGTGAGGCGATCTGTCTCGCTAAGTTCATCACCCTCTTACCATCATTCTTTTGGGCTGCAATCGGAGAACGAGCCCAATGATTTGCACCACTCTTACCTACCACTGCAGCGGTCGGGGTCACACCGCGCGTTTCAAGACCCGACCCCATATTTCCAGAGCCGGTTTAACCCGGCAAATCTGATTAAAGAACCAATGGGTCATAACCCATTGGGCCCGAAGACCATTTCCCGTAGGCTCAGGACATGGAGATGGAAGATGACCCGGATCCCGCCGAACCACAATCTGGGACACCTACTCACCCCATCGAGATTTCGGATGGGTCGTCTTTTCATGGATCACCTTATTGTGGTCCAAAAAACTATGAGGCAAGGTTTGCCTAATACGACTGGGTGTTCACTCCTTCCTACAACCCATGTAGCAGCAACAACAACAGGATCCCTCTGAGGATTCACGTTTTGTAGCGGTCACTCCACCACCACCACCGCCAGAGCAGCAGCCGCCCCCGGAGCCACCGAGGCGGAGAAGATCAAACGCACGGATGTTCGTGCGATGGGGATTCCGTTTCAGCACCCCTCAACCTTCCAGTGGCAGCCACTACCCGCCACTTTATGAAGACCCGCAGATGGGTGGGCCTTCAAACCCCGTTTCTGAGGTGGACTCTGCGCCAGTCGCACCGCCACCAGTGGGTTATGATAACCCGATTCCTTCATACGCCGGTCCAGCGGCGTATAACCCTTTTGAGTAGCCAGCCCATACTAACTACAACTACGCCGAAGTTGACCCATACCTTGTAGCGGCGAACTACAATGCTCTTCATCCCGAGGGGCCCTATGGAGTCCCATATCAGACTGGGTACCCGCCCTATGGGTACCAATACCCGCCACCTCCTCAACCTCCACAGCATCAGCAGCCGCCGCAGCCGCCACTGATACCGCCACCGCAGCAACAAGAGATTCTTCAAAGGTTGAGTCAGGTGGAACGGGAGGTTCAAGAAAAGCGTAGGAACCACCGAGGATTTCTCAAATGTCTGGCGAATTTAATCAAGGGAAAGAAGAAAAGGGATTTTTGATGATTCCTTATTTATTTATTGTATTGTAATTTCCGTGTTTCAATCAAGTCCCTGCGTGGACATCTATTTATGTATTCAGTCCCTGCGAAGACTTGTATTTCTAGTTTAGCCCCTGCGTAGGCAAGTCATTTCTGTTAAAGTCCCGTTTAGGGCATTTATGTACTCTTTTTATTTAATTATGGAATGTGTTAAATTTAAAATTTCAATTATCATTATATGAATGAAAATAATATATGAAATATAATAAAGTATCATTCCTTTTAAAAATTAATCTGCCATTATATATTAAAGAAAAATCTTAAAGGCAAAACCTAGCCATGTGTCATTTTAAGACAGGGCCATGATGGTAGTTCCTTGTAAGATTTAAAATCCTTGTTAAGATCTGAAAACATGTTAACACTCCTGGCAAATGTGATTCGATAAAATCACATAAGTCATCCTTATATTGGATCCTTCCAATTCCTTTCTTATTTTAAACATCCATTAGTGATGTAATGCCTGCGGGCCATAATCATTGTCATATAAGACAAAAGACAGTTGTAGTCTATAAACTCCCTGTCAAGAAAGGTAATGAACTATGATTCAATGCCTTAATGCCTCGATACTATAAAATCATTGCTTATAAAATTAAATTGTCCCTGTGACTTGGCCTTTTTTTTGCCATTATAATATATTAATAAATTATGACTGAAGATAATTATGATAAAATCCTGAATGAATATGTTTAATAAATTAACCAATATGGTTTATTTATACCATGGTTAATAAATCATCAAGAGGACAATTCTGTTATAAACTTCTAAATAAATCATTGTCATTACTTTATGTAGCAAACAAGCTACATGGCAGAATCAGAAGAAGTCAACAGTCATCCAAGGGAGAATCATGATACTACCAGGATCAACGTAACTGGTGCAGAACTTCAAGCATTGATTGATAATGCTGTTACCAAGGCCATGGATAGGCAGTTTAATGAATCTAGTGGTACTCATTCCAAATCACACCCTAAGACTCACTCTGTGGCCCATAGTAAGCCACCATCTAAAACTCACAAGTCAAAGAAAGATGATGGCCAGCACTCTTCAAATCAGCATAGCGTTCCATCTAAGAAGATTGTATTTGATAAGGAGCCACGAGCAAAAACCTGTTCTTATAAGTATTTCGTCTCCTGCAAGCCCAGGGATTTCACTTGGGAAAAAGGAGCTATTGATTGCATGACGTGGCTAGATGAGATGGACACGGTAGTTGATATCAGTGGATGTGCAGAGCGAGATGTTGTGAAGTATGTTTCACAGTCATTCAAAGGAGAAGAACTAGCTTGGTGGAGGTCTCTAATCTAAGCTACTAGAAAAATCCCGTTGTACAACCTGTCTTGGGATCAGTTTGTCGCTTTGATCAAAGAGAATTTTTGTCCACGACATGAGGTTGAGAAGATCGAGACTGACTTCCTGACATTGGTTATGAAGAATTTGGATTGTCAAGCATACCTTACAAGTTTTAATACCATGTCTCGATTGGTTCCTAATTTGGTAACGCCAGAAACCAAACGAATAGCCCGTTTCATTGGGGGTTTAGCCCCGGAGATCAAAGCCAGTGTGAAGGCATCCTGACCTACTACCTTTAGGTCTGTACCTGATTTATCTTTGTCTCTTACCCTCGACGCGGTCAGGCAAAGATCACTTAGGAATTCGGACGAGGGAAAGAGGAAGCGTGAGGATGAGAACTCACGACGTTCCGATAAGAAGCACAAAGGGAACTTTGATCACAAGAAGAGTTCCGGGTTTATAAAGGATGATCAACAGTCGGGTGAAAAGCCCAAGTGTAAAATTTGCAAGAAACGTCATCTAGGAAAATGCAGGTACGAATCGAAATCCCAATCGCAGCCCAGGGGTTGTGGGATTTGTAAGTCGAATGAGCATAAGACGTTAGACTGCAAGAAGATAAAGGATGCGACGTGCTATAATTGTAACGAAAAGGGGCACATCAAGTCCAACTGCCCAAAGTATGCCAAGAAACCCGAAGAAGGCAAAAAGACCAATGCTAGGGTCTTTCAAATGAATGCACGGGAAGCGGTGCAGGATGATAACGTGATAACAGGTACCTTCCTTATTAATGATGTTTATGCAAGGGTATTATTTGATTCGGGTGCAGATAAGTCATTTGTTGATGATAAGTTTTGTAAATTGTTAAATCTGCCTGTTAAAACCCTAAGCATAAAGTATGAAGTAGAATTGGCCGATGGTACCATAGAAACTGCCTCAACTGTGTTAGATGGATGTTTTATATCCATTAGGAACCACTCCTTTCCGTTATCCTTGCTTCCTTTGAAATTAGCTGGTTTTGACATAGTGATAGGCATGGATTGGTTATCTCATAACAAAGCCCAGATCGTTTGCGACAAGAAACAAGTGGTTGTCAAGACTACGTATGGTGAGCCACTTACCATACAAGGAGATACTCAGTATGGGTTGCCTAAGCAAGTGTCTATGCTTAAGGCATCAAGGTGTTTGAAGAAAGGTTGTGTCATCTACACGGCACAAGTAACTATTGATGAATCAAAGCCTAAGGTTGAAGACATCCCTGTCATTTCAGAATATCCAGACGTATTCCCTAAAGAACTACCTGGTTTACCCCCAGATAGGCAAGTAGAGTTCAGAATCGACATTATTCCTGGAGCAGCACCTGTTGCAAGAGCACCTTACAGGTTAGCACCAACAGAGATGAAAGAATTGAGGACTCAATTGGATGATTTGTTAGCCAAAGGTTTTATTCGGCCTAGTTCATCTCCCTGGGGAGCACCGATTCTGTTTGTAAAGAAGACGGATGGATCGATGCGTCTATGCGTCTATGCATCGATTATCACAAGCTTAACAAGGTCACAATCAAGAACAGATATCCATTGCCCAGGATCGACGATCTGTTCGATCAATTGCAAGGGGCAAGTTACTTCTCCAAGATTGACTTGAGGTCAGGTTACCATCAGCTGAAGATTAGAGATGAAGATGTGCATAAGACTGCATTCAGAACTCGTTATGGTCATTACGAGTTCTTAGTGATGCCTTTTGGTCTCACTAATGCATCAGCAGCGTTCACAGATCTCATGAATCGCGTTTGCAAACCCTACTTGGACAAGTTTGTTATCGTCTTCATTGATGACATTCTTATTTATTCAAAGAATCAGACTGACCATGAGAAGCACCTTCGTTGTATTCTTAAACTTCTTCAGCATGAGAAGCTCTACGCCAAGTTTTCAAAATGTGAGTTTTGGCTTCGTGAAGTCCAATTTCTTGGACATGTGGTTAGTGAGCGTGGTATCCAGGTGGATCCCGCTAAGATTGAAGCCATCATGAATTGGCAAGAGCCAAAGACGCCCACAGAGATTCGTAGCTTTTTGGGTCTGGCAGGATATTACAGGCGTTTTATTGAGAATTTCTCAAGGATTGCAGCACCCCTAACCTCACTAACTCGCAAGAATATCAAGGTTGACTGGGGTCCTAAGCAGCAAGGGTCCTTTGACATTCTTAAGCAGAAATTGAGCAATGCACTTGTGTTGACATTGCCCGATGGAATAGAGGAATTTGTGGTATATTGCGACGCATCACACACTGGTATGGGATGTGTGCTCATGCAGAAAGGCAAGGTTATTGCCTATGCTTCTTGACAATTAAAGGTGCACGAAAAGAATTACACCACCCATGACTTGGAATTGGGTGCCGTTGTGTTTGCACTAAAACTTTGGAGGCATTATTTATATGGTACCAAGTGTGTGATCTATTCTGATCACAAGAGCCTTCAACATCTGTTTAATCAGAAAGATCGGAACATGAGACAGCTTCGATGGATGGAGACACTAAATGATTATGATTGTGAAATCCGATACCATCCAGGTAAGGCGAATGTGGTCGCCGATGCCTTGAGCAGAAAAGAAAGGGTTAAGCCCATTAGAATCAATGCCAAGAGCATTGAATTGAAGAACAGTTTAAATGAAATATTGTTAGCCGCTCAGAAGGAAGTTGTATTAGGAGCCAACTATCCGAATGAAAAGTTGGGAGTAACTGCTGAGCAGTTATCATATGGCAAGGATGGAATCCTAAGATTGAATGGACGAATATGGGTTTCAATTTATGGAGGACTTAGGGATGTGATTCTTCAAGAAGCCCGTAACTCCAAATATTCTGTTCATCCTGGCTGTGATAAGATGTACCAGGATTTGAAGGCAAATTATTGGTGGATAGGCTTGAAGAAGTCTATAGCCACTTATGTGGCCAAATGTCTGACATGTGCTCAGGTTAAAGCCGAACACCAGAAGCCGTCAGGTTTGCTGCAACAGCCTGAACTTCCCACCTGGAAGTGGGAAATGGTAACTATGGATTTCATCACAAAGTTACCAAAGAGAAAGTGAGGAAATGATACTATCTGGGTTATAGTTGACAGGTTGACTAAGTCAGCCCACTTCTTACCTATTAAGGAAACACACAACACAGATAAGTTAGCTCAGCTGTACGTGGACAAGATTGTATCTCTACATGGAGTGCCAGTGTCTATCATCTCTGATAGGGATACGAGATATACATCGCATTTCTGGAAAAGCTTTCAGCAATCCCTAGGCACTCGATTAAACTTCAGCACTGCATATCATCCTCAGATGGATGGTCAAAGTGAACGTACTATACAAACACTCGAGGATATGCTACGAGCTTGTGTTATTGACTTAGGAGGAAGTTGGGATGTTCATCTTCCATTGATTGAATTCTCATACAATAATAGCTATCATTCGAGTATTCAAGCTGCACCTTTTGAAGCTTTGTATGGAAGAAAGTGCAGAACGCCCGTTTGTTGGGCGAAAGTTGGAGATGTCCAACTAACAGGACCTGATATAGTCCTGGAGATGACAGATAAGATTATACAGATACGAGATCGTCTCAAAGCTGCCAGGGATAGGCAGAAAAGCTACGCAGACAAAAGGCGTAAACCTCTAAAATTCGAGGTAGGTGACAAAGTATTACTGAAAGTATCACCCTGAAAAGGGGTAATGCGATTTGGCAAGAAAGGTAAGTTAAGCTCAAGATATATAAGACCATTCGAGATCATCTAATGTGTTGGAACAGTGGCTTACAAGTTAAACCTGCCTGAAGAGCTCAGTGGTATTCATAATGTGATCCACATCTGCAACCTAAAGAAGTGTCTAGCTGATGAATCACTAGTCATGTCACATGAGGATGTGCATATAGATGAGAGCTTAAAGTTTGTCGAAAATCCTTTGTCGATCGGGGAAGAAGCTTCGAAAGAAGCATGTACCGATTGTAAAGGTTAAATGGGATGCCCGTAGAGGTCCCGAGTATACGTGGGAGGTAGAGTCCACAATGAAACAGAAGTACCCTCATTTATTTCAGTAAATATCAAGGTCGAGATTTGTTTTAAGGGGGGTGAGGATGTAACACCTCGTAAAATCATGACCAATATAATGAAGACACGTGTCATAAGCTTTAAACTTGTAATGGATTAAATATGAGGGACTAAAGTTGACAAACAAAGAAAGTATGTGTGTAAAAGGATTCAAAGTGTCAACATTTGATAATTATACCTTTCAACAACCCTACACAATATTTATACCCTTAAACGAATGAATTATGAATCATAGGAAGCCGTTTGTGGAAGAAAGTGAAAGTTTACAAACCGCAAGGGTTAAATGTGTCAACATGTTTAATTTATACCTCTGAGTGACCTTCTAACGAACCCAAAGATTTGTAACCATTAAATATGCTCCCAAGAATAAGTGATAAAAATTTCACAAGGTTTCGATATCATATGAGGAAAATACGTTAACATTCGTAAATAAGGGGTTAAAAGCGTCAACGTTGAAATTCAGGACTTTTCGGTGATCGTATAACAAATCGGAAGCTTAACAAAGTTTGTTTATAACTTAGAATCTTTAAAAGTCAAGTTTGAGGGTCAAAAGTGCAATAAAAAATAGTTAAAACATGTTTAGAAGGAACAGGGATGATATTGCAATTTCTGAAACTTTGTTGACCGAGTCTGGCACTCATACCGGCTGCGTAAGACCCCCCTATCTCTTACGCGGGCCGCCTAAAAGTTGCCAGCGTCCAAAAACATGGCAGATGCCTTTAACAGCATGTTACACCGACTTACATGCATGGATTTCGAATTCAGGAGCTTGGCCAACAGATTTTCATGCATAGGGGACACCTATGATGATCAGGACTCACCCATAGACCTTGTTGGATTGATCTTGTGCATTCTAAGTTCCTATATAAAGAGTTCGAAGTTGCAACCATGAACTTGTTCACTTGAAAATCATTCTAACTCACTTTCTGGAGCTCTCTGGACTTCAAGCAAGATTCCCTAAGCTTCATTTTCATACTAAGTACTTCAGTAAGCTTCCTTAACCTCTCTAATTCATGTTTTATTAGTTTAATGACCTAAAGTCAAAGCCGTCGTAATTAAGCTTTGACTTAGTGATTAATCACTAATGGTCCAGTCATTTTTCGAATTGAAAGTGGCTATGAGTTGGTAATTATCTGGGTAATAAACCCTTAAAAGGGCACCCTCTGATTTCCACTCTAACTAGGTCAATTGTCGGGTCAAACATAATTATAAAAAGTCAACAGAAAGCTATTTTGCAAATAAACTCATAATTAACAATGTAGAAGCTATTAAACCTATTTTAACACTTATATAACTTAGTAATTAATGTAAGAACATGTCTAAACATGTTCAACCCGACAATTTTGAGTTTAGGCTCGGTTCGGAACCGAAAGTCGCAAAAGTAGACTTTTGCTTTGACTTTCCGTTCTGACCCGATTTAGATTGTTTTAGAAATGCCTTAGGGTTCCATTAGGACCATGTTACATATTAGTATAACCCTCTGAGTTTATACAATGTGGTTCCTTTGTAATCCTAGTTCGTTGCATGTTTCCGATATATGCCTAAATTTGACCATTATGCCTTTTTCTTGTAAAAATGAGAATTTTGAAAATGTGAGAGGAAAAAAACCTTCATTACTGATTTATAAACTTGTCCTAAAAATTTGACATCAGTTTGAGGTCTAAATTAGGAGTTGTGCTCAATATCGTAATTTGAAAGCTTTTTATTAATTAAACGGCATAATTAGCATAAATCCTATCTAAACCCAAATTTTGACACCAAACTTTTTACCCACTGATGTAATATAATATTTTGGGATTTTTGAAGATTTTTATTTATTTTTAAACTGATCATATCATAGGGTTCTAGCTTTGATTCGGTAATTGTCGGTTATACCCTTTTTGCTAGTAAAATGAGTTTTACATAAAATTTTGATACCAAACCTTTTGCTACTGATTTTATATGATAAATAAAATATTTTAAGCCTTCTTGTCTGATAAAATTATCAGTTTTTCTTATATAATCCGAAAATCGCTTAAAACCGACTTTTTACGCGTTTTAAACGCATAGTATGAGTTAAAACTATTTTTAACATATAAGACTTAATACATACTGATGTTTTAAGTAAATTTTTATACTTTAACAGTAAGAAAAAGTTTTAAACTCAGATTTCCAAAATTGACCTTTAAAGCCTATGTGAAATTACCAAAACGCCCATATGGTGCATAGTTTGGTTATAAATGATAAATTTCACATATAGAAAATACCCTAATGATATGACCTGCAAAAATAATTATTTTTACTGATCATTTCAGACCTGAACCTCAGATTAATACTTAATCTCTTTTATAAGCTTTAAAATGACCAAAATACCCCTGCGAGGCATAAATTGATTTTAAATTCGTTTTGGGCATAATGAGAGGTATCCTACTGATATCACAACATATTTAAGGCATATTAACTTGTGAAACCTGTATATGACCCTTTTGGTTACCCGTTATGCATTTTTCGCGTTCGGTACGGTTTATGTGACTAGTTTGCATAAATTGACCGAAACGGGTCAAACCTTATCATTTTTATCTCAAAATCCAAAGTGTGTTTAGTTTACCCATATTATACAAGTCTTCAAACTTGTCGGGTCTAAACCACATTCTAATCTGGTCTTCGCTTAATCTTGCATTTTGAACCGTATATCTTCCTTTAAAACTAACCGGTCTAAGTTTAGACTTAATTAAGACCGTTAGGAATCTAATAGGTTATTAAAACCTTCGTTCCAGATTTAGGAGCCCAATAAAAGTTATCTGCATTACCAATTGTATACGGCTGGGATAAATTGTATAATTTGCTCAGGTAAATACTTTTAACTTATTTTCCCTTATACGGGCTTGGGGTACGGTATATAAAATACCGCTTGGTCGGGTATTGAATTTTTAATCGTATGAAGGTTAAATCAATGAGATAACTCGTTTAATCTGTTTTGTTTATTCTAAGCCTTTAGGGGGTTAATGACCATGTCCTGGATATCTTCGGCTCATTCATTGAAATGGCCACGACTTAAGCACGGGGTGTAGGCATACTCCTGCCGGTGCGTATGTAAAAATATTGTACCCACCTGTTCGAGAATAACTCGTCGTGGGATATATTATGTGGTGTGTCTATTAATCTTTAACCCGGTTCTAACCCAGGCTATTGAACGTATAATAAACATGTAATTCTTTAACAAGTTTATTTTTAAATAATTATCCCAAGTTATAAAAGATATTTTGTGCCTTGTGCATTCAAATCAATTTTCTTAAACATTTTCAAAATGAGTCGGTTAATTGTATTTACCAGTGTAAACTGACGTATTTTCCAAAAAGGCTAAGTGAAGGTACTAGACGGAATAGGCTGGCTACTCCTAGCATTAATAAAGATTCTTGCAAGCTTAGATGTTTATAAATCTGTTGAACAATAATCCTTTTTACTTTGATCCGCCTGTGGATCCCTTACAACCATTTTTGTAATAATTGATATTACTTCCATTCGGTTTGTAATGTTTTTATCTTTCGACTTCCGCTGTGTATTAACTTGTGATAAATTGTCTATGATGATATCAACTACGTCACAATACTCCCCACCGGGCCCACCGGTAATACGTGGAAATATCGGGGTGTGACAGTATCTCGCCTCATCTCCGACACCGAAAAGAAAAACTCGGATCGATTTCAACAACTGGAATCGAATTTTAGAAATCAACAAGCTAGTATTCAAAACATTGAAAAACAATTAAGTCAACTAGCTCAAAATATCTCCGAGAGACCATAAGGCACGTTACCAAGTAATACCGAAACCAACCCAAAGGCGCAAGTACATCTCATCACATTGAGAAACCGTACCGTGGGTCCCGAGGAGGCTCCATTACCTCCAATTGAAAAAAGCCGATCTAGCCAAACCATAACTCCACCAACGCCCCAACAAGAGACGGCTCCTCCCCCAAATCAAGAGCCCACCAAGAATCCTCCGGTTCCATACCCCGGTCGGTTAATTCACAAAGTTCGAAAAGTTGCTAAAACAATTTCATGTTAATATTCCATTTATCGAAGTCATAACCCAAATGCCTAAATATTCAAAATTTATGAGGGACTTCCTCACTCACAAAAGGAAAATTGAATCATTGCAATTAGTTAATTTAAGCGAAGAATGCTTCGCCTTGCTACTCAACAAACTCCCGCAAAAGAAGATTGACCCTGGAAGCTTCACAATCCCTTGTTCGATTGGGGAATCTCCCCTTCGCAATGCACTAGCCGACCTCGGGGCTAGCATCAACCTCATACCCGCATCAATGTTCGACCGACTCGGCCTAGGGAAAACAAGCCCTACAAAAATGAGCATACAACTCGCCGATAGGTCCGTCAAATATCCACAAGGTGTCGCTGAAAATCTATTAGTCAAAGTCGGCGAATTTGTCTTCCCAGCCGACTTTTTCATACTAGATATGGAGGAAGATACCGAAGTACTACTCATCTTAAGGAGGCCATTCCTAGCTACGGCCCACGCAGTGGTAGACATGAACGGTGGAACACTAATATTGAGGGTTGGGGACAAGGAAATGAAGTTCGGAGTTGGAAAGAGAGTAGAGGACAATGACCCGGTCAATTACAAGAAGGTCATAGACTCATGTTTGGATTATGCTCTCCGACGGTGCAACATGGGATGCAAAACATCCCACTTGGGTAACATATGACTGGGCTTTGGGTCTAGCCAAGGACCCTTATAAACGTGGCGCACCACAGAGGCATTCTGCGGAACTATCCTTAGTTCAGTTTAGATTAATTTTTATGTTTTCTAGTTAAGTTTTAATTTTCAGGAATAAAACACACTCGGGATGGTGAAGGATACCAAAGGAAACTTGAACCAGCACCCCATGCACAAAACTAGAGCCTCCCGCAAAATTTTCTTCATTACAGCATGTTCGGCACGGGCCGTGTCCAGCCAACACGGCCCCGTGCTGAACCATCTGCAGAAAATCGCCCAGTTCAGGTAACTGGACACGGGCCATGTTCACTGAACACGCCCCCGTGCCCGGGCTTCTGTTTCTTTTTACTTATTTCTATTACTGGCAACCTGAACACGGGGCCGTGCCCGGACACCACGAGCCCGTATCCAGATGCCCAGTAACATAAAAATTTGTTTTTAAACACACTTTTACACATTCAATCAACCTAAAAACTTATTTTTGGAACACATTGAGGACAATGTGGAATTTAAGTGTGGGGGGGGGATGCTAAAACCTTGAATTTTGCAAGTCTTAATTACAAGCCTTACACAAAACTCTATTGGAACCGCTAAGCACCCCAAATTTTTTCAAAAACTTTTCATTTTTTTTACTTGTCTTAGTTTAATTTGGGAATTTCAAGTTCTAAAAAGGTTATATTTTTACAAATTTACAACTGATAGCGTCATGATAAAAAGAACCAACATAAGAAAATTATGAAACAGCATGACAAATCTAGTTAAAATTTGATTATATATACTTGATCACATAACCCATTCCCACAAAAAGTGAGTTTTAAGCCTTTATTAAGGAGCATACAAATACACATCTTTAAACTAAATGCTCATTTTTCATTTCTTGTGTGAATAGCCGCTTGGTTCTTACGACTCTAGAACTTGCCATGACGATACATTCCCGATCCTTACCAACTTAAACCCAAGTAAGTAAATGATGGGGGCATTAGGACTAACCCTTTTTATTTCAACACCATTATTTTTCTTTTTTTTACCACCTACCCAAAATCCCCCTAGATTAACCCCTTTGATCCTAAACCTTTTCATTTCTTAACCCAAAACAAACACCCTTTTACCCACCAAAACCCTTTTTCATTTTTAACCCTTTATTTTAGTAACAAATCTTGGTTTTCATGTGACTTCCTTATCAAAAAAAAATGTTGATGAAGCCAAAAGAAATAAACAAACAAGTTTATCAAAAAAAGAACTTTGTTTGAATAATTGCTTCATTAGAATAAAAAGTTAAAAAAAATAAAAAGTCTTACGAAAACCGACGCTTTTTACGCCTTTCACCCTTTTCTACTAACCACTAACCCAACCACCTACCTTTAACCCAAGCCTAACCCTTCCCCAAAAAGTCCTCTTGATATTTACAAAGGTGTATAGTTAAAAAGGAGGAGGATTGATTGCTTGGCAGGCATATGGTAGAAGTAAGTTCCATGCCGCTCTTGAGTGTTTCACAAAAATACATCTTCGGCCGAGTGTTGAGTGATCCCCCGTGAGGTATGTGAACTTGTATATAAATGGAATTTTAAAGAGGCATGTTATGCCCAAATAAATAATTTATCTTATGTAATGTTTTAAATAAATCATGACGAATAGGATTATAAATAAATAAAAATAAAACCTAAAAAAAGAATCTTGGAATCCCGACACTCTATGACAAGCCCAAAAACCTTCTCTTCTACCCATTCCATTTGGGAGTGTAAAGCCACATTATAAAGAGTTTTGCTTGAGGACAAGCAAAGATTCAAATGTGGGGGTATTTGATGTGTGCAAAATGCAACATATAAATTACATCAATTGTGGCATGAAACTAACCCTTTTTTAGTACTAATGTTTGAAAAAGTGTGTTTTTGTCTTCCTTTTGTATTTTCAGGGTTAAAAGAGCTTAATTGGACAAAAGAAGCAAAAATGCAGCTAAATCTAACAATAATACAAGAAAAGGAATAAACATGGCATGCCCGACCCCTCGACAGTATCTCCCCAAGCAAGAACTAGAGAACAGAAGGCTGAACACGCCCCGTGCTCGCTGAGCACGGGGGCGTGCCCAAGTGTCTGCAGAAAAGACAAAGTTGTAGAAGCTTCTATCACCCACCATGGGGGCGTGCCCAGCGGACACGGGGCCGTGGTCAACTCTAAGATTCGCAGAATCCAAGCAAATCTTGATAGTACAGATACGCTTCTGCACACGGGGTTGTGCCCAGCGGACATGGGGGCGTGGTCAACTAATGCAGACAAACTGCAGTTAATGAAGAAAGAGAAGATGGGTGGACACGGGGCCGTGCCCAATGGACACGGGGCTGTGTCTGGGCCTCTGTGTAGACTATAAGTAGGGGTGCTTGGCTCACTTGTAAACCATCCCTTGGCAAACCACCTCTCTCACACTTCACCCACCCACCACCACCATCACAACCTACATCCACCACCATCACAACCTACATCCACCACCATCATCCATCATCCATCATAGAGTGTGTGAGTAGTCTCAGGATCCAAGATTGATCGTAAGAGTTCTTGACAATCAAAGGTCATGTTTGCCTAAGTCTCTTACATCACTTGGTGAAGACAAGCATTTAGTGTAATACTTTTTATATTTAATCTTTTCGCACTTTTTATTTGGTTATGTATTAATGACTTTAATAACTAGTTTCTTATGTTGAAGGTGAATCTTCCTTATCGTTTGTCCATGGTGTCTTGGCATTATTTTACTGTCTATATAAAGTAAAAGATTTACACCATTCATATCTCCACGATCTATATGGAGATATGTTGGCTACCTGGTCGGGGGTTAAGGGAATGGTTTGGTAAGAGTCTTGCCTTGTTCAGTGTATAGATCCTGCAAGGACCTGGGTCAAGTTTAGTAGGACCTCCTTCAATACCCACTGGTATTGGATGGCGGGGGTCTGAACTCCTTGACCCCCTCATATGTAAACTACTATTAAAACATTAACCCGGCTATTTAGGATTGTATCCCTGCTGACTCAAACTACTTAGCATAGGGTAACGTCACCTTCAAAAGATGGGCCTACCACATTACGCATTAATAACTGAATTAATTATTCCTTGCTGACTCAAACTACTGGGTTGAGGGTAACGTCACCTTCAAAAGAGGGGCCTACTACTATAACTGAGATAATCTCTTAAAAAGTGCAAAAGTGAGGAAATAATCAAAGGTTACACTAAAGGCGAGTCGGATCCAAGTGATTCATCTTATCTATCTCTTTTTATTTTTATTTTTATTTTCATCATTTTTAGTTTTTATTTTCTAGTTTTTAACCTTTTTCTAAACTTTTGATTTGATTAGACGTTGAGGATAAACCGGTATTAAAATCTCTTGTGTCCTTGGATGACCTCGGTATCCTACCAACACTATACTACGCTCACGATGGGTGCACTTGCCCATATGTTTGTTTGGTGTTAGTAAATATCGTGTTTTATAAATTTAAAACTTGACTAATGTGTTAAAAAGGGCTAAAAATATAGATAAAAATATATACCACCACACACGCATCAAACGACGAAAAAGCTTCTAAATCGGTAAGATTTCTAAAACCAAGTTTCGGGGAACATGTCACTCACACGTGCACTTAATTATATATATATATATATATATATATATATATGTATATATATATATATATATAATTACCCGCCCACGGGGCCGTGCTTCAGCTGAGCACGGGGCCGTGTTCGCGCAACTGTCGGGATAAAACCCCCTTTTTCTTTCATTTCTCACTTCAGCACGACCCATTTCCCCAAGAACACTCTGGTTCCGCCGAAAATTTCTGCAGATTTTCATGATTTTCTGACTTCCAACAACGTCAAGGTATGATTCTATCATCATAATTAGTTAGATTAATCACTTGCATGTAGTTTAACATAAAAAATTTGGGGAAAATCTAGGGTTCTTCAACTTGAACCGAATCAAACCTCAAATATTGCTTAGATCTGTTAGTAATAGTATAGATGCATGTTGTTTGTAGATTTGCCAGATTTCAAAAAAAAAACCTCAAACCCTTGTTTTTGAACCCAAAAATATGAAATTGACGGGTAAACGGTTTGTTTTGAGAAAAACAGCACTTGGGGTTTCATTTTCGGGGAAAACCACCTCCACTGGACCAAAAATTTTCAAGTTTTCAGAACCGGGTCGAAAAATCAAGTTTTTGGGAAACAGACGACTGAGCACGGGGTCGTGCTCAACGAACACGGGGGCGTGTCCAGCAGTTTTTTGGCGAACGTGGGGCGTGTCTAGTGGACACGGGGCCGTGTTCAGCGGGTTGTTTTCAATTTTCTTCAAAAATTTACTGTTTTGTGCTAATTGTTTGGTGTTTTCTTTCAGATGGCCAAGAAATTTACGAGATTCAACTAGAATGAGTGGGCTGCTCAAGCCCGGTTTGAGATTCTCAAGACAAGGCCCGAAGAAATCCCCCGACAAGTTTTCTTGGGCCCTCTAGAAGCAGTAGGCCAGATCCACCGATTCAACAATCTTGTTACTGGTCCACTGAGAGCAGCTCTTTGCACTAGTCTCCACTCCGTGCACGAGTACAACATGGAGTTTTATAGCACGTTTGCCTTCAAGGCAAAAGCGGAGCCATTTGACAATGAGGGGGTGGAATTTCGTTGTGCTGGGAATATGCTCTCAATTTCGATTGCACAATTTGGGGCAATCATTGGGTTATATGCTGAATAGGATGTTGGAGATGACGAGAACACAGGTGGTCTCCGTGAACTCCTACTAGACCAATGTCAAGTAGCATGGGCTCAAAAAGGGGAAGGACACTATAACCCAAGCCAGACCAAGAGCAAACAAATGCGGGACCCTCTATACCGCTACATCCATAGGGTCCTCAGCAACTCCCTCTGCTAAAGGCACGACAGTACTGGTGTTGTAGGCTTACGTGATCTGATGGTCCTCTACTGCATTCACAACCGTGTACACCTCGATGTTCCATACCTGCTCCTTCGCAACATGCACTTGAACCAACTCGCCAATCCCCTGACCCCTATCCTTTTTGGAGGGTGGATCTACCGCCTCTTCAAGAATTTTGTGCAAAGGATGCCGAGGTCCTTAAAGAAGGGCTCATGGTCGGGAAAAGTGGACCTCGTCATATGTCGCTCCATGAGTATAATCAACGAAGCAAATGACGGGACGGTCAGATTTCTGACGGTTCAAAGGCATGTGTGGAACCCTCAAGAAGCTCTCGTCCTTCACACTCCACAAATCCGTCCTCCTCCCTGGTACCAGTATCAGCATCATGGTGATCCGGGCCAATCCTCCTCTCAAGGAGGTGGTTTTCCTAATTTCCAAAGTTTACATGATCTCTTACAGGAAAACCTCATGTGCACCCGCAACACCTACAATATGGCAAGCAATACGTACACCCGGGTTGGAGTCATAGAGAGGAACATCTCCGACATGCAGGATAACATCAGCAACATCCGGGAGTACATAGCAGGCCAAGGAAGAGATGACGAGGACGAAGATATGGATTGAGATGGAGGCGTTGAAAGTGATGTTACATGGTTGAAGGTCTTGACAGGTAAACCCCTTTTTCTCTCACAAACAATTTCATGGCATCCGTGCCATTGTTGAATAATTTACTTTTCCGTTAACACTTTTAATTTCCTGCATTTTTCTTTTTTTAGTTTATGTTGTGGATATTGAACGTATGGTAAGGTAGGATGTTGGTTATTTTGTTTGGTATGGTATTTCTAAGTAAAACAGGTACCTAGGAGGGTTTGAAGCACTAAATATTAGTGCTACATAAGCCCGGAAACCAGAACCGGAGGCCAAAACCTGTTTTCAAGGATTACAGATTGTCAACACGGGGCCGTGCCCAGCCAACATGCCCCCGTGTCCACCACCCAGAATCTGCTGTTTGTTTAAAAACTACCCAACACGGGGTCGTGTTCACCGGCACGCCCCCGTATCCACCTTCTGTAAGTTTTTGTTACTGGCAGTCTAACCACGGGGCCGTGCTCACCCAGCACGGGGCCGTGTCTAGATGCCTAGTAACACCAAAACCTTGTTTTAAACACCTTTTTACACATTCAATCAACCTAAAAACTTATTTTTGGGACACATTGAGGACAATGTGTAATTTAAGTGTGGGGGGGGGGGATGCTAAACCTTGAATTTTGCTAGTCCTAATAACAAGCCTTACACAAAACTCTACTGGAACCGCTAATCACCCTAAATGTTTTCAAAAACTTATTTTTGGGACACCTGAGCCTGAAACTCCTCCTGCATCCTCACAAAAGGATCAGGTTGTATACACATGGACACCACATTATGAAGCTCTAGATCCACTTGAATCCATCTTCCACAGCCCTGCTCCCGGGGCAAATTCTCTTTCAACCCCCATCCTCACTTCACAAATTCCACCATCCATTTTACCTCTGTTAAATGCATTGGATATGGATCAGGCACAAATCAATTCTTCTCAACAACCCATCACTGAGTAAATACTCCAATTAGTGACTGAGCCTGATTCCTCTATCATTGCTAACCCATCAACAGCTGAGGAGGTTACACTGCAGGAGTTACAAGTAAGTCCTGTCAGTAGTTCAAGTGGAGCAGCTACTACAGGTATTGAATTTACTGATTTATACCTGGACAGTAGTTTCATCAATAAGTCGCCCTTGAAGGCAACCACTACTGATGCTGTCAAATTGACCACTGGTGTGTTTCATTTACCCAGTTGTGTGTTAAATAAAACAGTTGATGTACAGGGAAGTCCCCAATACTGTCACACCCCGACCACGTTAAAACAACAAACCGTGGCGGAAACGTCAGGGAGTGTCGTGGCAGAATTATTGTTTCACAACCATGGATACAAAAAGTTTCGTTTTATTAGAATATTTACATTAACATTGTCTTAAAACTAAAACCAACAAGTTACATATCGACTAATATTGTTATTATGTCACTAAGGCCTCGTCCAGATCCTATGTGACTCATGCATCCTAGCAATCAACATCAAGCAACAACACCTGAAACATATGTAAAAACAAAGTCAGCAAAGAAATGCTGGCGAGCACATAGGTTTTATAAGAGTGTCGGATTCATGGCTAGTTTACATGTTGCAATACCTTATTAAAAACCTTGTTTTGAAAAGAATATAATATTGCAACGAAATTAACCAACTCAAATCAAGCGGGTTATAATTTAAAAAATCTCGTAGCCATGATTCTTAACCCAAAAACATTTGTTTTAGTATACCAAATTGTAAAACAATTCGTATTAACTCGTTTAATAAATCTCGTATGGATTATATCCTTCCGAAAACATCGTTATGTGACATCGTTTCAAAATCGTTTACCCAAGTGAACTAAATAACGCCACGGTATGTAATATGTTGAAAACACTTATATATAAGAAGTACCAGCGGCGTATCTACCATGTTTTCACCATATTATACCCGTCCCATTATCTAAACACTTAACCAAAAACCAATCGTTTATCCAATTCGTTTAATCTTGTTCAAATCGTTTCCAAATCGTTAACTCGTTTAAATCGTTTAAATCATCCTCGTTTTAATTGTGAAAACTATTTTTGGTCATCTCGCTAATAACATCCAAACCTTAGTGACTCGACTATCATGCTTCTTGCATTAACAAACCACCAAAGGGTAAATTAATAATCACAGATTTAGTCGTTACCCGCCTAACCCACACATAACCATGGGTGCAGTCTGAAAACGGGATTTGTCAGATCCTATGGTACCATAACCTAATACTGGTCGGTTCGGCCAAAATTAATGAATGTCATTCGTTATGTAACTATAACCAACAAGTTCGTTCACATTATTGAAATCGTGATTAGTTTAGTATAAACCATCTTAATCGTTTTTGAAACCATTGTTAAAATATCAAAAATCGTTTTGATACATATGAATCACCCCAAAACAAATGAAAACAGTAAAATAGGGGAACTATGTACTCACATGAAGTGCAAAGTATCCTCAATCCATAGAACTTCAACAAACTCAAGTAAACCAGAGAAATCAAGCAGCACCTAGTAATCGAATCACTAGTCAAACAATCGACACCTCAATCGGAAGATCGGATAGAATGAGATCTTGTAAACCAAATGAGTGTTGGAACTCATGTGATATGGTTTAACAAAGTCTACATCCTAGATCGGAACCTAACCTAAATGCTTTCGACCCGTTATGATTCATTAAGGTAGCTTATGCATCTTTAACACGTCGTTCGCGCAAATGCGCGTTCGAGACGTCTAACTAGTCCTATGATAAGTATTATATGCCTAAACATGTTGCATAATCAATTAAGTGACAAAATTTTATGTTACATGTGCTTAATTACCAATTATGCATAAAAAGGGTATTTTGGTCATTTACCTAAGGCATATAAACTACTTATCAAACAACTAGTTAAACCTAAGTGACCATAAGATATAACCTCGGAAGGTTATTCCATATGCAACTATGGTTACTAAACATGTTTGGTCGGATCCTAATGATCGACCAAACGGGTCGAGTTCGAAAGTCTAAGCGGGTGTTTAGTCCGCTTGACATACGACTCTACACAAGCACTAAACTAAAAGTGACGAGCTAAACATGTTAAGACATGTTTAGTTAGATTAGAAAACTGGTTTTGGTATCAAAACAAACGGTTTTGATACCCAAGAGTAGTTTGGTTACAAAATATGCATAAATACGCATTTTGGCCGAAACTACGACTTGTCACTACGCCTAGTGATGTGATGTGTTGTAAAATACACATATTTGTCCCGTGTAAATTGTATAGTTTTTGTATATTTTTTATTTGTTTTATTTAGTTTTTAGTATTAGATTACATTATTTGGTGTTTTGGCAGGTCCTGGCGCAAATGGGGCGGAAACGAGTGATAAATAAATAACTAGCCAGTTGAGTGGAGTAGACCGCTAGTGACCGAAGGGAGGTTACCGCTATTTTCTTGTGATAGGGGAATTCAATTCCTATTGTTTTAAAAAGACAACAGAGGAGTATAGGAATTGAAAAAGAGATAAATCAAGGGTGGCCAATTATTATTTTCGAGAAGCATATTGGACCAATATTGGCGGCCCAATTAAGAAAAAGTTGGAAGCAGCCCTATTTCGAAACCATTAAACAGTGGAGGGTAATTGACGGCAGACGCGGCACGTGGAGGCAGATAACTTGGGGCGCAAATTTGGAGTGGTCGACAGAAGGCATAAGGAGAAGACAGCTATTGTTGCCGCAAGAGAAAAAAAAACATTCGGTTCAGGTTTGAAGCATTGCGGGTTCGATATTACGCGTACTTTTCTAATCTTTTACATCGAAACCATGTCTTGTTTAATTTTCACAACTGAATTTGTCATGTTTTTGGATATCATGAGTAGCTAAACTTTTATGCTACCTAGGTCGTATTGATGAATATTTTGTGACTTATAACTTTCGGTTTTGGATAATAAAATATTTTGGCTTAATGTTTTGGTAAAATATCTTTGTGTTGTTGATGATAATGCGTATGAATGCTATTAGTAATTGAATTGCATGATTGTTGCTTTGCGTTTTCTCTACGTTTGTTACTTTGGTAGTTTCAGATTTAGGGTTACACGTGATTTTCCATAGACTTTGTGTTAGTGGTATAATCTAGAGGTTTCTTGTCTTAGATAACCCTATAAGCAACCTTGTGAGTCTTTGAAATTAGTGTTTTGCCACTCTTGAGACCGGGAGGAGATAGAGTGTCAGTTTGTCTAGTTCTTGGGTTTTGGGTAAAGGTGAGACCGGGAGGTGATCCTAGCTTGATTTCCTTAGTTCCTAGCAAATTTGAGTTATTATCATCAACCCTAGATTACCCCTTCATACTTTAGGGTGTGTTGTGATTAGGGAGACCGGGAGGTGAGCGAGTCATTTGGGTACCTTAGCATTCCCTAGTGAGGTGAGACCGGGAGGTGATCTGATCTAGTAACCGGTGATTTACACGTCCACTTTAGGATTGTCCGAGAGGTGTTAGTGAGACCGGGAGGTGATCTAGCAGTCTTTAGGGTTTTCTTGAGTTAGTCGTATTTTTAGGAACCCGGTAGCCATTCCATCATCCAATTCCGAGAGTTGTAAGTTACGGGTATGATTCTAGACCTAGGTAGCTATTTTCTCCTAGCATTTGAGTTTTCTTTCAGTTTCCTGAGTCTTCTGCTCTGTTTTGTCTGAGTTTATTTAATTGCTTATTTAGTATTTAGTTAAAACCATTCTCTCAAACAAACAAATTATTAGGCTAGGGCTCGATAGAGGTTTAGTATCAAGTGTCGCTAGATTGTGTCCACGGTTCGATACTCGGACTTGCTTGTTTTACTACTTACGACCGGTACACTTGCCGGTAGTGTGTGTTTTACAGGTTTTTCCAATTTTTTAAAACTTGTTGAATTTAATTAAAACATATTTCACACATCAAGTTTTTGGCGCCGTTGCCAGGGACACAGTGCGCTTTTGAGGACGACCCGAGTCGGGGATTTAGCCATTTTATTGCTTTCTTAGATTAGTTGTTTGTTTTATTTCTTAGTTAAAAAAATAAAAAAAATAATAAAAAACAAAAATAAAAAAAAAATAGTTGTTTGCTTTCTTATGATACTTGCTAGTTCTGTGTGCCTAGTTGTTTAGCTTGCTTGTTTGTGATTCGTGCCGTTCTACTTGCTTTTCAGTATATGCACACACGTTCCTCGGGCCCACCTGATACTTCACCATTCTCTGAGCCCGAATCCGAATTCCATCGTCGCCTACGTCAGCTTAAGTTTAAGGTTCCAAAAGTAGAATTCAATTTAGAACCCGAAGTAGTTATGGCTGATCGTAGGACTGTTGCTGATCACATTAGTGTTGCTCCCACCACCGTTCGCTCGAGCATCACACTTCCCACTGTAGAGGCGAACAACTGGACCATCCCACCCACCTTGATCAACACCATTACCCATTCGGTCCAGTTCCATGGTTCACGAGACGAGGACCCACATGCTCATCTGACTAGATTCGGTAGGGTCTGTAGTACTTTCTGTCACACCCCGACCACGTAGAACATACAAAACGTGGCGGAAATGTCGGGGAGTGTTGTAACAGAATTAATCGTTTCAAATCCATAGCAATTAAAGTTTCGTTTTAATAATCAATTATGAGAGTTTACATTGTTTAAACAAGAATAAAGGGTACATAACATAAGTTAACTAGTTATTGTCTCGTTTTAAGTCGCTAAGGCACGAGTCCATCCTAAATGTAGCATGTATCAACAATCATTGCAAAGCAGTACCTGAAACATGTGTAAAAACGAGGTCAGCAAAGAAATGCTGGCGAATACATTGGTTTTGTAGGAGTGTCGAAATCATGGCTAGTTTAGACGTTGCAATACTTTATTTAAAAACCTTGTTTTGAAAAGAGTATAATATTGCAACTTAATTAACCAACTCAAATCAAGCTGTTTATAATTTGTAAAACCTCGTAGCCATGACTCTTAACCCATAAACATTTGTTTTAGTAAATTATTTGAAAAACAATGATAAGTTCTGATGATATGTATAAATAAGAGAATAATGCATGATTAAATGCATAACCATGTAACATGAGTTTGTATAAGATATGTTGTTTGTAAAACAATGTCTTGTGAAAAGTATGTTATTTGTATAAATGTTATATATTTCAAACTGAAATGATTCAAATAACGTTACAGTATGTAATACCATACAAGCACTTATATATAGGAAGTACCAGCGGCGTATCCACCATGCTTGTATCATATTACACACGCATCGTTACTTAATCACTTAATCAAACTAAACCAAATCGATAGATAGATAGTACATTAAATATACCTTCGTTGTTCAAAAGAATAGATTTAGATAGTATAGTACAAGTATACTTCGGATTTATAGATAACATATCAAAATATGCTTTGGGTGTGATAAATAACATATTAAACTATGTTTTTGTTTAGTAAATAACATATTAAAATATGCTTTGGATGGTTAACAAAATATATGTTGGTTTTGTACAATACCACACATGAGAGTATATTCAACTATACTTTAATAGTGTGATTTAAGAATTCATTCAGACCTAGTGCATCAAGATACACCTTTGAGACTATAGAAATACCACAAAGGCAATTCCTATTTGGATGGAGCAACAAATTGGTTTCAGACATTCCATGCCAACAGGAATGGGGTGCCAAATCCTATAGCGCTATATCATACTAACAATCGGTCTGGTGAACATAAAATAAGTACAATTCAACAATTTATTTTATGTTCTTTGAGAAAACAATGTTTAAATCATAGATAGTCATTCAATTGGTCAATAGATAAGTAATAACATGTATAATCAATTATACTTTTGGAAAACATGAAAGTAACAGATAGGTACACATGCTTCACCCCAAAACAGTTTGGAAAACAGTAAAATAGGGGAATAATGTACTCGCCTGAGATTGCTCAGAAGTCCTAGGATAACCACCAAGCAATGCTAGAGATCGCGGAATATCAAACGGCACCTAATATAGGTGACTATATTAATAAACCGGACCTAAATCGGAAGACTGGGTAGCATGAGGGTTTGTAAACCAAATGAGTGTAGGAACTCATGTGATATGGTTAATCAAAGCCTACATACTAAATGAAACTTAACCTAAGTGTCTACGACCCATTACGACCCGTTTAGGTAGCTTATGCTACTTTAACGCGTCGTTCGCGTGAAACGCGTTCGGACCGCCTAACTAGTCCGATGACAAGTATTATATGCCTAAACATGCTACATAATCAGTTACGTGACAAAAGTTTAGGTTACATATGCTTAATTACCAATTTTGTATGAAAAGGGTATTCTGGTAATTTACCTAAGGCATATAAACTACCTATCATACAACTACTTAAACGTCGTGACCATAAGGTATAACCTCGGAAGGTTATTCCCTACACTATGGTCACCTAATGTGTTTGGTCGGATCCTAATGATCGACCAAACTGGGTCGGGTTCGAAGGTATAGGCGATTTATTAGATCGCCTACCCTACGACCCTAGACAACGTGGTAATCAGTAGGCATAGTCCCAAGGGACTATGACCATCGTGATTACAATCACGTTGCGAAGTTCTAACGAACTTCGCATTGACCATTACTGGTCAACGCTGAAAGTCAAACTTTAGTCAAACAAAGTTTGACTTTCTGACTCGAAAAGCAGTAAAAATAATGAAAAGAACGAAAGAATACTTACGAAGGGTCCCCGAATGCTAATCTAGATCAGTATAGTTCAGGTATGAAACAAGGTTTCAACTTAGAACACAACTAATAAGATTCTTGTGCCTTAAAACAATGAAAGGCATGGGGTATATATAGTTTTCGGGTAACCGTTAGGATCATTTCTTGAATAACGTGATCGAATCTCGTGCGTACACTTGTCGGAAAGGTTATGGAGCCACATATGTTCCTTAACTTTGTGACACATCAACTTAAAACATGTGGTTAAGAATCAATTAGTTGCAACTTGTGTTTAAACATTGAATCTGGTCCAGAATAGGCAGTCGCGTAGCGCGACTGGTAAGGCTTTAGGCGTCGCGCTACGCCACTGACCCATCTGATTCAGAAAAGTTTCAAAAGTGGCAGGAATGGTCCCTGCACGTGTTTAAGGCCTTTTTCGATGCGTTTGAACCCCGTTAACCTCATTTCAAGGCTCTAAAATGAAGTTAAAGTATAGGGAACTCAAAACATGCTCAAAAATATGCCGGAGGTTGGTTCGTTTGGCCGTACGAAGGCGATGTTCGCTTAATTACGACGGAATGCGCATAAGCGTGAAAAACGATCCAAATGACGCGACGAATGGATTTTTCTTAAGGCGAACACTAAAATATAATGTAGTCATGCTTACATAAATTTTTGGATGTCCAGATGTATTCAGAACGTAAGTTATGCGCGAAAATGCAAACTTGTGCACTTTTTGACACTTTTAGTCCCTGAATGACACAAAAGTTTATTTTAGCACACCGAACCCCTCAAAGCCTATTTCTAAGCTATGTAAAGGATATTTATGGTATGTTTAACTTATGGTCATGTTCCAGAATGTCTGTTACAGTTCAAATTGGCATACTTTCGCAGTTTGTCAAGTTTAGTCCCTGTAAGCGAATTAACTTTGATTTCACCACACCAAACCTTCCAAAACTTATATCTAAGTTATGTATAGGTTATTTAAGGTATGTTAAGCCTATTTCACTATTCCGGAGTGTTCGTTGCATTAAACTGGTTATATTTACGCATCGGTGCGCGTATAACCTTCCAGAAAGCGATTTAGGGTTTGAAATTGAACAAGAGTTGATATGTGTAAACGATACACATATTTTTACAAATCCCAAGTATGAAATATAATATTTCATTGGTTTGGTATTTGTTTGATGGCCGTGAAGTGACACAGGTGTTACAGTCTCCCCTACTTTAGGAAATTTCGTCCCGAAATTTAATTCTAGAGGAAACTTGTGAAGACAGCTGTGACCGTTTCGCCTTCTAATAGTTCCATTGAACCCTTAAGTAAAACTCTGGGCCATGTTAGGATTCTTAGCGAATTTGTTAACCCTCAAAGTGAATTCCTTGTAGCAGTAAAACATGGAATTTTTGAACCACGGACAGAAGAACGTTTCTTATGAAGACTTATCATTTGAAACTGTGTGTGTGATTGAGACCAGAATTGAGAAGTGTGAGAATAAATGACATCGGTCAAAGTCCGAGACTTCTCCCGTATCATTATTCTTGTCACTTTAGGTCTTAACACATGACAAAACTTCTTGTGGTTTCTGTGCACTGAATTCCATAATTATGTAGGCCTCCATAATTACGTAATCTCTTGCACAGTCCGCACAGTCCATTTCATAATGCATAGAGGAAAAATCAATTGAATAAACATGAAGCGACTTGACTAGATCACCAAAGGATCTTTTTAACTAAATCAACGAACGATCTTTTTTAACTAGATCAACTCATGATCTTCTTAACTAGACCGTCGTACGATCTCCTTAAATAGACCACTTAAGGGATCTTTGTATTTATATCATCACATGATATTTTTGATCAGATTTTCAAAATCAGTCTGTTTAACCAGACCATTCAAGAGGTCCAGTTTTAGAATAGTACTTTAAAACCCAAGGGACTTAACTACAACGTCGAAGTCCATTAAGGATTTAAGATAGTAACTTTGGATATCCCATTATGAATCTCTCATATGAAATATAAAAGACTCTACGAGGATTTGGATGGATCACATACAACCACAAAACATGTAAGAAAACACATAAGCACATAATTAGTTAACTTGATTCTTTAATTTGTTGTCTTTGGGGCATGGATATTTAAAGCACACTAGAAATTCAATCCATGAATTTCATTTGGTACTTTAATCATTTCCAAGGATTCATCTAAAAAGATAGAAGGATTCTCAATAAGAGTTTGGCTTTGTTTCTTAGAAGAAACAAGTGTTTAAGGTTCTTGGGGAGATCACAAGTGATCATAAAATAACTGAACCATACGAATAGTTTGTCTTTGAGTTGACATCATAAGATTGTATCCAACGATCACACAATCGTATCAGTTTTGCAAAAATAAAAACGATGAATTTTTATTTATATAACAACTGACTTGTCTTTAAACATCATAAGATAACAGCCAAGGAAAAATAACAAAACACTAGTTGTTCACTGCCGCATCATTGTTCATGTTTGCCCCATTGATGTTGAACACTCGTCCCTGCGCTGGAGGTGCGTTAACAAGTCTTGGGCAATTGTTCCTGTAGTGGGTAAGGTCACCACAATTATAACATGACCCCGGAGGGAACCGTGCTTGAACAGCAGCAGGGTTTGCAGCAGCTTGATTTGCATAACGACAAACATTGATCAAATGTCCCAACCGCCCACAGTGGGTACATTTGTGACACTGCTCTTGCGCTAGATGATGACGGTTGCACTTGTTGCACAAAGGTGCAGTACCAACATAGTTTTGCCTTTTGCGAGGTTGTGCTGGTTGGTTTGGTGCAACCTGTTTGTCTTGAGCAGTTACAGCGCAGTTCTGAGAGGCTTTGCGCTTCTTCTTCTTGGACACCTCAGCATTTTCTTCCTTTGGTTCCACATGAGCAGTCTTGTCAGATGGTCTTGGGTCGCCCTTCCGAAACAGCTTTTTCTTTCTGATGTGGGATTCAGTCAGAGTGGCAGACAGTTCAATGGCTTGTCTGACAGTAGTAGGGTTACTGCCAGTAACGATATCCTGAACTAGATCAGGAAGACCATCTGTATATTTCTCGATCGCCTGATCCACAGGAGTAACCATAGCAGGACACAACAGACTCAATTCTTCAAAACGGTCAGTATAGGCTCGATGCTCGCCACTGTCTTGCTTCAAATCATCAAACTCCCTCTCCAAAGCTCGCAGTTCATGACGAGGGCAAAACTCCTTCATCATAAGAGCCCTAAGCTCAGCCCAAGTCTGTGCTAATGCAACCTCAGCACCGCGATCTCTCATCACCCCGTTCCACCATGTAAGAGCCCTCTTCTGAAACACACTCGAAGAAAACTCGACCTTACGATTTTCAGGACACAGAACATGACGGAAGGTATTCTCAATGCTCTCGAACCACTGAAGAAGCCCAGTTGCTCCCTCAGAACCACTAAACTTGAGCGGTTTTGCCGAGTTGAAACTCTTGAAATTGCATGGAGCATTGTTGTTGTTGATGGTTTGCATCATTTGAGCATAAAGATTTGGGAAGGCAACAGCCATTTGCTGTGCGATGATTTCCGCCAGTTCGGCATTATCCATCTGATTGTCGCGTCGAGGAGGCATTCTAAAAGAGGAAACATGAAAGGAAACGAGTGAGAGAATTTAGACGAAAAGAATGAGATTAAACAAATCTGATGAAAGCAAGGATAGTGGTCATTTGTTCGCTTTACAAAGCAAACAAACTACACACAGTGACTAATCAAAGTAAATGGGTCAAAAATAATGTATCGCGAAGACATGCTCGCCTATAAGTGAACACTCATCCCAAGAATTCCCAGGTAAGCACAACTGGTCTCGCGTCTGATGAGATATATACGAAGTGCTTGCCTAGACAGAAAACCCAGAATACAGGCATTCACCCTTCCAGTTTGCACATGTTCACATTATTTAAAACCCAAAACCTTGACGAGATTTTTGAAAATTCAAAGGGGTTCAAAACCATATAACAGAGGGTTCAAAACCTTACAATAGAGGGTTCAAAACCTAGTAATTAATCATCCTAGAACAGATGATTAGTTTTCAAAGCGGTTTTGAAATTTATGTTTTTTGTTGCGGTTGTCGCCTAAGGATAGGCGACAGTATTGTTTTATGACTAAACGCAAGTAAACTCGCGTTAGGGTCCTAAGAAGGTTATAGACTAGGTCAAAGCATTACTAATTACTAATAACCTAATTCCCTATAACCATTGGCTCTGATACCATCTTTTCTGTCACACCCCGACCATGTAGAACATACAAAACGTGGCGGAAATGTCGGGGAGTGTTGTAACAGAATTAATCGTTTCAAATCCATAGCAATTAAAGTTTCGTTTTAATAATCAATTATGAGAGTTTACATTGTTTAAACAAGAATAAAGGGTACATAACATAAGTTAACTAGTTATTGTCTCGTTTTAAGTCGCTAAGGCACGAGTCCATCCTAAATGTAGCATGTATCAACAATCATTGCAAAGCAGTACCTGAAACATGTGTAAAAACGAGGTCAGCAAAGAAATGCTGGCGAATACATTGGTTTTGTAGGAGTGTCGAAATCATGGCTAGTTTAGACGTTGCAATACTTTATTTAAAAACCTTGTTTTGAAAAGAGTATAATATTGCAACTTAATTAACCAACTCAAATCAAGCTGTTTATAATTTGTAAAACCTCGTAGCCATGACTCTTAACCCATAAACATTTGTTTTAGTAAATTATTTGAAAAACAATGATAAGTTCTGATGATATGTATAAATAAGAGAATAATGCATGATTAAATGCATAACCATGTAACATGAGTTTGTATAAGATATGTTGTTTGTAAAACAATGTCTTGTGAAAAGTATGTTATTTGTATAAATGTTATATATTTCAAACTGAAATGATTCAAATAACGTTACAGTATGTAATACCATACAAGCACTTATATATAGGAAGTACCAGCGGCGTATCCACCATGCTTGTATCATATTACACACGCATCGTTACTTAATCACTTAATCAAACTAAACCAAATCGATAGATAGATAGTACATTAAATATACCTTCGTTGTTCAAAAGAATAGATTTAGATAGTATAGTACAAGTATACTTCGGATTTATAGATAACATATCAAAATATGCTTTGGGTGTGATAAATAACATATTAAACTATGTTTTTGTTTAGTAAATAACATATTAAAATATGCTTTGGATGGTTAACAAAATATATGTTGGTTTTGTACAATACCACACATGAGAGTATATTCAACTATACTTTAATAGTGTGATTTAAGAATTCATTCAGACCTAGTGCATCAAGATACACCTTTGAGACTATAGAAATACCACAAAGGCAATTCCTATTTGGATGGAGCAACAAATTGGTTTCAGACATTCCATGCCAACAGGAATGGGGTGCCAAATCCTATAGCGCTATATCATACTAACAATCGGTCTGGTGAACATAAAATAAGTACAATTCAACAATTTATTTTATGTTCTTTGAGAAAACAATGTTTAAATCATAGATAGTCATTCAATTGGTCAATAGATAAGTAATAACATGTATAATCAATTATACTTTTGGAAAACATGAAAGTAACAGATAGGTACACATGCTTCACCCCAAAACAGTTTGGAAAACAGTAAAATAGGGGAATAATGTACTCGCCTGAGATTGCTCAGAAGTCCTAGGATAACCACCAAGCAATGCTAGAGATCGCGGAATATCAAACGGCACCTAATATAGGTGACTATATTAATAAACCGGACCTAAATCGGAAGACTGGGTAGCATGAGGGTTTGTAAACCAAATGAGTGTAGGAACTCATGTGATATGGTTAATCAAAGCCTACATACTAAATGAAACTTAACCTAAGTGTCTACGACCCATTACGACCCGTTTAGGTAGCTTATGCTACTTTAACGCGTCGTTCGCGTGAAACGCGTTCGGACCGCCTAACTAGTCCGATGACAAGTATTATATGCCTAGACATGCTACATAATTAGTTACGTGACAAAAGTTTAGGTTACATATGCTTAATTACCAATTTTGTATGAAAAGGGTATTCTGGTAATTTACCTAAGGCATATAAACTACCTATCATACAACTACTTAAACGTCGTGACCATAAGGTATAACCTCGGAAGGTTATTCCCTACACTATGGTCACCTAATGTGTTTGGTCGGATCCTAATGATCGACCAAACTGGGTCGGGTTCGAAGGTATAGGCGATTTATTAGATCGCCTACCCTACGACCCTAGACAACGTGGTAATCAGTAGGCATAGTCCCAAGGGACTATGACCATCGTGATTACAATCACGTTGCGAAGTTCTAACGAACTTCGCATTGACCATTACTGGTCAACGCTGAAAGTCAAACAAAGTTTGACTTTCTGACTCGAAAAGCAGTAAAAATAATGAAAAGAACGAAAGAATACTTACGAAGGGTCCCCGAATGCTAATCTAGATCAGTATAGTTCAGGTATGAAACAAGGTTTCAACTTAGAACACAACTAATAAGATTCTTGTGCCTTAAAACAATGAAAGGCATGGGGTATATATAGTTTTCGGGTAACCGTTAGGATCGTTTCTTGAATAACGTGATCGAATCTCGTGCGTACACTTGTCGGAAAGGTTATGGAGCCACATATGCTCCTTAACTTTGTGACACATCAACTTAAAACATGTGGTTAAGAATCAATTAGTTGCAACTTGTGTTTAAACATTGAATCTGGTCCAGAATAGGCAGTCGCGTAGCGCGACTGGTAAGGCTTTAGGCGTCGCGCTACGCCACTGACCCATCTGATTCAGAAAAGTTTCAAAAGTGGCAGGAATGGTCCCTGCACGTGTTTAAGGCCTTTTTCGATGCGTTTGAACCCCGTTAACCTCATTTCAAGGCTCTAAAATGAAGTTAAAGTATAGGGAACTCAAAACATGCTCAAAAATATGCCGGAGGTTGGTTCGTTTGGCCATACGAACGCGATGTTCGCTTAATTACGACAGAATGCGCATAAGCGTGAAAAACGATCCAAATGACGCGACGAATGGATTTTTCTTAAGGCGAACACTAAAATATAATGTAGTCATGCTTACATAAATTTTTGGATGTCCAGATGTATTCAGAACGTAAGTTATGCGCGAAAATGCAAACTTGTGCACTTTTTGACACTTTTAGTCCCTGAATGACACAAAAGTTTATTTTAGCACACCGAACCCCTCAAAGCCTATTTCTAAGCTATGTAAAGGATATTTATGGTATGTTTAACTTATGGTCATGTTCCAGAATGTCTGTTACAGTTCAAATTGGCATACTTTCGCAGTTTGTCAAGTTTAGTCCCTGTAAGCGAATTAACTTTGATTTCACCACACCAAACCTTCCAAAACTTATATCTAAGTTATGTATAGGTTATTTAAGGTATGTTAAGCCTATTTCACTATTCCGGAGTGTTCGTTGCATTAAACTGGTTATATTTACGCATCGGTGCGCGTATAACCTTCCAGAAAGCGATTTAGGGTTTGAAATTGAACAAGAGTTGATATGTGTAAACGATACACATATTTTTACAAATCCCAAGTATGAAATATAATATTTCATTGGTTTGGTATTTGTTTGATGGCCGTGAAGTGACACAGGTGTTACAGTCTCCCCTACTTTAGGAAATTTCGTCCCGAAATTTAATTCTAGAGGAAACTTGTGAAGACAGCTGTGACCGTTTCGCCTTCTAATAGTTCCATTGAACCCTTAAGTAAAACTCTGGGCCATGTTAGGATTCTTAGCGAATTTGTTAACCCTCAAAGTGAATTCCTTGTAGCAGTAAAACATGGAATTTTTGAACCACGGACAGAAGAACGTTTCTTATGAAGACTTATCATTTGAAACTGTGTGTGTGATTGAGACCAGAATTGAGAAGTGTGAGAATAAATGACATCGGTCAAAGTCCGAGACTTCTCCCGTATCATTATTCTTGTCACTTTAGGTCTTAACACATGACAAAACTTCTTGTGGTTTCTGTGCACTGAATTCCATAATTATGTAGGCCTCCATAATTACGTAATCTCTTGCACAGTCCGCACAGTCCATTTCATAATGCATAGAGGAAAAATCAATTGAATAAACATGAAGCGACTTGACTAGATCACCAAAGGATCTTTTTAACTAAATCAACGAACGATCTTTTTTAACTAGATCAACTCATGATCTTCTTAACTAGACCGTCGTACGATCTCCTTAAATAGACCACTTAAGGGATCTTTGTATTTATATCATCACATGATATTTTTGATCAGATTTTCAAAATCAGTCTGTTTAACCAGACCATTCAAGAGGTCCAGTTTTAGAATAGTACTTTAAAACCCAAGGGACTTAACTACAACGTCGAAGTCCATTAAGGATTTAAGATAGTAACTTTGGATATCCCATTATGAATCTCTCATATGAAATATAAAAGACTCTACGAGGATTTGGATGGATCACATACAACCACAAAACATGTAAGAAAACACATAAGCACATAATTAGTTAACTTGATTCTTTAATTTGTTGTCTTTGGGGCATGGATATTTAAAGCACACTAGAAATTCAATCCATGAATTTCATTTGGTACTTTAATCATTTCCAAGGATTCATCTAAAAAGATAGAAGGATTCTCAATAAGAGTTTGGCTTTGTTTCTTAGAAGAAACAAGTGTTTAAGGTTCTTGGGGAGATCACAAGTGATCATAAAATAACTGAACCATACGAATAGTTTGTCTTTGAGTTGACATCATAAGATTGTATCCAACGATCACACAATCGTATCAGTTTTGCAAAAATAAAAACGATGAATTTTTATTTATATAACAACTGACTTGTCTTTAAACATCATAAGATAACAGCCAAGGAAAAATAACAAAACACTAGTTGTTCACTGCCGCATCATTGTTCATGTTTGCCCCATTGATGTTGAACACTCGTCCCTGCGCTGGAGGTGCGTTAACAAGTCTTGGGCAATTGTTCCTGTAGTGGGTAAGGTCACCACAATTATAACATGACCCCGGAGGGAACCGTGCTTGAACAGCAGCAGGGTTTGCAGCAGCTTGATTTGCATAACGACAAACATTGATCAAATGTCCCAACCGCCCACAGTGGGTACATTTGTGACACTGCTCTTGCGCTAGATGATGACGGTTGCACTTGTTGCACAAAGGTGCAGTACCAACATAGTTTTGCCTTTTGCGAGGTTGTGCTGGTTGGTTTGGTGCAACCTGTTTGTCTTGAGCAGTTACAGCGCAGTTCTGAGAGGCTTTGCGCTTCTTCTTCTTGGACACCTCAGCATTTTCTTCCTTTGGTTCCACATGAGCAGTCTTGTCAGATGGTCTTGGGTCGCCCTTCCGAAACAGCTTTTTCTTTCTGATGTGGGATTCAGTCAGAGTGGCAGACAGTTCAATGGCTTGTCTGACAGTAGTAGGGTTACTGCCAGTAACGATATCCTGAACTAGATCAGGAAGACCATCTGTATATTTCTCGATCGCCTGATCCACAGGAGTAACCATAGCAGGACACAACAGACTCAATTCTTCAAAACGGTCAGTATAGGCTCGATGCTCGCCACTGTCTTGCTTCAAATCATCAAACTCCCTCTCCAAAGCTCGCAGTTCATGACGAGGGCAAAACTCCTTCATCATAAGAGCCCTAAGCTCAGCCCAAGTCTGTGCTAATGCAACCTCAGCACCGCGATCTCTCATCACCCCGTTCCACCATGTAAGAGCCCTCTTCTGAAACACACTCGAAGAAAACTCGACCTTACGATTTTCAGGACACAGAACATGACGGAAGGTATTCTCAATGCTCTCGAACCACTGAAGAAGCCCAGTTGCTCCCTCAGAACCACTAAACTTGAGCGGTTTTGCCGAGTTGAAACTCTTGAAATTGCATGGAGCATTGTTGTTGTTGATGGTTTGCATCATTTGAGCATAAAGATTTGGGAAGGCAACAGCCATTTGCTGTGCGATGATTTCCGCCAGTTCGGCATTATCCATCTGATTGTCGCGTCGAGGAGGCATTCTAAAAGAGGAAACATGAAAGGAAACGAGTGAGAGAATTTAGACGAAAAGAATGAGATTAAACAAATCTGATGAAAGCAAGGATAGTGGTCATTTGTTCGCTTTACAAAGCAAACAAACTACACACAGTGACTAATCAAAGTAAATGGGTCAAAAATAATGTATCGCGAAGACATGCTCGCCTATAAGTGAACACTCATCCCAAGAATTCCCAGGTAAGCACAACTGGTCTCGCGTCTGATGAGATATATACGAAGTGCTTGCCTAGACAGAAAACCCAGAATACAGGCATTCACCCTTCCAGTTTGCACATGTTCACATTATTTAAAACCCAAAACCTTGACGAGATTTTTGAAAATTCAAAGGGGTTCAAAACCATATAACAGAGGGTTCAAAACCTTACAATAGAGGGTTCAAAACCTAGTAATTAATCATCCTAGAACAGATGATTAGTTTTCAAAGCGGTTTTGAAATTTATGTTTTTTGTTGCGGTTGTCGCCTAAGGATAGGCGACAGTATTGTTTTATGACTAAACGCAAGTAAACTCGCGTTAGGGTCCTAAGAAGGTTATAGACTAGGTCAAAGCATTACTAATTACTAATAACCTAATTCCCTATAACCATTGGCTCTGATACCATCTTTTCTGTCACACCCCGACCATGTAGAACATACAAAACGTGGCGGAAATGTCGGGGAGTGTTGTAACAGAATTAATCGTTTCAAATCCATAGCAATTAAAGTTTCGTTTTAATAATCAATTATGAGAGTTTACATTGTTTAAACAAGAATAAAGGGTACATAACATAAGTTAACTAGTTATTGTCTCGTTTTAAGTCGCTAAGGCACGAGTCCATCCTAAATGTAGCATGTATCAACAATCATTGCAAAGCAGTACCTGAAACATGTGTAAAAACGAGGTCAGCAAAGAAATGCTGGCGAATACATTGGTTTTGTAGGAGTGTCGAAATCATGGCTAGTTTAGACGTTGCAATACTTTATTTAAAAACCTTGTTTTGAAAAGAGTATAATATTGCAACTTAATTAACCAACTCAAATCAAGCTGTTTATAATTTGTAAAACCTCGTAGCCATGACTCTTAACCCATAAACATTTGTTTTAGTAAATTATTTGAAAAACAATGATAAGTTCTGATGATATGTATAAATAAGAGAATAATGCATGATTAAATGCATAACCATGTAACATGAGTTTGTATAAGATATGTTGTTTGTAAAACAATGTCTTGTGAAAAGTATGTTATTTGTATAAATGTTATATATTTCAAACTGAAATGATTCAAATAACGTTACAGTATGTAATACCATACAAGCACTTATATATAGGAAGTACCAGCGGCGTATCCACCATGCTTGTATCATATTACACACGCATCGTTACTTAATCACTTAATCAAACTAAACCAAATCGATAGATAGATAGTACATTAAATATACCTTCGTTGTTCAAAAGAATAGATTTAGATAGTATAGTACAAGTATACTTCGGATTTATAGATAACATATCAAAATATGCTTTGGGTGTGATAAATAACATATTAAACTATGTTTTTGTTTAGTAAATAACATATTAAAATATGCTTTGGATGGTTAACAAAATATATGTTGGTTTTGTACAATACCACACATGAGAGTATATTCAACTATACTTTAATAGTGTGATTTAAGAATTCATTCAGACCTAGTGCATCAAGATACACCTTTGAGACTATAGAAATACCACAAAGGCAATTCCTATTTGGATGGAGCAACAAATTGGTTTCAGACATTCCATGCCAACAGGAATGGGGTGCCAAATCCTATAGCGCTATATCATACTAACAATCGGTCTGGTGAACATAAAATAAGTACAATTCAACAATTTATTTTATGTTCTTTGAGAAAACAATGTTTAAATCATAGATAGTCATTCAATTGGTCAATAGATAAGTAATAACATGTATAATCAATTATACTTTTGGAAAACATGAAAGTAACAGATAGGTACACATGCTTCACCCCAAAACAGTTTGGAAAACAGTAAAATAGGGGAATAATGTACTCGCCTGAGATTGCTCAGAAGTCCTAGGATAACCACCAAGCAATGCTAGAGATCGCGGAATATCAAACGGCACCTAATATAGGTGACTATATTAATAAACCGGACCTAAATCGGAAGACTGGGTAGCATGAGGGTTTGTAAACCAAATGAGTGTAGGAACTCATGTGATATGGTTAATCAAAGCCTACATACTAAATGAAACTTAACCTAAGTGTCTACGACCCATTACGACCCGTTTAGGTAGCTTATGCTACTTTAACGCGTCGTTCGCGTGAAACGCGTTCGGACCGCCTAACTAGTCCGATGACAAGTATTATATGCCTAGACATGCTACATAATTAGTTACGTGACAAAAGTTTAGGTTACATATGCTTAATTACCAATTTTGTATGAAAAGGGTATTCTGGTAATTTACCTAAGGCATATAAACTACCTATCATACAACTACTTAAACGTCGTGACCATAAGGTATAACCTCGGAAGATTATTCCCTACACTATGGTCACCTAATGTGTTTGGTCGGATCCTAATGATCGACCAAACTGGGTCGGGTTCGAAGGTATAGGCGATTTATTAGATCGCCTACCCTACGACCCTAGACAACGTGGTAATCAGTAGGCATAGTCCCAAGGGACTATGACCATCGTGATTACAATCACGTTGCGAAGTTCTAACGAACTTCGCATTGACCATTACTGGTCAACGCTGAAAGTCAAACAAAGTTTGACTTTCTGACTCGAAAAGCAGTAAAAATAATGAAAAGAACGAAAGAATACTTACGAAGGGTCCCCGAATGCTAATCTAGATCAGTATAGTTCAGGTATGAAACAAGGTTTCAACTTAGAACACAACTAATAAGATTCTTGTGCCTTAAAATAATGAAAGGCATGGGGTATATATAGTTTTCGGGTAACCGTTAGGATCGTTTCTTGAATAACGTGATCGAATCTCGTGCGTACACTTGTCGGAAAGGTTATGGAGCCACATATGCTCCTTAACTTTGTGACACATCAACTTAAAACATGTGGTTAAGAATCAATTAGTTGCAACTTGTGTTTAAACATTGAATCTGGTCCAGAATAGGCAGTCGCGTAGCGCGACTGGTAAGGCTTTAGGCGTCGCGCTACGCCACTGACCCATCTGATTCAGAAAAGTTTCAAAAGTGGCAGGAATGGTCCCTGCACGTGTTTAAGGCCTTTTTCGATGCGTTTGAACCCCGTTAACCTCATTTCAAGGCTCTAAAATGAAGTTAAAGTATAGGGAACTCAAAACATGCTCAAAAATATGCCGGAGGTTGGTTCGTTTGGCCGTACGAACGCGATGTTCGCTTAATTACGACAGAATGCGCATAAGCGTGAAAAACGATCCAAATGACGCGACGAATGGATTTTTCTTAAGGCGAACACTAAAATATAATGTAGTCATGCTTACATAAATTTTTGGATGTCCAGATGTATTCAGAACGTAAGTTATGCGCGAAAATGCAAACTTGTGCACTTTTTGACACTTTTAGTCCCTGAATGACACAAAAGTTTATTTTAGCACACCGAACCCCTCAAAGCCTATTTCTAAGCTATGTAAAGGATATTTATGGTATGTTTAACTTATGGTCATGTTCCAGAATGTCTGTTACAGTTCAAATTGGCATACTTTCGCAGTTTGTCAAGTTTAGTCCCTGTAAGCGAATTAACTTTGATTTCACCACACCAAACCTTCCAAAACTTATATCTAAGTTATGTATAGGTTATTTAAGGTATGTTAAGCCTATTTCACTATTCCGGAGTGTTCGTTGCATTAAACTGGTTATATTTACGCATCGGTGCGCGTATAACCTTCCAGAAAGCGATTTAGGGTTTGAAATTGAACAAGAGTTGATATGTGTAAACGATACACATATTTTTACAAATCCCAAGTATGAAATATAATATTTCATTGGTTTGGTATTTTTTTGATGGTCGTGAAGTGACACAGGTGTTACACTTTCCGCCTTACGGGCGTCACTGAGGAGGCCATTCATCTTCGTTTGTTTCCATTCTCACTCACTGATCAGGCTGCTATCTGGTTGGACTCCCTCCCACAGGGAGCAATCACCACTTGGAATGATCTTCAGTCCAAATTCCTTCAGAAATACTTCCCACCTGCTAAGACAGCTCGTCTTAGAAATCTCATCTACGCATTCACTGAGCAGCCGGGGGAGTCTTTCTACGAGACTTGGGATAGGTTTAAGGCGCTGCTAAACAAGTGCCCACACCATGGGCTTGAGGAGTGGAGAGTTGTCGAGAAATTCTATAATGGAGTTTCTGAAGCAACTAAGAGACTGCTTGACTCCACAGCAGGAGGCAACATGATGAAGACCAAGACAGCTGCTGAGTGTCTTGAGATGATGGAGGATCTAGCCACCAGTACTTACACCGAGCCAGGCTTTGGGGGCATTACTGCTACCCCTAAAGGTATTCTTACGGTAGATTCTAGCGTAGCTTTAGCCGCCCAGGTCGAATCCTTGACAAAGATGGTCAAGGACATTCAGGTTAAGATTAGTTCTAAGTGTGAGGTGTGTAGAGGTGGGCATGAGACGATAGATTGCCCTGTAGGATCTGAGGAGGAGTTGAGTTTTGTCCAGAACCAGGGACGAGGCCAGGGTTACAACTCTGGATGGCAGCCACGCCAAACCTCGAACTGGAGAGGCGGGAATCCCCCTGGATTCCAACCACGTCAGAGTCTCTTTCCGACCCCTGCTGATGGACAGAGTAGTGGAGAGCCTAAGTCTGAGCTGAGTGAGTTTTTGAAGAGGAATGAGGAGAGTCAGAGTAGGACTAACAAACTCCTAGAGTCGATAGTGATGCAGGGTGAGGCTAGACATCAGGAGCAGCTGAAGAAAAACCAGGAGTTTGAGTTGATGTTTAGGAATCAGGGGTCCACCATACAGAGTCTAGAGAGGACCGTAGGAGAGATAGCGAATAGGATGACTGAGAGGCCCGCAGGTTCATTCCCTAGCACCACCCAGCTTAACCCTAATGCCCAGTTACATGCCGTGTTCACACGTAGTGGTAGGAGCACAAGACTTTTTGATGAGGGGTTTGAGATAGAGAAGTTGATAGAACCTGAGAGGGTTGTTGAGAAAGAGGTAGAACCGGAAAAGGAAGTTGAAAAGGTGGTTGAACCGGAAGATGAGAATGTAAAAGAACCGGTTGAAGTGTATGAGCCCATTCCTCCATACCCTACGAGACTGTTGAACAAGAAGCAAATTGATCAGTATAATGGGTTTTTGGAGATGATCAAAAAGCTCTACGTAGACATTCCCTTCCTTGAGGCTTTGGCTAAAATGCCTAAATTTGCCAAGTTTCTCAAGGGACTCCTGCTCAATAAGAAGAAAATTGAGGATCTTTCGATTATTACATTGAGTGAATAATGTTCTGCGGTGATTTCAAACAAACTTCCCACAAAGTTGCCAGATCCAGGAAGTTTCACCATTCCTTGTGAGATAGAGGGTTATGAGTTTAGGACTGCTTTGGCCGACCTAGGAGCTAGTATAAATGTGATGCCATATTCTGTGTTTAAGAAGCTCAAGCTAGGAGAGCCTACCCCGACCTACATGAATGTTCAACTCGCCGATCGTTCAGTGAAATTTCCTAGAGGTATAGTTGAAAACGTGCTAGTGAAAGTAGGTAAGTTTGTGTATCCTACTGATTTTGTTGTTCTAGACATGGGCGAGGATCCTAGTGGACAATCTTGTCTTTCACTCATCTTAGGTCGTCCATTCCTTTCTACCGCGAAAGCTATAATAGATGTTCATGGCGGTAAGATAACTCTTGGTGTCACTGATGACACGGTTACATTCCATGTTAATGGAAAAAAATCCGAGAAGGTAGGGACGCCCTCGGTAATTAGGCAAGAGTTAAAGGGAATTGGAGATGCTAGAATGGAGAGTGATATGAAGAAGGAGAAGCATGTTAGGTTTAAGGAAAATGTGGAGGTAATAGGAGGTGAGGTTGAGTTTAAGAATAGTTCTTGGAGTTCGGTAGAGGAAGATGAATGGGGAGAGTTTAGTTCGGGAGGTGTGAAGGAAACTAAGTGTGGGGATGGTATTTTAGTGTGTAACTCGAGGTATAAATTCCCCACGAGCGAGCATAAGTCGAGTTGGTTTGATGGCGACTTTTGGAGAAAGAAGGGTTTCGGTATGAGTGATTGTTTTAGAGGCCCCAGTGAGAGGTTCAGGGGTGAGTTTGCTCTTTATGATCCCCGGTGAGTTATGATAACTTGTTGTAGAATTGTATTTTTTTTGTAGTGTTTCGTATTTGTTTTATTTTATTTTGAGTCTTAGTTAGTCCGTTTGAGTCAGTCTTGAGTCGGTCTTCGTTTCGAGTCGGTACTGCTTGGGTCTTTGCTTGTTTTTGTTTATGCAGGTTTGGATATGTACCACACGTACTCAATCTCCATTCGGGTGATTTCGGAGCTGTACACCAATTTCAAGGAATTTACCAAGTGTACTAGTCAGAGTCAAAGCCGATCGCGAAGGAAATGCTATACGATCGTGTACGGGTTCGGATTGATGACACGCGCAGCTGGCACTGATTTTTATCCTAACCAGCTAAGTCATTTCCGATTTGTTGTATTTTTGTATATTATATTAGGATTTTATTTCGTATTTTTTTTTAGTGGTCTTTCATTCTACATTGGAGACAATGTAAACTTTAAGTGTGGGGATGGGAGACTACGTCTTTTTAGCTAGATTTGAGTCAAAAAAAAAAAAAAAAAAAAAAAAATCCAAAAAATTGAAAAAAATAAAAAAATTTGAAAATAAAAAAAAAAGAGTTTGTTGCGAGTCCCGATCCTTTAGCACGTAGAAAACAAAAGCCTTTTCAAAACGTCGGTCAAAAGCGGTTTAATTGTCGAATTTACGAGTCGGAGAGCGCATGTTTCTTTAAGTTGCGGGATAGTAGGTTGACTGAATCAGTTTTTGGGAAGTAAAAGGTTTTGGGATGCCTAGGATAGTGGATTGAGCCGGAGAGTTAATTAGTTGTGCATTGTCGATATCGGTAGCCCTATTATCCACATGATAGTGAGATTTGAGCCTTTATATGTTTCGTATATATATGATCACTACTTTCGTTTCATGTGTGTTTACCGACTTTGTTGCATTACTTTAGAACTTGTGCGTTTTGATACAGGTTGAGACCTTCGGTTAGGATTTGACATGGATGTGATAGAGGCATTAGGATCACCCTATTTGTGTAGCCTTTGTGTTTGACCCGTTTTGCCATTACCTTTAGACACCACTTTGAGCCTAAAATCATTCGTTTGTTACCCATGGTTGATTTGATAACCGGATCGTGTTATGTTATTTGTGTTTGTTCTTTAAAAAAAAAAAAAAGCAAAAAGAAAATATGGAAAAAAATGAGAAAAAAAAAGAGAATAAAGTTGGAGGTCAAAATGACCAATATGTTAGTATTTGTTTCGTGCTTATCCGGTTTATCGTGTGATTATGTGTTTAGCCACTTATTTCAAAAAAAAAAAAAAAAAATTACCTACCTTTAGCCCTTACCTACCTAATAAAGCCCTCTTGATCCATGTTAAATTCTAACATTTAGGTGGAGATCTGATTGACGTACAAGCTTATGATAGTGTGCTTCATAGTTTGGTTTTGAGAGTTCACTCGAAATTACATATTTATTAGCCGAGAGATGAGTGACATTGTGAGGGGTGTTGACAGTGCATGATTGGTTGCTTGAAGGTGAGAAAAGCTTGATTAGGTAGGCCCGTTTTCATTTAAATATTATGATTCGTCACCTTTTGAACGTTGTAAGTCTTGCGAAACCACTGTGTTTGATGATTTCGTAGTTCGCGTTATAACTTGTTCGAGACTTGCGTTATTGTTAAGTGTTTAAGTTGGACATGTTGCTTGGGATTTTGCTTAGGGACAAGCGAAAGGTTAAGTGTGGGGATATTTGATGTGTTGTAAAATACACATATTTGTCCCGTGTAAATTGTATAGTTTTTGTATATTTTTTATTTGTTTTATTTAGTTTTTAGTATTAGATTACATTATTTGGTGTTTTGGCAGGTCCTGGCGCAAATGGGGCGGAAACGAGTGATAAACAAATAACTAGCCAGTTGAGTGGAGTAGACCGCTAGTGACCGAAGGGAGGTTACCGCTATTTTCTTGTGATAGGGGAATTCAATTCCTATTGTTTTAAAAAGACAACAGAGGAGTATAGGAATTGAAAAAGAGATAAATCAAGGGTGGCCAATTATTATTTTCGAGAAGCATATTGGACCAATATTGGCGGCCCAATTAAGAAAAAGTTGGAAGCAGCCCTATTTCGAAACCATTAAACAGTGGAGGGTAATTGACGGCAGACGCAGCACGTGGAGGCAGATAACTTGGGGCGCAAATTTGGAGTGGTCGACAGAAGGCACAAGGAGAAGACAGCTATTGTTGCCGCAAGAGAAAAAAAAACATTCGGTTCAGGTTTGAAGCATTGCGGGTTCGATATTACGCGTACTTTTCTAATCTTTTACATCGAAACCATGTCTTGTTTAATTTTCACAACTGAATTTGTCATGTTTTTGGATATCATGAGTAGCTAAACTTTTATGCTACCTAGGTCGTATTGATGAATATTTTGTGACTTATAACTTTCGGTTTTGGATAATAAAATATTTTGGCTTAATGTTTTGGTAAAATATCTTTGTGTTGTTGATGATAATGCGTATGAATGCTATTAGTAATTGAATTGCATGATTGTTGCTTTGCGTTTTCTCTACGTTTGTTACTTTGGTAGTTTCAGATTTAGGGTTACACGTGATTTTCCATAGACTTTGTGTTAGTGGTATAATCTAGAGGTTTCTTGTCTTAGATAACCCTATAAGCAACCTTGTGAGTCTTTGAAATTAGTGTTTTGCCACTCTTGAGACCGGGAGGAGATAGAGTGTCAGTTTGTCTAGTTCTTGGGTTTTGGGTAAAGGTGAGACCGGGAGGTGATCCTAGCTTGATTTCCTTAGTTCCTAGCAAATTTGAGTTATTATCATCAACCCTAGATTACCCCTTCATACTTTAGGGTGTGTTGTGATTAGGGAGACCGGGAGGTGAGCGAGTCATTTGGGTACCTTAGCATTCCCTAGTGAGGTGAGACCGGGAGGTGATCTGATCTAGTAACCGGTGATTTACACGTCCACTTTAGGATTGTCCGAGAGGTGTTAGTGAGACCGGGAGGTGATCTAGCAGTCTTTAGGGTTTTCTTGAGTTAGTCGTATTTTTAGGAACCCGGTAGCCATTCCATCATCCAATTCCGAGAGTTGTAAGTTACGGGTATGATTCTAGACCTAGGTAGCTGTTTTCTCCTAGCATTTGAGTTTTCTTTCAGTTTCCTGAGTCTTCTGCTCTGTTTTGTCTGAGTTTATTTAATTGCTTATTTAGTATTTAGTTAAAACCATTCTCTCAAACAAACAAATTATTAGGCTAGGGCTCGATAGAGGTTTAGTATCAAGTGTCGCTAGATTGTGTCCACGGTTCGATACTCGGACTTGCTTGTTTTACTACTTACGACCGGTACACTTGCCGGTAGTGTGTGTTTTACAGGTTTTTCCAATTTTTTAAAACTTGTTGAATTTAATTAAAACATATTTCACACATCACCTAGTCAATGTGGTAATCAGTAGGTATAGTCACATGGGACTATAACCATCGTGATTACGCTCACGTTGCAAAGTTCAACGGAACTTTGTGTTGGCCATTGAATGGTCAAAGCTGAAAGTCAAACTCTATTTGAATTTCATGCTAGAAATACAAGAACAAGCAAGAAGAGGACTTACAAAGGGTCCAAGAAGGTGTTTTGATTCAAATTTACTCAGGTATGAGGTGTTAAAACCTCAACTTAGAGCCGAAGTTGAATCAAGGTGTGAAAAACCCAAATGAGGAAGCTTGCTATTTATAGGAAGGTAAGATCAATAGGATCATTCCATGTGTTTAGAGGGTGTAATCTTGGCCATACATGTGGGTACATGGTATTAGAATACAATGGGGGTCGAAAACCAGCTCCAGGTATTGCAAAAGTTACAAAAAGACCCCCAAGTTCAATCCCATTGCTGAAAAATGCAGAAAACAAGTTTCTGTCCAGATCAGGCCATGGTGTCGCGCAACGGCAGAGACATATGGTGGTGGCGCAGCGCCACCAGGTGCCAGTTCCAAAAATTTTGCCAAAATGGTAGAAATGGTCCCTGCACATGTTTAAGGCCTTTTTCGATGCGTTTAAACCCCGTTAACCCCATTTCAAGGCTCTAAAATGAAGTTTAAGTATAGGGAACATGAAACATTCTCAAAAAATATCTCGGATGTTGGTTCATTTGGTTGTACGGTTGCGTTATTCGGTTAATTACGACGGAACACGAACGAACACGAAAAACGATCCAAATTACGCGACGAATGGATTTTTATCAAGCCAATCAATAGAATAAAATATTATAATGATTACATAAATTTTTGGATGTCCGGATTTATTCAGAACGTAAGATATGCGCGAAAAAGCAAACTTATGCACTTTTTGACGCTTTTAGTCCCTGAATGACCAATAAAGTTTGTTTCAGATTACCGAACCCCTCAAAGCCTATTTCTAAGATATGTAAAGGATATTTAGGCTATGTTTAACTTATGATCAAGTTCCGGAATGTTCGTTACTATACATATCGATATAGTTTCACAGTTTGACACAATTAGTCCCTGTGATCGAACAAACTTGATTTCAACACACCAAACCATCCAAAGCTTATTTCTAAGTCATGTGGAGGTTATTTAAGGTATGTTAAGCCTATGTCACTATTCCGGAGTGTTTGTCGCGTTATACTGACTGCGTTTATGCACCAGTTTGCGTATAACCTTCCAGAAAGCGATTTAAAGCTTGAAATTGTAATCGAATCAAATTGTAAAATCATCAAACACAAATACACACATAATAACACCAAAACACATATAATAACACCAAAGCACATTGTTTTATTGATAATTGACATTGTTTTACATTATACAACGATTACAGAACACAGTTGTCACAGTCTCCCCTACTTTTGGAAGTTTCGTCCCGAAATTTTAACTAGAGGAAGCTTGTGAAAACAAATGTGGATATTTCGCCTTCATTTGGTCCTCATGTTCCCAAGTAAACTCTGGGCCATGTTTGGACTCCCAGCGAACTTTGACCAATCGAATCCGTTTGTTCTTCATCTGTTTGAATGTACGGTCCATTATCTCCACAGGTTTCTCGACAAAGTGCATCGTTTCATCGATTTGGATTTCGTCGAGTGGAATGTGAATATCAGTGTCAGCTAAACACTTTCGCAAATTGGACACGTGAAAAGTCGGATGAATATTTCCAAGCTTTGGAGGTAGTTCTAGCCGATAGGCAACCTTTCCAATTCTTTCCACAATCTTAAATGGTCCAACATATCGGGGTGCAAGTTTTCCTTTCTTTCCAAATCTCACCACTCCCTTCCAAGGTGAAACCTTGAGTAGGACACAGTCTCCGACTTGAAATTCTAAGGGCTTGCGTCGCATATCCGCATAACTCTTTTGACGGCTTCGAGCTGTCACAAGATTATCATGGATTTTCTTGATTTTTTGTGTTGTTTCCAGAATGACCTCAGGTCCAGTAAGTTGTGCTTCACCGATCTCATTCCAACAGACAGGTGAACGACATTTTCGACCGTATAGAGCTTCGAATGGTGCCATATTAATACTAGCATGATAACTGTTGTTGTAAGAAAACTCGATCAGTGGAAGGTGAGAATCCCAATTACCACCAAAGTCTATCACGCATGCTCTAAGCATATCCTCAAAAGTTTGAATCGTCCCCTCAGATTGTCCATCTGTTTGGGGATGATAAGCAGTGCTTAGATTCAGTTGGGTTCCCAAAGCAGATTGCATGGTCATCCAAAAATGAGATGAAAATCGACCATCACGATCATAAATGATATCCAAAGGAACACCATGTCGAGATACTATCTCATCAACATAACTCTTTGCAAGTTTATCAGCAGATAGATCCTCGCGAATCGGAATAAAATGAGCTGATTTCGTTAGACGATCGATAACAACCCAAATTGCATCGTGACCCTTAGATGTAAGTGGTAATTTAGTGATGAGATCCATCGCAATGTTCTCCCACTTCTAAACTGGTATCTCTGGTTGTACAAGCAAACCAGAAGGTCGTTGATGTTCAGCCTTAACTTTGAGACAAGTTAAGCATTTCGATACATACAAGGCAACATCCTTCTTCATACCAGGCCGCCAATACTGAGTACGAAGATCCTTGTACATTTTAACAGCACCAGGATGGATAGAATATCGAGACTTATGAGATTCGTCCATTACCAAGGTGCGAAGATCGTCTTGTTTCGGAATCCACAAACGATCCTTGAAATAAAGCAAACCATCGTCTTTCCTTTCGAGCTTAAGCTCAAGCTGATGTGGTAATTCCTTACCTATCAAATTTTGTGAAACACAAAATTGTTGAGCTTGATGGACACGAGTTTGAAGATCAGATAGAGTGCGAACAGAATGAAGCTTGACTCGCTCTTTTTGACTAAGCGCATCAGCTACGACATTCGCCTTACCGGGATGGTAGCGAATCTCGCAGTCATAATCGTTTAAGAGCTCAACCCAACGTCGTTGCCTCATGTTCATCTCCTTCTGATTTAGAATATGCTGGAGACTTTTGTGGTCTGTGAAAACCACACACTTTGTGCCATAATGATAGTGTCTCCAGATTTTTAGGGCAAAAACCACAGCACCTAGCTCAAGATCATGAGTCGTGTAGTTCTTCTCGTGAATTTTCAGCAGTCTAGATGCATAAGCTATGACTTTACCTCGTTGCATAAGAACGCAACCAAGTCCTAGATTCGACGCGTCACAATAGACAACGAAATCATCATTTCCCTCGGGCAAAGATAGAACATGAGCATCACAAAGCTTTTATTTTACGTTTGAAACGCTTCTTCTTGCGTAGGTCCCCACTCAAAAGGCTTATTCTTTTGAGTCAAACCAGTGAGTGGAACCGCGATCTTTGATAAATTAGAAATGAATCGATGATAATAACCAGCAAGACAAAGAAATGATCGAATCTCTGTCGGTGTCGTCGGTGTATTCCAATCCTTAATAGCAGCTATTTTGGATGGATCCACATGAATACCCTGCTCGTTGACAATATGACCCAAAAACTGAACTTCTCTAAGCCAAAATTCACACTTGGAGAATTTAGCAAAAAGTTGTTCCTTCTTTAGGAGTTCTAATGTCAAACGAAGATGTTGCTCGTGATCGGCTCGAGACTTCGAATAAATTAGAATATCGTCGATGAACACAATGATGAACTTGTCTAAATAAGGTTTACAGACCCTATTCAATAAGTCCATAAAGATAGCTGGGGCATTTGTCAAACCAAAAGGCATGACAGTGAACTCGTAATGCCCATATCTTGTGCGAAAGGCAGTTTTGGGAATATCTTCTTCGAGAACACGAAGTTGATGATACCCAGAACGCAGATTGATCTTGGAGAAACAGGTAGCACCTTGTAGCTGATCAAAGAGATCATCGATTCGAGGTAGGGGATATCGATTCTTGATGGTAAGCTTGGTAAGCTCACGATAATCGATACACATTCGAAAAGATCCATCTTTCTTTTTCACGAAGAGGACAGGAGCACCCCAAGGCGAAAAGCTCAGATGCATAAATCCTTTATTAGATAACTCTTGAAGCTGTTTCGATAATTCTTGCATCTCAGACGGTGCAAGATGATAAGGTTCTTTCGCAATCGGGTTAGCATTGGGTACAAGATCAATACGAAACTCGACTTGACGAGCAGGAGGAAAACCAGGCAGTTCATCAGGAAACACTTCTGGATAATCCCCAACAATCGGAATATCCCGAATACTCTTGCTCTTGCCTTTCTCCTCGGTGACATGTGCCAGAAAAGCAACATATCCTTTTCGTAAATAACTTTGGGCTTTCATACACTACATGAGTTTCAAACCACCAGAAGGTTTCTCGCCACGAACTTCAAGAACAACGCCAGACGAAAGAGGAATACGAACGATCTTATCAAAACAAACTACCTCAGCATGATGTTTGGTTAACCAATCCATCCCCACGATAATATCGAAACTCCCAAGTTGCATCGGTGTGAGGCCAACAGGAAAAAGATGGTCATCAAGGTTCAACTGACAATTACGAATAACAGAATCGAGAACAAGAGGTTTACCAGTAGCAACTTCGACAGATAAGGGTTTCCTCAGTTTAGTTCTAGGTATCGCAAGCAAAGGCTCAAATGATAATGAAACAAAACTTCTATCGGCACCATAATAAAAAGAATAGATGCAGGTCGATTGTTAACAAGAAATGTACCATTGACAACCTCGTTGTCAGCCCTCGCTTCGTTTGCATTCAGGTTGTACGCTCGTCCACGAGCGGGATTCACATTCGCGTTGACATTCACGTTCGGATTCACATTTGCATTCACCAACCTCGGGCAGTTGTTGTGGAAGTGACCAAACTCTCCACAATTGAAACATGAACCCGGTGGGAATCTAGCAGCATTCCCCTGAACTGGAGCCTGATTCTGAACAACCTGATTCTGACCCAAACGACAGATGTTGGCCAGATACCCAAGCTTACCACACGTTGTGCATTGCTTACAACCTTGTTGTGCAAGATGATGACCGTTGTAGCAAGCACAATGAGGTGCGGTACCAGCATACGCTTTCTTTGCAGGAGGTTGAGCTGGTGGGTTCTGCGGGTTCTGGGCTGTTACTGCAAAATTCTGAGCACCCTTTCGCCTTCTCGAGTTCTTCGACGACTCACCTTTCTTACTCTTACCCTTATCCTTGCCTTTAACAGGATCGGTCGACTTCTTCTTATCACTCTTGCGGGTAAGTTTACCCTTCCTGACCCGAGACTCAGTCAGGGTAGCAGACAACTCAATCGCGTGACGAACAGTAGTTGGATTAATGCCAATCACAATATCCTGTATGGAATCGGGTAAACCATCGATATACCTCTCTATCGCTTTCTCCAACGGGGTAACCATAGTAGGACACAAAAGACTGAGCTCCTCAAAACGATCCGTATACGCACGGTGTTCTCCCCCATCTTGCTTTAGATCGTCAAACTCTCGTTCCAATGCTCGAATCTCGTGACGGGGACAAAACTCTTTCATCATGAGAGCTCGAAGCTCTTCCCATGTTTGTGCTAATGCCACTTCCGCACCCCTATCGCGCATTACTCCGTTCCACCACGTAAGAGCACGCTTCTCAAACACACTTGATGCGAATTCAACCTTATGCCCATTCGGACATTGTACATGTCTGAATGTGCTCTCGATACTCTCGAACCACTGCAGGAGCACAATTGCTCCTTGCGACCCAGAAAACTTTAGCGGCTTAGCAGAATTGAAATTCTTGAAATTACACTGTGCATTGTTATTATTATTGTTGTTGTATAACTCGTGGATTTGGGTTACAACGCCTGGAAGCACAGCAGTCATTTGCTGAGAGACAAGGGCTGCGACTTCTTCAGCAGTAAAAGATTGTGCATCACGTCGAGGAGGCATTGTCTAAAAGAAAATATGAGAAACGAGTGAGGTCGACAATTAGGAAAAACAAAAGAGGTATTGAAAATATCAACAAAACACAAGGAAGGCGATCATTTGTTCGTTACCTCGAACAAACAAACGACACGCGGTGACTAATCAAAGTAAATGAGTCAAAATAATGTATCGCGAAGACATGCTCGCCTATAAGTGAATACTAACCCCAAGAGTTCCCAGGTATGAGTGACTGGTCCGATTATGTGGATTTGTACGAACACTCTAGCCTTAGACAGAAAACTCAGGGTACAGGCATTCACTCTTCCAGTTTGCACGTGTTCACATTATTTAGACCCAAACTTTGACGAGATTTTGAAAACTCAGAATGCACTAAGCCAAATATGAGTCAAACTGGAAGGGTTCAAACCTAGTAATCAATCATCCTAGAATGGATGATTAATTTTCAAAGCAGATTCAAAATTTGTGTTCTCGTTGTTGTTATCACCTAAGGGTAGGTGACGGCTTTGTTTTAAAATCTAAACACGCAAGAAAAACTCGCGTTGGGGTCCTAGAAAGTTATAGTCTAGGTCAAAGCATTACTAATAACCTAATTCCCTATAACCATTGGCTATGATACCAACTCTTCTGTCACACCCCGACCACGTTAAAACAACAAACCGTGGCGTAAACGTCAGGGAGTGTCGTGGCAGAATTATTGTTTCACAACCATGGATACAAAAAGTTTCGTTTTATTAGAATATTTACATGAACATTGTCTTAAAACCAAAACCAACAAGTTACATATCGACTAATATTGTTATTATGTCATTAAGGCCTCGTCCAGATCCTATGTGACTCATGCATCCTAGCAATCAATATCAAGCAACAACACCTGAAACATATGTAAAAACAAAGTCAGCAAAGAGATGCTGGCGAGCACATAGGTTTTATAAGAGTGCCGGATTCATGGCTAGTTTACATGTTGCAATACCTTATTAAAAACCTTGTTTTGAAAAGAATATAATATTGCAACGAAATTAACCAACTCAAATCAAGCTGGTTATAATTTATAAAATCTCGTAGCCATGATTCTTAACCCAAAAACATTTGTTTTAGTAAACCAAATTGTAAAACATTTCGTATTAACTCGTTTAATAAATCTCGTATGGTTTATATCCTTTCGAAAACATCATTATGTGACATCGTTTCAAAATCGTTTACCCAAGTGAACTAAATAACGCCACGGTATGTAATATGTTGAAAACACTTATATATAAGAAGTACCAGCGGCGTATCTACCATGTTTTCACCATATTACACCCGTCCCATTATCTAAACACTTAACCAAAAACCAATCGTTTATCCAATTCGTTTAATCTTGCTCAAATCGTTTCCAAATCGTTAACTCATTTAAATCATCCTCGTTTTAATTATGAAAACTATTTTTGGTCGTCTCACTAATAACATCCAAACCTTCGTGACTCGACTATCTCGCTTCTCGCATTAACAAACCACCAAAGGGTAAATTAATAATCACCGATTCAGTCGTTACCCGCCTAACCCACACATAACCATGGGTGCAGTCTGATAACGGGATTTGTCAGATCCTATGTTACCATAACCTAATACTGGTCGGTTCGACCAAAATTAGTGAATGTCATTCGTTATGTAACTACAACCAACAAGTCCGTTAACATTATTGAAATCGTTATTAGTTTAGTATAAACCATCTTAATTGTTTTTTAAACCATTGTTAAAATATCAAAAATCGTTTTGATACATATGAATCACCCCAAAACAATTGAAAACAGTAAAATAGGGGAACTATGTACTCACATGAAGTGCAAAGTATCCTCAATCAATAGAACTTCAACAAACTCAAGTAAACCAGAGAAATCAAGCAGCACCTAGTAATCGAATCACTAGTCAAACAATCGACACCTCAATCGGAAGATCGGATAGAATGAGGTCTTGTAAACCAAATGAGTGTTTGAACTCATGTGATATGGTTTAACAAAGTCTACATCCTAGATCAGAACCTAGCCTAAGTACTTTCGACCCGTTATGACTCATTAAGGTAGCTTATGCTACTTTAACGCGTCGTTCGCGCAAATGCGCGTTCGAGACGTCTAACTAGTCCTATGACAAGTATTATATGCCTAAACATGTTGCATAATCAATTAAGTGACAAAAGTTAATGTTACATATGCTTAATTACCAATTATGCATAAAAAGGGTATTTTGGTCATTTACCTAAGGCATATAAACTACTTATCATACAACTAATTAAACCTAAGTGACCATAAGATATAACCTCGGAAGGTTATCCCCTATGCAACTAAGGTTACTAAACATGTTTGGTCGGATCCTAATGATCGACCAAACGGGTCGAGTTCGAAAGTCTAAGCGGGTGTTTAGTCCGCTTGACTTACGACTCTACACAAGCACTAAACTAAAATTGACGAGCTAAACATGTTAAGACATGTTTAGTTAAGTTAGAAAACAGGTTTTGGCATCAAAACAAACGGTTTTGATACCCAAGAGTAGTATGGTTACAAAATACGCATAAATACGCATTTTGGCCGAAACTACGACTCGTTACTACGCCTAGTCAATGTGGTAATCAGTAGGTATATCCACAAGGGACTATAACCATCGTGATTACGCTCACGTTGCAAAGTTCAACGGAACTTTATGTTGACCATTGACTGGTCAAAGCTGAAAGTCAAACTCTGTTTGACTTTCATGCTTGAAATACAAGAACAAGCAAGAAGAGGACTTACAAAGGGTCCAAGAAGGTGTTTTGATTCAAAGTTACTCAAGGTGTGAAAAACCCAAATGAGGAAGCTTGCTATTTATAGGAAGGTAAGATCAATAGGATCGTTCCATGTGTTTAGAGGGTGTAATCTTGGCCATACATGTGGGTACATGGTATTAGAATACAATGGGGGTCGAAAACCAGCTCCAGGTATTGCAAAAGTTACAAAAAAGACCCCCAAGTTCAATCCCATTGCTGAAAAATGTTGAAAACCAAGTTTCTGTCCAGATCAGGCCGTGGCGTCGTGCCACGGCAGAGACATATGGTGGTGGCGCAGCGCCACCAGGTGCCAGTTCCAAAAATTTTGCCAAAATGGCAGAAATGGTCCCTGCACATGTTTAAGGCCTTTTTCGATGCGTTTAAACCCCGTTAACCCCATTTCAATGCTCTAAAATGAAGTTTAAGTATAGGGAACATGAAACATGCTCAAAAAATATCTCGGATGACGGTTCGTTTGGTCGTACGGTTGCGTTATTAGGTTAATTACGACGGAACACGAACGAACGCGAAAAATGATCCAAATTACGCGACGAATGGATTTTTATCAAGCCAATCACTAAAATAAAATATTTTAATGATTACAAAAATTTTTGGATGTCCAGATATATTCAGAATGTAAGATATGTGTCACACCCCGACCGCGTAAAACAGCAAATCGCGGCGGAAACGTCGGGGCGTGTTGTAACAGAATTAATTGTTTCAAATCCATGGCAATGAAAGTTTCGTTTTATTGATTAAAGGTGTTACAATGTCTAAACCAACAAAGAAATACAACATAATTAACTAGTCTTGCATCTTTTATTGTCACTAAAGCCCAAGTCTGCCTATATGTATCTTGATCATCTTATGCAACAGTTCCTGAAAAACACATGTGAAAATAGGTACGTCAGCATAAAAATGCCTGTGAGATACATAGGTTTTGTGAAAATAGGTTTCATGACTTATGTTTGAGAAAATGTTTAGTCATGAACCTTGTAATTTGCTTTGTCTTGTAAATCATTTGAAAAACAATGAGTTCAGATGATATGTATAAATAAATGAATAATGTATGGTTAAATGAATAACCATAGTAAAATGGATTTGTATAAGATAAGTTGTTTGTAAAACAATGTCTTGTGAAAAGTATGTTATTTGTATAAAATGTTATATGTATCAAACTGAAATTATTCAAATAACGCTACAATATGTAATACCATACAAACACTTATATATAGGAAGTACCAGCGGCGTATCCACCATGCTTGTATCACATTACACACGCATCGTTACTTAATCATTTAATCAAACCAAACAAATGTCAAAATGTCTATGTCAAATATCCATGTCAAATGTCTATGTCAAAATGTCATGTATGGCAAGTGAAATGTCTCAACTAAACCATATGCACAAAAACAAAGTATTGAAGTAAAACTTGGTTTAAATCAAAGTTATGTTTTGTGGGAAATGCATGATCAAATGTCAATCATGTTAAAATGTCTATGCCGAAATGTCTATGTCAAATACGGTTCACACGGTTCACAGATACAAACGGTTCACAGATACAAACGGATCACAGTCAAATGATTACAACGGTTCAATATGTAGTATAATGTGTTCATATGCTGGATAAGCATATGCAACAGAAAAGCAATGTAAAACAATGTACTAAGTATGCACACAATGGACATACATAGCATGAAATGTAATGTAGGATGATGTACTAAGTAATGCACACAATGGGCACACCTAGCATGAAATGTAATGAAATCGTGTACTATAATGTACTAACGAACATAGCAGGTATATGATGTGAAAACAGGAAAGCATGAAAGTAGCAAGTAGGCACATGTGTTCCACCCCAAAACAGTTTGGAAAACGGTAAAAGAGGGGTCTATGTACTCACTTGAGCTTGCTCAGAAGTCCTAAGATAACCACCAAGCAGTGCTAGAGATCTCGGAATCAAACGGCACCTAATATAGGTAACTATGTTAAATAAACCGGACCTAGATCGGAAGATTGGGTAGCATTAGGGTTTGTAAACCAAACGAGTGTAGAGACTCGTGTCATCTGGTTTAACAAAGCCTACATACTAAATGAAACTTAACATAATTGTTTACGACCCATTTCGACCCGTTTAGGAAGCTTATGCTACTTTAACGCGTCGTTCGCGTGAAACGCGTTTGGACCGCCTAACTAGCCCTATGACAAGTGTTATATGCCTAAACATGTTACATAATCAGTTATGTGACAAAAGTTTAGGTTACATATGCTTAATTACCAATTATACATGAAAAGGGTATTCTGGTAATTTACCTAAGGCATATAAACTACCTATCATACAACTACTTAAACGATGTGACCATAGGGTATAACCTCGGAAGGTTATTCCCTATATACTATGGTCACCTAATGTATTTGGTCGGATCCTAATGATCGACCAAACTGGGTCGGGTTCGAGGTATAAGCGATTTATTAGATCGCTTACCCTACGACCCTAGACAACGTGGTAATCAGTAGGCATAGTCCCAAGGGACTATGACCATCGTGATTACACTCACGTTGCGAAGTTCAAACGAACTTCGCATTGACCATTACTGGTCAACGCTGAAAGTCAAACAAAGTTTGACTTTCTGACTCGAAAAGCAGTAAAATAAGGAAAAGAACGAAAGAATACTTACGAAGGGTCCCCGAATGCTAATCCCGATCCAAGAACTCAGGTATGAAACAAAGGTTTCAACTTAGAGCTCTCAAATCAGAATTCTTGTAAGAAATGAGGTTGTGGTGATGGAGTATTTATAGTATTCGGAGAACCGTTAGGATCGTTTCATGGAAAACGTGCCACGATCCAAGGCGTACACTTGTCGGGATGTTATGGTGCCTAAATTGCCACTAACCATAAGGATTTGACATGTGGAAGAGGGATTGGAGGTGCTAAACAGCTGCAACCAGCTGTTAAATGCAGTTAATCTGGTCTGATAGTGGGAAGCGGCCCGCTTCAGGATCAGCCAAAGACAATGCGGGCCGCATGGCCCTTCTGATCTGCACATATGTTTGAAAAATGACAGTTTCAGTCCCTGCACGTGTTTAAGGCCATTTCCGACACTTCTAAGGCCCGTAAAGCCAACTTTAAGGCCCTAAAATGTTGCCTAAACATTGTGGACATGAAACATGCTCAAAAATATGCCGGGTGTTGGTTCGTTTGGTCGTACGAACGCGATGTTCGCTTAATTACGACGGAATGCGCATAAGCGTGAAAAACGATCCAAATGATGCGACGAATGGATTTTTCTTAAGGCGAACACTAAAATATAATGTAGTCATGCTTTCATAAATTTTTGGATGTCCGGATGTATTCAGAACGTAAGTTATGCGCGAAAATGCAAACTTGTGCACTTTTTGACACTTTTAGTCCCTGAATGACCCAAAAGTTTATTTTAGCACACCGAACCCCTCAAAGCCTATTTCTAAGCTATGTAAAGGATATATATATGGTATGTTTAACTTATGGTCATGTTCCGGAAGGTCTGTTACAGTTCAAATTGGCATACTTTCGCAGTTTGTCAACTTTAGTCCCTGTAAGCGATTAAACTTTGATTTCACCACACCAAACCTTCCAAAACTTATATCTAAGTTATGTAAAGGTTATTTAAGGTATGTTAAGCCTATTTCACTATTCCGGAGTGTTTGTTGCATTAAACTGGTTATATTTACGCATCAGTGCGCGTATAACCTTCCAGAAAGCGATTTAGAGTTTGAAATCGAACAAGAGTTGATATGTGCAAAAGATACACATATTTATACAAGTCCAAAGCATGAAATACATTATTTCATTGGTTAGGCATTTGTTTGATGGTTGAAATGACACAGGTGTTACAGTCTCCCCTACTTTAGGAAATTTCGTCCCGAAATTAATTCGTAGGAGTCTATTTGTGACTTTGTGTCAGATAACCACCAGAGATATGTGAAGCATAATCCTGTCATTTCCTTAACGGACATTCTTCAGAATGAAAATGAACAAACGGAGTCATTTTCCTCAACGAGTATTCTTCAGAGGCGGAAATGAAGGAATAAACAAACGGGGATTCATTTCCTTAACGGACAATTCTGAGAAACGAAAATGAACAACAGAGTCATTTTCAACGGTTGCTTCCTCAGAAATGGAAATGAAAATGATAGACAAACGGATGTTCATTTCCTCAACGGATAATCTTTAGAAACGAAAATGAACTAACGGAGTCATTTTCAACACATGCTTCCTCAGAAATGGAAATGAGAATGATAGACAAACGGATATTCATTTCCTCAACGGATAATCTTTAGAAACGAAAAGGAACAACAGATTCATTTTCAACGGTTGCTTCCTCAGAAACGGAAATGAAGATGGTAGACAAACGGATGTTCATTTCCTTAACGGAAAATCTTTAGAAACGAAAATGAACTAACGGAGTCATTTTCAACGGTTGTTTCCTCAGGTTCGGAAATGAAGGATTAAACAACGGATATTCATTTCCTCAACGGATAATCTTCAGAAACGAAAATGAACTAACGGAGTCATTTTCAACGGTTGTTTCCTCAGGTTCGGAAATGAAGGATTTAACAACGGGTATTCATTTCCCTCGACGGATACTCTTCAGAACGAAAATGCACAAACGGAGTCATTTTCCTCAACGGTTATTCTTCAGAATTGGAAAGGAAGGATAAACGGATATTCATTTCCTCAACGGATATTCTTCAGAAGTGAAAAATGAATAGCTAGTTCATTTTTCCTCAACGGATACTTCATCAGAATTGGAAATGAATAGGGTTAACTTCTAGGTACATGACAAAGCTCGCTGTGGTTTCTGTGCACTAAATTTCATAATTATGTATGCATCCATAATTACGTAATTCCTTGCATAGTCCGCACAGTTTGTCTTGTAATGTTCATAAGCACATAATCACATAGTTGTTTAATTGTTATTGTCTTGTTATTGATTGCAATTAACTTGGCACCTCGTACTTCGTTTCTCTTGGAAGAAACGGGTACTTAGGATTTTCCTGAAAAACGCAAGAGATCATACAATGGAAGAAATTTGGAAGTAGTCTGTTCTTCAAGGAATGCGGTTCCTTGATTATCGGTATTGTAGGGGATATGTTGTTTATACATACAATCACATAAATACATTGCAATGTAAATAAAAGATTTATTTATAAACAATGATAACAACTGTTTCTTGGATCTTGACAACAAAAGAAAATAATACATAAGACGTGATTATTTCTAAACGATGTTGTCTTCTGGTTGATCATATGCTCATCCTTGCGCTGGATTTGCATTAGCAAGCCTTGGGCAATTCCTACGAAAATGGCCCATCTCACCACAGTTGTAGCAAGATCCCTGTGGGAAACGAGCTTGAGCAGGATTGTTGCCAGCTTGATTTGATGCAGCTGCGGTTGGGCAAACCCTAGCTGTATGACCTATAAGTCCGCAAACTTGGCATGTGCGGCACTTCACCCCAGCATGATGGTGTAGGCCACATTGGTTGCACAAGGGTGCAGTTCCGTTGTAGGGTTTCCTGGCAGGGGGTTGAGCTGGTTGGTTGGGGACGGCTTGATCATTGTGAGCGACCACAGCGTAGTTCTGAGAAGCCTTTCGCTTCTTTGACCTCTTAGGGGATCCAGTCTGTTCATCCATGATCTTTGATTCCTCGATTGGTTTCGATTCTTCGACCGGCTTCTTGTCACCTTTTCGGAAAAGTTTACCTTTCCTGATCTTTGATTCAGTCAAGGTTGCAGATAGCTCAATGGCCTGTCTAACTGTAGTAGGGTTGCTACCAGTCAAAATGTCTTGTATTGAATCAGGGAGGCCATCAATGTACTTTTCGATTGCCTTATCCAAAGGCGTGACCATGTTTGGGCATAACAGACTTAACTCCTCATAACGGTCCGTGTAGGCTCGATGCTCACCGCTGTCTTGCTCCAGATTGTCGAATTCCCTTTCCAAAGCCCTGATCTCGTGTCGAGGACAGAATTCCTTCATCATAAGGGCCCTAAGTTCAGCCCATGTCTGTGCTAGAGCAACTTCTGCACCACGATCTCTCATAACCCCGTTCCACCACGTAAGGGCTCTCTTCTGGAACACACTCGAAGCAAACTCGACCTTGCGATTGTCAGGACACTGCACGTGGCGGAAAGTATTCTCAATGCTCTCGAACCATTGAAGAAGCCCAGTCGCTCCCTCAGAACCACTAAACTTGAGTGGTTTCGCCGAGTTAAAACTCTTGAAATTGCATGGACCATTGTTGTTGTTGTTGGCTTGATTCCATAGAGCAAAGAGGTTTGGGAATTGAGCAGCCATTTGCTGCGCAATGATTTCTGCCAACTCGGCAGTCTCTATCTGGTTTTCGCGTCGAGGAGGCATTCTAAAAGAGGAAACATGACAGGAAACGAGTGAGAGAATTAGACGAAAAGAATGAGATGAAACAAATTTGATGAACGCAATGGATAGTGGTCATTTGTTTGTTACTACAAAGCAACAAACGACCTCGGTGAATAATCAAAGTAAATAGGTCAAAAATAATGTATCGCGAAGACATGCTCGCCTATAAGTGAACACTCATCCCAAGAATTCCCAGGTAAGCACAACTGGTCTCGCGTCTGGTTGAGATGTATACGAGGTGCTTGCCTAGACAGAAAACTCAGAATACAGGCATTCACCCTTCCAGTTTGCACGTGTTCACATTATTTAAAACCCAAAACCTTGACGAGATTTTTGAAAACTCAAAGGGGTTCAAAACCTTATAACAAAGGGTTCAAAACCTTACAATAAAGGGTTCAAAACCTTGTAATAAATCATCCTAGAACAGATGATTAATTTTCAAAGCGGTTTTGAAATTTATGTTCTTGTTGTGGTAGTCACCTAAGGATAGGTGACGGTATTGTTTTATGACTAAACGCAAGTAAACTCGCGTTAGGGTCCTAAGAAAGTTATAGACTAGGTCAAAGCATTACTAATAACCTAATTCCCTATAACCATTGGCTCTGATACCATCTTTTCTGTCACACCCCGACCGCGTAAAACAACAAATCGCGGCGGAAACGTCGGGGCGTGTTGTAACAGAATTAATTGTTTCAAATCCATGGCAATGAAAGTTTCGTTTTATTGATTAAAGGTGTTACAATGTCTAAACCAACAAAGAAATACAACATAATTAACTAGTCTTGCATCTTTTATTGTCACTAAAGCCCAAGTCTGCCTATATGTATCTTGATCATCTTATGCAACAGTTCCTGAAAAACACATGTGAAAATAGGTACGTCAGCATAAAAATGCCTGTGAGATACATAGGTTTTGTGAAAATAGGTTTCATGACTTATGTTTGAGAAAATGTTTAGTCATGAACCTTGTAATTTGCTTTGTCTTGTAAATCATTTGAAAAACAATGAGTTCAGATGATATGTATAAATAAATGAATAATGTATGGTTAAATGAATAACCATAGTAAAATGGATTTGTATAAGATAAGTTGTTTGTAAAACAATGTCTTGTGAAAAGTATGTTATTTGTATAAAATGTTATATGTATCAAACTGAAATTATTCAAATAACGCTACAATATGTAATACCATACAAACACTTATATATAGGAAGTACCAGCGGCGTATCCACCATGCTTGTATCACATTACACACGCATCGTTACTTAATCATTTAATCAAACCAAACAAATGTCAAAATGTCTATGTCAAATATCCATGTCAAATGTCTATGTCAAAATGTCATGTATGGCAAGTGAAATGTCTCAACTAAACCATATGCACAAAAACAAAGTATTGAAGTAAAACTTGGTTTAAATCAAAGTTATGTTTTGTGGGAAATGCATGATCAAATGTCAATCATGTTAAAATGTCTATGCCGAAATGTCTATGTCAAATACGGTTCACACGGTTCACAGATACAAACGGTTCACAGATACAAACGGATCACATTCAAATGATTACAACGGTTCAATATGTAGTATAATGTGTTCATATGCTGGATAAGCATATGCAACAGAAAAGCAATGTAAAACAATGTACTAAGTATGCACACAATGGACATACATAGCATGAAATGTAATGTAGGATGATGTACTAAGTAATGCACACAATGGGCACACCTAGCATGAAATGTAATGAAATCGTGTACTATAATGTACTAACGAACATAGCAGGTATATGATGTGAAAACAGGAAAGCATGAAAGTAGCAAGTAGGCACATGTGTTCCACCCCAAAACAGTTTGGAAAACGGTAAAAGAGGGGTCTATGTACTCACTTGAGCTTGCTCAGAAGTCCTAAGATAACCACCAAGCAGTGCTAGAGATCTCGGAATCAAACGGCACCTAATATAGGTAACTATGTTAAATAAACCGGACCTAGATCGGAAGATTGGGTAGCATTAGGGTTTGTAAACCAAACGAGTGTAGAGACTCGTGTCATTTGGTTTAACAAAGCCTACATACTAAATGAAACTTAACATAATTGTTTACGACCCATTTCGACCCGTTTAGGAAGCTTATGCTACTTTAACGCGTCGTTCGCGTGAAACGCGTTTGGACTGCCTAACTAGCCCTATGACAAGTGTTATATGCCTAAACATGTTACATAATCAGTTATGTGACAAAAGTTTAGGTTACATATGCTTAATTACCAATTATACATGAAAAGGGTATTCTGGTAATTTACCTAAGGCATATAAACTACCTATCATACAACTACTTAAACGATGTGACCATAGGGTATAACCTCGGAAGGTTATTCCCTATATACTATGGTCACCTAATGTATTTGGTCGGATCCTAATGATCGACCAAACTGGGTCGGGTTCGAGGTATAAGCGATTTATTAGATCGCTTACCCTACGACCCTAGACAACGTGGTAATCAGTAGGCATAGTCCCAAGGGACTATGACCATCGTGATTACACTCACGTTGCGAAGTTCAAACGAACTTCGCATTGACCATTACTGGTCAACGCTGAAAGTCAAACAAAGTTTGACTTTCTGACTCGAAAAGCAGTAAAATAAGGAAAAGAACGAAAGAATACTTACGAAGGGTCCCCGAATGCTAATCCCGATCCAAGAACTCAGGTATGAAACAAAGGTTTCAACTTAGAGCTCTCAAATCAGAATTCTTGTAAGAAATGAGGTTGTGGTGATGGGGTATTTATAGTATTCGGAGAACCATTAGGATCGTTTCATGGAAAACGTGCCACGATCCAAGGCGTACACTTGTCGGGATGTTATGGTGCCTAAATTGCCACTAACCATAAGGATTTGACATGTGGAAGAGGGATTGGAGGTGCTAAACAGCTGCAACCAGCTGTTAAATGCAGTTAATCTGGTCTGATAGTGGGAAGCGGCCCGCTTCAGGATCAGCCAAAGACAATGCGGGCCGCATGGCCCTTCTGATCTGCACATATGTTTGAAAAATGACAGTTTCAGTCCCTGCACGTGTTTAAGGCCATTTCCGACACTTCTAAGGCCCGTAAAGCCAACTTTAAGGCCCTAAAATGTTGCCTAAACATTGTGGACATGAAACATGCTCAAAAATATGCCGGGTGTTGGTTCGTTTGGTCGTACGAACGCGATGTTCGCTTAATTACGACGGAATGCGCATAAGCGTGAAAAACGATCCAAATGATGCGACGAATGGATTTTTCTTAAGGCGAACACTAAAATATAATGTAGTCATGCTTTCATAAATTTTTGGATGTCCGGATGTATTCAGAACGTAAGTTATGCGCGAAAATGCAAACTTGTGCACTTTTTGACACTTTTAGTCCCTGAATGACCCAAAAGTTTATTTTAGCACACCGAACCCCTCAAAGCCTATTTCTAAGCTATGTAAAGGATATATATATGGTATGTTTAACTTATGGTCATGTTCCGGAAGGTCTGTTACAGTTCAAATTGGCATACTTTCGCAGTTTGTCAACTTTAGTCCCTGTAAGCGATTAAACTTTGATTTCACCACACCAAACCTTCCAAAACTTATATCTAAGTTATGTAAAGGTTATTTAAGGTATGTTAAGCCTATTTCACTATTCCAGAGTGTTTGTTGCATTAAACTGGTTATATTTACGCATCAGTGCGCGTATAACCTTCCAGAAAGCGATTTAGAGTTTGAAATCGAACAAGAGTTGATATGTGCAAAAGATACACATATTTATACAAGTCCAAAGCATGAAATACATTATTTCATTGGTTAGGCATTTGTTTGATGGTTGAAATGACACAGGTGTTACAATATGCGCGAAAATGCAAACTTATGCACTTTTTGACGCTTTTAGTCCCTGTATGACCAATAAAGTTTGTTTTTGCATACCGAACCCCTCAAAGCCTATTTCTAAGCTATGTAAAGGATATTTAGGGTATGTTTAACTTATGATCAAGTTCCGGAATGTTCGTTACTATACAAATCGATATAGTTTCACAGTTTGACACAATTAGTCCCTGTGATCGAACAAACTTGATTTCAACACACCAAACCATCCAAAGCTTATTTCTAAGTCATGTGGAGGATATTTAAGGTATGTTAAGCCTATGTCACTATTCCGGAGTGTTTGTCCCGTTATACTGACTGCGTTTACGCACCAGTTTGCGTATAACCTTCCAGAAAGCGATTTAAAGCTTGAAATTGGAATCGAATCAAATTGTAAAATCATCAAACACAAATACACACATAATAACACCAAAACACATATAATAACACCAAAGCACATTTTTTTATTGATAATTGACATTGTTTTACATTATACGACGATTACAGAACACAGTTGTCACAAATACCAAGAAAAAGGGGCATCAGTGGATGAACCAGTAGAAACTACTTCTAGTCCAACTGCTGATATAACCACTGTTAGTGGGAAATCAGATGATCTCATTCACTTGGGTGATGGTTTAAAATGCAGAGAATTGACGGAGAGAGTAGACAAAATTGAAACCTCTGTTGCAGACATCAAAAATATGCTACAACAGTTGTTACAATCTCACAAAGCTCCATCCACTACTGCAACATCTGCTCCATCCCCCACTGAGCTATGATAATTGTTTCAACCTATGCTTCATCAACAAAGACAGTATGCTGATCAACAACTTGAAATTTAGCTTCAAATGTTCAGAAATGTGATGGAAGCTAGGTACAAAGATACTCAAGCTGATATAAAGGCCATCAAAGCTCATCTGCTTCAAACCACTGCCACTTCTCCTCCTACCATTGTCTATGTTGAAAACCCTGATGATGCCAAAAAGGGGGAGAAAGGAAACAAAGGAAAAGAAGGATTGTATCTTCCACCAGATCCAATGGCTAAATCAGTTGTGGAGATTTCTAAGCCAGATGGTTCAAAGAAGGTTGATGTGACTCTTAATTCTTTTGCTGAAGAAAAACGAAGTTAAAAGAGAAAATGAAAACAAAGGGAGATAAAAGATTTGCAGAGGAAAAGAAAGTTTTTATGGTTAAGGAAGCGCATGGTACTTCAAACAGAAGAAAGATTACCAGAAAGGTAAGCCAACCCAAAACCATACCTTCCAAAACCACTTAACAAACCTCTGAAATCCCCAAAAATTCCTCACCTCAAACTTCCCAGCCAACAGATGTTAAGACACCTGTTGTATCAACAATTGTTGATACTTCGGTGGTTTCAACAAATGTTGTTTCAACCACTGCCCTCGTCATCTCACAAACCACCACTCAATGCACTGATACACCAAAAACAACACCACCATCACAAAAACCACCTGCAAAAAAGCAGAAGACAATAGTTGATGCATCAACACTTGTAGTGACAACAGTGGTTGAGACACCAGTTGTTTCAACAACTGTTAGTCAGTCACCCATCACTTCAAACACCCCTTCACAAGCAATAATCCTTTCCGTTCCAAAAACTCAAACAAAAACACCTTCTCCCAAAAAGGTGTATACAATAAAAAGAAAGTTTCAGGTGAATGATGATGATATACCAGCACCTGATCCTATTTCATCTGTACATTACAATGTCATCAAACCTCAACCATTCATTCCTCCAACCTTAGCCAATCCAATCAAGGATCCAAAAGTTCTTGAAGGATATGATCCTGCTGATGTTGTACCAGTAGCAGCCAGTTATCCATTAGAATTGCATGCTGTAAAGAATGAAATGAAACAGTTCTAGACAGTGGATGACCCTTCAAAAAGAAAATTTCCCTCTCTGGTTGGTTTTAGAGATCCAAACAACATGGATGAATATTTAAAACTCAAAGCCAGGCAAGCTGAATTAAGAGCTAAATATGAGTGCAAAGGGAAGGGTGATAATGCCTTCTCAAATCGAATGCAGTTCTTGCGCACCAAAGTTAAACAATTGGAAGATTATGCAAGAGATTTGAGCAAAGAAATGTCCAACCTACCACCAGAAGCTGACCTACAACAGGAGATGAGAAAAGACATTCTTGCATTGATCATGAGGGAAAAGTTCTATCCAGCCAAGGTTGAGCAGTTCCAAGACTGGCCACTTATTGTTCTAAAACATGAAGCAAACAGAATTGAAAGAATTAAAAATAATCCAGGTATGAAAAGATCAGCACCAAACTGGAGCAAATACAAAAAGGCAATTGCTGATCTTAACTTGGAGTATAAAAGAAAGAAGCAAGAGTTGGTTGCAGCAAAGGTTGGTACAGCCAAAGCCATAGCAAGATGGTCAAGGCAATACACTGATATGGCATATGAAAGGCTGGAAAGAATGAGAGAAACATATCCTACACTTCCAAAGATGCCAGCATATAGAGATAAAAAGGCTGATGAGCCACAGCAGCAGGATCTCTCTTTGAAAACACTGTTCACATCATATGATACTTCCACCATTGTCTTAAATCATAGAAAAAGGCAAAAAACAAATGGAAGAAGAAGAGAAGGAGCAAGTAGATTATATTATGAAGATTGTCCTTCAGGATACGATTGTTGAAAATCCTGACTCTGCTAAACTTCAAAACCTTGATAAAGGTGTCATAAGCAGGCCTCCTTCTCCAAACTCATCAAAAATAAAAACTCCCCCAAGAAACCCACTAAACTAAAAAATACTAAAGTGGGAGTCTGATCAAAAGACCCACGTATTGACTTTGCTCAAGTCCAGTGGAGAAGTTAAGCATATATCAAGGGAAAATGCACTTGGCCTGAGTGTAGAAGATTTACAAGATCTCCTTGAGCTTCAACTGTGCAGTGATGAGGATGATGAAGATTCCCTGAACTTTGAATTACAATTCAAAGGGCAAATCAGGGAAATGTTGATGAGACAATAAAGATCTGAAATAATGAAGTGTTTTGGCATCATCTGTTCCAGGGGGAGATTGTTGGGATTGAACCCTACAAAGGAACAGATGATAATGCCAAAACTGGTTCACATCAGTGGATCCTTCATAAGCAGTTGTTTGTAACAGATCTTTCCCCTTGACAGTGGCTCTAACATCTGATAACTCAAAGTCAAACGGGCTATTAACACAAATAATTTTCACGAAGTAGCTCGACTATTCATTTAATTACTTGGCCAATTATCCGGTATCGTCATTCTTATGTTACCGATTAAATCACTTTAACAGATGATGCTATCAACATCTTTCTAATCAAGAATATTTCATCTTCTTATCATATCATACTAAACTTATTTCATATTAAGTATGATTTATATACTCAAACACACAATTTGTTCAAGTATTTCCTAATTACTAACATGCATGATGATTCTAATCATAATCATATCATCAAATCCATCTTATGACTAATACCCACTTAGCCTAGTGTGGGAATTCATTCAATCATTCAATTCATAGCATGCTAGGTATGATTTTCACTTAGGGTTTTGTTCCTAAGCAAGTATACATCACTAATCTAGCCATAGCTTCTCTAATCCATGCCTAATTTGCGATTAGGATGATTATCCAATCTTTACAACTTCACCAAATGTCAAGATTTTACATACCTTATGATCCCCTAGCTTGGGTGATCATTAATCCATGTTCAATTGTGAATTTTGACTCCATTTGGACCCTCAATTTGATGATTCTAAGTGAGATTAGGGTTTTGGTTCTTGGAGAACCTTCTGGTCGACGTACAGGACACACCTTTTGTGTGTGTTTTGTATTTTAAGTTTATTTTATAATTAAACTTTCCATTTACCTGAATCTGGCCCCTCTTGTTTGGTTAGTTATTAAGTAGGACACAACCTACTTATTTCTAACAATATTCCCACTTATTAACTAGGTTAAACATTCCTAGTTAAATTAGTGGGTTCGGGAAATCTACGACTTAGTTTATTTTGAGTCCCGTTGACTCGGGCTTTGACAAACTTTACTTTCCCACAAGCTTTCGTTCAGCTTTTATTTAATATTAGGCTTATTTATTTAAAAATCATAATATTCACCGGGTTACTTTTACCCCTAACGGCAATTTACCCGTCTTTTAGTACTAACGTAGTTAAATTTCCAAATCTGTTTTCGGGGTGTTACACTTGCCCACCTGGTCAAAGGGGTAAAAGATAAAATGGGTGATGGAAAAAGCAAAGAAGTGAACATGGTGAATGTCACTGAAGGAACTCCTACCAAGCGGCAATGCCTGGAAGCTTGGGAGCTGCAATGCTTGTGCTTCCAACCCCCAAAAAAGGGGCTTCATTCAAACCCTTTGGTAGTTGAATTCACTGTGGGGACATTTGAAAACAAATAAAGCATACATTGACATGGGTGCAACAACAGAAATAATGTTCGAAAAATACTTCAACCAACTCAGTGACTATTGTAGGATCGAATAATCGACCAAATGAGTCAATTCAGAGTCAATACGCACGGTTTGTGTAGCGGAAACACACAAACAGAGTTGAATTAGCAAGAACTTAGTAGAAAACTGAAGAATATCACTTTTAACACTTGTTTCTCATTAATACTTCACGTGAAAAACTGGCGAGAGTTTGGCTACAACATTCAGATTCCGTACCTAAATGAGACACAAACTACCTATTTATAAGGTTCTAATTCCGCTCCAAATGACACCTTTGTCATTTTGGGCGGAATCACTACTTTGACTTTACGAGCGGAATCATACATTTACATTTTGAGCGAAATCACAATAAAAACAAATATTAAATTCTGTTTTCATGTACTTTGAATTCTAATTTCGTGTGAGTAATCCATATGATGTAATAGATGATGTCATCATTGATGATGATGACATCAATCTTGATCAGAACCGCAACGTAACTGAGACTCGATATAAGACGAAGTCAACAGACAAATGCACCAACAGTCTCCCCCTTGGATGTTGACGGAGTCTTCAGTACGAGACGTTAGTTTGTCAAAATTTCAGTCTTAATCAGTTTTCACACTCTCTCTTCAATCACCCTATTGCTAACAGACTCCCCTTACGTTGTTCCGGGATCGTAATCTGATAAAACACTCTCTATCTTCTCAGCATTAGCAGCTTTCACAGATTCAGGACCATCTCCTGGCTCTCCGTAGCAACAAGATCAGGAACCTGGCTTTTACATCTACAGACTCCCCCTATCAACAAGCTGGGATAGCAGTCTGGAATTCACTAGCTGCATACCTGCATTTACTCTAACAAACAGTAAGATAAACTTTATGCTTACCACTTGAATTTAAAATGATTAAATTGGTTTCAAATTAATGATCCATTTATTCATTTCAAAAACCTTTCTCAACTCAAATAAACTTTCCCAATCCAATATCATTCATCATGTTTAGCACTTGGGATTTTGAAAATCAGCTCTTCAACATCAGTTGTCGAAAATCTTTTTGAATTTTTCAAAAATTTATGCTAAAACACACTAAAATCTTTTTGGATTTTTGTTTTTAAAGAAATGCAGTAAAGAAATATATACAGTCACTATTTTTGTGAGTTTGCGTAAGAGGATCATATCAGTTTATGAGACACATCACTAGCACCGTTAAGCTTTAAACATTTTAAGTTCTAAACGATTCACATTGATTGACGATATAGTTGTCCTCTTAAACTCAATCTAAAAACTTTCGAAATGCTTACCGATACGTTAAGGTATATTAATTTTGCACTAAGTTCTTATGGACCCCACGATCTCAGCATATCCCCTCATCATGCAATACACTGACTCAAGTAAAGCCTTTAAACTTTTATCAACTGTGATTTGTGCGAAAACAACTCAGAATGTTTAAACATTAACAATCAGGTCGATACTTTCGTATACGCAGAGAAAATTCAATGTTTAAACAAAATAAGAAAAATAAAATAAGTTGAAGTTGTTTAGGCTTTAACCACCAGGTCGATACTCCAGTATACGCAGAGGTGATCCAAAACTTAAACGAAACACCAAAGAAAATAAAGCAGAACGTTTAGGCAATAACATCCAGGTCGATACTCACGTATACGCAGAGGATGTCCAATGCTTAAACAAAATAAAGAAATAAAACAAGTTTAAATCTTTGCAAAATGAAAACACATAATCACAGTGACTTTTCAGCAAAGTTGTGAAAGTTCACAAACTTAACCAGTTTTATGTCTTTCGACAATCAGCGATTACTGAGTAGGCACACAATCAAGAAGGACAAAACTAAGTACTATGCTTTCAACCATGTTTCCCACTAGAACTAGGCTTTTTCATTTAAGTTTGTATCGTTATCGCAAATCTACTAGTCTAGCTGAGCCTATCGTCACATCATTAGTAAGATCGTTTATCACATTTGACATTACAATTCTTTAGCATGCTGTGATAGTCCACTGATTTACTATCATTTCCTCTTATTTACAACAAAACTCATTTTGGCTTTTTCAATGTTTTTGGCATTTTCAAATTTTCTAATTTTTTTAAAATTTTTCTCCCCCTAAAATCAAAATATGTCTCCATTTTGATTTTCTGGGAAAATTTGAAAACAAACTATACAAGAATGACAAACTGATATCGAATCACTTCAATTCGCCATTCACTTGGCATAAACAATCAGAACTCCCCCTTACAACAAACTATTTTCCCATTATGATTTCAAAACACTTAAGTTTGTTTTAATCAAAATGGTTTTTCCGGAAAATTAGTTTTGTTTGTCCTTTCACAATCTTGGGGTTCTTTCATCACATTGTTTTCCTTTAAACACTTGTCGGAAAGATAAATCAACTACAACTTAATGCCCTTGATTAGTCTTTTGTAATTCGAAATATCACAGTTACCAACCTGTGAATTTCTCAAGAAATATGCCGATACCTGTTCCACACTTACCAACCTGAGAACTCCGGCAAGTCAGGTTTTTCAGTTAAAGAGATTCACCCAAGCCTGACGATCCTTGGGTGTATTTGAGTTATTTTCATTCGGGGTTTGAACATTCCTTTTTGTTTCATAAAATTCTTTAACCCCTTTTACCTTACCCTCAACCATTTTTCCAAACATATTTTTTACTTTGCTATTGAAAGCCTTTTCGATATCAAATTCTTTCTTTTCAGAATAGAACTGATTCGAAATTTTCATTTTCCCATCCTTTTGTTTAAAATTTTCAGTTCGCAATGGTGGAAAGTTGATATCATCCATTGCCGTAACTGAATTTTCTCCTTTTTTATCAACAGGTGGCTCTTCTGACTTTGACGAGTCAGATTCATTGCCAACACGTGGCTCCTTTGTTTCCGAAGAAACAAATTCATCGTTAGGAACTTTTTCTTTCTTCACACTCCATTCTGTCCTCAGATTTGCATCTGATGAATTCGTTTTGCTAGATTTGTCATTCTTTGAAGAGCAAGATGATTTATCAGAACTCTTCTCTGTTTTACTTGTTGTATCCGAGGACAAAATCCTTTCGAGATACTCTCGAGCTTTCTTCCTTTTCTTTCTCAATCGATCTTTCTGCCCTTGTGAAAGTTTCACTTTCGGTTCTTTCACTTCTTGTTTTTTCTGTGCTCTGGGCTTTTCATCGACTTTGACTGATTTTGTCACCTTTTTCTGAGATTCAGCCCTTGATCTTTCCATTGATCTTATTGGGCAATCTCTGGCAATGTGACCTTTGATTTGGCAATTATAGCATCTCCTCTTCTCAAACCACTGCTTCTGGCAGTTAACAGCAATGTGTCCTTGAACACCACAAGTGTAACACACTCTGTTATCGTACCAATCTCCACCATCAATCCAAACACTCAAATCATAACACTGATTTGATTTGTAGTACTCATGACTTCTCCTATAAGCTTGATTTGACGCTTGAGCACTATGGTCAAACCTGCACCACTTATTACCAACTTTTTGTGAGTTTTTATTTTCAGATTTTTGTGGTTTTTTATAATGATTGGATGACTGAACTGATGAGCTTTTATTTTCATTTTGAAAATTTTTCAAATTTTTAACTTTTTGTTTCTGTTTTACAATCTTCTTAACAGGTTTTTGCTTTGAGCATTCACCTATTTCAGTAGATTGCAAAACAGTATTTTGAAATTTTTCTTGTAATTCTAAAAATATTTTTCTTTTCTTCTCTTTTTCTTTTTCATCATCAGCTTTGTCATCGCAATCTTCAATTTTGACTTTGTCAAAATTTGTGACATTGTCACTTATTGGAACAGAATTGATCGATTTTGGACATGGATAATCTGGTGTTGATGACAAAGTCTCAAAACCTTTCAATTTTTCTTCAAGCTCTTTGATTTTAATCCGAGCTTTTTCAGCTTCATTTTCAAGCCGAATAATTTTCTGAAGATGAGAGTTTATTTCAATCTGTTTTTCAAGATTATTTTTAAAAATAGCAGATTTCTCATCTTCTAAAATCTTCATTTGACTTTGAAAATCTTTTTCAAATTTTAATTTTTCATTTTCAAATTCTTTTTCCTTTTCTTTCAAAATCTCGTTTTTCAATGTCAAACTGTTCAAATCACTTAACAGTTTGACATTTTCAGATTTCAATTTTTCATAATTTTCTTGCAGTTCAAGAATCTGTTTATCATCAGATTTCTTCTCATCATTCAAATTCTTGATTTTCAATGTCAAACTTTCCAAATCCTTCAAGACTTTGCCATTGTCTGATTCAGATTTTTCATAGTTTAAACACTTCTCTCCTGAATCAGACTTCATTTTTCTAATCTTTTGAAACTCAAGTTCTTGAGCTTCAATTTTCTCGTTGAAACCACTAAGATTCATATAAGCAAAATTTGAATTTTTCTTTAACACCATCAAATAAGTACCCCACTCATCATATGGCAACGCATCTGCCAATATATCAATCCACACCTCATTAGCCTTGGTTATCTTCAATCTCCCCATCTCCAAAACTAGATGGCAATATCGATCAATCAATTCTTTTGTAGACTCTCCCTTGATACCCGTAAAACTATCAAATTTCTTCTGTGCAATATCTGCTGGATTCTGAACACGATACGACTCACAATCCATGTTTCGTTATTGAAAGATTTTCAAAGACAGATTTTCAAACAATACGAAAATTCACACAATCTAAAATCAATTCAATCACTTTATCAAACAACTGAATCAAATGAATATCCGATTGAGTGACAAAAATCCGGTGACAACGAATCGAATGAGGATTTGGATGGACGGGTATCCGATGCTTGACAAATCACCTCGGATCACCTGCGAACAAACAAAAACAAACAAACAATCAGTTTTAAACAAACTGAATACGTGAAAGTGTGTGTTAATGAAATCAATCTAAGACTCATGTCGAAGATTTGCGGACTCGTTCCAATGTTGTTCGGGTGAAATTGCTGACTGAAAGAGCCGATCAATCAATGGACAGTGTTGGGCCGATTAATACTCAATGATGATTGGGCCAATTAATAAGATCAAGTCACATGGGTCGATGAAACAATTAATCAAATCAAATGCAACTTTGGGCCGTTAATGATGGTGAGACTTGGGCCGAATAATCCACTAAAACCGACAACCAATTTCACAGCTCAAATATGATTGGGCCGTGATCTCTGACTCTTGGGCCGATGAACTCACATGCAAACTCTGATTAATTGTATTTCAAATAAACCTCTCAAATTGTCACATGCACTTTACAATGATTCTCGATAACAACTGTTATGAATATCAGATGCAGATAACAAAACTGTCAGATCACATGCAACAATAAATGTTTTTCTCTTTCGTATAAACACAAATCACCAAAGGAATCTATTCTTCATCGATCACTGTTACACAATCACATGCACTATATGAATTGATGTAATAAATGGCTAACACTCAACACATGCAAACATGCAGTCCTCGATATCAACAGATGTATTTGGCTATTCAATAAAGACTTTAAGACTTTTAAGTTTCAATTAAAAATGAGACTTGATTGGACCTCAATGTGTATTAAATGTTCAACACCTAGTAAAATGAAACCGATAATATCAATCCACTTATGACTAATCAAACCGATACAACCTGTCACAAATCACATGATCTCTTTTCCCAATTACTGACAACCTCGTAAAATGTTTCACAATTTTCAAAATTCACCGTTTCACAATTCAATCGGAATGAGGTGATCTTTGGAGCGGAATCAGAAGGTTCGTGATCTTTGGAGCGGAATCACAAGAGCGAAATCACAGAAACAATCTAAAACGCTGATTTCGCTCCAAATGTTAGAGCGGAATTAGAATTTTTCAGTTGATGAACCTGATTTCGCTCAGAATAGGAGCGGAATCAACCAAATGCTGTTTCGAGCGGAATCAGGTTTCGAGTCATTTTTTACCTCTTTTAAATCGAATTTTAAGCTAATACTTTCAAGGGTTTGTTACTTTTACACAATATGTCAAAAACTCAGTACATTTTATCCGTCCAAACATCCAGAAATTCAAAAAATGAGAGAAAAATGTACTAATTCACACGTATTGGCTCATCACTGGCTCTGATACCAATTGTAGGATCGAATAATCGACTAAATGAGTCAATTCAGAGTCAATACGCATTGTTTGTGTGGGGAAACACACAAACAGAATTGAATTAGCAAGAACGGAGTAGAAAACAGAAGAATATCACTTTTAACACTTGTTTCTCATTAATACTTCACGTGAAAAACTGGCGAGAGTTTGGCTACAACATTCAGATTCTGTACCTAAATGAGACACAAACTACCTATTTATAAGGTTCTAATACCACTCCAAATGACACCTTTGTCATTTTGGGCGGAATCACTACTTTGACTTTACGAGCGGAATCATACATTTACATTTTGAGCGAAATCACAATAAAAACAAATATTAAATTCTGTTTTCGTGTACTTTGAATTCTGATTTCGTGTGACTAATCCATATGATGTAATAGATGATGTCATTGTTATGATGTCATCATTGATGATGATGACATCAATCTTGATCAGAACCGCAACGTAACTGAGACTCGATATAAGACGAAGTCAACAGACAAATGCACCAACAACTATGAGCGTTCAAGGCTTCAACCAGCTGAGTCATCTATCAAAGGCATTGTTGATACCCCCATCAAGCCTTTAGGGCAACTGACACTTAACGTTTGTTTCAAGGAAGGTGAAATGGAGAGAACAAAGCCACTCACCTTCATCGTGATCAATATGCCTTCCACCTACGATGTTATCATAGGGAGGCCAGGCCAAAGTGAATTTAGCATGGCTGTCTCTGTTGGCCAAGGCATTGTCAAATTACCCACCAAAAAAGGAATTGCAACCCTTCAACCGACCTATGAAGCCTTCATGGTTGAAGGGGAAAGCTCAGGAAAAAATGAAAGTGAAGAACAAGGTTGGGCCATTAACGCTAAGTATCCTGAACAAAGGATAAGGGTTAACACCAGCCTCACTCAAGAAACTCTCTCATACCTCAAGAAATTGCTAACCCATAACATGGACATCTTTTCATGGTGTCCTGATGATATGACCAGCATCCCTAGGGAAATTGCTGAGCATGAACTCAAAATTCCATCAAATGTAAAACCCATTGTTCAACAAAAAAGGAGTCTTGCCCCTGATGGTCAAGAAACCCGATGGGTCATGGAGAATGTGCATAGATTTCAAGGACTTGAATAAAGCCTGTGATGGTCAAGAAACCCGATGGGTCATGGAGAATGTGCATAGATTTCAAGGACTTGAATAAGGCCTGCCCAAAGGATTGTTATCCTTTGCTCGAGATTGATCTCAAAGTGGACTCACTCACGGGGTTCCCATTCAAGTGCTTCCTTGATTCATATAAAGGCTACCACCAAATCTAAATGAAAAAAAGATGATGAAGAAAAAACGGCCTTCCATACCGACAAGGGTATTTTTTGCTACCAAAATATGCCTTTTGGCCTGAAAAATGCAGGTGCAACTTACCAACGTTTGGTTGACAAAGCGTTTGTTGAAAAAATCGGAAGAAACATGGAAGCCTATGTGGATGACCTGGTAATTAAAATCAAGACTGAGGGCCAAATGCTTGACGACATTCAAGAAACGTTTCAAAATCTTAGAAAGATAAACATGAAGTTAGACCCGATGAAATGCTCATTTGGGTTCAAGGAAGGCAAGTTCTTGGGGCACATTGTGGGCAAGCAAAGCATAAAAGCCAATCCCAACAAGGTCAAAGCTATCCTGGATACAAAGTCCCCACAAAGCAAAAAAGAGGTTGAAAGCTTGAACGGTAAGTTGGCAGCCTTGAAGCGTTTTACCTCTAAGCTGGCAGAAAGGTTCCTTCTTTTTTTCAAAACCCTTCAAGGGTGTACAAACAAAATGGACTTCAAATAGATAGAAGAAGTAGAGGAAGCCTTCAACCAAATGAAGCAGCACCTGGCTTCACTACCAAACATTGCAGCACCTGAAACGGGGGAATTGATCTCTGTCTATCTATCAATCGCTGAGGAAGCAATCAGTGCAGTCTGGACCATCGAAAGAAATAAGGCTCAGGTACCGTTTACTTCTTCAGTAAAACATTAAAATTGGTAGAGACCAAGTAGCCCCCACTTGAAAAACTTGCTCTTGCACTAGTTAAAACAGCCAGAAGGCATCGGAGATACTTTCAAGCACATCCCATACAACTAGTCACAGACCAACCAATCAAAAAAGTGCTTGAAAAACCCGAAACTTCTGGAAGATTAGCCAAATAGGCTGTGGAACTAGGTGAGCACAACATCACCTATGTTCCAAGAAAAGCTGTGAAAGCCAAATCTTGGCTAATTTCATTTTGGAAATGCCCAAAGAAACAATCACGGAAGTTAATACAGCCTCCACTGAACCCCCTAACCCCCATACGTGGAAGTTCTTCACCGACGGAGCTTCAAGCGTTGTAGGGTCAGGGGCAGGGCTGGTTCTAATTGATCCAAATGAATTGGAGTTCACGTATGCCCTTCGTCTTGAATTTCAAACTACAAACAACGAAGCTGAGTATCAAGCATTAATCGCTGGACTCAAGCTTGCTAGAAAAATGGGTGTCAAAAAGCTTCAAGTCTTCACAGACTCGTTACTTGTTTCAAACCAAGTAAGTGATAATTTGTCACACCCTGACTTTTGCGGAAGCGTATGATGTGTGACTTGTTCAATATCATTGCATTCAATTATAATAAACAACTATATGATCAAAATGATGTTCATCAATTCATAAAGTTTAAAATATTACTGTCACGGCCCCCGTCCTGGGGTGACCCGGTCCAGGAGCCGTGGGACAGAAAACCCGTGGTATTTATTATTTGAGTTGACAGTGGAAGTTTAACAGGATCTTTTAAAACTTGAAAATGCCCCATTATTTTATTTCATAATTTGGGACCAACCCCGTAATTTACAATAGAGGAATTTCACGAGGAAATTCCCTATTTTACAAAACATGTTTATTTATTGAACTGAGCCACCACTTCAAGCTTTATTAGTGCTCCGTATCACTTTTCCATGATTCACAGTAGGTCACCTGAAACATGTTTTAAAAATATTTGATCAGCGGGGAAATACTGGCGAGTCACTCAATTTTGATAAAACGACACATAGTTATGAATTACAGCATAAGAGCGATTACAATGGCTATTATCTTATTTTTTTCTGGCGCCGTGTCACACCCTGGTGATGGTGGTCATACCACTATTGGGTCCTTTTACCCAAGTAGTGATGATTATCACTGTTAGGTTGATGAACCTAACCATGAGAAATTAGTAATGTGCACAATACCCCACTTGCCAGTGATTCTAGATAACCACGACTTAATCCCTGTAATTATAACTTTTGAAAACAATGCACACGATACTAGGTCAGTAACTTAATACAACATTTACGATAAGCTCCCGAAATCAAAACCCTCACGACGAATGACAAAAAAATAGCCCTGAATTGGGCAGCACTTAAACATCCATCGGATCGGTTTCAATCAATCGGACATTGTATGGTAGCAGTGATCGAGTTAATACCCTTTATTCGTAGCAGCGTTTCCCTACGTAAAACTTCGAATTTGAGCAGTAAGAAACGTTTTTGATTGAAATTTTCGAACACAGATAAACTGCTCATACACCAGCAATTTATAGCAACTTTTTAAGTTTTACGCGGCCCGCGTAAACCTTAACAACGTCTTACGCGGCCCGCGAGGGCCACCTAGTCTACACTAGGGCTAGCGTGTCATCGGTAGATCTGCCACATGTGCGACACGTGGCCCAGAACGCTTATCCGGTCAACTTTAAGTTGACGCGACCCGCGTAAACCTTACCTTATCTCTTACGCGGCCTGCGTGAAAACCAAATCCCTAAATTTCTTGGTTTTTCATGCACATTAGGGTTTCAGGGGTCCGGGTTTTCACTTATGGGTCGTTTATGGACATTTTTGAAGGTCCTTACATTCTCCCCACCTTATTTAAAATCTCGTCCTCGAGATTCATTGGAATAAGTGAGGATATTTTCGCTTCATCTCCGATTCCAGCTCGCAGGTGTATTCGGGCCCTCTTCTTGAATCCCACTTGACTTTGACTAGTACCAATCTTTTGTGTTTGAGAAACTTAATCTTTCTGTCTTCTATTTGAAGCGGTTTCTCCACGAACTTCAACTTTTCATTCACCTGTACGTCTTGAAGAGGGACTACCAGGGATTCGTCAAATAAACATTTCTTGAGGTTGGATATATGAAATATGTCATGTACCCCGGCTAACTTTTCTGGTAGTTGTAAACGATAGGCGACCGGTCCTATGCATTGCATTACTGGGAATGGTCCGACGTATCTTGGACTTAGCTTTCCTTTCTTACCGAACCGAACTACTCCTTTCCAAGGAGAAACTTTCAAGAGTACCCTGTCTCCAACTTGAAATTCTAGTGGCTTGCGTCGATTGTCTGCATAACTCTTCTGGCGATCTCGAGCCGTTTTTAATCTTTCCTTGATTTGAGTGCTCTTGTCCGTGGTCTCTTGCACAATCTCAGGACCTGATAATTGACTTTCTCCTATTTCTGCCCAACAAACTGGAGTTCTACACTTACGTCCGTATAGTGCTTCGAACGGGGCAGCTTCAATGCTTGCATGATAAGTATTATTATAGGAGAATTCGATTAAGGGTAGGTGGTCATCCCAGTTTCCACCAAAATCTATCACACATGCCCTGAGCATGTCTTCCAGGGTTTGGATCGTCCTTTCACTTTGTCCATCTGTCTGAGGATGGTATGCAGTACTTAAATTTAGTCGTGTCCCCATGGCTTCTTGGAAACTTGTCCAGAAATGTGAAGTGAAGCAACTATCTCTATCCGATACAATGGAGAGTGGAACTCCATGTAGTGATACTACCTCGTCTACGTACAACTTTGCTAACCTTTCCATGCTAAAGGTTTCTTTCATGGGTAGGAAATGAGCTGATTTGGTTAATCGATCCACAATTACCCAAATTGCGTTGTTACCTTTTCTGGTTTTGGGCAACTTAGTAACAAAATCCATGGTTATTAGTTCCCATTTCCATACGGGTATTTCTAATTGTTGAAGTAGACCTGAGGGTTTCTGGTGTTCCTCCTTGATTTGTGAACAAGTTAGGCACTTAGAGACGTACCTAGCTATGTCCTTTTTCATCCCTATCCACCAGAAATTATTTCTTAAATCTTGGTACATCTTATTATTACCAGGATGCATAGTATACCTAGATTTATGGGCCTCTTCTAAAATCTTATTTCTTAATTCTCCTAGTTTAGGTACCCAAATCCTTTTCTTATGGAATCTCCAAATTCCATCGCTTCCTTGCTCTAATTCCCCTATTTGTCCTTTCATTCCTTCAGCATCATCCTTGATTGCTGTTTCTTGAATGTTTTTCAGTTGTTCCATTAAATCTATTTGTAGATTTAATCTAAGTGCACGAACTCGTCGTTGTTTCTCATGATACTTATGACTTAGGGCATCTGCTACTACATTTTCCTTTCATTCGTGATATTGAATATCACAGTCGTAGTCACTTAGAATTTCCATCCACCTTCTTTGCCTCATGTTTAATTCTTTTTGCCCAAATATGTATCTTAAACTCTTATGATCTGTATAGACTATAAACTTACTTCCGTACAGATAATGTCTCCAAATCTTAAGGGCAAAACTTATGGCTCCTAACTCTAGATCATGAGTCGTATAATTTTCTTCATGCTTCTTTAATTGCCTTTGTCACACCCCCAACCGATGGCGGAATCATCGGGGCATGGCACTGAGCGAAACAGATTGTCCAGAAGTTTCCATAATGATTATCAATACTATTCAATTTAAATAATACGTCCCATACCGTATCTCAAACAGCAAAATAATTATTACAGACAAAATCCAGGCAAATATTCTGTTCCGACAACTCAGATTTAAATAGGCAGCAATTGTTTATCTGCTTCTAGAGACCCTTAGTTTAACTACTACAGACAACTATTTGTTGGGCTCTAAAGCGTTATTCTAGTTTCAATTTCCTACCTAGTGTGCGTCCTAAGCACCTGTCACATACGTTAAAATAAAGTCAATACAGATAATGTAAAGGTGAGCATACAAGTTTGATAATAGCATATAGAGTTCGAATTCATTTATGCATAACCAGCACGTACACATAGTGAAATGAAGCACGTTAGTTATCGACATAGATCCATCGATACCAATGACTGCGGGTTGACTGCCCGAGGCAGTTCGCAATACATGATTACCACCGTAATCCATGCAAGTAATGATCCTTAACAACCCCCGTGTGAACGGGTGCTGAGTCCAAACTATAGTACTATCGTTGCTAAGGCAGGTAGACAACATTCCATGTGTAAACATAACAAACAAGCATTCATAAGCCACGTATAACATGCATTAATGGTTAGCGTTCAAATAGTATTGAGTAGTGTGTTTGATGTGATTTGAATAGTTGTAACGTATGTAACACCCAAAAGTGCTTAAAGCAAAAAGGGATCGAGTATACTCACAACGATTGATGGATTGATAGGAGCGCTTAGCGAGTAAGATTAGCCTGAATAGATTTGATAGCATAACGATAAGTGATGCGTAAAACGTCACAAAGTGTGAAAGGGTCGGATAGTGGTTCGATCGGATGGTAATCCGATCGGACAGCAATCCGTGCGGATAACAATCCGTTCGGGTGGTCATCCGGTCGGACAGTTGTCCGGTCGGATGGCGATTCGAGTGGATTGTTTCTTTTTGTGTACGATGGTTTGTCTTTTGAAGTTTTCGTTGTAGTATTTTGAAAACATTGAAGCATCTCTATCCATCAAGTCGGTCGATCGGATGACGGGTCGTGCGGATGGCAATCCGTTCGGATGGTCATCCGGTCGGACAGTGGTCCGGTCGGACGGCGACTTAGTGACGAGGTTACTTACTGAAGACAAGTTCACAACAGAAGTGTCATTCGATCGGATGGCAATCCGATCGGATGGCAACCTTGTTATTGAACATGTTGAAAATTGTTTAAGTCTTTAAAGTCTTAGTATCTCATGATCCGAAGAGCAATCCAGTCAGATGGTCGTCTGATCGGATTACATTTCGTTCAATACTCAAACTTTAGATAAGGTTGTTCATGTGTGGGTCCCAAGTGTGATCCGTTCGGATGATAATCCGTTCGGATGACCTATCCGATCGGACAGCAATCTGGTCGGACAGCAATCCGTTCCGATTGTTCCGTTCGTCCTATACTTGGTCATTTTGATGGTTTGTCGTTATGTCGAGATGCTATGACAACGTGTTAACCAATAGAACCCCCATTTTGACCCAGGTCACTAAACCGACCAGGAAACACCCTAGCTCGGTCAGTTACCGGCTCTAGACGGTTGTTTTCTTTAACCCGAACTCGGTGGTCTCGTGGGCGGAATCCAGATCTGAGCCAGTACAACACTAAGGGTGAGTAGGAGACTAGATCAGAACCCGATTCTACCGGTTTTGAGTGTTTTGAGTGTTTTGAGTGTAAAAGAGTTGAAAGAAAGTTAGAAACCATCTTTCAATCTCTTTTCACCATTCTTGTGTCGAGATCTTTACAAGATCTTTGTATGTTTGCGTGGAAATCTGTTAGATCTCGGTTGTTCTTGGTGGATTGAAGTCAAAACATAAATTTCTTGAAGAACACGTGACGACGTCAGCCTAGAATACCCGAAATCTAGTGATTTCACGGTTAAAAGTTAAGATTTAAAAGATAGGAAGGTATAGGAGTGCGCGTAGATCAAGAAAGTACAAGATTTAGGACGAGATCTTACCTGGATTGAGAGAAATCGAAGAAAAGGTAAGGAGCACGAGTGGTTCAGACAGAGAGTTTCCAGAAATGGAAAGAATGACAATGACAGGGGTATTCATAGGATTCCAAAAGAGGAAAGGGTTATCCGATCGGATGGCGTACCGCCCGGATGACGATCCGGTCGGATGACATCCTGGTCGGATGACACCTGACCTGTGGCGTAAGGGCTATCTGGTCGGATGGCTATCCGGCCGGATGGCACTTGGTTCGATTGTTTGACGCGACGATTTTTGATGTTTCGATTTCGATTGCGAGCAGCTCGTCACGATAGGGTTCCCTAGTCAAATTACTTTTAGTCCCTACTACTAATTATCATAGTTTGATTTTCGATTCGGATTCGTGTTCGATTGAGTTCGATTGATTTCCACAACATATATATATATATATATATATATATATATATATATATATATATATATATATATATATATATATATATATAACACGCACAAGTAACACATAAGGCACATGCACACGTATAATAACCAAATTACGTCGAGTTGCGGTTCGTATCACGATTCGATGTCGAGTAGCATAGCTTGATTATTAATTAGTTAACTTTATCGCATTGTTACTTCCTATCATTCACAGTCCTAAGTCGATTAGATAGCGATTAACACACATCGATTTTAGCAATTAACAACACTTAATCCACATAATACAATTAAAATAAGGAAATTACTCTAAGTCAAACACGTACAATCGGTCGTTGATTTTGACCTTGACTTTGACTTCCGAAAACACGGGGTGTTACAGCCTTGAGGCGTACGCAATCACCTTCTTGCATTGCATTAGCACACATCCTAATCCTAGCTTAGAAGCATCGCAATAAACCTCAAAATCTTCTGTTCCTTCTGGTAAGGCAAGAATTGGGGCGTTTGTTAATCTTTGCTTTAAAATCTTAAAAGCCTCTTCTTGTCTAGATCCCCATTCAAACTTCACTGCTTTATAGGTTAGCTTAGTTAATGGTACAGTTATTTTGGAAAAATCCTTAATAAATCGTCTATAGTATCCGGCTAACCCGAGAAAACTTCTAACTTCCATAGCTGATTGTGGGACCTTCCATTTGGTATACCAATTAGTCACAAATGTTTACTATTTTTCTTTGTCGTACGGAATATAAAAGTGAATAACGAGAAACAGGATCACGTGACAAAGATGATACAGACCTTGAAAGTACGGGGTGTCACATCATCCCCAACTTGAAAGAAATTTCGTCCCGAAATTTGACAAGTAGGCACGAAGCAGTGAAGTGATAAATCAAGATTGTCGTGGATTTTGCTCAGGTGTTACATCATCCCCAACTTGAAAAGGAATTTCGTCCCGAAATTCACCAGTTTTACCAGATTTAGATTTGTCTTTAGGAAAAAGGTGTGGATACTTGAGCTTCATTTGATCCTCACGCTCCCATGTGAACTCCGGTCCACGTCTTGAGTTCCAACGAACTTTGACAATTGGAATACGACTGTGCTTACGTACTTTAACCTCTCGATCCATAATCTCAACGGGCTCTTCGACAAACTGTAGCTTGTCGTCAATCTTCAGCTCTTGGAAGGGTACCACTAGTGGGTCCTCTGCAAAACACCTCTTTAGTTGCGAAACGTGGAAGACATCGTGAACATTACCTAACTCAGCAGGTAATTCTAGCTTGTAGGCCATTTTACCGATGCGTTCAAGAACTCTAAACGGTCCAACGTAGCGTGGATTAAGCTTGCCACGCTTTCCGAAGCGTACAACGCCTTTCCACGGTGAAACTTTCAACATGACACGATCATTCACTTCGAACTCTACCTCCTTGCTATGTTTGTCGGCATAGGCTTTCTGACGGTCACGAGCTGCTGCCATACATTCCCTGATCTTCACAATCATCTCTGAAGTCTCTAATACCAGTTCAGGAGCTGAAATCTGACTGTCACCCACTTCAGCCCAACAGAGAGGTGAACGACACTTCCTCCCGTATAATGCCTCAAACGGAGCTGCCTTGATGCTAGTGTGGTCACTGTTGTTGTAGGAGAATTCTACTAATGGCAAATGTCTCTCCCAACCCTTCCCAAAATCAATAACACACGCCCGCAACATGTCTTCAAGTGTCTGAATAGTGCGCTCACTCTGACCATCGGTCTGAGGGTGATACGCAGTACTCATGTCGAGACACGAGCCAAACGACCTGTGCATAGCCTGCCACAACTCCGAAGTGAAACGCGGATCCCGATCCGAAATGATAGAAGTTGGCACCCCGTGCCTAGAAACCACCTCATTAAGGTATATCGCTGCGAGTTGAGAGTGCTTATCTGTTTCCTTAATTGGTAGAAAGTGTGCTGACTTCGTAAGACGATCGACAATTACCCATATCGTGTCGTTCCCCGCCTGTGTTCTCGGTAATCCTGTAACAAAATGCATGGAGATCTGCTCCCACTTCCACATCGGTATCTCTAGTTGCTGGAGTAGTCCCGAGGGTTTCTGATACTCTGCCTTGACTCTAGCATAAGTCAAACACTTCCTTACATACGTGGCTATGATACCTTTCATATTCGGCCACTAATACGAGACCTTGAGATCCTGATACATCTTATCAGACCCCGGGTGAACAGATTATCGTGACTTATGTGCTTCATCCGTCACAAGTTCGCGGAGATCGCCAAACAGAGGAACCCATAATCTCCCCATAAAATAGTAAATGCCATCAGACTTTTGCTCGAACTTCTTGTTCATACCACGCAAACCCTCAGCTTCAATGTTTTCATCCTTTAAGGCCTCGACCTGAGCTGAACGAATCCGTGTGGGTAGATCAGAGTGAATAGTAAGCTGTAGAGCACGAACACGCTTCGGCTTCGATTCCTTGCGGCTAAGAGCATTTGCTACAACATTAGCTTTACTCGGGTGATACTTGATGGCACACTCGTAATCATGGAACAACTCTACCCAACGACGCTGACGCATATTCAATTCCTTCTGGTCGAAGATATGCTGAAGGCTCCTATGATCGGTGTAGATGGTGCACTTGGTACCGTACAGATAGTGCCTCCAAATTTTCAATGCAAAGACCACTGCCCCTAACTCTAAGTCGTGAGTCATGTAGTTCTTCTCGTGTACTTTCAACTGTCGAGAAGCGTAAGCTATCACTTTGTTGCGCTGCATCAACACGCAACCCAAACCCTGAATCGATGCATCACAATGGACCTCGAAGTCCTCTGTACCCTCTGGTAAAGACAGAATCGGCGCGCTACACAATTTCTGTTTCAAAAGTTGGAAGGCATCCTCCTGTTTCGCTCCCAAGAATAAACTACCTTCTTCTGTGTTAATGAGGTGAGTGGCTGAGCAATCTTCGAGAAGTCATGAATAAAACGATGATAATACCCTGCTAGACCGAGAAATTGTCGCACCTCCGAAGGATTCTTTGGTGCCGCCCAATTTCTAATGGCGTCGATTTTGGCAGGATCCACGTGTATACCCATCTCATTAACGATGTGGCCCAGAAAATGTACCTCTCGAATCCAAAAATCACATTTAGAAAACTTCGCATATAGCTGCTCCCTCCTCAGAAGTTCTAAGATAAGACGTAGATGTCGCTCATGATCCTCCTTGCTTTTGGAATAAATCAGAATCTCATCAATAAAAACGATAACAAAGTCGTCCAGATACGGCTTGCATACGCGGTTCATGAGATCCATGAAGACCGCTGGTGCGTTGGTCAACCCGAATGGCATAACCAAGAACTCATAGTGACCGTACCGCGTCCGAAATGTTGTTTTGGGAACATCTTCCTCTCTAACCCGTACCTGAAGATTACCCTACCTTAAGTCGATCTTGGAGTAGAAATTTGACCCTTGCAGCCGGTCAAACAGGTCGTCAATACGTGGTAAAGGATAACGGTTCTTGACCGTCACCTTATTGAGCTCGCGGTAATCTATACACATGCGAAAAGACCCGTCCTTTTTCACAAACAGAACTGGGGCTCCCCAAGGTGAAGAGCTAGGTCGGATAAAACCCCTGTCCTGAAGTTGATTTAACAATTCCTGCAACTCCCCTGGTGCAAGACGGTAAGGAGCACGAGCAATCGGGGCTGCCCCTGGAGCGAGGTCGATCTGAAATTCCACCTGTCGACGTGGAGGTAAACCAGGGAGTTCCTCAGGAAATACGTCAGGGAATTCACGAACAACTGGAAGATCCTCGATCTTCCTTTCATCAGACTGTGAATCAGTGACAAGGGCTAAAATAGCAGGATAGCCCTTACGCAGATACTTCTGAGCCTTCATTGCTGAAACAATACTAACCGGCATCCCACTAAGATGACCCTGAACCGATAAAAATTATCCGCTAGGGAGAGGAACACGTACGATCTTCTCCTTACAGAGAATCTCCGCCTGATACTTGGACAACCCGTCCATACCAATAACCACGTCAAAACTTCCAAGAGTAATGGGAAGTAGGTCAATGTCTAATACTTGACCCAGAAGATCGAGTTTACACCCAACCAGGACATGCGAAGCTTCGATTGTTTTACCATTTGCTATTATGTGTTTCGTTACGAGAGGTGTAGGACTTAACCCTAACTGACAACTGAACCCCAAAGACACGTAACTCCAATCGGCACCAGAGTCAAATAAAATAGAAGCAAATACACCGTTTACTGAAAACGTACCAGTAACCACGTTACCGTCGTTCCGTGCTTCCCCAGCTCCTAACACAAACCCACGCCCACGCGCAACATTACCCCCATTGTTTCCAGCATTGTTATTCCCGTTGTTACCCCCTGTGTTCTGCTTCAGCTGAGGGCAGTCTCGCTTGAAGTGCCCCTCGGCCCCACACTGGTAACACCCTTTTTGAGTACCCTGGTTCTGCTGAGCCTGTTGTTTACCCGACTGCTGTGATGGCTGCTGCTGAGCTGGAAGTGTAGCCCTACAATCCCTAGCCACGTGCCCTGATCGGTTACACCGATGACAAACCCGAGTACACTGTCCCCTGTGATGATAGTTACACTTGTTGCACAAAGGTAGCTTCCCCGCATAAGATCCCTGACCTGAATTGTTGCTCTGGTTTTGATTCACTGACGATGACTGGCTGAAACTGCGATTGCTGCCAGTATCCGTTTTCTTCTGAGGCTGTGCAGAGTTGGACCCCTTGTCCATATCGTTCCACTTACGCTTGCTATCAGTAGCAGGAGCAGTGGAAGTAGTAGCGGCTGTAGTAGTACTAGAAATACGTGGTGGTAGTAAATTACTTTCCACCTCCTGATCAACAATCTTTTGAGTCAAACGGACAATCTCAGTTAAGTTATTGAGGTTTGCTGCAGTAACCAAACCCTTCACTCGTGGAGGTAATCCCTTGATGAACAACTCAATTCTTCGAGACATAGGTCGGGACAAATTCGGACACAAGTCAGCCAATTTATACGACCGCTTCACGTATGCTTCAACCTCAGACCCCACCAATTTCAGATCATAATACTCGTTCTCTAGTTTCTGTATCTCATCATGAGGACAGTATTCCTCCCTCATCAACTCCTTAAAGTCTTCCCACGTAGTGGCGTTCGCCGCCTCGATGCCTAACAGCTGAACCTGGGCATTCCACCATGTCAGGGCACCATCCTCGAGCATGCCCGTAGCATACTTCACTCTGTCCCCAACAGGGCAGTTACACAACGCGAATACGGACTCCACCTTTTCAAACCAGCGCAAGAGTCCTACATCCCCTTCAGTCCCGCTGAAGGTCTGTGGCTTACAATCCCTAAAAGTTTTGAACGTGCAAACAGGTGGATGGTGTGGATTCTGCGGTGCCGGCTGACCAGCCTGGTAAGCCACTAAGGCTGCAGCCACCTGTGCATTGATTAGGTTCGTTAATTCAGCTTGAGTCATATTAATCTGACCACGTCCACCACCGCGGCCTCCACCGTCTCCACCACGACGGCCTCCACCACGTCCGTTCATGATTCTATAAGTATGGGAAAAAAGGGACGAGTTAACAGGCAAGTTCAAGTAGACGTCAAGTATTGCCATGGTACTCACAGTTTTCGAGGTTCAAATACAAGATCGACTAACAACGCGGAATTCCTTTTTCACACTCGTCGAGATTTACTGGGACTCACATGCACCCCACATTATTATTATTTGTGCACCCATAATAATAACCCAGTTTGCATGTTTATCTCAGTTCCTCCCGACTCGTGTTGAAAGGTTTCCCAAATTCAAACAACAAAACTGATGACATCACTACTTAGTTCATGAGAGTTCAAGGAGTGTCACACCTAACATGAGATGTTAACATATAAGTTCATACTGTTGTGCTAAGTGTGCATTCACGTGTGATGTTTTCTAATAGTAAATACTAGAGATACTGTGCAATAATAAACAAGAGACGAACCTTGCAGTCTGGGGCTGAGTGTCATGGTCGGTTTCGGATCAGTTCGGTTATAGTCTGGTTTTATAAATTCGTTTTAAAACCAAGTTCAGTATAACCAGTGGCTCTGATACCAAACTGTCACACCCTCAGATTACCACCTAGGGAGTGTCCCTGTTAGGTGTGTGACTACTAGCAATGAGCCACCAATTACATTGAATCACAAGCTTAAAATAAAGTTCCATCGTTTAATAATAATAAAACCCCAATCATAAGTTATTCAAAACCGTAAGTTCAGCAGAAGCATTAAAGTATCATAAGGTAAAAACGAATCAATCATAATAAATAAGTATTTGACAAATAATCCCGTCGGTATGACCATGACCACTCTTGCTCTCCAGCCAGCAAGCTCCTGTTTCAATCACCTAACGACCTGCGAGCATGTAACAAGTGTATCAGACAAAGCTGGCGAGTCCACAGTTTAAGAAAACGTTTGTTACCAGTTTAATGTAAAACAGTTCAATAACCAATGCAAGTAATATTGTTAATATCTCAATTCCGAACAAGACAGCTCCTGTAGTACATGACTGCCCTTTCCCACGTACTCCTATCCAGCACTGGGCCCGACTGGGTCATTAGTTCACATCCGTCCTTTCTAGGAGCGGAGTGAGGGTGCCAAACCTAAGTAGCGCTACCAACTAATACTCGTTACCCTCCAGGTAACAACATAAGGGACTTACAAGAATGATAGGTGAGAATATTAACCAATATACCCGTTTTTACCAAAAAGACTTATCCCTCCACGGGATACCCACTGACTGTCCCCAACCACTGGGACGCATGCTCGAATGTAGTGAACTCACCTTAGAGTGCTCGGTAGGTTTAATTATCCGTTTAACCACCAAATCTATCAAGTCCTATGATGAACACATATTTAACATTCAGTATTCATACCAGCTCAATTCATGATATTCCACATATACTTGTCAACTAATGCACGTATCGTACAAGTAATAATACTGTTAATTCACCATGCCATACAAACGATAACATAACCGTTCACGCACACCTCCTAGTCAACTGAATCGGATCGAGCACTACCGTTTAATTAACGAAGGTTTATCCGTGATCGAACAAGATGAAAACACTCAGTACAACACAACTAATAATTATACTCATATGAACATCAGATCCTTATCAATATATCGAGATCGTATGATCGCATAGCCGATTACATCTTAATAGATTACAACACTCGATCATGTATTCAAGTAACTACAATCAAACAATCTCATTTTCTGTTAATAGTCCAAACAATAATCGAATGTTGCCAGTTCACAAAAATCATGTTCGTAACAATCATTGCTACAAATGCAGCCCACTACCCACCATCATAAAAGGATGCTGTCCAACCAAAACATGCGGCCCAATTATACCAATCAGATCAGTCCAAGAACTCTACTAGCCCACTTACAACTACCGGTTACACACACACATAATATGAATTCATTATTTTGCTTGACAACTATAACACCCCCAACCTTACAATCAGTCACTATCTAATAGGATCAATGATAACCTGCCATTCCTTTCGGTGCTGAAATCCCTAACATGGCCCAATCATTAATTTTTGCATACAATTCTGACTTTATAAAAGTGTTCTACACTCTCACACACATCACAAAGCAACTAATCATATATAACCGAAAGGAATCATGTTACCTACATCAACAATATCACGCAAGACTTATCAACATTTGTTCACATAGAATCAATAGCCAACACTTAGACAAATAAGAGGTAACACTAACCGGTGATGATGATGATCCCGACTGAGGGTTTTACTACTGCCGTCGCACACACACACAAATGGGGAATAGGATCAAGAACATATTACGTGCATTTATATGCTAAGAGTTGGGGGGCGATTCCACTTCTGGCCATGATGATGTTTAAGCCCAACTAAATGGGCTGCCAATAGATATGGTTACAACAGTCCATACTAGCAATCAAGGCCCACTCAACATCGCAACATATGGGCCAACATATGGACTTCAATGATTTGGGGTGCGGCCCAATTCACACACTCATACACGTTCACTCGAACCCATTATACGTATACCAATTAGTCACAAGTGTTTACTATTTTTCTTTGTCATACGGAATATAAAAGCGAATAACGAGAAACGGGATCACGTGACAAAGATGATACTGACCTTGAAAGTACGGGTTGTCTCACTCACAATGCTCGTCCTGACTTTTGGAATAAATAAGTATATCATCGATAAAGACAATTACAAATTTATCCAAGTACTGTTTACAGATCCTATTCATCATGTCCATGAATGCTGCAGGAGCATTTGTTAATCCAAAGGGCATGACTGTAAACTCATAATGACCATACCTAGTTCTGAAAGCAGTTTTAGGTATATCTTCTTCTTGTACTTTCAACTGATGGTATCCGGAGAGTAAATCTATCTTAGAAAAATATCTAGCTCCTTGAAGTTGATTGAAAAGATCATCAATCCTAGGTAATGGGTATCGATTCTTAATTGTAACCTTATTCAATTCCCTGTAATCGATACACATTCGCATCAAACCATCTTTCTTTTTCACAAACAACACTGGAGCTCCCCACGGGGATGAACTAGGCTGTATAAATCCTTTGCTTAGTAATTCATCTAACTACTTTTTCAATTCTAACATTTCGGTGGGTACTAACCGATAAGGTGCCTTGGCTATCGGTGTAGTTCCAGGAATTGGATGAATTCTAAATTCTACTTCCCTATCGGGTGGTAATCCAGGTAGTTCTTCTGGGAATACATCCGGGTATTCTGATACTACCGGAATTTCTTTAAGTTCCTTACCTTTCGTGTTAATGATTACCGAAATCATATACACTATTTCTTGTTTTCTTGAATAACTGGCCACTTTCATTACTGAAATGAATTTCATTGGCTTACGTGGCTTATCTCCTGTAATCACCACTACTTCTCCTGTGGGTGTATGTATTTCCATGGAATTCTTATCACAAAGGATTCGAGCATGGTTGGCTACTAACCAATCCATTCCTAACACAACATCAAATCCAGCTAAATCCATAGGTAACAGGTTTGCAGAAAATTTATGGCCTAAGAGTTCTATCTTTCCTTTTTGCAAAACCTTATCTATGTGAACAGAATTACCATATGCGGTTTCTACCGTAAAAATCTGCCTAAGTTTGGTTAAAGGTAGCTTAAGAGCTTGGCAGAATGAAGTATTTATAAAACTTTGGTTTGCACCAGAGTCAAATAATACTTTTGCATAAACGTCGTGAACTAGGAACATACCAGCTATCACATCAGGGATTAGCTCTGCTTCCTAGGTAGTCAGTTGGAAGGCTCTTGCGTTCTTTTTGGTAGTTCCTTCTGCCGGTTTGGTTTTGTTATCAGCTGGTTTGACCAATTTCAGGCAGTCTGGCCTAAAATGTCCAGCTTCTCCATAGTTGAAGCAGATAGTTGATTTCTTCCTCCTACAATCTTCTTCTTGATGCCCCGGAATTTTGCAGAAATTGCAATACCCTTTGCATTTTCCAAAATGCTTTCTTTTACAGGTATTGCAAAATGGAGCAGTGGAAGATTGCCCGGTTCCCTTTTTCTTGAAATTACTATTATTACCCACACGGAATCCTTGGGTAATCTTTTAGGCCACTTCCTTCTTCCGGTTCTCTTCTCGCGTACGCACCAACCTGTCCGTCAAGGTGTTGGCTAATTCTACGGCATCGTCAATTGTGCGAGGTCTCACAGCTTTAACGATATCATGGATTTCGCCAATCAAACCCCAAATATAGCGAGAAATAAGTACCGGTTCTGGCGAAGCCAGGGTTGGTACAACTCTAGCATATTCAAAGAATGTCGAAGTATACCCTCGACAATCTACATCCACCATCCGGTGGTTCAGGAACTTATTTGCCATTTGTTCCTTTTCATATTCGGGACATAATTTTCTTTCCACCAGACTTTTAAATTCTTCCCAATTCATGGCATAGGCCACATCGCTTCCCTTGGCTTGTAGTACTGTATTCCACCATTCTAGCGCCCCTTCTTTAAAAAGATGTGACACGTACATGACCTTGTCCTCCTCGGCACATTTACTTATTTTAATTACTGCTTCGGTTTTCTTTAACCAATGCAGTGCAGTAGTCGCCCCTTCGTTGCCTGCAAATTCAACTGGTTTACAGGCAAGAAATTCCTTGTAAGTGCAACCAGGCGTTGCAGCTTTCATTTTCTTTAGGAATGGGGCTTGTATCCCATCATTATCGTTATTATTATTGTTGTTGCCTCCGTTTACACTATTACTGAAATTGTCGCGTGAGTACGTTTGCTGGGAATAATTGGTTGAGGTTCAATTGGATTTTGGGCAGCAGCAAGGATTGCTGGAATAGCATTGGATTCCCTGAGCAATGATATTTTCAATATCCTGCCTATTCAGAAATTGATCTCCATTGTTTTGCTCGGATTGGTTAACCACGTTAACTGGTTCATTACTAGCATGTTCCATCTGGTAATTAATATATATATATAAGTGATTAGCATAAATAAATAACAACCAAACACAATAAAGCAATCGCACATAATCACGTTAACACGTATAGCCAAAATTGTCGACTTTGCGACGTTGATATTTTTATATATATTAGTATGCATCGTTAGACACCCGTTATATTACAAAAGTTTTATTTTAAGTTATCTTACATAGTTATATTTTTATTATTATGATTATTATTATTATTATTAAACAAGTAACCACACAACCACATACGATCCCTGTCAACTGGCACTTCAGAAACGGCGTTCCCTCTCGTCGTATTTCCGTGATATCCTCTCCCCCACTTCCCGGATTCTATTTCCTGCATCCACCAGCTCTTCGCCATAGTGGCGGAGTTCAGCCAAGTTTTCTGTGCTCATAGGTGGGTTTGGTGCAGGCTCAGGGTCAAACTATGGGAAAAAGGTGTGAGGGTTATTTAAGAGATTCTGAAATTGCCAATTACTTATCCACCATTCCTCCAGCTCTCCGGGTAGAAGTTGGTGGTTGACAATGGGATCTGGGATAGCAGGTTCCAGATTGGCTGGAAGTTGTGCTTCAATTGGGTAATTGAAGAGGGCTTCATTGGCAGGTCCAATGAGGTCACAATTTGCCAGTTTGCGATCCAACTCTTCCCATGGTGGCATTTCCTGTGCTTGCCCTGAACTTTCCCCGATCTCTATTCCTTTGCCTTTATCCTTGGGATTCTCAGTCTTCTTAATCCTCTGTGCGGCTGGATTCTTCCTCCGTGCGTGTCTCCAGCCTACAAATCTTCTTCTCTTCTTTGACTTGGGTTTCTCCTGGACTTGAGCCTGGAATTCCATAGGTTCTTCAGTATCGGCCAGATAGTCGGAAGAGTCTCTAGAAACTTCCATACCAGCAGAATGGAGATTGAGATTCTGAAGAGCTTCAGATAACTCATTCATGCTATTTAGCAGATATAAAGAAAACACAATTGCAAGTTAAATTTTCACAGAATCATAGAGTGGAAAATTGAGAAATTAAGTATTTCTAAATACTTAATTGGCTTAAATCAGTGGCTCTGATACCTCCTTTTTCTGTCACGGCCCCCGTCCTGGTCTGACCCGGTCCAGGAGCCGCGGGACAGAAAACCCGTGGTATTTATTATTTGAGTTGACAGCGGAAGTTTAACAGGATCTTTTAAAACTTGAAAATGCCCCATTATTTTATTTCATAATTTGGGACCAACCCCGTAATTTACAATAGAGGAATTTCACGAGGAAATTCCCTGTTTTACAAAACATGTTTATTTATTGAACTGAACCACCACTTCAAGCTTTATTAGTGCTCCGTAGCATTTTTCCTTGATTCACAGTAGGTCACCTGAAACATGTTTTAAAAATATTTGATCAGCGGGGAAATACTGGCGAGTCACACAATTTTGATAGAACGACACATAGTTATGAATTACAGCATAAGAGCGATTACAATGGCTACTATCTTATTTTTATCTGGCGTCGTGTCACACCCTGGTGACGATGGTCATACCACTATTGGGTCCTTTTACCCAAGTAGTGATGATTATCACTATTAGGTTGATGAACCTAACCGTCAGAAATTAGTAATGTGTACAATACCCCACTTGCCAGTGATTCAAGATAACCAAGATTTAATCCCTATAATTATAACTTTTGAAAATAAATGGAGTATTGTAAAACATTGTTGATAATAAGAGAATGACTCACATTGCAAGTTTAGACGGGCAGAGTTTAGCCTACTGATAAGCCTGATAACCTAATTTAAATAACAATGCACACGATACTAGGTCAGTAACTTAATACAACATTTACGATAAGCTCCCGAAATCAAAACCCTCATGACGAATGACAATGTATAGCCCTGAATTGGGCAGCACTTAAACATCCATCGGATCGGTTTCAATCAATCGGACATTGTATGGTAGCAGTGATCGAGTTAATACCATGTATTCGTAGCAGCGTTTCCCTCCGTAAAACTTCGAATTTGAGCAGTAAGAAACGTTTTTGATTTAAATTTTCAAACACAGATGAACTGCTCATGCACCAGCAATTTATAGCAACTTTTTAAGTTTTACGCGGCCCGCGTAAACCTAAACAAGGTCTTACGCGGCCCGCGAGGGCCACCTAGTCTACACTAGGGCTAGCGTGTCATCGGTAGATCTGCCACGTGTGCGACACGTGGCCCAGAATGCTTATCCGGTCAACTTTAAGTTGACGCGGCCCGCGTAAACCTTACCTTATCTCTTACGCGGCCCGCGTGAAAACCAAATCCCTAAATTTCTTGGTTTTTCATGCACATTAGGGTTTCAGGGGTCCGGGTTTTCACTTATGGGTCGTTTATGGACATTTTTGAAGGTCCTTACAATTACCAACACCAATCATTTAAGTTTCAAACAACACAATCTCTGACTAAGTTACAAACCAACAAAAGTGGATGACATCTAAACTTGAAATTCATATCTCGAAACAACACCACGCCCAAGATCCAACTTGTTTCCTGAAATACATGTAATTTTGAAAACATCAACAAAAGTTTTGCGAGTTCATGCGTTTTGTATGAGTATTGGTAAACTTGTAAACATTATAAAGACTCCTTTGAAAACAGGTATGAAAAGCGTCTATGAACAGATCAATTAATGTTTTGCAAGGACATTAATGTATGTGAAGACATAGGGAGTACTCAATATGAGTAGACTTTTGACTTTGTCGAATCTCCTCGACTGTGTCGAATTCCCTTGACTGTGTCAAATCACCTTGACTGTGTCAAATTCCCTTGACTGTATCAAATCACCTTGATTGTGTCAAATCCCCTTGAACGTTGCCGAATCACCTCGACTGGGACACTAAAGCACTCTAAGTAGTCACATAAGGACCATGAGTGGGGCTTGGCCGTACCCGTTAGATCTAACCTTGTCCCGTGGTTCTTAAAAGAATTAATAACATCCAGTTCAGCCTATGGTCACATGATCTAATAAATCGTTCCTTAGCTAAATCATACCCAAGTTGACATGTATTTCACACCCCGATAGTTATAAATCTGAAAACAGTTAAGAGAAAAAGGGGACATGAACTCACAAGTTTGCGTCCTGCTATCTCGTATGCTCAAGGTCCTTCTATGAGTCGTACAACTACCTACACACGTGCCATGTTTTATTAGACGTTTAGGTCGTGTAACGACTCTTTGTCTTAGTTGTTCATTAAGACTTGTTTTGTAAATCTTGGTGTATTCTGAGTTACATCATTGATGTATATTATAATATTCCAAAGTATATAATTATTTGTTAAAATAATAAATATTTTAACTTAAATTATATTTATTAAATTTTGGAATATTAGTTAAAACAATATATTCTAACTTGGTATATCATGCAGTTATGCGTATGTGTTCTCCCAAGGATGGGTATAGTCATACTTATGTATATTAGACTTGTGTATTTGCCAAGTATTGGTGGCGTATACCGGTGTATATTTATACGTACGAGGATACGTATAATTATTGTGTTTATTAAGTGTTCTTATACTTAATTTTTGTATTTACATTTTCCAGAATACTATTATTTTTAACCAATAAAAAATCACCAATTTGTATTCTTAAAATATATATAAATATTTTAAGAAATTTGTATAGAAAATTATTTATATTTCTTCCTTGGTAAAAATATTTATACTTTCATATAAATCTCAAAAATATCATATTTTCAAGATTAACTTAGAAAATATTTATAAGTCCATTTTTCACCCCAAAAATAATATATTCTAAATTTGTTAAGAAAATATATATTTTCTCCAAAAATATCATATTTTCTAATTGTTCAAGAAAACATATATTCTTCCTTACTTAAAAATAATATATTTTTTTCTTGTCAAAAATATGATATATTTTTGTAATGTTTATAAAAATCATATTTTCGTTTTCTTGGTTTCCAAAATACCGTTTACCAAAATATACTTATGACTTAAATTCCGGAATATTTATGTAGGTTATATTCCTTGTTCCGTTTGCCCAATATTTAGGTATAAATTATATATTTATTTCTTGGTTTTTTGGTAATATTTTGTATCGTAATTTTTTGTATTTTGGTGAGTTATATTATTTCAAGTCCTAAAATAATATAACTAATACACATAATATACAAGTAATCACACACATGGTGACATCTAATATATATTCTCCTAAATACATAATTAGTCATTTTTATTTATCAAAACCAACCTCCAATATTATAATTTTTGTAATAAAAATTATGGCAAATTTTATATGAAAAATTATGGTTAAAATATACTTGTTAACACTTGTTTAAAAATATTTTTCTAAGTGTTAAATTTCTAGAAAAATTTTGCCATAGTTTCCCCTTAAAAATGGAGGTTTCCATGCTTTCAAAGCATATCATTTTCTTTTAAAAGTCATCACAATCAACAACAAATCAAATAATACTTACCAAGTGCCATAAATCAAGCATCAATCACTACTTCATGAACTTGAAAATTTATAAAAAATTGTTGTAACTTACTAGTGTGTTTAGTAAGCTTAGTTACCCTTTATAGTGTGGTTGTTTATTTAAAAACATCATTGTTGGAGAATTTAGATCTTTACAACTTGTAAAATATTTTTCTAAAAATATTTCTTCTTGATTTTTTCTTGTTAAATACATGTTTCTACACTTGATTAACCACTAAAAATGTGATTAATTTCTTTAAGAACCAAGTTTATGTAAATCTTGTATTTTAACTTAGTTTATTGAGAAATCTATCTTTGAAATCATCATTCTACAAGTCTTATAACATGTTTCATACTTCATCATACATAAAAACAACTTCATCTTTCAAGCTCATGTTTACATAAAGGATGATCATTATGATTTCTTCAAGATCCATCCTTATACTTGCTAGATCATGTGTTTAATCATCATCTAGAAAGGTTATTATAATGATCAACATCATAAACATAAGAAATCAACAATCAAGTATACTACATACACTTAAAACAACTTGTTCTTCATGTATTTAAGCTTTATATTCATGTTTATGCTTATGTTTTCTTGAGATTCTTTAGATTAACATGATACATAACACTTTAACCATCAAAATCATGAGTAAAAATAGGATCAAAGGGTCTTACTACTAGCACTAAGGCTAGGGAAGAACAAGAAGCAAGATGATGAAAAAAATAGGTGGTTAATAGCTCCTTGTAAAGGTCCTTCAAGTTCCAATGCCACCACCCTTCTTAGATGTGCTTGTTACATCTCTAAATCACCTTAGAATAAGTTGAAGGAAGCTAGAAAATGGGGGTTGTTCTTGGGGTGCTTGGGCCGTAACCAAGAGAAGAGAAAGAGAAGAGCTTGGTGTTGAAGTGTTATGAATGAGATGAATGAAAGACTTATGGTTTTTGTATAACTCTTCCAACATTAAAGTAGCATATGGTATATTGTGTTGGTATATTCTTCAACAAATCAAATAAAATATATCAAAGAAATCTCTTGTGGGGCCCATGTCCCCTAACCATCCAAGATGAGGGGGGGGGGGTATAAGTTTCATTTCAATTATAAGTTGGTTCAATCTAGTTCAATTCCAAGTATTATAGTTAGGAATTTAGGTGTTTAATGTTTATAAGACGTAATATGATGTTCGATGACCATAACTAGCTTTGTAACATAAAAACAATGCTTCTAGTAAAAATTTGATGTTTTGGGTAGTGTCCGATTATTCTGTTGGTTACCGGTTCGTTAAAGTGCTAAATCGCACAGTTTAGTGTGCTTTATGTTATATTTTATGACAGTTTCGGTTCCCGACACTTAGGAAAGTATTCTGGACCATTAAACCACTTTTCAGCATTATGTTTAGTTGTTAAAACGCTGAATTTTGCTGATTTTGGTTATTTTCTACAGAATTCTGCAGTTTTAGTGTGTTTCTGGCACTTTCCGACACCTAATTCATCACTAGGAAGGCAGTTTTGTAATCCCTACTTTCCTACACACTATTCTAGTGTAACACTTGGTTTTGAGGCTCATTCTGTGTCTTAATTTCATGTCTACCTGAGTACTGAACTCCCGTCAGTACTTCTAGTTTGTCTGATAATTGTGCTAACTTTGTTCTGTGCATTAAGTAAACCACACTGTGTTGCATGTAATTAAGATAAACAATCTTGCAACATGAAATGCCTGTGTATGTATATGACAGTAATCAGAAATTCATTCGTCTATTTAATTCATTCAAGCACAGTCATTAAAGCACAGATTACTTTTTATTATTGTACGGAACACATGGAGGAATGCCAGTTGTCACACAATTATATGGCCAAAGAACCAAACATGAATAAATATTGTGAAAAGGAAAAAGAGCTTATGAATTCATTTGAAGCATGCACAATCAAACAAGTTCCAAGATCACAAAACAAAAAGGCTGATGCATTAAGCAAACTTGCTTCATTAACCTTTGCCCATCTCACAAAAAAGGTATTGGTTGAAGTGTTGAAGCAGTCATCGCTCCAAGAACTCGAAGTACAAGATGTCATCACTGAAGAAGACACAAATTGGATGACCCTGTTGATCAAATTTCTCACAAGTGGTGAACTACCAAAGGATAAAGTAGAAGCTGAAAGGGTTCGAATAAAGTCAAGACAATATGTGTTGCAAGAGAATATCCTATACAAAAAGGGTACCTTGCACCATTGCTTCGTTGTGTTGGCCCGGAACAAAGTCAATACTTGATCAAGGAGGTTCATGAAGGAATTTGTAGAGTTCATTCCGGACCAAGGTCAGTAGTCTCAAAGTTGATGAACCTTGGATACTTTTGGCCCACCATGCATCGAGATGCAAACGAACAATTGAAAAAATGTGAAGCCTGTCAAATACATGCTCCAGTGCCAAAAAGCCCAAAGCATGACTTGGTTCCCATTTCATCTGCCTGGCCATTCCACAAATGGGGAATGGACATTGTTGGGGCATTCCCTCCGGCCAAAGGAGGAGTCAAATTCCTCCTAGTAGCGGTTGACTACTTTACCAAATGGCCAGAAGTGAAACCACTAGCAAAAATAACAGGAAGGCAAATTATTGATTTTGTGTGGGAAAGCATCATTTGTCGATTTGGGTTACCAAAAGTATTGGTCACGGATAATGGAAAACAGTTTGCTGAAAAGCCTTTCAGCGCATGGTGCAAAGAGTTCCGAATAACACAAGTCTTCAGCTCAGTAGCCTACCCTCAATCCAATGGCCAGGTTGAAAGAACAAATCGAAGCATTGTTGAGGGCATCAAAACACGATTGGGAAAGCACGACACCAATTGGCTTGAAGAACTCCCAAACGTGTTATGGGAAATAAGAACCACTGAAAAAACAAGTCACAAGAAAACACCTTATAGCTTAGTGTTCGGATCTGAATCCGTAATCCCAGCAGAAATAGGAGTTACAACAAAGAGAACGTTCAACATTGATCTAGAAGCAAATAAGAAAGAGACGATATTAAACTTGGAACTCCTAGAATAAGTACGGGATCAAGCAGCCATTCAAGAAGCAAGGTATAAACAAAAGATGGAATCCTACTACAATGCCAGGGTAAAACATGAACGATTCAAGCCTGGTGACTTAGTCCTCAGAAACAATGAAGCAAGCAAGAAGGAAAGCCAGGGAAAACTTGGTCCCAAATGGGAAGGACCATATGCCATCCTCGAAGCCCACAAGGGAGGATCCTACAAGCTAGCTGATTCAAATGGCAAAAAGCCTCCCACGCATTAGAATGGCAAAAACCTTAAAAGGTTCCACGTTTAGAAAACATGTGATAGAAAAAAATTGGCAAAGTGTTGTTTTTGTTCCTTTGTAATTTGCACACTTTGATGAATGAACAACGAGGTTTGGTTCTTGTTAAAACTTGTCTTTTTATCCTATGATCAGGTTGAGAACCTAGCAAAAAAACACCATGACAAGGTTCATGTAAGGGGATGAGCTCCCGGGCCACATCGCTCAATAGGTTCAAGGGTTGAATGAACCTATATAAGGGGTGAGTTCCTATATCAATACAACTCCATGAGACTTATAGATTTTTAAACAAACTTGTCTCATAGACGAGTCTGAGCAGCCTTCACTAAATGTTCCTTAAGCCTTAGAAAATCTTCCAAAAAACAAACCATAATCAACAGGCTTACGAACCAAAATCAAACCAAAAAAGATGATAGATAGGATAAGTATTATGCCTCGTTGTTAAAAATACCAAGGCTAAGTGACTGCAGCATGAACCCTTCAAGGTATAAATAACATAAGGACAACACAAAACCAATAAAGACGATTACACAAACAAAGCACAAGGAAAGGACCAAAACAACAACACAAAAGCAAAAGACAATCAAAAGTGCTTAGCAAAGCACCAAGCTGCAAACATCAAGCAACATCCAGAAGCCTTAAAGGCTTCAAGCTACAAGCTGCTTGACCAAACTGTTTCAGAAAATAAACAACACAAAATAAAGGCAACATAAAAAACAAACAATACAGCACGAGTACTAAAAGTTAAAACATAACATAAGGGGCCTTAAGGGCCCTTAAACCTACAAATTGTCCAACAAAGCCTCCAAGGCTTCAACCATCATAGGGACCTAAATGCCCCCCCCCCCCCCAAAGTAAGAAGTTTAAAAAGCATACAAACCATCAAACTGTTTTAAGTGCTAAGAAAGCTACGAATATATTGTTCAAACATTAACAGAGGGCTTTGAAGCCCCAGAACCATCACTTTTTCCTTTTTTGGCCTTCTTTGCTTTCTTGGCCTTTGGACCACCATCACCTCCAACCACTGAACCATCGAGGCTTCCTTGGAAACATCAGCATCTTTTGAAAAAAGTCTCTTCACTATCTCCTGAACGAGAACACTTCTTGGACAGGGAATCAAGCACTTCAGCACAAACCTTCTCATTTAGCCAAGTTGGTTTTAACTCCTGTAAGACGGAAAGAGGTTTACCAAAGCAAGATGAAACTTCAGTTACATAAGGGTAAGTCAGCCTCTCCATCTGTTGAACAGACTCCTTAAAAACCTCGGAAGCATCAGAACGAAACATAGGAGATTGTTCTAAGGCTTAACCAGACTTGTGAAGTTTGAAACCAGTAATCAGGCCTAAATGTTTCCCATAATTCAGCAATTTGGTGTAGACCTCCCTAAGGGCAGAGTTAAATTCATTAGAGTGAAGGAGATATGTGACAACCTATTGAAATCCTTGCTCAATGAGCCACTGGTTGTCAGCAGTAGCTTGAACGACTGAAGCCTTCAAACCCTCCTTCTCTTCAGCAAAGGCCTTCTTTTGAACATCTAGAGCCTCCCTATAATCCTTCAACTTCAGCTTATCTGCCTCGAAACCCTTCTTCAGATCATTCATCTCAATCTCGTGCCAGTGGGTCAACTCACCAGCCTTCTTAACCCAAGCTTCCTCCTTCTTCGAAAACCCAACAATCTCCTTTTTCATAGCAGCCATGGAAGACTTCATCTTTTCTTTCTTCTTTGAGAACTCTTAATGCTCCTGTATCCCTTTGTGAAAACGGGTTACACCTTCAGCCACTAAGGCAGAAAGGTTGCAGGAGCTCAACATCAACCTTGAAAGCATGTTGTCACCCTCCATCTCCGATATAGCATCTCGGACACCAGGAGGAGCAAAATGAGCCAGTACATCAGCACACACACTCGCATCTTTAAAACTGTCCCCAACCTTCACACTCTAATCAGGAACATAAACCTCATCTTCACTCAAGCCTTCAACATCCTTGCTCGATGAACCTTGCACAGGGGTTACCACAACCTTCTTGCCTGAAGCCTTCTTTTTACCAACCACAACTAAGTTTTTCCCCTTCTCAACATCAGGACCTTTACCCTCAGAAACCTCAATATCATCACTCAAATCCACAGGATCAGAAGAAGTGGATTGAGCAGCACTCTTCAAACGGGGAGCAGAACGACGGGTCAAAGCCTTAGGAGCAGCAGCCTTGGTAAAACGAAATTTGATACACTAACATACCCAACATCTTCAAATCTTTGTTCTGGACCCCTAGCAACTGCATCATCACCCTCTGCAGCTTGGGCATCCGTAAAGACAACATCTGATGTGTCATCACTCTTGACAAAATCTAAGGCAGACATGACTACAAAAATTATAAGAAAACAAAATATAAGCAAACAATTCAAGGAAACCCAAAAAGGTAAAGCAGGGAAAATGCATACCCTGACCACTCCTCATTAGAACCGGATCTCGATCAGGCTTATCCCACAATTTGCTAATGCCTAACAGGACTAGCAAATGTTCGGGAAAAGGCCGAACCCTTGAAGGACATTGTCGGATGGCCTTATAAAAACAATTATTCAAATCAGACTCCGAGGGTTCCGGTTCATTGAGAACGGCATTCGGGTGTCTCCACACCACTTTAAAGGGAACAATAGAATCAGAAACCCAGAAGAATCGATCTTTCCAGGCACCAAGGGTGGTAACCATGGAGGAAATTAAGCAAGTGTCAACTTTGGATGTCTCAAAAGTAAACCAATCGTCGTTCTTCGCCAGACGGAAGAACCGGAAAAACGACAACAACGAAGGATCATAACCAGAAGCCCAGCATAAAACTTCAAAATGCAAAACCCTAGCCATACCCTTTGGATGGATTGACCAGAGGAAACCCGGTAATACTCTAAAGCATTCAGTACAAAAGCTGAGAAATGATGACGAAGGTTGGAAAATTCAAAGTGGTGACAGTATAAAGCAATAGACCCAGAAGGGCATTGATCAACAGACTTATCACAACCCGGTGCAACCGGATTGAATTTCAGACCAATGCCCCATTCCATACAAAAGGCCTCTACTTCCTCTTGAGTAAGGCGTGAGAAACTAACCAGGAAAGATCTTTACGTGCACCCATGATCAAAGCAAAGAATAGAAAAAACACAGAAGAAAAATCGATGACTAACCTGAATTAAGGAGGAATAACTGGAACTCTTGAAGAAGATAAGTGAAAAAGTTATCAAATGATATTAATAAATGGTAAATAATTAAAAGAGAAGTTATCATTACCTATTGTGTAAATTAAAACCGCAGACTGAAAAACTGCCACCCATCACATCAGTTATCAGTTCAAAACTCAAATTCTCAATTGCTCCCAACCTTTGAAGCCTTGAAGCCTTCAAGCAATAAAAAACAATGTGAAAAAGTCAGAAGCATTTGAGCATAAACCCCAAACACCTCTGACTTGGGGGGCTGATGACGGGGGTAGCCCAAGCTTCAATAACATGACACTACCAAAAAAAATGAGTATTAAAGACAAAAAAATCAGTATTTGATACATCAAAATCAGTCCCTAATGGTTATCGGGGACTGATTTGCCAGTCCCTGACCAGTCCCGGATACCTAGTACTAGATAGTGGCTTTAGGAACTAAAAATCAGTCCCCATTGTATGGCACCAATAGGAACTATCATTTAGTCTCTGATACATACAAATTCAGTCCTAAATGTATACCCTAGTACCACATCATTTTAGTCTCCGATGTATTTTTTCCATGACTAAAAATCAGTTTCTAGTACTACAATATTTCAGTCCCCTACACATTTCTTTAGGGACTGAAAATCAGTTGTTTAAACCATGTCTATTTTGTCTCTAATATGTTTCATGAGGTTCATGATTCTATGTGAATTCAGTCATTAATAAGATGTTTCAGAAACTGATAGTTAGTCTCTGAAACCACATCTTTTCAGTTCTTAATATGTTTCTTTTAACGACTAAAAATTAATCTCAAATATCATGTCATTTTAGTTTCGGGTATGTTTTTAGAGACTAGAAATCATTATCAGCTAACATTTACTTTTAATGCCCAACATGCTTTAATATAAAATGAATGAGTTTCAATGAGGACCAAATCTATTAGAAATATGTTCCTAAACATATAGTTTACATATATTATATTCCAATAAATTTACAACAATGTATAAATTCTACAAATATAGGGAGCTAAATTGCATAAACAGAGCTGAAGAGACAACTTGACTTTGATCACCACATGTTGTGCAGTTGGGCGCGCGAGTCCTAGGTTTGGCACAAGACTCATTGCAAGGTCCACAACTCTCAAAACGCGTTAATTTGATTTCTTTTTCAACACCAAATATTCCTTCTTTTAAGTTTAAAACCAGATTGTAACCTTGATCTTTGCCTTTGTGTAGCCCTCTACATGAGTTTCTTACACCCTTGATGCCCAACCTGTTAAACGATGATTAAAACAAATAAAACGAGTTGCTGAAATCCTATCAAACACATTGAAATGCAAACTAATGTTAGACTCGTGGGGTAACTCATAAGTCGGAGTATCTAACTTAAGAATGGTGGAATGCAATATTATAAGTAATATACCTTGATGACCATGCAAATTGGAGATGCATCTTCATCTAAGTTCATCCAAAGCTTATAGCACCCATACGTAACAAAAAATATATAAAAAATATTGAACATTATATTTGGGTTGTAATGGATTGAAACAAGATGAAACAATATAATTAGATGATGTTTAGGGTATTTGTGGGTTGAGCTAGAAGTGCCCCTTCCACCCTAAGTAGTAACAAGCATGATGGCAATTGGGATAAACACTTTAAAAATTGATGAAAACAAGATATGTGAAATTATACTAAAAATAATTGTCTGATGTAAGCTATGTAACAAATGTTAAAATAGAAAAGAATTTATATCTTATAGCCAGGTTAAATAATATGAACTTACAAGCTTGTGTATGCTAGTTATGTACATTCAACCGTAAATTCGCAAATGCACTGCAATGTAAACATTTAAAATTTTATTAAACATTCAATAACAAACAAGATTGTTAGTAAAACTTTCTATGATAGTAATTTCTCAAAATAATCCAAAATGATCTTAAAAAGTTTGCCACTTCTTAACTGTCATAGAGTTGCATAAGAAAAATACTCTATTTGCCATCTAATGATTCCTTTAGATAATTTACCTTTAAGGCAAAAATAACTCATTGAATCACCAAGATAATCAAGAATTATATTCTGAACTCAAAATAACAACCCATTGCGAGTAGCTTCCTAAAGTGATAAGGCTCAATTAGTAATAACTGATAAGGCGCAACTTGTAATTATTACTAGCTACATCATAAAATTTAGCCTTCAAAGAAAATTGTTCAAATTGGTCAAAATGGTTATATTTATTAATAGCAGGAGTGTTAAAAACTACCAAAACTAGCTAAAAACCAAGTAAAGGAAATATAAAGGATTGATTGTAAAGTATAATTCTAATTCAGTTTTACAAGGTATCTCAATTTTATTAAGTCTTCACATTCTGTAAATCAAAAGTATTAGTGAAAAAAAACTATCAGAGATTCATTTATCTTATAAAAAGGCATATGAAATAAAATGTCAGTTTGAATGAAGCATTTAATCGAGCAGTTGGTGTGCAACTTCAAACATTTCACTTATAAACAACATCACAGAAAATATTAGCCCTCAAACATACAAAACAGATAAAAAACATAGGGTGTGCAAAACAATATGACCAACAGAAAAATGAAATTAGAACCAGAAACAAATGGAACCAATGGTAACGTATACACACTTACAAAGAGGTCGAATGGAACATGGTTGATTGTTATAGTAGAAGCAATACAGTGGGTTGATTGATGAGGTCAAACGACTGCTAACAGTCAATTGGTGTGGTCGCACATGGGTAATATGAGTTGGCTTGGGGAAGAGACCGATTAGAAATTTTGGGATAGAGATCTTGGAGTGGTCTTTAGAAAGATGCGTAGTTTTGAGGGAGGGAGGAAGGAGAAAATGAAAAATTTTGGGAGGGATTTTCAATTTTCATGGAAATGTTTTCACCTGCAAAGAAGTTTCATTTTTAACCAAGTTTTACTTTTGGTAACTTGTATTGGAGTCTAAGTTTTCGCATATATAAGTTGAATCATGGTTGCACTAATCGGTAAATAAGTGGCACATGTTTGCCTTTTTTAACCCGACTTAACCCCCTTTAATTTTTATTTTCTTAACCAAGTTGAATCATCGTTGCACTTAGGGGTGTTCATTATTCGGTCTTTAGCCGAACGGTCCAAACTGAAACTTAAGCCAAATAAATCAAACCCGAATAACCCATTCTTAGTTATAGATTATAAGTTTTTCCTAAGCCAAAGTAGGCTACTTGAAGTAGCAGGTAGCCATTTGGTTCTCTTTGTTCTTATTAGTATGCTGTTTATTAAAACGAGTCATTTATGTAATTGAAATTTGAAATTGCAATAGTAAGAGTTCACTATTTCGGAACCTATATGAAGAGGGTCAGTTATTATATTTTGATGTTACATTTTTTATCTTTTAATTGTATAAATTAGAGATTTTAAATAAAGAAACTAAAGGAATAATACATTAAATTATCTTTATAAATATTTGTATGATATATTAACTTATAATTTATATAAAATAAAAACTATTTTTTAATATTGACAAATATATAAATGATATAAAATAAATGGAAAAAACATGTTAGTTAGTCTTCTAATATTATTATGAAAAAAATCGGTTTAAGCAAATCATGTTCATGACTGGGGGCAAAGGAGCTAAGCTCCACTCGAAAAAAAACTCGAAACGAGTCAAGCTTAAACGGGCTCGATATTGAACTCGAGCCTAAAAACAAGCTCGTTTCGTAAATGAACATGTGCCCGAGCTTTGCTTATCAAGCTCAAGCCGGCTCACTAGCCTAAACGAGCCCACTATTTATATAATTTTCAATTAATATGTTAAATATATATTTTAATAATAACAATTAATTTTTATGAAATTGAGAAAAATAACTAAATTATATGTAAAATAGAAATTATAATTAACATAAATTAATTAATAAATGACTTGAGCTCGAGCCGAGCTTAAGTATTAAAGCTTGAATCGTGCCTAATTCGAGCTCGAGCTTTCATAAGTAAACGAGCTTGAGACTAGTCAAGATTGAGCTTAGTTCGGCTCGTTTGCACCCCTATTCATGACAACCCGTAAATTCATGCGAAGCTTGGATTAATATGTGTTACCCAATTTTCGGAGTCGTGTTGCTTGTGTGACATAAAAGGTAAATTATTTTAGATCAAAATGATCTATATCATAGATGACAATCATTATAGCTAACCATGATGGACTTTCTAAGGTCATTACATCTTAAAGGGATAGATTATGTTATAGTCAAATCATAATATATGAATAGTCATATTAGGTCTTAATGGTCATTATATATCATATTGGATCACAATAGACCAAATTGGGCCTCGATTATTGAAGATTAAATAAAGGTCCCAATTTTTTTAATTTACAAACACTTCGAAGACTATATATCATTCCCTAGTTAAATCAGTTATGGGAATGTTAAGAACTGGTTTTTGGTCTCTAATATGTTCTCTTTGTTACATATTAAAGATTAGTCACTAATATAAGTGGCATACATGTAACACCTGTGTCATTTCAACCATAAAACAAATGCCAAACCAATGAAATAATGTATTTCATACTTTGGACTTGTATAAATATGTGTATCTTTTGCACATATCGACTCATGTTCGATTTCAAGCTCTAAATCGCTTTCTGGAAGGTTATACGCGCACTAATGCGTAAATATAACCAGTTTAATGCAACGAACACTCCGGAATAGTGAAATAGGCTTAACATACCTTAAATAACCTATACATAACTTAGATATAAGTTTTGGAAGGTTTGGTGTGGTGAAATCAAAGTTAAATCGCTTACAGGGACTAAAGTTGACAAACTGCGAAAGTATGCCAATTTGAACTGTAACAGACATTCCGAAACATGACCATAAGTTAAACATACCATAAATATCCTTTACATAGCTTAGAAATAGGCTTTGAGGGGTTCGGTGTGCTAAAATAAACTTTTGTGTCATTCAGGGACTAAAAGTGTCAAAAAGTGCACAAGTTTGCATTTTCGCGCATAACTTACGTTCTGAATACATCTGGACATCCAAAAATTTATGTAAGCATGACTACATTATATTTTAGTGTTCGCCATAAGAAAAATCCATTCGTCGCGTCATTTGGTTCGTTTTTCGCGCTTATGCGCATTCCGTCGTAATTAAGCGAACATCGCGTTCGTACGACCAAACGAACCATCATCCGGCATATTTTTGAGTATGTTTTGAGTTCCCTATACTTTAACTTCATTTTAGAGCCTTGAAATGAGGTTAACGGGGTTCAAACGCATCGAAAAAGGCCTTAAACACGTGCAGGGACCATTCCTGCCACTTTTGAAACTTTTCTGAAACTGGGGGGTCAGTGGCGTAGCGCGACTGCCTAGGCCCTCACCGTCGCGCTACGCGACTGCCTAGTCTGGGGCAGAAACATGCAGAAAACTCATTTTTCGCATTTTCGGGACCGGATTCGATGTATCGACAGCTGTTTACAGTTGTTATCCACTCCCAAATCCCTTGCCAAGTGTTGATTCCCTATGGTTAGTGGCAATTTAGGCACCATAACATTCCGACACTTGTACGGACATGATTAAGGCACGATTTTCGACAAACGATCCTAACGGTTCGGGTATTCCTATAAATACCCAACCCACACAACATCAAAACCCACTAGAATTCTGATTTTGAGAGCTCTAAGTTGAAACCATTGTTTCATACCTGAGTTATTGGATCGGGATTAGCATTCGGGGACCCTTCGTAAGTATTCTTTCGTTCTTTTCCTTATTTTACTGCTTTTCGAGTCAGAAAGTCAAACTTTGTTTGACTTTCAGCGTTGACCAGTAATGGTCAATGCGAAGTTCGTTTGAACTTCGCAACGTGAGTGTAATCACGTTGGTCATAGTCCCTTGGGACTATGCCCACTGATTACCACGTTGTCTAGGGTCGTAGGGTAAGCGATCTGATAAATCGCTTATACCTCGAACCCGACCCAGTTTGGTCGATCATTAGGATCCGACCAAACACATTAGGTGACCATAGTATATAGGGAATAACCTTATGAGGTTATACCTTATGGTCGCTTCGTTTAAGTAGTTGTATGATAGGTAGTTTATATGCCTTAGGTAAATTACCAAAATACCCCTTTGATGCCAAAATTCATTTTAAACATATGTAACATAACTTTTGACATCTAAACTGATTTGACAATCATATTAGACATGTTAAGGCATATATTACTTGTCATAGGACTAGTTAGGCGGTCCGAACGCGTTCTACGCAAACGACGCGTTAAAGTAGCATAAGCTACTTAAACGGGTCGTAATGGGTCACAAGCACTTAGGTTAGGTTTCATTTAGTATGAAGGCTTTATTAAACCATACTACATGAGTTCCCATACTCATATGGTTTACGAGCCCTCATCCTATCCGATCTTCCGATTTAGGTCCGGTTTATTAATGTAGTTACCTATATTAGGTGCCGTTTGATATTCCGTGATCTCTAGCATTGCTTGGTGGTTATCTTAGGACTTCTGAGCAAGCTCAAGTGAGTACATAGACCCCTCTTTTACTGTTTTCCAAACGTTTTGGGGTGAAACACATGTGCCTACTCGTTACTTTCATGCTTTCCTGTTTTAACATCATATACTGCTATGTTCGTTAGTACATTATAGTACATGATTTCAATACACTTTATGCTATGTATGTCCATTATGTGCATACTTAGTACATTGTTTTACATTGCTTTTCTGTTGCATATGCTTATCCAGCATATGAACACATTATACTACATATTGAACCGTTGTAAACATTTGACTATGTGAACCGTTGTAATCATTTGACTATGTGATCCGTTGATATCTGTGAACCGTTTGTATCTGTGAACCGTTTGTATCTGTGAACTGTTTGTATCTGTGAACCGTTTGTATCTGTGAACCGTTTGTATCTGTGAACCGTATTTGACCATACATAAACATTTCTACTATTGTTAAACATTACTTTGGTGGTTTGGTTTGATTAAATGATTAAGTAACGATACGTGTGTAATATGATACAAGCATGGTGGATACGCCGCTGGTACTTCCTATATATAAGTGTTTGTATGGTATTACATATTGTAGCGTTATTTGAATCATTTCAGTTTAATACATATAACATTTTATACAAATAACATACTTTTCACAAGACATTGTTTTACCAACAACTTATCTTATACAAATCCATTTTACTATGGTTATTCATTTAACCATACATTATTCATTTATTTATACATATCATCTGAACTCATTGTTTTTCAAATGATTTACAAAATAAAGCAAACTAAAAGGTTCATGACTAAATATTTTCTCAAACATAAGTCATGGAACCTCTTTTCACAAAACCTATGTATCTCACAGGCATTTTTATGCTGACGTACCTATTTTCACATGTGTTTTTCAGGAACTGTTGCATAAGATGATCAAGATACATATAGGCAGACTTGGGCTTTAGTGACAATAAAAGATGCAAGACTAGTTAATTATGTTGTATTTATTTGTTTGTTAAGACATTGTAACACTTTTAATCAATAAAACGAAACTTCAATTGCCATGGATTTGAAACAAATAATTCTGTTACAACACTCCCCGACATTTCCGCCACGTTTTGTATGTTCTACGTGGTCGGGGTGTGACAATACAAAATAGTCCCAAATATAATTTGTAACTGATAAATCATTCATATATACTATACATTCAAAACTAATAAATCACTTACTGATACGGATACATCAGTCACTGTTACTTTAATCACTAGTAGTTGAGTTGACAATTACATACGAAAGACTAAAAATAGTCTTTAGTTAATCCTTATATAGAAGGCATTAAAGAACAACTATCAATCCCTAATATGGCCTCTTACAATAATTGTTAGGACTGAGTTTAAAGTTTCAATCAATAAATAATTTATCAAAATGTTAGAGAATGTGTCGAGGATGGAGATTGAATATTAGTCCCTAATTATTTCATCTACCAAATTCTTAGGATACTTCCTATAGAATTGTAGAACTTGAGCCAAATAATTGAATAAAAAAAATCAGCCCTTAATCATTTCGTATATAAATGGCCTTCAAGACTGAATATTAGTCCCTAATTTGATCCGACATTTGAATATTAAGAACTGATCTTTAGTCTCTTATATGTCCTCCCATATTAGAGACTGAAGATCAGTTGCCAATACATTTGCACGACTTTTTCATTAAAGAGGGTACACATTAGAGACTAAAATTCAGTAGCCTATAAATGTCCTTCCAAATTGTTATATGGTGCGAACATATTTGCGACTGAATTTTAGTCCCAAATAAGTTTTCAAGGTTTTAGCGACTGATTTTCTGTTACTAAGTTATGCCGTGTAGAAATCAGTCCCCGATATTATTAGCAACTGATTAATCAGTCCTAGATATTACGTATTTGAGACTGATATATCAGTCCCTAATAATTTAGTCTCTAATGGTCACTTTTCTTGTAGTGTGACTAAAACACATGACAACTAAAGAGGTTGAACGATTAAAAGTTTCAAAACCCGCGAAGCATTGTGAGCAGAAGAGAACAAGCACAGTAATGAGTCACATCAACTGATATCTCACCAACTCAGCCGCAAAAGTAACGTGTATAAAAGGAAACAACCTTTTGTCCGCAGGTCCAAAGCCTTCAACCCCTAAAAAGGTAAGCCTCCTACTGCAGCAAGGTTCACTATGTCAAAGGTTTCCCCTTTGGGAGAAAACCTTCTCTACAAAAAACATCTCACTTCATTCATTTGAGACATTCCGGATCAGTCAAGATCTTCTTGGATCTCTGATCTCTCTTCTTATCTTTCGAGAACTTGCTTCTCGCATGTTTCTCTTCACTTAAAATCATACAACTTACTTGCCATTGCATCCGAGGCTGAACCTCCTTCAGCCGAAGATCTTAAGTAAATAACAAACACAACTAGTGAACCTCCTTCTACGTCTAGCAAAAGTAGGAGGACCCCACCTTGAACTGTGTTAGGCAAACTTCAACCCTTGAAGCCTTTTGCCTAACCAGTCTGTCCACTACTCAAGGTCTCGTATTTATTGTAACAACAACACGTTTGAGTGAATTTCGACCAATTATCTTTTTTAATCATTTTACAATAAAATAGTGATTGACCCGTTAGGTGTAAAATATCAACCAGGATGATCCACTCAAGTAAATGGGTATAATGACCTCTGGTACAATAGTCTTCTATATATTTAGTTGGTTGCACATCACAAAGTGAAAATACAAAAGTCAAACTGTTACGTCTTCCTCTACAGGCGAAAGGGATCTTAGTGACCCCGAGAATGTTGTGATTGGTGCTTTTGTTGGTAATTTGTTGTGTTAATTGATTTCTTTGAAGATTCATGTACAGTAAATTTAAACAATGAAATAAAAAACATACAAAAAAAAACTAATCAAACATTATAACTGTAGTGAAACTTATATATATTAACGTTCTTGGGTTGAGAAAGCAAGAAAAATCAGTTTCAAAAACAAAATGGTATGAATTTATGAGCAACGAATTTGTTTTTTTAATATTAACTTAGTGATATGATTAAAAAAAGAAAGAAAGATAAGTACTTAATGGTTTTACTCTAGTAATGAGACTTAATTATTTTACCACATCTTTTCACTGTTTTCTTGACTTCCTAATGTAATTATAATATTACATTCCTTGTATACTCTGGAAAAAAAATTATTGTTTTGTAAGGTTTAAGTTTTTAAAAGACGGTATTAATATGTAAATAAAAAGAGGTAACAAGGAAAAAGAAAGAAACAATTTTATTCTTTCCATTTTTATTCTTTTATAAACGAATAAAAACGCTAACAGTGGATTGATTTAAGAGAAAAAAATTAATAAGTTTTTTTTTTTGTTGATTAAAAGAAAAGGCCAATACAAAATGAATAAAAACACTATTTTGGTATATAGTTTTGAAGTAACATCAAAATGGTAAATACTTTTTCCACCAACACTAGTTTGGAAAAAGAAAAAAAAACTCCCATAAAATGTTGTTGATGTTTTCTACTTTTCTGGTTTATTATATGAACGTAAATGAACTTCCCATTAAGAGAATGTTCAGTATGTTTAGGAAATTAGATTTATCAGCTTATTGTCAAATGGTATGTATTATGTATATTTCTTCTACAATCATAAATGCTTTAATTCAATAACAAAAGACATTTGAAACTTACACAAGTCTATGGTCCATAGATCATGATTCTCATATCCAACCCATAAAACCACAACCTTATTAATAAATGGATATGAACAGGGAACTTTATTGATGGTCCTGAACTCTCTCGTTTTTTTTTTTTTTGACAGGTGAACTTCTTTTGTGGTTATTCACATCCCCAAGTCGGGGACCCTAACCAAGATCTGACCCAGAGTACGTTGTCTTAACCGGGCCCGCGCTGGGTGTAGTCAGACTTGGCTATGGCTATCGCCCTGAACTCTTTCGTTAACCTTCATAAACAAACCTTGATAAGATTGACCTCATGACATAGTTAAGGGCAAGCAAATTAAGATGTCCTTTCGACTGCCATTTAAAGCGTTACATTTAGCAACATGTAGTTAAGGTTTGGGTTAGAGCTATCTAAACAATTGTTTCTCAACACGTGTAGTGGACATGGTTTTGGATCAAGATCATTTTTTTTTCTACAAATTCATTTAATTAAGTACTTAAAGGACTGATGGATGGCATATCGGTGGATCCATATGGATAATTGCTATATTTAGATCACGTTAAAATATCTTAAATCGGTTAATTTTTGTTGGATAAGATTTTCCTCATCTAATATTTCATATTTGTCAAAATTAGTGGCGGATCCGGGGGGGGGGGGGGGGGGGGGTGTCTGGGCCCAGGAACCCCATCAGTTTGTAAAAAAACGGAAAAAAATTAGTGAAAACCTTTAATGATTTCGAAAAAAAATAGTAAGAATATATCAAAAGAAACCCTGGAAAAAATTGTTTGATTCGCCACTGGTCAAAATTATCTTGAGATGGAAAGTCTGGTTGTGATGACATCATTAGGGTGTTCGTTATTTGTGAAAAACCGATTAAACCAATAAATCAAACTGAAGAAGCCCAAACTGAATAAACCGAGCCAAATAACTAATTTGGTTTTTTAAATTCTTCTTTCGGTTGAACCGGATAACCCGTATAACGGTATATAACTCATTTTCATCCATGATCCCTTTTTTTAAGATATTACTTAGCCCACTGTTTTGTGTTATCTCAGCCCAACACTATTAGAATTAACTTCAGTTCAGAAGTAGTACGTGCACCTAACTCTCTATTCTCTGCCGCTACCAACATGTGACTCGATGGCATCTTGTCAACCACTTAGACTAAAGGGTATGGGGGCCGGCTTAGGCCCGGCCTGGCCCGGCGCCGGTCCCCCACACCGCCCCCTGCCCCGTTCCGGCTTCTTCGTAGCCCAGCACGGGCCTCTCTCCTCTCTCCTCACACACACACAGCTATACATACATACATATATATATAAAGGGGTTCATACCCCACTCATAGGTCCATCCCCTTCAAGCCCCGCTTATGTGGCGGTGACATGGCGTCTCATCCCATTGGGGATGAGGCTCTCCATACCCTTTATCCTTATGCTCCATAATTCCATACATACCAAACCACATGAGCTGTTCCTATCTATTGGTTTATGCAACTCCAACTTGGATAACGTGGAATTTGCATGTTCGAAATACTCATCAGTTAATATTTAATACATTGGGATTAATATGGTTTACTCGGTAGAAAACTGAAAACTGAACTGAATTCTTATTCGGTTTTCAATTCAGTTAGAACATTATTGAAATCGGTTTGGTTTCACCCAAATTAAATCTCGAACCAAATATCCCAAAAACCGAACCAATGAAACCCCTAACATCATTAGCTACCACTTAACTAACTATTGTATAAGTTACAAAATATAGCGTTCTTGGGACTACAAGTAGTAATTTAATTGTTGGATTCTTTGCGCGCTACACCGCGGTAATTCGTTCCATATCGGTTCGGTTCGCCCGCTATAGCAACCGCAAAAGAAAACAAAAAAAATAAAGATGTGATATTCTCAAATAGATATCGATTGTTTTACAGTGATCGAAAAAGATAAAGACAAATACTTGTACTGATGTTGTAAGTCCAGAAAACTAATCGGATATCACAAAACACGATCAAAAGTGCGGAAAACTAATGAAAGTGATAAGAAAAAGAACAAACTGATTGAATAGATTGCACACAAGTATGAAACTCCTCTGGTACAATAATCCCACACACTCGAAAATGATAAGAAGAACAACAATATGAACAGCAACCATAAATGACCTAGGTTCACCCTATTTATAGTTACATAGGGTGACCTAATTACAAAATGGGCCAAGCCCACATGCACACTATTAACTAGAGAAGCCCAAATCATTTAATTAGCACACATGGCTTATCCCAATACAATCTAACCCACTAGAAAACTAAGCTCAATAGCCTATAAATTTGTTTGATAAAGATAAGCGTAAACCTACTCAATTATAGGGCCTTACAATATCCCTCTAGGTTTATGCTGTCTTTATCAAACTGCTGTTGTTATCATATCTTTATGGGAAGATACTTCATCTTTTCATCTTCAAACTTGGGCTTTTAGTTCTTCTTGATCATGATCAGCTTTGTTTGAAAATCTTGTTGAAAAGAATGCAAGAGGAGGATTCTCAGCAACTATTTTCTTTGTTAATGTCTTCTCTTTCAAGCAGGTTCACAGGTACTTCTTAAAATGTACTATCATTTCAGACTATGCATCGTATCTGATTCTTCTGACTCAGGTACACCTTCTTGTTGTGATGCTTCATATTTGTCAGCAGCCAACAACATCTCAATCTTCAACAACCCCTGTTTCTTGAATTGAATCAAATCTGCACATGCTCAGAAATTCATAAGCAAACATTTTTGTGCAACAGAGGGAAATACCATATGAAAACTTGGTACAACCAAGTATTTGTACTCGGATTTCACAATTCAAATTTCTTTCAATTTATAATGATCAATCAAATCTTCAAGAACGGTTAATTTTTTTTTAATAAAACCAATAAATACTCTATTTTTTTGGATTTTTATTTTTAGATCTAAGAATATAAACTGAAACACAAATAAACAAAGAAACTAATATACAATTACAATTTGTAATGGGATCAACACAAAGTGTTTCGAGCCAGACTACACTTATCAACATTGATTTACTCTGGATGATCCGAGTGATTGCCAGTATGTTTGTCTATTTAAACTTATTTCCTTAGGCCTTTTTCCATATAACGGTCTGCAACTGATTTACCATGTTTTGGTTTAACTAATATGAGCACTTGAATAAATAACAGTCAAATCCTGTAATTTTAATCAGAACACGCTATCATGCATACAGTTTCCCTACCACATATTTTCACAAGCTTGTTCTAGGATTCTAAAACCTTGACTGGGACTTGGTTGAGAAGAGAACAGAATAGATCATTTGTAGAGAGATTGATATAATATACAAATCAAATGAATTTTTCAATTTGATATAAGTTTTTCGGGTTTCTTTTGGGGACTAGCGGGCCTTTTTCATGTGCAATTGATCTATAGCACGACAACGTACAGCTAGGTCAGCATGTATCTGGATGCAGTAGAAGCTGACGTGGCCTAGCACCTCTAGGTCTTTGCTCACGCAAAACAGAGGAGATACACGAGTTGGTCAGAAGAGATTTCAGAACTAAAACAAAATTGTGTGTATCGGGACATCGCACAAGCATTCAAATAGACATGTCCTAATTCCATGTGACATTCTTTCCTGAGGCCATAATTTAAATTAATGTTCTGCACAGAACCAATCAAGGTGTCCAGCCATCAGGATAAATCCTACCAACATATCACTCTAGAGTCAGACCATTTCAATATTGGTCTTATATGTGTTAGCCTTAATCCACATAGTGAAAATTCATTTCATTTCCCATTTATGCAATAAACTCTTTTTGGATTTTTTTTTTCGTTTTTCAAATGTTTTTGTATTTTCTCATTTTTTATTTTAAATATATTTACAGATATCTCTGAATATCCCCTTAAATTTGTGCATAAATCTTATACGTAAATTTACCTAATAACGAAACATATGTACAAAGATTGAAGCGAAAGAAAATGGAAATATTTTTGTTGTTTTTGTTTAACCATTCCATCATCAGATTTAAGACTAATTAAAATCAAAATTAGAACATGAAATAATAATTGTACCTTTTCGCTGATCCCGTCTTACCTCTTTTATCTCCTCCAAAGGAAACATGTCAACTGTAAAGAAATAAAACTTTTTGCAACAGTGAAATGTTACCCTTTATATCTCTGGAACAACCGCTATCAACATACAAAGATTGTCAACAGCTCTTCCTTGGTTGTTCCTGAAAAATAAGGAGCTCAGTAAGACATTGGTACCCATGCCATCGTGGTCCTGGATTGTCCTGAAGCATCAACATAAGACACTTCCCGGAAGCACATGTCCCTTTTTATTTCGGGGATTGGTGATGTTGCTGCTTTATGTTTTGCCCTCCAAACTTGTTTAGACTTTTCTAATTTCTTAGGTGCATTGGGCAAAACTGTTTGCTTTTCAACCTTTTTTTTTTCAAAACTTGTTTAGGTTTCAAAGCTTGCTTTCTTTTAGCTTTGGCGGCATTCTAATCCCCATCAGATGGTTTAATCTTGGAATGCTTATTCGTAATTGCCTTAGGCTTTTCAACCTTCATTGACTTAGAATAAGATCTGTCCCTAGATGTAATCTTCTGATGTTGTGTATAGTATGGCACATAGGGACGATGTGTGCAATTCCTTGCAATGTGACCAGGTATGCCGCAGTTGTAGCATGTTTGCTTCTTTACGTAAGGAGCATATCCCGATCCATTCAATGCAACTGATGATGAGTTTGAGTTATAAAATTTGTTGGATGATGTGTTTGTAGATTTTTTAACCTTTCTCCTCTGCTTCATATGTCTTTGTTTACAACAGTTAGAGCATTCACTCTTATTCTTTCTAAAAACAGTGTTATATTTAGCATTTTCATTTGTAACTGTTGGCTTTGAAGGCACGTATTTATTTGAAAGGCCTCCCAAGACTGGCTCAGAAACAGCCTTTCTCACATATGGAGGAGCATCAACAGACAAATTTGATGTTTTTGAACAAACATCGTCAGCTTTTTGGCAAACAATATCAGCCCCCTCAACCTAATCCTCTACTTTTACCCCATCTGCGCATGAAGTAGAAGCATCAGTGACATTCACACATTTAAACTCAAGGGCTGGCCTTGTTGTTTCAATTTCAGATGTTGTGGGCTCAGTCACTATTTCACTACTTGATTCAGCTGAACCACTTGAGTTACTTTCATTTTGTAGTAGCTCTGATGAATCCTCTGCTCTTGAGTTAGCTGCTCTATAAGACCCACAACTGGATTCACATAAATCAATAGATTCCAATTTATCAGAATCAGTTGCTTCAGGTGATTCACATTTGGAGTTAGATGGTGCAGCTGGCTCAGTTGGTTTATTAGCCGATTTTTCATTTTTCTCAAAAATCAATGACTCTATTTGCTTAGAGACATTTTCTGATTTAACAAAAACAGGTGTAGATGTTGGTTCAATTGTCTTTGTTTCATTCCTTTTAGGTTTTGAGATTTTAACTTTTGTGGGTTTTATCGGCTCAATCTTGACATCACTGGGTTTTCCATACTCCATGTCAGGCAAATTGGCTATCTCCTCCTCAGTCATTGGAATAGAGGTGTAATTGTGATTGTATGGTGGAGGTATGCATATAAATCCCAATCCCTTATTCCTAACTTCTTTCTTACTGAACTGTAACTGCTTATTTATCATCTTCTCAACTTTTTCACTTGACACATCAAATTTTTTAAAATTGAATTCAGTATTTTCAGAAGTTGATTTTAGATTATCAAGTTCAGCAGTTAGTTTTTCAGAAAGTTCTTTAAAGTGGAGATGCCTACATCTCTCGTCACTCAAATCCTTATGCAATCGTCGGATATCAAGTTTTTGTGCCTCCACCATATCCTTGTATCCATTAATTTTCTTTTTGATCTGATATAAGTCAAATTTGGATAATTGCAGTTGCATAGTCAATGAGTTGGCTTGTTCTTTATACCCGCTTACCTTCTCTTTACAAGCAGTAGTGCATCAAATGTTATCTACACATACCTCAGTAGGAGTAGGAGTGAAGTCATGAATCTGAAAACCTGTACAGCAACCTGATTCTGAATTCGGTAATGAATCAGCATGAATGGTCGAGCCAACTACAACAAGCAATGGAGTAGGAGGAACAGCAGGAGTGGATGAGCAATGTGTAACAGATGTGTTGCCTTGAGCCTTCTGCTTGTTGGTCTTATCATATGATTTGATAAGTGAAATTAGATCGTCAGTCTTTATTCTATAACAGTAACAGTTGGTTGTCAACACTATCTGATTAACATTGCTAAGCCAACTACATTGTGCCTGATCTGGAATCCTTTTTATAGCATCCAGAAGCTTCTTGTTGCCAGAATAAATAGACACCACAATCTCTGCATTATACATTTCTGAGAGCAGTTCAGCAAACCGGCCAATTAATGCTTCTACAGATTCACCAGGAAAGTATCTGAAACCTTCCAGTTTCTGCTTAAGCACCTCTCTCTGAGAAGACATTTCTAAGATGCTAAACTGTGATCCCCCATAAATGTCTGTCTTACCAAACCGGACCGTTAAAACTGTACGAAAACAGACCGAAAACTATTTTTACCAAATTGTACCGTTAGACTTGTCTCGGAATTTCGAGTCCAATGGTATATAAAGACCAAAAACTTTTTTTGTCCTAAAAATCACACGAGTCCAACCGTGAAGTCGGTTTACTAAGATTGTTTGCAGATCAAATTATGTGCTTAAGTGGCGAAGAATAATGAAAAACAAAAAGCGGGCACTAATGCAAGGAAAGGAGGTTTTATATACACTTCACAGTTATGAACTAGCTGGTTTAGAATTCATTAGTTACGTTCAAAACCGTATACGTCAGCTGGTTAAAATTTCACCTTTGCACACAATGAGACCGCACACTCTAGGATGGGTCGCACGCTGTTATATTAGGCCGCACACTCTTTAGTTGGGCCGCATACTTTTTGGTTGGGCCTCACACACTGTTGGACCGCACATTGACAAGACCGCACGTTGAGTTCTAGACCGCAAACTGCTGTTTTGACCGCACACTTTCTTAATGGACCGCACAGTAGTATAATTTGGGCCGTACACTCTTCAGTTTGGGCCGCACACTTACTTTTGGGCCCGTACACTGAAGTTTAGACTGTAACTAAGTTATAATGTCGCACACTCCAAATCCGCACGCTCCAAGTAAAAAAAAACCCATACACAGCTATTTTTGGTGATCCCGTACACTTGTAATTTTTGAAACCAATCAAAAATTAAATCCCGAAAATCAAGGAATTGATTCGAAATTCGAAATTCAATTTCAGTTGATTCTTTCCAACAATAATCACGGAAAATCAGGAAACACAAATTTCAAACCACCAAAACAGATCAAATACGAATTTTTTTAATTGTTCTTTATGTTAAAGACTATTCTTTAAACTGTTATTCGAAACAACAAGTTCTTCTAATCTGCCAACTGCAAACAACCTTTTTCTTAAAATCTTCAACAATATTCGATAACAAACCGAGCCTTTTGAAAGACTTCTTAGGCTCTAATACCAATTGTAAGTCCAGAAAACTAATCGGATATCACAAAACACAATCAAAAGTGCGAAAAACTAATGAAAGTGATAAGAATAAGAACAAACTGATTGAATAGATTGCACACAAGTATGAAACTCGTCTAGTACAATAATCCAACACACTCGAGAATGATAAGAAGAACAACAATATGAACAGCAACCCTAAATGACCTTGGTTCACCCTATTTATAGTTACATAAGGTGACCTAATTACAAACTGGGCTAAGCCCACATGCACACTATTAACTAGACAAGCCCAAATTATTTAATTAGCCCATATGGCTTATCCCAATACTATCTAACCCACTAGAAAACTAAGCCCAATAGCCTATAAATGTGTTTGACAAAGATAAGCGTAAACCTACTCAATTATATGGCCTGACAAATGTTGTTAAGTCGTAATCGCTTTAGGCCGTCAAGGTACCGACACTATTATAGCTTTCAATACTAAGAAATACTTTATTTTGATTACAACTCTGTTTTCGACAAAATTGATACTGGGATGTTGAAGAAATAAACCTAAACACAACTACGTATTCAGTAATTTTAGAAAACATAACGAACACGAATTATTAAAATAAGGTTAAATTAAATAAGTCTAAATGAATAAAGACAATGGTTAATGTGAAAGAGTGAATAGTGAGAGCCACCACCTACACCATTATATAATATTAGATCTTCATCAAACCATAGAAAGTAGAAACACTAAACGATTATTTAAGTATGAAAAAGAGTTATGGTGATTATATAATCGAGATTCATTCACCACCTGTGTATCATGGAGAACAAAAGTGTATTTTAGAAAAAAAATAATAACAAGGCTGGTCTCAATTAAGGAGAATGCATGTATTGTTTTTTATGGTATAATTTGTTTACAGTTAAATTCCACTTTAGTCCTTGTGATTTAGGTCATTTGGTAGTTTAGTCCAAAGGTTTTATTATTCGTTTGTGGGTCCAAAAAGGTTTCACCATTGCCATTTTAGTCCACTTGGTTAACTTCATCCATTTTTTTGTTAACGAGAAGGGCAATTCGGTCATTTTACAAAAGCCAAAATCATTAGAGAATCAAGCACATAATCAAAGAAGAGAAATAGACAAGACAATATGAACCCTTCATTGAGAAGGCTATTAAAGTAATTATGCTTGCACAAGAGGAAGCACGAAAGTCTTCGCAGTGGTTTGAACTTTGTCCCCGATACATAGACTATTATTTTTTATGGTCTTCAGTCCAGTGCCTCTTTGTAAGTTTTGGGTTCCACCTGCGAAATAAAGCACTTAGTGGAAAAATCAGTTTGTAAAGTAGCATCTTTAGAATAAAAACATGAAAAGCCCTGATCAATTTGATGTCGTGTTCGGACTCCTGATTGGAGTTCTCCAATGATATACTCCTCGGGGTGATAAGAAAGTGTTCTTTGCATCACTTCGTTAGAAACCACCACCTCGTCCTCCAGATTTGAAATGTTTTGTTCCACACTCTGTACGACTTCGTCTGTTTGACCATCAAACTGGATTTGCTCCCCCTCAGAATCAGATCCTCCTCTATCGAACGAAGGACCGACAGATTCTGAATTATCTGATTCATCAAACATCGTGGCTTGTATGTTCTTAGTGGGTTCAACTGTTTCTGTTTCTGAGTTTGATTTTCTGCTTGAGTGTTACTGGTGCCTGCTTCCAAATCATGAGATCCACCTTGTTGTTGTGTAACTACAATAGGTCTCGGGGCTTACTCATGCGAGGATGACTGATGTTGCTGAAATAGCATTATCAATTCTTCTTCAGTTGATTCGTCGGGAAGCTCAAACAATTTCCATATGCCCTTATAGTCAAAGAGCCATGCATCACCAGGTTTTTGAGTAGGCATAGTGTATAGTTGGCAATCAATATGTTGTGCTTAATTACTCTATTGAGACTCGGTAGATATACACGTTTTGGTGGACTCGCATATCCAATGAAGAAACCTTCTAATGATCTCGCACTGAATTTTCTGTCTGGATCAATTACCGTGCAAGGCGAACCAAAATGTTCAAGATATTTCAAATTCGGCTTTCGGTTGTTAAGCAATTCGAAGCATGTCGTGTTATGTGGTTTGATTGTCAACACTTTGTTGAGTGTATAGCGTGCAGAGGCAACAGCTTCACTCCAAAAACTCACAGTGAGCTTTGAATCAGCTAACATTGTTCTCGCTGCCTCAATTAGCGTCCTGTTCTTCCTTTCGACCACCCCGTTCTACTACGGTGTGTAAGGAGCGCTATATTTATGCAATATCCTTTGTCATTACATAATTCTACCATTATGCTATTTTTGAACTCTGTACCGTTATCACTACAAATTCTTCTGATCAGCAACTTGTACAAGTTCTCCAGCTTTCTGAACAGAATCATCAAACTCTCAAATACCTCATCTTTCGATTCTAGAAACAACACCCATGAGAATCTTGAAAAATCATATGTCATAACCAAGCAGTATAGATATCCGGAGATGCTTTTGACATTAACTAGTCCGAAAAGATCCATATGCAATCTCTCTAGTGGCAACTTAATGGAATTCAGAATCTTCCTCGGGTGAGACTTTCTCATTTGCTTGCCTTTCTTGCAGCTTACACATTCATCACCCAGATGAAAGTTCTTCAAATGTATACCCTCCATTAGATCGTTGTGAACTAGATAATTCATTTTTCTCAAATGAATATGTGCCATCTTTCGGTGCCATAGAACAGACTCTTTCTCATTCGCTTTGGAAACGAAACACTGCGCTTGATTGTTCGTTGTGTTTGCGACACTCATCTCTAGGACATAAAGGTCATTTTCACGCGGTGCGCGCATTAAAATCCATTCTTCGGGTATCACAAATATAGGTTTGAGAATCAAACATTCTTTATCGTTGAAATGTGTGGTGAACTTGCGATCACAAATCTGTGAAATACTCAGAAGATTGTTCTCTAGTTCAGCGATGTAATTAACTTTTTCGAACGACACCTTTCCATTTGATAAAGTTCCTTCTCGATGATTTGACCACCCTGATTTCCTGAAAACCCTACATAGCCTCCCTTGATAGATCTTACGTCACAGAGCAAGGCTAGCATCCATGTCAAGTGTCGAGAAGCTCCACTGTCCATTATCCACTATGGCATAATTGACCTCGGGAGCCCCTGCACATGAACAAAATCGATTACTTGAATAGGGATACCCAAGCCTTACCGGTCTTGGGTAGAGTTGCGGGTTGTGGGTCACATGGTTGAACAAGTTTAGGAACATATTTCTTGACTTAAGTAGTCAAAGAAATTTGTTTCTTTTTGCCAACGACAGAAACTTTTGGAACATACTTCTTGACTTGCACAGTTGAAGAAGTTTGTTTCTTTTTCACTTCAACAGATGGTTTGCCTTGAGTTTTAGTCATCCAAGTTTGCTTGTTCAAAACATTTTTCTTTACCCCAGATGTTGAATCTTGCTTTTCTTTTTGTTTCGAAGTCTCTCCAGTTTGTTTTGGTTTGAAAATTTGTTTGACTGGTTGAGATTTGATTTTTGATTCATTTTGTTTCTTTGAAATCTCTTTTTGAACAAACATCGAACCCTTTTTCTTTTCATCTGTTGGTTTCTATTTGTTTGGAATAGTAACAGACTTAGGCGTGAGTTTGGGACATTTTCTTGCTATGTGCCCAACTTCATTGCATTTGAAGCAAGTCTGGTTGTCAGTAAACTGACTGGTACCTTCAGTCTGTGTCTATTTTTCCTGTTGTTCAAAGAATTCTTCGTTTGTTTGCCAAAAAATTTCAGATTATTTGTCACAACATGAACTTGAACTTTTCGCAAAGTTCGTTTTTTCACATACACAGATTTTTGAAAATTCCTCCTTAGGTGTTGCTTACCACTCCCCTGCCCGAACTTCCCATTATTCTGGTTTTTATTTTGAAAATGTGGGTTTCTTGGCTTGGTGTAATAAGCTTTGTCTTTTTGGAAATTCAAAAACCTCTTTGAGCTCAACAAATTTTCCACCTCTGATACATCGACTTCCACAAGTTTAAAAACTTTTTCGACCTTGTCCATGTTGACATTTTGAATCGAGAATTTCTCATCTGAATACAACTTATCAGATCCACACATCTGATACATGACCAGAGTAGGTTCATCATTTGAGTTATTTTGGGATTTTGGAATATAATTGTTCATACAACATTCTTCATCTTCAAAACTGTCTTGTACTTTTGAATTTCATGGATTCGTTATCAGTTTCACTTTCGTTTTCGAAAACACTGTTTACCACTTCAGATTCAATATCATTAGTTTATCTGACTTATCATAGGTAACATCAATGTTTCTTGTAATTTGTCAGCTTCTTGTTTTGCCTACTCAGTTTTCAGCTTGATGTTTAAAGCCTTTTCCACCCCTAATTTCTTTTTTGTATAATCATTATTCACAGGTGGCGGAATGCGGTTATACCCAACCCCACCTCCATGACTATAAACATCTTCTCCATTTTTGTTCTTTCCAATGGGTTTTGGAATGATATGATCGAGAACATACCGAGCAGTTGAGTAACTAATCAACTTCAAATTCACATGCTCATTTTCAATTTTTGCTTCTTCAAGTTGTAGTTTAAGATTAGCAATGTCATCAAGAAATTTGTTAATACTTAATTGGTTATCTTCAACTGTATATTTTAACATTTCATTTGCTTCATGGTACTTGTGAGTGTGTGCTTCAGAATCGGTAATTACTCTTTTCAACTCATCATATGCCTCTTTCATTTTCCTGTAGTCGAAACTAAGCATGTTATTATGTTCTTTAAGCTTTTGCATTTCAAAATCCTTTTTATCACTTGCAAATTCACCTTCTTTCAAATTGTTTACCAAAAGATCCATCTTTTTATTTAAATCCTTGATTTGTTTTTCTTTCAGTTCAAGATCATTTCTCAGCAAATCAATTTTTTTGCATCTTTCTTTTAAAATATCATCGATTTTAGTGAATTCAGTGTTTCTGGATTTTAAAGTTTCGTCTTTCTCAGTACAGGCATTGCATGGTTCCATGCATTTCCTGCATTGCACTTCATTTTTATTTTCAGATTTCTTACCATTTTCACCATCTTTACCCATTGACTTAACCTGGTTTGACTACTTGGTAGACTCAGTTTGATTTTCTACCTCTGTTTGTTTCGCCATCATAGCTTTATCAGCTATCTTCTTCAAATTCTCCGCCTTCTTCTCTTGGTTCACATAAATGATTTCTTCCACGTGCTTCTTCACTGGTTCTTCTTCCTTTTTCTTTGTTGAATATTGCTCTGCAGCAATAGGAATTGATTTAACCAGTGTGTCAAAATATACTGTTTTAGGATCACAGCAGGATTTCCAGCTACGTCTACATAACAATTCCTCTGAGCATCCCATCTGTTGGCATCTCTTGCTTCATAGAAAACCTCATACATTTTATCAAATCTCATTCGTGCAATATATTCTTCTCGATGCCACTTTCTTTCTTGCACTTTAGCCACTAAAGCCACACTCTCATTTGGAATGTATTTGTTCCAGTTAAGACCTTCATCCTCCTGAGTAACCACCAACGCATGATTTTTTTCCTTTGAAGAACCCTCATCGATCTGTTGTCGATTGTACTTCGGTGGTTGTTCTTTGTAGCAATGATAAACCGCCTTTCGATAGTAATCATCGTGAAAAGGATTAACACTCTCATGCACATCCTGGTTTAGACATTCTCGTTTGAAGTGTCCTTTTTTGTTTACATTTGAAACATGTAACTTTGGATTTATCAAATCCAAGTTTTGTTGTAGGACCTCCAATACATTGTCTCCCAGTTATCTCCATGAACCTTTGAGCGCGTCTAATCACACTTGCCATGCACCATCGAATTTCAATCAACTTTATCTCCTCTGGATCAATTTGATCATAGTCTTCTTTAGTCATGTTTGGATTTACGATATATCCCGCAACCAGACTTTTGTAAGACTCCAAAATTGATGCTAAGAAGACCATTTGCTGCTTAGCTGCATCAGCACTCATGCTCTGTGAGTTGTTTAGATTTACAGCTATATTACATTGAATCACATTTGGATTGGAGTTGTTTTGTTTTTTATGATTATTCGGTGCAGAACACGATTGATTGTTTGAATTGGCATTTGTGCTTGACTAACCAAAACCACTACTCGATGAACCACTCTTTGATGAACTGCTTTTTGGTTATCCACTTGAGTTTTCTACACTGAATGCGATGCCAATTGTTGAAGATTGGTTGTTTGATAATATGCTCCCTCGATAGTACAGATTCATGTTCTGCTAAAGAGTTAAGTTGTTCATCTTGTTCTGCTTTCGAAGTTCTAACTCATGACCTTCAAGTTTTTTAATCAGCATTTGTAAATCCATCTTGCCAAAATCTGCATTATTTTTAAGAATCATGATGAACGTGGGCCAATCATCCTCATACAATGAGCTTGTCGACTATCTCCTCATTATCCTTTTTTTATCTTAAGTCTTTCCAACTCAAGTATCAAATGACAGAAATGCTCTATCATTTGTAACAACCCAACTTTTGAAGTCAAAGTCAAAGTACAAGTCAAAGTCAAAGGAAGAAAAGATTGCTAATCAGATTTATCATTCCTGACTTAATTATTACTTGTACCTTTGACTCGAAAATCGATACTTTGTTTGACGTTATTTGTTTTACGATCATTTAATATGTGAAGTAACAATGCGATAAAGGTGATTAAATGCTAATCTACTAAACGCTATCACATCACTACCGCATCGCAATTCGAATTACAGGTTCTGGATATTGTTTTACGTGTGTGTGCTATTATGTGCTTTAGTTGTGTGTGCTTGTAGCAACTCTATCGCATCGCACCCGAAATACAATTTATGGTTATTAGGTTGAATATGTTATTTGTGTAACTAATGGGTAATACTATCGCATCGCTTACTCCCAACTCATCACAACGCTCAACGCACGAAACGAAAACACGAAAACTAACTCACATGCGCCATCGAATCGAATGACCATTCGATCGAATGGCAATCCTTCCTGCATTCGATCGGATGGCCATCCGATCGAAGGGCCCTCCGACCCCTTTACCTGCACCGCCTTTCTCTCCTCTCCACTGTTCATGATGTGACAGCTCTCCTCCGACCCATGCACTTTCAGGCTACTTTTCTCTGTCACACCCCGACCACGTAAAACAACAAAACGTGGCGGAATCGTCGGGGAGTGTTTTAACAGAATCATTGTTTCATAACACATGGACAATTGAAATTTTGTTTTATTGATTTAAAAGAAATTACAATGTCTTAACAACAAAGAAACATAAAATAATTAACTAGTCTTTCATCTTTTAATGTCACTAAGGCCCAAGTCCGCCTAAGTGTATCTTGATCAATCTTATGCATCATTTCCTGAAACACATGTGAAAATAGGTACGTCGGCATAAAAATGCCTGTGAGATACATAGGTTTTGTGAAAATAGGATTCATGACTTACAAGTTTAGAAAAAGTTGTTTAACAAAAGTCAGTCATGATCCTTGTAAAATGTTTTGTTTTATAAATCATTTGAAAAGCGATAATAAAATAGATGATATGTAAAAGAGTAATGTGAGGTTAAATGAATAACCAAGTAAAATGAGTTTTGTATAAAATCAGTTGTTTGTAAAACAATGTCTTGTGAAAAATATGTTATTTGTATAAAATGTTATATGTCTAAATTTGAAATGATTCAAATAACGCTACGATATGTAATACCATACAAGCACTTATATATAGGAAGTACCAGCGGCGTATCCACCATGCTTGTATCATATTACTCACGCCTCTTTACTCAAATCACTTACCCAAACAAACCACCAATGTAAATTGCGCATATCTAAACCATTTGTCAAATATCTTTGTGTAAACCATGTCAAAATGTTTATGTCAAATATAGTCCATGAAATGTGTATATCAATATCAAAATGTCTATGTCAAATGTCTATCATGTAATGTGTAAATAAAATGTCATATATGGCAAGTGAAATACATATATTTATATATATCCACTGAGCCATAGGTAAAAATGCACAAAACAATGTATTGAAGTAAAACGTGGTTTAAATCAATGTTATGTTTTGTGGAAATGCATGCTATACTGAATACAAACATTTATGCGATGTTGTGAAAATGCATACATCCAAGCCTTGTGACTGTGGTGATAAACCCTAAAACAAATTAAAGGACTATCTGTGTTTTGTTTTAATCGAATTCGGTCATTCCTTCCATCCAAACATACCTAGGATGTCAGGAACGGGAGTTGTCAATTCCTATGGTACCATTACCTACTAACGAGCGGCGTAGCTAATGTTAATGAATGTATATGGTCCCATTTAAACAAACCAAATGTCATATCAAAATGTAAGCATGTGATGAAAATAATGTACCTAGGATGCTAAGTATAAGCGATTGATTAGATCGCTTAACCTTACGACCCTACGACCCTAGACAAGCACAAATCTGAAAGTGACGAGCTAAACATGCTAGAACATGTTTAGTCAAGTTAGAAAACAGGTTTGGTATCAAAACAAACGGTTTTGATACCCTAGAGTAGTTTGGTTACAAAATACGCGAGAACAAGCATTTTGGCCGAAACTACGACTCGTCACTAAGCCTAGATAACGTGGTAATCAGTAGGTATAGTCACTAGGGACTATAACCATCGTGATTACGCTCAAGTTATGAAGTTCAAACGAACTTCGTATTGACCATAAACTGTTCAATGCAGAAAGTCAAACGCAGTTTGACTTTAACGCTAAAACGAATAAAAGAACGAAGGAACACTTACAAAGGGTCCCCGCAAGTATTTGATCCGATTCTCCCTCAGGTAGGAAGCATATACTTCCACTTAGAGAGCATGAATCAGATTCAAATTGTGAGTTGCAACAAACGGGGTGGATGGGTATATATAGTTTTCGTACAACCGTTAGGATCGTTTCTTGAAAACCAAGATTCAATCCTAGCCGTACACATCGAGCCCATAGATTTATAAAACCAGGGGAGCCCCTAGAAATGCCCCAAAACAATGTGCAAAGGTGCCCAACAGCTGGATCAAGCTGGAAACAACATTCTGCTATTCTGGGGACACCTTACGGACCGTATGGTCCAGTCCTTACGGACCGTAAGTTGGTCTGCAGATCAACAACTTTGAAATTTGGCAGAACAGGTCCCTGTGCGCGTATGGTCGTGTTTTGGCACTTCTAATACCCGTCAAGCCCATTTTTAAGCTCCCTAAGGATGTTAAAGCATAGGGAACATGAAACATGCTCAAAAATATGTCGGATGTCGGTTCATTTGGTCGTACGGTTGCGTTGTTCGGTTAATTACGACGGAAGTCGTAACGAACGCAAAAACGATCCAAATTAAGCGACGAATGGATTTTTATCAAGCCAATCACTAAAACATAATATGTTAATGATTACATAAGTTTTTGGATGTCCAGATGCATTCAGAACGTGAGATATGCGCGAAAATGCAAACTTATGCACTTTTTGACGCTTTTAGTCCCTGAATGAGCATAAAGATTATTTTAGCACACCGAACCCCTCAAAGCCTATTTCTAAGCAATGTAAAGGATATTTAGGGTGTGTTTAACTTATGATCAAGTTCTGGAATGTCAGTTATAGTACGAATCGACATACTTTTGCAGTTTGTCGAATTTAGTCCCTGTAAGCGAATAAACTTGATTTCGGCACACCAAACCTTCAAAAACTTATTTCTAAGTTATGTAAAGGTTATTTAAGGTATGTTAAGCCTATGTCACTATTCCATAGTGTTTTTTTGTGTTAAACTGGTTATATTTACGCATCGGTGCGTGTATAACCTTCCAGAAAGCGACTTAGAGCCCGAAATCGAACAAGAGTTGATATGTGCAAATGATACACATATTTATACAAATCCCAAGTATGAAATACAATATTTCATTGGTTTGGTATTTGTTTGATGGTTGAAGTGACACAGGTGTCACAGTCTCCCCTACTTCAGGAAATTTCGTCCCGAAATTTATTTTAGAGGAAACTTGTGAGAGTTTGAAACATGAAGTTGAAAAGACCAAACAATACTGGTTAGAGTCCTGAACTTCTAGTAACTTTAAATAACATCATGCTTGCAATGTGAGAGGGACACTTATATACAAGTATATAAAGCGTTATTGGTGCGTCTACCGTACCTCTATTACATTGTTCACATTCCGTTATGGTTGCCACTATCGGTTCTTACACATAATAAGTCTTACCATGGTTCCCGTGCACTGAACTTCGTAATTATGTATGCATCCATAATTACGTAATTCCTTGCATAGTCACGTAGTGCATCTTAAAATGTGTAGGGGAAGAAAATAATGAACGAACTTGTGATGATTGTGACTAGACCACCATAGGGTCCTTTTAATTAAATCAATGATGATTTAAATAGACTACCAAGGAGTCTGTTCTGCTATATCACCACCTGTCATTCTTAACCAGATTCTGAATCAATCTTTTGACTAGACCACTAAAAGGGTCTCTTATGAAAGATGGAATGGTACTATATAATCCAAGGGTCTTAACGATTACGTAGAAGCCCATTAAGGATTTAAGGTAGTACCTACCACGAATCCCTCATATGAAGATATGAAAGGTTCTACGAGGATTTGGATAATGAATATCCAGAGTATACAAAAATGCATAAAAGAAAACACAAAATGCATAAACACATAACCACAAAATTGTTTAACTTGATTTGTTATCATTTTGTTAATTTGTTTTTTTTTTTTTTGTTAATTGTGCATATGTATTCAAAACACACCAGGTATCCGATTCGTGGATTTTGATGGGTGCTTTAAATATTTCTAAGAATCTAACTATAAAGATAGAAAGATTTTTAAAAAGAAAATTCGATTTCGATTATAAGGAACCGAAATGTTCGAATTAAGGTACACAAGGAATCCAATTAAGGACTCTGATTTGAATGATAATCATCCACAAGGGTCTAATGTGAAGATAAAAAGATCCCATATGGATTGAAGATGTTTTGAAACCTTGCACTGGATGTGCTTAAGTCAAAACATGAAGTAAAAATGCTTATGAAGTTGAGAAGCTAGATATGCCAAGGCGACATATGCAGCGGAATTTGAAGGTTAAGTTAATGTATGAGAAAATGTTTTTTGAAAACTATGCATAGGGTTTCTTTTAAAAATGTGTTTAATGTTTTTGAAACCTTATATATAATACTTTTGAAATCATAAAGTAGGTGTATTAGGTAAGTATATTTAAAAAAAATGTTTTAAAATCATGCGAGATGGATGTTGAAATTATGTATAAGGTTTTTGAAAACATGAATGAGGCTTTTGAAATCATGCACTTGATATAAGTAATTATACTGTATTAATAACATTTTGAAATCATGAAGGTTGCTTTTGAAAACATAGACAATGCTTTTGAAATCATGTAGGTTGTTTTTGAAAACATAGACAATGCTTTTGAAATCATGCATTTGATATGTTAAGTAAATACACTATATTAAGAACGTTTTTGAACTATATATAAATTTTTTTTGAAATCATGAAGGTTGTTTTTGAAAACTTAGAAAATGCTTTTGAAATCATGGAGGTTGTTTTTGAAAACTTATGCTATGCATGTTGAAAAAAAAAATCAAAACGTAAATGGGTATGAGATTTGAAAATACCCTTAGTTATCTAACCAAGGATTCAAAGGCACAGATGTGCGAATAGCACGATTACTCATAATGTCACTTTATTTTATGTACTTCGTTTCTTAGAACGAAACGAGTACTTAGAACTTTCGAGGAAATTATGAGCGATCATTTAAAAGGGAGAATCACAAGAGTAGTTTGTAAGGAACATAGTTCCTGGATGTAGGTATCACAGGGAAATGCCATACACACATGTAACTACACTTGTACATCAGAATTGTGAACAACAATTTATTCATAAACTGAACATATTGTTCCTGAGTTCAATAAAAGAAACAAAAGCAACAGATACAAATTATTTAAAGCAGCAGCTTCTTCTAATCAGCCAAATGCTTATCCAAGGGTTGGATTTTCATTGGAAATCTTGGGGCATTTGTGCCTGAAATGGCTCGTCTCGCCACAGTTGTAGCAAGTACCAGACGGAAAACGAGCTTTAGTAGGGTTGACTTGAAGTTGGGTAGCAGCAAGGTTTATACCAACTTTGTTTTGGATAGCAAAGCAGCATATGTTAACCAAATGTCCTCACCGTCCACAGTAGGTACATTTAAAGCAGGGTGTGAGGTTTGATTGATGACAGTTGCAACGTTTGCACCATAGGGCAGTTTCTAAGTACGGCTTCCTAGCTGGTGGCCTTGCCACTTGGCTAGGTCCCGCTTGATTAGGTGGAACTGCTGCAGGTTTCCTTGAAGCCTTACGCTTCCTTGATATTGGTGCAGGCTTCACTTCTGCTTCCTTCAGTAACTCTTGAGTGGCTTCATTATTGAGACGAGACATGGCAATGCCTAAATCCACCGACTTCAGAATCGCTTCGCCTATTTGCTGGGCAAATTTGGCTGTTTGCTCGGACATTTGACCGTTGCTGAGATGAAGAGACATTCTAGAAGAAAATGAAAGATGTGGGAAGAAACAAGTGAAAGGTTATCGGATAATCAAAACAGAACGGCAATGCATAAAAATTGCGATCATTTGTTTGTTACCTAAGGCAAACAAATGAGACGGTGACAAATCAAAGCAAGCGGGTCATAATAATGTATCGCCGAAGACATGCTTGCCTATAAGTGAACACTCACCCCAAGAATTCCCAGGTAAGAGTGACTGGTCCGATACTGCGGATTTGTACGAACACTCTAGCCTTAGACAGAAAACTCAGAGTACAGGCATTCACTCTTCCAGTTTGCACGTGTTCACATTAAAAGACCCAAACTTTGACGAGATTTTGAAAACTTTGAAGGTTCAAAATCTTACAACAAATCATCCTAGAACAGATGATTGGTTTTCAAAGCGGTTTTGAAATTTATGTTCTTGTTGTGGTCGTCGCCTAAGGATAGGTGACGGTGTTGTTTTATTACTAAACGCAAGTAAACTCGCGTTAGGGTCCTAGGAAGGTTATAGACTAGGTCAAAGCATTTCTAATAACCTAATTCCCTATAACCATGAGCTCTGATACCAACTTTTCTGTCACACCCCGACCACGTAAAACAACAAAACGTGGCGGAATCGTCGGGGAGTGTTGTAACAGAATCATTGTTTCATAACACATGGACAATTGAAATTTTGTTTTATTGATTTAAAAGAAATTACAATGTCTTAACAACAAAGAAACATAACATAATTAACTAGTCATGCATCTTTTAATGTCACTAAGGCCCAAGTCCGCCTAAGTGTATCTTGATCAATCCTATTCATCATTTCTTGAAACACATGTGAAAATAGGTACGTCAGCATAAAAATGCCCGTGAGATACATAGGTTTTGTGAAAATAGGATTCATGACTTATAAGTTTAGAAAAAGTTGTTTAAGAAAAGTCAGTCATGATCCTTGTAAAATGTTTTGTTTTATAAATCATTTGAAAAGCGATAATAAAATAGATGATATGTAAAAGAGTAATGTGAGGTTAAATGAATAACCAAGTAAAATGAGTTTTGTATAAAATCATTTGTTTGTAAAACAATGTCTTGTGAAAAATATGTTATTTGTATAAAATGTTATATGTCTAAATTTGAAATGATTCAAATAACGCTACGATATGTAATACCATACAAGCACTTATATATAGGAAGTACCAGCGGCGTATCCACCATGCTTTTATCATATTACTCACGCCTCTTTACTCAAATCACTTACCCAAACAAACCACCAATGTAAATTGCCCATATCTAAACCATTTGTCAAATATCTTTGTGTAAACCATGTCAAAATGTTTATGTCAAATATAGTCCATGAAATGTGTATATCAATATCAAAATGTCTATGTCAAATGTCTATCATGTAATGTGTAAATAAAATGTCATGTATGGCAAGTGAAATACATATATTTATATATATCCACTGAGCCATAGGTTAAAATGCACAAAACAATGTATTGAAGTAAAACGTGGTTTAAATCAATGTTATGTTTTGTGGAAATGCATGTTATACTGAATACAAACATTTATGCGGTGTTGTGAAAATGCATACATCCAAGCCTTGTGACTGTGGTGATAAACCCTTAAACAAATTAAAAGACTATCTGTGTTTTGTTTTAATCGAATTCGGTCATTCCTTCCATCCAAACATACCTAGGATGTCAGGAACGGGAGTTGTCAATTCCTATGGTACCATTACCTACTAATGAGCGGCGTAGCTAATGTTAATGAATGTATATGGTCCCATTTAAACAAACCAAATGTCATAACAAAATGTAAGCATGTGATGAAAATAATGTACCTAGGATGCTAAGTAAACATACAAGGTAGAGATGTAAAACAATGTGTCCATATGTTACGAGAACATATGCAGCAGAGATGCAATGTAAAACAAATGTACTAAGTATGATGAACATACATAGCATGAAAAGGTAAAACAATGTACTAAGTATGCACTAAATGGACATACATAGCATGCAATGAAATGTAAAACAATGTACTAAGTATGAACTAAATGAACATACATAGCATAAAATGTCATGTAAAACGATGTACTAAGTATGCTACAAAGGACATACATAGCAAAAACACAATGAAATCATGTACTAATAATGTACTAATGAACATAGCAAGTATATGATATGAAAGCATGAAAATAACAAGTAGGCACATGTGTTTCACCCCAAAATGTTTGAAAAACAGTAAAAGAGGGGTCTATGTACTCACTTGAGATTGCTCAATAGACTTTAGATATCCACCAAGCAACGCTAGAAGATCACGGATTTAAACGGCACCTAATGTAGGTAACTACATTAATAAACGGACCTAATCGGAGAATCGGGTAGCATGAGGGTTTGTAAACCAAATGAGTGTAGGAACTCATGTAATATGGTTTAACAAAGCCTACATACTAAAATGAAACCTAGCCTAAGTGCTTTTGACCCATTACGACCCGTCTAGGTAGCTTATGCTACTTTAACGTGTCGTCCGCGTAAAACGTGTTTGGAACGCCTAACTAGCCCTATGACAAGTAAGATATGCCTTAACATGTTTAATATTGTTACTAAATCAGTTTAGATGTCAAAAGTTATGTTACATAGGCTTAAAATGAATTTATGCGTAAAAAGGGCATTTTGGTCATTTTCCTAAGGCATATAAACTACCTATCATACAACTAACTAAACGTCGTGACCATAAGGTATAACCTCGGAAAGGTTATTCCCTGTACAACTATGGTCACCTAATGTGTTTAGTCGGATCCTAATGATCGACCAAATGGGTCGGGTTCGAAAGCATAAGCGATTGATTAGTTCGCTTACCCTTATGACCCTAGACAAGCACAAATCTAAAAGTGACGAGCTAAACATGCTAGAACATGTTTAGTCAAGTTAGAAAATAGGTTTGGTATCAAAACAAACGGTTTTGATACCCTAGAGTAGTTTGGTTACAAAATACGCGAGAACACGCATTTTGGCCGAAACTACGACTCGTCACTAAGCCTAGATAACGTGGTAATCAGTAGGTATAGTCACTAGGGACTATAACCATCGTGATTACGCTCACGTTATGAAGTTCAAACGAACTTCACATTGACCATAAACTGGTCAATGCAGAAAGTCAAACACAGTTTGACTTTAACGCTAAAACGAATAAAAGAACGAAGGAACACTTACAAAGGGTCCCCGCAAGTATTTGATCCGATTCTCTCTCAGGTAGGAAGCATATACTTCCACTTAGAGAGCATGAATCAGATTCAAATTATGAGTTGCAACAAATGCGGTGGAGGGGTATATATAGTTTTCGTACAACCGTTAGGATCGTTTCTTGAAAACCGAGATTCAATCCTTGTCGTACACATCGAGCCCATAGATTTATAAAACCAGGGGAGCCCCTAGAAATGCCCCAAAACCATGTGCAAAGGTGCCCAACAGCTGGATCAAGCTGGAAACAACATTCTGCTGTTCTGGGGACACCTTACGGACCGTATGGTCCAGTCCTTACGGACCGTAAGCTGGTCTGCAGATCAGCAACTTTGAAATTTGGCATAACAGGCCCCTGTGCGCGTATGGTCGTGTTTTGGCACTTCTAATACCCGTTAAACCCATTTTTAAGCTCCCTAAGGATGTTAAAGCATAGAGAACATGAAACATGCTCAAAAATATGTCGGATGTCGGTTCGTTTGGTCGTACGGTTGCGTTGTTCGGTTAATTACGACGGAAGTCGTAACGAACGCAAAAACGATCCAAATTAAGCGACGAATGGATTTTTATCAAGCCAATAACTAAAACCTAATATGTTAATGATTACATAAATTTTTGGATGTCCGGATGCATTCAGAACGTGAGATATGCGCGAAAATGCAAACTTATGCACTTTTTGACGCTTTTAGTCCCTGAATGAGCATAAAGTTTATTTTTGCACACCGAACCCCTCAAAGCCTATTTCTAAGCAATGTAAAGGATATTTAGGGTGTGTTTAACTTATGATCAAGTTTCGGAACGTCCGTTACAGTACGAATCGACATACTTTCGCAGTTTGTCGAATTTAGTCCCTGTAAGCGAATAAACTTGATTTCCGCACACCAAACCTTCCAAAACTTATTTCTAAGTTATGTAAAGGTTATTTAAGGTATGTTAAGCCTATGTCACTATTCCAGAGTGTTTGTTGTATTAAACTGGTTATATTTACGCATCAGTGCGCGTATAACCTTCCAGAAAGCGACTTAGAGCCCGAAATCGAACAAGAGTTGATATGTGCAAGTGATACACATATTTGTACAAATACCAAGTATGAAATACAATATTTCATTGGTTTGGTATTTGTTTGATGGTTGAAGTGACACAGGTGTCACACAAAACCACCAAGAGTCTTCACCAAGCCACCGCTACTTCTGCTACTCCCATCGCTGAAACCGCTTCACCTCAAGAACTGTGTTGTCACAACTGCTCCTCTCAATACTGTGTTGTCACAACTGCTCCTCTGAATACTGTTCCTGTCCAACAACAGAACCAGAATCGCCAAGTCGCTGCACCAGTGACCAACGCACCTCCTGCGAAATGTGCGTATACTGGTCCTCACCCATTGTGCTCTACCTGTACTTATCACCATCCTGTTGGGATTGCATGTCGATTTTGTGTTCACTGCAACCTTTACGGCCACTTTACTGCAAACTGCCGTACTGGTCCCCGTCAAGCTCAAGTTCAAGCTCCTCCTGCTCTGCCAGCTACACTTCCTACTCCTCAGGGACAACAAGCAGCTCCTGCTCCCGCTGTTCACGCAGGAGCCTGCTATGCGTGTGGTGATCCCAACCACTTTGTGAATTTCTGCCCGAACAGAGTGGTGAAGCAAGAGCAACAACAGCAACCAGCGCAGCAACAGCAGCAGCAGCCAGCTCAGCAAGCAGCCCGTGGGCGAGTCTTCAACATCAACGCCCGTCAGGCTCAAGCAGACAAAAACGTGGTTAATGGTACGTATCTCGTAAATGGTATTTACGCTTCGTGTTTGTTTGATACTGGAGCCGATAACTGTTTTGTATCGTTCGAATTCGAAAGGCTCAAAAACCGTAAACGCATTAACCTCCCATCAACATTCGACGTACAAGTCAAAGTCAAAGTCAAAGGAAGAAAATATTGCTAATCAGATATATCATTCCTGACTTAATTATTACTTGTACCTTTGACTCGATAATCGATACTTTTTTTGACGTTATTTGTTTTACGATCATTTAATATGTGAAGTAACAATGCGATAAACGTGATTAAACGCTAATCTACTAAATGCTATCACATCGCTACCGCATCGCAATTCAAATTACAGGTTCTGGATATTGTTTTACGTGTGTGTGCTATTATGTGCTTTACTTGTGTGTGCTTGTATATATATTGTGGGATGTTAATCGCAAACACAATCGCAACTCTATCGCATCGCATCGCAACCCAAAATACAAGTTACTTTTATGGTTATTAGGTTGATTATGTTATTTGTGTAACTAATGGGTAATACTATCGCATCGCTTACTCGCAACGCATCGCAACGCTCAACGCACGAAACGAAAAGACGAAAACTAACTCACACGCGCCATCCGATCGAATGACCATTCAATCGAATGGTCATCCGTCCGGATGACCATCCCATCGAAGGGCCCTCCGACCCCTTCACCTGCACTGCCTTTCTATCCTCTTACACTATAAATAGCCCACCTGTCACATCACTGTTCATGATGTGACAACTCTCCTCCGACCCACGCACTTTCAGGCTACTTTTCTCCGATTTCTTGCAATTCTTGTAAGTTTTCACCTCAAATCTTGTACTTATTTGATCTTTATACACTTCTTCATCATCTTCACCATCAAATCTCAACTTTCAACCATGAAATCTTCGGATTTGGGCTGTTCTAAGGTGATGTCATCATGGAGTTCTTATGAACGTTGAAGTGTGACCTCATCTTATCAAGAACGGTTCGGATCAGATGGATTTCTACACGTTTTTACGTCATTTTCAACTAAAATCTAAACAACTTTCAAATGTTTCAAACTTTTCTTCAACATTCTTAACTTTTCACTCAAAACCGTTAGAATCTGGACTAGTTCGGGTTCACTACTCATTCTCTAGTGGAGACGCGGACTGAGAATGGATTTCTAATGAAGAGACGACCGATTCACGGGTTGAACAAGAAATCCCGTCAAAAACAATTACCGATCGAACGGGGTGATTCCCATCCGATCAAATGACTAGACTTGAAGTGGTTTCCGTTGCTTTACACGTTGTCATACCGTCCCAGTTCAATCGCAAAACATTCTAAACTTAACGGATTTCACAAGTTCGTAAACAAACAGGTTACCCGCACGAATCGTGGTCCGATCGGATCACCATCCAATTGAACAACGATCCGACCGGATGACTTGAGATTTTCAACACTTAAACATTTTTACAAAACTTCAAAGCATATCAGTTCCAAATGAAGGGCCATCCAACCGAACAGTCATCCGTCCGGATGACCATCCGACCGGATGTCCATCCGACCGGATGACCTGATATGTAGGAACACTTCTCATCTTTTAAAATGCTACAACAAAAACTTCAAAGTTCATACACAAACACATCCATCCCAAATGGACAACCCTCCGACCGAATGGTCATCCGTCCGGATGACCATCTGTCCGGACGGTCATCCGATCGGGTCACTATCTGTCACTCAAACTCTCTGACGCACTATTTTACGTATTGTTCAACGCTTATACTGTCGTACTGTGATCAGGCTAACTCTCCAGCGCTCCCTTCAATCCAAGACTATGTTTACTCGTTAAACATGATCTGTGAGTATACTCGATCCCTTTTTGCTTTATGCACTTTTGGGTGTTACATATGTTACCTATATCAAAATCACAATCGACACACAACGCAAACACTTTTATATGCTAACCGCTCTCGCAAGTTATACATGTTATTCGATGAATGCTAGTATGTTATGTTTACACAGTGATTATTGCCTGACATCTTAGCAACGATAGTACTATAGTTTGGACTCAGCACCTGTCGTGGACAGGGGTTGTTAAGGGCTTTTCTTCATGTGTCACAGTGGTGATATGTGTTACGCATTCTACAACTCGCAGTCACGTCTGTGCATATTTAATTGTCGATAACCTACCTGCTTCACATTACTACGTGTTACATGCTGGTTATGCGTAAATCGCTTTCGCTACTATTATACTATTAAACTTGTATACTAACCTTTACACTATGTGTATTGACTTTTATGTTAACGTATATGACACGTGTTTAGGATGCTTATGCTATGCTTGCTGTATGGAATCAAGCTAGGGAAGTCTAGAAACGAACTAAATAAAATCTGAGTTGTCGAAACAATTTATTGTCTTTGAGAAATAATATGTCTGTAATAACTGCTTTTATTTGATATGTTATGGTATGGGACGTAACGTTAAATATCTGGTAATTTTAGTTGTTATGGATTCTCCTGGACAATCTGTTTCGCTCACTGCCGCGCCCCGATGTTTCTGCCATCGTTTGGGGTGTGACATCATCTGTTTGACATTTTCATCTTTCAGACAATTGAACAAATCAAATTCTTTCTTTAAAAGTGACTTTTTGCTTTTCATCATTTCTACCCTACCTTCATATTTACTTTGCAATGCCTCCCACATAGATTTTGATGTTTTTGCATGTTGAAGCAAAGAAAGTATATCATCTATGACTGATTGTTGCAGAAATGTAATCATTTTTTACTTCATTAGAAAAAGTTGTTTTATCTTCGGGTGAAAACTTATCAATTGGTATTTCTTCATGACGATCATTTTCTGGAGGTTTATATTCAAATGTTAACATTTTCCAACTTTCAAATGCATATGCTTTAAGCCAGTTTTCAAATCGATCTTTCCACCCATTATAATCCTCCATGTTCATCAACTTTGGTGGTTTTTGATAAGTTCCGCAAGCATTGTTAATGCTTAGGTTTTCAGATATAACATTTGATACAATGTTTGGTGTGGATGTTGATGCGGTTGTGAAAGCATCATAAAACTCGTTGTAGAATTCCGACTCTATGATCACAATCTTTGAACTACTCGAGAAGTACCTGAAAAAATCAACACACGGTCAAATCTAACTTGAAACTATAACAAGTAAACTCCTTTTGTACGAATGGGAATGTCGTTTCGTGCGAATTGAACAAGTTTGACTGGTCAAATGAAACTAATCGCTTTCATACAAATTGGGACTGCCGATTCGATCGAATGTGACAATTCCTTTAAGAATCTGACTTTTGCACTTTCGTTCGAATGAATATGCCAATTCGTACGAAAGTGTCTGGTGCGATTCGAACGACCTGCAAACCCTATGTTGTGTTTTTCATGGTTTTTCCAAGAATTTTCTATGAATTAGTTCGAATTTTGATCTGATTTTTTCAAGGATTGATTAAAAATTGTTTTCACATAACATATCCAAAAATCAGACAATTTTGTCCATGGATTCGATGTTAATTTTGCGTTTTAAGTAAAAAGAAGATGTATAGAAGAAATAAGATGAGAAAGATGATGTAATTAGATTCAAATCGGCTTGAATCTCCTTGATATTGCTGGTATCTTGTGTTCTAAGTCCTCGAAACCGGTCTCCAAGCTCTGATACCACTTGTGAGGACCGTTTCGGTGCTCCGAATGCTCTGACCTGTTAGTAGATCTTCATATCTCGTGCGAAATCCGAGTATAAAGTGAACAAACACACAAGAATACCGTTGAACTATCTTTTCTATTGATTGAAATCAATTACGGCGTCGAAAAACAATTTTGGAAGAGCTTCGCTTCAAAGTTGCTAAAGTTCCAAATGACCAGCCCAACACTCCTATTTATAGGCGAACAGACTCGCATGAAACCAGTAGGAGCGAATGGGCCTGTTCTTACGAAATGGGCTTAGCATGAAAGTGCCTTTCGTACGAATGGGCCATGTACATTTCTATCTCGTCCACTTCGATACGAAATACAATAAAAAAACATACAATAAAATACTAAACAAAATAAGACTCAATATATGATGGAAGCTACAGCAGAGAGTCGTAGCTTACAGCGGCCAGCGGGTTATATGGCAAAATGTTCATTTCATTGTTTTGGGCAATCGGGTCCTTTTAAATACGTATAAACTCCACATTACTAACGTAATTGGTGATTAATGGAGTATAGGTAATGATTTTGAAGTCACGGATGTCAACCATGCATTGTGAAGAACCGAACACAGTCAAAGATTAAGCTTCCACATTTTGTTTAGTCGTTTTCGAAACTAAACAGCGACAACTTGTTTAAATATGCAAATTCTTGTGAAGTTTTTTTGAAGCTCGAAATTAGAAGGAATATGTATTTGCATTATTATTAATTTAAATGCAAATTGTTTTATTAAACCTATGTTTATATAGTATGGGTCTTACAAGATTACTTGGCCAATCTTTTTGATGGAGGAGAGCAGATGTAGAAGAACCGAACGCTCAAAGGTCATACGAATATTAATCCTTCAAGCATATTCCAGGTCATATACAAATAAACAAAGAAATGTGAAGTTTATTCAACGTCTACCCAAAGAGTGGATGCACTTAGCTGGTCCTTTAAGAGCCACCACATACCTTGAAATAATACAATTAAGCAATTTGTTAAGTATTCTCTCCAAGACCGGGAAAGTGAGATCTTTGAAGACTCAACCTTTAAGGGCGGTCCCATTGCTCTTATCTCTGACTCTGTTAGAGATATGAATGTGAGATAAGATTCCATACATGTAAGATTATCAACTAAATCATCTAATTTGATAAATAAAAATGAGCTGGGTGATTTTTGAGCCAGATAGTGAGTCTCTTGCACAATCTCTGGCACTTTAACAAAATAATTTAAAATTTTAACAGTTTTGATAAAAGAAAAGATCAGTCAAGATCAAATAAAAACAACTCTAAAATACAAAACTCAAGTGATAATAAAAAGGAAATAGATAAAACAAATGTTATGTGTTATCGTTATCAAATACAAGGGCATTATGCCTCAAACTATAAAAACAAAAATGTCAAAGATGTTGAGTATTACTCCAAAAAGTTGGAGGATGCCAAGAGAAGGGAGAGTAAAGACAAAGCTCTCTTGGTTGAAGAAGAAAACTAGGTTGATTCTTCTTCATTAGACGATGAAGAAGATGATATAGCGAATTTCTGTCTCATTACAAAGGAGTATACATCAGAATCCTATGACTCAGATCAAGAGTAAAGCTTACCAAGAAAAATTTCCTTAATCAAATTACTAAATTAACTTTTGATTTCCACAAAATTAATAGCAGATTTCAGATAAAAATCAACTTGAGCTGAATAACTAAAATTTCATCCAACTAGAAAACATCAAAAGCATAAGGATAACATTGTTAAACAAAGTAAACGTATTTAAGACTCAAAACTTTTACTTAAAGCTAAAACTGATTTTTATAAAAAAAAAAAAAAAAAAGAAAAAAAGAAAGAAAGAAAGAAAGAATCTCCCTACATAGAGAGATTCATGCTAAAACTATGAGTGTGTAAAGCTATAAAAAAGAACGTAACTTTGTAAGTTTCATAGAAAACACAAGCTAATCCTTCAGGATTTGGTTTGTGCTTTAAAAACCATGAAGTACACCTAGAATTGCAAAAGAAAAACTCAACAAGGTTGATCATGTATCATTATTCAATATAAATATTGATGAACCAACAGAATGCTTATCTAGAAGTCTAGTCACTTCTCCAGACATACCAAAAAGATCAGACAAGTATCATGGTAAAAAACCAGACCACCTAATTAAGAAAGGGCATCATTTGAAGAAACAAAGATTTAACTCATAATCTTCAAATGCATTAACCTCGTCTAAAAACTTTGAAAACAAACTTTTGAAAATCAATGGGAACATGTTTTCAATACAGTCAATAAAAAGATAACAAGAAAACATAAAACATTTAAATCAAAATTTAAATTATCGAAAAAGTATGAACAAGAAAATGAAATAAAAATAGGTGTTCAACATATAAAATATTCTCCCTTAAAAAGTGTGCATGTAAAGAAATATTTAACATAATTCAAGGAATGTTATATAAAAATTAGTTGATAAGAAGAAATGCTCTACCCTAGTCACAAAAAACAAAATAAAAATAGCTTCAAATCTTATACAAAAATGTTCTCAATTAGTCACAGAAATATTTTTGTAAAAGATATAAATAATGATGTTGTCCAAGGACCCAAGATAACTTGGGTACTTAAAGATCTCTAGTTTACCTAAATAACCACTAGCCTGTGCCACAAATAGTGTTCTGTAACTATGGAAGTTACAAGCACATGTTGGGATATAAGAGCCTACTCAACAATTACACATAAAAGTTGGGTAAGATAGTGAGTTTTGGAAATGGAGTCTCAGCTAAGACCATAGGATATGGTACCATCACAAATGGAGAGATTACAATTGAGAATGTAGCTTATGTTAAATGTCTTAATATAACTTTCTCAATTTAGGTAGATTTTATAATAAGGGATATAAATTTGTTCTTTTTCCCACTCTTATCACTTGGAAGGTTTAAATGATGGTAAAGTCTATATGACAGGAAAGAGATATAAGAAAGGCTGGAGATATTTGGACACCCTCTGCGCCTATTTTCACACTTTTTGTGCCCTAGACGCCTCGTATAGGCCTATACGAGGCGTCTAAGCACTGAATTCAAGGGGGTCTCAGAGGGTGTCAGGCACAAAGTTTAAGGAACCCTAGACGCCTCGTACAGGCCTATACGAGGCTAGACGCCTCGTACAGGCCTATACGAGGCGTCTAGTCTTGGGTTATTTTTTTGGCTGAAATGAGGGGTGTTTTGGTGGGTTTTGGTATGGTTTTTTTTGATAGTTTTTTAAGATGTGTTTTGTGGTTGAAATTTTTTTTGGTTTTAAAAAAAGTTTTGTTTTTTAAAAATCAACTATTTTAAAAATCGGCTCTTTAAATATATTATATCGATTAAATATTATAATGTTTTTAACATTTTACTTTTTTTAAAATTATTCTTCCGATTAAAATTTTATCTCGTTCAAATATTGTTTCCGTATTATATTCAGGGGATATATTGTTTTCGTATTATATCCAAAACATATTTTGTTTCCGTATTATCTCAATTTAACACAACAATCATTAGGTAACCGAATAACTGAAAACAAACATAAATATGACATATATAAGATAACTTTGTACATCCATAACAAAAATATAATAGATAAGTTTGTACATCCATAATAAAAATAAAAACAACAACAGGTCTATGCATCCGAATCCGAATCTGGATCTGCCTGCTGCGGCTGTTGCTGCTGATGTGGTGCTCGAGCCGGTGGAAGCGGTATCGTGGGTAATCCCTCTCTCTCTCTCGTCTATCCTGCTCGGCCCGTACCAGCCAACCTACCAAATCGTTGAGCCTGTCAAGCTCGGCTCGTACATCCAGATGTAGCGCAGCTCCTGGGGCATGACCTGGAATAGCGTGACGTGGAAACTGAGGCGCCCTGGCAGGTGGCGGTGGCTGTGGCACCGCTGCACCGTCTACATCCTGCGGAGGCTCCTCCACAGGCACTACATCAGCAGGATCTACAAGAGGATAAACGGGCTCGAAATGCTCTGGTAGGGCCTCCTCTGTCCATATGCCCCCGTCGCGATTTTTAAACCGCGGGCCAACTACACGGTCGAGCGAGCTCCTATCTTCAACGTATCTCTTTAAGTTGGCGTGTTGGCTCTCAACTCTGTTTGTGGTACGATTACCAAAGTTGCGCCTCTTATCAGTCCACGCAAAGACGAACATCTCCTTATAGTCGTTTAGCCAGTTATCGTACTCGTATTTGAAGACTCCTAAAACGTAAAAATAATTTAATAAAATTTGCAAAGGTGAGTCGTATGTTATTATAAAAACTTACTAGAACGTTTGCACTGCACAAGTCGTTTTCGCATGTTGCGCAAGTGGTACTCGTAGATGAGTATGGATGGAGACTCAATCAATTTCCCCCAGAATGACAAAAATTTCTTCCAGTCTTCGTCTGTGAAGGCACCCTTGCAGTTCTTCATAACATTCTGTTGTATGTGCCACTTGCAAAGAAGCCTGGAGGCGTTTGGAAATACTTTAGCACACGCGCCCATAAGGGCTAGGTCTCTATCGGTTAAAATCACACGTGGCTCCATGCATTCATCCAACATTGACTTGACCCTCTGAAGCACCCACACAAAGTTATCACCCCATTCTTTACTAACAACGGCATACGCGATAATAAACGATTTGTTGGTAGGCGTCATACCAACAATCTAGATAAAGGGCATATTGTATATGTTTGTCTTGTACGTCGCATCGATCAGCATGACGTGGGGGAATGCACGCCAAATACATCTCGAGTCCCGATGAAGAAAGAAGATCTCTGTTACGATCTCTGTTCCGGGTTCCTCCCGTGTCTCGTAAATAAAGTCGTTGTTTATCAGTATGTTTTCTAGTGACTGCATGGGAGTCAATCCTTGTCTTTGTTCGGCTCTAATCTTCGCCACAACGTTTTGAACGTCTTTGAGAACATGAAACCTGTCGGGGTCCTGCTTCCTTATCGTTTGAAATATTTTGCGCGAGTCCATGTTTTGAGCTGTCAGCTGCTCGATCAGTTTCATTTCGCTTGGAGTAAACCTTCGCACAAACGCGTGGGCCGACAGGTCCTCACAAAGTTCGTGGTTATGTTCAATTTTTCCGTCTTTAATCTCCCAGGTTTCATACGGGTGGTTTCGCACAGCCAGCAGGTAAAACGGGCAACCGGTTTTTTTGCTTCCGGCTTTTCTAAGTGTTGCTGTAGTCTGGTGCTCACCACCACGATCACATTCAAGCCATACCCTCCCGATTCTTCCCCCGGTTTTCTTTGATCGACGGGTGACAATAACGAAACCATCCGCGTTTGCTATTTCTTGTATCCGATTCTTTAGTTCATCTAAAGAGTTGAAAACCTGTAACATCGACAATAATAATAAATAATTTTAATAAATAAATAAATAATAATAATAATAATAATAATAATACTAATAATAATAATAATAATATTAATAATAATACTAATAATAATACTAATAATAATAAAAATAATTAAATAATAAAAAAAATAGTAATTAATACCTGCTTTTTTAAGTACGGACTGTCCTGGATGGGAGGTGTCTCACCACCATATCCACCATAACCACCGTCTCCTCCGTATCCACTGTATCCACCATCTCCTCTGTAACCACCGTCTCCTCCGTATCCACCGTCTCCTCCGTATCCACCGTCTCCTCCGTATCCACCGTCTCCTCCGTATTCACACCCGTATCTATAATCCGGATACCCTTGTTGCGTCGGATAACTTGGTTGACAAGCATGGTATGAGTCATCTACAGGGGTTGTTTCATCAACAGGGGGATGCTTGTTCAAATCTAGAAACGGTTTGTTTTGTTCTCCTTGTATACTAGACACAACCTCCTCTTGCTCATTAGAATCGGGAACGCAAGACTCCTCCAAAATAAAGAACCGTATCATCATTAGTAAATAATAAACTAAAACAAAAACTAATTAAAACATTTAAGTACATGTACTGTTACCGGATCGCTTTCGGGCACCCAGTTCTCGCTAGAATACTGCCCGAAGACATAGTTGCCGTCCCAGTATGATGACATTTCAACACTTCGGGATGATAAGAACACAAATGCAAAGCAGAATGAAAGAAGAAGAAGAAGCAGAAAGACGAAGCAGAATTAAATGTTGAATGCTCGGGGGTGGACAAAGAATACACTGTATGTTGCACTTTATGTCAGTCATAGATGCCTCGTATAGCTCTAGACCCCTCGTATAGCTTTAAGTCACTTGTCAAATGTATAGTCAAATCAGTCACTGATAGGCCTATACGAGGCGTCTTAGTGCCTCGTATCCTTCCCTCGTACAGACCTAGACTCCCCGTCTGATGTGACTGATTTGACATTGTACTTTGGTGCAGAGCTGGTCGGAAAAGTAACCCTATACGCCTCGTATAGGTCTATACGAGGCGTCTTGAAGGGTGTCAAAATAGGCATTAAGGTGTGTAAATATGTAGACCCATAAGAAATCTATCTATTATGTGGATTTCAAACTAAATTGTCAAACCAGACACTTTGTCTGATAGTAGAAGCTTCAGCCAATGTAAACTGGCTTTGGCCCAAAAGGGTATCTCACATAGATTTTAAAACTCTTGCTCAGCTTTCAAAATACAAACTTGTCAGAGACTTACTGGATTTTAAACATAGGAAAGATCAAATTTGAGGTTCCCGTGAGATAGGTAAGTTTAAGGAAGCCTCACAGAAATCCATACATAAATAATTTTCTCAACAACCACTAGAACAACTACACTTGGATCTCTATGGACGAGTGAGTATTCTAAGTATATTTGGGAAACGATACATGTTAGCGATTGTTGATAATCACTCAAAGTAAACATGGGTAGAATTGTTGATATTAAAAAGTGAAACCCTTGATCTTGTTATTAATTTCAATAAAATAATCCAAAATATAATGAAATCAAAAGTAATTAAGATTAGAAGTGATAATGGAACAGAGTTCAAAAATACCAAGCTATGCTCATTTCTTACTGAGCATGACATTAATTATGATTTTTCTACACCTAGAAATCCACAACAAAATGTAGTAGAAAGGAGAAATCGGACTCTAGTTGAGGTTGCAAGAACATTATTAGTTGTTGCAGGCCTTCCAACTTATTTCTAGGCAGAAGATGTTTCCACTGTATATTTCAACCAAATTAAATCCATTGTCAATAAGAGATTTCAAAAAAACGCCATTTGAGATCATAAATAAGCATAAACCATATGTGAAATATATTGATGTTTGTTTGTTTAGTGGGCAGGTAATTTAATAATTCTTTGCACGATTAGTTGGGTTAACTTAATAACTTTTAAACACATTTTTCTATTTTTAAATTTAGAAGAAATAATTATTACTAAGACTAAACACGCAAGGGTACCTATTGTTTGTAGTAAAGTTTATGTAAGAATCAAGTATCAAACTTAAAGTCCATGACTTTACTACTCAATTTAAATTACCAACTAGTTAATTAATTATCTTTTGTTTGTTTGTTAATTTATATTTAAAACCAAAAAATAAAAAAAAAGTGATAGATAATTAGTAGATAATATCAAGAGCACAAAGAGTGTTTCTATGGGTTTTCGACTGGCGACTGCACTTGAGATAAATTATAGTTTGGATTATGGCAAGTGGCGTGGTGAATTTGATTAAAAAGACCTGCCTCCTAGCGAATTGAGTGATCTTACATCGAATTAAGGAATCTTACATCAAGTCAAGCCAGATATTCTACAGTCCGTATACAAAGTGTCATAAAAACAAGATTTGAAAGTGTGCCTTTATTAACCCCCAAGTAAAAAAGATCTAAATCAACTGGTTTATGCATAGAAGATATAGAGATAGGTCGGGAAATATTATTTAATAGGTTTTCACCTTTCTTTTAGAAAAATAATAACAAATAATCTGCAGAAACGTTTTAAATATAGCTAAAAACGTTATAAAAACAAGAAAAACATTACATGGAAATAAAGGTTCCCGTCTTCCCGAAAAGAAAACTTCCAAGTTACAAAAATAAGGGCTTTCTAAAGACTAATTTGTTGTGTGACTTGATGTAGTAGGCTAGAGGGTATGGTGATCAGGTGATGGTCCTCCAAGGGAGGATGATCTGCCACGTAGCCACCACGTCATAGTCCTCCCAAGGATGGTCCATCCCACTAAACTAGAGGGTATGAGAGAATGGTCCTAGATGATCTTACTCTACAAAACTATGTACAAGTATTAAAACCTAATGTACAAATCCCATTCACAAACAAACAAACAAACAAAAGGGGGCCCACCATTTGGATCGTCCTGGACGTCAGTATGTCGACGGTGAAGACGGGACGGGATGAAGACGGAGGGGGGCGGCATGGAGGTTGGTTCGGTGACGGTAGGAGACGGTCCAAAGCCGATCCCCATACCGTATAGCCGTATCAGAATGTATTTCTAGCTCCAAGCCCAATAATAAAATGTTTTTGAAAACTAGTATGGGCTTTGTGGGTACTATCATATCGAGATATATCATATCTCTTTGGAAGGATTATATATCTTAATAAACTTGTAACATTGGGAAATACTTCATTCAATAGTAGTCAAGCTTTTAAGTTTTTCGTTAAAGTTATTTTGATTTTTTTTAATCTCTAACGTCAATCAATTTTTATTAAATGTTTCAATCTTATATAATATTTTCGTTTTTATTATACTAAGGCAAAATAAGACATATGTGCGAAATTACTATTTATATTTCTCAAACTGATTCATATTTCAAATTTACAATCAATTTTACTTTTATTTCATTTATTTATTATCACATGGAACCCATTATAATAATATATATTTTTATTTAACTATTTAACTACATATTCTTGTTTTACTTGTGTCTTAGCTGTACATCTTAAAATTCTTTAGGAATTACCATTGCTTGTGTATTATATCACTTAACTTTTTTTTACTTCCAATAAATTTCTAACATTTTAAAAATCATATAACACTTAATACGAATCCAAAAACGAATGTTTATATTCTTTTAAGTTCATGGTTCATGTGATTATATTTTGATGTATACTCGTTGTAAAAGAAATTGAAAAACATATAAATTATAATTAGAAGGCAACCTAAATTTTATTGTTGAAATAACTAAATATGATAATTTAAGAAGAAAAAAAAAACTGTTTATAGACATATATGTAAATTTTAGGTAAAGAATGAGGTTATGAAAAAGTTTTAGAAAAAATAAGAATAGAATGATCAAAATGTGAATTGTTTTACTAAAAATCTAATATTAAATTATATTATATTAATTAATTATATATATTGTTGACGAATGACGATGAATAATAACTTTATTTTTATAATAATATATAGTTTTTTTTAATTTTAATTAATATATTATAATAGTTTATTATTATATTTACTTTTAATAACATATTTTTTATTTTTTTCCTTTTTTAAAATCATATATTTCCTTTACCATTTTTAAAATAATTATTTTTTTCTTTTTTTTAGAAAATATATTAATTTATCAATTAATTCTATACTTCTTTAATAATTTATGTATATAACTTTTTTCTAAAAACTTAAAATACGTAGTTGTGCTTGAATTTTTCTCTCGACATTCCGTTATAAGTTTTGTTAAGAATGAAGTTGTACTCAAAATAAAGTGTACTTATTTGGTATCATAAAACGGTTCGATGATAAGCTAAACCGTTTTAATGGTCTGACTTTCTAAACAACATGCTTTATTTTAAAATCACGTTTGTTTTACATTATCATATCATCTTTTTCGCCGCAACGTGCGACGTGAAAAAAACTATATATATAGTTTACGAAGGAAAATGAATAGTAATTTTAAATTTTAAATAATACATACGTTTTTAATATTTTATTATGTCAATATATTATTTTTTAATATTTACTTTTTACTTTTAACATATTTTCATTGTTTTCCTATTTATTTTTTGCTTTTAACGTATTTTGATTTTCTAAAACCATATTTCCTTTATCATTTATTTTTGTTTTTAATAAATATTTTTTTTTCTTTTTTCAAAATCATCTTTACTTTATCAATTAATTTGTTATTTCTTTATAACTTATGTTCGTTATTTTTTTTTCTAAAAACTAAAGTACGTAGTTGTGATTAATTTTTACTTTCGATCAGTATAAGTTTTATTAAAAACAAATTTATATTCAAAATAAAGTATTTATTTGTTATCGTAAAATGATACGATGATAAACTGGACCGGTTCTAACGGTTCGCCATTCTAAACCACATGCTACATTTTCAAATAACGTTTGTTTTACATTATCATTTGCTCTATTTGCGCAATGAACGACGAGAAAAAACCCTAGTATATATAGTTAACGAACGACGATGAATAGTAACTTTATTTTTAAAATAATATATAGCTTTTTTATTATTTTTTATTTAATATATTATAATAGTTTATTATTATATTTACTTTTAATTTTAATAACATATTTTATTTTTTTATTTTTAATCCATATATTTTCTTTACCAATTTTTTAATAATTCTTTATATAGTTAACAAAGGACGATAAATAGTAACTTTATTTTTAAAATAATATATAGCTTTTTAATATTTTTGATTTAATATATTATAATAGTTTATTATTATATTTACTTTTAATAACATATTTTTATTTTTTTTCTTTTTTAAAACCATATATTTTGTTTACCATTTTTTAATAATTTTTTTTCTTTTTTTAGAACATATATTAATTTATCAAATAATTTGATACTTCTTTAATAATATACGTTTATATTTTTTTTTCTAAAACTTAAGTACGTAGTTGTGTTTGATTTTTCCCTCAACACTCCATTATAAGTTTTGTTAAAAACGAAGTTTTACTCAAAATAAAGTATTTATTTGATATCATAAAACGCCACAATGATAAACTAAACCGTTCTAATGGTTTGGCTTTTTAAACAATATGCTTTATTTTCAAATCACGTTTGTTTTACTTTATCATTTTGTTCGGTTTCGTCGTAACGCGCGACATAAAAAAAACTAGTATATATTAAAAGTCAAGTTTACATTTTTTCTAGAACTGTAACTTTGTTGTATTAGGCTATCGCACTCTCTAAATTGGAGAGTCCTTTTGCCCCACTTTGACCAAACTATGTTGTCTTAATCGGGCTAACGCTGACTTCAAACTATGGCTTGTGTGTTTCCCGAGAAACCATATTGTCGACTAACACTTTACAGTCGTTTTGTCACCAAAAGAGCATAACACTCTCTGGGATAACACATGGTGAAACGAAAACCCAGGTGGGCTCATGATAAAATCGGACACCTCTGCAAAGAGGCTAGACTCTATCAATAATTGTTTAATCCACCAAAGTGACACAAGTGGGGATTAAAATTGAGTCTGCATTGGAGAATCAAAACCTCCTTACCACTAGGTCACAAATGGTGGATATTAAAAAAAAAGGCAAGTTTACAGTGTGAGGTGTTTTCACTGTTGAGATTGTACACTTTTTTGTGCATACTGTACAAGCTCTATTCCTCTTTCTTTGCACATGGAACAACGATTGCAAGCACGTATTTTTAATAGAGCTAATTACCAAAATAGCCAAGAATTTCTTTGACTTACCAAAATGGTCATTTGATGCCTCCTTGGAGCAGGGCATCACGGATTCAAATGTATGGGATGCCTCTTTCAAGACCCCTCATGCGTCTTTAAATATGGAAGTGACACGTGTCTCAAGACTCCTCCAATGCCTCTGGCAGACTCCTTCAATGCCGCAGGCAGACTCTTCCCAAAATATTTTAAGAAAATACTTTAAAATATTTTAAAAAAATACTAAAAATATTTTTTTTAAATATATATATTTTTTTAATTTAAAAAAATATTTTTTAAATTTATATACGTAAAGTATTTTAAATATATATACGTATAGTATTTTTTTAAGTATTTTAAAGATATCTTTACGTATATAAATTTAAAATATTTTTTTAATTTTAAAAAAATAATTTAAAAAATTAATTTAAATATTTTATTAAATTATTTTTTAAATTTTTTTTATATATTTTCTTAAAATTAGCCAAGATATCTTTACGTATATAAATTTAAAAAAAAATTTTAGTAATTTTTTTAATATTTTAAAGTATTTTCTTAAAGTATTTTGGGAAGAGTCTGGCTGAGGCATTGGAGGAGTCTGCCAGAGGCATTGGAGAAGTCTTGAGACACGTGTCTCTTCCATATTTAAAGACACATGAGAGGTCTTGAAAGAGGCATCCCGCACATTTGAATCCGTGATGCCCTGCTCCAAGGAGGCATCAAATGGCCATTTTGGTAAGTCAAAGAAATTCTTGGCTATTTTGGTAATTTTTTCTTTTTAATATTACTTCATTTTTTGTTCCTACATGTCATATTACATATTTCTCAATTTTACTCTTTTCATTTCCTTTGTATTTCTATCTCTCTCTCTTGTAGACTCATCCCTTTTTGTCATCGCCCTTTTTTTTTCAAGAGCTCTACTATTGGTGAAAATCCAGAACCAAGTAGGTAAATTGTATTTTTAGCCTAAGGATTTTCTTCAAAATGAACTCTTTGAATACTAATTGAATCGGTTTTACGCAGTTTTATGTAATGTAAATTTTCATACGCTTTTCTATATTCACTATTTTATTTAATCACGTCATCGACATAACATGCGGATAACTGTCCTTATAAAATTAGCACTCTATATTCACTATTTTATTCTCATCAAACAACAGGTCACACCTTCGTCCTTAAAACATACCTTATGTATGCTTTTATGAATTATAACGATACCAAGTATACAAGTATTCCTCATGTAACACAATACCTATAAAGGGCAAATTGGCAATGTCTTACTATATTAATTTCTTATCATTTGTCTTTTAGCATTTAATGGCATCCCCTAAACTTTAATGCAACGGTCAAACTACACATACCTTCACATGGGCTAGATCAAAAACAATCCATTAAAAAATATTAAATCAAGCATCCAAGGTACCAGGTGAAAGATGCAATATATATAAACATATTCCACTTCTTTATTCTGCAAGTCAGGCGAGACTTATAAAAATCTGAATACAAAGTTAACAATAAGCCACGTCATCATAAACATATTTAAATTTAATTATAATAAATAATTATAATTATCTGTGTACATAGGGACTAGTTAAACATAGACCCTATGGGTGTGTGAAAGACTATAAAAGTACCGGGACAAAAGGAATCCACCTTCCACTCAGACCTCGATTTCTGCTACAAACACTTTGAATACATAAATATATACATATATATAGGTACGTACACACGTGCATGCACTCTTTGTTTTAGTTTGATATTGATCTTGTTTGGATTTTTGCATGTACTGGGAAATCGGTCGGCCATGAATGTGACAAAATAAAAATCAAACGCTAGTGGACATAGGTCGGGCGTTGTGATTGAACCGAACAAAGACGAACAAGGTAAAGTTTGTGTCCGTTCGTTAACGAAATTAACATGTTCGTAAACTGTTTACAGACGCATACTGAACATAAATTTATGTTTTTGTTCGTTGATTAAAGAAATTCAGTTGTTCGCGAACATTGGTCTCAAACGCAAACGAATAAAAACGAACGTAAACAAACATTTAACTTGAAAATAAAAAATAAAAGAGATAGTTATCTAGAATTACCTACACATAATTATTCAAAGTTTAACTGACTTAGACATAATTATCCCAAAGCATGTTTTGAACGTCCAAATTTTAGCTAACTTAGAAGAAATAGGGGTTCAAGTTTTCAATATGTTTAGTTAAAATGTTTATTATTTATTAATTTTTTAATATAATCTAAGAAATGCGAACGAGCGTAACCGCACATATTACCAAACGTTCACGAACGCAGTCGAACGAACGAGACATTTGTTCATGTTCGTTCGCTAAGCTGAACGTTCGGTTTGTTTACAACCTTAGGCGTTATCTCACATATTATTATTATTATAGGTCTAGATTATTTATATGAAATCACTAAATTTGATTCCATTAGTTATTTATTGATCACTGATCATGACAGTACAGGAAGATAAATCAGAGATTAAACAAATATATTGCACATGTTCATACATATATGCCATAATCATCTTTGAATTGGAGATACGTGGTTTAATATTTAAGAACCAAAAATTGAGAACAAGTTACGATGATATGAACAATTTTCCAACCGTTTGAATCGAGATAAGAAAATATAGTGCATAGCCTCGTTACACGTCCAAAATTATGAGATCTAAAATCGGCTATCATCTATGGTGAATTGAAAGAGATAATCTGGATCAGTCCAATGAAATAAAACAAAAGTAACTGAAAATAAACGAGAACAAATCAAAACACATCAAAAACCAAATTTTGATGATGTTCCTTAGAAGATTGGATCAAAATCAAATGTAAAAAATTGAAAAAGAACAAATCGACAGAAAATTAAATAAATGATAACTAACTGAACGACAACAAAACGAATGAGAATAACATAAATGACAAACAAATTAGCCAGAATCAATATCTATAGCGTGTGCATATTTGCACACCAATGTGTCTATATGCACACCAAAATCCTAGTAAATCTTAGTTCAAACTGCCTTTATCTACGCATCGTATAGCTCTATACGCAGCGTATAGGGTTACCTCTATACGCTGCGATAGAGCTATACGACGTGTATAGTTTGCATGTGTTTCAGAGCCTGATCAGCAATCATTGCATAGAAAACAAGGGTTTATATACGTTGTGTATAGTTCTATACGCAGCGTATATAAACCATATGACTTTTTGGGGTCATTTTGGTGGGTTTGAAGCATCAGTTTTTCACAAAGTTTATATACGCTGCGTATAGAGTTATACGCAGCGTATATAACCTTTCATAATTTTGTTTGGTCATTTAGCATATTTGTGGTATAAATTCTCACCCGTTACAATGTTAACTCGCTTAAAACATATAACGAGTTAATCGTATATAACCGTATCCATCCATCAAGATTACCTTGTTGCACGTACGGAGATTCATACCCGTATCCGTAATCCGGATACACTTAATGCGCCGGGTAATATGGTTCATCAACAGATGGAGTCGAATTCTCGTTCAAGTCTGGCAACTGTATTTTTTGATCAACAGGGACGCCATACACAACCTCCTCCTCCTTATTAGCATCATTTACTCCCCATGCGTCGTTAAAATAGTGATTAAAAAAATAATTCTCGTCCCAAAATGATGACATTTTAACAATATTGGAAATGAATGTATACGGAGGAATTGAAAGGAATTGAAATTGTGTTTGATACAGAGGAATTGAAAGGAATTGACACTGTGTTTGAATTCGTAGGCTGAGATGGATGTCTAAATACACTTTTGAATTTACAATCATACGCCTCGTATAGCTCTATACTCTACGTATAGGTTTGACATGGTACTAGGTTTGACTGTCTGGTCGTGTACCTACCCTTTACCTACGATGCGTATAGACCTATACGCAGCGTGGGTAAACTCTAAGTGTGTAAATAGCCAACCAAGGTGTGGAGATAGTTATGGCCTATCTATATTACAAACAAACGTCAAATGGCGAATATGTGGAGAATGTCGAGATAACACATTTATCATCACTAGTAGAGTATGAGAGTGTGTAATAATCAATGCATACACCATTATATCATTAATAACTTATGTAGTGAAAACACTAATTAAACTAAGAGTCCTGTAGCGTAGCTGACTTTTAAACATGCATGTCATGTTAACTGGTTGATGCTTAATAAGAGATGCATGATATGGATTGAAGGTTACTCTACTCTTCAGAGTCATACCCTATCAACCAGGGGTGTACCACCCTAAGCCAAGGGTGGGCGGCGCACCCCATGAAAAAAATATCTTTTAGTGTTATTTTTCTTCGGAAATCCTGACCGCACCTCTTGAAATTTTTCATCCGCACCCCTTGAAAATTTTCAACCGCCCTACTTAGAAAAAAAAATAATTATTAACCACTTATTCACTTAATTATTTAATACAATCAAAGCACAATCTGCAATCAATTTTTATTAACACAAGCCCAAACCCAACCTAAAGAAATTTGAACTAAATAAAATAACCCAAACCCATCCACCCATTCCATTTCCAAATCCCGCCCCCAAAAAAACTCACAGCGACTTGACGCCACTGCTCACAACCTGGTGGCTTTTTTTACCGGAAAAACCAAAATTCCGGTTGAACCGACCAATATTACGTCAGAATATAGAACTAGTATGGTTTACTTATTTATTTATTTTGTTTTATGTGATGATTAAGAGAAAATATAGATGTGTAAGGGACCGTTTAATTTTTTTATATTTTTTTGTTGTTTTAGACTTGTAGTTAAATGATTTTGTTGTTTTATTTATAGCTTTGTTTGTATCATGGTTGTAAAACAAGGTTTCCAAGGCCGAGTACTCTCCGAATAGTCGCTACAAGTTAGGTTGCCGATGCGACTTTCTCTAACTCCGCCTAATTACTCGGAATCGATCAAACGCGGTCAAACTAGGCCAAAATCGGATCTAGTAGGTCAATTCGGGCCGAGTTTGACTTAAAAAATAATAAAACATAATTTATATGACTATCATATTAAATAATGAATATCATTTTCACGTATTTTGTTATAAATATTAGTAAATTTATGTTATTAGACATATATTTAATTTCCGGAAACTAATTTTTTTATAATTTAACATGTCTGAGTACTCCCCGAATACTCTCCGCCTATGCCGAGTACTCTAAACTCCCCGGTCGACCGACTTGGGAGCGCCTAGCGACTTTTGCAACCATGGTTTGTATAAATGATTAGTTACAAGTAATCAACATTTAATATTTAGGCTTGAATGTTTAAAAATATAATTGAAAGTTATGGGCTATGATTGAACATGATTGTTTATTTTGTTTAAGTGTTTAATGTTGTTTTATGAACTTATGGAGCAAATTATATGTGTTAGGAACAACGAGTAAAAATGTAATGAACTTATGACGTGTTTAGTATCTTTAGATGATATTTTGTATATATTTAAAAAAAAACCCTGTAGAGCACAATTTTAAATATGTTTGTAATTTTTAATGACGTTTGACGTGTTTTTGATGATTTATAAATTTTAGTTTGATGTTCTTTTATCTTACATGGTCCGACCCGACCGGCTATGAACCAATATTTTTATATAGCTAGGGGCCTAAAATCTTTGAAAATATTCCGTACCCACATAAACAAATTTCTGGGTCCGCCACTGCTATCAACCATGAACCACTTAGTTGTATTTTATTAAAATGATGTGTGTTGTTAGTCGTTGTGTCATGATACTTATTTATGTAGATTTTGTTCATTCTTTGTGTTGACACATCGTTCACATTTTTTTTTTTTTTTTGGTAAAGTTTCAATTTGATGTTTTTGATATATATGTAATTTCTGGCTTGTCACTTGTTTTTCTAATGCTAATGGAGCATTTCATGATTGCGGTTTAAATATATATATATTGGGCAACATCATTTAAAATTGAGGTCTTAGGTTTCCTCGTGACATATTCATGTGCATTGGATCAAAGTCATGTGCTCCGTCGTCCATGCTGACTACCGCTTCACTATTCCAATCATCCTCTATATCACACACATATACATATATTACATAATTGCAATAATTAGTAAGTTTAAGTGAAGATATTTGTTTTGTTCTTTTGGGAATCTACACACTATAGTTAATCACTACACAATATTAAAATAATGGCTCCTTGCTGTTTTACGTATATTATTATAGTTGGAAGTTTTGTAAACAGTTTTACAGAAATAATACACTCTCTTACATATTTACATATTATGTATAATATTTCTTGCAATTGTATGAGACGTATGAGTTTTAGACATGAAAAAAAAAGATACGAAAACATATAACCATATTTCTTTTGTAAAAAGAAAGTTCGAAAAAGTTAGTAGCAATGATTTTTTTTCTTTGAGTAGTGTTAAATTGTGATAGATCATCTCATATCTCGAAGTCTTGTTTTAGTTTTTACATAGACAAAGTTACAAGAAGGTTCGGACTTCAATTGTGGATCTCTAGAAAATACGGCATTAAATTGACTTGCGAAATAAAATAATAAAATAGAAAGGATGTTACAAAAACATCAATTAACAAAGGATAGAGGAAATTAAATAATGATTTTTGCCTTGTGATCGAATCTCCCACAGCCAGTCGACCACCTTTTTGATATCTGCAAAGGTCTCAATCAAGTGTAATACTATTTCACTGCTTTATAAAGGCCCTATACATATCTAAGTTAATGATGACATTCATTAAACAATACACAACAGGAGGTATCTAGAGGTATTCTAATTTGTTGAGAAATGTTCGTTTTTGTATATTTTTAATAAATAAATAAACAAGATGGATCTATGGGCTATTATTAACATTAGCTAGTGTTTATTTGTCACAACTAAGTTCGTATATCTCTCTTAATTTTGATAAAAGGGGTTATTTAATTTAATGTTTTTAAATGCTCAGTCACAACTATAAGTTCATATATCTCTCTTAATTTTGATAAAAGGGGTTATTTAATTTAATGTTTTAAAATGCTCAAGAAAGGAACAGGACCGTTCAAAAATCTATCTACTATAATAAAACAAACTAACTTTTGAACATGTGTCATTCATTGAATTGAATGTATCCTCAAATCTATACTTATCTTATATTAAGTAAATAAATTATAAGTTAATATTAAATCTTATCATACTTTAATAAAATATTATCCTCAAATCTAAATTGTTAATTTAATATATTTTTAAAACAAATACCTCTCTTTTCTACTTATCTTATATTAAATATATAAATAATAAATTAATATTAAATGTTATCCTAATTTATTAAAAATATTTTTTTTTATTTGGTATACAAAATTATATTTATTCAACTCGTGTAAAACGTGGGGTTTTAATAATAATTTTTTTTATTATTTAGTATTCAAAGTTACATTTATATAACCCGTTTAATACACGAAGTTTTTAAAGATATAACTTTTTATCATTTGCTATGTAAAATTCGATTTTTTCAACACGTGTAATACACAGTGTTTTTTAAACTATTTAATCCAAGTCCTTGATTAATCAATTGATGGTTAAGATTACTTCCTAGCCTTTCTAGCCAAAACAAACTTCCTAGTATATTCTAACCCTTACTACATATATCCAGAATGATTATATAAAATAAAACTAGGCTCTATTTATGATGGTATAAAGTTCTTGTGAACAAGAAATATATTCGATTGATAATCGATCGTATGCAAAGGCAATAACTAGCTGATTACAACATATCAAGGAGAAGATATTGAAGGAGAAAACTTATGCAAGACTTATGCTACAGTTCAAACAAATGTACTAACTAAAATATTTTACATTTAAAACTATTATGACTTTCCTTTGGAATCCTAGAAGGGCAGGGGCGGATCCACCTATTGAGGAGCGGGTTTACGTGAACCCACTCGGTTTCGAATTTTTAGTTAATAGCCTATATAAAATATATGGACGAACCCATAAATCATATGTGGTATGAACCCATATATAAAAGTGATGAGTGGGTGAGTGGTTAAGGCTTTCTCCTTTTAATCAACAGATTCAGTGTTCGATCCTTTTTTTCCCTTTTTAGATGCTGAAACCCAAATTTTGGTTTTCACTATATCATGGACCAACATCCCAGTGCCTCCATTCCAAACCAACATTTTTCTTGTTTTCTAAATGTTTAAGCATATTTCAGCATCCAATTTTTTCTTATTTCTTGTTTTCTATTTGAATATGTGTTGTTCATAAACAATGGAGAAGACTATATTTTGTTTTTTAGTTTAAATGGATCCGATTTTCAATTAATACAACTCAAGTGAAAGGATGTATTAAATATTTTGGTTTCACTATTTTTTTGTGTTTATATTGTGATTACATGACAAAATTGTTTATCTGTTCATTATGTATAATTTAAGCAGTTAACTGTTATGTTATGCTTGAGTAAAAAGCCTGCTGAATGTTTATATAGAGTCCTGTACTCATGTTCTTAGATTCCTATTGTGTATATAGAATTCTAAGTGAACTGATTAAAAGGTTGCTGATATGGTTAATCTGTATTTGTATAAAACTTTCTGAAGTTTGAAAGTTCAATATGTAATCATTTAATATTTTCTCCTTTTGCAATAAATTCATGATTAAAATGTGCCTTACGTAATGGAGGTTATTCTACAGCTATCCATAATCTGGTGTTGCATGTATGCCACAAATGACCCAGGTAATGTGATGAACCTTATCTGATCCGACCTGGAAATTTTTTTATGTCCGATTCTATAGATTGGAGCATCTAAAGCCATTGAACCCATTGGAAAAAAATCCCGGATCCGCCACTGTAGAAGGGTATATCCATAATACGCCCCGCAAAATAGATGATCCATCGAACACTTCGATATTGGACTGTAACAGCTGAAACATGTGACGACCAAGAGGATTGGTGGTGTGCGTGAAGCGTGATATGATTTTTTTTTTAATATTTTAAGCCCATTTTACGCATTAGTCAAGTTTTAAATTTATAAAGCACGATATTATACTAACACTAAACACACACTTGGGCAAGTGCACCCATCGTGAGCGTAATATAGTGTTGGTAAGATACCGAGGTCGTCCAAGGACACAAGAGCTTTTAATATCGGTTTAGCGTCAATGTCTAATTGATCTAAATTTTTTTGAGAAAAGAGTTTTTAATTATGAAAGTAAAAATAGAAATTAAAAGATAAATAAAATGAAAAGACAAATAGACAAGATAGAATCACTTGGATCCAACTCAACTTTAATGTACCCTTTGATGATTTTCGCACTCTCGGATTTTTTAAGAGATTATCTTAGTTATAGTAATAGGCCCCTCTTTTGAAGGCGACTTTACCCTCAACCCAGTGGTTTGAGTCAGCAGGGATACAATCCCAAAGGGTCGAAATATTGAAAGACAATTAAATAAGTTATTAATGCAAAAAGTGGCAGACCCCTCTTTTGAAGGCGACGTTACCCTCGGCTAAGTGGTTTGAGTCAGCAAGGATACAATCCCAAGAAGCCGGTTTAAAGTTTTAATAGTAGTTTACATATGAGGGGCTCAAGCTATTCGCACCCCCGCCGTCCAATACCCTTAGTGCATTGAAGGAGGTCCTAGTAAGCTTGAACCAAGTCCTCGCATGATCTATACACTGAACGAGACAAGAACTTTACCAAACCACCCTCCTAACCCACTTCCAGGCAGTTAACGCAGTTTATATAGATCGTAAAGATACGAATGAGCAAATCAATGACATCATGAAGAAATGGTATAGAAAATTCACTTTCAACATAAGAAACTAGTAAAGTCATTAATACAAACCCAATTAAAAAGTGCCGAAAGATTAAAAATCAAAAGTAATACATTAAAGACTTGTCTTCACCAAGTGATGTAAGAGATTAGCCAAACATGGCCTTTGATTGACAAGAACTCTTACGATCAATCTTGGATCCCGAGACTACTACATACTCTAGAGATGAAAGATGGATGATGTTGGTGGGTGTTGGTTTTGTAGTGGTGGTGGAATGGTGGTAAAGTGAGAGAGAAGTGGTTTGCCAAGGAATGCCTTTGAAGTGAGTCAAGCACCCCTATTTATAGACTGAACAAAGCCCTGGCCACGGCCCCATGTCCACTAGGCACGACCCGTGGCCAGCGTTCTTCTCTTCCTTCATTAAATGCAACTGTAAGCAGGGGGCCCCACACGCCCCCGTGGTCAACTCTTTGCTGTACAATCAAGATTATGCGAATCTTAGAGTTGACCACGCCCCATGGTGAGCTGAGCACGGCCCCATGGTGGACGTAGAAGCTTCTGCAGAGTTTGTCCTGTTGTGCAGGGGCTGACCACACCCCATGCCCAGTTGGGCACGACCCCGTGGTCAGCTTCTGTTTCTTGTTTTTGTCTTGGGAGATGCTACCAAGGGGTCGGGCATGTTACGTTATTCCTTCTTCTTGTAATTATGTTGGGTTTTGGCTGCTTATTTGTTCCTTTTGTTCTTTTAAGCTCGTTTGGTCTTGTAAATTCAAAAGGAAGAAAGAAACGTGCCTTTTCCAACATTAGTACTAAAAATGGTTGGTTTTGTGCCTCTATTGATGTAATTTATATGTTGTATTTTGCACACATCATATACCACCACACTTGAATCTTTGCTTGTCCTTAAGCAAAACTCTTTAAATGTGGCTTACACACCCAAATGGAATATGTAGAGAAGAAGTTTGTGGCTTATCTTGAGTGTCGAGAATCCAAGATCTTTATTAAATTTTGTTTTTATTTTATTTACAATCCTATTCATCATGATTTATTTAGAACACTTGTTATGAAAAATTATTTATTTGGGCATAACGTGCCTCTTTAAAATTCCATTTATATACAAGTTCACGTACTTTACGGGAGATCACCAACACTCGGCTGAAGATGTATTTTTGTGATAACACTCGATACCGGCATGGAACTTACTTCTACCATATGCTTGCCAAGTGATCAAAACTCCTCCTTTTTAACTATAAACCTTTGCAATGTCAAGAGGACTTAGAAAGGGTTAGGCTTGGGCTAGGGATATGTAGTTTTTGGGTTAGTAGTTAGTAAAATGGAGAAAAGCTTGAAAAGCGTCGGTTGTCGTAAAACTTTTTGTTTTTGTGACATTTATTCAATACTAAGCATATTTAAACAAGATTTTTGAGGAACTTGTTTGGTTATTGCAAAATTCTCTATTTTTTTTTCATGTCACAAGATAACCGAGATTTTTACTAAAACAAATGGGTTTGAAAGAAAAAGGTTTTGGTGGGTAATGGGTGTTTGTTTTACGGGTTTTTGAAACGAAAAGGTTTAGGCTCAAAGGGTTAACTAGGGGGATTTAAGGTAGTGGTGAAAAATGATGAAAATAATGGTTTTGAAAGAAAAAGTTAGTTAGTCCTAATGCCTCCATCATTTACTTACTTGGGTTTAAGTTGGTAAGGACCGGGAATGTATCATCTTGGCAAGTTCTAGAGTCATAAGAACCAAGCGGCTATTCACACAAGAAACGAAAATGAGCATTTAGTTTAAAGGTGTATGCATGTGTGCTTGATAAAGGCTCAAAACTCACTTATTGTGGGAATGGGTTTATAGTGTGAACAAGTATATATAATCAAATTTTAAAAAGAATTGTCATGCCTTTTTATAATTTTATAATTTGGTTCTTTTTATCACGACGCTATCAGTTGTAAATTTGTAAAAACATAACCTTTTTAGAACTTGTTATTCCCTAATTAAACCGAGACAAGTAAAAAATGAAAATTTTTGAAAAGATTTGGGGTGATTAGCGGTTCCAATAGAGTTTTGTGTAAGGCTCGTTATTAGGACTTGCAAGATCCAAGGTTTTAGCAGCCCCACACACTTAAATTACACATTGTCCTCAATGTGTCCCAAAAAATAAGTTTTTAGGTTGATTCGAATGTGTAAAAGCGTGTTTAAAAACAAGTTTTGTGTTACTGGGCATCTGGCCACGACCCCGTGTGGTCCGGGCACGACCCCGTGGTTAGAGTGCCAATAACAGAATTTAACAGAAGGTTGGCCACGGGGCGTGTCCAGTGAGCACGGCCCGTGGCCAGTTACCTGTTCTGGGACTTTTTCTGCAAAGTCTAGGCACGAGGCGTGTTGGGCTGGGCACAGCCCTATGCAGCACAAGCTGAAATGCTGGAAAAGTTGTCGGGAGGCAATGTTTACGTGCATGGGGTACGGTTTTAACGTCCCTTTGGCAGTTTTCATCTTTTCGAGCGTGATTTATTCCTGAAAAGTAAGACTAAACTAGAAAACATAAAAGTTAAACTAAATTAACACTAAGGATAGTTCCGCGAAATGCCTCCATGGTGCACCACGTTTATAAGGGTCCTTGGCTAGACCTAAAGTCAGTCATATGTTAACCGAGCGGGATGTCTTGCATCCCGTGTTGCACCGTCGGAGAGCGTCATCCAAGCTTGAGTATATGACATCCATGTAGTTGACCGGGTCGTCCTCTACTCTTTTTCCAGCCCCGAACTTCATCTCCTTGTCTCCAACCCTCAATGTTAACTTCCCGTCACTCATATCTACCATGGCACGAGCGGTGGCGAGGAATGGTCTTCCTAGAATGAGGGGAACTTCGGTGTCTTCTTCCATGTCGAGTATGAAAAAGTCGGCCGGAAAGACAAATTCTCCGACCTTTACCAATAGATTCTCGATGACACCTTGTTGATATTTGATAGACCTATCGGCGAGTTGTATGCTCATTTTTGTGGGGCTTGGCTTTCCTAGTCTGAGTCGGTCAAACATTGATGTGGGCATGAGATTGATGCTAGCCCCAAGGTCGGCTAGTGCATTTCGTATGGGTGATCCCCCAATGGAGCAAGGGATGGTGAAGCTTCCGGGGTCGATTTTCTTTTGTGGGAGTTTGTTGAGGAGTACGGCGGAGCATTCTTCACTTAGGTTGACAAATTGCAAAGTTTCAATCTTTCTTTTGTGGGTGAGGAAGTCTCTCATAAATTTTGAGTACTTTGGCATTTGAGTGAGGACTTCTACAAATGAGAGATTGATATGCAATTGTTTTAGTAAGTTTATGAACTTTGCGAATTGCTCATCGGTCTTTTGGCGAAGTAACCGACCGGGGTAAGGTACCGAGGGGTTTTTGGTGGGTTTGGAATTTTGTGGGATAGTTGTTTTGTTGGTGCATATTTCATACGTCTGCCACTATGCGAATAGTTAGATAGAGTGTGTGTTGAATATTGTATAGAATAGAGAAGTTGGACATGTTTTGTAAATGTCAAGGTCCATCCGGACGGATGACCATCCGGTCGGATGGCAATCCGATCGGATGGACACATAGTGTAGGTGATGTCTATAAATAGGGACTTGGGGTTCCCATTTGGACAAGCTTTTGGTTCCCAGAGGGGACATGCTATCCAACTGGTCTCGTGGTGCTGTAAACGTTGAATAATCAATAGAGACCAGATTAAAATTGACTGCTCAGTGTCGTATTCTGTTTCTACTCCTTTCTTAGTCGTAATAAATGCACCGAACACGTCGGATCGGGACTGAATCTCTGTCAAACTCACCGGATCCTGGAATCAACAGTGGTATCAGAGCTACGGTATCGATTTAATCGATCTAACAGTCGGTTAAATCACCCAAAGCTCATAAATTTTGGGTTAAACGGGGGTTTTGACGTTAAAAAGAGAAAATCATCAAAATAAAGGTCAATTCACAGATGGATTTTGGAATGGAAGACATCATTCTATTCGGAATTGATTCGCGCATAATCTTGTGAATTTTCATCATGAAATTCACACAAATAAAGATTCTGGATCGAAAAAAAGTGATTTGGAGTGTTCTTGAGCTGTTAGAACATTTCCGATCGGATGGGAATCCGATCGGATGACCATCCGATCCATATCACTATCTTGTTTGAAGGCTTATTGAAGGTTAACTGCCTTTCAATCGAATGGCAATCCGATCGGATGGCAATCCTATCGGACGACCATCAGATCCATGTCACTATGGGGTGTTTGGAAGATCAGTTGTTTTCAATCGGATGGCAATCCGATCGGATGGCAATCCGATCGGATGACCATCTGATCCACAAACACATGTTTGCCCACTGTGTCCTTCGATCGAATGACAATCCGATCGGATGACCATCCGTCACATGCCATTCGACCAGATGATAAAATGCCTAAAAAGGGCATTTTTGGATCGCAACAACGAGGAGAGTCTCCAGAAAAAATTTGGTGATTGACAATTTTTTCGGATTTTTAACGATCAAGCTGGGTTGTTCGGGGACTCCGTCGGGAGCTTCAATGAACAGATTTGATGATGCGATCACGAATTGTGAAAATTAGTGCGGTAGTCATGATTCTGGTGCAAAATGTTTATCATTCAGGGTATCTGACTATTTATGGGCCAAATTTTAAAATCCGCAAAGGCGAAAAACTGACATTTGTGGCGAATATTGTGATATTCTAGTTTGGTCATGTTTTTCGGAGAAGAGAATTAAAAACTGAATTCAGTTTGAGGGGGAATTCAGTAATAGAGACGTCATAATTTGCAAAAATGAGGGGGAATAAAAATTTCACTGTCGTATGTTGAAATTACGGCATTTTTGAAATTCATGACACTGCAACAGTATTCGGGTAGTTTTCGACTTCAGATTGTCAGGGGGAATGTGAATCTGATCGTGAGTGTAAGCTTCCGAGATCAAGAGGATCCGAGGTATTGATATCTGATCGTGGACGAAAGCATCAGAGATCTGAGAGTGATCGTGGATGATAGCTTCTGAGATCTAGATTATCCGAGGAGTTGAATCCGATTATGGACGAATGCTTCAGAGATCGGATTACATTACCAGATGATTTGTTTTCCGATGAAGATTTGCTGATTCTGGAGAATACCGTTTACACGGATCTGTCATTCTTAGGGTGCGTTAACGTGGATCACGGTAAACGGGATATCAGATCTTCAGGGGGAATCATGGATTTGAACTTAACCAGTGGGGTATTTGAAGTTTCTATCATTTGCCGGTTGAGTTTTTATACATTCTTAGATCGAGCAGGCGGAATGCGAAGATCGTGGTGCTAACTTGTGATATCAAAAACTGAGCTCGTATGTGGTTAAAGTTGAAACAGAGGATGCTGCATTGATTAGTTTCAAGTTGGTGATTGCTCGTGAAGGTTGCAGTTTAGCAAATCAGAGGAGAGTCATGAACTGTGCAAAAGACCTGAAGATTCATTCCAAGGGGAATTATTGCTTTACTTTGGCAAAAGCAAACCCGGATCATCAATCGATGGGGATTTTGGATAGTCAGATTTCAAGATACCTGATTGAAGTTGCAGAAAAGTTGAAGATTATAGAATATTCAAACACGGCTCAAGGTTCTCAAAGTTTTAAAGACGATTCGACAATGACATCCGAGGGGGAATCTGTTGGTGCATATTTCGAATGTCTGCCACTGTACGAATAGTTAGATAGAGCGTGTGTTGAATATTGTATAGAATAGAGAAGTTGGACAGGTTTTGTAAATGTTAAGGTCCATCTGGACGGATGACCATCCGGTTGGATGGCAATCCGATTGGATGGCAATCCGATCGGATGGACACATAGTTTAGGTGTAAATAGGGACTTGGGGTTCCCATTTGGACAAGCTTTTAGTCCCAGAGGGGACATGCTGTCCACTGGTCTCGTGGTGCTGTAAACGTTGAATAATCAATTGAGACCATATTGAAATTGACTGCTCGGTGTTGTATTCTGTTTCTACTCCTTTCTTAGTCGTAATAAAGGCACCGAACACGTCGAATCGGGACCGAAGCTCTGTCAAACCCACCGGATCCTGGAATCAGCATGTTTCTTGGTGGTTGAAGGTGAGGTTGTGGCTTGGTCGGGTGGATTGTTATTGGTTGGGGGTAGTGGTGTCTCCTCGGGACCTACTTTACGGTTTCTTAATGTTATGAGGTGTACTTGCGCCTTGGGATTGGGTTCCATATTGCTAGGTAATGCGCCTTGAGGTCTATCGGAGAAACTTTGGGCTAGTTCGCTTAGTTGTTTTTCAATGTTTTGAATACTATCTCATTGTTTTCTAATGTCGGATTCCATTTGCAGGAACCAATCCGAGTACCTTTTGTCGGACTCTGAGATGAGTCGTGTGATGAGGTCTTCAAGCCTTTCTCGGGCCCCTTGTTGTTGTTGAGTGAAATTTTGTGACTCATTTCTTTGTTGTTGTTGAAAGTTTGGCCGTTGACTTAGATTTTGTTGGTTACTACTATTCCCGGGCTACCTCCAACCAAGGTTAGGGTGGTTACGCCATCCTTGGTTGTAGGTACCCGTTGGAGGACCCGACGGCCTAGGTCGATTATCAATGTAGTTTACCATTTCCGTTTGGTTTTCCATTTCTTTCCTACAACTCCAATTTTCATGTGGCCCACCACATCCTTCACAAGCCATAACCGAGGCCGTTTTTGCCATTTCTAATTTTTTTATTTTTGATGATAGGGCCTCGATTTGGGCTTGTAAAGAGGTGTTCTCATCTACCTTATGGGCGCCCGGGGTAATAGACTTTGAGCCTCGGGGGGGTGTGCCATTGAAAATTTTTTAGAGCAATTTCCTCAATATAATTATAGATTTTATTTGGGCGTCTATTACCTAGAAGTCCCCCGGAGCTTGAGTCTAGTGTTTGTCTCGTGTGTGGCAATAATCCATTATAGAAAGTGGATACTTGTTGCCAAACTGCAAGACCATAATGAGAGCATTTTCTCAATAGCTCCTTGAATCTTTCCCGAGTTTCATATAAGGATTCTCCGTCCTCTTGTGAATACATATTTATTTCAGTCACTAATTTAGTGGTTTTAGAGGGCGGGAAATACTTATATAGAAACTTTTGGGCAAGTTCATCCCAAGTGTTTACCGATACACTTGGGAGGGTCTTGAGCCAAGCCTTGGCTCCTTCTTTTAGCGAAAATGGGAACATTCAAAGGCGGACGACGTCGTTTGATGTTCCGTTGATCCGGAACGTGTCACATATTTCAAAAAAGTTGGTAATATGTAAAGCAGATCTTCATCGTGTAGGCCATGGAATGTTGCAGAATTTTAGAGCATTTGGATCAAATGCGGCCGAAGTTCGAAGTTGTTGGCATCGACGTTCGGTGCATTGATGGCAGCTCCGAGGTTACCGACCGTGGGTCGTAGGTAATCCATTAGGGTACGTTGATCCACCATCGGGATTTGATCCCCCAAAGCCTTCTCTTGATTCTTGGCTTTTAGTCTTTTTCTTAGAAAGTGTTCCAGTTCGTCTAGGGGTTCTTTTATGTCTTTATCAGAACTGGAGCTCATGCACCGCGTAGAGTTTTCAGGCCCTGCAATTGAGTTCTAAGTCCTGCGATAAAAAACAAGAAAAGAATGTTGGTCAGATTCTTCACCACGGCCTCGTGGTCAATGACCACGGCTCGTAATCGTGTTACTGTTGCTGTTTTCTGGATCCCTAGCTACTGGGAGATCAGCACGGCCCCGTGGTGCACCTCCACGGCGCGTGGTCACTTTTCTGTAACTCAGAAAACAAAAACTGCTAGTAAAGATAGTGGGCACGACCCATGCTGAGCTTCTACATATTTTGAAAAATTAAGAAAAATATTAGAAAAAATAGAAAAATGCTTAAAAATAATTAGGCCATTGATTTTAAACTTTCTTAAAATCCTTGTGTCCCCGGCAACAGCGCCAAAAACTTGGTGTTCGTGAAGCGTGATATGATTTTTTTAATACTTTAATCCCATTTTACGCATTAGTCATGTTTAAATTTATAAAACACGATATTATACTAACACTAAACACACACTTGGGAAAGTGCACCCATCGTGAGTGTAGTATAGTGTTGGTAAGATACCAAGGTCATCCAAGGACACAAGAGCTTTTAATACCGGTTTAGCGTCAACGTCTAATCGATCTAAATTTTTTGAGAAAAGAGTTTTTAACTATTAAAGTAAAAATAGAAATTAAAAGATAAATAAAATGAAAAAACAAATAGACAAGATAGAATCACTTGGATCCAACTAATTTTTAATGTATCCTTTGATGATTTTCGCACTCTCGAACTTTTTAAGAGATTATCTTAGTTATAGTAGTAGGCCCCTCTTTTAAAGGCGACGTTACCCTCAACCCAGTGGTTTGAGTCAGCAGGGATACAATCCCAAAGGGTCGGAATATTGAAAGATAATTAAATAAGTTATTAATGCAAAAAGTGGTAGGCCCCACTTTTGAAGGCGACGTTACCCTCAGCTAAGTGGTTTGAGTCAGCAAGGATACAATCCCAAGAAGCCGGTTTAAAGTTTTAATAGTAGTTTACATATGAGGGGCTCAAGCTATTCGCACCCCCGCCATCCAATACCCTTGGGGCATTGAACGAGTTCCTAGTAAGCTTGAACCAAGTCCTCGCAGGATCTATACAGTGAACGAGACAAGAACTTTAGCAAACCACCCTCCTAACCCCCTTCCAGGCAGTTAACATGCTTTATATAGACCGTAGAGACACGAATGAGGAAATCAGTGACATCATGAAGAAATGGTAAAGAAAATTCACTTTCAACATAAGAAACTAGTTATTAAAGTCATTAATACAAACCCAATTAAAAAGTGCCGAAAGATTAAAAATCAAAAGTAATACATTAAAGACTTGTCTTCACCAAGTGATGTAAGAGATTAACCAAACATGACCTTTGATTGACAAGAACAACCCTCATAAATCCAGGTATCCGTACAATTAATAAATATTAATTAATGCTTAATGACTATGCTGGATTACTTAATTGCTTTCTGATTACTGCATTACACTTACATGTGCATCACATATTACATAATGTCACATCATTATCACTTACAAACCTTATTGACATGCATGATGCACAAAGCACAGTTAGCACAGTTAACGGATGGAACATGAATATGATGACGGGGTTCAGTACATAGACATACAGTGTTTTGAGACCCAGTATTAGCCAGAAACCAAGTTCTACACTAGTATGGTGTGTAGCGAAGTAAGAACCATAAAACTGCGTCACTAGGTGATAGTTTAAGTGCCGGAAAGTGCCTAAAACCCACATAAAGTGCAGAATTCTGTATATTTCAGCAAAATTCAGCTTTTTAACAAGCTAGTTATGTGCAAAAATTTGACTAAATGGTCCTGAATGCTTTCCTAAGTGTCGGGAATTAAAAGTGTCACAAAAGGTTACATAAAGATCATTAAACGGAATAGCTTGACACTTTAACGAACCGGTATCTAACCGAACAACCGGACTCTACCCGAAACACCAAAATTTTACTAGAAACATTGTTTAATTATTTCTGAGCTAGTCATGATCCCTGAACACCTTAACACCCACTAAAATATCTAGTAACTAACTTAACCAACTATACACTTGGTTTTGAACTAGTAAGTAATCAACTAGTTAAAGCCTACTCTATACCCCCCCCCCTAACCTACCATCGGCCATACCATCACCACCATACCTCAAAGATTTTATTTCCTTTTTATATTAGATCTTGCTTGCTCTTTGTGACAAAATATTTAGGAATGATGGCTATAAGTATGGCATAGAGTTCAAGAGATGATCACATTTCACACATGTTAGTGCATGTGTCTATCGCCTTCGTCAATCCGAGCCGTAGTGAGAAACTAAAGATAACAAGTTTATATTGTAATAACTAGTCAAAAGGCAAGGTGGCAATCTTGTAATTAATGAGAAATCTCATTAAAAGCCTTGGACTATAAATAGGGATGTTATGTCATAGTTTAGAAACTTTTATGCTTATTTGACATTTAGAGAGCTCTAGATCTAGAGAGAGATTCTAGAGAGAGAAAGTGATTCAGGTGCTGTACAATTTCATATGTTTCTAATAGAGTCACGTTTATATTACGTCTTGTGTGTTAGGTCACGTTGGTGTATGGTTTCCGCACGTCACACGTTCGTTTCGTAATCGTTTCGGAGTCAAAACCGGTCCTACAAGTGGTATCAGAGCAGGAGCTCGATTGCACTGATCAAACGCACAGATTCAGATCCGAATTGCATCAGATTTCATCGATTTCTTCATCTTCTACATTTGTTTCACGTTTTTTTTCTGAATTTTTCAAAAGTGAACGAGTTTTTACGGTCCAAATTACATGATTTTTTGATATGTTGTGCGAAAACACCTGATTTACAACCCTACAAAGTTTCAGATCCTAATTCAAAGCCATTTAGGAGAAATCTAACTCTTTCTGTCCGATTTCGTGTCAACAGCCATATTTCGCTTGAAAGTGACACCCTATTTCGCACGAAATACCATATTCCTCTTGAAAGTGACACCTATTTCGCACGAAATACCTTATTTCGCTTGAAAGTACCTTATTTCGTTTGAAAACACCATATTTCGCTTGAAAAGATCACATATTTCGTGCGAAATACCCTATTTCGTTTGAAAAGATCACATATTTCGTGCGAAATACTATATTTCGTTTGAATGCCTATTTCGTGTGAATATTTCGTTTGAAGCTGCCTATTTCGTGTGAAGTGTATATTTCGTTTGAAAGTGCTTATTTCGTTTAAAACAGACATTTCGCATGAAACGTATCATCGAACCATGTGTTTTGACTGAATAAAACTTATCGGCCCAATGGATTGATATATCATACCTGTTAAAACTGAACAAATCACGTGAATTGTTAGATATCAGTGTGCATATGATGATCAATTTACTAAAGTCTAGATCCATATGAATTGTCAGAACCATTAATCTTTGTCCCATGTGATTGTGATTAATTGTCCAATTTGGAGGTCCAATAGAATTAAGTGTGGGTAAATCAAAGTTGTTGGCATTTGAATATTGATTGCATGTGATGTGTCTGTACATGTGAACATTTTAGATTTTGAAAGAAATTTGACATCGTTGTGCATGTGATCAAGTCTTATAAATCGGTCCATTCATATTAGTTTGACAATCAATAGTGCAGCCCACTTGAAACAATTTAGTGCACCGGCCCACTTGTTCTAATCGGTCCATTACATTTGAATTAAGTTTGCATGTGATTTCATTTAAAAGATTGTATTTCATTGTTGTGGTCAAATAGTCAACTAGCTAAAGCGATCGTCCAAGAATTTGTGTAGTGTGACTTGATCGAAAAACCAATTCACCTGGATTGATCAATCAAAGGTCAAAGTCTCACGGTTTGATCATTCAAAGGTCCAGTTCGTTTGAACCTTGTCAGATCGTTTGGAGTAGGGTCAGGTCGTTTGAATTTGATCCGGGTCATAGCAGTTCGTACGGTTTGACAACTTAAATCTCAGTTCGCATCAAACTCAGTCCGCACAAAATATTCACCAGTCCGAGTATCAGTTTGATTCAGTTGTTTGATAGTGTTTAAACTGATAAGTGTTTGTTTGTTTGTTTGATTCAGGTAATTCAAGAAGTTCAAACCATGGCTGAAGAATTTTACAACACGTTCTACAACGCGTTTACATCCGAAACTTCCTAAACCTCAATTGTTACACCAAAAGCCATAACTAAAGCGATCAATGAAAATATTAAGCATGATAATTTCTACGGAACAAATTCAAAACCACCAACTCTTGAAAGTATTGAAGATTACACTTGGTGGAAAGAACGTTTTATCAACTGGGCAAAAGCCTACGTGCATGAAAGTTGGTTCTGTTTGGAGTTTGGTTATAGTAGGCCAGTCAATGATAAAGGAGAAGATCTCCCACTCAAAAGCTTACCCAAAGAAGACAAATCTGAATTCGCAGCTGAACAAAGAATGATTGATTTAATTCAATCATCAATTAGACATGATTTGTTTGCTTTACTACAACAAGATGGGTCATCGAAATCGATCTGGGAAGCTTTACGGGTTAAAGCTGAGGGGGGTAAACAAATCAAGAAAAACAAAATTTCATTATTAAAAAAGGAATTTGATTTGTTTGATAGTTTGAAAGGAGAGACTGTGAGACAGATGATAGAAAGATTTGGTCATTTAAAAATTGAACTTGATCGTTTTGGAATTGTTAAAACTCGAGAAGAAATAATTGATAAGATCATAGAAGCGTTACCACGAGCTGATCAGTGGCAAATGTTTGTATTCATACTGAAAAATGATGCTTTATATGATACAATTTCTCTTGTGTTGGTGCATACGTCTGTCGACTTCATCTTGTATCGAGTTTTGTATTAAAAATGTTAGATCAGGGCACGTAGTTCGAGAAAATAGGGTTTAAGGGTAATTTCGCTTGAAGCATGTGATTTCGCTTGAAATAGACATTGGCTGTTTCAAACGAAATTAGTCATGTTAATTTTGCTTGAAATGGCCAGTGCCACTTTCAAGCGAAATCACTCCCACTATAAATACCCTTCAAACGAAATCATTTGTAACTTTTGTAATTCCGGTACCGAAGTGCTGTTGACGTGTCTACTGATCTGTAAACTTGTTATAATCAATATACAAGACATTGAGAAGTGAATCAAGCTGTTTTTTAAGTCAATTCATCTGTTTCCGCCTTTTGAATTGATAAGAACTCTTCTGATTGACTCGTTTGGGTCACAAAACGATCCTACATCTTGATGTCTTGATAGAAAAAATTGAAAGTCATGAGCTTGAGCTACAAAAGAAAAACAAGATGAGCAGTTCTTCATATCAACAGAATGTGGGTCTTTATTATAAAGGTGTAATACCTTCATCAAGCTCATCAAAAACAGCATTTAGTGAATCACCAAAAACAACATTTAGTGGTGTGAAGACAAAAGAACCTGAGACAAGGTCATCAAGCTACAATCCGGGATATCATTCGTCTTCATCAAAAGCAAGTGTTGAAGATTCTGAAGAAGTTCTTTGCAATATTGCTCTCAAATTGAAGAATTCTCCGTCTATGAGCATCACTGAAGCCAAGCAACAAATGAGTTTCCTTGCATCTGTTCTGGAATCATATGAAGGTCTAGTAGCTGGCAAAATTGGAAATTCTGAATTTACCAAAGAAGACTATGACCAGATTGATCCGGAAGAGATGGAACTTATTGATATCCACTGGTGTTTGGCTAGTTGCATCCGCAGAGCTCAAAGATATATGGAGATTACTGGAAAGCAGTCTATCGGTGGTCCATCAACTAAGCTGGGATTTGATAAATCCAAAGTGACTTGTTTCAAATGCAAGCAAAGAGGTCATTTCAAGAGAGAATGTCATAATTCTGCAGTTGATGGAAATGAAAATCCCTTCAATGATGATTATTACCGAAAGGCGATTTACCACCGTAGCAAAGAAGAGCCGAAAATGATCGAAAATAATCCCAAGAAGAAAGCTTTACTTATACATCAAGATGATGAAAAAGTGGCAGAAGATTTCAGTTGGGACAAATACATTCCACCTGATTCAGGATTGGCCGCTGAGATCAAGAAAAGAAATGAAGAAGATTGTGTTGATGATAAAGTCACTGCTCATGGCAGAAAAATATCACTAGGCAAACAATATGTTTTTGTTGCTGAAGTCAAAGAGAAAACCAGAGAAGAGATTCTGAGTGAGAAAATGTACAGAGAAAGAAACATTTCTTGGAATAGAATGGATGAAATGCAAGAAGAGTATGAAAGTGCAGTAAGCAATAAGAGATGGGACAAGAAGCGAGAATGCTATGTCAACAGAAATGGTGAACATCTTTGATGATGTTCTGTTAGTAATCCCTCGATCCGTCGAATACTATACAAATGTTGGAAAAGATAAAACATATGTGAAAAAGTTTGAAAAACTTCTTAGAGATGTTATGACTTCAAGTCTGAGGAAGAGGGATGAAGAGAGGATGAAGAGAGAATGAAGAATAATGTTGATGAGATGATGAACGATTTGAAGAAGTTCGTTGAGGAAGAGAAGGTAGAAGAAAAAGTTGTTGAAAAAGAAGCTGTTATTGAAGAATAGCAAGTTGAAGAAGCTGAGTAAAAGTTAAAAAGTTCGATTGAATTAAAGAGTGAAAATTCAGCTGATGTTGTTGGTGATGCTGGTACTGGTGAAGAAAAGAAGAATGAAGCTGAGCCGGAACAGACAGCAGAAAACACCGAGGTGCCAATCACTGAGGTAAATTCTAATTCTGAAATCTTAAATGAAACTGTTGAACAGTGCAAGAAATGCATGGAAATGTGCAGTGCTTGTACTGAAAAAGACGAAAAGTTCAGAACAAGAGATCTTGAATTCACAAAAATCAAAGAGGTTTTTAAAAATAAATACAAAGAAATGTTTGAAAATGAAAAGGTTTTAAAAGAAAATGATGAAAAGATTTCAGAAAAATGTAAAAATTTAGAAAAAGAAAATGAAAGTTTGAAAGAAAAAGTTTTGAAAATGACAGAAGAATGTTTTCATAAGGAAAATGAGTGTCAAGAAATGAAAAAAGAATATGATTCAATAAAATTGGCTTATCATATTACAAAAGAGTTATATGAAAATGTGAAAAGTCAAATGAAACTTGTTCAATCCAGATTGAATTACTGTTCTGAAACAACTAATACACTTAAGAGAAAGCATGAAATAAAGCAACAAGTTGTAAATTCTTATATTGAAGATGTTGCTAAACTTAAGCGTCAGATTGCTGATTTAGAACAGGATAATAACAAGTTAAAGAGTTATCATGCGTCATCATATGTGCTTGAACGTATTTTCAACATAAAACCGGACGGAAAAAATTCTGAGCAAAACAAAAAGGGCATTGGCTCAGAGTTTCATCAAGTTCCACCACCGGAAAAGTTTGCATTTTATGATGATGAAAAGGTCGAAAAAGCTTTCAACATGGTAGATCAATTGACAGATAACATTGATGTAACCTATTCCAAATCTGATGATTCTAGTGATTCAGAGGTGGTAGGTAAGGTCGTTGAAAGTGTGTTGAAAGAAGAGTCGGTTGAAACAGGTAAATCTGAATCACAGGATGAAAATGAAGGTAATTTTCATGATTGATATCTGAAAAACTCAAAATCTGAGAAAAATTTGGATGATGATTCAAAAGGATTGGTTTATACCATGATTGGATCGGAAAAATTATTCTTAGATATTGTATTCCCGATTCAGAATGTCATTTCAGACAAAATTGACAAATTTTTCAAAATGGTTGAGATTGAAAAGTCTGAAATTTCAAAATTTGCGGGAAAGTGTCAGAAATTTTTTTATAACAAACCTGGTTACAAGAAGAAAAACATGAAGGCTGGGTTGGGTTATAAGAAGAAACAAAGTCGAAATAAAAATGAAACACCAAATTATCAGACAAAGATGAATTTTGTTCACGGAACAAGTTCGGAAAAAGAGAAAGAAATCCAATTTAGACGACAGTCTAATGAAGAATTCTATGCTCAAAAGAAAAAGCAACAACAACAGGTCAAAGATGTGTCCAAGAGAACATGTTTTAAATGTGATCAAATGGGACATCTTGCACGCAAGTGTCCAAATCTGAAACCTGTTGATGTTGAGAAAAAGAAGTCTGATAATGTGGAAAAACAGAAATCTGAGGATATGAAACAAATGTCAACCAGATTTGATTCAAAACAAACTTGGAGGTACAACACAAACAAGTTTGCTTCGAATCAATCTTGGAAATCGAATCAAACTTGGAAATCAAACCCGAATAGGTTCGATTCAAGACAGACCTGGAATTCTCACACACTCAGATTCAGAACAACGCAAAGTTGGCAAACATCCGTTGATATGACAAAACCCAAACAGTTTTGGAAACCAAATGTTGTTCAAAATCAAAATGTTAAAAAAGAGTCACATTTTTACAAACGAGGTACTCCTAAAGGTCAAACATGGAGTGCTAAGAAACAAGTAACTTCGGTAAATAATGAAAAAGTTGAAGTCAAAGTTGAAAAAGTCTTTGTTTAAAATGACAAAGATTTTCCGAAATTAAGTGATACATATTGTGTTGAAATGCCTAAGGTCAAACAGACCTGGGCTACATTGTTCAAGTGACTGAATAGTTGAATGTGCAGGTGCTCAAGAAAACTGAAGATTGTGAAAATGGAAATAGGAGCAGCCTGGCACAAGAAGAGGAGGCTGCTGAACCCTGGTTTGGTTGAAACAGGGATTTTGTTTGATTTCTGTACATAAATAAACAATATTTCAAAAACCCTAAAAATTTAAAAATTTAAAAACCAAAAATATGTTTTTATTTTGTCAAAATTTTGAAAAATCAAAAATATGTTTGTTTTTAAATTTGTCAAATATTCAAAAATTCAAAAATATGTTGCTTGAATATGCCGAAACACTCACGGCGGAACAAACATGATTAGTTTCACAAGATTGAAAAACGGTTTTCAAACTGAAAAAAATCAATGTGTTGTAAATCATGGGGGTACGTTTTTTTTTCAAAACAGAGCACGAAAAGCAGAAAATGGATGGCGAGACAAAGCTATCAGCATCGGTTATCAAATTTTCTTTAGAATGGTTTTGCATTTTAGGGGGAGTATTATTGTCAGAAAATCCAAAAACATTAGAAAATTTGAAAAAGATAAAAACATGATAAAATTCAAAGATGAGTTTTTGTGTAAAAAGAGGAAATGATAGTACATCGGTAGACAATTACAGTACGCTAAAGATATGGAAAGTTAAAAAGCAATAAACAATCTCACTAAAGATGTGACAATAGGCTCAGCTAGACTAGTAGATTTGCGATAACGATACAAATTTAAATGAAAAAGCCTAGTTCTAGTGGGAAACACAGTTGAAAGCATAGTACTTAGTTTTATCCTTCGTGACTGTGTACCTACTCAGTAATTGCTGAATGCTGAAAGAGCATAAAAACCGGTCTGTTTGTGAACTTTCACAACTTGCTGAAAAAGTCACTGTGATTGTGTATTTCATTTTGCAAAGATTTAAACTTGTTTTATTTCTTTATTTTGTTTAAGCATTGGACATCCTCTGCGTATACGTGAGTATCGAACTGGATGTTATTGCCTAAACGTTCTACTTTATTTTCTTTGGTGTTTCGTTTAAGCTTTGGATCACCTCTGCGTATACGGGAGTATCGATCTGGTGGTTAAAGCCTAAACAATTTCAACTTATTTTTATTTCTTATTTTGTTTAAACATTGGACTTTCTCTGCGTATCGAAAGATCGACCTGATTGTTAATGTTTAAACATTCTGCGTTGTTTTTACACATATCACAGTTGATGAAAGTTTAAAAGCATTACTTGAGTTAGTGTATTGCATGATGAGGGGATATGCTGAGATCGTGAGGTCCATAAGAATTTAGTGCAAATTAATATACCTTAACGTATCGATAAGCTTTTCAAAATTTTTTAGATTGAGTTTAAGTGGACAACAATATTGTCAATCAATGTGAATTGTTTAGAACTTAAAGTGTTTAAAGCTCAACGGTGCTACTGATTTGTCATAAACTGATATGATCCTCTAACACGAACTCAAACAAAAATATTGTCTGTAAATATGTTTGTAAATATTTCTTTACTGCTTTATGTTTTAGAAAAAATACAAAAAGATTTTGATTCTGCTTTATTTTCGACAACCGATGTCAGGGATGCTGAGTTTTAAAATCTTAGTATGCTGATTGTGTATTTGAAAAATAAAACAAGTTCATTAATTTGAAACTTGTAGTTTTAAAATCAAAAATCAAAAACAGTTTGTGATATCTCCAAGGTCATTAAATTGGACTTGGATGATTAACCGTGAAGGATTTGAATGATCATATTGTTAAAATCTGTAAAAAAGCTAGTTTTCAATGTTGGATTCTTAATACTGCCAAATCTATGTAGTTTGTTGATAGGGGGAGAGTATCAAGTATTTCTGGATATATTCATATTATTATATCTTAAATCCAGGATCTTGATTTAGAAAGTTTAATATAGCCAGGTCACTATTCCTGGACAATTGAATGTTTAAAATGTTTGTACTTATAAATGTTTGAGAAATTGCAGATGTTGTACCGGACTACGATCCCGATAGCCGAGTCTAAGGGGGAGTCTGAAGACGAGCTCAACGCAAGAGGAAGCTTGGATTCAAGGAGCCATGAAACTATTCTGAAGGAGCTTGTATACGAAAAGCAAGGTGTCGATCCCAAAAGCACGGAAGCTTGACGAAAGGGGGAGCCTGATGAAGAAAAGAGTCTATAGAAAGGGGAAGCTGAAGCTGAAGACAGATCCACGGGGATTCTGTTCAAGCAAGAGGGAGTCTACGTTGATGAAAACGTGTTAAAGCTTCAAGAAGACTCAAAGAGAGAGAGAAAGACAAGATGCTACGAGATTGACTGCGGCAATATCCAAGGGGGAGTCTGTTAGTACATGTGTCTATCGCCTTCGTCAATCCGAGCCGTAGCGAGAAACTGAAGATAACAAGTTTATATTGTAATAACTAGTCAAAAGGCAAGGTGGCAATCTTGTAATTAATGAGAAATCTCGTTAAAAACCTTGGACTATAAATAGGGATGTTATGTCATAGTTTAGAAACTTTTATGCTTATTTGACATTTAGAGAGCTCTAAATCTAGAGAGAGAAAGTGATTCAGGTGCTGTACAATTTCATATGTTTCTAATAGAGTCACGTTTATATTACATCTTGTGTGTTAGGTCACGTTCGTGTACGGTTTCCGCACGTCACACGTTCATTTCGCAATCGTTTTGGAGTCAAAACCGGTCCTACAACACACTACCACACACTTCATCTCTCTCCCTCTCCTCCCCAAGCTCTCGGCCGAACACCCCTCTTCACACCACCACCATTTTCACTTCAAGATCATTCAATCCAAGACCATCCAAGGGTGTAAGGAGGTGTCTAACGAAGTGTGAAGCTTGTGGTACTTCAAAGACCTCTCTCATTAGCTTTTATCCTCTTGATTTCTACACTTGATTCATCCCTAGCCTTGTGCTAGTGGCAAGATACTTGTACACTCTAGTTTACTTCCATTTTTAGTGGTTAATGTTGAATCATAATCAAGAACATTAAGGACACTAAAGAACATAAGCATGTCACTTAAACATAAGCTTAACATATGATGAAATCTTGATGAGATTATGTTGTTTAGTGTATGTATGATACTTGATTGCTATTTTCTTGAGATTATGACGTTGATCATCATAAGGAGCTTGCAAGATTGTGATTAAACACATGATCTAGCAAGTAGGAGGATGATTATGTAAGGAAACAAGATGATCATCCTCATATGCAAGCATGAACTTGAAGAATAAAATGATATCATGAAAAATAATCGTCAAAGTGAGTTAATAATCTTGTGGATCTAAGAATAATGGATAGTTTTCCAAAGGAACCAAGTTCAAAATATGATTTTTAAAAGATCTTGGTTCTTACTTAAACAAACACTATTTTTAGTGGTAAAACAAGTGTATAAACACTCATGAAGCAAGAAGAACTCACAAAGAAACATTTTTGTAAAATATGTTTCCAAGTTATAAACACCTAAATTCTTTAAGAATGAGATTTTTAAAGAAATAAACACACTTTAAAGGATAACTAGACCTACTAAATACACCACCAAGTTACTACAAGTTTTTGTGAAAGATCAAGTTCATGTTGTTATGTAAATTGCATAGTTTTTGCACTTGGTAAGTGTAAGTTGTTCAGGGATTAATTGTTGATTGTTGTGATGATTTTTGAAAAGAAAATGATATGCTTTAATAGCATGGACACCTCCATTTTTAGGGGAAACTATGGCAACATTTTCTAAAAATACCAACACTTAGAAAAATATTTTCTAACAAATATTTACTAGTGTATTTTAACTATGGTTTTCGATACAAACTTTGCCATAGATTTTGTTACAAAAATACAAGTATTGGAGGTTGGTTTTTATAAATGAAAATGGGTAAATATATATTTCGAATATATATATATATATATATATATATATATATATATATATATATATATATATATATTAAGACACTTGTGTGAATATTTGTATACTTGGTGAAATAGTTATATTATTTTAGGATAAAATAATATAACTTAACAAAATACCATGAAATTTACTATCCAAAATAATACCAAGAATATCATGGAATAAATATATAAGTTACACACATAATATTGTGGAACCGAACGATAGAACGTAACTTACAAAATATTCCGGAAAATACCGTCGTAAATATATTTTTGGTAAATCTTATTTTGGATACAAGAAATGAAAATATGATTTCATTATTATTACAAAGTATATCATATTTTCGACAAGGAGAAAATATATTATTTTGGAAGTAAAAATATATTTTCTTAGTATATTTAGAAGATATGTAATTTTTGGAAAAAATATATATTTTCTTGGAATACCTTAATTTGGATAAAATAAGTTTAAATATATTTTCTAAAGTGAGACTTGGAAATATATTATTTTGGAAATTACAAATGCAATAATACAAATATACATGTATAAGATACCCCCATCCTTGGGAAGGAAATACGAAAATAAAATACTTGAGAAGTATTGTTACAAAAATATTGCTTAAACAATTATTGCAAAACTAAATATAATTTAAAGTTAAAATAATTATTTTAACAAGGAATTATAACTTGGAATAATATTGGGAACATAAGAAACGTAACTCAAAAATGTTAAACTCTAAGCCAAGGCACAGCCCGTTCGTCTAATAGACGTTAGTACATTGTAGGTAGTCGTGTTTGCTGACCAGATCGGAGTTACTAGTTCTGAAGACACAATACTGTGAGTTCATGTCCCCCTTTTCTTTAAACTGTTTTGTTTATTTACTTCGGGGGTGAAATACATGTTACAAAAGGATTACATATAGATACTATTGGTATGGTTAGCCTAGGAAAAACCATAGATCATGTGATTGGGTAGGCAGATACTTGGGACCATTAATCCTCGTATCAGGACCGAGGGGCATGAGTGATAGATATATTTGGGTGTAGCGAGCCCACACCCATGAGGACCAGGGTGGCCCATAGGGTGACTATGTCTTCCAGCCGGAAGCCCGGTGCAACTTTGCTAGGTTTGAGTCTTCCTACACCGTCACACATATCAGTCGCCTTGCAAACCATTGGTGATCTTTTCCTTGTTTGCTATCATACCGGGACATTCATACTTATACTGTTTACAAAGGTTTTATACATACTCACGAACACATGAACTCGCTCATATTTTGTTGATGTTTTTAAACTACATGTATTTCAGGGAACTAAGTGGATCAGGCAGGTGTGTGCATGCGTTTCAAGCTGCGTTTTAAATAAAAGATGTCATCCAAGGTCGTTGGGTTTAGGAGATGTATCTTACTCCTGGACGAGATACATGTTTCTAAACCCGGTTTTATTTAAAGTCTTTTGTTGAGTCTTCGTGAACTCATTAAAACATGTTATAGTTTGTAACTTGAATTTGGTGTCGATATTTTCAGACAAGTATGTTGTGGTATTTTCAAAACTTAATATTTATGGATGAATGTCTTTTGGTTTTATCATATAGCATTGTTATGATTGAATGTTATGGTATTAAGAAGTCACACCAATAGCCACGCTTCCGCAAAAGTCAGGGTGTGACGGCTTGGTATCAGAGCTTCGATCGTAGCGAACTAGGATTCTTTCTCGAGTCTAGACTACGATCATTAGGGCTCTCACAAAAACATTTTCACAAACATGTTTTCATTGCATACACAAAATGTCCAGATCCATGAAACAAATATTTTTACAAATAAAAGACACAAAATACATTTCAAGGAATTCATTTATATTTCAGTCTGAAAGACTGGGGTGTTAGTCTGAGAGACAAGCTGGGTAGTGCAGTCTGAGAGACTGGGGAGTTAGTCTGAGAGACTAGCTGGGTAGTCAGTCTAAGAGACTGGGGAGTTGGTCTGAGTGACTAACTGGGTAGTTCAGTCTGAGAGACTAGTTGGGGCAGTCTGAGAGACTGGGAGGTTTAACCTGAGAGGCCGGGTAGTTCAGTTTGAGAAACTGGGAGGTTTAGTCTGAGAGACTAAGTAGTTCAGTCTAAGAGGCTGGGTGGGATAGTCTTGGGAAGACTAGGATGCATACATGTTTACATTATTACTACTTACATGCTTATTTGATGATTGTTGATGTATGTGCATATGTTGTGATTGTTTTGTTACAGACATCATGTCCTCCTCTGAGAGTGGAGTATCTGATACAGTAGACCCTATGGCCATAGTTTCTGATGATGAGATCATCCCAGAGGATGAGGTTTTTACATCTGACACTATGAGTGACGACGATGATGATTTCCAGCCTTTTGCTTTACCAGATTTTGGAGATGATATACCGCTAGCTGATGGTCTTCCTGGTGAGGAACTACTTCTTGTTCAGATCCCTGCTCCTTTTCTTCTAGCTGCATTTCCTCTTGAGGATCTGCCTCTTGACGCTATGTTTGACGTTGACATCGATCTTTTTATTGAGGGCCCCCTGAGGGTGCCTAGGATGATGGGGTTCCAGTCGATGATGTCATTGCTGTGCCGCTTGTTGAGATTCCAGTCGTTGAGACTTATTCTGACCATTTTGGTCCTGATTCATTCTAGTCTATGTCATCTACTACTTTACACGCACTGGGGTTACAGCGATATCCCACAGATTCTGACTCTGACACAGCTATGTCTGCTGCACCTGATCTTCCACACGGTGTTGATCATGATTTTGAGTTTGATGATGAGTTGGATCCGGTCTTTCCACACGACTTCGATCTTAAGCATGAGATTGAGTTTGTCCCCGATGAGCAGCCTTTTGAGGCACCTGTCATTCCTGACGATCAGCTCTTTGATATACCCGCTGATCTTGAGCTTGCTCCAGCTGACCCTGAGCCTATGATTGCACCTGAGCCTATACCTGCTCACGATCTTCTACCTGAGCATGACCCTGCACCTGCCGATGTACCAGTTGTTGCACCCCTGTTGCCTGACCCAATACCTGCAGCTGTTGATCATGCTCCTTTTGCAGCCTAGATTAACCCTAGATATGCGTTCACCCACAATGTGTGGATCGAGGACGACGATGACCTACCTCCTTTTGTTAGACCTGTTACTCCCCCTCCTGCACCCACACATGCACCCATTGATATTACCCCGTTTCACCCACACGTATCTGACATTCACCGCATGGATCTACCGGTCACGTTCCTACAGGATATCCCTCCTCCCCGTCCAGGGGAAGGTCCATCGAGTCAGCAGCCCTGTCACATACCACCTGTGTCAGCAGCCTTTCCTTTCATACCACCGTTTGCATCTGCTACACATACTGCACCTTTTGCTTCTGTACCATCGGGCGAGCCACTGATTTGGTTTCCGCCCAACACGATGCCTGTTTCTGATCCATACCATCCCTTCCACATTGGATACACGAGGGATGATTTGCTTTTGTCGTTGCAGCTCCAACAGGAGATGCTGTGTAGGAGAGTCATGGAGTTAGAGAGGATCCCACATCCTCCACCCTGTACGTGTCAGTCACCATTCGCGACTCCGCACGCACCTCTCCTGCCATACCCAGATTTTGATGTCCGTTTTCTTACTACGGAGCAGCAGGTTAGCTATCTGTTGCGTAGCATTCATGCTCTTGAGGAGGATTTAGTGCATCTGCGCAGGTTGCTTTTCGTTCCTCCACCTCCTCCTCCTCCACCATCAACATAGCAGTTTTTGGTTTTATGCAGGTAGCATACTTTTGGTGAGAGTGCAGCTATTGAGCCCAGATTGCACAGCTTTTTGAAGACCACATTTCTTTTGACTTTGATTGTTGTAGTTAGATGGATAGTTTGGACAAGGGAGATGTGACCCTGTAGTCCTTTTTGGTTGTGATATGGTACATTGTGAAACTTGTAAAACTGTATTTGTGGTCATTTGATATATGAAAGCTCAATCGCAACATTCTCATTACATACATTGTTGAACTACTTGTTTGTGTTATGACATGGGATGTTATGTGTTTACTTGCATTGATAAATGTTATTATATACGCGTACTACATACTTATATGCATAAGACCTGACCTATACAATCTTCTTATAGAAGATGCCTCCACGAAGGGAAACTCGATTGCCCACCACTGAGGCCGAGTTACAAGAACGAATTTCACGAGCGATAGCAGAGCACGAGGCCTCACGCGCTGAAACTAGCGGGGGTACCTCAAGAAACAACCCACCCCATGGTAATGTTTAAGTCGCTTGAGACACATTACGTTACATTTGGATATTCCATGTGCGTTTGCTAATGCTTTCTGTGAATGACGTTACTTGTACAGGCTGTACCTATAAGCAGTTTTTAGACTGTAAGCCTCTAAATTTCAACGGCACCGGGGGTGCTGTGGCCTTTGTTCGATGGACGGAGAAGACCGATTCTGTGACAAGAATGAGCAAATGCGCACCAGAACACCAAGTCACCTAAATCTCCGGATTGTTCATAGATGGAGCGCTTTCATGGTGGAATCTCCAAACTCTGGGAGAGGCAGCAGCATACGCTTTGACTTGGAATGAAATGAAGGAACTCATGCGTAAAAAGTATTGCGCCAGGGCCGAAATTCAAAAGTTAGAAACTGAATTCTGGAACCTCAAGATGGACGGCCCGAAGATCGCCGAATATGTGCAGAGATTTCACGATCTATCTCACGTGGTACCATACATGGTTAGTCCCTAATTCAAGCGCGTTGAGCGTTTCATTTGGGGGTTGGCACCTCAGATTATGAGTATGGTGACGACGTCAAAACCTACTACGATCACCGAGGCTATCGACATGAGTGTAGCACTAACTAAAGATGCAATCAGGTTAAACAAGTTTTCGATCTCTGACCAGAAGAAGAAAGAGACTCAAGTTGAGTCATCGGGTGAGAACAAAAGGAAGTTCTCAAACTTCTAGAAAGGTACCAGCAGTGCTAACAAGAAGGAAGAGACAAACGCACCAGCCAGGGCCAAAAATGGTGCTGAAAACAAAGGAAAAGGGTACATGGGCACCTTGCCCAAATGCGATGCGTGTCAGTTGCATCACAATGGACGGTGCCGAGCTGGAAGATGCGAGTCTTGTGGAAGAGTTGGTCACTCGAAGGAAACATGTTGGGTTGGTACTGGGCGTGGTAACAATGGTCAAAGAGGTTATGGCAACAACAACCGTGGTGGAAATGGGTACGGAAACCGCCCACAAGGAGGAAATGGCGGTAACGGAAATCGTGGTAATTTTGGGAATCAAGCTGGTAATGGAAACCGTAGAGCGAATAACAATCAAGGGGGTAATGGGAACGGTAATGGTCGAGGACCAGGTTGTTTTAATTGTGGAGATGTGGGGCATTTCAAGAGAGAGTGCCCAAAGCTCAATCAAGCTCAAGGAAGGGTTTTCAACATCGGTGCGAGGGAAGCACGCCAAGATCCAAATGTGGTCACTGGTACGTTCCCTATCAACCAACGCTTTGCATCTGTACTATTTGATACCGATGTCGATTATAGTTTTGTATCGCTAGAATTTAAGAAAATACTAGGGTTGGTAGCTAGTAAGCTAGATATTCCATATTCGATAGAACTAGCTAATGGGAAGCTAGTAGAAGCAAATGAAGTTATTAGTGGTTGCGTGATAGAACTGGGAGAGCACGAGTTTACACTTGATCTGCTGCCGGTCAAGTTGGGAAGCTTCGACGTGGTAGTGGGGATGGATTGGTTGTCAAGCAACTGAGCGGAGATTGTATGTCACGAGAAGGTCATTCGCATTCCGATGGCGAATGGAGAAACAATTGTGGTACATGGAGAGAAGCACGATACACCCCTAAGGATCATCAGTTGTTTGAAGGCTCGAAAGTGTTTGTAGAAAGGATGTGTCGCCTTCTTGGCACACATTGTGGATAAAGAAGCTGCTGAGCCAAAGCTAGAAGACATTCCAGTCGTGAAGGAATATCCTGAAGTCTTTCCCGAAGACTTGCCAGGATTGCCACCTCAAAGACAAGTCGAGTTCCATATTGACTTAGTTCCAGGTGCTGCGCCTGTAGCTAAGGCACCTTATCGACTTCCGCCCTCCGAGATGCAAGAACTGTCAACACAACTTCAGGAGCTATTGGATAAGGGATTTATCAGACCAAGCTTCTCGCCCTGGGGAGCTCCAGTTTTGTTCGTTAAGAAGAAAGATGGTAGTTTCCGCATGTGTATCGTCTACCGGGAGCTTAACAAGTTGACTATCAAGAATAGATATCCTTTGCCAAGGATTGATGACCTGTTGATCAACTACAAGGTTCAAGTTTTTACTCCAAGATCGATCTTCGATCAGGTTATCACCAGTTGAGAATTCAAGAGGAGAGTATTCCAAAGACGGCCTTTAGGACTCGCCATGGACACTACGGTTCCTGGTAATGCCGTTTGGTCTGACAAACGCGCCAGCAGTATTCATGGATTTAATGAATAGAGTTTGTAAGCCGTACCTCGATAAGTCTGTGATCGTGTTCATTGACGATATTTTAATCTACTCGAAGACGAAGGAAGAACATGAGCAACATCTAAGAGCTATCTTAGAGCTGCTCAAGGAAGAGAAATTATATGCCAAGTTCTCAAAGTGCGAGTTCTGGCTGCGTGAGGTTCAGTTCCTTGGTCATGCGGTTAATGGAAATGGAATCCATGTGGATCCTACAAAGATTGAAGCAATCAAGAACTGGGTGACTCCGAAGACGCCATCCGAGATTCGACAGTTCCTAGGTTTGGCAGGTTATTATCGCAGATTCATTGAGGACTTCTCGAAAATCGCTCAACCTTTGACCACCCTTACACAGAAAGACAAGAAGTACGAATGGGGAGACAAGCAAGAAGAAGCATTTCAGTTGTTGAAGAACAAGCTTTGCGATGCACCCATCTTATCCCTACCCGAAGGTACTGACGACTTCGTGGTATATTGCGACGCCTCTTATCAAGGTTTAGGCTGCGTGCTGATGCAACGACAGAAGGTTATAGCCTATGCTTCGCGCTAGTTGAAGGTTCATGAGAAGAATTACACCACGCATGACTTGGAGTTAGGCGCAGTGGTGTTTGCATTGAAGATCCGGCGACATTATTTGTATGGTACGCGATGCACAATCTTTACTGATCATAAGAGCTTACAGCATATATTCGATCAGAAAGAGCTTAACATGAGACAAAGACGATGGGTAGAGTTGTTAAATGATTATGATTGTGAAATCAAGTATCACCCAGGGAAGGCAAATGTGGTCGCAGATGCCTTGAGTCGGAAAGAAAGAATCAAGCCTATAAGGGTTCGAGCTTTGGAAATGATTGTTCAAACGGATCTCTCATTACGCATTCTTGTCGCACAGAGAGAAGCTCTTAAGGAAGAGAATCTTGAGAATGAATATCTCCATGGGATGGAGAAACAGTTAGTACCCAATGATGAAGGAACGTTGTGCTTCATGAAACGAATTTGGGTTCCTCTGTTTGGTAGTCCGAGAGAAATAATTTTCGATGAAGCTCACAAGTCACGGTACTCAATCCATCCAGGATCGGATAAAATGTACCAGGATTTAAAGGATTTCTATTGCTGGCCGAGATTAAAAGGTGATGTTGCAACGTATGTTGGCAAATATTTGACTTGTGCCAAGGTAAAGGCCGAATATTAGAAGCCTTCAGGTCTTCTGCAATAACCTAAAATACCCATGTGGAAATGGGAGCAGATTTCGATGGACTTTATAATAAAATTGCCAAGAACACCCAGAGGTCACGATACGATTTGGGTAATCGTGGACCGTCTGACCAAATATGCACACTTTTTACCGATCAGAGAAAAAGATAATACTACCAAGCTTGCTGAGCTATACCTGAGAGAGATAGTTGCACGACATGGAGTGCCTCTCTCGATCATTTCTGATAGAGACGGAAGATTCCTATCTAGGATTTGGCAATCCTTCCAAGAAGCCTTTGGTTCTCAGTTAAATCTGAGTACTGCATTCCATCCGCAGACAGATGGCCAGAATGAACGAACGATTCAAACGTTGGAAGATATGTTACGAGCTTACGTGATGGATTTAGGTGGTAGTTGGGACACTCACTTACCCTTGGTAGAATTCTCGTACAACAACAGCTACCATGCGAGTATCCAAGCTGCACCGTTTGAGGCTCTCTATGGACGCAAGTGTCGATCACCGCTATGCTGGGCAGACGCGGGTGATAGACAGCTTGTTGGTCCTGAATTTGTTCAAGAGACGACTGATAAGATTACACAGATCCGAGAGTTCATAAAGGCGGCTCGTGATCGACAAAAGAGTTACGCGGACCAAAGAAGGAAACCGTTGGAGTTTCAAGTGGGAGATATGGTTTTGTTAAAGGTTTCACCCTGGAAGGGTGTAACACGCTTTGGGAAGCGTGGGAAGTTAAACCCAAGATACATTGGTCCATTCAAAATCCTGGAAAGGATTGGTCTTGTAGCTTACAAGTTGGATCTACCCGCAAAACTGAATGGCGTCATGATACATTTCATGTATCAAATCTGAAAAAGAGTCCAACTCAAGAAACAGTTGTCATACCTGCCGATGAAGTCCACATTGACGACACACTCCACTTTACTGAAGAACCTGTTGAGGTTACTGATTGGAAGGTTAACAAGATGCGCAGGAGTAGTGTCAAACTCGTCAAGCTTCGTTGGAACGCGCGACACGGCCCAGAGTTCACTTGGGAGCGTGAGGATCGTATGAAAGCGAAGTACCCACATTTGTTCCCCAAGACCCCTGCAGCTAGTAGCAGAACTTAAATTTCAGGACGAAATTTTCTTAACAGGGGGAGAATGTGACAACCCTCATAAATCCAGGTATCCGTACAATTAATAAATATTAATTAATGCTTAATGACTGTGCTGGATTACTTAATTGCTTTCTGATTACTGCATTACACTTACATGTGCATCACATATTACATAATGTCACATCATTATCACATACAAACCTTATTGACATACATGATGCACAAAGCACAGTTAGCACAATTAACGGATGGAACAGGAATATGCTGACGGGGTTCAGTACATAGACAGACAGTGTTTTGAGACCCAGTATGAGCCAGAAACCAAGTTCTACACTAGTATGGTGTGTAGGGAAGTAAGGACCATAAAACTGCGTCACTAGGTGATAGTTTAAGTGCCGAAAAGTGCCTAAAACCCACATAAAGTGCAGAATTCTGCATATTTCAGCAAAATTCAGCTTTTTAACAAGCTAGTTATGTGCAAAAATTTGACTAAATGGTCCTGAATGCTTTCCTAAGTGTCGCGAATTAAAAGTGTCACTAAAGGTAACATAAAGATCATTAAACGGAATAGCTTGACACTTTAACGAACCGGTATCTAACCGAACTACCGGACTCTACCCGAAACACCAAAATTTTACTAGAAACATTGTTTAATTATTTCTGAGCTAGTCATGATCCCCGAACACCTTAACACCCACTAAAATATCTAGAAACTAACTTAACCAACTATACACTTGGTTTTGAACTAGTAAGTAATCAACTAGTTAAAGCCTACTCTATACCCCCCACCTACCATCGGCCATACCATCACCACCATACCTCAAAGATTTTATTTCCTTTTTATATTAGATCTTGCTTGCTCTTTGTGACAAAATATTTAGGAATGATGGCTATAAGTATGGCATAGAGTTCAAGAGATGATCACATTTCACACACTAACACACACTTCATCTTTCTCCCTCTCCTCCCCAAGCTCTCGGCCGAACACCCCTCTTCACACCACCACCATTTTCCCTTCAAGATAATTCAATCCAAGACCATCCAAGGGTGTAAGGAGGTGTCTAACGAAGTGTGAAGCTTGTGGAACTTCAAAGACCTCTCTCATTAGCTTTTATTCTCCTGATTTCTACACTTGATTCATCCCTAGCCTTGTGCTAGTGGTTAGATCCTTGTACACTCTAGTTTACTTCCATTTTTAGTGGTTAATGTTGAATCATAATCAAGAACATTAAGAACACTAAAGAACATAAGCATGTAACTTGAACATAAGCTTAACATATGATGAAATCTTGATGAGATTATGTTGTTTAGTGTATGTATGATACTTGATTGCTATTTTCTTGAGATTATGATGTTGATCATCATAAGGAGCTTGCTAGATTGTGATTAAACACATGATCTAGCAAATGCAAGCATGAACTTGAAGAATAAAATGATTTCTTGAAAAATAATCATCAAAGTGAGTTAATAATCTTGTAGATCTAAGAATAATGGATGGTTTTCCAAAGGAACCAAGTTCAAAATATGATTTTTAGAAGATCTTGGTTCTTACTTAAACAAACACTATTTTTAGTGGTAAAACAAGTGTATAAACACTCATGAAACAAGAAGAACTCACAAAGAAACATTTTTGTAAAATATGTTTACAAGTTGTAAACACCTAAATTCTTTAAGAATGAGATTTTTAAAGAAATAAACACACTTTAAAGGATAACTAGACCTACTAAATACACCACCAAGTTACTACAAGTTTTTGTGAAATATCAAGTTCATGTTGTTATGTAAATTGCATAGTTTTTGCACTTGGTAAGTGTAAGTTGTTTAGGGATTAATTGTTGATTGTTGTGATGATTTTTGAAAAGAAAATGATATGCTTTAATAGCATGGACACCTCCATTTTTAGGGGAAACTATGGAAAAATTTTCTAAAAATACCAACACTTAGAAAAATATTTTCTAACAAATATTTACTAGTGTATTTTAACTATGGTTTTCGATACAAACTTTGCCATAGATTTTGTTACAAAAATACAAGTATTGGAGGTTGGTTTTTATAAATGAAAATGGGTAAATATATATTTATAATATATATATATATATATATATATTAAGACACTTGTGTGAATATTTGTATACTTGGTGAAATAGTTATATTATTTTAGGGTAAAATAATATAACTTAACAAAATAACATGAAATTTACTATCCAAAATAATACCAAGAATATCATGGAATAAATATATAAGTTACACACATAATATTATGGAACCGAACGACAGAACGTAACTTACAAAATATTCCAGAAAATACCGTCGTAAATATATTTTTGGTAAATCTTATTTTGGATACAAGAAATGAAAATATGATTTCATTATTATTACAAAGTATATCATATTTTCGACAAGGAGAAAATATATTATTTTGGAAGTAAATATATATTTTCTTAGCATATTTAGAAGATATGTAATTTTTGGGAAAAAATATATATTTTCTTGGAATACCTTAATTTGGACAAAATAAGTTTAATTATATTTTCTAAAGTGAGACTTGGAAATATATTATTTTGGAAATTACAAATGCAATAATACAAATATACATGTATAAGATACCCCCATCCTTGGGAAGGAAATACGAAAATAAAATACTTGAGAAGTATTGGTACAAAAATATTGCTTAAACAATTATTCCAAAACTAAATATAATTTAAAGTTAAAATAATTATTTTAACAAGGAGTTATAACTTGGAATAATATTGGGAACATAAGAAATGTAACTCAAAAACGTTAAACTCGGAGCCAAGGCACGGCCCGTTCGTCTAATAGACGTTAGTACACTGTAGGTAGTCGTGTTTGCTGATGAGATCGGAGTTACTAGTTTTGAAGACGCAATACTATGAGTTCATGTCCTTCCTTTTCTTTAAATTGTTTTGTTTATTTACTTCAGGGGTGAAATACATGTTACAAAAGGATTACATACAGATACTATTGGTATGGTTAGCCTAGGAAAGAACCATAGATCATGTGATTGGGTAGGCGGATACTTGGGATCATTAATCCTCGTATCAGGACCGAGGGGCATGAGTGATAGATCTATTTGGGTTTAGCGAGCCCACACCCATGAGGACCAGGGTGGCCCATAGGGTGGCTATGTCTTCCAGCCGGAAGCCCGGTGCAACTTTGCTAGGTTTGAGTCTTCCTACACCGTCACACATATCAGTGGCCTTCCAAACCATTGGTGATCTTTTCCTTGTTTGCTATCATACCGGGGCATTCATACTTATACTGTTTACAAAGGTTTTATACATACTCACGAACACATGAACTCGCTCAACTTTTGTGGATGTTTTTAAACTACATGTATTTCAGGGAACTAAGTGGATCTGGCAGGTGTGTGCATGCGTTTCAAGCTGTGTTTAAAATAAAAGATGTCATCCGAAGTCGTTGGGTTTAGGAGATGTATATTACTCCTGGACGAGATACATGTTTCTAAACCCGGTTTTATTTAAAGTCTTTTGTTGAGTCTTCGTGAACTCATTAAAACATGTTATGGTTTGTAACTTGAATTTGGTGTCGATGTTTTCAGACAAGTATGTTGTGGTATTTTCTAAACTTAATATTTATGGATGAATGTCTTTTGGTTTTATCATATAGCATTGTTATGATTGAATGCTATGGTATTAAGAAGTCACACCAATAACCACGCTTCCGCAAAAGTCAGGGTGTGACACTAGGCACGGCCCCGTGGTCAACTTCTGTTTCTTGTTTTTGTCTTAGGAGATGCTGGCGAGGGGTCAGGCATGTCACGTTATTTCCTTCTTCTTGTAATTATGTTGGTTTTTGGCTGCTTATTTGTTACTTTTGTTTTTTTAAGCTCGTTTGGTCCTGTAAATTCAAAAGAAAGAAAGAAACGTGCTTTTTCCAACATTAGTACTAAAAAGGGTTGATTTTATGCCTCATAATTTATATGTTGCATTCTGCACACATCAATTGGTAATAACATCAACTAGTGTATCTCTTGAGTGAACATGTAGCCCCTTTGGTGAGTTATTTGATACTTTTTCCTTGACAAAGTGATAATCTAAGGCAACCGGTTTGATTGTTGAGTAATAAATTGAATTTACACATAAGTATGTGCCATTGCAAAGAAGGGCATTGAATTCACCATCCATAACATGACGCCATGTTGGATCTTTCAAGGCATGGATATGAAAAATTGGTTAATTCGTGGTTGGAATCGGGTGAGCTGTAATGGTGTGGGTATTTATTTTGTTGTTGTATATTATTTTTAGTTATTTTTGTTTTCTTTTATTTTTTTATTCTTCTTGTATTTATTTTCTTTTTGTATTTTTATTTAAATGAATGTTGTGAGTGTGTTCCCTATATAACCCTCATGAGATCTACTCGTCATCCCGAGCTATTGAGAGGTTTAAAAGGGCTTGTTGCATATGCTAAATGTAACCGTGATTTCTACGAAAGTGTGTTAGGTTTGTTATTGTAGTAAAATTCCTTTTCCATAAAATCAATGTTAAATAATAACATGGCTTGCTAAATTCTTTATTAAAATGGTAAAATTGGTTTAACTAATAAGTTTTGATGGTTGTGAGAAGCTTGCTTCTACACAAGGATTAAGACTTGTAGGTACACGTATGTTCATGAGTACAACCTTTTTCATTGAAGAACGAAGAGCACACATGGAATGAACGAAAACCAGGTGCGTATGTTTCTTTTTAGCTTTGATTATTAGTTAGTTAATAAGTGGAATTTATTGTGTATAATTTTGACCGGGGTGAAGTTTGGGAGGTTGATTGTGTCACATCCCTTATGCGTTTTAAAAGCTCTCATTCTTACACATTGAGGACAATGTTGACCTCAAGTGTAGGGATGGGGAGAAAAAGTTGTGATTTGAACCCTTCATTTAAACACTACACATTGAGGACAATTTTTACCTCAAGCGTGGGGATGGGGGAAATTAAGAAAAAAAAATTCAAAAATGACCTTGTTTGAGCAATCTAAAAAACACAAGTAACTGAGTTAATGAGGGATGGCACAAACCATTTAGTCTTTTATCATGGTCAAGTTCTAATTAGTAACATGACGGGTATTGAGCGAGTGGTTATTTGGGAATAATCCACTTAAGAAACTAATGTGTCTTGCATATCACATATCATATCCTTTTCACGTGAGATTTTGAGCCACATATACATATCATAGATATATTTCTTTGTTTGAGTGTGCCATTAATCGCGTATTGTAAAACTTGCAACTTTTGATGCGTTTGAGACCATAGACCGAATACGAGCACAAGAGTGATTAAGGCATTAGGTAAACCTTTTCTTTTTACACCATTTATTCTATCCTTACCGAACATCTATCCCTTAGTCGCCAACTTTGAGCCTAACCCTTTCGTCTGACCAACCTATTTAGCCATTTGACCGTCAAACTTTTTTAATTTTAACCTGTGTGATGAAAATTCGATTGTAGGATTAGTTTGTTTTGAAAACTTATAGCTTATTTAAAAAAATCAAAAATTCAGAAATCAACATGAAAAATAAGAGAAAAATGTTGTGAAAAAGCACAAAAACATGCATTTGTAGTTTGTTGAATAAAAGGCGAAAAGTTTTGCCTCATAGTTTGATGTTCGTAGTTAGTTTCGTTTGGTAGTTTTTGTAATAAAAATCGAGTTTTCATCACCTTAACCACTTTTAAAATATCTTATTCCATACCCTTAGCCTAGCCCCTGTTACAACCCTTAAAGACCTTTTGACTTGTGCTTAGTATTCGTGTTCAATGGTGGAGAATGATTGAGTTGCAAGCATATGCGGGTACGTGTTTGAATCGGTTTGATTGTTTACTTGAGAATTGCTAATTTATAATTATTAGCTAAATTTTAAACCGAGTGGAGAGAACATAGTGAGGGATATGTATGATGTGTTATTTCAAGAGCGGGTTAATCTTGGGTAACCATTTTATGTTGTAAGACCCTAACACGCTTTAAGTGAAAAGACGCAGTGGAAATACGTGCCATAAAATTTCTTTCATTACAAACGTCTTGACTTACTTGAAAGTTTGTTTTACTATGAATCTTTTACATAAATAAGGTATAAGTCATGTTTACTAAAGTACATACTCAATTATCCCCGTACAATCTACTTTGTGACCCGATCTTCGATCTCTATTCCTCGTGATAACCGCCTGCGATTCGTACAACCTGCACTCACCACATGCATTCATAACATTAGTATACAATACATAAACAAGATTCAATCTCGTACACTTCCCATTTCCTTATCTTTCTAACTTTAAGCATTTCATCTGCATATCCATGACCTGGTGAGTCTTCAATAATGTACCTGCATTACCTTTCATTCTCAAGGCACACTATTAATAACGTATCACTCAACGTACCTAAATCACGCGTACGTACATTCTTACATGCATACATACACATCTGCATACGTACATGCCTTCCTATATCTCTACAAACATGCATAAACTCATACGTACCTTCATATATACCAAACACACATCTACATACGCACATACATTACTACGTCTCTACATACGTACATAAACACATACGTATCTTCACATATACATAAATGCATATCTACATACGTACATACATTACTACGTCTCTACTTACTTGCATACTCACATTTACACATTCAAGATCTTACCGAACCCTTGTATACTCATACATACCTTTATGCTTACATACGTAGAAATCCACATGCATACATACCTTCCCATATCTTCACATGCATACATACACTCAGACGTACCTTCACACATACATATATATACACATCTACAGATGTACATACCCATATATACACATACAAGCTCTCACATACTTCTTACATAATCATACATTAATTACATGGGACTTAGACTTAGATTTATAGCCCGTAGACATCTAAGGAACCATCAAAATCATGTTTGGAAAGTCCGCCGTAGTCCACGGATAACAAACCGAAGCCTACGATACATAAATCAACTTAAATAACAAATTTTTAGGTTTTTGAACTTGGGGAGGGCGTCGGCGACGGCCCTTGCAATTACCCGTAGCCAAAAATCCCCGTAGACAGTCAAATAACCCGTCAGCCAAAAACTCACTTTCTGGAGCCCGTCGGCGACGCCCCGATACCCGTCGGCGACGCACTCTAGAATTTGCAGTTTTCTGCAGTTCCGTTTCGTCGTCCGTACGCACTAAAACGTGCATAACTTTTGAACAGTTTACCCGTTTAACCTCCCGTTTCCTCCTACATGCTTGTAAATTCACATTCTATCATATGAACTTGAAATCCAACATCCGATTAAGGAAAATATTCACTTAAAGCTTTCGGCTTTATATACCCGCTTTCACTTATTCGACCCGTTCATGCATTCATCAACATAACTTGATTGTTTGACCTAAATTCCCCATGAACCTTATAATTTCGACGTCGTCTATTATATAAGGTTCCAAACACGGGTTTCTTGCAACATCTCAACAACCTTTTAAAGTCATTCGCCCGATATACCTATCAAGGGCATTTTTGTCAACTTCGCTCCATCCTTTACAACAAAGGACTTCATTTCTTATTTAGCCAATCTCACTACTTAACTATAACTCTAATTACACATACCTGGCTCGGATCAACGCTATGACCTGTTTTAATACTTCATCCCCTAAATTGCTCATTAATAGCATCGAATTTCCTTTCGCTATTCATTTTGTGAATTCACAACGCTTGACAAAACAATTCATTAATTGATATTGTCAAATGGTGATATCTTCACCATTTGACCCGTTAAATCTAAATATCCATTTTATCCTTGTGGGATTTTAATTATCCATCATCCCATCCGTGTAACTTATTCCTTCGTTAATTCGCAACCAAAATTACCATAATACCCTTTTATCCCTTTTTAACCATCAAACCTAGTTTCTTGTCATGAACACATGTTCCGACCCGTATCAAAACTTGTCGGAACTTCATACCTCATTTATAAACTTATCATATTCATAATCTATACAATGAAGAGGTATTCTACAAGGAGGGTGTAAGCTTAACTTACCTTGCATCCGAGTACGCTTCCCGTGCACATAAGTTCCATTTGACCCGCTTCTTTCCCAAGCTTCCATGTTGCTTATCAAGCATCAACTATCATATATCATTCTCAAGATAGTTAGCTTATTCATCATTCATCACAACCTTTTCATTACACGGATCTTATATGGAATTTATCATTCAACCTTATAACATGCTAATCTATCATTTCTTATCCGATTTCTTTAAACATTCACACACATGTTTGATTCCAAACATAATTAACATAAGTAAATCATCAATTTACATCACATTATCTAAAACCCACTTCATAACTACATTATTAATCACTTACTAGTGATCTACTTAAGTTCTTCATAATATCATCATACCCTTGGTGTATGTACTACCTTCTAAACATAAAGTACAACTAGTTCATGCACAATCTCCTAATCTCATACATAATTCATCCAAATCCTTCTACTAATCAACATAAATCATCCATGCATGAACATCAAACATATTAGCATCACATTTCTTTCAATTCCTCTAGCAAGAATCCATCATACACATCATAATACATCAATCTTAAGCAAGAAGTTGGACTTGGGTGATCTTTCAAGTCGTCATCATCACCATAATCAACGGGTTTCACTTAAAAACATCAAATTAACCCAAACCATGCATAATCCATGTTCCAAATGATTAATCTAACACATACTCATGCTCAATTTCATACAAATTCGTGATTTACAACATAACCCACTTCGTGCATAATCACCAATCTAACTTTTAAGACATACCTTGCGATCCCCTTGTGAAGGTGATCATTAATCTATGCTCGGTTATGAGTTTAAGCTTCATCTTGCCTTTCAATTTGAAGATTTTGAAGAAACTAGGGTTTGAACCCTCTTTCTCCTTCCTGATCATCGACACACACACACACACTATGTGTGTGTGGTGTTTTAATTTTTTGTTTTATAAAATCATGTTTCCCACATAGCGGTTTTGGTCCCTCTAGTTTCATTTTGGTTAAATAAGAGATTAAAACTCATTTCTTTATATCAACCGGGTTTTAATTTACCAAACCCGTTTTTGGGGTGTTACAAGTCTACCCCCCTTAAATGAGGTTTCGTCCCCGAAACCTTTCTCATCTCCTCTTACACATAAACATCTATGTTTGACTTAATAGTCATATCAAGAGTTCTAACATTATCATCAACAATTTAGCAGTTAGCATATTTCATTCAAACATTCATTATACTAGATGATTACTCATCTATAATCCTTTCACAACTTCTTATGTACATGCTATTACACATTCCATGTTTCATTCCTTACATGCAATTCTTTTATTCTGGTTACTTATTTTGCCTATCTTTGCAGTTTGACCTTTTTATGGTAAACTGACTTTTCTTACTTATCATAGATGCATTGGGGTACACATTCGTACTTCCTTACATTCATGCTTACTTATAAAGGCATTCATTACATCCTTTTTATGTTTTAAATCCGTCCCACAGATTTAAACGTAACATCCATACCCTTCATTCCTTCTATGTTTGAATCCATCTAGCGGTTTCAAACATGTCATTCGTACCTTTTCTTCCTTACATGTGTTGAATCCGCCTCGCGAATTCAAACAGGTAATTCATACTTTATTCCTTTCATGCTTCGAATCCATCTCGCGGATTCTAACACATCATTCATACTTTAACTTCTTTCATGTTTCGAATAAATTACATCAAATTAGGCATAAAACTAACCCTTTTTTAGTACTAATGTTGGAAAAAGTGTGTTTTGTCTTCCTTTTGAATTTACAGGACCAAATGAGCTTAAATGAGCAAAAAGGAACAAATATACAACCAAAACCAACATAAATACAAAGAAAAGAAATAAATGTGACATGCCCAACCCCTCGACAGCATCCCCAAAAGCAAAAGCAAAAGCAAAAACAAGAAGCAGAAGACTGACCACGGGGTTGTGCCCACTGGACACGGGGGCGTGGTCAGCCGCCTGCAGAAGAGACAAAGCAGTGGAAGCTTCTACGCCCACCACGGGGGCGTACCCAGCTCAGCATGGGGCGTGGTCAACGCTAAGATACGCAGAATCTTGCAAAATATTGGTAGTACAGATACGCTTCTGCACACGGGGACGTGTCCACTGGACACGGGCCGTGTTGAGCCCTATGCTGACAAAAGAAATTAATGAAGGAAGAGAAAAGCCCGGCCACGGGGGCGTGTCCGCTGGACACGGGGCAGTGGCCGGGCTTCTGTTCAGGCTATAAATAGGGGTGCTTGGCTCACTTCAAAGGCATCCCTTGGCAAACCACCACTCTCCCACTTTGCCACCACTCCACCACCACTACAACACCCACATCCACCACCATCATCCATCATCCACCTTAGAGTGTGTGTAGTAGTCTCGAGATCCAAGATTGATAGTAAGAGTTCTTGCCAATCAAAGGCCATGTTTGGTTAAGCATCTTACATCACTTGGTGAAGACAAGTCTTTAATGTATTACTTTTGATTTTTAATATTTTCGCACTTTTTATTTGGTTTTGTATTAATGACTAATAACTAGTTTCTTATGTTGAAGGTGAAACTTCTTTATCATTTGTCCGTGGTGTCTTGGCATTACTTTACTGTCTATATAAAGTAAAAGATTTACACTATTCATATCTCTACGGTCTATATAGAGATATGTTGGCTACCTGGTCGGGGGTTAAGGGAATGGTTTATTAAGGTTCTTGCCTTGTTTAGTGTATAGATCCTGCAAGGACCTGGGTCAAGCTTAGTAGGACCTCATATGTAAACTACTATTAATACATTAAACCGGCTATTTGGGATTGTATCCCTGCTAACTCAAACCACTTAGCCGAGGGTAACGTCACCTTCAAAAGAGGGGCCTACCACTTTTCGCATTAATAACTTAATTAATTATCTTTCAATATTCCGACCCTTTGGGATTGTATCCTTGCTGACTCAAACCACTGGGTTGAGGGTAACGTCACCTTCAAAAGAGGGGCCTACTACTATAACTAAGATAATCACTTAAAAAGTGCAGAAGTGCGAAAATCATCAAAGGATACGTTAAAGGCAAGTCAGATCCAAGTGATTCATCTTGTCTATCTGTTTTTATTTTATTTTTATTTATGCATTTTTAGTTTTTATTTTTCATGTTTTAAAATATTTTCTCAAAAATTATAGATTGATTAGACATTGAGGATAAACCGGAACTAAAAGCTCTTGCGTCCTTGGACGACCTCGGTATCTTACCAACGCTATACTACGCTCACGATGGGTGCACTTGCCCATGTGTGTGTTTAGTGTTAGTATAATATCGTGTTTTATAAATTTAAAACTTGACTAATGTGTAAAATGGGCTTAAAATATCAATAAAAACATATCACACCCGACACACACCATACTTACACATGCATGCTCTCAAGGGAAGTTAATGATATACCAATTAAAGTATGGTTTAGATCCCTAAATATTTTGGAAATAATAAGGGAATATGTGTATCCCGACATGATACCATTTAGTATTCTAAAATCGATGCATCGTCTAAATGGTTATCAAATCCACAACCTGAAGCTTGTGTGATTGTGGCTTAGCTAATGTGATAGCAAGCATATTAATCAAGATTACTATTTGTTACAAAGCCAATAATCATGAAAGGAGCAAAAGTTCATTTAGGTACATATAGTTTTATATATAGTACCATCAATTCACATCAAGCCAATAAGTTATAGTTCTCCCCATATAGTTGGTTTTTGGTCAGGAACCAAAGATGTCTCATCAAATATTTTGGTTGTGCGACATTTATTGAAACTCATCCACCACACCGCACAAAGATGGGACTTCTAAAAAGTTTGAGAATATGTTGGGTATGAATAATTGTCTTTGATTGAATACTTAAAGCCATTAGTGAGAAATTTATTTATGGCTCATTGGTTTTCACTTTAGTGAATGAATGTTCCCAACATTAGGGGGAGATAACAAGTAGTTGGAAAGTGAAAAGTGAAATGAATTATCATGTCATCTTGATCCTCAGACTATAAGCTATGAACTAGAAGTTTAAAGTATAATTCATTTACAAATATTAAAGAACAAATTACCAGACAATTTCATTGACCTAAATAGAGTGACTGAGTAAGTCACATAATCAACTGCTTATGCTACAGTTATATTTGTGTCCCAAGAGGACAATCACATATTTTGTAATGAGTCTGCTGCACGCCTGAAGCATGGTAGACTAGTCGAATCCAATAATAAAATTCCTTGAAAATTGGAGCAAGTAATTAAGATGGTCAAGTCGAGGTTATAGTAATAGGATCTCCTTTAGAGACATTAGACATGATGGTTTAAGAAGAACCTCGGTACCTGAAAATAAATAGATCTCAAGAAGTTGTATCATGTCTAAGATATGTATGGAATTGAATAAAAATCGACGTCGTTATACTTTTGTATATAATGTAGCGCTTAAAATGATTAAATGATGAGGATCAAGATTTAAGATCTGCCTATGAATGAATATTAAGAAATGATTGGCCAAAATAGAAAGACGCAAATAAGGCAGAGTTTAGTTCTCTAATGAAATTGAAAGTTTCTAGAACAACAGGTTATACAACTGAAGTTATAAAATAAGTTGGATACAAATGTGTCTTTTACGCGAATCATGTGAAAATCAAATTAAGTGATATAAGTCAAAATTGGTGGCACAAGAATTTTTGCAAAGACTTATGACTGATTATGAGGAGACGTATTCTCCCATGGTGGATGTTTTGACTTTCCAATATCCTATTAGTCTGGTAATATATAAAAGAGAATTGACATGCGTCTTATGAAAGTTATGTATCACTTGATAATAAGTCATATAAAAATAAGTTCTCGAGAATATTATGATTATTATATAAATTCGGATCTGAATACGTATATATGTTGTATATGTTATTGAATTTAATATAACTGGAACTTCCCATGAGTATCCAAAAGCGATTGAGTGCTTAAGAAGATAATTGAAACACCTTATGGATGTAATTATTGTGCACCAATTGTGACACCTGTGTCACTTCAGTCATCAAACAAATACCAAACCAATGAAATATTTTATTTCATATTTGGGATTTGTATAAATGTGTGTATCTTTTGCACATATCAATTCTTGTTCGATTTCAAGCTTTAAATCGCTTTCTGGAAGGTTATACGCGCACTGATGCGCAAATATAACCAGTTTAATGAAACGAACACTCCGAAATAGTGAAATAGGCTTAACATACCTTAAAAAACCTTTACATAACTTAGAAATAAATTTTGGAGGGTTTGGTGTGGCGAAATCAAGTTTAATCGCTTACAGGGACTAATTTCGACAAACTGTGAAAGTATGCCGATTTGTACTGTAACGAACATTCCGGAACATGACCATAAGTTAAAAATACCCTAAATATCCTTTTCGTAGCTTACAAATAGGCTTTGAGCGGTTCGGTGTGCTAAAATAAACTTTTTGGTCATTCAGGGACTAAAAGCGTCAAAAAGTGCATAAGTTTGCATTTTAGCGCATATCTTACGTTCTGACATCCGGACATCCAAAACTTTATGTAATCATTAAAATATTTTATTTTAGTGATTGGCGTGATAAAATTCCATTCGTCGCGTAATTTGGATCGTTTTTCGCATTCGTTCGTGTTTCGTCGTAATTAACTGAACAACGCAACCGTACGACCAAACGAACCGACATCCGAGATATTTTTGAGCATGTTTCATGTTCCCTATACTTTAACTTCATTTTAGAGCCTTGAAATGGGATTAACGGGGCTTAAACGTGTCAAAAATGCATCAAAACTATGTTTTGCACATTCAGGGACCAAAATTGACATTCTGCCATAGTTATCCAAATAGGGATTCCCTTTGTGGTATTCCTATAGTCTCAAAGGTGTATTTTGATGTACTAGGTCTGAATGAATTCTTAAATCACATTATTTTTGTTCACCAGACCGGTTGGTAGTATGATATAGCGCTATAGGATTTGACACCCCATTCCTGTTGTCATGGAATGTCTGAAACCAATTTATTTTTCTCCATCCAAATAGGGATTGCCTTTGTGGTATTCCTATAGTCTCAAAGGTGTATTTTGATGCACTAGGTCTGAATGAATTCTTAAATCACATTATTTTTGTATATTTAGTTATACTCCCAAAAGTATAGTTTGATATGCTCTTATATGTGATAATGTACAAGACCAACATATATTTTATCAAATCATTAAAACATAGTTTGATATGTTATTTTCAAAACCAAAGCATAGTTTAATATGTTATTAATAAATCCAAAGTATACTTTTGATATACTACCGAAAATTATTATTTTTAACAACTAAAGCATATTTAATATACTATTTGTTTTACAATTGGGTTTTGGTTAGTGTTTAGATAACGGGACGGGTGTAATATGATGAAAACATGGTAGATACGCCGCTGGTACTTCTTATATATAAGTGTTTTCTTCACATTACATCCCGTAGCGTTGTTTAGTACACTTGGGTTAACGATTTTGGAACTGAAATATATTTTAATATATTACTTATTCAACTTTCTTACAACCAAAGTATATTTTTATATATGCTATAAATCTTTTCTCAAAATATTGTTTTTCAAACAATATATTTTATACAAACTCATTTTACTTAATTATTTAATTTCCTGTGTATTATTATTTTATATCATCTGATTTCTTATAAATTTTTGTATGATTTATAAAAGAAAACCTTTTACAAGGATCATGACTACTTTTGTTAAACAATTTTTTTTTCTAAACTTATAAGTCATGAATCCTAATTACAATAAAACCTATGTATCTCACAGGCATTTTTATGCTGACGTACCTATTTTTACACATGTTTCAGGTGCTATTATGTGATGATTGATGGTGCATGCTATACATAGGATGAACTCGTGCCTTAGCGACTTTAAAATTTGAAAGATAATAGTTGTATTTATCTGATTTGTAATAAAACAATGAGTTCATTATTTCAATAAAACGAAATTATTTATTCCATGGTTGTGAAACAATGATTATGTTACAACACTCCCCGACGTTTCCGCCACGTTTTGTTGTTTTACGTGGTCGGGGTGTGACAAAAAAGTTGGTATCAGAGCCAATGGTTATAGGGAATTAGGTTATTAGTAATCCTTTGACCTAGACTATAACCTTCCTAGGACCCTAACACAAGTTATCTTGTGTTTAGTTTTAAAACAATACCGTCACTTATCCTTAGGTGACAACCTCAATAAGAACACAAATTTCAATCCCGCTTTGAAAACTAATCATCTGTTCTAGGATGATTAATTATAAGGTTTTGAACCCTCTAAGTTTTCAAAATCTCGTCAAAGTTGGGTCTTATAATGTGAACACGTGCAAACTGGAAGGGTGGGTGCCTGTACCCTGGGTCTTCTGTCTAAGGCTAGAGTGTTCGTACAAATCCGCAATATCGGACCAGTCACTCTTACCTGGGAACTCTTGGGGTGAGTATCCACTTATAGGCGAGCATGTCTTCGCGATACATTTTATTGACCCATTTACTTTAATTAGTCACCGTCTCATTTGTTTGCCTTAGGTAACAAACAAATGATCGCAATTTTTGTGCATTGTCATTTTGTTTCCATTTCACTTGTTTCCTCCCATATCTTTCATTATCTTCATGATGCCTCTTCATCGCAACAACAATGTCCAAACTAAGTGTTGCAATTGCCCAACAATTTGACGTCGTACTCCAGAAGACCGTTGATTTGGCTATCACCATGACTCGCCTCAGGGATGAAGCCTACAAGGGAACTGCTCCTTGGTGCAATCAATGCAACCGTCATCATCTGAATCAGATACCCTGTTTCAAATGTACCCACGGTGGACGATGGGGACATTAGGTTAACATGTGCCACTTTGCAATCCAAAGCAAAGCTGTTGCAAATCCTGTTGCTGCTCAACCTCCTGCAAGGAAACCTTATGCCAGTACTGCGCCGATGTGCAACAAATGTAATGTACCTCACCAAGCTTACCTGCAGTATCGTCTGTGTGCATCACGTGGACGACTCGGTCACCTGACAAATGCTTGTCAATTCAACCCAAACCAAGGTGGCCTAAACCAACCCCAAGTCAACCCTGCTCGTGTGATCGACTTAACATACGTAGTACCCAACCTTCAAATTCTGCTTCATATGTCGCCTTGGCATATCTAGTACCTCAACTTCATGAACTTTCTATCTTGTGTATCGACTTAAGCACGTTTAGTGCAAGGTTTTGAAACACCTCTCTTTACAAAAATTCCAAAATCCAAAATAGGATCTTTCTATCCTCATAATTAGATCCTTGTGGATAAATATCGCTCAAATCGGAACCCTTAATTGAATTATTCGTATGCCCTAATACGTATGTTACAATTCAATAAGGATAAAACCGAATTCTTTTTAAGATCTTTCTATCTCCATAGTTAGATTCTTGAAGATGTTTAAAGTGCCAAATGAAATCCACGGATTGGATTCCTGGCATGCTTTAAATGCCCGTATCCAAAAATCAAGTTAAACAATTATGTGATTTTGTGCTTATGTGATTCCTTTTATGTTTTGTGTTTTTATGTGATCCATCCAAATCCTCGTAGAATCTTCCATATCTCATATGAGGGATTCATAGTAGGATATCCAAAGGTACTATCTTCAATCCTTAATGGACTTTTACGTTGTAGTAAAGTCCCTTGGGTTATGAAGTACTATTCTATAATTGGACCCCTTGAGTGGTCTAGTTAAACAGATTGATTTAAAAATCTGGTTAGGAATATCATGTGATGATATAATTAAAAAGATCCCTTAAGTGGTCTATTTAAGGAGATCGTACGACGGTCTAGTTAAGAAGATCATGTGTTGATCTAGTTAAAAAGATCGTTCGTTAATCTAGTTAAAAAGATCCTTTGGTGGTCTAGTCAAGTCGCTTCATGATTATTCAATTGATTTTTCCCCTACGCATTATGAAATAAACTGTGCGGACTGTGCAAGGAATTACGTAATTATGGATGCATACATAATTATGGAACTCAGTGCACAGAAACCACAGCAAGTTTTGTCATGTGTTAAGACCTATAGTAACAAGAATAACGATACGGGAACAATGTAAAAATGGGCATGGTGGATACGCCGCTGGTACTTCCTATATATAAGTGTTCCTTATTACATTGCGAACGTAGCGTTATTTAAGTTACTAGAAGTCCTGGACCTTGACCAATGTCATTTATTCTTACACTCTACAACACTGATCTCAAACACACACCAAGTTTCCTATGATAAGTCTTCATAAAAAACGTTCTTTTGTCCGTAGTTCGAAACTCCATGTTTTGTTACTACAAGGACTTCACATTGATAGTTGGAAATTTCGCTAAGAATCCAAATATGGCCCAAAGTTTTACTTAGGGTTCGAGGGATTCGTTCGAAAGCGAAATCATCACAGTTGTCTTCACAAGTTTCCCCTAAAATTAAATTTCGGGGCGAAATTTCCTAAAGTAGGGGAGACTGTGACACCTGTGTCACTTCAGTCATCAAACAAATACCAAACCATTGAAATATTGTATTTCATATTTGGGATTTGTATAAATGTGTGTATCTTTTGCACATATCAATTCTTGTTCGATTTCAAGCTTTAAATCGCTTTCTGGGAGGTTATACGCGCACTGATGCGCAAATATAACCAGTTTAATACAACGAACACTCAAGAATAGTGAAATAGGCTTAACATACCTTAAATAACCTTTACATAACTTAGAAATAAGTTTTGGAGGGTTTGGTGTGGCGAAATCAAGTTTATTCGCTTACAGGGACTAATTTCGACAAACTGCGAAAGTATGCCGATTTGTACTGTAACGAACATTCCGGAACATAACCATAAGTTAAACATACCCTAAATATCCTTTACATAGCTTAGAAATAGGCTTTGAGGGGTTCGGTGTGCTAAAATAAACTTTTTGGTCATTCAGGGACTAAAAGCGTCAAAAAGTGCATAAGTTTGCATTTTCGCGCATATCTTACGTTCTGAATAGATCCGGACATCCAAAACTTTATGTAATCATTAAAATATTTTATTTTAGTGATTGGCATGATAAAATTCCATTCGTCGCGTAATTTGGATCGTTTTTCGCATTCGTTCGTGTTTCGTCGTAATTAACCGAACAACGCAACCGTACGACCAAACGAACCGATATCCGAGATATTTTTGAGCATGTTTCATGTTCCCTATCCTTTAACTTCATTTTAGAGCCTTGAAATGGGATTAACGGGGCTTAAACGTGTCAAAAATGCATCAAAAACCATGTTTTGCACATTCAGGGACCAAAATTGACATTCTGCCATAGTTATCTTAGGAAGGGACCAAAATGAAAAATCTAAATTCCAGCTTGTTCCAGCTGTTCCCCTCATTTGCACATGGTTTTAATGAAACTAGGGACTCCCATGGTTTCACAAAACCATGGGCACATGTGTACGGATGAGATCGAAGCTTGTTTTACGATGAACGATCTTAACGGTTGTGCAAAAACTATATAAACCCCACCCCCCTTTGCTCTCAAACTCACATTTGATCTGATTTTGGCCCTCTAATTTGGAGTATACACTTCATACCTGAGGGTAAATCGGATCAAAACTTGTGGGGACCCTTTGTAAGTATTCCTTCGTTCTTTTTATGCGTTTTTAGCTTAAAAGTCAAACTGCGTTTGAGTTTCTGCATTGACCAGTTTATGGTCAATGTGAAGTTCGTTTAAACTTCATAACGTGAGTGTAATCACGATGGTTATAGTCCCTAGTGACTATACCTACTGATTACCACGTTATCAAGGTTTAGTGATGAGTCGTAGTTTCGGCCAAAATGCGTATTCTCGCGTATTTTGTAACCAAACTACTTTTAGGTATCAAAACCGTTTGTTTTGATACCAAACCTGTTTTCTAACTTAACTAAACATGTTTTAACATGTTTAGCTCGTCACTTTAGGTTTAGTGCTTATGTAGAGTCGTAAGTCAAGCGGTCTAAACAACCGCTTAAACTTTCAAACTAGACCCGTTTGGTCGATCATTAGGATCTGACCAAACACATTAGGTGACCATAGTTGTATAGGGAATAACCTTCCGAGGTTATACCTTATGTTCACGTCGTTTAGCTAGTTGTATGATAGGTAGTTTATATGCCTTAGGGAAAATTACCAAAATACCCTTTTTACGCATAAATTCATTTTAAGCATATGTAACGTAAATTTTTACATCTAAACTGATTTAGGTAACATTATTAGACATGTTAAGGCATATAATACTTGTCATAGGACTAGTTAGGCGGTCTGAACGCGTTTTACGTGAACGACGCGTTAGAGTAGTGTAAGCTACCTAAACGGGTCGTAATGGGTCATAAGCACTTAGGTTAGGTTTCGTTTTAGTATGTAGGCCTTGTTAAACCATATCATATGAGATCCCACACTCATTTGGTTTACGAGACCTCATCCTATCCGATCTTCCGATTTAGGTCCGGTTTATTTATGTAGTTACCTATATTAGGTGCCGTTTGATTTCCGTGCTCCCTCTAGCTTGCTTGGTAGTTGTTCAAGACTTCTAAGCACCCTCAAGTGAGTACATAGTCCCCTCTTTTACTGTTTTCAAAGTTTTGGGGTGAAGCATATGTACCTATTTGTTATGTTCTTGTTTTCAAAAGTATAATTGATTATACATATTAGTACTTATCTTTTTACAAACTGAATGATTATTTATGGTTTAAACTCTAATTTTTCAAAGATTATAAAATTAATCGCTGGATAGTACTTATTTTTGTTCACCAGACCGGTTGGTAGTATGATATAGCGCTATAGGATTTGACACCCCATTCCTGTTGTCATGGAATGTCTGAAACCAATTTATTTTTCTCCATCCAAATAGGGATTGCCTTTGTGGTATTCCTATAGTCTCAAAGGTGTATTTTGATGCACTAGGTCTGAATGAATTCTTAAATCACATTATTTTTGTATATTTAGTTATACTCCCAAAAGTATAGTTTGATATGCTCTCATATGTGATAATGTACAAAACCAACATATATTTTGTCAAATCATTAAAAGATAGTTTGATATGTTATTTTCAAAACCAAAGCATAGTTTAATATGTTATTAATAAATCCAAAGTATACTTTTGATATACTACCGAAAATTATTATTTTTAACAACTAAAGCATATTTAATATACTATTTGTTTTACAATTGGGTTTTGGTTAGTGTTTAGATAACGGGACGGGTGTAATATGATGAAAACATGGTAGATACGCCGCTGGTACTTCTTATATATAAGTGTTTTCTTCACATTACATACCGTAGCGTTGTTTAGTACACTTGGGTTAACGATTTTAGAACTGAAATATATTTTAATATATTACTTATTCAACTTTCTTAAAACCAAAGTATATTTTTATATATGCTATAAATCTTTTCTCAAAATATTGTTTTTCAAACAATATATTTTATACAAACTCATTTTACTTAATTATTTAATTTCCTATGTATTATTATTTTATATCATCTGATTTCTTATAAATTTTTGTATGATTTATAAAAGAAAACCTTTTACAAGGATCATGACTACTTTTGTTAAACAAATTTTTTTTCTAAACTTATAAGTCATGAATCCTAATTACAATAAAACATATGTATCTCACAGGCATTTTTATGCTGACGTACCTATTTTTACACATGTTTCAGGTGCTATTATGTGATGATTGATGGTGCATGCTATACATAGGATGAACTCGTGCCTTAGCGACTTTAAAATTTGAAAGATAATAGTTGTATTTATCTGATTTGTAATAAAACAATGAGTTCATTATTTCAATAAAACGAAATTATTTATTCCATGGTTGTGAAACAATGATTCTGTTACAACACTCCCCGACGTTTCCGCCACGTTTTTTTGTTTTACGTGGTCGGGGTGTTACACCAATACTCTAATAAACATACATAGAAAATGTGTACTTGGTTATTATGGGATCTCAATGTACACAGTGTACAAACATGGTACAATATTGATTTTACAAATAAAGCAAGTGTTTAAGACATCCTTGCATATAATATAAAATCAATGAGGAGGTTTGTGTGTCAACACTCCTAAAGAGTGTATGCACATACATTGTCGGTCAAAGTGGAAAGGAGTACGGGAATGTATATTTATAAAGTTCAAAAAGATAGTATGGACTAAAATAGTCGATTCAAATGTGGTATAATCGACTTACTAATGAGCTCAGCAAAGAGAGAAATACATAAATTGTAGTGAATACATTTGTTTTCATTAAAAGAACAATATGAGGTTTAGGAGTATTCTAATATATGTTGATGATATCATTAAATCTCCAGAAAAGATAAAAATGAACTCAATTATTAAAGGAAGAATTTGCAAATTAAAGATGGTATTGTAAATATGTGGCTTGATATGTTGAACAAGCATTTGTATTATTATTACCCATCAATCATAATACATCTAGAAGATGGTGGACATTTTTATACGCACAAAGCTTATAGTATACGTACATTTTATGATGTCCAAGTAGTTGGTATAGAAAATGACACTTATCATCTCCTATCAAATAAGCAAAGATCATTGGTCCAGAAGTACCATAGTTCAATACAAATTGTATATCTTGCTAGTATGTATACACGGACATATGTCATGAAATTCATTGATAAGATATAACTCGTGTGTAGCGAGGAGATAATGTAACGGGTAAAACACAAATTTTTATACCCTTAAGGTACAAAAGATATTGATTCATATTTTACTAACCCATCAAGAAGTTTGGTTAGTTTTGTAAGTGCATGGAATGTAACAAAACAAATTCATGGATCTTGTGGTATCTACTTACAAGGCAATTAAAATTTCACCTGAAGATCATACATTAATGCTCACTAAAGGATTTGACATTAATGGATCAAGCAACATACCAAGACATCAATGGATTACGAAGTTTGGAGCAACTTTTAAAGAATCCGGACCTGAGTCACTTATAGGATACATGTAAAAATGAGGGGAGTATTATTCAAGTTGCAATCTTTTTCCCAGAACTAAGTTTTATCCCAATGGGTTTTCTGAGTAAGGTTTTTAATGAGGCAACATACCTGATCCAAAAGTATCAGGAGGAGAAAATACGCGTTGTACTCTTTTTCCCTTAGCTGAGGTTTTGTCCCACTGGGTTTTCCTAGTAAGGTTTTTAATGAGGCAGTATCACCAAGCGTATTAAAGGTATGTGGATAGTCAAGGGGGAGTGTTATGAATGTATCATTTATATGGTGACTCTCTACATACATAACTCCTATAACTCCTATCTCTTTAATTTCTTTTCTATTAATGTATGTGCCTATATATGGTGACATTTGCATATGGTGCATATAGATGAATCAATAAGATATACATTCACTCATTCTCTTATTCTTCCCTTTATATTGCTAATAGGTTTAGTTGTTTTACAAAAATAATGAATAGAGCCTTTCACGGGATATTTATTTACGACTCAATTAATTGATATACATCTCAATGGATTAACATTCCCAACATCAGGGTGAGATAAAAAGAAGTTGGAAAAATGAGTTGGTATGAATTATCAATGATCCTCAAAACTAAAAGTGTGAACCAGAAGTTAAAAGGATAACTCATTTACAAAGATTAGTGAATCTATTACCAGACACATTCACTGATCTTAAACAGGTGACTATCTCACATATACCAACTGCTAATGCTCCAATTAAGATGAGTGTCCCAGAAGGACAACCACATATTTTGTAATGAGCCTATTGCACACCTGAAGCGTGGTCGACTAGTCGATTCCAATAATAAAATTCCTCGAAAATTGGAGCAAGTAATTAAGATGGTCAAGTCGAGGTTATAGTAATAGGATCTCCTACAGAGACATTAGACATGATGGTTCAAGAAAAACCTCAGGTACCTGAAAATAAAGAGATCTCAATAAGTTGTATCATGTCTAAGATATGTATGGAATCGAATAAAATCGACGTCGTTATACTTTTGTATATATTGTAGCGCTTAAAATGATTAAATGATGAGGATCAAGATTTAAGATCTGCCTATGAATGAATATTAAGAAATGATTGGCCAAAATAGAAAGACACAAATAAGGCAGAGTTTAGTTCTCTAATGAAATGGAAAGTTTCTAGAGCAACAGGTTATACAACTAAAGTTGTAAAGTATATTGGATAAAAATGTGTCTTTTACGCGAATCATGTGAAAATCAAATTAAGTGATATAAGTCAGAATTGGTGGCACAAGAATTTTTGCAAAGACTTATGACTGATTATGAGGAGACGTATTCTCCCGTGTTGGATGTTTTGACTTTCCAATATCTTATTAGTCTGGTAATATATGAAAGAGAATTGACATGCGTCTTATGAAAGTTATGTATCACTTGATACTAAGTCATATAAAATAAGTTCTCGAGAATATTATTATTATATAAATTCGGATCTGAATACGTATATATTTTATATATGTTATTGAATTGATTATAACTGGAACTTCCCATGAGTATGCAAAAACATTTGAGTGCTTAAGAGGTTAATTGAAACACCTTATGGATGTAATTATTGTGCACCAATACTCTAATAAACATACATAGAAAATGTGTACCTGGTTATTTTGGCATCTCAATGTACACAGTGTACAAACATGGTACAATATGGATTTCACAAATGAAGCAAGTGTTTAAGACATCCTTGCATATAATATAAAATCAATGAGGAGGTTCGTGTATCAACACACCTAAAGAGTGTATGCACATACATTGTTGGTCAAAGTGGAAAGGAGTACGGGAATGTATATTTATAAAGTTCAAAAAGATAGTATGGAATAAAATAGTCGATTCAAATGTGGTATAATCGACTTACTAATGAGCTCAGCAAAGAGAGAAACACATATTTGTAGTGAATCCATTTGTTTTTATTAAAAGAACAATATGAGGTTTAGGAGTATTCTAATATATGTTGATGATATCATTGAATCTCCTAAAAAGATAAAAATGAGCTCAATTATTAAAGGAAGGATTTGCAAATTAAAGATGGTATTGAAAATATGTGGATTGATATGTAGAACAAGCATTTATATTATTATTATTATCCAACAATCATAATACATCTAGAAGATGGTGGACATTTTCATACGCACAAAGCTTATGGTATACGTACATTTTATGATATCCAAGTTGTTGGTTTAGAAAATGACTCTTATCATTTCCTATCAAAGAAACAAAGATTATCGGTCTAGAAGTACCATAGTTAAATACAAATTGTATATCTTGCTAGTATGTATACACGGAAACATGTCATGAAATTCATTGATAAGATATAACTCGTGTATAGCGAGGAGATAATGTAATGGGTAAAAGCTAAATTTTTATACCCTTAAGGTACAAAAGATATGGATTCATATTTTACTAATCCATCAACCAGTTTGGTTAGTTTTGTAAGTGCAGGGAATGTAATAAAACATATTCATGGGTCTTATGGTATCTACTTACAAGGCAATTAAAATTTCACATGAAGATCATACATCAATGCTCACTATTAACGGATCAAACAAAATACCAAGACATCAATGGATTACGAAGTTTTGAGCAACTTTCAAAGAAGCCGGACCTGAGTCACTTATAGGACACATATAAAAATGAGGGGGAGCATTATACAACTTGCACTCTTTTTCCCTTCACTAAGTTTTATCCCAATGGGCTTTCTTAGTAAGGTTTTTAATGAGGCAACATACCTGAAACAAAAGTATCAGGAGGAGAAAATACGCGCTGTACTATTTTTCCCTTAGCTGAGGTTTTGTCCCATTGGGTTTTCCTAACAAGGTTTTTAGCGAGGCTGTATCACCAGGCGTATTAAAGGTATGTGGATAGTCAAGGGGGAGTGTTATGAATGTGTAATTTATATGGTGACTCTCCACATACATAACTCCTATAACTCCTATCTCTTTGATTTCTTTTCTATTAATGTATGTGCCTATATATAGTGGCATTTGTATATGGTGCATATAGATCAATCAATCAAATTTACATTCCCTCATTCTCTTATTCTTCCTTTTATATTGCTAATAGGTTTAGTTGTTTTACAACAATAATGAATAGAACCTTTCACGGGATATTTACTTACGACTCAATTAATTGATATCCATCTCAATGGATTAACATTCACAACATCAGGGGGAGATAAAGAGAAGTTGGAAAAGAAATGAGTTGTTATGAATTATCAATGTTCCTCAAAACTAAAAGTGTGAACCAGAAGTTACAAGGATAACTCATTTACAAAGATTAGTGAATCTATTACCAGACACATTCACTGACCTTAAAAGGTGACTATGTCACATATACCAACTGCTAATGCTCCAATAAGATTAGTGTCCCAGAAGGACAACCACATATTTTGTAATGAGTCTATTGCACGCCTGAAGCGTGGTAGACTAGTCGATTTCAATAGTAAAATTCCTCGAAAATTGGAGCAAGTAATTAAGATGGTCAAGTTGAGGTTATAGTAATAGGATCTCCTGCAGAGACATTAGATATGATGGTTCAAGAAGAACCTCAGGTACCTGAAAATAAAGAGGTCTCAATAAGTTGTATCATGTCTAAGATATGTATGGAATCGAATAAAAATCGACGTCGTTATACTTTTGAATATATTGTAGGGCTTAAAATGATTAAATGATGAGGATCAAGATTTAAGATCTGCCTATGAATGAATATTAAGAAATGATTGGCCAAAATAGAAAGACGCAAATAAGGCATAGTTTAGTTCTCTAATGAAACAAAAAGTTTCTAGAGCAACAGGTTATACAACTGAAGTTGTAAAATATGTTGGATACAAATGTGTCATTTACGCGAATCATGTGAAAATCAAATTAAGTGATATAAGTCAAAATTGGTGGCACAAGAGTTTTTGCAAAGACTTATGACTGATTATGAGGAGACGTATTCTCCCGTGGTGGATGTTTTGACTTTCCAATATCTTATTAGTCTGGTAATATATAAAAGAGAATTGACATGCGTCTTATGAAAGTTATGTATCACTTGATACTAAGTCATATAAAATAAGTTCTCGAGAATATTATGATTATTATATAAATTTGGATCTGAATACGTATATATGTTGTATATGTTATTAAATTGAATATAACTGTAACTTCCAATGAGTATCCTAAAGCATTTGAGTGCTTAAGAGGTTAATTGAAACACCTTATGGATGTAATTATTGTGCACCAATACTCTAATAAACTTACATAGAAAATGTGTACCTGGTTATTATGGCATCTCAATGTACACAGTGTATAAACATGGTACAATATGGATTTTACAAATGAAGCAAGTGTCTAGGACATCCTTGCATATAATATAAAATCAATGAGTAGGTTTGTGTATCAGCACACCTAAAGAGTGTATGCACATACATTGTTGGTCAAAGTGGAAAGGAGTACGGGAATGTATATTTATAAAGTTAAAAAAGAAAGTATGGACTAATATAGTTGATTCAAATGTGGTATAATCGACTTACCAACGAGCTCAGCAAATAGAGAAATACATAAATTGTAGTGAATACATTTGTTTTCATTAAAAGAACAATATGAAGTTTAGGAGTATTCTAATATATGTTGATGATATCATTGAATCTCCTGAAAAGATAAAAATGAGCTCCATTATTAAAGGAAGAATTTGCAAATTAAAGATGCTATTGTAAATATGTGGCTTGATATGTAGAACAAGCATTTGTATTATTATTATCCATCAATCATAATACATCTAGAAGATGGTGGACATTTTCATACGCACAAAGCTTATGGTATACGTACATTTTATGATGTCCAAGTAGTTGGTATATAAAATGACTCTTATCATCTCCAATCAAAGAAGCAAAGATCATTGTTCTAGAAGTACCATAGTTAAATACAAATTGTATATCTTGCTAGTATGTATACACGGACACATGTCATGAAATTAATTGATAAGATATAACTCGTGTATAGCTAGGAGATAATGTAACGGGTAAAACGTAAATTTTTATACCCTTAAGGTACAAAAGATATGGATTCATATTTTACTAACCCATTAACAAGTTTGGTTAGTTTTGTAAGTGCAGGGAATGTAACAAAACATATTCATGGATCTTATGGTATCTACTTACAAGGCAATTATAATTTCACATGAAGATCATACATCAATGCTCGCTATTAATGGATCAAGAAACATACCAAGACATCAAAGGATTACGAAGTTTTGAACAACTTTCAAAGAAGCCGGACCTGAGTCACTTATAAGATACATGTAAAAATGAGGGGGGGAATTATACAACTTGCACTCTTTTTCCCTTAACTAAGTTTCATCCTAATGGGTTTTCTTAGTAAGGTTTTTAATGAAGCAACTTGCCTGATCCAAAAGTAACAGGAGGAGAAAGTACGTGTTGTACTCTTTTTCCCTTAGCTGAGGTTTTGTCCCGCTGGGTTTTCCTAACAAGGTTTTTAACGAGACAGTATCACCAAGCATATTAAAGGTATGTGGATAGTCAAGGGGGAGTGTTATGAATGTAGCATTTATATGGTGAATCTCCACATACATAACTTCTATAACTCCTATCTCTTTGATTTCTTTTCTATTAATGTATGTGCCTATATATAGTGGCATTTGTATATGGTGCATATAGATCAATCAATAAGATTTGCATTCCCTCATTCTCTTATTCTTCCCTTTATATTGCTAATAGGTTTAGTTGTTTTACAACAATAATGAATAGAACCTTTCATGGGATATTTATTTAGGACTCAATTAATTGATCTCCATCTCAATATATTAGCATTCCCAACATCAGGGAGAGATAAAAAGAAGTTGGAAAAGAAATGAGTTGGTATGAATTATCAATGATCCTCAAAACTAAAAGTGCGAACCAGAAGTTCAAAGGATAACTCATTTACAAAGATTAGTGAATCTATTACCAGACACATTAACTGACCTTAAAAGGTAACTATGTCACATATACCAACTGCTAATGCTCTAATTAAGATGAGTGTCCCAGAAGGACAACCACATATTTTGTAATGAGTCTATTGCACACCTGAAGCGTGGCTGACTAGTCGATTCCAATAATAAAATTTCTCGAAAATTGGAGCAAGTAATTAAGATAATCAAGTCGAGGTTATAGTAATAAGATCTCCTGAAGAGACATTAAACATGATAGTTCCAGAAGAACCTAAAGAACCTGAAAATAAAGAGATCTCAATAAGTTGTATCATGTCTAAGATATGTATTGAATCGAAAAAAAAACGGCGTCGTTATACTTTCGTATATAATATAGCACTTGAAATGATGAGGATCAAGATCTGAGATCTGCCTGAATAAATAAAAACATTGATTGGCCAAAATGGAAAGATGCAATGAGGCAGAGTTGAATTCTCGATTAAAATGGGAACTTTTCGGACCAGCAGTCCCATACAACAGAAGTTGTAAAATATGTTGGATACAAATGGGTCTTTATGCGAATCATGAATTGAAATCAAATTAAGTGATATAAGGAAAAATTGTGACATTTGTGCCTTTACGACCACCATACAAATAAGAATACAATGAAATCTTGTGTTTCATTCTCGGGATTTGTATAATTATATGTGACAATTACACATATCCAATTTCGTATGATTTCGAACTCTCGAGAAGCTTTTCTAGAAGTTCTACATAAATTATTATGCAAACGTAATCAGTTTAATGCAATGTACACTATAGAATAGTGAAATAATCTAAACATACCCTAAATAACCTTTACATAACTTAGAAATAAGTTTTGAAGGGTTTGGTATGGCAAAAACGAGTTTATTCGATCACAGGGACTATTTGCGATAAACTGCAAAAGTCTGCCAATTCGTATAACAAAGTACACTCCGGAACAAGGTCATAATCTAAACATACCCTAAATACCCTTTACATAGCTTAGAAATAAGTTTTGAGGGGTTCGGTATGCGAAAATACGCTTATTTGATCACATGGACTAAAAGCGCCAAAACTGCGAAAGTATGCAAATGCGTGCATATCTTGCGTTCTGACCATATCCAGACATCCAAAAAATTTTGTAATCTCTAAAATATTGTATTTTAGTGATGGGAATGCAAAAATACCATTCGCCGTGTAATTTGGATCGCTTTCGCGTCCGTTCGAGTCTCGTCGGAATTAACCAAAAACGCGATCGTACGACCAAACGAACAGACATCCATGATATTTCCAAGCATATTTCAAGTCCCCTATGCTTTAACATCCTTACAAATCCTTGAAATTGGGTTAACAGGGGTTAAACGCGTCGAAACACAAGTTTTGGAGCTGCAGGGACCATTTCTGCCAACTTTGGAAAGGTCAGACCTTCTCTCTCTGGCGGCCAGTGAGAGAATTTGCCTATCTGGTTCGCAGGCCACGAGAGATATAATACCACAAGCTTCTTTGAAAAACAGCTGGTTTGATGGTTTTGGCTGATTGTTTTCATGTTTGGGGACCAAGTAAAGTGTCCTACAAGCCCCCCTAATCAGGTCTAAACACTTGTATGGTGGAGATTGTGCCTTGGAGAACACATTAACACATGTCATGATCCTAGAAACTCAAGAACTACTACAAATACCCAAGCTCATTCACTTCATTCCTTGCTCATTCACTTCTTCTTTTTCACATCTGCTCTACTTGGAGGCTACCACTTGTTGGAGGCTTCCTAATTGAGCTTTCTTAGTCATCTTTTCACCCTAGAACACTTGTAAGTGTTCTTCCTAGTCTTGTTTATTTATTACAAGCTAAAAGTCAAACAGTGTTTGACTTTCGGCTTTGACCATGAATTGGTCAAGATAAAGTTCAATTGAACTTTGCAACGTGATCGTAATCACGATGGTTATAGTCCCTTGCGACTATACCTACTTATTACCACGTTGACTAGTCGAAGTGACGAGTCAAAGTTTCGGTCAAAATGCACGATTATGTGCATTTTGTGACGGAACTATTTTCGGGTATCAAAACACTTTGTTTTGATTCCAAATCAGTTTTTAACTTAGTTAAACATGTTTTAACATGTTTAACTCGTCACTTCTAGTTAATGCTTATTTAGGGTCGTAAGTCAAGCGGTCTCGACAACCGCTTAGACTTTCGAACCCGACCCGTTTGGTCGATCATTAGAATCCGACCAAACATATTTTTTGACCATAGTTGTATAGGGAATAACCTTCCGAGGTTATACCTTATGGTCACTTCGTTTGGTTAGTTATATGATAGGTAGTTTATATGCCTTAGGAAAATGACCAAAATGCCGTTTTTGCGCATAAATTCAATTTAAGCATATGTAACCTAAATTTTGACACTTAAACGGATATTGCAACATTATTAAACATGTTTAGGCATATAAGACTTATCATATGACTAGTTTGACCATCCGAACACGCATTTGCTCAAATGACACGTTAAAGTAGCTAAACTACCTTAACGGGTCATAACGGGTCGAAAGCACTTAGGATTCATTCCGAATCAGGATGTAGACTTGTTAAATCATTTCATATGAGTTCCAACACTCATTTAGTTTAAAAGGCCTCATTCTATCCGATTTCTCTGACTATGTACCGATGCTATAACATAGTTCCTGATGTTAGGACATGTTAGGACACGTACGAAGCTTGATACTTCACTTGATTCAAGGATACTTAGCAATCCCAAGTGAGTACATAGACCCCCCCCCCCTCTTTTTACATGTTTTGAGGTAACTATGTGAGTACATAGCCCCCTCTTTTACGTTTTCAAATGTTTTGAGATGATTCATATGTGCCTATTCACTATTTTCATGATTTCAAGCTATATGTTTTCACATGCATAGTACTTATCCTTTGACGAATTAAGAGTAAATTGCCATTTTAGTCCCTGAGTTTTGTCCAAATTTGCCATTTTGATCCAAATAGTTTTTTTTTTTTTTTTTGCATCTGGGTCCCTAACTTTTCCCTTTTATTGTCATTTTGATCACTTTGCCTAACTCCATCCAAAAACTCCATCTTTAACCAGGGGTATTTTGGGGATTTTCATTTTAAATGTTTTCAATTGCCATTTTGATCAAATTCCAAAATCAAAAAAATTCCAAAAAATCAAAAAAAATTCTAAAAAATAATAAAAATTCTAAAAAATCATAAAAATTCTAAAAAATCCAAAAAATTCTAAAAAATCCGTTTCGGCGCGAACCGTTTCGGCGCGAACCGTTTCGAGCCGAACCGTTTCGACGCGAACCGTTTCGACGCGAACCGTTTCGACCCGTACCGTTTCGACCCGAACCGTTTCGAGCTGAACCGTTTCGACGCGAACCGTTTCGACCCGTACCGTTTCGAAGCCGAACCGTTTCGACCGGTACCATTTCGAGCCGAACCGTTTCGACGCGTACCGTTTCGACCCGTACCGTTTCGAAGCCGAACCGTTTCAAGCCAAACCGTTTCGACCCGTACCGTATCGAACCGAACCGTTTCGAGCTGAACCGTTTCGAACCCGAACCGTTTCGAGCTGAACCGTTTCGACGCGAACCGTTTCGACCTGTTTCGAGCTGAACCGTTTCGACGCGAACCGGGTCGAAACGGTACGGGTCGAAACGGCACGGTTCGATACGGCACGGTTCGGTTCGAAACGATACGGGTCGAAACGGTTCGGCTTGAAACGGTTCGGCTTCGAAACGGTACGGGTCGAAACGGTTCGCGTCGAATCGGTTCAGCTCGAAACGGTTCGGGTCGAAACGGTACGGGTCGAAACGGTACGGGTCGAAACGGTTCGGCTTCGAAACGGTACGGGTCGAAACGGTTCGCGTCAAAACGGTTCAGCTCGAAACGGTTCGGGTTCGAAACGGTTCAGCTCGAAACGGTTCGGTTCGATACGGTACGGGTCAAAAAGGTTTGACTTGAAACGGTTCGGCTTGAAACGGTTTGGCTTTGAAACGGTACGGGTCGAAACGGTTCAGCTTCGAAACGGTACGGGTCGAAACGGTTCGAGCCGAAACGGATTTTTTTGGATTTTTTAGAATTTTTTTGATTTTTTAGAATTTTTATGATTTTTTAGAATTTTTATTATTTTTTAGAATTTTTTGGAATTTTTTTTACTTTTTGGAATTTCTTTGATTTTTTGGAATTGGATCAAAATGGCAATTAAAAACATTTAAAATGAAAATCCCCGAAATACCCCTGGTTAAAGATGGAGTTTTTGGATGGAGTTAGGCAAAGTGATCAAAATGGCAACAAAAGGGAAAAGTCAGGGACCTAGATGCAAAAAAAAAACTATTTGGATCAAAATGGCAAATTTGGACAAAACTCAGGGATTAAAATGGCAATTTACTCACGAATTAAACTATTATCTATGGCTTAAATACTGATTTTCAAAGTTTGTAAGACTATTTGTTGGTTCGTATTTTTACTTATACATTCATTAACAATGATTAAGCCGATTGGTAGTACGATATAACGCTATAGGTTGACACCCCATTCCTGTTGTATGGAATGTCAGAAACCAAAGTTTAAACCAAATAGATTTTGCCTTCGTGGTAAGTGTATAGTCACCAAAGTGTAGTTTGATACACTAAGGTTTGAATGTATTGCCAAACGACCACAATGTGCTTTTACAAATCTTTTTCCAATTAAGCCATAAGAACTTATCTTATGTTATTTCCAAAACCAAAGCATAGTTTGATATGCTATTGTTTACTAAAGTATAGTTTGATATACTGCCAAATCACGACTAAGGTATATTTCGATATACTACCAAAGCATATTTTGATATGCTACCAACGTGATACTGTTTTACTAAAGTATAGTTTGATATACTACCAAATCACAATTTAAGTATATTTTGATATACTTCCAAAGCATAGTTTGATATGCTCCCAATGTGATATTGTTTACCAAAGCATAGTTTGATATGTTATTTTCAAAACCAAAGTAAAGTTTGATATACTACCGACTCTGTTATTTCCTAAACCAAAGTATATTTTGATATACTACTAAAGCATAGTTTGATATGCTATTTTCAAGCCAAAGTATATTTTGATATACTACCGATGCTTTCATTCTTAAACCAAAGTATACTTTTGATATACTGCTAAAACTATTATTTCATTAACCAAAGTATATTTTGATATACTATCAATTCAACTATTTCAAAAGCAAAGTATATTTGATATACTACCTATTCTATTATTTCATTAACCAAAGTATATTTAATATACTACCTATTCTATTAATTCAAAACCAAAGTATATCTTCATATATACTACAAACTTTTTATCAAAGCTATTTGTTTTAGAAACCAAACTTTTATCAATGATTCATGGCTATTTTTGTAAACATATAATCTTTCCTATGTTATCCAAAGCCATGAATCAAATTCAAAAAACCTATGTTACTCACAAGCATTTTTATGCTGACGTTTTATATTCGCATATGTTTCAGGTTCTATTATGTGACGATTGAGGATTGTTTGCTTCACATAGGTTGGACGCGGGCCTTAGTGACTTTAAAACTTGAAAGACAATTATTTGTATTTATTTGGTTTATATCAAAACAATGAATCAATTAAAGAAATAAAACAAAACTTCAATTACCATATGTTGTGAGACAATGATTCTGTGACGTGACTCCCCGACGTTTTCGCCGCGGTTTGTTGTATTACGCGGTCGGAGTGTTACAAAAATTGGTAGCACAAGTATTTTCGTAAAGACCTATGACTGATTATGAGGAGACGTATTCTCCAGTGGTGGATGTATTGGCTTTCTAGTATTTAATTAGTCTGGTAATAAACATATTGAATAGATACGCGTCATGTGAATGTTTATGTATCACTTGATACTAAAATTTTACATGAAAGTCTCTCAAGGATTTAAATTATCAAAATTCATGTAAAATAAGTTCTCGAGAACAATATGATCGTTGTATACAAATTCATATTTGAATACACTGAATATAATTGGAACTCCTGATAAGTATCCTAAAGCATTTGAGTGCTTAAAAGGTTAACTGAAACATCTTATGGATGTAATTGTTGTGCAACAATAAACATACATATAAAACTTGTACCTTGTGATTATGGCATTTCAATGATTAGTGTACAAGCATGGTACAATATGGATTTTACAAATGAAGCAAGTGTTTCAGACATCCTTGCATATAATATAGAAATCAATAAGGATGTTTATATAACAGAATCCCTAAAAAGTATATGCAAATACGTTGTTGTTTAAAGTGAAAAGAAGTATGTGAATGATGGTAAATGCCTGAAACATTGGTTTCAAAATCTTAGGAATGTATCTTTATAAATTTAAAAAGAGATTGTGGACTAAAATAGTTGGGTTGAGTGTCGTATAACTCATGATATATTCTGATAAAAAGCAATATAAGTTTGATATTATTATCCATCTTTATCAAAAGTCCTCTCCTAAAAGTTCACTATAATAGCAATTTACAGTGATAATGCATAAGCATCATCGAGAGAAACTATCGAGCTTTTAGAGGGTGATTTTTTTAATGACCCTTGCACAGTCTAGTTATTATTCAGATCGAGTATATTTGTGATTGTATTTTTATCCATCGATCAAACTACATCTAGAAGATGCTGGGACATTTTAGTATGGACAAAACTCAATCTTAAAGTATGTTAAAGATTGTTCAGTCACTTGTTATAAGAATGACTATTATTATCTCGTACCAAAGTAGAGATTCTCAGTCTATAAGTACCATAGTTATGTGTATGTACATTAATATGTTTTGCTAGTTTTGTATGGTTATAATATCTATCACTTGAGCTTATTGTCATGATATAGCCTTTGTCAAGCAAAGAGACATTGGAATGAGTTCGAAAAATATTTCAGGTATAAACGATATTTGATTATATTTTACTAACTTATCAAAACAAGTTTGGTTAGTCTTGTAGATGTAGAAATGTAACACAACACAGTCGTAGATCATATGATATAATTTCATAAGAGGCACCTAAAGTCTCATTTGAAGATCATACCACTTTGCTCAACATAAAGGATTGTACTTCAAGGGATCAAGCAGCATTTCATTGGCTATGAAAGCTTTGAGCAACTTTCAAGGAAGATCGACACATGTCACTTAAAGGCTACATATTCAAATGAGGGGGAGTATCATACAAGTTGCACTCTTTTTCCGTCACTAAGTTTTGTCCTATTTTGGGTTTTCTTAGTAAGGTTTTTAATGAGTCAACATACATAATCAGAAGTATCAGGAGAAGTAAATACGCACTCCAATCTTTTTCCCTTAGCTGAAGTTTTGTCCCACTATGTTTTTCTAGCAAGGTTTTTAACGAGGCAGCATCTCAAAGCGTATAAAGTTGATAACCAAGGGAGAGTGTTATAAATATATTATATTATGTGGTTATCAACTCCATAAATAGATTGGCTTGTTCTCCATGATTTCATCTCTTATATATAATCATTGTAATTCTTTTTTAAATATATATCTATCAATGAAATATTAGTCTCTTTTTCCCTACATCTCTTTCTCTTATTGTTTGATATTAGACTAGTTTCACAACAATTATGATTATATTTCTCTTTACAAATGGTGGGATTTACTTAAAACTTAAATTATTAATTAGATTTTAATGTTTTATTTATTTATTAGAAGTAAAGACAATTTAGTAATTTTACACCTATTTAACTGAGCAAACTAACAGTCAGAGTAACAAACGATCAAACCACAGGAAACATACATGTAATTTTAAAAAGTTGGGAGACGAAATATGAAAAAGTGACAAACAACAAGGATCTTTCGAGCAATTAAAACTATAAATTATAACGGTAAACTCATTTCCTCGAAGGGTTAAAGCCAAATTATTGATAGAAGATTGGGAGGATCGCCTCATGGAGTTTGGGCACGATTATTATATTAAGAGTAAATTGCAATTTTTTCCCTTTATGTATTTTACTCACTAAAACCTTCAATCTATCGAGTCCAATAGATTTTTAATCGTCGTGAATTTTTCTGAAGTTTTTAAATATTTACTAAGGAGTATTTTAAGGTTTTGAAAATATTTTAAGTACGTATCTGCATTTCGCAATGTATTATTTACTAGTTTTTGCCCCGCCCGCGTTGCGGGGCAATAAGCCGAATATTTCTCTCTCATAATATGTATGTTTGTGTTTCGGTTACTTGTACATACTACTCATAACACGAACTCAAAAAGAAAAAAAAATTACATAGAAAGACTATAATTTTAAACTAAGAGCAAAATTGTAATTTTTCAGCACAAATGAGAATGTACCAGGCATGCTTGGACGAATAAAAATTACACCTATGCCCGCCCGCGTTGCTGGGCATTAAATCAAATATTTCTTAGTTTCATAACATGTATGCATGTATTTAGGTTACTTGTACATATTACTTATAACACGATCTAGAAAAAAATACACTGAGACAACCAATTAAATGAAAACACTACAATAGTTTTGTTAAAAAAAAAATTAAAACAATAACAGGTCTGTAATTTTTAGCTAGGGGTAAAATATTAATTTGTCAGGACCAATGAGCGAGTGTTAGACAACTGCTTGAAACAATAAAAGTTACATTGAGTCAACCAATCAAAATAAAACAGTACTCTATAGTTTTGCAAAAAAAAAAAAAAAGAAGTAAAACGATGGCAAGATTATAATTTTTAACTGGGGGAGAAATCGTAATTTTTGAAATGGAAGCAAAATCATAATTTTGAACAGAGGGCAAAATCATAAAAATATTTTGAACTGGGGCGAAATCATAATTTTAAATTGAGGGCAAAATTATAATTTTGAGCTATTGGGGAAAACATAATTTTGTTTTGAACTGTGGGCAAAAACGTGAATTTGAGTTGGGGGCAAAATCGTAATTTTGAGCTAGGGGCAAAAACATATTTTTATTTTGAAGAGGGGGCAAAAGCGTAATTTTAGACGGATGGCGAAACCGTAAATTTAAACTAGGAATAGAATTAGAAATGGGTTTTTGAATTGAGGCCAAAAACGTAAATTTTGAGCCAGGGCAAAAATATAAATTTATTTTGAATTAGGGGCGAAAACGTAATTTTAAATAAAGGACGAAACCATAATTTTAAGCAAGAAATAAAATTAAATTAAATATGGGGTGGTCCAACAGGAAAGTGCCAGGCAAGCTGCCTGGCACTATTCCCTCAACTTAGTTTTTGCCCCGCCCGCGTTGCGGGGCAATAAACCGAATATTTCTCTCTCATAACATGTATGTCTATATAGAGGGCAAAATCGTAATTATATTTTGAGCTGGAGGCGAAATCATAATTTTAAACTGAGAGCAAAATCATAATTTTGAGCTTGGGGGATCATAATTTTATTTTGAACTGTGGGCAAAAACGTAATTTTGAGCTGAGGGCAGAATCGTAATTTTAAGGTAGAGGGAAAACCAAAATTTTATTTTGAACTGGGGGCAAAACCGTAATTTTAAACGAAGGGCGAAACCGTAATTTTAAACTGAGAACAAAATTAAAAATAAGTTTTTGAACCGAGGGCAAAAGTGTAATTTTGAGCTAGGGCCAAAATTAAAATTTTATTTTGAGCTGGGGGCAAAAACGTATTTTTAAACGAATGACGAAACCGTAATTTTAAACTGAAATAAAATTAAATTAAAAAAAGGTCGGTCCAATGGGGGAGTGTCAGGCACCCCAACTTGTAATTGTATATGTAGGATAACTAGAGTTATGCGCCGCCCGCGTTGCGGGACGCTAAACCAAATATTTCTTAGTTTAATAACATGTACGCATTTATTTCAGTTAGTTATACATGCTACTTATAACACGATATAAAAAAAGATGCATCGAGTTAACCAAATAAAGAAAAACACTATCATAGTTATCATAAAAAAATAAGTAAAACGATGACAAACGTGTAATTTAGAGTTGGGGGCAAAATAATAATTTTCAGGACCAATTAGCGAGTGCTAGGCACCTGTTTGGTTGAGTAAACCAAGTAAAATAAAACACTAACATAGTTTTGCCAAAAAAAACTATGACAACATTGCAATTTTTAGCTTGGGTAAAATCATAATTTAAAATGGAAGTAAAATAATATTTTGAACCGAGGGCAAAACCTTTTTTTTTATTTTGAATTGGGGGAAAAGTCGTAATATTTTTACTGAGGGCAAAATCGTCGTAATATTTTTACTGAGGGCAAAATCGATATTTTTTAGCAAGGGGCAAAAAAAATATTTTATTTTGAACTCGGGGCAAAATTGTAATTTTAAACTGAGAACCAAATTGTAATTTGACATGATTGTAGCTGTGGGCAAAAGTATATTTTTTTTAAACAAAACAAAATCGTAAATTTAACCTGGAGGCAAAACATAAATTTAATTTCTAACTAGTGGCAATATTATAATTTTAAATAGGGAATAAAATCGTTATTTGGTAGGAACTATAAATAACTATTTAAAAAAAAAAAAAGCAAAGCTGGCTGGCCGATAGTTTTGGCCAACCAACAATGACCACTATTCCTGCCGACACATAACAATTTTATGTTTGTATGTATTGAAAATGAAAATTCTGCGATGTGAAATTTACAAGGTATATCATATATGCTGTGTGGAAAATAAATTTATTATTTACAATAACTAACATATACTTTTTTGGATAGGGTCGGTGGGATAGATAGTGGGGGTTGTTCCTTAGAGCGGATACGTGTCATGTGGACTACTTACTATTCATAGCAAGTGTTGTCCCTATGTTTGACAGGTCAACATAAGGTCACATTACCTTGTTCATCGGTTTACAAAGGTAATTAAAAAAGAGTGAATGCTTAATTTTGTAAAAGTAAATTCAATAAAAGTAAACCATATCATTAAATGCATGCAAAGTTAATTGCTCATTTTATATTTAGTAAAATTCACCTTTTTTCCCATAAATTTGTTTATGTATTAACAAATTAGATTAGAAATTCATGTTTACATATGTTGTATAGTAAAAAAAATATATATTAAATAATTAGTACTAAAAATTAATATTTATAAAAGATACTTTGAAAATTAGGAAAAATAAAAACGAAAAAAGAAACTTAGGATTACAGATTAGTGACATGTGGTGTAAACAGTTACTTATTTATTAGGTATAAATTTAATAAAATAAATTACTTTTTATTGTTTTTTCATTTTAAATTTACTTAACTACCATACATTGTTCTTGTTATATTGCAGAATCAAAGACACCATTTAACTGGACTAAATGACTTACCAAACATTTTTTTGAGTTAATTACTATTTTCACCCCAGTGGTTTGTCAAAAATCACTATTTCAGTCCAATAGTTTAAAAATTGAGATTTTGAAGGGGTAAGGTCCCAAAAACCTCATAATAAGTATTTGAGACCATACCACAACCTGGCCTTTCAACCTTTTAACCTTGCGCGGCCGCGCACTGGTCTTACAAAAGGAATAAAGTAATCAGCAATCTATAGTCGCGCGCCCAAAGGAAAACATAAATCCTTGCGCCTTCCCCCATTAGTAAAGGATAAAAATCCTGAGATCAATACTTCCGCCCAAATATCCAGACTTGGATATTATTCTACCCAGACTTGGGATTTATTCATCTGTGTCCACACAGTAAGGTGTCACACCAGATTACAGCAGTAATCTTCTAGAAGAAATGCAATCGTGCACCACCCAGACGGTTATAACCGTCTGGACACGTGTCATTACCACAGGCACCCCTGAAATCACAACGAAGGCATGCAATTGGAGAGTAATCTCCACTTGATCACATTACACGTGGCAAATCCCCAGCCTTTGATCAAGACCACGATCCGTGTGCTCTCACGTCGGATCAAAGAACTTAAACAGAAGGAAATGTAACCGCTTACGGGGTTAGCATCTTCCGTTAACTTTTCACTAACGGGTTTTCCCGCCTAAAACGACTCCCGGCTATAAATATGAGAAACAACCCAGGTATGAATTCAGATTACTCACACTTCTCAAATACATCTTCTTCTTCATTAATACTTATTCTCACACCGGAGTCGGGTCAAGGAGAGAACCCTCTTCTCCCCTTGGCGAGGCTACCGGTGCTCTTTTTTTGCAGAACTTCGGAGAAGAAGATCAGTTGCAACTGAATCAATCGAGAGAGAGCTAACCTTTTTTATGCGGATTCAAACCTCCTAGATATCTCGGTTCCGACCATTTATCTAGTGTTTCTTCATTGGCGCCCACCGATTCCTCTGTTTTTCTAGTTTTTATCTCATTTCGATTCAGTTCTTTTCATTTTCTGTTTTGCACATGGCAGAAAATTCGTCATCTCACCGGCAACCTGGTCCTCGACCAAACGCCGGAAACAATTTACAAGAAGAAGGATCCCCAAAATATTGGTTTACCAGATGCCAAGCTGCTTTAAACACAATCATCATACAAATCGCCAGATCTGATTTCCCAAACATCAGATCTGGAGAAGAAATCAACACTACAGTATTGGACCCACCAACACCATGTCGGGGGGACATCCAATCTAGTCGTACCATTAAAATACAATCCAGCTATAGCAGTTATCAGAAACCTAAACAAATACACATGGTTCAAGGGGGTCCGTCACGAAGGCCAAATAAACGAAACTATGATCAACATTGGAGAGAGCAGCAAGTTGTATTTCCTGTTGTTCCTGGGGGCCCTCAGGAAGAACGACCAGTGATTATTACTGGTATCTTCGGTCATTACCGGACAGACTATATGTTTATAGATCCGGGAAGTTCGATGGACATCATATACGAACAGTGTTTTAAACAACTTGACCCAGATGATAAAGCACGTCTAGAACCGGTCGATTTTCCCCTCACCGGATTCTGCAATGAAGCTGTATTCCCATTAGGGCAAATCGCTTTCCCTGTGACTTTATCAGATGGCGAACATTCACGAACAGTTACAGTCAATTTCATGGTCATGCCGGCAACGTCACGTCATGATGTCCTGCTCGGGAGAAGGTCACAAAGAGAATTCAGCATGATCACTTCCATCCCACATGCTGCTTGTGGATTTCCAACAGAGACCGGAGTTGCAATTTTATACTCAAGCAAAGAAGTCATGTACGTGGACGACGAGCCACCAGCAAAGATAGTCAAACCTTCGGCATCAAACGAGCCAGAGAAATGGGTCCTGAACTACGAATACCCAGAGCAGACCATCCTGCTAGGACAAGCCATTTCACCGGCAATACGCATACAACTGAAAGAATTGTTGTCTAACAACAAAGATATATTTGCTTGGTGTCCAGCAGACATGACTGGAGTCCCACGCGACATCGCGCAACATTGTCTGAACATTAAGCCATCAGCGGAACCTGTTGCTCAGGGGAGGCGCAGCTTTAGTGAAGAAAAAGCAAAAGCCATGGACGAGCAAGTGGCAGAGTTACTTAATGCGGGAATCTTACGCGAAGTAAAATACCATACATGGGTTGCCAACCCAGTCATGGTACAAAAACATAGTGGCGGATGGAGAATGTGCGTCGACTTCAAAGACCTGAATAAAGCATGCCTAAAAGATTGTTACGCACTCCCAGAAATAGACAAAAAAGTCGACTCTCTAGCATCGTTCAGATGGAAGTGCTTTCTCGACTGTTATAAAGGATATCATCAGGTCCAGATGAAGGAAGAAGACGAAGATAAAACCGCATTCCGCACAGACAAAGGCATTTTCTGCTACACTAAAATGCCCTTTGGCCTGCGCAATGCTGGCGCAACTTATCAACGATTAATGGACACAATTTTCAACAGTGACATTGGCAAGACAGTTGAAGTATACATGGATGACCTCGTCATCATGAGCCATGAAGAAGACTCAATGCTCAACAATATTCAGCGCACATTCGGCTCTCTGCGCAGCGTGAATTTAAAGCTCAACCCAACAAAATGCTCCTTCGGCATGGAAGAAGGAAAATTTTTGGGTTTCATAGTCACAAGAGATGGCTTTAAAGTAAATCCAGAAAAAGTACAGGGTATCCAGCTAGTGCCGTCACCCACAACAGTTAAAGAAATGCAAAGGCTCGCCGGGCGTCTGGCAGCCTTGAACAGATTCTTGGCTAATCACGCAGCAAAGTCTTATCCATTCATCAGCACGCTACGAAATTGCGCAAAGAAAACCGACTTTCAATGGACATCTGAAGCGGAAGCAGCATTCAAGCAAATGAAAGAATGTTTAATCCAGCTACCAACGCTGACCGCGCCAAAAGAAAAAGAACCACTGATTTTATATCTATCTGCTGCGGAAGTAGCGGTTGGTGCAGTACTGATGGTAGAACGCGAAAACATTCAGACTCCAATCTACTATATAAGCAAAATGCTCACCGGTCCGGAAACTCGTTACTCGATGATAGAAAAACTAGTCCTTGCACTAGTACATGCATCACGGCGACTGCGCAGATATTTTTCGAGCCACGTCATCACAGTTCTCACCAATTATCATTTTGGCCAAATTTTATCCAAACCCGACGTCGCAGGAAGGTTGGCTAAATGGGCAATTGAGCTGGGAGGATACAATATCTTCTATAGGCCAAGACCAGCAATCAAAGGGCAAGTTCTAGCAGATTTTGCCACCGAAGTTCCCATCGACAAAGTTCAAGAGTGCGAAGCAATCCAGAACCCTGTACCCGTTTTCGACGATAGAGTCTGGACTTTACACACAGATGGCGCTTCCAATGATGATGGAGCAGGGGCAGGTCTCCGACTAATCAGCCCAGACAATCACGAACGCACATATGCCATACGCTTAGATTTCCGAAGCACCAACAACGAAGCAGAATATGAGACGTTCCTAGCTGGCCTTCGCTTAGCGCTAAAAATGCGGGCAAGAAATCTTGAAGCTAACGTCGATTCAAAACGAGTAGCCGAGCAAGTTAATGGCCACTATGATGCAAAAGGAGAAGCTATGGCATTATACCTTGAACAAGCGCGGATACTAATCAGCCAATTCCAAACGTTCAAAGTTAACCACATAAACAGAAGCGAGAACAAGCACGCCGACGCACTAAGCAAGTTAGCTGCTACCAGCTTCAAGCACCTAGCAAAAGAGGTACGCATAGAGGTACTGTCCAACCCTTCCATTCATCTCAAACAAGTAAACGTCATCGAAATGGGAAATCCTTCCTGGATGTCCTCAATTATCTTATACCTTCAACACGGAAAACTTCCGGAAGGAAAGGCAGAAGCTCGAAAAATACAACACAAAGCGATAAATTATGAAATGGCGGATGGCGTCCTGTACCGGAAGTCATTTATGGGACCATTATTACGCTGTGTTGATAAAACAGATGCCCAATACCTGGTCAGAGAAATCCACGAGGGATTATGTGGAATACACGCAGGACCGCGCATGGTCGTGGCAAAGATTATGAACGCCGGATACTACTGGCCAGGAATGCATTTGGATGCAGTTGATTTATTAAGGAGATGCCCAGCTTGTCAACGCCATACACCAAAGACGCTCCGACCAAAGAATCCACTAATACCCGTCACGTCTGCCTGGCCCTTCCAACAATGGGGCATCGATCTTGTTGGCTCATTTCCTGACGCGCCAGGCGTAGTAAAATTCATCATTGTGGCGGTCGATTACTTCACCAAATGGGTAGAAGCCAAAGCCTTGGCTTCAACCACAGCAATGGTAATCCGCAAATTTATATGGGAACATATCATTTGCAGGTTTGGATTACCATTACGCATTATTTCTGACAACGGCACAAACTTCGCCTTAGAAGATCTTCAAAAATGGTTCAAAGAGATGAAGATCGAACATAACTTCGCCTCCGTCGCGCATCCACAAGCAAACGGTCAGGTAGAAAGTATAAACAAACAGATCGTCGACGACATAAAAGCGCGACTTGGAACAGCACGCAGGGGGTGGGTTGACGAACTCCCTAGCATCCTGTGGGCACATCGAACAATGCCAAAGACTAGCACAGGCGAAACTCCGTTCAGTCTAGTCTACGGGTCTGAAGCTGTCATCCCAGCCGAAATTGGCCTACCATCACCGTGCATGATAGCCATGGAAAAACAGAATAATGAGCACGAACGAAGATTGGATCTAGACCTCCTCGAAGAACGGCACGAGAATGCCGCTATCGCAGAGGCCAGGTACAAATCCAAACTCGAAAAATACTATAACGCACGCGTCTGCATATGCACATTCGTTCCGGGTGATTTCGTCTTGCGCGATAATGAAGCATCAAATGCTGAAAAATCAGGCAAATTAGCGCCAAGATGGGAAGGACCATATGTCATTAACGAAGTCCTAGGCAAAGGGGCGTATACTCTGAAAAGACTTGATGGGACTCTAGTCCCACGCACCTGGAACGCGCAGCAGTTGCGCAGGTGTTACATGTAGGTCAAATCATTCACAGGCAATGTATTTCCTATTTTACACTTACAAGCCTTGCGCTTTATCAATACAAAAATTATTTTCATACTTATTTCTGTTTGTTACAAATTGCATGAAATTCTTCGGGCTTACGCGAAAACAAAATGGTAAAACACTGTACACCTCATGAACAGTCCAAACCAGGCAAGCTGTCACGCCTTTTGGACAAACGTTCACATATGAGCACAGTACCATTTCTCATTCGCTTTACCTATCAAGAAGCAATTAAACACATGCAACATATTGTAATCCAAACATGCAAGAAGTAAAACTAAACAGCACATAATAAGTGTACATATCATTAAGTGTAACAAAACACTTCATAACAAGATCATGGCAATGATCTTCAAAAGTTTAGTTCCAAAGACTGGAATATTTACAAAAACAAAAGGAAATCTTGTTTCAACCAGTAGCAGGACGTTCAGCCAATAACCATTCACATCACCTACCCTATTCAACAGAAACATCTTCCTCGACAACCGGAGCAAGATCGATCCAACGTTTCCGACGACGACGGTACACCAACTCACACTTACCCGGACGGAGAGTTGGGAATCGAGCCATCAAAGCCTCAGCCGACAGCACAACGGTTTCTTCACCAGTCTCCGGTAAACAAAGCTCAGCATTAAAGGGCCCAACAGCAGACGTCACCTTACTGGTTCCGGTGAGAGTCGGTGACGGTGAATTAGCAAGCAGCAACAGGCTTTCGGCAGCATCATAGAACCTCAAGATATCGTGAAGCCGACGAGTACGAGACAAACCCTTTATCTTCATAATCTCCAAAATAAGGGGATGAAATAAACATCCTACAAATATATAAAGGGAATAAGACCTCGGAGAAAGGGAAACTGGATCGCCATGATTAACTGTCAGAAAGATATCACATCCAAGCGGCGCTACAGGAACAGGAGTCATATCCTCATTAATAAGGCCTGACAAAGCGCCACAACAAATCCCAAGCGAGAAGAAAAAATGCACACTCTTACTGACAGATGACGTCATCACACGTCAATATATGAGTACAATTTCCCCTAAAAAAACTTTTTTAGCAACATTCAATCTTCTCATAGAAGATTCCCTATTCCTTCCTCTTTAGATAAATTCATTCTTCTCATAGAAGATTTCTTATTTCTCGCGCCCAAAAACATTTCCCTCTCATAAGTCCAGTGCTCCACTTATTTGCATAAGTACAACACTAGACTGGGGGGACTTGAAGGGGTAAGGTCCCAAAAACCTCATAATAAGTATTTGAGACCATACCACAACCTGGCCTTTCAACCTTTTAACCTTGCGCGGCCGCGCACTGGTCTTACAAAAGGAATAAAGTAATCAGCAATCTATAGTCGCGCGCCCAAAGGAAAACATAAATCCTTGCGCCTTCCCCCATTAGTAAAGGATAAAAATCCTGAGATCAATACTTCCGCCCAAATATCCAGACTTGGATATTATTCTACCCAGACTTGGGATTTATTCATCTGTGTCCACACAGTAAGGTGTCACACCAGATTACAGCAGTAATCTTCTAGAAGAAATGCAATCGTGCACCACCCAGACGGTTATAACCGTCTGGACACGTGTCATTACCACAGGCACCCCTGAAATCACAACGAAGGCATGCAATTGGAGAGTAATCTCCACTTGATCACATTACACGTGGCAAATCCCCAGCCTTTGATCAAGACCACGATCCGTGTGCTCTCACGTCGGATCAAAGAACTTAAACGGAAGGAAATGTAACCGCTTACGGGGTTAGCATCTTCCGTTAACTTTTCACTAACGGGTTTTCCCGCCTAAAACGACTCCCGGCTATAAATATGAGAAACAACCCAGGTATGAATTCAGATTACTCACACTTCTCAAATACATCTTCTTCTTCATTAATACTTATTCTCACACCGGAGTCGGGTCAAGGAGAGAACCCTCTTCTCCCCTTGGCGAGGCTAACGGTGCTCTTTTTTTTTGCAGAACTTCGGAGAAGAAGATCAGTTGCAACTGAATCAATCGAGAGAGAGCTAACCTTTTTTATGCGGATTCAAACCCCCTAGATATCTCGGTTCCGACCATTTATCTAGTGTTTCTTCATATTTCAATCCTTGTGGTTTCACTTTCGTAACCATTTCAGTCCATCTCCGTTAACCACATCCATTTATTCTGTTAAGTATACGTGAATTGACCATAATGCCCTTATTAATAAAAAACAAAAAGATATCTAAATGAGGTAATTACTGTTTTAGTCCCTATGGTTTGTCAAAAATCACTATTTCAGTCCTTGTGGTTTCGCTTTCGTAACCATTCAGTCCAGTCTCCTAACACCGTCTATTTTACCTTTAAGTTTTTAATGAAATACCTAAATTACCCTTGTGTTAATTAAATAAAAACCATGGAAATTTAAAAGATTGTATTCTAGGACCCACTTGTTAAAACACAACCCCACGCTACCCCACTCCATCCCTGCTCTCATTTCAGGCAAAAGTTTCCGGTCATCTTCTCCGACATCACAGCCCAACCTTCTTAATGTCCGACGACCCATTACCCCACCCCAATTAATATCTTCCTAGCAGCATCAATTAACATAATTACTTTGAAAAATAATGCTTACTTGGACATTTTTCTCATTTTAGAATTCAAAATTAAAAATTAAAATTTTGGAACCATATATGTAAAAATAATGCCAGACTTCTACTTCTACCGAAGCCATGGTGGATCGAACCCTACAATCCAATTTAAGTCCATATGTCATACAACAATAAAATCATATAAGTCCATATTTAATTAGCACAAAGGTAATTTAGGTATTTCATTAAAAACTTAACGGCAAAATAGACGGTGTTAGGAGACTAGACTGAAATGGTTACGAAAGTGAAACCACAGGGATTGAAATCGCAATTTTTAAACTAATGGACTGAAATAGTGATTTTTGACAAACCACATGGACGAAAACAGTAATTAACTCATTTAGATATCTTTTTGTTTTTTTTATTAATATGGGCATTATGGTCAATTCACGTGTACTTAACAGAATAAATGGATGGGGTTAACGGATGTGGACTGAAATGATTACGAAAGTGAAACCACAAGGACTGAAATCGCAATTTTTAAACTAATGGACTGAAATAGTGATTTTTAACAAACCACAGGAACGAAAATAATAATTAACTCCATTTTTTTCCGTTATAATTTTAGGGTTACTTTTTCATAAAAACTCTATTTTGTAAAAAGGACAAAATAATGGACTCGTTTTCGACTTTTCGGTCTCAAGTGTGGCGGGTATTTTCAATAGGTCCATGCCAAATTACTTGTTCGTGTGGAACAATTGGGTTCCAAATAAAGTGGTAAGACCATCCGTAGTCATAAGGCCCTTTTGGGGGCGTTATGCGACATGTGGCATGTCATGTTACCACGGGTGTTTATGGGGCGTTATGCAAGTTGAGGCCGTAGTCATAAAGCCCATTTGTCATCATTACTCAATTATTTTAATTTTAATTTTTTTAATTATTTTCTAAGTTTTTTAAAATTAAAAATCATTGCATTAAATAAAAAACAATACATTAAAATTAAAAAAAAAACGGTAAAGAAAAAAAAAACGTTACACCTAAAAAAATAAATTTATTCTTCGTCTTCATTGTCGTTCTCTCATTCTTCCTCTTCGTTTTTTCCAGCATCCAAACCTACGTCTTCAAAATTCCCGTCTTCGAATTCCTCAACTTGTTCTTCCTCAGAATCTTCTTCGTCGTCACCGTTGTATCGCATTGGGCGAATCGCCCAAGCATGCTCAACCAAATCCGCCTTCAACGTGTTATGTATTTCCTTAGATCGCAATAGTTGAGCATTTGCGAGTCTCTCTTCCATTGTTGCTTCGGTTCCTCCGCGTCTTCTTCGGGTGAAAGAAATCTTCGGTAAATATCGGTGAAGGAGTCTTCCGATGGGGAACCCATTTTTTTGAATAGGGTGGGAATAGCTTCAACACTTTTTTTTAAATATATAGAGAAGGAGAGAATAATATATGATGAATTGTAAAAAAATGGAAGAGTTGGGAGTTATTTATAGAGTGAAAAGTTGATTTTTTTTTAATTATGACCGTTCAATGGTCAAAAAATCAAATTAAACCAAACATGGCGCCGCTATGGAGGTCGCGCCCCACCCCTTTTTTTCCTTTATACCGCCCCGCGTGGTGGTGTTTGGCAGCGCCATTGGGCGCTATGCCCACTCATACCGCCCCACTACAGGGGTACTAATAGTGACGTAGAGGGCGGAAAAGGAGAGGCTTCCAAAGAGGTATGCCTTAGCCATGAGAAATATTAATGTGTTAACATGGCATGCATCTTCTGTTGCAAGTATGAAGAATCAAGTGACCACTTATTTGTTTCGTGTCATTTCGCCCAAACCGTTTGAGAAAATGTGGTGCTTTGGTGTAAAATTCCACCTCTTTTGGCATTTGACATCAAAGACTTACTGGATCTTCATGACTTAGTCCGGGTTCGAGGAAAAAGAAAAAAAGCCCTGCGCGCTATTGTTCTTATAGTGTTTTGGTGTGTTTGGTGAATACGAAACTAAGTGGTTTTTAATATCATACCACATCGGTTACCAAAGCATTGGAGGAAGCTAAGTCACTACAATACCTGTGGGTCAAAAATTGCTCAAAGAAGACAAGTATGAAATGGGAGGACTGGAAAAAGTTTAAGGTTTTTGTTTAAGTGTGTTCATGGCTTGTAATGTATAAGGTGTAATGTCTTAGTGTATTTGTGTTTTATTTTCTTGTAATTTTGTTGCTAACACCTTGCTACTATGAATAAAAGATTTTTCGATTGGCCGTTAGTATTTTTTTCTTGTGGCCCAGTACGTGGACTCGAACCCCTTTGGTTGATAAGCCAATAGTTTTATTTTATCAAAAGTAAAGTTATAAACGAAAATTAAATGTTTGTGGAGATACAATAGGAAGTTTATTTGGCTAAGAAGGCTAGGAAGTGATCTTGACCATCCATTTAGTTAATCAAGGGCTAAGATTAAATAATGGAAATTGAAGGGAAAAAAAGAGGCGCGTGAGTTTGTTTAGGGGTATTCTAGTCAATGCAAGGCAATAGTTTCTCTCTCCTCCAATTCCCCCACATTTTTTAAACGTTAATAACTCTTTCATACGACATTATTTTTTTATAAAAATTGCACCAAAAAAACGAGCGTTTTTTATCTTTAAAACGAGTATACTATTGCTATATTTTCAAAAAAAAATTTAAAAACCCAGTTGCGTAAAACGCAATAGAAAAACCCCCAGTTACGTAAAACGCAATGAAAAAAAAAACCTAAAACATGACATTTTTCTAAAACGCAATGCACCAAAAACACAAAGAAATGTCTTATTTGTAAAACTCAATGGCCAGAAAACACAAAGAAATGTCTTATTTCTAAAACGCAATAGCCTAAAAACTCAAAAGAAAATGTACTTTCTAAAACGCAATGGACTAAAAACACATAAAAATGTGTTTTACCTAAAACGCAATGCACAAAAAACACATACAAATGTCTTATTTGTAAAACGCAATGGCCAGAAAACACAAAGAAATGTCTTATTTCTAAAACGCAAGAGCCTAAAAACTCAAAAAAATGTACTTTCTAAAACGCAATGGACTAAAAACACATAAAAATGTGTTTTACCTAAAACGCAATGCACTAAAAAACACATACAAATGTCTTATTTCTAAAACGCAATGGCCAGAAAACACTTAAAATGTCTGTTTTCTAAAACGCAATTGACTGAAAACACATAAAAAAGTACAACAACAACAACAACCATACCCAGTAAATCCCACAAATAGCAAAGCTACTCATAGGGTCTGGGGAGGGTGGGATGTAGACAGACCTTGCCTCTATCCCTAGGGATAGAGATGCTGCTTCCAAAAGAGACCCTCGGCTCCAAAACGAACAGCAAACCAACACATCAAGTCCAAGAATATAGAAAAATAGACTAGAGAAAAAATAAGTCACCTATACGAAGCAAGTGATCAGAGTGGCAAAGTATAATGTAAATCATGTATAATAGCATACAACATCATTTGGGCATATACACAAGAAGTCAATCGTCGGTAAAGTCACTTAAAAGAATAAGAAAACCTACTTCCCTAAAATACACCTAAGACCTTACTGCAGTATCCTCTAGAAGTCCTTAACCCTAATCCTACGCCTCCACGAAGTCCTATCTTGGACCATGTCCTCAGAAAGATGCAACTCTAGTAAATCATGCCTAATCTGCTCTTCCCATGTCAGTTTGGGTCTGCCTCTTCCTTTCTTCCCCTCCACAGTAAGAGTTTCCACTACTCTAATTGGTGCTGTCGTTTGTCTCCGCTTCACATGCCCAAACCATCTTAATCTCCCTTCCTTAATCTTATCCGATATACTAGCCACTCCTAATCTCTCCCTAAAAACCTCATTTCTTATCCGATCCAACCTCGTGTGTCCACACATCCACCTCAGCATCCTCATCTCTGCTACCTCCATCTTGCGCGCTTGTGTCTTCTTGATAGCCCAACAGTCTGTTCCATACAGCATAGCTGGTCTAACTGCAACCCTGTAAAAATTTCCCTTTAGTTTAGTAGGGAACCTCCTATCGCACAATACTCCACTGGCTGCCTTCCATCTACACCAGCCGGCGTATGCGATGGGTTACATCACTATCTATGTCACCATCCCTTTGTACAAACGACCCCAAATATTTAAATTTAGTAACCTGCGGGACCAATTGATCCTCAATGGTGATTTGGGTGTCATCGTCATCGGCTACACCACTGAAATCACAGTGTAGATACTCAGTCTTAGAACGACTAATCCTTAGGCTCTTGCCCTCTAGAGCTAATCGCCACTCCTCTACCCTCGCGTTCAGGCACTGTTTAGTTTCTGCAATCAACACAATATCGTCTGCAAAAAGCATGCACCACGGAACTGTCTCCTGGATCAACTTGGACAACTCATCCAAGACCACCGCAAAAAGGAAAGGGCTCAACGCAGACCCTTGGTGGAGTCCTACCTCCACAGGAAAGAAGTCTGTATCCCCTACGGGCGCGCAGACACTAGTTTCCGTTCTATCGTATGTATCCTTAATTATGTCTATATACTTCCCAGGTAGCCCTCGACCCTCCAAACTATCCCAAATCAGTTGTCGTGGAACACTGTCATATGCCTTTTCAAGGTCGATGAACACCATATGTAAATCTTGTTTCTTCGCTCTATATTTTTCCATCAGTCTCCTTAGAATATGTATCGCTTCTGTAGTTGACCTCCCTTTCATGAATCCAAATTGGTTTACTGAAAACACATAAAAAAGTGTTTTACCTAAAACGCAATGCACAAAAAACACAAAAAAATGTCTTATTTGTAAAACGCAATGGCCAGAAAACACTTAAAAATGACTCATTCTAAAACGCAATTGCCTAAAAAACAAAAGAAAGTGTTCTCAGTAAAACGCAATGGACTGAAAACACCTAAAAAAGTGTTTAACGTAAAACGCAATGCACAAAAAACACTTCAAGAATGTGTTTTTCTAAAACACAATAGCCAGAAAACACATAAAAATGTTTTAGTTCTAAAACTCAATTGCCTAAAAACACCAAAGAAAGTGTTCTCTCTAAAACGCATTGAACCATGACAATAGTTTTGTCTGTGCTGTGAATTGTCTGTGCTGTGAACTGTCTGAACCAATGCAGTTTACGAATGCAGTTTCCAGAGGCAATTTACAGAAAATTATTTTTTCTGATGCATTTTTATTACAGCAATTTAATCGAAAAAAAATTTTCCAAGCTGACCCCAGCCAGGGGCTCTGCCCCTTGGACCCCGCCAGGGGCTGCCGCCCCTGGGACCCCGCTACCAGGGGCGCTTCCCCCGGACCCCCGCCAAGATCGTAAAACGCAGATCGTAAAAATGAAATTAAAGAATTTCTTACATGGATCGAAGTGATTTTTTCAACAATTGACGAACTTTGAATGATTGAAACACTTATGAGCGCTCGAATCGAACGGATCGAGTGATTATCTTCAAAATCACCTGAAAAAACGAGATTTTGTATTAAATTAAACTGGGTTTTCTTCAAAAAAGCTGAAGAACACGTTGATCGGGTGTTTGAATCATTGATTGGTGAGGAAAATCGCACTATAATGTAGTGATTATTGAGATAGAAAGTGAAGAAATGGTTGAAGATGGTGGGTTTTAAAGTTACTGGGTTTTGAAAAGGAATAAGAAAGGGTTGGATTGACTAAAATACCCTTTTTCCTTATTTTAAATGTTGCCACATGTCCTAATTCTATTGCTTCCTACACTTCCTAGCCAAAATAAACTTCCTATTTGATCTTTTCCCTGCGTAGGTTATTGAATAAACTTATTTTGCCTATAGGATAATAATGAATCTAAACCATTTATTTTTCAAATTAATAGTTAGATAAAATGTAAGAAAAAATAGAAGTGTAATGGTATCTTGGGAAAATCCTATTTATTGACTTTCTCTCTCGACATGCATATATCATCCTTATTTTTTCAACGTTCTTAACTTTTTATACGACATTTATTTATTCATAAAAATTTCATCATAAAATCGAGCATCTTTTAATCTTTAGTCTGAGTACCATATTGATATATAAAATATGACAACTAAAAAACCACAAAAATGTGTTGTATTTCTATGTTGTATAGCATTTTTTTGCTGAATTTTGTACTGTATTTTTTTGCTAAGGGTGGGCGGTGTGGTTTGCGGAGAGTTAATCGGGGAGGGGGAGTCACCGAGCGGTGACCATACCGCGATGATGAAGGGTTTCGGTGACCAAAATCGGTGTGTAGTCACCGAATGTGGTTGATGAGAAAGGGGTGCCCATTTTTGACCGTTACATATTTTTTTGACCGTTGCTTTAATTTTTTGAACGCTATTTTTTTTACTGTTCCACATTTTATATAAAACCCATAATTTTCAATCAATTTAAAACACACAACTCTTTCAAAACATCTCTCTTTCTACACCCACAAACACCATGGATAAACAAAACAAAGGTGAACCCAAGAAAAAAGGTTCTGCTAGCCAAGGACCGGATTCAAGAAAAAAAGTTTCGCAAACGAGACAAGGTGATTTTAGAGGTCCAAGTGCACCGGTTCAAACCTCCTACGGATATTCATAACCTCTCAACCTCAATTTTTTTACCCCCAAACTTCACAACCAACTTTTTTTAGCACCCAACCTAATTTTCCACCACAAATATTTTCACACCCAAGCTTCACAACCGAGTTCAATCCATTTGCATTTAGGACCCCGCCAATTCAATCACCAAGAGAGAATGTTGAGTGTCCACTTCCTATCTATGATGAACACCAAGATTTAGAGGTTGTCCCCGAAACACAACATTTGGATGTAGATAGTGGCGAGGACGAAGAAGAATATGAGGATGAAGACGATGATATTGGTGAAGCAAGTGAGCCGAAACAAAAGGGAGTCAAGGCGGAGCGTCAAACTTGGACGAAAACACATGAAGAGGCCTTAGCCAAGGCATGAGTTCATTGTTCTTTAAACAAGAAACAAGGAAATGCACAAAAAGAGGACAGTTTTTGGAAAAAAATTCTCACCCATTACAACGAAACGGTCGGCGGAAGTACTCGAACAGTTCATCAAGTACGTTCAAAATGGATGCCTATGTTGACTAAGATAAACCACTTCAACGGTCTTTGGCATCAATCGGTAATATTTTATCTATGTAGGATCGTATTCGTGGTGGTAGGTGTAGCGACCTCGACGTCACGAATAGGGCTTTAAGTGATTTCAAACCCAAATATCCGAGTGGTTTTCAACATATTGAGGCATGGGAGGTCGTTCGTAAACATGACAAATGGGCACCGGTACCATTGTTGGGTGAAAATAGTGGAAGTTCGGGACAAAAAAGAAAGTCGTCCGATTCGGATAACTACAATACGGGTACACCGGGAACTGAGTCACCGATCGATATACCGGACATAAACGTAGACCCCTGACCAACAAGACAAAAAAGGAAAGAAAAGAGGCCCACAACATCATCAAACGATAGCTAAGAGGCCCTCACCGAGAAGCTCGTGCAATACACTCTTATTAAAGAAGAAAAAAAAGCACGGGCGATAGAGTTGACGAGTATACGAAAGAAAGGCGAGGAAGACACCATAGCTTTAGTGGCGGAACAACGCGAGGCGGTGAAACAACTTATGTATGATCGGGATTTGAAGACATTTACTGAGCCACACGACAATGCTCCACCCGAGATGCTGCCGTTTATTCTGGCGAGGAAACGAGATATCGCAAAAAAATATAATTGGCCATGCAATTTCGAAATATTAGGTTTATTATGGTTTAATTTTTTAGTTTTAAATGTAATGTGTTTTTTTAATTAAAAGTACTTTTATTTAGTTTAAAATATGTTTTATTTATTTATGCATAGTTTATAAATTTTTAGAAAATAAAAAATATATAACTCAAACACCCTAGAGTGATTAACCATACCTAGTGATTGAGTGCAAAATGGGGAGTGGAATCGGGAGTTGACATGGCATAATATTATTGAGTAGAGAATCACTCAATCACCCTAGAGTGATTAACCATACCCCCCACCCTAAGTTTTTTGTGCTAAATTTTTGCGTCTTAATTTTTTTTGTATTAGATTTTTTTTACTATATTTTTTGTACTATTTTTTTGTGCTATATTTTTTGTACTAGATTTTTATGCGATATTTTTTTATACTAGATTTTTTGTACTGGAATTTTGTATTGTAATTTTTAAAAAACAAGGGTGTTACATGTCATTTTCATTTCCTACTTATAAGGACCAAAATGTTTTAGTAACGAAATGTTCTTCCTTCCTACTTATAAGGAGTGTTACATGTTATAATCACAATCCTTCTTAAGCTATTTAGGCAAAATCTATTTTTTAGTAGATCCTTCCCTTGTATCAACGCACTTTCATGTAAACAAAATTTAAAATAGCAATAATAAATTGTTAATTTGATTTCTGTAAACTAATTTTTCTTCCAACTATATGTGTAGTATTGTATTTGCATTGTGCTATCAATACCAGTTGCAGTGATACACATTTTATATAACAACATTTTTTTCTTATTTAAATATACGGTAACATGACTTATTTATATAAAAATAAATTTGATTGGTCATGTTAAAAATGGTGATGGTGAGACAGTGTGGGGGGCATGTGTGTTTGGAGAGGGAGTTAAGTCGAAAACAACTCTCACTTGACTTCAACTTACAAGATGCCCCTACGTATTTGATGCTCACTGTCATTATCCACTTTGTTACCCTCCAATATTATTTTTGGATATATAAATTCAAAATTTGGTGAAGTGATATTGAATTCTAGAAAGTTATTATAAGGATTGTCTATAACTAATAGTAACAATTTTTTTGAACTGAGGTAGTAACTTTTTTGAACTTCAAAAACTTGAAATGTCAAAATAAATAAATAAATAAATAATGACTAGCTAGGATACCATTTAGATATGAGAAAAAACCTATTTGTAAAGAAAACCTATGCACCTGATGCGGATTTTCATTAAAACCATTTTTTGCAAAACCGGTTTGAACTCGGCCCGGCCCATCGATTTGTATACCGGTTTGACATACACTTATCAGAAACCCTTAAAAACCAGTTTTTAAACGGTTAAAAACCGATTCTCTTAACGGATTAAAAAAAACCGGAAAATCGTTGCACCTTTCAAACAGTTATATGACCGCCTTTTTTTTTTTTTTTTTTTTTTGCCATTGGGCATGTTTTTGCCCCTTTTTTGCCTATTTTTTTCTTTTTACCAATTGCCGTTACAAACTAGTACAAATAGGTTGTGGTTGTGTTGATTCAGTTACATCACTTTCTACTCTCTAAATTCTTAAAAGCGCTCACTAATCTCAAAACTCTCAAATGGCAACCGCAAGTAGTCAAGATTTGGTTAATATTGGTGCTTTTTCAAGCAACGAGGTGGTTCGGGTTATTCCTATGAACCAAAACCAAGATATTTGTCAACACTTTGATTTGTGTAAGATGACGATGGGTCCGCAAAAGGCCCTCGTTGCAAGTATTGTTCTAAATTTACGCAAAAGACACAAACTTCACTTTGAGAAACCACATCCAAAAGCCATATTGTAAGGCGTTGAAACAAGAACCAACTACCAGTTAATCTTCGATGACAATTGAAGGAAATTAGTGGGCTTACAATGTTGAAGCGACTCCAGAGGAAATGACAATGTTTGTGATCCAAGAAAGTTCGCCATTCAACAATTTCGACAACCAACGTTATACTCGGCTTATTCAAAGAACTCTCCAACTGCGCTACACTCATGTAAGTCGTGCAAATCTTAGAAGGGATTATTTAAAAAGATGGAAACGAGCTAAAAATGAACTAATTTCTTATTTGAGTACATTGCCAAAATCGTCCCTGAGGTTTGGGAATGTTTGTCATTTTCATCCAAAACAACTTTGTTGTACAATATAGTCCTTCACTTTTGTGATTTTTTGCTATTTTCATCCAAATGTCTAATTTGTTTTATTTTTTTCTATCAAACATTTGGATGAAAATGACAAAAAATCACAAATCTCAGGGACGATCTTGGCAAAAAAAAAAAAGTCAGACGTTTGGATGAAGTGGCAAAAAATCCCGAAAGTGAAGGACTATATGGTACAAAAATGTTGTTTTGGATGAAAATGGCAAACATGCCCAAACCTCAGTGAGGATTTTGGCAATTTACTCTTCTTATTTTGAAAGCTTACAAACTAGTGTTAACGTAACTAGTGATGTTTGGTCTACACCGCTCAGTTCACCCACCTAGTACATTTGTAATGTGTTTAAAAATGATATTTTGCAAAAAAAGATAGTTTAATAGCCATTCATGATATTTTGTCGAGTTGTGGAAAGGTTTGGCTTACCATCCTTCGGGTTGGGCTACTATTGAAGTTGTAACCCAAATGCTTCAAGTTTTTAAACCACAATAACTGCTTTATCCAGAGTTTACTATCCAACAAGTTCTTTAACACTTTACAAAATATATATTGTGTGTTTAAAATTAAGTAAGTTGAAGATTAGAGGTAGACCATTTAGCGATATGGTAGACCTAATGTTTAAAATATATACTACCCACGGTTTTCACTTGTATTGCTGTCTTAAACCCTAGCTTAAATATAACAGGGGTTGAATTTTTAATAGAAAAATTGCTCACGAGTTGGATTTATATACCCCTCGTGACCCTTTGTTAGTCTGAGTTTTTAAAAACCTATTTAACGAGCGTCTTACAAGTAAGTTTGAGGTTTATTTAACAAAATATAGTACAACCTCAAACATTCATGAGTCAATGAGAAATGCGGTTTTCATCGAAAGTTCAAGTGATCCGGATTTTGTTTTATATAGTCATTTATGGGATGAGTCTACTAAACGTCAACGTAGTAACACTACGAGTAGCGAACTCGGGAGGTATTGTGGGTCGAACTTTTTAATGATTTTGACTCCATAATAATTTAAGAATTTTGATTTGTTGGCTTGGTAAAAAAATAAGGAAGCTCAATTTCCGATCTTAGCCACCATGGCCTGATATTTACTAACGGTCCAAGCTTCCACAGTAACTTCAGTATCTACTTTTTTCTATTAGTGGCATGATCTTATAGATAAGAAGAGCCCGACTAACTGCTCCAGCAGTAGAGATGTCCATTTGCTTAAGGGACTTGGATGCGGCCGAGAGAGTACAAGATAAACCCTCACTCGATAGAGAATTTGAATATGAAGCCGAGTTGTACGAGGATGAGTTAGATGGTCGGATTGACAACCGTAATGACCGATGAAGAAGCCGCATTTGATGAATACCTCAGAAAGAGTTCCGGTATGGGAAAAGATTAAAATCCGGTTTTCAAGATTTAACATTTTACTTATTTAGTTCCACTGAAAACTAAATATATATTAGTGGAACAGAAGACTATGCATTTTCTTTTTTCCGTTTCTTGCTTGAATGTTTGAGTTTAATTTTTTAAGTATTAAAAAGAGATTTTTTAATTAGTTGTGTTAATTAACAAAAAAAAAAAAAAAAACCAGTTTGGTCCAACCGGGTTTGTAAACCTATCAAAGCGGGCCCCGTTCACAAACCAGTTTTAAAACTGGATCGGTTTTTAACAAAACGATCCATTTAGTGTTAAATCAAAACTGGTTTGGTTATAAAGTCGGAGCGGTTAAAAAACCGATTTGTCCACCTCTAATACCATTAGTTGTTTTTTATTTAATAATAATAATAATAATAATAATAATAATAATAATAATAATAATAATAATAATAATAATAATAATAAACTTCTTTTTTATTTGGCATGGAAAACACATGATCGATTGCCTATCTCTCTCCAACCACCAACAACCTCTTTTCAACCATTGTAAATCCGTCTTCTATGAGAACCACCCACACCCATCCTCACCTTTTCCAACGATCATCTTAGTCTCGTCGTGATGCCTCCATCATCACCATTTTGGACATCAACAGTATATTAGTTTCACATAAGCTAAAAATCATTTGGCCTTAGATTACAAACAAGAACTTTTATTTGGATTATATTACACAATATATCCAGTTTCAATATCATTATCTCCTAAGAATCATAAAGCTTAAATAATTAAGTTTGGGAATAGCTGGTTAACACATAAAAACGTAAATGTATATGGACATGACAGTAAGTAGATATAAAATAAAGATCTAAATTTAGAGCATGTTTGGCTAAGTTTTTTGAAACAACTTATTAACTTATTGGTTTTTTGAAAAGTTATAAGCTTCAAAATGATGTTTGGCAATGAGGGTGTATGTGAGAGGAAAAAACCAATAAGTTAATAAGTCACTAAGTTGTTTCAAAAAGCTTAGCCAAACATGCTCTTAAACCAACACACACCAAATGTATGGCGTGCTACTGGGTTTATAGTTAGTTTTAGGTCAAATTGTAAGTGAACACGTTATTAATGGTGTACAAAATCTCTAAACACAAACTAGACCATAGCAATAATTGAAAGTTAATTGTAAAACAATTAAGCTCATTTGGTATTAAATAACTATACATTGATATAAATTTAAGCGGAACAAACTTTTAGAAGAAGATAAACGTAATATAAATTTGACAATCTTGAAAGGTTAAACATAAAATTCGTAAAATTATAGAATAAATAGTAGAAGCTTCACACACTGATACTCTAAATACCAACTTACATACACATATTGCATACCAATCCTATACTTGCATAATGACAAACATGAAATATATATATAGTGAGTCAGGATTTCGGAAAAACGGTGAAAAATGTGAGAACAGTGAGAACGCTTATGGATCGTCAGATCAAAACAATCTATGGACAAGATTGGCGCGATGGCGTTTTCGTAAATAACATCAATTTTATTGCTTGGCTTCATTAATGGTAAAAAAAGGCAAACATCGTTTCTCTATAAAAACGCCATTAAATATAAAAAGCCAAATAAATACAAAACGCCAACTAATAAAAAATATTTTCCAGCGTGGTTTTTTCTATGTTTTAGTTGGTGTATTTTATGATCTTAGCCTACAAAACGTCATTAAATATAAAACGCCAAAATTGAAAGATGGGACGTGTTACAGACTTAACAGATAAAGCTGAGCAAAACAGTAACTGAAACGACGGATATTTTATTAATTGCACTTATTAATAATATCCCGCCTAAACTACACACCAAATACATCCTATAAATAGAAATGTCTGCACCTTCCATTGATCAAAACAAACCTTCCATTGATCAAAACAAAAAACAAAAACCATGGTTCCTAAATACCGCTCACTGTAAAACGCCAAAAAGTTGAAAAAAAATCAAAGATGGCAAACATCGTTTCTTGGATATTCAGTATTGTTGTGCGTGAAGTTTCACTGAGTGGATTGTTAGCTGAGGGGTGTAACTCAATAACATTTTGCTGCATGAGATGGACAAATCTTCAAGAAAAAGAGACTGATGACAGACATATGTCATTTTGTGTGCTTTGTTCTTGATGAATATTTGAATGGCATGAAGAGACCGATGACACTGAAGAGTGGGATGAAGATAAAGATGAAGACCAAACAAAAAAACCCACGTCATTTTGTGTTCAACATCCACAAAAAAGGCACTTCAACAACAAAAAACAATAAATCACACCAAAGTCAAAAACGTCATATATTTGTGACGGTTCTTGTAGTTTCAAAGAAGAAAGAGACCGATGACAGTGAATATTTAATTGGAAGAGAAATTCGATTAGAATTTTTAATTTATTTTTTTCGCTTCTATTTTTTTCTTTCTATGGTTTGTTTTCTAATTTTCCAATAAAAAAATACATTATTTCTCTAACAAATTGCTTGTAAAACGCCAAGATACCACAAACGTCAAACTTTACAACCATAATAAAATTTGTGGCATCTTGGTGTTACAGCCATAAAACAGATGAAGCTGAACAAACAGTAACTACAAATAGTAAACTGAAGCGATGAAAAATTTATTACTAACATTATAACTAAAATCCACTACATCGATACTTGAATTTATTTTTCTTTTCAAAAACGTTATAATTGCCTGACGTTATAGGACTGCATAGTAGAACAGGTAAAGAAAACTTAACACTCCACATATTCTCTAACACGCCACACCTTGACTAAAACGCCAGAAAAACATAAAAAAATGGCTCAAGTTATTGCATGGAGGTTTGATAGGTCGGAGAAACGTTTCGTCCTAAAGTTCTCTGACATGAGAAGGGTGAAAATCAAGACAATCAAGGCCATACTTAGTATGGATGAAGCCGTTCAGATAGATATTCTGGCCCGTGGGGTTCCAATGGCTGACGATTGTGAAAGAACTCGAAAGGTAATAAGAAGATTGAAGAGAAAATTTCTAGGAGATGATGATGATGAAGATGATGATAGTGACGATACTGGTCTACCAACAGTTAGCAGTTGGAGTTTGGATGAAAAAACAAGAACGGTTAAAGTGACTTATCAACATGGGTTCAAATATTCATTGCTGATGGAAGAAATGCTGAAGACAGAGAGACTACATCTTCTTGAACAACTCTGTGATTTAGCACATTCGAACGATGCAAGATCCAGGTTTGTTATGATATTTAAGCATAGGCTGCAGCAAAGACGAGACGACATAATGGCGTTATACGCCAATGCACAACATGATGAATCTGAAGAAAGCGATAAACAAAGCGATGGGTACATCTCTGATGTAATCCCAGTTTGTTTTGATCTCATCTTATTGTAATCGTTTGAATTATTAATGAATTATTAAGAATGCTATGAACGAAAAAAAAATATCTTTATAAGATATATGGGATTATTTCAATTGGTAAAAATCTACAAAACGCCAAAAAAATGTATAATTTGAATTATTAAATGTATATAATGATTTTGGTAACACCATGGACGTCATGATGTTAGAATTATTAACTAATTTTATTGGATTTGGGAACGCCACAAACGCCAAACTGTTATCTATGTGACATGAGAACACTTAATTGAATGAGACGGATCTAAGAAAGACCAGTAAAACGTCAGATAATTATTGAATATAACTAAACACCAAACAAATCTTATATGCCAAAAATAAAGCCGTGTTGTGACACACGAAAAATAGAAAAAGGGAAGATAAAAAAGCCCCTCCTCCCTGATAATATCGCGCACCACGTTTTCAACCAGGATTCGTTCTCACAATTTAGGGTGTTCTCTGCTGATCTCGTTTGTATATATAGTTGAATAAGTTAAACAAAAGAAGAAAACAAACTACAATTCAAAGAAAGAAGTAGAAGTGTACTTAAATCAATATATATATTTATTGAAACCATGGGTACTTATTGGTTAATGATATATAAAGGTAGTTTCAAATGAGAACATCCTTGAAATTTAAAAGCAAGCAACTGTCTATTCTTCCTGCTGAAAATTTTGCATATACTGGCATTTTTGTGAAAAAGTGAAATGCAAGTTTTATTCATGAAAAACATAAAAACGATGTGTTGGAAGTATCGTGTATACACACAGCATTAATTTTTTTAATTGTATATATTGATTATTACATTACGTGAATTTCATGTCGTGGTGTTTTTGTAAATAAGTGAAACTAAACACTATAACGTATAGCATGGATGATTATGTTACGTGTGTTTCTTATTACACTTTAATGTAATGTAATATTGTAGCCTAGTGGCATCTTGGTGGTGGGATAAGGCTTTGGGACCAATAGGTTCTGGGTTCGATTCCCACAAGGGGGGTTTTCCCATATTTATTGGGTTTTCTCCTGAATTGGTGTGGCATTATGCCTAGTGGAGATGGATATGATCGGGTGGTTCCTCTGGTGGCACGATGATACTCCAGTGGTCCGTCAGTGATCCAAATTTGCCGTTAAAAAAAAATATTGTAGCGTAAACTAAATGTGTAATGGAAGATAACTTTGGGTAATCATTACTACATACATTGCATGTTTTATAATATCTGCATTATTAATTACATTACATATGTTACTAGAAATACTTTAGTTGAATCATTGTTGCATACACTACATCTATTACTTATAATATATAATTGTAATCATTGTTGCATATATTTCAGATCTAAATGAAGGATCCGATGAGTTTAGACGGAAGTATGGATAAAATACTATTTCCGTAGAAATTTTGGCAGCATAACGTGTAAGGCGACCCGATTTTATTAGCTTCCAAATCTCACCGAAAGAGCATACATCAATAAACACTGGGAGAGAGCAACATGCTCGATCTCCTCTCAAATCCAAAACTTATGGAATAATGCTCACGGAGGGCATATTTATAGCCTTTAGTCCTCCGTGTGCAGTATTCTTGCGCGAGTAGGACTCATGCGCACGTAGGACTCATGCGTGTGTATGTGTCGTGCTATTCCTAACCACTTAATCACACCCACACATCTATACAATATTCAATACATGCTCTATTTAGCCTTTTCGACAAGTAACGAACACACAAAAAGCACCAACAGATTCCCCCTTGTACGTTGCTATCGAATATTAATCTTTAAATATGAGAGAGGTGTTTGAATATTTCTTCAACTTCAATTAAGTGTTTGTGAATATCTTCAAATAATTCCCATTGATTGATGATTCGGGTTTCCATTTGATTCAATGTATTACCCATTGAAGTTATGCTTCAGATCTCTATTTGCACGGTTCCTGACCTAATCCTCTAATTTGCTAAACTGCAATCTTCACGAACATTAAACAACTTGAAACTAAGCAACACGACTTCTCCATTTCGATGTTAACCAAATCCACGTTTGGTTTTAACGCACTCTTTACTCGATCCTCCGATCTTCAAAAACCTAACCGACAATTGATAGAAACTTCAAATACCATACTGATCATCTTCAAATCAGCGAATACCCACGAAAACCTGAAATCCCGTTTTCCTTGATCAACTTTATGCTCAAGTTGAATGATTGATCAGTGTAAACGGTAATCTCCACAATCAACAAATCTTCATCGGATCATTAATTATCTAATAACACTCTATGTGGTGTTCTCCTTTAGTCATGATAACTGTGACAACTGTCACTTTTCCGTACATTCCGTACAATAATTGAACAATAGTATGTGCTTTGATAACTGTGCATGATCTAGTTTACAAGACAAATGAAATTCTGATTACTGTTATATACATACAATGACATTTCATGTTGCAAGACTTTTATCATTACTACATGCAACACGATATAGTTCTAATAATGCACAGAACAGAATTGGCACCATTATCAGACAAACTAAAAGCACTGACGGGAGTTCAGTACATAGACAGACAGTGTTTTGAGGCCCAGTATGAGCCAGAGACTACGTACTACACTAGTATAGTGTGTAGGGAAGTAAGGACCACAAAACTGCTTTTCTAGGTGATAGATAAAGTGCCGGAAAGTGCCTAAAACCCACAAAAAGTGCAGAATTCTGCATAAATCAGCAAAATTCAGCATTTTAACAAGTTTATTACATGCAAAAATATGACTAAATGGTCCTGAATGCTTTCCTAAGTGTCGGGAATTAAAAGTGTCACAAAAGGGTACATAAAGAACACTAAACGGTATAGTTTGACACTTTAACGAACCGGTATCTAACCGAACAACCGGACATTACCCAAAACACCAAAATTATACTAGAAGCATTGTTTTAATGTTTCTGAGCTAGTTATGGTCCCCGAACACCCTGACACACTATATAACACATCATATGCATGGACACTAACTAATACACTTAACTTCTAGCTATTTAATCTAGCTTAACATTTAAACCCAACCAAGAACCCCCCCCCCCCCCTTCATATGGACGGTCACCATGTGGCCCCCACCATAATCTTCTCTTGATCTTGCAAAATCCTTCTTGATCTTCCTTAGATTACTTAGAGATTATGTTATGTACTTGAGGGACATTTTAACCAATGGACAAAGCTACAAGATGGTTATATGTCGCAACCCCCGATCCCTGGTTCCCGGGAAGGGGTGGCCGCGAGCCAGTTTCGGTGGTATCGCGTATTGTCTAATTTGGTAGCAGAATTTTTTATCAGGACCGTAGTTAGGAAATATTTATCAGAGTAAAATACCACATTTTCATAACATTAACCAATTGGGATAAAACCCAAGTTCATAGTACACACGTTTTTATAGGAATAAATCCTATTTTATTTAATAAAAACATCTATTTTATTTTAGGTAACTTTATTGCCACTTTTCCAAGCCTTCAGTGCTGTCCAGCTGGCTTCTATTTGGCTTTCACAGTTTGTTACCTGAAACGTGTTTTAAAAACATTTGTCAGTGGGAAATACTGGTGAGTGAATCCCAATTTAATCAAGTTTAAAAAGTCACAGTGTACAGTATTGAGGGCGATCTCGCAATTATATTTGTTTCCAAGACATATCAATTAACATCCATGGTACTGTCATACTCAACTTGTGGAAATGTTACTCCTTTACCAGGTGGTAACAAATTTTGTATACAAAACCCCAACATACTCATCATAATTGTATTCTTACAAATACTCAATAACTGTTATTCGCAGGGAGAAGTATTTAAGGTTTTGTAAAAATTTAACAAAAAGAGGATTACTCACATTGCTATCTTAGACTTCGCGTAAGGGTTTCCTGGATATAATCTATAATTTATACAAATGTACATTGGTTAGTATCATAACCCTTTGAAAATATTAATGATACCCTCCCCGAGACGGCATTCCAACAACTACGTCGGGCAGAACCACGACAGTTATTACGGAACCCTAAATCAATCGGGCAGCGTATCTATTACGAAACTGGGGTTATAATACTTACAACGGAGCAGAACCTCTCTAATTAGGGGGTATAATACTCGAATATTATGCCTAATACTTCAGAATTTCGAGATACAGAAAGAAAGTGAACGATTTGCTATTGAAGCCCGATGCCTCCTTATATAGTTGCTGAACCTAGGTCTCTCGTGTGACAACCCTCACAAATCCAGGTATCCGTACAATTAATTAGTATTTAATTAGTGCTTAATTACTGTGCTTGATTACAACTGTGATTAAACTGCTTACTGATTTCTAATACATACCTACTCATGCATCACACTTTATACTGTCACTCTATTATTTACACACAAACTTTAGTGACAACCATGATGCACAAAGCACAGTTAGCACAGTGAGCGGATAACACAGACAACATGCTGACAATGCCAGCACCTAGACAGACAATATTTTGAGGCCAGTATGAGCCGGGAATAAAGTACTACACTAGTAGTGAGTGTAGGGAGGTGAGGATCATAAAACTGCGTCACTAGGTGATAGTTATAGTGCCCAGAAGTGCTAAAAACATACATAAAGTGCAGAATTCTGCACTAGTTAATCAAAATTCAGCATTTAACAATGCTAGTAAAGTGCAAAAACTTGGTAAAATAGTCCTAGACACTTTCCAAAGTGTTGGTAATTTAATGTGTCACTAAAAACAATATAAAAGACACTTTAAAGCTTTATGTAGCACTTTAACGGATCAACATCCAACCGAACAACCGGACTTTACCCGGAACATAAAAATATTGTCAAACACATTGTTTTTACTTTTCTGAGCTAGTTATGGTCCCCGAACACCCAAACACCTTTTATATTATAACATACACTTTAATATACTAACTATACAATTCTAAACCAACTAGAATGTAACAAGTTCCATCACCACACAACCCCTTACCCCCCCCCCCCCCCTCACTTTGACGGTCACAAGGGGTGACCCACCCCTTGCCTTCCTTTTGATTATTTTATTCACTATTGTTGGATATCTAGAGAACATAATATATGATGGATAAATGGTGAATTGGATTATAAATAAACACAAGAGATTAGGACCTTCATTTCATCAACTCACACAACAAACAACTCCTCTCTTTCTCTCCCTTGTGTCTTCGGCCGAACACCATCACCACCATACACCCATCATCAAGATCTTGTTCAATCATTTCTCATACATACAAAGGTGTTAGAGGTTCAACAACTAAGCTCGGTGCACTCGAAAGTTCAAGAACCACTCTAGTTTCCTTTTATCCACCGCTTTTACGCCTTGTTTCTTCCCTAGCCTTGTGCTAGTAGTAAGTGCTTCTAATCATCATCTTGATCTTGTTTTTGGTGGTTAATTGATGATTTAATGGTGAAAAATTAAGAAACACTAAAGAACATGAACAAGTCTTAAACATAAAGGGTTAAAGGGTGGATAAAGAGAAGTTATGTGTGTAAATTTTGTAAATCTTGTGTAGTTATGATTATTTGATGTTGTTTGTTAGTAAAAGTTGGATGGTTCATCATCTAGATATGCTAGATCATGTTCAAGAACATGAACTAGTAAGATGTTAGTGTTAGAAATATGAGAGATGATGAAACCACCCACCATGAACTTGAAACTTGAATAAACATAATTTTTCTTGAAAAGTAAGGTTATAAACTTGTAGATCCAAAGATCTACAAGTGGTTTTTCGGAAGAACCAAGTGAAAGATACTAGTTTTGTTAAAACCCGAATATTTTATGAACCAAAGGCATTCTTGGTAACTAAACAAGTGTATAAACACTTGTGTAACAAGAAATTTCATAAAGAAATATTTTTGTGAATCTTGACTAGAAGTTGTTAAACTTCAAATTCTTTAAAAATAAAGTTTTTAAGAAACTAATCATGTTTTTAAAGATAACAAGACCCACTAAATGTGTTGGTGATTTACTACATATTCTTATAAAACTCTCAAGTTCATGAGTTATGATTTAGTCTTATTTTTGTGAAGACTAGCAAGTAAATATTGTATATTGTTGGTTGGTAAATTGTTTGATTGATTTTTTTAAAAAGAAAATGATACGCTAGTAAGCGTGGACACCTCCATTTACAGAGGAAACTCTGGCGAAATTTTTCTAGAATTTTAACACTTAGTAATATTCTTCTAACACGCGTTTACAAATATATTTTTAACTTTATTTTCGAAATAAACTTCGCCATGATTTTATTACAAAAATATTAATGTGTCGGAGGTTGATTTTCGTAAGTAAAATTTGATAAATATATATTTAGAATATATATTTATTACTAAACCTTTTGTGTAATTATTTGATTATTTTGTGAACTAGATATATATTATTTTTAGGATAAAAATAATATAACTTGAAAATATTGTGAAATTACGACTCCAAAATAATATCAACGCTCTCACAAATAAATATTTAAGTACCCCAGTATTGTTATTGCAACGCAAACGTTAGAACGTAACTTATGTAGTATTTCTGAAGAATACTCTTATATGTATATTTTGATAAAGTATTATTTTGGAAATTGTATGAGGTAAAATATAATATTTTTGGGAAAAATATGTATATTTTGGAATTAGAATATTTTAGACAAGTGATTAAACAAATATATTTTTCAAGTGAGACTTAAAATATATTTTGGGAATCATAAAGTGAACATGTATCAAAAACCCTCATCCTTGGGAAGGAAATATAAAATAAATAAGAAGTGTGATCACGGAATAGTTACCTAACTATTTCTCCAAAAACATTAAACCCTAAGCCAAGGCACGACCATCCGTCTAATAGGCATTAGTACGTGTAGGTCGTCACGCAGCAGGTTGAGTTGGAGACTTACATTTCGGGATACGCACTTCAGTGAGTTCATGTCCCCCTTTTCTCTTAACTGTTTTCAGTTTTTATACTTCGGGGGTGGAATACATGTTCCAATATTTACAGACACTTTTATACATGGTATGGTTAGCTTAAGTAGGGTATACTACTTTGCTCATGTGAGTGGGTAGGTTTTACTTGGGGCCATTAATCCTCGTTGTAGGACCGAGGGTCAAGAGCGGTAGATCTATTTGGGTGTAGCGAGCCCAGCTCCTGAGTCCACAGTACGGACCATGGGGTGACTTTGAGCACGACGCATAAATCCGCTAGGTTTGAGTCTTCCTGCATCACTTCACACATATCATTGGCTTTGCAACCCAATGGTGATCTCTTTTTCCTTAATTGCTACATACCAGGGATTTTCATACATACAGACATATTACAAGGGTTTATACATACTCACTTTCACATGAACTCGCTCAACTTTTGTTGATTTTTCAAACTACATGTATTTCAGGAAATTAGGGGATCTGGTAAGGTATGCAATGTCGTCAAGCTGCGTAGGAGTAATGATGTCATCCGAGTTTAGGAAATGTGACTTTTGCCTGGACGGGTCACAAGTCTTAAACTGTGTTTTCATTCATGTCTTTTGGTTGTGTCTCGTGAACAAGTTTTTAATTATGACATTGTTGTAATCGGTGTTAAGTGTCAACTTTTAAACAATGTGGTTGTGGTAACTTTTAAAACTTGTTGAATGGATGAACATCATGGTTTTATTTTCATATAGCATTGTTGTGATTATGCTATGGTATTAAGAAGTCACACCAAAATAAACCCACGCTTCCGCAAAGCCAGGGTGTGACAGCTTGGTATCAGATCATCGTTCATAGTGAACTAGGATTCTCTCTCGAGTCTAGACTATGATCACTAGGGCTCTCACGAAAACATTTTTACATTGCATACACTAAATGTCCAGATCCAGGATACAAAACATTTTTACAAATAAAAGGCACAAATACACTTTTTCAAATTTATATATTTCAGTCTTAGAGACTGAGGGAGGATCAGTCTTAGAGGCTGAGGGAGGATCAGTCTTAGAGGCTGAGGGAGGATCAGTCTTAGAGGCTGAGGGAGGATCAGTCTTAGAGACTGAGGGAGGATCAGCCTTAGAGGCTGGGGATAATTAGTCTTAGAGACTGGGAGGATTGGTCTTAGAGACCAGGGATTTAGTCTTAGAGACTGGGAGGCTGGTCTTAGAGACCAGGGAGTTAGTCTGGGAGGCTAGGAAGTTCGGTCTGAGAGGCTGGGAGGGTAGTCTAGGAGACTAGGATGATTACTTTTTTGCTTTATTGTGGCTAACATGTTTATTTGACCTTATGATTGATATATGTGCATATATGTGACTGTGTTACAGACGTCATGGTTTCATCATCAGACACAGGAGTATCGGACACACTAGACCCCATGGCGATCGTGTCAAATGACGAGATCCCTTCAGAGCGAGAGGTCTACACATCAGACACCACCAGTACAGACGACGATGACTTCCAGCCGTTCGCGCTGCCTGACGTCGGAGTTGAGCCTGCTGATGGCCTTCCTGCCGGGGATTTACCACTCGCGGTGATCCCTGCTCCTGTACCGCTTGGTGTTTTTCCTGTGATGGATATGCCACTCAATGTCGTTTCTGATGACGACATCGATCTGTTTGAGGAGGATTCGCCTGAGGCTGACTATGAGGGCGGGGCCCCTATTGGTGCTGACGTTATTCTTCCCATCGCTGAGGCCCCTGTGGAGGAGCTTCCTGTTGGTTCACCTGTCCCGGACTCATTGGAGTCTGTGGCATCTGCATCTTCGCACGACCATGGTGTGCAGTCTCACTCTTCTGACCCTGACATGGCGATGTCAGCTGCACCCGGTCCATCGCACGAGTTCGAGTTCGACCATGAGGTCGATGACGCTTTTGAGCCGATCTTTCCCCCTGATTTCGACCCTGACCACGATATTGAGTTTATCCACATGGATCAGCCCTTAGAGGCGCCCGTAGATCCTATTGACCCTTTGCTTGACATCCCTGTTGATTTTGATATGGATCTTGTTGACCTGGAGCCTGCTGTGGCCCCAGAGCCAGTAGTTGCTCCTGACCCTGCAATAGAGCATGACCCTGTACATGAGGATGCACCAGCCGCTGCACCTCTTGTTGGTGATATACCCGCTGTTGATCTTCTCGCTGTTGCTCCACCCTTGATAGATGATCCTGTTGTTGAGGCACCATTTCCCGATCCCGTGCCGGTACTGTTTGACCGTGCACCTTTTGCTACTAATATAGATCCATGTTACGCCGACACCCGCAACGGGTGGATCGATGACGATGACGATTACCCACCATTTGTGTTACCTGTTACACCTCCAGTAGTACCTGTTACTGCACCCACTGATATTCCCTTGATTCCCCCACACACCACAGATGTTCACCGCACTGATCTTCCGATTACCTTTCTCCAGGACATCCCTCTACCACGTCCTGGGGAGGGTTCATCGCGACAGCCTTTTGGTCACGCTCCTTTCCTGTCAGGAGGCAGCCAGTTTATACCACATATTTCTCATCCTACTTTTGTTCCACCCGTGCTGCCATCATCTTTACCGTTCACACCTCAGTTTCTTTCTGTTGCACCACCTACTGCACCGTCTTTTAGACCGTCTAGCGAGCCATTTTTATGGACTACGCACTCTATCATGCCACTGTCTGATCCGTACCACCCGTACCATGTTGGGTACTCTACGGAGGACATCCTTACTTCCTTGATGATACAGCAGGATGCATTGACACGTCATATTCAGGATTTGGAGAGAGCTCCACGTCTGTCTTGTCATTGTCAGACCCCATTTGCAGCACCACACACTCCTCGTCCACTTTCCCCCGATTCAGACGCTCACTTTTGGACTTCTGAGCAGCAGATAGCATATTTGCTACGCGCCTATCGTGCCTTAGAGGAGGACTGGTTACACATGCGTCGTTTACTTTTCTCTCATTTCCCTCCTCCTCCACCGCCATCAGCATAGGCATATTTTTGGTTTTATGCAGGTCGATCTTTTGGTGAGAAGGTCGCTATTGAGCCAGCTTACGAAGCCTTTTGAGAGATCACACTTTTTGTATATGATAGTTGTAGTTTGACTTGTATTTTTGAGGGTGATGTGACCCGCTGATGTCATTTGGATGTATGATGTACTATTAAACTTGTAAAAACAGTGTTGTGGTCGTGATTAATGAAAAGCTCAATGGCAACATTCTCACTACATGCTTTGTTGGGTTATACGTTTTAATTTATAACATGAGATGTTATGTGTGGAGGAATGTTACTGTATATGTATAATTATCATACTTACTACGACTTGACCTATATGATCATCTTTTAGAAGATGCCTCCAAGACGTGATGTACGCATGCCCACTACAGAGGTGGAACTCCAAGGGATCATTGCTGCAGCCATAGCTCAATATGCAGCCTCCCAAGGAGGAACAAGCGGGAGTCATTCAAGCAACAACGGCAACAACAATCCACCCCATGGTAATGTCAAGTGGATTGAGACATATTACCATACATTTGGATATTTATAGCACGTCCGCTAATACCATTGGTAAATTTTAACGTATGTGCAGGGTGCACCTACAAGCAGTTTCTCGACTGTAAGCCCGTGAATTTCGACGACACAGTAGGTGCCGTTGCGTTTGTTAGGTGGGCTGAAAAGACAGACTTTGTCTTAAGAATGAGCAAATGCGCTCCCGAGCAACAAGTAACCTACATCTCAGGGCTGTTTCTGGATGGAGCCCTATCGTGGTGGAATCTGCAAGTGCAGACGTTAGGAGAAGCTGCTGCTTATGCGTTAACCTGGACCGAGTTGAAAGAACTAATGAGAAAGAAGTACTGCACGCGTGCTAAAATACAAAGGCTAGAAACTGTGTTCTGGCATCTGAGAATGGATGGTCCCAAGATTGCGGAATATGTTCAGAGATTTCATGATTAATCTCATGTAGTACCGTACATGGTCACACCCGAGTTTAAACGTGTTGAGAGATTTATCTGGGGATTGCCACCCCAGATAATGAGTATGGTTACCACGTCCAAACCTGCCACGATCACGGAAGCCATAGACCTTAGTGTGGCGCTTACTGAAGAGGCCATTAGGTTGAACAAATTTTCTATCTCGGAGCCGAAGAATAAAGAGACTCACGTGGAGTCGTCTGGGGAAAACAAGCTAAAATTTTCGAATTTCAAGCAAGGTACCAACATTGTGAGCAAGAAAGGTGAGTCGAGCACACCGGCCAGGACCAAAACCAGTGTTGAAAGCAGAGGAAAAGGTTATATGGGCATTCTGCCCAGGTGTGATACATGCCAGCGCCATCATTCTGGCCCGTGCGGATTGAGAAAAATGTGAGTCATGTGGGAGGAACGGCCACTCGAAGGATACGTGTTGGGCCGGAACTGGTACTGGGCGTGGTAGTAATCGAGGTTATGGGAGTGGAAATGGAAATCGCCCGCAAGGGAATAATGGAGGAAACGGAAACCGTGGGAATTTTGCAAATCAAGCTGGGAGTGGAAATCGCAACCAAAACAACGCTCAAGGTGGAAATGGGAATGGAAATGGCCGAGGGCCAGGATGCTTCAATTGTGGAGATGTTGGGCACTTTAAGAGGGAATGCCCAAAACTGAACCAAGCACGGGGAAGAGTCTTTAACATCGGCGCAAGGGAAGCGCGCCAGGATCCAAACGTAGTCACTGGTACGTTCCCTGTAAACCAACGTTTTGCATCTATTCTGTTTGATACCGGTGCCGATTATAGTTTCGTATCATTAGAATTTAAGAATATACTTGGGTTGACACCTAGTAAGTTAGACATTCCATACTCGATTGAATTGGCGAATGGGAAACTAGTTGAAACGGGCGAAGTCATCAGAGGATGCGTAATTGAGCTGGCAGAACGCGAGTTTACTTTGGATCTACTGCCAGTCGAATTGGGAAGTTTCGACGTGGTAGTAGGGATGGATTGGCTATCGAGCAACAAGGCCGAGATTGTTTGCCACGAAAAGACCATCCGCATCCCAATAGAAGATGGAGAGATGATCGTAGTTCATGGAGAGAAGCGTGATACGCCTCTGAGAATTATTAGCTGTCTGAAAGCTAGAAAGTGCTTACAGAAGGGATGTGTTGCATTTTTTGCACACATCGTGGATAAAGCAGCTGCTGAGCCAAAGATCGAGGACATTCCAGTCGTGAAAGAATATCCTGAAGTCTTTCCAGAAGACTTGCCAGGATTACCGCCGCAAAGACAAGTCGAGTTCCACATCGACTTAGTCCCAGGCGCCGCGCCTGTGGCTAAGGCACCTTACCGACTTGCGCCTTCAGAGATGCAGGAGTTGTCGACATAACTTCAGGAACTATTGGATAAAGGATTTATCAGGCCAAGCTTCTCACCTTGGGGAGCACCAGTACTATTCGTTAAAAAGAAGGACGGTAGTTTTCGGATGTGTATAGACTACCGCGAGCTTAATAAGTTGACTATCAAGAATAGATATCCCCTGCCGAGAATCGATGACCTGTTTGATCAGCTGCAAGGTTCAAGTTTTTATTCAAAGATAGACCTTCGATCAGGATATCATCAACTAAGGATACAAGAGGAAAGTATCCCGAAAACGGCCTTTAGGACTCGTTACGGACATTACAAGTTCCTGGTAATGCCGTTTGGGTTAACGAACGCACCGGCAGTTTTCATGGATCTAATGAATAGAGTTTGCAAGCCATACCTCGACAAGTTCGTGATTGTGTTTATCGATGACATTCTGATCTACTCGAAGACGAAGGACAAGCACGAACAGCACTTAAGAGCTATTCTAGAGCTACTTAAGAAGGAAAAGTTATACGCTAAGTTCTCGAAGTGCGAGTTCTGGCTGCGTGAAGTCCAATTTCTTGGACATGTGGTTAACGGAAATGGAATCCATGTGGATCCAACAAAGATCGAGGCAATTAAGATTTGGGAGACTCCAAAAACACCAACCGAGATTCGACAGTTCTTAGGTTTGGCTGGTTATTATCGAAGGTTCATTGAGGATTTCTCTAAAATCGCTCAACCTCTGACCGTACTCACATAGAAAGACAAAAAGTTTGATTGGAGTGATAAGCAAGAAGAAGCGTTTCAGATGTTGAAGAACAAACTTTGTGACGCACCGATCCTATCGCTACCCGAAGGAACGGATGACTTCGTGGTATATTGTGACGCCTCGCGCCAAGGCTTGGGTTGCGTGATGATGCAGCACCAAAAGGTTATAGCATATGTGTCACGCCAGTTGAAGATTCACGAGAAAAACTATACCATGCACGACTTGGAATTAGGCGCGGTGGTATTTGCGTTAAAGATCTGGCGCCACTACTTATATGGCACGCGCTGCACAATCTTCACTGATCACAAAAGTCTGCAGCACATATTTGACCAAAAGGAGCTTAACATGAGGCAAAGGCGCTGGGTAGAACTGTTGAATGATTATGATTGCGAGATCAAATACCACCCAGGGAAAGCAAACGTGGTCGCTGATGCCCTGAGTCGAAAAGAGAGGATCAAGCCCATAAGGGTTAGAGCTTTGGAGATGATTGTCCAGACAGACCTCTCTCTGCGCATTCGCGCCGCACAGAGAGAAGCTTTGAAAGAAAGGAATATTGAGGACGAATATCTCCGCGGGATGGAGAAGCAGTTAATACCAAACGAGGAAGGAACTTTATGCTTCATAAAACGGATTTGGGTTCCTCTGTTTGGTGGTTTGAGAAAGGTTGTTTTTGATGAAGCCCACAAGTCGCGGTACTCAATTCATCCCAGAGCGGATAAGATGTACCAGGATCTCAAGGATTTCTACTGGTGGCCTAGGATGAAGGGCGATGTGACAGTATATGTTAGTAAGTGTTTAACGTGCGCCAAGGTAAAGCTCGAGTACCAGAAGCCTTCAGGTCTCCTGCAGCAACCTGAAATACCCAAATGGAAGTGGGAGCAGATTTCAATGGACTTCATAATGAAGTTGCCAAAGACGCCCAAGGGCCATGATACAATTTGGGTAATAGTAGACCGTCTAACCAAGTCTGCGCACTTCCTGCCAATCAAAGAGAAGGACAACACTAGTAAACTTGCGGAAATATACATGCGAGAGATTGTTGCACGTCATGGAGTGCATCTCTCGATTATCTCTGATAGAGATGGACGCTTCGTGTCAAGGATTTGGCAGTCTTTCCAAGAAGCTTTTGGCTCACAATTGAACCAAAGTACCGCTTTCCATCCACAAACTGATGGCCAAAGTGAACGAACTATTCAGACGTTGGAGGATATGCTGAGAGCATGTGTAATGGACTTAGGTGGTAGCTGGGATAATCATTTACCGTTGGTCGAATTTTCATACAACAACAGCTACCACACAAGCATTGGAGCCGCGCCATTTCGGGACCAACAAGCTGTCTACAACCACTGTGCTGGGCTGATGCGGGTGATAGACAGCTTGTTGGTCCCAAAATAGTGCAAGAGACGACAGACAAGATTGCACAAATTCGAAAGCGTATCGAGGCAGCTCGCTACAGCAGAAAGCCTATGCAAATCAAAGAAGAAAACCTCTACAGTTTGAGGTGGGAGATATGGTTTTACTGAAGGTTTCACCCTGGAAGGGTGTGGCACGCTTTGGAAAGCGTGGGAAGTTGAATCCGCGTTACATTGGCCCATTCAGAATCCTGCAAAGGATTGGGCTTGTAGCATACAAGTTGGACCTACCTGCCGAACTTAATGGTGTTCATGATACATTCCATGTATCAAATTTGAAAAAGAGTCCAACACAAGAAACAGTGATCATTCCAGCTGACGAAGTTCATATCGACAACACGCTCCACTTTACTGAAGAACCCGCTGAGGTTACGGATTGGAAAGTTAACAAAACGCGCAGGAGTAGTGTCAAACTCGTCAAAGTTCGATGGAATGCAAGACACGGCCCAGAATTCACGTGGGAACGTGAAGATCGTATGAAGGAGAAATACCCCCATTTATTTCCAAAGACCCCTGCAACTAGAAGCAGAGACTAAAATTTCGGGACGAAATTTCTCTAACGGGGGGAGAATGTGACAACCCTCACAAATCCAGGTATCCGTACAATTAATTAGTATTTAATTAGTGCTTAATTACCGTGCTTGATTACAGCTGTGATTAAACTGCTTACTGATTTCTGATACATACCTACTCATGCATCACACTTTATACTGTCACTCTATTATTTACACACAAACTTTAGTGACAACCATGATGCACAAAGCACAGTTAGCACAGTGAGCGGATAACCCAGACAACTTGCTGACAATGCCAGCACCTAGACAGACAATATTTTGAGGCCAGTATGAGCCGGGAATAAAGTACTACACTAGTAGTGAGTGTAGGGAGGTGAGGATCATAAAACTGCGTCACAAGGTGATAGTTATAGTGCCCGGAAGTGCCAAAAACATACTTAAAGTGCAGAATTCTGCACTAGTTAATCAAAATTCAGCATTTAACAATGCTAGTAAAGTGCAAAAACTTGGTAAAATAGTCCTAGGCACTTTCCAAAGTGTTGGTAATTTAATGTGTCACTAAAAACAATATAAAAGACACTTTAAAGCTTTATGTAGCACTTTAACGGATCAACATCCAACCGAACAACCGGACTTTACCCGGAACATAAAAATATTGTCAAACACATTGTTTTTACTTTTCTGAGCTAGTTAGGGTCCCGAACACCCTAACACCCTTTATATTATAACATACACTTTAATATACTAACTATACAATTCTAAACCAACTAGAATGTAACAAGTTCCATCACCACCCAACCCCTTACCCCCCCCCCCCCCTCACTTTGACGGTCACAAGGGGTGACCCACCCTTTGCCTTCCTTTTGATTATTTTATTCACTATTGTTGGATATCTAGAGAACATAATATATGATGGATAAAGGGTGAATTGGATTATAAATAAACACAAGAGATTAGGACCTTCATTTCATCAACTCACACAACAAACAACTCCTCTCTTTCTCTCCCTTGTGTCTTCGGCCGAACACCATCACCACCATACACCCATCATCAAGATCTTGTTCAATCATTTCTCATACATACAAAGGTGTTAGAGGTTTAACAACTAAGCTCGCTGCACTCGGAAGTTCAAGAACCACTCTAGTTTCCTTTTATCCACCGCTTTTACGCCTTGTTTCTTCCCTAGCCTTGTGCTAGTTGTAAGTGCTTCTAATCATCATCTTGAAATTGTTTTTGGTGGTTAATAGATGATTTAATGGTGAAAAATTAAGAAACACTAAAGAACATGAACAAGTCTTAAACATAAAGTGTTAAAGGGTGGATAAAGAGAAGTTATGTGTGTAAATCTTGTAAATCTTGTGTACTCATGATTATTTGATGTTGTTTGTTAGTAAAAGTTGGATGGATCATCATCTAGATATGCTAGATCATGTTCAAGAACATGAACTAGTAAGATGTTGGTGTTAGAAATATGAGAGATGATGAAACCACCCACCATGAACTTGAAACTTGAATAAACATAATTTTTCTTGAAAAGTAAGGTTATAAACTTGTAGATACAAAGATCTACAAGTGGTTTTTCGGAAGAACAAAGTGAAAGATACTAGTTTTGTTAAAACCCGGATATTTTATGAACCAAAGACATTCTTGGTAACTAAACAAGTGTATAAACACTTGTGTAACAAGAAATTTCATAAAGAAATATTTTTGTGAATCTTGACTAGAAGTTGTTAAACTTCAAATTCTTTAAAAATAAAGTTTTTAAGAAACTAATCATGTTTTTAAAGATAACAAGACCCACTAAATGTGTTGGTGATTTACTACATATTCTTACAAAACTCTCAAGTTCATGAGTTATGATTTAGTCTTATTTTTGTGAAGACTAGCAAGTAAATATTGTATATTGTTGGTTGGTAAATTATTTGATTGATTTTTTTAAAAAGAAAATGATACGCTAGTAAGCGTGGACACCTCCATTTACAGAGGAAACTCTGGCGAAATTTTTCTAGAATTTTAACACTTAGTAATATTCTTCTAACAAGCGTTTACAAATATATTTTTAACTTTATTTTCGAAATAAACTTCGCCATGATTTTTATTACAAAAATATTAAAGTGCCGGAAGTTGATTTTCGTAAGTAAAATTTGATAAATATATATTTAGAATATATATTTATTACTAAACCTTTTGTGTAATTATTTGATTATTTTGTGAACTAGATATATATTATTTTTAGGATAAAAATAATATAACTTGAAAATATTGTGAAATTACGACTCCAAAATAATATCAACGCTCTCACAAATAAATATTTAAGTACCCCAGTATTGTTATTGCAACGCAAACGTTAGAACGTAACTTATGTAGTATTTCTGAAGAATACTCTTATATGTATATTTTGATAAAGTATTATTTTGTAAATTGTATGAGGTAAAATATAATATTTTTGGAAAAAATATGTATATTTTGGAATTAGAATATTTTAGACAAGTGATTAAAAAAATATATTTTTCAAGTGAGACTTAAAATATATTTTGGGAATCATAAAGTGAAGATGTATCAAAAACCCCCCATCCTTGGGAAGGAAATATAAAATAAATAAGAAGTGTGATCACGGAATAGTTACCTAACTATTTCTCCAAAAACATTAAACCCTAAGCCAAGGCACGGCCATCCGTCTAATAGGCATTAGTACGTGTAGGTCGTCACGCAGCAGGTTGAGTTGGAGACTTACATTTCGGGATACGCACTTCAGTGAGTTCATGTCCCCCTTTTCTCTTAACTGTTTTCAGTTTTTATACTTCGGGGGTAGAATACATGTTACAATATTTACAGACACTTTTAAACATGGTATGGTTAGCTTAAGGAGGGTACACTACTTAGATCATGTGAGTGGGTAGGTTTTACTTGGGGCCATTAATCCTCGTTGTAGGACCGAGGGTCAAGAGCGGTAGATCTATTTGGGTGTAGCGAGCCCAGCTCCTGAGTCCATAGTACGGACCATGGGGTGACTTTGAGCACGACGCATAAATCCGCTAGGTTTGAGTCTTCCTGCATCACTTCACACATATCATTGGCTTTGCAACCCAATGGTGATCTCTTTTTCCTTAATTGCTACATACCAGGGATTTTCATACATACAGACATATTACAAGGGTTTATACATACTCACTTTCACATGAACTCGCTCAACTTTTGTTGATTTTTCAAACTACATGTATTTCAGGAAATTAGGGGATCTGGCAAGGTATGCAATGTCGTCAAGCTGCGTAGGAGTAATGATGTCATTCGAGTTTAGGAAATGTGACTTTTTCCTGGACGGGTCACAAGTCTTAAACTGTGTTTTCATTCATGTCTTTTGGTTGTGTCTCGTGAACAAGTTTTTAATTATGACATTGTTGTAATCGGTGTTAAGTGTCAACTTTTAAACAATGTGGTTGTGGTAACTTTTAAAACTTGTTGAATGGATGAACATCATGGTTTTATTTTCATATAGCATTGTTGTGATTATGCTATGGTATTAAGAAGTCACACCAAAATAAACCCACGCTTCCGTAAAGCCAGGGTGTGACATCTCGCGGCCCGCGTAAGAGTAGACAAAGGTCTACGCGGCCCGCGTCAAAGCTGGTCATCGGACTAGCTTGTCCGGCTCATCAGCTAGGTCCCCACGATGTCGACACGTGTCGGCCTAGGGTATCTCCGTGTTTATTGATCTCACACGGCCCGCGTAAGATTGAGCTGGAGTTCACGCGGCCCGTCTGAACTTAAGAAATCAACGATATCAGTTTCCAGCCTTGATACCGCTCGCGTAAGGGCTTGAGGTGGGTCTACGCGGCCCGCCTTAGCTTAAAAAATCAGGTTTTTATTTATTTTAAATACTATTTAATGTATATCGGGCTTGGTTTTCACATACGGGTTATATTTAAAGACATATTGGGATATTCTAACATATACTAGGGTATCAGAAATATTATGAGGGTGTCGGTTTTACTGAGGGTTGTTACATCCTCCCCACCTTGTTTTAGAGCTCGTCCTCGAGATCTACTGGAACAAGTGTGGATATTTCCTTTGCATTTCAGATTCAAGCTCCCATGTGTACTCAGGTCCTCTTTTGTAGAGGCCTTTCTACAAACTTGAGTTGTTCATTTACCTCTATATCCTTAAGAGGCACTACTAGTGATTCATCAGCTAGGCATTTCTTGAGATTAGATACATGAAACACATCATGTATTCCTGCCATTTCCTCTGGCAGTTGTAGCTGATAGGCTACAGGTCCTATTCTTGTAATAATCTTAAAAGGTCCAATATACCTGGGACTTAGCTTTCCTCGTTTGATGAATCTTACCACTCCTTTCCAAGGAGAGACTTTTAACAATACTTTATCTCCTACTTGAAATTCCAATGGCTTGCGTCGGTTATCGGCATAGCTCTTTTGTCGATCACGTGCTGCTTTCAGTCGTTCTTTGACTTGAATAATCTTGTCAGTTGTTTCTTGCATTATCTCAGGTCCTGATAATTGCTTTTCCCCAATTTCTGCCCAACAGACTGGGGTTCGGCACTTTCGTCCATAAAGTGCTTCGAATGGTGCAGCATTGATACTTGTGTGATAGCTATTATTATAAGAAAATTCTATTAAAGGTAAATGATCGTCCCAATTACCTCCGAAATCAATTACACAAGCTCTAAGCATGTCCTCCATCGTCTGAATTGTTCTTTCGCTTTGTCCATCCATTTGAGGATGATAAGCTGTGCTTATATTTAACTTGGTTCCCATTGCCTTTTGGAAACTTGACCAAAAATGAGAGGTAAATCGACTATCCCTATCAGAAACAATTGATAAAGGTATTCCATGTAAAGAAACAATTTCATTTACATACAACTTAGCTAACTGTTCCATACTAAAAGTTTCCTTCATTGGTAGGAAATGAGCTAACTTGGTTAGCCTATCTACAATCACCCAGATTGTATCTTTACCTTTCTTTGTTTTGGGTAATTTAGTAACAAAATCCATTGTTATCAATTCCCATTTCCACACTGGCATTTCTAATTGCTGTAACAAATCTGAGGGTTTATGGTGTTCAGCTTTAACTTGTGAACAAGTTAAACATTTAGAAACATAGGCTGCTATGTTCTTTTTCATTCCTATCCACCAGAAATTTTTCCTTAAATCCTGGTACATTTTATCACTTCCTGGATGCATCGTATACTTAGACTTATGGGCTTCTTCTAATATACGATGACGCAGGTTTCCTAATTTAGGTATCCGCATTCTCTTTTTATGGAATCTCCAAATTCCATGTGTTCCTTGTTCTAACTCTTTTAGCATACCTTTTAATTTTTCAGTATCATCCTTGATTACTGATTCTTGTGCTTCTCTTATCTGATCATTTAAATCTACTTGTAGATTTAATTTAAGAGAACGTATCCTTTTTGGCTTTTCATGATACTTTCGACTTAAAGCATCTGCCACTACATTAGCTTTTCCTTCATGATACTGGATATCACAATCATAATCACTAAGCATCTCCATCCAGCGTCTTTGTCTCATATTCAACTCCTTTTGTTTGAAAACATACCTTAAACTCTTATGATCAGTGAATATGATAAACTTACTACCGTAAAGGTAATGTCTCCACATCTTAAGGGCAAAAATTATAGCTCCTAGTTCTAGATCATGAGTTGAATAATTCTCTTCATGGTTCTTAAGTTGTCTAGATGCGTAAGCTATAACCTTTTGACGTTGCATCAACATACATCCATAACCTAACTTAGAAGCGTCACAATAAACTACAAAATCTTCAGTTCCTTTTGGTAACGCTAATATGGGTGCATGGGTTAATCTTTACTTAAGAATTCTAAAAGCTTCTTCCTGTTTTGGTCTCCATTCAAACTTAATGGATTTACAGGTTAACTTAGTTAAAGGAATGGCTATTCTAGAAAAATCTTGAATAAATCTTCTATAATAACCAGCCAATCCTAAGAAACTTTTAACCTCGGTTGGTGACTCAGGGGTTTTCCATTTGGTAATTGTCTCGATCTTTGTTGGATCCACATGAATTCCTTCATGATTCACTAAATGTCCAAGAAATTGTACTTGCTCTAACCAAAATTCACACTTTGAAAATTTAGCATAAAGCTTTTCCTTCCTTAATAAACTTAAAAGTGCGTGCAAATGCTTTGCATGATCCTCTTTACTCTTAGAGTAAATTAGAATATCATCTATGAAGACAATTATGAATTTATCCAAATATGGCTTACATATTCGGTTCATCATGTCCATAAATGCAGCTGGGGCATTGGTTAAACCAAATGGCATGACAGTAAATTCATAATGGCCATACCTTGTTCTGAATGCGGTTTTAGGAATATCCTCTTCCTGTACCTTCAATTGATGATATCCTGACCTTAAATCAATTTTAGAGAAAAATCAAGCTCCTTGTAGTTGATCAAACAGATCATCGATTCTCGGTAATGGGTACCGATTCTTAATCGTAACCTTGTTTAATTCACGGTAGTCAATGCACATACGCATTGATCCGTCTTTCTTTTTAACAAACAGTATCGGCGCTCCCCAAGGCGACAAACTCGGCTGTATGAATCCTCTCTCCAATAATTCGTCTAATTGTTTCTTTAATTCTTGTATTTCTGCAGGTGCCAAACGGTAAGGTGTTTTGGCAATCGGTGTTGTTCCAGGCAATAGGTGAATTCTGAATTCAACTTCTCTGTCTGGTGGTAGTCCTTGTAATTCTTCTGGAAAAACATCTGAAAACTGAGATACTACTGGGATATCTTTTAGTTCTTTTCCTTTAGTGTTAGTGATTATAGAAATCAAATACACTATAGAACCTTTTCTTATATAACTTGCAGTTTTCATCACAGAGATGAATTTTGTGGATCTAGATGGCTTATCTCCTTTAACTGTGATCGTTTTACCTTTTGGTGAATTTACTTGGATTGACTTTTGATCACATAAAATACTGGCTTTATTGGCTAATAACCAATCCATTCCTAAAACAACATCAAATCCTGCCAGATTCATTGGGTAAATATTTGCAATAAATTTCTGATTAAAAATTTCTATTCTTGCTCCCTGCAAGATTTCAGAAATCCTAACGGTTTCTCCATTGGCTGTCTCTACTAGAAATTTTTGTGGTAGTTTAGTTAATGACTGATTTAGAAGTTTGCAAAATGATGTATTAATAAAACTTTGGTTTGCACCAGAGTCAAATAATACTTTAGCAAAAATATCATTAACTAAAAACATACCAGCTATCACGTCTGGAATCATCTTGGCTTCATCTGCAGGCAGAACAAATGCTCTAGCATTTTTAGGGTTCTTGTTGTTCACAGCTGGAGCCAATTTTGGACAGTTCGGCTTGATGTGACCCTTTTCTCCACAGTTGAAGCACAGTCCATTACTAGATTTTCTCCTGCATTCTTCTTCCTTGTGTCCTGGTGCTTTGCAGAAATTGCAGTGAGTGGAGCATTTTCCTGAATGCTTCTTTCTGCAGGTTTTGCAGTATGGTGCAGAGGTAGAACCTACATTCCTACGGTTGGAATTCCCAGAACAGAATTCTTGAGTAAGCCTTTGGGTTAGGTTTCTTCTCTGTTCTTCTTCTCTATTATGGATTAGTTCATATGTCAAGGTATTCGCTAGTTCTACAGCTTCTTCTATAGTTTGGGGTCTAGCTGCCTTGACTACATGTCTAATCTCTCCAATTAATCCCCAGATGTAACGGGAGATTAATACTGGTTCAGGTGATGCAAGGGTTGGTACTATTCAAGCATATTCAAAGAATGTAGTAGTATACCTCTTACTATCTACCCCGGTCATCCTAAGGTTCAGAAACTTATTAGCTATCTGTTCCTTTTCATTGGGTGGGCAGAATTTCCTTTCTACATTGTTCTTAAATTCTTCCCATTCCATATTGTAAACCCTATCACTTCCTCTTGATTGGAGGATAGTGTTCCACCATTCTAAGGCTGAGTTCTTAAATAGATTAGAAGCAAACATTATTTTGTCTTCTTCAGCACACTTGCTTATTTTTAAAACAGCCTCAGTTTTCTCTATCCAGCGTAGAGTTGCAATGGGTCCTTCATTGCCCGAGAATTCTATTGGTTTGCAGGACCAGAATTCTTTGTAAGAACAACCATATGGCATGGTTCTTCTTCTTTTGGGAATGGGCACCTGAAGTACAGGTTCATTGTTCACGCTGTTTTCGGGTTCGATGGGTCGCTTACTGCTATGCTTACTTTTATTATTCCCTTCTTGAATCGTTTGAATAATAAATGGCATTGCATCTATGATTCCTTGTGCCACTATATGTTTAACAGCACTATTATGCATTTGATTTCCATTGTTAATGATACTCGGATTCTCATTAACCACGTTAATGTTACTCTGGTTATCATTATTCAGATTTCCTTGATTTCCTTCATCGGCCATCTGAATTTTAAACATTTACCCCATATTAATATCACAAAATAATATTAATATAGTCAATCACATGACACACATTTTTGCCAAAAGCGTCGATCATTGCGATTTTACTCTATTCATCTATATACTAGGCATCTATTACACACTAGTACCGAAATAAAGATTTCAATACCAACTGAAATAACTAATATTAGGCATCAGTACACACATATTATATTATTTTATTATTATTATTACTATTACCGTCTCTACCATCACATTTACGGATATGGATTCATCCAGAAATCCATATTGCGCTCGTCGTATTTCCAGACGAGTCGCTCATACTGTAAACTAACAAATAGTCAAATAACACATAACAATAAATATAGTTATGCACGTATTTCCGTAATTTATTTCCTAACACTTTACATTTTGATGTCAGCAGAACACCTCTGTGGCTGAATCGGGGGCTTAGCTCTGATACCACCTCCTGTCGCAACCCCCGATCCCTGGTTCCTGGGAACGGGTGGCCGCGAGCCAGTTTCTGTGGTATCGTGTATTGTCTAATTTGGCAGCGGAATTTTTCATCAGGACCGTAGTTAGGAAATATTTATCAGAGTAAAATACCACATTTTCATAACATTAACCAATTGGGATAAAACCCAAGTTCATAGTACACACGTTTTTATAGGAATAAATCCTATTTTATTTAATAAAAACATCTATTTTATTTTAGGTAACTTTATTGCCACTTTTCCAAGCCTTCAGTGCTGTCCAGCTGGCTTCTATTTGGCTTTCACAGTTTGTTACCTGAAACGTGTTTTAAAAACATTTGTCAGTGGGAAATACTGGTGAGTGAATCCCAATTTAATCAAGTTTAAAAAGTCACAGTGTACAGTATTGAGGGCGATCTCGCAATTATATTTGTTTCCAAGACATATCAATTAACATCCATGGTACTGTCATACTCAACTTGTGGAAATGTTACTCCTTGACCAGGTGGTAACAAATTTTGTATACCAAACCCCAACATACTCATCATAATTGTATTCTTACAAATACTCAATAACTATTATTCGTAGGGAAATGTATTTAAGGTTTTGTAAAACATTTAACAAAAAGAGGATTACTCACATTGCTATCTTAGACTTCGCGTAAGGGTTTCCTGGATATAATCTATAATTTATACAAATGTACATTGGTTAGTATCATAACCCTTTGAAAATATTAATGATACCCTCCCCGAGAAGGCATTCCAACAACTACGTCGGGCAGAACCACGACAGTTATTACGGAACCCTAAATCAATCGGGCAGCGTATCTATTACGAAACTGGGGTTATAATACTTACAAAGGAGCAGAACCTCGCTAATTAGGGGGTATAATACTCGAATATTATGCCTAATACTTCAGAATTTCGAGATACAGAAAGAAAGTGAACGATTTGCTATTGAAGCCCGAGGCCTTCTTATATAGTTGCCGAACCTGGGTCTCTCGCGACCCGCGTTAGAGTAGACAAAGGTCTACGCGGCCCGCGTCAAAGATGGTCAACGGACTAGCTTGTCTGGCTCATCAGCTAGGTCCGCCACGATGTCGACACGTGTCGGCCTAGGGTGTCTCCGCGTTTATTGATCTCACACGGCCCGCGTAAGATTGAGCTGGGGTTCACGCGGCCCGTCTGAACTTAAGAAATCAACGATATCAGTTTCCAGCCTTGATACCGCCCGCATAAGGACTTGAGGTGGGTCTACGCGGCCCGCCTTAGCTTAAAAAATCAGGTTTTATTTATTTTAAATACTATTTAATGTATATCGGGCTTGGTTTTCACATACGGGTTATATTTAAAGACATATTGGGACATTCTAACATATACTAGGGTATCGGAAATATTATGAGGGTGTCGGTTTTACTGAGGGTTGTTACATTATAAGTGGAACAAGAACTCATCATCTCACACACCATCCATCTTTCTCCTGTCCCCCTTGCCATTCTCGGCCGCAAACAAGCACACCACCACCACCACTTTCATTCAATCTTCCATCTATTCCATATACTCACAAAGGTGTAAGAAGGTGTCTTATGAAGCTTGGTGGAATTGGATCTTGAAGGACCTTCATCATTTGTTATTATCCTCAACATTTGTCATCTTTAACCTCTTGTGTTCTTCCCTAGCCTTGTGCTAGTAGTAAGGCCCTCATAACCCTTTGTTACTTCATATTTTGATGAATAAAAGATGATGAACATTGATAATCTTGATGAACACTAAGGAACATAATCATAAATCGCTAACATAAGCTCATTTACATATGAAATCATGTTGATTTGTGTTTATTTGCCTCTTGATGATTGATGATTTATGTTAGTAATGTTAGACATCATAAGAAACCTACTAGATTATGATTAAACACATGATCTAGTAAGTTAAGGTGGTGATCTTGTGAAAAACCAAGATCATCATGCTTTATGTCTTTCATGAACTTGAATAATAAAAGTTATTTTCATATGATGATGATCTAAATAAAATACAAGTCTTGTAAGTGGATGATTTCTAAAATAGTTTTCCAAAGAAACCAAGCTAAATCACAAAGATTTACATGAACATTGTTTTAAAAGAACTAATCATGTTTCTAGTGTTGAAACAAGTATAAGCATACATTGTTTACAAGAAAAATACAAAAGAATGATTTTTGGAAAAATCATCTAGTAAGTTGTAAACACCTAAATCCTTTAAGAATGAGATTTTTAAAGAAGTGAACACACTTTAAAGGGTAACTAAACCTACTAAACACACTACCAAGTTAATACAAGTTTTTATGAAAGTTCAAGTTCATGATTATTATGTAGATAGCTTTGTTTTAGCACCTGGTGAGTGTAGATTAATTGTTGATTGTTTGTGATGATTTTGAAAAGAAAATGATATGCTTTGATAGCTTGGACACCTCCATTTTTAGGGGAAACTATGGCAAAATTTTCTAAAAAATATAAACACTTAGAAAAATACTTTCTAAACAAATACTTACAAGAGTGTTTTAACTATGGTTTTCAATATAAACTTTGCCATAGATTTTGTAACAAAAATACAAATATTAGAGGTTGGTTTTTATAAATAAAAATGGGTAAATATATATTTAGAATATATATATATATATATATATTAAAGACACTTGTGTGAATAATTGTATACTTTGTGCATTAGTTATATTATTTTAGGATTTAAAGTAATATAACTTAACAAAATGCCAAGAATTTACAATCCAAAATAATACCAAACATCTCAAGGAATACATATATAAGTTACCCACTTAATATTGTGGAACCGAACGCAAGGACGTAACTTACAAGATATTCCGGAAACTACATTTTGAGCATATTTTTGGTAAATATTATTTTGGATAAGGAATGAAGATATGATTTTTATTATTACAAAGTATATCATATTTTCGACAAGGAGAAGATATATTATTTTTTCGAAGTTAAAATATATTTTCTTGGAATATTTAGAAGATATATGATTTTTGGGAAAAATATATATTTTCTTGAAATACATTAATTTTGGACAAAATAAGTTATATATATTTTCTAAGTGAGACTTGAAAATATATTATTTTGGAAACTACAAATACGAGAATACGAATACACATACATGAGATAACTCATCCTTGGGAAGAAAATACGAAAATAAATACTTGAGAAGTATTGTCACAAAAATATTGTTTAACAATTATTCCAAAATTAAATATAATTTAAAGTTAAAATAATTATTATTTTAACAATTAATTATAACTTGGAATAATATCAAGGACATAAAAGAAACGTAACTCAAAAACGTAAATACTAAGGCAAGGCTCGGCCCGTTCGTCTAATAGACCCTAGTACATTGTAGGGAGTCGTGTTTACTGAGGAGATTTGAGTTACGAGTATCGAAGACGCAAAACAGTGAGTTCATGCTCCCCCCTTTCTTTAACTGTTTTTGGTTTTATAACTCTCGGGGGAGGTATACATGTTACGAATGCTTAAACGATATGAAATGCCTATGAAATGCACTATTGGATCATGTGAGCATAGACTTAATATTGAAATGCCATTAATTCTTAATTAGGGACGAAGGTTAGATCTAACGGGTACGGCCGAGCCCCACTCATGGTCCTCATGTGATCACTTGAGTGCTTCGGTGTCGCAGTCGAGGGAAATCGACATAGTCAAGGGAAATTGACATAGTCAAGGTAAATTCGACATAGTCGAAGGGAAATTCGACATAGTCGAGGGAAAATCGACAAGGGTATAAGCTTGCTCATTTCGAGTGCTCCCTATGTCCTCACATGCCTTAATGTCCTTGTAAAACATTTACTTGGTATGTTCATACACACTTTTCATACCTGCTTTCAAAGGAGTCTCTCAAAGGTTTACAAGTTGCCAGTACTCACACAAAACGCATGAACTCGCTCAACTTTTGTTGATGTTTTCCAAAATTACATGTATTTCAGGTAACAGGATGGATCTTGGGCGCGGGTGTTGTTTCTAGAAGTAGACTTCAAGTTTAGATGTCATCCACTTTTGTTGGTTTGTAACCTAGTCGAAGGTTGTGTTTTAAAACTTAAATAACCAGTGGTTGTAATACTCAAATTTTATGAATGAATGAACATCGTTTTGATCATGTAGTTGTTTATTATGATTGAATGCAATGATATTAAACCAGTCACACATCATACGCTTCCGCAAAAGTCAGGGTGTGACAATAACAAATATATAATTTTCTTCGTTAGTCTCGGCAACAACTTAATCTTCAAACACCATTATTCCTTGACGATTAGTTCAGAAAAATAACTCATTTTCCTGGAATTTAAAAATGTAGTAGAGCTGTCATGTATATAATATCTTGAAGGCTCTGTGAACTCTGACGGTTCAACAAAGATCCCAGATATCTCCTACATACAGGCTTGTACGAAGACAAAGACTTCAATTTCATGAACTAAAGAATCCGAAATACTATGTATCATCGAACAATTTTGAGTCAGAACCATCTGAATACTGTTGCATATCTTCTGTCACTTTTTGTCTGAATTTCCAAAAATGCACTAAATTTTATGACATGAAATTTTTATGACCCTCATTTTTAGCAAATTCTGACCTCTCTAAACTCATATCTGAAATACCAATATTCCCCCCCCCCCCTCAAATTTCGAAATTCTGGTCTCTATTACCTCTCAAAACTCAACTTTGTGGAATATTTTGACCTTTTGCTGCACAAAAGTAAGTTTTTCATCAATGCAAAATTTTTCTTTTTGGCCATTGATAGTCACTTCACCAATTGATAAATGTTATGAACAGGTTTCCACGACTACCAAACTATCTTCAACACTCAGTGATTTCATCATCTTTTCACATTCTCTGAATCCTCTGACGTATCCCCAAAGAACTCGTATTTAACGTTAAAAACTCGAAAAAAAATTTAGTCACCAATTTTTTTCTGACTCAAAAAAGTGACAGAAGATATGCAACATTATTCAGATGGTTCTGACTCAAAATTGTTTGATGATACATAGTATTTCGGATTCTTTAGTTCATGAAATTGAAGTCTTTGTCTTCGTACTAGCCTGTATGTAGGAGATATCTGGGGTCTTTGTTGAACCGTCAGAGTTCACAGAGCCTTCAAGATATTATATACATGACAGCTCCACTACATTTTTAAATTCCAGGAAAATGAGTTATTTTTCTGAACTAACCGTCAAGGAATAATGGTGTTTGAAGATTAAGTTGTTGCCTAGACTAACGAAGAAAATTATATATATGTTATTGTCACACCCTGACTTAGGTTTTTTTAGGCTTTTTTAGTTAGTTTTTTGGTTTTCTCATTTAAACTAGTTTTCTCATGATCCATCCCCTATATATATGTATATATGGTAGGGTTCTAGAGTGAACGATAGTGTATTTGTGAACTGAGTGAAAAATTGTCACCATTGATTTACATCATCAAATCGTAAAATACACTATTGTATTTTCATCATCAAATCTTGGCCATTGATTTACACTTGTGTATTGATAATCAAGGGCTAGTTTTAATTCACTAGTGTTCACAATGAAGAGGGTTGTTCACTAATGAATCTAACTCTAACGCCCTGCATCCCTAAACTTTAGACTATTGGCAAGTTTAGTCCCTGGACCTAGCCTAATGTCAATTTTAGTCCCTGAACTATGTAGTCATTAATACTTTTGCTACTTGGTGAATTCTATGCTATATACTAGATGCTTGAGATGCCTAATTCTTTATACTTGGAATGTCTAAATCTAAATACTTGAAATGCCTAATTCTATAAACTTGAAATGCCTAATTCTATATGCTTGGAATGCCTAATTCTATATACTTTGGTGCTTGACTCTTGAGGCTCGTGAAACTTGAGACTTGGTTGAACGAGGGACGGGAGCCTTGTCACTGGCGGAAACTATGAAACTTTGAAAACTTTTGTGCTATTGACTATAATCTAGTTATATTATTACTCCATACTACGCAACGCTTAATCTAACTCGTAAATCGAATCGAAGACGGTGAAACGGAAAAGATGGGGTTGACCGAGTGGCAATCCGGTCGGATGACCATCCGATCGGATAGTCATCCGATCGGATGACCACCCGATCGGATGGCCACTCGATCGGACCGCCATCCGATCCGTGCACACCTCCTCTCTTCTCCTCTCTGGCACTATAAATAAGACTGTCACATCACCATTTTCACTGATGTGACAGCCTCACTCGACCAAGACGCACACACTCATATTTTCCTCCATTTCTTGGCGATTTCGGTACGCTTCACACTAGATTCTTGTACATCTTTGATCTACACATCATTCTCTACGAGATTCTCCTTTGAAATCTCACTTTTCACCATGAAATCTCTCGGATTTGAGCTCTTGGAGGTGATGTCATCATGGCGGTTTGTACCAAATTGTTGTGTGATGTCATTTTAACCAAGATCTAGCTCAGATCTAAGGAATTTCATGTGTTTTTACACTAAATCTATGATAGATCTAAACTTTTCAAGCTAAAATCTTATGTTTATCTTCATCTTTCTTAAACTTTTACTCGAAACGACAAGATCCGGACCAAAACGGACTGTAGACTTGATTATTAGTCTGGAGTTGGCTTGGAAAGGGATTGTTACCGGAGAAGATAACCGGAGTATGGATTCTGACATAAATATCATCACGAACTGATGGCCGAACGGAATGGGGTGATTCCCACCCGATTGGATCGGCTGAACACTGATGAGGTTACCGTTGTCTTAATGCGTAACACGTCATCATTGCTTAATCAGAAACTTAGAGTTTTACAAAATTTAGAACGAGACAAGGTAACCCGATCGAGTGGCAATCCGATCGGATAGCCATTCGATCGAACAGCCACCCGATCGAGTGACACTTGCCCTTAACCCTAAACATTCTTGAAACTTGAAGTCATAATCATCGGGTGGCAGCTCGATCGGATAGCCATCCGATCGAACAGCCATCCGATCGAGGCAACCTTGAATCTTAAACTTGGATCGAGTGGTGACCCGATCGGATAGCCATTCGATCGGACAACCATCCGTTCCCTTCACACTTTTGTCAAATTGAATCGAGTGGCAACCTGGTCGGATAGCCGTCCGATCGGACAGCCATCCGTTCCTTCATACACTTGTCACTCAATCGTCTGGCAATCCGATCTGATGGCCATCCGATCGGACAACCATCCGATCCAGTGACTAATCCGACACTTGTGCAATCTCGTTGTTTTGTCCGACACTTATTTTGTTGCAACCTAATCAGGCTAAACCTAGAGAGCTCCCTTTGATCCAATAACGGTTAATTTGTTAAGCAATCATTGTGAGTATACTCGATCCCTTTTTGTTTTAAACTTTGGGATGTAACATGTATTCTATAAACTATGAGACTTGATACTTTTGCAAACTAAACTCTATCCTACGTGTATGTTAAACTTGTGGTTCTTGTATTCTATTTGTGCTATGTGAATGTTTAATCCAGGGTGTGTAGTTCCGCCCTAACAATAGTAGCGCTATAGGAGATGCACCTCCCCATTATTCTCGGGGGTATTGTTAGGAGGATTCTAGTTTTCCTTGAGACTTGGGAAAACAACAAAGCATCGGGATACTTGGGCTATCACTTGTTGGACTGCGAACACTAGCATGGCTGAAACTATTCTTGTTACACTACATATGGATATGAGTTGTTTTATACTATTATGCTATTATTCAAACATGTATACTCGCCGGTACATTTTTGTACTGACTCTATTTTAATACATGTTGCAGGCTGATAGATGCTGGAACTATGGAAATCAAGCTAGGATTGATGCTTAGAAACTCGCCTAGTTTAATCCTAGAAACTTTTGAAAACAATGGTTATGTTTGGTTTAGTTGATACTATGTTTTTGGTGAATGATGTTTGTTTTTAGACAATTGCATGGAATGAATCTAATTTTATATTGAAACTATCTAGTGTTATGGATTCTCATGTGCAATCTGAACGCTTAGTGCTCGCACCCCGATGTTTCCGCCATCGGTTGGGGTGTGACAGATTGGTATCAGAGCCATAACTATAGAGAATTAGGATAAGTAGGTATACTTGCCCTAGTCTATAGTTCTAGGAATCTTGACTCTTATTTGTTGTTTAAGACTTGTGCATTCTACCGTATCTGCTTCTAGCAGCACATTTTCCTGCTAAGCTTATAATGCCTTTCCTAAGGCTGATACAATATACACCTGATACTTTGAAAACACTATTAACCAGTGTTTGTATTTTGCACGAGATTGCCCTCAAGACAGGAGTAACATCCGAGCCTTGATGGAAAATCTCCATATTATTCTAGTAAGGTCTTGTCTGCGGATAAGTACCAACGCTACTAGGGTGCGATGTTGTCAAGTTAGAGGTGAAACTCAGACCTTGACAACTAGTCCCACTCCCTGATGTTTTATTTATGTTCCGTCAAAGTCTCGAAATTTCCATTCAATTGGGCACGTGAAATGACCAAAAGGACGAATATCGTAGGCCTAACATCGATGACGTATTTGTCTAAGTAAGTCAAGACACGCTATCTCAATTCGAAAAGGGTTCGAGTCACTTTGGTTAGTCACCGTTCTTCTACCCGGAACACTCTATGTTTTATAAGCCAATCTTTTATGTTACCTCGATTTTTCATGTGGTTTTAAACTCGATTCTTCGTTTAGATTCTTTGGTTATTTGAAGCTCTTATACGAATCACACGTATGTCCGTAATCTAAAGCCTAAAATCTAATCTCTCAGGATCAAACTAAATTTAAGAAGTTTATCTACGATGTTAATCTATCTGAGCAATCTATGTGATATTATGGTTGTAAGGCACTAGATGTAACATGGCATGGAATACGAGGGAAAAGTGATGTGTTCGAAGCATGGTGGATACGCCGCTGGTACTTCCTATATATAAGTGTTTCTGACATGTTACCAACTTTCGTACCAAGTGCCATGCGAAACTTAGCGCCTGCGGATCGATAAGGATGTTGAATTCTAAATCTATGGAAGAACTATTTGTGTAATCTATGTGAAACCTATGTGAAACCCATTGTGTACTCTAGTGAAATCTATGTGTAAGCTACGTGTGTGATGTTTTGAGAAACAAAATACGAAACGTAGCCTAGCGTTGAAGACGAGGAGGAAGTGGCATGTCCGAAGCATGGTGGATACGCCGCTGGAACTTCCTATATATAAGTATTTCTGGCATGTTACCAAGTCTTCGTACCACGTGCTAAGTGAAGTTCATAGTTTTGTAGGCTCGGGTTGAGATTGTGAAATCTATTTGGGTTAATCTATGTTGTTGAAACTATTTGGTCAATCTATGTGGAGATCTTGTGATGAATTCTAATGTTGTGGTTAATGAAGCATGACACTGATGACGATACGGACGTGGCATGATTGAAGCATGGTGGATACGCCACTGGTACTTCCTATATATAAGTGCTTCCGTCATGTTGCTGAACTTTCATAGCACGTGCCATGCGGGAATTCGTTGTTTGTGGGTTGTTAACACTAATCTATTGAAATCTATGGAAAACTATGAAGTCTATTGAAGTCTACTAAAGTCTGTTGAAGTCTATTGAATTCCATTAAATCTATTGAAGACCATTTGAAACCTATCATAATCTATTGGAATCTATGCTAATCTATGATAATGATGATGAGTGTGTTTTGCGACACGTAACATGACACCGAGTACGAGATCGAAGCGATTATGCCGGAAGCGTGGTGGATATGCCGCTGGTACTTCCTATATATAAGCGTTTCTGACATGTCGCCAAACTTCGTACAATGTGCCATGCGAAGCTCATGGGTTGTGGTGTTAAAACTAATGTGAACTATGTGAATCATGATGAATCTCGAGTCTTTAATCTATCGTGTGTGAATCTATACTGTGAGACTTTATGAACCTAGACTTATACGATCCTCTTGTTGGATCAATAGGATATCTTCCCGAAAGCTCTCCAACACTCTCAAGAGATCCAGGGAAAAGTCTCAGAAAAAGATGACGTCCTTCATGGCCGACCAGATCGCTCGAGTCGCGCCAAAGATCGTCTCTGAGATCCAAGGATCGAACACTCCGCTCTCTTCTGTTGACTCTAAAACGGAGAAAGAAAAGTCTACCAAGTTCACCTATAAGCATTTTATCTCTTGCAACCCTAAGTCTTTCACGGGCAGTGATGGAGTGACTGCTATGCTCGAGTGGTTTGACAGCATCGAGGTTACCTTCATTAACAGTGAATGTCCTGAACATCTAAAGACTAGGAGTGCAACGAGAATGTTTCAAGGCAGAGCTTTAGAGTGGTGGACAAACGAGAGAAACATCCGATCGAATGAAGAAGCCTATGCTCTTCCATGGGCTGAGGTGCGATAATTAATGATGCTTGAATTATGCCCTCCTCATGAACAGTTGAAGCTTGAAGAAGAGTTTTGGCACTTGAAGCAGATTGATGATGATAATCTGGCTTATACTACCCGTTTCAAGCAGCTCAGCTTGATCGTTCCTCACTTGGTTTCGACCCCTAAGCGCATGACAACCAAGCACATCAATGGCCTACCTCCTGCTATGCGTGATTCTATCGAAGCGGCTCAACTCGGAAATATTGAGGAAGTCTACCGTCTTGCAGCTAGTCTCAACAACAACCGCGTTCATGATAAGCAGTTTGCTAACCCTGCTCCCTCCAAGTCTGCACATCAAGTTACCCAGCAGCCGAGTGGCAGCAAGAACAAGAGGAGAAAGTCTCAGGGTTCAGGATGCAATGCTATTGTTCCTACTGCGAATCCTTCCGCTAAGCCTGCTCCCGCTTCTACTATTCAGAACACTGCTGCCCCGGAAGTCAAGAAACAGTACACTGGGTCTTACCCCAAGTGTACCACTTGTAATTTTCATCATCCTGTTGCTTTTGCATGTCGTTTGTGCACCAACTGCAATCGCTATGGTCACACGACTCCTTACTATCGTCAAGCTAACCCAGCTCAGCAAGCTCAGCAAGCCCTAACTCAGGCAGCCATACCAGCTCTTCCAGCTCCTCCACAAAATCCTAAGCCAGTCAACGTTGTTCGTGCATGCTACAAATGTGGAGATACTACTCACCTTCGTAACCAGTGTCCTCAGCTGAACCAGGATCAACAGCCAGCCGCTCGTGGACGAGCGTTCAATCTCAATGCTAACCAGGCTTATAACGACAATGACGTTGTTAATGGTACGTTTCTTGTGAATAACCTTTATGCTTCGATATTATTTGATACTAGTGCCGACCGAAGCTTTGTGTCCGTAGAATTCGAATCTTTGCTAAACTGTGCACGCTCTATGTTACCTAAGTCGTTTTCGGTGGAGATTGCCAATGGGAAGTCTATTCTAGTTGATTCTATTCTCTGTGGTTGTTCCTTGATTCTTAACGACCACGTGTTTACTATTGATCTAATACCCTTGAAATTGGGTAGTTTTGATGTCATTATCGGTATGGATTGGTTGCGTAAGAACCATGCCGAGATTGCTTGTCACGAGAAGTTTATTCGTTTACCCCTACCGTCTGGTGATATCTTGCATGTCTATGGAGACCGACCTTCGAAAGGACTAAGGCTGATGTCATGCACACAAGCGAGCAAGTGCTTATGTAAACATAATCTTGCTTTCTTGGCCCACGTGGTGGAGCAAAAGAGCAAGGGGAAGAACATAAGCGATGTTCCAGTGGTGTGTGATTTCCCCGATGTCTTTCCTAAGGATCTACCTGGTCTTCCACCTCCTAGAACCGTCGATTTTCTTATTGATCTTAAACCTGGTGCGACTCCTGTCGCCAAGGCCCCATATCGTCTTGCACCTTCTGAGATGCAAAAGCTATCTAGTCAGCTTCAAGAACTACTCGACAAGGGATTTATCCGTCCAAGTACCTCTCCGTGGGGTGCTCCCGTGCTGTTCGTCAAGAAGAAAGATGGTTCCTTCCGTATGTGTATCGACTACCGTGAACTTAATAAGCTTACCATAAAGAATCGTTATCCTCTTCTTCTTATTGATGATCTATTTGACCAACTACAAGGCGCGTCCTGTTTCTCGAAAATCGATCTTCATTCTAGTTACCATCAGTTTCGAGTTCTCGAAGATGATGTACCCAAAACCACATTTCGTACTCGTTATGGACACTACGAGTTCGTGGTCATGCCTTTTGGATTGACCAACGCACCCGCTGTGTTCATGGATCTCATGAATCGTGTGTGTAAGCCCTATTTGGATCATTTTGTGATAGTCTTTATTGATGATATTTTCATTTATTTTAAAACTAAAGCTAATCATGCTCGTCATCTACGCTTGATGCTTGAACTCTTACGTGGTGAACGTTTGTATGCTAAATTTTCTAAGTGTGAGTTTTGGATTAATGAAGTACAATTTCTTGGTCACGTCGTTAGTAAGCAAGGTATTCATGTTGACCCATCTATAATCGAAGCTGTGAAGAATTGGAGTATGCCTAAATCTGCATCTGAGATTCGTTCCTTCCTAGGATTGGCGGGCTATTACCGCCGATTCATCTCGGACTTCTCTAAGATCGCTGTCCCTCTCACCTCGTTGACTCAGAAAGAGAGACCTTTTGTTTGGGGTCCCGAACAAGAGGAATCTTTTCAAACTCTTAAGACTATTTTGTGTAATGCCCCTGGTCTGACTCTTCCCGATGGGAATGATGATTTCGTGGTATATTGCGATGCCTCGAACCGTGGTTTGGGCTGTGTGCTCATGCAGCGAGATAAGATTATTGCTTATGCCTCTCGTCAACTCAAAGTGCGTGAGAAGAACTATACTACCCACGATCTGGAGCTTGGTGCAGTTGTATTTGCGTTAAAGATATGGCGACACTACATGTATGGTACTAAGTGTGTGGTTTTCACTGACCATAGGAGCCTTCAACATATCTTTGACCAAAAAGAGCTGAACATGCAACAGAGACGTTGGGTGGAATTGCTTAACGACTACGACTGCGAAATTCGCTATCATCCGGGCAAGGCGAATGTAGTGGCCGATGCCCTTAGTCGTAAAACTCATGTGAGTGCCATTCGTATCTCTAATGATCTCCATGCATGTATTCGTGACGCTCAGTATTCGTCAGCAAATGAAGGAAGTCTAGAAGTGGAAATCCAAGGCGCTAAGATTGAACAACTTGAAACTAAACCGAATGGACTCCAATACTACCTCAATCGCATCTGGGTTCCGGATCGCGATAATCTCCGTGAGCTCATTATGAAAGAGGCTCACAAATCCCACTACTCTATTCATCCAGGCGCTGATAAGATGTACCATGATTTGCGTGCAACTTATTGGTGGCCTGGCATGAAGAGGGACATTGCTATATATGTTTCTAAATGCCTTACTTGTACGAAAGTTAAGGCTGAACATCAACGTTCTTCAGGACTCTTAGAACAACCCGAAATCCCAGTTTGGAAATGGGATAGCATCGCTATGGACTTTATTACTAAGCTACCTCGAACACCTTTTGGGCATGATAGTATCTGGGTGATAATTGATCGTTTGACCAAATCAGCCCACTTTCTTCCTATTCATGAAGATTATAAAGTGGAGAAACTTGCTCGAATCTATACTGATGAGATTATATGCCGTCATGGCATACCTCTTGACATAATCTCCGACCATGATGGTCGTTTTACTTCACGTCTTTGGTAAACCTTCCAATCCACTATGGGTACTCATTTGAATCTTAGCACAAACTTTCATCCTCAAACGGATGGGCAGACCGAGCGTACTATTCAGGCCCTAGAGGATATGCTCCGTTCTTGTGTTATCGACTTTGGTGGCAACTGGGATGTACATTTACCATTGATTGAGTTCTCGTACAACAACAACTATCATTCCAGTATTCAGATGGCTCCTTTCGAAGCTTTGTATGGCCGCAAGTGCCGATCTCCTCTCAACTGGCATGAGATTGGTGACAAGCAGTTTACTGGCCCTGAAATCATTCAAGAGATAACGGATAAGATTCTTCAGATCCATGATAACTTGATCAAGGCTAGGAGCAGACAAAAGAGCTATGCTGATAATAGGCGTAAGCCTCTAGAATTTGATGTTGATGACCGAGTCCTTCTCAAGGTGTCTCCCTGGAAGGGAGTAGTTCGTTTTGGTAAGAAGGGAAAGCTCGCTCCTCGCTATGTGGGTCCTTTCAAGATACTCAAAAGGATTGGCAAGGTAGCATATATACTCGACCTGCCACAAGAGCTAAACAACGTACATCCAGTGTTCCACGTATCCAATCTACGTAAATGCCTAGCCGACGAGGAACTGCAGGTTCCCCTCGAAGACTTGCAAATAAATGAAGCTGTACACTTCGTGGAAAAACCGATCGAAATCATGGATCAAGGAGTCAAGCGATTGAGGCGCAGCAAAATTCCCATTGTCAAGGTTCGATGAGAAGGAAAACGTGGCGCCGAATTCACTTGGGAATTGAAAAGTGAGATGAAGGCCAAGTATCCACAGCTCTTCGAGCAGTCTACCTCTAAGATTTCGGGGATGAAATCTCCTAAAGGAGGGGAGACTGTAACACCCTGCTTCCCTAAACTTTAGACTATTGGCAAGTTTAGTCCCTGGACCTTGCCTAATGTCAATTTTAGTCCCTGAACTATGTAGTCATTAATACTTTTGGTACTTGGTGAATTCTATGCTATATACTAGATGCTTGAAATGCCTAATTCTATATACTTGGAATGTCTAAATCTAAATACTTGAAATGCCTAATTCTATATACTTGGAATGCCTAATTCTATATGCTTGGAATGCCTAATTTTATATACTTTGGTGCTTGACTCTTGAGGCTCGTGAAACTTGAGACTTGGTTGAACGAGGGACGGGAGCCTTGTCACTGGCGGAAACTATGAAACTTTGAAAACTTTTGTGCTATTGACTATAATCTAGTTATACTATTACTCCAAAGTACGTAACGCTTAATCTAACTCGTAAATCGAATCAATGACGGTGAAACGGAAAAGATGGGGTTGACCGAGTGGCAATCCGATCGGATAGTCGTCCGATCGGATGACCACCCGAACGGATGGCCACTCGATCGGACCACCATCCGATCCTTGCACACCACCTCTCTTCTCCTCTCTGGCACTGTAAATAGGCCTATCACATCACCATTTTCACTGATGTGACAGCCTCACTCGACCCAGACGCACGCACTCCTCTTTTCCTCCATTTCTTGGCGATTTCGGTACGTTTCACACTAGATTCTTATACATCTTTGATCTACACATCATTCTCTACGAGATTCTCCTTTGAAATCTCACTTTTCACCATGAAATCTCTCAGATTTGAGCTCTTGGAGGTGATGTCATCATGGCGGTTTGTACCAAACTGTTGTGTGATGTTATTTTAACGAAGATCTAGCTCAGATCTAAGGAATTACATGTCTTTTTACACTAAATCTATGATAGATCTAAACTTTTCAAGCTAAAATCTTATGTTTATCTTCATCTTTCTTAAACTTTTACTCGAAACGGCAAGATCCGGATCTAAACGGACTGTAACTTGATTATTAGTCTGGAGTCGGCTTAGAAAGGGATTTTTACCGGAGAAGACAACTGGAGTACGGATTCTGACATAAATATCATCACGAACTGACGGCCGAATGGACTGGGGTGATTCCCACCCGATCGGATCGGCTGAACACTGATGAGGTTACCATTGTCTTAATGCGTAACACTTCATCATTGCTTAATCATCAACTTAGAGTTTTACAAAATTTAGAACGAGACAAGGTAACCCGATCGAGTGGCAATCCTATCGGATAGCCATCCGATCGAACAGCCACCCGATCTTGTGACACTTGCCCTTAACCCTAAACATTCTTGAAACTTGAAGTCATAATCGTCGGGTGGCAGCTCGATCGGATAGCCATCTGATCGAACAACCATCCGATCGAGGCAACCTTGAATCTTGAACTTGGATCGAGTGGGGACCCGATCGGATAGCCATCCGATCGGACAGCCATCCGTTCCCTTCACCCTTTTGTCAAATTGAATCAAGTGGCAACCTGATCGGATAGCCATCTGATCGGACAACCATCCGTTCCTTCACACACTTGTCACTCAATCGTCTGGCAATCCGATCGGATGGCCATCTGATCGGACAACCATCCGATCCAGTGACTAATTTGACACTTGTGCAATCTCGTTGTTTTGTCCGACACTTATTTCGTTGCAACCTAATCAGACTAAACCTAGAGAGCTCCATTTGATCCAATAACGATTAATCTATTAAGCAATCACTGTGAGTATACTCGATCCCTTTTTGTTTTAAACTTTGGGATGTAACATCTATTCTATAAACTATGAGACTTGATACTTTTGCAAACTAAACTCTATCCTACGTGTATGTGAAACTTGTGATTCTTGTATTCTATTTGTGCTATGTGAACGTTTAATCCAGGGTGTGTAGTTCCACCCTAACAATAGTAGCGCTATAGGAGATGCACCTCCCCATTATTCTCGGGGGTATTGTTAGGAGGATTCTAGTTTTCCTTGAGACTTGGGAAAACAACAAAGCATCGGGATACTTGGGCTATCACTTGTTGGACTGCGAACACTAGCATGGCTGAAACTATTTTTGTTACACTACATATGGATATGAGTTGTTTTATACTATTATGCTATTATTCAAACTTGTATACTCGCCGGTACATTTTTGTACTGACTCTATTTTAATACATGTTGTAGGCTGATAGATGCTGGAAATATGGAAATCAAGCTAGGATTGATGCTTAGAAACTCGCCTAGTTTAATCCAAATTTTTTTTTGAAAACAATGGTTATGTTTGGTTTAGTTGATACTATGTTTTTAGTGAATGATGCTTGTTTTTAGACAATTTCATGGAATGAATCTAATTTTATATTGAAACTATCTAGTGTTATGGATTCTCATGAGCAATCTGAACGCCTAGTGCTAGCACCCCAATGTTTCCGCCATCGGTTGGGGTGTGACACTAACCATATATATATATATATATTACAGGAGAACAATCCGTTAGGAACCACCCTTTATTACGAGAAACAATGTGAACACAACCAAAAATACCTAAAAAAATCTAAAAAAACTCCAAAAGTTTTTTAATAATATTTTTTTATGTAAAAGTCGCTAGTTTTTTAGATTTTTTAGATTTTTTAGGTTTTTTGGGGGTTTAGTTTTTAGCATTTAGCTTAGGTGGGGGGTGGGAGGGGGTTTAGGTTTGGGGGGGGGGGTTAGGTTTTTTTTAGGTGTAGTGGGTTTATTTTGTTGTGTTCACATTGGTTCTCGCGGTTCTCGCATAAACCCTACCTTAGATATATATATATATATATACATATATATACATATATATATATAGATATTGATCTTGAACGATAACTTACACACCCCCTCGAAAACCAGATTTTTATCCACCATAAAAGTTGTACCCTTAACCACATGTAAATGTATACCTTTCCTACACACCCTGTGTTAAAATATATAAATATATTTTATTATCAATTCAATATGTTTATATATTTTCTAATGGGCTGTTTCTTTTATTTTTACATATCCTTTTGAACATTGGGCTTCCTTTAAAGATTTCATTGGGCTGTTTCTTATATTGGGCTGGTTCCTTTAAACATTAATTGGGTTGCTGCCTTTTATTGTGTGGGGACAAATCTACGTGGAGAAAAAGTTCTTTTTTGGGGTTTATAAAGATCAGAGCCTTCGTGCAATCAACAATTCATCATAATCTCTTTCCCTCTTTGAATCGCTGTCTTTCTCTTTAGAACATTATGAATTTTGGGTTTATCACTTTCAGTCGTTCGAGAGTTTTTGTCGAGAGTTTTGTCCTGTTTGCTTGTGCTGATCATCTATCTATGATATGTTCAGTTTTGAGAGATTGTTTCTTATCTTCTTAACTTTTTATTTGTTCATGTTTGAAGATTCTTGTAATCCTCTTGGTGATTTTATTAAGGATTGTTTGTTTTAGATATCGTGTTCTTGACGTGGTATCAGAGCCATAAAGAGGCTCTTTGGGTTGATATCATTTGTTGTGGGTTTGACTGGCAGTAGATTGATTGTATCTGTTGTTCTCCATTCTTGAAGGTCTTGGAATCTCGAAGGTCTTGAATTCTCATGTTTCGTGTACGAATCAGAATTTGAAGCTTGATACCAGTTGTTTTTCCGCTGCTGCTTCGATAAACTTCTTAATCGTAGATCTGTGGATTTGTGTGGTTCAAGGAAATCCAAGGAGTCTTGGTGGTTGTTTGATTCTGCCAATTCCGTATTATCCTCGTGGTATCCTCGGAATCCGTGAAGCTGTGTTTGGGGTTTTCCTCAAAATCGTGTATCTATTGAAGGGTTCTCGTTGGTCTCTATTACCGGGCAAACCAACAATTTTTTTTTGGTATTCTTAGCTTATAATCAGGCTTGTTACCCTAAGTGAAGGTTACGAGTCTGATTACTGGAGTTATACACACCCACTGTGAGATTATTCTTTCTCTCTTTGATTTTATTTTATTGCATCACTATGTCTGTGAGTCTAGGCATATTGATACCTGGTTTAGTAAGACCGGTTTGATTATTGGGACACAGAGAGGGTTCACTCTGTTGCATTTGTTGTGTCTTCTATTTTGTTGGGTTTTTGCTGTTTGGTGCTACTCTTGACTGTTTGCTATGCCTGGTGATGATTCTGTGATTACTACTGATAATATGACGTCTACTAGTGCTACTTTTGTTAGTAAGATTGATGCTCGTGATCCATTGTTTCTTCATCCTAGTGATTCTGCTAATTTGTCAATTATTAGTGTTAAACTTAAACGATCATAAAATTATAGAATTTGGTCAAACGCTATGTATCTTGCACTCCAGGTTAAAAATAAAATCGGGTTTCATGATGGTACTTGTCTTAAGTCTACATCAGATGAAGTTTTGGGTAGACAATGGGATAGGTGAAACTCTATTGTGCTTACTTGGATTGTTAACTCTTGCCTGAAGAATTATATCTTAGTCTTGTTTATTCTAGAACTACCTCTGATGTGTGGAAAGATTTAAAGGAAACTTATGATAAGATAGATGGGTCTGTGGTATTTAATCTGTATAAAAAGATTATCTCCTTTAGTCAAAATGGCATGCTTGTGAAGGACTAATTTGTTAACCAGAGAAACTCTTTCTTCTGTGAAGGATGCTTTTTCAGTCATCTCTAGAGAAGAGTCACATCTTCATTCAAAAAATATTTCTGATAAAACTCTAAAATCAAATGTTCTCATTGTAATAAGACTAGTCATACTATTGAAAAGTGTTTTGAACTTGTTGGCTATCCTTCTTGGATGAAGTCAAAACCTGGTGGGAACATGGGTAAAAGGGTTAGTAATAATGTTACTTAGGGATGGCAAAAATACCCGAGCCCAACGGGTATACCCGAAACCCGACACAAATGGGACGGGTATACCCGATACCCGATGGGTAATGGGCCGGGTATGGGATTAGTTTTAAAGATTTTCGCGGGTATGGGTCGGGTATGGGATTAGGTGATACCCGACCCGATTACCCGAAACCACATACCCGTTTACCCGAACTATATACCCGGATTTTTTTAATTTATATTTTTATTTTCCATTAACCCTTGTCTATTAGTGATTTATTTTAGTATGTTCATAATGTGAAAAATAAATTTTCTTTTAGTATATGTATTTATAATAGTATTTATATTTTGTATGTTGTGAAGTATATACATATAAGTGTATAAGTATCATAAAGTTATTGTTAACTTATGATAAAACTTATATTATATAATGTAATGTATGTTTTTAATCTATAATAGTTGTTGTATAAATTAAATATATAATAATTATAATTGTAAAAAATGTATTTGGAAACCCCAACGTAAATATTTTAACAAATTAAGGGGTATACCCGATACCCGCGGATATACCTGATACCCGATGGGTAATTACCCGACAAATACCCGACGGGTATTGGGTCGGGTATGGGACACGATTTTACAAGCGGGTATGGGTATGGGATTACCAATACCCGACCCGAACCTGACCCATTGCCATCCCTAATGTTACTACTGATACTACTGACACTTCTTCTATTGTGAGTTATCTAACCATTGATCAGATAGCCCAATTGCTTAGTCTCTTGAATGATAAATCTAAGGGTGATCCTCAAAGTAGTGGTTTTGCTGGTATATGTGCTAATTCTGTTTGTCTAAGTAGTTTTGTGGACTTATCATCCAAACCTTTTTATGATTTTAAACCTGTTTACTGTTTTTCAAACTTTATTGATAATGGGAAAAAGGTAGGGTGGATAGTTGATTCTGGCGCTAATCAACACATGGTAATGACTGATGAGTGTCTGATTAATCAAAAGGATGTAACTGAATTTAATATTAAGGTTAAACATCCTAATGGAACTAGTGCCTTGGTAATTAAAATTGGTGATATTAAATTAAGTGTCAAGGTTATTCTATATGATGTGTTTGTCGTGCCTGATTATTGTGTAAATTTGATTTTTGTTCATAAACTTGCTAGAGATTGTAAACTGATTGTTTCTTTTGATGAACATAAATGCTATATTCAGGATTCTCAAACAAAGAAAGTCCAGGTGACTGGTAGTTTGATGGTTTATACTTCTGTGGTAGTTCTTTCAGTTTCAAATAAGGTTTGTAATTCTAGTTGTGATATTAATCTTTGGCGTGCTAGGTTAGGTCACCCTGCTGAACCTGTATTACATGCTCTTAAAAATGATTTAAATATTAAAAATGGTATTAAATTAAATTCTTGTGAAACATGTCATAGAGTTAAGCAGCATAGAGAACCTTTTCCCTTAAGTGATCATAAAACTAAGGTATTAGGAGATCTTATTCATCTTGATGTTTAGGGTCCTTATAGAGTTTAAAGTAGGGATGGTTTTAGATATTTTCTTACTGTCGTTGATGATTACACTAAAGCTGTGTGGGTATATCTCATGAAGTCAAAGGATGGATTGTTTTACAATATTAAAGGTTTTTATAATCTGCTTAAAACTCAGTTTAGTAAATCAGTTAAGTTTTTTAGGAGTGACAACGGTACTGAATTTATAAATAAACAAATGAGTGGTTTTTTGTTATGAAAATGGGATTATACATCAGACCTCATGTGTTCATACTCCATAGCAAAATGGAGTAGTTGAGAGAAAACGTAGGCATTTGTTAAATGTAGCTAGGGCTTACTCTTTCAAGGTGGTTTTCCATTTAAGTTTTGGTCTGAGTGTATTCTAACTACTACTTATTTAATTAAAAGGACGCCATCATCTGTTTTGAGTGGGAAGTCTCTATATGAACTTGTGTTTGGTTTTGCTCCTATTTTGGGTCAACTTAGGGTTATAGGGTGTCTTTGTTTCAGCACTGTGTTAAACAACTCTGATAAGTTTACCACACATGCTGAAAAATGTGTTTTAATTGGGTATTCAAATGAAAAAAAGGCGTACAAACTTTGGAGTTTAGATCAAAGAATGATATTTTTTTCCAGGGATGTTGGGTTTTACGAAACTGTGTTTCCTTTTAAAGAGAAGAAAGCATCTTCTGATCTTGATACTCTGTCTGAAGTTAACACCCTTAACTTTTTGATTTATCTGATTTAAACTTTACTCAAAGCCCTCAAGTTGACCCAACTCCCGATGATGAGAATACACAAACAAGTACTTCAACAGGCCATAGGTATGAGCAGTCTGGAACTGATTCAGAAATTGCTTTAGGTATGGCTGTTAATCAGCAACCTAGCAATGTAGAATCAGATTCAGACAGGGATGAGCATGATGCTGAACATGAAGACAATAATAATTCTGAGGGAGATATTGGGGAACAAACTAGTACGGTTTTAAGGAGATCTTCTAGAAACATTAAATTTCCTTCTAAACTTGATGATTATGTGGTTGATGGGAAAGTTAAATATGGTCTAGAAAAGTTCTAAATTAGGCTAATTTATCTCCTGAATGTTTTTGTTTTGCTTCTGTGTTAAATAAAAGTTGTGAACCTAAGAATTATTTTGAAGCTAAGAATGATATTAAATGGGTTGATGCTATGAATTTGGAACTTGAAGCTTTACACAGGAATAGCACTTAGGAGATTATAGACTTACCACCTAATAGGAAAGCTATTGGGTGTAAGTGGGTTTATAAAATTAAATGCAAGTCAAATGGTAAAATAGAAAGATATAAGGCTAGGCTTGTTGCTAAGGGGTTTAGTAAAAAAGAAGGTGTTGATTTCTTTGATACCTTTTCTCCTATTGTTAAGATGGTTACAGTTAGATGTGTGTTGTCTATGGCTGTCCACTTTAACTAGGAGATATATCAACTTGACATTAACAATGCTTTTCTATATGGTGACCTTAATGAAGAAATTTATATGTGTTTGCCTGGTGGTTATAATTCTTCTTATGAGTTTTTTTTATTTTTTTTATTTTTAAGTTTGTAAGTTAAAAAAGTCGTTGTATGGATTGAAACAAGCTCCTAGAATGTGGAATGAGAAACTTGTGTCAGTTCTTGTTGATCTTGGTTTTGAAAAAAGTAAGTGTGATCATTCCATGTTTGTCAAGACAAAAGATTCTGCTTTTATTGTTCTTCTTGTCTATGTGGATGATATTATTGTAATTGGTAGTTGTTCAAAACAGGTTGATAAAATCAAACTTTTACTCAAGTCAAAGTTTTTAATAAAAGACTTGGGAAAGTTGCAATATTTTTTGGTATTGAAGTTGTTAGAAATACAACTGGTTTATGTTTAACTCAAAGAAAATATTGTTTAGATTTGCTTGCTGAATTTGGTATGACTGGTTGTAAACCAGCCGGTTGTCCTATAGAGGCAAATCATGTTTTGTCTCATTTATGTGAAAAGGATAATCAACCTTTAACAAATGTAATTGTTTATCAAAAACTTGTTGGTAAGTTGATTTATCTTTCACACACTCGACCAAATATTGCATATTATGTGCATTATCTTAGTCAATTTATGCATTCGCCTACTCAAGCTCATTTCAAAATTGTGTTAAGACTTTAAAGGTATTTAAAAGGTGCTCCTGGAAAGGGGATTTTGTTTAAAAAGGGGGACACCTTAGACATAAAGGTTTTCTTTGATTCTGACTGGGCTAAATTTTTAGGGTCTCGAAAGTCTGTTACTGGTTTTTGTGTGTTTTTAGGTAATAGTCTTATGTCATGGAAAAGTAAAAAGCAGTTAACTTTTTCAAGGTCTTCTGCTGAGGTAGAATACCGGTCAATGTGTGCTACGACATGCGAAGTTATTTGGATTTCAAACTTGTTAAAGGAGTTGAAGATTGATGTTAATCTTCCAGTTCAACTTTTTTTTTTAATTATACGTGTTGGTTCATGTGATCTTTCCTTGAAGAACAGGTGATACAAAGCCAAAATTGGTTCTCATCAGTTGATCACAAATAACAGTGTTTTGAAGACTAATTCCCTCCAATGGTAGTGGCACTTAACAACTGATGATCCTAAAGACTGTTGTGTATAAAGACTGTTATATCAAAGCCCTATTGATTGCAAAGACTGTTGAAGACAAATCAACTGCTGATGTCAAAGTGATGCTGATTGTCAAAGAACTGCTGGAATCAAAGGCCTGATCAACCTTAGAGGAAATCACTGCTCAGCATCATCAGTGTTTAAGCATCAACAACGGATTGCTACATCAGTGTTTTATTTGGTCTTTGTATTAATGTAACAGTGTTTGTTTGCATCAGTGTTTAGAGGTTGTTATGATAGTTAGATGTCATTGTCTAGGTGACGTCAGCAAAGATGCCATAGTGGTTTGATTTGTACTATAAATAGAAAGTGCATGTACTGTTCTATTTAGCTCTTTTCACACACACACACACTCATCTTTTACGAACAACCATAGTGAGCTCAGGCTAAGGGGGAGTTAGTGTTCATGCATGCATAAGTTGAAACTTTGTATTATCAATCTTTTGACTAATGAAAGCATTGTATGATGAAAGGTTACTTTTCTTGATTGTGTTATAAAGTTTTACATTCATTCCACTGCAATTATTCTCTGTTTTATCTTCTTCCATTTATCATCTTAATTAAAACAACACAATCAAGTCAAACTCAGATCCTAACAGCACGGCTGCTATTTCTATAGCAGCCAATCCAGTATTTCACGAATGTACGAAACATTTTGAAATAGACCTTTTTTTTCTTAAGAGAGAAGATTTCTAAGGGCGTTGTTATTCAAACTGTGGGTATTAAGTCTGAGGACCAGGCTGCTGATTTATTTACAAAAGGATTGCCTATTGGTCTTCATGAAAAGGTTTGTCATCTCCTCCATATATTTGATTGTTTTCAATATTGAATTGAAGGGTGGTGTTAAAATATATAAATATATTTTATTATCAATTCAATATGTTTATATATTTGCTAATGGGCTGTTCTAAGGGGTTGTTTCTTTATTATTGCATATCCTTTTGAGCATTTGGATTCCTTTAAAGATTCTATTGGGCTGTTTCTTATAGTGGGCTGGTTCCTTTAAACATTAATTGGGCTGCTGCCTTTTATTGCGTAGGGACAAAGCTGCGTGGAGAAAAAGTTCTTTTTTGGGGTTTATAAAGATCAGAGCCTTCGTGCAATCAGCAATTCATCATAATCTCTTGCCCTCTTTGAATCGCTACTCTTTCTTTCTCTCTAGAACATTCTGAATTTTGGGTTTATCACTTTCAGTCGTTCGAGAGTTTTTGTCGAGAGTTTTGTCCTGTTTGCTTGTGCAAATCATCTATCTATGATCTGTTCAGTTTTGAGAGATTGTTTCTTATCTTCTTAACTTGTTATTTGTTCTTGTTTGAAGATTCTTGTAATCCTCTTGGTGATTTTGTAAAGGATTGTTTGTTTTAGATATCGTGTTCTTGATACCTTGTGACTGCTAAATCATTTATCCTTTAGTGTGCTCGTTCATTATGTCCAATCCATCCCGTCCGAAATGGATGGTTTTTAAGTAAATCGTAAACTTGACCATCCAGTTCATTTCAAAAATGTTTTAAATCGTTGGTTTTTAATCTAAGTAAATGAACTACCAACAACAACAACAAAACTTGTTAATTGAGTTAATTGAAAGTTAAAAACATAAAGTTGACACGGTGACGTAAAAAACCTTATTAAAGGGAAATTTATATTTATATTTATATATATTTATATATACTACAAACAAGACAGAGGGGAATAGTGGCAAGCAGACAAACATGATGGAGGGGAATAGTGCCAGGCATGCGTGACACTTTTTTCATTGGTCCAGCCAAATTACGATTTTGCCCCGTTTAATTCACAATTTTGCCATTGGTTTTGTTTCTTCCTGCTCTCAGCTAAATTACGATTTTGCCTATAGTTCAAATTAACATTTTTGCCATCACTTTTTTTCCTTGTTAAATTACGATTTTGCCCCTAGTGTAAAACTACTGTCATGCCATCGTTTTATTGGTTTTTTTTTTACAAAACTACGGTAGTGTTTTATTTTGTTTTCTTTTTGCAAAACTATGGTAGCGTTTTGTTTAAATTAGTTAACTCGGTGTAATTTTTATTCGTACCAGGCGGCTGCTTGACACACGTTCATTTGTCTTGAAAAATTACAAATTTGCCATTGTTTACAAATTATAATTTTTCCATCGTTTTATTTTTTTAGCATAAGTATGGTAGTGTATTGTTTTAATTGGTTGAGTCGATGTAATTTTTTTGAGATCGTTTTATGAGTAGTATGTACAGCTAACCGAAACACAGACGTACATGCTATGAGAGAAAAAATATTCGGCTTAGTGCCCCCTAACGCGGGCGGCGCAAAATCTAGTTGTTTGTATATTTGTAAAGGTTTTAAAGTTAATTATTATTTTAAGGAACTTCATGCTTTAGAATTAAAATTTCTGATATCGTACCTCGTTATTTTTAAAAAGAAGAAAAAAAACATATAACTTCGAATTTTAGTGACAAAGATCACCGAGAACAAATAACAAAACTATTCGTGAAACGATAAAATTATAAAGCAATATAATTTCTCCTGAAATATATGCTCTTTCTTTACAACCCACTTATCCACCCATCAGGCTGAACGGTATGGTGACGGAGGGAAGAAAGAAGACGGGGGTGGCGGGATGGGGTGACGGAGCGGCGCCGAGAAGAAAGAGGGGGGCCCACATGTTTTGCTCCGTCCTGGACGTCGAAATTCCGACGGAGAGGACGATGACTGAATCAAGACGGGGGGGACGGCGTGGTAAGCCGGCCGTCGCCGGGTGAGGACGGACGCTGCGACGGTTCCATACCGTCCAGCCTCATACAAAATCGACATATATATGGACCTATGCGTATTTCCCTATTTTGTTTTATCTTTAAGGTCTAACTAAGAAGTAATTTTGTTCTGTTTTTAGTTTGAGTAAACTTCCGTTTTGCTCCCTGTGGTTTGGTCACTTTAACGGTTTTGCCCCAAACCTTTAAAAATAGCCATTTTACTCCCTGATCTCTGAATCCTTTCATGATTTCACTCCCCGCCTCTAACTCCATCCAAATGGTCTGTTATCTGAAAGGGTATTTTGGTAATTTCAGGTACAAAACTAAGGGTATTTTAGTAAAACTACAAATAAAGATTATATTATATATAATAATAATATATAACATCATCATCATCATCATCATCATCTTCATCATCTTCATCATCAAAATTCAGAACTCATAAACTGGTTATTTTTGTTTCTCTCTACCTTCTCTCTTCTCTCTACACTCTCTCTTCTCTCCCCATCACCAACAACCAACAACCACCACCCACCAACCGTCACAACCCTCACCGCCCTACCATAAAGCAACCACCACAGCCATTTCTGTTGTCACTCTCTCATCCTTCCATCTCTCTCCACCACCCGACCACCGCCACCGTCACCGCCACCTTCGGCCTTCATCTCTTACACCCCCACACAACCACCACCATTGAATCGGAGCTCAAACCCCAACCATCACCTCCGTAACCACCCCCACCATAGATCAAATCATGGATCTGAGCGAAAACCACTAACATTTCTCAGATCTGGTTAAGTTGCACCTTAAACTGCTGTCATAATCGGGTTTCATGACGAATCCATAAAACCTAATCTGGTCAGAAACCTTCGAACAAAGATTGAGCGGCGGCAATGGCTAGGGTATAGCATTAAATTTGATATGAAAGTGATTGTTTATGCTTGATGTTGGTCTGTCTAGAGTGAAAATGAATACTATCAAATCTTTGGGTTTTATTGTTTAAAATCCTAAATTTACCATAAAGATTGGATCTTTGTGATGTTTTCTTGTTAAATTTTTGTGGCTTTTATCGAAATCGAGCAATTTTATGATTTGTTAGTTGTATGGAAAAAAGATTTTGAATTTGTGTTTCTTGTGATGGGTATTGATCAGAAATGGAACCTGGTAATGGGGCTCATGTGGAAGATGAAAATGGTGTGGAAAATAATGTGGTGAGTCAACAAAAGTCAAATGAAGTTGAGTCAACAACATTGGATGTGAGTGAATCTGGTGATGGTGGTAAAGAGTGAGAGAGAGATAGAGCTGGTAGAAAGTGGTATAGGAGAGAGTGGGGGGGGGGGGGGATGAGAGAGATTAATAGGTTTTTTTTAATAAAAAGACAAAAAGATCAAAAAAAGCCTTGTATATATAATATTACCAAAATACCCTCCAAATTAACAGAAACTTTGGATGGAGTTATACCCGTGGAGCAAAATTAGAGAAAAACTAGTAACATCAGGGAGTAAAATGGCTATTTTTAAAGGCCGATTCAATGGTGGTGGTTGTGTGGGGGTGTAAGAGATGAAGGCCGAAGGTGGTGGTGACGGTGGCGGTGGCGGTGGTCGGGTGGTGGAGAGAGATGGAAGGATGAGAGAGTGACGACAGAAATGGCTGTGGTGGTTGCTTTATGGTAGGGCGGTGAGGGTTGTGACGGTTGGAGGGTGGTGGTTGTTGGTGATGGGGAGAGAAGAGAGAGTGTAGAGAGAAGAGAGAGGGTAGAGAGAAACAAAAATAACCAGTTTATGAGTTCTGAATTTTGATGATGAAGATGATGATGATGATGTTATATATTATTATTATTATATATAATATAATCTTTATTTGTAGTTTTACTAAAATACTCTTAGTTTTGTACCTGAAATTACCAAAATACCCTTTCAGATAACAGACCATTTGGATGGAGTTAGAGGCGGGGAGTGGAATCATGAAAGGATTCAGAGATCAAGGAGTAAAATGGCTATTTTAAAGGTTTGGGGCAAAAACGTTAAAGTGACCAAACCACAGGGAGCAAAACGGAAGTTTACTCTATATATAAATTACCTAGATGGCATTTATTTATTCTAATTGCTTGCAATCTCAATCTGGAAACTCTTTTTTTTATATAAATTACCTAGATGCCATTTGTTTAACGATAAATTTGGATCACTAAAAAACCATTAGAGTATCATCATGTTATCAGTGTAATCACCCAATCGTATTCATCTTCACTAGGTATAATTCCTATATACAATTTATTTATTCTAATAAAAACAAATGGAACAAGAAACCAAGTTTTATTGGTGAATATCTTTAAACTAGAAAGTAGGGAGGTGGGGGGAGTGGGAGGTATTTAAATAGAAGCGTAGCCCACACCTTTCTCCCATGCATTAATACATCTTCTCCATCTTTTCATCTTGTTTTTGCTTTTAAATTTAAATATTTCTCTATCTTCAATTAAGAAAAAAATGTCCACAAGAAGATCAAGATCAAGACAATCAACGGCTTCAAGAATAAGTGATGATCAAATCAACGATCTTGTTTCCAAGTTGCAACAACTTCTACCTGAAATCCGTAGTCACCGCTCAGACAAGGTATTCATACGAACCCGAGTAGCCTTGATCACTATATGGGTTTTGCTACACGTACCCTCTCCCCCCTTTTTTTTACTTGAACCGTCTATTCAACTTATCACATCACTAATATTTCATCTTTTTAAATTTAAAAACAAATAAAAATCACCTTCATTTAATATTTAATTAAAAGGGGTACGTTTAGCTGCCCCACGTTATATTCGTAAGATCTGATCGTTTTAGTGTAGGTCAGCAAGTTTTGATGGTGGTTTTAGGATGAAGTGAAGTACAATAGTGAAAATCTTATGGTCTTTTTAAAATTAAAACAGAGTAATATTTATTACCGTATGATCACTCTTTACAAATGAGTGACTGACATGAATTTCTTAAGGCAAAATTGCAAGTTGCTAGACTATGTTTGAGCTTGGATCAGAGCTACAACATGCAAAGAACTTGTTTAAGTTCGAGAAAACCCTCCTAGGTCAAGTCACATGTCATGTTTTGTCGTGGATGATGAGTTAAATACGTTAAGTAGACGAGTAATCGAGCACAAAATAGAAGTGTTTTTAGCTTTAAATCACACTTATGACTGAAAATTTACGTTTTTTTTTTTTTTTTTTTTTTGATATAGTTCAATACAGGAAGTATTTATGTTTAAACATGCATTTACGATCTAAATATTTTTAAAAGTAAGATAAAAGAGATAACTATAATAATAACTAATGAAAAAAGATCTATGTCTTTTTAAAAGTAAGATAAAAACAATAACTATAATAATAACTAATGAAAAAAGATCTATGTATTTTTAAAAGCAAGATAAATTAAAAGTAAGATAAAAACAATAACTATGATAATAACTAATGAAAAAAAATAATGTATTTTGTTATTCTATGCACATGCGACTATCTTCGGATCCAACGAATAGCTTTGCTATCGGTGAGATTCTATAAATTGAGTATGGTTATTGTTAGCTAAGATTATTGTTATTCCATGTATGTCTTCTAATAAGTGTATCGATCTAACGATAGTTTTAACACTGAATGAATCCAGGTATCAGCTTCAAAAGTGCTACAAGAGACATGCAACTACATCAGAAGCTTGCATCGAGATATCGACAGTTTAAGCGACCGACTCTCTGAGTTGCTCGAGAACACCGATCCCACTCAGGCTTCCATCATAAGGAGTTTACTTATGCAGTAACTAATTAGACCATCATCTTCTACACAAATAACCATTTTTCTCTTTCTTTCCCGCTATAATGTATCGTCGTTTCTGTCTATCTTACATCACAAATGAGTTTTTAGATTTGTTTAGTTGAGCATCATATTATGTAATAACAGATATTATTTCTTAGAAAAGTTTCACTGTTGCTTTTAAAATGAATGGCGTCCAAAATATTATTAACGACGGTCACCCCGAGCAAAACCTGCTGGGTCAAGAGGGTTTGATGACCCCGAGTCACCAGAATTTGTTGGATTTTTTATATAATCCGAGTTTTTTTTCTTGTAAGAAAAATATAAGTCTAATACGTAATCGTAACTAGTAGATAATAGTAGGGCTGTTCATGAGCCGAGCCGAGCCAAGCCGAGCTAGGGCAAGCTCGGGCTCGGCTCGATTATAAACCGAGCTGGCTCGGCTCGGCTCAGATTTGAAAATGAGCTGAAAATCTAAGCTCGGGCTCGGCTTGGTTTGGCTCGATTTTAAAAAGAAAAATTAATACGTAGCTCTCAAAATTCAGTATTATAAAATATTATTCAATACTTCAAAAGAATATATTCAAAATAAGTTCAATCTAATACATTAAAAGCCAAAATCATGTACAACAACGCAACATAAGTTTTATATTTCAAGTAAATACAATATTTGTTCATTTGCACGGCAATCAACCTTTAAATATGTCATAGATATCAAACTACAAGCCTAAATACATGTAAATAATAATCAGTTTTTTGTAATATATTATATGTATATAAAAATAAAATATATTATAAGTAAAATAATTCGAGCTAAGCCGAATCGAGCTACCAAGCGAGCCAAACCGAGCCAAACCGAGCCAATTTGGCTCGTAACGAGCCGAGCCGAGCTAGGCTTACTTTCTAACCGAGCCGGGCTCGGCTCACTTTCAAACCGAACCATATCGAGCGAGTTTTTTCCGAGCGAGCTCCGAGCCGCGAGCTTTTTGAACAGCCCTAGATAATAGAATAACCAGATTATTGTCTTCGGAGCAAAAGGTTCTTTTCTAGTCACGTAATAAAAATATAAAAAATGGTGAATAGTGTGATGATCCAAGTTTGTCTAGGACGACACAACCGATGTAAACGGATCTTTTTGTTTGACCATAATTCGTTATATTCAGCTCAGCTGGTTGTTGGGCCGGTTGTCTCCTTTGGAGGCGCCGGTTCGATTCCCGGCTTGAGCATGGGTGAGACACCTGGGTTTTTCCCCATGATACCCGTGTTCGATCCCCACTTGAGGCGGTTTACTCCCCTCTGTGGTGGCAATCAACTCGTCAAACCCTTGTTGGGGTGAGGTATCTGTGGGGTTTTCTCCCTGGACGCCGGCCACTCTCTGATGCCAGCGGAGGCACGGTTAAGACACTCACGTCTGGCCGGAGTGGGGCAACGGGCCTCCCCGCAATAGGGGGGGTGTGAATGTGTCTCCGCACCCGAAAAATCTTGTAGACACACTTCGCCGTTCAAAAAAAAAAAAATGTTCAGCAGTTAAGTCCAAATTTTATGATACATCAATCTGATCGTCTACATGGGTCGTTACAATATAGATTTACGTGGGCCCTTAGGTTATGTGGCCCACTGGCCCATACAACATATCAATATGTATTGTCAACATTATATTAATTACGACACTGTATTTGAGTTTAGAATAGCTAAAAGCTAACCTAGTTCCTGTTTAGCTTGAGTTAAAAAATAGTAAATTGTGTTTTGGTCTCCGTGATTTCGTGGTTATTGCGGTATTTTTTAAAATCCAAATGTCTTGTAATTTACATATCAAAGTTTCTTTTTTATTGTGATTTTAGTTTCCCACACTAACTCTATCCAAATTATAGTCAAATCCTGATCACATGAGAGACATACACATGGTTTTTTGATAAATAACCATTCAAATGAAAGAAAACAATATAAAGTCCAAAAGTCTTTCCATCTACACATTCTCTTTTTCTGTTCGAATTGATAAAGTAGGATGGTTTGAGTTAAAAAAAATTGTAATAGAGTTTAGCTTTGTAATTTTTTTGTATGTCATATGATTAAGTTAATGTATATTATTTAACTAGATTATAACCCATTGCGATGCGGCGAGGATCCATTTCATATGCATCATAGTTAATAAAACACAAGTGTTGGTTACATCAATGCACCATAGTCGCATCGCGTAGCTTATGTATCAATGATATACAAAAAAAAGTGGTGCAAAGTATTTTGCTACATGAAGTTTATCACAAGTTAGCATACTAACACCTAGTACTACAATCAAGAAGGTGGGTGGTATTAGCTAAACGCACTTCGCGTTGGTGATGAATTGTATTGAGGTTGTGTGTTGCAATCGCAACACCTCTAACAAATGCACTCTATATTTCTTGGTCGATTAAAGCACAATCAACGCTCCAAAAAAAATGGCCACTGCAAATTCAAAACACCAAAGACTTTACTACAATCAAGAAGCCAATATTTGATACAAACTTATGCTTTATCTACAAATTCCAAGCTACATGATGATTTTACAGAAACACCCCCCCCCCCCCCCCCCCACCCCCCCACCCCCCCTTTTCAAATGCTAATTTGACAAATTTGAAGAAACTTATTGTAGAAAAGAAAATACGAAAAATGATTGCAATCCACTGATACTCACCTAAGAATGCTCTCACCATTGATGAAAGTACCCCCCCCCCCCCCCCCCCCCCCAAAAGTGTCTTTTATTTTAGTAAAAAAATATTTTTTTTCAAGATTTTTTTTTTATCTTGTTGCTTAAAATAGAAGCTATGGTGGTGAAGTGACTTGTAATGATTTTTTTTTTTTGGAAGGTGACTTTCTATGTACTGGACCAATGGTCACCGGGTTTATGTCAAAGACATTCCCCCGTCAGCCCCGTGCATAAATTTCAACATAAACCTTCTTAAAATGTGATATAATTCAATACCGTATTCTAGCCCTAAACAATCTTATAACATAAGTAGAAGTAGGTCACCAAACCACTAACAACGAATAATTCAGGTTATCTTTTGCTGCTTAGCCATTGACATATCAAGCTTAGATGTCGCAGCCCCTGACCCCTACCCCGGGAGTGGGAGCCGCGAGACAAGTAGCTGGTGGTATCGGTGTTTATTAATTTGACGGAGGAAATGAGACATCAGGATCGTAGTTAGGAAATAAATTTCCGAGTTTCAAAACACCAAACTTTTATAATAAACAAGTGGGATAAAACCCATGTTTCATTCACAAAACATTTATAGGGGTAAACCCTAATTATTGAAAACAGAATCTCCTTTTATTTATGTAACTTTTATATCCACTTTTTTAAGCCTTCAGTGCTCCATAGCTTGCTTCTAATAGCTTTCACATCAAGTTACCTGAAACGCGTTTTAAAAACATTTTGTCAGCAAGAAATACTGGCGAGTGCATTCCAGTTTAATCAAAATAAGCTTTTATCACTTTACAGTATTGAGAGCGATTACAATGTTTACATCTACCCAATTACTCATTCAGTATTTGTCATGTTGGCAGTTCCATGACTGAGGTCATATTACTATTGGCTAACTCTTTGTTCAATAGTAACGCTTGACTAGTAGTGTATACAAAACCACACATACCAGCAACAACTGTAGAATACAAAGACTCAAATCACTGTAAGTATACTTGAAAATATTTGAGTTTTTGTAACACAGTTTGGTAGAGAAAGAGAATGACTCACAAACGGTGAGAAAAGAGAATGGACTCACGTTGTAGACTTATGTATTTCTATAGCTTCCTGTTGCTTTTCCTGATTATTTTCTATTAATAACATACAATGCACACGTTTTAGTAAGATAACTCAAATCACATTAGCCATACAACACGAGACAGAACCCCAACGAACTTAGTCAGGCAGAGCCTCAACATGCGTTACGGGGCCCTAGATCAATCGGGTAGGGTAACAAATTAGTGATTGGGGTTTAAATACTTACAACGGGGCAGAGCTTCATGTTTTAGGGGTATAATACCGAGCTAATACTTTGCTATAATAGAGACTGAGAGAGAATGAGAATTGAACGGCTGAGAATGTTGCTGAAAGGCTCAATTTATAGGCTGAATCGGGGGTCTCTCGCGCCCCGCTACCCGCTGCCTTGGTTCTATCACGCCCCGCGAGGCATACCTAGCTACGGCTAGGTGTGGCAGATCACCACCGTAGGTTCGACATGATATGTGACACGTGTCACATTTGTGTGTCCAGCAAGTATGAGCCGTCGCGCCCCCCGAGACACAGGGGTAACCCTGTCACGGCCTGGGAGCAACTTAAAATGATTATTTTATTTGATTTTTTTTATAAAAACTAAGGTTATACGGGTCTAGTTTAGCGTGTACGGGGTATATTTAGGGCGTTTTTCGAGGGTTGTTATATCCTCCCCACCTTGATTTAAATCTCGTCCTCGAGAATCATTGGAATAGGTGTGGATACTTTCGTTGCATTTCTGACTCGAGTTCCCATGTGTACTTTGGTCCTCTCTTCGAATCCCATTTAAGTTTGACTAGAACTAATCTCTTATGTGTGAGATTCTTGATCTTTCTATCTTCAATCTAAAGTGGTTTCTCTACAAACTTAAGCTTCTCATTTACCTCTATCTCCTGAAGAGGTATTACTAGTGATTCGTCTGCTAAGCATTTCTTGAGATTACATACATGAAATACATCATGTATTCCTGCCATTTCCTCTGGCAATTGTAGCTGATAAACTACTGGTCCTATTCTTTTGATAATCTCAAAAGGTCCAACATACATTGGGATTAGCTTTCCACTTTTAATGAATCTGACAATTCTTCTCCATGGAGAAACTTTTAATAGTACCTTGTCTCCAACTTGAAATTCCAATGGTTTTCGTCTGTTATCTGCATAACTCTTTTGACAATCTCGTGCTGCTTTTAGTCTTTCCTTGACTTTAATAATTTTGTAAGTTTCTTGTACTATCTCTGGTCCAGATGGTTGCTTTTCTCCAATCTCTGCCCATCAGACTAGAGTTCGGCATTTTCGTCCATAAAGTGCTTCAAATGGTGCTGCATTAATGCTGGTATGATAACTGTTGTTGTAAGAAAATTCTATGAAAGGTAAGTGATTGTCCTAATTTCCTCCAAAATCAATTACACAGGCTCTAAGCATATCTTCCATTGTCTGTATTGTCATTGTTCGTCCGTTTGAGGATGATAAGCTGTGCTTAGATTCAACCTAGTTCCCATTGATTTTTGGAAACTTGTCCAAAAATGAGAAGTAAAACGTCTATCTCTGTTAGACACAATAGATAAAAGAATTTCATGTAATGAAACTATTTCATTTACATATAGCTTGGCTAACTGTTCCATACTGAAAGTTTCCTTCATTGGTAAGAAATGAGCAGATTTGGTCAATTTGTCTACAATCACCCAGATTGTATTATTACCTTTTCGTGTCTTGGGTAGTTTGGTAACAAAGTCCATTGTTATCAATTCCCATTTCCATATTGGAATTTCTAATTGCTGCAATAATCCTGAAGGTTTCTGATGTTCAGCTTTAACCTTGGAACATGTTAAACATTTAGCAACATAACTTGCTACATCCTTCTTCATTCCTATCCACTAGAAATTCTTTCTTAACTCTTGATACATCTTATCACTACCGGGAAGCATCGTATACTTAGATTTATGGGCTTCTTCTAAAATTTGGTCTCGTAGGTTTCTTTGAATAGGTATCCGGATTCTTTTCTTATGGAATCTCCAAATTCCATCTACTCCTTTTTCTAATTCCTTAATCATTCATTTCAAACCTTCAACATCATCCTTGATTGTTGTTTCCTGTACCTTTCTAATTTGCTCATTTAAATCTATCTGCAGATTTAGTATGAGAGAGTGTATTCATTTTAGCTTTTCATGATATTTTCGACTTAAGGCATCAACTACTACATTAGCTTTCCCTGCATGATACCAGATATCACAATCATAATCACTAAGAATTTCCAGCCAACGTCTTTGCCTCATGTTTAACTCCTTCTGTCCAAAGACATATCTTAAACTCTTATGATCCGTGAAAATAAAAAACTTACTACCGTAAAGATAGTGTCTCCAAATCTTAAGGGCAAAATTTATGCCTCCTAACTCTAGATCATGGGTTGTATAATTCTCTTCATGTTTCTTAAGTTGTCTAGAGGCATAAGCTATAACCTTTTGACGTTGCATCAGCACACATCTGATGTGCTAAAAGTGGTTAAATAAAAACAACTAAAATTAACCTAATCTAGACACTCTAAGCTTTAAATTTATAAACTTAGACTCGATCTAAAACTAAACCACGCAACCGGCAAGTGTACCGATCAATGCAGTAGAGCTACAGTAAGTCCGAGTATCGAACCCACGAGACTCTCTTATTACGCTAATTAGACTCTATCTAGATCTAAAACTAAACCACGCAACCGGCAAGTGTACCGATCAATGCAGTATAGCTACAGTAAGTCCGAGTATCGAACCCACGAGACTCTCTAATTACGCTAATTAGACTCTATCTAGACCTAGACTGACACAGACTCTAACTGCTTAATTGGTTGGGGGGGGGGGGGGGTTTCTGAAAATTCATGGAAATCTAATAAACTAATTATTAAACTAGAACTAAGCTAAGTACGAAAGAAAGCAAAGACGATTCTTATATGAGAACGAGGACCACCTAGACTAGAATCCTGGATTGATTTTAAGAATTACCGATTAAGTTAAATGCATGAATTATGGAACCGGGATCTTAAAGTACTAAACCTATTAAGAACCAACTAAGCCCCTCGACCCTTCTCAAGGAGAAACATGTGGAACTGCCTAGGCTGTTAATCCTACCGGTTATTAGACGCCTTTCCAGTTGTCTAATTATTGTGTAAGTACCCTAATGTTGACATACTCTTTTCCAATCATAGATCTAGGGTAGTTTGAATTAATTAACTTGACTTGATAGACTAATAAAACCGACAGGTCAACTAAGACACGACCTTTTCCAAGGACTATCTAAAGCAATTCGTCGGGTAAGACCTACCAATAGCCCCTCACTTTCCAGGTATTAGGACTAGCAGAACACTAAAACCTAGCAAATTACTAACAATTACTTCTAGGGGTTACCGGCCGATTCTCCCTAAAGAGTTAAGATTTCTTACGTGATATAGACACTCACCAAAATCCTAAACCCTAGTATGACTCTATGTTGTGATATAGATCGTCACTAAGAATCATACGAAGCAAATGACAATAATAAACCAAGTTAAAGCAAGCATGCGCATCAAATCAATAAACAAACTCTTTACTAAGCACAATCAACCCATAATATTCATGCAAATAACGAAAACGGTAAAAACTTCATATCAATCCATTCATCTTAGTCTAGGTGGCTTGAAAGTTTAGCCAACAATCATGGTTTTAAAAACAAATAAACAAAGTTCAAATAAAGAATTTATTGACATAGAATAAAAGAAACTAGAAAATAAAAGAACCCGGTAAGTTAAAACCGTAATCCCTTGAGTTCCAAGCTTCTTGATCTTCAACCCCAATAATTCCTTCTTACTGTTCGTCCCTGATCTTGTGCTACCCCTCAATTCTGATGTGCGGCTCCTCTCTTCGTCTGCCGTATGATCCTTTTTTTTCTGATCGTCTATTTCTTTGTGTACAAGTCAACTAATTATGTATGGTGGCCCCCTAGAATAAAAATAGTCTTGGATGCATCATAATATTATATATTCTCATTGAAGACCAATACCAATTCATTTAGCTGCTGGGTTGGACTGCTTTTGGCGGTCCCTTTTTTCCTTGCAAATCACCCCTTTTAAAATTCGTCCAGCTTTTTCTAATTATCGCATCTGATGTATGGTCCAATATATTTGGCTCCTAATTGTTTGATGCCATGTATCGCTTTTTGCAGCCCAAGCCCAAGAATATTATGGCAATCTCTACATATTAAAAGATTCAAAATTATAATAGCAGCTTTATTTTATTTTATTTTATTTCTTTTAATACATAGAGATAAGTGGGCTCGGTCCAATCAAGGAAAATAGCGACGAATTTTCTTTCGGGCACTGACATTCTACTCTGCCCAACTGGCTGGTCATTTAATTATTACTCTTTTTCGCTCCATTTGCACCAGGACCTAGCAAAACACAAAACAATATAATATAATACTAAAAGCTAAAAATAACAAATAAAAACTATACATAAATTATACAATTTACACGGGACAAATATGTGTATTTTACCCCACATCAACATCCATATCCTAATTTAGATGTGTCACAATAAACTACGAAGTCTTCAGTTCCTTCTGGCAAAGCGAGTATGGGTGCGTTGGTTAACCTTTGTTTCAAAATCCTAAATGCTTCCTTTTGTTTTGGTCCCCATTCAAACATAACCGATTTGCAAGTTAGTTTAGTCAATGGAATGGCTATTCTAGAGAAATCTTGAATAAAATGTCTATAATATCTTACCAGTCCAAGAAAACTTCTCACTTCGGTAGGTGACTTAGGGACTTTCCATTTGGTAATTGCCTCGATCTTTGTGGGATCCACATGAATCCTTCATGATTAACCAGATGTCAAAGGAATTGCACTTCTTGCAACCAGAATTCGCATTTTGAGAATTTCGCATAAAGCTTTTCTTTTCTCAACAATGTCAGAAGTATATGCAAATGTTTCGCGTGTTCCTCCTGACTCTTAGAGTAAATTAGAATATCGTCTATAAAGACGATTATGAATCTATCCAGGTATGGTTTACATATTCTTTTCATCATGTCCATAAATGCGGCTGGGGCATTGGTTAAACTAAATGGAGTGACTGTAAATTCATAATGACTGTACCTTGTTCTGAAAGCAGTTTTAGGAATGTCCTCTTCCTGTACTTTCAATTGATGATATCCTGAGCGTAAGTCAATCTTAGAAAAGAATCGAGCTCATTGGAGTTGATCAAACAGGTCATCGATTCTTGGTAATGGGTACCGATTTTTAATCTTAACCTTATTCAATTCCCGGTAATCAATGCACACACGCATCGATCCATCATTCTTCTTGAAAAATAACACCGGTGTTCCCCATGGCGATGAGCTAGGCTGTATAAAACCTTTCTCTAGTAATTCGTCAAGCTGTTTCTTCAGTTCCTGCATCTCCGTTGGGGCTAGTCGATATGGTGCTTTAGCAATCGGTGTCGTTCATGGTATTAGGTGAATTCTAAATTCAACCTCTCGATCTGGCGGTAATCCAGGTAATTCTTCTGGAAAAACGTCTGAGAATTTAGATACTACGGGAATATCCTTCAATTCTTTTCCTTTAGTGTTAATGATTACTGAAATCATATACACCATTCCTCATTTCCTTGCATAATTTGCAGCTTTCATTACAAAGATGAATTTTGTGGTTTTCGTTGGCTTGGCCTCCTTTAATTGTGATCTTTTCACTATTTGGTGTACTTACTTGTACATACTTTTGATCATATAAAATACTGGCATGATTGGCTACCAACCAATCCATTCCAAATATGACATCGAATCCAGCTAGATTCATGGGAAAAAGGTTAGCAACAAAATTATGGTTTAGAATTTCTATCCTTGCTCCCTGCAGGATTTCGCTTATCTTGATGGAATATCTATTTGCTGTTTCTACCAGACAGTCTTGTTGAAGTTTAGTTAACGGTTGATTGAGAAGTTTGTAGAAAGAAGTATTGATAAAACTTTAGTTCGCACCAGGGTCAAATAATACTTTAGCATAAACATCATTAACTAAAAATGTATCGGCAATCACATCCGGGATCATCTTGGCTTCTTCAGCTGTAAAAAAGAATGCTCTGGCATTTTTCTTGGGTCCTTCGGTTGTCTTAGCCTTGTTGTTTGTCGCTAGAGCTAGTTTCGGACAGTTCGGTTTAATATTACCAGCTTCTTCCCAATTGTAGCAGATTCTATTGCTAGCTTTCTTCCTACAATCTCTTCCTTATGTCCAAATATTTTGCAGAAGTTGCAGTATATCGAGCATCTCCCTGAGTGCTTTCTTTTGCAATACTTGCAGTTGGGTGAAGAGGAAGAACCTTGTCCTTTTCCATGGTAGGAATTACCATAACGTAATTCTTGGGTAATCTTTTGAGCTAGGTTCTTTTTCTGGTTTTCCTCTTGTGCACTTACCAATTCATCAATCAGAGTGTTGGCAAGTTCTACTGATTCTTCTATGGTTTGTGGTCTAGCTACCTTGACTACATGTCGGATCTCACTAATTAATCCCCAGATGTAACGGAAGATTAATACTGGTTCGGGTGAGGTTAATGTTTGTACTATCCTAACATATTCAGAGAATATGGTAGTATATTCCCTGCAATCTACTCCAATCATTTTGTGGCAATTTGTTAGGAGGACAAAATTTCCTTAGGAGTACAGAATTTCCTTTCAACTATTTCCTTAAAGTAGTTCCATTCCATGTTGTAAACCCTGTCACTTCCTCTAGACTGGAGAATGGTATTCCACCACTCTAAGGCTGCATTCTTAAAAAGATTAGAAGCAAACATGATCTTATGTTCATCTGCACATTTACTTATTTTTAAGACGGCTTCTGTCTTTTCTATCCAACGCAAGGCTGAAATGGCTCCTTTATTGCCTGAGAATTCTATTGGTTTGCAGGCCAAGAATTCATTATAAGAACAACCATATAAGATGGTCCTTCTTCTTTTGGGAATTGGAGCTTTTATAAGTGGTCCGTGATTTCTGTTCACGCTGTGACTTGGTTCAGTGGTTTCACATTTACTGCCTATTACAGAATTACTATCTGACTTTTTAATAGTATCGATAATATATGGCATATATGTTCAATAGCACTTTTATCCACTGGATTTCCGTTATTATCGTTATTTTGGATTTCCTGATTTACTTCGTTCGACATCTGAATTGTAAACATTTATCAGGTATTAATATCATAGAATTTAAACAAACAAATGCTCAAACACATTTAACCAAAAACGTCGATCATTGCGACTTACTCTTTTCATTTTCATATATGCATCTACTACAACTGTAGGATCGATATTGACGATCAAATGAGTCAATATGAGCTAATATACGACAGTTTGAGTGGCGGAAACAAACAAACTGTTTTGAATCAGAAAGAAATGAGTAGAAGCAGATTGATTTTATTTTAAAACAACTTTCTCATTCATATATTGACTTGACAAACTAGCAGAGTAACGTTACACTTCTGATGGGAACTGTTACAAATGAGAAACACTAACTGCCTATTTATAGGCTTGAACTTTCGCTTGAACCATACATTGACATCTTGAAGCGAACTCTCATACAATTCAATTCAAGCGAAACTATAATAAAATACATAAACGGTTACGTGTATATGCATCATATTTTGTGTAGTGTTGATATGATGACATATGTATGATGTCATGTTGTATGATGTCATCATCAAAGATGATGACGTCATTCTTGTTCAGAAACGCAACGAAACCGAGACTCGATATAAGACGGAGTCAACAGACATATGCACTAACAGTCTCCCCCTTGGATGTTGACGGAGTCTTTAGTACAAGACTTTAGTACGTCAAAACTTCAGTCTTAATCAGTCTTCACACTCTCTCTTCAATCACCCTATTGCTAACAGACTCCCCCTTACTTTGTTCCGGGATCGTAATCTGATATAGCACTCTCAATCTTCTCAGCATTAGCAGCTTTCACAGATTCAAGACCATCTCCTAGCTTTCTGTAGCAACAAGATCAGGAACCTGCTTTTACGTCTACAGACTCCCCCTTTTCACAAGCTGGGATCGCAGTCTGGAATTCACTAGCTGCATACCTGCATATACTTTAACCAACAGTAAGATTTGACTTTATGCTTACCACTTGAATTTAAAATGATTAAATTGGTTTCAAATTAATGATCCATTTATTCATTTCAAAAACCTTTCTCAACTCAAATAAACTTTCCCAATCCAATATCATTCATCATGTTTAGCACTTGGGATTTTGAAAATCAGCTCTTCAACATCAGTTGTCTAAAATCTTTTTGGATTTTCAAATAAAAGCTAAACTTCTAGAAAGAACAATATTGAAATGCAGTAAAGAAATATTTACATACATATTTTTGTGAGTTTGTGTAAGAGGATCATATCAGTTTATGTGACCAATCACTAGCACCGTTAAGCTTTAAACATTTTAAGTTCTAAACGATTCACATAGATTGACGATATTGTTGTCCACTTAAACTCAAACTAAAAAACTTTCGAAATGCTTATCGATACATTAAGGTATATTAATATTGCTCTAAGTTCTTATGGACCCCACGATCTCAGCATATCCCCTCATCATGCAATACACTAACTCAAGTAATGCCTTTAAACTTTTATTAACTGTGATATGTGCGAAAACAAAGCAGAATGTTTAAACATTAACAATCAGGTCGATACTTCCGTATACGCAGAGAAAGTCCAATGTTTAAAAAAAAAAAAACAAGTTGAAGTTGTTTAGGCTTTAACCACCAGGTCGATACTTCCGTATACGCAGAGGTGATCCAAAGCTTAAACGAAACACCAAAGAAAATAAAGCAGAACGTTTAGGCAATAACATCCAGGTCGATACTCACGTATACGCAGAGGATGTCCAATGCTTAAACAAAATAAAGAAATAAAACAAGTTTAAATCTTGGCAAAATGAAATGCACAATCACAACGACTTTTTAGCAAAGTTGTGAAAGTTCACAGACTTAACCAGATTTATGTCTTTCGACAATCAGCGATTACTGAGCAGGCACACAATCAAGAAGGACAAAACTAAGTACTATGCTTTCAACCATGTTTCCCACTAGAACTAGGCTTTTTCATTTAAGTCTGTATCGTTATCGCAAATCTACTAGTCTAGCTGAGCCTATCGTCACATCTTTAGTGAGACCGTTTATCACATTTTAACTTTCCATTTCTTTAGCATGCTGTGATAGTCCAACTGATTTACTATCATTTCCTCTTTTTCACAACAAAACTCATTTTGAATTTTTCAATGTTTTTGGCATTTTCAAATTTTCTAATTTTTTTAAAATTTTACTCCCCCTAAAATCAAAATATGTTTCAATTTTGATTTTCTGAGAAAATTTGAAAACAAACTATACAATAAAGTGACAACCGATATCAAATCGCATCAAATCGCCATCCACTTGGCATAAACAATCAGAACTCCCCCTGACAACAAACTATTTTCCCATTATGATTTCAAAACACTTAAGTTTGTTTTAATCAAAATGGTTTTTCCGAAAAATTAGTTTTGTGTGTCGATTCACAAACATGGGGTTTCATCACATTGTTCTTTCACAATCCACTTGTAGGATTATCACAACACAATCACTTGAAGAAAAGATAAATCAAGTACAACTTAATGTCCCTGATTATTCTTTTGAAAGTCGAAATATCACCGAAGTGAATTTCTCAAGAAAGATGCCGATTCCTACTCCCCAAATTACCAACCTGGGAGTTCCGGCAAGTCAGGTTTTTCAGTTAAAGAGATTCACCCAAGCCTGACGGTCCTTGGGTGTTTTGAACATACCTTTTTGATTCATAAAATTCTTTAACTCCTTTTACCTTACCCTCAACCATCTTTCCAAAGATTTGTTTTACTTTGCTATTAAAAGCCTTTTCGACATCAAATTCTTTCTTTTCAGAATAGAATTGATTCGAACTTTTCACTTTACCAACTTTTTGTTTAAAATTTTCAGTCTGCAATGGTGGAAAGTTTGCGTCATCCATTGGCGGAACTGAATTTTCACTTTTGAGCTCAACTTGTGACTCTTCTGACTTTGACGAGTCAGATTCATTGCCAACACGTGGCTCCTTTGTTTCCGAAGAAACAAATTCATTGCCAGGAACATTTCCTTTCTTCACACTCCATTCTGTCCTCAGATTTGCATCTGATGAATTCGTTTTGCTTGATTTGTCATTCTTTGAAGAGCAAGACGATTTATCAGAACTCTTCTCTGTTTTACTTGTTGTATCCGAGGACAAAATCCTTTCGAGATACTCTCGTGCTTTCTTCATTTTCTTTCTCAGTCGGTCTTTCTGCCCTTGTGAAAGCTTCACTTTCTGTTCTTTCACCTTCTGTTCTTTAGGATTTTCTTCGACCTTGACTGATTTCTTCATCTTTTTCTGAGATTCAGCCCTCGATCTTTCCATTGATCTCATTGGGCAATCTCTTGCAATATGTCCATTGATTTGGCAGTTATAGCATCTCCTCGTCTCAAACCACTGATTTTGGCAGTTAACAGCAATGTGTCCTTGAACACCACAAGTGTAGCACACTCTGTTATCATACCATTCACCACTTTCACACCAAACACTCAGATCATAGCATTGTCTGGCTTTGTGGTAATCATCACTCCTTCTGAAAACTGGATTTGGCTTTGAAGTACTGTGGTGAAACCTGCACCACATATTACCAACTTTTTGTGAGTTTTTATTTTCAGATTTTTGTGGTTTTTTAAAATGATTGGATGACTGAACTGATGAGCTTTTATTTTCATTTTGAAATTTTTTCAAATTTTTAACTTTTTGTTTCTGTTCTACAATCTTCTTAACAGGTTTTTGCTTTGAGCATTCACCTATTTCAGTAGATTGCAAAACAGTATTTTGAAAATTTTCTTGTAATTCTAAAAATATTTTTCTTTTCTTTTATTTTTCTTTTTCATCATCAGCTTTGTCATCTCAATCTTCAATTTTGACTTTGTCAAAATTTGTGACGTTGTCACTTATTGGAACAGAATTGATTGGTTTTGGACATATAAGATCTAGTGCTGATGACGTATTCACAAAACCTTTCAAATTCTTTTCAAGCTCTTTGATTTTAATCTGAGCTTTTTCAACTTCATTTTCAAGCCGAATGATTTTCTGAAGATGAGAGTTTATTTCAATCTGTTTTTCAAGATTATTTTAAAAAATAGCAGATTTATCATCTTCTAAAATCTTCATTTGACTTTGAAAATCTTTTTCAATTTTCAATTTTTCATTTTCAAAATCTTTTTCCCTTTTTTTCAAAATTTTGTTTTCCAATGTCAAACTGTCCAAATCAATTAACAGTTTGACATTTTCAGATTTCAATCTTTCAAAATTTTCTTGCAGTTCAAGAATCGGTTTATCATCAGATTTCTTCTCATCATTCAAATTCTTGATTTCCAATGTCAAACTCTCTACATTCTTCAAGAGTTTGGCATTGTCTGATTCAGATTTTTCACAGTTTAAGCACTTCTCGGACACCTTTTCAGGTTCGGCTTTCTTCTCTCTTGCAGCTTGTCTTTCTTTGATCTTTTCCATTTTTCCTGCAAAATAAAAATTATAACTTTCAGGTGTAAGTTCTCTTTTATAAGATTCAAGTTTTCGAATTTCTTCACTATCATCATCACTTTCTTCCTCTGATGATTGATAAAAAATTTGAGCTTTTTCTGAAACCTTTTCTTGTTTGTCACTTTTACTTCCAGTTTTATCAATCTCTCCGGACTCAGAATCAAACTCCTTTCCTAAATCAGACTTCATTTTCCTAATCTTTTGAAATTCAAGTTCTTGAGCTTCAATCTTCTCAATGAACGAGCTCAAATTGAAATCAATATATTCAAAGCTCTTCTTGCAAGTTAACAAATACGTTCCCCACACATCTTTTGGTAAAGCATTTGCCAACTTGTCAAACCATTCTTCATTTCCTTTTTCTAATGTTCCAACACTTCATCTCTAGATATAACTTGACAAACCTCTCGATCAATTCTTTAGTTGATTCTCCCTTAAGAGCTGTAAAATTATCAAACATATCCATGTTTTTTTTATCAAAACAATCTAAACTCAGTTCAATCACTTTATCAAACCACTTAATCAGATGAATATCCGATTGAGTGACAAAAATCCAATGACAACGGATGGAGTGAGGATTCGCTCGGACGAGTATTCGATGCTTGACAAATCATCCAATTTTGATTGGGCCGATATATTGTGTTGGACTTCAATCCCACATGCACTCTGACAAAACAATTAATATCGATAAAATCACATGCATTTCTCAATTAAAGTACTGACATATCATATGCAAATGACCGACACCTCTATTAATATTTCACATGCAAATCAATTTCTTATTGGACCTCAAATTTGTTCATTGATATTCACATTATAACTGTCATAATCACATGCAATTTTTTACTCTTTTTGAACTTGGCCGACACCTTTATGATATACACACACTAATTGGACCGCTGCCTATTGTTCACGTGAATTCTTAACTTCGATAAAACCAAACACTCACTTGATCAGAGTGCACAAATAAATTTCTCATGCAAACTGACACAGAACATGTGAAATCAGATATATCTCAAATGGTTTTTCAAGCGGACACAGGTGTTTTCAAGCGGACAGATGTATTTTCAAGCGAGCAGAAGTATTTTCAAGCGGACAGATGTATTTTCAAGCGAGGTCTGTCACACCCTCAAATTACCACTTAGGGAGTGTCCCTGTTAGGCGTGTGACCACTAGTAATGAGCCACCAATTACATTGAATCCATAAGTTTAAAATAAAGTTTCATCATTTAATAGTAATAAAATCCAAACATAAGTAATTCAAAAACCATCAAGTTCAGCGGAAGCGTTAACGTAACATAATGTAAATACTTTCTAAACAACCATAGTAAATAAATGTTTGATAAATAACCCATCAATGCAACCATGACCACTCACGCCCTCCAGCCAGCAAGTTCCTGTTCCCAAGTACCTAACGACCTGCGAGCATGTAACAAGTGTATCAGACAAAGCTGGCGAGTTCACAGTTTTAGAAAACGTTTGTTACCAGTTGTATGTAAAACAGTTCACTGACAAATGCAAGTAATATTGTTAATATCTCAATTCCGAACAAGACGGCTCCTAATGTACATGACTGCCCTTTCCCACGTACTCCTATCCAGTACTGGGCCCGACTGGGTCATTAGTTCACATCCGTCCTATCTAGGAGCGGTGTGAGGGTGCCAAACCTAAGTAGCGCTACCAACTAATACCCGTTACCCTCCAGGTAACAATATAAGGGACTTACAAGAATGATAGGTGAGAATATTAACCAATATACCCGTTTTTACCCAAAAGACTTATCCCTCCACGGGATACCCACTGACTGTCCCCAACCACTGGGATGCGTGCTCGAATGTAGTGAACTCACCTTGGTTTTGCTCGGTTAGATTGTTTACTTGACTAACAGTTGCACAAACACGTCCTAAAAGGATTACCGATAATAGTCGGTACCTCGTACACATGAGCCACACATTTCACGTATAACAAGTCATGTGTCCCTTATTCACTTATCACACAGTCAAGATACATGCAACACACTTGAAAAATTCAAGCCATAATAGTAAATCAATAGTCTCTAGCGTATACTTGGTTCACAAACCAATTTGTCACATATACATATATACACGAATCATGCACAGGCCACTTTGTTCAATTCAACATAAAAAAAAGAATTCTATCAAATACACACAGATTCAAATATCTTATTTATTTTCTACAAAAATGGGCAAGGATGACATATGACTTAATATATTGTGATGACCACATTTATTATACAAGATTGGGCACCTGGAATCCATATACACATTTATAATAGTTTAAGAATTTGTATACTGTTGTTGCTTATATTATTTATTGAATTGGATTGGATTTCATAAGAAAAGACACCCAACTGCAGCCAAAGAAAACCCCATTGAAATATTCATGTGCGGCCATGATAACAAATCATCATATTACTATCAAAATCCATCTGAATAAGACAAATTCCTTGAATACACAGATTAAAAACATGCATCTTTACTTGTGGTGTACTATATGCATATAGGGTTGTACCACCATTAAAACCCAGCTTCTATATTCAAGCTATTTGTATGATAAATACACATAATCTAGTTCATACATTTGTCATTGAAATCAACTAACAACTTCATCATTTAATCCTACAAGTTTCGTATATAGTCACTTATTATCATTCAATATGGACCATCCTTATCAAATAACAAACAACATCGATGGAAACTAATACGACAGGCAACAGGTTCGAGCATGATCATCGACGTCACTTAAACAGATAGTGGGCTTAAACATTGTATATGCGCATGACCATGTTGTACCCTATGCTTAATCGGTTGTACGTTTTCATGAAAACCCATCACCAAGCATTCATATGATTACTATCAGAATATAGTACACATGCAAGCAGAGATCACGAATTCCACTTCCATGGTTATTTTGAGATTATGTTAACAGTTTGTCCCCATGCATATATAAACATCAACACCACACAATATCTAACCACAAAGCCAGGATACATACAAAGTGGAAACCAAATCGGTGATGATTATACTAACCAAGTGTTCGTGTGAGAGAGAGAGCCGAGTCGAGAGAAGGAGAGCTTCGGGTGCATCCGGCGACACCTTCGTGTCATCAAGTATTTAATAGTCGAAGAATGGTTCCCGTCGTGATCCTCCGCGTCTTCCGACAACTTCACTTGCTCCAATAATATTCCGATAATGGGAGGATGTTCATGGTGAGGTTTGTTGTTAAAGTATAGTAGGAGAGTGCAAGGTAGAAAACGTGACCAAGGGTTTTGAAGGAACCATAGTCGATGACTGCCATTGATGATGGAACGATGTGGAGGAAAGAAACTGCCGTCAATATCAAGGGAGCTAGGGTTTTACAAGTGATTGTCAAAAGAGGGTGTGCACATGTTCTCATAAATTGCATCCAACAAAAGAATCGGTGGGTTGGGCCGAAGGTTAAGAGGAGTTTGGCTTACATTGGGCTAACCGGCCCAGGAATACATGGCATGCTCACATCTGCGTGTGCGGCCGGTTGTGTAGTGTGCGACCCGGAATAGTGCGCGGCCGACTTCGTAATACCAACACTAGCATTCACAAAACAATCATGCACAATTAAAACATATTTATCCACTTAACATAACACACACCTAATTATAACGTAGAACGGAGCATGGAGAGTAACGATACGAGTTGAGTGTTACGAGGTTAGGCGATTCTGACCTCAAAGTGCGGGTTGTCACATCATCCCCAACTTGAAAGAAATTTCGTCCCGAAATTTGGTAAGCCATCACAGAGGAGTGGAGTGATAAATGGAGTGATGAATCAAGATGACGATGAATCAAGATGACTGTGGATTTTCCTCAGGTGCCACATCATCCCCAACTTGAAAGGGAATTTCGTCCCGAAATTCGCCAATGTCAGTAGGAGTTGCTTCAACCTTTTGAACAATCGAGGATACTAGAGCTTCGTCTGATCCTTGCGTTCCTACGTGAGCTCCGTTCCATGTCTTGAATTCCAGCAAACTTTCGCGATTGGAATCCGACTGTGTTAACGATTCTCGACTTCCTAGTCCATGTGTTCGATAAATTCCTCCAATAAAGGTATCGCACGTGTTTCATCAGACAACCACTGCTTTAGATTCGAGACATAAATGATATCATGCACGTTACCCAATTCGTTGGGTAACTCGAGTTTGTAGGTTACACTACCGATTCTTCCCAGACCGTTGAATGGTCCATCGTGACTTCAGTTAAGCTCGCCATGCTTCCCAAGCATTCCACACCCTCCAAGGGTGAGACTTTCAACATAATATGATCGCCTACAGCGATCTTCCAGCGTTTCCCAAGTTCATCAGCTTTCCTGACGGTCACGCGTTGCCGCCAATCGACTCCCGATCCAAAAAACATTCCCAAGAGTTTCGAGTACCAGTCCTGGACCAGTAATTAAGTTGTCAACCATCTCAGTCTAACACGAAGGTTGGCATTATTGTCTATGTAATGCCTCAACAGAGCTGTCTGGTTACCCAGATGATAACTGCCGCAGTAGTACCCAACCACCGGTAAGAGTCCTTCCAATTTGTACCAAAGCCAGTCACACACATGCCCGCAGCATGTCTTCGAGTGCCAGGAAAGTTCGTTTTCTCTGATCGTTTGCCCAACGGCGATAAGCAATGCTCTGGTCCTGACGTGAGCCAAGGGTGTTGTGTATTGCCTGACATAAATCATGCATAGATCAAATTCTGAGGTAACAGGAGTTGGCACCTCGTGCCTAAAAGCCGCCTCTCTCAGAGGAACATTCACAGCTGTGAAGACTTGTCAGTTTCCTTGATTGCAAGAAGGTGTGCGGGTAACGTGAGACCATCAACGATCACCTAGGTGATATTGTTTCCGTTTCGAGTTGTAAGGAAACTAGTGACAGAATCCATGTCAGTCTGTTCTCATTTCCCTATGGGTGTTTCCGGTTGCTGCTACTCCACCTTGACTTTCCCACAAGTCAAACATCATTCACAAACATAGCTAGGTGGGCCTTCCTGCCCGATCACCAGTACTAGATTTATAAATCCCAATATCTCTCATCAAAATCCAGACGACCAGAATATCGAGGCCGGCGTGCCTTGCTCAACACGAGTTCCCTAAAGTTGCCGTATAACGAGACCTACATTCGCTGCATGGGGTAGTGAATATCGTCTGTCCTGCCAACGGTTACTTTTCCACGCCCCTTATGGGTTTAACTTGAAAATCCTCTTCCTTCAGTGCTTCGATTTGGACAGGGCAAATCTGATCGTGTAGGCTAGAGTCGATGGTGAGCAGCAAGCTCAAACGCGTTTAGGTTCCATAGTCGAAATCATTCGAAAGTTCCTTCCAGCGATCCTATCATACGTTTAGTTCTTTTAGAAACAAGGGTACACGGGAGGCCCTTGTGATCGGTCTAAGTAGTGCATTTGGTACCGTCCAAGTAATGCCTCCAGCTTAAATCCAATACCATGGCTTCCACCGCCGGTTGTGACTCGGGCAATTCTTCTTGTAAATCTACTACGTAAGCCATCACCTTCTCGTTTTACATTGGCGTGTAACTGGGACTCTGAATCGAACCATCATGGAATACCACTAGATCACCCGTACCCTCGGGTAAAGACGATGCTCAGTGTATTGCAGAGTTGGGATTCGAAAGCTGAAAAGAAGTCCTCCTGTTTTGTCTTCCCCGAACACAGTACCCTGCTGTGCTAAAGAAATTCAAGCTGCGCGATCTTCGAAAATCCAGTGATGAATCTGCGATAATATTCAGCGAAACCAAGAAATTGCTGTATCCCCGAAGGAATCTTTGGTGTCGATCAGTTTCTAACCAAATGGATCCTAGCAAGATCCACGTGCACTCCCACTTCGTTGGTTACATGATCAAAATGCATCTCGCGAATCTAGATGTTACATTTAACAAGACCTCACACGCAATGGCTCCTCCCTCAGGAGCTCTAAATATGATACAGATGTCGTCCATGATGTTCCTTTCTCGTGGAAATGATTCGACATGTCATCAATAAACATAGTTGATTCATGTGATCAATAAAGCTGCTGGTATGATGATTAGCCCAAAGGTCATGGAATACAACGTTGCAAAGGCCACACTGCGTTTGATATGCCGTTGTAGGAACATTCTCCTCTTGGTCTTCCGTCAATACATGGTCGAGACAAACAATTCTTGATTGTCACCCGGCTGAGTTCTGGATAATCAGTACGCATACGAAAAGGGCTTTATCTTCCTGAATATAGCTGGGGGCTTCCCAAAGCGAACAAAACTATTTCCAATAAAACTCCTGTTCAACAGTTCCTGTAGATAATCCTTGCAACCTTCCTGGTGCAAGACGGTATGTAGCACGAGTAATCAGGGTTGCCCCTGCCGTGAGATCAAACTGAGATTCTGCCTAACTGTAGTGGAAGTAAATCTGTAAGCTCTTCGGGTAGCACACTGAGAGGAATCACGAACAATTGGTGGATCCTCGATCCTCTTTTCCTTAGCCTCAACATCAGTAACGGGTGCTAACGTAGCGGGGTGGTCCCTCCGTAGACACTTCTGGGCCTTCATAGCTGATATGGCGCTAACCTTTGCACCACTCTGTTGCTTTAGAACAAATAACGATTCTCCTCACAAAATTTTCTCCTCACAAGGTATGTCTGCGCGATTTCTGATTAACCAATCCACACTAACTACTGCATTGTAACCATCAGGGGTAGTAGAAGGAAAGTCGATGTCGAACACCTATCCCCTAAGGTCGAGTTTGCATCCCAACGTACATATAAGGCTTCAATTGACTTACATCAGCCGACTCCACAACCGGTTCGGTTTCAAGAAGCATCAGGGTTAAACAGAACAGAGATGAAGCGAATAGCTACCCATCCAAGCTATCGTGCTGCTATTACGCCTGGTATAGCCTATGCCAATACTAAATGTCCTTCCATGAGCTTCATTTCCAGTGTTGTTTTCGTCACGAGAATTTCCAGTACTGCCGTCGTTCCCTTGGTTGTCGTCACCTTGACTTAACACAGTCAGTCCTTGTCGAGGTCACCTTCGTTTCCATACTGTAAGCTACGATCACGAGTACCTTGATGTTGCCGCGGTTGTTGCCTCTAATATTGTTGCCTGTAACGGTGTCCTGCGTCCTTTCACCAACAAGGTCTATCTTTTCACATTTCATGCCACGTCCTAAGGCACTACTCATGGTGCGGGCGGTTACACAGTCCGCTCTACAGTCAATCGTCATCGATTTTATCCCGATTGGTTCGTAAGAGTCGACTCCCATGAGTCGCTGGCTGGGGTTAAGGATTCGATCAGAGTCAAATCGCTGTTGTTCGTTGCCGATAACTAGGGTCGTTCAAATGCTGAAGTCGGTAAGGTACTACGTTTACCCTCTTGTCCATCGTCCTTGCAAGTTGACTGGGTAATACACGGTATGTCGCGAGAGTGTTGCAGAAGTGATCCCACTTCTGGATCTAAGGCGTCAACATGTTAAGTTCTAGCAAACAAAGATAAGTGAGGAAAGTATAGTCCAATCATTTGACGCTGAGCCATCCAACTCAGGGACGTTCATTCTAGCACCTAACAATCTACACAGTTCGCTAGGCGTTCAGATGTGTGATCAGGTGATACTCGATAGCATCGAGATTCGTAAGGATTCAGAAAGGAGTGAAAAGATCATGTTCGAGTGGAAGGCAAGTACTGCTATGACTCCTATAAACTTGTTATGTTTCACATCAACCAAATAACGGAACGGAACCCCTTTTTCACTTGTTAAGTCTCACTGGGACTCACATGCACCCCACATTATTATTATGTGTGCACCCACAATAATGTTGCGATTTGCATGCTCATCTCAGCTCCTCCTAACTCATATCAAATGGTTCCTCAAACTCGAGTGCCAAACAGAGGTTATCAAAACGATAAGATCACAGAAATCCCAAGACTATGCCATACTACCAATGCATCATAATGTAAGCAAGCAATTCATGTAATCATGCTATAAGGATAAGTATGTGTCCGTACGCTACATCTTAACAAATGTGTACTAGTCATGTAGTGTATGCAACAAGCGAGGAAAATGAACCTTGCAATCTGGAGCCGAGGGTCATGGTCGTATTCACATATTCAGAACTGTTCGGTTATAGTCTGGTTTTACAAAAACGTTTTAAAACCAAGTTCACTATAACCAGTGGCTCTGATACCAAACTGTCACACCCTCAAATTACCACTTAGGGAGTGTCCCTGTTAGGCGTGTGACCACTAGTAATGAGCCACCAATTACATTGAATCCATAAGTTTAAAATAAAGTTTCATCATTTAATAGTAATAAAATCCAAACATAAGTAATTAAAAAACCATCAAGTTCAGCGGAAGCGTTAACGTAACATAATGTAAATACTTTCTAAACAACCATAGTAAATAAATGTTTGATAAATAACCCATCAATGCAACCATGACCACTCACGCCCTCCAGCCACCAAGTTCCTGTTCCCAAGTACCTAACGACCTGCGAGCATGTAACAAGTGTATCAGACAAAGCTGGCGAGTTCACAGTTTTAGAAAACGTTTGTTACCAGTTGTATGTAAAACAGTTCACTGACAAATGCAAGTAATATTGTTAATATCTCAATTACGAACAAGACGGCTCCTGATGTACATGACTGCCCTTTCCCACGTACTCCTATCCAGTACTGGGCCCGACTGGGTCATTAGTTCACATCCGTCCTATCTAGGAGCGGTGTGAGGGTGCCAAACCTAAGTAGCGCTACCAACTAATACCCGTTACCCTCCAGGTAACAATATAAGGGACTTACAAGAATGATAGGTGAGAATATTAACCAATATACCCGTTTTTACCCAAAAGACTTATCCCTTCACGGGATACCCACTGACTGTCCCCAACCACTGGGACGCATGCTCGAATGTAGTGAACTCACCTTGGTTTTGCTCGGTTAGATTGTTTACTTGACTAACAGTTGCACAAACACGTCCTAAAAGGATTACCGATAATAGTCAGTACCTCATACACATGAGCCACACATTTCACGTATAACAAGTCATGTGTCCCTTATTCACTTATCACACAGTCAAGATACATGCAACACACTTGAAAAATTCAAGCCATAATAGTAAATCAATAGTCTCTAGCGTATACTTGGTTCACAAACCAATTTGTCACATATACATATATACACGAATCATGCGCAGGCCACTTTGTTCAATTCAACATAAAAAAAAAAGAATTCTATCAAATACACACAGATTCGAATATCTTATTTATTTTCTACAAAAATGGGCAAGGATGACATATGACTTAATATATTGTGATGACCAAATTTATTATACAAGATTGGACACCTGGAATCCATATACACATTTATAATAGTTTAAGAAATTGTTGCTTATATTATTTATTGAATTGGATTGGATTTCATAAGAAAAGACACCCAACTGCAGCCAAAGAAAACCCCATTGAAATATTCATGTGCGGCCATGATAACAAATCATCATATTACTATCAAAATCCATCTGAATAAGACAAATCCCTTTAATACACAGATTCAAAACATGCATCTTTACTTGTGGTGTACTATATGCATATAGGGTTGTACCACCATTAAAACCCAGCTTCTATATTCAAGCTATTTGTATGATAAATACACATAATCTAGTTCATACATTTGTCATTGAAATCAACTAACAACTTCATCATTTAATCCTACAAGTTTCGTATATAGTCACTTATTATCATTCAATATGGACCATCCTTATCAAATAACAAACAACATCGATGGAAACTAATACGACAGGCAACAGGTTCGAGCATGATCATCGACGTCACTTAAACAGATAGTGGGCTTACACATTGTATATGCGCATGACCATGTTGTACCCTATGCTTAATCGGTTGTACGTTTTCATGAAAACCCATCACCAAGCATTTATATGATTTCTATCAGAATATAGTACACATGCAAGCAGAGATCACGAATTCCACTTCCATGGTTATTTTGAGATTATGTTAACAGTTTGTCCCCATGCATATATAAACATCAACACTACACAATATCTAACCACAAAGCCAGGATACATACAAAGTGGAAACCAAATCGGTGATGATTATACTAACCAAGTGTTCGTGTGAGAGAGAGAGCCGAGTCGAGAGAAGGAGAGCTTCGGGTGCATCCGGCGACACCTTCGTGTCATCAAGTGTTTAAGAGTCGAAGAATGGTTCCCGTAGTGATCCTCCGCGTCTCCCGACAACTTCACTTGCTCCAATAATATTCCGATAATGGGAGGATGTTCATGGTGAGGTTTGTTGTTAAAGTATAGTAGGAGAGTGCAAGGTGGAAAACGTGACCAAGGGTTTTGAAGGAACCATAGTCGATGACTGCCATTGATGATGGAACGATGTGGAGGAAAGAAACTGCCGTCAATATCATGGGAGCTAGGGTTTTACAAGTGATTGTCAAAAGAGGGTGTGCACATGTTCTCATAAATTGCATCCAACAAAAGAATCAGTGGGTTGGGCCGAAGGTTAAGAGGAGTTTGGCTTACGTTGGGCTAACCGGCCCAGGAATACATGGCATGCTCACACCTGCGTGTGCGGCCGGTTGTGTAGTGTGCGACCCGGAATAGTGCGCGGCCGACTTCGTAATACCAACACTAGCATTCACAAAACAATCATGCACAATTAAAACATATTTATCCACTTGACATAACACACACCTAATTATAACGTAGAACGGAGCATGGAGAGTAACGATACGAGTTGAGTGTTACGAGGTTAGGCGATTCTGACCTCAAAGTGCGGGTTGTCACAAGGTCACTCTGTTCGCTTGAAATGACCACAAATTTTTCAAGCGAGATAGGATGTACGTTCAAGCGAGCAGAGGTTTTCAGGCCATTTTTAACTGATTTACTCCGAATTGTAAGCTGATACTTTCAAGGGTTTGTTAAAATTCACTTTTACATACTATACTAAAAACTCAGTCCGTTTTATCCGTTCAAACGTCCAGAAATCCAAAAAGTGTAAGAAAAATGCTCTGATTCAGGTATATTGGCTCATAACTGGCTCTGATAACAATTGTAGGATCGATATTGACGATCAAATGAGTCAATATGAGCAAATATACGACAGTTTGAGTGGCGGAAACAAACAAACTGTTTTGAATCAGAAAGAAATGAGTAGAAGCAGATTGATTTTACTTTAAAACAGCTTTCTCATTCATATATTGACTTGACAAACTAGCAGAGTAATGTTACACTTCTGATGGGAACTGTTACAAATGAGAAACACTAACTGCCTATTTATAGGCTTGAACTTTCGCTTGAACCATACATTGACATCTTGAAGCGAACTCTCATACAATTCAATTCAAGCGAAACTATAATAAAATACATAAACGGTTACGTGTATATGCATCATATTTTGTGTAGTGTTGATATGATGACATATGTATGATGTCAACTCTCATACAATTCAATTCAAGCGAAACTATAATAAAATACATAAACGGTTACGTGTATATGCATCATATTTTGTGTAGTGTTGATATGATGACATATGTATGATGTCATGTTGTATGATGTCATCATCAAAGATGATGACGTCATTCTTGTTCCGAAACGCAACGAAACCGAGACTCGATATAAGACGGAGTCAACAGACATATGCACTAACAACAACTATAACTGGAAATTTAAATACTAGTAATTATGCATCGATGTATATATATAGGTGATATATATTAATTTATATATATTTTTGTTGATTTTTTTTCAAAGTATCAAAATACACACACACACATATATAAATATATAAATATATATATATATATATATATATATATATATATATATATATATATATATGGGAAGGTTTAAATGAAAACCACTTTTATTGTGAAAACTCGAAAAATAACTAAAAAAAGCCTAAAAAACACACCAAATTTTTTTTTTTATAAAAAATCGCAGGTTTTTGTATATAAATTTTTTTTGTTTTCAAAATTTTTTTTATTACACATGTGTAATACTACACATGTGTATGTGTACTACACATGTGCAGTACAAAAAAAATTTATTTATTTTTTTTTTTTGAAAATTTTTTTTATATACTAAAAGTAGTGAAAATTATTATGCAAATATATATATATATATTAGGTGTTGGTCTTTCTAGTACTGCATTTCACGCTCATCATATTTTTCCATACGAGTTTTTCTCCCATCTGACGAATTCGATTTCCCTCTTCAACTAACTCTTCACCATACTTGCGAAGTTCTTCCACATTCTCTTGATTCATTGGTGGTAATGGGGTTGGTACTGGTTCAGGGTAACGTGATATTGGTTCTCCGTAAGGGTATGGGTTATTTAATATTTCCATAATGGACCAGTTGTCGTCCCACCATGGGTCATAGTCTAAATGGTTTGGCGCGGGAATTCTAGGTATCTCATTTGGATCAAAGGCTGGGATTTGTAGCTGGTTCTCCTGGTTTTGTTCTAGTTCCATGGGTTGGTCAGGAAATAATGGTAGAAGTTGTGGGTCTGCTACTTGGTTGAGATTAATTCCTCCCTCTACATTTCCAAACTCTACATTTTCAAACATGTGAAAATCAGCTAGTTGCCTATCCAACTCTTCCTCCCATAAGGGTCTAGCTTCCTAGTTTTGGGTATTTCTCTCTCTATTTGCTATCCTTTGTTGTTGTAGTTTTCTCATTCTTTCCCCCCCTTCATAAGTTGCTCTACTAAACCAATCTCTATTTTTAGGGGAAATGGTTATTCGGATTTAGCTTTGAAAACAAAGACATCCTCAGAATTAGCGGTGTATCCTGGGGTTGACTGGGAAGTTCCTTCACTCTTTGCAGAATGAGGTAATTGACAGTAAGCGTTAGAGGTACCTTGCTCACTCATACTGTAAACTAGAAAATTGTCAAAATAACAATAAAACAAATAATATGTATATTTATAAAGAATAACACATAAGTTATTTTCTAATACAATTGGTTAAAATTTAGGTATTAAGAGAACACCTAAATGGCTTAAACCAATGGCTCTGATACCACCTTCTGCTGTAGCCCCCGACCCCTGCCCCGGGAGCGGGAGCCGCGAGACAAGCAGCTGGTGGTATCGGTGTTTATTAATTTGGCAGCGGAAATGAGACATCAGGATCGTAGTTAGAAAATAAATTTCAGAGTTTCAAAACACCAAACTTTTATAATAAAAAAATGAGATAAAACCCATGTTTCATTCACAATACATTTATAGGGATAAACTCTAATTATTCAAAACATAATCTCCTTTTATTTAGGTAACTTTTATAACCACTTTCTTTAACCCTTTAGTGCTCCATAGCTGGCTTCTAATAGCTTTAACATCAAGTTATCTGAAACGCATTTTAAAAACATTTTATCAGCAAGAAATACTGGCGAGTGCATTCCAGTTTAATCAAAATAAGCTTTTATCACTTTACAATATTGAGAGCGATTACAATGTTTACATCTACCCAATTACTCATTCAGTATTTGTCATGTTGGCAGTTCCATGACTGTGGTCATATTACTATTGGCTAACTCTTTGTCCAATAGTAACGCTTGCCTAGTAGTGTATACAAAACCCCACATATCGGCAACAATTGTATAATACAAAGACTCAATCACTGTAAGTATACTTGAAAATATTTGAGTTTTTGTAACACAGTTTGGTAGAAAAAGAGAATGACTCACAAACAGTGAGAAAAGAGAATGGACTCACGTTGCAGACTTATGTATTTCTATAGCTTCCTATTGCTTTTCCTGATTATTTTCTATTAAAAACATACATTGCACACTTGTTAGTAAGATAACCCAAATCACATTAGCCATACAACACGAGACAGAACTCTAACGAACTTAGTCAGGCAGAGCCTCGACATGCGTTACGGGGCCCAAGATCAATCGGCTAGGGTAACGAATTAATGATCGGGGTTAAAATACTTACAACAGGGCAGAGATTCGTGTTTTAGGGATATAATACCGAGCTTTTACTTTGTTATAATAGAGACTGAGAGAGAATGAGAATTGAACGACTGCGAATGTTGCTGAAAGGTTCAATTTATAGGCTGAATCAGGGGTCTCTCGCGCCCCGCAACCCACTGCCTTGGTTCTCTCGTGCCCCGCGAGGCATACCTAGCTACGACTAGGTGTGGCAGATCACCACTGTAGGTTCAACACGATATGTGACACGTGTCACATTTGTGTGTTCGGCAAGTATGAGTCGTCGCGCCCCGCGAGACACTGGTAACGCTGTCGCGGCTCGCGAGCAACTTAAAATGATTATTTTATTTGATTTTTATAAAAACTAAGGTTATACGGGTATAGTTTAGTGTGTACGGGATATATTTAGGGCGATTTTCGATGGTTGTTATATTAGACCTCGGAGCTTTAGAGACCATTATTTTTTCAAGATTCTAGAAATTACATCAAAAAAAAAAAAAACAAATGAAAAAGAATTTACCTTCTTTGATCTTTTGCAAAGGATTTAGAGAATGGCTTTGAACCTGTCTTCTTCAATTTCTAAAGTAAAAAAAACAACTTTATTGTATATCAACAAATAGTTAATTGATTATCAAACAATACAAAAAATCAAAAATGAACAAGCAGACCTAGCTAGTGTAAAGAGAGTGTCTAATTAACTGTAAAGACGGCAGCGACAACTCATTTGAGTGTAAACCTTCCCATTTGCCAACCACAATGGATTGACTTCAATCTACACAAATTTACAAATGGAGATGGTGTATGAAGCAGCATTTGATTTCTTGGGAACTGGACAAGAGAAACGTTTAAGGCATTGCTAGGTTAAAACACACGATAAAAGGCAAGAGGCCTATGACATGCCTGGGTTAACATACATGTGCTAGAATCAAAGAATTCGTGGCATGATTGGGTCAACATACAGTTGTACAGAAAACATCACCTCAATGAGAAATTTAAGGAAACTTAGCACTTGTGGCATAAAACACGGTTCTTTCATTACCTGATCTAGTGATCGGGGCCGTGAGTTTTAATTGGTTAAAAATATGTCTTTTTAAAAAAAATTTAGTCATGATTTTTTTAAAATCAGGTTATTCAATCTCGGCATCAGAAAATTTGATCAATGATATCAATCTTAGGTTATGATTTGTTTTAAATACCTATACTAAAAAATCAAACATTGAGACCTAAGTTGGTGACGAAAAGAGTAGTGATGGATCCTATATATATATATATATAGAGTAAGAGTTGGGTAGAAAGTGTATTTTTACTAGAAAGTCTAGGAAGCAATAAGAATTGGACATGTGGCATTGAGTTATTTTAACTAGAAGGGCACTTATGTAATTTCACATTTTAATTTTATTTTTGGAATTTATATTTCATTAACTAACATTGCATGATCTCGAAGGTAACTGATTATGTCCATGATTTTCGGAATTTTGGTTGTGTTTCGAATCCAAATCTCATTCAAATCATATGTATATACAATTCTTTCTATCGTTTACTTCTTCACCAGCAGTATTCGTATTCAATAAATTTTTCAGAGAGAAAAATCATGGCTTCAAACACACTTGTTGATTGTGGAGATGGTTATTAACATTTAACTGCAAAACCATCAGCTTGTTCTTGGTGATGTGTTTTAACAGCAAGCAGATTCATACAGTTGTGTTTTAACAGCAAGCAGATTAGCAAGCAGATTAATACGATGTGTTTTCTTGATGTGTTTCTTCATGAAGGATAGAAGGAAGAGAGAGAGAGAGAGAGAGAGAAAAAGGGAGAGAGAGAGAGAGAGAGAGAGAGAGAAAATCGCAAGAAATGTGGGGTGGTTATGGAATGACAATTATTTCCATATTTAAAACAAGCTAAATAACATATCTACCCCTGATTAATTAAATACTCCTATTTTTAAGAAACACATATTACCAAAATGCCACCAAGATGATCTTAACCATTAAACACACCCATTGGATGGCCCAGATCGCTTCCTAGACTTTCTAGGAAAAACACGCTTTCCGTAGGATCCCCACTCTATATATATATATATATGTGGTAAGGTTCATGCGAGAACCACCTTTATTGCGAGAACCGCGAGAACCAATGTGAACACAACCTAAAATAGCTAAAAAAACCTAAAAAAACCTAACCCCATGCTACACACCCCATGCCATTTTTCACACCCCATGCCATTTTTCACATTACCCCATGCTAGCCATTTTTTCACATGCGATATTCAATCTTCCACATGCGTTTCTACACACCCCATGCCATTTTTCACATTACCCCATGCCATTTTTTTACATGCGATATTCAAATCTTCCACATGCAATTTTGTCCATCTACACACCCCATGCCATTTTTCACACTACCCCATGCTAACCATTTTTTCACATGCGATATGTATTGAATTCGCACCTGATCGAACGGCTGGGATGATCGCGTACGTATCGTACGATAAGCGCATTTGTATTTTACTCTTTACCTATATATATATATATATATTGAATATTGGTTGGGACAAATTTACCGGGTCTCAAGAGTGTAAGCGGCGGTGAGGCTTACATTGCGTGGGGGACATCAGAAATTTGTACAACATAAGATATTAAATTGTTATTTAGTAGGTTATATGAACATGTGTGTTAGGATCGATTCCATTGCACTTGAATGCTCCGTTGATTGCGTAGATCTCGTATCTTGTGCAAAATCCAAGTACGAGAGTGGATTAAACAAGAACAAGTAATTATAAGCTGTTTTCTATTGATTGATGAACAATACAAAACTGTGAAAACAAACGAACAGAGTAACAACTCTCAAGTCCTCAAATATACAAATGAACAAGACATAACACTCTTATATATAGGCCTAGTAGGTTCACATGAAACTATCTAAGGATGGACATCTAAGTGCGGACCAACATCCTTGTGTGGATGGACAACAGGCGCATATCAACTGTGCGTGGATGAACTATTATAAACGAATGTGCATATGGCCTTAAACCCTAATTCCACGCATGACATTGATTTGTGCGAATCAACTTGGGTTGATCCGTGCGGACCTACTCTTAACCTTATAATCATGTTCACTTTAGAACCTTGTCTTATTTTATCTGCTCAGCTACTATACGTGATTGATGGAAGCGATAGACATATGCACTCACAGACACCCCCTTGGATATTGCTGCAGTCAATCTCGTTGCTCGTCTTTATCAACTCTCCGAGTCTTCCAGAAGCTGTGAAATATCAGAACCACAGACTCCTCTTTACGTCTTGATTCCTCAGCTCCCCCTTTCGACATACTCTCTCTCCAGGCTCCCCTTGCTTTAAGCTTTCAGGATCGTCAGTTGGCACAATATCTGAAAATCTAACAATTTCAAAACATCTGTAAGAATATTTGACAATTTCAGAATCAGACACCTGGTTCTCATAACATGATTTGACAGTTAAAGCTATTTGAGATCATCCAGGATTGTAGACCGACTCTAAGCACAAATATTTTGACAATTAAATTTCTAGGATCAGGAACCTATCTCTTAACAAGATTTATTTAACAGTTAAAAGTTTCTAGAATAATCTGACTCTACTCCCCCTATCAAATAACTATATATTTGACATTCAAAGTATCCAACCACCACAAACCCTCACAGTAATGAAGTTCATCTTAATGACCTTGATTCATCTGTTATCTACCAAGTCCAAATTAATGACCTTGGAGAATTTTACAAACTGTTTTTGATTTTTCATTACAAAACCTCAAGTTTCAAATTAATGAACTTGTTTATTTTTTGAGACATGTTCAGCATACTTAAATTTTGAAACTCAGCTTTCCAGCATCCGTTGTCGAAACATAAAGTGAAACAAAATCTTTTTGTATTTTACAAAGTTTATGCTAAAACACACCTAAAATCTTTTTGTGATTTTTGTATAATGAAATGAAATAAAGAAATATTCACAAACATATTTTTGTTGAGTTTGTATTAGAGGATCATATCAGTTTATGACAAATCACTAGCACCGTTGATCTATATAAACTTTAAGTTCTAAACGATTCACTTAGATTGTCAGTATACTGATCCACTTAAATTTTCACACAAATTTCAATTTATTCAAGATACGAGATTTAATGTTTTAATAACTTAACTTATTCGCGTGTCCCACCTCAGAATATACTCCCGTATCAAAATTCCCTAGATTCGGTCTTACAGGTGAATATACCTAAATGATATATATCTCTGGGTTAGTGCGAGACCTTGAGAGCTTAGGTTGGAACTTTCATTCAATCAAAGAGATGAAGGCTCTACTTAAGGTATGTTCCACTTAGGAATCTTCTTTACATCTTCACTTGATATATATCTTTCGACATTTTCTCAATTTTTATGCAGAGGGAAAGTATTAAGCGCAAAAGCATTATATGAGGTCTAGGCCATTACTGACGCAAAATCAGAAGACTATGTATAATACCCCAGATATCAAAAAGTATAAAGACCTAATATCTCAGAATCAGGCAATCTCTCATATGAAATTTCGGAGTACCAAGTCCATATATCCGAGAGATGTTCCCCCATGATATAAGAAAGTTATTAATTTAGGTTTATATCTCGAAATCAATTTACTAAGTGTGTAAAAATGCACTGGCATATCATCAGTGAGACCATTTATCACATTCATCAGTGAAACCATTTATCACATTTTAACTTTCCATTTCTTTAGCATGTCGTGATTGTCTTATTGATGTACATTTCCTCTTTTTTATACAAAACTCTTTTAATTTTTTCATGTTTTTAAACTTTTTCAAATTTTCAAATGTTTTTGTATTTTCAAAATTTGTATTCCCCCTAAAATCCAAAACATTTAAAGAAAATTTGACAAACCGATGAAGGTAGCTTCATCTCGCCATCCATTTCTGCTTTACATTCTCCGTTTGGTACATAAACACCCCCATGATTAACAAAACATTGATTTTTGACTTGTTAAGATCATTTTCAAAAACAATTTTGTTTAACCACTTGAAGAAACTTGTTGTACCAAGTTTTGTTTGTTCAGCCATGAAGGTTTCGGCGTCTTCACTTAAGATTTTTTTTAAAATTTTTTATTTTTGACAAATTTAAAAAACAAACAATTTTTTTTAATTTTTCTGTTTTTCTGTTTTTCTACTTTTTAGGTTTTTATTTTTATGTTTTATTTATTATTATTAACAAACAAACTTCCTGTTTTCATCCACATGAATCTTTCTCCCGTGCCAGGCTGCTCCGCTGTCCATATTGACTTTCTGTTGGCTTCCAGAACACCTGCACATTCAAACAACTCAATTACTTGAATAATGCAACCCAGGCCTGTTTGACCTTAGGTATTTTGACACAATAAGAATCATTCAGTTTCGGAAAATCTTTATCATTTTTCACAAACACTTTTTCATTCTTATTTTCAACTTTCTTTGGTCGAATTGATTTTCCTTTTCTCATTCGCAGAAGTTTGTTGTTTCTTGACCACCCAAATTTGTCCTGTTAAAACATTCTTTTTGTAAAATTTTGAATGTCTTGTTTTGACAAATCAACTTTTGGTTTTCAGATTTGCTTTGACTTTGATAAATCAGCCTTTGGTTTCCAAGTTTGTTTTGGTTCAAATTTGGGGGTCTTTGGTTTCCAAGTTTGTTTCGACTCAAACTTGGTTGACTTCTGTTGCACAACCTCCAATTGCTGTTTATTTTTCTCGACATCAACAGGCTTCAGATTTGGACATTTATGACCAACATGTCCAACTTGTTGACATTTAAAACATGTTTTCTTTGAAACATCTTTGGCCTATTGTTGTTTCTTCTTCTCAGAGCATAGATTTCTTCATTTGTCTGTCGACTAAATCGGATTTCTTTCTCTTCTTTTGAACTTGTTCCATGAATGAAGTTCATCTTCTTCTGAAGATTTGACTTTTCAGTTCTTTTCCTTTGATTTTATTTCTTTTTATTACCCAACCCAGCCTTTGTATTTTTTCTTTTTGTAAGCTGGTTTGTTATAAAAAGTTTTCTTGCTCGCTTTACCGGCAAATTTATCAATTTCAGTTTTCTCAATTTCTACCAATTTAAAAACATTGTCAACCTTTTCCGCAATCACATTGAATCGAAAACTCAATATCTGAGAATAATTTTTCCGATCCAACCATATAATATGCCAAAATTATTGGATCATCATTCGCATTTGTCTCAGATTTCGAATTTTTCAAATATTTTTTATGAAAACTTTCTTCATCTTCAACCTGTGATTCGGATTTATCATTTTTGGTAGAATCTTTTTCATCTTTCAAAACGCTTTCAACTACCTTACTTAACACCTCTGAATCACCAACATCATTAGATTTGGAGGAAGTTACGTCAATGTTATCTGGCAATTGATCAACAATGTCGAAAGCTTTTGCCACTTTTTCGTCATCAAAGAATGTAAATTTTTTTCTCTAACGGTGGTGGAACCTGGATATATTCTGAACCAATTCCCTTTTTGTTCTTTTTATAATCATTATCATCCGGTTTAATGTTGAAAATACGTTCAAGAATATATGAAGAAGCATGATAACTATGTAGTTTATTATTTTCTTTTTCTACTTCAGCAATTTTACGTTTAAGCTCAGCAACTTCATCAATATATTGATTTACAACCTGTTGTTTTACTCTATATTTGGCTTCAAGAAGTTTTGTCATTTCAGAATATTGTATAAGTCTAGCTTGAATACATTTCATTTGACTTTTCGTAGTTACATAAGCTTCTTTTGTTGTATGATATGAAATTGTCATTACATCATATTCTTTTTTCATTTCTTGAACAACATTTTCTTTTTGTAAACATTCATCACTGTTTGCTGAACACTTTTGTTTCAAAATCTCATTTTCTTTTTCAAGAACGTTACATTTTTGTGTCAGCTTTTCTTCTTTTTGTTTCAAAATATTTTCATTTTCAAACATTTCTTTATATTTTTCTTTGAAAGTTTTTTCAATTTTTGTAAATTCAACGTTTTTGGATTTTAAGTTTTCATATTCTCAGTACATGCACTGCATGTTTCCATACATTTCCTGCACTGCACATCATTTTTATTATCATATTGTTCATGATTTTATCACTATTACCCATTGATTCATCCTTGTTTGACGACTCAGATGATTCAGTTTGAATTCTTACCTCAGTTTGATCTGGCACCTCAGCTTCTTCTACCGTCTTCTTCTGATTCTCATCAATCTTCTTGTGATTTTCATCAATGGCTTCTTCTGCCGTCTTCTTCAGCTTCTCAACCATTTTCTCAACAATTTCTTCTTCCTCTTTCTTCTTCAAACTTGCTAGCATCACTTCTCTTATTCGCTTCTCCTTGTTTGGAACATAATTTTTATCTTCAAACTTTTTTGAATAAAGTTCTTTAGCAACATGAATAACATCAAGTAGTGCTTTAAAATCTACACTCTTTGAATCTACTACCGGATTTCCGTTAGGATCTGTGTAACATTTTCTCTTCTCATCCCATCTACTTGTTCGTTTAGCTTCTTCGAGAGCTGTAGACATTTCATCCAACCTGATACACGCAATGGTTCTTTCTCTAACAGTTTTCTCTCTAACTTGAACATGTTTCACTTCCTTGATTTTCACCTACAAACAATCAAACAATCAAAACACTTTTTGAAACTAGATTTACACGAATGAGAACGTGGTTGATTCGTGTGGATTAACACTGTCCTAATCCATTGAATTAACAACTTGATCTATACACTAGAACACTGTCACAACACTCTAGATTTTGATTCGCACTAACGGAAAATGAGTTGATCCGTGAATATTGATTCAAACAAAACTGCTCAATATACACCTAGATTCGTGTGAATGGACCTTATACTGATCCGTGCGTAACTTTCAGCATGTTCATGTTGTTCAATTTTGATGATTTTTTCAAAAAATTTCAATGATTTAGTTCTAATTTTGATCTGAAACTTTGAAGGATTGATTAAAACGTGTTTTCACACAACATGTTTAAAAATCAGCCGTTTTTAACCATGAATTCGACTTAAACATGAAAAAGAATGAGTAGAAGAAGAATGAGTAGAATGTGATGAAATCAGCTCTAATTTGGATGAGTTCAGCTTGTTTCTTGAATCTTCGGTCCTTGCAATAATCTCCTGCTCTGATACCACTTGAACGTGCATGTTAGGATTGATTCCGTTGCACTTGAATGCTCCGTTGATTGCTTAGATATCGTATCTTGTGCGGAATCCAAGTACGAGAGTGGATTGAGCAAGAACAAGTAATTTTAAGCTGTTTTCTATTGATTGATGAACAATACAAAACTTTGAAAACAAATGGACAGAGTAACAGCTCTCAAGTCCTCAAAGATACAAATGAACAAGACATAACACTCCTATATATAGGCCTAGTAGGTTCGCATGAAACTATCTAAGGATGGACATCTAAGTGCGGACCAACATCCTTGTGCGGATGGACAACAAACGGGAATCAACTGTGCGCGGATGAACTATTGTAAACGAATGCGCATATGGCCTAAAACCCTAATTCCACACAGTACATTGATTCGTGCGGATCAACTTGGGTTGATCCGTGCGGACCTACTCTTAACCTTATAATCATGTCCACTCACATTATATATATTAGTGAATTGGGGAGGCACAAAGGAAATATCCCTGTCATAATGTTTAATCATATAAGTAAAGCACGCGTGTAATTGTTGATAAATCTATCGGGTTGACTACCCCTTCGTGACTGGTAGCTCTGGTCCACATAGCAACAAATTGATATTCTTTAATTGTCTAGTATTGATTAGAACCTCAATCGGAATGTATAGCTAGTAAAGTCTAGCTAACTTACGAAACTAAACAAATTTACAAAAATTTAATATTGAAACCATGGGTAGAAAATCTCATCGGAGGCTTTTTAAATAAACAACTCATGATGAATCACCCTCGGATTTTTATAAAGGAAATACAAAACGTAGTTTCTTAATTTTATATGGATGCTTGTTCCCATTAAAAATTAATTGTAAGAAAGATTTTCCTTACATAAATTATTACGAATTTGATATGTGAACTTACCCTCCATTGTGTTGACACTTGATTGTACGTGTTCTTCAAGTACATGAGTTCGGCTTCGAGGATTTTGGCTTATGTCGCCATGTGGTTGTTTAATGCTTTTTGTAAATAAATAAATAATTATGTTTGGACACTTTTTTTAAAAACTATTATGGGACCGTGTGTACTAAGACCCATAAGGGTCAAACAACTATACTGTGGTTGTGTTTTACGTTTGAAACTTTAAACTTTATGTTTTTAAATAAGTTAATATGTCTAATATAAACAATGCATCGACCACTAAGACATTTTATGGGTACCAACCTCCGTCACCGCCACGTATGTATTTCCGCTGCGACGTTTTTGGGGTTTGACAATAATGACTATCATCCTCTACATTATTTTTTTTGCCTACACACATAAAAAGTTATCCTACACATTTCGAAATTTATCCTACGCATATTTAAATTTATTCCACACAACTCATAATTTATCCTACACGCCTAGTAATTTGTCCTACACTCTAAGTTATTTTTTTATTTTTTGAAAAAAAAAATATTTTGAAAATAAGTTACAAATTTAATGTAGTTAGCTATTAAAGATAAAAACTAGAAATTAATGAAGTATGAAAGTTTACAAATATACCCTTACATTAAAATTAAATGTAAATATTAAATAAAGTAAAATAAAGCATTCCTATTGGTTGAAACTTCTTCTTTTTTCTTCTTACATTTTTTTTCTCATTTGAACCCTCCACTATATATGTGTATATTCTAGAGTGAACACTAGCTTGAGAGTGAACTGTGTGAACTAATTTAGGCCATTGGGTTACATTATCTAGAGATTTTTAAACAATGGCAAGATTGTAATTATAATGATATAACTTCCCTTTAAAATAATTGAAAGAAGGATATTTTTTGTCATTTATAAATTGCATTTATTAAACAATATAATCAAAATCACTAAAATGTCGTTAGTTTCCGTTTATACAATATACACAGTTGTTAGTGTATACACATGTGTACAGCCTAGCTAGTATCAGTTTATACAAGATACACAAATGTTAGTTTATACTCATGTGTACAGTCTCACTAACTAACAGTTTATACAAGATACACAGCTGTTAGTTTATAAACATGTGTACAGTCTCGCTAACGATCAGTTTATACAAGATACACAGCTGTTAGTTTATACACATGGGTACAACTTTTTATACATCTGTGTATTATATTCATAAATGGTTACATATGTGTATATTAAAAACATATAGTATATTATGCATGCACACGAGTAGATTCACATAAAAATTATGAAATTAATGAAAAGAAACAAGTCACATGTATGTAAATTCGTAATATCTTAATTAAAATAATCTCTTATAATTAAAATAATGGAGAAATAATTATAAATGAGAGAGATATAGAGAGAGTTAATATATGAGAAAATTAAGGGATTTTAATTAAAAATACTTGGCTAATGTCAATTTACCCTTTTAATCTAAAAAAATGATCAAGAGCTAAGATTAGTTCACTCAGTTCACTCTCAAAAATTTGTTCACTCTTGAACCTAATCCTCTCTCTCTCTCTCTCTCTCTATATATATATATATATATATATATATAACAAGAAGTCAAGAATTATAAATATGGTTGAATCTGCTCAACTGGTGATATTTTAGAAGTACCTAGAACCGAAAGTAAATGAATTGATAATAAATATGTCAAGCAATTTCCCCTGAAAAGAATAAAATTACAACAAAAGATAAATAAGATCAATAAAACCAACATAATGGCCAACGTAAATTTTGTATCAAAATATACTATTGGATCTGAGAGTGTGTGTTTGTGTGTGTTTTTGTTTAAAAAGCATTTAACAATTCAAAGACCATCAATACATGTAATAATAAACATGTCATTTAAATTGAAAACTGGATTTGGGAAATGGTTGTCAAATGATTCATATATTCACCGATTTCAACTATGTCAAAGTATAATAATCACTCCCCCTTACCAGGAGCACTCTCTCTAACTATTTATATTTTTCTTTCTTTGGATTATTTGTAAGAGGATATTCAGTTGTTAGAGTCGACTATTATACCAAGTGTACTGTTCAATTTACGGTAGTGGAGATAACTATTGGTGATATCACCATAGAAGCGACATAAAACAACCCGACAAGGGTGTAACTGCCGGTAGTTGCAAAACTGCCGGACTAATATTTAAAAACAAGTAAAAATGATAAAACTATAGAAAATACTAGCAATTGCTGGGAAACCAAATCTACTGGAAGAGTCCAGTACTTTTCTTTCCGGTACTTTAGCCTTCAGTTTTTGACTTGTTGTCTAGCACTTGTCTCTATCTTTTACTTGTTGACACAACACTTTGTCTTCAGCTATTGACTTGTTGACTAATACTTTCACAATACAACATTTTGACTTAGTTTCCAGCTCTTTGATCCCAATAGTTCTTTTCTAGTTATTTTGGGTGGTTGTTTGTGAAGCCTTCAATGGGGGGGGGGGGGTGACTTCTTATACTTTGAACATTACTTCAACCTCATTTCACAAGCAAGGAAGATGGTTCCTTTGGGTTTTGGCTTTCATCATCAACAGATCTTACATAACCGAACAATCTCCCCTAGATCTGCTGATACCAAAATCACACTTATTGCACTGTCTTTTATTATTTTATTTGTTGATGCCAAGAAGCCTTTTTCCTTTGATACCCAACTCCAAACTAATAACCTAGTCATCATTCTCTTCATTTTCAAGCTCAAGATCTGCAATGACTTTTATGCCATCTACGCTCATTCCTTGAACATCATACCCATCCATTTGGGTTACAGCGCCATCTTCTCTGAAGATTTTCACATCATTTGTGTCACACCCCCAAAAATACAACCAGCGGGAACCCCCGCGAAGCGTGTGACGTACCAGGATCTAGCCACTAATCACATTGAACCATAAGTAAAAATAGAAATCTCCATTAAATGAGAATAGTAATATTCAAACATCAGTTTTGAAAATCAAACGTATTCAGCGGAAGCATTAAATATTGTTCAATAAGTTTAACATATAAAGTTTATAAAAAAACAATCCAACTTCGAGTGTCTATCCAATCGCCACGACCCATGACTACTCCAGCTTCCCAGACAGCAAGTCCCATATCAGTGTACCTAAGGGCCTATAAGCATGCAGAAAAAGTGTATCAGCCTAAAGTTGGCGAGTTCACAGTTTTGTTAAACGTTTTGTTACCAAGTGTTTGTTTTAGGACATGATGATAATAATTCAATACCGCAAGACGGCTGTTTGTTTGCCCTTCCCCAATGCTCTATCAAACATTGGTCATGTGGTTAAGGTCATTAGTTCATGCCCGTCCTATCCAAGTACGTCGTGAGGGTGCCAAACCTAATAGCGCTATCAACTAATAACCCTGTTGCCCTACAAGCAACTAGTTCGGCAGTAAGATGGGACTTAAGTGATAGATGTGAGTGTATTATTCAACATAGACAACAGAAATCTGCCTCATATCCCCTACAAGGATATGGGTTTGTAAAGTATCCCCTACAGGTATGCAAGTTTGTTTGTTTGTTCCTACTAGATGCATGCTTGTAAAGAGAGTAGTGAACTCACCTTTGATTGCTCGGTTAGACTTTTAAAGTGATTAGGAGTTGAGGTAGGTCAATCACGTCCTAATACGATTACGATTTAGTTTATTAGTGTATTCATGTAAGGCACGAAACTCATACACGTATCTAACACGTATCATGCAATCACGTTGACAACTTACACACATATACATATTCCACATATAATTACTTGTGATCATAGCACACAACAACTCACATAACATTTTCGTTGACATAAAATAGGTTTGATCATCCTTAGATAGCACAAACAAACATTTAGATACACACATAACAACTCATTACGTTTCAGCTTTGATGTCCAGAACTGGGCTGTTTTCGGGTATTTTTATAAAATAGTTTTCTGATTCCAAAAATTCCAAATAATTTATGGAATGTTCCAAGTGGTCCGCGTCACCTTTTTTAAACTCTCAAGACCTAAATAATTACCAATTATATATTAAAAATCATCTACTAGGTTGCAGTCAGATTCGTCACTTTCTGACTGCAGTCCACGGAAAAATTTATTTAAAAATCATCGTCTGTCCGATTGGCAAAATTCCAGTGGGAGATTTTCCGCAACATCCGTGCCCAGCTACTGTACGAATTTCACAACCTAAATCTATCTAGTTTACAGGATATAACGAAAAACATAACATGTAATTTCTGCAGAAAAAATGTAGCTTTTGCTGCTGTACAAAACAATTCTTTAAAAATAGCAAACTACCTCAGAAAAATGTGATTCTAGCGCCATTTGAAGCGTTTTTCAAAATCGTACGTTTTAGACTTCAGAAAATCTGTTTTTTGATACGTAATGACCTGTTTACAGCCAATTGAAGTTGGTTGTGTATGCTAATCAGCTTTCAGTTTTCATCTTTATAATACTAGAACGAGTTTAAGCGATCATGAAACTTAGTAATATCGACTAATAACAGTTAACTCATAAAATATCATCTAGCATATTAGAACCACAACAAACCCTAGTATATATCATCATTAACAACAACACAAACGCAACTTTAACACGTAAAAAACATCACTAACCTTGGAGAGGAAAGAAAGAACTAGAGGGAGAGAGATGCGATCAAGAGAAGGGGGGCTGCCGTCGCACATACACCAGGAAGGACTAGGGTTTTTTTTGCTCGCCATACATACACGTACGTAAATAATAAAACAAGGGGGTGTTGGGCGATTTGGGCCAGCTGGGCCGCAAGGAAAGGCGTGGCGGGTTGGATTGGTTTGTTTAGGCTGAAAATTAGTGTGGGGGAATGGGGTGGGTTCGGTTTTTGGGTCACAAGGTAACGGGTTTCGATTTCTCGTAAGTTTCACAAAATAACATATTACAATGTTTCGGTTTCGAGTTTAGGTTCCACGTAAGCATAACTAAAAATGTTCCGGTTCCGAAGATCGGGTATTATGTTATAATTTATAAATACAAGACACTCTACGCGATATTCGTGACATAAGCTCACTAAATTTAAACTAGGTTATAAACCATAACGAAGATTGCACTAGGAAAGATACCTGATTTTCCAGGATGTCATAATTTGACTCTTTCCTTGCTTTCTATCTCAAAGTATTTGGGTTAAGGAAAAGTTGAGGATATATAGTACTTCAGTGGGTGGAGGTGAATCTGGCCTTGCAGACACTGTTGCCTATTGATGTGCCACTGATTGATGTGGATCATCTTTTACTACCAAGCTTCCAATTTAAAGATGCTTTCTGGACTTGGCTTTCTTTTTGGATAAAGGCATCAACTACTATGTTAGCTTTACCTGGATGGTATTGGATAGCACAATGATAATCATTTAGGATTTCAAACCAACGACGTTGTAGCATGTTTAACTCCTTCTATTTAAATATATGCTAGAGACTCTTGTGATCGGTGTAAATTGTACATTTAGTACTGTACAAGTAATGTCTCTAGATTTTGAGAGCAAAGACAATGACTCCCAATTCTTAATCGTGGGTAGTGTAATTTTTCCTGTGAATTTTAAGCTGATGGGACGCGTACCCGATCACTTTCTCATGTTGCATCAGAATGCAACCGAGACCCCAAATAGATGCATCACAGTAAACAACAAAATCATCGGTACCTTCTGGTAAGGACAAGATGGGTGCGCTATAGAGTTTTTGTTTCAGTAGCTGAAGGCGGATTCTTGGGCATCACCCCACTTGTAAGTGGTACCATTCTGAGTCAAAGTTGTGAGAGGTTGAGTGATTTTTTTGAAAATCCCTCAAAGAACCTTCAATAGTAACCCACAAGACCAAGGAATTGGCGTATTTCGGTGGGAGTTTTTTGGTGCAGGCCAATTCTTAATAGAGTCAATCTTGGCTAGATTGACATGTGTTCCGGCTTCGTTGACTACATGTCCAAGGAAATGGACTTCACGAATCCAAAAGTCACATTTCGAGAATTTAGCATACAACTGCTCTTTCTTCAGAAACACCAAATAAGACGTAAGTGTTGTTCGTGTTCCTCCTGGTTCTTAGAGTAGATTAGAATATCATCAATGAAAACGATGATGAATTTATTAAGGTAGGGTATGCACACTCGGTTCATGAGGTCCATGAAGACCATTGGTGCATTGGTTAACCTGAAAGGCATAACAAGGAACTCGTAATGGCCGCACCGAGTTTGGAAGGCAATCATAGAGACATCCACGTCTCAGACTCTCAACCAATGATAGCCTGATCTTAGATTAGTGTTAGAATAAAACTAAATCCTTGCAGTTGATATTGGTTAATATTGATCATGATATCATGGTTGTAGTGGGTCGTAGAAGACAACCAACCTCTTGGCAATGAGGGATAAGTACAAAACTAGGAAGTCGATAAATTTATACATAGATATGGCACTCACGGAAAGAGGTATCGACCTCGGCATATCTCGCGGAAGTATACATTTTGTTCTATGTGTCCTACACTTGGTGAACTTTAAGTATGGTTCATTGCACCTTAAGTAACGTTCATAGTGAATGATTTAATTAAGCTAAGATTAGAGTATGACAGGCTTAGATAAGAACTATGGTATTCATTTAAGCACAACAGGATAAGACGCGGAGAACATACTAAAGTGTGGCCGCCATTAGTGTGTTCCACTCAGTGTAATACATAATTGTTTTAAATTCATCAGTAAAGATTTATCCAATGACGAGGATGTACTTGTTCGTATGCAAATGGTATAAATAGAAATAAAGAATGTTATCCGTCGATGGAAGTGTTACGTTGAAGGTGTTGGCACAACAAGAATTATCCTGAGAAAAAAATTGTTGTTGTACGAGTTTGTAGTGTCTAGGTTCAACTAAAGCGTCTGTCAAACTTGCCAAGCTTGCCCGTGTGCAAATAAGGATAAATTCACTATGATTCATGAACTTAAGTGAATTTATGATTTGTCAATTCTACAAGCAACCAAATTCGAAAGGGTTGAGCTAAGTTTTGTGCACGACTTAGAAATAGTACATACGTCGTCAAGAGGTTTCATTACGAGGACGCGAAAACATGTTCGAAATGGTGTGGTCGTATTAACAATACATCACCATGTTCAGAGTTCAAGAAGTGATCACCAAGGATCGAAAGTCGAGTTTATCAAATTCTCTAAGCTAGAGCGCAATCTTATTGGAGTTTCTTCATGGAGAGGTGAAGATGTAGTGTCACCATGATAATGGAATGATAGATTTGCCTAAGTCAATAATAGTAACTAGATATTGCATTAAATGGTAAGCATCGACCAGTGCAAAGGCTAGTGAAGAGATTCACATAAAAAGAAAAACTCTTATGGGATAACGAATCTTGCAATATAAGGGATAAGATAATTGTTTAAGTCACTGCGTTCATCTGAGTGTTGACTAATTTGTATCTCCGTCTTCTAATGTCCCTAAGACCATGGAACCATTTGGGGAAATCCGTTTGCAGAGTTGGACATGTTAGGGTGTAAATCAAGTTAGACTAAGGATTAGCCACATAGCAGGGTAATGGGGGGTAGCCTTGTGATCGATGGGGATTGTGATATGATTGGTAGCATTTCGTTATTTTGTTATGAAACGAAGGAATGGGAGGTTGGTGATGCTCAGGCGAAGAATTAAGTGAAAAATAAAGAATCCGGTAAATAACTGAAGAATTCCGGCAACTAATCTGGTCACCGGCGGCAACTCCAGTAGTGGCCGGTAGCGGCAATGGTACGAGATGAAAGTTCATTGCGTCATGGTCACATGGATACATCTTTGTCCAAAACAAAGTTCAGATGATAGGGTTTCGAGCTACGCGATGACAAACGCGCAAAAGTGTGACTTCCAGCCACTGTTTTGTTTTCCGGTGACCATAGCAGCGGTTTCCAGCGGTGGCGACAGGTGGAGATGATGTGGTTTGTCGACACGAATGCATGGACATATTATTCTCCTAAATCTGAGTTTATTTGGGCATGTTTTAGTCTACTCAAATATTAACACGCAAAACCGAATGCACGAAGAGTCAGATCTATGTTCTGAAAGCAGCGGCGGCATCGGCGGATGTTGCCGATAATTTTTAGATATTGGGCATGTTGAGACAATCATGTGGATAGGTAGAACACAAGAAACGGATGTCGTATGGTCAAGTTATGGGTGAAACAAGATTCTACTCGCATTTTATGCCAGGAGTTCAGAGTAAAATAGACGCGCCAAGGACGACACGTATGCAAAGGTATGACTCCGTAGAAACTTATATTCATTGTTAGGGGTTATTTTGGGATATGAGAAAAATGTCGAGGATGGTTTTTGGGAACATTTTTTGGTAACTTTAAATCATGGGTATTATACGCTAATGGACGCGTTGGCTGTACGATTTGGGACGGTTTTAAGCCGAGCTTGCAGCCTTCTGATTTCGAGTAAATGGGTTGGGTAATGTAAAAACGACTGGTTCCTTTCCTGGTGCATTAGGCGAACTCGAAATCGACATTCCTATGAGTATATCATGTGTGAATGTCATGCAAAAATGTCAAACAAAAGTGTGCATATGTGTAACTAATGCAATGCATGTGTGAGTGTTGCGTAAGCCATGACACTCTCCAAGTCGCAAGTCCCCATTTGAGCCATACATAACATCCTATGAGTATATCGTGTGTGAGGCGAACTCGAAATTGACATTCCTATGAGTATATCGTGTGTGAATGTCATGCATAAATGTCAAACAAATGTGTGCATATATGTAACTAATGCAATGCTTGTGTGAGTGCTGCGTAAGCCATGACACTCTCCAAGTCAAAAGTCCCCATTTGAGCCATACATAACATCCTACAAAGCATGCTCAAGTGTATCAACAAAAAGTTGGTGAGTTCAATGTTTTAGTTCAACAAAAAGTAGTTTAGGTTCAAGAGTTTAAAAAACATGTCATGGGAATCTAACCCATTGTTAAGTAACTAAAGTGGTGGTACTGAATACTGACGTAGTAAGTTTTTGTGCTCCACATCAATGCCTATCACTATTGATGCAATAGAAAAGGTCAGAAGTTCACGCCTGGCTCCCAGCACGGTTTGAGGTTTGTCAAACCTAATAGTGCTATCAACTAATACCCCGTTTGCCACCCAACAACTGATCGGTATAAAGGTTGGGACTTTCATGATAAAGTTTTCATTTAACTTACTAAAGACATGTACTTAAATAGTGGTATCCCTCCCAGGAATATAAGGTGGTCTAAAACCAGGGATAATTTAGTCCCCAAACCAAGGATCAATGCTTTTAGAAAAGTAGTAGTGAATTCACCTGTGAGTGCTCAGTAATAATTAGGTGACTATGGTAAAGTGTGGTTAACCACTTCCTGACATGGTTACCGTTTAATCATTAGTTACTAATCACATAAGTCAAGTTGATTCTACACGTATTCTACCATGTAAAATGCATACATGTTGACACTTAGTTGTTCGTTCGTGTGGGTATGTGCATGTGTTCATTCCTTATCATACAACACGTTAATGATTCTTGTTTATGTACCAACCAACAATCAACATCTCGTAGTAGCATGCAAACACACAATGGAAATACATGTGTTAACTTTCTGCAGTTTCTACTCAACCTCGAAAGCTTAATTGTTTACAAAAAAATCATTAAAAATCATTTAACACGTAAAGGGCAATTTCATCACATTCTGTCAACAGTTTACGGTTTATTTTATATAAAAATTTCTATGGATCTGATTGACGAAATTCCAGTTGGAGAGTTTGATGACCTCATAGAAATATCTACTGTAAGCATTTCACACTTTAACTCCAATCCTAGACCAAGTTATGGCTCCCGTAACAGGCAACAATTTCTGCGATTAAAACGCAGTCTGCACCTGCGTTTCCGTTTTAATCTTTTAAAATACCAACACTTATCGAAAAATTATGAAACCAGTGGGGTTGGAAGGGCATTTCAATGAACTACGGTTTAGACTCAGGAACCAAACATTTTCATTAACTTATGACCACATTACAGCCGTTAAAAGTTGGCTGAAAAATATGGGGAAATTATATTTACTTGTGGCCCTTTACCAAAACCATGTATAAACCCTAATTCGACCCTTACCCCATGTTTAAACCCATGTTCATCAGATTTAAAACTAAAGTACCATTACAATCTTGTTATAATCGAAAACCCTAGCATACATATGAAAACATATAGTTACTAGACTACCAAAAACCATTATATAAACATCAAGAACATGCTTCTAGCAAACCCTAATACTTGTAACCCATGTTTTCATGCATTAAAGAACTCATGCGAATCATCAACAACATGTATATGCAACCCTACACATTAAGCGTTCATAATGTTAATAAGGGCTAGGCTTACCGAGAGAGATAGCGAGGGAGATCAAGCTACGAGAGATGTGAGAGAGGTAGAAGCCGAGAGAGATGAGAGCGTATGTGTGTGTTATCGAAGGAGAGAAACGAGAGAGAGAGAGAGAGAGGGGGGCTGATCGAATGGTGAATGGGGCGGGTTTAGGGTTGGGTTTTATTAAATAAAACATGTTTTAGTTGGTAATTTTCATAACTAGTCCCTCAAGTTTCAATTTCACAAACTTGCAAAGAAAGTTATCAATTTCTAGTTTGTTATATCACATAATTAGTCCCCCAAGTTTCTAAACCTTGAAACTTGTATAGAAAGTTTATAATTAAACTTTCGTGTATGTACAAAACTAGTCCCACTAGTTTGTATAAGTTTCGTAAGTTATAATAAACACGTTAGACACAATGCATGTACGAATGTTATGTAAATTATAAAGATTTGACTAAGAGAGTTAATGGCGTTAACCTGAATATGCGGGTTGTCTCAATTTTTCCACCTCTTTTCACCCCCAATCACCTTCCAACCTTCCTAAACCTGAACCCTAATCCCCCAATGTAAATACATGCCTCCCACACCTTCCTAACACCTTTACACACTCTACAACTCACTCCAAACATCCAAAAACTCTCAAGAATGCTCCATTTTGGGTAGAAAACACTTAGAGTTATAAGTGAGTTTTCACTCACCTTTCTACAACTTTCTTCTTCATTTCTTCTTTCAAACTACTTAGATAACCTCTAGGAAGGTTTTCACAGGTTTTCGATGGTAAACTAAGGTGGAAGCTCACCACATTTGAGGTCCAAAGTAGTATTAAAATTCACTTCTACTTACACTTTCTTTAAACATGTTTAACTTGTACAATTTTGCACCCACCTTGCTTCTAACCAAACCTATGGTTATGGAGCTTGAGTATGGTTGATTACTATAAGTTTAGAGGTTCAAACACCTTCTAAACTTTCTGTTTTGACAAGGTTTCAAACAACCTCTAAGTGATTAGACCATCCAAGCTCACCATCTTCAATATGGTGAGACTTGTGTTTTGGTGAATGTGTGAACCATGGAAGATTTGGCTCTCTAACTTTGTTCCACTACATCACTTTTTTATTATCTTCATACTACTAAGTCTCAAACAACTTCCATCAAAGGGACAACACTACATCATGTCCCCAAACACTTTCCATCTTTGAAATGCACGCATCTAGCTAGCTCACTCGGTTGTTTTTAGATTTAGTAGGTTTAAGTTCTTATTTTTATATTCATGACCAACCGAAATCATCAATAAAGCTGATGATTTTGTGCTTTGGTGAATCATATAATGAGGTTAAATGGATGGAATTTATCTTAGCTCCTTGCATGACCATTCTCGTGGTACTTTACTTTACATTCATATACGTTAACTTTCAAATTCCGAATCCAACCTATTAAACAAAACCGCAACTCGCACACCTTCGTTTCCCTCTTAGGGTAACTTCGGTGTTCCACAAACTTAAGACTCGTCAAACTCACTATGTGAAATTACTTCGCAAACCGTGTGTATACATGACCCTCTTTCCATTTTGACACTTTTGGGTGCTATATATATATATATATATATATAATCGTATTAAAACTCACACATATGCAAATACTTAATTCATAGAAACGAATATGTTATATATGCTTTATACGTTTATGCGTTTGGAATACATGCATGCTAGAAGTCATTCTTCTACTATACTTTGTCATTAACTTCGTACGAGTCTACCTTAATATTTATAGCGCTATAGGAGTAGCACACCGCCCTTGTTGTGTCTATATTAAGTAATCATACAATGGTTCTTGTCGTTGTGATGATGAGATTATGATAGTACAGCATACCATAGCATAGCATAGCATAGCATAGCATCGCATAGCATAGCATAACATGTATGGAACAACATAGTATAGCATCGTCTACTATATAGTATGGTATATCATAGTATAGAATGATATATTATCATAAGGGGTCAATTGCTACAAATTTCCTACAAATTTAAAATTTTGTTTTTTAAATTTATATTTTTTTATTAAATTGATAAATTAAAAATACTTTTTGTAGGAAATGTGCAACAACTGATGTTAATTTGCTATAAATTTTCGACAAATTTAACATTTTTATTTTAAAAATGTATTTTTATCTAAAATTGATAAATAACCAATAAATTAGCCTTTTGTGGGAAATTTGTAGCAACTTGTGCCAATTTGCTACAAATTTTCAACAGATTTAACATTATATTATTTAAAATTATATATTATTCCAAAATTGATAAATAACAAATCAAAATAACTTTATTGTAGGAAATATGTAGCAATCGGTGTCAATTTGCTACAAATTTCTGAAAATTTTAACATTTTATTTTTAATTTTTTTCTTAAATTGATAAATAATAGCCTTTTTATAGGAAATTTGTAGTAACTGGTGTCACACCCCGACCACGTAAAACAACAAAACGTGGTGCAAACGTCGGGGAGTGTTGTAACAGAATCATTGTTTCATAACACATGGAAACTGAAATATTGTTTTATTGATTAAAAGAGTTACAATGTCTTGACAATCAAAGAAACATAACATAACTAACTAGTCTTGCATCTTTTATTGTCGCTAAGGCCCAAGTCCGCCTAAGTGTATCTTGATAAATCCTAAGCATCATATCCTGAAACACATGTGAAAATAGGTACGTCAGCATAAAAATGCCTGTGAGATACATAGGTTTTGTGAAAATAGAATTCATGACTTATGTTTATGAAAATGTTTAGTCATGAACCTTGTAATTTGCTTTGTCTTGTAAATCATTTGAAAAGTGATAAATAAACCAAATGATATATATGTATAAAAGAATAATACATGGTTAAGTAAATAACCAGGTAAAATGAGTTTATATCAGATAAGTTGTTTGTAAAACAATGTATTGTGAAAAGTATGTTATTTGTATAAAATGTTATATGTCTAAATTGAAATAATTCAATTAACGCTACGATATGTAATACCATACAAGCACTTATATATAGGAAGTACCAGCGGCGTATCCACCATGCTTGTATCATATTGCACACGCCTCGTTACTTAAATCACTTACTCAAACCAAACCACCAAAGTAAAATGTTTATGTATAGTCAAATGTCAAAATGTTTGTGTGAAAACCATGTCTAATGTCTATGTCTAATGTAAATCATGAATTGTGTATATCAATGTCAAAATGTTTATGTCTAATGTAAATCATGAATTGTGTATATCAATGTCAAAATGTTTATGTCTAATGTAAATCATGAATTATGTATATCAATGTCAAAATGTTTATGTTTAATGTAAATCATGAATTGTGTATATCAATGTCAAAATGTTTATGTCTAATGTAAATCATGTAATGTGTATCCAAAATATCATATATGGTAAGTGAAATATATCAACTAAACCATATGTAAAATGCACAAAAACAAGGTATTGAAGTAAAACATGGTTTAAATCAAAGTTATGTTTTGTGGAACAAATGCATGCTATACTGATATAAACATCTATGCGGTATTTGTGAAAATGCATACATCCAAGCCTTGTGACTGTAGAATAAACGCTAGCACAAAGTCTAAGGTCCACCTAGAAATGTATTCGGATTCGGTCATTCCTTCCACCCAAACAAACCTAGGGTTCAGGAATGGGAGTTGTCAAGTCCTATGGTACCACTACCTACTAACGAATGGCGTGATCAATGTTAATGAATGTATATTGTCCCATTTAAACAAACCAAATGTCATACCAAAATGTAAGCATGTGAAAACAATGCACTAAGTATGTAATCAAATGAACATACATAGCGTGAAATGTAATGTAAAACAATGTACTAAGTATGCACACAATGGACATACATAGCATGAAATGTAATGTAAAACAATGTACTAAGTATGCACACAATGGGCATACATAGCATGAAATGTAATGTAAAACAATGTACTAAGTATGCACACAATGGACATACATAGCATGAAATGTAGTGTAAAACGATGTACTATAAATGTACTAATGAACATGGAAAGTATATGATGTGAAAACAGGGAAAGCATGAAAGTAACAAGTAGGCACATGTGTTTCACCCCAAAACAGTTTGAAAACGGTAAAAGAGGGGTCTATGTACTCACTTGAGATTGCTCAATAGTCCTAGGATAACCACCAAGCAAAGCTAGAAGATCACGGAATCAAACGGTACCTAATATAGGTAACTACATTAATAAACCGGACCTAAATCGGAGGATCGGATAGAATGAGGGCTCGTAAACCAAATGAGTATGGGAACTCATGTAATATGGTTTAACAAAGACCACATACTAAAATGAAACCTAACCTAAGTGCTTACGACCCATTACGACCCGTTTAGGTAGCTTATGCTACTTTAACGCGTCGTTCGCGTAAAACACGTTTGGAACGCCTAACTAGTCCTATGACAAGTAAAATATGCCTTAACATGTCTAATATTGTTGCCAAATCAGTTTAGATGTTAAAAGTTATGTTACATATGCTTAAAATGAATTTTGGCGTAAAAGGGTATTTTGGTAATTTACCTAAGGCATATAAACTACCTATCATACAACCACTTAACGAAGCGACCATAAGGTATAACATCGGAAGGTTATTCCCTATATACTATGGTCACCTAATGTGTTTGGTCGGATCCTAATGATCGACCAAATGGGTCGGGTTCGAAAGTATAAGCGATTGTTTAGATCGCTTACCTTACGACCCTATATAAGCACTAAACTAAAAGTGATGAGCTAAGCATGTTAAAACATGATTAACTAAGTTTAGAAAACAGGTTTGGTATCAAAACAAACGGTTTTGATACCTAAGAGTAGTTTGGATACAAAATACGCAAGAATACGCATTTTGGCCGAAACTACGACTCGTCACTGAGCCTAGATAACGTGGTAATCAGTAGGTATAGCCACTAGGGACTATAACCGTCGTGATTACGCTCGCGTTATGAAGTTCAAACGAACTTCGCGTTGACCATAAACTGGTCAATATAGAAAGTCCAACATAGTTTGACTTTTGGACTCGAAAAGCGATAAAAACGCATAAAAGAACGAAGGAATACTTACAAAGGGTCCCCGCAAGCTAATCTTGATCCAAGTAGCTCAGGTATGAAGCAATGGCTTTAACTTAGAGCATTTTTAGATCAGATTTTGTGGGTTTTGTAAGTAATGGGTTGGGTATTTATAGGAAATGGACCACCGTTAGGATCGTTTCTCGTAAACCGTGATTTAATCTCATCCTTACATGTGTTGCAACACTAAGGTAACTCAAAATGGCCCCCCATGATCAGGAACTAACATGTGGAATTGAGTTATGAGTGCATAACAGCTGTTAACAGCTGTTTAAATAATTAAATCTAGTCTGAGAGGTCCTCGCGGCCCGCGTAAGGGTCTACCATAACTTACGCGGCCCGCCTGGGCATGTCTGATCAAAAGTTTGCTGAATTGTCAGTTTCAGTCCCTGTTGGTGATTAACGCTGATTTCGATGTATTTAAGGCCCGTTAAGCCAACATTAAGGCCCTAAAATGATGCCTAAACATTGTGGACATGAAACATGCTCAAAAATATGCCGGATGTTGGTTCATTTGGTCTTATGATCGCGATGTTCGCTTAATTACGACGGAATGCGCATAAGCGCGAAAAACGATCCAAATTGCGCTACGAATGGATTTTTCTTATGCCAAACACTAAAATAAAATATTTTAGTACTTACATAAATTTTTGGATGTCCGGATGTATTCAGAACGTAAGTTATGCGCGAAAATGCAAACTTGTGCACTTTTTGACGCTTTTAGTCCCTGTAAGCGATTAAACTTGATTTTGTCACACCAAAGCCTTCAAAACTTATTTCTAAGTTATGTAAAGGTTATTTAAGGTATGTGAAGCCTATTTCACTATTCCGGAGTGTTCATTGCATTAAACTGGTTATATTTACGCATCAGTGCGCGTATAACCTTCCAGAAAGCGATTTAGAGCCCGAAATCGAACAATAATTGATATGTGTAAATGATACACATATTTGTACAAATCCCAAGTATGAAATACAATATTTCATTGGTTTGGTATTTGTTTGATGGTCGCAGTGACCCAGGTGTCACAACTAGTGTCAATTTGCAACAAAATTATGACAAATTTAACATTTTATTTTTTAAAATGATGTTTTTTTTTTTCTAAAATAGATAAATAATAGCCTTTTTTAGGAAATTTGTAGCAACTAGTGTCAATTTGCTACAAAGTTCTGAGAAATTTTAAATTTTATTTTTTAAAATTATGTTTTTTTCTAAAATTGATAAATAATAGCCTTTTTTAGAAAATTTGTAGCAACTGTTGTCAATTTGCTATAAAGTTATAACAAAGTTAACATTTTATTTTTTAAAATTATGTTTTTTTTCTAAAATTGTTAAATAATAGCCTTTTTTATAGGAAATATGTAGCAACTAGTATCAATTTGCTACAAATTTATGATAAATTTAACATTTTAGTTTTTAAAATTATCCTTTTTTAAATTGATGAACACATTTTTATAGGAAATCTATAGCAACCGGTGTGAATTTTCTACAAATTTCCAACAAAATTAACATTTTAATTTTTTAATTTATTAATTTTCCTAAAAGTGATAAATAGCAATTAAAATAACTTTTTTTTTGTAGAAAATCTGTAGAAATTGGTGTCAATTTGCTATAAATTTTCGACAAATTTAATATTTTCTATTTTTAAAGTATTTATTTTGTTGTTGTTACAAATAATATAAAATTTTATATTTTTTGTTGGAATTTTATCGAAAGGTTATAATTTTTGTGATGAAATTGCTAAAAATGTTTATTGTGTGACAATTTTGTCGGAAAATTGTTGAAAATGTAGGATCGAGATTCGATCTAAACGAGTCTATCAGAAGAGTTCTAATCCATATCAAAGGCGGAATTCAATGATACAGACTTGATTACAGCTAGATTCACTTTAATTGTCTTGTAAATTGATTTGACACGGTTACAGATCAAATGACACGGTTATATATAGACACAGCCATTTCGCACGAAACGGCTCACACGAAATGGCTAGTTCCATTTCGTACGAAATGGACAAGTTCCATTTCGTGCGAAATGGTCACCTTCTATTTGTTTCTCGTTTTTCGTGCCCTGATCTATCGTTCTATTGCAAGACTCGATACAAGACGAAGTCGACAGACATATGCACCAACAGACTCCCCCTTGGATGTTGACGAAGTCTTCGGTGTCGAGTCTTCGGTATGTCACTTCTTCAGTCTTTATCAGTCTTTGAGCTCTTCTCCAAAGCATCTGACAGTGTAAACTTCCTTTGATCTCTTTCTCTTTTTCTTTCTCTCTTTTCCAGAATCTCAATCTGGCTTTCAACCATTCATACTCCCCCTTGAATGATGATCTATTAATCTTCAATAAACTTTCAGGATCAGAAACTGGCTCTTAAGCTTTCTAATTCTCTTGATCAGATCTCTTGATTCCTTAAGTTCTTCAGCATCAGCAGCTTGCGTGATCATCAGGATTCGAATCTGGCTCTAAGCAGCTTCAGACTCCCTTTTAAGCTGTTCCGGGATCGCAATCTGACTTAGCTTTTCCACAGTTTCAGGTTGTCTCCTGGCTCTTCGTAGCAACAGGATCAGAAACCTGGTTCTCTTCTGCACATTTTCAGGAATCGTAGCCTGGCTATCATGCACAGACTCTACCTCAAAATAAATCTCACAAATTTAACAATTTGACAAATTTATATATCACTTGCAGGTATCGTTGAAAATGAATTAACATTTAAAATTTTTTGATGACCACATGTAGGAATAACCTTTTTTTTCATTTTTAAACAACTTCTCCCAAACCAACTGTTCTTCATGTATAGCACTCGGAATTTTGAAAATCAGCTTTTTATCATCAGTTGTCGAAAATCTTTTTGTATTTTCAAAATTTTATGCTAAAACACTCCGAAAATCTTTTTGAATTTTTGGATTTTTGAAGAAATGCAGTAAAGAAATATTTACAATCTAGGTTTATATTGTCTGTAAATATTTTTGTGAGTTTGTGTAAGAGGATCATATCAGTTTATGAGACAAATCACTAACACCGTTAAGCTTTAAACATTTTAAGTTCTAAACGATTCACGTAGATTGTCAGTATACTGATCCACTTAAATTTTCACACAAAGTTCAACTGTTTCGAGATACGAGATTAATGTTTTAAGAACTTAAACTTATTCGCGTGTACCATCTCAGAATATACTCCCATATCCAGACTCCTATATTCAGTCTTACAGGTGAATGTACACTAGTGATATCTGTAAAGGGGTTAAATGCGAGACCATGAGAGCTCAGGCTATTGCTTCCGCAAAATCAGAGAGATGATGGTTCGACTTTAGGTGTGTTCCCTTTAGAGAATCTTTTCTTCAACAGCACATGATTAGCATTTTTCAATGTTTCATCATTTTTTATGCTGAGGGCAGGCTTTAAGATTAAAGCAATGCAAAGTATTATACGAGGACTAGGCTATTGCTCCCGCAAAATCAGAAGTCCAGGTATAATACCCCAGATATCACCACGCACAAAGACCTAATATGTCAGAAATAGAAAGCCCTTCAAACAAGATTTCAGGGGTTACCTATATATCCGAGAGATGTTCCCCACGAAATAAGCAAGTTTGATATTTAGGTTTATATCTCGAACACAATCTACTAAGCGTGTAAAAACCTACTGGCATATCATCAGTGAGACCGTTTATGACATTTGACTTTCCAATTCTTAAGCGTGCTATGATAGTCCGCTGATGTACTATCATTTCCTCTTTTTCACAACAAAACTCGTTTTCAATTTTTCCAATGTTTTTGGATTTTGAGATTTTATCATGTTTTTGGATTTTTCAAATTTTCGAAATTTCTAAAAAAATTTTAGTCCCCCTAAAATCAAAATTATGTTTCAAATTTTGATTTTCTAGGAAAATTTGAAAACAAACTATACAAACAAACTGACAACTGATTCGAATTGCTTCAATTCGCCATCCACTTGGCATAAACAATCAGAACTCCCCCTGACAACAAACTATTTTCCCATTATGATTTCAAAACACTTAAGTTTGTTTTAATCAAAATGGTTTTTCCGGAAAAAAAGTTTTGTTGATTTCACAAACCACTTATAGGTTAGGGGTTTCATCACATTGTTTTTCAAACACTTGTATGAAATTTAAAACAAGTTCAACTTAATGACCTTGATTAACCACATGTAGGTACATACACTTGTATGTTCTCATCAATCAATACCACTTGTAAGTTGAAATATGACAATTTTTAGATTTTTCAAGAAAGATGCCGATTCATGCTCCACAATTACCAACTTGGAAGCTCCGGCAAGTCAGAATTTTAAGTAGAGAATGCTGTCACCCAAGCCTGACCAGACTTGGGTGATTGTGATTCAACTCTATCCCACCATCTTTTTGATTTGTAAAAATCTTTCACACTCTTTACCTTCCCGTCAACCATCTTTCCAAAAATATATTTTACTTTTCCATTAAACGCCTTTTCAGCATCAAATTCTTCCTTACCAGAGAAGAATTGATCTGAAATCTCAATCTTTCCAACTTTGGAATTCGGGTTTTCTCTTGTCAATGACGAAAAGTTTTCTTCGTTCATTTCTGGAACGGAATTGTCATCATTTTTCTCAACAAATGACTCCTCTGACTTTGACGAGTCAGATTCAATGTCAGAACTAGATTCTGATTTAACAACCCATTTCTGTTTGTTCAAATCGACTTTTCTTTTATAAAAACGTTTCGAACTTTCACCAATTTCGAAAGTCGACCTTTTTAACTTTTTAAAACTTTCTGTTGGTTGTTTCTTATCATCAATACATTTCTTTTTCAACTTTGAGTTAGATGTAACTCCCTGTTTTGTATAAGTGGACTTGGGGCAATTCCAAGAAATGTGTCCAACTTCTTGGCATTTGAAACAGGTTCTTCGTTCAACTCTCTTCTCAGATTCTTTCACCATGTTCTTTTTCTTCTCAACAATAAAATCTTTGTTTGACTGTCTCCAGAATGGTTTCTTCTCTTCTTCTACTGAACTTGTACCTGAAAAAAATTTAGTTTTTGGTTTATAAGTTTTCTCATTTTTATGATTTTCTGGGGGAATGAAACCTAAACCCTTCTTTTTGAAATTACTGTTATGGTTTGGTTTCTTTTGAAAACCTGAACCAGAACTGTAACCTTTCTTCTTGTTCAATCTCTGTTGAACTCTTGAAGTGTATTTTTTAGGTTTTTCAGCAAGATTTAAATCTTTTATTTCAGAAATATTAATTTCCGTTAATTTGAAAACCTGTTTGATCATTTCAGTTTTGACACTTCTTATTGGAAATTCCTCATCAGAAAATAATTTGTCAGAATCTTTCAAAGTATACGCTACTTTGAATGTTTCGTCATTCAAATTATTTTTCGACATCAGAAATTCTTTATTGTAAACCTGTTTGACCGGTGAACTCGGACTCTTGTCTGATGAACTCGAACTTTCAGATTTAGACTCCGACTTTGACTCTTCATCCATATCCAACACCTGACCGACCACTTTCTTTAATAACTCAGACTCATGATCAGTGTCAGACGCTTTGTATGTGACGTCAATGTTGTCTTGTAACTCATCAATGGTTTCAGACTTTAACTTTATGTTGACTGCCTTTTTTAATCGTTCCTCATTTGGCTTTCTGGGAGAATAACTTTCCCAGATCGGAGGTGGACACTTGTTATATTTGACACTTTGTTTCTTACCAGTATCCGTATCTTACGTCTTTTTATCTTGAAAAGCTTCAAGACCTGCAACAGTAGGATAAACTCTGTCAATCAAATAATCACAAGTTGTATAACTCAGCAACAATCGTTTGATTCTCTCATTTTCAATCTTTTCGAGTTCCAAATCCTGCTTCAGCTTTGCACAATCTTCAATATACTCATTGATGACCTTCTGCTTTGTCATTAATGTTGAACTCATCATCGTCTGAGCAGCTCCCATTTCTAAATTTCTCTTGTTCAAATTATCAATCGTTCTGTTCAGCACATCATATGATTCTTTTACATACTTCATATCAAACAACAATTTTTCTTTCAACTCTTCTAGCTCACTATACTTCTTGTCTTTTTCTTCACAATGTTTGCAATATTCCAAACATTTTAGACAAGGTTTCATGACTTCAACAATCTTTTCAACTTCGATAATCTTTTCAACTTCGACTATTTTTTCAACTTCGACGATTTTTTCAACTATTCTCTCCACTTCAACAATTTTCTCCACCACCTTCTCAAACATCGGTTCTTCATCAAATTCTACTTTTACCTCACACTCATCATCTTCGACCTTCTCTATCGAAATTTCTTCAACTTTTGCTTTCTCAGCTTCCAACTTTGCCTTTTCTTCAGCAATTCTTCTAGCTTCCAATTCTTTCTTCATTCTAGCAGCCTTCTTCTCATTCAACATCTCGATTTTATCTGCAAAAAACAAATTAAAACTGAACGAGTCTAGGCTTTCTCTAGCATTATTAAAACGGAATATCCAGGATCTTGCTAGTGTTATATCATATGGGATTGAATATCATTGTTTGTTGATTCACACTTGTTTCCAAGATCCTTCTGTTTTATCTTGTTTTTCTTAGTTTACACAATGAAATACCTAATCAATAGGTGTTTGTGTGTTCATCAGTGATCCGTAATGTTTTGGGATCTATAAACTAAAGTTGTTCATGCTACATTTTTTTTAATGAAGGTTGTTTAGGATTGATTAATGGTCCATTAGGATGAGTGGATAGGTCAATTAGGGACATTGGTAGTCAACTAGGGATGTTCATGCTCCATTTTTGCCAGTAAAGGGCGTTAATGATGATCAATGGTCCATAAGGATGATTTATAGGTTAATTAGGGCCAACAGTGGTCAACTAGGGTTGTTTTCTATTATTGTCAACGAAGGGCGTTTAAGATGATAATGATCTCTTACAATGATTGATGGGCCGATTAGGGCTAGTAATGGTCAAGTAGGGTTATTTATTTTTGTTAATGAAGAATGTGTAGAATGATTAGTGGTTCATTAGGATGATTGATAGGTCAGTTAGGGCAAATGATGGTTAACAAGGGTTGTTCATGTTTCATTATTGTCAATGTATAGCGTTTGTGATAATCAATGGTCCATTAGGATGATTAATCGGCCAATTAGGACTATTGATGGAGAAAAATATGGTTGTTCATGCTCTATTTTTGTCAATGATGGGCGTTTAGGGTGATCAATGGTCTATTAGGATGATTGATGGACCAATTAAGGCCAGTAGTGGTCATTTAGGGTTGGTCATGCTACATTAATTTAAATGAAGGTTGTTTTGGATGAGTAGTAGATCAATTAGGGATAGTGGTGGTCAACTATGGTTGTTCATGCTACTTCTTTGTCAATGAAGGACGTTCAGGATGATTCATGGTCCATTAGGATGATTGATAGGCCACTTGGGAACTGTAGAGGTCAACTAGGGTTGTTCATGCTACGTTTATGTTAATGAAATACATTTTGGATGACTAGTGGTCAATTAGGATGATTGATAGGTCAATTAGGGACAATAGTGTTCAATTGGGGTTGTTCATGCTACATTTTTGTTATTGAATGATGTTTAGGATGATTAATGTTGCATTAGGATGACTAATAAGTCAATTAGGGCCAATGGTAGTCAACAAGGGTTGTTCATGTTTCATTATTGTCAACGAAGGGCGTTTAGGATAATCAGTTTTTTTTCCATTAAGATGGTTAATGAACCAATTAAGACCAGTGATGGTCAACTATGGTTGTTCATGTTTCATTTTTGTCAATGAAGGGTGTTAAGGGTGATTGATGCGCCAATGAGGGTCAGTAATGGTTAACTAGGATTGTTCATGCTTCATTATTGTTAATAAAGGGCGTTTAGGATGATTAGTGGTCCATTAGGATGATTGATAGGCAGCTTAGGGCCATTGAGTATAGAAGATGGGTGTGTGGTAATAGTGAGTAAACAACAATGATATATCTAAGAAGATAAACAAGAAGATATGAACAACAAGCAATATTATCATCACATATTCATTAAACCTCCATTGTTTTTGTATCCATGGAGTTCTTACATTAGAGATTCATGACGATCTTAACCGATTGATACTGTTCCAAACCGAATCGATACTCATCAAATGCTTGGCAACATACCGCCGCAATGCACAAACAAATACACTAAACAGTGATTGATGGCCAGTTAGTGTTGTTAATAGTCAATTAGAGTTAATCATGCCAGTTACTTAGTAACTGGTGATCATTTGAGGTAGTTTTTAATAGTTAGTTAGGGTTATTGAGGTGAAGTAGGGTCAATTTACGGTAATGGATGGTCAATTAGTGTTAATGAAGGGGCGAGTTAAAATCCTTGACGTTCAATATAAACTAATAATTCTAATGGATTTGACTATATTAACCTTTCCGGACACGTTTTTTGTTTTTTGTTTTTTTTTGCTTTTTATAGGTATTTCACATCGTCCCATGAAAAAAAAGTAATTATAAAGAAATAATGGATGTCACCAACAAAACATTAGAGCTAGGAAAATGTGTCTGTAATTACCAATGTATCCCATAAAATCTAAATAAAAAACGTAAAATAAATTGCCAAAATATGTATGGAGGAATGATCTTGAGCCGTACCCGAGCTCGACTAGATGAAAAAAAAGTAATTATAAAGAAATAATGGATGTCACCAACAAAACATTAGAGTTAGGAAAATGTGTGTGTAATTAACAATGTATCCCATAAAATCTAAATAAAAAACGTAAAATAAATTGCCAAAATATGTATGGAGGAATGATCTTGAGCCGTATCCGAGCTCGACTAGGCTCATTCTCATTTAACTTATGAAAACTCAAGCTTGACTCCTATGTAGCTTTTCAAGCGCGAGCTTGGCTCATTTATTATTTATTAATTAATTTATATAAATTTTAATTCTATTCATATACACTTTAGATATTTTTCATAAAATTGTATGAATATTAATCATTAGAATTTAAATTGTATTTTGTATATTAATTAAAATATTTATATATAGTGGGCTCGTTAAGGATTACTAGCTGACTCAAGCTCGAACTCGTTTAAGCTCGGCTTGTTTAGAGTTTTTTTCCTCTAGCCTAACTCGAGTAGTTCGCGAGTAGCTCAACTTGTTTGCACCCGTAGACTGATCACATACTTCACGATTTTAATTTTATTTTTTTTTATATTTTTTCACTTTAATTTTAATATCGTTTGGTTGAATTTGTAATCAATTTATTTATATCATTATTTTAAAAGTCAACTTAGTTTCTTGTAATTTCCAAACTAGTTTTCCAAAAAAAAATTGAACTTTCCCTCAATTTAAATTCCCTCCCCATATTTACCACTTTTAAAATTTAACTGCTTGTTCCATTAATTTCCGTTGTGCATCTTTTTTAGCCCTAAATCTGTTTCATCCTAGATAATCGAATGCGATGGACAACTTGTGAGGTTTGGATGATTCTCTTAGGTGATTTGATCATAGTCGCTCACCGCTATAGCTGCCACCACTTTGAGCGGCGGATGATTCTCTCTCTATCTCTTCTTGTCCACGCACTAACATCGTATCCCCGAAGGTACGTTCCAATGCAGCCTCCATATTGCATATCAACTCAGTTAAATCATATCTGATATGATGTATTTGTTGCTTCAGCTTAATTAGGTATTTTGATATATAATTATTGTTCATTGCATTTTCATATGCGTATTCTTATTTGGTGTTTTGCACACAACCTATTTGATGAAATGCCATAGAGTTTGGTAAGTTAATATACTTAGTTTTGGGTTTTGCTTACAGTTTCTTGCAGATGCAAAGATACTTCCATCCTTGATGACTTATTAAGAGAAATACGACTTAAGAGCTAAAAAGATACTAAATATATACACCTTCTTTCAAAGGCATAAAATTGGAGTTCATGACTTTAAACTACTTACCAAGAAAGGAAAGGGTGGTTTTGATGAGGTATGGTTTTTTGAGTTTCCATCCCTTTGATGTTATTTCTTATGCCGAATATCTTTGCATTAGAAGAATGTTTTTTTTTTTGCGTGGTTTGATAAATGCCTTTTGTATGATTTGTGATTTATGATTTGCTAGATTTATTGGTTGATGTAGCTTTTACGGATTTGTAGGTTGTGGATTTGGATCTCTATGTAGGGTATATTTGTTACTTTTATGTCTTATGTGTATGCACGTTTGATAGTATTTGGACATTGGGATTTAAAGATAGCATTTTATATATATGTACATTTAAATTTTATATATATGTACATTTAAATATATTTTTAGGCTTAAGGTAATTTTATTAAGGTAACTTTGTGTTTTGTTAGGATACACTTAAATATATTTTTAAGCTTACAGTAATTTTATAAAGGTAGCATTGTGTTTTGTTAGGAAATTTCTACAGTTCTGATTGCAAATATGGATTGAAGACGCCCATTTGGGTTGAAAGTATAAAGACATCGTTTCATAAATTGTATATCACTTTCATCTTTAGAGTTATATGCATTTGTGTTACTTTAAAACTTTTGTAATATTGTGTTACTTTGAAACATTTGTATTTTCTAATCTTGGGTTATATTACATTGGTTCTAATTTAATTCTATTTATTTTTTATATTTTATTTTCAATTTTAGATCATTTCTTATTGATAGGAATTTATTGGGAATTTTTAATAAAATTTTCTGGAATATATATATATATATATATATATATATATATATATATATATATATATATGTATATACAAACACACACTATATATAATGCATATTACAAGGGCAAGAATGGTCATTTGCCACTTTTTCAACAAGTACAACACTTGAAGCTTTATGTACAATACTTCAAAGCATAACTTTAAAGCTAAAACCTTGAAATCTCTTCAAAGATGTAGCGATCATTTAGCTCCAACATTTTGTTCTTTTGAATTTTGAAATTCGATAATATGGCTCCAACCTTTTGTTCTTTAGAATTTTGAAATTCACATCCTGCTCTCATTTCTTTCTCTTTCTCTGCTCTGAGTTCTCTTTCATCTTGTTCAAGAAAAAACCCGAAAATCACAAAATGGTGTCATAGTAGAATGCAAATTGGATGCTAGATCTAGAACAAATATGGGTTTGCAAAGAGAGAGCGAGCAAATGTTAGAAAGAGGGAGAAAATCGGTGGGTTCTGACCGCTGGTGGCGACGATGGTGGATGGTATTTAGAGTGGCGGAAATTGGATGGCTTCTTTTGTAGTTGTTTAAATCTAACGAGAAAATAATCGTTGTTGTTCCACAAAGGTAACCTTCAAACCCTAAAATGTCTAAATATTACGACAAAAAGGGACTCGTTGTTTTCATTATATTCAGCTTTCTTCCCTTTTGTTGTTCGTCTAACTTGATGGAGAAGTCCCGTTGAGTTCTTAACAGTTAATTTCATTAGGGTTTACCAATTGTGGTCCACTGGCTTAACAAGAATTAACCGTCATCGTTTGAATTATTTCCTTCTTTATTTTTAGGGTGTTTTGCTGCGACATATGAGACGAGTACTGGGATCCTCAATCGATAACATCAACAATTCCTGTATTTCTCTTCTGTCGGAGCTCTTGGAGACGCTAAAGGGTTTATTTGTTTCAAAGTTTTCGCTTTCTGGTAAAGTTTTTACATTGTCCAGTTACATGGAGACCAATGAAGGGTTTATTTTGATTTTTCTAAAGTTGTAGATGTGTAAGATCTAGTTATTGCTCTATGTTCTCATGGCAAAAGATGGAATTGAATTGTGGCCTACTTTACTTGATGAAGTTCAAGCATGATTTGACACTGATGTTGGCCAGGTATCAGCCAGTTTTAATAACAGATGTATTAATCGATTGTTTGAATACCCTTTCAAAATTACTTCATTATATAAGGATTGATGTTTGTTAATTTTTTTATTTACTTTGTATGTATAGTATGTTGGTATTTGTGTTTCGATCAGTAACCTCTTAAACTTTTGGGTACTATCGCAGTTATGGTTCCCGTTATACTTGGTTCTACGGCCAGGTTGTTATGAAGATACCAATGGTTGTAGTGGCAGTACAAGAAATTATATGGTGACACCTGGAAAGACGACATGCAGAGGTATGTTTATAACTTGTGATGTAATTAATAAAAAGTTTTAGAATATCCAAAGTTTTTTAACATATCAAATTTTTAACATAGTTCGGAGTAGTTCATTCGTACTTCCAGCATTGGTGAGTTCAAAAGGTGCCTTCAACTTGTTTATGCCTTCCATGGCCACATCAGCACATAGACTGGTTTCTCAATGAGTTTGTTTCAGGAACTCACCTGAATTCTACAACATATTCTTCTGATGAGTTTGTTTCAAGACTGAACTCACCTGATTTATTAAAGGTTAAATGAAAAAAGAGGGCAATCCAACAACTTGTGTCGTTATTAAACCATGGTAGTAATTCTGGTCTACTTTTGTGTTATTGCTTACTTTCAGCTTTTCAGGTGTTATATCAATTTTATTTTAATAATTCTCATCACCTTGTGGCCCAAAAGCTTCTTGAACAAGGCGTTACGGGTCGATAGGATGCACTTTTTGACTTGGTATAATCTAGGTATATTTCTTCGACTCGGCTCGTTTACACCACTACCAATTTGTTAATTATATAAGCATGTTGTGGTTATTTATTTTGAGTTTGATTATTATAGGGGTATAATGATCCGAACAATCAGCACATCGTGTTACCTTCTGGCAGGTTAATGGGTCTGGTGGGTTAAGTTGGGTAACACTTTAAAGTGGGTAATTTATAATGGGTTGGAACTTGGAATGCGTTTTGGGAAATCTAGCAAAGAAAGATTAAAGTAAATTGAAATAATAAAAACTTTAGATTATTTGCTTAAAAAGTCCATATTTACTAAGCTTTTTAAAATTTAGCCGTATGACCCATGAGCAATAAGTTATAACATAAACTGACCCGTTATTTATATACCGTGTGCTTTTGTAATACTGCTAAGAACAAGGATGAGAATGGAGGGACCCAAATGCATCTGGAAGATGATAAATTGTTAAAAAAGGAAAAAGGTTTACAATTATATGGGGATCAGCGAGATTGGAGGTCTTTATTTCAGCAAGATTTAAATCTTTTATTTCAGAAATATTAATTTCCGTTAATTTGAAAACCTGTTTGATCATTTCAGTTTTGACACTTCTTATTGGAAATTCCTCATCAGAAAATAATTTGTCAGAATCTTTCAAAGTATATGCTACTTTGACTGTTTCGTCATTCAAATTATTTTTCGACATCAGAAATTCTTTATTGTAAACCCGTTTGACCGGTGGACTCGGACTCTTGTCTAATGAACTCGAACTTTCAGATTTAGACTCCGACTTTGACTCTTCATCCATATCCAACACCTGACCGACCACTTTCTTTAATAACTCAGACTCATGATCAGTGTCAGACGCTGTGTATGTGACATCAATGTTGTCTGGTAACTCATCAATTGTTTCAGACTTTAACTTTATGTTGATTGCCTTTTTTTAATCGTTCCTCATTTGGCTTTCTGGGAGAATAACTTTCCCAGATCGGAGGCGGACACTTGTTATATTTGACACTTTGTTTCTTACCAGTATCCGTATCTTCCGTCTTTTTATCTTGAAAAGCTTCAAGACCTGCAACAGTACGATAAACTATGTCAATCAAATAATCACAAGTTGTATAACTCAGCAACAATCGTTTGATTCTCTCATTTTCAATCTTTTCGAGTTCCAAATCCTGCTTCATCTTTGCACAATCTTCAATATACTCATTGATGACCTTCTGCTTCGTCATTAATGTTGAACTCATCATCGTCTGAGCAGCTCCCATTTCTAAATTTCTCTTGTTCAAATTATCAATCGTTCTGTTCAGCACATCATATGATTCTTTTACATACTTCATATCAAACAACAATTTTTCTTTCAACTCTTCTAGCTCACTATACTTCTTGTCTTTTTCTTCACAATGTTTGCAATATTCCAAACATTTTAGACAAGGTTTCATGACTTCAACAATCTTTTCAACTTCGATAATCTTTTCAACTTCGACTATTTTTTCAACTTCGACGATTTTTTCAACTATTCTCTCCACTTCAACAATTTTCTCCACCACCTTCTCAAACATCGGTTCTTCATCAAATTCTACTTTTACCTCACACTCATCATCTTCGACCTTCTCTGTCGAAATTTCTTCAACTTTTGCTTTCTCAGCTTCCAACTTTGCCTTTTCTTCAGCAATTCTTCTAGCTTCCAATTCTTTCTTCATTCTAGCAGTCTTCTTCTCATTCAACATCTCGATTTTATCTGCAAAAAACAAATTAAAACTGAACGAGTCTAGGCTTTCTCTAGCATTATTAATGTACTCTTCCTCATCATCAGTATCTTCATCACTTTCTGATGATCTGAAAATGTTCACTCTTTTTGGTTTAGATTTGACTTCTTCCAAGATTTGAGCAACAAAAGCTGAATCAGTTGGAACGTATTTGTCCCAACTAAATCCCTCTGGCAATCTTTCATCATCTTGGTTTACTAGATAAGCTTTCTTCTTTCTATCTTCAATAGCACGGGATGATGACGATTGATCAACAATTTAATGATAAATTGATTTTCGATGATAATCATTATTTCCAAACGGTTCTTGTCTTCCGATTGCTTCTTTGTTTGTACATTCTCGTTTAAAATGTCCCTTTTCTCTGCAACGAAAGCAAGTGACCTTTGATTTATCAAACCCTAACGGAGATGTACCAGCATCACGAAGAACATCTCTACCGGTGATTTGTTTGAATTTTTCTGCTCTTCTTACAGCACAAGCTAAACACCACTTGAGGTCCATCAACTCAAGTTCCTCAGGATCAATCTGGTCATAATCCTCATTGGTGAGCATCGGATTTCCAATTCGTCCAGCAACTATGCTTTCATACGACTCTAACATAGTAACAAGTGATGCCATGTGTTGCTTAGCTATTTTTGGAGAGAGATTTTGACCATTTTGAATATTCAATGTAACATTGCATTGCAGATTTGTTGAACTCTGTCGTTGAGAACTTGGTGTTGAGAAATTCGGATCAAAACTTGAATAAGATGAAGAATATCCTCCACTCTGAGTCATAGTGCTAAAATTTGTTCCTGAAGTACTATCAGCACTAAAAGCAGTCTGAATCTTCGGACTCGGAGTATTCTCAACTCTGCTTCCTCTATAGTATAAACTTTCATCTTGTTGAGCACTTGGATTGTTCATGATAGCAGTTTTCTGAACATCCAATTCATGTTCTTCAAGCTTCTGAATGAACTTGCACAGATTCATACTTTCAGATTTTCTCATATGCTTTAAAATCAACAGATATGTTCCCCATGTATCTTGTGGTAACGCATCAGATAGCTTATCAACCCATTCATCATCTTCTTTTGTTATCTCCAATATTTTCATTTCTTGGACAAGATGACAATATCTATCAATAGTCTTCTTAGTCGTTTCACCTTTACATGCAGTAAACATATCAAAAGATTTCTTTAGTAAAGCACGTTTATTTTTTATCATATCAGCACTTCCCTTAAACTTTTGAATTAACGCCAACCAAATAGATCTAACAGTGTTCTCATGTTGAAGCAAAACAAAGATATCTTCTTTAACTGCTTGTTGGAGAATGCTAATCATCATTTTCTCACTAGTGTATTTTAACTTCTCAGCCGCTGAATAATCACTTAAAAGTTTTTAATTTCCATGTTCATCTTTCGGTTTTTCGTAATCTTTGTCCAACGAAACCCATGCATCAAACTTATAACCTTGCACCCATGTTTCAAAACGGTTTTGCCATCCTTTAAAATCCTCGATGTACATAAGCTTTGGAGGCTTTTGAGACGTTCCCGTTTCATTTTCAATTTAAAGAGTTTCGGCAACTGTGATTGGAGCAACTGGAGCGGTAGCAAACGCATTATAAAATTCCTCTTCCATGTTTCAGTAATAAAATTTCACAATATCTCAAAGTTCAAACGAAATGGAGTTTCACACGAAATGGTATCTCAAACAAAATGAATTTGATGTGAAATAGACTCTTTCAAGCGAACTAGACCTTTGGAGCGAAATGAATCTTTGGTACGAAATGGCCTTTCAAACGAAATGACACTTTCACACGGAATGGAGGTTTATTTCGTACGAATTGAAGTCTCTTTCAAACGAAATGACAACTTCAAGCGAAATGGAGCAGATTCAAGCGAAATGGGGTCCACACTGTCCAATCCGTGCGAAATGGAGATCGTTAGGGTTCATTTCGTGCGAAATGCAAGACAGATTCAAACGAAATGGACTATTTCGTGCGAAATGGTGCTGACGTCATACACTCGGACATGATTTTGGCACAATTGATCACGATTTAGTTCGAGTTTAGGTATGATTTTTTCAAGGATTGTTTAAAACATTGTTACGCTTGTTATATGTGAAATTCAATCTATTGTAACCGTAAAATCTTGTTAATTTTGAAAAAAGAAGGTGTAGAAATCAGAATTTTGATGAAATCAGGTTGAATCGGTAAGAACTCTTCCTCCTGAGCTCTGATACCACTTGTAGGATCGAGATTCGATCTAAACGAGTCTATCAGAAGAGTTCTAATCCATATCAAAGGCGGAATTCAATGATACAGACTTGATTACAGCTAGATTCACTTTAATTGTCTTGTAAATTGATTTGACACGGTTACAGATCAAATGACACGTCAGCAGCACTTCGGCTCTGGAATCCGGAACTGTTACAAATGATTTGAACAAGGCACTGTATATAGACACAGCCATTTCGCACGAAACGGTTCCATTTCGTACGAAATGGACAAGTTCCATTTCGTGCGAAATGGTCACCTTCTATTTGTTTCTCGTTTTTCGTGCCTTGATCTATCGTTCTATTGCAAGACTCGATACAAGACGAAGTCGACAGACATATGCACCAACAGAAAAGTTTTGGGTTTTTTTTTTGGTCAAAAACTGTAAGAAAATTACAACAAAAATCGAGTTGTGTGAAATTTGTAGGAAACTTTGTCAGAAAAAATGTAGTTTTCTAGTAGTGTCATTTGTAACCTACCACTAGATTATTTTACTCATTGTTTTAGAATTCATTCATTTAATCTTTTTTGTTATTACGAATTAAAACCAAATCCCCCTTTTTGATTAGTTATTTTCCGATTTGTTCATATTTATTTTTCTTATATTACTGTTATCCCGAATCCATGTGAATACAACCCAACTTACTACTATGTTAATTCTATAAATAGTTTGATAATATGATTTATTATGTAACAAATTCGACGCTTGTCGATAATTGTGATTAATCTAATGTAAGATTAGGCTCCAAAGATATGCTTAGCTATAACTCTATTGGGCTATATGAGGTAAACCCGACTTAAGAATTTTGGAACCGAAACCTAATCAGCTTTAGAAGTGGATTTTCAGGCTGTAACAAATTATATGTATGGCTCGTTCTTTGTACTAGTCTTGTCATCAATTTAAATTGAGGCATTGATAAAAAAAATTGTTTATCAGGTTTAGCTGTTATATAAAAGTGTTTATCAAGTTAGTAATTTTGTGAAAGGTGTACGGAGTTTTAATTTAATTGTATTTATTTGAAAATGACTGAGTAATTCAGTTATTTACAACATGAACAAGTAAAATAAATAGAATAATAGTGATATTTAATAGTCTAATATGAGAAATTGAGCCATTAACTAGTACATATTTGATCAAAAGATAGGAGTTGGGTTTTCAAAAGATATTTGTAACCGCATCTTATGGATGTTTAAAAAAATCAAGAACCAAAAGATAGAGTTCTAGAACCACATCCTTTGATATAACGGTAAAAAATAATAAAAACTTTGGTATGAAAAACAAAGTATTAAGTAAATACTAGTATTACATAATAAATAAAAAAATAATAATAAAAAATAAGTAAATACTAATTGATTTGTTTTATTAATGATACTAAGTAACAAAATACAAAAAAAAAAAAGGTTTTCATATATAATATTATCAATAATAAATAAATAACTTTGGTATGATAAACAAATTTTATTATGATTACAATAGAAATATTTTATTTTTAAATACGCAGGTTAGCCGACGACTATAAATATATTGTGCCCCACTAGGTTTCCAAGCTTTTTGGACTAGTATGTGTTTCTTGGTGTTTTTCAATCAATTGTGCTCTTGAATCTTGTGCTAAAACGGAATATCCAGGATCTTGCTAGTGTTATATCATATGGGATTGCATATCATTGTTTGTTGATTCACACTTGTTTCCAAGATCCTTCAGTTTTATCTTGTTTTTCTTAGTTTACACAATGAAATACCTAATCAATAGGTGTTTGTGTGTTCATCAGTGATCCGTAATGTTTTGGGATCTATAAACTAAAGTTGTTCATGCTACATTTTTTTTCAATGAAGGTTGTTTAGGATTGATTAATGGTCCATTAGGATGAGTGGATAGGTCAATTAGGGACATTGGTAGTCAACTAGGGATATTCATGCTCCATTTTTGCTAGTAAAGGGCGTTAAGGATGATCAATGGTCCATAAGGATGATTGATAGGTTAATTAGGGACAACAGTGGTCAACTAGGGTTGTTTTCTATTATTGTCAACGAAGGGCGTTTAAGATGATAATGATCTCTTACAATGATTGATGGGCCGATTAGGGCTAGTAATGGTCAAGTAGGGTTATTCATTTTTGTTAATGAAGAATGTGTAGGATGATTAGTGGTTCATTAGGATTATTGATAGGTCAGTTAGGGCAAATGATGGTTAACAAGGGTTGTTCATGTTTCATTATTGTCAATGTATAGCGTTTGTGATAATCAATGGTCCATTAGGATGATTAATCGGCCAATTAGGACTATTGATGGAGAAAAAATATGGTTGTTCATGCTTAATTTTTATCAATGATGGGCGTTTAGGGTGATCAATGGTCTATTAGGATGATTGATGGACCAATTAAGGCCAGTAGTGGTCATTTAGGGTTGTTTATGCTACATTAATTTAAATGAAGGTTGTTTTCGATGAGTAGTAGATCAATTAGGGATAGTGGTGGTCAACTATGGTTGTTCATGCTACTTCTTTGTCAATGAAGGACGTTCAGGATGATTAATGGTCCATTAGGATGATTGATAGGTCAGCTGGGAACTGTAGAGGTCAACTAGGGTTGTTCATGCTACATTTATGTTAATGAAATACATTTTGGATGACTAGTGGTCAATTAGGATGATTGATAGGTCAATTAGGGACAATAGTGTTCAATTGGGGTTGTTCATGCTACATTTTTGTTAATGAATGACGTTTAGGATGATTAATGTTGCATTAGGATGACTAATAAGTCAATTAGGGCCAATGGTAGTCAACAAGGGTTGTTCATGTTTCATTATTGTCAACGAAGGGCGTTTAGGATAATCAGTTTTTTTCCATTAAGATGGTTAATGAACCAATTAAGACCAGTGATGGTCAACTATGGTTGTTCATGTTTCATTTTTGTCAATGAAGGGTGTTAAGGGTGATTGATGCGCCAATGAGGGTCAGTAATGGTTAACTAGGATTGTTCATGCTTCATTATTGTTAATAAAGGGCGTTTAGGATGATTAGTGGTCCATTAGGATGATTGATAGGCAGCTTAGGGCCATTGTGTATAGAAGATGGGTGTGTGGTAATAGTGAGTAAACAACAATGATATATCTAAGAAGATAAACAAGAAGATATGAACAACAAGCAATATTATCATCACATATTCATTAAACCTCCATGGTTTTTGTATCCATGGAGTTCTTACATTAGAGATTCATGACGATCTTAACCGATTGATACTGTTCAAAACCGAATCGATACTCATCAAATGCTTGGCAACATACCACCGCAACGCACAAACAAATACACTAAACAGTGATTGATGGCCAGTTAGTGTTGTTAATAGTCAATTAGAGTTAATGATGCCAGTTACTTAGTAACTGGTGATCATTTGGGGTATTTTTTAATAGTTAGTTAGGGTTATTGAGGTGAAGCAGGGTCAATTTACGGTAATGGATGGTCAATTAGTGTTAATGAAGGGGCGAGTTAAAATCCTTGACGTTCAACATAAACTTATAATTCTAATGGATTTGACTATATTAACCTTTCCGGACACGTTTTTTTTTTGTTGCTTTTTATAGGTATTTCACATCGTCCCATGAAAAAAGAGTAATTATAAAGAAATAATGGATGTCACCAACAAAACATTAGAGCTAGGAAAATGTGTCTGTAATTACCAACGTATCCCATAAAATCTAAATAAAAAAAGTAAAATAAATTGCCAAAATATGTATGGAGGAATGATCTTGAGCCGTACCCGAGCTCGACTAGATGAAAAAAAAGTAATTATAAAGAAATAATGGATGTCACCAACAAAACAATAGAGCTAGGAAAATGTGTGTGTAATTAACAATGTATCCCATAAAATCTAAATAAAAAACGTAAAATAAATTGCCAAAATATGTATGGAGGAATGATCTTGAGCCGTATCCGAGCTCGACTAGGCTCATTCTCATTTAACTTATGAAAACTCGAGCTCGACTCCTATGTAGCTTTTCAAGCGCGAGCTTGGCTCATTTATTATTTATTAATTAATTTATATAAATTTTAATTCTATTCATATTCAATTTAGATATTTTTCATAAAATTGTATGAATATTAATCATTAGAATTTAAAATGTATTTTGTATATTAATTAAAAAAATTATATATAGTGGGCTCGTTAAGGATTACTAGCTGACTCAAGCTCGAACTCGTTTAAGCTCGGCTTGTTTAGAGTTTTTTTCCTCTAGCCTAACTCGAGTAGTTCGCGAGTAGCTCAACTTGTATGCACCCTGATCATACTTCACGATTTTAATTTTATTTTATTTTTTATATTTTTTCACTTTAATTTTAATATCGTTTGGTTGAATTTGTAATCAATTTATTTATATCATTATTTTAAAAGTCAACTTAGTTTCTTGTAATTTCCAAACTAGTTTTCCAAAAAAAAAAAAATTGAACTTTCCCTCAATTTAAATTCCCTCCCTATATTTACCACTTTTAAAATTTAACTGCTTGTTCCATTAATTTCCGCTATGCATCTTTTTTAGCCCTAAATCTGTTTCATCCTAGATAATCGAATGCGATGGACAACTTGTGAGGTTTGGATGATTCTCTAAGGTGATTCGATCATAGTCGCTCACCGCTATAGCTACCACCACTTTGAGCGGCGGATGATTCACTCTCTATCTCTTCTTGTCCACGCACTAACATCGCATCCCCGAAGGTACGTTCCAATGCAGCCTCCATATTGCATATCAACTCAGTTAAATCATATCTGATATGATGTATTTGTTGCTTCAGCTTAATTAGGTATTTTGATATATAATTATTGTTCATTGCATTTTCATATGCATATTCTTATTTGGTGTTTTGCACACAACCTATTTGATGAAATGCCATAGAGTTTGGTAAGTTAATATACTTAGTTTTGGATTTTGCTTACAGTTTCTTGCAGATGCAAAGATACTTCCATCCTTGATGACTTATTAAGAGAAATACGACGTAAGAGCTAAAAAGATACTAAATATATACACCTTCTTTCAAAGGCACAAAATGGGAGTTCATGACTTTAAACTACTTACCAAGAAAGGAAAGGGTGGTTTTGATGAGGTATGGTTTTTTGAGTTTCCATCCCTTTGATGTTATTTCTTATGCCGAATATCTTTGCATTAGAAGAATGTTTTTTTTTTGCGTGGTTTGATAAATGCCTTTTGTATGATTTGTGATTTATGATTTGCTAGATTTATTGGTTGATGTAGCTTTTACGGATTTGTAGGTTGTGGATTTGGATTTGGATCTCTATGTAGGGTATATTTGTTACTTTTATGTCTTATGTGTATGCACGTTTGATAGTATTTGGACATTGGGATTTAAAGATAGCATTTTATATATATGTACATTTAAATTTTATATATATGTACATTTAAATATATTTTTAGGCTTAAGGTAATTTTATTAAGGTAACTTTGTGTTTTGTTAGGATACACTTAAATATATTTTTAAGCTTACAGTAATTTTATAAAGGTAGCATTGTGTTTTGTTAGGAAATTTCTACAGTTCTGATTGCAAATATGGATTGAAGACGCCCATTTGGGTTGAAAGTATAAAGACATCGTTTCGTAAATTGTATATCACTTTCATCTTTAGAGTTATATGCATTTGTGTTACTTTAAAACTTTTGTAATATTGTGTTACTTTGAAACATTTGTATTTTCTAATCTTGGGTTATATTACATTGGTTCTAATTTAATTCTATTTATTTTTTATATTTTATTTTCAATTTTAGATAATTTCTTATTGATAGGAATTTATTGGGAATTTTTAATAAAATTTTCTAGAATATATATATATATATATATATATATATATACACACACACACACACACACACTATATATATATATATAATGCATATTACAAGGGCAAGAATGGTCATTTGCCACTTTTTCAACAAGTACAACACTTGAAGCTTTATGTACAATACTTCAAAGCATAACTTTAAAGCTAAAACCTTGAAATCTCTTCAAAGATGTAGCGATCATTTGGCTCCAACATTTTGTTCTTTTGAATTTTGAAATTCGATAATATGGCTCCAACCTTTTGTTCTTTAGAATTTTGAAATTCACATCCTGCTCTCATTTCTTTCTCTCTCTCTGCTCTGAGTTCTCTTTCATCTTGTTCAAGAAAAAACCCGAAAATCACAAAATGGAATCATAATAGAATGGAAATTGGATGCTAGATCTAGAACAAATATGGGTTTGCAAAGAGAGAACGAGCAAATGTTAGAAAGAGGGAGAAAATCGGTGGGTTCTGACCGCTGGTGGCGACGATGGTGGATGGTATTTAGAGTGGCGGAAATTGTATGGCTTCTTTTGTAGTTGTTTAAATCTAACGAGAAAATAATCGTTGTTGTTCCACAAAGGTAACCTTCAAACCCTAAAATGTCTAAATATTACGACAAAAAGGGACTCGTTGTTTTCATTATATTTAGCTTTCTTCCCTTTTGTTGTTCGTCTAACTTGAGGGAGAAGTCCCGTTGAGTTCTTAACAGTTAATTTCATTAGGGTTTACCAATTGTGGTCCGCTGGCTTAACAAGAATTAACCGTCATCGTTTGAATTATTTCCTTCTTTATTTTTAGGGTGTTTTGCTGCGACATATGAGACGAGTACTGGGATCCTCAATCGATAACATCAACAATTCCTGCATTTCTCTTCTGTCGGAGCTCTTGGAGACGCTAAAGGGTTTATTTGTTTCAAAGTTTTCGCTTTCTGGTAAAGTTTTTACATTGCCCAGTTACATGGAGACCAATGAAGGGTTTATTTTGATTTTTCTAAAGTTGTAGATGTGTAAGATCCAGTTATTGCTCTATGTTCTCATAGCAAAAGATGGAATTGAATTGTGGCCTACTTTACTTGATGAAGTTCAAGCATGATTTGACCCTGATGTTGGCAAGGTATCAGCCAGTTTTAATAACAGATGTATTAATCAATTGTTTGAATACCCTTTCAAAATTACTTCATTATATAAGGATTGATGTTTGTTAATTTTTTTATTTACTTTGTATGTATTGTATGTTGGTATTTGTGTTTCGATCAGTAACCTCTTAAACTTTTGGGGTACTCTCGCAGTTATGGTTCCCGTTATACTTGGTTCTACGGCCAGGTTGTTATGAAGATACCAATGGTTGTAGTGGCAGTACAAGAAATTATATGGTGACACCTGTAAAGATGACATGCAGAGGTATGTTTATAACTTGTGATGTAATTAATAAAAAGTTTTAGAATATCCAAAGTTTTTTAACATATCAAAATTTTAACATAGTTAGGAGTAGTTCATTCGTACTTCCAGCATTGGTGAGTTCAAAAGGTGCCTTCAACTTGTTTATGCCTTCCATGGCCACATCAGCACATAGACTGGTTTCTCAATGAGTTTGTTTCAGGAACTCACCTGAATTCTACACCATATTCTTCTGATGAGTTTGTTTCAAGACTGAACTCACCTGATTTATTAAAGGTTAAATGAAAAAAGAGGGCAATCCAACAACTTGTGGCGTTATTAAACCATGGTAGTAATTCTGGTCTACTTTTGTGTTATTGCTTACTTTCAGCTTTTCAGTTGTTATATCAATTTTATTTTAATAATTCTCATCACCTTATGGCCCAAAAGCTTCTTGAACAAGGCGTTACGGGTCGATAGGATGCACTCTTTGACTTGGTATAATCTAGGTATATTTCTTCGACTCGGCTCGTTTACACCACTACCAATTTGTTAATTATATAAGCATGTTGTGGTTATTTATTTTGAGTTTGATTATTATAGGGGTATAATGATCCGAACAATCAGCACATCGTGTTACCTTCTGGCAGGTTAATGGGTCTGGTGGGTTAAGTTGGGTAACACTTTAAAGTGGGTAATTTATAATGGGTTGGAACTTGGAATGCGTTTTGGGAAATCTAGCAAAGAAAGATTAAAGTAAATTGAAATAATAAAAACTTTAGATTATTTGCTTAAAAAGTCCATATTTACTAAGCTTTTTAAAATTTAGCCGTATGACCCATGAGCAATAAGTTATAACATAAACTGACCCGTTATTTATATACCGTGTGCTTTTGTAATACTGCTAAGAACAAGGATGAGAATGGAGGGACCCAAATGCATCTGGAAGATGATAAATTGTTAAAAAAGGAAAAAGGTTTACAATTATATGGGGATCAGCGAGATTGGAGGTCTTTATTTCAGCAAGATTTTAATCTTTTATTTCAGAAATATTAATTTCCGTTAATTTGAAAACCTGTTTGATCATTTCAGTTTTGACACTTCTTATTGGAAATTCCTCATCAGAAAATAATTTTTCAGAATCTTTCAAAGTATATGCTACTTTGAATGTTTCGTCATTCAAATTATTTTTCGACATCAGAAATTCTTTATTGTAAACCCGTTTGACCGGTGGACTCGGACTCTTGTCTGATGAACTCGAACTTTCAGATTTAGACTCCGACTTTGACTCTTCATCCATATCCAACACCTGACCGACCACTTTCTTTAATAACTCAGACTCATGATCAGTGTCAGACGCTGTGTATGTGACGTCAATGTTGTCTGGTAACTCATCAATGGTTTCAGACTTTAACTTTATGTTGATTGCCTTTTTTTAATCGTTCCTCATTTGGCTTTCTGGGAGAATAACTTTCCCAGATCGGAGGCGGACACTTGTTATATTTGACACTTTGTTTCTTACCAGTATCCGTATCTTCCGTCTTTTTATCTTGAAAAGCTTCAAGACCTGCAACAGTACGATAAACTCTGTCAATCAAATAATCACAAGTTGTATAACTCAGCAACAATCGTTTGATTCTCTCATTTTCAATCTTTTCGAGTTCCAAATCCTGCTTCAGCTTTGCACAATCTTCAATATACTCATTGATGACCTTCTGCTTCGTCATTAATGTTGAACTCATCATCGTCTGAGCAGCTCCCATTTCTAAATTTGTCTTGTTCAAATTATCAATCGTTCTGTTTAGCACATCATATGATTCTTTTACATACTTCATATCAAACAACAATTTTTCTTTCAACTCTTCTAGCTCACTATACTTCTTGTCTTTTTCTTCACAATGTTTGCAATATTCCAAACATTTTAGACAAGGTTTCATGACTTCAACAATCTTTTCAACTTCGATAATCTTTTCAACTTCGACTATTTTTTCAACTTCGACGATTTTTTCAACTATTCTCTCCACTTCAACAATTTTCTCCACCACCTTCTCAAACATCGGTTCTTCATCAAATTCTACTTTTACCTCACACTCATCAACTTCGACCTTCTCTGTCGAAATTTCTTCAACTTTTGCTTTCTCAGCTTCCAACTTTGCCTTTTCTTCAGCAATTCTTATAGCTTCCAATTCTTTCTTCATTCTAGCAGCCTTCTTCTCATTCAACATCTCGATTTTATCTGCAAAAAAAAAATTAAAACTGAATGAGTCTAGGCTTTCTCTAGCATTATTAATGTACTCTTCCTCATCATCAGTATCTTCATCACTTTCTGATGATCTGAAAATGTTCACTCTTTTTGGTTTAGATTTGACTTCTTCCAAGATTTGAGCAACAAAAGCTGAATCAGTTGGAACGTATATGTCCCAACTAAATCCCTCTGGCAATCTTTCATCATCTTGGTTTACTAGATAAGCTTTCTTCTTTCTATCTTCAATAGCACGGGATGATGACGATTGATCAACAATTTAATGATAAATTGATTTTCGATGATAATCATTATTTCCAAACGGATCTTGTCTTCCGGTTGCTTCTTTGTTTGTACATTCTCGTTTAAAATGTCCCTTTTCTCTGCAACGAAAGCAAGTGACCTTTGATTTATCAAACCCTAACGGAGATGTACCAGCATCACGAAGATCATTTCTACCGGTGATTTGTTTGAATTTTTCTGCTCTTCTTACAGCACTAGCTAAACACCACTTGAGGTCCATCAACTCAAGTTCCTCAAGATCAATCTGGTCATAATCCTCTTTGGTGAACATCGGATTTCCAATTCGTCCAGCAACTAAGGTTTCATACGACTCTAACATAGTAACAAGTGATGCCATGTGTTGCTTAGCTATTTTTGGAGAGAGATTTTGACCATTTTGAATATTCAATGTAACATTGCATTGCAGATTTGTTGAACTCTGTCGTTGAGAACTTGGTGTTGAGAAATTCGGATCAAAACTTGAATAAGATGAAGAATATCCTCCACTCTGAGTCATAGTGCTAACATTTGTTCCTGAAGTACTATCAGCACTAAAAGCAGTCTGAATCTTCGGACTCGAAGTATTCTCAACTCTGCTTCCTCTATAGTATAAACTTTCATCTTGTTGAGCACTTGGATTGTTCATGATAGCAGTTTTCTGAACATCCAATTCATGTTCTTCAAGCTTCTGAATGAACTTGCACAGATTCATACTTTCAGATTTTCTCATATGCTTTAAAATCAATAGATATGTTCCCCATTTATCTTGTGGTAACGCATCAGATAGCTTATCAACCCATTCATCATCTTCTTTTGTTATCTCCAATATTTTCATTTCTTGGACAAGATGACAATATCTATCAATAGTCTTCTTAGTCGTTTCACCTTTACATGCAGTAAACATATCAAAAGATTTCTTTAGTAAAGCACGTTTATTTTTTATCATATCAGCACTTCCCTTAAACTTTTGAATTAACGCCAACCAAATAGATCTAACAGTGTTCTCATGTTAAAGCAAAACAAAGATATCTTCTTTAACTGCTTGTTGGAGAATGCTAATCATCATTTTCTCACTAGTGTATTTTAACTTCTCAGCCGCTGAATAATCACTTAAAAGTTTTTCATTTCCATGTTCATCTTTCGGTTTTTTGTAATCTTTGTCCAACGAAACCCATGCATCAAACTTATAAGCTTGCACCCATGTTTCAAAACGGTTTTACCATCCTTTAAAATCCTCGATGTACATAAGCTTTGGAGGCTTTTGAGACGTTCCCGTTTCATTTTCAATTTCAAGAGTTTCGGCAACTGTGATTGGAGCAACTGGAGCGGTAGCAAACGCATTATAAAATTCCTCTTCCATGTTTCAGTAATAAAATTTCACAATATCTCAAAGTTCAAACGAAATGGAGTTTCACACGAAATGGTATCTCAAACAAAATGAATTTGATGCGAAATAGACTCTTTCAAGCGAACTGGACCTTTGGAGCGAAATGAATCTTTGGTACGAAATGGCCTTTCAAACGAAATGACACTTTCACACGGAATGGAGGTTTATTTCGTACGAATTGAAGTCTCTTTCAAACGAAATGACAACTTCAAGCGAAATGGAGCAGATTCAAGCGAAATGGGGTCCACCCTGTCCAATCCGTGCGAAATGGAGATCGTTAGGGTTCATTTCGTGCGAAATGCAAGACAGATTCAAACGAAATGGACTATTTCGTGCGAAATGGTGCTGACGTCATACACTCGGACATGATTTTGGCACAATTGATCACGATTTAGTTCGAGTTTAGGTATGATTTTTTCAAGGATTGTTTAAAACATTGTTACGCTTGTTATATGTGAAATTCAATCTATTGTAACCGTAAAATCTTGTTAATTTTGAAAAAAGAAGGTGTAGAAATCAGAATTTTGATGAAATCAGGTTGAATCGGTAAGAACTCTTCCTCCTGAGCTCTGATACCACTTGTAGGATCGAGATTCGATCTAAACGAGTCTATCAGAAGAGTTCTAATCCATATCAAAGGCGGAATTCAATGATACAGACTTGATTACAGCTAGATTCACTTTAATTGTCTTGTAAATTGATTTGACACGGTTACAGATCAAATGACACGTCAGCAGCACTTCGGCTCTGGAATCCGGAACTGTTACAAATGATTTGAACAAGGCACTGTATATAGACACAACCATTTCGCACGAAACGGTTCCATTTCGTGCGAAATGGTCACCTTCTATTTGTTTCTCGTTTTTCGTGCCCTGATCTATTGTTCTATTGCAAGACTCGATACAAGACGAAGTCGACAGACATATACACCAACAGAAAAGTTTTGGGTTTTTTTTTTTGGTCAAAAACTGTAAGAAAATTATAACAAAAATCGAGTTGTGTGAAATTTGTAGGAAACTTTGTCAGAAAAAATGTAGTTTTCTAGTAGTGTCATTTGTAACCTACCACTAGATTATTTTACTCATTGTTTTAGAATTCATTCATTTAATCTTTTTTTGTTATTACGAATTAACACCAAATCCCCCTTTTTGATTAGTTATTTTCCGATTTGTTCATATTTATTTTTCTTATATTACTGTTATCCCGAATCCATGTGAATACAACCCAACTTACTACTATGTTAATTCTATAAATAGTTTGATAATATGATTTATTATGTAACAAATTCGACGCTTGTCGATAATTGTGATTAATCTAATGTAAGATTAGGCTCCAAAGATATGCTTAGCTATAACTCTATTGGGCTATATGAGGTAAACCCGACTTAAGAATTTTGGAACCGAAACCTAATCAGCTTTAGAAGTGGATTTTCAGGCTGTAACAAATTATATGTATGGCTCGTTCTTTGTACTAGTCTTGTCATCAATTTAAATTGAGGCATTGATAAAAAAAATTGTTTATCAGGTTTAGCTGTTATATAAAAGTGTTTATCAAGTTAGTATTTTTGTGAAAGGTGTACGGAGTTTTAATTTAATTGTATTTATTTGAAAATGACTGAGTAATTCAGTTATTTACAACATGAACAAGTAAAATAAATAGAATAATAGTGATATTTAATAGTCTAATATGAGAAATTGAGCCATTAACTAGTACATATTTGATCAAAAGATAGGAGTTGGGTTTTCAAAAGATATTTGTAACCGCATCTTATGGATGTTTAAAAAAATCAAGAACCAAAAGATAGAGTTCTAGAACCACATCTTTTGATATAACGGTAAAAAATAATAAAAACTTTGGTATGAAAAACAAAGTATTAAGTAAATACTAGTATTACATAATAAATAAAAAAATAATAATAAAAAATAAGTAAATACTAATTGATTTGTTTTATTAATGATACTAAGTAACAAAATACAAAAAAAAAAAGGTTTTCATATATAATATTATCAATAATAAATAAATAACTTTGGTATGATAAACAAATTTTATTATGATTACAATAGAAATATTTTATTTTTAAATACGCAGGTTAGCCGACGACTATAAATATATTGTGCCCCACTAGGTTTCCAAGCTTTTTGGACTAGTATGTGTTTCTTGGTGTTTTTCAATCAATTGTGCTCTAGAATCTTGTGCTAAAACGGAATATCCAGGATCTTGCTAGTGTTATATCATATGGGATTGCATATCATTGTTTGTTGATTCACACTTGTTTCCAAGATCCTTCAGTTTTATCTTGTTTTTCTTAGTTTACACAATGAAATACCTAATCAATAGGTGTTTGTGTGTTCATCAGTGATCCGTAATGTTTTGGGATCTATAAACTAAAATTGTTCATGCTACATTTTTTTCAATGAAGGTTGTTTAGGATTGATTAATGGTCCATTAGGATGAGTGGATAGGTCAATTAGGGACATTGGTAGTCAACTAGGGATATTCATGCTCCATTTTTGCTAGTAAAGGGCGTTAAGGATGATCAATGGTCCATAAGGATGATTGATAGGTTAATTAGGGACAACAGTGGTCAACTAGGGTTGTTTTCTATTATTGTCAACGAAGGGCGTTTAAGATGATAATGATCTCTTACAATGATTGATGGGCCGATTAGGGCTAGTAATGGTCAAGTAGGGTTATTCATTTTTGTTAATGAAGAATGTGTAGGATGATTAGTGGTTCATTAGGATTATTGATAGGTCAGTTAGGGCAAATGATGGTTAACAAGGGTTGTTCATGTTTCATTATTGTCAATGTATAGCGTTTGTGATAATCAATGGTCCATTAGGATGATTAATCGGCCAATTAGGACTATTGATGGAGAAAAAATATGGTTGTTCATGCTTAATTTTTGTCAATGATGGGCGTTTAGGGTGATCAATGGTCTATTAGGATGATTGATGGACCAATTAAGGCCAGTAGTGGTCATTTAGGGTTGTTTATGCTACATTAATTTAAATGAAGGTTGTTTTCGATGAGTAGTAGATCAATTAGGGATAGTGGTGGTCAACTATGGTTGTTCATGCTACTTCTTTGTCAATGAAGGACGTTCAGGATGATTAATGGTCCATTAGGATGATTGATAGGTCAGTTGGGAATTGTAGAGGTCAACTAGGGTTGTTCATGCTACATTTATGTTAATGAAATACATTTTGGATGACTAGTGGTCAATTAGGATGATTGATAGGTCAATTAGGGACAATAGTGTTCAATTGGGGTTGTTCATGCTACATTTTTGTTAATGAATGACGTTTAGGATGATTAATGTTGCATTAGGATGACTAATAAGTCAATTAGGGCCAATGGTAGTCAACAAGGGTTGTTCATGTTTCATTATTGTCAACGAAGGGCGTTTAGGATAATCAGTTTTTTTCCATTAAGATGGTTAATGAACCAATTAAGACCAGTGATGGTCAACTATGGTTGTTCATGTTTCATTTTTGTCAATGAAGGGTGTTAAGGGTGATTGATGCGCCAATGAGGGTCAGTAATGGTTAACTAGGATTGTTCATGCTTCATTATTGTTAATAAAGGGCGTTTAGGATGATTAGTGGTCCATTAGGATGATTGATAGGCAGCTTAGGGCCATTGAGTATAGAAGATGGGTGTGTGGTAATAGTGAGTAAACAACAATGATATATCTAAGAAGATAAACAAGAAGATATGAACAACAAGCAATATTATCATCACATATTCATTAAACCTCCATGGTTTTTGTATCCATGGAGTTCTTACATTAGAGATTCATGACGATCTTAACCGATTGATATTGTTCAAAACCGAATCGATACTCATCAAATGCTTGGCAACATACCACCGCAACGCACAAACAAATACACTAAACAGTGATTGATGGCCAGTTAGTGTTGTTAATAGTCAATTAGAGTTAATCATGCCAGTTACTTAGTAACTGGTGATCATTTGGGGTATTTTTTAATAGTTAGTTAGGGTTATTGAGGTGAAGCAGGGTCAATTTACGGTAATGGATGGTCAATTAGTGTTAATGAAGGGGCGAGTTAAAATCCTTGACGTTCAATATAAACTTATAATTCTAATGGATTTGACTATATTAACCTTTCCGGACACGTTTTTTTTTTTTTTTTTTTTTTTTTTTTGCTTTTTATAGGTATTTCACATCGTCCCATGAAAAAAAAGTAATTATAAAAAATAATGGATGTCACCAACAAAACATTAGAGCTAGGAAAATGTGTCTGTAATTACCAAATGTATCCCATAAAATCTAAATAAAAAACGTAAAATAAATTGCCAAAATATGTATGGAGGAATGATCTTGAGCCGTACCCGAGCTCGACTAGATGAAAAAAAAGTAATTATAAAGAAATAATGGATGTCACCAACAAAACAATAGAGCTAGGAAAATGTGTGTGTAATTAACAATGTATCCCATAAAATCTAAATAAAAAACGTAAAATAAATTGCCAAAATATGTATGGAGGAATGATCTTGAGCCGTATCCGAGCTCGACTAGGCTCATTCTCATTTAACTTATGAAAACTCGAGCTCGACTCCTATGTAGCTTTTCAAGCGCGAGCTTGGCTCATTTATTATTTATTAATTAATTTATATAAATTTTAATTCTATTCATATACAATTTAGATATTTTTCATAAAATTGTATGAATATTAATTATTAGAATTTAAAATGTATTTTGTATATTAATTAAAAAAATTATATATAGTGGGCTCGTTAAGGATTACTAGCTGACTCAAGCTCGAACTCGTTTAAGCTCGGCTTGTTTAGAGTTTTTTTCCTCTAGCCTAACTCGAGTAGTTCGCGAGTAGCTCAACTTGTTTGCACCCGTAGACTGATCATACTTCACGATTTTAATTTTATTTTATTTTTTATATTTTTTCACTTTAATTTTAATATCGTTTGGTTGAATTTGTAATCAATTTATTTATATCATTATTTTAAAAGTCAACTTAGTTTCTTGTAATTTCCAAACTAGTTTTCCAAAAAAAAAAATTGAACTTTCCCTCAATTTCCGCTGTGCATCTTTTTTAGCCCTAAATCTGTTTCATCCTAGATAATCGAATGCGATGGACAACTTGTGAGGTTTGGATGATTCTCTAAGGTGATTCGATCATAGTCGCTCACCGCTATAGCTACCACCACTTTGAGCGGCGGATGATTCTCTCTCTATCTCTTCTTGTCCACGCACTAACATCGCATCCCCGAAGGTACTTTCCAATGCAGCCTCCATATTGCATATCAACTCAGTTAAATCATATCTGATATGATGTATTTGTTGCTTCAGCTTAATTAGGTATTTTGATATATAATTATTGTTCATTGCATTTTCATATGCATATTCTTATTTGGTGTTTTGCACACAACCTATTTGATGAAATGCCATAGAGTTTGGTAAGTTAATATACTTAGTTTTGGATTTTGCTTACAGTTTCTTGCAGATGCAAAGATACTTCCATCCTTGATGACTTATTAAGAGAAATACAACGTAAGAGCTAAAAAGATACTAAATATATACACCTTCTTTCAAAGGCACAAAATGGGAGTTCATGACTTTAAACTACTTACCAAGAAAGGAAAGGGTGGTTTTGATGAGGTATGGTTTTTTGAGTTTCCATCCCTTTGATGTTATTTCTTATGCCGAATATCTTTGCATTAGAAGAATGTTTTTTTTTGCGTGGTTTGATAAATGCCTTTTGTATGATTTGTGATTTGCGTGGTTGATGTAGCTTTTACGGATTTGTAGGCTGTGGATTTGGATTTGGATCTCTATGTAGGGTATATTTGTTACTTTTATGTCTTATGTGTATGCACGTTTGATAGTATTTGGACATTGGGATTTAAAGATAGCATTTTATATATATGTACATTTAAATTTTATTATATGTACATTTAAATATATTTTTAGGCTTAAGGTAATTTTATTAAGGTAACTTTGTGTTTTGTTAGGATACACTTAAATATATTTTTAAGCTTACAGTAATTTTATAAAGGTAGCATTGTGTTTTGTTAGGAAATTTCTACAGTTCTGATTGCAAATATGGATTGAAGACGCCCATTTGGGTTGAAAGTATAAAGACATCGTTTCGTAAATTGTATATCACTTTCATCTTTAGAGTTATATGCATTTGTGTTACTTTAAAACTTTTGTAATATTGTGTTACTTTGAAACATTTGTATTTTCTAATCTTAGGTTATATTACATTGGTTCTAATTTAATTCTATTTATTTTTTATATTTTATTTTCAATTTTAGATAATTTCTTATTGATAGGAATTTATTGGGAATTTTTAATAAAATTTTCTAGAATATATATATATATATACACACAAACACACACACACTATATATAATGCATATTACAAGGGCAAGAATGGTCATTTGCCACTTTTTCAACAAGTACAACACTTGAAGCTTTATGTACAATACCTCAAAGCATAACTTTAAAGCTAAAACCTTGAAATCTCTTCAAAGATGTAGCGATCATTTGGCTCCAACATTTTGTTCTTTTGAATTTTGAAATTCGATAATATGGCTCCAACCTTTTGTTCTTTAGAATTTTGAAATTCACATCCTGCTCTCATTTCTTTCTCTCTCTCTGCTCTGAGTTCTCTTTCATCTTGTTCAAGAAAAAACCCGAAAATCACAAAATGGAATCATAATAGAATGGAAATTGGATGCTAGATCTAGAACAAATATGGGTTTGCAAAGAGAGAACGAGCAAATGTTAGAAAGAGGGAGAAAATCGGTGGGTTCTGACCGCTGGTGGCGACGATGGTGGATGGTATTTAGAGTGGCGGAAATTGTATGGCTTCTTTTGTAGTTGTTTAAATCTAACGAGAAAATAATCGTTGTTGTTCCACAAAGGTAACCTTCAAACCCTAAAATGTCTAAATATTACGACAAAAAGGGACTCGTTGTTTTCATTATATTCAGCTTTCTTCCCTTTTGTTGTTCGTCTAACTTGAGGGAGAAGTCCCGTTGAGTTCTTAACAGTTAATTTCATTAGGGTTTACCAATTGTGGTCCACTGGCTTAACAAGAATTAACCGTCATCGTTTGAATTATTTCCTTCTTTATTTTTAGGGTGTTTTGCTGCGACATATGAGACGAGTACTGGGATCCTCAATCGATAACATCAACAATTCCTGCATTTCTCTTCTGTCGGAGCTCTTGGAGACGCTAAAGGGTTTATTTGTTTCAAAGTTTTCGCTTTCTGGTAAAGTTTTTACATTGCCCAGTTACATGGAGACCAATGAAGGGTTTATTTTGATTTTTCTAAAGTTGTAGATGTGTAAGATCCAGTTATTGCTCTATGTTCTCATGGCAAAAGATGGAATTGAATTGTGGCCTACTTTACTTGATGAAGTTCAAGCATGATTTGACCCTGATGTTGGCAAGGTATCAGCCAGTTTTAATAACAGATGTATTAATCAATTGTTTGAATACCCTTTCAAAATTACTTCATTATATAAGGATTGATGTTTGTTAATTTTTTTATTTACTTTGTATGTATTGTATGTTGGTATTTGTGTTTCGATCAGTAACCTCTTAAACTTTTGGGGTACTCTCGCAGTTATGGTTCCCGTTATACTTGGTTCTACGGCCAGGTTGTTATGAAGATACCAATGGTTGTAGTGGCAGTACAATAAATTATATGGTGACACCTGTAAAGATGACATGCAGAGGTATGTTTATAACTTGTGATGTAATTAATAAAAAGTTTTAGAATATCCAAAGTTTTTTAACATATCAAAATTTTAACATAGTTAGGAGTAGTTCATTCGTACTTCCAGCATTGGTGAGTTCAAAAGGTGCCTTCAACTTGTTTATGCCTTCCATGGCCACATCAGCACATAGACTGGTTTCTCAATGAGTTTGTTTCAGGAACTCACCTGAATTCTACAACATATTCTTCTGATGAGTTTGTTTCAAGACTGAACTCACCTGATTTATTAAAGGTTAAATGAAAAAAGAGGGCAATCCAACAACTTGTGTCGTTATTAAACCATGGCAGTAATTCTGGTCTACTTTTGTGTTATTTCTTACTTTCAGCTTTTCAGGTGTTATATCAATTTTATTTTAATAATTCTCATCACCTTGTGGCCCAAAAGCTTCTTGAACAAGGCGTTACGGGTCGATAGGATGCACTCTTTGACTTGGTATAATCTAGGTATGTTTCTTCGACTCGGCTCGTTTACACCACTACCAATTTGTTAATTATATAAGCATGTTGTGGTTATTTATTTTGAGTTTGATTATTATAGGGGTATAATGATCCGAACAATCAGCACATCGTGTTACCTTCTGACAGGTTAATGGGTCTGGTGGGTTAAGTTGGGTAACACTTTAAAGTGGGTAATTTATAATGGGTTGGAACTTGGAATGCGTTTTGGGAAATCTAGCAAAGAAAGATTAAAGTAAATTGAAATAATAAAAACTTTAGATTATTTGCTTAAAAAGTCCATATTTACTAAGCTTTTTAAAATTTAGCCGTATGACCCATGAGCAATAAGTTATAACATAAACTGACCCGTTATTTATATACCGTGTGCTTTTGTAATACTGCTATGAACAAGGATGAGAATGGAGGGACCCAAATGCATCTGGAAGATGATAAATTGTTAAAAAAGGAAAAAGGTTTACAATTATATGGGGATCAGCGAGATTGGAGGTCTTTAGCATCATCTCCCGTATTTAAGGAATGAAAATATTTTGTTCCTTTGATTTCTCTTTTTTCCCTATAAATCATAGTTGTATCTTTCATTGTAATTTATTCAAGAAACCAAATAATAAAAAGCCTCTTGATATCATGGTATCAGAGCAGGCCCACTCATCATATACCATTTGATTCAATCCTCATCCAAGCTACCATGTCCGAAGACGGCAACCCGGATTTCGATTTGTCTCTACAAGTCGCAAATCTGTTAATAAACAGCCTTAACCAACAGCCTCAAAACCCAAAACTATCCGAAAATCTTCAAATCAATCTCAAATTCAACAGTCAAAACTACGCACTATGGACCCGGATGATCCGTGTCGCCATAGGCGGAAAATCCAAATCCTTGTTATCACACCTAACATCAGATCCTCCAGATTAAACAAGTGAAGAATATGTGCAGTGGGAACAAGAAGATTTAATTGTCTTCTCTTGGCTTATTCAAAATATCGAACCCGTACTCGCAAGAAACCTGACCGAATATCCCACCGCGAAAATGCTATGGGATGCCATGGTTGTTACTTATAGCAGCAGGAGAGACAAATTGCAAACTTTCAACCTTCATGTCAAGGCCAACGACATCAAACAAAATGACCGTCCTATGAAGTGTCCAGAAGACATCAAAACATACTCACGAATCAGGTCAGAACAAAAATTGTTTCAATTTCTAAATGCCCTTGACCGGAGATATGAACCCATTAAACGGGAAATACTCCAGATGGAACCCCTTCCCTCTGTGGAGGCGGCCTACGCTGCTGTTCGTAAGGAAGCCGCTCACCAGAATATTCTGGGAGCAACTAACAATGATTCGTAGGGCATAGCGGCCGGTTTAATGGCCACCGAAATGTCACACCCCAACCGATGGTGAAATTATCAGGGCGCGGCACTGAGCGAAACAGATTGTCCATGAGTATACATAACGACTATAAATTACCAGATATTTAAAACGTCATGTCCCATACCATAACATACCCAAATAAAACAGTTATTACAGATAATTGTCTCACAAACAACTATTGATCCGACAACTCAGATTTCAAAATAGACAATTCATTTATTTGTTTCTAGGACTCTTTCCTAGCCTCGATTTCATCACACAGCAAACAAGGCGTCCTAGCATCTTAAGCACCTGCCACATACGTTAAAATAAAAGTCAATACACATAGTGTAAAGGTGAGCATACAAGTTTGATAATAGCATATTAGAGTTCGAAATCGTTTACGCATAACCAGCACGTACAACGTGTGATGTGAAGCATGTAAGTTATCGACATGATCCTATCAATACCAATGACTGCGGGTTAACTGCACAAGGCAGTTCGTAACACATATTCGCCACTGCGAATCATGTGATTAATAGTCCTTAACAACCCCTGACTGAACAGGTGATGAGTCCAAACTATAGTACTATCGTTGCTAAGGCAGGTATATAGCAATCTATGTGTAAACATAACAAACAAGCATTCATCGAGTCACGTATAACATGCAGTAGCGGTTAGCGTTAAAGTATCGCGTAGTGTGTTTGATGTGATTTAGAATAAGTAACGTATGTAACACCCAAAAGTGCGTAAGCAAAAAGGGTTCGAGTATACTCACAGCGATGAGAGTTAATGGATTAAAGGGAGCGCTAGAGTGAGATTAGCCTATTCAGAACGATAGCATAAGCGGCGAGTGGTGCGTAAAATGGTGCAAAGGAACCAAGTGTCGAACAGCAACCCGATCGGATGGTCATTCAATCGGATGTCAATCCGGTCGGATGGTCATCTGATCGGATGGCCATTCGGTCAGATTGACATCATGTTTGGTTAAGATGTGTTTGTGTATGATGGTTTGTCTTTTGAAGTTTTTGTTGTAGCATTTTAAAAATGGAGAAATATCTCTACCCTTCAGGTCGGTCGATCGAACGGTCGTTCGATCGGAGGGCAATCCGATTGGCGAGGCTTCTCAGTTTGAGAACAAGTTCACAGCAGGACGGTCACTCGATCGGATAGCAATCCGATCGGGTGGCAATCTTGTGCATTGAACATATGGAAAATTGTTTAAAGGTAAAGTCCCAAACGTCACACGATCGGTCGGTCGCTCGATCGGATGACAATCTGATCGGGCGGTAATCCGTTCAACGTTCAGATCTTTGAATAGTTTGAATAAAAGTTTAAGTATGGAACCAAGTGTAACCCGATCGGATGGCCGGTCGATCGGATGACAATCAGTAATTCGATCGGACGACAACCCGTCCCAACGATCTGATCGTCTTGGCACCTGATTTTGTTTGAAGTTTTGTAGTTTTGAACGAGACATTATGATAGCCAGCTTAAACAATAGGAACCTCATCTTGACCCAAGTACTCCACATAATACAACTAATGCGATAAAATAAATAGATTATCTATAAGTCAAAGAAGTCAAAACAGTAGTTAAGCAAGGAGTGACAGATCGCCGTTAGCAATCTTTTCTTGCTTTGACTTCAATCTTGACTTTGACTTCCGAAACACGGGGTGTTACAGCCTCCCCTTCTTAAGGGAATTTTGTCCCGAAATTAGGCTGAAGCCATAACAAACAAATGCGGGTACTTCTCCTTCATGTCGCTTTCGAGTTCCCAAGTGAACTCTGCGCCTCGTTTGCCTTCCCAGCGAACTTTCACAAAGGGAATGCGTGAGCGCCTGAGCTGCTTGGTTTGTCGGTCCATGATCTCGACAGGCTTTTCCACGAAGTGTAATGTTTCGTTCACTTGAAGATCCTTCAGTGGTATGTGTAAATCATGTTCAGCCAGACACTTTCTGAGGTTCGAAACGTGGAAAGTCGTGTAAATCATGTTCAGCCTGCTTTCCGATCCTTTCCAGAATCTTAAAGGGTCCTACATATCGAGGCGCGAGCTTTCCTCTTTTGCCGAATCTGACCACACCCTTCCAAGGTGATACCTTTAGGAGTACATGGTCGCCAACGTCAAATTCCAGGGGCTTGCGTCGTCTATCGGTGTAACTTTTCTGACGACTTTGAGCTTTCAGTAGATTGTCTCGAATTTGGAGGGTTTTATAAGTCGTTTCTTGTAATAGCTCAGGACCGGTTAATTACGAGTGTCCGATCTCGTGCCGTACAATAGGCGATCGACATCTCCTTCCATACAATGCCTCAAATGGTGCCATTTGAATGCTGGAATGATAACTGTTATTGTACGATAATTCGACTAAAGGTAAGTATGTGTCCCAATTACCACCGAAATCTATGACACACGAACGGAGCATGTCTTCAAGGGTACGAATCGTTCGTTCAGTCTGACCGTCGGTTTGGGGATGGAAAGCGGTACTTAGATTAAGCGTAGTACCGAGAGCAGATTGAAATGTTTCCCAAAGACGTTAGGTAAACCGACCATCGCGATCAGAGACGATGTCGTGAGGCGTCCCATGTCGACAAATGATCTCATGGTGTAGATTCGGGCTAATCTTTCTACCTTATAGTCTTCTCGTATCGGCAGAAAATGAGCAGATTTGGTTAAACGGTCAACAACAACCCAAATGCTGTCGTGACCCGATGGCGTGAGCGGAAGTTTCGTTATGAAATCCATAGCTATACTCTCCCATTTCCATATAGGAATCTCGGGTTGGACTAGTAAACCAGAGGGTCTTTGATGCTCGGCCTTGACTTTCGAAACATAGAGGGCGATATCCCTCTTCATGCCCGGCCACCAGTATTTGTAGCGCAGGTCATGGTACATTTTGTCGGCACCGGGATGAATAGAGTATCGGGATTTGTGGGCTTCGTCCATCAGAATCTGTCGTAAATCAGTCCACTTAGGGATCCAGATTCGGTCTAGATAATGGAATATCCCATTCGATTTACTCACTAGCTGGGCTCCATCGTTGAGAATCATTTCCTTCTTCAAAGTGCGTTCATTGAAACAAGCATGTTGAGCTTCGCGGATGAGGGTCTCGAGATCATACTGGGCTTGAATATTACGGGCGCTGTGCAAGTAACTCCGTCTGCTGAGAGCGTCGGCAACGACATTTGCTTTGCCAGGATGATAACGAATCTCACAGTCATAATCGTTGAGAAGTTCTACCCACCGGCGTTGACGCATATTTAGCTCCTTCTGGTTGAAGATATGTTGTAGGCTCCTATGATCGGTGAAGATCATACACTTGGTACCATAAAGGTAGTGTCGCCAAATCTTCAACGCAAAAACAACTGTGCCTAGCTCGAGGTCGTGGGTTGTGTAGTTCTTCTCGTGGATCTTGAGTTGTCGAGATGCGTAAGCAATAACCTTGTCTCGTTGCATGAGAACACAACCAAGGCCAAGGTTCAAGGCATCACAGTAGACGATAAAGTCATCATTTCCGTCGGGTAGAGTGAGAACATGAGCATTACAAAGCATATACTTGAGGGTTTGAAAGGCAGTCTCTTGTCCAGTTCCCCAAACAAAAGGCTTGTCTTTGTGCGTGAGAGTGGTAAGCGGCACAACGATTTTTGAGAATCCTTCGATAAATCGGCGATAATAGCCCGCTAATCCGAGAAAAGAACGGACTTCAGACAGGTTCTTAGGTGTTACTCAACTCTTAACAGCTTCAATCTTCGCGGGATCGACGTGAATACCTTGACTATTGACAATGTGGCCGAGGAATTGAACCTCCTCTAACCAGAATTCACACTTGGAGAACTTGGCATAGAGTCGATTCCCTTGGAGTAGCTTGAGAACCAAACGTAGATGTTGCGCGTGTTCGGTTTTCGACTTGGAATAGATCAGGATATCATCGATGAACACGATGACGAAGCGGTCGAGAAAAGGTTTATGCACGTGATTCATCAGATCCATGAAAACCGCAGGTGCGTTGGTTAGACCAAAAGGCATAACAACGAACTCATAGTGGCCGTAACGAGTGCGAAAAGCGGTTTTGGTTATATCCTCCTCTTGAATGCGTAACTGGTGGTAGCCTGAGTGTAGATCGATCTTGGAGAAACACGTAGCACCTTGTAACTGGTCAAACAAATCATCGATGCGAGGTAGAGGATAACGATTCTTGATTGTCAGCTTATTCAACTCCCGATAGTCGATGCACATCCGGAACGACCCATCCTTCTTTTTGACGAAAAGGACTGGTGCGCCCCAAGGAGAGGTGCTAGGGCGAATAAAGCCTTTTTCAAGCAATTCCTGGAGTTGACTCGAGAGTTCACGCATTTCAAGCGGCGCGAGTCGATAAGGAGCTCTAGCAACAGGATTTGCTCCAGGAATGAGGTCGATACGAAAGTCGATATCTTGACTTGGTGGTAAACCTGGAAGGTTATCAGAAAGACGTTAGGGAATTCACGAACTACGAGGACGTCTTTCACTTCTGTCTTTCCTTTTTTTTCCTTCTCCGCTACTACAATGTTAGCCAAGAAAGCTCTGTATTCCTTGCAGAGATACTTGCTAGCCTGGATACATGACATGAGTTTGAGGTCTTTCGAGAGAGTTTCACCATATACACAAAGTTGATCACCATTCGCGAGCGAGAATCGAATCATCTTATCGAAGCAAACAACTTCAGCATGCTTTTCGCGAAGAAAGTCCATGCCTACTATGACATCAAAACTACCGAGCTGCATCGGAATAAGGTCGATAGGAAAGACTTGATTGTTGAGTTCGAGAGTACAATCACAAAGAACAGAGTTGACGACGACGGTTCTTCCGGTGGTAACTTCTACATCAAACATCGAGGGGAGATGGGCGCGCTTACGATTAAGGAGCTTTTTGAACTCAAACGGTACAAAACATTTATCGGCTCCAGTATCAAAAAACACGAAGCATAAATACCATTCACAAGGAACATACCATTGACCACGTTGTTGTCGGCCTGATCCTGGAGCACGTTAATGTTGAAAGTTCGGGCGCGAGCTGCTTGTTGCTGTTATTGTTGTGGCTGCTGCTGTTGCTGTTGCTGCTGCTGTTGTGGCTCTTGCTTCACAACTCGATTGGGGCACATGGTTGCGAAGTGGTTGGGATCACCACACGCAAAGCAGACTCTAGCATTGATCGCGGGTGCCTGAGCCGCTTGTTGGCCTTGAGGAGCAGGAAGTAGAGCTTGATGAGTAGTGGCTGGAGCTGGAGCTTGACGAGGACCTGTACGGCAGTTGGCGGTGAAATGGCCGTACATGTTGCAATGTACACAAAATCTGTAGGCGATTCCCACTGAGTGGTGATAGGTGCAAGTCGGGCAGGCAGGGTGAGGACCAGTATAAGCACGCTTTGCCGGCGGTGCTTGGGTTACCGGTGCCACGGCCTGGCGGTGTTGCTGAGTTGGTACAGCTTGGAGTGGGGCAGCAGTGGTGACAGCACAGTTCTTGTTGCTGGAGTTGCTGTTGTTCTTCCTCTTGCGACGTGAGGCCTTTGATGACTGAGGGGTGACAGTGGCTTCAACGGTTGGTGCGGTGGTAGTTTGATGCAGATTCTTGGGAGCTTTAACCTAGACACTAGACTTGACTCGCTTGTCGTTGATTTCAGCGGCAAGCAGGTAAGTTTCCTCGATTGTTGCTGGTTTTGAAGCTTGTACAAAATCTGCGACACAATCCGGAAGAGCTCGGATATACTTCTTGATTGTCATATTAGGAGTCTTCACTTGATCAGGACAGGTTATGCTAAGCTGCTTGAAGCGAGTAGTTAAAGCAGCATTATCACCATCCTTCTGCTTGATATGCCAGAATTCGTCCTCCAACTTTTGGCGCTCGTGGGGAGGGCAGAACTCTTCTAACATGACGTTCTTCAACTCATCCCACGTCAAACCGTAAGCTGCATCATTTCCGCATTTGTTCCTCTCGGCCGTCCACCAGTCTAAAGCGCGGGACTGAAAGACACCGGTTGTGTTGAGAGTGCGGAGATCATCAGGACAGCCACTCTGGCGCAGGGTGACCTCGGTCGAATCAAACCATTGAAACAAGGCCGTAGGGCCATCTTCGCCAGTAAATTCTTTCGGTCCGCAAGCTTTAAACTGCTTGAAACTAAATGCAGCTTTAGGAGTCTCAGTCCTGGACTCTTCAGAAGATTTGCTCACATTCTCGTACAATTCACTGACTATCTGAGGAACAACCTTCGCCATTTGTTTAGTGATCATAGAGGTGAGGCATTTATCTTTCTGTTTTCGGCTTGCGGCTTGGGTAGCGCGAGATCCAGATGACGACATTGTCTGCAACAGACATCACCATAGGACTCAAACACAGTATAATCGAATATCACCTCACACACCTAACACTACTAAATCTCAGGAATACAATCATGTAATACCTAAACACATAGGCACATACTCACATTCACATATGTGACAACTGTGTTCTGTAATCGATGTACAATGTAAAACAATGTGCTTTGGTGTTATTATATGTGTTTTGGTGTTATTATGTGTGTAATTGTGTTTGATGGTTTTACAATTTAATTCGATTCCTATTTCAAGCTTTAAATCGCTTTCTGGAAGGTTATACGTAAACTGGTGCATAAACGCAGTCAGTTTAGCGCAACAAACACTCCAGAATAATGACATAGGCTTAACATACCTTAAATAAACTCCACATAACTTAGAAATAAGTTTTGGATGGTTTGGTTTGTTGAAATCAAGCTTGTTCGATCGCAGGGACTATTTATGTCAAACTGTGAAACTATATCGATTTGTATAGTAACGAACATTTTGAAACTTGATCATAAGTTAAACATACCCTAAATATCCTTTACATAGCTTAGAAATAGGCTTTGAGGGGTTCGGTATGCTAAAATAAACTTTATTGATCAATAGGGACTAAAAGCGTCAAAAAGTGCATAAGTTTGCATTTTCGCGCATATCTTACGTTCTGAATATATCCGGACATCCAAAAATTTATGTAATCATTAAAATATTTTATTTTAGTGATTGGCTTGATAAAATTCAATTCGTCGCTTAATTTGGATCGTTTTTGCGTTCGTTACGACTTTCGTCGTAATTAACCGAACAACGCAACCGTACGACCAAACGAGCCGACATCTGAGATATTTTTGAGCATGTTTTGAGTTCCCTATACTTTAACTTCATTTTAGAGCCTTGAAATGGGGTTAACGGGGCTTAAACGCATCGAAAAAGGCCTTAAACACTAACAGGGACTGAAACTGCAATTATGGAAAACTGTTGCTGATCTGTGCAGACCAGGCGGGCCGCGTAGCCCTTGCCTGTGCCTTACGCGGGCCACGTAGGTGCACCAGATCTGCACAAAATCTTTTTTCTTGCTGTTTCCAGCTGTTCCAGCCATATTTTCCACATGCAAATGGTATTTTTGATACTATGGGCCATTCTAGGGGTGCCCATGGTTTTAGAAAAACAATAGGCCCAAGTGGAGGGCCTAGATCGAAGCTTGTTTCCCGATAAACGATCCTAATGGTTCTAGATTTCCTATATATACCCCCACCTTTCATTGTTGCAAAACCACATTTGATCTGATTTTGGCCCTCTAAGTTGGAGTATACACTTCATACCTGAGGGTAAATCGGATCAAAACTTGCGTGGACCCTTTGTAAGTATTCCTTCGTTCTTTTTATGCGTTTTTAGCTTAAAAGTCAAACTGCGTTTGACTTTCTGCATTGACCAGTTTATGGTCAATGCGAAGTTCGTTTGAACTTCATAACGTGAGCGTAATCACGATGGTTATAGTCCCTAGTGACTATACCTACTGATTACCACGTTATCTAGGCTTAGTGACGAGTCGTAGTGCTTGTGTAGAGTCGTAAACAAACTACTTTTAGTCTTAGTGACTATACCAAAATGCGTATTCTCGCGTATTTTGTAACCAAACTACTTTTAGGTATCAAAACCGTTTGTTTTGATAGCAAACCTGTTTTCTAAATTCGTTAAACATGTTTTAACATGTTTAACTCGTCACTTTTTAGATTAGTGCTTGTGTAGAGTCGTAAGTCAAGTGGACTAAACACCCGCTTAGACTTTTGAACTCGACCCGTTTGGTCGATCATTAGGATCCGACAAAGCATGTTTAGTGACCATAGTTGTATAGGGAATAACCTTCTGAGGTTATACCTTATGGTCACTTAGGTTTAATTAGTTGTATGATAGGTAGTTTATATGCCTTAGGTAAATGACCAAAATGCCATTTTCATGCATAATTGATAATTAAGCATATGTAACATAAACTTTTGTCACATAACTGATTATGCAACATATTTAACATGTTTAGGCATATAATATTTGTCATAGGACTAGTTAGACGTCTCGAACGCGCATTTGTGCGAATGGCGCGTTAAAGTAGCGTAAGCTACCTTAATGGGTCGCAGTGGGTCGAAAGCACTTAGGTTAGGTTCTGATTTAAAATGTAGGCTTTGTTAAACCATATCACATGAGTTCCAACACTCATTTGGTTTACAAGACCTCATTCTGTCCGATCTTCCGATTTAGGTGTCTATTGTTTGACTAGTGATTCGATTACTATGTGCTGCTTGATTTCTCTGGTTTACTTGAGTTGTTGAAGTTATATTGATTGAGGATACTTTGCACTTCATGTGAGTACATAGTTCCCCTATTTTACCGTTTTCAATTGTTTTGGGGTGATTCATATGTATCAAAACGATTTTCGATATTATAACAATGATTTCAAAAACGATTAAGATGGTTTATACTAAACTAATAACGATTTCAATAATGTGAACGAACTTGTTGGTTGTAGTTACATAACGAATTACATTCATTAGCATTGATCAAGCCAGCCAATATTAGGTTATGGTACCATAGGATCTGACAAATCCCGTTATCGTACTGCACCCATGGTTATGTGTGGGTTAGGTGGGTAACGACTGAATCTGATTATTAACTTACCCTTTGGTGGTTTGTTAATGCGAGAAGCGAGATAGTCGAGTCACGAAGGTTTGAATGTTATTAGCGAGACGACCAAAAATAGTTTTCACAATTAAAAACGAGGATGATTTAAAACGAGTTAAACGATTTGGAAACGATTTAAACGAGTTAAACGAATTGGATACACAATTGGTTTTTGGTTAAGTGTTTAGATAACGGGACGGGTGTAATATGGTGAAAACATGGTAGATACGCCGCAGGTACTTCTTATATATAAGTGTTTTCAACATATTACATACCGTGGCATTATTTAGTTCACTTGGTAAACGATTTTGAAACGATATCACATAACGATGTTTTCAAAAGGATATAAACCATACGAGTTTTATTAACGAGTTAATACGAGATGTTTTACAATTTGGTTTACTAAAACAAATGTTTTTGGGTTAAGAATCATGGCTACGAGGTTTTATAAATTATAACCCGCTTGATTTGAGTTGGTTAATTTCGTTGCAATATTATACTCTTTTCAAAACAAGGTTTTTTATAAGGTATTGCAACATGTAAACTAGCCATGAATCCGACACTCCTATAAAACCTATGTGCTCGCCAGCATTTCTTTGCTGACTTTGTTTTTACATATGTTTTCAGGTGATGTTGCTTGATGTTGATTGCTAGGATGCATGAGTCACATAGGATCTGGACGAGGCCTTAGTGACATAATAACAGTGATAGTCGATATATAACTCGTTTGTTACTTGCTAAAACAATGTAAATTACTTAATGAATAAATAAAACGAAACTCTTTTTGTATTCCATGGTTGTGAAACAATAATTCTGTTACAACACTCCCCGACGTTTCCGCCATGATTTGTTGTTTTACGTGGTCGGGGTGTGACAGAAGAGTTGGTATCAGAGCCAATGGTTATAGGGAATTAGGTTATTAGTAATGCTTTGACCTAGACTATAACTTTCTAGGACCTCAACGCAAGTTTTCTGCGTTTAGATTTTTAAAACAAAATCGTCACCTACCCTTAGGTGATAACCACAATGAGAACACAAATTCGAATCTGCTTCAAAAATTAATCATCCGTTCTAGGATGATTGATTACTAGGTTTTGAACCCTTCCAGTCTGACTCATTTTTGGCTTAGTGCCTTTTGAGTTTTTAAAATCTCGTCAAAGTTTGGGTCTAAATAATGTGAACACGTTCAAACTGGAAGAGTGAATGCCTGTACCCTGAGTTTTCTGTCTAAGGCTAGAGTGTTCGTACAAATCCACATACTCAGACCAATCACTCTTACCTGGGAACTTTTGGGGTGAGTGTTCACTTATAGGAGAGCATGTCTTCGCGATACATTATTTTGGCCCATTTACTTTGATTAGTTACTGCGTGTTGTTTGTTTGTTCGAGGAAACGAACAAATGATTGCGTTCCTTGTGTTTTGTCGATACCTCTTTTGTTTTTCGTAATTGTCGACCTCACTCGTTTCTCATATTTCCTTTTAGACAATGCCTCCTCGACGTGATGCACAATCTTTTACTGCTGAAGAAGTTGCATGTTACAACTCGAGTTTCCGACATTCTTTATTCGCATTAATTGCACGATAACTGTTTAGTTGTTTGCTTATTAGACTTGTTTGCTTATTAGACTTGTTTGCTTTGTAACTATACACGTTGTGATATGATAAAACGCATTGTGTTTGCATGATTTTGTGTTTGGTTGTATAACATGAAACCTGTTGAAAAACTTAAACTGTTTAACACATGAAAGGACCGGACGAAACAGACTGTTTCGCCATATACATCTCGACGAAACAGAAGTCTGTTTCGCCAAGCCCAGTTTCGCCGAAGCCTATTGCGGCCCAGTAGCGATTAAATAAAGGAATTGTTTTAATCAGTGTACGAAATCGATAACTGGCAAACCCTAATTATCTTTCGACCTCTCTCTCACTCTCTTTTGACACCGACGGCAGCCCTCATCCCAGTCAAAGCCAAACCTCTTTTGTTTGATTCTCGGTTAGTGATTTACATGTTCAGTGACTTAAATGCTTAACATATGTTTATGATGTAATCTTGTTTTGTTGATTTGTCACTTATGGAATGTTTAATCGTTATGTATTGTCATAACTGCGATTATTTTACGAACGTAAGACGAGATGATCATGATCTCTATATACGTATATTTATGGTCTACAAACTGTCATGTATATGGATTTGATGATGATTGGAGTACATGTGCATGATATAGATCGGCCCAATCATATAACATAAAAGTTTATTAATTGTCGGCCACCATAGGTAAACCCTATTGACTATTTGATGTTATGCATGAGAAGCAAAAAGGATAAGATTCACATGATTGTTTTAGCATTCATATGTGCACATGGGATTGTCAGAAAGCATGGGATGGTGTAATTGTTTTCAACTTTGATTCTTGTGTAGCATGAATGATAGGATTAGATATGATTGCTGTTAGTGTTTTCGTGAATAGGATATAATATTGTATAGCTTGTTCTTGCTAGCATATGAATTGTTATTACCGAATGATTATATGAAGTTGGCATGATTACTAGATAAGCACTAGGGTTCTGCGTTTGTAATTGATGATGATAGTACCAACGAAAACCCAAGTGTTTTCGGCCCACAATTAATGTGGACTAACTGTTATATCTATTAAGTCAAATAACTCAGTTAAATATGCCAACTGTGTTAAGTATGTAAAGTAGATGAATCTCCTTTAAGCTTGCAACCTTATTAAGTTATTGACACTGTTAGACATGTTAACTCTGTTAAGCCAAGTTGAGTAACCCTGTTAATCAATTTAACCTCGTTAGCCAACAAACTCTGTTAACTTTATTTGATTCTGTTAAAGTATGCAACGCTGTTACTGTTTGTGTTGCATAATGATTAACTGCCAAACACACTATGTGACATTAGAATATATGTGAATCGTTACGAACCAAAACTGATTGAGTATACGTGCACACTATAGGACTTGACTGATTTCTTGTGAGCACTTACTTAGCATACCGAGCAAACCAAGGTGAGTTCACACAGCCAAGGCTTGGGGTTCCCAGGGTGGGAATGGGTTTGGATTATTTACTTGTACTTACCTAGCTTATGGAACTTAGTTATATGGTCCTCGGGTGAGGAAGGATTATTGATAAGATACGGCTAGACTAGTGATACTAATAGAACTGATCTTCGCACACACGCCGGGGTTGGCCGCGATAATATGACTGATCTTCGCACACATGCCAGGGTTGGCCACGATAATATGACTAATCTTCGCACACATGCCTAGGAAGGCTGCGAACTATACACTAAACTTCGCACACATGTCGAGTGGCCGCGATACAAATATACCTAGTCTAGAATACTCGGGAAGTTTTCCCTAATCTTCGCATACATGCCTAGAGGGCTGCGATACGAACTAATACGATACATGACTTAATGAATGAACACAAGGCTTACTATACTATTACAATTACTGAACTATTAACTGTGAACTCGCTCAACTAGTTGTTGACTCTCTGCTGCATTTCTTGCAGGACCTTAGGTACATATGGAGCTTGCACAGGGAAGGAGCAGGTCGTTGTGGGACATGGATCGAGGATGCCATGTTAAATATTTAAACACTTGAACTTATGATTTACATTGGGTTTACATACTTATGCTTCCGCTAAACATTGATACTATACTTTGGCTTTTGGAACACCTTTCATATTGCTTGGTTGATTTACACTTACTATTTACGTTGTTCAATATGATTGGTGGCTTGATCCTGGTCAGTCACGCCTCCAAGCGGTGGTACTCCGCGTGTGGATTTTGGGGGTGTGACAGATTGGTATCAGAGCCATTGGTTATAGAGAACTCGGTTTTAATATGGGGAAAACATTTTTATTAAAACCAGACTATAACCAGAACAGTGCTCTCAACGATCCACAACGACGCTTCGCTCCACGTGCAAGACTCAACATCCTAGGTAATATGGTACATGTTTTATTGCCTACTTGCTAGAATTGCATAGAACTTTGCTCAGGGTATGCTTAGATTAACGTAACACTATTGCATGAGAACACTTGTGTGCTTACTCTCTTCTGTCAACGCACTACTCGCGAACCTCTCTCACTTATGTCATATTTGCTATGAAGATCATGGCTGGACGTATCAACTTGACTCAAGCCCAGTTGACGGCTCTCATTAACGAACGAGTTGCTGCGGCACTTGCAGCCATACAAGCAGGAGGTATACCCTGCAGTCGTAACTAGGATCTTTAGATCCTACACTCCTAAACCAACTCTTGTGCTTAACCTTGTCCTATTCTTATACACAATAGGTCAACACGCTCAGCCACCTGTATGCACATTCAAGACTTTTATGGACTGTCGTCCTACTACTTTCAGCGGCACTGAAGGAGCTGTTGGACTCCTCCACTGGTTCGGGAAGCTCGAATCAATCTTTGAAATGTGTGACTGCCCCAAGGCTCGTAGGGAGCAATATGCCACTGGTACTCTCGAAGGCACTGCGCTAACTTGGTGGAACGCGCAAGTTCAGATGCTGGGGCTGGCGGCTGCTAATGCCACCCCATGAAGTGATACTAAGGAACTGAATCAAACGTGAATACTGTAGTCGTGATGACATCCACTAGTTGGAAGTGGAGTTCTTTAACCTGAAGATGACGGGGTCAGAGATAGAAGCGTACGCTAAACGATCCAAGGAACTGGCAGTGTTATGCCTAACTGTGGTGGGTCCCCCACCAAACGCATCGAGCTGTTCCTCGAAGGCTTAGTACCAGAGATTCGAAGCCATGTGACTGCTGCTAACCTTGCTACTATCCAGGATGTTACACGCCCCACAGACCAGGCAGTGGAACAGAACAGACTGCCTAAGCGTATAGGTACTACCACTACTACTACTTCTGCTACCCCAGTGACAACAAACGAAAGTGGGATGGAACCCCTAGCAAGGGTTCGACTACGGTTCCGTCCCAGGCACAGCAGCGAAAGATCGATGACAACCAAAGTCCTAGACAGCAACCTTTTGGTAGTCAAGGGCAGGATGGATACAGGGGAAACCACCCTAAGTGCAAACGATGTAAATTGCACCACAGCGGGCAGTGCAACCGAAATCATTGACAATGATGCAACAAGCTTGGTCATGGAGCCAAAGATGGTAGAAGCTCACGTCCTGCAAACCAGAACCGACAACAGCAGCCACAAGATATATAGAATCAGCAGCAACAGCAGGGTAACAAGGGATGTTATCAGTGTGATGCTGAAGGTCACTTCTAGAGACACTGCTCACAATTGAACCAGAACCAGAATCAGAACCACAACCAAGGAAACAGGAACAATAATGGAGGCAACAATGGGGGTAATAACGACGGTAATGGTGCCAGGGGTCGAGTGTTCGTGATTGGTCAGGGTGATACTAGGAATGACCCCAACGTTGTGATGGTTTCGACATCTATATTGGTATAGATTGGCTACCTCAACATCGAGCAGAGATTCTTGGTAAAGAAAAGAACGTCCGCATTCCTCGTGCTGGTTAAGAACCTTTGGTAATTCATAGTAACAAGCTCCAGGAGCAGCCCCCATAGCTTGAGCACCTTATCGCTTAGCTCCAACTGAACTGGAAGAACTGTCTAAGCAATTGCAAGAACTCTTGGAAAAGGGTTTCATACGTCCTAGCTCTTCGCCCTGGGGAGCTCCAGTATTATTTGTGAAGAAGAAAGACGGTACCTTCCGCATGTGCATAGATTACCACGAACTGAACAAAGTAACCGTGAAGAATCGCTATCCTCTTCCACGCATCGATGACTTATTCGACCAGTTGCATGGGTCGAGCTATTACTTGAAGATTGACCTGAGGTCAGGATATCACCAACTAAGAGTCCGGGATGAGGACGTCTCCAAAACAGCATTCAGAACACGCTACGGCCACTACGAGTTTCTAGTCATGCCATTCGGATTAACGAACGTGCCTGCGGTTTTCATGGATCTTATGAACGGAGTGTGCAAACCTTATCTTGACAAGTTCGTCATTGTTTTCATCGACGACATCCTGATCTATTCGAAGAGTCAGGAGGAACACGAGCAGCACTTACGACTTATTTTGGAACTCCTTCGAACGGAACAGTTGTACGCTAAGTTTTCAAAATGCGAATTCTGGCTTCGTGAAGTCCACTTCCTAGGCCACGTGGTAAACAAGGATGGGATTCATGTTGATCCATCCAAGGTAGATTCGATCAAGAACTGGCCTGCACCTCGCACACCAACCGAAATACGCCAATTCTTGGGTTTGGCGGGTTATTATAGAAGGTTCATCAAAGATTTCTCAAAGATTGCACAGCCGCTTACACTACTGACGCAGAAAGGTGTTGCTTACCGTTGGGGTAATACACAGGAAACAGCGTTTCAACACTTAAAGGATAGACTCTGTAGCGCACCTATTCTCTCATTGCCAGAGGGCACATATGACTTTGTGGTTTACTGCGACGCATCAATTCAGGGTCTTGGATGTGTATTGATGCAAAGGGATAAAGTTATTGCTTATGCTTCGCGCCAACTCAAAGTTCACGAACGGAATTACACGACGCACGATTTAAAGTTGGGAGCTGTTGTTTTTGCGCTCAAGATATGGCGACATTACCTGTATGGCACTAAATGCACCATCTACACCGATCACAAGAGTCTCGAGCATATGTTCAAGCAGAAAGAATTGAACATGCGACAACGTAGATGGGTAGAGCTACTGAACGATTACAAATGTGCTATAAAGTACCATCCGAGCAAAGCCAATGTGGTGGCCGACGCCCTTAGTCGAAAGGATACTACACCAAGGCGTGTACGAGCGTTGCAACTCACTATTCAGTCTAGTCTTCCTTCACAGATACGAGATGCTCAGGTAGAAGCATTGAAACCAGAAAACGTCAGGGCTGAAGCTCTGCGCGGCTCAAGGAAACGGTTAGAACAAAAGACAGACGGCGCCTACTATGTAACAGGACGCATCTGGGTCCCACTCTACGGCAACTTACGCGAGCTTGTAATGGAAGAAGCTCATAAGTCTCGCTACTCAGTACATCCTGGTTCGGATAAGATGTACCACGACCTCAGAACTACATATTGGTGGCCTAGCATGAAAGCTCACATAGCCACTTACGTTAGCAAGTGCTTTACTTGTGCGAGAGTTAAAGCGGAATATCAGAAACCATCAGGCCCCCTCCAACAACCTGAGATACCACAATGGAAATGGGAACAAATTTCCATGGATTTTGTTACTGGCCTACCCAGATCTCAGCGCGGAAATGACACTATATGGGTGATCGTGGATCGACTCACAAAGTCTGCACACTTCCTGACTATTAAGGAAACAGACAAGTTCTCTACCTTAGCAGACATCTACTTAAAAGAAGTGGTCTCAAGGCACGGGGTGCCAACCTCTATTATCTCTGATCGTGATGCACGTTTTACTTCAGAACTGTGGCAAACAATGCACAAATCTTTTGGCTCTCGTTTAGACATGAGCACAGCTTATGACCCTCAGACGGATGGGCAGTCTGAACGCACTATTCAAACTCTAGAAGACATGCTTCGTGCATGTGTAATCGATTTCGGCAACGGCTGGGAAAAACATCTCCCATTAGTGGAGTTCTCGTACAACAACATTTACCACACCAGCATTAAAGCCGCTCCATTCGAGGCATTGTACGGACGTAAATGCCGGTCACCTCTTTGTTGGGCGGAGGTGGGAGATAGTCAAATCACAGGTCCAGAAATGGTAGTTGATACTACTGAAAAGATTGCTCAAATACGACAACGCATGGCGGCAGCTCATGACCGACAGAAAGCATACGCCGATAAAGATAGGAAACTACTCGAGTTCCAGGTTGGGGATCGAGTGCTACTCAAAGTTTCACCCTGGAAGGGTGTTGTTCGTTTTGGCAAACGAGGCAAGCTCAATCCACGATACGTTGGACCATTCGAAATCATTGAGAAAATAGGCAAGGTGGCCTACAGACTGAACTTACCAGCTGAACTTAGTGCAGTTCACAACGTTTTCTACGTGTCAAATCTGAAGAAGTGTCTGTCAGATGAGACCCTCATAGTTCCTTTGAAGGAGCTCACTATCGACGAACAGTTACGATTCGTCGAAGAACCAGTTGAAATAACGGACCGGGATGTTAAGGTCCTCAAGAACACCAGAATACCTCTTGTTCGAGTTCGTTGGAACTCCCGTCGTGGCCCAGAGTTCACCTGGGAACGAGAAGATCAAATGAAACTCAAATATCCCCAGTTATTCGGAAACAGTGCAACCACAACTGAGGCTGAAGCTACTACAGAATTTCGGGACGAAATTCCAACTCAACGGGGGGATGATGTGACACCCCAGGAAAACCAGTAAACGATACAACTTACCTAGCTTCCTCAGTAACCGCATGCTAAATTTCGGGATGAAATTTCTTTCAAGTTGGGGATAATGTGACAACTCGAGTTTCCGACATTCTTTATTCGCATTAATTGCACGATAACTGTTTAGTTGTTTGCTTATTAGGTTATTGACACTGTTAGACATGTTAACTCTGTTAAGCCAAGTTGAGTAACCCTGTTAATCAATTTAACCTCGTTAGCCAACAAACTCTGTTAACTTTATTTGATTCTGTTAAAGTATGCAACGCTGTTACTGTTTGTGTTGCATAATGATTAACTGCCAAACACACTATGTGACATTAGAATATATGTGAATCGTTACGAACCAAAACTGATTGAGTATACGTGCACACTATAGGACTTGACTGATTTCTTGTGAGCACTTACTTAGCATACCGAGCAAACCAAGGTGAGTTCACACAGCCAAGGCATGGAGTTCCCAGGGTGGGAATGGGTTTGGATTATTTACTTGTACTTACCTAGCTTATGGAACTTAGTTATATAGTCCTCGGGTGAGGAAGGATTATTGATCTTCGCACACACGCCGGGGTTGGCCGCGATAATATGACTGATCTTCGCACACATGCCAGGGTTGGCCGCGATAATATGACTAATCTTCGCACACATGCCTAGGAAGGCTGCGAACTATACACTAAACTTCGCACACATGCCGGGTGGCCGCGATACAAATATACCTAGTCTAGAATACTCGGGAAGTTTTCCCTAATCTTCGCATACATGCCTAGAGGGCTGCGATACGAACTAATACGATACATGACTTAATGAACGAACACAAGGCTTACTTTACTATTACAATTACTGAACTATTAACTGTGAACTCGCTCAACTAGTTGTTGACTCTCTGCTGCATGCCTTGCAGGTCCTTAGGTACATATGGAGCTTGCACAGGGAAGGAGCAGGTCGTTGTGGGACATGGATCGAGGATGGCATGTTAAATATTTAAACACTTGAACTTATGATTTACATTGGGTTTACATACTTATGCTTCCGCTAAACATTGATACTATACTTTGGCTTTTGGAACACCTTTCATATTGTTTGGTTGATTTACACTTACTATTTACGTTGTTCAATATGATTGGTGGCTTGATCCTGGTCAGTCACGCCTCCAAGCGGTGGTACTCCGCGTGTGGATTTTGGGGGTGTGACATCGCAGCCCTTGTCTCTCAGCAAATGGCTGCTGTGCTTCCAGGCGTTGTGACCCAAATCCACAAGTTATACAACAACAATAATAATAACAATGCACAGTGTAATTTCAAGAATTTCAATTCTGCTAAGCCGCTAAAGTTTTTTGGGTCGCAAGGAGCAACTGCGCTCCTTCAATGGTTCGAAAGTATCGAGAGCACATTCAGACATGCGCAATGTCCGAATGGGCGTAAGGTTGAATTTGCATCAAGTTTGTTTGAGAAGCGTGCTCTTACGTGGTGGAACGGAGTGATGCGCGATAGGGGTGCCGAAGTGGCATTGGCACAAACATGGGAAGAGCTTCGAGCTCTCATGATGAAAGAGTTTTGTCCCCATCACGAAATTCGAGCTTTGGAACGAGAGTTTGACGATCTAAAGCAAGATGGGGGAGAACACCGTGCGTATACTGATCGTTTTGAGGAACTCGGTCTTTTGTGTCCTACTATGGTTACCCCGTTGGAGAAATCGATAGAGAGGTATATCGATGGTTTACCCGATTCCATACAGGATATTGTGACTGGCGTTAATCCTACTACTGTTCGTCACGGGATCGAGTTGTCTACTACCCTGACTGAGTCGCAAGTTAGGAAGGGTAAACTTACCCGCAAGGGTGATAAGAAGAAGTCGACCGATTCTATCAAGGAAAAGGGTAATGGAAAGAAAGGTGAGTCGTCGAAGAAGTCGAGAAAGCGAAAGGGTGCTCAGAACTTTGCAGTTACTGCTCAGAACCCACCAGCTCAACCTCCTACAAAGAAAGCGTATGCTGGTACCGCACCTCATTGTGCTCTCTGCAACGGTCATCATGTTGCACAACAAGCTTGTAGGCAATGCACAACGTGTGGTAAGCTTGGGCATCTGGCCAACATCTGTCGTCTGGGTCATAATCAGATTGTTCAGAATCAAGCTCCAGTTCAGGGGAAGGCTGCTAGATTCCCACCGGGTTCATGTTTCAATTGTGGAGAGTTTGATCACTTCCGCAACAACTGTCCGAGGTTGGCGAATGCAAATGCGAATCCGAACGTGAATGTCAACGCGAATGCGAATCCCGCTTGTGGACGAGCATTCAATCTGAATGCAAACGAGGCTCGAGCTGACAACCTCGTTGTCAATGGTACGCTTCTTGTTAACAATCGACCTGCATCTATTCTTTTTGATTCTTGTGCCGATAGAAGTTTTGTTTCGTTATCTTTTGAACCTTTGCTTGCGATACCTAGAACTAAACTGAGGAAACCCTTATCTGTCGAAGTTGCTACTGGTAAACCTCTTGTTCTCGATTCTGTTATTCGTGGTTGTCAGTTAAACCTTGATAACCATCTTTTTCCTATTGACCTCATGCAGATGCAACTTGGGAGTTTCGATATTATCGTGGGGATGGATTGGTTAACCAAACACCATGCTGAGGTGGTTTGTTTCAATAAGATTGTTCGTATTCCTCTTCCGTCTGGCAATGTTCTGGAAGTTCGTGGCGAGAAACCATCTGGTGGAGTGAAGCTTATGTCGTGTACGAATGCCCAAAGTTATTTGCGAAAGGGATATGTTGCTTTCCTGGCACATGTCACTGAGGAGAAAGGCAAGAGCAAGAGTATTCAGGATATTCCGATCGTTCGGGATTATCTAGAGGTGTTTCCTGATGAACTGCCTGGTTTGCCTCCAGTTCGTCAAGTCGAGTTTCATATTGACCTTGTACCCAATGCTAACCCGATTGCGAAAGCACCTTATCGTCTTGCACCGTCGGAGATGCAAGAGTTATCAAAACAACTTCAAGAATTGTCTGATAAAGGATTCATCCGTCCGAGCTTTTCGCCTTGGGGAGCTCCTGTCCTCTTTGTGAAAAAGAAAGATGGATCTTTTCGAATGTGTATCGATTATCGTGAGCTTAATAAGCTTACCATCAAGAATCGATATCCCCTACCTTGAATTGATGATCTCTTCGACCAGCTGCAAGGTGCTTCATGCTTTTCCAAGATCGATCTGCGTTCTGGGTATCATCAACTTCGTGTTCTTGAAGAAGATATTCCCAAAACTTCTTTCCGTACAAGATATGGGCATTACGAGTTCACTGTCATGCCTTTTGGTTTGACGAATGCCCCAGCTATCTTCATGGACTTAATGAATAGGGTCTGTAAACCTTATTTAGACAAGTTCATCATTGTGTTCATCGATGATATTCTCATTTATTCAAAGTCTCGAGCCGATCACGAGCAACACCTTCGCTTAACATTGGAACTCTTTAAGAAGGAACAACTTTTTGCTAAATTCTCCAAGATTGCTGCTATTAAGGATTGGAATACACTGATGACACCTACAGAGATTCGATCATTTCTTGGTCTTGCTAGTTATTATCGTCGATTCATTTCTAATTTCTCAAAGATCGCGGTTCCACTCACTGCTTTGACTCAGAAGAATAAGCCTTTTGAGTGGGGACCTAAGCAAGAAGAAGCGTTCCAAACGCTAAAACGGAAGCTCTGTGATGCTCCTGTTTTATCTCTACCCGAAGGAAACGATGATTTTGTTGTCTATTGTGATACGTCCAACTTAGGCCTTGGTTGCGTTCTTATGCAATGAGGTAAAGTAATAGCTTATGCGTCAAGACAGCTGAAAGTTCACAAGAAGAACTACACAACTCATGATCTTGAGTTAGGAGCTGTGGTTTTCACGCTTAAAATCTGGAGACATTATCTTTACGGCACAAAGTGTGTGGTTTTCACAGACCACAAAAGTCTCCAGCATATTCTCAATCAGAAGGAGCTGAACATGAGGCAACGACGCTGGGTTGAACTCATAAACGATTATGATTGCGAGATTCGCTACCATCGTGGTAAGGCGAATGTCGTAGCCGATGCGCTTAGTCGAAAGGAACAAGTCAAGCTTCATTCTGTTCGCACTCTATCTGATATTCAATCTCGTGTCCTTCAAGCTCAACGATCTTGTGTGATCAAAGGCTTAATAAAATATGAGCTACCGCTTCAACTCGAACTTAAACTCGAAAGGAAAGACGATGGTTTGCTTTATTTCAAGGATCGTTTGTGGATTCCGAAACAAGACGATCTTCGCACCTTGGTAATGGACGAATCTCACAAGCCTCGATATTCTATCCATCATGGTGCTGATAAAATGTACAAGGATCTTCGTACTCAGTACTGGTGGCCTGGTATGAAAAAGGATGTAGCCTTGTATGTATCGAAATGCCTAAGTTGTCTCAAAGTCAAGGCTGAACATCAACGACCTTCTGGCTTACTTGTACAGCCAGAGATACTGGTTTGGAAGTGGGAGAACATTGCAATGGATCTCATCACTAAGTTACCGCGTACGTATAAAAGTCATGATGCTATTTGGGTTGTTATCGATCGTTTAACGAAATCAGCTCATTTTATTCCGATTCGCAAGGATCTATCTGCTAATAAACTTGCAAAGATTTATATTGATGAGAGAGTATCTCGACATGGTGTTCCTTTGGATATCATTTCTGATCGTGATGCTCGATTTTCATCTCATTTCTGGAAGACCATGCAATCTGCTTTGGGAACCCAACTAAATCTAAGCACTGCTTATCATCCCCAAACAGATGGACAATCTGAGAGAACAATTCAAACTTTGGAGGATATGCTTAGAGCATGCGTAATAGACTTTGGTGGTAATTGGGATTCTCATCTTCCATTGATCGAGTTCTCTTACAACAATTGTCATCATGCTAGTATTAATATGGCACCATTCGAAGCTCTCTACGGTCGAAAATGTCATTCACCTGTCTGTTGGAATGAAATCGGTGAAGCTCAGCTTACTGGACCTGAGCTCATTCTAGAAACAACAGGCAAAATCAAGAAAATCCGCGATAATCTTGTGACAGCTCGAAGCCGTCAAAAGAGTTATGCAGATATGCGACGCAAGCCCTTAGAATTTCAAGTCGGCGACCGTGTCCTACTCAAGGTGTCACCTTGGAAAGGAGTGGTGAGATTTGGAAAGAAAGGAAAACTTGCACCTCGACATGTGGGACCATTTAAGATTGTGGAAAGAATTGGGAAGGTTGCCTATCGACTAGAGCTACCTCCAGAGCTTGGGAATATTCATCCGACTTTTCACGTGTCCAATTTGCGAAAGTTTTTAGCTGATGCTGATCTTCACATTCCTCTTGACGAAATCCAAATCGATGAAACGATGCACTTTGTCGAGAAACCGGTGGAGATAACGGACCGTGCATTCAAACAGTTGAAGAACAAACGGATTCGATTGGTCATGGTTCGCTGGGATTCCAAACGTGGACCAGAGTTTACTTGGGAACGTGAGGACCAAATGAAGGCGAAATATCCGCAATTGTTCTCACAAGCTTCCTCTAGTTAAAATTTCGGGACGAAATTTCCTAAAGTAGGGGAGACTGTGACAACTGTGTTCTGTAATCGATGTACAATGTAAAACAATGTGCTTTGGTGTCATTATATGTGTTTTGGTGTTATTATGTGTGTAATTATATTTGATTATTTTACAATTTAATTCGATTCCAATTTCAAGCTTTAAATCGTTTTCTGGAAGGTTATACGTAAACTGGTGCGTAAACGCAGTCAGTTTAGCGCAAAAAACACTCCGGAATAGTGACATAGGCTTAACATACCTTAAATAACCTCCACATAACTTAGAAATAAGTTTTGGATGGTTTGGTTTGTTGAAATCAAGCTTGTTCGATCGCAGGGACTATTTCTGTCAAACTGTGAAACTATATCGATTTGTATAGTAACGAACATTCTGGAACTTGATCATAAGTTAAACATACCCTAAATATCCTTTACATATCTTAGAAATAGGCTTTGAGGGGTTCGGTATGCTAAAATAAACTTTATTGATCAATAGGGACTAAAAGCGTCAAAAAATGCATAAGTTTGCATTTTCGCGCATATCTTACGTTCTGAATATATCTGGACATCCAAAAATTTATGTAAGCATTAAAATATTTCATTTTAGTGTTTGGCATAATAAAAATCCATTCGTCGCTTAATTTGGATCGTTTTTGCGTTCGACGACTCCCGTCGTAATTAACCGAACAACGCAACCGTACGACCAAACGAGCCAACATCCGAGATATTTTTGAGCACATTTTAAGTTCCCTATACTTTAACTTCATTTTAGAGCTTTGAAATGGGGTTAACAGGGCTTAAACGTGTCAAAAATGCATCAAAAACCAAGTTTGGGGCTTCAGGGGCTAAATCTGTCATTTTTGAAAGTTGCTGGTCTGCAGGTCCCTTACGGTCCGTATGGACCTTTGCTTATGGTCCGTAAGCCTTCCCTAAAACCATAGAATTGCAGAAACAATGAATCTGGCCTATTCCACTTGCTCAAATGGTTTTTACCGCTTGAATTACACACTATGGGCTGGTATTTGACGTCCCCATTGTATTCAAAACCTTGTGCCCAAATGTAAGGCCAAGATCATTCCCTCTTCTCCATGAAATGATCCTAACAGTTGTGAAATTCCTATAAATAGCAACCCCCACTTCACTTCTTTCTCACACTTGATCTGAAATCAGCTCTAAGTTGGGGTGTTTGCACTTCATACCTGAGCTATTTTAGATCAAACATCCTTCTTGGACCCTTTGTAAGTCCTCTCCTTGCTTGTTTTTGTATTTCAAGCATGAAAGTCAAACAAGTTTGACTTTCAGCTTTGACCAGTCAATGGTCAACACAAAGTTCCGTTGAACTTTGCAACGTGAGCGTAATCACGATGGTTATAGTCCCTTGTGACTATACCTACTGATTACCACGTTGACTAGGCATAGTGACGAGTCATAGTTTCGGCCAAAATGCGTATCTATGCGTATTTTGTAACCAAACTACTCTTGGGTATCAAAACCGTTTGTTTTGATATCCAAACCTGTTTTCTAACATAACTAAACATGTTTAGCATGTTTAGCTCGTCACTTTTAGATTAGTGCTTGTGTAGAGTCGTAAGTCAAGCGGACTAAACACCCGCTTAGACTTTCGAACACGACCCGTTTGGTCGATCATTAGGATCCGACCAAACATGTTTAGTGACCATAGTTGCATAGGGAATAACCTTCCGAGGTTATACCTTATGGTCGCTTAGGTTTAATTAGTTGTATGATAAGTAGTTTATATGCCTTAGGTAAATGACCAAAATGCCCTTTTCATGCATAATTGGTAATTAAGCATATGTAACATAAACTTTTGTTGCGTAACTGATTATGCAACATATTTAATCATGTTTAGGCATATAATACTTGTCATAGGACTAGTTAGACGTCTCGAATGCGCTTTTGCGCGGACGACACGTTAAAGTAGCTTAAGCTACCTTGATGGGTCACAATGGGTCGAAATCACTTAGGTTAGGTTTCGATTTAGGATGTAAACTTTGTTAAACCATGTCTTATGAGTCGCAATACTCATTTGGTTTACAAAAACTCATCCTATCCGATCTTCCGACTTAGGTCCGGTTTAATTATATAGTTATTAGGTTGCCGATTGATTCCGTGCTCCCTCTAGCTTTGCTTGGTTGTTGTTCAAGACCTCTAAGCATTCTCAGGTGAGTACATAGACCCCTCTTTTACTGTTTTTCAATTGTTTTGGGGTGATTCATATGTGCTAAATGTTTTCAAGGTTTTAACGATGGTTTTCAAAACGATTTTCGATATTATAACAATGGTTTCAAAAACGATTAAAATGGTTTATATTAAATTAATAACGATTTCGATATAGTAAACAAACTTGTTGGTTGTATTTACATAACGAATAATATCCATTAGTTTTGGCCGAACCGACCAGTATTAGGTTATGGTACCATAGGATCTGACAAATCCCGTTATCAGACTGCACCCATGGTTATGTGTGGGTTAGGTGGGTAATGACCGAATCTGTGATTGTTAATTTACCCTTTGGTGGTTTATTAATGCGAGAAGCGATAGGCGAGATAGTCGAGTCACGAAGGTTTGGATGTTATTAGCGAGATAATCAAAAGTAGTTTTCACGATTTAAGACGAGAATGATTTAAACGACTAAAGAAATTTTTAACGAATTAAACGATTTGGGTAAACGATTGGTTTTCGATTAGTGTCTAGATAACGGGACGGGTGTAATGTGATGAAAGCATGGTGGATACGCCGCTGGTACTTCTTATATATAAGTGTTTTCATCGTATTACATACCGTGGCGTTATTTAGTTCACTTGGGTAAACGATTTTGAAATGATGTCACACAAACGAGGTTGTCAAAATGATATAAACCATACGAGTTTTATTAACGAGATTTATTAACGAGTTTTATTAACGATTTAATACGAGATGTTTTACAAATTGGTTTTCTAAAACAAAATGTTTTCGAGTTAAGAATCATGGCTACGAGATTTTACAAATTATAACCAACTTGATTTGAGTTGGTTAATTATGTCGCAATACTACATTTTTCAAAACAAGGTTTTTAATTAAGTATTGCAACATGTAAACTAGCCAAGAATCCGACACTCTCAAAAACCTATGTACTCACCAGCATTTCTTTGCTGACTTTGTTTTCACATATGTTTCAGATGTTGTTGAATGATGTTGATTGCTAGGATGCATGCTCACATAGGACTGGACGAGGCCTTAGTGACTTAATAACAATGATAGACTATGTTTAAAATGTTTATTTAGATTTCCAGACAATGTAAATATTTAATGTTTAATAAAACGAAACTTCAAATTTCCGTGTGTTTTGAAACAATGATTCTGTTACAACATTCCCCGACGATTCCGCCGTGATTTGTTGTTTTACGCGGTCGGGGTGTGACAGATGATGAGACTGTACCTGCGCCGGAGATTTTTACGTCAGACACTGAGAGTGACCCTGACATGTTGACCAAAAACGAGGACGACTGCCAACCATCCGCGCTGCCAGACTCTGGTGATGAATTACCCTTGCTGATGGCTTCCTTGACAAGAAACTTCCTGTCATTCTTGTTTCGGTCCACGACCACCTTATCATTTGGACACTTCGATGACGAGCACATCGTGGCTCCGATTCTCGACGCCGTACATCTCGTGGTTATTTTCCCCGAGAATCTGCCTCTTTGACAAATTGTTTGATGACGACGTTAATTTGCTTATTGATGGTCCTTCCGTTGACACCCAGGGTGATGGAAAGTTAGATGAGGACGTTGTTACTGACTTTACTTTTTGAGATCCCAATTATCAAACTATCATCTGATTCTAGTATACACTCGATTTCAGACTCCTTTGAGTCTGCGATATTTACGACTTTACAAACAGGCAGGTTACCGCTTTTTGCTCCAGACACGGACGATGACGCCGCTTTGACTACTGCACTAACACCTTCTCAAGACCACATACCCTCACACGCCCCAGGACCTGCCCCTGAGGCAGCTCCAGTTCCTTGCGGGCCAGCTTGATGTTGCACCTGCTGAACCTGCTTAAACGTGACCTTATTTCCTTTGGACTACTATACCTTGCACTCCTCTTACCAGACCCAGTACCTGCACCTATTGAATCTCCTTTTGTTGAGACATTTCTACCGCACCTGCACCCGCTGATGTTGCACCTATGAAGACCGACGTCCATTGCACCGACATGCCTACCGCTTTCTTTCAAGACATACCCGCACCCCGGGAAGGCGCTCCAGGTCAGCACCCGCATAACGATTCTTTTGCTACGGCAACATTTTTCCTAACTTTACAAGTCACACCGTTTGCTACATTCACCTCTACCACGCTGGACAAGTCATTTCGATGGTTCCTATGCTACACTATGTTGATTTTAGACCCTTGTCCTCCCTCACATTATGGAGGCTACACACGGGATGAGTACACCTGTCACATCAGCTACAGTTTGAGGATATAAGTCGCAGAATGATGGAGCTTGAGTTGACACCACAACCTCCACCCTGTTTATTGCCAGTATACTTTGATCCTCCACAATTATCAAAGACTTCTTTTGCGCTCTCATCTGCTGCTATGACGCCTTTTCCAGGTTTTTGATGCTCGTTTCTTTTACTATCGAGCGGTAGATCAGTTAACTACTTCGATGTATATACAAGCTCGAGGAGGAGTTTACGCGTGCTAGCGGTTACTTTCTTTCCTCCTCCACCTCAGTCACCAGTGTAGTTGATTTCTGGATTTATGCGGATTGCATTACACTTGGGTAAAGACACTAATGATAAGCCGGGATTGCGGAGACTTTTGAAGACCACTTCTGACTACGTAATTTTGATACACTAATATACGTGTTGGACAAGGGTAGGGTGACCCTGTGTCCCTTCTGATGTGATACATTATGTAAGATACAGTGATTGTGGCCGGAGGATAACGAAAGCCCAATCATCTTTAAACATGCGACAATACTTATGACAAATAACTAATGAAAAACTCAGTCGCTATATTCCCACTAAGCACACTGTTGATCAGCATATTTGTGCTATAACTATAATGCTACATGCTTACTTGCTACGTTCCTATTTACAAGTTGTGCAATAATTGTGATGATACGTGGTTGAATGTTATAACGACTGCGTATATACATATATGTAATATACCTCTGAGGTCTTATTCGTTAAATAGAGACTCATGTGCTCGTGTCCTTAACAAGACCTGACCTAACCAACTTTCTTCTTGGAAGATGTCGACTCAAGGGAACACCGATACCAACAACCCTATGCCAACGACAGAGGTGGAATTTCAAGAACGCCTCTTACAGGTCGTCGCACAGTACGAGGCCCTTCGCTCTGAGCGCAGCGGAGGTACCTCGGGAAATAACCCACCCAACGGTAATGTTTAGTCCTTTAAGACACATTACAAAACGTTTGGACATTTCCACAAGTGCTTTGCTAATACCTTACGCGAATAATGTTGCTTGTATCGCAGGCTGCACCTACAAGCAGTTCTTAGGCTGCCAGCCCCTACATTTCGACGGCACTGGGGGTGTCGTAGCCTTTGTGCGCTGGGTTGAGAAGACGGACACTGTTTTGCGTGCGAGCAAATGCGCCCCAGAGCACCAGGTCACGTACATTTCCGGACTATTCCAAGATGGGGCTCTGTCATGGTGGAAACTCCAGGTTCAGACGATGGGCGAGGCTGTTGCGTATGCTTTATCATGGGACGAGCTGAAAGAGCTAATGCATAAAAAGTACTGTTCGAGAACAGAAAACCAGAAGGTGGAAACTGAGTTCTGGAACTTGAAGATGGAAGGTCCAAAAATAGCTGAGTATGTGGAGAAGTTCCAAGTTCTGTCGCGTATCGTTCCTTACATGGTAGATCCAGAGTTTATGAAGATTGATCGTTTCATTTGGGGATTGGCACCCCAAATCATGAGCATGGTGTGACATCAAAGCCTGCAACGATCACTGAGGCCATCAATCTAAGTGTAGCCTTGACTGAAGAGGCAATCAGGATGAACAAATTTTCAACCTCTGAGGGGAAGAAGGAGACTCAGGTAGAGTCATCTGGAGACTACAAGAGAAAGTTAGCAAATTTCAAACAGGGTACCCAGACGAGTAGCAACAACAAGGCCAAAAAGAGAAAAGAGTACATGGGTAAACTACCTAAATGCGACAGGTGCCGACGTCATCATACCGGGCGATGTAAAAATGGAAAGTGTGACAACTGTGGCAAAGTGGGACACAACAGGGAAACGTGTTGGCGTGAGACGAAGCGTGGAAAGAAAGGAAAGGGGAAAGGTAAGGGATGTTATAACTGCGGTGATATGGGGCACTTTAGGAAAGATTGCCCAAGGGAGATTAAACAAAATCATGAGAATAATGTCTAACACCGGAGCTAGGGAAGCACGCCAGGATCCAAACATGGCCATCGGTACGTCTCATAGTAGTCAATGTTATGCGTCTGTGCTATTTGACATTATTGTCAGATTTTAGCTTCAAAATATACTTGTTTTAGCAGTACGTAAGATAGATATCTAGTACTTGATAAGAACCAGTCAAGGAAAAGTCTTGGCGTGGTAACGGGAATGGACCAGTTGTCAAGCAATCGGGCGGAAGTTGGTATCCGCACCCCGATGGCGAACGAAGGAAAGATCGTGGCTCATGGAGCAAGATACGCCTCTACAGATGACTAATTTCTTGAAGGCGCAAAAATTGTTGCGTAAAGGATGTGTTGCTTTCTTGGCTCATGTCGTGGACAAGGGAGCCGAAGAACCAAAACTCAAAGATATTCCCGTGACAGGGAAGTATCCCGAAGTCTTTCCCAAAGACTTGCCAAAAACTACCTCCTCAACGACAAGTTGAATTTCGCATCAGATTGATTCCAGGCGTCACGCCTGTAGTCAATACACCTTAACGACTTACACCTTCGGAGATGCAAGGATTGACAGTGAAGCTTCAGAAGTTCATAGAGAAGGAAGATAACAGACCAAAATTCCCTTTTGGGTAATCCTAATTCTGCTCGTTAATAAGAAGGACGTCACCTTTCGAACTGACATCAAACTACCAGGAGCCGAACGACTTAACCAACAAGAGTTGATAACTCTTGCTAAGGATCAATGAATTATTTAATTTACTGTGAGGATTCAACTACTATTTCATGACCGACCGTTGATCGAGTGTCATTAGCTGTGACTCCAGGAAGAAAGCATGCCGGAAAATGGCGGGACCATAATTTGTTTTAGACGTACACAAGAATGGTGCTTCCTACACGATGCACAGAACGATACTACACCAAATACGAAACCCTGAGAATCTAGGAAACACGTACTTAGGACCATCGGGAACCCAGGTCCAAATTCACAAAGCTGGTTGATTAGGAACCACATCTGTTGACTCAAGCAAACACCATTAACTTGACATATATACCAATTCAGTTGACCAAACATAAAGTACCTAAACTTCTTTGTTGAAATCTTTACTTTTGTTTCTAGCAAATAGATGTTTGCATCTCTACTCCCCTAGATAGTAGTTGCATCGCGCTGATTTTCTTCGCTAAGAGCGAACACACATTTGTTTCGATACTTGGTCATTTCTTCATTTTAGCAAGTACTTATTGTTTCAGTACTCGGAGACTTTCATGACATACATGCGTCATTTGTTACGCATGTGGCTTCGTTTCGAACAAACTCTTCATTGAAATTCAAATATTATGACGCTAAACCTAATTACTGATTCGTGATTCGAATGACCTACATTATTGTTATTATTGGCTCTCTTGTTACCAAGTCAACACACTTTCTTGAAACTGCTTTCTTTCAAGTTACCTTCATAGTTCATCATCGTAGCCATGTTGGGATTCCCTAGTTGATGCATACATTGACTATCGGATTACGCCAGAACCAAGTTCAATTGCTTGAACTTATTCTTTTCGCACATTCAGTTTAAGACGTCATATGATGTATTGAGAGCATCATATTCAAATCATTGGCAAAGATTCTTTTGTTTCGAGTCGTAGTAGAATTGTTTGGTCTACGACTTCACTAAATCATTTGCTGGTTATGACACCTTGTGGGGATACTTTCACAAAATTGAGGCTTGCGCTTATTTGGTTACTCACTTCAAACACGGATTTAATTGATTATTTGATAACTTGCACTAAATCCGTTTTGTTTATCACAATTAAATCGGACTCAACACAGTTGTGTGTTGAGGCAAGGGTACATAGATTCATTTCATATCACAGTGTACCTCCTAACGATTCTTTTATGGTCGATCGAATGCCTTGCGGTACTTATTGCTTTCTCACCTTCGATCAAAAACAGTGGCTCTTTGATGTTCCGTATTCAACTGAAAACTTTATGACATTGTGTAAATCAAATCTTCAGGCTTGTTTCGGTACATTTTCATTTGATTTCAAACACGGTGAACTTATTCAGTTACCACTATTATTGAATTGCGTCATTACTACACCTTGTGGAGTCATTACAAACTTGTAGCTTGTGCTACTCATGGTCGACCGTCTCACACGAGACTACATATACTTCTGTTTGACTAATCATTTAAACATTCCGATGCAACTATGAATTAAGACAATAATACACCAGAGTTGTCACACCCCAACCGATGGCGGAATCATCGGGGCGCGGCACTGAGCGAAACAGATTGTCCAGGAATTTCCATAACAACTATCATTACCATTCAAATTAAGTTAACATGTCCCATACCATGTCTCAAATAGCAAAACAAGTTATTACAGACAAAAACTAAACAAATATTTTGTTCCGACAACTCAGATTTAAACATAATTAATTTATTTATTGGTTTCTAGGACTCCAATTCCTAGCTTCGATTTCATCACAGCACAAAGAGTAAACATGCAACCTAAGCACCTGTCACATACGTTAAAATAGAGTCAATACATTAAATGTAAAGGTGAGCATACAAGTTTGATAATAGCATATAGAGTTCGAATTCGTTTACGCATAACCAGCACATACACATAGTGAAATGAAGCACGTTAGTTATCGACATAGATCCATCGATACCAATGACTGCGGGTTGACTGCCCGAGGCAGTTCGCAATACATGATTACCACTGTAATCCATGCAAGTAAAAGGTCCTTAACAACCCCCGTGTGAACGGGTGCTGAGTCCAAACTATAGTACTATCGTTGCTAAGGCAGCTAGACAGCATTCCATGTGTAAACATAACAAACAAGCATTCATAAGCCACGTATAACATGCAATAATGGTTAAGCGTTAGATGGCTTGAGTAGTGTGATAGTTGTAGTTTGAATAGTTGTAACGTATGTAACACCCAAAAGTGCTAAAGCAAAAAGGGTTCGAGTATACTCACAGTGATATGGATTGAAGGGAGCGCTTTACAGCGAGTACGATTAGCCTGGATAGATCCGATAACGTAACGATAAGTGACGCGTAAAACAGTGCAGGTGAGAGTGGGTAGGATGACTGATCATGCGGATCAGTTATCCGTGAATAGAAGTCATCCGTGCGCATGACCTATCCGTCCGGATGGTGATGCGTGCGGGTAGTGCTCCATCCGGATGGGTCATCCGTGCGTGTGACTGTCCGTGCGGGTGGTAACCCATGCGGACTAGTTATACGTGCGGACGACCTATCCGTACGGTTAGATTGCTTGTGTGGATAAATGTTCAAGTGGATTGTTTCTTCCTAAGATGTGTTTGTGTATGATGGCTTGTGCTTTGGAGTTTTCGTTGTAGCATTTAGAAAACACCAAGGTGCTTCTACCTTTCAAGCCGGCCGCGCGGACGGCGGTCCGTGCGCATGGTAGTCCGTGCGTACGGCTTGGCCGTGCGGATGAAGTTTGTTTGATTTTCATTTTAAGGCCTTAGTATCTCATGATCCGAAGAGTAATCCATTCAGAGGTCGTCCGTCCGGATCGCTCATTCGTCCATACTCAAACCTCATTTGGGAAGTGGGTCCCAAGGGTAGTCCGTGCGGATGACAACCCGTGCGTTTGACCTGTACGTGCGTATGGGCTCGTCCGTGCGGATAGCTTGTCCGTGCGGAAAATCTGGTTGTTCCGTTCGTCTACACTTGGTTTCTGTTGTCGTTTATCGAGACGTTCTGAATACGTGGCAACCACCTGGAGTTGCGTTCTCACCCGCGTGACTAGACTGGTCAGGAACCACCCTAACTTGGCCTGTCGGCGACTCACAACGGTCATCCCGGTTAACCCCGTAATCAGTTGTCTATGGGTAGGATTCCAGCTCTGGAACTAGGGCATCACTATTGACGAGTAGAGCACTAGGACTGATCGGATTCGTACCGGTTTTAAGAGCAAAAGAAGGAGAGAACTTAGGTTTATTTCTTTCAACTCTTTTGTCCTTAGAAAAGTTTAGATCTAGGTGAAATTAATGTGAAAACTTGTAGAAATCGTTTGGATCTGGGATATTCTTGGTGGAATGAAGCCAAGCATGAAGTTCTTATGAACTTCATGATGACGTCACCCGTGGATACCTCAAATCCGGATGATTTCATGGTTAAAATCGTAGATTCGAAAGGTAGAAGTGTGTAGAATTGTGTAGTGATTAAAGATGTACAAGAATTAGTGCAAGATCTTACCTGGATTGAGAGAAATCTGAGAAAAGGTGAAGAATGCGTGTGGTTCGGACGTCACTTGCCAAAAGTGGAAAAAGTGGAGAGTGACCCGTGTATTTATAGGATGCCAAAAAGGGAAAGGGGTGAGCCGTGCACATGGCGCGCACCCGGGTAGGCTATCCGCGCGGACTGGCCATCCGTGCGGACTGGCAATCCGTGCGGGTTGGCCATCCGTGCGGATGCCACCTCCTTGGGTGAGCTCGATGCGATGTTAATTCGGCTCTGATTTGCGAGCGGTTCGATAGGGTTTCCTAATTTAAATGACTTTCAGTCCCAACTACTTCTTATAGGTTTCGACTCGGAGCTCGGGTTCGGGTTCGTTTTATATTCGAGTTAGATTTCGAGTTCGATTGAGTTCGCTTGATTTTCCCAACATAAAATAACATAAAATAAACATGCACAGGTAACACGTAAGGCACACACACACGTGTAACGGCAAGTAAAATACACAGCTCGAGTTACGATCTGATGTCGATTTGATTAGTATAGCATGATTAACTTTATCGCATTGTTACTTCCTATCGTTCATAGTCGTAGATCGATTGAGATACGGGGTGGTGCTTGCAATGTACGACACTTACTCCACATAATCTAAATATCATACAAACAATTCTACGAGTCACGTCGCGCGAAATCGGTCGTTGACTTTGACCTTGACTTTGACTTTCACTCGTGAAAACACGGGGTGTTACAAGAGTCGCTTGTATTTCATTCGGTGTATTCTCGCAATTCAAGAATGTCAACACACTAAACCTTTCCATTCATTTATTCGGAAGTTGACAGACCATCTTCATGTTACTATCACATTTGAGTTGTTGATTTTAAATTCATATAGCGGATGCTATGGTTTGTGAAAACTCGTTTGCATTTTCCGATCGATCGTTTGAGAATCTTATTAGCCAAAACTCCTCTTTTGTGGAACCCCCCCTGCTTGCTGGATTACACTAGAATATACGTCAAGTACGTCTTGTACCTTTGACATCAAATGCTAAATGAACATACTTTTTTTTACCATAGGGTTCGGGTGTTACATATTCTTGGACTCACCTGATGTGAGTAAGCTTTGATTCAATTTGGCGATTATCTGCCTCGGTATTATTCATATACATACACGTGTGACGTAACTATAAGGAGTTAAGGTAGTACAAATTTCAAGGACGAAATTTTCTTAACGGGGGGAGAATGTGACAACTGTCAAATTTGCATGCATCCGTACAATTAATTAATATTAAATTTGTGCTTAATGACTGTGCTTGATTACCGCTGTGATTAAACTGCTTACCGAATTCTGTTACATACATACACATGCATCACATTTTATACTGTCACTCTATTATTTACACACAAACATTAGTGACAAACTTGATGCACAAAGCACAGTAGCACAGTGAGCGGATGACCATAAAAACATGCTGACAATGCCAGCACCTAGACAAACAATATTTTTGAGGCCCAGTATGAGCCGGGAATAAAGTACTACACTAGTAGTGAGTGTAGGGAGGTGAGGATCATAAAACTGCGTCACTAGGTGATAGTTATAGTCCCCGGAAGTGCCTAAAACATACTATAAGTGCAGAATTCTGCACTAAATACCAAAATTCAGCATTTAATAATGCTGGTAAAGTGCAAAAACTTGGTAAAATAATCCTAGGTACTTTCCAAAGTGTTGGGAAATTTATGTGTCACTAAAAATAATATAAAAGACACTTTAAAGCTTTATTTAGCACTTTAACGGATCAACATCCAACCGAACAACCGGACTTTACCCGGAACATAAAAATATTGCCAAATGCATTGTTTTTACTTTTCTGAGTTAGTTAGGGTCCCCGAACACCCTAACACGCTTTATAATTAACAAAACACCTTCAACCATTAACTTAACTTTTAAATCTAACTAGATTTGTAACTAAACCTTGGAACCCAACTAGACCCCCCCCCTTCGAACCGGTTAGGGAACAAGTGGGATCCACCATGATTTTATTTTAGTTATTTATTAGATATGTTAGGTACTTTTGGTAGCATAGAACACATTGGTTAAGGACTTGATGGAGGGTTATAAGACTTACCATTAGACCAAGAGCTCTCATTTCACAACCCACATTCCACTCAACACTTTCTCCTTCCCTCCTTCCTTGCTTACGGCAGCCACCACCATCCACCATACCACCACCCTCAACCTTCCATTCAAGCATTTTCCATACACTCAAAGGTGCAAGAGGTCCGACAAGTAAGCTTGGTGCACTCGGAAGCTCAAGGACCGCTCTAGTTTTCTTTTATCCACCACTTTTTACGCTTTGAAACTTCCCTAGCCTTGTGCTAGAAGTAAGTGCTTTAAATCTTCATCTTGTTCTTATTTTTGGTGGATAATAGTTGAAAGAATGATAAATATTAAGAAACACTAAAAACATAAACAAGGTCATGAACATAAGAGTTTTACATAAAGGTCATGAGATGAAAGATAATACTACATGATAAATCTTAGATATATAAGTGATAACCTACTGTAAAAGACTCACATTATGATATAAATCGTTATTAGAAGGAATGATAATCGTAGGTGTACATTTTAGTAACATTTAACCTATAAACAACTTGCTGATTTGCATTTTCAGCCACCTTCAACTGGCTGTAACCAGATCATAACGTAACGAAAAACTGATTTTCTTGATTCTATAACATGTTATTATGAAATACGGTTCTAATGGAACTGGAATCACAATTTTTGGACTTCGTTTGCTATTTTTAAAGGGTCGTTTTCTAACAGCAACTAAAGCTGCATTTTTCTGCTGAAAATATGTGTTGTATTTTTCGTCATAACTTGAGTTCTGTGAAGAATTAGCTCATGAAATTTGTACTGTAGATGACCACTGATGTATTTGTAATTCTCCCACTGGAATTACATAAATCGGACGTACAGGGTATTTTAAATAAATTATTCCGTGGACTGCAGTCAGAAAAAGATGAATCTGAATGCATTCCGAAAAATGATTTTCTATAAAATATTGGTGCTAATTTGGACCCCGATATTTTTACACAATAATATTTGGATCGTATAAGACATTCTGTAAAAATTTGGGAATTTTTGGAATAAGATAACTATTTTATTAAAATACCCAAAAACAGCCCAGTTTTGTATATTAAAACTGAAGCGATATAAGTAGTATTTTGCATGCCTAAATGTCGGGTTGGTTATTTGAAAGCGATCTAACGTGTTATATGTTAAAGAAAATGATATGCTATTTAGCATGGACACCTCCATTTACAAAGGAGACTATGACGAAATTTTCTGAAAATCCTAGCACTTAGAAAATATTTTCTATATAAGGGTTACAAGTGTATTTTATAACTTGTGTTTCAGATATAAACTTCGCCATAAATTTTGTTACTAAATACAAAGTATCGGAGGTTGGTTTTTCGCGAATAAAAATGGGTAAATATGTATTTAGAATATGTATTTCATACTAAGACACTTGTGTGATCATTTGTATATTTTGTGAACTAGTTATATTATTTTAGGGTAAAATAATATAACTTACAAAATAACACGGAAATTACAACTCCAAAATAATACCAAATTGCAAGGAATAAAATACACAAAGTATGAGATACCCCCCATCCTTGGGAAGGAAATGCGAATACAAATACATGAGAAGTATTACTACAAAAATATTGTTTAACAAATTATTCCAAAAGAAAATGCAAGTTAAAATATTTATTATTTTAACAACCAATTATATAACTTGGAATACTACCAAAGACACTTTTAAACGTAACTCAAAGGCACCAATCAATATTAAGACAAGGCACGACCCGTTCGTCTAATAGACGTTAGTACACATGTAGGTAGTCGTGCGTTCTAGTGGAAGCTTCGAGTTACATTGGATACGAAGACGCAAAACAGTGAGTTCATGTCCCCCTTTTCTTTTAACTGTTTTCAGTTTTATACTTCGGGGGTGAAATACATGTTACGTTTATTACAAATGTTTTATACATGGTATGATTAGCTAAGGAATTTACTGCTAGATCACGTGAATGGATAGGCTATTATCGTAAGACCATTAATCCTTGTATAAGGACCGAGAGGCATGAGTGATAGATCTATTGGGTGTTGCGAGCCCCACACATGGGCCAGCGTGTGGCTGCATGTGGTGACTATGTCGTTCCGCCGGAAGGACCGGTATGAAATACGCGTTACAGGTTTGAGTGCTTCCTAGACCATGTCACTTATTAATGTATTAGCTACACATTAATTGATCTGTTTTTTTTTTCCTTATTGCTACATACCAAGGGCATACATTTATACAGACACATTTTAACGATTTATGCAGACACACATTAACGATTTATACAAACTCACATACACATGAACTCGCTCAACTTTTGTTGATGTTTTTCAAACTACATGTATTTCAGGAAATTAAGTATGGATCTGGCGGGCGTTGGAGTTTCAAGTCATGTTAAGTATAAAGATGTCATCCATGGTTTTTTGGGTTTGGCCAGTGTGTCTTAATCCTGGACGAGACACGTCTTCCAAACTTTGATTACAACTATTATCTTTGACGAGTCCTTAGCAAACTATTACACAATTCATCTGGTTTGTAAAACTTAAATTTGAAGTCTACGTTTTAGACAATGTTGTTATGTTTTAAACTCATTTTATGGATGACAAATCTTTGATATTATCATATAGATTGTTTGATATCATTGAATGCAATGATAACAAGTAAGTCACCCCATAATCACGCTTCCGCAAAAGTCAGGGTGTGACACTTAATGACATAATAACAGTGATAGTCGATATGTAACTCGTTTGTTTCATGCTAAAACAATGTAAATTACTTAATGAATAAATAAAACGAAACTCTTTTTGTATTCCATGGTTGTGAAACAATAATTCTGTTACAACACTCCCCGACGTTCCACCACGATTTGTTGTTTTACGTGGTCGGGGTGTGACAACATAAACACAGAAGCACGTAATCAAGTAAAGCACAGAAACACAAGAGGCAGTCAGAATACAGAAACCTATCATTCACAGTCCGCGAGTGTTCAAGAGTAGCGATTGCGATTAGCGAGTACACAGCGAGTAGTATAGTACAGCGTATGACATAGTGTACGATCATCCACAAATATCAGCGATTTGTCAGCGTTTTGAGGTAGATGTGCAGGGCGGTTCATGTGTGTCGATCAAAGCGAAGAGTGAAAAGCGAATAATCCACCAAAAGTCGAAACACATAGTAAATAAAATCACATAAAATACGTAAAAACGACAAATATAAGAGTCGGCAGTTGCGAGCTCAGAATCGAAACATATAAAATCGGGTATTGATTGTCTAAAGCTAGGTAGACATTGACTACCCAAAGTGGTTTGACTATTCACAAGGGCCTTTGGTACACATTTCAGCATTCGGGACTGTGCTTTCGCCTCGAATTTGGGCGAATGACACGCATCCTTCCAGTTACAGCGTGTCTCCAAGTCGTTGGAGTCCGTCGAGACTTTGGTGAGAGTCTTATTAAAGCAAAATAGAGCACGGAACAAGTCATCAAGGTTCGGGTTTTCACCCCTGACTTAACAAATTTGTTCCTGTTTTGATAAAATAGGAAGGGAAATTTGCGTCAAAGTATGGATTTCACTCCTGATCCAACGCAAATTCTCCTGCTTATAGATAAAATGCGGGTCGAACAAGCGATTTAGTCGAGAGTTTGCAGTTTTCACACCTAATCTCGACCCAAATAACTCGTTCATTTTTCGAAAATTAGAGTGCAGTGATAGGGTAGTGTAAGCGAGGATAGCGAGAAATAGCAAGTAAGCTTGTGCAAAAACCCTTCAGGATAAGCACAAGTCGGTCTGTTGGTACTTAACTATAGACTAGGTCGTTTCTAAGACATTGACCCAGACTAGGTCGAGTCTTGCCTAATTCCCTATAGCTATGGCTCTGATACCAATCTGTCACACCCCAACCGATGGCGGAATTATCGGGGCACGACACTGAGCGAAACAGATTGTCCATGAGTATCCATAACGACTATAAATTACCAGATATCTAAAACGTCATGTCCCATACCATAACATACCAAAATAAAACAGTTATTACAAATAATTGTCTCACAAACAACTACTGATCCGACAACTCAGATTTCAAAATAGACAATTCATTTATTTGTTTCTAGGACTCTTTCCTAGCCTCGATTTCATCACACAGCAAAAAGGCGTCCTAGCATCTTAAGCACCTGCCACATACGTTAAAGTAAAAGTCAATACACATAGTGTAAAAGTGAGCATACAAGTTTGATAATAGCATATTAGAGTTCGAAATCGTTTACGCATAACCAGCACGTACAACGTGTGATGTGAAGCACGTAAGTAATCGACATGATCCTATCAATACCAATGACTGCGGGTTGACTGCGCAAGGCAGTTCGTAACACATATTCACCAATGTGAATCATGTGATTAATAGTCCTTAACAACCCCTGACTGAACAGGTGCTGAGTCCAAACTATAGTACTATTGTTGCTAAGGCAGGTAGACATCAATCTATGTGTAAACATAACAAACAAGCATTCATCGAGTCACGTATAACATGCAGTAGCGGTTAACGTTAAATTATTGCGTAGTGTGTTTGATGTGATTTAGAATAAGTAACGTATGTAACACCCAAAAGTGCGTAAGCAAAAAGGGTTCGAGTATACTCACAGCGATGAGAGTTAATGGATTGAAGGGTGTGCTAGAGTGAGATTAGCCTGGTCAGAACGATAGCATAAGCGACGAGTGGTGCGTAAAACGGTGCAAAGGAACCAAGTGTCGAACAGCTACCCGATCGGATGGCTACCCGATCGGATGGTCATTCGATCGGACGTCAATCCGGTCGGATGGTCATCCGATTGGATGGCCATTCGGTCAAATTGACATCATGTCTGGTTAAGATGTGTTTGTGTATGATGGTTTGTCTTTTGAAGTTTTCGTTGTATCATTTTAAAAATAGAGAAGTATCTCTACCCTTCAGGTCGGTCGATCGAACGGTCGTTCGATCGGACGGCAATCCGATTGGCGAGGCTTCTCAGTTTGAGAACAAGTTCACAGCAGGACGGTCACTCGATCGGATAGCAATCCGATCGGGTGGCAATCTTGTGCATTGAACATGTTGAAAATTTTTTAAAGGTCAAGTCCCAAACGTCACACGATCGGTCGGTCGCTCGATCGGATGGCAATCCGATCGGGCGGTAATCCATTCAACGTTCAGAAACTTGAATAGTTTGAATAAAAGTTTAAGTATGGAACCAAGTGTAACCCGATCGGATGGCCGGTCGATCGGATGACAATCCGATCGTCTTGGCACCTGATTCTGTTTGAAGTTTTGTAGTTTTGAACGACGTTATGATAGCCAGCTTAAACAATAGAAACCTCCTCTTGACCCAAGTGACCCGATCGAACAGGAATCACCCTAGTCCGACCAATTCACGGTTCAAGATGGTTGTTCATGTTCAAACCCGAAATCAACTATCTCTCGGATAGAATTCAGATCTAGAACTGATACATCACTAAGAATGAGTAAAAGATCAGGACAAGCTCTGATTCCATCGGGTTTGAGTGCATTGAGTGTAAAAGAGTTGAAAGAAAGTTAGAAACCCATCTTTCAATCCTTTTCACCATGAATATGTTCAGATCTATGCAAGATCTTTGTTCATTCATGTGGAAATCGTCCAAATCTAAGTTGTACTTGGTGGATTGGAGCCAAAACATTAAGTTCATAAGAACACCATGATAACATCATCCCAGAACACCTCAAATCCACTGATTTCACGGTTAAAAGTTGAGATTTGAAAGAGAGAATGATGTTGAAGTGTATGTAGATCATAGAAGTACAAGATTTTTGGTTGAAAACTTACAAGAATAGCGAGAAATCGAGGGAAATAGAGCTTGAATGCGGCTGGTTCGAGTAGAGAGCTGTCACCATCAAGTGAGGTGACAAATGGGGGTATTTATAGGGTTTCCTAAAAAGGAAAGTGGGGAAAAGGATGGTCGATCGGGTGGCAGTCCGATCGTGTGGCAGCCCGATCGGGTGACAACTCGATCGGATGGCAACCCGATCGGATGGCAATCCGATCGGATGGCAATCCGATCGGATGGCTACCCGGTCAGTTGCCCACTTGATCCATGAGTCCGGAGCGATGAGTTTAGTTGTTTCGATTCGCGTGTTGAGCGTTGCGATGCGATTTGAGTTATCTATTAATCCCAACTACTATATCTATCATACAATCATCCTAATTAACTTGCGTTTAGCGTTTGCGATTCGATTGCGATAGTGTTTCGATTAATCACCACAATATAACCATAATTAAACATGCGTATTTCAGGCTGCAAATGCGATTCGATTGCGATAGTGTTTCGGGTAACATATAAAAGGCACGCACACGTAACACAATATCTAGAATGCGTATTTCAGGCTGCAAATGCGATTCGATTGAGTCGATTAGCGATTAATATGAGATTAAACCTCGATTATTAACAAGTACTTCACATAATACAACTAATGCGATAAAATAAATTGATTATCTATAAGTCAAAGAAGTCAAAGCAGTAGTTAAGCAAGGAATGATAGATCGCCGTTAGCAATCTTTTCTTCCTTTGACTTCAATCTTGACTTTGACTTTGACTTCCGAAACACGGGGTGTTACACGAAAGGCAAGGACCGGGGCTAGCGACGAAGGGGTATCGTCGGTCTGAGGGGAAGAAAATAGGACAGTCAGGTAAGGAAGATAAATCACACTTGAAATGTGACCGCTGCGGTATAACCAAGCATATAAAAGATCAATGCTTTCGCCTTGTCGGCTACCCTGACTGGTGGACCGATGGCCACAAGAAAAACATCAAAGCCACTGGACCAGAAAAAGGCAAAGCCTATGCTGCTATGAGCACCAAAGAAACCGTCGATGGCACTGATCGGAAAACTCCCACCGGATTCGGGGGAGTAGCAGCGGCGGCGATGTGCAATGAAGAAGATGATACTTGGCCCTTTTTTTGTGGAGACAGGTACAGGGGGTGAAAGACCATGTGTCTTGAAACCTACATTCTCTTTTTACAATATATCCAAAAGATTCTCTCAAAAAATCCCCTCTAGAATCTGAGAGATTAAAAAACACAAGTTTTATTTATTTTTTAGAAGAAAGTGTCAAAAATTGTAAAAAGAGGTCTTTTGTTAGCAGTGTGGCAAATATGGTTCAAAATCACAGTATGAATCGTGAATTGTCATGGATATTTGATTACGGAGCAACAGATACTATGACTTATGACTTATCAGACTTTGCCACACCAGATGTAACAACACTCAAAAACACATTACAAGAAACCCTAGTTGAGACCCAAAACATGTACGACGCAAACTGAAACGAAAAATCAGGATTTAGGGTTTGGGGGGTCATGGGGGGTACCCCTAAACCTTTCGCGACATGAGAAAGGTACCAACACGTGTCAAAACCAGAGGTCATCGACACCACAGGGCTAGAAACACAACAAGGCAGGTCTAGACAAAATAGGTCTCTCAGGCGATACGCGGAAGGATCCCTTGATCCTGTCGCGACACGTGGGAGAGTCCAATTTAGGGTATAAATAGCCTGGCCTGGGACTTGAATTTCTGTACCATTTCAATCGAAAATCAAAATTTCTGTCTCTCTATATCTCCATTACTTTCTAGTAATACACCCCTAATTCGCGAAGCTCTGCCTGGCCTGGGAGATAAGCCAACTAGGTCTACAAAATTCATCTCTGTGATGAAAACAGTAAGTTATGCAAGGAAGGATCACTAGTGTATATGATTTCTATAATCATTAACACTAAAGGAAAAGACTTAAAAGATATTCCCGTAGTATCTAAATTCTCAGATGTTTTTCCAAAAGAGTTACCTGGATTACCGCCAGATAGAGAGGTTGAATTCAGAATTCACCTATTACCAGGGACAGCACCGATTGCCAAGTCACCTTACCGTTTAGCACCGGCAGAAATGCAGGAACTGAAGAACTAATTGGACGAACTTTTGGAGAAAGGTTTCATACAGCCTAGTTCATCACCATGGGGAGCACCAATCTTGTTTGTCAAGAAGAAGGACAGAACAATGCGTATGTGCATTGATTACCGGGAATTGAACAAGGTTATGATTAAAAATCAGTACCCATTATTGAGAATCGATGAACTGTTCGATCAACTTCAAGGAGCTCGATTCTTTTCTAAGATCGATTTACGCTCAGGATATCATCAATTGAAAGTACATGAAGAAGACATTCCTAAAACTGCTTTCAGAACAAGGTATGGACATTATGAATTTATAGTCATGCCATTTAGTTAAACCAATGCCCCAGCTGCATCTATGGACATGATGAACAGAATATGTAAACCATATCTGGATAAATTCATAATTGTCTTTATAGATGATATTCTCATTTACTCTAAGAGTAAAGAGGATCATGCAAAGCATTTGTTTATACTTTTAAATTTGCAGAGAAAAGAAAAGCTTTACGCTAAATTTTCAAAATGCGAATTTTGGTTAAAAGAAGTGCAATTCCTTGGACATTTGATTAATCATGAAGGAATTCATGTGGATCCCAAAAAAATCAAGGCAATTACTAAGTGGAAAGTCCCTGAAGCACCAACGGAGGTGAGAAGTTTTCTTGGACTAGCAGGCTATTATAGACGTTTTATTCAAGATTTTTCTAGAATAGCCATTCCCTTAACAAAATTAACCTGCAAATCAATTAAATTTGAATGGGGACCAAAACAAGAGGTACCTTTTAAGATTCTAAAGCAAAAGTTAACCAACGCACCCATACTAGCATTACCAGAAGGAACTGAAGACTTAGTATTTTATTGTGATGCTTCTAAATTAGATTATGGATGTGTGTTGATGCAGCGTCAAAAGGTTATAGCCTATGCCTCTAGACAACTTAAGAATCATGAAGAGAATTATACGACCCATGATCTAGAGTTAGGAGCAATTATTTTTGCCCTTAAGATTTGGAGACACTATTTATATGGAAATAAATTTGTAGTCTTCACAGATCATAAGAGTTTAAGATACGTTTTTGGGCAAAATGAATTAAATATGAGACAGAGATGCTAGATGGAGATTCTTAGTGATTATGATTGTAATATCCAGTATCATGCAGAAAAAGCTAATGTAGTAGCTGATGCTTTAAGTCGAAAGTATCACGAAAAGCCAAGACGAGTACGTTCTCTTAAATTAAATCTGCAGATAGATTTAAATGAGCAAATTAGAGAAGTACAAGAATCAGTAATCAAGGACGATACTGAAAAATTAAAAGGAATGATTAAGGAATTAGAACAAGGAACATATGGAATTTGGAGATTCCAAAAGAAAAGAGTCTTGATACCTAAACAAGGAAACCTACGCCACCGAATTTTAGAAGAAGCCCATAAGTTTAAGTATACGATACATCCTGGTAGTGATAAAATGTATCAAGACTTAAGAAAGAATTTCTGGTGGATAGGAATAAAAAAGGATATAGCAACCTATGTTGCTAAATGTCTAACATGTTCACAGGTTAAAGCTGAACATCAGAAACCCTCAGGTTTATTGCAGTAACTTGAAATGCCTATATGGAAACGTGAATTGATAACAATGGACTTTGTTACTAAATTACCCAAGACACGAAAAGGTAATGATACAATCTGGGTGATTGTAGACAGATTAACCAAATCTGCTGATTTCTTACCGATGAAGGAAACTTTCAACATGGAACAGTTAGCCATGTTATTTGTAAATGAAATAGTTTCATTACATGGAATTCCTTTGTCTATTGTTTCTGATAGAGATAGCCGTTTCACTTCTCATTTTTGGAAAAGTTTCCAGAAAACAATGGGAAGCAAGTTAAAACTAAGCACAACTTATCATCCTCAAACGGACGGACAGAGCGAAATGACAATTCAAACAATGGAGGATATGCTAAGAGCTTGTGTAATTGATTTCGGACGAAATTGGGACGATCATTTACCATTAATAGAATTTTCCTACAACAACAGCTATCATACCAGCATTAATGCTGCACCATTTGAAGCACTCTATGGACGAAAGTGCCGAACTCCTGTTTGTTGGGCATAAATTGGAGAAAAACAACTGTCTGGACAAGAGATAGTACAAGAAACAACGAATAAGATTATTCAAGTCAAGGAGAGAGTGAAAACATCACGCGATCGTCAGAAGAGTTATGCTGATAAGAGACGAAAACCGTTGGAATTTCAAGTAGGAGATAAAGTATTGTTAAAACTTTCTCCATGGAAAAGAATGGTGAGATTCATTAAGAGGGGAAAGCTAAGCCCCAGGTATGTCGGCCCTTTTGAGATTATTAAAAGAATAGGACCAGTAGCTTACCAGCTACAACTGCCAGAGGAAATGGCAGGAATACATGATGTATTTCATGTATGTAATCTCATGAAGTGTTTAGCAGATGAAACATTAGTGGTACCTCTTAAGGATATAGAGGTAAATGAGAAGCTTAAGTTTGTAGATAGAAAGATAGAAATATCAAGAACCTCCACTACAAATTAAAGATAGAAAGATCAAGAACCTCAAACACAAGAAATTAGTGCTAGTCAAAGTAAAATGGTATTCCAAGAGAGGGCAAGATTACACTTGGGAGCTCGAGTCAGAAATGCAAAAGAAGTATCCACACCTATTCCAGTGAATCTCGAGGATGATATTTAAAACAAGGTGGGGAGGATGTAACAACACTCAAAAACACATTACAAGAAACCCTAGTTGAGACCCAAAACATGTATGATGCAAACCGAAATAAAAAATCAGGATTTAGGGTTGGGGGGGTCACGGGGGGTACCCCTAAACCTTTCGCGACACGCGAAAGGTACCTACATGTGTCAAAACCAGAGGTCGTCAACACCACGGGGCTAGAAACATAACAAGGCAGGTCTAGGCAAAATAGGTCTCTCGGGCGATATGCAGAAGGATCCCTAGATCCTGTCGCGACATGCGGGAGAGTCCAATTTTGGGTATAAATAGCCTGGCCTGGGACTTGAATTTCTATACCATTTCGATCGAAAATCGAAATTTCCGTCTCTCTATATCTCCGTTTCTTTCTAGTAATAGACCCCTAATTCGCAAAGCTCTGCCTCGTAAGTATTGTAACCCCGGTTATGTATTAGGTACTCTACCCGATTGATCTAGAGCTCCGTAACGCATGTCAAGGCTCTTCCTGACTTAGTCGTTGGAGTTCTGTCTCGGGGGGAGGGTATAGTTAATGTAAATTGGGTTATCTTACTAAAACATGTGCATTGTTTAATTTAATAGATTATAACCAGGAAGTCACCAGGAAATATCTAAAATAGCAATGCGAGTTATTCCTCGTTTTGCAAACTGTTTTTACAAAACCTCAATTGTTTTAAAGTATAATTTAACAGTGATTGAGTATTTGTAATTCTACAATTACTGTCGGTATGTTGGGGTTTTGTATACATTACTTGTTACTAATACTGAGAATAGTCACATGACCACAAGTCAGGATTGAAAGTACCGTGGGTGGTAATTTGGTAGATATAAACAAATGTAATTGCGGATGCCCTCAATTCTGTAAAAATATAAAAGCTTGTTTTGATTAAACTGGGATGCACTCGCCAATATTTCTTGCTGATAAAACTTTTTAAAACGCGTTTCAAGTTACAAAATGTGAAAGCCAAATAGAAGCCAGCTGGAGAGCATTGAAGGCTTGGAAAAGTGTCTATAAAAGTTACCTAAATAATGAAGAAGTTTTATTTCAATAAAATAGGGTTTATCCCTCTAAACATCTTTGTAATGGAAACTTGGGTTTTTCCCATGTATTTATTATTATAAAAGTTTGGTGTTTAACTCTGATAAACTATTTCCTAACTACGGTCCTGGTGTAATTTCCGCTGCCAAATAAATAAACACCGATACTGGTTCGCGGCCACCCGCTCCCGGGATAGGGGTCAGGGGTTGCGACACCAGCCAAGCCGACAAAGTCGTATATACACACGACAAACGTAGATAAAATGATTGTAAAAAATGGGGGAACTATCGAAATATCACCGACACTTAAACTTTCAAACTGTCTATATGTCCCTGCCCTATCACACAAACTCCTATCAATAAGCCATGTAACAAAGGAATTAAATTGCTCCGTTCTTATGCAACCCACTTTTTGTATCTTAACGGATATCAGGATGGGAGCGATCATTGGGCGTGGCACTGAAAGAAAGGGTTGTATTACGTGGATGAGGTGACTCAAAATGGAACTGTAATGCTTTCTCATGGAACGGTAGAGCGAGAAGCGTGGCTATGCCATAGAAGACTGGGGCATCCATCCACTAGTTATTTACATGTCTTATTTCCTAAATTATTCCTTCTAGCTGTAAATCACATTGCGAAACTTGTGTGTTAGCCAAGAGTCATTGTAAAACATTTAAACCTAATAACACAGGGGTTGATTAACCTTTTTCACTAATTCACTTAGATGTGTGGGGTCCTTCTCCGATTATTGGAGGCCAAAACTTTCATTTTTTTGTTATATTCGTGGATGATTGCACACGAATGACGTGGGTATATTTATTAAAAAATAAATCTGTACCCCTTGATAAATTTATCATTTTCTACACCATGGTCCAAACTCAATTTCAAAAAAAAAAAAAACATTCAGGCCCTCAGATCTGACAATGGAGGAGAATTCGTTAAATCTGACATGAAACATTTTTTTCCAAAACAAAGGGATAATCCATCAAACCACCTGTCCACACACTCCAGTGAAAAATGGTGTCGCAGAACGAAAAAAACATATCCTATTAGAAAGAACTTGGGCCCTTCTAATAGAATCAAAGGTTCCAAAGGTCTTTTGGCCAGAAGCTCTCGTTACAACTGCATATCTCATTAACCGGCTCCCCACTCATATTTTGAAATTAAAAACCCCATTGCAAGTTCTTACATAATACACTAATCCTCCGTCTGTTCTTACCTTGGAACCATGGATTTTTGGGTGCACCATCTATGTACACATACCAAATACACACAGAACTAAAATCGACACGTGTGCTGAAAAGTATGTCTTTGTTGGATATGGAACACTCAAAAGGGATAAAGATGCTATAATCCAAAAACCCGTCACATGTTCACGACCATGAACTGTGATTTTCTTGAAACTGAGTACTACTATGCCTCCCAACACAGTAGTCAGGGGGAGAGGGAATGTCTGGACACACTGAGTTGGTTGGGATATGTTGCATTTGAAGAAGAGAAGAACCAAAGCACTCTAGATGAGTCTCATCTCTCTACACAACCTGAAGACCCAAACGTCAGTGTCACTCCCCAAACCGCGCCCAACCTGGTACCTGAGGTAAGTAACACTCATTCTTCTCCTATACCTGATCCTGTTGAACCTAACACATCAGAATAAGATGAGAATGTACAGGAACAAGAAGAGGATGGTCCAGGAGAATATGATGAATATATACAAGGGCAAGATAGCTCTCCTAGATAAGAAGAAACATCAAAAAGATATGTTCTACCACCAAGAGCAAATTGGGGAGTCCCACCAAAAAGATATTCCCCAGAAAAGGAGTCCAAAGGAAGTAGATATCCAATGGCTAACATAGCCAAAGGAAACCTGTCCAAAGAAGCCAAAGCTTTTATTACATCTATGTACTCTGATGAGATCTCTGCTAATACTGAACATGCCTTAAAGTCAAGACAAGGGAAAAATGCAATGAAAGAAGAAATGAAAGCTCTCATAAAAAACAACAGATGGGAAAAATGTGTCTTGCCACCTGGCAAGAAAACTGTCGGGTGTCGGTGGGTGTTCATAATTAGATACAAACCTGATCGAGAAATTAAAAGATACAAAGCGAGACTGGTAGCTAAAGGCTACACGCAAACATACAGAATTGATTACTCTGAAACTTTTTCCCTAGTTACAAAAATTAATACCATCAGAGTTCTGTGTTCCGTGACAGCAAATAAAGGGTGGCCTCTACACCAGTTTGATGTGAAGAATGCTTTCTTACATGGGGAACTAAAAGAGGATGTCTACATGGAAGTCCCACATGGATTTACAGACGAGTTTAAGGAAAGAGAAGTGTGCCTTTTAAAGAAATCACTCTATGGTTTGAAACAATCTCCAAGAGCGTGGTTTAGGAAATTCACCCTAGCCATGAAAAACTTTGGGTTTACGCAGAGTAACTCAAATCATACTTTGTTTCTTAAAAGGAGGGGCAATCTTATATCTTGCTTAATAATCTATGTTGATGATATGATTATTACAGGAGATGACAAAGAAGAAATATCCAAACTAAAGAAAAACATGTTCATAGAATTCGAGATGAAAGACCTAGGAAGACTCAAATACTTCCTTGCGATTGAAGTCTTGAGATCAAAACATGGGATCTTCATGTTCCAAAAAAAGTATGTTCTTGACCTACTAGCAGAAACTGGCATGATTGATTGCAAACCAGCAGAGACACCAATGATTGCAAATAAGAAATTATATATGGAGATAAAAGCAGACCTAACTGAAAAAGAAATATACCAACGGATGGTAGGGAAACTGATTTACTTATCACACACCCGACCTGATATAGCATATGCTGTGGGAGTAGTAAGTCAATTCATGCATCAACCACAAAAGGCTCACATGGAAGCAGTCTTAAGAATTATACGATATCTCAAAGGAACGGCAGGGCATGGAGTCTTGTACAAAGCAAATGGACATCTAGAAACTCAATTATACATTGATGCAGATTGGGCAGGTAATAAAGGATACCGATGGTCCACATCAGGGTACTTTACTCTGGTTGGTGGAAATCTTGTTACATGGATGTTATGGGTGGTTTTCTGCTTACATATCCTGAATAATATTCTGACTATGTTTCTTTTGTTGTGATCAGGATACCGGATCAGGATATTGGTAACATCCTGACACAGTATCCTGGTAGTGACCAATTAGTTCACATGCAGATTAATGAAGCAAGTCTATAACGTTCAAGTGGACTTCTTCTCCCTAAGACTCGAGCTAATCTGTTGGAATAGGAACGTTGAAGCCGGAAGACGTGGACTACAACGTTCACAAAGGGAATATTTGCTATATCCCGGATTTGTAGGCTAGTTAGTTAGCTTTGTTTTACTATAAATAGGATTGATCGGATCGGATAAGAACACACACAATTCATCGTACACTCTTGCTCTCTACTAGCTGCAATCACTCACACTTACACTTGTACTTGAATCGCTTTGTAACACCTAGTTGATCTGCATCATATCCTGCACTGTATCCTGATATTTGAAGTAATAAGAAGAACAAGGCAGCTGCGATTGTCAGCTCCCGAGGTTTTGTGCCGGCGATCTACATCGATCAAGGGCTTTCCTCGTACATCTCGTGTCACCCTTTACCTTTTTGCTCATTGTTTGATTGTTGATACAGCTCGTTATCCTGAGCCGTATCCTGTAAACTGTTTTTGTAAACAACTTAATCAGCATACATCTTTCAAGTACATTTAGCACACTACCTCACTTAACTAATTTGATCACTTAATTACTTAGGTAATTTTTTACCAAAACAATTTGGTGCCTACCGTGGGGCAAGTGGTGCTATTTCTACTAAAAGATTTTGCAAAATCATTACTTGGTTTTTTATTTTCGAAACTTTTTGCTACACTATTTTCAATGGCCTCAAGATCAAACATGAGCTCTTCTACCGTGTCTGCCACAACTTCTGCAACCATTGGTTCAGTGCTTCCACCACCTCCGAGGATGTAAGCCTCTTCACAGCCTCAGGATCTTTCAAGAGGAACAGAAACTCATGTGGCTCGGGATGTTATCCCTACTAAGAATGTTCAAGGATCTGCTGTCTCAGGGGGTACTCCTATTTTGGCTTCTAATGATGAAATTTTGACTTTGTTTGGCAGTATACAGGATCAGATGAAGCAGCAGCAGGAAACAAATCAAATGCTAATAATAGAAATACAGCCCTTGAAGTCCGGTCCAAGTAGGCCTGCTGAGGATATTGTCACTCCCCTGCAGCCAAGAGCATTGAACTTCAGTTCAGCAGTGTACACTGAGGGTAATAGGGGCAAAATTGTGCCTAGTCATTCCCAGAATAATACTCCTGAGATACCCTCTTCAGTTAGGGTGTCAACTGTGAGAAGTTCAGGATATGCTTCAGGATATGGCCAGAATCCTCAGACAGGTAACGTGTCTAATAATGCTAATACCCTTGTTACTAACGATCTTGGATCTTTGCAGGATGCAGGTATGACATCAACATTTTCTAGGGAGCTTCAGAAATTGAAGGACATGATATCTAGTGTACATGGGGTGGTCCAACCAATTCCGGAAGTGTCCCAGGACAGCCACAGGATATCCTGGTTTGCACATCCTATTTGTGATGCTGAAATCCCAAAAAGATTTCAAACCCCCAACATGAAGCTCTATGACGGAACTACGGATCCTGAAAAACATACTGCTCAGTATAGGGAAAGGATGGAAATTAATCCTATCCCTCCAGATCTCAAGGAAGCATGCCTCTGCAAGGGTTTTGGTTCTACCTTAACAGGATCAGCCTTAAAGTGGCTCTTGAATGTTCCACCTCATTCAATTACATCGTTTGCTAATTTAGTCAATTTGTTTAATAGTCAATTTTCTTGCAGTCGAAGTTTTGAAAAACTAACCAGTGATCTCTACAGGATAACTCAAGGACCTCAGGAATCCTTGAGGGATTATGTGAACAACTTTAGCAGGGAATCTCTCGATATCCCACACCTTGATGTTGCAACAGCTATGCAAGCATTCAAAATGGGTTTGCAAAAGGATACCCAATTTTATCAGGATCTTGTAATGAATCCTTGTAGGAACCTGGATGAGGCTCGGAACAGGTCCTTGAGATACATTTGACTGGAAGATGATAAAAAGATGCAAGAGAGGATGAATTCATCCTCAACTTATGAATCAACTAACAGGAAGTCAGAGTCCTCGTACAAACCATATCGCTCTAAGCCATATGGCAGGAATGACAGCAAGAAAGTGAATGCTGTTGAAGACGAGGATCCTGAGGAGTTTCCTGAGTTGTCAGAATATTGTTTTTCTGTTAATATACCTGAACTGATGTATGCTATGCAAGGTTTAGGGGACAAAGCGAGGTGGCCTAGGAAGAACCAACAAAAAGCTGATTGGAAGGATAAGTCCAAGTGGTGTGCCTTCCATGAGGATTTTGGACATGTTACGGAGGATTGCATTGCTTTGAGGAAGGAAATAAGCTATCTCCGAAGCAAGGGATATCTGAAGGATCTCCTGGGAAGAAAGAAGAATAAGGGTCAGGATACTGAGAAGGATCCTGAACGAGCAGCATCGCCTCCTGCGGATGCCAAGATAATTAACTTTATTTCAGGAGGATCCGATATCTGTGGGACCTCTTATTCTGCAGCAAAAAGACATGCAAAGGAGGCTAAGGCAGAAAAGGGAGATAAACCAACCAAGATGACAACCCTCACGATCGATAAAGTGATAAGGTTTACAGTGATAACAGGGATACTGTCCAGAATCCCCATCATGACGGTTTGGTAACGACTTTATATGTGTTAACCACTTTGTGCGTAGGATACTGGCGGATAATGGTAGCTCTGATAACATTATTCAGCTAGAAACACTGAAAAGGATGAACGTTTCTCCGACGGATATCACTTCAAAATCTACTGTACTCGTCGGGTTCAGTGGAGAGACCATAAATACTGTGGGAGAAATAAAGTTGCTAGTATATGTTGAAGGAGTCAACTCGATGCAACGCGTCTGTGTCATGGATTCCTTATCCTGCTACAATATTATATTGGGTAGGCCATGGATCCATGATATGAAGGATGTGCCATCGACCTATCATCAATGTATCAAGATCCCTACCCCTTGGGGGGTTGTCAAGGTGGAAAGTGATCAACAAGAAGCGAAGGAGTGTTATTCTTCTTCGATGAAATCCTCAACGAAGCCCAAAGCAGGATAGCAATTAAAGATGCGAGCCCAGGATATCGTGGAGGTTACAGAGCAGGATGTTAAGAAAATGATCCTGGATCAGGATAATCCGGATATCTCGGTGCTCGTAGGAATCAATATCCCTCAGGATATTGAAAATCAATTGACTAATTTTTTGAAATGCAGGATGTCAACATTCGCATGGAAACAAGAGGATATGACAGGTATTTCCAAGGATATTATAACTCACAAGCTCGGAATAGATAGGTCTTTCAAGCCTGTCCAGCAGAAACGAAGGAAGTTTGCCCCTGAACGGAACGCAATAATTCAGGAAGAGGTTGAAAGATTGTTGACGAGCAAGATGATTAAGGAAGTTAAATTTCCCAAATGGATAGCAAATGTAGTTGTGGTTCAAAAGAAAAATGGGAAATGGATAGTTTGTGTAGATTACATAGACTTGAACAAAGCATGTCCTAAAGACCCATTCCCTCTGCCTCATATCGATTCAATGGTGGATGCTACTGCTGGTCATGAAATGTTAACCTTCATGGATGCATCCTCAGGATTCCAGCAGATCCAAATGGAACCTTCAGACCAGGAGGATACCGCTCTCATGACACGAACAGGTATTTATTGTTATACTGTCGTGCCTTTCGGTTTGAAAAATGCAGGTGCAACATATCAAAGACTGGTGAACATGATGTTTAAAGACAAACTGGGGGACACCATGGAGGTATACATCGATGATATGGTGGTAAAATCCAAGAAGGCTGAGGATCATCTCCGGGATATTAAAGGGGCATTTGATATCCTGGATCAATATAATATGAAGCTGAATCCTGCCAAATGCCATTTCGGAGTGGGGGCAGGAAAGTTTTTGGGATACATGGTGACTAAAAGGGGGATTGAAGCAAGCCCGGAACAGATCAAAGCTATCCTGGATATCAAGTCGCCATCGAACATGAAAGATGTACAAAGATTAACAGGGCGAGTAGCAGCATTAAACAGGTTTATATCAAGATCCTCGAAAAAATGCAAGGAATTCTACGATATCCTGAAGAAAAATAAGAAATTAGAATGGGGAGAGAAGCATGAACCAGCCTTGCAGGAATTGAAGCAGTATCTTTCAACTGCACCCCTGTTGATGAAACCCGAGGATGGAGAACCATTATCCCTGTATCTTGCAGTATCAGGGAATGAAGTAAGTGTTGTCCTGGTAAAGGATCACAAAGGTCAGCAGTATCCTGTCTATTATGTTAGCAAAAGTCTATTAGATGCTGAAACTAGATATTCTCAATTAGAAAAATTAATATTGGCTCTAGTTATGGCATCGACAAAGCTTAGACATTACTTTGAGACACGTAGGATTCATTATAAAACTAATTATCCTGTTAAAAATATGCTTAGGAAACCTGAGATGTCGGGTAGAATGGCTAAGTGGTCAGTAAAATTAAGTGCCTATGATCTAGTATATGAACCTAGGAATGCCATAAAGTCTCAGGCTCTAGCTGACTTTGTGGCTGATTTCAGTAGTGATATTCAAAAGGAAGTAGACCTAGAAGTACAACAGGTAGGAGAAAACTTAGAATCCTGGACACTATATACTGATGGTTCATCTAATGTGAGAGGTGTAGGATTGGGTATACTACTAAAATCACCACAAGAGGACATATTACCCCAGGCTATTAGGTGTGAATTTCCTGCCACTAATAATGAAGCAGAATATGAAGCTTTGATAGGAGGATTAGAGTTGGCCAGGAATATGAATATTAAAAGCTTACAAGTATTTGTTGATTCCCTGTTAATTACTAATCATTTTAATGGATCCTATGCAGTTAAAGGTGAGAAGCTAATCGAATATCTCGAAATTCTCAAAAAAAATTAGCAGGATATTTCGATGCTTTTACACTTGAACATGTACCGAGGGAAGATAATGCTGAAGCAGATGCTTTGGCAAATCTAGGATCATCAGTCAGGATACCAGAGGGAACTTGGATACCAATACTACATATCCTATATCCTGCACTGGATCTTTTCAAGTCTCAGGATATGGAAGTAGCAAGTATTCAGGATCCTGATGACGAGTATCCTGAAGAGGATCCTAAGTCCTGGACGGGTCCAATTGTGAGATATCTTAAGGAAGGATATATTCCAAAGGATGAGAATCCTAAGGCTTTTAGGATGAAGGTATCCCGATTCACTATTATAAATAATGTTCTATATAAGAAATCCCTTGCAGGACCATACCTGAGGTGCTTGGAGGATCCCGAAACTAAAGAAGTGCTTCAGGATATACACGAGGGGGATTGTGGCAAGCATACTGGGGGCAGATCATTATTCTCAAAGGTGTTGAGAACATGATATTATTGGCTAACGATGAGAAGAGATGCTGCAGAATATGCTCGAAGATGTGATGTATGTCAAAGGCACAACAATATACTGCATCAACCTGCTGAGCCACTATATCCTGTTGCTTCCCCTTGGCCATTCATGAAATGGGGTATGGACATAGTGGGAAAGCTGCCAAAAGCTCCAGGAGGAAAAGTTTTTATGCTGGCAATGACAGATTATTCTCCAAGTGGGTTGAAGCTGAGGCATTTGTTCAAGTCAGAGACCAAGAAGTAGTATCATTTATAAAAAGGAATATCCTGACTAGGTTTGGGATACTAGCTGAGATAATTTGTGACAATGGCTCTCAGTTTATCAGTAAAAGGACCACTGATTTTTGCAAAAGTTGGGGAATCAAGATGATTACATCTACTCCGGTACATCCTCATGCAAACGGACAAGCAGAATCCTCAAACAAGATAATCGTCAACAATTAGAATAAGAGACTAGGAGCTAAGAAAGGAAGATGGGAAGAAGAATTACCCTTTGTTTTATGGGATGATAGGACAACAGTGAAGAATGCGACTGGGCAAACCCCATTTTCCTTAGTGTTTGGAGCAGAAGCAGTGATCCCAACAGATATGGTGATACCTACAGCAAGATCCAACTTCCGGGATCCTGAGAAGAATCCTGAAGTCCTGTGTCAAGAATTGGATACTATTAATGAGACAAGGGATGCGGCAAAGTTGAGAATGGCAGCATACCAACAAAGGATATCCAGAGCATATAACAAGAATCAAAGGATGAGAAGGTTTCAAGTTAGAGATTGGGTGTTAATGAAAGCTTTTCAGAACACTAGTAATCCTGCTGATGGAAAATTAGCTCCAAAATGGGAAGGACCTTATGAGATTGAATCAGAATCTGGGAAAGGAGCATACCGGCTTAAGAATATAGAGGGGGATATACTACCAAGATCCTGGAATGCTATACACCTCAAAGCCTATCTCAAGTGAGTTTAGGAATTAATTTCTAACTCAAGATGGTATGAATTCTATCTCTTTTAAATATAATTCTTTTTTTTATTTTGAAACCAATACTGACTTAAGCATCGGAGGGGTGTTAGCCAGGCTAACACCCACCTTAGTTTAAGGTTGTTTTGCAGAATATGCTTCAGGATATACCTCTAGGATATACACACAGGATAATTTGAAAGATTAGAGGATTGGCCCCCTCTCTCACGATTAAGGGATCCTGGTCCCTTTACAGGTTTAAAGGTATTCACCTTTCTCTCAAAATGGGTTTAAACACCCCGCCTGGAGCGCAAGTTATCCAGGGATAATTCAAGATAGCGGGACCAGTCCATGTAAAAGTGGCTGACAATTTCGTTATTGTTGGCTATATCCTGGATCCTAAAGGTATACGAGGATTGATCACCCTCTCTCATGAAAGGGTATTTTCATACTCTCTAAAGTTTAAAGGTTTTCACCTTTCTAAGTCTTGGAGTTTATACACTCCCGCCTGTAGCGCATGAAAATTTGGGTTTATCCCCAGAATACCTATGGGTTATCCCCAGAATTTTAAGGATTTATCTCCAGGATACTTTAGGGTTTATCCCCTGTAATACGAAAGTTATACAAACTGTTGCAATTGATGCCCAGAAAATTCCAAAGTATTCAAAGATATTATACACTGGGGACATTCCCACTAAGGCATTGTGAGAAGTTCAAAGGATCAAGTTTGGGCATAATTCACCAAGTATCCCGGACTGGGGACATCTTCGGTGGAAAGGTTGCAAAAGGACTGGAACGAAAGGATTGATACGTCTTCAATTTTGGTATGATCTTTCCTATTTTGTTCTTTAAAAACCTTATCTAGATTGTCTAAATTTCTGAAATTGTGTTTAACAGAAGCTTGATTATAACATTTATGAGTATCCTGATCAGGATATGTTCTCAGGATATATTCTCAAGATGTATTCTCAGGATATTTTCACTTAGATTGAAAATTGAAACTATGTTCAAATCAAACAAATGTTATCAAAACAAGCTTTGCAAAATAAAAATGAACTATCCTTTATCTTTGAAAACTTTATCTAAATTGTTTGAGTTGTAAGAACCCTATTTGACAAAAGTCTTAATAGGATATTTGCGAGTATCCTGATCAAGATATTTTCAGGATATTTGGTTAGGACATTTGAAATATTACACTAATTTTGGAACAATGAAATCGTATTTAAACTAAGCAATGCATAACAAGAATTGAAAAAGGGACAACGATAGATACGGTCATAAAGAGATTATATTATTAACATAGCAAAAGTTTGTGCTTTTGGTTTCATCTCAAACTGAGATCCATCCACCAAAGGCACAATTAGTTTTTGACCATATTTACTTAACAGTTGAAGGTTTCATCTCAAACCGAGACCCATCCGCCTCCAACTGTTATATTTACTTAACAGTTGAAGGGCTTCATCCTGAAACTTAGGACCCATCCACCTTTGGCCATCGTATTGTCTTAATGCAGGAAAGTAAATTGTTTAAAGGACAGAAAAAGGAAATTGTTTAACAACCACAGACTAACAAATTTAAAAAATGGGCTCCGGCCTCGGCATCAACATCCATTATCGCCCATTTCGCTGCTTTCAAGGAGCAGCACCTTCTTCACCAGCAACCTTCCCTCCAGCATCCGCTCCATCATCACCATCAGGATTCTTTTTAGCATCAGCCGCCTCCTCCACTGCCTTGGAAGCCTCTTCACCCACAGGCTTAGCAAGATACTCAACAGGACTCCCCCCGAGATCTTTCAACTTCGCCTCCCAAGCACTTACATTCCAGGAAGGGCATTCAAAGCCCAAAGCTTTGGCTTCATGAGCCATCTTTAGCCTGGCTTGAAGGAGGGAAATTACAACTGATCCCTTGAGACCTTCTCGGTAGGTAGTCATATCCTACTCAAATTGAAGATGGGGCAACATCCAGTTTGGCTTGAGCATCCTCATTAGCCTTGTTGATGGCAGCTTTATCCTCCTGGGTCACAGCTTTGAATTTATCCTCATAGTGTTGTGACTTAGCGACGGCTATCATCCCCTGATCTGTGATGGTGGTCTCAGCTTTCCTCAGCTTCACTTCCAACATCTTGTTTAGACCACAGCTTTCTTCATAGAGTCTCGTCAGGCTTTTCAAGACCCTACAAAATGGAGAAACAAGTATTAACATACATTAACATATATAACCAGTATATGGTGCAGGATGTAGGTTAAGGATATGAACCTGGTTAAGGAAGCTGGTCATAAAGCCACTGGATTCAAGGAATCCATGGTTTTCATAGGGGAAGGTCTCGGAAGATGCTGGAGAATCGGTTTCCTTTCTTTTGCGGGAACTTGAGGCACGTGGCTTGGTAGCAGGAGAGGGCTTAGGAACAGCTGCCGGTTTAGAGCTGGATGCAGGCTTAGAGGTGGAAGCAGGTTTGCTGGGTTCCTTCTTCACCTGGACAGGAATAGGATAGCTGTCCAGTTCATCAAGGTCAAAGACTTCTGGAACTTTGGCTGGTGCTGCAAAACAGGGAAAATATCTAAATCTCTACTCTTATCTCTTATTTTGTTAATTAAAAATATGCAAAGAATATGTGATTCTTACCAGACATATCTGATGAAGAATATTGGCTTGAACTTGAAAGATGCTGTGTAAAGGATCTGTCACAATCAGGCAACTGGTAGACCCTGTTGATTCTTTTTGGGGATTCTTCAGTAGGAGGAGCCAACTCTTTGAAATTTGCTGCATAAAAAACATCAGGATATTAGTACAAGATACATTATCAAGATATGTTTAGGGATATCTTAAAGCCCTAAACCCTACCGGAGGTCAACCATTTCACCGGAAGGCTTTTGCCCTCGGGAATTGAATCCCGTCTAACAAAGAAAATTTTTCGTTGCCACCCATCCTCATTTTTTGAAGCTTTTAGGATGAGGGGGTTGCTAGAGGTAGAGAAAAGCAAGAAGCGACTATTGCCGTGGGATCGGAGACGGTAAGCAAACGAAAGGTCTTCGATACAGAGATCGGGGACGTGAAGGGTTTTGATCTGGTTAAGCATAATAAGTACTCTCCAGACCATAGGCATTGTTTGGGCAAAACAGAGGCCGGTGATTCGAAAGAACTGAAGAGCTTTGGGTTCGAAGATTCTTAACTAAGATAGGACATCCTCCATGAGAAACTAGTAAAATTTGGAGTGATAATAAAGCAGCCATCCATATTTCAGAAAATCCAGTGCAACATGATCGAACAAAGCATATTGAAGTAGATCAACATTTCATCAAAGAAAAACTAGAGACAGAGATCATCACACTTCCATTTGTCCGGTCAGAAGATCAACTCGTTGATATCTTAACAAAAGCTATGAATGAAAAGATCCAACACAAATATCTGAGCAAGTTGAATTTTGGAAATCTCGCTATTCAACTTGAGGGGGAGTGTTAAAAAAGGAACATGTATAAAATTATATAGGGATCGGCTGTCACACCCCGACCACGTTAAAACAACAAACCGTGGCGGAAACGTCGGGGAGTGTTGTAACAGAATCATCGTTTCAACAACCATGGAAATTAAAAGTTTCGTTTTATTGATTCATTAGGTAATTTACATTGTCTTAAAAACAATAAACAAATTAAACATCGTCTACTATCGTTTTTATGTCACTAAGGCCACGCCCAGATCCTAAGTGACTCAAGCTTCCTAGCAATCAACATCATGCAACATCACCTGAAACATATGTAAAAACAAAGTCAGCAAAGAAATGCTGGCGAGCACATAGGTTTTATAAGAGTATCGGAATCATGGCTCATTTATATATATTGCAATAACTCGAAAACCTTGTTTTGAAAAGTATATAATATTGCAACACGATTAACCAACTCAAATCAAGATGGTTATAATTTGTAAAATCTCGTAGCCATGATTCTTAACTCAAAGACTTTTGTTTTAGTAAACCAATTCATAAAACATCTCGTTAATAAAACTCGTATGGTTTATATCCTTTCGAAAATCTCGTTGTGTGACATCGTTTCAAATCGTTTCCCAAGTGAACTAAATAATGACATGAAATGCAATATGATAAAAGCACTTATATATAAGATGTACCAGCGGCGTATCTACCATGCTTTTATCATGTTACACCCATCCCATTACCTAATCATAACCCAAACCAATCGTTCGTTCAAATCGTTTTATCTCGTTTTAGTCGTTCCAAATCGTTTAATTCGTCCCAAAATCATTTTCATTTTAATTGTGAAACTACTTTTGGTCGCCTCGCTAATAACATTCAAACCTTCGTGACTCGACTATATCGCTTCTCGTATTAACAAACCACCAAAGGGTAAGTTAACAATCATCAGATTCGGTCGTTACCTACATAACCCCCACACATAACCATGGGTGTAGTCTGATAACGGGATTTGTCAGATCCTATGGTACCATAACCTAATACTGGTCGGCTTGATCAATGCTAATGAATGTCATTCGTTATGTAGTTATAACCAACAAGTTTCGTTCACATTATCGAAATCGTATTTAGTTTAATATAAACCATCTTAATTGTTTTTGAAAACATCGTTAAAATATCGAAATCGTTTTAATACATATGAATCACCCCAAAAACAATTGAAAACAGTAAAATAGGGGAACTATGTACTCAGATTGAATGATAGGGTATCCTTGATCTAAAGAACTTAGCGAAGCTCAAACAAACCAAGGAAATTCAAGTAGTACCTAGTAATCGGATCACTAGTAAATAAATCGACACCTAAATCGGAAGATCGGATAGAATGAGGTCTTGTAAACCAAATGAGTGTTGGAACTCATGTGATATGGTTTAACAAAGCCTACATTCTAAATCGGAACTTAGCCTAAGTGCTTTTGACCTGTTACGACCCATTAAGGTAGCTTACGCTACTTTAACGCGTCGTTCGCGTGAAACTATATTCGGATGGTTAACTATGTGCTATGTCAAGTCTTATATGCCTAATAATACCTAAACATGTTACTAAATCAGATTATATGTCAAAAACATGTTCACATATGTAAAATACGGATTTAGGCTTAAAAAGGGCGTTTTGGTCATTTCCTATGGGCATACAAGCTACTTAACAAATAACTAACCAATCCTATGTGATCATAAGGTATAACCTCAGTGGTTATTCCCTATGCAACTATGATCACTAATCAAGCTTGGTCGGATCCTAATAATCGACCAAACGGGTCGGGTTTAAAAGTCTAAGCGGTTGTTTAGACCGCTTAACTTACGACCCTAAACAAGCACTAAACTATTAGTGAAGAGTTAAATATGTCAAAACATGTTTAATTAACTTATAAAACTGATTTGGTATCAAAACAATGGGTTTTGATACCCGAAAATAGTTCCGTTGCAAAATGCGTGCTAAAACGCATTTTGACCGAAACTTTGACTCGTCACTACGCCTAGTTAACGTGGAAATCAGTAGGTATAATCGCTAAGGATTATAACCATCGTGATTACAATCACGTTGCAAAGTTCAATTGAACTTTGACTTGACCAATTGTAGGTCAAAACCGAAAGTCAAACTGTTGGCCAAACTGTTTGACTTTCTGCTTAAACATAAAGATTAAGCATGAAAGAATACATACAAAGGTCGAATGCTTGATGAAAGATAATAAGAAAACCAAAGAGGAAGTTCCAAATCACTTGAGAAGCTCCCAATTCAGATTGTAGAGAAGAGAAGACAAGAATGAGCAAGTGAAACAAGTGAATGGGATGGCCTTATATAGTTTTTGCAAAACCATTAAGATCATTTCTTGGTAAGGAGGGAATGATCTTAGCCATACAATTGTTAGGAGCTGATTAGATGCCTTGGGGAGGTGTTAACTTGGTCCCCAAAACATGAAAATTGCGTACAAGGGCCTCAAGAATGAGTTGGGAAGCTGCTGTGAAGTTTATGAAATTCTGATGTGCTGGGGACTGCTTGCGGACCGTAAGCATATGTCCATACGGTCCGTAAGGACCTTGCAGACTAGCAACTTTCAAAAATGGCAATTTTGGCCCCTGAGCTTGTTTCGTCGCGTATTGGCACTTCTAACACCCGTCAAGCCTATTTTTAAGCTCCATAATGAAGTTAAAGTATAGGGAACATGATACATGCTCAAAAATATGACGGATGTAGGTTCGTTTGGCTGTACGGTTGCGTTGTTCGGCTAATTACGACGGAAATCGTAACGGACGCGAAAACGATCCAAATTGCGCAACGAATAGTATTTTTGCATCCCGATCACTAAAATAAAAATATTTTAGTGTCTACAAAAATTTTGGATGTCCAGATGTGGTCAGAACGTAAGATATGCGCGAAAATGCAAACTTACGTCGTTTTTGACACTTTTAGTCCCTGTAAGATCAAATAAGCAGGTTTTCTCATACCGAACCCCTCAAAGCTTATTTCTAAGCTATGTTTAGGTTATTTATGGTATGTTTAGCTTATGATCAAGTTCCGGACTCTTCGATACCATACGAATCGGTATAGTTTCGCAGTTTGACACAAATAGTCCCTGCGATCGAATAGACTTATTTCCAACACACCAAACCATCCAAAACTTATTTCTAAGTTATATGAAGGTTATTTAAGGTATGTTAAGCCTATTTCACTATTTCGGAGTGTTTGTCGCATTAAACTGACTGCGTTTACGCACCAGCTTGCGTATAACCCTCCAGAAAGCGATTTAAAGCTTGAAATCGAATCGAATCAAATTGTAAAGTCATCAAACACAAATACACACATAATAACACCAAATCACATTTTTATTAATAAATAACATTGTTTTGCTTTGTACATCGATTACAGAGCACAATTGTCACAGTCTCCCCTACTTTAGGAAATTTCGTCCCTTAATTTTAACTAGAGGAAACTTGTGAGAACAATTGCGGATATTTCGCCTTCATTTGGTCCTCACGTTCCCAAGTAAACTCTGGGCCATGTTTGGATTCCCAGCGAATCTTGACCAAATGAATTCGTTTGTTCTTCAACTGTTTGTAAGTACGGCCCACTATCTCTACAGTTTTCTCGACAAAGTGCATCGTTTCATCGATTTGAATCTCGTCGAGTGGAATGTGAAGATCAGTGTCAGCTAAACACTTTCGCAAATTGGATACGTGAAAAGTCGGATGAATCTTTCCAAGCTCTGGGGGTAGCTCTAGTCGATAGGCAACTTTTCCAACTCTTTCAACAATCTTAAATGGTCCAACATATCATGGTGCAAGTTTTCCTTTCTTTCCAAATCTCACCACTCCCTTCCAAGGTGACACCTTGAGTAGGACATGGTCTCCGACTTGAAATTCTATGGGCTTGCGTCGTAAATCTGCATAACTCTTTTGACGGCATCTAGCTGTCACAAGATTATCGCGAATCTTCTTGATTTTGTCTGTCGTTTCTAGAATGAGTTCAGGTCCAGTAAGCTGAGCTTCACCGATCTCATTCCAACAGACAGGTGAACGACATTTTCGACCGTAGAGAGCTTCGAATGGTGCCATATTGATGCTAGCATGATAACTATTGTTGTAAGAGAACTCGATCAATGGAAGATGAGAATCCCAATTACCACCAAAGTCTATCACGCATGCTCTAAGCATGTCCTCCAAAGTTTGAATCGTTCTCTCAGATTGTCCATCTGTTTGGGGATGATAAGCAGTGCTTAAATTTAGTTGGGTTCCCATAGCAGATTGCATGGTTTTCCAAAAATGAGATGAAAATCGAGCATCACGATCGGATATGATGTCCAAAGGAACACCATGTCGGGATACAATCTCATCAAGATAAATCTTTGCAAGTTTATCAGCAGATAGATCCTCGCGAATCGGAATAAAATGAGTTGACTTCGTCAATCATTCGATAACAACCCAAATAGCATCGTGACCTTTTGATGTACGCGGTAATTTAGTGATGAGATCCATAGAAATGTTCTCCTACTTCCAAACCGGTATCTCTGGTTGTACAAGCAAGCCAGAAGGTCGTTGATGTTCAGCCTTGACTTTGAGACAAGTTAGGCATTTTGATACATACAAGGCAACATCTTTCTTCATATCAGGCCACCAGAACTTAGTACAAAGATCCTTGTACATTTTATCAGCACCAGGATGGATAGAATATCGAGACTTGTGAGATTCGTCCATCACTAGGGTGCGAAGATCGTCTTATTTCGGAATCCACAAACGATCCTTGAAATAGAGTAAACCATCATCCTTCGCTTCGAGCTTAAGCTCAAGCTGATGTGGTAATTCCTTACCCATCAAATTTTGTGAAACACAAAATTGTTGAGCTTGAAGAACACAAGTTTGAAGATCAGATAGAGTTCAAACAGAATGAAGCTTGACTCGCTCCTTTCGACTAAGCGCATCGGCTACGACATTCGCCTTACCAGGATGGTTGCGAATCTCGCAATCATAGTCGTTCAAGAGTTCAACCCAACGACGTTGCCTCATGTTGAGCTCTTTCTGATTAAGAATATGCTGGAGACTTTTGTGGTCTGTGAAAACCACACACTTCGTGCCATAAAGATAGTGTCTCCAGATTTTGAGAGCAAAAACTACAGCGCCTAACTCAAGATCATGAGTGGTGTAGTTCTTCTCGTGAACTTTCAATTGTCTGGACGCATACGCAATAACTTTGCCTCGTTGCATGAGAACTCAACCAAGGCCTAAGTTGGACGCATCGCAGTAGACAACAAAATCATCGTTTCCCTCGGGCAATGATAAAATAGGAGCATCACAGAGCTTCCGTTTCAGCGTTTGGAACGCTTCTTCTTGCTTGGGTCCCCACTCAAAAGGCTTATTCTTTTGAGTCAAAGCAGTGAGTGGAACCGCAATCTTCGAGAAGTTCAAAATGAAACAACGATAATATCCAGCGAGACCAAGGAAAGAACGAATTTCTATAGGTGTCGTTGGTGTATTCCAATCCATGATTGCAACAATCTTGGATGGATCCAGATGAATACCCTGCTCGTTGACAATATGTCCCAAAAACTGAACTTCTTTAAGCCAAAATTCACACTTGGAGAATTTAGCAAAAAGTTGTTCCTTCTTCAGGAGTTCTAAAGTCAAATGAAGGTGTTGCTCATGATTGGCTCGAGACTTCGAATAAATGAGAATATCGTCGATAAACACATTGATGAACTTGTATAAATAAAGTTTGCAGACCCTATTCATTAAGTCCATAAAGATAGCTGGAGCATTCGTCAAACCAAAAGGCATGACAGTAAACTCGTAATGCCCATATCTCGTGCGGAATGCAGTTTTGGGAATATCTTCTTCGAATACACGAAGCTGATGATACCCAGAATGCAGATCGATCTTGGAGAAACAGGTAGCACCTTGCAGCTGATCAAAGAGATCATCAATTCGAGGTACGGGATATCGATTCTTGATGGTAAGCTTGTTAAGCTCACGATAATCGATACACATACGAAAAGATCCATCTTTCTTTTTCACAAAGAGGACAGGAGCACCCCAAGGTGAATAACTCGGACGGATGAATCCTTTATCGGATAACTCTTGAAGCTGTTTCGATAATTCTTGCATCTCAGATGGTGCAAGATGATAAGGTGCTTTCGCAATCGGGTTAGCATTGGATACAAGATCAATATGAAACTCGACTTGACGAACTGGAGGCAAACCAGGCAGTTCATCAGGAAACAACTCTGGATAATCCCGAACAATCGGAATATCCTGAATACTCTTGTTCTTGCCTTTCTCCTCGGTGACATGTGCCAGGAAGGCAACATATCCTTTTCGTAGATAGCTTTGAGCTTTCGTACACGACATAAGTTTCAATCCACCAGATGGTTTCTCGCCACGAACTTCCAGAACATCGCCAGACGAAAGTTGGATACGAATGATCTTATCGAAGCAAACCACCTCAGCATGGTGTTTGGTTAACCAATCCATCCCTACGATAATGTCGAAACTCCTAAGTTGCATCGGTACGAGGTCAATGGGGAAAAGGTGGTTATCGAGGTTCAATTGACAACCACGAAGAACAGAATCGAGTACAAGTGGTTTACCAGTTGCAACTTCGACAGATAAGGGTTTCCTTAGTTTAGTTCTAGGTATCGCAAGCAAAGGCTCAAGGGATAAGGAAACAAAACTCCTATCGGCATCAGAATCGAAAAGAAAAGATGCAAGTTGAATACTCGTCCACGAGCGGGATTCACATTGGCATAGACATTCGGATAAACAAAAGAGGTATTGAAAAACATCGCCAAAACACAAGGAAGGCGATCATTTGTTTGTTACTTCGAACAAACAAATGACACACAGTGACTAATCAAAGTAAATGGGTCAATATAATGTATCGCTGAAGACATGCTCGCCTATAAGTGAACACTCACCCCAAGAGTTCCCAGGTAAGAGTGACTGGTCCGATATTGCGGATTTGTACGAACACTCTAGCCTTAGACAGAAAACTCAGGGTACAGGCATTCACTCTTCCAGTTTGCACGTGTTCACATTATTTAGACCCAAACTTTGACGAGATTTTGGAAATTCGAAGGGCATAAAGCCGAAAATGAATCAAACTGGAAGGGTTCAAAACCTTACAATCAATCATCCAAGGATAGATGATTAATTTTCGAAGCGGATTTTGTTATTGTGTTCTCGTTGTGGTTATCACCTAAGGATAGGTGACGGTATTGTTTTAAAATCTAAACGCAAGTAAACTCGCATTAGGGTCCTAGAAATTTATAGTCTAGGTCAAAGCATTACTAATAACCTAATTCCCTATAACCATTGGCTCTGATACCAACTCTTCTGTCACACCCCGACCACGTTAAAACAACAAACCGTGGCGGAAACGTCGGGGAGTTTTGTAACAGAATCATCATTTCAACAACCATGGTAATTAAAAGTTTTGTTTTATTGATTCATTAGGTAATTTACATTGTCTTAAAACCAACAACCAAATTAAACATCGTCTACTATCGTTTTTATGTCACTAAGGTCTCGCCCAGATCCTAAGTGACTCAAGCTTCCTAGCAATCAACATCAGGCAACATCACCTGAAACATATGTAAAAACAAAGTCAGCAAAGAAATGCTGGCGAGCACATAGGTTTTATAAGAGTATCGGAATCATGGCTCGTTTATATATATTGCAATAACTCGAAAACCTTGTTTTGAAAAGTATATAATATTGAAACACGATTAACCAACTCAAATCAAGATGGTTATAATTTGTAAAATCGCGTAGCCATGATTCTTAACTCAAAGACTTTTGTTTTAGTAAACCAATTCATAAAACATCTCGTTAAAACTCGTTAATAAAACTCGTATGGTTTATATCCTTTCGAAAACCTCGTTGTGTGACATCGTTTCACAAGTGAACTAAATAATGACATGAAATGTAATATGATAAAAGCACTTATATATAAGATGTACCAGCGGCGTATCTACCATGCTTTTATCATGTTACACCCATCCCATTACCTAATCACAACCCAAACCAATCGTTCGTTCAAATCGTTTATCTCGTTTTAGTCGTTCCAAATCGTTTAATTCGTCCCAAAATCATTTTCGTTTTAATTGTGAAACTACTTTTGGTCGCCTCGCTAATAACATTCAAACCTTCGTGACTCGACTATATCGCTTCTCGTATTAACAAACCACCAAAGGGTAAGTTAACAATCATCAGATTCGGTCGTTACCTACATAACCCCCACACATAACCATGGGTGTAGTCTGATAACGGGATTTGTCAGATCCTATGGTACCATAACCTAATACTGGTCGGCTTGATCAATGCTAATGAATGTCATTCGTTATGTAGTTACAACCAACAAGTTTCGTTCACATTATCGAAATCGTATTTAGTTTAATATAAACCATCTTATTTGTTTTTGAAAACATCGTTAAAATATCGAAATCGTTTTAATACATATGAATCACCCCAAAAACAATTGAAAACAGTAAAATAGGGGAACTATGTACTCACATTGAATGATAGGGTATCCTTGATCTAAAGAACTTAGCGAAGCTCAGACAAACCAAGGAAATTCAAGTAGTACCTAGTAATCGGATCACTAGTAAATAAATCGACACCTAAATCGGAAGATCGGATAGAATGAGGTCTTGTAAACCAAATGAGTGTTGGAACTTATGTGATATGGTTTAACAAACCCTACATTCTAAATCGGAACTTAGCCTAAGTGCTTTTGACCCGTTACGACCCATTAAGGTAGCTTATGCTACTTTAACGTGTCGTTCGCGTGAAACTATATTCGAATGGTTAACTATGTGCTATGCCAAGTCTTATATGCCCAATAATACCTAAACATGTTACTAAATCAGATTATATGTCAAAAACATGTTCACATATGAAAAATACGGATTTAGGCTTCAAAAGGGCGTTTTGGTCATTTCCTATGGGCATACAAGCTACTTAACAAATAACTAACCAATCCTATGTGATCATAAGGTATAACCTCAGTGGTTATTCCCTATGCAACTATGATCACTAATCAAGCTTGGTCGAATCCTAATGATCGACCAAACGGGTCGGGTTCGAAAGTCTAAGCAGTTGTTTAGACCGCTTAACTTACGACCCTAAACAAGCACTAAACTATTAGTGACGAGTTAAACATGTCAAAAACATGTTTAATTAACTTATAAAACTGATTTGGTATCAAAACAATGGGTTTTGATACCCGAAAATAGTTCCGTTGCAAAATGCGTGCTAAAACTCATTTTGACCGAAACTTTGACTCGTCACTACGCCTAGTTAACGTGGTAATCAGTAGGTATAATCGCTAAGGATTATAACCATCGTGATTACAATCACGTTGCAAAGTTCAATTGAACTTTGACTTGACCAATTGAAGGTCAAAACCGAAAGTCAAACTGTTTGACTTTCTGCTTAAACATAAAGATTAAGCATGAAAGAATACATACAAAGGTCGAATGCTTGAAGAAAGATAATAAGAAAACCAAAGAGGAAGTTCCAAATCACTTGAGAAGCTCCCAATTCAGATTGTAGAGAAGACAAGAATGAGCAAGTGAAACAAGTGAATGGCATGGCCTTATATAGTTTTTTCAAAACCATTAAGATCATTTCTTGGTAAGGAGGGAATGATCTTAGCCATACAATTGTTAGGAGCTGATTAGATGCCTTGGGGAGGTGTTAACTTGGTCCCCAAAACATGAAAATTACGTACAAGGGCCTCAAGAAAGAGTTGGGAAGCTGTTGTGAAGTTTATGAAATTATGATGTGCTGGGTACTGCTTACAAACCGTAAGCATATGTCCATACGGTCCGTAAGGACCTTGCAGACCAGCAACTTTCAAAAATGGAAGTTTTGGCCCCTGAGCTTGTTTCGTCGCGTATTGGCACTTCTAACACCCGTCAAGCCTATTTTTAAGCTCCATAATGAAGTTAAAGTATAGGGAACATGATACATGCTCAAAAATATGACGGATGTTGGTTCGTTTGGCTGTACGGTTTCGTTGTTCGGCTAATTACGACGGAAATCGTAACGGACGCGAAAACGATCCAAATTGCGCAACGAATGGTGTTTTTGCATGCCGATCACTAAAATAAAAATATTTTAGTGTCTACAAAAATTTTGGATGTCCAGATGTGGTCAGAACGTAAGATATGCGCGAAAATGCAAACTTACGTCGTTTTTAACACTTTTAGTCCCTGTAAGATCAAATAAGCATGTTTTCGCATACCGAACCCCTCAAAGCTTATTTCTAAGCTATGTTTAGGTTATTTATGGTATGTTTAGCTTATGATCAAGTTCCGGACTCTTCGATACCATACGAATCGGTATAGTTTCGCAGTTTGACACAAATAGTCCCTGCGATCGAATAGACTTGTTTCCAACACACTAAACCATCCAAAACTTATTTCTAAGTTATATGAAGGTTATTTAAGGTATGTTAAGCCTATTTCACTATTACGGAGTGTTTTTCGCATTAAACTGGCTGCGTTTGCGCACCAGCTTGCGTATAACCCTCCAGAAAGCGATTTAAAGCTTGAAATCGAATCGAATCAAATTGTAAAGTCATCAAACACAAATACACACATAATAACACCAAATCACATTGTTTTATTAATAAATAACATTGTTTTGCTTTGTACATCGATTACAGAGCACAGTTGTCACATTGGCGAGATTGGAGGTCTTTAGCATCATCTCCCGTATTTAAGGAATGAAAATATTTGTTCCTTTGATTTCTCTTTTTTTCCCTATAAGTCATAGTTGTATCTTTCATTGTAATTTATTCAAGAAACCAAATAATAAAAAGCCTCTTGATATCATAAATGACACTCAATAGCTTTAGCCAAGGCAACGGGGTTGTAGCTTTCAGCATTGAAATCTGGCTGCTGGGTGCTAGATATAGGCTTATAGTTCAATGGTCTATAATGTAAAGGCTAGGTATATGGATACTAGATGTTTTTGTATAAAGAATTGTTGGCTGATTTTGAATAGGATTTTAAAATTCATCACATGTTGACTTTGCAGGTTGAAGCTGCAAAGAAGAATGTCTATTTTTCAAAACAACCTGTTATGACTCGAACCCATTTTGACAGTGACCCGCTACCTGACCTACCTGCCTGTTTTTCCAGGTATAGTTATGACTTTCACATTTATATCATTACTTGAACATATCTTATGATTAAAACAATTTTTTTTGTATTTGCAAGTTGTAAACGGGTCAAACTTAGCTCCATTTACATTTGACTTTACGTTTCTTGGGGAATTCGCATGTAGTGGAGTCTTTCATTAGATGGAGTCTTGCATTAGATGTACACACACATCAACAGTGCATGTCTCTCAGTATCATGGAAGTCAAATGATTTGTTTTGTTTTTTTTAAGTTATGTAAGATTTGAGGCTTGTACGCTGATTTTGAATTTTTTATTTTTTTTACAAATAAGTGGTAGAATGTTGTGCTTGGAATCCTATCATTAGATTAAAAAAACAAAAAAGAAAAAGAAAGTCTCTAATTTCTAGCAACAGACTCGCATACACAAAAAAAATATATTTTGCTTAAAAGGTTATGATTGTGCCATTGTGTGTGTATATATATATATATATTAAAAAAACCTTCATATATACATTAAATCGAGCCAATTTGTTTTGATACTTGAAGTTACAACAATTTTAAAAGGTTGAAAATTTTAAACCCAAACTAAATGACTAATGGTAAAATGGCTAAGGGGGTGTTTGTTTTTTCAGAAAAATCTCTTCTGACCTCTTATGTCTGCGCCGTTCAGACCATGCGCAGACGTTTAGCTCTGCAGACCATTTGTCTTCAAACCTCTGCGCGTCCTCTTTCCACGCAGACATGGTCCAATGTCTTCCCACCTCTTCTAATCTCATCCAACCCTCTCCCCACCCCTCTCCTCCTAATCTCAAAACACAGGCAGTCAAACCCTAAAACAACAAGAAAAACACAGACAATTAAACCCTACAACCTACAGCTTCTCTCTCTCACACCCTCTACAAAACCAACCGAATTCGACCAATACCCACAAAAATTACAACACATATTGATCTATATTCACAATAACTACATCCAAATTCCTCCAAAATAACCCATTTGGGGTTAATTTACACCCAAAATGCCGGTAAAACCCGGCGGTTTGCTACTGATCCTGTTGCTGGTGCCAGTTATGGTTGTGTGTAATGATGGCGGTGAGGTCCCGGCGAGGGTTTTGATTCTGGTGAGAGCTTTTCCGGCGAACAAGACGGTGAAGCTTGATATACTCAAGGCACGTGACCAGGTCAGACATGCTAGAATCCTTCAAGGGTTCACTGGTGGTGTTGTTGATTTCAATGTTTTTGCTTTGGTACCTCTGATCCTTATTACGGCGGGTATGTTTGTGATTTTATTGTAAGGGAAAAAACAAACACTCTTTTTATTACACTTCGCAGACATTTGGTCCACCTCTTCTCGTGTAGAGGTTTGCAGATGTGGTCCGCAGATTGCAGACCTTTTGCATCTAAAAAAAACAAACACCACCTAACTCTGTTTTAAAAGACACAAATTTCAAACAATCAAACACAAATTAAATATTATATATAAATTGATTTAGTGTGTAGGGCCCATGTTTTTATCTCGCACAGGGCCAATTTTTTTAATGTTTTCGGAGACGACCCTGACGTCAACTTACCTTCCATATTCATACCGATTTCTACTTCTCACACCACTAACCTTTTCTTATGCTAAATCTTCACTGGAAACAAACAAAACTCATATTTTAATAAAAATACATAATCAATGTGAAGGTGGGAAACAAAACAAAACTCACGATGACAGAGGGCTTGGTTCCGACAACCTAGAAATACCGGGTGTTGAGTTTTGAAGAACAAACGGGAGATGAGTTTTGAAGAACAACCGGAGTACATGAAGAGCAACTTCTATTAGCTGATTATGGTTGCTCTCACACGTGATCCCTCGCGTTTATTATTGTTTCGAATAAGGTAAGTCCATGTGGTAGTTCTTGTGCATTAAGGGCAACTGATTTTTTTATTGAAGTGTATAGATATGTTTGGTGAATTCGGTTTGGTTTTAAAACCGGTTTGGGCCAAAACCGGTTTTAACTGGTTTTTACAATCGGTTTGGTTTTTAAATGGGTTACAAATTTCGCGAAGAAGAACCATTCACAAAACGAGTACCGCGTTTTAAATTGTTACCGCCTCATCGTGTGGGTTCCGGCTAGTGTGTGTGTGTATATATATATATATATAATTTTACCCTAAAACACCAAGAAACCGCATCTTTTAGACCTGCATTATTTAGCATACAAACAAAAAAACTATACCATAAAATGCGTGTCTAGAAACGCATCTCATTAGGGATGGCAAAAATACCCGAGCCTGACGGGTATACTCGAAACCCGGCACAAATGGGATGGGTATACTCGATACCCGATGGGTATTGGGCCGAGTATGGGATTAGTTTTAAAAATTTTCATAGGTATGGGTCGGGTATGTGATTAGGTGATACCCGACCCGATTACCCGAAACCACATATCTATTTACCTGATTTTTATAATTTATATTTTTATTTTCCTGTAACACTTGTCTATTGGTGATTTATTTTAGTATGTTCATAATGTGAAAAAAGAAATTTTCTTTTAGTATATGCATTTGATAATAATATTTATATTTTGTATGTTGTGAAGTATATACATGTATGTAAGTTTATAAGTATTATAAATTTATTATTAATTTATGATAATACTTAAATGTATGTAATGTATATTTTTAATTTATAATAGTTGTTGTATAAATAAAATTATATAATAATAATAATAATAGTAGAAAAATGTATTTAGAAATCCCAACATATATCTTTTAACAAACTAATGCGTATACCCGATACATGCGTGTATACCCGATAACCGACGGGTAATTACCCGACAAATACCCGACGGGTAATGGGTCGGGTATGGGACACGATTTTAAAACCGGGTATGGGTATGGGATTACCAATACCCGACCCAACCCCGACCCATTGACAAGTGCTTCAATTAAGTCATTGACACTTTTTTTTGCCTATCTAAAATCACTTAAGTTTCATTTATGTTCTAATGCTTTAAAAATATAAACAAATAAGAGAAAAATTCATAACCTGAATCTGGCAATTACACATTATTAGAACACTAAATTAAAGTTGAATTATTTTAGAGAGACAAAAAAAGTTCCATTGACTTAATTGGAATACTTGACAAACTTGATTACATTTGTATGACATTTTTCATTTTTATTCCTTAATTATGCGCATTAAAAAAAATTGATTAGTGACTAGTGATAATACCCGCGAATTTCGCGGTGTTGAAAAATGATATGCTTTTTAATTTTTGAAAAAAAAATTACGTTTAAACTTATCATAAAGAAATTGTGCTTATGGGCTTAATTTATTTTCCTTTAATTTGAGCTCATTGTACAGATGTAACTTCAGTGAACTTTAGCATACATCAAAGGACCATGATTAATCAAATGTACCCTTTTGTTATGGCATTTGTCGCTTGGTCATCTGCCACCTAGCATCTCCTAAGGGTGTCTGGAGTGGGCGGCAAACCCACTCGGCAAAGCCGTAACCCCGCATGGTAACACCGCCGCCGGTGGGTTTTGCCGCTCGGTAAAGATGGAGAATCGGTATGGATTTGCCGAAGCAGGGAGAGGGAGGGAAGGAGAGAGAAGGGGTGTGTGTGGTGGGGTCCATGCCATCTCAACCAATCACACATTTTTTTAAATAGTTTACCAATTCATGAAGTGTCTAACCATTGCCAACACTTTTAAGCATAGTTTAAACAATTAAGGTTGAATGACCTGGCACACTTTCATTGGTTGATTTTGAAGTTTACCACTTTCAAATATCTAACCACTCCCTACACACTAAGGTGAGTGGCAGAGACACCATATAGATAGGGTGGGCAAAGATCCACCGTAGGATCCAAGTTAGAACAACCGATTGAGTTAGTTTTCTTTTGATAAGAACTAGGATTTATCACCCCGCGCGATGCGGCGGGGATCCATTCATAGCCGTACTAAATAAAACCGAGTATTTGTTACACCGACGTTTCATAGCTGCATCGCCTAACTTATATATGAAAGGTGTACAAAACGAATCTATACAAAATGTTGTGCTATTTAAAATTTATCACAACTTAGCATACTATCATGTAGAGTGATATGTAGACAAGTTGTGCAAAAGATGGACGAGGGCCTTTTTTGGGTTCAACCTACCTATTCTTCATTGGCGGCAGCTTTTAAAAGACTTACTTCTCAGCTTCTTCATTCATCACGCTCTCCACTATAATAAAGCAACACAATTTAAAGCTTCCCACCTATCTAAACACATAATGTTCAAAGTTATTAAATTTTGTATTTATATGGGAAGATTATATTCAAAATACATCATGAAATGTAATTACTAAAGGCCTACTCCAACTTATTACTAAAGGCCTACTGCAACTTGATTAGCCCTAATGTTCTAATTTTTTTTTATCATTTTTGAACAGCAGGCTTGTCAACTTAAAAAGAGTTGATAATCTTTAAGCTTATTTTATTTCGAGGCTCCAGAATGGGCGAGGTTGGGAGGTGACTCTTGAATAAAAACTTTCTTTTTTTAAAGCACTGTTCATTGTATTTAACATTCTATATGTATGACTATATGATAATATAACACACCTAACGACTGCACAATTTGCAAGATTCCTTCGAGTTCGATAGCTCTTGTCGAATTTCGGAATCGTAAGAGTTGCAGCATCAAGGTCGGTAAACGGCCTTGGAATACCAACAAAGTCATAGAAACCATTATGGCCGTTTGTTCTTGACTACCAAATGCGACAAAATTGAAATTTGTTTGAAGTAAAAATATGGAAAAATAACAATACCTGATGTCCACAACCAAAGGCCATGTCTATGATGTTAGTAAGGCAAGGGGCATAGCTGTAGATAACAAAAAAAAATCAGCACTACTTGAATTTAACAAAGAATAATGTTCATGCAAAGTAATTTGAAAGTGTTGTATGTATTAGAAACTCCTTTTGAGGTGCAGCTAGCAAAAATGGGCCAGCGAGAATGGGTCATAATGGACCCGAGCCAAAACGCTCAAATTTTATGAGTGTCAAAACGAGCAAGGACAGTTTAAGTTGACCCGCCAACACTTTATTATGTTGTCTTCATGTTTTTTTTTTTTTTACTTTGTAAACACTTGAGTATACTTCTAAACCAGTTGGCAAACATACATTATACCCAAAACAAACCCATATTAATGCCAAATAGTAACCAATCAGCAGAGCAAACTGCCTTAACCCAACATAATAATCAAAAAATAGATAAATAAACAAAAAAAATAATGTGAAATTGCAATAAAAGTTACTGGTTTTTTTATTGAAGTGTATAGATATGTTTGGTGAATTCGGTTTGGTTTTAAAACCGGTTTGGGCCAAAACCGGTTTTAACTGGCTTTTACAATCGGTTTGGTTTTTAAATGGGTTACAAATTTCGCGAAGAAGAACCATTCACAAAATGAGTACCGCGTTTTAAATTGTTGCCGTCTCATCGTGTGGGTTCCGGCTAGTGTGTGTGTGTGTGTGTGTGTGTGTGTGTATATATATATATATATATATAATTTCACCCTAAAACACCAAGAAACCGCGTCTTTTAGACCTGCATTATTTAGCATACAAACAAAAAAGCTATACCATAAAATGCGTGTCTAGAAACGCATCTCATTAGGGATGGCAAAAATACCCGAGCCTGACGGGTATACTCGAAACCCGGCACAAATGGGATGGGTATACTCGATACCCGATGGGTATTGGGCCGAGTATGGGATTAATTTTAAAAATTTTCATGGGTATGGGTCGGGTATGTGATTAGGTGATACCCAACCCGATTACCCGAAACCACATATCTATTTACCTTATTTTAATAATTTATATTTTTATTTTCCTGTAACACTTGTCTATTGGTGATTTATTTTAGTATGTTCATAATGTGAAAAAAGAAATTTTCTTTTAGTATATGCATTTGATAATAATATTGATATTTTGTATGTTGTGAAGTATATACATGTATGTAAGTTTATAAGTATTATAAATTTATTATTAATTTATGATAATACTTAAATGTATGTAATGCATATTCTTAATTTATAATAGTTGTTGTATAAATAAAATTATATAATAATAATAATAGTAGAAAAATGTATTTAGAAATCCCAACATATATCTTTTAACAAACTAATGCGTATACCCGATACATGCGTGTATACCCAATAACCGACAGGTAATTACCCGACAAATACCCGACGGGTAATGGGTCGGGTATGGGACACGATTTTAAAACCGGGTATGGGTATGGGATTACCAATACCCGACCCAAACCCGACCCATTGACATGTGCTTCAATTAAGTCATTGACACTTTTTTTTGTCTATCTAAAATCACTTAAGTTTCATTTATGTTCAAATGCTTTAAAAATATAAACAAATAAGAGAAAAATTAATAACCTGAATCTGGCAATTACACATTATTAGAACACTAAATTAAAGTTGAATTATTTTAGAGAGACAAAAAAAGTTCCACTGACTTAATTGGAATACTTGACAAACTTGATTACATTTGTTTGACATTTTTCATTTTTATTCCTTAATTATGCGCATTGAAAAAAAATTGATTAGTGACTAGTGATAATACCCGCGAATTTCGCGGTGTTGAAAAATGATATGCTTTTTAATTTTTGAAAAAAAAAATTACGTTTAAACTTCTCATAAAGAAACTGTGCTTACGGGCTAAATTTATTTTCCTTTAATTTGAGCTCATTGTACAGATGTAACTTCAGTGAACTTTAGCATACATCAAAGGTCCATGATTAATCAAATGTATCTTTTTGTTATGGCATTTGTCGCTTGGTCATCTGCCACCTAGCATGTCCTAAGGGTGTCTGGAGTGGGCGGCAAACCCACTCGGCAAAGCCGTAACCCCGCGCGGTAACACCGCCGCCGGTGGGTTTTGCCGCTCGGTAAAGATGGAGAATCGGTATGGATTTGCCGAAGCAGGGAGAGGGAGGGAAGGAGAGAGAAGGGGTGTGTGTGGTGGGGTCCATGCCATCTCAACCAATCACACATTTTTTTAAATAGTTTACCAATTCATGAAGTGTCTAACCATTGCCAACACTTTTGAGCATAGTTTAAACAATTAAGGTTGAATGACCTGGCACACTTTCATTGGTTGATTTTGAAGTTTACCACTTTCAAATATCTAACCACTCCCAACACACTAAGGTGAGTGGCAGAGACACCATATAGATAGGGTGGGCAAAGGTCCACTGTAGGATCCAAGTTAGAACAACCGATTGAGTTAGTTTTCTTTTGATAAGAACTAGGATTTATCACCTGCGCGATGCGGCGGGGATCCATTCATAGACGTACTAAATAAAACCGAGTATTTGTTACACCGACGTTTCATAGCTGCATCGCCTAACTTATATATGAAAGGTGTACAAAACGAAGCTATACAAAATGTTGTGCTATTTAAAATTTATCACAACTTAGCTTACTAACACGTAGAGTGATATGTAGACAAGTTGTGCAAAAGATGGACGAGGGCCTTTTTTGGGTTCAACCTACCTATTCTTCGTTGTCGGCAGCTTTTAAAAGACTTACTTCTCAGCTTCTTCATTCATCACGCTCTCCACTATAATAAAGCAACACAATTTAAAGCTTCCCACCTATCTAAACACGTAATGTTCAAAGTTATTAAATTATGTATTTATATGGGAAGATTATATTCAAAATACATCATGAAATGTAATTACTAAAGGCCTACTCCAACTTATTACTAAAGGCCTACTGCAACTTGATTAGCCCTAATGTTCTAATTTTTTTTTTTATCATTTTTGAACAGCAGGCTTGTCAACTTAAAAAGAGTTGATAATCTTTAAGCTTATTTTATTTCGAGGCTCTAGAATGGGCGAGGTTGGGAGGTGACTCTTGAATAAAAATTTCTTTTTTTAAAGCACTGTTCATTGTATTTAACATTCTATATGTATGACTATATAATAATATAACACACCTAACGACTGCACAATTTGCAAGATTCCTTCGAGTTCGATAGCTCTTGTCGAATTTCGGAATCGTAAGAGTTGCAGCATCAAGGTCGGTAAACGGCCTTGGAATACCAACAAAGTCATAGAAACCATTATGGCCATTTGTTCTTGACTACCAAATGCGACAAAATTGAAATTTGTTTGAAGTAAAAATATGGAAAAATAACAATACCTGATGTCCACAACCAAAGGCCATGTCTTTGATGTTAGTAAGGCAAGGGGCATAGTTGTAGATAACAAAAAAAAATCAGCACTACTTGAATTTAACAAAGAATAATGTTCATGCAAAGTAATTTGAAAGTGTTGTATGTATTAGAAACTCCTTTTGAGGTGCAGCTAGCAAAAATGGGCCAGCGAGAATGGGTCATAATGGACCCGAGCCAAAACGCTCAAATTTTATGAGTGTCAAAACGGGCAAGGACAGTTTAAGTTGACCCGCCAACACTTTATTATGTTGTCTTCATGTTTATTTTTTTTTTACTTTGTAAACACTTGAGTATACTTCTAAACCAGTTGGCAAACATACATTATACCCATAACAAACCCATATTAATGCCAAATAGTAACCAATCAGCAGAGCAAACTGCCTTAACCTAACATAATAATCAAAAAATAGATAAATAAACAAAAAAAATTATGTGAAATTGCAGTAAAAGTTACTGATTTTTTTATTGAAGTGTATAGATATGTTTGGTGAATTCGGTTTGGTTTTAAAACCGGTTTGGGCCAAAACCGGTTTTAGCTGGTTTTTACAATCGGTTTGGTTTTTAAATGGGTTACAAATTTCGCGAAGAATAACCTTTCACAAAACGAGTACCGCGTTTTAAATTGTTGCCGCCTCATCGTGTGGGTTCCGGCTAGTGTGTGTGTGTGTGTATATATATATATATATATAATTTCACCCTAAAACACCAAGAAACCGCATCTTTTAGACCTGCATTATTTAGCATACAAACAAAAAAGCTATACCATAAAATGCGTGTCTAGAAACGCATCTCATTAGGGATGGCAAAAATACCCGAGCCTAACGGGTATACTCGAAACCCGGCACAAATGGGATGGGTATACTCGATACCCGATGGGTATTGGGCCGAGTATGGGATTAGTTTTAAAAATTTTCATGGGTATGGGTCGGGTATGTGATTAGGTGATACCCTACCCGATTACCCGAAACCTCATATCTATTTACCTGATTTTTATAATTTATATTTTTATTTTCCTGTAACACTTGTCTATTGGTGATTTATTTTAGTATGTTCATAATGTGAAAAAAGAAATTTTCTTTTAGTATATGCATTTGATAATAATATTTATATTTTCTATGTTGTGAAGTATATACATGTATGTAAGTTTATAAGTATTATAAATTTATTATTAATTTATGATAATACTTAAATGTATGTAATGTATATTTTTAATTTATAATAGTTGTTGTATAAATAAAATTATATAATAATAATAATAGTAGAAAAATGTATTTAGAAATCCCAACATATATCTTTTAACAAACTAATGCGTATACCCGATACATGCGTGTATACCCGATAACCGACGGGTAATTACCCGACAAATACCCGACGGGTAATGGGTCGGGTATGGGACACGATTTTAAAACCGGGTATGGGTATGGGATTACCAATACCCGACCCAAACCCGACCCATTGACAAGTGCTTTAATTAAGTCATTGACACTTTTTTTTGTCTATCTAAAATCACTTAAGTTTCATTTATGTTCAAATGCTTTAAAAATATAAACAAATAAGAGAAAAATTAATAACCTGAATCTGGCAATTACACATTATTAGAACACTAAATTAAAGTTGAATTATTTTAGAGAGACAAAAAAAGTTCCACTGACTTAATTGGAATACTTGACAAACTTGATTACATTTGTTTGACATTTTTCATTTTTATTCCTTAATTATGCGCATTGAAAAAAAATTGATTAGTGACTAGTGATAATACCCGCGAATTTCGCGGTGTTGAAAAATGATATGCTTTTTAATTTTTGAAAAAAAAAATTACGTTTAAACTTCTCATAAAGAAACTATGCTTACGGGCTAAATTTATTTTCCTTTAATTTGAGCTCATTGTACAGATGTAACTTCAGTGAACTTTAGCATACATCAAAGGTCCATGATTAATCAAATGTATCTTTTTGTTATGGCATTTGTCGCTTGGTCATCTGCCACCTAGCATGTCCTAAGGGTGTCTGGAGTGGGCGGCAAACCCACTCGGCAAAGCCGTAACCCCGCGCGGTAACACCGCCGCCGGTGGGTTTTGCCGCTCGGTAAAGATGGAGAATCGGTATGGATTTGCCGAAGCAGGGAGAGGGAGGGAAGGAGAGAGAAGGGGTGTGTGTGGTGGGGTCCATGCCATCTCAACCAATCACACATTTTTTTAAATAGTTTACCAATTCATGAAGTGTCTAACCATTGCCAACACTTTTGAGCATAGTTTAAACAATTAAGGTTGAATGACCAGGCACACTTTCATTGGTTGATTTTGAAGTTTACCACTTTCAAATATCTAACCACTCCCAACACACTAAGGTGAGTGGCAGAGACACCATATAGATAGGGTGGGCAAAGGTCCACTGTAGGATCCAAGTTAGAACAACCGATTGAGTTAGTTTTCTTTTGATAAGAACTAGGATTTATCACCTGCGCGATGCGGCGGGGATCCATTCATAGCCGTACTAAATAAAACCGAGTATTTGTTACACCGACGTTTCATAGCTGCATCGCCTAACTTATATATGAAAGGTGTACAAAACGAAGCTATACAAAATGTTGTGCTATTTAAAATTTATCACAACTTAGCTTACTAACACGTAGAGTGATATGTAGACAAGTTGTGCAAAAGATGGACGAGGGCCTTTTTTGGGTTCAACCTACCTATTCTTCGTTGTCGGCAGCTTTTAAAAGACTTACTTCTCAGCTTCTTCATTCATCACGCTCTCCACTATAATAAAGCAACACAATTTAAAGCTTCCCACCTATCTAAACACGTAATGTTCAAAGTTATTAAATTATGTATTTATATGGGAAGATTATATTCAAAATACATCATGAAATGTAATTACTAAAGGCCTACTCCAACTTATTACTAAAGGCCTACTGCAACTTGATTAGCCCTAATGTTCTAATTTTTTTTTTATCATTTTTGAACAGCAGGCTTGTCAACTTAAAAAGAGTTGATAATCTTTAAGCTTATTTTATTTAGAGGCTCCAGAATGGGCGAGGTTGGGAGGTGACTCTTGAATAAAAATTTCTTTTTTTAAAGCACTGTTCATTGTATTTAACATTCTATATGTATGACTATATAATAATATAACACACCTAACGACTGCACAATTTGCAAGATTCCTTCGAGTTCGATAGCTCTTGTCGAATTTCGGAATCGTAAGAGTTGCAGCATCAAGGTCGGTAAACGGCCTTGGAATACCAACAAAGTCATAGAAACCATTATGGCCATTTGTTCTTGACTACCAAATGCGACAAAATTGAAATTTGTTTGAAGTAAAAATATGGAAAAATAACAATACCTGATGTCCACAACCAAAGGCCATGTCTTTGATGTTAGTAAGGCAAGGGGCATAGTTGTAGATAACAAAAAAAAATCAGCACTACTTGAATTTAACAAAGAATAATGTTCATGCAAAGTAATTTGAAAGTGTTGTATGTATTAGAAACTCCTTTTGAGGTGCAGCTAGCAAAAATGGGCCAGCGAGAATGGGTCATAATGGACCCGAGCCAAAACGCTCAAATTTTATGAGTGTCAAAACGGGCAAGGACAGTTTAAGTTGACCCGCCAACACTTTATTATGTTGTCTTCATGTTTATTTTTTTTTTACTTTGTAAACACTTGAGTATACTTCTAAACCAGTTGGCAAACATACATTATACCCATAACAAACCCATATTAATGCCAAATAGTAACCAATCAGCAGAGCAAACTGCCTTAACCTAACATAATAATCAAAAAATAGATAAATAAACAAAAAAAATTATGTGAAATTGCAGTAAAAGTTACTGATTTTTTTATTGAAGTGTATAGATATGTTTGGTGAATTCGGTTTGGTTTTAAAACCGGTTTGGGCCAAAACCGGTTTTAGCTGGTTTTTACAATCGGTTTGGTTTTTAAATGGGTTACAAATTTCGCGAAGAATAACCTTTCACAAAACGAGTACCGCGTTTTAAATTGTTGCCGCCTCATCGTGTGGGTTCCGGCTAGTGTGTGTGTGTGTGTATATATATATATATATATAATTTCACCCTAAAACACCAAGAAACCGCATCTTTTAGACCTGCATTATTTAGCATACAAACAAAAAAGCTATACCATAAAATGCGTGTCTAGAAACGCATCTCATTAGGGATGGCAAAAATACCCGAGCCTAACGGGTATACTCGAAACCCGGCACAAATGGGATGGGTATACTCGATACCCGATGGGTATTGGGCCGAGTATGGGATTAGTTTTAAAAATTTTCATGGGTATGGGTCGGGTATGTGATTAGGTGATACCCTACCCGATTACCCGAAACCTCATATCTATTTACCTGATTTTTATAATTTATATTTTTATTTTCCTGTAACACTTGTCTATTGGTGATTTATTTTAGTATGTTCATAATGTGAAAAAAGAAATTTTCTTTTAGTATATGCATTTGATAATAATATTTATATTTTCTATGTTGTGAAGTATATACATGTATGTAAGTTTATAAGTATTATAAATTTATTATTAATTTATGATAATACTTAAATGTATGTAATGTATATTTTTAATTTATAATAGTTGTTGTATAAATAAAATTATATAATAATAATAATAGTAGAAAAATGTATTTAGAAATCCCAACATATATCTTTTAACAAACTAATGCGTATACCCGATACATGCGTGTATACCCGATAACCGACGGGTAATTACCCGACAAATACCCGACGGGTAATGGGTCGGGTATGGGACACGATTTTAAAACCGGGTATGGGTATGGGATTACCAATACCCGACCCAAACCCGACCCATTGACAAGTGCTTTAATTAAGTCATTGACACTTTTTTTTGTCTATCTAAAATCACTTAAGTTTCATTTATGTTCAAATGCTTTAAAAATATAAACAAATAAGAGAAAAATTAATAACCTGAATCTGGCAATTACACATTATTAGAACACTAAATTAAAGTTGAATTATTTTAGAGAGACAAAAAAAGTTCCACTGACTTAATTGGAATACTTGACAAACTTGATTACATTTGTTTGACATTTTTCATTTTTATTCCTTAATTATGCGCATTGAAAAAAAATTGATTAGTGACTAGTGATAATACCCGCGAATTTCGCGGTGTTGAAAAATGATATGCTTTTTAATTTTTGAAAAAAAAAATTACGTTTAAACTTCTCATAAAGAAACTATGCTTACGGGCTAAATTTATTTTCCTTTAATTTGAGCTCATTGTACAGATGTAACTTCAGTGAACTTTAGCATACATCAAAGGTCCATGATTAATCAAATGTATCTTTTTGTTATGGCATTTGTCGCTTGGTCATCTGCCACCTAGCATGTCCTAAGGGTGTCTGGAGTGGGCGGCAAACCCACTCGGCAAAGCCGTAACCCCGCGCGGTAACACCGCCGCCGGTGGGTTTTGCCGCTCGGTAAAGATGGAGAATCGGTATGGATTTGCCGAAGCAGGGAGAGGGAGGGAAGGAGAGAGAAGGGGTGTGTGTGGTGGGGTCCATGCCATCTCAACCAATCACACATTTTTTTAAATAGTTTACCAATTCATGAAGTGTCTAACCATTGCCAACACTTTTGAGCATAGTTTAAACAATTAAGGTTGAATGACCAGGCACACTTTCATTGGTTGATTTTGAAGTTTACCACTTTCAAATATCTAACCACTCCCAACACACTAAGGTGAGTGGCAGAGACACCATATAGATAGGGTGGGCAAAGGTCCACTGTAGGATCCAAGTTAGAACAACCGATTGAGTTAGTTTTCTTTTGATAAGAACTAGGATTTATCACCTGCGCGATGCGGCGGGGATCCATTCATAGCCGTACTAAATAAAACCGAGTATTTGTTACACCGACGTTTCATAGCTGCATCGCCTAACTTATATATGAAAGGTGTACAAAACGAAGCTATACAAAATGTTGTGCTATTTAAAATTTATCACAACTTAGCTTACTAACACGTAGAGTGATATGTAGACAAGTTGTGCAAAAGATGGACGAGGGCCTTTTTTGGGTTCAACCTACCTATTCTTCGTTGTCGGCAGCTTTTAAAAGACTTACTTCTCAGCTTCTTCATTCATCACGCTTTCCACTATAATAAAGCAACACAATTTAAAGCTTCCCACCTATCTAAACACGTAATGTTCAAAGTTATTAAATTATGTATTTATATGGGAAGATTATATTCAAAATACATCATGAAATGTAATTACTAAAGGCCTACTCCAACTTATTACTAAAGGCCTACTGCAACTTGATTAGCCCTAATGTTCTAATTTTTTTTTTATCATTTTTGAACAGCAGGCTTGTCAACTTAAAAAGAGTTGATAATCTTTAAGCTTATTTTATTTCGAGGCTCCAGAATGGGCGAGGTTGGGAGGTGACTCTTGAATAAAAATTTCTTTTTTTAAAGCACTGTTCATTGTATTTAACATTCTATATGTATGACTATATAATAATATAACACACCTAACGACTGCACAATTTGCAAGATTCCTTCGAGTTCGATAGCTCTTGTCGAATTTCGGAATCGTAAGAGTTGCAGCATCAAGGTCGGTAAACGGCCTTGGAATACCAACAAAGTCATAGAAACCATTATGGCCATTTGTTCTTGACTACCAAATGCGACAAAATTGAAATTTGTTTGAAGTAAAAATATGGAAAAATAACAATACCTGATGTCCACAACCAAAGGCCATGTCTTTGATGTTAGTAAGGCAAGGGGCATAGTTGTAGATAACAAAAAAAAATCAGCACTACTTGAATTTAACAAAGAATAATGTTCATGCAAAGTAATTTGAAAGTGTTGTATGTATTAGAAACTCCTTTTGAGGTGCAGCTAGCAAAAATGGGCCAGCGAGAATGGGTCATAATGGACCCGAGCCAAAACGCTCAAATTTTATGAGTGTCAAAACGGGCAAGGACAGTTTAAGTTGACCCGCCAACACTTTATTATGTTGTCTTCATGTTTATTTTTTTTTTACTTTGTAAACACTTGAGTATACTTCTAAACCAGTTGGCAAACATACATTATACCCATAACAAACCCATATTAATGCCAAATAGTAACCAATCAGCAGAGCAAACTGCCTTAACCTAACATAATAATCAAAAAATAGATAAATAAACAAAAAAAATTATGTGAAATTGCAGTAAAAGTTACTGATTTTTTTATTGAAGTGTATAGATATGTTTGGTGAATTCGGTTTGGTTTTAAAACCGGTTTGGGCCAAAACCGGTTTTAGCTGGTTTTTACAATCGGTTTGGTTTTTAAATGGGTTACAAATTTCGCGAAGAATAACCATTCACAAAACGAGTACCGCGTTTTAAATTGTTGCCGCCTCATCGTGTGGGTTCCGGCTAGTGTGTGTGTGTGTGTATATATATATATATATATAATTTCACCCTAAAACACCAAGAAACCGCATCTTTTAGACCTGCATTATTTAGCATACAAACAAAAAAGCTATACCATAAAATGCGTGTCTAGAAACGCATCTCATTAGGGATGGCAAAAATACCCGAGCCTAACGGGTATACTCGAAACCCGGCACAAATGGGATGGGTATACTCGATACCCGATGGGTATTGGGCCGAGTATGGGATTAGTTTTAAAAATTTTCATGGGTATGGGTCGGGTATGTGATTAGGTGATACCCTACCCGATTACCCGAAACCTCATATCTATTTACCTGATTTTTATAATTTATATTTTTATTTTCCTGTAACACTTGTCTATTGGTGATTTATTTTAGTATGTTCATAATGTGAAAAAAGAAATTTTCTTTTAGTATATGCATTTGATAATAATATTTATATTTTCTATGTTGTGAAGTATATACATGTATGTAAGTTTATAAGTATTATAAATTTATTATTAATTTATGATAATACTTAAATGTATGTAATGTATATTTTTAATTTATAATAGTTGTTGCATAAATAAAATTATATAATAATAATAATAGTAGAAAAATGTATTTAGAAATCCCAACATATATCTTTTAACAAACTAATGCGTATACCCGATACATGCGTGTATACCCGATAACCGACGGGTAATTACCCGACAAATACCCGACGGGTAATGGGTCGGGTATGGGACACGATTTTAAAACCGGGTATGGGTATGGGATTACCAATACCCGACCCAAACCCGACCCATTGACAAGTGCTTCAATTAAGTCATTGACACTTTTTTTTGTCTATCTAAAATCACTTAAGTTTCATTTATGTTCTAATGCTTTGAAAATATAAACAAATAAGAGAAAAATTAATAACCTGAATCTGGCAATTACACATTATTAGAACACTAAATTAAAGTTGAATTATTTTAGAAAGACAAAAAAAGTTCCATTGACTTAATTGGAATACTTGACAACCTTGATTACATTTGTTTGACATTTTTCATTTTTATTCCTTAATTATGCGCATTGAAAAAAATTGATTAGTGACTAGTGATAATACCCGCGAATTTCGCGGTGTTGAAAAATGATATGCTTTTTAATTTTTGAAAAAAAAATTACGTTTAAACTTATCATAAAGAAACTGTGCTTATGGGCTTAATTTATTTTCCTTTAATTTGAGCTCATTGTACAGATGTAACTTCAGTGAACTTTAGCATACATCAAAGGTCCATGATTAATCAAATGTATCTTTTTGTTATGGCATTTGTCGCTTGGTCATCTGCCACCAAGCATGTCCTAAGGGTGTCTAGAGTGGGCGGCAAACCCACTCGGCAAAGCCGTAACCCCGCGCGGTAACACCGCCGCCGATGGGTTTTGCCGCTCGGTGAAGATGGAGAATCGGTATGGATTTGCCGAAGCAGGGAGAGGGAGGGAAGGAGAGAGAAGGGGTGTGTGTGGTGGGGTCCATGCCATCTCAACCAATCACACATTTTTTAAATAGTTTACCAATTCATGAAGTGTCTAACCATTGCCAACACTTTTGAGCATAGTTTAAACAATTAAGGTTGAATGACCTGGCACACTTTCATTGGTTGATTTTGAAGTTTACCACTTTCAAATATCTAACCACTCCCTACACACTAAGGTGAGTGGCAGAGACACCATATAGATAGGGTGGGCAAAGGTCCACCGTAGGATCCAAGTTAGAACAACCGATTGAGTTAGTTTCCTTTTGATAAGAACTAGGATTTATCACCCGCGCGATGCGGCGGGGATCCATTCATAGCCGTACTAAATAAAACCGAGTATTTGTTACACCGACGTTTCATAGCTGCATCGCCTAACTTATATATGAAAGGTGTACAAAACGAAGCTATACAAAATGTTGTGCTATTTAAAATTTATCACAACTTAGCATACTAACATGTAGAGTGATATGTAGACAAGTTGTGCAAAAGATGGACCAGGGCCTTTTTTGGGTTCAACCTACCTATTCTTCATTGTCGGCAGCTTTTAAAAGACTTACTTCTCAGCTTCTTCATTCATCACGCTCTCCACTATAATAAAGCAACACAATTTAAAGCTTCCCACCTATCTAAACATGTAATGTTCAAAGTTATTAATTTTTGTATTTATATGGGAAGATTATATTCAAAATACATCATGAAATGTAATTACTAAAGGCCTACTCCAACTTATTACTAAAGGCCTACTGCAACTTGAAATGTAATTACTAAAGGTCAGAAAGTATATTTTTTAGGGTAAGTTGAGGATTCGTTTCAGTGGTACTTACTTGTTGAGGTTCACTTAACTCACTTAGAGGACCTTTAATCACATATTGTCTTCTTCATCCTCCTTGTTTAGGCCAAGCATCAACAAAAATGCTAACTTGCAACTTAAATATCACATACTTAGCATACGGGTTTGAAATCATATCAACTATTAAACCTTAATGTATTCCTTCTGTTGGTTAATATTCCATTTTCTTTGTTTTCATCCATAACTAAGATTCCCCATTTTGTATTCATACAAACAAACATTCGGGATTAAAAAAATCTTTTTTTTTGGAACATAACACATTGGTTTGATACCCGTACACACCCATTTCATAATATACATCATAGTTCGATCAAAATTAAACTGTTATTAACATCAAAAGTAAGTATTATCAGTTATATTTATAAATTTATTTACCATCATTTGAAACAGTATGACTTACAAGTCACAGTACCCCATCTTGTATTCATAAACCCTAACATTTAATTTTGCCCTAATTCAACATCATGGTATATAATAGATTTCCCAGCCATATTACTTCAAATCATAAACTTTAATGTGAAAAACAATTGCAGATTAGGTCAAGTAGAAGGAAAAACAAACATCTATATAACTTACTTCACAACCGGTAGAGAATGTCGGTGATTTCACTGATCAGCAACGGTTTAGTCGACAAGCGACCTCTTAAGAAATCCCCTGCGATCTAGACTAAGATCTATATGAATTTTTTTTTTTTTTTTTTTTTTTAATAAATACCGGTTTGAATAGGAATTCTTAAAAGGATTCACAAATAAAGCACACTGTAATTCCCTGCTACATAAACTGAACCAAAGGAAGAAAGCAAATACGAATTAGGGTTTTGTCACATCAATAAAATGCATAAACAACAACGTAAACGACAAAATCATAGCTTATTAACAAAAGCACAATCAAACTCACCATACATAGCACCAAAAGGATGCCCGTGCTTTGAGCTGGTTCCGGCGATGGTGATGATTGTGGTGCAGTTGAACTCGGGGGTTCCGACCACCTCAGCTCAGATCTATAAGCACTTGGGCCTCAAATATCTGTAATCCCCAAGCCTCCTCTCATCGCCCCTTTATAACCTCCGCTATTTCGCCGGAAAACACACGATTTCAGGCGGCTGACGAGTTCTTTTTTGGTGTGGAGTGGACTCAAAGGAGAAGAAGATTCAGGGAAGAAAGGGTTTTATTTGGTCTACGAATACAATTTCTCTCCCTTTCTCTCTCTTATGACGCGTTTATCACTCAGACTCATCCACCAAATCATCAAATACAGGCCATACACACATGTAAGGTTTAGAAAATATTACAACTAAATTAACACACCTTGCAACAAAGTGATGCACCAAAAACAATTTAAGCCTATGGTACAACACACCATTGCCAAAATATGTTGCAAATTTATAATTTATAATTGCAATTTAAAGCAAAATAAAGACAAATTATTTATGAAATTTTACATCTCTCCTAACATTTAAGATTTTATCTAAATTTGTTTTAAAAAATCAAATTTATTGCTACATGTATAACGTCAACAATACACAAAAAATAAAATATTACTTAACATCTGTGCTCTTCTATGGCTCTATTTATCATTAAGTGTTTATATATATTTTTTAACCGACCCATTTTTAGCGCCGTATTTTGCCCTCCGTACAAAAAAAAATCTGTATCCACCACTACCTAAGGTTATCTACCAAAAGTGACATAGTTCAGAAAATAAGTTGCATCATTCATGTTCAATAAGGTTAAATGAAAAGAAGTTATTGTAGTTTTTTTTTTTAATGTGAGCACAGACATATCCTAGCAGGTATAAAAAGTTTGCCAATGATTTGTTCATGCAATAACATTAGTCACCAACAAATTTAAATGTTGATAGACCTGTTCGGAAGCTAGCCATACCAGCCCAACAAAAATCTGCAAGCTTAATTTTGTTATAAGAAAGAAAAGAACAAAGAATAAAAAAAAGTAGGAATGGCTACATAATATAAAGCAAATGTAACTTTATCTGTAAGTTGCCTGCTAGGTTAGATTAAACACCACATCAAAATTTAAACTCAAAAGCCAATTCAAAATTAGAAAGAAGTTTAAACTTTGACTTCTGAAAGTCAATATGCAGGAATCCTTTTCCAAAATTAAAGTTTTTTTTTTTTCAGGAGATGCATCTATAGCCATTAAACTGTCTACGGACATATAAACTTTAGAGAACATGAATTGGGATGATCAAAATAGGGGGAGGATAAGCACATTATGAACTACATAGATTACGGAAGAACAAATTCTTCTTCCTCAAAGCAACCCGGAACTGATAAAAACAAAACCTGATGCCTCAATAGTATCTCATAAGCTAAACCATTATATCTAGAAGAAAGATATAAAGTATTTAAATGGCAATTGTAATTTGTAAAACTGTTTTTAGTATTTTATCCCAATTCCTAAAACATGTCAAATAGAAAAAAGCCAAAACTAAAACCGAAGGGTTATGTAGATCGAAATTTAGAAAAAAAAAAAAAATAGTCAGCAAGTCACTTTACCTTTAGTCCGGTATCTGCAATGTTGAAAGAGGTAGTACACCTGCAGTAGCTGCACTTCTTAGAAATGTAGATTGAAATCTAATTCCTTCATCACTAAATGCAATTACCTACAGTATGAAACACTTGTAAGGATAACAGTCATCAAACACCTACAATTTTTTAAAATTTATAGTCCCAAAGCAAAATATACAAAATTTAGAACTTACTTCGATCGGATATCTTATTTGCCTTAACCTTCCTGTGACGTTCAACACCTAAATTGTTGATATAATAGATATGATACCGAGTGCACCATCAAGCATACCAGCATCAACAACAGTATCCAATCGATAAAGGAAAAGGAACCACTTAGTTATATACTTAGTTTTAGGAAGCGCAAGGCGCACCAAGGCGATAGGGTCCCTTGAGCCGAGGCACACTTCTTTTGTAAAAACATATATAAAGATTTTTATAAACCACTTTCATATATAAAAAAAACATTAATATACATTTATTGTCTAAATAACAAAATATAATAAAGTGTCTAGATGGGAACCAATTAAAAGAACCTTTTTGCTAGCATTTGGTGGTTGAACTCGACCATGAACATTCCCCAGTCCATCTACCTTCCCAGATTCCAAACAACCCTTGTAAACACTTCCAAATCAAACTTCTCCGATCAAATTCGCATACCTAAAGTTTCAAGAAAATGATAGATGCATTGTGTAATAAAACTTTATCGGCCAGTTTCCCGGTGGTCCTCTTTCTTTTCTTATATATTATTTTATTTAGTCGTTCAACAAAAAAAATGTATCCCAAGGTGTACAAAATGATAGATGCATTAAGCTTTTAATTTAACTACAATGTCTACCTATAACTATCCTAGATAAGAATTTCTATATTTAAAAAAAAAAGAAACAATGGTCATTAACAGCCTTTTGCTTTAGTTAAAAATACAAAGCCTTAAATCAGAAGCACAAAAATATGACGTGGAATTCACAAATCCAATAGAATATTTTAAATGAAAATAGGGTGAAATATAATTCTTTAATTGAAGCTGATGTTGCTTAGGATTGGTATTTGTTTTGTTTTTGTTCCCACTCTCATGAGGCATGTCTCATGTTTGAACTAGTAAGGGCTCTCCTTACTACTTGTTTTATGGTTTGTGAATATATAAAATCACCGGGGTAACCCTTTACAAAAAAAAAACATAATCCAGAGATTTCAGTTCTCAGCCCATAATTGACGACCAATATGAACACCGAACAAAATAGATGACCACCACATATCATACTTATACTCATTACATCGCTACTCTAATCCGTGTCTGCACGTACATAATGCATAATTACCAACTCGGCATAAAAGTACACCTAATTTTCAATACATGCACTTCAAGATGTAGGAGAATATTTTTGTAGATCCTTGAGTGTCTAAACAATTGCATCAACAGAAAAATGTTAAAATACCTTAAGCACATAAGCTTTTTAAGAAATCAAGATATTGAAACCCTCTAAGACACTAAAATGCAAAATTGAAATATGGCCAGAATAACAAAGACTAAAAAATACTCATTTTGCACTAGATGGGTACCTTGATGTTCCTGCATTCAAACGACTATCACAACGCCGGCAATCGATAATCAAATTTGTGATGCCTCGAGTATATATAGAAACTCATAAGAGTAAAATGCCATTTTCGTTCCTGAGGTTTGGCCAATTTTGTGACTTTCGTCTAAAGGTTTATTTTTTCCGCATCCGGATCCAAAATAGAAAGAATGCCACGTGGTACGGCGTATCCTTTTGGATCCAGATGCGGAAAAACAAAAATTTAGACGAAAGTCACAAAACTGGTCAAACATCAGGGACGAAAATGGCATTTTACTCAACTTATAAGGAAGAATCTTACATCCAAGGTTTCTTCTAAAATCTTTGCAACTTCACTCAAGCCCGGGGTGTCGTCTTCATGCATGGTCGCCATTAATGGTGTACTGAGTAATATAAACAAACAATAAAAGTTTAATTTTCTTCACATGAAACAAAGGACCACCACAACAGTTTTCATTACACATCTACTTCAAAGAAAAATAAATAAAAAAAGTATACCTCAACGCAAATTGTGTCGACAACTTAGAAGAAGTTGGTCCAAAAATATCGGACACTAAAGACATCTTGCAAATAACTCTTCTTACTATGTCACCTAAATACAATCCAGATATCATTTTCTCGAAACCCTGCAGCATGATCCCTGTATTAGTCACATCATTATTAAGAAAAAAAATGTGGTAAATACAGAATTAAAATTATCTGAGACTTGAAATAATACGAAGTAACGAAACTAACTTGATCATTAGAGTTATGGCTCTCAGCATCAAGATCGATGTCGTATGACGTTCTAGGCAAATGTGAGACCAAAAATTACCCCATTCCATGTTGATAACCTGATTAACATTATGTTACATAAGTTACATAAGTGAAGTGAAGGGTTTTAGTCTTTTAGATAAAACAGTTTATAATTAAAAGACCAAAAATACCATGCCTCCTGAAGTCATAAGAAGACCTTGACATTTGATAGCCGCATCGGCCAGCTCTAAATAACAGGCGTTGCTGCCGGCCCCAATTACAACTGCAGCAACTGTGTCTTTATGGTAAAATTGCTCGACATCCAACGTCCCCACACTATCGTTCACCTCTTTAGAATGGAATCCATGTATAAGGTTGTCTCATGTATGATGATTCAGTTTTGGAACACCATTTGACAGCTTTCCTGTTTGTTTACCATTTGTTTATGATAATAAAACGCCCTCTTAGAAAACAAAATCAGCAACTAATGATGCAAGTCAAAACACAAAATAATACATTTAAAGAACTTATAAAGCAAGAGAATTCAAGTAATAAAAAGATAGAATTTGATGTTAATTACCTTAGCGCTATCCCTTGTAAGCCGAAGAGAAGAATCAATTATCAAAGAAACCTTCTTAGAGCACTCCATCAATTCTGTCACGTTAAATATAAATTAAGTTAATTGAAAAAGGAATGACTAAACGGATGAAACACATTAATGGTTACTTCCAAATTTAAATTTAAAATAATGATTGACTTCCAAATTTAAAATCAAACATATTAATGGCAAACTTCCAAATTTAAATTTAAAATAATGATTGACTTCGAAATTGAAATTGAAAATTTAAAATCAAACACAATAATGGTTTACTTTAAAATTTAAATTTAAAATAATGATTGACTTCAAAATTCAAAATTTAAAATTTAAAATCTGAAAATCAAATCACTAATATCCAATCCCGTAAATCAAGCAAACTTATTAGGAAAGTCTAACCTTGGCAAGCAAATCCAACCGACATGGTACCGGTTTCCAGCCACCGCAAGCATATCTCCGTCCAACATAGTTGCAGCCAAAAACTTCGGACCATCGAAAATAAACTACACTGGCGCTATGGTGATGATGCTACATATGTATAACAAAAGCTGATTCAAAGTAATGGTCCATTATTTTTAAAACTAAAAGCATTCAGGAAGTTAGGTCATATATTAGGGCAATATAGACGAACCTGTTAAAAAAACAAAATCGTCTCGTTAAAGCTAAATTTGCCCACAATCATTTACCTAAACAGAGATTGAAAATAAAATAGATGAAGATACATATTAACGAATTTCATGATCAATCAATTTCCCTACACTTTTTTTACCAGAATATCATACTTATTACCTACAATTTTTAACCTCTTATTACCAGAATCTCATACAAAGTTTGACATGGAAATTAGTAGTGAACATTAAAATCAAATGTCTGACTAAATATATTACGTAATGTGAACAAATTATGTGGAAAATAACAGTATAACTTGTGAAGTAGGAACCCTAGGGATGAAGTTAGGGCATATCGAAGTGAAAACATAAAAAACACTAAAAGCAAGAATACAACTGAAATTAGGGCATATCAAGATGGTGCGTTTCATCGATTAAACTTTAGTAAAGGAACAAAATTTAACAAAGACTGATTACATTAACAACAAAATAATAGAAGGATTGAACTAAAAACATACCTGAATGATGAATCCGCATAGAAAAATTAAAGGAGAATCGTGTTTTGAGATTTAGGGTTTCAGAAAAGGGAACCAGTAATATGCGGTGGTCCTCAGCCTGTAATATTCCTAATTTTAGAAGATGTACAAATCTGAACACATAAACATACCAATGCAGATGAACTTCTCTTCAGGTCGATTGCTAAGAATTAACAAAAATATAAACCTTTTGCTCCGTTAAGGAGGCTTGATCGAAGAGAATCGACCCGGATTAATCAGGCGTAGTGATGAACGAAGAAGAGATGAAAGAAAGCATACTTTGATGAGATTGGAGATGGAAGAAAACTGAACTTATTGACTGCGATGGCAGGGGAATAGAATGCGTACCGTCGTTGTTAGATTCTTCCGTCGATTGTCTGCTGAAGAAGAACAATGGAAAGAAAAAAAAACCCTAATAATCTCAAAGAGTATGAGAGAAGAAGAAGTGTGGAAAAAAACAACGGTTTCAAGTTGTAAATATGGAATGAACAATCTTGACCCGAATCAACTATTCGGATCCCGCGTCGGGTTTCACTCAAGGGAATCAAAGGGATTGAAAAAAGGCGGGAAAATGAGGTCTAGAGGCCCTAGATGGGGGACATGTGTCCCTAAGGTATGACTTTTATTAGGTTAAGATGTTACGTGCCCACTAACTTATTCCATGTTCCAATAGTTGTCAAGTTTTATTTTAGTATATAGTTTATTTATTAATTAAGCATGTGTTGAATTATAGATAGTGGGTCAAGATAGTTGGTTAGTGGGTAGTTATTTATCTTTTGAGTATTTATAGTGTAAGCCATTTGATGTTTAGGGGCATGAATGAAAACTATTGATCTAAGTTTCTCTCTAATTTCTATCCGGTTTCCGTCTTGTTTCTTTGGCCAATCGATTATCGGTTGGAACCACAACAGTGGTATCAGAGCTGTCGTGATCCCCCTGGACCAATGGCTGCTCAAACTCTATCCGAAATCGAGTTCTATCAATGGATGAACGAATCCCTTGTGAAACTCGAGTCTCAGTTGCAAACTCTCTTCAACGAGTTTCGATCCTTCCGAAGTGCGTGGGAAGCCCAATCTCCTACACTTCCACCACCCGTTTCCGCCACTACACCACCCGCCCCGTCATCCGCTACCTCCTCCACTTTACCACCTTCGAAACAAGTCCCTTCAATCGCCCCGTTAACTGTCTCATCTACACCTAACCCCACCCCAAAACAAACACCGTATTCTACATCAGGTATTCTAGTTTCGGTTCCTACCAAAGTCACCGCTGATACTCCTAATACCCGTTCCGTCACAAAGATCAATCATCATCTAAGTCACATAGATGATGGATTCAAGTTTAAGTCCACTAGGAGGAGAATTTTAGAAACGGTTGGTAAGAAGAAATACCATCTGATCGAATTGGAGTTGACCTTTTGGAAGTCGATGTCACATATTTCATCCAAATATTCATCCAAATTCAAAGTGGCAAATGTTGATGCAAAGCACATAAGGTTACAAATGACACTTCAAACCCATACGACACCACCTATAACTTATTCCAAACCGAAACCTTCTACCGTTGAGGAACAATACGAGTGGCGTCCACCGTGGCATTTCGCGACGACTTCTACAAATGCTTTGAGCCAGACCGAGTGGCGGCCACCGTGGCATATCGATTCTATCCTTGAGGACAAGGATTGTTTTGAGCGGAAGGGAATGTTACGTGCCCACTAACTTATTCCATGTTCCAATAGTTGTCAAGTTTTATTTTAGTATATAGTTTATTTATTAATTAAGCATGTGTTGAATTATAGATAGTGGGTCAAGATAGTTGGTTAGTGGGTAGTTATTTATCTTTTGAGTATTTATAGTGTAAGCCATTTGATGTTTAGGGGCATGAATGAAAACTATTGATCTAAGTTTCTCTCTAATTTCTATCCGGTTTCCGTCTTGTTTCTTTGGCCAATCGATTATCGGTTGGAACCACAACATAAGATGATGGCTACCAGAAAAATAGTGAAACCATAAATAATCAACAACTAAAATAAAAAATAACGGATTCAAAAAAGAAAACTAAAATTTCCATTTGTATCCCTCGATAAATAAGTCATAAATCAATGAGGTATATCATAACCCAGGAAGTTGAGATTATCATCGACGCGGATAAGTCTAAATTTTCGGTAATACGACACTGATACTTTAGAACAATCCATTCGGAAATTTTCACAGAAGTCGTCGGGGGTCCGTTGGTAAAAGGCTGCTATAACACCAGTCGGTAATCTCTTGATAAACTCTGTCGGTAGATATACTACCCGGTACCCATGCTATGATTTCTAAGTATTACCAACGAGATCCACCTTCAACGGCAGATTGCCAACTAATATATCCATCTCTGGAAGTAGGGGCTTAGCTTTGTGTGGGCTAGGGGGACCTCCCCCCCCCCCCCCCCCCCCCCGAACTTTTCGCTCAGTAGTGCCCGGTATGCAGTTTTCGTATAGAATTTTTTAGGTATATACGTTTTCGACCCCCGATCGGAAATCTCAAATTTCAACACTGTCTGAAAGACATTTGTTTTGCACCTTCAATTTTGTTCACCATACATCACCCCTTGCCAATACGTGTAAGAAATATTACAACACATAAGTTTATAAATTAATTACAATTTACTCTTTTTACGATCATCAATCATTGACTAAGAAAAAATACAACAAAAAAATCAAATGCTATCCTAAGTATATCCATATTTATACCACATGGTCTCGGCTAGTTTCCGGAGAAGTAGATTTACTCCTTGAGCTAGGAATTAGCAATGAGCTCGAACCTGCAGCTTGAGAGTTTATCGCTGTTGCTGCCACAGATTTGTTGTGGAAGGTCGTATTCACACTTGTCGTTAAAGGTAAACTCGAAAACACAGGAAATGTATCTCCCGGTTTCACAATATGGCTGGATTTGCCACCACCGCCTTGACTTCCCACTGCACCACCACCAATTATTGACGTCAATGCAGCTTGTAAAGCAGACTTAAAATTAGGATCTGATGTGATTGCTCTTGTTGCAGCTTCAATGGTTTCTGGCTGTAGAGAATGTTGAGTAGTGGCTGGAGTTGCCATCATAGTCTTGTTTTGCATGAAAGAATGGTAAATGTTTTCTTGATGTTGTGTTGATCCAAAGTTGAGGGACCCCATTTGATTTTTGCCATAGTTGAGGGACCCATTGCTCCAAGAAATTGGCAATGCATTAGATTCCGAAGAGCTAAAATTCAGGTTTGTGGATGAATATCTTGGAGGGAAAATGGTTGCTACTGGTGCGGATCGATAGTTGTATGGTGATGATGTCGAAAGTGTGTTTGACGTAAGATCAAGTGTGACGGTTGGGCACGAGGGAGAGGGGGATATTGAAGAATATGGCAAGTAAATCGGCTTTAGTTTTGAGTTCTCGTTGAGATAGAAGTTTAAGTGTGAGGAGGTGCTAGGGTTAGGGTTTGAGTTTGATCCTGAGGTCGAAGAGCCCGATGTTAACATACTGGCCGCTGCGGAAGTGGTGGACGCCATAGCGGTAGCAGACGCCGGCAGTGGATGATTGTGTGTTCCTTCGTACGTCGTTATCAAAATCGACATATCTTGAGGACATCTTTGTACCTACACAATTGTATCCAGATAAATGCTTTAGATAAACAAATTTAATAGCACCACATGTTATCACAAATCTCATAGTTTATATTACTTTTAACTAGTCTAGAAAAAAACAATAGAGAATCACCGACGGCACATTTACTAACAGACGTCATTAGTCGGAAATTACGTACGACAGATTCCAAGAAAATTATGGTAAATGAAGATTTACTCAATCAGTTTGCAATCTGTTTGTAGTTACAAAAGTTACCGACGGAATATCACTATATTTCTTTCTTTAACTTATATTTTACCTGTTTTCTCACTGGGCAATTTGAAGAGACGGTGCAACGATAATACGCCCGTGGACAAGGATTTCCTTTTGCGATTTTTTGTCCATATTTTCTCCATTGACATCCATCATTCATCTGAGAATTAAAACCCTAAATTTAAGTTGTCTAGTAACTTCATGTACATATTATACACGCATATATAGAAGCTTTTGTTATAACATATGTTGGAAGTAAGTGATTACCGTTGGAGTTTCACAGCGAACCCTAACCGAAACCCTCGTTTTCTTCACAGGGTTTTGTTGAGAGACTTCAGGATCATCTCCACTTCTCTTCAGAGTTTGTGGTTTATGTGGCGTCCAAGTCTCTCTGTCTTCATCTTTAGCTTCTTCCAGACTATTATCTTGGCTCGGGTTGACCGAAGATTCAGCTTGTGTGGCGGATAATATTTCATATTTCCCACACTCAAGCCCAAGACCTAACCCTTGTACACTTTTGGTAGGAGGTGTTGAACATCTCTTATCTTTCTTGGTCATGTCGGTTGATGTTGTCCGTCCAAGACTAAGGGAAACAAGCTCGGACTCGTCGTGGTTAGGTGGTGGGTTGATTGCAATGGTGACTGCAGTTGCAACTTCTTGTTGTTGATGAAGAATATCTTTGAACTTCTGTTGAAGGGTTTCGTATTCCTTCATGATCTGGTCCAAGCTCACCCTTAGCCTTTGGTTTTCTTCTCTCACCACACCCATTTCGGCTTCAATTAACTCAAACTGCTTATCATCCTGATCAACCAGTTTAATTTTAGCTGCTTACATAAACTTAAACACATACGTTATGGTTATATTATTGTGTTGCTCTTGCTATATATGCTTATACTATTGGGATACCTTTGATTCATGCCTTAAAATTGTACGGCACACATTTAAATCAGCAACAATCCTTAAGAAAGATTCACATGATAATAATCTAACGACAAACTTAAGAAAGATTCACATGATTATAATCTAACGACAAACATTTAAAATAAACAAAAAATCCGTACGTTATGAAGATATTGTGTTAATGGACCTGTTTACTTTATGTACGTACCGATATTGTTATAAAACCATAAACATATTCGGACATTGAATATGGACCATGTTCTTTAAAATGACAGAAATCTAAGTTACGGGTGGGGGTGGTCACTAGTGATATAATTCTATCACTCACAATCATCCAATCAACTCCTGCCATGTCATCAGCCACTATTCTATCACTCACATCTTTTTTTAGTGACAATGGTCATCACTCACAACACCTAACAATAAACCCTCACACCCCCTCACATACACACAATCTTCACGCGTTATAAAAATAACGGAAAACCATCACGTTGAACCTATCACTCGTGAATGTTTTGGTGGCGGTGGACATTTTGAAACTTCCACGCGTTATGGCTCTTTATCACGGAAGTTCAACGTAGTGCCCCCACTCCCCTTATTGAATAATCGGATACTATTATGATACATCATAGATGCTTTTGACATATACGTTATTGTATATTAAATGTATCAATATTGGTATAATGGAGAGTTTAAATGAGAATAAATTATAAATTAAGAACAAAAAGAATAAATGGTACAAAGTTAATTTGAATAAATTATTTAATGAGCCTATTCTTTATTTTTGCTATTCAAATTAATGAACCCTAATCATTAAATGAGTCATTCTATAATATAGTTTTGCATCTTACACAATAAAAACAATCATGCACATCATCCTACATATTCAATGTTTCTTACACCATAAAAACAATCTTTCCTACACCATAAAACCAATGTTTTGGTGTAAGGCACATAATGCTTAGGACCCCAACACTTTTAAATAGTTTTGTGACTTATAACTAAATATGTGTAAGACACAACACTTTTAAATAATTTGGTTATTTCTAATAAAATTGGTATAGGACCAACGCATTAATAGTGGTGAAGAGGAAATTATTGTGGCATTAATAAGATTTGAGTAACCCTTTATAATATTTATTAGTATTCTACATCAAAATGTCTATCATACCCTTATTAATTAAAACATTAACTAAAACTAAACAAAAATTATATCTTGATTCACAACCATCGATCAAAAAATATAGGGCTTAGATTAATTTATTTTTCTTTTTGCAAGAATATCTTTCTCAAATGAACCTCCCCGGTTGGTATAAAACCACTATTTTGTTTGAGCTTTATATTTTTTGTAGGTTGATAAGAAAATGAATAAATTGATAACTTGAGAACAAATTGATAACTTGAGAACAAATTGATAGTGAAAGTTCTCAAATTGAATTGAATTTTTGCAAAAAAAAAAAAAAAAAAAAAAAAAAAAACAAGTTAATATTACTACATCTAATTGAATTGAATTTTTCCTTGTTGCTATGTTTTGTCTTAATGATTTAATAACTTAAATGGTTTTAAATTCAGTAACCTTTTTTTGGGCATGGGCAGTTAGCTAGTTTACAGATTTATTATGAGCACGCCAACAAATACGCGTTTTTTTTATTACTATTAATTACGAGAAACATAGGGTTTATATTGTTGTTTCTGTTAGGGTTTATATTGTTGTTTCTTTTTAACTTCTATTTATGTTTTTCTTACAATATATTATTTTCTTTTTACGTATAAAGGAATCAATATTTTCAAATATAGTGTTCTATCTCTAGTTAAATATCCGTGATTTATAAACTATGTAAAAGTCGCAACATATTTTTTATTTTAAAATGTTTGGTAAATAAAATAAAGATATCTTGAAAATTTTCGATGTTCTATAAAGAAGATATTTCCTTGGTCAAGAACCTAAAATTTCATGTGTATTAAGACAAATCATTTTTGTGGTTTAAAACATAGCCCACAAGATCCGAGATATCAAGAAACCAATAAGATAGTTTTTTTCTTTTGGTTCTGGAACTTCTTGTTTTCACGATTGATTTTATAAGAAGAATATATAAAAGAAAGAATCAAATACACAAGATTCTTTACAGACTCAATTTTCTCTCATTTTATGAAAAATAATAATATTATGTCGACTAGAAATTAAAACATTTCAATGAAAACACAGACCTTAATAGTTCCAATTATCAACCTAATTTGTACTATTAAGAAACAAAAATTATAAAAAAATGAAAGAATATAATAACTTATTCAAAGAACACACATATCTTCACATATAATAGCAAGTTTATTATTGAAAATTTGGAAAGATATATAATTGAATAAAGCTTAGATAAGAACAATCGAATAACTTCTTTCTTGTAGAGAAAATAACATAAAATCATATTTAAACGCGAAAATGAAGACAAAAGAGATAAAATCTTCATGCACCATGTTAAGATAAACTTCTCTATTTCAGAGAAAATAGCAACCATACAAAATTAAGCAAGACAAACAAGATTTTTCTTTAAGTTTCACAGATATTATAAACACCAACCTCTTTTTCACTGTCCTGGCGATCATCTCTCTCGTCTTCCTGCTTGATTTGTGTTGTTTTTCCGACATCAACTTCCATGGCTGCCTTGTGTGTCAAAAGTCAAAAGTATTCAACTTCTGGTTTTGAATGAATTTCATAGGTTATAAATGAGACCAATATAGATAGCTCCTTAGATCTGTTCTTATAATGAGGGGGCCATCAATGTTTGACTTGTATGTATATACGTTTTCTTTTGTTCAACATTTCATCAATAATCAAATATGGAAAAATGTCAATGCCCAGTTGCATGCCATCACCTACGAATTATTTTACTTCTACTAGTGTCCGTTATTTTATTTATTGTATACAAGACTTCATTAATTTAAGCTTTTATAATAAAAATTAAGAATATAAGGCATCGAGTTGAAAAAACTTGTAAGAACTCACTTCATTATTGTTATTATTAATATATTTTTTTTTTTGGCTAAAATTGTTGTTTCAGTTCTGTTTAAACATAAAGGAAAACACGAAAACATACCTATTAGTCTATTACAACAGACAATGCAGTGGAGAATCCAGTCAGAGAAGATGACATCGAGTTCGACAATTTGTCAGTGTGATCTGGTTCCTCCTTAGGGTGCTGACTGATGATGGTGATGATGAAAACCGAATAGGGGATTCGGTTATGGAGAAGAGGTTTCGATGATGTTATGCTTATGGGGTTTTTGTGTCTAACTGTGTAACCCTTTAACCTCTACATAAGTCTCCTTATATAAGCACTCAGGAGGAAACCTAATTAGTTAATAAGGGTAATATGGTCCATCAACAATTACCAACTAATTATTAATAGGTTGTTATATATTTTGATCCATATAATGTAAATGATTATAATGGCTACTAGATTAAATATTAAATCATAATATATTTAATCTTACATTCTCCCACTTAGCCGAGTAATCATTTACTATGAGTATTAGATAAGCCTGATCAGGAGTTAACACTCATTTTAGCCTTAAACAAGTACTATAGCAGAGAAATACAACCGTTGAATCATTATGCGACTCAGGACCCCCATTAATCATACTATAGCCTTAATTTAAAACCTAATCGTTATGATCAAAATACGCATAAGCCCTTTGTTTGATTTGTAACTTCATTTGTCTATATGCCATTATGTTAGCTTGACATATTCTTAGAGACATACAAAATCAAACTAATGAGGAAAATTAACTAATACTTAGTCATTCATAGTACGATATGCGGTTTCGCACGGCCATCAATTAATACCCGTCTCTGAGCTCTCTTAATAAGACTTATGGGTAATAGTCATTCAGTTATAGGATCCTTAAGCATATCATGAATGTATTCGATACAAACTTAGTTTCCTCAATTCGTTCACAAACGAATAATTAATTGCGTATCGAAATTTAATGCAGCACCTCTCGAACTGTTACTGTTCAAGGAGTCATGGTAACTGACTTTATCACACTAAGTCTTCAAAATATTAATTATATGGAGTTAATAAACTTATGAGTCCACTGATAAATTTCCAACAACATTTAGTGACTATATTATGTCGTTATAACTTAGGTTGTTATTATCAGTTTATTATGACTCCTCCATGAGATAGGTTTGTCTGCTGACATAAAGATATACCCGAAATTACTTTTTTGTCATTTTTGAATATTACAAAGTTAAAGTAATAAACCGGTTTGAGTTCTCACTTCTTCTTTAAAATTATAGTCTCTCGTTTCCTTTTATAAATATTTTAATACTCCATAAGATGCTTCACATTAATCTAGACATATCTAGTGTGGTGCAATGTGAGTAATATCTAAACGAGTATAGACTTGAACTTACATAAGGCTTCTAATTAATGAAGCGTAAATAAACAATCTCATTTATCCTATTATCCTCTAAAGGAGAGCAGTATTGTTTGTTACACATGTAAGGACCCATTTAATGTTAAACTTATGGAACAGAACTAATATCCCATTTGGTCTATCTCAGTATGTTATGATATCAATCACGTAAGAGATATCTCTGAGATTTATTATATCAAAGTTTGTGTTAACAATGTTTTGACTTATGTAACATATACTTGTCAAAAGAATATCATCTATATTGACAAGTTTATCTTAGTTGCTCCCACTCATTTTGAGGTAGGTACATTAATCCACTTGATTTTTTATGAAAATAATTACGTTAGCTTTTCATCACATTATGATGTTTGCATTAACCCATACATGAATTTTATTGGCTTACAAACAAAGTGTTCTTTAACCTTCAGTTTTGAACTTTCAGGTTGTTTTATGAACATGTAAATGTGTCAGCCAATTGTTAGGGAAAATTGTTTTAATGTTCATCTAATGTAGCTTAAAACTATTATAAGCTACTAGAACAGTGATGATCCTCAAAGAAATCTTCTGTAAGATAGGTAAGAAAAAACTCTTTGATAATTTATCTCTTTCTAAGTATGACCTTTGACAATCAATCATGCTTCTTCGTGTCTTAACGCTTATATTAGGATTTGGTTTAGTTATGAACACTCTTAGGTAATTCAATCAAATCCCAAACGTTATAAGAACACATAAAATCAGTTTTACTAGAAAACTGTTTTATTCCATTTAGAAGATTGATTGACACTAATGGCTTAATTATGAGAGATAGGATCAGTAAACTTTCCCAAAATCCATTTCAACTTCAATTAGGGAGGTTATGTAATCATCATAGTTAGTAGGTTTTTAAACCTAGATGACCTCCTAAGTTGATTATTGGGTTTATTAGAAGTTTTAGTTTTATTGATTAGATCTTGGTTAGGTTGCTATCATTTTCAGGATTCTAAGTTTGTAAGAGTTGGTGCAGTATGGTGTACAAGAGGTGTAATCGGAGTTAAATTCGAAGTGAAATTTAATGACATTCTTCCCCCCGCCTCTTGTATTCCTTGCAAGTCATGATAAGGACTTTGACTGCTCCCACTGACCTTAGAAAACTTTAGGAACTCACCACGCTTAGCATCAATATTTAACGACCAACAAATTCTAATAGAGAAACAAGTTAATGACGTCAGTCGTTGTAGTTTCTCTTGTTGAGGATTATGTTAGTTTAGGTAAGAAATCTAAGTGTGCCCACAATTAGGCAACAATGAAACTTTTGTAAGAGTAGCATTAGATTTAAGGAGATAAATTTTGATAGAATAGTGTCGTGATGGAGCGGTGTCTTGTACAAGAGGTGTAAATTTAGGTAATGTAAAATTTTCACTCCCCCACCTCTTGCAAGTATTGCAAGTTATTATTAAGACACTTAATGCTCCCACTGATCTTTAATATCTCTAGAATGCTACAAGAGAAGTTTCAATGAGCTACGTGACGTGGGAACCTAGCACATATACGTTAGACTTTATTTGATTTCTTTAATGTCCAGATATCATAAGAAACTTTAGGGACATATCTAATAGAAATCTTATTAAGTATATATATATATATATGAATAGATTTCTTCTAAGACTGTGGGCCATATGCGACAAAATTTAGATACAAGTTGATAGTCTTTTAAATGATAAATGAATTATGTCTAAATATTTCATTTGGAATAAGTTCCATGAATGTCAATGAATGACTTATGATGGACCCATGCTTATTCCTTAAGCCAAGTCATATTTTAGAGCTTTAACATAATGATTTAAAATCACTTAGAATGAGATTAGATGAAAGAAAATCATCCTCATTAACCATGTCATGATTTCTCATGAATTTCGGTTATAATGGATGAAATTTATAAGTCTCATTTTCCTTTCGTCAAATTCTCATTTGCATGATGACAAAAGTTGTGAAAGTGTAAGGTGTCATCTAGTTCCATCTTAGTAATGTTTCTATCCAGATATTTAGAACAAATAAGATGAGAGTTTAAGGAAGTGTGACTTTATGTTGACTATGCAAACCTAAAAACCTTCATAACATTGCTTAATTATGATACTATATTCTGATTAATTTTCAGAATATATAAGGTATCGAAAAGCGTTGTTAGAAGACTGCTTATTATGGTTCTTATAGCCTTAACATTTAATTTTGTCACTAACTCTCATGTTAGTTATTTGTCGAGTTCTGGTAAGGAAACGTATGGAACTAGAGTCAACTAATCATGTGTTAATTGGAATATTAAAATTATCAGACTTAAATCTCATTATTAAGTGACCACCTAATCAACTTATCCAACTGTTCTTTTGAATAATGGATAGTCTCTTACTTATGCCTAGGGTAATGGCATAATTATGCAGTGAGATTTTCCCTTGAAGAACCTTAGAGTTGGGATTTTGTACTTGTATTTTGACTATGGACCTTAGAACAATCCTCTTTTAAGGTTTTAGTGGTTGTAAGGTGAATAACAACTTATTTTCTAGCTTCAAACATTTATTTCTGTGTACATATGTTGCTTATCAACACACTCATTATACTTTGGTACTTTTGAGTGTTATAGTTGATTTATAATGCATCAAATTGTACAAGTGAAAATCTTAGTATGTAATGTACTGGAAAAATGTACTTATTTCCATGCGTAAGCCCTTAACTTTATGGGTCATGGTATCGTACATTATAATGTATTCACATATACCACTTAACTTTATAGTTTAGAATTTAAATGAAGGCATGCATCATAGGAATTCGTATGATTATTCCACATTTATAGATTAGTCTTAGGAAAGACTTAATCTGGAATAACTTTAGTGATAGCGTTTATGTTAGAGAGATCTTGATTATCATAAGAGACATCATGTTCGATTTATCCTAATCATCATGCTCTACTTTTCTTCTGTAGTGCTTTATCAGAAGAGAGCAGTATGATTATCGTGTCTTAAGAGATAACCAAAGGTTTAATTTAAGAGCTAATCATATAGAAACTTTAAATAAAGCAAACATTTTAGGTTTAGGAATTAGAGTGGATGAGATATTGTTACACCCTAATTCGTATTTGACAAAAAGTCGCAGCGGAAACACGAACCATAAAATTTCTTTCATTATAAATACCTCAACATATTTAAAATTTAACGTAAACATAATTCTTATTCATAAATCCGTCATCCTCATATTTATTAATAAAAAAAAACATAGCTTACGTTTACTACATTTTACATTCAACGTCCCCGTACAATCTCTCTAGTGGCTCAGTCTTCAATCCCTAATCCTTCTGACAATCGCTCATTATCCGTACAACCTGCATTCACCACATACATTCATAACATTAGCACACATTAAAGAAACAAGGTTCATTCGCATACACTTCACACTTCGTCATCTTTTAAGCTTTAAGCATTTCATCTGCATATCCATTTCCTGGTGAGGCTTCAATAATGTACCTGCATTACTTTTCATTCTCGAGGTACATCGTTAATAATGTTAACCCTCATCGGGTTTATGTCATACTTGCATACGTACTTACATACATACATACATATCCACATACGTACATATCTTTCCTACAACTTTACATTCATGCATACCCTCACACATATCTTTATACGCACATACATAAACTTCCACATGCGTACATACCTTTCCTACATCATCACATACATGCATACACTCGTACATACCCTTATACATACATACATACACCTCTACGTACAAACATACCTTTCCTACAACTTTACATACATGCTTACACTCATACATACCCTTATGCATACATACATACACATCTACGTACAAACATACCCTTCCTACAACTTTACATACATGCATACACTCATACATACCCTTATACATACGTGCATACACATCCACATACATACATACATTACTACGCCTTCACATACATGCATACTGTCACGCGTATCTTCATATATACATATGACAAGGTTAGGGAGCTTTTTGGAAGCTTTACATGCCACCGGGTCGTAAACCGAAGCATCAAGACGCACTACGGGTCAACCGGAAACATAAGACGTGAAAGATAAAAAGTTCACAAACAGGAGCCCGTCGCCGACGGGCCCCCAAGCCGTCGGCGACGGGTTGTAATTTTGCCCGTCGCCCATTAAACCCGTATCCAGTGTGTTAACCCGTCGGAGATAAACGGCCAAACCATAGCCCGTCGGCGACGGGGGATACACCCGTCGGCGACGCCCTCTCTAGAACCACTTTTTCTGCAGATTCGTTTCGTTGTCCGAACGCACTAAAACGCGCGTAACTTTTGAACCGTTTACCCGTTTAACCTCCCGTTTCTTCCTACATGCTTGTAAATTCACATTCTATCATACGAACTTCAAATCCCGCATCCGGATTAATGAAATTCTTATCTTACGCCCTATCGGTTTATTGTCACTTTCTAATTATTCGACCCGTTAAGGGTATTTGCGCATTAATTGGTTTATGACCTTCCAAGACCATACTCTCCGCTTCCATACTTGTTCAAAACATTATACTCAACAACTAACTTGTTCCTAAACTACATTGTGATATCGTTTGCCCAAAATACCCATCAAGGGCATTTTGGTCAACATCTCTCTATCCTTAACAACAAAGGAAATCCTTACATAAATAACCTATCCTTCTACTTAGCTTAAATTCTTAAACTCACATTCCTTACTCGGATCAAATCTAAGATCCGTTTAATGCTTCATTGACATCGCACCATTCATTCCTATTTAATCTCAATTATCATATTTAATTCAAATGCATATAAATCTACATAAACAACTTGGAAGTGATTACGGAATCACTTACCTTGTGCATCCGCGTTCACATCCGTTTCCACGCCTCTTCTTGACCCGTTAGCCTTTCGCGCTTGAGTCCGTCTCCACATGATTCCTATACTTTCATGTCATCGAAATCACGCTATCATTAGCATACTCATTTGTACATGATAACAATCGTATCAATCCCATATTTCACACTTAACTTTCATTAACCATTTCTAACAAACATAACTCATATAATCATGTCCGTATACGTTTAACTCATGTAACTCATCACGTCATTACATTTAACACGGATTGCTATTACATGTACCATACGACTTCTCATCAACCTACATTTACGACAACGAGTCAACTCATGTTTCTTATACTTAGTTGACTTTCAAAAGTCAACTATTCACCATACATATCTATCGACTTATCAACATATTCCCGTAACATCATAATCGACTATACGGACGACACTATATACATTTTATCATTCACTTGATATACGTACTACCTTTTAAGCATAACGTACAACTAATTCATACACAATCTTCTAAATTCATACAGAGTTCATCAAATGCTTCTACAATCCGACATGGGGTATTTAAATTAGACATCAAACATGTTATCATCACATTTCATTCACTTCATCTACAACAATTCATCATTTCTTATCCCATTTCTTTAAACATTCACACACATGTATGATTCCAAACATTATTAACATAAGTGAATCATCAAACTACATTACATCATCAAAAACCCACTTCATAACTACTTGTTAATCACTTACAAGTGATCTACTCTTAAGTTCTTCATAACTCATCATACTTTTGATATATGTACTACCTTGTAAGCATAGTGTACAACTAGTTCATGCATATCATTCTAATCTCATACACAATTCATCAATTTCTTCCTCCTAATCAACATGATTCATACATGCATAACATCAAACATACTAGTATCACATTTCTTTCGATTCTTCTAACAAGAATACATCATACAACTCAAAATACATCAATATTAAGCAAGAACTTAGACATAGATGATTTACCCATGTCATCACCTTCACCATAACAAATGGGTTTCACCCTTAAACATCAAATTAACCTATTTCATGCATAATCCATGTTCCAAATGATGAATCTAACACATACTCATGCTCAATTTCATACAAATTCGTGATCTACAACATAACCCATTTCGTGCATCATCACCAATCTAGAATCTAAGACATACCTTACTGTTGATACATATTATGTGGACGCGACTTGGTTCGGTTCAACTCGGTTCGGTTCGACCCGGTTAGGTTCGGCTCAAGCCCGACATCACGACATTCCTCCGTCGTGCGTCCCAGAGTTCGTCACGCGAAGCACGGAGCGCCGCGAGCCGGTTCCCGCTTGACACATCATCATGACATCATCATGATGATGTCATGATGATGTCACAACTTTGACCAAATGCATTTAGAAATGGCAGCCTTTGAAATTCACGTAAAGAGTGCATGAAATTTATGCTTGGGCCAATCATCATCAAGACAAATGCATGCTGGGCTTTTATTACTTGCATCATGGGCCGAACCCAGCCAATCGCACAAGATGAAGACCAAATATAAATACAGAAATCAAGTGTGATTTCGGTGGGTGTCGAAGGATAAGCTCGAAAGATATCACACGAAGGATTCTGATGGACTTCGAAGGATATGCCATCCTTCGAAGTGTTTGTGGATCCTTCGATGGCTTCATGATCGACAGATCATCTTTCGGGCAGTCCACATGATCCTTCGACCATACAACCTGTGCTGGGCATATATATACCCATGTGTTGTGTTCAATAGTTAGATGAGAGATGAACACTAGACAAGTGTGAGAGCATACTGTAAACACAGAGAGCACACGAGAGGTTGAGAGAGTTTACATATTACGGTTGTAAACATTGTTCTGTAACTGATTCCGCGTTTAATACAAGATGTGTTAATCGTTGATACCGCGTGTGTTATCTTTACTTGTTTTCGTCTCTATCTCGGTTTGCTGATCTTGTTGGATTCCGCACAACAAGATCGGTTCGTATACAAGGAAGTAGGCGTTTAGATCCGTATCCGGACACGGGGACCTACAAGTGGTATCAGAGCCTTGGCTCTTCTCCTTGTTAAAACCGAGTGGTTTTTCGGGTTTTTGAAGCTTTTTTTCTGAAAATTTCGGTTAAACTCCTGAAAAATCTTGTTGTTTTGCTGATTGTTTTGATTAAAACCTTGTTAAAACACACGTTCTCAAGATAAATATTGGTTTTTATAAAACTTTTGAGCAAAATTCGGGTTTCGGAAAGTTTCGGGTGACCGGAAAACTCATAGTTTTACCGGAAAGTTCATCGTGTTCCTCACCATATTCAAACTGTTCTTCAACATAAACACCTTTTGATCTTTGAAAGCTATTTGTGAAAGTTGTTTATGCTTTGAAAATTGTTACTGTATTAAAATAATCAAAACCTTACTGGTTTGGTGAAACAAGCTTGGTTGGTAGCCGAAAGTAGGGTCTGCATTGTGTCAGGAGGTTAAAAGTCAACAAATTGAATCACACAAGTAGTTTGGAACGTACAAAGATCCAGCATATTTCGAAAGATGTGTAGTCGTTACCATCAACTACTTCGAAAGATCAACTATTTCGAAAGCTCAACAACTTCGAAGGATAACCTTTACTCCTAAATAACTTCGAAAGATCAGCTTTGTTTTGAAGGGTCACTCACAACTTTGAAAGATCAAAACAGTACTTCGAAGGATCATATAAATTTTCGAAAGGTCATCTTTTGTTTCGAAGGATCATTTATCTTTTCGAAGGGTCATCTCACAAGGCTTCGAAGGATCAACATCAACGATTTCGAAAGATACATCATTATCCCCAACGATTTCGAAAGATCAGCATATATTGAATCGAAAGATGTTGTGAATCGAAAGATCTTTCATACCCCGAAAGATATATTCGAAGGATCATCCTTCGGTAGTGGTCACAGGGTATTCAATCGCACAACACAGAATTGGGTTTCTACTTGGGCCTTCGTTTCGTCGATCAGTGATTTGTTTCATTAACATCTATTAAACACTTGTGTTTAGTCAACTAACCAGTCTTTGTTTCGTGGGTCGTTGTTAAACATTGTCAAAATTAAAAAAAAAAAAAATAAAAAAAAAATAAATAAATAAATAAATAAATAAATAAATCTGGGCTCCCACAACACAGAATTGGGCTTGCCGAAAACCATATTGGATCACTACTTGTTGCCGAAAACACTTAACAGGCCCTAATCTCTTTGGGCTTTCACGGTTTGGTCTAAAAAGAATTTTTTTTGGACTAAAAGAAATTAAAATCTCATTGGGCCTCAAGTTGGAGTTTGTTAACTTTTAACAATCAAGTCTTTTGTGGGATTATCATTTTTAGTGGATTACATTTCAAACAACACGTCTTCGTTATGAATCACTGTTCGTGGAGTATAGTGTTCGTAGAAGCATAGGGTTTGCGAAAGATATTTGATTGTTTGTTTGAGGTGTGATTTTCAGGTATTCATTTTTCTTGATAAAAAAAAAAAAAAAAAAAATGAATCCGGCCTGGGGTACTCCGTCAAATACAGAAAACAAGTATAGAAGCATGGATTTATTTACAGAAATGTATTTTGGAACTCCGTCTCCGGATACAGCTTCCTCAAGACCAACGGAGTTTGTCACAATCACAAATTGGTATGGCGCTCCAATACAAGTTCCAGTAAAGCCAACTCCAAAAACAGACATGTACGGAAATCCGCTTCAACCAGTTCCTCAACCGGTGCCTCAACAGCAAACCCAAAGGCCTCCTGTGACAACTGATCTACATGGCAATCCCATTCAAGTTCCTGTTAAGCCAGCTCAGCATGGGAACCAGAACCCTTTCGAAAATCAAGACAACCAGCAGAATCAGAACAGGAACAATGAGTGTACGCTGATACCTGTCAACAACCAAAGCCAAGCAGGACCATCAAATGCTAACCAGGCACTTGTGGTTCAGATAGGCGAAGATGGTGATTGGTCAATCCGTTTGAGTAGTGATGCTCCAAATGGAACCGCTTGTTTTGCTGAGGTTGTCAAGGATCTTAAACACGCCAGTGGTGAAGAATCTTCCACCAATGGAGGTGAATCCTCGGGAAATAATGACAGATCTGAACATGACAGTAGTTCAGATGAAGATGTTTCAACTTCAGTTGAGGATGATACAACTTCAAGTTCAAGCGAGGATGGATCTGAATATGAATCATCAAGGGAGGTTGTTGATTCTGATGCAGAAAGGTCAAAATCTGAGAGTTCATCAAGTCAGGTATGTGTCGATGAACCCACTGCTGTAAATTGTGTTAATTGTGATAGATTGCATGTTAAATGTGCTGATTTAGATGCAAACATGTCTGAGTTGCAAGGCAAACATGATGCTTTACAAGCTAGTTTGTTTGATTTGCAAGACAAACATGTTTCTTTGAATCATAAGTGGTGTGAGTTGCAAAGCAAACACGAGGCTTTGCAAGAGAAATATGATGTGACATACATCCACAATCAGAAATTAACCGTGGATCTTTCTAAATGCACTGAAGCCAACATGTTTTATGTAAACCATGAAAAGAACTTTAAGTCGATGATTGAAACCTTAAAGAAAGATAAAACCGAGCTGACAAAAATGGTTTCCAGAAAACAAACTGACATAAATTTGTATATCACACGTCTTGAGATAATGCAAAAAGAGATGGCTTGTGTTAAAACCGAAAGTGAGGCGATCCGACTCAAGTTAGATAGCTATTTAAGCTCTAGCTATGTGTTGGATCACATCATTGATGTTCAGAAAGAGAAACGGGATGTCACATGCATAGGTTACAAGAAATGTCCACCACCCGTGAGAAACAATTATGATGCCATGCCTGATGAGGAATATAGAACTCACTTTGAGCCATCCGTTCCTCTAGATGTTAAGGAATTTGCAGCAGAATGTGCAACAGGACTCGGATACAAGAAGGAAGTATCATCAGATTCAGATGTGTCAGCAGATACATGTGTGTCATCTGCTGAACTGAAACAGAATCCTCCAGTTGTGATATACAGTGAGGCTTCTGATTCTTCTGATGATGAATCTGATGATACTGATTCGGAAAAGTCTGATGCGGTAATCAAAGAAGAGGACATACCTCTTGAGAATCATATTCTATGTGATCCTCCCGCAAAACCTGCTAAGACTGTTCCAACCGAGTCCACATCTGCCCAAGAGTCGGAGAGTGTGGATTTGCTGTACACTCTTGTTGGTGATGATAAAATTTACTCAGACAAAGATTTTCCTATAAAGAATGTTAATCAATCTTTAATAAGTAAAGTTTTTGAAAATTCGACAAGTAAGTTTTTGGGAAAGACAGGATCACGTGTTACTGTAACACAGTGCCCTCCTATCCCAAAGGCCGAAGTTCGAAAACAATTTGGCAATCAAAAGTTACCAACAGTGCAAAAACAGCAAAATCATGCCAAATCAAAAGGTAAAACACCGACTCAAAATCCAAGGAAGCCGAATCAGAAGAAGAAAAAGAATGTGAACTTTGTGAAATCTAAGGGAACGGACAAAATTGCAAATTTTGAGAACCAATCTAACTTAGATTTTGTCAAGAAAACAACAGTGAGGAAAAGAAATGAACTAAACAGTTCAAAACCTAGTACTTCGGGATCACAAAGTTCATCATCGGCAAGACGACCACATGATACTCCGAGGTTTGTAGAGCGGAGAATGTGTTTTGAATGTGGTACTATTGGACACATAATTCGAAATTGTCCATATCTTCATAAGTTGAAAGCAAAAATTGATGCCCCCCATGGTAACAATTACCATAAAAGATTTGTTTCACCAAAACAAGACCCTCGTCTTGTTAAACAACAAGAAGTGAAACAGAAAAGGAAACAAAGAAAAGAAATTGAAAAGGTTTTAAAACCGGAGGTTTCCCAAACAAAATCTGTTAAATCAAATGTTAAACATGAAGAACAAAAACAGATTTGGAAACCAAAACCAGTAATTGTTTCAGGGGGAGCTACATCAATTCCGAATCATCGGGAAATGGATGTCACAATCCTCGATGATGACGGACGACCCAAGTCTGTGAAGGCTTGGGTCCCACTCTCCAACTAATCTCTGAGTGAGTGTGTAGGATGTTCCAGGAGGAACTTTCGATAGTCGTAAGATTGTTGATAGTGGAGCGTCCTTACACAAGATAGGCGACAGAAGAATATTGTTGCCATTGATGGAGAGAGAGGAAAGAAAAAGAAAAGAAGAAGAATTTGCTGATGAAAGAATGTGGTTGAATGAAGTTGAAAAATTCGACAAGATGAAGATCATTCCAAAAATTAGCTGTTATGGTTTTTTGATCGGGTCCTCAGGAAAGATTCCAATGAAAAGTACGCGCCTGTAGCACGTCTGAAGCTCTTCGAAGATTCATGGATTTTTCTTCCACAAGAAGTTCAAAGTCCACAAGATGAACGTGTAGGGTACTTTTCTCTACGGTGTGATTGAAGAAAATGTGTTTGTTGAACAAACCAACCGGGTGTGCGAATGCCTTGGCGTGGATTGAACAACCGCACACTACTTCTGAAAGAGAAAGACAAAGACCTTCGCTGGTGCAATTTGGAAAACCAGCCGGACCCAGAGGTCTGTGATCTTGTTGCTGTGAAGAGACTTCTCAGTAGCTACAAAGAATCGAGTTTGAAGTCCACACCGGGTGGATATCCAGTTTGGGAGAGCGCTCAGATTCCTTGCAATGCACGAAGCAGTTGCAGGATACGGTTTTAAATTTCTAATCTCTCCTATACTTGTCGATATTTAAGCTGCTTACAGCACTCTTTGACCAGACACGTTGAACTCGAATATCACCTCACACGTGATTGTTTCACTATGAAACTCGTCAATGTTGTCATGGTCCACACCGTTTACCGACGTGCCAACTCATTTTCTCTAAAATTCGATAAATCATTTCTGATTAAAAATTAATTTTGGTAAACGGCATTGAGGTAAAACAAGAGTAATACCAACATCGGAAAATCATTTTTGTAAATACCTTTGTGTGTTTAAATTTGCCTTAGTTTGTTGATTTTAGGGGGAGTAAATCCAAAATTTGAAAATCCAAAAACATCGAAAAATTTCAAAAGCACAAAAACAATAGAAAAGCAAAAATGAGTTTCCTGGCGAGCAAAAGAGAAAATGATAGTACATCAGTGGTCTGTCTAAACCTCTTTAAACCTAAAATGAAAAACGATAAGCAGCTCTATATAAGATGTATCGGTAGGCTCACAATCATTTTAAAGTGTGCAGGGTGATATAAACTTAAATCGACTGAAGACCAGGTGGGAACCATTCATTGGCATATGGTCTTAGTACCGAAATTTCGTTTGAGAGATTGCCGAGGTTCTGAGATATTCGGTCTTTATGCTGCTTATCATCTGGGTATCATGGTTGTATCTTTTACCGAAAAATAACGGGGACGCAAGTCTAGATCTTCCATGATACTATACATACGTGTACATATTGCATTCGACCTCAATAAGTGATCAACAATCACATGTCCAAACAAAATAAGTGATAAAATATCACATTTATCCGGGAGTCAAGTTCGTCTCTCTGCTGTACGAAAGTACTGACCTGTTCACGGACTTGCTCCTGTGCCCTCATGCATCGAAAATCAAGTTCCTCATCAATAAGTGATTATATCACATAGGGCTTGTTTTCAAATCAAAATAAGTGAGAATCTCACATCATATACGGTCAAACAGATGATAATCGGTATACTCACCGGTAAGATGAACCCTCGTGCATACCTTGATACGGGAATGTGTCGTGATGTGGATGAACACCGGTCGGTAAGTATAAATCATACCTTAACGTATCCCCTCGCCATGATTACAAATGATAAGTTGAGCTTATGTGGACAACAATACCGATAATTGTTATAGGATGCTTATCTTAATGTTAACTAATAGAACAACAAGAGCGTTTTGTCATGACCGTACACTGATATGATTCTCTTACCCTCGAAACTCACAAAAAGAATGTCTGTAAATATTTATTTAATGCTTTCAGTTTATGCATGTTTGTGTATATTTATTTACTGCTTTCTGTCTTTACATTTGAAATATTAAAAATACCAAAAAGATTTTAGGTGAGTTTTAATATAAAATTTATAAAAGTCAAAAAGATTTTATTTCTATTTTATTTTCGATCGTACGATGTTGGAGCTCGAGTCTTCGTTACCTGAAACCTGAACGAAAACCGAAAACGACTAAATCTTCATAAACGGTCGAAATTTGCAAGTTTTGAAAGTTAAAATTGAAATTGATAAAATTTGTTAAACTTTCAAACTGTCGGACGGTGTTTGCTTAAACAATGGTCACACGTGTGTCGTTTGTTTATGTTTACTATATTCCAAGCGGTTGTTCTCATTACGCGTTTAGATTTCTTGCATGTGCAGATTCTAAAGGCTAGGAGAACATGATCGATGACAAGCTTCGGAATGAAGACACGACGTGAAGGCACTCAAAAGACAAAGATGATGGAGTTGCCGCTGACCTTCAACACCACAAGGATCTCAAGTTGTAAAGATCAAGACATTCACGAGCATAACTCAAGGGAGAGCTTATGTTAAGGGGGAGTTTGTCAACACACTTCCTACATGAAACGGGGAGTTTGTTGGTACACTTTCTGCTTTCAAGACGTGAAGACTTTGAAGATTCTCCGACGTGGAAGACATGGAAGTTGAACCTCACGTGTAGCGTCCAAGGGGGAGTTTGTTGATACATATTATGTGGACGCGACTTGGTTCGGTTCAACTCGGTTCGGTTCGACCCGGTTAGGTTCGGCTCAAGCCCGACATCACGACATTCCTCCGTCGTGCGTCCCAGAGTTCGTCACGCGAAGCACGGAGCGCCGCGAGCCGGTTCCCGCTTGACACATCATCATGACATCATCATGATGATGTCATGATGATGTCACAACTTTGACCAAATGCATTTAGAAATGGCAGCCTTTGAAATTCACGTAAAGAGTGCATGAAATTTATGCTTGGGCCAATCATCATCAAGACAAATGCATGCTGGGCTTTTATTACTTGCATCATGGGCCGAACCCAGCCAATCGCACAAGATGAAGACCAAATATAAATACAGAAATCAAGTGTGATTTCGGTGGGTGTCGAAGGATAAGCTCGAAAGATATCACACGAAGGATTCTGATGGACTTCGAAGGATATGCCATCCTTCGAAGTGTTTGTGGATCCTTCGATGGCTTCATGATCGACAGATCATCTTTCGGGCAGTCCACATGATCCTTCGACCATACAACCTGTGCTGGGCATATATATACCCATGTGTTGTGTTCAATAGTTAGATGAGAGATGAACACTAGACAAGTGTGAGAGCATACTGTAAACACAGAGAGCACACGAGAGGTTGAGAGAGTTTACATATTACGGTTGTAAACATTGTTCTGTAACTGATTCCGCGTTTAATACAAGATGTGTTAATCGTTGATACCGCGTGTGTTATCTTTACTTGTTTTCGTCTCTATCTCGGTTTGCTGATCTTGTTGGATTCCGCACAACAAGATCGGTTCGTATACAAGGAAGTAGGCGTTTAGATCCGTATCCGGACACGGGGACCTACACTTACGATCCCCTTATGAAGGTGATCATTAATCCGTGTTTGGTTATGAATTTGAGCTTCGTTTAGCCTTCCAATTTGAGGGAATTGATGAAGTTAGGGTTCTTGGCTCCATAGGAGCTTCCTGCTCTTTTCACGAACACACTATGTGTGTTTGTGTGTGTGTTTTGTTATTTAGTAACCTAACTTTCACCTTATTCCATTTAACCCCTCAATGTTTGTCACTTAAACATGTTTGGCACAACTTTCATCTTCTAATTAGTTTTTATCATACACTTTATTAGGTTAAATAACCTAGTCATTTATTTCCTTAATGTACCATAGCATAACATTTAACGAATATAAACATTCGGGTTTTGGGGTGTTACAGATATGTATAGAAGAAAATTATAGTGAGTAAAATTATGGGTACTAAGAATAAGGCAGACGAAATGATCATAAAATTAATTAAGGATCATTATGTGAAGAGATTGTGATATGTCTATTACTAACATCAAAATAATAGACTATTTAAAGTTCTACTTAAACAAAGACAAATCAGCTTTGGCCAGAAGTGTAATCATTTAAGCATGTGTGCAAAATGGTTGTAACAAATCAGCTTTGGCCAGAAATTGAGACAATCACTTTAGTTATGCACTTGTTAAGTATGTCATCTATGAAGGAATTAAATCAGCTTTGGCCAGATATTAAGACATTCATGTTTATGATGCACACTTAACATAGCTTTCGTAATACTTGAACGATAAGTAGACGCATCAAATCAGCTTTAGCCAGAAGTGATACATCAGAAGCTCATTCAAGTTAAGCCATTTTGGTTTTGTAAAACATTATTTGATCCTTATTAATTAACTAAATATTTACAAAAACCAGTTATTTAATAGCAAACCACATGTTAGCGCGGATCGAACTGAGTTATGAGATCTCGAGTCAGTTATGAGGTCTCGAGTCGCAACCTTGATCTCGAGTTGTAGCCTTATGGTCTCGAGTCGCAACCTTATGGTCTCGAGTTGTGACCTTATGGTCTCGAGTCGCCACCTTATGGTCTCGAGTTGTGACCTTATGGTCTCGAGTGGTGAAGATTTAAACCCTCAGTCGAAATCTCAGTGGTCTCGAGTTGAAGCTTTATTGTCTCGAGTCGAGACCTTTGTCTCGAGTTATAAAGATTTAAGCCCTTATGATTTCGAGTCGAGACCTTGTGGTCTCGAGTCGAGATCTGATGGTTTCGAGTTGCAATCTGATGGTCTCGAGTCGAGATCTGATGGTCTCGAGTCCACTGTTAACAGTTGTTGTTGTGAAAATAACTGAAATTTTGAATTCTAAGGGATTTTGAGATATGGTTTCCTGTTTTAGTGATGATCTAATTTTATCAAATATTTCGAAAATTTTATCTGTTGATCTAATAACAGTTTTTTCGAAAATTTTTAATAGTTAAAACAGATCAAAACATGGAAAAACACTCATTAATCCTAATAACATTCCAAAACATAAGGGAATTTTCGAATTTTCCTAAGAACATGATGAACCCTAAAAAAATAAAACATAAATTCTGGAACCCGAAACCTGAATTTTAAGGCTATAAACAGATTTCGGTACAATTAAGATTTACCATTAGGATTCCGAGTCATTTAAAAAACATTCTTTTCCCGAAAAACATTGATCTCGGCACATATGACCCGAAAACAGCCGTGAGTTTTATTGAGTTTTCAAAACTTCTGTTTTCCAGATTTCAATCCCAGAATAATGGATACGAAAACAGAACTGACTAATCAACATATGCTCTGATACCGCATGTTGTTTCAGTTATGTTTAAACATAAAGGAAAACATGAAAACATACCTATTACAACAGACAATGCAGTGGAAAATCCAGTCAGAGAAGATGACATCGAGTTCGACATATTTGTCAGTGTGATCTGGTTCCTCCTTAGGGTGCTGACTGATGATGGTGATGATGAAAACCGAATAGGGGATTCGGTTATGGAGAAGAGGTTTCGATGATGTTATGCTTATGGGGTTTTTGTGTCTAACTGTGTAACCCTTTAACCTCTACATAAGTCTCCTTATATAAGCACCCAGGAGGAAACCTAATTAGTTAATAAGGGTAATATGGTCCATCAACAATTACCAACTAATTATTAATTGGTTGTTATATATTTTGATCCATATAATGTAAATGATTATAATGGCTACTAGATTAAATATTAAATCATAATATATTTAATCTTACAAAAATGTCTTATAGTTTTTACAGATATTTTAAATTACTATTAACATATGTTTAGCTATATGTAAATCGTGAAAAACGTACAAGTGTAGATGATAACTTAAACATGTGTAAATCTATTTTAATACTAATAAAAAATGTAAAAAAAATTATTTTTGAACTTGAATGACTTTTAACTAAATTCTCGCAGTTCTCATGACATATTTGAGTTCTCAATTGAACCTCATTCTATAACTATAGCTCAATTCTCTAATTGTAAAGTGTGTGTTGATTTTATTTATAAACACTGCAATTTAAAAGTAATATACTCTGAAGCTTGAGTAATTTGCTGTTTTTATTGTTCTTACAAATATCTCGAATCACTAAGTTTAATCCCGCAATTATTAGTGATTCACATAAGCTCGTGTTGTAATTGATTATACTACTGATCAGATCAGACCAACAAGTAACATACAAACATTGTATTCACCCAATGTGTGATACTATTTATAATTTTTTATCCTCTATATATGCAAATTCCAACACCAAGAAATTAAATAAAAATATTTTTTTACGCCCAGATTATGTTCAAAACAAATTTATGGCTCCAAATTTTTCCTTCTAAATCTTTCTGTTAATTGATATTGCTATAAGAACTGGCCGAGTTAGATCAATATCGCAGGTTAGCGAGCAACAAGCTGCGCCGCTACCCCTTTCTGAATAGCAAATCCTAGCCTATTAAAGACAAACCCCTCCAAATTGTCACAAACCCGCTATAACCATTACTAAGTATTTCTAGTTATTTTGAATTTATGAGAGCATTAATCATATCAACAAAGGATGGTAACACTATGATGAATTCACCTTATTATGAATATAATTGATTAATTTATCATATATCATACCATTTAATCAAATAATAATATGCTTGATAGTAATGAAACTTTTTGTTCTGTACAGAATCTAATTTAAAGTGTTCTATAATTTTTATAATAGGAAATAGACAAAATGAGAATGAAGAACTTGAAGAATTCAACTTCAACGTTTAGGTCTTTTAGATTATATACAGAGGTTAGACCCGCAAGAAACGGGCCTATTTGCTGACTGCAATCCATTTTGTTTATAATATACTTTTTTTATAGCCAATTGCCGCTAAATATCACATGGTTGAAGTTTAATACAATAATACATACAGAAGTCAAACCTACCAACGAATTAAAAAATGAATAAAATTTCAACGTTTAGGGTTTCGTCTACAAAGCCAAGTAAAGTTAAAAACTGCCTCGTTTTTCATTCTTTGGTCTTTGTTTTTACTTATTTTATAAATTATTTACACCTCGTTTGCTTCTTTTTCTTTCATTACACACTAAAAACCTAATTAAGATGTAGATTATAGCAATTACAATTTGGATCGTAGATGACATGATGTTTGTATTAATCGATGTAGATGCATTACTATGTATAGTCTATGTATATACAAAATATGTCATGCCAAAATATATGTATCAAACGTGACCAGTTTTTGGATTATTATGGTTCAAAAACATTGAACCTAGTTTCAAGGTATATTTAAAAGTTAAACACTATATCTTATCAGTGACGGAGCTTGAACAAAAACTCAGTAGGAGCTAGACTTTTAAAATCCAAATCGGTGCAGGCCAAATTTGTAAAAATTCAATATTTTACATTACAAAAAAAAATTTCAGAAAATTTTTTGATAAAATGAACACTATGAGAAAAAAATTAACAGGGGAAAAATCACCCTCGGCCCCAATAAAGCTACGCCCTTGTATGTCCCCTAAAAGACAAGGATGTTAAATAAAGTAATTAAAGTTAGTATCATATATACACACCTAGTGCTCTACATACATGCACAACTATCTTCATGGCTCATACTGTCACACCCCAACCGATGGCGGAATCAACGGGGCGCGGCACTGAGCGAAACAGATTGTCCAGGAATTTCCATAACAACTATCATTACCATTCAAATTAAGTTAACATGTCCCATACCATGTCTCAAATAGCAAAACAAGTTATTACAGACAAAAACTAAACAAATATTCTGTTCCGACAACTCAGATTTAAACACAATTAATTTATTTATTGGTTTCTAGGACTCCAATTCCTAGCTTCGATTTCATCACAGCACAAAGAGCAAACATGCAACCTAAGCACCTGTCACATACGTTAAAATAGAGTCAATACATAAAATGTAAAGGTGAGCATACAAGTTTGATAATAGCATATAGAGTTCGAATTCATTTACGCATAACCAGCACGTACACATAGTGAAATGAAGCACGTTAGTTATCGACATAGATCCATCGATACCAATGACTGCGGGTTGACTGCCCGAGGCAGTTCGCAATACATGATTACCACTGTAATCCATGCAAGAAAAAGGTCCTTAACAACCCCCGTGTGAACGGGTGCTGAGTCCAAACTATAGTACTATCGTTGCTAAGGCAGGTAGACAGCATTCCATGTGTAAACATAACAAACAAGCATTCATAAGCCACGTATAACATGCAATAATGGTTAAGCGTTAGATGGCTTGAGTAGTGTGATAGTTGTAGTTTGAATAGTTGTAACGTATGTAACACCCAAAAGTGCTAAAGCAAAAAGGGTTCGAGTATACTCACAGTGATATGGATTGAAGGGAGCGCTTTACAGCGAGTACGATTAGCCTGGATAGATCCGATAACGTAACGATAAGTGACGCGTAAAACAGTACAGGTGAGAGTGGGTAGGATGACTGATCGTGCGGATCAGTTATCCGTGAATAGAAGTCATCCGTGCGCATGACCTATCCGTCCGGATGGTGATGCGTGCGGATGGTGATGCGTGCGGGTAGTGCTCCATCCGGATGGGTCATCCGTGCGTGTGATTGAACGTGCGGGTGGTAACCCGTGCGGACTAGTTATACGTGCGGACGACCTATCCGTACGGTTAGATTGCTTGTGTGGATAAATGTTCAAGTGGATTGTTTCTTCCTAAGATGTGTTTGTGTATGATGGCTTGTGCTTTGGAGTTTTCGTTGTAGCATTTAGAAAACACCAAGGTGCTTCTACCTTTCAAGCCGGCCGCGCAGATGGCGGTCCGTGCGCATGGTAGTCCGTGCGTACGGCTTGGCCGTGCGGATGAAGTTTGTTTGATTTTCATTTTAAGGCCTTAGTACCTCATGATCCGAAGAGTAATCCATTCAGAGGTCGTCCGTCCGGATCGCTCGTTCGTCCATACTCAAACCTCGTTTGGGAAGTGGGTCCCAAGGGTAGTCCGTGCGGATGACAACCCGTGCGTTTGACCTGTACGTGCGTATGGGCTCGTCCGTGCGGATAGCTAGTCCGTGCGGATAGCTTGTCCGTGCGAAAAATCTGGTTGTTCCGTTCGTCTACACTTGGTTTCTGTTGTCGTTTATCGAGACGTTCTGAATACGTGGCAACCACCTGGAGTTGCGTTCTCACCCGCGTGACTAGACTGGTCAGGAACCACCCTAACTCGGCCTGTCGGCGACTCAGAACGGTCATCCCGGTTAACCCCGTAATCAGTTGTCTATGGGTAGGATTCCAGCTCTGGAACTAGGGCATCACTATTGACGAGTAGAGCACTAGGACTGATCGGATTCGTACCGGTTTTAAGAGCAAAAGAAGGAGAGAACTTAGGTTTATTTCTTTCAACTCTTTTGTCCTTAGAAAAGTTTAGATCTAGGTGAAATTAGTGTGCAAACTTGTAGAAATCGTTTGGATCTGGGATATTCTTGGTGGAATGAAGCCAAGCATGAAGTTCTTATGAACTTCATGATGACGTCACCCGTGGATACCTCAAATCCGGATGATTTCATGGTTAAAATCGTAGATTCGAAAGGTAGAAGTGTGTAGAATTGTGTAGTGATTAAAGATGTACAAGAATTAGTGCAAGATCTTACCTGGATTGAGAGAAATCTGAGAAAAGGTGAAGAATGCGTGTGGTTCGGACGTCACTTGCCAAAAGTGGAAAAAGTGGAGAGTGACCCGTGTATTTATAGGATGCCAAAAAGGGAAAGGGGTGAGCCGTGCACATGGCGCGCACCCGGGTAGGCTATCCGCGCGGACTGGCCATCCGTGCGGACTGGCAATCCGTGCGGATTGCCCATCCGTGCGGATGCCACCTCCTTGGGTGAGCTCGATGCGATGTTGATTCGGCTCTGATTTGCGAGCGGTTCGATAGGGTTTCCTAATTTAAATTACTTTCAGTCCCAACTACTTCTTATAGGTTTCGACTCGGAGCTCGGGTTCGGGTTCGTTTTATATTCGAGTTAGATTTCGAGTTCGATTGAGTTCGCTTGTTTTCCCAACATAAAATAACATAAAATAAACATGCACAGGTAACACGTAAGGCACACACACACGTGTAACGGCAAGTAAAATACACAGCTCGAGTTACGATCTGATGTCGATTTGATTAGTATAGCATGATTAACTTTATCGTATTGTTACTTCCTATCGTTCATAGTCGTAGATCGATTGAGATACGGGGTGGTGCTTGACTTTGACCTTGACTTTGACTTTCACTCGTGAAAACACGGGGTGTTACAGCCTTCCCTTGTTTAGGAAATTTCGTCCCGAAATTAAGCCGGAAGCTGTAACTAATTTGTGACTCACGTGTGAGAGTCCTTTGTTTGGAGCATTGAGAATCGTTAAATTAACCAGGATTTTACGGTTAAATTTTCGCTCATTTCTGGATATGATAAGCGAAAGTACCGGATTTAAAAGCCTATAAAGTTTTGATTTCAAAACCTTTTTCTTTTTCTTTCAAAACCTTGATTATTGTAGGTTCTGATTTGAATTCGCTTCGATTGCGATCCGACTCGTACGACGTGCGGAATCCGTGAACGATCGTGACCAAACACACAAAAACGTACAAATGACGTGATTCAATTTAACAATCTGACGATTACAAGCTCCGAAGATCACGTGAGAGACTTTCTCTATCTAGACTCTCTCTATCTGAGAGTATCTCTCTAATACAGTCGGTGATTCTATTGATTGATATGAAATCGTACAAACACCTGAATCACGATGTCACTTTCTCTCTCTAATTTCTCTTTCTAACCTCCCAAGGGGTCCTTATTTACATGTATACCACCTTGCCTTTCTTAACTGGACGTTGCTCCTTCATTAAACAGCTGTGGATACTTTGCCTTCATGTCGCTTTCGAGTTCCCACGTGAACTCCGCGCCTTGTTTGCCTTCCCACCGGACCTTCACAATAGGAATGCGTGAGCGCCTGAGTTCTTTGGTTTGGCGATCCATGATTTCGACAGGCTTTTCCACGAAGTGTAATGTTTCGTTCACTCGTAAATCATCTAGAGGAACATGTAAGTCTGGGTCGTAGATGCTCTTTCGGAGGTTTGACACGTGGAAGATCGGATGGACATTGTTAAGTTCTTCCGGTAATTCGAGTCTGTAGGCGACTTTTCTGATCCTTTCCAGAATCTTAAAAGGTCCCACATATCGAGGCGCAAGTTTCCCCTTTTTGCCGAATCGGACTACACCCTTCCAAGGTGACACCTTTAGGAGTACGTAGTCACCAACGCCATACTCACGGTGCTTGCGCTTTTTATCGGCGAGAAGCCTCTGTCTATCTCGAGCCTTCGCTAGGTTGTCCCGAATTTGGAAAATTTTGTCTGTCGTTTCTTGTAGCAGCTCCGGACCGGTTAGTTGCGAGTGACCGATCTCGTGCCACACAATAGGCGATCGACATCTTCTTCCGTATAAGGCCTCGAAAGGTGCCATCTGGATGCTAGCCTGGTAGCTGTTGTTGTACGAGAATTCGACTAACGGAAGGTGTCTATCCCAATTACCACCGAAGTCTAGAACACACGAACGGAGCATGTCTTCAAGCGTACGAATCGTTCTTTCAGTCTGACCGTCGGTTTGTGGGTGGAACGCAGTACTTAGATTAAGCGTTGTACCGAGTGCCGTTTGAAACGTTCCCCACAATCGCTAAGTGAATCGAGCATCACGATCAGAGATGATGTCACGAGGCGTCCCATGTCGACAAATGATCTCGTCAGTGTAGATTCGGGCTAATCGTTCCACCTTGTAGTCTTCTCGTATCGGCAGAAAGTGGGCTGATTTAGTCAAACGGTCAATAACAACCCAAATGCTGTCGTGACCTGATGACGTGGTTGGAAGCTTGGTTACGAAATCCATAGCTATGCTCTCCCACTTCCACATGGGGATTGGAGGTTGTTCGAGCAAGCCAGAGGGTCGTTGATGTTCAGCCTTGACTCTAGCACAGGTTAGGCATTTTCCGACGTAGAGAGCGATATCCCGTTTCATGCCCGGCCACCAGTACCTATATCGAAGGTCATGGTACATTTTGTCAGCACCAGGATGAATAGAGTATCGGGACTTGTGGGCTTCGTCCATGATGATCTGTCGCAGGTTAGTTCGCTTGGGAATCCAGATTTTGTCTAAGAAGTGGAATATCCCGTTTGATTTGCTCACAAGTTTGGCTCCATCGTGGTAGATTCTTTCTTTCTTCAAGGTGCGCTCGTTGAAACATGCATGCTGGGCGTCGCGGATAAGAGCTTCTAGATTGTGCTGGGCTTGAACATTACGAGTGCTAAGCAGATAGCTCCGTCTGCTAAGTGCGTCGGCAACAACATTTGCCTTGCCTGGGTGGTAACGAATCTCGCAGTCGTAGTCGTTGAGAAGTTCTACCCATCGGTGTTGACGCATATTCAGTTCCCTCTGATTAAAGATGTGCTGTAGGCTCTTATGATCGGTGAAGATCGTACACTTGGTACCATACAGGTAGTGTCGCCAGATCTTTAATGCAAAAACAACTGCGCCTAGCTCGAGATCGTGGGTTGTATAGTTCTTCTCGTGGATTTTGAGCTGACGAGATGCGTAAGCTATAACCTTGTCTCGTTGCATTAAGACACAACCGAGACCAAGGTTAGAGGCATCACAGTAGACAATGAAATTATCGTTTCCGTCGGGTAGCGTGAGAACAGGAGCATTGCAAAGCATGTACTTGAGGGTTCGGAAGGCAGACTCTTGTTTGGTTCCCCAGACGAAAGGCTGGTCCTTATGGGTGAGAGAAGTGAGTGGTACGGCAATCTTCGAGAATCCTTCGATGAATCGTCGATAATAGCCCGCTAGTCCGAGAAAGGAGCGGACTTCAGTCGGGTTCTTAGGCGTAACCCAGCTCTTAACAGCTTCAATCTTCGCAGGATCGACATGAATACCCTGACTATTTACGATGTGACCCGGAAACTGAACCTCCCCCAACCAAAACTCACACTTGGAGAATTTGGCGTAGAGTTGGTTCCCCTGGAGTAACTCGAGAACCAAACGTAGATGCTGCGCGTGTTCGGCTCTCGTTTTGGAATAGATCAAGACATCGTCGATGAACACGATGACGAAGCGGTCAAGATACGGTTTACACACTCGATTCATCAGATCCATGAAAACTGCTGGTGCATTGGTCAGGCCAAAAGGCATGACAATGAATTCGTAGTGGCCGTAACGAGTGCGAAACGCGGTTTTGGGTATATCCTCCTCTTGTATACGCAGCTGATGGTATCCGGAACGTAGATCGATCTTCGAGAAACACGTAGCGCCTTGTAGCTGATCGAACAAATCGTCGATTCGAGGCAGAGGATAGCGGTTCTTGATAGTCAACTTATTCAATTCCCGGTAGTCGATGCACATCCGGAACGACCCGTCCTTCTTCTTAACGAAAAGGACTGGTGCGCCCCACGGAGAGGTGCTCGGGCGAATAAAGCCTTTTTCAAGCAATTCCTGGAGTTGGGTTGAGAGTTCGCGCATTTCGGACGGCGCGAGTCGATAAGGAGCTCTGGCGATAGGAATAGCTCCAGGAATAAGGTCAATGCGGAAATCGATATCACGCTTTGGAGGTAGCCCGGGAAGATCCTCTGGAAAAACTTGAGGAAATTCTCGAACCACTGGAACGTCTTTTACTTCCTTCTTCTCTTTCTTTTCCTTCTCCGCTGCTACGACATGAGCCAAGAAAACCCTGTATTCCTTACGGAGATACTTGCTGGCTTGTAGGCATGACATAAGCTTGAGACCCTTTGAAGTAGTATCACCATAAACGCACAATGAATCTCCGTTGGCGAGCGAAAAACGAATCATTTTATCGAAGCACACGACTTCGGCATGGTTTTCGCGAAGAACGTCCATGCCTATTATGACATCGAAGCTTCCTAGTTGCATTGGAATGAGATCGATTGAGAAGATGTGATTGTTGAGTTCGAGGGTGCAATCACGAATAACAGAGTTTACAGCGACGGTTCTTCCGGTAGCGAATTCAACTTCGAATGCAGAGGAGAGTCGAGAAGGTTTACGACTAAGGAGTTTCTCAAATTCGAGTGACACAAAGCAATTATCGGCTCTAGTATCAAACAAACATGAAGCATAAATACCATTCACAAGGAACGTACCATTGACCACGTTGTTGTCGGCCTGGGCTTGACGCACGTTGAGATTGAAAGTTCTGGCTCGTGCGGCCTGTTGCTGCTACTGTTGTTGCTGTTGTGGTTGCTGTTGTGGCTGCTGCTGTGGCTGCTGGGGTTCTTGTTTCACCACCCTGTTTGGGCACATGTTGGCGAAATGGTTCGGGTCGCCACATGTGAAGCATGCTCTGGCTTTGACTGCGGGTGCCGGAGGAGCTTGTTGACCCTGTGGGGCAGCGAGTAGAGCTTGATTGGCAGGAGCTTGACGAATACGGCAGTTGGCAGTAAAGTGGTCGTAGACGTTGCAATGAGCACAGAAGCGGCATTGAATAGCAGTTGGATGGTGGTAGGTGCAAGTAGGGCAGAGTGGGTGTGGTCCAGTATATGCACGCTTTGCAGGCGGAGCATTGGCCACAGGCGCCACTACTTGACGCTGTTGAGCAGGTACAGCTTGGATCGGTGCAGCAGAAATCGCACAGTTCTTGTTGGTGGAGTTGTTCTTTCTCTTGTTCCTTCTCTTGTTGCTTGACGACGTAGGTTCAGCAGTTGGTGTAGCAGTAGTGGCCTGATGCAGATGCTTGGAGGTCTTATCCCACATCCCAGCCTTGACCCTTTTGTCATTGATCTCAGCGGCCAGCATATAGGTTTCTTCGATCGTGGTAGTCTTAGCCGCTTGTACGAAATCAGCAACGCAGTCGGGTAAGGCTCGGATGTACTTCTTGATGGTCATCTCAGGGGTCTTGACCTGGTCAGGACAGATAATGCTGAGCTGTTTGAAGCGTGCTGTGAGGCCAGCATTGTCTCCATCTTTCTGATGTATGTGCCAAAATTCATCTTCAAGCTTTTGACGTTCATGAGGAGGGCAGAATTCTTCCAGCATGACTTCCTTGAGTTCATCCCACGACAAACCGTAAGCTACATCATTCCCTCTCTTGTTCCTCTCGGCCGTCCACCAGTCCAAGGCACGGGACTGAAAGACGCCGGTAGCGTTCAGAGTTCGAAGGTCATCAGGGCAACCACTTTGTCGCAGAGTAACCTCGATAGAGTCAAACCAGTGGAATAGAGCAGTAGGACCTCCTTCGCCTGTGAATTCTTTCGGTCCACATGACTTGAATTGTTTGAAACTGAAAGGTCTCGCGGTAGCTTTAGGACCTTCAGTCCTCGATTCCTCGGATGATTTGCTGGCATTCTCGCAGACACCGCTCACAGCCTTTGCTACAGCTTTCGCGACGATGGAAGCAAGGCGTCTGTCCCTCTTTTCCTGACGAGAGAGTTGATGACGGGATCCAGACGACATTGTCTGCAATAGTCACCGCCATGGAACTCAACATATGTATTCGAATCTCACCTCACACGTCTACTACTACTAAAGCTCAGTAACACGTACCATGTAAACGCATATAATCACAGAATCACAGAGTTGCACAAAATCACATAATCACATAAGCACAACAGCTAGAAACACATATACTAAAAGCACCTACGAGCGTACAAAGTCTCCCAATTGTTCCTATTGTTGATTGGCTAGCGAGGAGAGGTGTGGGTTTTGTGTTTTAGCAGAAGTAATAGTGTTGGGTCGAAACCAATAATATCTCAAAATGTTAACAAACAACAGAAAAAGCATAAAATTTTCATAAAGATCGAAGATCGAAGGCAGATTGTCTGCGGCTAATAGACTTCGACTAACCAAAGTAGCTCGACTATTCTCAAGGATCCTGCACAACGACCTCCAGGACTATGCCTTTGCCTCGATTCTTGGGCGTTGGCGCAATTCCCTTTGGTTAGGTTGTGTCTTTAGACCGTTGGAGTCCATCGAACTTTGGTGGAGTTTTGTATAAAAGCGGGACGAGTCGTCAAGGTTAGGGTTTCACCCCTATCTTGCAACTCCCGTCCTCGTTTCTGATAAAAATTGAGGAGATTATTCATCAAAATATGGATTTCACTCCTGATTTGGTATAATTCTCCTCGTTGGTAGCTAAAATGCAAGCCGATCAGGCAACTTTAGTCGAGAGTTTGCGGTTTTCACACCTATTCTCGGCCTTATTACCTGTTCACAACTTGAAATTTTCGAGTGTAATGATAGGAAAGAGTGAGTGATAGTGGCGAAATTACGCATACGCGTGAGTTGGTCTGTTGGTTCTTAACTATAGTCTAGGTCTCTAGGACTTCGACCCGGACTAGGTCGAGTCTTGCCTAATTCCCTATAGTTATGGCTCTGATACCAATCTGTCACACCCCAACCGATGGCGGAATCATCGGGGCGCGGCACTGAGCGAAACAGATTGTCCAGGAATTTCCATAACAACTATCATTACCATTCAAATTAAGTTAACATGTCCCATACCATGTCTCAAATAGCAAAACAAGTTATTACAGACAAAAACTAAACAAATATTCTGTTCCGACAACTCAGATTTAAACATAATTAATTTATTTATTGGTTTCTAGGACTCCAATTCCTAGCTTCGATTTCATCACAGCACAAAGAGCAAACATGCAACCTAAGCACCTGTCACATACGTTAAAATAGAGTCAATACATAAAATGTAAAGGTGAGCATACAAGTTTGATAATAGCATATAGAGTTCGAATTCGTTTACGCATAACCAGCACGTACACATAGTGAAATGAAGCACGTTAGTTATCGACATAGATCCATCGATACCAATGACTGCGGGTTGACTGCCCGGGGCAGTTCGCAATACATCATTACCACTGTAATCCATGCAAGAAAAAGGTCCTTAACAACCCCCGTGTGAACGGGTGCTGAGTCCAAACTATAGTACTATCGTTGCTAAGGCAGGTAGACAGCATTCCATGTGTAAACATAACAAACAAGCATTCATAAGCCACGTATAACATGCAATAATGGTTAAGCGTTAGATGGCTTGAGTAGTGTGATAGTTGTAGTTTGAATACTTGTAACGTATGTAACACCCAAAAGTGCTAAAGCAAAAAGGGTTCGAGTATACTCACAGTGATATGGATTGAAGGGAGCGCTTTACAGCGAGTACGATTAGCCTGGATAGATCCGATAACGTAACGATAAGTGACGCGTAAAACAGTACAGGTGAGAGTGGGTAGGATGACTGATCGTGCGGATCAGTTATCCGTGAATAGAAGTCATCCGTGTGCATGACCTATCCGTCCGGATGGTGATGCGTGCGGATGGTGATGCGTGCGGGTAGTGCTCCATCCGGATGGGTCATCCGTGCGTGTGACTGTCCGTGCGGGTGGTAACCCGTGCGGACTAGTTATATGTGCGGATGACCTATCCGTACGGTTAGATTGCTTGTGTGGATAAATGTTCAAGTGGATTGTTTCTTCCTAAGATGTGTTTGTGTATGATGGCTTGTGCTTTGGAGTTTTCGTTGTAGCATTTAGAAAACACCAAGGTGCTTCTACCTTTCAAGCCGGCCGCGCGGACGGCGGTCCGTGCGGATGAAGTTTGTTTGATTTTCATTTTAAGGCCTTAGTACCTCATGATCCGAAGAGTAATCCATTCAGAGGTCGTCCGTCCGGATCGCTCGTTCGTCCATACTCAAACCTCGTTTGGGAAGTGGGTCCCAAGGGTAGTCCGTGCGGATGACAACCCGTGCGTTTGACCTGTACGTGCGTATGGGCTCGTCCGTGCGGACAGCTAGTCCGTGCGGATAGCTTGTCCGTGCGGAAAATCTGGTTGTTCCGTTCGTCTACACTTGGTTTCTGTTGTCGTTTATCGAGACGTTCTGAATACGTGGCAACCACCTGGAGTTGCGTTCTCACCCGCGTGACTAGACTGGTCAGGAACCACCCTAACTCGGCCTGTCGGCGACTCAGAACGGTCATCCCGGTTAAACCCGTAATCAGTTGTCTATAGGTAGGATTCCAGCTCTGGAACTAGGGCATCACTATTGACGAGTAGAGCACTAGGACTGATCGGATTCGTACCGGTTTTAAGAGCAAAAGAAGGAGAGAACTTAGGTTTATTTCTTTCAACTCTTTTGTCCTTAGAAAAGTTTAGATCTAGGTGAAATTAGTGTGAAAACTTGTAGAAATCGTTTGGATCTGGGATATTCTTGGTGGAATGAAGCCAAGCATGAAGTTCTTATGAACTTCATGATGACGTCACCCGTGGATACCTCAAATCCGGATGATTTCATGGTTAAAATCGTAGATTCGAAAGGTAGAAGTGTGTAGAATTGTGTAGTGATTAAAGATGTACAAGAATTAGTGCAAGATCTTACCTGGATTGAGAGAAATCTGAGAAAAGGTGAAGAATGCGTGTGGTTCGGACGTCACTTGCCAAAAGTGGAAAAAGTGGAGAGTGACCCGTGTATTTATAGGATGCCAAAAAGGGAAAGGGGTGAGCCGTGCACATGGCGCGCACCCGGGTAGGCTATCCGCGCGGACTGGCCATCCGTGCGGACTGGCAATCCGTGCGGATTGCCCATCCGTGCGGGTTGGCCATCCGTGCGGATGCCACCTCCTTGGGTGAGCTCGATGCGATGTTGATTCGGCTCTGATTTGCGAGCGGTTCGATAGGGTTTCCTAATTTAAATTACTTTCAGTCCCAACTACTTCTTATAGGTTTCGACTCGGAGCTCGGGTTCGGGTTCGTTTTATATTCGAGTTCGATTTCGAGTTCGATTGAGTTCGCTTGATTTTCCCAACATAAAATAACATAAAATAAACATGCACAGGTAACACGTAAGGCACACACACACGTGTAACGGCAAGTAAAATACACAGCTCGAGTTACGATCTGATGTCGATTTGATTAGTATAGCATGATTAACTTTATCGCATTGTTACTTCCTATCGTTCATAGTCGTAGATCGATTGAGATACGGGGTGGTGCTTGCAATGTACGACACTTACTCCACATAATCTAAATATCATACAAACAATTCTACGAGTCACGTCGCGCGAAATCGGTCGTTGACTTTGACCTTGACTTTGACTTTCACTCGTGAAAACACGGGGTGTTACACATACATACACACACACACACACACACATATATATATATATATATATATATATATATATATATACTAGCAAGGACCCGCGCGATGCGGCGGCGATGACAATTTACTACCCGGTTGTTGTTCATAGTTAGTTTATCAATCGCTTCGTAATTTTCTGTATAGTACGCCTGTATTGTTTTGGTTCATTACAGTAATGGTACGACACCGACATTCGATATAGCAATACAAAAAGATATGCCAATTGGGATATTCACAACTTGATTTTAATGAAAAACGTAAACATAATACTCAAAACAAAGACAGAAATAACAGCACGTGGCAGCCTCATCTTCAATCTGCATATCCATTCCTATAGTTGCAGCCATAACACGCCAAGCCCAATTAATGGTCTTCAATCTGCATATCCATTCCTATGGTTGCCTTCAACAAGTACCTGGTGAGAAGAAAAGAATGATCAAAAACTGTCAATTTGTACCCGTATTTAAGGCAAACGGGTAGACAAGCGCCTAAATTGTAATTATTTAAAAACTGTGTTCGCTGCGCAGTTGCGGCTGCGCTCGCGGCGTTCGCTGCGCCGTTGCGGCTGCGCTCGCGGCGTTCGCTGCGCCGTTGCGGCTGCGCTCGCTGCGTTCGCTACGTCGTTGCAGCTGCACTGGCTACGGCGTTGCTATATGGCATGAATTCAGCTGATGCACCTTCTAGATCTAAAAAATGTAATTAACAGCATGAGAATGACACTTGATAATAATAAGTCACATTGATTAGATAAGGATCATTAGGAACTAACCTTGAGGCTTGAAATTAAAGAATGGTGGCAAAGGTCGTCCACCTAGTAGGCGAGTATTTGGATCACGAAGATCAGCGAAGAATGCGTGGATACATACATCCAACTGTGATAACACATGGAACTATGGCAACACTCATGATCTTCCCTTTCTAATGAAAAATGAATATATCCGCATATCATATTGCAGCAAATTCAACTATTTAAATGAAAAATGAATATATCTACATATCATATGGCAGCAAATTCAACTATTTAAAGGTTGATACACTGTATCCAGCTACCCTTATTAGGGGTTGTTTGGCTACTGGCCTAAAGTGATTATTGCGTCAATAAGTCAAAATTCAATGTATCTTATTGGGAAAAACTTTCCAAATTTGATATTCTGACTATTTGGGTTAAAACAATTGGATTAATAGTAGGTATTGTGGTTAAAAGCAATCAACCAGAAATATATAGTCATGTCTGTTATCTATTTGGTATTTGTTTTTTTATAATCTGAGAAACTCAAGTAGGTGTTTGATATTAGATAATTCCCATGTCTGCATCTGTCGTTTAAAATAGCAAGAAAAATTATTAATTGTGTTTCGGTCTCAAAAGAAAAGAAGAATGTTATATAGACGTATAGTTTTGAGATAAAACCTCACAAGCAAGCTTGTGATCTCCCATTGAGCTTTGTAATGTGTGCCTACATAAAATCAACATACTAAAAATAATTAATAAAAAAGAGCAACAAAACATCCAGAATTGTGCATATCCCAAAAAAGTTAGAATGATCATAACTTGATTATCTCATAAATAACATAAAACCATACAAGATTAAAATAACAAGAATCACAATTTTCATGTAAAGTTGGGTTAGAATGACTTGAATTAGCTCACTCCAGGTTCGACCGACATAAAACAGGTTGGGCTAATTAGACCGACTTAAAACAGGTTGGGCGAGGTTACACAGAATAAAACGGTCCGACTAAAATGGTTCTGGCCAGGTTACATTGACTTAAAATATGTGTAGCCAGGTTAGACCGAATAAAAACAGCTAGGCCCATAGTCCCAAACCCGTTTAGGCCAAACCCAAGCTTCTATTACAACTGCATTTGCTGATGCTCCTGCCCAAACTGGTCTGTGTACATTCAAAGCCACATTATAACTCTTAAAAACCTTTTATTTGTAACAAATGTAACCTTACACTTTTAAAATCTAACAAAAATCAATATTTTTAACGCCATAATTCTTATTATTTTCTAAACTGAAACCGCCTTGCATGTGGGTCAAATGGGTTGAAAGTATTAAACACATTGAAAGTAGCTCAACTCTATTTTTTATGTGAAAAACCTTTAAGTTGTTTAATTCAAAGATTTGGATTAATAAAATATTAATATTGTTTTTTTAAGCATATCCTACTCGTTATTTTTTATATATCTGTTTTGACCTATTATCTAACCCGTTCAACTTATCTCGAGGGAGTCATTTGTATAATATACTTAACGACTTACTCTTGAAGAATGTCCTTTAGAGCTGTGCTCTTTCCAGCCCCCATGTCACCTTGACGCCTTGACGCCTTCATCTCCTCCACCAAAGTTGTAAACACTCGGGCCACTTTTAGGTTCTCTGTCACCCACTCAAATATCTGTTCCCTGAAAATGAATTTTTTTTAGTTAATAAACTGATTTAAGAGACATATTTCTTATCAAAAGACCCATTTGTTTGAACAGATGCATCATTCATGTTTGTAGCCAAGTGATCAAAAGACGATGCAACCAGTAAAATAATTTCGCTATCGTTTAATAATGACACATAAAGATCAGAACCAAAACAGGTTGGGCCGACCCGTAACAACCACCCTACTGTTTAATAATGACACGTGTAGGTCAGAACCAAATCGGGTCAGGTTGGCCCATAATATTTCCACCTTTTTTTTAATAAAAAATAGGTCTGTGGCTCTATGAAATCTGAACCAACTTTTTTGCAGGCTCCGATTTGCATTCATCCGGGCTCGTCGGATCATTTTGCTGCATATTTTGGATTATAATTAATAAAAACAACTTTTTTGGTGACTTGTTTCTTGGCTTTTGACTTTTGACTTTTGACTTTTTTCTTTCGGAAATTTGTGAGAAACATCAAACATGGTTGGGACACAGCAACAAGAAGTCAATCTATAAAAAACAAACAATTTAGAAAACAATGAACATGATTATAAACCAAAACTGGCATGTGTGCATAAATATTTACTTAGAGAATCGCATTTGCAATCAGGGATGTCGTATGCACGCGGCTCATGGTAAGTTCGTTGGCATGATTTCACGTAGCACCCAAGAACGGCTCCCTTTTTACCGCAACTGGTGCATTTTAGCTTGCTAGCCCTTGCGACTTCCGACTCTAAATTCTTGACTGTTCCTTTATGGAAGTAAATCTGAGGAGACCTGCAATTGTAAATGTCATAGGTAAATATTCATCAAATTAAAACTTAATATTTAAACTTAATATTCCTCATGTTCTCAAAGCTAAAAACATAAATGGAATTATATTGCTCTACAGCCTCCCGAATGGAGTTCACAATGTTCTCTTTATGCTCTCTCCCTTTCTTCTTTGTCTTCGACAGCGTCACTGCATTCAACAACAATACACATTTTTTCTAAAAAACAGGCCCAAAACATAAAACAGCTACACACGATAAAAACTTAAAACTTTTAATAACACTTTTAGAAGATCTACACTATGAACAAATTTAGTACCTGTGAAGCGTATAAAGATTCTGGACACACTTATCGGCATCAGGAGATAAATATTTCCCATTCTCCCTGTCTAGGTCGAGCTCAAGTGGAAATTCGTACCGATTATTTATCTACATAGGAATCAGAACAGGTTCATGAAAACTAATGTTTTAAAAAAACAGGAACATAAAAGAGCTAAAATTACTCTAGGAAGTGGAAAAAGTTCTTCAACACTTACGTTTACCATTGTATCACTCGTGAAGTCATATTCAAAACGCTTTAGCCGGAGTATAAGAACATGTGGGAAATCATTAAACAACACACCCTTCTTAGCATCCTGAATTAAAACAAACATGTGAGCTTCACCCAAAACAACTTTTTAGGTTAAAAATATTATGAAGTATGAACTGATATTCAACCTGTAACCCATGTGCTTTAGCATGGTATTTATTGTCACCCTCAAGCCGTTCCACTTCAGCATATTTGTCAAAAGAAGCATAAACGCCCCGACAGCCTTTCACATCAAGTTGGTTTGATCTGATATAAAAATTTGTATGAATATCAACACACTCAAGCTGCTTCACAGCAAATAATTACAACTTATTTTACAGCAAAAAAATTGTATGAATAAATGAACCAACACACTCAAGCTGCTTCACAGCAAAAAAATTGTATGAATAAACGAACCAACACACTCAAGCTGCTTCACATATTCAGTACCATAAAATGAATATGTAATGTTAACTCACTTGCAGCTTCGATTCCGATTTCCTTTTGGATTTCTTCTCATTCTTAAATCAACTGAAATTCATAACACATTCACAATAATCAAGAATAAATAAATTGAAACACGATTTACATAGGGTTACGGGTTTCTTAAGAAATCACCTCAACGTTGGATAAAGACACCAAAGAATGAACTTACAATCAACATGTGCTTTATTTAGAAGCTTTGGTGAATGACTGAGTGCAGGATTTTGAGTCTTGGTTTTGTTCTATCAATGTCTACACAAGACAACGATCACACAAAGTTAACTCAAAAGAAAATAATTACAACTTATTTTACCATTGTTTAACCCTAAATCAACGAAATAAGCTATACATCAAATTACATCATGTCGGAATTCAAGATTGCTTCTACTAAAGTCCATCCAAGACTGTCATTTAGTGTAAAATCTTTAAATCAGTGAAAGTTCTTAAGAATTCAGAATAGTAATTCAAGTTGTGCAAAGGACAATGTAATTAATATGGAAGTAAAACGTCGTCTTAAAGAGCGATTTGCGTTTTTACCTTCATCTGAAACATGATTCCAGAGAGATTCATGGACAGACAGTCACCTGATTCCGGCCATTCTCCAGCAAATCTGTGGATCCCTTGTTCTAATCTGTGGATCCCTTGGTGCCTTCGACATCTGAAAAACATATAGAAACTACCGTCAAACATCATAACTTGCCATATTAGAAAGAAATGATTCTACAGGTATCAGTTCTTACCAAGTTGCCAGATAAAGCTTGTTTAAGCCCTATATCGCCAGAATCTCCACTTACAAAACCCTAGATTGCCTGAAATCTGCTCATGAAACGGATCTGGTGATAGATCTGGCATGGGTTTCTTGAGTCTCCGAGAGAGAGAGAAGAGAGAGAGAAGATCTGATGGGTTTTGTGAGATGTGTGAGGAATGACAGAGAAAGGAATTGTTGATCCGTGTGAAGTGAAATGGACGGCTGAGATCGTGATCCGTGTGAAAATTGAGATAAATGGACGGCTGAAGATGAACCAGTAGAAGGGTAATTTAGTTGTGTTTCTTGGTGCCTTAAGACTTGTACATTGTGCATTGAGGGTGTTTTCAACACCTTGCTGAATTACCATTCTGTCCTTCATATATCCTTATTAAAGTAGTATAGATATATATATATATAGGGTAAGGTTCATGCGAGAACCACCTTTATTGCGAGAACCGCGAGAACCAATGTGAACACAACCTAAAATAGCTAAAAAAACCTAACCCCCACCCCCCCCCCCCCCAAGCTAAATGCTAAAAACTAAAACCTAAAAAAAAACCTAACCCCCCACCCCCCCCCCCCCAAAACCTAAACCCCCCTCCCGTACCCCCCAAAAACCTAAACCCTCCCCCCCCCCCCAAAGCTAAAATGCAAAAAACTAAACCCCCAAAAAATCTAAAAAAATAAAAAAAAATCAAAAAAAAAAAAATCTAAATTTTTTTTTTAATATATTTTATGTTAAAATCGCTACTTTTTGTAGCCAAAAAAAATTTTTTTTTTTGCTACTAAAAGTAGCGATTTTTTTATAAAAAATATTAAAAAAAATTGTGTGTTTTTTAGCTATTTTTAGGCATTTTTGGTTGTGTTCAAATTGGTTCTCGCGGTTCTCGCAATAAAGGGTGGTTCCTAACGGATCTTTGTCCTATATATATATAGGATGAAGATCATTACAGAACACTAACTATTGCGAGAACAGAAAGAACAACTATAAAATACTAAATTTTGAGATTTAAAGTATATATTTTTTATTTTTTATGTTTCTTACATTCATATGTGTATTATATATACATAAAAAAACCAACGGTTTTAACCTACACGTAGCCTACATACATGTTGGTAATTAAACCTACACATAACCTATATATGTGTAGGTTATACAAAAAGTGAAAAATTTCCATATTTTATTTTGAATTCTTGTGTAGGAAACAATAAATCTTATATTTATAATATTTTCATTAACTTTTAACGTTTTTAGGATAGATGAAATGGGTGCTTCATTGTGTTCTGCGTGTTCTCGCAATATTTGGTGTTCTGCATAGAACCTTCCCCTATATATATATATATATATATATATATATATATATATATAGGGGAGGGTTATCTTGAGAACGCTAAATATTGCGAGAACCGTGAGAACGAATGAAAAAACCAATCAAAACCAATTTTTTAATACAAACCTCATTGTAATTAAAATACAACATCAAAAGAAGAATTTACAACATCAAATAATTAATTTCTCCTTTCAAAATCACTCTTTTTAGATTTTTTTACACATGTGTAAATATAACAGATTTACACATGTGTAAATGGCAAATTTACACGTGTAAATTTTCTTTATTTACGAAATCACGTAAATTTAAACGTGTAAATTAAATTTCTAACATTGTATTCGAATAATAATGATAAGTGTAGAAAAAAAATTTGAATTTGATTCGTTTTTGAGCAAGTTCTCGCGGTTTTTTAATTTGTTCTCACGGTTCTCACAATATTTAGCGTTCTCATTTAAACTCTCCCCTATATATATATATATATATATATATATATATATATATATATATATATACCTTACACATGCACAAATTCTTGCATACCGGCATATACACATGATCATACGGACATACCACGTATGTAACTAAGTACCTAACACTACAAGAATCGTGAACCCTATAACGACAACTAATTGTCGTCCGCCTAGCTACAGTTATAGCGACGGCACATCATCGCTACAGGGTAATATATTATTTTTATCACTTATAGAGTAAAAGAAAAATCAAAGGGATATTGTTTCTTGAGTCCGTGTACTGATGATATGTCATCGCTACACGGTAATACTGTTATTTATATTATATTTTTTGCTCGTGAATAAAGGAAAATCAAAACGAATCATTTGTTGAAACCATGTAATGATGGCACGTTACAACTCCAATTCTCCCTCCATCAATCTCTCACAACCTCAGTGATTGTGGATGAAATTGTGGAATCCGGCAAATAACTAGAGGCAAGGTTGAGGAATATCAAGAGAAACAAGGTCCACCGACATTTTGAGCTGAGGACGAGGAATCTGGCCATACATATTCCGTGATTGTTGACAAAATTATGGAATTAGGAGACATAGATGACCACGAGCTCGAGGAATCCAACGAGAAATATCGTCTCACCGAGGTCAAGGAACAAGGACGACGAACATGTATTGAGACGATGTATCGTCGGCATATGGTTTTACTTTGATTTTCTTGGATATAGGTATGGATTCTTTGTCAATTTGATGTTAAAAGACCGATTAGTTGGAACTAGTGGAGCATATTGAAAGCATTGGTTCTCCAAAATGGAATTATGGTAGCAACATGTTGGACTCTTTGGTGGATAAGAAACAATCTAGTTTTGAATAACAGGACACACACAAGTATCACGAGCAGTTGGAGACATCAAAGCACTTTCATTCTTATGGATGAAAGCAAGGGCTTGAAACTTATAATTAGAATGGAAAGAACGGGAATAATTTAGTTGTTTTAAGTAGTGTTTTTATGATTTCCTTATGGTACTTATACGCTAGCCTTTAGCAACTTGCTGAGGTTTTTTCTTGTTTATTGAAGTATCACCTTCGTTTAAAAAAATTAATGATTTCAAAAGTTAATTATTCTAATTGATAAGAACACTTGACTAAAATCTAGAACTAGTTTCTTTATATGTATGTATTTGTTGGGGTATTTACAACTTGTTTCTTTATATGTATGCATTTGTTGGCGTATTTATGTGTGTATATATACATATGTATGTATATATGTATGTATACAGTAGCAAATCTTGAGATTTTCGACCGGGGGGCGAAAGTCACCGGACCTAAAAATTTCTATAAAACCGGGAGGTCGAAAACGTATATACCAAAAATTTCTATACGAAAACTACACACTCTCCACTAGTGAGCGAAAAGTTCTGGGGGTCGGCCGCCCCCCTCCCGCCCCTTAAAAGCTTCGCCCATGTATGTATGTATATATATGTATATATATATGTGTGTGTGTGTGTATGTATCTATGCGTGTATGGATGTGTGTTTATGTATATTGTCAGGTTATTGAAACTCAGGAAATTCTACCGTAGTAAATTACAAGTTTTGTCCTTTATATTTGTCCCAAATTTCAGGCGCTGTCCTTTACCTTTAAAATTGACGAGTTTTGTCCTTAACGTTTCAAAATCCTACACGTTATGTCCTTTAGGCCAAACCCAGTTAGATTTTTTTGTTAAAGTTGGTCATGTGCCTTGCACATGAGGGCACTTTTGTCATTTTGTCTCCTTAGGGGTTATTTTGTAAATAACTTATAACAAGGGTGCAGTTGTGTAAAAATAAAAAAATAAAGATATAAAATAAAATTTGTCCATTCACTCTCTTTCTCTCTCTAACTCCTTCTCTCCTCTCCTCTCTCTCTCTCTCTCTACGAAATGTTCTCTGCCCTCTCTCTAGAATTATACTATACCCATGTAATCTGTTCTGATAAGAGGCAAAAGATCAAACCCTGATCTGTGTTCTAAGCCCTAATTACCCAAACAAGATCAAATTGTAGCAAGTCAGTTGAGGTGGAGTGGTTGATTGTGGTGGGTTAGAAGCGGCGGTGGGTAAAAGGGGTGGGTGGTTGATTGTGGTGGGTTAGAAGCGGCGGTGGGTGAAGGGGTGGGTGCGGTAGGCGGTGGGTGAAGGAGTGGGTGCGGCAGGCGGTGGTCCAGTTAAGGTGGAGTTGGGCGATTGCAAGTGGTGGTGGCCGGAGACTGCTTCACCGGAATTCTCTGCGTGTTATGTTCGGACCTCACCAGAAAATACATGATTTGCCGGAATTCTCTGCGTGTTAGCTGGAGTTCGAATTTCGCCGGAGTCCACCTTCCTCATCGATACTCGGATACTCAGAACTGGTAAGATCTTAGTTTTGAATCCGAGAACAATCCTCCTTTATTTTAGTTTCCGTGATGGTGGATGGGGGTGGTGGGTTTAACGGTTGTGGTTGTTGATTTGGGTTGTTTGCAAGGTTGGGGTTAGGGTTCCGGTGGGGGTGGTGATGTCGAAGACGGTGGCGGGTTGATGGTGGTGGTAGTCTGGTAGAGAGAGAGTGGTTGTGGTGATTTAGGTGCGGTGGTGATGGTGGGTGCAGTAGGGTTATGGTGGTCAGTAAGTGGGGTGGTGTGGTGGAATTGGTAATGGTCGGTAAGTGGGGGTGGTGGCGGTGAAGGCTGAGGTAGGGTAGGGTGGGGTAGGGTTGTGTTGGTGAAGGTTGTGAGTGGTGGACGGTGCTTGAGGTGGTGGTTGATGGTGCTAGAGAGAGGGAGTAGTAGAGAGCTAGAGAGAGAGTTGTAGATAAAGAGAGGAGAGATACAGAATTTTATATATTTAAATAATAGTAATAATAATAATAGTCTTTTTTTATTTTTTTAAATAATAATATTAAATATATAGATAAAAAGACAAAAATACCCTTTGGTAAGCAGATTTAACCAAAAAAAATCTAACTGGATTTGGCCTAAAGAACATAACGTGTAGGATTTTGAAACGTTAAGGACAAAACTCGTCAATTTTAAAGGTAAAGGACAACGCCTGAAATTTGGGACAAACATAAAGGACAAAACTTGTAATTTACTCTTTTTTTGAACGGCCAACGAATCTTTCAAATGGGCTATTTCTGAAATTCCCCATATCGGGATACATTCGCCTCGAAACCGGGAAAAACCCTCACCTAGGGCCGAAACCCGTGAACACTCGCCTGAAAGCACAACAGTGCGGTGAGGTAAAACCCGCTCAGTTCAAGAATCGAACTAGCGATCACTGCCTACTCGCTTAGTCTCACATCATCACGAGGTGCCGCATAAAATAATAAGGAGAGCAGGAATCGAACTTGGGTCCCTTAGAACACTAAGTCTTTCCCATACCACTCCACCACCATGTTGGTTATTCATTTTACACTTGTCGAATCTCAATGTTTCATGTGTTGGCGATAGGCTTGTAAACGAACCGAACGAACATGAACATGTAATCGAACAAATTTTTTTGTTCGTGTTTGTTCATTAAGAAATCGGGCATGTTCGTGTTCGTTTATGTTCGTTCGTTTAAAGTCTAAACGAACAGTTCACGAAGATAAACGAACACAAACGAACATAAATAAACATAAATTAACGTGATTAAACAGACATAAACGAACACAAATGAACGTGATTGAACAAATATAAACAAACAGAATTTAACATTAGTGAACACAAACAGACACGTCTAATATATTACAGTTTATCCGGAAACACGTCTAAATTTGGATTCATAGATGCTAAAATTAAGTAGGTTTATATATATATATATATATATATATATATATATATATATATATATAAACGGGATCCGGAGAAAACGCTCAAAAGTGTGAGAACGGTGAGAACGCATCCTGTCCCAACACGTGTCCCGCGGCATAGAGAAGGGTGGAGGGGCTTTTTTGTCTTTTCATACTTCTTTTATTTTCCCAACGCGGTATATTATTTTCTGGCGTCTAAGTTTTTTTTTTGGCGTTAATTGTATTTATTAAATTTTTGGTGTTGAATTAATTGTTTTTGTGTCACATATATAATTTTTTGGCGTTATAGCGTTTTCTGGTTAATTTTTTTGGCGTTTGTGGCGTTTTGTATAATAATTCAGTACTAGTCATTAATATTTGCATAAGATTACAATAAGACTAATTTTTTTTAGCGTTTAGTGAATTTTTTGGCGTTAATACCCTTTACAAGGTGCTTTGCCAGCAGCCGTTCTCCCAGTTTTCATACTACTAGCTTTTTGGTGTTTGTAGTTTTTGGCGTTTTATATAATAATGTATTTTATTTATAGAGAATTAGATAACAAAACAACATATAACTTGATATCAAAACAATATAAAATGAAAACAAAAATAATAAAAAATGTTAATCTAATTTTTCTTCTGAATCTTCACTGTTATCAGCCTCTTCCTTCTTGAATTTGTTTTTGGCGTTTTGAACCTTTTTTGAATACTTTAGCTAGATGCCAACTTTCCTTCATAAACGCCGTCTTTTTCAGAAGAAGCTGCTTAGTGGCAACCTGTTTTTTGGTGTGATATTCTTGTTTGGTGGCATGTCATTAAAGATCAACTCTTGCTTGATGCTATTTGTAATAATGGAGTCCAAAATAACATTTTACACTTGTGTTGATCCATTTATTCCATGCATATAATCATTAAGAACAAAGCTCACATGATGGCATATCACTGTCATCAGTCTCTTTTTCTTGAATATTTGTCCATCTCATTCAGCAAAATATTATTGAGATAACCCCCTCAGAAGAAGGATCCATTTCAGTGAAAGCTTTGCCATCTGTGGCATTTAAAAGTGAGTGGTTTCTAGAGGTTATGGCGTTTGTGTTTTCTGGGTGTGATTAATTTCATTGTGTATAGACCCCTCTCTTATATGAGTTTTTTGGCACGTAGTTTAGGCGGGAATTTTTATTGTAATAAATGATAGTAATAAAGTAACTGTCTTTTCAGTTACTATTTTTGTATTTACTGTGTTGATCAGCTTTTACCAGTTTTATAGGTTATAGACGTCACATCTTCTAAGTTTGGCGTTTTTTTAAATGACGTTATGCAGACCAAGATAACAAAATACAATAACGGAGTAAATAAAATATCAAGCAGGAAATTTTTTTTTTGTTATTTTTGGCGTTTTGTAAGGAAAAACCATTTTTAGTATTTTTTGGCGTTTTGCTAATAAAGGGATAAATATATCATTTAATTATCTTAAAAAAACAAAAAGAAGATTACACAGAAGAAAAAAAAGAGGAAAAAAAAAATTAAAATCCTTCGTCAGAAGGTACTTTATCCGAATAGAATCCATCACTTGCGTCATCTTCTTCCTCCTCAGAGTCTTCATCTGGATCTTCATCCATGTCATCACCTTCACCTTCATCAGCTTCTTGTTCCTGAATATTCTGAAGCCTCCAACTAAACATATCTTGCATTAACTCCAATTTTGAGTCTATTTCTGTGTTGGTACAAGTGGCGTTATGCAATTCTTCCATGAAACCCAGACGATGCTTTGTCGTGATGTTCTCTAGCCAGTAGACTTCCTGCTCTCCGCTGTCGTATGTAACCGTCACCATGTCTGTTTCATCATCAAAACGCCATGATGTCATGACAGGGTCTGGCTTCACATCTGCTTTGATTGGTCCAAATTTGCTGGTTAATGCTTTCATAAGCATATGCGTTTCATGGCATTCGTTGTCTATAGCGATGCCAATGGATAAGATTCGCCTCTGTATTTCTTCTTCCATCTTTAGAATTGCCCTGACCGTCTTAACATACACCCTCCTTCTGTTGTCAAAAAGGAGGACGTATCGCCTGATTCCTAGAGTGTATCTCCACGAAACGATTGTTGCCATTTTTGGCGTTTTGGTTAAGTTGACGTTTTTGGTTAAGGAAGTTTTTTTGCAGAAAATGGATAGATTGAAGTGATTATGGAAGCTATGTTTTACCTTGTTTATATAATGATGTTTTGGCGCGTAATTTAGGAGGGAATTTCTTCTAATAAATGTTAATAACTGAAATTCAGTTACTGTGTTGTTTCATCTTCCTGTGATATCCAACGCATTTTATTACTAATTTTTTGGCGTTTTGTTTTTAATGGCGTTTTATTTTTTTGAAAGGCGTTTTATCATTTCTTGGCGTTTTGAATATGAGCAGTAAAAGACTATTTTACCCTTAATGAAACGCGTCCCACATAATAAAATTGATGTTATTTACGAAAACGCCACCGCGCAATCTAGTCCATGGATTGTTTTGATGGGACGACTCATAAGCATTCTCACTGTTCTCACACTTTTGAGCGTTTTCTCTAAATCCCGACCTTATATATATATATATACAGAGAGAGAGAGAGAGAGGAAGGTTAAGGTACATTACGACTTAACGTACATCACGTACGACAGGTAATTACGCACGTTCATTTTAAAATCACGCACGTTATAACTCAAAAATCCAAAATCACGCATGTTGAAACACAATAATCACGCATATTGAAACATTAATCACGCATGTTATATAACAAATCACGCACGTTGTTGTACGTGAAGTACGTTAAGCAGTAATGTACGATATACTTTTTCTATATATATATATATATATATATATCAATTACGATCTAAGAAAAAGTTTAAAATTTCATTTTTCCTACTAGAAAACTTAATTACTAATTAGTTATATTTATATGAGTAGTTAGAAAAGCTAATATTCATTTAAATATAACTATTTATGTATTTACGAAAATTTAAACAAACGTTTACAAACATAAATGAACGTTCACGAACATTAATGAACGAACACGAGTTGTGTTCATGTTTGTTTATTTAATTAAGCGAACAAAATTTTTTGTTCGTGTTTGTTCGTTTATTAAATAAACGAACATAAACGAACTTTCCGCCGAACAAGTTCACAAACAGTTTATGAACATTCGGTTCGTTTATAGGCCTAGTTGGCGAGATCCCATATTTCGTTTTGGATGCCTCCAGTTATCTACTAAAAAGCCACCTCCAAATAAAATATTATTTCATTTTACGTTTGCAGAGATACAAAAGATATCGTATATTATATTATCTTATAACGTTTGTGAAATTGATTAGCTGTTTCTTTATTTTTGGGCAAGAAGCCGGTATGAAATTTTGAAGATGAAAAGCAAGAAAAATGAACAATATGTAGAACAAAAGAAGCATCAAACATCGTAAATATGTAACATGCATATATGTGAATGGTTAAAATGATATCCAGTGGTGCAAGAATATTAAGTCGATATGAGAAATAATGATGAATATATAATTACGATGAATACATGACGAGCTAGAGGTAACTCTTAAATATAAGAGTGAAATTCTGTTGACAGAATTGAAGTAGTGTAATTTAACCTAAAAATAATCATTTTCGTGTTCTTTGATAAGAGAAGTTAGTTTTTCAAACGGGGCTGTTTGGTAGCCTCTGAATGGTTATTAAGAGGCTACCTCTTAATGGAATCATTAAGAATTTTATCAATGAGAAGGTAGAAGAATGTGACATGTGATGATTTACCATTCAGATGTTAGCTCTTAATCATTCAGACTTGAGGTTACCTCTTATTCATTCAGAGGTTTTAAACCATTAAGATGTAGCATCTAAATGGCCATTAAAAGGCTACCAAATAGCCCCTAACTAAAATATTATTTTAGAATTTGAAAATCCTTATTTTAACAAGTGGTTCAAAGTATAATACGTCACCTAGAAATTAAAAGCGACTGAATTGTATGTATTTGAACGTATATCAAGAAAAATTCATACCAAGACTACGAAAAATTCACAGTTGAATCCACTTGCATAAATTTGTTTTTTTTAGGAAATGGTTATTAATTTACCCTACTTTAACCCTCTTTAATTTCACCTAAGTATCACATCACTCATTTTTCCCCTATTTCAATATGTCTTAGAGCATTCACATCCAAACCATCAAATTATACCTACATTCCACTAAAAAACAACTCCTATATAAATATATTTCCACTAAAAACAAATACTTTTTCTCTCTCCTTTCAATTAAATAATATTATTATTCCATTTTTCTCTCACTTCCACTCACAACCACTTTCAAAATATATTAAAAAATTATAACGGGTGAACAGTGTCCCCCCAAATATACAGATGAATAGTAACATTTTCTCTCTCCTCTACTCACAATCACTTTTTATACCCTTTATAATATAAAAATCCCTCCTCACATAATTTGATGGTTAGAATGTGAATGCTCTGTCTAAGGAAATGGTTTAATCTCATTAACTTTATCTAACCCTATTTTTTAGTGGTCTTTTGTTTACAAAAAGAAAAGAATAATTAATTAACTATTTTAACATCCGGTTAACATGTTAACAAATAACTTATTTAATACCCCTTAACACAAGAAGGGAATGATTTGCAATGTCACTTAACATGTCATGTCACCGTTAACATCTCAAATATTAGAGTATACCACATGGCCTAAATGTGTTATAACTTATTCTAGATAGGTAGAACTGATTAATTCAAGATACACTGATACACACACTATTTTTACTATTTTTTCTTGTATTATTGATAACAATTAATTAACTCGGAGTTGCTGGTAGCAGTAAATATGACAATCTGTTTGCTACTGCAATCTCAGTAAGAGTAATTAAACTATAATAAATTAATGAAAAATTTTCAAGATGTAATTAACTAATAATAAATGCAATGTGTAACAAGTTTCTTCTTATTTAATGTTTAAAACAAATATAGACCTCTTTTCTTGGATCATGAGCGTTGACATTATCTTTTGAAACAAAGACTTTGCATTAATAAACTTCAACGAAGGGTCGAAGGAACGCCGATATACGTATTCAAATGCGGAACCCGATTTAACAACGATCTACTCCACATTTTTTTAGAGTTAGTGGCAATTTGTATATATTTGCTATAATCACTTTCACCTTCTTGCAAATATGATAAGATAGTTGTTATCAATTATGTATGTAATGGAAAATAAATATAATTGTGTATTTGGTAAGCCAGTAATCACAACAGTAAGATCAGTAACGTGATGATGATGTAAACGACATCCTTGTCAGATTGGTTGAATTTCCATTTAGGGTGTACAACTAATGACAATGTTATGAGTTCTTAATAAACTCGTAAGATGGGAGAGAGTGTTATAATTGAAATATCTTTGTATTTTTTTATAAATATTTTTTTATTAAACCAGGAAAAATTGGATAGCAGGTAGACGAGCAACAAACTACGCCGTCATCCCCTTCTGAATAGAAAACCCTAATCTACTAAAAACAAAGCCTCGCCCTGAGGGGTCGAAAAGTTGTTGTGGACCACACGCTGAACTCTAGCCAAGAACCGAACTGCTTCCGGCGCCAAGGAGCCGAACGTGTCAAATGCCAGAGGGACAAAGGCATGTTGATTATCCACACAAGCTTTCGCGTGCTTGAAAATAGTTATACACGAACCACAAAGAATACATGCAGACAATAGTTATACTTGAAAGAGAGACTAGAAAATAAATAGAAATTACATATGAGTACACCCTGATAATACTTATCACTTAACACCCCCCCCCCCCCTCGCAAGCGAACGAGTGGCGATCCGATACGAAGTTTTTGCCGAAAGTCGATAAACGGGTGGAAGACATGAGTGCCTTTGACATGATTGAGCAACTCAAAGGCATGTTCTAGAAACAAGCCCGTCACGAACGCTATGACACCATGAAACAGCTCATAAGCTGTAGAATGCAAGAGGGTTCCTCAGTTAGTGCTCATATCCTCAAGATGAAAGGCTATATCAACCAAATAAAAAAACTTGGTTATCCTCTCCAAGATGAGATGGCTATTGACTTCATTATCAACTCTCTTTCCTGTCACTATGATCAATTTGTTATGAACTTTAACATGAATGACTGCGTAAAGACAGTGCCATAGCTACATAGGATGCTCAAAATGGCAGAGATAAAAATTTCCAACAAAACAAACCAAGTGTTAAGGGTCCGATCTGATGGTGTTAGGAAGCCCAAAACAAAGAAGAAAATTTATAACAGCAAAAGCAAAGGAAAAGCTCTCGTTGCTACTAAACCTACCACCAACAAAAGCAAACAAGTTGTGAAAGCCCCTCCTCCAGAAGAGCGGCAATGCTATGAGTGTAACAAGATGGGGCACTGGAAACGTGATGTGCTAAAAGTAGTTAAATAAAAACGACCTAAATTGACCTAATTTAGACACTAAGTAATACCCTAGACTCTCTAAACTCGACTAAACTACTAACCGGCAAGCGAACTGATCGACTCTAGTAAAGCTAAGTAAGTCCGGAAATCGAACCCACAAGTGAAAGTCAAGGGTCAGGCGGGTTTGGACGGAAGTTTGGGTAGACAAGACCTACTTCGGTAGAAATCTTGTAATAAGTCGAATGATTCATTCATACCGAAAGAGTATACATCATTTACAAGCTGGAGAAACAAAATTTCTCCAGCATTTCCCCTCCGGGATCTCCAAAACTTAACATCTAACGAACACACGACACTAAATATATACACGAGGTTGGAACGGATTAACACTTCTGTGCGGATGAGCCTGTCCATGCGGAGGTAGTTATCTCCACACGAAGGTGTTACCTTTGTACGAAGTTTCATCCGTATGAACCTCTCTCGACCTCTCCAAAGTCATCTGTACGTATCTCAACTATACAATATTCAACACACGCTCTATCTAGTCTATTCGCACTATGGCGGACACACAAAATATGCACTATCAATTTCCCCCTTGCGTCACTGTCGAATCTTGATCTATGAAAATTAGAGTCGTGTTTGAATATTTGCAACTTCAATCAAGCATTTAATATCTTCAGATAATTCCCATTGATTGATGATTCGGGCTTGCATTCTCCCTGAAATGAATCTTCATGTCTTTGTTTGCACAGTTCCCAACCCTGAGTTGCTTAACTACAAGTTTCACGAATGATCATCAACTTGAAACTAATTGATACAGCATCTCTGTTTCAACGTTAGTCACATCCATGTTCGGTTTTTTATTTACTACTTCAGCTCAATCTCTTAATCTTCAAAAACCCTACCGGCAATTGATAGAAACTTCGAATCACCACACCGGTAACCTTCAAGTCTTTGAATACCCACGAAAATATGAAATCTCGTTTTTTGTAATCATCTTTAATGTGAGTGCAGATATGTCTATCGCCTCCGTCAATCCAGTTCGTAGCAGAAATCTGAAGGAAACAAGATTTTATAGTAAAATATAGGAGAAAAAGAAAGGTGGCATAATTGTGATTACTTTGAACTTAGCTTAGAAGCCTTGCCTATAAATAGGAGATATAAGGCTTTAGTTTAGAACTTTTGCCATTTGTGACATTTGGAGCATAGGAGCTTAGAGAGAGAAAGTAGATAGAGAAAGGCAAAAGGTGATTCACGGTTCATTTGTACGTTTTCATATCATTCAATCGAATCACAGATTATAGTACGTTCTTGTGTTCGGTCCACGTACGTGTACGGATTCCGCACGTCACACGTATCGGTTCGCAATCGTTTCGGAGTCTTAAACGGTCCTACAACGCGCTCACAAGTGGTATCAGAGCAGGAGCTCGATTGCACGGATCAATCGCACAAGAAATCAACAGATTCAGATCAAAAATCGCATCAGATTTGTCAATTTTTCATCTCTTAACTTCTTCACGTTCTTGACAGAAAAACGCAAAATTAACATGGTTTTTACGGATAAAATTGGCTGATTTTTTGATATTGTGTGCGAAAATTAGAGTTTTATAAACCTACAAATTTCAGAACAAAATTCCAAGTATTTTGAGAGAAATCAAAGATTTTCTGTTCGAAATATCATGTCGTTCGTCATTGTTCTGATCGTTGTTCACCACCCGGATGGCCATCCGATCGGATGACCATCTGGACCTAATCATTTTTGTTAATTTTGTTTCACAGTTGCAGCACTCGGATTGCCATCAGATCGAAGGGCAAATAGTGATCCGATTGAAGGACATAAAGGTTGTTGTTCACCACCCGGAGGGTCATCCGACCGAAGGGTGATCCGATCGGAAGTCCCATATTTACTTTGACAATCTGACGGAAGGTCATTCGACCAAAGGACCATTCGCCCCAAAGTCATCCGATCCACAAGCTATTTGTCCCAAAGTCATTCGATCGAAGGGTGATTCATACGAATTGCCATCCGATCCAAGTGATCCGATCCATTGTTATCTGATCAATGTCATCCTATTGACTTTTCGTTGACCCCGTCCGACCGGATAGACATCCGATCCGAGTGTGTGTTTGTTTAAAACTGATCAATTGTTTGTTTGTGTACTTGCAGGTGATAAACGAGGTGCATCATAGCTGACCAGTTCTATAACACCTTCTACAAAGCATTCACGTCCGAATCATTTGAAACATCAACTGCTACACCAAAAAGCATTTTGAAAGCTATAACTGAAAATATTAACCATGATAATTTTTACGGAACCCATTCGAAACCACCAAAGCTCGACAGTATTGAAGATTATACATGGTGGAAAGAATGATTCATCAACTGGACCAAAGCTTATGCGCACGAAAGCTGGTTTTGCATGGAGTTTGGTTATAACAGACCAGTCAATGATAAGAACGAAGAAATTCCACTCAAAAGCTTATCCGTTGATGACAAAAAGAACTTCTCATATGAACAAAGAATGATTTATCTAATCCAACAGTCGATTAGAGATGATATATTCGCATTGCTTAATCACGATGGCTCATCTAAATCTGTGTGGGAAGCTTTACGGGTAAAAGTAGAGGGTGGTAAACAAATCAAAAAGAATAAATTGCCTTACTTAAAAAAGAATTTGATTTGTTTGATGGACTCAAAGGTGAATCTGTACGACAAATGATTGAAAGATTTTGTCACCTTAAAAAATTGAACTCGATAGGTTTGAAATAACAAAAACCCGTGAAGAAATTATTGATAAGGTCATTGAAGCGTTACCACGAGCTGATCAGTGGCAAACGTTTGTGTTTATTTTGAAAAATGATGTGTTATATGATTCGATTACTCTTGATGCTTTGATAGAAAAAATGGAAAGTCATGAGCTAGAGCTGCAGAAGCAAAGCAAGATGAGCAGTTCTTCGTATCAATAGAATGTCGGTCTTTACTACAAAGGCACTGTACCTTCAGTGACAGTCAGCGAATCGCCAAAGACGGCATTTAGTGTTGAAAAGACAAAAGAGTCACAAAAAAGTTCATCAAGCTACAATCCAGGATATCATTCGTTCTCAACAACATCAAATTCTGAAGAATCTGAAGAAATTCTCTGCAACATTGCTTTAAATTTGAAAAATTCTCCTGCAATGAGCATCAACTCTGCTAAACAGCAAATGAGTTTTCTGGCATTTGTTCTGGAGTCGTACGATGGTGTTTGGCAAGTTGCATTCGAAGAGCTCAACGGTTTATGGAGATTACCGACAGACAGTCAATCGGTGGACCGTCAACAAAACTGGGTTTCGATAAATCGAAAGTGACCTGCTTCAAATGCAAGCAAAAGGGTCATTTCAAACGAGAATGCAGAAATTCTGAAGTTGATGGAACCGCAAATCCTTTCAATGATGATTATTAACGAAAAGCGATATATCACAGGAGCAAAGTGGAAACACCAAATTTGAAACAAATTGAGAATAATTCTAAAGAAAAATCAAGAGGATGTGTGGTAATTCAAGAAGGTGAAGGATTTGACTGGAGTGAATTCCTTCCAAAAGAGGATGTTGTCGGTGATTAGTTCAAAGCAAAAGTCAAAAGAGAAGCATCGAATAAACATCGTGCTTTTATTGCTGAGATAAAAGAGAAAACAAGAGAAGAGATTCTGAAAGAGAAAACATACAGAGAGAGGTGTATTGTGGGGTATCGAATGGAAGAAATGGAGAAGGAATATGAAGAAGCGAAGAATTTTGGAAGATATGACAAGAAACGACAATGTTATGTCAACAGCAAAGGTGAACCAGTTGTCCATCGAAAGGAAGTAGTGTTTGATGATGTTCTTGCAGTAATCCCTCGATCCGGCGAGTACTATTAAAATGTTGCGAAAGATAAACATTATGAGAAAAATCTGGATAAAATCATCAGAGATGTCATGACTGCGAGTCTAAGACAGAGAGATGAAGAGAGGATGAAGAAGAATGTTGAAAGTTTGGTGGATGAATTGAAGAATGTAGCTGAGGAGGAGAAAGAAAAAAAGTTGTTACTAAAGAACAGCAAAACGAAGATGATCTTAAAAAGAAAGAAAAAGCTGAGTAGAAGCTTGAAAGATCAGTTGAAGTGATCAATGCTGATGATGTTGGTAAGGAACAGCAAGATAAGGAATATGACCAGAATCAGACGGAAAAGAAAGCCGAGGTGCCAATCACTGAGGAAAAAACTAATTCTAAAGTGTTAAATAAAACTGTTGAACAATGCAAGAAATACATGGAAACATGCAGTGCTTGTATTGAAAAAGATGAAAAATTCAGAACAAGAGATTTAAAATTCACTAAAATCGAAAAAGTTTTCAAAGAAAAATGCAAATAAATGTTAGAAAACGAAAAAGTTTTGAAAGATAATGATGAAAAACTAACACAAAAATGCAAAATTTTAGAAAAAGAAAATGAAATTTTAAAAGAAAAGGTTTCAAAAATGACTGAAGAATGTTTGCAAAAAGAAAATTCGTTCAAGAAATGAAAAAGGAGTATGATTCAATAAAACTTGCATATCACATTACAAAAGAATCATATGAAGACGTGAAGAGTCAAATGAAACTTGTTCAATCCATATTGAAACATTGTTCTGTAACATCTGATACGCTTAAGCGATAGTATGAAATTAAGTAACAAGTTGTAAATTCTTACATTGAAAATGTTGCTAAGCTAAAGCGTAAAATAGCTGATTTAGAACAAGATAACAATAAGTTACATAGCTATCATGCTTCATCATATGTTCTTGAAAGCATTTTCAATCTAAAACCGGATGGTAAAGATTCAGAGCAAAACAAGAAAGGTATTGGATTGGAATATCATCAGGTTCCACCACCGTTTGAGGAAAAATTCACATTCTATGATGACGAGAAGGTGGAAAAGGCTTTCAACATGGTTGATCAATTGCTAGATACATACGTAACCTATTCCAAATCTGATGATTCTAGTGATTCAGAGGTGGTAGGTAAGGTCGTTGAAGTGTTTTGAAAGAAGAGTCGGTTGAAACAGGTAAATCTGAATCACAGGATGAAAATGAAGGTAGTTTTCATGAAGGTTATCTGAAAAACTCAAAATCTGAGAAAAACAAGAATGATGATTCAAAAGGATTGGTTTATACCATGATTGGATCGGACAAATTATTCTCAGATCTTGAAGTCCCGATTCAGAATGTGATTGTAGAAAAGATTGACAAAGTTTTCAAAATGATTGAAATTGAAAAATCTGCGATTTGAAAGTTTGCTGGAAAGAGTCACAAAACTTTTTATAACAAACCTGGTTACAAAAAGAAAAACATGAAGGCTGGGTTGGGTTATAAAAAGAAACAAAATTGGAAAAGAAATGAAACACCAAACTATCAGAAAAGGATGAATTTTGTTCACGGAACAAGTTCCGAGAAAGAGAAAGAATTCCAATTTAGACGACAGTCTAATGAAGAGTTTTATGCTCAGAAAAAGCAACAACAACAGGTGAAAGATGTTTCAAAGAGAACATGTTTTAAATGTGATCAAACTGGACATCTTGCCCGCGAGTGTCCAAATTCAAAACCTGTTGGTGTTGAGACGAAAAAGAAGTTTGATGTTGTGAATCAGAAGTCAACCAAGTTTGAATCAAAACAAACTTGGAAGCCGAAAATGTCAAAGGCTGACTCACAAGAAACATGGAAACCAGTGACACCCAGATTTAGAACAACACAAAGCTGGAAAACAACTGTTGATGCAACAAAACCAAATCAGTTTTGGAAACCAAAAGTTGTTGTTCAAAATCAAAATGTTCAAAATGAATCTCATTTTTATAAAAGAAGTGCTTCAAAAGGACAAAGCTGGGTGGTTAAGACACAACCTAGTTCTGAACAGAAAACTGATTCAATAAAAAAGGATGAAGTAAAAGATGAAAAGTTGTTTGTACCAAATGATGACAATTTTCCAAGATTGAATGAAGCTTATTGTATCAAAATGCCTAAGGACAAACAGGTCTGGGCTAAATTGTTCAAGTAATTGAATACATTGAATGTGAAGGTGCTCAAGAATTCTAAAAAGTATCAAGATGGAGCAGAGAGCAGCCTGGCACGAAAGGAGGAGGTTGTTGATCCCTGCAACTGAGAAACAGGGAGTTTGTATTTCTGTACATAAATAAACCATATCTCTAAAACCCTAAAAATTGAAAAAAAATTAAAAATAAAAAAATATGTTTGTTTTTTAAATTTGTCAAAATTCAAAAATTTCAAAAATTTGTTACTTGAATATGTCGAAACCCTCACTGCGGAACAAACATGATAAATTTCACAAGATTGAAAAACGGTTTTCAAACTGTCGAATATCAATGTGTTGTAAATCATGGGGGTATATTTTCTGCAAAACAGAGCATCTAAAGCAGAAATTGGATGGCGAGACAAAGCTATCAGTATCAGGTTGTCAAAATTTCTTTAAATATTTTGAATTTTAGAGGGAGTAAGCATTATCAGAATATCCAAAAACATTTGAAAATTTGAAAAAGCCAAAAACATGATAAAATAAAAAAGAGTTTTGTGTAAAAAGAGGAAATGATAGTACATCAGTAGACAATCACAGTACGCTAAAGAAATGGAAAGTCAAATGTGATAAACGGTCTCACTGATGATATGCCAGTAGGTTTTTACACGCTTAGTAGATTGTTATCGAGATATAAACCTAAATGTAAAATACTTACTTATTTCGTGGGGAACATCTCTCGGGTATATGGGTAACCCCCGAAATCTTGTTTGAGAGATTGCCTAGTTCTGAGATACTAGATCTTTATACTGTTTGCTATCTGGGGTATTATACCTGGTCTTCTGATATTGCGGAAGTAAAGCCCTAGACCTCGTATAATACTTTACGCGCTTTAAAAGCTTTCCCTCTGCTTAAAAATTGATAAATATCGAAAGATACAAATCAATAGCAGTTGTAAAGAAGATTCCCAAGGGGAACACACCTCAAAGTCGAGCCTTCATCTTTTTTACTGAACGGAACTTCATACCAGAGCTCTCAAGGTCTTGCACTAACCCAGGGTACAGATATCAAATTGGTATACTCACCTGTAAGACTGAATCTAGAGATTTTTGATATAGGAGTATATTCTGAGGTGGGACATGCGAATAAGTTAAGTCCTTAAAACACTAAATTCGTATCTCGAATCAGTTGAACTTTGTGTGAAAATTTAAGTGGATCAGTATACTGACAATCTAAATGAATCGTTTAGAACTGAAAGTGTTTAAAGCTCAACGGTGCTAGTGATTTGTCATAAACTGACATGATCCTCTGACGCGAACTCAAACAAAAATACTGTCTGTAATATGTTTGTAAATATTTGTTTACTGCTTTATGTTTTAGAAAAATACAAAAATATTTTGATTTCAGTTTACTTTCGACAACCTATGTCTGAATGCTGAGTTTAAAAATCTAAGTATGCTGAATGTGTTTCTGAAAATAAAACAAGTTCATTAATTTGAAACTTGTAATTTTAAAATCAAAAATTAAAAACAGTTTGTGAAGTCTCCAAGGTCATTAATTTGGACTTGGATGATTAACTGTGAGGGATTTGGATTCTTAAATCGTCAAATCTATAAAGCAATTTGATAGGGGGAGTAAGTCAAGTACTCCTGGATATATTCTTATTGTTATATTTGTGAAATAAAGCCAGGTTCTTGATTAAAAGTTTTTGAAAGCCAGGTCATCATTCCTGGACATCCGAAAATGCTTTAACTGTCGTATATTTGAAATGTTTTAGCTTATGCTGAGAGAACCAGGTTTTAAATCCTGGATGTTCAAAACATTTTCACTTATAAATGTTTGAGAATTGCAGATACTATGCCAGATTACGATCATGATAGCCAAGTCAAAGGGGGAGTCTGAAGACGAGCTCATCGCAAGGGGGAGCTTGTATCTGGAAAGCCAGGTTTCGATTCCAAAAACACGGAAGCTTGACGAAAGGGGGAGCCTGAAGAAAGAGTCTACCGACAAGGGGAGCTGAAGATAAAGACAGATCCACGGGGAGTCTGTTCGAGCAAGAGGGAGTCTGTGATTGCTGAAGATGATAAAGCTTCAAGAAGACTCAGAGAGATAGAAAAGGTGAAGGCACTACGAGATTGACTGCGGCAATATCCAAGGGGGAGTCTGTGAGTGCAGATATGTCTATCGCCTCCGTTAATCCAGTTCGTAGCAGAAATCTGAAGGAAACAAGATTTTATAGTAAAATATAGGAGAAAAAGCAAGGTGGCATAATTGTAATTACTTTGAACTTAGCTTAGAAGCCTTGCCTATAAATAGGAGATATAAGGCTTTAGTTTAGAACTTTTGCCATTTGTGACATTTGGAGCATAAGAGCTTAGAGAGAGAAAGTAGATAGAGAAAGGAAAAAGGTGATTCACGGTTCATTTGTACGTTTTCATATCATTCAATCGAATCACAGATTATAGTACGTTCTTGTGTTCGGTCCACGTACGTATACGGATTCCGCACGTCACACGTATCGGTTTGCAATCGTTTCGGAGTCTTAAACGGTCCTACAACGCGCTCACATTTAAGCACACTCATGAATGATTGATCAGTGTAAACGGTAATCTCCACATTCAACAAATCTTCATCGGATAACAAATCATCTAGTAACACATTCAGATCTCATAAACATTCTTCCACGGTTAGATTCTCATTCTTCCTCTTCAGTCATAATAACAGATGTATAGTCTTCTCCGTTAGTCCCGACGGCAACTTAATCAACAAACATCCCCATTCCCCAGCAGTTAGTGCGAAAAACAATTACTCTGCTCGAAGATTAATCTTTCTGACACTTTAGACATCACAAAGTTGTGATATCTTTTAAGTATCGACAATACTAATGCATCTGCTGACCGGCTTGACGAAGACCTGAGACTCAAATTCTAAGACATCAATCTTGCCATGATTTGTAGAATCTGAACATCCTATGATCATGAACAAACGAAACTAGATCCTATGCATCCTGGGACAATCAGAAGTCAGAACCACCCGAATACTGTTGCACGTCTGAATTTCAAAAATGCTAGAATTTTAATATATTCTAATGAAATTTTATTCCCCCCCTCATTTTTGCAAATTCTGACCTCTCTAAACTAATCACTGAATTTCCCCATCAAACTCGGCAAATTCAATCTTCTCTGTTCATAGAAAAACTCAACTATGTGGGAAATATGTCATTTTGGTCCACAAAAGTCAGTTTTTATCAAATGCGGATTTTTCTTGTTGGCCCATTAATAGTCACTATACCATATGAGAATCATACTACATAGGTATCAATGACTACCCCACTATCTTCAACATTCTATGATCGCATCAATATATCTATTCTCAGAAGCTTCCGACGGTGTCTCCGAATAGCCCGTATTTGTCGTTAAAATCTTGAAAAACAATTTCAATCACCAATTTTTTTCTGGACACTCGTCTCGTCACTATGATCAAAATTTTTTTAGGCATTTGACTCATTCATGCGGATGAAGTAGGTTAACTCATGCGAACGTGAGTCTTTTGTGCGGATGATAGCTCCTTCGTGCGAACGTAATGCGTTACATCCGTGCGAACGTAGTTTCGTCCGCCCGAACGCTGCTAATTCAATTTTTCGATCTAAAATCTTTATTTTTGCGAATTTCATGATAATTCTTTCACAGACATGGTCGAAATTCATTTCTAAACAATCCTATGGTTTCAATTTTAATTTTTGTCCACGGATTATCCGTTTATTTCATGATTTATGTCTAAAAACCCTCAAAAGTCCATAATTCATGAGCGTAGGTGATTCAATAAAGTGTTAGATCGATTGAATCGGTACCGTAGATCTGATACCAATTGAGAGTTCCAGATCCATCGGGTTTAGACGAAAGTTTGGGTAGAAAAGAACTAATTCCGTAGAAATCTTGTCATAAGTCAAATGATTCGTTCATGCCGAAAGAGTATACATCATTTACAAGCTGGAGAAACAAAATTTATCCCGCATTTCCCCTCTGGGATCTCCAAAACATAACAACTAGGGAACACATGACACTATATATACATGAGGATTTGGAACGGACTAACACTTCATGCGGATGAACCTGTCCGTGCGGAGGTAGGTACCTCCGCACGAATGTGTTACCTTCGTATAAAGTTACATCCGTATGAATTTACATCTGTACGAAACTCTCTTGACCTCTCCAAAGTCATGTGTTCGTATCTCAACTATACAATATTCAACACACGCTCTATCTAGTCTATTCGCACAGTGGCGGGCACACAAAATATTCACTAACAACAGGACTCTATTTAACTACGTGACTAAACTCTCTAGACTTAGACTGACACGTCTCTAACTGTTTTTATATTTTTTCTGGGGGGGGGGGGTTCTAAATATCCTTAAATTGCAAATAATTAAACTAAGTAATTAAGTTAACTACGACACGAATTATGACTTGGATTTAATACAGATGACGACGAAAGACTACCAAGAATGGAATCCAGGACTGCTACTAATTATATTTTATTTGGATCCAAGTTAATATGGAACCAGGATCATAAAATGCTAAACCTATCGAGACACCGAACAAAACCCCCGATCCTTCTCAAGATGACACCTATGGAGCTCTAAAGGCCTTTGTGAACACCGGTTGGTCTAGACTCCCTCTCGGGTTATCTAAGTTGTTTATGAAAATACCCTAATTTGATCTACTCCCCCTCGGGCTATAAACCTAGGGTAAACTTGGGTTCTTGACTGTTGCATAATCTCTGCAGCCTACGTCATTGTATCGAGTCATTAATGTAATATGTTTAAATGTTAGAAGTTTTGGTTTTGTAATGTAAAGTTTGCTTTGCATGGATGAGATGTCAATCTGTACGAAGGAACACATGATACTTCGCACGAATGGGGAATGCCATTCGTACAAAAGGGCCAGTATCTCATCTGCACGAAATAGTCTGCCTATATATAGGAGTGTGTAGTGAGAGCTGAGCATGAGTTTTTGCTTTTGGATGACGAAGCACTGTCAAACTGTTTCCAGGAATTGTACACATTCAAAAATCAATGAAACAGTAAACTTAGAGAATTCTTGTATTTGTCAACAAGTCAAACGGATTTCGCACGTTATGACTAACTAAATTGATTTGGCCTAAGCGTATTCGATGACAAACCGGTCCTCACATTGACTCGACTTGATAGACAACAGTTGACAAGGAAACTAGTTCAGACTCCTCTCGAAGACCCTACCTAGCAATTTACCAACTTAGACCTACCAATAATCTCGCACCTCTCAGCTATTGAGCTTAGTAGAACACCTAGGATGATTAACCAAACAAATCACAAACATAAGTTATGATCTAGCATGGCCCTATTATGCGAAAGACATTCACCAAGAATCATACGAAGCAATAATCGACTTTTAAGCAAATCTAAGCATGCATATAAAACAAACCAATAATCAAGTCGGCTACTTTACATAAATAATCCATAAATTAACGAGCATCCATAATAAAAATCATAACTTTAACAAACCATTCATCCTAGTCTAGGCAGTACAAGAGGTTTAGCCAAAAACCATTGTTAAGAAAAATATATAAATCTCATAAGAATATTAAATCATGTTCATGAGTTCGAAAACATAAAGAAATAAAAATTAAACTAAGGGGGTGTTTGTTTTTTGTGAAAAGCACTTCAGAACCTCTTATGTCTGCCCCACGCAGACGTTTGAGTCTGCAGCTTGTTTGTTTTTTGGAAGTGATTTCATTAAAAAACCTCTTCCAAACCTTTTCCTCAAACAGACGTGGCCTCACATCTTCACACCTCTTCCAAACCTCTTCTTCTCTTTTAAACAGACCTGGCCCTCATTTCCTTCACCAACCCTTCTCAACTCCCCCGGTTCCATCCAGTTATCGCCAATATTAGAAACCTGGAGAGTGAAATTGGTGTGATCCTAAACAACTGCGAGCTAAGATTAAGCAGCGGAATTAACTTCGTTGAGCTTTTGCCTCAATCGTTCTGTTACGATTCGTTCTTCTGCTGCATCGATGTGATTCATTGTGAATGTTTTGACCTAATTTTTTCAGTTTGGGGATTTGTTGAAGGATTTATTCAGGGTTTTATAACTGTTAGGTTAGAGGCGATTCCCATTTTATGTAACAACCCGACTTTCAAAGTCAAAGTACAAGTCAAACTCAAAGTCAAAGGAAGAAAATATTGCTAATCAGATCTGTCATTTCGGACTTAATTATTGCTTGTACCCTTTGACCCGATAATCGATACTTTAGATTACGATGTTTTAAGATATGATTTGTTAATATGTGAAGTAACAATACGATAAACGTAATTAAACGCTAATCTACTAAATGCTATATCACATCGCTACTGCATCGTAATTCGAATCGCAGGTTATAGATATTGTTTTATGTGTATGTGCTATTATGTACTTTATTTGTGTGTGCTTATTTATATTGTGGGATGTTATTCGCAACCGCAATCACAACTCTATCGCATCGCAACCCAAAATACAAGTTACTTTTATGATTGTTAGGTTGGTTATGTTATTTGTGTAACTAATGTGTAATACTATCGCATCGCTTATTCGCAACTCGCTTAAACGCAACGCAACGCTCAACGCACGAAACGAAAGTCAGAAACCAACTCACTCGAGCCATCCGATCGAAAGGCCATCCGACCCAACAACCTTGCACCGCCTTTCTCTCCTCTCACTATAAATACCCCTCCTGTCACATCACTATTCACTTGATGTGACAGCTCCCTCCGAACCAGTGCACTCTCAGCCACTTTTCTCTCGATTCCTCACGATTCTTGTAAGTTTTCATCTCAAATCTTGTACTTCCTTGATCTTTACGCACTTTCTCATCAATTTCACCAACAAATCTTGCATTTCCACCATGAAATCCTCATATTCGGACTAATCTAAGGTGATGTCATCATGTAGTTCTTATGGACATTGTAGTGAGACCTCATCTCATCAAGAATGGTTCGGAATTGATAGATTTCTACACGTTTTTACATCATTTTCAGCTAAATCTAAACGTTTAACAACAGTCTCAAACTTTTCTTCAACATTCTTAACTTTTCACTCGAAAGCGTTAGAATCTGGACTCGTTCGGGTTCACTACTCATTCTCTAGTGGAGACCCAGACTGAGAATGGATTTCTATCAAAGAGACGTCTGATTCACGGGTTAAACATGAAACACCGTCAAGAACAGTTGGTTCGGAACGAACGGGGTGATTCCCGTCCGATCGGATGAGTTGGACTTGATGAGATTTCCGTTGTTTCACACGTCATCACACCGTCTCTGTTCACCCGTAAAACCTTTTTAACTTAGCTTATTTTTACAAAGTTTTCAACCCAAAACAGTCGCCCTATCGAACAGCCATCCGATCGGATAACCATCCGATCGAATGACTAATCAACCAGGTGACTTATGATTACAACACTTAACCAAATTTTAAAACTTCAAAAAAACATCAGTTCCACTAGGATTACCATCCGAGCGGACGGCCATCCGTCCGGATGACCGTCCGTCCAGATGACCTGATATGTAGAGAAGTTCCTCACTTTTTGAAATGTTACAACGAAAACTTCAAAGTTCAAACAATACACAAACACATCCTTCCCAAACGAACAACCCTCCGACCGAATGGTCATCCATCCGGATGACCATCCGCCCGGACGGTCATCCGACCGGATCACTGTTCGTCACCCAACTTTCTGACACACTGTCTAACGCACTGTTCAACGCTCACACTATCGTTCTCTGATCAGGCTAACTCTCAAGCGCTCCCTTCAATCCAAGACTTTGTTTATTTATTAAACACGACCTGTGAGTATACTCGATCCCTTTTTGCTTAACGCACTTTTGGGTGTACATACGTTACCTACGTTAAATCACATCGATCACACAACGCAAACACTTTTATACACTAACCGCTCTCGCATGTTATACGTGTTATTCGATGAATGCTAGTATGTTATGCTTACACAGTGATTGTTGTTTGACACCTTAGCAACGATAGTACTATAGTTTGGACTCAGCACCTGTCGTGGACAGGGGTTGTTAAGGGCCTTTCTTCACATGTCACAGTGGTGATATGTGTTGCGCATTCTACAACTCGCAGTCATGTCTATGCATATTTCATTGCCGATAACTTACCTGCTTCACATTTCTACGTGTTACATCCTGGTTATGCGTAAATCGCTTTCGCTACTATTATACTATTAAACTTGTATGCTCACCTTTACACTATGTGTATTGACTTTTATTTTAACGTATGTGACAGGTGTTTAGGATGCTTATGCTATGCTTGCTGTTACGGAATCAAGTTAGGAGGTCTAGAAATGTCACACCCCGACCACATAAAACAACAAAACGTGGCGGAAACGTCGGGGAGTGTTGTAACAGAATCATTGTTTCATAACACATGGAAACTGAAATATTGTTTTATTGATTAAAAGAGTTACAATGTCTTAACAATCAAAGAAACATAACATAAATAACTAGTCTTGCATCTTTTATTGTCGCTAAGGCCCAAGTCCGCCTAAGTGTATCTTGATAAATCCTAAGCATCATATCCTGAAACACATGTGAAAATAGGTACGTCAGCATAAAAATGCCTGTGAGATACATAGGTTTTGTGAAAATAGAATTCATGACTTATGTTTATGAAAATGTTTAGTCATGAACCTTGTAATTTGCTTTGTCTTGTAAATCATTTGAAAAGTGATAAATAAACCAAATGATATATATATGTATAAAAGAATAATACATGGTTAAGTAAATAACCAAGTAAAATGAGTTTATATCAGATAAGTTGTTTGTAAAACAATGTATTGTGAAAAGTATGTTATTTGTATAAAATGTTATATGTCTAAATTGAAATAATTCAAATAACGCTATGATATGTAATACCATACAAGCACTTATATATAGGAAGTACCAGCGGCGTATCCACCATGCTTGTATCATATTACACACGCATCGTTACTTAATCACTTAATCAAACCAAAACACCAAAGTAAAATGTTTATGTATAATCAAATGTCAAAATGTTTGTGTGAAAACCATGTCTAATGTCTATGTCTAATGTAAATCATGAATTGTGTATATCAATGTCAAAATGTTTATGTCTAATGTAAATCATGAATTGTGTATATCAATGTCAAAATGTTTATGTCTAATGTAAATCATGAATTGTGTATATCAATGTCAAAATGTTTATGTCTAATGTAAATCATGAATTGTGTATATCAATGTCAAAATGTTTATGTCTAATGTAAAACATGAATTGTGTATATCAATGTCAAAATGTTTATGTCTAATGCAAATCATGTAATGTGTATCCAAAATATCATGTATGGTAAGTGAAATATATCAACTAAACCATATGTAAAATGCACAAAAACAAGGTATTGAAGTAAAACATGGTTTAAATCAAAGTTATGTTTTGTGGAACAAATGCATGCTATACTGATATAAACATCTATGCGGTATTGTGAAAATGCATACATCCAAGCCTTGTGACTGTGGCGATAAACCCCTAAACGAATTTAAAGGTCTATCTGTGTTATGTTTATCGAATTCGGTCATTCCTTCCATCCAAACATACCTAGGATGTCAGGAACGGGAGTTGTCAATTCCTATGGTACCACTACCTACTAACGAATGGCGTGATCAATGTAATGAATGTATATTGTCCCATTTGAACAAACCAACTCTCATACCAAAATGTAAGCATGTGAAAACAATGCACTAAGTATGTAATCAAATGAACATACATAGCGTGAAATGTAATGTAAAACAATGTACTAAGTATGCACACAATGGACATACATAGAATAAAATGTAATGTAAAACAATGTACTAAGTATGCAACAAAGGACATACATAGCAAAAACACAATGAAATCATGTACTATAAGTGTACTATTGGACATAACAAGCATATGTTATGAAAACATGAAAAGCACGAAAGTAACAAGTAGGCACATGTGTTTCACCCCAAAACAGTTTGAAAACAGTAAAAGAGGGGTCTATGTACTCACTTGAGATTGCTCAATAGTCCTAGGATAACCACCAAGCAAAGCTAGAAGATCACGGAATCAAACGGTACCTAATATAAGTAACTACATTAATAAACCGGACCTAAATCGGAGGATCGGATAGAATGAGGGCTCGTAAACCAAATGAGTATGGGAACTCATGTAATATGGTTTAACAAATCCCACATACTAAAATGAAACCTAACCTAAGTGCTTACGACCCGTTTAGGTAGCTTATGCTACGTTAACGCGTCGTTCGCGTAAAACACGTTCAGAACGCCTAACTAGTCCTATGACAAGTAAAATATGCCTTAACATGTCTAATATTGTTGCCAAATCAGTTTAGATGTTAAAAGTTATGTTACATATGCTTAAAATGAATTTTGGCGTAAAAAGGGCATTTTGGTAATTTACCTAAGGCATATAAACTACCTATCATACAACTGCTTAACGAAGCGACCATAAGGTATAACCTTGGAAGGTTATTCCCTATATACTATGGTCACCTAATGTGTTTGGTCGGATCCTAATGATCGACCAAACGGGTCGGGTTCGAAAGTATAAGCGATTGTTTAGATCGCTTACCTTACGACCCTATATAAGAACTAAACTAAAAGTGACGAGCTAAGTATGTTAAAACATGCTTAACTAAGTTTAGAAAACAGGTTTGGTATCAAAACAAACGGTGTTGATACCTAAGAGTAGTTTGGTTACAAAATACACAAGAATACGCATTTTGGCCAAAACTACGACTCGTCACTGAGCCTAGATAACGTGGTAATCAGTAGGTATAGCTACTAGGGACTATAACCATCGTGATTACGCTCACGTTAGGAAGTTCAAACGAACTTCGCGTTGACCATAAACTGGTCAATGCAGAAAGTCAAACATAGTTTGACTTTAACGCTAAAACGAATGAAAAGAACGAAAGAACACTTACAAAGGGTCCCCGCAAGTTTGATCTTCCAAGTAATCTCAGGTAGGAAGTGTATAAACACAACCACTTAGAGAAAAACTCAGAATTCAAGTGGGTTTTGAGTTGGGAACTTGGGGGTATTTATAGGATTCCTTGAACCGTTAAGATCGTTTATCGTAAAACGTGATTCAATCTCATCCCTACACTTGTTGTAACACTAAGGTACTTCAAAATGGCCCCCCATGATCAGGTATCAACATGTGGAAGTGGGTTTTGAGTGCTTAACAGTTGTTAACAGCTGCTAAACTAATTTTTGCATATCTGACATGCTTAGACGGGCCGCGTAAGGTTTTATGGGGGCTTACGCGGGCCGCCTGAGCCTTCTGATCAGCAAACAACTTTGATAAATGACAGTTTTGGTCCCTGTTGTGTTTTAAGGCCATTTCCGACATGTTTAAGGCTCGTTAAGCCAACGTTAAGGCCCTAAAATGATGCCTAAACATTGTGGACATGAAACATGCACAAAATCATGCCGGATGTTGGTTCGTTTGGTCGTACGATCGCGATGTTCGCTTAATTACGACGGAATGCGCATAAGCGCGAAAAACGATCCAAATTGCGCGACGAATGGATTTTTCTCATTCCAAACACTAAAATAAAATATTTTAGTGCTTACATAAATTTTTTGGATGTCCGGATGTATTCAGAACGTAAGTTATGCGCGAAAATGCAAACTTGTGCACTTTTTTACGCTTTTAGTCCCTGTATGACCCAAAAGTTTATTTTAGCACACTGAACCCCTCAAGGCCTATTTCTAAGCTATGTAAAGGATATTTATGGTATGTTTAACTTATGGTCATGTTCCGGAATGTCTGTTACAGTTCAAATTGGCATACTTTCGTAGTTTGTCAAATTTAGTCCCTGTAAGCGAATATACTTGATTTCGGCATACCAAACCTTCCAAAACTTATTTCTAAGTTATGTAAAGGTCATTTAAGGTATGTTAAGCCTATGTAACTATTCCGGAGTGTTTGTTGCATTAAACTGGTTATATTTACGCATCGGTGCGCGTATAACCTTCCAGAAAGCGATTTAGAGCCCGGAATCGAACAAGAATTGATATGTGCAAATGATACACATATTTGTACAAATCCCAAGTATGAAATACAATATTTCGTTGGTTTGGTATTTGTTTGACGGTCGTTGTGACCCAGGTGTCATAAGAAACGTCACATTTAAATCTGAGTTGTCGGAATAATTTAATTGTCTTTGAGAAACTATGTCTGTAATAACTATTTTGCTTAATCTGTTATGGTATGGGACGTAACGTTAAATATTTGGTAATTATAGTTGTTATGGATTCTCTTGGACAATCTGTTTCGCTCAGTGTCGCGCCCCGATGTTTCTGCCATCGGTTGGGGTGTGACAGATTGGTATCAGAGCCATAACTATAGGGAATTAGGAAAGACTCGACCTACTTCGGGTCGATGACTTAGAATTGACCTAGTCTATAGTCTAAGTACCAACAGACCACCTTGTGCGAACCCGGTAGGGGTTCCGCGCGAGCTTACTTTTTATACTCTCGTTTGTACTCGTTAAATTCACAACCTTGCACGAACATCGCATAATATAGCTTCGTGCAAACACTCAGCCTTTCCTAAGGCTGACGACACACACATGATTTTTGAAAACATTCGAGTGATTTGGTCGAGATTAGGCGTGAAAACCGTAAAATCTCGATAGAATCACTCACTCGACACACATTTTTATCAATAAAACACGAGAGTTTGCGTTAAGTCAGGTGTGAAAACCATACCTCGATGCGATTCTCCCTATTTATATCAAACAAAAATGAAGTTATTAAGTTAGGGTTGAAACCCGCATCTTAATGACTTATTCCGCCCTATATTCTGGTTTTCACAAAACTCTTACCAAAGTCTCGATGGGTTCCAACGACTTGAGTGACGTAATGGCCGAAAGGATGCGTGTCGATCGCCCGGATTGAGGCGAGAGCACAGTCTATTAAGCCAGCGCGTGTACTTAAGGTCCTTGAGAATAGTCGAATCACTTTGGGTAGTCAAAGTCTAGCACACCCGAGACATTCTATTTTCAAGTTGCAATCGCCAATTTCGTGTTTTATCGCTTTATGTGTTTCGATTCTGAGATCGCAACCGCTGACTCTGTGAATCATTGGTTTTATGTGTTTTATGTGGTTTTAAATGCTTATGTGTTTTGATTTTGGAACTTCATGCTTTTTTGCTCACCGCTTTTATTAAACACGCACAGCTATTTACATCTCAAAACGTTAACAAATCGTAGTCGCACTACGAGATATTCGCATCGCTAATCGCTGTTTATGCTACTTGCAATTGCTACTCGCATTCGCAACTCTTGATCGATTTTCGCAACTTTGAATGATAAGGGAACACGATCGCAATATGTAGGTGAATACGTGCAAAATATAGTGGACTAAGTGCTTACATGGATTACATACCTCTGTGCTCTACATGCTTATGTGCTTCTGTGCTTACGTGCTTAAGTAGACTATGTGCTTAAGTGCCTATGTGATTTCGTTCCTAAGTGTTTGATGTGTTCCTGAGCTTTATAAGTATGTTGGTTAAACACTGTGTGGTGAGATTGAGTGTATCGTCTAAATCCTATGACGATGTCTGTTGCAGACAATGTCGTCATTCGAATCTCATACTTCTCGCTCTGCGCGCCGCAATCACGCTGACAAACACATCGCCTCGTTAGTCGCCAAGCAAATGGCTAAGGTCATTCCACAAATCGTCAGCGAGATTAATGAAATCTTTAGCAAGTCATCTGAGGAATCTAGAACTGACTCTCTGAAAGTGACTTTTAGCTTCAAGCAGTTTAAAGCTTGTGGACCCAAAAACTTCACTGGGGAAGATGGGCCGATTGCAATGTTTCAATGGTTCGACTTGATTGAAGTCACTCTACGACAAAGCGGATGTCTAGAAAACCGCCGCACTGTTAACGCAACTGGTGTCTTCCAGTCTAGGGCACTGGAATGGTGGACAGCGGAGTGAAACAAGTGTGGGAACGACGCAACCTATGGATTTCTTGGGAGGAATTGAAGGAAATCATGATGAAAGAATTATGTCCCCCACACGAACTCCAGAAGCTGGATGGCGACAATGCTGGTCTTACTGCTCGCTTTAAACAGCTTAGCATCATCTGCCCTGGCCAAGTCTCAACTCCCGACATCACAATCAAGAAATATATTCGCCCTTTACCTGATTGTGTTGCCGATTTTGTCCAAGCAGCCAAGACTACTACCATTGAGGAGACCTTCCTGCTCGCTGCCGAGATTAATGATAAGCGAGTTTGGGCTGGTTACTTCAAGAACACCACCAAGAGTCTTCACCAAGTCACCGCTACTTCTGCTTCTCCCACCGCTGAAACCACCTCACCCCAAGCTTCGAAATCGTCATGCCGCAAGCGCAAGAACAACAACAACAAGAACTGTGTTGTCATAACCGCTCCTCTCAATGTTGTTCCTATCCAATAGTAGAACCAGAATCGCCAAGTCGCTGCACCCGTGACCAACGCACCTCCTGCAAAACGTGCGTATACCGGTCCTCACCCACTGTGCCCCACTTGTACTTACCATCATCCAGTGGGGATAGCTTTCTGCTTTTGTGTCCATTGCAACATTTACGGGCACTTTACCGCAAACTGCCGTACTGGCCCCCGTCAAGATCAAGTTCAAGCTCCTCCTGCTCTGCCAGCTCCACTTCCCACTCCTCAGGGATAACAAGCAGCTCCTGCCCCCGCTGCTCATGCAAGAGCCTGCAATGTGTGTGGTGATCCTAACCACTTCGTGAATGTCTGCCCAAACCGAGTGGTGAAGCAAGAGCCACAGCAGCAACCAGCACAACAACAACATCAATAGCAGCAGCAGCCAGCTCAGCAAGCAGCCCGTGGGCGAGTCTTCAACATCAACGCTCGTCAGGCCCAAGCAGACAACAACGTGGTTAATGGTACGTTTCTCGTAAATGGTATTTATGCTTCGTGTTTGTTTGATACTGGAGCCGATAACTGTTTTATATCGTTCGAATTTGAAAGGCTCCTAAACCGTAAACGCACTAATCCCCCATCGACGTTCGACGTAGAAATTGCCACTTGAAGAACCGTTATTGTTAGTTCCGTTCTACGCGATTGTACTCTTAAGCTCCACAATCATGTTTTCCTGATCGATCTTATCCCGATGCAGCTCGGTAGTTTTGACGTCATAGTAGGCATGGATTTTCTTCATGAGAATCGTGCTGAAATTGTTTGTTTCGAAAAGATGGTCTGTTTCTCTCTTTCAAACGGTGATCAATTGTGTGTCTATGGCGAAGTCGCTTCAAAGGAAGTGAAACTAATGTCTTGTCTCCAAGCAAATATCTCTGCAAGGAATACAAGGCTTTCTTGGCACACATCGTAATAGCGGAGAAGGAAAAGAAAGAGAAGGCAATGGAAAAGGTGCTCGTGGTTTGTGATTTTCCTAACGCCTTTCGTGATAATTTACCTGGTTTACCCCCATCTCGTGATATCGATTTTCGAATTGACCTCATTCCTCGAGCTAACCCTGTCGCCAAAGCGCCTTATCGTCTCGCTCCGTCTGAAATGCGCGAACTCTCGAGTCAACTCCAGGAATTGCTTGATAAAAGCTTTATCTTCCCTAGCACATCTCCTTAGGGCACACCCGTTCTTTTTGTTAAAAAGAAGGATGGATCGTTCCAAATGTGGATCGATTATAGGGAACTCAATCAGCTGACCATCAGGAATCGCTATCCTTTACCTCAAATCGATGATTTTATTGATCAATTACAAGGTGCTACATGTTTTTCCAAGATCGATCTCGCTCTGGCTATCACCAATTACGAATCTAGGTGGAAGACATTCCCAAAACCGCTTTTCGAACCCGATACGGCCACTGCGAGTTTGTTGTGATGCCCTTTGGTCTAACTAACACCCCCGTAGTTTTTATAGATCTAATGAATCGTGTGTGTAAACCCTTTCTCGACCGCTTCATCATCATGTTTATCGATGATATCCTGATATGTTCTAAGACAAAAGCCGAACACGTGCAACATCTCCGTTTGGTTCTTGAACTACTCCAAGGAAATCGCCTCTATGCCAAGTTCTCCAAGTGCGAATTTTAGCTCGAGGAGGTGCAATTTCTCTGTTATATTGTCAATAGTAAAGGTATTCACATCGACCCTGCAAAGATTGAAGCTGTTAAGAGTTGGATTACACCAAAGAACCCGTCTAAAGTTCGTTCATTCCTCAGATTGGCGGGTTATTATCGCTGATTTCTCGAAGATCGCTGTCCCTCTCACCTCTCTTATGCATAAGGACAAACCTTTTGTTTGGGGAACCAAACAAGAGAAAGCCTTTCAAACCCTGAAGCTTATGCTTTGCAACGCCCCCGTGCTCGCATTACCCGACGGAAATGACGACTTTGTAGTCTACTGCGATGCCTCTAACCTCGGCCTCGGTTATGTTCTCATGCAACGGGTCAAGGATATCGCGTACGCCTCTCGTCAACTCAAGATCCATGAGAAGAACTATACAACCCACGATCTCGAGCTTGGTGCAGTTGTTTTTGTGTTAAAGATTTGGCGATACTACCTTTATGGTACCAAGTGTACGGTCTTCACCGACCATAAGAGCCTACAACACATCTTGAGCCAGAAAGAGCTGAATATGCGCCAACGCCGATGGGTTGAACTTCTCAACGATTACGACTGTGAGATTCGTTACCACCCAGGAAAGCAAACGTCATTATCGACGCTCTCACTCGACGAAGCTATTTGCATAGCGTTCGTAATACTCAAGCCCAACACGACCTAGAAGCTCTAATCCGTGATGCTCAGCATGCATGCTTCATTGAGAATACCTTGAGAGAGGAAATGAAGAAATGTGGTGCTGAAACCCAACTTGTCACCAAATCGAACGGTATCTATTACTATCTCAATTGCATCTGGATCCCCAGTAGCAATAACCTTCGGGAGATAGTGTGGACTGAAGCCCACAAGTCTCGATATTCCATTCATCCCGGTGCCGACAAGATGTACCAGGACTTGCATGCCAGGTATTGGTGGCCTAGAATGAAGAAGGATATCGCTATCCACGTTTCGAAACGCCTAACCTACTCGAAGGTCAAGGCTGAGCAACAACGCCCCTCTGGCTTACTCGTGCAACCCGAGATCCCTATGTGGAAGTGGGAGAGTATAGCCATGGATTTCATTACGAAACTTCCTCGCACGCCATCAGGTCACGACAGCATTTGGGTTATCATTGATCATCTTATTAAATCCACCCACTTTCTGCCGATACGGGAAGACTACAAGGTGGAACGATTAGCACGAATCTATGCCGACGAAGTCATTTGTCGACACGGGACACCTCGTGACATCATTTCTGACCACGATGGTCGATTCACTTCGCGTCTCTGGGAAACTTTTCAATCTGCTCTCGGTACTACTCTCAATCTTAGTACTGCTTTCCATCCCCAGACCGATGGTCAGACTGAACGCACGATTCACACCCTCAAAGACATGCTTCGCTCGTGTGTTATAGATTTCGGTGGTAATTGGGATTTGCATTTACCTTTAGTCGAATTCTCGTACAACGACAGTTATCACTCTAGCATTCAAACCGCACCATTTGAGGCATTATATGGAAGAAAATGTCGATCGCCTATTGTATGGCACGAGATCGGAGATGCACAAATTACCGGTCCTGAGTTATTGCAAGAAACGACTGACAAGATCCTCCAGATACGAGACAATCTATTGAATGCTCGTAGTCGTCAAAAGAGTTACGCCGATAAACGCTGCAAGCCCCTTGAATTTGACGTTGACGATCACGTACTCCTAAAGGTTGCACCTTGGAAAGGGGTGGTCCGATTCGGCAAGAAAGGAAAGCTAGTGCCTCGATACGTTGGACCCTTTAAGATTCGGGAAAGAATTGGCAAAGTGGCCTACAGACTCGAATTACCGGAGGAACTCAGTAACTTACATCCGACTTTCCATGTTTCAAACCTAAAAAGTGTCTAGCCGACCAGAATTTACATGTCCCTCTTGAGGATCTTCACATGGATGAAACATTACACTTCGTGGAAAAGCTAGTCGAGATCATGGACCGAGAGACCAAGAAACTCCGATGCTCACGCATTCCCATTGTGAAGGTTCGCTGGGAAGGCAAACGCGGTGCCGAGTTCACCTGGGAACTCTTCGTTACGCCTGCGCCTTAAATTTCGGGACAAAATTTCCTAAATTAGGGGAGGGTGTAACAACCCGACTTTTAAAGTCAAAGTACAAGTCAAAGTCAAAGGAAGAAAATTGTGTAACACCCCAAAATATGCAATTTATTTATGCTACCTTAAATGTCTAATTTTGTAAAATTAATTAAGTTAATGTAAATTCGATGTTAGTTTAGAAATGGAAGTTAGTATGCTAATATAAAGCAATCAGAATTAGAAGGCCTGAAATTGTAAATAGTGAAAGAAAATTATTAAATAACAAATTAAAAACACAAAACACACTTTGTGTGTTCTCTGTGGATCGATCAGAAGCAAGGGGAACCAAGGAGAAACCCTAGTTCCAGAAATTCTCAAGAATTGAAAGAGATTAAGAGCCCAAACTAATGCATGAACTCAAAAATTTAATCATGTAAGCTTGTACATCGAATGGTAAGTCGAATTTTCTGTTTTGGATGAATTGTAGAAGGTGGGTTTTAACCCAATCATGAAATTATGTGGAAATCTTATGTAATTGAGAGTTAGGGTTTCATAATGGTTCGAAAATGTTGCTTGATTTCTGATTGTTTGAATGATTTAAGCTTTATACCCAATTGTTGTGAAAGTATGATGAACATGATGATTTAAATAAAAGCTAGTAGGTGAAAATTGTTACATGATCTTAAATTGAGATAGAGAAATTAGTTAAGATGATGTAGGATGAAAGAAAGCTATGAACTTGATTGATTCTTTTTAGGTTAGAAGGTGAACAAGTAGAATTATGCTATGAATACTTGTACCTTGTGCTTTGTTGATGTTGTGCACACCAAGTGTATGATGAAATGCCTTAATAAAGATTTCAGCCATGTTAGTCATAAACGCTATGTGTTTTGAATGTGTGTTATGATGTAGATGTATATTTCATGGTGTCTTGCCAAGTAGGGTGTATAGACGAATATGAGATATAAATTCTAAGTATGAATGGTATTGTTTAGGTATAAAGGAAGAAAGTTCAAGTCAAGCAAAGCAACAAGGGAATCAAGATCGAGGTACGCTACTTGTACAATTCATGATTTTATTATATTGTTGTGTTTAACATTAGATGTGTCAATTGGATCGAGTATCAAAATGGTATATGTGTAGACCCTTTTATGAACGGGTCGAAGGATGAGATTGTAAGATTAGAAGGAATGGTATGAAGTTCCATTTGGAACATACTTGTGAGAAAGAATGAAAGTATGTAGTAATTTACAAGTTGCGGATGTCATAATGGTTACAAGTCCATAAGTTAGATTCTTGAGTTTAAAGAAAGAAATTTAGTTTTAATGAGTTTGCTTTGTTGTGGCTATGTAGGTAAATCTCAAGTTTAGCTTTCAAGCTTCGCCCGGTTCGAACACACTTCAAGGCCCGCCTCATGTTCCACTAATTATGTAAAGGAGACAAAGCTTAATATTTTGGTCACTTTGTCTATATCTAGTAGTTAAAAACGTAGTTCTTGTTATGTATTTTGAACTTAACGAATTTCGTATGCGTGTCAAAGTTGTTTGACGGTATATATTATGTCCTTTAAAAAGTGTCGGGTTAAACATATATTTTGAATGTGAAAAATAGGGGACCGCTCCTTTTATGCATAGGTCATGCCCAAATTTCGTTAGATTAGTATGTTATTATTTAAATACATTAAGAGGAAAAAGTTTTTGGGCGTTACAAGTTGGTATCAGAGCCTAGGTTTGAGGGATTTAAGCATGAAATGCTTGAACTCAAACCGAAAGCTCGTACGAAGTGTGAGTTCATTCCGTGACGTGAAGCAAGTAAGTACCTTTAAAGCTAGAATTTTTGCATAATGAATAATTTAGTTACGAAATGTTATGGGATTGTTGTGGGATGTTACGGAAGGGTGTGGGGATGAACCGGGTCAGTTTGGGTTGGAACGGGTCGGAAAATGGCTGCAAAATATGAAAAATCATCCATAGCATCTTGGTCGCCACCGTAGCTTACGGCGGTCGCTGTAGCTTACGGTGGACCCTGAAATGATTTTGCCACCATAAGGCAGTAGATCCGGGCCGTAAAGAAATAAACGCCACCGTAAGCTACGGTGGGCACCGTAGCTTACGGTGCAGACCATTTTCAGCCATTTTGAAATAGGTTGTTATGTTTATTGTTTTATTCATACGGAAAGTATTAAGAACGTTATAATGGGATTCTAAAGGTTAAGAAAAGTGACATTAAGATATGTAGAGGGAAGAATACCATAATGATGGTGGTCGGAAACGTCGTGTTTCCAAAGGAAGTTTGAGGATGTAATTGTCGCGAGTATTTTTACATGATTAAAAAGAATGGGAGCTATGCATTATCATTTTGATTACATGATAGAAAGAAGAAATGAACGTTTAAAATAAAGATTGATGTTTATGTGTAGATGGCGGATACGAATGAGGATGAAGCGACACAACAAGAACAACTGAAAACTATGATTTCGGAAGAGATTGGAAAGGCAATGCAGGCAAATATTCCTCATTTGGCACAAGAAGTGGAAAGTCATGTGTTGGAAGTGGTGGAAACAATGATGGCGAGTAAGATGGACGAGTTGAAGGGGAATATCGGAGAAATGCAAGGAAAGAAAGGAACTCGCAAATGCACATACAAAGAATTTATGGCGTGCAACCCAATACCTTTTAAAGGAGAAATTGATGCTATAGCATGTCAAAGGTGGATTGCAAGTACTGAGGCGGTGTTCGTAAGGAGTCATTGTGAAAAGGAGGATCAAGTGATGTTTGCCACCGGTTTGTTACAACTCCAAGCTAAAGACTGGTGGGATGCTTATAGTAAAGAGATTGGAGAAGACAAAGTTCAAGTCTTGACGTGGCAAGATTCAAGGAAGCTTTTCTAAAGTACCACTGTCCGCAATCTGCCATTGACAGGATCCAAGAAGATTTCCTACATCTCCGTCAGAAAGACGAAACGATTGATGAAATCACCAACACTTTTCTTGACAGGCTGAAATTCTGTAAAGAAATAGCGGGAACGGAAAGAATGAAGATAAACCGCTATCATGGTATGTTGAAGGCTGAATATCGGGAATTTATAATTCCCGCTAAATGTGAAACCTTGAATGAGCTCATTAACTTGGCCCGAGATAGGGAGATTGAACTAAGAAGACAGGCAGAAATAGGTGAGAAGAGAGTGTTTGAGAATGTTCCCAGCTCGAGCCCGTCAAAGAAACAGAAATTTCAAGATCAGGGCAAGGAGGATAAGGCGAAGGGTAGCATTCCGAAATGCAAAACTTGTGGAAAGTTACACACGGGGGAGTGCTTGAATGGGAAGAAGGGCTGTTACAATTATGGTCAAGAGGGACATCCATACTATAGATGTCCTAATCCTACCAGAACGTGCTATAACTGTTTCCAACCGGGTCATATCAAGGCTGAATATCCCATGCTTCAACAGAAAACCGATAAGGAAGCAAGAAAGGAGGAAGCCCTAAGAGCTAAGGGGAGGATGTTTCAGATCTCGACTGAAGAAGCAAAGGACCACCCGAATGTTGTGTTAGGTATATTCTTATTGAACTTGATGCCTACGTACGTGTTATTTGATACTGGAGCCAGTAGATCGTTTGTATCAAGTGAGCTAGTGTCACACCCCTCTTTTAGAATCGAAAGAATGCATGTGCCATTAGAAGTAGAGATAGCGGATAGTAAGAGTTATTTGCTGCATGAAATTTGTAGAAATTCTGAAATTATCATTGAAGACGAGAAGTTTACCATTGACCTTATTCCCATGGTATTGGGGGAATTCAAGGTTGTAATTGGCATGGATTGGCTAGCCAAACATCATGCCTAAATTCAATGTGAGAAAAAGGTAATTCATGTGTTAACACCAGGAGGAAAACGAGTGAGTATACAAGGGGAAAGGAATGTTAATTCGAAGCTTTGTTCTATAGTCCAAGCATTCAAGTATGTACGAAATGGAAGCAAAGCGTTTCTAGCCTACGTGGTGGATACTAAGTAGAATACCCCTAAGATAGAAGAGGTTGAAGTTGTGAACGAGTTTCTCGATGTATTTCCGGAAGATTTGTCGGGGCTTCCACCAGAACGTGAGGTGGATTTTAGGATTGAATTATATCCCGATGCCAAACCTGTAGCCAAAGCTCCTTATAGGTTGGCCACAACTGAAATGCAGGAGTTAATGGTTCAGATACAAGAGTTGCTCGACAAGGGATTTATACGCCCGAGCGTATCTCCCTGGGGTGCTCCTGTACTTTTTGTCAAAAAGAAAGATGGTTCGATGCGCATGTGCATCGACTATCGAGAGTTGAATAAGCTGACGGTGAAAAATCGATACCCGTTGCCCCGAATCGATGATCTCTTCGATCAGTTACAAGGGGCAAGTTGGTTTTCAAAAATTGATTTACGGTCCGGATACCATCAGTTAAGGGTACGGGATGAGGATGTGGCGAAGACGACATTTAGAACGCGATACGGACATTACGAGTTCTTAGTAATGTTCTTTGGGTTGACGAACGCGCCCGCCGCGTTCATGGACCTTATGAATCGAGTTTGTCGGGCCATGTTAGACAAATTCATTATAGTTTTTATTGATGATATCTTGGTTTATTCCCGAAGTAAAGCCAAACATGCATGCCATTTGCGCGAAATTCTTGAAGTGCTCCGTAAGGAGAAATTGTACGCGAAATACTCTAAGTGTCCTTTCTGGCTTAGAGAAGTACAATTTCTCAGTCATGTGATTAATGCGGATGGTATCTTAGTGGATCCGTCAAAAGTGGAAGCTGTTATGAAATGGGTACCTCCAAAGAACCCAAGTGAAGTGAGAAGCTTTTTGGGTTTAGCAGGCTATTATAGGAGGTTTATTCAAGACTTTTCTAAATTGGCCGTGCCGTTGACCAAGTTAACCAAGAAGAATGAGAAGTTTACATGGGGTACAGATCAAGAAAAGCTGTTTCAAACTTTGAAGGAAAAGTTATCGAGATCCCCGGTACTAACCTTACCTGATGGAACGGAAGACTTAGTGGTGTTTATTGATGCGTCACACCAAGGGTTGGGATGTGTTTAATGCAAAGGGGTAGAGTCATTGCCTATGCTTCAAGGCAATTGAAAACACATGAAAGTAATTATCCAACCCATGACTTGGAATTAGCAGCAGTAGTGTTCGCTTTGAAGATATGGAGGCATTATCTATACAGTACGAAAAGCACAATTTATTCTGACCACAAAAGCCTTAAATACTTTTTTGAGCAAAAAGATTTAAATATGAGGCAACGAAGGTGGTTAGAACTTCTTAAAGATTATGATTGTGAAATCCTTTACCATCCGGGCAAGGCAAATGTAGTGGCCGATGCCCTGAGCCGAAAGGATTATCCGCCTCCAATTCAAGTAAAATCCATGAAAATGGTGGTTACACCTCGATTTCTCGAAATGATTAAGGAAGCCCAAGTCAAGTCGCTGAGCGAAATGGATTCAAGAAAGGAAAGAACAAAGGGGTTTGTTGATAAATTAGAAGAAGGACCCAGTGGAATTAAATAAATGTATGGCCGAATATGGATACCTCGGTTTAGTGAAGCAAAAGACGTGTTACTCGAAGAAGCTCACAAATCCCGATTTTCGGTTCATCCAGGAGCTACAAAAATGTATTTGGATTTGAAGAAAAGTTATTGGTGGCCCAGTATGAAATGTGATATCGCCAAGTATGTTGCAAAATGTTTGACCTGTTTGCAGGTAAAGGCAGAACATCAGAAACCATACGGAAAGTTGCAACCTTTAGAAATTCCTGTATGGAAATGGGAAGAAGTGACGATGGACCTAGTGACCAAACTTCCTAAGACAAGGAAGGTCACGATGCTTTATGGGTGATCGAGGACCGCCTCCCCAAGAGCGCATACTTCTTACCCATTCGGGAGACTTTCACTTCTGAAAGGATGGCAGAGATCTATGTTAACGAGATAATATCTCGACACGGAGTCCCTATATCTATTGTGTCGGATCGAGATACCCGATTCACATCTCGATATTGGCAAGGTTTTCATGAGAGTATGGGTACAAAACCACATTTCAGTACCGCCTACCTCCCCCAAACGGATGGTCAGTCTGAGCGAACCATTCAAACACTCATCGACATGCTGCGAGCGTGTGTGACAGATTTCGGGGGAAGCTGGGATGACCATTTGCCATTGGTAGAATTTTCATACAACAATAGCTACCATAACAGCATTCAAATGGCACCGTATGAAATGTTGTACGGAAGGAAGTGTAGAACTCCAATTTGTTGGGGAGAGGTGGGGCAAAGAGTAATTGCGCCCAATGATGTAGTAGCTAAAACTAACGAAAAGATCGATCTTATGCGAGCCCGTTTAAAAGCGGCTCAAGATCGACAAAAGGCCTACGCAGATCGAAGAAGACGACCTATCGAGTTTCAGGTAGGTGATCATGTGTTATTAAAGGTTTCCCCATGGAAAGGTATAATCTGTTTCCGTAAACGAGGAAAGCTAGGCCCCCGTTACATAGGACCTTTCAAGATTTTAGCCCGGGTTGGAAAGGTAGCATATCGGTTGGAATTACCGCCAACCTTAGATGGAATACATGACACATTCCATGTGTCACAATTGAGAAAGTGCTTAGCGGATGAGACGGCATATGTGCCCCTCGACGATATTGAATTGGACGAAAGATTGAATTACATTGAAAGACCGATAGCTATCAAGGATTCCAAGGTAACGCACCTTCGGAACAAAACTATAAAGCAAGTCTTGGTGCAATGGCAACGTCGGAAAGGATCGGATCTTACATGGGAGTTAGAAGATGAGATGAGGGAGCACTACCCGACCTGATTTGGTACGTGTTAAGGTTTCGGGGACGAAACCTCTTTTAAGGGGGGTAGACTTGTAACACCCCAAAATATGCAATTTATTTATGCTACCTTAAATGTCTAATTTTGTAAAATTAATTAAGTTAATATAATGTGATGTTAGTTTAGAAATGGAAGTTAGTATGCTAATATAAAGCAATTAGAATTAGAAGGGCTGAAATTGTAAATAATGAAAGAAAATTATTAAATAACAAATTAAAAACACAAAACACACTTTGTGTGTTCTATGTGGATCGATCAGAAGCAAGGGGAACTAAGGAGAAACCCTAGTTCCAGAAATTCTCAAGAATTGAAAGAGATTAAGAGCCCAAACTAATGTATGAACTCAAAACTTTAATCATCTAAGCTTGTACATCGAATGGTAAGTCGAATTTTCTGTTTTGGATGAATTGGAGAAAGTGGGTTTTAACCCAATCTTGAAATTATGTGGAAATCTTATGTAATTGAGAGTTAGGGTTTCATAATGGTTCGAAAATGTTGCTTGATTTCTGATTGTTTGAATGATTTAAGCTTTATACCCAATTGTTGTGAAAGTATGATGAACATGATGATTTAAATAAAAGCTAGTAGGTGAAAATTGTTATATGATCTTAAATTGAGATAGAGAAATTAGTTAAGATGATGTAGGATGAAAGAAAGCTATGAACTTGATTGATTCTTGTTAGGTTAGAAGGTGAACAAGTAGAATTATGCTATGAATACTTGTACCTTGTGCTTTGTTGATGTTGTGCACACCAAGTGTATGATGAAATGCCTTAATAAAGATTTCAGCCATGTTAGTCATAAACGCTATGTGTTTTGAATGTGTTTATGATGTAGATGTATATTTCATGATGTCTTGCCAAGTAGGGTGTATAGACGAGTATGAGATATAAATTCTAAGTATGAATGGTATTGTTTAGGTATAAAGGAAGAAAGTTCAAGTCAAGCAAAGCAACAAGGGAATCAAGATCGAGGTACGCTACTTGTACAATTCATGATTTTATTATATTGTTGTGTTTAACATTAGATGTGTCAATTGGATCGAGTATGAAAATGGTATATGTGTAGACCCTTTTATGAACGGGTCAAAGGATGAGATTGTAAGATTAGAAGGAATGGTATGAAGTTCCATTTGGAACATACTTGTGAGCAAGAATGAAAGTATGTAGTAATTTACAAGTTGCGGATGTCATAATGGTTACAAGTCCGTAAGTTAGATTCTTGAGTTTAAAGAAAGAAATTTAGTTTTAATGAGTTTGCTTTGTTGTGGCTATGTAGGTAAATCTCAAGTTTAGCTTTCAAGCTTTGCTCGGTTCGAACACACTTCAAGGCCCGCCTCATGTTCCGCTAATTATGTAAAGGAGACAATGCTTAATATTTTGGTCGCTTTGTCTATATCTAGTAGTTAAAAACTTAGTTCTTGTTATGTATTTTGAACTTAACGAATTTCGTATGCGTGTCAAAGTTGTTTGATGGTATATATTATGTTCTTTAAAAAGTGTCGGGTTAAACATATATTTTGAATGTGAAAAATTAGGGACCGCTCCTTTTAAAAATAGGTCATGCCCAAATTTCGTTAGATTAGTATGTTATTATTTAAATACATTAAGAGGAAAAAGGTTTTGGGCGTTACAGATTGCTAATCAGATCTGTCATTTCTGACTTAATTATTCCTTGTACCCTTTGACCCGATAATCGATACTTTAGATTACGATGTTTTAAGATACGATTTGTTAATATGTGAAGTAACAATGCGATAAACGTAATTAAACGCTAATCTACTAAACGTTATCACATTACTACCGCATCACAATTCGAATCACAGGTTATGGATATTGTTTTACGTGTATGTGCTAATATGTGCTTTATTTGTGTGTGCTTACTTATATTGTGGATGTTATTCGCAACCGCAATCACAACTCTATCGCATCGCATCGCAACCCAAAATACAAGTTACTTTTATGATTGTTAGGTTGGTTATGTTATTTGTGTAACTAATGTGTAATACTATCGCATCGTTTATTCGCAACTCGCTTAAACGCAATGCAACGCTCAACGCACGAAACGAAAGTCGGAAACCAACTCACTCGAGCCATCCGATCGAAAGGCCATCTGACCCAACAACCTTGCACCGCCTTTCTCTCCTCTCACTATAAATACCCCTCCTGTCACATCACTATTCACTTGATGTGACAGCTCCCTCCGAACCAGTGCACTCTCAGCCACTTTTCTCTCGATTCCTTGTGATTTTTGTAAGTTTTCATATCAAATCTTGTACATCCTTGATCTTTACGCACTTTCTCATCAATTTCACCAACAAATCTTGCATTTGCACCTTGAAATCCTCAGATTCGGGTTGTTCTAAGGTGATGTCATCATGTAGTTCTTATGAACATTGAAGTGAGACCTCATCTCATCAAGAATGGTTCGGATTTGATAGATTTCTACACGTTTTTACATCATTTTCAGCTAAATCTAAACGTTTAACAATAGTTTCAAACTTTTCTTCAACATTCTTAACTTTTCACTCAAAACCGTTTGAATCTGGACTCGTTCGGGTTCACTACTCATTCTCTAGTGGAGACCCGGACTGAGAACGGATTTCTATCAAAGAGACGACTGATTCACGGGTTAAACATGAAACATCATCAAGAACAGTTGGTTTGGATCGAACGGGGTGATTCCCGTCCGATCGGATGAGTTAGACTTGATGAGATTTCCCTTGTTTGACACGTCATCACACCGTCTCGGTTCACCCGCAAAACCGTTTTAACTTAGCTGATTTTTACAAAGTTTTCAACCTAAAACAGTTGCCCGATCGAACAGCCATCCGATCGGATAGCCATCTGATCGAACAGCTAATCGACCAGGTGACTTGTGATTACAACACTTAACCAAATTTCAAAACTTTAAAGAACATCAGTTCCACTCGGATTAAAATCCGAGCGGACGGCCATCCGTCCGGATGACCGTCCGTCCGGATGACCTGATATGTAGAGAAGTTTTTCACTTTTTGAAATGTTACGACGAAAACTTCAAAGTTTAAACAATACACATACACATCCTTCCCAAACGAACAACCCTCCGACCGAATGGTCATCCGTCCGGATGACCATCCGTCCGGTCGGTCATCCGAGCGGATCACTGTTCGTCACCCAACTTTCCGACGCACTGTCTAACGCACTGTATAACGCACTGTTCAATGCTCACACTATCGTTCTCTGATCAACGCACTGTCTAACGCACTGTATTTATTTACTAAACACGATCTGTGAGTATACTCGATCCCTTTTTGCTTAACGCACTTTTGGGTGTTACAAACGTTACCTACGTTAAATCACATCGATCACACAACGGAAACACTTTTTATACGCTAACCGCTCTCGCATGTTATACGTGTTATTCGATGAATGCTAGTATGTTATGTTTACACAGTGATCGTTGCCTGACACCTTAGCAACGATAGTACTATAGTTTGGACTCAGCACCTGTCGTGGACAGGGGTTGTTAAGGGCCTTTCTTCACATGTCACAGTGGTGATATGTGTTGCGCATTCTACAACTCTCAGTCATGTCTGTGCATATTTCATTGTCGATAACTTACCTGCTACACATTTCTACGTGTTACATGCTGGTTATGCGTAAATCGCTTTCGCTACTATTATACTATTAAACTTGTATGCTCACATTTACACTATGTGTATTGTCTTTTATTTTAACGTACGTGACAGGTGTTTAGGATGCTTATGCTATGCTTGCTATTATGGAATCAAGTTAGGAGGTCTAGAAACGTCACATTTAAATCTGAGTTGTCGAAACAATTTAATTGTCTTTGAGAAACTGTCTGTAATAACTATTTTGCTTAATATGTTATTGTATGGGAAAAAACGTTAAATATTTGGTAATTATAGCTGTTATGGATTCTCTTGGACAATCTGTTTCGCTCAGTGCCGCGCCGCGATGTTTCTGCCATCGGTTGGGGTGTGACATTTTACACGTTATGTGACAACTGGCACAAAACCGATAATTTTTCGTACAATTTAATTAATATTAAATATATGCAGTTATGTGCTTAAATGTCAACATTAGTTGATTACATGTTATACATGTAAATTCATGCACGTTTTATACTACAAGAAATTGCTTTATGCATTAATGATAGCGTTGCGTCAGAAATACTAGTAAACTCACCGGTAAGACACATTGTGTCAACAATTCTGCAGAGAGCAGTCAAACAATAGAATTGGAGCCTAGGTGTAGGTCTAATGTCAAGAATACATTAAAACCCAAATATATATACAAGGGTTAACATATACACTTTCCGGAAGCTAGAATATGCACTAAAAAGCACCCGAAACACACTTTAAATGCAGAATTCTGCACAAATCAGCTATAATCAGCTTTTTAACACATAAATATTATGCAGAATTCATGTTTTATTATCCAGAATACCCTCCTAAGTGTTGGGAATTAAAAGGGTTACAAAAGGATACTTAAAGGACACTAAACGGTGCAATTTAGCACTTTAACGAACCGGTATTTAACCGAACAACCGGACATTACCCGGAACATAAAAATATTACTAGAAGCATTGTTTTAATGTTTCTGAGCTAGTTATGGTCCCCGAACACCATAACACCCCTTATAACATAATAACACAACAAGTCCCTAAACTTTACACTTGAAACCAACTTATTTACGGTTGCAAAGGGGTGGCCCCCACCAAAATATTGCCAAGATATCTCTTGATTTTGCTTGATCTCATTAGATTGCTTGTGATCTTTCCAAGATATCATATGATCTTATAAGATCTCAAAAGATCTATAAGAAGTCATGAGCACGTTACATCTCACTTCACACACACCACACTTCATCTTCTCCTCCCTTGCTCCCACACCTACGGCCGTGACCACCACCCTACACCACCATCATTCTTCAATCAACTTCATCCATTCCAAGCTTAACCTAAGGTGCAACAAGGTGTTTAAGGAGGTTTAGAGCTTGTGGATCTTGAAGAACCTTCTTCATTTGCTTTTACCCACCATCTTTGTCATCTTCATCTTCAAGTGTTCTTGCCTAACCCTTGTGCTAGTAGTAAGCTCCTTGTAACTTGTTACTTCATATATTGTTGAATAAAAGATGATGAATATTGTTAATCTTGAAGAACACAAAAGAACATGATCATGATACTTTAACATAAGCTTAAATATATAAGAATATATGTTGAATATGTTGATTTGCTTCTTGTTGAATGATGATCTGTGTTAGTGATGTTAGACATCATGAGAAACCTACTAGATTGTGATTAAACACATGATCTAGTAAGTTAAAGTGGTGATCTTGTGAAAGACCAAGATCATCATACTTTATGTCTTCATGAACTTGAATGATGAAAGTGATCTTCATATGTAAAGATGGTTTAAACAAGATACAAATCTTGTAAATAGATGATTACAAAAATAATTTTCCCAAGAAATAAAGTTTATTTGTGAGATTTACAAAGTCAAGGTTTCTAAGTAAACTAATAATATTTTTAGTGTTTAAACAAGACTAGGAACGTGATTGTAACAAGAAAAATACAAAAGAAATATTTTTAGAAAAATCATCTTACAAGTTGTAAATGACTAAATCTTTTAATAAAGTGAGTTACAAACAAATAACCATGTTTTTAAGGGTAACTAAACCTACTAAATAACATGGTCAGTTACTATAAGTTTTTACAAAAACTTCAAGTTCATGATGTAGTGTAATTTACTTGATTTTGACACTCGGTAAGTGTTAAATGAGTTGATGATTGTTGATGATGATTTAAAAGAAAATATACACATGTTTTGAAAACATGGGAAACCTCCATTTTTAGGGGAAACCATGTCAAAATTTCTATAAATTTTGACACTTAGAAAAATATAAGTTTTGGTGAAACTTATTCCTTAAAAATATTTACCAAGGTTTCCCTATTTTTTTTTGTAAAGTGCAAAGTTAAGAAATGATGATTTCTTCAAGATAAAAATTGATATTAAGTATGTATATTTTTGAGGAAAATATATATATTTATTGATCACCAAATTTTGTGCTAAGTGTATAGTATGTATTATATGCAATAGTGTATTAGGACTTGAAAATACACTCAATACTCCTAAGGAGTGAAAATACAAAAATACACATACAACATGCTTAGACAAATACAAGAGAATATATTTTTGAAAATATTTTTTTTAATAGATTATGTAACTTAGACAAGTTATGAACATGAAATGAAGTTTTGGACAAAAATACATAACTCGGGTGAAAAATACAAGATACTTATATTTATTTTGAGAAAATAATATAAGTAGGATACATAGTTAAAAATATAAATTATTTTTAACACAAAGAATACATACATAAAAGATGGTGACTTGTACTTGTGCGATACAAGTCTAGTGACTGACGTTAATAAAACACGTATAGGTCACGACGCTATAAAAGCAAACCCGGTGAAGTTTACGGCGCAAGAAACGCAAAGTTGTGAGTTCATGCTCCCCCTTTTCTTTTAACTGTTTTCAGTTTTATAACTTCGGGGTGAAGTACATGTTACTAAATGTTTACAGAAAAGTGAGATTATGTCCCCACTTTTAAACTTTTATATACTTTTTAAACTTGGGGAAAATACATGAGTTATGGTATGATGGATACAAGAAATGAGGAATGATACTAGAAATCGTGTCACGAATAGGGTACCAGAAGCACCATTAATCATGTACATACTAAGACCGCAGAACAAAAGGTTATCTAATGGGTTTTCGGGCAGCCACACTCTTGGTGATAACTAGTACCAAGCAGTGCTTTTGTGTCTCAGTCGTGAATCGACAACTAGAAAAATGCCTATGGTTTGGATGCTTCCTATGCCGTGTCACATGTTTATGGCCTTGCAACCCATTAACAAACTCGATACATACAGGAATACTTGATTTATACAAATTACATACCATGTTTTCATACAAAGTATACGAACGTTCAATACAAAAATTGCATGAATTCACACCAACATTATGTTGACGTCTTTCTAAAAACTCACATGTATTTCAGGTAACTAAAGTAGATGTGCTCACGGTCTTACTCATGCTCTTGGATGTTGTTTATATTTATCTTTGAATAAAGTTGTAAACTTTTCAGACAATATGCTGTCTTGTGATGTAAACACTTAAACCATGTTTTCAGTTATGAAATGTTTGGCATTTGGAGTTATTTTTACGAGCATATAGTATGTTTACTTTTCGTATGCAATGAGAACCTTTCATGATCACACCTCGTGCTTCCGCCTTAGAAAGGGGTGTGACAGATTGGTATCAGAGCTGCGATTATAGTGAACCAGGATTCCTTCTCGAGTCTAGACTACAATCTCTAGGATCCTTTCACGAACACAATTTTTCAAAGAGTTTTCATTGCATAAAACTTTCCGCGACATCCACAACCTGAAACTATTTTCAATTAGTCAAGAAAAGACACTATTAGACTTAGGGTGCACTGGAGTAGCACTTGTCTCTGACTAGAAATTACTTGCAACTATGTGAAATAATTGATATGTACATATACTAGAAATAGAATATCTCAGGTACTCGTGACTTTACCTGAAATTAGTAGCCTATCTGAAGGAAGTGATCCGACGATGAAACGAACTGTGCGGACTGTGCAAGGACTTAGGTAATTATGGATGCATACATAATTATGGAATTCAGTGCAGAGAAACCACAGCAAGTCTTGTCACGTATCATAAGAGATTCCTTCAAATACAAGAGAAGGTCAAACGTGAACACCCTTCCCCCAGCCTATTAAATACTCTTTTGGAGTAATGATTTAGGGTATAAAGACAAGAACCGCCAATGTGAAGTAAGATATTTTGTCCTTTACATATATTAAACTTGTACTATGGGGAGATGTAACCCTTATGCATTTTGTTTACCTTGCAAACAATGATGTAACAAGTTGCCCTGATATGTGTAAAGACTCGGTGAATATCTTATGACACATCAGTATTTATCTATTTATGCATGCTTGTTGCTGTATGAATTGATTTATATGGCGGATTGTTTGATGTCACTTATGTGGTGTATGCCTGTGTATATATACTACTACTGTCTCGTATGACGATATCAAACAAATGTCTAACCCTGTTGTGTTATGTTCCGACAGAACATGGCACCTAGGAGAGTTGTGAACAATCAAGGTTCCGATCAACCCCCCTTCCTCCTCTTCTACTGAGGACTGTTGAAGAACTGAATGCCCTATTGGAAGAAAGGATCTCCGCAGCTATCGCTCAACACGAGGCGAACCGCACCGAACAAAGTGGAGGACCAAGCAATGCTAGACGTAATGGGAATGGAGATTCATCTGGAGGAAACGCTACTCAGGGCTGCACTTTCAAGCAGTTTCTTGACTGCAAGCCACTAAACTACGATGGCACTGGAGGTGCAGTGGCGTTTGTACGTTGGACGAAGAAGACTGATGCCACTATCCGCATGAGCAAGTGTACCACGGATCAGCAAGTCACTTTTGCTACGGGGTTGTTTGTTGATGAAGCTTTGACTTGGTGGAATTTGCAAGTCCAGACTCTGGGTGATGATGCTGCGTACGGCATGACGTGGGATGAACTAAAGGGACAAATGAGAGAGAAGTATTGCTCACGTGCTGAACTCCAAAGGTTGGAGACTGAGTTCTGGCACTTGACCATGGAAGGTGCCGACATTACTGGTTATACTCTAAGGATCCACGATTTGTCGAGAGTGATCCCCTACATGGTGACTCCCGAATTTAAGCGCGTTGAACGCTACATTTGGGGATTGGCCTCAGAATTTCGTAGCATGGTAACTTCGGCCAAACCTCAAACGATCACTGAGGCTGTAACTCTGGCTGTCATCCTTATCGAAGATGCTGTTCGTATGAAGAAGTTATCGCTGAACCCAACTGAAAAGACCGAGACGCATGCTGAGTCATCTGGTGACAAGAAGAGGAAGCATGCGAACCTGAATCAAGCGACACGTAACAACAAGGGTTCCAACAACAAGAAACGAGACTCCAACCCGCCTCAGGAAGCGAAGACTCTTGCAAACATGAATGATGCTCCTGCCAAAAGGTACCTGGGCACTCTGCCCACTTGCAACCAGTCCAAGCATGATCATGAAGGAGTTTGTCGCATTCCAAAATGCGACAAGTGTGGAAAACTGGGTCACCATACTGAGGATTGTTGGGGAAAAGGAAATAGGAACGGGAATGGAAACCGCAACGGTGCTGGTACTAGAAACAATGGTGGAAATGGAAATGGCAATGGTAACCGGAATGGCAATGGAGCTGGGCAGAACCAAGGATGCTTTGGTAGTGGAAGCAAGGATCATTTCATAAAAGATTGCCCAAGGGGAAACAACACTCAGGCTCGAGCATTTGTGATTGGGGCAAGGAACGCACGCAAGGACCCCAATGTGGTCACCGGTACGTTTCTCGTTAACAATCACTTTGCATCCATATTATTTGACACTGGTGCCGATTATAGCTTCATGTCTGTGGAATTTAAACGTATGCTTGGAATAGAATCTAGTAGATTAGATATTCCTTATTCCATAGAACTAGCCAATGGTAAACTTGTTGAATCGAGTGAAGTCGTTAGAGGTTGCACATTAGAACTTGGTGAACGAAGATTTAGCATCGACCTCTTACCTATTCAATTGGGTAGCTTCGATGTAGTGGTCGGAATGGACTGGTTGTCCAAGAACAAAGCTGAAGTTATTTGTCATGAGAAAATCATTTGCATCCCTTTGGTGAATGATGAAAATCTCATCGTACATGGAGAAAAACGAGACGCGCCTCTGCGAATCATCAGTTGTATGAAGGCACAGAAGTGCTTAAGGAAAGGATGTGTTGCTTTCCTAGCGCACATTGTAGATAAGAAGGCTGAGGAGCCGAAACTCGAAGATATTCCTGTGGTGAAGGAATTCCCTGATGTTTTTCCCGAAGATCTGCCAGGACTACCTCCGCAACGACAAGTCGAATTCCGTATAGACTTGGTTCCAAGAGCCGCTCCTGTAGCCAAGGCACCCTTCGTCTTGCACCATCCAAGATGCAAGAATTATCTACACAACTCCAGGAGTTGTTGGATAAAGGATTCATAAGGCCAAGCTTCTCACCTTGGGGGGCTCCAGTATTGTTCGTAAAGAAGAAGGATGGAACACTACGGATGTGTATCGATTATAGAGAACTGAACAAGCTCACTATCAAGAATCGGTACCCACTACCGAGGATTGATGACTTATTTGATCAGTTGCAAGGATCGAGCTACTATTCCAAGATCGACCTTCGATCTGGATACCATCAGTTAAGGATTCAAGAGGAAAGCGTACCAAAGACTGCATTCCGAACGCGTTATGGGCATTACGAGTTCCTTGTGATGCCATTCGGATTGACGAACGCGCCAGCGGTGTTTATGGACCTGATGAACCGGGTATGCAAACCATATCTCGATAAATTCATGATTGTATTTATCGATGATATCCCGATTTACTCGCAATCGAGAGAAGAACACGAGCAACACCTCAGAACCATTTTGGAACTACTAAAGAAAGAGAAACTTTATGCAAAATTCTCCAAGTGTGAATTCTAGATTCGCGAAGTACAATTTCTTGGTCACGTTGTGAATGAGAAGGGCATTCATGTAGACCCATCCAAGATTGAAGCAATAAAGAATTGGGAAGCCCCCAAAACCCCGACTGAAGTTCGACAATTTTTGGGCTTAGCGGGCTATTACCGATGATTTATCGAGAATTTCTCCAAGATAGCTCAACCGCTAACTATCCTTACACAGAAAGACAAGAAGTACGACTGGGGTGATAAGCAGGAAGAAGCCTTCCAACTGCTCAAAAATAAGCTATGCGATGCATCGATACTATCCTTACCCGAAGGCACTGAAGACTTCGTGGTATACTGCAACGCTTCGCGTCAAGGGTTGGGTTGCGTGCTTATGCAACGCCAAAAAGTCATCGCTTACGCTTCAAGACAGTTGAAGGTGCATGAAAGAAATTATGCCACTCACGACCTAGAGCTAGGTGCAGTGGTATTCGCCTTGAAGATCTGGCGACACTATTTATACGGTACTCGATGTACAATCTTCACAGATCACAAAAGCCTACAACACATATTTGATCAGAAGGAATTAAATATGCGTCAACGACGTTGGGACGAGTTGCTGAACGATTATGACTGTGAGATTAAGTACCATCATGGAAAGGCAAACGTTGTAGCAGATGCGTTAAGCCGAAAAGAAAGGGTTAAGACCCTAAGGGTTCGAGCATTGGAAATGACTGTTCAAACGAACCTCACTGCACGCATTCGTGACGCGCAACAAGAAGCCCTTAAGATGGAGAATCGTAGAGCTAAATACCTCCGAGGTATGCTGAAGAATATGGTGCCAAACAAAGAGGGAACCTTGTACTTTAAGGAGCGTATTTGGGTTCCGCTCTATGGCGGTATGCGAGAAGTCATCCTTAATGAAGCTCACAAGTCTAGATACTCGATCCATCCAGGATCGGACAAAATGTATCAAGACTTGAAGGATTACTAATGGTGGCCGAGGCTTAAAAGCGATGTTGCTATCTATGTTGGAAAGTGCCTGACCTGTGCTAAGGTTAAGGCTGAATATCATAAACCGTCTGGCCTACTGCAACAACCAGAGATACCCATGTGGAAGTGGGAGAAAATCTAGATGGACTTCAAAAAGAAATTACCAAGGACCCCGAGAGGGCACGATATGATATGGGTAATAGTTGATCAATTGACGAAATCTGCGTATTTCCTACCGATCCGAGAGAAGGATAGCACTAGAAAGCTTGCTGAGTTATACTTGAAAGAAATCGTGGCACGGCATGGAGTGCCTATCTCAATTATTTTAGACAGAGATGGACGTTTTGTCTCAAGGATCAGGCAATCCTTTCAGGAAGCCTTTGGATCTCAACTAGATCTAAGCACGACCTTCCATTCGCAAACAGACGGTCAGAGCGAACGGACCATACAAACGCTGGAAGATATGCTTCGCGCATGTGTTATGGATCTAGGCGGCAGCTGGGATACTCATCTACCCATAGTTGAGTTTTCCTACAATAACAGTTATCATACGAGCATAAAATCCGCACCGTTCGAAGCTCTGTATGGCCACAAGTGCCGCTCGCCCCTATGTTGGGCAGACGCTGGAGAAAAACGTATGGTTGGTCCTGAACTTATGCAAGAGACAACCGACAAAATCATACAGATCCGAGAGCGCATTAAGGCGGCTCGAAATCGACAAAAGAGCTACGCGGATCGAAGACAAAAACCATTAAAATTCGAGGTAGGAGACAAAGTGTTGTTAAAGGTCTCACCTTGGAAGGGCGTAGTAAGATTCGGAAAACGTGGAAAGCTGAATCCACGATACATCGGACCATTCAAGATCTTGGAAAGAATTGGTACCGTAGCCTACAAGTTGGAATTACCAGAAGAACTTAATGGAGTACATGATACGTTTCATGTATCCAATCTCAAAAAGAGTCCAACCCATGAAACAGTGATCATCCCTGCGGATGAAGTGCATATTGACGACACCCTCCGATTTACAGAACAACCCGTTGAGGTTACCGACTAGAAAGTCAACAAGAGAATAATGAGTAGTGTCAAACTTGTCAAAGTACGTTGGAACTCTAAGCACGGACCCGAGTACACGTGGGAATGTGAAGACCAATTTAAAGAAAAGTACCCCCACCTGTTCAAGAAAACTCCTGCGAGAGTTAGTTCAGCCTGAATTTCGGGACGAAATTCTTTTAACGGGGGGAGACTGTGACAACTGGCACAAAACCGGTAATTTCCGTACAATTTAATTAATATTAAATATATGCAGTTATGTGCTTAAATGTCAACATTAGTTGATTACATGCTATACATGTGAATTCATGCACGTTTTACACTACAAGAAATTGCTTTATGCATTAATGATAGCGTTGCGTCAGAAATACTAGTAAACTCACCGGTAAGACACATTGTGTAAACAATTCTGAAGAGAGCAGTCAGACAATAGAATTGGAGCCTAGGTGTAAGTCCAACGTCAAGAATACATTAAAACCCAAATATATATACAAGGGTTAACATATAGACTTTCCGGAAGCTAGAATATGCACTAAAAAGCACCCGAAACGCACTTTAAATGCAGAATTCTGCACAAATCAGCTATAATCAGCTTTTTAACACATAAATATTATGCAGAATTCATGTTTTATTAACCAGAATACCCTCCTAAGTGTTGGGAATTAAAAGGGTTACAAAAGGATACTTAAAGGACACTAAATGGTGTAATTTAGCACTTTAACGAACCGGTATTTAACCGAACAACCGGACATTACCCGGAACATAAAAATATTACTAGAAGCATTGTTTTAATGTTTCTGAGCTAGTTATGGTCCCCGAACACCATAACACCCCTTATAACATAATAATACAACAAGTCCCTAAACTTTATACTTGAAACCAACTTATTTATGAACTAGGGATTAAAAGTTACACTTTGCCCCCCCCTATTATTGTTTACGGTTGCAAAGGGGTGGCCCCCACCAAAATATTGCCAAGATATCTCTTGATTTTGCTTCATCTCATTAGATTGCTTGTGATCTTTCCAAGATATCATATGATCTTATAAGATCTCAAAAGATCTATAAGAAGTCATGAGCACATTACATCTCACATCACACACACCACACTTCATCTTCTCCTCCCTTGCTCCCACACCTACGGCCGTGACCACCACCCTACACCACCATCATTCTTCAATCAAGTTCATCCATTCCAAGCTTAACCTAAGGTGCAACAAGGTGTTTAAGGAGGTTTAGAGCTTGTGGATCTTGAATAACCTTCTTCATTTGCTTTTACCCACCATCTTTGTCATCTTCATCTTCAAGTGTTCTTCCCTAACCCTTGTGCTAGTAGTAAGCTCCTTGTAACATGTTACTTCATATATTGTTGAATAAAAGATGACGAATATTGTTAATCTTGAAGAACACAAAAGAACATGATCATGATACTTTAACATAAGCTTAAATATATAAGAATACATGTTGAATATGTTGATTTGCTTCTTGTTGAATGATGATCTGTGTTAGTGATGTTAGACATCATGAGAAACCTACTAGATTGTGAATAAACACATGATCTAGTAAGTTAAAGTGGTGATCTTGTGAAAGACCAAGATCATCATACTTTATGTCTTCATGAACTTGAATGATGAAAGTGATCTTCATATGTAAAGATGGTTTAAACAAGATACAAATCTTGTAAATAGATGATTACAAAAATAATTTTCCCAAGAAACCAAGTTTATTTGTGAGATTTACAAAGTCAAGGTTTCTAAGTAAACTAATAATATTTTTAGTGTTTAAACAAGACTAGGAACGTGATTGTAACAAGAAAAATACAAAAGAAATATTTTTAGAAAAATCATCTTACAAGTTGTAAATGACTAAATCTTTTAATAAAGTGAGTTACAAACAAATAACCATGTTTTTAAGGGTAACTAAACCTACTAAATAACATGGTAAGTTACTACAAGTTTTTACAAAAACTTCAAGTTCATGATGTAGTGTAATTTACTTGATTTTGACACTCGGTAAGTGTTAAATGAGTTGATGATTGTTGATGATGATTTAAAAGAAAATAAACACATGTTTTGAAAACATGGGAAACCTTCAATTTTAGGGGAAACCATGTCAAAATTTCTATAAATTTTGACACTTAGAAAAATATAAGTTTTGGTGAAACTTATTCCTTAAAAATATTTACCAAGGTTTCACTAATTTTTGTGTAAAGTGCAAAGTTAAGAAATGATGATTTCTTCAAGATAAAAATTGATATTAAGTATGTATATTTTTGTGGAAAATATATATATTGATCACCAAATTTTGTACTAAGTGTATGTAGTATGTATTATATGCAATAGTGTATTAGGACTTGAAAATACACTCAATACTCCCAAAGAGTGAAAATACAAAAATACACATACAACATGCTTAGACAAATACAAGAGAATATATTTTTAAAAATATATTTCTTAATAGATTATGTAACTTAGACAAGTTATGAACATGAAATGAAGTTTTGGACAAAAATACATAACTCGGGTGAAAAATACAAGATACTTATATTTATTTTGAGAAAATAATATAAGTAGGATACATAGTTAAAAATATAAATTATTTTTAACACAAAGAATACATACATAAAAGATGGTGACTTGTACTTGTGTGATACAAGTCTAGTGACTGACGTTAATAAAACACGTATAGGTCACGACGCTATATAAGCAAACCCAGTGAAGTTTACGGCGCAAGAAACGCAAAGTTGTGAGTTCATGCTCCCCCTTTTCTTTTAACTGTTTTCAGTTTTATAACTTCGGGGGTGAAGTACATGTTACTAAATGTTTACAGAAAAGTGAGATTATGTCCCCACTTTTAAACTTTTACATACTTTTTAAACTTGGGGAAAATACATGAGTTATGGTTTGATGGATACAAGAAATGAGGAATGATACTAGAAATCGTGTCACGAATAGGGTACCAGAAGCACCATTAATCGTGTACATACTAAGACCACAGAACAAAAGGTTAGATCTAATGGGTTTTCGGGCAGCCACACTCTTGGTGATAACTAGTACCAAGCAGTGCTTTTGTGTCTCAGTCGTGAATCGACAACTAGAAAAATGCCTATGGTTTGGATGCTTCCTATGTCGTGTCATATGTTAATGGCCTTGCAACCCATTAACAAACTCAATACATACAGGAATACTTGATTTATACAAATTACATACCATGTTTTCATACAAAGTATATAAACGTTCAATACAAAAATTGCATGAATTCACACCAACATTATGTTGACGTTTTTCCAAAAACTCACATGTATTTCAGGTAACTAAAGTGGATGTGCGCGCGGTCTTACTCATGCTCTTGGATGTTGTTTATGTTTATCTTTGAATAAAGTTGTAAACTTTTCAGACAATATGCTTAAACCATGTTTTCAGTTATGAAATGTTTGGCATTTGGAGTTATTTTTACGAGCATGTAGTATGTTTACTTTTTGTATGCAATGAGAACCTTTCATGACCACACCTCGTGCTTCCGCCTTAGAAAGGGGTGTGACATGTTATCTCTGCAGCACCTAATTACAACTTTGACCCTTGTAAGAATTTGTAATTCGGGATCACATGGTGTTCGCGTAATCCGTCGGGGAACACAGACATCGCCAATAGTGTGCACAGTTTTTCTTTTAAGGATTGAATTGGTTTTGTGAAAAATACATAGAGGATGACGATGATGAGCTTGGGGATGTTGTCAAGAGAAAGGGGTTTGGGAGAAGAGAAAGGGAAAAACAAACACTCTTTTTATTACACTGAACTTTGGTCCACCTCTTCTCGTGCAGACGTTTGCAGATGTGGTCCGCAGACTGCAGACCTTTTGCATCTGAAAAAACAAACACCACCTAACTCTTTGCGAACCCAATTTGATCTTTTTCTCTGTCTGCTATCTCCCTCCAGCCGTATAGCCGCCTCAATAATTATTCATCCTTTTTGTGACTTCTGATTTTCGTCTGGTGTGTCTAGCAGCCTCCGTATATATCTTCTCTAATCTCTAGTATCACAATTTGAGAAACATTATAATCCCTCACGAGTCACGAGCTGGGCTGCTAGCAGCTAATCACAAAGGCCATGTTGGGTTCTTGGCAGGCCCCATTAGATCATCAGATAGGCCCGGGTTCACAATTTCATTGGCCCAATTACAAGAAATAAAAAAAATGACAGAACTTAATATATTTTTGGTCAACGGCACAAGAACTCGGTCAACAATGCACATGCTTTTTTTTCCTTTTTTTTTTCTTCCAAGAAACTCAAGTTATAATTCACGTGAATGCATTTAAACTTTAAAGTTGTCATGACCTTGGGAATTAATTTCAACTTTCATATAATGTGCACTTTGGTCCCTTGAGTTCTATAAACTATTTTTAAAACAACTTTTAGCTTTTTACATTTTGGTCCCTCGAGTTTAATCAACTCTCGGTTCTTCGTTTATTTATCTATTTAAGCTCGTTTCGATTCTTTTTTCGCACCGGGACCTGTAACGATATAAAATTATAAAGTATACAATAACACTAATAAAAACGACTCTAATTAATTACTAAACTATACAAAATACATAGGATTAAAATGTGTATTTTACACCACATCAAATATCCACACTTACCTTTTTTTCGTCCATGAAGAGTCTCACACTTACCATTTTTTTCGTCCCTGAAGAATCGCACCAGGCCCCTTTCACGTTATTATTAAATGGCAAATTGGATTTTAATAATCCGAACTGACGCTTTTTGGCGGATAATAATCCCAACTCAGTTAATTACCAACAATAATCCGAACTCTTCCATTTTGTTTGTAAAATAGTCCACCGTTAAAAAAACATAATGAAGTTAAGTTTTTTTTTTACCAAATTACAAACTGATGTTTACCGGCTTTTGATCAGAACAAGGATACGAGTCTATTGATGTAAAACTTACCTCGAAACAGTGCTCCAAACGAAGAAAACGATGCTTCAATTCGGGTGTTTGAACTTCTAGTTAACAAAAATTAAGTCGTTTAGAGCACTATTTCGAGGTAAGTTTTTACATCAATCGACTAGTATCCTCGCTCTGATCAAAAGCCCGAAAACATCGGTTTGTAATTTGGATAAAAACTTAACTCCGTTATGTTTTTTTAACGGCGAACTATTTTACAAACAAAATGGAAGAGTTCGGATTATTTTGGGTAATTAAATGAGTTGGGATTATTATTGGCCAAAAAGAGCCGGTTCGGATTACCAAAATCCAATTTGCCTTATTAAATTCAAGTTATTTCATCTAAAGAGACTCACACTTCAGAATCAACATATCCATCTACTCCCGCCTGAAGCTTATGAAACTAAAGGAACAGTTAATTAACTATTTTCTAACCGTCTTATAAAAAAACCAGAGAATTTAAACTCATATATTTTTTCTCTTTTTTTTTCTTTTATTGGCTATACATTTTATACCTCAAAACGGTGTTTATGACATTGATGTTCAACCTAGCAATAACATATATCACCTTTTTAAACATCAAAAACCTGGTACAAATGATTCATTCCTATGGCATTGTAGACTTGGCCACATAAGCAAGGCACGCATAAAATGGCTCCAATCTAAGGGGATTCTTGAATCCACCGGAACGGACTCATTTGACGATTGCGAGTCATGCTTAGCTGGCAAACTCACCAAGGATCCTTTCACCCATGTTAGTGAACGAACTAGTGATCATGTGGTCCATTTAGAACTATGGCTAGGAATCACGAGAGATACTTCATTATATTCATCGAAGATTATAGTCGAGATGCTTGTGTCTATCTTATAAAGCATAAGCGTGAAAGCTTTGAAAGGTTCAAAGAGTTTCAAAACGAAGTTGAAAACCAGCTTAATAGAAAGATTAAAATGCTTTGCTCAGATCAAGGCGGTGAATACCTCAGCTTGGAATTTCTCGATCATCTAAAGGAACGTGGAATAGTCTCGCAACCCACTCCACCAGGCACACCCCAACTTAATGGCGTGTGTGAAAGGAAAAATCAAACCCTATTGAATATGATTTGGTCGATGATGTGTTGAACAAATTTGTCTCACTCCTTTGGGGGTTTTGCTCTTATGACTGCTGCTTGACTTGTAAATCTAGCACCGACCAAAAAGGTAAACAAGACTCCATATGAGATATGGTATGGGCGTAAGCCAAATTTGAGTTACCTAAGAATATGAGGGTGTGATGCTTACATAACAAGTGATTCAGATAACAAGCTCGACCCTCGAGGCGAGAAGGTAATTCTCGTCGGATACTATAACCAAAGTGGTTATTACTTCTACCATCCTGATGCTAATACGATTTCCATCATTAGGAAGGCTAAGATATTCCTCAAAGATGAACTTCTTAGTCGAGGAACTAGAAGTAATATTGTGGACCTTGAAGAAGTTCAAGAACCACAAACAACCGGTGAGGAGGTCGGAACGTCTGAACCATAAGAAGTTGTTGGTACCGAATCAGACTTAAACATAAACCCTCGCAAGAGAATTAGGACTCATAATGAACCCGATAGATACCTATGGCATGTTGGGGTTTTGAGGTCTTGACAGTAGCCGAGTCTGATGACGAACCTACTAGCTACAAATCTGCTATTTCTAATCCAGATTCTACGAAACGGCTAGAGGCCATTGATACCGATATGCAGGCCATGTGTGATAATCAAGTATGAGACTTGGTTGAGCTACCCCTCGAATCTCGGGCAGTAGGGAGCAAATGGGTTTTCAAGAGAAAAACCGACATGCATAGAAACATACATACCTATAAAGCACGGCTAGTTGCAAAGGGATTCACTCAAACTCAACGTATTGACTATGATGAAACCTTCTCGCTTGTCGCTATGATCAAATCGATTAGGATATTGCTTGCCATAACTGCGTACTATGATTACTATGTTTGGCAAATGGACATTAAAATCGCTTTTCTTAATCGACATCTTTCTGAAGATGTTTGTATGGTTCAACCTGACGGTTTTATTGATCCAAGGTATCCTAATAGGGTATGTAAGCTGAACAAGTCCATACATGTCACACCCCGACCACGTATAACATACAAAACGTGGCGGAAAATGTCGGGGAGTGTTGTAACATAATTAATTGTTTCATAACCATGGCATTCAAAGTTGTATTTTATTTATCAACAAGCGTGTTACATTGTCAATACAGGAAATAAAGAGTTTATAACATAATTAAACTAGTTCTATCTTCATTTTTAGTCTCTAAGGCACAAGTCCGTCCTAGTGTCACGATCGTCATCCTACGGAAAAGCACCTGAAAACACATGTGAAAGTAGGTACGTCAGCATAAAAATGCCTGTGAGATACATAGGTTTTGTGAAGATAAGATTCATGACTTAAGTTTAAGAAAAAAAAATTGTTGTTTAGCAAAAGTCAGTCATGAACCTTGTAAATTGATTTGTTTTGTAAATTGTTTGAAAAACAATACGTTCAAATGATATGTATAAGTAAGAGAATAATGTATGGTTAAATGTATAACCAAGTAAAATGAGTTGTATAAAGTAACTTGTTTGTAAATCAAAGTCTTGTAAGAAAATCGTGTTACTTGTATAAAGTGTATAAATCTAAATTGAATGATTTAAATAACGCTATGATATGTAATATAATACAAACACTTATATATAGGAAGTACCAGCGGCGTATCCACCATACTTGTATCATATTACTCACATCTCGTTACTTAAGTCACTTAAACAAACCACCCATGTATAAAGTCTGTGTTTAAACCAATAGTCCAAAGTCCTTGTATAAGTCATGTCAAATGTTTAAAAGTCCAAACGTAGTCAAGTAATGTGTAACAAATGTTATGTATTATAAGTAAAGTATTGTCACATAATCCAAATGTAGAAATGTGCAAAACAAAGTAATTTGAATATATCAAAAAGTTATGTTTCGCAAAGTAATACATGTTACATTGATACAAACATTTATGTGGTAAGTTAACGCATACATTCAAGCCTTGAGACAGTCGGATAACCCTTTCAGTCAAGGTTATCAAAAGAAATGTTTTCGGATTCAGTCATTCCTTACATCCAAACAAACCCGGGATGTCAGGAATGGGATTTGTCAAGTCCTATGGTACCAGTACTTACTACCAAGCGGCGTAGCTAATGTTAATGAACGTATAATAGTCTCGTTTGTGCAAACCAAATGTCATAGCAAAAGTGAACATGTTATATGAAAACAATGTACTAAGTATGCTAAGTTAACATACAAAGCAGAAAAGTCATGTAAATCAATGTGCTAGCATGCTATCAGTTAACATACATAGCAGAAATGTAATGTAAAACAATGTACTAAGTATGCACACAATGGACATACATAGCATGAAATGTAATGAAATCATGTACTATAATGTACTAACAAACATAGCAGGTATATGATGTGAAAACAGGAAAGCACGAAAGTAACAAGTAGGCACATGTGTTCCACCCCAAAACGTTTGGAAAAACAGTAAAAGAGGGGTCTATGTACTCACTTGAGATTGCTCAGATGTCCTAAGATAACCACCAAGCAATGCTAGAGATCACGGAATCAAACGGCACCTAATATAGGTAACTATGTTAATAAACCGGACCTAGATCGGAAGATCGGATATAATGAGGGCTCGTAAACCAAATGAGTATGGGAACTCATGTAGTATGGTTTAACAAAGACTACATACTAAATGAAACCTAGTCTAAGTGTTTACGACCCGTTTAGGTAGCTTATGCTACTTTAACGCGTCGTTCGCGTAAAACACGTTCGGAACGCTTAACTAGTCCTATGATAAGTAAAATATGCCTTAACATGTCTAATATTGTTGTCAAATCAGTTTAGATGTCAAAAGTTATGTTACATAGGCTTAAAATGAATTTTGGCGTTAAAGGGGTATTTTGGTAATTTACCTAAGGCATATAAACTACCTATCATACAACTACTTAAACGAAGCGACCATAAGGTATAACCTCGGAAGGTTATTCCCTATATACTATGATCACCTAATGTGTTTGGTCGGATCCTAATGATCGACCAAATGGGTCGGGTTCGAAGGTATAAGCGATTTATTAGATCGCTTACCCTTACGACCCTAGACAACGTGGTAATCAGTAGGCATAGTCACAAGGGACTATAACCATCGTGATTACAATCACGTTGCGAAGTTCAAACGAACTTCACATTGACCATAAACTGGTCAATGCAGAAAGTCAAACAAAGTTTGACTTTCAGACTCGAAAAGACTCGAAAAGCAATAAAAGAACGAAGGAACACTTACGAAGGGTCCCCGAATGCTAATCTAGATCAAAATAGCTCAGGTATGAAACAAAGGTTTCAACTTAGAGCACAATTGATCAGATTCTAGTGAGAAATGAAGTTGGGGTATGTGGGTATTTATAGTTTTTCCCGAACCGTTAGGATCGTTTCTTGGAGAAGAGGGAATGATCACACCCCTACACTTGTTGGAATGTTGTGGTTACTGAATTTGGCCACCATAAGAGTTTAACATGTGGCACTTGACCTTTGGGAAGTGTTAGGGGCTGCTAACTTGTGTTAAAAATGACCTTTGCTGATCAGAAGAGGCCTAGCGTGACGCCAAGGGGGCTAGGCGTCGCGCTAGGGTCCCCCTGATCAGCAAACACCTTCAAATGTTTATCTTTCAGTCCCCGTTGCGTATTCAGGCCATTTACGACGTGTTTAAGGCTCGTTAAATCATTTTCAAGGCTCCACAAGGATGCCTAAACATTGTGGACATGAAACATGCTCAAAAATATGCCGGATGTTGGTTCGTTTGGTCGTACGATCGCGATGTTCGGTTAATTACGACGGAATGCGCATAAGCGCGAGAAACGATCCAAATTGCGTGACGAATGGATTTTTCTTATGCCAAACACTAAAATAAAATATTTTAGTGCTTACATAAATTTTTGGATGTCCAGATGTATTCAGAACGTAAGTTATGCGCGAAAGTGCAAACTTGTGCACTTTTTGAAGCTTTTAGTCCCTGAATGACCCAAAAGTTTATTTTAGCATACCGAACCCCTCAAAGCCTATTTCTAAGCTATGTAAAGGATATTTATGGTATGTTTAACTCATGGTCATGTTCCGGAATGTTCGTTACAGTTCAAATTGGCATACTTTCGCAGTTTGTCAAGTTTAGTCCCTGTAGATGAATAAATTTGTTTTTGCCATACCAATGCCTTCAAAACTTATTTCTAAGTTATGTAAAGGTTTATTTAAGGTATGTTAAGTATATGTTGATATTCCGGAGTAATTGTCGTATTAAACTGATTAAGTTTACGCTTCAGTTTGCGTAAGACTCTCCAGAAAGCGATGTAGAGTTTGAAATTACATAAAAGTCAAAACATGAAAAATGTGAAACACAACCAAACAAACATTGGGATCAAATAACATTGTTTTATTGATAATAGAACTGTTCTCAATGATTACAAGCACAGGTGTTACAATACAGGTCCATTTTGGACTCAAGTAAGCGTCTCAGAACTGGAATCTTCACTTTAACCATCAAAGAATTTGGCTTTGTCAAAAACGAAGATGAGCCTTGTGTTTACATAAAGGTTAGTAGGTGTGCTATATCATTTCTCACCTTGTATGTGGATGACATATTGATCATTGGAAACCACATCCCTATGCTTAATGAAGTTAAACGATGGTTGGGATCTTGTTTTGCAATGAAGGATCTTAGAGAAGCCACTTACATTCAGGGAATCAAGATCTACAGTGATAGATCTAAGCGACTTATTGGGCTAAGTCAAAGTACATACATAGACCAAGTGATAAGACGCTTTAAGATGGAAAACTCCAAGAAAGGAGGTGTTCCAATGACTAAAGGTACCGTCTTGAACAAATTGCAAGCACCTTCTAAGGACCATGAAATAAAGCAAATGGAAGTAGTTCCATATGCTTCAACGATTGGTTCTATCATGTATGCTATGTGTAGGATCGTATTCTGACCCGAACGAGTCTTTCAGAGGAGTTTTAATCAGTTTCAGGTGCGGAAAACAAGAACCTGATGTAGAAACAGCAAACAATTCACTTTTAATCACCTTTTGTATTGATTTATAACAGATTACATGCAAACGTCACACTGGCAGCACCTCGGTATTGAATACAAGAACTCTCTTTTTACTGATTTCGCTCATGCTAGCCTATATATAGTATTCTAATTCCGCCCGAAATGACACGGTTACAACAAGAGCAGAATCAGAACTTTTGATTCCGGGCGGAATCACCTAAATGTGAATGTTAGAGCGAAATCAGCCATTAATATAAGTTTCACGTGCATTGTACTTTGTCTTATATGAAATGATGCAATGATGACTTCACTATTATGATGTCATCATCTTTCAGATCCGCAACGATACTGAGATTCGACATAAGACGAAGACGACAGATGTGTGCACCAACAGACTCCCCCTCAGATGTTGACGAGTCTTAAGTGTCGAGTCTTCAACGTCTTTAGTCTTTATCAATCTGAATGCTCTCTGAAATATCTCATAGTGTAAGTATCCTCAAACTTTATCTCCTTCTCATCTTCAGCATCAACAGACTCCCACGAACAATCTCTACTCAGATATCTTCAGACTCCCCCTTTCGACATGTTGGGATCGCAGTCTGGCATGTTGAAATCACATAGACCTCAGGTATCGGAACCTGGCAATCTATCTTCAGGATCAAGATTGAAACCTGGCTACACCTGCACATTCTTAATCCAGAAGTAAATTTCACAAATTTAACATTTCAACAAATTTACTATCTTCTAACCACACGAACACACAATCTCAAAATGATTTAATCATTAGTAATATCTGATGAACCACTTAAATGAATATCAATTTTCATTTCAAACATCTTCAAACAAAACTTTCTTTCCCAAACCTGTTCGTCATGTTCAGCACTTGGAATTTTGAAAATCAGCTCTCCAACATCAGTTGTCTAAAATCTTTTTAGATTTTTCAAAAAATATGCTAAAACACACTGAAAATATTTTTGGATTTTTTTATAATGAAATGAAAATGCAGTAAAGAAATATTTACAAACAATATTTTTGCGAATTTTGTGTAAGAGGATCATATCAGTTCTTGACAAGTCACAAGTACTGTGAGCTTATTTACACATTAAGAATTAAACAATTCACTTAGATTGCCAATATACTGATCCACTTAAATTCTCACACAAATTTCAACTAATTCAGGATATGAGTTAGGTGTGTTAAGGACTTAAACTTATTCATGTGTCCCACCTCTTGAATATACTCCCGTATTCAGTCTTACAGGTGAGTATACCACAGATGATATATGTCAGGGATTAAATTGCGAGGGCCGTGAGAGCTCAGGTCGATCTTTCGATACGCAGAGAGATGACGGCTTCGACTTTTGGTGGGTCCCCTTTAGAGGATCTTTTGAATTACAACAGCAATGACTATCAATTTTATTGTTTCATCAATTTGCTGAGGGCGGCGCTATATTTCAAGCAAGCAGAAAGTATTCTCCGGGGACTAGGCCATTGCTTCCGCAAAATCAGAAGTCCCGGGATAATACCCCAGATATCACTGAGCATAAAGACCTAGTATCTCAGAAAGAGGGACCTTTCAAACGAGATTTCAGGGGTTACCTATATATCCAAGTAGTGTTCCCCACGAAATAAGCAAGTTTGAATTTTAGTTTATATCCTGAAAAAGTTTACTAAATGTGTAAAAACCTATCGGCATATCATCAGTGAGACTGTTTAACGCTATTCAAACAATACATTTCTTTAGCATACTGTAACTATCTACTGATGTACTATCATTTCCTCTTCTTTTACACCAAAACTCATTTTTAATTTTATCATGTTTTTGTCTTTTTCAAATTTTCAAATGTTTTGGGATTTTCTGAAAATTTCTACTCCCCCTAAAATGCAAACACATTTTAGGAAATTTGAAAACAAACTGTACAATAAACTTGACAGCCGATATCGAATTGCGTCAATTCGCCATCCACTTGGCATAAACAATCAGAACTCCCCCTTACACAAAACTATTTTCTCATTATGATTTCAAAACACTTAAGTTTGTTTTAACCAAAATGATTTTTCCGGAAAATAAGTTTTGTTTAAATTTACCACTTGTAAAGTTAGGGGTTTGGTTCATCATATTGTCCATTCAATATCTTGTATCAGGATTACATCAAGTTCAACCTAATGACCTTGAGTAATCACTTTGTCAGAATCAACCTCTTACCACTTGTAAGAATATCCAAAACATTCAAGCCTATGTAGGAATAAACCTCTACACAAACCATTTTATCAATCAAGATGCCGATTCCTGCTTCACACTAACCAACCTGGAAGCTCCGGCAATTCACACTTATCCTGTAAAAATTTAACAAACTTTAAGATTCATTTACAAAATCAATTACTAAGAAAGATGCCGATTCCTGATCCACGATTACAAACTTGGGATCTCCGGCAAGTCAGGTTTTTTAATGAAAGAAAATATCCACCCAAGCCTGACCAGCCTTGGGTGTTTTCAATTCAGAAGCAGTTGGAGTGTAAGTTGCTTTCTTTTTAGCATAAAACTCCTTTACCCCTTTCACCTTTCCATCAACCATTTTTCCGAAAATCTTCTTAACTTTCCCATTAAACGCTTTCTCAACATCAAAGTTATCCTTCTCAGAATAACCCTGATTTGAGATTTCAGATTTTCCCGTTTTTCTTTTAAAATTTTCAGTCCTCAATGGTGGAAAGTTCTCATCATCCATTGAAGGAACTGATTTTTCATCACTCTCATCAAACTGTGGCTCCTCTGATTTTGTGGAATCAGATTCATCACCAGATTTTACTTCTGATTTCTTAACAACCCATTTTTGGTTGTCAAGTTTCACACTTCGCCTGTAAAATCTCTTCGAACATTCACCAACTTCAAATGTTGAATTTTTGAAAACTTTAAATTTTTCAGTTGGTGGTTCGGTTTTATCAACAACAACTTCTTTCAGTTTTCCAAAAACTCCCTGTTTTGTGTTTGTCGCTTTCGGACAATTCCATGCAATGTGACCAGCTTCATTGCATCGGAAACAGATTCTTGTCTCTTTCTTTACATAAGCTTCATTCTTTCTCTTCTCGGCAAGAAATTCCTGGTTAGATTGTTTCCAGAATGTGCTTTTTGCTTCCTCTTCATGGCTAGTTCCTGCAACATATGTCATTTTTTATTTATAATCTCGAACATATTTTTCATTTTTATAGTTTTCAGGTGGAATAAAACCAAGTCCTTTCTTTTTGTAGCTACGATTGTGGTTTGGTTTCTTTTGAAAACCAGAACCAGAATTGTAACCCTTTTTCTTGTTCAAACGTTGTTGTAGTCTTGAGGTGTAAGGTTTAGGTTTTTCATTAAGATTTTCATCTTTTATTTCAAAAATATTAATTTCTGTTAATTTGAAAACCTTTTTTTATCAAATCAGTTTTGACACCTCTTATTGGAAATTCTTTATCAAAATATAATTTGTCAGAACCATTCAAAGTATATGCAACTTCAAATGTTTCGTCATTCAAATTAGATTTTGACAACAAAAATTCTTTACTATACACCCGTTTTCCTGACGACTTTGAACTCTTGACAGACGAACTCGAACTTCCGATAGACTGACACGAACTTTCGGACTCGGATTTTGACTCTGACTCCTCATCTTTATCCAACACCTGATCAACCACTCTTTTTATCAGTTCTGACTCATGATCTGTGTCGGACGCTGTGAACGTGACATCAATATTGTCCGGTAAAACATCGGTTATCTCGGATTCTAGCTTAATATTGACTGCCTGTTTTAGTTCTTCCTCGTTAGGTTTTCTAGACGAGTACCCTTCCCAAATCGGAGGCGGACACTTATTATAACAGACACCCTGTTTCTTACCAGTATCCTTTTTCTTCTTTGGCTTTGTTTCTTCACCTTGAAACGCTTCAAATCCTTCAACTGTTGGATAAATTCTATCAATTATGTAGTCACAACCTTTGTAACTTTGCAGCAATCTTCTGATTCTTTCATTTTCAGTTGCTTCACTATCCAACTCTTTCTTCCACTTTGCACATTCTTCTATGTACAAGTTGATCTCTTTCTGCTTTGTCATCATGGTAGCATTCAACATCTTCAAAGCTTTCTCTCTTTCAGAGTTAGTCTTTTCCAAACTATTCACAGTTTTGTTCAATACATCATATGACTGTTTCAAATTTTTTACATCAAACAACAACTTTTCTTTCAACTTTTCTAACTCACTAAACCTCTCATCTTTCTCTATACATTGTTTACAAGACTCTAAACATGTAAGACAAGGTTTTGTGACTTCAACGATCTTCTCAACTTCAACTATCTTTTCAACTTCCACAATCTTTTCAATCACTTTGACTTCTTTTAAATCTTTTGCAGCTTTCCTTTCTTTCAGTTTCTTCAATTTTTCTGCAAAATAAAATTCAAAAGTGTTAGAAGATAAATAAGTTTTTCCCAAATTTATCTGTTCCATCTCTTCATCACTATCACTGCTTTCAGAAGAAACAGATTTTCCATCTTGACTTTCCTCATCATCCGACATCACAGCCATCCATTCCTTTATCAACTCTGGCTTTTGAACAATCTGAGCAATAAAAGCTTTAACATTAGGATCAGCTGGAATGTACTTGTCCCAGCTAAAACCATCAGCTACTTTCTCATCATCTTGATCCATGATGCCATAGTAAGCCTTCTTGTTTGCATCTTCAATCATTCTTCCATGTGCCGTTTGAGCTTCTTTTTGTTGATGCGGTTGATGAGTGATTTGCTGATAAATGGTTTTTCTATAATAATCATCTTTCCCAGATGACTCCTTTGCTCCTCTCGGCTCCTGATTCTTGCATTCTATTTTAAAGTGGCCTTTCTCCCTGCAACGAAAACAGACAACTTTAGATTTATCAAATCCTAGATTAGAAAGGTTTGCATCCAAGAAGTCATTTCTTCCTGTAATCAATCTAAACTTTTCTGCTCTCCTCAAAACGCTCGCCAATGCCCATTTAATATCCATTAGTTCCAGCTCCTCTGCATCAATCTGATCATAATCTTCTTTTGTGAGCATTGGATTGCCAATTCTTCCGGCAATCAACCCTTCATAAGACTCTAATGCAGTGACCAATAATCCCATATGATGCTTTACAACTTCTTCAGAATAATTTTGACCATTTTGAAGATGTAGAGCTACATTACACTGAATTGAATGCCCATTTCCAGCAGATGCACTTTGAACACTTGGAGGATTCACCGTTGAGAACCCACTAGTGTTGACTGATCCTTGACTGCTTGGTGTAGACTGATTTCCAGCACTAAATGCAGTTTGTATCTTTGGACTTGCTTCAGCAGTTTGAACATTTCCTTTATAGTACAATTTAATATCTTGTTGATGAGTAGAACTATTCATTCTAGCAATTTTCTGCTGCTCCAGATCCTGTGCCTCCAACTTCTCTATAAACTGTGCAATCGATAACCTTTTAAATTGTCCGGAATTCTTTAATATCATCAGATATGTACTCCATTCCTTTTGCGGTAACGCGTCAGCAAGCTTTTCAACCCATTCTGCTGGAGTTTTTGTAATCTTCAATTGTGACCTGGTGCGTACAAGATGACAATATCTTTCAATAAGACTCTTTGTTGTTTCACCAGGCATGCACGCAAATAGTTCAAACTCCTTTTTCAGCAATGCTGCTTTACTTTGAAGCATCTCAGTACTTCCTTCGAATTTCGTTTTAAGAGCTTCCCAAATAGAATAAACGTTTTCATCATGTTGAAGCAACACAAATATATCTTCTTTAACAGCTTGTTGTAACAAATTGATCATCATCTTTTCTCCTTTGTAACTCTCTCTTTCTTGCTCCGTGAACTCTGAAATTATTTTATCGACTCCCGCTGAATTCTTTGGCCTCTCATATTCAGTTTCGATGCTTTCCCAAGCTTTTAGATGATTAGCCTGAACCCAATTCTCAAACCGTGTCTTCCATCCGTGATAATCTTCAATTCCCATAAGTTTCGGGGGTTTTTGCATTGTTCCGGTTTCATTCTCCATGTTCATGTTCTTAGTAATTTCGGATGGACTAGTCGGCGTTGTAGCAAAAGCATTGTAAAAATCTTCACTCATGATTCGATATCGAAGAATTTCTCAAACTAGCTATCAAACGAACTAGTTCACCTCGTGAAAACACCTTAATAACAAACAAAACAAAACACAAACAGTTTAAACACTTATCAAATAACAGAATAAAACTGGTACTCGAACTGGTGAATATTCTGTGCGAACTGAAGATTGACACACTGTGCGGACTGCTATGACACGGATCAATATCAAACGACCTGACTCACTACGTGCAAACTGATGGACTTTCAAACGACCGGATGAACCTTTGAGAACTTTGAACTTCAAACCGATGACATGTAACACTATTCTATTTGACCTTTGAATTATAATATTTCACGAAAAATTCATGCAACCCTTTTGCAACTTGCCGGCAGGAATAATTTTCAAATCAATATCATTGGACCTCTAAAAGTATTCACATTCAAACTTCACATGATTTCTTGTATCAATCATCAAAAGACCTGCCAACCTCGATTTATGTTACCCACTACCTTGGTTTTGACTAAATTTCTAATGAAATGATAATATTTCACATGAGCCAATAACTTTTGACACTACACTATTTCTGATTGGGCCATTATTTCTGATTGGGCCATTATTTGTAAGTCAGATTACCGTCCAATATTGCCGACAACTTTAACGCTCAAAACAAATTCCAAGTGAAGAAAGAATGGTGTAGAAGACAGAAAAAACAATGATATCCAGCTGAATTCGACAGAACTCCTCGTACTTGGCTCTGATACCACTTGTAGGATCGTATTCTGACCCGAACGAGTCTTTCAGAGGAGTTTTAATCAGTTTCAGGTGCGGAAAACAAGAAACTGATGTAGAAACAACAAACAATTCACTTTTAATCACCTTTTGTATTGATTTATAACAGATTACATGCAAACGTCACACCGGCAGCACCTCGGTATGGAATACAAGAACTCTCTTTTTACTGATTTCGCTCATGCTAGCCTATATATAGTATTCTAATTCCGCCCGAAATGACACGGTTACAACAAGAGCGGAATCAGAACTTTTGATTCCGGGCGGAATCACCTAAATGTGAATGTTAGAGCGAAATCAGCCATTAATATAAGTTTCACGTGCATTGTACTTTGTCTTATATGAAATGATGCAATGATGACTTCACTATTATGATGTCATCATCAAAGATGATGACATCATCATCTTTCAGATCCGCAACGATACTGAGACTCGACATAAGACGAAGACGACAGATGTGTGCACCAACACTATGGTATATACTCGACCAGACATCTTGCATGCTTTAAGCATGACCAGCTGTTACCAGCAGAGCCCTGGGATTGCTCACTTGACTGTGATTAAGAACATTCTTAAGTACTTGAGAAGGTCAAAAGATATGTTCTTGATATTTGGAGGAGTTAATGAGGAGTTCACTGTAAAATGTTACACTGATGCTAGTTTTCAAACTGACCGAGATACCTCTCGCTCACAAACAGGTTTCGTGTTCACTATCAACGGTATGATAGTTAGAGAATGAAATAATTAGGATCATTTATGTGTGAATAAGTTGTACTTATTGCTCTCGGGGAAAATCTCTAGGGGATATTAATTTGAGTAGCCATTAGTCGAAACGGACAGTGAAGTATTTGGATAGATCTATTGGGTTTTGGCAAGCCCCACTTCTAGTCCCTCGTGGGCCTGTGGGAGTGCTTTTGTGTCCCTAGCCGTGCTCGCCATTTGGTGGTGTCGTATGGTGGAACATTGTCAAGGTTTGGTTACTAGCTTATGTTGACACATACGTTATTGTCTTAGCTAAACATTAATTTGATTCAACGAATTTCATTAGAACTATGCATACCTGTTTATTCAAATGTTTTCAAAGATTCATTTGTGAGACGAAAACCTGTGAACTCACTGACAATATGTTGACATGTTTTTTATAAACATGTATTTTAGGAAAGTAAGTAGCGTTGCATGAATAAGACGATACCATTTTGGGAGGGTTTGCCTTATAGTTTCCACCTTTGGGCGGGATATATCGGTCAAAGCCTTGTTTTAATAAATTAAAACTTTGTCTAACCAATTTGGTGAAACTTGATGTTTCTTTTGAGCATGTATAATAACTCCAATTCTATGGTCTTTTAACTGTTTTAAATACAAAATATTTGGTATCGGTGGTTTATTTTAAATAATGTAGACGTTTGCTAATCGGATGCTTGAAAACCTTTCGTGGTCGCACCTTGCGTTTCTGCCTTGGGTGGGGTGTGTCAGATTGGTATCAGAGCTTCGATTATAACGAACTAGGATTCGGTCTCGAGTCTAGCCTATAATCACATCACTAGGGTGCTCTCACAAAACGTTTTCACTTGAATGAAAAGTTTTCATTATATTGTATAGAAGTGTCGGTAATATTAGTGTTATCAACGGATTTTAGTGGTATTGGGTTAACTTGTCGACTAAGTTACTCTTATTAATAATTAGCGTTAAGTTATTGTACATATAGGTCTTAACATACAAAATACCCTTTAACGTGAGAAGTGGATGAGAGTTTTTTTTTTTCCCCATCTTATTAAGCACGTATTTTAGTCCAATAATTCAAAAATAAAAAAAAAAGTGATTTTACACAAGTAGAGTAATTGTGTAATTTTGTAGAGTAATTATAATTATTATACAATTACTCTATAATAGCTACCCTACTACTATAAAGTCACGATTTTTTTTACATTCTGCAATTAAACATCATTTTTAGTATGTTAAGACTCATTTGTATTTGATCTTTACATTTAATAATTAAACTAGTTAAAGATGTGCTCATAGAATATTATCAAGGTTTGGTATAATTATCAACATATAGCTTCTGTTTATAGACAAAGATATGTTTGAGCTCATTTAATTATGGGTGTTGCTAAATGCACTCCCATTTTTCCTATTTTTACTGGATGCACTCCCCCTTCAAGTTTTTAAATAAATACAATCAAACCTTATATTTTCAATTTATTTAAAATTTGCATCCGGAAACAGCCGTAACTTTTCTAAGGTTATCCACTTTCTATAAATATTATCAATTTACATTAAAAAATTCCACACAGATTGAAAGAATTTGAAGAAACAATTTTGTGCATTTTTTAGTTTCATCAAACTTTTAATTTGTTGAGCCTCCTCGATATTTATACAATTCTTTCAATTTGATTGTTTTTTTATATGTCAACTCTTATTTGGTTTCTGCCAAATATTAATTTATGTATATGTTAACTCTAATTGGTTAATACTTCTAGTTACCAGAGACCTTATATTAATATATATTATATATTTCGTTTATGCCATTAATGGTAATGATTAGATAAGTTGACACTTCATCTGAGGCGGCATTGCAAAACCAAAAATTGTTTTGCATATTCGGTTTATTATTTTGGTTTATCTTAACATGTTTGCTAAAACAAGTTGGTAAACAAGAGAAACTGATGCCAAATACCTCAAGCTTCCAACAATATTTGTTTTCTACATTTGAAGTAACCATTTTTTTGTTGATCTCAACATTTTTTCTGCAACAAATTGGTAAACACGGACCTTGCTGTGATTAATCATCCAACAATATGAGTCTAACCTTACCGTGATTAATCAGCCATTATTACCTCCACTAATTTTTCAAATGACATGATGTTAGAATTTGTAATTAAGGCTTGATTTCGATAATTTGTATGTTAATATTAGTCATGCAAGAATTGATAAAGAACAAACATGGAATGAACAAAAAAATGGACAAAACAATAATATATAAAAGGTAAAGGGTGAAATTTAAAAAATTATAAAAATGATATTTTTGGAAAGAGTGGTGTAAACAGTAAAAATGGAGGTGCATTTAGCCACACCCTTTAATTATATGTCATTAAATTGGGCCTTAATCCATGCTTTGCTTTTACTCATTTGATTGTGTCACTAAATTGGGCCTAAATTTCAAATCAAATTTCAATTTCCGTGTAAATCCCAACTATAATTCTTTTACATTTCATAAATAAACGCTACCCAAGTCTAATGATTAGACTCTAATCCGATCGAAAGTTGAAAGGTAACCTCAAATTATTCGATCTGATAGCATGATTTGCGATTCTTAGCGGCTATCCGAGTCAACTATATGGGAACTTGTTTCTGCAAATTCGTTGGTTTAATAAATATTCAACAAGAACTTTATCTATATACCCTTCACTAGGTTACCGGAAATTGAGTGCAACCATGAGTTAGCCTTTTGTGAGTTGTCTTTGGTGTAAATATAGTGGGTCAGACTACCTAACTAGCATCTCAAAACATCACAATGCCATCTCGACTACATACAGTAAATCGACGTTTATCAAACTCGTCTTGCTTATGGTGAGTGGGTTACTGGGTTTAATAACCATATACCAATATTCATAACATTCAAATAGCTTGTGCCTCGGATTTACCTGAGCCAAGCGGGAAATATCCATATAGACATCATTTCATAACCCCATATACACATACTCAAAGCTTCACATAGTTAAAAACAAAAAACCACAATTACTAAAGAAAACATGAAACTGTACTCTTACGGTTGTGTTGAACGGATCAGACCATCAAACTCAGACAATCAACTAGCAGCAGCATTGCCTTGAAGAAGACCGTCGCGTATCTGAGTAGCCACATCACGAACAGCACCAGGTCCATGTGGAATAAACACAGCAGACGATTTGGACGCAGCGCCAATTTCCTTCATGGTGTCAAAATACTGAGTCACTAGAACCATGTCCATCACATCTTTAGCTGTGGTCCCGGGCACATTGACCGAGAAACCCAACACACTGTCTCTTAACCCATCCACAATCGCTTGTCGTTGGCGCGCAATACCCAAACCAGACAGGTATTTCGACTCAGCCTCACCCTCGGCTCTCTTGATTTGTAGAATTTTTTCAGCCTCGGCTTTCTCAGTAGCCGCCACCCTTAGCCTTGCAGCTGCAAAATAACTGAGTCAGACGGGTTCCATCAAATGGGTCACGTTTTGGTTCTGCTCAAATTGGGTTGACCCAAAACAATTATTCCAAGTTTTTCAGTTATTTATTTATAAAAAAAAAAAAAAAACTACTGTGTAGACATGCTTACATTAGTTATATTATTTGAATAACAATCTTTTGGATGAATAAAAAAGGACGTTTTATTTGTTAAAAATACATTTTGGATGACTTTCGACGCGTTTGAACCATTTCCTTTCGAAACAAATGTGTCAATTAAGACGGGATGATAATAGGGAGATGCGTAATAAGAAAACTTTACCTGCGTTGATCTCATTCATTGCTCTCTTCACATGCACATCGGGTTCTATATCAACAATCAATGTTTGAACAATCTCATAACCGTAAGCCGACATTGCCTATAAGTAAGTTCAAACATAAACATGTCACAATCAATTAAAGATTCTGCTGTTCATATACATATATGATATAACGAATTGACGACTCCTTGATTTAATAATTTACCTTTTCAAGTTCTTCTTCCACAGTCTTAGCAATTTCATTCTTTTGCTCAAACACATCATCAAGATTAAGCTTTGGAACACTAGCTCTTATAACTAAAGATGAGAATAAGCGTTCATGTTAGGATACCGACAACATATAAAATTTAAAACAGAAAATGAAAAAAAAATTCTTGATCTGTAGTCTGTGACTGTTCAAGTTTTATACCATCAAAAACGTAGGCCTGGATTTGGGCCCTTGTGTTGCTGAGTTTGTAGTAAGCATCACTCGCCTTATCAGACAGAGCACGGTATTGTATTGAAGCTACAACATTGACAAAGACATTGTCCTGAAAAAACAATATAACATGTTTTGAATTACAATTACCAGAAACGCTTAAAAGCAAGTTAGAAAACACTTTTTTGCAATAAAGTAATATAAAATTTAAGAAACATTTCACACGTATATTTTATCAAAATATGCTATTTTTACATGTATGTTTCATCTAAATACGCTTCAGCTTCATTTTTCAATCGTGAAACAAAAAAAAACACTAATGGGCATCACTATTTATAGTCGTCAAAAAAAATAAATAAATAAATAAATAAATACAGAAAAGGTTGTTGTATGTCGCTATAAACCCTCTAGCGCCATATAGGCGCACGCACAACGCTACATAACGCGATATAGCCACTATTGACAATCATGAGATGAGTCTTTATGGTTCAGATTCTCTTTTAATAATTCATAAATACATTTATACATGTACTTTAAACACTGAGAACTCAACATTCAACACATATTTACTCAAATATAAATCATCCCCAAATTGAACATATTATATGAAGGGAAAGAAAAGACCTTTGTTTTGGTCTCGCACTTGACATCCAACTGCTGAACCCTGAGAGTAAGATGTCCGGCAAGCCGACTTCCGAATATCCAAGGGACGCAATGACAACCTGGCTCAAGAACATCATCAAACTTCCCAAAAGTCTCCTTTATAGCAACAGTAGATTGATCTACTTGAACCAAACAGAGCAAGTTCCCCATAATATCACACTAAAACCAACACAAACAAACTCACATAAAAGACCTTGCCTACACTAATCTAACAAAAATAATCACACAATTCCAACCAAACCTACCATCCCAGATTGATATTATTGAGTGTGAAATTGATCAAATATTCTTTCTTGAAAACCCAAATATAGAGTACGATACCATATATTTTGGTGAAAAAAAAATATAGAGTACGATACCATATAATTCAGAACATAAAAAGTTTGTAGCATGAGAATATCAGATCATGAAAACCCTTAATTGAATGGGCAAAGAGATGGTTTACCGAATGAGAGGTGGTGCAGCGGAATAGCGTGGTGCAGAAGGTGCTTTGCAGGTATTATTTATATAGGAAAAAGGTCATTGTTTAAGTCGTATTTTTTGTAGCCGTTAAAATAGTAGTAATTGTTGTTGAGAGATTAATAAAATCCAAATATCGTTGAAGCAATATTTTAATAAAATCCAATATTGTTGATTTGTAATAATCTGCTTATAAATTTTTAAACTGGCTGTAACTTTTTCGTAACTTTTTCAAGAGAAATATTTCTTTTAAAAAATATACACCGAATTAACGAGTATATTTTATTATCTTTAATTTGACTAGGTTATTGCTATAGTTTTCTTAATTTTTTTTATTTTTTTAAAAATTACATGATTAAACATTCAATATAAATTATTACGTGATTAGACATTCAATATGATTTGTTATACTTGATATTATTATACTTATACTTATTACGTGATTACGCATTCAATAATAAAAACTTAATTGTTTTTTTCTTTATTACCTGATTAAATCTATGTTATACAACATTATGTTGTTATTATATGTTGATTGGTTAATGTTTTGTATTGCATTTATACTTAATTCGTGATTAGACCTAAAATGTTAGCCTATATATTATATGTTTTATTTTTTATCACAGTTATGGTTAGTACGTAATTACGTACTGATACATAATCACATATGTAGGTCCCCGTGTCCGGTTACGGATCTATACGCCTACTTCCTTGTATATGAACCAATCTTGTTGTGCGGAATCCAACAAGATAAGCAAACCGAGATAGAGACGAAAACAAGTAAAGATAACACACGCGGTATCAACGATTAACACATCTTGTATTAAACGCGGAATCAGTTACAGAACAATGTTTACAAACGTAATATGTAAACTCTCTCAACCTCTCGTGTGCTCTCTGTGTTTACAGTATGCTCTCACACTTGTCTAGTGTTCATCTCTCATCTAACTATTGAACACAACACATGGGTATATATATGCCCAGCACAGGTTGTATGGTCGAAGGATCATGTGGACTGCCCGAAAGATGATCTGTCGATCATGAAGCCATCGAAGGATCCACAAACACTTCGAAGGATGGCATATCCTTCGAAGTCCATCAGAATCCTTCGTGTGATATCTTTCGAGCTTATCCTTCGACACCCACCGAAATCACACTTGATTTCTGTATTTATATTTGGTCTTCATCTTGTGCGATTGGCTGGGTTCGGCCCATGATGCAAGTAATAAAAGCCCAGCATGCATTTGTCTTGATGATGATTGGCCCAAGCATAAATTTCATGCACTCTTTACGTGAATTTCAAAGGCTGCCATTTCTAAATGCATTTGGTCAAAGTTGTGACATCATCATGACATCATCATGATGATGTCATGATGATGTGTCAAGCGGGAACCGGCTCGCGGCGCTCCGTGCTTCGCGTGACGAACTCTGGGACGCACGACGGAGGAATGTCGTGATGTCGGGCTTGAGCCGAACCTAACCGGGTCGAACCGAACCGAGTTGAACCGAACCAAGTCGCGTCCACATAATATGTATCAACAAACTCCCCCTTGGACGCTACACGTGAGGTTCAACTTCCATGTCTTCCACGTCGGAGAATCTTCAAAGTCTTCACGTCTTGAAAGCAGAAAGTGTACCAACAAACTCCCCGTTTCATGTAGGAAGTGTGTTGACAAACTCCCCCTTAACATAAGCTCCCCCTTGAGTTATGCTCGTGAAAGTCTTTATCTTTATGAAGTGAGATCCTTGTGGTGTTGATGATGGTCAGCGGCAACTCGATCATCTTCATCATTTGAGTGCCTTCACGTCGTGTCTTCATCCCGAAGCTTGTCATCGACCATGTTCTCCTTGCCTTTAGAATCTGCACATGCAAGAAATCTAAACGCGTAATGAGAACAACCGCCTGGAATATAAAATAAACAAACGACACACGTGTGACCATTGTTTAAACAAACACCGTCCGACAGTTTGAAAGTTTAAAGTATTTCATCAATTTCAGGTTTTTAACTTTCAAAACTTGCAAATTTCGACCGTTTATGAAGATTTAGTCGTTTTCGGTTTTCGTTCAGGTTTCAGGTAACGAAGACTCGAGCTCCAACATCGTACGATCGAAAATAAAATAGAAATAAAATCTTTTTGGCTTTTATAAGGTTTATATTAAAACACACATAAAATCTTTTTGGTATTTTTAATATTTTAAATGTAAAGACTGAAAGCAGTAAATAAATATATACAGACATTCTTTTTGCGAGTTTCGAGGGTAAGAGAATCATATCAGTGTACGGTCATGTCAAAACGCTCTTGTTGTTCTATTAGATAACATTAAGATAAGCATCCTATAACAATTATCGGTATTGTTGTCCACTTAAGCTCAACTTATCAGATGTAATCATGGCGAGGGGATACGTTAAGGTATGATTTATACTTACCGACCGGTGTTCATCCACATCACGACACATTCCCGTATCAAGGTATGCACGAGGGTTCATCTTACCGGTGAGTATACCGATTATCATCTGTTTGACCGTATATGATGTGAGATTCTCACTTATTTTGATTTGAAAACAAGCCCTATGTGATATAATCACTTATTGATGAGGAACTTGATTTTCGTATGCATGAGGGCACAGGAGCAAGTCCGTGAACAGGTCAGTACTTTCGTACAGCAGAGAGACGAACTTGACTCCCGGAAAGAATTTGTGATATATTATCACTTATTTTGAGGGACATGTGATTGTTGATCACTTATTGAGGTCGAATGCAATATGTACACGTATGTATAGTATCATGGAAGATCTAGACTTGCGTCCCCGTTATTTTTCGGTAAAAGATACAACCATGATACCCAGATGATAAGCAGCATAAAGACCGAATATCTCAGAACCTCGGCAATCTCTCAAACGAAATTTCGGTACTAAGACCATATGCCAATGAATGGTTCCCACCTGGTCTTCAGTCGATTTAAGTTTATATCACCCTGCACACTTTAAAATGATTGTGAGCCTACCGATACATCTTATATAGAGCTGCTTATCGTTTTTCATTTTAGGTTTAAAGAGGTTTAGACAGACCACTGATGTACTATCATTTTCTCTTTTGCTCGCCAGGAAACTCATTTTTGCTTTTCTATTGTTTTTGTGCTTTTGAAATTTTTCGATGTTTTTGGATTTTCAAATTTTGGATTTACTCCCCCTAAAATCAACAAACTAAGGCAAATTTAAACACACAAAGGTATTTACAAAAATGATTTTCCGATGTTGGTATTACTCTTGTTTTACCTCAATGCCGTTTACCAAAATTAATTTTTAATCAGAAATGATTTATCGAATTTTAGAGAAAATGAGTTGGCACGTCGGTAAACGGTGTGGACCATGACAACATTGACGAGTTTCATAGTGAAACAATCACGTGTGAGGTGATATTCGAGTTCAACGTGTCTGGTCAAAGAGTGCTGTAAGCAGCTTAAATATCGACAAGTATAGGAGAGATTAGAAATTTAAAACCGTATCCTGCAACTGCTTCGTGCATTGCAAGGAATCTGAGCGCTCTCCCAAACTGGATATCCACCCGGTGTGGACTTCAAACTCGATTCTTTGTAGCTACTGAGAAGTCTCTTCACAGCAACAAGATCACAGACCTCTGGGTCCGGCTGGTTTTCCAAATTGCACCAGCGAAGGTCTTTGTCTTTCTCTTTCAGAAGTAGTGTGCGGTTGTTCAATCCACGCCAAGGCATTCGCACACCCGGTTGGTTTGTTCAACAAACACATTTTCTTCAATCACACCGTAGAGAAAAGTACCCTACACGTTCATCTTGTGGACTTTGAACTTCTTGTGGAAGAAAAATCCATGAATCTTCGAAGAGCTTCAGACGTGCTACAGGCGCGTACTTTTCATTGGAATCTTTCCTGAGGACCCGATCAAAAACCATAACAGCTAATTTTTGGAATGATCTTCATCTTGTCGAATTTTTCAACTTCATTCAACCACATTCTTTCATCAGCAAATTCTTCTTCTTTTCTTTTTCTTTCCTCTCTCTCCATCAATGGCAACAATATTCTTCTGTCGCCTATCTTGTGTAAGGACGGAAGAGTGTAGGACCGGGTTTGGGGACCGAAACCGTGATTTTCATGGTTTTGTTCAAAGACGGAAGAGATAAGAGAGGATAAACAAACAAACTTTGTATTAATCCGGTAGAAAACATTACAAGTCGGCCCGATTACATGGAAACCGAACTAATACCAAAGAAGTATACATCCAGGGAGAAATCAAGTGGTGATCTCTCCCGGTGAGGTCTCAAACCTCCACTCACTCTCTTGCACACACTTGTGCTCTCACTCTTATGTTGCAAATGACAAAGTGTTGGTATTTATACCAAACACAGGTTGTATGGTCGAAGGATCAAACTGACTGGTCGATAGATCATCTGTCGACCATTCAGCTTTCGAAAGATACACATATACCTCGAAGGATGACATATCCTTCGAGGTCCATCTTCAACCTTCGATGGATATCTTTCGAGCTCATCGAAGGATACACAATCCTTCGATGCCTTATCCTTCGACACCAACATTAAACAACCATAATTTGTCTAGCAACCACACACACGGTCAAACGAATAACCCTCTCGTTTGACCACTTCAAACGAGCGGGTCTATACACGTTCGATAGACCGTTTCACTAACTATTACAAATTCAGCGTAAAATAATAACTAATCTATTCGACAAGCATCGGACACAAAATCTGCATCAACAAATTCCCCCTTGTCCGTTGCTGTCGAATGCTGAAAATGCAACTGCAATCGATCTTCAGTCAAGTATCCATCTTCTCTGTGTTAACAAATTCCCCCTTGACCGATGATCCAGGTAAGTAGTATCTTGATGCTCCTTGTAAAATATTTCCCCCTTAAAGTACGCGTATCCGTGTTGAGTGTTGTGCAATATCCTCAATTGACCGATCTTCCGCTGATCTTCCAATACTCCAACCGGCATTTGATAAGGGTTCCAATCTTTAAGAACTGCATCAAGTCTTGATCTGTCATAAGAACTTCATTTCATTCAAGCATACTACATTGATAGAGATTTCTGGTGAACTGTCTTCTGTAAGCCGTCTTTGTGGAATCGACCAAGTAATGCACTTTAATCTTCAGCATCAACACTCAGGAAAGTCAGCTAGACCAAGTGTATCCCTTGCAAGCTCAACCAGCATGCTTAGTTGAACTACATCCAGATCTCATTGTCTCGCCTTTGTGAAGTTGACCACGTAATGCACTACGGATCTTCAGCATCAGTACTCAGGAAGTCAGCTTGACCAAGTACATCGTTTGCAAACTCAACGAATTGAGTTACCCCCAGATCCCTGTAAAATCCCAAAGAAACATCAAACCCAAAACCGAATCCTGCAGGTCTTCAGCCTTGAACTATCAGCTTTCATTAAGATTCCCCAGGTCTTCAGTGAACAGCGCTTTTGTAACTACTGTAGACTTCAGAAACCTGTATTTTTCCGTGCAAAACCCTTCACGCTGGCTGGAGAATTAATTAAAATCCTCAAATATGTGTATGTGCAAAACATTCCACGCCGAACCGTTTGTATCACCAGAAAATCACAAACTCTACCACCTGTGATTGCGTTTAGAAATTTACCGAAGAAATTCAACATACGAAATTTTTATTCCCCCTATTTCTTTGGTAAGATTTCTAAACCTTAACAGATTCTCTCCACTTCAAAGAAACTGTCGTCAAATGTTCACCAGTTCCCTCCACTAAGCGGAACTGTCATCAATCTCCGTTGAATGTTCTTGGTTTTTCGAAAAATCACGAAAACGAATTTCTTCTTTGCATAAGCTAGTTGAATAAGAACGTCCCCTAGTACCCCGTAGGATCCGACTTGTATCCCTCCAAAGACTTTGTGAACTCGTTAGGACCGGTGTTGACATTCTAGGTTCATCCATTCGTTACCAAATGCGAGAATATGACAATAAACAAAAAGGATTTCTTCGTTGCATATTCTAGTTGATAAAGCAATATCTCCTAGTACCCCATCGGATCCGACTTGTATCCCTCCAAAGACTTTGTGAACTCGTTAGGACCGGTGTTGGCGTTCAAGGTTCATACGTTCGTCTTCAAATGCGAGAATATGACAAATAACAAAGTGCTTTCGAACATTTTCGAATAACCGATAACAATCATAAACAATCGACGTGCGGAAGTGAACATACCGTTCTCGTTTTTGGTTTTTGGCCCATAATAGTCGCGTCACCATTTTTGACATTTGCATCGGTAACCGTGACTACCCCACATTTTTCAAACTATCATCATCATTTTTCCTTTTTTTTTTTTTTTTTTTTTTTTTTTTTTCGAAATCTGCCTGGTCTTTCGATTCTGGATCCTTCGAAACTATCTGATCTTTCGAAATATGCTGGATCTTTCGAAGTTGTTGAGGGTAAAGATGATCCTTCGAAATCATCTGAATCCTTCGATACTACAACTCCAAGCCTAACATCTTTCGAGCACCTTAACATCCTTCGAAGTCTGTTCAATCTTTCGATGGCCAAACAGCATCCTTCGAAATATGAAGCTGCCAAGAACATCAAGAACACAGCGCTGTTTATTTGCAGATTTTTGACGAAAACATTGTATTTTTGATTTTTGATGATGATAACTTGATTATATAGGTGAAAAACATAAAACCCAACACTCGTTTCAGCACAGATCTGAATATTCGGGTCCAGATCTGAGTTTTTCTTGTTTTTCACCATTTTTTACATCTTGAACAAAAAAAGCACAAAAATCACAGATCTAGAGCACATGTGACTTAGTAAACTGTTAGATTTACTAAATCGGGCACCATGGCTCTGATACCACTTGTAGGTCCCCGTGTCCGGTTACGGATCTATACGCCTACTTCCTTGTATATGAACCAATCTTGTTGTGCGGAATCCAACAAGATAAGCAAACCGAGATAGAGACGAAAACAAGTAAAGATAACACACGCGGTATCAACGATTAACACATCTTGTATTAAACGCGGAATCAGTTACAGAACAATGTTTACAAACGTAATATGTAAACTCTCTCAACCTCTCGTGTGCTCTCTGTGTTTACAGTATGCTCTCACACTTGTCTAGTGTTCATCTCTCATCTAACTATTGAACACAACACATGGGTATATATATGCCCAGCACAGGTTGTATGGTCGAAGGATCATGTGGACTGCCCGAAAGATGATCTGTCGATCATGAAGCCATCGAAGGATCCACAAACACTTCGAAGGATGGCATATCCTTCGAAGTCCATCAGAATCCTTCGTGTGATATCTTTCGAGCTTATCCTTCGACACCCACCGAAATCACACTTGATTTCTGTATTTATATTTGGTCTTCATCTTGTGCGATTGGCTGGGTTCGGCCCATGATGCAAGTAATAAAAGCCCAGCATGCATTTGTCTTGATGATGATTGGCCCAAGCATAAATTTCATGCACTCTTTACGTGAATTTCAAAGGCTGCCATTTCTAAATGCATTTGGTCAAAGTTGTGACATCATCATGACATCATCATGATGATGTCATGATGATGTGTCAAGCGGGAACCGGCTCGCGGCGCTCCGTGCTTCGCGTGACGAACTCTGGGACGCACGACGGAGGAATGTCGTGATGTCGGGCTTGAGCCGAACCTAACCGGGTCGAACCGAACCGAGTTGAACCGAACCAAGTCGCGTCCACATAATATGTATCAACAACATAACGTTACACTTGTTTCATTAATAAAATATATATTACGTAATGGAACATAATCACGTAACGTTACAAAACCACATGTTACAAAATCACGTAACGTTATAGCTTGTAAAATAAAAAATTCTAAAAATTAAGAAAACTATAGCGATAGTCTGCTCGAATTAAAGAGAACGAAATGCTCGTTAATACGGTGTAATTTTTATATAAAAAATATTAACGTATGAAAAAGTTATAGCGTTTGAAAATCGTGGGGGAAGTGGGTTTATGAGTCACCAATATTGGATCTTCCTATTTTGTCCTTCCCCGCTTGTGTCACTTGTTTTCTCTTACATGCTTTATATATTTGGGGATCACTCAATCTCAACCATTTGATTTGCTTGATCAAAAGCCAAAACTTTCTCCTACACTTCGTATAAATTATGCCTCTTGTACATGATCCTTTCACTTATTATTGATGCGTAATTTCTTTTTTTCACGGCTAACGAAATAAAAGTCCGGCTACTCGGGGTAATCAAATGGCAAAAAAAAGAGCACGTACGCCCACCATCACTAGTTTCAATGAAAAACGCACTGCGCAAAGGCCCACTATAGTAAATCAAGGTTGAGATTGGATACAAACTTGTGACCAAAGATCTCAAACACAAATCTTCATTTTCTCTCCAATGCCAATTAAGATATAGAGTAAACTGGCAAAATGGTCCCTAAAGTTTGGTCACTTTTGTCATTTTAGTTCAAAACTCAAACCTTTTGAATCTGGGTTCCAGTGGTTTCAATTTTGTTGTCATTTTCATCCAAAATCAAAATGTGGTCATATAAATATCTAGTTTTTTTTTTCTTTTGTCTCTCTTTAATAAAGGACAAAATGGTCTTTTAACGTTTTATTATAACAAATTAAAAAAATCTGATCATTTTTCCCTTCATTAAAAGAGAGGAAAAAGACAAAGAAAAACTGTTATAACAAATTAAAAAAATCTGACCATTTTGTCCTTTATTAAAAGAGAGGAAACAGACAAAAAAGTTGGATATTAACGGAAAAATATGAACATATTTTGCCTTTAGATGAAAATGGCGATAAAATTGAAAACATAGAAATCCAGATTTAAAAGGTTAGAGTTTTGGACTAAAGTGATAAAAGTGACAAACCTAAGGACAGTTTACTCTCAGATATATTTCATTGTGATGTTAATGATTTATTTTGTAGAAAGTTGTTACATAAATAGATATTTGTGAGTACATTTATATTGTGAATATCTATACTATCTATACTTCTATACTATATATATAATGCATATCCGAAGGGCAGAAATGGTCATTTGCCACTTTTTCAACATTTACAAGTCCTTAAAGCATATTGTACAACTCAATAAAGCAAGGATTCTCAAACCATTTTGAAATCCGAATAAATGGGCGGTTCTTTGATTTTAATTTTGATTTTGAAATTTGAATTACTCTGCACATATGTCTGAATCACTTTTCTTTATTGAAACCAGTGCCAAAAACCTAACCCTAAATTGATTCCCAAAACCTATTTTCTCCAAGCAAACTCATCAGTTTCTCTTTCTATATTCCCTCAAGAATATCCAGAAGATACTGTGGAGATCGATACGACAACAATCGTCACCGTGGAGGTCTCTCCGAGACAATCGTTCTTTGACAACAGTCATCCTTGGTATGCTTTTAATACCGGCGGTGGAGGTGGAGGCGAGTTTCATCTTTCTGTTTGCACTTTCTTCTTATCTTCTCCACCTTCGGCAAACATCAGTAATATTTATTTTTGAAACATAGTTGTTGCTATCAGTATTTGTTTATATTGGTTCGAATAAGGTGTTAAGTTCTATTTTTAATTTTTGTTGTTAAGGTAATAGTGATGAATTTCAGTTGAGAGATGATGGTGATGTTCATGATTTGCCTGCAATTCTCTTGCTCTTTAAAGTTACAGCTAAGTTTATTTTTTGATTTAGAATTTGTAGCTTCTTTATTTTGTATTTAGGTTTACTAATATGGAGATTTATTGCTTTTGGAAAAAGAGAAAGAAAGGGAGAGAGCTTCACACACGAGATTATGTATGAGAGAGAGTGTGTGTGTTCACACCTATGGCATCTTCTAAGGTTTCATCAAAATCTCTGTCCAAATCAAGCAAATCCATTTGGTTCTCCGTTCTCATCACAAAAGGTAACCTCTCCAACCTCAATCGACTATGTTCTTTTGAGTTCTGTATAATGACCATCTTTCTCTCCTTCAAGTCAAGCAAAAGGTACACATGCGGCGTCATTCTAGAACACCCAGATATCTGTGTAAAGTTAAGCACTTCGATCAGATCTGCAATGATGAGGTTTTATCTGTCTCGGATTTCTCAACAAACGACAACGTATCGATTTTCTTCAGAGATTCCGGCCGGAATCCGAGCCGACATAATGGGTGATCTAGGGTTTATGAAGGTTTGATGAACTCTGCTGCGTGTACTGGCGGTAATCATTTGCATAAATTTGACGCCATTTTTGTGGTTGTATATATTATGTTTCTTTATTATGGTTATTTTTTCATATTTTTGACTTTAATTTTGTTTTGTAGATTAATAGATTATGTGATTGTTATTACATGTTTTATGGTGTTAGTGTAATAAACTGGCTCATTGACATGATTTTTAAGAGTTATTTATTTTTTAATAGTATATTTAAGAGCGGCTTGTGGTATTGATATTACTTGCAATTGTTGTAGATTTTGGTTTGGCGGATTATAAATGTTGTTAATAAAGAAATTAAAAATAGGAGTCACTGTTTTTAATTAATAGATTATACGATTGCTATTGTTTACTTCATTTTATCAGCATAAAAATGGTTTAGGTGGTAGGATTCTTGAGCAGATCGGTGGCAACTGAGACGAGATTCCAGCAGTACATGGTGGTCAAGGTTGGTTCCGACAACCTGATTTTGATTTAGCGGCCACATGTATGTTTTTTGAGAACGAAGGTATGTCCGACGACCTTCTTTTGATTTGTTAAGGAAAGGTGCTTCAGTTTCTATTAGATTTAGCAACTGATGTTGACCTTTTGTAGTTCTGGAGGCTTTAATGATGATTCTAACAGCTACAGTAGCTATTTGTGACACCGTGAGAGGCTATTAGAGGTATTTTTATCGTGTATGTTAGTTATGCATGTTGTAATTGTTTTTTTGGTATGTTATTGAATTGGTGTATTAATTGAATGTATATAAGACACGTTAAATGAAATTTATTGGAATGGGTTGGATTGGTACTATCAAATGTGTATCAACTATGAGTAATAACCAGAATTCTGTATATATTGTTCTTTTGCTGCTAAAATGACTACATATCTAGAGTATATTACTGATAATGTAATGCATTTGCCACTCACTATGGCTAAAACATCATTTTTTAGGATGTAAATGGCAGCAATCATGTTATTCATGAATTCTAGATTTTATCCTTTTTATGCTTTTTTTTTCAGCCATAGTTTTTTTATAGTAGAAAGAGTTCACAATTAACATATTGAATTCTACATAGTGCTTTGTGCTGTGATTTATTTTCTTGTCGTTTTCATGTGGATTCTAATAAAAGTGAATGTAGTATGTATTGTCTGGATTGTTGTGGTAACTCTCTCTGTTCTTACTATTTGATCCACCACAAAGAGCATTGTGTTGTTCAGGTAAATACAAACGTACTTAGTGCTTGATATGTGTTCGATGAAATGCTTGACTGAACACCAGTTTGTCATTTTAAACAAGTAATGTGCTAACTTCTTGAGCCTTTGTTATGATCGATTAGATACTGTGATCTTCATACCATAACATGATTAGGGTGTTTATATATAAAAAAATGAATTTTTATGCATTCAGAATTCAGATTAGTATTTTAATTCTTTTTTATTTTTATTTATCATTGTATTGTAAATGAGTCATGTTCCTTAAGCATCACGAGGTATCTATATCTTATTTAAGAAAATATGTCGGATGTCTGTGTGACTTAATGGTGCTCTAGAAACAGGAGATACTTCTCTTATGTATACATCCGTTTGTAATACAAAAACTGCACATTTGACGCTGTTTTAACGATTGCAAGAAGGTGATCCTGTTGATCTTCTAACTTCCGACCACACAACACTTCCAACAACACCAAACCCAACGAGTAAACATCAGACTTTTCTGTGGGTTTTGTCCCATTGGCAAACATACATTCAGGATCCATATATGTGACAACTCGTATTTTAGAACCTTTCTTTATACTTTGATGTAACTTGTATGAACATTATGTGACTAATTGTTGTGTTTGATTTCGATGAAACATTATGAGTTTGCTATGTTATGTGTTAGGTGAATGTATTGTGAATATGTGTGTATAACTAAGTTTGGTCGCACAACATATGCCCGATCGCACAAACCCTCAGGCCGCACACTTTGTCCATAACCCCTCACCCCTCTCGGCCCAATCTTGTTTGGTTCGAACCCGTGGCCAAGGACAGCCCAAAGCTGGGATTGGCCCACTCCTCTTATACGCATACAAACACCCATTAGTGGGGTTTGTTTCTCATAAAATTGCAAACACAAGAACACACACAAAACCCTAAGCTCTCCTCTCCTCCTTCATGTTCGACGGCAACCCTTCCCCATACTCGAAGCGCTTTTCTCCTTGCTACGCGATCTTCCTTGTCTAGCATCACATCGCACACTTCCGTTTAGTGGTTTGTTATTGTTTGGTCGTATGATCCTTGATGTTTTGTTATCACGTGATTGACTAGGGTTTCATGCTAGAAGATATGTTAATAAATTGTGATCATGGTGTAACACCTCACAAAATCATGTCCAATATTATATAGACACGTGTCATGGACTTTAAATGTGTAATGAATTGTTTCCGAGGGACTAAAATTTGTCAAACAATGCAATGATGTAAATAGAAGGACCAAAAGTGTCAACATGCCAAACTCGTGCCTCTGAATGACCTCCTAAGATGTTCGTATTCATGATTGAATAAATTGACGAACACTGGAAGCTGTTGTGCTTAAAAATGAAAAGTTACGGAGCATAGGGGTTAAAAGTGTCAACATGTTAATTTTACCTCTGAGTGGCCTTCTAACATTCCCAAAGCTTTGTAATACATTTTATTATACCCTCTTATTCGTCTGATTATAAATTTACAATTTCCAACCTAAGCTTGTGATGAAATATTCAAATCCAAGAATTTGGAATCCCATGTGCAAAACCGACAATTTCCATTCAATGACCTCCTTTCACAAGACACCAAGGCAACTAATGCATGGCAATGCATTCTTAGCAATGCAGACCTGATCATGTGGGCCCTTCCTGCTGATAATGACCAGAGATTCGAGATATGATAGGTTGCATGGTCAAATGTTAAAAGTTCTCAAAGTTTTTGTCTTCTGACTAGGGCTTACGGACCGCAAGGAGGCCACCTTACGGACCGTAAGGTGGCTGATCTGGGCGAGTAAAATTTAAAAAGTGGATACGGACCATAAGGCCTTAAGATTACGGTTTGTAAGACCTGTAACTGGGCAGTAAAATGGACAGCTGCAGTTTACAGCCATTCCACCGCCTTTGTAACCTAGTTTTTCGATACCAGAGACTTTGCAACTGGTTTTAACAGTATAGGGACACCTGGAAACATCTGAAAGTGTAGGTCCCTATTCGTATAGATCTTCACAGAATTGTCAATCCAATCAAGTGTGCGGAATCCTCTTGATCAGAATATCACAGAAACAAGTAGAAGAACAGAATTCCAATTCAAACCGGGTTTCTATTGATTATCAATCTCACGAATTACAATCAATCAAAACCCTAACACACACAATTTCGTCCAAGACTATTGCCTCTCACGAAATTCCTCACAAATACTGTTTTGGCTGATTAACCTAAACCCTAAAGCATAACCTTGTTTATATAACACTAGGTTTGCAACTTGGGCTAGGTTAAAACCTCATGGACTGCGAATTGGTCTAAGCCCAATTCGTTCCCCATTAACCCAATTCGTTGGGTTTGGTTAGCCCAAACATTACAACTAACTATTACAAAGCTAAACCTGCTAACTGTTTATCGTTTAACTAATTACATGATATCCAAAGACCAAATCTAAGCTGTTGTCACAAATATGCACCAACAAACTCCCCCTTGACAATAGCTTCATAAAATAACTCTGTCTTCCGTCATCTTGCAATCTTCATGTAGTCGTGCACTGTCTTTGGTCTTTGGATAGCTTCAGCTTTAACAGTCTCTGTCAGAAACAATTGACTTTGACTCCCCCTAAGCTGATGCATCCAATCACCAAATCTTCAAAAACTTTAGAATGGAGGTTCTACCATGCATCCAATCAAAAACTCATCTCTTCACAGCAACTCATCACTTTAACTCCTTAGTAACATACAACTTCAATCTGTATACTATAAAACAAACATCTCGAAAAACCATAAGAATTTTTTCAACAAAGTTAAATAAATTATTATTATTCAAGAGATAGTTAAACTATATCACAGATTAAGCATTTTCAATCTATCACCAACACGCAAAACTTTTTAATCACACACCCTATAACCCGCATGATTTAAAATCTTGAACTCACTTTCCAACACCGTCTCCCCCTATCAGTAACAATTCCTCCAAGAATAACAGTTTTTCGTACGTTAAGAATTTTAAACTGAAAAAGACACTATTTTTGTATTTTTATATTTTCTGAAAGCAAGTAAATAACAAAAGTAATAAACACTCTATTTTTGTGAGAATCACTGGTAAGAAGATCATATCAGCACAATCAAACTGTTTCACACTATTAGATAATTCTTTATTTAGTTTTTCGTGAAAAGCAGTCCAAGACGATTACCAGTATGTTTGTCCACTTAAACAAAATGCATGAACATTTCAAGTACCATTACCGTATGATACGTTAAGGTAATTTTATTACTGGTATACTAGTGTGTCCCACATCAGGATATACCCCCGCGATCAAGGTATGCACAAAGATTCATCGTAGTAGGTGAGTATACTGAATTCATCCATTTTGTTTTTCAACGATAGATAATTGGTGATCAGGTCAGTACTTCCGTACAGCAAAGAGACCAAAATATCTAACGAGGGCTAAGACAAATACCATTTTTGGTACGATTTATGCATTTTGCACTTTTTGAATAACTCTCTAGGAGAGCTTCTTCATTTATGGGATTTGGCATTTTTTGCTCTTTTAAGATATCCTGGTTGTGCCTAGGTCAGCATGTATCTGGATGCAGCAGAAGGACAACCCTGATATCCCAGATGAAATAACAGTATAAAGACTCAAAACCTCAGATTTTGGCAATCTATCAACGCAAGATTTAAGGTCATTAAACCATACACCACTGATGTGTTCCCTACTCATACACAGTTCATTTAGGTTTATATCACATTGGTAAGTTGATTATTTCATGTTTTTTGACTACTGGTACATCGTATGATGAAGCTGCTATCACACTTAAGCAATTTAATTTAGTTTGAGTGTGACAGTCTAACTTGCTAATGTACTATCCTTTCTTCTTTTTCACACAGTGATAACTCATTTTTTATTTTCTATTTTTTTATGTTTTTGATTTTTTAATGTTTTTGTATTTTTGATTTTTAAGAAAAGCAGTAAACTATTTACAAAATTCTTATGAAAAACCAGTTATTCAGGATTCCTCATCCCGTTGAGTTCGACTAAGTGTTCAAAGCGAGCCCTGTCAAATGCTTTAGTATAAAGATCTGCCAGGTTATCTTGTGTGTCGACTCGATGTAATTCAATTAGTCTCTTTTCAGCACAATCCCGTATAAAATGATGACGAATGTCAATATGTTTTATGCGACTGTGTTTCACGGGATTATCTGTTATTGAAATTGTGGCATTATTGTTTATGATAATAGGAGTACGAGTGAAATCCAAACCGTAATCGCGCATCTGCTGTTGTATCCAGAGAACCAGAGAGCAGCAGCTACCCGCAGCAATATATTCAGCTTCACACGTAGAGGTAGATACACAAGATTGCTTCTTGCATTGCCAAGACACAATCCTGCCTCCTAAGAACTGACAACCACCAGTTGTAGACTTTCTATTTGACTTGCATCCTCCAAAGTCTGAGTCAGTGTAAGTGACAAAATTCAGATCACTATCACCTGGATACCACAACCCAAGTTTAGGTTTCCCATTCAAGTAACGAAGAATACGCTTCACTGCTTTCATGTGTGACTCTTTTGGATTCGCCTGATATCTGGCACACAGACATACAGCAAACATGATGTCAGGTCTTGAAGCAGTCAAGTACATTAGAGAACCAATCATTGCCCTGTATTGAGTTGGATCAACATCTTCAGTACTTTCATGATCTGGGCCAAGATTTTGATTTTCACATATGGGTGTGTTGAAAGTAGAGCAATCATTCATTTTGAACCGATCCAAAATGTCATACATATACTTCGTTTGATGAATAAACATCCCATCCTCCTTCGTTTGATGAATAAACTCCGTGCCATTATCACTCCTTATCCTCTTGATCTTTGCATCATGGACATTTTCCAATTTTGTAAAAAGATCTATCAACATCTCTGCTGTCTCATCTTTTGTACCTGGTTTCAACACTAATGCTTCATTTTTGGTAAAATGGACCGAGTGACCCTTGTCGCAGACTTGTGACACGCTCATCAAATTGTGTCTAAGCTGCTCAACATAGTTCACTTTGTCCAGTGTGATCTTCCCATTGGTCACTTTTCCTCGTCCTGTAATTCTACCACCTTTAGCACCCGCAAAGTTCACCTTTCCACCATCATAATCTTCAAACTCAGTTAACAATCTTGCATCCCCCGTCATGTGCCTGGAGCAGCCACTATCAACATACCATAAGTTGATAATCCTCCTTAGCAGCTCCTGCACACACCAACCAAGAAATTAGTTAGATTGGGGGACCCAAGCCTTAATGGTCTTGGGTCGTCCAAATTCACCAACCACTGGAACATCCATCCAATATCCATTACTCCTAATTAGAGTCTTGGATCTTAGACCTGTTGATGGAATTTGATTTTTATTTCCACTAGGTCTTTGGTCCTGAGGGTTCCTATATGTGTTTGGACTATTTGACCTTTGAAAATTTTGATTTTGGTACGTTGATTTTTGATTCCAAGAAGCATGATTGTTATAATTTCTAAAGCCATTGTTATAAAAAGTTCGACCACCATTATTTTGATAATGACCTTGACTTCAGAAATTATTTGAATTATTATTGTTCATTCTTGGTGAACTGCTTCTAGGTCTCTCATATCTGCCTGGTGGAGATTTAGGCTGAAATCTAGGTTGATTTCTTTGAAAACGAGAAACTTGTGGAGTTCCTTTTTCAGCCTTATCTACACCAACAACAACATTCTTTGGTTTCTTAGGCGCTGACTTCTTTGGAGAGTTTGACTCTCTCTCCTTTTTATCACCACTCTTCTCTGGTGACTTCTCTCTCTTCCTCTCACTAACTTGTGCTTCATTCTTTTTGTTAGGACAGCAGCTAGCTACATGTCCCTTTGTGTGACACTTGAAGCACGATCTCTTTTTCGAAGACTTCTTTTCTAAAGCCTTTGAACTTGATTCAGGTTTTGATGATGATGCTTTAGAAGGATTTCGTTCAGTTTGCTTAGTTTCAGAATTTTCTTTGTTCTTGTTTTTAGCAAACTCTACATTAGATTCATTTTCAATAACAGTTGTTTCGTTTTTCATGTCACTTCCTTGAACAAAATTAACCCTTTTAACAAAAGTTGGATTTTTATTCTTAGGATGTGAAGTTTTCTTTTTCAAAACAGGTTTGCTGTTATTATCCTTCTTAGCATCATCACTCTCAGACACATTACCTTGACTTGATGTGGAACTACTTGGTGATGTTGACACAAAGTCTATGAGCTCATCTTCATCAGGCAAGAAAGAATAGTCATGACTAACAGGAGGTGGAACTTCATTGAAACCATGGAATCCCACACTGGTTTTGTCATTACTTTTCTTCAAGCCACCCATCATATGTTTCATAACAAAAGTAGAGTCCCTGAATTGACCTAATTTCTTTTCAAGTTCAACAATTTTGAGTTGTGCATCTGACAGCTCTTTGCATTTTTCAGAAAACTTTTGTTTTCTCAGCCATCATTTCATGAGCTAAGTCTATGACTTGAATTTTTTCGTTTAGTTTGCAGGTTAAAGCTTCAATTTCACTTTCATAACCTTTTATCTTCTTCAAGTATAAAGATTCGTTTCTTTTAGCAAAAAAGTTTGATTCTTTAATGTTAGACATCTCGCCCACCAGACTTTGGTTTTGTGTTGACAACCTGTCTACCTCACCCTGTAGTTCACGACATTTTAAACACAGAGGATTAGACTGTACCTCTCCTGCTTGTTTGTCAAGATTGGCTATTAGCGCTGCAAGTTGAGCTTCCATTCTTTTGTATTTAGCTTCCTTTTCTTCAGCTTTCTTTTCATGGTCAGATTTTTGCTTTTCTTTTTCAGCATCTGTTGTCTGGTCAGCCTTATCTACCTCAGCTTCACTTTTCCTCTCAACTTCAGCATCATCTACTATAGCTTCACCATCATCAACTGGAGTTATCTCTGCCATGAATGCCTGAGTGACATTGTCGTCATTTTCCAAGTGAACACTCCAGTCATATGAACCTTCTCTAGCTGTAGAGATCAGCTATCGAGTTAGAGTTGTTTGATGCATTCCTATTTTTTGAACTCTGACTCGAAGTCTCCTGCTTTTGTTTTTGACATTGCCTAGCGAAATGCCCATAACTTTGACAGTTGAAGCATCTCACTTTGGTCTTATCGAAACCAACAGTCTTTCCTATAAACTTCCTTCCTGTTCGATTCATAAATCTCTTCACTCGTTTAGTAATCATGGCCATTTGCCATTGCAAATCTATATCTTCAAGATCATCAGGGTCAATCTGATCATAGTCTTCATCTAAAGTGGCAGGATCAGATATCTTCCCCTGAATGTAGTTTTCATATGAAGCAACAAATGAAGCAAGTAGAGCAAGATGCTCTTCTGCAGACTTAACACTTATAGGCATTGACTTAACACTACTACTTTGCTTGGAAGCTGATGTTCTCTTGGCTCCTGTTGATCCTCCTGAGGCAGCTACAAAACACACATCACCATCCTCATTCACGGTGACCTGCTCATTTTCACACGATAGAAACGCAGTAGCAGAGTCGCTAGAAGCGTTGTTAGATGAAGAAGATGTAAGCCCATTGTAAATCCCTGGATCTTGAACCTGATCATATCCAGTGTCTTTCTTCTTCATACTGAGCTCATAAGCTCTCAGCTTTCCTACCACTTCTTCAAGCTCTTTTGTCTCATAATATGCTTCTCCCTTGATCATGAGAGTGTAGATATCCCATTTAGTAGGTAAGGCATCGAGCAGTTTGTCATTCTTTTCTACGTCTGTATAGCACTCTATCTCATAATTTTCCATTTCCGACATCAGATGGTAGTATCGAGTGATGATGTCCTCAAGTGACTAATGTTTCATGTACTTGAAAACAGCGAACTGCTTCTTCAGTAGATCAATCTTGTTCTTCTTAACATCTGCATTTCCTGCATATCGCTTTTCCAATGCATCCCACATATCCTTTGAATTAGTGTACTTCTTGAAGGTATGCTTGATGCTATCAGGTAACGACATCTTTATTGCAGCCAAGGCTCTCTTTTCAGCCTCATACATCTTTTTATCAGCCTCTTGCATGTTCACATAGGCTGTTCTACGTGGTCTACCCTCAAAGTCGTGAGTAGGGTTTGTGTACCCATCTTCAATACATATCCACATACGAGTGTCCTGATATTCAACGAAGGATTGAAAACGATCCTTCCATGTCAAATAATTTTCCACCTTCATCATCTTAGGCGGTTTGTTGGTTGTGCCAACTTCATGCTCCATTTTCAAAAGCTCATTCAAAGTAGACATGTTCGACATTTTAAACGTTGCAGACTGATAAAACCGTACAAAATATATCCGAAAACAGTGGTTACCAAATTACACCGTTAGAATCGTCTCGAAAAGACGAATCCAATGATATATAATGTCGAAAACCGAATTCGGGATTTTCCAGAGGTTTTTTTTCCTAAAAATGCAAGGAATTTAACGGTGCAGACGGTTCTGTCAAACGAGCTACGGATCAATTTCTATTTGCAAAACAGTCAAATTGTATCGACACTTGCCAACTGAAATTCCACCCCTTAAATTCACTGTTAATTATGCTGTAATTGTGATTAATTTCGCTGGCCTGTTATTTGTTTCAATTTCGCTGATCAAAGCTCGCTGAAAGGTCAATTTCGTAGGTCAAATTCGCTGGTCAAGTTCGCTGGTCAAATTCGCTGTATATTTCGCTATTACGACGACCAGTAAAGTCGCCGAAAACCGTAATAATTTCGCTACGGAAAATTATACGGTTACCAAAGTCGCCTTTGGATTTAACTTCGCCGGTAATTTCGCAGGTCCAGATAATTTCGCAGGTCCAGATCAGTTATTTAATTTCGCAGGATCTGATCAAATCTTTTCTGAATTCAGCAGTTTTTTTCCTGATTTCGTATCAATTTCCTGCAAAATCGAACAAGCAAATCAGCAAACTTTTGACAAAATTCTGATAAACTTAATGAAGAACATGAAGACAATCTTCGAATCTTCAAGGAATTCAGCCAAAAATTCTTCCAGAATCAACCAAAAACTTTCCTGGAAACCCTAAAACCTGCAAAATAGCAAACAATCAATGCAGAAGATCAAAAACAGCCAAAAAAATTCAAAAATTTATATCAAACCAGCCAAAAAATTTCGAAACCCTAATTGTCAGATTTAAAAATTTTGAAAATCTCCCTGTTTCTGCCAAGCACAATTCTGAACCGAGCCTTCAAGAGCCTAATGCTCTGATACCAATTGTAGGTCCCCTATTCGTATGGATCTTCACAGAATTGTCAATCCAATCAAGAGTGCGGAATCCTCTTGATCAGAATATCACATAAACAAGTAGAAGAACAGAATTCCAATTCAAATCGGGTTTCTATTGATTATCAATCTCAGGAATTACAATCAATTAAAACCCTAACACACACAATTTCGTCCAAGACTATTGCCTCTCACGAAATTCCTCACAAATACTGTTTTGGCTGATTAACCTAAACCCTAAAGCATAACCTTGTTTATATAACACTAGGTTTGCAACTTGGGCTAGGTTAAAACCTCATGGACTGCGAATTGGTCTAAGCCCAATTCATTCCCCATTAACCCAATTCGTTGGGTTTGGTTAGCCCAAACATTACAACTAACTATTACAAAGCTAAACCCGCTAACTGTTTATCGTTTAACTAATTAAAAGATATCCAAAGACCAAATCTAAGCTGTTGTCACAAATATGCACCAACAGAAAGCAACATTGGGACATATGGATTGATCTTGGAGCATGCATTTTCCTATATAAGGGCCTTATAGTTCACTTGTTCATTTGCACATTTGATTTTCACTTCAAAGCTTACTCTTGGAAGCCTCCTGGAGCTTAAGGAAGCTTTCTCAAGTTTCAAACTCGTGCTAAGGACTCTAGTAAGTGTTCTTAGCTTCCTAAGTTTAAGTTTTATTAGCTTAATGACCGAAAGTCAAAGCAATCGTAATTAAGCTTTGACTTTGTGATTAATCACAAACGGTCCAGCCAATATTCGAATTGAAAGTGGCAATGTGTTGGTAATTATGTAGGTAATAAACCCTTAAAAGGGCACCTTCTAATTATCACATTATCTCAGTCAATTGTCGGGTCAAACATATTAATAAAAATTCAACAGAATCAAGTCTTTACAAATTAATTCATAACTAATAATGCAGAGGTTATGGAACATGTTTTAACACTAAAATAACTTGGTAAATAATATAAGAACATGTCTAGGCATGTTCAACCCGACAATTCTGAGTATAGGCTCGGTTCGCAACCGAAAGTCGCAAAAGTAGACTTTTTCTTTGACTTTCAGTTCTGACCCGATCTAGCTTAGTTTAGTTATGCCTTAGGGTTCCCTTGGGACCACATTGCATGTTAGTATAACCCTCTGATATTATACTATATGGTTCCTTTTAATTCTGAATCATTTGCATGTTTCCGTTAAATGCTTAAAAGTTGACCATTATGCCCTTTTGATATTAAAACGAGATTTTTGAAAATGTGAGAAGACAAAAACCTTTATTACTGATATTTAAGTATGTCCTAAAAATTTGACATCAGTTTATGGTCTAAATTAGGAGTTGTTGGGATTGAACCCTACCAGAGGAACAGATGATGTAAAGCCAAAACCGGATCAGGGCAGTGGATCCATAATAAGCAGCTGTTTACATTAGACTTTCCCCTTGGAAGTGATTTGAAGAACATCTGATGGCCAAACCACTGTCCTGTACAACTGCCGCCTTGCAACTACTGACCACACTAAAGTACTGAGGAAGATTAAAAGTTGTCGCTCTATCTATTGCTGTCTCTCAAGTGCTGCTGAAGACACAAACACTGCTCATTCAAGGACTGATCACCTTTGAAGAAAGCACTGATGATTGTTGTTGAGCATCAGTGCTTAGGCTACAACAGTGGAACGTGAAGCAGTTGTTTTCTCATGTTTTGTATTGTATTTATAATCAGTTGTTAGGACATCAGTAGTTGTGTAAGGTCAGTAGATACAGGTTGTTAGGCTGTTAGACGTCGCTTTCATGGTGACGTCAGCTGAGATACCTCAGTAGTTTGGTTTGCCTATAAATGTAACAGTACCCTGTACTGTTACATTTGATTGACTGAGCGGGTTCTTCTCCTCATGTCTAATCCTTTCATCTTGTGTGCAACCAACCTTGAGGCATCAGGCTGAGGGGGAGTATAGTTTGTAAGCATGACTGTAATCTTTTGCTTTGATTTGTAAATCTTTTGACTCTATGTGAAGCAATTATCAAACTATTTTCTCCTTTGATTGTGTTTACAAAAGTTTGTTTTCATTTCCGCTGCACTTAACATGTTTTCATATTCATTGATCATTCGTTTCAAACAAACAAACACTATCATGAGAGCCTCCGATCCTAACAATTGGTATCAGAGCCTGGACAGTCAAATTCGATCTAACAATCAATTTGACATAGCAGTTCAGCTCAAATTTCATTGATACTAAGGTTGGTCGTATTTGTTGAAAAACAGAGTAAGGAGTAATAACGTTCAAAGTTGTTTATTCAAATACTCTGTAAAACAACCAAGATGTCATAAGACACACAAAATTCACATAACAAGTGATGTCATGCATAAATCACCAATAGTTTCAGATCTGGAAACTTGTTTGATGACTTTGGTGTAATTATTCTCTTCACAAAATTGATTTCAAATGTTATTATGAAGTTTGTGTTGTTTTCATCATAACTGCAACTAAGGTGTTCACCTCATGGTTGACAAAAGCCTATGTGCGGATAAAAGCACTAGTGTCTTTGTTAACATAAAAAGAGGGAAATCAAAACTTTAGTGATTTGAATCTTATGTATTGAAAAACAGGTTGAGTGTCCTCTAAAAGGACCAAAATCAATTGTGTTAAGAATACATTAAGAAAATCAGCAGTCAAAATATCCAGATCATGAGTAATGTGAAATTTGGTATAAGCATGTGCAAAAATGACCAAATCTCTCAAAACATTGCTGAAAATGATTTTGGATTGAGTATTTTTTCTTTGAAAACCTTCCAGTAAAAGTTTCAATACTTTTCTGTGGAAAGGGTAAAAAGGGAAAGAAGAAAAATTACAAAAACTCAAAAATGTGTTTATCTCAAAACTTTTGAAATCAAAAGAAAAGAGTATAAACGTAAAACACTTAAGAGTCCAAAATTGGGTGAATATTGGTCATCAAGCAACTATGTGCATTCATTGATTCAGGGAAATTCAGGTAACGAAAGTATCACCAGTGATTAAACTTACAAAGAGGACTAGACAAAATTTTTCAGGGTCATCACATGGTAACAAAGTCTATAACAGGACTTTCAAAACTTATGTGTACATGTCTCCTCATTTTAGCAATCAATTGACAAAGAAATGGTCTCAAACAGTGGTTGTTCAAATCATTGACCATTTTCATAAGACTTGAGAATGATATGACTATGAGCTTTATTAAAAAAAAAATGTACCAGATCCTTTTTGATGTCATTTTCAGAATAACCTTTTTTTTTTTAAAAGGTTTTTCTCAATAAAACAGGATATATTATTCTCCATTTTTATGAGAATGATATATTTTGAAACTTCTACTTGTTTTTTTTGTAAAAGTTTCATCTCCTGTCAGGATGTATTTCTCTTATGTTGTGATGATACTATCCTGGAAAATAGCTCAAAAGGAAATGTTACATGTGTCAAGGTCATGTCAAACTCAAGTTTGTTTTATCACAGATCAAAGATTGATTGCTAACAGACCTTAAAATACTTGACTACTCATGTTTTATTCAAAAGGTTAGAACACAAAATGGGTGGTCAAAGTAAAAGGTTGCCATCATCTGGGATACTCAACTACTGTCAAAATTTATCAAATGTTTAAACTGGAAATAGATAAGTAGTAAAACCTTGAATACAAATCCCTGTAAAAAAATCTGCTAATATGTTAATCTTGATAATATGCATCTAAAATGTGTTTTGTCAAGGATGTGACTTTGCAGGTATCTCATTATCACCATCAAAAGATGTTGGACATGATACTGTGTTATCACAGGACAAAATCATCTTCTTCATCAGAGCAGCAGATGTTCAAAACTTCTGTCAAAGCTTATTCACTGCTGCACCAACAGTTGTTGACCAAAGTAGCCCTCTAAACCGTGCCACTACCATACCCCTAACCACTGTTGATAAAAATCCATTAAAATGGATAAGAATCATCTGTGTGCCGTACCTATTCTTCAAAACCTTCCATCCTCATTTCAAACAGCTGTTGGATCATCAAAAGTCACCAACAGTTGTTAGCTCAGATGACTCACATCTGCAGCTTCACCTTTTGAACACCAATGCCATTTTAGAATTCGTTCATGTTTCCATTCTCTTGACAACATCAATTGAAGGGATTCTTATAAAAAGTTTATCCCAAAACCATTGTCTTCTTCTTGACTATCTACCATTCCATCAACATGTCATGTACTTTTGAGGCACTTAAAGACAGAAAGTTGGGTAATTGACAAGGAAGAGGAGCTTCAACAGTTCAAAAACATTGCATATGTTGGAGCATTGTTGTCAAGATGTGTGATACTCAAAAAGGGCATAAGCAGGCAATTGTTGCAGAACCACTGCTCTGAAGATTACTATGAAAATACAACATGCTGAACAGCCCAAATATCCATCATCTCACAATATGTTATTGGATTTTGATATAAAATGCTCAAAAGATTGTTTTTATGCAGGGCAGTCAAGTAGCTAAAATATATCATAAAAAATTCAATATCTCACTCCATCATCACATGACATCAGACACCACCTTGTGGGGGATTGCTATAAAAAGGTTTGATTTTATCTTTAACATGTCCATCCTAAAGATCAGTTAGTAGATGTACAAACTTAAGAATTGGATTCATCTACTGTTAAAAACTTGATCCCTATGATTGGAGTGCTAAACATGGATTAAAGCAAGCTTTCTTGTGTTCCATGTGTAAATAGCATAAAAAATGTTTTTAGAAAAATCAAAATAACCTTAAAAAGAGTTTAAAATTGAATTTTTTCAATAAATCCTCAAAGTCTGTTCAAAGCACTGATGACATTAAAACTTTGTTAAATAGTAAAATCTATCCACTGCCAAAGTGTATTCTCTAATTGTGCAAAACACTGATTTACAACAGAGGTTACACGTGGACAGATGTTATTCAACAGTTGTGTGCATCAGTTGCCATGATCATTTTTTTTTCAAATAAATGGCCTTACACCTGAAACATTTACAAGGCTATCAAAAATTTCCAAAAACAAAAGCAGAGGCTCCTGAGCAGACTTTAGCAGCTACCACTGCTCCTCAGGCACCTGCTGCTGAGCCCACTGCTCAAGGTGATCACAGCAGTAACACAACTGCTGTGAAACCCACACCTAAATCCACAAAAAGACCAAAACAAAAGAAAATTCAAAAACCCCCCAAACCTACAATAAAGGCAACTCTGGAAGATGAGATCCCAGAGCAACTGCCAGTGACAACACAAAAGTCACTAGAAACCACTGCTGCTACTTCCTCACAGCAGATGGTAGAAAGGTCTCAACCCATGCCTCAAACTCCTCCTGCTTCTTCTCAAAAAGGACAGGTTGTAAGAACAGGGACACCAAATTATGATGCTCTGGAATCACTTGATTCCATCATCCACAGTCCACTGCCCGGGGCAAATTCACTTTCAACTCTCATCATCATTTCACAAATATCACATCAATAATGACCTTGTTGCATGCTTTGGATATAACTCAGACATAAATCAGTTCCTCTCAACCACCTATCACTGAGAGTACACTCCAACAAGTGACTGAGTCTGATGCTTATACCTCTGCTATCCCAGCAACAACTGAGGAGGTTACACCCCTTGAGTTACAAGTAACTCTTGGTGGTAGTTCAAGTGAAGCAGCTGCTACAAGTGCTGAACCCACTGGTTTGCACTTGGACAGTAGTTTCATCAATAAGACTTCCTTGAAGGCAATTTCTTCACTGGGAACTCTTGTGTATCCAGTCTTCACTGGTTCACTAAAAAGTGTTTCTCATTACGAAGAAAGAAGTCCCCAGTACCAAGAAAAAGGGGCATCAGTGGTTAATGTTTGGAGTATACTCCCTACATCTACCACTGATAAAACCACTGCTAGTGGGAAATCAGATGATCCCATTAAGTTGGGTGATGGTTTAATGTACCAAGAATTGACGGCTAGAATTGATAAACTGGATACATCTGTTGCAGAAATCAAAGACATGCTGCAACAGTTGTTGAAAGCACAAACGGTACCATTCACTGCTGCACCATCTCCAACAGCTACTCCATCATTTGCTCCTACTCCAGATGAGCTGTGGAATTTGTTTCAACCCCTGCACCTATCTTCAAAAGAGTTGATGATGCCAAAAAGGGGAGAAAAATGACTCTGAGGAAAATCTCTCAGTAACTTCTGCTGAAACATCTGTCAAAGAAAAGGAAAAGGGAGGTGATGAAACCCTGAAAATTCAAGCAGATGATGAAGATACACAAATGAGGATCGTTCAAAGTCAATTCAATTCAGCTGGTCTCAAAACCACTGCTGATATTAAAAGGGTAAGGGATGAGAGCAGAGCTTTGGTTGAGAAAAAGATAGTTCTGCAAAAAGAAAAAGAAGAGGTTGGTACTTCATTAAAGAAGAGTCCTGTTAGAAAAACAAGGCAATCAACCACCACAGCTTCTACAACTAAACCGGTTACTACTTCAACCACAACTTCTGTTTCCACAAAATCACTTACACCACCTCCACCATTAACGACATCTGTCAGTCAAACAACTGCCACCAATACCACATCAACACACACCACAACCACTGCCATTCCTACTAAATCAACCACTGCCACATCTAAAACATCACAAACACCACAAACATCACTTGCTGTCATCCTTTATCAAAGAAGGAAACAAAAGCAAATGAATGAAGAGACAGCTCAGGATAAAGCAGCAGGGGATTACATTATAAAAATGGTTCTTCAACAAATGCTGGCTGAAAATCCTGAATTATCAAAGGCTGTAAACCCTGTCCAAGCAGTCTTTACCAGGCTTTCATCTCCAAACTCATCAGCTAATAAACCTCTCCCAAGAAACCCATTAGGTTCAAAAATACTAAAGTGGAAGTCTGATCAAAAGACCCATGTATTGACTCTGCTCAGATCTAATGGTGTAGTGAAGCACATATCAAGGGAACAAGCACTGGGCCTGGGTGTTGAAGATCTGCAAGATCTCCTTGAGCTTACACTTTGCAGGGATGAGGAAGACTCAAGTTCCAAGGACTTTGAAGCAGAATTTAAAAGACAAGCTTAGGAACTTCTGATGGTAATAAAGATCCAGAATAATGAAGGGTTTTGGCATCATCTGTTCCAGGGGGAGATTGTTGGGATTGAACCCTACCAGAGGAACAGATGATGTAAAGCCAAAACCGGATCAGGGCAGTGGATCCATAATAAGCAGCTGTTTACATTAGACTTTCCCCTTGGAAGTGATTTGAAGAACATCTGATGGCCAAACCACTGTCCTGTACAACTGCCGCCTTGCAACTACTGACCACACTAAAGTACTGAGGAAGATTAAAAGTTGTCGCTCTATCTATTGCTGTCTCTCAAGTGCTGCTGAAGACACAAACACTGCTCATTCAAGGACTGATCACCTTTGAAGAAAGCACTGATGATTGTTGTTGAGCATCAGTGCTTAGGCTACAACAGTGGAACGTGAAGCAGTTGTTTTCTCATGTTTTGTATTGTATTTATAATCAGTTGTTAGGACATCAGTAGTTGTGTAAGATCAGTAGATACAGGTTGTTAGGCTGTTAGACGTCGCTTTCATGGTGACGTCAGCTGAGATACCTCAGTAGTTTGGTTTGCCTATAAATGTAACAGTACCCTGTACTGTTACATTTGATTGACTGAGCGGGTTCTTCTCCTCATGTCTAATCCTTTCATCTTGTGTGCAACCAACCTTGAGGCATCAGGCTGAGGGGGAGTATAGTTTGTAAGCATGACTGTAATCTTTTGCTTTGATTTGTAAATCTTTTGACTCTATGTGAAGCAATTATCAAACTATTTTCTCCTTTGATTGTGTTTACAAAAGTTTGTTTTCATTTCCGCTGCACTTAACATGTTTTCATATTCATTGATCATTCGTTTCAAACAAACAAACACTATCATGAGAGCCTCCGATCCTAACAGGAGTTATGCTCGATATCGTAAATTGAAGGTTTTTTATTAATTAAATGGCATTTTTAGTATAAATCACATTCAAACCCAACTTTTGTCACCAAACTTTATGCCTACTGATATAGTATAATATTTAGGTATTTTTGGAAATTTTGGTCAAATTTTATACTGATTATGTTATAGAGTTTTAATGTAAATTTGGTATTTACGAAAATGCCCTTTTCTTGGATAAAATGAGTTTTATATAACATTTTGTTACCAAACCTTTTCCTACTAATTTCATATGATAAATAAAATACTTTTAGCATTAGAGACTGATCAAAATCTCAGATTTCCTTAATTAACCCGAAAATCGTCAAATACCGACTTTTACGATTTTTAAACGCATAGTATGGGTTAAAACTATATTTGACACTTAAGACTCATTACCTACTGATATTATAAGCAAATTTTTATACTTTAACAGTAAGCAAAAGATTTGAACTCAGTTTTCCAAATTTGACCCTTAAAGCTTATGTGAAATGACCAAAATGCCCCTACGGTGCATAGTTTGGCTATAAATGATAAATTTCACATATATACAATATCTTACTGATATAACTTGCAAAAATAAATATTTTTACTGATAATTTTAGACCAGAACCTCATATTACTATTTAACCTCTTTTATAATCTTTAAAATGACCAAAATACCCCTTCGGGGTTTAAATTGATTTTAAATCCGTTTTGGGCATAATATAATATATCCTACTGATATCACAACATATTAAAAGCATATTAACTTGTGGAACTTGTTCATGACTCATTTGGTTACCCGTTATGCATTTTTCGTATTCGGTACGGTTTATGTAACTAGTTTGCATAAATTAACCGAAACGGGTCAAACCTTATCATTTTTACTTCAAAATCCAGAATGTATTTAGTTTACCCATTTTATACAAGTAGTCATACTTGTTGGGTCTAAATCACATTCTAATCCGGCCTTCGCTTAATCTTGCGTTTTGAACCGTATACCTTTCTTTAAAACTAACCGGTCTAAGTTATAACTTAAATAAGACCCGTTAGGAATCTAATAGGTTATTAAAACCTTCGTTCCAGATTAGGAGCCTGGTAAAAGCTATCTGTACTTGCTGATTGATATACGGCTGGGATTAAAATTTTATTTTAAGCTCAGGTAAATACTTTTAACTTATTTTCCGTTATACGGGCTTGGGATACGGTATTATAATAATACCGCTTGGTGGGGTATTGAATGTTTAATCGATTAGTGGTTAAGCTATTGAAATAACCCGTTTTAATCTGTCTTGTTTGATGCAATGCCTTTGGGGGGTTAATGACCATGTCCTGGATATCCTCGGCTCATTTATTAGAAATGGCCACGGCTTAAGCACGGGGTGTAGGCATACACCTGACAATTGTGTATGTATAAACGGTATCTCACATATCTTGTGGGCATATACTTGTGGTGTGTCAATTAGTCTAATCCGGCTCTTCTAACCGGGTCCCGAATGGACGACAAACATGTAAAACTGTATACAAGATTATTTAAATAATTGTCCCAAGTTATAAAAGAATTTTGTGCCTTGTGCATTTAAATCATTTTTATAAACACTTTTCAAAAGAGTCAGTTAATTGTATTTACCAGTGTAAACTGACGTATTTTCCAAAAAGGTTAAGTGCAGGTACTACGCGAAATGGGCTGGCTACTCCTAGTATCAAATAAAGAGTCTTGCAAGCTTTTGATGCTTAAATCTGTTGAACACTATTTCTTTTTTTTAGATCCGCCCGTGGATCCACTTACAATCCGTTGTGTAATATTTTATGTTACTTTCAATTCGGTTTGTATAAATTACTTTTAGACTTCCGCTGTGCATTAAACTGTGATTAACTGACTATGATGATATCAACTACGTCACGATACTCCCCACCGGGCCCACCGGTAATACATGGAAATATCGGGGTGTGACAGGTTGGTATCAGAGCCAACATTGAGTGAATTAAACACTAGCCTTTTGTGTTTAATCTTAATGACACAGTTTCCACATTCCTTGACCTCCGCGTCTAGTCAAATGACTTAGGACTAATCCGAATCTTATTGCTTTCTTTTGTTGGTTTATTTTGTTTGTTTTGGCAGAAACAAAAGACAATGCCGCCACGATTCAGAGGAAGAGGTGGAAGAGGCAAGGCGCCGATAACTGCTCCAAATGACCACGAAGCTGGGCCATCACACAGGTGCACACCGTCCGCATCAATCGGATCGAGTCCTCATGAAGACTGGAGGACCTACCTAGAGCCAGCAAGACACTCTGTCTCGCTTAGCTCTTCACCTTCGTACCCCGATTCATTCGGACTCCATCAGGACAACGAGTCCGACCACTCGCGCCACTCCTACCTCCCGTTGCAGCGTTCGGGTTCTCACCGTGCCTTTCAGGACCCGACCCCTTACTTCCAGAGCCGGTTCAATCCGGTAAGCAAGGTGCAAGAACCAATGGGTTATAACCTATTGGGACCAGAAGATCATTTTTCCGATGACCAAGAAATGGATATGGACGAAGATCCGGATCCTGCCGAGCCACCATCTGGGACGCCCACACATCCCATCGAGATTTCTGACGGATCATCTTTTCATGGTTCGCCATACAGGGGCCCAGACAGTTTTGCAGAAAGGTGGGCCACATACCACTGGGAGTTCACTCCCCCTTTCAACCCACCTCAACAGCAACAGCAGGATCCCTCTGAGGATTTGCGTTTCAAGGCAGTTACTGTTGGTGCACTACATCTGTCGACTTCGTCTTGTATCGAGTCTTAGACTAGATAGATTAGATCAGGGCACTTAGAACGAGAAAATATGAGAGAATTAGAAGATTTCGCTTGAAAGTATGTAATGTATTTGAGTTTTCGCTTGAAGCAGCTCAAGCGAAATCATCATATCAGATTTCGCTTGAGTGATGTTGAAGCGAAATCTCAAAGTCTATATATAGAGGTTAGTGTCAAGCGAAATCATAGAGGTAACATTTGAGTGATTTCCATACCGAGATGCTGCCGGTGTGAGAACTGATTGTATTTGTGTTCATATCAATACAAATCAGTGTTAAAGTGAAGATTCAGCTGTGTTTAAGTCAAATACTTGTTTTCCGCACCTGTATTTGATGGAATTCCTCTGAACCGACTCGTTTAGGTCGTGTACCCGATCCTTACAATTGGTATCAGAGCTCAGGAGGAGGAGTTCTGCAAAATTCAGCCGAAATTGATCAAAATTTCTTACTTCTACATCTTCTTTTCTTAGTTCAGAAATATTTCACGGTCAAAATTGATTCAATTTCTCACGGATTGTTTAAAAGTACTAGATAACAAACCCTTGAAAGTTTCACGGCAAAATTCGACCTAAAAGTGATCAAAATCGACATTTGAATGGAGTTCGCTTGAACAGTTCAGTATTATTGAACGATTTCGCTTGAAACTTCAAGCGACACTTAACATTTCGCTTCAAACAGAGTTCGTTTTCGCTTCAAGGTTATCGCTTCAAGGTTTTCGCTTTAAAAAAAGTTTCGCTTGAACGAGTTCGCTTCAAAGAATTGATTAGTCTCGCTTCAACCAGTTTGACAGATTATTTCGCTTGAAGAAAGTTCAGTTGACCAGTTCGCTTGAAAGCTACAAATTGACTATTTCGCTTGAAAGAATCTGTTATTGAAACATGGATAACGATTTCCACAACGCTTTTGCAACATCGCCTAGTTCATCTTCCATTGCTCAGAACATGAATTCAGAAAACGAAACGGGGACGACTCAGAAACCCCCGAAGCTAATGGGAATTGAAGAATACTACGGATGGAAAGATAGATTCGAAAACTGGGTGCAAGCAAATCATCTAAGATCATGGGAATGTATTCTGACAAAGTATACTCCACCACAAACCGAAATGCAGACTGAAAAACAGATTTCAGATTTTAGTAAGGAAGAACGAGAAATATACCGAGCTGAAAAGATGATGATCAGTTTACTTCAACAGGCCATCAAAGAAGACATTTTCATACTACTTCAACATGACAAAACATCACAATCAATATGGGATGCTCTAAAAATCAAGGTTGAAGGTAGTACGAGTATGATTAAAAGTAAGAAGGCATTGCTTAAAAAGGAATTTGATTTGTTCACAAGTTTGCCCGGAGAAGATACGAAGAAACTCATTGAACGATATTGTCACTTAGTGAGAACAATGTCAATGATGAGCATTAAAAAGGAAAATGATGAATGGGTGGATAAACTTGCTGATGCATTACCTCAGAAAGAGTGGGGAACCTATTTGATGATACTGAAGAATACTGGAGTTTATGATAGATTGTCGATCTCTCAGTTCATTGAAAAGATTGAAAGTCAGGATTTGGAACAGCAGAAGATTGCAAGGATGAATAATCCAAGTGGTCAACAAGATGTAAAGATGTATTACAAGGGTAGTGTTCCGACTTCAGAAGCTGAGAAAAGTCCGAAAATTCAGACTGCATACAGTGTTGGTGTTGGGGATACTACAGAAAAAATTGATCAAAGCATAAACAAAAGCAGTGGATTCTCATCTTATCCAAGTGTCAATCCAAAGACTTCATCAGAAAGTTTTCAGTCTCAAAGCACAAAGATGGGAAATGGTTGTGTGATTCAATGCAACATAGCTCTAAATCTTCCAGAAGGTCAAAGTTTTTCTGAAGACATTGCAAAAGATCATATGGCTTTACTTGGTTCTGTGCTTATCTCATATGAAGGTTTAGTGGCTGGTCGAATTGGAAATCCTATGCTTACCAAAGAGGATTACGACCAAATAGATGCAGAAGAGATGGAACTAATGGATATCAAATGGTGTCTTGCAAGTGTTCTTAGACGTGCTGAAAAGTTCAAGACAATTACTGGGAGAAATGATTTTCTTGATGCTTGTGTTTCTACTTTAGGTTTTGATAAATCTAAAGTTACTTGTTTCAGGTGCAGTGAAAAAGGTCATTTTAAGCGGGAGTGCAAGAACAGAGAAGTTAGTGGTGCTCAAAATCCATTTGGAAAAGATGACTACTATCGGAAAGCCATTTATCAGCAAGTTGGTCAGACACAAGAATTACAAACGGCTCATGGTAGAAAGATTGAAGATTCAAAGAAAGGATGTTTGGTAGATTTCAACTGGAGCAACTACATTTCTTCTAACAGCACAGCATGTTTAGTGGATCAAAATGATGAACAACTACCTGAAGGATTCAGCTGGGATATGTTTGTTGATGAAAAAGGGGATTTCAAAGCTTTCATTGCAAAGATTGTTAGAAAACCAGATTTGTTTGCTACTTGGATGAGTTCAATTGGTGAAAAAGTGAAAGATCAATCGATTACATCTGAAGAAAGTTCAGAAAGTGCTGATTCTGAGTCATTAAGTACAGATAAGAGTGTGCAAAATGAGGATATTTCAGAAAAGGAAGTTGCATTTGATCAAACACCATCAGATTCTGGTGTTTCAGATGCTGAGTCTGAAAAATCTGTAGAGTTTGATCAAACACCGATTGAGAATAGCAGTGATGATGAGGAAGAGAAACATATTAATATTGATAAAAAACATCTTTCTCCTGAAAGTTTTCATTTTTATTTTGCAGATCGCATGAAGAAACTGAAGGAGAAACAAGCTGCAAAAGAACAACAACAAGATGAGAAGTTTGAAAATGTTGTTCAAAATGAAGAAGTTAGAAGTGTGGATGAAGAAAAGGTGATTGAAACTGAGAAAGTAACTGGAGTAGAAAAAGTGATTGAAGTGGTAAAAACAATCGAGATTGAGAAGATTGTTGAAGTTGAAAAGCCTTGCAAGAAATGTTTGGAAATTTGTAAGAATTGTGAAGAAAAAGATGTGATTATGTTTGATAGAAAAAAACTGATAGAAAAGCTACTATCTGACATCAGCTATGTGAAAGAATCGTATAGTGTGTTGAACAGAACTGTGACAGGTCTTCAAACAACAAACTCTGAAAGAGAAAAGGCGTTAACGATGACGAATTCTACGTTGATGGCAAAGCAAAAGGCAATTAATCATTACATCGAAGAAAATGCTAATCTAAAGCAAGAGTTGGAGAAAGAAAAGATTGAGAATGAAAGAATCAGAAGGTTATTACTGAGTTATTCTTGTTCTGATTACGTTATTGATCGAGTTTATCCTACTGTTGCAGGTTTTGAAGCATTTCAGGATGAAAAGACAAAGAATGAGACTGGTAAGAAATCGACTGTTAAATACAACAAGTGTCCGCCTCCTATCTGGGAAGGGTATTCTCCTAGAAAACCAAATGAGGAGCAAGTCGAAAAAGCAGTCAATATAAAGTTAAAATCCGAGACAACTGACGTTTTACCAGATAACATTGATATCACGTTTACCTCGTCTGATACTGATCATGAGTCTGAGTTAATCAAAAAGGTGGTCGATCAGGTGTTGGATACTGAGGAGGTGTCTGAGTCAAAGTTTGAGTCTGGGGGTTCAAGTTCGTCAGTCAACAGTTCAAAATCATCGGGAAAACGGGTTTATAGTAAAGAATTTTTGTTGTCAAAATCTAATTTGAATGACGAAACATTTGAAGTTGCATATACTTTGAATGATTCTGACAAATTATATTTTGATAAAGAATTCCCAATTAGAAGTGTTCGGTTTGACATGATTAAAAAGGTTTTCAAAATGACAGAAATTAATTTTTCTGAAATTAAGGATCTAAAATCTATTGAAAAACCTAAAAAATATACTTCTAGAGTTCAACAAAGGTTAAACAAGAAAAAAGGAAAAAAGAATTACAATTATGATTCTAGTTTTCAAAAGAAAACAAATCAAAATTGTAGTTACAGAAAGAAAGGTCTTGGTTTTACTCCACCTGAAAATCGTAAAAATGAAAAATATGTTAGAGATTTTAAATCAAAAATGACATATGTTGCAGGAAAAAGCTATGAAGAGGAGTCAAATAGCTTATCTTTGAAAAAATCAAATCAAGAGTTCCTTGCTGAAAGGAAAAGGACAGCAACTGGAGTTTTTCAAACCAGAGACACAAGAACTTGTTTTCAATGTCAAGTTGTTGGACACATCGCTCACAATTGTCCAAACAAAGTTAACAAAAAACAGGGAGTATCCGAAAAACTTAAAGAAAAAGTGGTTGAAAAGAATGATTTACCAACTACAAACTTCAAAATTTTTGAAAATTCAAAGAATGAAGTTGGTGAAAATTCTAAAAATTTATACAAAAAGAAGGCAAAAGAAAATCAAAAATGGATTGTTAAAAAATCAGGTGAAAAATCTGACAATGAATCTGATTCCACAAAATCAGAGGAGTCACAAGATGAGATCAAAGATTTGATGAATGATGTTGATATTAAATCATTGAGTGTGGAAGAGATTAAACAAATGGTTGATAAAGTAGAAATCTCAGATTTTGATATTGAAAAAACATTCAATGAAAATGTTAAGAAAATTTTCAAGAAAATGATTGATGGGAAAGTAAAGGGGGTTAAAGATTTTTATGCAACTAAAAAGGCAACTTACAACCCTACTGCTCAGGAATTGGAAGCCACCAAGTCAAATAAGACTTGGGTGGAAGTTTGCTTTCCTTAAAGTCTTAGGACTTGCCGGAGATCCCAAGTTTATATCGTGGATCAGGAATCGGCATTTTTCTAATGTTTGAAGTTTTTGGTTAAAAGTTTTTGATAGTGTTTGGATGTTTACAGGTTGGATGACTACGCCGGAGCTTCCAGGTTGGTAAGTGCGAAGCAGGAATCGGCATTATGATTGGTAAAATGGTGATGTAGACGTAACATTCCTACATGTGGTAATTTTTACAATTGGTATAGAAAATGCTTACATGAAAAAGGTTAATCAAGGTCATTAAGTTGAACTTGATTGGACCATACTTACAATTGGTATTTCGAATAGACAATGTGATGAACCACACTCCGAATCTTCAAATGATTATATCATAAAAACTTATTTTCCGGAAAAATCATTTTGATTAAAACAAACTTAAGTGTTTTGAAATCTAAATGAGAAAATAGTTTTGTGATAGGGGGAGTTCTGATTGTTTATGCCAAGGGAATGGCGATTTGATGCGATTCGATATCAGTTGTCACTTTATTGTACAGTTTAGTTTCAAATTTCCTAAAATGTGTTTGCATTTTAGGGGGAGTAAAAATTTTCAGAAAATCCAAAAACATTTGAAAATTTGAAAAAGACAAAAACATGATAAAATTCAAAAATGAGTTTTTGTTGCATATAGAGGAAATGATAGTACATCAGTGGACTATCACAACATGCTAAAGAAATGGAAAGTTAAAAAGTGATAAACGGTCTCACTGATGATGTGCCAGTAGGTTTTTGCACATTTAGTAGATTGTGACGAGATATAAACCTAAATTTCAAACTTGCTTGTTCTGTGGGTTAACACAAACTTGGATATATAGGTAACCCCTGAAATCTTGTTTGAAAGGTCCCTTATTCTGAGATACTAGGTCTTTATGCTCAGTGATATCTGGGGTATTATCCCGGGACTTCTGCTGAAAGAAATTTCTGACCTAGTCCCCGGATAATGCTTTCTGCAAATGCTTGAAACATAGCATCGCCCTCAGCAAGCTGATGAAACAATAAAATTGATAGTCGCTGCTGTTGTAATGCAAAAGATCCTCTAAAGGGGACACACCAAAAGTCGAAGCCGTCATCTCTCTGCGTATCGAAAGATCGACCTGAGCTCTCACGGCCCTCGTACTATAATTTATTCCCCTGACAGATATCATCTGTGGTATACTCACCTGTAAGACTGAATATTGGGATCTGGATACGGGAGTATATTCAAGTAGTGGGACACACGGATAAGTTTAAGTGCTTAAAACATTAATATCGTATCTCGGATCAATTGAACTTTGTGTGAAAATTTAAGTGGACCAGTATACTGACAATCTAAGTGAATCGTTTAGAACTTAAAATGTTTAAAGCTTAACGGTGTTGGTGATTTGTCTCAGAAACTGATATGATCCTCTTGCACAAACTCACAAAAATATTGTATGTAAATATTTCTTTACTGCATTTCATTCTATTATAAAATTCCAAAAAGATTTTTAGTGTGTTTTAGCATAAATTTTGAAAAATCCAAAAAGATTTTCGACAACTGATATTGGAAAGCTGATTGTCAAAATTTCAAGTGCTAAACATGATGACTTGGTTGTGAGGGGGAGTGAATCTTAAAATGTCAAAAAGGTTTGTTAAAATCCTACAATTGGTATTTTTTTTAAAAAAAAAACAACCTACATTTGGTTCTTCATTGATTTGTGATATGAGAAAGAATTTTCTGATTATATCAGATTGTTGGTGCATTTAAATTGTTAAATTTAGAAAATTTATTTCTGGGTTAAGATTGTTACAGGTGAGCCAGGTTAATTCATTCAAAGTTTACAAAAGTCAGACTCTGATCATGAATCTAAAGTTTGCTAGTTGCTGATGCTGATGAACTTAAGGAATCAAGAGATCTGATCAAGAGAATTAGATAAAAGCCAGGCAATGATCTTGTAAACAACATTTGAGTCAGACATTGATCCTAAAGCAGATGTTGCTGAAGAACAAATGAATACCAGCAAATCGTGAGGGGGAGTCTGATAGAGCAAGGAGATTCTGGAGAAGAAGATAGAGAGAGAAAAGCCCAGAGACTGATCAAGAATGAAGATGTGAAGATACAGCATTGGTGTGACTCGATAGTCGACTCGTCAACATCTGAGGGGGAGTCTGTTGGTGCACTACATCTGTCGACTTCGTCTTGTATCGAGTCTTAGACTAGATAGATTAGATCAGGGCACTTAGAACGAGAAAATATGAGAGAATTAGAAGATTTCGATTGAAAGTATGTAATGTATTTGAGTTTTCGCTTGAAGCAGCTCAAGCAAAATCATCATATCAGATTTCGCTTGAGTGATGTTGAAGCGAAATCTCAAAGTCTATATATAGAGGTTAGTGTCAAGCGAAATCATAGAGGTAACATTTGAGTGATTTCCATACCGAGATGCTGCCGGTGTGAGAACTGATTGTATTTGTGTTCATATCAATACAAATCAGTGTTAAAGTGAAGATTCAGCTGTGTTTAAGTCAAATACTTGTTTTCCGCACCTGTATTTGATGGAATTCCTCTGAACCGACTCGTTTAGGTCGTGTACCCGATCCTTACAGTTACGCCACCACCACCGCCGCCGCCAGAGCAGCAACTGCCTCCAGAACCACCGAGGTGAAGAAGATTAGGTGCACAGATGTCCATGTGAGGGGGTTTCCACTTCAGCACCCCCAACACAGCAGCAACAACCACTACCCGCCGTTGTACGAAGACCCGCAAATGGGTGGGCCTTCAAATACAGTTTCCGAAGTCGACTCTGCACCAGTCGAACCAGCACCCCAAATGGGTTATGATAACCCAATTCCTTCTTACGCCGGTGCAGCGGCGTATAACCCTTTTGAGCAGCCAGCTTATCCTGGCTACAACTACTATAATGCCCCTGTCGTCGACCCGTACCTCGAGGCGGCCAACTACAATGCTCTCCACCCTGAAGGACCCTTCGCTTCGTACCAAACCGGGTACCCAGCCTATGGGTATCAATATCCACCAACTCCTCAACCTCTGCAGCAGCAGCAGCCGCAGCCGCCAAAGATCCAACCACCGCAGCAGCAGGAAATCCTACAGAGGTTGAACCAGGTGGAACGAGAGGTACAGGAGGAGCGTAGAAGCCGCCGGGGTCTACTTAAGGGCTTGGCAGACCTAATAAAGGGGAAGAAGAAGAGGGATTATTGAAATTCCTTATTTATTTTGTTTTGTAATTTTAAATTTCAGTTAAGTCCCTGTGTGGACATCTATTTATGTATTCAGTCCCTGCGAGGACTTGTATTTCATCTTTTAGTCCCTATGTGGACAATGTTATTTCTTTAAAGTCCCGTTTAGAGCAATTATGTACTTCTCTTTATTTAATGGAATGACTTAATTTAAAATTTCATTTATCTTTATATATAAGAATATATGGTATGAAGTAAATCAAAATATTATTCCTTTTGTAATTGATCTGCCAATAATATTGAAAGAAAATTTTGAAGGTATAACCTAGCCTATATGTCATTTTAGACATGGCCCAGATGGTAAAACCATTTTAAGATGCAAATCCTTGTTAACATCTGAAAACATGTTAGTACTCCTGGCAAATGTGATTCGATTAAATCACACAAGTCATCCTTATAATGGATTTTTCCAATTCCTTATTTTTATTTAATATAAACATCCATTAGTGATGAAGTGCCTGCGGGCCATACTTATTGTCCTATAAGACAAAAGACAGTTGTAGTCTACGACTCCCTGTCAAGAAAATGTAATGAACTATGTTCAAACCTTAAATGCCTCGATCTTATAAGATCATGGCTTATAATTTAAACTGTCCTTGTGACTAGGCCTTTTGTGCCACTTTAATATCTTTAATGGTTTATAACCAGGGATAAATTATAATGAAATCCTAAATAGAAATGACTAACAGAATAACCGATACGGGATGTATTTACCATGATTAATGAATTTTCAAAATGACAATTTCATAATAAGATTTCTGAATGAAATATTGTCAATTGTTTTATGTAGCAATCAAGCTACATGGATGAATTAGATGAGGTTAACAGTCACCCCAGGGAAAGGAATGATACCACTAGAGTTAACGTAGCCGGTGCAGATTTACAAGCTATGATTGATAATGCCGTCACTCGAGCTATGGACAGGCAATTCAAGGAATCAAGTGGTACTCGTAGCATGACCCTATCTGTACCTCATACAAAACCACCCTCCAAGACTCATGTATCTCATAAAGACGAATCTCATCATTCGTCAAATCAGAGGAGCGTTCCATCCAAAAAATCGTGCTCAATCAGGAGCCGCGTGTTAAGACCTGTTCTTACAAATATTTCGTCTCCTGCAAGCCCAGGGACTTCACAGGGGAGAAAGGAGCCATCGATTGTATGACTTGGCTCAACGAAATGGATACTATGGTTGATATTAGTGGATGTGTAGAGTAAGACATTGTGAAGTTTGTTTCACAATCTTTTAAAGGAGAAGCTCTGGCTTGGTGGAGGTCACTAATCCAAGCTACAGGGAAGATCCCATTGTACAACTTGACTTGGGATCAGTTTGTTGCTCTAATCAAGGAAAATTTATGTCCTCAACATGAAGTTGAGAAAATTGAGACTGACTTCTTGACCTTGGTCATGAAGAACTTAGATTATCAAGCGTATCTTACAAGCTTCAACCCCATGTCTCGATTGGTTCCTTATTTGGTTACACCATAATCGAAACGGATAGCTCGTCTTATTGGAGGCTTGGCTCCAGAGATCAAGGGAAACGTAAAAGCATCCAGACCTTCCACGTTCAGGTCAGTGGCAGATCTGTCTCTATCTCTCACACTTGATGCTATCAGAAACAAGTCTGTTAAAGCTTACGAGGAAGGAAAACGGAAACGGGAGGATGAGAGTTCTCATCACTCCGACAAGAAGAAAAAGGGGAACTCAGATCACAAGAAGAGTTCGGGATTTAAGAAGGATAACCAACAGTCGGTTGAGAAACCCAAGTGTAAAACATGTCAAAAGCATCACTTTGGGAAGTGTAGGTTGTGTTGGGATTGAACCCTACAGAGGAACAGATGATGTAAAGCCAAAACTGGTTCAGAACAGTGGATTCATCATAAGCAGCAGTTTGCACTAAGCTTTCCCCTTGACAATGGCTCCAACATCTGATATGCTCCAAGTACTGCCCTTCTCAACAACTGCTGATCCTGTAAACAACTGTTAAGAAAGCACTGATGAAGCATAAAGATTGAAGCACAAACTACTGATGGGATCCAAGCACTGTTGAAGATCAAAGCACTGCCCATTCAAGGTCTGATCACCCTTTGAAGAAAGTACTGATGCTCAACATCAGTGCTTAGACCACAACAGTGGTATGAAGAATCAGTGTTTATATCTCAGTGGTAAGAATGTAATCAGTGTTTGTATTGTCAGTGGTTAATAGATCAGTGGTTAGAGTTTGTTAGGTTGTTAGATGTCACTTTCATGGTGACGTCAGCTTAGATGCTTCAGTGGTTTGGTCTGTACTATAAATATAGCAGTATCTGTACAGTTCTATTTGAGCTTAGAGCTTTTTGCTCATCTCCTTTCATCTTGTATGATCAACCATGGAGTATCAGGATGAGGGGGAGTTTAGTTTGTAAGCTTGCATGTAATCATTGTGTATTGAAATCTTTCGACTAATGAGAAGCATGTGTTTACTAAAAACTATTTCTTTTTTATTGTGTTTACAAAGTTTGTTTATTATTTCCACTGCACTTAAACTCTGTTCATTTCTAATGATTTGTTCAAATTATAACAAACAAACACTATCATGAGACCCTCCGATCCTAACAGGTTGGAGTCGAAATCTCAATCACAGTCACAATCAAAGACTTTTGGATGTGGGATCTGCAAGTCCAAGGAACACAAGACCTTAGATTGCAAGAAGTTGAAAGATGCAACCTGTTATGGTTGTAACGAAAATGGGCATATCAAGACCAACTGCCCAAAGTTTGCAAAGAAGCCTGAGGAGGCTAAAAAGACCAATGCTCGGGTCTTTTAAATGAATGCACAAGAAGTGGTTCAGAACGACAATGTGATAACATGTACATTCCTTATCAACGATGTTTATGCTAGGGTATTGTTTGATTCGGGTGCAGACAAGTCGTTTGTAGACAATAAATTTTGTAAACTGTTAAACCTGCCTGTTAAAACCCTAAGCATAAAATATGAAGTAGAATTCGCCGATGGTACTATAGAGATTTCCTCGACAGTTCTAGATGGATGTTTTATATCCATTAGGAATCATTCTTTTCCGCTGTCCTTGCTTCCGTTGAAACTAGCAGGATTCGACATAGTGATAGGCATGGATTGGTTATCTCATAACCAAGCCCAAATTGTATGTGATAAGAAGCAAGTGGTTATTAAGAATCCTTATGGTGAACCACTTACAATACAAGGAGATACTCAGTATGGGTTGCCTAAAAAAGTGTCTATGCTTAAAGCATCGAAGTGTTTAAAGAAAGGGTGTGTCATTTACATGGCACAAGTAACTATTGATGAACCAAAGCCCAAGATCGAAGACATCCCTGTTATTTCTGAATATCCAGATGTATTCCCTGAAGAACTACCTGGTTTACCTCCAGATAGGCAAGTGGAGTTCAGAATCAATGTCTTTCCTAGAGCAGCACCAGTTGCAAGAGCACCATATCGGTTGGAACCGACTGAGATGAAAGAGCTAAGGACTCAGTTAGATGATTTGTTGGCAAAGGGTTTTATTCGACCTAGCCCGTCCCCTTGGGGAGCACCAATTCTGTTTGTTAAGAAGAAGGATGGCTCGATGCGTCTATGCATCGATTATCGTGAACTGAACAAGGTTACAATCAAGAACATATATCCGCTACCCAGGATCGATGATCTATTCAATCAGCTTTAAGGGGAAAGTTACTTTTCAAAGATTGATCTAAGGTCAGGTTATCACCAATTGAAGGTCAGAGACGAAGATGTGCACAAGACCGCATTCAGAACTCGATATGGACACTATGAGTTCTTAGTGATGCCTTTCGGGCTCACTAATGCACCTGCGGCGTTCATGGATCTCATGAATCGCATTTGCAAGCCGTATTTAGACAAGTTTGTCATCGTCTTCATTGATGACATTCTTATTTATTCAAAGAATCAAGCCGACCATGAAAGACATCTCAGGAGTATCCTTAAGCTACTACAGCAAGAAAAGCTCTACGCCAAGTTTTCAAAATGCGAGTTTTGGCTTCGTGAAGTCCAATTTCTTGGACATTTGGTGAGCGAGCGTGGTATCCAGGTGGATCCCGCTAAGATTGAGGCGATCATGAATTGGCAAGAGCCTAAGACTCCTACAGAGATACGTAGTTTCTTGGGTCTAGCAGGATACTACAGGCATTTCATCGAAAACTTTTCAAGGATTGCAGCGCCTCTAACTTCTTTAACTCGCAAGAATATAAAGTTCAATTGGGGTCCCAAGCAATAAGAATCCTTTGAGATTCTTAAGCAGAAACTAAGCAATGCTCCTGTATTGACATCGCCAAAAGGGATTGAAGAGTTTGTTGTGTACTGCGACGCATCGCACACTGGTATGGGTTGTGTGCTCATGCAGAGAGGCAAGGTCATTGCCTATGCCTCACGTCAATTAAAGGTGTATGAAAAGAACTACACCACCCACGATTTGGAATTGGGTGCCGTTGTGTTTGCACTAAAGCTCTGGAGGCATTATTTATATGGATCTAAGTGTGTGATCTATTCTGATCATAAGAGCCTTCAGCATCTGTTTAACCAGAAAGATCTTAACATGAGACAGCATCGATGGATGGAGACACTGAATGACTATGATTGTGAAATCCGATATCATCCAGGCAAAGCGAATGTAGTCACTGATGCTTTGAGCAGGAATGAAAGGGTTAAGCCTATTAGGATCAATGCCAAGAGCATTGAATTGAAGAACAGCTTGAATGAAAGCTTGTTAGCCGCTCAAAAGGAAGCCGTATTAAAAGCTAACTATCCGAATGAGAAGTTAGGCGTAACTGCTGAACATTTATCATATGGCAAGGATGGAATCCTAAGATTGAATGGTCGAATATGGGTTCCAATTTATGGAGGACTTTGAGATGTGATTCTTCAAGAAGCTCATAGCACCAAATATTCAGTTCATCCTGGCAGTGATAAGATGTACCAGGATTTAAAGGCAAATTATTGGTGGATAGGTTTGAAGAAATCTATAGCCACTTATGTGGCAAAATGTCTGATATGCGCTCAAGTTAAAGCAGAACATCAAAAGCCGTCAGGTTTGCTACAACAGCCTGAACTTCCCACATGGAAATGGGAAATGGTAACCATGGATTTTATCACTAAGTTACCAAAGACAAAGCGAGGAAATGATACTATTTGGGTTATAGTCGACAGGTTGACTAAGTCAGCCCACTTCTTGCCGATCAAAGAAACTCACAGCTCCGACAAATTAGCTCAGCTGTACGTGGATGAGATTGTATCTCTTCACAGAGTGCCAGTGTCTATTATCTCTGATAGGGATACGAGATATACGTCACATTTTTGGAAAAGCTTTCAGCAATATTTAGGCACTCGACTAAATTTCAGCACTGCTTATCATCCTCAAACGGATGGTCAAAGTGAGCGTACAATCCAAACGCTTGAGGATATGTTACGGGCTTGTATTATAGATTTGGGTGGAAGTTGGGATGACCATCTTCCTTTAATTGAATTCTCGTATAATAATAGTTATCATTCGAGTATTCAAGCAGCACCTTTCGAAGCTTTGTACGGAAGAAAGTGTAGGACGCCAGTTTGTTGGGTGGAAGTTGGAGACGTCCAACTATTAGGACCTGATATAGTCCTGGAGATGACGGACAAGATTGTTCAGATCCGTGATCATCTCAAGGCTGCCAGGGATAGGTAGAAAAGTTATGCGGATATGAGGCGCAAACCTTTAAAGTTTGAAGTTAGCAATAAAGTACTACTTAAGGTATCACCCTGGAAAGGGGTGATGCGTTTTGGCAAAAAGGGCAAGCTTAGCCCAAGATACATAGGACGTGCAGATAGATGAGAGCTTAAAATTTGTTGAAAAACCTTTGTCGATCGAGGATCGACGGGTTAAGAAGCTTCGAAGAAAGCATGTGCCGATCGTGAAGGTAAAATGGGATGCCCATAGAGGCCCCGAATACACGTGGGAGGTTGAATCCACATTGAAAAAGAAATACCCTCATTTATTTCAGTAAATCTCGAGGACGAGATTTCTTTTAAGGGGATGAGGATGTAACACCTCGCAAAATCATGTCCAATATTATACAGACACGTGTCATGGACTTTAAATGTGTAATGAATTGTTTCCGAGGGACTAAAATTTGTCAAACAATGCAATGATGTAAATAAAAGGACCAAAAGTGTCAACATGCTAAACTCGTGCCTCTGAATGACCTCCTAAGATGTTCGTATTCATGATTGAATAAATTGACGAACCTCGGAAGCTTAAAACTGAAAAGTCACAGAGCATAGGGGTTAAAAGTGTCAACATGTTAATTTTACCTCTGAGTGGCCTTCTAACATTCCCAAAGCTTTGTAATACATTTTATTATACCCTCTTATTCATCTGATTATAAATTTACAATTTCCAACCTAAGCTTGTGATGAAATATTCAAATCTAAGAATTTGGAATCCCATGTGCAAAACCGACAATTTCCATTCAATGACCTCCTTTCACAAGACTCCAAGGAAACTAATGCATGGCAATGCATTCTTAGCAATGCAGACCTGATCATGTGGGCCCTTCCTGCTGATAATGACCAGAGATTCGAGATATGATAGGTTGCATGGTCAAATGTTAAAAGTTCTCCAACTTTTTGTCTTCTGACTAGGGCTTACGGACCGCAAGGAGGCCACCTTACGGACCGTAAGTTGGCTGATCTGGGCGAGTAAAATTTAAAAAGCGGATACGGACCGTAAGGCCTTAAGCTTACGGTCCGTAAGACCTGTAACTTGGCAGTAAAATGGACAGCTGCAGGTTACAGCCATTCCACCACCTTTGTAACCTTGGTTTTCGATACCAGGGACTTTGCAACTGGTTTTAACAGTATAGGGACACCTGGAAACATCTGAAAGCAACATAGGGACATATGGATTGATCATGGAGTATGCATTTTCCTATATAAGGGCCTTATAGTTCACTTGTTCATTTGCACATTTGATTTTCACTTCAAAGCTTACTCTTGGAAGCCTCCTGGAGCTTAAGGAAGCTTTCTCAAGTTTCAAACTCGTGCTAAGGACTCTAGTAAGTGTTCTTAGCCTCCTACGTTTAAGTTTTATTAGCATAATGACCGAAAGTCAAAGCTATCATAATTAAGCTTTGACTTTGTGATTAATCACAAAAGGTCCAGCCATTATACGAATTGAAAGTGGCAATGTGTTGGTAATTATGTAGGTAATAAACCCTTAAAAGGGCACCTTCTAATTATCACATTATCTTAGTCAATTGTCGGGTCAAACATATTAATAAAAAGTCAACAGAATCAAGTCTTTACAAATTAATTCATAACTAATAATGCAGAGGTTATGGAACATGTTTTAACACTAAAATAACTTGGTAAATAATATAAGAACATGTCTAGGCATGTTCAACCCGATAATTCTGAGTATAGGCTCGGTTCGCAACCGAAAGTCGCAAAAGTAGACTTTTGCTTTGAATTTCAGTTCTGACCCGATCTAGCTAAGTTTAGTTATGCCTTAGGGTTCCCTTGGGACCAGATTGCATGTTAGTATAACCCTATGAGATTATACTATATGGTTCCTTTTAATTCTGAATCATTTGCATGTTTCCGTTAAATGCTTCAAAGTTGACCATTATGCCCTTTTGATTTTAAAACGAGATTTTTGAAAATGTGAGAGGACAAAAACCTTTATTACTTATATTTAAGTATGTCCTAAAATTTTACATCAGTTTATGGTCTAAATTAGGAGTTATGCTCGATATCGTAAATTGAAGACTTTTTATTAATTAAATGGCATTTTTAGTATAAATCACATTCAAACCCAACTTTTGTCACCAAACTTTATACCTACTGATATAGTATAATATTTAGGGATTTTTGGAAATTTTGGTCAAATTTTATACGGATTATGTTATAGAGTTTTAATGTAAATTCGGTATTTACGAAAATGCCCTTTTCTTGGATAAAATGAGTTTTATATAACATTTTGTTACCAAAAATTATCCTACTGATTTCATATGATAAATAAAATATTTTTAGCATTAGAGACTGATCAAAATCTCATATTTCCTTAAATAACCCGAAAATCGTCAAATACCGACTTTTACGCTTTTTAAACCCATAGTATGGGTTAAAACTATATTTGACACTTAAGACTCGTTACCTACTGATATTATAAGCAAATTTTTATACTTTAACAGTAAGAAAAAGTTTTAAACTCAGATTTCCAAATTTGAACCTTAAAGCTTATGTGAAATGACCAAAATGCCCCTACGGTGCATAGTTTGGCTATAAATGATAAATTTCACATATATACAATATCTTACTGATATAACTTGCAAAAATAAATATTTTTACTGATCATTTTAGACCAGAACCTCAGATTACTATTTAACCTCTTTTATAATATTTAAAATGACCAAAATACCCCTTCGGGGCTTAAATTGATTTTAAATCCGTTTTGGGCATAATGGAAGATATCCTACTGATATCACAACATATTAAAAGCATATTAACTTGTGGAACTTGTTCATGACTCATTTGGTTACCCGTTATGCATTTTTCGCATTCGGTACAGTTTATGTAACTAGTTTGCATAAATTAACCGAAACGGATCAAACCTTATCATTTTTACCTCAAAATCCAGAATGTATTTAGTTTACCCATTTTATACAAGTCCTCATACTTGTTGGGTCTAAATAACATTCTAATCCGGCTTTCGCTTAATCTTGCGTTTTGAACCGTATACCTTTCTTTAAAACTAACCGGTCTAAGTTATAACTTAAATAAGACCCGTTAGGAATCTAATAAATTATTAAAACCTTCGTTCCAGATTAGGAGCCTGGTAAAAGCTATTTGTATTGCTGATTGATATACGACTGGGACTAAAATTTTATTTTAAGCTCAGGTAAATACTTTTAACTTATTTTCCGTTATACGGGCTTGGGATACGGTATTATAATAAAACCGCTTGGCGGGGTATTGAATGTTTAATCGATTAGTGGTTAAGCTATTGAAATAAACCGTTTTAATCTGTCATGTTTGATGCAATGCCTTTGGGGGGTTAATGACCATGTCCTGGATATCCTCGGCTCATTTATTAGAAATGGCCACGGCTTAAGCACGGGGTGTAGGCATACACCTGACAGTTGCGTATGTATAAACGGTATCTCATATCTCTTGTGGGCATATACTTATGGTGTGGCAATTAGTCTAATCCGGCTCTTCTAACCGGGTCCCGAATGGACGACAAACATGTAAAACTGTATACAAGATTATTTAAATAATTGTCCCAAGTTATAAAAGAATTTTGTGCCTTGTGCATTTAAATTAATTTTATAAACACTTTTCGAAAGAGTCAGTTAATTGTATTTACCAGTGTAAACTGACGTATTTTCCAAAAAGGTTAAGTGCAGGTACTACGCGAAATGGGCTGGCTACTCCTAGTATCAAATAAATAGTCTTGCAAGCTTTTGATGCTTAAATCTGTTGAACAATATTTCTTTTTTTAGATCCGCCTGTGGATCCACTTACAATCCGTTGTGTAATATTTTATGTTACATTCAATTTGATTTGTATAAATTACTTTTAGACTTCCGCTGTGCATTAAACTGTGATTAACTGACTATGATGATATCAACTACATCACGATACTCCCCACCGGGCCCACCGGTAATACGTGGAAATATCGGGGTGTGACACATGGAGCTTGATTTCGATATGCATATGATGAAACTGTTTTGATTGATGATTTGAATCATATGTTAGAAGGAATGAACTTAGATGATGATGATCGCATGATTTAGTTTTGATATGCTTTGTATGTTAGGATCGAATACATGCTACTGAAATTATGATTAGCGAATAGGTGTTGTGTTGTTGGGTTGATGATTTAGGTTGCATGTTAGTACTCGAGTCCGTTAATCTAATGATCTGATTGAATGATGATTGTTCATGTTTAGAGAATAATTAGGGTTCATGAAAATTAATTGGTGATTCCTTGATTTAGTCGATTTGATATAAGGATGGAAACTGTTTGAATGGATTAACTGACTTCCTTAATTAACGGCAACATGTAACTGATCGCACAAGTCTTAATCGTACACCTAGTAATCGCACAAGTCTTGATCGCACATGTGCAATCGCACACTTTAGGGTTGCATGCAGTACCACTGTTGAAGCACAACGTACAACTTTTTAATGCATGATCGCACACCTGCCTAGTCGCACACCTTCAATAGTACACTTGATGTTGCACATGGTACAACTCTGATACTGCATGACCGCACACCATAGTGTGGATCGCACACCATGGTGGGCCGCACTAATATTTGGACGGCTTTATGTTATTGGGCTGCACATCTTTATTGGGCTGGGTTAATGTTGGATCGCACACCTCGGATCGCATAATCAAGGATGGATCGCACACCCTTGATTGTGGGCCGGACAGCCATTGGGCTGTACATGGTAGATTCGCACACCAGTGTTGGGATCACACACTTTCACCGTCCCAATCACTTGAATCGCACACCTGGGTTTGAACGAACACTTATATGTTACCGTTGAAGATGCTATGTACTGTTATTAAACTGCCATGACACAATGTGTATGTAACCTGCTAGTATATGTGTGAAACCTATGTGAATTACTTGGAACATGAACCTGACTCGTAAGGTAACCATATTAGGACGTGGTTGACCACAATTAGCTCAAGTGACCTTTTTCTTATCTGCCGAGCTAATCCAAGGTGGGTTCACACTTTCTACAAGGCATGGGATTCCCGGTGGTTTGGGAATGGGTTAAGGAATAATAACTATCCCCCTTGGGTGGGATACAACCTGCGTATTCTCCTTGGGTAGAGTACGTACCTCCATCCTCCTTGGGAAGGATGACAACAATGAACTTACTAGACAAAACTCTATCATGAAGTCCCTCATTTTTATATCGACTTAATCGTCGGGCCATTGGCGAACGGGTCATTAGTTGAATAGCACTATTAGGTCTAACAAGCCTCACACCGTGTCGCAGAGGACGGGAGTGGACTAATGTACTTGGGCACTTAGTCAATGATGGTAGACATTGACGCAGGGCACATAAACATGACTAAAGTCAGTAGTCGATATGGTAACGGGTCTAGTGGTTTACAACATGGGGTAGCCCCCACGGTATATGGTTTGGGAAAACAAGGAACTGTTTAACTTAAGGTTTTTGGAACAACTTTAAAACAGACAACCAACTGTGAACTCCCTCAACATTGTTGTTGATTCGTTGCTACATGCCTTGCAGGTCGTTAGGTTATTTTGCTGGAGCTTGCATGGGGAGAAGTCGTTGTGGAACATGGACCGTTGTGTGTTCATGATAAACTTAAGAATTTTAAACTTATCTTTTGGTTTTGAACTTATTGCTTCCGCTGATAACTTAGACTTTGTTAATTTGTTTTGACACCAATTATATTGTTTGGTTTGGATTTTATTTATTTATATTGTTCAATATGATTAGTGGCTGGATCCTGGTTAGTCACGCTCCCTGTGGTGATACTACACTTGTGGATTTTGGGGGTGTGACAATATCCTATGCACAGCTGCCCAGAATGCCAGTGAGATTGGCTGCAACAGCGTACAGTGGACCCGCCTTCGTTTGACCTTAATCGGAAACCTTTCCAGCCCATTTGTCATCTATAAGAATGTTACCAGGGTTTACATTGTTGTGAAGGATAGTATGCACACCACCTGTTTGTACAAAGTCCAGACCCTGTGCTGCATCAATGCATATATTCAGTCTTTATTTCCAAGTGAGCCGGTCGCGGTTTTGGGTTTCGTAGAGGTGAATGCGTAGGCTTCGGTTAGCCATGTACTCGTAAATGAGGATAACCTCGGATTTATGGTAGCAGTATCCTATTAATGGGACTAAGTTGGGATTCCTGAGTTGAGATAATGTTTCAATCTCTTTGCAAAAGTTAGACATGAAGTCTATTTTGTTGACCAGTTTTCGATCATGAACTTCTTGAATCATTTCATGGCGACCACTCTGCTTCCGTAGTCGATGTAAGCTTTGTACACAATGCGGGAGTCACCGGTGCCCACGATTAGGCTTTCATCGAAATCATTTGTGGTTGAGTGAATTTCCGAGAGAAGGAACCATTGACAACCATCTTCGTACATCTTTGAGCTACTTACGGAGATAAACGAATCCATTTTGCTGCTTTCACTCCGTTCCAAAGCAAATCCCATCTCCAACTCCTGAGTTTTTTGAGCTCCAGGCTCTTTTTACTCGCACTTGATGCTAATTTTTGTTTTGATCGCGGTGAGTTAGAAAACGAAAGGGTACAACAATATACTGCCTCTTCAGATATGGACCAACCTGTGGTTTCTTGCTGCTCAAGTGCAAATTCAAGGCCTGAGATTATATTAGCCATGCTCGGTCTTTTTTCGGTTGATTCTCCAAGCATTTTTCCGCTAAGTTGATGAATACTTTCAAGCAATGAGGTGAGATTTCACCTCTAGAAAAACACGAATTCAGAGTGATGAATGACTTAAACTGTTTTCAAGAAAAACGAGTTTTAATGTAATGCATAGGTTTCTGGGAGAAAATGGGTAAAATGACGATGTTATGGGTATAACGATCGTAAAGATTTAAAAACATTTTTTTAAATCTAAGTTGGGACAAATTCACCAAAATCTCAAGAGTGTAAGTAGGGGCAATAGGCTTACATTGCGTGGGGGATCGCGGGGATTTGTACAACGCCAAATATTAAATTGTTATTCAGTATATTATATGTAATAGTGAATTGAGGAAAGGGCATAGAATGCATCATAGCCAATTTAATCACTTAAGTAATGCACACGTGGAATCGTTGATGGATCTATCAGGTTGACTACCCCGTCGTTATCGGTCGCTCTGATCTAAATAGCGGCGAATTTGAATTCTTTAATAGTCTAGTACAGATTGAAACCTCAATGGTTTTATATAGCTCGTAATGTCTTGCAAACTTACGAAACCGAAGTTATAATGAAAAATTTAATATTAAAACTAAGTCATGGGTATAAGTTTCCATACGAATGTGGTACAGTGCCGATTCGAATGAATTTTTCCATGACATTTTCTAGCGGATTACGGTACAGTGCAGATTCCAATAATGTTACTATGATATTTTTTTTTAAGAAAATGAATGTCTTTCTTAAACATATGTAAATGTTTTTAAACCATTAAAGGGTTGATATAAGGAAGATTTCCTTAAACCAAATGTTACGAAAATTATATGTGAACTCACCTTCCTTTATGTTGACACTTGATTTTTACGTCTTCTTCAGGTACATGAGTTCGACTTCGGAGAATTTGGCTTTCGTTGTCATGTGGTTGTGGGATGCTTATGTATTAAAATAATGTTGGACACTTTTTAACTATGGAACCGTGTGTAATAAGACCTCTAAGGGTCAAACTAACTATGACTTGATCATGATGGATGTGGTAATCTTAAAAACAATGTTTTAAAAACATTAAAATGTCCAAAATAACTATAGCATCAACCACTAATACATTTTATGGGTACCAACCTCCGTTACCGTCACGTTTGTATTTCCGCTGCGGCGTTTTTGGGGTGTGACAACTTTGACATCCGTTGATGGGTTTCAGATCGATCGGGCAGGGTATCGTACCTGTGATCAGGGTTACGTACACTTTTACGTAGCAGAGGTTCACAATTTAGGTTTTCGGGACGTGAATCAGTAAAATGAGAGAGCGTTTGATCAGAGAATTCGGTCGAACAGGTGCGAAAGTTTTTGTCCCATACTTGCCTTTAAATAGCCCACCTAGGTTCCCCAGGTGCGTCGCAGGAGGAGTGGGGGACACCTCCGCGTGGCACGGAAGTAGCCAGCTAGGTCTAGGTCAGCTTCATCATACGTATAGGCTTGCCACTTGTCCCGCACTAGTGCCACATGTCCTTGTACTCCCCTGCGTGTCGCTAAAGAATCAGGGGTATCCCACGCGACGCTCCAGGGCGTCCAGTTATCATTTTCTTTGTTTTTTCGTGCTGGGACTCGCTGTGCATGTCCGGGTTTTTGATCAGGGTTCTTCATAAGGTACTTTGGGAGTTGTTACAGTGGAGCCACTAAATGAGGTAGTTTAGGGTAGTGAATGATCTAAATGACGTGGCGCGATACGATTGGCGAAAGTTAAATTATATAAATCTTAAAATGAAAGGTCGGCGACACAAGACGACAAGACCATGCATATATCACGTGAGCAAAAAAGTCGCCGTACAAGGCCACTACCAAAACAATAATCATATTTGCTATTTGGTGCATGACTGCATGGAACTTTAAATCAAAGGTCATTCGTTTGACGTGTGTCCCTTTGCTTAATTTTGTAAGTGCATTTTGTTATATATTTTTGACAAAAGACCCCAAGCTTCCAAGTATATTACAACAATCCCCCTTCACTTCTCCAAAGTTTGATTTTTTTCATTTACACATTTCAATCAGTATCAATAAATAATAATAATAATAATAATAATAATAATAATAATAATAATAATCAAATCAATTAAACATACTATTTTTGTTATTATTTAACTTATTTTAATTTACGATCAAGATATAGTCGTTTTTTATTATCTATATCTAATAACATTAAGGTCACGAACATAACGTGTTTAACAAAGTTAAAAACACGTAATATCACGTACGGACACCACACGTTAATGTCTTCATCATACATTGTAACCGAAATGCATATATAAGTTACACTGAGTTAAATCGAATACGTCGAAACACGTTTTTCATATGATTAATGCATCAAATACCGCGTCGTGTCGCTAGCTATATATATTCAAATTAAAATTTGTTGAAAGGTTCCTTTGACAAAAAAAATGATTCTTAGATCATCGACACGTTGACCTGTAACTTTTGATATTTAACAACTTTGGCCCCTCATTTATTTCTACTTGATAACTTTACACCTTATCTTTTCTAACACTTCAATTCTTTTGATTAAATCACTTAACGACTTTACACTACAACATACGAGACATTATACTCCTTTTATCTATGTCTAATCACATTAATCGCGTTACGTCACACTTGGGCACATCATCTTCTCTAACGTTTCAATTCTTTTGATTAAATTATTTTTTGCTAATATCGAAAAGATACTGTTCAAAAGAATACATCAAATTGCCTCTTATACTAATTTTGCTTATTTTGTTTTTTTCTCTTAATAATTTGTGTATATCAGAAATGGACGTTCGAATATTTTTATTGAGATAGAGACGTGTAACTGTTGCCGGAAAGTCCACTAGAATTTCAAGTCGTTACGGTTTTAATTATTGTGTATGCAATGAATTTTTTTTTCTTCTAAATTTGGTATTTAAAACATCTAACTATTTAATTTAGAAAACAAAATATCAAATATGTTAATTTTTTTATTAAGTTAAAATAAATTATTTTAATGAATATATACGCTATGAATTTTAATCACTACCAAACATTGTTAAGATCGATTCAAACTAGAGCCCATATGGAGATGACGGCAATATCTTGGTTGATAATCAATAGCTCCATTTTCGTAAATAATATGCTTTAATTTATATACAAATCATGTCGTAGTCGGATTAAGAATATTTTACGTAATTAAAATTGTGAAAATCAAACCGAAATCCTCCAAACGTCAATAAAATGTTAAAATAAGGAACAATGTTAGTGTGACCTCAAAAAAGTTGTTTCACAGCGATCACTGCCTGATAACCCTGCTAGGATTAGAAGAGGCGGTTGAGAAATTTTTGTTAATGTGTAATTAAATTATTTGTATTCAATTTGATCTAGTGATGTACGTACCTACAAGGAGGTTTTCTTTGTGTGATATACCCAAAAATCTTTATATAACCTTATTACATAAAATCTTTATATGTATAAATAGAAAAAAAAACTAATGAAATACTAAACTGTTGCTAACAATCAACTATAAAAATATTGTTAGTCTTCAACACTCTTAAATCAACCTGTTGTACTATATAAGAAAAAATTACACTGTTGTTCCTTATGGTTTCTATCAAATTTCAATGTCGGGTACTAATAGCTTTTTGTTTCAAAATCAGGTATTAACGTTCTAATTTATCACAATGTTGAGTACTAAGACCGAACCTTGTTAATTTTTTTGTTAAGTCTTGCTAAAATGACTAAAGTGTCCTTTAATAATTAAAGTGTTTAGTCATTTAGTAAAATATAAAAACCACGAATGGGGCGGTGGTCTATTAGCAAAGGTAAAACCTTTAAACACTTTGGGAGTATGAGGTCTTGTGTTCAAGTCCCACATACGACAAGAATAAAAGAAATTTGCGGTTCAAAAAAAGTAAAACATAAAAACCACAGGGACTATATGTGTTAAATAACCAAACTTGTTAAATCAAACAAAAAGAAAGCCCGCCCTTTAATAATTAAAGTTTTTTAGTCATTTTTGCTAATGTTTATCTCCATCATAATTAAAACTAACAGCTCATTTGTGTCACGTATAAGCTGCAAGTTATACTTATTCGCTAACCCGTTTTACTCCGAAATTCCCATCATCCTCTCGATCCATTATATCTTCAATTCGAGTATAAAAACACGCCTCTTGACCCGATGCCACCTCATTCCCACATAATTTCATAGCCAATTTTGTCTCTACAATTGATCGGAGCCGTGTCGGCATACCGGAACTCCGGCGATACAATTCTTGTATATGACATTATAACATCACAAACTGGTACAAAGATTAAATGCTATTTGTTTATTTTATCATACAAAACTAAAGCCCCATATTTATTTCAACTTACAAACCTGTTATATTCCTAGATAAAAAATTTTAGTTATTTTTATAAATCTTAACTTGATTTATTACTTAGATTAATTTAAAAAAAATATTTTGCTAGCATATTATTTATAAATTCAAAGTATATAAATAATAACTTCAAATCCATTTAATTCTATAAAAAATATAAATAAAACAGAAAACATTACTTTAAATTATTTTAATCAAATATAATAAATTAAAAGATAGACCCTCTAGTTATTAAAGTACATTTTAGTAAGACTTAACGAAAAAGTTAATAAGGTTAGACCTTAATACTCAACATTGTGACAAATTAAAACATTAATACCTGATTTTGCAACAAAAAACTATTGGTGCCTAACATTGAAATTTGATAGAAACCACAAGGACCAATGGTTTAATTTTTTCTATATATAACTAAGATATAACCCCGTGTATTACATGGGTTGAATAAATGAATTTTATATGCTAAATAATTAAACAATATATCTTTAAAAACCTCTTTTATTGCACAGGTTATATAAATGTAATTTTATATATTAAATAATAAAAAGTTATATCTATAAGAACCATATTGTACGGACTGAATAAATGTAATTATATAGACCAAATAATAAAAAAAATATATCAAGTATTATTATAGACCAAATAATAAAAAAAGTTATATCAAATAATAAATGAAATTATACCAAATAATAAAAAAGTTATATCTTTAAAAAAATGGGTATTACACGGGTTGAATAAATATTGTTTACCAAATAATAAAAAAAGTTATATCTTTAAAAACACTTGTGTATTACACGGCTTGAATAAATATGATTTTATATACCAAATAATAAGAAAATTATATTAAAAAAAACTAATGGATATACTCGGTACGCAATAGATATGGAGATTGCGGAGATGATTATTGAAAAGAAGATACAGTGGTCAAACATGTTATTTAAGAAGTAAATAAGCAGCCATTTGAGTGATAAAATATAAATTATATTTAAAAAACCCTTAATAAATCTAATTTTATATATAAAGTAATATTAATATTATAAATGAGAAGTATACATTAAATTTAAACTAAATAATAATTATCTATAGTTAAGTAGAAAGGATTAAACAAAATAATATTTAGTAGGAGAGTTATCTATAATTAACTAGAAGAGATTAAACTAAATAATAATTATCCACAAGATATTAAACTAAGTAATATTTATTAGGAGGGTTATCTATAATTAATTAGAAGGGATTAGACTAAAATAATAATTATCCATAAGACATGGCTTAATATGATGACAAGTGTCCCATAAATGATTTTTTTTATTATATAGTACTAGCGGTAAGACCCGTGTGCAAACACGAGTGACTTTTAGAAAACCATGCATAACACATTTTAATAGAAAGTAAAAAAATAATTAGTGCAGACTTACAAAATTGATATAAACTAACGGTTAACAGGAGTTCCATCTTGTAGTCATACAAAAATTTTGACCATGTTTTTCCATGACAACCAACCATGTACAGTTAGGAAAAGCGTTTATAGTAACATGTTTCATAGGTAGTATGTTCTTCAACTCATGATGAACAAAAAATCTATCGATAAGCTGCAAGTACAAAAATAATTATTTACATTAAAACTGTTTAGATATAACCATTACAAAAACCCATATATATAATTGTTTAAAATCACAAACGATAAACTTAGTAGAAAATACTAAAATAGTTTGTAACAACAACCACAACACAAACTACATGGACACCTTCTTCAGAATCAACTTGCCAACATCAGGTTCGTAAACGAATGTGCATTTCTGCGGTGCCTTGATATCGTTCGGAATGAGAAACTTTTTTCGCCATTGACTTGCGGGATATCTGAAGCCTTGACCATGCTTCTCAGGTCGGAAATCAATGACAGTGTCTACTCCATGCAGATTCTAAATAGTCAACTTCAACGACATGTCAATACGCGACATCACGGCAACTGTTGCCTTAAGACGCTAAAAATAAAAAAAAATACAATAATCAATATGAAGATATACATGTTTTAAAAATAACTTTAGCAAATCTACTAAACGTGTATAATAGATTCATAAAATGAATAGATAACATAACTTATAAGCGGCTATCAAATTTCCATACAAACTGTAGTGGATGATAATCAGGATCATCTTTATCATCATCAGAAGAACCACCACTATCTTCATCCTCCTCATCGTCAAAAACATCATCCATAGAAACGTCACTGCCAGAAGAACCATCACCTGAGTCATGATAATCACTATCCTTGTCCAGTGAATCACATTCATCATCAAAGGCTGGTTGTTTATTAGGTAACTCAACTACTACAGGAGTAGCATTAGATGTCTGACCGGAAGGCTTATCAACACCACCAGCCATGTTTTCCATTGCAGCTTTAGGTACCAAAACTTCACATCGATTTACATCAAAGAGATTCAAATAAAAGTTGTAGTAAAAAATGTATCTTATAACAACAACACATTTTTCATCAAAGCCAAGAAAACCTACGACCTTCTTCCATCCATCACCAAAGAAATAACACTTGCTAATATGATCATTTTCAATAAAAACATCAAGCCAATTCCACGCATTGATATAAACCTTCATCGTTCCCTTCAGCTTAGAAACACCAATTGTGTTCTTCACAAAATCGGTGGGTAGAAGCTACAATAAAAAAATGTTAGCATTAACATCCTTAAAAATAATCTACTTTATTTAAAAACATGAAGAAATAGATATGACTATAACTTACCAAATGTTCAACTGTATTTTCATTAACAAAATGGCAGAAAGACTCAATATACTTTTTATGCACAAAAGATGAAATAGCGCTGAACATAACAAACTTTTGCTGATAATGCTGATAAGGTGCAACCTTCAAAAATGGTGTCAACAAAAAAGTATATGATCCGATTTTCCTAAATACAAGAACCGTTCCTTCGGATAAAGAAAGATCAGCAACAACTTTTTCCCAGCCTTCCATGAAAGCAAAACGACCATTGTGTCTAGCAAAATTAACCAACCAAGTCTTATCATTCACACACCTTATGACAGCATTGTTATTATCAACAACAGATGATAACCATGTCTTGCAAAAGATTTCAGGTATAACATGTAAGATAAACACATACGCAATCAATCAATGATAAGCATTTCAAAATACATATTAGTAAAACAAATAAACATGAATTTAAAGCATAAACACTAAAACAGTACCAAGAATTCCTTGGTGACTGATAAAAAACACTTGTAGAAAGACATTCTCCCTATTTTCCTGTTGAATCTGAAAAAAGAAGACATCCATAATGATACAAAGTTCAAAATATTTAAAGTTACAATGATGAATCCCGAAACAAATAAAATGAAAAAAACAAAAAACAATAAAAACACAAAATCATTTTAAAACAAAGAATATCTGCATGAAACAAAGAACATAAATTCGGGGTTTTATATATCCCTGAAACAGAGAATGTCTGTTGAACCAAACAACCTCTGCTGATAAACACAAAGACTGTTCAACCAAACGTCTGCCAAAGAGAACCTCTGTTGATGAATACAAAACTATGATGAAGCTAACATCTGCTGTGGATGAACAGATGATGCAGTTCAACAGAGGATGTTTAACAGAAGAGTTTAATAGATCATGATCAACAGATGATAAGTTCTGTTGAAGCAAAGTCTGCTCAACATATCCTAATGTATTCGTAAGACAAATTAAACATGAATTTAAAGCATAAACATTAAAATAGTACCAAGAATTCCTTATAAGTATTACTCAGTAAATCTTGAAAACAAAAAACATAAAATCGGGATTTTATATATCCCTGAAACAGAGTATATTACTCGCACAAAAAGAAAACTTCTAAAACTGTATTGAATAAACCCTAACGATACTATATAACTGAGAATCTGGATTTTATGATAAACACTAACATCGGCTAATATCTATGCCTGAAACAGAGATTATCTACTGAAATTTCTTTCTAAATAATGATCCTTTGACATGTTCTCCATAAAAAATACAACTACTTAACTAAATCCTTTTTCAATTTGTATTTGTAACTGTCTATAATGGTATATCTACAATGATTTGATTCATTTAAGACTGAAAAAAGACTACAAAGTTCATCATAATTTGAATGTACATACCTGTTCTTAGTAAATCAACAATGAAATCGGCCGATTGAAGTCTATCGTAGAAGAAGAAGGTGATGAATGTTGAACCCTAGATGAACACGATGATGAAGAAGTATTTTGGATGGAGATTTCAAAGATGATAGTTGTTGATGTGTAATGATGGTCTGTATGCACAGAACTGTTAGTTCGCCAAAATTTCAACTAATTTAACATATAGTTACACAAACACCCCTCTTTGATTTATGATATTTACATAAGGGTAACATAATGTGTAGTTAATTAAAATTAAATATATTAAAATTAAGGGATAAAATTGTAATATTTATACTATATATAAACATATTAAAATTAAATATGTTTAAAATAATTATATAACCAACACTTTTGTAACTAAGTGAATGCTGACGTGGCAGTAGTTACAAATATCTGATGGCTAACATCTGTCTATGTCAAAACCTCTCTTGTGATAATGGATGACAGTTGTTTGGAAACCTCTGTTGGCCAACAACAGAAGTTAGGAACAACATAAGTCAACAGTCGTTAGCACAAAACAGAAGTTATGATTGTTGTGGCAGTTAAGATGATCACAATGGAAGAAGATAAAATAGAAATGGAAATATATGTAGCAGAATAACAAACTTTTTTCTCATAAGAATGAGAGGAATGCTTTTATGATCATGCTTTTAACCTAAGCACCTCTAATAATGGATGACAAATTGTTTGGAAACCTCTGTTGGGCAACAAAAGAGGTTGGAAACAATAGTAAATCAACAGTCATTAGGATAAACAAAAGTTATGAAAACAGACGATACATTTCAGCAGTTGTTTTCAGCAGTGGTAAATGAACAGTCGTTAGGATAAGCAGTTGTTTCATAAGAATGAAAAGAATGATGAACAGTCATTAGAATAAACAGTTGTTCGTTAACATCTGTTGACCCATAGCAGACCTTTGTGGCTTATTTCAGACATTCTACATCAGCAGATGCTCTCTTTTGCCAGACTTTAGCTACAATAGACCTTTTACAACAGCAAGTATTGACTCTTTGTAATTTGGAGGATCAAATTCTTTAAAAACCTCTTATTGATCAAATTTTATATATTATTTTGTCTTTACACTCATCTGTTTACCCTTAAACCAACCTTTAATCCTATTAAACCTCTGTTGAATTACCAAACATCTGTTCACACACAATTCAACATCAACATAATCTAAATCAAACTCAAACTCAAACACAATTACACATCTACATCAATATCGGTCTGCAATCCTCAGATGATATTAAAAACTATATAATAATACTTATGCTTTCTAAAATAAATAAGAGTAAAATGCGACAACAAAGATTAATAGGATTAAAATTTATTCATTTATTCAGTAGTGGTAAATCAACAATCATTACGATAAACAGTTGTTTCGTAAGAATGAGAAGAATGATGTCAGCAGCATGCTTATACAAAGATTACAATTACAATGTTAACCTAGTGAGCAACATATAATAGCCTAACAAACTCCCAACATCTGCTATTAGCCTAACCACTGCTACTATGAAAACCTCTGTTGAGCAGCATATTTTGAATATCATCTGTTGTTCGTTAACATCTGTTGGCCCATAGCAGACCTTTGCGACTTCAGACATTCTTCATCAGTAGATGCTCTCTTTTGCCAGACTTTAGCTACAACAGACCTTTTACAACATCAAGTATTAACTCTTTGTAATTTGGAGGATCAAATTCTTCAAAAAACTCTTATTGATGATCAAATTTATACATTATTTTGTCTTTACACTCATCTGTTCACCCTTAAACCAACCTTTAATCCTATTAAACCTCTGTTGACTTACCAAAGATCTGTTCACACATAATTCAACATCAACATAATCTAACAAACCCCCAAAATCTGCTATTATCCTAACCGCTGTTACTATAAAGACCTCTGTTGAGCAGCATAATTTGAATATCATCTGTTGTTCTTTAACATCTGTTGGCCCACAGCAGACCTTTTCTTCTTCAGAATTTCTACATCAACAAATGTTCTCTTTTACCTTTTACAGCTACAAAAGACCTTTTCCAACAACAAATACTATTGTGTTTGTAATTTTGAGGAGAAAATTCTTCAAAAAACTCTTATTGATGATCAAATTTTATATATTATTTTGTCTTTGCACTCATTTGTTCACCTTAAACCAACCTTTAATCGTATTAAACCTTTGTTGACTTACCAAACATCTGTTCACACACAATTCAACATCAACATAATCTAAATCAAACTCAGACACTAAATAAGTAAAAGTAAAAAGCAACAACAAAGATTAATAGGAAAACAATTGCATTCATTTATTCATGACATTAAAATATCAACAATTACATAACATACTGAACAACGAAACTTTCAAATCTAACAATAACAGCAACAATTAAGAAATTTTAGCTTCAACTCCATCGATTGATGAACCTCTCGATGTATATCCTTGAGTATCGCCATGAACTCCATGTTTCTATCACCGCACTCTGTATTACCGACAACACAAAGGTCACGAACGGAAGTTGAAGGCATCCGCATCAGGTTTCTGGAAACCTGCTCTCTCGTGAACAGACCAACATGCAGTCCATCAAAACATCTCTTCAGCTCTTGAAGAGTAACCCTATCCTCATACACATGTTCCTCAATTTGCCTGATAAAGCCCTGCTTTAAATCATCAGACCCAGCAGAAGTGTATGAGGCCATTTTAACTTATATATTACTCAATAAATAATGAAAGAATGTTATCTTCGTAGCAAAACGTAATGAAAAACAGGTGAAGTGGCAATGTGTTTATATAGTGAAATATCTAACAACCCAAGAGATCAGATTTAAACTCATTGTACATTTAATAATCCAACCAAGCAAAACGTGTAATTCTAATATAAACATATAAATTTATATTTCAAAACACCAGCCTTTTAATGCAAAAACCTTTTCAAACCCTAGCTTTTATGGGAAAACTATAAAATTAAATATCAAGAAACCCAAGGGACAAATTTTAAAGCTTCAAAGAAAAAAACAGGCTATCATAATTACAACTAACCTCTTCATTTACCACATAGACGCGTTTTAAACACTATAAAACACCGATGATTACTTTGATTCAAAACATCAACAACTTGTCTTAAAGATCATTGTCTGTCAAAAACAAATCAAAATCAGTAAATCCAACAAAATTATAGATGGCAAACAGATGCTTCTACCACTGGTCAGACACCAGCGCTGTTAAAACACAATTCTCGATCTGGTCACTCAAAGAAAAAAGATCAGATGAGGAACTAAACAGAAAAGTCGGCATAATCAGTGACAAAAATTACAACAAAACCGGGAACAACATAGCATTAATTGATGAAATCCTCCACTCTCCTCCATCAGATTTCCAGAAGAATGCATAAGAGTTTCTGTCACAACTACTAAAACAGGATCAGAAAATCTGCGACATGCTAACCGATCTGAAAAACAAAAGAGGGAATGAAATCACATGGAGAAAGGTGTTGGTGCATACGTCTGTTGACTTTGTCTTGTATCGAGTCTTGTAATAGAAATGTTAGATCAGGGCACGTAGTACGAGGAAAATAGGGTTTGTGTGTTGAAAGTTTATTTCGCACGAAATGACTTTTGCCTATTATGTGCGAAATCACTTCCCCTATAAATACCTGAAGTGTCAAGTCATTTGGAAGGTTCGTGATTCCGGTACCGAAGTGCTGCCGACGTGTCTACTGATCTGTAATCGTGTCAAATCAATAAAACAAGACAATTAAGTGTGAATCAAGCTGTTACAAAGTCTAATCAATGAATTCCGCCTCTGATTAGACCAAGAACTCTTCTAATAGACTCGTTTAGATTGTCTCACGATCCTACAAGTGGTATCAAAGCTCAGGAGGAAGAGTTCTTACCAAATTCAGCTTGTTTTCTTCAAAAATCTGACTTCTACACCTTCTTTTTCAAAATTAAATTTTTTTTACGGTTGAAATGGTTTGAATTTCATATATAACATGCGAAACAGTGTTTTAATGAATCCTTGAAAGAATTAGACCTTAATTCAGCTTAAATCTTGGACAATTTTACAAAAATCAGATCGATCATGGTGACGTCAGTAGCATTCCGCACGAAATAGACTATTTCGTGTGAAATTGGCATCTTATTTCGTACGAAATAAGTCAATTCGTTTGAACCTGAAAGTTGTTTTCGCACGAAATCAACTTCTTGAGTTTCATTTCGCACAAAATCAAACCCTTGGATATCATTTCGCATGAAATAGACAGTTTGGACTTTATTTCGCACGAAATCAAGTGTTTAAATTTCATTTCGTACGAAATCAACATCTATTTCGTACCAGATGGCTATTTCGTTTGAAATCTGTATTTCGTGTGAACCATTTCGTTTGAAAAGGATATTTCGCACCAAAGTTTGATTTCGTTTGAAGAAGCTATTTCGCACCAAATTGTTTCGTTTGAATTCTCATTTCGTGTGAAATTTCATTGTTGTTTGAACTTTGTGAATTTGTGAAACAGGTTTTCGAAACATGGAAGAGGAGTTTTACAATGTGTTTGCTACACCAGTTGCTCCTGTTACAGATGCTGAAACTGTATACAGTGAGAATGAGACAGGAACTTATCAAAAACCGCCGAAGCTTATGTACATTGAAGATTTTAGAGGATGGCAAAATCGGTTTGAAAATTGGGTGCAAGCTTATAAGTTTGACGCATGGTGTTCGTTAGAGGTAGATTACGTTAAACCGAAAAATGAACGTGGGCTTGAAAAAGCATTTAGTGACTATTCAGATGGTGAAAAGTTGAAATACACAAGTGAAAAGATGATGATTAGCATTCTTCAACAAGCGGTAAAAGAAGACATCTTTGTTTTGCTTCAACATGAAAACACTGCTAGATCAACTTGGAAGGCGTTAATTCAAAATTTTAAAGGAAGTGCAGATATGATCAAGAACAAAAAGGCTTTACAAAAGAAATCATTTGATATGTTTGTAGCTTTTGAAGGTGAAACAACAAAAATGACCATTGATAGATATTGTCATCTGGTTTTGGAAATGGGAAGACTGGACATAAAGAAAGACGACGATGAATGGGTTGATAAGCTAGCCGATGCATTACCTCAGAATAAATGGGGAACATATTTGTTGATCTTAAAACATATGAGGAAATCAGAAAGTATGATTCTGGAAAAGTTCATTCAGAAGATTGAAGAACATGAATTGGACATTCAGAAAACGGCTATCATGAGTAATCCAAATGCACAACAAGATGTCAGCTTATACTATAGAGGAAATACATTTGAAACTACTTCGAGTCCAAAGATTCAGACTGCTTTCAGTACTGATAGTTCTTCTGGAACAAAGAGTAGTACTGTAACTCAGAGTGGTGGACATTCGTCTTCGTATTCAAGCTTTGATCCAAATTATACAACACCAAGTCCTCAACGACAGAATTCAACGAATCTGCAATGCAATGTTACATTGAACATTCAAAATGGTCAAAATCTTTCTCCAGAAATAGCTAAGCAACACATGGCATCACTTGTTGCTATGTTAGAATTGTATGAAAGTTTAGTTGCTGGCAAAATTGGAAATCCAATGCTCACCAAAGAAGATTATGGCCAGATTGATGATGTAGAACTTGAGTTGATGGATATCAAATGGTGTTTGGCTAGTGCTGTAAGAAGAGCAAAAAAATTCCAACAAATCACCGGTAGAGATGATTTTCGTGAAATGAGTGCATCTCCAATAGGGTTTGACAAATCAAAGGTCACTTGTTTTCGTTGCAAAGAAAGAGGACATTTTAAACGAGAATGCAAAAATAAAGAAGCAACCGGAAGACAAGAAAAGAATGATTATTATCAAAAATCAATTTTTCATCAAATTGATCAACAACCATCATCATCCCGTGCCATTGATGTTGAAAAGAAAAAAAGCTTATCTTGTTAATCAAGATGATGAAAAGGTTGCAGAGGGTTTTAGCTGGGACAAATACATTCCACCCGGTTCAGGTCTTGTTGCTAGAATTCAGGAAGAAGAAAAAGTCAAATCTAGTCCGAAAAGAATACCGATTTTTCCAAATTTAGGAAATGATGCAGATACCGATGATGAAGAAGAATATATTAATAAAGCTAGAAAAGGTCTGGATCCTGATAGTTTTATTTTGTTCTTTGCAGATAAGGTTGAGATGCTGAATGAGAAGAAGGCTGCCAGATTGAAGAGAGAGTTGGAAGCAAAAAGAATTGCTGAAGAAAAAAAAACTGGAAGCTGAAAAAGCAGAAGTTGAAGAAAATTCGAAAGAAAAGGCCGAAGCTGAAGGATGGGAAAAAGAGTTAGAATTCAATGAAGAACCGGATATTGTTGAAAAGGTAGTAGAGAAAATAGTTGAAGTCGAAAAAATAGTTGAAAAAGTTGTTGAAGTTGAAAAACTCGTCGAAGTTGAAAAAATTGTCGAAGTTGAAAAAATCATTGAGGAAACAAAACCTTGTCTGAAATGTTTGGAGTCTTGCAAACATTGTGGAGAAAAGGACAAGAATATTCGTGAACTTGAAGAGTTGAAAGAAAAACTGTTGTTTGATGTGAAGTACGTGAAAGAATCATATGATGTGTTGAACAAAACAATTGATGGTCTGAAAAAGACAAATTTAGAAATTGATGCTGCTATGACAATGATGAGCTCAACATTAATGACAAAGCAGAAGGTCATCAATGAGTATATTGAAGACTGTGCAAAGCTGAAGCAGGATTTGGAACTCGAAAAGATTGAAAGTGAAAGAATCAAACGATTACTGTTGAGTTATACAACTTGTGATTATTTGATTGATCGAGTTTATCCTACTGTTGCAGGTCTTGAAGCGTTTCAAGATAAAAAGACAGAAGATACGGATACTGGTAAGAAACAAAGTGTCAAGTATAACAAGTGTCCGCCCCCGATCTACGAAAGTTATTTTCCCAGAAAACCAAATGAGGAGCGTTTAAATAAGGCACTCAACATAAAGTTAACGTCTGAAACCATTGATGACTTACCAGACAACATTGATGTCACATTCACAGCGTCTGACACTGATCATGAGTCTGAATTGTTAAAGAAAGTGGTCGATCAGGTGTTGGATATGGATGAAGAGTCAAAGTCGGAGTCTAAATCTGAAAGTTCAAGTTCATCAGAAAACAGTCCGAGTTCACCGGTTAAACGGGTTTACAATAAAGAATTCCTGTTTTCAAAATCTAATTTGAATGATGAACCAATCAAAGTGGCATATACTTTGAATGATTCAGACAAATTATATTCTGATGAGGAATTTCCAATAAGAAGTGTCAAAACTGAAATGATCGAACAGGTTTTCAAATTGACAGAAATTAATATTTCTGAAATAAAAGATTTAAATCTTTATGAAAAACCTAAAAAGTACACTTCAAGAGTTCAACAGAGATTGAACAAGAAAAAGGGTTACGGTTTTGGTCATGGTTTTAAGAAGAAACCAAACCATAACAGTAATTTCAAAAAGAAAGGTTTAGGTTTCATTCCCCCGGAAAATTATAAAAATGAGAAAACTTATAAACCAAAAACTAATTTTGTTTCAGGTACAAGTTCTGTTGAAGAAGAGAAGAAACAATTCTGGAGACAGACAAACAAAGAGTTTCTTGCTGAGAAGAAAAAGAATATGGTGAACAAATCTGATCAAAGAGTTGATAGAAGAACCTGTTTCAAATGCCAAGAAGTTGGACACATCGCTTGGAATTGCCCAAGGTCCACTTATACAAAACAGGGAGTTACTTCTAACTCAAAGTTGAAAAAGAAATGTGTTGATGAAAAGAAACAACCAACAGAAAGTTTTAAAAAGGTCAAAAATTCGATTTTCGAAACTGGTGAAAGTTCGAAATGTTTTTATAAAAGAAAAGTCGATTTGAACAAACAAAGATGGGTTGTTAAATCTGAAACTAGTTCTGACAATGAATCTGACTCGTCAAAGTCAGAGGAGTCATTTGTTGTGAAAAATGAGAAGAATCCCGTTCCAGAGTTGAACGATGAAAACTTTCCGCCATTGTCGAAAGAAAAATTGAAGTTAAAAATTGGAAAGATTGAGATTTCAGATCAATTCTTCTCTGATAAAGGAAAATTTGATGCTGAAAAGGCTTTCAATGGGAAAGTCAAACATATATTTGGAAAGATGGTAGATGGGAAAGTGAAAAGTGCAAAAGATTTTTATAAATCGAAAGGAGGTTGGGATAGAGATGAATCAAAATCACCCAAGGCTTGTTAGGCTTGGGTAACATCGTTTTCTACTTAAAATCCTGACTTGCCGGAGCTCCCAAGTGGGTAATCGTGGAGCATGAATCGACATCTTTCTTAAAAAAATGTTTTTGTGTTGATCTAAAATTTGTTAAATTCTACAGGTAGTGGAATTGCCGGAACTCCCAGGTTGGTAAGTGTGGAGTAGGAATCGACAGTTTCCTGCAAGTGATATTTCAGTTTACAAGTGGTAGTGGTTCTTAAATTGTTATATTTTGCTTTACAACTGGTAGAGTTGAATCTAAAAGTGGTTGAAAACAGGATTTCATCTGCAAATGGTTATTCAAGGTCATTAAGTTGAACTTGATTTAACTTTCATTCAAATGGTTTGAGAAAACAAAGTGATGAATGAAACCCCGATCTTACAAGTGGTAAAATCAACAAAACTTATTTTCCGGAAAAACCATTTTTGATTAAAACAAACTTAAGTGTTTTGAAATCATAATGGGAAAATAGTTTGTTGTCAGGGGGAGCTCTGATTGTTTATGCCAAGTGGATGGCGAATTGAAGTAATTCGAATCAGTTTGTCATTCTATGTGTACAGTTTGTTTTCAAATTTCTTTTAAATGATTTTGAATTTTAGGGGGAGTAAGAAATTTTGGAAAATCCAAAAACATTGAAAAATTTGAAAAATCCAAAAACATGATAAATTCAAAAATGAGTTTTGTTGTAAGAAGAGGAAATGATAGTACATCAGTGGACTATCACAGCACGCTAAAGAATTGGAAAGTAAAAAAGTGATAAACGGTCTCGCTGATGATGTGCCAGTAGGTTTTTGCACATTTAGTAGATTGTGTCGAGATATAAACCTAAATTTCAAACTTGCTTATCTCGTGGGGAACATCTCTCGGATACATGGGTAACCCCCGAAATCTTGCTTGAAAGACCCCTCTTTCTGAGATACTAGGTCTTTATGCTTAGTGATATCTGGGGTATTATCCCGGGACTTCTGATTTTGCGGAAGCAATGGCCTAGTCCCCGTATAATACTTTTCGCTTGCTTGAAATAATAGCACCCCCTCAGCATAAAAAATGATAAAACATTGCAAAATGCTAATCATGTGCTGTTGAAGAAAAGATTCTCTAAAGGGAACACACCTAAAGTCAAAGCCATCATCTCTCTGATTTTGCAGAAGCAATAGCCTAAGCTCTTATGGCCCTCGCATTTAACCCTTTACAGATATCATCTAGGTATTGTAGGATCATTTTACCGACCAAACGAGTCGTTCAGAAGAATTCTTAGACAGAATCAGAGGCGGAATTCATTGATTCGGTCTTCGTTTAGCTTGAATAACACTAGAATCACTGTTAATTGTCTTGTTTATTGATCTTGTAACAGTTTACAGGCTAGAGACACTTCGACAGCACTTCTGCGTCGAAATCTAATTTCGTAATTTCGTACGAAATAACACGACAAGACACATATATATAGGCGAGGTAATTTCGCATGAACATGTTCAATCGAAATTACACTCATACGAAATCACAATTTCGTGCGAAATTACCCAGTAATTTCATGCGAAATTACCAGGTAGTAATTTCGTGCGAAATTAACTATTAATCTAATTTTGACAATTTTCTCGTACTTTGTGCCTTGATCTTTCAATACTAATCTAAGACTCGAATGAAGACGAAGTCGACAAGCGTATGCACCAACAAACTCCCCCTCGGATGTTGACGAGTCTTCAGTGCGAGTCTTCAGCATGACGACTCTTCAGTCTTGATCGGTCTGCTTGGATATGACACTTTTAGTATTCTCTTCAATCGCTATCTTCTCTCTCTTAGCATCAACACTTTCTCTTGAATAATTTTCCAGAATCTTTCTCTGGCTCTAACCTTGTCAGACTCCCCCTCTCATCAAGCTGGGATTGCTGTCTGGAATAGCTATCTCCTTGAGATCTAATCCTGGCTTTAACTCTGTTCAGCTTTTCATCTGCACAAAACTCAACCATTCTTAAGATAACCAGATTTAACATTTTTAAGCTATGAAGATCACATGTAGGTTAACATTCAACTTTATTTCAAGTTAATGAACCATTTAAACATTTCAAAATTTTCTCATTTCCAACACACTTTCCCAAACCTCTAGTTCAACATGTTTAGCACTTAGAATTTTGAAAATCAGCTCTTCAACAACAGTTGTCTAAAATCTTTTTGCATTTTTCAAAATTTTATGCTAAAACACAATAAAATCTTTTTGGATTTTGTTTTTAACGAAATGCAGTAACGAAATATATACAAACAATATTTTTGTGAGTTTGTGCAAGAGGATCATATCAGTATTTGAGACACATCACTAGCACCGTTAAGCTTTAAACATTTTAAGTTCTAAATGATTCACGTTGATTGACAATATATTTATCCTCTTAAGCTCAATCTAAAAACTTTCGAAATGCTTACCGATACGTTAAGGTATATTAATTTTGCACTAAGTTCTTATGGACCCCACAATCTCAGCATATCCCCTCATCATGCAATACACTGACTCAAGTAATGCGTTAAAACTTTCATTAACTATGATTTGTGCGAAAACTCAAGTAATGCGTTTAAACTTCCGTATACGCAGAGAAAGTCCAATGTTTAAACAAAATAAGAAATAAAAACAAGTAGAAGTTGTTTAGGCTTTAACCACCAGTTCGATACTCCCGTATAAGCAGAGGTGATCCAAAGCTTAAACGAAACACCAAAGAAAATAAAGCAGAACGTTTAGGCAATAACATCCAGGTCGATACTATCGTATACGCAGAGGATGTCCAATGCTTAAACAAAATAAAGAAATAAAACAAGTTTAAGTCTTTGCAAAATAAAATGCACAATCACAGTGACTTTTCAGCAAAGTTGTGAAAGCTCACAAACTTAACCGGTTTTATGTCCTAAGACAATCAGCGATTACCGAGTAGGCACACAATCAAGAAGGACAAAACTAAGTACTATGCTTTCAACCATGTTTTCCACTAGAACTAGGCGTTTTCTTTTAAGTTTGTATCGTTATCGCAAATTTACTAATCTAGCTGAGCCTATTGTCACATCTTTAGTGAGACCGTTTATCACTTTTGACTTTCCAATTCTTTAGCGTGCTGTGATAGTCCACTAATTTTCTATCATTTCCTCTTATTCACAACAAAACTCATCATTTTTTTCTTTTTCAATGTTTTTGACATTTTCAAATTTTCAAAATTTCTAAAATTTTCTACTCCCCCTAAAATCAAAATATATTTCAATTTTTATTTTCTGGAAAAATTTGAAAACAATAAACTGTACAAATAAAATGACAAACTGATGAAAATTGCCTCAATTCGCCATCCACTTGGCTTAAAAAATCAGAACTTCCCCTGACAACAAACTATTTTCCCATTATGATTTCAAAACACTTAAGTTTGTTTTAATCAAAATGGTTTTTCCGAAAAATTAGTTTTGTTTGCCATTTCACAAACATGGGGTTTTCATCACATTGTTCATCTTCAATCACTTGAAAATTTTGACATATTTCGGTTCAAACAAAAAATATCACTTGTAGAAAATCAAGTACAAATTAATGTCCCCGATTTACCACTTGTATGTCGAAATATCACAAACGTGAATTTCTCAAGAAAGATGCCGATACCTGCTTCACACTTACCGACCTGGAAGCTCCGGCAAGTTAGGGTTTTCATTTAAAGAGATCCACCCAAGCCTGACGAGCCTTGGGTGTCTTTGAGTGATCGTCACTCGGTTTCTTTTCAACTTTTTGTTTCAATTTTCCGTTTGACAATGATGGAAAATTTGCATCATCAATTTTCGTAACAGAATTATCACTTTTTATCTCAACAGATGGCTCCTCTGGCTTTGACGAACCAAATTCATCGCCAGAACTTGGCTCCTTTGACTTTGACAAGTCAAACTCATTGCCTGATCGTGGCTTGTCTGACTTTGATAAGTCAGATTCATTCCAAAACATGGCTCCTTTATTTCCGAAGAAACAAACTCATCACCAGAAAGTGAAAATTTCACTTTCTTCAATTTGTTAATCTCTTGATTAACTGTTTTTTCTTTCTTTAATATCCTTTTCGTCCTCAGATTTGTATCTGATGAATTCGTTTTATTTGACTGATCATTCTTTGGAGAGCAAAACGATTTATCAGAACTGTTATCTGATTTTCTGGTTGTATCCGAAGACAAAATCTTTTCGAGATACTCCCTCGCTTTCTTCCTTTTCTTCCTCAGTCTGTCTTTCTGCCCTTGTGAAAGCTTTACTTTCTTTTCTAGAACTTTCTGTTCTTTGGGCTTTTCTTCGACTTTAACTGGTTTCTTTGCCATTTTCTGAAATTCATCCCTCGATCTTCCCTTTGATCTCATTGGGCAATCTCTGGCAATGTGTCCTTTGATTTGACACTCAAAACATCTCCTCGTCTCAAAACTCTGACTTTGGCAGTTAACAGCAATGTGTCCTCTAAAACCACAGTTGTAGCACACTCTATTATTGTACCATACATCACTTTCATACCAAACATTCAGATCATAACACTGTTTAGCCTTTGAGCACTGTGGTCAAACCTGCACCACTTATTATCAACAGTTTTTGAGTTTTGATTTTCAAATTTTTGTGATTTTTTATCACGATTGGATGATTGAACTGATGAACTTTTATTGTTGTTTTGAGGATTTTTCAAATTTTTAACTTTTTGTTTTTGTTCTGCAATCTTCTTCAAAGGTTTCTGTTTTGAGCATTCACCTTTTTCTGTAGATAGCAAAACAGTTTCTTGAATTTTTTCTTTTAATTTCAGAAACATTTTCTTTCTTTCATTTTCATCATCAGATCTTTCATCACAATCTTCAATTATGACCTTGTCATAATTTGTGACATTGTCACTTATTGGAAGAGAATTGATCGGTTTTGGACAAATATAATTTGGTACTAATGATGAAGTCTCAAAACCTTTCAATTTATTCTCTAACTCCTTGATTTTATTTCTAGAAATTTCAGCTTCATTTTCAAGCCAAATAATTTTCTGGAGATGAGAATTTATTGCAATATGTTTTTCAATATTATTTTTACTAAAAACAGACTTTTCATCTTCTAAAATTTTTATTTTAATTTTGAATTCTTTTTCAATTTTTAATTTTTCGTTTTCAAATTTTTTTATTTTATTTTCAAAAACTTTTTCATTTTCTTTCAAAATTTTATTTTCCAATGTCAAACTCTCCATATCCTTCAAGAGTTTGACATTTTCAGTTTTAGATTTTTCACAGTTTGAACACATCTCATTAATCTTCTCAACATCAGCTTTCTTCTCAATTATGAGAGCTGGAATTTCTTGAACCTGTTCTTCTACCATTCGAACTTCTTCCTTAGATTTGACTTCATCATTCTGTGACACCACAGTTGTCTCATCTTGTTCAGATGTTTCTTGATGAACACTATCAACCTGTTTCTTATCGAGTTCTACACTATCTTCCACATTAGCTGCCTTTTGATTCTTCTTTTTCGCTGCTAGTTTATTCTTAAGCTTGTCAATTTGTTCTGCAAAGGATTCATTAAACATTTCAGACGAAAATAACCTCTTATAAAATTCAAGTTTTTCAAGTTCTCTACTATCGTCATCACACTCTTCATCAGATGAGTATGAATGATCAAAAACTGGAGCTTTTTCTGAAATAACTTCTGAATCTTTTTCATTCTTTTCTGAAATATCATCTAAACCCTTTTCAACTTTTTCTAAAACAATTTCTGAATCCTTTTTTATTAAAACTGGTTCTCATGAAATTGATTTTTCGAAAACTGGTTCTTTTTCAATCTTAATAGGACTCTCCTCTTGAGATATATAGTAATACACCAATATATCTTATTCAAAATCCATGCTTTGGTAACAAGTTTCAGAATATGAGTCACTTTCAAACTAAATTCTTCAAGCGAAATTCCGCCTCAAGCGAAATAACAGCCACAAACGAAATAACCTGCACAACAGTTTCAAGCGAAATAACAACACAAGCGAAATTAGAATTTTCAAACGAAATAAGGGATTTCGTTTGAACCGACCAAACGGAATTTAATTTCGTACGGAATTACAAACAAATTCAAACGAAATCACAACTTTGAAACGAAATTGTAATTTCGTATGGAATATCTCAAGTGAAATGGTAATTCCGTGCGAAATTAGATACTATTTCAAACGAAATTATGCTGATGTCATCATATTCGATCTGATTTTCAAGCGAAATTACAGATTTTACCAATTTTAGATCAAATTTAGGTCCAATTCTTTCAAGGATTTGTTAAAACACTGTTTCGCATATAATGTGAGAAATTCAAACCATTTTAACCGTGAAAACTTGTTCAATTTTGAAAAGAAGGTGTAGAAATCAGAATTTTCCAGCGAAAACGAGCTAAACGGTAAGAACTCTTCCTCCTGAGCTCTGATACCACATGTAGGATCGTTTTACCGACCAAATGAGTCGTTCAGAAGAATTCTTAGACAGAATCAGAGGCGGAATTCATTGATTCGGTCTTCGTTTAGCTTGAATAACACTAGAATCACTGTTAATTGTCTTGTTTATTGATCTTGTAACAGTTTACAGGCTAGAGACACTTTGACAGCACTTCGGTGTCGGAATCTAATTTCGTAATTTCATACGAAATAACACGACAAGACACATATATATAGGCAAGGTAATTTCGCATGAACATGTTCAAGCGGAATTACACTCATACGAAATCACAATTTCGTGCGAAATTACCCAGTAATTTCGTGCGAAATTACCAGTTAGTAATTTCGTGCGAAATTAACTATTAATCTAATTTTGACAATTTTCTCGTACTTTGTGCCTTGATCTTTCAATACTAATCTAAGACTCGAACGAAGACAAAGTCGACAGACATATGCACCAACAGGTATACTCACCTGTAAGACTGAATATTGGGATCTGGATACGGGAGTATATTCTGAGGTGGGACACGCGAATAAGTTTAAGTCTCTAAAACATTAATCTCGTATCTTGAAACAGTTGAACTTTGTGTGAAAATTTAAATGGATCAGTATACTGACAATCTAAATGAATCGTTTAGACCTTAAAATGTTTAAAGGTTAACGGTGTTGGTGATTTGTCTCATAAACTGATATGATCCTCTTACACAAACTCACAAAAAATATTGTCTGTAAATATTTCTTTACTGCATATCATTTATATCAAAAATCCAAAAAGATTTTCAGTGTGTTTTAACATAAATTTTGAAAAATACAAAAAGATTTTCGACAACTGATGATGAAAAGTTGATTTTCAAAATTCCGAGTGCTAAACATGATGAACAGGTTTGGGAGAAGTTGTTTAAAAATGAAATTGATGAAAAAAAATGATATTTTACAAGTGGTCATCAGAGGTTATTATAAAATTTTCAAATTTTAAATTTTATGAAACTTATGTTTTGGGTAGAGGATGTGCAGGTTAGCCAGGTTTCGAACCTTGAGCAGAAGTTGAGTCAGGTTGCGATTCTAGAACCTGTGAAAGCCAGACTACGATCCCAAGCATTCTTTAAGGGGGAGTCTGATGATGAAGAGCTTAAGGAATCAAGAGATCTGATCAAGAGAATGTGAAGAAATAGATTGAGATTCAGAAGTGTTAAAGATGAAGGGTGCTTACACTGTTAGATATTTTGAAAAGCACAAAGACTGATCATGGCTGAAGACTGTGAAGACTCGACACCGAAGACTTCGTCAACATCCGAGGGGGAGTCTGTTGGTGCATACGTCTGTCGACTTTATCTTGTATCGAGTCTTGTAATAGAAATGTTAGATCAGGGCATGTAGTACGAGGAAAATAGGGTTTGTGTGTTGAAAGTTTATTTCGCACGAAATGACATTAAGCTATTTCGTACGAAATAGCAATAAGCTATTTCGCACGAAATGACTTTTGCCTATTTCGTGCGAAATCACTTCCCCTATAAATACCTGAAGTGTCAAGTCATTTGGAAGGTTCGTGATTCCGGTACCGAAGTGCTGCCGACGTGTCTACTGATCTGTAATCATGTCAAATCAATAAAACAAGACAATTAAGTGTGAATCAAGTTGTTACAAAGTCTAATCAATGAATTCCGCCTCTGATTAGACCAAGAACTCTTCTGATAGACTCGTTTAGATCGTCTCATGATCCTACAAAAGGTGAGAGTATACGAAATCCTTTCAAGTGTTAACTGTAGTGTGTAATAGCTCTCATGCATTAATATCTTTCTATGTATATGCATTTAATTTAATAATATCAATATGGATGTTAACATACTCTAAAATGTGACTGTTAATAAAAACTATCAACATTATCAACACTTGTTTCTTCACACATCAAATTAAATTAGTATAACTACAGTTAATAAAAATAAGCCACAAACCTAAAATGCAACTCTACCATCAAAGAAGGTAACACATATAACTTTTCATGATGTTGCAACAATCTATCTATATTTTCTATAAAAAGAGAACACCAAGTGACATAAGAAAAGCTAAGGTGAAACGTTGATGTGTGAAACAGAGCTTCACTGAAACAACGATGTTGGAACAATGATATTGGAAGGATAATGTGTAAACAAAATAACAAATTGTTGGACCGATCTACGACCTCTAAATGTCAGTAAAAGTAGTTCATCTTGCGTACGAAGGCGGAATCAACGTAAACAAAGTCATAACAACTCTAATCCTTTTAATCTTTCTTTTCTGATTGATTTGAGTGCTTGTACAACGTTTTCTGATACAAATCCGGCAGCACTTCGTGTTTCACACAATGACCTCCCTTCCTCAAACGAAACACACAACACATATATATAGGAGGATGATTTCGCTTGAAACAGTCTGAAGCGAAATCATGCTGAAGCGAAATCATGTGTTGTTGATTTCGCTTGAACTGATTTCAAGCGAAATCTTCAATCTTATCCACTACAAACCCTAATTTAACCCTAATGTGTGTTTAATCAAACAATTCTAGACACAAGACTTGATTATGACGTAATCAGCAGACATTTAATGCACCAACAGACTCCCCCTTGGATGTTGATGAAGTCTTTGGCTTCAAGTCTTTGTCTTTAACAATCTTCAAACATTGTAAAAACTCTAATCAATCTTTATCTTCAATCCTTAAACTTTAAACTTCAATCTTCCCTTTGACTGTTGATCCAGACTCCCCCTTTCACAGACTCCCCCTCTCGATATGCTAGAATCTGAGATATCTGGTTCAAGCTTTGACAATTAGCTTCCGTTGGGAATAATAAAGTCCATAACCTGTTACTCAACCAACAAACATAACCATTCTATCTTTTCAACAATAAAAAACAAACTCAATCAACTTTAACAACCCACTCAAGTATTCAGGTTCAAGTTAATGACCCTGATTACTCAATTAATCTACCAAGTCCAAATTAATGACCTTGGTTGATTATTTGACGAAACAAACTGATTTTGAAAACAATCATTTCAAACATTTCCTGAAAATAACAAGTATCAAGTTAATGAACTTGTTTTTGACATATCAAACAATTCAAACTTCTTCAAAGTAAGCTCTCCTCATTCTTCAGTCCAGAATCTCCTGCATCTGCTTCAAACATCTGAGAATCCAACAATCAACTCTCCACTTTGGTTTGTTGGAAAATAAAGCAGAAATAAAATCTTTTTGGATTTTATCAAAGTGTTCTAAACTAAGAAATGAAATACAGAAAACTTAAATTGCAGAAAGTAAACAAAGTAAACTATTTACTAACATAATTTTGGCGAGCGTGTCAGGGAATCATATCAGCTTTTTAGACAAATCACAAGTACCATTAAGCTACATTACATACTCAGACTTAAACAATTTACCTCGATTGTCGATATACTGATCCATCTTAAATTCTCACACAAATTTCAATTTACTCAGGATACGATTTAGATGAATTAAAAACTTAGATCATTCATGTGTCCCACCTCTTGAATATACTCCCGTATCCAGAATCCCAATAATCAGTCTTACAGGCGAGAATACTACAATGATATCTGTATATAATTTAGGTATGCGAGGGCCGAGGGATCTCAGATCGATACTTCCGTATACGCAGAGAGATATCAGCTTCGACTTTTCGGTGTGTCCCCTTTAGAGGATCTTTTTGCTTACAACAGCAGCATTTATCAATTTTATTGTTTCAGCATGCTGAGGGTTTAATGCTGTGTTTCAAGCATTGCAGCAAGTATTAGCCAGGGACTAGGTCAGAACCACCGTTCAGCAGAAGTCCCGGAATAATACCCCAGACATCATTGAGTATAAAGACCTAGTATATCAGATTACGAGACCTTTCAAACGAGATTTCAGGGGTTACCTATATATCCAAGTAGTGTTCCCCACAAATTCACAAGTTTGAATTTAGGTTTATATCCCGAATAAATCTACTAAATGTGTGAAAACCTATCGACACATCATCAGTAAGATTGTTTAACTCTTTTATACTATCCAAATCTTTAGCATACTGTGATCGTCTAGCTGATGTACTATCATTTTCCCTATATACACAAGCTCTTTTTCATTTTATCATGTTTTTGTATTTTTGCATTTTTACTGTTTTTGTATTTTCTGAAAATAACAATGTACAAACATCTACTCCCCCTAAATACCAAAACAAGTAAAAATTCGACAAACCATTGCAGATTGTTTCTCGTCTTCATCCGCAACAGTACTCTCATCAACGCCAATTATGCCATCCGACACTGAAAGAAGCTTCATACCATTCAGTTTTAACAAATATTTAAACCGATTTTTATCAAAAGCTTTGGTATGTAAATCAGCTTTCTGTTCGTCAGTGTGGATTTTCTCAATTCGTATCAACTTTTTCTCAAAGCAATCACGAATAAAGTGATGACGAATTTCTATGTGTTTAGTTTTAGCGTGATGTACTGGATTTTTAGTTATATTTATTGCGGCCTCATTATCAACAAAAAGAGGTGTGTTAAGAAACTGCAAACCGTAGTCGCGCATCTGTTGCTGTATCCACAAGATCTGAGAGCAGCAACTGCTAGCAGATACGTACTCCGCTTCACAAGTAGATAACGCCACAGACGTTTGTTTCTTACACTGCCAGGTAACCAATCTAGGACCAAAGAACTGGCATCCTGCAGTTGTTGATTTTGAATTGACTTTGCAGCATCCGAAATCCGAATCGGAATACCCTTCGAGCGTAAAATCGCCTTTTCTAGGATACCACAACCCCAATGAAGGAGTTCCTTTCAGGTAGCGCAATATCCTCTTCACAATGATCAAATGCGATGCTCTCGGGTTAGACTGAAATCTTGCTGCGAGGCACGTTGGGTACATTATATCAGGACGTGAAGCAGTTAGGTACATTAAAGAACCTATCATGGATCGATAAAAAGTTTCATCAGCCCTGTCTCCGGTGAGATCTGGGTGAATCCCATGATTTGTTGCAAGTGGGGTAGCAGCTGGAGTAGAACTTGACATCCCAAATTTCTCTAGAATATCATGAACATACTTTGACTGATGAATGAAAATTCCCTCAGGAAGTTGTTCAACTTGTAATCCCAGAAAGAATTTCATCTCCCCCATTGATGACATTTCAAACTTCTGCTTCATCACTGATTCAAAATCTTTGCATAGATTTTCATTTGTCGACCCAAAGATTATATCGTCCACATAAATCTGAACTATCAGAAGATGACCATCGACCTCTTTAGTGAAGAGAGTGGCATCCACTTTTCCACGAATGAACTTGTTGGCTAGTAGGTGTTGAGACAAAGTCTCATACCAAGCTCTCGGGGCCTGGTGTAAACCATACAGCGCTTTGTCCAATAAGAAGACCTTGTTTTTGTGGATTGGATCGGTGAAGCCCGGCGGCTGACCGACATAAACCTCCTCTTTAACCTTCCCGTAAAGAAACGCCGATTTAACATCCAACTGATAAACTTTAAAGTTCTTCCAAGACGCAAATGCTAGGAAAATTCTGATAGCTTCTAGTCGTGCTACAGGAGCATAGACTTCGGTAAAATCAATTCCCTCCTGTTGACTAAATCCTTGAACAACGAGTCGAGCTTTGTTCCTTACGACAACTCCTCTATCGTCTCTCTTACACTTAAACACCCATTTAGTGTTAATTTTCCTATGACCATCCGGCAAATCAACTAACTTCCACACTCCCAATTTCTCAAATTGACTAAGTTCCTCCTGCATAGCATTGACCCAAGAGTCTTCAGTAAGCGCCTCTTTGTAAGTTCTTGGCTCAACCTACGAGATAAAACAACTTAATGAGAATTCAGTTTGCAAAGGAGCAACTTTTGTATAAAAACATGTAAGCCCTTTATCAATCTGATTTCGAGTGCAAACACCAGCTTGCAATTCTCCAATAATCAACTCCTCTGGATGATATGAAAAAGTTCGCTGCATCACTTCACTCGGAACATCTACATTTCCCTCCAGATTAGTAACATTCTGCTCTGCATCTTGTTCACCAACTTGGTTTGTTTGACCTGAACTCTGAATTTGCTCCCCCTCAGAATCTAAATCTGAATCACCATGATAAAAAACTGGCATGTTTTCAGCTTCTAGATTATCATTCTGAGCCGACTGATTATCTTGAGCAACTTCATTCTGTTGGACATCATCATGTTCACCAACATTACTTGGACCTGCTTCATCATCATTTGAAGTTTCCCGTAGTCTCCTCGAATACTCAGCTGGGAATCTTAACTGTGACTCATATTCACGCAAAATATCCAACTCATCAAAGAAATCTTCATCATCCTCTGATTCTTCTCTCATGTCAAATGAATCCCAAAGTTTGTTATAATGATAACGCCATGAATCACCAGGATTCTGCGGCGGCATAGTATAACCTTGACATTCAACATTTGCAGCTTCAATAATCCGCTTTTCACTTGGAACGAAGACACGTCGCAATGGATTTGAATAACCAACAAATATTCCCTCAATGCACTTCGGACCAAACTTTCCAAAAGGCTCTATAACCGTACAGGGTGACCCGAACGGTTCTAGATACTTCAAATTCGGTTTGCGATTATTGATAAGCTCAAAGCATGTTTTGTTGAACTTCTTGACAGTAAGAACCCTGTTGAGCGTATAGCATGCGGCGGAAACAGCTTCAGCCCAAAAATTAATTGGTAACTTTGAATCTGCGAGCATAGTTCTAGCCGTCTCGATTAGTGTCCGGTTTTTGCGTTCTGCGACTCCATTCTGCTGCGGAGTGTACGGAGCACTAAACTCATGCAAAATACCTCTTTCATCACAAAATTCTTCCATCTTGCTATTCTTGAATTCAGTACCATTATCACTTCGAATTCTCTTAATACGCCTTTGGTACAAATTCTCAATTTTTCTGAACAACCCCATCAAACTGTCAAATGTTTCATCTTTCGTTTTCAAGAAAGAAACCCACAAAAATCTGGAATAATCATCAGTAACGACCAAACAATAGTAATCTCCTGTAATACTTTTGACATTCACAGGACCAAACAAATCCATGTGAAGTCTTTCCAACGGTCTCGAAACTGAATTGACTTGCTTTGTAGGGTGTGACTTTTTCTTCTGCTTGCCTTTGATGCAGCTTATGCACTCCCCTTCCAGATGAAAACCTTTGATATTAACTCCCAATACCAAATCATTGTGCACCAAATGATTCATCTTCCTTAGGTGAATATGCCCCATCTTTCGGTGCCACAATCTTGATTCTTTCTCAGTTGCTCTAGACACAAAACAATGTGCTTGACCAGTAGTTGTAGTTGCTACAGACATATCTAACACATATAAATCATTCACTCTAGGTGCCCTCATAATAATCCATTCTTCAGGAATAACAAAACCAGGTTTCAGAATCAAACATTCTTTATCAGTGAAGTGAGTAGTATACTGATTGTCACAAATCTGCGAGATACTAAGCAGATTGTTCTCCAGCTCAGTGATGTAGTTAACTCTCTCAAACGTCACAATCCCATTGGATAACGTTCCTTCACCAACAATTCGACCACCTTCATGACCAGCAAATCCCACATAACCACCATTAATGTTCCTTACATCATACAGCAATGCAGTTTTTCCTGTCATATGTCGAGATGCACCACTATCCATAATCCATCTGGATACCAGTTGTGGAAGATCTTGCACAAAACAAACTACGACTTAAACAACTTCAAGAAAGATGCCGATTCATGCTTCGCGATCCAGGAAGCTCCGGCAATTCAAACTGCTTATTCGAACATGGTGTCCACCCAGGCTTCATCAGCCTTAGGTGTAACCTTGACTCTAGCAACTTGAATTTTGAAATTTTCAGCCTTCAAAGATGGAAAATTTGCATCATAATCAACCGAAATTGATTCATCAGCCTTTTTCACTTCAGAAGTTGAAATTTTCATTTCAGTTTTTGGTTTCCAAACTTGTTGAGATAATGCAACCCTCTTGTAAAATTTGTCATTTTTAGTTACATCTTTCTTTACGGGTTCATTTTTCACTTTGATGTTATCATTTTTCACATTCTTTTTCTCAACAATGATTGGTGCTTTACCCTTCACATCAACTTTCTTTAGTTGAAACTTCACAGTTTCAGTCTTAAGCGTGGAATTGGTGCAATTTCTTGCAATGTGACCAACTTTGTTACATCTAAAACATGTACGAGTATCAACAACTCGACTTGTGCCTTCAGACTGATAATGTGAAGCTCTTTTCTCAAAGAACTCTTTGTTTGATTTTGAAAAAAATTCATTTTCCTCATCAGAAAGTGAACTCGAACTGTTTACAAACACCTTCTTTTCAGCAAACCTTTTGTTTTGAAACCTTCTTTGCTGATAACTCTTACCACCCTGATAACCACCCGACCAATTGTTTTGATTGTTATTATAAAACCTTGGTGGAACAACAGGCTTTTTATAGTAAGCTTTATCTTTCTCAAAATTCATTTGCCTTTTTGTTTGTTTCAAACTGTTCACTTCCGACAACTCAACTTCAACCAACTTGAAAACATTTGTCACCTTTTTCACATTAACATTCTCAATTGGAAACTCAGAATCCGAATACAACTTATCAGATCCAGCCATCTTGTACATCACAAGACCCGGTTCATCACTTAAGTTGTTTTTGGATTTTGATTTCTGAATGTATTTATCCAAGAAACACCCATCATCTTCAGCTGAATCACTATTCAAAACACTTTCAGCTGTGCTCTTAACAATCTCTGTCTGAACACTATCATCAGATGATGTAGAAAAAGTAACATCAATGTTCTCCGGAAGTTTAACTTCTTTTTCTTCCTCAATTTCAACCAACCCAGATTGCTTTTTAGTGTAATTATCAAGAACAGGTTGTGGAACTTGATGAAACCCCACCCCAGTTTCATCACAATACACATCTTCGCCCACTTTGTCTTTCCCAATGGGTTTGGGAATGATATGTTGCAAAACAAAGCTTGCAGAGCTATAACTGTTAAGCTTCAACTGGATTCGCTCGTTTTCAATTACAGCCTCTTGAACTTTAAGTTTCAATTTAGCGATTTCATCCAGTTGTTTATTGATTGATTCTTCTTTAACTCTGAGCACTGCTTTTAAATGTTCATTTTCTTTAAAAGTTTTACCATTTCGATCATCACAATCTTTCATTGTGCTTTTGAGTTTTTCAAAATTTTCAGAAATCTGACGGTTTTCAAGAATCAACTTTTCGTTTTCCTTTTTAACTTTGTCATAATCAATTTTATCATTTTCCATTTGTTTAGTTAATTCTTTTATCCGTTCAGTTGAAGCTCTAACCGTTTTGTCACGATCAAGAATCTGATTCTCAACATTTCTGACCTTAGCTGTCAGATCTTCAACTTTCTTAATGTTGAGATATGTGACAGTATTACAAAATTTGCAATCTTTATTGCAATTTTTGCAATCAGCATTTCCTTCAACTTTCTTACCTGATGCATTGGTTGACACATCTGAACTGACCTGGCTTTTTGACTCAGACACGGAGTTAGAGTCTACCTCAAGTGCTTTGGCAGCCAGCACTTTATCAGCCATTTTTCCCAGATTCTCTGCATTCAACTCCTGCGTAGTATCGATAACTCCAGTATCAATCTTCTTGGATTCTTCGATCTCTTCTTTCTCTTTTCTCTCTTTCTCCTCTTTCTCTTCTTCAATCATTTTCGAAGTTGGAGTTCCCCACCATTTGTGTTGCCAATACTCATCATTTTCTTTCATTTCTTTGATTAAGACTTCCAGATCAAGAGTTTTGTGATCAACTGCAATATTTCCATACTCATCAAGATAACACTCTCTGTCTGGATCCCATCTGTTAGCTCTCTTTGCTTCCAAAAAGATACGAGAAAGTCTAGTAATTTTGTTTTCCGAAATCATTTTTCTGTATTTATACTTCTGCTCTTCAGTTCTCTCATCTTTCCATGGAATAGGTTCATTTTTCGCCATGAATGCATAACCAACCGCATCTTCTTCTGGTAGAACCTCTTGACTCCAATCATACCCCTCATCATCATAAATCACTGCAAGAGCTCTAGATTTCTCTTTGTTGTCTTCAACCTGCTTCAATCTAGGCGGCTCATATTTATTCTGGTGATAAATTGCCTTCTTGTAATAATCATCTCTGAAAGGATTCTCTGATTCATCAGCATAAGCGTTTCGGCATTCTCTCTTAAAATGACCCTTCTGCTTACACTGGAAGCATGTCACTTTCGATTTATCGAACCCCAGCTTAGTAGAAGCACCACCAATTGTTTTTCTGCCAGTAATTTCCATGAATCTTTGTGCACGACGAACAGCACTTGCCATAGCCCAACGAATATCGATCAGTTCCATTTCCTCCGGATCAATCTGATCGTAATCTTCTTTTGTCAGATTTGTATTGCCAATCTTCCCAGCTACCAATCCTTCATACGATTCCAACACTGATGCTAGAAAGATCATTTGCTGCTTGGCCGATTCTTCATCAAAGTTCTGAGCATTCTTCAGGTCTATTGCGATGTTGCATTGAAAACGATTCTTTGCATCAGAATGACTTCCAGAAGATGAAGATCCACTGTGATAACCACTATAACTTCCATTGCTTTGATCACTTTGATTTTCTTTGCCAGCTGTCGACACATTTTCAGCAGAAAAAGCAGTTTTTGGAGAAGTAGCTTTCGGCATCATGCTCTTTGGATAGTATAGATCCAGATTCTGTTGATAAGATGAATGATTAACTTTGTACGTCTTCTTTAACTCCAACTCATGACTTTCAAGTTTCTCAATCACCAAGTCTGGTTTCAACAATTCAGAAGGAATAGTGTTCTTAAGCATGAGAGCATAATATCTCCACTCCATCTCGTCTGGCAATGAATCGAACAACTTGTCTACTTGCTCATCATCAGAATATGTGATATCATGTCTTGCTAATTCCAGCTTCAGATGACCAAATCTCTCTATCATTTTACACACTGATTCATTCTTAAGACAACCAAACATATCAAACTCTTTCCTAAGAAGTTTCTTTTTGTTTTTCACTATCTCTGTACTTCCTAAACACTTCTTTTCTAACTTTGCCCAGAGGTCTTTAGCGTTTGAATAATCTATCAGTGAGATGATATCCTCCCGAACAGATTGAAATAACAATGCTACACACTTTTGTTCGGCTACAAATGATTCAATCTCATCTGATGCTGTTAAGACTTCACCATTCTTATTTCCTTGATCATAACCGTTCTTCAAACTTTTCCAACTTGGAAATGCGAACGCCATCATCCAATCTTCAAACTTTCTAGACCAACGACTGTACTCCTCAATAGCCATTAGCTTTGGGGGTTTATTGAACGTTCCGCAAGCACTTTCCGACTCCCAAGCTTCCTTCTTCTTCTCTTTTGGCGGGTTATCATTGACATTGCTTGACGAAGTATCATCTCCCGAGTTTCCTGCGAATGCGTACATATCGCTAAACGGGTTCATGAAAATATCATCCATTGTGAACGTACCTGAAAAAAAACAGTCAAACACTTAGAAAATTTTTTATGTTTTGAAAATTTATCAAGTTCAAGCGAAATACTTGAAGTAATCAGCTTCAAGCGAAAACAGCTCAGTATAACACTGTTCAAGCGAAATATCCTTTTAAACTGTTCAAGCGAAATCTGTCAGCAAAACTGATTCAAGCGAAATTCTCTATTTCGCTTCAACAATACAAGTTTCAATCCAAACAGTTTCAAGCGAAACCAACTATTTCGCTTCAGATGTTTTCAAGCGAAATCCAGCAGAATCAAGTTCGCTTCAGAAGTTTCAAGCGAAACCAACTATTTCGCTTCAGATATTTTCAAGCGAAATCCAGCAGAATCAATTTCGCTTCAGAAGTTTCAAGCGAAATAGTCCAAAATGTCTGATTTGAAGCGAAAACAACCTGTTATCTTCGAATACTTTCAAGCGAAATACTGTTTTAGGTCATTTTTAATGAGTTTTAATCTGAATTTAAGTCTGAAACTTTGTAGGCTTTGTTAAAACTACGTTTTACACGATATACTCGAAAATCAGATCATTTCGACCGTTGGAACTTGTTCAGATCTGAAAAATGTAAAAAGAAATGAGTAGAAAGAAGATAATCCGGTAGAATTAAGCTGCTATGGTATGAACTCCTCGTCCTGAGCTCTGATACCACTTGTTGGACCGATCTACGACCTCTAAATGTCAGTAAAAGTAGTTCATCTTTGCGTACGAAGGCGGAATCAATGTAAACAAAGTCATAACAGCTCTAATCCTTTTAATCTTTCTTTTCTGATTGATTTGAGTGCTTGTACAACGTTTTCTGATACAAATCCGGCAGCACTTCGTGTTTCACACAATGACCTCCCTTCCTCAAACGAAACACACAACACATATATATAGGAGGATGATTTCGCTTGAAACAGTCTGAAGCGAAATCATGCTGAAGCGAAATCATGTGTTGTTGATTTCGCTTGAACTGATTTCAAGCGAAATCTTCAATCTTATCCACTACAAACCCTAATTTAACCCTAATGTGTGTTTAATCAAACAATTCTAGACACAAGACTTGATTATGACGTAATCAGCAGACATTTAATGCACCAACACAAATGTTCGAACAAAGAACTGTAATCGGAGATTAACCGACTGAATCATGAGAGCTATGGATCTGAGAGAGAGAAATACGATCGCAAATATGAGTGAGAGAGATGAATTGAAATTCGAATGTGGAGCTAGATTCATATATGTTATTTATTGGGAGCCAGATTCATATATAGTTTGAATTTTGAATTTGGAGCCAGGATTTTGAATTTTGAATATGTGTAGAAGTTATAGGCAGAGGTTTGTGATGGGTTGGTAAAATTCCATAGCTTAATGGTTTTAATTTCGGTTAATTACACGAAGTTACTTTCTAGAATACACTACTTTGATATGGTTTGTGTTTTGTAGGCATTGACGGGTTTAAGATGCATTTTGGAGATTTACTGAAGCTTTGGGTGGATGCTAGATAGAACATAATTGAAGAAAATGCAAAGAGAGGCAAAACTGAGCTGAACTCTGCGCCAGAAACAGTCCAAACTCCATTTTGGCTTATCCTGAGCTAGAAAATGAGTTTCGGAGCTTATAATATATGCATTTGGGGTAGCTCGATGAGACGAATCAAAATATAAGGTTTTAAAAGGCCAGAAATTGACGCATTATCTGCTGCACACAAGCTAATTAGTAAAAACGGGATTTTTAGAGAGAAAAGTCAATTTTGGAAAAAAGGGGAGTTACACTTTATTATTCCTTCAACTCCCATTCATTTGAAAAAAAAGGAAAACACTATCTAACACATCTCTTCATCTCTAACCCACACCTAACATCATCACCATTCAAACCCTAACTTCCACCATTCCTCAAGACTCAAGGTCACGGCTCCGTGCTCGTGTTCATCGGCCGGTGATCGCGTCCATCCAACCATGAGCGGCTAGTCTCTTCGGTTTCACCCCGGTGTAGATGTTGTAAGATTTTCTAGGGTTTATTCATTTGTATTTTAATTTGGTTTTGTGACAAATTGTTTAGTATTTGAAACTTGGATAATTGTCTTGCATTTGTTTCGAATTCGTGAATTGTCGAACGATGACAAAGTTATGACTTTGTGAAATGGTTATGTGCAATTATGCCTTATCTTAGGTTAGGATTTACATAGGGCTGTAAACGAACCGAACGAACACGAACAAGGCCATGTTCGTGTTCGTTCGTTAAGGAAATTAACATGTTCGTGAACTGTTCACGAACGCTTACCGAACATAAGTTTATGTTCGTGTTCGTTCGTTAAGGAAATTCAATTGTTCACGAATTGTTCGTGAACATTGGTCTCGAACACAAACGAACGCAAACAAATAAAAATGAACGTAAACGAACATTTAACTTGAAAATAAAAAAATGAAAACATTGTTATCCTTAAACATTGGATATAGGTAGTTAAATACAACCATTAAATGATAAATCAAAACACAAGAAGTCTATCACGCCACCAAATGATAAATACAGTTTAACTAACTTAGACATAATTATCCCCAAAAATGTCTTGGAATGTCCAAATTTTAGCCAACTTAGACAAAAATAGGGTTTCAAGTTTTCAATATGTTTATATAAAAGGTTTATTATTTATTATTTTTAATATAATTAAATGAACATATTACCGAACGTTCACGAACGCAGTCGAACGAACGAGGCCTGTGTTCGTGTTCGTTCCCTAAGCTAACCGAACGAAATTTTTTGTTCGTGTTCGTTCGTTAAGCTAATCGAACGAACATAAACGAACTTCCCGCCGAACGGTTCACGAACTGTTCGCTGAACGTTCGGTTCGTTTACAGCCCTAGATTTACATGTCCGAGGTAATGAAGTGCATTGTGGTCCGTTGTCTATGACGTAGATAGCAATTGGCACCTAAGTTTCGTGATAGTAATCCGTTAATCACTATATGCAATTGAATCAAGTTAAAACATGTAGGAACCTTAGGTCTTGCAATGATCGAACCAGGTGTGATCCGTATTCTAATTTCTTGTTTCAACTTTTTAGTTTAGTTTACAATCTTAATTAATCACACATTGTTTTAAGAATAACATCAAATTGTCGGTTCACTCCGATTTATTTTCAAAACCAAACAAACAAATAAAATTAGCAATCTTCATAATCACTTTGTACATTATTTGTAAATAATCTAAATAATCAAACGGGTCGTGTGATACTGACCACATGCTCTTCGTGTATACAATACCCGACTTACCCTAGCTACCTAGGTTTAGTTGGGTTTTTTACTGATCGTGACGACACGGTCACGTAAAAAATGGCGCCGTTGCCGGGGAGCTAGTGCGCTTAGTATTTTATTGCTTGTTCGATTTTAGTGTTAGTTTTCTTTCTTGTATTTTTGTGATTTTACTTTGGGTGGTCGAGCTTGTGTGTGCAGGTACATGTTTTGCAGGAATTACTTTTCAATATGAATTGGGTGGATGATGATCCCTGTGAGTGTTGCAGAAGCGGAGAGCATTATTTAGAGGATTGCTTTGTTTTCTACGAGAAGGTTCAAGCCTATAAGGATCGGGAAGACTACCTTAGCGGATTGTATGAATATAGGAGGGCGGATTATGAAGATTCCTATGGTCCATCCTCACATTATCCATACGCTAGACCACCACCACCACCAAAGTATCAAGAATATTACTATTCAGAGATGGATTACCATTATGAGCAAGAGCGGGGTTATAACAACTATGAACCCGAATTGCCACATCTCTCAAGTTACCGGGAGGAGTATGATGATTGTTATAATGAATACCCTCAACCGGCATCCGAAGAACCTCAAGATTCAATAAGTTCCAAGCTTGATGCAATCATGAATGCTATCATTACTTCAAATCAAGAGATTAAGATGGAACTGAAGAAGGAACTTGAGGCGAGAGATAAAGCTCATGAAGCCTTGGCAAAGAAAGTGGGTCAACTCGCCGAAGAATTGGCTCAACTTAGACGAGACCAAGAGATGTTGGCTAATGGTACAATGGTGGATGGTAATGTGGTGGAAGGGATTATAGATCTTCCGGAGCAAGAATATGAATGTTTGAACCGAGCGGAAGACATGACACCGCGAGACGAGTTGGATCCGAAAGAAGCCCATGTTCATATCCATCCTTCTCCCATACTTATCACTCCAACCAAAAAAGTTGGGGATGCGAGTTTGGGTATAAGGATTCGAAGGGTGGCGTTGCAAGACCTTGGCCAATTTGTTAAGAAACGACCCCAAAGTTGCTTAATACGCATGCCGTAAAAAATAAAAAGAGAGTGGATTCGGCATGCTGACTACCGAGCATATGTTGGAAATTTGGTAGGCAAATGCTCACTTCGACCACCATGAGAGGAAAATTAGGTATGATTGTTGTAGAGTTTGTATTATTATTCGTTTTATTTTATTTTTCTAGTTAAATGAACTTTGTGGGTGTGTTCCCTATATAACCCTCATGAGACCTACTCGTCCTCCCGAGCTATCGGGAGGTTTAAAAGGGCTTGTTGCATACGCTAAATGCAACCGTGATTCCTACGAAAGTGAGTTAGGTTTGTTGTTGTTGTAAATTATTTTTCCACATAAATCAAAGTAAATTAACGTATGACTTGGTAATATTTTCATAAAAGTGGTAGAACTAGGTAACTAACAAGTTTTAATGGTTGTGAGAAGCATGCTTCTACACAAGGGTTGAGATTTGTAGGTACATTATGTTCGTGAGACGGCCGCTTTGTTGAAAAGATGAAGAGCACACGAGGAACTAGCGAAAACAGGGTGCATACGTTTCTTTTTCTCTTTGATTTTTAGTTAGCAAATAAGTGGAATGTAATTTGTATTTTATTTCCGGGGTGAAGTCTTGGGGAAGTTAGCCATGTCACATCCCTTTTGCGTTTTAAAAAACTCTAGTTCTTACAAATTGAGGACAATGTTTACCTCAAGTGTGGGGATGGGGGAGTAAAAGTTTTTTGATTTTTGACCCGTTCATTTAACAATACACATTGAGGACAATGTTGACCTCAAGTGTGGGGATGGGGAAAAATTTCAATTTTTTTTTCAAAATGTCTTTGTTTGAAGCGATCTTAAAAGCACAAGTAATTAAGTTAACGAGGGATGACACAACCCATTTGGTCTTTTGTCATGGTCAAGTTCGAATTAATAGCATGACGAGTATTTAGCGGGTGGTTATTTGGGAATAATCCGCCTAAGAAACTTGTAATTTATGTATATCATATTCCATACCCTTATACGTGAGATTTTGAGCCACTTGTATACATTATATATACACATATTTCGTTGTTTGAGTGGACCATTAGTCATGTATTGTAGAACTTGCATCTTTTGATACGTTTGAGACCATAGACCGAATACAAGCACAAGAATGATTAAAGCATTAGGTAAACCTTTTTCCCTTTACACCATTTATCTATCCTTACCCAAAATCTATCCCTTAGTAGCCAACTTTGAGCCTAAACCTTTCGTTTGACAACCCACTTAGCCCATAACCATAAGCCTTTTCTTTTAAAACCCGTGTGATGAAAATTCGATTATAGGAGTATATGTTTGTATAGTTATGATTTGGCTTTATAAAAAAAATCAGAAAATGTTGCGAAAAAAGAATGAAGAAGCATGGAGAAAAGCACAAAAAGATGTGTTAGTAGTTTATTGAATAAAAGGCGAAAGTTGTTGCCTCATAGTTGATGTTTATAGTTAGTTTTGTTTAGTATAGTAGTTTGTAATAAAAATCGAATTTTCATCACCTTAGCCACTTTAAAATACCCTATTTGCTACCCTTCGCCTAGCCCCATTACAACCCTTTCAAAGACCTTTTGACTTGTGTTTAGTATTCATGTTCGGTGGTGGAGAATGATTGAGTTGCAAGCCTATGCGGGTACATGTTCTATTCGGTTTGGAGCGATTACTTTAAAAATTGCTAATACATCATTAAAATTAGCCAACTTGTAAACCGAGTGGAGTGAACATTGTGAGGGATGTATATGAATTGCGAGTTTTAAGGGCGGGTTAATCTTGGATGACCATTTTTACATGATTAATCATTTATTGCTAAATATGTCGAAAATTGTAAAAAGTTTGAACCGGGCATGACAATAGACCTTAACCTTAGTCTCGGGAATGGGGAGTGCGTTTTTTCGTTCGACCCACGTGAAAGTGAAAAACAGATTTGCTTGAGGGCAAGCAAAAGACAAGTGTGGGGATGTGATGGGTTGGTAAAATTCCATAGCTTAATGGTTTTAATTTCAGTTAATTACACGAAGTTACTTTCTAGAATACACTACTTTGATATGGTTTGTGTTTTGCAGGCATTGATGGGTTTAAGATGCATTTTGGAGATTTACTGAAGCTTTGGGTGGATGCTAGAGAGAACATAATTGAAGAAAATGCAAAAAGAGGCAAAACTGAGCTGAACTCTGCGCCAGAAACAGTCCAAACTTCATTTTGGCTTATCCTGGGCTAGAAAATGAGTTTCGGAGCTTATAATTTATGCATTTGGGGTAGCTCGACGAGACGAATCAAAATATAAGGTTTTGAAAGGCCAGAAATTGACGCATTATCTGCTGCACACCAGCTAATTAGTAAAAAACGGGATTTTTAGAGAGAAAAGTCAATTTTGGAAAAAGGGGAGTTACACTTTATTATTCCTTCAACTCCCATTCATTTAAAAAAAAAAGGAAAACACTATCTAACACATCTCTTCATCTCTAACCCACACCTAACATCATCACCATTCAAACCCTAACTTCCACTATTCCTCAAGACTCAAGGTCATGGCTCCGTGCTCGTGTTCAGCGCCCGGTGATCGCGTCCATCCAACCATGAGCGGCTAGTCTCTTTGGTTTCACCCCGGTGTAGATGTTGTAAGATTTTCTAGGGTTTATGCACTTGTATTTTAATTTGGTTTTGTGACAAATTGTTTAGTATTTGAAACCTTGGATAATTGTCTTGCATTTGTTTCGAATTCGTGAATTGTCGAACGATGATAAAGTTATGACTTTGCGAAATGGTTATGTGCAATTATGCCTTATCTTAGGTTAGGATTTACATGTCCGATGTAATGAAGTGCATTGTGGTCCGTTGTCTATGACGTAGATAGCAATTGGCACCTAAGTTTCGTGATAGTAATCCATTAATCACTATATGCAATTGAATCAAGTTAAAACATGTAGGAACCCTAGGTCTTGCAATTATCGAACCGAGTGTGATCCATATTCTAATTTCTTGTTTCAACTTTTTAGTTTAGTTTACAATCTTAATTAATCACACATTGTTTTAAGAATAACATCAAATTGTCGGTTCACTCCGATTTATTTTCAAAACCAAACAAACAAATAAAATTAGCAATCTTCATAATCACTTTGTACATTATTTGTAAATAATCTAACTAATCGAACGGGTCGTGCGATACTGACCACATGCTCTTCGTGGATACGATACCCGACTTACCCTGGCTACCTAGGTTTAGTTGGGTTTTTGACTGATCGGGACGACACGGTCACGTCAGTTTGAAGTGTGTATAAACAGTTCTCCTTTTGTATGTGGGCGGAGGTTTGAATTTTCAATGTTGGCCAGACCTTTGAAAGTATAGATGTGGGCCAGAGCTTTGAAAATTAAAATGATTTTATATATTAAGGTTTATGATGCAGTATTGACATAAGAAAAACCTTGTTGGATAGCCTCTATGGCTGCCACCTCAGCTTTTCTTATGTCACTTGGTTTTATCCTTTTATAGAAAGTATAGATAGATATAGATTATATGGGTATAGTTAAGGATGATAATGGGTCAAGTATAGCTAGTCTCGGTCTTATACCTGGTCTAAACCCATCGGGTAACTTCTCATCAGGTATTAAGCATACCCGCTAGAATGAGGTATATCCATTAGTGTTTTTAAAATATAACCATTGGGATTTTCTATTACATTTTTTCTGTTATAATTTTATGTTTTCATATTATATAATAAATTAAAAGTATTGATAACCTAAATATATATCATCATCACCATATATATGAAATATTTATAGTTATAAATTCCATGCTGATATAAATCTTAAAAGATAATTCCGTAACATATAGATATAAACAATATCATTAAAATGTATATATCTAATGAAAATTTTGTTTTCCAAATATTAAAGCTACTAGAATGAAACAGTACTTAACAATAGATAAGAGAAAATAAAATAAAAAATATATAAAATATTAGTGGTATCATATAATCTAAATCGATACACATTCGCATCGAACCATCTTTCTTCTTTACAAACAACACTGGAGCTCCCCACGGGGATGAACTAGGTTGTATGAATCCTTTGCTTAGTAATTCATCTAACTGCTTTTTCAATTCTAGCATTTCGGTGGGTGCTAACCGATAAGGTGTCTTGGCTATCGGTGTAGTACCAGGAATTAGATGAATTCTAAATTCTACTTCCCTATCGGGTGGTAATCCAGGTAGTTCTTCCGGAAATACATCAGGGTATTCTGATACTACTGGAATTTCCTTAAGTTCTTTACCTTTAGTGTTAATGATTACCGAAATCATATACACTATTTCTTGTTTTCTTGAATAACTGGCCACTTTCATTACTGAAATGAACTTCAGTGGCTTACGTGGATTATCTCCTGTAATCAGCACTATTTCTCCTGTGGGTGTATGAATTTATATGGAATTCTTATCACAAAGAATTCGAGCATGGTTGGCTACTAACCAATCCATTCCTAACACAACGTCGAATCCGGCTAAATTCATAGGTAACAGGTTTGTAGAAAATTTATGGCCTAAGAGTTCTATCCTTCCTTCTCGCAAAACCTTATTTATTTTAACAGAATTCCCATCTGCCGTTTCGACAGTAAAGATTTGTCTAAGGTTGGTTAAGGGTAGTTTAAGAGCTTGGCAGAATGAAGTATTTATAAAACTTTGGTTTGCACTAGAGTCAAATAATACTTTTGCATAAACGTCATGAACTAGGAACGTACCAGCTATCACATCAGGGATTAGCTCGGCTTCTTGCGTGGTCAATTGAAAGGCTCTTACGTTCTTCTTATTAGTTTGTCACACCCCGACCACGTGGAACATACAAAACGTGGCGGAAATGTCGGGGAGTGTTGTAACAGAATTAATTGTTTCAAATCCATGGCAATTGAAGTTTCGTTATATTGATTAAAAGTGTTACAATGTCTTATCAAACTAGGAAATACAACAAAATTAACTAGTCTTGCATCTTTTATTGTCACTAAAGCCCAAGTCTGCCTATATGTATCTTGATCATCTTATGCAACAGTTCCTGAAAAACACATGTGAAAATAGGTACGTCAGCATAAAAATGCCTGTGAGATACATAGGTTTTGTGAAAATGAGATTCATGACTTATGTTTGAGAAAATGTTTAGTCATAAACCTTGTAATTTGCTTTGTTTTGTAAATCATTTGAAAAACAATGAGTTCAGATGATATGTATAAATAAGTAAATAATGTATGGTTAAATAAATAACCATGTAAGATGAGTTTGTATAAGATAAGTTGTTTGTAAAACAATGTCTTGTGAAAAGTATGTTATTTGTATAAAATGTTCTATGTCTCAAACTGAAATGATTCAAATAACGCTACAATATGTAATACCATACAAACACTTATATATAGGAAGTACCAGCGGCGTATCCACCATGCTTGTATCATATTACACACGTATCGTTACTTAATCACTTAATCAAACCAAACCAATGTCAAAATGTCTATGTCAAATATCCATGTCAAATGTCTATGTCAAAATATCATGTATGGCAAGTGAAATGTCTCAACTAAACCATATACACAAAAACAAAGTATTGAAGTAAAACTTGGTTTAAATCAAAGTTATGTTTTGTGGGAAAATGCATGATCAAATGTCAATCATGTTAAAATGTCTATGCCGAAATGTCTATGTCAAATACGGTTCACACGGTTAACAGATACAAACGGTTCACAGATATCAACGGATCACAGTCAAATGATTACAACGGTTCAATATGTAGTAAAATGTGTTCATATGCTGGATAAGCATATGCAACAGAAAAGCAATGAAAAACGATGTACTAAGTACGCACACAATGGGCATACATAGCATGAAATGTAATGTAAAACGATGTACTAAGTACGCACACAATGGGCATACATAGCATGAAATGTAATGAAATCATGTACTATAATGTACTAATGAACATAGCAAGTATATGATGTCAAAACAGGAAAGCATGAAAGTAACAAGTAGGCACATGTGTTCCACCCCAAAACAGTTTGGAAAACAGTAAAAGAGGGGTCTATGTACTCACCTGAGATTGCTCAGTAGTCCTTGAGTAACAACTAAACAATGCTAGAGATCGCGGATATCAACGGCACCTAGTATAGGTAGCTACATTAATAAACCGGACCTAAATCGGAAGATCGGGTAGCATTAGGGTTTGTAAACCAAACGAGTGTAGAGACTCGTGTCTTTTGGTTTAACAAAGCCTACATACTAAATGAAACTTAACCTAAGTGTCTACGACCCATTACGACCCGTTTAGGTAGCTTGTGCTACTTTAACGCGTCGTTCGCGTGAAACGCGTTCGGACCGCCTAACTAGCCCTATGACAAGTGTTATATGCCTAAACATATTATATAATCAGTTATGTGACAAAGGTTTAGGTTACATATGCTTAATTACCAATTATACATGAAAAGGGTATTCTGGTAATTTACCTAAGGCATATAAACTACCTATCATACAACTACTTAAACGATGTGACCATAGGGTATAACCTCGGAAGGTTATTCCCTACCTACTATGGTCACCTAATGTGTTTGGTCGGATCCTAATGATCGACCAAACTGGGTCGGGTTCGAAGGTATAGGCGATTTATTAGATCGCCTACCCTACGACCCTAGACAACGTGGTAGTCAGTGGGCATAGTCCCAAGGGACTATGGCCAACGTGATTACTCTCACGTTGCGAAGTTCAAACGAACTTCGCATTGACCATTACTGGTCAACGCTGAAAGTCAAACAAAGTTTGACTTTCTGACTCGAAAAGCAGTAAAATAAGGAAAAGAACGAAAGAATACTTACGAAGGGTCCCCGAATGCTAATCCTGATCCAAGAACTCAGGTATGAAACAATGGTTTCAACTTAGAGCTCTCAAATCAAGATTCTAGTGAGAAATGCAATGGGGGTGGATGGGTATATATAGTTTTCGGGTAACCGTTAAGATCGTTTCATGGAAAAGAGGGCACGATCAAGGCCGTACATGTGTTGGAATGTTGTGGTGTGTCAAATGGCCACTCACCATAGGGAAATGACATGTGGAAGAGGGATTGGAGGTGCTAAACAGCTGCAACCAGCTGTTAAATGCAGTTAATCTGGTCTGATAGTGGGAAGCGGCCCGCTTCAGGATCAGCCAAAGACAATGCGGGCCGCATGGCCCTTCTGATCTGCACATATGTTTGAAAAATGACAGTTTCAGTCCCTGCACGTGTTTAAGGCCATTTCCGACACTTCTAAGGCCCGTAAAGCCAACTTTAAGGCCCTAAAATGTTGCCTAAACATTGTGGACATGAAACATGCTCAAAAATATGTCGGATGTCGGTTCGTTTGGTCGTACGATCGCGATGTTCGCTTAATTACGACGGAATGCGCATAAGCGCGAAAAACGATCCAAATGATGCGATGAATGGATTTTTCTTAAGGCGAACACTAAAATATAATGTAGTCATGCTTTCATAAATTTTTGGATGTCCGGATGTATTCAGAACGTAAGTTATGCGCGAAAATGCAAACTTGTGCACTTTTTGACACTTTTAGTCCCTGAATGACCCAAAAGTTTATTTTAGCACACCGAACACCTCAAAGCCTATTTCTAAGCTATGTAAAGGATATTTATGGTATGTTTAACTTATGGTCATGTTCCGGAATGTCCGTTACAGTTCAAATTGACATACTTTCGCAGTTTGTCAAGTTTAGTCCCTGTAAACGAATTAACTTTGATTTCACCACACCAAACCTTCCAAAACTTATATCTAAGTTATGTAAAGGTTATTTAAGGTATGTTAAGCCCATTTCACTATTCCGGAGTGTTCGTTGCATTAAACTGGTTATATTTACGCATCAGTGCGTGTATAACCTTCCAGAAAGCGATTTAGAGCTTGAAATCGAACAAGAGTTGATATGTGTAAACGATACACATATTTTTACAAATCCCAAGTATGAAATACAATATTTCACTGGTTGGGCATTTGTTTAATGGTTGAAATGACACAGGTGTTACAGTCTCCCCTACTTTAGGAAATTTCGTCCCGAAATTAATTCGTAGGAGTCTGTCTATGACTTTGTTTCAAATAGTCATCAAAGATATGTAAAGCATAATCTGATTATTTTCCTCAACGGATATTTTTCAGAAGCGAAAATGAACGAACAGGGTCATTTTCTTCAACGGGTTCTTCGGAAATGGAAAATAAAGGAATTAACTAAACGGATATACATTTCCCTCAACGGATATTCTTCAGAACGAAAATGAACAAACGGGGTCATTTTCCTCAACGGTTTGTTCTTCAGAATTTGAAATGAAAGAAAAATCAACGGATATTCATTTCTCTCAACGGATATTCTTCAGAACGAAAATGAACAAACGGGGTCATTTTCCTCAACGGTTTGTTCTTCAGAATTTGAAATGAAAGAAAAATCAACGGATATTCATTTCCTCAACGGATAAATCTTCAGAAACGAAAATGAACTAACGGAGTCATTTTCAACGGTTATTTCCTCAGAGTTGGAAATGAAGGATTACACAACGGATATTCATTTCCTCAACGGATAAATCTTCAGAAACGAAAATGAACTAACGGAGTCATTTTCAACGGTTGCTTCCTCAGAGTTGGAAATGAAGGATTACACAACGGATATTCATTTCCTCAACGGATATTCTTTAGAACGAAAATGAATGGATAATTCATTTTCCTCAACGGTTATTCTTCAGAATGGAAATGAAAAGATAAACAACGGATATTCATTTCCTCAACGGATATTCTTTAGAACGAAAATGAATGGAAAATTCATTTTCCTCAACGGTTATTCTTCAGAATGGAAATGAAAAGATAAACAACGGATATTCATTTCCTCAACGGATATTCTTTAGAACGAAAATGAATGGATAATTCATTTTCCTCAACGGTTATTCTTCAGAATGGAAATGAAAAGATAATCAACGGATATTCATTTCCTCAACGGATATTCTTCAGAAGTGAAAAATGAATAGCTAGTTCATTTTTCCTCAACGGATGCTTCATCAGAATTGGAAATGAATAGAGTTAACTCTTGATACATGATAGAACTTGCTGTGATTTCTGTGCACTAAATTCCATAATTATGTATGCATCCATAATTACGTAATTCCTTGCACAGTCCGCACAGTTTGTTTTGAAATGTTGTGGGGAAAGATATCAAACTTGAGATGAGAGTGACTAGACTACCATAGGGTCCTTTTAATTAGATCTACAGAGGATCTTCTTAATTAGGCCACTAAGGAGTCCTTTCAGCTATATCATCACATGATATCCCTAATCAGATTTTTGGATCAATCTGTTTAACTAGACCACTAAAGGGTCTAATTATGAAGTAGTACATTATAATCCAAGGGACTTTAACTACAACGTAGAAGTCCATTAAGGATTTAAGTAGTACCTTTGGGTATCCTACTATGAATCTCTTGCACAAAGATATGTAAGATTTTACGAGGATTTGAATAACATAAATTGGATCACATGACACATAAAGGATAACACATAAGCACATAACCACATAATTGTTTAATTGGTATTTTCTTGTTATTGATTGCTATTAACTTGGCGCCTCGTACATCGTTTCTCTTGGAAGAAACGGGTACTTAGGATTTTCGTGGAAACGCAAGAGATTATACAATGGAAGAAATTTGGAAGTAGTCTGCTCTTCAAGGAAGGCGGTTCCTTGATTGTCGGTATTGTAGGGGATATGTTTATACATGCAACCACATAAACATATTGAAATGTAAATGAAAGATTTATTTATAAACAACAATAACAACAACTGTTTCATAGATTGTGATAAAAGAAAATAATACACAAGGCTCGATTATTTTCTAAACAGCGTTATCTTCTGTCGGTCAGATACTCATCCCTGCGCTGGATTTGCATCAGCAAGTCTTGGGCAATTTCTACTAAAATGGCCCATCTCGCCACAGTTGTAGCAAGATCCCAGTGGGAAACGAGCTTGAGCAGGATTGTTGTTAATCTGATTTGGTGCTGCTGCTGTTGGGCAAACCCTCGCTGTATGACCTATAAGTCCGCAAACTTGGCATGTGCGGCACTTCACACCAGCATGATGATGTAGGCCACATTGGTTGCACAAGGGTGCAGTTCCTTTGTAGGGTTTCCTGGCAGGGGGTTGAGCTGGTTGGTTGGGGACGGCTTGATCATTGTGAGCGACCACGGCGAAGTTCTGAGAAGCCTTTCGCTTCTTTGACTTCTTAGGGGATACAGTCTGTTCATCCATGATCTTTGATTCCTCGATTGGTTTCGATTCTTCGACCGGCTTCTTATCACCCTTTCGGAAAAGCTTACGTTTCCTGATCTGCGATTCAGTCAAGGTTGCAGATAACTCAATGGCCTGCCTAACAGTAGTAGGGTTGCTACCAGTCAAAATGTCTTGTATTGAGTCGGGAAGGCCATCAATGTACTTTTCGATCGCCTTATCCAAAGGCGTGACCATGTTTGGGCATAACAGACTTAACTCCTCATAACGGTCCGTGTAGGCTCGATGCTCACCGCTGTCTTGCTTAAGATCATCAAATTCCCTTTCCAAAGCCCTGATCTCGTGACGAGGACAAAACTCCTTCATCATGAGAGCCCTAAGTTCGGCCCATGTCTGTGCTAGAGCAACTTCTGCACCACGATCTCTCATAACCCCGTTCCACCACGTAAGGGCTCTCTTCTGGAACACACTCGAAGCAAACTCAACCTTGCGATTGTCAGGACACTGCACGTGGCGGAAAGTATTCTCGATGCTCTCGAACCATTGAAGAAGCCCAGTCGCTCCCTCAGAACCACTAAACTTGAGTGGTTTCGCCGAGTTAAAACTCTTGAAATTGCATGGACCATTGTTGTTGTTGTTGGCTTGATTCCATTGAGCAAAGAGGTTTGGGAATTGAGCAGCCATTTGCTGCGCAATGATTTCTGCCAGCTCAGCAGTCGCTATCTGGTTTTCGCGTCGAGGAGGCATTCTAAAAGAGGAAACATGAAAGGAAACGAGTGAGAGAATTAGACGAAAAGAATGAGATGAAACAAGTTTGATGAACGCAATGGATAGTGGTCATTTGTTTGTTACTACAAAGCAACAAACGACCTCGGTGAATAATCAAAGTAAATAGGTCAAAAATAATGTATCGCGAAGACATGCTCGCCTATAAGTGAACACTCATCCCAAGAATTCCCAGGTAAGCACAACTGGTCTCGCGTCTGGTTGAGATGTATACGAGGTGCTTGCCTAGACAGAAAACTCAGAATACAGGCATTCACCCTTCCAGTTTGCACGTGTTCACATTATTTAAAACCCAAAACCTTGACGAGATTTTTGAAAACTCAAAGGGGTTCAAGACCTTATAACAGAGGGTTCAAAACCTAGTAATTAATCATCCTAGAACAGATGATTAGTTTTCAAAGCGGTTTCGAAAATTATGTTCTTGTTGTGGTCGTCGCCTAAGGATAGGTGACAGTATTGTTTTATGACTAAACGCAAGTAAACTCGCGTTAGGGTCCTAAGAAGGTTATAGACTAGGTCAAAGCATTACTAATAACCTAATTCCCTATAACCATTGGCTCTGATACCATCTTTTCTGTCACACCCCGACCACGTGGAACATACAAAACGTGGCGGAAATGTCGGGGAGTGTTGTAACAGAATTAATTGTTTCAAATCCATGGCAATTGAAGTTTCGTTATATTGATTAAAAGTGTTACAATGTCTTATCAAACTAGGAAATACAACAAAATTAACTAGTCTTGCATCTTTTATTGTCACTAAAGCCCAAGTCTGCCTATATGTATCTTGATCATCTTATGCAACAGTTCCTGAAAAACACATGTGAAAATAGGTACGTCAGCATAAAAATGCCTGTGAGATACATAGGTTTTGTGAAAATGAGATTCATGACTTATGTTTGAGAAAATGTTTAGTCATAAACCTTGTAATTTGCTTTGTTTTGTAAATCATTTGAAAAACAATGAGTTCAGATGATATGTATAAATAAGTAAATAATGTATGGTTAAATAAATAACCATGTAAGATGAGTTTGTATAAGATAAGTTGTTTGTAAAACAATGTCTTGTGAAAAGTATGTTATTTGTATAAAATGTTCTATGTCTCAAACTGAAATGATTCAAATAACGCTACAATATGTAATACCATACAAACACTTATATATAGGAAGTACCAGCGGCGTATCCACCATGCTTGTATCATATTACACACGTATCGTTACTTAATCACTTAATCAAACCAAACCAATGTCAAAATGTCTATGTCAAATATCCATGTCAAATGTCTATGTCAAAATATCATGTATGGCAAGTGAAATGTCTCAACTAAACCATATACACAAAAACAAAGTATTGAAGTAAAACTTGGTTTAAATCAAAGTTATGTTTTGTGGGAAAATGCATGATCAAATGTCAATCATGTTAAAATGTCTATGCCGAAATGTCTATGTCAAATACGGTTCACACGGTTAACAGATACAAACGGTTCACAGATATCAACGGATCACAGTCAAATGATTACAACGGTTCAATATGTAGTAAAATGTGTTCATATGCTGGATAAGCATATGCAACAGAAAAGCAATGAAAAACGATGTACTAAGTACGCACACAATGGGCATACATAGCATGAAATGTAATGTAAAACGATGTACTAAGTACGCACACAATGGGCATACATAGCATGAAATGTAATGAAATCATGTACTATAATGTACTAATGAACATAGCAAGTATATGATGTCAAAACAGGAAAGCATGAAAGTAACAAGTAGGCACATGTGTTCCACCCCAAAACAGTTTGGAAAACAGTAAAAGAGGGGTCTATGTACTCACCTGAGATTGCTCAGTAGTCCTTGAGTAACAACTAAACAATGCTAGAGATCGCGGATATCAACGGCACCTAGTATAGGTAGCTACATTAATAAACCGGACCTAAATCGGAAGATCGGGTAGCATTAGGGTTTGTAAACCAAACGAGTGTAGAGACTCGTGTCTTTTGGTTTAACAAAGCCTACATACTAAATGAAACTTAACCTAAGTGTCTACGACCCATTACGACCCGTTTAGGTAGCTTGTGCTACTTTAACGCGTCGTTCGCGTGAAACGCGTTCGGACCGCCTAACTAGCCCTATGACAAGTGTTATATGCCTAAACATATTATATAATCAGTTATGTGACAAAGGTTTAGGTTACATATGCTTAATTACCAATTATACATGAAAAGGGTATTCTGGTAATTTACCTAAGGCATATAAACTACCTATCATACAACTACTTAAACGATGTGACCATAGGGTATAACCTCGGAAGGTTATTCCCTACCTACTATGGTCACCTAATGTGTTTGGTCGGATCCTAATGATCGACCAAACTGGGTCGGGTTCGAAGGTATAGGCGATTTATTAGATCGCCTACCCTACGACCCTAGACAACGTGGTAGTCAGTGGCCATAGTCCCAAGGGACTATGACCAACGTGATTACTCTCACGTTGCGAAGTTCAAACGAACTTCGCATTGACCATTACTGGTCAACGCTGAAAGTCAAACAAAGTTTGACTTTCTGACTCGAAAAGCAGTAAAATAAGGAAAAGAACGAAAGAATACTTACGAAGGGTCCCCGAATGCTAATCCCGATCCAAGAACTCAGGTATGAAACAATGGGTTCAACTTAGAGCTCTCAAATCAAGATTCTAGTGAGAAATGCAATGGGGGTGGATGGGTATATATAGTTTTCGGGTAACCGTTAAGATCGTTTCATGGAAAAGAGGGCACGATCAAGGCCGTACATGTGTTGGAATGTTGTGGTGTGTCAAATGGCCACTCACCATAGGGAAATGACATGTGGAAGAGGGATTGGAGGTGCTAAACAGCTGCAACCAGCTGTTAAATGCAGTTAATCTGGTCTGATAGTGGGAAGCGGCCCGCTTCAGGATCAGCCAAAGACAATGCGGGCCGCATGGCCCTTCTGATCTGCACATATGTTTGAAAAATGACAGTTTCAGTCCCTGCACGTGTTTAAGGCCATTTCCGACACTTCTAAGGCCCGTAAAGCCAACTTTAAGGCCCTAAAATGTTGCCTAAACATTGTGGACATGAAACATGCTCAAAAATATGTCGGATGTCGGTTCGTTTGGTCGTACGATCGCGATGTTCGCTTAATTACGACGGAATGCGCATAAGCGCGAAAAACGATCCAAATGATGCGATGAATGGATTTTTCTTAAGGCGAACACTAAAATATAATGTAGTCATGCTTTCATAAATTTTTGGATGTCCGGATGTATTCAGAACGTAAGTTATGCGCGAAAATGCAAACTTGTGCACTTTTTGACACTTTTAGTCCCTGAATGACCCAAAAGTTTATTTTAGCACACCGAACACCTCAAAGCCTATTTCTAAGCTATGTAAAGGATATTTATGGTATGTTTAACTTATGGTCATGTTCCGGAATGTCCGTTACAGTTCAAATTGACATACTTTCGCAGTTTGTCAAGTTTAGTCCCTGTAAACGAATTAACTTTGATTTCACCACACCAAACCTTCCAAAACTTATATCTAAGTTATGTATAGGTTATTTAAGGTATGTTAAGCCCATTTCACTATTCCGGAGTGTTCGTTGCATTAAACTGGTTATATTTACGCATCAGTGCGTGTATAACCTTCCAGAAAGCGATTTAGAGCTTGAAATCGAACAAGAGTTGATATGTGTAAACGATACACATATTTTTACAAATCCCAAGTATGAAATACAATATTTCACTGGTTGGGCATTTGTTTGATGGTTGAAATGACACAGGTGTTACATAGTTCCTTCAGCATGTTTGGCCTTGTTATCTGCTGGTTTGACCAATTTAAGGCATTCTGGTCTAAAATGGCCAGTTTCGCCGCAGTTGTAGCAGATCTTTGTTTTCTTTCTGCACTCTTCTTCACGATGTCCTGGAGCTTTGCAGAAGTTGCAGGTTTCATTACATTTACCAAAATGTTTCTTTTTACAGTTTCCGCAGAATGGCGGAGTGGAAGATGATCCAGTTCCCTTTCTCTTGAAGTTGCTATTATTACCCATACGAAATCCTTGGGTAATTTTCTGAGCCAATTCCTTCTTTCTGTTTTCTTCTCGCGTACGCACCAGTCCGTCAGTCAAAGTGTTGGCTAATTCCACCGCAACGTCAATTGTGCGGGGTCTCGCAGCTTTGACAATATCACGAATCTCGCTAATTAAACTCCAAATGTAGCGAGAAATAAGTACCGGTTCTGGCGAAGCCAGAGTAGGCACAATTCGAGCATATTCGAAAAACTTCAAAGTATACCCTCGACAATCAACATCCACCATTCGGTGGCTCAAGAATTTATTCGCCATTTGTTATTTTTCATATTCTGGGCAGAATTTTCTTTCCACCAGACGCTTAAATTCTTCCCAACTCATGGCATAAGCCAGGTTGCTTCCCTTGGCTTGCAACACCGTATTCCACCATTCTAATGCTTCTTCCTTGAAAAGGTGAGAAGCATACATGACCTTATCTTCCTCGGCACATTTACTTATTTTAATTACTGCCTCGGTTTTCTCTAACCAACGCAGTGCTGCAGTTTCCCCTTCATTGCCTGCAAATTCGATTGGTTTACAGGCAAGAAATTCCTTGTAAGTGCAACAAAGCGTTACAGCTTTCATTCTTTTAAGAAATGGGGCTTGTATCACATCATCGTTATTATTATTGTTGCCGCCTCCGTTTACACTATTACTAAAATTGTCATCACGAGTACGTTTGCTGGGAATAGGTGGTAGAGGTTCAACTGGATTTCGGGCAGCAGCAAGGATTGTTGGAATAGCATTGGCTATTCCTTGAGCAACAATATTTTCTATATCTTATCTGTTAAGAAATTGGTCTCCATTGTTTTGCTCGGATTGGTTAACCTCCTTAACTGGTTCATTACTAGCATGTTCCATCTGGTAATTAATATATATATAAGTTATTAGCACAAAATAAATAACAACCAAACATCATAAAACAATCACACATAATCACATCAACACGTATAGCCAAAATTGTCGACTTTGCGACTTTCATATTTTATATATTTTAATATGCATCCGTACATTACCAAATATATTATAAAAGTTTTATTTTTAGTTATTTTACATGATTATATTTTGATTATTATATTATTATTAAACACACATTCCCACAACCACATACGATCCTCATTAGCTGGCACTTCAGAAACGACGTTCCCTCTCGTCGTATTTCCATGATATCCTCTCCCCCACTTCTCGGATTCTATTTCCTGCGTCCACCAGCTCCTCGCCATAGTGGCGGAGTTCAGCCAGGTTTTCTGTGCTCATAGGTGGATGTAGTGGAGGCTCAGGGTTAAATTGGGGGAAAAAGGTGTTAGGGTTGTTCAAGAGATTCTGAAATTGCCAGTCAGTTGTCCACCATTCTTCCAGCTCTCCTGGTAGAGGTCGAGGGTGGATAATAGGATTTGGGATAGCAGGTTCCAGATTAACTGGAAGTTGTGCTTCCACTGGGTAATAGAAGAGGTTTTCATCGGCAGGTTCGATGAAGTCGCTATTTGCCAGTTGGCGGTCCAGCTCCTCCCAGGGTGGCATTTCCTAGGCTTGTCCTGAACTTTCTTCGATTTCTATTCCTTTGCCTTTATCCTTCAAATCTTCAGTCTTTACAACTTTCTGTACTGCTGGTTTCTTCCTACGCACACGCCTCCAACCTACGAGTCTTCTTCTCTTTTTCGGCTTCGGTTTCTCCTGAGGTTGGGCTTGTAATACCATTGGCTCTTCAGTATCAGCCTGGTAGCCAGTGAAAGTACCAGTGGTATCCATATCTGTACTATGGATAGAAATATTTCGGAGTGCCTCTGATAGTTCATTCATGCTGTTAGCATACATGAAGAAACACGTAATTCTAAGTTAAAATTAAATTTTCACAAAATCACAGAATGGCAATCAGAAAAATTAAGTATTCCTAAATACTTAATTGGCTTAAATCAGTGGCTCTGATACCACCTTTTTCTGTCACGCCCCCCGGCCCAGTTTTACCCGTTTCAGCAGCCGCGGGACAGAAACCCGTGGTAATTATTATGTTGGCAGCGGAATTTTAACAGGATCTTTTTAAAACTTGAAAATGCCAAATTTATTTATTTCACAATTTGGGGATAACATTCATAATTTACAATAAAGGTGATTCCTCAAGGAAATCCCCTATTTTACAAAAACATGTTTATTTATTTTATTGAGCCACTTCTCCAAGCTTGTAGTGCTACACGGCACTTTTCCTGGATCACAGCAGATCACCTGAAACATGTTTTAAAAAGGTTTTATCAGCAGGGAAATACTGGCAAGTCATTCAAGTTACACAAAACGACACATTGTTATAATATACAGTATTAAGGGTGATTATATTGTTTCTATCTACCAATTACCCCAAATCGGTATTTGTCACTTGACAGTATCAGTGACTATGGTCAGATCACCCATTGGCTAACCCGTTGTCCAATGGTGACGGGTATCAAGTAATGTATACAAAACCCCACATACCAGCAGTAATTGAAGATTACAAAGACTTAATCCCTGTAATTATAACTTTGAAAACCAGTAGAGTTTTTAAGGAAAACAATTTGATAAAAAGGAGAATGACTCACCTTGCAAGTTTAGTCGGGCAGAGTTTAGCCTACTGATAAGCCTGATAACCTAATTCAAACAATAATGCACACGAAACTAGGTAAGTAACTTAATACAACATTTACGATAAGCTCACAAGATCAAAACCCTCACGACGAATGACAAAGTATAGCCCTAATTTGGGCAGCACTTAAACATCCACCGGATCAGTTTCAATCGATCGAACATTGTATCGTAGCAGTGATCGAGTTAATACCCTGTAATCATAGCAGCGTCTCCCTATGTGAATTTGTGATTTTTAGCAATATACTTCGTCTTTTGAAAGTTTTGTCGAGTGCAGATGAACAGGCCATGAACTAAGCAATTTATAGCTGATTTTTTGGGTTTTACGCGGCCCGCGTAAGCCACACTTAAAACTTACGCGGCCCGCGAGGGCCACCTAGTCAACAACTAGGGCTAGCGTGTCACACCTAGGTCTGCCACGTGTGCGACACGTGGCCTGTATCGCTTATCTGGTCAACTTTGAGTTGACGCGGCCTACGTAAGCATATGCTTATATTTACGCGGCCCGCGTGAAAACCAATTTTCTCAATTTCTTGGTTTTTCATGCACATTAGGGTTTCAGGGGTCCGGATTTTCACTTACGGGTCGTTTAGGGACATTTTTACAGGTCCTTACAATATTTTTGTAATCATGTCTTGATTGTATAATATTAGAGAGTTTTACTTATATTCTTGTATAATGTGATCATATAGATGTTGCTGGATCTGTGATTTGTTGTGGAGATCTTGAAATCTTTGATCGACCTCCAAAGCAGACTAAGAAGATGAATTTCGATATTGAAGACTTGGAGTAAGTTGTTGTTTACATGTGCAGTCATGTACTGATCATTGTTTGTATTTAATGATGTTAATAAATAAGATGAAGAATGTTGGTATTTTATGTTGGATCATGGTAATGGAAATAAATGAAATCTATAGTGTTTGTATGTAATGCTGAATCATGGTAATAAATGAGGTCTACAGTTTATTCTTAGTGAATATGGTAGTAATTTATGGCTCATTTGCTACTTTAATAAATGTCATAATTTTCCTTTTATTTTCTATTTTTATTCATTCAATGTTATTTTGATATCAAAGATTAGTAAAGAAATGGTCATAAATTAGTCTTTAGTATATCGTCATATGAATATTATTTTCATGTGGGGGTAAGGTTTTGCGGTGTACTTGTAGGATCGAATTCGGACCTAAACGAGTCGCGTAGAAGAGTTTATCTCAGTTTGAACGGCGGAAACAGACAAACCGAGTACAATTCAGCAAGTATACACACTAAACTGTCGATATTATTGATCTGGACATTGTTTACAACCTGTCGACACTTCGGCAGCACTTCGTGGCTCACCGGAAGACAACACCTATAACTCTATCTGATTTCGCTCATGAGGTATATATAGTAGACATGATTCCGCTTTTATGAACATGACACAAAAGCGATACCACATCTTTGACATAAAAGCGAAATCAAGCCTGACACATAAGCGAAATCAGTTCTAGTCACATGAGCGAAATCACTTTGTCAAATAAACTCCCATAAATGCTTTTGTCTTATGTAGGATGATGTCATGATGATGTTGCTTTAGTGATGTCATCATGACATCATTCTTGAACATTCTTCGCAACGAACTGCAAACTCGACGTAAGACGAAGATGACAGATGAATGCACTAACAGACTCCCCCTCAGATGTTGACGAGTCTTAAGTGTCGAGTCTTCTCAGTCTTCAGTCTTTATTAGCTTCAGGCTCCCCCTTTCATCAAGCTTCCATGCTTTGGGATCGACACCTAGCTTTCCATCTACAAGCTTCTCTTTGCTTCAAGCTTGCCTTCAGACTCCCCCTTAGACTCTGCTCTCGGGATCGTAGTCTGGAATATCTGCAACACTCAAACATCTATAAATACAATGTTTTCGTATTATCAATCAAATTCTCTAACCCACTTCCCCTATCAACAAACTTTATAGATTTGGCAGCATTAAAGAATCCAACTCCCTCACAGTTTATCATCCAAGTTCAAGCTAATGACCTTGGAGATATCACAAACTGTTTTTGAAATTTTTGATTTTAATTCAAGTTTCAATTTAATGAACTTGTTTTATTTTCAGAAACACAATCAGCTTACTTAGATTTTGAAACTCAGCACTCAGACATCGGTTGTCGAAAATAAAGCAGAAATCAAAATCTTTTTGTATTTTCTGAAAATATAAAGCAGTAAAGAAATATGTACAAACATATTTACAAACAATATTTTTGTTTGAGTATGCGTCAGAGGATCATATCAGTTTTCGACAAGTCACAAGTACCGTTGAGCTTAAAATCACATTATGCATTAAACAATTCACTTAGATTGTCGATATACTGATCCACTTAAATTTTCATACAAACTTCAACTGATTCAGGATACGAATTAGGTGTATTAAGAACTTAAACCTATTCATGTGTCCCACCTCTTGAATATACTCCCGTATCCAGAATCCCAATAATCAGTCTTACAGGTGAGTATACTACAATGATATCTGTATATAAATTAGGTATGCGAGGGCCGAGGGATCTCAGGTCGATACTTCCGTATACGCAGAGAGATATCAGCTTCGACTTTACGGTATGTCCCCTTTAGAGGATCTTTTTGCTTACAACAGCAGCGACTATCAATTTTATTGTTTCATCGGCATGCTGAGGGTTTAATGCTATGTTTCAAGCATTTGCAGAAAGTATTATTCGAGGACTAGGTCAGAACTACCGTTCAGCAGAAGTCCCGGAATAATACCCCAGACATCATTGAGTATAAAGACCTAGTATATCAGACTATGAGACCTTTCAAACGAGATTTCAGGGGTTACCTATATATCCAAGTAGTGTTCCCCACAAAATAAGCAAGTTTGAATTTAGGTTTATATCCCGAAAAAGTTTACTAAGTGTATAAAAATCTATCGACACATCCACGGTGAGATCATTTAACACATTTAAACTTTCCAATTCTTTAGCGTACTGTAACTGTCTACTGATGTACTATCATTTCCTCTTTTTACGCAAAACTCAAATTTTTGAATTTTATCATGTTTTTAACTTTTTCAAATTTTCAAATGTTTTTGGATTTTCTAACAACAATATATCTCCCCCTAAAATGCAAAACCATTTAAAAGAAAATTTGACAACCAACACTGATAGCTTTGTCTCGCCATCCATTTTCTGCTTCACATGCTCTGAATTGCAGAAAATATAACATACCCCCATGATTTACAACCCATTGATCTTAACAGTTTGAAAACTGTTTTTCAATCTGATGAAAGTAATCATGTTTGTTCAGCCGTGAGAGTTTCGGCATATTCAATCAAAACTCTCCCTTACAACAAACTATTTTCCCATAATGATTTCAAAACACTTAAGTTTGTTTTAATCAGAATGGTTTTTCCGGAAAACTTAGTTTGTTTACCCATCACTTGTGGATTCGGGGTTATCTCATCACCTTGTTCTCTTTAAAACCTTTTTGTAAAAATTTTAACAATATAAGATCAAACACCACTATCACTTGTAGAAAATCAAGTACAACTTAATGTCCCTAATTTACCACATGTAAGTCGAAATATCACAGTTACCATCCTGTGAATTTCTCAAGAATGATGCCGATACCTGCTTCACACTTACCAACCTGGAAGCTCCGGCAAGTCAGGAATTCAACCAACAGATTTTGACACCCAAGCCTGACCAGCCTTAGGTGCATTTTGAGCTTTTCTCTTTTCTTCATAAAATTCTTTCACTCCTTTTTCCTTACCATCAGCCATCTTACTAAAAATATGTTTAACATTGCTATTAAACATTTTTCTAGTTTCAACACCTTTTAATTTTAGGTTTGCGGCTTGTAATGGTGGAAAATTCTCATCATTCATTAACAGAACTGTTTCTTCCTTTTTTACCTCAACTTGTGGCTCCTCTGATTTTGTGGAATCAAATTCATTACCTGATCTTGGCTTGTCTGACTTGGATGAGCCAGATTCATCGCCAATAACTTTCTTTTTCTTCTTGTTTGTCCTCAGATTTGCATCTGAAGAATTCGATTTGCTTGACTTTGCAGTCGAGTGAATCGATTCATCAGAACTTTTATTCGAACCAACTGGTGAACCTGAAGACAAAATCTTCTCCAAATACTCTCTTGCCTTCTTCCTCTTTTTCCCCAGTCTGTCTTTTTGCCCCTGCGAAAGCTTCACTTTCTGTTCTAGAACCTTCTGTTCTTTAGGCTTGACATTAACTGGTTTCTTTATCGTTCTCTGTAACACCTGTGTCATTTCAACCATCAAACAAATACCAAACCAATGAAATATTGTATTTCATACTTTGAACTTGTATAAATATGTGTAGCTTTTGCACATATCAACTCTTGTTCGATTTCAAGCTCTAAATCGCTTTCTGGAAGGTTATACGCGCACTAATGCGTAAATATAACCAGTTTAATGCAAAAAACACTCCGGAATAGTGAAATAGGTTTAACATACCTTAAATAACCTTTACATAACTTAGATATAAGATTTGGAAGGTTTGGTGTGGTGAAATCAAAGTTAAATCACTTACAGGGACTAAAGTTGACAAACTGCGAAAGTATGCCAATTTAAACTGTAACAGACATTCCGGAACATGACCATAAGTTAAACATACCATAAATATCCTTTACATAGCTTAGAAATAGGCTTTGAGGTGTTCGGTATGCTAAAATAAACTTTTGTGTCATTCAGGGACTAAAAGTGTCAAAAAGTGCACAAGTTTGCATTTTCGCGCATAACTTACGTTCTGAATACATCCGGACATCCAAAAATTTATGAAAGCATGACTATATTATATTTTAGTGTTCGCCATAAGAAAAATCCATTCGTTTCGTCATTTGGATCGTTTTTCGCGCTTATGCGCATTCCGTCGTAATTAACCGAACATCGCAACTGTACGGCTAAACGAACCGACATCCGAGATAGTTTTGAGCACATTTTAAGTTCCCTATACTTTAACTTCATTTTAGAGCTTTGAAATGGGGTTAACGGGCCTTAAACGTGTCGAAAATGGGCTGATTGCACTGCAGGGACCAAAACTGTAAATCTGCCAAAGTTTTACCTTACGGACCTCAACATTGGCAGCTTTGAGGTCCGTAAGCTTATGTCTGCACATCAGAAACTTCTAATCCAGCTGTTAACAGCTGTTACCCACTCCTAATCACTTTGCCACATGTTGATCTCTTATGGTGAGTGACCAAATGAGCCACCATAAGGTTCCGACAAGTGTACGCATGAGATTAAGGCACGATATTCGACAAACGATCCTAACGGTTACCCGAAAACTATAAATACCCCATCACCCCCAACCTCATTACTTACAAGAATCTGATCTATTTGACTCTGAGTTGGAACCATTGTTTCATACCTGAGTTATTGTGATCACGATTAGCATTCGGGGACCCTTCGTAAGTATTCTTTCGTTCTTTTCCTTATTTTACTACTTTTCGAGTCAGAAAGTCAAACTTTGTTTGACTTTCAGCGTTGACCAGTAATGGTCAATGCGAAGTTCGTAGGGACTTCGCAACGTGATTGTAATCACGATGGTCATAGTCCCTTGGGACTATGCCTACTGATTACCACGTTGTCTAGGGTCGTAGGGTAAGCGATCTAATAAATCGCTTATACCTCGAACCCGACCCATTTGGTCGATCATTAGGATCCGACCAAACACATTAGGTGACCATGGTAGGTAGGGAATGACCTTCCGAGGTTATACCCTATGGTCACATCGTAGTTGTATGATAGGTAGTTTATATGCCTTAGGTTAATTACCAGAATACCCTTTTCATGTATAATTGGTAATTAAGCATATGTAACCTAAACCTTTGTCACATAACTGATTATGTAACATGTTTAGGCATATAACACTTGTCATAGGGCTAGTTAGGCGGTCCGAACGCGTTTCACGCGAACGACGCGTTAAAGTAGCATAAGCTACCTAAACGGGTCGTAATGGGTCGTAAGCACTTAGATTAAGGTTTCATTTAGTATGTAGGCTTCGTTAAACCATATGACACGAGTCTCTATACTCGTTTGGTTTACGAACCCTCATGCTATCAGGTCTTCCGATTTAGGTCCGGTTTATTAATGTAGTTACCTATACTAGGTGCCGTTTGATATCCGCGATCTCTAAGCATTGTTTAGTTGTTACTCAAGGACTACTGAGCAATCTCAGGTGAGTACATAGACCCCTCTTTTACTGTTTTCCAAACTGTTTTGGGGTGGAACACATGTGCCTACTTGTTACATTCATGCTTTCCCGTTTTCACATCATATACCTGCTATGTTCGTTAGTACATTATAGTACATGATTTTATGACATTTCATGCTAGGTGTGCCCAATTGTGTGCATTACTTGGTACATCGTTTTACATAGACATTTCGGCATAGACATTTTAACATGATTGACATTTGATCATGCATTTCCCACGAAACATAACTTTGATTTAAACCAAGATTTACTTCAATACTTTGTTTTTGTGCATATGGTTTAGTTGAGACATTTCACTTGCCACACATGACATATTTGACATAGACATTTGACATGGATATTTGACATAGACATTTTGATATGATTTACATCTTGACATGAACACTTTGACATATTACCCAATACATTTGACAATTGATTTAAACATAGACTTCTTACATTGGTTGGTTTGGTTTGATTAAGTGATTAAGTAACGATGCGTGTGTAATATGATACAAGCATGGTGGATACGCCGCTGGTACTTCCTATATATAAGTGTTTGTATGGTATTACATATCATAGCGTTATTTGAATCATTTCAGTTTGAGACATAAAACATTTTATACAAAACACATACTTTTCACAAGACATTGATTTATAAACATCTTATCTTATGCAAACATATTTTACTTGGTTATTCATTTAACCTTACATTTATTTATACTTATCATCTGATCTTATCGATTTTCAAATGAGTTACAAAGCAAAGCAAATAACAAGGTTCATGACTAAACATTTTCTCAAACATAAGTCATGAAACCTATTTTCACAAAACCTATGTATCTCACAGGCATTTTTATGCTGACGTACCTATTTTCACATGTGTTTTTCAGGAACTGTTGCATAAGATGATCAAGATACACATAGGCAGTCTTGGGCTTTAGTGACAATAAAAGATGCAAGACTAGTTAATTATGTTGTATTTCTTTGTTTGTTAAGACATTGTAACACTTGTAATCAATAAAACGAAACTTCAATTGCCATGGATTTGAAACAATTAATTCTGTTACAACACTCCCCGACATTTCCGCCACGTTTGGTATGTTCTACGTGGTCGGGGTGTGACAGAAAAGATGGTATCAGAGCCAATGGTTATAGGGAATTAGGTTATTAGTAATGCTTTGACCTAGTCTATAACCTTCCTAGGACCCTAACGCGAGTTTACTTGCGTTTAGTCATAAAACAATACTGTCACCTATCCTTAGGCGACGACCACAACAAGAACATAAATTTCAAAACCGCTTTGAAAACTAATCATCTGTTCTAGGATGATTGATTACAAGGTTTTGAACCCTCTGTTATATGGTTTTGAACCCCTTTGAATTTTCAAATTCTCGTCAAGGTTTTGGGTTTTAAATAATGTGAACACGTGCAAACTGGAAGGGTGAATGCCTGTATTCTGGGTTTTCTGTCTAGGCAAGCACTTCGTATACATCTCATCAGACGCGAGACCAGTTGTGCTTACCTGGGAATTCTTGGGATGAGTGTTCACTTATAGGCGAGCATGTCTTCGCGATACATTATTTTTGACCTATTCACTTTGACTAATCACCGAGGTCGTTTGTTGCCTTGTAGTAACAAACAAATGACCACTACCCTTGCTTTCATCAGATTTGTTTCATCTCATTCTTTTCGTCTAAATCTCTCACTCGTTTCCTTTCATGTTTCCTCTTTTAGAATGCCTCCTCGACGCGACAATCAGATGGCAAATGCCGAACTGGCGGAAATCATCGCGCAGCAAATGGCTGTTGCCTTCCCAAATCTTTATGCTCAAATGATGCAGGCCATCAACAACAACAATGCTCCCTGCAACTTCAAGAGTTTCAACTCGGCTAAACCTCTCAAGTTTAGTGGTTCAGAGGGAGCAACTGGGCTTCTTCAATGGTTCGAGAGCATTGAGAATACGTTCCGTCACGTTCAGTGTCCTGAAAATCGCAAGGTCGAGTTTTCTTCGAGCGTGTTTCAGAAGAGGGCTCTTACATGGTGGAACGGGATTATGAGAGACCGGGGTGCTGAAATTGCACTAGCACAGACTTGGGCCGAGCTTAGAGCTCTTATGATGAGGGAGTTCTGTCCTCGTCATGAACTGCGAGCTTTGGAGAGGGAGTTTGATGATTTGAAGCAAGACAGTGGTGAACATCGAGCCTATACTGACCGTTTTGAAGAATTGAGCCTGTTGTGTCCTGCTATGGTTACTCCTGTGGATAAGGCGATCGAGAAATATACTGATGGTCTTCCTGACCTAGTTCAGGATATTGTTACTGGCAGCAACCCTACTACTGTCAGACAAGCCATTGAATTGTCTGCTACTCTAACTGAATCCCACATCAGAAAGAAAAAGCTTTTTCGAAAAGGCGACCCAAGACCATCCGACAAGACTGCTCAAGTGGAACCAAAGGAAGAACATGCTGAGGTGTCCAAGAATAAGAAGCGTAAGGCTTCGCAGAATTTTGCGATTGCTGCTCAACCCAACCAAAACATCCGCCACCAACCAGCTCAGCCTCCTGCAAGGAAACCTTATGCCGGTACTGCACCGATATGCGACAAATGTAATGCACACCACTTAGCTCACCTACAGTGTCGTTTGTGTGCATCATGTGGGCGACTCGGTCACCTGGCAAATGCTTGTCATTTTACCCCTAACCAAGCTGGTCCAAACCAACCTCAAGTTAATCCTGCACAAGCTCGTCTTCCACGAGGTCCTTGCTTCAACTGTAACGAGATGGGCCATTTCCGAAGAAATTGCCCAAAGATTGCTAATGCGAATCCAGCGCAAGGATGAGCATCGGACCAACTAGAAGACAATGTTGTTTGGAAATAATCAAGCCTTATGTATTATTTTCTTTTGTTGTCAAGGTCCATGAAACAGTTGTTGTTGTGGATGTTTATAAATAAATCTTTTTATTCTATATTGCAATGTACAAATATGATGGCATGTACAAACAACGTATCCCCTACAATACCAACAATCAAGGAATCGTATTCCTTGAAGAACAGACTACCCCGTAATTTCTTTCATTTTATTATCTCTTGCGTTTTCCACGGAAATCCAAAGTACCCGTTTCTTCCAAGGAAACGAAGTACAAGGTGCAAGTTACAACCCTGTACGAATACCCAACATACCACTATAAATTCTTAATAGGGTACCTAAGGGTATTTCCGTATATTCAAAAATTATTGCACCCTAATTCGAATATTGCGTTTTCTTGAAAACGAAATCGAATTTTTGGAGGATCTTTCTATCTTCATAGTTAGATTCTTGTTAATGTTTAAGGTGCCGAATGAAATCCATGAAATGGATTCCTAGTGTGCTTTAAATGCATGTATGTAATTAACAAAACAAAACTTACAAATCAAAGATCTAGATAAACAATTTTATGGTTACGTGACTATGTGTTTATGCATTTTGTGTTTTTGTATACTCTGGATATTCGTTATCCGAATCCTCATAGAATCTTTCTTATCTTCATATGAAGGATTCATAGTAGGATATTAAAAAAGGTACTATCTTAAATCCTTAATGGACTTCTACGTTGTAGTTAAGTCCCTTGGATTATAAAGTACTATTCCAAAGTTTAAGGGCAACATGTGTTGATAAGTTAAATACATCCTACGTCGATGTAGTTAAATATTCCCCGTAGGTAATTTAGTTAAAGAGATCCTACGTCGATCTAAGTTAAATAGATTGGTTCGACAATCTAGTTAAATACATCCTACGTCGGTGTAGTAGTTAAAGAGATCCTACGTCGATCTAAGTTAAATAGATTGGTTCGACAATCTAGTTAAATACATCCTACGTCGGTGTAGTAGTTAAATACATCCTACGTCGGTGTAGTAGTTAAATACATCCTACGTCGGTGTAGTAGTTAAATACATCCTACGTCGGTGTAGTAGTTAAATACATCCTACGTCGGTGTAGTAGTTAAATATTCCTCTTGGGTAGTTTAGTTGAATAGATTGGTTCGACAATCTAGTTAAATACATCCTACGTCGATGTAGTAGTTAAATAATTCTCTTGAGTAGTTAAGTTAAATAGATTGGTTCGACAATCTAGTTAAATGTATCATGTGTTTATGTAGTTAGATAGACCCTCGTGAGGTCTAGTTCAAGAGATTATTCGTTTAATTTTTTCCCCATACGCATTATGAAATAAACTGTGCGGACTGTGCAAGGAACTACGTAATTATGGAGGCCTACATAATTATGGAGTTCAGTGCATAGGAACCACAGGAAGTTTTGTCATGTGTTAAGACCAACAGTGGCGAGAGTAATGATACGGGAGAAGTCTTGGACTTTGACCAATGTCATTTATTCTCACACTACCCAATTCTGATTTCAAGCACACACAAGTTTCCTATGATAATTCTTCACGGGAACTGTTCTCCTGTCTATAGTTCAAAACTCCATGTTTTGTTACTACAATGACTTCAAATTGAGGGTTGACATCTTTGCTAAGAATCCTAACATGGCCCAGAGTTTTACTTAAGGGCTCAATGGATTTGTCAGAAGGCAAAACCGTCACAGCTGTCTCCACAAGTTTCCTCTAAAACTAAATTTCGGGACGAAATTTCCTAAAGTAGGGGAGACTGTAACACCTGTGTCATTTCAACCATCAAACAAATACCAAACCAATGAAATATTGTATTTCATACTTTGAACTTGTATAAATATGTGTAGCTTTTGCACATATCAACTCTTGTTCGATTTCAAGCTCTAAATCGCTTTCTGGAAGGTTATACGCGCACTAATGCGTAAATATAACCAGTTTAATGCAACAAACACTCCGGAATAGTGAAATAGGTTTAACATACCTTAAATAACCTTTACATAACTTAGATATAAGATTTGGAAGGTTTGGTGTGGTGAAATCAAAGTTAAATCACTTACAGGGACTAAAGTTGACAAACTGCGAAAGTATGCCAATTTAAACTGTAACAGACATTCCGGAACATGACCATAAGTTAAACATACCATAAATATCCTTTACATAGCTTAGAAATAGGCTTTGAGGTGTTCGGTATGCTAAAATAAACTTTTGTGTCATTCAGGGACTAAAAGTGTCAAAAAGTGCACAAGTTTGCATTTTCGCGCATAACTTACGTTCTGAATACATCCGGACATCCAAAAATTTATGAAATCATGACTATATTATATTTTAGTGTTTTCCATAAGAAAAATCCATTCGTTTCGTCATTTGGATCGTTTTTCGCGCTTATGCGCATTCCGTCGTAATTAACCGAACATCGCAACTGTACGGCTAAACGAACCGACATCCGAGATATTTTTGAGCACATTTTAAGTTCCCTATACTTTAACTTCATTTTAGAGCTTTGAAATGGGGTTAACGGGCCTTAAACGTGTCGAAAATGGGCTGATTGCACTGCAGGGACCAAAACTGTAAATCTGCCAAAGTTTTACCTTACGGACCTCAACATTGGCAGCTTTGAGGTCCGTAAGCTTATGTCTGCACATCAGAAACTTCTAATCCAGCTGTTAACAGCTGTTACCCACTCCTAATCACTTTGCCACATGTTGATCTCTTATGGTGAGTGACCAAATGAGCCACCATAAGGTTCCGACAAGTGTACGCATGAGATTAAGGCACGATATTCGACAAACGATCCTAACGGTTACCCGAAAACTATAAATACCCCATCACCCCCAACCTCATTACTTACAAGAATCTGATCTATTTGACTCTGAGTTGGAACCATTGTTTCATACCTGAGTTATTGTGATCACGATTAGCATTCGGGGACCCTTCGTAAGTATTCTTTCGTTCTTTTCCTTATTTTACTGCTTTTCGAGTCAGAAAGTCAAACTTTGTTTGACTTTCAGCGTTGACCAGTAATGGTCAATGCGAAGTTCGTAGGGACTTCGCAACGTGATTGTAATCACGATGGTCATAGTCCCTTGGGACTATGCCTACTGATTACCACGTTGTCTAGGGTCGTAGGGTAAGCGATCTAATAAATCGCTTATACCTCGAACCCGACCCATTTGGTCGATCATTAGGATCCGACCAAACACATTAGGTGACCATGGTAGGTAGGGAATGACCTTCCGAGGTTATACCCTATGGTCACATCGTAGTTGTATGATAGGTAGTTTATATGCCTTAGGTTAATTACCAGAATACCCTTTTCATGTATAATTGGTAATTAAGCATATGTAACCTAAACCTTTGTCACATAACTGATTATGTAACATGTTTAGGCATATAACACTTGTCATAGGGCTAGTTAGGCGGTCCGAACGCGTTTCACGCGAACGACGCGTTAAAGTAGCATAAGCTACCTAAACGGGTCGTAATGGGTCGTAAGCACTTAGATTAAGGTTTCATTTAGTATGTAGGCTTCGTTAAACCATATGACACGAGTCTCTATACTCGTTTGGTTTACGAACCCTCATGCTATCAGGTCTTCCGATTTAGGTCCGGTTTATTAATGTAGTTACCTATACTAGGTGCCGTTTGATATCCGCGATCTCTAAGCATTGTTTAGTTGTTACTCAAGGACTACTGAGCAATCTCAGGTGAGTACATAGACCCCTCTTTTACTGTTTTCCAAACTGTTTTGGGGTGGAACACATGTGCCTACTTGTTACATTCATGCTTTCCCGTTTTCACATCATATACCTGCTATGTTCGTTAGTACATTATAGTACATGATTTTATGACATTTCATGCTAGGTGTGCCCAATTGTGTGCATTACTTGGTACATCGTTTTACATAGACATTTCGGCATAGACATTTTAACATGATTGACATTTGATCATGCATTTCCCACGAAACATAACTTTGATTTAAACCAAGATTTACTTCAATACTTTGTTTTTGTGCATATGGTTTAGTTGAGACATTTCACTTGCCACACATGACATATTTGACATAGACATTTGACATGGATATTTGACATAGACATTTTGATATGATTTACATCTTGACATGAACACTTTGACATATTACCCAATACATTTGACAATTGATTTAAACATAGACTTCTTACATTGGTTGGTTTGGTTTGATTAAGTGATTAAGTAACGATGCGTGTGTAATATGATACAAGCATGGTGGATACGCCGCTGGTACTTCCTATATATAAGTGTTTGTATGGTATTACATATCATAGCGTTATTTGAATCATTTCAGTTTGAGACATAGAACATTTTATACAAATAACATACTTTTCACAAGACATTGATTTATAAACATCTTATCTTATGCAAACATATTTTACTTGGTTATTCATTTAACCTTACATTTATTTATACTTATCATCTGATCTTATCGATTTTCAAATGAGTTACAAAGCAAAGCAAATAACAAGGTTCATGACTAAACATTTTCTCAAACATAAGTCATGAAACCTATTTTCACAAAACCTATGTATCTCACAGGCATTTTTATGCTGACGTACCTATTTTCACATGTGTTTTTCAGGAACTGTTGCATAAGATGATCAAGATACACATAGGCAGTCTTGGGCTTTAGTGACAATAAAAGATGCAAGACTAGTTAATTATGTTGTATTTCTTTGTTTGTTAAGACATTGTAACACTTGTAATCAATAAAACGAAACTTCAATTGCCATGGATTTGAAACAATTAATTCTGTTACAACACTCCCCGACATTTCCGCCACGTTTGGTATGTTCTACGTGGTCGGGGTGTGACATTCTCTGAGATTCAACTCTCGATCTTCCCATCGATCTCCTTGGGCAATCTCTAGCAATGTGACCTTTAATATTGCATTCAAAACATCTTCTCGTTTCAAATCTCCAACTTTGACAGTTAACAGCAATGTGTCCTCTCACACCACATGTGTAACACACTCTGTTATCGTACCATCTAATTCTGTCAGTCTAAACCTTCAGATCATAACATTGTTTGGCTTGGTGATAATCATTTCTCCTCTTCAATGTTGGATTTGTCTTTTGAGCACTGTGGTCAAACCTGCACCACTTATTACCAACATTTTGTGAGTTTTCATTTTTAAATTTTTGTGATTTTTGATAATGATTGGATGATTTTTCTGATGAGCTTTTATTTTCAATTTTAGAATTTTTCAAATTTTTATCTTTTTGTTTCTGTTCTGCATTCTTCTTAACAGGTTTTTGTTTAGAACATTCACCTGTTTCAGTAGATTGCAAAACAGCATTTTGAAATTTTTCTTGTAAATCTAAAAATAATTTTCTTTTCTTTTCTTTTTCATCATCAGATATTTCATCACAATCTTCAATTTTGACTTTGTCAAAATTTGTGACATTGTCACTTATTGGAACAACGTTGATTGGTTTTGGACACACATATGGTGCAGAAGTCCCAAAACTTTTCAACTTGTTTTCTATCTCAGCAATTTTCTTTCGAGCATCTTCAGCTTCATGCTAAAGTCGAATAATTTTATCAAGATGAGAGTTTATTTCACTTTGTTTTTCTAGATTATTTTTACCAAAAATATCTCTCTCATCTTCTAAAATCTTTATTCGACTTTTGAAATCATTTTCTAATTTTTTAAAATTTTCATTTTCTAATGACAAACTCTCAACATTCTTCAAAAGTTTGTCATTTTCAGATTTCAATTTTTCGCAGTTCAAGCGCAACTCCAGAATCTGTTCATCATCGGTTTTCTTGTCAACTCTCAAAGCTTTGTTTTCCAATGTCAAATTCTCCACATCTTTCAAGAATTTCACATTATCTGCTTCAGATTTTTCACATTTTTCACATTTTTCATTCATCTTTTCAGCATCGGCTTCTTTCTTTGTTTCCATCCTGTATGTTCCTGCACAAAAAATTTTAACAAAATCAAGAGGGTTTGCATATTCATCAATAAAACAACCTCTCTTAATATCATATTTCATGACATTTTTTGCAGCAAGACATACAGAAAATCTTTTTCTCATTTCGATGATCACTTCCAAATTTATCTTTTCTAAATCCTTCTTCATCTCATACATCAACTCTTCTTTTCTTTTTTCTTTATCAAACTTATGTAATCTAAGCTTATTGATGAATTCTCTAAATGAAAACTCTGAGAAATTTTCATTCCTTTTTAGTTCACTCAAAAATTCATCCCATTCTAGAGGTAATGCATCAGCAAATTTTGAAATTTTTTCAGCATTTGAAAACTTTATCTCATATCTATTTATCTTATCAATCAATTCAACAAAACGTCTATCCAACTGTTCCAAAGATTCATGTTTCATGCATAAGAAATTTTCGGATCTTTTAATCCAAACATCCTTCCTATTCTTCTTATCAAACCAAGAATCAGAAATCCAAACGTTTAAATCTTTAAGATTATCGTTTTCCTGTTCATCAAACATTTTAGCCATCTTGAATCACCTGGACAAACAAACAAACACAATCAGTTTAAATGAACTGTATACGTAAAAGTGTGAGAGCGAAATTGATCTAGGACTCGTGTCGAAGATTCGCGGACTTTTCAAAAAATTCACAACTTATGAGTCGATAAACTTTGACTTTACTCAATTGCAAAATGGGTCTTTAATAATGTTGAGACTTGGGTCGAGACTTGGGCCAAGAACAATTTCTCCAACTATGCAAACCTTTATCGATACTATGAGTCACAAATAATTTTGAATTTATAAATTGCCGACAACAATTATGCTTCACAAATCTTTGATTGGGCCTCTCTTTTACTTGGATCTAATTGGACCTCACAATTCAATGTGGCCGGCAACTCCAATGTTTACTTAAATCTGATTTGACCGAGCCTACTCACATGAATTGTCACCTTTTAACAAATCACATGCCAATCTGAAATATCTATCACACAATACAAAGCATTTTCAATCGGTTCACAATATTCAATGAACTTTTGATAATATCACATGCACTTTGCTGACACCTTTTTAATCTTGCCGACAACTTTCAATACACAACAACAATTTCCGATAACATGAATGAAACGGTGCACCAGATCACGTGATTACACTGTTCGATAACCTTAGTTGTCACAAAAGCAAAATCTAATTGTCACTATAAGCGAAATCACTTTTGGTCACAAAAGCGGAACCCAACTGTCACTAAGAGCGGAATCATGTTGTACAAATGAGCGGAATTAAAATGTTCACATAAGCGGACCTTAATGTCATTTTTGAACGTGTACGAATAAGCGAACCCCCTAAAATCCTAAGTTCTAGGTTGATTTAAGATCTGAAAATTTCAAGGATTTGTTTATACATGATTACGAACACACTGTGTGAATTTAAAGCGATTCCGACCGTAAAAATTTTTGTTTTTCGAAAAAAAAAATGTGTAGAAACAGATTTTTCGGTTGAATTGTAGAAAACTCTTCTTCACTGGCTCTGATACCACTTGTTGGATCGAATTCGGACCTAAACGAGTCGAGTAGAAGAGTTTATCTCAGTTTGAACGGCGGAAACAGACAAACCGAGTACAATTCAGCAAGTATACACACTAAACTGTCGATATTATTGATCTGGACAATGTTTACAACCTGTCGACACTTCGGCAGCACTTCGTGGCTCACCGGAAGACAACACCTATAACTCTATCTGATTTCGCTCATGAGGTATATATAGTAGACATGATTCCGCTTTTATGAACATGACACAAAAGCGATACCACATCTTTGACATAAAAGCGAAATCAAGCCTGACACATAAGCGAAATCAGTTCTAGTCACATGAGCGAAATCACTTTGTCAAATAAACTCCCATAAATGCTTTTGTCTTATGTAGGATGATGTCATGATGATGTTGCTTTAGTGATGTCATCATGACATCATTCTTGAACATTCTTCGCAACGAACTGCAAACTCGACGTAAGACGAAGATGACAGATGAATGCACTAACAGTACTATGTGGAATGATTATGCTCTGCAGATTAAGGACTTCATTTCTAAAATCCCACCTCATGAGCATGTGATGGCTGTTATACAGCATGGAAAATGTAAGGAATGGAAAGGTATTTTTGTTACTTTCTGCAAATCCCACTATACTGTTTACTTTCTGCAAATCCCACTATACATTAAATATCTATATACTTTTCCATGTAGGTGAATATACTGTTCAAAGTGATAAGTTTGCAACACGAATTTTTCTGAATGAAGAAATTGATGAAGTTAATGAGCTAAGGAGGAGGTAATTTGTCATCGTAATTTCTCTTGTATATAGATGTTCAAGTCAAATACTTGGTTTCATGTTATTTGTATACAAATTCTAATCATTTGTGGTATTCAAAAGGCTTATACTGAAGTTTGGGCAAGGGAGTGGTTCTACTTCTCAAACAATACTATCGTCTCAGAGTGTTTTTCCATTGCATAAAGAATTTGTAACTGATGGTGTGAAGAAACATGTTGATGAGATTAGTGAGATAGAAAAGGTTTCACATCTTTTTATATAGTTTGGTTATTTGTTTAGTTTGTCACCTGCATGTTTTTACAGGAAGTGTCTTGTGTTTTTACAGGAAATGTCTTGTGTTGTGGTTGTGACAATTAAGATTGTGCAAGAAGAGTATGGTTGGTTTTATGCTGCCTATCGTAAGTGTTTCAAGAAGGTGATGGGTAAAAGTGAATACTTGCAGAATGTTGAAAATGTTTCAGATGATATTGTTCGATTGCATACGACTTCTTTGGTTTGTCCCAAATGTCATAGTGAATGTACATCGATCACCACAAAGTAAGCAATGATGATTATTTAACGTTATATTTATATAAGTAACATTCTAAGACTGATATTTGAATATAATTTTGCAGTTTACTTAGTTAGTTGTGTATATTTCAGGTTCAAGGTGCAAGTGCGGGTGCAGGATGAGAGTGGTAGTGTTTCTTTTGTTATGTTTGATAGAGATGTTCAGAAGCTTCTTGGATTAGCCGCGAGTGACATAAGAGAGAGGCAGGTTAAGGCCAATGATACTGGATTCCCTCATGAGATATTTCAATTGGTTGATAAGAAGGCTGCTTTTAAGATTGATGTTTCAGGGTTCAATCTTAAAAATAACTATCGTGTTTATACTGTGCAAAAAAACATGTGATGATCCAGTAATAATTGCTGAGTTGGTTGGTGGAGATGATAATGGTGATGAAAATACTGATGAGGTAGCATATAAAATTACTCTTTCAATCTATTTATTTTTCTTTTGAGTTTTAAACACTGGATTCTGCACTTTTTTATATGATATCATATATTATGATCCTTTAGGTTACTCAAGAGGTAGCTAACGTTAAAGATGTTAACCTTTCAGAATCTTCCCAGGTGTCTGCTGAACGAACTTCAAGGGTGAGTATTTATTTTTAAAGTATGTTTAGTATGTTTAAAAAGAGTTCATTATTTTATTAAATGAGATCAATAGTTGTTTTGTGATCTGTTGCAAGGATGATGTCTCTGTTACGGCCGACTCTTCAGCCGTTGAAGTTGAAAAGGATTCTGGATCAAGTCCCAATGGAAAGCGGATGGCTCAAGATGCTGATTTTGTAAACGTTGGTGAGCTATCCACTAATGTGATAAGAACCCGGAAGAAGCTGACTAAGCTTAACAATTAGATGCTTATGAAAAAAAAATTCTTATGAGAGATAAGTAGAAACCACTTATTTTTGAAGAATCGTTGTGGTTTTTATTTATGTCTGTTAACTGTTGTTTTAACAAACTCTGGTTAAAAGTTTGGTTTGTAAGGGAAACGATGATTAATATGGTATGTAATGTCTACGGTTTGAATATCAAGTAAGGTTAACCTTTTTTTTGTTATATAATATTGTTATTATACATTATATACATTTTTTGTGATATTGATGGACTAGATAAGTAGTAGGGTTGTATATTATTTTTAGATTGATGAATGAAAATTTAATCAATTGGTTAGTCAGAAAACTGTTGGGGTCTGAGATACATTAACATCTGTTAGAGGCTAAGCACTGTTATAGCGTGCTAACATCTGTTAACCCCTAAGCACTGTTAAAGATCTGTTAAAGGCTAAGCACTGTTATAGCGTTCTTCAACAGACCTTATGAGCTGTTGATCATCATTTGTTAAAGATCTTATATTATAGATCTTCTGTTGAATTGTGTAATATCTGTTGGTGCACAGCAGAACTTAGGTTCATCATACATTTTGCTTCATCAGCAGAGGTTCTCTTTAGCAGACCTTTGCTTCAGCAGTCTTTGTCTTAACAGACCTTTTTGTTCATCAGCAGAGTTAGTTTGGCTCATGTGCTGAGGTTGTTTGGTTTAAGTAACAGACTTTTCTTTCAACAGTGGTTGTCTTCAACAGACGTTTTGGTTTGCATAGTTTAGCGAAACAAATGTTGTGTTTGTCCCTTTGGTAGGAGTAGTTTTTAAAACACTGTTATTTGGAATTACAAGTTGTATACTATTATATTAATTTTGAGTCTTATATATCTTCTTGTTGAGTGACCCGGAAATGTAATGGAAAATAGTAATGTTTAGATGCAAAATATAGTAATGTTTAGTCGAAAAATATAAAAAGGTAAAACCACAAAGTTTTGAAAGTATATACTAAGACTACATAACTTCATTCTTAAGTTAGTTTCCAAAGAAGAAATTTGTCCATCAAACATGTCAACTAAAACATAAATTATTAAAGGCTGAAAAGGTGTTCAAAGACCATGTCAACAAACTTCAAAGTGTATTTTATCTCCTCTTACACTTTTTTCTTCGACTATCTCAAACCTCAGCTTTTTCCCCACAGATATTCCCGTTTCATCCATGATACGCTGCCAGTTTGTATGCATCACTAGATGGTTGTTGTCGTCAGGTCTTCTAGGATCTCTCCTAACAACCAGCTGTACCAAAAACTTCACATAACCAAATGACAACACAGCTCTACGGTAATCATTTAGCTGGTGTTCTCGAACAAAGTTCCTCGGTATTGCCTGTAAAGGAAAATTCTTTCTTTAGTTATTCATTTAAAACAACATATACTTTAAGTAATAACAGATAGATCCAAGATTATAAGTAAAATCAACCATATTAAAAGTAGATATGTAAATACCAAGCTGTGTGTCTCTAAAACATGGTATTCAAACTATTTTTTATAATGTGGACGCTTTTTGCGGTGTTGGTGATTGGTACGGCTGCAATGAAGTTGTGTCTCCCCGTGAAGTCCAATCCCGTCTTTGTTAAAAACCTTCACAGTGAAGTTAAAGTCGTATTCAGGAGTACTTCCCATCCATTGAAACAACAGTTGGCAGCTTTCCTCAATGTCATTTTCGAAGCAAAAAGTTGTCCATCATGGTCCCATAAAACCAGCAGCTAATCCCTTTTTGTTTTCAGGAGAGAAAACATAATGCACATCAACTTTACTACTCTGCTTTGGTCCATGTACTTTTGCAACCAAGTTATCAATTTTTAATCTCCTCTGCGACAACAGCTTCAGCAAATCGTGTGGTAAATGCTATAATTTTCATACATTTCAGAAATGTCATATTAGATTTTATATAGGATACAAAATATAAATTAGAAGTTTTTCTAACAGTCCAAAAGATACACTGGTAATATATAAAAATAAGGTAGCAATTTTTAACCTGCTTGCAGTATGTTTCTTCTTCAGCCTGTATCAAGCAACCATGAACATAATCTCTATTCGAGCCATCGTTTCTAATCTCTAATCCCTCATTGTTCAAAACATTTATCTCAAATTTTGCTTCCTTCAATTTTTTTAAACACAGTTTGTCTATGTTGTTATTTCTATAAGTTTCAACAAACCGAGTCCATTCTGGCCCGTTTATCCTCTTACTTTTATGACCGATGCTCTGTATAGCAATCTTATACTTAAAACCCGTATAATCAACCAACTTTATTACTTCACACTTTCTTGGTAATTGGTTAGTCATTATCCTTTGAAGTACCTATGTATATAAAATATACAACATTTAATATATCTTTAATTTTATAAATACAGTTTTTAGCATACAATTGTGATTTGAGCTAATTTGTTATAAGAATATAGCTTACCAATCCCTCATTTAGGTCTGCCAATTCAGAGACGTTGATAATTATCATAAACTCCATCTGAAAGTAAAAAATACAATAACAGTTAAATACGAAAATATAAAATCAATTGTATCTGAAAAGCATTCTATTTAAGGTATAAAAAAATATCCAACACTCTGTAGGACCAAACTTATATCTTGTGTACTTCAATATGGTCCCTACAACCAACAATATGAATCTAACACTGTGTAAGATCAAATTTTTATTCTTGTATAATAAAAAAAGTATTATATGGCAATAAAGTTTTCAAATATCCATGTTTGTGTCAACTTCAAACTTTAGTTTTTTTTCAGCAGACAAGGCTATATTCACTTACAAATCAGACATATGAGTACTATAAACTGATTGCAGAATATTTTATCAAAATTAATATTGATAGAACAAATGTATCAACACAACATGGCCGTTCATACAATAATTATAAAACCAATCATAAAATTTACAACCAAATATTTATGAAACAATAATATTTCAGATTGTTATTTAGATGGAATGAATCAAAATGTAACTAAATAGGTTGATATAAATCTTATTATAAAATAAAGAAAACAAATTCTTATAAATCTATCTATTTTAACATCAGTAGATTATGATTTTGATATTTATATAATTTGAAATGAGGAAACTGAAAGGAACATGTCAAAGCATACCTGTAAAATACACAAGAGAACAAAAAAAAATACCTGATCTAAAACTTTAAACTTCTGATCGTCAAGTCTGAGGAAGAAGAAACTGTAAAGTTTTTTCGCCGGAGAAGAAGAGGTGAGATTGTATTGGGATTGTTGAAAATAAGATATTTATCTATTAACTTGTAATTGTTTATTTATTTAACTTATAATAATCTTTAATATCGGGATTTAAAAACTATTTTTAATTATATAAATATAAATATATTAAATTAATAGATAAGTTTTTGTTGGGATTGAACCCTATCAGAGGAACAGATAATTAAAGCCAAAACTGGATCAGAGCAGTGGATCCAGAATAAGCAGACGTTTACAGTTGGTTCATGCAAACCTCTCCCCTTGAACGTGGTTTCATACCTGCTGACCTCCTATCTGCTGATCTTGTTAAGTACTGACCTACAACTGCTGCCTTGCATTTACTGCCCAAAGTCAAAGACTGATGGAAGACCAAAGCTCTGCTTACTCAATCTACTGCCTTGAGTCAAGTACTGCTGATCCGGACAAGCACTGCTGGGTTCACAGTAGTGGAAGGATGCAGCAGCTGTTTAAGTGTCTTTTATGTAAAGAAATGTAATAGCAGTAGTTTAGTACATCAGTGTTTATAGATCAGTAGTTAGAGTTTGTTAGGAGGTTAGATGTCACACCCCAACCGATGGCGGAATCATCGGGGCGCGGCACTGAGCGAAACAGATTGTCCAGAAGTTTCCATAACAACTATCATTACTATTCAATTTAAGTTAACATGTCCCATACCATGTCTCAAATAGCAAAACAAGTTATTACAGACAAAAACTAAACAAATATTCTGTTCCGACAACTCAGGTTTAAACATAACTAATTTATTCGTTGGTTTCTAGGACTCCAGTTCCTAGCTTCAATTTCATCACAGCCCGAGAAGCATATAAACAACCTAGGCACCTGTCACATACGTTAAAATAATGTCAATACATAAAAATGTAAAGGTGAGCATACAAGTTTGATAATAGCATATAGAGTTCGAATTCGTTTACGCATAACCAGCACGTACACATAGTGAAATGAAGCACGTTAGTTATCGACATAGATCCATCGATACCAATGACTGCGGGTTGACCGCCCAAGGCAGTTCGCAATACATGATTACCACTGTAATCCATGCAAGTAAAAGATCCTTAACAACCCCCGTGTGAACGGGTGCTGAGTCCAAACTATAGTACTATCGTTGCTAAGGCAGGTAGACAGCATTCCATGTGTAAACATAACAAACAAGCATTCATAAGCCACGTATAACATGCAATAATGGTTGAGCGTTAAAATAGCTTGAGTAGTGTGATAGTTGTAGTTTGAATAGTTGTAACGTATATAACACCCAAAAGTGCTAAAGCAAAAAGGGTTCGAGTATACTCACAGCGATATGGATTGAAGGGAGCGCTTTTCAGCGAGTACGATTAGCCTGAATAGATTCGATAACATAACGATAAGTGACGCGTAAAACAGTACAAGCGAGAGTGGGTAGGATGACTGATCGTGCGGATCAGTTGTCCGTGAATAGAAGTCATCCGTGCGCATGACCTATCCGTACGGATGGTGATGCGTGCGGATGGTGATGGGTGCGGACGGTGTTCCATCCGGATAGGTCATCCGTGCGTGTGACTGTCCGTGCGGGTGGCAACCCGTGCGGACTAGTTATACGTGCGGGCGACTTATCCGTACGGCTAGATTGCTTGTGTGGTTAAATGTTCAAGTGGATTGTTTCTTCCTAAGATGTGTTTGTGTATGATGGCTTGTGCTTTGGAGTTTTCGTTGTAGCATTTAGAAAACACCAAAGTGTTTCTACCTTTCAAGCCGGCCGCGCGGACGGCGGTCCGTGCGTGTGGTAGTCCGTGCGGGCAGCCAGTGTGCGCGGGCAGAGAGAATCCGTCCGGATAGTCTGTCCGTGCGTACGGCTTGGCCGTGCGGATGGAGTTTGGTTGATTTTTCATTTTAGGGCCTTAGTATCTCATGATCCGAAGAGTAATCCATTCAGAGGTCGTCCGTCCGGATTGCTCGTTCGTCGATACTCAAACCTCGTTTAGAGAGTGGGTCCCAAGAGTAGTCCGTGCGGGTGACAGCCCGTGCGTATGACCCGTACGTGCGTATGGGCTGTACGTGCGAATGGCTCGTCCATGCGGACAGCTCGTCCGTGAGGACAGCTTGTCCGTGCGGATAGCTTGTCCGTGCGGACAACTGGTTGTTCCGTTCGTCTCCACTTGGTTTCTGTTGTCGTTTATCGAGACGTTCTGAATACGTGGCAACCACCTGGAGTTGCGTTCTCACCCGCGTGACTAAACCGGTCAGGAACCACCCTAACTCGGCCTGTCGGCGATTCAGAACGGTCATCCCGGTTAACCCCGTAGTCAGTTGTCTATGGGTAGAATTCCAGATCTGGAACTAGGGCATCACTATTGACGAGTAGAACACTAGGACTGATCGGATTCGTACCGGTTTTAGGAGTAAAAGAAGGAGAGAACTTAGGTTTATTTCTTTCAACTCTTTTATCCTTAGAAAAGTTTAGATCTAGGTGAAATTATTGTAAAAAAACTTGTAGAAATCGTTTAGATCTGGGATATTCTTGGTGGAATGCAGCCAAGCATGTAGTTCTTATGAACTTCATGATGACGTCACCCGTGAATGCCTCAAATCCGGATGATTTCGTGGTTAAAATCGAAGATTCGAAAGATAGAAATGTGTAGAATGGTGTAGTGATCAAAGATGTACAAGAATTAGTGCAAGATCTTACCTGGATTGAGAGAAATCTGAGAAAAAGTGAAGAATGCGTGTGGTTCGGACGTCACTTGCCAAAAGTGGAAAAAGTGGAGAGTGACCCGTGTATTTATAGGATGCCAAAAGGGGAAAGGGGTGAGCCGTGCACATGGCACGCACCCGGGTAGGCTATCCGCGCGGACTGGTCATCCGTGCGGACTGGCAATCCGTGCGGATTGGCCATCCGTGCGGATGGGCCATCCGTGCGGATGCCGCCTACTATGGCGAGTTCGGCGCGATGTTGATTTGGTTTCGATTTGCGAGCGATTCGATAGGGTTTCTTAATCAAATTACTTTCAGTCCCAACTACTTCTTATATGGTTCGATTCGGCGTTCGGGTTCGGGTTCGGTCATATTCGAGTTCGATTGAGTTCGCTTGATTTATACAACATGAAATAACATAAAAGTAACATGCACAGGTAACACGTAAGGCACACACACATATAACCACAAGTAAAAATACGTAGTTCGAGTTACGATTTGGTGTCGATTTGATTAGCTTGCTTGATTAACTTTATCGCATTGTTACTTCCTATCGTTCACAGTCGTAGGTCGATTGAAATACGATTGGTAAGGCTTGATTATTGTAATGTACAACATTTACTCCACATAATCTAAATATAATAGAAACAATTCTACGAGTCACGTCGCGCGAAAATCGGTCGTTGACTTTGACCTTGACTTTGACTTTCACTCGTGAAAACACGGGGTGTTACAGCCTCCCCTTGTTTAGGAAATTTCGTCCCGAAATTAAGCCGGAAGCTGTAACTAATTCGTGAATCACGTGTGGAGAAATCGCCAAATTAACCAGGATTTTACGGTTAAAATCGGCTAATTTAAAAGCCTATGAGATCGTTTGAGAGAAATCTTTTTCGATCTTTAATTTTCTATTTTCAAAATCTTTTTCTTTTTCTTTCAAAACCTTGATCATTGTGGGTTCTAGTTTGAATTCGCTTTGACTGCGATCCGACTCGTACGACGTGCGGAATTCGTGCACGAGTGAGATCGATGCACAAGAATGTACTAACGTCGTGATTCTATTTATAATATTCAATCTTCATTAGTTTCGGCGGTTTCTGTTGGCTTCCATACATATTATCATATTTCAAATTCTTTGAAATCTCTCTCGAATACTCTCTTTTTACAACATTGCCACCTTGCCTTACTTAGCTGGACGTTGTTTCTTCGTTAAACAGCTGTGGATACTTTGCCTTCATGTCGCTTTCGAGTTCCCAAGTGAACTCCGCGCCTTGTTTGCCTTCCCACCGGACTTTCACAATGGGAATGCGTGAGCGCCTGAGTTCTTTGGTTTGGCGATCCATGATTTCGACAGGCTTTTCCACGAAGTGCAATGTTTCGTTCACTCGTAAATCGTCTAGAGGAACATGTACGGCTGGTTCGTAGATGGTCTTTCGGAGGTTTGACACGTGGAAGATCGGATGGACATTGTGAAGTTCTTCCGGTAATTCGAGTCTGTAGGCGACTTTTCCGATCCTTTCCAGAATCTTAAAAGGTCCCACATACCGAGGCGCAAGTTTCCCCTTTTTGCCAAATCGGACTACACCCTTCCAAGGTGATACCTTTAGGAGTACGTAGTCACCAATGCCATATTCACGGTGCTTGCGCTTTTTATCGGCGAGAAGCTTCTGTCTATCTCGAGCCTTCGCTAGATTGTCCCGAATTTGGAAGATTTTGTCTGTCATTTCTTGTAGCAGTTCCGGACCGGTTAGTTGCGAGTGGCCGATCTCGTGCCACACAATAGGCGATCGACATCTTCTTCCGTATAAGGCCTCGAAAGGTGCCATCTGGATGCTAGCCTGGTAGCTGTTGTTGTACGAGAATTCGACTAACGGAAGGTGTCTATCCCAATTACCACCGAAGTCTAGAACACATGAACGGAGCATGTCTTCAAGCGTACGAATCGTTCTCTCGCTCTGACCGTCAGTTTGTGGGTGGAACGCAGTACTTAGATTAAGCGTTGTACCTAGTGCCGTTTGAAACGTTCCCCACAATCGCGAAGTGAATCGAGCATCACGGTCAGAGATGATGTCACGAGGCGTCCCATGTCGACAAATGATCTCGTCAGTGTAGATTCGGGCTAATCGTTCCACCTTGTAGTCCTCTCGTATTGGCAGAAAGTGGGCTGATTTGGTCAAACGGTCAATGATAACCCAAATGCTGTCGTGACCTGATGACGTGGTTGGAAGCTTGGTTACGAAATCCATAGCTATGCTCTCCCACTTCCACATGGGGATTGGAGGTTGTTCGAGCAAGCCAGAGGGTCGTTGATGTTCGGCCTTGACTCTAGCACAGGTTAGGCATTTTCCGACGTAGAGAGCGATATCCCGTTTCATGCCCAGCCACCAGTACCTATATCGAAGGTCATGGTACATTTTGTCGGCACCGGGATGAATAGAGTATCGGGACCTGTGGGCTTCGTCCATGATGATCTGTCGCAGGTTAGTTCGCTTGGGAATCTAGATTTTGTCTAAGAAGTGGAATATCCCGTTTGATTTGCTCACAAGTTGGGCTCCGTTGTGGTAGATTCTCTCTTTCTTCAGGGTGCGCTCGTTGAAACATGCGTGCTGGGCGTCGCGGATAAGAGCTTCTAGGTTGTGCTGGGCTTGAACATTACGGGTGCTAAGCAGATAGCTCCGTCTGCTGAGTGCGTCGGCAACAACATTTGCTTTGCCTGGGTGATAACGAATCTCGCTGTCGTAGTCGTTGAGAAGCTCTACCCATCGGCGTTGACGCATATTTAGTTCCCTCTGATTAAAGATGTGTTGTAGGCTCTTATGATCGGTGAAGATCGTACACCTGGTACCATACAGGTAGTGTCGCCAAATCTTTAATGCAAAAACAACTGCGCCTAGCTCGAGATCGTGGGTTGTGTAGTTCTTCTCGTGGATTTTGAGCTGACGGGATGCGTAAGCAATAACCTTGTCTCGTTGCATTAAGACACAACCGAGACCAAGGTTAGAAGCATCACAGTAGACAATGAAATTATTGTTTCCGTCGGGTAGCGTGAGAACAGGAGCATTGCAAAGCATGTATTTGAGGGTTCGAAAGGCAGACTCTTGTTTGGTTCCCCAGAAAAAGGGCTGGTCCTTATGAGTGAGAGAAGTGAGTGGTACGGCAATCTTCGAGAATCCTTCGATGAATCGTCGATAATAGCCCGCTAGTCCGAGAAAGGAGCGGACTTCAGTCGGGTTCTTAGGCGTAACCCAGCTCTTAACAGCTTCAATCTTCGCAGGATCGACGTGAATACCTTGACTATTTACGATGTGACCCAGAAATTGAACCTCCCCCAACCAAAATTCGCACTTGGAGAATTTGGCGTAGAGTTGATTTCCCTGGAGTAACTCGAGAACCAAACGTAGATGCTGTGCGTGTTCGGATCTCGTTTTGGAATAGATCAAGACATCGTCGATGAACACGATGACGAAACGGTCAAGATACGGTTTACACACTCGATTCATCAGATCCATGAAAACTGCTGGTGCATTGGTTAGGCCAAAAGGCATGACAACGAATTCATAATGGCCGTAACGTGTGCGAAACGCTGTTTTGGGAATGTCCTCCTCCTGTATACGCAGCTGATGATATCCGGAACGCAGGTCGATCTTCGAGAAACACGTAGCGCCTTGTAGTTGATCAAACAAATCGTCGATTCGAGGCAGAGGATAGCGATTCTTGATAGTCAACTTATTCAATTCCCGGTAATCGATGCACATCCGGAACGTCCCATCCTTCTTTTTGACAAAAAGGACTGGTGCGCCCCACGGAGAGGTGCTCGGGCGAATGAAGCCTTTTTCAAGCAATTCCTGGAGTTGGGTTGAGAGTTCGCGCATTTCGGACGGCGCAAGTCGGTAGGGAGCTCTGGCAATAGGATTTGCTCCAGGAATGAGATCAATGCGAAAATCGATATCACGCTTTGGAGGTAGTCCGGGAAGATCCTCGGGGAAGACTCGAGGAAATTCTCGAACCACTGGAACGTCCTTCACTTTCTTCTTCTCTTTCTTTTCCTTCTCCGCTGCTACGACATGAGCCAAGAAAGCCCTGCACTCTTTACGGAGATACTTGCTGGCTTGTAGGCATGATATAAGTTTGAGACCCTTCGAAGTAGTATCTCCATAGACGCACAGTGAATCCCCGTTGGCGAGCGAAAAACGAATCATTTTATCGAAGCACACAACTTCGGCATGGTTTTCGCGAAGAAAGTCCATGCCTACTATGACATCGAAACTTCCTAGTTGCATTGGAATAAGGTCGATTGAGAAGATGTGATTGTTAAGCTCGAGTGTGCAATCACGAATAACAGAGTTTACAGCGATGGTTCTTCCGGTAGCGACTTCAACTTCGAATGCAGAGGAGAGTCGAGAGCGCTTACGACTAAGGAGTTTCTCAAATTCGAGTGACACAAAGCAATTATCGGCTCCAGTATCAAACAAACATGAAGCATAAATACCATTCACAAGGAACGTACCATTGACCACGTTGTTGTCGGCCTGGGCTTGACGCACGTTGAGATTGAAGGTTCTGGCACGTGCGGCCTGTTGCTGTTGCTGTTGCTGTGGTTGCTGCTGTTGTGGCTGCTGGGGTTCTTGTTTCACCACCCTGTTCGGGCACATGTTGGCGGAATGGTTCGGGTCGCCACATGTGAAGCATGCTCTGGCCTTGACTGCGGGTGCCGGAGGCGCTTGTTGACCCTGTGGGGCAGCGAGTAGAGCTTGATTGGCAGGAGCTTGACGAATACGGCAGTTGGCAGTAAAGTGGCCGTAGACGTTGCAATGAGCACAGAAGCGGCATTGAATAGCAGTTGGATGATGATAGGTGCAAGTAGGGCAAAGTGGGTGCGGTCCAGTATATGCACGCTTTGCAGGCGGTGCACTGGTCACAGGTGCCGCCACTTGGCGCTGTTGTGCAGGTACAGTCTGAACTGGTGCAGCAGTGATCGCACAGCTCTTGTTGGTGGTGCTGCTCTTCCTCTTGTTCTTTTTCTTGTTGCTTGACGACGTGGGTTCAGCAATTGGTGTAGTAGTAGTGGCTTGATGCAGATGCTTGGAGGTCTTATCCCACATCCCAGCTTTGACCCTTTTGTCATTGATCTCAGCGGCCAGCAGATAGGTTTCTTCGATCGTGGTAGTCTTAGCCGCTTGCACGAAATCAGCAACGCAGTCGGGCAAAGCTCGGATGTACTTCTTGATGGTGATCTCAGGAGTCTTGACTTGATCGGGACAGATAATGCTGAGCTGTTTGAAGCGAGCGGTAAGACCAGCATTGTCTCCATCCTTCTGGTGTATGTGCCAGAATTCATCTTCAAGCTTTTGTCGTTCGTGAGGAGGGCAGAATTCCTCCAGCATGACTTCCTTGAGCTTATCCCACGACAATCCGTAAGCTGCATCATTCCCTCTCTTGTTCCTCTCGGCCGTCCACCAGTCCAAAGCACGGGACTGAAAGACGCCGGTAGCGTTCAGAGTTCGAAGGTCATCAGGGCAACCACTTTGTCGCAGGGTAACCTCGATAGAGTCAAACCAGTGGAATAGAGCAGTAGGACCTCCTTCGCCCGTGAATTCTTTCGGTCCACATGACTTGAATTGCTTGAAACTGAAAGGTCTCGCGGCAGCTTTGGGACCCTCAGTCCTTGATTCCTCGGATGATTTGCTGGCATTCTCGCAGACACCGCTCACAGCCTTTGCTACCGCTTTCGCGACGATGGAAGCAAGGCATCTGTCCCTCTTTTCCTGACGAGAGAGTCGATGACGGGATCCAGACGACATTGTCTGCAATAGACACCGCCATGGAACTCAATATATGTATTCGAATCTCACCTCACACGTCTAGGATTTCTAAAGCTCAGTAACACGTACCATGTAAACGCATATAGTCACAAATTTACAGAGTTGCACAAAATCATATAGAAATATAGAGCACATAATTACAGTATCCCTAATCATATGGGCACAATAAGCAAGAAACACATAACTTAGTCACTAAAAGCACCTACGAGCGTACAGAGTATCCTAATTGTTCCCATTGTGGAGTTGCTAGTGAGGAGAGGTGTGAGTTTTGTGTTTTAGCAGAAGCAATAGTGTTGGGTCGAACCAATTATGTCTCAAAACGTTAACAAATAATAGAGAAAGCATAAAATTTTCATAAAGATCGATAATCGAAGGTGGATTGTCTGCGGCTAATAGACTTCGACTTACCCAAAGCAGTTCGACTATTCTCAAGGATCCTGCACAACGACCTCCAGGACTATGCCTTTGCCTCGATTCTTGGGCGTTGGCGCAATTCCCTTTGGTTAGGTCGTGTCTTTAGACCGTTGGAGTCCATCGAACTTTGGTGGAGTTTTGTACAAAAGCGGGACGAGTCGTCAAGGTTAGGGTTTCACCCCTATCTTGCAACTCCCGTCCTTGTTTCTGATAAAAATTGAGGAGATTATTCATCAAAATATGGATTTCACTCCTGATTTGGTATAATTCTCCTCGTTTGTAGCTAAAAACGCAAGCAGATTAGGCAACTTTAGTCGAGAGTTTGCGGTTTTCACACCTATTCTCGACCTCATTACCTGTTCACAACTTGAAAATTCGAGTGTAATGCTGGAAAAGAGTGAGTGATAGTGGTGAGTTTACGCATACGCGTGAGTTGGTCTGTTGGTTCTTAACTATAGCCTAGGTCTCTAAGACTTCGACCCGGACTAGGTCGAGTCTTGCCTAATTCCCTATAGTTATGGCTCTGATACCAATCTGTCACACCCCAACCGATGGCGGAATCATCGGGGCGCGGCACTGAGCGAAACAGATTGTCCAGAAGTTTCCATAACAACTATCATTACTATTCAATTTAAGTTAACATGTCCCATACCATGTCTCAAATAGCAAAACAAGTTATTACAGACAAAAACTAAACAAATATTCTGTTCCGACAACTCAGGTTTAAACATAACTAATTTATTCGTTGGTTTCTAGGACTCCAGTTCCTAGCTTCAATTTCATCACAGCCCGAGAAGCATATAAACAACCTAGGCACCTGTCACATACGTTAAAATAATGTCAATACATAAAAATGTAAAGGTGAGCATACAAGTTTGATAATAGCATATAGAGTTCGAATTCGTTTACGCATAACCAGCACGTACACATAGTGAAATGAAGCACGTTAGTTATCGACATAGATCCATCGATACCAATGACTGCGGGTTGACCGCCCAAGGCAGTTCGCAATACATGATTACCACTGTAATCCATGCAAGTAAAAGATCCTTAACAACCCCCGTGTGAACGGGTGCTGAGTCCAAACTATAGTACTATCGTTGCTAAGGCAGGTAGACAGCATTCCATGTGTAAACATAACAAACAAGCATTCATAAGCCACGTATAACATGCAATAATGGTTGAGCGTTAAAATAGCTTGAGTAGTGTGATAGTTGTAGTTTGAATAGTTGTAACGTATATAACACCCAAAAGTGCTAAAGCAAAAAGGGTTCGAGTATACTCACAGCGATATGGATTGAAGGGAGCGCTTTTCAGCGAGTACGATTAGCCTGAATAGATTCGATAACATAACGATAAGTGACGCGTAAAACAGTACAAGCGAGAGTGGGTAGGATGACTGATCGTGCGGATCAGTTGTCCGTGAATATAAGTCATCCGTGCGCATGACCTATCCGTACGGATGGTGATGCGTGCGGATGGTGATGCGTGCGGACGGTGTTCCATCCGGATAGGTCATCTGTGCGTGTGACTGTCCGTGCGGGTGGCAACCCGTGCGGACTAGTTATACGTGCGGGCGACTTATCCGTACGGCTAGATTGCTTGTGTGGTTAAATGTTCAAGTGGATTGTTTCTTCCTAAGATGTGTTTGTGTATGATGGCTTGTGCTTTGGAGTTTTCGTTGTAGCATTTAGAAAACACCAAAGTGTTTCTACCTTTCAAGCCGGCCGCGCGGACGGCGGTCCGTGCGTGTGGTAGTCCGTGCGGGCAGCCAGTGCGCGCGGGCAGAGAGAATCCGTCCGGATAGTCTGTCCGTGCGTACGGCTTGGCCGTGCGGATGGAGTTTGGTTGATTTTTCATTTTAGGGCCTTAGTATCTCATGATCCGAAGAGTAATCCATTCAGAGGTCGTCCGTCCGGATTGCTCGTTCGTCGATACTCAAACCTCGTTTAGAGAGTGGGTCCCAAGAGTAGTCCGTGCGGGTGACAGCCCGTGCGTATGACCCGTACGTGCGTATGGGCTGTACGTGCGAATGGCTCGTCCATGCGGACAGCTCGTCCGTGAGGACAGCTTGTCCGTGCGGATAGCTTGTCCGTGCGGACAACTGGTTGTTCCGTTCGTCTCCACTTGGTTTCTGTTGTCGTTTATCGAGACGTTCTGAATACGTGGCAACCACCTGGAGTTGCGTTCTCACCCGCGTGACTAGACCGGTCAGGAACCACCCTAACTCGGCCTGTCGGCGATTCAGAACGGTCATCCCGGTTAACCCCGTAGTCAGTTGTCTATGGGTAGAATTCCAGATCTGGAACTAGGGCATCACTATTGACGAGTAGAACACTAGGACTGATCGGATTCGTACCGGTTTTAGGAGTAAAAGAAGGAGAGAACTTAGGTTTATTTCTTTCAACTCTTTTATCCTTAGAAAAGTTTAGATCTAGGTGAAATTATTGTAAAAAAACTTGTAGAAATCGTTTAGATCTGGGATATTCTTGGTGGAATGCAGCCAAGCATGTAGTTCTTATGAACTTCATGATGACGTCACCCGTGAATGCCTCAAATCCGGATGATTTCGTGGTTAAAATCGAAGATTCGAAAGATAGAAATGTGTAGAATGGTGTAGTGATCAAAGATGTACAAGAATTAGTGCAAGATCTTACCTGGATTGAGAGAAATCTGAGAAAAAGTGAAGAATGCGTGTGGTTCGGACGTCACTTGCCAAAAGTGGAAAAAGTGGAGAGTGACCCGTGTATTTATAGGATGCCAAAAGGGGAAAGGGGTGAGCCGTGCACATGGCACGCACCCGGGTAGGCTATCCGCGCGGACTGGCCATCCGTGCGGACTGGCAATCCGTGCGGACTGGCAATCCGTGCGGATTGGCCATCCGTGCGGATGGGCCATCCGTTCGGATGCCGCCTACTATGGCGAGTTCGGCGCGATGTTGATTTGGTTTCGATTTGCGAGCGATTCGATAGGGTTTCTTAATCAAATTACTTTCAGTCCCAACTACTTCTTATATGGTTCGATTCGGCGTTCGGGTTCGGGTTCGGTCATATTCGAGTTCGATTGAGTTCGCTTGATTTATACAACATGAAATAACATAAAAGTAACATGCACAGGTAACACGTAAGGCACACACACATATAACCACAAGTAAAAATACGTAGTTCGAGTTACGATTTGGTGTCGATTTGATTAGCTTGCTTGATTAACTTTATCGCATTGTTACTTCCTATCGTTCACAGTCGTAGGTCGATTGAAATACGATTGGTAAGGCTTGATTATTGTAATGTACAACATTTACTCCACATAATCTAAATATAATAGAAACAATTCTACGAGTCACGTCGCGCGAAAATCAGTCGTTGACTTTGACCTTGACTTTGACTTTCACTCGTGAAAACACGGGGTGTTACATTAGATGTCACTTTCATGGTGACGTCAGCTAAGATGCTCAGTGGTTTGCAAGTGCCTATAAATAGTTCAGTACTTTGTACTGTTCTATTAGCTCTTTCACCACATCGTCTTCTTTGCACGAACAAACTACTGAGCTCTGGCTGAGGGGGAGTTTGCATTCATTCATCAATCATTGTAATCGGTGTTGAAACAAATTCAATCTTTCGATTCATTGTGTAAAGATGTTTGATAAAAGTATTACTCTCGTTTGATTGTATGCAAAGTTTGTTTTCATTATAATTCCGCTGCACAACTCTTTCATTTCATCTTAATTTCAAACGAAAATACGATCAAAAAGAAACTCAGATCCAACAATTGGTATCAGAGCTTGGACAGTCAAATTTGATTTAACAATCATTTTGACGTAAATAGTTCAGCTCATAACAGTTGATACTGATCGTTTGTTCGTCCGTTGAAAAACAGAGCAAGGATTAATCACCATTAAAGTTGATTTCTCAGTGTCTGTAAAACAACAAGAATGACGTCACAATCTCAGGATGATAAAAACAACATCGGCTCACTTTTTAAACCACCTATGCTAAAAAGAAATGAGTACAACATCTGGCAGAGAAGGATGGGTCACATCCTTGCTCAACAAAGCACAAGTTGTTGGAGGTCTGTCATTTATGGTCCCCATGTTCCTTCAGTGCCAAGCGCTGAAGATGCTAAAAAGTTCGTTCCTAAACCAGTTGAAAATTATACCGAAACCGACTTTCAAAAGATCGAACTAGATGCTAAAGCTTTTAGCATCATAGCATCAGCGCTGCCCAATGAGATATATGCTGGACTGTTACACTGTAACAGTGCCAAAGAGTTATGGGACGCACTTAAGGAACAGTTTGGGGGAACTGAAGAAGTCATAGAGAACAATAGGGAAATCCTGAACCAACAGTATGAAACATTTTGCTATGTTAAAGGCGAATCACTAACGCAACAATTTGAGCATTTCAGTTGTCTCATCAGTGAACTGAGGCTTGTTAACACCACTTTTACAAACTCAACTCAAAATAGCAGGTTCCTCAGGCCACTTCCAGAAAAACGGGACACCATAGCTTTTGTCACCCGAAATTCACCTGAATTCAAGGATCTGACCTTGACCCAACTCCATGGTCGACTCCTGACCTACGAAAGGGAGTTGAACCAGAAAAGGAGGTTACAAGAGTCAGGAAAAGTTACCGATGATTACACTTTCGGTAATACTGCTCTTCTGGGTCAAGAAGAATCTGGGAGCAGTGGTAAGGATCAGAGTTATGATCACTTCATTGACATAACTGCTGGTGCAAATTTTAACAACCCTGATCCTCACTCTGCAAGTTATGCATTCACTGCTAACGAAAACCAGATGTCAGACAATTTAAGTTTTGAACTAAATGATTTGCAACATTTTGATCCCACTGATTTAGAGGAAATGGACATCTTGCATCAACTGGCTTTGCTAAGTGTTAGAACTAGCAAGTTCTACAAAAGAACAGGGCGAAAATTCCCAGGTTTGCATGGGAATCTAAGGGTTGGGTTGGATAAATCGAAAATCAAGTGCTACAAGTGTAATAGGCTGGGACATTTCGCTAGGGAATGTAGGAGTCAAACTACTGGTCCCATAATTACTCATCCTAGCTCAAATCCCAGACCTCAAAACCAAAACACTGTGCACTATGCCCAATATGCCCCAGCAGCTCAAGTGAACACTGCTCACTATGCTGCTGCCCCTGTGCCAGTACATTATGTCCAAACTACTGTTCCACAAATCCAATATGTTCAAACCCCTGTTCCACAGGTACAAGTGCAACCTGTTGCACCTCAAACCACTGCTCCAGCAGCAGCACAACCAGAACAACAAAGTTTTTTCACTCAAGGGTTTGTTGACTGGAGCAGTATGCCTGAAGACCTTAATGATGAAAATTTTGCACTCTATGCTTCTAATGATTCTTCTCATGATGAGTTTTGTTTGATGGCATTAGAGTCAATACAGGAGGGGATTGAAACTGAGGAGGAACAGCAGAGCTTAGAAACAGTGGAAGTGGTGACTGAAGCAGTGGTTACTGCTGTGGCTGGTGAAATACTGTTGGGAGAAAGTTCAGGTACTCTGATTGAACCAATGATAGATCCATGGTCCATAGAGGACAAAGAAGAAGAGAAAGAAGAAAAGGGTGGTGAAAAGAAGGTAAAAGCTGATGATGATGAAGATCATCAATGTGATTGTGCAATGATGGCAGCTGCCAAGGTATCTCCTCAAGTTCTTGAAAAACTGTGTTCTGACAATTGCATAATTGCTTTTGCAAACATTAAAGAGGTGAATGAAAACCTTCGGGATAAAATCTTGTCTGATGAGGTCAAATTTGAAAGCTCTTTAAAAGAACTTAAAAACAAACTGACTGAAAAGGAAAAAGAAATCAGCTGTCTAAAAGAAGAGCAAAGCATCACCAAAACCCAACTTCAAACTATGGTAGAAAAATACCAAAGTTGCAAAAAGGAGTTGGAATCCACCCAGATTACTTGTGAAAGATGGGTGGAATCCTGCAGAGGATATGAGGTGATACTTGCTAAACAGATTGAAAGTAATGTGAAATTTGGGGTTGGGTATAGAAAATATGATGATGAACACATTGCTTGTGAAAAATCTGTTCAAAACACTGATGTAACCACTGAGTTCATCCCCACAAACAAGAATGGCCAAGAAGTGAAAATCACTGACAAACTTGGTAACAAAATCACACTTGGCAGAACAAGGAGTTCCTCAACTTTTGAAGAACTTGAAAAATATCAGTTTAAACCTACCTGGTCTGACGAGTGTGATATTCTTGAAAATTTCAAGCCAATGGACTTTACATCAACTGATGGTGTTAAAGCTCCAAAAGCTAAAGGCATACCTCTCAAGGACATCCCAGCAGTGGTTAAAACCTCTGCTGCAAAGGAGTCTGAAAAGAGAAAGAAGAAAGAAAAAATTGATAACTTGTTTTGTGAATTTTGTGAAAAAAGGAATCATCTAACAAAAGATTGTTTCCACTTGAAAGCTTATGATTTAAACAAAACAAGTGTCATTGTTTCAGCAGAAAGCTGCATTGTTTGTGGTAAGACAAACCACAAAACTCAAGCATGTGTGTACCTCAAAAACTTTGATGTGAAAAAGAATGAGTACATGGCTAAAACATCCTTGAGTCCACCATCACCATCAACATCTGTCAAATTTACCAAGAAACAACCACTGTTTATGCCAGTTCAAACAGCTGTTACAAAACAGCTGAACCAAACATCTGTCAAAAGAGATGTTCAGGTTACTGATGCACCCCCTACCAATCAGTTCAGAAAAGGCAGAGAAAAACAGTCCTACCAAAGGATTCCTCACGTTTATGAGGCCTACAAAAGGCCCTCTAAACCCAAAGTGAACAAGCATCCTTTCGGTTACCAGCAGATGATTGGTCAGGACCCACAACAATGGTTAGAGAAACACTGTCCTAAAATAGTTCAAACCCCTGACCTAACCACTGTCCATCATCTTGCATCCATCCCAGACACTGTTGAGACCCCATCCAAAGCCTTGTTGGCTTTGGAGACCTTAATGAACTAATCCTTTTACTTCATGTGCAGGGAGCTTCTGCATGCTTTGATAGTCTTTGGTATGTAGATAGTGGAGGCTCCAGGCACATGACAGGATGTAAAGCCCTCCTCAACGACTTTAAAATCCATGGAGGGGGTGATATATCCTTTGGGAATAATAGTAAAGGGAAGGTTCTGGGGTCTGGTACAGTGCAATCTGGAAATGTAAAATTTCAAAATGTCAATCTAATAGACAATCTAAAATTCAACCTTCTGAGTGTGTCCCAAATGAGTGACAAGGGATTTGGGTCATTCTTCACAAAAGACTATTGTAGGATTGTTGGACCAGAAATGGTCAAAAAGATTGAAGCAATAATCAAAACTGGTCAAACTAAACTTGTTGCTCAAAGAAGTGGCAATGTTTATGTTGTTGACATGTCAAAAGAGTGTCCCAGAGCTGATGCCTGTCTGTTCTCAGCTGCCTCTAACAAAGAGACAGAACTTTGGCACAGAAGGCTGGGGCACACAAATCTTAAGACAATCACAGAAATTTCAAAAAATGGTTTGGTGAGAGGCCTACCACAAAAATTGTTTTCATGTCCTGAACATTGCATTTCCTGTTTAAAAGGAAAACAGCATAAAAGTTCTTATAAGTCCATTGAAGAGTCCAAAACAACCCAGTGTTTGCAAATGCTACACATGGATTTGTTTGGCCCAGTTCAAGTCATGAGCCTTAAAAAGAAAAGATATTGTTTGGTTATTGTTGATGACTTTTCTAGGTTCACATGGACTTTCTTTTTGCACTCAAAAGATGAAACTGCAGGCATTTTGCAAGACTTTGTAATACAGGTTGAAAAGCAATTTGACCTTCCAGTGAAAAGCTTCAGGAGTGACAATGGCACAGAATTCAAAAATAGGGAGTTGGATGCCTTCTGTGTGAAGAAAGGGATTGTAAGGCAGTACAGTATCCCAAGAACACCAGAGCAGAATGGGGTAGTGGAAAGGAAGAACAGAACTCTGATTGAAGCTGCCAGAACCATGCTTGCAGATTCAGGTTTGCCATTAACTTTCTGGGCAGAGGCAGTAAACACTGCTTGCTATGTTCAGAACAGAGTTTTAATAAACCCCAGGCACAAAAAGACTGCCTATGAAATTCTGTATAAAATTAAACCACTGATCTCATATTTCAAAGTGTTTGGCTGCCCATGTTTTATTTTGAACTTAAAAGATTCCATTTCAAAATTTGCAGCCAAAATTGATTGTGGTTATCATCTGGGATACTCAACCACTGCCAAGGCCTACAAAGTGTTCAATACACGGACCAAGGCAGTGGAGGAGACTTTGAATGTTAAGTTCAATGAACTTTCATCAATGAAAATCCCAGCAAACCCTGCAGATCTGTTTGATCTTGAAAAATTCACTTTTGAAAATACTGCTGTCAAGACTAACAATGCAGGTCCATCAGAGGATACAACACCAGACTATGGGTATGAAATCATCATCCCTCAAAGGTCTGCCACAAAGGGAAAAGCACCAGCTGTTCAAAACAGTTGTCAAAGCTCAACCACTGCTACCTCAACAGGTGTTGACCAAAGTAGCCCATCAACCACTGCTTCCACATCCTCAAACATGCTGACAAAAGTCCTCAAACAGTGGATAAAAGTCAGCAGTTGTCCACTTCATTACCTCCTATACCACCACCTTTTGAAACCACTGCTGGATCATCAAAGTCCCCAGCAGTGGTTAGCTCAGATGATACACATTTGCAGCCTTCACCAACCAATGCCATCATACCATACCAAGGAGATTTAATCTTCTTGAGATCTCATCCACCTGATCAAATCATTGGCAACATAAATGAAGGGGTGCTCACAAGAAGCCAAACCCAAAACATTTGTCTTTTTGCTGGTTTTCTATCACTCCATCAGCCAGTCAAGTACCAAGAGGCACTGAAAGACAACAGCTGGGTAGAAGCCATGCAAGAGGAGCTCCAACAGTTTAAAAGACAACAAGTATGGGAGCTTGTACCACTACCAGAAGAAGTTAGTCCCATTGGCACAAAGTGGGTCTTCAAGAACAAAACTGATGAAAGGGGTATTGTTGTCAAGAATAAAGCCAGGCTTGTGGTTCAAGGTTACAGACAGGAAGAGGGGATTGATTATGATGAAACATTTGCCCCTGTTGCAAGATTGGAAGCTATTAGACTGTTCCTGGCCTTTGCTGTCAACCACAATATGAAGGTGTTTCAAATGGATATCAAAAGTGCTTTCCTCTATGGTACAATTCAAGAAGAGGTGTATGTTTGTCAACCTCCAAGTTTTGAGGATCCATTTTATCCAGATCATGTCTACAGGCTAAACAAAGCCTTGTATGGCTTGAAACAAGCACCAAGGGCCTGGTATGAAACTCTTTCCAACTTCCTACTCTCAAATGGTTTCAAAAGAGGTACCATTGATAAAACACTGTTTTTAAAATGGAGAGGTAAGGATTTAATGATTGTCCAGATTTATGTGGATGACATTATTTTTGGAAGCACATGTAACTCAATGTGTGAAGAGTTTAGAGAACTCATGACAGCTGAGTTTGAAATGAGTGCTATGGGTGAGCTGCAATGCTTTCTTGGTCTCCAAGTACAACAATTGCAAAATGGAACTTTCATTCATCAAAGCAAATATGCTAAAGAACTTTTAACCAAATTTGATATGAATGATTGTAAACCATGCAGCACACCCATGGCAACAAATAAGCTGGTCATGTCTGATGAAAAGGATGAGCTGATTGACCAAACACTTTATAGAAGCATGATTGGGTCTCTATTGTACCTAACTGCATCTAGACCAGACATCATGTTTGCAACATGTGTCTGTGCAAGAAGTCAATCAGCTCCCAGAAAATCAAATCTCATTGCTGTAAAAAGGATCTTCAGATACATAAAAGGTGCTCCCACACTTGGTATCTGGTATCCAGCTACTGGGAACATCAAGCTTTCAGGTTTCTCAGACAGTGACTTTGCTGGATGTCACACCACAAGGAAGTCCACATCAGGAGGGTGCCAGTTTCTAGGTGATTGCTTAGTTTCATGGCAAAGCAAAAAGCAAGCAGCTGTTTCAACATCCACTGCTGAAGCTGAATACATTGCTGCTGCAAGCTGTACAGCCCAACTCCTGTGGCTTCAAAATCAGTTGCTGGATTTTGGTATCACTGCCTTAAAGACACCACTCATGTTGGATAGTCAGGCAGCAGAAAATATCATCAAAAATCCAGTTTCCCATTCAACCACCAAACACATCGACATCAGACATCACTTTGTGAGGGATTGCTATGAAAAAGGTTTGATTTCTCTGCATCATGTCCCAACTAAAGACCAGCTGGCAGATGTGCTCACAAAAGCACTTGATACAGCCACTTTTGAAAGCTTGGTCTCTAGGATTGGGATGCTGAACATGGAATAACAAGCAACATCTTGTTTTTCTATGAATAAAAGCAACAAAATGTTTTCAGAAAATCAAAACTCCATCCATAAAAAATAGTTAAAAATGAAATTTTTCATTAAGTCCTTAAAAGTCTGCCATTAACCACTGATTGTTCAAAAGTCTGCTCTACTTCAAAAGTCTGTCCACTACTGAAAGTCAACCCCTGCTCTCTCATTTGATAAACTCTGTTGTTCAAAAGCAGTGTCTTATCCACTGATATGCTATCCGCTGATAGTAAAAATCATCCACTGCTTTCATACCACTGCCTTCATCAGTCACTTTCACAAAAGTACTGTCCTTCACTTTCACCAGGGGTTGTCACGTGGGCAGTACATATTGATCAGACTTTTTGTAACGGCTGCCACCTCAGCATTCACTTTCTCCCCTATAAAATCCCTCATTCACCACCAAAACAGGGTTTTACTGTCGAATTGAATTCTTAAAAATTCTCTTCTCAAAACAGTTTTTCATCTCATCTTCCACAAATTTCTTCGATCAATCATCCTCAAAATGACTAAATCAAAGAAATCTGCAAAACCCTCATCCAAATCTTCATCGAAAACAGCCTCTCAAAAGGCAATCTCCACTGAAATTCCACACAAACCATCTCACAATCTTCTTGGTCTTCTTACAAAACCAAGTTCCACAAAGGAGTTCGATTCCATCATTGATATCATCACCGCCTCAAAGTACAAAACTTTGTTTACAGCGGATGCACCAATTTACTTGGCAACCCAAAGGGAGTTTTGGAAGAATGCAATCCTTGAAACACAAGGAGAAGCTGTAATAGCCATTAACTCTACTTTAAAGGGAAAAGAAGTCAAGATTACACCACAAACAATTTCAGAGGTCTTTCAACTCGACGATCAAGAAGGTAAAATTACTTTCCCTAAAAACGAGTTAAAAAATGATTTTCTGGAAAGGGGGTACAATGCAGAGGTCAAAAAGGACACCTTAGAAAAAGGTTACTTTCCTCCTGCAACAAGATTTTTATTTCACACCCTCTTAAAATGTGTTTCAAACAAAACCACTTCTTTCAATGAGATACCATTAAAAATTCAGAAACTGGGATTTGCAATTCTTCAAGATGAAAATTTTAACTACTCCCAGGAAATTTTTAATGATTTGGTTAAAAATGTTGAAACAAAGGCATTCCTACTTTTTCCAAGATTTTTAAGTTACTATTTTGAAATGAAACTTGGAAAGAAGGATGCTGCTGCAATAAAACAAGGTGATTTCATTCAAACAAATTGCTTAACTGCTGAAACTTTTACAAGGATGTCCACACCTTGCAAAACACAAGCAGAGGTGCCTGAGCAGATTTTAGCAGTTACAACTGCTCCTCAGGTATCTGCTGCTGAGCCCACTGCTCAAGGTGATCAACGCAGCAGCACAACTGCTTTGAAACCCACACCTACTATTTCCAAAAAGCCAAAAAGAAAAACTCAAAAACCCACAAAACCCATCAAAAAGGCATCTCTGGAGGATGAGATACCAGAGCTCCTGCCAGTGACAACACAAAAGTCACAAGAAACCACTGCTGCTACTTCCTCACAGCAGTTGGTACAAATATCTCAACCCATAGCTGAAACTCCTCCTGTTTCTTCACAAAAAGAACAGGTTGTACAAATAGGGCCTCCACATCATGATGCTCTGGAAACACTCGTTTCTATCATCCACAGTCCAATGCCCGGGACACATCCTATTTCTACACCACTCATCACATCCAAAATTCCTTCACCAATAAAACCACTGTTGGATGCAATTGATTTGAACCAGGCATTATCCAGTCCTTCTCAATCACCTATTAATGAGAATATACCTCAACAACTGACTGGGTCTGATGTATCAATCTTTGCTAACCCACCAACACAACCTGAGGAGGTTACACCCCTTGAGTTACAAGTAACTCTTGGTGGTAATCCAAGTGAAGCAGCCACTACAACTGTTACACCCACTGGGTTACATTTTGACAGTGGTTACATTCATAAGACTTCCTTAGAGGCAATTCCTTTTATAGCACCTCTGCCAACCACCAGTGGATTTATTTATCCTACTGGCAACATCAAAAGGTTGTCAAGTGTTGAAGGAAGAAGACCCCAGTACCAAGACAAAGGGGCATCAGTGGTTAATGTTTGGAGTATATTCCCTACATCTACCACTGATAAAACCACTGCTAGTGGGAAATCAGATGATCCCATTAACTTGGGTGATGGTTTAAAGTACCAGAAATTAACGGATCGTATTGCAAAGCTTGATAACTCTGTTGCAGAACTCAAAGATATGCTACAACAGGTGTTACAAGTTCAGAAGGTACAATCAACTGTTGTTCCACCTCAAGCACTTGCTCCACAAAGGGCACCTACTACAAAGAGCTCTGGAATCTATTTCAATCTTTTCTCCAACAACAAGCACAATTAGCAGATCAGCAACATGAAAAACATGTACAACAGCTGAGAAATGTAATGGAGTCAAGGTTCAAGAACACTCAGGCTGATTTAAAGGCTCTTAAAACTCAGATCTTGCAAACCACTGGCACTGCTCCTCCAAAAGTCCGCTTCATTTATCAACTCCCAGAAGATAATGCCAAAAAGGGGGAGAAAATTAAGGAGTGGAAAAGGAAGGGTATAGAGGATGGTCTCTATCTTGAACCAGAAAATTCAAACATGACCAAAAAGATCCCTTTTCCAGATGGCAGCAAGAAAATTGATGTGACAACAAATGCACTAGCAGAAGCAGCTGCAAGTGTAAAAAGGGATAGAGAGGCCAAAAGGAAAGCCAGGGTGGACAGAATGGATCATCCAGAACAGGGTACTTCTGGGTCAAAGGATCATGAAAATCCTGTTGAGGAAAAGAAGAAGCTTACTAGAAAAGTGAGGCAACCCAAATCCATTCCAACCAGACGTTCAAAGTCTGCTAAAAAAACCACCATACAAAACAGCTGATGCAACAGGAGTTACAAAAACTACTGCTTGCCAAACAGCTGTTTCATCAACACACACCACTTCAACACACACAACATCCACTGCTTTACCATCATCATCACCAAAAACAACACCTGCTGACATACAGCAGAAGACAGCAGATGTTATAACATCTGTTGTAATGACAACAGTGGTTGAAACACCAGTTGTTTTAACAGCTGTTAGTCAATCACAATCCACCACCACTGTTCCTTCCAAAACATCATCAGTCTCTCCTAAACCAAAAAGGAGAAGACTAATTCTCAAAGATGATGACAATTCACCACCACAAACATCTTCAAAATCCTTAGCTCTTGTCACAATTCCAAAACCTGTTCCTCTCTCTTCAGCTAAAATGTACAAGCCCTTGCCTCCTGCAGGTGTTCAATTTCGTCTTGAATTAGCAGCTGTTAGAGAAGAAATAAAATCTTTTTACTTTGAGGATGACCCTGCCAAAAGGAGTTTGCCATCAATAAAAGGATATCCCTGGCCTAAAAATGTTGATGAATATTTGGAAATCAAGGCCAAACAAGCAGAGGATATCTCAAAGAAAAACACACAAGGGAAATCTGATAAAGAAATTGCACAGAGAAGTCAATATTTGCTCACACAAGTCAGATCCCTAGAGCAATTTTCAAAAAATGTTAGTCAACAAATTTCTGAAAGAGCTGCTGAAACTCTGAAGAAAGACTACATTGAAAGCATTATGGCTCACAAGAAGTACAAAGGAGAGAGATACATGTACAAAGAGTGGACCATTCCTGAACTTGAAAATGAAGCAGGAAGAATTCAAGACATGATAAACAGGAAGGTCACTCACACTCCTCCTAACTGGGCAAAGTTTAGAAAGAATATACCTGACAAACAGGAAGAGCTGAAGAGAATGAAAGAGGAACTGGTAGCAGCTGATTATGGTAACAAAAGACAAGTTGCTAGATGGAAAGAAGATGTGGTCAGGGCTACTTACAAAAAGTTGGAACAATTAAGAAAGAAAGATCCCACAGTTCCTTAAAAGCCTGACTATCCTGAAGCAGCGGTTTCAAAAAGACCATCAAAGCTGCAAATCAGGAGATCCACAGCTCCAGTTGGTGCTGCCATCTACAAAAGAAGGCCACACAAACAGCTGATTGCTGAAACCATCAAAGAGTTCATGGAAGGTGAAGACCTTGGAAAAGAGGGTATAAAGAAAATGATCATGGAAACTCTTGGTTTGGATCAAACTGCAAGTACTGCTCAGCCAGTCATGAATAGGCCAGCCTCTCCAAATACTTCTGCAAATAAACATCTCCCAAGAAACCCACCAGGCTCAAAAATACAAAAGTGGGAAACTGACAAACAGACCTGCGTATTGACTTTGCTCAGGTTTGGTGGAGAAGTGGAGAAAATATCAAGGGAACAAGCTCTTGGCCTGAGTCTTGAAGATTTGCAGGATCTCCTTGATCTTCCACTTAGCAGGGATGATGAAGATACAGATGCCCTAGACTTTGAATTACAATTTAAAGGTCAGATAAGGGAGCTGTTGATGAGGCAATAAAGAATTCCACAAATAATGAAGAGTTTTGGCATTATCTGTTCCAGGGGGAGATTGTTGGGATTGAACCCTATCAGAGGAACAGATAATTAAAGCCAAAACTGGATCAGAGCAGTGGATCCAGAATAAGCAGACGTTTACAGTTGGTTCATGCAAACCTCATCCCCTTGAACGTGGTTTCATACCTGCAGACCTCCTATCTGCTGATCTTGTTAAGTACTGACCTACAACTGCTGCCTTGCATTTACTGCCCAAAGTCAAAGACTGATGGAAGACCAAAGCTCTGCTTACTCAATCTACTGCCTTGAGTCAAGTACTGCTGATCCGGACAAGCACTGCTGGGTTCACAGCAGTGGAAGGATGCAACAACTGTTTAAGTGTCTTTTATGTAAAGAAATGTAATAGCAGTAGTTTAGTACATCAGTGTTTATAGATCAGTAGTTAGAGTTTGTTAGGAGGTTAGATGTCACTTTCATGGTGACGTCAGCTAAGATGCTCAGGGGTTTGCAAGTGCCTATAAATAGTTCAGTACTTTGTACTGTTCTATTAGCTCTTTCACCACATTGTCTTCTTTGCACGAACAAACTACTGAGCTCTGGCTGAGGGGGAGTTTGCATTCATTCATCAATCATTGTAATCGGTGTTGAAACAAATTCAATCTTTCGATTCATTGTGTAAAGATGTTTGATAAAAGTATTACTCTCGTTTGATTGTATGCAAAGTTTGTTTTCATTATAATTCCGCTGCACAACTCTTTCATTTCATCTTAATTTCAAACGAAAATACGATCAAAAAGAAACTCAGATCCAACAGTTTTTTGTATTTAACATTTTAAATTTATAGTCAAGCAGTGGTTATTGCTGTGCAAATATTGCCCTGTTTTAATGTAAAAGGGGGTAAAGTATAAATTTTACAAAACTTAATTTCAACCAACTAGTGTAAATGTAACATCTGTATTAACTCCATTTAATATACTTTTCATCTCCATTATTGAATATAAGTTCCAGAAAACATATTCGGAAGTTTTCTCAAATAACTTTCTTATCAAAATCGGCAAGGTTCTATTGTATAATATAGATTACACGCTATAAAATCAAGTATTGTTTCTTTGAATTTATTGTTTGTATTATATATGTTAGATTAATCATTATTTGATGTTATGAGTATGTGTTTGTCACTGATGGCGTTTCATATTCTTTCTTGAAGCAAATAATAGTTGATGTAATCTGGTTTATTTTTATCGATTAAGTACTGCATTAACTTAAATGAATTTACTGATAGCATTCTCTGTCACAATTTGTGCATGCATCTTCGTGATGTTGTCTTCTACATTACGATTGATAAATCAACCATATAATTTTTTGTTGATGCTCATTTGCTTAACTGTTGTGAGAGATGATGATTTTCGTTTTGTGCATTGTTTTTATAATACCTTAAGTGTGTGATTATACAAATAGTCCGATTAATATTTGGTACTTTTGTTTTTTAAGTGCTGATTTAGTTTAAGAGATGTTAGTGATGTCTATTTTATAATGTTGTTTGTCTATGACTTTTGTTGGATGTTGTTCATCTTTATAACTTGTAAGTTTAAATTGTTTATTGCAGATATGAGTCTATCCAATCAAACACCATCCTTTTTACAATTCCTTAATGAAGATGATTTTATATTTTTGGTATGTTTTTTAACTTTCTTGCTACTATTGGATTCTACGTTAATTTTTGATGTAAGATGTTTGTTAACTACTGTTGCAGAATATACCACTTGATTTTGAGACTCTGTTGTGGGGCAAGGAGGTCCCGTATGGGCGAATTGTAGAGTTGCTTGATGGTGACAAATCATGGTTAGTACGAGTAAGGAAGAGAGATGATCATTGTATATGTACGGATGGATGGACAAAGTTTGTTAGAGATTGTTGTTTGAAAACGAAAGATGCTGTATTGGTGAAAGCTATTGGACGTTTGTCATTCTTTGTCTCATGTTTTAAAGAAAATATCTACGAGAACTCTTACATTTCAGCAAATATTATACCTGAAGTTGGCATGACTGTAAGTAACGATATATTATTTTGTTACTTACTGTAAACATTTTTTGCTAGCTCAACAACTTGCAAACATCTGTTTGCCCTTTTAACATGTGTTTCCTTATAATCTTAACATCTGTTGACTAACCTTTTTAACATCTGTTGACTAAGTCTTTTAACGTCAGTTGACTAACATCTGATATTTAAGATCTGTCCACGTTGCAACCTCTGCTGGACATAATGGATAACAGTTGTTACGAAACCTCTGTTGGATAGCAACAGAGGTATGTAATAGTTGATAGCCAAACAGTGGTTAGGTTGTGTGTAAATACTGTAAGTACTGTTGACTAACCCTGTTGAGTAATTCTCATTTTAACTTTTGTTGACTGATCCGTTGTAACTTCTGTTGCTAATTAGTTCATGTCAGATTTGTAAGTATGCACTAAATATTCCTTTGCTTCTTCTATAGCTAATTGCTGACAAATTTTGGAAACAATTCTATGGTAAAAATTATGAGTATGGGATGGCAACTATCTATGTTGGCGAAAAGTTTTGGAATGTGATGATGAAAGGATGGACTGATGGATGCGGATTTACTGATGGATGGTCAAAATTGATTGAAGAAGTTCCCATACCAGTTGAATCTTGGTTGGTTTTCACCATGATTGCATCTAAAACGTTTGAACTTTCCGTTTTCCATTCCGAGACTAGAATTGAGGTTTCCTTCAAGAAAGCTAATGTAGTTGTTTTGGATGATTCAGTTTATGGAGATGATGGGTTTGATTTAGTGGCCGCGATATAAAATTTTGATGATAAAATACATTGTTTGATAACATGACGGTGATAAGTAACTTTTATTATATTATGCTAATAACTTTTGAAATCTCATTTTGTAGGCTAAACATAAACAGCTTCTGGATTCCGGGGAAGTTGCTTTGGATGATGAGGATACTGGAGCTTCGGTTGGTAATTCTAAGCAGTTTACGAGTTTTGAGGATATTTTTAATGTATATATACACATGTAATATTTATATATTGTTATGATTTAAAATATGGTTTCTTATATATGATCCTTCTTATAAATATAGTTTGCTGATGATGGGCTATTTAATTCAAAGATTGTGTGTCTGGTTGATGAGTCAGATGTTAAAAATGCTGTAAATTTATAATTTTATACACATATATTTTATTGTATTATAAGTATAAGAAGGTTTTTTTAAATTTTGTTGTAGCCTGAAGATCATTCTGTAAAAATAGCTGATGATGTTAACGATCCTCAACTACAGTCTAAAGATTTTCCTGTTCGTGACATTTCTGCCTCTTCAAGTGTTGTATCTAATGTAAGTGTTTATTAGTTTTATACTGTCTATTTTATTATTGTCTCAATATATTGATATTCTTCTGTATGATTGAGTCTTAAACTTCAAAGCTGAGTTGAGAAGATAATTTGTGTTGATAAAGAAAGTTATAAAATTTCAAGAATTTAGAGTTGTTATAGTCTAAATTAATTTACTTAGGTGGAAAAGATGTGCAAACTTCGTGGCAAGACAATTGTAGAGGATAATAAAGCCGTTGATAGACCGTGTAAAGTTCGAAAGGTTCGTTTAGTATCATCCACTTCAGAATCAGTCTTACACTTCACCACACATGCTGAAGACAGACTTGTAAGCTTTTGCAGTCGTTGCTTTGTTTCGTTATTTCTACAATTTCAGTTATATATCAATATTTTATAAAATTCACTATTCAATTTTCTGTTTTTTAGCATCTGCCATCAGATGTATCTTCTGCGTTGGATCTGCATACTGATAATCCTAAGCCTATCAAGATCCAGAATCTCAAATATGAAGTCCAGGAACTGTTTACAACATCTCAAAAAATCAATACTGGATTCAACTATGCTGTTGTTGGATGGTCTTCTTATCTGAGATCTTGCAATATTGCTTTTGATGATGAACTTTCGTTAGAGTTTCACAAGTCTACTCAATTGCTGAAGTTAAAAAAAGTTGTGCATATTGTGACAAAGATAAAGTCCTCTTAGTTTCATGTCATGATTGTTTGTGGTTGTACATTTGGTTCGTTGGTGGTACTAATTTTGCTTCTTAGACATGTTCTATATGTAGTTATGTCTATAAACAAGTTTCATTGTCAATGGGTGGATGCTACTTTTTTTGTGTGGATAACACAATGGAAATACTCATATATATCTTATATATTAACTGATGATGCATGTCTATAGTTGTCTTTTAGCTATAATAGATAACACGTTTTGGTACAATATCTATACACATATGTATATGTTCTATCAATATGTGTTATGAATGGTTTTCTAACACATGTTGTTAATAACATTATTCTCTTAATATCTGTTTACTAACCTTTGTAATTTCTGTTGACTGACATTTTTAACATAGGTTGACTAACATCTGATAGTTACTATCTATCCATCTGGCATGCTCTGTTGGAGATAATGGATGAGAGTTCTTAGTAAAGTCTGTTGGAAAGCAACAGAAGTTTTTAACAGTTAATAGACAACAGTGGTTTGCTATCAACATAATGGAATTGCTGTTGAATAAACCTATTGATCATTAATTTACATCAATTTTGTAAGTCTGCACTAATTATTTTTTTACTCTCTGTCAATATGTGTTATGCATGGTTTTCTAAAAAACGACTCGTGTTTGCACACGGGTCTTACCGCCAATACTATATAATAAAAGAAACCAATAAAAGGACACTTGTCAATATTCTAGACCATCTAATATTACTTAATTATAGTTAATTATTATTTAGTTTAAATTATTGAATTTAATATATATTTCAAACATTTAAAAAATTACAGATAAAGTTCCATAAATTATCTTATTATTTATTTATATTAGTTACTAGGTTATTATTTTAGACCATCTACTCTTACTTAATTGTAGATAATTATTATTTAATTTAAATTATTAAATTTAATATTTGTTTCAAACATTTAAGAAATTACAGATGAAGTTCCATAAATTATCTTATTATTTATTTATATTAATTACTAGGTTAGAAATTATATCATAATAATTGAAAAAAAATATCGAGCATTTTCATAACGAGGGTGGAGGGAACGATTTTCTTATTTATATTAATTACTAGGTTAGAAATTATATCTTAATAATTGAAAAAAATATCGAGCATCTTCATAACGAGGGTGGAGGGAACGATTTTCTTTCTTAACAAATAATTTATTTGTTTAATATATTTAGAATACAAAAAGAATAATAATTATATTTATCATACTAATAAATTTATCCAAAAACAACCATCCTTTTAAGATGCAACTCTGGAAACCCAAATCTTCACCCATTTTTACCCAACCTCCCGACATTTTTTTTTTTAAAATAACACATGTAATATACATGTTTTAGAGTTTTTTGGGCCAAAAAAAACAAAAAAGCGCCGAAGGAATTTTTTAAAAAAAAAATAAACAAATTTCAGCAATGTCCGGTTGCCTAACATGTGTTAGGCACAAAAGACAGAAATTGCTGAATTTTTTTTTTAAATTATCCCTTCGGCGCTTTTTTTATTTTTTTGGCCCAAAACTCTTAAAAACATGTATATTACATGTGTTATTTTTTTCAAAAAAAAAATGTCGGGAGGTTGGGTTTTCTAGGGTTTTTTTATATAGATAGGGTTTTCTATATAGCCCTACCCCAAGTCCATATATCTAAATTTTAAAGTTATATAACTTAATAATTACCAATAATTTATACTTATCTAATTAATTTAAATATTATTTTGTAGCTATAAGTTTATCTAATTGGCTAATTGGCTAATTGCTATATGCCTATCTAAACATTTCAACAATATTTTTAGAACTATAAATTAAGACCACTGTTATTTAAATAAAATCTGGGTTCACGTCGTGAGAAAGTCGATGATACAGTTTGTCTTCTAATCGATGGTTCAAATGCTTTCATATTTATAAACTTGACATGCATCACAAGTTTTGATCATACATAAAACAAAATTTTGTTTGGATATCAGAAAAGTGTCTTAAAATATCATTCTATAATTGTTAAATCTTCGTTATTAACTATTTGATATTTTATTATTTAACCCGTGTAATACACGGGGTTATAACCTAGTCTGTTTCATACATGAGGTTTTACGGTTAAAAAGTATTTATAAACTATGTCAAAAGAATTATTTATGTGCTAATATTCTACTTGAAAGAATTATTTATGTGCTAATATTCTACTTAAAAATTGTGAATTTTAATTAAGTTTCGGTGTTTTATTGGATAAGATTTAATTTTCGGTCATATGTAGTGGATAAGATTTGAGTTTTAAAAGAATATTATATTTTCGGTCATATGTAGAAATAATAAAGTATGTTAAAGTAAATATATATATATTGACTTTAAAAATATGATGTCACAAATAATATTGAATCAGCAATATCGTTGATTTCCTTGTAATTTCTTGTGCCAGTCCGTCACATTGCAGTCACGTATTGTTATTGGATAGAAACAAGGGGCCACTTGTATTTAATAAATGAAAACATATATTCTTTTTGTTAGATGTTAGATAGTTGATGCCCACAGCGTTGTACCAATTAAAAAAGTATTAAGATAGCTTTGCTATAAAAAAAAACTAAAACGATAAAAATAGCGTATTTTTAAGTTGGGGCAAAGCTATAATTTGTCAGGACTAATGAGCGATTGTGAAGCAGCTGCTTGATACAAAAAAATAAAATAAACCGAGTCAACCAATTAAAACAAAACACTTTTATAGTTTTGCTAAAAAAACTAAAACGATAGCAATATTGTAATTTTAAACTGGGAAAAAATTGTAATTTTTAACCGAGGGTAAAATCGTATCATACCTCGGCCAATGGGGGAGTGTCAGGCAACACCCTGGCACTATTCCCCACCCCCACACCTTTAAAAAAAACCTAAAACGACGACAATACTGTAAGTTTTAACCAGGGCAAAATTGTAATTTTGGGCGAGGGTAAAATAGTAATTTTCCAAAAGCTAAAGCGATGACAATACTATAATTTTTAACCAGAGGCAAAATCGTAACTTTGAACAGGGACAAGTTCGTAATGTTGAATTGTGGGGCAAAATCGTAATATACCCGGACTAATGAGGCAGCAGTCTGACACTATTCCCTCACTTTGGTTTTGTAGTATACTAGTGTTATATCCCACCCGCTTTGCGGGACGGTAAGCATAATATATCTCAATTTGATAACATGTATCTCAATAAAAATAACATCAAGACATAGGTAAAAATACGCTCGTCATAGAGTAACTTTATTAAAATCCAGGAGTAATAGCGTTTGTCTACCAATAGCAAACGGTCACCATTCCCCCAGTTTGGTTCGTCATAGTAGCAAGGAGAAAAGAGTAAAAGTGAAATACTAAAAAAAATAAAAGTAGAGGGAGTAAACATGTACATAACCAAATTTAAAGCAAATGCACTAAACACGCATATAAACAAAGCTAATCAATAAAAATAAAGTTTTGAGTTAAATGCCATTTTAGTCCCTATGGTTTGGGCCAATTTGACAGTTTAGTCCAAATGTTTCATTTTTTACCTGTGGGTCCAAAAAAGTTTCACCATTGTTATTTTAGTCCACTACGTTAACTTCATCCATTTTTTTTGTAAACAAGAAGGGCAATTCGGTCATTTTATATGTAATTCTGTTAACTAGAAGGACAATTCGGCTATATAAAATGACCGAATTGCCCTTCTCGTTAACAGAAATGATGAATGAAGTTAACCCAGTGGACTAAAATGCCAACGGTAAAAACTTTTTGGACCAACAGGCAAAAAATGAAACCTTTGGACTAAACTGGCAAATTGACCTAAACCACGGGGACTAAAATGGCATTTAACTCTAAAGTTTTTTTTTAAAACAGAGGGGCTAAACACGTATATTAGCAAAGTTGAAAGTTTAAAAGCAAGATACAAAAGCCAACGATCAATCACTAAAAAGAATAAAAGTAGAAAGATTAAACACGTACACTACAAAAGTTATAGCAGAGGCTAAACACGTATATAAACAAAGTTAACAAATAAAAAGAAAATTTTTCTTTAAAGCAAAGGGGCTAAACACGTATTTTAGCGAAGTTAAAGGTTCGAAAGTAAAATACAAAAAAACACAACAAGCGAGGATGTGTCAGTAGATAATGAAATAATTTGTAGTAGATAATTTTTATATATATGACATAAATCCAAGATAATTATCTTTCTTTACGTCCATCGATTTGTGTCTTCCCATCCTTCCCGTGCTCCACGGTAAAAGGATGAGGATGAAATGCCAATAAGATACTTAATTTGTAATCTGATATTATTCATTATTATTTATTGGTTTTAATTTGAATTCATCGACATATACATACATAGATGCATGTATAATACATCTATCTACACTTTCTATAAAAGGAGAAATCCCAATGACATAAGAAAAGTTGATGTGGCAGCCATAGAGGCTATCCAACAATGTTTTTCTTATGTTATTATTGCATCATAAGTCTTAATATATAAAATCACTTTAAAATCCAATTAAACCTCTACCAAAGTAAACATCTGCCCATATATATCCCTCTGTACTTTAATACCCAGCAGAGGTTGAAGTTTTATGTAATACTTTTATATCAGTAGATGTTTAAGGTTAATTGCCGGCAAATTCAAATTCAAAAATGCATGGGAATAAGTAATTTGAAATTAATGCATATCACTCACAAACTCCTGTCAATCATCTTCTTATATAAGGCTTTTCTTCTCATTTTCCTCTTCATATTTGATCACACTTTCATCTTCTCTGATTTTGGATTTTGAAATTTGAGATTTGATCACAATCTGAATTCAGAATTAGAAGCATGTCAACATCAGTTGAGAGTAACAATCTTAGTTTTGTTAACGATTTGAATCCTGGGAAAGATATGTGGAACATAAAAGCGAGGATTATTAAAAAATGGAATCAAGGTTATAAAATGGTTCTCATCTTCATTGATGAAAAGGTAATTTGTATTTCTGTTTTTCTGTTCTATCAGAGACTGTGGTGGTGTATGCTAAAAAAATACTTTGTTTAAATGTTCTTCAAGGTCCTAAGATTCAAGTAGGTATTAAAAGTCACCTGATACCTGTTTTTGATGGACAACTTCAAGAAGATGTTTTTATTATTCTGTCGAAATTTGGTGTTGGCGAAAATAAAGATTTATATAAAGTTGTAGTACATGATTATAAAATCAACTTTTATCGATGCACAATTGTTAGCCCTGTGAGAGATTGGCAAGGTGTTGAGTATGGTTTCAACTTCAGAGCTTATCAAGGAGAGGCGTTAAACTCTTTGAGTGTTGGTAGTGTATATTTTTGTAATCATGTCTTCTCTGTATACAATTAGAAATTTTTACTTATACTGTTGTATAATGTGATCATATAGATGTTGTTGGATCTGTTGTTTGGTGTGGAGATCTTGAATTCTTTGGTCGACCTCCAAAAGAAACTAAGAAGATCAATTTCGATATTCAAGACTTGGAGAAAGTTGTCGTTTACATGTTCAGTCGTGTACAGATCATTGTTTGTATTTAATGATGTTAATAAATAAGATGAGAATGTTGGTATTTAATGTGAGATTATGGTAATGGTAATAAATGATATCAATAGTGTTTGTATCTAATGTTAAATCATGGTAATAAATGAGATCAACAATTTATTTTTCAAGTGAATATGTTAGTTAATTTGTGGCTCATTTACTACTTTAATAAATGTCATAAATTTCCTTTCATTTTGTGTTGTTATTTATTCAATTTAGTTTTGATATTATAGATTGTAAAAAAATGGTCATAAATTTGTCTTTAGTTTATCGTCATACGAATATTGTTTTCATGTAAGGGTAAGGTTTTATGGTGTACTGTGTGGAATGATTATGCTCTGCAGTTTAAGGAGTTCATCTCTAAAACCCCAGCTCATGAGCATGTGATGGTTGTTATACAGCATGAAAAGTGTAAGGAATGGAAAGGTAATTTTTGTTACTTTCTGCAAATCATAACTATACTCTTTATTTCTGGCAATATAATAACAGGTTGACTAAATATCTATATACTTTTGTATGTAGGTGAATATACAGTTCAAAGTGATAAGTTTACAACACGAATGTTTCTTAGTGAAGAAATCGATGAAGTTAATCAGCTAAGGAGGAGGTAATTTGTCAACATAATTTCAACTGTATATAGATTTTCAGGTCAAATACTTTGTTTCATGTTATTTGTATACTAATTCTAATCATTTGTGGTATCCAAAAGTCTTATACTGAAGCTTGGACAAGGGAGTGGTTCTACTTCTCAAACAATACTATCGTCTCAGAGTGTTTTTCCATTGCATAAAGAATTTGTAACAGATGGTGTAAGGAACATATTGATGAGATTAGTGAGATAGAAAAGGTTTCACATCTTTTATATAGTTTGGTTTATCACCTGCATGTTGTTAAACTATAGATTACGAGTGGATATATTGTTTTTACAGGAAATGTCTTGTGTTGTGGTTGCGACAATTAAGATTGTGCAAGAAGAGTATGGTTGGTTTTATCCTGCCTGTCGTAAGTGTTTCAAGAAGGTGATGGCTAAAAGTGAATACTTACAGAATGTTGAAAATGTTTCAGGTGATATTGTTCAATTGCCTGCGACTTCTTTGGTTTGTCCCAAATGTCATAGTGAATGTACATCCATCACCACAAAGTAAGCAATGATGAGTATTTAACATTTTATTTATATAAATAACAGTTTAAGATTGATATTTCAATATAATTTTGGAGTTTACTTAGGCATTTGTATATATTTCAGGTTCAAGGTGCAAGTCTGGGTGCAGGATGAGAGTGGTAGTGTTTCTTTTGTTATGTTTGATAGAGATGTTCAAAAGCTTCTTAGATTAGCGGCGAGTGACATAAGAGAAAGGCAGGTGAAGGCGAATGATACTGAATGTTTCCCTCATGAGATATTTCGATTGGTTGATAAGAAGGTCGCTTTTAATATTGATGTTTCAGAATTCAATCATAAAAATGACTATCGTGTTTATACCGTGCAAAAAACATGTGATGATTCAGTAATAATTGCTGAGTTGGTTTGTGGAGATGGTAATGGTGATGAAAATGCTGATGAGGTGGTATATAAAATTACTTTTTCAATCTATTTATTTTTCTTTTGAGGTTCAAAAACTGGATTCTGCACTTTTTTATATAATATCATATATTATGATCCTTTAGGTTACTCAAGAAGTAGCTGAAGTTAAAGATGTTAACCTTTCAGAATCTTCCCAGGTGTCTGCTGAACGAACTTCAAGGGTGAGTATTTATTTTTTAAAGTATGTTTAATATGTTTTTAGAGTTCATTATTTTATTAAATGAGATCAATAGTTGTTTTGTGATCTGTTGCAAGGATGTTGTCTCTGTTACGGCCGACTCTTCAGCTGTTGAAGTTGAAAATGATTCTGGATCAAGTCCCAATGGAAAGCGGGCAGTTCAAGATGTTGATGTTGTGAATGTTGGTGAGCTATCCACTAATGTGAGAAGAACCCGGAAGAAGCTGTCTAAGGTTAACAATTAGATACTTATGAAAAAACATTGCTTATGAGAGATAAGTAGAAACCACTTATTCTGAAGACTCCTTGTGGTTTTTATTTATGTCTGTTAACTGTTGTTTTAACAAACTGTGGTTAAAAGTTTGGTATGTAATGGCTACATTTTGAAGCATCTAAACTTATGATACCAAACTTATGGATTTGGTATGTAATGTCTACACTTTGAATATCAAAGTAAATTTAACCTTTTGTTTGTAATATATTATTGTTATTATACATTATATACATTTTTGCTAATATTCATGTATTGCACAAGTAGTAGGGTTGTATATTATTATTAGTGAATGAATGTAAATTTAATCAATTGGTTAGTGGGAAAACTGTTAGGGTCTGAGATACATTAACATCTGTTAGAGGCTAAGCACTGTTACAACGTCCTAACATCTGTTAACGCCTAAGAACTGTTAGGATCTGAGTTACATTACCATCTGTTGATAGACTTTGCTTCAACAGACCTTATCAGCTGTTGATCATCATCTGTTAAAGACCTTATGTTAAAGATCTTCTGTTGAATTGCAATATCTGTTGATCCACAGCAGAACTAAGAATCATCATACATTTGGCTTCATCAGGAGAGGTTCTCTTTGGCAGACCTTTGCTTCAGTAGTCTTTGTATTCATTTTGGTTCATCAGAAGAGGTTGTTTGGTTCATCAGCAGAGGTTGTTTGGTTCAACAGACTTTGTTTTCAACAGACCTTTTGGTTTGCAAAGTTTAGCGAAACAGATGTTGAGTTTATCCATTTGATAGGAGTAGATGTTTAAAAGACTATTATTTGTAATTAGAGGTTGTGTGCTATTTTGTTAATTTTGAATCTTATATCTTTATATAGTAATGTTTAGATGCAAAATATAAAAAGGTAAATCCACAAAGTTTTGAAAGTATATAACTTTATACACTAACACTACATAACTTCATCCTTAACTTAAGTTAGTTTTGGAAAAGGAATTTTGTCCATCAAACATACCAACAAAAACATAAATCATAAAACGCTAAAAAGATGTTCAGAGACTATATCAACAAACTTCAAAGTGTACTTTACTCCAGGAACACATTTTTCTTCGACTATCTCAAACCTCAGCTTTTTGCCCATAGATATTCCCGCTTCATCCATGATACGCTGCCAGTTTGAATACATCACTAGATGGGTGTTGTCATCAGGTCTTCTAGGATCTCTCCTTACAAGCAGCTGTACAAGAAACTTCACATGACCAAATGGCAACACAGCTCTACGGTACTCATTTAGCTGGTGTTCTCGAATAAACTTCTTCGGTATCGCCTGTCAAAGAAAATTCTTTCTTTGGTTATTCATTCAAAACAACTTATACTTTAAGTAACAGAGAAATCCAACATTATAAGTAAAATAAACCATATTAAAAGTAGATATGTAAATACCAGGTTGTGTGTCTCCATGACATGGTATTCAAACTGTTTCTTATAATGTGGATGCTTTTTGCGGTGTCGGTGGTTGCTACGGCTGCAGTGATGTTTAGCCCCCCCCCCCCCCCCCCCCCCGTGAAGACCAATCCCGTCTGTTACACCCCCAAAATACCACTTTCGGGAATACCGCGGGACGTGTGATGTACCAGGATCTAGCCACTAATCACATTGAACTCATAACAAGATTTCTAATAAAAAGTTTCATTCATTAAGATAAAGTGTTACAAAACATTATTTATAACTCGTTGTGTTTAGCGGAAGCATAATACAAATTTAACTAAAACCCAAGTGTATGAAATCAGCTAGTCTCTTCTCAAGTTTCCATGTTCCTCGACCCAAGACCACTCCAACATTCCAGATAGCAAGTTCCACATCCACACGTATCAATAACCTGCGAGCATGCACACACGTGTATCAGACAACGCTGGTGAGTTCATAGTTTTACGAAAACATTAGTTACCAAGTATTTAGTTCTGTTCATTGATTACAATGTTGATAATACCTCGAATACAAGACGGCTCCAGATTTATTTTGCCCGTTCCCCAATGCTCCTATCAAAGCATTGGGCATGACTGAGTCATTAGTTCACACCCGTCCTCTCAGGTATGGGGTGAGGGTGCCAAACCTAGATAGCGCTACCAACTAATACTCTGTTACCTATCAGGTAACAAACAAGATGGGACTTAAAGGTGATAGGATGAGTATATTATCCAACATTCCCGATTTTATCCACAAGACATATTCCTCTCAGGAATACCCAATTGATTTACCCAAAAACCTATCCCTCTCAGGGATACCCAATGACTGTCTTAACCACAGGGACGCATGCTCAAGAGGAATGAACTCACCTTTGGTTTGCTCGGTAAGATTAGTTATATACTCCAATTCAATCAACTGACCCTAATGTGGTTATCATAGAATAATCAGTTTGGCATGTACAATTATTTACACATCTTTGCACATATGTCAGCAAATAAAGTCGTGTTTACACCTTTCAAGTTGATCACCCCTAATCAGTCTGCATGTAAATCAACTAGCCATGCACGTATCTTATCACCAATCCGAATTAACATGTTCCATATATATATATAGACAAACAATATTCCTTTACTAAACCAGTTAATCATGTTTCAAGTTCAATATAGTCTTTATAAGCCCAACATCATGCTAGTCGCTCCCTTTACTGTCTGATCCGCTAACCGCACGGTCCAACCCAAAGTGTGTGCGGCCCGTTAAACATGAGCCCACTCAACAAGCTTGGTCCGGACACAAGTGTGCGTCCAAAATGTGTGCGACCCGGTATCATGGTGCGGCCCAATGGACTTGTCAAACAATTCTAGCACAGGGTACATTCTGGCCCCTTAACTACAATGCGGCCCAAGGGAAAACTAAGCCCACCCGATATGTGATCTGGTCCGCATTCAGCTACGGGTCGGCCCAACTCCAACCGGAAGGGTGCGGCCCACTCATAACAAACCCCAATTCACAACCATAACTCCCTTCCATCTTGTTTAACACTCTTTGCATCAACATATAACAGTTTCAACATCATCATTCAATATCTAACTTTCATGTGTCAATCAAGAGGCTATAATCATATGTTTTACTCACTAATAATTTATATACAAGCCACCCTAAATTATCGGTATCAAGATCGAGTCACAATATCAGATTCATCACTTATCATTCCCTCACACTTAATCAATCCTATCATGAACTCTAAATCATCTATTCATCAACATGCATCATCACATCATTCATTACAATCCATGCTAATTCCGAATCATACTAAGCCCGAGATTGGCATAATAAATCATAATAAATCACACATGATCAAGAACCATTAACAAGAAACTATAATCATATGTTCATCATTGTCACAATTATCATATATTACGATATCAATAAAAACTATAATCACGAAACTATAATCATATAATCAGCAAGGTTTGAGAACAAACATGAACATACTAACCGATGAATGTTATTAGGGTCGTTTTCTAGAATGAGTGAAAGATAAATCTCCTAGAGGAACGGCTCGACCTATACGCACAATACTTCGACTGATCCCCTTGCCGTCGCTGCCTTAAGAATTGATTAGGGAAAACAAGGTGAGTGTTTGTGAGATAATGACGGTTACGTACCCCTATATGCTCATGATCCTGAGTTCGTGGGCTAGGTCCGCGTTTGTTTCGTCTTTGGGCTCGGGGAAAGGAAACTGGGGCCGAGGGCTATACAACTAGCAAGTAGAGGCTCCGGCCCAACGAAGAGGTGTGCGACCCGGAAGGGTGGTGTACGAGTTGAAAGGTGTGTGTGATCAATATAATAATCATTCAAGAGTTATCGGTCACTCAACTTCCAAACAAATCAGACGATGAATGAATTTTACTGGGCCGATTTTTCTTGACTGCACAATTATTATACACACATGGGCGGATTTATGCTTTTAAAAGTGATTATTATGAATTTTGCCGACAAAATAAAGAATCACATGCACACTTTTTTAATGAGCCTGATCATTCATTTTTTAAAGGATATAATTGGACCGTTAGTAATGATGGCCGACAAGACTAAGCAACAAATAGCATTTGATATAATTCTGTTTTAATCAAACATCTTTGCACAATTTAATCATAGATCATCACGTGAAGGTTAGTTGTAAGATTTTGTTTTGGCGGCTCATTAATCAACTCAAGAACTCATCAATTGTATTAATTCAATGTTTGCATGTGAGTAATAGTTAATGGTAGCCCATGTGAGAATCATAACATTCAAGCGGCCCAATAAGACTTTATTGTTTGAAATCATTGTCAGGTCCATGCTTCGAGTAAATGTTACTACTAAACATCTAACAACTCACTTATCAGTCCAAACATAATAACTATTTCAATCATTAACATATCGCACTCATGTTACGACACAAAACGAATCGTGACAGCAAGTTATACATAGAAAAGAACCTTGAGATTTCAGGTTGTCACACCGTCTTTGTTAAAAATCTTGACAGTGAAGTTAAAGTGGTCTTCAGGAGTACTTCCCATCCATTGAAACAATAGTTGGCAGCTTTCCTGAATGTCATTTTCAAAGCAAAAAGTTGTCCATCCTGATCCCACAAAACTAGCAGCCAATCCCTTTTTGTTTTCAGGAGAGAAAACATAATACACATCAACTTTACTACTCTGCTTTGGTCCATGTACTTTTGCAACCAAGTTATCAATTTTTAATCTGCTCTCTGACAACAGCCACAACAAGTCGTGTGATAAATCCTATAATTTTCATACATTTCAGAAATGTAATATTAGACTTTATTTAGGATACAAAATATAAACTAGAAGTTTTTCTAACAGCCCAAAAGAAATACTTGCAATATATAAAAACAAGGTAGCAAATTTTAACCTGCTTGTAGTATGTCTCTTCTTCAGCCTGTATCACGCAATCATGAACATAATCTCTGTCCGAGGCATCCTTTCTAATCTCCAAACCCTCTTTGTTCAAAACACTTATCTCAAACTTTACTTCTTTCAATTTTTTTAAACACAACTTCTCTATATTCTTATTTTTGTAAGTTTTAACAAAGCGAATCCATTCTGGTCCGTTTATCCTCTTAGTTTTACGACCGATGCTCTGTACCGCAATCTTATACTTAAATCCCGTATAATCAACCAACTTTATTATTTCACACTTTCTTGGTAATTGGTTACTCATTATCCTTGAAAGTACCTATATATATAAAATACACAACATTTAATTTTATATTTTCATTTTAAATACAGTTTTTATCATACACTTGTGATTTGAGTTAAGTTGTTCTAAGAATATAGCTTACCAATCCCTCACTTAGCTCTATCAATTCAGATACATTCATAATTAAATACAATAACAATTAAATACTTAAACATAAAATCAATTGTATCTGAAAAACATGGTATTTAAGGTATAAAAAATATCCAACCCCTTGTAGGAAAAAGTTATATGTTGTGTACTTCAATATGGTCCCTACAACCAACAATATGAGTCTAACACCGTGTAAGACCAAATTTATATTGTTGCATAATAAAAAGTATTATATGACATTATACTTTCCAAATATCCATGTTTGTGTCAACTTCAAACTTCAAATTTTTTCAGCATCCAACACTATATTCACTTACAAATCAGACATATGAGTACTATAAACTGATTGCAGAATATTTTATCAAAATTAAGATTGATAGAAAAAAATATATCAATACTACATCGCTGTTCAAACAATAATTCTAAAACCATTCGAAAAATATAAAACCAAATATTTATGAAACAACATTATCTCAGATTCTTATTTAGATGGAATGTATCAAAATGTAACTAAATATGTTCATGTAAATCTTATTATAAAACAAACAAAACAAGTTCATATAAGTTTATCTATTTTAACATCAGTAGATTATGATTTTGATGTCTATATAATTTGAAATGAAGAAACTGAAACAAACATGTCAAAACATAACTGTAAAATATACAAGAGAACAAAAAAAATACCTGATCTAAAACTTTAAACTTCTGATCGTGAAGTCTGAAGAAGAAGAAGAAACTGTAGAGTTTTTTCGCCGGAGAAGAAGAGAAAAGATTGTATTGGGATTGTTGAAAGTAAAATATTTATCTATTATGTAATAGTTTATTTATTTGACTTATAATAATCTTTAATATCGGGATTTTAAAAACTATTTTTAATTATGTAAATACATGAATTAATACATAAGCTTTTGTTATTTAACATAAAATTTATATTGAAGCGGTGGTTGATGCAGTGCTAAAATTACATTATTTTAAAGAAAAAATGGGGTAAAGTATAAATTTTACAAAACTTAAATCCAACCAACCAGTGTAAATGGAACATATGTATTAACTTCATTTAATATTCTTTTCATTTCCATTATTGAACATAGGCATCGGAAAACACATTCAGAAGTTTTCACACATAAGTTTCTTATTAAAATCAGAAAGCTTCTATTGCATAATATAGATTACACACTATAAAACCAAGTATTGTTTCTTTTAAGTTATTGTTTGTATTATAAATGTTAGATTATCATTGTTTGATGTTATGAGCATGTATTTCTCATAAATGGCGTTTCATATTCTTTGTTTCGCTCATAAGAGGTGCTGTAATCTGGTGTACTTTTATTGATTAGGTACTGCATTAACTTAAATGAAGTTATTGATAACATTCTCTGTGACAATTTGTGCATGCATCTTCTTGATGTTGTCTTCTACATTACGATTGATAAATCAACCATATAATTTTTGGTTGTTGTTGATTTGCTTAACTGTTGTGAGAGATGATGATTTTCGTTTTGTGCTTTGTTTTTTGTAAAACCTTAAGTGTGTGATTATATAAATAGTCCCGTTAATATTTGGTACTTCTGTTTTTTAAGTGTTGATTTAGTTTAAGGGAAGTTAGTGATGTTTTTTTATGATGTTGTTTGTCTATAACTTTTCTTGGATGTTGTTCGTCTTTATAACTTGGAAATTTAAATTCTTTATTGCAGATATGAATCCATCCAACCAAACACCATCCTTTTTAAAATTCCTTAATAAAGATGATTTTATATTTTTGGTATGTTTTTAACTTTCTTGATGCTATTAGGATTGTACCTTAATTTTTTATGTAGGATGTTTGCTAACTATTGTCGCAAAATATACCACTTGATTTTGAGAATTTGTTGTGGGTAAGGAGGTCCCGTACGGTCAAACTGTTGAACTACTTAATGGTGACAAAACATGGTTAGTACGAGTAAGGAAGAGAGATGATCATTGTATATTTACGGATGGATGGACAAAGTTGGTTAGAGATTGTTGTTTGAAAACGAAAGATGTTGTATTGGTGAAAGCTATTAGAAGTTTGTGATTCATTGTCTCATGTTTTAAAGAAAATGTCTACGAGAACTCTTATATTTCAGCAAATATTAGACCAGAACTTGGCATGACTGTAAGTAACTATATATTATTTTGTTACTTACTGTAAACATTTTTTGCTAGCTCAACAACTTGCTAACATATGTTTGCCCTTTTAATGTCTGTTTCTTTATCCTTTTAACGTTTGTTGACTAACCTTTTTAAATTCTGTTGACTTTGCTAGCTCAACAACTTGCTAACATCTTTTTTCCCTTTTAACGTCTTTTTCCTTATAATCTTAACGTCTGTTGCCTAACCTTTTTAACTTTTGTTGACTAACTCTTTTAACGTCGGTTGACTAACATATGATAGTTAACATCTGTCTACGTTGCAACCTCTTTTGGGCATAATGGATGATAGTTGTTACGAAACCTCTGTTGGATAGCAACAAAGGTATGTAACAGTTGATAGCCAACAGTGGTTAGGTTGTGTGTAAATACTGTAACTCCTGTTGACTAACCCTGTTGAAGGTTCCTCATTTTAACTTTTGTTGACTAACCCTTTGTAACTTCTGTTGATCATTAGTTCATATCAAATTGGTAAGTCTGCACTAATTATTTTTTTACTTCTTCTATAACTAATTGCTGACAAATTTTGGAAAGAATTCTAGGGTAAAAATTACGAGTATGGGATGACAACTATCTATGTTGGCGAAAGGTTTTGGAATGTGATGATGAAAGGATGGACTGATGGATGCGGTTTTACTGATGGATGGTTAAAAGTGATTGAAGAAGTTCCGATAGCAGTTGAATCTTGGTTGGTTTTCACCATGATTGCATCTAAAACGTTTGAGCTTTCTGTTTTCCATCCCGAAACTCGAACTGAGGTTTCTTTCAAGAAAGCTGATGTTGCTGTTTTAGATGATTCGGTTTATGAAGATGATGGGTTTGACTTATTGGTTGCGGTATAAAAATTTGATGATAAAATACATTGTTCGATAACATGACGGTGATAAGTAAGTTTTATTATATTATGCTAATAACTTTGAAATGCCATATTGTAGGCTAAACACAAACAAATTCTGGATTCCGGGGAAGTTGCTTTAGATGATGATGAGACTGGAGCCACGGTTGGTAATCCTAAGCAATTTACGAGTTTTGAGGATATTTTTAATGTATATATACACATGTAATATTTACTTATTATTATGATTTAAAATATGTTTTCTTATATATGATCATTCTTATAAATATAGTCTGTTGATGATGGGCTAGTTGATTCAAAGGTTGCGCATCTGGTTGATGAGTCAGATGTTAAAAATGCTGTAAGTTTATATTTTCCTACTTTTCTTGTGTATTGTATATAAACATATACGGATATATTTTATTGTATAATAAGTATAACAAGGTTTTTTAAAATTTTGTGGTAGCCTCAAGATCATTCTATAAAAATAGCTGATGATGTTAACGATCCTCAACTTCAGTCTAAAGATTTTTCTGTTCATTAGATTCCTGCCTCTTCAAGTGTTGTATCTAATGTAAGCATTTATTAGTTTTACACTGTCCATTTTATTATTGTCTCAATATGTTGATATTCTTTTGTATGATTGAGTCTTAAACTTCAAAGCTGAGTTGAGAAGATAGTTTATGTTGATAAAGAAAGTTACAAAATTTCAAGAATTCAGAGTTGTTATAGTCTAAATTAATTTACTTAGGTTGAAAAGATGCGCAATCTTCGTGGCAAGACAATTGTAGAGGATAACCAAGTTGTTGATAGATCGTGTAAAATTCAAAAGGTTCATTTAGTATCATCCACTTCAAAGCCAGTCTTACACTTCACCACACACGATGAAGACAGGCTTGTAAGTTTTTGCAGTCCTTACTTTGTTTCGTTATTTCAACAATTTCAGTTATATATTAATATTTTATAAATTTCATTATTCAATTTTCTGTTTTTTAGCAGCTGCCATCAGATGTATCCTCTGCGTTGGATCTGCATACTGATAATCCTAAGCCTGTCAAGATCCAAAATCTCAAATGTGAAGTCCAGGAACTGCTTACAAGATCTCAAAAAACAAATACTGGATTCAACTACACTATTGTTGGATGGTCTGGTTATCTGAGATCTTGCAATATTGCTTTTGGTGATGAACTTTCGTTTGAATTTCACAAGTCTACTCAATTGCCGAAGTTAACAAAAGTTGTGCAATTCGTGACAAAGAGAAAGTCCTCTTAGTTTGTGTTGCGTTGATTGAAGATTTATAGACAATGTTTCATGTGATGATTGTTTGTAGTTGTACATTTAGTTCCTCGGTGGTACTAATTTTGCTTCTTAGACATGTTATATATGTAGTTATATCTATAAACAGGTTTCATTGTCAATGGGTGGGTACTCCTTTTTTTTGGATAGGACAATGGAAATACTCATATGTATCTTATATATTACTGATGATGTATGTTTATGGTTGTCTATTATCTATAATAGATAACAAGTTTTGGTACAATATCTATACACGTATCTATACTTTGTATTAAAATGTGTTATTTATGGTTTTCTAAAAGCCATCCGTGTTTGCACACAAGTCTTACCACTAGTGTTATATAATAAAAGAAACCATTTATGGGACACATGTCACTCATTGAAGCCATCTATTTTTTAGTTTTTCCACCTATCCATTCTACCTAATTATCAAAAATTAATTTAATTAAAAGATAATTATACAATTGAATTTAATATAAATTTAATTATTAATTTTACACTCATATCTTAACTTCATAAAAAAACAATTCGTATAGGAGATAATATAATATTTTGAAATTTTCATCAGATTTAATTATTTATCCTTGAAATCTAATATTATGTTATTCAATTAATATAAACATAGTATAATCACAAATTTCAAATCACCGATTAGCAATCCTTCGATATTATTGTCTAATCTAATATTTTATTAAAATAATATAAATATAAATATAATATTCAAACATAGATCATTGTGTAATTTTATCATCATACACGTGAATATTAGCCATAAACTATAAAAAACAACTAATACCATAGTCTCGTGTTAACATAAACATTGTGTATACTCAATATTATTATTTTAGTTTTGAGAAAGTGTAATGACATATAAATATAAAAAAATCAAGAACTATCCTCGCCATTACTCTATCTATCGTGTATCGAGTATATCTGTTAGTTTTTTTAAGATATAACTTTTTTTATTATCTTATCTGGTAAATAAAATTAGATTTATTCAACACGTGTAATGCACAAGGTTTTTTTAAAGATATAACTTATTTTATTATTTACTATACAGAATTACATATATTCAACCCGTGTAATACATGGGGGTTTTAAAAATAAAACTTTTTATAATTATTATTTGGTGTAATAAATTAGTTTTATTCAACTTGTGAAATATACGGGGTTTTTAATTATTTAATATATAAAATTATATTTATTCAACCCGTGTAATACACGAGGTTCTAACCTAGTAACATATATATTGTAACCCTTGTATCTTATAGACACGTTATTATATATATCAAAACATAAAGCATGTTTGCGCCAGTGGTCTTTTAAACTTTAGAGTTTGGCCACTAAGTTTTTTAAAGCTTAGATTTTTGGCCATGTAGTTTTCCTTGCCTTGCTTTGGAGTTAGAGATCGAAACTTTGAGAACTGTGTTATTTTTTCTTTTCTTTTTATATAAGATTGTTTTGCTGTTCTTCATTTTGTTTTTTTATGGTTCTGTTTTAATGATCTAATATTGCATAGCATGGTGATGAATAGTACTATTTTTTTTCTTTTGTGGTTTTTTTAATCTTTTCATAGTCAGCTTTTGAGAATTTTTATTTTAGCAACAAAAATTTGATTTCTAATAATTTGTCATAAAAGTTTAATTTGTTTAGTTTTTATTAGTTTTTGTTTTACTTTTTTTCTTGGATTTGGTCGTCGTTTGGTGATAACATTTGGTATCTCAGGTTTTTATCCCCTCGACTTTCAAATACGTGTCGGTATAAATTCAATTTTTTTCTACGTTTTACTTCACGTGAGTCATTAAGTGTTAGAAATTCGTGTTTTTTGAGTTTTTTTTCTCGACTTTGGTCGTCATTTGGTTGCTACTTGACATGATTTTACGCCCCCTGCCCCGCAACGCGGGGAGCTTAAGACTAGCTTATATGAAATATTTAATTACGTCATTATAAAAAATTGACCTAAATAATTTAAACTAACAACTCTTTACATATAATGTGATTAATCATCGCACGAATGTGATATTCCGTACTTTCAGGTTAACATTGTTACAATTCTCCGTTAAATCTTTATGATTTCATACACATAATTATATGATAAGTGCTATTATATTTAACTTGCAAGTTATTACACAACACACAGTTACGTACACACATTCAAAGTTAACGTATTAATTTCTATACACACGGTAAAGTTTGGATACACGAGAGACTCGTCTCGTCATAACGCAAAGTTATATCAGGATAACTTTATACATCAGTTGCAAGGTTGTAAATTGAGGGACTCATTGTGTAATTTTTATAAACAAACACTTAAACTTGGAAATTCCCCAAACCCTTTACACAAACTCGGACCCCCTACTCACAAATTCGGACCCCTGCTCTCTCCCACAAATTCGGAATACACCCCTCCCCATCCACAAATTCAGAATCCCCTCACTTTTACTCTCAAATTTGGAACTTAATCTTATAAACTCAGACCCCTTTTATCTTACTAACAAACTCGGACCTTTTGGGCTTTTATACAAATTCGGAAAATCCCACCGACTTAGATTGTTCGGTATATATAAATACTTAACGGTGACTGTAATCTCCAAGCTTTGAACTCTCTTATCTTTTCAAGTTTTCTTGATCTCCATTGCTTCTGGTAATCCATCTCAATCTCGTTATAGCATTTAATTGCGTTTTGTTTATATGTTTTCTTGAAAACATGGACCTTGAATGCTAGGGCTTTGTATAGATAACAAGATTTGATCGTTCATGAAGATTGCTAAATTGTATGATTTGTATGTATGTATGCATGCTAGGGTTTCGATTATAACATGATCTTGATGATAAACTTATCCACATATTGATATGCATGCAATGATGGTCGAAAAACATGAAGGTATGTTCATAAACACGTTTTAGAAAAGATTGGGTTTTAAATAATTTCTGCACAAAATTTTATATCAACTTGGATTGGCTGTAATTGATCATAACATAACGAAAATGTGGGGTTCTTAAGTTTAAAAAGGAGTGTAATGAAATAGCTTTCCAACCTAATTGGAATCATAACTTTTGACAAGTGTAGGTCAGTCAAAAAATTAAAACGGAAACACAGGTGCATGCTGCGTTTTTTCTGCAAAAATTGTAGCGTGTTGTGAGAGTCATAACTTGGTCTATGATTGGAGTTAACATTTGAAATTTTTACAGTATGTATTCTAGGAGATTATGGAATTCTCCAACTGGAATTTTGTCAATTGGATCGGTAGGGATTTTTATATAAAATAAATCATAAACTGTCGACAGAATATGACGAAATTGCCCTTTATGTGTTAAATGACTTTTTAGTGACTTTTATGCGAACAATTAGACTTTGATAAAATTTAACAAACCTTTTCGGACCTAATGACATGTCACATAATTTATTTGTAATTTTTCTAGCCCGTTAAGTATTTTAACAAAAATCACGAAAACAGCTCAACTTTGGAGGTTGAGCTGGAACCGCAAAAAGTTAACGTATATGTTTCTAAAATGTGTTTGCGTGTTACTAAAAGGTGTTGATTGTTGTTTAATACATAAACAACTATCATTAATGTATTGCATGTTATGAGATGAATACATGCACATGCCCACACGAATGAAATCTAACACTAAAACGGTAATGTCACGGCCCCCGTCTCGATTTTACCCGGTTCAGAAGGCGCGGGACAGAAACCCATGGTATTGGTGTTTAATCAGGCAGCAGAAATTTTAACAGAATCGTTTAAACTGAAAACACCAATTTATTTCATTTCAAATTTCGGGACAAACCCCGTAATTTACAATAAAGGAATTTCACTGGGAAATCCCCTGTTTACAAAAAATGTTTATTTATTTACTGAGCCACTTTATCTAAGCTGGTAGTGCTACACGGCACTTCTCCTGATTCACATTAAATCACCTGAAACATGTTTAAAAAGATTTTATCAGCAGGGAAATGACACGTTGTTATAAATTACAGTATTAAGGGCGATTACAATGTTTATATCAACCAATTACCCAACGGTATTTGTCACTTGACTTGTTTCTGTGACTATGGTCATATCACCCATTGGCTAACCCGTTGTCCAACGGTGACGATTATCAAGTAATGTATACAAAACCCCACATACCGGTTGTAATTGAAGACTACAAAGACTTAATCCCTGTAATTATAACTTTGAAAATAAATAGGGTTTTGGAAACAATTTGGTAAAAAGAGAATGACTCACATTGCAAGTTTAGTTGGACAGAGTTTTGCCTACTGATTAAGCTTGGTAACCTAGTTAAAATAATAATGCACACGAAACTAGGTTAGTAACTTAATACAACATTTACGATAAGCTCACGAAATCAAAACCCTCACGACGAATGACAAAGTATAGCCCGAATTCAGGCAGCACTTAAACATCCATCAGATCGGTTTCAATCGATCGGACATTGTATCGTAGCAGTGATCGAGTTACTACGCTGTAATCGTAGCAGCATTTCGATACTTAAATATACTAATTTGAGCAGTACAGAGCATCTTTTAGAGTAAATTTTCAAGCACAGACGAAAGGCCATACAACGTACTATTTATAGCTGATTTTTGAGTTTTACGCGGCCCGCGTAAGCCTGAAGGGGATCCTTCGCAGCCCGCGAGGGCCACCCTAGCTACGGCTAGGGCTGCTGTGTCATGGTGTAGGTCTGTCACGTGTCTGACACATGGCCTAAAGCTTATCTGGAGACTTACAAGGCTGTCGCGCCCCACGTAAGCCTTGCTTAATTCTTACGCGGCCCGCGATAGATTGATAAATCTGGATTTTCTTGATTTTTCCTGAAATTTAGGGTTTTAGGGGTCCGGGTTTCTACTTACGGAGTGTTTTAGGACAATTTCGTGCAGGTCCTTACATCCTCCCCACCTTATTTAAAATCTCGTCCTCGAGATTTACTGGAACAAGTAACGATATTTTCGCTTCATTTCTGATTCCAACTCCCATGTATACTCGGGTCCTCTTTTCGAATCCCACTTTACTTTGACTAGTACCAATCTTTTGTGCTTGAGGAATTTGACCTTTCTGTCTTCTATTTGGAGGGTTTCTCAACGAATTTTAGCTTTTCATTCACCTCTATATCTTGAATAGGTACTACTAGGGATTCGTCAGATAAACATTTCTTAAGGTTAGATACATGAAACACGTCATGTACCCCGGCTAGCTCTTCTGGTAGTTGTAATTTATAAGCAACTGGTCCAATTTGTTGGGTAACTGTGAATGGTCCTATGTACCTTGGACTTAGCTTTCCTTTCTTACCGAATCGAACTACTCCTTTCCAGGAAGAAACTTTCAAAAATACCTTGTCTCCAACTTGGAATTCTAACGGCTTGCGTCGATTGTCTGCATAAATCTTCTGACGATCTCGAGCCGTTTTCAGTCTTTCCTTGATTTGAGTGATCTTGTCGGTGGTTTCCTGTACAATCTCGGGTCCTGATAATTGACTCTCTCCTATTTCTACCCAGCATACGGGAGTTCGACACTTTCGTCCATACAGTGCTTCGAATGGGGCAGCATTGATGCTGGTATGGTAACTATTATTATAGGAGAATTCAATTAACGGCAAGTGGTCATCCCAATTCCCACCGAAATCTATTACACATGCCCTGAGCATGTCTTCAAGGGTTTGGATTGTCCTTTCATTTTGTCCATCGATTTGGGGATGGTATGTAGTACTTAAATTTAATCGTGTTCCCATTGCTTCTTGGAAACTTGTCCAAAAATGCGAAGTGAAAGGACTATCCATATCTGACACAATGGAAAGCGGGACTCCATGTAAGGATATTACCTCATCTACATACAACTTTGCTAATCTTTCCATGCTAAAGGTTTCCTTCATTGGTAGGAAATGAGCTGATTTGGTTAATCGGTCTACAATTACCCAAATTGCATCGTTACCTTTCCTAGGTTTGGGTAACTTAGTAACAAAGTCCATTGTTATTAGTTCCCATTTCCATACGGGCATTTCTAACTGTTGAAGTAAACCTGAAGGTTTCTGGTGTTCTGCCTTAACTTGCGAACAAGTTAGACATTTAGAAACATATCTAGCTATGTCCTTTTTCATTCCTATCCACCAGAAGTTGTTCCTTAAATCTTGATACATCTTGTTATTACCAGGATGCATCGTATATCTAGATTTATGGGCTTCCTCTAGAATCTTATCTCTTAAATCTCCTTGCCTAGGTTCCCAAATTCTTGGCTTATGGAATTTCCAAATTCTACCAGCCCCTTGCTCTAACTCCGTTTTCCTTCCTTTCATTCCTTCAGCATCATCCTTGATTGCTATTTCCTAAACGTTCTTCAGTTGTTCCATGAGATCTAATTGGAGATTTAATCTAAGAGCACGAACTCGCCTTTGCTTCTCATGGTATTTACGACTTAGAGCATCTGCTACTACTTTAGCTTTTCCTTCGTGATATTGAATATCACAGTCGTAGTCGCTTAGAATTTCCATCCATCTTCTTTGCCTCATGTTTAATTCTTTGCCTCATGTTTAACCAGACAGACGCTCCAACATCTGGTCGATGAATGGAAGCGGGAAGTGATCCTTACGAGTAGCGTCATTGAGTTTGCGGTAGTCGATGCAAACTCGCCACCCAGTGACGGTACGGGTAGGAATTTGCTCATTCCTATCATTTGAGACTACAGTCATACCACCTTTCTTGGGTACTACCTGCACTGGACTCACCCACACAGAGTCAGATATAGGATAAATCAACCCGGCATCCAACAACTTAATCACTTCTTTCTTCACCACGTCTTGCATATTCGGATTTAATCGCCTCTGATGCTGTGCACAGGGTTTGTACTCGTCTTCCATCAGAATCTTGTGAGTACAAAAAGAAGGATTGATGCCCTTGATATCCATGATTTTCCACGCAATGGCTCTCTTATAAAGTCTTAGAACCTCGAGAAGCTGTTTCTTCTCATCTTTTTCCAATGATGCCGAAATGATGACCGGCAAGCGACACTCCTCGTCTAGAAATGCATACTCGAGATGTGGTGGGAGTTCTTTCAACTCCAAAGACGGCGGATCTTCAATCGAAGGCTTTGCTTTCTCTTCTTATACATGGCCAATTTCTAGAAATCGCTCCGGACTCTGGGAACCATCGTTACCAATCTGATAAACTGGCTGCTCGAAATCATGGCCCTCCAGCGTAATGCCAATCAGGTCCCCACACGACAGACGTGTGTCCGAATCAATCTCGTCAATAGTGCCTTGAAAATGAGAGCACACACATGCATCGACAATGTCGACATAATAAAGCATGTCATCGTGACTTTGCGGACGCTGCATTGATCTTTTGATATCAAATGTCACGTGCTCGTCATTTACTCGAAGCGTGATTTGGCCAGCTGCCACATAAAAAATCGTCCTTGCAGTATTGAGGAACGTGCGTCCAAGTATCAAAGGCACTCTTGAATCTTCGTCCATGTCAAGAATAACAAAATCCACGGGGAAAACAAATTTATCGATTTTAACAAGCATGTTTTCAAATAATCCACACGGATACTTGATTGAACGATCTGCCAACCGAATGCTCATTCTAGTGGGTGACGGCTCACCCAGATCCAGTTTAGTAAAAACCTTATAAGGCATAAGGTTGATACTCGCTCCCAAATCAGCCAATGCATGGCTAACAGACATGTTTCCAATCAAACAAGGGAGCGTAAAACTACCCTGATCTCCCATTTTCGTGGGCAGACGGTTTTGCAGAACGACAGAACAACTTTCATTCATCACCACACATGATATATCCTCGAGCTTCTGTTTATTCGAGAGGATGTCCTTTAGGAATTTCGCATACTTTGGCATCTGGGCCAAGGCTTCAACAAACGGTATATTTATGTGAAGGTGTTTAAACAATTCAAGGAACTTACCGTATTATTCTTCGTTTTTCTGTTTCTTCAGCCTGCCCGGATAAGGTACTAGGGGAGTGTAATCTTTGACTGGCTCCTGGACTTGTGCTGTACTTGCTGGGCGTAGCCTGGCTTGCACCTCGTCCGGTGTGTCAGTCGGGACCGCTTCAGTGATCGGTGATGAGTCCGATATATCGGGTCCGGTAGTCCTACCACTCCTGGTCATGACAGCATTCACATGCCCATGACCGCGCGGGTTTGTCTCTGTATTGCCCGGAAGACCACCTCGGGGTCTTTCAGACATCATCTTCGCCAGCTGACCAACCTGATTCTCGATATTCTGAATTGAGGCTTTGTCACTCCTCATTTCTCCCTCATGGGATAGAAAACGATCCTCGCTTAGTTGGTAGCGTTTTTCAGCCAACTAATTCGCACTCGAGGAGCTAGTAAGAAGCTGAGCCATCATATCCTCCAGCTTGGAACTAGATTGAGAGGCCTGCTGCTGGGAACTACTCCCAGTGCCCTGATTCTGATACGAATATGGACGCTGCTGGTAAGGTTGGTTGTATGGCTGGAATTGCTGACCCTGACCCTGCTGTGGCGCTGGAGCGCGCTGAGTAAATCCCAATGGGTTTTGATTGCCCGCATTCGCTCGCCACCCAAAATTTTGGCGATTCCTCCATCCGGGGTTATAGGTATTGCTGTAGGGATTGTTCTGCGGCCTCACCTAATTACTCACAAAATCCACTTCTTCGTGGCCCTCATACACGACTCCCTGAAAGCATGCACCAGGCTCGTGTGACACTCCACACTGGTCACACCCTGAACCAGCCTGCGCAACTATCTGGGACTTCTCGAATTTCACTGAAAGAGCTGAGATTTGTGCAGTAATGGCCGTGTAGTCGTCCACAGCGTGAACTCCTGGGCGAGACGATGATGATGATGTTTCCCGGCCCCTATCTCCTTCTCGACGTGAGCTAGACTTCAACGCAACTTTTTCAATGATATCATAAGCCTCATTCGGTGTCTTTGTTCCTAGATCGCCTCCTTCATTCACGTCTAATCTCTCCTGCGTGTGGTAACTAAGACGTTGATAGAACGCCAAGACCAGCTGTCTCTTGGAGAAGCCATGATGTGGAACATCAATCAACAAATCTTTAAATCGCTCCCAGGTCGCGTGCAACGACTCTCCCTCGTCCTGGCGAAAGGTCACAATCCGGTTTCTCATCTTGGTTGTTTTCTCAGGCGGAAATTATTTCTGCATGAATAACTCCGCCAACTCATTCCAGGTCCTGATGGACCTAGCTGGAAGTGACATAAGCCGAGCTCTCTCTTTGTCATGTAATGAGAATGGAAACAACCTCAACCGAACATCATCCTCGGAAACAACCCTAATCCTAAACGTCGTCGAACAGACTGCGAGAAAAGCAGCGATATGTCTTCTGGGATCCTCATGCTCACGCCCGTCAAACTGCACCGAATTCTGCACCATATTAATAATACTAGATTTAATTTCAAAGTAGGTGCATCTATAGTGGGCTGTAGGATACTCGGCTCCAGGCCTGCCCCTCCGGGCTGATTCGAATCATTCAAAGGTCGCTCGTCGTCCGCCATGATTGCGTTTCCTCCTGCCCCTGAGCCCTCGGCTTCAGCGGGTACCACCTGCTCCTGTTTACCACCTGCGAGTAGCAGCGCTACCACGCGGGATCTATCACGAATACGCCTCCTCAGATCACGCTCGGGCTCGTCTGACGGCTCAACAGGATCGGGAGCGGGGGTTGAGGACATCAACCTGCAAACGAAAAATTGACATGATGAATATTTTAAAAATAAGTTAGTCATCCGTTAGGAGTTTTCTAACCTCACTTAATCAAGGAAAGTGACACCGATAAACACAATGCAACCACCAAGACAAGCATAAACTAGATTAAATCACAACCGAGTTCATTTTACGAATGTTGCATATAAATTCACAAAGATAGCAATTTTGGCCTAAACTACTAACTAAGCTAACAATTCATGGCAAGAATTCATAACAACACCATTTAACCCGTTAAGGTCCTTACATGACGGAAAGCTTTCTTGATTAACAATAATTACATTTTATTAAACCACTAACCATTTCTAGTATCATGGTGCACACATTTTAAACAAGTTAAGCATGTTCAAAGTTTACTAATACATGATTAATTAAGCTTCATCTTTCAACTATCTCAACTAACCAAATACTAATCATCCAACATAATTACTTATAATCAAGAAATCAACATCAATAACAAGGTTGCAAACTAATCATCAAAGATTAACATAGAAAATACTTCCAAGTGTCATTCCAAACAAAATTAACATACTAATGGTTATAATTAAGCAAGGGAGTGTAATGTTTTTGCCCAACGGCTACAATAATACATAAACATTAATCTAAATGCTTGAAACATTAACAAAATTATGGAAAGATTAGAAAACCAAACCATAAACAAGCACTAGATTAAGAATCTGGAAGATAACGGAGCTAAACGACACAATGTGGCTTGAATCCGGGTGAAAGCTAATGCCTCCGGAGCCTGAAAATCGCCTGAAGAGCTCCCAAAATATCCAGAGTTCCGAACAGAATGTTTCTGCATGTTTTTTATAATATTTAGCGATCGCACAGTCGTGCCACTAAAGTGCACGACCGTTCACTTTTTGAATCATTGGAGTTACTGTTCTCCATATCGCATGACATCATCAGATCTTGACTAGTCTTCGATCTCGCATGACCGTTCCGTTGGTGGCACGATCGTGCATCTCCGGGTTAAGGTTGCACGTGCAACTACACTGGTGGTGCAGTTCCGGGCTGGCTTGGTCATCGGGGTTGCACGGGAGTGCCTCCATCCGCATGATCGTTCCTATCTGAGAAAGGCTTGCACTCCGGATCGCACTGGCATGCATTGCCGGTCTGTGCTATGTTGTCGGATCCGCACGGTCGTTCCACGCATTGCACGACCGTGCCAAACGCCCAGGTCAGAATCTTCACAGAATGTTTGCAGCTTTGTCGTTTCGTCCGGAAAGTCCTCGTTTTCACTATCATCTTGTTTGGCATGCAGTTTTAGGCCTGTAAACAAAAGTATACCTGATTAAGTATCCGATTAACAGTTTTACGGCCGAAAACGCATAAAATGGGGATAAAATGGGGGACTAAAATATGTGTAAATTGGTGAATATCAATCTATGTTGTGGTGTTTGTCTTATTACTCGAATTTGAGGAACCTTTTAGCATAAGTTGGGAGGAGCTGAGATAAACATGCAAATCGCATCACTATTATGGGTGCACACATAATAATAATGGGGGTGCATGTGAGTCCCAATGAGGCCTAACGTGTGTGAAAGGGGTTCCGCTCAGTTGTTTGGTGTAAACTAGTAGTCCGTAGAAGTCATCATGGGGTTTGACTCTTACCTTATCTCGACTATTAACCCTGCTCCTTTCTTATATAGAATCATGAGCGGACGAGGTCATGGACGTGGTCACATTGCGATGACTCAGGATGAGTTGACAAATCTGATTAACACCCGTGTGGCTAAGGCTTTGGCAGCCTATTAAGCTGGTACGATATGTGCCAATTACTCTTTATTCTTGTGTCGCGTACACAACTCTTACCCGTATGCTGTATTTTCTTTCGTCCTTAGGTCAGCAAGCGAATCAGAATCAAAACAATCCACCTGCTTGTATGTTCAAAACGTTCATGGATTGTAAGCCACAGACATTCAGTGGGACTGAAGGGGCTGTGGGACTACTGCGTTGGTTTGAGAAGGCAGAATTGGTGTTTGCGATGTGTAACTGTCCTCCTGGGGACATAGTGAAGTATGCTTCAGGCACACTCGAGGATGGTACCTTGACATGGTAGAATGCCCAGGTCCAGATGTTGGGTATTGAGATGGCGAATGCGACTACTTGGGACGACTTTAAGGAGCTGATGCGAAAAGAGTACTATCCACGTGATGAAGTACAGAAACTGGAGAACGAGTATTATGATCTGAAAATGGTGGGGTCTGAGATTGAGGTATACACGAAGCGGTCCCATGAATTAGCTAATATGTGCCCAAATTTATCACGACCTCCACACCGAAGAATCAAGCTGTACATCAAGGGATTAGCCCCGAAGGTTAAGGGCTTGGTTACTGTAGCGAACCTCAACAACTTAGCTCAGATTATCCGCTTAGCTCACAAGATCACAGATCAGGAGGTGGAGTGTGGCTCGCTACCACCGCGTGTTTCTACTGCTGCCACTACTGCCACAGCTACTACCCCCGCTACTGACAGCAAACGTAAGTGGAATGAGGTGGACAAGGTGTCCAACTCGAATCAGAAACAGAAGAGGCCAGACAACAGTATCAACCGCAGTTTTAGCCAATCATCTTCTGTGAATTAGAACCAGAGCAACAATTCGAATCAGGGCTCCTATGCGGGAAAGCAACCGAAGTGTAACAAGTGTGGCTTCCACCATCGCGGGTCGTGCACCCGGGTATGTCACGGGTGCAACAAGGTGGGTCATATGGCTAGAGACTGTAGGGTCTCACTCTCAAGGCAGCAGCAACAGCAACCCCCACAGCAACAGCAGCCACAGCAACAGGAGAGGCAGCAGCCTCAGCAGAATCAGGGTAATCGCAAAGGGTGCTTTCAGTGTGGAGACGAGGGTCATTTCAGGCGGGATTGCCCTCAACTAAATCAAAATGCTGGCAACAACAACAGTAACACAGGGAATAACAATAATGGGAACAATGGTGGAAATGGTGCGCGTGGGAGAGTATTTACCATTAGCGCGGGGGAAGCTCGCAATGACGGCAACGTTGTGACCGGTACATTTTCTGTGAATGATCTTTTTGCTTCTGTTTTATTCGAATCTGGTGCCGATTGGAGTTATGTATCTTTGGGGTTCAGTCGTCAGTTAGGGTTAATTCCTACACCTCTTGTAAATAAGCACGTAGTGGAATTAGCTGATGGTAAATCGATTGAAGCTTCACATGTTCTTTTTTGCTGTAAACTCGATCTTTTGTGTCAAGTGTTCGACATTGACCTACTCCCGTTACTCTTGGAAGCTTTGATGTGGTCATTGGTATGGATTGGTTATCTAAGCACCAAGCGGAAATTCTCTGGAAAGAGAAAAGCGTGCGTATCCCTCTCCGCAGTGGAGAATCTCTGTCGGTTCAAGGCCATCGTAGTGGTGCTATGGTTGGCATCATCTCAGCCATGAAAGCTCAGAAGTGTTTAGAAAAGGGCTACCCTGCTATTTTAGCGCTTGTTGCTGATACTCAACCTGAAGAAAGGAAGATTGAAGATCTTCCAGTTGTTCGCGAGTTTTCTGATGTGTTCCCTGAAGGGCTTCCTGGTTCAACCTCCGCACCGTCAGGTGGAATTTCAGATCGATCTCACACCAGGAGCAGCCCCTATTGCCCGTGCTCCTTATCGTCTTGCACCAGGAGAGTTGCAAGAGCTGTCGAATCAACTCCAAGAACTGTTGGATAGATGTTTTATCCGACCTAGTTCTTCGCCTTGGGGAGACCCAGTTTTGTTTGTGAAGAAGAAAGACAGGTCCTTTCGTATGTGTATTGATTATCGAGAACTCAACAAGGTGACAGTTAAGAACCGCTATCCTTTACCGTGTATCGACTATCTGTTTGACCAGTTGCAAGGGTCAAGTTTCTACTCGAAAATCGATTTAAGATCGGGCTATCATCAGATGAGAGTCCGAGAGGAGGATGATCCAAAAACAGCTTTTCGAATGCGGTATGGCCATTATGAGTTTCTGGTTATGCCAATTGGGTTGACAAACACACTGGCGGTTTTCATGGACCTCACGAATCGGGTGTGTAAGCCGTATCTCGATGATTTCGTCATTGTGTTTATCGATGACATTTTGATCTATTCTAAGAGAAAGGAGGACCACGAGCGCCACCTGCGTCTTATCTTGGAGCTTCTGAGGAAGGAGCATCTCTACGCGAAATTCTTTAAGTGTGACTTCTGGATTCGGGAGGTACACTTCCTTGGCCACATTGTGAATGAATCGGGAATACACGTGGATCCTGCAAAGATCGATGCTATTAGAAATTGGGCGGCACCAAAGAATCCTTTGGAGGTGCGACAATTTCTCAGTCTCGCTGGGTATTATTGAAGATTTATTAAAGACTTCTCGAAGATTGCTCAACCTCTCACCTCGTTGACACAGAAAGGTGTGGTATACTCTTGGGGAGCGAAGCAAGAAGATGCTTTCCAACTCTTGAAACAAAAACTCTACAGTGCACCGATCTTGTCTTTACCTGAAGGTACCGAAGATTTTGTGGTATATTGTGATGCTTCTATTCAGGGTCTCGGTTGCGTGCTGATGCAACGCGAGAAGGTGATAGGTTACGCTTCTCGGCAGTTGAAGGTTCATGAGAAGAATTACACGACCCACGACTTGGAGTTGGGAGCCGTGGTCTTTGCTTTAAAAATCTGGAGGCATTACTTGTATGGTACTAAATGCACTATTTATACCGATCACAACAGCCTTCAGCATATTTTCGACCAAAAGGAATTGAATATGCGACAGCGTTGCTGAGTAGAACTCTTAAATGACTACAATTGTGCAATCAAGTATCACCCAGGTAAAGCTAACGTCGTAGCTGATTCTCTTAGTCGAAAGGAAACGAAACCCAAGCGTGTGCGAGCCTTACACCTCACTATTCACTCGAACCTTCCTGAACAGATTTGTTCAGCTCAGGCTGAAGCGTTGAAGGAAGAGAACATTAAAGCGAAGTATTTACGGGGCATGGAGAAGCGACTTGTGGAGAGATCTGACGGCATTTATTATTTCATGGAACGGATATGGGTTCCATTGTTTGGAGATCTTAGAGAGCTTGTGATGGATGAACGCACAAGTCTTGATACTCTATTCACCCAGGTTAGGAAAAGATGTATCAGGACCTCAAAGTCTTGTATTGGTGGCCAAAGATGAAAGCTAACATCGCGATGTATGTGAGTAAGTGTTTGACTTGTGCGAAAGTTAAGGTAGAATATCAGAAACCCTCAGGACTGCTTCAACAACTAGAAATACCCATATGGAAATGGTATCAAATTGGTATGGATTTCGTCACTGGTCTGCCAAGGACTCAAAACGGAAACGATACCATCTGGGTGATCGTTGACCGCCTCACGAAATCTGCGCACTTCCTTGTGCTCAAGGAAACGGATAAGTTCTCTCAACTTGCTGTTGTTTATCTGAAAGAAGTGGTTTCTAGGAACGAGGTGCGAACCTCTATTATCTTCGATCGTGATCCGCGCTTCATATCTGATTTATGGCAGTTGATGCATAAATTGTTCGGCTCACGTCTCAACATGAGTACCGCGTATCACCCACAGACGGATGGTCAAAGTGAGCGAACCATCCAGACACTTGAACACATGCTGCGAGCATGTGTGATTGATTTTGGTAAGGGCTGGGAGAAACATTTGCCACTGATCGAGTTCTCCTACAACAACAGTTACCACACTAGCATCCAGGCAGCTCCGTTTGAAGCATTGTACGGCCGAAAATGTGACAACCCTCACCAAACCAGGTATCCGTACAAGTTAATTAATATTTAATTGCTACTTAATTACTGTGCTTGCTTGAAACTGTGCTTAAACTGCTTACTAATTTCTGATACATACATACTCTTGCATCACATTTTATACTGTCACACTATTATTTATACACTAACACCAGTGACAACCTTGATGCGCAAAAAGCACAGTGAGCACACTATACGGGATACCCAGTAAACATGCTGACATAGCCAGCATCAGACAGATTACTGTCTCTAAGGCCAGTATGAGCCGGGAATAGTTTACTACACCAGTAGTGAGTGTAGGGAGGTGAGGATTGTAGAACTGTGTCACTAGGTGGAGTTTATAGTGACCGGATGTGCCTAAAACGTACTTTAATACAAAATTCTGCGCTTTATTATAAAACTCAGCATTTTAAATTACTAATACAGTGCAAAAACATTGCAGAACGGTCCCGTATATTTTCCTAAGTACCGGGAATAATTTATGTTACAAAAATATACATAAAGGACCTTTTCGGACTAATTAAACATTTTAACGGACCGGTACTTAACCGTATAACCGGACATTACCCGGGGCACTAAATTTTTTTTGTCAAATACTTTATTTTATTATTTATGGCTAGTCATGATCCCCATATGCCATAACACCCGCCTAAAATAAATCAACTAACACATATCACATTACTTACACTTATACACTTTAGTCACAATATTTACATAATACCCCCCCCCCCCCCAACGAATTCATTTCCCCAGGTGGGACACCACATGTCATAACACCATACTCCCAATCTTCTTGCATGGATTCAATGATCTAGTATTAAGTGTTTTGCTTGTCTATCTATCCAAGATATGTGAAGAATAAATATAAGTAAGGTCCCTTATAAATGTACATCACTTCACAAGATTTTGCAACACATTTTCACTCTCTCCTCTCTCTTGATCGGCTGCCCACAACCGAGCACCCCATCACCACCCTAAACAACATCATCTTCTTCCTTTCATTGTCCATTATAAGCCTAGAAATCATCCATGGAAGGTGCAACTTGAAGGCATTGCAAGGGAGCATTGTTCTTGCTTGGTTCTACATCTTTTCTCATCATTTTTACACAAGATTCTTCCCTAGCTAGAGGCTAGTAGTAAGTTTCTTCATGCTTGGTCTCATCTTGTTCGAAAATTATGGCATTTAACATGTTGTATTGTTGTTTAAACTACAAGATTACAAGAACATTAGAAAATTATGAAACATAAGTTATGAACATAAAATCTACATAAAAGTTTGCTTGTGTATGTTTTATGAAGTGGAATCTTGTCGGTTTAAGGGTTGCATAACACATGCTTGATATTTAAAAGTCGTTTTCTTGTTTAACCCGCTAATCGGACACTTATAACGCGATTTAATAACATCTAAATCTCAAAACAGCATGCTGAGTCACTGTTTCAGCCGCCTTTAACAGGCTGTAAACGTACCTTAAAAACTCGAAAAACGGAATTTCAAAAGCCTAAATCGTGTCATTTCGAAAAACGAAGAAAATGGCGCTGGAATCGTATTTTTCTGATGTCGGTTACTATTTTAAAAATCTGTTTCCGTGACAGCAGCTAGGGCTGTTTGTTACTGCAGAAAATTGGGCTGTGTGTTTTCGATCACAACTTAAAACCTGAACCGAACCAGCCCCTGAAACTTTTATCAAAGATGAAAACAGATGTATTTGTGACCCTCGAACTGGATTTTCGATAAACGGACTTACGGGGAATTTTTGACGAATTTTTCCGTAAACTGTGATCAGAATGTGACAAATCTGACCACAGTTCGGTAAATAATTTTCTATAAATTTTTGGTAATAAACTGGACCCCGAAATTTTTACACAATAAATTGTGGGTCGGTTATGACGTTCCACAAAAATTTGGGAATTTTTGGAATAAGTTATGTAATTTATTCACACGTCCGAAAACAGTCCAGTTTTCACATATTTAAACTGAAATGACAATGGTAGTATTTTGCGTGTTAAAACGTAAGGGTTGATTGTTGATGATCATGAGTTGATTTCAAAAAGAAAATGATGTGCGTATTAGCACGGACACTCCCGTTTTTAGGGGAAGTTCTGGCGAATTTTTTTTCTAAAAATATCTAGACTTAGAAAAATTATTTTTCTATCGTGTATGTGAAACTTTAGATCTCATAATTAAACCTCGCCATGAGTTTTGACAAAACTTTAAAATGTTGGAAATGAGACTTGAATATGTATCTTGTCAATACTTAAAGTCACCACATACATAAGGCTTGTACGAATACCCCATCCTTGGGAAGGAATCTATTTATACGTTAACCAAGAAATTTAAACACGAAATAGTTGTCTAACTATTTCCCCCAAGAACATTAAAAATCTAAGCTAAGGCACGGCCGTTCGTCTAATAGATATTAGCACGTTGTAGGTTGTCGTGCTGCAGACTGAGTTTGATTTGCTGTTATTCGAGGACGCATTACTGTGAGTTCATGTCCCCCTTTTCTCTTAACTGTTTTCAGTTTTAAACTGCGGGGGTGAAATACATGTTACTATGATTACGAGTACTTTTACATGGTATGGTTAGCGTAAGGAGGGTTACTACTTAGATCACGTGAGTGGGTAGGCGGGAACTAAAGGCCATTAATCCTCATTGTAGGACCGAGGGACGTAAGCGGTAGATCTATCTGGGTGTAGCGAGCCCAACCCCAGGCCCAGCAGAACGGACCTTGGGGTGACTTTGTGCCCAACGCAAAATCCGCTAGGGTTGAGTCTTCCTACTTGCACTTCACACATATCAATGGCCTTGCAAACCATTGATGATCTCTTTTTCCTTATCTGCTACATACCAGGGATTTTTATACTTACAAGTGTTTTACATACTCACTTACACATGAACTCGCTCAACATTATGTTGATTTTTCCAACTTACATGTATTTCAGGGAACTAAGGATCTGGCCCGGTATGCTACGTTTTCCCGCTGTGTTAGAATTACAGGATCATCCACGTTTAGGGATTGCGACTTTTACCTGGATGAGTCGCAAGTCTTAAACAAGTGTTTATGTTATATTTGGGGTTGTGTGTTAAGAACAAAGTTTTTATGTTGTAATTTCCGTTGCATGTGTCAACGTATTAAGACAATGTTGTGGTATTTTACTTAAAACAATGGATGATCTGCATGTTTTATTTTCATATAGCTTTGTTGTGATTAAGCTATGGTATTAAGAAGTCACACCAAATTAACCCACGCTTCCGCAAAGCAAGGGTGTGACAGCTTGGTATCAGAGCTCTGATCATAGCGAACTAGGATTCCTCCTCGAGTCTAGACTATGATCACTAGGGCTCTCACGAAAACATTTTTTACACTGCATACCACTTAAGTCCAGATCCAAAATGTTTTTAACAAACAAATGTTGAGCACATTTTATTTGTTATTTATAGGCTCAGTCTGGGAGGCTGAGGCTCGGTCTGGGAGGCTGAGGTAGTTGTCTAGTGGGACTAGGGAGTCAGTCTGGGAGGCTGGGAGGCTAGTGGGACTAGGGAGTCAGTCTGGGAGGCTGGGAGGCTAGTGGGACTAGGGAGTCAGTCTGGGAGGCTGGGAGGCTAGTGGGACTAGGAGAGCTATTTAATTGCTTATTGGTGATTAATGTGTTATCTGACTATATGATTGATTATTTGTGCATATTGGTGTTTGTGTTACAGACGACATGGCTTCCTCTTCAGATACTGGAGTGTCGGACACTTTGGATCCTTTAGCTATCATGTCGGACGATGAGATGATGTCAGAAAGTGAGGTGTACACGTCAGACACCACCAGCACGGACGAGGATGCTTTTCAGCCGTTTGCTCTTCCTGACTTTGGAGATGACATTCCTATTGCTGATGGCCCTATCGGTGGAGACTTACCATTTCCTCAGGTCCCTGCTCCTGTTCCACACGTTGCTTTTGCTGCTGAGGATTTGCCTCACGATTTCGAGTTCGAGGACGACCTCGATCTATTCGCGGGTCCCCCGGAGGGCCACCATGAGGGTGGGGCCCCGATAGCAGACGAGGTAGCTCCTCCATTAGTTGAGATTCCTGTTGAGGAGGCCCATTCTGATTCGCCGATTCCTGACTCTCTTGAGTCGGTAGCTTCCTTTGTTCCACCACCTGTTCAGGCTGATATACCCGCTGAGCCTGATGTTGTTGCTCCTATTCCTGACCCGTTGCCTCTAGAGCCCGACCATGCACTCTTCGGGGCTCATGTCGACCCTCAGTATGCAGACACCCAGAATGGGTGGATAGAGGCCGATGATGATATTCCACCTTTTGTAGTACCAGATGCACCAGCTTTAGCTCCCTTTGATGCACCCTTTTTCCCCACACACACGGCTGATGCGCATCGCGCGGATCTGCCCGTCACGTTTCTTCATGAGATCCCTCCACCGCGTCCTGGAGAGGGCCCATCTCATCAGCCTTTTGGCCATGCACCTTTTCTGACCGGAGGGGATCAGTTTGCACCACAGATCCCTCACCATACTGCTGTTCCCCCTGTTCCACCGTTCGCTGTACCACCTTTTACTCCATCCAGCGAGCCCTTTCTTTGGACATCATCATCCGGCGTGCCGCCGACAGATCCATATCATGCCTATTATGTCGGGCCTTCTTATGAGGATGTCCTCGTTTCATTTATGCTACAGCATGACGCGCTGACGCGTCGTGTTCAGGTCCTGGAGCAGCAGGTAGAGCATCTGTCACGTTCTCACCACGCCATGGAGGCGGACTGGCTCCTCATGCGCAGTTTGTTCTACTTTCATTTTCCCCCTCCCCCTCCACCAGCAGCAGCATGAGGGCACTTTTGGTTTGATGCAGGTACCACCACTTTTGATGAGAAGATAGCGATTAAGTCGGCTGCATAGCTTTTTGAAGACCACCTGACGATTACGACTTTTGATGTTTGGTATTTGTATATATTTAGACGTTTCGGACAAGGGCGTTGTGACCCTTGGTCCCTTTTTGGATGTATGTTACTTTTGTGGAACTTGTAAACATTGTAATCGTGGTCTTGGTTATATAAAAGCTTAATCGCAGTGTTCTCATTACATGCATGGCTGATTTATTGATACATTTATAACATGGGATGTTGTGTGATTGATTGTTTATTTTAACATGAGATGTTATGTGTTGGTTTATTTTAACATGAGATGTTATGTGTTGGTTTATTTTAACATGAGATGTTATGTATTATTACTATTGTTTTATACGCACACCTTACCTACCATGACCTGACTCGCGTAAACCATCTTTTAGAAGATGCCACCGAGACGTGATCCACACATGCCTACCAACGAGGCAGAACTCCAACAAATCATCGCTGCCGCCATTGCGCAGTACGCCGCCTCTCAAGGAGGACCTAGCGGAGGCAGCTCATACAACAACGGCAACAATAATCCGCCTCATGGTAATACTAAGTTATTAAGGCATACCATGATACATTGGATATCTATAGCGAGTTTGCTAATACCATTCATATATTGTAACGTATGTGCAGGGTGCACCTACAAGCAGTTCTTAGACTGCAAACCCGTAAACTTTGATGGCACCGGAGGTGCTGTTGCTTTTGTTCGTTGGGCAGAAAAGACAGAGTCAATTCTCCGCATGAGCAAATGCGCCCCAGATCAGCAGGTTACTTACATCTCTGGGCTATTCTTGAACGGAGCCCTGTCATGGTGGAATTTACAAGTCCAAACACTGGGTGAAGCCGCAGCTTATGCATTGACGTGGAACGAGCTGAAAGAGCTCATGCGCAAAAAGTATTGCTCTCGCGCTGAAATTCAAAAGTTGGAAACTGAGTTCTGGCATCTGAAGATGGACGGTCCAAAAATTGCGGAATATGTTCAGCGGTTTCACGACCTGTCACAAGTAGTACCTTACATGGTCACACCAGAATTCAAGCGGATTGAGCGTTTCATTTGGGGTTTAGCTCCTCAAATCATTAGTATGGTGACCTCTTCAAAACCGGCAACAATCACTGAGGCGATTGATCTAAGCGTAGCTCTTACTGAGGAGGCAATCCGCCTAAACAAGTTTTCTGATGTTGAGCAAAAGAAGAAGGAGACTCATGTAGAGTCGTCCGGGGATAACAAAAGAAAATTCTCGAATTTCAAACAAGGCACAACCAGTGATGGCAGAAAAGGAGAGTCGAGCACGCCGACCCGAACTACGACTGGTACTAGAAGGAAAGAAAAGGGATATATGGGTGCATACCCCAAGTGTAACTCATGCCAACGTCATCATACTGGCCAATGCGGGCCAAAAGTATGTGAAGCTTGTGGGAAGACTGGTCACTTGAAGGATTCTTGCTGGGCTAGTGCGGGCCGGGGAGGCCAGGGAGGATTTGGGAATAGAAATAATAATCGTGGTGGTATTGGGAATCGCCCGCAGGGGAACAATGGAGGAAACGGGAATCGAGGCAACAATGTGAATCAAGCTGGTTATGCGAATCAAAACAACAATAATCAAGCTGGAAATAGTGGAGGAAATGGGCAAAGACCAGGTTGCTTTAACTATGGTGATATGGGGCATTTTAAGAGGAACTGCCCAGAATTGAACCAAGCGCGTGGAAGGGTTTTCAATATCGAAGCGAGGGAGGCGCGCCAGGATCCCAATGTTGTTACTGGTACGTTCCCTGTAAACCAACGCTTTGCATCCGTTTTATTTGATACTGGTGCCGATTATAGCTTCGTATCGTTAGAGTTTAAGAATATGCTTGGTTTAGCCGCTAGTAAATTAGATATTCCTTACTCAATCGAATTAGCAAACGGAAAACTGGTAGAAGCCAATGAAGTGGTCAGAGGTTGTGTAATCAAATTGGGAGAGCGGGAATTTACTTTGGATCTACTACCAGTCCAGCTGGGGAGTTTCGACGTGGTAGTAGGAATGGATTGGTTATCAAGCAACAGGGCTGAGATTGTTTGTCACGAAAAGGTAGTTCGTATCCCAACCGAAGATGGAGAAACATTTGTGGTTCATGGGGAGAAGCGGGATACGCCTTTAAGAATTATCAGTTGCCTGAAAGCTCGTAAGTGTTTACAAAAGGGATGTGCTGCCTTCCTGGCACACATCGTGGATAAGAAAGTTGCTGAGCCGAAAATCGAAGACATCCCTGTCGTGAGGGAATATCCTGAAGTCTTTCCAGAGGACTTGCCAGGATTGCCACCTCAAAGGCAAGTGGAATTTCACATTGACTTAGTTCCAGGCGCCGCGCCTGTGGCTAGGGCACCTTATAGACTTGCACCGTCAGAGATGCAGGAGTTGTCGACACAACTCCAGGAGTTACTTGACAAAGGATTCATCCGACCAAGCTTCTCACCTTGGGGAGCTCCAGTTTTATTTGTTAAAAAGAAAGACGGTAGTTTTCGTATGTGTATTGACTACCGGGAGTTGAATAAACTGACGATCAAGAATAGATACCCTCTGCCAAGAATCGATGATCTATTCGATCAACTCCAGGGTTCAAGCTTTTACTCTAAGATCGATCTTCGATCTGGGTACCATCAGTTAAGAATACAAGAAGAGAGCATCCCGAAGACAGCCTTCAGAACTCGTTATGGACACTACGAGTTCCTAGTCATGCCGTTTGGGTTAACAAATGCGCCTGCTGTTTTTATGGACCTAATGAATCGAGTCTGCAAGCCGTATCTCGATAAGTTCGTGATTGTATTCATCGACGATATTTTGATTTACTCGAAGACAAAGGCCGAACATGAACAGCACTTAAGAGCTATTCTGGAGTTGTTGAAAAAGGAACAGTTGTATGCCAAATTCTCTAAGTGCGAGTTTTGGCTACGTGAAGTCCAATTCCTTGGACACGTGGTTAATGGAAACGGAATCCATGTCGATCCCACAAAGATCGAGGCAATAAAGAACTGGGAGACTCCAAAGACGCCAACCGAGATTCGACAATTCTTAGGCTTGGCTGGTTACTATCGAAGGTTCATTGAGGATTTTTCAAAAATCGCTCAATCACTGACACTCCTCACGCAAAAGGATAAGAAGTTTGATTGGGGAATCAAACAGGAGGAAGCCTTTCAGTTGTTGAAAGATAAACTCTGCAATGCGCCGATCTTAGCACTACCGGAAGGTACAGATGATTTCGTGGTATACTGTGACGCCTCACGTCAAGGATTGGGTTGCGTATTGATGCAACGCCAGAAAGTTATAGCTTACGCGTCACGCCAGTTGAAAGTACATGAAAGGAACTATACCACGCATGATTTGGAACTAGGCGCAGTGATATTTGCATTAAAGATCTGGAGACACTACCTGTATGGTACGAAGTGTACAATTTTCACAGACCACAAGAGTTTACAGCACATATTCAACCAGAAAGAGCTGAACATGAGACAAAGACGTTGGGTCGAATTGTTGAACGATTACGACTGCGAGATAAAGTATCATCCAGGGAAGGCGAATGTGGTCGCCGATGCCCTAAGTCGTAAAGAAAGGATCAGACCCATAAGGGTTAGGGCTTTGGAGATGATTGTCCAGACAAATCTTCCCTTGCGCATTCGTGCCGCCCAAAAAGAAGCTCTTAAGGAAAGAAACCTTGAAGAAGAATATCTCCGTGGGATGGAGAAGCAATTGGTACCAAACAGGGAAGGAACGTTATGTTTTATGAAAAGGATTTGGGTTCCTCTGTTTGGTGGTTTGAGGAAAGCTATTTTTGATGAGGCACACAAATCACGGTACTCTATTCATCCCGGTGCGGATAAGATGTACCAGGACCTTAAAGATTATTACTGGTGGCCTAGAATGAAAGGCGACGTTGCTGTTTATGTTAGCAAATGTTTGACGTGCGCCAAGGTAAAAGCTGAATACCAGAAGCCTTCGGGACTTCTGCAACAACCTAAAATTCCCAAGTGGAAATGGTAACAGATTTCAATGGATTTTATAACAAAACTGCCCAAGACACCCAGGGGCCATGATACTATTTGGGTTATTGTTGACCGCCTAACAAAGTCCGCACATTTCTTGCCAATCAAAGAGAAGGACAATACTAGTAAACTTGCGGAAATATACATGCGAGAAATCGTTGCACGTCATGGAGTGCCTCTCTCAATCATCTCTGATAGAGATGGAAGATTTGTATCAAGGATTTGGCAATCCTTCCAAGAAGCTTTTGGCTCACAATTGAACTTGAGCACTGCATTCCATCCGCAAACTGATGGCCAAAGTGAAAGAACTATTCAGACATTGGAGGATATGTTGAGAACATGTGTAATGGATCTTGGTGGTAGCTGGGATAAGCATTTACCATTGGCCGAATTCTCATACAACAACAGCTACCACACCAGTATTGGTGTCGCGCCATTTGAAGCCCTTTACGGACGCAAGTGCCGATCACCTTTATGCTGGGCTGACGCAGGTGATAGGCAGCTTGCTGGTCCCGAAATCGTCCAAGAGACAACAGACAAGATTTTCCAGATTCTTAAACGCATCGAAGCAGCTCGTCACAGACAAAAGGCCTATGCGGATCCAAACCGGAAACATGTGGAATTCCAAGTTGGAGAAATGGTGTTATTGAAAGTATCACCCTGGAAGGGGGTGGCACGCTTTGGAAAGCGTGGGAAGTTAAATCCGCGCTACATTGGTCCTTTCAGAATTTTGGACAGAATAGGGCAAGTAGCATACAAGCTGGACTTACCTGCTGAACTGAATGGTGTTCACGATACATTTCATGTATCCAATCTAAAGAAAAGTCCAACTCAAGTTACCGTTGCTATTCCCACCGACGAGATTCATGTTGACGACATGCTCCACTTCGTTGAAGAACCTGTTGAGGTCACGGATTGGAAAGTGAACAAAACTCGCAGGAGCAGTGTCAAACTCGTCAAAGTTCGTTGGAATGCTAGGCATGGGCCTGAATACACCTGGGAGCGTGAGGACCGAATGAAAGAAAAGTACCCCCACTTATTTCCCAAGAACCCTGCATCTAGTAGCAGAACTTAAATTTCGGGACGAAATTTTGTTTAACGGGGGGAGAATGTGACAACCCTCACCAAACCAGGTATCCGTACAAGTTAATTAATATTTAATTGCTACTTAATTACTGTGCTTGCTTGAAACTGTGCTTAAACTGCTTACTAATTTCTGATACATACATACTCATGCATCACATTTTATACTGTCACACTATTATTTATACACTAACACCAGTGACAACCTTGATGCGCAAAAAGCACAGTGAGCACACTATACGGGATACCCAGTAAACATGCTGACATAGCCAGCATCAGACAGATTACTGTCTCTAAGGCCAGTATGAGCCGGGAATAGTTTACTACACCAGTAGTGAGTGTAGGGAGGTGAGGATTGTAGAACTGTGTCACTTGGTGGAGTTTATAGTGACCGGATGTGCCTAAAACGTACTTTAATACAAAATTCTGCGCTTTATTATAAAACTCAGCATTTTAAATTACTAATACAGTGCAAAAACATTGCAGAACGGTCCCGTATATTTTCCTAAGTACCGGGAATAATTTATGTTACAAAAATATACATAAAGGACCTTTTCGGACTAATTAAACATTTTAACGGACCGGTACTTAACCGTATAACCGGACATTACCCGGGGCACTAAATTTTTTTTGTCAAATACTTTATTTTATTATTTATGGCTAGTCATGATCCCCGTATGCCATAACACCCGCCTAAAATAAATCAACTAACACATATCACATTACTTACACTTATACACTTTAGTCACAATATTTACATAATACCCCCCCCCCCCCCAACGAATTCATTTCCCCAAGTGGGACACCACATGTCATAACACCATACTCCCAATCTTCTTGCATGGATTCAATGATCTAGTATTAAGTGTTTTGCTTGTCTATCTATCCAAGATATGTGAAGAATAAATATAAGTAAGGTCCCTTATAAATGTACATCACTTCACAAGATTTTGCAACACATTTTCACTCTCTCCTCTCTCTTGATCGGCTGCCCACAACCGAGCACCCCATCACCACCCTAAACAACATCATCTTCTTCCTTTCATTGTCCATTATAAGCCTAGAAATCATCCATGGAAGGTGCAACTTGAAGGCGTTGCAAGGGAGCATTGTTCTTGCTTGGTTCTACATCTTTTCTCATCATTTTTACACAAGATTCTTCCCTAGCTAGAGGCTAGTAGTAAGTTTCTTCATGCTTGGTCTCATCTTGTTCGAAAATTATGGCATTTAACATGTTGTATTGTTGTTTAAACTACAAGATTACAAGAACATTAGAAAATTATGAAACATAAGTTATGAACATAAAATCTACATAAAAGTTTGCTTGTGTATGTTTTATGAAGTGGAATCTTGTCGGTTTAAGGGTTGCATAACACATGCTTGATATTTAAAAGTCGTTTTCTTGTTTAACCCGCTAATCGGACACTTATAACGCGATTTAATAACATCTAAATCTCAAAACAGCATGCTGAGTCACTGTTTCAGCCGCCTTTAACAGGCTGTAAACGTACCTTAAAAACTCGAAAAACGGAATTTCAAAAGCCTAAATCGTGTCATTTCGAAAAACGAAGAAAATGGCGCTGGAATCGTATTTTTCTGATGTCGGTTACTATTTTAAAAATCTGTTTCCGTGACAGCAGCTAGGGCTGTTTGTTACTGCAGAAAATTGGGCTGTGTGTTTTCGATCACAACTTAAAACCTGAACCGAACCAGCCCCTGAAACTTTTATCAAAGATGAAAACAGATGTATTTGTGACCCTCGAACTGGATTTTCGATAAACGGACTTACGGGGAATTTTTGACGAATTTTTCCGTAAACTGTGATCAGAATGTGACAAATCTGACCACAGTTCGGTAAATAATTTTCTATAAATTTTTGGTAATAAACTGGACCCCGAAATTTTTACACAATAAATTGTGGGTCGGTTATGACGTTCCACAAAAATTTGGGAATTTTTGGAATAAGTTATGTAATTTATTCACACGTCCGAAAACAGTCCAGTTTTCACATATTTAAACTGAAATGACAATGGTAGTATTTTGCGTGTTAAAACGTAAGGGTTGATTGTTGATGATCATGAGTTGATTTCAAAAAGAAAATGATGTGCGTATTAGCACGGACACTCCCGTTTTTAGGGGAAGTTCTGGCGAATTTTTTTTCTAAAAATATCTAGACTTAGAAAAATTATTTTTCTATCGTGTATGTGAAACTTTAGATCTCATAATTAAACCTCGCCATGAGTTTTGACAAAACTTTAAAATGTTGGAAATGAGACTTGAATATGTATCTTGTCAATACTTAAAGTCACCACATACATAAGGCTTGTACGAATACCCCATCCTTGGGAAGGAATCTATTTATACGTTAACCAAGAAATTTAAACACGAAATAGTTGTCTAACTATTTCCCCCAAGAACATTAAAAATCTAAGCTAAGGCACGGCCGTTCGTCTAATAGATATTAGCACGTTGTAGGTTGTCGTGCTGCAGACTGAGTTTGATTTGCTGTTATTCGAGGACGCATTACTGTGAGTTCATGTCCCCCTTTTCTCTTAACTGTTTTCAGTTTTAAACTGCGGGGGTGAAATACATGTTACTATGATTACGAGTACTTTTACATGGTATGGTTAGCGTAAGGAGGGTTACTACTTAGATCACGTGAGTGGGTAGGCGGGAACTAAAGGCCATTAATCCTCATTGTAGGACCGAGGGACGTAAGCGGTAGATCTATCTGGGTGTAGCGAGCCCAACCCCAGGCCCAGCAGAACGGACCTTGGGGTGACTTTGTGCCCAACGCAAAATCCGCTAGGGTTGAGTCTTCCTACTTGCACTTCACACATATCAATGGCCTTGCAAACCATTGATGATCTCTTTTTCCTTATCTGCTACATACCAGGGATTTTTATACTTACAAGTGTTTTACATACTCACTTACACATGAACTCGCTCAACATTATGTTGATTTTTCCAACTTACATGTATTTCAGGGAACTAAGGATCTGGCCCGGTATGCTACGTTTTCCCGCTGTGTTAGAATTACAGGATCATCCACGTTTAGGGATTGCGACTTTTACCTGGACGAGTCGCAAGTCTTAAACAAGTGTTTATGTTATATTTGGGGTTGTGTGTTAAGAACAAAGTTTTTATGTTGTAATTTCCGTTGCATGTGTCAACGTATTAAGACAATGTTGTGGTATTTTACTTAAAACAATGGATGATCTGCATGTTTTATTTTCATATAGCTTTGTTGTGATTAAGCTATGGTATTAAGAAGTCACACCAAATTAACCCACGCTTCCGCAAAGCCAGGGTGTGACAGCTTGGTATCAGAGCTCTGATCATAGCGAACTAGGATTCCTCCTCGAGTCTAGACTATGATCACTAGGGCTCTCACGAAAACATTTTTTACACTGCATACCACTTAAGTCCAGATCCAAAATGTTTTTAACAAACAAATGTTGAGCACATTTTATTTGTTATTTATAGGCTCAGTCTGGGAGGCTGAGGCTCGGTCTGGGAGGCTGAGGTAGTTGTCTAGTGGGACTAGGGAGTCAGTCTGGGAGGCTGGGAGGCTAGTGGGACTAGGGAGTCAGTCTGGGAGGCTGGGAGGCTAGTGGGACTAGGGAGTCAGTCTGGGAGGCTGGGAGGCTAGTGGGACTAGGAGAGCTATTTAATTGGTTATTGGTGATTAATGTGTTATCTGACTATATGATTGATTATTTGTGCATATTGGTGTTTGTGTTACAGACGACATGGCTTCCTCTTCAGATACTGGAGTGTCGGACACTTTGGATCCTTTAGCTATCATGTCGGACGATGAGATGATGTCAGAAAGTGAGGTGTACACGTCAGACACCACCAGCACGGACGAGGATGCTTTTCAGCCGTTTGCTCTTCCTGACTTTGGAGATGACATTCCTATTGCTGATGGCCCTATCGGTGGAGACTTACCATTTCCTCAGGTCCCTGCTCCTGTTCCACACGTTGCTTTTGCTGCTGAGGATTTGCCTCACGATTTCGAGTTCGAGGACGACCTCGATCTATTCGCGGGTCCCCCGGAGGGCCACCATGAGGGTGGGGCCCCGATAGCAGACGAGGTAGCTCCTCCATTAGTTGAGATTCCTGTTGAGGAGGCCCATTCTGATTCGCCGATTCCTGACTCTCTTGAGTCGGTAGCTTCCTTTGTTCCACCACCTGTTCAGGCTGATATACCCGCTGAGCCTGATGTTGTTGCTCCTATTCCTGACCCGTTGCCTCTAGAGCCCGACCATGCACTCTTCGGGGCTCATGTCGACCCTCAGTATGCAGACACCCAGAATGGGTGGATAGAGGCCGATGATGATATTCCACCTTTTGTAGTACCAGATGCACCAGCTTTAGCTCCCTTTGATGCACCCTTTTTCCCCACACACACGGCTGATGCGCATCGCGCGGATCTGCCCGTCACGTTTCTTCATGAGATCCCTCCACCGCGTCCTGGAGAGGGCCCATCTCATCAGCCTTTTGGCCATGCACCTTTTCTGACCGGAGGGGATCAGTTTGCACCACAGATCCCTCACCATACTGCTGTTCCCCCTGTTCCACCGTTCGCTGTACCACCTTTTACTCCATCCAGCGAGCCCTTTCTTTGGACATCATCATCCGGCGTGCCGCCGACAGATCCATATCATGCCTATTATGTCGGGCCTTCTTATGAGGATGTCCTCGTTTCATTTATGCTACAGCATGACGCGCTGACGCGTCGTGTTCAGGTCCTGGAGCAGCAGGTAGAGCATCTGTCACGTTCTCACCACGCCATGGAGGCGGACTGGCTCCTCATGCGCAGTTTGTTCTACTTTCATTTTCCCCCTCCCCCTCCACCACCAGCAGCATGAGGGCACTTTTGGTTTGATGCAGGTACCACCACTTTTGATGAGAAGATAGCGATTAAGTCGGCTGCATAGCTTTTTGAAGACCACCTGACGATTATGACTTTTGATGTTTGGTATTTGTATATATTTAGACGTTTCGGACAAGGGCGTTGTGACCCTTGGTCCCTTTTTGGATGTATGTTACTTTTGTGGAACTTGTAAACATTGTAATCGTGGTCTTAGTTATATAAAAGCTTAATCGCAGTGTTCTCATTACATGCATGGCTGATTTATTGATACATTTATAACATGGGATGTTGTGTGATTGATTGTTTATTTTAACATGAGATGTTATGTGTTGGTTTATTTTAACATGAGATGTTATGTGTTGGTTTATTTTAACATGAGATGTTATGTATTATTACTATTGTTTTATACGCACACCTTACCTACCATGACCTGACTCGCGTAAACCATCTTTTAGAAGATGCCACCGAGACGTGATCCACACATGCCTACCAACGAGGCAGAACTCCAACAAATCATCGCTGCCGCCATTGCGCAGTACGCCGCCTCTCAAGGAGGACCTAGCGGAGGCAGCTCATACAACAACGGCAACAATAATCCGCCTCATGGTAATACTAAGTTATTAAGGCATACCATGATACATTGGATATCTATAGCGAGTTTGCTAATACCATTCATATATTGTAACGTATGTGCAGGGTGCACCTACAAGCAGTTCTTAGACTGCAAACCCGTAAACTTTGATGGCACCGGAGGTGCTGTTGCTTTTGTTCGTTGGGCAGAAAAGACAGAGTCAATTCTCCGCATGAGCAAATGCGCCCCAGATCAGCAGGTTACTTACATCTCTGGGCTATTCTTGAACGGAGCCCTGTCATGGTGGAATTTACAAGTCCAAACACTGGGTGAAGCCGCAGCTTATGCATTGACGTGGAACGAGCTGAAAGAGCTCATGCGCAAAAAGTATTGCTCTCGCGCTGAAATTCAAAAGTTGGAAACTGAGTTCTGGCATCTGAAGATGGACGGTCCAAAAATTGCGGAATATGTTCAGCGGTTTCACGACCTGTCACAAGTAGTACCTTACATGGTCACACCAGAATTCAAGCGGATTGAGCGTTTCATTTGGGGTTTAGCTCCTCAAATCATTAGTATGGTGACCTCTTCAAAACCGGCAACAATCACTGAGGCGATTGATCTAAGCGTAGCTCTTACTGAGGAGGCAATCCGCCTAAACAAGTTTTCTGATGTTGAGCAAAAGAAGAAGGAGACTCATGTAGAGTCGTCCGGGGATAACAAAAGAAAATTCTCGAATTTCAAACAAGGCACAACCAGTGATGGCAGAAAAGGAGAGTCGAGCACGCCGACCCGAACTACGACTGGTACTAGAAGGAAAGGAAAGGGATATATGGGTGCATACCCCAAGTGTAACTCATGCCAACGTCATCATACTGGCCAATGCGGGCCAAAAGTATGTGAAGCTTGTGGGAAGACTGGTCACTTGAAGGATTCTTGCTGGGCTAGTGCGGCCCGGGGAGGCCAGGGAGGATTTGGGAATAGAAATAATAATCGTGGTGGTATTGGGAATCGCCCGCAGGGGAACAATGGAGGAAACGGGAATCGAGGTAACAATGTGAATCAAGCTGGTTATGCGAATCAAAACAACAATAATCAAGCTGGAAATAGTGGAGGAAATGGGCAAAGACCAGGTTGCTTTAACTGTGGTGATATGGGGCATTTTAAGAGGAACTGCCCAGAATTGAACCAAGCGCGTGGAAGGGTTTTCAATATCGAAGCGAGGGAGGCGCGCCAGGATCCCAATGTTGTTACTGGTACGTTCCCTGTAAACCAACGCTTTGCATCCGTTTTATTTGATACTGGTGCCGATTATAGCTTCGTATCGTTAGAGTTTAAGAATATGCTTGGTTTAGCCGCTAGTAAATTAGATATTCCTTACTCAATCGAATTAGCAAACGAAAAACTGGTAGAAGCCAATGAAGTGGTCAGAGGTTGTGTAATCAAATTGGGAGAGCGGGAATTTACTTTGGATCTACTACCAGTCCAGCTGGGGAGTTTCGACGTGGTAGTAGGAATGGATTGGTTATCAAGCAACAGGGCTGAGATTGTTTGTCACGAAAAGGTAGTTCGTATCCCAACCGAAGATGGAGAAACATTTGTGGTTCATGGGGAGAAGCGGGATACGCCTTTAAGAATTATCAGTTGCCTGAAAGCTCGTAAGTGTTTACAAAAGGGATGTGCTGCCTTCCTGGCACACATCGTGGATAAGAAAGTTGCTGAGCCGAAAATCGAAGACATCCCTGTCGTGAGGGAATATCCTGAAGTCTTTCCAGAGGACTTGCCAGGATTGCCACCTCAAAGGCAAGTGGAATTTCACATTGACTTAGTTCCAGGCGCCGCGCCTGTGGCTAGGGCACCTTATAGACTTGCACCGTCAGAGATGCAGGAGTTGTCGACACAACTCCAGGAGTTACTTGACAAAGGATTCATCCGACCAAGCTTCTCACCTTGGGGAGCTCCAGTTTTATTTGTTAAAAAGAAAGACGGTAGTTTTCGTATGTGTATTGACTACCGGGAGTTGAATAAACTGACGATCAAGAATAGATACCCTCTGCCAAGAATCGATGATCTATTCGATCAACTCCAGGGTTCAAGCTTTTACTCTAAGATCGATCTTCGATCTGGGTACCATCAGTTAAGAATACAAGAAGAGAGCATCCCGAAGACAGCCTTCAGAACTCGTTATGGACACTACGAGTTCCTAGTCATGCCGTTTGGGTTAACAAATGCGCCTGCTGTTTTTATGGACCTAATGAATCGAGTCTGCAAGCCGTATCTCGATAAGTTCGTGATTGTATTCATCGACGATATTTTGATTTACTCGAAGACAAAGGCCGAACATGAACAGCACTTAAGAGCTATTCTGGAGTTGTTGAAAAAGGAACAGTTGTATGCCAAATTCTCTAAGTGCGAGTTTTGGCTACGTGAAGTCCAATTCCTTGGACACGTGGTTAATGGAAACGGAATCCATGTCGATCCCACAAAGATCGAGGCAATAAAGAACTGGGAGACTCCAAAGACGCCAACCGAGATTCGACAATTCTTAGGCTTGGCTGGTTACTATCGAAGGTTCATTGAGGATTTTTCAAAAATCGCTCAATCACTGACACTCCTCACGCAAAAGGATAAGAAGTTTGATTGGGGAATCAAACAGGAGGAAGCCTTTCAGTTGTTGAAAGATAAACTCTGCAATGCGCCGATCTTAGCACTACCGGAAGGTACAGATGATTTCGTGGTATACTGTGACGCCTCACGTCAAGGATTGGGTTGCGTATTGATGCAACGCCAGAAAGTTATAGCTTACGCGTCACGCCAGTTGAAAGTACATGAAAGGAACTATACCACGCATGATTTGGAACTAGGCGCAGTGATATTTGCATTAAAGATCTGGAGACACTACCTGTATGGTACGAAGTGTACAATTTTCACAGACCACAAGAGTTTACAGCACATATTCAACCAGAAAGAGCTGAACATGAGACAAAGACGTTGGGTCGAATTGTTGAACGATTACGACTGCGAGATAAAGTATCATCCAGGGAAGGCGAATGTGGTCGCCGATGCCCTAAGTCGTAAAGAAAGGATCAGACCCATAAGGGTTAGGGCTTTGGAGATGATTGTCCAGACAAATCTTCCCTTGCGCATTCGTGCCGCCCAAAAAGAAGCTCTTAAGGAAAGAAACCTTGAAGAAGAATATCTCCGTGGGATGGAGAAGCAATTGGTACCAAACAGGGAAGGAACGTTATGTTTTATGAAAAGGATTTGGGTTCCTCTGTTTGGTGGTTTGAGGAAAGCTATTTTTGATGAGGCACACAAATCACGGTACTCTATTCATCCCGGTGCGGATAAGATGTACCAGGACCTTAAAGATTATTACTGGTGGCCTAGAATGAAAGGCGACGTTGCTGTTTATGTTAGCAAATGTTTGACGTGCGCCAAGGTAAAAGCTGAATACCAGAAGCCTTCGGGACTTCTGCAACAACCTAAAATTCCCAAGTGGAAATGGTAACAGATTTCAATGGATTTTATAACAAAACTGCCCAAGACACCCAGGGGCCATGATACTATTTGGGTTATTGTTGACCGCCTAACAAAGTCCGCACATTTCTTGCCAATCAAAGAGAAGGACAATACTAGTAAACTTGCGGAAATATACATGCGAGAAATCGTTGCACGTCATGGAGTGCCTCTCTCAATCATCTCTGATAGAGATGGAAGATTTGTATCAAGGATTTGGCAATCCTTCCAAGAAGCTTTTGGCTCACAATTGAACTTGAGCACTGCATTCCATCCGCAAACTGATGGCCAAAGTGAAAGAACTATTCAGACATTGGAGGATATGTTGAGAGCATGTGTAATGGATCTTGGTGGTAGCTGGGATAAGCATTTACCATTGGCCGAATTCTCATACAACAACAGCTACCACACCAGTATTGGTGTCGCGCCATTTGAAGCCCTTTACGGACGCAAGTGCCGATCACCTTTATGCTGGGCTGACGCAGGTGATAGGCAGCTTGCTGGTCCCGAAATCGTCCAAGAGACAACAGACAAGATTTTCCAGATTCTTAAACGCATCGAAGCAGCTCGTCACAGACAAAAGGCCTATGCGGATCCAAACCGGAAACATGTGGAATTCCAAGTTGGAGAAATGGTGTTATTGAAAGTATCACCCTGGAAGGGGGTGGCACGCTTTGGAAAGCGTGGGAAGTTAAATCCGCGCTACATTGGTCCTTTCAGAATTTTGGACAGAATAGGGCGAGTAGCATACAAGCTGGACTTACCTGCTGAACTGAATGGTGTTCACGATACATTTCATGTATCCAATCTAAAGAAAAGTCCAACTCAAGTTACCGTTGCTATTCCCACCGACGAGATTCATGTTGACGACACGCTCCACTTCGTTGAAGAACCTGTTGAGGTCACGGATTGGAAAGTGAACAAAACTCGCAGGAGCAGTGTCAAACTCGTCAAAGTTCGTTGGAATGCTAGGCATGGGCCTGAATACACCTGGGAGCGTGAGGACCGAATGAAAGAAAAGTACCCCCACTTATTTCCCAAGAACCCTGCATCTAGTAGCAGAACTTAAATTTCGGGACGAAATTTCTTTAACGGGGGGAGAATGTGACAACCCTCACCAAACCAGGTATCCGTACAAGTTAATTAATATTTAATTGCTACTTAATTACTGTGCTTGCTTGAAACTGTGCTTAAACTGCTTACTAATTTCTGATACATACATACTCATGCATCACATTTTATACTGTCACACTATTATTTATACACTAACACCAGTGACAACCTTGATGCGCAAAAAGCACAGTGAGCACACTATACGGGATACCCAGTAAACATGCTGACATAGCCAGCATCAGACAGATTACTGTCTCTAAGGCCAGTATGAGCCGGGAATAGTTTACTACACCAGTAGTGAGTGTAGGGAGGTGAGGATTGTAGAACTGTGTCACTAGGTGGAGTTTATAGTGACTGGATGTGCCTAAAACGTACTTTAATACAAAATTCTGCGCTTTATTATAAAACTCAGCATTTTAAATTACTAATACAGTGCAAAAACATTGCAGAACGGTCCCGTATATTTTCCTAAGTACCGGGAATAATTTATGTTACAAAAATATACATAAAGGACCTTTTCGGACTAATTAAACATTTTAACGGACCGGTACTTAACCGTATAACCGGACATTACCCGGGGCACTAAATTTTTTTTGTCAAATACTTTATTTTATTATTTATGGCTAGTCATGATCCCCGTATGCCATAACACCCGCCTAAAATAAATCAACTAACACATATCACATTACTTACACTTATACACTTTAGTCACAATATTTACATAATACCCCCCCCCCCAACGAATTCATTTCCCCAAGTGGGACACCACATGTCATAACACCATACTCCCAATCTTCTTGCATGGATTCAATGATCTAGTATTAAGTGTTTTGCTTGTCTATCTATCCAAGATATGTGAAGAATAAATATAAGTAAGGTCCCTTATAAATGTACATCACTTCACAAGATTTTGCAACACATTTTCACTCTCTCCTCTCTCTTGATCGGCTGCCCACAACCGAGCACCCCATCACCACCCTAAACAACATCATCTTCTTCCTTTCATTGTCCATTATAAGCCTAGAAATCATCCATGGAAGGTGCAACTTGAAGGCATTGCAAGGGAGCATTGTTCTTGCTTGGTTCTACATCTTTTCTCATCATTTTTACACAAGATTCTTCCCTAGCTAGAGGCTAGTAGTAAGTTTCTTCATGCTTGGTCTCATCTTGTTCGAAAATTATGGCATTTAACATGTTGTATTGTTGTTTAAACTACAAGATTACAAGAACATTAGAAAATTATGAAACATAAGTTATGAACATAAAATCTACATAAAAGTTTGCTTGTGTATGTTTTATGAAGTGGAATCTTGTCGGTTTAAGGGTTGCATAACACATGCTTGATATTTAAAAGTCGTTTTCTTGTTTAACCCGCTAATCGGACACTTATAACGCGATTTAATAACATCTAAATCTCAAAACAGCATGCTGAGTCACTGTTTCAGCCGCCTTTAACAGGCTGTAAACGTACCTTAAAAACTCGAAAAACGGAATTTCAAAAGCCTAAATCGTGTCATTTCGAAAAACGAAGAAAATGGCGCTGGAATCGTATTTTTCTGATGTCGGTTACTATTTTAAAAATCTGTTTCCGTGACAGCAGCTAGGGCTGTTTGTTACTGCAGAAAATTGGGCTGTGTGTTTTCGATCACAACTTAAAACCTGAACCGAACCAGCCCCTGAAACTTTTATCAAAGATGAAAACAGATGTATTTGTGACCCTCGAACTGGATTTTCGATAAACGGACTTACGGGGAATTTTTGACGAATTTTTCCGTAAACTGTGATCAGAATGTGACAAATCTGACCACAGTTCGGTAAATAATTTTCTATAAATTTTTGGTAATAAACTGGACCCCGAAATTTTTACACAATAAATTGTGGGTCGGTTATGACGTTCCACAAAAATTTGGGAATTTTTGGAATAAGTTAAGTAATTTATTCACACGTCCGAAAACAGTCCAGTTTTCACATATTTAAACTGAAATGACAATGGTAGTATTTTGCGTGTTAAAACGTAAGGGTTGATTGTTGATGATCATGAGTTGATTTCAAAAAGAAAATGATGTGCGTATTAGCACGGACACTCCCGTTTTTAGGGGAAGTTCTGGCGAATTTTTTTTCTAAAAATATCTAGACTTAGAAAAATTATTTTTCTATCGTGTATGTGAAACTTTAGATCTCATAATTAAACCTCGCCATGAGTTTTGACAAAACTTTAAAATGTTGGAAATGAGACTTGAATATGTATCTTGTCAATACTTAAAGTCACCACATACATAAGGCTTGTACGAATACCCCATCCTTGGGAAGGAATCTATTTATACGTTAACCAAGAAATTTAAACACGAAATAGTTGTCTAACTATTTCCCCCAAGAACATTAAAAATCTAAGCTAAGGCACGGCCGTTCGTCTAATAGATATTAGCACGTTGTAGGTTGTCGTGCTGCAGACTGAGTTTGATTTGCTGTTATTCGAGGACGCATTACTGTGAGTTCATGTCCCCCTTTTCTCTTAACTGTTTTCAGTTTTAAACTGCGGGGGTGAAATACATGTTACTATGATTACGAGTACTTTTACATGGTATGGTTAGCGTAAGGAGGGTTACTACTTAGATCACGTGAGTGGGTAGGCGGGAACTAAAGGCCATTAATCCTCATTGTAGGACCGAGGGACGTAAGCGGTAGATCTATCTGGGTGTAGCGAGCCCAACCCCAGGCCCAGCAGAACGGACCTTGGGGTGACTTTGTGCCCAACGCAAAATCCGCTAGGGTTGAGTCTTCCTACTTGCACTTCACACATATCAATGGCCTTGCAAACCATTGATGATCTCTTTTTCCTTATCTGCTACATACCAGGGATTTTTATACTTACAAGTGTTTTACATACTCACTTACACATGAACTCGCTCAACATTATGTTGATTTTTCCAACTTACATGTATTTCAGGGAACTAAGGATCTGGCCCGGTATGCTACGTTTTCCCGCTGTGTTAGAATTACAGGATCATCCACGTTTAGGGATTGCGACTTTTACCTGGACGAGTCGCAAGTCTTAAACAAGTGTTTATGTTATATTTGGGGTTGTGTGTTAAGAACAAAGTTTTTATGTTGTAATTTCCGTTGCATGTGTCAACGTATTAAGACAATGTTGTGGTATTTTACTTAAAACAATGGATGATCTGCATGTTTTATTTTCATATAGCTTTGTTGTGATTAAGCTATGGTATTAAGAAGTCACACCAAATTAACCCACGCTTCCGCAAAGCCAGGGTGTGACAGAAAATGTCGTTCTCCTCTTTGTTGGGCCGAGGTGGGTGACAGCCAGATCACAGGTCTGGAACTTGTTCTTGAAACTTCGGAAAAGATTGTCCAAATCAAAAACCGTATGGCGGCGGCGCGCTACCGTTAGAAAAGTTACGCTGACAAGCGTAGGAAACCCTTGGAGTTCGCTGTAGGTGATCGTGTTATGTTGAAAGTCTCACCCTGGAAGGGCGTGGTGCGCTTTGGGAAGCGCGGCAAGCTCAATCCACGCTATGTTGGGCCATTTAAAGTCTTGGAACGTATTGGTAAAGTGGCGTACAAGCTCGAGTTACCCACTGAGTTGGGTAACGTTCATGATGTATTCCATGTTTCGCAATTAAAGAAGTGTTTGTCCGATGAAACACTTGTGGTACCACTTCAAGAACTAAAGATCGATGACAAATTGCAATTTGTCGAAGAACCCATTGAAATTATGGATCCGGAAGTCAAGGTCCGCAAGCATAGTCGGATCCCAATCGTGAGAGTTCGTTGGAACTCAAGACGTGGACCAGAGTTCACGTGGGAGCGCGAGGATCAAATGAAGCTCAAGTACCCTCACTTATTTCCAACTGACAAATCTAAATCTGGTGTAACTGGTGAATTTCGGGATGAAATTACCTTTCAAGTTGGGGATGATGTGGTACCCGCGGAAAATCCACAGTCATCCTGAGTTAACGTCTTGCTGTTTTGGATTACCTGTCAAATTTCAGGACGAAATTTCTTTCAAGTTGGGGATGATGTGACAATCCGAGAATTCAAGGTCTTTCCCACACACATCACTAATTTCATAATCCTGTTTTACAATTTGATTCACGTGGTGTCGAGTGTAGTTATATGCATAATTAATGGTTTTATGTGTTTTGTGTGGTGATAAGTATAGTTTAATTAGAGTTTAGATAAAGGTTTTTCGCCATTAGTCAACTCCGATGAAGAATTTGGTTTTTCAACATCACCAACCCCAACGAAGAATGGGGTTCTTCGTCGAGGAAGGTTCTTCGTCGGAAACGGGCTTCGGCCCAATCTGTTTTGTGGCCCAACTGTTTATGTTATGTGATCGTATAACCCTTGTAACCGCTGGACGTAAACATAAAACCCTAGAGTCTCCTCTCCCCTTTTCAAATCTCTAAGCGATGGCAACCATAGGATCTCGAAGCTTTCTATCTCGTTTTGGCTAAACACCCCTGTATCACGATCAGTAATTTCTTGATTGAATGATCTGTGTTCTTTGGCGATATTGGTCTAGAGTTAAAACTAATGTTGTAGATCTGATATTGTGATCTCTTGCCTAAAGATTTGTGTTTAGACTTGTATGTTCTTAAAATTAATGGGGTGCAACGATAGGATACTATGACTGTTATGTTGTGATAATTTTGTATGACTTTATGGATTGATTCATGATAGTGTCTTGATCTTGTGAACATAATACTTCGATGATGATCGGTCGTATGAATGTTAGTTATATAATTAGGATAAGTACGTTAACAGTGTCTCAATGATCATTGTTCGATTAGAATTGTATGTGAATTGGAAACTGTCATGTTATGGTGGTCAATGATTGTCTCCATGTAGGGTTGTTTAATTTGCAAAGTAACCGTTGTCTGATCTTGTGATCCTTCAGAAATTATGTAACTGCTAACTGTTGATATTCGATCAAGGTGTTATAAAATGTAACTCGACGAAACATAGGGATATTTCGTCAAATCCTGTATCGACGAAGGATGGGTGTTTTGCCGAACACCAACACGACGAAGAATAGGGATCTTCGTCGGAGTTGTTCACGACGAAGAATAGGGGTTCTTCGTCGGACGGTTCTTCGCCGAAGGGTAATCTGTTGGGCTTGGACTTGATTAGTTTCCCAGTTAACTGTTGTGTGATTATTGTGTGTTATATATGGGATGTGGACACATGTATGAACTGAGTATACGTTATGTGATGCATGGTAGTGCTCGTGATGAATGTGATCTCTGAAATACGTGGCATAATTGTTAAATAGTGAAACTAATTGTTATTGGTAACCTCGGTAGGGTTGATTGACGAACTGGGTGGTAACTTAGCATACCGAGCAATCCAAGGTGAGTTCATTCCTCTTGAGCATGTGTCCCGGTGGGTGGGACAGTCATTGGGTATCCCTTAGAGCAATAGGTTTTTGGGTAAATCAATTGGGTATTCCTGAGAGGAATACATCTTGTGGGTAATATTTGGAATGTTGGATAATACACTCATCCTATCACCTTTAAGTCCCATCTTGTTTGTTACCTGAGAGGTAACGGGGTATTAGTTGTTAGCGCTATCTAGGTTTGGCACCCTCACCCTGTACCTGAGAGGACATGTGTGAACTAATGACTCAGTCATGCCCAATGCTTTGATAGGAGCATTGGGGAAAGGGCAAATGAAATCAGGAGCCGTCTTGTATTCGAGTTATTATCAACATTATAATCAATGAACTGAACTAATCACTTGGTAACTAATGTTTTCGTAAAACTATGAACTCACCAGCGTTGTCTGATACACTTGTTGCATGCTCGCAGGTAGTTAGGTACGATGGACAAGGAACTTGCATATCTGGATGGCTGGAGTGGTCATGGGTTGTGCTACTTGGATATACAAGACTTGTTTACTGATTTTTACATCCATTGGTTTTGAAACATTGAACAGAGTTCTACTATTTGCTTCCGCTGAACGTATTTGAATTGGATTATGTTTATGAAAGTTTTATCATTAAATGGAAACTTTATTTTATAACTTAATGTTAGTTCAATGTGATTGGTGGCTGGATCCTGGTACGTCACACGCCTAGCGGGGTCACCGCTTGTGGTATTTTTGGGGGTGTGACAGTTTGGTATCAGAGCCACTGGTTATAGTGAACTAGGTTTTAAAAACGTTTTTATAAAACCAGACTATAACCGAACAGTTCAGAAAGCGACCATGACACTCAACTCCAGATTGCAAGGTCCGTCTCTCGTTTACTTATTGCACATCATATTTAGTGAACACTTGTGAATGACATTGCATGTGAACGTACACTTAACACTATAGTATGAGTTCTTGTGTTGTAGCCTACGTCATGTGATTGATAGTGTGATACTCCTCTGAATCTTCATGATCTGTGTTGTGGTGTTTGTCTTATTACTCGAATTTGAGGAACCTTTTAGCATAAGTTGGGAGGAGCTGAGATAAACATGCAAATCACATCACTATTATGGGTGCACACATAATAATAACGGGGGTGCATGTGACTCCCAGTGAGGCCTAACGAGTGTGAAAGGGGTTTCGCTCTGTTGTTTGGTGTAAACTTGTAGTCCGTAGAAGTCATCATGGGGTTTGACTCTTACCTTATCTCGACTCTTAACCCTGCTCCTTTCTTATATAGAATCATGAGCGGACGAGGTCATGGACGTGGTCACATTGCGATGACTCAGGATGAGTTGACAAATTTGATTAACACCCGTGTGGCTGAGGCTTTGGCAGCCTATCAAGCTGGTACGATATGTGCCAATTACTCTTTATTCTTGTGTCGCGTACACAACTCTTACCCGTATGTTGTATTTTCTTTCGTCCTTAGGTCAGCAAGCGAATCAGAATCAAAACAATCCGCCTGCTTGTACGTTCAAAACATTCATGGATTGTAAGCCACAGACATTCAGTGGGACTGAAGGGGCTGTGGGACTACTGCGTTGGTTTGAGAACCAGAATCGGTGTTTGCGATGTCTAACTGTCCTCCTGGGGACAGAGTGAAGTATGCTTTAGGTACACTCGAGGATGGTGCCTTGACATGGTAGAATGCCCAGGTCCAAATGTTGGGTATTGAGATAGCGAATGCGACTACTTGGGACGACTTTAAGGAGCTGATGCGTGAAGAGTACTGTCCACGTGATGAAGTACAGAAACTGGAGAACGAGTATTATGATCTGAAAATGGTTGGGTCTGAGATTGAGGCATACACGAAGCGGTCCCATGAATTAGCTAATATGTGCCCAAATTTATCACGACCTCCACACCGAAGAATCGAGCTGTACATCAAGGGATTAGCCCGCAGGTTAAGGGCTTGGTTACTACAGTGAACCTCAACAACTTAGCTCAGATTATCCGCTTAGCTCACAAGATCACAGATCAGGAGGTGAAGCGTGGCTCGCTACCACCGCGTGTTTCTACTACTGCCACTACTGCCACAGCTACTACCCCCGCTACTGACAGCAAACCTAAGTGGAATGAGGTGGACAAGGTGTCCAACTCGAATCAGTGACAGAAGAGGCCAGACAACAGTATCAACCGCAGTTTTAGCCAATCGTCTTCTGTGAATCAGAACCAGAGCAACAATTCGAATCAGGGCTCCTATGAGGGAAAGCAACCGAAGTGTAACAAGTGTGGCTTCCACCATCGCGGGCCGTGCACCCGGGTATGTCACGGGTGCAACAAGGTGGGTCATATGGCTAGAGACTGTAGGGTCTCACTCCCAAGGCAGCAGCAACAGCAACCCCCATAGCAACAGCAGCCACAGCAACAGGAGAGGCAACAGCCTCAGCAGAATCTGGGTAATCACAAAGGGTGCTTTCAGTGTAGAGACGAGGGTCATTTCAGGCGGGATTTCCCTCAACTAAATCAAAATGCTGGCAACAACAACAGTAACACTGGGAATAACATAATTGGAGGAAATGGTGCGCGTGGGAAAGTATTTACCATTAGCGCGGGGAAGCTCGCAATGACGGCAACGTTGTGACCGGTACATTTTCTGTGAATGATCTTTTTTCTTCTATTTTATTCGACTCTGGTGCCGATTGGAGTTATGTATCTTTGGGGTTCAGTCGTCAGTTCGGGTTAACTCCTACACCTCTTGTAAATAAGCACGTAGTGGAATTCGCTGATGGTAACTCGATTGAAGCTTGACATGTTCTTTTTTGCTGTAAACTTGATCTTTCCATGCTAAAGGTTTCCTTCATTGGTAGCAAATGAGCTGATTTGGTTAATCGGTCTACAATTACCCAAATTGCATCGTTACCTTTCCTGGGTTTGGGTAACTTAGTAACAAAGTCCATTGTTATTAGTTCCCATTTCCATACGGGCATTTCTAACTGTTGAAGTAAACCTGAAGGTTTCTGGTGTTCTGCCTTAATTTACGAACAAGTTAGACATTTAGAAACATATCTAGCTATGTCCTTTTTCATTCCTATCCACCAGAAGTTGTTCCTTAAATCTTGATACATCTTGTTATTACCAGGATGCATCGTATATCTAGATTTATGGGCTTCCTCTAGAATCTTATCTCTTAAATCTCCTTGCCTAGGTTCCCAAATTCTTGGCTTATGGAATTTCCAAATTCTACCAGCCCCTTGCTCTAACTCCGTTTTCCTTCCTTTCATTCCTTCAGCATCATGCTTGATTGCTGTTTCCTGAACGTTCTTCAGTTGTTCCATGAGATCTAATTGGAGATTTAATCTAAGAGCACGAACTCGCCTATGCTTCTCATGGTATTTACGACTTAGAGCATCTGCTACTACTTTAGCTTTTCCTTCATGATATTGAATATCACAGTCGTAGTCGCTTAGAATTTCCATCCATCTTCTTTGCCTCATGTTTAATTCTTTTTGCCCAAATATGTATCTTAAACCTTTATGATCTGTGTAGATAGTAAACTTACTTCCATACAGACAATGTCTCCAAATCTTAAGGGCAAAAATTATTGCTCCTAACTCTAAGTCGTGGGTCATATAATTTTCCTCGTGCTTTTTCAATTGCCTTGATGCATACGCAATTACCTTTTTGCGTTGCATTAGCACACATCCTAATCCCAACTTAGAAGCGTCGCAGAAGACCTCAAAATCTTCTGTTCCGTCTGGTAAGGCCAGAATTGGGGCATTTGTTAATCGTTGCTTCAAAATCCTAAAGGCCTCTTCTTGCTTGGGTCCCCATTCAAACTTAATAGTTTTACAAGTTAGCTTAGTTAGTGGAACAACTATCTTAGAAAAGTCTTTAATAAAACGCCTATAATACCCAGCTAATCCAAGAAAACTTCTAACTTCGGTAGCTGATTGTGGGACCTTCCAATTGGTGATTGCTTCTATCTTGGAGGGATCTACGTGAATACCTTCATGATTCACCATGTGTCCTAAAAATTGCACCTCTTGTAGCCAAAATTCACACTTCTAAAATTTGGCGTAAAGCTTTTCCTTTCTTAATAGTGCTAAGAGTGCATGCAGGTGTTTGGAATGCTCGTCCTGGCTTTTGGAATAAATAAGTATATCGTCGATGAAGACAATTACGAATTTATCCAAATACGGCTTACAGATTCTGTTCATCATGTCCATGAATGCTGTAGGAGCATTTGTTAGTCCAAATGGCATGACTGTAAACTCGTAGTGACCATACCTAGTCCTGAAAGCAGTTTTAGGTATGTCTTCTTCCTGTACTTTTAGCTGATGGTATCCGGAGCACAAATCTATCTTAGAGAAGTATCTAGCTCCCTGAAGTTGATCAAAAAGATCATCAATCCTAGGTAATGGGTATCGATTCTTAATAGTAACCTTGTTCAATTCCCTATAATCGATACACATCTGCATCGAACCATCCTTCTTCTTCACAAACAACACTGGTGCTCCCCAAGGGGATGAACTAGGTTGTATGAATCCTTTGCCTAGAAATTCATCTAACTGCTTTTTCAGTTCTAACATTTCGGTGGGTGCTAACCGATAGGGTGCCTTAGCTATTGGTGTAGTTCAAGGAATTAGATGAATTCTAAACTCCGCTTCCCTATCTTGTGGTAGTCCAGGTAGCTCTTCTGGAAATACATCCGGGTATTCTGATACTACTGGAATTTCCTTAAGTTCCTTACTTCTAGTGTTAATGATTACCGAAATCATATACACTATTCCTTGTTTTCGTTCATAACTAGCAATTTTCATTACGGAAATGAACTTCATTGGTTTACGCGGCTTATCTCCTGAAATCAAAATTACTTCTCCTGCGGGTATATGAATTTCTATGGAATTCTTATCACAGAGGATTCGAGCATGGTTGGCTACTAACCAATCCATTCCTAATATGACATCGAATCCAGCTAAATTCATAGGTAACAGGTTTGCAGAAAATTTATGGCCTGAGAGTTCTATCCTTCCTTCTTGAAGAACCTTATCTATATTAACAGGATTTCCATCTGCCGGTTCTACCGTATAAATCTGCCTAAGTTTGGTTAAAGGTTGCTTAAGAGCCTGGCAGAATGAAGTATTTATAAAACTTTGGTTTGCACCAGAGTCAAATAATACTTTTGCGTAAATGTCATGCACAAGAAACGTACCAGCTATCACATCCGGAATCAGATCTGCTTCCTGGGTTGTCAGCTGAAAAGCTCTTGCGTTCTTCTTCTTGGTTCCTTCAGTAGGTTTAGCCTTGTTATCAGCTGGCTTGACCAGTTTAGGGCATTCTAGTCTAAAATGTCCAGCTTCTCCGCAATTGAAGCAAATCATTGATTTCTTTTTGCATTCATGCTCTCGGTGCCCTGGTGCCTTGCAGAAATTACACTTCTCTTGACATTTACCAAAATGTTTCTTTCGGAAGTTTCTATAGAATGGAGGTGTGGAAGATTACCCAGTTCCCTTTTTCTTGAAGTTGCTATTAGTATTACCCCCACAGAATCCTTGGGTAATTTTCTGGGCCAATTCCTTTTTCCTATTTTCTTCCCTTGTGCGTACCAGTCTGTCGGTTAAGGTGTTGGCCAATTCCACCGCATTGTCAATTGTGCGGGGTCTCGCAGCTTTAACTATATCACGAATCTCACTAATTAGCCCCCAAATATGGCGAGAAATAAGCATCGGTTCTGCCGAGGCCAGAGTTGGTACAATTCTAGCATACTCAAAAAATTTCGAAGTATACCCCCGACAATCCACATCTACCATCCGGTGATTTAGGAACTTATTTGTCATTTGTTCCTTTTTATAGTCAGGACAAAATTTTCTTTCCACCAATCCCTTAAATTCCTCCCAACTCATGGCATAAGCCACGTCACTTCCCTTAGCCTGCAGCACTGTATTCCACCATTCTAACGCCTCTTCTTTGAAAAGGTGGGAGACATACATAACCTTGTCTTCCTCTGCGCACTTACTGATTTTAATTACTGCTTCGGTCTTTTCTAACTAGCGCAATGCGGTAGGCGCCCCTTCATTGCCTGCAAATTCGACTAGCTTACAGGCAAGGAATTCTTTATAAGTGCAACCGGGTGTTGCAACTTTCATTTTCTTAAGGAATGGGGCTTGAACCACATTATTATTATTGCCGCCACCGTTTACACTGTTACTAAAATCATCGTCGCGAGTACGTTTGCTATTGTTGGATTGCGAAAGTTCAGCAGGATTCTTAACAGCAGCGACGATTGCCGGGATAGCGTTGGCTATTCCCTGAGCAACGATATTTTTCTATATCTTGCTTATTAAGAAAATGGTCTTCATTATTTTGTTCAGATTGATTAACTTCGTTTTCCGGTTGATTTTCTGCGTTTTCCATCTGAATAATTAACAATATATGCAAATTATTGTCACAAAATGGATAGTAACCAAACACAATAGAGCAATCACAGAAACAATTTAAGTCAACACGTATAGCCAAAATTGTCGACCTTGCGACATTCATATATTTTTATAATAGTATGCATCCGTACACACCTAATATTTACAGATGTTTTATTTTAGTTATTATTATTCAATATTATATTATTGGATATACAAACATTATTACACATAGCATTATTATTATACAAACATTCACCCCCAGTTAGCTGGCCTTTCAGAAACGACGTTCCCTCTCGTCATACTTCCACGTGATGTTTTCCCCTACTTCCCGAATCCGGTTTCCCGCATCCACCAGTTCCTCGCCATAGCGGCGTAATTCGGTAACATTCTCTGCGCTCATAGGTGGGAAAGGTGCAGGTTCAGGATCAAACTGGGGAAAATAAACATTGGGGTTATTCATGAAGTTCTGAAAATGCCAGTCGCTCATCCACCACTCTTCCAACTGCCCTTTAAAAGGTTGTGGGTTGACAATAGGGTCCGGAATAGAAGGTTCCAGATTAATTGGAACTTCAGATTGGGCAGGGAAATTCAAAAGGTTTTCGTCGGCAGGTCTGATGAGGTCACAATTTGCCAGTTTCCTATCAAGTTCTTCCCAAGGTGGCATCTCCTGGGCTTGACTGAAACTTTCCCCTACTTCCTTTCCTTTTCCTTTGTCTTTTGGATCCTCTGTCTTTTTCACCTTCTGGGCTGCTGGTGTCACACCCTGACTTTTGCGGAAGCGTGGTTATTGGTGTGACTTCTTAATACCATAGCATTCAATCATAACAATGCTATATGATAAAACCAAAAGATATTCATCCATAAAAATTAAGTTTGAAAATACCACAACACACTTGTTTGAAACATCGACACCAAATTTAAATTACAAACCATAATATGTTTTAATGAGTTCACGAAGACTCGACAACATAACTTAAACCAACCCGAGCTTAGGACCATGTATCTCGTCCAGGAGTAACATACATCTCCTAAACCCTACGACCTTGGATGACATCTTTTATTTAAACGCAACTTGAAAACATGCAAACACCTGCCAGATCCACTCAGTTCCCTGAAATACATGTAGTTTAAAAACATCAACAAAAGTTGAGCGAGTTCATGCGTTTGTGTATGAATAAACCTTTAAAGTATGTCTTGTATGTATGTATGTATGTCCCTGGTATGTAGCAATAAGGAAAAACAGATCACCAATGGTTTGCAAGGCCAATGGTATGTGTGAAATGGTGCAGGAAAACTCAAACCTAGCAAATTTGTCTCCGGGAATAAGACATAGTCACCACATGGGCCACCCTGGTCCGCATGGGTGTGGGCTCGCTACAACCAAATAGATCTATCACTTATGTCCCTCGGTCCTACGACGATGATTAATGGCCTTAAGTGTTATACCCACCACTCACATGATCAAGCAATAACCCTCCTTAAGCTAATCATACCATGTATAAAACGTTTGTAAACAATTGTAACATGTATTTCACCCCCGAAGTTATAAAACTGAAAACAGTTAAAAGAAAAGGGGGACATGAACTCACAGTATTGCGTCTTCAGAATCGTAACCCAAATTTCTTCAGCAACCACGACTACCTACAATGTACCACTGTCTATTAGACGAACGGGTCGTGCCTTGGCTTAGAGTTTAACGTTTTTGAGTTACGTTCCTTATGTTCCCAATATTATTCGAAGTTATAATTACTTGTTAAAATAATAATTATTTTAACTTTAAATTATATTTAATTTTGGAATAATTGTTTAAACAGTATTTTTGTATTAATACTTCTCAAGTATTTATTTTCTTATTACCTTCCCAAGGATGGGGGTATCTCATACATGTATATTTGTATTTGTGGCTCGAAAACAATATATTTTCAAGTCTTATCTTAGAAAATATATATAAACTTATTTTTTCCAAAAATAATGTATTTCAAGAAAATGTATATTTTTCCCAAAAATCATATATCTTCTAAATATACTAAGAAAATATATTTTTACTTCCAAAAATAATATATTTTTTCCCTTGTCAAAAATATGATACAACTTTGTAATATTTACAAAAATCATATTTTCATTTCTTGTATCCAAAATAATATTTACCAAAAATATATTTGTAACGGTATTTTCCGGAATATTTTGTAAGTTACGTTCTTGCGTTCGATTTCACAATATTAAGTGTGTAACTTATATACTTATTCCTTGTGATTTTTGGTAATACTTTGGATTGTAATTTCCTGGTATTATGTTAAGTTATATTATTTTACCCTAAAATAATATAACTATTTCACAAAGTATACAAATATTCACACAAGTGTCTTAATATACATATATATTCTAAATATATATTTACCCATTTTTATTTATAAAAACCAACCTCCAATACTTGTATTTTGTAACAAAATCTATGGCAAAGTTTATATTGAAACTTATGATCAAAATACTCTTGTAAATATTTGTTAGAAAATATTTCTTCAAGTGTTTATATTTTTAGAAAATTTTTCCATAGTTTCCCCTAAAAATGGAGGTGTCCATGCTATCAAAGCATATCATTTTCTTTTCAAAATCATTACAAACAATCAACAATCAACCTACACTTACCAAGTGCCACATTAATGCTATTTACATAACAATCATGAACTTGATCTTTCATAAAAACTTGTAGTAACTTGGTAGTGTGTTTAGTAAACTTAGTTACCCTTTAAAGTGTGTTTATTTCTTTCAAAATCTCATTCTTGGAAGATTTAGGTGTTTACAACTTGTAAACATATTTTACAAAAATGCTTCTTTATGAAATCTTCTTGTTTCTCTAGTGTTTCTACACTCGTTTTATCACCAAAAATAGTGTAAGTTTAAGTATGAACCAAGATTTCCTAAAAATCATATTTTGAACTTGGTTCTTTTGGAAAAACCATCCATAAATCTTAGATCTATAAGGTTATCAACTCACTTGATTATTATTTTTCAAGAATTCATTTTATTTTTCAAGTTCATGATTACACATGAGGATGATCATCTTGTTTCATCACATAATCATCCTCTCACTTGCTAGATCATGTGTTTAATCACAATCTAGCAAGCTCCTTATGATGATCAGCATCATAATCTTCAAGAAAATAGCAATCAAGTATCATTCATACACTAAACAACATAGTTCCATCATGATTTCATCATATATAAAGCTTATGTTCATGCTTCTTGATTATGTTTCTTTTAGTGTTCATCAAGTTTATCAATGTACATCATCATTTAACTAACAACATATGAAGTAAATAAGGATCATGAGAGTCTTACAACTAGCACAAAGGCTAGGGAAGAACACAAGATGATGGTGATGACAAAAGTGATGGATAAAAGCAATTGATGGAGGTCCTTCAAGATCCACAAGCACTAAGCTCCTTTGTATGGCTCCTTACACCTTAGAATGATCTTGGAATGAATGGATGATGGATGAAAAGTGGTGGTGGTGTGGGTGTGGTTCTTGACCGAGAATGGGAGGAGAGGGAGAGAGATGAAGGGTGTTGTGAAGTGTGAGAGATGTTGATGATGATGGTTTACTTATAATCCCAATTTGGCTTTTAACCAATGGTTCATGTGTTCCCATAGTACACAACATATCCTTAATCAATCTTTAGAGGATCAAGTAAGATCAAATGAGATTTAGTGGAGATTTTGGTGGGGTCATTGTGACCGTCCACTTAAGGAGGGGGGGTCTTGGTTGGGTTTGTGTAACACCTCGAAAATTCGTGTTCAATGAAATAACGACACGTGTCATGTAAGACAAAACGCGTTGTAAACCCGGATTTAATAAAGATGTTTTGGCAGGATTTAAAAGTGTCGTCATGTTAAATTTCACCTCTGAACGACCTCATTTATAAATCCCAATACCCAATTATATTTTTCAAACATCTAATATATCCTAAATCCAGAAATTCATTGACGATAAACGAATTCAAAGTGCATGATAGGTTCCTATGAAAATTTCTATGGTTAACCTTCTTGTTCGGCACTTTTGAAAAGGATCCAAGCAAACATAACATAATGGTATGGTATGTAATTGTTAAAAACCCATAATAGAGGTCCCAAACTGACAAAACAAGGTCCCAAAGTCGAATTATGAGGTTTCCCTTTCGAATGCATGAAGGAACAAGATTTTTGGCTGCTGATGATTTGTTGCGCACCGCAACAAATAATTGTTAGGGTGCGCAAGCTAAGCCCAGCTCCAACAGAATTGCCTGTTTGCTGTTAAACGCGAAATTTGACCTTTTATCTGATTTTCCTCATAACCCTTGGCCCCTAAACAACCCCTAAACATCTAGGGACACTTGTTAAGATGTTGTGGTCACTTGTAGACTTGTGTGTCAAGAATTTGTGGTGATCTAAACACTATATAAGGCCACTAAGTTGCAACACATTCTTCACACTTCACTTGTGCAATTCTGGAGCTTTTGGGAGCTTAAGAGCAGACACAAGATCTTCCTAATCAAGCTTAGGACTTTAGTAAGTTTTCTAATCCTTCCTTAGATTAAGTTTTAGCTTAGTTTAGCTTAAAAGTCAACCGTCGTAATTAAAGGTTGACTTAGCGATTAATCACTAATGGTCCAGTGATTAATCAAATCAAAGGTAGTTATAAGTTGGTAATTATGTGGGCTTTAAACCCTTAAAAGGGCATCCACTGATTCCCATCCTAACTAGGTCATTGTCGAGTCAAAGATGATTAGAAAAAGTCAACAAAAATGTAATCTTTCGTTTAACGCATAATTAACGATGTAAAAGGTGTGTAACCTATTTTATCATTCATATAACTTGATAATAAGCATAAGAACTTGTCTAAGCTTGTTTGATTCGACAACTTTCTGTTTTGAACCGATTCGGAACCGAAAGTCGCAAAGCTTTGACTTTTGCTTTGACTTCAGTTCTGACCCGTTTTAGTATGATTTGGAAATGCCTTAGAGCTTCCTTAGGACCAGGCTACATGTTAGCATAACCCTCTGAGGTTGGTTCATTAATTGACCCATTCGTTTACGCGTTTCCGTTAATTGCTCATATGTTGACCATTATTCCCTTATTACCTTAAAACGTGATTTATGAAAATGTAAAAGTGTAGAAACCTTAGTTACTGATATATAAACTTGTATGCAAAGTTTGACATCAATTCGAGGTCTAGATTGAGAGTTATGCTCATTAGCGCAAAATAGAAGCTTTATGTTAATTAAACGGCGTAATTAGCGTATAGCCTAGTTAAGCCTATTTTTTGATATCAAAATCTTTACCCACTGATGTAATATATTATTTTGGGATTTTTGAAGATTTTTAATTAATTTTAGGCTGAGCATAACTTGTAGTCGTAGGCTTAATCCGGTAATTGTCGGTTTTGCCCTTACAGGCCATAAAATGAGTTTTACGTATCTAAACGACTCCAAACCTTTTGCTACTGATTAGATATGTTAAATAAATTATTTTAGGTCTTCTGGAATAATAAAAAATATCAGCTTTATGTATCGAACCCGTAAACGGCTCTTAGTCGCCTTATTAAGCGTTTTTAACGCATAGTATGTATTAAAACTATATTAAACATACCCGGGTTGATACCTACTGATATCTTAGGCAAAATATAATATTTTAACAGTAAGCAAAGGTTGATAAACTCAGACTTCATTTTTGAGCTTTTCGGCTTATGTGAAATTACCGAAATGCCCCTACGGCGCATAGTTGGTTATAAATGATAGATTTCACACATATACTTTATCCTACTGTTATAACTTATAAAAATAAGTATTTTTTCTGATTATATCAGACCTGTAACTGAGGTAAATATTTAAACTCTTTTATAACCTTTTAAATGACCAAACTACCCCTACGGGGCAAAGTTCGTGTCTAAATACGTTTCGGGCATAATGAAAGGCATCTTACTGATGTCACAACATATTTGAGGCATAAATTAACTTAGGAAACTTGTACATAGTTCTCATGAATACCCGTCACGCCTATTACGCGTACGGTTCGGTTTATGTAACAAGTTTATATGAATTAGCCGAAACGAGTCAAACCTTATTGGTTTTATCTCAAAATCCAGAATGTGTATGAAATACCCATTTAAGACAAGTCTTCAAACTTGTCGGGTCTAAAACACATTCTATTCCGGTCTTCGCTTAATCGTGCGTCTGAACCGTATATTCCCTTAAGACTAACCGGTCTAAGCTTAAGCTAAATTAAAGACCCGTTAGCATTCTAATTGGTTATTTATACCATCATTCCAGACTAGAGCATTTCGGTAAATGGTACCTACGCTTACTTAAGTGAATACGGCTGAGTTATTAGATTCTTGCTAATTAAGACAGGAGCTAGCTCAGGTAAATACTCTTAACTTATTTTCCCTATACGGGCTTGGGATACGGTACTATAAAAGTACCGCTTGGTTGGGTGTGTAGTAATTTAAATCGGATTGTGATTGATGTACTTACAACCCGTTTAATATGTATTATTTGGTGTATGGCCTTTGGGGGTTAATGACCATGTCCCGGATATCCTTGGCATCATTCGAAGTAATGGCCACGACTTAAGCACGGGGTGTAGGCATACACCTGACAGCTGCATTATGTAAAAACTGGTAATCCACTCCGAGGTATCATCCTTGTGGGCATTATACCGGAACTGGTAATCCACTTAGAGGATGATAGCCTGTGGGCATTATACCTGTGGCGTGTCAGTTAATCTAGTCCGGCCCTACAAACCGGCCCTAACGGACGACAAATAAGTAAAACTGTATACAAGATTATATACAAATAATTTTCCCAAGTTAAAAAGGTTAATTTGCCTCTGTGCATTTTAATCAAATTATAAAAGATATTTTGTGCCACGTGCATTCAAACCAATTTTCTTAAACTCTTTTCAAATGAGTCGGTTGAGTGTATTTACCAGTGAAAACTGACGTATTTTCCAAAAAGGTTAAGTGACAAGTACTGAACGAAATTGGCTGGAAGCTCAGGACGCTAATAAGGAATCTTGCAAGTTCTAGGCGTCTAAAGTCTGTTGAACAAATGATATGTTTAAAGATCCGCATGTGGATCCTTTAGTTTCCGTTGTAATACTGGATATTACTTTATATTCGGAATGTAATAATAATTACCTTTTGCTTCCGCTGTGCATTTATATAATTGTGTTGTTTGACTATTATGTTGCCAACCACGTCACGATACTCCCCACCGGGCCCACCGGTGACACGTGGAAATCGGGGTGTGACAGGTTGGTATCAGAGCCAACACTGAGTGAATTAAACGCTAGCCTTTTGCGTTTAATCTCAGTTACACAATTGCACATTCTTGAGTCTAGACAAGAACATAAGACAAATCCAAATTCGTTTCATTGTCTTTTAACTACTTCCTTGATTATTTTTCTGATTAGCCTTTGCATGGGCAAGTCATTTTTATTAGAAGTCCCGTTTAGGGCAACCATATACTTGTTTAAATTTTAAAAGGAACGATTATGTTTAAAAATATCATTCCTATATTATAAGATCTACCATTATAATAAAATGGCAAAATCTAAAAAGGACGAGACCTAGCCATACGTCACATTAAGACAGGGCCAAGATGGTAGTTCCACAATTAGATTCGGATCCTTGCTAACAGTTCAATTTAGAAATTGTTCTGCGTTAATTATTAAAAAGAATCTAAAGGGTAAAACCTAGCTTAAGTGTCACTACAGACAAGGCCAAGATGGTAGAACCTATACAAGAGATTCAAATCCTTATTAAACATTTGAAAGCATATTAACATGCTTGACAAAGTGTGATGCGATAAAATCACATAAGTCATTTTTTTTGGGTTATTCTAAAATCCCTTATTTATATAATCATCCCATATGGATGAAGTGCCCACGGGCTATAATTAACGTCCTCTGGGACTAAAGACAGTGGTAGCCTACAACTCCCTGTCAAGGAAAGGTAATGAACGTTGGTTCAAACCTCAAATGCTTCGATTCTCTGAAATCCTAGCATATAATTTATAATTGTCCATATGACTTGGCCTTTGGTGCCACGAATAAGACTGTTACTGTTTTATAATTAGGATAACTTATTATAGAAATCCTAAAAAAATTTGATTAATAAATTAACCAAATATGGTCTCTGTTTACCATGGTTAATGAATTACCCTAAGGGGCAATTCCATAATAAACTCCCAAATAAACTATTGTCCTTGTTTTCTGCAACAGTTCAATTGAAATGGCTAACTCAGACGAGGGTAATAGTCATCCAGCGGAGGTTAATAATGACGCCCGAATTAATCTAACTAGTGCGGAATTAAAAGCGATCATAGACGGCGCAGTTACACAGGCTTTGGAAAGGCAGTATGATGAGTATAGTGGGACTCGTAGTAGGACCCTATCTACACAGCCTTCAAAGCCACCGTCCAATAACGACGAACCGAAGAAAAATGATGACCGATACTCCTCAAACCACAGTGCTCCATCTCAGCAGGTCATACTGAATAAAGGACCCCTTGCTAAGGGTTGCTCCTATAAATATTTCGTTTCCTGCAAACCCCGGGATTTCACTAGGGAGAAAGGAGCCATCGATTGTATGACATGGCTGGATGAGATGGATACGGTTGTTGATATCAGCGGATGCGCTGAGCGAGACGTGGTCAAGTTTGTGTCGCAGTCTTTCAAGGGTGAAGCTTTAGCATGGTGGAGATCTCTGATTCAAGCCACCGGGAAAATCCCACTGTACAATATGTCGTGGGATCAATTTGTTGCCCTTATCAGGGAAAATTTCTGCCCTCAGCATGAGGTGGAGAAGATAGAGTCCGATTTTCTATCCTTGGTGATGACAAACCTCGACTGTCAAGCTTACCTAACGAGCTTCAACACTATGTCTCGGTTGGTTCCATACCTGGTAACCCCGGAACCAAAACGGATAGCTCGTTTTATCGGTGGTTTAGCCCCCGAGATCAAGGCAAGCGTAAAAGCTTCTCGGCCAGCGACTTTTAGATCAGTAGATGACATTTCCTTATCCCTTACTTTAGATGCGGTCAGATTGAAATCGCTAAAGAAATATGAAGAAAGTAAGAGGAATCGTGAGGATGATAACTCACGAGGGTCAGAGAAGAAGCACAAGGGAAACACTGATTCTAAGAAGTCTGGGTTTGGAAGGAACAGTCAGCGAACAGAGGAGAAGCCAAAGTGCACGACTTGTCAAAGACGCCACTTTGGAAAGTGCAGATCTGAATCCAATTCTAAGTCTGAATCACCTGCATGTGGGTTATGCAAGTCTAAGGAGCACAAGACTGTTGATTGCAGGAAGATTAAAGATGCCACCTGCTACAATTGCAATGAGAAGGGGCACATAAAGACCAACTGCCCTAAGTACGCAAAGAAGACTGAAGAGGCCAAGAAAGCAAATGCATGAGTCTTCCATACGAACGCCAAGGAGATGATGCAGAATGATAACTATATAGCAGATACCTTTTCATATCAAACAGTTTAGGCATGAATTTTATTTGATACTGGCACACATGACTCTATAATGAATGATAAATGTTGAGAACTATTGTCTCCGCCTGATTAAGACTCCGGTCACTTAATACGAGGTAGAAATTGACCGATGATACTTTAGAAAATGCTCCAACAAATCCTATATTGATATTTAATATCTATTAGAAATCACTCTTTTCTGATACCCTTATGGCAAACTTTCAAACTATCCAAATTCATCAGTATATTAAAGACAGATGTGACATTTTGATCCCCTGTCAAAGAGGTGGTGGACTAGGTCCAACCCTCAAATGCCATTGATGGTCTTTTGTGACCTAGGCTAAGTGATATTAATATATTTTTAAAATAACATTCATTAAGAATGATAATGCCTTTTTGGCCAGTATAGTTTGATGAAACCATGGTTAGTATATGTTAAGGCCATCAGGGTAATGAATAGCAGATGTTGGATTACAACTAAGTAAAGGATTCACCTGGCAATAGGAACAAAATCTCTAGTATGATAAACTCGGATAAGACAACCGTCAATCGCGCCATTGATAATGCGACGAATCTAAATAAAAAACTACAAACGTAAACCTCAATACTAATGGAGTTAATCTCCAGGCTGTGGTTGACACAGCAGTTGGAGGGATCATGGGAAAAGGTCATGAGACAATCCAAAGAGCCAAATGCTTCTCGCTCTAAATCTCATTCAAAAACCATGTTTAATTGCTCATGAGGAGAGTTATATTCACACTTCAAATATGAAGGATGAACCAAAGAAGGAGGATAACTCCTAGAAATATGGGAAAGAGAGCATGTACATGCCTAATAAAAAGCAACGTAAGTTCAGTAAGAAGCCTGTATACCTCAGAGACTGCTTCAGCATTATTATATCCATTAGGAATCCGTTTTTTTTCGATATCCTAGTTCCGTTAAATATAAGGACTCAATATGGTGATAAAAATCGATTGGTTACCTTAAAAATCAAGCCCATATTGTGGGTGATAAGAAGCGATTAATTATCAAGACTCCTTATGAGACAACCCTCATAATTACATGTATCCGTACGATTAATTAATATTAAACATAAAAAATGGTGGAATTGGCCGTCCCCGGAATCGAACCTGGGTCTAGGCCGCACCCTTTCGCGCGCCTAGCCAACCGAGCTAGGTGCCTAGTTTGTGAAAATTTCCATTCTGATTAAATATAAGCACATATAGTTGATATCTCTTTAATCTCTATCGATTTCGAATACCAAATGGTATGACAAAAGCGCTATATGAGGATTGGTGTATCTTAATAAGTTCCATAGATTGCTTCCATGCCTGATCAGTATAGAGGTTTAATGCATGGGACCACAAAGATATCCCAATGATCATATGGTACTAAAGTCAACTAATGGTATTCAAAGAAGATATCCAGAATGGAATTGTCCAAATAAATATTCCCTGGTAAAGAAATATGTGAACTCGTAACATAAATGTGTCACTTATTAGACACGAGCGTTGATGAGTGAAATGGAGCCTGAGATAGGGAATCTCAATAATCTCCTTGTACCTTGATTAGCTTCTCCTAAGACTACCCTGTTTACCTCCCAAGAAGCAGTAGCGTTAAGATTTATATCCCATTAAGGCCGTATTATTATGAAATCTCCAAGACGGCTAGTACCATCATTGGGAGAACCGAAAACCTGATTAAGTAAATTTTAAGATAGGAGATTCATATAGCCTAACTCGATATTCTGAGAGTTTGATGTTGTTAGATAAGAAAGACGGTTCATTTTGCTTATGCACTCATTACCGCAACCCTATTTTAACAACAATTAAGAATTTCCCTCAGCTACCCAGGATCGTCGAGTTGTTCGACTAACGACAAGGATTAGCTATTCCTTAAAATTTGTTAAGTAGTGGTTGGAATAACCATCTCACCTTAAGATAAGCATTTCTATAATAGTTGATATGCAAGCATCAAGGTTGCTCCTTTGGAGACCTTGTAAAGATAAAATGATAAACATCTATTGTAGGGGCAATAGATTGGTAAGTTCAATTACCAGGATCTGAGGGCAAATTATTGGTGGATAGGCTTGAAAAAGTCTGTAGCCACCTATGTAGCTAAATGCTTGACATGTGCGCAAGTCAAAGCCGAGCATCAGAAACCGTCAGGCTTGCTGAAACAGCCTGAACTTCCTACGTGGAAGTGGGAAATGGTAACTATGGATTTATCACCAAGTTACCTAAGGCAAGGAAAGGAAATGATACAATATGGGTTATAGTTTATAGACTGACTAAGTCAGCACATTTCTTACCCATCAAGGAGACTTATAGCTCCGACATGTTAGCCCAGTTATACGTGGATAAGATTGTAGCCTTACATGGCATACCTGTGTCTATTATCTCTGATAGAGATACGAGATACACGTCACATTTTTGGAAGAGTTTCCAACAATCTTTGGGCACACGTTTGAATTTTAGTACGGCTTATCAACCTCAAACTGACGGTCAGAGTGAGCGTACTATTCAAACGTTGGAAGACATGCTACGTGCATGTGCGATCGATTTGGGTGGTAGTTGGGATAAGAACCTACCGCTAATCGAATTCTCCTACAACAATAGCTACCATACCAGCATTAAGGCTGCGCCTTTTGAGGCATTATACGGTAGAAAGTGTAGATCGCCAGTGTGTTGGGCGGAAGTTGGAGATGTCCAGTTATCAGGACCAGAGATAGTCTTCGAAACGACGGACAAGATTGTCCAGATTCGTGACCGTCTCAAAGCTGCTCGAGATAGGCAGAAGAGTTACGCTGATCCAAAGCGTAAAGCTTTTCACTTCGGAGTAGGTGATAAAGTGTTGCTTAAAGTGTCACCCTAGAAGGGAGTGATGCGATTTGGTAAGAAAGGCAAGCTAAGCCCGAGATACATAGGACCTCTAGAGGTTATCGAACGTGTCGGGTCAGTTGCCTATAAGTTAAACTTACCTGAAGAGTTCAGTGGAATTCACAATGTGTTCCACATCTGTAATCTGAAGAAGTGCTTCGCTGATGAATCACTGGTAATACCACATACAGATGTGCATATAGGTGAGAGCTTAAAATTAGTGGAAAAACCTTTTGTCGATTGAAGATCGACAGGTAAAGAAGCTTCGAAGGAAGCATGTACCTATTGTAAAGGTCAAATGGGATGCCCATAGAGGTCCCGAATATACGTGGGAAGTTGAATCCACCATGAAAGAAAAATACCCTTATTTATTTCAGTAAATCTCGGGTCGAGATTTATTTTAAGGGGGTGAGGATGTAACACCTTGAAAATTCGTGTTCAATGAAATAACGACACGTGTCATGTAAGACAAAACGCGTTGTAAACCCGGATTTAATAAAGATGTTTTGGCAGGATTTAAAAGTGTCGTCATGTTAAATTTCACCTCTGAACGACCTCATTTATAAATCCCAATACCCAATTATATTTTTCAAACATCTAATATATCCTAAATCCAGAAATTCATTGACGATAAACGAATTCAAAGTGCATGATAGGTTCCTATGAAAATTTCTATGGTTAACCTTCTTGTTCGGCACTTTTGAAAAGGATCCAAGCAAACATAACATAATGGTAGGGTATGTAATTGTTAAAAACCCATAATAGAGGTCCCAAACTGACAAAACAAGGTCCCAAAGTCGAATTATGAGGTTGCCCTTTCGAATGCATGAAGGAACAAGATTTTTGGCTGCTGATGATTTGTTGCGCACCGCAACAAATAATTGTTACGGTGCGCAAGCTAAGCCCAGCTCCAACAGAATTGCCTGTTTGCTGTTAAACGCGAAATTTGACCTTTTATCCGATTTTCCTCATAACCCTTGGCCCCTAAACAACCCCTAAACATCTAGGGACACTTGTTAAGATGTTGTGGTCACTTGTAGACTTGTGTGTCAAGAATTTGTGGTGATCTAAACACTATATAAGGCGACTAAGTTGCAACACATTCTTCACACTTCACTTGTGCAATTCTGGAGCTTTTGGGAGCTTAAGAGCAGAAACAAGATCTTCCTAATCAAGCTTAGGACTTCAGTAAGTTTTCTAATCCTTCCTTAGATTAAGTTTTAGCTTAGTTTAGCTTAAAAGTCAACCGTCGTAATTAAAGGTTGACTTAGCGATTAATCACTAATGGTCCAGTGATTAATCGAATCAAAGGTAGTTATAAGTTGGTAATTATGTGGGCTTTAAACCCTTAAAAGGGCATCCACTGATTCCCATCCTAACTAGGTCATTGTCGAGTCAAAGATGATTAGAAAAAGTCAACAGAAATGTAATCTTTCGTTTAACGCATAATTAACGATGTAAAAGGTGTGTAACCTATTTTATCATTCATATAACTTGATAATAAGCATAAGAACTTGTCTAAGCTTGTTTGATTCGACAACTTTCTGTTTTGAACCGATTCGGAACCGAAAGTCGCAAAGCTTTGACTTTTGCTTTGACTTCAGTTCTGACCCGTTTTAGTATGATTTGGAAATGCCTTAGAGCTTCCTTAGGACCAGGCTACATGTTAGCATAACCCTCTGAGGTTGGTTCATTAATTGACCCATTCGTTTACGCGTTTCCGTTAATTGCTCATATGTTGACCATTATGCCCTTATTACCTTAAAACGTGATTTATGAAAATGTAAAAGTGTAGAAACCTTAGTTACTGATATATAAACTTGTATGAAAATTTTGACATCAATTCGAGGTCTAGATTGAGAGTTATGCTCATTAGCGCAAAATAGAAGCTTTATGTTAATTAAACGGCGTAATTAGCGTATAGCCTAGTTAAGCCTATTTTTTGATATCAAAATCTTTACCCACTGATGTAATATATTATTTTGGGATTTTTGAAGATTTTTAATTAATTTTAGGCTGAGCATAACTTGTAGTCGTAGGCTTAATCCGGTAATTGTCGGTTTTGCTCTTACAGGCCATAAAATGAGTTTTACATATCTAAACGACTTCAAACCTTTTGCTACTGATTAGATATGTTAAATAAATTATTTTAGGTCTTCTGGAATAATAAAAAATATCAGCTTTATGTATCGAACCCGTAAACGGCTCTTAGTCGCCTTATTAAGCGTTTTTAACGCATAGTATGTATTAAAACTATATTAAACATACCCGGGTTGATACCTACTGATATCTTAGGCAAAATATAATATTTTAACAGTAAGCAAAGGTTGATAAACTCAGACTTCATTTTTGAGCTTTTCGGCTTATGTGAAATTACCGAAATGCCCCTACGGGGCATTGTTGGTTATAAATGATAGATTTCACACATATACTTTATCCTACTGTTATAACTTATAAAAATAAGTATTTTTGCTGATTATATCAGACCTGTAACTGAGGTAAATATTTAAACTCTTTTATAACCTTTTAAATGACCAAACTACCCCTACGGGGCAAAGTTCGTGTCTAAATACGTTTCGGGCATAATGAAAGGCATCTTACTGATGTCACAACATATTTGAGGCATAAATTAACTTAGGAAACCTGTACATAGCTCTCATGAATACCCGTCACGCCTATTACGCGTATGGTTCGGTTTATGTAACAAGTTTATATGAATTAGCCGAAACGAATCAAACCTTATTGGTTTTATCTCAAAATCCAGAATGTGTATGAAATACCCATTCAAGACAAGTCTTCAAACTTGTCGGGTCTAAAACACATTCTATTCCGGTCTTCGCTTAATCGTGCGTCTGAACCGTATATTCCCTTAAGACTAACCGGTATAAGCCTAAGCTAAATTAAAGACCCGTTAGCATTCTAATTGGTTATTTATACCATCATTCCAGACTAGAGCATTTCGGTAAATGGTACCTACGCTTACTTAAGTGAATACGGCTGAGTTATTAGATTCTTGCTAATTAAGACAGGAGCTAGCTCAGGTAAATACTCTTAACTTATTTTCCCTATACGGGCTTGGGATACGACACTATAAAAGTACCGCTTGGTCGGGTGTGTAGTTATTTAAATCGGATTGTGATTGATGTACTTACAACCCGTTTAATATGTATTATTTGGTGTATGGCCTTTGGGGGTTAATGACCATGTCCCGGATATCCTTGGCATCATTCGAAGTATTGGCCACGACTTAAGCACGGGGTGTAGGCATACACCTGACAGTTGCATTATGTAAAAACTGGTAATCCACTCCGAGGTATCATCCTTGTGGGCATTATACCGGAACTGGTAATCCACTTAGAGGATGATAGCCTGTGGGCATTATACCTGTGGCGTGTCAGTTAATCTAGTCCGGCCCTACAAACCGGCCCTAACGGACGACAAATAAGTAAAACTGTATACAAGATTATATACAAATAATGTTCCCAAGTTAAAAAGGTTAATTTGCCTCTGTGCATTTTAATCAAATTATAAAAGATATTTTGTGCCACGTGCATTCAAACCAATTTTCTTAAACTCTTTTCAAATGAATCGGTTGAGTGTATTTACCAGTGAAAAATGACGTATTTTCCAAAAAGGTTATGTGACAGGTACTGAACGAAATTGGCTGGAAGCTCAGGACGCTAATAAGGAATCTTGCAAGTTCTAGGCGTCTAAAGTCTGTTGAACAAATGATATGTTTAAAGATCCGCATGTGGATCCTTTACTTTCCGTTGTAATACTGGATATTACTTTATATTCGGAATGTAATAATAATTACCTTTTGCTTCCGTTGTGCATTTATATAATTGTGTTGTTTGACTATTATGTTGCCAACCACGTCACGATACTCCCCACGAGCCCACCGGTGACACGTTGAAATCGGGGTGTGACAGTTTTAATGTTAAGTTAGGTAATTTAGTTAGATGTTAAGTGTGTAGGTTAGTGTTTAAGTGTATGATGTGTTATATAGTGTGTTAAGGTGTTCGGGGATCGTAACTAGCTTAGAAACATTAAAACAATGTCTCTAGTATAATTTTGGTGTTTCGGGTAGTGTACGGTTGTTCGGTTAGATACCGGTTCGTTAAAGTGTCAAACTATTTCGTTTAGTGTTCTTTAAGTACTCTTTTGTGACACTTTTGATTCCCGACACTTAGGAAAGAATTCAGGACCACTTAGTCATATTTTTGCATGTTACTAGCTTGTTAAATTGCTGAGTTTTACTGAAATATGCAGAATTATGCACTTTATGTGGGTTTTAGGCACTTCCCGACACTTAAACTATCACCCAGTGAAGCAGTTTTATGGTCCTCACTTTCCTACACACTATACTAGTGTAGTACTTTATCTCTGGCCCTTACGGGGTCTCAAAACACTGTCTGTCTATGCACTGAACATTGTCAGCATTTTTCTTAGTTATTCGCTAACTGTGCTAGTTGTGTTTTGTGCATCATGTATGTCAATAAAGTTTGCATGTGATAATGAGGTGACATTATGTAATATGTGATGCACATGTAAGTATGATGCAGAAATTCAGAAAGCAGTTTAAGTCATCAGTTATAATTTAGCACAGTCATTAAGCACTAATCAATATTAATTAATTGTACGGATACCTCGATTTTTGACAGTTGTCACATTCTCCCCCTGTTAAGAAAATTTCGTCCTCGAAATTTGTACTACCTTAATTCCTTAGGGTTTCATTATGCGTGTATGTATATGAATGATACTGGGGTAGATAATTACAAAACCGAACCTAGTCCTATTCACATCAGGTGAATTCCAAGGATATATTTCAACAACAAGAGTCCAATGGTTACAAGGCATGTGTCCTAGCATTTGATGTCAGAGGACACGAGGTGTATAGATGTATAAACTAGCGTAACTCAGTTAACAGGGGCTTCACAAAAGAGGAGTTTTGACCAATGGATTCTTCGAACAATCGGCCACAATATGCAAGTGTGTCTTTACAAACCATAGCATCCGCTATATGAACATGATCTGTCAACTTTCGAATTTCTAAATGGTAAGGACTAGTGTGTTGACATTCTTGAATTGAGAAAATGCACCAAATGAAATACAAGCGAATCTGGTGTATCATTGTCTTGTCTCGTAGTTGCATCAGGAATGTTTAAATGACAAGTCAAACCGAAGTATGTGTAGTTTTATGTGGAACGGTTGACCATGATTAGCACAAGCTACAAATTTGTAATGACACCACAAGGTGTCATAATTGATATATTTCAACAATAGTGGTGACCGAACAAATTCATCGTGTTTGAAATCAAGGGAAAGTGCACTGAAACAAATCTGAGAATTCGATTTAAACAGTGTCATGGGGTTTTCAATCGAATGTGGATCATCAAAGAACTTCCGTTTCTAGTTGAAGATGGAAAGCAATAAACACTGTAAGGTATTCAATTTATAATGAAAGAATTGTCAGGAGGTACACTGGGATATGAAATGATTCTAGGTACCATTGTCTTAACACACAATTGTGTCAAGATCGCTTTAATTGATAAACAAAACGGATTTAGAACAAATAAATAGACAATTAAATCCGTGTATGAGGTGCGTAACCAAATTAGCGCAAGCTTTAATTTTGTGAAAGTTTCACCGCAAGGTGTCGAATTCAACAAACGATTTAGTGGAGTCGTAGACCAATCAAGTCTACTACGACCCGAAACAAAAGAACCTTTGCAAAAATATTTGAATATGATGCTCTCAATACATCATATGGTGCCTTAAATCGAATATGCAAAATGGATAAGTTCAAGCAATTGAACTTGGTTTCAGCGTAACCTGACAATAAACGTATGTACCAATCAAGGGGAATCTCAGCATGGTTACAAAAATAAACCATGAATGTGACTTGAAAGAAAAGAAGTTTCAAGAGAGTGTGTTAACTTGATAACAAAGGAGCTAACAATTACAAGAATGTAGGTTATTCGAATCATTGACCCATAGTTAGCTTTAGCAAAATAACATTTGAACTTTAACGAAGCGTTTATTCGAAATGGAACCGCATGCGTAACAATTGGTGCATGCGTAACATATAAGTTTCCAAGTGATGAAACAATGAGTATTTGCTAAAATGAAGAAATGATCAAGTATTGAAGCAAATGTGTGTTCACTCTCAGCGAAGAAAATTAACGTGATGCAACTACCATTAAGGGGAGTAGAGGTGCAAACATCTACTTGCTAGAAGCAAAAGTGAAGATTTTAAAGAAAGAAATTTGAGTACATTCTGTTTGGTTAACTAAAATAGCATATCTGTCAGGATAATGGGGTTTGCTTGAGTTCACAGGTGTGGTTCCTAAGTGACAACTTTTACGAGTTTTGACCTGGGTTCCCAAAGGATTAAGCACATGTTTTCTAGATTCTCAAAGTCTCGTATTCTGTGTAAAACTGTTTTGTGCGTTATGCAGGAATCACAATTCTTTTGTGTAGGTTTAAGACAATTTTTTGTCCCACAATTCCCCGGTATACTTTCTTCCTGAATTCACATATAATGGCACTCAATGGTCGATCAGTCTTAAAATAGTAGTTGGATCCTCATAGTTAGTTAAGTAAGTAACTCGTTAATTCTCATCAGGGGTTACCGACTCTTGTTGGTTAGCTCATTCAGCTCCTGGTAGTTGATGCTCATTTGAAAATCATCATCCTTCTACTTGATGAGCAGCACTGGTGTTACTCAAAACGGGTAGCTTGGTCTGTTAACTTCCTTCTCTATCAACTACTGAAGCTATACTGCCAATCCTTGCATCTCTGAAGGTGTAAGTTGCTAAGGTGCATTGACTGCAGGCGCGGCGTCTGGAATCAAATCGATGCGAAGTTCGACTTGTTGTTGAGGAATTAATTCAGACAAGCCTTCAGGGAAGACTTCAGGCTATTCCCTTATCACAGGGATACCTTCCAATTTCGGCTTAGCGGCTTCCTTGTCCACAATGCGTTCTAGGAAGGCAACGCATCCTTTGCGTGAAAACGCTTGTGCCCTCAAGCACTGGTAATTTGTAGAGGCGTATCCTGCTTCATGAGTCGCGATTGCTTCGTCGTTCGTCATTGGTATGCGGATAAAAACCTCCGCTCGATTGCTTGACAACTGGTCCATCCCAATTACCACGTCGGGGCTTCCTATTAGCTAGTTCTATTGAGTGCGGGTTATTTAACTTACCCTTTTACTAAACCAGGTATATTCCTAAATTCATGAGATACGAAGCTATGGTCGGCACTAGTGTTAAACAACATGGGTGCAGAATTTTTGGTTGATAGGGAACGTACCAGTAATCACATCTGGATCCTGGCATGCCTCACGAGCTCTGATGTTGGATACCCCTTCACGGTCTTGGTTAATCCTCCTTGGGCAATCTTGTCTAAAGTGCCCCACGTTTCCACATCTGTAGCAGCCCGAAATTCTATCATTATTATTCTCGCCTTGGTTGTTGTCATCACTTCCTCCTTTTATGGGACTCTTCGCCCAACAGGCATCCTTGTTGTGTCCTCTCTTCCCGCACCTTCCGCACTTAGGCTTCTAGCATCGACCTTCATGGTGAAACTTGCACTTATCACACCTTGGCTTAGTCCCCAAGTAAACTTTCTGGAAATGTCCTACGCTACCGCAACCTTGGCCCTGTTCTTGTTTATTACTGTTTTCTCCTCGATTTCCGCTGCCATCTTGGCCTTCATTCCTATGTCTGGTACCGATCTGACATGCCTCCCCGACATGCCCTACCTTGTTGCAGACATCACCTCTTCCATACCTATATGGCTTAGCATGATGAAGTAGGCATTCATCGCACTTAGGTAGGATACCCATGTACTCCTTTCCCTTTTTGGCTTTGTTCGTTCGGGTATCCTCCTGGAAGTCAGTGAGCTTCCTTTTGTCCTTTCTTGATGGCTCTACCCAAGTTTCCTTCTTCTCGTCAGGGTTTGAAAGCTCTTCTAGTCTAATTGCTTCTTTACTGACTGCCGCACTTAACTTGATCGCATCGATGGTTGTTGCCGGAGCTGATACCGTCATTAAGCGCAGGATCTGAGGCACCAGTCCCCAGATGAATGGCTCCATCCTTTTCAACTCTGGTTCCACTAGGTACGGAACAACCCGCGACAGATTGTGAAGTTTTTGCACGTACTCCGCCACATTTGGACCTTCCATCTTTAGTTTCCAGAATTCGAATTCCAGCTTCTGGATCGCCATATGAGAACAATACTCCTTATGCATCATTTCCTTCAGCTCACCCCATGTTAAAGCATTCGTAGCAGCTCTGCCCATTATTCGAATCTGAGAGTTCCACCATGACCAGGCCCCATCTTGAAACAATCTTAACACATATGGGACTTGTTGCTCTTGCGTACATCTGCTCATTCGAAAAACAGAATCCATATTTTCGGTCCATTTCACAAAGGCTATGGCACCTCCAATGCCGTCGAAATTCGGAGGCTCGCAGTTGAGGAACTACCAGTAGGTACAGCCATGAGGTGGGTTATTTTCTGAGGTACCCCTGCTGAGTTCAGAGCGCAGGGCCTCGTGCTGTGCTATCGCTTGTGAAATCAATTCTTGTAACTCAGCCTCTGTTGTGGACAATCGTGTTTCTCTTTGTGGAGACATCTTCTAAAAGAAGATGGCGTTGGTCAGGTCATAATAAGTATAGTAAGTACATGTAATAATATTTATCAACGCAAGTAAACACATAACATTCCAATCATAATGTAAACAAGTAATTCAACAATGTATGTAATGAGAATGTTGCGATTGAGCTTTCATATATCAATGACCACGAATACAGTTTTACATGTTCTACAATGTACCATACATCTGTAGGGACTACAGGGTCACATCACCCTTGTCCAAAATATCCATCAAACTTCAGCAATCTAAAGTCAAAAGCGGTCTTCAAAAGGCTATGCAATCTGGGCTCAATAGCTACACTCTCACTAAATGTATGCTACCTGCATAAAACCAAAAACTGCTATGCTGATGGTGGAGGAGGAGGTGGAGGAACGAATAGCAAACTGCACACATGCGCTAGCTCCTCCTCAAGAGCGTGTAGACGACGCAACAGATAGCTAATCTGCTGCTCCATAGTAAGGAAACGGACATCAAAATCTGGGTATGGTAAGAGAGAAGCGGGCGGAGTCACGAATGGTGACTGACAAGTACAAGGCGGAGGAAGCGGAATCCTCTCAAGATCCATGACTCTACGACACAACATCTCCTGCTGGAGCTATAAGGATAGGAGTAGCTCATCCCTCGTGTACCCAGTGTAATGGAAGGGATGGTATGGATCAGAAACAGGCATCGTGTTGGGCGGAAACCAAATCAGTGGCTCGCCCGATGGTGCAGAAGCAAAAGGTGAAGTATGTGTAAACTGTGGCATGAAAGGAAGGGCTGCTGACACAGGTGGGACATGACCAGATGGTTGGCTAGACGGTCCTTCCCCTGGACGGGGTGGAGGGATATCCTGTAGGAACGTGACTGATAGATTAGTGTGGTGTATGTCAGACACATGTGGGTGAAACGGGGCGATATCAGCTGGTGCATGTGTATGTGCAGGTGGGGGAGTAACAGGCCTAACAAATGGAGGTAAGTCATCATCGTCTATCCACCCATTGCGGGTGAATGCATAACGGGGATCTATATGGTCAGCAAAAGGAGAATGGTCTGCTGGTGTCGGTAGAGGGTCAGGTAAAGGTGGTGTAACAACTAGTATGTCAACAGGTGCATGATCAGGCAGGGGATCGTGAGCAGGTATAGGCTCGGGTGCAAGCATAGGCTCAGGGTCGACTGGTGCAAGCTCCAGATCAGCGGTATCATATCAGGATCGACAGGTGCCTCAAAAGGCTCATCATCGGGGACAAACTCAATCTCATGCTCAGGGTCAAAGTCGTGTGGAAAGACAGGATCAAACTCATCATCAAACTCAAAGTCCTGCGGAGGAACAGGTGCGGCAGACATAGCTGTGTCCTAATCAGAATCGGTGGGATAACGATGTAATCCCAGTGCGTGTAGAGTAGTAGATGACACGGACTCGAATGAATCAGGACTAGAATGGTCAGACAAAATCTCAACGACAGGAATCTCGACAAGCAGAACAGCAATGATATCGGCGACTGGTACTCCATCATCCTGGGCACCCTCTAGGAGGCCCTCAATAAAAAGATCAATATCATCGTCAGACATGGAATCAAGAGGTATATCCTCGAGAGGAAATGCAGCAAGAGGAAGAGGAGCAGGGATCTGAACAAGAAGTAGATCCTCGCCAGGAAGACCATCAGCTAGCGGTATATCGTCTCCAAAATCTGGTAAAGCAAACGGCTGGAAATCATCATCATCGTCACTCATAGTGTTAGATGTAAAAACCTCATCCTCTGGGATGATCTCATCATCCGAAACTATGGCCATAGGGTCTACGGTATCTGATACTCCACTATCAGAAGAGGACATGGTGTCTGTAACAAATCAATTACAACATATGCATATATATCAACAATCATCAAATAAGCATGTAAGTAGTAACAATGTAAGTATGTATGCATCCTAGCCTTCCCAAGACTATCCCACCCAGCCTCTCAGACTGAACTACTTAGTCTCTCAGACTAAACCTCCCAGTTTCTCAAACTAAACTACCCAATCTCTCAGACTGTCCCAACTAGCCTCTCAGACTAATTCCCCAGTCTCTCAGACTGAACTACCCAGCTAGTCTCTCAGACTAACTCCCCAGTCTCTCAGACTGACTACCCAGCTAGTCTCTCAGACTGAATTATAAACGAATTCTTTGAAATGTATTTTGTGTCTTTTATTTGTAAAAATATTTGTTTCCTTGATCTGGACATTTTGTGTATGCAATGAAAATATGTTATGAAAACATTTTCATGAGAGCCCTAGTGATCGTAGTCTAGACTCGAGAAAGAATCCTAGTTCACTACGATCGAAGCTCTGATACCAAGCTGTCACACCCTGACTTTTGCGGAAGCGTGGTTATTGGTGTGACTTCTTAATACCATAGCATTCAATCATAACAATGCTATATGATAAAACCAAAAGATATTCATCCATAAAAATTAAGTTTGAAAATACCACAACACACTTGTTTGAAACATCGACACCAAATTTAAATTACAAACCATAATATGTTTTAATGAGTTCACGAAGACTCGACAACATAACTTAAACCAACCCGAGCTTAGGACCATGTATCTCATCCAGGAGTAAGATACATCTCCTAAACCCTACGACCTCGGATGACATCTTTTATTTAAACGCAGCTTGAAAACATGCAAACACCTGCCAGATCCACTCAGTTCCCTGAAATACATGTAGTTTAAAAACATCAACAAAAGTTGAGCAAGTTCATGCGTTTGCGTATGAATAAACCTTTAAAGTATGTCTTGTATGTATGTATGTCCCTGGTATGTAGCAATAAGGAAAAACAGATCACCAATGGTTTGCAAGGCCAATGGTATGTGTGAAATGGTGCAGGAAAACTCAAACCTAGTAAATTTGTCTCCGGGAATAAGACATAGTCATCACATGGGCCACCCTGGTCTGCATGGGTGTGGGCTCGCTACACCCAAATAGATCTATCACTCATGTCCCTCGGTCCTACGACGAGGATTAATGGCCTTAAGTGTTATACCCACCACTCACATGATCAAGCAGTAACCCTCCTTAAGCTAATCATACCATGTATAAAACGTTTGTAAACAATTGTAACATGTATTTCACCCCCGAAGTTATAAAACTGAAAACAATTAAAAGAAAAGGGGGACATGAACTCACAGTATTCCGTCTTCAGAATCGTAACCCAAATTTCTTCAGCAACCACGACTACCTACAATGTACCACTGTCTATTAGACGAACGGGTCGTGCCTTGGCTTAGAGTTTAACGTTTTTGAGTTACGTTCCTTATGTTCCCAATATTATTCGAAGTTATAATTACTTGTTAAAATAATAATTATTTTAACTTTAAATTATATTTAATTTTGGAATAATTGTTTAAACAGTATTTTTGTATTAATACTTCTCAAGTATTTATTTTCTTATTACCTTCCCAAGGATGGGGGTATCTCATAGATGTATATTTGTATTTGTAGCTCGAAAACAATATATTTTCAAGTCTTATCTTAGAAAATATATATAAACTTATTTTTTCCAAAAATAATGTATTTCAAGAAAATGTATATTTTTCCCAAAAATCATATATCTTCTAAATATACTAAGAAAATATATTTTTACTTCCAAAAATAATATATTTTTTCCCTTGTCAAAAATATGATACAACTTTGTAATATTTACAAAAATCATATTTTCATTTCTTGTATCCAAAATAATATTTACCAAAAATATGTTTGTAACGGTATTTTCCGGAATATTTTGTAAGTTACGTTCTTGCGTTCGATTTCACAATATTAAGTGTGTAACTTATATACTTATTCCTTGTGATTTTTGGTAATACTTTGGATTGTAATTTCTTGGTATTATGTTAAGTTATATTATTTTACCCTAAAATAATATAACTATTTCACAAAGTATACAAATATTCACACAAGTGTCTTAATATACATATATATTCTAAATATATATTTACCCATTTTTATTTATAAAAACCAACCTCCAATACTTGTATTTTGTAACAAAATCTATGGCAAAGTTTATATTGAAACTTATGATCAAAATACTCTTGTAAATATTTGTTAGAAAATATTTCTTCAAGTGTTTATATTTTTAGAAACTTTTGCCATAGTTTCCCCTAAAAATGGAGGTGTCCATGCTATCAAAGCATATCATTTTCTTTTCAAAATCATTACAAACAATCAACAATCAACCTACACTTACCAAGTGCCACATTAATGCTATTTACATAACAATCATGAACTTGATCTTTCATAAAAACTTGTAGTAACTTGGTAGTGTGTTTAGTAAACTTAGTTACCCTTTAAAGTGTGTTTATTTCTTTCAAAATCTCATTCTTGGAAGATTTAGGTGTTTACAACTTGTAAACATATTTTACAAAAATGCTTCTTTATGAAATCTTCTTGTTTCTCTAGTGTTTCTACACTCGTTTTATCACCAAAAATAGTGTAAGTTTAAGTAAGAACCAATATTTCCTAAAAATCATATTTTGAACTTGGTTCTTTTGGAAAAACCATCCATAAATCTTAGAACTATAAGGTTATCAACTCACTTGATTATTATTTTTCAAGAAATCATTTTATTTTTCAAGTTCATGATTACACATGAGGATGATCATCTTGTTTCATCACATAATCATCCTTTCACTTGCTAGATCATGTGTTTAATCACAATCTAGCAAGCTCCTTATGATGATCAGCATCATAATCTTCAAGAAAATAGCAATCAAGTATCATTCATACACTAAACAACATAGTTCCATCATGATTTCATCATATATCAAGCTTATGTTCATGCTTCTTGATTATGTTTCTTTTAGTGTTCATCAAGTTTATCAATGTACATCATCATTTAACTAACAACATATGAAGTAAATAAGGATCATGAGAGTCTTACAACTAGCACAAAGGCTAGGGAAGAACACAAGATGATGGTGATGACAAAAGTGATGGATAAAAGCAATTGATGGAGGTCCTTCAAGATCCACAAGCACCAAGCTCCTTTGTATGGATCCTTACACCTTAGAATGATCTTGGAATGAATGGATGATGGATGAAAAGTGGTGGTGGTGTGGGTGTGGTTCTCGGCCGAGAATGGGAGGAGAGGGAGAGAGATGAAGGGTGTTGTGAAGTGTGAGAGATGTTGATGATGATGGTTTACTTATAATCCCAATTTGGCTTTTAACCAATGGTTCATGTGTTCCCATAGTACACAACATATCCTTAATCAATCTTTAGAGGATCAAGTAAGATCAAATGAGATCTAGTGGAGATTTTGGTGGGGTCATTGTGACCGTCCACTTAAGGGGTGTAACACATCGTAAATTTATGACCAATAATATATCAACACGTGTCAAGGACTTTAAACGTGTAAAGAAGTGATTTAAAGGGACTAAAGTTGACAAACAAGGAAAGTAAGTGAATAAAAGGGTTCAAAATGTCAACAATGGATAAATATACTTCAGAATAGTCCCACATGATGTTTATACCCTTAAACGAATAAATCATGGATCATACGAAGCTAATTGTGAAAGAAAGTGAGGAATTACAAACTACAGGGGTTAAATGTGTCAACATGTTTAAAGTATACCTCTGAGTGACCTTTTAGAAAACCCGAAGCTTTGTAATGATTAATTATACTCACAAGAATAAGTGATAAAAATTTCACAAGGTTTTGTTAAAGTATGAGAAAGTTATGACAATATTCGTATACGAGGGGTTAAAAGCGTCAACGTTGGAATTTAAGACTTTTCGGTGATCATATGAATAACCGGGGACTTAATAAAGTTGGTTTATGACTTGGGGTCCCTAAAAGTCAAGTTAGAGGGCCAAAAGTGCAATAAAAAAAGTTAAAAACGAGTTTAGAAGGACCAGGGACCAAAATTGCAATATTTGCAAACTTGTTGACCGGAGCCAACCTTGACACGGGCCGCGTAAGGCTTTCCCAGGACCTTACGCGGGCCACCTGGGACTGCCAGCATCAGAAAATCAGGCCAGGTGCCTGTTCCAGCAAGTTACACCGACTTTAAAGCTTGGTTTTCGATTCTATGGGCTTGTTTGATGGTTTTTAAGGGCCTAGGGACACTTGGGATGATCAGGGAACATTCATAGACTTTGTTGGAATGATCTTGTTGCATCAAAATGGGTATATAAGGAGCTCCAATGTTGCAACATTGAGCACACTCACTTGAAACTCTCACAACTTCACTTCTGGAGAATCTTGGAGCTCAAGCACCCTTCCTAGTGATCTCTAGTCGTGCTTAGGACCTTTGTAAGTGTCCTTAACTTTCTTTAATTCAGTTTAGCTTAGTTAATTAGTTTAAAGTCAAACCGTCGTAATTAAGATTTGACTTCGTCATTAATCTTAATTTATCCAGTCAAATTTCAAATTGAAAGTACCTATGAGTTGGTAATTATGTGGGCAATAAACCCTTAAAAGGGCACCCACTGATTCCCACTCTAACTAGGTCAATTGTCGGGTCAAAGTTAATCTCAAAAAGTCAACAGAAAGCTTATTTTCAAATTAATGCATAATTAGCAATGTAGAAGCTATGCAACCTATTTTTTTCATTAATATAACTTGGTAATTAATGTAAGAACATGTCTAAACATGTTCAACTCGATAATTTTCAATTTAAGCTCGGTTCGGAGCCGAAAGTCGCAAAAGTAGACTTTTGCTTTGACTTTCAGTTCTGACCCATTAGAGCATAGTTTAGAAATGCCTTAGAGCTTTATTTGGACCAGGTTTCATGTAAGTATAACCCTCTCTGATTATACAACTTGGTTCATTAGTTATCCGATTCATATGCATATTTCCGTTAAATGCCTAAATGTTGACTATTATGCCCATATGACTTTAAAACATGAATTTTGAAAATGTAAAAGAGTAGAAACCTTAGTTACTGATTTATAAACTTGTACCTAAAATTTGACATCAGTTTGAGGTCTAGATTAAGAGTTATGCTCATTAGCGTAATTAGAAAGCTTTTTAGTAATTAAACGGTGTAATTAGCGTATAGCCTATCTAAACCCAATTTTTGATACCAAACTTTTTACCCACTGATATAAAATAATATTTTGGGATTTTTGGAGATTTTTATTTATTTTTAGGCTAAGCATAACATAGAGTTCTAAGCTTGATCCGGTAATTGTCGGTTTTGCCCTTTTAGGCTATAAAATGAGTTTTACCAATCCTTTTGATACCAAACCTTTTTCTACTGATCCAATATGATAAATAGACTATTTTAAGCCTTCTGGAATAATAAAAATATCAGCTTTTCTTATAAAACCCGAAAATCGCTTAAAATCGTCTTTTTACGCGTTTTAAGCGCATAGTATGTATTAAAACCATTTTAGATATATAAGACTTGATAACTATTGATGTTTTAAATAAATTTTTATAATTTAGCAGTAAGCAAAAGTTTTAAACTCAGATTTCCAGTTTTGACCTTTAGGCTTAAGTGAAATTACCAAAACGCCCCTTCGGTGCATAGTATGGTTAGAAATGATAAATTTCACATATTGGTTATACCCCACTGATATAACTTAGTAAATTAAGTATTTTACTGATTACATCATACCCGAAACTCAGATTTATATTTTAAACTCTTTTATAACCTTTAAAATGACCAAAATACCCCTACGGGGCGTAATTTTTGTTTAAATCCGTTTTGGGCATAATAGAAGATATCATACTGATGTCACAATATATTTAAGGCATATTAACTTAGGAAACTTGTATATGACTCATATGGTTACCCGTTACGCACTTTTCGCGTTCGGATCGGCTTTTGTAACTAGTTTGCATAATTTAGCCGAAACGGGTCAAACCATATCGTTTTCATCTCAAAATCCAGAATGTGTTTAAGTTACCCATATTAAACAAGCATACAATCTTTTCGGGTCAAAACCACATTCTAAACCGGTCTTCGCTTTATCATGTGTTTGAACCGTGTCTTCCTTTTGAAAACTAACCGGTCTAAGTCTAAGCTTAATTAAAGACCCGTTAGGATTCTAATAGGTTGTTAAAAACCTTTGTTCCAGATTAGGAGCCCAGTAAAAGCTACGTGCACTTGCTGTTTTTGATTTATACTTTGCTCAGGTAAATACTCTTAACTTATTTTCCCTATACGGGCTTGGGATACGGTATTATAATAATACCGCTTGGTCGGGTATGTAGTCATTTAAATCGGATTGTGATTGATGTATTTACACAACCTGTTTTAATATGTATTATTTGGTGTATCGCCTTTGGGGGTTAAATGACAATGTCCCGGATATCATTGGCATCATTCAAAGAAATGGCCACGACCTAAGCACAGGGTGTAGGCGTATACCTGACAGTTGCATATGTAAAAACTGGTAGTCCACTTAAAGGAATCAACCTTGTGGGTATTATACCTGTGGCGTGTCAGTTAATCTAGACCGGCCCTGACGGACGACAAATAAGTAAAACTGTATACAAGATTATTTTTAAATAATTGTCCCAGGTTATAAAAGATATTTTTGCCTAAGTGCATTCAAATCAATTTTTCTAAACCTTTTCAAAATGAGTCAGTTAAGTTGTATTTACCAGTGTAAACTGACGTATTTTCCAAAAAGGCTAAGTGCAGGTACTATACGTAATAGGCTGGCTACTCCAGGCATCAATAATCAAGTCTCGCAAGCTCTAGATGTTAAAGTCTGTTGAACAATTTCCTTTTTCTTTCGATCCGCCTGTGGATCTGTTTCAACTATTTTGTGATACTTAATATTACAATTTATTCAGTTGAAATGAATCTATCTTTTGCTTCCGCTGTGCATTTAAATTTGTGTTGTTTGATATGATGAAATTAACTACGTCACGATACTCCCCACCGGGCCCACCGGTAATACGTGGAAATATCGGGGTGTGACAGGTTGGTATCAGAGCCAACACTGAGTGAATTAAACACTAGCGTTTTGTGTTTAGTCTCAGTTACACAATTGCACGTTTCTCGATTCTCAAGTCTAGACAAAGAACTTAGGACTAATCCTAATTCGTTTTATTTTGTCCTTTGTTTGTTTCCTTATTATTCTCTGTTTAGCCCCTGCATGGGCAAGTCCTTTCGGTTAGAAGTCCCGTTTAGGGCAACCATGTACTTGTTTAAATTTTAATGGAACGGTTAGATTTAAAATAACATTCCTGTTATAAGATCTACCATTATAATAAAATGGCAAAATCTAAAAAGGACAAGACCTAGCCATGTGTCACCTTAAGACAGGGCCAAGATGGTAGTTCCACAATTAGATTCAGATCCATATTAAAATCTCAATTTAGGATTGTTCTGCGTTAAATATTAAAAAAAGAATCTTAAAGGTAAAACCTAGCCTAAGTGTCATTGCAGACATGGCCAAGATGGTAAAACCTATTCAAAAGATTCAAATCCTTATTATTATCTGAAGACATGTTAACATTGGTGGAAAAAATGTGATTCGATAAAATCGCATAAGTCATCCTTAAATTGGTTTACTCCAATTTTCCTTATTAAAATAATCATCCCTTTATAGATGAAGTGCCTACGGGCTATAATTAACGTCCTCTGAGACTAAAGACAGTGGTAGCCTACAACTCCCTGTCAAGAAAAGGTAACGAACTTTGATTCAAACCTTAATGCCTTGATTCCATAAAATCTGGGCTTATAAATTAAACTTGTCTACGTGACTCGGCCTTTTTGTGCTATTATTAAATTATAATTAGGGATTGTAATAAAGACCCTGAATATGAATATATTTAGCAAATTAACCAAAAATAGTTATTAAAGACCATGGTTAATAAATCGTCAAGAACGATAGTACTGTATAGACTTCCAAATAAACCTTGTCCTTATTTTCTTTTATGTAGCAATTAAAGCTACATGACTAGGTCAGAAGAGGTAAACAGTCATCCGGTGGAAAACCATGAAAATGCTAAGATACATGTGACCGGTGCGGAGCTGCAAGCATTAATAGATAATGTTGTTACAAAAGCTATAGAGCGGCAGTATAATGAATCTAGCGGGACTCGAAGTAGGACCCTATCCGCACCGCATTCCAAGCCAAAGACTCATTCAGAGGCTCACAGCAAGCCACCCTCTAAGAAAGATGAGCCAAAGAAAGATGATGATCGACATTCATCTAATCAACACAGTGCTCCTTCCAAGAGGATAGTGTTCGATAATGAACCGCGTACCAAGTCCTGTACTTATAAGTACTTTGTTTCCTGCAAACCCCTGGATTTCACTGGGGAGAAAGGGGCAATTGACTGTATGACTTGGTTAGATGAAATGGACACCGTGGTTGATATCAGCGGTTGTGTTGAAAGGGATGTAGTGAAGTATGTATCCCAATCATTCAAGGGAGAGGCACTAGCATGGTGGAAGTCTCTCATTCAAGCTGCTGGGAAGATCCCACTCTACAATCTGTCATGGGATCCGTTCGTTGCTCTCATTAAGGAGAATTATTGCCCGCAGCATGAGGTCGAAAGGATTGAATCAGATTTCTTATCATTGGTGATGAAGAATTTAGATTGTCAAGCTTACCTCACCAGTTTCAATACCCTGTCTAGGCTAGTTCCGTATCGGGTAACACCGGAACCCAAGCGAATTACTCGCTTCATTGGGGGTTTAGCCCCAGAAATTAAGGTCAGTGTTAAGGCATCGAGACCTGCTACTTTTAGATCAGCAGCTGATCTATCTCTATCTCTTACTTTAGATGCGGTCAGATTGAGATCGCTTAAAAATTTTGAAGAAGGTAAGAGAAAGCGTGAGGATGATAACTCACGAGGGTCGGAGAAGAAGCACAAGGGAAACACTAATTCCAAGAAGTTTGGGTCTGGAAAGAGTAGTCAACGAACAGAGGAGAAGCCAAAGTGCACGACTTGCCAAAAATGCCACTTTGAAAAATGCAGACTTGAGTCCAAGTCTCAGTCAGGACCAGCTGCATGTGGGTTATGCAAGTCTAATGAGCACAAGACTGTTGATTGCAAGATGATTAAAGATGCCACATGCTACAACTGCAATGAGAAAGGGCACATCAAAACCAACTGCCCTAAATACGCCAAGAAGCCTGAAGAGGTCAAGAAGACCAATGCAAGGGTCTTCCGTATGGATGCACGAGAAGCCGTTCAGGACGACAATGTGATCACAGGTACCTTCCCCATAAATGATGTTTATGCAAGAGTGCTCTTTGATTCAGGAGCTGATAAGTCGTTTGTAGATAATAAGTTTTGTAAGTTGCTGAATTTACCTGTTAAAACCTTAAGTGTAAAGTATGAGGTTGAATTAGCCGATGGAACCATAGAAACCGCATCAACCGTGTTAGATGGATGTGTTATATCCATTAGGAACCACTCTTTTCCATTGTCCTTACTTCCTTTGAAGTTAGCCGGTTTTGATATAGTTATAGGCATGGACTGGTTATCGCATAACCAAGCCCAGATCGTTTGCAGTAAGAAGCAAGTGGTGATTAAGACTCCGTCTGGTGAGTCACTTACCATTCAGGGAGATATCCAGTATGGATTGCCTAAGCAAGTGTCTGTGCTTAAGGCATCAAGGTGTATGAAGAAAGGTTGTGTCATCTACATGGCACAAGTATCTATCGATGAGCCGAAACCTAATATTGAAGACATCCCCATCATTTCTGAATATCCCAAAGTTTTTCCTGAAGAACTACCTGGCTTACCACCAGATAGGCAAATGAAGTTCAGAATCGACATTATATCTGGAACAACACCTGTTGCAAGAGCACCTTACCGGTTAGCCCTAACTGAGATGAAAGAGTTGAGAACTCAGCTGGATGATTTGTTGGCAAAAGGATTTATTAGACCTAGTTCGTCTCCTTGGGGAGCACCAATCCTGTTTGTAAAGAAGAAGGATGGATCGATGCGTTTATGCATCGATTATCGCTAACTTAACAAGGTCACTATTAAGAATAGGTATCCTTTGCCCAGGATCGACGATCTGTTCGATCAATTACAAGGGGCAAGCTACTTCTCTAAGATTGATTTGAGGTCAGGCTATCATCAACTGAAGGTTAAAGATGAAGATGTACACAAAACTGCATTTAGAACTTGTTATAGTCATTATGAGTTCTTAGTAATGCCTTTTGGGCTCACTAATGCACCAGCAGCGTTCATGGATCTCATGAACCGTGTCTGCAAGCCATACTTGGACAAATTCGTTATCATCTTCATTGACGACCATCTGATTTATTCAAAGAATCAAGCTGACCACGAGAAACACCTTCGATGTATTCTAGAACTGCTTCAACAAGAAAAGCTCTATGCCAAGTTTTCGAAGTGTGAATTTTGGCTTCGTGAAGTCCAATTTCTTGGACATGTTGTTAGTGAGCGTGGTATCCAAGTAGATCCATCTAAGGTTGAAGCTGTCATGAATTGGTAAGAGCCAAAGACGCCTACAGAGATTCGTAGCTTTCTAGGTTTAGCATGATATTATAGGTGATTTATTGAAAACTTCTCAAGGATTGCTGCACCCCTAACTTCGTTAACTAGAAAGAATATTAAGTTTGATTGGGGTCCTAGGCAGCAGGAATCCTTTGACATCCTTAAGAAAAAGTTGAGCAATGCACCTGTGTTGACATTGCCTGATGGAATAGAGGAATTTGTAGTATATTGTGATGCATCGCACACAGGTATGGGATGTGTGCTCATGCAGAAAGGCAAGGTCATTTCCTATGCTTCTCGACAGTTAAAGGTGCACGAGAAGAATTACACCACCCACGACTTGGAGTTGGGTGCCGTTGTATTTGCACTAAAACTGTGGAGGCATTACTTCTATGGAACCAAGTGCGTGATCTATTCTGATCACAAGAGCCTTCAACATTTGTTCAATCAGAAGGACTTGAACATGAGGCAGCGACGTTGGATGGAAACTTTGAATGATTATGACTGTGAGATAAGATACCATCCCGGCAAGGCAAATGTAGTCGCCGATTCCTTAAGTAGAAAGGAAAGGGTAAAGCCCATAAGAATCAATGCCAAGAGCATTGAATTAAGGAATAGTTTGAATGAAAGGTTTTTAGCTGCACAGAAGGAAGCTATATTAGAAGCTAACTATCCTGATGAAAAGCTAGGAGTAACTGAAGAGCAGTTATCCTATTGCAAGGATGGAATCCTGAGGTTAAATGGATGAATATGGGTTCCAATTTATGGAGGACTTCGGGATGTTATCCTCCAGGAAGCCCACAATTCTAAGTACTTCGTTCATCCTGGAGCTGACAAGATGTACCAGAATCTGAAGGAAAATTATTGGTGGATAGGCTTGAAGAAGTCTATAGCTACCTATGTAGCCAATTGTTTGACGTGTGCACAAGTTAAAGCTGAGCACCAGAAGCTGTCAGGTTTGCTACAACAGCCTGAACTTCCCACCTGGAAGTGGGAAATGGTGACAATGGATTTTATCACCAAATTGCCAAAGACAAAGAAAGGAAATGATACTATTTGGGTGATAGTAGATAGACTGACTAAGTCAGCACAAATCCTACCCATTAAGGAGACTTATAGCTCGGACATGTTAGCCCAATTGTACGTAGATAATATTGTATCTCTGCATGGCATACCAGTGTCTATTATCTCTGACAGAGATACTAGATATACATCACATTTTTGGAAAAGTTTCCAACAATCTTTGGGCACGCGCTTAAATTTTAGTACGGCTTACCATCCTCAGACGGACGGGCAGAGCGAGCGTACCATCCAAACTTTGGAAGACATGCTTCGTGCATGTGTGATTGACTTAGGTGGTAGTTGGGATAACCACCTGCCATTGATTGAGTTCTCCTATAACAATAGCTACCATACTAGTATTCAGGCAGCGCCTTTTGAGGCATTATATGGTAGAAAATGCAGAACGCCTATTTGTTGGGCAGAAGTAGGAGAAGCTCAGTTATCAGGACCTGACATAGTCTTTGAAACGACGGAAAAAATTGTCCAGATTCGTGACCGCTTGAAAGCTGCCAGGGATAGGCAGAAAAGTTATGCTGATAAAAGGCGAAAACCGCTAAAGTTTGAGGTTGGTGATAAGGTTCTGCTTAAAGTATCACCCTGGAAGGGAGTGATGCGATTTGGTAAGAAAGGTAAGTTAAGCCCAAGGTATATAGGACCATTCAAGATCATCGAATGTGTAGGAGCAGTGGCTTATAAGTTAAACTTACCTGAAGAGCTCAGTGGTATTCACAATGTATTCCACCTATGCAATCTAAAGAAATGTCTAGCAGATGAATCGCTAGTTATACCACATACAGATGTGCACATAGTCGAGAGCTTGAAATTTATGGAAAAACCTTTGTCGATAGAGGACCGACAGGTTAAGAAGCTTCGGAGGAAGCATGTGCCTATTGTAAAGGTCAAATGGGATGCCCGCAGAGGTCCCGAGTACACGTGGGAGGTAGAGTCCACAATGAAAGAAAAGTACCCTCATTTATTTCAGTAAATCTCGAGGTCGAGATTTCTTTTAAGGGGGTGAAGATGTAACACCTCGTAAATTTATGACCAATAATATATCAACACGTGTCATGGACTTTAAACGTGTAAAGAAGTGATTTAGAAGGACTAAAGTTGACAAACAAGGAAAGTATGTGAATAAAAGGGTTAAAAATGTCGAAAATGGATAAATATACTTCACAATAGTCCCACATGATGTTTATACCCTTAAACGAACAAATCATGGATCATACGAAGCTAATTGTGAAAGAAAGTGAGGAATTACAAACTACAGGGGTTAAATGTGTCAACATATTTTAAGTATACCTCTGAGTGACCTTTTAGCAAACCCGAAGCTTTGTAATGATTAATTATACTCTCAAGAATAAGTGATAAAAATTTCACAAGGTTTCGTTAAAGTATGAGAAAGTTATGACAATATTCGTATACGAGGGGTTAAAAGCGTCAACGTTGGAATTTAAGACTTTTTGGTGATCATATAAATAATTGGGGACTTAATAAAGTTGGTTTATGACTTGGGGTCCCTAAAAGTCAAGTTAGAGGGCCAAAAGTGCAATAAAACAAGTTAAAAAAGAGTTTAGAAGGACCAGGGACCAAAATTGCAATATTTGCAAACTTGTTGACTGGAGCCAACCTTGACACGGGCCGCGTAAGGCTTGCCCAGGACCTTACGCGGGCCGCCTGGGACTGCCAGCATCAGAAAATCAGGCCAGGTGCCTGTTCCAGCAAGTTACACCGACTTTAAAGCTTGGTTTTCGATTCTATGGGCTTGTTTGATGGTTTTTAAGGGCCTAGAGACACTTGGGATGATCAGGGAACATTCATAGACTTTGTTGGAATGATCTTGTTGCATCAAAATGGGTATATAAGGAGCTCTAATGTTGCAACTTTGAGCACACTCACTTGAAACTCTCACAACTTCACTTCTGGAGAATCTTGGAGCTCAAGCACCCTTCCTAGTGATCTCTAGTCGTGCTTAGGACCTTTGTAAGTGTCCTTAACTTTCTTTAATTCAGTTTAGCTTAGTTAATTAGTCTAAAGTCAAACCGTCGTAATTAAGATTTGACTTCGTCATTAATCTTAATTTGTCCAGTCAAATTTCAAATTGAAAGTACCTATGAGTTGGTAATGATGTGGGCAATAAACCCTTAAAAGGGCACCCTCTGATTCCCACTCTAACTAGGTCAATTGTCGGGTCAAAGTTAATCTCAAAAAGTCAACAGAAAGCTTATTTTCAAATTAATGCATAATTAGCAATGTAGAAGCTATGCAACCTGTTTTGTCATTAATATAACTTGGTAATTAATGTAAGAACATGTCTAAACATGTTCAACTCGACAATTTTCAATTTAAGCTCGGTTCGGAGCCGAAAGTCGCAAAAGTAGACTTTTGCTTTGACTTTCAGTTCTGACCCATTAGAGCATAGTTTAAAAATTCCTTAGAGCTTTATTAGGACCAGGTTTCATATAAGTATAACCCACTGTGATTATACAACTTGGTTCATTAGTTATCCGATTCATATGCATATTTCCGTTAAATGCCTAAATGTTGACTATTATGCCCATATGACCTTAAAACATGAATTTTGAAAATGTAAAAGAGTAGAAACCTTAGTTACTGATTTATAAACTTGTACCTAAAATTTGACATCAGTTTGAGGTCTAGATTAAGAGTTATGCTCATTAGCGTAATTAGAAAGCTTTTTAGTAATTAAACGGTGTAATTAGCGTATAGCCTATCTAAACCCAATTTTTGATACCAAACTTTTTACCCACTGATATAAAATAATATTTTGGGATTTTTGTAGATTTTTATTTATTTTTAGGCTAAGCATAACATAGAGTTCTAAGCTTGATCCGGTAATTGTCGGTTTTGCCCTTTTAGGCTATAAAATGAGGTTTACCAATCCTTTTGATACCAAACCTTTTTCTACTGATCCAATATGATAAATAGAATATTTTAAGCCTTCTGTAATAATAAAAATATCAGCTTTTCTTATAAAACCCGAAAATCGCTTAAAATCGCCTTTTTTACGCGTTTTAAGCGCATAGTATGTATTAAAACCATTTTAGATATATAAGACTTGATACCTATTGATGTTTTAAATAAATTTTTATACTTTAGCATTAAGCAAAAGTTTTAAACTCAGATTTCCAGTTTTGACCTTTTAGGCTTAAGTGAAATTACCAAAATACCCCTTCGATGCATAGTATGGTTAGAAATGATAAATTTCACATATATGTTATACCCTACTGATATAACTTAGTAAATTAAGTATTTTACTGATTACATCAGACCCAAAACTCAGATTTATATTTTAAACTCTTTTATAACCTTTAAAATGACCAAAATACCCCTACGGGGCGTAATTTGAGTTTAAATCCGTTTTGGGCATAATAGAAGATATAATACTGATGTCACAACATATTTAAGGCATATTAACTAAGGAAACTTTTATATGACTCATATGGTTACCCGTTACGCACTTTTCGCGTTCGGATCGGCTTATGTAACTAGTTTGCATAATTTAGCCGAAACGGGTCAAACCATATCGTTTTCATCTCAAAATCCAGAATGTGTTTAAGTTACCCATATTAAACAAGAATACAAGCCTGTCGGGTCAAAACCACATTCTAAACCGGTCTTCGCTTTATCATGTGTTTGAACCGTGTCTTCCTTTTGAAAACTAACCGGTCTAAGTCTAAGCTTAATTAAAGACTCGTTAGGATTCTAATAGGTTGTTAAAAACCTTCATTCCAGATTAGGAGCCCAGTAAAAGCTTCGTGCACTTGCTGTATTTGATTTATACTTTGCTCAGGTAAATACTCTTAACTTATTTTCCCTATACGGGCTTGGGATACGGTATTATAATAATACCGCTTGGTCGGGTATGTAGTCATTTAAATCGGATTGTGATTGAAGTATTTACATAACCTGTTTTAATCTGTATTATTTGGTGTATGACCTTTGGGGGTTAAATGACCATGTCCCGGATATCCTTGGCATCATTCAAAGAAATGGCCACGACCTAAGCACGGGGTTTAGGCGTACACCTGACAGTTGCATATGTAAAAACTGGTAGTCCACTTAAAGGAATCAACCTTGTGGGTATTATACCTGTGGCGTGTCAGTTAATCTAGACCGGCCCTGACGGACGACAAATAAGTAAAACTGTATACAAGATTATTTTTAAATAATTGTCCCAAGTTATAAAAGATATTTTTGCCTAAGTGCATTCAAATCAATTTTTCTAAACCTTTTCAAAATGAGTCAGTTAAGTTGTATTTACCAGTGTAAACTGACGTATTTTCCAAAAAGGGCTAAGTGCAGGTACTATACGTAATAGGCTGGCTACTCCAGGCATCAATAATCAAGTCTCGCAAGCTCTAGATGTTAAAGTCTGTTGAACAATTTCCTTTTTCTTTCGATCCGCTTGTGGATCTATTTCAACTATTTTGTGATACTTAATATTACAATTTATTCAGTTGAAATGAATCTATCTTTTGCTTCTGCTGTGCATTTAAATTTGTGTTGTTGACTATGATGATATCAACTACGTCACGATACTCTCCACTGGGCCCACCGGTAATACGTGGAAATATCGGGGTGTGACAAGGGGGGAGGGGGGTCTTGGTTGGGTTTTAATGTTAAGTTAGGTAATTTAGTTAGATGTTAAGTGTGTAGGTTAGTGTTTAAGTGTATGATGTGTTATATAGTGTGTTAGGGTGTTCGGGGATCGTAACTAGCTCAGAAACATTAAAACAATGTCTCTAGTATAATTTTGGTGTTTCGGGTAGTGTCCGGTTATTCGGTTAGATACCGGTTTGTTAAAGTGTCAAACTATTCCGTTTAGTGTTCTTTAAGTACTCTGTTGTGTCACTTTTGATTCCCGACACTTAGGAAAGCATTCAGGACCACTTAGTCATATTTTTGCATGTTACTAGCTTGTTAAATTACTGAATTTTGCTGAAATATGCAGAATTCTGCAATTTATGTGGGTTTTAGGCACTTCCCGGCACTTAAACTATCACCTAGTGAAGCAGTTTTATGGTCCTCACTTTCCTACACACTATACTAGTGTAGTACTTTATCTCTGGCCCTTACAGGGTCTCAAAACACTGTATGTCTATGCACTGAACATCGTCAGCATTTTTCTGAGTTATCCGCTAACTGTGCTATATATGCTTTGTGCTTCATGTATGTCAATAATGTTTGCATGTGATAATGAGGTGACATTATGTAATATGTGATGCACATGTAAGTATGATGCAGAAATTCAGAAAGCAGTTTAAGTCATCAGTTGTAATTTAGCACAGTCATTAAGCACTAATCAATATTAATTAATTGTACGGATACCTCGATCAGTATCCGCTTGATAGCCGGATTGGGTTCTTGTTGTATCCATATCAGTGGTATGGATTGTAAAGTTTCGGAGTGCCTCCGACAGTTCATTCATGTTGTTAGCACACATGAAGAAACACACAAAATTTCAAGTTAAAATTTTATTTATTTGTAAATTAAATTTTCACAGAATCACAAAATGGCAATCTGAAAAATTAAGTATTTCTAAATACTTAATTGGCTTAAATCAGTGGCTCTGATACCACCTTTTTCTGTCACGACCCCTGTCTCGGTTTTACCCGGTTCAAAAGCTACGGGACAGAAACCCGTGGTATTGGTGTTTAATTAGGCAGCGGAAATTTTAATAGAATCATTTAAACTGAAAACACCCATTTATTTTATTTGAAATTTCGGGACAAACCCTGTAATTTACAATAAAGGAATTTCACTGGGAAATCCCCTGTTTACAAAAACATGTTTATTTATTTACTGAGCCACTTTATCTAAGCTGGTAGTATGACACAACACTTCTCCTGATTCACATTAAATCACCTGAAACATGTTTAAAAAGATTTTATCAGCAGGGAAATACTGGCGAGTCAATCATTTAATACAAAATGACACGTTATTATAAATTACAGTATTAAGGGCGATTACAATGTTTATATCAACCAATTACCCAACGGTATTTGTCACTCGACTTGTTTCTGTGACTATGGTCATATCACCCATTGGCTAACCCGTTGTCCAACGGTGACGATTATCAAGTAATGTAAACAAAACTCCACATACCGGCTGTAATTGAAGACTACAAAGACTTAATCCCTATAATTATAACTTTGAAAATAAATAGGGTTTTGGAAACAATTTGGTTAAAGGAGAATGACTCACATTGCAAGTTTAGTTGGACAGAGTTTTGCCTACTGATTAAGCTTGGTAACCTAGTTAAAATAATATTTCACACGAAACTAGGTTAGTAACTTAATACAACATTTATGATAAGCTCACGAAATCAAAACCCTCATGACGAATGACAAAGTATAGCCCGAATTCAGGCAACACTTAAACATCCATCGGATCGGTTTCAATCGATCGGACATTGTATCGTAGCAGTGATCGAGTTATTACCCTGTAATCGTAGCAGCGTTTCGATACTAAAATATATGAATTTGAGCAGTACAGAGCGTCTTTTAGAGTAAATTTTCCAGCACAGACGAAAGGTCATGCAACGCACTATTTATAGCTGATTTTTGAGTTTTACGCGGCCGACGTAAGCCTGAAGGGGATCATTCGTGGCCTGCGAGGGCCACCCTAGCTATGGCGAGGGCTGCCGTGTCATGGTGTAGGTGTGCCACGTGTCTGACACGTGGCCTAAAGCTTATCCGGAAACTTACAAGGCTGTTACACCCTGCGTAAGCCTTGCTTAATTCTTACGCGGCCGGCGACAGATTGATAAATCTGGATTTTCTTGGTTTTTCCTGAAATTTAGGGTTTTAGGGGTCCGGGTTTCTACTTACGGAGTATTTTAGGACAATTTCGTGCAGGTCCTTACAGGTAACCATATCAGGACGTGGTTGACCACACCTACCCTTAGTCACTTTAATTCTAGCCGAGCAAATTAAAGGTGAGTTAACAGCTAACGTGAGTGAGGTGTACGTATATTTTTAGATACATTTTAGATCTTTTTACTCGCAAATTCAAGTTATAAATTTATAAAACATGATATAATACTATCACTCCACACACACGTTAGGGCAAGTGCACCCATCGCGGACGTAGTATAGTAATGGCAAGATACCGAGGTAGTCCAAGGACACAAGAGCTTTTATTATCGGCTTATCATTAACGTCTAATCCAACCAAAATTTTGATAAAAAGGTTTTGAAATTTGTTGGACCGTGTGCGACCCTGAATAGTCAGTAAAAGTAGTTCATCTTTGAATACAGAGGCGAAATCAAAGTATACAAAGTCACAACAACTTTATCCTTTTAATTTCCTTTATATTAATGCTTTCTGAGTAAATTTTGACAGCAATTCGACACCTATAGCATGACCGAGTTCCGCTCCAAAACGTTACAAATGAACTCAGCTAACACATATATATAGCCGGTCTGATTCCGCTCGAAACCGCATGATCATTACGAGCGGAATCACCTAAATGCATCTCGAGCGGAATCACCAAGATACATCAGGAGCGAAATCAGCTAGATGACCTTTGGAGCGGAATTACAATCTAAAACCACTTTTTCATAACCAAACTCCAATCTAACCTTTCTAGACCTAAGACTCAACTAAGACGTAGTTAACAGACATTCAGTGCACCAACAGACTCCCCCTTGGATGTTGACGAAGTCTTCGGCATTGAGTCTTCAGTCTTGGTCTCTTTCCAACTCTGTCTTCTCATTTCAAAAACTCTTTCTTCACACAGGTTCAGAAACTTAATCTGGCTCCATCTTCAGTCTCCCTTTTTACTGTAGATCCAAATCTCACTCCCCCTTTCACAAACTCCCCCTCTCAGTAGGCTAGGGCTCAAATTCTGGTTCAAACTTTTAACATTTCATTGCCATGGAAATTCCTGTTACCTGCATAAACTCTACCCAAATATAAGATATATAACAATAACAGCTTTAATCCAAACTTACCATTTAACTTTCAGTGTTAAAAATCCACTTAAGTATTCAGGTCCAAATTAATGACCCTGATTACTCAATTAATCTACCAAGTCCAATTTAATGACCTTGGTTGATCTGAGACAAATCACACTACATTTAAAAAACAAATAAGTTTAAACATTTCTGAAAATTACAAGTTTCAAATTAATGAACTTGCTTTAACTGTTCAACTTCTCAAACTTATCAAGATTAGCTCATATCAGCTATTCGACAAGTCACAAGTACCGTTAAGCTTTGATTACATACTCAGAATTAAACAATTCGCTTAGATTGTCGATATACTGATCCACTTTAAATTCTCACACAATTTTCAATCTGTCCAGGATACGGATTTAGTATTTTAGAGACTTAAACTTATACATGTGTCCCACCTCTTGAATATACTCCTGTATCCAGATCCCAATATTCAGTCTTACAGGTAAGTATAACACAAATGATATTTGTAAGGGGTTAATAAATTATGAAGAATCATGAGAGCTCAGGTCAGAACTACCGTTCAGCAGAGAGATCATGACTCAACTTTTGGATGTGTCCCCTTTAGAGGATCTTTTTTACAACAGCATTGCTAAGCAATTTTATTGTCTTATCATATATGCTGAGGGTGATGCTATGTTTCAAGCATTGCGGAAAGTATTATTCGAGGACTAGGTCAGAACTTCCATTCAGCAAAGTCCCAGAATAATACCCCAGATATCACTGAGTATAAAGACCTAGTAAATCAGAAAAAGGAATCTTTCAAACAAGATTTCAGGGATTACCTATATATCCAAGTAGTGTTCCCCACGAAATAAGTAAGTAAGATTTAGGTTTATATCCCGAACAAACCTACTAAATGTGTAAAAACCTATCGGCATATCATCAGCGAGACTGTTTAACGCATTTAAACATTACATTTCCTTAGCATACCGTAACTGTCAAGCCGATGTACTATCATTTTCCCTTTTTACACAAGCTCTTTTCTGGTTTTCTATTGTTTTTGGATTTTGAAAATATCTCATGTTTTTGTATTTTTGTCATTTTTTATTGTTTTTGTATTTTCTGAAATATTTACCCTATACCTCCCCCTAAATACCAAAACATGTAAAAAATCGACAAACCATTGCAGATTGCTTCTCAACATCATCTACAATGTCTCCTTCGTCAACGCCAATGATCTCTTCCAACACCGATAAAAGCTTCATACCATTCAATTTTAGCAAATATTGAAATCGTGTTTTGTCAAATGCTTTGGTATGTAAATCAGCTTTTTGATCATTAGTGTGGATTTTCTCAATTCGTATCAACTTCTTCTCCAAACAATCTCGAATGAAGTGATGATGAATCTCAATGTGTTTGGTTTTAGCGTGATGAACTGGATTTTTAGTAATGTTAATTGCTGCCTCATTATCAACAAAGATAGGGGTGTTTAGAAATTGCAAACCGTAGTCGCGCATCTGTTGCTGGATCCACAAGATCTGTGAGCAGTAACTGCTAGCAGATACATACTCCGCTTCACATGTGGATAAAGCCACAGAGGTTTGCTTTTTGCATTGCCAAGTGACCAATCGTGATCCGAAAAACTGACACCCTGCTGTTGTTGATTTAGCATTAACTTTGCAGCATCCGAAATCCGAATCGGAATACCCTTCGAGCGTGAAATCGCCTTCTCTTGGATACCACAACCCCAATGATGGAGTTCCTTTCAGATAGCGTAATATCCTTTTCACAATCACCATATGCAAAGCTCGCGGGTTAGATTGAAATCTTGCTGCGAGGCAGGTTGGGTACATAATATCGGGTCTTGAAGCTGTCAAATACATCAGCGATCCGATCATGGAACGATACATCGTTTCATCTACCTTCTCTCCGGTAAGATCAGGATTTATCCCATGATTCGTTGCTAATGGGGTGGAAGCTGGAGCAGAACCTAACATCCTGAATTTCTCCAAGATATCATGAACATACTTCGTTTGATGTATGAAAATTCCTTTGGGTAGTTGATCAACCTGCAGACCCAAAAAGAATTTCATCTCACCCATCGATGACATTTCAAAATTCTGCTTCATAACTCTTTCAAAATCTTTGCACAAATTTTCATTTGTTGACCCAAATATGATGTCGTCCACATATATCTGAACAATCAGAAGTTGTCCGTCGACCTCTTTGGTGAAGAGAGTGGCATCCACTTTTCCACGGATGAAGCTGTTGGCTAGTAAGTGTTGAGACAATGTCTCGTACCAAGCTCTCGGGGCCTGGTTTAAACCATACAGCACTTTGTCTAGCAAGTAGACCTTGTCTTTGTGAAGTGGATCGGTAAAGCCCGGTGGCTGACCGACATATGCCTCTTCTTTTACCTTCCCGTAAAGAAACGCTGATTTAACATCTAGCTGATATACTTTGAAGTTTTTCCAAGACGCAAATGCTAGGAAGATTCTGATCGCTTCTAGTCGAGCAACCGGAGCATATACTTCAGTGAAATCTATCCCCTCCTGCTGACTGAAACCGTGGACTACGAGTCGAGCTTTGTTACGAACCACAACTCCTCTATCGTCTCTCTTGCACTTGAACACCCACTTGGTGTTTATCTTCCTTCGACCATCTGGTAAATCCACTAACTTCCACACTCCCAATTTTTTGAATTGGCTCAGCTCCTCCTGCATTGCATTGACCCAAGAATCTTTAGTAAGCGCCTCTTTGTAAGTCCTTGGTTCAACCTGTGAGATAAAACAACTCAATGAGAATTCAGTTTGCAAAGGAGCAACTGTTGTATAAAAACATGTAAGCCCTTTATCAATCTGTCTTCGAGTGCGAACGCCTGTCTGCAATTCTCCAATGATCAATTCCTCTGGATGATATGAAAGAGTTCATGGCATCAATTCGCCTGGAACATCTATATCACCTTCCAGATTAGTAACATTCTGATTTGCATCTTGTTCACTGACTGGGTTTGTTTGACCTGAAATCTGAATTTGCTCCCCCTCAGAATCTGAATCACCACGATCAAATACTGGCATGTTCTCAGATTCTTGATTATCATTCTGTTCCGTCTGATTATCTTGAGCAACTTCATTTTGTTGGACATCATCATGTTCACCAGCATTGCTTGGACCTGCTTCATCATCATTTGAAGTTTGTCGTGGTCGTCTTGAATACTCAGCTGGGAACCTTTCCTGCGATTCTTTATACTCTCTCAGAATATCCAACTCATCAAAGAAATCTTCTTCTTCCTTTTCTTCTTCCATGTCAAACGAATCCCATAATTTATCGTAATTAAAACGCCATGAGTCACCGGGATTTTGAGGCGGTATAGTATACCCCTGACACTCAACATGTTGTGCTTCGATGATCTGCTTCAGACTTGGAACAAAGACCCATCTTTGTGGACTTAAGTAACCCACAAATATTCCTTCAATACTCTTTGGACCAAATTTACCAAAAGGTTCTAGAACTGTACATGGAGACCCAAACGGTTCTAAAAACTTCAGGTTTGGTTTGCGGTTATTGATCAATTCAAAGCATGTCTTGTTGAATTTCTTTATAGTGAGAACCCGGTTGAGTGTATAGCATGCGGCGGAAAACTGCTTCTGCCCAAAAATTAATTGGTAGCTTTGAATCCGCAAGCATTGTTCTAGCCGTTTCGATTAGCGTCCTGTTTTTGCGTTCTGCGACTCCATTCTGCTGCGGAGTGTATGGAGCACTAAACTCATGCAATATACCTCTTTCATCACAATATTCTTCCATCTTGTTGTTCTTGAATTCAGTACCATTATCACTTCTAATTCTTCTGATACGCCGTTGGTACAGATTTTCAAGCTTTCTGAACAATGCCATCAAACTGTCAAACGTTTCATCTTTCGACTTTAAGAATGATACCCACGAAAATCTGGAATAATCATCAATAACCACAAGACAGTAGAGATCCCCTGTAATACTTTTGACGTTTACTAGACCAAACAGATCCATATGTAGTCTCTCTAACGGTCTGGAAACTGAATTGACTTGCTTTTTAGGATGTGACTTTTTCTTCTGCTTGCCTTTGATGCAACTAATGCACTCCCCTTCCAGATGAAAACCTTTGATATTAACTCCAAGGACTAAATCATTGTGCACCAAGTGATTCATTTTTCTAAGATGTATATAACCCATCTTCCGGTGCCATAACTTCGATTCTTTCTCCGTTGCTCTAGACACAAAACAATGAGCCTGACCCGTGGTTGTAGTAGCTACACTCATGTCCAACACGTACAGATCATTGACTCTTGGTGCCCGCATGATAATTCATTCTTCAGGGATAACAAATCCTGGTTTCAAGATCAAACATTCTTTGTCTGTGAAGTGAGTAGTATACATCCTGTCACAAATCTGTGAGATACTCAGCAGATTATTCTCCAGCTCAGCAATGTAGTTAACTCTTTCAAACGTAACAATTCCATTGGATAACGTTCCTTCATCGATAATTCTACCACCTTGATTTCCTGCGAATCCCACATAACCACCATTGAAATTTCTAACATCGTACAACAATGCAGTCTTCCCTGTCATATGTCGAGATGCTCCACTATCCATAATCCATCATGAAATAGCTCTCGGAAGATCCTGCACATATCACAAATTGATTCAAAAACACATTTCAATAAAGATGCCGATTCATGCTTCACAATTACCAACTAGGAAGCTCCGGCAAGTCCAAAATCTTTAGTGAGATTTTGATGCCACCCAAGCCTCTTTTGACTTGGGTAACTTGACTTTAATGTGAGTTTTAGCAGTGTAAAGTGGCGGAAAATTTTTATCATTCATCTTTAAACTTTCCTCAGATCCAACCTCAACCTTTTTGTATAAGAAAAACTCATCTATCTTAAGTTGACCGGTTGGTTGATTTTTCTTTTGAACATTCTTCTTCTCTGGTGGAGTAGAAGATTGTTTCTCCAATTTTTCATAATAATCCAAAGGAACATTCATCTTTACCGGTGTGGTAGAAGACGATTGTTTTTCCGACATTGAAACCTTTGGTTTTTCAACAACTTTTGGCTTCCATGTTTGTTGAGATGATGCAACCCGTTTATAAAATTTGTCATTTTTAGTTACCACATTCTTAACAGGTTCAATTTTGACTTTTGATTTTTCATTTTTCAAAACTTTCTCAAAAACCATTTGAGCTTTTCCTTTTGAATCAACCTTCTTCTTTTGATTCTTGATGTGCGGTAAGTGTCGTATATATTAGGTGTATATTTTAAGCCCTTTTTAACACTTATTTTAGCCAAGTTTTAAATTTATAAAACACGATATTTCACTAACACTAAACACACATATGGGCAAGTGCACCCATCGTTGAGTGTAGTATAGCGTTGGTAAGATACCGAGGTCGTCCAAGGACACAAGAGCTTTTAGTACCGGTTTATCCTCAACGTCTAACCAAAATAAAGGTTTAGAAAAATGTTTTAAACTAAGAAAAATAAAACTAACTAAAATGCTGAAAATAAAAATAAAAACAGATAGACAAGATGAATCACTTGGTTCCGACTCGTATCTAGTATAACCTTTGATTATTTCCGCACTTTTGCACATAATTAAGAGATTATCTTAGTTATTGTAGTAGGCCCCTCTTTTGAAGGTGACGTTACCCTCACCCCAGTAGTTTGAGTCAGCAGGGATACAATCCTAAAAGGGTGGATTATTGGAAGATAATGAATTAAGTTATTAATGCAGTATTGTGGTAGGCCCCGCTTTTGGCGGTGACGTTACCCTCGTCTAAGTAGTCTGAGTCAGCAGGGATACAGTCCTAAATAGCCGGGTTATAGTATTAATAGTAGTTAACTTATGAGGGGATCAAAGAGTTTGGACCCCCGCCATCCAATACCATGAAGTATTGAAGGAGGTCCTACTAAATTTGACCCAGGTCCATTGTAGGACCTCTAAACGCTGAACAATGGCAAGACCTTTACCAAACCGTTCCCTTAACCCCCTACCAGGTAGCCAACATATCTCCATATAGACCGTGGAGACATGAATGGTGAAAATCCTTTATTTTATATAGACAGTAAAATAATGCCAAGACACCACGGACAAACGATAAGGAAAGATCACCTTCAACATAAGTAACTAGTTATTAAAGTCATTAATACAAAACCAAATAAAAAGTGCAAAAGATTAGAAATAAAAAGTATTATACTAGACACTTTGTCTTCACCAAGTGATGTAAGAGACTTAGGCAAACATGGCCTTAATTGTCAAGAACTCTTACGATCAATCTTGGATCCCGAGACGACTCACACACTCTACGATGGACAATGGATGATGGTGGTGGATGATGGTGTTGTGATGGTGGTGGGTGGTGGATGAAGTGTGAGAGAGGTGGTGTGCCAAGGGATGAGATGAAATGAATCCAAGCACTCCTATTTATAGGCTGAACAGAGTGCTGGACACGGCCCCGTGTCCGCTGGGCACGGCCCCGTGTCTGTCTGACAATCTCTCTCCTCATTAATTGTAATTCGCAATTACAATAAATGCGCCTGCTGTACTTTCGACACGCCCCCGTGTCCGCTGAGCACGGCCCCGTGATGGGCAATAGAAGCTTCTATGGATTTGTCTTTTCTGCTGCTTCTTGGGCACGGCCCCGTGCTGGCTGAGCACGGGGCGTGTTCAGCCTTCTGTCTTCTCCTTTTTGCTTTGGAAGGTGCCGTTGAGGGGTCGGGCAGTCCACTAATGTTCCTTTCCTTGTATTTATGTTGGATTTAGCTGTCTTTTTGCTTCTTTTGCGTTTTTGAGCTCATTTAATCCTTAAAATACAAAAGGAAGACAAAAACACTCTTTTTCCAATATTAGTACTTAAAAAGGGTTAGTTTTATGCCTCATTTGATGTAATTTATATGTTGCATTTTACACACATCATTCTCAACAACTTCAGTCTTAGGCTTGGAGTTGGTGCAATTTCTTGCAATGTGACCAACTTTGTTGCATCTAAAACACGTACGAGTATCAACTACCGGACTTGTGCCTTCAGACTGAGGTTGTGAAGCCCTCTTCTCAAAAAATTCTTCATTTGATTTCAAAAAGATTTCATTTTCCTCATCAGAAAGTGAAGTTGAACCGTTCACTTCTTTTCAGCAAACCTTTTATTTTGAACATTTCTCTTTTGATAGCTCTTACCACCCTGATAACCACCCGACCAATTGTTTGGTGGAACTACATATTTCTTGTAGTAAGCCTTGTCTTTTTCAAAATTCATTTGCCTTTTTATTTGTTTTAAACTCTTTACTTCAGACAAATCAATTTCAACCATTTTGAACACATTTGTCAATTTTGAAACATTTACATTCTCCAGAGGAAACTCAGAATCCGAATACAACTTATCCGATCCCGACATCTTGTACATGACAAGATCAGGTTCTTCATTTAAGTTGTTTTTGGACTTTTGTTTCAGAATGTATTTTCCAGAAAACATTTTTCATCCTCAGCTGAATCACTATCCAAAACACTTTCAACCATGCCTTTAACAATCTCAGTTTGAACACTATCATCAGATGATGATGAAGAAAATGTCACATCAATTGAATCAGGAAGTTTCACTTCATTTTCTTCCTCAAGATTAACCAACCCAGATTGCTTTTTTGAATAATTGTCTAGAACTGGTGGTGGAACTTGATGAAACCCGACCCCAGTTCCATCACAGTATACATCTTCGCCTGCTTTGTCTTTCCCTATGGGGTTGGGAATAATGTGTTGCAAAACAAAGCATGCAGAGTTGTAACTGTTCAATTTCAAATTGATTCGTTTATTCTCAATCTTAGCTTCTTCAAATTTAAGCTTCAATTTAGCAATCTCATCCAATTGTTTGTTGATTAATTCTTCTTTTATTCTCAAAACACATTGCAATTGGCAATTTTCTTTGTATGTTTTACCGTTTCTATCATCATTATCTTTAACTGTGCTTTTAAGCTTCTCAAATTTTTTTAGTGATCTGACGATTTTCAAAAACTAACCTCTCATTTTCTTTCCTAACCTTTTCTTGATCAATTTTATCAGTTTCAATTTTGTTAGTTAATTCTTTTAATCGTTCAGTTGAAGCTTTCACCATTTTGTCACGATCAAGGATTTGATCCTCAACACTTCTGACTTTAGCAGTCAGATCATCAATCTTCTTACCTTTGAGATAAGTGTTTGTACTACAAACTTTGCATTCTTTGATGCAATTTTTGCAGTCAACATCACTACTGATTTTCTTACCTGACTCAGTCGTTGACGCGTTTGAACTGACCTGGCTTTTAGACTCAGAGACAGATTTAGAATCTACCTCAAGTGCCTTAGCAGCCAGCACCTTGTCAGCCATCTTTCCTATGTTTTCAGCATTCAACTCCTGTGTCGTGTCAATGATTCCAGTATCAATCATCTTTGACTTCTCTTTCTCTTCCTCTTTCTCTTCTTTTTCTTTCTCTTCTCCGCTTCCCCACCATTTCCTTTGCCAATAATCATCTTCTTCTTTATACTCTTTGATTATGGTTTCCACATCAAGAGTATTATGTTCAATAGCAATGTTTCCATAGGGGTCAAGATAACATTCCCTGTCTGGATCCCATCTTTTTGCTCTTTTTGCCTCAGAAAAAATACCAGCTATTCTGATCAATTTATTCGTGGCCAACATCCTTCTGTGATTATACTTCTGTTCTTCAGTTCTGCTGTCTTTCCAAGGAACAGGTTCAGATTTTGCCATGAATGCATATCCAACCGCATCCTCCTCAGGTAACAACTCACTTCAATCGTAACCTTCATCGTCATGAATCACCGCAAGGGCTCTGGATTTTTCTTTGTTATCCTCAAGCTGTTTCATCCTTGGCGGTTCTGATTTATTCTGATGATAAATCGCCTTCTTGTAGTAATCTTCTCTGAACGGGTTTTCAGATTCATCAGCATACGCGTTTCGACATTCGCGCTTAAAGTGACCTTTCTGTTTACACTTAAAGCATGTCACTTTAGACTTGTCAAAGCCCAATTTGGTAGAAGGTCCACCAATAGACTTCCTCCCGTGATCTCCATAAAACGTTGTGCTCGACGAACTGCACTGGCCATACACCACCTTATGTCAATCAATTCCATCTCCTCAGGATCTATTTGATCGTAGTCTTCCTTTGTCAGGTTGGTGTTGCCAATCTTCCCTGCTACAAGACTGTCATACGATTCTAGCACAGATACTAAGAAAACCATCTGTTGCTTTGCTGACTCCTCGCTGAAGTTTTGAGCATTCTTTAAGTCTACAGCGATGTTGCATTGAAATAGATTATTTGCATCAGAATGATTTGCAGATGACGAAGATCCACTGTGAAATCCACTGCTTTGACTTTCTTTGTTTGATGTGTTAACATTTTCGGCAGAAAAAGCTGTCTTGGGAGATGTACTCTTTGGCATCATGCTCTTTGGATAATACAAATCCAAGTTCTGCTGATAAGACGAATGATTGACTTTGTGTGTCTTCTTTAATTCCAACTCATGACTCTCTAGTCTCTCAATCAGCAAGTCTACAGTCAACTCTTCTGGCGGCTTGATAGTATTCTTTAGCATCAACGCATAATATTGCCAATCCATCTCATCTGGCAATGAATCAAACAATTTGTCGACTAGCTCATCTTGAGTATAGGAAATTCCATGTCTCGCCAGTTCCAGCTTCAGGTGCCTAAACCTCTCAATCATTTTACAAACTGATTCATTCTTTAAACATCCAAACAAATCAAACTCTTTTCTAAGTAGTTTCTTTTTGTTCTTCACTATTTCTGTACTTCCTAAACATTTGGTTTCTAACTTTTTCCAGAGATCTTTAGAACTGCTGTACTCGATCAAAGATATTATATCTTCTCGAACAGACTGAAATAGCAGTGCAACGCATTTTTGCTCAGCGACAAATATCTCTATTTCTTCAGGTGATGATAAGGTTTCGCCACTTTTGTCTCCATCATGGTAACCATTTTATAGACTCTTCCAGCTGGGAAAAGCAAAAGCTCTCAACCAATCTTCAAACTTCTTGGCCCACCGACTGTATTCTTCGATAGCCATCAACTTCGGGGGTTTGTTATAGGTTCCAAAAGCACTTTCAACCTCCAATGCATCCGATAGCTTTTTCTTTGTATTCTGCGTGTTCTCATTGGTGTTACTAGAAGATGTATCATTTCCACCATCTCCAGCAAACGCAAAGACATCATAAAACGGATTGAAATCATCCATCTTGTACGTTCCTGAAAAATCAGCAAACACTTAGAAAATTTTCAAAATTTTGAAAAACAACTAATTTCGAGCGAAATCACTTGAAGTAAAATCTCTTCAAGCGGAATCACAAAAATCTTTCAAGCAATATCAAATTAATCTGATTTCGCTTGAATATACAAAAGTATTTCGAGCGGAATCAGACTTTTGAGCTAAATCTGACTTTGATTTAGTTCGAGCGAAATCAGGAAATCTGAATTTGACTTGATTTCGAGCGAAATCTGAAAACAACTTTCAGGCGGAATCAATCAGACTTGTATCTTTCCGAGCGGAATCAGACTTGTTCTGATTTCGAGCGGAATCAGCTCAATATTTCGGGCGAAATCAATTTTTAAGTATAATCTGCGAAGAAATTTTCGAGCGGAATCAAGTTTTTAAGTGATTTTAACCATTTTTACTCCGAATTTTAACCTGATTCTTTCTAGGGTTTGTTAACACTATGTTTTACACAATATACTCGAAAATCAGGCCATTCCAACCGTTGGAACTTGTTCAAAACAGAAAAGTATAAGAAGAAGTGAATAGAAATAAGAAAATCTGGTAGAATCAAGCTACTATGGTATGAACTCCTTGTCCTGAGCTCTGATACCACTTGTTGGACAGTGTGCGACCCTGAATAGTCAGTAAAAGTAGTTCATCTTTGAATACAGAGGCGGAATCAAAGTATACAAAGTCACAACAGCTTTATCCTTTCAATTTCCTTTATATTAATGCTTTCTGAGTAAATTTTGACAGCAATTCGACACCTATAGCATGACCTAGTTCCGCTCCAAAACGTTACAAATGAACTCAGCTAACACATATATATAGCCGGTCTGATTCCGCTCGAAACTGCATGATCATTACGATCGGAATCACCTAAATGCATCTCGAGCGGAATCACCAAGATACATCAGGAGTGAAATCAGCTAGATGACCTTTGGAGCGGAATCACATGTTTACATAAAATCCTGATTTCGCTTCAAATGACATGAATGTGATTTGGTGTCACACCCCCAAAATCCACCATGCGGAGCGTTACCGCTTGGAGGCGTGACATGACCAGGATCGAGCCACCAATCATATTGAACAACGTAATTTAAGTTAACAAAGCCAATCACAATACAATTGGTGACCAAAAGATAAGTAACCGACTTTAGGTTAACAGCGGAAGCATAAAACATAAGTCCAAATCATAAGTTCATAATTTATAAGTTTAACGACCTAACATAAGTTCCATAAGTTCTTAAAGTTTATTTATTAGGCACGGGACATAACAGTCCCCATTCCACAACGACCTCCTCCTCGCGCAAGCTCCATAGGTACCTAACGACCTGCAAGGCATGTAACAACGAGTCAACAACAAAGTTGAGCGAGTTCACAGTTGGTTGTTCAGTTAATGAGTTCGTATCGGAAATCGTAAGTTCGTTTCATAACTATGTATTACCCGTTATCCTTGGTTCCCAAACCTTTACGATATTTAGTGGGGGCTTCCCATTATGTATGTTACTAGACTAGGCGTATCCATAAGTGTCCTTCCCAATCCGAGGACTGTGTTAAGTATGAGTGTACGTAGGTTTTACGTACGTGTCCTTCTCAATCCGAGGACAGTAGTAAGTATGAGTGTACGTAGGTTTTACGTACGTGCCCTTCTCAATCCGAGGACAGTAGTAAGTATGAATGTACGTAGGTTTTACGTACGTGCCCTTCCCTTCTCAATCCGAGGACAGTAGTAAGTATGAATGTACGTAGGTTTTACGTACGTGCCCTTCTCAATCCGAGGACAGTAGTAAGTGTGAGTGTACGTAGGTTTTACGTACGTGCCCTTCTCAATCCGAGGACAGTAGTAGGTAGTCTAGTAGTGTTGATAATATAAATAGTTATTCAATCCCATTCCCAACCACCGGGAATCCCATGCCTTAGTAAGGGTGTGAACTCACCTGGGTTTGCTCGGTTAGACTCTCAAATATAGCTAACAGTCAAGGTCGGTCAATCACGTCTACTAGCACAAGGCTAGGGGAGTTCAAGTGTGGAAAAGTGGTGGTTAAAAGAAAACGAGAGAGGTCCTTCAACTTCCGAACGCACCGAGCTTCGTTGTATGATCTCTAACACCTTTGGATGGCCTTAGGATGGTTGAGGAAGATTGAATGATGATGATGATGTAAGTGTGGGTGTTCAGCCGAGAGTGGCAAGGGGAGAAGGAGAGATGGTGTTGTGAAGTTATGAATGGGTCATGAGAGTGAAGGACTAGAGGTTCTTATAATTGTCTTCCAACACACTTTTACCCCATAGTCCATATGTCTTCAAGATATTAAACAATATCACTTAATCAATTGGATAAAATCATGGGGTGGGTCCCATGTTCCATAACCGGTTGTGGGGGGGGGGGTAAAGGGTTGGGTTTCAATGCTTAGTTACTAGTTTAGTTAGAAACCAAGTGTCTTAGTTAAGGTCTTGTGTGTGCTATTAATTATGTAGTGTGTTAGGGTGTTCGGGAACCCTAACTAGCTTAGAAAAATAATAACAATGTGTTTGTCAATATTTTTGTGTTCCGGGTAAAGTCCGGTTGTTCGGTTCGAGACTGTTCCGTTAAACTGCTTAAATAGTCCGTAAAGTGTCATATATATATATATATATATATATATATATATATATATTTGTAACGTTTTTAATTTTTAACACTCAGGAAAGCATACCAGACTATTTAGTAACTTTTCTGTATACTATTAGTATGTTAACAAATACATGTAAGCATAACACAGTAATCAGAGAGCACTTAAATGATTCAGCACAGTCATCAAGTACTTTAATTAACATTAATAGATTGTACGGTTACATGTAAATTTGAGGGTTGTCACATTCTCCCCCTGTTAAGAGAATTTCGTCCCGAAATTTAACGCGTGGTTACTGAGGAAGCTAGTTAAGTTGCGTTGTTTTCCTGATTTTCCTAGGGTGTCACATCATCCCCCCGTTGATTTGGAATTTCGTCCCGAAATTCTGCAGTAGCTTCAGCCTTAGTAGTGGTTGCGTTTTTCTTAAACAGTTGGGGATACTTGAGTTTCATTTGGTCTTCTCGTTCCCAGGTATACTCTGGGCCACGTCGAGCATTCCAACGAACTCGGACCAGAGGTATCCTGGTACGCTTGAGGATCTTAACATCTCGATCCGTAATCTATACTGGTTCCTCGACGAATCGCAGCTGGTCGTCAATTGTGAGTTCCTTGAGAGGAACTATGAGGGTCTCATCTGACAGACACTTCTTCAGATTCGACACATGGAAAACATTATGAACTCCACTGAGTTCTTCAGGTAGATTCAACCTGTAGGCGACTTTGCCAATTTTCTCGGTGACTTCGAATGGTCCGACATAACGCGGATTGAGTTTGCCTCGCTTGCCAAAATGAACTACGCCTTTCCAAGGCTAGACTTTGAGTAGCACTCGATCCCCAACCTGGAAATCGAGTGGTTTTCTTCCCTTATTGTTGGGATTGAACCCTGCCAGAGGAACAGATAATAAAAGCCAAAACCGGATCATGACAGTGGATTCACAATAAGCAGCAGTTTACACTAAGTCTTCTCTCTTGAAAGTAATTATAACATTTGATGATCTTGCATCCACTGCCCGGATACAACTGTTGCTGTTCTTCTAACTACTAATGAAGCCAGAAGACTGCTGAGAACTAAGCACTGCTGGAACAATCTACTGATGACAAAGCACTGCCCAATCAAGGACTGATCAACCTTGAGGAAAGCACTGACATAGAGAGAGAGAGAGCAGTAGTTTAGTATATCATCTGTTTCATGTATAGTCAGCAGTTAAGGTTTAGCAGTGTTTGTAGTGTGACCAGTAGATACAGGTTGTTAGACTGTTAGACGTCGCTTTCACGGTGACGTCAGCTGAGATGCCTCAGCGGTTTGGATTGTCTATAAATGGAACAGTACTTTGTACTGTTACATTTGATCGTTTTGAGTGAGTTCTTCTCCTCAATTCAATCCTTTCATCTTGTGCAACCAACCGCTGAAGTATCAGGCTGAGGGGGAGTTTAGTTTGTAAGCATGCTTGTAATCTTTTGAATTGCTTTGTAATCTTTTGACTGATGAAAAGCATTTGTTTATCTAAACTATTTTCTTCCTTAATTGTGTTTACAAAGTTTGTGATCATTTCCGTTGCACTTAAACTCTATTCATCTCTATTTGATTTGTTCAAATTATACAAACAAACACAATTTGAGAGCCTCCGATCCTAACACTTATCAGCATAGCTTTTATGACGGTCACGAGCTGCCGCCATTCGTTGTCGTATCTGAGCAATTCTCTTGGTGGTATCTACTACAAGTTCTGGGCCAGTGATTTGGCTGTCACCAACTTCTGCCCAACAGAGAGGTGATCGGCATTTGCGTCCGTACAATGCCTTGAATGGAGCGGCTTGGATACTGGTGTGGTAGCTGTTGTTATATGAAAACTCCACTAACGGGAGGTGCTTTTCCCAGCCATTACCAAAATCGATTACACATTCCCTAAGCATGTCTTCAAGGGTTTGGATGGTGCGTTCAGATTGCCCATCCGTCTGTGGATGATATGTCGTGCTCATATCTAAACGTGAGCCAAAAGACTTGTGCATAGCTTGCCATAGTTCAGAGGTAAAAAGCGCGTCACGATCAGATATGATAGAGGTTGGCACTCCGTGCCTTGACACCACTTCCTTTAGGTAAATGTCTGCAAGAGTAGAAAACTTATCCGTTTCTTTGATGGCCAGAAAATGTGCAGACTTGGTCAGTCGATCCACGATCACCCAAATGGTATCATTTCCGCGCTGGGATCTAGGCAGACCAGTAACGAAATCCATGGAAATTTGCTCCCATTTCCATTTCGGGATCTCTGGTTGTTGGAGTAGGCCTGATGATTTCTGATACTCAACCTTGACCCTAGCACAAGTCAAGCATTTACTGACGTAGGTTGCTATGTTGGCTTTCATACCAGGCCACCAATACGTAGTCTTGAGGTCGTGGAACATTTTATCCGAACCAGGATGTACCGAATAACGTGACTTATGTGCTTCATTCATCACAAGCTCGCGTAGGTCTCCATACAGTGGAACCCAGATGCGTCCGTTTACAAAGTAGGCGCCGTTTTCCTTTTGTTCTAGCCGTTGTCTCGATCCTCGTAGGGACTCAGCCCTGATGTTCTCTGCTTTCAATGCTTCGACCTAAGTATCTCAAATCTGAGCGGGAAGGTTAGATTGGATGGTAAGCTGTAACGCACGTACACGCTTAGGCAGAGTATCCTTTCGACTGAGGGCGTCGGCCACAACATTGGCTTTGCCCGGATGATACTTGATAGCGCATTCATAATCGTTCAAGAGTTCGACCCATCGGCGTTGACGCATGTTTAACTCCTTTTGCTTGAAGATATGCTCGAGACTCCTGTGATCGGTGTAAATGGTGCACTTGGTACCGTACAGGTAATGTCTCCATATCTTAAGCGCGAAAACAACTGCTCCCAGCTCCAAGTCGTGCGTAGTGTAGTTCCTTTCATGAACTTTAAGCTGGCGTGATGCGTAGGCAATGACCTTGTCACGTTGCATCAACACGCAACCAAGTCCTTGGATGGAAGCATCGCAGTAAACCACAAAATCATCTGTGCCTTCAGGCAATAAGAGGATAGGCGCGCTACAAAGTCTATTCTTCAAGTGTTGAAATGCGGACTCCTGTGCATCACCCCAACGATAGATGACACCTTTCTAAGTCAGTGAAGTGAGCGGTTGCGCAATCTTGGAGAAATCTTTGATAAATCTTCTGTAATATCCCGCCAAACCCAAGAATTGGCGGATTTCTGTTGGTGTACGGGGTGTAGGCCAGTTCTTGATCAAGTCAACCTTAGATGGATCCACATGGATTCCATCCTTGTTTACCACATGGCCTAGAAAGTGGACTTCGCGAAGCCAGAAGTCACATTTAGAAAACTTGGCATACAGTTGCTCTGCTCGAAGAAGTTCCAGCATAAGTCGTAGATGCTGCTCGTGTTCCTTTTGACTCTTAGAATAGATCAGGATATCGTCGATGAATACAATGACAAACTTATCCAGGTAAGGCTTGCACACTCGGTTCATGAGATCCATGAAGACCGCTGGTGCATTCGTCAATCCGAAAGGCATAACCAGAAACTCGTAATGGTCGTAGCGAGTTCTGAATGCTGTTTTGGAGACGTCCTCATCTCGGACTCTCAGCTGATGGTATCCCGATCTCAAATCAATCTTAGAGTAATAGCTCGACCCTTGCAACTGGTCGAATAAGTCGTCAATACGTGGAAGAGGATAACGATTCTTCACGGTCACCTTGTTGAGTTCGCGGTAGTCAATACACATTCTGAAAGTACCATCTTTCTTCTTCACAAACAAGACTGGAGCCCCCCAGGGCGAAGAGCTATGACGTATGAAACCCTTTTCCAAGAGTTCTTGTAATTGCGTGGATAGTTCTTCAAGTTCTGATGGAGCTAGATGATATGGTGCTCGAGCTACTGGTGCTGCTCCAGGAGCTAGCTCGATTTGAAATTCAACTTGACGATGAGGCGGAAGACCAGGTAATTCCTCAGGAAATACCTCAGGAAAATCGCGCACAATAGGAATGTCTTCAATTCTCTTCTCTTCCGTTGATGTGTCAGTAACGAGTGCCAAAATGGCAGTGTGGCCCTTTCGCAGACACTTCTGGGCCTTAAGGAAAGAGATAATGCCTACAAAAGCACCACTCTTGTCGCCATGAATCACGAGGGGTTCTTCACCAGAGCGAGGAATGCGGACGATTTTCTCCTTGTAAACAATCTCCGCTTGATGGTGAGATAGCCAATCCATCCCAATAACGACGTCGAAACTACCCAGTGGGATAGGAATAAGATCGATAGAGAAGGTCTGACCAGCTAAGGCGAGGTTACAACCTTTGATTACGTGCGTGGCCTCGAGACTTTTACCGTTTGCTAGCTCTACTGTGTGTTTGGGGATCAAAAGTGTTGGAGTGCGCTTAAGCATTTGACTAACTTTTAGAGACACGTAACTGGTATCGGCACCCGAATCAAATAAAACAGTAACATAAAAGTCGTCGAGAAGGAACTTACCCATCACTACGTTAGGATCATTCCTTGCGTCACCCTGACCAATCACAAACACTCGACCCCTGGCACCGTTGCCATCATTGTTTCCTCCATTATTGCCCCCATTATTGTTCTCGTTTCCTTGGTTGTGATTCTGATTCTGATTTAACTGCGGGCAGTGTCTCTTGAAGTGATCTTCAGCACCACACTGAAAGCATCCCTTGTTGCCCTGTTGCTGTTACTGATTCTGCGGTGCTTGCTGTTGCTGCTGACGATTCTGATTCGTAGGCCGTGGGCTGCTGCAATCCTTGGCTTCATGACCCATCTTGAGACACCTCTGACAGCGTCCCTTGTTGCACTGACCACTGTGGTGTCTGTTGCATTTGTTGCACTTTGGGTGGTTTCCTCGATATCCACCCTGCCCTTGACTACCAGAAGAGTGCTGACCAGGACTCTGGTAGCCATCAATCTTTCGCTGCTGAACCTGGGACTGAATTGTAGTCGAACCCTTGTTGTCGGCTCCATTCCATTTTCGTTTGTTGTCACTGGGAATAGCAGAAGTAGCAGTAACAGTAGCACTTATACGCTTAGGCAGCCTGTTCTGTTCCACTGCCTGGTCTGTGAGACGATGAGTGAGACGAGTAACATCCTGGATGGTATCAAGGTTAGCAGCAGTCACATGGCTTTGTATCTATGGTACTAATCCTTTGAGGTACAGCTCAATGCGCTTGATGGGAGGATCCACCATAGTTGGACATAACACTGCCAGTTCGTTGGATCGCTTCGTATACGCCTCTATCTCTGACCCCGTCATCTTCAGGTTAAAGAACTCCACTTCCAATTTGTGGATGTCATCACAATTACAGTATTCTCGCTTGATTAGTTCCTTGAAGTCGTTCCATGGGGTGGCATTAGCAGCTTCCAGCCCTAACATCTGAACTTGCGCGTTCCACCAAGTCAACGCAACGCCTTCGAGAGTACCAGTGGCATATTTCACCCTACGAGCCTCAGGGCATTCACACATCTCGAAGACCGATTCGAGCTTCTCGAACCAGTGGAGGAGTCCGACGGCCCCTTCAGTGCCACTAAAAGTACTAGGACGACAGTCCATAAATGTCTTGAACGTGCATACAGGCGGTTGGGCAAGTTGGCCTCCTGCTTGAGCGGCTGCAAGTGCCGCAGTAACTTGTTCTTTGATCAAAGCCGCCAGCTGGGCTTGTGTGAGGCTGATTCGTCCACTCATGATCTTCACCCTACGGAGAACACAAGTGAGAAGTGCGCCGTATCATTACGCAAGTGTGGAATGACAGAAGAGAGTGATCACACAAAGTTTTCAAGCAGTAGATACTATGTTATCTAAGCATATCATAAGCAATGTTCTATATAACTAACAAGTAGGTAATATAAACATGAATCGTATCACCTATAGTGTCGAGTCTTGCACGTGGAGCGAAGCGTCGTTGTGGATCGTTGAGCACTGTATAGGTTATAGTATGGTTTTAATAAAAACTTTTTCCCTTATTAAAACCAAGTTCTCTATAACCAATGGCTCTGATACCAATCTATCACACCCCCAAAATCCACCATGCGGAGCGCTACCGCTTGGAGGCGTGACATGACCAGGATCGAGCCACCAATCATATTGAACAACGTAATTTAAGTTAACAAAGCCAATCACAATACAATTGGTGACCAAAAGATAAGTAACCGACTTTAGGTTAACAGCGGAAGCATAAAACATAAGTCCAAATCATAAGTTCATAATTTATAAGTTTAACGACCTAACATAAGTTCCATAAGTTCTTAAAGTTTATTTATTAGGCACGGGACATAACAGTCCCCATTCCATAACGACCTCCTCCTCGCGCAAGCTCCATACGTACCTAACGACCTGCAAGGCATGTAACAATGAGTCAACAACAAAGTTGAGCGAGTTCACAGTTGGTTGTTCAGTTAATGAGTTCGTATCGGAAATCGTAAGTTCGTTTCATAACTATGTATTACCCGTTATCCTTGGTTCCCAAACCTTTACGATATTTAGTGGGGGCTTCCCATTATGTATGTTACTAGACTAGGTGTATCCATAAGTGTCCTTCCCAATCCGAGGACTGTGTTAAGTATGAGTGTACGTAGGTTTTATGTACGTGCCCTTCTCAATCCGAGGACAGTAGTAAGTATGAGTGTACGTAGGTTTTACGTACGTGCCCTTCTCAATCCGAGGACAGTAGTAAGTATGAATGTACGTAGGTTTTACGTACGTGCCCTTCTCAATCCGAGGACAGTAGTAAGTGTGAGTGTACGTAGGTTTTACGTACGTGCCCTTCTCAATCCGAGGACAGTAGTAGGTAGTCTAGTAGTGTTGATAATATAAATAGTTATTCAATCCCATTCCCAACCACCGGGAATCCCATGCCTTAGTAAGGGTGTGAACTCACCTCGGTTTGCTCGGTTAGACTCTCAAATATAGCTAACAGTCAAGGTCGGTCAATCACGTCTACTAGCACAAGGCTAGGGGAGTTCAAGTGTGGAAAAGTGGCGGTTAAAAGAAAACGAGAGAGGTCCTTCAACTTCCGAACGCACCGAGCTTCGTTGTATGATCTCTAACACCTTTGGATGGCCTTAGGATGGTTGAGGAAGATTGAATGATGATGATGATGTAAGTGTGGGTGTTCAGCCGAGAGTGGCAAGGGGAGAGGGAGAGATGGTGTTGTGAAGTTATGAATGGGTCATGAGAGTGAAGGACTAGAGGTTCTTATAATTGTCTTCCAACACACTTTTACCCCATAGTCCATATGTCTTCAAGATATTAAACAATATCACTTAATCAATTGGATAAAATCATGGGTTGGGTCCCATGTTCCATAACCGGTTGTGGGGGGGGGGGGGGGTATAGGGTTGGGTTTCAATGCTTAGTTACTAGTTTAGTTAGAAACCAAGTGTCTTAGTTAAGGTCTTATGTGTGCTATTAATTATGTAGTGTGTTAGGGTGTTCGGGGACCCTAACTAGCTTAGAAAAATAATAACAATGTGTTTGTCAATATTTTTGTGTTCCGGGTAAAGTCCGGTTGTTCGGTTCGATACTATTCCGTTAAACTGCTTAAATAGTCCGTAAAGTGTCATATATATATATATATATATATTTTTGTAACGTTTTTAATTTTCAACACTCAGGAAAGCATACCAGACTATTTAGTAACTTTTCTGTATACTATTAGTATGTTAACAAATACATGTAAGCATAACACAGTAATCAGAGAGCACTTAAATGATTCAGCACAGTCATCAAGTACTTTAATTAGCATTAATAGATTGTACGGTTACATGTAAATTTGAGGGTTGTCACATTCTCCCCCTGTTAAGAGAATTTCGTCCCGAAATTTAGCGCGTGGTTACTGAGGAAGCTAGTTAAGTTGCGTTGTTTTCCTGATTTTCCTGGGGTGTCACATTTGGAGCGGAATTACAATCTAAAACCACGTTTTCATAACCAAACTCCAATCTAACCATTCTAGACCTAAGACTCAACTAAGACGGAGTTAACAGACATTCAGTGCACCAACAGACTCCCCCTTGGATGTTGACGAAGTCTTCGGCATTGAGTCTTCAGTCTTGGTCTCTTTCCAACTCTGTCTTCTCATTTCAAAAACTCTTTCTTCACACAGGTTCAGAAACTTAATCTGGCTCCATCTTCAGTCTCCCTTTTTATTGTAGATTCAAAACTCACTCCCCCTTTCACAGACTCCCCCTCTCGGTAGGCTAGGGCTCAAATTCTGGTTCAAACTTTTAACATTTCATTGCCATGGAAATTCCTGTTACCTTCATATACTCTACCCAAATATAAGATATATAACAATAACAGTTTTAATCCAAACTTACCATTTAACTTTCAGTGTTAAAAATCCACTTAAGTATTCAGGTCCAAATTAATGACCCTGATTACTCAATTAATCTACCAAGTCCAATTTAATGACCTTGGTTGATCTGAGACAAATCACACTGACATTTAAAAAACAAATAAGTTCAAACATTTCTTAAAATTACAAGTTTCAAATTAATGAACTTGCTTTAACTCTTCAACTTCTCAAACTTATCAAGATTAGCTCACGACTCATCCTCCAGTCCAGAAATCTCCTGCATCTGCTTTCAATCTTTCGAATCCGAAGATCAACTCTCCACTTTGATTTGTCGGAAAATAAAGCAGAAATGAAAAATCTTTTTGGATTTTTATTAAAATTTCTAAACTAGAAATGAAATACAGAACTAACATACAGTGAAAGTAAACTATTTACAAACATATTTTTGGTTAAGCGTGTTAGGGAATCATATCAGCTATTCGACAAGTCACAAGTACCGTTAAGCTTTGATTACATACTCAGAATTAAACAATTCGCTTAGATTGTCGATATACTGATCCACTTTAAATTCTCACACAATTTTCAATCTGTCCAAGATACGGATTTAGTATTTTAGAGACTTAAACTTATACATGTGTCCCACCTCTTGAATATACTCCCGTATCCAGATCCCAATATTCAGTCTTACAGGTAAGTATGACACAAATGATATCTGTAAGGGGTTAATAAATTATGAAGAATCATGAGAGCTCAGGTCAGAACTACCGTTCAGCAGAGAGATCATGACTCAACTTTTGGGTGTGTCCCCTTTAGAGGATCTTTTTTACAACATCATTGCTTAGCAATTTTCTTGTCTTATCATATATGCTGAGGGTGATGCTATATTTCAAGCATTGCGGAAAGTATTATTCGAGGACTAGGTCAGAACTTCCATTCAACAGAAGTCCCGGAATAATACCCCAGATATCACTGAGTATAAAAACCTAGTATATCAGAAAAAGGAATCTTTCAAACAAGATTTCAGGGGTTACCTATATATCCAAGTAGTGTTCCCCACGAAATAAGCAAGTAAAGATTTAAGTTTATATCCCGAACAAACCTACTAAATGTGTAAAAACATATCGGCATATCATCAGCGAGACTGTTTAACGCATTTAAACATTACATTTCTTTAGCATACCGTAACTGTCAAGCCGATGTACTATCATTTTCCCTTTTTACACAAGCTCTTTTCTGGTTTTCTATTGTTTTTGGATTTTGAAAATATCTCATGTTTTTGTATTTTTGTCATTTTTTATTGTTTTTGTATTTACTGAAATATTTCCCCTATACCAACCGTTGGAACTTGTTCAAAACTGAAAAGTATAAGAAGAAGTGAATAGAAATAAGAAAATCTGGTAGAATCAAGCTGCTATGGTATGAACTCCTCGTCCTGAGCTCTGATACCACTTGTTGGACCGTGTGCGACCCTGAATAGTCAGTAAAAGTAGTTCATCTTTGAATACAGAGGCGGAATCAAAGTATATACAAATTCATAACAGCTTTATCCTTTCAATTTCCTTTATATTAATGCTTTCTGAGTAAATTTTGACAGCAATTCGACACCTATAGCATGACCTAGTTCCGCTCCAAAACGTTACAAATGAACTCAGCTAACACATATATATAGCCGGTCTGATTCCGCTCGAAACCGCATGATCATTACGAGCGGAATCACCTAAATGCATCTCGAGCGGAATCACCAAGATACATCAGGAGCAAAATCAGCTAGATGACCTTTGGAGCAGAATCACATGTTTACATAAAATCCTGATTTCGCTTCAAATGACATGAATGTCGTTTGGAGCGGAATTACAATCTAAAACCACTTTTTCATAACCAAACTCCAATCTAACCTTTCTAGACCTAAGACTCAACTAAGACGTAGTTAACAGACATTCAGTGCACCAACAAAATTTATAAAAAGATAAACTAAAAAAACATAAATAAAATATAAGGAAAAATAAATAGACAAGAGGAATCACTTGGATCCAACTCCTGTTTTATGTATCCTTTAAATGATTTCCGCACTTTGGGCATTTTAAGAGATTATCTTTAAGTTATAGTAGTAGGCCCCCTTCAAAGCAGTGTTACCCTCAACCTATTAGTCTGAGTCAGCAGGCATACCGTCCCACAAGGTCGGATTATTGAAAGATAATTAAGTAAGTTATTAATGCAAAAAGTGGTAGGCCCCTTTCCAGGCAGCGTTACCCTCAACCCTTTGGTCTGAGTCAGCAGGGATACAGTCCTCGCAGGGTTGGTTTAAAGTTTTAATAGTAGTTTATAGATAAGGGATTCAAGCGGTTTCTTACTTCTCCCGAGGCGAACAGTACCGCCCATTCGTGAAGTCTTACTAAGCTTGAACATGGTTCTCACAGGATCTATACACTGAACGAGACATAGAATTACCTAACCATCCTTCTAACCCCCTTCCAAGTAGTTAACGCGCTTTTTATAGACCATAAAGACACGAATGTGTGAATCAATAACACATGAAGAATGCCTTCAATATAAAAAACTAGTTATTAAAATCATTAATACATACCCAAATAAAAAGGAGCCAAAGATTGGAAATCAAAAAGTAATACATAAAATATTTGTCTTCACCAAGTGATGTAAGAGTTTAGCCAAGCATGGCCTTTGTTTGACAAGAACTCTTACGATAGATCTTGGATCCCGAGACTACTACATACTTTAAATGATGGAAGATGGATAATGGTGGTGGGTGTTGGTGTTGTAGTGGTGGCAAGTGTGAGAGAAGTGGTTTGCCAATGGATGAATTGGAATGGAACCAAGCACCCCTATTTATAGCTAAAGTCAGATGATCAACACGGCCCATGCCCACCTGGCATGGCCCGGTGGCCATCTTTCTCTCTCTTCCTCATTAACTACAGTGCCAGGTCTTGTACTAACTGTTGGTGCACGAATGTCTAAAGCCTGCGTCTTAGTCTTAGTTGATCAATGTATAGGGTCTAGATGTGTTAATTATGTATTGTATAGGGGGATGAAGTGTAATTGTTTGATTTTCATGTTGATATTTCGCTTATATGGACATGTGCCATAAGAGCGAAACCCCAACTTGATGGTTTCGCTCATATGGACATGGTCACATAAGCGAAACCTTGTCCCCTATAAATACCCAAGTTGTTTTCTCATTATGTACGTTCATGTCTCCAGTGTAGCCGAACTGCTGCTCGTGTATTTCTTGGAAGATTAATGAGAAAAATGTTTTAAAGTGATCTACTTCTGTTTCTACTCATTTCTGCTTTGATTCATGCCGATTTTGTATTTCCGCTGCATTTTTGGTAGTTGCTAGCTCTGATTGACTCACACGACTGTCAATAACAGTCCTACAATTGGTATCGGAGCCAGTTGTGAGCTAGTTGACTCGAATCAAAGCCTTTTTCTAGCACTTTTTGAGTTTCAGACCTTTCCGACGGACAAAATGAACTGAGATTTGGACATATAGTGTAAAACTGGTTAATAACAAACCCTTGAGAAATTCAGACCTAAAATCAGCTTAAAAGTGACTTAAAATGGCTCGTGAGTAGGTTTCGCTTTTGTGTCATCTTGAGTGTTTTCGCTGATACAGTATAAGCGAAATCAGGGGTTTCGCTCTTAGGGTTTCGCTCATAGTGTCATATTTGGGTTTCGCTCTTAGGGTTTCGCTCATAGTGTCATATTTGGATTTCGCTCTTAGGGTTTCGCTCATAGGTCATAACCTGATTTCGCTCATAAGGCCATTTTCAGATTTCGCTTTTGTGAACATTTGAGGTTTCGCTTATAGTGACATATTTGGGTTCGCTTTTGTGGTTTCGCTCATAAGTGAACTTAGTGGTTTCGCTTATTAGTCTAGTTACAGGTTTCGCTTATAAGGGCATATACAGGTTTCGCTCTTAAGTACACGTAGAGTCTAATTTCGCTTATTTGACCTGTTTTAGTGTAAAATCCATGTTTTGAGCGTTTAGTCCATTTCGTACGTGATCGAGTGTTGGAAACTCAGTTTGTGTTAAACGTTTTCGATAAAAAGAACCTGTTAATCAAAAAGTTAAACATTTTTGGAAATTTGTCACTAAAAATGGAAAACCAAGATTTCTACAACTTCTTCGCTGGCAGTGGTATGGCAACAGGACAAACCTCGGGTAGTCTTATGCAAAACGTCAACATGGAGAACGAATTGGGAACAATTCAAAAGCCTCCCAAGCTTATAAACATACATGAATACTCAGGATGGTCAAGCAGATTTAAAAACTGGGTCCAGGCTAATCATTTTGAATGCTGGATGAAGATAGAGTCAAAGTATGTTCCACCGGTTGATGGGAGAGGTCAGGAAAAGGGTATTAGAAGTCTGACAGAGTCAGAACAAAATGATTTCAAAGCCGAGAAAAAGATGATTAGTATCCTTCAGCAGGCTATCAAAGAAGACATTTTAGTGTTATTACAACATGAAGATAATGCTCAATCTATGTGGGATGCATTGAAATTGAAGTTTCAAAGTAGTGTGTCAACGGTCAAGAATAAAAAGGCTTTATTAAAGAAGGAATTTGATATTTTTACCAGCATGAAGGGTGAAACAACGAAGCAACTGCTCGATAGATATTGTCATTTAGTACTTGAAATGAAGAGATTAGAAATTGAAAAGAACAATGAAGAATTGATGGATAAGCTGTCTGATACATTACCATATGAAGAGTGGGGCACTTATCTGATGATGTTGAAAAACAATTCATATTTTGGGAAACTAAATCTTAGTGGATTCATAGAAAAGATTGAAGCTCAAGAGTTGGAGTTGCTAAAAATTAGAAAGATGAATTCAATAAATGTTCAACAAGATGTATCTTTGTATTACAGAGGCAGTACTCCAGTTACAACAAATCAGAGTCCAAAGATACAAACTGGTTTCAGTGCTGACACATCATCAAGTGCTTCATCAAATACTCCACAAACAAACAAGCATTCACCATTTGCCAGCTACGAGCCAAACTTCAAAGCTTCTGAACAGACATCATCTCAAAGCTCGACCAGTTCAAAAAATCAGGCATATGTTTCTGGGATCCAATGCAACATCGCATTAAATATCAAGAATGGGAATGAATTCACTGAATCAGCTGCGAAACAGCATATTGCATTGCTGGCTTCCGTGTTAGAGTCGTATGAGTCTCTGGTAGCGGGTAAGATCGGGAATCCGGACATGACCAAAGAAGATTACGATCAGATTGACCCGGAGGAGCTTGAGTTAATAGATATTAAGTGGGGGATGGCTAGTCTTGTGAGGAGAGCACAGCGCTTTATGGAAATCACTGGCAGAAACAGCCTTTCTGGACCTGATCAGAAGCTAGGTTTCGACAAGACTAAAGTAACCTGCTTCAAGTGTAAAGAAAGAGGCCATTTCAAAAGAGAATGTCCGAACCGAGAAGTAAATAATCATCAAAATCCGTTCACGAATGATTATTATAAGCAGGCAATCTATCACCGACCAAATCAGCAACCTGTAGTTCAAAGACCACAAATCGAGAACAAACCAGAGAAAGCTCTCATAGTGAATCAGGATGACGAGAAAGTTGCTGAGGGATTCAGTTGGGATAAATACATCCCTGGAAGTGATGGACAGGCTATGATGGCTGAGATAGTTGAAGTGACCGAAAGTGTTGTTGAAACTGAAGTGGTTGTTGAAGATGTTTCTGTGGATAATGTGGCTGACATTGAGGAGTTAGATGCAGAAGTTCATTACTCTCAATCTGAGCAGGAGGTATTAGCTAGTTCTTTTAGATCTATCATGCCTCCTAAAATTTTTGAATCTTTTGCAGTTTTCTTTGAAGAACCGACGACTGGATTGTGTTCAAGATATGAGGAGAGGAAAGAATCTGTCGAAGAAATGATCGATGTGACAAAGGAAATGACCGAAGACACTTTGAAAGAAATTGCTGACAAGGCTCTCATGGCGAAACTGAGAGAGGTAGACACAGAACTTGTGAAACCCGAGTCTGTCGGTACCGAGTCAGTTCAAAAGGAGTCAGAAAAGGAGTCGGGAATTAAGGAGACCAAAACTAAGAAAGTGTATGAGTCAGAGTCCAAAGATGTTGGTAAACAGGAAGTGAAAACTGCTCATGAAGCAGAAATTGTTGAGAAAGTGGATTCAATATCTGAAACACCATGCCAAAAGTGTTTACAACCATGTATGGAGTGTCTTGAAAAAGATACTAAGTTTCAGGAATTGAAAGAACATGCTGACATGTTAAAATTTGATCTAGGACAAGTCAAAGAAGCATATGATACACTAGCCAGATCAGTTAAAATGATTAAAAAAGAAAGTGTCGAAAATGATAAAGCCACAAAACTAGCAAAAGCAACACTTTTTGATAAACAAGTAGAAGTCAATTTTCATATTGACACAATCGCATCATTAAAGAAAGAATTGGAATTGACTAAAATTGAAAATGAGCGAATCGATAAGAAATTGATGAGCTATGTTGCATCGTCCTATGTTCTTGAACAAATTGTTCCACAACAGCCCAATGCTGCACCGGTCTTTAACAGTGTTCCACCCCCAATGTGGAATCATTATACTCAAAAGTATCCAGATGGGGTGGAATCTGCATTGAATCTCAAGTTGAAAACAATTGAGGATGAATTGCCAGAGAGCATTGATGTTACATTCTCTGCATCCGACACGGACAACGAGTCACAGGTCATCAAGACTGTTGTTGATCAGGTGTTAGATGAAGAGAGTGATAACTCTGAGGTTGAAGTTATGAAATCTCATTCTGAGAAGTCTGTTACTGATTCTGAAGACGAGGATAATTTTTTAGATCGTTTTATACCGAAATCAGACAAGAGTACGAATGATGATCCGATTATGGTGGTTTACACTATGATTGGAACGGACAAGCTTTATTCTGATTTCGAGTATCCGTTTCAGAATGTTAAGATTGAAAATGTCAAGAAAGTTTACAAATTGGTTGAAATTGACATTGATGTGATAAACAACAAAGAATTCTTTTTGAAACCTAAAAAGTCATTTGTTACAACATGTTTAAACAACTCAGGGAAAAAGGAGTGGGAAGGAAATGGTAACAAGAAAAATGGTAACAACTTTAAAAACAATGGAATTGGTTTTGAGAAAAAGATGGCTAAGAAAGTTGTTAAGCCAAAGGATAAAATGAATGATGTTTTTGTTTTTGGACCAAGTGTGGATGATGAGAAGGAATACATTTTTAGTCAAAAAGCCGTTGACGATTTCAATGCGGCTAAGAAACTGAAAGAAGAGTCGTTCAAGTCAACTTTTGTCGAGTATGACAAAAGAGTTTGTTATCGCTGCAATGAAATCGGGCACATGGCAAAACGATGCAAGAAAGTTTTCGAAAAACCTGTCGTAAAATCTGTTGTTCAAAAACCTCGACCTAAGTCACCAGTTGACAAAAAGGGTAAAAAACAAATGGTTTCACCAATCCGCATCTTGAAGAGGGGTGAATCTTTGAAGACGGAAGATAAGCTGAAATCGACATTCGAGATTGGTGAATCTTCAAAGTCTCAAAAGCCTTCAAAGATTTATCCTAAAACAAAAATTTTTTAAACTCAATCATGGGTGGTTAAACCAAAACAATCAGTTGAGGTGAAGAAAATGGAGAATGAGTTAAAGTTTGATTCAAAAGTCTTTAATCCCAATGTTCTAAATATTTTTGGAAAAATGGTTGACAGAAAAGTCAAAGGGGTAAAGGAATTTTATGAATCAAAAGTGGTTACTAATGATAATCATGAATTTGAATTTGAGCTTGATAAGTTTCTTGCAGAATTTCCTCCAATCATTAATGAAGTAAAATCAAAAGTAAAAACTGATGTTCCGAATGTCACGTTTAACTTTCCTAAGACTGATGAGAAGTGTGATGTAGTGTTTGGGAGTGTTTCAGCAGTTAAGAAGTCATGGAGTTCATTGTTTGAATGAATTTGCTATGATGTTTGCAGGGGCTGCCCAGGTCGATTATTTCAAAATGGATCATGGACAGCGGGGCCTCAAGACACATGACGGGGATGTTGGCACTGCTTTACGACGTTAAATCAATCAACGGAGGTTACGTGGGTTTTGCAGGAAACCAAGGAGGAAGGATTGTCGGTCAAGGAACATTGACGAATGGAGTAATTTCGTTAGAGAAAGTGAATTACATAATTGAATTAGAAAACAATTTACTCAGTAATTCACAAATTTGTGATAATTCTTTTACCGTACATTTCACTAAAAATGAATGTCTTGTTTTAAAACCTGGTTTCAAAATTCCGGGAGAAATGGTGTTGTTGCGAGCTCCACGTGTAAATGATTTGTACATTCTTGATATGAGTGTCGCAACAACAACAAATTATCAAAAACAATGTTTTGTGTCAAAAACCAAAGCTACTGAAAAGGATTCGATAATGTGGCATCGAAAGATGGGCCACATTCATATTAGAAAAATGAATTTTCTTGTATCAAATGATTTAGTTGAAGGCGTAAATTTGAGAAACTTTCATTTGAATGATGACTGTGTAGCTTGCAAGAAAGGAAAGCAAATCAGGAAGTCACACCCACAAAAGTTGCTGAATTCGATCAGAGTACCACTTGAGAGACTCCACATGGATCTCTTCGGGCCGGTCAATGTAAAAAGCATCAGTGGTGATTTGTATTGCTTGGTAGTCACTGATGATTATACGAGGTTTTCGTGGGTGGTGTGCATGGAAAGAAAGGATCAGACGTTTGAGTCGCTGATGATTCTGTTAAAAAAGATGGGGAAATTGTACAAGGTACCAATCCGAAGAATCCGAAGTGATAATGGGACGGAGTTCAAGAATAACAGCATGCTCGAGTTCTGTAACGAGAAGGGAATTCTTCATGAATTCAGTGCACCATATACTCCACAGCAGAATGGTGTAGCTGAGAGAAAGAACCGTACTCTAATTGAAACTGCTCGAACCATGTTGGCCGATTCAAAACTACCGATCTATTTCTGGAGTGAAGCTGTGGCAGCGGCATGCTATACCTTGAATCGAGTACTTACAGTGAAGAAATACAAAAATACGTGCTTTGAACCTCTTCACAGATATAAGCCTAATCTAAAATTTCTAGAGCCGTTCGGATCACCGTGTACCTTCATAGATCAAGATGGAAAGTTTGGTGCGAAGAGTAATGAAGGTTTCTTTGTGGGAGACGCAAGTCCCTTAAAAGAGTGTTCGTTCCATGCTTGAAGAAGGTAATTGAAGTTCATCATGTGGATTGTCAGAAATACACGGCATCACCTCAACTTCCCGGAAACAGATTGTTGTTCGATTACGACAAACTCTGGGAGTCGTTCCAACTACCGACAGAGCCGAGTGAAGAAGAACTTGTTTATTTGTACCAACAACAGCAATCATCTTTTCAAGATCAGGTGCCTAGACCGTTGGTGGTTTCTCAACCATAAGAGGATACAAATGCTCCTACAACTGGTGCGAACGATCACGAGGCAGGTCCGAGTGGAACAGCTCATGACGACCCAGTAGAACCAGCTCCATCATTTGATCAGTCCGAAGACTCAGATTCGGAGAACGGTCCGATATTTGATGAGGATCCAAATGTTGCATTAACTGAAGCTGAGGATCACACCGGTGATCTAGATATCTCGATTCAGCAATTAGAAGTTATTGTGACTAACACCATCATGCCACGAACATTATCTTACCATCCTTCAGATCAGATTATAGGAGATCTTCAAAGTGGTGTCAAAACAAGAGATCAAATCAACCGTGCTCTTACTTGTTTTTATACATCGGTTGCTCCTTTACAGAAAGATTTCTCACTTAAATGTTTTATTTCGCAGATCGAGCCTAAAACATATAAGGAAGCGTTGACAGAAGACAGCTGGGTGATTGCAATGCAAGAGGAACTGCAGCAGTTTGAAAAGCTGGGCGTCTGGAGACTTGTTGAACTGCCTAAGAATCAAAAGCTAATCAAGACGAAATGGGTTTTTAAGTGCAAACGTGATGACAGAGGTGTTGTGGTGAGAAACAAAGTGCGACTTGTGGTTCAAGGCTTCAGTCAACAGGAAGGAATAGATTATGATGAAGTTTACGCACCGGTTGCCAGACTTGAGGCAATTCGGATTTTTTTAGCCTTCGCTTCATGGAAAGATTTTAAAGTATATCAACTTGACGTCAAATCTTCCTTCCTTTACGGACAAATCAGAGAAGAAGTATATGTGGGACAACCGCCGGGGTTCACAGACCCACTGCACAAAAACAAGGTGTATCTACTGGAGAAAGCGTTGTACGGACTTCACCAGGCCCCGAGAGCCTGGTACGAGACGCTTTCTCAATACTTGTTGGACAACGGGTTCACAAGAGGCACAGTAGACAGCACTTTGTTCACCAAGGAAGTAGCAGGTCACTTTTTGATCGTGCAGATATATGTTGACGATATCATTTTTGGATCCACCAACGACGACCTGTGAAAAAAATTTGAAAAGGTGATGAAGAAAAAGTTTGAGATGAGCTCAATGGGGGAGATGAAGTTCTTCCTCGGGCTGCAGGTGGAGCAAATGCCTGATGGAATATTCATTCACCTAACGAAATATGTGAAGGACGTGCTTGACAAGTTCGACATGACAGATTGCAGTCCTGCATCCACCCCCCTCGCGCAGAATCATGGAATTTGTCCAGACGAGAATGGATTGAAGATGGACGAGACATTGTACCGATCAATCATTGGATCTCTGATGTATCTCACGGCTTCCCGTCCAGACATCATGTACCCGACGTGTCTCTGCGCCAGATATCAGTCAAATCCAAAGCAGTCACACCTGACCATAGTGAAACGTATCTTACGGTATTTGAAAGGCTGCCCAAGCATCGGCTTGTGGTATCCTCGATCGGGTGACTTTACTTTATCTGGTTTTGCTGATTCTGACTTTGGAAGCTGCAAGCAAAATGCAAAGTCCACCACTGCTGGGTGTCAGTTCTTCGGAACTCGACTCATCACCTGGCAGTGTAAGAAACAAACCGCAGTAGCGCTCTCTACATGCGGGGCTGAATACGTTTCAGCCTCCAAGTGTTGTTCGCAGATCCTTTGGATCCAACAGCAGATGCGAGACTTCGGTTTGCAGTTCTTAGATACTCCTATCTATGTGGAAAATGAAGCAGCTATTAACATCACTAAAAATCCGGTTCACCTTTCAAAAACAAAACACATTGAGATCCGTCACCATTTTGTCCGTGATTGTCACGAGAAAAAGTTAATTCGGATTGAACACTTGCACACCGATGATCAGAAAGCAGATTTTTATACTAAACCTTTTGACAAAAAGAGATTTTATTATCTTTTGAAATTGAACGGGATGAAAAATCTGAAATCTGGGAGGGTAATTGAATGTGAAGCCGAGTTGGGCGGCGATCTGACGTGAACCTTTGTCGTGTGGTCAATTTTGTTTGTACAGTTTGTTTTCTGCTTTTCGATAAAAACAAAAACACAAAAATATGTTTTTCTTTTTAGGGGGAGAAAGTTTGCAGAAAATTACAAAAACATGATAAAAACTACAAAAACCAAAAACATTTGAAAAAATAAAAATGAGTTTGTGTATAAAAGGGAAATGATAGTACATCAGCTAGACAGGTGCAGTACGCTAAAGAAATTGTTGGTGCATTCATCTGTCGTCTTCGTCTTATGTCGAGTCTCGGGTTTGTTGCGGTTCGGAACAAGGATTATGTCATCATCATTGATGATGACATCATCATGCTTACATCATCACATGTAAACATCAAGTGGAAAATCATATGAAGACAAAACAGAATGCGTGAAATAGGTGACCGTTTGAACTTGTAAACGTGTGTAGAGTTGACCGTTTGAAGTTTGTATTAGAAAATAGGTTCCGTTTGAAGGGTTCCGTTTGAAAGATCATGTCACTTTCAAACGGAAGGGTCTTTCCTATAAATAGCCTTCAAACGAGTTCATTTGTAATGTTCTAGATTCCGACGCCGAGGTGCTGTCGAAGTGTCTCCAGTCCTGTAAACGTTCAGAGATTAATATACGAGACAATTAATAGTGAATCCAAGCTAAACGAAGACCGAATCAATGAATTCCGCCTCTGATTCGGTCTGAGCACTCTTCTGATCGACTCGTTAGGTCGTTTCACGATCCTACAAGTGGTATCAGAGCTCAGGAGGAAGAGTTCTTACCGTTTAGCTCGTTTTCACTAGCATATTCTGATTTCTACACCTTCTTTTCAAAACTGAACAAATTTTCACGGTTAAAATCGGCTATAACTTTCACAGAATGTGTAAAAGTGCATTTTAACAAACCCTTGAAAGTTTCAGCTCTAAACACGAAGTAAAAGTGATAAAAAAGGACTGAAATTTGGGTTCCGTTTGAACGAAGCATAGGTGTTCTGTTTGAAAATTGCCATCCCGTTTGAAAATGCATACCCTTCTGTTTGAAATTTGATCCTATCGTTTGAAAACAGGACTGTTACGTTTGAAACTGGTGTTCTGTTTGAACATACCATTTGAAATTTGCTTCTGACCGTTTGAAACCGACCTGGCCGTTTGAAATTTACACCTGACAGTTTGAAAATGAACCTGACCGTTTGAAACTGCATCTGAAAGTTTGAAACTGCACCTGGCCGTTTGAAATTAACCTGATCGTTTGAAAGTGGTTCAGTTTTTCACGTGATAGTGCTTTGGATTGTGTGAACCGTTTGAAAAGTACATCGATTTGTGTGACACATCTTTCAAGGCTGTCAGTTTGTGTAAAAGAGATAGTAACGTGTATCAGTTGTCGGTTTGCATGTGTGTTGGACAGTTTGCATGTGATAACAATCAATTTAGTGTGTCAGTCGGTCACATGTGAGTGCATAGTTCAAGAGTTTACATGTGATATTATTCTCTATTGAACAGTTGTCAGGTCTTGAAAATTAAAAAAAATTAGATCTCATATGTTGTTGCCAGCCTGAGTGTGTCAGTGTCACATGAATGATTGGTTCAAGAATAAGGATTGTTTTGATATTAAGAGTTGTCAGCTGGATTTGTGTCAGCTCATGTGAACAATAGTCAACGGTCCAAGTTTCAACATATCAAACAGCCCACTCATATTCATTGGGTATATTGTCAGCTCATGTGATTGTTAAGTTGTTAAAGCCCAAAGTTTGGATAAAGACTTGTAGTGCGGCCCAAGGCATACAATACATTACATCGACCCAATCATTTGAAGTACAATCAGATTTAAATAAAAGCTGATACGTGTTGGGATTGTTTAAAAAATGACAGAAATGTATGACGAACAGGAAAACAATAACCTTGAAAGGTTAAATAGTTGGTTTCGAGGGATATTGAGTAGAAGTTATCAAGATGTGAAAGAGAAGGCTTGGATTATAAGATTTGAAAATTTCCTGTGTTTGAAAAATGAAAAATTGGATGAGTTAGAAAGACGATTTGGAGTCTTAATAGAATATCTGAAAAACAACGAGATAAGATTGACAGAGTCTGAAAAGATATCAAAGTTTGCACATGCATTACCTGCAGAATGGGATGATTTTTTGAAAAACCTAAAAAAGGATTCTAGTTTTTCAAAATTATCTCTATATGGGTTCATCAGTAAACTTGAAACTTATAAATTTGAAAATGAAAAGAAAAGGAAAGTGTTGTTAAATGATATAGAAAATATTTTGGAGAAAATAAGTGTGGATGTATTAATTGAAATGAAAAGAAGGGTTAATGTGTGTCTTGGGGCAAAAGATGTTATGAAATACGATATGAAGAGGGGTTGTTATATTGATGAGAATATGAATCCTCTTGACTTCGTTAAAATCTTTTGTGCAGGAACTTATAAGATGAAGACAGAGCAAGTTCAAAAGAATGAAGAATCTGTGGAGATTGATTCCTCAAGTAACTCAGTGTGCTCCAAATGTGAAAACTTTAAGACTCACAATGACAAACTTTTGAAGGACACGGAAAGTTTGAAATCGGATGGCAAGAAGTTGAAAGATGAGAAGCAAAATGATGTAAAACAGATTCTGGATTTACAGGGAAATTGTGAAAAGCTAAAAGCTGAAAATGACAAACTGTTAAGTAATTTGAACAGTTTGACATCTGAAAACAAGGTTTTGAGAGAGAAAGAAAAGGAGCTTGAAAGCAAACAGAAATCTTCAGAAAATGAAGATTTCTGGATAAAACTTGAGAACAAGAATTTGAAAGCAAATGAAATAAAATTTCAAGAACAGATAAAAGTTTTGGAAAATGAAAAGTCTGTTCTTGAAAAAATGAAGAATGAAAATGAAAAATCAATCAAGTTTCATCTTGAAAGAATATATCAGCTTGAAAACGAAGCTGAGAATTCAAGAAACAAGATTGATGAACTTGAAAAGAAATTGAAAGGTTTTGTGACTTCATCTGAGTTCCCCTGTCCAAAACCGATCAATTCTGTTCCAATAAGTGACAATGTCACAAACTTTGACAATGTCAAAGTTGAAGATTGTGATGAGAAATCTGATGATAAAAATGAAAAATTCGAAAAACAAAAATTGTTTTTGAAGTTAAAAGAAAAGTTTCAAGAAACTGTTCCAAAATCAACTGAAAAGGAAGAATGTTCTAAGCAAAAACCTTTGAAGAAGAAAGTGGAACAAAAACAAAAAGAGAAAATTTTGAAAAATGTACAAAAAGATAATAAAAGCTCATCAGATCGATCATCCAATCGCAATGAAAAATTACAAAAAGTAAAAAATGAAAACTCAAAAATTGTTGGTAATAAGTGGTGCAGGTTGGACCACAGTGCTCAAAAGTCAAATCCAGCATACAAGAGGAGAGATGGATATCACCAAGCCAAACAGTGCTATGATTTGAATGTTTGGACTGAAAATGGTGATTGGTACGATAACAGAGTGTGTTACCGATGCGGTTATCAAGGACACATTGCTGTTAACTGCCAGAGTTGGAGGTCTGAGTCAAGAAGATGCTTTAACTGCAACATCGTTGGCCACATTGCCAGAGATTGCCCAAGGAGATCACATGAAAGATTGAGGGTTAATTCTCAGAAGATGGCAAAGAAATCAGTCTCTGTCAAGCCCAAAGAACAGAAGGTTCAAGAACCTAAAGTTCAAGAAACGAAAGTGAAGCTTTCTCAAGGGCAAAAAGACAGACTGAGGAAGAAGAGAAAGAAGGCGAGAGAGTATCTCGAGAAGATTTTGTCATCGGGTTCACCGGTTGGATCAAATAAGAGTTCTGATAAATCGCCTCTCTCGACTGCAAAGTCAAGCAAGACGAATTCATCAGATACAAATCTGAGGACGAAAGAAGAAAAGAAAAAGAAGAAAATGGTCGGCGATGAATCTGACATGTCGAAGTCAGACAAGCCACCTTCCGGCGATGAATCTGACATGTCAAAGTCAGACAAGCCACCTTCAGGCGATGAATCTGACAGATTAAAGTCAGACAAGCCATGTGCAGGCAATGATTCTGGTACGGTAAAGCCAGAAGAGCCGGTAGTTGAGGTAAAAACTGAGAATTCAGGTTTAACAATGGATGATGCAAATTTTCCACCATTGTTGAACAAGAATTCAAAATCACCCAAGGACCGTCAGGCTTGGGTGAATCTGTTTAAATGAAAAACCTGACTTGCCGGAGATCCCAAGTTGGTAATCGTGGATCATGAATCGGCATCATTCTTTATCATGTTTATATAATGTGTTTTTGAGAAGTTTTGCAGGACTTGTCGGAACTCCCAGGTTTGTAAGCGAGGAGTAGGAATCGGCACTTTGAGAATTCAACCTATAGATGGTAAATTGGTTGAAAAACAGGTTGAGTTGTATGCTTGTGATTTTTACAAGTGGTTCAGAATTTGGATAAGGTTGATCTTACAAGTTGTAAATCAGGGACATTAATTTGTATCTGATTTTCTACAAGTGGTTGAAAAACAAAGTGATGAGTTTATCCCCAAACCTACAAGTGGTAAAATCAACAAAACTTATTTTCCGGAAAAACCATTTTGATTAAAACAAACTTAAGTGTTTTGAGATCACAATGGGAAAATAGTTTGTTGTGAGGGGGAGTTCTGATTGTTTATGCCAAGTGGATGGAGAATTGAGGCAATTCGATATCAGTTGTCATGTTTGTGTATAGTTTGTTTTCAAATTTCCTAAAATGTGTTTGCATTTTAGGGGGAGTAAGTAAATTTTAGAAAATCCAAAAACATTTGAAAATTTGAAAATGTCAAAAACATTAAAAAATGAAAAAATGAGTTTTGTTGTGAAAAAGAGGAAATGATAGTAGATCAGTTGGACTGTCACAGCATGCTAAAGAAATGTAAAGATAAAATGTGATAAGCGATCTCACTAAAGATGTGACGGTAGGCTCAGCTAGACTAGTAGATTTGCGATAACGATACAAACTTAAATGAAAAAGCCTAGTTCTAGTGGGAAACATGGTCGAAAGCATAGTACTTAGTTTTGTCCTTCTTGACTGTGTGCCTACTCAGTAATCGCTGATTTTCGAAAGACATAAAACTGGTTAAGTTTGTGAACTTTCACAACTTTGCTAAAAAGTCGCTGTGATTGTGCATTTTATTTTGCAAAGATTTAAACTTGTTTTATTTCTTTATTTTGTTTAAGCATCGGACATCCTCTGCGTATACGTGAGTATCGACCTGGATGTTGTTGCCTAAACGTTCTGCTTTATTTTCTTTGGTGTTTCGTTTAAGCTTTGGACCTCCTCTGCGTATACGGAAGTATCGACCTGGTGGTTAAAGCCTAAACAACTTCAACTTGTTTTATTTTTCTTATTTTGTTTAAACATTGGACTTTCTCTGCGTATACGGAAGTATCGACCTGATTGTTAATGTTTAAACATTCTGTTTTGTTTTCGCACAAATCACAGTTGATAAAGTTTAAAGGCACTACCTGAGTCAGTGTATTGCATGATGAGGGGATATGCTGAGATCGTGGGGTCCATAAGAACTTAGTGCTATCTTAATATACCTTAAAGTATCGGTAAGCAGATTGAAAGTTTTTAGATTGAGCTTAAGAGGACAAACATATTGTCAATCCATGTGAATCGTTTAGAACTGAAAATGTTTAAAGCTTAACGGTGCTAGTGATTGGTCAAAAACTGATATGATCCTTTTACGCAAACTCACAAAAATATTGTCTGTAAATATTTCTTTATTGCATTTCATTATATTCCAAAAATTCAAAAAGATTTTAGTGTGTTTTAGCATAAATTTTGAAAAATACAAAAAGATTTTCGACAACAGATGTTGAAGAGCTGATTTTCAAAATTCCAAGTGTTGAACAAGATGAACTGGTTTGGGAGTGTGTGTTTAAAAGAAGAAACTGATTTTGAGAAAAGAATGTTTGATTAGTTAATCAAGGTCATTAATTTGAACTTGATGTAACTATTACTAGTAAGTTTTTCTTATTGATTTAAGTGAAAACTTATATGGTGGTGAGAAAATGTGTGCAGGAGTTGAGCTGAACAGAGTTAAAGCTAGGGATTGATCTCAAGGTGATAGCTAATTCCAGACAGCGATCCCATCATGATGAGAGGGGGAGTCTGACGAGGTTAGAGCCAATGAGAAGATCCTGATATATGCTAAGAAAGAGAAGAGACTGATAAAGATTGAAGATGCGAAGACTCGACACTTAAGACTCGTCAACATCTGAGGGGGAGTCTGTTGGTGCATTCATCTGTCGTCTTCGTCTTATGTCGAGTCTCGGGTTTCTTGCGGTTCGGAACAAGGATTATGTCATCATCATTGATGATGACATCATCATGCTTACATCATCACATGTAAACATCAAGTGGAAAATCATATGAAGACAAAACAGAATGCGTGAAATAGGTGACCGTTTGAACTTGTAAACGTGTGTAGAGTTGACCGTTTGAAGTTTGTATTAGAAAATAGGTTCCGTTTGAAGGGTTCCGTTTGAAAGATCATGTCACTTTCAAACGGAAGGGTCTTTCCTATAAATAGCCTTCAAACGAGTTCATTTGTAATGTTCTAGATTCCGACGCCGAGGTGCTGTCGAAGTGTCTCCAGTCCTGTAAACGTTCAGAGATTAATATACGAGACAATTAATAGTGAATCCAAGCTAAACGAAGACCGAATCAATGAATTCCGCCTCTGATTCGGTCTGAGCACTCTTCTGATCGACTCGTTAGGTCGTTTCACGATCCTACAGAAATGTAAAGTAAAAATGTGTTAAGCAGTCTTGTAGATGATATGCCGATAGGTTTTTATACATTCCGTAGATTTGTTCGGGATATAAACCTAAAAATTACTTGCTTTTATGTGGGGAACATCTCTCGGATATATGGGTAACCCCCGAAATCTTGTTTGAAAGGTTCCTTTTTCTGATATACTAGGTTTGTTTACTCAGTGATATCTGGGGTATTATTCCGGGATTTCTGCTGAACGGTAGTTCTGACCTAGTCCTCGAATAATACTTTCTGCAAATGCTTGAAACATAGCATCACCCTCAGCATATATGATAAGACAATAAAATTGCTTAGCAATGCTGTTGTAAAAAAGATCCTCTAAAGGGGACACACTCAAAAGTCGAGTCATGATCTCTCTGCTGAACGGTAGTTCTGACCTGAGCTCTCATGATTCTTCATAATTTATTAACCCCTTACAGATATCATTTGTGTTTAAAACTCACCTGTAAGACTGAATATTGGGATCTGGATACGGGAGTATATTCTGAGGTGGGACACATATAAAAGTTAAGTCTTAAAACATTAATTCAGTATCCTGAACAGATTGAGAAATGTGTGAAAATTTAAAATGGATCAGTATATCGACAATCCATGCAAAATGTTTAATATTGAAAATGTAATCAAGCTTAACGGTACTTGTATCTCGTCGGCAGCTGATATGATCCCCTAACACGCTCACAAAAAGATTGTGTGTACAGTTTTCAGTTTATCTAGTTAAAAATCCAAAAAGATTTTAGTTTCTCATTTTATTTTCGACAACCGACATTGGGAATCGGACGATCAAAGTTTAGTGCAGATCATGTTAGTGTTTGATGAGGGCTGGGTAAGTTGGAGATGCTAAACAATGATTGGTACAGTGTTTGAAAATTGAAAAGTGTATGAAAGTTCAAAATGTTCAAAAGTTCATTCATTTGAACTATTTTCAGAATGAAATATCTGCGTTCTTCACAAGTTTGGTCAGCCAGGGTCATTAATTTGGACTTGGCAGGCTAAATTTTTAACCAAGGTCATTAACCTTGGACTTGGTTAACTGGGTGTGTCGGTAAAAATTAAAAGGTTTAAAATTTGATTGTAAAGTGTTAGGTTTAGTTGATTGGATTCTTTATATAGTTGTAACAACTGTGCTTGTAATCACTATGAATAGTTCTGTTATCAATAAAACAATGTTATTTGATCCCAATGTTTGTTTTGTTATGTTTTACATTTTTCATGTTTTGACTTTTGTTCAATTTCAAACTCTACATCGCTTTCTGGAGAGTTATACGCAAACTAGTGCGTAAACGTACTCAGTTTAATGCGAGAAATACTCCGGAACATCAACATATACTCAACATATCTTAAATAACCTTTAGATAACTTAGAAATAAGTTTTGAAGGCTTTGGTATGGCAAAAACAAGTTAATTCGCTTACAGGGACTAAATATGACAAACTGCGAAAGTATGTCAATTTGAACTGTAACGAACATTCCGGAACATGACCATAAGTTAAACACACCTTGAATATCCTTTACATAGCTTAGAAATAGGCTTTGAGGGGTTTGGTGTGCTAAAATGAACTTTTGGGACATTCAGGGACTAAAAGTGTCAAAAAGTGCACAAGTTTGCATTTTAGCGCATAACTTACGTTCTGAATACATCTGGACATCCAAAAATTTATGTAAGCATGACTACATTATATTTTAGTGTTCGCCTTAAGAAAAATCCATTCGTTTCGTCATTTGGATCGTTTTTCGCGCTTATGCGCATTCCGTCGTAATTAAGCGAACATCGCGTTCGTACGGCCAAACGAACCGACATCCGAGATATTTTTGAACATGTTTTGAGTTCCCTATACTTTAACTTCATTTTAGAGCCTTGAAATGAGGTTAACGGGGTTCAAACGCATCGAAAATCGCTTAAAAGGGCTGCAGGGACTAAACCTGTCACTTTTGAAACAATTCTGAATCAGATAGGCACTAGCGTAGCGCGAGCCCTAAGGCTCTACCCGTAGCGCTACGCTAGTGAGTGTTCTGACTAGATTCTATGTTTTAAACACAAGTTGCAAGTGATTGATCCTTAACCACATGTTTTAAGTGATGTGTCACTAAGTTAAGGAGCATATGTGGTTCCATAACTTTCCGACAAGTGTTCGGACGAGATCATTTCCCCTTTTCCAAGAAACGATCTCAACGGTGGACCGAAAACTATAAATACCCCATCACCCCTTTGTTCATAATCACTAGAAATTTGAATTTGAGAAACTCTAAGTTGAAACATTAGTTTCATACCTGAGATTTTCGAATCAAGTTTAGCATTCGGGGACCCTTCGTAAGTATTCTTTCGTTCTTTTCCTTATTTTATTGCTTTTCGAGTCAGAAAGTCAAACTTTGTTTGACTTTCAGCGTTGACCAGTAATGGTCAATGCGAAGTTCGTTAGAACTTCGCAACGTGATTGTAATCACGATGGTCATAGTCCCTTGGGACTATGCCTACTGATTACCACGTTGTCTAGGGTCGTAGGGTAGGCGATCTAATAAATCGCCTATACCTTCGAACCCGACCCAGTTTGGTCGATCATTAGGATCCGACCAAATACATTAGGTGACCATAGTAGGTAGGGAATAACCTTCCGAGGTTATACCCTATGGTCACATCGTTTAAGTAGTTGTATGATAGGTAGTTTATATGCCTTAGGTAAATTACCAGAATACCCTTTTCATACAAAATTGGTAATTAAGCATATGTAACCTAAACTTTTGTCATGTAACTGATTATGTAACATGTTTAGGCATATAATACCTGTCATAGGACTAGTTAGGCGGTCCGAACGCGTTTCACGCGCACGACACGTTAAAGTAGCATAAGCTTCCTAAACGGGTCGTAATGGGTCGTAAACAATTATGTTAAGTTTCATTTAGCATGTAGGCTTTGTTAAACCAAATGACACGAGTCTCTACACTCGTTTGGTTTACGAAACCTCATTCTATCCAGTCTTCCGATTTAGGTCCGGTTTATTAATGTAGTTACCTATATTAGGTGCCGTTTGATATTCCGAGATCTATAGCATTACTTGGTGGTTATCTTTTGACAACTGAGCAATCTCAAGTGAGTACATAGACCCCTCTTTTACTGTTTTTCCAAACTGTTTTGGGGTGGAACACATGTGCCTACTTGTTACTTTCATGCTTTCTTGTTTTCACATCATATACATGCTATGTTCGTTAGTACATTGTTTTACATGACATTTCATGCTAGGTGTGCCCATTGTGTGCATTACTTGGTACATTGTTTTACATTACATTTCATGCTAGGTATGCCCATTGCGTGCATTACTTAGTACATCGTTTTATATGACATTTCATGCTAGGTATGCCCATTGTGTGCATTACTCAGTACATCGTTTTACATGACATTTCATGCTAGGTATGCCCATTGTGTGCATTACTTAGTACATCGTTTTACATGACATTTCACGCTATGTATGTTCATTTGATTACATACTTAGTGCATTGTTTTCACATGCTCACATTTTGTTATGACATTTGGTTTGTTTACATGGGACAATATATCCATTAACATTAGCTACGCCGTTCGTTAGTAGGTAGTGGTACCAAAGGAATTGACAACTCCCGTTCCGGACATCCCAGGGTAAGGGGACAGAAAGGAATGACCGAATTCGTTGACATTAAGACAGATAGACCTTTAATTTGTTTAAAGGGTTTATCACCACAGTCGCCAGGCTTGGATGTATGCATTTTCACAATACCGCATAAATGTTCATATTAAATAGTTGCATGCATTTATACAAAACATAGCGTTGATTTAAACCATGTTTTACTTCAATACTTTTTTTTGTGCATATGGTTTAGTTGAGACATTTCACTTACCATACATGACATTTTGACATAGACATTGACATGGATATTTGACATAGACATTTGACATGGATATTTGACATAGGCGTTTGACATGGATATTTGACATAGACATTTGACATGGATATTTGACATAGACATTTGACATGATTTACATCTTGACATAAACACTTTGACATATTATTTCAATACATTTGACAATTTGGTTAAACATAGACTTCTTACATTGGTTGGTTTGGTTTGATTAAGTGATTAAGTTAGCGATGCGTGTGTAATATGATACAAGCATGGTGGATACGCCGCTGGTACTTCCTATATATAAGTGTTTGTATGGTATTACATGGCGTAACGTTATTTGAATCATTTCAGTTAGATACATATAACATTTTATACAAATAACATACTTTTCACAAGACATTGATTTACAAACAACTTATCTTATACAAACACATTTTTACATGGTTATCTATTTAACCTGACAATTACTTATACTTATCATCTGATCTTATTGTTTTCAAATGATTTACAAGACAAAGCAAATAACAAGGTTCATGACTAAACATTTTCTCAAACATAAGTCATGAATCTTATTTTCGCAAAACCTATGTATCTCACAGGCATTTTTATGCTGACGTACATATTTTCACATGTGTTTTCAGGTGCTTTTCCATAGGATGTTGATCATGATACTAGGGCGGACCTGTGCCTTAGAAACTTTAAAAGAAGATAGACTATGTTTAATTATGTTCTGAACTCTTTAATTTCCTGTTTGAAACAATGTAACACCCTTGTTGATAAATAAAATACAACTTTGTATGCCATGGTTATGAGACAATTAATTCTGTCGCAACACGCCCCGATGTTTCCGCCGCGATTTGTTGTTTTACGCGGTCGGGGTGTGACAGAAGAGTTGGTATCAGAGCCAATGGTTATAGGGAATTAGGTTATTAGTAATGCTTTGACCTAGACTATAACTTTTCTAGGAACCTAACACAAGTTACCTTGTGTTTAGATCTTAAAACATGTACATCACCTATCCTTAGGTGATTAACAAAACAAGGAACCAAAATTTTTCCGAAACGATTTTTGAAAAACAATCATCTGTTTTTGAATAAATTTTTACAAGGTTTTGAACCCTCAATTGTAAGGTTTTGAACCCTCTGTTTTTATGGTTTTGAACCCTTTTCAAGTTTGGTTTTTGGCCTTGTGCCTTCTAATTTTCAAAAATCCCGTCAAACGTTTTGGGTTTTAAATAATGTGAACGTGTGCAAACTGGAAGGGTGAATGCCTGTATTCTGAGTTTTCTGTCTAGGCAAGCACTTCGTATACATCTCAACCAGACGCGAGACCAGTTGTGCTTACCTGGGAATTCTTGGAGTGAGTGTTCACTTATAGGCGAGCATGTCTTCGATAATACATTATTTTTGACCCATTTACTTTGATTAGTCACTGTGTGTCGTTTGTTTGCTTTGTGATACGGACGAATGACCACCATCTATGCTGTTTGCAAATTCTTGTTTTTATCATCTCATTCTTTTCATCCAATCATCTCACTCGTTTCTTTTCATGTTTTCCTCTTTTAGAATGCCTCCTCGACGCGAAAACCAGATAGCAACTGCCGAGCTGGCAGAAATCATTGCGCAGCAGATGGCTGCTCAATTCCCAAATCTCTTTGCTCAATGGCAACAAGCCAACAACAACAACAATGGTCCGTGCAAATACAAGGATTTTAATCAGGCTAAACCACTCAAGTTTAGTGGTTCTGAAGGGGCAACTGGGCTTCTTCAGTGGTTTGAGAGCATAGAGAATACTTTTCGCCACGTGCAGTGTCTCGAGAATCGCAAGGTCGAGTTTGCTTCGAGCGTATTTCAGAAGAGGGCTTTGACATGGTGGAACGGGGTTATGAGGGACCAAGGTGCAGAAGTTGCTCTCGCACAGACATGGGCTGAACTTAGAGCCCTTATGATGAGGGAATTCTGTCCTCGTCATGAGCAACGAGCGTTAGAGAAGGAGTTTGATGAGTTGAAGCAAGATAGTGGTGAGCACAGGGCTTATACTGATCGGTTTGAAGAATTGAGTCTGCTTTGCCCAACAATGGTCACCCCACTCGACAAGGCTATCGAGAGATACATCGATGGTCTACCTGACTCGGTACAAGACATTCTCACTGGTAGTAACCCTGCCACACTTCGTCAGGCGATCGAGTTATCTGCGACATTGACTGAGTCGCAGATCCGGAAGAACAAGTTACACCGGAAGGGTGACAAGGGTAAGAAGCAGTCGGGTGACAAGGAAGATAGCAAGAAAGGTCAAAACTTGAATGGAAAGAACTCTGGTTCTTCGAAGAGGTCAAGGAAGCGTAAGGCTTCCCAAAATTTTGCTATCACTGCCCAAGCTAATCTGGCAGCTCCCAACCAACCCGCACAGCTTCCAGCAAAGAAACCCTATACAGGGAATGCACCTTTGTGCAATAGATGCAACAGTCACCACCAGCCGCAACTTCCATGCCGTTTCTGTACTAACTGTGGGAAATCAGGCCATCTCGCCAATGTTTGTCGATCTGCTCAGAATCCCGTGGTTCAGAACCCGGCTCAACAAGTTGCTCAGCCTCCTGCGCCGCAACAGGGTCAAGCTGCACGACCACAATACCCACCAGGTGCTTGTTACAATTGTGGAGATCTGACCCACTATAGGAATCGGTGCCCAAGACTGGCGAACCAGAACCAGAACCAGAACCAGAACCAGAATCCAGCTCCGGCTCGAGGCCGAGTTTTTAACATGAATGCCCAAGAGGCACAGGCTGACGATAATGTAGTGAACGGTACGTTCTTTATTAATAATCAGCCTGCATCTGTTCTTTTCGATTCCGGTGCCGATAAGAGTTTCGTGTCTTTGTCTTTTGAGCCAATGCTTCGCGTGTCTAGAACGAAACTAGGCAAATCTTTGACAGTAGAGGTTGCTAGTGGTGAACCCATTATTCTTGATTCTGTTCTTCGCAACTGCCAGTTGAATCTTAACGACCATCTTTTTCCTATTGACCTCGCGCCTATGCAACTTGGAAGCTTCGACGTTATTGTGGGAATGGATTGGTTATCCAAGCATCACGCAGAGATAGTTTGTTCTAAGAAGATTGTTCGTGTGCCACTTTCGACAGACGAGATCCTGCAGGTTCAAGGTGAGAAGCCTACCGGTGGTCTCAAACTCATGTCTTGTTTTAAAGCTCTGAAGTATCTGCAGAAGAACTATGTGGCTTTCTTAGCACATGTTACAGAAGATAAAGGCAAGGGTAATTCTATTTCAGATATTCCTGTCGTTCGGGATTATTCTGAAGTGTTCCCTGAAGAATTACCTGGTCTACCTCCAGCACGCCAAGTCGAGTTCCGCATTGATCTCGTACCTGGTGCAAACCCCATTGCCAGAGCTCCATATCGTCTTGCACCGTCTGAGATGCAAGAGTTGTCTAAACAGCTTCAGGAGCTCTCTGAGAAAGGTTTTATCCGTCCCAGCTTTTCACCGTGGGGTGCTCCCGTTCTTTTTGTCAAGAAGAAGGATGGATCCTTTAGGATGTGTATCGATTATCGTGAGCTTAACAAGCTTACCATCAAGAATCGATATCCTCTACCTCGCATAGACGACCTCTTTGATCAGTTACAAGGCGCTTCTTATTTTTCGAAGATCGATCTGCGTTCCGGGTATCATCAACTTCGGGTGCAAGAAGAAGACATTCCGAAGACAGCATTCCGTACTCGTTATGGACATTACGAGTTCACAGTCATGCCATTCGGTTTGACTAATGCTCCTGCTGTTTTCATGGACCTAATGAATAGGGTCTGCAAACCTTATTTGGATCAGTTCGTCATTGTTTTTATTGACGACATCTTGATTTACTCTAAGACGCGAGCTGATCACGAGCAGCATCTTCGTCTTACTCTGGAACTCCTGAAGAAAGAGCAACTTTTCACCAAATTCTCCAAGTGCGAATTTTGGCTTAAAGAAGTTCAATTTTTGGGACACATTATCAACGAACGAGGTGTTCATGTAGATCCCTCCAAGATCAGTGCGATTAAGGATTGGGATACGCCTACTACTCCTACTGAAGTTCGTTCTTTTCTTGGTCTAGCGGGTTATTATCGCCGCTTCATAGAAAACTTCTCTAAGAATGCAGTTCCTCTAACTGCTCTAACTCAGAAGAAAATGCCCTTTTACTGGGGATTCAAACAAGAGGAAGCTTTTCAACACCTGAAGCAGAAGCTTTGCGATGCGCCTGTCCTATCATTGCCTGAGGGTGATAATGATTTTGTTGTGTATTGTGATGCATCGAAATTAGGTCTTGGCTGTGTTCTTATGCAAAGGAACAAAGTCATAGCCTATGCATCAAGACAATTGAAGATACATGAGAAGAACTACACCACTCATGATCTTGAGTTGGGTGCAGTTGTCTTTGCTCTCAAGATCTGGAGACACTATTTGTACGGTACAAAATGTGTGGTTTTCACTGACCACAAAAGTCTTCAGCATATCTTCAACCAGAAAGAACTCAACATGAGACAACGACGTTGGGTTGAGCTTTTAAACGACTACGACTGCGAAATTCGCTACCATCCTGGTAAGGCGAATGTCGTGGCTGATGCATTGAGTCGTAAGGAACGTACTAAGCTTCATTGTGTACGTGTTCAATCTGTTATTCAAGCTCGATCCGATATTCAAGCACGCATTGCTCAAGCTCAACAATCTTGTGTTTCACAAGGTTTGATGGATAAGGAATTTCCCTATCACATAACACCTGCTCTGGAACTGAAGGACAATGGATCATATTACTTCATGGACCGTTTGTGGGTCCCAAGCCAGGATGATCTTCGTACCTTGCTTATGGATGAGGCCCATAAGTCTCGTTATTCTATTCATCCGGGCTCAGATAAGATGTATAAGGATCTTCGTATTCACTATTGGTGGCCTGGTATGAAGAAAGACATTGCCTTATACGTATCAAAATGCCTTACTTGTCTTAAGGTTAAGGCTGAACATCAGCGTCCTTCTGGTTTATTGGAGCAACCAGGGATCCCAGTTTGGAAATGGGAAAACATTACTATGGATCTCATTACTAAACTCCCGCGCACAAAGAAAGGTCATGATGCCATCTGGGTAGTCGTTGATCGTCTTACAAAGTCAGCACATTTCTTGCCAATCCGCGAGGATTTTCCTACTGACAGACTTGCTCAAATCTATGTAGATGAAATTGTGGCTCGACATGGTGTTCCTTTGAACATCATTTCTGACAGAGATGCTCGTTTCACTTCTCACTTTTGGAGAACCATGCAATCTGCTATGGGGACCCAACTTAATCTGAGCACAGCTTATCATCCGCAAACGGATGGTCAATCTGAGAGAACAATCCAGACTCTGGAGGATATGCTAAGAGCTTGTGTGATCGATTTTGGTGGTAGCTGGGATTCACATCTTAAATTGATTGAATTCTCCTACAACAACAGTTATCACACTAGCATCAAAATGGCTCCTTTCGAAGCTCTCTATGGTCGAAAATGTCGTTCACCAGTCTGCTGGAATGAGATTGGCGAGGCTCAACTTACTGGACCTGCCCTCATTTTAGAGACAACTGACAAGGTCAAGAAAGTTCGTGATAACCTTCAGGCAGCTAGAAACCGTCAGAAGATTTACGCAGACCCAAAACGCAAAGCCTTTGAATTTCAAGTCGGTGATCGAGTATTACTTAAGGTCTCACCTTGGAAAGGTGTGATCAGATTTGGAAAGAAAGGAAAACTTGCACCTAGATACGTTGGACCATTCAAGATCGTCGAAAGAATCGGAAAGGTAGCCTACAGACTTGAGTTACCTCCTGAACTGGGAAATGTTCATCCAACTTTTCACATATCAAATCTCAAGAAGTGTACAGCTGATGAGAACTACTCCATACCGCTTGACGAAATTCGTGTTGGCAAAACACTGAAATTTGTTGAGAAACCAGTGGAAATCATGGAACGTGAAGTCAAGTGGCTTAAACGCAAGCGCATTCCTTTGGTCAAAGTTCGCTGGGAAGCTAAACGTGGACCTGAGTTTACTTGGGAACGCGAAGATCAAATGAAGGCGAAATATCCACATCTTTTTCCACGAGTTTCCTCTAAATAAATTTCGGGACGAAATTTCCACAAGTAGGGGAGACTGTAACAATTGTGCTTGTAATCACTATGAACAGTTCTGTTATCAATAAAACAATGTTATTTGATCCCAATGTTTGTTTTGTTATGTTTTACATTTTTCATGTTTTGACTTTTGTTCAATTTCAAACTCTACATCGCTTTCTGGAGAGTTATACGCAAACTAGTGCGTAAACGTACTCAGTTTAATGCGAGAAATACTCCGAAACATCAACATATACTCAACATATCTTAAATAACCTTTAGATAACTTAGAAATAAGTTTTGAAGGCTTTGGTATGGCAAAAACAAGTTAATTCGCTTACAGGGACTAAATATGACAAACTGCGAAAGTATGTCAATTTGAACTGTAACGAACATTCCGGAACATGACCATAAGTTAAACACACCTTAAATATCCTTTACATAGCTTAGAAATAGGCTTTGAGGGGTTTGGTGTGCTAAAATGAACTTTTGGGACATTCAGGGACTAAAAGTGTCAAAAAGTGCACAAGTTTGCATTTTAGCGCATAACTTACGTTCTGAATACATCTGGACATCCAAAAATTTATGTAAGCATGACTACATTATATTTTAGTGTTCGCCTTAAGAAAAATCCATTCGTTTCGTCATTTGGATCGTTTTTCGCGCTTATGCGCATTCCGTCGTAATTAAGCGAACATCGCGTTCGTACGGCCAAACGAACCGACATCCGAGATATTTTTGAACATGTTTTGAGTTCCCTATACTTTAACTTCATTTTAGAGCCTTGAAATGAGGTTAACGGGGTTCAAACGCATCGAAAATCGCTTAAAAGGGCTGCAGGGACTAAACCTGTCACTTTTGAAACAATTCTGAATCAGATAGGCACTAGCGTAGCGCGAGCCCTAAGGCTCTACCCGTAGCGCTAAGCTAGTGAGTGTTCTGACCAGATTCTATGTTTTAAACACAAGTTGCAAGTGATTGATCCTTAACCACATGTTTTAAGTGATGTGTCACTAAGTTAAGGAGCATATGTGGTTCCATAACTTTCCGACAAGTGTTCGGACGAGATCATTTCCCCTTTTCCAAGAAACGATCTCAACGGTGGACCGAAAACTATAAATACCCCATCACCCCTTTGTTCATAATCACTAGAAATTTGAATTTGAGAAACTCTAAGTTGAAACATTAGTTTCATACCTGAGATTTTCGAATCAAGTTTAGCATTCGGGGACCCTTCGTAAGTATTCTTTCGTTCTTTTCCTTATTTTACTGCTTTTCGAGTCAGAAAGTCAAACTTTGTTTGACTTTCAGCGTTGACCAGTAATGGTCAATGCGAAGTTCGTTAGAACTTCGCAACATGATTGTAATCACGATGGTCATAGTCCCTTGGGACTACGCCTACTGATTACCACGTTGTCTAGGGTCGTAGGGTAGGCGATCTAATAAATCGCCTATACCTTCGAACCCGACCCAGTTTGGTCGATCATTAGGATCCGACCAAATACATTAGGTGACCATAGTAGGTAGGGAATAACCTTCCGAGGTTATACCCTATGGTCACATCGTTTAAGTAGTTGTATGATAGGTAGTTTATATGCCTTAGGTAAATTACCAGAATACCCTTTTCATACAAAATTGGTAATTAAGCATATGTAACCTAAACTTTTGTCATGTAACTGATTATGTAACATGTTTAGGCATATAATACCTGTCATAGGACTAGTTAGGCGGTCCGAACGCGTTTCACGCGCACGACACGTTAAAGTAGCATAAGCTTCCTAAACGGGTCGTAATGGGTCGTAAACAATTATGTTAAGTTTCATTTAGCATGTAGGCTTTGTTAAACCAAATGACACGAGTCTCTACACTCGTTTGGTTTACGAAACCTCATTCTATCCAGTCTTCCGATTTAGGTCCGGTTTATTAATGTAGTTACCTATATTAGGTGCCGTTTGATATTCCGAGATCTATAGCATTACTTGGTGGTTATCTTTTGACAACTGAGCAATCTCAAGTGAGTACATAGACCCCTCTTTTACTGTTTTTCCAAACTGTTTTGGGGTGGAACACATGTGCCTACTTGTTACTTTCATGCTTTCTTGTTTTCACATCATATACATGCTATGTTCGTTAGTACATTGTTTTACATGACATTTCATGCTAGGTGTGCCCATTGTGTGCATTACTTGGTACATTGTTTTACATTACATTTCATGCTAGGTATGCCCATTGCGTGCATTACTTAGTACATCGTTTTATATGACATTTCATGCTAGGTATGCCCATTGTGTGCATTACTCAGTACATCGTTTTACATGACATTTCATGCTAGGTATGCCCATTGTGTGCATTACTTAGTACATCGTTTTACATGACATTTCACGCTATGTATGTTCATTTGATTACATACTTAGTGCATTGTTTTCACATGCTCACATTTTGTTATGACATTTGGTTTGTTTACATGGGACAATATATCCATTAACATTAGCTACGCCGTTCGTTAGTAGGTAGTGGTACCATAGGAATTGACAACTCCCGTTCCGGACATCCCAGGGTAAGGGGACAGAAAGGAATGACCGAATTCGTTGACATTAAGACAGATAGACCTTTAATTTGTTTAAAGGGTTTATCACCACAGTCGCCAGGCTTGGATGTATGCATTTTCACAATACCGCATAAATGTTCATATTAAATAGTTGCATGCATTTATACAAAACATAGCGTTGATTTAAACCATGTTTTACTTCAATACTTTTTTTTGTGCATATGGTTTAGTTGAGACATTTCACTTGCCATACATGACATTTTGACATAGACATTGACATGGATATTTGACATAGACATTTGACATAGATATTTGACATAGACATTTGACATGGATATTTGACAAAGACATTTGACATGGATATTTGACATAGACATTTGACATGATTTACATCTTGACATAAACACTTTGACATATTATTTCAATACATTTGACAATTTGGTTAAACATAGACTTCTTACATTGGTTGGTTTGGTTTGATTAAGTGATTAAGTTAGCGATGCGTGTGTAATATGATACAAGCATGGTGGATACGCCGCTGGTACTTCCTATATATAAGTGTTTGTATGGTATTACATGGCGTAACGTTATTTGAATCATTTCAGTTTGATACATATAACATTTTATACAAATAACATACTTTTCACAAGACATTGATTTACAAACAACTTATCTTATACAAACACATTTTTACATGGTTATCTATTTAACCTGACAATTACTTATACTTATCATCTGATCTTATTGTTTTCAAATGATTTACAAGACAAAGCAAATAACAAGGTTCATGACTAAACATTTTCTCAAACATAAGTCATGAATCTTATTTTCGCAAAACCTATGTATCTCACAGGCATTTTTATGCTGACGTACCTATTTTCACATGTGTTTTCAGGTGCTTTTCCATAGGATGTTGATCATGATACTAGGGCGGACCTGTGCCTTAGAAACTTTAAAAGAAGATAGACTATGTTTAATTATGTTCTGAACTCTTTAATTTCCTGTTTGAAACAATGTAACACCCTTGTTGATAAATAAAATACAACTTTGTATGCCATGGTTATGAGACAATTAATTCTGTCGCAACACGCCCCGATGTTTCCGCCGCGATTTGTTGTTTTACGCGGTCGGGGTGTGACAATAGTCAAATCTTTATAGGATTGTGAAAGAACCAGATCATCAATTCTGGACATTTTAAAATGTTTATTCTTATAAATGTTTGAGGTTTGCAGGTGAAAGTTCCAGATTAAGATCCCGATAGAAGAGTCTTAGGGGGAGTCTGAAGGCGAGCTTGATGCAAAAGGAAGCTTGTTGCTGGTAATCCAGGTGTCGATCCTAAAAGCACAAAAGATTGATGAAAGGGGGAGCCTGAAGAAAGAGAAAGAGAAGCTTAGGAAGCTGCTGAAGAAGCCTAAGCCTAGAGATGAGAAGATCAAGTCCCTGTAAAGTTTGAAGACAAGACTGAAGACTCCGGCTGTATCCAAGGGGGAGTTTGTTGGTGCACGAATGTCTAAAGCCTGCGTCTTAGTCTTAGTTGATCAATGTATAGGGTCTAGATGTGTTAATTATGTATTGTATATGGGGTTGAAGTGTAATTGTTTGATTTTCATGTTGATATTTCGCTTATATGGACATGTGCCATAAGAGCAAAACCCCAACTTAATGGTTTCGCTCATATGGACATGGTCACATAAGCGAAACCTTGTCCCCTATAAATACCCAAGTTGTTTTCTCATTATGTACGTTCATGTCTCCAGTGTAGCCGAACTGATGCTGGTGTATTTCTTGGAAGATTAATCAGAAAACTATTTTAAAGCGATCTACTTCTGTTTCTACTCATTTCTGCTTTGATTCATGTCGATTTTGTATTTCCGCTGCATTTTCGGTAGTTGCTAGCTCAGATTGACTCACACGACTGTCAATAACGGTCCTACACTAACACGTCCCCGTGTGTCAATGGCACAGCCCGTGGCCATTGTACTTGTTGTACTATCTCAGATTCTGTGAATCTTATAGTTGACCATGCCCCGTGTTGCCTTAGTATGGCCCTGACGTGAGGTCGAAGTCTCAATCAAATTTAATCCAAATACAACTAATTAGCTAGCGGTAAGTGGGTATCGAACACAGGGAGTTTGTGGAAAATGTGTTATTTGAAAATGTATCTAACTTGACTAAATTAATCTAATTGCAAATAAAATAAAAATCAAGAGTTGATTTGATTGGATTGGTTTTAACACTAAAATTAACTAATTAAATTGCAAGAGAAAAGTTTTTGGTTGTAAACAAATTAGAGACAAATGACCATCCTAGATTTCCGGTTTCAATTGACATTCATGTTATCATTCCACTAGAAAGAACTACATAGACATAGCTCATGTGTGACTACTTGCAGTGATGAAAGGGAACTAAGTACTCAGATTCCTAGAACGTGAGGTTGTTACCCGATGATCAATCAACCCTTACCTAAGCCTAACTATACCCATGATATCTCGATTGCTAACGGCACCAAGAACGTATGGTTTCTAATTAGTTCAATGTAAGAATTAACAAGTTACTAACAAACAATCACACACCATAACAAGCAAACCATAAAGATAAGGATTGTTATTCTAGAAATTAAGAAATCAAACATGAAATGTCTCAAGCAAACCTTCAATCTAGGATGATCACAAAGTGTTTAGCCACTCATGGCTCAAATCAACATCATAACAAAGGTATTATCGTTCATAAAGATCAAAGACAATAAAACTAATGATTAAGAGATGTTCTTCAAGCTCAAGGTATCCAAATTGCTCCCAAAATTCGTCCCCCAGCAAGTGGTAACCGATTACCCATGATAAGACATCATAAATCCCCTCAAAAATGCCAATTAATGTGTGAGTTACAAATTTGATAGGGTCGGCGACGTAAGCTACGGCGCCTGTCGTAGCTTACGGCAAGCAGTAAGTCAACAGGTCAAGATCAGCGCCGTAAGCTACGCCATAGGGCCGTAGCTTACAGCAGTCAAAGAATCTGGAAAGTCAACATTGGCACCGTAAGCTACGGCGCCCGCCGTAGCTTACGGCGAGCAGCAAAGTCATACGGTCCTTGTCTTCTGTCTTACGGCAGGCAAATTTTGGAAACAATGGAGGCCGTAACCTACGGTCAAGACCGTAGGCTACGGTGCTGACTGAGATTGTTTTGCTTGTTTCTCTCTCAAATCTCGATTCCTCCAATTCTCGATCCCGCCAACTTCAACATCCATTCAAGCATCCTAAAACCCGCATCTTGGGCACTTTAACACCTGCAACAAGCAATCATCTAGTGGTTAACCAATTCAAGCAATTAACCGTAATAAGTATAGAATGTGCATTGTATTAAACCTTTCAAGGGTTGTCCTACGGACCACCCGTCAGGCCCCGTGTTGGTGGTCTGGTTTGTCCTTTGCTGTTGTCTTTTCTTCTGCAGAGAATCTTGCCTTGGGCACGGCCCATGTTTGGTGGGCACGACCCCGTGTCAGAGCTTCTGATCTTGCTATTTTGTTGGTTTGGATGTGGATGGGGGCTTGGCGAGTTGTGTCAATCCTCCTTCATTGTATTTATGTTGGTTTATGTTGTTATTTTGCTCCTTTTATGCGTTTAAACTCTTTTGGCCCTGTAAATTAAAAAGGAACAAAGAAACAAGCTTTTTCCAACATTAGTACCAAAAAAGGGTTGATTTTACGCCGTATTGGATATAATTTATATGTTGTATTTTACGCACACCAAATACCCCCACACTTGAATCTTTGCTTGTCCTCAAGCAAAACTCTATAATGTGGCTTATACACCCAAACGGAATAGGTAGAAGAGAAGGTTTTGGACTTATCTTTAGAGTGTTGAGAATCCAAGTTCTAATTTATTTTGTTTTTATTTTATTTACAATCTTATTCATCATGATTTATTTAAAACACAATTAAAGAAAAAATATTTGTTTTGGGCATAACATGCCTTTATAAAATTCCATTTAGTTATATACATATTTATACACCTCACAAGTGGTCACCCAACACTTGGCCAAAGTTATGTATGTGACAACGCTCGTGCCCGGTTTTGGAACTTACTCCTACTATAGGCTTGACAAACAATCAAACCTCTGCCTTTGTGACGTTTAATCCTTGCAAATATCAAGAGGACTTTAAAGGGTAGGTTGTGGTTCGGGTAGGTGTGTTTTATTGAAGTGGCAAAAGGCGTAAAAAGTATCGATTTTTCCATTGCTTTGTGGCTTAGCAAAAAAAAAACTTTGGATTTTTTGTCATAGTTGAAACTGAGCCATAATTGTAATTTTATAACCGATATCTTTACAAAAAAAGGTGAAAATAAAAAGGTTTGTGGATGAGGGTGTTTTTGCAAAAATATGTATTTTTGCGGGTTTAGAAATGAAAGGGTTAAGGCTCAAAGGGTTTATCTAAGGGGATGTTTTTGGTAAAGAAAAGAAAAATAAAGGTTTTGATGTGAAAAATGATTTGATTCTAATGTCTCCATCATTTAGTTACTTAGATTTGTGTCTGTAAGGACTTGGGATGTATTGGTTTGGGCAAGTTCTAGATTTGCGAAAACCAAACGGGCTATTCACACAAGAAATGAAAATTTAGCAATTAGTATAGATGTGTATTTATATGCTCGGTAAAGGCTCAAAACTCACTTTTGTGGGAAAAAGGGGTTATAATGTAAAAATGTATACATAATCAATTTTTACTAAGATTATTTATGCCCGTTTTTATAATTTCCTTAATTGGTTCTTTTTATCACGACGCTATCAGGTGTAAATTAGTAAAAACATAATTTTTAGAACTTATTTTACCCAACTAAACCAAGATAAGTAAAAGAAAAAAAAATTGAAAAAGTTTGGGGTGATTGGCGGTTTTCCAAGGCGATTTTTGTGTAATACTTGTTTTTAGGACAAACCATTCAAGGTTTTATCATCCCCCCACACTTAAATTACACATTGCCCTCAATATGTCCCAAATATGATTTATTTTGGTTAAATGTGAAAAAAGTGTGTGAAAAATATCAATGTTTAGGCTACTGGTACTTGCAGCACGGGGGCGTGCTATGGGGGTATGGCCCCGTGTCCAAAGTGTCAGTAACAAATTTGAACAGAAGACTTACAGTATGGTGGACACAGGGGCGTGCTAGATGAGCACGGCCCGTGCCACCTTCTCAACAGAAATTTTTGGACATCAGACAGTTGAGCACGAGGGCGTACTTGGTGGGCATGGCCCCGTCTGCAGACACTGGTTTGCAGTTTTTGAGTCGGGAGGCTCTGGTTTACGTGCATGGGTTCCATTTTTCATCGTCCTTTTGGCCATTTCAATTTCTTTCACACATTTATTGAGACCTTCATCAACCATACTTCCATTTCATTGAAAATAAAAGACAAGTACAAGGAAATAAAGATTACAATCCTAAATTAACCTAAGCTAGATAGATTCTTGAGGAATGCCTCCACGAGATCATTATTTAAAAACCCTATAGCTAGATCTAAGAATGTTAGTCGTTGGAGGACTTGAGCTATTTCCGGAAGCACTCAATTAGAGGTCATTGAGAATCTCCTCTAAATCCCTTAGAAGGAAGATATAAGGCTCCTCGTCGACCTATTCTTGAGGGGGAGTGGGATTTACCAAAACCTCAAAGGTATTGAGAAGGGAAGGTTCCAGGATCTCGTCTTCCCACCCGATGGGTTGAATGACCTCATTTGCAAGGTTCCAATCTTCTTGAGGCCAGATCGGTTCCATTAGAGGCATGAACAAGATGTTCAACCTTTGTGTAAAAGGTTGATCTCCCTGAAGCAATCTTTTAGGCCCATGGAGAGATAGTTCACCCGGTCAATGAGAACCTCTTCCACCGCGGTCATTTCCTCGAGAGATTCCCTTAGAGTGTGACAACTGTCAAATTTGCATGCATCAGTATGTTTAATTAATATTGATTTATGCTTAATGATTGTGCTTAATTACAACTGTTGATTAAACTGCTTTCTGATTTCTGATACATACATACATACACATGCATCACATTCATACTGTCACTCCATTTATTACACACAAACTTTAGTGACAAACTTGATGCACAAAGCACAGTTAGCACAGTGAGCGGATAACCCAGAAAACATGCTGACAATGCCAGCACATAGACAGACAATGTTTATGAGGCCAGTATGAGCCAGAGACAGGACACTACACTAGGTGATAGTTATAGTGCCGGGAAGTGCCTAAAACACACTCTAAACGCAGAATTCTGCACTTAATAACAAAATTCAGCATTTAATTATGCTAGTAATGTGCAAAAACTTGACAAAATGGTCCTATATACTTTCCAAAGTGCCAGGAATTAATTGTGACACAAAAAGTATTATAAAAGACACCTTTCGGATTAATTAAGCACTTTAACAGAACAACCCCCAACCGAACAACCGGACTTTACCCGGAACACAAAAATAATGTTAAACACATTGTTTTTATTTTTCTGAGCTAGTTAGGGTCCCCGAACACCCTAACACACTATATATTTCATAACACACTTAAATCTTTAACCAAACTACTTAACCTTCTAACTAACTAAACTAGTTACCATTACATTTCAACTAAACCAACCCCCCCCCCCCCAAAACCGGTTATGGAAGTGGGGACACCCCCCATGATTTTATTCATTTGTTTAATTGATATTGTTAAGTATCTTGGAGACACATGGACTAGAGGGTAATAATATGTTGGAAGATCACTTATTTAACCACTAGATCCACACACATTATCATCATTCTCTAACTCAACAACAAACCTCACTCTCCCTCTCTTCCTTGTTCGGCCGAACCCAAGCACAACCCCCATCACCATCATTCAAGCTCATTCATTCAATCTCTAGTGATCCAAGGGTGTTAGAGATCATACAACGAAGCTCGGTGTGTTCGAAAGCTCAAGGACCTCTCTTATCTTCTTTTATCCACCACATTTCATCACTTGAACTCCCCTAGCCTTGTGCTAGTGGTAAGTCTCTTAGATCTTCATCCACTTCATGTTTTTTATGGTTAATAGTTAAAAGAATGATGAAACCTCAAGAAACACTAAAAACATAAACAAAGTCTTGAACATGAACCAACATTAGTGATAAAGTATGGTTAAAATGAGGAGGAAATCATGATATTAATGTGTTGTTATGCTTGTTGGTTATTGTTTGCTCATGTAGTTGATATGGATCATCATATAATCTTGCTAGATCATGATTAAAAAAATGATCTAGCAAGATGAGAAAGATAAAATGTTGTAGGATGATGGAATCATCCACATATAAACTATGAACTTGAATAAATGAATCTTTTCTTGAAAAAAATAAAGATTAAGGTAGGTTATAATCTTGTAGATCTAAAGATCCATGAGTTATGAAAGATCAAGCTGACCCAAAAGGTGCAGATGCTAGCTCAGGAGCAGGCCCTGGGTCGTGTAACGGTGTGGTGCCTCGAGCAGGTGTTAGTGCAGCAGTCATAACGGCGTCGTCGTCTGTGTCAGTTGTGACAACTCGAGTTTCCAAGATTTCCATCTTCGCATTTAGTGCACGTTAATTTTTTTTATTTGTTTTTGTTGTTTGTTTACACGGCTCGTTGTTTCACAACGCTTACATTTGTAAAAACGTTAGATAGTACTGCGATTGATATTTGATATTTGGGGTGCATATTATATTTGAGTATATGATGATAGTGTAATTTGTGCTAAATGGGATTGTATAGTTTATTATGGAACTTTGGCCAACCCCCCTGCTCAAATGAAAACACCCCCTGATGAAAACACCCTTCTGTGATGAAAACACTTTAGTGTTTTCGTCCAGCTATGTTTGGCGAAATCAGAGATGGGCCTTGGCCCAGTGTTGAGATATTTTATATAATTATTTTTAAACAAGCTTCTCGGATAAGTTTTCTCACTTACCAAACCTTATCACTTTGTTTCTCTCTCTACATCTGAAACCCACAAACAGAATTCCTCATTTTGAAGCCAAACCTCTGTTTAATTTACGGTTAGTGATCTTCATGTTCAGTTGTTTAAGATGCTTATTAGTATGATTTTGGAGGTTTAATCATTATTCATATGTGTGATTATGTGATCTATCATTGTGTGCTTGCTAGATAATTATTATCTCTAAACTGTCTGTATCTTGGATGTTTGGATCAACAGTGGGTATATGTTATTGAATGATAAACTGATTGAAATATGTTTTGGATTTCACAATGATTTGGTAATGTATTTGTTACATATTTGATGGAATGATTTCAATTATAACAGATCATGTAACTGTTAATCGATTTTTAGTTGCTGGGTTTTTGTTACTGTAAGTGTTGAAGATGATGAGGAAACCAACGAAATCACTAAGGGATTTCGGCACCTTAGTGATTTCGTCACACACATGCTCACGAAAACACCCCCCACAATACTAAACTGGACGAAATCACTAAAGGTGATTTCGGCCCATGTGTGTGATTTAGGCCCAAGTTGATTTCGGCCCACATAAGGGATTTCGTCCATATAAGTGTTTTCGGCCCATGTATGATTTCGGCACACAAAAGGGATTTCGGCCAAACAAGGGATTTCGCCACTTTGATGATTTCATTCTATTGTTTGCTGTTAACTTGTTAAGTGTGTTAGTTAACTAACTCTGTTAAGTAAATAACTCAGTTTAACTACTCAGCCTATTAGTTCAGTTATATGTCAACTATGTTAAGCATTTAAACTCTGTTAAGTTATTAAGTTCATCATCATCATCATCATCATACTCAGTATATCCCACCAATAGCAAAGCTAAGGTAGGGTCTGAGGAGGGTGAGATGTAGACAGCCTTACCTCTACCCCGTAGGAATAGAGAGGCTGCTTCCAATGAGACCCCCGGCTCGATTTTAAGTTGCTAGCTTTATTTGTTTGATTAACTCTGTTATGTTTAACAATCTTGTTTGTTATCAATTCTGTTAAGTCTAGCAACTTTGTTTAGCATGTTGGTTCTGCATAGATTATTAATTCAGCTAAAAGATGTTAACTCTGTTAGTTAACTAATACTGTAAAGTTATTATCCCTGTTACATATGTTAACCTTGTTAAGCTTGTTAAACCTGTCAAGTATGTAAGAGAATAACCATGATTAGAATAAACTGTGGAGGAAATTTATGTGAAGTATGAATGGCATGAATGTGATTAATTGTCTATGTGATACATGATGTTAGCAGTCAAACACACTTGGTAACATAGATTGCAAACGAAACCTTGCAAACATAAACTGACTGTATATACGTGCACTATAGGACTTGACTGATTTATTGTGAGCACTTAACTTAGCATACCGAGCAAACAAGGTGAGTTCACACTTCTACAAACGCATGGGATTCCCGGGGTTGGGAATGGGTTGATTGATTATTTATGCTTAAGAGTTATCGGAATTACATACCATTGGCCTCGGGAGAGGAAGGTCAATGGTAGATGCTACTAGACTAGTGATACATATACTTTTCTTCGCACACATGCCGGGATCGGCCGCGATACTAGAACAATCTTCGCAAACATGCCTGGAATGGCCGCGAACTATACTTTAATCTTCGCAAACATGCCTGGAGGGCCGCGATACAAATATAACTAGTCTAGAAAACATGGGAAACCCCCACTAAACTTCGCAAACATGCCTAGAGGGCCGCGATGCTATTACATACGATACATGATTACTAAACGAATATACGATTTACGATACGAACATTATAACTAAATAACCTACTGTGAACTCGCTCAACTAGTTGTTGACTCTCTGTTACATGCCTTGCAGGACCTTAGGTACTTTTGGAGCTTGCACGGGAGGCACAGTCGTTGTGGACATGGATCGTGAATGTGTTGTTAAACATTATGACATTTTGTACTTAAACTTACGTTGGGTCTTACATTATTGCTTCCGCTACACACTTGTTTATGTTTGGTTTTGAAAACACCTATCGTATTGATGAATGACTTTTACTATATACTTATGTTCAATATGATTGGTGGCTTGATCCTGGTCATGTCACGCCTCCAAGCGGTGGTACTCCGTGAGTGGATTTTGGGGGTGTGACATCAGTAGTAGAAAGATGTAATCCGGCAGTCTATAAGGCTGTAAATGTCACAGACTCAAAGGAGTCTGAAATCGAGTGTATACTAGAATCAGAGGGTAGCTTGACAACAGGGATCTCAAAATGTGCAATTAGTAACAATGTTCTCATCTAATTTTCCATCGTCCTGGGCGTCAACAGGAGGATCATCAACAAGCAGATTAATGTCGCCATCAAACAATTCGTCAAAAAGGCGGATCCTCGGGGAAAATAACCACGTGAGGTACGACGTCGAGGATCGGAGCCATGATGTGCTCGCCATCGAAGTGTCCAAATGATGAGATGGTCGTGGACCGAAACAAGAATGACAGAAAGATTCACGTCAAGGAAGCCATCAGCAAGGGTAATTCATCGCCAAAGTCTTGCAGCGCGGACGGTTGGAAGTCGTCCTCGTCCTTGGTCAGCATGTCAGGGTTACTTTCAGTGTCTGATGTAAATATCTTCGGCGCAGGTATGGTCTCATCAGGTGTGGTCCCTTCATCTGTGGTGGTGGCCATAGGGTCGTCATCATCTGACAATTCGTTCCCTGAGGAAGGTGACGTGTGTGCCGGTACATAATAGTCATAGCATGCATACAGTAATCATTAACACTTTATGTATTGCAAATAAAGACTATTCATAATGTAATCATGTATCCACATATTCATCCTAGTCTTCCCAGATTATCCTACCCAGCCTCTCAGACTGAACTCCCTAGTCTCTAAGACTAACTCCCTGGCCTCTAAGACCAACTCCCAGTCTCTAAGACAAATTCCCTGGTTTCTAAGACCAATTCCCTGGCCTCTAAGACCAATCCTCCCAGTCTCTAAGACTAATTATCCCCAGCCTCTAAGGCTAATTCCCTGGTCTCTAAGACCAACTCCCTGGCCTCTAAGACCAATCCTCCCAGTCTCTAAGACTAATTATCCCCAGCCTTTAAGGCTAATTCCCTGGTCTCTAAGACCAACTCCCTGGCCTCTAAGACCAATCCTCCCAGTCTCTAAGACTAATTATCCCCAGCCTCTAAGGCTAATTCCCTGGTCACTAAGACCAACTCCCTGGCCTCTAAGACCAATCCTCCCAGTCTCTAAGACTAATTATCCCCAGCCTCTAAGGCTGATCCTCCCTCAGCCTCTAAGACTGAACCTCCCTCAGTCTCTAAGACTGAACTATAAATATAAATTTTGAAATGTGTATGTGTGCCTTTTGTTTGTAAAAATGTTTGTTCCCTGGATCTGGACGTTTTGTGTATGCAATGAAAAACAAGTCGTGAAAACATTTTCGTGAGAGCCCTAATGATCGTAGTCTAGACTCGAGAAAGAATCCTAGTTCGCTACGATTGAAGCTCTGATACCAAGCTGTCACACCCTGACTTTTGCGGAAGCGTGATTATGGTGTGAGTTTCTTAATATCATTGCATTCAATCATAACATCAACTATATGATAAAACCATAAGTTTGCCATCCATTAATAAGTTCAAAACATAACAACATTGTTTTAAAACATAGACTTCAAATTCAAGTTTTACAAATCGTACAAATTGCTTATGAGTTCATAAAAGACTTGTCAAAAGATATTGAATAACACCAAGGTTTGGAAGACGTGTCTCGTCTAGGAATAAGACACACTAACCAAACTCAAAGACCATGGATGACATCTTTATTCTTAACGCAGCATAAAAACTTCCAACGCCCGCCAGATCCACTTTACAAAATCCCTGAAATACATGTAGTTTGAAAAACATCAACAAAAGTTGAGCGAGTTCATGTGTTCGTTCGTATGTATGTATAAACCTTTGAAAATGTTGTAAGTATGTATGTAAGTCCCTGGTATGTAGCAATAAGGAAAAAGAGATCACCACTGGGTTGCAAAGCCAATGGTATATGTGAAGTGATGCAGGAAGACTCAAACCTAGCAGATTTGTTACCGGGCTTCGGCTGTAAGACATAGTCACCACGTGGTCCACTCAGAGAACTCAAGGATGGGGCTCGCTACACCCAAATAGATCTATCACTCATGCCCCTCGGTCCTACAACGAGGATTGATGGCCTTAATCGCCCTACCCATTCACATGATCTAGTAGTAAACCCTCCTTAAGCTAACCATACCATGTATAAAATCGTCTGTAATAATTGTAACATGTATTCCACCCCCGAAGTATAAAACTGAAATCAGTTAAGAGAAACGGGGGACATGAACTCATAGTATTGCGTCTTCAGTATGTGTAACCCAAGTCTCCTCAGCCAACGTGACTACCTACAGTGTACTAACGTCTATTAGACGAACGGGCAATGCCTTTGCTTAGTATGAAGGTTTTTGAGTTACGTCTCTTGTGTTCCCAAAATTATTCCAAGTTATAATCATTAGTTAATGTTTGGATTAATTGCTAAACAATATTTCATATTCCTACTTCTCAAGTATTTTAACTTCGTATTTTCCTTCCCAAGGATGGGGGTATCTCATACATGTATTTTCGTATTAGTATTTGTATATCTTGCCAAGTAATGGCGTCGTATTTCGGTGTATTGTTCCAAATAAAAATATGTTAATATATTCCCATTATGTATTTCCAAAACCATATATTTCAAGTCTCACTAAAATATATATGAACTTATTTCGTTCAATCATGTATTGTCCCAGAATATATATATTTTTCTCAAAAATTATATATCTTCTAAATATACCAGGAAAATGTATTTTTATCTCCCAAAAATAATATATTTTCTCATTGTCAAAAATATGATATACTTTGTAATATTTACGAAATCATATTTTCACTTCTTTCATTCCCAAGATAATATTTACCAAAAAAATATTGTGTAATAGTACATCCCGGAATATTTTCATAAGTTACGTTTTCTTGTTCGGTTTCACAATATTACGTGTATAACTTAAATATTTTATTCCTTGCAATTTTTGGTATTATTTTGGAGTTGTAATTTCCATGGTATTTTGTAAGTTATATTATTTTTTTCCTAAAATAATATAACTAGTTCACAAAATATACAAATAATCACAGAAATGTCTCAGTATAAAATATATATTCTAAACATATATTTATCGAATTTTATTTACGAAAATCAACCTCCGGCACTTAATAGTTTTGTAATAAAAATCATAGCGAGGTTTATTTTGAAAACAAGGTTAAAAATAAATGATTGTAAACGCTTACTAGAAAACTATTTTCTAAGTGTTGAAATTTTAGAAAAATTTCGCCAGAGTTTTCTTTGTAAATGGAGGCGTCCATGCTTACTAGCATATCATTTTCTTTTCAAAAATTCATTCAAACAATTCTCAATCAACAACATACAATCTTTATTTACCAAACTAGTCAAAAACAAGCATAAACTATAAATTTATGAACTTGGAAATTTATAAAAGCATGTAGTAATTTACTAGCATACTTAGTAAGTCTTGCTACCTTTAAAAATGTGATTAGTTCCTTAAAAACTTCATGTCCAAAGAGTTTGAATGTTCACAACTTCCAAACATATTTTCTAAAAATATTTCTTTGTGAAATTTTCTTATTACACAAGTGTTTCTACACTTGTTTATCAACCAAAAATGTATTAAGTTTATGAAATAACCAAGTGAAAAGTATGAGTTTCGTTAAAACTTGGATCTTACATAAACTTAACACATTTTTGGTGGATAAACAAGTGTAGAAACACTCGTGTAATAAGAAAATTTCACAAAGAAATATTTTTAGAAAATATGTTTGGAAGTTGTGAACATTCAAACTCTTTGGAAATGAAGTTTTTAAGGAACTAATCACATTTTTAAAGGTAGCAAGACTTACTAAGTATGCTAGTAAATTACGACATGCTTTTATAAATTTCCAAGTTCATAAATTTATAGTTTATGCTTGTTTTTTACTAGTTTGGTAAATAAAGATTGTATGTTGTTGATTGAGAATTGTTTGAATGAATTTTTGAAAAGAAAATGATATGCTAGTAAGCATGGACGCCTCCATTTACAAAGGAAACTCTGGCGAAATTTTTCTAAAATTTCAACACTTAGAAATATTTTTCTAGTAAGCGTTTACAATCATATATTTTTAACCTTGTTTTCAAAATAAACCTCGCTATGATTTTTATTACAAAAATACTAAGTGCCGGAGGTTGATTTTCGTAAATAAAATTCGATAAATATATATTTAGAATATATATTTTATAATGAGACACTTGTGTGATTATTTGTATATTTTGTGAACTAGTTATATTATTTTAGTAAAAAAATAATATAACTTACAAAATACCATGGAAATTACAACTCCAAAATAATACAAAAAATTGCAAGGAATTAAATATTTAATTTATACACGTAATATTGTGAAACCGAACAAGAAAACGTAACTTATGAAAATATTCCGGGATGTACCATTACACTATATTTTTTTGGTAAATATTATTTTGGGAATGAAAGAAGTGAAAATATGATTTCGTAAATATTACCAAGTATATCATATTTTTGACAACCATAAAATATATTATTTTTGGGAGATAAAAATATATTTTCCTGGTATATTTAGAAGATATATAATTTTTGAGAAAAATATATATATTCTGGGACAATACATGATTGAACGAAATAAGTTCATATATATTTTAGTGAGACTTGAAATATATGGTTTTGGAAATACATATTGGGAATATATTAACATATTTTTATTTGGAACAATACACCGAAATACGACGCCATTACTTGGCAAGATATACAAATACTAATATGAAAATACATGTATGAGATACCCCCATCCTTGGGAAGGAAAATAAGAAGTTAAAATAGTTGAGAAGTAAGAATATGAAATATTGTTTAGCAATTAATCCAAACATTAACTAATGATTATAACTTGGAATAATTTTGGGAACACAAGAAACGTAACTCAAAAACCTTCATACTAAGCAAAGGCACGGCCCGTTCGTCTAATAGACGTTAGTACACTGTAGGTAGTCGTGTTGGCTGAGGAGACTTGGGTTACACATACTGAAGACGCAATACTGTGAGTTCATGTCCCCCTTTTCTCTTAACTGATTTCAGTTTTATACTTCGGGGGTGGAATACATGTTACAATTATTACAGACGATTTTATACATGGTATGGTTAGCTTAAGGAGGGTTTACTACTAGATCATGTGAATGGGTAGGGCGATTAAGGCCATCAATCCTCGTTGTAGGACCGAGGGGCATGAGTGATAGATCTATTTGGGTGTAGCGAGCCCCATCCTTGAGTCCGCTGATTGGACCACGTGGTGACTATGTCTTACAGCCGAAGCCCGGTAACAAATCTGCTAGGTTTGAGTCTTCCTGCATCACTTCACACATACCATTGGCTTTGCAACCCAGTGGTGATCTCTTTTTCCTTATTGCTACATACCAGGGACTTACATACATACTTACAACATTTTCAAAGGTTTATACATACATACGAACGAACACATGAACTCGCTCAACTTTTGTTGATGTTTTTCAAACTACATGTATTTCAGGGATTTTGTAAAGTGGATCTGGCGGGCGTTGGAAGTTTTTATGCTGCGTTAAGAATAAAGATGTCATCCATGGTCTTTGAGTTTGGTTAGTGTGTCTTATTCCTGGACGAGACACGTCTTCCAAACCTTGGTGTTATTCAATATCTTTTGACAAGTCTTTTATGAACTCATAAGCAATTTGTACGATTTGTAAAACTTGAATTTGAAGTCTACGTTTTAAAACAATGTTGTTATGTTTTGAACTTATTAATGGATGGCAAACTTATGGTTTTATCATATAGTTGATGTTATGATTGAATGCAATGATATTAAAAAAGTCACACCATAATCACACTTCCGCAAAAGTCAGGGTGTGACAGCTTGGTATCAGAGCTTCGATCGTAGCGAACTAGGATTCTTTCTCGAGTCTAGACTACGATCATTAGGGCTCTCACGAAAATGTTTTCACGACTTGTTTTTCATTGCATACACAAAACGTCCAGATCCAGGGAACAAACATTTTTACAAACAAAAGGCACACATACACATTTCAAAATTTATATTTATAGTTCAGTCTTAGAGACTGAGGGAGGTTCAGTCTTAGAGGCTGAGGGAGGATCAGCCTTAGAGGCTGGGGATAATTAGTCTTAGAGACTGGGAGGATTGGTCTTAGAGGCCAGGGAGTTGGTCTTAGAGACCAGGGAATTAGCCTTAGAGGCTGGGGATAATTAGTCTTAGAGACTGGGAGGATTGGTCTTAGAGGCCAGGGAGTTGGTCTTAGAGACCAGGGAATTAGCCTTAGAGGCTGGGGATAATTAGTCTTAGAGGCTGGGAGGATTAGTCTTAGAGGCCAGGGAGTTGGTCTTAGAGACCAGGGAATTAGCCTTAAAGGCTGGGGATAATTAGTCTTAGAGACTGGGAGGATTGGTCTTAGAGGCCAGGGAATTGGTATTAGAAACCAGGGAATTAGTCTTAGAGACTGGGAGTTGGTCTTAGAGGCCAGGGAGTTAGTCTTAGAGACTAAGGAGTTCAGTCTAAGAGGCTGGGTAGGATAATCTGGGAAGACTAGGACGAATATGTGGATACATGTTTACATTATGAATAGTCTTTATTTGCAATACACAAAGTGTTAATGATTACTGTATGCATGCTATGACTATTATGTACCGGCACACACGTCACCTTCCTCAGGGAACGAATTATCAGATGATGACGACCCTATGGCCACCGCCACAGATGAAGGGACCACACCTGATGAGACCATACCTGCGCCGGAGATATTTACGTCAGACACTGAAAGTAACCCTGACATGTTGACCAAGGATGAGGACGACTTCCAACCGTCCGCGCTGCCAGACTTTGGCGATGAATTACCCTTGCTGATGGCTTCCTTGACGAGAATCTTTCTGTCATTCTTGTTTCGGTCCACGACCATCTCATCATTTGGACACTTCGATGGCGAGCACATCATGGCTCCGATCCTCGACGCCGTACCTCTCGTGGTTCTTTTCCCCGAGGATCCGCCTTTTTGACGAATTGTTTGGTGGCGACATTAATCTGCTTGTTGATGATCCTCCTGTTGACGCCCAGGACGATGGAAAATTAGATGAGAACATTGTTACTAATTGCACATTTTGAGATCCCTGTTGTCAAGCTACCCTCTGATTCTAGTATACACTCGATTTCAGACTCCTTTGAGTCTGTGACATTTACAGCCTTATAGACGGCCGGATTACATCTTTCTACTACTGACACAGACGACGACGCCGTTATGACTGCTGCACTAACACCTGCTCGAGGCACCACACCGTTACACGACCCAGGGCCTGCTCCTGAGCTAGCTTCTGCACCTTTTGGGTCAGCTTGATGTTGCACCTACTGATCCTACACCCTTACTTGGTCATGACACTGTTTCTTTTGGTTTACTAGACATTGCACCCCTTATATCTGACCCAGTACCTGCACCTGACAATCTCCTTATTGGTAGAGACGTTTGTACCTGCACCTTCACCCGCTGATGTTGCTCTTGTGAAGACCGACGTCCATTGCGCCAACATGCCTATCGCTTTCTTTCAAGACATACCCACACCCCGGGAAGGTACTCCAGGTCAGCACCCGCGTAACGGTCCCTTTTGCTACAGCAGCATTTTCTACGACCTCACAGGCTGCACCGTCTGATACATTCACCTCTACATCGCTGGACGAACCATTTCGATGGTTCCTATGATACACTATGCTGATATTGGACCCTTACCATCCCTCACATTATGGAGTCTGCACACGGGATGAGTGACCCTGTAACATCTGCTATGGTTTCAGGATATAAGTCGCAGAGTTTTGGAACTTGAGCTAACACCACGTCCTTCCCCCTGTCTATTGCCAGCATACTTTGGTCCCCCACATTTATCAAAGATTCCTTTTGAACTCACGCCTGCTGCTATTACACCTTTCCCAGGTTTTTGATGCTCGTTTCTTTACTGTCGAGCGGCAAATCAGTTATTTACTTCGACGTATATACAAGCTCGAGGAGGAACTCACGCATGTTGACAGTTTATGTTTCTTTCCTCCTCCACCTCAGTCACCAGTATAGTTGGTTTCTGGATTACGCGGATTGTATTACATTTGGGAAGGACACTAATGATAAGCCGAGATTGTGGAGACTTTTGAAGACCATATCTGACTACGTAATTTTGATACACTAATATATTTAATAGACAAGGGAAGGGTAACCTTGTGTCCCTGTTGATGTGATACATTTTGGAAGACAACACAATTGTGGCCAAGGAATAATGAGAAGCCAATCATCATTAAGCATGCGACAATACTTTGTGACCAATGACCAACGAAAGCTCAGTCGTTATGTCCTCGTTAAGCGCGTTATTGATCTATATGTGTGTGCTATAATTATAATGCTACGTGCTTACTTGCTATGCTCTCATTAAACATAATTACCAAATTACTTGATTATACTATGATTACACTACTACTTGATTGGTTGATAACCTATTACGTGTATGTGCATATGATCTCTAAACAACTATATACACTCCCCGATGAATAAGACCTGACCTAACCAATCTTCTTCTCAGAAGATGTCGATACAAGGGAACGTCGATACCAACAACCCTCTGCCGACAACAGCGGAGTCAGAACTGCAAGGGCGCATCTCCCAAGCCATCGCACAACTCGAGGCCCTTCGCTCCAAACACGGCGGAGGTACCTCAGGAAATAACCCACCCAGCGGCTGCACTTACGAGCAGTTCTTGAACCACAAACCTCGAGAATTCGACGGCACTGGGGGTGCCTTAGCTTTTGTGCGTTGGGTGGAGAAGACGAATTTTGTCTTACGGTTGAGCGAATGTGCCCCAGAACATCAGGTCACGTACGTAGCTGGACTATTTGTAGATGGGGCTCTGTCATGGTGGAACCTTCAGGTTCAAACAATGGGCGAGACTACTGCGTATGCTTTAACGTGGGACGAATTGAAGGAACTAATGCGCAAAAGATACTGCTCCTGGGCAGAAGTCCAGAAGTTGGAAACTGAATTGTGGAATTTGAAAATGGAAGGTCCAAAGATAGCCGACTATGTGCAGAGATTTGGCGAATTATCCCAAGTTGCTTCGCGTTTGGTGGAACCAGAATCTAGGAAGATCGAACGTTTCATCGGGAGACTGGCACCCCAGATCCTAAGCCTGGTAACAACATCTAAGCCTTCAACAATCATCGAAGCGATTGACATGAGCATGGCGCTCACTGAAGAAGCGATTAGACAAGGAAACTTTTCCACTCCGGAAGAGAAAAATGAGACTCCTGTAGAGTCATCTGGGGATAACAAGAGAAAACTCGTAAATTTCAAGAAGATTACTCGGGTGAGTAATGAGAAGAAGGCCAAAAAGGGAAAAGACTACATGGGTATCCTAACTAAGTGCGACAATTGTCTACGTTATCATGTCGGGCGATGTAAATATGGAAAATGTGATAACTGTGGTAAGAGGGGGCATCCTAAGGAAACTTGTAGGCAAGACACTGAACGTAGAAACGGAGGCCAAGGTAGCAGCGAAAATCACGTAGAAAACAACGACAATGACAAAGGCAGGGCGAGTGACAAACAAAAACGTGGCCGAGGTTGTCTTAACTGTGGGAGCAAGAAGCATTTCAGAAAATAATGCCCTAAGGAGAATCAGGCACAAGGATAATAGCTCAGTAGCAGAACTAGGGGAGCACCAGGAATCCAAGCGTGGGTATCGGTACGTCCCATATTACTCAACTTTATGCATCTGTGCTGCTAGATACTGTTGCAAATTTTAGCTTCACATCTCTAGAGTTTGAGAGTATACTTGGTTTGGTAGCAAGTAAGATAGATAATCCGCACCCGAAAGAACTAGCTAATGGGAAGCTAGTAGAAGCCAACGATGTAATTGGAAACGACAACGTGAGTTTATGCTTGATCTACTGCTAGTTGAATAGGGAAGCTTCGACAAGGTAATTGGATGGATTGGCTGTCAAGTGGTCGAGCGGAGATTGACATCCGCATCCCAATGGCGAACGAAGTAACGATATTGACTCATGAAGCGGGGTACGCCTTTACATATTGCAAATTGCTTGAAGGCATAAAAGTTGTTGCGAATAGGATGTGTTGCTTTCCTGACTCATGTCGTGGACAAGGGAGTCGAAGGACCAAAACACGAAGATATTCTGGTGATAAGGAAATGTCCTGAAATCTACCCCAAAGGTTTGCCAGAATTATTTCCTCAACGACAAGTCGAATTTCGCATCGATTTGATTCCAGGCGCCGCGTCTGTAGTTAATGCACTCCAGAGACTTACACCTTCGGAAATTCAAGGATTGACAGTGTAGTTTCAGTGGTGGATAGAGAAGGAAGATAACAGACCAAAATTTCTGTTTTGGGTAACCCCAATTCTGCTTATCAAGAGAGAGAACGATGACTTTCAAATGAACATCAAGCTACCAGGAGTCGGACGAGCTAGCCAACAAGAGCCAGCAACTCTTTCTAAGGATTGACGAACTACTTATTTGACTAACTGCGAGGATCAACCAGTATTTCCCGGCTGATCGATGATCGAGTGGCTGTAAATTCAGGAAGAAAGTATACCGGGGGAAAATTGTGGGACAATAACTTGTTTTAAACGTACACAAGAGTGGCGTTTTCCTACTCGATGCACAGAACTATTCTACACCGAATACGAAACTCTGAGAATCTAGGAAACATGTACTTAGGACCATCGGGAACCAGGTCTAAACTCACAAAGGTTGTTACTCAGGAACCACATCCATTAACTCGAGCTGACACCATTAACCTAACACATATGCCAGTACCGTTGACCAAACAGAGAGTACTTGAATTTCTTTTACTTCTAACAAGTAGATGTTTGCATCTCTACTCCCCTTAATGGTAGTTGCATCACGTTAATATTCTTCGCTGAGGGCGAACACACATTTGTTTCGATACTTGGTCATTTCTTCATTTTAGCAGATACTCATTATTCCCTTTTCTTGGAAACTTATTTGTCACACATGCACCGATTGCTACGCATGCGACTTCATTTCGAATAAACGCTTCATTGAAGTTCAAATATTACGACACTAAATCTAATTACTGGTTTGTGATTCGAATGACCTACATTATTGTGACTATTGACTCTTTTGCTATCAAGTCAACACACTTTCTTGAAACTTCATTTATTTTAAGTTACATTCATGGTTTATCTTTGTGACCATGCCGAGATTCCTTTGTTGATACATACGTTTATTGCCAGGTTACGCTGGAACCAGGTTCAATTGCTTGAACTTATCCGTTTCGCATATTCAGTTTAAGACGTCATGTGATGTATTGAGAGCATCATATTCAAATAATTGGCAAAGATTCTTTTGTTTCGAGTCGTAGTAGACTTGTTTGGTCTACGACTGTAGCAAATCATTTGTTGGTTACGACACCTTGTGGGGATACTTTCACAAAATTGAAGCTTGCGCTAAGTTGTTTACGCACCTCATACACGGATTTAATTGTTTATTTATTGACTTGCTCTAAATCCGTTTTGTTTATCACAATCAAAGCAGTCTCAACACAGTTATGTGTTAAGAAAAGGGCACATAGATTCATTTCATAGCACGGTGTACCTCCTAATGATTCCTTCATTATAAATCGAACACCTTGCAGTGTTTATTGCTTTCCATCTTCAGTCAGAAACAGTAATCCTTCGATGTCCCGTATTCAATTGAAAACTCTGTGACATGGTGTAAGGCAAATCTTCAGGCTTGTTTTGGTACATTTTCATTTGATTTCAAACACGGTGAACTTGTTCAGTCACCACTATACTTGAATTATGTCATTACGACACCTTGTGGTGTCATTACCAACTTGTAACTTGTGCTAATCAAGGTCAATCGTTTCACACAGAACTAAATATACTTTCGTTTGACTTGTCATTTAAACATTTCTGATGCAACTACGAACCAAGAAAATGATACACCAGATTCACTTGTATTTCATTCGCTGTACTTTCGCAATACAAAAATGTCAACACACTAAACCTCACCATTCAATTATTCGAGGGTTGACATATCATTTTACTAGTACGTTTGAGTTGTTGATTTTGAATTCATATAGCAGTTGCTATGGTTTGTGAAAACTCGTCTGCATATTGCGATCGATCGTTTGAGGATCTTATAAGTCAAAACTCCTCTTTTGTGGAACCCCAGTTAACAGGATACCCTAGACTATACGTCAATTACATCTTGTACCTTTGACATCAAATGCTAAAAGCACATACCTTTTAACCATAGGGTTCGGGTTGTTATATATTCTTGGACTCACCTGATGTGAGTAAGGTTTGATTCGGTTTGGTGATTTTCCACCTCGGTATTATTCATACACATACACGTGTGACGTAACCATAAGGAGTTAAGGTAGTACAAATTTCGAGGACGGAATTTTCTTAACGGGGGGAGAATGTGACAACTGTCAAATTTGCATGCATCCGTACGTTTAATTAATATTGATTTATGCTTAATGACTGTGCTTAATTACAACTGTTGATTAAACTGCTTTCTGATTTCTGATACATACATACACATGCATCACATTCACACTGTCACTCCATTTATTACACACAAACTTTAGTGACAAACTTGATGCACAAAGCACAGTTAGCACAGTGAGCGGATAACCCAGAAAACATGCTGACAATGCCAGCACATAGACAGGCAATGTTTATGAGGCCAGTATGAGCCAGAGACAGGACACTACATTAGTAGGGAGTGTAGGGAAGTGAGGACCACAAAACTGCGTCACTAGGTGATAGTTATAGTGCCGGGAAGTGCCTAAAACACACTCTAAACGCAGAATTCTGCACTTAATAACAAAATTCAGCATTTAATTATGTTAGTAATGTGCAAAAACTTGACAAAATGGTCCTATATACTTTCCAAAGTGCCATGAATTAATTGTGACACAAAAAGTATTATAAAAGACACCTTTCAGATTAATTAAGCACTTTAACGGAACAACCCCCAACCGAACAACCGGCCTTTACCCGGAACATAAAAATATTGTTAAACACATTGTTTTTATTTTTCTGAGCAAGTTAGGGTCCCCGAACACCCTAACACACTATATATTTCATAACACACTTAAATCTTTAACCAAACTACTTAACCTTCTAACTAACTAAACTAGTTACCATTACATTTCAACTAAACCAACCCCCCCCCCCCAAAACCGGTTATGGAAGTGGGGACACCCCCCATGATTTTATTCATTTGTTTAATTGATATTGTTAAGTATCTTGGAGACACATGGACTAGAGGGTAATAATATGTTGGAAGATCACGTATTTAACAACTAGATCCACACACCTTATCAGCATTCTCTAACTCAACAACAAACCTCACTCTCCCTCTCTTCCTTGTTCGGCCGAACCCAAGCACAACCCCCATCACCATCATTCAAGCTCATTCATTCAATCTCTAGTGAACCAAGGGTGTTAGAGATCGTACAACGAAGCTCGGTGTGTTCGGAAGCTCAAGGACCTCTCTGATCTTCTTTTATCCACCACATTTCATCACTTGAACTCCCCTAGCCTTGTGCTAGTGGTAAGTCTCTTAGATCTTCATCCACTTCATGTTTTTGATGGTTAATAGTTAAAAGAATGATGAAACCTCAAGAAACACTAAAAACATAAACAAAGTCTTGAACATGAACCAACATTAGTGATAAAGTATGGTTAAAATGAGGAGGAAATCATGATATTAATGTGTTGTTATGCTTGTTGGTTATTGTTTGCTCATGTAGTTGATATGGATCATCATATAATCTTGCTAGATCATGATTAAAAACATGATCTAGCAAGATGAGAAAGATAAAATGTTGTAGGATGATGGAATCATCCACACATAAACTATGAACTTGAATAAATGAATGTTTTCTTGAAAAAAAAAAATAAAGATCAAGGTAGGTTATAATCTTGTAAATCTAAAGATCCATGAGTGGTTTTTCAAAAGAACCAAGTGAAAAGTATGAGTTTCGTTAAAACTTGGATCTTACATAAACTTAACACTTTTTGGTGGATTAACAAGTGTAGAAACACTTGTGTAATAAGAAAATTTCACAAAGAAATATTTTTAGAAAATATGTTTGAAAGTTGTGAACATTCAAACTCTTTGGAAATGAAGTTTTTAAGGAACTAATCACATTTTTAAAGGTAGCAAGACTTACTAAGTATGCTAGTAAATTACTACATGCTTTTACAAATTTCCAAGTTCATAAATTTATAGCTTATGCTTGTTTTTTACTAGTTTGGTAAACAAAAGATTGTATGTTGTTGATTGAGAATTGTTTGAATGAATTTTTGAAAAGAAAATGATATGCTAGTAAGCATGGACGCCTCCATTTACAAAGGAAACTCTGGCGAAATTTTTCTAAAATTTCAACACTTAGAAAATATTTTTCTAGTAAGCGTTTACAATCATATATTTTTAACCTTGTTTTCAAAATAAACCTCGCTATGATTTTTATTACAAAAATACTAAGTGCCGGAGGTTGATTTTCGTAAATAAAATTCGATAAATATATATTTAGAATATATATTTTATACTGAGACACTTGTGCGATTATTTGTATATTTTGTGAACTAGTTATATTATTTTAGGAAAAAATAATATAACTTACAAAATACCATGGAAATTACAACTCCAAAATAATACCAAAAATTGCAAGGAATAAAATATTTAAGTTATACACGTAATATTGTGAAACCGAACAAGAAAACGTAACTTATGAAAATATTCCGGGATGTACCATTACACTATATTTTTTTGGTAAATATTATTTTGGGAATGAAAGAAGTGAAAATATGATTTCGTATATATTACCAAGTATATCATATTTTTGACAACGAGAAAATATATTATTTTTTGGAGATAAAAATATATTTTCCTGGTATATTTAAAAGATATATAATTTTTGAGAAAAATATATATTCTGGGACAATACATGATTGAACGAAATAAGTTCATATATATTTTAGTGAGACTTGAAATATATGGTTTTGGAAATACATATTGGGAATATATTAACATATTTTTATTTGGAACAATACACCGAAATACGACGCCATTACTTGGCAAGATATACAAATACTAATACGAAAATACATGTATGAGATACCCCCATCCTTGGGAAGGAAAATACGAAGTTAAAATACTTGAGAAGTAGGAATATGAAATATTGTTTAGCAATTAATCCAAACATTAACTAATGATTATAACTTGGAATAATTTTGGGAACACAAGAAACGTAACTCAAAAACCTTCATACTAAGCAAAGGCACGGCCCGTTCGTCTAATAGACGTTAGTACACTGTAGGTAGTCGTGTTGGCTGAGGAGACTTGGGTTACACATACTGAAGACGCAATACTGTGAGTTCATGTCCCCCTTTTCTCTTAACTGATTTCAGTTTTATACTTCGGGGGTGGAATACATGTTACAATTATTACATACGATTTTATACATGGTATGGTTAGCTTAAGGAGGTTTACTACTAGATCATGTGAATGGGTAGGGCGATTAAGGCCATCAATCCTCGTTGTAGGACCGAGGGGCATGAGTGATAGATCTATTTGGGTGTAGCGAGCCCCATCCTTGAGTCCTCTGAGTGGACCACGTGGTGACTATGTCTTACAGCTGAAGCCCGGTAACAAATCTGCTAGGTTTGAGTCTTCCTGCATCACTTCACACATACCATTGGCTTTGCAACCCAGTGGTGATCTCTTTTTCCTTATTGCTACATACCAGGGACTTATATACATACTTACAACATTTTCAAAGGTTTATACATACATACGAACGAACACATGAACTCGCTCAACTTTTGTTGATGTTTTTCAAACTACATGTATTTCAGGGATTTTGTAAAGTGGATCTGGCGGGCGTTGGAAGTTTTTATGCTGCGTTAAGAATAAAGATGTCATCCATGGTCTTTGAGTTTGGTTAGTGTGTCTTATTCCTGGACGAGACACGTCTTCCAAACCTTGGTGTTATTCAATATCTTTTGACAAGTCTTTTATGAACTCATAAGCAATTTGTACGATTTGTAAAACTTGAATTTGAAGTCTACGTTTTAAAACATTGTTGTTATGTTTTGAACTTATTAATGGATGGCAAACTTATGGTTTTATCATATAGTTGATGTTATTATTGAATTCAATGATATTAAGAAAGTCACACCATAATCACGCTTCCGTAAAAGTCAGGGTGTGACATAAAGCACTCACGTATATCACGAGAGTAGCTTCAAGGGAGAGTCCTCTCCCTTGACAGTTATTCCTTGAGCTATTTCATGAAGTCCCGCTCTGTTGGCTTGACATTCTAGGAAAGATGACAAACCGTTAACAATTTTTGGAATAACAGACTGTTCAGCACGGCCCCGTGCCCATGTGGCACAGCCCCGTGCTGCACCACCAGCTCAGGTTGTTTAGCTCAAGAAATTTTATTTTAAGTTAAATTTGTTTGATTTTTACTTTTCTAGACGTAAATGACATAAAATAATGTTTTACTATAGTAGATTTGTAAAACTTTGAGCTAAAAATCAAGCTTTTGAACCTCCTATTGAAGCCTTTTGAGCTTGATGCTTCAAGCATTAATGGAGGTTTTGGTGGAAGGAAGAAGAGGAATGGACTAAAAGAAGTAAAGAAAAGAAGGTTATATGAAACCTTTTCAAGAACATACCTTTAGAGTATGTGTGGAAGATCTGGAGGATCTTGGTCTTTTAGGAATGGTTCCAACCATTATCCTCAAGGTTGACCTTATAGACAGTGACAGCACGTCGACATGGCCCCGTGCCTGGGCAACACGGCCCCGTGTCACCTGCATGAGTCAGAGAACTTTGTCCGTTAGTGAGACACGGGCCACGTCATCACTGACACGGCCCAGTGCTGAAAAATACGAGGGGCACGGCCACGTGTTAGTCCAATACGCCCCATGTTTCAGGGAATTTATGAAGTTTTGTCTAGGGTTCTTTAAGGAATTTTCCGTTATCGGGCGGTTCCTTACTGCTTGGGACAACACCGTATTGTCGGATATACCTTAGGCTCCGACGATAAGTACGAAAATGCAAGAGGTTGTCGGAAAGATAGAATCCTACTTTAAAAATGGAAAATGGAACCATCCCTTATTTACCTTATCCGAGCTCTTGTTAAAGAAGGTATGAGTCGGTTCGCTCCTGTCCAAACCGTCGGTGTGAAATTCACACTCTGTAAAGGGGATTGTCATCGCAAAATCGAAACAGGGACCACTATCGCCTTTGTCTTCGTAAGCGTCTATGGTAGTCATGTTGGCCTTGGTGTTGTGTGTAACTGATTTTTCTTCCATCGATTCTCCTTCGGTTGAGATCCTTGATGAACATCGCGCCTTCATCACGGATTCCATTTCTTTGAGTTTTTGAAGAATCCTCTTTTCTATTGACTTACGTCTTCTTAGTCTCCTAGGTAAGAGGGTTGATGGAGTTCAGGTGGATGGACGTTATTATCATTTTTACTCCCGCTCATCATAAGGTGATCGTTACAGGAAAACGATACGGCTAAGTAGTGGGGATTGAAGTTTAGAATGCCACATTCTGATTCTTCATGCTCCTCCCACAATATATGTCACACCCCGACTACGTAAAACATCAAGTTGTGGCGGAAACGTCGAGGAGTGTTGTAACATAATTATTGTTCCACAACCATGGTAATTAAAATTACATTTTATTCAACAACCAAAGGTGGAATACATTGTTTCAAAACAAGAACCAAAGAGTACACAACATAATTAAACTAAGTCTATCTTTATTTTTAAGTCTTTAAGGCACATGTCCGCCCTAGTATGTCACGATCATCCTAAGCAGCAGCTCCTGAAAACACATGTGAAAATAGGTACGTCAGCATAAAAATGCCTGTGAGTAACATAGGTTTTATGAAAATGGGATTCATGACTTAGTTTTAAAGAAATGTTTGATGAAAATTTGTCATGAACCTTGTTTAAGTGTTTGTTTGTATAAATCATTTGAAAAACGATAATAAATCAGATGATATGTATATATAAAAGAATAGTGTATGGTTAAAAGAATAACCAAGTAAAAAGCGTTTGTATAAACCAAGTTATTTGTAAAACAATGTTTAAGTGAAAATGTGTTGTAAATGTAATATGTCTAAACTGAAGTGGTTTAAATAACGCTACGATATGTAATATCATACAAACACTTATATATAGGAAGTACCAGCGGCGTATCCACCATGCTTGTATCATATTACACACGCCTCGTTATTTAAGTCACTCAACCAACCAACATTGTAAAATATCCATGTTTAGTCCAATAGTCAAATGTCATAGTATAATCCAAGTTGAATATAAGTCATGTAATGTATAAACAAAAGTTATGTATGGTAAGTAAAATGAGACTACTTAAACCACAAGTAAAGATGTACAAAACAAAGTATTTTGAGTAAACCAAAAGTTATGTTTTGTAAAATAAATGCATGTTTTACTGATACAAACATTTATGTGGTAAGTTAACGCATACATTCAAGCCTTGAGACAGACGGATAACCTTAGAGTAAAGATTATCAAAGTAAAACGTTTTCGGATTCAGTCATTCCTTACATCCAAACAAACCTAGGATGTCAGGAACGGGATTTGTCAAGTCCTATGGTACCATTACTTACTACCGAGCGGCGTAGCTAATGTTAATGAATGTAGTTTAGTCCCGTTGTACAAACCAAATGTCATACCAAAAACAAACATGTAATGAAAGTAATGTACTAAGTATGCAAAGTCAACATACAAAGCAGAAAAGTCATGTAAATCAATGTGCTAAATATGCTTAGTTAACATATAAAGCAGAAAAAGTCATGTAAATCAATGTGCTAAATATGCTAAGTTAACATATAAAGCAGAAAAAGTCATGTAAATCAATGTGCTATCATGTCAAGTAAACATACATAGCAAAAGAATATGTAATGTAAAACAATGTGCTAAATATGCTAGGTAAACATACATAGCAAAACAAGATGAAATTATGTACTAATAGTGTACTAATGAACATAACAAGTATATAATGTGAAAACATGGAAAGCATGAAAATAACAAGTAGGCACATGTGTTTCACCACAAAAAGTTTGGAAAACAGTAAAAGAGGGGTCTATGTACTCACTTGACATTGCTCGATAGACTTTAGATATCCACCAAGCAAAGCTAGAAGATTACGCATTCAAACGGCACCTAATATAGGTAACTACATTAATAACCGGACCTATTCGGAGGATCGGGTAGCATTAGGGTTCGTAAACCAAATTAGTGTAGGAACTCATGTAATATGGTTTAACAAAGCCTACATACTAAAACGAAACTTATCCTAAGTGCTTTTGACCCGTTACGACCCGTTTAGGTAGCTTATGCTACTTTAATGCGTCGTTCGCGTAAACGCGTTTGGACCGCCTAACTAGTCCGATGACAAGTAATATATGCCTTAATATGTCTAATATTGTTGCTAAATCAGTTTAGATGTCAAAATTTGGGTTACATATTCTTAAAATGAATTTTGGCGTAAAAAGGGCATTTTGGTAATTTACCTAAGGCATATATACTACCTATCATACAACTGCTCAAACGATGTGACCATAAGGTATAACCTCGGAAGGTTATTCCCTATACTACTATGGTCACCTAAAGTGTTTGGTCGGATCCTAATGATCGACCAAGTGGGTCGGGTTCGAAAGCATAAGCGATTGATTAGATCGCTTACCCTTACGACCCTAGACAAGCACAAATCTAAAAGTGACGAGCTAAACATGCTAGAACATGTTTAGTTAAGTTAGAAAACAGGTTTTGATATCAAAACAAATGGTTTCGATACCCTAGAGTAGTTTGGTTACAAAATACGCGAGAACACGCATTTTGCCCGAAACTACGACTCGTCACTGAGGCCTAGATAACGTGGTAATCAGTAGGCATAGTCACTAGGGACTATAACCATCGTGATTACGCTCACGTTATGAAGTTCAAACGAACTTCGCATTGACCATAAACTGGTAAATGCATAAAGTCAAATGCAGTTTGACTTTCAAGCTAAAAACGCATAAAAAGAACGAAGGAACACTTACAAAGGGTCCCCGCAAGTTTGATTATCCAAGTATTTTTCAGGTATGAAGTGTTGCACACTTCAACTTAGAGAAAATCTCAGATGTCAAGTGGGTTGCAAGTGAACTATGGAGGGGTATTTATAGTTTTCGTAGAACCGTTAGGATCGTTTCTTGAAAACCGAGATTCAATCCCAGCCGTACACATCAAGCCCATAGTTTTACAAAACCAGGGGAGCCCCTAGAAATGCTTAAAACCAGGTGCAAAGGTGGGATCAAGCTGGAACCAACATTCTGCTGAACTGGGACCTGCTTACGGACCGCAAGGAGTAGGGCATACGGTCCGTAAGGACCCTACAGGTCAGCAAACTTTGAAAAATGGCAGAACAGGCCCCTGTGCGCGCATCGTTGCGTTTTGGCACTTATAACACCCGTCAAACCCATTTTTAAGCTCCCTAAGGATGTTAAAGTATGGGGAACATGCAACATGCTCAAAAATATGTCGGATGTCGGTTCGTTTGGCCGTACAATTGCGTTGTTCGGTTAATTACGACGGAATGCGCACAAGTGCGAAAACGATCCAAATTGCGCGACGAATGGATTTTTGACAAGCCAATAACTAAAACATAATATTTTAAAGATTACATAAATTTTTGGATGTCCGGATGTACTCAGAACGTAAGTTATGCGCGAAAATGCAAACTTATGCACTTTTTGACGCTTTTAGTCCCTGAATGAGCATAAAGTTTATTTTAGCACACCGAACCCCTCAAAGCCTATTTCTAAGCTATGTAAAGGATATTTAAGGTGTGTTTAACTTATGATCATGTTCTGGAATGTTCGTTAGAGTGCAATTTGGCATACTTTCGCAGTTTGTCAATTTTAGTCCATGTAAGCGAATAGACTTGATTTTGCCATACCAAAGCCTTCAAAACTTATTTCTAAGTTATGTAAAGGTTATTTAAGGTATGTTAAGCATATGTTGATGTTCCGGAGTGTTTGTTGCGTTAAACTGATTACGTTTACGTCCCAGTTTACGTATAATTCTCCAGAAAGCGATATAGAGTTTGAAATTGAATAAAAGTCAAAACATGAGAAATGTCAAACATAAGAAAACAAACATTGGGATAAAATAACTTTATTTCATTGATAACTGAACTGTTTACAATGATTACAAGCACAGATGTCACAGTCTCCCCTACTTGTCGAAATTTCGTCCCGAAATTTGTTTAAAGGAAACTCGTGGGAAAAGATGCGGATACTTCGCCTTCATTTGATCTTCACGTTCCCAAGTAAACTCAGGTCCACGCTTAGATTCCCAGCGAACTTTAACCAAAGGAATGCGCTTGCGTTTAAGCCATTTGACTATTCGGTCCATGATTTCCACAGGTTTCTCAACAAAATGTATTGTTTATCAACACGAATTTCGTCAAGTGGTATGTGGAGGTTCTCATCAGTTAAACACTTCTTGATATTGGACACGTGGAAGGTTGGATGAACATTTCCAAATTCAGGAGGTAACTCAAGTCTGTAGGCTACCTTACCGATTCTTTCGACAATCTTGAATGGTCCGACATATCTAGGTGCAAGTTTTCCTTTCTTTCCAAATCTGATCACACCTTTCCAAGGTGAGACCTTAAGTAATACACGATCACCGTTTTGAAATTCCAAGGGCTTGCGTCGTTGGTCCGCGTAACTCTTTTGACGGCTTCGAGCTCTCTGTAGGTTATCACGAACTTTCTTAACCTTATCAGTTGTCTCTAGAACGAGGTCAGGTCCAGTAAGTTGAGCCTCACCTATCTCATTCCAGTAGACTGGTGAACGACATTTTCGACCATAGAGAGCCTCGAAAGGAGCCATGTTGATGCTGGAGTGATAACTGTTGTTGTAGGAGAATTCAATCAATGGAAGATGTGAATCCCAACTACCACCAAAATCGATCACACAAGCTCTAAGCATATCCTCCAAAGTCTGGATTGTTCTTTCAGATTGACCATCAGATTGCGGATGACAAGCAGTGCTCATATTAAGTTGGGTCCCCATAGCAGATTGCATGGTTCTCCAAAAATGAGAAGAGAAACGAGCATCTCTATCAGAAATAATGTTCAAAGGAACACCATGTCGAGTTACAATTTCATCCACATAGATTTTAGCTAGCACTTCAGCGGAAAAATCCTCACGGATTGGCAAGAAATGCGCTGATTTTGTAAGACGATCAACAACTACCCAAATGGCATCATGACCTTTCTTAGTGCGCGGAAGTTTGGTAACGAGATCCATAGCAATGTTTTCCCATTTCCAAACTGGGATCTCTGGTTGCTCCAATAAACCAGAAGGATGCTGATGTTCAGCCTTAACCTTAAGACAAGTAAGGCATTTTGAAACGTACAAGGAAATATCCTTCTTCATACCAGGCCACCAATACTGAGTACGAAGATCCTTATACATTTTGTCTGAGCCAGGATGGACAGAATAACGAGACTTATGAGCTTCATCCATAAGCAAGGTGCGAAGACCATCTTGGCTTGGGACCCACAAACGGTCCATGAAATAATATGATCCATTCTTCAGTTCAAGATCAGGCTTAATATGATAGGGTAATTCCTTACCCATCAAGTCTTGTGAAACACAAGCATGTTGAGCCTGAGAGATGCGGGCTTGAATATCAGATCGAGCTTGGATGTCAGATTGAACACAAACACAATGAAGCTTGACACGTTCTTTACGACTCAAAGCGTCAGCCACGACATTCGCCTTACCAGGATGGTAGCGAATTTCGCAGTCATAGTCGTTCAGAAGCTCAACCCAACGTCTTTGCCTCATGTTGAGTTCTTTCTGATTAAAGATATGCTGAAGACTTTTGTGGTCAGTGAAAACCACACATTTTGTACCATACAAATAGTGTCTCCAGATCTTAAGAGCGAAAACAATTGCACCCAACTCAAGATCATGAGTGGTGTAGTTTTTCTCATGCACCTTCAACTGCCTCGATGCATATGCTATGACTTTGTTCCTTTGCATCAGAACACAACCAAGTCCCAAATTAGATGCATCGCAGTACACGACAAAATCATCATTACCTTCGGGCAAAGATAGGATAGGCGCATCACAAAGCTTCTGCTTCAAGGTCTGAAATGCTACTTCCTGTTTAAAACCCCATTCAATGGGCTTATTCTTCTGAGTTAGAGCAGTTAGGGGAACTGCAATCTTCGAGAAATTTTCGATGAAGCGGCGGTAATAACCCGCGAGACCAAGAAAAGAACGAACCTCAGTAGGAGTAGTAGGCGTATCCCAATCTTTAATCACACTGATCTTGGAGGGATCTACATGAATACCTTGTTCGTTGACAATATTACCCAAAAATTGAACTTCTTTAAGCCAAAATTCACATTTGGAGAACTTGGCGAAAAGTTGCTCTTTCTTTAGGAGTTCCAGAGTAAGACGAAGTTGTTGCTCATGATCAGCTTGCGTCTTAGAGTATATCAAAATGTCATCAATAAAAACGATGATGAACTTGTCTAAATATGGCTTGCAAACCCTATTCATCAAGTCCATGAAAACAGCAGGAGCATTAGTCAAACCGAATGGCATAACTGTGAACTCATAATGCCCATAACGACTGCGGAACGCTGTCTTAGGAATATCTTCTTCATGCACACGAAGCTGATGATACCCAGAACGCAGATCAATCTTTGAGAAGTAAGAAGCACCTTGTAACTGGTCAAAGAGATCATTAATATGAGGTAGGGGATATCGATTCTTGATGGTAAGCTTGTTAAGCTCACGGTAATCGATGCACATCCTGAAAGATCCATCCTTCTTTTTGACAAAAAGAACGGGAGCACCCCAAGGTGAAAAGCTAGGTCGAATAAAACCTTTATCAGAAAGTTCCTGAAGCTGCTTAGACAACTCTTGCATCTCAGACGGTGCAAGACGATATGGAGATCTGGCAATAGGATTGGCACCAGGTACAAGATCAATACGGAACTCGACTTGGCGTGCTGGGGGTAATCCAGGCAACTCCTCAGGAAATAGCTCCGGATAATCCCGAACGACAGGGATATCTTGAATAGACTTACCTTTGCCTTTATCTGCTACAACATGTGCCAAGAAGGCCACATAGTTCTTTCACAAATACTTCCGAGCTTGAAAACAAGACATGAGCTTGAGACTTCGAGCAGGTTTCTCACCACGAACCTGTAGGATCTCACCAGACGAAAGCAGCACACGTATGATCTTCTCAAAACAAACTACCTCTGCGTGATGCTTGGCTAACCAATCCATACCCACAATAATGTCGAAGCTCCCAAGTTGCATTGGCGTTAGGTCAATGGGAAAAAGATGGTCGTTAAGGTTCAATTGGCAATTGCGAAGAACAGAATCAAGAACAACGGGTTCACCACTAGCAACTTCTACTGTCCAAGGCTTACCTAGTTTCGTTCTAGACACGCGAAGCAATGGCTCAAAAGATAATGACACAAAACTCTTATCAGCACCAGAATAAAAAAGAACAGATGCCGGTTGATTATTAACAAAGAACGTACCGTTCACCACTTCATTGTCTGCTTGCGCCTCTTGTGCATTCATGTTGAAGACTCGACCTCGAGCCTGAGCCTGAGCTGGATTCGCATTCACCAATCTTGGACATTGATTACGGTAGTGGGTCAGATCCCTACAGTTATAACAAGAACCAGGTGGGTAGTGAGGTCGTGCAACTTGACCTTGTTGTTGAGCAAGAGGCTGAGCAACTCGTTGAGCCGGGTTCTGAGCTGCCCTATTCTGATTGGCAGGAATGCGGCAGGTGTCAGCAAGATGACCAGATCTTCCGCAGTTAGTGCAATGACGATAATGGAGGTGTGGCTGATGATGACCGTTACATCTATTGCACAAAGGTGCATTGCCAAGATAAGGTTTCTTGGCAAGTGGTTGCGCAGGCTGATTTGGAGCAGCTTGGTTTGCCTGTGCAGTAACATCGTAGTTTTGGGAAGCCTTACACTTCCTAGAACCCTTCGAGGAACCAGAATCCTTACCCTTCTTGTTTCTACCTTTCTTGCTATCCTCTTTGTCAGACGACTGCTTCTTACCCTTGTCACCTTTTCTATGCAGCTTACCCCTTCGAACCTGTGACTCGGTCAATGTCGCAGATAGCTCGATTGCCTGACAGACTATGGTAGGGTTACTACCAGTAACGGTGTCTTATATGGAGTCAGGTAGGCCACCGATATACCTCTCGATAGCCTTCTCGAGTGGGGTAACCATTGTTGGGCATAACAAACTCAACTCCTCATACCTATCAGTATACGCCCGGTGCTCGCCACTATCCTGCTTCAAGTCATCAAACTCCCTTTCTAGAGCTCGCAGCTCATGACGAGGACAAAAATCCCTCATCATAAGAGTCCTAAGTTCAGCCCATGTTTGTGCCAAAGCAACCTCAGCACCACGATCTCTCATAACCCCATTCCACCATGTGAGAGCCCTCTTCTGAAACACGCTTGATGCAAACTCGACTTTGCGATTATCAGGACACTGAACGTGACGGAAAGTATTCTCAATGCTCTCGAACCATTGAAGAAGCCCAGTTGCTCCCTCAGAACCACTGAACTTGAGTGGTTTAGCCGAGTTAAAACTCTTGAAATTGCATGGGGCATTATTGTTGTTGTTGTCACACCCTGGCTTTGCGGAAGCGTGGGTTTATTTGGTGTGACTTCTTAATACCATAGCAACAATCATAACAATGCTATATGATAAAAACATGAGATATTCATCCATTAATAAAGTTAGAAAAAATCCCATTTTCAATAATTACAAACCTTAACTTGATTTAATTGAGTTTATAAAGACTTAGCAAAAGACTTTAACAATACTAGGTTTAGAGATATGCAACCCGTCCAGGAAGAGGTTACACCTTCTAAACCCTGGATGACTTCTTTATTCAAACGCAGCTTGAAAATACGTGCATACCGTGCCAGATCCGTTAGTTTCCTGAAATACATGTAGTTTGAAAAGTCAACATAAAGTTGAGCGAGTTCATGTGTAAGTGAATATGTACAAACATTTGAAAATGTTGTAAGTATGTATAAAAGTCCCTGGTATGTAGCAATTAAGGAAAAAGAGATCACCATTGGGTTGCAAAGCCAATGATATGTGTGAAGTGCCGTAGGAAGACTCAAACCTAGCGGATTTTGCGTCGGGCTCAAAGACACCACCTGGTCCATTAAGCGGGCTCAGGGGTTGGGCTCGCTACACCCAGATAGATCTACCGCTTACGACCCTCGGTCCTACAATGAGGATTAATGGCCACAAGTTGCGCCTACTCACTCACATGATCTAAGTAGTAAACCCCCTTACGCTAACCATACCATGTAAAAAGTATTCATAATCATAGTAACATGTATTTCACCCCCGCAGTATAAAAACTGAAAACAGTTAAGAGAAAAGGGGGACATGAACTCACTGTATTGCGTCTTCAGTATGTGTAACCCAAATCTCCGTGGCAAACACGACTACCTACAATGGTCTAACGTCTATTAGACGAACGGGTAGTGCCTTGTCTTAGTATGTATGTTTTTGTGTTACGATTCTGGTATTATTCCAAGTTATAATAATTGTATTCAGTTCTGGAATAATAGTTAGACAACTATTTTAGAGTTATACTTCTCAAGTATCGTATGTGCGTATTTCCTTCCCAAGGATGGGGGTATTTATACATGTGCGTTCTTATAATTCCAAAAGTATATTATTAAGTCTCACTTAAATAAATATATTTTAATTCGTTTTCCTAAAATATTCCATCTCCAAAATATACATATTTTTCCCAAAAATATTATATATCTCCAGTTCGTAGAATAATCACGTAAGCACACATGCGTCTTATTACGAAATATATATTTAACAAGTTTTATTTACCAAAATCCAGCTCCAACACTTGGTTATTTCGTAATAAAAATCATGGCGAAATTTATATTTTGAAAACAAGTTAAAAATATATTTATAACACTTGTCAACAAAAACATTTCTAAGTGTTATATTTTCTGGAATAATTTCGCCAGAGTTTCCTCTGTAAATGGAGGCGTCCACGCTTACTAGCGTATCATTTTCTTTTAAAAATTCTCCCAATCAATTTTCCATCATCAACAAACAATAATCAAACATTAAACTAGTCAAAACAAGCATAGATCGCAAACACATGAACTTGTGTGTCATGTAAAATATGTAGTAACCTTCCAATATTTTTAGTGGGTCTTACCATCTCTAAAAATAAAAATCATCTTCTTGAAAACTTTTTTTTTTAAAGAATATGAAGTTTTACAACTTCTAGTCGGTATTTACGAAAATATTTCTTTGTTAAATCCTTTCTTTACACAAGTGTCCATACACTTGTTTGCTCACAAAAACACTTTTGGTTTATGTAAGATCCGGCTTTTAAACATGATTCGCATCTTACACTTGGTCCTTCGAAAATACCACTTGTAGATCTTTAGATCTACTAGTTTAAAACTCTATTTTACAAGTAAAATCGTCTTTACACAAGTTCATGTTTACAAGTAGTAGAGTTCATCATCTTACCATTTTTACACTTTACATAACACTAGTTCATGTTTCATGAACATGACCTAGCCCGGTTAGATGACGATCCATTCTACTACTAGCATCAAACAACATAAATTAACCATTACTAAACAAGATCCATGAGTTTTACACCATTAGTTTTCTTTTAACCAACTTATTTATCATACTTTCAAGACTTTTAGATTTGTTTTCGCATGTTCTTAAATTTTAACCGTTAAACTTCTTATTAACCACTTTAGATATGAACAAGAAGATGTTTAGAAACACTTGCAACTAGCACAAGGCTAGGGAAGATTCAAGACGAAAACTAGGTGGTTAATAGCGATGTAGAGAGGTCCTCGCGATTCCGTAGGCACCGAGCCTCCTTGTATGAACCCTTTCACCTTTGTAAGTATGTAAAATTGCTAGAACAAATTTGAATGATGGGTGGAGGTGGAATGGTGGTCTCGGCCGTAAGTAGCCAAGAGAGAAAGAAAGGAAATTTTTTTTTTTTGTTAAGTGCTTAATGAATGAAATGGTGGACATTGTTCTTATTTGTAGGTCAATTTACTAGATTAACCAAAGGATATAATGTCTTCTAGATATTATACAACTCAAATTAAATATTCAACAATGTGTGGTGGGTGTTTCCTAGGGGGAAATCCGATCGGTTGGGGGGTTGGGGTATATAGTTGGATTTTAATTAAATGGTTAGGCACTAGTTTGTTTAATTTAGGGGATTAGATTAGAGTAATAGTGTGTAGTAATTTATAACGGGTGTTAGGGTATTCGGGGACCCTAACTAGCTCAGAAAAAGAAAAATAGTGTCATTGTCAATATTTTTATGTTCCGGGTTAAGTCCGGTGGTTTGGTTGGATATTAATCCGTTAAAGTGCTAAATAAGCATTTAAAGTGTCGTTAATATTATTTTTAGTGACACAATAAATTCCCGACACTTTGGAAAGTGTCTAGTATTATTTTCCCATGTTTTTGCACTTTACTAGTTAGCTAAAAAGCTGAATTTTTGTATAAAAGTGCAGGATTTTGTAATCAACACATGTTTTAGGCACATCCGGTCACTATAATTATTACCTAGTGACGCAGTTCTACAAACCTCAACTCCCTACACTCCCTACTGGTGTAGTAATCTATTCCTGGCTCATACTGGCCTCAGAGACAGTGTCTGTCTGATGCTGGCTATGTCAGCATGTTTACTGGGTTATCCGTATAGTGTGCTCACTGTGCTTTTATGCATCAAGGTTGTCACTGATGTTTGTGTGTAAATAATAGAGTGACAGTATAAAATATGATGCATGAGTATGTATGTATCAGAATTCAAGAAGCTGTTTAACCACAGTTGTAAGCAAGCACAGTAATTAAGCATTAATTAAATATTAATTATCTCGTACGGATACCTGGTTTAGTGCGGGTTTTCACAGTTGTTGGCTTGGTTATATTGAGCAATGAGATTTGGGAATGCAGCAGCCATTTGCTGCGCGATGATTTCTGCCAGTTCGGCAATTGGTAGCGGATTTTCGCGTCGAGGAGGCATTCCAAAAGTGGAAACATGAAAGGAATGAGTGAGATGATTAGATGAAAAGAGCGAGATGAAACAAAAATCGAAAAAAGCGAAGATGGTGGTCATTTGTCTGTATCATAAAGCAAACAAACGACACACAGTGACTAATCAAAGTAAATGGGTCAAAAATAATGCTTCGCGAAGACATGCTCGCCTATAAGTGAACACTCACCCCAAGAATTCCCAAGTAAGAGTGACTGGTCTGATTATGTGGATTTGTACGAACACTCTAGCCTTAGACAGAAAACCCAGGGTAGAGGCATTCACTCTTCCAGATTGCACGTGTTCACACTATTTAGAACCCAAAACTTTGACGAGATTTTGAAAACTTGGAAGGCACAAGGCCAAAAGAAATCTTTCAAAAACAATTGACAATTTTTCAAAATCATTCAGAAAAAAATTGAAGGGTTCAAAACCTTACAATGAATTATTTAAAAACAGATGATTGATTTTCAAAAAGCGTTTCGGAAAAAATTGGGTTCTTGTTTTGGTGATCACCTAAGGATAGGTGAAGTGCATGTTTTAAGATCTAAACACAAGATAACTTGTGTTGGGGTCCTAGAAAGGTTATAGTCTAGGTCAAAGCATTACTAATAACCTAATTCCCTATAACCATTGGCTCTGATACCAACTCTTCTGTCACACCCCGACCATGTAAAACATCAAGTCGTGGCAGAAACGTCTGGGAGTGTTGTAACAGAATTATTGTTCCACAACCATGGTAATTAAAATTACATTTTATTCAACAACCAAAGGTGGAATACATTGTTTCAAAACAAGAACCAAAGAGTACACAACATAATTAAACTAAGTCTATCTTTATTTTTAAGTCTCTAAGGCACAGGTCCGCCCTAGTATGTCACGATCATCCTAAGCAGCAGCTCCTGAAAACACATGTGAAAATAGGTACGTCAGCATAAAAATGCCTGTGAGAAACATAGGTTTTATGAAAATGGGATTCATGACTTAGTTTTAAAGAAATGTTTGATGAAAATTTGTTATGAACCTTGTTTAAGTGTTTGTTTGTATAAGTCATTTGAAAAACGATAATAAATCAGATGATATGTATATATAAAAGAATAGTGTATGGTTAAAAGAATAACCAAGTAAAAAGCGTTTGTATAAACCAAGTTATTTGTAAAACAATGTTTAAGTGAAAATGTGTTGTAAATGTAATATGTCTAAACTGAAGTGGTTTAAATAACGCTACGATATGTAATATCATACAAACACTTATATATAGGAAGTACCAGCGGCGTATCCACCATGCTTGTATCATATTACACACGCCTCGTTATTTAAGTCACTCAACCAACCAACATTGTAAAATATCCATGTTTAGTCCAATAGTCAAATGTCATAGTATAATCCAAGTTGAATATAAGTCATGTAATGTATAAACAAAAGTTATGTATGGTAAGTAAAATGAGACTACTTAAACCACAAGTAAAGATGTACAAAACAAAGTATTTTGAGTAAACAAAAAGTTATGTTTTGTAAAATAAATGCATGTTTTACTGATACAAACATTTATATGGTAAGTTAACGCATACATTCAAGCCTTGAGACAGACGGATAACCTTAGAGTAAAGATTATCAAAGTAAAATGTTTTCGGATTCAGTCATTCCTTACATCCAAACAAACCTAGGATGTCAGGAACGGGATTTGTCAAGTCCTATGGTACCATTACTTACTACCGAGCGGCGTAGCTAATGTTAATGAATGTAGTTTAGTCCCGTTGTGCAAACCAAATGTCATACCAAAAACAAACATGTAATGAAAGTAATGTACTAAGTATGCAAAGTCAATATACAAAGCAGAAAAGTCATGTAAATCAATGTGCTAAATATGCTTAGTTAACATATAAAGCAGAAAAAAGTCATGTAAATCAATGTGCTAAATATGCTAAGTTAACATATAAAGCAGAAAAAGTCATGTAAATCAATGTGCTAAATATGCTAAGTTAACATATAAAGCAGAAAAAGTCATGTAAATCAATGTGCTATCATGTCAAGTAAACATACATAGCAAAAGAATATGTAATGTAAAACAATGTGCTAAATATTCTAGGTAAACATACATAGCAAAACCAGATGAAATTATGTACTAATGAACATAACAAGTATATAATGTGAAAACATGGAAAGCATGAAAATAACAAGTAGGCACATGTGTTTCACCCCAAAAAGTTCGGAAAACAGTAAAAGAGGGGCCTATGTACTCACTTGAGATTGCTCAATAGACTTTAGATATCCACCAAGCAAAGCTAGAAGATTACGAATTCAAACGGCACCTAATATAGGTAACTACATTAATAACCGGACCTATTCGGAGGATCGGGTAGCATTAGGGTTCGTAAACCAAATGAGTGTAGGAACTCATGTAATATGGTTTAACAAAGCCTACATACTAAAACGAAACTTATCCTAAGTGCTTTTGACCCGTTACGACCCGTTTAGGTAGCTTATGCTACTTTAACGCGTCGTTCGCGTAAAACGCGTTCGGACCGCCTAACTAGTCCTATGACAAGTAATATATGCCTTAACATGTCTAATATTGTTGCTAAATCAGTTTAGATGTCAAAATTTGGGTTACATATGCTTAAAATGAATTTTGGCGTAAAAAGGGCATTTTGGTAATTTACCTAAGGCATATATACTACCTATCATACAACTGCTCAAACGATGTGACCATAAGGTATAACCTCGGAGGGTTATTCCCTATACTACTATGGTCACCTAAAGTGTTTGGTCGGATCCTAATGATCGACCAAATGGGTCGGGTTCGAAAGCATAAGCGATTGATTAGATCGCTTACCCTTACGACCCTATACAAGCACAAATCTAAAAGTGACGAACTAAACATGCTAGAACATGTTTAGTTAAGTTAGAAAACAGGTTTTGATATCAAAACAAATGGTTTTGATACCCTAGAGTAGTTTGGTTACAAAATACGCGAGAACACGCATTTTGCCCTAAACTACGACTCGTCACTGAGCCTAGATAACGTGGTAATCAGTAGGCATAGTCACTAGGGACTATAACCATCGTGATTACGCTCACGTTATGAATTTCAAATGAACTTCGCATTGACCATAAACTGGTCAATGCATAAAGTCAAACGCAATTTGACTTTCAAGCTAAAAACGCATAAAAAGAACGAAGGAACACTTACAAAGGGTCCCCGCAAGTTTGATTATCCTAGTATTTCTCAGATATGAAGTGTTGCACAATTCAACTTATAGAAAATCTCAGATATCAAGTGGGTTGCAAGTGAACCATGAGGGGTATTTATAGTTTTCGTAGAACCGTTAGGATCGTTTCTTGAAAACCGAGATTCAATCCCAACCGTACACATCAAGCCCATAGTTTTACAAAACCAGGGGAGCCCCTAGAAATGCTTAAAACCAGGTGCAAAGGTGGGATCAAGCTGGAAATAGCTGGAACCAACATTCTGCTGAACTGGGACCTGCTTACGGACCGCAAGGAGTAGGGCATACGGTCCGTAAGGACCCTGCAGGTCAGCAAACTTTGAAAAATGGCAGAACAGGCCCCTGTGCGCGCATCGTTGCGTTTTGGCACTTCTAACACCCGTCAAACCCATTTTTAAGCTCCCTAAGGATGTTAAAGTATGGGGAACATGCAACATGCTCAAAAATATGTCGGATTTCGGCTCGTTTGGCCGTACAATTGCGTTGTTCGGTTAATTACGACGGAATGCGCACAAGTGCGAAAAACGATCCAAATTGCGCGACGAATGGATTTTTGACAAGCCAATCACTAAAACATAATATTTTAAAGATTACATAAATTTTTGGATGTCCGGATGTACTCAGAACGTAAGTTATGCGCGAAAATGCAAACTTATGCACTTTTTGACGCTTTTAGTCCCTGAATGAGCATAAAGTTTATTTTAGCACACCGAACCCCTCAAAGCCTATTTCTAAGCTATGTAAAGGATATTTAACGTGTTTTTAACTTATGATCATGTTCTGGAATGTTCGTTATAGTGCAATTTGGCATACTTTCACAGTTTGTCAATTTTAGTCCCTGTAAGCGAATAGACTTGATTTTGCCATACCAAAGCCTTCAAAACTTATTTCTAAGTTATGTAAAGGTTATTTAAGGTATGTTAAGCATATGTTGATGTTCCGGAGTGTTTGTTGCGTTAAAATGATTACGTTTACGTCCCAGTTTACGTATAATTCTCCAGAAAGCGATATAGAGTTTGAAATTGAATAAAAGTCAAAACATGAGAAATGTCAAACATAAGCAAACAAACATTGGGATCAAATAACTTTATTTCATTGATAACTGAATTGTTTACAATGATTACAAGCACAGATGTCACAATAATCGCACCATTCTCCAAAAGAGTGTCGGGGGTAAAATAATCATAAAAATCCAAGTTTTCTAGAAAGTTTTTAACCGTTGGGATCAGACGGTTACTATTTTCCTACAAATTGCTGATCCGACATGGGCCCGTGTCAAGGTAACATGACCCCGTGCTGCAGTCTGTATCTGGTAGAAAATAGTTTTGAAGTTACTGGAGAGTTGACACGGCCCCGTGTAGATCACACACGTCCCCGTGGTGCTTTTGAAGAAAGCGAAAAATTTAAAGAAAAAGGAGAAAAACCTAAAAAGATAAAAATGATTAGGCCGTTAATTTTAAGCTTTCTCAAAACCCTTGTGTCCCCGGCAACGGCACCAAAAACTTGACGTGAGTGAGGTGTTCGTATATTTTTAAGTCTTTTTACTCGCATATTCAAGTATTAAATTTATAAAACACGATATAATACTATCACTCTACACACACGTTAGGGCAAGTGCATCCATTGCGGATGTAGTATAGTGATAGCAAGATACCGAGGTCGTCCCAGGACACAAGAGCATTTAATACCGGCTTATCGTTAACGTCTAATGTAACCAAATTTTGATAAAAAGGTTTTGAAAGTTATAAAAAGATAAACTAAAAAAATAAAAATAAAATATAAGGAAAAACAAATAGACAAGAAGGAATCACTTGGTTCCAACTCCTCTTTTATGTATCCTTTAAATGATTTCTGCACTTTGGGCATTTTAAGAGAAAATCTTCAAGTTATAGTAGTAGGCCCCCTTCCAGGCAGCGTTACCCTCAACCTATTGGTCTGAGTCAGCAGGGATACAGTCCCACAAGGTCAGCTTATTGAAAGATAATTAAATAAGTTATTAATGCAAAAAGTGGTAGGCCCCTTTCCAGACAGCGTTACCCACAACCTTTTGGTTTGAGTCAGCAGGGATACAGTCCTTGCAGGGTTGGTTTAAAGTTTTAATAGTAGTTTTTAGATAAGGGATTCAAGCGGTTTCTTACTTCTCCCAAAGCGATAGTACCGCCCACTCGTGAAGTCTTACTAAGCTTGAACCAGGTTCTCGCAGGATCTATACACTGAACGAGACATAGAATTACCCAACCATTCTTCTAACCCCCTTCCAAGTAGTTAAAGCCCTTTATATAGACCGTAAAGACACGAATGTGTGAATCAATAACACATGAAGAATGGTTAAATAATTCGTTGTCAATATAAAAAACTAGTTATTAAAGTCGTTAATAAATACCCAAATAAAAAGGAGCCAAAGATTGGAAATCAAAAAGTAATACATAAAAGATTTGCCTTCACCAAGTGATGTAAGAGTTTAGCCAAGCATGGCCTTTGTTTGATAAGAACTCTTACGATTGATCTTGGATCCCGAGACTACTACACACTCTAAATGATGGAAGATGGATGATGGTGGTGGGTGTTGGTGTTCTAGTGGTGGTGGAGTGGTGGCAAGTGTGAGAGAAGTGGTTTGCCAACTGATGGATTGGAATGGAACCAAACACCCCTATTTATAGCTGAAGTCAGACGATCAACACGGTTCGTGCCCGCCTGGCACGGCCCCGTGGCCATCTTTCTCTCTATTCCTTATTAACTGCAGTGCAGGTCTTGTAGTAACATGGCCCCATGTGTCAACGGCACGGCCCGTGGCCATTGTACTTGTTGTACTATCTCAAATTCTACGAATCATAGAGTTGACCATGCCTCGTGTTGCCTTAGCACGGCCCCGTGTTAGTGGTCTGGTTTGTCCTTTGTTGTTGTCTTTTTTTTTTGCAGAGAATCTTGCCTTGGGCATGGCCCATGTCTGGTGGGCATGGCCCCGTGTCATAGCTTCTGATCTTGCTATTTTGTTGGTTGGATGTGGATGGGGGCTTGGCGAGTTGTATTTATGTTGGTTTTTGCTGTTATTTTTCTCCTTTTGTGCGTTTAAGCTCTTTTGACCCTGTAAATTAAAAAAGGAACAAAGAAACAAGCTTTTTCCAACATTAGTACCGAAAAAGGGTTGATTTTACGTCGTATTTTATATAATTTATATGTTGTATTTTACGCACATCAACTGTCCCTACTCTTTAATTTTTACAAAACACAGGGGGAGAAAACATGTATAACATTACGATAAAGTAATGTCTTACGTTACAGTAAAGTAACATCTTTAGTATTAGGGTTTTTGTATATTAGTTATGGTCAAGAAAGTGCACACTATCGCAGGAAGTCCTTCATCTCAGACGGTTAGTATTAGATTATAGCAAGGAAATTTCGAGTAGTACTACTAGGCCCGACAAGCCCCACCCGAGTTAGTAGCGCTAACTATGGTCGAATGGGTGTTATATTTTGCCTATCACATCACCATGGTCAGTGATAGACCTTGTAATCAAAGGCAACAATGCATAAACAGTCAACTTTGGTTGCGAACGCTTAGTGACATAACATCTAGGTTAGCTACCTACCAATATAATAAGAAACTGCTAATCACTTCTATAAACTGTAAACAACTGAAACAGTGAATTGTTTTACATCTGTGAATAAAACCTGTGAACTCACTCATCATTATTTGTTGACACTTGTTCTTGCATGTCTTTCTCAGGTCGCTAAGGTACTCAATCACGGCTAGTAGCACAACATGACATTTAAAACTATTTTTGGTGTTTGCATCTATACATTTACTTATGTTGGTTTTTTTGGGCGTTTGTTTTGACGCACTACTTTACATTACTTTTACTTTACGCTTTCACAACTTACTTTGGTTTTAAAATGTAAATTTTCTCATATAGAAGTCGTTCTATATGACTAGTTTCTTGGATCCTGGTTTGTCACGCGCCTCGTGGTAAAACCCCGCATGTGGAATTTAAGGGTGTGACAGATTGGTATCAGAGCCACTGGTTATAAAGAATTAGGATTGCATTCAACAATAGACCTAGACTATAGCCACAGGCATAACACTAGTATGAAACCAACACGAACACAAACACATGACTCTCACACATACCTTGCTACTCTACTTCACACGTAACTTACTACTCTACATAACAGTATCAGATATGGTAACGAGTAATTAAAAAATCCAGACAGCTTTCAGTGCTGATTCATCAGGAAGTCCGTTTATAAGCAGTGGTGCAAGGTTTACTCAAAATTCTCAATATGCATATGGAAATAGTGTTGGATCGAATGTGATACCACAATTTCAATCTTCTCAACAAACATAACAACAATCACAACAACAAAATCAAAACTAGCAGAGTTCAAGGTCTTACTACATCAAATGCTAAAGAACATATCTCATTTTTATCTTCAGTTCTAGAATATTATGAAGGATTGATTGTCGGTTGAATTGGAAATTATAATCTTTGCAAAGAATATTATGATCAAATAGATCCAGAAGAGATGGTGCTAATTAATTAAGGTGGTGTTACAATGTTTTAAGACCTTTGTACTTGAGTTTAATAGTTTAGAGCCTGTTTGTAATAGTTAGATAAGTTAGAGGGGCCAAATATGCACTTTTGTAAACTGTCCCATCAGGGACAACGTAATTAACTTCCCAGCATAATTATAATTATGATGGATGATTAGACTTTATAAATACCAGTGCTGCACTCTTAGGTTTCCAAGTTTCTTGGACTAAGGTGGTTTTGTGTTATTTTTTGTGTAATCTTCTGATTCTTGTGCTTAAATCCGATATCCAGACCCTTTGATTGTGTTTATCATTATGGGATTACTAATCAACTTTGGTTGATTCATCCTTGGTCAAGATTCTTCATCTTATTCTTGGTTTTCTTACTTTTATCACTCAAACACCTAATCAATAGGTGTTTGTGTGTGTGTCAATTATTATCACTATGATCTAAAGCTGATTTGGGACTCACAATTTGGTATTAAAGCCTTTGTGCTCTTGATTGACTGATATTTGTTAAGATTTTAAAGGTTTTGAAGGTTTTTAAAGGTTTTTCAAAGTTTTGAAAGCTTTTCTAAAGTTTTGGGTGCAAATGGCTTGATTTGGTGTGTTTAATGATTGGGTTGTTGTTAATCAGTGTTTAGATTAGCATTTGGGTCATTTTGATACAAAATACCATGGTTTTTGGGTTGTTTTGGTGTGATTAGAGGGTTTTTGTTCGTACTAAAACCCTTCTGGGCGTATTTAAACTTGAAGGCAGCGTAGATAATCTTGAAGGCTGTGTAATTATATCTATGCTACCTTCAAATCCAGCGTACTTAGGTAAATCAACGTATTTATTCGAAGGCGACTTCGGGGTCAGTGGTATAAATCTTTTGCGATTTTATCATGGTGTTCGGTGTTTTTAGCCAACTCTTTGTGTGTGTCTGATCTGTCAGCATAATTGTTATTGTTGCTGGTCCAAGAATCTTATCACACAAACCAGCGTAAATAAATTATCGAGTGTATTTGACTAATTGGACTGAGAACTGATTCACCAGCATATTTGTAGCGTAATTGTGCCCATCTCCATTTTAACCATCGTATTTAACTTGTTGTTAATAAATTGAACTTAAAATTGAATCAAAATGTCGCTTAATCAACTAAACCCAATTGCACAAGCTAAACTTAAAACTGGTACCGCAACTCGACCTCCAAAGTTGAAAGGATTAGCTGATTTCGGTATTAGGAAGAACCAAATCAAATCATTCTTTGAGTATACGGACTATACTTAATGGATCTCTGTTACTGTCGGACCTCATGTCCCAATGACAGTTCGTGATGATATTCGTGAGATCAACAACGATCCCTCGACCTTCACCGATGAAGATAAGGCATTGATCCAACGTGATCGCCGGGCTCACACTGCTCTGAAAATGACCTAATCAACCGAGGACTGCAACATGTTTGAAGATTACACTATGGAAAATGAACTTTGGTTGGCCTTGATTGACTACTATGATGGTAACGAAGAAACGATTCAAAACAACAAAGACACGGTTCAGAAAGAATATGATATGTTCGGAAGCATTCGCAGAGACAGCCTGTCAGACCACATCAGTCGATTCTTGAATATGATGATGAAAATGAAAAATGCTGGTGACCCCATTACCAACCATGCTGCAATCAAGAAGCTTTTGGACTCTCTTCCAAAAGAATGGAGCTTGAAATGTATGATGATTAAAAGAGACTTCTTGAACAGTCCGAATCGAGTAACGCTCTCAGATCTGTTCAACACTCTGAAATCCTTTGAAATGGATGTCACCAATCGAGAAATGAATCAAGTCAGATACCCTCATAAATCAGTCCAATCCACTGCTGGTCTCAAGAACGTAGCATTCCTTGCCTCAGGCGGTTCAAACTTATAAGCTGCAAATGCATCGTACTTCAATGCTTCCGCAAACTCTACAAAGGCTCCACAGTCTAATGAGAAAGATACCATGGTCGGTGATGCTCAATCTCTCAAAATTTCTACTGAACACGTTGCTCTGTGTAATACCTTTCTGAGCAGCTTTGAAGCCCTTATGTCAGGAGAGCTGAAATGAGACGTTTTTACTGCTGAAGACATGTATCAAGTAGATCCAGATGACATGGAGGAAATGGACTTGAAGTGGCAGATGGCAATGATAACTCTGAGGTTAAAGAAGTTTCAAAACAAAACGGGAAAGAGGTTGTCACTTGGGAAGGCTGGCTTCAACAAATCCAAGCTTCGGTGCTACAACTACAAGAACCTGGGGCACTTCAAAAGAGATTTTCCACTGCTCAAAAATGAAAACAATGAAGCTGCTCTAGCTAGAAGGGCGATTGCTATTGAAGGAAATGACAATGCTGCTCCTAACACTCCAAAGGCCTTGGCAGTGGAAGATTATGATTGGGCCGAGGAGATTGCTGAAGCAAAAGATGAAGTCAACAAAGCTCTCATAGCAAAGATCGCAACTGGATCGGCTCCACGTCCATCAAACTTCATTGACAACAAAAATGCAGGTATTCCCAAGGGACATGAATCTGCTGGCAACGGACTGAAAAGAATCGTCAACATGACCAAGCCTGCAACTGACAAAGGAAATAAAGAAGCTGGAAAATTTGAGTCAAAGGAGAAGTCTCAAGAAGCTAATGACAGTGTCAAGAAAGGGAAAGAACAAGCCCCTGAAGCAGCAATGAAAGTCGAGTCCGCCAAAGAAAAGGAGGAAAAGGACTTGGAAAACAGCATTCCCTATGAGTTCAAAATCAAACTATGCTCACAACTGTGTGTCAATGTCGTGGCTCATTATGGATCTCTCAACCGTGACCTAATCAGTGAAAAGGAAAGAGTTTTGCAATTTAATAAAGAAATAAAACAGAATGAAGCTGCATATCAGAGAAAGTTGAACTCAACTTTAGCTGAGATGCAAACTTTAAAAGAATTTGTTTTCAGAAAATATTTTCTTATAAATGATTTAACTAAAAAACTAGAGAAATCCAAAAATGAAAACAATAAGTTACAAATCACAATTGATAAATAGAACGTTAGTAAAAAGGCACGGGTTGATATCAAAAATTGCCAACGACCGACATACGTGAAGGATGGTATTGGGTACAAAGATAAGCTTGGAAATGAAAGAAAAATCTTTCCTCCTCCTCACAATAAAAATTATGTACCCATGCCAACTCCTCATCCAGATAGCGATCTAATCGATAAAAATGATTTAATTGCTCAAAATGTCAATTGTGAAGATGATAAAATTTCTAAAAATTCTGAAAGCAATGCAGATGTGATTGATCGTGAGGAGGATGTGTGCGATGAGGATTGTGGTGGCACAAAAATAGGAATAGGGTATTCAGGCGACAGTTATACTACGGTTAATTAGTTCGCCTGGAACTGTGATAAAACAAACAAGACTTTTTTTCGGGATTAATGTAATAATTTAACTAGGACGAATGACTATGTTAAACCTAGCTTAAATATTCGGGATGACTGTATGAGGCAGGTTCCTAAACCTATGACCCGTGACCATGAGAATGTAGTGGTTGAATGCTTTGATTTGCAATATGTTTTTTGTGATGAAAATGTTGTGCGTGAACCCCCTGTATTTGTTCCAGAGTTGAAATAAAACAGATTCGGAAAGTTCCTCACTAAGGAAATTCCAAAATTTGTTCCATTTCATACAGGTATGTTAGAGTCTGACAAGGAGACAAACGAAGAAAGTAGCAGTGAAGACTCAAGCACAACAACTTCAGAAAGTGGCGAAGGAAGCTCAAGTGAAGATCAAGGATCAGATGCTTCAAGTGAAGATCAAGGATCAGATGCTTTAATAGACAACGAAGATGATGAAAATTGCATAGAAGATGAGAGTCGTCTTGACAAAAAATGAAGAAAATAAAAAGTTCAAGCTCCACTGCATCATCGGACAACATATCATGCAGTTCAAGACTCTCATCACATCCATCATTTTCCAACACATAAACCTCTAAGAGGAGAAAGACTTGTTGCATCAGATGTTTTCGTTGTGGTCATTTAGGACACACTGTGAAACATTGTAAAACAAGAAATGTTCTAAACAGATCAAAATTTTGCTAAAAATTTCACAGAGCAATTTGATAATTTTAAGAAATAGGTCAAAAATTTCGTTAAAACAACTTGTTTTTGGAAATGAAAAGAAGATATTCTCAAAGAAAATCATGATAAATTAAAAATTAGACAAGTCTGGGTTCCGAAAACTAACTTGTATATATATATATATATATATATATATATATATTCTTTTTGTTTGTTGTTGTATAACAGAACAAAATTCACAAGTGGCTCCGGATGCTAATGGAGTACATTTGGCAAGTTGACAGTGGAACTTCTCAAGAACTTCAGATTCATAAACGGCGATTTCGTTTCTTTCGTCGACGATGAGAAAGGAGGGGAAATAGTTGGACATAGAGATGTTGTCTCGGATGCTATAACTTAAGAAGATGTTAACTATGTACCATAATTGTGCTATAATCTTATGAGTGTATCACAAGTCTGTGACAAAGGAATATCTTTGCTTTTCAATGATGTAGAATGCATCTTTCTCAAGCATGGCTACTCAGTTCCTCCCAAGCATGACACTCAATGAAGCTACTAGAACTATGCTCGTATACTCCAAGTTACCAATCATCTTTTGGGCGGAGGTAGTCAACACGGCATGCTATGTTTTGAATCAAGTTCTAATCGTTAAACCTCATGGAAAAACTGCTTATGAACTTCTTTTCAAGCGAAAGCCTCTGATAGATTTCTTTAGACCATTTGGATGCTCATGCACGCTTCTCGACACTCAAGATAATCTGATCAAGTTTGAAGCAGTTGGTGATGAATGTTACTTCATGGGTTATTCATCTACTCAAAAGGCGTATAGGGTCTACCACAAAAGAACCAAGATGGTGCTTGAATCATACTATGTCAACTTTGAAGAAGGAAACTATACCAACACTGGCAACTTTCCTGATTGGTTTTACGATGTAGATGTGATTTTCAATACCTTCAACATTCCCGAAACCGTTTCTGAAATCGAACCTACTGAGGCCACTCAAATTGAACCATTGTTTGATTCGTCAGACATTGGTTTCACTCTGTTTACCACTCGTTTCACTCCCTTTTCAGCTGACCCAATCCTTCCCGTTGAAGAAGTTAATGGTGACACTTCGGCTGAGAATGCATTCGCAAATGATTCTTTTTCTTCTTCTTCACAGACGAATGTGGATGAACCAGTTCAGGATGACAGTCCGCCAATGTTGGTGCATATTTCGCACGTCTACCACTGTGCGAATAGCTAGATAGAGCGTGTATTGAATATTGTATATAATAGAGTGAAATCCAGTACGAAACCAAGGTTCAGTGATGTAACAGTGCCTTCGTACGAAGGGACTGCTTGTGGGTTCATAACTGGATGTCCAAGACCAAGCAGCTTCATACGAAGCCACAGGGGCCTTCGTACGAAGCCATGAGAGTTCTATATATAGAGGGCTTAGGTCTTGTGTTGGATAAGCTTTTTGGATCCCAGAGGGGACATGTTGTCCAACTGGTCTCACGGTTCTGTAACGGTAATCATCAATAAGAGACCAGATTAAAAGTGACTGCTCGGTGTCAATTTCTGTTTCTACTCTTTTCTTAGTGATAATATCGAACTGAACACGTCGTTCCGGGACCGAAGCTCCATCAAACTTGCCAGATCCTGAAATCTCAGCCAATCAGCTATGTCAATGAACACTTTACCAATCTACCTCACCAAATTGAAAACCGTGCCAACGCAAGTTACAAGACCAATTGGCATCACCCTTTTGAAAATGTTATTGGCTCTGTGGAAGACGACGTGCGAACTCGTGGATCATACGCCATCAACAAAGGATTATACGTTGCTTTACTTTGGTAATCCGTACCAAATGATATAGAAGAAGCTATTCAAGACTCCAGCTGGGTGCATGCCATGCAAGAAGAACTATCTCAGTTCCGAAAGCTTAAGGTGTGGGAACTTGTTGATCTACCTGAAGGCAAGTATCCAATTGGTACTAGATGGGTTTTCCTCAATTAGATGGATGATCGTGGTGTGGTTATCAAGAAAAAAGGCAAGATTGGTAGTTCAGGGTTTTCGACAAGAGGAAGGGATTGTTTATGAAGAAGTTTTTGCTCCGGTTGCAAGATTGCAAGCAATTAGAATCTTTTAAGCATATGCATCGCATAAAACCTTCAAGGTGTTTCAAATGGATGTAAAGAGCGCATTCCTCTATGGTAAGGTGAAGGAAGAGGTGTATGTTTGTCAACCTCCTGGCTTCGAAGATCCACATTTCCCCAAATGCTAATATAAGTTAGACAAAGCTCTCTACGGCCTTCATCATGCTCCAGGAGCTTGGTATGAGACTTTGTCAACATATCTTTTAGAATGTGGATACACAAGGGGAAGAATCGACATGACTCTCTTTACAAAAAGAATCGGAGACGATGTAATGCTGGTTCAGATTTACGTAGACGATATCATTTTTGGGTCAACGAATGAAGCTCTTTGCAAGGAATTCGAGACGGTGGTGAAAGCAAAGTTCGAAATGAGCATGATGGGGGAGCTCACATTTTTCTTGGGATTGGAAGTGAAGCAGAGAGAAGACGGGATCCTCATTTATCAAGCAAAATACATTAGGGATATTCTTGCTAAATACAATATGACCGACTATAAAACAGCAAGTACACCGTTTGCGTCTCAGACTGAACTCACACCTGATCTTTAAGGAAAACCCGCGAACAAGTCCTTTTATTGCTCAATGATAGGCTCGTTCCAAGTAGGCCTGACATTATGTGGGTTGTCTGTGTCTGTGCTCACTTTTAGACTAACCCTAAAGAATCTCATGAAATTGCAGTTAAATGAATCTTCCGCTATCTAAAAGAAACACCTAAACTTGGTCTTTGGTATCCTAAAGATAGTAATTTTGATCTTATTGTTTATTCTGACAGTGAGCATGCATGTTGTAAAGTTGATCGCAAATCAGTTTCAGTGGGGTGTCAATTCTTGGGGAATCGTCTTATATCGTGGCAAAGCAAAAGGCAGACAATAGTCTCCACATCTACTACTCAAGCTGAATATACGGCGGCCTACAGTTGTTGTTCATAAGTTCTTCGGATACAAAATCAGTGGCTGGATTACGGGATCAACATCATGAAGACCCCGAATATTCATCGACAATGACGCGTGTCTAGGAATTTTGAAGAATCCAATCCATCACTCGAGGACAAAACATATCGAGGTTCGCATTCATGCGATTCAAGATGCGTACGAAAAGGGATACATTCCAGTGGTGCCAGTGAATACTATGCAACAGAAAACCGACATCTTCACAAAAGCCTTCGATAAAACTTGTTTCAACCAGTTGGTAACCTGGTTGGAAATAATCAATTTCCTTGAATGGAAATGAACTTTGTTTCTATAAATGTGTTTAAAAAACACTTTCTAAAATAAACGAGTATCTTAAAACATTGCCCATCAAAAAGATTTTCTGATTATCAAAATTCCATTTTTCGGGCAATGGACATACGAAAATAACATTTTAAGGGGTAATTATCCAGAAAATTCAAAAGAAAAGAAAATACCATTTCATCTCTTTATGACACCTGTTAGTTAAATAAATGATAGAATACTGCTAACACTTTGTCTATTTTTGAAACAGAAAAGGAAGGAGAATCGGGGTGCCAAGCAACGATGTGTCAGTAGATTCAGCAACACCATTGAGTAAACTGCGATTAGGCAACAAAGATAAAGATGACACAAAAATTCTTGATACCCACGATACTGTGCATCTTGTGGATAACACGTTGTGGCATATGGCTTAATGGTCTTAAATCTTGCGTTATAGATTGCCAAAATCTGAGATTTCGGTTCTTTATATTGATTAATCATTTGAGGATATCATAGTCGCTCTTCTGTTGCATCCAGATATATGCAGACCTAGACACGATTATGATATCTTTTCAAAAGAGTCAAAGAGGCCAAAGACCTTACAATTGAAAAGGCTCAACTAAACAAGATATTCAAAAGTAATCGTACCAAAATGAGGTATTTGCCTAGCCCTGGTCAGGTCAACATTGGTCGCTTTGATTGGACGAAAGTGCATACCCGTTCACCAATGCCCTGCTTTGTATTTCTTAAACGAATGAAATCAATATACTCACCTGTTATGAGGAAGCTTTGTGCATACCTTGATCGCGGGGGTATGTTCTGACATGGAACTCACGGGCATAGTATTCTACTTTTCTAGCTTGAGTGGGGCCATGGCAATTTTTGTCAATATTACCACAACATGATAAAATACACACCGAAAGCATGTTGAAAAAATGGTGCATGGATTTAAAGGGGTAAACATACTGATAGTTTTTCTTGTGTCTCGATTAATGAAAAACAAAATAATAAAATAACAAGTGTTGCCAGTATGATCTTCTGCAGGAATGTCAAGGAGTGTCAAACAAAAGAAAATTGCGAAAAGAAACCCCTGGTTCGAAAAAACGGAGTTCGTTGTCCAAATTGCCTAACTTTTATTTTTCTCAAAATTATTTTCTACTTTTTGCATGAATTTGCATGAATTATTTTCGTTGGGGTCGAAACGGTATGTCGAAACCATTCGGGTCGAACCCCATTTGGGTCGAAACGGTTCGAATCGGAACGGTATGGATGGAAAGAGTACGGGTCGCGTCAAAACGGTTAAAGTCGAAACGTTGTTGGTGGTCGAAGATTCCAATGAATTTACTTTAATTCCTTCACATATAGGAAAGATTTTGAATTCCTTTAGTTGAAGGAATAAAAAGGAATTAATGCCAAATTCCAATTCTAATTACATTGTCAACCAAACACATAAAGATTGGAATTGAGATTCCAATTCTAACAAATTATGTGAACCAAACATCTTAAGAGATGGAATTTAGATTCCAATTCCATTGAATTCTTACGAACCAAACACAATCTCAAATTATTCGATCTACTAGCGTAGAATGATTTGCGGTGGGTGTTTAGAGTTTTTTTTTTTTTTTTTTTAGTGGGTTTTTTTAGAAGCCTTTGTACAATTCTTACAATTAGGAGCCTTTGTATTTGATCATAATCCATATGGGAATATGTTTCTGCAAATTCGTTGGTTTAATAAATATCCAACAACAACTTTATCTATATACCCTTCACTCGGTTACAGGAAATCGAGTGCAACCATGAGTTGGCCTTCTGTGAGATGTCTTTGGTGTAAAACAGCGGATCAGACTACCTAAGAAGCATCTCAAAACATCACAATCCCATGTCGACTACATACAGGATATTGACGTTGTCAAACTCGTCATATTCTTGGGTTTAATAACCATATACCAATATGCATAACGTTCAAATGGCTTGTGCCTTAAATTTTAACTGAGCCCAGTTTTTAGCTTGGTCAGAAATTCTAGCCAGGCCAGCACAATTTCAGCTTGGCTTGGCTTGGCTTGTGAACAACCCTAGTGTAATCATGGACATATACCCAAAAGGCTAGATCTATAGACTTGTAAAAGAAAACAGGGCTTCTAATTTGTTAAACTCTGGAGGATATGAATCTATGCAATTCCATCAAGCGACTCCAATCCCCGCAAATGAACGCTTGTAGTGGTTTCATATGTGAGATAATACATTATATTTTAATTCCTACTGGTTTCAGAACCCCACACTTTCTTAAAACTGAATTTAGAAAACCATATTCAAGCGGGAAATATCCCCATAGACATCATTTCATAACCCCATATACACAGACATAGCACAAACTCAAAAGCTTCACATAGTTGAAAACATAAACCACGATTACTTAAGAAAACATGAAACTGTACTCTTACGATTGCATTGAATGGATCTTGCCATCAAACTCCGAAAATCAACTAGCAGCACTGCCTTGAAGAAGACCATCGCGTATCTGAGTAGCCACATCACGAACAGCACCAGGTCCATGTGGAATAAACACAGCAGACGATTTGGATGCAGCCCCAATTTCCTTCATGGTGTCAAAATACTGAGTCACTAGAACCATGTCCATCACGTCTTTAGCCGTGGTCCCGGGCACATTGACTGAGAAACCCAACACACTGTCTCTTAACCCATCCACAATCGCTTGTCGTTGGCGCGCAATACCCAAACCAGACAGGTATTTCGACTCAGCCTCACCCTCAGCTCTCTTGATTTGTAGAATTTTTTCAGCCTCGGCTTTCTCAGTAGCCGCCACCCTTAGCCTTGCAGCTGCAAAATGACTGAGTCAGACGGGTTCCATCAAATGGGTCACGTTTTGGTTCTGGTCAAATTGGGTTGACTCAAAACAATAATGTCCAAGTTTTTTAGTTATTTATTAAAAACTAGTATTTTTACTCCGCGCATTGCAGCGACCACTTGGTTAGTAATGATCCGTTTTTTATTACGGTATAGCAACAGAAAAAATAAGTGTAAAACCATGAAAAGAATAACATCGACACGTTACCATACGTAACTTTATATGAGAAAAGCGAAACCTGGACGTCGTTGATAACCTCCGTAACTTTAAATGCCGTACGCGCGAAAAAATTAATGTCTTTCACGAAACGTCAACATACGTACTTTTATATAAGAAAAACGAAACCTTGACGCCGTTGATAATCCTCGTAACTTTAGATAAAAAGCAAAACTACCGTACGCGTGAAAAAAATTTAACGTGTTCGGATAAAAAAAATTATAATTAAGCAAATAAAAAAATCGAAGTTTGGAAAATAGAAGAAAATAAAAGTTAAATATAAAAATAAATGATTTTGAAGAAGCAGAAAAGGCCTCTTTGCAAATTAAGAAACTTAGATATATTAATATAAAAAATATTATGGTAAAATTGTGAAAACAAAAATGTTTCATGTAGCTAGAAGTTGTTAAATATAGTATCAATAGTGTGTAAATATGCTTACAATAGTTATATTATTTTAATAACATTTTTTTAATGAATAAAAAAGGACGTTTTATTTGTTAAAAATACATTTTGGGTGACTTTCGACCAGTTTTTGACCCATTTCCTTACGATATAAATGCCATAAGTGAAGATGGGATGATAATCGGGAGATGCGTAGATAACAAGCTTTACCTGCATTGATCTCGTTCATTGCTCTCTTCACATGCTCATCGGGCTCGATATCAACAATCAAAGTCTGAACAATCTCAAAACCATACGCAGACATTGCCTATAACAGAAACATGTCACAAGCAATTCAATATCTAAGTAGTTAATGCGGTAAAATGTCGGATATCGGTCAAGGACCGATATTTGAGATATCGGTTATCGCGGTGGGATATCGTTATTTTTAATATCATGCTAAATTGTTAATGCGGTAAAATGTCGGATATCGGTCAAGGACCGATATTTGAGATATCGGTTATCGCGGTGGGATATCGTTATTTTTAATATCATGCTAAATTTATATATATAGCAATTTAACACTAATAATCCAGTATACTCTCCTACCATTAACAAATTAACCTTTTGCAACTTGCAAAACACTAACAATTGTAGCAAGTAGACTAATTAAGTGTTGTGCAAGTTCTTCTTCCACAGCCTTGGCAATTGTTAGTGTTTTGCAAGTTGCTCTTCATATACATATAATGACTCGTTGATTTGATAATTTACCTTTTCAAGTTCTTCTTCCACAGCCTTGGCAATCTCATTTTTTTGCTCAAATACATCATCAAGATTAAGCTTTGGAACACTAGCTCGTATAACTAGAAGTTGAGAATAAACGTTCATGTTAGGATACCGACAACATATAAAGATTTAAAACATAAAAGGATATATACCATCAAAAACATAGGCTTGGATTTGGGCCCTTGTGTTGCTGAGTTTGTAGAACGCATCACTCGCCTTATCAGTCAGAGCACGATATTGTATCGAAGCTACAACATTGACAAAAACATTGTCCTGAAAAAACAATATAAAACATTTCACGTTACAATGAGAAATGTTTTAAAGCACATCAAAGGATTACCATGGGTGTAGGATTCAACTATTCAAGGTAGATGGCAAACAAATAATAACATTCAACCAAGGGTGGTTTATATGACTCTTGTTCAACCAAAAAAATGCATGTTATAAGTCTTTATGGTTCAGATTTTCATTTGATAATACGTATATACATGCATTTTAAACATTGAGAACTCATCATTTAACGCTAATTTACCCAAATTGAGCATGTATCTGATGAGGTCACGGGTCAAGTAAATTTCATATAAGAATTTGAAAAAAAGTTGAGAGGAAGGAGATTTTGTTAGAACAGAGTTTTTAAAAAGTAAAAGATTAGTTGCAAATTTGTACGATACTACACAATTTATCGAATCTTTTTGTTATGATACGCCGATATAGAATTCCAAACAACTCACTTCTTTAAGTTACTCCTCAACAAAGATCTCAATCTTATACTTGTTCAGCAATCACATAAATTCACATGAAAAAATAGATTCTATCATCAACATAATTAAAGGGCCAACATAATATTCAAAGAGAAAGAAAAACCTTTGTTTTGGTCTCACACTTGACATCCAACTGCTGAACCCTGAGAGTAAGATATCCAGCAAGCCGACTTCCGAATATCCAAGGCACGCAATGACAGCCCGGCTCAAGAACATCATCAAACTTCCCAAAAGTCTCCTTTATAGCAACAGTAGATTGATCTACTTGAGCCAAACAGAGCAAGTTCCCCATGATTTCACACTAAAACCAACACAACCAAACTCATTAACATGTCTTCCTTCACAAAGTCATTTCATCAAACACCTTGGCTACACTAATCTCGCAACAAAATCACACAATCCCAACCAAACCCACCATCCCAAATTAAAATTATAGAACCCCAACATCACATAAAACAAAATTAATCATGTGATTGAGTGTGAAATTGATCAAACACACATTCTTGAAAATCTAAATTCAAACTAAATTCAGCATGCAAAACCATATCATTCACAATAAGATCAAACACAAGTTTACAGTATAATAATCTCAGATCAAGAAAACCCAACTCAAAAAGACAATTTCCTGTCATTATCAGTGACTTTGTTCACAGAGACATTTTATCGAACAGCTTGCCTACACTAATCTCACAACAAATTTACACAATTACAACCAAACCCACCATCCCAAATTGAAATTAAAGAACCCCAAGATCACATAAAACAAAATTAATCATGTGAATTGAGTATGAAATTGATCAAACACACGTTCTTGAAAACCTAAATTCAGCATACCATATCATTTAGATTAGAAAGAAGTTTGTAGCATGAGAATATCAGATCATGATAAACCTTAGAGATTTAGAATTGAATGGTTAAAGAGATGGTTTACCGAATGAGAGGTGGTGCAGCGGAATAGCGTGGTGCCGAAGGTGCTTTGTAGGTGTTATTTATATAGGAAAAAGGTCATTCTTTTGTAATTATTGTTGATGTGTAATTTCGTTGTGATAATGATTTTTTTGGTGGAAATTTCGTTGTGGAAATTTTGTGGAAAGCGATTATACAAATACAAGATAATTGTGAGTACATTTATATTGGAATATTGTGATGTAAAGATTTTATATATAACGAGTAGGAATACATGCGCTACGTTGCGGGGTTTCTGTCGATATCTATTTTGGTTCAGTATACCAACCGAAAGAAATATCGACACAAGTTTTACATCGAACAAAAACCATAAAAATAAATTTAAATTGGATAGCGGGACGAATTGATTTTAAATGAAAACGTAAATGTTATCTTAAATATAGCTTTAATGAAAAGAAACCTAAAACTAAAACACTATATAAAGAAAACTAAAAAATAAAAATAATAAAGTCCAAAAAAAATCAAGAAAAAAACAAAAAAGTTAATTAATAGGATAAAAGCACTATCCACATAACTTGCTAATTGTAATTTGCGTTAAAGCGTAGAACAACTGAAAAAATACACAAAAATAAGCATGAAAACGAATTATATTTGACACATATTTCTGAAGAAAATTTATGTCGAATCATAAACCAACTTAAATTTATACCAAAGCTTGCATAAAAATAAGCACGTAAGAAAATAGTTACGGCGTGTTGTGGCGTGTCGAAACGTAAAGTGACTCGAATTTATAGCGTTTAATGTAAACGTATTATATTTTACTCGACGTGTTTCCGAACAAAATTTACGTCAAAACGTAGACCATTTGAACACGTAAATAAAAATAAGCAGGAAAACATATTATATTTTAACATGCTCAATTATAAAAAAAAAATACATCGAAACGTAAACCAACAGAAAATATACATAATAATAAGCATAAGGAATATATTATATTTGACCCAACTTATAAACGGCAAAAAGTTACGTATAAACGTAAACCAATTTAAATTTATAGAAACGCGTACATAAAAATAAACACGTAAAGCTTTATTACAAAATTTTTAGAAAGTTAAGAGGTTGAAATTGTTAACGCTGAAAGTTAAAAGAGGTAAAAGTTTAAAAAAAATAATAAAAAGAAAAAAGAAAAAGTCAAAAAGTAAAAAGAAAAAAAAAACAAGCTACTGTGCAAAGCCTTTGAAATTGTTAGGATATAGAATAGAATAGTAAAAGATTTTATATAGTTTAAAGTAAATGATAATGTGTACATTTAGGTTTTTTTTTTTTTTCAATGCAAGAACATGACTAGACATAGCTATAAAACCCAACGAAAAAGTACAATTATACACTTACATCTCTAATATTGAACTCGTACCACTTCTAATTTAAATTATGTAATTTTGATCTACCTTTTAATCATAAAAACGTCATTGCTTTAATTTCTTCCACCGTTCTTAGCACCCACTTGTTGGTCCCGTTTAATTCTTAATCATTTATATTTCTGCCACATTGTCGTTAACATTACCACCCCGGTTATCTTTTTTTTCCAATCCTTCGAACCATTTGCGTTGCTCACCATTCCAATCATTTGCTGACATGAAACAAATTACAAAGGGTCAGGGAATTTCAACCATACAAATATGCTCCACCATATGGATTTAGATACCAAAAACTTCACAAGAAGATGATCAACGGACTCTTCAACGAGCCCACATCTGGAGCAAAAACTATCTTGAATTCCCACACCATGGTAAATGAGTGTAACCTTTACCAGGATCCTATCGAGAGATGCCCTCCAAGAGAAATAATTCACTTTCGGTGGTGCCCAACGATTCTAATACGGCCATGCTTCCTTCGTTGTTGGTATTGATATTGTGCATATTTGTTATCTTATAACATGCACTTAAATGTCTTCGTCTTTCAAAGGTATCCATTGCAAAATGCCCGGACCATTCTTGAACGTGAACTTTGATAGTTCTTGCATCAATTTTTTTGTCTGATGCTTAAATATTATAGAATATAAATATATGTTACGTTTTTGTAAAAATCAAGAGTAAATTGTCATTTTGGTCCATCTGATTTGGCTAAAAATGTCATTTTAATCTAAATAATTTTTCCTCAACCGTATCTTTGATGATTCCATTTTTTGGCATCTTCATCAAACGCCCTAACTCTGTCTAAAAATCTCAGTTAAGTCAGGGTATTTTGTTCGCTTTACATTTAAATTTTTTGTTTTTGCCATTTTCATCTGAAACCCTTCTTACATTTTTTTAATCATTTACACACACACATATATATATATATATGGTCAGGATTTAGGGAAAACGGTGAAAAGTGTGAGAACAATGAGAAAGGTTATGGATCGTCAGATCAAAACAATCCATGGACTAGATTGCGCAGTGACGTTTTCGTAAATAACATCATTTTTATTATGTGACCGCGCTTCATTAAGGGTAAAAGGCTCTTTTGACTTCTCTACCCAAAACGCCAAACTCATGAATAAAACGCCATTAAATTCCCGACTTAAAATACAAAGCACACATCATTCCTAATCTAAACGTCATTAAATATAAAACGCCAAACTTTGTTTTAAACGTTAAAGTTGAACAAACAGTAACTGAAACGACGGAACTTTATTACTAGCATTTGTTATAATAAAATCCCGCCTAAAACACCCGCCAAAAACATCCTATATATACAACATCTCAGACCTTCCATTAAACACACCAAACCCAAAACGCCATATTTTAATATATACCATTCATCTTAGAAACGCCAAAAAACCCAAACATCAAAGATTCCAAAAACAACGTTTCTTTGAAATTAAGTTTTGTTGTGGGTAAAGTTTCGCTCAATGTGATGGACAAAATCCTTAAGTGAGGATATTGTCCATCTCATTGAGTAAAATCTTATTGAGTTTATCCTCAACTGTTGGAACCTTAAGGTTTATGCATAGAGTAATAAATAGTTCAGGGTTGGTCTTGTAAATGTTTAACTAGTTATTTTGGGTCGATATGTATGGGTTGGGATAGTTTGGCTGGTTTCGAATGGGCCTAGTTTAGTAGTCCATGTGTTTTAGTATTTAAGCAAACTTCAACCATTGTGTTGAGGTTGATCAGTGAGTTGCGAACAAGAGAGGCCAGCCGAAACTCATTGTGTGTCTTGTATCCGTCACCTTCAATCAGTGAATGCAAGATATCTTGGTTTGTTTTAATTACTTTTAGTGTTTCGGTTATATTTGTTCTTGAATCCACGTGTGTTTGATTTCCGCACTTACACAAGTTATTGTTTGATATCATTGAAAGATCCACACGGGTTTTACAATTGGTATCAGAGCCAAGAAACCAAATCTTGGTTCGGTTTTGATATCATTCGGATTCAAGAAGTTTATGTTGTTACTGATCTTATTTACCAGTTTTGTGTTACAGGGATTTAGTTTGGTGTGGTGTGTTTCTTGATTTTAAGAATCATATCATCAAAACTGTTCTTGGCATAGTCTTCGTAATTGGTGTTGATTGTGGTTTGTGTGATTTCAGAGATTTGTGTTTGCTGATTTCTCAGAGATTTGGTTATCAAAGAAAATTCAAAGATTACGATATCTTTGAATTTTTTAAAAGTGCTGAAAATCAGGGATTACGAGTCAACAGATTTATCTCACATTTGTTTTGCAGGTCTCGACTCGCAACCAGCCATCTCGACTTGTCAACATTTGGTCTCGACTCGCAATCAACTGTCTCGACTTGTAAACATCACAGTTTCGACTCGAAATCAGAATTAGTCTCGAGTCATAAATTGCTAGTCTCGACTCGCAACAATCTGTGGTCTCGAGTAATCTTCGTTATTGTCTCGACTCGCAACCGTGGTCTCGACTCGCAACGACAATTTGCAACGTGATTTGGACTTTGGACTTTGAACTGTGAACAGAATCTTTGAACTTAAAATAATTAATTGATTAATTAATCATGTCTGCAAATAATGTTGACTTGGCTGCCCTTAACAAACAACAAGAACTGGATTCAAAGGTTGGAACCACTACACGCATTCCAAGGTTGACTGATGCCAATGATTTTCCTGAGTGGAAATGGCGTTTTGAACAACATGTGAAGGTCAAGGATTCTAAAATTTGGAGAAGTATTCTGAGAGGTCCAAGGGAGATCATGACAGATAGTCCTACTGAACCAGGAGTAAAAATAAAGAAACTCAAAAGTGAATATACTGAAGATGATTTCAATATAATTGAAGAAGATGAAAGAGCACTGTCCTATTTGACCATGGGATTGGGTCCAGATATTGCTATTGGCTTTCGTACCTGCAAATCTGCCAAGGAACTGTGGGAATCTCTGATCGATGTTTATGAAGGAAATGAGGACATGAAGGAGAGTCGAAGAAATTTGCTAAGACAAAATTTCAACAATTTCAACCATATCTATGGAGAAACTGTTGATAACCAACTTCAGAGGTTTGTCAAACTGGTCACTCAAATGCAGATGGAAGAAATTCATACATCAAATGCTTCAACAAATAGACAACTTTTGAATGCGTTACCAAAAAGCTGGGATCATCATGTTGCAATGATCAAGAAAACAAAAGATCTTGCTAGGTGCAGTTTGTCAGAGATGATTTCTCATATCAATGCCTGTGAACTAGATGATAAACAAAGAGAAACCAACTATAAGAACAGCATGCTAGCTGCAGGATTCTCTGTTGCTCCTACTTCGTCAAACAATAACAACGCAGCTCTCTTGTCTCAAGGAGGATTTCAAATGTTTAGCAACGCGGCATCTGCTAAGGCTGCTCCTACTTCAGCAAATGTCTATTACTCTGGGTCTCCTACACAAGCTGCTCCATCACTTTCTACTGCTGCTTCTGCTTCCGCTGTGAATGCATCCTCTGCTGCTCCTACTTCCACTGTGAAAAATGAGATGATTGCTTTCTTTACACAACAGTCTAAAGAAAATCTGGATATCGCAGCCTCTGTTATAAACTGTTTGAATGCATTTGTTGCAGGAAAAATTGACCCTCCTAAATGGTGTGGCGATGACTTACATCAGATTCATCCTGATGATGTTGAAGAAATGGACATCACTTGGCAGATGGCTATGGCGGCATTCAGGCCAACAAGGTTTATGAAAAGAACTGGTAAAAACAAATGGGGTGCTTCATTTACAGGAGCGTCTACAGTGCCTTTTAAACTACGCTGTTACAACTGTCATGAGGAAGGACACTATGCTTGAAACTGCACAAAGCCTCCGATTAATAGAGAACAGACTCCTGCCCAGCCCGTAACACCTAATCGAGAAAGAGCTCTTGTGACCACATCAAGTATAACGGATGCTGCTGCTACTGGAAGTCCTCAACCACTGGGATTAGCTCAAGCCTTTGTGGTTCAGCCTGACATCAACTTTGATTGGAATTCGGAAATTGAGCGACTGAACATTTCAGCTCCAGAAAATCAAGATGCTTCAAACAACATTGCTTTCATGACCTCAAATGATCAAGTTTCTGTACCAGAGGATGAGGCATCAGCTGAAAACTTGGCTCTCATGACCCAGATTCTTTCAGCTCCAGTCAAAGGTCTCACCAAGGAAGAGGTACTTTCTGCTTTCTGTACTCCTGAGTGTAGAGAAAGAGTTGAAGTTTATAGAATACACAACGCTGAGCTAATTCAAGATTATCAAGATATCAAAAATAAAAACTTTACTTTATCAAAAAACGAAAAACTTTATAAAGAAAAGATTGAAGCTCAGCGAAAAGACATCGTCAAACTCAAGGATGATGTAAGTGTGAAATCATCTCAACTCTTATATGTTCAGGAGAAACTGTGCACTGTGACTAAGGAACTGGAAGATATCAGAGATAGATATCAAATAAATGAACTTAACATTAAGAAATTTGATTCTTCCAGCAAATTAGTCAAAAACTTGTGTGATCAACAGCTCGCATACAAGGAAAAGAAAGGGCGTGGTTTGGGTTTTAATCAGGCTCCTCCTCCCTATAATGACAATTATACTTATTTACCCATGACTGAGGAGGATATGATTAATGAAAGTAAAATGACTTATGGTCCCAAAAACAATAAGTCATCTTTTAATGACAGACCAATTGAGAAACAGAAGTCTGCTCCAATAAATTTTGTTTCTAAAGGCTTAATTGATGCTAACACTTCGTCTTCATGTGCAGATAAAGTATCTGAAGTAAAATGTGGAGATGCTCTTGGGAGTGAACCAGTTGTTCATACTAATATTTCTGAAAATTATTTTGAACAAACTGAATCTGATATTGCTTTTGGTCGGTCTTTGTTTGCGTCATTTTGTGCTTATGTTTCGTCTAGTGAGCTTGATGTTTTGGGCAAAACTGATAATGTTTGTGTTGAACCTTTGAACAATATGTCTGGTGATGAATTTTCTTCAGTTAATGATTGTGAATGTGATGTTTCTAACCCTTTGGTTGATGACAGTGTTACAGGTGAGGTCCCTCAGGACACATTCAGTGAAACCACTGAAACTTCTTCACAAGAAAATCAGGAGTATTGTGATTCTTCTTCTGAATCTGTCTCAGTGGGAATCCCTAATGTTGAATCTAGTGGGATCCCATTGGAAACTGTAGTGGAAATTGAACCTGAATTAGTTTCACATGATAAATGTGTTGATGAAACGCATATTGATGAGACTTCTGCATGTTCAAATACTGAAACTGATTTTGATAAAGAAGAAAAAGGGTTTGAGTTAAATAAAGAGTCATTAGAAAATGTTTTTGAAAGTAAAACATCAACTTCAAATGATGATCTCAGTAAAGAAAGGGTGTGAAGTTGTTCATCAACATCACATGAATGTGTAACTTCTAATCAGCAGACATCAAAATGCTCAGTACAGCCACAAGCAAAACATTTTAGGAAAATCAAAGCGTCCAATCATTCAAAATCAAACAAAGATTCTTCATTAAAGTATAAAAATTTTCATAATACTCACACAATAAAACAGCAAACATGTTTTAATTGTGGAATTGCTGGACACATTGCCAGAAACTGTGTTCAACTCCCAAGTGCCCAGTCCAAGGAGAAGTTTGTACAAAATCAGAAGGTCAAGTCTAACCGATATCGTTGTTCAGAGTCAATGACGACTGAAAAGTCTAAGACAATGAAAAACAACTATCGCAAGACTAAACCTTCTGATCAAGATTGGAATGCAGCCAAACGTAAAAAACAAAATCAACAAAATGATTTTCGAATAAATCAATATAAAGCTTTTGGTAACTACAATTCTCAATGGTCAAACAAGCATTGGAAACCTAAAGCTAAGGCCACGCAATCCAATCCGTTTCATACATTTCATCGAAATTCTGCCATTGAAAATACTTCGAAGTTTTTAAATAAAGACAATTTAGTGTGGCAGAGAGTGACTTACATTGATGCACAAGGTAAACCCAGATCCACTATGGGCTGGGTTCCTAAATCTAACTGATCCCGCTAATTGTGCAGGAACAGCTGTGGAGGACTACCGTGCGCCTCTGGTACATGGATAGTGGCTGTTCCAGGCACATGACGGGAGACTTATCCCAACTGATAAATGTAAAAGAGTTTAATGGTGGATATGTGTCATTTGCGGGAGGAGAATCAGGAAGGATCACACTGAAAGGAACAGTAAGAAATGGTGTTTTAAGCTTTGAGAATGTTAACTATGTTCCAGAACTGAAACACAATCTGTTGAGCATCTCTCAGATTTGTGATCGAGGAAATTCAGTTCACTTTACAAAGAAAGGATGTTATGTACTTAAACCTGGGATTGTCATTCCAGAAGATTGGTTCTTAATGTCAGCAGAGAGACGAGGAAATGCTTATGTGATTGATATGAACAAGAAACCGTGTGAAGAAGTTACTTGCCTATTCTCAAAAATTTCAGAACATGATGGTCTACTGTGGCATCGTCGTCTTGGGCATGTAAACATGAAGAATCTGAACCGACTGGCTAAAGGTCAACTAGTCCGTGATCTTCCAATCAAAGATTTCATGTTGGTTGAAAAATGTGTTGCTTGTGCGAAAGGAAAAGCTCATCGAAAACCTCATAAGTCTAAACATGCACCCTCAACGAAAGCTGTGCTCGAATTACTTCACATGGATCTTTTTGGTCCAGTGAATGTGTTGAGTATTGGCAAGAAAGCTTATTGTCTCGTAATCGTTGATGATTATTCACGTTACACCTGGGTGTATTTTCTCAGCCACAAGAATGAAACTGCAGTCTTAGTGAAACAATTCATCACTCTGGCTGAAAATCAAGCGAGTACCAAGGTGAAGGTTATCGATCTGACAATGGGACATAATTCAAGAACGTTACTTTGGACACATTCTGCACTGAAAAGGGAATTGATCGTCAGTATAGTGCACCACGAACTCCTCAACAGAATGGAGTAGCTGAAAGAAGAAATCGTACTCTTATCGAGGTTGCACGAACTATGCTGGCTGACTCGAAGCTTCCTAGTTTCTTTTGGGCTGAAGCTGTTAGCACGACTTGTTAAGTCCAGAATCATGCTTTAGTAAATAAACGTCATATGAAAACTGCTTATGAGATTCTGGAAGGACGTAAACCTTCGGTTTCACACTTTCGTATCTTTGGATGTCCATGTGTATTATTACTTATGGACTCTAATGGAAAGTTTGAGGTCAAAGGGACGAATATTTCTTTGTTGGATATGCAAAAGGCTCTGCCTATAGAGTATACAACAAAGTAACTAAAAAGGTCGTCGAGTCGTGCAACATTAAATGGCTCGAAGAAAATGCTACGGATGCTAGAGTTGGACCAGACTGGTTATATGATTATGCAAATTTGTTTAAATCATTTAACATTTTGTCAAGTGTTTCTTCAGATGCAGACATATCTACTCCAAAGCAACCGTTGTCTTTTGAAGATACTGAAGAAGAAGAGCAGACAGAAGGAAGCTTTAGACATCACACCATTGATCCACCGGGAATGGTTTTTACACAGCATCCTCTGTCTCAACAAATGTCTCATCAATCTCCTAAAGGTGCACAATCAATTTCACCTAATACAGCTGGATCAGAACTGTTTGCTGATCCTATTCTTGAAGAGTGTACTGTTACCACTCCTGTGAGTCACAGTCCGCTAGCACCTAATGAGGGGGAGTCAAGCAACGTACACACATCTCTATATGAGACTATACCTGAATTTGCCATTCCAACAAGTGTTCAAAGAAATCATCCTATTGAGAATGTGATAGGTCCTGTGAATGCAGGAGTTCAGACCAGAAGCCAATCAGGAACCATTAATTTGTGTTTATATTCTAGCTACATTTCTCAAATTGAACCTAAAACCATTGATGTAGCGTTGCAGGAACCAGGCTGGGTTGATGCTATGCACGAAGAGCTAAACCAGTTCGAGAAGCTAGGAGTATGGAAACTTGTGGAGTTGCCAAAAGGAAAACGCAAGCTTGGAACTCGCTGGGTTTTCAGAAACAAGCAAGATTCTGAAGGAGTTATTGTTCGAAATAAAGCACGATTAGTGGTCCAAGGATTCAGACAGATAGAGGGACTGGATTATGATGAAGTCTATGCCCCTGTTGCTCGACTTGAAGCAATTCGGAATTTCTTAGCATACGCATCCTTCATGGGATTCACTGTTTACCAGATGGATGTCAAAACGGCATTTTTGTACGGAGAAGTGAAGGAAGAAATTTTTGTTGAGCAACCGCCGGGTTTTATTCATCCAGACCATCCAGAATATGCCTACAAGCTTGACAAGGCATTATATGGGTTCCATCAAGCACCTAGGGCTTGGTATGCTACTCTGACAGAACATCTTCTGGCTCATGGATACACACGAGACACAATAGATCAGACTCTGTTTATCAAAAGAGTGGGCAAGGATCAAATCTTGGTTCAAATTTATGTCGATGATATTATCTTTGGGTCTACAAGTGAGGAGCTTTGCAAAGATTTTGAGAGAGTTATGCAAAAGAAGTTCGAGATGAGTGCACTCGGTGAAATGACATTGTTTTTGGGTTTACAAGTTAAACAAGATTCACGGGGCATTCTAATTCATCAAGGGAAATATGTGGACGATGTGCTGAAGAAATTCAAGTTCACTGACGCTAAACCGGCAGAAACTCCAATGGCGGAAAGACCGTTGTTAACTGAAGATGCTGAAGGATCCTCTGTTGATCAACGACTTTATAGGTCTATGATTGGATCGTTGATGTATCTGACGGCTAGTCATCCTGACATTATGTTTGCTGTCTGCAATTGCGCACGATATCAGGCTAATCCTAAAACTTCTCATCTTACTACTGTTAAACGAATCTTTCGGTACCTTAAAGGTCGACCCAGGTTTGGTCTGTGGTATCCGAGGGATTCAAATTTTGACCTGTTTACGTTTTCTGACAGTAATTTTGGAGGCACTGACAAGGACAGGAAATCCACCTCTGCTGGATGTCAATTTTTGGGTGACAGGCTCATTTCTTGGCAATGCAAGAAGCAACAAACGGTAGCTATTTCCATAGCTGAAGCAGAATATGTTGCAGCTTCGGCGTCTTGCTCTCAAGTGGTGTGGATGCAACATCAATTGCAGGACTACGGTTTGACTTAGCTTAAGACTACCATATACTGTGATAATGATGCTGCCATACAAATTGTGAAAAATCCGGTTTTCCACTCAAAAACCAAGCACATTGATATTAAAGTTCATTTTATACGAGACTGTTTTGATAGAGGTCTTATCAAACTTGAGCAAATCGACACAGATGCAAATGCTGCCGATTTGTTCACAAAACCTGTCAGCAGTTCGAAATTTCAAGTGCTTGTGGATTTTCTGAAAATGATCCGCTTTACTGACTGTGCATGTCTTTGTTTTATTCGTAGGTAAATTTGTTCATAAAGTTTTCTATTCTTAGGTAGTTTTTATTTATGCTCAAATTTAGGGGGAGAAAATTATGAAAAATACAAAAACATTAAAAAATTGAAAAATACAAAAAGAGGCGTTGCATGACTGGGAAATGAAATAAAATTTCACATTATGGTCGAGGGCTGACTCATGTAAGACCAGTATCGAAATAGTTTGACTCTAGTACGATGTGTTGGTAGGCTCTATCCTTAAGACTGGAAACATTGGCTGTTTCTGTTCAGAACTAAAATAGTACATGACCCCAGGAAAGAAAATCACTTGGAATTAGCTCATGTCTATTTGAACGTCTGTATGTTGTCCCGATACACACAATTTTGGTCTGACTCTGAAATCTTCTCTGAAAAAGTCGTGTATCTCCTCTGCTGCATCCAGATATATGCTGACCTGGAGGTGCTAGGCAACGTCAGCTTCTGCTGCATCCAGATACATGCTGACCTAGCTGTACGTTGTCGCTCTGTAGATCAATTATACACCCAAAAGAGGCCCTCAAGTGCCCAAAAGAAACCCAAGAAACCTATATCAAACTGAGAAAAACTCATTTGATTTGTATATTATACCATCTCTGCTTAAGATCTATTCTGTTCTCTTCTCAATCTATTCCCAGTTAAGATTTCAGAGATCTGGATTGGACTTGTGAAATATGTGGTAGGGACGCTACTTGCATGATAGAGTGTGCTGTATATAACTCCGGGATTTGATTAGTATTTGTTTGGGTGTTCATTGTTAAGAAATCAAAACATGATAAAATTTGTTACAGGCAGTTATATGGAAAAGGTCTAGGGAGGTGTGTTTAGATGGACAAATATACTGGCAATCGTCTAGATCATTTGATAGTAGATCAGTGTTGATAAGTGAAGTCAAGCTCGAAATCTCGTGATTTGATCCCTGAGCAATTTTGTTAATTTCCTAATTTATTTTTGTAAATAATAGTTTCTATTATTTATTTTTTGTTTTAGGTTTTTTTTGCATTCATGGAATGATCTCAGAAGGTTAAGTGGGTTATTGAAATTATATATGATATTTAAAGGATGTGTTTCATAAATGGATTAATTGATTTAATTAAAAATCCTTAACTATCAGTCTTAGCCCAACAATTGGTCTCGGCCCAAAGTATAAATGGCCCAGTTCACATTTGGGATGAGGTATATAAGACAGGTCTCGAGTCGAGACCTCATTTCTCACTCGAGACCAACTGATATTCTCTCTCAAAATTCCGGCAAGTCTTTAACGTTTCCGACGCGTTTTCCGGTCTCGATTCATCAAATTTGTTTTCCGGTCTCGATTCATCGATTTTTAAAGGTATTTTGATGTTTCTTTTGAAGTGTTACAGGAAGTTTGAAGATTTGATGCTGATTATATGAAGATTTGAAGATGAACTAGAACCCTAGTTTTGAATATATTTTGGTCTTCAAATAAATCATAGGGTGTTTTGGGATTTTGATCCAAAAAGCTGAGAAGATGAAGTTGTTTGTGGGGTCTCGACTCAGATAACACATAAGGACTCGAGACTGGTGGTTACGAGTCGTAATCTCATGGTCTCGACTTGAGAACTCATAGTCTCGACTCAATGACTCATGGTCTCGACTCGAGAACTCATGGTCTCGACTCATGGTCTCGAGTCAAAATTAACAGTCTCTAGTCAAAATTTTATTATCTGAGTCATGATGCTGTTGACCTGTTCTGATTGTTGACTTTATGATTTGAAAGTTTCATACAAATATATAACTGTAAATGTTTCTAATGCATTTTTGTTTTATGCAGAATATGGATTTGAAATTCATTTCTACATACAATCAAGCAGGGTACTTGGCACCACCTCCGGAGAAACACAAGAAGATGTACACTTCATTGATCAAGGGTCTCAACAGTTGTAGAATTGTTCACGCATTACGAGAAAATCCAGTAGTTTACGAAAGTCTCATTTAAGAATTTTGGAAAAGTGCAAGGATTGAAGTTGTTGAAGGAAAAGGAGTTATTGTTGCTGACATTCAAAAGAAGGCTGTCACTGTGACTGAACAGATGATTCGAGAAGTATTACAGTTCAATGACCAAGAAACAGATTCCATTGAACTTCCAGTTGGAACTGTGGAAGCAATATTACCTCGATTGAGTTATGAAGGGAAGTATCCGCCTCTGGTAAAGAAATTTGTGCATCCTTATTGGCGTCTTTTGGTGCACATGTTTATGTTGTGTATGACAGAAAATAGAGGAGGTACAGATCAATTAAATATCACACAGTCTGCTGCTCTTGTTTGTGTGATAACGAACGAGCCTTTCAATTATTCAAAGTATATTTTGGGAGCGATGAAGAGAAATGTGTTTGGAGTCAGAAAGGACAAGTTTCTTATGTATCCAAGGTTCTTGCAAATGATTTTTAATGCTTGCTATCCAGAGTTGGAGAGATCTGGAAACACATTGGAGTTGAAGCCCATGGGTCCAGCTTGTTTTGGTGCTCTCACTCCAAAGAAGGGTACTGAAAACAAATTTGAAGGTTTAATTCCATTAGAGAAATTTGGTCAATTTGCAGAGACTGAAGATGTAGCTGATAATCCAGTAATAGCGCAACCTGTTCCAGTGAATGATGCGCCAATCAATGCACCTGCAAATGCTATAGTTGCTGAAGAACATGACATTCAAAGGGATATTGAAGATGAGCCTGAGACAGAGATTTTAACAATCAACTCTGACGATGAAGGCATTGAGATTATGTGTGATTCTGGAGAAGATGAAGAGCTTCCTCCTGAAGCTGAAGCTGATACTGCTGTTTCTGCTGTTCCACCTGTGATTTCTGCTGAAAATTTGGCTTTGCTGTTAAAGTCTGTAACTGATAAGATGGGAAATCCTCCTTCTGATCTTCCAGTATCAAGTGAAGAGCCTAGTGAGAACCCAAAGGATCCTGATTCCCTGCCATTGAAGCAGAAAATGAGGGATCCTCGACTCGGAATGTATGTTGAGCAAAACAAAGATCAATCCATGAATATTGCTGAAGATGATGATGGTTTGTATGACTTCGATTTTGAGAAAAGTGTCACTAATACCACCACCACTACTGAAGATATCTTTGAGTTTGATGCTGACACTCAAAGAAATGATGTGGATACCACCACTGCTGATGTTCAAGTTACAACTGTTGATACTGATTCTGTTATTGATACTATGCCACTTGGTATTTCTGAATCTGCAGGTCCTTCTAGAGTTGTTCATGACTTACCTAGCAGTTCAAGCGGTAAGAGACCTGAAGAACCGTTGAGGATGCCATTTGATGATGACTCAAGTGATGATGATGAGTTTATTAGCATGAGGGAGATGAAGAAACGACTGGTTGTGCTTGAGCAAGATTCAATTCACAAAGATGCCAAGATTATCCAACTTGAAGATACTATAGTGAAGAAAGATCAACAGATTGAACAGCTTCAAGGAGATGTTAGTTTGTTGTTCAATATGGTTTATGATTTACATGGAAAGTTGGAGAAGAAATTTGGGCAAGAGTTTTCTGATCCAACTGACGTTGAAAAAAGAAGAAAAGCTTTCGATAAGGATGATGCTGAGAGAAGTGCTGCTATGGAACAATACTTCAAAAGAGTTACTGATCCAGCGGCAGACAAAGAGAAGGCTGAAAGAATTAAAAGGAAAAGGGAGTTTGTAATTTTTAAGAACAAGAATCTAAATCCAGATGATGATGATGCTCATGCAACTCACCATTTAATGGATGTTGGTGAAACTCTCTATGATAAAATTGGAAATCGTTCTGGTGTGGTTAGCTGGGGATTTGATCATGATCGCAAAAGATGGTGGATAAAGAGAAAAGTTGGTCCTGTCGAGTGGTACAAACATCCAGGCCAGTTTCAGTCTTCCACACGGGTTTTACATCAACTTCCATCCAATTTGTAAACGCCAAAACATACAAAAACCATAAAATTGCAAAACGTCATTTCTTGGAGATTCAGTTTTGTTCTCAATAAAGTTTAGTTGAATGAGGTGGATAACATTGTTAGACATCTTTCTTAACTAAGAATTAACAATGTTGTTCATCTCATACAGCAAAACAGTATTGAGTTTAGCATGACCAAAATTAGAGGTTTAAGGTAGTTTTATTTAGTGGCGTTGTTTTTCTCAGTAAAACGCCAAAAAGTTAAAAAAAAATAAAAAATGGCAAACATCGTTTCTTGGGTATTCAATATTGTTCTACGTAAAGTTTCGCCGAATGGATTGTTAGCTGAGGGGTGTAACTCAATAACATTTTGCTGCATGAGATGGACAAATTTTCAAGAAAAAGAGGCTGATGTCAGACTTATGTCATTTTCTGTGCTTTGTTCTTGATGAATATTTGAATGGCATGAAGAGACGGATGACACTGATGAGTGGGTTGAAGATAAAGATGAACATCAAACAAAAAACTCACATCATTTTGTGCTTCCAAACGGCCACAAAAAAGCTACTTCAACAATAAAAAAAAACAAAATGAATCATACCAAAGTTAAACCGCTAGTGAAGATGTTTCAAAAGAAGAAAGATACTGGTGATAGTGAAGATTTGGAAGATGAATTTGTTTCTATTTTTTTTAATTTTCTTTTTCAATTGTTTGTTATGTAATTTTCAGCTAAGAACAAAATATATTATTTCTCAATTTTTTTTAATAAAACGCCACGCAGACAAATGCTTGTGAAACGCCATCATGCCATAAAAAGCCCAAAAACTCCCAAACTATAATAAAATTACTTTGGACAAGTATTATTAAAAACTCAAAAAAAAGTATAAAACAAGGTACACGAGAATAGAACAAAGTGTCATCTTTATCTAAACCACATTCAAAAAACAAAACGCCAAAATCTCGAAAAGGTAACTACAAACAGTAACTACAAAGAGTAAACTGAAACGATAAACAGATGAAGTTGAACAAACTGTAACTAGAAAAAAGTAAACTGAAGCGACAGAAACTTTATTAATAACATGTATTATATTAAAAGCCACTCCACGGGAAATTGGATTTTTTGATCTTTTCAAAACGCCATAATTACCTATCACTTTATAGACTGCATCCTACATGCGCCAGAAAAAAAGTCATTATAAAAGTAGAACATGTAAACACAACTTAAACACTCTACACATTATCTAAAACGCCACAAAACAATATCTATGTGACACAAAAACAATTAATTCAACGAGACATATCCAAGAAAAACAGTAAAACGCCATGTAGTTAATGAATCTAATTAACGCCAAAATAATCTTAGACGCCAAAAAATGAAGCAGCATGTGACACGAAATTGGGAAAAATGAAGATTAAAAAGACAAAAAAGCCCCTCGAACACTGATTATATCCCACGCCACGTGTTCCATCAGGATGCGTTCTCACCGTTCTCACACTTTATAACGTTTTCTCCTAATCACGTACCTATATATATATATATAGTGCAATTATTGGAAGAAAACTCATAGTTATTGAGAAAACCAAGGAAACTCTAGCATCCCAACAGTTTTTCCTTTTGAAAAATTAACACATGTAATATACATATTCTAAGAGTTTTGAGCAAAAAAAAAAAATAAATAAACGTCGAGAGGATATTAAAATATAAAAAAGTTTTAAACAACGCGACTGTAACATATGTTACACATGATTGTTACATATGTGATGTGTGAAATATGTCTTAATTAAATTCAACAAGTTTTAAAATTGGAAAACACGTAAACCACACACTATCGGCAAGTGTACCAGTCATAACTAGTAAAACAAGTAAGTCCGAGTTATCAAATCGTGGACACAATCTAGCGACTTTTGATACTAGACCTCTATAGAACCCTAGCCTAATAATTTGGTTTTGTTTTGAGAAAAATAGTTTTTTAAACTAACAATTAAATAAAGCAAATAAATCAACACAAACAAAAAGAGAATAGAAAACTCGAGACACTTAGAGAGAAATTCAGATGCTATGAGGAAACAACTACCTAGGTCTAGAATCCTACCTATAATCTACAACTCTGGATTGGACAATGGAATGGCTACCGGATTCCTAAAATACACCTAACTCAAGAAAACCCTAAAGACTGCAAGATCACCTCCCGGTCTCATTAACAACTCTCGAAAGATCCTAAGAAGGACATGCGAATCACCGGCTACTAGTTTGGATCACCTCCCGATCTCACCTCACTAGGAAATGCTAAGGTACCTAAATGACTCGCTTACCTCCCGGTCTCGCTAATCACAACACACCCTAAAGCATGAAGAGGTAATCTAAGGTTGTTGATAATAACTCAAGTTTACTAGGAAAACTAAGGCAAATAAGCAAGGATTTCTTCCCGGTCACACCTTTACCTAAAACCTAAAAACTAGACAAACCGACACTCTATCTCCTCCCGGTCTTAAGAGTGTCTAAACCTGACTTGCAAGGTTGCTTAAAGGGTTATCTAAGACAAGAAACCACAAGATCAAACCACTAACACAAAGTCTATGGAAAAATCCTGCAAAACCCTATGTTTGTAACTACCAAAGCAACAAACTAGAGAAAGCGCAAAGCACCGATCATGTAAATCGATTACTAATAACATTCATACGCATTATCATCAACCACACATAGATATTTTACCAAAACATTAAGCCAAAATTGTATTATCCAAAACCGAAAGTTGTAAATCACAAAATAATCATCAAATCAACCTAGGTAGCCTAAAGGTTTAGCTATTCATGTTCATAAATGAATCAAACACATAAATGAAACAAACACAGGTTTCATGTTCAACAATTCAGAAAACATGTTAAGAAAAGTAATCAAAACAATGCAAAACATGAATTCTATGGTGAAACAATGAATAAACAAGTGTAAAATCGAACCCTTAGCTCTAAGTTTCAATCCTTCAATCCTTAGCCTTGTTATCTTGAAGAAAAGCTCAAAAATATTCTCTACACTGCTGTGGTTCGTTTGGTTTGTGAATATATGAAACCTTACGGCCGATAGGGTCTAAAAACTTAATTTTTTTAGTTTTTCGCATGCCTTGTGGACCGTAAGGCTAATGCCTTGTGGACCGTAAGGGACACCGCTTTTTTCTTTTCCGTTATAGCCTTGCAGACCGTAAGGCTTTGGCCTTGCAGTCCGCACCGGGGGGGGGGGGGGTCTAGAAAAACTCAACTTTGGATCTTCTCATCGAGCTACCCAAATTCATATATTATACGCCCTGTAACTCATTTCCTAACTCAAGATACGGCTGTTTGAAGTTCACACTCTTTTCTACGCACTGTTTTTCCTCAGTTTTACCTTTATTCTTCAGTTCGCCTCGTTTTCTCAATCCAAATGCCTGATTTTCCGCCATGTCCTATAAAGCCATGAAGTAATCAAACATGTATCGAAAACATGAGAAAATCACATATGAACTTATTAAAGTGTAGGAAACTTAATTGCGTATAAAATAAAGCATATCAATATGTTATGCAAAAATTTGTTTAATTAAAAAAAAATTGGTCGGCACATTTTTTATTTTTTATTATTGTTATTTTTTTGCTCAAACCCCTTAAAAACTTGTATATTACATTTGGAATTTTTTTTTCAAAAAAAATGTTAGGAGGTTAAAGTTTCCTAAGTTTTCACAATAACAAGGGTTTCTTATATATCGTTTCCCTATATATATGTGTGTGTGTATATATATATATATTTGTTATTAGTATTAATATTTTATTATATATATAATAATATATATTCACATATACAACTCTCACATACACACACACCACCACTACCACCAGCCCCGCCACCGTTATCACCAACACCAGCCATCACAATCACAACTGTAGATTCCTGACGTCAGATCATAAACATGCCGAATTCTACGTCTAAACGATTCATTGTGCGGAATCCGTTGAACTGAGTCGTAATCATGAACGAATTCTAAATTTAAACGTATAAGTTCATTAACATACAACTCTAAGTACAAATGAACAAGTTTCACCTTTAGTCGACTCCTTTATAAAGGGCGTGTAATGAGAGGACTTGCTTACAAATGAGCATGACAAGGGTATTTATAGGGACATGTGATTGAGCATCCCCACCCTTGTGCGCGTCATGGGATCTATAGAGCATGACGCTCCTTAGAGCGCATGACCTTATGTGCAAGGTCATGCTCATGTACTCTAATATCTCTTATACTCTCTAAACTCTCCATAACTCACCATATCCTATCAAAATCTCTATCTAAAGATATACAGACTCAAGACTCAATATACGTGCACGATTTCTATGCTATGGACATACGAAATATGCACTAACAGTCTCTCCGTTGGACATAGCTATAAATCTTTGATTAGCAGTCTTGATCTGCTTGGATAACATCTTCAAGTGAAACCGAAGTCTCCCCCTCGAATGATACTATGGATCTTTATCTTTCAAATTTAACACTGACGTGCCATCACACGTTTCCACACACAAACAGTTTCTCAGTAGTCTCGTTGGTCCGGTTCAACATTCAACATTATCATATTACTATGGATGATTTTGACGGAAAATATTTTTGGATTTCTAATATTGAATTTCATAAATGTAAACATGTAAACATGCAAAAATCAAATATTTACAGTTTGTATTTTTGTGAGAATATCTGCCAAAGGATCATATCTGTTATATTGAAACTTATCAGATGTACCGTTGATATAAAAACACTAAGTCTCAAACATTTCACGTCGATTGTTACTATTGTTGTCTACCTAAGCTTATACAATCCATTTTCGCAATGTTTCCTGATATTTAGTAGTTTATTAGAACAACATATATTCTATGGACCCCACAACTTTTGTTTTATCCCTTTCATCATGCAAATTGTAAGGTCGCCTACCGAACCTCGAACACTCAAGACTAGGAACACGAAACACCCACTCACGCGATGTGCGGAATCCACCACGTGATGCAAACCACTGCGAGGAACATGATGTAGAAGGTGTAGAAGAACAGATGATGATGATTGACAATCTGTGAATCTACAAAGTATTCATAGATTCATAATACACACAAGAACACACAGCTAGGGTTTTGCCTCACAGAGAGAAAACTTGCACAAAAAGATATTCCCCAAAAAGTCTTATCTTGCATTTCATTCACTAAGTATAAATACAAGATTATGTTCAGACACATAAGTCCTTACAAGAAACACTAGTCCGAATATGTTACTTAAACAAATGCCGACACTAAAATATTATCAAACTAAACAAATACTATCAAAACAAATTCGGACTAAACATATAGTTGCATCTCATTACCAGGGGGGACCTAAGCCCAGCTCAAGGTGGGCGGGCGCACCCCCGGGAAAAAAAATTTAGTGCTAAGTTCCGTCGAAAATCCCGTCCGCACCCCTTGAATTTTTTCGTCCGTACCCCATGGAATTTTCCGTCCGCACCCCTTGGAATTTTTCGTCCGCACCCCTTTAGGTAAAAAGTGTTATCAATTTATATTTTAAAAATATTCTTTAGTAAACTCTTATTTTATAAAAAATACTACCTAAATTATATTATTTTTAATACCTAAATAACTAAACCCAAATGCCCAATACATTTAACTAGCCCACTACTAAGTCTTAGCCTATTAAACAAACCCAACAAATCAACAATATTTCAAACTAAAATAAAATAAACAAGCCCAAAACCCTTACATATTCTATCCTGCTCTCTTTATCGTCCTTGCACGGCAGCAACCAGAACATCAACAGCGACAACAGTGAACAGTCAGCCGCCGCATACCACCGTAGTCAGACACCATACCACCGCCGATCAAACACGGGTAAGTTTCTTTGTTATTTTTGATGATTTTTGGTTGATATTATCCACCTCCAGTAGCCTATTATAACCGCATCCTAACCATAGTAGTGTGACAACTGTCAAAATTCCAGGTATCCGTACAACTATTAAACCATGATTAGTGCTTAATGACTGTGCTGAATTACAATTAATGATTTGAATTGCTTTCTGATTATTGCTTTGTACATACATGTGCATCACATATTGCTTAATGTCATATCATTATTGCATGAGAGCTTTATTGACTCAAATGATGCATTAAATACAATTAGCACAGTTATCAGACAAACCAGGAAAATGCTGACAGAATTCAGTGCATAGACAGACAGTGTGTTGAGACACAAAATGAGCCAGAAACTAAGTATTACACTAGTATAGTGTGTAGGAAAGTAAGAATCATAAAACTGCCTTCCTAGAGATAGTTTAAGTGCTGGAAAGTGCCTAAAACTCACATAAACTACAGAATTCTGCAGAAAATCAACAAATTCAGCATTTAAACCCTCTAATATCATGCAGAAATATGGTTAAATGGTCCTGAATACTTTCCTAAGTGTCGGGAATCAAAAGTGTCACAAAAAGGTACATAAAGCACACTAAATTGCATAGTTTAGCACCTTAACGAACCGGTAACCAACCGAACAACCGGACACTACCCGAAACACCAAATTTCCACTAGAAGCACTGTTTTAACATTACCAAGCTAGTTATGATCCCCGAACATCATAACACTACATAAATATCTAGTAACTAAAGTATCTAACTAAATACTTACATTTTAACCATAATCTAACTAATGTTTAAAACCTAAGCCTACTACCCCCTCCCCCCACCTATGAAATCGGCCAACTGGCCCCCACATTGAGATTTCTTTTTATTTTATAATAGATCTTGTTTATGATTTCCTAAACACATTACACAATGGAAGAACACTAGAAATGGATTATAAATAAAACCTAAGTGTTCTAAGCTTCATAACTACACACACTAAAACACACACAACTTTCTCTCCTCTCCCTCTTGTGCTCTCGACCGAAACCACAACCACCATCATCACCATCATTCACTCATCTTCTATACATTCCAAGCACATCCAAAGGTGTTAGAGGTTACATAAAGAAGCTAGGAGCTTTCGGGAGTTCAAGGACCTCCTTCATTTGCTATTAACCTCTCTATTTCTTCTCTTGATCATCCCTAGCCTTGAGCTAGTGGTAAGAACATCCTACACTCCATTTTACATCATATCTAAGTGGTTAAAAGATGTAACATGTTTATTATTATGAAGAACACCAAGAATCACAAGAAAGAAACTTGAACATAAGCTTAAATCATGAAGAAATCTTGATGAATATGAGTTGTTATGCTTGATGATTGTTGTTCATACATGTATTTGATGTTGATCATCATATGATCTTGCTAGATCATGATTAAAAACATAATCTAGACAGATGAGAGGATGAAAATGTCGTAGGATCATAGATCATCCTCATAAGAAACATGAACTTGAAAGAATATATGGTTTTCTTGTAAAATAATGATCAAAGTAAGTTGTAATACTTGTTGATCTAAAATTTCATGGATGATTTCTCAAGAAACCAAGTTAAAAATACAAGTTTTACTTAATCTTGGTTCTTAAACAAATAAACCTTACAGGCAGTTGGATTACGACATTATGCCACTGATTCTGACGATGATACAGCCATGTCAACTGCACCATCTCCTCTACACAACTTTGAGCTTGATCATGAGCTAGACTTTATTCCTATTGATCAGCCCGATGCTGCACCTGCTGATCCAGAGCAGATACCTGCTCCTGAGCCTTTACCTGATCATGACCCTATTCCATTTGGCTTACCTGATATTGCACCTCTCATACCTGATCCAGTTCCTGAACCCGCTGACCCTCCTGTTATTGAGCCAGTCATTCCTCCACTTGCACCTACACCCGTTGATGTTGCTCCTTTTCACCTAGTGGAGTCCGATGTTCACCGTGTTGATCTCCCTATTGTTTTCTTGTAGGATATACCCGCACCCCATCCAGGGGAAGGCACCTCAGGCCAACAGCCCAGCTATGACCCTCATGTTTCAGCAGCTTTTACCCATATACCTCAGTCTGCACCTTTTGCTCATTTTACTTCTTCACCACTTGATGAGCCACTCAGATGGTTCCCACCGTACACCATGCCGATTTCTGATCCCTACCATGCCTCGCACTTTACCGGTTATACACTGGATGAGTTACTTCTATCATTACAGCACCAGTATGAGATCATGAGTCGCAGGATTTTAGAGCTTGAGATGACACCGCGTCCTTTGCCATGTCCGTGTCAGCCTGCTTTTGTTTCCCCTAGTTCATCATCATCCCCATTTTCACATCCTACTGCACCGCTTACTCCATTTCCTGAGTTTGACACTCGATTTCTTACCGTGGAGCAGCAGATCAGTTATCTGTTGCGTCATGTTTATGATCTTGAGGAGGAGCTTGCGCATATGCGTAGCTTGCTTTTTGTTCCTCCACCTCCTCCACCACCACCATCAGCATAGCCGGTTTTTGGTTTTATGTAGGTAGCTACTTTTGATGAGAGCACCGCTATTGAGCTGAGCTAATGAAGCCTTTTGGAGATCACCTTTTTTATCGTATGACTGTTGTAGGCTGATAGACATTTTGGACAAGGGTAGTGTGACCCTGTGATCCTTTTTGATACGATGCTTTTGTAAAAAAATGTAACAATATTGGTGGTCGATGATTAATGAAAGCTCAATCGTAATGTTCTCATTAAATACATTGTTGAATTTCATGTTTGTGCTATTATTGTAATAAGATTGCTTGTTATGATGATTACTTATATACCTATGTATATACACACCTAGGTCGTATTCGTATAATAGATGCTTATGTGCTTCAGTCTTTAATAAGACCTGACCTATACAATCTTCTTTATAGAAGATGCCTCCTCGAAGGAACAACCAGTTGCCCACAACAGAGGCAGAACTGCAAGAACGGATTTCACAGGCAATCGCACAACATGAGGCCATACGCTCTGAACACAACGGAGGTACATCAGGAAATAACCCACCTCACGGTAATGTTTAAGTCACTTAAGACACATTACGATACGTTTGGACATTCCATGTGTGTTTGCTAATGCTTCCTGTGAATGATGTTGCTTATACAGGCTGTACTTACAAGCAGTTCCTTGATTGCGAGCCTCTGAACTTTGACGGCACTGGAGGTGCTGTAGCTTTCGTAAGATGGGCTGAGAAGACAGATATTGTGCTGCGGATGAGCAAGTGTGCGCCCGAGCATCAAGTTACTTATATTTCTGGACTATTCCTAGACGGAGCTCTATCATGGTGGAACCTTCCGGTTCACACTCTAGGTGAGGTTGCAGCATATGGTTTGACTTGGGATGAGATGAAAGAACTAATGCGCAAGAAGTACTACTCGAGAGCTGAGATTCAGAAGTTGGAAAGCGAGTTTCGGAATCTGAAGATGGATGGTCCTAAGATTGCTGAGTATGTGCAGAGATTCCATGACCTGTCTCGTGTTATCCCCTACATGGTAGAGCCAGAATTCAAGTGAGTTGAACGCTTCATTTGGGGACTGGCACCCCAAATTATGAGCATGGTGACTACTTCGAAGCCTCTAAAGATCACTGAGGCCATTGATTTGAGCATGGCATTGACTGAAGAAGCAATTAGATTGAATAAGTTTTCGATCTCTGAGGGAAAGAAGAAGGAGACTCATGTCGAGTCGTCAGGAGAGAACAAGAGGAAGTTCTTGAATTTCAAGAAGGGTAAACAAGGAAACAACAACAATGCTGGTAAGCGGAGAGATGCGAACCCACCAGCCGAGGTTAGGACTAGTGCTGCAAGTTTAGAAAACAAGGGGAAGGGATACATGGGCACCCTGCCCAAATGTGATGTATGCCAGTTCCATTATGCCGGCCAGTGTAGGTTTAGGAAATGTGAATCATGTGGAAAGAGTGGTCATTCGAAGGAAACGTGCGGGGCTGGCAATGGTCGGGGGAATGGTGGTCAGAAAGGTAATGGGTGTGACATCTGTGCTTGTAATCATTGTAAACGGTTCAGTTATCAATGAAATAAAGTTATTTGATCCCAATTATTTGTTTGTTTATGTTTTACATTTTTCATGTTTTGATTTCTATCCAATTTCAAACTCTATCTCGCTTTCTAGAGAGTTATACGCAAACTGTTGCGTAAACGTAATCGGTTTAAAGCGATAAATACTCCGGGACATCAACATATGCTTAACATACCTTAAATAACCATTACATAACATAGAAATAAGTTTTAAAGGCTTTGGTATGGCAAAATCAAGTTAATTCGCTTACAGGGACTAAACTTGACAAACTGTGAAAGTATGCCAATTTGAACTATAACGGATGTTCCGAAACATGGCCATAAGTTAAACACACCTTAGATATCCTTTTCATAGCTTAGAAATGGGCTTTGAGAGGTTCGGTCTGTTAAATTAACTTTATGCTCAATCAGGGACTAAAAGCGTCAAAAAGTGCACAAGTTTGCATTTTCGCGCATAACTTACGTTCTGAATACATCCGGAGATCCAAAAATTTATGTAAGCATTAAAATATTTTATTTTAGTGTTTGGCATAAGAAAAATCCATTCGTCGCGCAATTTGGATCGTTTTTCGCGCTTATGCGCATTCCGTCGTAATTAAGCAAACATCGCGATCATACGACCAAACGAACCGACATCCGGCATATTTTTGAGCATGCTTCATGTTCCCTATACTTTAACATCCTTATAGAGCTTAAAAATGGGTTTGACGGGTGTTAGAAGTGCCAAAACACAATCATACGCGCACAGGGGCCAAAGCTGTCAAAATGCAAAATATGCTGGTCTGCAGGGTCCTTACGGACCGTATGGACATGCTTACGGTCCGTAAGCAACCCCCAGATCAGCAGAAAGTGCTTTCCAGCTTGATCCAGCTTTTACCCACTTGTGCATATGGTTTTTGGGTTTCTATGGGCTGGTTTGTGTGCCCATCAAGGTACCAAATCAGAATGTGGCAAGTGTACGGCTTAGATCGTGCCCCCTTCTCCAAGAAATGATCTTAACGGTAGTGCTACACCTATAAATACCCACCTTGTCTTGCCCATTTCCCTCACATTTGAATCTGATTCTACACTCTCTAAGTGGAAGTATATGCTTCCTACCTGAGAGTGAATCGGGTTCGAATCTTGCGGGGACCTTCTGTAAGTATTCTTTCTCGTTTATCGTTCGTTTTAGCGTTAAAGTCAAACTGTGTTTGACTTTCTGCATTGACCAGTTTATGGTCAACGCGAAGTTCATTTGAACTTCATAACGTGAGCGTAATCACGATGGTTATAGCCCCTAGTGACTATACCTACTGATTACCACGTTATCTAGGCTCAGTGACGAGTCGTAGTTTCGGGCAAAATGCGTGTTCGTGCGTATTTTGTAACCAAACTACTCTAGGGTATCAAAACCGTTTGTTTTGATATAAAAACCTGTTTTCTAACTTGACTAAACATGTTCTAGCATGTTTAGCTCGTCACTTTTAGATTTGTGTTTGTCTAGGGTCGTAAAGGTAAGCGATCTAATCAATCGCTCATGCTTTCGAACCCGACCCATTTGGTCGATCATTAGGATCCGACCAAACACTTCAGGTGACCTTAGTAGTATAGGGAATAACCTTCCGAGGTTATACCTTATGGTCACATCGTTTGAATAGTTGTATGATAAGTAGTTCTTATGCCTTAGGTAAATTACCAAAATGCCCTTTTTAAGTCAAAATTCATTTTAAGCCTATGTAACATAACTTTTGGTATCTAAACTGATTTAGTAACAATATTAGACATGTCAAGGCATATCTTACTTGTCATAGGGCTTGTTAGGCGTTCCAAACGCGTTTTACGCGAACGACGCGTTAAAGTAGCATAAGCTACCTAAACGGGTCATAACGGGTCAAAAGCACTTAGGATAAGTTTCGTTTTAGTATGTAGGCTTTGTTAAACCATATTACATGAGTTCTTATACTCATTTGGTTTACGAACCCTCATGCTACCCGATCCTCCGATTAGGTCCGTCTATTAATGAAGTTACCTATATTAGGTGCCGTTTGATTCCGTAACCTTCTAGCTTTGCTTAGTGGATATCTAAAGTCTATTGAGCAATCTCAAGTGAGTACATAGACCCCTCTTTTACTGTTTTTCAAACATTTTGGGGTGAAACACATGTGCCTACTTGTTATTTTCATGTTTTCCATGTTTTCATATCATATACTTGCTATGTTCATCAGTACACTTATAGTACATAATTTCATTGTGTTTTTGCTATGTATGTCCTTTGTAGCATACTTAGTACATCGTTTTACATGACATTTTATGCTATGTATGTTCACCATACTTAGTGCATTTGTTTTTCATCACATGCTATGTATGTCCTTTTTGCCGCATACTTAGTACATTTTCATCACATGCTTACATTTTGATATGACATTTGGTTTGTTAAGTGGGACCATATACATTCATTAACTTTGATCACGCCGCTCGTTAGTAGGTAATGGTACCATAGGAATTGACAACTCCCGTTCCTGACATCCTAGGTATGTTTGGATGAAAGGAATGACCGAATCCGATAAAACATAAAACATATACACCTTTAATTTGTTTAAAGGCTTATCACCACAGTCACAAGGTTTGGATGTATGCATTTTTAACAATACCGCATAAATGTTTGTATTCAGTATAGCATGCATTTCCACAAGACATAATGTTGATTTAAACCACGTTTTACTTCAATACATTGTTTTGTGCATTTTATCTGTGGCTCAGTAGATGTGTATATATATATATATATATATATATTTCACTTGCCATACATGACATTTTGTTTACACATTACATAGTGGACATTTGACATAGACATTTTGATATTGATATACATATTTCATGGACTGCATTTTGACATGGTTTACACAAAGACATTTGACAAATGGTTTAGACATGGGCAATTTACATTGGTGGTTTGTTTGGGTAAAGTGATTTAAGTAATGAGGCGAGTGTAATATGATACAAGCATGGTGGATACGCCGCTGGTACTTCCTATATATAAGTGCTTGTATGGTATTACATATCGTAGCGTTGTTTGAATCATTTCAATTTTGACATATAACATTTCATACAAATAACATATTTTTCAAGACATTGTTTAACAAACAACTCATTTTATACAAAACCCATTTTACTTGGTTATTCATTTAACCTCACATTATTCTTTTACATATTATCTACTTTATCATCGCTTTTCAAAAGATTTATAAAACAAAACAATTAACAAGGTTCACGACTGACTTTTGTTAAACAACTTTTCTTAAACTTAAGTCATGAATCCTATTTTTTCACAAAACCTATGTATCTCACAGGCATTTTTATGCTGACGTACCTATTTTCACATGTGTTTCAGGAGCTGTTGCTTAGGATGATCGTGACACTAGGGCGGACCTGTGCCTTAGAGACTTAAAATAAAGATAGACTTAGTTTAATTATGTTGTGTACTCTTTGGTTCTTGTTTTGAAACAATGTATTCCACCTTTGGTTGTTGAATAAAATGAAATTTTAATTACCATGGTTGTGGAACAATAATTCTGTTACAACACTCCCCGACGTTTCCGCCACGATTTGATGTTTTACGTGGTCGGGGTGTGATAGAAGAGTTGGTATCAGAGACAATGGTTATAGGGAATTAGGTTATTAGTAATGCTTTGACCTAGACTATAACCTTTCTAGGAACCCAACGCAAGATGTCTTGTGTTTAGATCTTAAAACATGCACTTCACCTATCCTTAGGTGATCACCAAAACAAGAACCCAATTTTCTAAAACAATTTTTGAAAATCAATCATCTGTTTTTAAATGATTTGTTGTAAGGTTTTGAACTCTTTGATTTTTCATAATGATTTTGAAAATTTACCATCCATTTTTGAATGATTCTTTTGGCCTTGTGCCTTCCAAGTTTTCAAAATCTTGTCAAAGTTTTGGGTTCTAAATAATGTGAACACGTGCAAACTAGAAGAGTGAATGCCTGTACCCTGGGTTTTCTGTCTAAGGCTAGAGTGTTCGTACAAATCCACATAATCGGACCAGTCACTCTTACCTGGGAACTCTTGGGGTGAGTGTTCACTTATAGGCGAGCATGTCTTCGCTAAGCATTATTTTTGGACCCATTTACTTTGACTAGTCACTGTGTGTCGTTTGTTTGCTTTGTGATACAGACGAATGACCACCCTCTTTGCTTTTGTCGATTTTTGTTTCACCTCATTCTTTTCACCTAATCATCTCACTCGTTCCTTTCATGTTTCCTCTTTTAGAATGCCTCCTCGGCGCGAAAATCCGCTACCAAATGCCGAACTGGCAGAAATCATCGCGCAGCAAATGGCTGCTGCGTTCCCAAATCTTATTGCTCAATGGAACCAAGCCAACAACAACAATAATGCTCCATGCAATTTCAAGAGTTTTAACTCGGCTAAACCACTCAAGTTTAGTGGTACTGAGGGAACAACTGGGCTTCTTCAATGGTTCGAGAGCATTGAGAATACTTTCCGTCACGTTCAGTGTCCTGATAATCGCAAAGTCGAGTTTGCTTCCAGTGTATTTCAGAAGAGGGCGCTTACATGGTGGAACGAGGTTATGAGAGACCGTGGTGCTGAGGTTGCTTTAGCACAAACATAGGCTGAACTTAGGACTCTTATGATGAGGGAGTTTTGTCCTCGTCATGAGCTGCGAGCTTTAGAAAGGGAGTTTGATGATCTGAAACAGGATAGTGGCGAGCACCGGGCGTATACTGATAGATTAGAGGAGCTGAGTTTGTTATGCCCAACAATGGTTACCCCACTCGAGAAGGCTATCGAAAGGTATATCGATGGTCTGCCTGACTCCATACAAGACACTGTTACTGGTAGTAACCCTACCATAATCCGTCAGGCAATCGAGCTATCTGCGACATTGACCGAGTCGCAGGTTCGAAGGGGTAAGCTGCATAGAAAGGGGGACAAGGGTAAGAAGCAGGCGTCTGATCAGAGTGAAAGCAAGAAGGGTAAGAACAAGAAGGGTAAGGATTCAGGTTCCTCGAAGAATTCAAGGAAGCGTAAGGCTTCCCAAAACTACGCCGTTACTGCACAGGCAAATCAAGCTGCACTAAATCAGCCAGCGCAACCTCCATCAAAGAAGCGGTATGAAGGGAATGCACCTTTGTGCAATAGGTGTAATAGTCATCATCAACAGAAACTTCCGTGCCGTTTCTGTACAAACTGTGGGAAGTCTGGACACCTTGTAGAAGTTTGTCGTTCTGCCCAGGTCGCTCGAAATCCGGCTCAACAGGTAGCTCAACAACCTGTTCAACAGCAAGCTGCACGACCTCACTATCCTCCTGGCTCGTGCTATAATTGTGGAGACCTGACCCATTATCGAAACCAGTGTCCAAATCTGGTTAATGCGAATCCGAATCAGGCTCTAGCTCGAGGTCGAGCTTTTAACATAAATGCACAAGAAGCGCAAGCAGACAATGAAGTGGTGAACGGTACGTTCTCTGTTAATAATCAACCCGCATCTATTCTTTTTGATTCTGGTGCCGATAAGAGTTTTGTGTCATTATCTTTTGAGCCTTTGCTTCGCGTGTCTAGAACGAAACTAGGTAAACCCTTGACAGTAGAGGTTGCCAGTGGTGAACCCATTGTTCTTGATTCTGTTCTTCGCAACTGCCAGTTGAACCTTAATAACCATCTTTTCCCCATCGACCTCACGCCAATGCAACTGGGAAGTTTTGACGTTATAGTGGGTATGGATTGGTTAGCCAAGCATCGCGCAGAGGTAGTTTGTTTTGAGAAGATCGTTCGTGTGCCGCTTTCGTCAGGTGAGATCCTACAGGTTCGTGGTGAGAAACCTGCTAGTAGCCTCAAGCTTACGTCTTGTTTTCAAGCTCGGAAGTATATGCGAAAGAACTATGTGGCCTTTTTGGCACATGTCACAGCAGATAAGGGCAAAGGTAAGTCCATTCAAGATATCCCTGTCATTCGGGATTATCCGGAGCTATTTCCTGAAGAGTTACCTGGATTACCCCCAGCACGCCAAGTCGAGTTCCGTATTGATCTCGTACCAGGTGCAAATCCTATTGCCAGATCTCCATATCGTCTTGCACCGTCTGAGATGCAAGAAATGTCTAAGCAGTTTCAGGAGCTTTCTGATAAAGGTTTCATCCGTCCTAGTTTTTCACCTTGGGGTGCTCCCGTTCTTTTTGTCAAGAAGAAGGATGGATCTTTCAGAATGTGCATCGATTACCGTGAGCTTAACAAGCTTAGCATTAAGAATCGATATCCCCTACCTCGCATCGATGATCTCTTTGATCAGTTGCAGGGCGCTTCTTATTTCTCGAAGATTGATCTTCGTTCTGGGTATCATCAACTTCGTGTGTATGAAGAAGATATTCCCAAGACAGCGTTCCGCACTCGTTACGGGCATTATGAGTTCACAGTTATGCCATTCGGTTTGACTAATGCTCCTGCTGTTTTCATGGACTTGATGAATAGGGTCTGCAAGCCTTATTTAGATAAGTTCATCATCGTTTTTATTGATGACATCTTGATTTATTCTAAGACGCAAGCTGATCACAAGCAACATCTTCGTCTTACTCTGGAACTCCTAAAGAAAGAGCAACTTTTTGCCAAATTCTCCAAGTGCGAATTATGGCTTAAGGAAGTTCAATTTTTGGGACATATTGTCAACAAACAAGGTATTCATGTAGATCCCTCCAAGATCAGTGCAATCAAGGATTGGGATATGCCTACTACTCCTACCGAGGTTCGTTCTTTTCTTGGTCTCGCGGGTTATTACCGCCGCTTCATCGAAAATTTCTCGAAGATTGCAGTTCCCCTGACTGCTCTAACTCAGAAAAACAAACCCTTTGAATGGGGTTCTAAACAAGAGGAAGCATTTCAGACCTTGAAACAGAAGCTTTGTGATGCGCCTATCCTATCTTTGCCCGAAGGCAATGATGATTTCATCGTTTATTGTGATGCATCGAAATTGGGTCTTGGCTGTGTTCTGATGCAAAGGAACAAATTCATAGCCTACGTATCAAGGCAATTTAAGGTACATGAGAAAAATTACACCACTCATGATCGTGAGTTGGGCGCAGTTGTCTTCGCTCTTAAAATCTGGAGACACTATTTGTATGGCACAAAATGTGTGGTTTTCACTGACCACAAAAGTCTTCATCATATCTTCAATCAGAAAGAACTCAACATGAGGCAAAGACGTTGGGTTGAGCTTCTGAACGACTATGACTGCGAAATTCGCTACCATCCTGGTAAGGCGAATGTCGTGGCTGACGCTTTGAGTCGTAAAGAACGTGTCAAGCTTCATTGTGTTTGTGTTCAATCTGATATCCAAGCTCGATCTGATATTCAAGCCCGCATCTCTCAGGCTCAACATGCTTGTGTTTCACAAGACTTGATGGGTAAGGAATTACCCTATCATATTAAGCCTGATCTTGAACTGAAGAATGGATCATATTATTTCATGGACCGTTTGTGGGTCCCAAGCCAAGATGTTCTTCGCACCTTGCTTATGGATGAAGCTCATAAGTCTCGTTATTCTGTCCATCCTGGCTCAGACAAAATGTATAAGGATCTTCGTACTCAGTATTGGTGGCCTGGTATGAAGAAGGATATTGCCTTGTATGTTTCAAAATGCCTTACTTGTCTTAAGGTTAAGGCTTAACATCAGCATCCTTCTGGTTTATTGGAGCAACCAGAGATCCCAGTTTGGAAATGGGAAAACATTGCTATGGATCTCGTTACCAAACTTCCGCGCACTAAGAAAGGTCATGATGCCATTTGGGTAGTTGTTGATCGTCTTACAAAATCAGCGCATTTCTTGCCAATCCGTGAGGATTTTTCCGCTGAAGTGCTAGCTAAAATCTATGTGGATGAAATTGTAACTCGACATGGTGTTCCTTTGAACATTATTTCTGATAGAGATGCACGTTTCTCTTCTCGTTTTTGGAGAACCATGCAATCTGCTACGGGGACCCAACTTAATATGAGCACTGCTTGTCATCCGCAATCTGATGGTCAATCTGAAAGAACAATCCAGACTTTGGAGGATATGCTTAGAGCTTGTGTGATCGATTTTGGTGGTAGTTGGGATTCACATCTTCCATTGATTGAATTCTCCTACAACAACAGTTATCACTCCAGCATCAACATGGCTCCTTTCGAGGCTCTCTATGGTCGAAAATGTCATTCACCAGTCTTCTGGAATGAGATCGGTGAGGCTCAGCTTACTGGACCTGACCTCATTCTAGAGACAACAGATAAGGTTAAGAAAGTTCGTGATAACCTTTAAACAGCTCAAAGCCGTCAAAAGAGTTACGCGGACCAAGGACGCAAGCCCATGGAATTTCAAATCGGTGATCGAGTATTACTTAAGGTCTCACCTTGGAAAGGTGTGATTAGATTTGGAAAGAAAGGAAAACTTGCACCTAGATATGTTGTACCATTCAAGATCGTCGAAAGAATCGGTAAGGTAGCCTACAGACTTGAGTTACCTCCTGAACTTGGAAATGTTCATCCAACCTTCCACGTGTCCAATCTCAAGAAGTGTTTAGCTGATGAGAACCTCCACATACCACTTGACGAAATTTGTGTTGATAAAACACTACATTTTGTTGAGAAACCTGTGGAAATCATGGACTGAATAGTCAAATGGCTTAAACACAAGCGCATACCTTTGATTAAAGTTCGCTGGGAATCTAAGCGTGGACCTAAGTTTACTTGGGAACATGAAGATCAAATGAAGGTGAAGTATCCGCATCTTTTCTCACGAGTTTCCTCTAAACAAATTTCGGGACGAAATTTCCACAAGTAGGGGAGACTGTGACATCTGTGCTTGTAATCATTGTAAATAGTTCAGTTATCAATGAAATAAAGTTATTTGATCCCAATTATTTGTTTGTTTATGTTTTACATTTTTCATGTTTTGATTTCTATCCAATTTCAAACTCTATATCGCTTTCTAGAGAGTTATACGCAAACTGGTGTGTAAACGTAATCGGTTTAAAGCGACAAACACTCCGGGACATCAACATATTCTTAACATACCTTAAATAACCTTTACATAACTTAGAAATAGGTTTTAAAGGCTTTGGTATGGCAAAATCAAGTTAATTCGCTTACAGGGACTAAAATTGACAAACTACGAAAGTATGCCAATTTGAACTATAACGGACATTCCAGAACATGGCCATAAGTTAAACACACCTTAGATATCCTTTTCATAACTTATAAATGGGCTTTGAGAGGTTCGGTGTGTTAAATTAACTTTATGTTCAATCAGGGACTAAAAGCGTCAAAAAGTGCACAAGTTTGCATTTTCGCGCATAACTTACGTTCTGAATACATCCGGACATCCAAAAATTTATGTAAGAATTAAAATATTTTAGTTTAGTGTTTGGCATAAGAAAAATCCATTCGTCGCGCAATTTGGATCGTTTTCGCGCTTATGCGCATTCCGTCGTAATTAAGCAAACATCGCGATCATACGACCAAACGAACCGACATCCGGCATATTTTTGAGCATGTTTCATGTTCCCTATACTTTAACATCCTTATAGAGCTTAAAAATGGGTTTGACGGGTGTTAGAAGTGCCAAAACACAACCATACGCGCACAGGGGCCAAAGCTGTCAAAATGCAAAATATGCTGGTCTGCAGGGTCCTTACGGACCGTATGGACATGCTTACGGTCCGTAAGCAACCCCCAGATCAGCAGAAAGTGCTTTCCAGCTTGATCCAGCTTTTACCCACTTGTGCACATGGTTTTTGGGTTTCTATGGGCTGGTTTGTGTGCCCATCAAGGTACCAAATCGGAATGTGGCAAGTGTACGGCTTAGATCGTGCCCCCTTCTCCAAGAAATAATCTTAACGGTAGTGCTACACCTATAAATACCCACCTTGTCTTGCCCATTTCCCACACATTTGAATCTGATTCTACACTCTCTAAGTGGAAGTATATGCTTCCTACCTGAGAGTGAATCGGGTTCGAATCTTGCGGGGACCTTCTGTAAGTATTCTTTCGCGTTTATCGTTCGTTTTAGCGTTAAAGTCAAACTGTGTTTGACTTTCTGCATTGACCAATTTATGGTCAACGCGAAGTTCATTTGAACTTCATAACGTGAGCGTAATCACGATGGTTATAGCCCCTAGTGACTATACCTACTGATTACCACGTTATCTAGGCTCAGTGACGAGTCGTAGTTTCGGGCAAAATGCGTGTTCATGCGTATTTTGTAACCAAACTACTCTAGGGTATCAAAACCGTTTGTGTTGATATCAAAACCTGTTTTCTAACTTGACTAAACATGTTCTAGCATGTTTAGCTCGTCACTTTTAGATTTGTGCTTGTCTAGGGTCGTAAGGGTAAGCGATCTAATCAATCGCTCATGCTTTCGAACCCGACCCATTTGGTTGATCATTAGGATCCGACCAAACACTTTAGGTGACCTTAGTAGTATAGGGAATAACCTTCCGAGGTTATACCTTATGGTCACATCGTTTGAATAGTTGTATGATAAGTAGTTCTTATGCGTTAGGTAAATTACCAAAATGCCCTTTTTAAGTCAAAATTCATTTTAAGCCTATGTAACATAACTTTTGGTATCTAAACTGATTTAGTAACAATATTAGACATGTCAAGGCATATCTTACTTGTCATAGGGCTAGTTAGGCGTTCCAAACGCGTTTTACGTGAACGACGCGTTAAAGTAGCATAAGCTACCTAAACGGGTCATAACGAGTCAAAAGCACTTAGAATAAGTTTCGTTTTAGTATGTAGGCTTTGTTAAACCATATTACATGAGTTCTTATACTCATTTGGTTTACGAACCCTCATGCTACCCGATCCTCCGATTAGGTCCGTCTATTAATGAAGTTACCTATATTAGGTGTCGTTTGATTCCGTAACCTTCTAGCTTTGCTTAGTGGATATCTAAAGTCTATTGAGCAATCTCAAGTGAGTACATAGACCCCTCTTTTACTGTTTTTCAAACATTTTGGGTTGAAACACATGTGCCTACTTGTTATTTTCATGCTTTCCATGTTTTCATATCATATACTTGCTATGTTCATTAGTACACTTATCGTACATAATTTCATTGTGTTTTTGCTATGTATGTCCTTTGTAGCATACTTAGTACATCGTTTTACATGAAATTTTATGCTATGTATGTTCACCATACTTAGTGCATTTGTTTTTCATCACATGCTATGTATGTCCGTTTTGCCGCATACTTAGTACATTTTCATCACATGCTTACATTTTGATATGACATTTGGTTTGTTAAGTGGGACCATATACATTCATTAACTTTGATCACGCCGCTCGTTAGTAGGTAATGGTACCATAGGAATTGACAACTCCCGTTCCTGACATCCTAGGTATGTTTGGATGAAAGGAATGACCGAATCCGATAAAACATAAAACAGATAGACCTTTAATTTGTTTAAAGGCTTATCACCACAGTCACAAGGCTTGGATGTATGCATTTTTAACAATACCGCATAAATGTTTGTATTCAGTATAGAATGCATTTCACAAGACATAATGTTGATTTAAACCACGTTTTACTTCAATACATTGTTTTGTGCATTTTATCTGTGGCTCAGTAGATATAGATATATATATATATATATATATATATTTCACTTGCCATACATGACATTTTGTTTACACATTACATATTGGACATTTGACATAGACATTTTGATATTGATATACATATTTCATGGACTGCATTTTGACATAAACATTTTGACATGGTTTACAAAAAGACATTTGACAAATGGTTTAGACATGGGCAATTTACATTGGTGGTTTGTTTGGGTAAAGTGATTTAAGTAATGAGGCGAGTGTAATATGATACAAGCATGGTGGATACGCCGCTGGTACTTCCTATATATAAGTGCTTGTATGGTATTACATATCGTAGCGTTGTTTGAATCATTTCAATTTTGACATATAACATTTCATACAAATAACATATTTTTCAAGACATTGTTTTACAAACAACTCATTTTATACAAAACCCATTTTACTTGGTTATTCATTTAACCTCACATTATTCTTTTACATATTATCTACTTTATCATCGCTTTTCAAAAGATTTATAAAACAAAACAATTAACAAGGTTCATGACTGACTTTTGTTAAACAACTTTTCTTAAACTTAAGTCGTGAATCCTATTTTTCACAAAACCTATGTATCTCACAGGCATTTTTATGTTGACGTACCTATTTTCACATGTATTTCAGGAGCTGTTACTTAGGATGATCGTGACACTAGGGCGGACCTGTGCCTTAGAGACTTAAAATAAAGATAGACTTAGTTTAATTATGTTGTGTACTCTTTGGTTCTTGTTTTGAAACAATGTATTCCACCTTTGGTTGTTGAATAAAATTAAATTTTAATTACCATGGTTGTGGAACAATAATTCTGTTACAACACTCCCCGACGTTTCCGCCACGATTTGATGTTTTACGTGGTCGGTGTGTGACAATGGGAATGGCAATGGAAATCGTGTTTGAAACGGTAATGGGAATAGGAATAACCAGGGAGGTAATGGAAATCGTGGTGGTTCTAGAAATCAAGCTGGTAACGGAAACCGTGGAGCAAACAACAACCAAGGTGGAAATGGAAACGGAAATGGTCGCGGCCAAGGTTGCTTTAGCTGTGGTGATGTTGGACATTTCAAGCGGGATTGCCCGAAGAACAATCAAGCCCAAGGAAGAGTCTTCAACATTGGAGCTAGGGAAGCTCGTCAAGATCCGAACATAGTCACTGGTACGTTCCCTATCAATCTACACTTTGCATCTGTGATATTTGATACTGGTGCCGACTATAGCTTCGTATCCCTAGAATTTAAGAATATACTTGGGTTAGTAGCCAGTAAGTTGGATGTTCCGAACTCAATAGAACTAGCTAATGGAAAGCTAGTAGAAGCCAACGAAGTGATTAGAGGTTGTGTGATAGAGCTTGGAGAGCGTGAGTTTACGCTCGATCTTCTACCAGTTGAGTTGGGAAGCTTTGACGTGGTAGTTGTAATGGATTGGCTGTCGAGTAACCGAGCTGAGATCGTATGTCATGAGAAGGTCATTCGCATCCTGATGGCGAATGAGGAGACCATTGTGGTACACGGAGAAAAGCATGATACGCCTCTAAGGATTATCAGTTGCTTGAAGGCACGGAGGTTTATGCGAAAAGGATGTGTTGCCTTCTTAGCTCACGTTGTTGATAAAGAAGCCGAATAGCTGAAGCTGGAATATATCTCGGTGGTAAGGGAATATCCTGAAGCCTTCCCCGAAGACTTGCCAAGATTACCGCCCCAGCGACAAGTCGAATTCCATATTGACTTGGTTCCAGGCGCCGCGTCTGTTGCCAAGGCACCCTATCGACTTGCGCCTTCAGAAATACAAGAGTTGTCGACGCAGCTTCAGGAGCTACTGGACAAGGGATTTATTAGACCAAGCTTCTCGCCTTGGGGAGCTCCAGTGCTAATTGTCAAGAAGAAGGACGATAGTTTTCGTATGTGCATTGACTACCGAGAGCTAAACAAGTTAACCATCAAGAATCGGCATCCTTTACCGAGGATTGATGATTTATTCGATCAACTTCAAAGTTTGAATTACTACTCCAAGATCGATCTTCGATTAGGTTATCACCAGCTGCGGATTCAAGAAGAGAGTATACCGAAGACTGCCTTTAGAACTCGTTATGGACATTACGAGTTTCTAGTGATGCCGTTTGGTTTGAAAAACGCGCCAGCAATATTTATGGACTCGATGAACCGAGTTTGCATGCCATATCTCGATAAATTCGTGATTGTATTTATCGAAGATATTTTGATCTATTCGCGGACGAAGGAAGACCATGAGCAACACCTTAGAGCCATTTTAGAGTTGCTCAAGAAGGAGAAACTGTACGCTAAGTTCTCGAAGTGTGAGTTCTGGTTGCGTGAGGTACAGTTCCTTGGCCATGTGGTAAACGATGATGGAATTCATGTGGATCCCACCAAGATCGAGGCGATTAAGAATTAGGAAACTCCGAATACGCCGACCGAGATCTGACAGTTTTTGGGCTTAGCAGGGTATTATCGCAGATTCATTGAGGATTTTTCAAAAATCGCTCAGCCGCTGACCTCCCTTACTCAAAAGGATAAAAAGTATGAATGGGGAGATAAACAAGAAGAAGCATTTCAATTGCTCAAGAATAAGCTTTGCGATGCACCTATTTTATCCCTACCCGAAGGCACCAATGACTTCGTGGTATACTGTGATGCCTCGCGTCAGGGATTGGGCTATGTGCTGATGCAGCAACAGAAGGTTATCGCTTATGCTTCACGCCAATTGAAGGTCCATGAGAAGACTACACCACTCATGATTTGGAATTAGGCGCAGTAGTGTTTGCTTTGAAGATTTGGCGGCATTATCTTTATGGTACCCGATGCACGATCTTTACAAATCACAAGAGCCTCCAGCACATATTCGATTAGAAAGAGCTTAATATGAGACAGCGACGATGGGTAGAGCTGTTAAATGATTATGAATGCGAAATCAAATATCATCCAGGAAAGGCGAATGTGGTGGCAAACGCCTTAAGTCGAAAAGAGAGGATTAAGCCCATAAGGGTTAGGGCTTTGGAGATGATTATTCAGACAGACCTCTCATTGCGTATTCGTGCTGCACAAAGAGAAGCTCTTAAGAAGGAAAACTTAAAGGCTGAATATCTCCATGGGATGGAGAACAAGCTGGTACCCAACAAGGAAGGAACCTTGTGTTTCATGGGACGAATTTGGGTTCCGCTCTTTGGTGTTCTGAGAGATGTTATTTTCGATGAAGCTCATAAATCAAGGTACTCGATCCACCCAGGATCGGACAAGATGTACCAAGATTTGAAGGATTTCTACTGGTGGCCAAGATTGAAGGGCAATGTTGCTACTTATGTTGGAAAATGCTTGACTTGTGCCAAAGTAAAGGCCGAGTATCAGAAGCCTTCAGGTCTCCTACAGCAACCTGAGATACCCATGTGGAAGTGGGAGCAGATCTCAATGGATTTCATAACGAAGTTGCCAAAGACTCCCAGAGGTCATGATACGATTTGGGTAATCGTGGACCGTCTGACAAAGTCTACGCACTTTCTGCCAATCAGAGAAAAGGATAACACAGGTAAGCTAGCTGAGCTGTACCTAAGGGAGATAGTTGCACGTCATGGAGTGCCTATCTCGATTATATCAGACAGAGACGGGAGATTTGTGTCAAGGATTTGGCAATCTTTCCAAGAAGCGTTTGATTCTCAGTTGAATCTGAGCATAGCATTTCATCCATAGACGGATGGTCAAAGTGAGAGAACGATTCAGACGCTTGAAGATATGTTACGAGCTTGCGTAATGGACTTGAGTGGCAGTTGGGACACTCACCTACCTTTGGTTGAGTTTTCCTATAACAACAGCTACCATACAAGCATTCAAGCTGCACCGTTCGAGGCTCTCTACAGACAGAAGTGTCGATCACCGTTATGCTGGGCAGATGCCGGTGATAGACAGCTGGTTGGTCCCGAATTGGTTCAAGAGACGACAAATAAGATCATGCAGATCCGAGAGCGCATCAAGGCGGCTCGTGATCGACAAAAGAGCTATGCGGACCAAAGAAGGAAACCTTTGGAATTTGAAGTAGGCGATATGGTTCTGTTAAAAGTCTCACCTTGGAAGGGTGTGGCACGCTTTGGGAAGCATGGTAAGTTGAACACACGATATATCGGACCGTTTAGAATCCTGGAAAGGATTGGTCCAGTAGCTTACAAGTTGGAGCTACCAGCAGAACTTAATGGTGTTCATGATACATTCCATGTATCTAATCTGAAGAAGAGTCCAACATAAGAAACAGTGTTTATCCCTACTGACGAAGTTCACATTGACGACACACTCCACTTTAGCGAAGAGCCTGTTGAGGTTACTGATTGGAAGGTTAACAAGACTCGGAGGAGTAGTGTTAAACTCGTCAAGGTTCGTTGGAATGTGCGTCACGGCCCAGAGTTTACTTGGGAGCGTGAAGACCGCATGAAAGTTAAATACCCGCATTTGTTCCCCAACTCCCCTGCTGCTAGTAGTAAAGCTTAAAATTTCGGGACGAAATTTTCTTAACAGGGGGAGAATGTGACAACTGTCAAAATTCCAAGTATCCGTACAACTATTAAACATTGATTAGAGCTTAATGACTGTGCTGAATTACAATTAATGATTTGAATTTCTTTCTGATTATTGCTTTGTACATACATGTGCATCACATATTGCTTAATGCCATATCATTATTGCATAAGAGTTTTATTGACTCAAATGATGCATTAAATACAGGTAGCACAGTTATCAGACAAATCAGGAAAATGCTGACAGAATTCAGTGCATAGACAGATAGTGTGTTGAGACACAGAATGAGCCAGAAACTAAGTATTACACTAGTATAGTGTGTAGGAAAGTAAGAATCATAAAAATGCCTTCCTAGAGATAGTTTAAGTGCCGGAAAGTGCCTAAAACTCACATAAACTGCAGAATTCTGCAGAAAATCAGCAAATTCAACATTTAAACCCTCTAATATCATGCAGAAATATGGTTAAATGGTTCTGAATACTTTCCTAAGTGTCGGGAATCAAAAGTGTCATAAAAAGGTACATAAAGCACACTAAACTGCATAGTTTAGCACCTTAACTAACCGGTAACCAACCGAACAACCGGACACTACCCTAAACACCAAATTTTCACTAGCAACACTGTTTTAACATTACCAAGTTAGTTATGATCCCCGAACATCATAACACTACATAAATATCTAGTAACTAAAGTATCTAGCTAAATACTTACATTTTAACCATAATCTAACTAATGTTTAAAACCTAAGCCTACTACCCCCCCCCCCCACCTATGAAATCGGCCAACATGGCCCCCACATTGAGATTTCTTTTAATTTTATAATAGATCTTGTTTATGCTTTCCTAAACACATTACACAATGGAAGAACACTAGAAATGGATTATAAATAAAACCTAAGAGTTCTAAGCTTCATAACTACACACAATAAAACACACACAACTTTCTATCCTCTCCCTCTTGTGCTCTTGGCCGAAACCACAACCACCATCATCACCATCATTCACTCATCTTCTATACATTCCAAGCACATCCAAAGGTGTTAGAGGTTACATAAAGAAGCTAGGAGCTTTCGGGAGTTCAAGGACCTCCTTCATTTGCTATTAACCACTCTATTTCTTCTCTTGATCATCCCTAGCGTTGAGCTAGTGGTAAGAACATCCTACACTCCATTTTACATCATATCTAAGTGGTTAAAAGATGTAACATGTTGATTATTATGAAGAACACCAAGAATCACAAGAAAGAAACTTGAACATAAGCTTAAATCATGAAGAAATCTTGATGAATATGAGTTGTTATGCTTGATGATTGTTGTTCATACATGTATTTGATGTTGATCATCATATGATCTTGCTAGATCATGATTAAAAACATAATCTAGACAGATGAGAGGATGAAAATGTTGTAGGATCATAGATCATCCTCATAAGAAACATGAACTTGAAAAAATATGTGTTTTCTTGTAAAATAATGATCAAAGTAAGTTGTAATACTTGTCGATCTAAAATTTCATGGATGATTTCTCAAGAAACCAAGTTAAAAATACAAGTTTTACTTAATCTTGGTTCTTAAAAAAAGAAACATTTTTAGAAAATAAGATTGTAAGTTGTAAAGATCTATTTTCTTTAAAAATGATGTTTTTAAAGAATCAATCACACTTTAAAGGATAACAAGACTTACTAAGAACACTAGTAAGTTACTACAAATTTTTACAAATATTCAAGTTCATGAAGTAGTAGTTTATGCTTGTTTTTGGCAAAATTGGTAAGTAAAGATTGTTTGTTGTTGATTATTGATTGATTGTGATGATTTACAAAAGAAAATGATATACCTTCAAGGTATGGAAGCCTCCATTTTTAGGGGAAACTATGGCAAAATTTTTCTAAAAATTAAACACTTAGAAAAATATTTTTAAACAAATATTTACAAATGTATTTCAAACCATAAATCTTTACATAAACTTTGCCATAATTTTTGTTACAAAAATTATAAATATTGGAGGTTGGTTTTTATAAATAAAAGTGAGTAAATATGTATTTAGGAAATATATATTTAGAAGTCACCATGTGTGTGATTATTTGTATACTTTGTGTATTAGTTATATTATTTTAGGACATGAAATAATATAACTCATCAAAATACCGAAAGTTACAATCCAAAATATTACCAAAATTCCAAGAATACGAATATACAAGTTATACACAAAATATTGGTGAAACCAAACAAAGGAGTATAACTCACAAAAATATTCCGAAAATATTATTCACAAGTATATTTTTAGTAAATAACATTTTGGACACCAAAGAAACAAAAATATGATTTTTACAATTATCACAAACTTATATCATATTTTTGGCAAGAAGAAAATATATTATTTTTGGGTGAATAAAAATATGTATTTTCTTGGAAATATTAGAAGATATATTATTTTTGGAAGAAATATATATTTTCTCAAACAAAAACGGAATATATTATTTTTGGGAGAAAAATAAGTTTATATATATTTTCTAAGTTAGACTTGAAAATATATTATTTTTGGAACTTATATGAAAATACAAATATTTTTGCCAAAGGAAAAATTATAAATAATTTTTCTAAGTAATATTCTTCAAAATATATATTAATGTATTTTTACTAGAAAGATTATTCCAGAAAAGTTGATATAACATTAAGTGTAAGGATACTTAATAATTACAAGAAATACATATTTTCAAACGTATAATTACACTCCGGAATACGACCCGACATAAATGGCAAAATACACAAGTATAAGAATACGAATACAAATACCCCATCATTGGGAAGGAAACACATGTATAAATACTTGAGAAGTATCAAGTTAAAATATATTATTTTAACTATTATTCCAAAATTTAATAAATATAATTTAATTTAAAATATTTATTATTTTGACAAATAATTATAACTTGGAATAATATTGAAGACACAAAGAAATGTAACTCAAAGACACTAATTAATACTAAGTCAAGGCACGACCCGCTCGTCTAATAGATCATAGTACGTTGTAGGTAGTCGTGTTTATCCGAAGAAGCTTGAGTTAGTGTGATACGAAGACGCAAGACTGTGAGTTCATGACCCCCTTTTCTTTTAACTGTTTTTGGTTTTATAACTTCGGGGGTGAAATACATGTTACAAACTGTTTACAAACGTTTATACGTGGTATGGTTAGCTAAGGAAGGGTACTGCTAGATCATGTGAGTGGTGGGTCTGACGCTTAAGACCATCAATCCTCATTGTAGGACCGAGGGACATGAGTGATAGATCTATTTGAGTGTAGCGAGCCCACACCCATGTGGACCAGGGTGGCCCATGAGGTGACTATGTCTTGTTGCCGGAGACAAGTTTGCTAGGTTTGAGTCTTCCTGCATCACGTCACATATATTAATGGCCTTGCAAACCATTAATGATCTGTTTTCCTTGTTGCTTTCATACCAGGAGTTTACAAACATACTTACATATTTTGAATGATTATAAAGGTTTATTCACAAACACACACATGAACTCGCTCAACTTTTGTTGATGTTTTCAAACTACATGTATTTCAGGGATTTATATGTGGATCTGGCGGGCATTCGGAAGTTTTAAGTGTTATGTTAAGAATAAAAGATGTCATCCATGGTCTTGGGGTTTGGTTAGGGTGTCCTATCCTGGAAAAGACACCTCTTCCAAATCCTGGTTTTATTTAATGTCTTTTGTCAAGTCTTTGTGAACTCTTAAACAAGTTGCATGGTTTGTACTCGAATTTGAATTCTATGTCTTAAAACAATGATGTTGTTATGTTTTTAAAAACTTCTTTAATGGATGAACATCTTCGGTTTTATCATATAGTTGTTGTTATGATTGAATGCAATGATATTAAGCAAGTCACACACAATCACGCTTCCGCAAAAGTCATTATGTAATATGTTATGGAGCCATGAACTTATAGATCAATTTGTTTGTGATAGCCGATAGGAACAATGAGCAGGCACGTTATGGCGCGATTTCTCAAGAGGAACGTTGATACGTCTTCCGGATTCGTTGATGTGGATACTTGCGTAATCGGATTGGCGATGAGAATCTAAGTGAAGGTTGTATATGTTATATAGAGAAATAGTTTCTTAAGAAAGTAGGTTTAGATGATGTTTTGGATAGATTTCAAAAAATGAAAACCTGTAGGACGACGTTTTAATTTTGTTTGTAACAAGGTTTGACGTGTTTTTGATGATTATATAAATTTAGTTCTTTTGTTTTACATGACCTGACTCGACCCGATACGAACCGATTTTTTATTTATATACCTTGGGGCCTAAAATTTTTAAAAAATGTTCCGCACCCCCATGGAAAAATTCTTGGGTCCGCTACTGCTCATTACAAATCCGGACATGCAAATATATAACAAATTCGGACCCTATGACCTCAATGTTATCCGAATTTGTTAGGCACAAAATATAACATTTCAACAATTTACAATTAAGACCCTAAAGATTCTTCAAGTAGCAGAATCCAACATTTATCATCCACAGGTGCACTTACAAGAACTGACACATATAACTCCTTTAAACATTTATCGACAGTGTTTCACGCAAAGACTAATAAGAATACTTAAACACTAACAATCAGGTCGATCTTTCGATACATAGAAAAAGTCCAGTGTTTACGAAAAAAACAAAATAAAACAAGTTGATATTGTTTAGGTCTTAACCACCATTTCGATATTCACGTATACGCATAAGTGATCCAAGACTTAAAGGAAACACCGAGAAAAACAAGATGAAACATTTAGGCAATAACCTCCGGTTCGATACTTACATATATGTAGAGGAGCCCCAATACTTAAAAAAAATAAAGAAATAAAAACAAGTTTAAATATTTGCAAAATAAATGCACGAAAACACAATGACTTTTTTCAGAAATTCACTCTTCATCACTCGACAATTATCGTATAGGCACACAGTCAAGAAGGACAAAACTAAGTACTACACCTCAACTATGTTTTCCACTGAAATCCGGGTAATCATATTAGTTTATATCGTTTTCACAAAGCTACGGGTGTATGTAAAGTCTACCGACGTATCAAACCGTGAGACTGTTATCGACTTTTAAACTTCACAATTTTAGCATGAACTAATGGTCCATTGATGTACTATGATTTCCTCCTTTTGCAACAATAATCTCATTTTAACATTTTTAATGTTTTTGACATTTTGAAAATTTCTATTGATTTTGTCTTTTTGAAAATATTGTTTTTGTATTTTATAGAATTTTTTTACAAAAAAATTTACCCCCCTAAAATCTAAAACATATTTTCAAAATTAGAAAATGAACTTCTTCCATATTAACCGACATCGATTTTTTACAAATGTTGAACGCAAGACTACCATTTTTTTTTTGTTTGTGTGGAACTAACCCAACTTTTTATCAGAACACACTTCTCATATTTTTATCATTCTCTACATGAACAACCATTGAATTTAATAGATGTTTCTTCACAGCTTGGTTATCTTGCACACGTAAACAAACTAACTTAGTTCTGAATTGGCATCCAATCCATATTGGATTTGAGTAGACCAAAATCATCAACGTATGAGACTATAGTCTATTCACAGTCCCTCTTTTCATTGAACAATTTTGAAATTTTCACTGTTTGATGAACTACCTTCTTTTCCACTATCCTCTCTATTGTCTTCATATTTGTATCTAATGAACATATTTTACTAGAAACATTAAAACTTTGAGTAGTGTAGAACGGTTCTTTAAAACTAATACAAAACGTTTATTTGTAGATTCCTGGTGCTGAATCTTAAACACACCGAATTTTACGTTTAAACGGTTGAACGTGCGGAATTTGTTGAACCGAATCGTAATTGTGAACGGATTGTAATTTTAAACATTGAAGTTCATTAACATACAATTTGAATACAAACGGACATAGCTTCTCCATTAATCGACTCATTTATAAAGCGCGTGTAATGAGAGGACCTGCTTACAAATTAGCATCACACGGGTATTTATAGGGACATGTGATTGAACATCACTATTGAGCATCACCACCCTTGTGCACATCATGGGATCTGTAGCGCATGACCTTATGCACTAGGTCATGCTCATGTGCTCTAGTATCTCTTTCACTTTCTAAACTCTCTGTAACTCACCGTATCCTATCAAAACTTTGTCCAAAGATATACAAACTCAAGACTCGATATACGTACATGATTTCTATGTAGGAACCGTTCGCGTAATTTAAATAAAATAAAACAAATTTTATTAAACTATTACAATACAGAAATAAAGAAATCTGGAGACTAATACAATTACAACTGAATAAACTGACATACAAGAAATGAGAAGAAACAGAATGCAAAAAGGCAGAGTCACGTGTTCAACACGCTTCCCTTAAAACAAATTCCGAGTCTCCCAGGAGTACTCGTTTTGTTTCCCAGGGTACAACAGCCAGAGCAGTAGTACTGCCAGAGTTCGCCTACAACCCGAAGGTTACCTTGAAATGAGCAAGAAGAAGATGATCAGAGTTGTGTAGAGAATTGTTTGCATAAAGCTGTTACTGCTGGTGTATTTCTGCAGTTGGGTATGAGCTGTATTTATACAGCTCCTAAGTCGAAACAGTCAAAAGAGAATTAAAGAGAGGTTTAAATTGCATTAAACGTCTTCAATGCAATTTAATACGTCATTTAATTCTGTAACACCTCGCAAATTTCGGGTTAAATATTAAAACGACACGTGTCATATAAGACAAAAACGCGTTGAAAACCCGGAATTAATATAGATGTTTCGGTAGGATTTAAAGTGGCGTCATGTTAAATCGTTACCTCTGAACGACCTCAATTATAAATCCCAAGACCCGATATAATAATTTACACATCTATTACACTCTCAATTCAGAAGTTGGGTTCACAATAATGGATGTTGAAAAGCATGATTTAATCTCACGAAGAAAAGCAATGATAAACCTTTGTTTTCGGGTCTTGTTTTTGGATCCAAAGCAAACAAACCAATGTGGTGGGGTATCATACAGTATTAGACACTTTGTGAAGGTCCCTAAGTGTAAATTGAGGCCCCAAAGTCGTGCAAGTGGCTGCCCTTTCGAAACACCAACAAACAACAACATTTTGGTCCCTGATGTATGCTTACGGACCGTAAGCATATATGCTTTACGGTCCGTAAACAGTTGCCAGCGACGAAAAAACAGGCTGCAGCCTGTTTAACGCGATTATGACCGATTCTACTGGTTATTCTCACTCATGGACGACCCCTAGGCACCTCCTAACATCTAGGACCAGGTGTTGATCAGTTGTGGTGTATGCTAGACCTTGTTGTCAAGCTTTTGTGGTGCTTGATTCACTATAAAAGGCCACCTTCAAGTCACAACATCACTCACACCTTCATCTGCATTTCTTGAGCACTTCTGGAGCTTAGGAGCAGACCCAATACCTTCCTACTCGAGCTTAGGACTTGGGTAAGTATGCTAGACCTTCCTCGGTTTAGTTTTTGCTTAGTTATTAGCTTAAAAGTCAACCGTCGTAATTAACGGTTGACTTAACGATTAATCGCTAATGATCCAGTGATTAGTCAAACTAAAAGTAGTTATAGGTTGGTGTTTATGTGGGTAATAAAACCCCAAAAGGGTTTCCCCTGATCACCATCCTAAGCAGGTCAAATGTCGGGTCAAACATTTACTTAAAAAGTCAACATATTGCTTAAAATGTCATTTATGCATAATTAGCTATCTAGAACATTTGTAACCTGTTTAAACATTGTTATAACTTAGAAATAAGTGTAAGAACATGTCCCGACATGTTCAACCCGACTATTTCCTGTTTAGACCCGGTTCGGAACCGAAAGTCACATAGTTTGACTTCTCGGTTGACTTTCAGTTCTGACCCGTTTAGGCATATTTTAGAAATGCCTCAGAGCTTAAATTGGATTAGGATACATGTTAGAACAACCCTCTGTGATCATACACCTTGATTCACTAGTTATCCAATTAATATGCAAGTTTCCGTTAAATGCTCATACGTGGACCGTTATGCCCTTATTGCCTTAAATCATGATTTATGAAAATGTAAAAGTGTAGAAACCTTAGTTACTGATATAAAGACTTGTTTGCAAAGTTTGACATCAGTTTGACTTGTAGGTTAAGAGTTATGCTCATTGTCGCTAAATTAAGGCTTTATGTTAACAACATGGCGTAATTAGCATAAAGCCTAGTTAAACATACTTGTTGATATCAAATCCTTTACCCACTGATGATATGTATTATTATGGGATTTTTAAAGATTTTTAATTAATTTTAGGTCGAGCATAACTAGTAGTCGTAGGCTTAATCCGGTAATTGTCGGTTTTGCCCTTACGGGCCGTAAAATGAGTTTTACACATCTAAACGATTCCAAACCTTTTGCTACTGATTAGTTATGATAAATAAATTATTTTAAGCCTTCTAGAAATATAAAAATATCAGATTTAAGTATCGAACCCGGTAATGGCCTTTAATCGCCATAATTAGCGTTTTTAACGCATAGTATGTCATAGAATCATATTGGACATACCCGGGTTGATACATACTGATATATGAGGCAAATTAGCATAACTTAACAGTAAGCAAAGGTTTATAAACTCAGACTTCGTTTCTGAGCTTTGCGGCTTATGTGAAATTACCAAAATACCCCTACGGGGCATAGTTTGGTTAAATATGATAAATATCACATATATGCTTTAGCCTACTGTTATAACTCATCAAAATGAGTATGTTTACTGTTTACATCAGACCTGTAACTCAGTTAAACAATTAAACTCTTTTACAAACTTTAAAATGACCAAACTACCCCTACGGGGCATAGTTTGTGTTTAAACCAGTTCGGGGCATAACGAAAGACATCCTATTGATGTCACAACCTATTTGAAGCATATTAACTTAGGAAACATGTATATGGCTCTTACGGATACCCGTTACGCATATTACGCGTTCGGTTCGGCTTATGTAACAAGTTTACATAAATTAGCCGAAACGGGTCAAACCTTATCGGTTTAATCTCAAAATCCAGAATGTGGATGAAGGACCCATATTAAACAAGTCTCTGAACTTGTCGGGTCTAAATCACATTCTATCCGGTCTTCGCTTAATCGTGCGTACGAACCGTATCCTTGAAACTAGCTGGTCTAAGCTTAAGCTTAACTAAAGACCCGTTAGAATCCTAATAGGTTATTAAAAACCTTCGTTCCAGATTAGGAGCCCAGTAAAAGCTATCTGTACTTGCTGATTTGATATACGGCTGGGATTGAATTTATATTTAGCTCAGGTAAATACTTTTAACTTATTTTCCCTATACGGGCTTGGGTTACGGTACATAGCGTACCGCTTGATCGGGCATCAAATCTCCACGCTTAGTGGGTAGTTGAATAATTTGATCGGCTCGTTTTAAACAGATGTGTTTACTTTACAGCCTTTGGGGGGTTAATGACCATGTCCCGGATATCCTCGGCATCATCTTACGAGATGGCCACGACCTGAGCACGGGGTGTAGGCGTACACCTGTCAGTGTATAACTCTAGAATTGTGGTGTGTCTATTGATCTTTAACCCGGATACGTTCCGGGCTACTGAACGCATAAGTAACATGTAATTCGTTCACAAGATTATAATATTAAATAATTCTCCCAAGTTAAAAAGATTAATTTTGCCTCTGTGCATTTTAATCAATGTGTCAAGATATTTTGTGCCACGTGCATTCAAAACAATTTACAAACTCTTTTCCAAAATGAGCCAGTTGAATGTATTTACCAGTGTAAACTGACGTATTTTCCAAAAAGGCTAAATGCAGGTACTATACGAAATTGGCTGGATATGTCTCCTTAGCATCAATAGAAGTCTCGCAAGCTTAAGATGCCTAAAAGTCTGTTGAACTATTGTTTCCATTTTATGTTCGATCCTTCTGTGGATAAACTTCCGAATATTGTAACAGTTGTTATTACAATAATAAATTCGGTTGTATTACATTTTCAATTGCTTCCGCTGTGCTTAATAATATTGTGTTGTTTGACTATTATGTTGCCAACCATGACGTCACGATACTCCCCACCGGGCCCACCGGTGACACGTGGAAATCGGGGTGTGACAGGTTGGTATCAGAGCCAACACTGAGTGAATTAAACACTAGCCTTTTGTGTTTAATCTCAGTTACACAATTGCACAATCTAAACTTCTGAGTCTAGACTTAACATAGGAATGATCTTAATCCTAATATGGAAATTTTTGCTTCCAATTTTTACTATTATTATTATTGGATACGTCGCCAAGCGAGGAAGCTGAACTAGGGATTCTCCACACTCGGAGCCTTGAAATGCTATACAGCGACCAAGATGAAACGTGCGACCAAGGAGAAAGCATTCAGGAATTGAATGAAGAAGAAACTCCTTTGCTGGAGATCGTTTCCTCGATAGTCCTTATAAGGACATAATCATCTTTCAGTCCCTCCGAGGACACATTATTCCTTTTAAGTCCCGCTTAGGGCAACTTTATACTTTTATTTTTATATAATGGAATGATTAAGTTTAAACTTTCATTCTAAATAAGAAATATTAAATAAATGGAAAAATAATATTTCCTTTTTGCAAGATCTACCATTATAATAAAATGGCAAAATCTAAAAGGGCAAGACCTAGCTTCGAGTCATATTAAGACCGGCCAAGATGGCAGTTCCGCAATTTAGATTCAGATCCATATTTACACCTCAATTTAAAATTGTTCTGCGTTAAATATAAATTAAGAATCTTAAATGTGAAACCTAGCCTTGGGTCAATTATAAGACCGGGCCAAGATGGTAAGACCTGTTTAAAAAGATTCAATTCCCTGTTAACATCTTAAAACATGTTAACACTCCTGGCAGATGTGATTCAATTAAAATCACACACGTCATTTTTATAAAGAATTCTTCAAAAGATTCCTAACCCAGTTTAATGATCTCTGAATCCTGGGTTTACATCATTAATTAAGATGATCATATTTTTAAAACCATACGTGGTAATATAGTGCCTAAGGGCCTTGCTCATTTCTACATGAGCCAAAATACAGTGGTAGCTATGACTCCCTGTCAGATAAAGGTAATGAACTAGGTTCAAACCTCAAATGCTTTGATTCTCTGAAATCCTAGCATATAATTTATAATTGTCTACGTGACTAGGCCTATTGTGCCAATATACTTTCATGCTTTGATTCTCTGAAATCATAGCTTATAAATTATATATGTCCTTGTGACTAAGCCAGTTGTGCTAATATACTTAAAGGCCTTGATTCTCTGAAATCATGGCTTATAATTTAAAATTGTCCTTGTGACTAGGCCTTTTGTGCTAGTAAATAAAACAGTTATTGTTGCTTTGATTCTCTGAAATCATAAGCCTAAAATTTATAAATGTCCATGTGACCAGGCCATTGGGTGCCACTAATAAAACTGTTAATGTTTTATAATTAGGATAAATTATAATAGAAATCCTAAATAAATATGATTAATAAATTAACCATATATGGTCTCTGTTTACCATGGTTAATGAATTTCCCTAAGGGGGTAATCCAGTAATAAACATCTCTTATAAGGGAAGTGCCTACGGGCTATAGTTAATGTCCTCTGAGACTAAAGACAGTGGTAACCTACAGCTCCCTGTCAAGAAAAGGTAATGAACTTTGATTCAAACCTTAAGGCCACGATTCTCTGGAATCATGGCTTATAAATTTAACTTATCTACGCGACAAGGTCATTGGTGCTATTATTAACTTATGAATTAGGATTTATGATAAAAATCCTGGATAAAATAAATATCCTTCCTTCTCTGTCAGTATGCAATTGAAGGGAATCTTAAAGGTGAAACCTAGCCTACGCGGCCAAGATGGTGAAACCTACTCAGGGGATTCAAATCCTTGTTAACACCAAGGAATGTGTTAGCACCCCTGACAAATGTGATTCGAGAAAATCACAACAGTCATCCTTATATTGGATTCTTCCAATTCTCAAATCTAGCCTAGTGATCTAGGAATCATGACTTATATCATCCTATAAGATGATCATATTATAAACATCCGTTAGTAATGAAGCACCTACGGAGTAAACTTGTTGTCCGATAAGACAACGACAGTGGTGGTCTTTGACCTCCTGTCTAAAATATTGGACTATGTCCAAACATAATAGTCTATATGATCAATGCGATCATGACTAATACCATTTAATACGATGATAATATTATTTAAACATCCTTTAGTGATGTCTTGCCTACGGGCTATAATATATTGTCCATTTGAGACAGTGACGTTGTTATCGTTGTGATTCCCTGTCCAAGGTGGTGAGCTATGCTCAAGCCTAATAGTTCATATGATCAATACAATCATGACAAAAATCATCAATACGATGATTAAAAATTTTAAACATCCGTAATGATGTTTTGCCTAAGGGCTATATTAGATCGTCCAACTGAGACAAGGCAATTGTAATCTTTTGTGATCCTTTGCCAAGGGGGTGAGCTATACTCAATTCCCATAGTCTATACTATCAGTGCGATCCTGACTAGTATCCTCAGTATGATGATCATAATATTAACACCCATCGTGATGAAATGCCTACGGGCTAAACTTTATTCTAGTGTCGGTTAGACAAAGATAGTAGTGATCTTTATGATCCCCTGTTCAAAATGGTGTGATTATACCCAAACCTAATAGTCAATATGATCGATGTGATCATGACTAATATCATTAGATACGATGGTTATATATAAACATCCATTAGTGATGTTGCTTGGCATATTTTTCTGCCAAAAGAATCGTCTTTCAAGACGATGACAGTTGTAGTCTACGACTCCCTGTCCAAAGGTGAAGAACCACGTTCAAACCTTGAAGCCCTAATCTAATAAAAATGGCGGCTAATAAATTAAGGTCCTTGATGATAGACCATCGAGTCATGTTTTAAAGTCATTCATGACAAGCCTATGTGCTATAATTGGTCATTCGTGACAAGTTAACATATTAAATGTTAACATTCCTGGTGACATGCCTTTGTACCAGATTTGATGAATGTCCTTATAACAAGGCCGTTTGTGCCATATCTGAATGTCCTTTGTGACAAGGTCTTCGTGCCGTATAATCAATTATGTCCTTCATGACTGTGCTTTATGCCATATTTTTCTACGTCCCTTGCGACAGGCTTCTATACCATATATGTATAAAAATATATAACCTAAGTCATGAAAGGATAGCCTTTGAGCTATTTATAAACGTACTTGTGGCAAAGACAGTTGTGACATTATGGTCCCCTGTCAAGCAAGTATTGGACTCCCTCCAAGCAGTGAATGCCATTGATGGTCCAGCTGTGACCTAGGCTAAATATAATGGAATTTCGTTCAAAATAACATTCGCTATGAATGTTCACATCGGAATAGCCCATACGGATTATGAATGCCGTGGCTAATCTAAGTCAGGTCATCAGGATGATGACTAATAATTATTAAATCTTGGTGATTAGTACCAAGTTACGAGTATCGAAAACTCGGAGGAGGTAGACGAAAGTCGCAATGCTAATAGGACGACGAAAGTTAATAAAACTACAAACGTAAACCTCAATATTTATGGAGTTAATCTCCAAGCGGTGATTGACGCAGCAGTTGGAGAGATCATGGGAAAAGGTCATGAGACAACCCAAGGGGCCGAATGCTTCTCGCCCTAAATCTCATTCGAAACCATGTTTAAATTACCCATGAGGAGAGCTAGGTTCACACTTCAAATATGAAGGATGAACCAAAGAAAGAGGATAACTCCTAGAAATCGGAAAAAGAGAGCAAATACAGGCTTAATAAAAAGCAACGAAAGTTCAGAAAGAAGCCTGTATACCTCAGAGACTGATTCAGCAGTATTAGATGGATGTTTTAATATCCATTAGGAAATTTTTCCGATGTCCTAGTTCCGTTAAAACATAAGGACTAAATATAGTGATAAAAATAGATTGGTTGCCTCGAAAAATCAAGCCCATATCGTGGGTGATAAGAAGCAATTAATTATCAAGGCTACTTATGAGACAACTCTCATAATTACACGTATCAGTGCGATTAATTAATGTTAAACACAAAAAATGGTGGAACTGGCCGTCCCCGGAATCGAACCTGGGTCTAGGCCGGCCGCACCCTTTCACGCGCCTAGCCAACTGAGCTAGTGCCTAGTATTGTGAAACTTCCATTATTAATTGAATATAAGCACTTGTACAATAAACCTCCTTATCATTTATCAATGATAATTTCTGCTAAGAGTCCTGTTTTTAATACAGGCAATAATAAATCTTCATGAACCATAAACTTAGCAAAAAAAAAAAAAAAAAAAAAAAATTTTTTTTTCATCCACAAGGTATAACTACCAAGGAAACCATAGTAACCGATTCTTCAAGTATCGGCAAGGAATTCTTCCGAAAAATCTAAGAGTACTCTTTCTTCGCATAGAGTACGACAACATATATTATTTTAATTATTTTCTCATTGTTTTCTATCGCCTGCGAATGCCAAACTATGTTTGATAAAAGTGTCATATGAGGATTGGCGTATCCTAGTGTGTCCCATAGATTATTTCCATGTCTGATCAGCATGGAGGTTTAATACATGGAACCCCTGAGATATCCCGATGATCATATTGTACTAAAGTCGACTAGTAGTATTCAAAGAAGATATCCAAAAATGGAAAAAAAATTTTCCAAGAAAATGTTCCCGATTAAGGAAGTCGTGGACTTATAACATAAAGGTGTCACTCATATGACACGAACAATAATGGATGAACTGGAGCCCGAGATATAGAAAAATCTCTGTAGCCTCCTTGTATCTTAACTATTTTCTCTGAAGTTTTCCCTGCTTACCTCCTGGAAGACAGGTAGAACCAAGATTAACGTCCCGCTGTGGACTGGAGTATTGTGAAAACTCCATATTGATTATGGAATAATCGAAACCTTGATTAAGTAAGTTTTAAAACATAGGCACATAAAGCCTGACTCAATATTCTGAGGGTTTTATGTTATTAAATAAGAAAGACGGTTCATATTGCTTATGCATACATGCCGCAACCCTAATTAGGCAACGATTAAGAATTGCCATCTGCTACCCAGGATCTAAGAGTAAATTATTGGTGGATAGGCTTGAAAAAGTCCGTAGCCACCCATGTAGCTAAATGCTTGACATGTGCGCAAGTCAAAGCCGAGCATCAAAAGCCGTCAGGCTTGCTACAACAGCCTGAACTTCCTACGTGGAAGTGGGAAATGGTAACTATGGATTTTATTACCAAGTTACCCAAGACGAGGAAAGGAAATGATACGATATGGGTTATAGTTGACCGACTGACTAAGTCAGCTCATTTCTTACCCATCAAGGAGACTTATAGCTCCGATATGTTAGCCCAGTTATACGTTGATAAGATTGTAGCCTTACACGGCATACCTATAGCTATTATCTCTGACAGAGATATTAGATACACGACCCATTTTTGGAAGAGTTTCCAACAATTTTTGGGCACACGTTTGAACTTTAGTATGGCTTGCCATCCTCATACAGACGGTCAGAGTGAGCGTACTATTCAAACGTTAGAAGACATGCTACGTGCATGTGCGATCGATTCGGATGGTAGTTGGGATAAGAACCTACCATTAATCGAATTCTCCTACAACAATAACTACCAAGACAGCATCAATGCTGCGCCTTTTGAGGCATTATACGGTAGAAAGTGTAGATCGCCAGTTTGTTGGGCGGAAGTTGGAGAAGTCCAGTTATCAGGACCAGAGATCGTGTTCGAAACGACGGACAAGATTGTCCAGATTCGTAACAATCTCCAAGCTGCCCGGAATAGGCAGAAGAGTTACGCGGATCCAAGTCGTAAGGATTTTTACTTCGAAGTAGGTGACAAAGTCCTACTTAAAGTGTCACCATGGAAAGGGGTGATGCGATTTGGTAAGAAAGGCAAACTAAGCCCGAGATACATAGGACCTTTCGAGGTTATCGAACGCGTCGGGTCAGTTGCCTACAAGTTGAACTTACCAGAAGAGCTCAGTGGAATTCACAATGTGTTCCGCATCTGCAATCTAAAGAAGTGTCCGCTGACGATTCACATGTCATGCCACATACAGATGTGCAAATAGATAAGAGCTTAACGTTTGTGGAAAAACCTTTGTCGATTGAAGATCGACAGGTAAGGAAGCTTCGAAGAAAGCATATACCTTTTGTAAAGGTCAAATGGGATGCCCGTAGGGGTCCCGAATACACGTGGGAGGTTGAATCCACCATGAAAGAAAAATACCCTTATTTGTTTCAGTAAATCTCGGGTCGAGATTTATTTTAAGGGGGTGAGGATGTAACACCTCGCAAATTTCAGGTTAAATATTAAAACGACACGTGTCATATAAGACAAAAACGCGTTGAAAACCCGGAATTAATATAGATGTTTCGGTAGGATTTAAAGTGGCGTCATGTTAAATCGTTACCTCTGAACGACCTCAATTATAAATCCCAAGACCCGATATAATAATTTACACATCTATTACACTCTCAATTCAGAAGTTGGGTTCACAATAATGGATGTTGAAAAGCATGATTTAATCTCACGAAGAAAAGCAATGATAAACCTTTGTTTTCGGGTCTTGTTTTTGGATCCAAAGCAAACAAACCAATGTGGTGGGGTATCATACAGTATTAGACACTTTGTGAAGGTCCCTAAGTGTAAATTGAGGCCCCAAAGTCGTGCAAGTGGCTGCCCTTTCGAAACACCAACAAACAACAACATTTTGGTCCCTGATGTATGCTTACGGACCGTAAGCATATATGCTTTACGGTCCGTAAACAGTTGCCAGCGACGAAAAAACAGGCTGCAGCCTGTTTAACGCGATTATGACCGATTCTACTGGTTATTCTCACTCATGGACGACCCCTAGGCACCTCCTAACATCTAGGACCAGGTGTTGATCAGTTGTGGTGTATGCTAGACCTTGTTGTCAAGCTTTTGTGGTGCTTGATTCACTATAAAAGGCCACCTTCAAGTCACAACATCACTCACACCTTCATCTGCATTTCTTGAGCACTTCTGGAGCTTAGGAGCAGACCCAATACCTTCCTACTCGAGCTTAGGACTTGGGTAAGTATGCTAGACCTTCCTCGGTTTAGTTTTTGCTTAGTTATTAGCTTAAAAGTCAACCGTCGTAATTAACGGTTGACTTAACGATTAATCGCTAATGATCCAGTGATTAGTCAAACTAAAAGTAGTTATAGGTTGGTGTTTATGTGGGTAATAAAACCCCAAAAGGGTTTCCCCTGATCACCATCCTAAGTAGGTCAAATGTCGGGTCAAACATTTACTTAAAAAGTCAACATATTGCTTAAAATGTTATTTATGCATAATTAGCTATCTAGAACATTTGTAACCTGTTTAAACATTGTTATAACTTAGAAATAAGTGTAAGAACATGTCCCGACATGTTCAACCCGACTATTTCCTGTTTAGACCCGGTTCGGAACCGAAAGTCACATAGTTTGACTTCTCGGTTGACTTTCAGTTCTGACCCGTTTAGGCATATTTTAGAAATGCCTCAGAGCTTAAATTGGATTAGGATACATGTTAGAACAACCCTCTGTGATCATACACCTTGATTCACTAGTTATCCAATTAATATGCAAGTTTCCGTTAAATGCTCATACGTGGACCGTTATGCCCTTATTGCCTTAAATCATGATTTATGAAAATGTAAAAGTGTAGAAACCTTAGTTACTGATATAAAGACTTGTTTGCAAAGTTTGACATCAGTTTGACTTGTAGGTTAAGAGTTATGCTCATTGTCGCTAAATTAAGGCTTTATGTTAACAACATGGCGTAATTAGCATAAAGCCTAGTTAAACATACTTGTTGATATCAAATCCTTTACCCACTGATGATATGTATTATTATGGGATTTTTAAAGATTTTTAATTAATTTTAGGTCGAGCATAACTAGTAGTCGTAGGCTTAATCCGGTAATTGTCGGTTTTGCCCTTACGGGCCGTAAAATGAGTTTTACACATCTAAACGATTCCAAACCTTTTGCTACTGATTAGTTATGATAAATAAATTATTTTAAGCCTTCTAGAAATATAAAAATATCAGATTTAAGTATCGAACCCGGTAATGGCCTTTAATCGCCATAATTAGCGTTTTTAACGCATAGTATGTCATAGAATCATATTGGACATACCCGGGTTGATACATACTGATATATGAGGCAAATTAGCATAACTTAACAGTAAGCAAAGGTTTATAAACTCAGACTTCGTTTCTGAGCTTTGCGGCTTATGTGAAATTACCAAAATACCCCTACGGGGCATAGTTTGGTTAAATATGATAAATATCACATATATGCTTTAGCCTACTGTTATAACTCATCAAAATGAGTATGTTTACTGTTTACATCAGACCTGTAACTCAGTTAAACAATTAAACTCTTTTACAAACTTTAAAATGACCAAACTACCCCTACGGGGCATAGTTTGTGTTTAAACCAGTTCGGGGCATAACGAAAGACATCCTATTGATGTCACAACCTATTTGAAGCATATTAACTTAGGAAACATGTATATGGCTCTTACGGATACCCGTTACGCATATTACGCGTTCGGTTCGGCTTATGTAACAAGTTTACATAAATTAGCCGAAACGGGTCAAACCTTATCGGTTTAATCTCAAAATCCAGAATGTGGATGAAGGACCCATATTAAACAAGTCTCTGAACTTGTCGGGTCTAAATCACATTCTATCCGGTCTTCGCTTAATCGTGCGTACGAACCGTATCCTTGAAACTAGCTGGTCTAAGCTTAAGCTTAACTAAAGACCCGTTAGAATCCTAATAGGTTATTAAAAACCTTCGTTCCAGATTAGGAGCCCAGTAAAAGCTATCTGTACTTGCTGATTTGATATACGGCTGGGATTGAATTTATATTTAGCTCAGGTAAATACTTTTAACTTATTTTCCCTATACGGGCTTGGGTTACGGTACATAGCGTACCGCTTGATCGGGCATCAAATCTCCACGCTTAGTGGGTAGTTGAATAATTTGATCGGCTCGTTTTAAACAGATGTGTTTACTTTACAGCCTTTGGGGGGTTAATGACCATGTCCCGGATATCCTCGGCATCATCTTACGAGATGGCCACGACCTGAGCACGGGGTGTAGGCGTACACCTGTCAGTGTATAACTCTAGAATTGTGGTGTGTCTATTGATCTTTAACCCGGATACGTTCCGGGCTACTGAACGCATAAGTAACATGTAATTCGTTCACAAGATTATAATATTAAATAATTCTCCCAAGTTAAAAAGATTAATTTTGCCTCTGTGCATTTTAATCAATGTGTCAAGATATTTTGTGCCACGTGCATTCAAAACAATTTACAAACTCTTTTCCAAAATGAGTCAGTTGAATGTATTTACCAGTGTAAACTGACGTATTTTCCAAAAAGGCTAAATGCAGGTACTATACGAAATTGGCTGGATATGTCTCCTTAGCATCAATAGAAGTCTCGCAAGCTTAAGATGCCTAAAAGTCTGTTGAACTATTGTTTCCATTTTATGTTCGATCCTTCTGTGGATAAACTTCCGAATATTGTAACAGTTGTTATTACAATAATAAATTCGGTTGTATTACATTTTCAATTGCTTCCGCTGTGCTTAATAATATTGTGTTGTTTGACTATTATGTTGCCAACCATGACGTCACGATACTCCGGGCCCACCGGTGACACGTGGAAATCGGGGTGTGACAGGTTGGTATCAGAGCCAACACTGAGTGAAAAATGCTATTTTCATCAAATTTCCAACAATCCCCCACATGTATGGAAATCGATCTTTTCCTTACACTTTTCAACGATAAACTTCGACAGTTGAGTATTGCAAGATAGGTAGGTTGTTACCTTTGAACCTTCTTTTGTGAAGCATACTTAGCTTACTAGCGGTTTGTAGACGCGATGTCCTTGATCATACCCCCATTTGTGTAAACGACAATACACTTCACACAATACTCTCCCTGGTTTGGCCAACCCCTCATTGTCGTGTCCTATTATGGTCCTGGAACACTAGCCTTGTTCTGCGAGAGCTCTAGGATTTGCGCACCCCACAAATCCATTCGAAGCGACCCTACTTCTCTCTAACATAGGTGATTCCCTGAATCATTAAAAGCATCATGGTTATTTGATTTCCCCAAATCGTTAACCTTAATATGCTTAGCCTCACTTCAATGTCACTGATTGGAATGGACTAGGAAGTATATATAACTCCCTTTTATTTAGTTTTGGAGTACTCCCCCACAGTGACTCCGTTTTTGGTAATATGATTAAGTTGGCCTATTGAACTTAGATCTTGGGATCTCCAGTCAACTAAGTTAGGTTTCCCTCATATTCCCATTCACTACGGGCTTTAGTCCCATTCCTCTTGACGACGTTTCAACTAACTCTCTGCTTAAGCCTTTTGTAAACGGGTCTGCAATGTTATCCGTTGATCTCACATAATCAATTGTGATAACACCCGTTGAGAGTAGTTGTCATATCGTGTTATGTCTACATCGCATATGCCTTGATCTGCCATTGTACATCAAGCTTTGAGCTCTACCAATCGCTGATTGGCTATCACAATGTATACATATGGCTGGCAAAGGCTTTGGCCATCTTGGAATATATTCCACGAATTGACGTAGCCATTCCGCCTCCTCGCCTGACTTATCCTAGGCGATAAATTCAGATTCCATTGTGGATCTTGCTATGACCGTTTGCTTAGAAGACTTCCAAGCAATAGCAGCTCCTCCAAGTGTAAACACGTAACCACTTGTTGATTTGGAATCTTTATAATCCGATATCCAGTTTGCATCAGTGTATCCTTCGATCATTGCTGGTTGTCGGGTATAATGCAGTCCATAATCTCTTGTGTATCTTATGTATCTAAGCACCCTCGTGATAGCTTTCCAATGATCCGCGCACGGATTGCTGGGGTATCTACTTAGCCTACTCACCGAGTAAGCCAAGTCGGGTCTAGTACATGTCATTAGATACATTAGACTGCCAATAATTCTTGAGTACTCTAACTGAGCAACTCCATCTACTTTATTTTTCTTGAGATGTTGGGAGGTATCAACTGGAGTTCGAGCTACACTCGTATCTCCCGAGTTGAATTTTTCAAGAATTTTATCCACATAGTGAGATTGACTTAACACAAGACCATCTTGGGTTCTTATGATCTTTACTCCAAGAATCACATCCGCTAAACCCATGTCTTTCATGTCAAATCTCGCTTTCAACATGCTTTTAGTAGCTTTGATAATTTTATCATTACTCCCAATGATAAGCATATCGTCTACATAAAGGCATAAAATCACATAACCTTCATTTGTGTCTTTGAAATAAACACATTTGTCGCACTCATTTATTTTGAAACCATTGTCAATCATGACATGATCAAACTTTTGGTGCCATTGTTTTGGTGCTTGCTTCAAGCCATACAAAGACTTGAAGAGTTTACATACTTTACCCTCTTGACCTGGGGCAGAGAAACCTTCAGGTTGCTCCATGTAAATCTCTTCTTCTAAATCGCCATTTAGAAATGCAGTTTTAACGTCCATTTGGTGAACTTCCAAATTTCTTAAAGCCGCAATAGCAATAACCAATCTAATCGAAGTTATGCGAGTCACAGGCGAGTAGGTATCAAAGTAATCTAGACCTTCCTTTTGTCTAAATCCTTTAATCACCAACCTAGCCTTGTATTTATCAATACTTCCATCAGTTTTCATCTTCCTTTTGAATATCCAAAGATATCCAAGTGGTTTGCAACTAGGTGGAAGATCTACTAACTCCCAAGTATGATTTTGCAATATAGAATCAATTTCATTCCTTATTGCTTCTTTCCATTGAGGTCCTTCTGAAGAGGAAACCGCTTCGCGATATGTATTGGGCTCGCCCTCAACCATATAGCTAACGAAGTAAGGACCGAAGGATTTTTCAACCCTTGGCCTTTTACTTCGTCTACGATCACTTTCTTCAACCTCAGGTCGTTCATGTGTCTTATCATGAAGTACCTCATCAACTGGTGTAGATGAGCTTTCACCTACTTCAAAATTAGGTGTTGATGACGTTACATGTGTTTGTCTTCTCAAAGGAAACACATTCTCAAAGTAAGACACAACGTTAGGATTTACCTCCATGATAGTGTTTACGTGTACATCTGGATTCTTGGACTCATGTACAAGAAAGCGATGTGCACTACTTTGATGCGCATACCCAATAAATATGCAATCAACAGTTTTGGGTCCTATCCTAAGAGCCTTAGGAGGTGGTACAATCACCTTTGCTAGGCACCCCCACACTTTCAAGTATTTGTATGAAGGCTTCTTCCTTTTCCATAACTCATATGGAGTTTCGTCTCTCTTTTTGAGTGGTATCTTGTTCAAAAGATAATTAGCCGAGAGAATGGCTTCCCCCCACATTTCCTGGCTCACCCCAGAACTTATCAACATGGCGTTCATCATTTCTTTCAATGTGCGGTTCTTTCGTTCCGCCACGCCATTTGATTGTGGAGAATAAGGAGGTGTACACTCATGTACAATGCCACTTTTTGCGCATAAATCGGCAAAAGGTGCAACATATTCGCCTGCTCGATCGCTTCGCAAAGCTTTTATCTTCTTTTGAAGTTGATTCTCAACTTCATTTTTATACAAGATAAATTTACTTATTGCTTCATCTTTACTTCTTAGTAAATATACATAGCAATATTTAGTACTATCGTCAATAAACGTGATGAAGTACTTATTTCCACCTCTTGTGGGTACCGCTTTTAAATCACAAATATCGGTGTGAATTAAATCAAGGGGTTTGGTTATTCGTTCAACCGATTTTGATGATGATCTTGTAAGTTTGGATTCAACGCAAGTTTCACATTTATAGTGTGAATCAATATGGAATGTTCGTATACAATTTAAATTGATTAAACGGCGTATTGAATTAAAATTAACGTGACCTAATCTACCATGCCATTTATTCGAATCAGAAAACTCAAGCATATAAGTAGAAGTAGTAGCAATTTTATTCATGTTCTTCTTGACTGCCATTACATTCAATTTAAACATACCATTTTGGGCGTAGCCCTTGCCTACATACATTCCTCGTTTAGTAAGTACAAATTGATCGCTCTAAAAAACTAAACGAAATCCAAACTTATTAAGCAACCATCCCGAGACTAGGCTCTTGCGCAAGTCTGGGACATATAACACGTTGCTTAAAGTGAGCTCCTTCCCTGAAGTCCACTTCAAAATCACCGTTCCTTCACCCTTGATGTCCGCGGTGGCTGCATTTCCCATGTACAGCTTCTCATCTCCCGCAAGCTCTTTGAAGGTGGTAAAGAGGTCTGGGCACACATGACGGGTCGCGCCCGTATCTACCCACCATCCTTTTGGAGTGTTGGTCACCGCCTTGACCTCATCCAACATTGCGGTTTTGTCGGAAATCATTGCCACCAAAGGCATTCCGTCTTCATCCACCATGTGCGCACGCTCACGATTTGGTTTCTTGCATTGGTTAGCCCGATGCCCCGGCTCGTCACAGTTGTAACAAGTCCCTTGGAACGTCTGAGGTTTCTTTTTCACAACCCCTTTCTTCGGTCCAAGTTTGCTAGCCTTTGCTTTCCCTTTGTCCTTTTTCCCCTTGCCCTTATTGCCCTTAGAGGATTGCCCATGCTCAACCAGATTTGCGCTAGCACTAGTCTGCGCAAGGCTGCCTTATTGGGCAATTCTATTGTCCTCTTCAATCCGAAGACGAACAATAAGGTCCTCTATAGTCATCTCCTTTCGTTTGTGTTTAAGATAATTCTTAAAATCAACCCAACTAGGAGGTAACTTTTCAATCATCGCTGCCACTTGGAATGTCTCGCTAAGTGTCATGCCTTCCGCAAAGATGTCATGAAGTATAATTTGGAATTCTTGGACTTGATTCATAACTGTTTTAGAATCAACCATTTTGAAATCCAAAAAACGGGCTACCACAAATTTCTTTGTGCCAGCATCCTCCGTTTTGTACTTCTTGTCCAAGGCACCCCAAAGGTCTTTGGAAGTCTTGATGTTGTAGTACACATTATACAACGCATCCGACAGGCCGTTTAACACATAGCCACGACATATGAAATCCGAACGCTTCCACGCATCTACCGCGCACTGTCTTTGTGCGTCGGTCTCCCCTTCCACAGGTTGGGGAGCGGTTTCCGTCAAGAACCTCGCAAGGTTCATGGTGGTCAGGTAGAAGAACATCTTCTGCTGCCACCTTTTGAAGTGTAGACCCGAGAACTTCTCGGGTCGTTCAACATGATTGGCCACTGTGGACGCTCCCACAGTGGAGGTGTTAAGAGGGGTTCCCGTCACAACATTTGTGGTGTTGTTAACGTTGACATTTTCGTTCGACATGCTGAAAATTAAAATTTTAAAGTTTAGTCCAAAAAGGTCTGAATTACGCAAAAACCAGAAGGAAACTATTAAATTTTAATTTTACCACAAATTTACTGTTTAGGCTTCTAAGTCCAACTTTGAAGACCAAAAAACAGAAAATTTAATAATTAGAACTTACTGATTGGCTTCTAAGTCCAACTTTGAAGTCCAATTCAGAAAGTTTTAGCAATATTAGGACAATTCTGAAGTAACCAAATTGTTTTCAACCAAATTCGCTCCTTTGAAGATGAAAACAAAAAAAATCTGTTTTTAAAACACAAACTGAGTGAATCAAAACTGGTTTGAATCACCAAACAAAATGGTTTTGATTACACGAACGGTTTTAAAAATTTGTTTTAAGATTGTAGGAACCGTTCGCGTAATTTAAATAAAATAAAACAAATTTTATTAAACAATTACAATACAGAAATAAAGAAAGCTGGAGACTAATACAATTACAACTGAATAAACTGAAATACAAGAAATGAGAAGAAACAGAATGCAAAAAGGCATAGTCACGTGTTCAACACGCTTCCATTAAAACAAATTCCAAGTCTCCCAGGAGTACTCGTTTTGTTTCCCAGGGTACAACAGCCGGAGCAGTAGTACTGCCGGAGTTCGCCTACAACCCGAAGGTTACCTTGAAATGAGCAAGAAGAAGATGATCAGAGATGTGTAGAGAATTGTTTGCATAAAGCTGTTGCTGCTGGTGTATTTCTGCAGTTGGGTATGAGCTGTATTTATACAGCTCCTAAGTCGAAACAGTCAAAAGAGAATTAAAGAGAGGTTTAAATTGCATTAAACGTCTTCAATGCAATTTAATACGTCATTTAATTCTCAGTCAAAGACCATTAACTCGTCAGTTTCGAAGCTGAACTGTAACTGCACTGTCATTCAATGCTGGAAGCTTCTGCGCGCGCGCCCAGGTCTGCACGCCCATGCGCGGTGCGTCCTCTTGGCTCACTGCCATGCGCGCGTGCGCCTCACAGACTCAGGTCCGTGCGCCACGTCACCTGTGAGCCTCTACGAGCACACCACACAGTCGCGCCGTTTTGGCTCACTTTGGTGCGCCGCGCACGTCACATCAGGACCCATGCACCATGCGCAACCGCGCGCCTTCGTGCCACTAGTACCCGCGCGCGGACTGCCACGTCACGCGCCTCGAACCTGCATGCCACTTCACCACTTGGTCCTTGCAGCCTCTATGATTCACCACGCGCACGTGGTCAAAAATACAAAGGCGGCTCTCGGTTGTGCGAAGTGCAAAGTGCGCCATCAAAGCGCCACATTGCGCCTCGTCGCCCACGCCACGCGCGCGCGCGTGCGCGAGTGCGAGTTAGGGTGCTCCGCACCCTTCGCGAGGACACTTAGTGTGTGCTTCCATGAAACAATAAGGATAGAGAGTTCCACCTTAAATACGTATTTAAGTTCCATCTCTCCTCCGATGTGGGACAAGGTGCTACTTTCCCTTTTGTTTCAGCATTGAATGTTTCAATCACCCAACTTTGAGCATCGATATCTCATTCATCTTAGCTCCGTTTTGGACGTGGTTTAGTTCCTTGCGAAGCTCTTCCAACATAGAACACAAACCCACAAATAAATATATAAAACCCGCTCATTTTATTATATTTATTTCTTGTCCAAAATAGGAAAAAATCATTTTCCTATATTTGTGAAAAATGCTATTTTCACCTATTTTTCCAACATTCTAAGCAATGGATATATGAAATACGCACTAACAACAACCACCACCCCCAACACCACCTACCACCATTGCCACCACACCACTACCACTACCACCATCCGCCACACATCCATCTCCACCTCCACCTCCTCTACTACCACCAACCGACACCCACCTCCCTTTTTAACGATACAAAATATGCTCACATTTTCGAAATAACCAAAAAATCAACCCATTAAACCCTTAAGTATATCAAAATCCATTCAACAAATCATATCAAAATCATCAAAACACTTCAATCAAACACATAATTTTTCATCAATCAAGATCATTTTCAATCCTCCGTTTTCAATTTTCAAAATTTTGAAATGATATGTTGAAATTGACAACAGGTGTGCTGGTGGAGCTGGAAGAGCCCCCAGTGGTTCCCGATAATATTCGAGGGTTGAGTTAAATGGGGTGGGATGCGGTGAGGGTGGAGGAGTATGAGACGTAGTGACTGGGAGAGTGTGTGGTGGCGATTGTGAGAGACGGTGGTGGCGTTTACGAGTATGGGGAATGGGAAGGGAAGTTGAATAGTTTGACGGTGATGGAGGTGGGTTGGGGGCGGTGGTGGAAAGGAATCCGGGGGGGTGGTGGGGGTGTGTGTGAGAGAGAGAGAGAGAGAGAGAGAAAGAGAGAGAGAGTTGTATGTGTGTGCGCGATTAAAATAGAGATAAATGTAAAAAGGGTTTTAGATGAAAATGAAAAAAAAAAACAAAAGATAAATGTAAAGTGACCAAAATATCCCTGACTTGACTAATATTTTTTAGACGGCAATAGGGGTTAAATAAAAATGACAAAATTGGAAACCTCAGAGACACTGATAAGAAAAAAAAAACTATTTGCTCTAAAATGACCTATTTTTATCAAACCACATAGATTAAAATGAAAATTTACTCAAAAATTTAAGTAAATACATGAGAAGAAATTAAGGTAGACATTTGAAAAGATAGACTATGGAAAAAATAATAATTGAAAAGTAAATACCAAAAACATAACATAAATATGCAAAAGAAAATTAGTTGCTCAACATAAAAATATATAGTTAAAACGATTTTTTTCTTGTTTCCCCTTGATTATATGTTATTTACATAGGTATAGATATAAACTACTAAATAATAAAAACCCTATTAACCACTGTTTTAGGTAGGTTTATTAAAATCAAAGAATGCGGTAACGTCTACGAGAAACAAATTGTGACTCAGCCAGATTTGACTTGTAGCTATTACTATTGATGGGTTTATAATCGAATTGGTATCTCCAAACTACAAAAGATGGATTATCTTGCCCCAAACTTGCTTTGAAAGATCATACAATGTATGATCATGTACTAGAAGCTTTGTTTTAATAGTCACTTAAATAGGGTTGCGACATTTTTGTTAGGGAATTTATCGTAGAGCATTACAAGATCTCAATAAGAAACAACTATGACCCAACCAAATTTGACATGTAGTTATTGTTGTTGATGGTTTACAATTCGAATCCGTACCTCCAAACAATAAAGACGGTTTATCATAACCTAAGCTTGCTTCGAAAGATCATACAACGTATGCTCATACGGTGGAAGCATTGTATATCAGCCACTTAAATCCTGAAATTTGTTGGAGAATTAGGTGAGAGTATTGAGGGAACGAAAATCCTTGTGAATAACAATCCAGGGTCCCTAGAGTAAACAGATCTTGTCCAGCATGGTCCAGATTCGATAAAGAAGGTTGTCTAGCAATAAAATGATACGATAATGTCATCAGCGTCTTCAATTTATGGGGCAGTTCATCCAAGTGATATATATAGAGAGAGAGAGAGAGAGGGGGAAAAAGAGTATACAAAAATGCAACTCTTTAGGATGAAAAGGTAATTTTCACCTGATATAAAGACAATATTAACAACAAGATATTAAGATGATATGACATATTGGGTCATAAAGTGAAAGCTTGAAATTTAATACATGAGATATTAAGATGCGAGATATTAAGTTGATACGATATATTGGGTTATAAAGTGAAAGTTTGAATTTTAATTCTTCATCATTCTAACCTAATGATTGATCAACCCTTCCCTTCAATATAGCGGCTGTTTAACTTTAACCTACAAATAACCGAAGCCTTCATCTTTTTTTTTTTCATTTTTTGAACCTTATTCAAATTTATTGTGGTAGTGAAATTGACCATTCCGCCGCATAATGCGAGTTCCCTATAGTGTGTGTGTAGTGAGTGAGAGAGAGAGAGAGAGAGAGAGAGAGAGAGAGCTACATTTGGTCATCCCTTAGTGGTTGAGAGTTCTAGTTCGATGGTAGTCACTTGTGTAGATTTAAAAGTACGTTTAATGGATGCGGGAGCTAGTCGTTAAAATAAAACATGTTAAACGAATTAGAAGAAGACATGGGAGTGCGGGGTCTAGAAAACTGAGTAGGGATCCATATACATCGTAGTCCTCAGTTACGCATATCTAATCAGGAGACACTAAGAGGAGTGAAGAAGAAACAAGGGAGGAGGTTGGTATTTTATTTTAATTTTTTTTCAAGTTTCACTAAATTGGGGTTTTCTTAAACCAATTGAAGTTCCCAAGTCCCAACAAGATGGTGTGATTGGATAATGGAAACCCTTTTTTATGCTCGCGTGTCTGTATTGGTTAACGGTTCCCCGTGGTCGGAGTTTGATTGCTCTAGTGGCCTGGCCTTCGGCATGGAGATCCGCTATCCCTTAGATATTTAAATGTAAAGGAACCAACACTGCAATGGAGGATTGCCGAAGTTCATGAAGAAAGGATCCACGGTTGGCTTGTGTCATGGTATTCGTTGTAACATTTCTAGGCCAGTTCTATAAAACTTTATGTATACCGATGACATTGTGTTCCTCAGGGAATGATCTAATGTGAATGCTTTAAATTTGCATAGACTTCTTAGATTTTTAAATTTGACTTCCAGGCTTAAGGTAAATCTTTCAAGCGTAGCTTATATGGGGTGGGTGTTGGAGCTTAGGAGGTATACGACATGGTAATATCCTCCACCGAAGAGTCGGTTCCTTTCCATTTGAATATCTTGGGTCACAAGTGGGAGCAAATATGAATCTTGTTAGGAATTAGGAACTTGTTATAGACCTATTCAAGAACCTTCTTTACATTTGGAATGCAAAAACAACTTTTGGTGGGAGAATAACATTAATTAAATTGGTTCATAGTTCCTTACCAACATACTTTTTCTCTCTATATATAGCATCGATTCAAGTCTTGTTAGGATCGGAGGCTCTCATGATAGTGTTTGTTTGTTTAAAATGAACAATCAATGAGTATGAAAACATGTTAGGTGCAGCGGAAATGAAAACAAACTTTGTAAACACAATCAAAGGAGATAATAGTTTGATAAACAATTGCTTCTCATAGAGTCGAATGATTTACAAATCAAAGCAAAAGATTCCAGATATGCTTACAAACTATACTCCCCCTCAGCCTGATACCCCAAGGTTGGTCGCACACAAGATGAAAGGATTAGACATGAGGAGAAGAACCCACTCAGTCAATCAAATGTAACAGTACAGGGTACTGTTACATTTATAGGCAAACCAAACCACTGAGGTATCTCAGCTGACGTCACCATGAAAGCGACGTCTAACAAACTAACAAACTTTATCTACTGATCTATACAACCTCTGCTATGCTAACTACTGATATTTCAATACATTACATAAGATGAATCAAACTGCTGCTGCATCCTTCCACTGTTGTGAACCCAGCAGTACTTGTCATGATCAGCAGTGCTTGACTCAAGGCAGTAGATTGGGCAGCAGGGCTTTAAGTCCTTCATCAGTCTTTGACTTGATCAGCAGTTTCCAGTGTCAGCAGTTGTTGATAAAGGCAGTACTTTGGAGTATATCAGATGTTATAACTCACTTTCAAGGGGAAAGTCTAGTGCAAACTGCTGCTTATGGTTAATCCACTGTTGTGATCCGGTTTTGGCTTTACATCATCTGTTCCACTGTAGGGTTCAATCCCAACAATCTCCCCCTGGAACAGATGATGCCAAAACCCTTCATTATTCGGGATTTTTATTTACTCATCACAAGTTCCCTAACTTGTCCTTTGAATTGTAATTCAAAGCCAATGGAACTTGTATCATCCTCATCCCTGCACAGTGTAAGCTCAAGGAGATCTTGCAAATCTTCAACACCCTGGCCAAATGTTGTTTCCCTTGATATATGCTTCACTTCACCATTGGATCTGAGCAAAGTCAATACGTGCGTCTTTTGATCAGACATCCACTTTAGTATTTTTGAATCCAATGGGTTTCTTGGGAGAGATTTATTTGATTGATGAGTTTAGAGATTGAGGCCTGGTGATGACAACTTTGAGCAGTGTCTTGAGATTTTGTTGTTTCTTGTAGTTCTGCTCTAAGTGTCTGAAGAACCATCTTCATGATATATTCTTCTCAAGCTTGTTCTTCTTTTGATATTTCTGCATCCATCTGCTTTGTTTCCTTTTTTTTTTTTTTGATGAAGGATGACAGCATGTGGTGTTTGTGGTGGTTGATTTAGTGGGGATGGCAGTGGTTGTGGTGTGTGTTGATGTGGTATTGGTGGCAGTTGTTTGGGTGACACATGTTGTTAATGGTGGAGGTGTAAGTGATTTTTGTGGGAACAGAAGTTGTGGTTGAAGTAGTAACTGGCTTAGTTTTAGAAGTTGTGGTTGATTGCCTTGTTTTTCTAACAGGACTCTTCTTTAATGAAGTACCAACCTCTTCGTATTCCTTTTTGCAGAACTAACTTTTTCTCAACCAAAGCTCTGCTCTCATCCCTTACCCTTTTAATATCAGCAGTGGTTTTGAGACCAGCTGAATTGACTTGACTTTGAACGATCCTCATTTGTGTATCTTCATCATCTGCTTGGATTTTCTGGGTTTCATCACCTCCCTTTTCCTTTTCTTTGACAGATGTTTCAGCAGAAGTTACTGAAAGATTTTCCTCAGAGTCATTTTTCTCCCCTTTTTGGCATCATCAACTCTTTCGAAGATAGTGCAGAGGTTGAAATAAATTCCACAGCTCATCTGGAGTAGGAGCAGATGATGGAGTAGCTGTTGGAGATGGTGCAGTAGTGGATGGTACCGTTTGTGCTTTCAACAACTGTTACAGCATGTCTTTGATTTCTGCAACAGATGTATCTAGTTTATCGATTCTAGCCATCAATTCTTGGTATATTAAACCATCACCCAACTTAATGGGGTCATCTGATTTCCCACTAACAGTGGTTGTAACAGTAGTTGATTTGAGGAAGTGTATCCCAAAGATCATCTACTGTTGCCCCTTTGTCTTGGTACTGGGACTTCTTTCTTCATAATGAGAAACACTTTTTAGTGAACCAGTGAAGACTGGATACACAAGAGTTCCCAGTGAAGAGATTGCCTTCAAGGAAGTCTTATTGATGAAACTACTGTCCAGGTGCAAACCAATGGGTTCAGCACTTGTAGTAGCTGCTTCACTTGAACTACCACCAAGAGTTACTTGTAACTCAAGGGGTGTAACCTCCTCAGTTGTTGCTGGGATAGCAGAGGTATAAGCATCAGACTCAGTCACTTGTTGGAGTGTACTCTCAGTGATAGGTGGTTGAGAGGAACTGATTTATGTCTGAGTTATATCCAAAGCATGCAACAAGGTCATTATTGATGGTGGTATTTGTGAAATGATGATGGGAGTTGAAAGTGATTTTGCCCCGGGCAGTGGGCTGTGGATGATGGAATCAAGTGAATCCAGAGCATCATAATTTGGTGTCCCTGTTCTTACAACCTGTCCTTTTTTAGAAGAAGCAGGAGGAGTTTGAGGCATGGGTTGAGACCTTTCTACCATCTGCTGTGAGGAAGTAGCAGCAGTGGTTTCTAGTGACTTTCCTGTTGTCACTGGCAGTTGCTCTGGGATCTCATCTTCCAGAGTTGCCTTTATTGGATGGGTTGGTGGGCTTTTTGTTAATTTCCTTTTTAGGCTTTTTGGTAATTTCTGGTGTGGGTTGCACAGCAGTGGTTGTACTGCTGTGTTCACCAGGAGCAGTGGGCTCAACAGCAGATACCTGAGGAGCAGTGGTAGCTGCTAAAGTCTGCTCAGGAACCTCTGCTTTTGTTTTGGAAATTATTGATAGCTTTGTAAATGTTTCAGATGTAAAGCCATTTATTTGAAAAAGTGATCATGGCACCTGATGCACAAAACTGTTGAATAACATCTGTCCACGTGTAACCTCTGTTGTAAATCAGTGTTTTGCACAAACAGATGATACACTTTGTCAGTGAATAGATTTTACTATTTAACAGAGTTTTAATGCCATCAGTGCTTTGAACAGACTTTGAGGATTTATTGAAAAATTCAGTTTTAAACTATTTTTAAGGTTATTTTTGATTTTCTGAAAACATTTTAATGCATATCATTCATGTTTAACCAAGTTTTGCTTGTTTATCCATGAGATGCATATCAGTCTAAGGAAACAACTTTTCAGAGGTAAAAATGTCCAATTTTTAGATTAGCATATCTACCCGTTGATCCTTAGTTTGATTATGAGACAGAGAATTCAAACCTTTTACATAGCAAACCTTCACAGTGTGATGTTTGTTCTTATTTGAGCACAATAGATCTTGTCAACCATGCTTCTAGCATATGCTCAGTTCTTTTGAGAAACCAACCCTTTTTTTATTTTTTTTTATAAATGAACTTCTATCAGCAATGGTTAGATGTGAGGCAGTGGTGGATATTTTGAGGGTAGCTTGGTCTGCAACTGTTGTTGTATTTCTAACAACTGTTTTGTACATCCGCTGTTTTGAAGTATCTGCAAAATGCCATCCTTTGCAAAACATATTTTAGATGCATATTGTCAAGATTAACATATCAGCAGATCTTTCAGAGTTTTACATTTAGGATTATAGACAATGGTTTGGTATCCCCGGTGATGAAAAACCTTTTATGTTGACCACTCATTTTGTGTTTCAATATTTTGAATAAAACATGAGTAGTCAAGCATTTTAAGGTCAGTTAACAATCAATCTTTTATCTGTGATGAAAGCTTGAGTTTGAAATGACTTTAACTTTTACACCATATTCTTTTGAGTAATTTTCAAGGAAAGTATTACCCAAAAAAATATAAGGGTTCTACATCCTGACAGGAGATTGAAACATTTACTATCTAAAACAAGTAAAAGTACAAAATACATCATTCTCAATAAAAGTAGAGAATAATATATCCTGTTTTATTTGAAGAAAAGCCTTTGCAAAAATAATAAAGGTTTTCAGAAAACAGTGTCAAAAGAATCTGGTGCATTTAAAATCATTATCATATCATTCTCAAGTTTAGGAGTATGGTCAGTGGTTTGAAATACATTTTAATCACCTCTGCTTTGAGACCATTTCCTTGTCAGTTGATTGCAACTATGAGGAGACATGTTCACAAAGGTTTTGAAAGTCCTTTTATAGAACTTATTACCATGTGATGATTTTGAAAAAAATTGTCTAGTCCTCTTGTAAGTTTAATCACCGGTGATACTTTTGTTACCTGAATCTCCCTGAGTCAATGAATGTACACAGTTGCATGATGACCATTGTTAACCCAATTTGTGAACTCTTAAGTGTTTTATATTTATACTCTTTTCTTTTGATTTCAAAAGTTTTGAGATAAACACACTTTTGAGTTTTTGTAATTTTTCTTCTTTCCCTTTTTACCCTTTCCATAGAAGAGTATTGAAACTTTTACTGGAAGGTTTTCAAGGAAAGAATACTTGATCCAGAAACATTTTCAACAATGTTTTGAGAGATTTGCACATTTTTGCACATGCTTATGCCAAATTTCACATTACCCATGATCTGGACATTTTTTACAGCTGATTTTCTTAATGTATTCTTAACACAATTGATTTTGGTCCTTTTGAAGGAACCTCAACCTGTTTTTCGATACATAAGATCTAAATGACTAAAGTTTTAATTTCCCTCTTTTTATGTAAACAAAAACACTAATGTTTTTATGAGCATAGGTTTTTGTTGACCTGAGGTTCACACCTTAGCAGCAAACATGATGGAAACAACAAAAACTTCATAACAACAATTGAAATCAATTTTCGTAAATAATTTTACCATAGTTATCAGACATATTTTCAGATCTGAAAACTGTGGATGGTTTATGTATGACATCACTTGTTATGTGAAGTTTGTGTGTCCTATGACATCTTGGTTGTTTTACAGAGCTTTTGAATAACCATTTTGAACATGATTTACTCGATACTCTGTTTTTCAACTGACGAACAAACGATCAGTATCAACTGTTATGAGCTGAACTATTTACGTCAAAATGATTGTTAAATCAAATTTGACTGTCCAAGCTCTGATACCAATTGTTAGGATCGGAGGCTCTCATGATAGTGTTTGTTTGTTTAAAATGAACAATCAATGAGTATGAAAACATGTTAGGTGCAGCGGAAATGAAAACAAACTTTGTAAACACAATCAAAGGAGATAATAGTTTGATAAACAATTGCTTCTCATAGAGTCGAATGATTTACAAATCAAAGCAAAAGATTACAGATATGCTTACAAACTATACTCCCCCTCAGCCTGATACCCCAAGGTTGGTCGCACACAAGATGAAAGGATTAGACATGAGGAGAAGAACCCACTCAGTCAATCAAATGCAACAGTACAGGGTACTGTTACATTTATAGGCAAACCAAACCACTGAGGTATCTCAGCTGACGTCACCATGAAAGCGACGTCTAACAAACTAACAAACTTTATCTACTGATCTATACAACCTCTGTTATGCTAACTACTGATATTTCAATACATTACATAAGATGAATCAAACTGCTGCTGCATCCTTCCACTGTTGTGAACCCAGCAGTACTTGTCATGATCAGCAGTGCTTGACTCAAGGCAGTAGATTGGGCAGCAGGGCTTTAAGTCCTTCATCAGTCTTTGACTTGATCAGCAGTTTCCAGTGTCAGCAGTTGTTGATAAAGGCAATACTTTGGAGTATATCAGATGTTATAACTCACTTTCAAGGGGAAAGTCTAGTGCAAACTGCTGCTTATGGTTAATCCACTGTTGTGATCCGGTTTTGGCTTTACATCATCTGTTCCTCTGTAGGGTTCAATCCCAACAAGTCTTGAATTTACTAGAGATTAAGGAGGGTGTTCTTCTATGTGGGTGGGGGAGGGGTTTCAGAGGAAAACTCAAAATTAAATTGAACGACATGGAAAAATATCATTGCTCCTATCGATGTGAGTTGGGGTTTAGGTTACTTTAGGATGTGAACTTACAAACTTGGAAATGCTTGCCAAGTGGTGGTGGCTGTTTAATTGGACATGAATGGCCTCTAGGGAAAGGTTGTATGGGCCGTTCATCATAATTCCCGATCATGGAGCTACATCCCCGCCAAGGTCTCTATTGCGGGGCCTTGGAAGCAAATTTACAAGATATCTCAGTCCCTTGTGAATAAGGAGATGTTTCCAAAGCCATTACAAGATCAGTGGGTTGCGGGTTTGAGATTGCCTTTTGGCTGGATGTATAGATCAGCGCAAAACCACTCTTCATTTTGCTTCCTAATCTTTTTGCAATTGAAAAGCGCAAATTATGCCCAGTGGCTTCTAGAGTCTGGACTTATGTTGGTGGGATTTCATGAAGTTGGAATTGGAAGCGTCCACCTATCGTTCATGTGGATGCCTTGGAGCTGCAATAGTTAACTTTGCTAGTCAGAGTGTGGGTATCTATGCTGAGGTAGACCGGTGGTAATGGTCCCTTCATCCATCCGGCTCCTTCTCGGTTAGTAGTGTTAAACATATCATCCAGGTTCATAATCGCATGTTGCCAAACTTTATGGTTGAGTGAAATAATTAGGCCCCACGTAAGGTTTGAATAGTGGCATGGATAGTCGAGAGGGAGAGACTCCGAACTAAAGTTACATTGTCGAAGAAAGACATCCTAGTTCGGTTGACAGATTGCATTTTCAGTGGGGATTATTTAGAAACGTGTCACCATATATTTGTTTCCTTTCATTATGATCATGTGGTCTGGCATGTAATAGCCTAGTGGTGTAAGTCTTCCTCATTGACTTTTATAAATCCGTTCATGGTGGTAAAAAGAAGAAAAACATCTTTCACGCAATTACTTTAATCACGGTTTAGTGCATTCAGAAGTAGAGGAATGACATGGTTTTTAGTGAGAAATGTGTGTCGGTATCTAGAGTGATTGGGAGGTCAAGTCGATGAGTTTCCTTTGGATTAGAAATTGGGCCAAGGAGACCGCTATTACATGGGAAGAGTGGCAAAATTTTGATGTGTTTTAGGCTGTTTTTGTGTTAGTCATGGGGCGGTTTGTGTCATCAGTTATAATACTTGGCTTGGTAGTTTTTCTTTTTTTCTTTTTTTTTTCTCTTCTTGTATTAGATTTGTAAGTTTGGTGCTATCGTCTTGCTAAAATTTGAATAAAATTTAGACAAAATTGCACAAATCAACCTTTATGTTATACCTAAACTGACTTCACACCTTTCACTATGAAATCGGCCAAACCCAACCTTTATGTTCATTTTTTGTGATATCCTATAACCTTTACAACTAACCTGGTCTAAAAACTCAATTAAATGCCCTCACATGCATTGCACGCGAGGGCATTTCAGTCAATTCCCCTTCTCCTTTCTATATTCACTCCAATGAACGCAAATCAACCTTTATATCCACTACCCACTTTATAACTTATCAAAGTTCTTTCATAATTTAAATAATAAACTAAACTTTAAGGACTTTACACATTCAAATCACATTCTTCTGCCCTACGTTTTTTTTTTCTTTTCGATCCTCCATCTCCAATGAAAAAGTAACATCTCCGACTATCATGGAGGCCGTGTTTCAATCATAATTAATTCGTCTTCAAACCAAATTAATAATTTGTCGCTTTCGAAACCTGGATTTTGAACCAACCCCATAATCCCGCTCACTCTGTTGTATCATCTTAAATCTCCAGCGTACATCAAGTAGTATCGGCAGGTTTGTAGATATATTTTTGTATCATCTTAAATCTCTAGCGTACATGAAGTAGGGATTACGGTTTTTCACCGTTAAATTGTTTGGTTCCCGATAGTCGATTGGCGTGAGGTCGAAGTCTCACTTAAAAATAAACCAAATACACTAAATAGATAATGGTAAATGGGTATCGAACAAAGGGAGTTTGTGGAAAATGTGTTTTCTAAGTAGCTTGCAAATTACTACTAATAAAATTAAAATGCAGAAAAGTAATCTTAAAGTTTGGTTGTTTGATTGGTTTGGTTCATCCTCATATCCATCATCATATCCATCCCTTCATGTTCCCATAGACTGTAAGAACTGAGGTTGTTGGTATTGCAACCCAGGTTGTAGTGGTTGTTGAAAAGCAGGGGTGGTATGGACTATGGATGGGTTTTGTTGGAATGGAGGTGGAGGAATTTGTTGGGATGATGATTGACCGGAACTTGGGAAAAATTGAGCAAAAGGTGGCACGATTGATGAAGGTTGATAGCTAAAAGAATGTTGTGATTGTGTGCTCATAGGAATGGTGGTGGTGTTTGGCTTCACTTCACTTGATGGTGTAGGCATTGTAGTAGGAATTGGTGGAGGAGTGGTTGGTACTGTTTGACCCATAGTGGGAATGGGTGGATCCATTGTGTTTTTCGTTGCGGTGGGAGACCCAACGATCTTGTTCTCCCGTAGTAAAACTCGGTTCCATCTAAGTGTCCATTCAATTTCAGGATCAAAAGCTAGTGGTGATGACTTGTGAGAGCCTCTAGTATGCATACACCTGTAAATACCTGCACACTAGCACAACCAGCGTAAACCCGAAAATAACAAACAAAAACTACTAAAGATAACACACGTTGCGCACTACACCCCGACAATGGCGCCAAAATTTGACGTGAGGTCGAAGTCTCACTAAAAAATAAACCAAATACACTAAATAGATAGTGGTAAATGAGTATCGAACACATGGATTTTGTGGAAAATGTGTTTTCTAAGTAGCTTGCAAATTACTACTAATAAAATTAAAATGCAGAAAAGTAATCTCAAAGTTTGGTTGTTTGATTGGTTTGGTTTATAAAACTAAGTTAAATTGCAAATCACTAGCAAGTTTGTAAACAAATAAGAGAGAGAGTGATCCTCCTGGTTTTCAGATTTTATGTGACAACTAGTGTTAATGTTCAACTGGAAAGAACCACATAGACATGGCTCGTGTGTGTGCAATTGTTTTTGATAAAAGGGGACCAAGTACTCGGATTCATAGAACATTTGGTTGTCACCCGATGATCAATTAACATATCCAACCCTAATCCCTCCCACTACATCTCGATTGCCATCGGCACCAAGAACGTATGGTTTAGAAATATGATTAAACGATATTAACAATCTATAAACAATCACACAAACACCCTAATAGTACTAAACATAAAATGCATAGATTACTATTCTGGAAATATACGAACATAACATAATTGTCAAAAGAAAACCTTACATCCGGGAGGAACACAAAGAAAACTAGCCGCTCATCGTTTGGTGAATCATCATAACTTCCAATTCCGTTGTTCATAACGATCAAATATGAAATAGCAATGATTAAAACACCCAAAACAATGTTGTGGAACCTAATTTTCGCCCCTTACAAAGTTTGAAACAATTGTAGTGAAAAAGATATCCAAGAGTCACCACAAAATTTGGTCTTAAAGGAAATGGAAAATTCTACGTCTGTCTCCACCATAAGTGATGTGATCAAAATAAACCATATAAATTATGTCAATTACGGTGTAAAAGCAACTCTTCTTTTAGTACTAATGTTGGAAAAAGCTCTTGAATTCGTTCCTTTTATATTTTTAGGGATAAAAGAGCTTAAATTTGCAAAAGGAGCAAAAGGACAGCAAAATCCAACATAAATGCAAAGAAGAAGGAATTGCCGCAGATCGCCAAGCCCCGACTCACATTCAAACCTCAAAATAACAAGAACAGAAGGCCGATACGGGGCCGTGTCCACCCAACATGGGCCGTGTCCGAAGATGGATACTGGGCAGAAGAAAAGACAACTGCAAAAGACAAAAATGGTAGCCAACACCAGACCGTGCTAATCCAACACAGAGCGTTGTCAACTCAAAGATTTGCAGAATCTGCGATAGTATAGCAAGTACTTTGGCCACGGGCCGTGCCGTTGACACACGGGGCCATGTTAGTATAATATCTGAGAAGCAGTTAATGAGGATGAGAGAGAGAGAGATGGGTACGGGTTCATGCCAGGCGGGCAAGGGCCGTGCTGAAGCTTCTGTTTACAACTATAAATAGGAGTGCTTGGTTTCACTTCAACTCATCCCTTGGCAAACCACTTCTCTCTCACTTTTCACCACTCCACCACCACTACAACACCATCATCCACCACCATCATCCATTTTCCATCTTTAGAGTGTGTGTGTAGTCTCGGGATCCAAGATTGATCGTAAGAATCTTTGTCAAACAAAGGCCATGCTTGGCTAAATTCTTACATCACTTGGTGAAGACTTTTCTTTTATGTATTTCTTTTATGATTTTCAATCTTTGGCTACTTTTTAATTGGGTATGTATTAATGACGTTAATACATAGTTTTTTTATATTGAAGGCGAATTTTGTCACACCCCCAAAATACCACACGCAGAAAACCCCCGCGAGGCGTGTGACATACCAGGATCTTAGCCATCAATCATATTACCAACTTCTTGGAAATATGTGACACCTTCCGGATCAAGGGGGCCTCTAGCAATGCCGTTAGACTCCGCATGTTCCCTTTTTCCCTCAAAGACCAGGCGAAAGCTTGGTTAAACACCCTCCCAAGTGGGTCCGTACACACTTGGGATGATCTCGCCCAAAAATTTCTCTACAAATAATTACCTCCCGCTAAAACCGTCGAACTCATGAGCTAGTTCAACACCTACTCTCAAAAAGACGGGGAATCCTTGTACGAGACATGGGAAAGGTTCAAGGAACGACTAAGGAAATGCCCGCATCACGGTCTTGAATGATGGCAACAAGTGTTCACCTTCTACAACAGACCATTGCCGCACATAAGGCAAATCAAAATATGGCAAACCTCATCCATTGCAATGCGGGTATGTTTCCTTTCACTTTTTGGGGCGCCCCATTGGGGCTAATATGAAGCGCGTCAAATATTGGAAACCGATAATTGATAAATTTAATGCTAAATTGTCCGGGTGGAAAGCTAAATCATTGTCGTTGGCGGGTAGGGTAACATTAGCCAAAGCGGTTCTTGGGGAACTCCCTAATTATTACTTGTCGCTATTTAAGGCGCCTATCGGTGTCATAAATATGCTCGAGAAAATTAGAAAAACTTTGTGTGGGGCAAGAAAGGTGGTGGTAAAAGTATAAAATGGATCGCTTGGGACAAAATGGTTGCGCCTAAAGTCATGGAGGTTTGGGGGTAGGCGATATAAGAAGCTTAAAACTTTCGTTACTTGCCAAGTGGTGGTGGAAACTTAAAATTAACCACAAGGCTGTTTAGGTTCGAGTGGTGGTTGCTATTCATGGCAACAAAAAGGAGGTTCAAGCGTTCTCGTTTAACAAAAGAATAGCGGGAATTTGGAAAGATATCGGGGCAGTGGAAAAAGATTTCTCCAAGATGAATTTGTCATTGAGCAATCACTTAAAGGGGATACCTGGTTCGGGAGATGATATATATTTTTGGCATGATTTATGTATTGGTGATAGGCCTCTAAAGGACTAGTTTAAACATCTTTACTTAATTACTCATAATAAAGAAGCAAAAATAAAAGATCATATGGATGTGGGGCATCAGTTAAGGTGGAAATGGGAGTGGGCGCATGACCCCACTGATGGGGTAGAAAAACAACAATTTGATATTTTGGTGCAAGCTCTTAACGAAATTTCTGTGAGAGGAGGAAGAGACATTTGGAGATGGAAAGGCTATGAAAATGAAGAGATTACTGTTGGTGGTCTAAGACAAAAAATTTATGAAGTCACTAAACCCAACGATGGGGAATTATGGTCTTGGTGGAATAATTGGGTCCCGCCAAAAGTGAATCTCTTTGCGTGGAGGGCGACTCTTAATCGAATTCCGTCCAAAATTAATCTTATACACCGGGGCGTGATTATGGGTGACGATAAATGTGTGCGGTGTGGCTTAAGACCGGAGACGGTGGACCATATTTTGTGGGATTGTTGGATAACAAAATCTATTTGGTGGACGATTATGGTTTGGCTTAAACTACCTTTTCCGGTTGGAGATTGTTCACTTAGTCAACTACTTGGAACGGCTAAAGACATGAAGGGTTCGAAAGAGTGGAAGAAAATTATTGGTGCGGTTCTAATGGTGGCGGTTTGGGAGATTTGGAAGGCGAGAAACGACAACACTTTCAACAATCATCACACTCACTTCAATAGGACGGCGGAACTTATCAAAGAGAACTCGTACATGTGGATAACGAGTAGATCTAAATTTTGTAACATTGATTGGAGTAGATGGTCCGACTTTAATATTCGTGATGTAATTGTATAACTTTCGGGTTCCAGTTTCTTGCTGGCTCGGTTTCTATTTTTTAATAGAAGTTTCGCCGTTCCAAAAAAAACATAAGGCAAATCCTTGATTCTGGCTCCGGGGGACTCCATGGGAATTGGCGACCTGAGGAAATTTATAATCAAATTGAAGACTTTGCTAAAAACAGTTTTTAATGGCACACTCCTAGGGGCTCAAAGTCTGTAGCCCCGGGCACCCACAAAGTGGATGAGTCCACTTCCTTGCAAGCCCAAATTGAAGCCTTAACCAATAAAATAAAGAAACTTGAATTAAACAAAACGGCTTCGGTTATGGCTTGCGAAGGTTGCGGCAGCCCGCATGAAAACTGGACTTGTATGACAGATCTAGAAAATCAAACGGAAGTGGTAAACTACCTAAATAACCGGCCACGACCACCGGGAGTCCAAAGTAACACTTTCACTCCCGACTGGCGTAATCATCCCAACTTTGGTTGGAGGGAATCGGGGGGTAATAACCAACAAAATCAAAATCAACGATCTAACTTTCAACAACCACAAAATGGGCAACAAAGTTTTCAATCACAACAAGGAGGAAGAGAAAAGCTTGAGGATGTTATCACTCGCCTCTTCTCTGAATCCGATAAAAGGTACTTGGAAAGGTTCTCACAAACCGACAAGGAAATAAGAAACCAACGGGCTAGTATTCAAAACCTAGAAAAACAATTTAGTCAAATAGCCCAACATTTCACCGAAAGACCACAAGGAGCCTTACCAGGTAATACCGAAACAAACCCAAAAGCCCAAGTAAACGTAATTAATCTAAGGAACCGGAAGGTAGGACCCGAGAGTGAGCCAACCCCACAATAAAGCACTCCAATCCAAGCTAAAACACCCACTAACAAAAACCAAGAAAACACTCAACCCCAAAACACCAGCACCCACATAACCAAACCACCTCCAGTCCCTTACCCCAGCTGTTTACTTCGGCAAAAGACCGACGAACAATTTACTAAGTTTGTGAGCTTGCTTAAACAACTTCACATCAATATTCCTTTTGTAGAGGTCCTCACACAAATGCCAAAGTATTCTAAGTTTATGAGAGACTTCCTCACTCACAAAAGAAAATTTGAAACCATCCAACAAGTCACCCTTAGTGAAGAATGCTCGACGGCACTCCTCAACAAGCTCCCCCAAAAGAATTCTAAGTTTATGGATCGCCAATAAGCAATGCATTAGCCGAATTAGGGCTAGCATTAATTTAATTCCGGCCTTTATGTTCAACCGACTAGGATTAAGAAAACCAAATCCTACGAAAATGAGCATTCAACTTACGGTCCGGTCGGTAAAATACCCTCAAGGTGTCATACTATTGATAAAGGTAGGATAATTTGTTTTTCTGCCGACTTTGTTATTCTAGACATGGAAGACGACACCGAAATTCTGTTCATACTAGGACGACCTTTCCTTGCCACCGCACGAGCTATGTAGATATGAGCGAAGGACAACTAACATTGAGGGTTGGTGAAAAAGAGATCAAGTTTGAAGTTGGGCAACGAGTGGAGGATGATCCGATCAAATAACTCAACGCAATTGACTCAAGATTAAACGATGCATTGCAATGCTACAACTCGGGATGTGAGTCATCCCGCGCGGGTAACATTTGACCGACTTTGGGTCTAGCCAAGGACCCTTATAAACGTGGCGCACCATGGAGGCATTCCATGGACTATCCTTTAGTTTAGTAGTTTAATCTTAGTTTAATTTTAGTTTAATATCTAGTTTAACGTTTTCTTTTGGGTATCTAGCTTTGTAGGAATAAGACACACTCAACAAAGGGAAATGGATGACGAAATGGAACCCATGCACGTAAACTAGAAGCCTCCCGACTCATTTTCTGCAAAACAGTGGATGCAGCACGGAGCCGTGCTCACTCAGCACGCCCCCGTGCCCGTCTTGCTGTTGTCACAAACTCCCTGTCCAGAAGGTGGCACGGGCCATGCTCACCCAGCACGCCCCCATGGTCACTCCACTGTAAGTCTTCTGAATTCAATTGTTACTGGCACTTTGAGCACCGGGCTGTGCTGCAAGTGCCAGTAACCAAATTTTTTTTGTTATTTTCATACTTTTTACACATTTTTCCAAAATGAAACCTTTTTGGGACACATTGAGGACAATGTGTAATTTAAATGTGTGTGTGTGTGGGGGGGGGGGAGGATAATAAAAACCCTTGAATCGTTTGTCCTAAACCAAGCCTTACACAAAACTCGCCTTGGAACCGCTAAACACCCCAAACTTTTTCAAAAATTTTATTTTCATTTTTTACTTATCTTAAGTTTAGTTGGGTAAAAAAGTTCTAAAAAATTATGTTTTTACAAATTTATAACCGATAGCGTCGTGATAAAAAAAAAAACAATTTAGAAAAATTATGAAAACGGGCATGATAAATCTTTGTAAAATTTGATTATATATACATTTTTACGCTATGACCCTTTTTCCCACAAAAGTGAGTTTTGAGCCATTACCGAGCATAAAATATACATCTTTACTAATTGCTCAATTTTCGTTTCTTGTGTGAATAGCCCATTTGGTTCTCACGAATCTAGAACTTGACAACCCGATGCGTTCCAAATCCTTACTGACAAAAATCCAAGTAAGTAAATGATAGAGGCATTAGGACAAACCCATTTTTCAAACAAAACCTTTATTTTCTTTGCTTTTATGAAAACACCCCTTAGTTAAACCCTTCGAACCTTAAAAACGTTTTTCATTTCAAACCCACAAAACTACCCTTTTCATTTTTCATCTTTCATTTTTGTAAACTCGTCTTTCATTTTTGTGATCAAAATACAACATATAAATTATGTAAAAAACAAGCAGTTAGTGAGGATGAGAGAGAAAGATGGGCACGGGGCCATGCCAGGCGGGCACGGGCCGTGCTGAAGCTTCTGTTTACAACTATAAATAGGAGTGCTTGGTTTCACTTCAACTCATCCCTTGGCAAACCACTTCTCTCTTACTTGCCACCACTCCACCACCACTACAACACCATCATCATCCATTTTCCATCTTTAGATTGTGTGTGTAGTCTCGGGATCCAAGATTGATCGTAAGAATCTTTGTCAAACAAAGGCCATGCTTAGCTAAATTCTTACATCACTTGGTGAAGATTTTTCTTTTATGTATTTCTTTTATGATTTCCAATCTTTGGCTACTTTTTAATTGGGTATGTATTAATGACATTAATAAATAGCTTTTTTTTATATTGAAGGCGAATTTACTCAATCATTCTTCATATGTTTGTTGATTCAACATATTCATGTCTTTACGGTCTATATAAAGCATGTTAATTGCCTGGAAGGGGGTTAGAAGGGTGGTTTGGGTAACTCTATGTCTCGTTCTGTGTATAAATCCTGCGAGAACCTGGTTCAAGCCCAGTAACACCTCCCGAGTCGGAGCGGGAATTACCCACCAAGGGAGAGGTGCAAAAAGCTTGAATCTCTTATTCTTAAACTTTTATTAAAACATTAAACCAACCCCACGAGGACTGTATCCCTGCTGACTCAGACCAACGGGTTGAGGGTGATCGCCACCTCGGAAGAGGGGTCCACCACTGTCACACCCCGACCGCGTTAAAACAAAAAAACCGCGGTAGAAACGTTAGGAAGTGTCGTAACAGAATCATTGTTTCACAACACATGGATTGAAAGTTTCGTTTTATTGAATTAAGTTATGTACATTGTCTTGAAATTAAAAGCAAGACACAAACATATTGTCTATCATTGTTATTAAGTCACTAAGGCCTCGTCCAATCCTATGTGAGCATGCATCCTAGTCATCATCAAACAACAGCACCTAAAACATATGTGAAAATAAAGTCAGCAAAGAAATGCAGGCGAGCACATAGGTTTTGTGAGTGTGTCAAATTCACGGCTTGTATACTTGTTGCAATATCTCGTACGACTACAAGAGTCGATAATTGAAAACCTTGTTTTGAAAAGTGTTTGGTATTGCAATATGATTAACCAACTAAAACAAGTTGGTTATAGTTTATAAAACCTCGTTGCCATGAATCTTGACCCAAAACATTTGTTTTTGTAAACCAAATTGCAAATAGTTCTTGCAAAACCTCGTTGCCATGAATCTTGACCCAAAACATCGTTGCATGTCATCATTTGAAAACATTCGTCCAAAATCGTTCAATTCATTCGTGTTATCAATCGCTCGTGTTATCAAAACCAATCACTCAAATCGTTCAACTCGTTCGTGTTATAAACCATCGTTCAATCGTTCGAATCGTTCGTGTTATAAACCATCGTTTAATCATTCAACTCGTTCGTGTTATAAACCATCGTTCAATCGTTCAAATCGTTCATGATTTAATTGTGAAAACTAACTTTTGGTCGTCTCGTTGAATACATTCAAACCTGTGTTCTGACTCGACTATACCACCATAGATATCTTTAAATCGACTAACAAACCACCAAAGGGTTTGTTAAAATCATCAGTATCTGTCGTCACCCACATTACCCCATAACCATGGCGATAGTCCGATAACGGGATTTGTCAGATCCTATGGTACCATAACATACTACTGGTCGGCTTGATCATTGTTAATGAATGTCATTCGTGTTATGTATTAACAGACCAATAAGTTTATCCACATTATTGAAAACGTTGTGTTTAATATAAACCATAGCATTTGTTTTGAAAACTCGAAATCGTTTTGCACATATGAATCACCCCAAAACAATTGAAAGCACTAAAATAGGGGAACTATGTACTCACTTGAGATTTGCAAAGTATCCTCGATTAAGTGAACTAACAAAGCTCGGCAATCAAGGAAATTAAGTGGCACCTAGTATTGGATTGCTTATGTTAATAAATTGGCACCTAAATCGGGAGATCGAGTAGAATACGGTCTTGTAAACCAAATGAGTATTGGAACTCATATGATATGGTTTAAACAAGCCTACATTCTGAATTGGAACCTATCCTAAGTGCTTATGACCCGCTATGACCCGTTAAGGTAGTTTACGCTACTTTAACGCGTCATTTGTGCAAAGGCGCATTCAAATAGCCTAACTAGTCCTATGACAAGTATTATATGCCCTAACATGTTTAATAATGTTGCATAATTAGTTTAAGGGGGTGTTTGGCCTAGCTTTTTTAACAAAGCTTATAGCTTTTTTAGCTATTTTTTTACAAAATAAGCTTAACTTGGTGTTTGGTTTAGCTTTTTTAGCTTATGGTTATTAGCTTATATAAGCTAATTTGAAGAAGCTTATTTAAAGATGGTTTTTTAGCTTATTTGTAAATGATAGAAAATAAGCTATAAGCTAATCCAAACACTTAAAAAGAGCTTATCAAATGATAGAAAATAAGCTATAAACTACTTTAAAATATAAGCATAAGCTAAAAATTTAAAAGCTAGGCCAAATAGCCCCTAAGTGTCAAAATTTAAGTTACATATGTTTAAATTTAAATTATGCATGAAAAGGGTATTTTGGTCATTTTCCTAAGACATATAAACTACCTATCATACAACTAATCAAACTAAGTGACCATAAGGTATAACCTCGGAAGGTTATTCCCTATACAACTATGGTCACAAAATATGTTTGGTCTAATCCTAATGATCGACCAAGCGGGTCGGGTTCGAAAGTCTAAGCGGTTGTCAAAACTTCTTGACTTACGACCCTATATAAGCACTAGACTAGAAGTGACGAGTTAAACATGTTTAACTAAGTTAGAAAACTGTTTTGATATCAAAACAAAGTGTTGTGATACGCGAAAATAGTTTCGTCGCAAAATGTACATCAACGTGGTAATCAGTAGGTATAGTCGCAAGGGACTATAACCATCGTGATTACGCTCACGTTGCAAAGTTCAAACGAACTTTGTCTTGAACAAATCATGGTCAAAGCTGAAAGTCAAACACTGTTTGACTTTCTTACTTAAATAAATAAACAAGAGATGAAAGAACAGTTACAAGTGTTCAAGGCTGAAGAAGATGATCAAGAAGACTCAAGTATGAAGCATCCAATCAAGTGGTAGCCTCAAATAGAGTAGGTGAAGAAGAAGATTGAAATGAGCAAGTTAAAATGCTTGAAAAGCCTTGCTATTTATAGATTTCAAGTGCCACAAGATCATTCCAAGTGTCCCTTGTGTTGGCATGATCCTAGGGTGGTCCAACAGGTGTCATTTGTAGGTGAGAAGTGGCAAAAATCGAATTGCTTAGTGTCCAAGGGAGTAAACAAGAAGCTGCCACAAATCTGCTGAGCTGGGGATATCTTTATGGACCGTAACAGGTCTTGGATATGGTCCGTATGGACCTCTTGCGGTCAGCATCTTTCAAATATTGACAGTTTAGTCCTGAACTTTGTTTTGTCGCGTTTTGGCACTTCTAACACCCGTCAAGCCCATTTTCAGGCTCCATGATGAAGTTGAAATATATTTAACTTGAATTATGCTAAAAAATGTCACGGATGTCGGTTCGTTTGGCTGTACGGTTGCGTTTTTCGGTTAATTACGACGAAAATCGCAACGGACGCGAAAACGACCCAAATTGCGAAATGAATGAAGTTTTTTGCATTCCCATCACTAATATACCATATTTTAGTGATTAAAATTTTTTTTGAATGTCCAGATATGGTCAGAACACATGTTATGCACGTGAATGCATACTTTCGCAGTTTTGACGCTTTTAGTCCCTGTGATCAGATAAGCGTATTTTCGCATACCGAACCCCTTAAAACTTATTTCTAAGCTATGTAAAGGATATTTAAGGTATGTTTAGCTTATGATCTTGTTCTGGAGTGTACGTTGCTATACGAATCGACAGACTTTTACAGTTTGTCGCAAATTATCCCTATGATCGAATAAACTTGTTTTTGACACACCAAACCCTCCAAAACTTATTTATAAGTTACCTAAACAAGACAACCTACGCCACAAAATTTTAGAAAAAGCCCATAAGTCTAATTATACGATACATCTTGGAAGTGATAAGATGTATCAAGATCTAAGAAAGAATTTCTGGTGGATAGGAATGAAAAGGGATATAGCAAACTAGGTTGCTAAATGTCTAACCAGCTCACAGGTTAAAGCTGAACATCAGAAACCCTCAGGGTTATTGCAAAAATTGGAAATGCCAATATGGAAATGGGAATTGATAACAATGGACTTTGTTACCAAATTACCCAAGACACGAAAAGGTAATGATACAATCTGGGTGATTGTAGACAGATTGACAAAATCTGCTCATTTCTTACCGATGATGGAAACTTTCAGTATGGAACAGTTAGCCAAGTTATATGTAAAGGAAATAGTTTCATTACATGGAATTCCTTTATCTATTGTATCTGATATAGATAGCCTTTTTACTTCTCATTTTTAGACAAGTTTCCAAAAAGCAATGGGAACCAGGTTAAATCTAAGCACAACTTATCATCCTCAAACTGACGGACAAAGTGAAAGGACAATACAAACAATGGAAGATATGCCTAGAGCCTGTGTAATTGATTTCAGAGGAAATTGGGATGATCATTTACCATTAATAGAATTTTCCTGCAATAACAACTTTCATACCAGTATAAATGCTGCACCATTTGAAGCACTTTATGGACGAAAGTGCCGAACTCCAGTTTGTTGGGCATAAATTGGAGAAAAGCAACTATCTGGACCAGAGATTGTGCAAGAAACAACGGACAAGATTATTCAAGCCAAGGAAACACTAAAAGCAGCACGAGATCGTCAAAAGAGTTATGCAGATAACATACGAAAGCCATTAGAATTTCAAGTTGGCGATAAGGTATTGTTAAAAGTTTCTCCATGGAAAGGAATAGTCAGATTCATTAAAAGAGGAAAGCTAAGCCCTAGGTATGTTGGACCTTTTAAGATTATTAGAAGAATAGGACCAGAGCTTATCAGCTACAACTGCCAGAGGAAATGGTAGGAATACATGATGTGTTTCATGTATGTAATCTCAAGAAATGCTTAGCAGACGAATCATTAGTGATACCTCTTCAGGACATAGAGGTAAACGAGAAACTTAGGTTTATAGAGAAACCACTTCAGATTGAAGATAGAAAGACCAGGAATCTCAAACACAAGAGATTAGTTCTGGTCAAAGTAAAATGGGATTCCAAGAGAGGACCAGAGTACACTTGGGAGCTCGAGTCAGAGATGCAAAGGAAATATCCACACCTGTTCCAGTAGATCTCGAGGACGAGATTTAAAACAAGGTGGGGAGGATATAAAAACCCTCCTAAAACACCCCTAACGCCCTAAATATACCCCGTATTGTCACACCCCGATTTTCCACGTGTCACCGGTGGGCCCGGTGGGGAGTATCGTGACGTCATGGTTGGCAACATATTAGTCAAACAACACAATATTATCAAGCACAGCGGAAGCAATTGAAAATATAATACAACCGAATTTATTATTGTAATATCAACTGTCACAATATTCGGAAGTTTATCCACAGAAGGATCGAACATAAAATGGAAACAATAGTTCAACAGACTTTGACATCTAGAGCTTGCGAAACTTGAGTAATGATGCCTGGAGTAGCCAGCCTATTTCGTCTAGCACCTGCACTTAGCCTTTTTGGAAAATACGTCAGTTTACACTGGTAAATACAACTCAACTAACTCATTTAGAAAAGAGTTTAATAAAATTGATTTGAATGCACTTCGGCAAAACATATCTTTATAACTTGGGACAATTATTTATAAATAATCTTGTTTACAGTTTTACTCATTTGCCGTCCGTCGGGACAGATTAACTGACACGCCATAGGTATAATGCCCACAGGCTATCATCCTCTAAGTGGATTACCAGTTCCGGTATAATGCCCACAAGGATGATACCCCTAAGTGGATTACCAGTTTTTACATAATGCATCTGTCAGGTGTACGCCTACACCCCGTGCTTAGGTCATGGCCATTTCGTAAAATGATGCCAAGGATATCCGGGACATGGTCATTTAACCCCCAAGGGCCATACATCAAATAATACAGAATAAAGCGAGTTATGTAGTACATTAATCATAATCCGATTTACATGTCTACATACCCGACCAAGCGGTACTTTTATAGTACCGTATCCCAAGCCCGTATAGGGAAAATAAGTTAAGAGTATTTACCTGAGCAAAGTATAAATCCAATACAGTAATTGCAAGTACTTTTACTGGGCTCCTAATCTGGAACGAAGGTTTATAATAACCTATTAGAATCCTAACGGGTCTTTAATTAAGCTTAAGCTTTGACCGGCTAGTTTCAAAGATACGGTTCGTACGCACGATTAAGCGAAGACCGGATAGAATGTGATTTAGACCCGACAAGTTCAGAGACTTGCTTAATATGGGTTAATTATTCACATTCTGGATTTTGAGATAAAACCGATAGGGTTTGACCCATTTCGGCTAATTTATGTAAACTTGTTACATAAACCGAACCGTACGCGTAAGAAGCATGACGGGTATTCATTCGAGCCATCTACAGGTTTCCTAAGTTAATTATGCCTCAAATATGTTGTGACATCAGTAAGATGTCTTTCATTATGCCCGAACGAATTTAAACACAAACTATGCCCCGTAGGGGTAGTTTGGTCATTTTAAGGGTTGTAAAAGAGTTTGAATGTTTAACTGAGTTACAGGTCTGATGTAAACAGCAAACATACTTAATTTGATGAGTTTTAACAGTAGGCTAAAGCATATATGTGGAATTTATCATCTTTAACCAAACTATGCCCCGTAGGGGTATTTTGGTACTTTCACACAAGCCGAAAGCTCAAAAACGAAGTCTGAGTTAATCAACCTTTGCTTACTGTTAAATATCATAATTTGCCTCATATATCAGTAGGTATCAACCCGGGTATGTCCAATATGATTTTAAGACATACTATGCGTTAAAAACGCTAATTATGGCGATTAAAGGCCATTTCCGGGTTCGACACTTAAATCTGATATTTTTATATTTCCAGAAGGCTTAAAATAATTTATTTATCATAATTAATCAGTAGCAAAAGGTTTGGAGTCGTTTAGATAAGTAAAACTCATTTTATGGCCCGTAAGGGCAAAACCGACAATTACCGAATTAAGCCTACGACTACGAGTTATGCTCAGCCTAAAATTAATTAAAAATCTTTAAAAATCCTAAAATAATGTATTATATTAGTGGGTAAAAGATTTGATACCAAAAAGTATGTTTAACTAGGCTATACGCTAATTACGCCATTATGTTAACACAAAGCATTAGTTTTGCGATATTGAGCATAACTCTTAATCTACAAGTCAAACTGATGTCAAACTTTGCATACAAGTTTATATATCAGTAACTAAGGTTTCTACACTTTTACATTTTCATAAATCTCGTTTTAAGGCAATAAGGGCATAATGGTCAACATATGAGCAATTAACGGAATCATGCGTATAAATCGGATAACTAATGAACCGAGGTGTATAATCACAGAGGGTTATACTAGCATGTAACCTGTTCAAAATGAAGCTTTAAGGTATTTCTAAAACATACCTAAACGGGTCAGAACTGAAGTCAAAGCAAAAGTCAAAGCTTTGCGACTTTCGGTTCCGAACCGGGTCTAAACAGGAAATAGTCGGGTTGAACATGTTTAGACATGTTCTTACACTAATTATTAAGTTATAACAATAATCAAACAGGTTATATATGTTCTAGATAGCTAATTATGCATAAATGACATTTTAAGCATTATGTTGACTTTTTAAGTAAAGGTTTGACCCGACATTTGACCTGCTTAGGATGGTGATCAGGGGAAACCCTTTTGGGGTTTTATTACCCACATAAATACCATTCTAAAACTACTTTTAATTTGAGATAAGACTGAGTCATTAGTGACTAATCTCGAAGTCAAACCGTAATTACGACGGTTTGACTTTTAGCTAAATAACTAAGCTAAACACAACCAAATAAGAACTAGCAGACTTACAATAGTCCAATGCACAAATTATGATCAGAAGGGAGAGTTCCTTAGCTCCAGGAATGCTCCAAAGATCAGTTGCAAGTGTAAGAATGAATGTTGCAACATGTTGGCTTTATATAGTGAAGATCTCACCATGATTGGTTGACAACTCACTCTAGGATTAACCACAAACATCCAACACTTGTCCTAGTGCTTCTAGGATAGTTTAGGGTCCTTAAATAATGAGAAAAACCGGTGCAATAGGTCATAATCGCGTAAAACAGCCAACAGAAGGTTTCTGGTCGCTGGGCACCAGCTAGCGCACCGTTACGCTACACTTGTAGCGGTGCGCTAGCCCGCTATAATGGGCCGTCTGACCTTGGGTGGTAGCGCACCGTTACGCTAAAGAAGTAGCGGTGCGCTAGCCCTGTTCTGGGGCAATTTTGTTGTTGTTTGTCGATGTCTTGAAAGGGTAACCAACTTGTACGACCTTTAGACATCAATTATCAACTTAGGACCCTCACAAAGTGTATGATCCTGTATAATACCCTACCATTTGAACTTGTTCCATTTGAATGCATTTACAAGACCCGAAAACATCGGTTTACCATTCAATTTCTTCGTGAGATCATAACATGCTTTTGCAAGTCCATTATTGACAATAATTCCCTGCAATGAGGGCATAAAAGATGTGTGTAATATTTAATCGGGTCTTGGGATTTATATTTGAGGTCGTTCAGAGGTAACAGTTTAACATGACGCCACTTTAAATCCTGCCGAATCATCTTTATTAAATCCGGGTTTACGACGCGTTTTGTCTGACATGACACGTGTCGTTTTATTATTGAACCCGAAATTTTTGAGGTGTTACATCCTCACCCCCTTAAAATAAATCTCGACCCGAGATTTACTGAAACAAGTAAGGGTATTTTTCTTTCATCGTGGATTCAACCTCCCACGTGAAATCGGGACCTCTACGGCATCCCATTTGACCTTAACAAAATGTATATGCTTTCTCCGAAGCTTCCTTACCTGTCGATCTTCAATCGACACAGGTTTTTTTTTTTTTTTTTTTTTTCCACAAATTTTAAGCTCGCGTCTATATGCACATCTGTATGTGGTATAACCAGTGATTCGTCAGCGAAACACTTCTTCAGATTGCAGATGTGGAGCACATTGTGAATTCCACTGAGTTCTTCCGGTAAGTTCAACTTATAGGCAACTGACCCGACACGTTCAATAACCTCGAAAGGTCCTATATATCTCGGGCTTAGTTTGCCTTTCTTACCAACCCGCATTACTCATTTCCTCGTCTTGGGTAACTTGGTAATAAAATCCATAGTTACCATTTCCCACTTCCACGTAGGAAGTTCAGGCTGTTGTAGCTAGCCTGACGGCTTTTGATGCTCGGCTTTGACTTGCGCACATGTCAAGCATTTAGCTACATGGGTGGCTACGGACTTTTTCAAGCCTATCCACCAATAATTTCTTTGCCCTTAGATTCTGGGTAGCTGATGGCAAATTCTTAATCGTTGTCTAATTGGAGTTGCGGCATGTATGCATAAGCAATATGAACCGTCTTTCTTATTTAACAATATAAAACACTCAGAAGATTGAGTCAGGCTATATGTGCCTATATCTTAAAACTTACTAAATCAGGGTTTCGATTTTTCCATATTCGATATGGAGTTTTCATAATACTCCAGCCCACAGCGGGATGTTAATCTTAGTTCTACCTGTCTTCCAGGAGGTAAGCAGGAAAAACTTACGAGAAGATAATTAAGATACAAGGAGGCTACAGAGATTTTCCATATCTCAGGCTCCAGTTCATCCATCATTTTTCGTGTCAAATGAGTGACACCTTTATGTTATAAGTCCACGAATTCCTTAATCGGGAACATTTTCTTGGAAAGAAATTTTTTTTTCCATTTTTGGATATCTTCTTTGAATACTACTAGTCGACTTTAGTACAATATGATCATTGGGATATCTTAGGGGTTCCATGTATTAAACCTCCATGCTGATCAGACATGGAAATAATCTATGGGACACACTAGGATACGCCAATCCTCATATGACACTTTTATCAAACATAGTTTGGCATTCGCATGCGATAGAAAACAATGAGAAAAATTTTTAAAATAACATATGTTGTCGTACTCTATGCGAAGAAAGAGTACTCTTAGATTTTCGGAAGGATTCCTTGCCGATACTAGAAGAATCGGTTACTATGGTTTCCTTGGTAAGTTATACCTTGTGGATGATAATAAAAATTTTGCTAAGTTTATGGTTCATGAAGATTTATGATTGCCTGTATTAAAAACAGGACACTTAGCAGAAATTATTATTGATAAATGATAAGGAAGTTTATTGTACAAGTGCTTATATTTAATTAGAATGGAGATTTTCACAAACTAGGCACCTAGCTCGGTTGGCTAGGCGCGCGAAAGGGTGCGGCCGGCCTAGACCCAGGTTCGATTCCGGGGACGGCCAGTTCCACCATTTTTTTATGTTTAATATTAATTACTCGTACAGATACCTGTAATTATGAGAGTTGTCTCTTAAGGAGTCTTGATAATTAATTGCTTCTTATCACCCACGATATGGGCTTGATTTTTAAGGCACCCAATCGATTTCTATCACTATATTGAGTCCTTATGTATGCAACCAAAAGTTTGCTATAAGGTATGAGAAAGAGTGATTTCTAATAGATATTAGATATCAATATAGGATTTGTTGGAGCATTTTCTAAAGTATCATCGGCCAATTTCTACATCGTATTAAATGACCGGAGTCTTAATCAGACGGAGACAACAGTTTTCAACATTTATTATTCATAATATATTTATATGTGCCAATATCAAATAAGTTTCTGCATAAACTGTTTGATAAAGAAAGGTACATATTATACTATTATTATTCTGCATCATCTCTTGGGCGTTCCTCCTGATAACTCGTGCGTTTGTTCTCTTGGCCTACTCGGGCTTCCTCGCGTACTTAGGGCAGTTGGTCTTTATGTGCCCCTTCTCGTTACAGTTGTAGCATGTAGCATCTTTAATCTTCCCGCAATCAACAGTCTTGTGCTCCCTAGACTTGCATATCCCACATGCAGGTGGTCCTGATTTAGAATTGGACTCCATTCTGCATTTTCCAAAGTGGCGTTTTTGGCAAGTCGAGCACCTTGGCTTTTCCTCTGTCCGCTGACCATTCTTTCCAGACCTAGACCTCTCAGAGTCAGTGTTTCCCTTGTGTTTCTTCTCAGATCCTCGTGAGTTATCATCCTCACGCTTCTTCTTACTTTCTTCAGATTTCTTTAGCGACATTAGCCTGACCGCATCTAAAGTAAGGGACAGAGAGAGGTCAGTTACTGACCTAAATGTAGTAGGTCTTGAAGCCTTAACACTGGCTTTGATTTCTGGGGGTAAACCCCCAATGAAGCGTGCAATTCGCTTGGGCTCTGGTGTTACAAGGTAAGGGACCAGTCTGGACAGGGTATTAAAACTGGTGAGGTAAGCTTGACAATCTAAGTTTGTCATTACTAAGGATAAGAAATCTGACTCAATCCCCTCAACCTCATGTTGAGGGCAGTAATTCTCCTTAATGAGATTAACAAACTGTTCCCATGACATGCTGTAGAGCGGAATCTTCCCAGCAGCTTGAATGAGAGACTTCCACCATGCCAGTGCCTCTCCTTTAAATGATTGGGATACGTACTTCACGACATCCCTTTCAGCGCAACCGCTGATATCGACAACTGTGTCCATTTCATCCAACCAAATCATACAATCGACTGCCCCTTTTTCCCCAGTAAAATCTCGGGGCTTGCAGGAAACAAAGTACTTATAGTTACAGGATTTGGTATGCGGTTCATTATCGAACACTGTCCTCTTGGATGGAAAACTGTGTTCATTAGATGGATGTCGATCGTCATCTTTCTTTAACTCATCTTTCTTGGAGGGCGGCTTGTTATCAGGCTCTGGAGGAGTTTTAGGGATGGATTTAGGGTGGGGTACAGATGAGGCTTCACTATATGTCTCACTATACTCCTGGAATTTCTCCTTCACAGCTTTAGACACAGCTGAGTCAATCAATGTACGAAGTTCTCCTCTGGTTATATTAATCCTTTCATCATCGCGATTTTCCAGAGGGTGACTGTTCCCTTCCTCCGACCCAGCCATGTAGTTTTAATTTCTACATAAAAATTAAACAAGGACAAGGTTTTTACGGAAGTTTAAACAGTTTTTATCTTTTTGAACGATTTATTAACCATGTTTTTAATACACATATTGGTTAATTTGATAAATATATAATTATTCAGGATATTTATTATATTCCTAAATTATAAGTTAATAATAGCACAAAAAGGCCTAGTCGCGTAGACAAGTTTAATTTATAAGCCATGATTTCAGAGAATCGAGGCATTAAGGTTTTAATAATAGCACAATTGGCCTAGTTACTTAGACAAGTTTAATTTATAGGCCTTGATTTTATAGAATCGAGGCTTCAAGGTTTGAATCAAAGTTCATTACCTTTTCTTGACAGGGAGTTGTAGGCTACCACTGTCTTTAGTCCCAGAGGACGTTAGTTATAGCCCGTGGGCACTTCATCCATACGGGATGATTATATAATTAAGGGAATTTAGTATATCCCAAAATGACTTATGTGATTTTATCATATCACATTTTGTCGAGCATGTTATTATGCTTTCATATGTTTAATAAGGATTTGAATCTCTTGAATAGGTTCTACCATCTTGGCCTTGTATGCCGTGACATTTAGGCTAGGTTTACCTTTAAGATTCTTTTTAATAATTAACGCAGAGCAATCCTAAATTGAACTGTTAACAAGGATCTGAATCTAATTATGGAACTACCATCTTGGCCCTGTCTTAATGTGACACATGGCTAGGTTTTGTCCTTTTTAAATTTTGCCATTTTATTATAATGGTAGATCTTATAATATAGGAATGATACTTTAAATATAATCGTTCCTTTAAAATTTAACAAGTATATGGTTGCCCTAAACGGGACTTCTATAGCAATTGACTTGCCCATGCAAGGGCGAATCAGAAAAATAACAAAGGAACCAAATAAGGTAATATGAAACAAATTTGGATTTTTCCTATGTTCTTGTCTAGACTCAAGAATGTGCAATTGTGTAACTGAGATTAAACACAAAAGACTAGTGTTTAATTCACTCAGTGTTGGCTCTGATACCAACCTGTCACACCCCGATTTTCCACGTGTCACCGGTGGGCCCGGTGGGGAGTATCGTGACGTCATGGTTGGCAACATATTAGTCAAACAACACAATATTATCAAGCACAGCGGAAGCAATTGAAAATATAATACAACCGAATTTATTATTGTAATATCAACTGTCACAATATTCGGAAGTTTATCCACAGAAGGATCGAACATAAAATGGAAACAATAGTTCAACAGACTTTGACATCTAGAGCTTGCGAAACTTGAGTAATGATGCCTGGAGTAGCCAGCCTATTTCGTCTAGCACCTGCACTTAGCCTTTTTGGAAAATACGTCAGTTTACACTGGTAAATACAACTCAACTGACTCATTCAGAAAAGAGTTTAATAAAATTGATTTGAATGCACTTCGGCAAAACATATCTTTATAACTTGGGACAATTATTTATAAATAATCTTGTTTACAGTTTTACTCATTTGCCGTCCGTCGGGACAGATTAACTGACACACCATAGGTATAATGCCCACAGGCTATCATCCTCTAAGTGGATTACCAGTTCCGGTATAATGCCCACAAGGATGATACCCCTAAGTGGATTACCAGTTTTTACATAATGCATCTGTCAGGTGTACGCCTACACCCCGTGCTTAGGTCATGGCCATTTCGTAAAATGATGCCAAGGATATCCGGGACATGGTCATTTAACCCCCAAGGGCCATACATCAAATAATACAGAATAAAGCGAGTTATGTAGTACATTAATCATAATCCGATTTACATGTCTACATACCCGACCAAGCGGTACTTTTATAGTACCGTATCCCAAGCCCGTATAGGGAAAATAAGTTAAGAGTATTTACCTGAGCAAAGTATAAATCCAATACAGTAATTGCAAGTACTTTTACTGGGCTCCTAATCTGGAACGAAGGTTTATAATAACCTATTAGAATCCTAACGGGTCTTTAATTAAGCTTAAGCTTTGACCGGCTAGTTTCAAAGATACGGTTCGTACGCACGATTAAGCGAAGACCGGATAGAATGTGATTTAGACCCGACAAGTTCAGAGACTTGCTTAATATGGGTTTATTATTCACATTCTGGATTTTGAGATAAAACCGATAGGGTTTGACCCATTTCGGCTAATTTATGTAAACTTGTTACATAAACCGAACCGTACGCGTAAGAAGCGTGACGGGTATTCATTCGAGCCATCTACAGGTTTCCTAAGTTAATTATGCCTCAAATATGTTGTGACATCAGTAAGATGTCTTTCATTATGCCCGAACGAATTTAAACACAAACTATGCCCCGTAGGGGTAGTTTGGTCATTTTAAGGGTTGTAAAAGAGTTTGAATGTTTAACTGAGTTACAGGTCTGATGTAAACATCAAACATACTTAATTTGATGAGTTTTAACAGTAGGCTAAAGAATATATGTGGAATTTATCATCTTTAACCAAACTATGCCCCGTAGGGGTATTTTGGTACTTTCACACAAGCCGAAAGCTCAAAAACGAAGTCTGAGTTAATCAACCTTTGCTTACTGTTAAATATCATAATTTGCCTCATATATCAGTAGGTATCAACCCGGGTATGTCCAATATGATTTTAAGACATACTATGCGTTAAAAACGCTAATTATGGCGATTAAAGGCCATTTCCGGGTTCGACACTTAAATCTGATATTTTTATATTTCCAGAAGGCTTAAAATAATTTATTTATCATAATTAATCAGTAGCAAAAGGTTTGGAGTCATTTAGATAAGTAAAACTCATTTTATGGCCCGTAAGGGCAAAACCGACAATTACCGAATTAAGCCTACGACTACGAGTTATGCTCAGCCTAAAATTAATTAAAAATCTTTAAAAATCCTAAAATAATGTATTATATCAGTGGGTAAAAGATTTGATACCAAAAAGTATGTTTAACTAGGCTATACGCTAATTACGCCATTATGTTAACATAAATCATTAATTTTGCGATATTGAGCATAACTCTTAATCTACAAGTCAAACTGATGTCAAACTTTGCATACAAGTTTATATATCAGTAACTAAGGTTTCTACACTTTTACATTTTCATAAATCTCGTTTTAAGGCAATAAGGGCATAATGGTCAACATATGAGCAATTAACGGAATCATGCGTATAAATCGGATAACTAATGAACCGAGGTGTATAATCACAGAGGGTTATACTAGCATGTAACCTGATCAAAATGAAGCTTTAAGGTATTTCTAAAACATACCTAAACGGGTCAGAACTGAAGTCAAAGCAAAAGTCAAAGCTTTGCGACTTTCGGTTCCGAACCGGGTCTAAACAGGAAATAGTCGGGTTGAACATGTTTAGACATGTTCTTACACTAATTATTAAGTTATAACAATAATCAAACAGGTTATATATGTTCTAGATAGCTAATTATGCATAAATGACATTTTAAGCATTATGTTGACTTTTTAAGTAAAGGTTTGACCCGACATTTGACCTGCTTAGGATGGTGATCAGGGGAAACCCTTTTGGGGTTTTATTACCCACATAAATACCATTCTAAAACTACTTTTAATTTGAGATAAGACTGAGTCATTAGTGACTAATCTCGAAGTCAAACCGTAATTACGACGGTTTGACTTTTAGCTAAATAACTAAGCTAAACACAACCAAATAAGAACTAGCAGACTTACAATAGTCCAATGCACAAATTATGATCAGAAGGGAGAGTTCCTTAGCTCCAGGAATGCTCCAAAGATCAGTTGCAAGTGTAAGAATGAATGTTGCAACATGTTGGCTTTATATAGTGAAGATCTCACCATGATTGGTTGACAACTCACTCTAGGATTAACCACAAACATCCAACACTTGTCCTAGTGCTTCTAGGATAGTTTAGGGTCCTTAAATAATGAGAAAAACCGGTGCAATAGGTCATAATCGCGTAAAACAGCCAACACAAGGTTTCTGGTCGCTGGGCACCAGCTAGCGCACCGTTACGCTACACTTGTAGCGGGGCGCTAGCCCGCTATAATGGGCCGTCTGACCTTGGGTGGTAGCGCACCGTTACGCTAAAGAAGTAGCGGTGCGCTAGCCCTGTTCTGGGGCAATTTTGTTGTTGTTTGTCGAAGTCTTGAAAGGGTAACCAACTTGTACGACCTTTAGACATCAATTATCAACTTAGGACCCTCACAAAGTGTATGATCCTGTATAATACCCTACCATTTGAACTTGTTCCATTTGAATGCATTTACAAGACCCGAAAACATCGGTTTACCATTCAATTTCTTCGTGAGATCATAACATGCTTTTGCAAGTCCATTATTGACAATAATTCCCTGCAATGAGGGCATAAAAGATGTGTGTAATATTTAATCGGGTCTTGGGATTTATAATTGAGGTCGTTCAGAGGTAACAGTTTAACATGACGCCACTTTAAATCCTGCCGAATCATCTTTATTAAATCCGGGTTTACGACGCGTTTTGTCTGACATGACACGTGTCGTTTTATTATTGAACCCGAAATTTTCGAGGTGTTACACGTATACTCGTTAACGGTCCCAAATACCTTTATATTAAGAAAAAATCAAATAAAAACAAATATTAGGGTCCCTCGCGGGCTGCGACCCATTCCCCTGTGTTTGTCGTGGGGCGCGACGAAGTGACACCAGGAGAGCCCATAGGCTGCCACGTGTCCCCATGCGTGTTGAAGCTAGTGAGTTGACTCGACCAGGTTAGAGCCTAGCCTACACTCCTCGCCAGCCGCGAAGGGCCAGCCCAAATGACTCGCGGGGTGTGAGCCGCCATACGTCTAGCCTATAAAAGGGGCCTCAGGCCACATTTGTTCGACGTTCATTTCTCTTTTCTCTCTCAAACTTCTTAATAGGCAAAACACTAGGGAATAATACCCACTAAAAAGCGAAGCTTTTCCTTATTGTAAGTATTATAACCCCCGATCACGTATTTGTTACCCTACCCGATTGATCTAGGGCTCCGTAACGCATGTTAAGGCTCTGCCTGACTCAGTTCATTGGAGTTCTGTCTCGTGTTGTATGGCTAATGTGATTTGGGTTATCTTACTAACACGTGTGCATTGTTTAATTTTAATAGATAATAACCAAGAGAACCATCAGGAAGCTATAGTATTATCTAAGTCAGCAACGTGAGTACATCTTACTTTTTGTCACCTTTTTGTGAGTCATTGTTTCAAATATTTTACAAAACCCTAAATATTTATCAAGACACTTACAGTGATTAAGTTTTTGTGGTTCTACAATTATCATCAGTATGTGGCATTTTGTATACATCAATTAACACTCGTTACTATTGCGAAAAGTAGCATGACCGCAAGCACGGGGGACAAAGGTTGCCCAGTAGCAATGTTGTATTGAATAATTGGATAGATATGAACATTGTAAATCTTAATACTGTAAAGTGGCAAATACTTGTTTTGATTAAACTGGGATGCACTCGCCAGTATTTATTGCTGATAAAATCTTTTTAAAACGCGTTTCAGGTAACTTAATGTGAAGCTAATAGAAGTCAGCTGGAGAGCACTGAAGGCTTAAGGAAGTGGCTATAAAAGTTACCCAAATAAAAAGGAGATTTTATTTTCAATAAATTTGGGTTTATCCCTACAAATGTATTGTAATGAAAACTTGGGTTTTATCCCCTTTATTTATTATAAAAAATTTGGTGTTTCAAAACACTGATAAATATTTTCTAACTACGGTCATTGATGTATTGTAAAATACTTCTTTATTCGTGTTCTTTTTATTAGTTTATGATTAGTTTCAGTTTCGTTTTCGCGTAGTTTGTATATACTATTGATATATTTTTGTTTTCCAGGTCTTTGTATATGAAAAGTGCAGAAACGAGTTAAAATTTGACAAGGTTATGGTTTGGGTCGAGAAACGGAGGCTCGGAAGCTGAAACGAATCGAAAAACAGGAACTGGAGCTTTCTTGCGGGCCGCCGTGAAGACCATGAACTTATTCTTTAGCGCCCCTCTAAGGAATTCAAATTAGTTTTTTATTTGCTGCGCGTCGCGGGCCGCGTAAACATTACACATAAGTTCTCGCGGGCCATTTCCTCTGGCAGTTGTAGCTGATAAGCTCTGGTCCTAGTCTCGCGGGCCATTTCCTCTGGCCGCGTAAACATTACACATAGTTTTTTATTTGCTGCGCGTCGCGGGCCGCGTATCTGTCGCCGACATCTTGTTTTACATCGGCTAGAGGGTTTTCAAGTTATAAAAACATATCATTAGTTCACAACCGCATTCATTCACGAACTTTGGGCATCTTGGAGGCTGTTTAGAGGTGATTGAAGATTCTTGAAGCTTTTGGAGGCCTAGGAATCATCGGGTAACGCTTAGGAGCATTTGGGAGTGAAGCATTTGGGTTTAATCTTCCCGTCTCTTTCTTGTTCCGTTCGTTCTTAGTTGTTTCTTGATGAATTCAGTTCTGATTATGATTGTTGCTATGTTTTTAGACATGATTATCGGCTAAATACTTCATACTACCTAGGCTATGACGATTGTTTGATAAAGTTTGGATTTTTATTTGTTATTAACGTTGGTTTATGGGTTTTCTTGGAAAGTAAAGAACTATTGAACCTTTGATTTGGTGTATATGCATATCTTGTGTTGATTTTCAATTAATTGCTCATTTCACATGAATCTTGATGAATGTCTTTCATAGAATAGGTTCGTGTTAATTATCTAACTTCACGGGTTTGGATAATTTTTCGGTGAATCAGCCGATAACCATAGAAACGGTAATTAAGAATTATTAAAACTTGATATTCTACTAATATTGTCGCTGTCAGGCTCGAGGTTATTAATAGGTCTCTGTTTGGTATATATCTAGGATCAGGTTTTGTGAGAAAACAGTCTTAGTTCCCTAATCATACACGTGTCTATTAAACCAAGTTAAAATCCATAGTTGCCTTAGACTTTCGCACTGTGAGATAGATTGTCATATTAGGGCACTTTCCAAGAAGTTAGAGGACTGTGAGGAAATCTAACAACAGGTAGTCATAACAGCCTTGTAGAGTCTCACAAGTTTCTTCCTGAGAAGGGTCGGGAGGTCTTAGTAGGGATTTCTTAGGGTTTAGCATTAAAAGATCCCGGTTCCATACCACGTTAATTTCGAATAGAAATCCATTCCTAGTTGAACATGAGTCTAGCCTAGGTAGCCTTCATCATCACTGAGTTAAGTCTTCATCCATTTTCGCGTCTAATTAATCTAGTTAATTTAGTTTAATTTTAATTGCAAATTTAGGATTTTTAGAAACCCCCCCCCCCCATTCAAATAAACAATTAGTTAAGTTGTGTCATTCTTAGTCTAGATAGAGTCTTTGCGTAATTTAATTGAGTCTCGTGGGTTCAATATCCGGACCTACTTAGCTTTACTAGAGTCAATCGGTTCGCTTGCCGATTAGCAGTTTAGTCGAGTTTAGAGAGTCTAGAGTATTACTTTGAGTCTAGATTTAGGTTAATTTTAGTTGTTTTTATTGAACTACTTTTAGCACATCAAGTTTTTGGCGCCGTTGCCGGGGTCTCTTTGGCGATTGTGTTAATTACTTTGTTTGGACTTGTTTGACATATTACGTGCTATTTGTTCGTTTGTTTGAGTCGTAGGAGTCCAATTATAAAAATCAAAAATAAAAAAAAATATTTATATTTTGTCGAGTCATTTGTTAGAGTCTTCTTACTTGGTTGTATTCGGTTTTGCAGTTGATGCCCCATGCGCGCTCGTAGGGACCTCCGCCGAATTTACTTACGATCAAGTCTTCCTTCTCGTCTTCTTCTTCCGAGGTAAGTTCTTCTAGCTCGTCTTCTTCTTCTTCACACTTCGCCCCTTCTGACGCTACTCTCCACTCTAAACCACCAGCCTTTGACTTCACACCGAAGCCGTCACCACACAATTCTCCACCACCCACTCATCCTCTGAGTCCGCCACCCGCAGTTCAAATGGCCAATCGCATCGTTTACGAGCAAGCCACCACCGGTTTCACCGGTGCTACTTCCCCCATCACCCTTCCCAACATTACGAATGATAGGTACTGGCAGATCCCATCCTACATCATGACGGCCATCCCCAATTCATGCCAATTCCACGGCCGTGATGATGAGGATGCTCCCGCCCACATTAATTGTCACACCCCGACCACGTAAAGCAACAAAACGTGGCGGAATCATCGGGGAGTGTTGTAACTGAATCATTGTTTCATAACACATGGAAAATTGAGATAATATTTTATTGATTAAAAGAGTTACAATATCTTAACAAACAAAGAAGTATAACGAAATTAACTAGTCTTGCATCTTTTATTGTCACTAAGGCCCAAGTCCGCCTAAGTGTGTCTTGAACAATCCTATGCATCATTTCCTGAAACACATGTGAAAATAGGTACGTCAACATAAAAATGCCGGCGAGTACATAGGTTTTGTGAAAATAGGATTCATGACTTATAAGTTTAGAAAAAGATTGTTTAACAAAAGTCAGTCATGATCCTTGTAAAATGTTTTGTTTTATAAATCATTTGAAAAACGATGATATGTAGAAGAATAATGTAAGATTAAATGAATAACCAAGTAAAATGAGTTTGTATAAGATGAGTTGTTTGTAAAACAATGTCTTGTGAAAAATATGTTATTTGTATAAAATGTTATATGTCTAAACTGAAATGATTCAAATAACGCTACGATATGTAATACCATACAAGCACTTATATATAGGAAGTACCAGCGACGTATCCACCATGCTTGTATCATATTACACACGCCTCGTTACTCAAACCACTTACCCAACAAACCACCGATGTAAATTGCCCATGTCTAAACCATTTGTCAAATGTCTTTGTGTAAACCATGTCAAAATGTTTATGTCAAATATAGTCCATGAAATGTGTTTATCAATATCAAAATGTCTATGTCAAATGTCAATTCTGTAATGTATAAACAAAATGTCATGTATGGCAAGTGAAATATATATATATATATATATATATATATATATCCACTGAGCCATAGGTAAAATGCACAAAACATATTTATACAAATCCCAAGTATGAAATACAATATTTCATTGGTTTGGTATTTGTTTGATGGTTGAAGTGACACAGGTGTCACAGTCTCCCCTACTTCAGGAAATTTCATCCCGAAATTTATTTTAGAGGAAACTTGTGAGAGTTTAAAACATGAAGTTGAAAAGATAAAACAACACTGGTTAAGGTCCTGAACTTCTAGTAACTTTAATAACATCATGCTTGCAATGTAAGAGGGACACTTATATACAAATATATAAAGTGTTATTGGTGCGTCCACCGTACCTTCGTTACATTGTTCGCGTTTCGTTATTGTTGCCACCATAGGTTCTTACACATGATAAATCTTACCGTGGTTTCCATGCACTGAACTTCGTAATTATGTATGCATCCATAATTACGTAATTCCTTGCATAGTCACGTGGTGCATCTTATAATGTGTAGGGGAAGAAAATAATGAACGAACTTGTGATGATTGTGACTAGACCACCATAGGGTCCTTTTAATTAAATCAATAAATGATTTAAATAGACTACCAAGGAGTCTGTCCAGCTACACCACTAGATGTCGTTCTTAACCAGATTCTGAATCAGTCTTTCTGACAAGACCACTCAAGGGGTCTCTTTGAAAGATGGAATGGTAATATATAACCCAAGGGTCTTGACTATCATGTAGAAGCCCAATAAGGATTTAAGGTAGTACCTTTTTGAATATCCTACTATGAATCCCTCATATGAAGATATGAAAGGTTCTACGAGGATTTGGATAACGAATATCCAGAGTATACAAAAACACAAAATGCATAAAAGAAAACACATAACCACATAACCACAAAATTGTTTAACTTGATTTGGTATCATTTTGTTAATTTGTTCTGCTAACTGTGCACATGTATTCAAAGCACACCAGGTATCCAATCAGTGGATTTTGATTGGTGCTTTAAATATTTCCAAGAATCTAACTATAAAGATAGAAAGATCTTAAAAAGAAAATTTGATTTCGATTATAAGGAACTGAAATGTTCGAATTAAGGCATACAAGGAATCCAATTAAGGACTCTGGTTTAAGTGCTAATCATCCACAAGGGTCTAATTTTGAAGATAAAAAGATCCCATATGGATTTTGGGAATTTGAAAAGCGGGAGGCGTTTCAAAACCTTGCACTAGACGTGCTTAAGTCAAAACATGAGGTAAAATGCTTATGAAGTTGAGATGCTGGATATGTCAAGGCGACATATGAAGCAGAATTTGAAGGTTAAGTCAATGTATGAAGAAAAATGTTTTTGAAAACTATGCATAGGGTCTCTAAAAAAAATGTGTTCAATGTTTTTGAAACCTTATGTAAAATACTTTTTTAAATCATAAAGTAGGTGTATTAGGTAAGTATATAAAAATGTTTTAAAACCATGAGATAAATTTTGAAATTATGTATAAGGTTTTTGAAAATATGAATGATGCTTTTGAAATCATGCACTTGCTATAAGTAATTATACTGTGTTAATATTGTTTTTAAACTATATGAAACATTTTGAAATCATGGAGGTTGTTTTGAAAACATAGACAATGCTTTTGAAATCAGGGAGGTTGTTTTTGAAAATGTAGACAATGCTTTTGAAATCATGGAGGTTGTTTTTGAAAACTTATGTTATGCATGTTGAAAAAAATCAAAATGTAATGGGTATGAGATTTGAAAATATCCTTAGTTATCTAACCAAGGATTCAAAGGAACAGATGTGCGAAAAGCACGATTACTCATAATGTCACTTCATTTCATGTACTATGTTTCTTAGAATGAAACGAGTACTTAAAATTTTTCGAGGAAATCATGAGCGATCACTTGAAAGGGAGAATCACAAGAGTAGTTTGTAAAGAACATAGTTCCTTAATGCAGGTATTATAGGGAAATGCCATACACATATGTAACTATACTTGTATATCAGAATTGTGAACAACAATTTATTTATAAACAAAATTGATTGTATCACATTACAAGAAAAACAAAGAAATAAAAGCATAAGATTAAAACAGCAACATCTTATACTCAGCCAAATGCTCATCCATGGGTCAGATTTGCATTGACAATCTTTGTTCACTTGTTCCTGAAATAGCTCGTCTCGTCGTAGTTGTACCAAGTACCAGATGGTAAACGAGCTGGAGCAGGGTTGACTTGGGGTTGGTTTGGGCCACCTTGGATTGTGTTGAAAAGGCAAGCATTTGCCAGGTGAACGAGTCGTCCACATGAAGCACACAGACGACACTGCAGGTAAGCTTTGTGAGGTACATAACACTTGTTGCACATCAGTGCTGTACCGGCATAAGGTTTCCTAGCAGGAGGTTGAGCCACAGCAAGGTTTATAACAGCTTTGTTTTGGATAGCAAAGCGGCATATGTTAACCAAATGTCCCCGCCGTCCACAGTAGGTACATTTGGAGCAGGGCATGAGGTTTGAATGATGACGGTTGCATCGTTTGCACCGTGGGGCAGTTCCTAAGTACGGCTTCCTAGCTGGTGGCACTGCCACTTGGCTAGGTCCCGCTTGATTAGGTGTAACTGTTGCGGGTTTCCTTGAAGCCTTACGCTTCCTTGATTTTGGTGCAGGCTTGACTTCTGCTTCCTTCGGTGACTCTTGAGTGGCTTCATTGTTGAGATGAGACATGGCAATGCCTAAATCCACAGTCTTCAGAATCACTTCGCCTATTTGCTGGGCAAATTTGGCTGTTTGCTCGGACATTTGACCGTTGCTATGAAGAAGAGACATTCTAGAAGAAAATGAAAGACATAGGAAGAAACAAGTGAAATGTTACCGGATAAACAAAACAGAACGGCAACGCATAAAAATTGCGATCATTTGTTTGTTACCTAAGGCAAACAAATGAGACGGTGACTAATCAAAGTAAACGGGTTATATTAATGTATTACTGAAGACATGCTCGCCTATAAGTGAACACTCACCCCAAGAGTTCCCAGGTAAGAGTGACTGGTCTGATTCTGCGGATTTGTACGAACACTCTAGCCTTAGACAGAAAACTCAGAGTACAGGCATTCACCCTTCCAGTTTGCACGTGTTCACATCAAAAGACCCAAACTTTGACGAGATTTGAAAACTTAAAGGGTTCAAAACCTAGTAATTAATCATCCTAGAACAGATGATTGCTTTTCAAAGCGGTTTTGAAATTTGTGTTCCTATTGTGGTTGTCGCCTAAGGATAGGTGACGGTATTGTTTTATGACTAACCACAAGTAAACTCGCGTTAGGGTCCTAGGAAGGTTATAGACTAGGTCAAAGCATTACTAATAACCTAATTCCCTATAACCATGAGCTCTGATACCAACTTTTCTGTCACACCCCGACCACGTAAAGCAACAAAACGTGGCGGAATCGTCGGGGAGTGTTGTAACAGAATCATTGTTTCATAACACATGGAAAATTGAGATAATATTTTATTGATTAAAAGAGTTACAATATCTTAACAAACAAAGAAGTATAACGAAATTAACTAGTCTTGCATTGTCACTAAGGCCCAAGTCCGCCTAAGTGTGTCTTCAACAATCTTATGCATCATTTCCTGAAACACATGTGAAAATAGGTATGTCGGCATAAAAATGCCGAGGAGTACATAGGTTTTGTGAAAATAGGATTCATGACTTATAAGTTTAGAAAAAGATTGTTTAACAAAAGTCAGTCATGATCCTTGTAAAACGTTTTGTTTTATAAATCATTTGAAAAACGATGATATGTAGAAGAATAATGTAAGATTAAATGAATAACAAAGTAAAATGAGTTTGTATAAGATGAGTTGTTTGTAAAACAATGTCTTGTGAAAAATATGTTATTTGTATAAAATGTTATATGTCTAAACTGAAATGATTCAAATAACGCTACGATATGTAATACCATACAAGCACTTATATATAGGAAGTACCAGCGGCGTATCCACCATGCTTGTATCATATTACACACGCATCGTTACTCAAACCACTTACCCAACAAACCACCGATGTAAATTGCCCATGTCTAAACCATTTGTCAAATATCGTGTAAACCATGTCAAAATGTTTATGTCAAATATAGTCCATGAAATGTGTATATCAATATCAAAATGTCTATGTCAAATGTCAATTATGTAATGTATAAACAAAATGTCATGTATGGCAAGTGAAATATATATATATATATATATATATATATATATATATATATATCCACTGAGCCATAGGTAAAATGCACAAAACAATGTATTGAAGTAAAACGAGGTTTAAATCAACGTTATGTTTTGTGGAAATGCATGCTATACTGAATACAAACATTTATGCGGTGTTGTGAAAATGCATACATTCAAGCCTTGTGATGTGGTGATAAACCCTTAAACAAATGAAAGGACTATATGTCTTATGTCTTAATCGAATTCGGTCATTCCATCCATCCAAACAAACCTAGGACTTTAGGAACGGGAGTTGTCAATTCCTATGGTACCATTACCTACTAACGAGCGGCGTAGCTAATGTTAATGAATGTATATGGTCCCATTTAAACAAACCAAATGTCATATCAAAATGTAAGCATGTGATGAAAATAATGTACCCAGTATGCTAAGTAAACATACAAGGTAGAGATGTAAAATAATGTGTCCATATGTTACTGGAACATATGCAACAGAGATGCAATGTAAGAAAATGTACTAAGTATGATGAACATACATAGCATGAAAAGGTAATGTAAAACAATGCACTAGGTATGCACTACATAGACATACATAGCGTGAAATGTAATGAAAACAATATACTAAGTATGCGCTAAATGAACATACATAGCATAAAATGTCATGTAAAACGATGTACTAAGTATGCTACAAAGGACATACATAGCAAAAACACAATGAAATCATGTACTAATGAACATAGCAAGTATATGATATGAAAGCATGGAAAGCATGAAAATAACAAGTAGGCACATGTGTTTCACCCCAAAATGTTTGAAAAACAGTAAAAGAGGGGTCTATGTACTCACTTGAGGGTGCTTAGAAGTCTTGAACAACAACCAAGCAAAGCTAGAGGGATCACGGAATCAAACGGCACCCTATATAGATAACTACATAAATAACCGGACCTAAATCGGGAGATTGGGTAGTATGAGGTTTCGTAAACCAAATGAGTATTGGAACTCATATGATATGGTTTAACAAAGCCTACATACAAAAATGAAACCTAACCTAAGTGCTTACGACCCATTACGACCCGTTTAGGTAGCTTATGCTACTTTTACGCGTCGTTCGCATAAAACGCGTTCGGATCGCCTAACTATCCCTATGACAAGTAAGATATGCCTTAACATGTTGAATATTGTTGTTAAATCAGTTTAGATGTCAGAAATTAAGTTACATATGCTTAAAATGAATTTATGCGTAAAAAGGGTATTTTGGTAATTTTACCTGTTGGTGCATTCATCTGTCGTCTTCGTCTTATGTCGAGTCTCGGGTTCGTTGCGAAGTTGTTCAAGCATGATGTCATGATGACATCATCAAAGTGACATCATTCATGACATCATCTTCACAAAAGACAAAAGTTTAGAATGTCAAAATGAGATTTCGTCCATTTGTCAAAACATGTGATTTCGCTTTTTAGTCAAATGGTGATTTCGCTTATGTGTCAAGAAGTGATTTCGCTCTTTTGTCATGGACATATAAGCGGAATCATGTTACCTATATATAGGTCATAAAAACGAAATCACTGATAGAGTTTAGAGAGTTCGAGGTGTGTTCTTCCGGTTAGCCACGAAGTGCTGCCGAAGTGTTGATTTGTTTGTAAACGTCATTCAGATTAATAGAATCAACATATTAAAGTGAATTCTCGCTGAATTGTACTCGGTTTGTCTGTTTCCGCCGTTCAAACTAAGATAAGCTCTTCTACGTGACTCGTTTAGGTCCGAATTCGATCCTACAATTAGTATCAGAGCCAGTGAAGAAGAGCTCTACACAATTCAACCGATAATTCTGTTTCTACACTATTCTTTTCCGAAAATTAAAAATTTTTACGGTTAGAATCAGTTCAAATTTTCACAGTGTGCTCGGAATTGATAGTTAACAAATCCTTAAAAGTTTCAGAACTAAAATCGAATTAAAAACTTGAATTTTGAGGGTTTCGCTTATACGGACTCGTGCAAAAAGTGATGTAATAGGTGATTTCGTTCTTGTGAACATGGAATTCAGTGATTTCGCTCATCAGTACAATCAGATTTCGCTTTTGTGAACAAACTAATTTCGCTCTTATGGTCACTTTTTAGTTGATTCCGCTCATTTGGACAATTTGAGATTTCGCTTTTGTGACCACTTTGAGAATTCGCTCTTGTGACCTTGTCTGTCATCGAACAGGATAATCACGTGAATTGTTGTCAGTGATTGGGAATAGAAATCATGTTTATGTCAGTTTGCTTGTGGTTATCGTAAACTGTTGTAGCTCTTTCACAAATTGTCAGTTAAGTGGAACTCTCGGCCCAAGAAGCAATACTTGTTACATGTGTCAGTTTAGTTTTAGTTTTGAGTAATATCATATCAGTTTGCATGTGTAAATCGGTGTGCATGTGATTCAAAGAAAAAGGTGATAAAGGTGTAAGCTAGTTATTAAACAATTTGAATTATTAAATAGCGTGTCGGCATAGTGGATCTAAAGGCCCAATTAGAATTAAATAAGTGTCCAGCCTATATTCAGATTTTATGTGATAATATCATAGTTGCATGTGTTGTGTCAGTTTGCAAGAAATGATGAGAATTATTTGTGTTTGCATGTGATATTAGTCTTACATAACAAGATACAATCGACTGCATGTGAATACTCTTGTACGGTCCAATCAGATTTATTGGCATTCAAAGGTGTCGAGTTAGTAGATTTTGACATCAAAATTGATTTTGTTTTGAATTGGAAATTGTTGTCGGGATTATTTGAAAAATGGAAATGATGTTTGATGAGATGGAAAATCATGATCTTGAAAGATTAAATGATTGGTATATGGGGTATTTGGACGATAGTTATAGAAATGTGAAAAAGGATCTTTGGGTCAAAAGGTTTAAATATTTTGCATGTTTGAAAAATGAAACATTGGAAGAATTAGAGAACCGATATGGAGTCTTACTTGGTTACTTAAAAAATCATGAGATATTTCCATCAGATGCTGAAAAAATAGAAAAGTTTGCAGATGCATTACCTATTGAATGGAGTGAATTTTTGAAAATTTTTAGAAAGGATTCAAATTTTTCAAAATTACGTCTAAAAAGATTCATCAGCATACTTAAAACTCATGAATTTGAAAATGGAAAGAAAAGGAAGGAAATGATAAAGGTTTTAGAAAATCATTTGGTGGATATGGGATTAGATGTAATTGATGAGATGAATAAAAGGATTGTTGAATGTATTAGAGCAAAATATGTGATGAAATATGATATCAAGAGAGGTTGTTATATTGATGAGAATGCAAATTGTCTTGATTTCGTTAAAATTTTTTGTGCAGGTACATTCATGACAAAGGAGGAAGAAGTTTCAAAAAATGCAGAATTTGTGAAAATTGGATCTTCAAATTCTGAATCAGTGTGCACCAAATGTGACAACTTTAAGGATGACAATGACAAACTCGTGAAAGATGTGGAAAGTTTGGCATTGGAGATCAAGAAGTTGAACAATGAAAAGCAAGCTGATGATAAGCAGATTTTTATTTTGAAAGAAAATTGTGGAAAGTTGATAACTGAAAATGACAAACTGTTGGGTAATTTGAACAGTTTGACATTGGAAAGTTATAAATTGAAAGAAAAGGCAAATGTTTTTGAAGAAATGATTAAAAGTTTTGAAATTGAAAAATCAAGAATTGAAAAAGCTTTTCAAAATCAAATAAAAATTCTTGAAGATGGGAGAGATGTGTTTAGCAAAAACAACATCGAAAAGCAAAAAATGATAAATTCTCATCTTCAGAAAATTATCAAACTTGAAAAAGAAGGTGAATGTGCTCGAAAGAAAATCAAAGAGTTAGAAGAAAAGGAGTTAAATTCAGAAAAGGAAGATTTCTGGATAAAGCTTGAGAACAAGAATTTGAAAGCAAATGAAACAAAATTTCAAGAACAGATAAAAGTTTTGGAAAATGAAAAATCTGTTCTTGAAAACATGAAGAATGAAAATGAAAAATCTATCAAGTCTCATCTTGAAAGAATATCTCAGCTTGAAAATGAAGCTGAGAATTCAAGGAACAAAATTGATGAGCTTAAAAAGAAATTGAAAGGTTTTGTGACTTCATCTGAGTTCCCCTGTCCAAAACCGATCAATTCCGTTCCAATAAGTGACGATGTCACAAACTTTGATAATGTCAAAGTTGAAGATTGTGATGAGAAATCTGATGATGAAAAAGATAAAATTGAAAAACAAAATTTGTTTTTGAAATTAAAAGAAAAATTTCAAAATACTGTTCTGCAATCAACTGAAAAGGGAGGATGCTCTAAGCAAAAACCTTTGAAGAAGAAAGCGGAACAGAAACAAAAAATTAAAAATGAGAAAATTATACAAAAAGATAATAAAAGCTCATCAGATCGATCATCCAATCGAAATGAAAAATTACAAAAATTGAAAAATGAAAACTCAAAGATTGTTGGTAATAAGTGGTGCAGGTCGGACCACAGCGCTTCAAAGCCAAATCCAGCTTACAAGAGGAGAGATGGATATCACCAAGCCAAACAGTGCTATGATCTGAATGTTTGGACTGAAAATGGTGATTGGTACGATAACAGAGTGTGTTACCGATGTGGTTATCAAGGACACATTGTTGTTAACTGCCAAGGTTGGAGTTATGAGACGAGGAGATGCTTTAACTGTCAAATTAGAGGTCATATTGCTAGAGATTGCTCAATGAGGTCAATGAGAAGATCGAGAGTTGAATCTCAGAAGCAGGTAAAGATACCAGTCTCTGTCAAGCCCAAAGAACAGAAAGTTCAAGAACGTAAAGTTCAAGAACCGAAAGTTCAAGAACCGAAAGTAAAGCTTTCACAGGGTCAGAAAGACAGACTGAGGAAAAAGAGGAAGAAGGCGAGAGAGTATCTCGAGAAGATCTTGTCCTCGGGTTCATCTGTTGGTAAAAATAAGAGTTCTGATGAATCGCTTTCCTCCACTGCAAAGTCAAGCAAGACGAGTTCATCAAATACAAATCTGAGGACGAAAGAGGGAAAGAAGAAGAAGAAAATGGTCGGCGATGAATCTGACATGTCGAAGTCAGACAAGCCACCTTCAGGCAATGAATCTGGCTCATCAAAGTCAGACAAGCCATGTTCAGGCGATGAATCTGGTGTGGTAAAGCTAGAGGAACCATGTGTTGAGGTAAAAAGTGGTGATTCCGATTTGACAATGAATGATGAAAATTTTCCATCATTGTCAAATGGAATTTCAAAATCACCCAAGGACCGTCAGGCTTGGGTGAATCTGTTTAAATAGAAAAACCTGACTTGCCGGAGTTCTCAGGTTGGTAAGCGTGGAACATGAATCGGCATATTTCTTGAGAAATTCACGAAAGTGATTTCGATTTAAAAGTGGTAAATCAGGGACATTAAGTTGTACTTGATTTTCTACAAGTGATGTTTGTGAATTGATCTTAAAAATGTTAGTTTTTACAAATGATTGAAGAAAACAAAGTGATGAAAGATCCCCGAATTTGTGAAAAGACACACAAAACTTATTTTCCGGAAAAACCATTTTGATTAAAACAAACTTAAGTGTTTTGAAATCACTATGGGAAAATAGTTTGTTGTCAGGGGGAGTTCTGATTGTTCAAGCCAAGTGAATGGAGAACTGAAGCAATTCTCATCATGTTGTCACATTTCTTGTATAGTTGGTTGTCAAATTTTCTCAGAAAATCAAAATTGTAACATATTTTGATTTTAGGGGGAGAAAAATTAAAAAAAAAATTAGAAAATTTGAAAAAGCCAAAAACATGATAAAATGAAAAATGAGTTTTGTTGTCAAAAAGAGGAAATGATAGTAGATCAGTTGGACTGTCACAGCATGCTAAAGAAATGTAAAGTTAAAATGTGATAAACGGTCTCACTAACGATGTGACGATAGGCTCAGCTAGACTAGTAGATTTGCGAAAATGATACAAACATAAAGCAAAAAGCCTAGTTCTAGTGGGAAACATGGTCAAAAGCATAGTACTTAGTTTTGTCCTTCTTGACTGTGTACCTACTCAGTAATCGCTGATTGTCGAATGACATAAAACTGGTTAAGTTTGTGAACTTTTACAAACTTTGCTGAAAAGTCGCTGTGATTGTGCATTTCATTTTGCAAAGACTTAAACTTGTTTTATTTCTTTATTTTGTTTAAGCATCGGACATCCTCTGCGTATACGTGAGTATCGACCTGGATGTTGTTGCCTAAACGTTCTGCTTTATTTTCTTTGGTGTTTCGTTTAAGCTTTGGATCACCTCTGCGTATACGGGAGTATCGACCTGGTGGTTAAAGCCTAAACAACTTCAACTTATTTTTATTTTCTTATTTTGTTTAAACATTGGACTTTCTCTGCGTATACGGAAGTATCGACCTGATTGTTAATGTTTAAACATTCTGCTTTATTTTCGCACAAATCACAGTTGATAAAGTTTAAAGGCATTACTTGAGTCAGTGTATTGCATGATGAGGGGATATGCTGAGATCGTGGGGTCCATAAGAATTTAGTGCAAAATTAATATATCTTAACGTATCGGTAAGCATGTCGAAAGTTTTTAGATTGAGTTTAAGTGGACAACAATATCGTCAATCAATGTGAATCGTTTAGAGCATAAAATGAAATGAAGCTTAACGGTGCTAGTGATTGGACACATAAACTGATATGATCCTCTTTCGCAAACTCACAAAAATATGTTTCTACATATTTTATTTCTGCAGTTAATTTCTGTTATTGCATTCATGTTTCATTATTTTGAAAAGTCCAAAAAGATTTTTGACAACTGATGTTGGAAAGCTGATATTCAAAATTTCAAGTGCTGAACATGATGAACAGGTTTGAGTGTGTGTATTGAATTGAGAAATTTATTTTGAGAAATAAGTTTGTTTAGTTAATCAGGGTCATTAATTTGAACTTGATGTAACTATTTCCAGTAAGTTTTTCTTATTGTTTTAAGTAAAAACTTATGTTTTTGGTGAGAAAATGTGTGCAGGAAATGAGCTTAAACAGAGATAAGGCCAGAAATTGATCTCTAGGTGATAGCTAATTCCAGACAGCGATCCCATCATGATGAGAGGGGGAGTCTGACGAGGTTAGAGCCAAAGAGAAGATCCTGGTATATGCTAAGAAAGAAAAGAGACTGATAAAGACTGAAGATGCGAAGACTCGACACTTAAGACTCGTCAACATCTGAGGGGGAGTCTGTTGGTGCATTCATCTGTCGTCTTCGTCTTATGTCGAGTCTCGGGTTCGTTGCGAAGTTGTTCAAGCATGATGTCATGATGACATCATCAAAGTGACATCATTCATGACATCATCTTCATAAAAGACAAAAGTTTAGAATGTCAAAATGAGATTTCGTCCATTTGTCAAAACATGTGATTTCGCTTTTTAGTCAAATGGTGATTTCGCTTATATGTCAAGAAGTGATTTCGCTCTTTTGTCATGGACATATAAGCGGAATCATGTTACCTATATATAGGTCATAAAAGCGAAATCACTGATAGAGTTTAGAGAGTTCGAGGTGTGTTCTTCCGGTTAGCCACGAAGTGCTGCCGAAGTGTTGATTTGTTTGTAAACGTCATTCAGATTAATAGAATCAACATATTAAAGTGAATTCTCGCTGAATTGTACTCGTTTTGTCTGTTTCCGCCGTTCAAACTAAGATAAGCTCTTCTACGTGACTCGTTTAGGTCCGAATTCGATCCTACATTACCTAAGGCATATAAACTACTTATCATACAACTACTTAAACGGCGTGACCATAAGGTATAACCTCGGAAGGTTATTCCATATACAACTATGGTCACCTAAAACGTTTGGTCGGATCCTAATGATCGACCAAATGGGCCGGGTTCGAAAGTATAAGCGATTGATTAGATCGCTTACCTTTACGACCCTAGACAAGCACAAATCTAAAAGTGACGAGCTAAACATGCTAGAACATGTTTAGTTAAGTTAGAAAACAGGTTTGGTATCAAAACAAACGGTTTTGATACCCTAGAGTAGTTTGGTTATAAAATACGCGAGAAAACGCATTTTGGTCGAAACTACGACTCGTCACTGAGCCTAGATAACGTGGTAATCAGTAGGTATAGTCACTAGGGACTATAACCATCGTGATTACGCTCACGTTATGAAGTTCAAACGAACTTCGCATTGACCATAAACTGGTCAACGCAGAAAGTCAAATGCAGTTTGACTTTAACGCTAAAAACGAATAAAAAGAACGAAGGAACACTTACAAAAGGGTCCCCGCAAGTATTTGACCCGATTCACTCTCAGGTAGGAAGCATATAAACCTCCACTTAGAGAGCTTGAATCAAATTCAAATGTGTGGGTTTGCAAATGAACTATGGAGGGGTATTTATAGGAAATGTAGAGCCGTTAAGATCATTTCTTGGAGAAGGGGGCACGATCTAAGCCGTACACTTGCCACATTCTGATTTGGTACCTTGATGGGCACACAAACCAGCCCATAGAAACCCAAAAACCATGTGCATAAGTGGGTAAAAGCTGGATCAAGCTGGAAAACACTTTCTGCTGATCTGGGGACTGCTTGCGCACCGTAACACTCATAGTGTTGAGGTGCGCAAGGACCACTTTCACAGAATTACACTTTTGGTCCCTGTTAGTGTTTTGAGCTATTTCCGACACGTTTAAGGCCCGTTAACCCCATTTCAAAGCTCTAAAATGAAGTTAAAGTATAGGGAACTTAAAATGTGCTCAAAAATATCTCGGATGTCGGCTCGTTTGGTCGTACGGTTGCATTGTTCGGTTAATTACGACGGAAGTCGTAACGAACGCAAAAACGATCCAAATTAAGCGACGAATGGATTTTTATCATGCCAATCACTAAAATAAAATATTTTAATGATTACATAAATTTTTGGGTGTCCGGATATATTCAGAACGTAGGATATGCGCGAAAATGCAAACTTATGCACTTTTTGACGCCTTTAGTACCTGAATGACCCAAAAGTTTATTTTAGCACACCGAACCCCTCAAAGCCTATTTCTAAGCTATGTAAAGGATATTTATGGTATTTTTAAATTATGGTCATGTTCCGGAATGTCTGTTACAGTTCAAATTGGCATACTTTCATAGTTTGTCAACTTTAGTCCCTGTAAGCGATTTAACTCGATTTTGCCATACCAAAGCCTTCAAAACTTATTTCTAAGTTATGTAAAGGTTATTTAAGGTATGTTAAGCCTATGTCACTATTCTGGAGTGTTTGTTGCATTAAACTGGCTATGTTTACGCATCAGTGCGCGTATAACCTTCCAGAAAGCGATTTAAAGCCCGAAATCGAACAAGAATTGATATGTGCAAATGATACACATATTTATACAAATCCCAAGTATGAAATACAATATTTCATTGGTTTGGTATTTGTTTGATGGTTGAAGTGACACAGGTGTCACATTAATTGAATTACCCGCCTTTGTAGCACCTTCTCCATTGAGGGTGTTAAAATAGTTGCCAGGTACCATCAGGTTTTCCCATTTACTTTCGCTGGCCGCGCAGCCGTCTGGTTCGATTCGCAGCCAGCGGGAACTTTCACCACCTGGGCAGGTTTACAAGATGCTTTCTTAGCTAAATATTTCCCACTCGCCAAAGCATCTCGTCTACGTGATCAGATTCATTCGTCTCGAATGGAGCCTGATGAGTCGTACCACCTAGCCTGGGAGCGTTTCCAAACTCTGATTTCTCATTGTTCTCAGCATGGGTTATCAGATTGGGCACTAGTTGAAAAGTTCTACAATGGTCTCACCCCCGAGATTAAAGCCCGGTTTGATACTTCTACTGGAGGGAAACTTATGGGTAAAAAGATAGTTAATGAGTGCAATGATTTGTTTAAGAGTTTCACCCATTCTAATATGGACTATAACACTACCAGCAGGACTTCCATTCCTGTGACTACCTCCTCGGCCACTCAAGGGGTAAACCAAGTTGGCTTGGATTCATCGGTAGCTGCTGCTCTAGAGGGTCTTAAACAAGAGCACCCACCTGGTCAGTTTTCAGGAAATACCTACCCGAACCCAGCTAACCATTCAGCTAAAGCTATTACCACCCATAGTGGAAAGAGTTTAGGGGAGGTATTGAGAGAGAGTGTTGAGGTAGAAGATGAGGAAGTCGATGAGGAAATCGAGATGGAGGCTCCTGGTAAGGTGCACATGAGGCTAGACCCAGCAAGTACCGCACACACCGAGGAGTCTCAAGTTGAGAAGAGTGTAGAGAAACAACCGGTTAGGGTTAGACCGACACCATTAGTTGATCCTTCCCATGTCCCATATCCCGCCCGCCTTAAGCATCAGAAATATGCTAAGGAATATGGGCAAGTTCTTGAGATGTTCAAGCAGTTGAAAATCAATCTTCCGTTCATAGAGGCCCTTCAGTCCATGCCCAAGTATGCTAAATTTCTTAAGGACCTTCTGAAGCGTAAGGAGAGAATAGGTGAGCTTTCAAACATTCCTTTGACCGGAGGTTGTTCCACGGTGGTCTTGAATAAGCTACCAGAGAAATTAACCGACCCGGGTACATTCACCATTCCATGCCTTTTTGGGGGAGCCGTTACCCCTGCTCATGCTCAAGCTGATTTAGGCGCCAGCATCAATCTGATGCCATTTTCTTTGTATGAGAGGCTAGGTTTAGGAGAGCTTACACCCACGCGTATATCGTTGTCCTTGGCCGACCGTTTGGTCAAGTATCCTCGTGGGATAGTAGACAATCTGTTGGTTAAAGTTGATAAGTTCGTATTCCCCGTAGATTTCGTCGTTCTTGACAGGGAGGCCGATGAGAGAGTTCTTATTATTTTGGGCCGTCCAATCCTTCGAACCGCAAAGGGGATCATCGACGTCTTTGACGGTAAGATTTCTCTTCGTACGGGTGACAAGATTATCACATTCGAGATCGATAGAGCTATGCAGCATCCTGGGGGTAGAGACAAGGATAGCGGGCCTTGTCATTCCGTTTACTTTCTAAATTCTTTCATATCTTGTGTCGACACGTGTCTTAAGTACATTAGCAGGGCTGATTTAGTAGGTGAGGGAGTTGTTGACGAGATTGATGTAGAAGAGGTTGAGGAGGAGCCACTAGATGAGAGCGATGAGTTATGGGTTCCAGAGACATTGGAACTTAATGAGGTTAGTGATGACAGTACTCCTTTAGATATTCCACCGTCTTTAGAACTTAAGGTTCTTCCATCACATCTCGAGTACGCATTCTTAGGAGAGAAGCTAAACATGCTCGTCATCATCTCTTTGAAGTTTACGGGGGAGGAGAAAGTGAGATTGATTGAGATGTTGAGGAAACATAGGGAGGTGATTGCATGGAGGTTATATGATATTAAGGGGATTAGCCCTACTTTTTGCACGCACCGTATTCTAACGGAGGAGGTTTACAAGCCGGTGGTGCAGCCGCAACGGCGTCTCAACCCGAATATGCAGGAGGTAGTTAAGAAGGAAGTTATGAAGTTGCTAGAGTCCGGGTTGATATACCCGATTTCCAATTCAGCTTGGGTGAGCCCTACTCAGGTCGTCCCAAAGAAAAGGGGGATGACAGTCATTCTAAATGAGAAAAATGAGCTCATACCTTACGTACGATCACGGGTTGGCGGGTGTGCATTGACTATCGAAAGTTAAATGACGCCACCCGTAAGGATCATTTTCCGCTCCCATTCATTGATCAGATGCTTGAGCGGCTCGCGGGTCAGCAGTTCTATTGCTTTCTCGACGGGTTTTTGGGTTACTTTCAGATCCCCACCGCACCGGAGGAATAAGAAAAGACATCCTTTACATGTCCATACGGCACGTACGCGTACCGGCGCATGCCGTTTGGTCTATGTAACGCTCCAGCTACATTCCAGTGATGTATGATTGCGATCTTTCAGGATATGGTAGAGAGTTCGATGGAGGTGTTTATGGACGATTTCTCGGTGTACGGTAATTCTTTCGATCATTGCTTAGTTAATCTTGAGAAGATGTTGAGGAGATGTGTCGAAACGAAGCTGATGTTGAATTGGGAAAAGTGTCACTTCATGGTGACTGAGGGGATTGTCTTAGGTCATAAGATTTCGAGAGCTGGTATTGAAGTTGATAGGGTGAAGATAGATACGATCACTCGGCTTCCTCCGCCGACTAGTGTTAAGTCGATTCGTAGTTTTCTCGGTCATGCGGGATTTTATAGGCACTTCATTAGAGACTTTTCTAAAATCACTTGCCCCATGACTCGACTGTTAGAGAAGGATATTCCTTTTGTCTTTGACAAGGAATGCCTTCAAGCTTTCGAATTTCTTAAAGAGAAACTCGTGAGTGCACCTATTCTTGTATCACCCGACTAGAGCTTGCCATTCGAGCTCATGTGCGACGCTAGTGATTACGCAGTTGGTGCGGTGTTAGGGTAGAGACAGGAGAACCACTTTCACCCGATCTATTACACGAGTAAAACATTGAATGATGCCCAAGAAAATTACACCACTACTGAGAAGGAACTGTTGGCAGTCGTGTTTGCATTTCACAAGTTCCGTTCTTACCTTGTTCTTTTAAAGACCATAGTGTTCACCGACCACTCGGCTCTGCGTTACCTTTTTCAGAAGAAGGACACTAAGCCGCGTCTTATATTATGGATTCTACTCCTTTCCGAGTTTGATATAGAAATTAAGGATAAAAAAAGGAGCGGAGAACATCGCGGCGGACCATCTTTCGCGTTTTGGAGGATCCGAGTAGGGAGGAGATTCATGAGGAGGCGATAGGAGACAAATTCCCTCATGAGTCTATTGATTATATCGATGCGGAGAAGGAGGGTTTGCCGTGGTTCAGTGATCTAGCTAACTACCTTGCAGACGGGTTTGTGATGGACGGGATGAGTCACCAGCAGAAGAAGAAGTTGTTAAGCGATGCATGGAGATATATATGGGATGATCCCTACCTCTTCAAGATAGGAGGTGATCGGATTTTGAGGAGATGTGTGAGTAGAGAAGAGGGTTTAGATGTGACACCCTAGGAAAACCTGGAAACCACGCAACCTAACTAGCTTCCTCAGTAACTACGTGCTAAATTTCGGGACGAAATTTCTTTCAACTTGGGGATGATGTGACAACTCGTACTTCAGAACCTATCTTTGTGCTTGATGTAATTTGTATGAACTCTATGTGACTAATTGATATGTTGGTTTTAATGAATGATTAAATGTTACATGTTATGTGAAATTGTGTTATGTGTATGTAATTGTATTGTAAATGTGTACGTATATTATCTAAGTTGGATCGCACAAGCCCTTTTGGGCACACCACTCTCGGCCCACACTCTTTGTAATCGTGACCAAGGGGCAGCCCATGCAAGGGTTCGGCCCACTCCCCTATTTAAACCAACACCTAATCCTTATGAGGTTTTGTTTCCTCATTATTTGCAAAACACTCAAACACACCAAACCCTAAATCTCTCTCCCTCTCTTCGGAAACCGACGACAACATCTTCTCTCCTCTCGAAGCTTTCTTGTTCGGATCGACCTTGTTCTACTCACAAACCGGTTAGTGTATTAACTGTTATTTGAATGATAGACGATGTTGTGATTCATATGATTCTACATAATGATTCAGGGATGATTTGTGATTGATTATGATGAAAATTGTTGAGGTTTGGTGTTCATGTAAATCGGCTCACATGTGTAGTATTTTAGGTCAGTATAGGGGTTTGATGATTGTATGATATTGATATTAATCAAGAACCAAATACATGAAAATCGGCTGTTATGGGATTGCATTTGAATAGTTAGTTGATATAGCATGATAGATTGTATGTTAGCATGTGGGTTGTTAGTCTAATAGTCCGATTGATTGATGGTTGTTATGAGTATGTGTTACTTGGTGCTCATAAGAATTAATTATTGAATGTTTGGTTGATCGATGATTTCATGATTTGGAAACTGTTTGATTGCTTTGATTGAGTGAATTCAAAGTAGGAAACTGTTAGAAAGATTGTAACTGATTGCATGATCCTAGGGATTAGATAACCAATCGCACAAGACCCACCCTTGATCGCACAAGGACAGATCGCACAAGATCTGATCTGATCGTACAAGGGAATGGTCACACAAGACAGTCGCACAAGCTTGGTGCAACTGTTTAAGCTCACAGTACAACCTAGTTATGCATGATCGCACAAGGCGTAGTGGATCGCATAAGACTGTGCTGATCGCACAATGCCTTGGGCCACACACACCTGTGTAAGTTATGCTATGTTATTGGGCCGTACAACCCAAACCCCAATCGCACAAGTTGTTTCGAATCGCACAAGTATATTTGGATTGCACAAGTTAAGTGTTTGTTTAATTGTTTGGGCCATATGAGTATTGGGTTGCCTGTTTTGGGCCGGGTATGTTTCTGAGTCGCACAACCCGTTGTGAGTCGCACAAGATTATGTGGGACACACAACATGTTGGGCTGGTTGTTCTTTGGGCTTTAATAATTGAATCGCACAAGCTCAACGACCCAATCATCTGAGTCGCACAAGCTCCGGCTTGATGTGTGTACTTGACTGTTAACGTGTTCTATGTGTTTGTGTTGGGATTGAACCCTATCAGAGGAACAGATAATTAAAGCCAAAACTGGATCAGAGCAGTGGATCCAGAATAAGCAGACGTTTACAGATTAGTTCATGCAAATCTCTCCCCTTGAAAGTGACTTTGTATCTGCTGATCTCCTATCTACTGATCTTACCAAGTGCTGATCCACAACTGCTGCCTTGCATCTACTGCCCAAAGTCAAAGACTGATGGAAGACCAAAGCTCTGCTGACTCAATCTACTGCCTTGAGTCAAGTACTGCTGATCCGAACAAGCACTGCTGGGTTCACAGCAGTGGAAGGATGCAGCAGCTGTTTAAGTGTCTTTTATATAATGTAATGTAATAGTAGTAGTTTAGTACATCAGTGTTTATAGATCAGAGGTTAGAGTTTGTTAGGAGGTTAGATGTCACTTTCATGGTGACGTCAGCTAAGATGCTCAGTGGTTTGCAAGTGCCTATAAATAGTTCAGTACTTTGTACTGTTCTATTAGCTCTTTCACCACATCGTCTTCTTTGCACGAACAAACTACTGAGCTCTGGCTGAGGGGGAGTTTGCATTCTTACATCAATCATTGTAATCGTTGTTGAAACAAATTCAATCTTTCGATTCATTGTGTAAAGATGTTTGATAAAAGTATTACTCTCGTTTGATTGTATGCAAAGTTTGCTTTCATCTTATTTCCGCTGCACAACTCTTTCATTTCCATCTTAATTACAAACGAAAATACAATCAAAAAGAAACTCAGATCTATCAATTGGTATCAGAGCTTGGACAGTCAAATTTGATTTAACAATCATTTTGACGTAAATAGTTCAGCTCATAACAGTTGATACTGATCGTTTGTTCGTCCGTTGAAAAACAGAGCAAGGATTAATCACCATTAAAGTTGATTTCTCGGTGTCTGTAAAACAACAAGAATGACGTCACAATCTCAGGATGATAAAAACAACATCGGCTCACTTTTTAAACCACCTATGCTAAAAAGAAATGAGTACAACATCTGGCAGAGGAGGATGGGTCACATCCTCGCTCAACAAAGCACAGGTTGTTGGAGGTCTGTCACCTTTGGTCCTCATGTTCCTTCAGTGCCAAGCGCTGAAGATGCTAAAAAGTTCGTTCCAAAACCAGTTGAAAATTACACCGAAACCGATTTTCAAAAAATCGAACTAGATGCTAAAGCGTTTAGCATCATAGCATCAGCGCTGCCAAATGAAATATATGCTGGACTGTTACACTGCAACAGTGCCAAAGAATTGTGGGACACACTTAAGGAACAGTTTGGAGGTACTGAAGAAGTCATAGAAAACAATAGGGAAATCCTGAACCAACAGTATGAAACATTTTGTCATGTTAGAGGTGAATCACTGACTCAACAATTTGAGCGGTTTAGTTGTCTCATCAGTGAACTGAGGCTTGTTAATACTACCTTTACAAACTCGACTCAAAACAGCAGGTTCCTCAGGTCACTGCCCGAAAAATGGGACACTATAGCCTTTGTCACCATAAATTCACCTGAGTTCAAGGATCTGACCTTGACCCAACTCCATGGTCGACTCCTGACCTACGAAAGGGAGTTGAACCAGAAAAGGAAGTTACAAGAGTCAGGAAAAGCCGTTGATGATTACACATTCGGTAATACTGCTCTTCTGGGTCAAGAAGAATCTGGGAGCAGTGGTAAGGACCAGGGTTATGATCACTTCATTGACATAACTGCTGGTGCAAATTTTAACAACCCTAATCCTCACTCTGCAAGTTATGCATTCACTGCAAACGAAAACCAGATGTCAGATAATTTAAGCTTTGAACTAAATGATTTGCAACATTTTGATCCCACTGATTTAGAGGAAATGGACATCCTGCACCAACTGGCTTTGCTAAGTGTTAGAACTAGCAAGTTCTACAAAAGAACAGGGCGAAAATTCCCAGGTTTGCATGGGAATCTAAGGGTTGGGTTGGATAAATCGAAAATCAAGTGCTACAAGTGTAATAGGTTGGGACATTTCGCTAGGGAATGTAGGAGTCAAAATACTGGTCCCATAATTACTCATCCTAGCTCAAATCCTAGACCTCAAAACCAAAACACTGTGCACTATGCCCAATATGCCCCAGCAGCTCAAGTGAACACTGCTCACTATGCTGCTGCCCCTGTGCCAGTACATTATGTCCAAACTACTGTTCCACAAATCCAATATGTTCAAACCCCTGTTCCACAGGTACAAGTGCAACCTGTTGCACCTCAAACCACTGCTCTAGCAGCAGCACAACCAGATCAACAAAGTTTTTTCACTCAAGGGTTTGTTGATTGGAGCAGTATGCCTGAAGACCTTAATGATGAAAATTTTGCACTCTATGCTTTTAATGAACCCTCACATGATGAGTTTTGTTTAATGGCATTAGAGTCAATACAGGAGGGGATTGAAGCTGAGGAGGAACAGCAGTGCTTTGAAATAGTGGAAGAGGTGACTGAAGCAGTGGTTACTGATGTGGCTAGTGAACTACTATTGGGAGAAAGTTCAGGTATCCTGATTGAACCAATGACAGATCCATGGTCCATAGAGGACAAAGAAGAAGAGAAAGAAGAAAAGGCTGGTGAAAAGAAGGTAAAAGCTGATGATGATGAAGATCATCAATGTGATTGTGCAATGATGGCAGCTGCCAAGGTATCTCCTCAAGTTCTTGAAAAACTGTGTTCAGACAATTGCATAATTGCTTTTGCTAACATCAAAGAGGTGAATGAAAACCTTCGGGATAAAATCTTAACTAATGAGGTCAAATTTGAAAGCTCTTTAAAAGAACTTAAAAACAAATTGACTGAAAAGGAAAAAGAAATCAGCTGTTTAAAAGAAGAGCAAAGTATAACCAAAACCCAACTTCAAACTATGGTAGAAAAATACCAAGTTTGCAAAAAGGAGTTGGAGTCTGCCCAGATTACTTGTGAAAGATGGGTGGAATCCTGCAAAGGATATGAGGTTATGCTTGAAAAACAGAGAAAAAGCAATGTGAAGTTTGGGGTTGGGTATAGAAAATATGATGATGAAAACACTGCTTTTGAAAACTCTGTTCAAACCACTGATGAAGCTACTGAGCTTATCCCCACAAACAAGAATGGCCAAGAAGTGAAAATCACTGACAAACTTGGTAACAAAATCACACTTAACAGACCAATGGGTTCCTCCACTTTCAAGGAGCTTGAAGATCATCAGTTTAAACCAAAATGGTCTGATGAGTGTGATATTCTTGAAAATTTCAAGCCAATGGACTTTACATCAATTGATGGTGCTAAAGCTCCAAAAGCTGAAGTCATACCTCTCAAAGATATCCCAGCAGTGGTTAAAACCTCTGCTGCAAAGGAATCTGAAAAGAGAAAGAAGAAAGAAAAAATTGATAACCTGTTTTGTGAATTCTGTGAGAAAAGGAATCATCTAACAAAAGACTGTTTCCACTTAAAAGCTTATGATCTAAACAAAACAAGTGTCATTGTTTCAGCAGAAAGCTGCATTGTGTGTGGGAAAACAAACCACAAAACTCAAGCATGTGTGTACCTCAAAAACTTTGATGTGAAAAAGAATGAGTACATTGCTAAAACATCCTTGAGTCCATCATCATCATCAACATCTGTCAAATTCACCAAGAAACAACCACTGTTTGTGCCAGTACAAACAGCTGTTACAAAACAGCTGAACCAAACATCTGTCAAAAGAGATGTTCAGGTTACTGATGCACCCCCTGCCAATCAGTTCAGAAAAGGCAGAGAAAAACAGTCTTACCAAAGGATTCCTCACGTTTATGAGGCCTACAAAAGGCCCTCTAAACCCAAAGTGAACAAGCATCCTTTTGGTTACCAGCAGATGATTGGACAGGACCCACAATAGTGGTTAGAGAAACACTGTCCTAAAACAGTTCAAACCCCTGACCTAACCACTGTCCATCATCTTGCATCCATCCCAGACACTGTTGAGACCCCATCCAAAGCCTTGTTGGCTTTGGAGACCTTAATGAACTAATCTTTTTACTTCATGTGCAGGGAGCTTCTGCATGCTTTGATAGTCTTTGGTATGTAGATAGTGGAGGCTCCAGGCACATGACAGGATGTAAAGCCCTCCTCAAAGACTTTAAAATCCATGGTGGGGGTGATATATCCTTTGGGAATAATAGTAAAGGGAAGGTTCTGGGGTCTGGTACAGTGCAATCTGGAAATGTAAAATTTGAAAATGTCAATCTAATAGACAATCTAAAATTCAACCTTCTGAGTGTGTCCCAAATGAGTGACAAGGGATTTGGGTCATTCTTCACAAAAGACTGTTGTAGGATTGTTGGACCAGAAATGGTCAAAAAGATTGAAGCAATAATCAAAACTGGTCAAACTAAACTTGTTGCTCAAAGAAGTGGCAATGTTTATGTTGTTGACATGTCAAAAGAGTGTCCCAGAGCTGATGCCTGTCTGTTCTCAGCTGCCTCTAACAAAGAGACAGAACTTTGGCACAGAAGGCTGGGACACACAAATCTTAAGACAATCACAGAAATTTCAAAAAATGGTTTGGTGAGAGGCCTACCACAAAAATTGTTTTCATGTCCTGAACATTGCATTTCCTGTTTAAAAGGAAAACAGCATAAAAGTTCTTATAAGTCCATTGAAGAGTCCAAAACAACCCAGTGTTTGCAAATGCTACACATGGATTTGTTTGGCCCAGTTCAAGTCATGAGCCTTAAAAAGAAAAGATATTGTTTGGTTATTGTTGATGACTTGTCTAGGTTCACATGGACTTTCTTTCTGCACTCAAAAGATGAAACTGCAGGCATTTTGCAAGACTTTGTAATACAGGTTGAAAAGCAATTTGACCTTCCAGTGAAAATCTTCAGGAGTGACAATGGCACAGAATTCAAAAATAGGGAGTTGGATGCCTTCTGTGTGAAGAAAGGGATTGTAAGGCAGTACAGCATCCCAAGAACACCAGAGCAGAATGGGGTAGTGGAAAGGAAGAACAGAACTCTGATTGAGGCTGCCAGAACCATGCTTGCAGATTCAGGTTTGCCTTTAACTTTCTGGGCAGAGGCAGTAAACACTGCTTGCTATGTTCAGAACAGAGTTTTAATAAACCCCGGGCACAAAAAGACTGCCTATGAAATTCTGTATAAAATTAAACCACTGATCTCATATTTCAAAGTGTTTGGCTGCCCATGCTTTATTTCGAACTTAAAAGATTCCATTTCAAAATTTGCAGCCAAATTGATTGTGGTTATCATCTGGGATACTCAACCACTGCCAAGGCCTACAAAGTGTTTAATACACGGACCAAGGCAGTGGAGGAGACTTTGAATGTTAAGTTCAATGAACTTTCATCAATGAAAATCCCAGCAAACCCTGCAGATCTGTTTGATCTTGAAAAATTCACTTTTGAAAATACTGCTGTCAAGACTAACAGTGCAGGTCCATCAGAGGATACAACACCTGACTATGGGTATGAAATCATCATCCCTCAAAGGTCTGCCACAAAGGGAAAAGCATCAGCTGTTCAAAACAGTTGTCAAAGCTCTACCACTGCTACCTCAACAGTTGTTGACCAAAGTAGCCCATCAACCACTGCTTCCACATCCTCAAACACTGCTGACAAAAGTCCTCAAACAGTGGATAAAAGTCAGCAGTTGTCCACATCATTACCTCCTATACCACCACCTTTTGAAACCACTGCTAGATCATCAAAGTCCCCAGCAGTGGTTAGCTCAGATGATACACATTTGCAGCCTTCACCAACCAATGCCATCATACCATACCAAGGAGATTTAATCTTCTTGAGATCTCATCCACCTGATCAAATCATTGGCAACATAAATGAAGGGGTGCTCACAAGAAGCCAAACCCAAAACATTTGTCTTTTTGCTGGTTTTCTATCACTCCATCAGCCAGTCAAGTACCAAGAGGCACTGAAAGACAACAGCTGGGTAGAAGCCATGCAAGAGGAGCTCCAACAGTTTAAAAGACAACAAGTATGGGAGCTTGTACCACTGCCAGAAGAGGTTAGTCCCATTGGCACAAAGTGGGTCTTCAAGAACAAAACTGATGAAAGGGGTATTGTTGTCAAGAATAAAGCCAGGCTTGTGGTTCAAGGTTACAGACAGGAAGAGGGGATTGATTATGATGAAACATTTGCCCCTGTTGCAAGATTAGAAGCAATTAGACTGTTCCTGGCCTTTGCTGTCAACCACAACATGAAGGTGTTTCAAATGGATATCAAAAGTGCTTTCCTCTATGGTACAATTCAAGAAGAGGTGTATGTTTGTCAACCTCCAGGTTTTGAGGATCCATTTTATCCAGATCATGTCTACAGGCTAAACAAAGCCTTGTATGGCTTGAAACAAGCACCAAGGGCCTGGTATGAAACTCTTTCCAACTTCCTACTCTCAAATGGTTTCAAAAGAGGTACCATTGATAAAACACTGTTTTTAAAATGGAGAGGGAAGGATTTAATGATTGTCCAGATTTATGTGGATGACATTATTTTTGGAAGCACATGTAACTCAATGTGTGAAGAGTTTAGAGAACTCATGACAGCTGAGTTTGAAATGAGTGCTATGGGTGAGCTGCAATGCTTTCTTGGTCTCCAAGTACAGCAATTGCAAAATGGAACTTTCATTCATCAAAGCAAATATGCTAAAGAACTTTTAACCAAATTTGATATGAATGATTGTAAACCATGCAGCACACCCATGGCAACAAATAAGCTGGTCATGCCTGATGAAAAAGATGAGCTGATTGACCAAACATTTTATAGAAGCATGATTGGGTCTCTATTGTACCTAACTGCATCTAGACCAGACATCATGTTTGCAACATGTGTCTGTGCAAGAAGTCAATCAGCTCCCAGAAAATCAAATCTCATTGCTGTAAAAAGGATCTTCAGATACATAAAAGGTGCTCCCACACTTGGTATCTGGTATCCAGCTAATGGGAACATCAAGCTTTCAGGTTTCTCAGACAGTGACTTTGCTGGATGTCACACCACAAGGAAGTCCACATCAGGAGGGTGCCAGTTTCTAGGTGACTGCTTAGTTTCTTGGCAAAGCAAAAAGCAAGCAGCTGTTTCAACATCCACTGCTGAAGCTGAATACATTGTTGCTGCAAGCTGTACAGCCCAACTCCTGTGGCTTCAAAATCAGTTGCTGGATTTTGGTATCACTGCCTTAAAGACACCACTCATGTTGGACAGTCAGGCAGCAGAAAATATCATCAAAAATCCAGTTTCCCACTCAACCACCAAACATATCGACATCAGACATCACTTTGTGAGGGACTGCTATGAAAAAGGTTTGATTTCTCTGCATCATGTCCCAACTAAAGACCAGCTGGCTGATGTGCTCACAAAAGCACTTGATACAGCCACTTTTGAAAGTTTGGTCTCTAGGATTGGGATGCTGAACATGGAATAACAAGCAACATCTTGTTTTTCTATGAATAAAAGCAACAAAATGTTTTCAGAAAATCAAAACTCCATCCTTAAAAATAGTTAAAAATGAAATTTTTTTTCATTAAGTCCTTAAAAGTCTGCCATTAACCACTGATTGTTCAAAAAGTCTGCTATACTTCAAAAGTCTGTCCACTGCTGAAAGTCAACCCCTGCTCTCTCATTATTTTGATAAACTCTGTTGTTCAAAAGCAGTGTCTTATCCACTGATATGCTATCCACTGATAGTAAAAATCATCCACTGCTTTCATACCACTGCCTTCATCAGTCACTTTCACAAAAGTACTGTCCTTCACTTTCAACAGGGGTTGTCACGTGGACAGTACATATTGGTCAGACCTTTTGTAACGGCTGCCACCTCAGCATTCACTTTCTTCCCTATAAAATCCCCCACTCACCACCAAAACAGGGTTTTACTGTCGAATTGAATTCTTAAAAATTCTCTTCTCAAAGCAGTTTTTCTTCGCAAATTTCTTCGATCAATCATCCTCAAAATCAAAGAAATCTTCAAAACCCTCATCCAAATCATCATCGAACACAGCCTCCCAAAAGGCAATCTCCACTGAAATTCCACATAAACCATCTCACAATCTCCTGGGTCTTCTCACAAAACCAGGAACCACCAACGTGTTCGATTTCATCATTGACATCATGGCAAAATCAAAGTATAAAACTTTGTTCATCGCCGATGCACCAATCTATTTGGCGACCCAAAGGGAGTTTTGGAAGAATGCAACCCTTGAAAAACAAGGAGACACTGCAACCACCATAAATTCTTCTATAAAGGGTAAAGCTGTCCAAATCACGCCACAATCCATTTCAGAGATCTTTCAACTCGATGATCAAGAAGGTAAAATCTCTTTCACTAAAAACGAGTTGCAAACTGACTTCATTGAGAGAGGGTATGAATCCACAATGATGAAGAAAATTACCTTAGAAAAAGGTTATTTTCCTTCTGCAACCAGATTTTTATTTCATACCCTCCTACTATGTGTTTCAAACAAAACCACTTCTTTTAATGAAATCCCTTTAAAGATTCAAAATCTGGGATATGCTATTCTTCAAGGAGAAAATTTTAACTATTCTCGGGAAATTTTTAAAGATTTGGTTAATAATGTTGAAACAAAATCATTCTTACTGTTTCCAAGGTTTTTAAGTTACTATTTTTCAAAGAAATTCAGTAAGGATGATTTAGCTGTAATAAACCAGGGTGATCCTACTCAAATAAACAGTTTAACTACTGAAACTTTTTCAAGGATGTTAGCACCTTGCAAAACACAAGCAGAGGTGCCTGAGCAGATTTTAGCAGTTACAACTGCTCCTCAGGTATCTGCTGCTGAGCCCACTGCTCAAGGTGATCAAAGCAGCAACACAATTGTTTTGAAACCCACACCTAAAATCACCAAAAAGCCAACAAAAAGAAAAACACAAAAACCCCCCAAACCCCTCAAAAAGGCATCTCTGGAGGATGAGATACCAGAGCTCCTGCCAGTGACAACACAAAAGTCACAAGAAACCACTGCTGCTACTTCCTCATAGCAGTTGGTACAAATATCTCAACCCATAACCAAAACTCCTCCTGCTTCTTCACAAAAAGAACAGGTTGTACAAATAGGGTCTCCACATCATGATGCTCTGGAAACACTCGTTTCTATCATCCACAGTCCAATGCCCGGGACACATCCTATTTCTACACCAACCATCACATCCACAATTCCTTCACCAATAAAACCACTGTTGGATGCAATTGATTTGAACCAGGCATTATCCAGTCCTTCTCAATCGCCTATTAATGAGAATATACCTCAACAACTGACTGGGTCTGATGTATCAATCTTTGCTAACCCACCAACACAACCTGAGGAGGTTCCACCCCTTGAGTTACAAGTAACTCTTGGTGGTAATCCAAGTGAAGCAGCCACTACAACTGTTACACCCACTGGGTTACATTTGGACAGTGGTTACATTCATAAGACTTCCTTGGAGGCAATTCCTTTTATAGCACCTCTGCCAACCACCAGTGGATTTATTTATCCTACTGGAAACATCAAACGGTTGTCAAGTGTTGAAGGAAGAAGACCCCAGTACCAAGAAAAAGGGGCATCAGTGGTTAATGTTTGGAGTATATTCCCTACATCTACCACTGATAAAACCACTGCTAGTGGGAAATCAGATGATCCCATTAACTTGGGTGATGGTTTAAAGTACCAGAAATTGACGGATCGTATTGCAAAGCTTGATAACTCTGTTGCAGAACTCAAAGATATGCTACAACAGGTGTTACAAGGTCAGAAGGTACAATCAATTGCTGTTCCACCTCAAGCACCTGCTTCACAAAAAGCACCTGCTACAAATGAGCTCTGGAATCTATTTCAATCTTTTCTCCAACAACAAGCACAATTAGCAGATCAGCAACATGAAAAACTTGTACAACAGCTGAGAAATGCAATGGAGTCAAGGTTCAAGAACACTCAGGCTGACTTAAAGGCTCTCAAAACTCAGATCTTGCACACCACTGGCACTGCTCCTCCAAAAGTACGCTTCATTTATGACCTCCCAGAAGATAATGCCAAAAAGGGGGAGAAAATTAAGGAGTGGAAAAAGAAGGGTATAGAAGATGGTCTTTATCTTGAACCAGAGAATTCAAACATGACCAAAAAGATCCCTTTGCCAGATGGCAGCAAGAAGATTGATGTGACAACAAATGCACTAGCAGAAGCAGTTGTAAGTGTAAAAAGAGATAGAGAGGCCAAAAGGAAAGCTAGGGTGGACAGAATGGATCATCCAGATCAGGGTACTTCTGGGTCAAGGGATCATGAAAATCCTGTTGAGGAAAAGAAGAGGCCTACTAGAAAAGTAAGGCAACCCAAATCCATTCCTACCAGACGTTCAAAGTCTGCTCAAAAACCATCATACAAAACAGCTGATGCAACAGGAGTTACAAAAACTACTGCTTGCCAGACAGTTGTTCTATCAACACACACCACTTCAACACACACAACATCCACTGCTTTACGATCATCACCACCAAAAACAACACCTGCTGACACACAGCAGAAGACAGCAGATGTTATAACATCTGTTGTAATGACAACAGTGGTTGAAACACCAGTTGTTTCAACAGCTGTTAGTCAATCACAATCCACTGCCACAACATCTACCACCACTGTTCCATCCAAAACATCACCAGTCTCTCCTAAACCAAAAAGGAGAAGGCTAATTTTAAAAGATGATGACACATCACCACCACAAACATCTTCAAAAATCTTTAGCTCTTGTCACAATACCAAAACCTGTTCCTCTCTCTTCAGTTCCAATGTACAAGCCCTTACCTCCTGCAGGTGTTCAATTTCCTCTTGAACTAGCAGCTGTTAGAGATGAAATAAAATCCTTCTACTATGAGGATGACCCTGCCAAAAGGAGGTTGCCATCAATAAAGGGATATCCTTGGCCTAAAAATGTTGATGAATACTTGGAAATCAAAGCCAAGCAAGCAGAGGATATCTCAAAAAGAAACACACAAGGGAAGTCTGACAAAGAAATTTCAAGAAATTATCAATATCTACTCACACAAGTCAGATCCCTAGAGCAATTTGCAAAAAATGTTAGTCAACAAATTTCTGAAAGAGCAGCTGAATCTCTGAAGAAAGACTACATTGAAAGCATCATGGCTCACAAAAAGTACAAAGGAGAGAGATATATGTACAAAGAGTGGACTGTTCCTGAGCTTGAAGATGAAGCTGCAAGAATTCAAGGCATGATAAAAAGGAAGGTCACTCACACTCCTCCTAACTGGGCAAAGTTTAGAAAGAATGTACCTGACAAACAGGAAGAGCTGAAGAGAATGAAAGAGGAACTGGTAGCAGCTGATTATGGTAACAAAAGACAAGTTGCTAGATGGAAAGAAGATGTGGTCAGGGCTACTTACAAAAAGTTGGAACAATTAAGAAAGAAAGATCCCACAGTTCCTCAAAAGCCTGACTATCCTGAAGCAGCGGTTTCAAAAAGACCATCAAAGCTGCAAATCAGGAGATCCACAGCTCCAGTTGGTGCTGCCATCTACAAAAGAAGGCCACACAAACAGCTGATTGCTGAAACCATCAAAGAGTTAATGGAAGGTGAAGACCTTGGAAAAGAGGGTATAAAGAAAATGATCATGGAAACTCTTGGTTTGGATCAAACTGCAAGTACTGCTCAGCCAGTCATGAATAGGCCAGCCTCTCCAAATACTTCTGCAAATAAGCATCTCCCAAGAAACCCACCAGGCTCAAAAATACAAAAGTGGGAAACTGACAAACAGACCTGCGTATTGACTTTGCTCAGGTCTGGTGGAGGAGTGGAGAAAATATCAAGGGAACAAGCTCTTGGCCTGAGTCTTGAAGATTTGCAGGATCTCCTTGATCTTCCACTCAGCAGGGATGATGAAGATACAGATGCCCTAGACTTTGAATTACAATTTAAAGGTCAGATAAGGGAACTGTTGATGAGGCAATAAAGATTTCCACAAATAATGAAGAGTTTTGGCATTATCTGTTCCAGGGGGAGATTGTTGGGATTGAACCCTATCAGAGGAACAGATAATTAAAGCCAAAACTGGATCAGAGCAGTGGATCCAGAATAAGCAGACGTTTACAGATTAGTTCATGCAAATCTCTCCCCTTGAAAGTGACTTTGTATCTGCTGATCTCCTATCTACTGATCTTACCAAGTGCTGATCCACAACTGCTGCCTTGCATCTACTGCCCAAAGTCAAAGACTGATGGAAGACCAAAGCTCTGCTGACTCAATCTACTGCCTTGAGTCAAGTACTGCTGATCCGGACAAGCACTGCTGGGTTCACAGCAGTGGAAGGATGCAGCAGCTGTTTAAGTGTCTTTTATATAATGTAATGTAATAGCAGTAGTTTAGTACATCAGTGTTTATAGATCAGAGGTTAGAGTTTGTTAGGAGGTTAGATGTCACTTTCATGGTGACGTCAGCTAAGATGCTCAGTGGTTTGCAAGTGCCTATAAATAGTTCAGTACTTTGTACTGTTCTATTAGCTCTTTCACCACATCGTCTTCTTTGCACGAACAAACTACTGAGCTCTGGCTGAGGGGGAGTTTGCATTCTTACATCAATCATTGTAATCGTTGTTGAAACAAATTCAATCTTTCGATTCATTGTGTAAAGATGTTTGATAAAAGTATTACTCTCGTTTGATTGTATGCAAAGTTTGCTTTCATCTTATTTCCGCTGCACAACTCTTTCATTTCCATCTTAATTACAAACGAAAATACAATCAAAAAGAAACTCAGATCCATCAGTTTGCCATGATTGTTATGTGTTGTGACTTGTTAGCTTATGTGTAAACCTATATGCACTACTTGAACCTAGATCTGACTTGTATGGTAACCATGTTAGGACGTGGTTGACTACAAATAGCACAAGTGACCTTTTGTGTATCTGCCGAGATAACCTAAGGTGAGTTCACACTTTCTACAAAGCATGGGATTCCCGGTGGTTTGGGAATGGGTTAAGGATTAATATTGAAACCTGCGTAATCTCCTTGGGTAGGTTACGTACCTCCATCCTCCTTGTGAAGGATGACAACATAGAACTTACTAGACAAAACTCTATCATGAAGTCCCTCATTTTTATATCGACTTAATCGCCGGGCCATCGGCGAACGGGTCATTAGTTAAATAGCGCTATTAGGTTTGACAAGCCTCATACCGTGCCACAGAGGACGGGAGTGGACTAATGGATCTGGGCAATTAGTCAATGATGATAGACATTGACGTAGGGCACATAAACATGTCTTCAGTCAATAGTCGATATGGTAACGGGTCTTGTGATTAACATGGGGTAGCCCCCACTAGTTATGGTTTGGGAAACAAGGAACTGACTAACTCATGGTTTTCGAAGTAACTTATGGTTTTTGGAACAACAGTAAAATGGACAACCAACTGTGAACTAGCTCAAATTTGTTGTTGATTCATTGCTACATGCCTTGCAGGTCGTTAGGTGCTTACATGGAGCTTGCATGGGAAGGGGAGGTCGTTGTGGGACATGGACTGTTAAGTTCCATGTTAAACATTTGAACTTTTAAACTTATGTTTTGGTTTTAAAATTTATGCTTCCGCTGATAACTTAAACTTGGTTAAATTGTTTTGGACACCAATTATATTGTGGTTGGTTTTATATTTACTTTAATACATTGTTCAATATGATTGGCGGCTTGATCCTGGTCATGTCACGCCTCCTATGGTGATACTCCGCTTGTGGATTTTGGGGTGTGACAAATTGATCTGAGATGATGTGACAACTCGTACTTCAGAACCTATCTTTCTGCTTGATGTAATTTGTATAAACTCTATGTGACTAATTGATATGTTGGTTTTAATGAATGATTAAATGTTACATGTTATGTGAAACTGTGTTATGTGTATGTAATTGTATTGTAAATCTGTACGTATATTATCTAAGTTGGATCGCACAAGCCCTTTTGGGCACACCACTCTCGGCCCACACTATTTGTAATCATGACCAAGGGGCAGCCCATGCAAGGGTTCGGCCCACTCCCCTATTTAAACCAACACCTAATCCTTATGAGGTTTTGTTTCCTCATTATTTGCAAAACAATCAAACACACCAAACCCTAAATCTCTCTCCCTCTCTTTGGAAACCGACGGCAACATCTTCTCTCCTCTCGAAGCTTTCTTGTTCGGATCGACCCTGTTCTACTCTCAAACCGGTTAGTGTTTTAACTGTTATTGGAATGATAGACGATGTTGTGATTCATATGATTCTACATAATGATTCAGGGATGATTTGTGATTGATTATGATGAAAATTGTTGAGGTTTGGTGTTCATGTAAATCAACTCACATGTGTAGTATTTTAGGTCAATATACGGGGTTGATGATTGTATGAAATTGATATTAATCAAGAACCAAATACATATAAATCGGCTATTATGAGATTGCATTTGAATAGTTAGTTGATATAGCATGATAGATTGTATGTTAGCATGTGGATTGTTAGTCTAATAGTCCGATTGACTGATGGTTGTTATGAGTATGTGTTACTTGGTGCTCATAAGAATTAGTTATTGAATGTTGGGTTGATCGATGATTTCATGATTTGGAAACTGTTTGATTGCTTTGATTGAGTGAATTCAAAGTAGGAAACTGTTAGAAAGATTGTAACTGATTGCATGATCCTAGGGATTAGATAACCAATCGCACAAGACCCACCCTTGATCGCACAAGGACAGATCGCACAAGATCTGATCTGATCGTACAAGGGACTGGTCACACAAGACAGTCGCACAAGCTTAGTGCATCTGTTTAAGCTCACAGTACAACCTAGTTATGCGTGATCGCAAAAGGCGTAGTGGATCGCATAAGACTGTGCTGATCGCACAATGCCTTGGGCCACACACACCTGTTTAAGTTATGCTATGTTATTGGGCCGTACAACCCAAACCCCAATCGCACAAGTTGTTTTGAATCGCACAAGTATATTTGGATCGCACAAGTTAAGTGTTTGTTTAATTGTTTGGGCTGTATGAGTATTGGGTTGCATGTTTTGGGCCGGGTATGTTTCTGAGTCGAACAACCCGTTGTGAGTCGCACAAGATTGTGCTGGACGCACAACAGGTTGGGCCGGTTGTTCTTTGGGCTTTAATAATCGAATCACAAAAGATGATTGGGCTCGCACAAGCTCAACGACCCAGTCATCTGAGTCGCACAAGCTTTGGCCTGATGTGTGTACTTGACTATTAACGTGTTCTATGTGTTTGCCATGATCGTTATGTGTTGTGACTTGTTAGCTTATGTGTAAACCTATGTGCACTACTTGAACCTAGATCTGACTTGTATGGTAACCATGTTAGGACGTGGTTGGCCACAAATAGCACAAGTGACCTTTTTGTGTATCTGCCGAGCTAACCTAAGGTGAGTTCACACTTTATACAAAGAATGGGATTACCGGTGGTTTGGGAATGGGTTAAGGTAATATATTGAAACCTGCGTAATCTCCTTGGGTAGGTTACGTACCTCCATCCTCCTTAGGAAGGATGACAACATTTAAACCTGCGTAATCTCCTTGGGTAGGTTACGTACCTCCATCCTCCTGGGGAAGGATGACAACATAGAAGTTACTAGACAAAACTCTATCATGAAGTCCCTCATTTTTATATTGACTTAATCTCCGGGCCATTGGCGAACGGGTCATTAGTTAAATTGCGCTATTATGATTGACAAGCCTCACACCTTGCCGCAGAGGACGGGAGTGGACTAATGGATCTGGGCACTTAGTCAATGATGATAGACATTGACGCAGGGCACATAAACATATCTTTAGTCAGTAGTCGATATGGTAACGGGTCTAGTGGTTAACATGGGGTAGCCCCCACTGGTTATGGTTTGGGAAACAAGGAACTGATTAACTCATGGTTTTCGAAGTAACTTATGGTTTTTGGAACAACAGTAAAATGGACAACCAACTGTGAACTCGCTAAACTTTGTTGTTGATTCATTGCTACATGCCTTGCAGGTCGTTAGGTGCTTACATGGAGTTTGCACGTGAAGGGGATGTCGTTGTGGGACATGGACTGTTAAGTTCCATGTTAAACATTTGAACTTTTAAACTGATGTTTTGGTTTTAAACTTTATGCTTCCGCTGATAACTTGAACTTGGTTAAATTGTTTTGGACACCAATTATATTATGGTTGGTTTTATATTTACTTTAATACTTTATTCAATATGATTGGTGGCTTGATCCTGGTCATGTCACGCCTCCTGCGGTGATACTCCGCTTGTGGATTTTGGGGGTGTGACAGATTGGTATCAGAGCCATTAGTTATAGTGAACTTGGTTTTAAAAAGGGAAAAGCTTTTTGACAAAACTAGACTATAACCTGTACAATGCCCAATGATCCACAACGACACTTCGCTCCACGTGCAAGACTCAACACAATAGGTGATATGGTTTATGTTTATATTGCCTGCCTGTTAATTAAAGTAGTGCATTGTTCATAGTATGCTTAGTTGACATAGCAACTGATTGAAACCCTGTGTGCTTACTCTCTTCTGTCATCCCATACTTACGCACTTTCACGACACCTTTCTCACTTGTGTTTACTTCGATGTGAAGATCATGAGTGGACGTCTGAACTTAACTCATGCCCAGCTGACGGCTCTAATCAACGAACGAGTTGCTGAGGCTCTCGCAGCAGCTCCAGCAGGAGGTATAACCTGCCATTTCGACCTATCCTAGGATGTTTAGATCCTACTCTCGCGAACCAACTCTTGTGCTTAACCTTGTCTTTTCTTTCTCGCATGACAGGTCAGTATGCTCAATCTCCCATGTGTGCGTATAAGGCCTTTATGGACTGTCGACCTAGTATTTTCAGTGGTACAGAAGGAGCTGTAGGTCTTCTCCACTGGTTCGAGAAGATCGAATCTATTTTTGAAATGTGTGAATGCCCTGTTGCTAGTAGGGTGAAATTTGCTACGGGAACTCTTGAAGGTGGTGCGCTCACTTGGTGGAACGCTCAGGTTCAAATGCTTGGGTTGGCAGCTGCTAATGCCACCCCATGGAATGACTTTAAAGATCTGATCAAAGAGGAGTATTGTCATCGTGATGACATTCATAAGCTGGAAGTGGAGTTTTACAATCTGAAGATGATAGGGTCAGAAATCGAGGCGTATACGAAGAGATCGAATGAACTAGCTGCTTTGTGTCCTGCTATGGTGGACCCTCCCGGCAAACGTATCTAACTTTACATCAAGGGTTTAGTTCCAGAGATTCAGAGTATGGTGACTTCAGCTAACCTTCTCACGATTCAGCAGGTCATACGACTGTCTCACCGTCTCACTGATCAAGCAGTTGAGCAGAACAGACTGCCAAAGCGTATTAGTGCTACCACTACTTCTGATGCTCCTAGCGACAACAAGCGCAAATGGGATGGAAATTCAAGCAAGGGTTCAGCTTCTGTTCAGTCTCAGTCTCAGCAGCGAAGAACTGACGACTACAAGAGCCCTGGTCAATAAGGAGGGTACAAGGGAAATCAACCTAAGTGTAACCGTTGTAAGTTGCACCACAGCGGGCCGTGTAGTAGGGGTCGCTGTCATAGATGCAACAAACCTGGTCACGTAATGAAGGATTGCAGGAGCCCATATCCTGCGAATCAGAATCGTCAGCAGCAGCAAACTCCACAGAACCAGCAATAGCAACAACAACAGGGTAATAATAAGGGGTGTTTTCAATGTGGGGCTGAAGGCCACTTCAAAAGGAAATGTCCACACCTGAACCAGAATCAGAACAACAACAACAACCAGGGAAATGGGAACAACAATGGGGGTAACAACGATGGCAACGGTGCCAGAGGACGTGCATTTGTGATTGGTCAAGGTGATGCAAGGAACGATCCCAACGTTGTGACAGGTAAGTTCCTACTGGATGATTTCTTTGTTTCTGTTTTATTCGATTCGGGTGCCGATACTAGTTATGTGTCCTTAAAAGTTAGTCAGATGCTTAAGCGTACCCCAATTCCCTTAAACACCAGGCATGTTGTAGAACTAGCAAACGGTAAAAGTCTTGAGGCCACACACATGGTTAAGGGTTGTAATCTCGCGTTAGCTGGTCAAATCTTCTCTATCGACCTTATTCCCATCGTTCTTGGTAGCTTCGACGTCGTCATTGGGATGGATTGGTTATTCCAACATCGAGCAGAGATCCTTTGCAAGGAGAAACACGTCCGCATTCCTCGCTCTGGTGAGGAACCTCTTGTAATTCGTGGCGACAAGAGTGGTGCTGTTGTGAGCATCATCTCTTTCCTTAAGGCCCAGAAGTGTTTGCGAAAGGGCCACACCGCTATTCTAGCTCTCGTTACTGACACCTCAACGAAAGAGAAGAAGATAGAAGATATTCCGATTGTACGCGACTTTCTTGAGGTATTCCCTGAGGAATTACACGGACTTCCGCCTCATCGTCAGGTCGAGTTTCAAATCGAGCTAGCTCCTGGAGCAGCACCTATAGCTCATGCACCTTATCGCTTAGCTCCATCAGAATTAGAAGAACTGTCCGCGCAACTACAAGAGCTTTTGGACAAGGGTTTCATTCATCCTAGTTCTTCGCCCTGGGGAGCTCTAGTCGTATTTGTGGAGAAGAAAGACGGTAACTTTCGAATGTGCATTGACTATCGCGAACTCAACAAGGTGACTGTGAAGAATCATTATCCTCTTCCCCGTATCGATGACCTGTTCGACCAGTTGCAAGAGTCGAGCTTCTACTCTAAAATTGATCTGAGATCGGGCTATCATCAGCTGAGAGTCCGAGACAAGGACATCTCTAAGACAGCATTCAGGACTCGTTACGGACACTACGAGTTCCTGGTTATGCCTTTTGGGTTGACAAACGCACCTGCGGTCTTCATGGATCTTATGAACCGAGTGTGCAAACCCTAATTGGATAAGTTTGTTATTGTGTTTATCGACGACATCCTGATCTATTCCAAGAGTCAGGAGGAACACGAGCGTCATCTGCGACTCATCTTGGAACTTCTTCGAACAGAACAGCTTTATGCTAAGTTCTTGAAATGTGACTTCTGGCTTCATGAAGTCCATTTCCTAGGCCACGTGGTTAATAAGGATGGGATTCACGTTGATCCATCCAAGGTTGACTCAATCAGGAATTGGCCTGCACCTGGAACACCAACTGAAATCCGTCAATTCTTGGGTTTGGCGGGTTACTACAGAAGGTTTATCAAAGATTGCACAACCTCTTACCGTTCTTACTCAGAAGGGTGTCACCTATCGTTGGGGTGATGCTCAAGAATCCGCGTTTCAGCAGCTGAAGTCGAAACTTTGTAGCGCACCTATTCTCTCATTGTCTGAAGGCACAGGCGATTTTGTGGTTTATTATGACGCGTCAATCCAAGGACTTGGTTGTGTGTTGATGCAATGTGAGAAAGTCATTGCTTACGCATCACGCAAACTTAATGTTCACAAAAAGAACTACACTACTCACGAATTGGAGTTGGGAGAAATGGTGTTTGCTCTTAAGATATGGAGACATTACTTGTACGGTACCAAGTGCACCATTTACACCGATCACAAGAGTCTCCAGCATATCTTCGATCAGAAGGAGTTGAACATGCGACAGCGTCGATAGGTCGAACTCCTTAACGACTACGAATGCGCAATCAAGTACCATCCAGGCAAGGCCAATGTGGTGGCTGACGCCCTTAGTCGTAAGGAAACCAAACCTAAGCATGTACGTGCGTTACAGCTTACCATTCACTCTAGTCTTCCTGCCCAAATTTGTAATGCTCAGGTGGAAGCATTGAAAGAAGAGAACATCAAGGCTGAATCCCTGCGAGGATTGGAGAAACGGTTAGAACTAAAGGAAGACGGTGCTTACTACTTGGCGGGGCGCATATGGGTTCCATTTTATGGTAACCTACGTGAGCTTGTGATGGATGAAGCTCACAAGTCTCATTACTCAGTACATCCTGGATCAGATAAAATGTACCACGATCTCAAAGCTACGTACTGGTGGCCCCACATGAAAGCTAACAAAGCGACCTATGTTAGTAAATGTTTGACTTGTGCCAGAGTCAAGGTAGAATACAAGAAGCCATGAGGTCTACTTCAGCAACCAGAGATCCCAACATGGAAATGGGAGCAAATTTCCATGGACTTCGTTACTGGCTTACCTAGATCTCAATGAGGAAACGATACCATTTGGGTGATAGTGGATCGACTAACCAAGTCTACACACTTCCTGGGTATCAAAGAAACGGATAAGTTCTCTACTCTAGCAGACATGTACTTGAAGGAAGTAGTTTCGAGGCACGGGGTGCCAACCTCCATCATTTCGGATCGTGATCCACGTTTTACCTCTGATTTATGGCAAGCTATGCACAAATCCTTTGGCTCGCGTCTAGATATAAGCACAGCATATCATCCACAGAAGGATGGGCAGACTGAACGCAGCATCCACACTCTCGAAGACATGCTTCGAGCATGTGTAATCGACTTTGGTAACGGCTGGGAAAGGCATCTACCTTTGGTGGAGTTTTCATATAACAATAGTTACCACACTAGCATCCAGGCTGCTCCATTCGAGGTGTTGTATGGACGGAAATGTTGATCACCCTTATGCTGGGCAGAAGTTGGTGACAGCCAAATCACTGGCCCAGAACTCGTCATCGACACAACAGAAAAGATTGCCCAAATACGACAGCGAATGGCAGCAGCTCGTGACCGTCAGAAAAGCTATGCTGATAAGTGTAGAAAACCACTCGAGTTCCAGGTTGGGGATCGAGTACTACTAAAAGTCTCACCTTGGAAGGGTGTGGTTCATTTTGGCAAGCGACGCAAGCTAAATCCACGTTATGTTGGACCTTTCGAAATCACAGAGAGAATTGGCAAAGTGGCGTATAGATTAAATCTACCCGAAGAACTCAGTGGAGTTCACAACGTATTCCATGTGTCAAATCTGAAGAAGTGTCTGTCAGATGAGACCCTCATAGTTCCTCTCAAGGAACTCACTATCGACGATCAATTGAGATTCTTCGAGGAACCAGTAGAGATTACAGACCGAGACGTTAAGGTTCTCAAGCGTACCAGAATACCCATTATTCGAGTTTGTTGGAACTCCTGTCGTGGCCCAGAGTTTACCTGGGAATGAGAAGACCAAATGAAAGACAAGTATCCCCAGTTGTTCGAGAAAAGTGAAACCACTACTGGGGCTGAAGTTACTGCGGAATTTCGGGACAAAATTCCAAACCAATGGGGGAAGGATGTGACACCCCAGGAAAACCAGGAAACCACGTAACCTAACTAGCTTCCTCAGTAACTATGTGCTAAATTTCGGGACGGAATTTCTTTCAACTTGTGGATGATGTGACAACTCGTACTTCAGAACCTATCTTTGTGCTTGATGTAATTTGTATGAACTCTATGTGACTAATTGATATGTTGGTTTTAATGAATGATTAAATGTTACATGTTATGTGAAATTGTGTTATGTGTATGTAATTGTATTGTAAATGTGTACGTATATTATCTAAGTTGGATCGCACAAGCCCTTTTGGGCACACCACTCTCGGCCCACACTCTTTGTAATCGTGACCAAGGGGCAGCCCATGCAAGGGTTCGGCCCACTCCCCTATTTAAACCAACACCTAATCCTTATGAGGTTTTGTTTCCTCATTATTTGTAAAACACTCAAACACACCAAACCCTAAATCTCTCTCCATCTCTTTGGAAACCGACGGCAACATCTTCTCTCCTCTTGAAGCGTTCTTGTTTGGATCGACCTTGTTCTACTCTCAAACCGGTTAGTGTTTTAACTGTTATTTGAATGATAGACGATGTTGTGATTCATATGATTCTACATAATGATTCAGGGATGATTTGTGATTGATTATTATGAATATTGTTGAGGTTTGGTGTTCATGTAAATCGGCTCACATGTGTAGTATTTTAGGTCAGTATAGGGGTTTGATGATTGTATGATATTGATATTAATCAAGAACCAAATACATGTAAATCGGCTGTTATGGGATTGCATTTGAATAGTTAGTTGATATAGCATGATAGACTATAAGGTAGCATGTGGGTTGTTAGTCTAATAGTCCGATTGATTGATAACCAATCGCTCAAGACCCACCCTTGATCGCACAAGGACAGATCGCACAAGATCTGATCTTATCGTACAAAGGACTGGTCACACAAGACAGTCGCACAAGCTTGGTGCAACTGTTTAAGCTCATAGTACAACCTAGTTATGCATGATCGCACAAGGCGTAGTGGATCGCACAAGACTGTGCTGATCGCACAATGCCTTGGGCCACACACACCTGTTTAAGTTATGCTATGTTATTAGGCCGTACAGCCCAAACCCCAATAGCACAAAGTTGTTTCGAATCACACAAGTATATTTGGATCGCACAAGTTAAGTATTTGTTTAATTGTTTGGGCCGTATGAGTATTGCGTTGCATGTTTTGGGCCGCGTATGTTTCTGAGTCGCACAACCCATTGTGAGTCGCACAAGATTGTGCTGGACGCACAACAGGTTGGGCTAGTTATTCTTTGGGTTTTAATAATCGAACCGCACAAGATGATTGGGCTCGCACAAGCTCAACGACCCAATCATCTGAGTCGCACAAGCTTCGTCCTGATGTGTGTACTTGACTGTTAACGTGTTCTATGTGTTTGCCATGATCGTTATGTGTTGTGACTTGTTAGCTTATGTGTAAACCTATATGCACTACTTGAACCTAGATCTGACTTGTATGGTAACCATGTTAGGACGTGGTTTACCACAAATAGCACAAGTGGCTTTTTTGTGTATCTGTCGAGCTAACCTATGGTGAGTTCACACGTTCTACAAAGCATGGGATTCCCGGTGGTTTGGGAATGGGTTAAGGATTAATATTGAAACCTGCGTAACCTCCTTGGGTAGGTTACGTACCTCCATCCTCCTAGGGAAGGATGACAACATTTAAACCTGCGTAATCTCCTTAGGTAGGTTACGTACCTCCATCATCCTTGGGAAGGATGACAACATAGAACTTACTAGACAAAACTCTATCATGAAGTCCCTCATTTTTATATGGACTTAATCATCCGGCCATTGGTGAACGGGTCATTAGTTAAATAGCGCTATTTGGTTTGACAAACCTAAACACCGTGCCACAGAGGACGGGAGTGGACTAATGGATCTGGGCACTTAGTCAATGATGATAGACGTTGACGCAGGGCACATAAACATGTCTTCAGTCAGTAGTCGATATGGTAACGGGTCTAGTGGTTAACATGGGGTAGCCCCCACTGGTTATGGTTTGGGAAACAAGGAACTGATTAACTCATGGTTTTCGAAGTAACTTATGGTTTTCGGAACAACAGTAAAATGGACAACCAACTGTGAACTCGCTAAACTTTGTTGTTGATTCGTTGCTACATGCCTTGCAGGTCGTTAGGTGCTTACATGGAGCTTGCACGGGAAGGGGAGGTCATTGTGGGACATGGACTGTTAAGTTCCATGTTAAACATTTGAACTTTTAAACTTATGTTTGGTTTTAAAATTTATGCTTCCACTGATAACTTGAACTTGGTTAAATTATTTTGGACACCAATTATATTATGGTTGGTTTTATATTTACTTTAATACATTGTTCAATATGATTGGTGGCTTGATCCTGGTCATGTCACGCCTCCTTTGGTGATACTCCGCTTGTGGATTTTGGGGGTGTGACGTTAGATATTATTCGGCATGTTCGTGAGGGCTTGATAGGAGGACATCACGGTCCGCACGTGACCGCTCAGAAGGTTTTCGATTGTGGGTTTTATTGGCCGTTTGTAGTAAAAGACACGGTTGAGTTTGTGAGGAAGTGTGATCGTTACCAACGAACCAGCAACATCTCATCCAAGGACGAGATGCCCCAAAACCCTATTCAAGTTTTAGAAGTCTTTGTTGTGTGGGGCATCGACCTCATGGGACCAATTCCATCTTCGAGTGGGAATAGGTACATCCTCGTGGCGATAGATTACGTTTCGAAGTGGGTGGAAACTCATGCTTTGCCTACAAACGACGCACGAGTGGTGGTGAGATTCTTGAAGAATTTGTTTACGTGTTTCGGTACCCCTAAGGAAAATATTAGTGGTCGCGGGACGCACTTTTGTAATGCCATGATGGAAAAGGCATTGGATCGATATGGAGTTATGCACCGTTTGTCTACCGCATATCATCCACAAACAAGGGGTCAAGTCAAGAACGCGAATCGAGGAGTGAAGAGGATCTTGGAAAAGACGGAGGGGAAGAGCCGAAAGGATTGGTCGGATAAGTTAGATGATGCGTTATGGGCATTTCATACCGCCTACAAGACGCCGTCAGGTACGAGCCCTTTTATGATAGTGTATGGAAAAGCGTGCCATTTACCGGTAAATTAGAGCATCGGGCTCTTTGGGCACTTAAAACCATGAATTTGGATCTCACCGAGGCCGCTAGGAAAAAGGTTCTTTCAAATTCATGAGATGGAAGCTCTTCGTGATGCCGCATACGACCGTTCATGGAGTATTAAAGAAAAGTCAAAGGCGTTGCACGATAGGAAGTTGCGTAAGTTGAAGGAGTTTCGAGTGGGCGGTAAAGTGATTTTGTTCAATTCTTCGTTGAAGTTGATAGCCGGAAAATTGAAGTCTAGATGGTCCGGAGCGTATGTCATGAAAGAGGTATTACCATACGGTACCGTGGAGTTGTTCAACGAAGTGCCGGGGGGAGGATCGTGGAAAGTTAATGGACATTGCTTGAAACACTACTTAGGGGGTCCCATCGACACCACCGAAGAGGAAGAAATTCCTCTTGTGGACCCGCCTAGCACCGCCGCTTAGGTTCTTGAGTGAAAACTCAAGTGTAGAGTTTTGTACATTGAGTCGTTTCCGTGTCGTGTCTTTAGCATAGTTAGTTTTTATTTTTATTTCGTAGTTTGCATTTTTCGTATTTTTGCGTCTGTGTTTGGTGTCATGAGAATTTGTAGGTTAACATCACCTTTACTCAAGCGAGATCGATAAGAAAATAGCGTGCCAGGTACGTTTCGAGTTTAAATCAGAAAAATGGGGTCTGGGGGTAGTTTGGGAATATTTAAAATAACTTTTGAGCCAAAACTGCATCTGCAAACTGCATTATCTGTTTCTTTTAAACCCTCGGGGGGCACGAAGGATTACTTCTAAGTCTTCGCGGCCCTTGAGAAAGATATAAAAATTTTCAAATGACTGCGAGTCGCTGGCCGCGACGCTTTTACACTTCACCTACGCGGGCCGCGAGAACGCTATAAGTCGGTTTAACAGTTTAAAACCCCCAAATTTAAAACAATTGAAACCTAGTTCTCTTTTCTCACTCGTCGGCGACCCAAGAAATCCCCAAATCCCACCGATTAACCATCACACTTTACATTATCATCATCTACAATCTCTATCCAACACTTTAAACCATCACTACTCACCATTCGACCATCATCTTCCACAATTTTGCATTAAAATCAGTGATGTTATTAGTGTATAGCAGGATAGACTGGGAGTTAGTAGGTCAGTTGGGACAGAGAGAGAGAGGTTGGAGCAGCTGCTGGGAGACAAGTTTAGATTAGTATTAGATTGTGACTCTCCACAGTATTATGAGCTGGTTTTAGAGTTTCATTCCACGTTTGAGTATAGACATGTGGGGGGATTTGCTGAGCAAGATGTGGTTTCGTTCTCACTAGGTAAGAAGGTGTACAACATGACTTTGCCTCAGTTCGCAGTGGCGACGAGGTTCTATACACAGGAGGAGGTTCAGGAGCCTGGTTTTGTGATGCTGTTGAGAGGTGTAGTGAAGAAGACGCATGATTATTGTGTGATGAAGGATGAGTTGGTTAGGTTTTGGGGTACTATTGCCACGACACCATTCTCGAACAATATGGTGGCCTCTGATATTAGGGATCCAGTTAACCGGTTCATACACAAGATTCTGGCAGCGGCGTTGATAGGTCGACATGAGGGAGATAATAAAGTGAACCATCATAGTTTGTTTTGTTTGATGTGCATGGATAGAGGGCCGACCAGCCAATTTGGCTAGTATTTTCGCGTGGTCGATGACGAGACCCTCAAGAGGAGGGAGGAAGGCCCGGTTATATTGTGGACCATATATTACTTGGCTAGCAGAGAGTTTGGGGGTTTTCACTGATTATCCATCAGAGAGGATGCAAACGGGTCCAGCTCCTATGTTGATGGAGCTGAAGAGTTTTCAGTCGGCGGGCATCGTTACTTACGATGAGCCGGCAGCTTGGGCAGAGATAGTTCAGGGGCCTCAGGTGCAGCCCCCGCCAGGTTCTGCTGCAGCTGTTGCGATGCAGGCTGCGATTCCTCCTAGATACCAGGTGCCTCTTGTTAGACGTGAGTTACCTGCGCGTCAGTATCCGATTAGGGAGCCTCGCCTAGATCCGTTGACATTGGAGTCAGTATATGATAGGGTGGAGAGTTTGCACAATTATGTTGATGACCATTTTAGTCAGATGAGGCATGTGATGGAGACAGGTCAGAGGAGGTTAGAGGATAGCATGCGGGTTCTGATGGAGCACTTTCAGTTGCAGCAACCGCCATCCTAGGAGAGTGGTTTTGAGGAGCAGTGGAATGAAGAGGAGCCGGATGATGAGGATTAGTGAGGGGATGCAGTAGTGCTGATGGATTATATCTTTTGTTTTTATCTTTTATGTTGTTTTGCTCCTCGTATTTTGGTATGTACTTATATACTTAAACAGGTTGGTAGGGTTTCTGGGGTTGGTTGATACACTGTTGGATGGATGTTTTGAAATAACGTTATTATATATATTATGTTTTGGTTTGTTTTATTTGGTATATTATGATTGATTGATAGGTCAATGTTTGATGACGCTTCCGTTCGCGTGTCCGAGTTTAGGAACTGTTTGCTGAGCGTGTTTGGATTGGAGGGCATATGTGGAAATGACTGGCACACTGATAGTCTCACATATATTCAACTAAGTCGTTCCACTTGTATACTTTGTATAGTTTTTATTTTCCTTCGTTATTTCTTTTGGTATTTAGGTGTTAGGAGTTGTGTTTTCATCCTTGCATTAGGGACAATGCAAAATTTTAAGTGTGGGGATGGTACACTTGGGTTTTAGTCGTTAGTATGTTTATTTTAGTCATAAAAAGTCGAAAAATACAAAAAAATTCAAAAATTCAAAAAAAATCAAAAAATTAGAAAATGTCTTTTGAAATAAGAAGTTTGCAAACTAAAAAGCGAAAAATGATAGAAAAGTCAGATTTTTGTTGGGGTTCAAATAATAATAATATGAGATTAATATAATTGAGCTTGTGTCTAGTTTGGGATGTGCGGGTAGGCTCGATTCGGTTCTAGGTTCCTTTGATCTTAAATATACCTAATTGTCGGTCTACTAGTGGGTTCTCATCTAGGGAAAGTGGGGAAATCGAAACCGCCAATAATAGTATAAGGGATGCCGTTACAAGTTAAGATTGTTAGAGTTTCTTCACATATCTCGTTGATAAATAAAATAAAAAATAAAACAAATGAGCTAGAAACTAAAGGAAAGTAGCGCAGGCCCATGTAATCTTGGTTGGGGATAGCGACTCTACAACCGGAATGCCTCTGGGAGGTGTGAAATCAAAATTGCAAAAAAATTACCGACGCCTATTGTAATCTTGGTTGGGGATAGCGACTCTACAACCGGAATGCCTCTGGGTTAGGTAAAAGCAACGTCTAAGCTCAAAAGAAAGAAAGAAAGAAATGAAAAAGAAAAAAAAAATGAGAAAAGACTTGATTTTAAATTCTCTTGATCTTGGTATAAAACAGTTAGGAAATAACCCAGTGGTTGTTCCTTTTGTCCTGTAAGCTTGAGGGCGGATTAGGTGGACCTGTGATTCTTAGCATGAGACCCTAGGTAGATTGACCGCACTTGAACTAAACTTGCATGATAAGGGATTGGAACCGGGTTTGGGTTTAAGAGGACAAGTATACTTGCAATCGTGGCTAACACAAGTTTCAGTTTTAATAAGTAATTTAAGCTTTCGTCCAGAATGATTATTCCATCTATGATTCCGTTTTGCATAAATTCTTTTTCGAGGAGGAAAAAATGATAAGTGTGGGGATATTTGATGTATTGTAAAATACATCTTTATTCGTGTTCGTTTTATTCGTTTATTATTTATTTTCGTTTCGTTTTCGCGTAGTTTGTATATACTATTGATATATTTTTGTTTTCCAGGTCTTTGTAGATGAAAAGTGCCGAAACGAGTTAAAATTTGACAAGGTTATGGTTCGGGTCGAGAAACGGAGGCTCGGAAGCTGAAACGGATCGAAAAACAGGAACTGAAGCTTTCTGGCGGGCCGCAAAGACCATGAACTTATTCTTTCGCGCCCCGCCAAGGAATTCAAATTAGTTTTTTATTTACTGCGTGTCGCGGTCCGCGTAAACATTACACATAAGTTCTCGCGGGCCGCGAGAATGTGTATCTGTCGCCGACTTCTTGTTTTACAACGGCTAGAGGGTTTTCAAGTTATAAAGACATATCATTAGTTCACAGCCGCATTCATTCACGAACTTTGGGCATCTTGGAGGCTGTTTAGAGGTGATTGAAGATTCTTGAAGCTTTTGGAGGCCTAGGAATCATCGGGTAACGCTTAGGAGCATTCGGGAGTGAAGCATTCGGGTTAAATCTTCTCGTCTCTTTCTTGTTTCGTTCGTTCTTAGTTGTTTCTTGATGAATTCAGTTCTGATTATGATTGTTGCTATGTTTTTAGATATGATTATCGGCTAAATACTTCATACTACCTATGCTATGACGATTTTTTGATAAAGTTTGGATTTTTATTTGTTATTAACGTTGGTTTATGGGTTTTCTTGGAAAGTAAAGAACTATTGAACCTTTGATTTGGTGTATATGCGTATCTTGGGTTGATTTTCAATTAATTTCTTGTTTCACATGAATCTTGATGAATGTCTTTCATAGAATAGGTTCGTGTTAATTATGTAATCTTCACGGGTTTAGGTAATTTTTGGGTGAATCGGCCGATAACCTTAGAAACGGTAATTAAGAGATTATTAAAACTTGATATTCTACTAATCTTGTCGCTATGAGGCTCGAGGTTATTAATAGGTCTCTGTTTGGTGTGAGAAATCAGTCTTAGTTCCCTAATCATACACGTGTCTATTAAACCAAGTTAAAATCCATAGTTGCCTTAGACTTTCGCGCTGTGAGGTAGATTATCATATTAGGAACTTTCCAAGAAGTTAGAGGACTGTGATGAAATCTAACAACCGGTAGTCATAACAGCCTTGTAGAGTCTCACAAGTTTCTTCCTGAGAAGGGTCGGGAGGTCTTAGTAGGGATTTCTTAGGGTTTAGCATTAAAAGATCCCGGTTCCATACCACGTTAATTTCGAATAGAAATCCATTCCTAGTTGAACATGAGTCTAGCCTAGGTAGCCTTCATCATCACTGAGTTAAGTCTTCGTCCAATTTCGCATCTAATTAATCTAGTTAATTTAGTTTAATTTTAATTGCAAATTTAGGATTTTTAGAAACCCCCCCCCCCCCAATCAAATAAACAATTAGTTAAGTTGTGTCAGTCTTAGTCTAGATAGAGTCTTAGCATAATTTAATTGAGTCTCGTGGGTTCGATATCCGGACTTACTTAGCTTTACTAGAGTCGATCGGTTCGCTTGCCGGTTAGTAGTTTAGTCGAGTTTAGAGAGTCTAGAGTATTACTTTGAGTCTAGATTTAGGTTAATTTTAGATGTTTTTATTAAACTACTTTTAGCACATCAGTCATGATGTCTCATTTCCACTGCCAAATTAATAAACACCGATACCACTAGACTGTCTCATAGCTTCCGCTCCCGGGGCAGGGGTCGGGGGCTGCGACACACAACTAGTCTAGGCGAAAAAAATATTGTTTAGCAATATTATGGCGAGCTAATTTTTATATAATGATAAAAATAATTTTAAGCGCCTTAAAACGCAGTTAAAACACGAAATAAAATAACCGGTAGTCAGTTAAATATTTGTTTCTTGCATGAATATGTGTATGTATATATATTAAGTGAGAGAATGTTTGTGTGGGGGGGCAAGGTGGCGGCACCTTGTGTGCCCACCACACCACATATTGTGCGAAGTGTCCAAATTGTAAGAATAGGCATTCCCATTTACTTCCATACTCAACATAAATCAAATTACCAAAACCAAAAACCATTCACTTCCTTTCCCTTGAAGGTCTCGGCCGAACACACACATACACACACCCTTTCAGAATTTCAAAGTCATTTATTTGAAGATTCAAGACCTTTTCAAGTTAGTTTCAAGCTTGTTTGAAGATTTAAAAGTGATTTTAATGAGGAAGAAGCCTATAATCATCAAAAATCTCATCATAAACCCACTTTTGTTCTTGGAAGATAAAAAAAATTTTATCACTATTAAATTTGTTTCTTGATGATGATGATGATGATGATGATAGCATGATTCTCAAATACTTGGATTCTCACAACTCTTGGAAACTAAACAACAAATGATTTTTATCAAAATAAAAATGAAACTATATGTGTGTGTATGAGCCGTAGGTGTGTGTGTGTGTGTGGATTAGAGTTGTATTTTGAGTTTTGATTAAAAAGGTTCTTGAAAGATGATTTTTTGAATGATCAACGTGATATATATATATATATATATATATATATATATATGAAAACATGTATGATTGAAGTGATGATGGTGTCTTGGATTATTTGAAATAACATTAAATGTATGTATGTATGTATGTATATATGGCCGAAATATATATGCATGTGTGGTAATGTTTATGTTTTGATTGTTAGTTAATTTTTTATTTATAAGAATCTTGGAAAGTATGCATGTTCAATCAAAAGGATTTTTTATAAAAGTGTCATATAAAAGTCTCATGATTTGAAGTGAATATAAGAAAAAGTGAAATTTTGGAAGTAATATGTTGTATATGGTTATGGGTTTGTTTGCATGTTCATAAATGTGAAGGATGTTACATGCATTTGATAATTGTAATGATTGATGAATGATTGAACAAGGAATGTGATTTGAATTGGTTAAAAGATCATAATAAAAGTAGGATGAGTGTATTTAATCTTGGATGATGATGATGAAGTAAATGTGCATTAGATGTTATGGTATGATGAAGATACATACAAATCAGAATATACACTTACAAAAATGATGTTATATGATGTGTTTTGATGTTATAAAATTATGTCATAAACTTGGCAGCTTTGCATGTTGTACATGTAGCTTAAAAACTAGTAAAATGGGTGAAATTGCATGATTTATATGTCATACATGAGACCTGCACTATCATGGGTAAAATTACTATTTTAATCAGTAGATAACATGTGTTATGTTAAAATATCAAGTCGTGATGATTTGGGATGGTTACGGTAAAGTTTGGTACAAGATTATGCGTTAAAAACGGTAAAAATCGGCTTTTAAAGTGATTTTTTTGCAAAAAAATGTTTTAAATCATATTATAAATTGATATTTTTATAATAAATATAAGTATTTTAACTTATATTAAGTATCTTTGGTGTTTGTTTAGTCATACGTGACATCCCAGGGCCGAAAAGGTTAATGAAAAACGTTAACATACGCATATTTCATCGTACGCGAAAATGGATGTTCAAGGGTGAACTTTTTGTGTTAAAACGTGGTATGTGAATATGAATATCAATAATGTTATTTTTTAAGTGAATACATGATGATATGAATTAATACTATGTTTCGGCGTTTGTGCGATAAAAACGGTAAACTAGATCAAAAATCATGTTATGTGCGTAAATTGTGATGAGCATGAAAATAATACTTAGGGTAACTTGATGAGTTATTTGGCATTTAAGTGTTTAAGAATAATAAATGTGTGAAATGATGCAATGCGTGAATTACGATATATGTCGAATATGTCCATACTTACGGATATATATTACGAAGCGCAAATCGTAGATATATTGTAAATAAGTAGACATAATAACGAATAAAGGGTTGCCAATAAAATCGTTCAAATAGCAAAAATCTTAATAATTATAAATATGAACACACACACAGATATATATATGTATATATATATATATATATATATATATATATATATATATATATGCCAACATAATCAAAACAAAGACTTTTCGTGAAAATCTCAAGGATATGTGAAAATTCTAAGTATTGGAGAAACTAAATTGTTTGTAGAACAAATTAGTTATTAAATCATTCCAATTTAAATTAGGATATGTAGATTCAATCTAAGGGATTGCGATAATAAAAACGCACCCAAAGGTGAGTATCACTACGCCCCACTTTTTACTGTTTTATACACTATTTTGGGGGAAGAACACGCTTTTTAAAAAGGGTAATTAAATGTTTTAGTATGAAACATGCTTTTGAATAAATGTGTTTTAGTGAGTGTCACGAGAACCCCTCTTTTACTGTTTTATATACCGTTTTGGGGGAAGAACACGTCGTTATAAAGGATAAGTATACGTTTTTGTATAAAATATGCCTTTGAATTATATAAAAATATATTCTCATGGAAAATATGATTTTTGGAATGATATAATATGTTTTAAGGAAAAATATGGATTTGGAAAGGTGTATGACTTGAACTGTTTTCAAGGAAAAACGGGTTTTGATTGATATAAATATGTTTTCGAGGAAAACGGATTTTGATTACGGTGTTTTGGGTAAAACCATCGTGGTATATTTTGAATTTCGGGTGGGACAAATTTACCGGGTCTCAAGAGTGTAAGTGGCGGTGAGGCTTACATTGTGTGGGGGACAGCTGAAATATGTACAATATAAGATATTAAACTATTATTTAGTAGGTTATATATGTTAATGTATTTAGGTGGCACAAAGGAAGCATCCATGCCACAATGTTTAGTCATTAAGTATTGAACACGTAGAATTGTTGATAGATCTATCGTTGACAACTCCGTCGTGACCGGTAGCTCCGGTCCACATAGAGGCGAATTTCATTCTTTAATTGTCTTGTATTGATTAGAGCCTCATTCGTAATATATAGCTTGTAACATCTTGAAAACTTGCGAAACTGAAAGTATGACTGAATTTAATATCAAAAACTGTGGGTACAAGTTTACATCGGAAATATGCTTGTTGAGCTATTCCGGATGAATCAACCGTGGATTTTATAAAGGAAACTAAATTTACTTTCTTAAGCATATATGGATGTTTTAAATCATTAAAATTCTATAATAAGAAAGTTTTTCCTTATACAAATTGTTACGAATTTGCTATGTGGACTAACCCTCCATTGTGTTGACACTTGATTTTTTACGTGTTCTTCAGGTACATGAGTTCGGCTTCAGGGATTTTAGCTTGTGTTATCTAGTGGTTGTGTGTGATGCTAATGTAATTAAATAATGTTTGGACACTTTTAACTACTTTTGGGACCAAGTGTAATAAGACCCCTAAGGGTCAGACAACTATGATGTGGTTGTGATGAATGTGGAAACTTAAAACTATGTTTTAAAATAAACCAAATGTCCAACATAATTATTGCATCGACCGCTAAGACGTTCATGGGTACCAACCTCCGTCACCGCCACATTTGTATTTCCGCTGCGACATTTTTGGGGTGTGACAAAAATATTCCTCCCGATCCTATTCCGACCTATCCATATGTTATTCAACACTAAATATCGGAATGGAACAAGAGGTTTTTCGTGCACAAGCATATACAACACGGGCACTTCAGGATATTGAACCTCTACTTTATCTCCCCTCCTTGGGATCACGTTGTGTGTGCAGATCTATAACATAAGCTTTGCTTCAATTCTCAAATTCTTTCGGTAAAGCTTCCCGTGCCCTTTGCATGGCAAGAATAAAGCCTCAACCATAGTGTCCCACATCAGATGTTTTTCTGGTGCAAAATAAAGATCATCTAAGCGTGGGAACATGTACTTGTTTGAAGGCTTGCTATCGATTCTTGCCACTTGCCGTAATGTGTCAAATAACATCGTCACCTCGACATTATTCACTGTACCAATAAGCTTCATCGATGACGGCTTGTTATACGATGGACATCTCAATGTAGCCATCCACTCTTGGATCTCATCCTCAAACAAGTGGTTGTCATCGTAATCATAACATCATAAGGCTGCTTCCCATCCCAAGGCCTTGAATTTAATAATATCAAATGGCCCAAAATCTTGTTCTCTCACCTCTTTCTCGTAAATGAACCCCTCTCTCTTGTCCTTTAACGAGTTCATTTTATCATGGAATAGCTCTGGTTGCCATCTTGCATGCTGATCGTACAATGCACCGGATGTCCAATCTGGTTTCACATAATGAACATCCCCTCCTCTTGTCTTGGTTGCCTTTTTTGCTCTTGTTCTTCTTCTTCTTCTTCTATATCTCTTTGTAGCACTAAACGCCTTCTTTTTGGCTGGTCTGCCGGTTTACTAGAAGATCCAACTATCCCTTTACCTTTAACCTTTCTTTCGCGACCCATCTACAAAGAAAGCAACAATAATAACACAAGTTAAAATCTCTCATTAACTCGAATATCCCCACACTTGCTTATTGCTATGACTATGGATGCAAGACAAAACATAATCTCCCTATGATTGTTTTTTTTTTAAATTTGAGCATTATTTTGACTAGAAATTAGCAAAAATTCTGCTATCATTATGTTTTGTATCACAATACCTAGCATCCATAACCATTGCTCATACCAAACTCATCAAATTCAAACCATTCAAACCACTATAAGCAAGTGTGCAAGAAAGATAATCCTGAATTACTTACTATTCTGCAATGCACCTCAAATAATGAGAAGAAATCACATACCTTTGCTTTGTAGAAGGTAGAAACACTAAGAACTTCAAGATTTACCAAAACCCAAGAAACCCCCATAAATTTCGAATAACAATATCCAACATTGACAGCCCTAACGTGAGAATCTTCAAAATGCGAGCACAAAATCGGAATCCTTGCGAAATTTCAATCAAGATTGACCGAAAAACCACAAGATTCGGTTGAGTTTTGAAGATTTGGCAAGAGATTTGAAGGTATGGAAGTTAGGGTTTAAATGAGGAAGACAAGTGAGAGTAGAAGAGAAGACGTAAAGAATATGTGGTGATAAATGAAGAAACCCGTACGTGGTTGTGATTATTTGAAGTTTTTTTTTTTTTAATTAGCGCCGGATCCCAAACGTCAGGGCCCACCGTAGCTTACGGTGGGTACCGTAGGTTACGGTGGCCCAGACACCGTAACGTGTACCATAAGACAATGGGTTGCCAGCGTAGCCCTTTTTGTTGCCCAGGCCTACCGTAGCCTACGGTGGTCACCGTAAGCTACGGTGGCCACTAGACATATATGGTAGGCCATTTTTTCATACTTGTTGTTTTTTTTTCGTTTTAAGATTTTTATAAATTTTCAAAAAATAAAAATTATACCCTACCCCCATGAAAAACCCGTATTATCCCCAACACTGTGTCGGAGAAAAATCCCTAAGAATTTCCCCACACTTGGGTTAAACACAATCCCTGACGAGAACGGTAAAATTTTCAAAACAAGCTAAACTAAATTAACACTACAACTAAACTACACAATTGTTCTTGAACTCTCAAACAATTTTCAGCCACATAACCCAACTCATTACAATTTGCACACACATCATATACCTTATTTGTAGTTTGAACTCCCCCATCATCCACAACATGCACTTGTGGTCTTGAAATAGCCGGCCTCGCCCTTCTAGATGATTGGGCCTTCCTCTTTGAAGTAACCGACATTTGTTCTAAAAATGCCCAATCATCTTGCTCAATATTAGTACCAAAAGTACCGTTAGTGATAGACATCAAATCACGAGCATCCTCCGAATTCAACCCTTCATGGAAGGCATTTAACAACTCCTAAAGCTCAATACCATGATGAGGACAATTTTTAATCATCATGTTAAACCTCTCAAAGGCCTCATGAAACATCTCTCCCGATTGTTGTTGGAAGCTTCTTAGACTACGTCTTTTGAGCCGTGAAGAATTCTTCCAAGAACCTTTGTTGCATTTCAGCCCAAGTACAAATCGAGGCGGATGGCAAAGTGTAAAACCATCTTTTTGCTTTGTCTTCCAAAGAAAATTGGAAAAGCACCAATTTAACATCATCCGAAGAAAAACCTTGACCTCCAATTGTATTGCAAATGGATTCATAAGCCTCTAAGTGAAAGTATGGTTCTTCGATAGCCAAACCCTTGTACTTTGGTAAACTTTGGAGTGAATTAGATCGAACCTCAAATGTCCTCCCTTCATGATTTTGAGGAATCACAACCGGAGAAGGGTTATTAGTAATAACCGGTCTAAAATGAGCTTCAATACCCCTTACTACCTCCCGGTTATGCCTTCTTGGAAAACCCAATGGCACTCTTGGTGGTTGACCCATTTTGCCTTGGCATTTTCCTTTGAGGTGCATAATGTTGCAACGGAGGTTAAGGAATTTGTTGTTGAGGTATTTGTCTTTGAAATTGTTGTCTTTGTTGTGGCATTTGCTGATGCACAACTTGTGGTTATGGTCTACCAAACTCTTGCACAGGTTATTTTCGTTGCCTTTATGCATAAGCAAATCCACCTTGAGTTCCCATTTGCTCTCCATCACCCCACAATACATATCCCTCCACATCATAACCTGCAAATTCATCCTCATATCCATCATCATATCCATCCTTTCATGCTCCCATAGACTGTAAGAACTGAGGTTGTTGGTATTGCAACCCCGGTTGTAGTGGTTGTTGAAAAGCAGGGGTGGTATGGACTATGGATGGGTTTTATTGGAATGGAGGTGGAGGAATTTGTTGGGATGATGATTGATTGGAACTTGGGAAAATTGAGCAAAAGGTGGCACAGTTGATGAAGGTTGATAGCTAAAAGAATGTTGTGATTGTGTGCTCATAGGAATGGTGGTGTTGTTTGACTTCACTTCACTTGATGGTGCAGGCATTGTACTAGGAATTGGTGGAGGAGTGATTGGTATTGTTTGACCCGTAGTGGGAGTTGGTGGATCCATTATGTTTTTCGGTGTAGTAGGAGACCCAACGATCTTGTTCTCCCATAGTAAAACTCGGTTCTGTCTAAGTGTCCATTCAATTTTAGGATCAAAAGCTAGTGGTGATGACTTGTGACAGCCTCTTGTATGCATACACCTGTAAATACCTGCACACTAGCACAACCAGCGTAAACTCAAAAATAACAAACAAAAACAACTAAAGATAACACACGTTGCGCACTACACCCCGGCAACGGTGCCAAAATCTAACATGAGGTCGAAGTCTCACTCAAAAATAAACCAAATACACTAAATAGATAGTGGTAAATGGGTATCAAACACAGGGAGTTTGTGGAAAATGTGTTTTCTAAGTAGCTTGCAAATTACTACTAATAAAATTGAAATGCAGAAAAGTAATCTCAAGGTTTGGTTGTTTGATTGGTTTGATTAATAAAACTAAAGTTAAATCGCAAATCATTAGCAAGTTTGTAAACAAATAAGAGAGAGAGAGAGAGAGAGAGAGAGAGATCTTCCCGGTTTTCACGTTTTATGTGACAACTAGTGTTAATGTTCAACTGGAAAGAACCACATAGACATGGCTCGTGTGGGTGCAATTGTTTGTGATAAAAGGGGACCAAGTACTCGGATTCATAGAACACGAGGTTGCCACCCGATGATCAATTAACATATCCAACCCTAATCCCTCCCACTATATCTCGATTGCCATCGGCACCAAGAACGTATGGTTTAGAAATAAGATTAAACGATATTAACAATCTACAAATAATCACACAAACACCATAATAATACTAAACATAAAATGCATAGATTACTATTCCAGAAATATATGAACATAACTTAATTGTCACAAGAAAAGCTTACATCTGGGAGGAACACAAAGAAAACTAGTCGCTCATCGTTTGGTGAATCATCATAACTTCTAATCTGTTGTTCATAACGATCAAAGGTGAAAGCAATGATTAAAACACCCAAAGTAATGTTGTGGAACCTAATTTTCGCCCCTTACAAAGTTTGAAACGATTGTAGTGAAAAAGATATCCAAGAGTCACCATAAAAGTTGGTCTTAAAGGAAATGGAAAATTTTGCGTCTGTCTACGGCATCAAAATGCTACGGTGGACGACCACTATCTTACGGTGAACAATACGGTCATCAAGTCTACCGTAGCTTATGGTAGGCACCATAAGCTACGGTGGCATCGAACTTTGGCCCACTTGATTCTTCAATCAACTCTTCCAACCAAGCTTCATTTTTCTTCTTCTTTTATACCTTTTGTACCTGACATAACAAGCAAACTATATTCATCTAACTCCTTAAAATAATGCAATCAAACATACGATTTTTATACCATTTACATCATTTAAGGGTTGTCCTACAGACAACCCATCATCGATACACATGCGCATCGAGCCATCCTTCTTTTTCATGAATAGGATGGGCGCTCCCCACGGTGAAACACTTGGGTGTATAAAGCCATTATCGAGTAACTCTTGTAATTGAGTCATTAACTCCTTCATCTCGGTCGGGGCCAATCTATAAGGAGGCTTGGCTACTAGTTTGGAACTCGTAGTTATCTCAATTCTAAACTCCACTTCACGCTCGGGAGGGAGCCCTGGTAAGTCTTTCGGAAACACGTTCAGAAACTCATTAACGATTTTGACCTTTTCGAATTTTGGGGTATCTTGATTGGTATGTACCACATAGGCTAAAAATGCTTTACATCTATTCCGTACGTACTTAACGGCTTGAATAATGGAACAAAGCTTCGGCTCGACATTCCCCTTGTATGCTTACTCGTTTTCCCCTGGGTGATAGGATATTAATAACTTTTCTTTCACATTGGATTTATGCATGCTATAGGGCTAGCCAATCCATGCCTACCACAACCTTGAATTCCCCCAAAACCATGGGTACAAGGTCAATAACGAACTCTTCATCCTCTATAACGATCTTATAGTTTCTACATACTTCATGCAATAAGTAACTCTTACTATCGGCTATTTCTACCTCTAAGGGTACCGGCATCTTTTTAATTATAAAGGAAGGGTGATGTACAAGTTCACTCGATACAAACGACCTACTAGCTCCGGTATCAAATAGCATATACGTAGGCATTGAGTTTAATAAAAATATACTAGATACAACATTTGGGAGGGTCTTGGCTTCTTCAGATGTAATCCGAAACATTCTCCCCTAAGCCTTCGAGGTCTCATCCTTCTTCCCTTCTTTAGTAGTCTTCTGTTGGAGTTTTGCATACTCCTCCTTGACATGACCCGGCATGAAACAATTCAAACAAGTTCGTGAGGGGTTGGTACATTTGTAGTATGGGTGTCCTTCTTGGCCACAATTATAGCACCCTTTCTTCTCCATCTAGCACTCCCCCAAGTGGAGTTTTCCACAAGTTTTACATTGGGGAATTCCACTCTTTACCTTCTCTTTCTTGCCATGGTCTTGATACCTTGGTTTCTTAGACGGACTTGGGTTAGAGACCCTTTCCAATGACCTCTTTTCTCCACGTTCCTCTTGCCTATTCAACTCTATCTCCCTATCCCTAGCCCAATTTATAAGTTCATTCAAAGTCTCACACTTCGAGGGAGTGATGAACTCCCTAAATTCAGCCTTTAACATGTCATGGTATCGGTTGATCTTCATTCTTTCCGTCTTCACAAAATTTGACAAAACTTCATATTGTCAAGAAAGGTGTTGGTAATCTCATCAATCGATTCTCCATTCTGCCGAAGACATAAAAAGAGTTCTTGAATTCTACCGACGACCGATTGCAGGCGATGGTATTTTAAGAACGGTTCTTTAAATTATTGCCAAGTCATTGTCTGAAGCTTGTCTTCATCCAACTCTTTGCAATGGGTGTCCCACCAATCCTTAGCTTGGAGTTGGAGTCGGCCCGTTGCAAACATCACTTGGTCCTCCTTTTCACACCAGCTTCGTACAAACACCACCCCCATATTGGAGATCCATCTTTAACACACTATCGGATCAATCTCCCCATTATATGATGAGGGGTTACAGGCCATGAAGTCCCTATACATGCACCTACGAGTCTCCTTCTTGCCTTAAGCTTCACCAATCAGCTCCTTTAATTCTTCCATCTTACTTTCCGTCATAGTCTCTACTGCTTCTAATATGAGATTTTCCACTTCTTGGGCTAGTTGAAGAAGGTTGGCTTGAATGGCCTTTCTTACTTCTTCCTCAATTATCTCATTCATTTCTTCTCGCATTGCAAGATCATTATCATTCGCTTCTCTTTCATCAGCCATCTACACAATCATGTTTACATTAGTAAATTGCATTTTTCATTTCATCACACCTTATCCCAACATACTATTTCATGCTTCATTTTTATCATTCTTATCATTGTGGGACCCTAACGGGTCACATCGCACATATGTTTCTATTATAGAGTTGGAGTTTTAACAGTTTATACTACATTTCGAAAGTATGTCGGGGCTGTAGAACAGGTTCTAGGAGGTACGAGGCTCGAGATACGAAAAAGAAAACAAAACAGCAATTCTAGTATTGCAGGCGGCGCCGGCCTTAAGTGCGTCGACAACGCGACCTGCAATCCTGTGTCGCTGAAAATTCCGCGTAGGCAGTAACCCAAGGCGTCAGCCGAGGCACAATGTAGGCGACGGCCTACTGTCGAATCGACAATGCCATCTGTTACTTTATCGTTGTTTTGCTTGTTTCACCCGTTTCGACATGTTTTCGAGCCCCGTTTTGACCAAACATGCCCCATAACTTCTAGAAATACTTCCATTCTTATTTTCTCTTTTCTCCACTTCCAAAACATTTCCCGCAACATTACCCATAAACTTATAATTACCGATATTATTAAATCTTTACCTCCTTTGCGTCTTGGAGCAACCAAACCCATTGCCCGAGCTTTTGGTTTGAGTCCAAGCACTTCTACTAGTGCTTGAATCCCTCAAACCTAGGCTCTGATACCAACTTGTAACACCCAATTCTTGTAAGATCAAAAACGAATATTTTAAACACTTAGTGGGTCAATACACTTAGTCAAGTTACCACGCGTATCTAATGAACATTGCAATACATAAAACTTAAATTTGTAAACAAATTAACATACCTCGATCCTGCGAGCCTTGAGACTTTTTATTACTCGAACCTTCTTCCTTCACACCTACACTTAACAAATTCATTCTTAGTTTCCACGAATCCATTTCATCAAATATCACAATTATTACATTCTAAACACAACCATTGTTAACAAGTATCACAATTTCCCAAAATTAACATCTAATGCATTGCATCGAGCACTTGAGGCGCGACTTTTATTAACGCCCAAAACTTATTATTTTTCCATATCATTATACACCATTTTTCAACATACATGAATTTCCAATTACTCAAATCATCACAAAAAATAAACACTAACACAATCATTCATCCTACCTTCTAGTAACATCTCAATTCTAACCAAAATCTTCCATTTATGATCAAGTCTCAAAAACCCACTTCATGATTCATGAAGACTTTCTATCAAAACATATAAACCTATCAATTTCATTCAAATAAGCATTCACAATTGCTTCTAATCATGGTTTTTTCATCAATTAATACTATTCCACTAAGATATTTAAGGAATTTGCCAATTTCATACATTCTCATCACACCAACATCAACCAAATCAAGAATTGTGACTTACCTCTTGTTAGACATGTCACACCCCGACCACGTAAAACAACAAAACGTGGCGGAAACGTCGGGGAGTGTTGTAACAGAATTAATTGTTTCACAACCATGGAAATTAAAGTTGCGTTTTATTTACCAAACAAGAGAGTTACATTGTCTTAAACAAGAAACAAAGAGTACATAACATAATTTAACTAGTTCTTGCTTCGTTTTAAGTCACTAAGGCACAGGTCCGCCTAAGTGTGTCTCGATCATCCTATGCAACAGCTCCTGAAAACACATGTGAAAATAGGTACGTCAGCATAAAAATGCCTGTGAGATACTAGGTTTTGTGAAAATAGGATTCATGACTTGAGTTTAAAGAAAATTTTTAATAAAAAGGTAGCCATGAATCTTGTTGAGTGTTATAAAAATGCCTGTGAGATACTAGGTTTTGTGAAAATAGGATTCATGACTTGAGTTTAAAGAAAATTTTTAATAAAAAGGTAGCCATGAATCTTGTTGAGTGTTCCTTTCATAAATCATTTGAAAAATGATAAATAAACCAAATGATATATATGTATAAAAGAACAGTGTATGGTTAAGTGAATAACCAAGTAAAATGAGTCTGTATAAGTTAAGTTATTTGTAAAACGATGTTTATGTGAAGATTGTATTGTAGATGTAATATGTCTAAACTGAAATGGTTTAAATAACGCTACGATATGTAATACCATAAAAGCACTTATATATAGGAAGTACCAGCGGCGTATCCACCATGTTTTTATCGTATTACACGTCGCCTCGTTACTTAAATCACTTACCCAAACAACCACCAAAATGTAATGTTTAACAATTGTAGAAATGGTTATATATGGTCAAATACGGTTCACACGATTCAACAGTTACAAACGGTTCATATAATCAAATGGTTACAACGGTTCATATAGTCAAATAGATACAACGGTTCTCATAGTCAAATAGTTACAAACGGTTCAAAATGTAATATAATGTGTTCATATGCTGGATGAACATATGCAACAAAATGCAATGTAAAACAATGTGTCCATATGTTGAGTAAACATATGCAACTAATGTAATGTAAATCAATGTGCTAGCATGCTCAGTCAACATACATAGCAAAAATGTAAAGTAAAACAATGTACTAAGTATGCTAAGTAAACATACATAGCAAAACAATGTAATGTAAATCATGTACTATAAATGTACTAATGAACATAGCAAGTATATGATGTGAAAACAGGAAAGCACGAAAGTAATAAGTAGGCACATGTGTTTCACCCCAAAAAAGTTTGAAAACAGTAAAAGAGGGGTCTATGTACTCACTTTAGATTGCCTAAAAGTCTTTGAGTAACAACCAAGCAATGCTAGAGATCACGGAAATCAAACGACACCTAATATAGGTAACTACGTTAATAAACCGGACCTAAATCGGAGGATCGGATAGAATAAGGGTTCATAAACCAAATGAGTATAGAAACTCATATAATATGGTTTAACAAAACCTACATACTACAATGGAACCTAACCTAAGTGCTTACGACCCATTACGACCCGTTTAGGTAGCTTATGCTACTTTAACGCGTCGTTCGCGTAAAACGCGTTCGGAACGCCTAACTAGTCCTATGATAAGTAAAATATGCCTTAACATGTCTAATATTGTTGCCAAAGCAGTTTAGATATCAAAAATTATGTTATATATGCTTAAAAAGAATTTTGGCGTAAAAAGGGCATTTTGGTAATTTACCTAAGGCATATAAACTACCTATCATACAACTAACTAAACGTCGTGACCATAAGGTATAACCTCGGAAGGTTATTCCCTATACAACTATGGTCACCTAATGTGTTTGGTTGGATCCTAATGATCGACCAAACGGGTCGGGTTCGAAAGTATAAGCGATTGTTTAGATCGCTTACCTTTACGACCTTAGACAAGCACAAAACTAAAAGTGACGAGCTAAACACGTTAAAACGTGTCTAACAAGTTTAGAAAACAGGTTTGGTATTAAAACAAACGGTTTTGATACCCAAAAGTAGTTTGGTTACAAAATACGCAAGAATACGCATTTTGGCCGAAACTACGACTCGTCACGGAGCCTAGATAACGTGGTAATCAGTAGGTATAGTCACTAGGGACTATAACCATCGTGATTACGCTCACGTTATGAAGTTCAAACGAACTTCGCATTGACCATAAACTGGTTAATACAGAAAGTCAAACAAAGTTTGACTTTCATGACAAAACGAATAAAAGAACGAAAGAAGACTTACAAAGGGTCCCCGCAAGATTTGATTCCAAGTAATCTCAGGTAGGAAGTGAATAATCACAACCACTTAGAGAAAAAAACTCAAATCAAATGTGGGTTTGCAAGAAGTGGGGGTTGGGTATTTATAGTTTTCGGAGAGCCGTTAAGATCGTTTATCATAAACCGTGATTCAATCTCATCCATACATGTGTTTACAATACCATGTGCATCAAAATGGCCCCCTAGTATCAGGAAATGACATGTGTGAGAGAGAGATGAGTGCGTAACAACTGTAACAAGCTGGAAAACACATTCTGCTGGTCTAGCACCTGCTTACGGACCATAAGCAAGTCTCCATACGGTCCGTAAGGGACCTGCAGACCAGCAACTTTCAGAAATGACAGTTTTAGCCCCTGAAGCCCCAAACATGACTTTCGATGCATTTTTGACACGTTTAAGCCCCGTTAACCCCATTTCAAAGCTCTAAAATGAAGTTAAAGTATAGGTAACTTAAAAGGTGCTCAAAAATATCTCGGATGTTGGCTCGTTTGATCGTACGGTTGCGTTGTTCGGTAAATTACGACGGAAGTCGTAACGGACGCAAAAACGATCCAAATCAAGCGACGAATGGATTTTTCTTATGCCAAATACTAAAATAAAATATTTTAGTGCTTACATAAATTTTTGGATATCCGGATGTATTCAGAACGTAAGTTATGCGCGAAAATGCAAACTTGTGCACTTTTTGACGCTTTTAGTCCCTGAATGACCCAGAAGTTTATTTTAGCACACTGAACCCCTCAAAGCCTATTTCTAAGCTATGTAAAGGATATTTATGGTATGTTTAACTTATGGTCTTGTTCCGGAATGTCTGTTACAGTACGAATCGTCATACTTTCGCAGTTTGTCAAATTTAGTCCCCGTAAGCGAATTAACTTGATTTTGCCATACCAAAGCCTTTAAAACTTATTTCTAAGTTATGTAAAGGTTATTTAAGGTATGTTAAGCATATGTTGATGTTCCGGAGTGTTTTTCGCATTAAACTGATTAGGTTTACGCACCAGTTGGCGTATAACTCTCTAGAAAGCGATGTAGAGTTTGAAATCGAACAAGAATTGATATGTGCAAATGATACACATATTTATACAAAACCCAAGTATGAAACACAATATTTCATTGGTTTGGTATTTGTTTGATGGTCACAGTGACACAGGTGTCACAGTCTCCCCTACTTTAGGAAATTTCGTCCCGAAATTTATTCGTAGGAGTCTGTCTGTGACTTTGTGTCAAATAATCCACCAGAGATATGCAAGGCATAATCCTGTCATTTCCTTAACGGACATTCTTCAGAAATGAAAATGAACGGACGGAGTCATTTTCCTCAACGAGTATTCTTCAGAAGCGGAAATGAAGGATATACAACGGATATTCATTTCCTCAACGGACAATCTTTAGAAACGAAAATGAACAGACGGAGTCATCTTCAACGGTTGCTTCCTCAGAAACGGAAATGAAAAGGATAAACAAACGGATATTCATTTCCTCAACGGGTAATCTTCAGGAACGAAAATGAACAGACGGAGTCATCTTCAACGGTTGCTTCCTCATAAACGGAAATGAGAAGGATAAACAAACGGATATTCATTTCCTCAATGGGTAATCTTCAGAAACGAAAATGAACAGACGGAGTCATCTTCAACGGTTGCTTCCTCAGAAATGGAAATGAGAAGGATAAACAAACGGATATTCATTTCCTCAACGGGTAATCTTCAGAAACGAAAATGAACTGAAGGAGTCATTTTCAACGGTTGCTTCATCAGAAATGGAAATGAAGGATTAGACAAACGGATATTCATTTCCTCAACGGGTAATCTTCAGAAACGAAAATGAACTGAAGGAGTCATTTTCAACGGTTGCTTCATCAGAAATGGAAATGAATTGGGTTAACTCTAGATACATGACAGAACTTGCTGTGATTTCTGTGCACTAAATTCCATAATTATGTATGCATCCATAATTACGTAATTCCTTGCACAGTCCGCACAGTTTGTTTTGTAATTGTTTAGGGGAAGAAAATCAAACCTGTGATGAGGGTGACTAGGCTACCATAGGGTCCTTTTAATTAGATCGACAGATGATCTTTTTAATTAGGCCACCAAGGAGTCCTTTCAGCTATATCATCACATGATATTCCTAACCAGATTTTTGGATCAATCTGTTTAACTAGACCACTCAAGGGGTCTAATTATGGATGTGACACTTCGGGTTTTCCGGAGCCAACTTTCGTCTTTAAATGAATGTATGTGTATATATGTATATAATATTAAATGAGAACTTGTTATTTATTGTTATTTATGTGATCTTTTGATTGTGCCATGTGTGTATTATGTATATATATATATATGTGTGAACCGAGACCACCCGGTCTCGAGTAAACAAAAACGGTTGGGCCGGATTGGGCCACATACCCCCTTCGAGCCCACTCGGAACCATTGTAAGGTGCACCACCCAAACCGAGTATAAAACCCATGCCCAAGCCCTCCTTCTCTCATTTGACACTCCCACCATTCACACACCCTCCTACATTCCTCCAAACCACTAAAACCCTAAGGTTCTAACATCAAACTCACCTCCTCTCCTCTCCCTCTCTCGGATCTAACCGGCGACAACAAAAGGGGCTCCCGGATCATCTCGGATTAGCTCATCATCACCACTCGGAACTTAGTCCATCGATCCTTCACACCTCTTCATCTAGCCGGTTAGTGCCTTTAGTTATTAGATTGAAGATGATGATTTATGATATATAGAAACTATGTGATTTGTTGGATGTTTGGAGGAGTATATTGCTTATTAGATAATAGATTGTTATCAATGTTTGAATGATGAATTGATGAACAATGTGTGTTGTTTATGAGCCAAATGAATGACTTGAAATAACTAAAAGATATGAGCAAGCTAGTGTGCTTTGAACAAGTGATTCATGCTAGAAAAATGAAGGGAAATGTTGCTTTGGTATCTAGTCTATGTGCTATGATTTTTGCCCGAAAAATACAAAGTTATGTAGGATGAGGATATGATGATTATATGTTGAATATGCATGAATATATGATGAACATATGAAGAACAAGTTTGAAGGTGATATGAATATTCAAATATGCTTGTTTTGATCTGATTTTGTTATGAATTAGACAATAAAACATGTTTAAGAAATTCTATTGGTTAGTACAAAATTTCATGAAAACAGAATTGTATTGGTTAGTACATCCGCCAGGTTCTAGAAGGATTCTTGTGCACGTATCCGAGGTTGCGACTCGAAACCCCCGGTTACGACTCGCAACCGAATCATGACAAGTCGAAACATCCGGTTACGACTCGCAACCAGAGCATGACAAGTCGAAACATCCGGTTACGACTCGCAACCAGAGCATGACGAGTCGAAACATCCGGTTACGACTCGCAACCAGAGCATGACGAGTCGAAACATCTGGTTGCGACTCGCAACCAGAGCATGACAAGTCGAAACATCCGGTTGCGACTCGCAACTGTGTGTTCTCGACTGGGCTGTTAGTTGTTGGGCCCAAGTGTATTAACTGTACATGCTTGTTACTGTTTAGGTGGGCTACGTGTTAACTGTTAACTGTTGCTGTTAAAGAACTTAGACGGGCCCAATGACTTATTGGGAAATTATATGATGTGCATGCTATGTGTTAGTTATGTGTAGATTATACGTGTTTACTTGTACCCCAACTTGACCTATATTGGTAACCATGCTAGGACGTGGTGACCAACGTGATCGACCGGGTAATTAATCTACCGAGCAACCCAAGGTGAGTTCACAACCTAAAGCATGTATTCCCGGTGGTTTGGGAAACGGAACTAAAAACAACACTATCCCCTTATGAGGGATACAACTTACTTTTCTTCCCTTGTTATTGGGAACCTTTTAGTTAATTACTGTTTATACGGATTGCAACAAACGGCACTAAACGAAACTCTATCACTTAAAGTCCCTACTACATAATACCGATTAGTCGCCGGGGCCAGGCGAACGGGTTATTAGTTGATAGCGCTATTTAGGTCTTACCAACCTCACACCGTGCCAAGGTATGGGATCGGTCGTGAACTAATGTACTCAGGCATCCGTCAATGATGATAGAACATTGACATCGGGGCACTTTGCGGATACGCAACGGTCACCTAGTGTTCGGTATTGGAAAAACAGTTTAGTCGCTAACTTTTGGGGTAGCTCCCCATGGCATGTATAAACGGATAAATTAACTGGTGAAACAAGTTTTTGGTAATTAAAACTGGACAACTAGTGAACTCACTCAGCATTATTGTTGACCCCTTACTGCATGCTTTGCAGGTAACCAGTGACTGAGGAGCTGCTGCTTGGGAAGTGTAGTGGTCGTCTAAACCCGCGTGTTGGGTTCTAAATAACTTGAACTATGAACTTTGTTTAAACTATTTTGCCTATGCTTCCGCTATTTACTTAAACTGTTATTTGAACCTAACTTTCGAACTTTAAACTACGATGCTTACGAACCATTTGGTTATTAATTCAATTATTCAGTATAATTGGTGGCTGGATCCTGGTCGGTCACGCCCTCAAGCGGACGGTACTCCGCAGGTGGAATTTGGGGGTGTTACAGATTGGTATCAGAGCCATTGGTTATAGTGAACTTGGTTTTAAAAAGGAAAGTCTTTTTGAGAAAAACCAGACTATAACCCGTGACTCGTGACGACACTACACTCCAAGTGCAAGGCTCGACTTATCTGACCTCATAGCTCGGACTTGTGCTTACATGCTTATTTATCCTATGTTAACTGCTCTACTATATATACTAGTGTGCCTGATTAGATAAATACACCTCCCTCTTCTACCTTATTCTCGCTACGTTACAACATCACACTCATACTGTGTTTTCTGGTTATGAAGACAATGAGTGGACGCGGAAGAGGAAGCGTTAACATGACTCAGGCTCAATTCGCTAACTTGCTCAACACGGTGGCTGCAGCTTTCGCAGCTCACCCTGGAGGTAAACCCGTTGCTATAGGATGTTTAGATCCTACCTCCACATCGTCTTTTCACCTCTAAAACCTATTCGCTCCATTTCTCACAACAGGTCAGCCTGCGCAACCACGTGTTTGTACTTTCAAAACCTTCATGGATGGCAAGCCTCTCCCTTTCGACGGCACTGAGGGTGCCATAGGCCTTCTGCATTGGATTGAAAAGGCCGAAGCTGTCTTTGCCGTCTGCGAGTGTCCCCCTGCTAACTGGGTTAAGTACGCAACTGGTACGCTTGAAGGGAACGCGCTTTCATGGTGGAAAGCACAGATTCAGATGCTTGGTCTGGAAACTGCTAATGCTACGGCATGGGAAGATTTCAAGGACATGATCAAAGAGGAGTACTGTCACAGGGATGACATCCACAAACTCGAGAACGAGTACTATGCGCTCAAGATGGTCGGATCAGAGATTGAGACCTACACTAAGCAGTCCAACGACTATGCTGCACTTTGCCCAAACATGTCCCAACCTATGTATCGAAGGGTCGAATTGTATATCAAAGGCTTGGTCCCAGAAATCCGGAGCCATGTGACTTCGGCCAACCTCAACACCATACAGCCCGTGGTTCGTCTTGCTCACAAACTCACCAATCAGGCTGTGGAAGAGGGCAAGCTGCCCCAGAGGATCGGTGCCACTGCTGGAACTTCTGGCGATAACAAGCGAAAGTGGGATGGAAGTCAGGGAAAGGATGCTAACCCTACTCAGGCCCCAGTTCAACAAAGGAAGACTGAAAGCAACAAGGGCCCTCAGCAACAGGGTGGCTATCGAGGAAACCACCCTAAGTGTAACAAATGTAACCGACACCACAGTGGGCCATGTGGAAAAGGTCAATGTCAGCGATGCAACAAGATGGGGCATGAAGCCAAAGACTGCCGAAGCCAGTTCCCCGCTAGGCAGAATCAGCAACAACCACAGCAACAGCAGCAACAAGGAAACAACCGTGGATGCTTCAAGTGTGGAGCAATGGGGCACATGCGAAAGGATTGCCCTGAACTGAATCAAAACAACAACAATCAGGGTGCTGGGAACAATAACAACAATGCTGGAAATGGTGCTAGAGGAAAAGCTTTTGTGATTGGGGCTGGAGAAGCAAGGAATGACCCCAACGTTGTAGCGGGTAAGTTCCTACTTAATGATCGTTATGTTTCCATGCTTTTTGATTCCGGAGCAGATGCTAGTTATGTATCCCTACGTATTAGAAAGAAACTTAAGCTCACCCTTACGCCGCTAAGCTCTAAGCACACCGTTGAAATAGCTAATGGTGGAAACCTCGAGGCCTCACACATAATTCGTAACTGCAAATTAGAGTTGTCTGGTCAGACCTTCCGTATCGATCTTTTCCCCATCGTTCTTGGAAGCTTCGACGTCATCATTGGTATGGATTGGTTATCCAAACATCGAGCTGAAATCCTCTGCCAGGAGAAAGCTATTCGTATTCCCCGTCCCCCTGGCAAACCTCTTATAGTTCAAGGCGACAAGAGCGGAGAAGTCACAGGCATCATTTCATTCTTAAAGGCCCAGAAGTGTCTACGAAAAGGACACACTGCTATCTTAGCACTCATTACCGACACACAGAAAAGGGAAAACGGGATTGAAGATTTTCCAGTTGTACGCGACTATCCTGAGGTATTCCCGGAGGAACTGCCTGGACTCCCTCCTCACCGTCAGGTCGAATTTCAAATCGAGCTAGCTCCCGGAGCAGCACCTATAGCTCGTGCACCTTATCGCCTAGCTCCTGCAGAACTCAAGGAGCTTTCTACTCAACTACAAGAACTTTTGGACAAAGGTTTTATCCGTCCTAGTTCATCACCCTGGGGAGCCCCAGTGCTCTTCGTCAAAAAGAAAGATGGCTCATTCCGAATGTGCATTGACTACCGCGAACTTAACAAGGTTACCATCAAGAATCGTTATCCACTTCCCCGTATCGACGACCTGTTCGACCAGCTGCAAGGGTCGAGCTATTATTCCAAGATCGATCTGCGATCGGGTTACCACCAGCTGAGAGTCCGCGATGAGGACATCTCTAAGACTGCTTTCAGAACCCGCTATGGTCACTACGAATTCCTTGTTATGCCTTTCGGAATGACCAACGCACCTGCAATCTTCATGGATCTCATGAACCGAGTATGCAAACCCTACCTCGATAAGTTCGTAATTGTGTTTATCGACGACATCCTAATCTACTCGAAGAGCCAAGAGGAGCACGAACAACACTTACGTCTTATTCTCGAACTCCTTCGCAATGAGCAACTGTACGCCAAATTCTCGAAATGTGATTTCTGGCTTAGAGAGGTCCATTTCCTTGGACACATCGTCAATCAGGAAGGGATTCATGTTGACCCTGCTAAGATTGAGTCCATTAAAAATTGGCCTGTGCCTAAGACTCCGACCGAAGTTCGCCAATTCTTGGGATTGGCGGGATACTATCGAAGATTTATCAAGGGATTCTCTAAGATCGCTCAACCACTTACGACACTCACCCAGAAGGGTGTTGCTTACAAATGGAGTGATGCTCAGAAATCTGCCTTCCAGGAACTAAAGAAGAACCTTTGTAGTGCTCCTATCCTCTCCCTACCCGAAGGTACCGACGACTTCGTCGTTTACTGCGACGCTTCTATTCAAGGACTTGGCTGCGTATTGATGCAACGCGAGAAGGTTATTGCTTACGCCTCGCGACAACTCAAGGTCCACGAACGGAACTATACGACGCATGACTTAGAATTTGGAGCTGTGGTCTTCGCGCTCAAGCTTTGGAGACACTACTTGTACGGCACCAAGTGCACGATTTACACTGATCACAAGAGTCTCCAGCACATAATGGGACAAAAGGAGTTGAATATGCGGCAACGACGATGGGTCGAACTCCTAAATGACTACGAGTGTGCAATCAAATATCACCCAGGCAAGGCTAATGTGGTAGCCGATGCCCTCAGCAGAAAGGAGACCAAACCCAAGCGTGTTCGTGCCTTACAGCTCACTATCCACTCGAACCTCCCTAATCAAATTCGGAATGCTCAGGTTGAAGCATTGAAAGCCGAGAACATCAGGGCTGAGTCCCTGCGAGGGTCGAGACAACGATTGGAACAAAAAGAAGACGGCGCTTACTACGTAGCCGGACGCATATGGGTTCCGCTTTATGGAAATTTACGTGACCTTGTGATGGATGAAGCTCATAAGTCCCGTTACTCGGTACATCCAGGTTCAGATAAGATGTACCACGACTTGAGGGCTACCTATTGGTGGCCTGGCATGAAAGCCCACATAGCAACCTATGTCAGAAAATGTTTAACTTGTGCAAGAGTCAAGGCTGAGTATCAGAAACCATCAGGCCTACTCCAACAGCCAGAGATCCCGCAATGGAAATGGGAGCAGATTTCCATGGATTTTGTTACTGGCCTGCCTAGGTCTCAACGCGGAAATGACACCATTTGGGTAATAGTGGATCGCTTAACTAAGTCTGCACACTTCTTGGCTATTAAAGAAACAGACAAGTTCTCTACCCTAGCAGAGGTATACTTAAAAGAAGTGGTCTCGAAGCACGGAGTGCCTACCTCTATTATTTCTGATCGAGACGCGCGTTTTACTTCTGAGTTGTGGCAAGCCATGCACAAATCTTTTGGCTCACGATTAGACATGAGCACCGCTTATCACCCGCAAACGGATGGGCAGTCTGAACGCACCATCCAAACCCTCGAAGACATGCTTAGGGCATGTGTGATCGATTTTGGCAAGAATTGGGAGAAGCACCTACCGTTAGTAGAATTCTCCTACAACAACAGCTACCACACCAGCATTCAGGCAGCACCCTTTGAGGCATTGTACGGCCGTAAATGTCGATCGCCTCTCTGCTGGGCTGAGGTTGGTGACAGCCAGATCACAGGCCCGGAACATGTGGTCGACACCACAGAAAAGATTGCCCAGATTAGGCAACGCATGGCGGCAGCTCGTGATCGTCAAAAGTACTACGCTGACAAAGACAGGAAACCGCAAGAGTTCCAGGTTGGTGAACGGGCTCTACTTAAGGTCTCACCCTGGAAGGGTGTGGTCCGTTTTGGAAAACGGGGCAAGCTTAATCCAAGATATGTCGGACCCTTTGAAGTTACCGAAAAGATCGGCACGGCCGCTTACAGATTGAATCTGCCTGAAGAACTGAGTGATGTGCACAACGTCTTCCACGTATCTAATCTGAAGAAGTGTCTATCAGACGAAACACTCGTCATTCCTTACAAGGAACTTACTATTGACGAACAGCTACACTTTACTGAGGAACCGGTTGAGATCACGGATCGTGAGATCAAAACCCTCAAACGTAGCCAGATACCCCTCGTGCGAGTTCGTTGGAACTCACGCCGTGGCCCAGAGTTTACCTGGGAGCGGGAAGACCAGATGAAACGCAAGTATCCCCAGCTGTTCCCAAATGAAACCCCCAGCACTGAAGCTACAACTGAATTTCGGGACGAAATTCCAAACTAACGGGGGGATGATGTGACACCCTGTTGAAACGCTCTCACTTTTACTAGCTTGTCAGTGGCTGCTTTAACTTTCGGGACGAAAGTTCTTAAAACTTGGGGATAATGTGACACTTCGGGTTTTCCGGAGCCAACTTTCGTCTTTAAATGAATGTATGTGTATATATGTATATAATATTAAATGAGAACTTGTTATTTATTGTTATTTATGTGATCTTTTGATTGTGCCATGTGTGTATTATGTATATATATATATATATGTGTGAACCGAGACCACCCGGTCTCGAGTAAACAAAAACGGTTGGGCCGGATTGGGCCACATACCCCCTTCGAGCCCACTCGGAACCATTGTAAGGTGCACCACCCAAACCGAGTATAAAACCCATGCCCAAGCCCTCCTTCTCTCATTTGACACTCCCACCATTCACACACCCTCCTACATTCCTCCAAACCACTAAAACCCTAAGGTTCTAACATCAAACTCACCTCCTCTCCTCTCCCTCTCTCGGATCTAACCGGCGACAACAAAAGGGGCTCCCGGATCATCTCGGATTAGCTCATCATCACCACTCGGAACTTAGTCCATCGATCCTTCACACCTCTTCATCTAGCCGGTTAGTGCCTTTAGTTATTAGATTGAAGATGATGATTTATGATATATAGAAACTATGTGATTTGTTGGATGTTTGGAGGAGTATATTGCTTATTAGATAATAGATTGTTATCAATGTTTGAATGATGAATTGATGAACAATGTGTGTTGTTTATGAGCCAAATGAATGACTTGAAATAACTAAAAGATATGAGCAAGCTAGTGTGCTTTGAACAAGTGATTCATGCTAGAAAAATGAAGGGAAATGTTGCTTTGGTATCTAGTCTATGTGCTATGATTTTTGCCCGAAAAATACAAAGTTATGTAGGATGAGGATATGATGATTATATGTTGAATATGCATGAATATATGATGAACATATGAAGAACAAGTTTGAAGGTGATATGAATATTCAAATATGCTTGTTTTGATCTGATTTTGTTATGAATTAGACAATAAAACATGTTTAAGAAATTCTATTGGTTAGTACAAAATTTCATGAAAACAGAATTGTATTGGTTAGTACATCCGCCAGGTTCTAGAAGGATTCTTGTGCACGTATCCGAGGTTGCGACTCGAAACCCCCGGTTACGACTCGCAACCGAATCATGACAAGTCGAAACATCCGGTTACGACTCGCAACCAGAGCATGACAAGTCGAAACATCCGGTTACGACTCGCAACCAGAGCATGACGAGTCGAAACATCCGGTTACGACTCGCAACCAGAGCATGACGAGTCGAAACATCTGGTTGCGACTCGCAACCAGAGCATGACAAGTCGAAACATCCGGTTGCGACTCGCAACTGTGTGTTCTCGACTGGGCTGTTAGTTGTTGGGCCCAAGTGTATTAACTGTACATGCTTGTTACTGTTTAGGTGGGCTACGTGTTAACTGTTAACTGTTGCTGTTAAAGAACTTAGACGGGCCCAATGACTTATTGGGAAATTATATGATGTGCATGCTATGTGTTAGTTATGTGTAGATTATACGTGTTTACTTGTACCCCAACTTGACCTATATTGGTAACCATGCTAGGACGTGGTGACCAACGTGATCGACCGGGTAATTAATCTACCGAGCAACCCAAGGTGAGTTCACAACCTAAAGCATGTATTCCCGGTGGTTTGGGAAACGGAACTAAAAACAACACTATCCCCTTATGAGGGATACAACTTACTTTTCTTCCCTTGTTATTGGGAACCTTTTAGTTAATTACTGTTTATACGGATTGCAACAAACGGCACTAAACGAAACTCTATCACTTAAAGTCCCTACTACATAATACCGATTAGTCGCCGGGGCCAGGCGAACGGGTTATTAGTTGATAGCGCTATTTAGGTCTTACCAACCTCACACCGTGCCAAGGTATGGGATCGGTCGTGAACTAATGTACTCAGGCATCCGTCAATGATGATAGAACATTGACATCGGGGCACTTTGCGGATACGCAACGGTCACCTAGTGTTCGGTATTGGAAAAACAGTTTAGTCGCTAACTTTTGGGGTAGCTCCCCATGGCATGTATAAACGGATAAATTAACTGGTGAAACAAGTTTTTGGTAATTAAAACTGGACAACTAGTGAACTCACTCAGCATTATTGTTGACCCCTTACTGCATGCTTTGCAGGTAACCAGTGACTGAGGAGCTGCTGCTTGGGAAGTGTAGTGGTCGTCTAAACCCGCGTGTTGGGTTCTAAATAACTTGAACTATGAACTTTGTTTAAACTATTTTGCCTATGCTTCCGCTATTTACTTAAACTGTTATTTGAACCTAACTTTCGAACTTTAAACTACGATGCTTACGAACCATTTGGTTATTAATTCAATTATTCAGTATAATTGGTGGCTGGATCCTGGTCGGTCACGCCCTCAAGCGGACGGTACTCCGCAGGTGGAATTTGGGGGTGTGACAAGTACTTTATAATCCAAGGGACTTAACTACAACGTAGAAGTCCATTAAGGATTTTAGGTAGTACCTATGGGTATCCTACTATGAATCCCTTATACGAAGATATGGAAGATTCTACGAGGATTTGGATAATATAATTTGGATCACACAAAAACATAAAAGGGAACACATAAGCACTTAATCACATAATTGTTTTCTTGGTTATTAATTGTTATTAACTTGGCGTTGATTTGAACATGGGTATTCAAGGCATACCAGGAACCCAGTTGATGGACTTCAACATCGTCAAGCATCTATCTGAAAAGATAGGATGATCTTCTAAAAATTCAATTTTTGATTTCAAGGAATCACCACATTCGAATTAAGGTATACAACAATTAAGGACTTACGGGAATATCCTTTGGTACCCCATTAAGGAGTGGGTATTCGTCCAGAGTTGTAACTTGCGCCTTGTACTTCGTTTTCCTTGGAAGAAACGGGTACTTAGGATTTTCGTGGAAAACGCAAGAGATCATAAAGTGGAAGAATTTTGGGGGTAGTCTGTTCTTCAAGGGATACGGTTCCTTGATTGTCGGTATTGTAGGGGGTATGTTGTTTACACATGCAACCACATCAATATTTGTATATTGCATTGTAAAATAAAAGCTTTATTTATAAACAACGATAACAACTGTTTCATGGACCTTGACAAAAAAAGAAAATAATACATAAGACGTGATTATTTCTAAACAGCGTTGTCTTCCATTCGGTCAGATGCTCATCCCTGCACTGGATTCGCATTAGCAAGCTTTGGGCAGTTTCTTCGGAAATGGCCCATCCCGCCACAGTTGAAGCAAGAACCTGGTGGAAAACGACTTTGAGCAGGATTGTTGTTAACTTGATTTGGTGCAGCTGCTATTGGGCAAACCCTCGCCGTATGACCTATAAGTCCACAAACTTCGCATATGCGGCACTTCACACCAGCATGATGATGTAGGCTACATTGGTTGCACAAGGGTGCAGTTCCGTTGTATGGCTTCCTAGCAGGGGGTTGAGCTGGTTGGTTGGGGACGGCTTGACCATTGTGAGCGACCATGGCGAAGTTCTGAGAAGTCTTTCGCTTCTTTGACTTCTTAGGGGATCCAGTCTGTTCATCCATGGTCTTTGATTCCTCGATTGGTTTCTTGTCACTTTTTCAGAAAATTTTACCTTTCCTGATCTGAGATTCAGTCAAGGTAGCGGATAGCTCAATGGCCTGTCTAACTGTATTGGGTTTACTACCGGTTATAATGTCTTGTACTAAGTCAGGGAGGCCATCAATGTACTTTTCGATTGCCTTATCCAAAGGCGTGACCATGTTTCAAAGCTCTAAAATGAATTTAAAGTATAGGGAACTTAAAAGGTGCTCAAAAATATCTCAGATGTCGGCTCGTTTGATCGTACGGTTGCGTTGTTCGGTAAATTACGACGGAAGTCTTAACGGACGCAAAAACGAACCAAATCAAGCGACGAATGGATTTTTCTTATGCCAAATACTAAAATAAAATATTTTAGTGCTTACATAAATTTTTGGATGTCCGGATGTATTCAGAATGTAAGTTATGCGCGAAAATGCAAACTTGTGCACTTTTTGACGCTTTTAGTCCCTGAATGACGCAAAAGTTTATTTTAGCACACCGAACCCCTCAAAGCCTATTTCTAAGCTATGTAAAGGATATTTATGGTATGTTTAACTTATGGTCATGTTCCGGAATGTCTGTTACAGTACGAATCGTCATACTTTCGCAGTTTGTCAAATTTAGTCCCCGTAAGCGAATTAACTTGATTTTGCCATACCAAAGCCTTTAAAACTTATTTCTAAGTTATGTAAAGGTTATTTAAGGTATGTTAAGCATATGTTGATGTTCCGGAGTGTTTTTCGCATTAAACTGATTAGGTTTACGCACCAGTTGGCGTATAACTCTCTAGAAAGCGATGTAGAGTTTGAAATCGAACAAGAATTGATATGTGCAAATGATACACATATTTATACAAAACCCAAGTATGAAACACAATATTTCATTGGTTTGGTATTTGTTTGATGGTCACAGTGACACAGGTGTCACAAGACAAGCTTAGATGATCAAGTATTAGGGTTCATGCATAAGATTTGGCCTTGATTTCCTTTCCAATTTACTGATTTTGGGTTAGAGAGGGTTTCCCCCTTTTTCTCTTGCTCTGGTCGGCGTACACACACACCGATGTGTGTGTTTGTGTTTTAATTTTTTTATAATATCTTATCTTCCCAATTGTCCCAATTTGGCCCTCATGTTTGAGTGCTAATTTTTAAATGGTTATGGTCTATTTCTAAGTTAAAATTTCACTTGCATTCTAACTAGGTTCATATTCTTAGTTATCATTTCATGGAAATAAAAAATCAATTATACTCATATATATATATATATATTAACACACACACACATATATTTAAATTTTGGGGTGTTACATTAGTACGACTGTCAGTGTGGGTAATGGGTGGGGAGGGCTGCTGGGATGCCGTAGTATTGTGACCTGGAAAGAAAATGGGTCTGGCTGTCATGGGGTTGGTCCTATTAGTTTAGTTGTAGGTATGAGTGATGTGTGGAAGGGGTGGCTGGGAAGGAGAGGTGTGGGGAATGGATGAGGTAGTTGGTTTAGTAGAGGGTGGCGGAAAACGAAAAGGTGGAATTACTGGTGAGGGTTCCAAATCAAGGAAAGAGTTTGAGGTAGGGGTGGTTATAGGTTGGGTAGAGAAAGGGAACGTGGACTCGTCAAATGTGACATGACAAGAGAGACAGACTCATCCGGTGGTTGGGTCTAGAAATCGATATCCATGATAATTCAGGGGATATCCGAGGAAAATGCATGGAGTGGAGCGGGGGGCAAGCTTGTGAGGTCGAGTGGCATTGTGATTTGGGAAACAAGCACTCCCAAATGTGCATAGGTGAGTATATGTAGGGTGCTAATGCTACATTTTGAAGGTAGGAGTGAGAAAGTTGTGTAGTTTGGTGGGGAGGATGTTGTGTAAGTAGACAACAGCATGAAGAGCTTCAACCCAAAATTTTTGCGGTAGGGAAGCTCGGGTAAGTAAAGACATGATGATATCATTAAGTATTCGGATCATTCGCTCGATCATACCGTTTTGTTGGGACATTTGAGGACATGAGAACGGAAATTGAAGACCATGATTTAGTGCGAAAGATTGAAATTTGGAGTTGTCAAGTTCACCACCCATATCACACTGAAAGTTTTTAATGTTTTTATTAAATTGAGTTTGAATGAAGTGATGAAATTGGGAAAAATTGGTGAAGGTTTAGGACTTATATTTAACTGGAAAAGTCCAAACAAATTGGGTGTGGTCATCAATGAGGACCATGTAGTATTTGTAACCTATTTTGCTAAGTATAGGTGAAGTCCACAAGTCACAATGTATAATATCAAAAGGTTGAAAAGTAACAGAATCAGAATCATTAAACGGTAATCGCTTATGTTTAGATAAGAATTGCAAAAGAAAGCATTCTTATGTTTATTACGTGAAATCAAATTACGAGAAACCAAAAAATCCATAATAAAATTGCCAGGGTGACCAAGTCTATCATGCCAAACATTAGAAAATGATGAGGGAGTAAAAGCGGAAGCAGGTTTGGTGGCTTTGATGTTGAAGGAGTACAGTGGGATAATACTATTATGGTGGCTCGGGACCATTCTTGTAGTCCTTTACAGAAAAGCCAAATGGGTTAAAAGACATGAAAACCTTAACTGAGACTAGGTTTTTGATTATATTAGGTGTGTGGAGGACATATTTAAGGTTGTAAGGTCGACTGTGAGAGTTAAGGGTTATATGATCAGACCCGTGAACTGGCACATTATTACCATTACCAACATAAACTAAATTAATAGTAGTAGCACATGGGATTTGAATATTACCTGATTCAGGGGGTGAGATGATCAGTAGCACAAGTGTCTCCAACCCATTGGTCATCTCAAGGGTCCAGTGTCATTGCCTGAAAGTGGGGGGGGGGGGGGGGTTCCAGGGGGTTGACACCAGCCAAGTGTGCCTGAGCAGTAGTAGTGTTCCAGCCTGGTTGCTGTGAAGATTTGGAGTCGGGTACCTGGTTGACCGGAGGAGAGGCAATGGGCCAGGTCGGGCCAGCCCAACCTGGTTAGGTTAGGTAAGGGCAGGATGGGGCCCAACCCACCAAGGTGGCTAGTATGGTGAGGGGTTTGGTTTCTGTTAGAAGAGTAACCCCCATGACCTGAGTGGTGAGGAGGCTAGGAAACAAATTCTTGGCAGTCTTGATGGCATGGCTGCTGGCGGCTGTTGTTGTTGCGGTGTTGAGGGTCACGGTGAGCCGGAGGTGGCTCGTGAGATACCTGGGCTACAACCGTAGGGGTCGAAGCATGTGAGTCACGGGCCTGTTGACGGCGCAGATCTGAATCGAACATGTCACATGCATCTTCCCATGAAGGAAATGTGTTATTAATGATGGAGGCTATGACATCAAACTCTAGAGGTAACCCGCAAACCAATTAAAGAACAAGGCGTTTATCGGTGATTGGTTGATCAATAGCTTTCAGTTGGTCAGCAAGGTACTTGAGCCGCTGACAATATTCAGAAAAAGAAGGTATGGACCGAAGAGTAAGGTTGACAGACTCAGTTTCCAACGCAGTCGCACGAGATTCTTTACATTTGAGGAAGATTTTGCATATGCGAGTCCATGCTTCAAGGGCTGTTGATTCATCTTCAAGAACACGCAGCAGCAGCAGATCATCAAAAAGTGTTCCATATATCCACTGAAGGACAACAGAGTCAATTTTGACCCAGTTAGCATAGTCCGGGTCAGTTTTTGCTGGTGGGAGTGTGCCATTAATGTGGTCTAACACATCATATCCTCGTGCGTGCAGTTGAAATAACTTCACCCAGGAGGCATATGAGACTTTAGATCCATCGAGAACACATACCTTGTGCTGGATGTTGGTGACAGAGTAGACATGATGAAGCCTGTCTGATTTCTTGGAGGGTTCTGACTTGTCTCCCATCGTGATGAGTAGTGAAAGAGGGAGGTCAAAGGAGTGGCTCTAATACCATATGATTAAATGATAATGCATGATTTCTATTGATCTGAAAGTAGAAATATATAGTACATAAAACCTAACTAAATCCCATAGAATTAGGGTTTGAGAATAATCACAAATATTTACCAAAATACAATATAATAATATACAATAATACAGGCGGATATTCATCAGCGAATAGAAAGTGGACTGGTTGTAAACCACTCGAAATTGAACCAACTCTGGACATAGTGTTGACTTCCTCAAAACTAAATTATTTAATATAATCTAAACTTCTATATATTTAAAAATTTTAATTAAGTTAAAAAACTAAAATAACATCAAATAATAAATAAATTGATAGGTGAAATATGGTATTTTTAAATTTATATATTTAAAAAATGGCATCAAATAATAAACAAATCAATAAATAATAATATTTTTAATTATAACAAAACAATATGAATTAAGTTTGATTTTATAACTTTACAGGGAAAAAATAATCCACCACAGGATCAGGGTGGTGTTCCAGGACAGGGTAAATTTGATTAATAAAATAAAAAGCTACGCAATTCATTTTCTATTTCCTCATCAGTGAGAGGCATACTTGTATAATTATGATTAGGGGTGTGCACGGTTCGGTTCGGTTTTGGGTAAAATCAAAACCGAAACCGAAATGTCGGTTTTCGGGTTTTAAAAACCGTTCGGTTTCAGTTTTTTTCAGATTCGGTTTTTCGGTCTTTACGTCGGTTCGGTTCGGCTTTTCGGTTATTTCAGTATTTGGAATAAAATTATATAAGATTCAAAAAATAAAAAGTATATTTTATATTTTAACAATCTTTTTATATATTTATATTTAAGTAGTTAACCTCTTTAATTAATATTGTTTATATATAAACCTAACCTTCTAATCTTTTTTTATGTTTCTTCAAAGTTTTTATTAAATTTATTTTTTATATTAAATTTTGTTATATCTTATAGGTAATAATAAATCATTTCAGTTATAATGTTTTTATTATAAACACTTAACATTCAAGAATAAAATTAACATTTTCTACTAGCATTGGGTTAAACACTTAAACAATTTAAACTTAAACATAAAAATATATGGATTGTAACTTATCGGTTCGATTCGGTTTTTTTCGGTTATTGAAAAAGTTTATCCAAAAACCGAACCGAAATTTTCGGTTATTAAAAATCCGAAAACCGAACCGTCGGTTTTTGTTTCGGTTTGGTTTTTTCGGTTCGGTTATTTCGGTTATGTTGGTGCATTACGTCTGTCGACTTCGTCTTGTTTCGGGTCTTGTACTAAGAATGTTAGATCATGGCACGTAGTTCGAGAAAATAGGATGTTTATGTAATTTCGCATGAAGCTATGTAATTCCGCTTAAAAGTGTCATGTGTAATTCCGTGCGGAATTAGAACACTATATATAGGCCTTCATACGAAATCATTTGTAACTTTGATGTTTCCGGTACCGAAGTGCTGCTGATGTGTCTGCTGATCTGAAATCTTGTTAAATCAATAATACAAGACAATTAAGTGTGAAACAAGCCGTTTTTCAAGTCTATTTCATTGTTTCCGCCTTTGAAATAGATAAGAACTCTTCTGATTGACTCCTTTGGGTCACAAAACGATCCTACAAGTGGTATCAGAGCTCAGGAGGAAGAGTTCTTGCCAAAACAGCCTTAATTTTTTATTTCTACACCTTTTCAAAATTGAATAGAATTTTACGGTCAAAATGGTCTGAATTTCACACATAATAAGCGAAACAGTGTTTTAACGGATCCTTGAAAATATTGGACCTTAATTCGGCTTAAAATTGGTAAAAACTGTAATTCCGTTTGAAAACCAGATCGAAAAAGATGACGTCAGCAGCATTTCAAACGAGATTAGCACTTGATTCTGCTTGAAATCACTATTCCGTTTGAAAGATACACCTAATTCCGCTTGAAAAAGCTTATTTCGTTCCAGGGTGTAATTCCGTTTGAGAAGTTTCAAGCGAAATTAGTTAATTTCGCTCCATAGTGTTATTCCGTTTGAGACGTTCCAAACGAAATTAGTTAATTTCGTTTCAAATTGGTATTATGTTTGAAAGTGTGCTGGTTCACACGAAATCAGTGATTCCGCTTCAAAGTAATCTCGTTTGAGGGTGTTATTTCGCTTAAAAGGGTTATTTCGGTTCAAAGGTTATTCCGTTTGAGTGTTGATTTCGTTTGAATCTGTATTTCTTTTGAAACTGAGTTTGTGAAACTTGTGTTTGTTAAACAATTTTCCGAAACATGGAAGAAGAATTCTACAATGCGTTTGCTACACCGATTGCACCAGTCACAGCTGCCGAAACATTGTACAGTGAGAATGAGACAGGAACTTACCAAAAACCACCTAAGCTAATGTTCATTGAAGATTTTAAAGGTTGGCAAAATTGTTTTGAGAACTGGGTGCAAGCATATAAGTTTGACGCATGGTGTGCTTTAAACAAAGACTATGAGAAACCGAAAAACGAGCGTGGGCTTGAAAAAGCTTTTTGTGATTTTTCAGAAAGTGATAAATTGAAGTATACAAGTGAGAAAATGATGATTAGTCTTCTACAACAAGCGATAAAGGAAGATATTTTTGTTTTGCTTCAACATGAGGGTACTGCTAGATCGATTTGGAATGCATTGATTCAAAAGTTCAAAGGAAGTGCAGATATGATTAAAAACAGAAAGGCGTTACTGAAGAAATCATTTGATATGTTTGTAGCTTTCGAAGGTGAATCAACAAAAACAACCATTGACAGATATTGTCATCTTGTTTTGGAAATGGGAAGATTGGATATAAAGAAAGATGATGAGGAGTGGGTTGATAAACTAGCTGAAGCGCTACCATAGCATAAGTGGGGAACTTATTTGATGATTGTGAAACACATGAGGAAGTCTGAGAATATGAATTTGGCACAGTTCATTCAGAAAATTGAAGAGCATGAAATGGATATTCAGAAAACTGCTATCATGACGAATCCAAATGCTCAACAAGATGTCAGTTTATATTATAGGGGAAACAAATTTGAGGCTACTCCAAGTCCTAAAATTCAGACTGGTTTTAGTATTGATAGTTCGTCTGGAACAAAGAGTAGTAATGTGACTCAAAGTGATGGAAATTGTCTTCGTATTCAAGTTTTGATCCGAATTTTACAGCTTCAAGTTCTCAGTCGAAAACCTCAACAAATTTAAACGGTCAAAATTTGCAATGCAATGTCACTTTGAATTTTCAAAATGGTCAAAATCTTTCTCCAGAAGTTGCAAAACAACATATGGCATCACTTGCTACTTTGTTAGAGTCATATGAAAGTCTGATTGCAGGAAGAATTGGAAATCCTATGCTTACCAAAGAGGATTATGACCAAATTGATGCAGAAGAGCTTGATTTGATGGATATCAAGTGGTGTCTAGCCAGTGCATTTAGAAGAGCAGAAAAGTTTACACAAGTTACTGGTAGAGATGATATTCGAGATGTTGGTAAATCTCCAATATGATTTGATAAATCAAAAGTTACTTGTTTCCGGTGCAGAGAAAAAGGACATTTTAAGCGAAAATGTAATAATGAAGCCGGAAGACAAGATCAGAGTGAAAAGAATAATTATTATCAAAAGTCAACTTATCATCAACTTGTTCAACGTCCACAAACTGCACATGCTCGGGCTATTGATGATGGGAAAAAGAAAATGATCGAAGATGCAAATAAGAAAGCTTATTTTGGTACTATTGATCAAGATGATGAGAAAATGGCTGCAGGTTTTAGCTGGGATAAATATGTTCAAGAAAACCCACATTTAAGCTCAGCTTTTGTTGCTCGAATCTTGGAGGAAACATCTGTAAAATATAAACCAAAAAGAATACCGATTTTTCCAGAATTGGGAGTTGATGCAGATACCGATGATGAAGAAGAATATATTGAAAAAGCTAGAAGTGGTTTGGATACTGATAGTTTTAACTTGTTTTTTGCAGAAAAAATCAAAATGCTGAAAGAAAAAAGAGCTGCTCAATTGGAAAGAGTATGGGAAGAAACAGAAGCAAGAAAGGCTGCAGAAGAAAAAGCAAAAGTAGAAGCTGAGAAAGCAGAAGTTGAAAAAAGTTCAACAAAGGAAACTGAGGGACAGAAAGCTGAAATAGAATCTGAAGAACCAGTGGTTGAAATGATTGTAGAGAAAATAGTTGAAGTAGAAAAAAATTGTTGAAGTTGAGAAGGTTATTGAGGTTGAAAAGATTGTTGAAGTTATTAAACCTTGTCTGAAATGTTTGGAATCTTGCAAACATTGTGAGGAGAAAGACAAGAAGATTTGTGAACTAGAAGAGCTAAAAGTGAATTTACTGTTTGATGTGAAGTATGTGAAGGAATCATATGATGTCCTGAACAACACAGTATATGGTTTGAAAAAGACAAATTCAGAAATTGAAGCTGCTATGACAAAGATGAACTCAACATTAATGTCAAAGCAGAAGGTCATTAATGAGTACATTGAAGATTGTGCACAGTTGAAGAAAGAATTGGAACTCGAAAAAATTGAGAGTGAAAGAATCAAAAGGTTACTGTTGAGTTATACAACATGTGATTATTTGATTGATCGAGTTTATCCTACTGTTGCAGGTCTTGAAGCGTTTAAACATAAAGAGACGGAAGACACAGATGCTGGTAAGAAACAAAGTGTCAAGTATAACAAGTGTCCGCCTCCGATCTATGAGAGTTATTCCCCTAGAAAGCCAAATGAGGAACGTTTAAATAAGGCTCTTAACATCAAGTTAAAGTCTGAAATCATTGATGAGTTACCAGACAATATTGATGTCACATTCACAACGTCTGACACTGATCATGAGTCTGAGTTGTTAAAGAAAGTTGTCTATCAGTTGTTGGATATGGATGAAGAGTCAAAATCGGAGTCTAAATCTGAAAGTCTGAGTTCGTCAGAAAAGAGTCCGAGTTCACCGGTTAAAAGAGTTTACAATAAAGAATTCATGTTATCAAAATCTAATTTGAATGATGAACCGATCAAAGTACCATATACTTTGAATGATTCATACAAATTATATTCTGATGAGGAATTTCCAATAAGAAGTGTCAAATCTGAAATGATTAATCAGGTTTTCAAATTAACAGAAATTAAGATTTCTGAAATAAAAGATGTAAATCTTTCTAAAAAACCAAGACCTTACACTTCAAGAGTTCAACAGAGATTGAACAAGAAAAAGGGTTACAGTTCTGGTTCAGGTTATCGAAAGAAACCAAACCATAACGGTAATTTCAAAAAGCAAGGATTAGGTTTTAGTTCTTCAGAAAATTATAAAAATGAGAAAAATTATAAACCAAAAACAAAATTTGTTGCAGGAGGAAGTTCTGAAGAAGAGCAGAAGAAACCATTCTGGAAACAGTCAAATCAAGAGTTTCTTGCTGAAATAAAGAAGAATGTGAAGAAATTTGCTCCAAGAGTTGACAGAAGAACCTGTTTCAAATGTCAAAAGGTTGGACATATTGCTTGGAATTGCCAACAGTTCAACAACACAAAACAGGGAGTTTCTTTTAACTCAAAATTAAAAGAAGAATGTGTTGATGAAAAGAAACAATCAACTGAGAAATCTAAAGTGTTTGAAAATTCAACTTTCGAAACTGGTGATGTTTCAAAACGTTTTTACAAAAGAAAAGTCGATGAAAACAAACAAAGATGGGTTGTAAAAAGTTCAGAAAGTAGTTCTGACAATGAATCTGATTCCATAAAATCAGAGGAGTCATCTGTTGAGAAGAAGAATGAGAATTCCGTTCCTGAGATGAACGATGAAAACTTTCCAAAATTGTCAAAAGAAAATTTGAAGTTAAAAGTTGGTAAGACTGAGATTTCAGGTCAATTTTTCCCTGGTAAAGGAGAATTTGATGCTGAAAAGGCTTTCAATGGGAAAGTCAAACATATCTTTGGGAAGATGGTTGATGGAAAGGTTAAAAGTGCAAAAGATTTTTATCAATCGAAAATATGGTGGGATAGATGTGTACCAAAATCACCCAAGGTTGGTCAGGCTTGGGTGACACCATTTTCAAACTGAAAATCCGGACTTGCCGGAGCTCCCAAGTTGGTAATCGTGGAGCAGGAATCGGCATCATTTTTGAAATGTTTGGTTGGAAAATCTACAGGTGATATCTTTAAATTGTTATATTTTGTTTTGCAAAAGGTATGGTTGGTGAGTGAACCTACAAGTGGTTGAAGAAGGTTTTCACTTACAAGTGGTAAAGCAAGGACATTAAATTGTACTTGTTTTTACTACATATGATTGAGAATGATGTGATGAACCCCAATTTTACAGGTGGTAAAATCAACAAAACTAATTTTCCAGAAAAACCATTTGATTAATACAAACTTAAGTGTTTTGAAATCACAATGGGAAAAATAGTTTGTTGTAAGGGGGAGTTCTGATTGTTTATGCCAAGTGGATGGCGAATTGAAGTGATTCGATATCAGTTGTCACTTTGCTTGTATAGTTTGTTTTCAAATTTCCTTTAAATGATTTTGAATTTTAGGGGGAGTAAGAATTTCAGAAAATCCAAAAACATTTGAAAATTTGAAAAAGTCAAAAACATGATAAAATTTAAAAATGAGTTTTGTTGTCAAAAATAGGAAATGATAGTACATCAGTGGACGTTCACAGCATGCTAAAGAAATGGAAAGTCAAAAAGTGATAAACGGTCTCACTGATGATGTGCCAGTAGATTTTTGCGCATTTATTAAATTGTGACGAGATATAAACCTAAATATCAAACTTGCTTATATCGTGGGTAACATCTCTCGGATATATGGGTAACCCCCGAAATCTTGTTTGAAGGACCCCTCTTTCTGAGATACTAGGTCTTTATGCTTAGTGATATCTGGGGTATTATCCCGGGACTTCTGATTTTGCGGAAGCAATAGCCTAGTCCCCGGAGAATACTTTACGCTTGCTTGAAATAAAAGCCTGCCCTCAGCATAAAAAATGATGAAACACTGAAAAATGATAATCATGTGCTGTTGAAGAAAAGATCCTCTAAAGGGGACCCACTAAAAGTCGAAGTCGTCATCTCTCTGTTGAACAGAAGTTCTGACCTGAGCTCTCACGGTCTTCGCATTTAACCCTTTACAGATATCATCTAGGTATACTCACCTAATTATGATTATATCATGGAGGAAGCTTTTTGAAACCCAATCCCATTTCTTTATTCTCTTTGTACTCAAGTTGCACATCACCATTGTTCTAAACTACCTTGCTTGAAGTTTCAAGACTTTGAATGTTTATTTCATTTTTTTTTTTGAAATTTTCTTTCAACGCATTTAGCTCAGTGGTTTCTGAATGAAGGCTATTTCTAGCATCTCCATTCCAACACTTCAAAACACTGATATCTTATTTTAACTGTATGATATCTTTCTTTTGAGCTTCAACCTTTTCATTTAACATTTTGTTTCTTTGTTTAAAAGTTAAGTTTTCCCTTCGAAGCTCATTACAGTCTTGAAGTAGTTCTGAGTTGTGATACTTGTAATGAGCAACTTTAGCTATGCATTTTTCAGTGCATAAGTAAGAATTTACCTCATCAAAGGACGGTCCTTTGTCATCTGACATTTGCACCAAGAGAGCCTACTAAGTTGGCTTAGGTTTTGTGAGATTCAGTGCAACAAGCTGATCATGGTTGAAGGCATTGTCTTGAACCACCATAGCTCCATTCTTGTTAGCTTCATTTGTTCTTGCAGATGATGACGCTCCAGTATAATTGACTCGTACCAATGCCCTTTCATTGTTGAGCTCAACATTTGTCTTTTTGCGATATCTAGCAAAGCGCCCGGGTTTATGACACTTGAAACATCTAAGCTGAGATATAGTAGCTCCCAAGTGACTTTTAATCCAATTGTTTTTACCAGTGTTGGCTATAAAGTTGTTAGCCCGAAGTGCAGAAATCGCCATTTGCCAAGACATATCTAACTCTTCCACATCCTCCAGGTGTATGAGATCTAAGTCATATGCTATGAGTTCTGCAGGGGTTAAGTCGCCAGCTATAAAAGCATTCAGATAGTTTATCATACTAGCAGCTAGGACAAGATTCTCTCCGTTCTATTTAGTGATAAATGCAGCATTCTGAACAGCTTGAGTAGCAGGAGTAGCAGACTGTGGAGTAGATTGTGAAGCATATTGTGGAGCAGCTGGTTATGGTACAGTTTGTGGAGCAGGAATAGATGGGCGATAAACTAAGTTTGAGTATGGAGAAGGTGCTTGTGTAGTAGTATAAGTAGGGATTGAACTTTGAGCAGTAACAGGAAAGTGATAGTAGTAAGGTGTTTGTTCATTGGTCTGGCACTTGAACATGTAGAAGCTATCATTTTGTGTGTGTGAACGTGTTTGGACCTATTCCGATGCACTTGAATGTACAATTGATTGCTATGATCTCGTATCTTGTGCGGAATCCAAGTACGATAGTGGATTGAACAAGAACAAGCTAAATATAATGTGATTTCTATTACTGATTGGAAAGTACAAGAACCGTGAAATCACTTGGACAGAGTAACAACTCTTAAGTCCAACCAGAAGTACAAATGAACAAGACAACATAACCTATTTATACTATGCCTTGATCCGCGCATATTGGCTAATCACGGATGCACGCATCCTGGTGAGGACCTGTATAAATGCGGATCAAGTTGATCCATGCGTATAGCCTCTTGCGCATTGAGAACCTAGAAACCCTAATCATGTGCCATTTGTTGATTCGTGCGGATAAACATGTATGTTGATCCGTGCGGATCTAGTTCCTTATGTAACACACATATTCACTTCAATACCTAGTCTTGTTCACTATATTAGCTACGACACGACATGTTTGACGTTCAATCTCGTGATTGACGGAAGCGATATACATAGTGCATTCACAGACTCCCCCTTGGATATTGTTGCAGTCAATCTCGTAGCTAATCTTCATCAACTCTCTGAGTCTTCAAAAGTCTTTAACACTTCAGAACCACAGACTCCCCTTTGCATCTTGATTCATTAGCTCCCCCTTTCATCAAACTCTCTCTTCAAGCTCCCCCTTGCTTTGAGCTTCTTGAATCTGTACCTGGCTCATTATATGTTCAGTTAACAATTCAAAACACTTGTAAGAATAACTTGCACTTTAAGAATCAGAAACCTGGCTCTCTACAAGATTCATTTGACAATTAAAACTCTTTGAGGTTTCCAGGATAACCTGACTCTACTCCCCCTATCAAATAACTTCCATCTTACAAAGTTCAGAATTATATTTGACTTTAAAGTATCCATCATCACAAACCCTCACAGATAATCAAGTTCAACTTAATGACCTTGATTTATCCAATAATCTTCCAAGTCCAAATAAATGACCTTGGAGATAAACACAAATTGTTTTTGATTTTTCATTAAAAACCTCAAGCTTCAAATTAATGAACTTGTTATTTTCTGAGACATGTTCAACATACTTAGATTTTGAAATTCAGCTTTCCAACATCGGTTGTCGAAACATAAAGTGAAACAAAATCTTTTTGTATTTTACAAAGTTTATGCTAAAACAGACCTAAAATCTTTTTGTTATTTTACTTGTAATGGAATGCAATAAAGAAATATTTACAGACACATTTTTGTTGAGTTCGTATTAGAGGATCATATCAGTTAATGACACATCACCAGCACCATTAATCTATATAAACTTTAAATTTTAAACGATTCACTTAGATTGTCAGTATACTGATCCACTTAAATTTTCACACAAACTTCAATTGATTCAAGATACGGGATTAGTGTTTTAAGAACTTAACTTAATCGTGTGTCACACCTTGGAATATACTCTCGTATCAAGATTAACTAGATTCAGTCTTACAGGTAAATATACTGAAATGATATCTGTCTCTGGATTAGTACGAGACCTTGAGAGCTCAGGTTAGAACTTCCGTTCAGTCAAAGAGATGAAGGCTCGACTTAAGGTGTGTTCGACTTAGGAATCTTCTTTACAACTGCACTTGATATATATCTTTCGATATTTTCTCAATTTTTATGCAGAGGGAAAGTTTTAAGCACAAAAGCATTATACGAGGTCTAGTCCATTGCTGACGCAAAATCACAAGACCAAGTATAATACCCCAGATATCAATAAGTATAAAGACCTAATATCTTAGAATCAGGCAATCTCTCAAATGAAATTTCGGGGTACTAAGTCCATATATCCGAGAGATGTTCCCCACGAATTAAGAAAGTTATTGATTTAGGTTTATATCTCGACATTAATCTACTAAGTGTGTAAAAACCTACTGGTTCATCATCAGTGATACCATTTATCACTCTTTAACATTCCATTTCTTTAGCATGTTGTGATTGTCTTACTGATGTACCATCATTTCCTCTTTTACATAAAACTCTTTTCGAATTTTTCATGTTTTTGAACTTTTTCAAATTTTCAAATGTTTTCGTATTTTCTAAAATTTTTACTCCCCCTAAAATCCAAAACATTTTAAAGAAAATTTGACAAACCGATGTAGATAGCTTCATCTCGCCATCCATTTTCTGCTTCACATTCTTTGTTTAGCCCACAAACACCCCCATGATTAACAAAATACTGATTTTAACATTTTGAAACCATTTTTGTTTGTTCAGCCGTGAGGGTTTCGGCGTATTACTTCAATATTTTCAAAAAAAATTATTTTAACAATTTAGATCAAACATTTTTTTTCATTTTTTTTATTTTTATTTTTATTAATTATTATTGACCACCACTTCCTATTTTCATCCACATGAATCCTCCTCTTGTGCCAGGCTGCTCCACTGTCCATGTTGACTTTTGGTTGAACTCTTGAACACCTGCACATTCAATCAACTCAATTACTTGAATAATGCAACCCGGGCCTGTTTGACCTTGGGTATTTTGACACAATACAAATCATTCAGTTTCGGAAAATCTTTGTCATTTTTCACAAAAACTTATTCATTATTATTTTCAACCTTCTTGGTCGAATCGATTTTCCTTTTCTCATTCACAGAAGTACTTAGTTTCTTTACCACCCAAATTTGTCCTTTTGGAACATTCCTTTTATAAAATCTTGAATCATTTTGAACGTTTCGTTTTGAAAAATCAACTTTTAGTTTCTAGATTTTTTTTGGCTTTGATATATCAATCTTTTGTTTCCAAATCTATTTTGGTTCAAATTTGGGTGACTTCTGTTTCACACCATCAAATTCCTTTTTCTCAACAACAGGAGGCTTCAGATTTGGACATTTACGACCAATGTGTCCAATTTGTTGACATTTAAAACATGTTTTCTATGAAACATCTTTGGCCTGTTGTTGTTGTTTTTTTCGAGCATAGAATTCTTTATTAGTCTGTCGACTAAATCGGAATTCTTTCTCTTCTTCTGAACTTATTCCGTGAACAAAGTTCATTTTCTTCTGAAAATTTGACTTTTCAAACCTTTTCTTTTGATTTTGTTTCTTTTTATAACCCAAACCAACCTTTGTGTTTTTCTTTTTGTAACCTGGTTTGTTATAAAAAGATTTCTTGCCCTTCAAATGTCCTGTTTTTCCAGCAAGTTTGTCAATTTCTGACGTTACGATTTCCACCAATTTGAACACTTTTTCAATCTAATCATATTATGAATCGGAAATTCATCATCTGAAAATAAATTTTCAGATCCAACCATGTGGTATGCCAATAATATTGGATCATCATTTGTTTTTGTATCAGATTCAGATTTTGAATTCTTCAAATAATTTTTATGAAAGCTTTCTTCATCTTCATTTTGTGATTCGGAAGCTTCAGTTTTGGTGGAATCATTTTCATCTCTTAGAACGTTTTCAACAACCATATTTACCACCTCTGAATCACCAACATCATCAGATTTGCAGTAAGTCACATCAATATTTTCAGGCAATTGATCAACTACGTTTATTGTCTTTGCCACCTTTTCATCATCATAGAAAGTATAATTGTTCTCCAATGGTGGTGGCACCTGATGATATTCTGATCCAATGCCCTTTTTGTTCTTTTCAGAATCATTATCATCTGGTGTGATGTTGAAAATACGTTTGAGAATGTATGAAAAAGCATGATAACTTTGCAATTTATTAACTTTCTTTTCCTTTTCAGCCATTCACGTTTAAGTTTAGCAACTTCATCAATATATTGATTTAAAACCAGTTATTTCCTTTATACTTGGCTTCAAGAAATTTTATCGTTTCAGAATATTTTGAAACTTGTTCTTCAAGACGTTTAACTTGACTTTTCAAAGTTTCATATGCTTCTTTTGTTCTATGTTGTGAATATTTCATCACATCATATTCTTTTTTCATTTCTTGAACTACATTTTCTTTTTGTAAACATTCGTTACTGTTTGCTCAACACTTTTGTTTTAAAATTTCATTTTCTTTTTCAAGAACATTACATTTTTGTGTCAGCTCCTCTTCTTTTTGTTTTAAAATCCTTTCAATTTCAAACATTTCTTTACACTTTTCTTTGAAAACATTTTCAATCTTAGTAAATTCAACATTTCTGGATCTTAAGTTTTCATCCTTTTTAGTACAGGCACTGTACGTTTCCATGCATTTCCTGCATTGTGATTCATTTTGATTTTCAGATTTATCACCAATTTCATCATTATTATCCATTGATTTAACCTTGTTTGACGACTCAGTAGATTCAGTTTGAGTTTTTACCTCTGTCTGATCTGCCATTGTTGTTTTGTCGGTCGTCTTATTCAAAATTTCTTCTATCATCTTTTGGCTCTCATCAATGATCCCCGCCACATTCTTCTTCAAAGTCTCAGTCGACTTTTCTACACTCGCATTGATCACCCTTTTTATGTGCTTCTCTACTTCTTTCTCATAATTTTTATCTTCGAATAAAATTCTCCTGCAATAGGAATAGCTGCAACCAGCGCTTCAAAATCCACCATCTTTGGATCCACTGTCGGATTCCTTGAGGATCTAAATAACGTTTCCTCTCATCATCCCATCTCTTGGCATTTTTTGCTTCTATGAAAGCATCATACACTACACTCAACTTCATATGCGCATGACATTCTTCTCGACTCTGTCTCACCTCAGCAACCAATGCAACCTTCTCTTTCAAAATATATTTTTTCCAACTGAACCCCTCATCCTCTTGAGTCACCACCAAAGCTTGTTTTCTCTCTTTTAACGAACCTTCACTGATCTGTGATCGATTCATCTTTGGTGGTTGTTCATTGTTGCCATGGTAGATTGCTTTCTGATAGTAATCGTCATGGAACGAATTGACATTTTCATTCACCTCCCGGTTTGAGCACTCTCTCTTGAAATGTCCTTTCTTCTTGCACTTGAAGTAAGTGACCTTGGATTTATCAAATCCAAATTTTGTTGTAGGACCTTCAAGACATGATCTGCCAGTAATCTCCATAAATCTTTGAGCTCTTCTGATTATGCTCACCATGCACCATCTGATATCTATAAGCTCCATCTCTTTTAGATCGATCTGATCGTAATCCTCTTTTGTCATGTTTGGATTTCCAATTTTACCTGCCACCAAACTTTCACAGGATTCCATAATTGATGCTAAAAAGATCATATGTTGCTTGGTTGACTCTGCACTCAAACTCTGAGAATTGTTCAGATTTAATGCAATGATACATTGAAGCACATTTGAGTTAGAATTGTTTGGTGCTGAAGATGATTGATTTTTGACACTTGATCCTGAATAACCAAAACCACAACTTGAAGAACTGCTTTTTGATGAATCTTTTGAACTTTATGCACTATATGTGGTGCCAATATTTGACGATTGATTGTTCGACAATAAGCTTCCGCGATAATATAGATTCACGTTCTGTTGATTGTTTGAGTTGTTTGTTTTGTTTTGCTTTGCTTTTGTAGTTCCAACTCATGACCTTCCAGCTTTTCAATCAACCAATCAAGACTCATCTTATCAGTTTCCACACCATTTTTAACAATCATGATATAGGTTTGCCAATTATCTTCTTTAGGTAACGCCTCAATCAGTTTATTGATGATTTCCTTATTGTCCTTTTTGATTTCGAATCTTTCCAATTCAAGTTTCAAATGACAGAAGCATTCTATCATTTGTCAGACATTCTCTCCCTTCATACAACTAAACTGATCAAACTCCTTCTTAAGCAGTGATCTTTTGTTTTTCTTTATCTCTTTTCCACCTTCAGCTTTAACTTTCAGTGCCTCCCACATAGATTTTGACGTTTCATCATGTTGAAGCAGAGAAAGAATATCTTCTCTAACTGATTGTTGTAACAGTGTAATCATTCTTTGTTCGTTAGAGAATTCCTTTTATCAACATCTTTATATTCGTTAATTGGTATTATTTATTCCTTATCATTTTTTGGTTTTTCATATCCAAATTTTAGCATAACCCAACAATCATAAGCATACGCTTTAACCCAAATCTCAAACCTATCTTCCACCAGTTATAATCTTCTATGTTCATTAGTTTAGGTGGTTTTTGATGATTTCAGTACATATTATCAAAGTTCAAACTTTTGGAAATAGTATTTGAGATGCTCTTTAGTGTGGATATAGTAGTGGACGTGAAAGCATCGTAAAATTCATTGTAAAACTCCTCTTCCATGATTTAGAGAATCTTGATAATCACCTGCAAGAATCAACAAACACTTAAACAAACTTTGAAACAATCAAACACTATGATACTTGATCCGCGCGGATGTAGAAGTCTTGATCCGTGCGGATGTGGAAATCTAGGTCCGCGCGTATGTATGATGCTAGGTCTGTGCGAATCAACAATATAGTAGATCCGTGTGAACTTAATCAGATACCTAGATCTGTGCAAGCTTCACAGCGTGGAACATTGTTAAGTATTTCATGATTTTTCACAAAATTTTCAGAGTTTTAGCTTGAATTTAGATCTGAAACTTTCAAGGATTGTTTAAAACGTGATTTCGCACAACATGTTTAAAAATCAGTCAATTTTAACCGTGGATTCGTCGTGAATTTGTGTTTTAAACTTGAAAAAGAAGTGTAGAAGAAGAATGAGTAGAAGATGATGAAATTCAGCTCTGATTTGGATCTGAATTGCTTGAATCTTCTTGTTTCTTGTATCTTCAGTCCTTGCAATCAATCACCCGCTCTGATACCACTTGTGTGAACATGTTTGGACCGATTCTGATGCACTTGATTGTACAATTGATTGCTATAATCTCGTATCATGTGCGAAATCCAAGTACGAGAGTTGATTGAACAAGAGAAAGCTAAATATAATGTGATTTCTATTACTGATTTGAAAGTATAAGAACCGTGAAATCACTTGGACAGAGTAACAACTCTCAAGTCCAACCAGAAGTACAAATGAACAAGACAACATAACCTATTTATACTATGCCTTGATCCGAGCATATTGGCTAATCACGGATGCACGCATCCTGGTGCGGACCTGTATAAATGCGGATCAAGTTGATCCGCGCGTATAGCCTCTTGCGCATTCGTGAGAACCTAGAAACCCTAATCATGTGCATTTGTTGATTCGTGCGGATAGACATGTATGTGGATCTGTGCGGATCTAGTTCATAATGTAACACGCATATTCACTTCAATACCTAGTCTTGTTCACTATATTAGCTAAGACACGACATATTTGACGTTCAAACTCGTGATTGGCGAAAACGATAGACATAGTGCATTCACAGACTCCCCTTGGATATTGTTGCAGTCAATCTCGTAGCTAATCTTCATTAACTCTGAGTCTTTAAAAACTTTGACACTTCAGAACCACAGACTCCCCTTAACATCTTGATTCCTCAGCTCCCTCTTGCTTTGAGCTTTCTAAATCTGTACCTAGATCATTGAGTATCTGTATATTTGACAATTCAAAACAATAATAAAATTATACTTGACAAGAGAGCTGAACCTGAATTCATTATACCAGCAGCTAGCAGACTGTTTCTGTAATTAGTCTCTCGCTTCATATCATCCATCATTTAATTTTCACATGACTTAATGATAGAAATCATTTCAGTCAAGCCGATTCTTTCCATATCCTTAGTCTTTTTTATCAAAGCTGCATTTGCATCCCAATGCTTTGGCAGTGAGTTTAAGAGTTGATAATTTACTTCAGTATTTGTCAAACTGATATTAGCAGCCTTCATTTGACTCACAAGCTTCACTGTTCTCTTTATCTGATTATTCGGAGCCTCTCAATAAATGTAGTTGAACGAACTAAAATCTTGATTTAACAAGTTCCTTCTGCTAGCATGCATGTCCTCATTTCCTTCAAAGGGCCGATTTCATCTCCCTGGACCCAATAGACAAATCAAGTCCTAGTGCCATTGTCAGGAGAGATAGAGCCTTTTCATCTTCAGCCATCACATCGTAATCTTCTTCAGTGAGAAGATGTAGGTTTAGGTACACCTACATCAGGTTCATCTTGAGTAGAGTATGTGATTGTACGGGGACCTCTCACAATACTCCGCCAAACTTTTGGCTCTTTTGCCTTGACATATTATTCAAAATGGAATCTCCATTCTAGATAATCTTCAGCAACAAGCAGTCTAGGAACACATGTGCCCGTGCCAATGATGGAATCCAACTCTTAGTGAAGGTTGGAAACAACAGCAACAGTGAGAGTGATATTGGTCAAATCAGAAGGATTCATGGTTAAATGTTGAATTTTTACCAGATAGAATTAGATCAAATTAAGTTTACAATCAGTCCAAAGTCCAAGGGCAGAGAAGGTCAACGGATGTAGAAAGTTTGTATGTCTCGAAATCTTGTGTCAACTCGAAAGCGGTCGTGTTGTCGAAAACAAGTGAGTTTTCGAAATTAGAAGCTTCGTTGAAAACACGTAACCCTTCTCGAAAACAGTGATCTAGTTGAAAATGGAGACTTTGTCAAAAACACGGCTTTTATCGAAAACAGATGCAATGAGGGTCCTCGAAATCAACTGATGTCGAAAACTCCTTGCAAAACTAATGTCAAAATCATGCAAAACAAGTAATTGATGAGATAAACCAGAGATCCCGAAATTCAAGGATATGAAGATCTTGAAAAATCATAAACAAATTTTTCAAAACTTTTCCACAAAAATTTCAACAAGCTCCTTATTTTTTGGAAATAGAAGCGTAGAATCAGCCGAGCAAAATATGTCCCTTTTGATCGAAATCTGAAGAACACCAATGTTTGACTTAATCGAAGTCAGTGAAATATATGAACAATCTGCTACAAAATTCATCGAGACACTAAAAATGAAAACTGAATCTGTTGATATCACAAACCGAGCCTAGATGTGGGTTCTAAAGGCTCTAATACAAATTGTAAGGGCATGTTTGGCTAAGCTTTTCCAACCCAACTTATGACTTATTGACTTAATCAGAAAGCTAAAAAGGAGTTTTAGTGTTTGGCAAACATAAAAGTCCTTTACAAAATGACTTTTTGAGAAGGAGAAAAACTCATCAAAAAGTCATTTTTGAGAAGTTAGGGGCTTGTGACTTTTTGATCAGCTTATAACTTTTCAAAGACCAAATTACCAGATTACCCTTGATTTAACACTCCTTACAACTTATTGACTTATGAAAGAATGTCCCTTTTAGTCATTTTACATCAATAAGCTAAGCCAAACACTTTTTATAAAACAACTTATTGACTTATTGGTTTTTCCCATCCCATAAGCTAATCCAAACACTTTATAAAAACTCCTTTTCTAAAAGTCATAAATTAATAACTCCTTTTCACAAAAAGTGCTTTTCAACTCAAATAAACTTAGCCAAACATGCCCTAAGTCCCGAATATGGATCACTACAATATGATATCAACAAGGTCTTGATCACGTGGTAGAAACACACAAGCAAAACCGATTCAATTACCAATCAAAGATGAGGAGAATAAGAACACCGAAAACAAGAAAACACAACTTGCATACGATTGATGTTAACTGGTCTGATACAAGCTTGATTAACCTCTATGATGTTTAACCCTAGAATGAAGGTCAAAACATCATTATATAGGCAACTAACAAACCAAACCTAAGCCCACTTTAGAACCGAAAACCCAAAACACTAATTAAGCCCATGTCGAAATATCTATAAGAGATCTCGAGATATTACATTGTTCGGCCCACCAATTCTCTAATTGCTTAAACCTTTAAGGGCCCAACACGATTTTGATTCTGGTGTAACTTGTTGACGGAGATAGATCTGACACTAGTGGAGGTGACGGAGGAGATTCGGTTGACGGTGATACGGCAGAGGGGAGTGGTGGTGAAATTGAGCCGTCGAAACAAAGTGAAGGATACTGGTATTGTTTTGGTTATTTTTAAACTAATGGACTGTAATGATTATTTTTAACAAACCACGGGGATGAAAAACATAACTAACTCTTTATTTATTTTAATTTTAATAACAGAGGCATTATGGCCATTTCAAATAAATCAAGAAAATAACTGGATAACGTTATTGGGGGTGGACTGTAATTCTAACAAAAGCGAAAGTAGAGGAACTGTTTTAACAATTTTTAAACTAATGAACTGTAATGATCATTTTCAACAAACCAAAAGAAAGGAAACGATAATTAACTCAAAAGGTATTTATTTTAATTTTAATAACAGAGGCATTATGGCCATTTCAAATAAATCAAGAAAATAACTGGATAACGTTATTGGGGGTGGACTATAATTCTAACAAAAGCGAAAGTAGAGGAACTGTTTTAATAATTTTTAAACTAATGAACTGTAATGATCATTTTCAACAAACCAAAAGAAAGGAAAAGATAATTAACTCAAAAGGTTATCATTGCCCGACGTAGTGGAAAAAATACGTTGATGTTGAAAAAAATATAGAACGAAATAATATAAATAAATAAAAGTAAATAGAAGAAAATAAATGGCGGCCTACGTTGATATTTGTAGAATGAATAATAATAATTATGTTGATATTTAAAGAATATATAAAAATTGTTTATGGGCTAAGTATTCAAGTTTCGGCGTTTTATTGGATAAGAGTTGATTTTATAAAGATTATTATATTTTCAGTCATATTAGCACCCATGTAGAAGAGAGCCTGATTCTAAACACACCCTCTCCCTCCTGATTATACCAAGGTTGGAGAACTCGCTAGTCGCTAGCGGGTCGGTGAGGTAGGGACTAGCGACTACTCGGGATTACTCGTGATTACTCGGGATTAATCGGATCGGGAATTTTATAAGTATATTTTTTATTTTTATAAATATGTATATATATACTCACACATCCATATCAATATAATACTTAAAAAGATAAAAAGTAGTTCAAAATTCAAACTAAACTTACATATAATTCATAACATAACAAGTCTAAGTACTTAAAATTCAAACATTAACAAATAGTTCAAATGTAATCGTCATCCCCGTAGTGTTCAATGATTTCGACACCATCCGACTCGTATTCAATCTCCTCGTCTACTTCATCCTCTTTCTCTGACTCAAATTCTTCGTCATAAAGTTGTCTCGCCCACTTACAAACATATTGTTTTACACGAGTCATTTGTTCCTTTTTAAAAACATTGTTAAGGTTGCTTTGTTTATTCTTGCCTTGGCTAGTTCCAAATCTATTAATAGGACCAAAAGAACGAGATTCCTTCAAATCTCCTAAACAATCATCTAGGTCAATTGTTTCATCACCAATGTTCACCTCGGATCTTAAATCTTCATCACCACTTTGTTTAGCCTTTTTTTGTTTTGGGCTTCATTAAGAGCATTTCGAACCCTTAACTGATCATCTTTTGTTGCTTTTGGACAAATCGTAACACTTCCCGTTATGCCTGCTATATGTTGTTTCAATCTATATATTCCCCCAGACATAGTCTTTTTACATAAGTCACATTGAGTTCTATCTAACTTATTTGGATCCACCAAACTTCCATATTCCCATCCAATATCGTTAGATTTTCTTTTAAGAACTTTACTACCGGTTGATTCCATAGATGCCATAACTAAACAACACGTCTACACCAAAAAAATCATCAATTCAGTACAGCTTTCACAAGATATTCACTAATGTAACTATTTGTAAGAAATAACCTATATTCGGCCAACTGTAAGTCTGTAACAAACTACAATCATCAACTGTAAGAATATTCACTAATGTAACTAATGTAACTATTTGTAAGAAAAATCATCAAGTCCACTGAAACTTAGTTATCCATTAACATCAATCAATTAATCGGCCAACTGTAAGTCTGTAACAAACTACAATCAATCGGCCAACTGTAAGTCTGTAACATATAATCAGTCCACTGAAACTTAGTTATCCATTAAACTATAACAATCAATCGGCCAACTGTAAGTATGTAACAATCAATCGGCCAACTGTGTAAGTCTGAAAATTAGTTATCCATTAAACTATTACCTATTGGATTGGAGTATGGAAGAACCGAAGGAAGCAAGGTCCGCCGGAGAAGGAAGCAAGGTCCGCCGGAGAAGGAAGCAGGTCTGCCGGAGAAGGAAGCAAGGCCGACGGAGAAGGAGTCGCCGCTGTCGCTGATGTCTCCGATGTCGCCGGTCACTTTTGTAGAGATTTTAGGGCAAGAATCGTTGCTGTCTTGCTGATAATAAAGGAATAAAAGTGATTTACTGATTGTAGGGCATAAGAAAATGGGCTAATTTTTCATTTTGGGCCACTTTTGCAATCAATTTAGATCGACTTGGGCCGACTAGCCCGACTTGGGCCGACTAGCAGCGATTATCACCGGCTTTGACCGGCTTTGACCGACTAGCGATTTTTTCACTGATTAGTGAAAAATTACTCAGTAGAGGTCCGACTAGCAACTAGTCGCCGATTAATCGCCGACTAGTCGCGATTTTTGCAACACTGGATTATACCCCTCTTGTGAGAGGAAAACTACCGGTCTCACGCGGACCCCACCTGTAAGTATGTGAGAGGAGGGGGTGTAAAAAGTAACTAGGGGGTGTAGAAAGTAGCACCCATGTAGAGATCTATAATATCAAATCAAAATAGATAGATTTGACTTTAAAATATGATGTCACAATCAGACTGAATCAGCAATGTTGATTTGCTTGTAATTTCTTGTGGTAGTCCGTCACATTGCACTCACGTTTTTGGATAGAAACAAGGGCCACTTGTATCTATTTATTTATTCAATTATTTTTAACAACGGCTGTTAAGATACCGTTTATTAGATGGTTGAAACTAGGCAACCGCAGGCACGATGGGGAGGCCGTCCCCGGATCAGAACCCATCGGGTTTCTTTACGAAGAGGCATAACACCAGCTTACAGGATCTCTTTGTGTCCAACCGGGAAACCATACGACTTCTCGAAAAACCCCACTTGTAGAGTAAACTACCAAAATGGTCCCTGAGGTTTGGTTACTTTTGCCACTTTATTCCAAAACTCAAACTTTTTAAATCTGTGTCAGTGTGATTTCAATTTTGTTGTCAATTTCTTGGGAAGAGCAAGAATCCCGGTGCAATACTTGTTCCCATGATCAGAGTCACCGCACCGGTGAGTCGGTGATGGTACCCTTTTTGGTGCCGGAAACTGCAATCGGATCCACTTTACTCAAGAAAATTAAAAAAATACTCAAGAAAGCTTCTTCTTTTTTTTCTTTTTTATTTTTTTACATGCACATAAACATAAATAGAGGAATTATATATGTATTATGTTGGATGTGTTGGAGTATAAAGGAGTTGAATTTCGTGTTTGAGGTCCATTAATCCATCATGTATTGATTCTAGGGTTACGATGGGGTTAATTTGATGGAATGAGGAAGATGAAGGAATATACTGAATCGGCATAATAGACACAGGGTTGGAGATGGAAATGCAGCTTTTGCCAAATAAAAAATAAAATTAAAATCCAAGAAAAATACAAAAATACCCCTTATTTAAAGTTGAATTTTAATGGTGTTACTGATTTGGATGGATTTGAAAACAATTTGTAAACCTTAGTGATTGGCAAAATTGGTCAAATTCTAGAGGCGATTTTAGTAGCTTACTCTAATTCTAATCTACTCTTTGCTTTGGATTGAACGCAAAACCTCCCATGTAAAAGCTTTTACCAGGTGAGTTACCCTCACATTGACATAAAACAATTATATATATTTCACTTTATTAATCAATTAGGATATACGCCCATATATTATACGGGGTTGTAATGTTAATGGTTATAGTGAAATAAAGAGAAATATCAAATTTACTTTGTGGATCAATATAACACCCCATTTTATATTATACGGGGTTGTAATGTTAATGGTTATAGTGAAATAAAGAGAATATCAAATTTACTTTGTGGATCAATATAACACCCCATTTTGTGTATAAAAATGAAATTATATGAATCATATATCTTAAATATTGTTAAACGTATATACTAATTAAACGAGTAACTGTGACACTGACTACTTGAAATGTGAGTTTTAGACAAATGTTTAGTGTTTTAATTCATCTATATCTATCTATACTTTCTATATAAAAAAAAGAAATCCAAATGATATAAAAAAAGCTGATGTGCCAGCCGTAGAGGTTGTTCAACAATGTTTTTCTTATGTCATTATTGCATCATAACTCTTAATTTAAAATACATTTTAAATTCAAACCTCTGTCCTTCATTTAAAAGTCAAAGTCTACACTTCATTCAAATTAAAACCTCTACTCTTCAGACTTTCTTCAAACGTCTGCTCTTCATAAGAAAAGCAGACCTCTGGCCAGATTCAAAATTCTGGCTTCAGATTCAAAATTCTGGCTCTAGATTCAAAATTCAAAATTCAAACCATATATTCGAACCCTATAAATAACATATATGAATCTGGCTCCACATTCAAATTTCAATTCATCTCTCTCACTCATATTTGCGAGCATATATATCTCTCTCTCTCTCTCTCTCTCAAATGCATAGCTCTCATGATTTAGCCGGTTAATCTCCGATTACAGTTCTTTGTTCAAACATTTGTTGATTCTGTTTACACATTATCATTCCAATATCATTATTCCAACATCGTCGTTTCAATGAAGCTCTGTTTCACACAACAACGTTTCAACATCGATGTTGCTATATCATTGTTGCAACATCGTGAAAAGTTGCATGTGCTACCTTCTTTGATGAGAGAGTTGCATTGTTCCAACATCGTTAAATGCCAATGAAGCTTTTCTTATGTCACTCAGATTTCTCCTTTTATAGAAAGTATAGATAGATTGTTGCAACATCGTGAAAAGTTATATGTGTTACCTTCTTTGATGGGAGAGTTGCATTTTATGTTTGTGGCTTATTTTATTAACTATAGTTATACTAATTTAATTTGATGTGTGAAGAAACAAGTTTTGATAATGCTGATAGTTTTTATTAACAGTCACATTTTAGAGTATGTTAATATCCATATTGATGGTACTAAATTAAATACATATACATAGAAAGATATAAATATACTGAAACATGCATAAACTATTATACACTACAGTTAACACTTGCAAGGATTTCGTAGACTCTCGCCTTTCTCCATGTGATTTCATTCTCTCTTTTGTTTTTCAGATCGGTTAGCATGTCGCAGATTTTCTGATCCTGTCTTAGTAGTTGTGACAGAAACTCTTCTGCATTCTTCTGGAAATCTGATGGATGAGAGTGGAGGATTTCATCAAGTAATGCTATGCTGTTCTAGGTTTTGTTGTAATTATTGTCACTGATTATGCCGACTTTTCTGTTTAGTTCTTCATCTTATCTTTTTTCTTTGAGTGACCAGATTGAGAATTGTGTTTTAACATCGCTGGTGTCTGACCAATGATAGAAGCATCTGTTTGCCATCTATATTTTTCTTGGATTTACTGATTTTGATTTGTTTTTTACAGACAGTGATTTGTAAGACAATTTGTTGATGTTTTGAATCAAACTAATCATCGGTCTTTTATAGTGTTTAAAACGCCTCTATGTGGTAAATGAAGAGGTTAATTGTAATTATGATAGCTTGTTTTTTTCTTTGAAGCTTTAAAATTTGTCCCTTGGGTTTCTTGATATTTAATTTTATAGTTTTTCCATAAAAGCTGGGTTTGAAAGGTTTTTGCATTAAAATGCTGCTGTTTTGAAATATAAATTTATATGTTTATATTAAAGTGGTGTCATACACTTCTGCAGAGTCTGGTGATTTAAAGCATTGCTTTATCAGGCAAATTGAGGAACAGGTGTATGAGGATAGAGCTACTCTTCAAGAGCTAAAGAGATGTTTTGATGGACTACATGTTGGTCTGTTTACTAGAGAGCAGGTTTCAAGAAACCTGATGCGGATGCCTTCAACTTCCGTTCGTGACCTTTGTGTTGTCGGTAATACAGAGTGCGGTGATAGAGACGTGGAGTTCATGGCGATGCTCAAGGATATTCATCGAGAGGTTCAGCAATCGATGGAGTGAAGCTAAAATTTCTTAATTCTTGCAGTTATTGTTAGATTTGAAAGTTTCATTGTTCAGTATGTTATGTAATTGTTGATATTTTAATGTCATGAATAAATGAATAATTTTTAATCCTATTAATCTTTGTTGTCGCTTTTTACTTTTACTTATTTAGTGTCTGAGTTTGATTTAGATTATGTTGATGTTGATGTTGAAGTTGAATTGTGTGTGAACAAATGTTTGGTAAGTCAACAGAGGTTTAATAGGATTAAAGGTTGGTTAAGGTGAACAGATGAGTGCAAAGACAAAATAATGTATAAAATTTGATCATCAATAAGAGTTTTTTGAAGAATTTGCTCCTCCAAATTACAAACACACCAGTATTTGCTGTTGTAAAAGGTCTGTTGTAGCTATAAAAGGTAAAAGAGAACATCTGCTGATGCAGAAAGTCTGAAGAAGCAAAGGTCTGATATGGCCAACAGATGTTAAAGAACAGACAGATGATATTCAAATTATGCTGCTCATTAGAGGTCCTTATAGTAATAGTGGTTAGGCTAATAGCAGAATTTTGGGAGTTTGTTAGGCTATTAGATGTTGCTCACTAGGTGAACATTGTAATTGTAATCATTGTATAAGCATGTTTCTGACATCAATCTTCTCATTCTTATGAAACAACTATTTATCCTAATGACTGTTGATTTACCACTGCTGAATAAATGAATAAATATTAATCCTATTAATCTTTGTTGTCGCATTTTACTTTTACTTATTTTAGCAAGCATAAGTATTATTATATAGTTTTGAATATCATCTGAGGATTGCAGACCTATATTAATGTAGATGTGTGATTGTGTCTGAGTTTGATTTAGATTATGTTGATGTTGAATTGTGTGTGAACAGATGTTTGGTAAGTCAACAGAGGTTTAATAGGATTAAAGGTTGGTTTAAGGTGAACAGATGCGTGCAAACACAAAATAATGTATAAAATTTGATCATCAATAAGAGTGTTTTGAAGAATTTGCTCCTCCAAATTACAAACACACCAGTATTTGCTGTTGTAAAAGGTCTGTTGTAGCTATAAAAGGTAAAAGAGAACATTTGCTGATGAAGAAAGTCTGAAGAAGAAAAGGTCTACTATGGCCAACAGATGTTAAAGAACAACAGATGATATTCAAATTATGTTGCTCAACAAAGATCTTTATAGTAACAGTGGTTAGGCTAATAGCAGATGTTAGGAGTTTGTTAGGCTATTTGATGTTGCTCACTAGGTGAACATTGTAATTGTAATCTTTGTATAAGCATGCTGCTGACATCATTCTTCTCATTCTTATGAAACAACTGTTTATCCAAATGATTGTTGATTTACCACTGCTAAATAAATGAATAAATTTTAATCCTATTAATCTTTGTTGTCGCATTTTACTTTTACTTATTCTAGCAAGCATAAGTATTTTTTATAGTTTTGAATATCATCTGAGGATTGCAGACCGATATTGATGTAGATGTGTAATTGTGTCTGAGTTTGATTTAGATTATGTTGATGTTGAATTGTGTGTGAACAGATGTTTTGGTAAGTCAACAGAGGTTTAATAGGATTAAAGGTTGGTTTAAGGGTGAACAGATGAGTGTAAATACAAAATAATGTATAAAATTTGATCATCAATAAGAGTTTTTTGAAGAATTTGATCCTCCAAACTACAAAGAGTCAATACTTGCTGTTGTAAAAGGTCTGTTGTAGCTAAAGTTGTCACACCCCTTTCTAAGGCGGAAGCACGAGGTGTGATCTTGAAAGATTCTCATTGCATACGAATGGTAAACATACTACATGCTCATAAAAATAACTCCAAATGCCAATAACATTACGTAATTAAAAACATAGGTTAAGTTTAGAGTTTACATCACAGCATAAAACATTGTTTGAAAAGTTTACAACATTATTCAAAGACAAACATAAGGGTTTTGGTCCTTATATCACCACACGGAGTGGGACATAACAACCAAACCCCGCAAAACGGCATAGGAGTCTTGACACAACATAGCTAACAACATAAACAACATCCAAGAGCAAGAGTAAGACCGCGTGCACATCCACTTTAGTTACCTGAAATACATGTGAGTTTTTGGAAAATCATCAACATAATGTTGGTGTGAATTCATGCAGTTTTTGTATTGAACGTTTGTATACTTGAATGAAAACATGGTATGTAATTTGTATGAAACAAGTATTTCTGTAAATATAAGGAAATCGAGATCGCTAATGGTTTGCAAGGCCATTAACATGTGACACGACATAGGAAGCATCCAAACCATAGGCATTTTTAGCTGTCAAATCCACGACTGTCGATTCACGACTAGAGACACAAAAGCACTGCTTGGTACTAGAATGACCAAGAGTGTGGCTGCCTGAAACCCATTATATCTAACCTTTTGTTCCGCGGTCTTGGTATGTAACTGATTAATGGTGCTTATGGCACCCTATTCGTGACATGATCTAAAGTATCATTCCTTATTTTTGTATTCAACATACCATAACACATGTATTTTCCCCAAATTTAGAAAACAAGTAAAAGTTTCAAAGTTGGGACATGAACTCACAACTTTGCGTATCCTGCGCCGTAAACTTCACCGATTGGTTTTATTGCGTCGTGACCTATACGTGTTTTATTAACGTTAGTCACTAGACTTGTATCGCACAAGTACAAGTCACCATCTTTTATGAATGTGTTCTTTGTTGTTAAAAATAATTTATATTTTTAACTATGTGTCTTACTTATATTATTTTTCCAATAAATATAAGTATCTTGTATTTTTCACCTGAGTTATGTATTTTTGTCCAAAAATACATTTTAAGTTCATAACTTGTCCAAGTTACATAATCTATTAAGAAATATATTTTCTTGTATTTGCCTATGCATGTTGTATGTGTATTTTTGTATTCTTACTCCTTAGGAGTATTTAGTGTATTTTTAAGTCCTAATACACTATTACATATAATACATATTACATACACTTAGCACAAAATTTGGTGACGAATAAATATATCTATTTTCCTCAAAAATATACATACTTAATATCAATTTTATCTTGAAGGAATCATCATTTCTTAACTTGAAATTTACACCAAAAATTTGGGAAACCTTGGTAAATATTTTTAGGTGAATTTTTAGGGAATAAGTTTCACCAAAACTTATATTTTTCTAAGTGTCAAAATTTTATAAAAATTTTGACATGGTTTCCCCTAAAAATGGAGGTTTCCCATGTTTTCAAAACATGTGTTTATTTTCTTTTTAAAATCATCACAAACAATCAACAATCTACCCTAAGCAACTTACACTTACCAAGTGCCAAAACAATGCTATTTCATAACAATCATGAACTTGAACTTTCACAAAAACTTGTAGTATTTTGGTAGTGTGCTTAGTAGGTTTAGTTATCCTTAAAAACATGGTTATTTCTTTGTAAATCATTTTATTAAAAGATTTAGTCATTTACAACTTGTAAGATGATTTTTCCAAAAATAATTCTTTCGCATTTTTCTTGTTACAAACATGTTTCTAGTCTTGTTTAAACATTAAAAATGTGATTAGTTTACTTAGAAACCATGACTTTGTAAATCTTGTGTATAACTTTAGTTTCTTGGGAGAACTAGTTTTGAAATTATCCAAGTTTATGACTAGTAACATATCACATGCTTCATTATTCACCAAACCATTTTCATATTTCAAGTTCATGAATACATAAAGCATGATGACCTTGGTCTGTCACAAGATCACCACCTTAACTTACTAGATCATGTGTTAAATCACAATCTAGTAGGTTCCATATGATGTCTAACATCACTAACACAAATCATCAATCATCAAGAAGCAAAACAACATTAAACAACATGTATTCATATGGTTTTAAGCTTATGTTAAAGTATCATGATCATGTTCTTTAGTGTTCTTGTGATTAACATCTTACATAACATCTTTTAACCAACTAAATATGAAGTAACAAGGGATCATAAGGGCCTTACTACTAGCTCTATGGCTAGGGATGAACACAAGGGGTTGAAGATGACAAATGTGTTGGATAAACGCAATTGGGAGAGGTCCTTCAAGATCTACAAGCTTCAAACTTCCTTAGACACCTTCTTACACCTTAGGATGATCTTGGAATGGATGAAAGGTGGTGGTGGTGTGGCCCTTGTTCTCGGCAGAAAGGAGGGAAGAAGGGGAGGAGATGAAGTGTGTGTTTGTGTTTGTGTGTGTGAGATGTATGAGAATGATGATCTTCTTATAACATGTTTAAGCTTTAACCAATGGTTAATATGTCCTCACTAGTACATACAAGATCTTTAACCAAATCAAAGGAGATTAAGTGAGATCAAGTAAAATCTTGGTGGGGTCACCCTTGTGACCGTCCACTTAGGGGGGGGGGGTCTTGGTTTGTTTTGAATGATAAGTTAGGTGATTAGTTAAAGTTCTAAGTATAATAGTTAGTGTTTTTGTGTATTAGGTTTTATATAGTGTGTTAGGGTGTTTGGGGATCATAACTAGCTCAGAAATAATAAAACAATGCTTCTAGTATAATTTTGGTGTTTCGGGTAGTGTCCGGTTAGATACCGGTTCGTTAAAGTGTCAAATTGTTCCGTTTAGTGATCTTTAAGTACCCTTTTGTGACACTTTTAATTCCCGACACTTAGGAAAGCATTCAGGACCACTTAGTCATATTTTTACATGTTACTAACTTGTTACAATGCTGAATTTTCCTGAAATATGCTTAAATATGTAAAATTCAGTATTTAAAGTGTGTTCTGGTTGCTTTTTAGTGCATATTTTAGCTTCTGGAAAGTCTATATGTTAACCCTTGTATCCATACTTGGGTTTTAATGTATTTTAGAATTTGGGCCTACTCCTAGGTCCTAATTCCATTATCTGACTGCTTTCTGCAGTGTTGCTGACACAGTGTGTCTTACCGGTGAGTTTACTAGTATTTCTGACGCAACGCTAACAGTAATGCATAAAGCAATATTTGAAGTATAAAACGTGCATGAATTCACAAGTATAGCATGAAATCAGACGATGTTGACATTTAAGCACATAATTGCAGATATTAAATAATAATTAATCTGTACGGAAATTACCGGTTTTGTGCCAGTTGTCACAGTCTCCCCTCGTTAAAAGAATTTCGTCCCGAAATTCAGACTGAGCTATCTCTCGCAGGAGTTTTCTTGAACAGGTGGGGGTACTTTTCTTTAAACTGGTCTTCACGTTCCCACGTGTACTCGGGTCCGTGCTTAGAATTCCAACGTACTTTGAAAAGTTTGACACTACTCCTCCGGGTTTTGTTGACTTTCCAGTCTGTAACCTCAATGGGTTGTTCTGTAAATCAGAGTGTGTCATCAATATGCACTTCATCCGCAGGGATGATCACTGTTTCTTGGGTTGGACTCTTCTTAAGGTTGGACACATGAAACATATCATGTACTCCGTTAAGTTCTTCCAGTAACTCAAACTTGTAAGCCACGGTACCAATTCTTTCCAAGATCTTGAATGGTCCGATGTATCGTGGATTCAGCTTTTCATGTTTTCCAAATCTTGCTACGCCCTTCCAAAGTGAGACCTTAAACAAAACTTTGTCTCCCACCTCGAATTCTAAGGGTTTTCATCTTCGATCAGCGTAGCTCTTTTGTCGACCTCGAGCCGCCTTAATGCGCTCTCAGATCTGCATGATTTTGTCGGTTGTCGGTTGTCTCTTGAACAAGTTCATGACCAACCATACGTTTGTCTCCAGCGTCTGCCCAACATAATGGCAAGCGGCACTTGCGGCCATATAGAGCTTCAAACGGTGCGGCTTTTATGCTCGTATGGTAACTGTTATTGTAGGAAAACTCAACTAAAGGTAGATGAGTATCCCAGCTGCCGCCTAGGTCCATAACACATGCGTGAAGCATATCTTCTAGCGTTTGTATGGTCCGTTCGCTCTGGCCTTCTGTTTGCAGATGGAAGGTCGTGCTTAGATCTAGTTGAGATCCAAAGGCTTCCTGGAAGGATTGCAAGATCCTCGAGACAAAACGTCCATCTCGGTATGAAATAATCGAGATAGGCACTCCATGACGTGCCACAATTTCTTTCAAGTACAGCTCAGCAAGTTTTCCAGTGTTGTCCTTCTCTCGGATCGGTAGGAAATGCGCACACTTTGTTAATCGATCGACTATCACCCATATCATATCGTGCCCTCTCGGGGTCCTGGGTAATTTCGTTATGAAGTCCATCGAGATTTGCTCCCATTTCCACATGGGTATCTCGGGTTATTGCAGTAGTCCGGACGGTTTTTGATATTCAGCCTTATCCTTAGCACAGGTTAGGCACTTTCCAACATAGATAGCAACATCACTTTTAAGCCTCGGCCACCAATAGTATTCCTTCAAGTCTTGATACATTTTGTCCGATCCTGGATAGATCGAGTATCTCGACTTGTGAGCTTCATTAAGGATGACTTCTCGAATACCGCCATAGAGCGGAACCCAAATACGCCCCTTAAAGTATAAGGTTCCCTCTTCGTTTGGCACCAAATTTTTCAACATACCTCGGAGGTATTCAGCTCTACGACTCTCTCCCTTAAGGGCTTCTTGTTGTGCGTCATGAATGTGTGCAGTGAGGTTCGTTCGAATGGTCATTTCCAATGCTCGGACCCTTAGGGTCTTAACCCTTTCTTTTCGGCTTAACGCGTCTGCTACAACGTTTGCCTTTCCAGGATGGTACTTAATCTCACAGTCATAATCGTTTAGCAGCTAGACCCATCGTCGCTGACGCATGTTTAATTCCTTCTGATCAAATATATGTTGTAGGCTTTTGTGATCTGTGAAGATTGTACATCGAGTACCATATAAATAGTGTCGCCAGATCTTCAAGGCGAATACCACCGCGCCTAGCTCCAAGTCGTGCGTGGTGTAATTCCTTTCATGCACCTTCAACTGTCTTGAAGCGTAAGCGATGACTTTTTGGCGTTGCATGAGCACGCAACCCAAACCTTGACGCGAAGCGTCGCAGTATACCACGAAGTCTTCAGTGCCTTCGGGTAAGGATAGTATTGGTGCATCGCATAGCTTATTTTTGAGCAGTTGGAAGGCTTCTTCCTGGTTATTACCCCAGTCGTACTGCTTGTCTTTCTGCGTAAGGGTAGTCAGCGGTTGAGCTATCTTGGAGAAATTCTCGATAAATCGTCGATAATAGCCTGCTAAGCCCAAAAATTGTCGAACTTCAGTTGGGGTTTTGGGGGCTTCCCAATTCTTAATTGCTTCTATCTTGGCTGGGTCTACATGAATGCCCTTCTCGTTCACAACGTGACCAAGGAACTGTACTTCGCGAATCCAGAATTCGCACTTTGAGAACTTTGCATAAAGTTTCTCTTTCTTCAGTAGTTCCATAATGGTCCTGAGGTGTTGCTCGTGCTCTTCTCTAGTTCGCGAGTAAATCAGGATATCATCGATAAATACAATCACGAATTTATCAAGATATGGTTTGTAAACGCGGTTCATTAGATCCATAAATACCGCTGGCGTGTTCGTCAGTCCGAATGGCATCACAAGGAACTCTTAATGTCCATAACGGGTTCTGAATGCAGTCTTTGGTACGCTTTCCTCTTGGATCCTTAACTGATGGTATCCAGATCGAAGGTTGATCTTGGAATAGTAGCTCGATCCTTGAAACTGATCAAATAAGTCATCAATCCTCGGTAGTGGGTAACGATTCTTGAAAGTGAGCTTGTTCAACTCTCTATAATCGATACATATCCGCAATGTTCCATCCTTCTTCCTCACGAACAATACAGGAGCTCCCCAAGGCGAGAAGCTTGGCCTTATGAATCCTTTATCCAACAACTCCTGGAGTTGTGTAGATAATTCTTGCATCTCGGATGGTGCAAGCCGATAGGGTGCCTTGGCTACAGGAGCGGCTCCAGGAACCAAGTCTATATGGAATTCGACTTGTCGTTGCGGAGGTAGCCCTGGCAGGTCTTCGGGAAAAACATCAGGGAATTCCTTCACCACAGGAATATCTTCGAGTTTCGGCTCCTCAGCCTTCTTATCTACAACGTGCGCCAGGAATGCAACACATCCTTTCCTTAAGCACTTCTGCGCCTTCATACAACTGATGATTCGCAGAGGCGTGTCTTGTTTTTCTCCATGCACGATGAGAGTTTCATCATTCGCAAGAGGGATGCGACTGATTTTCTCATGACAAACAACTTCAGCCTTGTTCATGGACAACCTGTCCATTCCGACCACTACATCGAAGCTACCCAATTGAATAGGTAAGAGGTCAATGCTAAATCTTCACTCACCAAGTTCTAATGAGCAACCCCTAACAACTTCGCCCAATTCAACAAGTTTACCATTGGCTAGTTCTATGGAATAAGGAATATCTAATCTACTAGATTCTATTCCAAGCATACGTTTAAATTCCACAGACATGAAGCTATAATCGGCACCAGTGTCAAAGAGTATGGATGCAAAGTGATTGTTAACGAGAAACGTACCGGTGACCACATTAGGGTCCTCGCGTGCGTTCCTTGCTCCAATCACGAATGCTCGAGCCTGAGCATTGTTCTCCATTGGGCAATCTTTCTTGAAATGATCTTTGCTTCCACAACCAAAACATCCTTAGTTCTGCCCAGCTCCATTGCCATTCCGGTTACCTTTGCCATTTCCATTTCCACCACCGTTTCTATTACCAGCACCGTTACGGTTTCCATTCCCGTTTCTATTACCACTTCCATTTCCTTTTCCCCAACAGTTCTCAGTATGGTGACCCAGTTTTCCACACTTGTCGCATTTTGGGATGCGACAAACTCCTTCGTGATGATGCTTGCACTGGTTGTAGATGGGCAGAGTGCCCTGATATCCCCTGGCAGGAGCGTCATTCATTGCTGCAAGAGTTCTCGCCTCCTGTGGCGGATTGGGGTTGCGCTTCTTATTGTTGGAACTCTTGTTGTTACGTGTCGCTTGATTTAGGTTTGAATGCTTCCTCTTCTTGTCACCAGATGACTCAGCATGCGTCTCGGTCTTTTCAGTTGGATTCAGTGATAACTTATTCATACGAACAACATCTTTGGTAAGGCTGATAGCCAGAGCTACAGCCTGAGTGATCGTTGCAGGTTTAGCCGATTTGATCATTCTGCAAAATTTTGTAGCCAATCCCCAAATGTAGCGTTCAACGCGCTTAAATTCGGGAGTCACCATATAGGGGATCACTCTTGACAAATCGTGGAACCTTCGGGTATAACCAGTAATGTCTGCACCTTCCATGGTCAAGTGCCAGAACTCAGTCTCCAACCTTTGGAGTTCAGCACGAGAGCAATACTTCTCTCTCATTCGTTCCTTTAGTTCATCCCACGTCATGCCGTACGCAGCATCATCACCCAGAGTCTGGACTTGCAAATTCCACCAAGTCAAAGCTTCATCAACAAACAACCCCGTAACAAAAGTGACTTGTTAATCTGCGGTACACTTGCTCATACGGATAGTGGAGTCAGTCTTCTCCGTCCAGCGTACAAAAGCCACTGCACCTCCAGTGCCGTCGTAGTTCAGTGGCTTGCAGTCGAGAAACTGCTTGAAGGTGCAGCCTTGAGTTGTGTTTCCTCCAGATGTATCTCCCTGCCCATTACGTCTAGCATTGCTTGGTCCTCCACTTTGTTCGGTGCGATTCGCCTCGTATTGGGCGATAGCTACGGAGATCCTTTCTTCCAGTAGGGCGTTCAGTTCTTCAGCAGTCCTCGGCAGAAGAGGAGGAGGGAGTTGATCGGAATCCTGATTGTTCACAGCTCTCCTAGGTGCCATGTTCTGTCAGAACACAACACGATAGGGTTAGAAATTTGTTTGATATCGTCATACGAGACAGTAGTAGCATACACAGACATATACACATACACACATAAGTGACATCAAACAATCCGCTAAACGTATAAATCAATTCATATAGCAACAAGCATGTATAAATAGATAAATACTGATGTGTCATAAGATATTCACCGAGTCTCTACACATATTAGGGAAACTTGTTACATCATTGTTTGTGAAGTAAACAAAATGTATAAGGGTTACATCACCCCATAGTACAAGTTTAATAAATGTAAAAGACAAAATATCTTTCTTCACATTGGCGGTTCTTGTCTTAATACCCTAAATCCCTACTCCAATAGAGTATTTAATAGGCTGGGGGAGGGGTGAGAGTGTTCACGTTTGCCCTTTTCTTGCATTGAAGGAATCTCGTTTGATAAGTGACAAGACTTGCTGTGGTTTCTGTGCACTGAATTCCATAATTACTTCCTTCACTTCCTTCAGATAGGCCACTGTTTTCAGGCGAAGACACGAGTACCTGAGATATTCTGTTTCTAGTATATATATATATCAATTATTACACATAGTTGCAAGTAATTTCTAGTCAAAGACAAGTGCTACTGTGACAACCGGTAATTTACACCCTTAATTACGTGATTAACAGGTGATTAACGCGATAATAAATAGTGTTTATGACGCTAACCAGGCCCTTGGAGTGCCCCGAGACGTTTGTTCAGCTATACAGTGCGCGTGTGGTGATTTACAGAAAATCTGCTGAATATTACGCGACAACGGACTGATACCGTACAAAATACTGACGACGCCGATAAATATGGATGTTACATGAATATTTTATGCTCATGGAGTTTGGGTTGCGATATCGGGTCTCGTAGAAATTACGGGCCGCTAACAAATAAGACGGGATTATGGGCCCTGGGCCCAAGCCCAAAACCCACAAACCTAAACCTGTACATAATATATTAGATACTATCAAATCCCTACAAATATTGTCAAGATCTTAGCAAATCTTAAACAAATCTTGCTAAATCTCATCAAATCTACACTAAAGATTTGTCTCTAAAGGTGGGAACATATGGACTTGTGAATAATAAATTGTTATATGACCAGCAAACAATACCCGTATTCAAGTGTATAAAAAAGGGGTCTACCCTTGATTATTTTGAGCAGAAAACACAAAACCCTTCATTTTCCTCTCTCTCGTTCTGTACAAACCCAAAAAAAAAAAAAACCACATACCCCTCCTCTCCTGGCAACTCATTTCAAACAAAGATGACTAAAAAGAAATGAGACCATATACTCTCATAACTTCCCTTCTCAAGAACATACACCTCCACATGTCTCTCTCTCTCTAGACACGCCGGCAGGCGATGTTCGGTGAAATTCGGCGACGTCCGGCGATGGCCGGCAACGTCCCGGCGACGATCTTCAACGGCGGACCGGCGGTGTGTAATTCAGCGACGAGCACCCCCCCCCCTTTTTATTTCAAACAACAGAAACGACCACCACCACCACAGTCCGGTGGTGGTGCGGCGGCCACGAACAGGAGAGAGAGACAGAAAGAGAGAAGAGATCGAGATGAGAGAGAGACAGAGGAGAAAGGGAGAACCGGTGATGGTGGTGAGCGACCGGCGGTCGGCGTCTCGGTCCGGTGGATTTTGTTGTTATCCGACGGGTCCCTGTTTGGAAGTGTCGGTCGGTCCAATTATCCGGTGGTCAGTTCGTATATCCGGCGAGTTCACCGGCTTCGGGTTCGATTCGGTTCGTTTATCCGGTCGGATTGTTTATTCGGGTGGTCGCCGGCAAGACACGGCGGCTGTGGTGACGGCACGGGTGGTGGCGGTGGTTAATGTTGTTCGGTCAACATCAGACACGGGTCAAAGAGCGGTTCAGGTCCAAGTCAAACAGTCAACAGGTCGGTTCGGGTTCGGTCAAACCCGGTCAGCAGCAGACAAGTTTAGCTCGGGTCAAGCGCGGAGCATACGGGTCAGATTTCGCGTTCGAGTTCGGTCAACTCGGTCCGACTCGGTCAGCCGAGTCAATTCAGTTGAACTCGGTCAACTCAGTCGGCTCACTCGACATATTGACGGAAGACTTGGTAAAGATTTAACAACAAGATTATTTACGTTACATTATGGTTTTATTACGTGAAACGAGCTCTCGAAACCGACTGATTATAAATTACATTCGTCATATATTTGACAAAGTTTGCATATAGTTGAATCTTGATTAAATTGTGTTGAATTTTTTAAAATAAAACGACAACTTGTGTTGTCGGGGGCGTCCAAAAACAGAGGAAACTCTGCCCGTTTTTCGAGAAAAACCCTTAAACACGACACGTATTATAGTTTCAAAAACGACACTTAATGGAATTCGAGTCTATAATATTTCAAACCTTGATATTTCCAAACGCTTTTACAAATAAATATAATGTTATATTTATTTCGAACGTCGTTAACTCGTATCCTTTTACAAAATAAATATAGCTTATATATTTATTTCGAATATCAAACAACACGATCTTGTTTTATAAAATAAATATAGATATATATTTATTTCAAACACGTGATTTTTTTTTTACAAAATAGATATAGTTTATCTATTCAACGATTCGATGATACTTTCGCAAAATAAATATAACTTTTTATATTTATTACAAACGCCGAAACGGCATATACGTATATTTTTGGCAAATATACACAAGACGCGATATATAATACAAGTTTATTATATATTACTTCGATACGAATATTCCTATATATCAACATACGACTTCACAAAACAAAGCTAAACGAATATAACTTAATCATTTTCATTAAGTTAACAGTTACGTCAAATCGTTCGATTAACGATTCGGTAGAGCTCGGTAACACGTAGAGTTGTTACCGCATTAAATAGAAACTTATAAGATATTTCGTGTTAGGAATATTGTAGAATGCACGCTAGCGAGTCTCGTCTTGGAAACGACATCATGTATAGCTAGCTTTGCACAAGAATATTCAGGTGAGTTCATGCTCCCCCTTTTCTTTTAACTGTTTTTAGTTTTATAACTCGGGGGTGAAATACATGTTACAAATACTTTAATATTTACAAATTGGTATGTTGTGTACTGAAACGAGAAGTACTCTTGGCGAAAACTAGTGCCAAGAATTGATACGAGAAACCGTGTCACGAATAGGGTACCATAAGCACCATTAATCGTGTACATACTAAGACCGCAGAACAAAAGGTTAGATCTAACGGGTGTCAGGGCAGCCCCACTCTTGGTGACAACTAGAACCAAGTAGTGTTTTTGTGTCTCAGTCGTGAATCGACTATAGAAAAATGCCTATGGTTTGGTGACTTCCTATGTCGTGTCACATGTTAATGGCCTTGCAACCCATTAACAACAAGATACATACAGAATACTTGATTTATATAAGAAAACATGATTCATACAAGAATACGTGATTTATACAAGAATACATGATACATACAGAAATACTTGAATTATACAAGATACATACCATGTTTTCATACAAAGTTTCTGTATAACTTGACAAGAAAATGATTTTAAATTTGTTTTCTCAACAATACTTCAAAAACCGGTTATTCAAAAAGATTTATTTCAAATCTTTTACAAACAAACTATGAACTCGCTCAACTTTATGTTGATTTTTCGCATGTTTCTTTCTCAGGTTGCATTTCTAAGACAAGGCACGGTTGGAATAGGAGAACCATCTGGAGTCGAGTACTTAGTGGCGTTCATTTTCTAAAAGACTTAGCTTATTTGCTTCCGCTGTGCAATGAAGATACCAGTCCAGTCACGCCAATGCTCTGATATTTCGGGGTGTGACAGATTGGTATCAGAGCTATAGGTTACAGCGAATTAGGTTCCTGTAGAGATACCTAGGCTCTAACCTCACCTTTCCTCTCGGAACTTAGAATATTAAAACCTGAATACATACAGAACGCATAGTACTCGAATATGGTCTCCAACCGTTGCCGAAAAAAAAAACAGTCAAGATTTTGTTTTCAAACATACGCTATAGTGGTGTTTTACACACAGTACACAAAAACAGTCGCATACGGTACACAAAAATCTGAGAGCTTAGGAAACATGCATTTAAGACCTTCGGAAACTCATGTTGAAGTTCATTAAAGGTCATCACGTAGGTACCACGTTTATTAACTTGGACAAACGCCATTTTTATGTCATCTATGCTATTTTATTTAGCCGAGCAGGTAACCTACGCAAAACGAAGCAAGGGCGTGCAAAAGTACACGTGAAACTTAAGCTATACATCAACAGAGGTTGAAGTATGTCACATACGACTTTCGAGGAAGCGGCAGTTGGCACGCGGTCCTGCAAACGACACGAGTCATGCTAAGAAGAAGACGTATGTCTCCGCAGTCCCCCTAACTCGTTAATGACGAATACGATATGTTTGACATTCTATGGTAATGTCACCTAACAACTGGTCGTCACATGCAACCCCAGGTAAAGTCCTTAAATTTCTTTTATTGAAATTTTGACTTTCACAATTACTGAGTAGATTTTTGTATCTCTACTCCTCTTAATGGTCATTGTGTCACGATCATTTCTTTCAGTATAGCGAATATTCATTTGCTTTATTTCTTGAAAACTCATATGTTACGCATGCATCGTTTGTTACGCATGTGGTCTTGTTTCGAATAAAGCGTTTCATCAAAGTTCAAATATTATTTTGCTAAATCTAATTTTTGATTCGTGAGTCGAATGACCCGCGTTATTGAAATTGTTGGCTTCCTTGTTATCAAGTCAACACATATTCTTGAAATCGCTTTCTTTTCAAGTTACATACATGGTTTTCGTTGTGACCATGCCAAAAGTTTTCTTATCGATACATGTATTTATTGTCGGCTTGCGCCGAAGTCAAATCCGATTGTTTGAACTTGTTCATTACACATATTCAATTCAAGACACCCTATGATGTATTGAAAACATCATATTCGAATTCGTTTTAACAAGCGTTTCATTGTTTTGAGTCGTAGTAGATTTGCTTGGTCTACGACTCCATTAAGTCGTTTGTTGATTTCAACCCCTTGTGGTGTCAATACAGACTTGTAGCTTGGGCTAATCATGATTGAGCGTTTTATGCAAAACACAGGTGATACCTGTTCGATCACCGCTATATTTGAATTGTTTCATTCACTACGACACCTTGTGGCGTCGATAGAACTTGCAGCTTGCGCTGATCACGATCGAGCGTTTCATGCAAACTATTACATATGAGCTTGTTGAAATCTAAGTTCATTTATTGGATGCGATCATTTCTAAAATTCATTTGCATCTTATGATACGTCCTTGAATTCACATCATTCGAATAAGTCTTGATTCGATTTCATAATCGTTCACTTTAGTACTATTCGTATTTTCTGCGCATAACGTAACTCTAAGGAGTTAACGTAGTCTAAATTTCGAGGACGAAATTTTATTAACAGTGGGAGACTGTGACAACCGGTAATTTACACCCTTAATTACGTGATTAACAGGTGATTAACGCGATAATAAATAGTGTTTACGACGCTAACCAGGCCCTTGGAGTGCCCTGGGACGTTTGTTCAGCTATACAGTGCGCGTGTGGTGATTTACAGAAAATCTGCTGAATTTTACGCGACAACGGACTGATACCGTACAAAATACTTATGACGCCGATAAATATGGATGTTACACGAATATTTTATGCTCATGGAGTTTGGGTCGCGATATCGGGTCTCGTAGAAATTACGGGCCGCTTACAAATAAGACGGGATTATGGGCCCTGGGCCCAAGCCCAAAACCCACAAACCTAAACCTGTACATAATATATTAGATACTATCAAATCCCTACAAATATTGTCAAGATCTTAGCAAATCTTAAACAAATCTTGCTAAATCTCATCAAATCTACACTAAAGATTTGTCTCTAAAGGTGGGAACATATGGACTTGTGAATAATAAATTGTTATATGACCAGCAAACAATACCCGTATTCAAGTGTATAAAAAAGGGGTCTACCCTTGATTATTTTGAGCAGAAAACACAAAACCCTTCATTTTCCTCTCTCTCATTCTGTACAAACCCAAAAAAAAAAAAAAAAAACCACATACCCCTCCTCTCCTGGCAACTCATTTCAAACAAAGATGACTAAAAAGAAATGAGACCATATACTCTCATAACTTCCCTTCTCAAGAACACACACCTCCACATGTCTCTCTCTCTCTAGACACGCCGGCAGGCGATGTCCGGTGAAATTCGGCGACGTCCGGCGATGGCCGGCAACGTCCCGGCGACGATCTTCAACGGCGGACCGGCGGTGTGTAATTCAGAGACGAGCACCCCCCCCCCCTTTATTTCAAACAACAGAAACGACCACCACCACCACAGTCCGGTGGTGGTGCGGCGGCCACGAACAGGAGAGAGAGACAGAAAGAGAGAAGAGATCGAGATAAGAGAGAGACAGAGGAGAAAGGGAGAACCGGTGATGGTGGTGAGCGACCGGCGGTCGGCGTCTCGGTCCGGTGGATTTTGTTGTTATCCGACGGGTCCCTGTTTGGAAGTGCCGGTCGGTCCAATTATCCGGTGGTCAGTTCGTATATCCGGCGAGTTCACCGGCTTCGGGTCCGATTCGGTTCGTTTATCCGGTCGGATTGTTTATTCGGGTGGTCGCCGGCAAGACACGGCGGCTGTGGTGACGGCACGGGTGGTGGCGGTGGTTAATGTTGTTCGGTCAACATCAGACACGGGTCAATGAGCGGTTCAGGTCCAGGTCAAACAGTCAACAAGTCGGTTCGGGTTCGGTCAAACCCGGTCAGCAGCAGACAAGTTTAGCTCGTGTCAAGCGCGGAGCATACGGGTCAGATTTCGCGTTCGAGTTCGGTCAACTCGGTCCGACTCGGTCAGCCGAGTCAACTCAGTTGAACTCGGTTAACTCAGTCGGCTCACTCGACATATTGACGGAAGACTTGGTAAAGATTTAACAACAAGATTATTTATGTTATATTATGGTTTTATTACGTGAAACGAGCTCTCGAAACCGACTGATTATAAATTACATTCGTCATATATTTGACAAAGTTTGCATATAGTTGAATCTTGATTAAATTGTGTTGAATTTTTGAAAATAAAACGACAACTTGTGTTGTCGGGGGCGTCCAAAAACAGAGGAAACTCTGCCCGTTTTTCGAGAAAAACCCTTAAACACGACACGTATTATAGTTTCAAAAACGACACTTAATGGAATTCGAGTCTATAATATTTCAAACCTTGATATTTCCAAACGCTTTTACAAATAAATATAATGTTATATTTATTTCGAACGTCGTTAACTCGTATCCTTTTACAAAATAAATATAGCTTATATATTTATTTCGAATATCAAACAACACGATCTTGTTTTATAAAATAAATATAGATATATATTTATTTCAAACACGCGAATTTTTTTTTACAAAATAGATATAGTTTATCTATTCAACGATTCGATGATACTTTCGCAAAATAAATATAACTTTTTATATTTATTACAAACGCCGAAACGGCATATACGTACATTTTTGGCAAATATACACAAGACGCGATATATAATACAAGTTTATTATATATTACTTCCATACGAATATTCCTATATATCAACATACAACTTCACAAAACAAAGCTAAACGAATATAACTTAATCATTTTCATTAAGTTAACAGTTACGTCAAATCGTTCGATTAACGATTCGGTAGAGCTCGGTAACACGTAGAGTTGTTATCGCATTAATTAGAAACTTATAAGATATTTCGTGTTAGGAATATTGTAGAATGCACGCTAGCGAGTCTCGTCTTGGAAACGGCATCATGTATAGCTAGCTTTGCACAGGAATATTCAGGTGAGTTCATGCTCCCCCTTTTCTTTTAACTGTTTTTAGTTTTATAACTCGGGGGTGAAATACATGTTACAAATACTTTAATATTTACAAATTGGTATGTTGTGTACTGAAACGAGAAGTACTCTTGGCGAAAACTAGTGCCAAGAATTGATACGAGAAATCGTGTCACGAATAGGGTACCATAAGCACCATTAATCGTGTACATACTAAGACCGCAGAACAAAAGGTTAGATCTAACGGGTGTCAGGGCAGCCCCACTCTTGGTGACAACTAGAACCAAGTAGTGTTTTTGTGTCTCAGTCGTGAATCGACTATAGAAAAATGCCTATGGTTTGGTGACTTCCTATGTCGTGTCACATGTTAATGGCCTTGCAACCCATTAACAACAAGATACATACAGAATACTTGATTTATATAAGAAAACATGATACATACAAGAATACGTGATTTATACAAGAATACATGATACATACAGAAATACTTGAATTATACAAGATACATACCATGCTTTCATACAAAGTTTCTGTATAACTTGACAAGAAAATGATTTTAAATTTGTTTTCTCAACAATACTTCAAAAACCGGTTATTCAAAAAGATTTATTTCAAATCTTTTACAAACAAACTATGAACTCGCTCAACTTTATGTTGATTTTTCGCATGTTTCTTTCTCAGGTTGCATTTCTAAGACAAGGCACGGTTGGAATAGGAGAACCATCTGGAGTCGAGTACTTAGTGGCGTTCATTTTCTAAAAGACTTAGCTTATTTGCTTTCGCTGTGCAATGAAGATACCAGTCCAGTCACGCCAATGCTCTGATATTTCGGGGTGTGACAGCTACTCCAGTGCACCCTAAGTTTCGTAGTGTCCTTACTTGACTCCTTGAAAACAGTTTCAGGTAGTGGTTGTCGCGTAAAGTTTTATGTAATGAAAACTTTTGAAAAATTGTTTTCGTGAGAGGATCCTAAAGATTGTAGTCTAGACTCGAGAAGGAATCCTGGTTCACTACAATCGCAGCTCTGATACCAATCTGTCACACCCATTTCTAAGGTGGAAGCACGAGGTGTGATCTTGAAAGGTTCTCATTGCATACGAATGGTAAACATACTACATGCTCGTAAAAATAACTCCAAATGCCAATAACATTACGTAATTAAAAACATAGGTTAAGTTTAGAGTTTACATCACAGCATAAAACATTGTCTGAAAAGTTTACAACATTATTCAAAGACCAACATAAGGGTTTTGGTCCTTATATCACCACACGGAGTGGGACATAACAACCAAACCCCGCAAAACGGCATAGGAGTCTTGACACAACATAGCTAACAACATAAACAACATCCAAGAGCAAGAGTAAGACCACGCGCACATCCACCTTAGTTACCTGAAATACATGTGATTTTTTGGAAAATCGTCAACATAATGTTGGTGTGAATTCATGCAGTTTTTGTATTGAACGTTTGTATACTTGAATGAAAACATGGTATGTAATTTGTATGAAACAAGAATTTCTGTAAATATAAGGAAATTGAGATCGCTAATGGTTTGCAAGGCCATTAACATGTGACACGACGTAGGAAGCATCCAAACCATAGGCATTTTATAGCTGTCGAATCCACGACTGTCGATTCACGACTAGAGACACAAAAGCACTGCTTGGTACTAGAATGACCAAGAGTGTGGCTACCTGAAACCCATTAGATCTAACCTTTTGTTTCGCGGTCTTGGTATGTAACTGATTAGTGGTGCTTATGGCACCCTATTCGTGACATGATCTAAAGTATCATTCCTTATTTTTGTATTCAACATACCATAACACATGTATTTTCCCCAAATTTAGAAAACAAGTAAAAGTTTAAAAGTGGGGACATGAACTCACAATTTTGCGTATCATGCGCCGTAAACTTCACCGGTTGGTTTTATTGCGTCGTGACCTATACGTGTTTTATTAACGTTAGTCACTAGACTTGTATCGCACAAGTACAAGTCACCATCTTTTATGTATGTGTTCTTTGTTGTTAAAAATAATTTATATTTTTAACTATGTGTCTTACTTATATCATTTTTCCAATAAATATAAGCATCTTGTATTTTTCACCCGAGTTATGTATTTTTGTCCAAAAATACATTTTAAGTTCATAACTTGTCCAACTTACATAATCTATTAAGAAATATATTTTCATAAATATATTTTCTTGTATTTGCCTATGCATGTTGTATGTATATTTTTGTATTCTTACTCCTTAGGAGTATTTAGTGTATTTTCAAGTCCTAATACACTATTACATATAATACATATTACATACACTTAGCACAAAATTTGGTGACGAATAAATATATCTATTTTCCTAAAAAATATACATACTTAATATCAATTTTATCTTGAAGGAATCATCATTTCTTAACTTGAAATTTACACCAAAAATTTGGGAAACCTTGGTAAATATTTTTAGGTGAATTTTTATGGAATAAGTTTCACCAAAACTTATATTTTTCTAAGTGTCAAAATTTTATAAAAATTTTGACATGGTTTCCCCTAAAAATGGAGGTTTCCCATGTTTTCAAAACATGTGTTTATTTTCTTTTTAAAATCATCACAAAACAATCAACAATCTACCCTAAGCAACTTACACTTACCAAGTGCCAAAACAATGCTATTTCATAACAATCATGAACTTGAACTTTCACAAAAACTTGTAGTATCTTGGTAGTGTGCTTAGTAGGTTTAGTTATCCTTAAAAACATGGTTATTTGTTTGTAAATCATTTTATTAAAAGATTTAGTCATTTACAACTTGTAAGATGATTTTTCCAAAAATAATTATTTGGCATTTTTCTTGTTACAAACATGTTTCTAGTCTTGTTTAAACATTAAAAATGTGATTAGTTTACTTAGAAACCATGACTTTGTAAATCTTGTGTATAACTTTAGTTTCTTGGGAGAACTAGTTTTGAAATTATCCAAGTTTATGACTAGTAACATATCACATGCTTCATTATTCACCAAACCATTTTCATATTTCAAGTTCATGAAAACATAAAGCATGATGATCTTGGTCTTTCACAAGATCACCACCTTAACTTACTAGATCATGTGTTAAATCACAATCTAGTAGGTTCCATATGATGTCTAACATCACTAACACAAATCATCAATCGTCAAGAAGCAAAACAACATTAAACAACATGTATTCATATGGTTTTAAGCTTATGTTAAAGTATCATGATCATGTTCTTTAGTGTTCTTGTGATTAACATCTTACATAACATCTTTTAACCAACTAAATATGAAGTAACAAGGGATCATAAGGGCCTTACTACTAGCTCTATGGCTAGGGATGAACACAAGGGGTTGAAGATGACAAATGTGTTGGATAAAAGAAATTGGGAGAGGTCCTTCAAGATCCACAAGCTTCAAACTTCCTTAGACACCTTCTTACACCTTAGGATGATCTTGGAATGGATGAACAACGGATGAAAGGTGGTGGTGGTGTGGCCCTTGTTCTCGGCCGAAAGGAGGGAAGAAGGGGAGGAGATGAAGTGTGTGTTTGTGTGTGTGAGATGTATGAGAATGATGATCTTCTTATAACATGTTTAAGCTTTAACCAATGGTTAATATGTCCTCATTAGTACATACAAGATCTTTAACCAAATCAAAGGAGATTAAGTGAGATCAAGTAAAATCTTGGTGGGGTCACCCTTGTGACCGTCCACTTAGGGGGGGTTCTTGGTTGGTTTTGAATGATAAGTGTCACACCCCAAAATTATCAGAGCTGGCGTGACTGGACTGGTATCTTCATTGCACAGCGGAAGCAAATAAGCTAAGACTTTTAGAAAACGAACGCCCACTAAGTACTCGACTCCACATGGTTCTCCTATTCCAACCGTGCCTCGACTTTGAAATGCAACCTGAGAAAGAAACAATGAAAAAATCAACATAAAGTTGAGCGAGTTCATAGTTTGTTTGTAAAAGATTTGAAATAAATCTTTTGAATAACCGGTTTGTGAAATATTATTGAGAAAACGAATTTAGAAATCATTTTCTTGCCAAGTTATATGGAAACTTTGCATTTGTAACGCATTATGTTCGTAAAACCATGTATTTGTAAACTCTCGTATTTGTAATGTTCGTATAACCGTCAATGCCCACCCTGACTTTGACTTCACACTCGCATAATCCTATGCTTTGAATTTGTATAAAACATGGTATGTAATTTGTAAAACCCCGGTATGAAAGCAAACAAGGAAAAGATCACCAATGGTTTGCAAGGCCACTGATATGTGTGACGGTGTAGGAAGACTCAAACCTAGCAAAGTTGTACTGGGCTCCCGGCTAGAAGACATAGTCACCACTATGGGCAGCCCCGGCCTCACGGGTGTGGGCTCGCTACACCCAAATAGATCTATCACTCATGCCCCTCGGTCCAGATACGAGGATTAATGGTCCCAAGTATCCGCCTACCCTATCACATGATCTATGGTTCTTTCCTAGGCTAATCATACCAATAGTATTGTAAGTAATCCCTTTGTAACATGTATTTTACCCCAGCCTCTAAGGCTGAACCTCCCCAGCCTCTAAGGCTGAACCTCCCCGGCCTCTAAGGCCAACTCCCTAGTCTCTCTATATTATCACCAGACGATCCATCCCTAGACATGAAAATCATTCACATTTCGATCATACGCATTTGTTTTGTAAAAACCGGTATATTTAGTATAATCCATTCGTAAACCATTTGAGTTCCTCGAATCCATTCGTAATATGATTTAGAAATATGAGTTTTTGTTCGTTCAAAAGCTTTGTATGTTCTTGCACAACGTGCTTTGTCTAAAAATATGCAGTCTTTGTTCATCAAGAACTTTGTGTGTTTTCTGCAAAACGTGCATGTCTTTCCACCCTGAAAACATTTAAAAAATGTAAAACCGTAAAAAGATGGGGTTATGAACTCACCTGGATTGCCTTGTGCAAAGCTAGCTAATTACGACTTCGTGATGTCGTTTCCAAGATGAGACTCGCTAGCGTGCATTCTACAATATTCCTAACACGGAATATCTTATAAGTTTCTAAGTAAATGCGGTAACTACACTACATGTCACCGAGCTCTACCGAATCGCTAATCGAACGATTCGACGGAAAGTTGTTAAGTTGATGGAAATGATTAAGTCATATTTGCTAAGTATCGTTTATTGTTGGTGATAACTAATAAGTCTTGAGAAGACTTAATTCTCGAGAGATTTAAAAATAAACAAATATTTATATAAAAAAATATATAAATATGTCGTAATAATCGCGTTAGCCGTCTCGAGAAATCGTACGTTTGTGTAAATATGAAAGTAATATATAACAAACTCGTGTTGTGTATCGCGTCTTATTTGATAAATATCGAAATATGTGTATATGCCGTTTAGGCGTTTGAAGTAAATATATAAGGTTATATTTACTTATAAAAGAATCGTCGAGCTTTTGACGTTTGAAATGAAATATAACGTCATGTTTAGTTGATAAGGCCTTCCAGTTGTTGATGTTGAAATAAATATGTATCTATATTTATTTTATCAAAGTATACGAGTCGTTTAATGTTTGAAATAAATATATATAATCTATATTTATTTTTGTAAAAGGAGTTGTGTTGTTTGATAATTAAAATAAATATATATACTATATTTATTTTGTTAAAAGAATCGTCGTGTTGTTTGACGTTTGAAGTAAACTACATTTACTTTTATAAAAGAATTCGTCGAATTCTCGAAGTTTAAATCAAATATAATATCCATATTTATTGTTGTGAATACTTTCCGAATCGCCATTTCTATAAATGGTAAAGTGTCGTCGAATGTAATTATATGTTTGTGTGTGTTTTTCTAAAAGATCATTTGAAACCGATAGTTTATTTTATAGTAAAACGCGATTATTTCAAGGATTTTCTCGAAAAACGGGCAGAGTTTCCTCTGTTTTTGGACGATCCCGACAATCAAAGTGTCGATATTTTAATCAAAATTCAACCAAATTCAATAATACTTATGTATAGCCAATTTATATAAATGAAATACTAAATAATCCAAGTAATTTTAACTAATAATTCGTTTATTTGATCGGTTCAGGAGCTCGGGTTCGCGTAATAAATAAAGTTATAGAAATAACATATTAGTCGCGCCGTAAATCTTTACCGAGGCTCTCGCGTCGAGACGTTGACTGGCTTTGACTGTTGACCCGAGCCATTGACCCGAACTGCTCTGTTGACTGAGTTGACTTCTGTTGACCCGAACCGCTCCCTAATCTGATTGTGTTGACCGGGTTTGACCCGGAACTGAATCTGACCCGAACCAAGTCCGTTGACCGCTGTTGACCGAGCCACTGACCAAAGTTGACAGAACCGAAATCTGACCCGAGACCCGAAACAGCCAAAATAATACCCATATCCGAGCTATATGTGTACCGAACCCGAAGCCTTGAACCATTTTGACCCGAACGAACTGTGACCCGAGGCTCCCGAACCGAACGTGATTAGATCCTGCTAAACTGAAAAGCTCGAACCATAACTGACCCGAATCGGAAACAAGTACAGCCACCATTACAAGTGGTGTCGCGGCTGCCACAGTCGGTCTCCTCCAACTCCGTCATCAACATCGCGAAACCCATCGAACCAACTCACCACCGTCGCCTCCTCTGCCGCCGCCTGCGGCGCCACCTCTGCTCCGATTCTCTCCTCGCCATGACTTTCTCTCTCCTCGCCGTCTGGCCGTCGTTTACCACCACCCGACGTTGGTGGTGGTCCATTGCTGATCGAAGAAGAATGGGGGGGCTGTGCTGTCATTGTCTGGAACAACCGCCGCCGGTAATACGACCGGCAGCCGGCCGTGTGTCTTCGTCGGAGGGAGAGAGGGGAAACGAGGGAGTGGAGAGGTTTATTTGGTGTGTGTATGAGTTGGTTGTATGTAGTAGAGAGAGAATCAAACAAGTGAATCTGTGTAATTGTTTGTGTGTATATTTGTGTCTGCTAAAAAATAAAGGGATAATCCCCTTTTATAGATGTTGATGAGATCTTATAAGATCTTGTGTGCTCCAATATTAATCTCAACAATCTTTTGTAGAGATTTATTTAGATTTTGGAAAGATTTTTATAAGATCTTGATGAGATCTTGTGCAGATTTTATAGGAAATCCTCTAATATTTTATGTGCAGGTTTAGGCTTATGGGTTTTGGGCTTGGGCCTAGGGCCCACAAGCTCAATCCCCGTGTTTAAGTGGCCAGTAATTCCTACGAGACCCGTTAACACACTCGTGCTCCGTAAAATTTAATGGCGTATGTTTATATAGCCGAAATCCCGTAAAATGTATGCCAGTAGCAGGTTGTCGTGTCCGTTCGTCAATTTCGGTGAAAATCGCGTAAAACCGTGTTGTCGTCGCTTTAATGCGTTTTCTAATCCGGTTTCGACTGTAGTTGCTAAAATTTCATTACGGAGCTAAATATAGCGTAAAATGTAAGTTCTGAAAGTGACAGGCGTCTCCGTCGCTTCCGTTTTGTTGCCGATGCGTTTCCTGCCGTCGCATTTTCAGTTCACTTTTGCATTTATGTCGCACGGAAGCCCAATAAATTCACAAAATTAATTTCATAGACATAAAATATTCGTGTAACATTCATACTTGTCGGTGTTATCAGTATTTTGTACGGTATCAGTTCATTGTCGTTTGATGTTCCGCATATTCCTCGCGAATCTTCATACGCGTACTTGTAAAGTCGGATAAATGTTCCTAGGCACTACAAAGGCCTAATTAAGTTAATTTGTGTTGTAAACACTATTTATTATCATGTTAATCGCTTGTTAATCACGTAATTAAGAGCCGTAAATCACCGGTTGTCACATTCTCTCCCTGTTAATGAAATTGCATCCTCGAAATTTAGACTACGTTAACTCCTTAGAGTTACGTTATGTGTAGGTAAATATGAATAGCATCAAAGTGGATGACCACGAAATCAAATCAAGACTTATTCGAATCATGTGAATTCAAGGACATTCCTCATCAATAAGAACCCAACGGTTTAAAAGAAATGTGTTTCAGAAATTGATGTCAAAGGAAACAAGACGCATAGATACAGTCACTAGTGTGACTAAGTTAACAGGGGTCCAACAAAGAACAGGAACTTTGACCAATCGAATTCCATATGAACGTTCACAATATGTAAATGAGTTCTAGAAGCAACAACATCCACTGGATGAACTTAGAATCAACAAGCTCAAATGTAATAGTTTGCATGAAACGCTTGATCGTGATCAGCACAAGCTGCAAGTTAGACCGACGCCACAAGGTGTCATAGAGAATGAAACAATTCAAATAAAGCGGTGATCGAACAAGTATCACCTGTGTTTTGCATGAAACGCTCAATCATGAATAGCCCAAGCTACAAGTTTATACTGACACCACAAGGTGTCGTAGTGACTTAAATATTTCAATAATAGCGGTGATCAAACAAATTCACCGTGTTTGAAATCAAATGAAAGCATAATAAAGTGAGTCTGGAAGTTGTTTCAAATGACATCATAGGATTTTCAATTGGAATAGGAACATCAAAGAAATACTGTTTTCGATTGAAGACGAAGAAGCAATAAATATCGCAAAACATTCGATCGATAATGAAAGGATCGTTAGCAGGTACACAGGAATATAGAAATAAATTTGTGTACCACTGTCTTAACACACGATTGTGTTAAGACTGCTTTAATATGACAATCAAAGCGGATTTAAAACAAATCAATAAATAGATAATTAAATACGTGCATGAGATGCGTAAACGAGATTAGCGCAAGCTTCTAATTAGTGAAAACACCACCACAAGGTTTCGAAATCAATAAACAACTTAATGGAGTCGAATACCAAACAAGTTTACCACGACTCGGAACAAATGAAGTGCTCGTTAAAATTGATTTGAATATGATGCTCCCAATACATCATATGGTGTCTTGAATCAAATATGTGTAATGAACAAGTTCAAACAAACGAACTTGGTTTCGACGCAATCCGACAATAAATACATGTATCGACAAGAAATACTTTCGGCATGGTCACAACGAAAAACCATGTATGTAACTTGAAAAGAAAAGAAATTTCAAGAAAATGTGTTGACTTGATAACAAAGGAGCCAACAATTACACTAATGCGGATCATTCGAATCACAATTCAATAATTAGGTTTAGCGAAATAATATTTGAACTTTGATGAAGCGCTTATTCGAAACGAAACCACATGCGTAACAAACGATGCATGCGTAACATTTGAATTTTTCAAGAAATGAAGCAAATGAATATTCGATATAATGAAAGAAATGATCGTGACACAATGACCATTAAGAGGAGTAGAGATACGAAGATCTACTCAGTAAATGTGAAAGTCAAAATTTCAATAAAAGAAATTTAAGGACTTTACCTGGGGTTGCATGTGATGTCCGGTTGTTAGGTGACATTACCATGGAATGTCGAACATAGCGTATTCGTCGTTATGAGTTAGGGGGAATGCGGAGACATACGTCTTCTCCTTAACGTGTTTCGTGTCGTTTGCAGGACCGCGTGCCAAACCGCCGCTTCCTGTTCGTTAATTTTCGTGCTGACAGGAATAGCATCATCGCTGAAATGCTCCACAGTGCCTTCTTGGTGACTTCACCTCGTAAGTTGTATGTGACGTACTTCAACCTCCGTTGATGCATAGCTTAAGTTTCACGTATACTTGTGCACTAGCGTTGCGTTATGCGTAGGCTGCCTGCTCAGGAAGTTAAAATATCATAGATAATATGGATAATAGTGTCTGCCCGAGTTTATATTCGCGATTCCTACATGATGACCTTTAATGAACTTCAACATAAGTTTCCGAAGGTCTTAAATGCATGTTTCCTAAACTCTCAGAGTTTTGTGCACTGTATGCAATTGTTTTTGTGTACCATGTGTAAAATACCACAATAGCGTATGTTTGAAAACAAAATTTTGACTGTTTGTTTTTCGGCAACGGTTGGAGACCATATTCGAGTACTAGGCGTTCTGTATGTATTCAAAGTCATAATGGTCTAAGTCCCAGAGAAAAGTGAGGTTTGAGCCTAGGTATCACAACAGAAACCTAATTCGCTGTAACCTGTAGCTCTCATACCAATCTGTCAAACCCCGAATTTATCAGAGCTGGCGTGACTGGACTGGTATCTTCATTGCACAGCGGAAGCAAATAAGCTAAGACTTTTAGAAAATGAACTCCCACTAAGTACTCGACTCCACATGGTTCTCCTATTCCAACCGTGCCTCAACTTTGAAATGCAACCTGAGAAAGAAACATGCGAAAAATCAACATAAAGTTGAGCGAGTTCATAGTTTGTTTGTAAAAGATTTGAAATAAATCTTTTGAATAACCGGTTTGTGAAATATTATTGAGAAAACGAATTTAGAAATCATTTTCTTGCCAAGTTATATGGAAACTTTGCATTTGTAATGCATTATGTTCGTAAAACCATGTATTTGTAAACTCTCGTATTTGTAATGTTCGTATAACCGTCAATGCCCACCCTGACTTTGACTTCACACCCGCATAATCCTATGCTTTGAATTTGTATAAAACATGGTATGTAATTTGTAAAACCCCGGTATGAAAGCAAACAAGGAAAAGATCACCAATGGTTTGCAAGGCCACTGATATGTGTGACGGTGTAGGAAGACTCAAACCTAGCAAAGTTGTACCGGGCTCCCGGCTGGAAGACATAGTCACCACTATGGGCAGCCCCGGCCTCACGGGTGTGGGCTCGCTACACCCAAATCGATCTATCACTCATGCCCCTAGGTCCTGATACGAGGATTAATGATCCCAAGTATCCGCCTACCCTATCACATGATCTATGGTTCTTTCCTAGGCTAATCATACCAATAGTATTGTAAGTAATCCCTTTGTAACATGTATTTTACCCCAGCCTCTAAGGCTGAACCTCCCCGGCCTCTAAGGCCAACTCCCCAGTCTCTCTATATTATCACCAGACGATCCATCCCTAGTCATGAAAATCATTCACATTTCGATCATACGCATTTGTTTTGTAAAAACTGGTATATCTAGTATAATCCATTCGTAAACTATTTGAGTTCCTCGAATCCATTCGTAATATGATTTAGAAATATGAGTTTTTGTTCGTTCAAAAGCTTTGTATGTTTTTGCACAACGTGCTTTGTCTAAAAATATGCAGTCTTTGTTCATCAAGAACTTTGTGTGTTTTCTGCAAAACGTGCATGTCTTTCCACCCCGAAAACATTTATAAAAATGTAAAACCGTAAAAAGATGGGGTTATGAACTCACCTGGATTGCCTTGTGCAAAGCTAGCTAATTACGACTTCGTGATGTCGTTTCCAAGATGAGACTCGCTAGCGTGCATTCTACAATATTCCTAACACAGAATATCTTATAAGTTTCTAAGTAAATGCGGTAACTACACTACATGTCACCGAGCTCTACCGAATCGCTAATCGAACGATTCGACGGAAAGTTGTTAAGTTGATGGAAATGATTAAGTCATATTTGCTAAGTATCGTTTATTTTTGGTGATAACTAATAAGTCTTGAGAAGACTTAATTCTCAAGAGATTTAAAAATAAACAAATATTTATATAAAAAATATATAAATATGTCGTAATAATCGCGTTAGCCGTCTCGAGAAATCGTACGTTTGTGTAAATATGAAAGTAATATATAACAAACTCGTGTTGTGTATCGCTTCTTATTTGATAAATATCGAAATATGTGTATATGCCGTTTAGGCGTTTGAAATAAATATATAAGGTTATATTTACTTATAAAAGAATCGTCGAGCTTTTGACGTTTGAAATGAAATATATCGTCATGTTTAGTTGATAAGGCCTTCCAGTTGTTGATGTTGAAATAAATATGTATCTATATTTATTTTATCAAAGTATACGAGTCGTTTAATGTTTGAAATAAATATATATAATCTATATTTATTTTTGTAAAAGGACTTGTGTTGTTTGATAATTAAAATAAATATATATACTATATTTATTTTGTTAAAAGAATCGTCGTGTTGTTTGACGTTTGAAGTAAACTACATTTACTTTTATAAAAGAATTCGTCGAATTCTCGAAGTTTAAATCAAATATAATATCCATATTTATTGTTGTGAATACTTTCTGAATCGCCATTTCTGTAAATGGTAAAGTGTCGTCGAATGTAATTATATGTTTGTGTGTGTTTTTCTAAAAGATCATTTGAAACCGATAGTTTATTTTATAGTAAAACGCGATTATTTCAAGGATTTTCTCGAAAAACGGGCAGAGTTTCCTCTGTTTTTGGACGATCCCGACAATCAAAGTGTCGATATTTTTATCAAAATTCAACCAAATTCAATAATACTTATGTATAGTCAATTTATATAAACGAAATACTAAATAATCCAAGTAATTTTAACTAATAATTCGTTTATTTGATCGGTTCAGGAGCTCGGGTTCGCGTAATAAATAAAGTTATAGAAATAACATAAATAGTCGCGTCGTAAATCTTTACCGAGGCTCTCGCGTCGAGACGTTGACTGGCTTTGACTGTTGACCGGAGCCATTGACCCGAACTGCTCTGTTGACTGAGTTGACTTCTGTTGACCCGAACCGCTCCCTAATCTGATTGTGTTGATCAGGTTTGACCCGGAACTGAATTAGACCCGAACCAAGTCCGTTGACCGCTGTTGACCGAGCCGCTGACCAAAGTTGACCGAACCGAAATCTGACCCGAGACCCGAAACAGCCAAAATAATACCCATATCCGAGCTATATGTGTACCGAATCCGAAGCCTTGAACCATTTTGACCCGAACGAACTGTGTCCCGAGGCTCCCGAACCGAACGTGATTAGATCCTTCTAAACTGAAAAGCTCGAACCATAACTGACCCGAATCGGAAACAAGTACAGTCACCATTACAAGTGGTGCCGCGGCTGCCACAGTCGGTCTCCTCCGACTCCATCATCAACATCGCGAAACCCGTCGAACCAACTCACCACCGTCGCCTCCTCTGCCGCCGCCTGCGGCGCCACCTCTGGTCCGATTCTCTCCTCACCGTGACTTTCTCTCTCCTCACCGTCTGGCCGTCGTTTACCACCACCTGACGTTGGTGGTGGTCCGTTGCTGATCGAAGAAGAATAGGGGGGCTGTGCTGTCGTTGGCTGGAACAACCGCCGCCGGTAATACGACCGGCAGCCGGCCGTGTGTCTTCGTCGGAGGGAGAGAGGGGAAACGAGGGAGTGGAGAGGTTTATTTGGTGTGTGTATGAGTTGGTTGTATGTAGTAGAGAGAGAATGAAACAAGTGAATCTGTGTAATTGTTTGTGTGTATATTTGTGTCTGCTAAAAAATAAAGGGGTAATCCCCTTTTATAGATGTTGATGAGATCTTATAAGATCTTGTGTGCTCCAATATTGATCTCAACAATCTTTTGTAGAGATTTGTTTAGATTTTGGCAAGATTTTTATAAGATCTTAATGAGATCTTGTGCAGATTTTATAGGAAATCCTCTAATATTTTATGTGCAGGTTTAGGCTTGTGGGTTTTGGGCTTGGGCCTAGGGCCCACAAGCTCAATCCCCGTGTTTAAGTGGCCCGTAATTCCTACGAGACCCGTTAACACACTCGTGCTCCGTAAAATTTAAGGACGTATGTTTATATAGCCGAAATCCCGTAAAATGTATGCCAGTAGCCGGTTGTCGTGTTCGTTCGTCAATTTCGGTGAAAATCGCGTAAAACTGTTTTGTCGTCGCTTTAATGCGTTTTCTAATCCGGTTTCGACTGTAGTTGCTAAAATTTCATTACGGAGCTAAATATAGCGTAAAATGTAAGTTCTGAAAGTGACAGGCATCTCCGTCGCTTCCGTTTTGTTGCCGATGCGTTTCCTGCCGTCGCGTTTTCAGTTCACTTTTGCATTTGTGTCGCACGGAAGCCCAATAAATTCACAAAATTAATTTCATAGGCATAAAATATTCGTGTAACATTCATACTTGTCGGTGTTGTCAGTATTTTGTACGGTATCAGTTCGTTGTCGTTTGATGTTCCGCAGTTTCCTTGCGAATCTTCATACGCGTACTTGTAAAGTCGGATAAATGTTCCTAGGCACTCCAAAGGCCTAATTAAGTTAATTTGTGCTGTAAACACTATTTATTATCGCGTTAATCGCTTGTTAATCATGTAATTAAGAGCCATAAATCACCGGTTGTCACAATAAGTTAGGTGATTAGTTAAAGTTCTAACTATAATAGTTAGTGTTTATGTGTATTAGGTGTTATATAGTGTGTTAGGGTGTTCGGGGATCATAACTAGCTCAGAAATAATAAAACAATGCTTCTATTGTAATTTTGGTGTTTCGTGTCACACCCCCAGAATCCACATGCGGAGTATCACCGCTGGAGGCGTGACATGACCAGGATCAAGCCACCAATCATATTGGACAATATAGTAAATTAAATAAAAGTTCAACCACACAATATAATTGGTGTTCAAAAACAAGTTAACCAAATTCAAATTTAAACAACGGAAGCATAAAATGTAAAACCAAAGCATAGGTCATAAGTTCATAAAATTTAACATGGCACCCAACGGTCCATGTCCCACAACGACTCCTCCTGCTCGTGCAAGCTCCATAGATACCTAACGACCAGCAAGGCATGTAACAAGGAGTCAACAACAAAGTTGAGCGAATTCACAGATGGTTATTTAGTTTTACAAGTTTGTTTTGAAAACCATAAGTTGTTTCGTAAATCACGAGTTAACCAGTATCTTTGTTTTCCCCAAACCAAATCCATAATCAGTGGGGGCTTCCCCATGTGAACCACAAGACCGTTACCATATCGACTACCGACGAAAGTAAGTTGTGCTCTAAGTCAATGTCTATCATCATTGACTATTTTCCATGATCCATTAGTACACGCCCGTCCTACCGGCACGGTGTGAGGCTTGTCAACCCTAATAGCGCTATTAACTAATGACCCGCTCGCCATTGGCCCGGCGATTAAGTCGATATAAAAATGAGGGACTTAATGATAGAGTTTTGTCTAGTAAGTTTTAACGTTGTTGACCTACCCAAGGAGGACGAACGTACGTATTCTACCCAAGGAGAATACGCAGGATTAATATTGGCATCCTACCCATGGAGGATGGCGGTACATATCCTACTCAAGGAGGATATGCAGGTTCCGTTTTAGTTCTTTAACCCATTCCCAACCACCGGGAATCCCATGCCTTAGAAGGAGTATGAACTCACCTTTGGTTGCTCGGTTGAACTCTTAAAATAGCTAACGGTTAGGGTTGGTCAATCATGTCCTAATATGATTACCATTTAGTTTGTTAGTAGTTTTAAATAAAACACAAAGTTCCTACACGCATCTATCACATAGCACGCACTCACGTTAACATTTCACGCCCATATAAACATCCCATCTATAACCATTCAAAAGCAAACATATGATATTGCACATAACACTTTCATTGACATATAACACGTTAGATCATTCTCAGATAACCTACCCGACATTTAGACACGCAAATTACTACTTATGTCGTTTCAGCTTTAACATTCAAAACTGGGGTGTTTTCGGGAATTTTAATAAAATAGTTAACTTACTCCAAAAATTCCCAAATTTTTACAGAATGTTTTACACGATCCAAATATTATTGTGTAAAAATATCAGGATCCAATTCATTACCAATATTTAAAAAAAAATCATTTACCGAACTGCAATCAGATTCGTCACTTTCTGACTGCAGTCCACAGAATAATTCATTTAAAATTTATCATAAGTCTGATTGATGAAATTCCAATTGGAGAATTACAATGAGATCAGTGGTCATCTACAGTACAAATTTCATGAGCTAATTCTACACATATTTCAAGTTATGATGAAAAACATAACACACATTTTCTGCAGTAAAAACACAGCTTTTGCTGCTGTACAAAACGGACCTTTAAAAATAGTAAACGACCTCAAAAAAATATGATTCCAGTGCCATTTGATTCGTTTTTCGAAAACATATAATTTAGACTTCAGAAAATCGATTTTTCAATTTATAACGGTCCGTTTACAGCCAACTGAATTTGGCTGTAAATGTTACTCAGCATGCTGTTAATCGCTTAAACGTTACTAAAACACGCACATATGATCACAACACCTTCTAACAACATCATCTTAACCATATTTCATCATGTATCATCATATTTCATCTCATGATTCAAGATTCAAGTCTTTTAGTGTTCTAGTTATTTCAACATACTACATCTTTTAACCATTAAAGTAGAAGTAAACAAGGGTTAATCAAGAACTTACAACTAGCTCAAAGCTAGGGAAGATCACTAGAGAAAAAGGATGGTTAAAAAGGGTGAGGAAAGCTATGGATGAAATTTCTTCAAGTTCTTCAAGCTTCAATCTCCATGAAACACCTTCTAATACTTTGGAATGAGCTTGAAAAGAATGGATGAAGGTTGCAAGGTGGTGGTGGTGGCGGTTCTAAGTAGAGCCGAGAGGGAGAGAGAGAGTTTGAGGGAGTGGAGTGTGAATCTTGTGAAGATGTGAAATGATCTTGCATATCATCCTACCATACTTATAATGATTCTCTAATATTATGTCCAAGATCATAAGCAAAGATCAAATAAAATATAGTGATCAAATCTTGGGAAGTAAGGTGGTGGATTTGGTGGGTCCTCTTTGGACCGTAAATGGCATGGGGGGGGGGGGTTAAGTGAAACTTTTGATGGTAAGTAGGTGAATAATAGTTCAATTCTAAGTATAAGGTTACATGTTTTAGTTAGTAGATATCTAGTGGGTGTTATGGTGTTCGGGGACCATAACTAGCCAAGAAATAATTAAACAATGTTTCTAGCAATATTTTGGTGTCCCGGGTAATGTCCGGGTGTTCGGTTAGATACTGGTTCGTTAAAGTGCTAAGTTGTTCCGTATAGTGTCTTTTATGTAACTTTTTAATTCTCAACACTTAGGGAAAGAATTCAGGACCATTTAGTCAATTTTCTGCACAAGACTAGTATGTTAAAAAGCTGAAAAATGCAGAAATCATAAAGCAGTTACGTCATCAGTTGTAATTAAGCACAGTCATTAAGCACAATTTAATATTAATTAATCGTACGGATACATGCAAGTATGAGGGTTGTCACATTCTCCCCCTGTTAAGAAAATTTCGTCCCGAAATTTAGCACGTGGTTACTGAGGAAGCTAGTTAAGTTGCGTGGTTTTCCTAGGGTGTCACATCATCCCCCCGTTGGTTCGGAATTTCGTCCCGAAATTCTGCAGTAGCTTCAGCCTCAGTAGTGGTTGCACTTTTCCTAAACAACTGGGGATACTTGAGTTACATTTGGTCTTCTCATTCCCAGGTATACTCTGGGCCACGACGGGAGTTCCAACGAACTCGAACAAGAGGTATTCTGGTACGCTTGAGAACCTTAACATCTCGATCAGTAATCTATACTGGTTCCTCGACGAATCGCAGTTGGTCGTCGATAGTGAGCTCCTTGAGAGGAACTATGAGGGTCTCATCTGACAGACACTTCTTCAGATTCGACACATGGAAAACATTGTGAACTCCGCTGAGTTCTGCCGGTAGATTCAGCTTGTAGGCCACCTTGCCAATCTTCTCAATGATTTCGAAGGGTCCAACATATCGCGGGTTAAGTTTGCCTCGTTTGCCAAAACAAACTATACCTTTCCAAGGTGAGACTTTAAGTAGCACTTGATCCCCAACCTGGAACTCGAGTGGTTTCCTTCGCTTATTAGCATAGCTTTTCTGACGGTCACGAGCTGCCGCCATTCATTGTCGTATCTGAGCAATCCTCTCGGTTGTATCTACTACAAGTTCTGGGCCTGTGATTTGACTGTCGCCAACCTATGCCCAACAAAGAGGTGATCGGCACTTCCGTCCGTACAATGCCTCGAACGGAGCGGCCTGGATACTGGTGTGGTAACTGTTGTTATACGAGAATTCCACTAACGGGAGGTGTTTTTCCCAGCCATTACCAAAGTCGATTACACATGCCCTAAGCATGTCTTCAAGGGTTTGGATAGTGCGTTCAGATTGCCATCCGTCTGTGGATGATATGCCGTGCTCATGTCTAATCGAGAGCCAAAGGACTTGTGCATAGCTTGCCACAATTCAGATGTAATACGTGAGTCACGATCAGAAAAGTTGGAGGTTGGCACTCCGTGCCTTGATACTACTTCCTTTAGGTAGATGTCTGCTAGAGTAGAAAACTTGTTGGTTTCCTTGATAGCCAAGAAGTGTGCAGACTTAGTCAATCGATCCACTATCACCCAAATAGTGTCATTTCCGCGTTGAGATCTAGGCAGGCCAGTAACGAAATCCATGGAAATTTGCTCCCATTTCCATGTCGGGATCTCTGGTTGTTGGAGTAGGCCTGATGGTTTCTGATATTCAATCTTGACTCTTGCACAAGTCAAACATTTACTGACGTAGGTTGCTATGTTGGCTTTCATGCTAGGCCACCAGTATGTAGTCTTTAAGTCGTGGTACATCTTATCCGAACCAGGATGTACTGAGTAACGAGACTTGTGCGCTTCATCCATCACAAGCTCGCGTAAGTTTCCGTAAAGTGGGACCCAGATGCGCCCTGTTACATAGTAGGCGCCGTCTTCCGTTTGTTCTAACCGCTTCCTCGATCCTCGTAAGGACTCAGCCCTGATGTTCTCTACTTTCAACGCTTCAACCTGAGCATCTCGTATCTGGGTAGGAAGACTAGATTGGATAGTAAGTTGTAACGCTCGCACACGTTTAGGTGTAGTATCCTTTCGACTGAGGGCGTCAGCCACAACATTGGCTTTGCCCGGATGGTACTTGATCGCACATTCGTAATCATTCAAGAGCTCGATCCATCGACGTTGTCGCATGTTTAACTCCTTTTGCTTGAAGATATGCTCGAGACTCCTGTGATCGGTGTAAATGGTGCACTTGGTACTGTACAGGTAATGTCTCCATATCTTAAGTGCGAAAACAACGGCTCCCATTTCCAAGTCGTGCGTAGTGTAGTTCCTTTCGTGAACTTTAAGTTGGCGCGATGCGTAGGCAATGACCTTGTCACGTTGCATCAACACGCAACCAAGTCCATGGATGGAAGCGTCGCAATAAATCACAAAATCATTTGTGCCCTCAGGCAATGAGAGGATAGGCGCGCTACAAAGTCTATATTTTAAGTGCTGAAAAGCAGATTCCTGTGCATCACCCCAACGATAGGTGACACCCTTCTGAGTTAGCGAGGTGAGAGGTTGCGCAATCTTAGAGAAATCCTTGATAAACCTTCTGTAATAACCTGCCAAGCCCAAGAATTGGAGGATTTCTGTTGGTGTACGGGGTGCAGGCCAGTTCTTGATCGAGTCTACCTTGGATGGATCAACCTGAATCCCATCCTTGTTTACCACGTGGCCTAGAAAGTGGACTTCGCGAAGCCAGAAGTCACATTTCAAAAATTTGGCATACAACTGCTCTGTTCGAAGAAGTTCCAAAATAAGCCTCAGGTGTTGCTCGTGTTCTTCCTGACTCTTCGAATAGATTAGGATGTCGTCGATGAAAACTATGACAAACTTATCCAGGTAAGGTTTGCACACTCGGTTCATGAGATCCATGAAGACCGCAGGTGCATTCGTCAATCCAAAAGGCATAACCAGAAACTCGTAATGCCCATAACGAGTCCTGAATGCTGTTTTAGAGATATCCTCGTCTCGGACTCTCAGTTGATGGTAACCTGACCTCAGGTCAATCTTGGAATAGAAACTCGACCCTTGCAACTGGTCGAATAAGTCATCAATGCGTGGAAGAGGATAACGATTCTTCACGGTCACCTTGTTGAGTTCGCGGTAGTCAATACATATTCTGAAGGTACTATCTTTCTTCTTCACAAATAACACTGGAGCTCCCCAAGGCGAAGAGCTAGGGCGAATAAAACCCTTGTCCAAGAGCTCTTGTAGTTGCGAGGACAGTTCTTCAAGTTCTGATGAAGCTAGACGATAAGGTGCACGAGCTATTGGTGCTGCTCCAGGAGCTAGCTCGATTTGAAACTAAACTTGTCGATGAGGCGGAAGACCAGGTAATTCCTCCAGAAATACCTCAGGAAAGTCACGCACAATAGGAATGTCTTCTATCTTCTTTTCCTTCGGGGATGTATCAGAAACGAGGTCTAGAATAGCAGTGTGGCCCTTTCGCAACCACTTCTGGGCCTTAAGGAAAGAGATGATGCCCACAACAGCACCACTCTTGTCGCCACGGATCACGAGGGGTTCTTCACCAGAACGAGGGATGCGGACAATCTTCTCTTTGCAAAGAATTTCCGCTTGCTGATGAGATAACCAATCCATCCCGATAACAACGTCGAAACTACCCAGAACGATAGGAATGAGGTCGATAGAAATGGTCTGATCAGCAAGAACAAGATTACAACCCTTAACTATGTGTGTTGCCTCTAAAATTTTACCGTTTGCTAGCTCTACCATGTGTTTGGTGGTCAAAAGTGTTGGGGTGTGCTTAAGCATTTGACTAACTTTTAAGGACACATAACTAGTTTCGGCACCCGAATCGAATAAAACAGTAACAAAGAAATCATCCAGAAGAAACTTACCCATCACAACGTTGGGATCGTTCCTTGCATCACCCTGACCCAGCACGAAAACGCGTCCCCTGGCTCCATTGCCATCATTGTTTCCCCCATTATTGTTTCCGTTCCCCTGATTGTTGTTGTTGTTCTGTTTCTGGTTCAACTGGGGGCAGTTTCTCTTGAAGTGACCTTCAGCACCACACTGATAACATCCCCTGTTACCCTGCTGCTGCTGCTGCTGCTGATTCTGTGGGGCTTGTGGCTGCTGTTGACGATTCTGATTCGCAGGACGTGAGCTCCTGCAATCCTTGGCTTCATGACCCAGCTTGTTACATCTCTGACAATGACCCTTGTTGCACGGCCCGTTGTGGTGCAAATTACATCGATTGCACTTAGGTTGATTTTTCCTGTATCCACCCTGACCTTGATTCCCAGAAGACTGCTGACTGGGGCTCATGTACTCATCTGTCTTTCGCTGCTGGGACTGAGACTGAACTGAAGTAGAGCCCTTGCCCGAATTTCCATCCCACTTGCGCTTGTTATAACTGGGAGCATCAGAAGTAGTAGTAGTGCTAATACGTTTGGGCAGCTTGTTCAGCTCAACTGCCTGATCAGTGAGACGATGAGCCAACCGGATGATTTGCTGAATGGTGCCAAGATTAGCTGAGGTCACGTGGCTCTGAATTTCTGGCACTAAACCCTTAAGGTACAGCTCGATACGCTTGATAGGAGGATCCACCATAGTAGGACACAAGATAGCTAATTCGTTCGATCTCTTTGTGTATGCCTCGATTTCAGACCCTGTCATCTTCAAATTGAAAAATTCCACCTCTAGCTTGTGGATGTCATCACGACTACAGTACTCTTCTTTGATCAAATCTTTGAAGTCGTTTCATGGGGTGGCATTAGCAACCGCCAGCCCTAGCAGTTGAACCTATGCTTTCCACCAGGTTAACGCAGCACCTTCGAGTGTTCCAGTAGCAAATTTCACCCTACGAGCTTCAGTGCATTCACACATCTCAAAAACGGATTCAATCTTCTCGAACCAGTGAAGAAGACCTACAGCTCCTTCGGTGCCGCTGAAAGTACTAGGTCGGCAATCCATGAATGTTTTGAACGTACATACGGGAGGCTGAGCATGTTGACCTCCTACAGGGACAGCTGCGAGTGCCTCAGCCACTCGTTCGTTGATTAGAGCCGTCAGCTGGGCTTGAGTCAAGTTGAGACGCCCACTCATGATATTCACATCGAGGGAAACACAGGTAAGAAGGGTGTCGCATAAGTGCGTAAGCATGGGATGACATGCGAGCACACAAGGTTCAAACAGCAGTTATCACGTTAACTAATGCACTATGTGAACTATCAAACAGACAATATAAACATAAATCATACCACCTATTGTGTCGAGTCTTGCACATGGAGCGAAGCGTCGTTGTGGATCGTTGAGCACTGTACAGGTTATAGTCTGGTTTTGTCAAAAAAACTTTTCCCTTTTAAAACCAAGTTCACTATAACCAATGGCTCTGATACCAATCTGTCACACCCCCAAAATCCACATGCGGAGTATCACCGCTGGAGGCGTGACATGACCAGGATCAAGCCACCAATCATATTGAACAATATAGTAAATTAAATAAAAGTTCAACCACACAATATAATTGGTGTTCAAAAACAAGTTAACCAAATTCAAATTTAAACAGCGGAAGCATAAAATGTAAAACCAAAGCATAGGTCATAAGTTCATAAAATTTAACATGGCACCCAACGGTCCATGTCCCACAACGACTCCTCCTGCTCGTGCAAGCTCCATAGATACCTAACGACCTGCAAGGCATGTAACAAGGAGTCAACAACAAAGTTGAGCGAGTTCACAGATGGTTGTTTAGTTTTACAAGTTTGTTTTGAAAACCATAAGTTGTTTCGTAAATCACGAGTTAACCAGTATCTTTGTTTTCCCCAAACCAAATCCATAATCAGTGGGGGCTTCCCCATGTGAACCACTAGACCGTTACCATATCGACTACTGACGAAAGTAAGTTGTGCTCTAAGTCAATGTCTATCATCGTTGACTGTTTGCCATGATCCATTAATACACCCCCGTCCTACCGGCACGGTGTGAGGCTTGTCAACCTTAATAGCGCTATTAACTAATGACCCACTCGTCATTGGCCCGGCGATTAAGTCGATATAAAAATGCGGGACTTATTGATAGAGTTTTGTCTAGTAAGTTTTAACGTTGTTGACCTACCCAAGGAGGACGAACGTACGTATTCTACCCAAGGAGAATACGCATGATTAATATTGGCATCCTACCCATGGAGGATGGCGGTACATATCCTACTCAAGGAGGATAAGCATGTTCCGTCTTAGTTCTTTAACCCATTCCCAACCACCGGGAATCCCATGCCTTAGAAGGAGTGTGAACTCACCTTTGGTTGCTCGGTTGAACTCTTAAAATAGCTAACGGACAGGGTTGGTCAATCATGTCCTAATATGATTACCATTTAGTTTGTTAATAGTTTTAAATAAAACACAAAGTTCCTACACGCATCTATCACATAGCACGCACTCACGTTAACATTTCACGCCCATATAAACATCCCATCTATAACCATTCAAAAGCAAACATACGATATTGCACATAACACTTTCATTGACATATAACACGTTAGATCATTCTCAGATAACCTACCCGACATTTAGACACGCAAATTACTACTTATGTCGTTTCAGCTTTAACATTCAAAACTGGGTTGTGTTCAGGAATTTTAATAAAATAGTTAACTTACTCCAAAAATTCCCAAATTTTTACAAAATGTTTTAAACGATCCAAATATTATTGTTTAAAAATATCGGGATCCAATTCATTACCAATATTTTAAAAAAAATCATTTACCGAACTGCAATCAGATTCGTCACTTTCTGACTGCAGTCCACGGAATAATTCATTTAAAATTCATCGTAAGTCCGATTGATGAATTTCCAGTTGGAGAATTACAATGACATCGTTGGTCATCTACAGTACAAATTTCATGAGCTAATTGTACACAGATTTCAAGTTATGATGAAAAACATAACACACATTTTCTATAGTAAAAACGCAGCTTTTGCTGCTGTACAAAACGAACCTTTAAAAATAGTAAACGACCTATAAAAATATGATTCCAGTGCCATTTGATTCGTTTTTCGAAAACATATAATTTAGACTTTAGAAAATCGATTTTTCGATTTATAACGGTCCGTTTACAGCCAACTGAAGTTGGCTGTAAATGTTACTCATCATGCTGTTAATCGCTTAAACGTTACTAAAACACGCACATATGATCACAACACCTTCTAACAACATCATCTTAACCATATTTCATCATGTATCATCATATTTCATCTCATGATTCAAGATTCATGATTCAAGTCTTTTAGTGTTCTAGTTATTTCAACATACTACATCTTTTAACCATTAAAGTAGAAGTAAACAAGGGTTAATCAAGAACTTACAACTAGCTCAAAGCTAGGGAAGATCACTAGAGAAAAAGGATGGTGACAAAGGGTAAGGAAAGCTATGGATGAAAGTTCTTCAAGTTCTTCAAGCTTCAATCTCCATGAAACACCTTCTAATACTTTGGAATGAGCTTGAAATGAATGGATGAAGGTTGCAAGGTGGTGGTGGTGGTGGTGGTGGTGGCGGTTCTAAGTAGAGCTGAGAGGGAGAGAGAGAGTTTGAGGGAGTGGAGTGTGAATCTTGTGAAGATGTGAAATGATCTTGCATATCATCCTACCATACTTATAATGATTCTATAATATTATGTCCAAGATCATAAGCAAAGATCAAATAAAATATAGTGATCAAATCTTGGGAAGTAAGGTGGTGGATTTGGTGGGTCCTCTTTGGACTGTAAATGGCATGGGGGGGGGGGGGTTAAGTGAAACTTTTGATGGTAAGTAGGTGAATAATAGTTCAACTCTAAGTATAAGGTTACATGTTTTAGTTAGTTGATATCTAGTGGGTGTTATGGTGTTCGGGGACCATAACTAGCCAAGAAATAATTAAACAATGTTTCTAGCAATATTTTGGTGTCCCGGGTAATGTCCGGTTTTTCGGTTAGATACCGGTTCGTTAAAGTGCTAAGTTGTTCCGTATAGTGTCTTTTATGTAACTTTTTGTACACTTTTAATTCTCAACACTTAGGGAAAGCATTCAGGACCATTTAGTCAATTTTCTGCACAAGATTAGTATGTTAAAAAGCTGAAAAATGCAGAAATCATAAAGCAGTTACGTCATCAGTTGTAATTAAGCACAGTCATTAAGCACAATTTAATATTAATTAATCGTACGGATACATGCAAGTATGAGGGTTGTCACATTTCGGGTAGTGTCCGGTCGTTCGGTTAGATACCGGTTCGTTAAAGTGTCAAATTGTTTCGTTTAGTGATCTTTAAGTACCCTTTTGTGACACTTTTAATTCCCGACACTTAGGAAAGCATTCAGGACCACTTAGTCATATTTTTACATGTTACTAACTTGTTACAATGCTGAATTTTCCTGAAATATGCTGAAATATGTAAAATTCAGTATTTAAAGTGTGTTCCGATTGCTTTTTAGTGCATATTTTAGCTTCCGGAAAGTCTATATGTTAACCCTTGTATCCATACTTGGTTTTAATGTATTTTAGACTTTGGGCCTACTCCTAGGTCCTAATTCCATTATCTGACTGCTTTCTGCAGTGTTGCTGACACAGTGTGTCTTACCGGTGAGTTTACTAGTATTTCTGACGCAACGCTAACAGTAATGCATAAAGCAATATTTGAAGTATAAAACGTGCATGAATTCACAAGTATAGCATGAAATCAGACGATGTTGACATTTAAGCACATAATTGCAGATATTAAATAATAATTAATCTGTACAGAAATTACCGGTTTTGTGCCAGTTGTCACAAAAGTCTGGCAAAAGATAGCATCTGCTGATGAAGAATGCCTGAAGTCGCAAAGGTCTGTTATGGGCCAACAGATGTCAACGAACAACAGATGATATTCAAAATATGCTGCTCAACAGAGGTTTTCATAGTAACAGTGGTTAGGCTAATAGCAAATGTTGGAAATTTTTTAGGCTATTACATGTTGCTCAATAAGCGAACATTTGTAGTTACAATCTTTCTATAAGCATGCTGCTGACATCATTCTTCTCATTCTTATGAAACAACTGTTTATCCTAACGACTGTTGATTTACTACTGCTAAAAACAAATGTTTTTGAAACCTCTGCTTGGCTAAAAATTCATCCACCGCTGAAAGGTATCGTCTGTTGTCATAACTTCTGTTTATCCTAATGACTGTTGATTTACTATTGTTTCCAACCTCTGTTGTTGCCCAACAGATGTTTCCAAACAATTTGTCATCCATTATTATAAGTGCTTAGGTTAAAAGCATGATGATGAAAGCATTCTTCTCATTCTTATGAGAAAAAAGTTTGTTATTCTACTACATATATTTCCATTTCTATTTTATCTTCTTCCATTTTGATTATCTTAACTGTCACAACAATCATAACTTCTGTTTATGCTAACGACTGTTGACTTACGCTGTTCCTAACTTCTGTTGTTGGCCAACAGAGGTTTCCAAACAACTGTCATCCATTGTCACAAGAGAGGTTCTCACGTGGACAGATGTTACCCGTTAGATATTTGTAACTATTGCCACGTCAGCATTCACTTAGTTACAAAAGTGTTGGTTATATACAATTTGTAATAACAATAATACTTATACCTTACTTAAATTAATTAACTACACATTATGTTACCCTTATGTAAATATCATAAATCAATGACGGTTGTTTGTGTAACTATATATTAAATCAGTTGAAATTTGGGGGAACGAACAGTTTTGTGCATACAGACCATCATTACACATCAATAACTATCATCTTTCAAATCTTCACCCAAAATACTTCTTCATCACTATGTTCATCTAGGGTTCAACATTCATCGCCGTCTTCTTCTACGACAGACTTCAATTGGCCGATTTCATTGTTGATTTACTAAGAACAGGTATGTACATTCAACTTATGATGAAGTTTGTAGTTTTTTTGGTCTTAAATGAATCGAATCATTGTAGATATACCATTATAGACAGTTACGAATACAAATAAAAAAGGATTTAGTGAAGTAGTTGTATTATTTATGGAGAACATGTTAAAGGATCAATATTTGGAAAAAAATTCAGTAGATAATCTCTGTTTCAGGCATAGATATTAGCCGATGTTAGTGTTTATCATAAAATCTAGATTCTCAGTTATATAGTATCGTTAGGGTTTATTCAATGCAGTTTTAGAAGTTTTCTTTTTGTACGAGTAATATACTCTATTTCAGTAGATATTTTCTGTTTCAAGGATATATAAAATCCCGATTTTATGTTCTTTGTTTTCAAGATTTACTGAGTAATACTTACAAGGAATTCTTGGTACTGTTTTAATGTTTATGCTTTAAATTCATGTTTATTTGTCTTACTAATACATTAGGATCTGTTGAACAGACTTTGCTCCAACAGACCTTATCATCTGTTGATCATGATCTATTAAAGCTATTCTGTTAAACATCCTTTGTTGAACTGCATTATCTGTTCATCCACAGCAGACGTTAGCTTCATCATAGTTTTGTATTCATCAGCAGAGGTTCTCTTTGGCAGACGTTTGGTTCAACAGTCTTTGTGTTTATCAGCAAAGGTTGTTTGGTTCAACAGACATTCTCTATTTCAGTAGATATTCTCTGTTTCAGGGATATATAAAATCCTGATTTTCTGTTCTTTGTTTTCAAGATTTACTGAGTAATACTTGCAATTTTTTATTTTTTGTCTGTTTAGTTTCTTTCAGATTTATTTTTTTTTATGATCTTTTCTTTCCATGTTGATTTCTTACTTTTTTTAAAATGATTTTGTGTTGTCATTGTTTTTTGTTTTTTGTTTTTTGTTTTTTGTTTTTTGTTTTTTATTTTCATTTTATTTGTTTCCGGATTCATCATTGTAACTTTTAAATATTTTGAACTTTGTATCATTATGGATGTCTTCTTTTTTCAGATTCAACAGGAAAACAGGGAGAATGTCTTTCTACAAGTGTTTTTCATCACTCACCAAGGAATTCTTGGTACTGTTTTAATGTTTATGATTTAAATTCATGTTTAATTTGTTTTACTAATACGTATTTTGAGATGCTTATCATTGATTTATTGCGTATGTGTTTATCTCACAGGTTATACTCGAACTCTTTTGCAAGACATGGTTATCATCTGCTATTGATAACAACAATGTTGTCATAAGGTGTGTGAATGATAAGACTTGGTTGGTTAATTTTGCCGGACACAATGGTCGTTTTGCTTTCATGGAAGGCTAGGAAAAAGTTGTTGCTGATCTTTCTTTATCCTAAGGAACGGTACTTGTATTTAGGAAAATCGGACCATATACTCTTTTGCTGACACATTTTATGAAGGTGGCACCTTATCTGCATTGTCAGCAAAAGTTTGTTATTTTCAGTGCTATTTCATCTTTTGTGGATAAAAAGTATATTGAGTCTTTCTGCCATTTTGTTAATGAAAATACAGTTGAATGTTTGGTAAGTTATAGTCATATCTATTTCTTCATGTTTTTAAATAGAGTAGATTATTTTTAAGGATGTTAATGCTAACATTTTTTATTGTAGCTTCTACCCACCGATTTTGTGAAGAACACTATTGGTGTTTCTAAGCTGAAGGGAGCGATGCAGGTTTATATCAATGCGTGGAATTGGTTTGATGTTTTTATTGAAAAAGATCCTATAAGCAAGTGTTATTTCTTTGGTGATGGATGGAAGAAGTTCGTAGGTTTTAATGAAAAATGTGTTGTTTCTATAAGATACATTTTCTACTACAACTTTCATTTGACACTCTTTGATGTAAATCGATGTGAAGTTTTGGTACCTAAAGCTGCAATGGAAAATACGGCTGGTGGTGTTGATACGCCTTCTGCTCAGACTTCTAATGCTACTCCTGTAGTAGTTGAGTTACCTGATAACCAATCAACCTTTAATGATGAATCTGATTCACTGGACGAGGATAGTGATTATCATGACTCAAGTGATGGTACTTCTGGCAGTGACGTTTCTATGGATGATGTTTCTAATGATGAGGACGATGAAGATAGCGGCGGTTCTTCTGATGATGCTAAAGATGATCCTGATTATCATCTGGTACAGTTTGTATGGAAATTTGACTGTCGCTTTGTAAGTTATGTAATCTATTCATTTTATGCATCTGTTAGACACGTTTAGTAGATTTGCTAATGTTATTTTAAAACCATGTATATCTTCATTGTAATATTTCCAAAATTTTTATTTATAAAATTTAAAATAAAGTATATAAAAACTTATGTTATTAAACGAATAGATCTGGGTAAGTTGACCGCTAGAAAAATGAGGTATTTTGGCAACCGTAGGAACCGTTTAATAATTATAATAATAAAAATACATTATATTTGAACCTACTCAATTTTTAATGAAACTTGGTTCAAAATGTAGACACAAATATTCTCGTTCTAATGTATATTCATTGTTTTATAAAACATCATATTTTAAAAGTTAAAAGTGCCAAATGAGTGAAGCAGTTAAATTAATTATAATATATATATTAAATAAAATAATAAAATAAAATTAATCTAAATCTAACAATTGAGAATCTCATCCTTTCTCCACGTGTATTGCTTAGGATCATATCAACTTTTGTTTGGCGTGTACTCCAAGGGGCATTTCAAAGTATAAATAGGAAACAGTAGACAACCTTTCAATCTGCTTTTTCTTTCCACTCGATCTCTCCCTCTACTTTTATAACTTTCTTTAGTAATTCACCCATATTACTACAAAACCCTACCCCATTTTAAGTATTGTAACCCCTGATCACTAAGTCGATACCTTGTCCGATTGATTTAGGACCCACCAACGTATGCAAGGCTCTGCCCGACTAAGTACGTTGGGGTTCTGTCTCGTGACATATTGATAAAGTTGATTGGGTTACTATACTTAACGCAAGTGCATGACATATTTTATTAAATAGTTCAGGAGTTATACCCAAAATATAACAACTCTCCTAAAACACCCCGTATACGAAAAAAGGTCCCGAAATACCTTTATATAATTAAAAATAAAATAAAAATAATTATTTAAGTCTGTCGCGGGGCGCGACAGAGTGGTCTTGATTCTACGCGGGCCGCGAGCGCCTTGACACCAGACCTCCTCCGGTGCTGCCACGTGTCACACGCGTGTCGAGTCTAGTGGCCGAGTCAGCCAAGCTAGGGCCTACCCTAGTTGGCCTCGCGGGCCGCGAAGCCCTCTTCTGTTTCCGTCACGGGGCGCGACGCCATGTCTGATCAGCCCTATAAATTGAGTCGAGAGGCTCAGTTCACAAATCGTTCAAAACTTTCAATCTCTCTCTAATTTCTATAGAGCAATTATAATACCCGGGCATTATACCCCCCCTAATTAGCAAAGCTCTGCCTCGTTGTAACTATTTTAACCCCCGGTTACATATTAGATACGATGCCCGATTGATCTAGTGCTCCGTAACCGCTGTCGAGGCTCTGCCTGACGTAGTCGTTGGAGTTCTGTCTCGGGGAGGTTATAACTAATGTAAATTTGGGTTATTATACTAACGCGTGTGCATTAATTTAAATTTATAGATTATAACCAGGAAGCCACAGGAAATTTCCTAAGATAGCAATGTGAGTAATCCTTCTTTTTGTGTAAACCTTTTTGTGAGTAATCACCTTTTTATAAACTGTTTTTACAAAACCTTAAATATTTTACAATTTAATTAAGCAGTGATTGAGTCTTTGTAATTCTTCAATTACTGCCGGTATGTTAGGGTTTTGTATACAAAATGTGGAACACGTTACCATTGGACAAAGAGTTAGCCAATGGGTAATATGACCCACCAGTCAGGATTGACAATACTGAATGAGTAATTGTGTAGATTTAAACATTGTAATCGCTCTCAATACTGTTAAAGGATAAAACTCTTTTTGATTAAACTGGGATTCACTCGCCAGTATTTCTTGCTGATAAAACTTTTAGAACGCGTTTCAGGTAACTTAGTACGAAGCTAATAGAAGCCAGCTGGAGAGCACTGAAGGCTTAGAAAAGTGGCTATAAAAATTACCTATATAAAAAGGAGTTTTTGTTTTCAATAATTAGGGTTTATCCCTACAAATGTACTGTTAAATAAACCTAGGTTTTATCCCAATGATTTATTATTATAAAATGCTTGGTGTTTAACTCTGATAAAAATATTTCCTAACTACGGTACTGATGAAAATTTCCGCTGCCAAATTAATAAACACCATTACCATCTGACTGGTTCGCGGCTCCCTCTCCCATGATGGGGCCAGGGGCTGTGACAGAAGGTGGTATCAGAGCCACTGGTTTAAGCCATCTAGGTGTTCTTTTCATACCTAAAACTTAAACCTTATGTTAGGAAATTAACGTGACAATTTATGTGTTATTCTGTGTAGATAAATTTTAATATTTATATTATGATTTTTATGTATTTTAACAAATTTTGAGTTCACAGTATGAATAACCAATATAATTAAAGGTACCCAATAGGCTACCTAGGCAAATATATTAGGTCTCTAATAAGAACACCGTACTATTAATTGCATTAAGTTTGTAATGTCAAAGTTTCCACTTCAACCCTAATAATTCTCCAGCCTTAAACCCTTGCCAACAATTTCTAAAATTCGTCCACTACAATCCTAATTTGGCAGTAGCCATCTTAAAGAATAATAGTTATTTTCTTTCTTTTTTCGTCGGATGCCTTCAACCGCTTTTTCTAATAATATATGACTTTTCCTCGAATTAATAATACATGCCAAAATTTTCTTTCGTTTCATGATGTTTAGTTTCGTTCAAAAATACATTTTATCTGCTAAAAATAATAATAATAATTGTAATAAAATAAAATAACCATCTCTTTGCTTACATAATGTATAAAACGGTATATCCTATATCGTAGAAATTTAAGTATATATATAGACATGCAAATTACATAAAACACTTATAATATTTAACTATATAATAATATTGACTAAATATAAATATTTAGTTATATAATAATATTAAATTGATAATAATATTAACATATAATATTATTATCTAAATTCTAATAAATGATTCCAGAAAATGCCATGGGTCAACACCATATTAATCTTAAAGAAAATCTATAGTAAAAGTTAAAAAAAAAAGGAAAAAAAGAAGAAAGTGTTATAAAGAAATTATTTATGGTGACTCTCCACGTTCTTAACTTCCATCTCTTATTTACTCTTTTATTAATAATATGACCTATATATAGAGGTCCTTTGTATTTGATATGAAATACTCGATGTCAATAAGAATGATCTCATTCTCCATATTTGTTTATCTACATGATTTATATTCTTATGTTTATCGTGTATATTGGTCGCTAATAGACCGTTGTTTTACAACACGTTATCAGCACGAGAGTGCTCTTATCAAAACCTAATCTCCATCCATGATCTCTAGTAATTTCCGAGCGTGAGAATTTGCATACAACCGTTTGAACATCGTTTCAGTTGACAAAGATATTCCAACAGCCCTTGTTCCGATGCACTGCTACAACCATCACACATCATCAACATCTTTTAGACTAGTTTTCTAATTCAAAAATCAGGTACTATTCTTAACTTGAAATCTCTATGTATTTTATGTATGCATTTATGCATTTTAGAAATCTTGTATCGATTATAACATATAGCGGCTGGACCTTGTAACCTAAATCTAAATAGAAGAAGATGATCTAAAGGAATATAATGGTTTTTATATTGATTCAGTGAAAAATAAATAAATAAATAAATATATAAATAAGAAGGTTCGGTCATTGTGTGAGGAAGACATGAACTCGAATCCCTTGATCCACAGTAAATTGTTGCAGAGGATAAAAATGTAAAGGGCGAGATTTTCTGTTTCACACGGAAAGCGAAAGAACAAAGGCTTGGCCTTTCAAATTTATCAAATTAAATTCATATATTAAATAAGAAGCTATTTAATAAAACGTTTACACTTTCCTGTATGTTTGTATAAAATGACCCCTATTACTTTGTGTTATTACTCTATTTTTATATTTCTAGCCACATCCAAATTTCTGTTTTATATTTATATGCACATCTAAATTTGTTAACTAGGGTGACCAAAGATTCTACAAAACTACAAAATTTATTGATATTTTTTCATAATTGATTGATCCATTAACACTGTTGTTAATTAAAGTTGAGTTATATATTAATTCATTCGAATAATATGCTTTTGTTGGATAGTAACTAATATAGATTGATGGTTTATCATCTATTCAACAAATCTTAAGGTGATATGATAATGTTGGAGTTATGATCTCGACCATTGGATAATTTGTTTCTTATATTGTTTTATGGTTTCCTAATTATTTAAATAAGAAAAATAATAATTTGTTTATATATTCTAGCCTAGTGTTGGTATGAACATATTCAGGTCTACACATGCATACACATGCTCAAACATGATTACATACATCATCTATAGAGAAATTTTTAATTTTCTATGCATCCGTGTTTTGTCAGTGATAATTTTATTTTTATTTTAGAGAAGTCGAGTGATTTACAAGTGAAGCAGTATTGTGATATCCATGCCTAAAATTTTGTATTCACTTATTGATTATAGTATTTGGCGTACTTTTAATTCCAAAGTTATAGGCATTTGGTTTAACTAAAAAAAAAAAATAATAACAATAATAATATCTTTTTATTTCATCAAAATTAGAAATTTTTGTGCTAACAATTGGTTTGGAATGCATTTGCATAAAGATGATTTGTGTAAAACATTTACTGGGTTCAAATATGAATTCAGTTTGCATACATACATACATACATACATATGTGTAACCTATTATTCATTTATGATTTCATAATGTTTTCATTAACTTTTTCTTTCATGAAAAAACGATATCTTTAAAATCACGTAGTTGTTATTGATAACAATAGAGATTGATCTATAATGGGTTTTATTGGAAAATTATGGTTTGTTTTATATAGTGCCATATATAATGGTATTTTATTATATTTGGAGTTTTATAAACATATTATAAAGCAAATAAAAGACAGTTAATTGTCTTATTAAAAGAGTATAAACATGTTTAGATGTGGCATGTGAAACGTCGTACTACTTGAATTTCATTATTAATTTATAAAAGGTCATAATATTTAAACCGGTTACATTACTCAGTCGTGAAAAGATCCTTTATAAGGACAAGCTAGATACAACTGTTTGCTAATTTTTTTTATGAATGCTTATGGGTCACTTAGTTGATGATGATAAAATACAGAAAGATCTTTTTAATGATTTTAGTGTACAATTATGAGTATTGCAATTATAGATGATTTCTTCCATTATTACTATCATGGAATAGTACAAAGATTCTTAGATAAGACCCTTAAAGTGTCGTACTAACGTGTTTCATTATTAAGTTATGAAAAGTCGTAACATGTTAGACCGGTAATATTATATGACTCGGAGATATAATTACATCTTAATTTTTTTGTTATGTGGAGCGAAGTTTATTTATAAGAAAAAAATGAATATAATTATTTTCATTTGTCACGTCTAAGATATGCTCCTGCCAAGAAAAGTTTAAAATGATTTCATATCCATGTGACCAAGTAATAATGAGAAGCTATGAAGCTATTTTTTTTGTTCTAATTCATTCCCTGAAGTAAATGTGATTACACAACGATCATTGATAATGTCATGATCATAGAGATAATTGAGAAATTTGTAATGGTCATATTAACTATGAGATTGATCATCAGAAATGCAACGGTGCTTATGTTAATAATGAGATTGACCACCATAAGTGGTAAAATAAGGGAATAATAATATGAGAATAATATATGGAAATAATGATGGTGATATAACATGATAGTTTCAAATGATATACATGATTATCTCGTGGCTTACGTCTTATACTAGCATAAGTGCAAGTAGTATATATACGATCAAAAAACCAGAAGTTTATTGATCATGATTATTTACTTTATTGGCATGACCGGTTAGACCACACCGAGTCAATGATGATGTGAAACATAATGAAGAACTTGAAGGTTCTTCTAGTTGATAACATGTATTGTTTGCTCTTGAGGGAAACTATGTATTTGCCAATTAAGGGTGTGTATCCCTAAATATTCTGGAAGTGATTAAGTGATATGCATATCCCAACATGATACCATTTAGTGTTTTAAATCGATGCATCGTCTAAATAGTTATCAAATCCACAACCTGAAGTTTGTGTGATTGTGGCTTAGTAAATGTGATAGCAAGCATATCAAACTAGATTAGTATATTTATTTGATAATAGTGAATTTGATTCTAATGTGTGCAAAATGCAACATATAAATTACATCAATTGTGGCATAAAACTAACTCTTTTTTAGTACTAATGTTGGAAAAAGTGTGTTTTTGTCTTCCTTTTGTATTTTCAGGATTAAATGAGCTCAAATTAACAAAAGAAGCAAAAAGGCAGCTAAATCTAACATAAATACAAGAAAAGGAACAAAAGTGGCATGTCCGACCTCCCCGAAAGCATCTTCCCAAGCAAAACAAGATAACAGAAGGCTGAACATGCCCCGTGCTCAATGAACACGGGGGCGTGTCCAAGTGTCAGCATAAAAGACAAAGTTGTAGAAGCTTCCATCGCCCACCACGGGGCCGTGCTCAGCGGACACGGGGCCGTGGTCAACTATAAGATTCGCAGAATCCAGGAAAATCTTGATAGTACAGATATGCTTCTGCACACGGGGTCGTGCCCAGCGGACACGGGGCCGTGGTCAACTAATGCAGACAAAAGCAATTAATGAAGACAGAGAAGAGGATGGACACGGGGCCGTGCCCGAGCTTCTGTTCAGCCTATAAATATGAGTGTTTGGCTCAATCTCAAACCATCCCTTGGCGCACCACCTCTCTCACACTTCACCCACCACCCACCACCATCACAACATCATCATCCACCACCATCATCCATTGTCCATCATAGAGTGTGTGAGTCGTCTCGGGATCCAAGATTGATCGTAAGAGTTCTTGACAATCAAGGCCATGTTTGCCTAAGTCTCTTACATCACTTGGTGAAGACAAAGTGTCTAGTGTAATACTTTTTATTTTTAATCTTTTCGCACTTTTTAATTGGTTATGTATTAATGACTTTAATAACTAGTTTCTTATGTTGAAGGTGATTTTTCCTTATCGTTTGTCTGTGGTGTCTTGGCATTATTTTACTGTCTATATAAAATAAAATATTTTCACCATTCATATCTCCACGGTCTATATGGAGGTATGTTGGCTACCTGGTCGGGGGTTAAGGGAACGGTTTGGTAAGAGTCTTGCCATTGTTCAGTGTATAGATCCTGCTAAGGACCTAGGTCAAATTTAGTAGGACCTCCTTCAATACTTAACGGTATTGGATGGCGGGGGTCCAAACTCTTTGACCCCCTCATATGTAAGCTACTATTAATACAATAACCCGGCTATTTAGGACTGTATCCCTGCTGACCCAGGCTACTTAGCCGAGGGTAACGTCGCCTTCAAAAGAGGTGCCTACCATAATATGCATTAATAACTTAATTAATTATCTTTCAATAATCCAACCCTTTTGGATTGTATCCCTTCTGACTCAAACTACTGGGTTGAGGGTAACGTCACCTCCAAAAGAGGGGCCTACTTCAATAACTAAGATAATCTCTTAATAAAGTGCAAAAGTGCGGAAATAATCAAAGGTTACACTATACACGAGTCAAAACCAAGTGATTCATCTTGTCTATCTGTTTTTCTTTTATTTTTATTTTTCAGCATTTTAGTTAGTTTTTATTTTTCTAGTTTAAAACCTTTTTCTAACTTTTTGATTTGATTAGACGTTGAGGATAAACCGGTATTAAAAGCTCTTGTGTCCTTGGACGACCTCGGTATCTTACCAACACTATACTACGCTCACGATGGGTGCACTTGCCCATATGTGTGTTTAGTGTTAGTAAATATCGTGTTTTATAAATTTAAAACTTGGCTAAAAAAAGTGTAAAAGGGCTTAAAATATACTTAAACTTATATATACACTTCACACGCATCAAGTTTTTGGCGCCGCTGCCGGGGACACAAGGATTTTAAGAAAGCTTAAAATCGACTGCCTAATCAGTTTTTCAAAACCTTTTTAAAACGCGCGCACATTTTTCTGCATTTTAGTTTAGTTTTGCATTTACAGTAACCTGAACACAGGCCGTGCTCACTGAACACGGGGCCGTGCTGCAAATTTTTCATAAAACACCCAGTAACAGTAGTCTGACCATGGGCCGTGCTCACTGAACACGCCCAGTGCTCAACGAAATCAGTAACTTTAATTAAAACGCCCAGATACAGATTCTGTACATGGGGCCATGTCCACTGAACACGGGGCCGTGTCCAGCCTCTGTTTCCGTTTTTATTTTTGTTTTCTGATCTCGAGACTTGGTTGTGGTCTGCTGAGTGATTCTTATGGATCAATACTCAGGAGGTTACAACTACACCTATGAGGAGGATGATTATAGGAATAACTATTGCACTAATTGTGGTGACCTGCACTCGGTTCAATATTGTAACTTATATCAACCGTCCACTTCATACACCTACTATGAGGAGCCCAAGTACGAGCCATCAACTTCATACACATCCTATGAAGACTAAAGGTATGAACCTCATCCCTCATACTCATATTTTGATGAACCAAGGTATGAGCCTTCATACTCATACTTTGAGGAGCCAAGATATGAGCCACCACCTTCATATGCTTACTATGAGGAACCATGGCATGAACAACCCACCTCATATGAGTATTATGAAGAACAAAACTACGACTCTTATCCATCATATGCTTACAATGAAGAACAATGGTGTGAACCATCTACTTCATATGGGTATTATGAGGAACAAAGGATCGAACAACCGGATTCAAGCTTTGAAAATCCCGATCCTTACTCTATCATCGAAGTGACCGATAGGATATTAGAACACCTTAGAGTTATCGATCGCTACATAAAAGAATCTCGCGCAAGGGAAGAGGAGTCCCGCGCAAGAGAACAATTAAATAAAGAAGAGATAACTGAAAGTGTAAAAATGGAAGAACAAATAAGTGAAGAACCGACACATGAGTTAAACAACGAAAAAGGTGAGTCCGACAACGCTAAAATACAAGAAGAGTCTAATTTTGAAGAAATTAATCTCTTGTCACCTTCTTTTGAAAATCGTTGTTTAGTTTCCACTCATGCTAAGTTTTTGAAAGAGTTAAACACTAACACTAAAATTGACGAAACGGTAAGTGTTAAGTTAACTATTGATCAAACCTCACTAATAAAAGAAGACCCATTTGAAATTAACATTACACCGGTTCCATGTTTCTTTCAAAATTCGTTTATTAGTAATGTAACAATTGATAAAGATCTTTGTGTTAACATAATGCCTAACTACATTTTCGAAAAATTAAGTATTAGTGATTTTTCTCCACTTCAAATACCCATTTTTCTATCTAATCGGAAAATAATAAAATCAATCGGTGAAGTTGAGGATGTCTTGGTTCAAACAAATCAAATGGTAATCCCAACCGACTTTGTCATCCTTGATGACGCTCCTCTAGTGTTGGGACGACCCTTTGTAAAAACTCACGAAGCTTTGAAAAACCGGAAGTTCAACAATCTACCTCTTCAATTAGGGGCATTTAAAAAGAGTGTCGATCTTGAGTGGTCAATGAAATATCCATTCGGCAATAATGACCCCCTAATTAAAGATGAAGATGAACCACCCGATACAAGTGAAAAGATTGACCACTTTGTTGAAGAAGAGGTCGCCATAGAACAAACTTTTAAAGTTCTTGATCAAAATGAGCAACCAAATAAGGAGTCTCCTAAAGACTCACCTCTTGAGCTCAAAGAACTTCCAAAAGGTTTGGAATATGCTTTTCTAGACAAAGATGGTAAATTGCCTGTAATTATTTCGTCTAAATTAGATAGTTTAGAAAAAGAAAAATTAATTAGTCTTTTGAAAAAACATAAAAATGCGATCGCTTGGAAGCTTGTAGATATTAAAGGAATAAGTCCTTCCATGTGTACGCACAAAATTTTAATGAATGATGATTACAAATCAGTAATACAACCACAACATCGAGTAAATCCAAATGTTCAAGAAGTGGTTAAAAACGAAGTCATCAAATTACTTGACGCCAGACTTATTTATCCTATCTCCGATAGTCCTTGGGTAAGTCCCGTCCATGTAGTTCCAAAGAAAGGAGGTATGACGGTAATAACTAACGAAAAGAATGAATTAATACCAACAAGGACCTTCACAGGATGGAGAGTATGTATAGATTATAGACGATTAAATGAAGCAACAAGGAAATATCACTTTCCTTTGCCCTTCATTGATCAAATGTTAGAAAGATTATCCGGTCATAAATTTTACTGTTTCTTGGATGGTTTTTCAGGTTACTTTCAAATCCCGATAGCACCCGAAGACCAAGAAAAGACAACCTTCACATGTCCCTATGGAACTTTTGCTTATCGACGCATGCCGTTTGGCCTATGTAATGCCCCTGCAACATTCCAACGTTGCATGGTAGCCATCTTCCATGACATGATAGAAAAGACAATGGAAGTCTTCATGGATGACTTTTCTATCTTTGGGGATTCATACGACCAATGCCTCGATAAACTTGAACTAATGCTATCCCGATGTGAGGAAACTAACCTCGCCCTTAACTGGGAAAAATGCCATTTCATGGTAACAGAGGGAATAGTACTCGGTCACAAAATCTCAAGCGGAGGAATGGAGGTGGATCGAGCCAAAATAGATACCATTTCTCGACTACCGCCCCCATCCTCCGTTAGAGCTATCAGAAGTTTCCTAGGGCATGCCAGATTTTATAGGCGGTTTATCAAAGACTTTTCTAAAATTTCAAGGCCTCTAACAAAATTACTTGAAAAAGATGCTCCTTTCATCTTTGACAAGGATTGCAATCAAGCATTTATAACCTTAAAGGAAATGCTAGTCAATGCACCTATCATGATAGCGCCTGATTGGAAATTCCCTTTCGAAATCATGTGTGATGCTAGTGACTTTGCAGTTGGAGCTGTCTTGGGACAAAGAAAGGAAAAGCATTTCCACCCAATTTATTATGCTAGTAAAACACTTAACGATGCACAAGAAAATTACACAACAACTGAAAAAGAATTACTAGCTGTGGTATTTGCTTTTGATAAATTTCGTTCTTATCTTGTTCTTTCTAAAACTATAGTCTATACAGATCATGCTGCCATTCGATATCTCTTCAAAAAGCAGGACGCAAAACCACGTTTGATTCGGTGGATTCTACTCCTCCAAGAAATTGATATTGAAATCAAAGATAAAAGAGGAGCAGAAAACACCGCAGCAAATCATCTTTCACGCTTAGAAGACCCAGCTTTGGAGGCAACCAGGGACGAGCAAATCAACGAAAAATTTCCAACGGAGTCCCTAGAAATGGTGGAATACAAGGAAGAACCATGGTACGCCGACTATGCTAACTACCTAGCCAGCGGTATAGTCGCTAAGGGTTGGCCACATCATCAAAGAAAAAATATCTTTGCAAATGTGAAACACTATTTTTGGGAAGATCCATATCTTTTCAAAATGTGTGCCGACCAACTCATCAGACGATGCGTACATGGTAGCGAAGCACGAAGAATTCTCCGCCATTGTCATGAAGGTCCATACGGAGGGCATCATGGTGCCGCTAGTACCGCACGAAAGGTATTTGATTCAGGATTTTATTGGCCAACCATCTACAAAGACGCCCAAAGTCTTGTCAAGACATGTGATGGTTGCCAAAGAACAAGTAATATTTCTTCCAAAAATGAAATGCCACAAAATGGCATTCTTGTTTGTGAAATTTTTGATGTGTGGGGACTCGACTTTATGGGACCTTTCCCACCGTCAAAAGGAAACAGATATATACTTGTGGCAGTAGACTACTTGTCTAAATGGGCCGAGGCCGAGGCACTTCCAACAAATGATGGAAGAGTCGTGGTAAGATTTCTGAAGAAATTATTCTCTCATTTTCGCACACCTAAAGCACTAATAAGTGATAGAGGTACCCATTTTTGCAACCATCAACTTGAAAAAAATTTAACAAGATATGGGGTCTATCACCGGGTCTCAACAGCATATCACCCTCAAACAAACGGACAAGCCGAAGTGACTAATAGAGGTTTAAAACGAATACTCGAAAAAACCGTAGAGTTAAATAGAAAAGAATGGGCAGATAAATTAGATGATGCTTTATGGGCTTTTCGAACTGCTTATAAAACAACAATAGGTAAAACCCCATATAAGCTTGTCTATGGAAAAAGCTGTCACTTGCCAGTAGAAATTGCACACAAAGCCTACTGGGCAATTAAAAATGTAAACTTAGATTTAGAATTTGCTGGTAAAAATCGATTTTGTCAATTAAATGAATTAGACGAACTTAGGAATTATGCATACTCAAACTCCGAAATTTACAAGGAAAGAATGAAAAACTTGCATGACAAACATATTAAACCTAATGAATTTCGAGTGGGAGATCTAGTTCTTTTGTTTAATTCATGACTTCGATTGTTTCCTGGTAAATTAAAATCTAGATGGTCAGGACCTTTTTCCATTACCCATATTTTCCCACACGGTGCAGTAGAAATTAAATCTCGGAATGGACCTCCATTCAAAGTCAATGGCCAACGGTTGAAACTCTATCAAGGATTTATTGAGGATGAAGAGGAAGAAATCTCGCTTCAAACGGTCGATGAGTAAAGGCAACAACATCATACCTGGTAAGTTACGAACCAATGGGATGACATCATAATCGGTAAGTCTTCTAACCAAGTTTTGGGAAAAACAAGGGCACTCACACGAGCACTAAAAAAAATAATAACTTTGCTCGGCACGAGGCCGTGTCCGCTGGACACGGGGCCGTGTCCGCGCAACTGTCGGGATAAAACCCCTTTTTCATAACAGTTACACCATTCCACACGCCCCGTTTCCCCGAAAACACTCTGGTTCCAGGCGATTTTCCGCAGATTTTCGACGTCTCCTATCATTCTAACAACATCAAGGTTTGATTCTATCACTATTATTAGTTAGATTAAGCATTTGCATGTAGTTAAAACTTCAAAAAATTTGGGGAAAAATCTAGGGTTCTTAAACTTCATCCGGATCGAACCTCAAATTTTTGCCTAAATTTGTTTGCATTTAGTTAGATTAATGTTTTAGGAAGTAAACCCACTTGTATTGTTCAAAGATTTGCCCGATTTCTCACAAAAAACCCCAAACCCTTGTTTTTGAACCGAAAAAGATAAAAATTGAATGGGTAAACGGGTTGTTTTGGGAAAAACGGCACTTGGGGTTTCATTTTCGGGGGAAATCGCACCTATTGGACCAAAAATTTTTAAGTTTTCGAAACCGGGTCGAAAAATGATGTTTTTGAGTAACAGACGCCTGGACACGGGGCCGTGTCCAGCCCGCTGTATGCAGTTTTTTCCGAAAATTCCACTGTTTTATGCTAACTTTTGGTGTATTCTTTCAGATGGCAAGGAAATTCACGAGGTTCAACGCAAATGAGCTCGATGCTAGGGCTAGATACAAAGTACTTCAAACAAGACTGGAAGAATACCCGAGACAAGCATGCATGGATTTGTTAGCATTGGTGAACCAACTTGACCGTTTCAACAACCTAGTCACAGGACCACTGAGAGTCACCTTGACCACTCGACTTCGCTCGGTCCACGAGTGCACTATGGAATTCTATAGCACCTTCACGTTCAATTCAAGGTGTGACCCATTTGACAACGATGGGGTAGCATTCCGATGTGGTGGAACTAGGTACTCAATTTCAATGGCACAATTTGGGTCGATCATTGGGTTGTATGCGGAAGAAGACGCGGGTAATGAAGAAAACACCGGAGGGGTGCGAGAGTTGGATGAGAACGAACGCCAAGCCGCATGGGCTCAGATTGGTGAAGGGCACTACAACCCGAGCAGCACTAAGAGCACTAAGCTGAGGGACCCGCTTTACCGTTACATTCATAGAGTCCTCGCTTACTCTCTTAGTCAAAGGCATGATAGCAGTGGCGTTGTTGGGTTGAGAGATTTGGTGGTTCTTCATTGCATTCATACCCGCCGGCACCTAGATGTTCCGTACCTCCTGCTCCGTAACATGCATCTGAACCGACTTGCTACTTCACCTACCCCTATCTTCTTCGGGGGATGGATATACCGTCTCTTCAAGCACTTCACGAACATACCGAGATCCTTCGAAAGGAGTCCATGGTCGGGAAGAGTGGATGTACACATCTGCCGCTCCATGAACTTAATTTATGAGGCTGAAGACGGGTCGGTTAGCTTCCAAAGGATGCAGGGACATGCATGGAACCCGCAAGAGGCACTCGTCCTTCATGCTCCACAACATCATCAGTACCAGTACCAGCCCCACGGTGATCCAGGCCAATCCTCCTCAGGAGGCGGTTTTCCTAACTTCCAAAGTTTACATGATTTATTGCAGGAAAACCTTATGTGCACCAGGAACACCTATAACATGGCTAGGAACACGTACAACCGGGTTGGAGGAATCGAGAGAAACATATCCGATATCCAAGATGATATTGGAAATATCCGGGAGTACATTGCGGGGCATGGTGGAGATGATGATGATGAGGATGAGGACATGGACTAGGCGGAAGGAGCGGAGGCGGAAGCAGTTGGTTGGTGATCCCACAGGTTAACCCCCCTTTTATCTTGAACAATTTCCGGCCTGCGTGCCGTGTGTTGAACAATTTACTTTCTTTTAACTCTTTTAATATTCTGCATTTCTTTTTCTTTTTAACTTTGTGACATGGATGTTAAACTTGGTAATTTAGCATGTTTGCTATGGTTTGGTGTAGTGTTTATTGCTAAAACAGGTACATACGAGGCTTAGAGCACTAAACCTTAGTGCTACTAAAGTCGGGACAGGAAAACTAGAGCCAGAAACCTGTTTTTCAAACCTGCAGATTGTCTACACGGGGTCGTGTTCAGCCGACACGCCCCCGTGTCCACTCTCCCAGACCTGCTGTTTGTCTAAAAGTGCAGACTTTTGCCAGACACGGGGTCGTGTCCAGCCGACACACTCCCGTGTCCACCTTCTGTAAGTTTTTCGTTACTGGCACCTGAACACGGGGTCGTGTCCAACGAACACGGGGCCGTGTCCAGCGCCCAGTAACACAAAATTTTTGCTTTTTCACACCTTGTTACACATTCAATTAACCTAAAAACTTATTTTTGGGACACATTGAGGACAATGTGTAATTTAAGTGTTGGGGGGATGCTAAAACCATGAATCTTGCAAGTCCTAAATACAAGCCTTACACAAAACTCTATTGGAACCGCTAATCACCCCAATTTTTTTCAAAAAAATTTCATTTTTTTACTTGTCTATGTTTAATTTGGGAATTTCAATTTTCTAAAAAGGTTATATTTTTAAAAAATTTACAACCGATAGCGTCGTGATAAAAAGAACCAACATGAGAAAATTATGAAAAGGCATGATAAGCTTAGTTAAAATTTAATTATATATACTTGATCACATAAAAAAAACCCATTCCCACAAAAGTGAGTTTTGAGCCTTTATTGAGCATACAAATACATATCTTTAAACAAAATGCTCATTTTTCGTTTCTTATGTGAATAGCCGCTTGGTTCTTATAACTCTAGAACTTGCCACGACGATACATTCCCGGTCCTTACCAACTTAAACCCGAGTAAGTAAATGATGGAGGCATTAGGACTAACCCTTTTTATTTCTACACCATTATTTTTCTTTTTTTACCACCTACCCAAAATCCCCCTAGTTAACCCCTTTGAGCCTAAACCTTTTCATTTCTTAAACCCAAACCAAACACCCTTTCACCCACCAAAACCTTTTTATTTTTAACCCTTTGTTTTAGTGACAAGCTCGGTTTTTCGTATGACTTTAAAAAAAATGCGTTGATGATGAAGCAAAAGAAATAAACAAGCAAGTTCATCAAAAATAACTTTGTTTGAATTATGACTTCATCAAAATAAAAACTGCAAAAAAATTAAAAAGTCTTACGAAAACCGATGCCTTTTACGCTTTTCGCCCTTTTCTACTAACCACTAACCCAACCACCTACCTTTAACCCAAGCCTAACCCTTCACCCAAAAGTCCTCTTGATATTTACAAAGGTTTATAGTTAAAAAGGATGAGGATTGATTGCTTGGCAAGCCTATGGTAGGAGTAAGTTCCATGCCGCTCTCGAGTGATTCACTAAAATACATCTTCGGCCGAGTGTTGAGTGATCCCCCGTGAGGTATGTGAACTTGTATATAAATGGAATTTTAAAGAAGCATGTTATGCCCTAATAAGTAATTTATCTTATGAAAAGTTTTAAATAAATCATGACGAATAGGATTGTAAATAAATAAAAATAAAACTTAGTAAAGAATCTTGGAAATCCCGACACTCTATGACAAGCCCAAAAACCTTCTCTTCTGCCCATTCCATTTGGGAGTGTAAAGCCACATTATAAAGAGTTTTGCTTGAGGACAAGCAAAGATTCAAGTGTGGGGGTATTTGATGTGTGCAAAATGTAGCATATAAATTACATCAATTGTGGCATAAAACTAACCCTTTTTTAGTACTAATGTTGGAAAAAGTGTGTTTTTGTCTTCCTTTTGTATTTTCAGGATTAAATGAGCTCAAATTAACAAAAGAAGCAAAAAGACAGCTAAATCTAACATAAATACAAGAAAAGGAACAAAAGTGGCATGCCCGACCTCCCCGAAAGCATCTTCCCAAGCAAAACAAGAGAACAGAAGGCTGAACACGCCCCGTGCTCAGTGAACACGGGGGCGTGTCCAAGTGTCAGCATAAAAGACAAAGTTGTAGAAGCTTCCATCGCCCACCACTGGGTCGTGCTCAGCGGACACGGGGCCGTGGTCAACTATAAGATTCGAAGAATCCAGGCAAATCTTGATAGTACAGATATGCTTCTGCACACGGGGTTGTGCCCAGCGGACACGGGGCCGTGGTCAACTAATGCAGACAAAAGCAATTAATGAAAACAGAGAAGAGGATGGACACGGGGCCGTGCCCGAGCTTCTGTTCAGCCTATAAATAGGAGTGCTTGGCTCAAGCTCAAACCATCCCTTGGCACACCACCTCTCTCACACTTCACCCACCACCCACCACCATCACAACACCATCATCCATTGTCCATCATAGAGTGTGTGAGTCATCTCGGGATCCAAGATTGATCGTAAGAGTTCTTGACAATCAAGGCCATGTTTGCCTAAGTCTCTTACTTCACTTGGTGAAGACAAAGTGTCTAGTGTAATACTTTTTATTTTTAATCTTTTCGCACTTTTTAATTGGTTATGTATTAATGACTTTAATAACTAGTTTCTTATGTTGAAGGTGATTTTTCCTTATCGTTTGTCCGTGGTGTCTTGGCATTATTTTACTGTCTATATAAAAAAAAGATTTTCACCATTCATATCTCCACGGTCTATATGGAGGTATGTTGGCTACCTGGTCGGGGGTTAAGGGAACGGTTTGGTAAGAGTCTTTCCATTGTTCAGTGTATAGATCCTGCAAAGGACCTGGGTCAAATTTAGTAGGACCTCCTTCAATACTTAACGGTATTGGATGGCGGGGGTCCAAACTCTTTGACCCCCTCATATGTAAGCTACTATTAATACAATAACCCGGCTATTTAGGACTGTATCCTTGCTGACTCAGGCTACTTTGCCGAGGGTAACGTCGCCTTCAAAAGAGGGGCCTACCATAATATGCATTAATAACTTAATTAATTATCTTTCAATAATCCAACCCTTTAGGATTGTATCCCTGCTGACTCAAACTACTGGGTTGAGGGTAACGTCACCTCCAAAAGAGGGGCCTACTACAATAACTAAGATAATCTCTTAATAAAGTGCAAAAGTGCGGAAATAATCAAAAGTTACACTATACACGAGTCGGAACCAAGTGATTCATCTTGTCTATCTGTTTTTCTTTTATTTTTATTTTTATTTTTCAGCATTTTAGTTAGTTTTTATTTTTCTAGTTTAAAACCTTTTTCTAACTTTTTGATTTGATTAGACGTTGAGGATAAACCGGTATTAAAAGCTCTTGTGTCCTTGGACGACCTCGGTATCTTACCAACACTATACTACGCTCACGATGGGTGCACTTGCCCATATGTGTGTTTAGTGTTAGTAAATATCGTGTTTTATAAATTTAAAACTTGGCTAAAAAAAGTGTAAAAGGGCTTAAAATATACTTAAACTTATATATACACTTCACACGCATCAGATTCCCATGTTATTAACGATCATTGGAATAAGTATTATTGTTGAGATGATCACTAAACGTCTATTATTGGTTACAAACCCAATGATCATGAGAGGAGCAAAAGTTCATTTAGGTACTTGTCATTTTATATATAGTACCATCAATTCACATCAAGCCAATAAGTTATAGTTCTCCCCATTCACTTGGTTTTTGGTCAGGAACCAAAGATGTCTCTTCAAAGATTTTGGTTGTGCAACATATATTGAAACTCATCCACCACACCGCACAAAGATGGGACTTCTAAAAAGTTTGAGAATATGTTGAGTATAAATAATCGTCTATGATTGAATACTTAAAGCCATTAGTGAGAAATTCGTTTATGGCTCATTGGTTTTCCACTTTAGTGAATGAATGTTCCTAACATTAGGGGGAGATAACAAGCAGTTGGAAAGTGAAAAGTGAAATGAATTATCATGTCATCTTGATCCTTAGACTATAAACTATGAACTAGAAGTTTAAAGTATAATTCATTTACCAATATTAAAGAACAAATTACCAGACACATTCACTAACCTTAAAAAGGTGATTATGTCACATATACCAACTGCTAATGCTCCAATTAAGATGAGTGTCCAGAAGGACAACCACATGTTTGTAATAAGTCTATTGCACATCTGAATCGTGGTAGACTAGTCGATTCCAATAATAAAATTCCTTGAAAGTTGGAGAAACTAATTAAGATGGTCAAGTCGAGGTTATATTAAAAAGGTCTCCTGAAGAGACATTAGACATGATGGTTCCAGAGGAACCACAGGCACCTGAAAATAAAGAGATCTCGATAAGTTGTATCATGTCTAAGATATGTATGGAATCGAAATAAAAATCGACGTCGTTATACTTTTCTATATAATGTAGCGCTTAAAATGATTAAATGATGAGGATCAGATTTAACATCTGCCTATGAATGAATATTAAGAAATGATTGGCCAAAATAGAAAGATGCAAATATGGCAGAGTTTAGTTCTCTAATGAAATGGAAAGTTTCTGGAACAACAGTCCATACAACTGAAGTTGTAAAATATGTTGGATACAAATGTGTCTTTTACGCGAATCATGTGAAAATCAAATTAAATGATATAAGTCAAAATTGGTGGCACAAGAATTTCTGCAAAGACTTATGACTGATTATGAGGAGACGTATTGTCCCGTGGTGGATGTTTTGACTTTCCAGTATCTTATTAGTCTGGTAATATATAAAAGAGAATTGACATGCGTCTTATGAAAGTTATGTATCACTTGATACTAAGTCATATAAAATAAGTTCTTGAGAATATTATGATTATTATATAAATTCGGATCTGAATACGTATACATGTTGCATTGAATTGAATATAACTGTAACTCCCCATGAGTAACCTAAAGCATTTGAGTGCTTAAGAGGTTAATTGAAACACCTTATGCATGTAATTATTGTGCACCAATACTCCAATAAAGATTCATAGAAAATGTGTACCTGGTTATTATGGCATCTCAATGTACACAATGTACAAACATGGTACAATATGGATTTTACAAATGAAGCAAGTGTTTAAGATATCCTTGTATATAATATAAAATCAATGAGGAGGTTTGCTTGTCAACACTCCTAAAGAGTGTATGCACAAACATTGTTGGTCAAAGTGGAAAGGACTACGAGAATGTATATTTATAAAGTTAAAAAGATAGTATGAACTAAAATAGTCAATTCAAATGTGGTATAATCAACTTACTAATGAGCTTAGCAAAGAGAGAAATACATAAATTGTAGTGAATCCATTTGTTTTCATTAAAAGAACAATATGAGGTTTATGAGTATTCTAATATATGTTGATGATGTCATTGCATCTCCTAAAGAGAAAAAATGAGCTCAACTATTAAAGCAAGAATTTGCAAATGTAATATGGTATTGAAAACTTATGGCTCGATACGTAGAACATACATTTATATTATAATCCATCAATCATAACACATCTAGAAAATGGTGGACATTTTCCTATGGACAAAGCTTATGGTGTAAGTACATTTAATGATGTCCAAATATTTGATATAGAAAATGACTTTTTTCATCTTCTATCAAAGAAGCAAAGATACTTGGTGCTGAAGTACCATAGTTCAATACAAATTGTATTAATATATCTTGCTAGTTATACATGAACATATATCATTAAATTCATTGGCAAGATTTAACTCGTGTACAACGAGGAGATAGTGTAATGGGTAAAACATATACTTTCTATACCCTTAAGGTACGTAAGATATGGGTTCATATTTTACTAACCCATCAACAAGTTTGGTTAGTTTTGTAAATGCAGGGATTATAACAAAACATATTCATGAATCTTATGGTATCTGCTTACAAGAGGGGGCAATTAAAGTTTCACATGAAGATCATACATTAATGTTCATTAAAGGATTGTACATCAAGAGAACAAGCGACAAATTATTTACTACAAAATTTTTCAGCAACTTTCATAGAAGATTGGCACATGTTACTTAAATGATACATATCATAATGAGGGGGAGTTTTACGCAAGTTGCAGTCTTTTTCCCTTCACTAAGTTTTATCCCATTTGGTTTTCTTAGTAAGGTTTTTAACGAGGCAACGTACATGATCTAGAAGTATCAGGGGGAGATGATACGTGTTGCACTCTTTTTCCCTTGGCTGAGGTTTTGTCCCACTGGGTTTTCCTGGCAAGGTTTTTAACGAGGCAACATCTCCAAGTGTATCAAGTTGATAACCAAGTGTATTAAAGGTTTATAGATTATTTTCATTTATCATGTGGATAGTCAAGGGGGAGTGTTATAAAGAAATTATTTATGGTGACTCTCCACGTTCTTAAGTTCCATCTCTTATTTACTCTTGTATTAATAATATGACCTATATATAGAGGTCCATTGTAATTGATATGAAATACTCGATATCAATAAGAATGATTGAAGTCAATTTGCTGCTGCTCGTTACCGGTAGCCAAGGTCGTCCTAATACTGAGGTTGGTAAAGTACTACGTTCACTCTCTTGTCCATCGTTCTTGCAAGTTGACTGAGTAATACATGGTGGGTTTCCAGGGTGTTGGAGAAGTGATCGCACTTCAGGAGCTACGACGTTAATACATTGAGTTTCAGCCAATGAAGTGGAGTGAGAAAGGTATAGATCAATCATTCGACGCTGCAACATCCAACACAGAAACGCTCGTACTAGCACATAACATTCTACACGGTTCGCTAGGCGTTCAGGTGTGTGTTTAGGTATACTCGATAGCTTCGATATTCGCAAGGATTCAGTGAGAAGATCATGTTCGAGTAGGAGACAATCACTGCTACGACTCCTATAGACTGTTTTGTTTCACATCAATCAAATAACGGAACAGAACCCCCTTTTTTCACTTGTTAAGCCTCATTGGAACTCGCATGCACCCCACATTATTATTAGGTGTGCACCCACAATAATATTGCGATTTGCATGCACATCTCAGTTCCTCCTAACTCATGTCAAATGGTTCCTCAAACTCGAATAGCAAACAAAGAACATCTCAAAACATGAGTCACGAATGTCTAAGGAAACACCACACTATCAATCATATAACGCATGCAAGTAATACATGAATTCATACTGTTGTGCTAAACGTGCAATCACATGCAATATCATATGTAAGTGTTCACTAGTTATGCAATACAATGAGTAAACGAGAGACGAACCTTGCAATCTGGAGCTGAGTGTCATGGTCGCATTCGCGTATTCAGAGCTGTTCAGTTATAGTCTGGTTTTATAAAAACATTTTTAAAAACAAGTTCACTATAACCAATGGCTCTGATACCAAACTGTCACACCCCCAAAATACCACCTGCGGAAACCCCGCGAGCGTGTGACGAACCAGGATCTTAGCCACCAATTACATTGAACTAATACATATATTTAAATAAAACTTTCATTCATTAACATAAAGTATTACAAAACGTTACATATCATTCATTGTATACAGCGGAAGCATAACTTATTTGTTAAGTGTTTCATAAACCATGTGTACATAAACCATTAGGCTTGAATTGCGATTCCATGTATCTCTACCCATGACCACTCCAGCATCCCAGACAGCAAGTCCCAATGATATAAACCTATAGACCTGCAAGCATGCAGACAAGTGTGTCAGACGACGCTGGTGAGTTCAAAGTTTTGTTAACGTGTTTAGATACCAGTTACCAAATTAAACCATTTCACAGATGCATTGTTGTTAATCACACGCTTACCGCAGATGGCTCCAGATTGTTTGCCCTAAACCCCATTGCCTCTATCAAAGCAATGGTCAAGATGGGGGTCATTAGTTCACTCCCGACCTCCTCGGTGTGGTGTGAGGGTGCCAAACCTAAGTAGTGCTACTAACTAATACCCCATTTCCCTACAAGCAACGATCGGTAGGAGGGACTTGAATGATAGATATCGACGTGTATTAACCAACAACCCAGGTTTAACATTCCGGTCAAACCCATTACCCAGCATTCCTCCCCGGAACGTTTACCAGATGTCCCTCCCCGGGACGCATGCTTGGAAAAAGAGCAGTGAACTCACCTTTGGTTTGCTCGGTTAGATTAGTTTCTTGTTTAACAGTTGATCAAACACGTCCTAGCATGGTTAACAATGGTAATCAGTTTCATATATAATTAAATCGTGTGTTCTACCAAATTGCATCTTATAACAGTAGCACATAACACGTAGCAACCATTTAAGACCACAAACAAATCCCTGGCATAAACACGTATAGTTTATAACAACATAAAATCCACTTTATTCACCATGCAAGCGTGTGGCCCAACTAAAGGGGTTCGTTACTAATGTGTGATTCCCATTTAAGTTTGCAATTAGTTCTAGTTTATGTGGTGCCCAAGTTACTTCAGCCCACGGCCCAACACAATATGTGACTTTACATTAACATGCGGCCCAACAACTTGCACAGCCCATCCGTCGAGCATCTTAGGAACTGTGCGGCCCAATCTAGTCGTGTAACCACCATTGTACAATATGCACATGGGATTGTGCTACACAGGTGTACGATTGACCCCTTTTTACCTTCCCCCAATTACCCACTAATTCCGGTCACCTGATTACACAATTTCAATAGTAGGCATTACAAGGAACATGTCAAATATAAGGAACACGTCATGATTACACATGTCAACAGGTGTCTATTCCTACTATAATTATACATATCATAATTACACATATCATCTATCATCTCAATTATAAGGAACACGTCATTCCATTCAGTCATTGATATAACCATGTATTCATAAAGGACTCCACTACTAAACAATCTTAAATCACAAGTCAAATCATCATGTTACTCCTACAGCAAGAAACATGTTTCGTCAGAATGAAGGGTGACGAAACTCCATGTTTCATCGTGGAGGTGTGTGGCGAAACTCCATGTTTCGTCGTGAAAATGTGTGTGACGAAACATAATCTTTCGTCGTGAATACAAACCCTAGTTATCCTAACAGTTTCATCATCATCAAGCAACATATTATGAACAGATTGTTAGCACAGAATCATCGAGCATCAATCATCAAACACACCACAATCTATATATATATATATATATATATATATATATATATATATATATATATATATATATACAACCCTAGGTTATCGACACAACATAACATCTTCACATCATTTTAATTATCACATAAATCAAGATTATGAGCCAACACCCTAACAACTTCCCACTTGCAAAACAGTTCGCCATTATCATATTTAAATCCAAATCAAGACCAGAATCATCTAAAACGGCTCATGCATGTATTCGAACATTATGCACCTTAATAAATCAGATCATTACTCGTGCAATCTAAATATGTTTTCTATCAACCATGAATCATCATAATAATCACAACAATCACATAATTCATTAAATACAATTATTGTCCTATACTGAATCAGATAAGGGCATGATGCTTACCCGAATACGAGATGCACAAAGTTTGTATAAAGCCGAGAAGGGAGAGGATCCCCAACAGAGGAGGTTGCCATCAGTTAGAGAGGAAAAAGACGTAGGGTTTGTGAAATCGTCCAACCGCGTGTAAGTTTATGGTGTGAAAAGGGCTTGACCCACACCAGGTTTCGTTTGGGCCGAAGCCCATCTTGGCGTACAATATCTTTCGTCAAACCCTAGATGACGAAAGATCATATTTCGTCGCGTATGTTTTGTCGTGCATGTGGTGACGAATATCATATTTCATCAAGCTTGGCATTGACGCAGAACTATATATGTCCCAACTCAAATAAACTGGGCCTGATCTTGGGCCTTAACCTGGTGGGCTTCAAGGGACTTACTAAACATACTAGATACCTCCAACCATTACATAAAACCATCACACATTTACGTATCGTACACTGGATTGATAAGTAGTAGGACATAGAACATAACCGCACAAGTCTTGAAATCAGGTAACACAAACCTTGAGAGTTCGGGTTGTCACATCATCCCCAACTTGAAAGAAATTTCATCCCGAAATTTGATAAGTAACCCAAAAGTGACGAGTAAACCAAAAGTGACACAAAGCAGCAAAGTGTTAGATTAGGATGACTGTGGATTTTCCTCGGGTGCCACATCATCCCCAACTTGAAAGGGAATTTCGTCCCGAAATTCGCCAATGATATCAGAAGTTGATGCAACCGTTTGAACAACTGAGGATGCTAGAGCTTTACTCTGATCATTGCATTCCTAATTGAACTCCGGTCCACGTCTCGAGTTCCTACGAACTCTCACGATTGGAATTCGACTATGCTAACGAATCTTGACGTCCTAGTCCAAGATTTCAGTAGATTCCTCAACAACTGCAACTTGTCATTAACCTTAGACTCTAATAAGGGTATCACAAGCGTTCATCGGACAACCACTGCCTCAGATTCGAGACATAAATGCCATCATGTACGTTACCCAATTCGTCGGGTAACTCGAGTTTGTAGGCCACGTGATCGATTCTTTCCATAATTCTGAATAACTCAACGTAACGTAAATTAAGCTTGTCACGCTTCCCAAGCGTACCACACCCTCCCAGGGTGAGATTTTCAACATGATACGATCGCCTACAGCGAACTCTCAGTGTTTCCTAACTTATCAACTTTCCTGATGGTCACGTGTTGCCGCCAAACGATTTCTGATCCATGCAAACTTACCAAGAGTTTCGAGTTCAAGTCCTGGACCTGTGATTAGGTTGCCTGTAACAGCCCAGCGTAACCGCACCATGATATTGTCCGCTTTGGCGGCCAGCACGCCCCCGGCGTCCGCCCCTCACGGTTTTCAAAACGCGTCATGATGGTGAAGGTATCCAGCCCTTTATAAGGAAGCATTTGTTCCCCTTCGCAACCGATGTGGGATGTCACATTGTCACCCACCTTAATCCAACAAGGAGAATAGCGTTACTGTCCATGCAATGCCTCAAACAGAGTTGTCAGGATGGTTCGTTTACTCTGACCGTTTTCATATGATGATAAGTAATGCTCATGTCTAGACGTGAACCAAGAGTGTTGTGTAATGCCTGCCATAAACCAGGTATAGATCAAAATCAGAGATAACAGGAGTTGGCACATCGTGCCTAAAAGCCGCCTCTCACAAAGGAATATTCACATATTGTGAAGACTCGTCAGTTTCCTTGATTGCAAGAGAGTGTACTGGTTGCATGAGACAATCAACGATCACCCAGGTGATATCGGTTCTATTCTGAGTTTTAAGTAACCCAGTAACAAAACCACGGTAGTCTATTCTCGTTTCCGTATGGGTGTTTCTGGTTGCTGACACAAACCAGTAGGTCTCTGGTATTCCACCTTGACTTTCGCACAAGTCAAACATTGTTCACATACAGTGCTATGTGGGCCTTCCTACCCGGTCATCAATACAAGGCTTGAAATCCTAATATCTCCTATCAACCCAGACTATTAGAACATCGAGGCCGGTGTGCTTTGCTCAACACAAGTTTCCTCCAGTTGTCGTATAGTGGAATCCATATTCGTTCCCTGAAGTATCGATCATCGCCCAATCTTGCCAAAAGTTGCTCCTTCTCGCCTCGCGGGGTTTAATCTTTAAAATTCTTTTCCTTCAGTCCTCTAGTTTGAACAGAGCGTGTCTGATCAGGTAGGTTAGAGTCGATAGTGAGTTGCAAGCTCATACACGTTTAGGTTCCGTAGTCAAAGTCATTCAAAGGTTCCATCCAGCGATGTCATTACACGTTTTAGCTCTTCCGAAACAAAGGTACACGGGAGGCCCTTGTGATCGGTCTAAGTAGTGCATCTGGTACCGTCCAAGTAATGCCTCCAGCTCAAATCCGAGATCGTGGCTTCCACCCCAGGTTGTGAGTCGTGCAATTCTTCCTGATAATCCACCACGTAAGTCATCACCCTCTCGTGTTGCATCGGTGTGTAACTGAGGCTCTGATTCGGACCATCATGGTATACTGCTAGATCACCCGTACTCTCGGGTAAAGACAACACTCAGTGCATTGTAGAGTTGGGTTTTAGAAGCTGAAAAGACATCCTCCTGTTTTGTCTCCCACGAATGCACAGGACCGTGTTGTGCTGAAGAGATTAAAGCTGCGTGATCCTCAACAATCCCCTGATGAATCTGCGATAGAATCTAGTGAAACCAAGAAATTGTTGTATCCCCGAAGGAATCTTTGGTGTCGATCAGTTTCTAACAAAATGGATCTTAGCGGGATCCACATGTATTCCCACTTCATTGACTATACGACCAATAAAGTGTACTTCCCGAATCCTGAAGTCACACTTAGGTAAACTTCTCCTGGAGTTGCTCCTCCCCTAGGAGCTCTAAGATGACCTACCAGTGCCGTTCCTGGTGTTCCTTTCTCCTGGTAGTGATTCAAAGCGTCATAGATAGACACGGTTGACGAATCTGGCGAGACGAGGTTGGCACACGCTACTCATGTGATTCCTGAGGCTACTGGTCATGGCAAACGGTTCTCAACTGTCGCCTTGTTGAGTTCTCGATAATCAGTACACATAAGAAAAGGCTTATTTTCACGGATATAACTGGGGCTCCCCAAAACGAAAAACTATGTCCAACAAAACTCCTGTTCAATAGTTCTTGTAGTAGACTAGACAGTTCTTGCAACCCTCCTAGTGCAAGACGGTAAGAAGTATGACTAGTCAGGACTGCCTCTGGCGCGAGATCAAACTGAGATTCTGCCTAACAGCTGTGGAAATAAACCCGAAAGTTCCTTGGGTAGCATACTGAAAATAATCACGAACAACAGGTGGATCCTCGATCCTCTTTTCCTTAGCCTTACCATCAGTGACGAGTGCTAACATAGCGAGGTGATCCTTCCGTAGGCACTTCTGGCCTTCACTGCTGAATTGATGCTAACCTCTGCCCCAATCGGATACTTTATGACAGACGACAACTTTCCCCTCACAGGGTATAACTGTGCGATATCTGGTGAACTAATCCATACTGACTACTGCATCAAAACCATCGTGGAGAGTAGAAGGAAGATCGATGTCGAAAACTTGTCCCACAAGGTCGAGTTTGCATTCCAGCGAACATATGAGGTTTCATTTGTCTTGCCATCAGCCGATTCCACAACAGGTTCGGTTTCTATATTGCCTGGCGTCGCCTACGCCAATTCTAAATGCCCTTCCGCAAGCACCACTTCCAATGTTGTTACGGTCACGCGGATTCCCAATACTGTCATCGTTCCCTTGGTTGTAGACATTTTGACTTAATAACAGTCAATCCTTGTTGAAGTCACCTTTGTTTCCATATGGTAGGCTACGATTACGAGTACCTTGATGTCGCCGTGACTGTTGCCTCTAATGTCGTTGCTTGAAACAGAGCTCTACAATCTTTCGCCGACCAAGTCCATCTTTTCACATTATGTGCCACACCCTAACGCTCTACTCGCTGTGCTGATAGTCACACATTCCACACTATAATCAGTTTTCATCGCTTATGTCCCAATTAATTCATAAGAGTTGACTCCCATGAGTCGCTGACTAGGGTTAAGAGTTTGATTGAAGTCAATTTGCTGCTGCTCGTTGTCGGTAGCCAAGGTCGTCCTAATACTGAGGTTGGTAAAGTACTACGTTCACTTTCTTGTCCATCGTTCTTGCAAGTTGACTGAGTAATACACGCTGCGTTTCCAGGGTGTTGGAGAAGTGATCGCACTTCGGGAGCTACTACCTTAACACATTGAGTTTTGGCCAATGAAGTGGAGTGAGAAAGGTATAGATCAATCATTCGACGCTGCCACATCCAACACAGAAACGCTCGTACTAGCACCTAACATTCTACACGGTTCGCTAGGCGTTCAGGTGTGTGTTTAGGTATACACGATAGCTTCGAGATTAGCAAGGATTCAGTGAGAAGTGAGAAGATCATGTTCGAGTAGTAGACAATCACTGCTACGACTCCTATAGACTGTTGTGTTTCACATCAATCAAATAACGGAACGGAACCCCTTTTTTTCACTTGTTAAGCCTCGTTGGGACTCGCATGCACCCCACATTATTATTATGTGTGCACCCACAATAATATTGCGATTTGCAAACTCATCTCAGTTCCGCCAAACTCATGTCAAATGGTTCCTCAAACTCGAATAGCAAACAAAGAACATCTCAAAACATGAGTCACGAATGTCTAAGGAAACACCACACTATCAATCACATAACACATGCAAGTAATACATGAATTCATACTGTTGTGCTAAACGTGCAATCACATGCAATATCATATGTAAGTGTTCACTAGTTATGCAGTACAATGAGTAAATGAGAGACGAACCTTGCAATCTGGAGCTGAGTCTCATGGTCGTATTCGGGTATTCAGAGCTGTTCAGTTATAGTCTGGTTCTATAAAAACATTTTTAAAGCCAAGTTCACTATAACCAGTGGCTCTGATACCAAACTGTCACACCCCCAAAATACCACCTGCGGAAACCCCGCGGGCGTGTGACGTACCAGGGTCTTAGCCACCAATTACATTGAACTCATACGTATATTTAAATAAAGCTTTCATTCATTAACATAAAGTATTACAAAACGTTACATATCATTCATTGTATACAGTGGAAGCATAACTCATTTGTTAAGTGTTTCATAAACCATGTGTACATAAACCATTAGGCTTGTATTGCGATTCCATGTATCTCGACCCATGACCACTACAGGATCCCAGACAGCAAGTCCCAATGATATAAACCTATAGACCTGCAAGCATGCAGACAAGTGTGTCAGACGACACTGGTGAGTTCAAAGTTTTGTTAACGTGTTTAGATACCAGTTACCAGATTAAAACGTTTCACAGATGCATTGTTTTTAATCACACACTTACCGCAGATGGCTCCAGATTGTTTGCCCTAAACCCCATTGCCTCTATCAAAGCAATGGTCAAGATGGAGGTCATTAGTTCACTCCCGACCTCCTCGGTGCGGTGTGAGGGTGCCAAACCTAAGTAGCGCTACTAACTAATACCCCGTTGCCCTACAAGCAACGATCGGTAGGAGGGACTTGATAATAGATATTGACGTGTATTAACCAACAACCCAGGTTTAACATTCCTGTCAAACCCATTACCCAGTATTCCTCCCCGGAACGTTTACCAGATGTCCCTCCCCGGGACGCATGCTTGGAAAAAGAGCAGTGAACTCACATTTGGTTTGCTCGGTTAGATTAGTTTCTTGTTTAACAGTTGATCAAACACGTACTAGCATGGTTACCAATGGTAATCAGTTTCATATATAATTAAATCGTGTGTTCTAGCATGTTGCATCTTATAACAGTAGCACATAACACGTAGCAACCATTTAAGACCACAAACAAATCCCTAGCCTAAACACGTATAGTTTATAACAACATAAAATCCACTTTATTCATCATGCAAGCGTGTGGCCCAACTAAAGGGGTTCGTTACTAATGTGTGATTCCCTTTTAAGTGTGCAATTAGTTCTAGTTTATGTGGTGCTCAAGTTATTTCGGCCCACGGCCCAACACAATATGTGACTTTACATTAACATGCGGCCCAACAACTTGCACAGCCCATCCGTCGAGCATCTTAGGAACTGTGCGGCCCAATCTAGTCATGTAACCACAATTGTACAATATGCATATGGGACTGTGCTACACAGGTGTACGGTTGACCCCTTTTTACCTTCCCCCAATTACCCACTAATTCCGGTAACCTCATTACACAATTTCAATAGTAGGCATTACAAGGAACACGTCAATTATAAGGAACACGTCATGATTACACATGTCAACAGGTGTCCATTCCTACTATAATTATACATATCATAATTACACATATCATCTATCATCTCAATTATAAGGAACACGTCATTCCATTCAGTCATTGATATAACCATGTATTCATAAAGGACTCCACTATTAAACAATCTTAAATCACAAGTCAAATCATCATGATACTCCTACAGCAAGAAACATGTTTCGTCAGAATGAAGGGCAACGAAACTCCATGTTTCGTCGTGGAGGTGTGTGGCGAAACTCCATGTTTCGTCGTGAAAATGTGTGTGACGAAACATAATCTTTCATCGTGAATACAAACCCTAGTTATCCTAACAGTTTCATCATCATCAAGCAACATATTATGAACAGATTGTTAGCACAAAATCATCGAGCATCAATCATCAAACACACCATAATCTATATATATATATATATACAACCCTAGGTTATCGACACAACATAACATAACATCTTCACATCATTTTATTATCACATAAATCGAGATTATGAGCCAACACCCTAACAACTTTCCACTTGAAAAACAGTTCGCCATTATCATATTCAAATCCAAATCCAAATCAAGACCAGAATCATCTAAAACAGCTCATGCACATATTCGAACCTTATGCACCTTAATAAATCAGATCATTACTCGTGCAATCTAAATATGTTTTCTATCAACCATGAATCATCATAATAATCACAACAATCACATAATTCATTAAATACAGAGTGAATTGCAAGTTTTGTCCTTTATCTATATACCAAGTTGCAGGCGGTGTCCTTTATCTTTAAAATTGACAAGTTTTGTACTTATTGTTTCAAAATCTTACAAGTTATGTCCTTTAGACCTAACTCAGTTAATTTTTTCTGTTAACTCAGATCATGTGCAAAACACATGAGGGTGTAATTGTCTTTTTACCCTATTCTTTAAAATAACATCTTAATAAAAAAGAAATAAAATATTATACATCATTTCTCTCTCTAAACAAACACATTCTTTATCTCTCTACTCCATCTAATCACTACCACCTCCTTCCACCACCACCACCTCCTCCTTCCACCAGTTTCCACCACCAATTTGAGCCATAAACATAACTTACACTCACTTTTCAATTCCAAATTACAAATAAGTGATAAATCTATAACTTTTTATAAAAAGAAAACCCTTAACATCGAGGCAATTAAAAAGCAACAACAACAATTTGCATTCACTTTTCAAATTCAATTTGCAGGTTTTACCTTTGATTCAAGCCTTTAATCACACAACCAACAACAACAAGATCTGCAATTAAAAAGTAATTTGCTTCCAAATTCTATTTTGCCTAAAAAAACTCAAACACCGATTGTGTTTAGGAAAAACCGATCTACAAATTGGAAAAAAAAACATCTCCTGCTCGTTTCTGTTTCAAAGTCCCAAAACCCATTTGCTTCAGGTCTAAAAACCGATCGTTTCCCAAAACCCACTTGACCGATCATTTCCCAAAACCCACGTCTCCTGCTTGTTTCCCAAAACCCACTTGATTTAAGTCTAAAAACCAATCTGCAGATTTACCTAATCCATTGTGTACTGGTGCGATCTAGTATTTGGGTTTCGTGTTTTGTTTTTGTTCGTCGGAGATAGTGGTGGTTGGTGCGTCTGCTTTGATGGTGGCAAGTGGGGTAGTCGTGGTTGATGGAGACAGTGGTGGTTGATGGAGAGAGTGGTGGGCAGTGGTGGTTGATGGAAACACTGGTGGTTTTTTTATGGTTGTTGGTGGTAGAGATGATGTAGAGAGAGGGGTAGAAAAAGAGAGAGACGTAGAGAGAGAGAGGGTAGACATATATTATATTTCTGTTTTTTTTTGTTAAAACATTTTATATAAATAGGTAAAAAGACTAAAGTACCCTTTTTGTGATCTGACTTAACAGAAAAAATTAACTGGGTTAGGTCTAAAGGATATAACGTGTAAGATTTTGAAACAATAAGTACAAAACTTGTCAATTTTAAAGATAAAGGACACCGCCTACAACTTGGTATATAGATAAAGGACAAAACTTTCAATTCACTCTTAAATACAATTATTGTCTTCTACTGAATCAGATAAGGGCATGATGCTTACCCGAATACGAGATGCACAGAGTTTGTATAAAGCCGAGAAGGGAGAGGATCCCCAACAGAGGAGGTTGCCGTCAGTTAGAGAGGAAAAAGACGTGGGGTTTATGAAATCGTCCAACTGCGTGTAAGTTTATGGTGTGAAAAGGGCTTGACCCTGACCAGGTTTCGTTTGGACCGAAGCCCATCTTGGCGTACACTATCTTTCGTCAAACCCTTGATGATGAAAGATCATATTTCGTCGCGTATGTTTCGTCGCGTATGTGGTGACGATTCAAAATGGATGCCCCACATAAAAATAATTGACTCAAATCTATGTTTAATACGTTTGTCCTTTATATAGCTTCATTTAAGAATCAAATTACAATCTTAATATTATAATATTTTTTAAACAAACTACTATTATTATTGTTTAAGAGATAAATATACATACTCTAGTACATGTATATTGTTTAATTACCTAATATAATTGGAATCAGTTTTAGAAGTATCAAACGTTGTATTACCTATTATAATACTTCTTCGAATAAATAATATAATATATAATAAATTAAAAGTTAATTTTTAATATTTTAAACCAATATGGTTCAACTCACTAGTTAAAAATGAATTTTGTTCTCATGAGTCCAGAAAGTTTATATTTTGATTAAATTATTTCTTTAAACTTTCCGTCCTTTAAAAATATTATATTCAATAAACAGAAGTTTATTTCAATATATTACTTTTATAAAAAGGGTAAATAAAGCTAGGGAATAAACTTAATGATGGGTACATTTGATTTTTAGAAACTAAAGATATTACAAAATAATTTAGTATTATATATATATATATATATATATATATATATATATATATAGGGAGAAGATCATGCGAGAACCACCTCTTATTGCGAGAACCAATGCGAACACAACCAAAAATGCCTAAAAATAGCTAAAAATCACACAATTTTTTTTTAAATATTTTTTATATAAAAATCGCTACTTTTCGAAGCCAAAAAAAATAATAAAAATTGTTTTTTTAAATTTTTTTTGGCATCTAAAAGTAGCGATTTGAGCATAAAAAATATTAAAAAAAAAATTTAGATTTTTTTTTATTTTTTTAGATTTTTTTAGGTTTTTAGCATTTTAGCTTTGGGGGGTGGGGGGGGGGGGGGGGGGTTTAGGTTTTTTTTTTGGGGGGGGGGGGGGTTAGGTTTTTTTAGGTTTTTTGGGGGTTTTAGTTTTTAGCATTTAGCTTGGGGGGGGGGGGGGGGTTTAGGTTTTGGGGGGGGGGGGTGGGGGTTAGGTTTTTTTAGGTTGTGTTCACATTGGTTTTCGCGGTTCTCGCAATAAGGGTGGTTCTCGCATGAACTCCTCCCTATATATATATGTGTGTATATATATTATGTAAGTTTTAAATATTAAATTTTTGAAATTATATGTTTCCAAATAATAAATATATACATATATAATAGAAATTCTTGGTGATACACACAATATAATAATCAAATATCTTCTAAAGATAAACATGAGAGAAAATATCACTAGTGATTCATATGAAAACATGAAGTCATAGAAAAATAAATCATAAAATGTATTATGTTTTAAAAATATACCATCTGTCTCAATAAATATTCCTTGCAGCGAAATCTAATATTGTATAAGCATGAATAGAGTTAGTTATAAGCATACTCATTGGGCCTAGCCATAGAGTCAATAGAGACAATAACATTGTTGTCAAAACTCCATTTTTCAAATAAAAGAAAGTCACAACCATAATAATATATACGCTTAAACAAAAGGGTTCGATTATTAATTTTTACTCGTAACACCCATGATAGTATTTAGACTTGAACCTAAGAAAAATGCCTTAGTATAAGCTTCGAGATAAGCTAAATTACTTATGTAGATAAAGTGTGATGGATATTGGTATGTCGTGAGGATGATGACTAGAACAGTGCAAGTATGATAAATAAACGATAACACCTGGCCACTGTTATTTCTTATTTATCAGTACTACTCGGTTCTAGAATATGATCCATCATGAGAATACTAATTTCCTTATTTCTTGATGCACGCCATAATAAATGATGTACTTCTAAACTCATGATTTGAGAAAATTCTATTTATGGGAAATACAATGATAATTACCTCTCCGGCAAGGCTGGATATGGTGTAGTAGACTCTCCAGCTTGTCCGGATAAGATGAGGGTACCTCTCCGGCGAGACCGGGTAAGATGGGGTATATGTTATGTTAATGGAATTCCCTAAATAGTACCATGACCTGATGTCTGACCTATTTTGGAAAGATGAGTCTGTCAAATATATTGACCTTATGAATGGTGTGTATATTACAGTATGTGAAATATATGATTATATAGATATGTATATCTACGAGGAAATCCAAAGACCATAATGATTGACAATTAGAGACAAATCACGAACAGGTGTGTCAATGATAATTTTAGATTCATTTATCAAGAATATCTCGTATACATCTATAATTCAAATATCAAACATTATTTCGTTTGATCATCTGTCTCGTAATTCGTGTGACAAGATGAACGACATGAACTCTTTAAGTTGGAACGCCATCGAAAGTATAAGAATTCCCCTTGCGTTATCCTAGATTATTTATGCATTAGAAAATCTGTAACTAAAGTTGTGCGAAAGCTTACGCTAACAGTAATGTTACCTTCATTAAGAACTCCTGAGGAAATAAGAATCTTAAAACATAGAGAATAGTTCTGGTCAAAGTAAAGTGGAATTCAAAGCAAGGACCAGAATATACTTAGGAACTAGGATCAGTAACAAACTAAATTTTTTCCATCCATATTTCAGCAAATCTCGAGGACGAGATTTAAAACAAGGTGGGGAGGATGTAATATTTCCAAAATTTTTATTTATAAAATTTAAAATAAAGTATATAAAAACTTATGTTATTAAACGAATAGATCATGGGTAAGTTGACCGCTAGAAAAATGACGTATTTTGGCAAACGTAGGAACTGTTTAATAATTATAATAACAAAAATACATTATATTTGAACCTACTCCGTTTTTAATGAAACTTGGTTCAAAATGTAGACACAAATATTCTCGTTCTAATGGTATATTCATTGTTTTATAAAACGTCATATTTTAATAGTTATAAGTGCCAAATGAGTGAAGCAGTTAAATTAATTATAATATATATATTAAATAAAATAATAAAATAAAATTAATCTAAATCTAACAATTGAGAATCTCATCCTTTCTCCACGTGTATTGCTTAGGATCATATCAACTTTTGTTTGGCATGTACTCCAAGGGGCATTTTAAAGTATAAATCTATACTATTATAAAAAGGAGAAGTGATGGATATGAATGTAATTTTACATCAGATACAACTTTAAAAGCATCATGTACAAGGATGTGTAAGCCCATTTTAGAGGGGTTCACCCAAAGGTTTAAGACACTATAGGGGTAATTTGGGGATTTTAGATGATTGTTAAATGCTTCAGTTTCGTTCAACGGCTCCGCCTCCTCAATCGACACCAGAGAGACTCGCTTCATCTTTCCCTAGCGCACTGTTTCCTTCCCTTCCCTTCCCCTCACCCCTCCAACCCTACCAAAAATCAATTCACGATCTCTCAGTCTCACTTTTCTCTGTCGCTCTAGAACCCTAGCTTCCTCCATCGCTCTTCAATTGGACGACGAAGAACCAGAGATGAAGAACAAATGACGATCAAATCGAAGGAGAACACCGATTCTGAAGGAACCCGAATCGATTGCAGGTTTGTTCCTATTCTTGTTCCCGATCTTGTTTTAGTTCTTGTTCTTGTTCTTGTTCAGATATTGTTCCGGAACTTGTTAATATATTAATCTTATTTTCTGCATTACTTGTGAGGTATATATGACGCTTTAGTTGTTTTTATATAAAAATAGTTTGAGTTGTATATGAGGTTTTCCAAATTACAACTTCTTGTAGAAATTTATAGTTTGTTGACTTTGGCACTCAGTCAAACTTACATACCAGTTACATACCTGATCAACCCTTCTTCAGCTCGAGTCTGTCAAGCATAAACCCAATTCTCATATCTGGTATGCATTAGTTTGTTGTTACTTTCAACATATTATTTGAAATTAGTGTTTCTCAAGAAATTGCTACATTTGCTTTGTTGAAAAGATTCTAAAGTTAAAATCATATATCTGTTTGTCATCATTACAGGTACATAGATGGCTGAGTATAGCTAAAGGCTTGAACTGCATGGGAAATCAAAGGTTACTGTCTTTCTTAAACGATTTTTTTGTTGACGTCGTTGTTGATTCTTTTTGTTTTTTTACAAATGTAAATAGTGAAATTTGATTGTAGCTGCGTTGTTTTTGAGATAATTTTGTTCGGTTCGAAACGATACTGGTCGAAATGGTTTTTTTTTTAATTTTTGTAATGGTTGAAATCATAGTTGTCGAAAGGGCTAGGCGCACTTAAGGCGCAAAGGGTGAGTTTGTTTCAAACCCGTTCAAATCGTTTTTTTTTTCAGAATTTGACTGGAATTTGTGTTTTTGAGCCTTGATGGACGCATGGCGTTATTGCTGCTCTGGGTTGGGTCTGGGCGAGCGTTTTTTTTTTACGCCTTTCACATAATCACTTTCAAATTGTACATTTATTCAGATGAAATTGACCAAAACGTTGGGTTGTATTTTGATCTTCAGGTAAGGGATGATTAACAGATCCTCAACTGGTCAACTCTTTGATGATGGCTGTGGAAACTATGATCGGCTTTGCTCTCTTCGTTCTTCCTTTCATGGGCATGTTCGTGTAGGGTATTCAATTGCAAATGTAAACTACTATTTCCTTTAGCTAAATTGTGTATCAGCTATTTCTTGATATAGCTGCATGTAAATGATCATATTTGTGAGTGAAAATCGAACATTACATTTTTAGTCAACACATATTAATGTACCAATTTTAGTCAACAAGATTGATACTTGTATTGTGTGATTATTATACAGCCATTTTATGTATTTGACTAATGAGTAGTCCAACTTTTACTAGGTTCTGAAGAATGGAGTTGAAGTGAAGCTGCAAAGGAATGCTTTGAGTATTCTTGAACCACCAACTGGTCATGAAGAAGATGATGAATACGAATTTGATATTTCAAGCAGTGGCTCGGATGATAACGAGTTTTGTAAGCTTACACAAACTCAAAACTTTGTAAATTCTTGCAAATATCAGTAAAATGTTTAGTTTGGTTATTGATTTTAAGTTGGTTTGCTCCTCATTGACAGCCACCCCTAATGAGTTCAGCAAACTAAACAAGCCAAAAGTTCGATATGTAAGACCGTGGGGCCTATCTCCATCGATGATGAAGTCTGGTAGCCGTAATGCTTGCAGAGAAACTCAATCCAACATCCATATGTGTTATCCTGTAAGTTGACTTTTGTGGTCAAATATACGTATTTGTAAATTCAAATATAATATATTCTTCAAATCTAGCAATATAATCTAGCAATATGAAATAAATAAGTAACATTTCAGAACCTAAAACATTAGTTAGTTTGACCTAAATATTTGACATGCATATCCAAATACGATCTAACAGTTGTTATTTGATGCTTCCATGTGGATGAACAGAATATTTCGCTCCGTCACTCTCCTCTACCTCTCGCTTCCTCACTCTCAGATGCTCTGCTCAATCTCCAACCGCATCAGGTCAAAATTTATAAAACATAGATAGTTTTGGTATATTTGCTCAGTTCGTTCATTGATTTGATGCTTTTGTTGATTGTTTCGAAAACATACATAGTTTTGGTTAATTTGATCAGTTCGTTTGTTAGGTTAGTATGATTAGGGTGACGATTTTTTTAATTAGTTCGGTGTAGTTCACTTTCAATTAATTTGATTTTTTTAGTTACACTGGTGTTAAGTTGGTTAATCACTTGTTGTTTAGGAAACATGAGTCTACGGTTAAGTTATGTGTTCGGATCGGGTGGGGATTGTTGTGGTTTGTTTACTGTGGGTTTGTTTTGGTTAGTTTGTTAGTTTCGGCTTTTCTGTTTGGTGGCATGACGTTGAGATGGATAGTGGAGGAACCGGTACAGGTAACGGAGAAGTTGATTTTTTATTATACAAAAGATACGCCTACGCTTTTGTGGCGATAAGTTCTTGTCCAGAGTCGTCTGTTATAGTGAAAAGAGCGTGATTGGGAGTTCTGTTGAATCACGGGTTATACCTTTTGATCATGAAGTACAGGCGACTGTTTTTTTAACTCTGTCGGAATCTGATTACAATATAAATCTTGGGATTTTCAGGTGAGGGTGGATTTTCTGTCGAGTGATGGTAACGTTCTTGCGAGTACGAGGCAGCCGTGTATGGTGCGGTTTAAAAGTCAGCCGATTCGGCTTGTGTCAACTTTCTTGAAGCTGGCTTCCTGAAATATACTCCACGTCTTTGAAGATAGAGTCTCGACTTCCTTTTGTAAAAAGGATGTTGTGGTATTCAAAGTGGTTGATATCCATGTGGATTAGCGTTACGATGTATATAATGGAGTTGTTATTCACACTTCTATGTTGCCGGTCCATCATATTTCCATGGGAACAATCTTTGGGTCGTGCTGTAGGTTCTTCAAATGACGGTGTAACTCACAACAAGCCGAACGCTTCAAGCTAGCTGCACTTGGAGATTCCGATACGATTGATCATCTTTTGTTCATGGTATGCAATCAAACTCTTTCTCTACCACCTATAATCTTGATGATTAAAAATGAAAAAAAAAAAAGTGTCCTTCATGTGGTTTTTGTATTTTAAGATTCATTTGTGATGTATATATGGGATAATCAAGATTTGAAATTTTTAGCTTTTAGCTGCACTTGAATAGTCACATATGATCATCCATGTATCATATGCATCTTGTATCATTTCCAATATGTATGATTACACAAAACCATCGATAATAATAAAGTTTGAAACAGGAAAACAAGTACTTTAATTTAACATTTAACCGACTTAATAATAAAGTTTTGGTTAATTTGATCAGTTCGTTTGTTAGGTCAGTATGATTAGGGAACGATGGATAATAAGTTCGGTGTAGTTCATTTTCAATTTTTCTGATTTTTTTTTTAATTTTTAAAATTTTCAGATTTTTTACAATTTTTTTGAATTTTTCTGATTTTTTTTTAAATTTTTTCTGATTTTTTAAATTTTTTGTTTTTTTTATTTATTTATTTTTAATTTTTAGCCTATCATGACTGAAACCCATGACATGCAAATTTGCTGTGTTGATGTTCGTTTAGCGACTGATTTTATGTCCGATTATGTATGTTCGGATTTTTAAGTGGTTTTGGTAATTGGCATGAATCATTTCGTCAGAAAAAAAAATTAATTCCAGTGAGAACTTGTTAACTTGCTTTGATCGGACAAAGAGGTCAACCAATTTAGTTAAAACGGATGCATCCAGTTCTCCTTGTACTTGGCTTACGATCGAACCCACACCCAAAACAAGGCCGACTTTGACCTTGTTTCTATTGAAGTCGACAGCGCACAGGAGAGGGGAAGGGGTGGCCATTACAGTTGGGTTGGTGGGTTGAAGGATTTCGAGTTAGCGGATTGAGTAGGTTAACCATAACTCGACCCATGTATTTATTCTTGTCGTGCCGGACATACTTACAACTGTGTCATGTTCGTTACAACCATGTCGTGTTCGTTACAACCGTGTCGTGTTCGTGTCAAGTTTTGGGTCGACAGGTTTAATGTTTAGTCTCAAGAATGATTAATACCCAATGACTTCGTAAACAATTTAAGCAGCCAATAACCTAAGCTCAGATGAACATTTTTGCAATAAGGATCTTCTTAATTGTTTTGTTTCTTTTTCTTCTATTCCTAATCAACAAACTTGATTGTTATTATAAGTTCTAGATAAGAGGAGCCGAACAAAGATGATCGGAGAATCAGCAGTGAGAGCTGATAAAATAAAATTGTTAGAAGTGAAGAGCTGATTATAATTTCAAAATGGAAAATCAATTTCACTTTTAGAAACTAATACTTAGAGAAGATTAAAATATTAAACTTTGTTTTTTCTACATATTTCTTTGATATGTACTTTTTAAAACTTTTAAACATGTTAATATGTTAACTCAACTAAAATTTAGCCCGCCGCGCGTTGCACCGGCGAGACAAAGCATTCGTTAGTAAAGATTTCTGAAATGCTATACTACACCACCAACGGAAACATACATTGCCACGGTTTTACATACATTTAAACAAAATTCAAACCAGCCAGAAATAATAAAACCAAATCATCAATCTATTATCAACCGCGGCTAACAACATTCATACACAAATCCTTAGAAATAGAACTCGTAAACATAAAACTGACAAACCAACTTCAAAAGCTCCTAAGCCGAAAGCATTAAGCAACCCATCCGCCACACATAATACCTCAGTCCTACCAAAACGCACATCCAAACACCCCATTAATACCATCTTGATCATATAATTCGGACCTACAAATTAAATTTTGTAGATTGATATAAAATTTAGAGTGTAATCACTATACAAGGATACCTATGCATACAAATCAATAACAATAATTCAAATATATCATTTTTTCCCCATGATCCTTCATGTTAACAGGTGGATCTCACATCAGTTGATTAACGACTCATTTTTGCCCCAAGGAAATTACATTTGCAAATGGCTTTTACGACTCATTTTTGAGTGGCCATGAGGAAATATTCCATTTCCATATTTCTGATGAATAATACAATAATCAAGTGGCCATGAAGGATCCATAATTTTTATTAGTGAGGAAAAATAACAGATGTTAAAAATATTAACATTAAATCATAGCTAAAAGACATCATTAAATATGTATTATTTATTGAATATGATTCATAAGTGAATTTCCATGGGCAAACCGGACGTGGGTAAAAACTTTACCTATTGAGCTTACATGTGGATACCAACAACACATTCAGAGCACTGATGGTTATTGCTAGCGGCTCAATGATGACCATATCACCAACGGAGCAGAGATAAAGTTTTCACTTAATATTAAACCCACTCGTATTGGTTGTTTTTAATGAAACGGATGAATAAGATATATTTGTCGTTTTGTGTAAATCGATATAAGCACATTCTAAATAAACAAAATCATCTTGTAAATAACTTTTTTTACAAAATCTATAATAATTACATTTTAAAAACAAACTATGTAATGCATTTTATTAATCAGGTCACGCTATGTTAAGGTGATGAGTTATGGTTGATGAAACATCCACAAATTTACCATTATTACCTTAATGAGCTTTATTATGTCACTGAGCTATATTAGGTACACTAAGTCATTTAGGTTATAACAAGTTATGTTATGTGTTAGTGACTTATGTATGAAGATAGTTTCATTAATATACTGATATGGGCATTAATAGGACGGAAGTGCTAATCACCTCTTAGTTGGGCAGAGGTTGGCGATAGCCAAATCACTGGCCCAGAACTCGTCGTAGACACAACAGAGAAGATTGCTCAGATACGACAACGAATGGCGGCAGCTCGTGACCGTCAGAAAAGCTACGCTGATAAGCACAGGAAACCACTCGAGTTCCAGGTTGGCGATCGAGTACTACTTAAAGCCTCACCTTAGAAAGGTATAGTCCGTTTTGGTAAACGAGGCAAATTCAACCCGCGATATGTTGAACCTTTCGAAATCACGAAGAGAATTGGCAAGGTGGCCTACAGATTGAACCTACCCGAAGAACTCAGTGGAGATCACAACGTATTCCATGTGTTAAGTCTGAAGAAGTGTCTGTCAGATGAAACCCTCATAGTTCCTTTCAAGGAGCTCAACATCGACGATCAGTTGCGATTTGTCGAGGAACCAGTGGAAATCTTGGACCGGGAGGTCAAGATTCTCAAACGCATCAGGATACCTATTGTTCGAGTTCGTTGGAACTCCCGTCGTGGCCCAGAGTTTACCTGGGAACGAGAAGACTAAATGAAACACAAATATCCCCAGTTGTTCGAGAACAATGAAACCACTACTGAGGCTGAAGCTACTGCGGAATTTCGGGACGAAATTCCAAACCAACGGGGGGATGATGTGACACCCCAGGAAAACCAGGAAAACTACACAACCTAACTAGCTTCCTCAGTAACTACGTGCTAAATTTCGGGACGAAATTTCTTTCAAGTTGGGGATGATGTGACAACCCGTATTCCTAAGCTGTGCCTTTAATTCCGAATCACTTTCTGTTACGATTGGATTGCAGTGTTGCTACGTATGCTTGCACGTTTACTTGTTGAACTTGGTTAAACACTAATTAAAATTACTTGTTGGATTTGGTTAAGCACTAATTACAATTATTTCAATTAAAAACGGGTTATCCCATTTGTTTACCTTATTGGGCTGCACCCTAGCCCAAACCTTTGAGATCCTTAGCGACCCAACTGAACTACATATATCCACACGTAACTAGAAGTGCATGTGGTTTTCTTATTTTGCTAAAACACTCCAACGCAAACCCTAGCACTAAATCCCTCCCTCTTTGGTCGACGGCATCATTAGTCTGGACGGAGCTTTACGTTTCTGTTTGACGTTTTCTTGTGTACGGTTAGTATGGTTCTTCCTAAGATAATTCACCTTTGTTGCCATATTAGATTTAATATTCATGATAGAAAGTGCTATGTGTTTGTATGTGAAATCATTCTTGTTAATCATTCTTGTTAACCTGCTCGTTGATCATGATAGATATTTTGTTGGTTTCTTTTGATGCTTGGAATGATTAAGAGGTAGGAATAAATTACGAATTCCTTGCAACCACTAGAATGTAATTTGGCTTAATATAAAGTAGTAATACGTAAAGATTGGTTTGGATTGATAATGATAAATCTTCATGAAAGCACTTGGGGAATTCACGATGACTTGATCTAGTTGAACAGCGAGGATGATTATATTAATTGCTAAATGCTGCGTAGGGTGGACCATTATGTAATACAAATAAATTCTGATGTGTGGTATATGTTTCTTTTTGAGTTGTTTTGAACCAGTAATAAATGATTGCCAAATGCTTATAAAGGTCCAATTACATAATGGGTTTTAACAAGGGTTGTCGGCCCATTTTAAATCAATTAAAAACTTTGGTCCAATAATAATCAATCTAAGTGGGTTTGATTCAAGGTATCTTATATATGGTCTGATTATTAAAGGTCCAATGATCATTCAGTTTAGTGTGGCTCAATGTATTGAAATGTATTTAATGAATCGACAGTAGTCACATGAAACCTGTTATAGCGGCCCATGTACTTGATTTAAGCAGAATCATTTGTTGACAACATCAATTAATGTGTAAGCTGATTCTTTTGCATGTGATAAAGTAACTGGGCCAGACTCTTCAGAGATCATCATGATAGATGTTTAGATTAGTGCATGATTGTAAAGATCGAATAACATTGATTGAAGAACAGGAAACCTGATGTGTCTTGTGTGTATGGTAAACCATCTGTTATGCGTGCTATGAGTTTGAAGTAATAGTTACTTGTTGAGCCATAATTTCTATCATGAATGCATGTGATGAAGGATAGTTATGTGGACATTGTTGCTAAGAGATAACCCTACAGTCTGAGATTGAGAACTTTAGTTTGGTTGCATAAATAGAACGTTTCGTTATTATTAATTGTTAAGTGAGAATGCATGAACTTGTGTTATAAACGCGCATGAGATCTGATTGCTTGTTATGTATTTCGTGACAATGACTGTTGCAAGTGACTTGTTGAATACGTGAATTGGATATGTGGACATAGAACTGACTATTCTTGGTGACCACGGTAGGGTTTGGTTAATCAACTTGGAACGGGTAACATAACATAACATACCGAGCAAACCAAGGTGAGTTCACACTATCTATAAGGCATGGGATTCCCGGTTGTTGGGAATGGGTAAAGGATTAAATCGGAAACTGCGTGATCTCCTGGTTTGGAACACGTACACACCCTCTTTATTGAAGGGTGACAACACGTAATAAGGATATGATTGGAGCCTGCCTAATCTCCTGGTTTGGGAATTAGGTACACACCCTCTTTATTGAAGGGTGACAACACGGATACTAGACCAAAATCTCTATCATGAAGTCCCTCCTTTTATATCGACTTAATCGTCGGGCCAATGGCGAGCGGGTCATTAGTTAGATAGCGCTATTTAGGTTTGACAAGCCTCACACCGTGCCGCAGAGGACGGGCGTGAACTAATGGATCTGGGCACTAGTCAATGATGATAGACATTGACGTCAGGGCACCAACTTACTTTAGTCAGTGGTCGATATGGTAACAGTCTAGTGGTTCACATGGGGAAGCCCCCACTGGTTATGGACATGGTTTGGGAAACAAGGAAACGGATTAACTTATGGTTTACTAACAAACTCATGGTTTTTAGAACAACTCTAAAACGAACGCTCAACTGTGAACTCGCTCAACTTTGTTGTTGATTCGTTGTTACATGCCTTGCAGGTCTTTAGGTGCATATTAATTGGAACTTGCTGTCTGGGAGGCTGGAGTGGTCATGGGTCGAGATACATGGAAACGCGAGACGAAATTAATGACTTTCACACACTTGGTTTATGAATTTCTTAATTAATGTATTATGCTTCCGCTGAACATTAAATAATGTTTTGTAACACTTCTATCAATAATAAATGAAAGTTTTATTTGGAATAATTGTTATGAGTTCAACATGATTGGTGGCTTGGATCCTGGTACGTCACACCCCCCGCGATAATTCCGCATGTGGTATTTTGGGGGTGTGACAGGCGACGTCTGCCTTTTGTTCCAACCGTTTCCTTGAACCGCGTAGGGCTTCAGCCCTGACGTTTTCTGGTTTCAGTGCTTCTACCTGAGCATCTCGTATTTAAGAAGGAAGACTAGACTGAATAGTGAGTTGCAACGCCCGTACACGCCTAGGTGTAGTATCCTTTCGACTGAGGGCGTCGGCCACCACATTGGCTTTGCCCGGATGGTACTTTATAGCACATTCGTAATCGTTTAAAAGCTCGACCCATCGACGCTGACGCATGTTCAACTCTTTCTGCTTGAAGATATGCTCGAGACTCCTGTGATCGGTGTAGATGGTGCACTTGGTACCGTACAGGTAATGTCGCCATATCTTGAGCGCAAAAACAACAGCTCCCAGCTCTAAATCGTGTGTAGTGTAATTCCGTTCGTGAATCTTAAGTTGGCGCGAAGCATAAGCAATGACTTTATCCCGTTGGATCAACACACATCCAAGACCCTGAATGGATGCGTCGCAGTAGACTGCAAAATCATATGTGCCTTCCGGCAATGAGAGGATTGGTGCGCTACAAAGTCTATCCTTTAAGTGCTGAAATGCTGATTCCTGTGTATTACCCCAACGATAAGTAACACCTTTCTGTGTCAGTAGTGTAAGCGGTTGTGCAATCTTTGAGAAGTCTTTGATGAACCTTCTGTAGTAACCTGCCAAACCCAAGAATTGGCGAATTTCTGTTGGTGTGCGAGGTGCAGGCCAGTTCCTGATCGAATCAACCTTGGATGGATCAACATGCATCCCATCCTTGTTTACCACGTGGCCTAGAAAGTGGACTTCGCGAAGCCATAAGTCGCATTTTGAAAACTTGGCGTACAGCTGTTCAGTTCGAAGGAGTTCCAAAATAAGCCGCAGATGTTGCTCGTGTTCCTCCTGGCTCTTGGAGTAGATCAAAATGTCGTCGATAAATACAATAACAAACTTATCCAGATAGGGCTTGCACACTCTGTTCATATAATCCATGAAGACCGCAGGCACATTTGTTAGTCCGAATGGCATGACTAGAAACTCGTAGTGGCCGTAGCGAGTTCTGAATGCTGTTTTGGAGACGTCCTCATCCCGGACTCTCAGTTGATGGTAGCCTGACCTCAGGTCAATCTTCGAGTAATAGCTCGACCCTTGCAACTGGTCGAATAAGTCATCGATGCGTGGAAGAGGATAGCGATTCTTCACAGTCACCTTGTTCTGTTCTCGGTAATCTATGCACATGCGGAAGGTACCGTCTTTCTTCTTCACAAATAATACTGGAGCTCCCCAGGGAGAAGAGCTAGGACGAATGAAACCCTTATTCAAGAGTTCTTGCAATTGCTTAGACAGTTCTTCCAGTTCAGTTGGAGCTAAGTGATAAGGTGCTCGAGCTATGGGTGCTGCTCCAGGAGCTAGCTCGATCTGAAATTCGACATGGGGATGAGGCGGTAGCCCAGGTAAATCTGTCACACCCCGAAATTATCAGAGCTGGCGTGACTGGACCGGTATCTTCATTGCACAGCGGAAGTATTTGAGCTAAGACTTCTAGAAATTGAACGCCCGCTAAGTACTCGAAATCCCGTGGGTTCTCCTATTCCAACCGTTCCATAGCTTTGAAAATGCAACCTGAGAAAGAACATGCGAAAAAGTCAACATAAAGTTGAGCGAGTTCATAGTTTGTTTTGTATCAAATGCGTTTTAAAACACTTGTAATCTTGCATTTGAAAAACCGGTTTGTGAGATCTTAATATCTCATAGCATTTGAAATGTCATCTTTGTATATCGGTAACGAATTGTTTTCTGTTATGTTTATAAACCGATATATGTAACTGTAGAGTTCGTAAACTAGTAATGAAATGTTTTCTGTCGTATCTGTAAACTGGTATTGAAATGATTTATATTATCTTTGTAAACCGGTATTGAAATGTTTTCTGTTATCTTGCAATCCTGGTATGCTCTGATTCATTCATGGAGTCTGTTAAGGATCTATCAGTGGGTAGCGAGCCCCCTGACATAATGTACCATAAGCAAATAACCAAACCGAGAACACTTTGTCATCATTGGGATCACAAAAGCACTCCAGGGTATACCAACCAGGAGTGGGGCGTGCCTCAAGCCCAATAGATCTACACCTTTTGCACCTTGGTCACTAAGTGATTAATGGTTACTAATGTAGTTTCCCTACTTATGCACATTGATCATGTCATCTACTCCGTAACTAACATACCAATAGTTTTAGCATGTATTTCTCCTCGATGTTTTTGAAAACAAAACATTGAAAACAGTGAAAGGAGGGACATGAACTCACTAGGTTGTCTCATTTTTCATACGTATTTGTTGTAAGAACTGGTAAGTTTAGCTTAAACCTTTTCGTAAACCATTTGAGTTCGTTGAAATCCTGTTGCAAAATGGTTTAGAAACATATGATTTTTGTTTCTCGAAACATTGTGTTTTTGCAAAACTTGCATGTCTTTCCACCCCCGAAAACATTTATAAAAATGTAAAACAGTAAAAAGTGGGGGTTATGAACTCACCTTGATATTCCTGTGCAAACTAGCTTAGCATGATTCCGTAGTGCCGTTCCAAGAACGTGAATTAGCTAGCGTGCATCTATAGTATTCCTAACATGGAATAACGTATCAGTTTCCTAATTTAAGCGTAGCTAAACTACGTGTACGAGCTCTACCGAATCGTTAACTAAACGATTCTATTAAGGTGCTATCTTGATTTTAGAATAACCATTCTATGGTTAATTGATCCCTTTTATAATCCGGATAAAAAAATAAGTTTCGAGATCGACTTAGTTTTCGAGTGATTTAGAATATATATTTTATGTATATAGTCAAATATATATACATACTAAGTCGTGTTAGTCGTCGTGAATAAAAGGCATAGAGTGATAGCGGTAAGTCTCGTTGTGGTCTTCGTAAAATGAGAATAAATAAATATATTTATGGTACGACAATATATCGTTGACGCTTGTAATAAATATAAACCATTATATTTATTTTATAAAATTACACGAAGAATCGACGTTTGAAATAAATATAAACGATTATATTTATTTTATAAAAGTATTCGGGTTTTGTTGGTTAGTAACTTGTGTGTGTCGAAAAGTTATAATCTCGTTTTATAAGTTATAAAACGTCGCCAAAAATGTTTATACTTTATACTTATTTAACCACAATACTTTTCTTCCGATAATGTCGTTTTTGGAATACAATCACGTGTAGCGTTTCGGATTTTTAGGAAAACGGACATAGTTTCCTCTGTTTTTGGAATAACCCCGACAACACAAGTTGTCGTTCTTTTGTCAAAATTCAACAATTGTCAACTAACAATATATAGGGAATTTCGTCAAAATATATCAAAATGTAAAGAATCACTAATGTATAAACGTTATGTAAACGCTAAAGGTTCGAGCTCGGTTCGCGTAGAAACATAAACTATCTAAACGATAAGACGAAAAAAATCCATGCCGATAAACTTTACCGGGTCTGGAGTTGACCATCTTTGACTGAGTTGACCCGGTGTTGACCGAGTCAACCGGGTTTGACCCGAAACGCAGCTGAGTGGACTCGTTAACCAACCTTGACTCAAACCCGAAACCCACACTTGAACTGAGTCGTAACCTGAAACTGAACCATAAGAACCACCATCTCCGTCGAATCGTCGGAACAACCACCATCACAGTCGCATCCCCTCTACGGTATGACCGTCGTCATCTACCAGGACCACCATCACCATTAACACCCCCCCCCCCAAACCTCCTGAAACAACACAACACTGCCAAACATTGGAGATTTACCCGAAACGAGAAGAAGAAGAACTCGATAACAAAAACTTACCGGAGTTTTTGTCGGATCTGCCTGATTTTCGTCGCACCACCCTCGTCGACATCAGCATCATCTTCATCACATTACCATCAAACATCTTTACCATCTCGGTTCGTCGTCATCATCTACAGCGGCCGACGCCGGCGAAACCAACCCGACTGTCGCTGTCGCTGCTTCTGATCTGCGAGGGTGTGTGCATCGAGGTTGGGGGTGTCGGCTAGGGTTGGGTTTGTGAGCACATCGGAACAAGAACAACCGGCACCTCCGTCGCCGGAGTAGGTGTCGCGCGAGAGAGAGGGCAACAGTTGGGGTGTCGGCTGGGAACAATGGGTATTAGGGTTTTCTTCACAAATGGAAGTGAAGGAGAGGAGTGTATAGAATGGTTGTGTGCGTATTGTGTGTCTGGGATTTCAAAAAAAAATGAAGATAAGGTAAGGATAAGGTATATGTCCCTATTTATATCTAGGGTTTAATGTAATGGGTCGGGCCCTAGGCCCATTAGTGCGATTTTTGTCTCTTGCGTGGCCCAATCCTAGTCCTAAAGCCCGTTTTCAAACCCGAGCATCGTAAAAATAGCGTAGGATAGATTATTAGGGTCAAATTGCGTAAAATATGGTCAGTAATCACGTTTGACGCGCTCGTTCGTCGATTACGGTAAAAATCGCGTAAATACGGTGTTGGTTGTTTTAATCCGTTTTTCGATCCGGTTTCAACTACGGATATTAAAATTTAATTACGAACCTAAATATATCATAAAATTTCAGTTTTGATGGTAATACGCATGTCCGATGCTTCCGTTTTGTTTTCGATGCTTTCTTACGATCGCGTTTTCGTTCACGCTTGCGTTTCGTGCCGTTCGAAAGTACGATAAATCCGTAAATCCAAGTTTATATGTTCATAACATACGTATAACATTCGTATTTGTCAGCATTATCAGTATTTTGTTCGGTTTCAGTTCGTTATCATTTAATATTCAACAGATTTCATGCAGATCGTGATACGCGTACTGTAAAGTCCCATCAACGTTCCTAGTCATACCAAGAGCCTAATTAAGTTAATTTGTGCCTTAAACACTACTTATTATCGGCTTAAACATTTGTTAATCGCGTAATTAGAAGCCGTTAATTACCGGTTGTCACATTCTCCCCCTGTTACAGAAATTTCGTCCTCGAAATTTAGACTATGTTATCTCCTTTGAGTTATGACGTTCCTAGGTAAGTCCGAATAATAACAAAGTGAATGACCGTGTAATCGAACCAAAACTTGTTCAGATTATGTGATTGCAGGAACATTTTGCATCAATAAGAACCCAACGGCTTAACTGAGTTTGTTCTAGAAATTGATGTCAAGTGAATGAGATGTTGTGATACTATCACCAATGTGACTAGGTTTACTGGATCCAACAAAAGAGGAAATTCAACCAATGGAATTCCAAATGAACGTTCACAAACTGCAAATCAATTTTTGAAATAATAGAATTCACTACCAACGAAAACTGGTGTTGGTTGTTGTATGATTGAAACTCGAGTTTAACAAGTTCAATAAATAGTCGTAAAAATGATTTATCAACAATCAAACTGTTAAATGAATAAAATTAACGTGTTAACATTACCGAGTTGCAAGGATACACCGAAACGAAATACAACCGAAACTTGTGTATCATCGTCTTAATACATAATTGCATTAAGACTACTTAAACGATGTGTCAAACGAAAAACATAAATAGTTTCACATGAAATGGCTGATCGTGATTAGCACAAGCTACAAGTTTAGATCGACGCCACAAGGTGTCGTAGTGAATGAGACAATTCAATAATAGCGGTGATCGAACAAGTATCACCTATGTTTTGCATGAAACGCTCGATCATGATTAGCCCAAGCTACAAATTTATACCGACACCACAAGGTGTCGTAGTTATTGAAATATTTCAATAACAACGGTGATCAAACAAGTTCACTGTGGTTGAATTCAACTGAAGGTTCAACGAAGTAAATCTGAATGTTTGTTTCAAACAAATCTCATAGGATTTTCAATTGAAAATGAAACAAGGAAATAATGTTTTCGATCGAAAATGAAAAAGCAATGAATATCACAAAATGTTCGATCGATGCTGAAAGAACCGTTAAGAGGTACACCGAAATACGAAATGAATTTGTGTACCATTATCTTAACACACGATTGTATTAAGATTGCTTTAATATGATAAATCAACAAAGCGGATTTAATATCAATAAACAAGTAGATAAATAATTAAATCCGTACATGATGTGTGTAAACGAGGTTAGCGCAAGCTTCAAATTTGTGAAAACGTCACCACAAGGTGATCGTGATCAAGGAAACGATTCAATGAAGTCAAAGACCAAACAAGCCTGTTATGGTTCAAAGCAAATGAAGTGCTTGTTGGAATTATTTCGAATATGATGGCTTCAATCCATCATATGGAATCTTGAATCAAATACATATAACGAGCAAGTTCAATCAATTGAACTTGGGTTAAGCGCAATCCAACAATGATTACATGTATCAACAAGAAAGTTTTGCCATGGTTACAACGAAAAACCATGTATGTAGCTTGAATAGAAAGGAGTTTCAACGAGTTTCGTTGACTCGATATCAAAGAGTCAACATTATGCAATAATGTGGTTTAGCTAGATCACAATGCAAGGAGTGAAGATAGCGAAATAATATTTAAACTTGATAAAGCAACAATTTCAAGTGAAGCCACATGCTTAACAAACAACGCATGTGTAACATATGAATTCGTCAAGAATGAAGCAAATGAGTGTTTGCTATCATGAAATAAAATCTTCGTGATGCAATGACCATTAGGGGGAAGTAGAAATGTGAAAAAAATATTCTACTCACTAGATGCAAAATTCAAAATTTCAATAAAAGAAATTTAAAGACTTTACCTGGAATTTCGTGTGTGAGCCGGTTGTTAGGTGACATTACTATGGAATGTCGAACATAACGTATTTACCATTAATGAAGTAGGGTGAATGCGGAGACATGTGACTTCTTTTGCAGCGCCAATAGTTGTGAGTCTCATTAGACTAAGTATCGATCATTATGAAATCTTGTTTGCAACGTACCTCAGCGTGATTCGTGTCGCTTGCAATGACGTGGCAATTTGCCGCATTTCGACCCGTAGTTCTCCCGCTAACGGGATTAGCATCGTTGTTGTTATACACAATCATGTTTTCCAAAGGCCTTGCCTCGAAAGTCACGTGTGATATACTCCGACGTCCTTTGATGTATAGTTTAAGTTTCATGTATACTTATGCACTAGCATTTCGTTCCGCGTAGAATGTGATGTGCTTCGACATCCGATGACGTATAATTCGAGTTTCATGTATTCTTGTGCCCTAACGTTTCGTTCTGTGTAGATTACCTGCTCGAGTAATTAGAATAGTATAGGCAACATAGATAATGGCGTTTGCCCGAGTTGTTAGTCACGGTTTCTAAGTGAGGACCTTTAATGAGTTTCAACATAAGCTTTACAAAGGTCCTAAATGCATGTTATCCAAAACTCTCAAAGTTTTGCATACCCTACGTAATCCTTTCGTGTATCGTGTATCAAACACAATTCTGGTGCATGTTTAAAATCAAAATAGTTGACTCATTGTTCTTGGCAACAGTTGGAACCCATATTCGAGTCCTAGGCGTTCAATATGTGTTCAATTCTTGATATCTAAGTCCTCAGAGGATAGTGAGGTTAAAGCCTAGGTATCTCTATAGAAGCCTAATTCGCTGAAACCTATAGCTCTGATACCAATCTGTCACACCCCGAAATTATCAGAGCTGGCGTGACTGGACCGGTATCTTCATTGCACAGCGGAAGTATTTGAGCTAAGACTTCTAGAAATTGAACGCCCGCTAAGTACTCGAAATCCCGTGGGTTCTCCTATTCCAACCGTTCCATAGCTTTGAAAATGCAACCTGAGAAAGAACATGCGAAAAAGTCAACATAAAGTTGAGCGAGTTCATAGTTTGTTTTGTATCAAATGCGTTTTAAAACACTTGTAATCTTGCATTTGAAAAACCGGTTTGTGAGATCTTAATATCTCATAGCATTTGAAATGTCATCTTTGTATATCGGTAACGAATTGTTTTCTGTTATGTTTATAAACCGATATATGTAACTATAGAGTTTGTAAACTAGTAATGAAATGTTTTCTGTCGTATCTGTAAATTGGTATTGAAATGATTTATGTTATCTTTGTAAACCGGTATTGAAATGTTTTCTGTTATCTTGCAATCCTGGTATGCTCTGATTCATTCATGGAGTCTGTTAAGGATCTATCAGTGGGTAGCGAGCCCCCTGACATAATGTACCATAAGCAAATAACCAAACCGAGAACACTTTGTCATCATTGGGATCACAAAAGCACTCCAGGGTATACCAACCAGGAGTGGGGCGTGCCTCAAGCCCAATAGATCTACACCTTTTGCACCTTGGTCACTAAGTGATTAATGGTTACTAATGTAGTTTCCCTACTTATGCACATTGATCATGTCATCTACTCCGTAACTAACATACCAATAGTTTTAGCATGTATTTCCCCTCGATGTTTTTGAAAACAAAACATTGAAAACAGTGAAAGGAGGGACATGAACTCACTAGGTTGTCTCGTTTTTCATACGTATTTGTTGTAAGAACTGGTAAGTTTAGCTTAAACCTTTTCGTAAACCATTTGAGTTCGTTGAAATCCTGTTGCGAAATGGTTTAGAAACATATGATTTTTGTTTCTCGAAACATTGTGTTTTTGCAAAACTTGCATGTCTTTCCACCCCCGAAAACATTTATAAAAATGTAAAACAGTAAAAAGTGGGGGTTATGAACTCACCTTGATATTCCTGTGCAAACTAGCTTAGCATGATTCCGTAGTGCCGTTCCAAGAACGTGAATTAGCTAGCGTGCTTCTATAGTATTCCTAACATGGAATAACGTATCAGTTTCCTAATTTAAGCGTAACTAAACTACGTGTCCGAGCTCTACTGAATCGTTAACTAAACGATTCTATTAAGGTGCTATCTTGATTTTAGAATAACCATTCTATGGTTAATTGATCCCTTTTATAATCGGGATAAAAAAATAAGTTTCGAGATCGACTTAGTTTTCGAGTGATTTAGAATATATATTTTATGTATATAGTCAAATATATATACATACTAAGTCGTGTTAGTCGTCGTGAATAAAAGGCATAGAGTGATAGCGGTAAGTCTCGTTGTGGTCTTCGTAAAATGAGAATAAATAAATATATTTATGGTACGACAATATATCGTTGACGCTTGTAATAAATATAAACCATTATATTTATTTTATAAAATTACACGAAGAATCGACGTTTGAAATAAATATAAACGATTATATTTATTTTATAAAAGTATTCGGGTTTTGTTGGTTAGTAACTTGTGTGTGTCGAAAAGTTATAATCTCGTTTTATAAGTTATAAAACGTCGCCAAAAATGTTTATACTTTATACTTATTTAACCACAATACTTTTCTTCCGATAATGTCGTTTTTGGAATACAATCACGTGTAGCGTTTCGGATTTTTAGGAAAACGGACATAGTTTCCTCTGTTTTTGGAATAACCCCGACAACACAAGTTGTCGTTCTTTTGTCAAAATTCAACAATTGTCAACTAACAATATATAGGGAATTTCGTCAAAATATATCAAAATGTAAAGAATCACTAATGTATAAACGTTATGTAAACGCTAAAGGTTCGAGCTCGGTTCGCGTAGAAACATAAACTATCTAAACGATAAGACGAAAAAAATCCATGCCGATAAACTTTACCGGGTCTGGAGTTGACCATCTTTGACTGAGTTGACCCGGTGTTGACCGAGTCAACCGGGTTTGACCCGAAACGCAGCTGAGTGGACTCGTTAACCAACCTTGACTCAAACCCGAAACCCACACTTGAACTGAGTCGTAACCTGAAACTGAACCATAAGAACCACCATCTCCGTCGAATCGTCGGAACAACCACCATCACAGTCGCATGCCCTCTATGGTATGACCGTCGTCATCGACCAGGACCACCATCACCATTAACACCCCCCCCCCCCAAACCTCCTGAAACAACACAACACTGCCAAACATTGGAGATTTACCCGAAACGAGAAGAAGAAGAACTCGATGACAAAAACTTACCGGAGTTTTTGTCGGATCTGCCTGATTTTCGTCGCACCGCCCTCGTCGACATCAGCATCATCTTCATCACATTACCGTAAAACATCTTTACCATCTCGGTTCGTCATCATCATCTACAGCGGCCGACGCCGGCGAAACCAACCCGACTGTCGTTGTCGCTGCTTCTGATCTGCGAGGGTGTGTGCATCGAGGTTGGGGGTGTCGGCTAGGGTTGGGTTTGTGAGCACATCGGAACAAGAACAACCGGCACTAGCCGGCACCTCCGGCTACGTCGCCGGAGTAGGTGTCGCGCGAGAGAGAGGGCAACAGATGGGGTGTCGGCTGGGAACAATGGGTATTAGGGTTTTCTTCACAAATGGAAGTGAAGGAGAGGAGTGTATTGAATGGTTGTGTGTGTATTGTGTGTCTGGGATTTCAAAAAAAAAAATGAAGATAAGGTAAGGATAAGGTATATGTCCCTATTTATATCTAGGGTTTAATGTAATGGGTCGGGCCCTAGGCCCATTAGTGCGATTTTTGTCTCTTGCGTGGCCTAATCCTAGTCCTAAAGCCCGTTTTCAAACCCGAGCATCGTAAAAATAGCGTAGGATAGATTATTAGGGTCAAAATGCGTAAAATATGGTCGGTAATCACGTTTGACGCGCTCGTTCGTCGATTACGGTAAAAATCACGTAAAATGCGATGTTAGTTGTTTTAATCCGTTTTTCGATCCGGTTTCGACTACGGATATTAAAATTTAATTACGAACCTAAATATATCATAAAATTTCAGTTTTGATGGTAATACGCATGTCCGATGCTTCAGTTTTGTTTTCGATGCTTTCTTACGATCGCGTTTTCATTCACGCTTGCGTTTCGTGCCGTTCGAAAGTACGATAAATCCATAAATCCAAGTTTATATGTTCATAACATACGTATAACATTCGTATTTGTCAGCATTATCAGTATTTTGTTCGGTTTCAGTTCGTTATCGTTTAATATTCAACAGATTTCATGCAGATCGTGATACGCGTACTGTAAAGTCCCATCAGCGTTCCTAGTCATACCAAGAGCCTAATTAAGTTAATTTGTGCCTTAAACACTACTTATTATCGGCTTAAACGTTTGTTAATCGTGTAATTAGAAGCCGTTAATTACCGGTTGTCACAAAATCTTCAGGAAACACTTGAGGAAAATCGCGTACTATTGGAATATCCTCTAATCTCTTCTCTTTCGCTGATGCGTTAGTAACAAGTGCTAAGATAGCAGTGTGGCCCTTTCGCAAACACTTCTGAGCCTTCAGGAAGGAGATGATGCCAACCACGGCACCACTCTTGTCGCCTTGAACTTCGAGAGGTTCTTTACCAGAACGGGGAATACGAACAATCTTCTCCTTGCATAGGATCTCTGCTTGTTGTTGAGATAACCAATCCATACCAATGACGATGTCAAAACTACCCAGAGCTATGGGAATGAAATCGATAGAGAAAGTCTGACCAGCGAGGATAAGATTACAACCCTGAACTACGTGTGTGGCCTCTAGACTTTTACCGTTAGCTAACTCTACGACATGTTTGGTGTTCAAAAGTGTTGGTGCGCATTTAAGCATTTGGCTAACTTTCAGAGACATATAACTGGTATCCGCACCCGAATCAAATAATACAGTAACATAAAAGTCGTCGAGAAGAAACTTACCCATAACCACATTAGGATCGTTCCTTGCATCACCCTGACCCAGCACAAATGCACGACCCCTGGCACCATTATCGTTATTGTTTCCCCCATTGTTTTTCCCGTTGCCCTGATTATTGTTGTTATTATTCTGATTCTGGTTTAACTGGGGGCAGTCCCGCTTGAAGTGGCCTTTAGCCCCACATTGAAAGCATCCCCTATTGCCTTGCGGTTGTTGTTGTTGTTGGTTTCGTGGAGCGGGTGATTGTTGTTGCTGGTTCTGATTAGCAGGTCGTGAGATCTTGCAATCTTTAGCCTCATGACCTATCTTGAGACACCGCTGACAACGACCCTTGTTGCACTGGCCATAGTGGTGCCTGTTGCATGTATTGCACCTTGGGAGATTTCCTCTATATCCACCCTGTCTTTGACTACCAGAAAATTGCTGACCAGGGCTCTGGTGGTTATCAGTCTTCCGCTGTTGTGCCTGAGACTGAGCTGTAGTTGAACCCTTACTGGAATCCCCATCCCATTTCCGCTTATTATCACTGGGAGTAGCGGAAGTAGTAGCATGAGTAGCACTGATACGTTTGGGTAGCTTGTTCTATTCCACTACCTGATCTGTGAGGCGATGAGCAAGACGAGTAACATCCTGGATAGTAGCAAGGTTGGCCGATGTTACTTGACTTTGAATTTCCGGTACCAGCCCTTTGAGATACAACTCAATACGCTTGATAGGGGGGTCCACCATGGTTGGACACAAGATGGCCAGCTCGTTTGACCTTTTCGTATACGCCTCAATCTCTGACCCCGTCATTTTCAGATTAAAGAACTCCACTTCTAACTTGTGGATGTCATCACGTGTACAGTATTCTCGCTTGATTAGTTCCTTGAAATCATTCCAAGGGGTGGCGTTAGCAGCTGCCAACCCTAACATCTGAACTTGTGCATTCCACCAAGTCAGCACAATGCCTTCTAGAGTACCAGTGGCGTACTTCACCCTGCGAGCCTCAGGGAATTCACACATCTCAAATACGGACTCGAGCTTTTCAAACCAATGGAGGAGTCCAACTGCTCCTTCCGTGCCACTGAATGTGCTAGGACGACAGTCCATGAAAGTCTTGAAGGTGCAAACAGGTGGCTGAGTGTGCTGACCTGTTGTGTATAAGAATCAGGACAAGGTTAAACACAAGAGTTGGTTTAGGAGTGTAGGATCTAAAGATCCTAGTGTGAGTTACGACTGCAGGGTATACCTCCTGCTTGTGCGGCTGCAAGTGCCGCAGCAACTTGTTCGTTAATCAGAGCCGTCAGCTGGGCTTGAGTCATGTTAATGCGTCCAGCCATGATCTTCATATCAAAGGCAACATAGGTGAGAGAGGTTCGCGAGAAATGCGATGAGAGAAGAGTGTAAGCACACAAGTGTTCTCAAGCAATAGTTGTTACGTTTATCTAAGCATACCATGAGCAAAGTTCTATGTAATCTAGCAAGTAGGCAATGTAAACATGAACAGTATTACCTATAGTGTTGAGTCTTGCACATGGAGCGAAGCGTCGTTGTGGATCATTGAGCACTGTACAGGTTATAGTCTGGTTTTAACAAAAAAATGTTTCCCCTTATTAAAACCAAGTTCACTATAACCAATGGCTCTGATACCAATCTGTCACACCCCCAAAATCCACACGCGGAGTATCACCGCTTGGAGGCGTGACTGACCAGGATCAAGCCACCAATCATATTGAACCATGTATGTAGTAAAAATAATTCAACCAAACAATATGAAAGGTGTTCAAAACCAAAGCATAGTTAAGTGTTTAGCGGAAGCATAAATGTAAAACCCAACATAAGCAATAAGTTTGAGATGTCATAAACGTTTAACATGGCATCCTCAATCCATGTCCCACAACGACTGTGCCTCCCCGTGCAAGCTCCATGAGTACCTAACGACCTGCAAGGCATGTAACAACGAGTCAACAACAAAGTTGAGCGAGTTCACAGTTGGTTGTTTAGTTATAGTATTCGTTTCGTAAACCGTATGTTTGTTTAGTAAACTATGTATTGTATTTATTTGTATCGCGGCCTTCCAGGCATGTTTGCGAAGATTTGTGGGGGTTTCCCATGTATTCTAGACTAGTTGTATTTGTATCGCGGCCCTCCAGGCATGTGTGCGAAGATTAGTATTCGTATCGCGGCCATTCCAGGCATGTGTGCGAAGATTAGTATTCGTATCGCGGCCATTCCAGGCATGTGTGTGAAGATTAGTATTCGTATCGCGGTCATTCCAGGCATGTGTGCGAAGATTAGTATTTGTATCGCGGCCATTCCAGGCATGTGTGCGAAGATTAGTGGGGGCTTCCCATGTGTTACTAGTCTAGCTGTATCTATAAGTGACCTTCCCCTAACGAGGTCAGTGGTACGTATTCCAGTAACGATGAAAGTACAAGTAATCATTTAACCCCATTCCCAACCCTGGGAATCCCATGCCTTGGTAAGAGTGTGAACTCACCTTGGTTTGCTCGGTATGCTAAATTACGTGCTTGCAAGTAATCAATCAAATCCTATAGTATACACATATATTAAATCAGTTCAAGTTCGCAATGTTTCACATGTAATCTATGTCACAAAGTGTGTTTGGCAATTAACATCATGCACCACGTAAGCAGTTTGTCGAATCATGCAGTTCATGCTTCATATAATGTCTTTCACAGTTTGTACTATCCTGGTTATTCATTAACACACTTGACAGAGTTAATATACATAACAGAGCCCAATAGTTAACTGAGTTAACAAACTAACGGAGCTAATGGACTAACAGAGTTAACAATTATCATGGTTAATAAACTAACAGAGTTACTGTACACAAAGCATATGTGACGAAATCACTATGGACGAAAACCTTAATGATTGTCTAATAATTTTAACACTTGCAAGAATCATGAACTCGATCAGATTTATTCACACATTCATCATGCAAACAAAATCATCATTCCATCCACAAACACATCACATAGCAACATACATGATCATCATTCGACATCAGCAAGTAATTGACATATGTTATAACATGAACCATAATCTGCCAGTCATCTATCGTTGTATCATCAACATGTCAAGATCATTCACATCGGATCATCATCATCATCATGCTAAAAATATCGACAAATATTTTAATAACAACCAACCAGAATCATACTTTCTTGTAATATATATAAACACCATCGGCATATAGTCATAACAATCAACATAGTCTCAGGCATGGTTAACAAGGCCTATAATCACATATTCATCATAGCATCAGTTGGTATGCATAACAATTTGCTCGGTTTGGGTTTGGTCCACTAAACAATCAACATGTGCGGCCCACTCCATTCAATTCATCAAAAAAATCACATGCAATTAGTGTTGTTTGAAGTCCAATGTCGGCTCACTAAGAAACAACAGAAAGAACTTCGGTCCAATCAACATCACCCACAACATATTTGTCCTATATGTCATTCAATTTCATCAACATGTGCATGTACCAGATTCATTAATTCCAATAATATGTGCATGTCAGACTTTATACAAGTACCTATTCGATCCCTAGCCCCTATTCAACAAAGACACACCACATGACACACATACAAATCGATGACACTTAGCATGCAACCAATTATAGCCACACAATATTAAAATCCTTAATATTATACTTACCAGAATGTCAATTCGGAGGAGAGGGGAAAGCTGATTCATCGGGCAGAATAGGGTAGCGAGATGAGGTAAGGAGTGATTAGGGTTTTTGCCGAATACTGAACACGCGTACAGGTTATAACAAAAACTAAACAGCTCGTCACTGGGCCAAGGCCCATCTTTGTTTTCGTTGGCATAAGTGGACGAAAACACATGAAGTGTTTTCGGACATGGGTGTTTTCGGATGGGGGTGTTTTCGGCTAGAGGTTCCATTTTAATAAATATTCACACATAATATACATATCACTAATAACACTTATATTGCACCCCAAATAAATATAAAACACACTTTGCAAATAATTACAACGTTAAGTCGAATAGAGACCTCGAAAACTCGGGTTGTCACAGATTGTTCCACCATAACAGAGCTTCACCTTGAAACAACCCAGAAACGTATGGGACTTGTTGCTCTGGCGTACAACCGCTCGTTCGTACAACAGAATCCACGTTCTCGACCCATTTCACAAAAGCTATGGCACCTCCAGTGCCGTCAAAGTTCAGAGGTTTGCAGTCTAAAAACTGCTTGTAGGTACAACCTGTACTCAAGCAATCATCATCACAGAAAGCATTAACAAAGCACACTTGGGATAGTCCAAACGTATTGTAATGTGTCTTAGGTGACTTAAACATTACCGTTAGGTGGGTTATTCCCTGAGGTACTTTCGTTGTGTTTGTAGCGAAGAACCTCGTGCCGAGCTATGGCCTGTGAGACATGCGTTTGCCATTCTGCCTTGGTCAGCCGAATGATTTCTTGATGAGACATCTTCTACGAAGAACTTGGATTGGTCAGGTCTCATTTGCTCAGGGGGTGTAAATAGTGTTTAGAGGCCATTCTGCCTTGGTCAGCCGAATGATTTCTTGATGAGACATCTTCTACGAAGAACTTGGATTGGTCAGGTCACACTTTCTCAGGGGGGGTGTAAATAGTGTTTAGAGGTCATATGTACATACACATAATGAGTTATCATATCACCCAATCAAGAAACAGCATAATCATAGCATAAACAAGTAGATGAGAGTATAACAGACAAACATGTAGATGGGAACATATTTCAAGCAAACACGTAGCATCATATTTATAGCACACACAAGCATATCAACAACGGGTTTAGCGAAGACATAGCGGCTAAGCTCCCATTATTTACCGACCACAATCACATTGTCTACAAAGTGTATTATATCAAAAGGGACACAGGGTCACCCTACCCTTGTCCAACAAATCTGTCAGTGCATCAAAATCGCGAGGTCAAAAGTAGTCTTCAAAAGTCTCCACAATCTCGGCTCATTAGTAGTGTCCTTACCCCAAAGTAATGCAATCCGCATAAAACCAAAAGCCAATTATACTGCTGACTGAGGTGGAGAAGGGAAGAAAAGCAAATTGTCTACGTGTGCGAGCTCCTCCTCGAGCTTGTACACACGTCAAGGTAATTAACCGATCTGCTGCTCGATAATAAAGAAACGAGCATCAAAACCTGGAAAGGCGTAATAGCAGCAGGTGCGAGTGCAAAAGGAGACAGTGATGAATGTGGAGGATCAAAGTATTCTGGCGATAGACAGGGTGGAGGACATGGTGTCAGCCCAAGCTCCAAAACTCTGCGACTCATAACCTCAAACTGTAGCTGATGTGACAGGAGCAAATCATTTCGTGTGTAGCCTCCATAACGTGAGGGATGGTAGGGGTCTGAAATCAGCATAGTGTTTGGTAGGAACCATCGGAATGGCTCGTCCATCGGTGAAGTATTGAAAGGAGCAAACGGTGCGGCCTGTGAGGTCGGGAAAATGTTGTTGTTAGCAAAAAGGGTTGTCATGCAGGTGCTGACCTGGAGTACCTTCTCGGTGTGTGGGTATGTCCTGAAAGAAAGCGTTAGGCATGTCGGTGCAATGGACGTCGGTCTCCATAGGGGAAAAGGAGCAACGTCGGCGGGTGCGGGTGCACAACAGAGAAGACCATCAGGTGCAGGCACTGAGTCAGGTTTAAGGGTGCAATGTATAGTAAACCAAAAGAAACAGGGTCATGATCCAGCAAGGGCTTAGGATCGGCAGGTGCAATCTCAGGCTGACCCAAAAGGAACAGGAGCTGGCTCAGGAGCAGGCTCTGGGTCGTGTGAAGGTGTGGGGTCTCATGCAGGTGATAGTGCAGCAGTCATAGCAGCGTCGTCATCTAACTAAGTAGCAAAAACTGCAGTCCGGCCATCGGTAATTCTGCAGATGTCACAGACTCAAAGGAGTCTGAAATCGAGTGTAAAATGGAAGTAGAGGATACTTCAATGGCAGGAATCTCAAGAGGTAGAATAGCAACGTCATCATCAACTATCTCTCCATCACCCTGGGCTTCAATAGGAGGATCATCACAAACAAGTCAACATTATCATCCAATGAATCGTCAAAAGGCAGATCCTCGGGAGGGATGACCACGAGAGGTACGGCGTCGGGGATCGGAGTCATAATAGGCTCACCATCGGAATAATGGGGTGGTCATGGACCGAATCAAGAGTGACAAAAAGATCCTCGTCAGGGAAGCCATCAGCAAGGGTAAATCATCACCAAGATCTGATGGCGCGAACGGTTGGAACTCGTCCTCATCCTTGGTCAGCATGTCAGGGTCACTCACAGTGTCTGACGTAAATATCTCTGGCGCAGGTGCATTCTCATCATCTGTGGCGGTGGCCATAGGGTCGTCAACATCTGACAACTCGCTCTCTGAAAAAGGTGACATGTGTGCCGGTACATAATAGTCATAGCATGTATATCCATAGTAATCACTAACACTTAGTGTATGCAAACAAAGGTAATTTATCATGTAATCATGTATCCACATTATTCTTCATGAAACTTTCTATCCTTCCTAGTCTCCCAGACTAAACCACCTAGTCTCCCAGACTAAACCAACCAGTCTTCCATACTAAACCAACCAGTCTCCCATACTAAACACCCAGTCTCTCAGACTAAACACCCAGTCTCCCAGACTAAACACCCAGTCTCCCAGACTAAACACCCAGTCTCTCAGACTAAACACCCAGTCTCCCAGACTAAACACCCAGTCTCCCAGACTAAACACCAGTCTCCCAGACTAAACTACCTAGTTTCTTAAACTGAACTTCCCAGTCTCTCAGACTGAACCACCCAGTCTCCCAGACTGTACTACCCAGCCTCTCAGACTGAATCATAAACATAAACTTTGAAATGTGTTTCGTGTCTTTTGTTTGTAAAAATGTTTGTCTTCCTAGATCTGGGCGTTTCGTGTATGCAATGAAAACATGTTGTGAAAACATTTTCGTGAGAGCCCTAATGATTGTAGTCTAGACTCGAGAAGGAATCCTAGTTCGCTACAATCGAAGCTCTGATACCAAGCTGTCACACCCTGACTTTTGCGGAAGCGTGATTATGGTGTGACTTTCTTAATATCATTGCATTCAATCATAACAACAACTATATGATAGAAACCATAGATTTTGTCATCCATTAAATAAGTTTAAACACAACGTCATTGTCTTAAAACGTAGACTTCAAATTCAAGTTTTACAAACCATTCAAATTGTTTATGAGTTCACTGAGGACTCATCGAAAGGTATTAAATAAAACCAAGGTTTGGAAGACGTGTCTCGTCCAGGAATAAGACACATTGACCAAACCCACGGACCATGGATGACATCTTTATTCCTAACGCAGCATAAAACTTCCAACGCCCGCCAGATCCACTCACTAATCCCCTGAAATACATGTAGTTTGAAAACATCAACAAAAGTTGAGCTAGTTCATGTGTTTGTTTGTGTGTATGAGTAAACCTTTGAATGTATATATGTATGTATGTAAATCCTGGTATGAAAGCAACAAGGAAAACAGATCACCAATGGTTTGCAAGGCCATTGATATGTGTGAAGTGATGCATGAAAACTCAAACCTAGCAGATTTGTCTCCGGGAATAAGACATAGTCACCACATGGGCCACCCTGGTCCGCTTGGGTGTGGGCTCGCTACACCCAAATAGATCTATCACTCATGTCCCTCGGTCCTACAACGAGGATTAATGGCCTTAAGTGTTGTACCAACCACTCACATGATCAAGTAGTACCCTTCCTTAGCTAACCATACCATGTATAAAACGTTTGTAAACCATTGTAACATGTATTTCACCCCCGAAGTTATAAAACTGAAAACAGTTAAAAGAGAAGGGGGACATGAACTCACAGTCTTGCGTCTTCAACAATCGTAACTCGTACTTCTCCGGTGAACATGACTACCTACAACGTACTAATGTCTATTAGACGAACGAGCCGTGCCTTGACTTAGTGTTAACGTTTCTTTTACGCTTCTAATATTATTCCAAGTTACATAATTTTTGTCAAAATAATTAATATTTCAAATTAAATTATATTCATTAAATTTTGGAATAATTGTTGAATAATATATATTAACTTAATACTTCCCAAGTATTGATTCTTGTATTTCCTTCCCAAGGATGGGGGTATCTTATACATGTGTGTTCGCATTCTTGTATTTGTATATTTTGCCATGTTTTGGTGTCGTATTCCAGTGAGTATTTATACATGTGAGAATACGTATTTTTTTGTATTCATTAAGTATTCATATACTTAAATTTATTTTATACTTTCCGGAATATTATTTCTAATAAAAGTCCACCAATATATATATTTCCAAAATATATATTTTTAAGAAATATTACTTAGAAAAATTATTTGTGATTTTTCCTTTGGCAAAAAATAATTGTAGTTCCAAAATAATATATTTTCAAGTCTAACTTAGAAAATATATATAAACTTATTTTTATCCAAAAATCGTGTATTTCAAGTGTACTCAGAAAATATATATCTTTCCCAAAAATTATATATCTTTCAGAAATTCCAAGAAAATATATTTTTACTTCCCAAAAACAATATATTTTCTCTTTGTCAAAAAAAAAATAAGATATAACTTTGTAATAATTGCAAAAATCATATTTTCACTTCCTTTTGTCCAAAATATTTCTTACCAAAATATACTTGCGAATTAACATTTCTTGTTCGGTTTTGCCAATATTTTGTGTGTAACTTGTATATTTATTCCTTGAGATTTTGGTAATATTTTGGATCGTAATTCTTGGTGGTTTAATGTGTTATATTATTTCAAGTCCTAAAATAATATAACTATTACACAAAGTATACAAATAATCACACATATGTGTCTTTAATGTATGTATATATTCTAAATATATTTTTAGTCACTTTTATTTGTAAAAACCAACCTCCAATATTTGTATTTTGTAACCAAAATTTATGGCAAAGTTTATGTAACAATGTATGGTTTAAAATACACTTGGTTAATATTTGTTTGAAAATATTTTTCTAAGTGTTTGTATTTTTGGAAAATTTTGCCATAGTTTCCCCTAAAAATGGAGGTATCCATGCATTCAAGCATATCATTTTCTTTTGTAAAATCACCACAATCAATCCACAATCAACACTAAACAACTTACACTTACCAATTTTGCCAAAATCATGCTTATTCCACGAATTCATGAACTTGAAAGTTTATGAAAAGTTGTAGTAACTTGGTAGTGTGTTTAGTGGGTTTAGTTATCCTTTAAAGTGTGGTTGTTTATATAAAAACATCATTCTTGAAAGACTTAGATGTTTACAACTTGTAATCATGTTTTACAAAAATATTTCTTCATGTAATCTTCTTGTTACACAAGTGTTTCTACACTTGTTTAACTACCAAAAATAACGTTTGTTTATGTAAGAACCATGATCTACTAAAACTCATATTTTAAATTTGGTTCTTTTAGAAAACCATTCATAAATCTTAGATTTATATGATTATTAACCCACTTTGATTATTATTTTTCAAGAAACCAAAGAATTCTTCTCAAGTTCATGATTTAAGTGTGGATGATCTTTCATCCTACCACATTCTCACTTTCTCATCGTGCTAAACTATGTTTCTAATCATGATCTATCAATATGTTATGATGATCAACATCATTTCTACAAACAATCAAAGATCAACAAGCATACATCTCATAAACAACTTAGTTTCATCAAGATTACTTCATAAATCAAGCTTATGTTCAAGTTCCATGCTTATGTTCTTTAGTGTTCTTGATGTTCTTGATTATGATACTACTTTAACCACTCAAAATAGAAGTAATATGGAGTGTACAAGGATCTTACCACTAGCTCAAGGCTAGGGATGAATCAAGAGTAGAAATCAAGAGGATAAAAGCAAATAGAGAAGGTCCTTCAAGATCCACAGCCACCGAGCTTCTTTGTATACTTCCTAGCACCTTTGTATGATCTTGTAATGGTTGAAGAGAGTTGGATGATGATGGTGGTGGTTGTGGTGGCTCACGGCCGAGAGGGAGAGCAAGAGAGGGAGAGAGATCAAGTGTGAAGTGTGTGTAAGTTAATGAGATATTGTTTTACATACTCTTTTATAAACCAATTTCATGTGTCCACCCATTGTGTAATATGTTCTAATTAGAGAGACAAAATCTAATTAAATATTGAAATAAAATCTTGAAGTATGGAGGGGGTATGGCCGATTATAGGTGGGGGGGGGGGGGGGGGTAGTAGAGTAGGCTTTAACCCTTTAGTTACCTTCTAGTTCATTTTCAAGTATGTAGTTAGTTACTTGGTTACATGATATTTTATAGGGTCTTATGATGTTCGGGGACCATAACTAGCTTGGAAACATTAAAACAATGCTTCTAGTGTAAATTTGGTGTTTCGGGTAGTGTCCGGTTGTTCGGTTAGATACTGATTCGTTAGCGTGCTAAACTTTGCAGTTTAGTGTTCTTTATGTATCTTTTTGTGATACTTTTAATTCCCGACACTTAGGAAAGCATTCAGGACCATTTTACCATGTTTCTGCATAAAATTAGTATGTTAAAATGCTGATTTATGCTGAATTCAGCACTTTGGGTGAGTTTTAGGCACTTTCCGGCACTTAAACTATCACCTAGAAAAGCAATTTTGTGATCCTTACTTCCCTACACTCTATACTAGTGTAGTACTTAGTTTCTGGCTCATACTATGTCTCAATACAACGTCTGTCTATGTACTGAACTTCGTCAGTATTTTCCCGGTTTGTCTATTAACTGTGCTAACTGTGTTTCGCGCATCATTTGAGTCAATAAAGTTCTCATGCAATCAATGATATGTCATTTGCAATATGTGATACACATGTGTGTATAAAGTAATAATCAGAAAGCAGTTCAAGTCATTAATTGTAATTCAACACGGTCATTAAGCATTAATCAAGATTAATTAATTGTACGGATGCATGCAAATTTGGCTGTTGTCACATTCTCCCCTTGTTAAGAAAATTTCGTCCTCGAAATTTATACTACCTTAACTCCTTAGGGTTACATTATGCGTGTATGTATATGAATAATACCGTGGTAGATAACCACAAAACCGAATCAAATCTTATTCACATCAGGTGAACCCAAGGATATATTTCAACAACAAGAACCCAATGGTTAAAAGGTATGTGTTCTAGCATTTGATGTCAAAGGACACGAGATGTGTAGATGTTTAATCTAGAGTAACTTAGTTAACAGAGGTGCAACAAGGAGTTTTGACCAATGGATTTTCAAACAATCGGTCACAATATGCAAATGAGTTTTCAAAAACCATAGCATCCGCTATATGAACTCAAAATCAACAACTCGAATATGATAGTAACCTGAAAATGATCTGTCAACTTTCGAATAAATAAATGGTAAGGGTTAGTGTGTTGACATTCTTGAATTGCGAAAATACACCGAATGAAATACAAGCGAATCTGGTGTATCGTTGTCTTAATTCGTAGTTGCATTAGGAATGTTTAAATGATAAGTCAAACAAAAGTATGTGTAGTTTTGTGTGAAACGGTTGACCATGATTAGCACAAGCTACAAATTTGTAATGACACCACAAGGTGTCGAAATTGACATATTTCAATAATAGCGGTGACCGAACAAGTTCACCGTGCTTGAGATCAAATGAAAATGAAACAATCCTGAGGATTTGATTCAAACAGCATAATAGGACCTTTCAATTGAATATAGAATATCAAAGAGCCACTGTTTCCGATCGAAGATGAAAAGGTAATAAGTACCGCAAGGCATTCGATCGACGATGAAAGAATCGTTAGGAGGTACACCGTGACATGAAATGAATCTATGTACCATTGTCTTAACACACAACTGTGTTGAGACCGCTTTAATCGTGATAAACAAAACGGATTTAGGGCAAGTCAATAAATAAACAATTAAATCCATGTATGAGGTGCGTAACCAAATTAGCGCAAGCTTCAATTTTGTGAAAGCACCACCACAAGGTGTCGAAACCAACAAACGACTTAGTGGAGTCGTAGCCCAAACAAGTCTACTACGACTCGAAAAAAAGAACTTTTGCAAAAATATGCATAATAAATTTGAATATGATGCCCTCAATACATCATATGGCGTCTCAAATTGAATATGCGAAGTGGACAAGTTCAAACAACTGAACTTGGTTTCAGCGTAAACTGACAATAAACGTATGTATCGACAAGGGGATTCTGTCATGGTTACAAAGATAAACCATGAATGTAACTTGAAAGAAAAGAAGTTTCAAGAAAGTGTGTTGACTTGATAGCAAAGGAGCCAACTGTCACACCCCTTTCTGCGGCGGAAGCACGAGGTGTGATCATGAAAGGTTCTCATTGCATACGAAAGGTAAACATTCTACATGCTCATAAAAATATCTTCAAATACCAAACATTTCCAAATTTGAAAACATAAGTTAGCGTTTACATCGCGAGATAGCATAAAACATTGTCTTAAAAAGTTTACAACTTTATTTAAAGATAAACATAAGCGACATCCACAAGCATGAGTAAGGCCGCGCGCACATCCACTTCTAGTTACCTGAAATACATGTGAGTTTTGGAAAAACGTCAACATAATGTTGGTGTGAATTCATGTAGTTTTTGTATTTCACGTTTGTATACTTTGTACAAAAACATAGTTGGTATATTGTGTAAATCCATTATTCTTGAGAACACCACGTACTCATGTAAAATCAAGTATTCATGTATAAATCAAGTATTCTTGTGGTATGATTCTTGTATAAATAAAGTATTCATGTATGTATCATGGTTGTTAATGGGTTGCAAGGCCATTAACATGTGATACGGCATAGGAAGTCACCAAACCATAGGCATTTTTCTAGTTGGCATATTCTGAGAGACAAAAGCACTGCTCGGTACTCGTTCTCACCAAGAGTGTGGCTGCCCGACACCCGTTAGATCTAACCTTTTGTTCTGTGGTCTAGGTATATTGTTGATTAATGGTGCTTATGGTACCCTATTCGTGACACGATTTCTCGTATCATTTCTCAAAACGCATCATACTCGGTACTCGTTCTCACCAAGAGTGCTTCTTATTTTTGTATCATACCATTCATAAACATTGTAACATTTGTACATGTATTTCACCCCCGAAGTTATAAAACTGAAAACAGTTAAAGAGAAGGGGGAGCATGAACTCACAACTTTGTGTTCCTTGCGTCGTAAACTTCACTGGATTTGCTTATAATGCGTCGTGACCTAAACGTGTTTTGTTATCGTCAGTCACTAGACTTGTTTCGTACAAGCACAAGTCACTATCTTTGGTATTTGTATTGTTGTGTTAAAAATATTTTATATTTTTAACTAAGTATCTTACTTATATTATTTTCTCAAAAATTAATATATAAGTATCTTGTGTCTTGCACCCGAGTTATGTATCTTGTATGTTGTATGTGTATTTTTGTGTTTTTACATCTCAAGAGTTTTTAGTGTATTTTCAAGTCCTAATACACTATCACGTATAGTACATACTACATACACTTAGCACAAAGTTTGTGACCAATAAATACATATATTTTCCTCAAAAATATACATACTTAATATAAATTTTAAGTCTTGAAGAAATTGTAGGATCGTGATCTGACCCAAACGAGTCGTTCAGAGGTGTTCAACTTCGTTTCAGGTGCGGAATAACAAGAAACGGAGATAGAAATAGCTGATTCTTCACTTTTAACACTGATTGTATTGATTAACAACGTTTACAGCTCAATCCTCACACCGGCAGCACTTCGGTGTGGAATACAAGACCTTCACCACCGATCTAATCTCGCTCATGGGAACTCCTATTTATAGATGCTGAGGTTTCGCTCCAAGTGACATGTTCACATGAGCGAAACCTCATGTGTACATATAAGCGAAACCCTATCTAAGACCATATAAGCGAAACCTATTGACCTTATGAGCGAAATCATCTTTCTAATAACATACACTCTCCTATTTTCTCGTAAATCATGCCCTAATCTATACAATTCAAAGTAAGACTCGATACAAGACTAAGTCGACAGATGTAGTGCACCAACAGAAATCATCATTTCTTATCACCAAAAATTAGGGAAACCTTGGTAATATTTTTAGGTACATTTTTAGGGAATAAGTTTCTCAAAAACTTATATTTTCTAAGTGTCAAAATTTATAGAAATTTTGACAGAGTTTCCCCTAAAAATGGAGGTTTCCCCGTGTTTTCAAAACATGTGTTTATTTTCTTTTCAATCATCAACAATCAATTTTTAACAACAATCATAAACAATATCAACAACGCAATCTTTATTTACCAAACTTGTCAAGACAAGCATAAACCACAAACTTATGAACTTGAAAGTTTGTAAAAATATGTAGTAACTTACTAGCACATTTAATAGGTCTTGTTACCTTTAAAAATATGATTAGATTCTTAAAAACTTTATTTTTAAAGAGTTTGTATTTTTACAACTTCTAGTCATGATTTCCAAAAATATTTCTTCGTGAAATTTTTCTTGTTACACAAGTGTTTATACACTTGTTTACTTGCTAAAAATGTGTTTATTTCATGTAATATCCAAATTTTAACAAAACTAATATTTTTCACTTGGTTCTTTCGAAAAACCACTCATAGATCTTTAGATCTACAAGTTTACAACTCATTTTTCCAAGAAATCACTTATTTGTTCAAGTTCAAAGTTAATGTGTGGATGATTCCATCATCCACAACATCTTTAATCTTCACATCTTGCTAGTTCATGTCTCTAAACATGATCTAGCAAGTCTATGTGATGGGTCATCTCATTTTTTACTAACAAATAATATTCAACAATCATCAAAACATAGAAACAACATGATTATATCATCAACATAGCACTACTTAAACATTTTATCCATTCTTTATCCTTTATGTTTAAGACTTGTTCATGTTCTTTAGAGTTTCTTAACATTTTATCATTATTTCAACTTTTAACCACCAAAAGTAAGAACAAGATAAAGATTTGAAGCACTTACTACTAGCACAAGGCTAGGGGAGTTTCAAAGCGTAAAAGTGGTGGATAAAAGAAAACTAGAGCGGTCCTTGAGCTTCCGAGTGCACCAAGCTTACTTGTTGGACCTCTTGCACCTTTGTGTGTTTGAAAAATGCTTGAAGGGAAGCTTGATGGTGGTTGTATGGTGGTGATGGGTGGAGGCCGAACAAGAGAAAGAAGAGGGAGAGTGTGAAGGTGAAATGTTGATGGTGATGAAAGAAGATGGTGAACTTATGGGTTTATTTATAAACCAAGTCTTAAGTTTGTCCAACATACAACATGTTTCTCTAACCAACAACAATAGCAATTTAATATTCAAAAGAAGTGGGGCCGTCGACTAGGGGGGTAGGGGGTTGGGTTGTGATGGAACTAGTTACTTACTTAGTTATGTTTAAAGTGTTTAGTTAGTGTATTAGTGTGTGTTATATAGTATAAGGTGTGTTAGGGTGTTCGGGGACCCTAACTAGCTCAGAAAAATAAAAACAATGCTTCTAGCATTATTTTGGTGTTCCGGGTAGTGTCCGGTTGTTCGGTTAGATACCGGTTCGTTAAAGTGCTAAATTGCACCGTTTAGTGTCCTTTAAGTATCTTTTTGTAATCCTTTTAATTCCCGACACTTAGGGAAATATTCTGGATAATAAAACGTAATTTCTGCATGATATTCATGTGTTAAAAGCTGATTTATTGCTGATTTGTGTAAAATTCCCCACTTAAAGTGCGTTTCGGGTGCTTTTTAGTGCGTATTTTAGCTTCCGTAATGTCTATATATAAACCCTTGTATGTACTCTTGGGTTTTAATGTATTCTTGTCATTGGACCTACACCTAGGCCTCAGTTCTAATGTCTGACTGCTTTCTGCAGAGTTGTTGACATATTGTGTTTTACCGGTGAGTTTACTAGTATTTCTGACGCAACGCTCTCGTTTATGCATAAAGCAATATTTTGTAGTATAAAACGTGCATGAATTCACTTGTTTAGCATGTAATCAGTCAATGTTGACATTTAAGCACATAATTGGAGTCATTAAATAATAATTAAAGTGTACGGAAATTACCGGTTTGGTGCCAGTTGTCACAGTCTCCCCCCGTTAAAAGAATTTCGTCCCGAAATTTAGGCTGAACTAACTCTCGCAGGAGTCTTTTTGAATAGGTGGGGATACTTTTCCTTGAACTGGTCTTCACGTTCCCATGTGTACTCGGGTCCATGCTTAGAGTTCCAACGTACTTTGACAAGTTTAACAGTGCTCCTCCTGGTCTTGTTGACTTTCCAGTCTGTAACCTCAACAGGTTGTTCTGTAAATCGGAGGGCGTCATCAATATGTACTTCATCCGCAGGGATGATCACATCTTCTTGTGTTGGACTCTTCTTGAGGTTGGATACATGGAACGTATCATGTACTCCATTAAGTTCTTCCGGTAATTCTAACTTGTATGCCACGGTACCAATTCTTTCCAATATTCTGAATGGTCCGATGTATCGTGGATTCAGCTTTCCATGTTTTCTGAATCTTACTACGCCCTTCCAAGGTGAGACCTTCAACAAGACTTTGTCTCCCACCTCGAATTTTAATGGTTTTCTTCTTTGATCAGTGTAGCTCTTTTGTCGATCTCGAGCCGCCTTAATGTGCTCTCGGATCTGCATAATCCTGTCGGTTGTCTCTTGTACAAGTTCAGGACCAACCATACGTTTATCTCCAGCGTCTGCCCAACATAAGGGCGATCGGCACTTGCGGCCATACAGAGCTTCGAACGGTGCGGCTTTTATGCTTGTATGATAACTGTTATTGTAGGAAAACTCAACTAAAGGTAGGTGAGTATCCCAGCTGCCGCCAAGATCCATGACACATGCGCGAAGCATATCTTCTAACGTTTGTATAGTCCATTCACTCTGGTCGTCTGTTTGTGGATGGAATGCCGTGCTTAGGTCTAACTAAGATCCAAAGGCTTCCTGAAAGGATTGCCATATTCTTGAGACAAAGCGTCCATCTCTGTCTGAAATGATTGAGATAGGCACTCCATGACGTGCCACAATTTCCTTTAGGTATATTTCAGCAAGCTTTCCAGTGCTGTCTTTTTCTCGGATCGGTAGGAAGTGCGCAGACTTCGTTAACCGATCTACTATTACCCATATCATATCATGCCCTCTAGGGGTCCTGGGTAACTTCGTTATGAAGTCCATCGAGATTTGCTCCCACTTCCACATGCGTATCACTGGTTGTTGTAGTAGGCCAGACGGTTTCTGGTATTCGGCCTTAACCTTAGCACCGGTTAAGCACTTTCCAACGTAAACCGCAACATCGCTTTTAAGTCTTGGCCACCAGTAGTATTCTTTCAAGTCTTGATACATCTTGTCCGATCCTGGATGGATCGAGTATCTCGATTTGTGCGCTTCATCAAGGATGACTTCTCTTATGCCACCATAGAGCGGAACCCAAATACGCTTCTTAAAGTATAAGGCTCCCTCTTCATTTGGCACCATATATTTCAACATACCCTGGAGGTATTCAGCTCTACGATTTTCTTCCTTAAGGGCTTCTTGTTGTGCGTCAAGAATGCGCGTAGTGAGGTTCGTTCGAATAGTCATTTCTAATGCTCAAACCCTTAGGGTCTTAACCCTTTCTTTTCGACTTAATGCGTCTGCTACAACGTTTGCCTTTCCAGGATGGTACTTAATCTCACAGTCATAATCGTTCAGCAGCTCGACTCAACGTCGCTGTCGCATGTTTAGTTCTTTCTGATCAAATATGTGTTGTAGGCTTTTGTGATCTGTGAAGATTGTACATCGAGTACCATATAAATAATGTCGCTAGATCTTCAGGGCGAATACCACTGCACCCAGTTCCAAGTCGTGAGTGGTATAATTCCTTTCATGAACCTTCAATTGTCTTGAAGCGTAAGCGATGACTTTTCGGCGCTGCATAAGCACGCAACCCAAACATTGTCGTGAGGCATCGCAGTATACCACGAAGTCTTCAGTGCCTTCGGGTAAGGATAGTATTGGTGCATCGCATAGCTTGTTCTTGAGTAGTTGGAAGGCTTCTTCCTGCTTGTCACCCCAGTCGTACTTCTTGTCTTTCTGTGTAAGGGTCGTCAATGGTTGGGCTATCTTTGAGAAGTTCTCGATGAATCGCCGGTAATAGCCCGCTAAGCCCAAAAATTATCGAACTTCAGTTGGGGTTTTGGGGGCTTCCCAATTCTTTATTGCTTCGATCTTGGCTGGGTCTACATGAATGCCCTTCTCGTTCACAACATGACCAAGAAATTGTACTTCGCGAATCCAGAATTCGCATTTTGAGAACTTTGCATAAAGCTTCTCTTTCTTCAGTAGTTCCAAAATGGTTCTGAGGTGTTGCTCGTGCTCTTCTTTCGTTCGCGAGTAAATCAGGATATCATCGATAAACACAATCACGAATTTATCGAGATATGGTTTGCATACGCGGTTCATCAGATCCATAAAGACTGCTGGTGCGTTCGTCAGTCCGAATGGCATCACCAGAAACTCGTAGTGCCCATAACATGTTCGGAATGCAGTCTTTGGTACACTTTCTTCTTGTGTCCTTAACTGATGGTATCCGGATCGAAGATCGATCTTGGAATAGTAGCTTGACCCTTGCAATTGATCAAATAAGTCATCAATCCTCGGTAGAGGATACCGATTCTTGATTGTGAGCTTGTTCAATTCTCTGTAATCGATACACATCCGCAGAGTTCCATCCTTCTTCTTTACGAACAGTACAGGGGCTCCCCAAGGCGAGAAGCTTGGCCTTATGAATCCTTTATCCAACAACTCCTGGAGTTGTGTAGATAATTCTTGCATTTCGGATGGTGCAAGTCGATAGGGAGCCTTAGCTACAGGAGCGGCTCCTGGAACCAAGTCTATACGGAATTCGACTTGTCGTTGCGGAGGTAGTCCTGGCAAATCCTTGGGAAAAACATCAGGAAATTCCTTCACCACAGGAATGTCTTCGAGTTTCGGCTCCTCAGCCTTCTTATCTACAACGTGTGCTAGGAAGGCAACACATCCTTTCCTTAAGCCCTTCTGTGCCTTCATGCAACTGATGATTCGAAGAGGCGTGTCTCGCTTTTCTCCATGCACGACGAGAGTTTCACCATTCGCTAAAGGGATGCGAATGATTTTCTCATGACAAATAACCTCAGCTTTGTTCTTGGACAACCAGTCCATTCCGACTACTACATCAAAGCTACCCAATTGAATAGGTAAGAGGTCGATGCTAAATCTTCGTTCACCAAGTTCTAGTGTGCAGCCTCTAACAACTTCGCCCGATTCAACAAGTTTACCATTGGCCAGTTCTATGGAATAAGGAATTTCTAATCTACTAGATTCTATTCCAAGCATGCGTTTAAATTCCACAGACATGAAGCTATAATCGGCGCCAGTGTCAAATAATATGGATGCAAAGTGATTGTTAATGAGGAACGTACTGGTGACCACATTAGGGTCCTCGCGTGCGTTCTTTGCTCCAATCACAAATGCTCGAACCTAAGCATTGTTTCCCTTTGGGCAGTCTTTCATGAAATGATCATTGCTTCCACAATTGAAGCATCCTTGGTTACGCCCCTTCCCGTTACCATTCTTGTTACCAGCGCCATTTCCATTACGGTTCTTTCCTTTTCCCCAACAGTCTTCTGTTTGATGACCCAACCTACCACATTTGTCGCACCTTGGAATGCGACAAGCTCCTTCATGATGATACTTACATTTTTGGCATTTAGGCATGGTGCCTTGGTATCCTTTGGTTGCAATGGTTTTCGTCTCCTGAGGCGGGTTAGTGTCGCGCTTCTTGCTGAAACCCTTGTTGTTGCGAGTTGCTTGGTTCAGGTTTGCATGTTTCCTTTTCTTGTCGCCGGACGACTCGGCATGCGTCTCGGTCTTTTCAGTTGGGTTTAGTGATAGCTTCTTCATACGAACACAATCTTCAGTAAGGCTGACAGCCAGAGTTACAGCCTCGGTGATTGTTTGAGGTTTGGCCGAAGTTACCATGCCGCGAAATTCTTAGTCCAATCCCCAAATGTAGCGTTCAACGCGCTTAAATTCGGGAGTCACCATGTAGGGAAGCACTCTAGACAGATCGTGGAACCTTCGAGTATAACCATTAATGTCAGCACCTTCCATGGTCATGTGCCAGAACTCTGTTTCCAGCCTTTGGAGTTCAGGACGGGAGCAATACTTCTCTCTCATTTTCTCTTTCAGTTCATCCCAAGTCATGCCATACGCGGCATCATCACCCATGGTTTGGACTTGCAAGTTCCACCAATTCAGAGCTTCATCGACAAACAACCCAGTAGCAAAAGTGACTTGCTGATCCGTAGTACACTTGCTCATGCGGATAGTAGCTTCATCTTCTCTGTCCAGCACACAAACGCTACTGCACCTCCTGTGCCGTCGTAGTTCATTGGTTTGCAGTCGAGAAACTGTCACACCCCTTTCTGCGGCGGAAGCACGAGGTGTGATCATGAAAGGTTCTCATTGCATACGAAAGGTAAACATTCTACATGCTCATAAAAATATCTTCAAATACCAAACATTTCCAAATTTGAAAAAATAAGTTAGCGTTTACATCGCGAGATAGCATAAAACATTGTCTTAAAAAGTTTACAACTTTATTTAAAGATAAACATAAGCGACATCCACAAGCATGAGTAAGGCCGCGCGCACATCCACTTCTAGATACCTGAAATACATGTGAGTTTTGGAAAAACGTCAACATAATGTTGGTGTGAATTCATGCAGTTTTTGTATTTCACGTTTGTATACTTTGTACAAAAACATAGTTGGTATATTGTGTAAATCCAGTATTCTTGAGTACACCACGTACTCATGTAAAATCAAGTATTCATGTATAAATCAAGTATTCTTGTGGTATGATTCTTGTATAAATAAAGTATTCATGTATGTATCATGGTTGTTAATGGGTTGCAAGGCCATTAACATGTGACACGGCATAGGAAGTCACCAAACCATAGGCATTTTTCTAGTTGGCATATTCTGAGACACAAAAGCACTGCTCGGTACTCGTTCTCACCAAGAGTGTGGCTGCCCGACACCCGTTAGATCTAACCTTTTGTTCTGCGGTCTAGGTATATTGTTGATTAATGGTGCTTATGGTACCCTATTCGTGACACGATTTCTCGTATCATTTCTCAAAACGCATCATACTCGGTACTCGTTCTCACCAAGAGTGCTTCTTATTTTTGTATCATACCATTCATAAACATTGTAACATTTGTACATGTATTTCACCCCCGAAGTTATAAAACAGAAAACAGTTAAAGAGAAGGGGGAGCATGAACTCACAACTTTGCGTTCCTTGCGTCGTAAACTTCACCGGATTTGCTTATAATGCGTCGTGACCTAAACGTGTTTTGTTATCGTCAGTCACTAGACTTGTTTCGTACAAGCACAAGTCACTATCTTTTGTATTTGTATTGTTGTGTTAAAAATATTTTATATTTTTAACTAAGTATCTTACTTATATTATTTTCTCAAAAATTAATATATAAGTATCTTGTGTCTTGCACCCGAGTTATGTATCTTGTATGTTGTATGTGTATTTTTGTGGTTTTACATCTCAAGAGTTTTTAGTGTATTTTCAAGTCCTAATACACTATCACGTATAGTACATACTACATACACTTAGCACAAAGTTTGTGACCAATAAATACATATATTTTCCTCAAAAATATACATACTTAATATAAATTTTAAATCTTGAAGAAATCATCATTTCTTATCACCAAAAATTAGGGAAACCTTGGTAATATTTTTAGGTACATTTTTAGGGAATAAGTTTCTCAAAAACTTATATTTTCTAAGTGTCAAAATTTATAGAAATTTTGACAGAGTTTCCCGTAAAAATGGAGGTTTCCCCATGTTTTCAAAACATGTGTTTATTTTCTTTAAAATTATCAACAATCAATTTTTAACAACAATCATCAACAATATCAACAACGCAATCTTTATTTACCAAACTTGTCAAGATAAGCATAAACCACAAACTTATGAACTTGAAAGTTTGTAAAAATATGTAGTAACTTACTAGCACATTTAATAGGTCTTGTTACCTTTAAAAATATGATTAGTTTCTTAAAAACTTTATTTTTAAAGAGTTTGTATTTTTACAACTTCTAGTCATGATTTCCAAAAATATTTCTTCGTGAAATTTTTCTTGTTACACAAGTGTTTATACACTTGTTTACTTGCTAAAAATGTGTTTATTTCATGTAATATCCAAATTTTAACAAAACTAATATTTTTCGCTTGGTTCTTTCGAAAAACCACTCATAGATCTTTAGATCTACAAGTTTACAACTCATTTTTCCAAGAAATCACTTATTTGTTCAAGTTCAAAGTTCATGTGTGGATGATTCCATCATCCACAACATCTTTAATCTTCACATCTTGCTAGTTCATGTCTCTAAACATGATCTAGCAAGTCTATGTGATGGGTCATCTCATTTTTTACTAACAAATAATATTCAACAATCATCACAACATAGAAACAACATGATTATATCATCAACATAGCACTACTTAAACATTTTATCCATTCTTTATCCTTTATGTTTAAGACTTGTTCATGTTCTTTAGAGTTTCTTAACATTTTATCATTATTTCAACTTTTAACCACCAAAAGTAAGAACAAGATGAAGATTTGAAGCACTTACTACTAGCACAAGGCTAGGGGAGTTTCAAAGCGTAAAAATGGTGGATAAAAGAAAACTAGAGCGGTCCTTGAGCTTCCGAGTGCACCAAGCTTACTTGTTGGACCTCTGGCACCTTTGTGTGTATGAAAAATGCTTGAAGGGAAGCTTGATGGTGGTTGTATGGTGGTGATGGGTGGCGGCCGAACAAGAGAAAGAAGAGGGAGAGTGTGAAGGTGAAATGTTGATGGTGATGAAAGAAGATGGTGAACTTATGGGTTTATTTATAAACCAAGTCTTAAGTTTGTCCAACATACAACATGTTTCTCTAACCAACAACAATAGCAATTTAATATTCAAAAGAAGTGGGGGGTTGTCTCACCCCTTGTAACCGTCGACTAGGGGGGGGGTAGGGGGTTGGGTTGTGATGGAACTAGTTACTTACTTAGTTATGTTTAAAGTGTTTAGTTAGTGTATTAGTGTGTGTTATATAGTATAAGGTGTGTTAGGGTGTTCGGGGACCCTAACGAGCTCAGAAAAATAAAAACAATGCTTCTAGCATTATTTTGGTGTTCCGGGTAGTGTCCGGCTGTTCGGTTAGATACCGGTTCGTTAAAGTGCTAAATTGCACCGTTTAGTGTCCTTTAAGTATCTTTTTGTGTTAGGCCCTGAAGTGTGAGACTGACGCATCAAATTAACACAACGGGTTATGGTTACGAACTGGGCTTTACCGGGTCAGTTTTCCTCTCACATTCTTTTTGACAAAGATATTTCAAGCAAAGCTGATCGAGATCCTGATATGAAGCTAAGCTGAAGAAAAGAGACCCAGTGCTGAGAGTTCAGAAGTCAAGAACTTCCACAACATCTGCAGCATAACGACAACCATAGACTTCGTTGAAGACGTTGCTGAATTCATGCTATGAAGACAATTTGATGGCATCAGTCTAGGGGGAGATTGTTAGGCCCTAAAGTGTGAGACTGACGCATCAAATTAACACAACGGGTTATGGTTACGAACTGGGCTTTACCGGGTTAGTTTATATTTGGTTGTGGACCTTTATAGGTCACTTGGGCCAAGCTTTAGGCCATGTGGGCCAAGCAGGCCCAAGGGGAGCCCATGTAGGGAAGTGGGCTTTAGTAAGTATATAAACAAGTTTTCAACTTGTTTTAGGGTTTGAACTTCTTAGAGCCTCAGTTACAGAAATTCTAGAGTTACAGAGGGAGGCGATTTAGGTGGTGTAGGAACTTGTACCAGACGGTTTTGCTAGTTGATAGTAATAGAATCGTGTGCAAGTTTCAAAGTAATTCGGTATTGTGTTCTTCGTTTTTCAATTGTTTTTCGGTTTTTCTTGAATCACATCAAGTTTGGATTCCGCACAAACTTGGTGTAGTTTGATATCATTGAAAGATCCGTTTCACGGGACTTACATTTTGTAATCCTTTTAATTCCCAACACTTAGGGAAATATTCTGGATAATAAAACGTAATTTATGCATGATATTCATGTGTTAAAAGCTGATTTATTGCTGATTTGTGTAAAATTCCGCACTTAAAGTGCGTTTCGGGTGCTTTTTAGTGCGTATTTTAGCTTCCGTAATGTCTATATATAAACCCGTGTATGTACTCTTGGGTTTTAATGTATTCTTGTCATTGGACCTACACCTAGGCCTCAGTTCTAATGTCTGACTGCTTTCTGCAGAGTTGTTGACATATTGTGTTTTACCGGTGAGTTTACTAGTATTTCTGACGCAACGCTCTCGTTTATGCATAAAGAAATATTTTGTAGTATAAAACGTGCATGAATTCACTTGTTTAGCATGTAATCAGTCAATGTTGACATTTAAGCACATAATTGCAGTCATTAAATAATAATTAAAGTGTACGGAAATTACCGGTTTGGTGCCAGTTGTCACACCAATAATTACAATAATGTAGGTTATTCGAATCATAAACCAATAGTTAGCTTAAGCAAAATAATATTTGAACTTTGACGAAATGTTTTTTTCCGAAACGAAACCACATGGGTAACAAATGGTGCATGTGTAGCATATGAATTTCCAAGAAATGAAACAATGAGTATTTGCTAAAATGAAGAAATGACTAAGTATCGAGACAAAGAAGTGTTTGTTCTAACGAAGGAAATGGTCATGATGCAACTACCAGTAAGAGAAGTAGAGATGTAAAAATCTACTTGCTAGAAGCAAGAGTGGGGATTCGTTAGCGTGCTAAACTTTGCAGTTTAGTGTTCTTTATGTATCTTTTTGTGACACTTTTAATTCCCGACACTTAGGAAAGCATTCAGAACCATTTTACCATGTTTGTGCATAAAATTAGTATGTTAAAATGCTGAATTCAGCACTTTGGTGAGTTTTAGGCACTTTCCGGCACTTAAACTATCACCTAGAAAAGCAGTTTTGTGATCCTTACTTCCCTACACTCTATACTAGTGTAGTACTTAGTTTCTGGCTCATACTATGTCTCAATACAACGTCTGTCTATGTACTGAACTCCGTCAGCATTTTCCCGGTTTGTCTGTTAACTGTGCTAACTGTGTTTCGCGCATCATTTGAGTCAATAAAGTTCTCATGCAATCAATGATATGTCATTTGCAATATGTGATGCACATGTGTGTATCTATACCTTATAATAAAACAAAACAAACTTATGCCATTTGTCCTATTCTTAAAAACCTTATTGCCACGTGTCATCTGATTGTATGGCTGAATAATCTTTTGAGCGGTAAAACAGAAACACGCTCTGCTCTCTCCTTCGTATTCACATTCTCAATCCACCGCCTTTTTCTCCTCTTTTTCTCCTTTGAAAACCTTCTCTGTATTACTTTTTTTTCTTTCATCCGCCTCTATATCCAGAAACCCTAATCTCCATTCTCTCTTCTCCCTCTTCGTCGCCTTATATCTTCTTCCTTTGTACGTTGTTTAGGGTTTTACAAAAATAGAGATTCAACAAACAACGCAGAGTATGAATCTGAGGAACAAAAGACCGATCCTTTTCTTGGTCTATTCTATTTTTCTTCTCTGATCAATCTTCTAATAGGTATTCTGATTTAACTTTTTCACTTTGTCAGTATTAACCTTTTTTCGTATTTCGATTGATTGTTGTAAGAATTTTGAGGGATTTGTTATCGCTTTATAGTTACAGTCAAAGTGTTTTCTTGAATCTTTTGTAGTCAATTGTTCGAAAGTTTATGTTTTCACTAAACATTCATGTTCTTGAGAACCCTAATTTTTTTCTGTTTGATGATACGGATTGAATATCATGTGGTTTGATACTTGTGGGATGTCACAATAACACAGATTAATCGTTATTTTGTTTTAGGGTTTCACATTTTATTATATGAGATCGATTAATGGTATTTTGTTTTTCATCATTATTAGGGTTTTTGGTATGCATAACTTTCATGTTTTTGAAAATACCTAATTATTCGGTTTTGTTGATACTGATTTGAATTTTATGAGGTTTAATACTGACAAGAATGTTACCAATACACATATAGTCCACCTAAAGTAACTGAGTAAAAGTTGTGTTTTATTCTCAACTGTCGATGCATTATAACTTGATTCCTTTTTCTTATTCTCTGATTTCCCTTTCACACTATATCACTTCCACGCTGCTCATTAGTATTCTTGCATGGTTATCTATAATATTGTATCGCTCTAACAACTACATTTTCTATATATAAATTAAAGCTGAGTTTATTTGTTCGCAATTTTTCATGATAAACTATCCTTGCTTTGAACGGGTTTCATAAATTGGCTTGTGATCAAAATCCGTTAAACGTAATTACAGACCTTATTCATATATAACTTAATGGTGATAGTAACAGGTTTGGCATTCGTCTATAAGTCGTGATGATCAGCTTCAGGGCTGCCCACCACAGAGGCGGCTCCATGATGACCCTGTGGAAAACAACAAATGGAGGCATTGCCAGATGTGCGAAAGGATAATCGATTCAATGCGTGGTTTCTATCACATGACATGTCGATATGATTACAGAAACAATATTGTTGTATCCCTTTATTTTAAACATTTTTTTTTACTTTTTTGAAATATTATGGCATTCGTCTATAAGTCCAAACCCAGGTTTCACTTTTATACGGGTCAAAATTGCCACCTCTACTTGATGCGTTAGAGGTCATGTTTAAGTTTGATTTGTTGTTCAGGTTGATGATGCAGAAACTATAGTTAACCTAACAGAAGAGAAGGAGTCAACTGATACCACACTTCTTGAAGAGGCTGCCACCATTGTTAAAGAATTGAACAAGGCGTTGGATAAGTTTGAGCTGAGTCAGCTTCTATTGGGCCCTTATGACAAAGAAGGTGCTGTTATCAATATAACTGCTGGTGCTGGAGGTACCGATGCACAGGTAATCAAGTAAATTTTTAACATCACTTATCATTTCATTCATATACATCATCAATGGCCATGAATTATATCACATTTTTTAGAAGTTTACTTGATAATATTCAGTGCAGGACTGGGCTGATATGCTTCTAAGGATGTATGTAAGATGGGGAGAGAGACAAAGATACAAAACAAGAGTTGTTGAAAAGTCAATGGGAGAAGAAGCTGGGATCAAGTCAGCTACAATCGAGGCTGAAGGTCGATATGCGTTTGGATATTTGTCCGGTGAAAAAGGAACACATTGAATTGTTAGACAATCTCCTTTTAACGCAAAAGGTCTTCGTCAGGTATTGACTTTTGCTCACTTTTATTTACTCAGATGTCTAAACTACCCTCCAATAAGAACAGAGTTTGTGTTTATTGATGCAGACAAGCTTTTATGGCGATGAAGTGATGCCTCTTCTTCCAGAAGATTCACTAAATGTTGAAATACCAGAGGAAGACCTGCAAATAGGTTTCTCGATAGCCTGTGGGAGCGGTGGTCAGAATGTTAATAAACTTGAAACCGCTGTTCGGATAACCCATATTCCAACCGGAGTAACCGTTCGTTGTACAGGTGCTGCTTTCTCTCTTCATTTGACCTGTTTTTTTGTTAAATCTGTAAACTTAATCCATTTTATTCTTTTGGATAAAAATACCCCAAATCTGTATGTAACAAAGCAAAGGCAGTTATTTTATTATAAAGTTAAACAACTCAAACAAGTGTGCACTCCCGGCCCCGCACCTCCTAACTTGCTTGATGTGTATTATAATTCACTTGGTCACCAAGTCAATCCCGGTTACACTAAAATATATAACCTGTTTCATAAAAGGGTGCAATTAAGATATTGTCCAACTTTTGAGGTGAAGTTAAAATAACATATCTTTTTGGAAAGCTTTAATGTAAAAAGTTATCTAGATATTATTTTATTTATTCGTGTTGACTTCTAATTGAAGTATTATGGCTGCTCAAATTGCAATCATGTATACTATTCCCTTAGGTCACAAAAACGGTTCTGTATGCAGAATTTAGGAATTTAGAAGATATATATAGCTTGCCCACATTGATGAAGTCTTCGCATTCATCAGGTTGCTTTCGCTCGACTGTTCAATTTAAGCCAACCAACCCATTTATACGAGGTTAGATATACGTCACTCATTTATTATATTTTCATTGAGCATTTCAAAGCATCCCTTTTTATTAAAAGGAAATTGTGTTGTTGAACAAGAAACCAAATAATCTACATATTGATTCATTGCTCAATTGGTTGGAATCTTAGTTGTAGCAGTATATGTCGATTCTAATAACTTTTAAGCATGGCTTCATCATTTAACTTTTATTACATGTCATAATATTTGGTCGTATTATTAAAGATTGAGGTAATAATTTGATGTAATGCCTTTGCTTTGTTACATACAGACGACATCAGGAATAAGGGAGAAGGTAGCGGCGTAAAACGATCTTATGTTACATTTAATTCCACGTGTCATCTGATTGTATGGCTGAATAATCTTTTGAGCGGTAAAACAGAAACACGCTCTGCTCTCTCCTTCGTATTCACATTCTCAATCCACCGCCTTTTTCTCCTCTTTTTCTCCTTTGAAAACCTTCTCTGTATTACTTTTTTTTCTTTCATCCGCCTCTATATCCAGAAACCCTAATCTCCATTCTCTCTTCTCCCTCTTCGTCGCCTTACATCTTCTTCCTTTGTACGTTGTTTAGGGTTTTACAAAAATAGAGATTCAACAAACAACGTAGAGTATGAATCTGAGGAACAAAAGACCGATCCTTTTCTTGGTCTATTGTATTTTTCTTCTCTGATCAATCTTCTAATAGGTATTCTGATTTAACTTTTTCACTTTGTCAGTATTAACCTTTTTTCGTATTTTGATTGATTGTTGTAAGAATTTTGAGGGATTTGTTATCGCTTTATAGTTACAGTCAAAGTGTTTTCTTGAATCTTTTGTAGTCAATTGTTTGAAAGTTTATGTTTTCACTAAACATTCATGTTCTTGAGAACCCTAATTTTTTTCTGTTTGATGATACGAATTGAATATCATGTGGTTTGATACTTGTGGGATGTCACAATAACACAGATTAATCGTTATTTTGTTTTAGGGTTTCACATTTTATTATATGAGATCAATTAATGGTATTTTGTTTTTCATCATTATTAGGGTTTTTGGTATGCATAACTTTCATGTTTTTGAAAATACCTAATTATTCGGTTTTGTTGATACTGATTTGAATTTTATGAGGTTTAATACTGACAAGAATGTTACCAATACACATATAGTCCACCTAAAGTAACTGAGTAAAAGTTGTGTTTTCTTCTCAACTGTCGATGCATTATGACTTGATTCCTTTTTCTTATTCTCTGATTTCCCTTTCACACTATATCACTTCCACGCTGCTCATTAGTATTCTTGCATGGTTATCTATAATATTGTATCGCTCTAACAACTACATTTTCTATATATAAATTAAAGCTGAGTTTATTTGTTCGCAATTTTTCATGATAAACTATCCTTGCTTTGAACTGGTTTCATAAATTGGCTTGTGATCAAAATCCGTTAAACGTAATTACAGACCTTATTCATATATAACTTAATGGTGATAGTAACAGGTTTGGCATTCGTCTATAAGTCGTGATGATCAGCTTCAGGGCTGCCCACCACAGAGGCGGCTCCATGATGACCCTGTGGAAAACAGCAAATGGAGGCATTGCCAGATGTGCGAAAGGATAATCGATTCAATGCGTGGTTTCTATCACATGACATGTCGATATGATTACAGAAACAATATTGTTGTATCCCTTTATTTTAAACATTTTTTTACTTTTTTGAAATATTATGGCATTCGTCTATAAGTCCAAACCCAGGTTTCACTTTTATACGGGTCAAAATTGCCACCTCTACTTGATGCGTTAGAGGTCATGTTTAAGTTTGATTTGTTGTTCAGGTTGATGATGCAGAAACTATAGTTAACCTAACAGAAGAGAAGGAGTCAACTGATACCACACTTCTTGAAGAGGCTGCCACCATTGTTAAAGAATTGAACAAGGCGTTGGATAAGTTTGAGCTGAGTCAGCTTCTATTGGGCCCTTATGACAAAGAAGGTGCTGTTATCAATATAACTGCTGGTGCTGGAGGTACCGATGCACAGGTAATCAAGTAAATTTTTAACATCACTTATCATTTCATTCATATACATCATCAATGGCCATGAATTATATCACATTTTTTAGAAGTTTACTTGATAATATTCAGTGCAGGACTGGGCTGATATGCTTCTAAGGATGTATGTAAGATGGGGAGAGAGACAAAGATACAAAACAAGAGTTGTTGAAAAGTCAATGGGAGAAGAAGCTGGGATCAAGTCAGCTACAATCGAGGCTGAAGGTCGATATGCGTTTGGATATTTGTCCGGTGAAAAAGGAACACATCGAATTGTTAGACAATCTCCTTTTAACGCAAAAGGTCTTCGTCAGGTATTGACTTTTGCTCGCTTTTATTTACTCAGATGTCTAAACTACCCTCCAATAAGAACAGAGTTTGTGTTTATTGATGCAGACAAGCTTTTATGGCGATGAAGTGATGCCTCTTCTTCCAGAAGATTCACTAAATGTTGAAATACCAGAGGAAGACCTGCAAATAGGTTTCTCGATAGCCTGTGGGAGCGGTGGTCAGAATGTTAATAAACTTGAAACCGCTGTTCGGATAACCCATATTCCAACCGGAGTAACCGTTCGTTGTACAGGTGCTGCTTTCTCTCTTCATTTGACCTGTTTTTTTGTTAAATCTGTAAACTTAAGCCATTTTATTCTTTTGGATAAAAATACCCCAAATCTGTATGTAACAAAGCAAAGGCAGTTATTTTATTATAAAGTTAAACAACTCAAACAAGTGTGCACTCCCGGCCCCGCACCTCCTAACTTGCTTGATGTGTATTATAATTCACTTGGTCACCAAGTCAATCCCGGTTACACTAAAATATATAACCTGTTTCATAAAAGGGTGCAATTAAGATATTGTCCAACTTTTGAGGTGAAGTTAAAATAACATATCTTTTTGGAAAGCTTTAATGTAAAAAGTTATCTAGATATTATTTTATTTATTCGTGTTGACTTCTAATTGAAGTATTATGGCTGCTCAAATTGCAATCATGTATACTATTCCCTTAGGTCACAAAAACGGTTCTGTATGCAGAATTTAGGAATTTAGAAGATATATATAGCTTGCCCACATTGATGAAGTCTTCGCATTCATCAGGTTGCTTTCGCTCGACTGTTCAATTTAAGCCAACCAACCCATTTATACGAGGTTAGATATACGTCACTCATTTATTATATTTTCATTGAGCATTTCAAAGCATCCCTTTTTATTAAAAGGAAATTGTGTTGTTGAACAAGAAACCAAATAATCTACATATTGATTCATTGCTCAATTGGTTGGAATCTTAGTTGTAGCAGTATATGTCGATTCTAATAACTTTTAAGCATGGCTTCATCATTTAACTTTTATTACATGTCATAATATTTGGTCGTATTATTAAAGATTGAGGTAATAATTTGATGTAATGCCTTTGCTTTGTTACATACAGACGACATCAGGAATAAGGGAGAAGGTAGCGGCGTAAAACGATCTTATGTTACATTTAATTCCACGTGTCATCTGATTGTATGGCTGAATAATCTTTTGAGCGGTAAAACAGAAACACGCTCTGCTCTCTCCTTCGTATTCACATTCTCAATCCACCGCCTTTTTCTCCTCTTTTTCTCCTTTGAAAACCTTCTCTGTATTACTTTTTTTTCTTTCATCCGCCTCTATATCCAGAAACCCTAATCTCCATTCTCTCTTCTCCCTCTTCGTCGCCTTACATCTTCTTCCTTTGTACGTTGTTTAGGGTTTTACAAAAATAGAGATTCAACAAACAACGTAGAGTATGAATCTGAGGAACAAAAGACCGATCCTTTTCTTGGTCTATTGTATTTTTCTTCTCTGATCAATCTTCTAATAGGTATTCTGATTTAACTTTTTCACTTTGTCAGTATTAACCTTTTTTCGTATTTTGATTGATTGTTGTAAGAATTTTGAGGGATTTGTTATCGCTTTATAGTTACAGTCAAAGTGTTTTCTTGAATCTTTTGTAGTCAATTGTTTGAAAGTTTATGTTTTCACTAAACATTCATGTTCTTGAGAACCCTAATTTTTTTCTGTTTGATGATACGAATTGAATATCATGTGGTTTGATACTTGTGGGATGTCACAATAACACAGATTAATCGTTATTTTGTTTTAGGGTTTCACATTTTATTATATGAGATCGATTAATGGTATTTTGTTTTTCATCATTATTAGGGTTTTTGGTATGCATAACTTTCATGTTTTTGAAAATACCTAATTATTCGGTTTTGTTGATACTGATTTGAATTTTATGAGGTTTAATACTGACAAGAATGTTACCAATACACATATAGTCCACCTAAAGTAACTGAGTAAAAGTTGTGTTTTCTTCTCAACTGTCGATGCATTATGACTTGATTCCTTTTTCTTATTCTCTGATTTCCCTTTCACACTATATCACTTCCACGCTGCTCATTAGTATTCTTGCATGGTTATCTATAATATTGTATCGCTCTAACAACTACATTTTCTATATATAAATTAAAGCTGAGTTTATTTGTTCGCAATTTTTCATGATAAACTATCCTTGCTTTGAACTGGTTTCATAAATTGGCTTGTGATCAAAATCCGTTAAACGTAATTACAGACCTTATTCATATATAACTTAATGGTGATAGTAACAGGTTTGGCATTCGTCTATAAGTCGTGATGATCAGCTTCAGGGCTGCCCACCACAGAGGCGGCTCCATGATGACCCTGTGGAAAACAGCAAATGGAGGCATTGCCAGATGTGCGAAAGGATAATCGATTCAATGCGTGGTTTCTATCACATGACATGTCGATATGATTACAGAAACAATATTGTTGTATCCCTTTATTTTAAACATTTTTTTACTTTTTTGAAATATTATGGCATTCGTCTATAAGTCCAAACCCAGGTTTCACTTTTATACGGGTCAAAATTGCCACCTCTACTTGATGCGTTAGAGGTCATGTTTAAGTTTGATTTGTTGTTCAGGTTGATGATGCAGAAACTATAGTTAACCTAACAGAAGAGAAGGAGTCAACTGATACCACACTTCTTGAAGAGGCTGCCACCATTGTTAAAGAATTGAACAAGGCGTTGGATAAGTTTGAGCTGAGTCAGCTTCTATTGGGCCCTTATGACAAAGAAGGTGCTGTTATCAATATAACTGCTGGTGCTGGAGGTACCGATGCACAGGTAATCAAGTAAATTTTTAACATCACTTATCATTTCATTCATATACATCATCAATGGCCATGAATTATATCACATTTTTTAGAAGTTTACTTGATAATATTCAGTGCAGGACTGGGCTGATATGCTTCTAAGGATGTATGTAAGATGGGGAGAGAGACAAAGATACAAAACAAGAGTTGTTGAAAAGTCAATGGGAGAAGAAGCTGGGATCAAGTCAGCTACAATCGAGGCTGAAGGTCGATATGCGTTTGAATATTTGTCCGGTGAAAAAGGAACACATCGAATTGTTAGACAATCTCCTTTTAACGCAAAAGGTCTTCGTCAGGTATTGACTTTTGCTCGCTTTTATTTACTCAGATGTCTAAACTACCCTCCAATAAGAACAGAGTTTGTGTTTATTGATGCAGACAAGCTTTTATGGCGATGAAGTGATGCCTCTTCTTCCAGAAGATTCACTAAATGTTGAAATACCAGAGGAAGACCTGCAAATAGGTTTCTCGATAGCCTGTGGGAGCGGTGGTCAGAATGTTAATAAACTTGAAACCGCTGTTCGGATAACCCATATTCCAACCGGAGTAACCGTTCGTTGTACAGGTGCTGCTTTCTCTCTTCATTTGACCTGTTTTTTTGTCAAATCTGTAAACTTAATCCATTTTATTCTTTTGGATAAAAATACCCCAAATCTGTATGTAACAAAGCAAAGGCAGTTATTTTATTATAAAGTTAAACAACTCAAACAAGTGTGCACTCCCGGCCCCGCACCTCCTAACTTGCTTGATGTGTATTATAATTCACTTGGTCACCAAGTCAATCCCGGTTACACTAAAATATATAACCTGTTTCATAAAAGGGTGCAATTAAGATATTGTCCAACTTTTGAGGTGAAGTTAAAATAACATATATTTTTGGAAAGCTTTAATGTAAAAAGTTATCTAGATATTATTTTATTTATTCGTGTTGACTTCTAATTGAAGTATTATGGCTGCTCAAATTGCAATCATGTATACTATTCCCTTAGGTCACAAAAACGGTTCTGTATGCAGAATTTAGGTATTTAGAAGATATATATAGCTTGCCCACATTGATGAAGTCTTCGCATTCATCAGGTTGCTTTCGCTCGACTGTTCAATTTAAGCCAACCAACCCATTTATACGAGGTTAGATATACGTCACTCATTTATTATATTTTTATTGAGCATTTCAAAGCATCCCTTTTTATTAAAAGGAAAGTGTGTTGTTGAACAAGAAACCAAATAATCTACATATTGATTCATTGCTCAATTGGTTGGAATCTTAGTTGTAGCGGTATATGTCGATTCTAATAACTTTTAAGCATGGCTTCATCATTTAACTTTTATTACATGTCATAATATTTGGTCGTATTATTAAAGATTGAGGTAATAATTTGCTGTAATGCCTTTGCTTTGTTACATACAGACGACATCAGGAATAAGGGAGAAGGTAGCGGCGGAAAACGATCTTATGTTACATTTAATTCAAATACGAAAAATTCGCTTCCTTTATTGATGATTGACAATAGATGTCACTTCAAATCTTTATCAGCTACCATATCGAGGTAATGAATCCCCCCTTGGAAAATACTTCAGTTTTGTGTTTGTTTCTTTTTTATTTATGTTTATTTCTCTTCTATATATAAGAAAATGAAATATATTGTTTTGAACAATAAAAAAACAACGATTTTAGATTTTTGAAGGGTATTAAATTTAGCTACCCATAAATATAACACCAGGATGTTATGATCTAAAAGAGATTTTCCTAAACATCAGCTCAATTGCAAGTCGTCAAAACCATCAGTTAGTAGCTCGGTACTTGCCAACTGATCTGAATGGTCGGGCCAGTTTGGTTTTAACATTGTTTTAATATCATTTTGTGACAAACTTGATGGTCATAATTGATTACAGGAAATCCGTCAAGCTGTGACAAAATTGCAGGCAAATGTTCAAGCCCGAGTGGTCCCGCTTACAGAAGGTTTTAGATTAATGTACTCACCATAGACACATAATTTGGCTTCAATATTTGTGCATATTTAGAATTCTTGAGATTCAAGTAATGAAGCCATTGTATCAATTCAAAATTCAGGATCAACATTTAAAAAGGAAGCATCTGTAAAGAATTCATGATTTCAAAAAGTCACACTTCGGTTAAAAGTGAACACAATAAACTTTAGTTTGGAAAGGTCTAGAAAAAATGATGATCCACATGGGCTTCAATGGCGGTAGATATTATATGTTTGTGTTAAGCCACCCGCGAAACTCGCGGGATCTTAGACTAGTAAAGCAATAATCAGAAAGTAGTTCAAGTCATTAATTGTAATTCAGCACAGTCATTAAGCATTAATCAAGATTAATTATTTGTATGTATGGATGCATGCAAATTTGGCAGTTGTCACATATACGTTGGACCCCAATCAAAAGGAGCGAGTAGTGCGATCCAACTTTTCAAAGAGGACTGATTGTGGTGCACTGTTATGTGTACTTTTTTAGGCTGGATCATGGAAGGTGTATAAGTTTGTCGAGGAGCACAATCATGATCTTGTTGAACGTCCTGATAAGCATTTTCTTCCAACTGAACGACACCTCACTCAGCTCCAGAAGTATGTTATACACAGCATGTCTAAGCTGAATTTGGGTCTCGTCAAGGCATTTAATGTTATTAAGACTTGTTTTGGTGGTTTTGAAGACGTGGGTGCAAGTAAAGTTGAATTTAAGAACTATAAGAGGCAAATTAACTTGTTTATACGGGAATATGACGCCGATATGGTTGTGAGACATTTGAATGAAAAAAAACATTCCCAGCCTAATTTCTTGTATGATTACTTCACAAATGAAGAAAATCGTTTGAAGGGACTTTTTTGTGTGACGATCAAGCCAAACGTAATTACCACGTGTTTGGTGATGTGATTTCATTTGACGCCACGTATCGTTCCAACAAGTAATATTTTATAATTCAACTTCTTCTGTTTTTGGCGTTTTATTAGTTTACATGCAATGGCGTTTTATTAGTTTACATGCAATGGCGTTTTATTAGTTTACATGCAATGGCGTTTTATTATTGTTTCAGTTCTCATGGTATTTTCATATGCAGATACTCTATGGTGTTTGTACCGTTCACTGGTATAGACAATCATCACTGCAATGTTACATTTGGTGCAGCATTATTAGCGTCGAAAACTGCTGATACGTATATTTGGTTGTTGAGCGTTTTTCTAAAAGTTGTTGGTTCTCAACCAAAAGTTGTTGTCACTGACCAAGATCCAGCAATGAAGAAGGCTATTTCTGTTGTATTTGTTGACACGAGGCATCGGTTATGCATGTGGCATGTGATGCATAAACTTTCTCTGAAGGTTTTTATGCTTTTTTTTACCTTTGGCGTTTTAGGATACACTGCGTTTTAAAATACATGGCGTTTTTTACTTGTTAGTGTTTTTTAATTAAGTTTTTTCTTTGTGTTTTTTTTATGCATGGCATTTTCGTGTTATACATAGGTTGGTGTTAGGCTATGCAATTCCACCAATTTAAAGAACGTATTTGTGGTGTTGTGTGGACGGATATTCTCACACCTGAAGAGTTTGAATCAAAATGGGAAGCGGTTATCGCAGTGTTCAATTTAGCAGATAATGACTGGCTATCAGATATTTTTGCACTTAGGGAATCTTGGATCCCTGCATACTATAGAATGGGGGAGATGTCTGGTCTTATGCGAACGACATCGAGATCGGAGAGTGAGAATCATTTTTTTGGTCAAGTGTGCAATTCGAAAGCTACTCTTGTTGAGTTCATGACGCATTACAAGACTGCAATAGAAGTACAGCGTCACACACACCGGAAAAATGATCATGAATCTCAATACAAAAGACCCCAGTTGAAGAGTAATTACCAATTGTTGGAAGGGCAAGCTATTGACATATACACAAAAAGTATTTTTTTTGTGACGTTCAAGCTGAGCTTATTGGAGTTGCGGATTGCATAAATCAACTTTACGAAGATCAGCCTGATGGGTTTGTTAAGTTTTACGTAAATGACTTTCAACAGCCTTGTACATCTTTATTTGAGGTAAATAATGGCGTTTTGGTTTTTATGGCGTTTTCTGTTAATGGCGTTTTATCATATGCAATGTGTTTTTTTATTTTTTTAGACAAACATTCTATGCATGGCGTTATAGAGATATTGTTTTTAGCGTTTTTCAGGTAATGTTCCGTAAGTCTGATTGCACATGCAGTTGCTCATGCAGGCGTTTTGAACAGTCTGGTTTGCTATGTAGACATATATTCTATGTTTGGAGAATTATGGACATTAGGGAATTTCCAAAACAATACATTCTGAATAGATGGCGCAAAGAGGCTTCCCCAAACTGCTCTCCTGAATACTCAATTAGTCGTGAATATATGACCGAGCTTGGTCCTGATGTGCAAAGTATGATGCGAGATATTATTTTTCCAACGGAATATACTTTGAACCGTTTATCTGGTAATAAAGAGGAGCTATCCTTATACAAGGATCATGTTCAATCTTATATGAAGAAGGTTCAAGATATGCAGATTGTTGCTCCTCCCGCTAGTACTAGGGATAGATTTGCTGAGATAACCGATCAATATAAAAACGACAAGAATCCGATAAGAGTCCCTGTTGGGTATAAATCCAAAGGTTCTGGTTCTCGGAAGCGCCTGAAATCTAAACAGGAGATAGCAATCGACAAAAAGAAATCAAAGTCGAAACCCGGGGCCAAAGAAAGACAGTGTCAGAACTGCAAAGGCTATGGACACTATGCATCGACATGGAAACAGGCCGTAATTAAAAGAAGATCGACAAGGTCTTTGAGAGCCAGTGAAGAATAGTTTGGCATTTTGTATTTTTCATTCTTACAGAACACACACAGATGGTCTTTAAGAGCCAGTGTAGAGTAGTTTGGCGTTTTGTATATTTCAATCCTATAGAACACAGACTGATCTCAGTTTGGCGTTTTACATCATTTTTATACATCATTTTTTTCCATCTTTTTTTCTACCTATTTGTTCATAAGATGCTACTTCGAAATTACATAACAAACAATATAAGATCGGACAAGGAAATCAAACGCCAAAAAAAAAAAAAAAAACAATAACGCCGCTAAATAAAACTACCATAAACTTCTAATTTTGGTCATGCTAAACTCAATACTGTTTTATTGAACGAAATGGGTAACATTGTTAATCCTCAGTCAAGAAAGATGTCTAACAATGTTATCCATCCCGTTTTGCTAAACTTTATTGAGAACAAAAACTGAATCTCCATGAAATGGCGTTTTTGAAGTTTTGTGGTTTTTGTATGTTTTGGCGTTTATATTGAGGATCTTGCTCATTACATAGAGCGAAAGTTTATTGAGAAAATAGTGTATATCGAAGAAACATGGATTGGAATCAATATTTGGGTTTTTTTGGCATTTCTAACATGAATGGTATAGAGGAAAATATAGGTTTTGGGGTTTTGGTGTGGATTTTAGTAGTTCTGAGAGTTTGTTTATATAGGAAGTTTTTGGCGCGTATTTTAGCCGCGATTTTTATTACAGTAAATGCTAGTAATTAAGTTCCGTCGTTTCAGTACTGTTTGTTCAGCGTTATCGGTTAAAAACAAAGTTTGGCGTTTTATATCTAATGGCGTTATATTATGATGAAGTGTGCTTTGTGTGTTAACGCGGGATTTTAATAGCGTGACTTTGGCGTTTAGTGTAGAGAAGTCAAAAGACCATTTTACCCTTAATGAAGCGCGCCAGATTAATAAAAGTGATTTTATTTACGAAAACTCCACCGCGTCATCTAGTCCATAGATTTTTTTGATCTGACGATCCATAAGCGTTCTCTCCGTTCTCACACTTTTGGACGTTTTCTCTAAATCCTGACCCTAACTTTTATTTATTTACTTAGTATATAAAATTCTATGTATTCAAAATGGGATGCATTTAATTTACAATATTTATGTACACATACTTATTATTGTTATAATTAAATTTTTAAATAATTTAATTATCTGTTATAATTATTCAATTTACAACATTTGTGTACAAACAATTATATGGTTGTTACAATTCAAAGTTTAAGGGGTAAGATCAACATATGTCAGTTTTCGTATCATATGTAGCATCTTTTATTCGAAGTCACGTGCCAGCTATTTAAGCCATCCAAAATTTGGTTTTACTATATATTTATCATATTAAATAATCGATGTTACGTGTCAACTTCTAATGAGATGTCATATAGAATTTAAATTATTACATTTAAGAAAACATTTATTTAACTTGTGTAATACACATGTCCTTACTCTAGTTAATAATAATAATAATAATAATAATAATAATAATAATAATAATAATAATAATAATAATAATAATAATAATAACTACTTTAGTATGTACATGTGAGTGTGTAAGGAATACATTAGGCGGTTAAGTTTTCTATAAATAGAGGTGGATTTTTTCAGTAGTAAAAATCACATCTTAGACTTCTCATTTTCTACCCACTAAGATATGTAGTTTAATCATTTTATAAATATAATTGTTTAATATAATATTAGTTGTAGGTATAATATTTAGAGTAGGGTTTAGAGTCATAGGGTAGGTATTAAGGGGAGGGTTATCTTGAGAACGCTAAATATTGCGAGAACCGTGAGAACGAATGAAAAAACCAATCAAAACTGATTTTTTTAATACAAACCTCATTGTAATAAAAATACAACATCAAAAAAGAATTTACAACATCAAATAATTCATTTCTCCTCTCAAAATCACTCTTACTAGATTTTTTACACATGTGTAAATATAACAAATTTACACATGTGTAAATGGCAAACTTACACATGTGTAAATTTTCTTTATTTACGAATTCACGAAAATTTAAACGTGTAAATTTAATTTCTAACATTGTATTCGAATAATAATGATAAGTGTAAAAAGAAATTTTGAATTTGAATTGTTTTTTACCAAGTTCTCGTGGTTTTTTCATTCGTTCTCACGGTTCTCGCGATATTTAGCGTTCTCATTTAAACCCTCCCCAGGTATTAAGTGATCTACACCTAATTTAGGTACGGACTTATTATATATGCTTAAACTAGGGAGGATTATTTAAATCCTAGGCTATAGGGTGTGGTCATGACCCTCATGATCATCATGACCCTCCACGTCAGTGTCATGTCACCTACCTCTAATCCACAATCCAAAACCAATACTCTGAGCGTGTGGTCATGACCTAAACCACTATCCCTTTATTTATTTTTTTTGTCTAAAGAAAAAAGGAAATGATTTCTTGAAAAATGAAAAAGAAGACTATGGTTGCCATGATTTAATCCATGCAAACCATGGTGGATTATGCAAGGGGGTAGTGTAGCATTCCATTCATGTTCATACGTGACGAATCATGTCCCAACCATAACCCCCACACCCTTTAAACTTACCATGATAACGACTAGCTGTTACCCCACTCCTTATATAACTAGTATCGTGTTATTTAGGGAACAAAATTTTGATAGATTATTAAAAACATCCTTAGGTCCAAGAACCGCCCTTTTTACTAGTTTTGGGTATACATGACACGTGTAATAATTCATTTTCTAATAACGTACTATTATATGTTATCTGGCACATGGGATACATTGGAAATACCGGAATGGACTGCGTATCCGGCGACCTGGAAATGTGTCCCATGCTTTATGTGCCCATGGTTGTGTTGGAAATATTGGGACGGGTTATGTGGGCCCGTCGGTCTGGCAACACATTCCATGTCTTATGTGTGACAACCCGAGATTTCAAGGCTTTTCCTCCATGCATCACTTGTTTCACAATCCTATTTTAGCAACTTGTTTATGTAGTGTCTTGTGTATTTGTTTAAGTGATTAAGAGCATTCTGATAATTGGTTGTTAAAAGTGTATTGTTTAATTTTATAATGAAAACCCCTCAATCTTCGCCACAACCTGTACTGGACGAAGGTTGAACCTTCATCACCATCACTTCAGACGAAGATTGATTCTTCGTCGAACAGGAATTCGCCGATAGGGGGTCTTCGCCGGCCCAGGCCCAGTTCACTTATTCGAATATATATTACGTAAGTGTTCTAATAAATCACATAACTGACACATTGCAAACCCTAGACCCTCTCTAAACCTAATGACGGCAGCAAACCCCTTCGAGGCATCATCTTCTCGGTTTAATTTCCCTAAGCACGTATCCGGCAATGTTTTAACGCGCGACTTCATTCTCTCTTGGTTAGTAAATTCGTGCTCGTGTTATCTCTTGATTTGTCACGGCCCCCGTCCCGGTTTGACCCGTTTCAGGAGCCGCGAGACAGAAAATCCCGTGGTAATTATTTAACAGTGGAAGTTTTATTCAGGATCTTTTAAAACTGAAATATTTCCCGATTATTTTATTTCACAACTCGGGATAAAACCCGGTAATTTATAATCATAAGATTTCACGGAGAAATCTTTTTATTTTACAAAACATGTTTCTTTATCTTATTCTGAGCCACTTCCTTAAGCTTGTAATGCGTCTCGGCACTTTTCCTGGATCACAATAGATCACCTGAAACATGTTTGAAAAAGGTTTTGTCAGCGGGAAATACTGAGTGAATCATTCTTTTTACTAAAACGACTCGTTTGTTATAATTTACAGTATTAAGAGCGATTACAATGTTTCTGATATCAAACCAACTACCCACGGTATTTGTCACTCGACCAGATCTGTGACAATGGTCATATCCCCCATTGGCTGCCCCAATGGTGACGATTATCAAGTAATGTATACAAAACCCCACATACCGGCTGTACGTTTGGTGATTACAAAGACTTAATCCCTGTAATTATAACTTTGAAAATAAACATGCTTTTGAAAGTAATTTGATAAAAAGAGAATGACTCACATTGCAGATTTAATTTGAGCAGAGCCTAGCCTACTGATTAGCCTTTTAACCTAAATTAATAACAGGCACACAATTCGGTTAGTAACTTAATACAGCATTTACGATAACTCACGAGATTAAACCCTCACATCGAATGAAAAAGTGCGATACTTAAACATCCATTGAATTAACAACGAATGACAAAGCATAAACCCTAATGTGGGCAGCACTTAAACATCCATTGGATAGTTTAATCGATCGGACATTGAATCGTATCAGCGATCGAGTTATTACCCTGTATTGCGGCGGCGATTAGTGATCCGTGTGTGTTTTGATAGTAAACAGAACGTAACTCAATGTGTATTTCGAATTTTTACGTCGTTTCAGTGCCAGAATTCGATTGCCAATGCCTGCTATTTATAGTTAAATTTTGACCAGGCTTGCGCACCGTAAGCCTAATCCCTTACGGTGCACAAGGGACACGAAGCTATTATAGGGTTGCTACGTCCTTGACTAGCCTTGCTGACTTGACAGAATTCGAAATTTAAATTTTGACAGCGTTTTATGTAGATAATTGTTAACTAGGGTTTACCCCCCCCCCCTGAGTTTTAGGGGCCCTGATCCTGATTCTGAAAATTTTAGGGTTTGTGCAGAATCACTTGGGTGTCTCAATTAAGGTTTCCTATTGGATAAAATAAATAGGACTTTTAATGAGAGTTGTTACATTCTCCCCACCTTAATAAAAATTTCGTCCTCGAGATTTACTTGAATAATTGAGGATACTTTCGCTTCATTTCGGATTCCAGCTCCCAAGTGTATTCAGGTCCTCTCCTTGAATCCCACTTTACTTTCACTAGCACTAGTCGTTTGTGCTTGAGAAACTTCACTTTTCTGTCTTCTATCTGAAGAGGTTTTTCTACAAATTTTAATTTTTCGTTTACCTCTATATCTTGGAGAGGTACTACCAAAGATTCGTCTGATAGACATTTCTTGAGATTGGATACATGAAATACATCATGTACTCCAGCTAACTCTCTTGGTAGTTGTAAACGATAAGCAACTGGTCCTATACGTTGGATCACTGGAAATGGTCCTACGTATCTGGGACTTAGCTTTCCTTTCTTACCGAATCTAACAACTCCTTTCCAAGGAGAAACTTTCAACAATACTCTGTCTCCAACTTGGAATTCTAACGGCTTGCATCTATTGTCTGCATAACTCTTCTGGTTATCTCGAGCCGTCTTCAGCCTTTCCTTGATTTGAGTAATCTTGTCAGTCGTTTCTTGCACAATCTCAGGACCTGACAATTGACTTTCTCCTATTTCTGCCCAACAAACTGGAGTTCTACACTTTCTTCCATACAGTGCTTCAAATGGGGCAGTTTCAATACTTGAATGATAACTATTGTTATAGGAGAATTCAATTAAAGGTAAGTGATCATCCCAATTTCCACCAAAATCTATCACACATGCTCGGAGCATGTCTTCTAGAGTTTGGATCGTCCTTTCACTTCATCCGTCTGTTTGAGGATGATATGCAGTGCTTAGGCTTAGTCGAGTTCCCATTGCTTCTTGGAAACTTTTCCAGAAATGAGAAGTGAAACGACTATCTCTATCTGATACAATGGAGAGTGGAACTCCATGTAAGGATACGACTTCATCTACATACAACTTTGCCAATCTTTCCATGCTAAAGGTTTCTTTCATAGGTAGAAAGTGAGCTGATTTGGTTAATCGATCCACAATTACCCAAATCGCATCATTACCTTTGTTGGTTTTGGGTAACTTAGTAACAAAATCCATTGTTATGAGTTCCCATTTCCATACAGGCATTTCCAGTTGTTGTAGTAGACCTGAAGGTTTCTGATGTTCTGCCTTAACTTGTGAACAAGTAAGACACTTAGAAACATATCTAGCTATATCCTTCTTCATGCCTATCCACCAGAAATTATTTCTTAAATCTTGGTACATCTTATTGTTTCCAAGGTGCATGGTATACCTAGATTTATGGGCTTCTTCTAAAATCTTTTTTCTTAATTCTCCCTGCTTAGGTACCCATATTCTTCTTTTGTGGAATCTCCAAATTCCATCAGCTCCTTATTCTAATTCTTTTAATCTTCCTTTCATTCCTTCAGCATCATCCTTGATTGCTGTAGCTTGAACATTCCTCAATTGTTCCATTAAATCTAACTGTAGATTTAACCTAAGAGCACGAACTCTTCGTTGTTTTTCATGGTACTTACGACTTAAGGCATCTGCAACTACATTTGCCTTTCCTTCATGATATTGAATATCATAGTCGTAATCACTTAGGATTTCCATCCATCTTCTTTGCCTCATATTTAACTCTTTTTGCCCAAATATATATCTTAAACTTTTATGATCTGTATAGACAGTAAATTTACTTCCATACAGATAATGTCTCCAAATCTTAAGGGCAAAAATTACGGCTCCTAATTCTAAGTCATGAGTCGTATAGTTTTCTTCATGCTTTTTCAATTGTCTTGAAGCATACGCAATTACCTTCTTGCGTTGCATCAGCACACATCCAAATCCTAATTTTGAAGCATCACAATATACTTCAAAATCTTCAATTCCATCTGGTAAGGCTAAGATTGGAGCATTGGTTAATTTCTGTTTCAAAATTCTAAAGGCTTCTTCTTGCTTAGGTCCCCATTCAAACTTAACTGCTTTACAAGTTAGCTTTGTTAATGGTACAGCTATCTTGGAAAAATCCTTAATAAACCGTCTATAATATCCAGCTAAACCTATAAAACTTCTAATTTCCATTGCTGTTTGCGGAACCTTCCATTTGGTAATTGCCTCTATCTTAATAGGATCTACATGAATGCCTTCATGATTTACCATATGTCCTAAGAATTGCACTTCTTGCAGCCAAAATTCACACTTCGAGAATTTGGCATAAAGCTTTTCTTTTCTTAACAAAGTTAAGAGTGCATGCAGATGTTGACAGTGTTCGTCCTGACTTTTGGAATAAATAAGTATATCTTCAATAAAAACAATTACAAATTTATCCAAATACGGTTTACAGATTCTATTCATCATGTCCATGAATGCTGCAGGTGCATTCGTTAATCCGAAGGGCATGACTGTAAACTCGTAATGACCATACCTAGTTCTGAAAGCAGTCTTAGGTATGTCTTCTTCTTGTACCTTCAATTGATGATGTAAGTCGATCTTAGAAAAATATCTAGCTCCTTGAAGTTGATCGAAAAGATCATCAATCCTAGGTAATGGGTATCGATTCTTAATTGTAACCTTATTCAATTCTCTATAATCAATACACATTCTCATCGAACCATCCTTCTTCTTTACAAACAACACTGGCGCTCCCCAAGGGGATGAGCTAGGTTGTATGAATCCTTTGCTTAGTAATTCATCTAATTGCTTTTTCAATTCTAACATTTCTGTGGGTGTTAACTGATAAGGTGCCTTAGCTATCGGTGTAGTTCCTGGAATTAGATGAATCCTAAATTCTACCTCCCTATCAGGTGGTAATCCTGGTAACTCTTCTGGGAATACATCTGGGTATTCCGAGACTACAGGAATCTCCTTAAGTTCTTTACCCTTAGTGCTAATGATTACCGAAATCATATACACTACTCCTTGCTTTCGTTCATAACTAGCAACTTTCATTACTGATATGAACTTCATGGGCTTACGTGGTTTATCTCCTGTAATCATAATTACTTCTCCAGTGGTTGTTTGAATTTCTATGGAATTCTGATCACAAAGAATTCGAGCATGGTTGGCTACTAACCAATCCATTCCTAACACAACATCAAATTCGGCTAATTTTCATAGGTAATAGGTTTGCAAAGAATTTATGACCTGAGAGTTCTATATTTACCTTTTTCAATTCTTTATCTATACTAACAGAATTTCCGTCTGCCGTTTCGACTGTAAAAATCTGCCTAAGGTTGGTTAAGGGTAAATTAAGAGCTTGGCAGAATGAAGTATTGATAAAACTTTGGTTTGCACCAGAGTCAAATAATACTTTTGCATAAATGTTGTGAACTAAGAACGTACCGGCTATCACATCAGGAATCATTTCAGCTTCCTGAGTAGTTAACTGAAAGGCTTGAACATTCTTCTTAGTAGCTCCGTCAGCTGTCTTGGCTTTGTTGTCTGCTGGTTTGACCAATTTAGGACATTCTGTTTAGAAATGCCCTGCTTCTCCACAATTGTAACAAATTGTGGATTTCTTCCTGCAGTTTTCTTCACGATGTCCTACAGTTTTGCAAAAATTGCAGGTTATATCGCATCTTCCATAATGTTTCTTTTTGCATTTCCTGCAGAATGACGGAGTTGGAGATTGCCCTATTCCTCTTCTCTTGAAGCTGTTATTATTACCCGTACGAAATCCTTGGGTAATTTTCTGAGCCAGTTCCTTTTTCCTGTTTTCATCTTGCGTGCGTACCAGTTCGTCAGTTAGGGTGTTAGCTAATTCCACAGCATCGTCAATCGTACGAGGTCTCGCAGCTTTAACGATGTTACGGATTTCACTAATCAATCCCCAAATATAACGAGAAATGAGTACCGGTTCTGGCGAAGCCAGCGTTGGTACCACTCTAGCATATTCAAAGAATGTCGAAGTATAACCACGACAATCTACCCCCATCATTCTATGATTTAGGAACTTATTTGCCATTTGATCTTTTTCATATTCGGGACAGAATTTTCTTTCTACAAGACTTTTAAATTCCTCCCAGTTCATTGCATACGCCATCATCCTTCCTTTAGCTTGTAACACCGTGTTCCACCATTCTAGCGCCCCTTCTTTAAAAAGATTTGACGCGTACATGACCTGATCGTCTTTGGAACATTTACTTATTGTAATCACTGCCTCGGTTTTTTCTAACCAACGCAGTGCCGCAGTTGCTCCTTCATTGCCTGCAAATTCAGTGGGTTTGCAAGCAAGAAATTCTTTATAAGTGCAACCAGGAGTTGCAGCTTTCATTTTCTTAGGGAGCGGAGCCTGCCGTGGATTATTATCATGATTAGTATGATTACCGCCTCCATTTACGCTATTGCTGAAGTTATCTTCAGAAATACGTTTGCTAGGAACGATTTGTTGCGGTTCGATTGGATTTTTAACAGCAGCAACGATTGCTGGAATAGCATTGGCTATCCCTTGAGCAACAATATTTTCTATATCCTGCCTAGTCATATATTGATCCCCCGGTTGTTGCTCAGATTGATTACCCTCATTAACTGGTTCGTTATTAACGTTTTCCATCTGATAATTTAATATATAATTTATTAGTATCGAATAACTAAAAATTTTACACAAAACAATCATATAAATTTCACAAAGCACATATATCCAAAACTATCGATTTCTCGATTCCTATTTTATATATTATGCATCAATACATATTATTTACAAAGTTTTATTTTAAGTTATTTCACAAGATTATATTATTAATATTATACAACCACATTCTCATAAACCCCTTATCCTTCGTCAGCTAATATTTTAATAACGGCGCTCCCTCTCATCATACTTCCAGGAGATCTGTTCTCCTACCTCCCTGATCCTATTTCCGGCATCCACCAGCTCCTCGCCAAAGTGGCGAAGTTCAGCTAAATTCTCATTACTCATAGGTGGATTAGGTATAGGTTCTGGGTCAAATTGAGGAAGAAAGGAATAAGGACTGTTGAGCAAATTTTGGAATTGCCAATCATTCGTCCACCATTCATCCATTCCCAGAGGTTGAGTGTGGATTATAGGTTCTGGGATTGCTGGTTCTAAGTTTATAGGGAGTTGAGTTTCAATAGGACGAGTAAAAACATTTGTATTGACAGGCTGAATAGTATCACAGCTTGCCAATATAAAATCTAGCTCTTCCTGTAATGTCATTTCCTGAGTTTGTTTAGAACTTTCCCCAACTTCTACCTGAGAACCTCCTCCAATCTCCATTTCTATCTGCTTAGAGTATTCATCAAACTGTAATCCCATCTGCCTAGACTCTTCTCCGACTTCAATTCCCTTCCCTTTTTCTAACGGATTTTCTATCTTGGGAATCTTTCTAGTGGCAGGTTTCCTTCTTCGCACACGCCTCCATCCTACGAACCTTCTCCTTTTCTTAGGCTTAGGTTTCTCCGGAGGTGGTGAAGCATTGAATTCAATAGGTTCTTCTATGTCGGGTATATACCTATTGAAATCTCTAGAAACCTCTATTTTTACCGGATAGAGATTTAAATTTTGAAGGGCGTCAGACAAGTCACTCATGCTGTTTTAGCAAAATACACGCAATTAGAAATTTTATAACAAAATTTCATTGATAACCTTTAAATATTATTTCATACTGGTTAACTACAAAACAACTGAAAATTAAAACACTCTAGGGTTTATTGTAAACTTATTTATTTACTGGGTAAAGTTTCTAGACTGTAAGGGATAAAGTTGCTAAAACTTGAGTCAAAATATTTAAAGATCTGCATTTACTGCTACAGTAGCTAGCATGTAAAGATCTGCCCATTTTTCATCTAACTTGTCCTCCCAAGGTGATTTACTGGTTAATTCCTGGGTTTCCTGTTTAACTTTCTTCTCTCGTGATTTCTTTATTTTCTCCTTACTTTTCCTAATAATCAGACTTCTTTTACTAGGAGAAAGTGGTTCCTCATATTGTGCCTTTCGCACAAATATTCCTTCTTCAGGAATTACAGACTGATTTGAGGATTTGGTTTGAGATGAACTTCCCTTCTCGTTGGATGACCTATCTAATTTAAGATAGATGTTTGACAACTTTTACTTACCCATACTGTACACAAATATTCAAATAAGAAAACAAATAATCACAGAATGACAAGTAGAAAAATTAATTATTTTCTAAATACTTAATAGGCTTAAATCAGTGGCTCTGATACCACCTTTTTCTGTCACGGCCCCCGTCCCGGTTTGACCAGTTTCAGGAGCCGCGAGACAGAAAATCCCGTGGTAATTATTTAACAGCGGAAGTTTTATTCAGGGTCTTTTAAAACTGAAATATTTCCCGATTATTTTATTTCACAACTCGGGATAAAACCCGGTAATTTACAATCATAAGATTTCACGAAGAAATCTTTTTATTTTACAAAACATGTTTCTTTATTTTATACTGAGCCACTTCCTTAAGCTTGTAGTGCGTCTCGGCACTTTTCCTGGATCACAATAGATCACCTGAAACATGTTTGAAAAAGGTTTTGTCAGTGGGAAATACTGAGTGAATCATTCTTTTTACTAAAACGACTCGTTTGTTATAATTTACAGTATTAAGAGCGATTACAATGTTTCTGATATCAAACCAACTACCCACGGTATTTGTCACTCGACCGGATCTGTGACTATGGTCATATCCCCCATTGGCTGCCCCAATGGTGACGATTATCAAGTAATGTATACAAAACCCCACATACCGGTTGTACGTTTGGTGATTACAAAGACTTAATCCCTGTAATTATAACTTTGAAAATAAACATGCTTTTGAAAGTAATTTGATAAAAAGAGAATGACTCACATTGCAGATTTAATTTGAGCAGAGCCTAGCCTACTGATTAGCCTTTTAACCTAAATTAATAACAGGCACACAATTCGGTTAGTAACTTAATACAGCATTTACGATAACTCACGAGATTAAACCCTCACATCGAATGACAAAGTGCGATACTTAAACATCCATTGAATTAACAACGAATGACAAAGCATAAACCCTAATGTGGGCAGCACTTAAACATCCATTGGATAGTTTAATCGATCGGACATTGAATCGTATCAGCGATCGAGTTATTACCCTGTATTGCGGCGGCGATTAGTGATCCGTGTGTGTTTTGATAGTAAACAGAACGTAACTCAATGTATATTTCAACTTTTTACGTCGTTTCAGTGCCAGAATTCGATTGCCAATGCCTGCTATTTATAGTTAAATTTTGACCAGGCTTGCGCACCGTAAGCCTAATCCCTTACGGTGCGCAAGGGACACGAAGCTATTATAGGGTTGCTACGTCCTTGACTAGCCTTGCTGACTTGACAAAATTCAAAATTTAAATTTTGACAGCGTTTTATGTAGATAATTGTTAACTAGGGTTTACCCCCCCCCCCCTGAGTTTTAGGGGCCCTGATCCTGATTCTGAAAATTCTGAAAATTTTAGGGTTTGTGCAGAATCACTTGGGTGTCTCAATTAAGGTTTCCTATTGGATAAAATAATAAAATAAATAGGACTTTTAATGAGGGTTGTTACATGATTGTTGTTTATGTGTGGACTTTGTATGCGTATGTAGCGTATGTGAGATGATCGTATGGTTTAGGGTTCGGTTGTAGGAATGATGTCGTTAGCTATTAGGGTTTGATTGTGCGAATGAAATCATAGACTGTTAACACATTGTAATTGTTTGATCGGTTTGAATGCTCGAATACTGTTAATATCGATTTTGTTAAATGATGATTAGGGATCATTGTAAATCATAGAAATAATTAATGATTCGTTGATATGGAACGGCTGTTGATGCGGATTGTTTTTGCGTGTATAAGAATTTATTGAATCATGTCATTGATCTGTAACTGTCAATATGAGGGTAATGGGTAATCACTGGAATAATCTTGAACACTGTCTGTTCAGCGACAAATGGTTCTCGGCGAAGAATCCAAGTAAACGAAGGATTCGATACTTCGTCGACATACTTTTGGCGAACAATGGGAACCTTCGTCGACATACTTTTGGCGAACAATAGGAACCTTTGTCGAAGTCACTTTTGACGAAGATTAAGTATTCGTTGATGTAAAGGTTCGCCGCCATGACTGTTCTTCGTCATGAAGGCATTCCACTGTGATAATCATGATAATGAATGTTGATGTTTATGCATATTATCTGAGTACATGTTAATGCTGTTTAAGAATGAGAAGCCTGATTTGACTTGTGTAACATCCACATGGATATGTTGACTTGTATGAAAACTGGGTACTTGATACATGTTACATAGTAATCCTTGCGATAGATACAATCTGTGTGAAATACGTGACTTAGTCTATTATGAAACTGATATTATTGGTAACCACGATAGGGTTGGTTGACTAACGGGAACGGGTAACTGTATATACCGAGCAAATCTAAGGTGAGTTCACTGCTCTTTTTCAAGCATGGGGAGGACGGTCGTGAACTAATTACCTTAACCACTCGACCAATGTTTGATAGAGCATTGGGGAAGGGAAAATAATCTGGAGCCATCTGCGGTAATCGAGTTATTAACAACATCAAATCTCTGAAATGTTTTAAACTCATATCTGGTAACTAAACATGTTAACAAACTTTGAACTCACCAGCGTTGTCTGATACACTTGTCTGCATGCTTGCAGGTCGTTAGATTCATGGTTGGAACTTGCTATCTGGAGTGGTCATGGGTCGTGGCTCTTGGATACATGTTCATTGGTTCCACACATTTGTTTTGAAACACTTGAATAACGATTTACCTTATGCTTCCGCTGAACGTATTTGTTTTAAGTTGTGATTTGGAATTATCGTATGAAATAAATGGAAACTTTTAATTAATATCATGTTATAATTCAATGTGATTGGTGGCTGGATCCTGGTACGTCACACGTCCCGCTGTGTTTCCGCATGTGGTATTTTGGGGGTGTGACATTATGTGTTATGGTTGCATTTTTAATACTGGGACTGGCTCTGCGTGCCCGATGGCCTGGCAATGTATTCCATGTATTATGTGCTCATTGTTGTGTTGGAAATACCGGGACAGACTGCGTATGCGACGGCCTGGCAGCACAAGCCTTTGTAATGATCGTTTTCTAATAGTGTTAATATAAAATAACCAATGGAAGAAAAATTTTTGTAATGAAGTTGTTCATGAACTCACTAGTGTAAGCTGACGTAAAATGTTTTAAAACGTGTCGCAGGGTTACGTTTGTAACATGATTGACTGGGTGTGTTCCATATTTGGTCCACAACATGTTAAAACTATTGGATTTTCTCTTAAAAATTTAATCGAATTTGTTGGGATTTTTTCAGGGAGATATCTTAAAGGAGATAGTTTGAAGAATAAGATGCAAGGTGGGAGATAATTCGGATCTGGTTCTTTGGTTTTGGTAACCCTTCTGGTGGTAGTTCGAAACTGGTTCCTTGGTTCTTTTGTGACCCTTTGGTGAAATAAAAAAAAATGTTCAAGATTCAATGGTAGAAATTAGCAAGATTCTTGGTGTAATTTTGAATAAAACCATTGGTTGTGAAATTAGGGTTCCAAGTGAAGGGATTGAGTTTGAGTTGGGGGAAACAGAGACAAAGGTTTGATTACTAGATGAAAGGACTCATTATAATGGATTCATCGAAGATTTGAAGTGATTTTTGTGGGATTTTTTGTTAAAGCTTTATTTTCGTTAATAGCTTTCGGGTTTTTTTGGATATGGTTTTTTGATGTTCTGGGTATAATGTTGTTGAAACAAGTTTGATGTTTGAGGGTTTGATCTTGGTTCACCTGAAATGGAGTATGGATCATGTTGGTGGGTCGGGTTCTAGTTAATGGTTGGTTTTTTCTGGGTATGAGGGTATATTAGTCATTTCACTTGTCAACTAACAGTCAACCAACCAATTTTGTTAGCAGGGACCTTATTGATTTGATCCAAATCGACAACCACAAGGACTTGATTGTTTAATTTTCCCAAATAGGGACTCAACGTGTCATTGAACCACATGCACTAAAATTGTAGTTTACTCTAATGTGATTTAATCATCCCACGATCCATCTTGTGGTACTACACTTCTTTCTTAGTGATCTTGGGTCTAAGTGCACACCACACATGTTAGTGATGCTAAAGTACCATGCGGAGGGATTATACCTAGAAGAAAATGCATGAAGCCAAAATCATCTTGAAAACATTCAGAAATTGTTTGAAAAAAATGGAAAATGGAAAATGGATTATATGGCCAACGTAAGTGTACGCGGGTGGAACAGTAAGTCTATGGTAATGGCGTCGTAAGGCTAATGTGCCTCTAAAACATCCCAGATGATAAATCTTGGGTTTTCGTCCAAATAGTTTCCAACAACAGTTATAACCTCAATCATTAATCGATGTTTGTAGTCAGTGTTGTAAAAACCGCAACTAGTCGGCGATTAATAGCTAGTCGGCCATCAAACGGGCACGTTAGGTTTATCCTTATGGTCCTGAGAAAGCTCTTATATTTGAGTAGGCCCAGGAGAATGAGGAGTAGTTTGCTTATAATGAAAGTACGTTTGATGTAAAGACCTTATGGTCCTGAGAAAGCTCAATAGTTTGCTTAAAGAATCGGGCACGTTAGGTTTATCCTTAAGCTACATGGGGGGGTTATCGATGTTGCTGAAATTTGAGGATGACGACTCTTGTGCTAATTTTTTGCTAGACCATATGAAGTGGAAGGAATGGTTCTTAAGTTTAGATCAATGGAACTGTCAATCTCTTCCGTTCGAACGTCTGGCATGGGTTAAGGTCCAGGGGGTTCCCATGCATCTGGCGGACAACGATGTTCTTAATAATATTGCCGAGCACTTTGGTAAGATCGTTCATGGGTCGCAGTTGGAACCGGACGACAATAACCTTTCGGTTAGTTGGATTGGGCTGTTAGTGGGCGACGGGAATAGGATTCAAGGACATGTTACGTTGAAATGGAAGAACATGCAGTTTCGGGTCTGGGTGGAGGAAGAGTCCAGTCATTGGGTTCTGGATTCAGTCGGACCTGTTGCCAACCCGGTTGATTGTCAGATAGGAGGAAGTCCGGGAGTCGATTCGGTGCCGGTTCATGTGACGGAGGCGGCAGCTGAAACGGTGGGAACAATCAATGCGGGGGAACCCCAAGATCTAGAAAATCAAGTTAATAATTCAAGCATGGGTGACATTTTAGTTTCCAAGGTTGCAGGAACGTCGTTTTTTTGTGGTGGGGCCCCAGGCTCTTTAAATAAGGAATGTTCTAATAAGGACATTTATTTTTTTAATTCGCGGGGAGATGGTAGGCCCAATAAAAGAAGAAATGAGTTAAGGCCAAGGAGAATGAGGAGTAGCAACAAAGATAAACCAAGCCCAACATCAGATAACAGGCCCAAAAAAAGAAGGAGGGATGACGGAGAATTTATTTTTGACCTTAATCTGCAAGCTGAGGAAATTCAATCTGTTCACTCTCAAGGGGTTATTCAGGACGAGGAATCTGATCTAAGAGACAATCAGAGATTTTAGGAACGTCAGGTAAGTGCCGATTTGGGAGAGTCGACTTACAGGAATGGGGAAAGTGAAGAAAATTTGGAGGTTTTGGTCAACGAAGCTAATGGGGACAATTTAGAGGAAGAAATAAGGGCGACAATGGATATTGGAAACTTGGTGGGAGCCGACCTAAGTAACCACTGTGTTTTAGTCGGAGAGGCTATTAAAGGTAACAATGTTGTTGACATATGAATTTAATGTCTTATAATATCAGAGGAATTTTAGGGGAGGAGAAAGTTGCTCGAGTCAAAGAAATCAGGGATGCCAATAAGATCTCGGCTATTGCTTTGCAAGAGACTAAGGTTTCTTCGGTTTCAAATCTGGTTGCTTTTAGGTTTTGGGGTAACAGGAGCTGTGATTTTGCTTTCTCGCCTTCAGAAGGTCTTTCAGGGGGCCTGTTGTGGATTTGGGACCCTAAGGTGATAAAAGTCAATTCGGTTATCCAGGAGAGATTTTTCTTGGTGATTAAAGGTAATTTGGTTGGTTGTGGTGACCCTATTAACTTGGTTAATATTTATGCCTCTCAAAATACTACGGCTAAGCTCGCGTTATGGGAGGAGCTTTCTTCGGTGATCAATCAAGCAGATGGCAAGTGGGTTTTAACCGGTGACTTCAATGCGGTACGTTCTCAAGAAGAGAGGAAGAATTCGAAGCTTAAACCGGTGTGCTCTGAAAACTTTAATAATTTTATTTTTAATAGTGGATTGTTGGAGTACCCTATGCAGGGCAGGAAGTTCACCTGTATTAGAGAAAACGGAAAAAAACTGAGCAAACTTGATCGGTTTCTCGTCTGCCCGGATTTCTTCAACAAGTGGCCATCGGTGTGTGTGAGAGCCTTGTCTTCGCGACATTCTGATCACTGTCCTATTATTCTGGTTACGGCGGATCTGAATTTTGGTCCCCGGCCGTTTCGGGTGTATAATTCTTGGGTAGGGAAACCGGGTTTTGAGGAAACAGTGAAGTTGGCGGTTGAGGGTTTTCAGCATTTTGACCCTCCGGACCTATGTCTTACGTCAAAATTCGCAAGCATCAGATCGGCACTTAAGATTTGGAGAGATGAATTTTTGTCCAAAGAAAATGAAATAGAAAACTGGCTCTGTTGGAATTGGAGGAGATTGAATTAGAAATGGAATCGAGGGACTTATCGGAAGAGGACGAATGGTCGATGGCGGAAAATGGGAAAATTTTGAAAGACATTGAAGATAGGAAGAATCTGGATATTAAACAAAGGGCTCGGATCAAGTGGGCGATAGATGGAGACAAGAATTCTAAATTTTTCCATGCTTTCGTTAATAACAGGAAAGCTTCAAATTCTATCCATGGCCTTTCGATTGACGGGGAATGGTGTAGTAAACCGGCGAAGATTAAGAGACATGTATTTGCTTTCTTTCGAGATAAATTCAAAGACCCTCTGCCGGCTAGACCGAATTTGCATTGTCACAACATTAAAAGGATTTCAGATGAAGAGTCTAGTATGTTATTAGAGCCCTTTTCGGAATAAGAGATAAAAATTGCCGTTTTCGAGTGTGGAGACGATCGGGCGCCGGGTCCCGATGGTTTTAACTTTAGAATTATTAAGCATTTTTGGGAGGTTTTCAAAGAAGACTTCGCAAGGATTTCCGCTTGGTTTTATAATTACGGAAAGATTAGTGATGGTAGTGGGTCGTCTTTCATTGCCCTTATCCCGAAAATTCAAGATCCGGTTTCTTTAAATAATTACAGGCCAATAAACTTGGTCGGGGTCATTAGCAAGACGATTTCTAAAGTGTTGGCTAATCGAATAAGGAAAGTATTGGATGGAGTGATTTCTGACTCTCAGTCGGCTTTTCTCAAGGGTAGATTCATCTTGGATGGCCCGCTCATGGTTAACGAGATTATCTCTTGGATTAAAAAAAGGAAATCGAAAGCGTTTTTTCTTAAAATAGATTTTGAAAAGGCATATGATAACGTGAACTGGAGGTTCGTGATCAATATGCTCAGTCAAATGGGATTCCCTCAAAAGTGGTGCGATTGGACGTTGGGTGTGCTTTCTTCGGCGAGTTCCTCGGTCTTTGTGAATGGGGCTCCGACTTTTAAATTTAAATGTGAGAAAGGTATGAGGCAAGGAGACCCGCTCTCGCCTTTTCTGTTCTTGATAGTTATGGAAGCGTTTTCGTGCATGCTCAATAGGGCTAAAGAGGCGGGGGTGATCAAAGGTATTGTTACTCCTAACAACGGGCCAGTCATTAGCTATCTTTTGTATGCGGATGACGCCATCGTAATGGGAGAGTGGTCCAAATATGAAGTAGTTAATATAGTGAGGATCCTTAGGTGCTTCTATGTGTGCTCGGGTCTCAAGATAAACATCGACAAATCTAATTTGTATGGCATTGGGGTCGGAATGGAAGAAATAGGGGAAATGGCTAACGAAGTGGGATGCAAACCGGATATGCCTCCTTTCATTTATCTCGGCCTAAAGGTGGGAACGAATATGAACCGGATTAGTAATTGGCAACCAGTGTACGATACGTTCCGTGCTCGTCTCAACAAGTGGAAGTCCCATCTCTTATCTATTGGGGGAAGGGTGGTTATTATTAAATCGGTCATGGAAAGCCTCCCAAACTACTATTTTTCGTTATATAAAGCTCCGAAAAAGTGATTATGGACCTGGAAGCTATGATCAAAAAGTTTTTATAGGGTGGTTCGATAGAGGAAAGGAAGATGCATTGGGTGGCGTGGGACCGGGTCGCTTGTCATAAAAAGGATGGAGGATTGGGTTTGAACAAACTTAGCCAGGTAAATACGTCTCTTTTAACCAAGTGGGGTTGGAGGTACAAATATGAGGAAAACAACTTGTGGAAAAAGACTATCGATGCGCTTCATTTTTGTCGGGTCGGTTGGGAATGCATTCCATTCAAGAAGTCTCTTAATGGAGTTTGGACAAACATTGCCAAGGTGTTTATTAACACCAAGGCCAACGGGACTCCTCTGCGGACCTATTTGAAAGGAGAGGTAGGTGACGGAAATAAGATTTCTTTCTGGCTCGACGTTTGGGCCACTGATGTATCGCTCAAAATGAAGTATCCGAACCTGTTTAGAATTGAAGCAGAGAAGAGGTGCCTAGTGTCAAAGCGGATAAAAAGAACTGCTGATGGGTTCGAGTTTTTTTGGAACTGGAAGGTTCCGCTGTCTGACCCGGAGCTTGTTTCTGAGTTTCAGCAACTTCGGGACTCTTTGGCCTTGGTTCAGTGGTCGAGCAGTGAAGACAGCTGGAAATGGTCTTTCGATGCAGAGGGTAAATATTCTGTCAAAAGTGTGAAAAAGCTCCTGTATTCGGATTCCCCGAGAGGTAACAATTTTCCTTTTTACTGGTGTAAATGGGTCCTTGCGAAGTGCAACATTCATGCGTGGCGTCTTGGAATGGATAGGATTCCAACCGCTATAGCTCTGAGGAATAGAAATGTTCAGGTCGGAGACGCTATATGTCGGTTGTGTCAATCAGAAGAGGAATCAGCCGATCATCTGTTTTTGGCGTGTTCGGTTGCAGCGAATGTGTGGCAAGGAATTAGCACATGGTGCAAAATTCCTAATATTTTCGCTTTTGAGGCCAAGGACCTCTTCGGAATTTTCAAGGATCTTGGGGTTTCGAATAGGAAGAAAGATGCGGTGCAGGGAATCATTCTGATTGCGTGTTGGTCATTGTGGCGTGCTAGGAACAACTTGGTTTTCTCCAATTCTCCGGTTAGGATAGAAAAAATCATAAGTGAAGTGAAAGCGATTGGTTATCTTTGGTTTGTAAATAGGTCCAAACACAAAGATATAGATTGGGGGAAGTGGAACTCATTTGTAAATATGTAATTTTTTGTTGTTTTTGGTCGGCCCGGTTTGGGTTGGCTCGGTGTTAATGAAGTTTACTTTTCAAAAAAAAAAATATAGGAAGAAAGAAGTCTTGTGTATCCAAAAGTTGATTTCGATAAAAACAACTTAATTCAATGACTTGGTATAATAAAAGCGAATACAATTATTCATTGTTAGGTCCTACCAGCTTGAGAGTACCAACTCCTAAGAACAAAAGAATGAACATGTTATTCAATGTGTAAGTCATTATCACCTGTATGAACATGATCCAACTTTGACAAAAAAAAAAATAATAAATAAATAAAAAAATAAAAAAGGTGAAGTCTCAAGCTGAACATATGTATGATAACTCCTTTCTTGAGAGCATATAAGAGTTGGACTAATAAAACAATTCTGCCCAAGCTAGCCGCTCAAAACGGAAGGCTCGGGTTTTAGTTGAACCGCTGATCTTGGTCGTTCGAGACTTCCTAAAGGGAATCAACATATCAAAAAGGGTGAGTTGAGCGTAAGCAAAAATAAAGAAACATGGTAAGTTTTTCGACGCTTAGGGACATATATTGAAAAAAAAAACAACTATTTTTTGCTTACGGAAACAAGCAAATGGCTAAAGTACCAGATTCATCCTTAAACAACCTAGAATCACAGAATAGCAAATCCCCAAAACACTCATACTCGTTTTGCAGTTTACATATTGTTTTAACACTCCTTGAATAATTACAATATACGCAAATGTCCCACAAATCGTTGTGAAAGAGATATGTATTACATAATTATTTTGCTAACTTGCACCAACCACAAGCATATCTTGAGGATTTATTGTCGATCAATGAAACTTGTCTTTATGAAGTTTTTAAGGTTTTGTGAGATTGTGACTTACCCAAATATTGTGATTCAAATCTTCTAGTGACATTTATCTGATCTCACAAACCTATATCAAAACTTGTTTCGGATTCTTTTGTTATCCCTACTTAATAAATTTTCATCAATAAGATTTAGTAGAGTTAAGTTATCATACGTTAATTAAAAAAGAGAATGATGATCTCATAGTTATTTGCATCCCTTTCATTTCATAAAAGAGTGTCCTTTGGATAAAATAAATAATAAAAGTTCATGTTTTCATTAATTTGAATGATATATTGATATAATATAGTGGCTTTAACTAACTAGTGGCAACTTAAATGTTCATAACATGTCCTTTTCTTGTTATTTATAATTCATAATTATAATTATAATCATTAGGGTGTTGTAAATGAACCGAACGTTCAGCGAACTGTTCGTTAACCGTTAGGCGAAAAGCTCGTTTATGTCCGTTCGATTAGCTTAACGAACGAACACGAACAAAAAATTAGGTTCGGTTAGCCTAGCAAACGAACACGAACAAACATCTGATTCGTCCGACTGCGTTCGTGAACGTTCGGTTACGTTTTTTTATGTACGTCCGTTCGTGTTTGTTTGATTATATTAAAAAAATAATAAATAATAAACCTCACATCTAAACATATTTAAAACTTTGAAACCCTTTTTTCTAAGGGTGCTATAATTGAGACATTCAAGACATTTGTTAGGATAGTTATGTCTAAGTTAGTTAAACTTTGAATAATTATGTCTAAGTTATTCTGGATATTAATGTCTAAGTTAGTTAAACTTGATTCATCGGTTGGTGGCTGTAGTAGACTTCTTGTGTTTTGATTTATCATTTGATGGTTGTACTTAACTACTTATGTCCAATGTTTAAGGTTAACAATGTTTTTATTTTCAAGTTAAATGTTCGTTTACGTTCGTTTTTATTCGTTTGTGTTCGAGACTAGTGTTTGCGAAAAATTTATGTTCGGTATGCGTTCGTGAACAATTCACAAACATGTTAATTTTCTTAACGACCTTATTCGTGTTCGTTGGGTTCAATTACAGCCCTAATAATCATATCAAATTGAAATTAAATGTGATTAAGTTTGTAATAACAAACCCAACTAACATAGCCCACAGTTTTCTACCATTCGAGTACTTAGGTCTCTCCGAGTCATGTTCAAAATTTATGTATATTGCGGTATGAACCTTTTTCTAACCAGCGTCTTCTTTCAATAGCTTGTTAATACGGGCACAAGTACCCCTTTGTGAATATCACTAATTTCTAGGAAAAGAAAATTGTCAAGACACAATATAGCTCGAGTTGGAAGCTTAGTTCAATCGAACCGGGCAGGCTTGTTTCGTCACCAACTCGAGCCCAAGTTAACACCAACTCGTGTGTGAACATCTCTAGTTAATTACGGAAAGTTATTATTATAAATTTACAATAATAATATTTTGTTTGAATATGAAAGTTAAAAGTAAATAATAATAGCTTCTGAAAATACATTTACAAAAGAAAGAGGTGATTAAGATGCTTCAGCTTTAAGCTCTAAAATCCATGTATCAAACCTTTTGATCTTTATGAGTCCAGAGGCCAGAGCCCAGGCCCAGCCTTTCTTGGGAATTTTTATTCATATATAATTACTAGAAGGGTGGAGGGTATGTATGGTTCGGCCAGCTCGGTTATTATCCACAATCAAAGTCGAAGCCGAAAGCAAAGTCATTGGTTAGTCTATTTTATTAACCAATTGGTTTTCAGTTACTAAGTTCGGTTTATTTGGCACAAAACCTAGAAATATATGAAAATATGAAAGGTTCGGTTTCGGTCAGTGAGTTAATTCAGTTTATGGTTGATTTCGATTCGGTTTTGTCTGTTTTCGGTTTGGTACGATTTTTTTTCCCCGGTAAATAGCAGTATCGTTATCGAGTTTGGTGTTATGTTTTAATACGACTAACGTTTTCGGAGGCTGCAATATACTATGTGATGTTCTATTATTAATATATCAATCAAGTGAAATTACCAACAAAATTGCAATGGAAGAAATTAAATACATGTAATTCTAACCAGAATCACAATTGAATCCCTAAATTTACCAAATTAAACTAATGGGCCAGCCCATGTACATACTAACAGCTCTCTTGTGTTCTTTACATATTTATCTACATTATGGGCATATCTTGTTTTCGTATCGGTACCGCACCAATAGATTAGTACGGTATTAGGTACCCACTTCTCTTCAAATTTGTTATCGGTAATTTCGGTACAAGTACTGGTACGATGCCGATCTCATCCCTAGTATAGCCTGTGTATTCAGCCCGCTTAGTGAAGTTCTTTTTCTGGTTTATTAACAATGCTATTGATCCTATAAAAAAAATTAAAAATGACTGCCTTAATTTTTCAATAACTATCCTAATTTAATAATGAACCCAATTTGTGTTTAGATAAACTAGCCTAATAATAGCCCAGTTATTCAAAACTATCTTTAGCCTGATAATGAGCCCATTTTGGTTATAACACTGACAGTCTTTTGTCCTACATGCCTTCGAGATAGTGGTGCACAAATCGGGTTTTTTTAAAAACCGGTTCCGGGTATGGAACCGGGTTCGGGTAGGATCCGGTTTTACAAAATTGGGTTTTTTTAAAAACCGGGTCGGGTCCGGGTTTTCTACCAAAAATGTATACCCTATAAACCCGGGTTCGGGTAGGGTTCGGGTCGGGTTTTATAAAACCCGGGTATTATAATATCCTATTTCCGGGTTCGGGTCCAGTTCGGGTATTCACCGAGTAGGGTTCGGGTATGCATCGGGTTGGGAAAAAACCCGCACCGGGTATTAAAAAAACCCGAACATGTATTAATGCTTCTTTATATGTTTTAGTGGATGGTGCCTATTGAAATTTTAATGACATTTCTAAATTTAAATTCGATAGTGCTAGATCGAAGGAATAGTCCTGATTTGAATCCTTTTGGATTACATAACAACAATATATTTTATTTGCTATGTTATGTTCTAACCAAGTTCCATCAATTTTTCATTTTTTTGTATTAGACAAACACCAATGGATCTTTCCAGCAAATAGAGGGGAATAATGACCAGATACTTCAAATATCATTAGAAACCTAATAATTAAACAAGATTACATCAAAGTGCATACATAATTTTGGTAAATCATAAGAAATAGAAGTCTTAATGCTTGAAAACATAGATAGAAAACATAGATAGGACTTGAATCGTCTTCGTTCTTATATAACCGGGTATAAAAAAAACCCAGTTTCGGGTATTTATAAAACCCGGTTCCGGATATTTATAAAAACCGGTTCCGGGTATTTATAAAAACCGGGTTTCGGGTATAAACCAGGTATAAAAAAAACCCGGTTCCGGGTTCGGGTTTTAGATCAAATATGAATACCCGGTCCCTACCCTATGGGTAGGGTCGGGTTCGGGTATAGAAAACCCGGTTTTTATAATACCCGGTTCCGGGTTTTTTTTTCCGGGTCCCGGTTCGGGTTTTTTATGCACCACTACTTCGAGATACATCAGGTAAAATCGATTGTTACTCATTTTGTCATTTGTTAAGCTGCCAATGTTGATTGAAGACCAAAAATCTCGAAAGTAGTTATTTTTGGAATGTGATATAGCTTGTATAGTCATATCAAAGAAAATTAAGTCAATAAGACCGTGAGGTATGGTGGGGCGGGGGTTTGAGGTATGGGTTGACACGTGGACCTCGAGAGTCATCGCTGGGAGTTTGCATGTTGAGTCGGTATGGCGGGGCGTGGCTAGCCCGTGTGGGTTGGCCACGTTTTTTTTTTTGGAAGGTGACTTTCTATGTATTGGACCTATTGGTCACCGGGTTCATGTCGAAGACAATCCCCCGTCAGCCCCGCACTCTCGGACGCGATGTTCGATCGGGCCCCGGCTGCCGCGCAAGCTGACTTCCGCCCGGAAACCATACTGCCCCCACACGAGAGACTCGCTGGGGTAACAGCTGGGTAAAACCGGGTTGCCCTCAAGACCGCACCATGCCTCGGTAGGATACGATCTATCATTGGGACGTCCCACCCCCCGTATGCAACACCCGGGGATCGAACCGGCGACCTCCAAGGAGGAAGCCGGTCCAACCCAAACCACATGGCCACGTTTATAATTTTTTTTTCAATTTTTATAAAAATACACACAAAATTAAAAAAAAAAGCCTAAAATTATTATTAAAAGAATTAACTGCCATTTTCGTCCCTGTGGTTTGGTCACTTTGGCCATTTCAGTCCATTTTTCAAAAATGCGTCATTTTCCTCCCCGACGTTCTGGAAAGGTGCAATTTCAGTCCAAAAATCATAACCCAGTTAAGTCGGTTTTTAAATAAGGACTGATTGTGTAAATTTGTTAATAAAATGACCATTTAAGTAAAATGTATAAATATTTATATAATTATAAAATCTATATTATACAAAATATACACACATTCAGTAACCTGTAACCACACCATCACCGCCACTCTCTCTCTCTTTCTACTCTCTCTCTCTCTCTCTCTAAACCACCACCACCACCATCACCTTCACCTCCACCGCCGCCGCCACACCAGACCCCACCCACATCCCCTTCCAACACCACCACCATCCACCAAAACCAAACATGTTCTATCTCTACACTGTCCACCACCTGCATCACCAGTTCCCACCACCGCCACCACAGCCACTGCCACCACCACCACTCCGATCTGCCACCAACATCTCATACCACCATCTCCACCTCGTTCACCACTAACACACCACCACCACCACCACACCTGCCGCCTCCCTTTCTCTCCCTACTCTATATAAAAACACCACCACCACTAGCCCTGGCCGCCATCAACATCTCAGGCCACCGTCACCGCCTCGTTCACCACCGTCACCATCCAATCCATAACCACCGTCCCACCACATTACCCTTTGTCTCTCTACTCTCTCTCTCTCTCTCTAACTCCAGTAACAACAACATCTCAGACAACCATCACCAATTCACCACCCTCATTCACCACAGTCAACATCCCATCCATAACCACCATCGCCATCACCAAAACAGCCAAACAAACCTAACACCTAAAACATTTCATTTCACACAGACATTTCATCAAACACCTTACCTGCATACTCACCACCATCAACGTCATCATCTGTTATCATCATCATCGATCATCATCGACCTTCATCATCATCATCGCGATCTTCATCATCATCATCAGACCTTCATCATCAGACCATCATCATCAGACCTTCATCATCAAACCTTCATCATCGACCTTCATCATCATCATCATCATCAGACCTTCATCACCACTGCCGCCGCCTGCAACTCACCGGAAAAACGGCACCCCCACCGTCGCCGGTTCTCTCTCCCGCCTCCTTCTCTCTCTCTCTCTCTCTCTCTCTCTCGTCGTTATCTCTCTCTCGCTCCGACTTTCTCCCTCTCTCGTCTGATCTGTGAGATGTGGAGGGGTGTGTGGTTAGTTTGGTTCGTGGGGGTGTGGGGTGTCGGAAAGATGGCTGGATTTACTCCGGTCACCGGAGTAGAGAGGTAAAGGTGATGGTGGTGGTGATTGCAGAGCATAGAGAGAGAGAGAGTAGAGAGAGAGTGTGTGTGTGAATTGAATCAGAGTGTGTATATACATTATATATATATATATATTTTATATTTTATAATTATATTAATATTTATACATTTTACTTAAATGGTCCTTTATGTTACAAATTTACACAATCAGTCCTTATTTATAAACCGACTTAACTGGGTTATGATTTTTGGACTGAAATGACACCTTTCCAGAACGTCGGGGAGGAAAATGGCGCATTTTTGAAAAATGGTCTGAAATGGCCAAAGTGACCAAACCACAGGGACGAAAATGGCAGTTAACTCTTATTAAAATTTCCTATATTTACAAAATCCTACAAAAAAAAAGATTACAAATCTAAAAAAAAACATAATTAGACATATAAAAAAAACCCCTAATTAAGCGTTAGGTAGATTTCGAACAGGGCGAGCTTGTCAAACGGCTTCCGCTCCTTGCCCCGGAACTCGATGTTGGCCACCGCCACCCGGTCGTCGTGACTTATATCACCGTCCGGGACGCTGTCGTAGTAGGCTTTAAAACGGTCGAGCTTCGGTCGTAGTTCGCACCACTTGTGTTGGCACGCGTTTAGATTGTGCCGGTCGTTCCCCACGTTTTGCCGGTAGCTAGCGAAAGCTTCCGGCCAGTAATGGGTCTCACTGGGTTGGCGGCCCTTCATCGCGTCGACGACGCTCGTTACAAGTGCTATCTCTTCCTCGTGCGTTCATGAGGCCATTTTTCAAGTGTGGGTAGCGGGTTCGGGTAGGTGGAGTGAAGGGTTGGGGTAGCGATGTGGACAGGCGGTGGGGGGTTTTATAGTAGTTGGGGTATCCATTTGGCTTGACAAACGGTTATTTTTTAAAATTTAAATCATAGCCACCTAGCCTAGTCAACCCAGCCAATGAGAGTCGGCCACAGAAGACCGCTAGGCACGTCCAACGCCCGGGCTGAAACCCCCGCTCAAGGGGCCACGCCGAAACCCAAGCCCACCCGGGGTGGTGACTTGGACGTTTGTACCAAACCCAAGCCCCAACCCCGCCCCATACCCCATAGTCTAACTTTAAGATACGTGAACTTATGGTTGTGCATCTGTGTCCACTCCTGAATGTTATGTCAAAGAAAATTATATAAAAGATACTTTGTTTTAACTAAATTACATTTGTATGAAAAAACAGGGTTCACTATAGGTGAAACTTAAATAACTTTGACCACCACTAGAACACTAGTTATGGTTTTCTACCTAGAATGACTAGTCAAGCAAATCCAATTGTTAAGATTGAGTGGTCCCCCCAATCTATCAATCATGTAAGGGGGTAAAGGGGCTCCACTAGTGATAGTTTTCCATCATTCACAACATCCAATCAAGTTCGTCATGTCATGGAGCTTCATTCCATCACTAGTGATGGATTTTACAAGGGGTGTCCATTACTAGTGATGGTTTTTTTTTAAACATAAATTAACAATAAAACAATAAAATTATAAATTTCATTTAAATAAATCCTAAATTACAACCGCCGTTCATTTAAATCCTAGAAAAAAGAAGGCAAAAAAGCGAAGATTCTAATTACTTAAAGGACTATTCATGAAACATTGCCCTAGCAACATAAAAACCAGCAACCGGTAGTTGTATTGTGTGTATTGTTTCATATCGTCTCCTTCTGCATCTCTCGTTCATCTTCCTCATCGTCTGCATCTTCTCTGCATATTTTACAGGTATATTTATGTGTGTATATATATAGCATACAGAAGGTTTTGTATAAAAAAAAAATCCTCCAACGTTCATATTCTTCCCAAACGGTCATTAGTTCAACGCGTGATGATGAGCACGCGTCATCAGTTCAGCGCGTGAAACTTATGGGCGGCGGCGGTGTTTGACGCTTCATAACGCGTGAACCATGGTTTTCCACGGGGCGCCCCGACCCCCCTAACAGAAAACAAGTGGGGAAGGGCAAAATAGAAAGATTGGTGACTCGTAAACCTACTTCTTCACGATTTTTAAACGACTATAACTTTTTCATACGTTAATATTTAAAAAAAATTGCACTGTATTAACGAGCATTTTATTTTCTTTAATTCGAGTAGTCTATTGCTATAGTTTTTTAACTTTTAGATTTTTTTTATTTTACAAGTTATAACGTTACGTGATTTTGTAACATTACGTGATTATGTTCAAATACGTAATTACGTAATATGTATTTTATTCATGAAACAAGTGCAACATTATGTGATTATGTATCGATATATAATTACGTAACAATAGTTGACTATGTATAATTACTGCGTAATTACGTACTAACCATGACTGTAATAACAAACAAAACATATAATATATAGGCTAATATTTTAAGTCTAATCACGAAATAAGGATAAATACAATACAATACAATACAATACAATACAATACAATACAATACAATACAATACAATACAATACACTAACCAATCAACCTATAATAACAACACAATGTCGTATGTTACAGATTTAATTACGTAATAAAGTATAAACAATTAAGTTCTCATTATTGAATGTGTAATCACGTAATAAACAAAAGTGTAGTATAACAAATCATATTGAATGCCTAGTCACGTAATGATTTATATTAAATGTGTAATCACGTAATCTGTAAAAAAAACTAAGAAAACTATAGCAATAGGCTACTCAAATTAAATTAAAGAGAATAAAATGCTCGTTAATTTGGTGTAATTTTTTTAAATATTATCATATGAAAATGTTATAGCTGTTTGAAAACCTCGAGAAAGTGGATTTATAAATCAACAATAGTGAGTAGAATATCTTTTAACGGGATTTAAGAATTACATATTACCTTTCTAAATAGACACAACATTTTTTCCATTCAAATTGTTGTTAATGGTCAAAATATTCACTTTGTGATAAATATAAATTGATAGCGGCTAGAACTTTTAACCTTACTAATGCTAACAGATAACACGATCTTGATAGCATAAGATATATTCGACTCTATAAACATCGTAATACGAAGATGATACATTTTTTTAATTCAGTATGGACAAGAAGACCTCGCCTTTAGTAAACAAGCATTAATTGCCATTTGGGCTGTGGTCCAGTGGTAAGTAGTCAAAGACTACTTTGGTGAAATCCAGGTTCGAACCTGTTTAGGTGTATTATTATTTTTTTATTTTTTTTGAACGGCCAACAAAATTTTATTTATTAATCAAAGGGCCAACCAAATGTTAGCCCACACCAAAGTTATTACAATTCAGTTTACAACCATTCTAGACTATAGCCATTTCCTTGAACTATCAAACTTACACCATTCTTCCCAAGTGATCCCTTTTAAATTCGAGCGATTACTAATCCATAAGAACGTCAACTGTTTTATCTCATTCAGTATCCGATCAATACTGACTTCTTTATTGTTGAAGACCACATCATTCCTACTTCGCCAAACAACCCATAATGCCACCTGCATGATAGCGTACACAAGCTTCCTCCATTTTCCACATCACCTAACATGCTTATGCCAATCTAGTATATCTTTGGCTCAGAAGGCGAATATACTAGATATCCTACACCATTGTGACACGAAATTCCACACCGATTGTGCCACTTCGCAACCCACGAACAAGTGGTCTGCATCCTCGTCATACAAGCCACAGAATCTGCATCGTATTTGACCCGTATCAACATTTCTACGGGCTAATGCTACTAGCGTGGGTACCCGGTCTAACGATAGTCTCCAAGCTAAAAAATTAACCTTGGTTGGGATCTAGTTATTCCACACGAAGTCATTGCCCAAATCCGAAAACCAAGCAGATTGCAAAGTTCTTTTGAGACTTTTTACTGAGAATATAGACGAGTCATCCAGTTCCCACACCCACCGGTCTTCCCCGTACCCCAGCACCACATTGAACAGCACCGCGAACAGATTCTGCAGGTCCACTAGTTCCTCCGTCGTCGTTGGCTGCCTTATCCAATTAAAATTCAACACCACCCTCCCATCTGAAACTGTTACTCGATCCGATATCATTACATTTTTTATCCTTTCCAAAGCGAATAAACTTGGGAACCTGCTTTGCAATGATTCGCTTCCTAGCCAACGTTCTTTCCAAAAAAACAACCGAGCTGTCGTTTCCCGGTTTAGCCCGAAAACAACTGATCAGATTTATTCCGTACCTTTCTAAATCCCCCGACACTTTAGCAACTTGTTTCCAAGGTCCAGCAACTGACAACTTTCTCGGTACCAAGTTCCACGTCCTTTCGTTATGATGAATGCTCCATATAACCTTCCGCCATAAACTCTCGGGGTCTATTTTGAACCTCCACCACCATTTGGCAAGCATTGCCAAATTTGCATCCTTTAATGATCCAATACCCACCCCCCAGTTCCTTTGGAGTCATGACGCTCTGCCAAGCAACCCAACTTATCTTCCCTTTCTCCGGAGTTATCCCCCATAGAAATTCCCGCCGTAATCTCTCAAGTTGATCGATTACATTCGCCGGATCTCTATATAATGAAATGTAATAAGTAGGAAGTGCATTTAGTACCGATTTTATCAAGGTGAACCTACCACCAAAGGAAAGTGTTTTTGCCTTCCATAAAGCTAATCTTTTCCGAAATACATCAATAACCGGCTGCCAGTGTTTACTTAGATTCATATTAGCGCCCACTTGGAGTCCAGGGAAAGATCCCACCCTACACCCCAATGAATTTGCCATGTCTTGTATCCTTTCATTGCTAACATTCACACCAATTACGCTACTTATTATTAAGGGGGAAATAATTTGTTGTTCAAAAAAGAAAAAAAAAGAAAGGTAAACAAGCATTAAACTGGTTTCCCCCCTAAGACCCGAGTTCAAGTCTCACTCATTGCACTTTGGGCGGGGGTTGTCAACTGGCTAGGTGGTTTTTATGGGGTTTTCTACAGTTGAACGTCGTGTCACTCTGTGCCAGTGTGGGCCCTGTCGTAATGAACGACCGTCTGGCCATAATGGGACCGAGCTTCCAATGTGGAGGTGCAATGAGTCGATGTAGATAATTTGTCGTTTAAAAAAATCGGCTACTTGTCGTCACCCACAACTCCGTCATCATCACAGTTGCTTACCCCCCCCCCCCACCACCACACACTTTCTTTACAAATTACAATCTAAACATGATTAATTAGTGTAACAAACGTACCACATATTTTAATTCTTTTGACACGTTACGATCTAAAGCTTTCGAAATCATTAGAAACAACACGGAAGTAGAAACTTGAACTGCACCCAAAGGCACCAGAAGCCCGAAAACTATGAAGCGAAAAGCTTTTCATCATATGCACAACATATTACAGCATAAAAGGTTCTATCTTTCCCAGTTCACTAGTACACATGGGATAACCAGCCAAGATTAAACAAAAAAAGAAAAGAAAATTTAACCGAATAAAAGACGACTGTTCCAAAGGTAACTCACCAACTAACCGCCAACCGTCTCTTACACGGTGTATGCTTGTTGAATTGTCTCTATGTCAAGACCCTTGAGTCTAACCACCGATTCAACATGACCCTTCAACGTGTGCAATTCTCTCAACCTAACAAAATCCCGACAGAGATTAAGATTCAGAAAACACAATGCAACTTAAAAGAGATAATCCGAGGAAAATCGGTATGTTCTATCGGGTAACTTTATCAAAGCAAGTAATTTGGTATGGGCCGAACCACGGCCCATTCATAAGTAAATGGGTCCGGTTGCCACGAATGGCCCACATGAGTTCAGAAGGCCATACCTTGCGATTTCAGCTCTCCGTTTGGCTTCTTCAGCCATTTGGTTGAGTTCAGTGACATTGGTACGATCACCAAACATTTTGGTGTCAGGAACTTCAAGCCCGTGAAGGGTGCGTTGCGCATGGGCCCATTGGAGCTCACGTTGTTCCTTACCAAAATCCTTTTGCCTTGTGAAAGCAATCTAAATAATCCCACAAACATATATCATTAAAAAAAGACGTTATCACCCGAGTTTAAACCACAAAAAGTTAAACACGTACCCTATTCTCGATAACGAGGTCCCAGGCCCGCCCACTAAGAGCATATCGGATAAAGAACTTAATGATATCAAGTGGGAAGTAGAAGACGATATTGTAGAGCCAGATAACGCCAGCCCATCCCCACCCGATTCCTTCTACGGCAGCAAAGCTCCAATTGGCATAAACCGCAATCAATGTAGCAACCTGGTATAAACCAAAAGAAAATATTACTAACTTATTATTATTATTGTTATTATCAACTAATTATTACACTAGCTTACAAACCCGTTTACTACACGTGTTAAATATATAAAAAAATAGATTGAATATAATTTTAATTTATAGTATTACACAGGTTGAATGTAGAAAAAAATATAAATCATTAACTTTTTTATAATCCTTATCAAATGGTTAAAAAGTGTAATAATATTATAATATTATACATTCATAAATCATGATTTTATCACACGCGTTGAGGAAATATAAACTATAATTCTATAAAAATGTGTAACACGGTTAATTAATGTAATAATATTATAATCTTATCACACGGTTGAATATCTTGTATTGTTAATGGGTATAACAATTGTTTCATAAATTATAATATAATTTAAATTTTCCATGTGATAAATTCAATCATTTTTTTGTTTATAAGATTTGTGCAGTGGTGGTAGTTTATAATATTATAATTTAAAATTCTAATATTGTTTTTAATATTATATAACGTCTTTGTTATAATTTTTATTTTATAATATTAGGAAGTTGACCAATATTTAGGGTGAAAATGAATTGATATATATAGAAATTGAGAGAAGGATAAGGATTCAAAAAAAATTTTAATTCAAATATAAGTTGGATTAGATATAGCATACCAACTGCGCAATAGCAAAAGCAATAACAAGCAGCCAACCCGGGCGTTCCACAAACGACCAGCTACGAGATCTCGTTACGAAAATGAGAGCTTGACTAATTGTGCTGACTTGGAGATATATTGCCGAAGCGAGCTTCCGGAAGTCATCGTGAGCCGTCTTCTCAAGGGTCGGAACGCCAAATGTACGCTGCGGATTCATTTGCAAAAAAAATTATAAGTGTTTCGAGCCAAGCAACCCGGCCCGTTTTAATCGATACCCAACCAGCCCGGCCCGGCCCACTAATTAAATCACATACTGGAAAGAAGTCTGTTTTATAAGCCGCCCAGAAAAATATAACCGTCATCATCGCTAAGTAACTACCGAGAACGACACCGGTGGTGAAAATCTCCGCCAGTTTCCAGCTATCGGGAAGAGGAGATGGTTTTACTCTATCCTTCGATATGGTCATTATAGTTCCTGAAATGAAATATAATGGCAAAAAATAATTTATTATGACAAAAATAAATCGGGTTTTTTTTTCTAATAAAGAAGATTAAAGAATGGAGAAAAAGGCCCGAACCGTCATTAAGGATTGCGATAATAAGCACCATGAAAGGCGGGAAGTCAAACTTCCATATCAAAGCCAGCAGCATGAAACCGAGCTGAGCCGAAAACAAATAACAAACAAAAGTTTAAAAACCGGGCTGACCCGAGATACACATGAAAAATAAAATATGTGTGTGTGAATGGTGTGATGGTAGCAAGTAACTTACAACAATACGAATGGTGATTGAAACCGCATAAATCTGCGAAAGACCGAATACGATTAGGCTCCACAAAATGCATTTAAAAAAGTAGAGAAAAGAGTAAAGTACACGGACGGTCCCTATGGTTCACCAAAATTTGGGACCACCCATGTACTTTTAGAAAGCTAGGGCCCAAATCCAAAATTTTGGTAAACCACAGGGACCATCCGTGTACTTTAGAAAAAAATAATGGGGACATTACCGTGTAATTTTTCATCCTTTGGAAGATGGCGCGGCTGGTCAAAACAGCACTGATGATGACACTAAGCCCGGGCTCGGTAAGGACGATGTCGGAAGCGCTACGGGCTGCATCGGTCGCATCAGCCACTGCAATCCCGATATCGGCTTTCTTGAGGGCGGGAGCATCATTTACTCCGTCTCCGGTCATTCCACATATGTGTTTCCTAGCTTGTAAACGTTTTACAATTTCGTATTTGTGTTCTGAAACAAAATTACAAGGATGCGTATAACATTAGCTTTGTTATGTCGTTTCAGATCTGATTAATGAAATGGGGAAAACCAAAAACGTACCAGGGAAAACACCCGCAAAACCGTCGGCTTTTTCTATGAGTTCGTCGATGGGTAAAGCAGCAATTGACTCGTCTTTATTTTGACCGAGCAGAGCTGAAGAAGGATACATGTTGGTTCCCATTCCAAGACGTCTTCCAGTTTCTTTCCCAATTGCCAGTTGATCCCCTGTTTAGTGCAGATTGAAACGGGTCAGGTTGAACTCGAAGCACTTTTTTAATCATTTATAGAATATAGACAACTCGTATCAACCACGATTACAAAACTATATTATTTTATTAATAATCCAGATCGTTAATAAAAAAACGTTAGGAGGTTGTACACATTAAAAGTACGTTTGGGCAACTTTTGACCCGTTTGAGATAAAAAAAAAATCAAAATGACACCTATTGTATATGGAAACAAATAATATCAATGGAACAACCGAAAGAAACATTGCTAGCTCTCTTACAAGAAATGGGTACCATTCAAAACCGAAAATGAAACGGATTTTCTAGCAAATTAACACTGAAACTTTTCCGATTAGTGAATATTGTCATTTTATGTTTGAACCTTTGCACTTGTCATATTTTTCTGGAAACTCGAAGGAATTGTATTTTTTAAGGGTAATATGTTTGACCTCAAATAGTCAAAACTATAGTTAAAAACGAAATGCACCTGTAATCATTTTAACATTTACTCCGAGATTCAAAGCCCTCCGTATCGTCTCGGCACTATCATGACGTGGTGGATCAAAGAGAGGCATTAGCCCAATGAACTGCCATGGTCCTCCTGGACTCTCTTTTCGTCCCTCTGGAACTTCCTATTTTTAAAAAACACAACCAAGAATTAAAACCCAAACAAAATAATAATTAAAAACAAAAAAAGAAAACAACTTAATTAACATCATGTTTCACCTGGTATGCAACAGCAAGTGATCTTAACCCACGGTCCGCAAACTTGTCGATGACAGCATGAACTCGGCGTTCTATGTCCGATTTGTTGTGTGCAAGATTCAAGATCTGAAATAATTTAAGAAAAAAAGCACAAATAAATAAAAAGGTGTACACGAAAACTTAATTATTAATTTTTTTTCACGGAATTCGATAGATACACACACATACCTGCTCGGGAGCGCCTTTGCTGACTCTATGCATTTTACCCTGACTGTCCAAATACGTTAATGCCGTGCGCTTATCGGTAGGATTAAATGGCAGAAAATGCAGCTCTTGAATATCAGCACGCGCCTATTAAGATAAAAGCATAAGTGAACAACTTATCTAAGAACAACAACAACAGATAAACAAATTGAATATAGTAGGTGCTTTAAATATGATTATAGAAACTATGTTATTACAATAGCAATTTTTTTTTAATAATAATATTGTACCAATATCATCCCACACGAAAAAGGGCAATTACAAAGCAATGGCAGGTAGTCGGGCAACAAGTTGCGCCGCCACCCCCTAAAACAGCAATCTAATTTCAAAATAAAACAGCATAGGAGACCCATTCGACCCATTTTCATTTTAGCTAAATGTTTTGATAAACCGGTACCGAAATTGACCCAACAAAAAGTAAATAGGTCAAAACCGCCACCTGGCCCACCTCTAGAAATTAATTTGAGAATATAAAGAGATCAACAGGCCCCTACCCTCCAAATTTAATGTGCTTTTTGGCTGTCTTAAATTTTACATATATTTATTTTTTTGGTATTTTTCGACTTTCTAAGCAACATTGACATATTTTGTTTTGCATTTTTAAGATAATATTTTACCTCTTTTGGATCAGCCAGCATACCGACTATTGCAGCATCAATGGCATCTTGATTTTCGGTTCTAGAGGCTCGGGCTGCCATCAGAACGACAGTGTCGGCGTCTACTCCTTTGGCAAATACCTAACAAAGTAAGTCAACTCAAAAGTCAAACTACAGGTAAAAAAATCCGAATTTGTAACAAAAAAAATACGCATCTAAGAGACAGACATCGATAAGATTCTTGTCAACTGTAAGCTTGTTCAAAGTCAGCGTTCCGGTTTTGTCACTGCAAAGAACGTCCATTCCCGCCATTTCTTCTATTGCTGTCATTCTTTTTGTAATTGCTCCCTGTATTAATCATATAAATTGTCAAAAATGTTATAAAAATATATAAAATTAATAAAAGAAAGATGATGTAAGTCAAGAAACCTGTTGCGCCAATCGATGAGACCCGATAGCCATCGTTACGGAAAGAACGGTCGGCATAGCGATCGGGATTCCTCCGATCAAAAGAACGAGAAGATTATCGATCCCGGGGCGATACTGCCTATCTTGAATCGGGAACATCACAATTATCTCAATCACCATACCAACAGCAATAGAACAAATACAGAAATTCCCGATCGCAGTCAAAACCTAAAAAGATCACAAACAAATTCAAAATCTCGAAAACACACACGCCCGGATGTGAAATTTGAATCCTTTTCGTGCTTACTTTCTGAAAATGACCAACTTGGTTTGTGCTATCAACAAGATGAGCAGCTTTCCCAAAGAACGTGTGGACCCCGGTAGCTATCACAACCGCCTCGATTTCACCCTGTTTGCAAGTCGAACCGGAATAGACACCGTCACCCGGACCTTTTGTGACCGGGAGAGACTCACCGGTTAGAGCCGACTACAAAATATGGGTTCACGGGTTCAGTACAAAATTACTAAAACATGATCAGGAAAGAAACAAATCAAACAATTATACAAGTTTGACTGACCACTCACCTGGTCAATCTTTAACGGATCGCCATCGAGCAAACGAGCATCGGCTGGAATAATATCACCTAACTTTATACTAATTATATCTCCGGGGACTAACATGGAAGCATCTTCTTCATTCCATTTCCCATCTCTTAAAATCTTTTGATATAATTTAAATTCAGAATGAATAAATAATGAACAAAATAAATAAATAAATAAATAAATGATATGAAGGTATAATACCTTTGCTTTTGGGGCCAGTCTAGCCATGAGAGCAGCTGCTGCATTACCAGCATTGTTTTCTTCAATGAAACTAATGGTGGAGTTGATTATGAGCAAAGTGATAATACCCACAAAATCTTGCCAATCAGGAGGCTTTCCCTGCAAAATTATTATTATTATCATTATTATTGTTTTTTTATTTTTATTTTATAAATTTTGAAGGTGTTGATGTTCAGTTCTTACTCCTCCATTAGCAAGGGCAATAGTCATGATAGCAGCAGCTTCCATAACCCATGATAATGGATTCCACATAAAACCTAAAAACTTCAGGAATTTGCTCTCCTGAAAATACCCACATCATAAATCATTAATTACTAATAATAGGAAAAAAAAAAACCTTCACAAGATTTGGGTGGAAAACCAAATTACCTTTTTTTCTTCAAGTTTATTATGCCCAAAAATGATTAATCTTTGTTCAGCAGCAGAAGTGGTGAGACCATCTTTGCTACATCTCAGATTCTCAAAAACCTCTTCAATGGGTATACTTTCCTGCAAAAAAAAAAAAAATCAAATTTTTTCTTTAGAAAAAATTACAAAAAACCAAAATGAGAACCACAGATCCATAACAATATGTTACCAAATCTACAGTCTCCTTCAAAACAGCTTCAAGAGCTTCAGGCTTCTCCTCCCCCATTTTTTTTATTATTATTATTTTTTTTTTGCTTTTCAGTTTCTTGAAAAAACTAATGGCAAATCAAGAAAAGGAAAAAGAAGAGAGGTTTAAGAAAAAAGAGTATGAAAAACAGAATCTTTTGAAAAGATTTGTGGTTTGGGAAATAGAAAGAGGCTTCCCACCTATACCAAATCTACAAGGAGTGGAACAGCTTTATGAGAGAGATAAGAGAAGTAGTAACAAGGAACAGTTACAGTCCCCTAAAAAAACAAAATCAATCCTTTTTTTTTTCTTTTTTTGTGTAGTTGAGATAAAAGCGTTGTTGATGTTCATCCAGCCGAAAAGTGTGTTTCTTTTCTTTCTTTCTTTTTCTTACTTTTGTAGCTTTTATTAGGCTAGTTTCACGTCACCCCGCCACCTCATCAAAAATAGCGCCTTCTGACGCCCCACCCTGGGCCCATTACCGAAGGGGCGCTATGCCCCTTTCGCCAGCCCACTAACAGACAAAAATTGGCTGTTTCGAGGTCTTTGGTCAACAAGACCGTTTGACAACGGTCGATTTTTTTTTAAATTAAGTTTAAATTTTTTATTTTAATAGTATAAATACACTACCCTTTTACTCAAATTTTCATCTTTTCTTCATCTATTCTTCATCTAAAATCTTTACAAATTTTTTTCATATTCACATAATGTTTCCCAACAACCAAAACCCGTGGGATCCCAACAATCTGTTTTGCGCAAATTTAGCAAACAATCCCAATAACGAGCAAGAAAAACGTTACCGAAGAGACCCGCAAACGGGTGAGTTTGGGTATTATCCGATGCCACCTACCACCCCAACCTCCCCTCATCCGACCACGCCACCGATTCCCGGTTTTTGTGGATATTATTCTCAACCGCCATTTTTTCCCCAAAACATACCCCAAACCAAAAACATACCCGAAATCGAATCCGTACCCGAAACCCAACCCACTTCCTCAAAATGTGGACGATCTAGAAGGCAACGTAAGAAGGGCGAGAGCGAAGCACGTGTTCCTAAGACGATCAAGAAGTGGACGCTAGGGAAGAACTTGCGTTGTCACAAGCATTGATTGACGTGTCGGAGGATTCGATTGTTGGCAATTTTTCTCTCTATAAAGTTTTTTTTTTTATAAATATACATTTATAAATATTTTTTTTATTTTTATAGCAACCGATCAAGATGTAAAAGTATTTTGGAGGCGTGTACGTGAGAAGCTTTTCGCCGCAATGGGTCGTGGTGAATATCGTACAGCCGACTCATTTTCGGGCAAGTGGACCGCAATGCGGACCAAGATTAGAAACTTCAACAACATACACAATAGTCTCGTCAACAATCATAGAAGAAGAAGTGGTTCGAGCAACGTGGACATTATGAACAGCGCCCACAACGACTATAGATTGTATCATGGGCATGCGTTTACAATGATACCTTCGTGGGAGCTTCTTTGCAAATCTCCCAAGTGGCATCTTGTACCGTCGTTTGACCCAACGGCCCATAGGTCAAAAAGGTCTAAATCAACAACGACTACCGAACCATCCGAGTCCGATGCTCGTACTACTATTAATCTAGACGACGAGTTCGAGGATTTTGAAGAACCGCAAGAGCTGCCATGACCGAAGGGTAGGGATAGAAGTAAGGTAGCTGCACGAGACACGTCTTCTTCAACGCCATCGGATGGCCCGTCAAGGTTGGACGAGTTCGACCATAGACTCAATAAGCTTCTTTCGATCAAGGAAAAGGAGCATGGACTTAGAATGGAGAAACAAATCCATAAAGATATGAAGTTTCTAGAGAAAGACTTTTTGCACCTACCAGAGGATGACTGAGTCATTTTAGAGACTCGTAAAGCAAAAATCCGGGCGAAATATATGTAGTTCTTTATTTTTCAAGTAGTTTATTTTTTTTAAGTAACTTTACATTTTTAAGGAGTTTGTAATGTTTTATTTATTTTAATGAAAATATGTTTTTTTTATTTTGTTGTAAATAAAATTTGCATATAAATTAAAAAAATAAAATATATAAATAAAAAATAATTAGGTAATGATGATGGGAGCTTTAAACCATTGCATGCAAGCTAAATGAAGGGGCTTTAAAGCCCCCTATGTGACATGTTGTCACGGCCCCCGGCCTGGTTTTACCTGGTCCAGAAGCCGCGGGACAGAAACTCGTGGTATTGTCTAATTTGGCAGCGTAAATTTTTTTTAACAGGATCTTTATAAAACTGAAAATGCCCAATTATTTTATTTCACATTTTGGGACAAACCCCATAATTTACAATAAGGGTACTTTCACTGGGAAATCCCTGTTTTACAAAAACATGTTTATTTATTTTATTTACTGAGCCACATTCTTCAAGCTGGTGTGCTATGCGACACCTTTCCTGGTTCACAGTAAATCACCTGAAACATGTTTAAAAAGATTTTATCAGCGGGGAAATACTGGCGAGTCACTCAAGTTATAAAATGACACATTCGTTATAGATTACAGCATAAGAGCGATTACAATGGCCCCTATCTTATAATTATCTGGCCCTGTGTCACACCCTGGTGACGATGGTCATACCACCATTGGGTCCTTTCACCCAATGGTGATGATTATCACTGTTAAAAGTGAGAAACAGTAGTAATGTGCACAATACCCCACTTGCCAGTAATTTTTAAGATAACCAAGACTTAATCCCTGTAACATATAACTGGAAAACATTTAGGTATTGTAAAGCACTTTGATAAAAAGAGAATGACTCACATTGTAAGTTTAATTGGACAGAACTTTGCCTACTGATTTAGCCTTGTAACCTAGTTAAATAACAATGCACACGAAACTAGGTCAGTAACTTAATACAACATTTACGATAAACTCACGAAATCAAAACTCTCACGACGAATGACAAAGTATAGCCCGGATTCGGGCAGCACTTAAACATCCATCGGATTGGTTTCAATCGATCGGACATTGTATCGTAGCAGTGATCGAGTTAATACCCTGTTAACGTAGCAGAGGTTCGGGACAGTGTGTGTTTTTGAAGGAAACAGCGTCTAACTTAATGTACGTAAAGAAATTTTTCGTCGAAACATGCAAACAGATCAAGTTCCAGGCCAGGGGCTTTATAGCCCAATTTGGAACCTCCCGCGTGTCGCGACAGGACCACCCGCACTTGTCGCGTGTCGCGGGGAAATCCAAAATAGGCTAGGCCTGCCTTGTTGTACATATAGCCCTGCTGAGTCAAAACCAAACGAATTTTGTGATTTACGGGCGTTTTTAAGGATAATTATCAATAAGGGGATACCCCCCTTGAGTTTTAGGGGGCCCTGATCCTAGTTTTGGTTGCTTTAAAAATTAAGGGTAATGCCATACTATTTGAGGGTCTCAATTAGGGTTTCCTAATGGGCATTATTAAAATAAGAAATAACTATTTTAGCAAGAGTTGTTACATCCTCCCCACCTTGTTTAAAATCTCGTCCTCGAGATTTACTGAAACAGGTAAGGATATTTTCGCTTCATTTCTGATTCCAGTTCCCACGTATACTCTGGTCCTCTTTTTGAATCCCACTTGACCTTTACCAGCACCAATCTCTTGTGCTTGAGAAATTTTACTTTTCTGTCTTCTATTTGGAGTGGTTTCTCAACAAATTTCAACTTTTCGTTTACCTTTACGTCTTGAAGAGGTATTACCAGGGATTCATCAGAAAAACATTTCTTAAGATTAGATACATGAAACACATCATGTACCCCAGCTAGTTCCTCTGGTAATTGTAAGCGATAGGCAACTGGTCCTATTTGTTGGATTACTGGGAATGGCCCTATGTACCTTGGACTTAGCTTTCCTTTCTTACCGAATCGAACTACTCCTTTCCAAGGAGAAACTTTCAAGAGTACCTTGTCTCCCACTTGGAATTCTAACGGTTTACGTCGATTGTCTGCATAACTCTTCTGTCGATCTCGAGCCGTCTTCAGTCTTTCCTTGATTTGAGTTATTTTGTCGGTGGTTTCTTGTACAATCTCAGGACCTGATAATTGACTTTCTCCTATTTCTGCCCAACAAACTGGAGTTCTACACTTTCGCCCATACAGTGCTTCAAATGGGGCAGCTTCGATACTTGCATGATAACTATTGTTATAGGATAATTCAATTAAGGGTAGGTGGTTATCCCAGTTTCCACCAAAGTCTATTACACATGCCCTGAGCATGTCTTCTAGGGTTTGGATCGTCATTTCACTCCGTCCGTATGTTTGGGGATGGTATGCAGTACTTAGATTCAGTCAGGTCCCCATTGCTTCTTGGAAACTTGTCCAGAAATGCGAAGTGAAACGACTATCTCTATTCGATACTATGGAGAGTGGAACTCCATGTAAGGATACTATCTCATCTACGTATAATTTTGCCAATCTTTCCATGCTAAAGGTTTCTTTCATTGGCAGAAAATGAGCTGATTTGGTTAATCGATCCACAATTACCCAAATCGCGTCATTACCTTTTCTGGTTTTGGGTAACTTAGTAACAAAGTCCATTCTAATTAGTTCCCATTTCCATTTAGGCATCTCTAATTGTTGAAGTAAACCGGAAGGTTTCTGATGTTCTGCCTTAACTTGCGAACAAGTTAGACACTTAGATACATATCTAGCTATGTCCTTTTTCATTCCTATCCACCAGAAGTTATTTCTCAAATCTTGGTACATCTTGTTGTTTCCAGGGTGCATGGTATATCTAGATTTATGGGCTTCTTCTAGAATCTTATCTCTTAAATTTCCTTGCTTAGGTACCCAAATTCTTTTCTTGTGGAATTTCCAAATTTCGTCAGTCCCTTGCTCTAATTCTTTTATTCTTCATTTCATTCCTTCAACATCATCCTTGATTGCTGTTTCTTGAACATTCTTCAATTTTTCCATTAAATCTACTTGAAGATTTAATCTAAGAGCACGAATTCGTTTCTGTTTTTCATGATACTTACGACTTAGGGCATCTGCTACTACATTTGCCTTTCCTTCATGATATTGAATATCACATTCGTAGTCACTTATAATTTTCATCCATCTTCTTTGCCTCGTGTTCAATTCTTTTTGCCCAAATATGTATCTTAAACTTTTATGATCTGTATAGACTATAAACTTACTTCCATACAGATAGTGTCTCCAAATCTTAAGGGCAAAAATTATTGCTCCTAATTCTAAGTAGTGAGTCGTATAATTTTCTTCGTGTTTTTTCAATTGCCTTGAGGCATACGCAATTACCTTTTTGCGTTGCATCAACACACATCCTAATCCTAGCTTAGAAGCATCACAATAAACTTCAAAATCTTCTGTTCCTTCTGGTAAGGCTAAAATTGGAGCGTTGTTAACCTTTGTTTTAAAATCTTAAAAGCTTCATCTTGCCTAGGTCCCCATTCAAACTTAATTGTTTTACAGGTTAGCTTAGTTAATGACACTGCTATCTTAGAGAAATCCTTAATGAAGCGCCTATAATACCCAGCTAATCCTAGAAAACTTCTAACCTCCGTAGCTGATTGTGGAACTTTCCAGTTCGTGATCGCTTCTATTTTGGAGGGATCTACGTGAATACCTTCGTGATTCACCATGTATCCTAAAAATTGCACCTCCTGCAGCCAAAATTCACATTTCGAAAATTTGGCGTAAAGCTTTTCTTTTCTTAACAAAGTTAGGGGTGCTCGAAGATGTTCACATTGCTCGTCCTGACTTTTGGAATAAATAAGTATATCGTCGATGAAGACAATTACAAATTTATCTAAGTACGGCTTACAAATTCTATTCATCATGTCCATGAATGCTGCAGGAGCATTCGTTAATCCAAAGGGCATAACTGTAAACTCGTAATGACCATACCTAGTTCTGAAAGCAGTTTTAGGTATGTCTTCCTCTTGTACCTTCAATTGATGGTATCCGGAGCGCAAGTCTATCTTAGAAAAATATCTAGCTCCCTGAAGCTGATCAAAGAGATCATCAATCCTAGGTAATGGGTATCGATTCTTAATTGTAACCTTATTCAATTCCCTATAATCGATACACATTCTCATTGAACCATCTTTCTTTTTTACAAACAACACGGGCGCTCCCCAAGGGGATGAACTAGGTTGTATAAATCATTTACTAAGCAATTCATCTAACTGCTTTTTCAGTTATAACATTTCGGTGGGTGCTAGCCGATAGGGTGCCTTGGCTATTGGGGTTGTTCCAGGAATTAGATGAATTCTAAACTCTACTTCCCTATCTGGCGGTAATCCTGGCAGCTCATCTAGGAATACATCCGGGTATTCTGATACTACAGGAATTTCCTTAAGTTCCTTACTTTTAGTGTTAATGATAACCGAAATCATATACACTATTCCTTGTTTTCGCTTATAACTAGCAACTTTCATTACCGAAATAAACTTTAATGGTTTGCGCGGCTTATCTCCTGTAATCGTGATTACTTCCCCGGTGGGCGTATGAATTTCTATGGAATTCTTATCACAGAGGATTCGAGCATGGTTGGCTACTAACCAATCCATTCCTAGCACGACATCAAATTCAGCTAAATTCATAGGTAAAAGATTAGCAGAAAATTTATGGCCTGAAAGTTCTATTTTTTCTTCTTGAAGAACCTTATTTATGTTAACATAACTTCCGTCTGCCGTTTCTACTGTATAAATTTGCCTAAGTGTGGTTAAAGGTAGCTTAAGAGCTTGACAGAATGAAGTATTTATAAAACTTTGGTTTGCACCAGAGTCAAATAATACTTTCGCATAAACTTCGTGAACTAGGAACGTACCAGCTATCACGTCCGGAATCAGATCTGCTTCCTGGGTTGTCAGCTGAAAGGCTCTTGCGTTCTTCTTATTAGTTCCTTCAGCCGGTTTGGTCTTGTTGTCAGCTGGTTTGACCAGTTTAGGGCAGTCTGGTCTAAAATGTCCAGCTTCTCCACAGTTGAAGCAAATAGTTGATTTCTTTCTTCTGCATTCTTCTTCTTGATGCCCCGGAATTTTGCAGAAGTTGCAGTACCCTTTACATTTTCCGAAATGCTTTCTTTTACAGGTATTGCAAAATGGAGCAGTGGAGGATTGCCCAGTTCCTCTTTTCTTGAAGTTGCTACTAGTATTACCTTCACGAAATCCTCGGGTAATTTTCTGAGCCAATTCCTTCTTCCTATTTTCTTCTCGCGTACGTACCAGCCCGTCGGTCAGGGTGTTGGCTAATTCCACCGCATCGTCAATTGTGCGGGGTCTCGCAGCTTTAACGATATCATGAATCTCGCTAATTAAACCCCAAATATAGCGAGAATTAAGCACCGGTTCTGGCGAAGCCAGAGTTGGTACAATTCTGGCATATTCGAAAATTTTCGAAGTATACCCTCGACAGTCGACATCTACCATTCGGTGGCTCAGGAACTTATTCTCCATTTGCTCCTTTTCATATTCAGGGCAGAATTTCCTTTCCACCAAATGCTTAAATTCTTCCCAATTCATGGCATAAGCCATGTCGCTTCCCTTAGCTTGCAGTACCGTATTCCACCATTCTAATGCATCTTCCTTAAAAAGGTGAGAAGCATACATGGCCTTATCTTCCTTGGCACATTTACTTATTTTAATTACTGCCTCGGTTTTCTCCAACCAACGCAGTGCGGCAGTTGCCCCTTCATTGCCTGCAAATTCAATAGGTTTACAGGCAATAAATTCTTTATAAGTGCAACCAGGTGTTGCAACTTTCATTTTCTTAAGTATTGGGGCTTGAATCACGTTGTTGCCATTATTGCCGCCTCTGTTAACACTGTTACTGAAATTATCATCGCGCGTGCGTTTACTAGGATTAGCTTGTGAAGGCTCAACAGGACTTTTAACAGCAGCGACGATTGCCAGGATAGCATTGGCTATTCCCTGGGCAATGATGTTTTCTATATCTTGCCTATTAAGAAAGTGATCTTCATTGTTTTGTTCAGATTGATTAACTTCATTGACTGGTTGGTTTTCCGCGTTTTCCATCTGAATAATAATTAACAATATAAATTATTATCACAAATAATTAACAACCAAACACAGCAAAGTAATCACACATAATCATATCAACATGTATAGCCAAAATTGTCGTCCTTGCGACTTCCATATTTATATATATATATATATTAGTATGCATCGATACACACCGAATATTTTACAAGAGTTTTATTTGAGTTATTTTACATGATTATATTTTTATTAGTTATTATTATTATTTTATTATTATATTATTATTAAACACACAAGGACAGATGACTGGCCCCTCAGAAACGACGCTCCCTCTCGTCGTATTTCCACGTAATTTTCTCCCCCACGTCCCTAATCCTATTTCCTGCCTCCACCAGTGTAACACTCCGTGTTTTCACAAGTGAAAGTCAAAGTCAAGGTCAAAGTCAACGACCGATTTCGCGCAACTTGACTCGTAGAAATTTCCTTATTTTATTTGTATTATGTGGAGTAAGTGTCGTTAATGCAATAATCGATGTGTGTTAACCGCTAACCAATCGACTTACGACTGTGAAATACAGGAAGTAACAATGCGATAAAGTTAACTAATCAATAATCAAGCTATGCTAAATCGAATCGACTTCTAACCGCAACTCGAGCTATGAATTTTACTTGTTATTATACGTGTGTGTGTGCCTTACGTGTTACCTGTGCATGTTTATTTATGTTATGTTGTGATAAGCAAGCGAACTCAATCGAAACTCGAAATCTAATTCAAAATGCAATCGAATTCGAATCGTGAAAGGAACTCTAGTAATGGTGGAAAACAGATTATGCGAGATATGAGTGTTTAGGACTGAGAGTAATTTGACTAGGAGAATCTACTGCATCGCATCGTTCGCAATCAAAATCGAATCAGCAAAGATCAGCGCGCCAAACACCCTAACCAAGGGCCATCCGATCGAATAGCCATTCGACCGGATAGCCACTTGGTAAAGGATGACAGGTGCCATCCGATCTAATTGCCATTCGACCGAACAGTCACCCAGGCGGCGTGCCATTCGACCGAACAGTCCTTTCCTCTTTTGGCATCCTATAAATACCCCTGTCATTGTCACTCTTTCCACTTTTCGAAATCCCTGTTCGACCAGCACGCTCAACTCAACCTTTTCTCAGATTTCTCTCGATTCCGGGAAGATCTCGTCCTAAATCTTGTACTTTCTTGATCTACATGCACTCCTACACCTTTCTATCTTTTAAATCTTAATTTTTAACCGTGAAATCACTAGATTTCGGGTGTTCTAAGGTGACGTCATCATGTGTTCTTCAAGAACTTCATGTTTTGACCTTAACCCACTAAGAACAACTTAGATCTAACCGATTTCCACAAAGATCTTGTAAAGATCTCGACATAAGTGTGGTGAAAAAGGATTGAAAGATGGTTTTAACTTTCTTTCGACTCTTTTTCCACTTAAAACACTCAAAACCGGTAGAATCAGGTTCTGATCTCGTCTCCTACTCGCCCTTAGTGTTGTACTGGCTCAAATCTAGATTCTACTCACGAGACTACCGATTCCGGGTTAGTCAAGAACAACCGTCTCGAGCCGGTAACCGGCCGGACTAGGGTGATTCCTGGTCAGGTTGGTCAACTGGGTCGAACGAAGGGTTCTGTTGGCTAACACGTTGTCAAAGTGACTCGACATAACGGCAAACCTTCAAAATGACCAAGTGTAGAACGAACAGGACAATCAGAGCAGATTGCCCACCGATCGAATTACCATTCGACCGGATAGGTTACCCGAACGAATTGCCACCCGTACGGATTACACTTGGGTCCCACCTTTAAACAATTTTAATTAAAAGTTTGGGTATTGAACGAATTGCAATCCGATCGAACGACCCTTGAAAGGATTACTCTTCGGATCATGAGATACTAAGACTTTAAAAAGACTTAACAAATTTCAACATGTTCAATAGCACGAATTGCCATTCGATCGAATTGCTGTCCGATCGAATGACACTTATGTAGTGAACTTGTTTTCAATAAGTGACCTCATCATGAAGTCGTCGTCCGACCGGATGACCATTCGAACGAATTGCCATCCGCACGACTAGTCATCCGATCGACCAACTCGAAGGATAGAGATACTTCGTTGTTTCAAAATGCTACAACGAAAACTTCAAAAGTCAAACCATCATACACAAGCACATCCTTCTCATAGGAAGAAACAATCCACTCGAATCGTCACTCGATCGAATTACCATCCGATCGAATGACCACCCGAACGGATTGTTACCCGCACGAATTGCTGTTCGATCGAATTACCATCCGAACGAACCCTTATTCGACCCTTTCATACTTTGTGACGTCTTACGAATCACTTATCGTTATGCTACCGAATCTATTCAGGCTAACCGCACTCGCTAAGCGCTCCCTTCAATCCATAATCGCTGTGAGTATACTCGATCCCTTTTTGCTTTAAGCACTTTTGGGTGTTACATACGTTCCGAATATTCAACTACAATTATCACACTACTCAAACTATTTGAACGCTAACCGTTAATGCATGTTATACGTGGCTTATGAATGCTTGTTTGTTATGTTTACACATGGAATGCTGTCTACCTGCCTTAGCAACGATAGTACTATAGTTTGGACTCAGCACCCGTTCACACGGGGGTTGTTAAGGATCTTTTACTTGCATGGATTACGGTGGTAATCATGTATTGCGAACTGCCTCGGGCAGTCAACCCGCAGTCATTGGTATCGATGGATCTATGTCGATAACTAACGTGCTTCAATTCACTATGTGTACGTGCTGGTTATGCGTAAACGAATTCGAACTCTATATGCTATTATCAAACTTGTATCCTCACCTTTACATTATATGTATTGACTTTTATTTTAACGTATGTGACATGTGCTTAGGACGCACACGTGGTAGGAAATTGAAGCTAGAATAAAGCTTTAGAGCCCAACAAATAGTTGTCTGTAGATAACGAATCAGGGGTCTCTAGAAGCAGATAAACAATTTCTGTCTATTTAAATCTGAGTTGTCGGAACAGAATATTTGACTGGATTTATGTCTGTAATAATTATTTGCTGTTTGAAATACGGTATGGGACGCATTATTTAAATTGAATAGTATTGATAATTGTTATGGAAACATCTGGACAATCTGTTTCGCTCAGTGCCACGCCCCGATGATTCCGCCATCGGTTGGGGTGTGACAGATTGGTATCAGAGCCATAACTATAGGGAATTAGGCAAGGCTCGACCTAGTCCGGGTCGATGTCTTAGAGACCTAGACTATAGTTAAGAACCAACAGACCGAACTTACGTGCTATACCCAGCTATTTCTCGCTATCACTCCACTCGAATTTTCAAAAAGGATCGAGCGATTTTGTTGGGATCAGGTGTGAAAACCGCAAACTCTCGACTAAATTGCTTGGTCAGTGACGATTATATCGATTTATCAACAGTTTCCTCATTGTTTTCAATAACAAACCAGGAGAATCATACCAAATCAGGAGTGAAATCCATATTTTGATGAATAATCTCCTCAATTTTTGCTAAAACAAGGAAGAAGTTGCTTAGCTAGGGGTGAAACCCTAACCTTGACAACTTGCTCCTAACTTTTACTCATCTCACCAAAGCCTCGACAAACTACAACGACCTGAATTCACGAGTATGACCCAGGGAGTACGCGTGGAATGCCCAAGAATCGAGGCAGAAACACGATCCCGAAAGTCGAAGTGTGACGACAAGTCTGTTGAGAGTAGTCGAATCACTTTAGGTAGTCAACGTCTAGTAGCCGCAGACGATCTAATTCTCAATCTTATGTGTTTGGAGTCGGCTGTTGTCGCTCTGATAATTCGTCGATTTTATGTGTTTTATGTGCTTTATCTATTTATATGTTTAAATTTTTGAAGATTTACTCGATTTTGCGACACGCACGACTAGCACTGCATTTCCATCTCAAATCGCTAACAAATCGCCGAATTTTGGACAACCCTATGCTATACTACGCTATTCGTTATACTAAACGTGATCGCTATACTCGAACGATCGCGAGCTTTGAATAATAGGTTTCTGTTTTCTGACTGCTTCTAAGTGACTCAATGCGTATGCGCTTCCTTGCTCCTGTGTTTTACGTGCTTAGGCGTTATGTGATTATTTTCTCTACGTGCTTAGGAACTATGTGATTATGTGATTCTACGTTTTTATGTGATTTATGCTCTATGTGTTATGTGTGTACGTAAGTGTACGTGTGACTAAGCTTTAGTAAGTAGTAAACGTGTGAGGTGAGATTCGAATACAATGTGTTGAGTTCCGTGGCGATGTCTATTGCAGACAATGTCGTCTGGATCCCCTCATGCACTTTCTCGTCAGGAAAAGAGAGACAGACGTCTTGCTTCCATCATCGCTAAAAGCGTAGCAAAGGCTGTGAGTGATGTCTATGAAAATGCCAGCAAATCTTCTGAGGAATCAAGAACCGACGCTCCTAAAGCTGCCGCAAGGCCTTTCAGTTTCAAACAATTCAAGTCATGTGGGCCAAAAGAATTCACTGGCGAAGGAGGTCCCACTGCACTGTTTCACTGGTTTGACTCTATTGAGGTTACTCTACGACAGAGTGGTTGCCCTGATGACCTTCGAACTCTGAATGCTACCGGCGTTTTCCAGTCCCGAGCACTAGACTGGTGGACGGCCGAGAGGAACAAGCGAGGGAACGATGCAGCCTACGGTCTGTCGTGGGATGAGCTCAAGGAAGTTATGCTAGAGGAATTATGCCCTCCTCATGAACGTCAAAAGCTAGAAGATGAATTTTGGCACATCCAGTAAAAGGATGGTGACAATGCTGGTCTTACTGCTCGTTTTAAACAGCTCAGCATTATCTGTCCCGACCAAGTCAAGACTCCCGACATGACGATCAAGAAGTACATCCGGGCACTGCCCGACTGCGTTGCTGATTTCGTGCAAGCGGCTAAGACTACGACGATCGAGGAAACCTATCTGTTGGCCGCAGAAATCAACGACAAACGGGTTAAGGCTGGTGTCTGGGATAAGACTTCGAAACATCTGCATCAAGCTACCACTGGCGTACGAACTGCTGGACCTACCTCATCAGGCAACAAGAGGAAGAACAAGAGAAAGAACAGCTCCAGCAACAAGAACTGTGCGATCACTGCTGCACCAGTTCAAACCGTACCTGCCCAACAGCGTCAAGTAGCAGCGCCTGTGGCCAATGCGCCGCCTGCAAAGCGTGCATACACTGGGCCACACCCGCTCTGCCCTACTTGCACCTACCACTACCCAACTGCCATTGCTTGCCGTTATTGTGCTCATTGCAACGTATACGACCATTTTACTGCTAACTGCCGCATCCGATAAGCTCCTGCTCACCAAGCTCTGCTCACTGCCCCACAGGGTCAACAAGCTCCTCCGGCACCCGCAGTCAAAGCCAGAGTCTGCTTCGCATGTGGCGACCCGAACCATTTCGCCAACATGTCCCCAAACAGGGTCGTGAAGCAAGAGCAGCAACAGCAGCCACAGCAGCAGCAACAACAACAGCAACAACAACAACAACAACAGGCCGCACGAGCCAGAACTTTCAACCTCAACGTGCGTCAAGCCCAGGCCGACAACAACGTGGTCAATGGTACGTTCCTTGTGAATGGTATTTATGCTTCATGTTTGTTTGATACTGGAGCCGATAACTGCTTTGTGTCGCTCGAATTTGAGAAACTCCTTAGTCGTAAACGTTCCCAACTCTCCTCGGCATTCGATGTTGAAATCGCTACCGGAAGAACCGTCGCTGTCAATTCCGTTATCCGTGACTGTACTCTCGAGCTCAACAATCACATCTTCCCAATTGACCTCATTCCGATGCAACTCGGAAGTTTCGACGTTATAGTAGGCATGGACTTTCTTCGAGAAAACCATGCTGAAGTTGTATGCTTCGACAAAATGATTCGATTCTCGCTCGCGAATGGTGACTCATTATGTGTATACGGTGATACTACTTCAAAGGAGCTCAAACTTATGTCTTGTGTCCAAGCTAGTAAGTATCTCCGCAAGGAATACAGGGCTTTCTTGGCTAACGTTGTAGCAGCGGAGAAGGAAAAGAAAGAGAAGAAGGAAGTGAATGACGTTCCTGTGGTTCGAGAATTTCCTAATGTTTTTCCAGAGGATCTTCCCGGATTACCACCAAGTCGTGATATCTACTTTCGTATCGACCTCATTCCTGGAGCTAACCCTATTGCCAAAGCTCCTTATCGTCTTGCACCATCCGAAATGCGCGAACTCTCAACCCAACTCCAGGAATTACTTGAGAAAGGCTTCATTCACCTGAGCACCTCTCCGTGGGGCGCGCCAGTCCTTTTCGTCAAAAAGAAGGACAGGTCGTTCAGGATGTGCATCGACTATCGGGAATTGAATAAGTTAACTATCAAAAACCGCTATCCTCTACCCCGCATTGACGATTTGTTTGATCAACTACAAGGTGCTACGTGTTTCTCCAAGATCGACCTGCATTTAGGATATCATCAACTACGTATTCAAGAGGAGGATATACCCAAAACCGCGTTTCGTACTCGTTACGGTCACTTCGAATTTGTTGTAATGCCTTTTGGCTTAACCAACGCACCAGCGGTATTCATGGATCTGATGAATCGCGTGTGTAAACCATATCTCGACCGTTTCGTCATCGTATTCATCGACGATGTCTTGATTTATTCCAAATCGAAAACCGAACATGCGCAACATCTACGTTTAGTTCTCGAGTTACTCCAGCGGAACCAACTCTATGCCAAGTTCTCCAAGTGTGAATTTTGGCTGGAGGAAGTTCAGTTTCTGGGTCACATCGTAAATAGTCAAGGCATTCACGTCGACCCTGCAAAGATTGAAGCTGTCAAGAGCTGGGTTACACCTAAGAATCCTTCTGAAGTCCGCTCTTTTCTCGGACTAGCGGGCTATTATCGACGATTTATCGAAGGATTCTCGAAGATTGCTGTACCACTTACCTCTCTTACGCATAAGGATCAGCCTTTTGTCTGGGGAACAAAACAAGAGACTGCCTTCCAAAACCTCAAGCACATGCTTTGCAACGCTCCTGTTCTCACATTGCCAGACGGAAACGATGATTTCATTGTCTACTGTGATGCTTCCAACCTTGGTCTTGGTTGCGTTCTCATGCAACGGGACAAGGTCATAGCTTACGCATCCCGTCAGCTCAAAATCCACGAGAAGAACTATACAACCCATGATCTCGAGCTAGGCGCAGTTGTTTTTGCGTTAAAGATTTGGCGACACTACCTGTATGGTACCAAGTGTACGATCTTCACCGATCATAGGAGCCTACAACACATCTTTAATCAGAAGGAACTTAATATGCGTCAACGCCGATGGGTAGAACTTCTCAACGATTACGAATGTGAGATCCGTTATCACCCAGGCAAGGCAAATGTCGTTGCCGACGCACTCAGCAGAAGGAGTTACCTGCTTAGCACCCGTAATGTTCAAGCCCAACACGATCTCGAAACCCTCATCCGCGACGCTCAACATGCATGTTTTAACGAACCCACCTTGAAGAAAGAAAGAATCTACCACGATGGAGCCCAACTTGTGAGCAAATCAAATGGGATATTCCACTTCTTAGACCGAATTTGGATTCCCAAACGAACTGACTTACGACAAATCTTGATGGACGAAGCCCACAAATCTTGGTATGCTATTCACCCCGGTGCCGACAAAATGTACCAGGATCTCCGTTATAGGTACTGGTGGCCGGGTATGAAAAGAGATATCGCTCTCTACGTCGGAAAATGCCTAACTTGTGCTAGAGTCAAGGCTGAACACCAAAGACCCTCTGGCTTGCTCGAACAACCACCAATTCCCATGTGGAAGTGGGAGAGCATAGCCATGGATTTTATAACCAAGCTACCACACACGTCATCAGGTCATGACAGCATATGGGTTGTGGTCGACCGTTTGACTAAATCAGCTCACTTTCTACCAATACAAAAAGACTACAAGGTAGAACGATTAGCCCGAATCTACACCGACGAGATCATTTGTAATCATGGAACGCCTCGTGACATCATTTCTGATCATGATGCTCGGTTTACCTCACGACTATGGGAAACGTTTCAAACGGCACTCGGTACAACGCTTAATCTAAGTACCGCTTTCCACCCTCAAACCGACGGTCAGACTGAAAGAACGATTCGTACTCTTGAAGACATGCTCCGTTCGTGTGTCCTAGACTTCGGGGGTAATTGGGATAAATACCTGCCGTTAGTCGAATTCTCGTATAACAACAGCTACCATTCTAGCATCCAAATGGCACCATTCGAGGCATTATACGGAAGAAGATGTCGATCGCCTATTGTATGGCACGAGATCGGTCATTCTCAACTAACCGGTCCTGAGCTATTACAAGAAACGACAGACAAAATTTTCCAAATCAGAGACAACCTGGTGAAAGCTCGGGATCGACAGAAAAGTTACGCCGATAAGAAGCGCAAGCCCCATGTATTTGACGTTGGTGACCACGTACTCCTAAAGGTATCACCTTGGAAGGGTGTGGTCCGATTCGGCAAGAAAGGGAAACTCGCGCCTCGATATGTTGGACCTTTTAAGATTCTGGAAAGGATCGGAAAAGTCGCCTACAGGCTCGAATTACCGGAGGAACTTAGTAATGTCCACCCGACTTTCCACGTGTCAAACCTCCGAAAGTGCCTCGCCGACCACGATTTACATGTATCTCTAGACGATCTACAAGTGAACGAAATATTACACTTCGTGGAAAAGCCTGTCGAAATCATGGATCGCCAGACCAAGCAACTCCGACGCTCACGCATTCCTATTGTGAAAGTCCGATGGGAAGGCAAACGAGGCGCAGAGTTCACTTGGGAACTCGAAAGCGACATGAGGGCTAAGTACCCGCAGTTGTTTCAAGAGAAGAGCTAGAGAGAGAAAGTAGCATTGTGATTCTAGTACCTTGTACGATTTCATATCAATCTATAGAATTACTGATTATAGTACGTTCTAGTGTGTTTGGTCACGCACGTTCACGGATTCCGTGTCACAAGCGATCGTTTCGAAGTCCAAAAAAAAATCGGCCCAAACGGAAAGTTCTCAAACGTGATTCACGGCGTCGTACAGCTTCCAGCCTAATTTCGGGACGAAATTTCCTAAACAAGGGGAGGCTGTAACACCCCGTGTTTTCACAAGTGAAAGTCAAAGTCAAGGTCAAAGTCAACGACCGATTTCGCGCAACTTGACTCGTAGAAATTTCCTTATTTTATTTGTATTATGTGGAGTAAGTGTCGTTAATGCAATAATCGATGTGTGTTAACCGCTAACCAATCGACTTACGACTGTGAAATACATGAAGTAACAATGCGATAAAGTTAACTAATCAATAATCAAGCTATGCTAAATCGAATCGACTTCTAACCGCAACTCGAGCTATGAATTTTACTTGTTATTATACGTTTGTGTGTGCCTTACGTGTTACCTGTGCATGTTTATTTATGTTATGTTGTGATAAGCAAGCGAACTCAATCGAAACTCGAAATCTAATTCAAAATGCAATCGAATTCGAATCGTGAAACGAACTCTAGTAATGGTGGAAAACAGATTATGCGAGATATGAGTGTTTAGGACTGAGAGTAATTTGACTAGGAGAATCTACCGCATCGCATCGATCGCAATCGAAATCGAATCAGCAAAGATCAGCGCGCCAAACACCCTAACCAAGGGCCATCCGATCGAATAGCCATTCGACCGGATAGCCACTTGGTAAAGGATGACAGGTGCCATCCGATCGAATTGCCATTCGACCGAACAGTCACCCAGGCGGCGTGCCATTCGACCGAACAGTCCTTTCCTCTTTTGGCATCCTATAAATACCCCTGTCATTGTCACTCTTTCCACTTTTAGAAATCCCTGTTCGACCAGCACGCTCAACTCAACCTTTTCTCAGATTTCTCTTGATTCCGGTAAGATCTCGTCCTAAATCTTGTACTTTCTTAATCTACACGCATTCCTACACCTTCCTATCTTTTAAATCTTAATTTTTAACCGTGAAATCACTAGATTTCGGGTGTTCTAAGGTGACGTCATCATGTGTTCTTCAAGAACTTCATGTTTTGACCTCAACCCACTAAGAACAACTTAGATCTAACCTGTAGGATCGGTTTGCGACCCGAACGAGTCGTTCAGAAGAGATTTTATCAGTTTCAGATGCGGAAAATAAGAAACTGACTTTGAAACAGCTTGCTTATCACTTTAAACACTGATTGTATTAATCTGACGTTGTTTACAATCAAATCTCACACCGGCAGCACTTCGGTATGGAATACAAGGACCTGTTACAAATGAACTAACCACTAGCCTATTTATAGTGTTCAGCACTTCGGTATGGATTGTATTTATAGCCTATTTATAGCCTATTTGTAGGATCGTTTTGTGACCCAAACGAGTCGTTCAGAAGAGATTTAATCCGTTTCAGAGGCGGAAACTAAGAATCGAATGTAGAAACAGCTTCAATATCACTTTAAAGATCTTGTATATTGATTTAACACTGATTACATGCAGAAAATATACCGGCAGCACTTCGGTATTGATTACAAGGCTCTGGTCTGTCCGCTTTAAATGACAACATGACACACATATATATAGTCTAGTCTTGATCGCTTGAAATGAACATGCACATGTTCAAGCGATCAGACTCAAGCGAACACAACATAAATGACCATTCAAGCGAACAAGACAAATATACAATTCCTATTTCAAGCGACCACTAATTTGTCTTCATTCGGCTTGACTTTCACGTGAACATGCATTATGATTTGTGTAATAACTTTCAATGATGATGTCACTTGATGTCATTAGTATGATGTCATCATCAAGAATGATGACATCATGCTTGATCCAAACCGTAACGTAGCCAAGACTCGATATAAGACGAAGACGACAGATGTGTGCACCAACAGACTCCCCCTCAGATGTTGACGAGTCTTAAGTGTCGAGTCTTCACAATCTTCAGTCTTTATCAGTCTGAACGTTCTCTGACATATCTCACAGTGTAAGCATCCTCTAACTTTCTCTTCTCCTTTTCAGCATCAAACAAACTCTCACGAACAATCTCTACTCGGATGTCTTCAAACTCCCCCTTTCGATATGCTGGGATCGCAGTCTGGCATGTTGAAATCACAAAGTCTTCAGGTATCGGAACCTGTCTCTCTATCATCAGGTTCAAGATCGAAACCTGGCGACACCTGCACATTCTTAACCCAGAAATAAATTTTCTGATGATAACTTGTAAAACAATCTCACCATCTAATGAACCACTTGCAGAAATTATACAATCAAAGAATCATTTTTCAATGTTAAACTTTTGATGAACCACTTGAAGATATATCATTTTTATTTTCAAAAATAACACACTCTCCCAAACCATTTGTTCATCATGTCTAGCACTTAGAATTTTGAAAATCAGCTCTCCAACATCAGTTGTCGAAAATCTTTTTGGCTTTTTCAAAAATTATGCTAAAAGACACTGAAAATCTTTTTGGATTTATGAATGAAATGAAATGCAATAAAGAAATATTTACAGACAATATTTTTGTGAGTTCGTGCAAGAGGATCATATCAGTTTTTGACAAGTCACAAGTACCGTTGAGCTTAATTACACATTATGCATTAAACAATTCACTTAGATTGCCGATATACTGATCCACTTAAATTTTCACACAAATTTCAACTGATTCAGGATATGAGTTAGATGTTTTAAGGACTTAAACTCATTCATGTGTCCCACCTCTTGAATATACTCCCTTATCCAGATCCCAATATTCAGTCTTACAGGTGAGTATACCACAGATGATATCTGTAAGGGGTTATAAATTATGAAGAATCATGAGAGCTCAGGTCAGAACTACCGTTCAGCAGAGAGATCATGACTCGACTTTTGGGTGTGTCCCCTTTAGAGGATCTTTTGAATTACAACAGCAATGACTATCAATTTTATTGTTTCATCAATTTGCTGAGGGTGGCGCTATGTTTCAAGCAAGCAGAAAGTATTCTCCGGGGACTAGGTCAGAATTTCCATTCAGCAGAAGTCCCGGGATAATACCCCAGATATCACTGAGCATAAAGACCTAGTATCTCAGAAAGAGGGACCTTTCAAACGAGATTTCAGGGGTTACCTATATATCCAAGTAGTGTTCCCCACGAAATAAGCAAGTTTGAATTTAAGTTTATATCCCGAAAAAGCTTACTAAATGTGTAAAAACCTATCGGCATATCATTAGTGAGACTGTTTAATGCTATTTAATCAATACATTTCTTTAGCATACTGTGACTGTCTACTGATGTACTATCATTTCCTCTTCTTTGACACAAAAACTCATTAAACCATTAAAGGAAATTTGAAAACAAACTATACAATAAAGTGACAACCGATATCAAATCGCTTCAAATCGCCATCCACTTGGCATAAACAATTAGAACTCCCCCTTACACAAAACTATTTTCTCATTATGATTTCAAAACACTTAAGTTTGTTTTAACCAAAATGATTTTTCCGAAAAATAAGTTTTGTTGATTTAACCACTTGTAGATTCGGGGTGTGGTTCATCACATTGTTTTTCAAATACCAATTGTAAGTATGGTCAAATCAACTTCAACCTAATGACCTTGATTAACCATCTGTAGGAAAAAAAAAGTACAACTTAATGTCCTTGATTTTACCACTTGTAAGTATAAACCTTCATCAACCAACTTTGTAAGAAAATCACATCTACACACATTCATTTTACCAACAAAGATGCCGATTCCTGCTTCGCATTTACCAACCTGGAAGATCCGGCAAGTCACACTTATCCTGTAAAAATTTAACTATTTTTAAAACTCAATCACACAATCAATTACTAAGAAAGATGCCGATTCCTGATCCACGATTATAAACTTGGGATCTCCGGCAAGTCAGATGTTCAAGGGAAAAGAATTTCCACCCAAGTCTGACCAGCCTTGGGTGTTTTTAACTCTTTTAGCTCTTGTTCAGTAGGGTTGTAAGTTGCCTTTTTAGTTGCATAAAAATCTTTAACCCCTTTTACTTTCCCATCAATCATTTTTCCAAAAATTTTCTTAACACTTCCATTAAATGTTTTCTCAACATCAAATTCCTTTTGATCAGCAAAGAATTGATTTGAGATCTCAACCTTACCAACTTTCTGTTTAATCTTTGCAAACGTCAGTGATGGAAATTCATCATCATTCACTGAAGGTACTTCTTGCACTTCACCTTGTGGCTCTTCTGGCTTTGTGGAACCAGATTCATCGCCGACTTTTACATCACCCTTCTTGACAACCCACATTTGGTTATCTTTTGCTTTCTTTTTGTAAAAATTCTTTTTAGAACACTCACCAACCTCATAAGTTGAGTTTTCAAAAATTCTGAATTTTTCGGTTGGTGGTTCAACATCAACAACTATTTCTTTCAGTTTTTCAGAAACTCCCTGTTTAGTCTTAGCATTTTTCAGACAATTCCATGCAATGTGACCAACTTCATTGCATTTGAAACAGGTTCGAGTCTCTTTTGGATGAAACACTCCAGTTCCATTCCTTTTCTTCTCAGCAAGAAACTCCTGGTTTGATTGTTTCCAGAACGGTTTCTTCTGTTCTTCTTCTGCACTTCCACCTGAAACAAATTCTGTTTTTGTTTTAGAATTTTTCTTATTTTTATAATTTCTTGGTGGAATAAAACCTAAACCTTTCTTTTTGTAGCCACCATTATGGTTTGGTTTCTTTTGAAATCCAGAACCAGAATTGTAACCCTTTTTCTTGTTTAATCGTTGTTGTACTCTTGAAGTGTATTTTTTAGGTTTTCCAGTAAGATTTAAATCTTTTATTTCAGAAATCTTAATTTCTGTCATTTTGAAAACCTTTTTGATCATTTCAAATCTAACACTTCTTATTGGAAACTCTTTGTCAGAATATAATTTGTCAGAATCATTTAAAGTGTATGCTACTTCAAATGTTTCATCATCCAAATTTGCTTTTGATAACAAAAACTCTTTACTGTATGCTCGTTTAACCGACGACTTTGGACTGTTGACCGACGAACTTGAACCTCCACACTTAGACTTTGACTCAGACTCCTCATCAGTATCCAACACCTGATCAACCACTTTTTTTATTAACTCAGACTCATGATCAGTGTCAGACGATGTAAAAACGACGTCAATGTTTTCTGGTAATTCATCAGTTGTATCGGTTTTTAACTTTATATTGACTGCTTTTTCGACTTGCTCCTCATTTCGTTTTCTGGGAGAATAACCTTCCCAGATCGGAGGCGGACACTTGTTATAGCTAGCAGTCGGTTTCTTACCAGTATCCTTCTTCTTTTGTTTCTCATCTTGAAAATCTTCCATACCTGCAACAGTCGGATAAATTCTATCAATAAGATAATCAGAACTAGAATAACTCTGCAATAATCGTCTGATTCTCTCATTTTCAATCTTTTCAGTTTCCAACTCTTGCTTCCACTTAGCACTTTCTTCGATGTAGAAGTTTATAGCTTTCTGTTTTGTCATCATCACAGCATTCATCATCATTAGTGCTTGTTCTCTTTCAGAATTTGTCTTTTGAAGACCGGTTACTGTTTTGTTCAAGACATCATAAGATTCTTTCACATAGTTAGGATTGAACAGTAATTGTTCCTTCATCTTCTCAAACTCTATCAGCTTCTCATCTTTAGCTGCACATTCCTTGCAAGGTTCCAAACACTTCAAGCAAGGCTTGATGACTTCAACAATCTTTTCTACTTCTATGATCTTTTCAATTTCAACAACTTTCTCAGCTTCAGTCACCTTATCTGTTTCACCTTTCTGCTCAATCTCAACAGTCTCCTCAGCAACACTTTCAGACTTCATTTCTTTTTGTTCTTTTGCAGCCCGTTTCTCCTTTAGTTTCCCCAAGCGATCTGCAAAATAAAAATGAAAACTTTCAGGAGAAAGATGTGTTTTAGCAACATTAATATGTCTTTCTTCTTCATCATCACTACTGTTATCAGTTGGTGTTTGATCAAACTCTACTGATTTGTCAGAATTATCATCCGAAGAACCAGAATTAACTGGTGTTTGATCAAAAACAGCTTCCTTTTCTGAACTTTCATCACTTTGTGAACTTTCATCTGAGCTATGTGAGCTTTCTTCAGATGCATCAGACTCTTTCTCCACATTCTTCACAGTCTCACCAATAGACTTCATCCACTCGGTGAACATGTCTGGTTCTTTCACAATCTTGGCAATAAAAGCTTTGAAATTTCCATTCTCATCTGCAAACATATCCCAGCTGAAGCCTTCAGGTAGCCTCTCATCATCTTGATCGACTATGCATGCTTTGCTATCAGGAGATATATAATTGTTCCAGTTAAAATCCACCACGCACGCTCTTTTTGAATCCTCGATTCTTCTACCATGAGCCACCTGTGGTTCTTGTTGTTGACCAACTTGCTGGTAAATGGCTTTCTGGTAGTAATCGTCTTTTCCAAACGGATTCTGAGCTCCACTAGCTTCCCTGTTCTTGCATTCCCGTTTGAAATGGCCTTTCTCCCTGCATCGAAAACAAGTAACTTTAGATTTATCAAAACCTAAAGTAGAAACGTGTGCATCAAGAAAGTCATTTCTCCCGGTAATCAGCTTGAACTTTTCAGCACGTCTAAGAACGCTAGCTAGACACCATTTGATGTCCATTAACTCCATTTCTTCGGCGTCTATTTGATCGTAATCCTCCTTTGTAAGCTTAGGATTTCCGATCCATCCAGCCACTAAACCCTCATAAGAAAGCAATACAGAACCAAGCAAAGCCATTTGATCTTTAGTGGTTTCCTCAGAAAAACTTTGACCTTCAGGAAGATTCAAAGCGCTATTGCACTGGATCACATAACCATTTCCTGTCTTTGTGCTCTAAGAATGGAAACTTGAAGTTGTATCTTTTGGATTAACACTTGGGTATGAAGAAAAACCACTGCTACTTTTAGAATTTTGATCAACTTTTTCAGATGAATCTCCAGCACTAAATGCAGTCTGAATTTTAGGACTTCTCTCAGCTTCCGAAACACTGCCTTTGTAGTACATTTTTACATCCTGTTGACCACTTGGACTGTTCATCCTCGCGATCTTCTGCTGTTCCAAATCCTGACCCTCAATCTTCTCGATAAACTGAGAAATCGTTAACCCATCATAAACCCCAGTGTTCTTCAAGATCATCAAGTATGTGCCCCACTCTTTTTGCGGTAAAGCGTCAGCTAACTTGTCTACCCACTCATCAGGATATTTGGTTATACCAATCATCGACATAGATCGCACTAAGTGGCAATAACGTTCAATCAGCTTCTTCGTATCTTCTCCCGGTAAACTACTGAACAGATCAAACTCTTTCTTGAGCAACGCCTTCTTGCTCTTAATCATTTTCTCACTACCCTCAAACTTAACACGTAGAGCATCCCAGATTGACTTTGAAGTTTTGTCATGCTGAAGCAGTATGAAAATGTCTTCTTTGATAGCTTGCTGAAGTAAGCTGATCATCATCTTTTCAGCTCTATACATTTCTCGTTCTTGATCACTAAACTCAGAAATTGCTTTCACAACTTGTAACTCAGTATGTGGCAAAACATATCTCTTCAGAATGCACTCCCAAGATCTCAGATGATTAGCTTGTACCCAGTTTTCGAATCTGTCTTTCCACCCATAGTATTCTTCGATACTCATCAGTTTTGGGGGCTTTGTAACGTTCCGGTCTCGTTTTCCAAATTCATGTTCTGAGCAATAACAGCCGGACTAGTCGGGGATGTTGCAAATGCGTTGTAAAACTCTTCACTCATGATTCAAAATCGAAGAATTTCTCAAACAAACTTTCAAATGAACTGGTTCACCTCGTAAAAATAATACCTGAAACAAACAAGCCAACAATTAGTTTAAAAACTTATCGATTAACAGAATAAGACTGGTACTCGAACTGGTGATAATTCTGTGCGGATTAAAGGTTGACACACTTTGGGCCAAATAATCCACCCACTATATCACATGCAAACTGAAATGCTTTTTAAACTTGGCCGACAAAAACAAATCAAGATAATTCTGATTGGGCTGACAACAAGTAGTGGGCTGACACAATTGACTTTACAAAATTTGCCGACAATGTTGATCACCATTTAAATCCCATTGGACCTCAAATGTTTGGGCCGTTCATTTGACCGTTCAACTTTAATATATAGTAATCCTTGGGCTGACACAAATCCACTTAGTCGACAAACTCTTAAAACACAATATTCAATTCTTTGTATTCAGTTTATGCACATGACCCCTTTTCGTCTGACACATACATGTGATTTCTTTTCCAAAGTACCGACCCTCGTAAACTGTTACCTACAACCAAGACATGTGAGTTCCTTTCCCAATATACTAACCCTCGTAAACTGTTACCTACAACTCAATGTACACACTCAAGCGAACAATTGATACAAGTGGTCGTTTCAAGCGGTCATGACGTTTTCATGCGGTTGAACGATTTCAAGCGACCAAAACAAAATGTTTCAAGCGAACAACCAATTTCAAGCGAGATGATGATTTCAAGCGAACTCAACGTGTTATATTCGCTTGAACAATTGATGACGTCAGCAATTACGAACCAATATCAAGCGAAACACTGATTTTAACCAGTTTTAAGCCGATTTTAAAGCTGAAACTTTACAGGATTCATTAATACATGAATGCGCACAATATGTGTATGTTTGAGCCGTTTTTATCCGTGAAAAATTTTAAGTTTGAAAAAGAATGGTGTAGAAATCAGATATAGTGATGAAAACGAGCTGTTTTGACAAGATCTCTTCCTCCTGAGCTCTGATACCACTTGTAGGATCGGTTTGCGACCCGAACGAGTCGTTCAGAAGAGATTTTATCAGTTTCAGATGCGGAAAATAAGAAATTGACTTTGAAACAGCTTGCTTATCACTTTAAACACTGATTGTATTAATCTGACGTTGTTTACAATCAAATCTCACACCGGCAGCACTTCGGTATGGAATACAAGGACCTGTTACAAATGAACTAACCACTAGCCTATTTATAGTGTTCAGCTTTCGCTTGAATATGACAGAATTATTTCAAGCGAAACCTCCTAATAGACTCATGCGAAACCTACCTACATATTTGACTTTCAAGCGAAACCTATTAATTCAATTGTTTCAAGCGAAACCTAGACTTTTGTCTTATATGAACATTTAAATTCGTTTCATGTGCTGATGTAGGATGTGATGTCATATATGTGATGTCACTTGTGATGTCACATATATGATGTCACACTTGTTCAGATCCGCAACGCAACCAAGACTCGATATAAAACGCAATCTTCAGGCTCTTTCACAATCTGAGACTCGAACTGAAATGAAGTCGACAGACAACTGCACTAACATAACCGATTTCCACAAAGATCTTGTAAAGATCTCGACACAAGTGGGGTGAAAAAGGATTGAAAGATGGTTTTAACTTTCTTTCGACTCTTTTTCCACTTAAAACACTCAAAACCGGTAGAATCAGGTTCTGATCTAGTCTCCTACTCGCCCTTAGTGTTGTACTGGCTCAAATCTAGATTCTACTCACGAGACTACCGATTCCGGGTTAGTCAAGAACAACCGTCTCGAGCCGATAACCGGCCAGACTAGGGTGATTCCTGGTCAGGTTGGTCAACTGGGTCGAACGAAGGGTTCTGTTGGCTAACACGTTGTCAAAGTGACTCGACATAACGGCAAACCTTCAAAACGACCAAGTGTAGAACGAACAGGACAATCAGAGCGGATTGCCAACCGATCGAATTACCATTCGACCGGATAGGTTACCCGAACGAATTGCCACCCGTACGGATTACACTTGGGTCCCACCTTTAAACAATTTTAATTAAAAGTTTGGGTATTGAACGAATTGCAATCCGATCGAACGACCCTTGAAAGGATTACTCTTCGGATCATGAGATACTAAGACTTTAAAAAGACTTAACAAATTTCAACATGTTCAATAGCATGAATTGCCATTCGATCGAATTGCTGTCCGATCGAATGACACTTATGTAGTGAACTTGTTTTCAATAAGTGACCTCATCATGAAGTCGCCGTCCGACCGGATGACCATTCGAACGAATTGCCATCCGCACGACTAGTCATCCGATCGACCAACTCGAAGGATAGAGATACTTCGTTGTTTCAAAATTCTACAACGAAAACTTCAAAAGTCAAACCATCATACACAAGCACATCCTTCTCATAGGAAGAAACAATCCACTCGAATCGTCACTCGATCGAATTACCATCCGATCGAATGACCACCCGAACGGATTGTTACCCGCACGAATTGATGTTCGATCGAATTACCATCCGAACGAACCCATATTCGACCCTTTCATACTTTGTGACGTCTTACGAATCACTTATCGTTATGCTACCGAATCTATTCAGGCTAACCGCACTCGCTAAGCGCTCCCTTCAATCCATAATCGCTGTGAGTATACTCGATCCCTTTTTGCTTTAAGCACTTTTGGGTGTTACATACGTTCCGAATATTCAACTACAATTATCACACTACTCAAACTATTTGAACGCTAACCGTTAATGCATGTTATACGTGGCTTATGAATGCTTGTTTGTTATGTTTACACATGGAATGCTGTCTACCTGCCTTAGCAACGATAGTACTATAGTTTGGACTCAGCACCCGTTCACACGGGGGTTGTTAAGGATCTTTTACTTGCATGGATTACGGTGGTAATCATGTATTGCGAACTGCCTCGGGCAGTTAACCCGCAGTCATTGGTATCGATGGATCTATGTCGATAACTAACGTGCTTCAATTCACTATGTGTACGTGCTGGTTATGCGTAAACGAATTCGAACTCTATATGCTATTATCAAACTTGTATCCTCACCTTTACATTATATGTATTGACTTTTATTTTAACGTATGTGACATGTGCTTAGGACGCACACGTGGTAGGAAATTGAAGCTAGAATAAAGCTTTAGAGCCCAACAAATAGTTGTCTGTAGATAACGAATCAGGGGTCTCTAAAAGCAGATAAACAATTTCTGTCTATTTAAATCTGAGTTGTCGGAACAGAATATTTGACTGGATTTATGTCTGTAATAATTATTTGCTGTTTGAAATACGGTATGGGACGCATTATTTAAATTGAATAGTATTGATAATTGTTATGGAAACATCTGGACAATCTGTTTCGCTCAGTGCCACGCCCCGATGATTCTGCCATCGGTTGGGGTGTGACAACCAGTTCCTCGCCTTAGTGACGGAGTTCAGCCAAGTTTTCTGTGCTCATAGGTGGGTTTGAAGCAGGCTCAGGGTCAAATTGGAGAAAATAAACATTGGGGTTATTCATGAAATTCTGAAACTGCCAGTCGTTTGTCCACCATTCCTACAGCTGGCCTATAACAGGTCGGGGGTTGACGATAGGATCTGGAATAGTCGGTTCCAAATTAACTGGAAGATGGGATTCAGCAGGGTAATTGAAGAGGTTTTCATCGGCAGGTCCGATGAGGTCACAGTTCGCCAGTTTACGATCCAGTTCCTCCCATGGTGGCATTTCCTGGACTTGCCCGGAACTTTCCCCGATCTCTTTTTCTTTCCCTTTACCCTTTGGATCCTCAGTCTTTTTAACCTTCTGTGCAGCTGGTTTCTTCCTACGCCCACGTTTCCAGTCCAAGATCCTCCTCCTCCTTTTTGGCTTTGGTTTCTCCTGGGCCTGTGCCTGGAATGTTAGTGGTTCCTCCGTATCTGCCAGATAGCCAGATGGGTTTCCTGTGGTATCCATATCTGTGCTATGGATAGTAAAGTTTCAGAGTGCCTCCGACAGTTCATTCATGCTGTTAGCACACATGAAGAAACACACACAAATTTAAGTTAAAAATTTATTTATTATAAATTATTTTTTTACAGAATCACAGAATGGAAATCAGAAAAATTAAGTATTTCTATATACTTAATTAGCTTAAAGTGGTGGCTCTGATGCCACCTTTTTCTGTCACGGCCCCCGGCCTGGTTTTACCCGGTCCAGAAGCCGCGGGACAGAAACTCGTGGTATTGTCTAATTTGGCAGCGGAAATATTTTTTACATGATCTTTTTAAAACTGAAAATGCCCAATTATTTTATTTCACATTTTGGGACAAACCCCATAATTTACAATAAGGGTACTTTCACTGGGAAATCCCTGTTTTACAAAAACATTTTATTTATTTTATTTACTGAGCCACATTCTTCAAGCTGGTGTGCTACGCGACACCTTTTCTGGTTCACAGTAAATCACCTGAAACATGTTTAAAAAGATTTTATCAGCGGGGAAATACTAGCGAGTCACTCAAGTTATAAAATGACACATTCGTTATAGATTACAGCATAAGAGCGATTACAATGGACCCTATCTTATAATTATCTGGCCCCGTGTCACAGCCTGGTGACGATGGTCATACCACCATTGGGTCCTTTCACCCAATGGTGATGATTATCACTGTTAAAAGTGAGAAACAATAGTAATGTGCACAATACCCCACTTGCCAGTAATTTTTAAGATAACCAAGACTTAATCCCTGTAACATATAACTGGAAAACATTTAGGTATTGTAAAGCACTTTGATAAAAAGAGAATGACTCACATTGTAAGTTTAATTGGACAGAACTTTGCCTACTGATTTAGCCTTGTAACCTAGTGAAATAACAATGCAAATGAAACTAGATCAGTAACTTAATACAACATTTATGATAAACTCACGAAATCAAAACCCTCACGACGAATGACAAAGTATAGCCCGGATTCGGGCAGCACTTAAACACCCATCGGATTGGTTTCAATCGATTGGACATTGTATCGTAGCAGTGATCGAGTTAATACCCTGTTAACGTAGTAGAGGTTCGGGACAGTGAGTGTTTTTGAAGGAAACAGCGTCTAACTTAACGTACGTAAAGAAATTTTTCATCGAAACATGCAAACAGATCAAGTCCCAGGCTAGGGGCTTTATAGCCCAATTTGGAACCTCCCGCGTGTCACGACAGGATCACCCGCACCTGTCGCGTGTCGCGGGGAAATCCAAAATAGGCTAGGCCTGCCTTGTTGTACATATAGCCCTGTTGAGTCAAAACCAAACGAATTTTGTGATTTACGGGCGTTTTTAAGGATAATTATCAATAAGGGGATACCCCCCTTGAGTTTTAGGGGGCCCTGATCCTAGTTTTGGTTGCTTTAAAAATTAAGGGTCATGCCATACTATTTGAGGGTCTCAATTAGGGTTTCCTAATGGGCATTATTAAAATAAGAAATAACTATTTTAGCAAGAGTTGTTACACATGGCGTTGAGGTGACGCTTATGTGCCGTGATAAAGCCTCTAGGTGCTTTATACCACACCATCTAGCCTTATCCCTAAGTTTAGGCATTTTTGTCACTACAACTGAAAAATGAAACTTTTTGTATTCTGTCCCTAAGGTTTCATTTTTGTTGTCATTTTCACCCGAATGACAACTCAGTTAAAATGTATCGTTAATTTTCATGGACGATTTTGGCAATTCTCAAACCTCGGGGATGATTTTGGCATTTTCTCATTTATTCTTTTGTTTTTTAGCTTTATAAAATTCTTTTTTATCTTTAATTATAAATAATATATATATATATATATACACACATTTATATATTTATACACTTGTTTTTTAATTTTCTTTTTTAACTTTAAAAAATAATAATAGATTAATGATATTTGGCACAACGGGTGGATGAGGGGAGATGAGGTATGGGTGTCGAGATAGAGGGGGTGGTTGTAGCTGCGGCAGTGCTGGTGATGGAGGTGGAGGTGGAGAAGAGAGAAGAATAAAAGAGAAAGAGTGTGTATGGCGTGTGTATACAATGGTAGAGTTTGAATGAAAACTCTGTGGGGGGTGGACTCTTAAAACAATCCAATATTTTACACTACAAAATAAAAATTGAAATTTTCAATAAAATTATCACTACGAACGAAAAATCAGTGAGGTCGGGCTACCCCTGACCCCAATAAGACTTCACCAATGTGTGTATACAATGGTAGAGTTTGAATGAAAACTCTGTGGGGGGCGGACTCTTAAAACAATCCAATATTTTACACTACAAAATAAAAATTGAAATTTTCAATAAAATTATCACTACGAACGAAAAATCAGTGAGGTCGGGCTACCCCTGACCCCAATAAGACTTCACCAATGTGTGTATATATATAATTATAAATGTGTGTGTATATGTATATGCATTATGGTTAATTTATTGTTTTTTTTAACAGTAGAAAAGAAAATAGTGTGTATATACAATTCGTGTGTATATATATGTTGTATTTATAATTTTTTATTTAAAGATAAAAATAAAATTAAAAAATAAAAGAATAAATGGGTAAATTACCAAAATCATCCCTAAGGTTTGAGAATTGCTAAAATTGTCCATGAATTAACATTACATTTTAACTAGGTTAGTGATTTGGATGGAAATTGCGACAAAAATGAAATCTTAGGTGCCATAGAGAAAAAGTTTCATTTTTGGATTGAAGTGGTAAAAGTGACCTAAACTCATGGAACATTTTGGCATTTTACTCAAGATTTAATTAACAAGTTAAAAATATCATATTTTAATATATATATATATATATATATATATATATATATAGTAATATTAGTACTTAGCTATTTTTTTTAAACGGCCAACGAATTCTCCAAATGGGCTATTGGCGAAATTCACCATATCGGGATACACTCGCATTCGAATCAGAGAAAATGTCACACCCCCAAAATCCACAAGCAGAGTAATACCGAGAGGCGTGTGACTGACCAGGATCATACCACCAATCATACTGAACAACAAGTGAAATAAAGTAAAACGAAGTAAAACAACAATCAAACGTTTAGTGTTTACGAAAACAAAATCCCAAACCAAGTTTAAATGTTAGCGGAAGCATAAAGTTTAAATCCCATTAAGTAAACTAAAAGTCATAATGTTTAATAGAAGAAATCCAACAGTAGATTCCTAGCCACAACGTCCACTCCTCATGCAAGCTCCAGCCATGTACCTAACGACTTGCAAAGCATGAAGTAGTATGTCAACAAAAAGTTGGCGAGTTCATAGTTGTTTTGTTTAGTGTTGTTCTAAAAACCACAAGTTGTTAAGTTCCTTTGTTCTTTATAAAAACACGCCATGGGGAGCTGCCCACTGTTTTAAACTACTAGACCCGTACCATTTAGACTACTGACTGAAGTTATGTTGAGTGCCCCAGGTCAATGTCTATCATCATTGACTAAGTGCCCAAGTGTATTAGTCCACTCCCGTCCTCTGCAGAACGGTGTGAGGCTTGTCAAACCTAATAGCGCTATTTAACTAATAAGCCGTTCGCCATTGGCCCGACGATTAAGTCGATATAAAATGAGTGGGGACTTTAAGATTGAGTTGTTGTCTAGTATGCTTAAGACATGTATTATAACGGCTATCGTCCTTCACCTAGGAGGATGGTAGTACGTATTCTACCCAAGGAGAATACGCAGGTTGCATCACACCCAACGGGATAGTTGTCGTTGTTTAACCCATTTCCAAACCACCGGGAATCACATGCTTTTAAGAAAAGTGTGAACTCACCTTCGATTGCTCGGTTGGTCTTTTAAAATGGTTAGGAGTCAAGGTAGGTCAATCACATCCTAATACGATTACCATTTAGTTTATTAGTGTGTTCAAGTAAGGCACAAAACGCATACACGTATCATGCAATCACGTTGACAACTTACATACATATACCTATTGCACATATAATTTCTTGTGATCACAACACACAATAATTCACATAACAATTTCATTGACATCAAACAAGTTTGATCATTCTCAGATAGCACAAACAACACTTAGATACGCACATAACAACTTATTACGCTTCAGCCTTGACGTCCAAAACTGGGCTGTTTTCGGGTATTTTTATAAAATAGTTGTCTCATTCCAAAAATTCTAAATAATTTACAGAACGTTCCAAGTGGTCCGCGTCACTTTTTGTAAAAATCTCAAGACCTAAATCATTACCAATTATTTAATAAAATCATCTAATAGGCTGTAGTCAGATTCGTCGCTTTCTAATTGCAGTCCACGGAAAAATTTGTTTAAAAATCATCGTCTGTCACCATGGCAAAATTCCAGTGGGAGATTTTCGGCAACATCCGTGCCCAGCTACTGTATGAATTTCATGACCTAACTCTATCCAGATTACAAGATATAACGTAAAAAATAACAGGTAATTTCTGCAGAAAAAACGCAGCTTTAGCTGCTGTACGATACAACTCTTTAAAAATAGTAAACGACCTCAGAAAAATGCGATTCCAGCGCCATTTGAAGCGTTTTTTTTCAAAAACATACATTTTAGACTTTAGAAAATCAGTTTTTCGATAAATAACAACTTGTTTACAGCCAACTGAAGTTGTCTGTAAATGTTAATCAACTTTTTGTTTATGTCTTTATAATACTAGAACGAGTTTAAACGACCATGAAACTTAGTAATATCGAATACTAACCAGTTACCCATCAAATAACACCTAGCATATTCAAATCACAACAAACCCTAGGTGTATAACATCCTAAACATCATCACAAACGCAGCCAACGCTCATGTATACATGCATATCATCGAATATCTCAAGCAATAATATTTCATCCGAAATTAATCATGCAATCAATAAACATCTACCATGCCTGACTCAAGATCACAGCCATGTATACACAAAAACACCATAGCGCAAGACCCATGTGAACTCTGGTCCATGTTTAGAGTTCCAACGAACATTAACAATCGGTATCTTGCTATGTCTTCGAGTTTTGACTTCTCGGTCCATGATTTCGATTCGCTCTTCAATGAACCGTAGTTGTTCGTCCACATGGATCTCTTCCAATGGAACGACTAGTGTTTCATCCGCCAAACACTTCTTCAAATTTGAAACATGAAAAACGTTGTGAACTCCACTGAATTCATCAGGAAGGTTTAGTTCGTACGCTACTCGCCCAATCTTTTTCGTGATTTTAAACGGTCCTACATAGCGTGGGTTTAGTTTACCTCATTTCCCAAAACGAATTACGCCCTTCCAAGGCGACACTTTCAGTAGAACCCGATCACCTACTTTAAATTCCAGTGGTTTGCGACGATGATCGGCATAGCTCTTCTGGCGGTCGCGAGCTGCCGCCATGCCATTTCAGATTTGCACAATCTTTTCAGTTGCCTCAAGAACTAACTCTGGACCCATGATTTGACTGTCACCAACTTCCGCCCAACAAACGGGCGACCGACATTTTCGTCCATACAGTTCCTCGAATGGTGCCGCTTGGATGCTCGTGTGATATCTGTTGTTATAGGAAAACTCCACCAAGGGTAGATGCCTTTCCCAGCTGTTGCCGAAGTCGATAACACATGCTCTGAGCATGTCTTCGAGGGTCTGAATGGTACGCTCACTTTGACCATCAGTCTGAGGATGGTATGTTGTGCTTAAATTGACGCTTGACCCCAAGGATTTCTGCGCTGACAGCCACAGATGAGAAGTGAAATGTGGATCGCGGTCAGATATGATGGATATAGGCACTCCGTGTCGGGCTACTATTTTTTTCATGTACAGTGCTGCAAGCGTATCGAACTTATCGGTTTCCTTGATTGCTAAGAAGTGGGTCGATTTGGTTAGTCGGTCAATGATCACCCATATAGTATCCTTTCCACTAGGCGTCCTGGGTAGACCTGTGATAAAGTCCATAGCGATTTGTTCCCATTTCCAAACGGGTATTTCAGGTTGTTCCAATAATCCTGAGGGCTTCTGGTACTCTACTTTAACCTTGGCACAAGTTAGACATTTGCTTACGTAGGTGGCTATTTCAGCCTTCATGTTCGGCCACCAGTATGTCATCTTAAGGTCTTGGTACATTTTATATATGATCCTGGGTGAATAGAGTACCTTGATTTATGAGACTCGTCCATTACGAGTTCCCTTAAGTTTCCATAGAGGGGTACCCATATTCGACCGAGAAAATAACGAGTTCCGTCTGGTCTAGTTTCCCAATTACGCTCCATCTTGCACAATTCGCCTTCGGCTTTCAGATTCTCGGGTTTGACCGCCTCTAACTGGGTGTCGCGAATTTGCTCGGGTAGGTTAGAGTGTATCGTGAGTTGCAACGAACGAACTCGTCGAGGCTTCTCGTGTTCTTTTCTGCTGAGAGTGTTGGCTACCACGTCAGCCTTGCCTGGATGGTACTGGATGGCACATTCATAGTCATTTAGAAGCTCGACCCAACGACGTTGTCGCATGTTCAACTCCTTCTGATAAAAAATGTGCTAAAGGCTTCTATGATCTGTATAGATGGTACATTTCATACCGTATAAGTAGTGCCTCCAGATTTTTAGCGCAAACACCACTGTTCCTAGCTCCAGATCGTGAGTGGTGTAATTCTTCTCGCGTACTTTCAGCTGTCGGGATGCATACGCAATAACCTTGTTGCGTTGCATGAGCACACATCCAAGTCCCTGAATGGAGGCGTCACAGTATACCACAAAGTCATATGTCCCTTCCGGCAAGGACAAAATGGGTGCGCTGCAAAGTTCCTGCTTTAGAAACTGAAATGCTGCCTCCGGTTTATCACCCCAAATGTACTTGGTGCTCTTTTGAGTTAGGGTGGTAAGTGGTTGAGCGATATTAGAAAATCCCTTGATGAAACGTCAATAGTAGCCTGCCAAACCCAAAAATTGTCGTATCTCTGTCGGTATCTTTGGTGCTTCCCAGTTCTTTACCGCCTCCACCTTGGCTGGATCAACATGAATACCTTTTTTCGTTCACTATATGCCCCAAAAACTGAACCTCGCGCATGCAAAAATCGCATTTGGAGAACTTGGCATATAGTTTCTCCTATCGCAACAATTCCAACACTAGGCGTAAATGTTCCTCATGCTCTTCCTTGCTCTTGGAGTAGATTAGTATGTCATCAATGAATACGATGACAAACTTATCGAGATATGGTTTACACACGCGGTTCATGAGGTCCATGAATACCGCGGGTGCATTGGTGAGACCGAATGGCATGACCAAGAACTCGAAATGGTCATACCGAGTACGAAACGCGGTCTTAGAGATGTCCTCCTCCCTGGCGCGGAGCTGATGGTAACTTGACCTTAGATCAATCTTCAAATAGTAGCTCGATCCACCCCTGAAGCTGGTCAAAAAGGTCATCTATGCAAGGCAATGGATATCGGTTTTTGACGATAACCTTGTTGAGTTCCCGGTAGTCGATGCACATACGGAAGGTTCCGTCCTTCTTCTTGACAAAAAGAACTGGAGCTCCCCAAGGTGAAGAGCTAGGACGAATAAAACCCTTGTCCAAGAGTTCCTGTAGTTGCATGGACAATTCTTCCAATTCAGCTGGGGCTAAATGATAAGGTGCACGAGTTATAGGTGGTGCTCTAGGAGCTAGCTCGATTTGAAACTCGACTTGAAGATGAGGTGGAAGACCAGGTAATTCCTCAGGAAATACCTCTGGAAAGTCGCGTACGATCAGGATGTCTTCAATCTTCTTTTCTTTCATTGAGGTGTCGGTAACAAGAGCCAGAATAGCAGTATGGCCCTTTCGCAAACACTTCTGGGCCTTAAGAAATGAGAGATGCCCACGACAGCACCACTCTTGTCACCATGAATAGTGAGAGGCTCAACATTAGAACGAGGGATGCGGACAATCTTCTCCTTGCAGAGTATTTCCGCTCGATGTTGGGATAACTAGTCCATCCCAATTACAACGTCAAAACTACCAAGAACGATGGGGATGAGGTCGATAGAAAAAGTCTGACTGGCTAGAGCGAGATTACAGCTCTTGACGATGTGTGTGGCCTCAAGGTTTTTACCGTTCGCTAGTTCTACGACATGCTTAAAGTTCAGAGGGATTGGGGTATGCTTAAGCATCTGACTAACCCTTAAGGACACATAACTAGCATCGGCTCCCGAATCGAATAAAACAGAAACATAGCAGTCATCCTGTAGAAACTTACCCGTCATAACATTGGGATCGTTCCTTGCTTCACCTTGACCAATCACACACACACGCCCTTTAGCACCATTGTCATCGTTGTTGTTCCTGTTGTTGTTCCCATTGCTCGGGTTGTTGTTGTTGTTGCGGTTCTGATTCAGCTGAGGGTAGTTTCTTTTAAAGTGGTCTTCAGCTCCACATTGGTAACACCCCCTATTGTTACCCTTTTGCTGTTGGTGCTGGTTTTGTGGGGCAGGTTGTTGGTGCTGCTGTCGATTCTGATTCGCAGGATACGGACTCCTGCAATCCTTTGCTGTGTGGCCTGGCTTGTTGCACCTCTGGCAGTGGCCCTTGTTGCATGGCCCGTTATGGTGCAAGTTACAACGGTTGCACTTGGGGTGATTTCCTTTGTACCCACCCTGACTTTGATTAGTAGCGGACCGCTGGTTGGGACTCTAGTAGTCATCGGTCCTTCGTTGCTGAGACAGTGGCTGAGTAGAGCTTGAACCCTTGCTTAAGTCTCCATCCCACTTACGTGTGTTGTCACCTGAAGCATCAGTGGTAGCACTAACCCACTTTGGCAGCCTGTTCTGCTCGACTGCCTGATCGGTGAGACGGTGCGATAGTCGTATGATCTGCTGGATCGTCGGAAGGTTCGCACCAGTTACCATAATCTGAATCTCCGGTACTAGACCCTTGATGTAGAGCTCGATGCGTTTGTAAGCAGGATTAGCCATATTGGGACAAAGTGCTGCCAGATCATTCGATCTTTTGGTGTAGGCTTCAATCTCAAACCTTACCATCTTGAGGTTGTAGAACTCCACCTCCAACTTGTGAATATCATCCCGATGACAATATTCCTCCTTGATCAGGTCCTTAAAGTCGTTCCATGGGGTGGCGTTCGCGGTTGCCAACCCTAACATTTGCACTTGTGCGTTCCACCAAGAAAGCGCACTACCTTCGAGTGTTCCAGTCGCGAACTTCACTCGATTGATGACGGGGCACTTGCACATCTCAAATACACACTCAATCTTCTCAAACCAATGCAGTAGACCCACGGCTCCTACTGTGCCGCTGAAGGAACTGGGCCGGCAATCCATAAAGGTCTTGAAGGTACATGCTCGAGGCTGAGCAGGTTGACCTGTCGTGTGAGAAAGAAAATGGGTAAGGTTAAGATTGACAGTGCGTCACAAGAGTAGGATCTAACATCCTAGGATAGGTTGAAATGGCATGATTTACCTCCTGGTTGGGCTGCTGCTAGTGCCTCAGCAACCCGTTCGTTGATTAAGGTCGTCGGTTGAGCCTGTGTCAAGTTGAGGCGTCCACTCATACAGCCAGAAAACATAAGTGAGAATGTTAACGCAAGAATGCGAAAGGAATGAAAGAAGAGAGTGAGCATATAAGGTTTCATGCAAACAGTTGAATGTCAAAAAGAGCACATTAGGGCAAATAGACACCATGCTACTACCCTAACTAGGCATACATAAGCAACACACCATGCAAAAGTAAACTATCAAGTAAGCAGTATTAACATAAATCATACCACCTAAGGTGTTGAGCCTTGCACGTGGAGCGAAGCGTCGTTGTTGATCATTGAGCAGGTTATAGTCTGGTTTTGTCAAAAAGATTTTTCCCTTTTTTAAAACCAAGTTCACTATAACCAATAGCTCTGATACCAATCTGTCACACCCCCAAAATCCACAAGCGGAGTAATACCGTGAGGTATGTGACTGACCAGGATAATACCACCAATCATATTGAACAATAAGTGAAATAAAGTAAAACGAAGTAAAACAACCAATCAAACGTTTAGTGTTTACGAAAACAAAATCCCAAACCAAGTTTAAATGTTAGCAGAAGCATAAACTTTAAAACTCATTAAGTAAAGTAAAAGTCATAATGTTTAATAGTAGAAATCCAACAGTAGATTCCTAGCCACAACGTCCATTCCTCGTGCAAGCTCCAGCCATGTACCTAACGACCTGCAAAGCATGCAGTACCGTGTCAACAAAAAGTTGGCGAGTTCACAGTTATTTTATTTAGTGTTGTTCCAAAAACGACAAGTTGTTAAGTTCCTTTGTTCTTTATAAAAACATGTCGTGGGGAGCTACCCCACTGTTTTAAACCACTAGACTCGTACCATATCGACTACTGACTGAAGTTATGTTGAGTGCCCCAAGTTAATGTCTATCATCATTGACTAAGTACCCAAGTATATTAGTCCACTCCCGTCCTCTACGGCACGGTGTGAGGCTTGTCAAACCTAATAGCGTTATTTAACTAATAACCCGTTCGCCATTGGCCCGGCGATTAAGTCGATATAAAATGAGTGGGGACTTTAAGAAAGAGTTATTGTCTAGTATGCTTAAGACATGTATTATAACGGTTTTGGTCCTTCACCTAGGAGGACGGTAGTACGTATTCTACCCAAGGAGAATACGCAGGTTGCATCCCACCTAAGGGGGATAGTTGTCGTTGTTTAACCCATTCCTAAACCACCGGGAATCACATGCTTTTAAGAAAAGTATGAACTCATCTTCGATTGCTCGGTTGGTCTCTTAAAATGGTTAGGAGTCAAGGTAGGTCAATCACGTCCTAATACGATTACCATTTAGTTTATTAGTGTGTTCAAGTAAGGCACAAAACTCATACACGTATCTAAACACGTATCATGCAATCACGTTGACAACTTACATACATATACCTATTGCACAAATAATTTCTTGTGATCACAGCACACAATAATTCACATAACAATTTCGTTGACATCAAACAAGTTTGATCATTCTCAGATAGCACAAACAACACTTAGATACGCACATAACAACTTATTACGTTTCAGCTTTGACGTCCAGAACTGGGTTGTTTTCGGGTATTTTTATAAAATAGTTATCACATTCTAAAAATTCTAAATAATTTACATAACGTTCCAAGTGGTCCGCATCACTTTGTGTAAAAATCTCACGACCTAAATCATTACCAATTATTTAATAAAAATCATCTAATAGGCTGCAGTCAGATTCGTCGCTTTCTAACTGCAGTCCACGGAAAAATTTGTTTAAAAATCATCGTCTGTCCGAATGGAAAAATTCCAGCGGGAGATATTCGGCAACATCCATGCCCAGCTACTGTACATATTCCACGACCTAACTCTATCCAGATTACAAGATAAAACATAACAGGTAATTTCTGTAGAAAAAACACAGCTTTAGTTGCTGTATGAAACAGCTCTTTAAATATTGTTGTCAACCTCAGAAAAATTCGATTCCAGCGCCATTTGAAGCGTTTTTGAAAAACGTACGTTGTAGACTTCAGAAAATCAGTTTTTCAATATAACGACTTGTTTACAGCCAACTGAAGTTGGCTGTAAATGTTAATCAGCTTTCTGTTTATGTCTTTATAATACTAGAACGAGTTTAAACGACCATGAAACTTAGTAATATCAACTACTAACCAGTTAACCATCAAATAACACCTAGCATATTCAAACCACAGCAAACCCTAGGTGTATAACATCCTAAACATCATCACAAACGCAGCCAGCGCTCATGTATACATGCATATCATCGAATATCTCAAGCAATAATATTTCATCCGAAATTAATCATGAAATCAATAAATATCTACCATGACGGACTCAAGATCACAGTCATGTATACAAAAAAACACCATAAACCGTAGGCTAACAAGCACACTAACCTTGGAGCGGAGAGAAAGAACTAGAGGGAAGGAGATGCGATCAAGAGGGGATTTGCGAAGGGGGGTGCTGCACTTCTGTCGTCGCACACACACAAGCTCACCAATGTAGATTGGGTTATAAACCGTAATGAAGATTGTGCTAGGAGAGATACCTGATTTTCCAGGATGTCACAGAAAACCCTCACCTAGGGTAGAAGCCCATGAACACTCGCCCGAAGGTATGACAGTGCGGTGTCACACTCCGATATTCCACGTATTACCGGTGGGCCCGGTGGGGAGTATCGTGACATAGTTGATATCATCATAGTCAAATAATCACAGTTCAATGCGCAGCGGAAGTCTAAAGGTAATAATATTACAAACCGATTCGAAAGTAACATTTAATATTACAACGGGTTCTAAAAGGATCCACAGGCGGATCTAAAACGAAAGAAATATTGTTCAACAGATTTTTAAGCATCTAAAGCTTGCAAGACTCTTTATTCGACACTAGGAGTAGCCAGCCCATTTCGCTTAGTACCTGCACTTAACCTTTTTTGGAAAATACGTCAGTTTACACTGGTAAATACAATTAACCGGCTCATTTTGAAAGTGTTTAAGAAAATTGATTTAAATGCACAAGGCACAAATAATCTTTTATAACTTAGGATAATTATTTAAAAATAATCTTGTAAAAGGATTATATGTTTGTCATACGTTCAGTAGCCCGGGTTAGAAGTACTGGGTTAAAAGATTAATAGACACACCACATAATATACCCACAGCGAGTTATTTTCAACAAGCGGGTTTATCTTTTTACATACGCACCGGCAGGTGTATGCCTACACCCCATGCTTAAGTCGTGGCCATTTCAATGAATGAGCCGAGGATATCCAGGACATGGTCATTAATCCCCCCAAAGGCTTAAAACAAACAAAACAGATTAAACGCGTTATCTCAATGATTTAACCATTATACGATTAAAGATTCAATACCCGACCAAGCGGTATTATAAATACCGTACCCCAAGCCCGTATAAGGGAAAATAAGGTAAAAGTATTTACCTTAGCTAAAATATAAATTTTAATCCCAGCCGTATACAAATCAGCAAGTATGGTAGCTTTCACTGGTCTCCTAAATCTGGAACGAAGATTTTAATAACCTATTAGATTCCTAACGGATCTTACTTAAGTTAAAACTTAGACCGGTTAGTTTTAAAGAAAGGCTTAAGGTTCAAAACGCAAGATTAAGCGAAGACCGGATTAGAATGTGATTTAGACCCGAAAAGTATGAAGACTTGTATAATATGGGTAAACTAAATACATTCTGGATTTTGAGGTAAAAATGATAAGGTTTGACCCGTTTCGGTCAACTTATGCAAACTAGTCACATAAACCGCACCGAACGCGAAATATGCATAACGGGTAACCAATGAGTTATGGAAAGGTTTCCTAAGTTAATATTCTTAAAATGTGTTATGATATCAGTAGGATACATTCCATCATGCCCAAAACGAATTTAAAATCAATTTAAGTCCCGTAAGGGTATTTTGGTCACTTTAAAGCTTATAAAAGAGGTTAAATGACAATCTGAGGTTCTGGTCTAAAATGATCAGTAAAAGTATTTATTTTTGCAAGTCATAGCATTAAGATATTGTATATAAGTGAAAATTTTCATTTATGACCAAACTATGCACCGTAGGGGCATTTTGGTCATTTCACATAAGCTTTAAGGGTCAATTCTGGAAATCTGGGTTTAAAACTTTTACTTACTATTAAAGTATAAAAATTTACTTATAATATCAGTACGTAATGAGTTTTAGGTGTCAAATATAATTTTAACCCAAACTATGCGTTTAAAAAAAGCGTAAAAGTCGGTATTTAACGATTTTCGGGTTATTTAAAGAAATCTGAGTTTTTGATCAGTTTATAAAGCTCAAAATATTTTATTTAACATATGAAATCAGTAGCAAAAGGTTTGGCATCAAAATGTTATGTAATACTCATGTTATCCAAGAAAAGGGCAATTTTGTCAATACCGAATTTACTTTAAAACTCTATAATATAATCAGTTTAAAATTCAATAAAAATTTCCAAAAATCCCTAAATATTATATTATATCAGTGGGTAAAAGGTTTGGTGTCAAAATTTGGGTTTAAATAGGTTTTATGCCGAAAATGCCATTTAATTAATAAAAAGGCTTTCATTTACGATATTGAGCATAACTCCTAATTTAGACCATAAACTGATGTCAAACTTTTAGGACATGTTTATAAATTAGTAACAAAGGTTTTTGTCCTCTCACATTTTTAAAAATCTCGTTTTATATCAAAAGGGCATAATGGTCAACTTTTAAGCAAATAACGGAAACATGCAATGAATCGGATTACTAAGGAACCAGGTTGTATAACTCCAGATGGTTATATTAACCTATAATATGGTCCTAAAGGAACCCTAAGGCATATCTATACTAAGCTAAATTGGGTCAGAACTGAAAGTCAAAGCAAAAGTCTACTTTTGCGACTTTCGGTTTCGAACCGAGCCTAAACTCAGAATTGTCGGGTTGAACATGCTTAGACATGTTCTTACATTATTTACCAAGTTATTTTAGTGTGAAAACGTGTTTCATAACTTCTACATTATCAGTTATGAATTTATTTGCAAAAATAGCTCCTGTTGACTTTTTAATATTAAGTTTGACCCGACAATTGACCAAGTTAGAGTGATAATCAGCGGGTGCCCTTTTAAGGGTTTATTACCCACATAATTACCAACTCATAGCCACTTTCAATTCGAAAAATGGCTGGACCATTAGTGATTAATCACTAAGTCAAAGCTTAATTACGATGGCTTTGACTTTTGGTCATTAAACTAATAAAACTTGAACTTAAGGAGCTAAGAACACTTACAATGGTCCTTAGCACGAATTTGGAACCTAAGAAAACTTGCTTAAACTCCAGGAAGCTCCAGAGGAAGCAATATGAAATGATTCTTGAGAATGTGCAAATGATCAAATGAAATGAGAGCCTTTATATAGCAAATTTCCATCTCTTGTGATCAATCCACATGTCCCTATATGATCCCTGATGCACCCAGGTGTCCCCTATGCATGAAAATCTGTTGGCTTAATCCCTGGTATCGAATTAAGGCTTTCTAAGGCGGTGGAACTGGCTGGACATGCAGCTGTCCACATCTTTCTGCAACTGGCACTTCTACGCGGGCCGCGTAGACTCCTTAAGAGTCTTACGCGGGCCGCGACACTCCTAGGCTACCAGAAACAAACTTTCAGACTTGGCTGTTTTGGTCCCTAGTCCTTCTAAACTTGATTTAACTTTCGTTTATTGCACTTTTAACCCCCAAATTTAACTTTTAAGGGTCTTGAGTCTTTAAATATTTATCAATAAGCTTTCGGTTAGTTACGAGGTCACCCGAACGGTCTTGAATTGCAACATTAACGCATTTGACCCTTATTACTTGTAATTACCACTTTGATTATTTATGTGCGTCGAAACTCCATGAATTAATATCCAATATTCTTGAGGGAAAAATATATAATTGTTACAATGTTTTTGGGATCGTTAAAAAGGTCACTCAGAGGTTACTTTCAACATGTTGACACTTTTAATCCCTATGCTTTATAAGATCCTTATTTTAAGCACAACGACTTTTTAAGTTCGATAAATTATTCGTTAAAGAATACGAACGTCGTGTGAGGTCAATCAGAGGCACAAGAATGGCATGTTGACACTTTGGATCCCTTTTACTTACATATTTACATTGTTTGACAATTTCAGTCCCTCGGAAATAATTCCTTACACGTTTAAGCCCATGACACGTGTCTTTATTACATTGGTCAATTTTACGGGGTGTTACATCCTCACCCCCTTAAAAGAAATCTCGACCTCGAGATTTACTGAAATAAATGAGGGTACTTCTGTTTCATTGTGGATTCAACCTCCCACGTGTATTCTGGGCCTCTACGGGCATCCCATTTAACCTTCACAATCGGAACGTGCTTCTTTCGAAGCTTCGAGATTTACTGAAATAAATGAGGGTACTTCTGTTTCATTGTGGATTCAACCTCCCACGTGTATTCTGGGCCTCTACGGGCATCCCATTTAACCTTCACAATCGGAACGTGCTTCTTTCGAAGCTTCTTAACCTGTCGATCCTCAATCGACAAGGGTTTTTCAACAAACTTTAAGCTTTCATCTATCTCCACGTCCTTGTGCGACATTGCTAGCGACTCATCGGCTAGACATTTCTTTAAGTTGCAGATATGGAATACATTATGTATTCCACTAAGCTCTTCTGGCAGATTTAGCTTGTAAGCTACTGTTCCGACACATTCGATGATCTCGAATGGTCCTATGTATCTTGGGCTTAGCTTTCCTTTCTTGCCAAAATGCATTACCCCTTTCCAGGGGGGATACCTTAAGTAGCACTTTGTCACCTACCTCGAATTTCAGAGATTTACGCCTTTTATCTGCGTTGCTTTTCTGCCTATCCCTGGCAGCTTTGAGATGATCACGTATCTGCACAATATTATCTGTCGTCTCCAGGACTATATCAGGTCCTGTTAGTTGGACATCTCCAGCTTCCGCCCAACAAACTGGCGTCCTGCACTTTCTTCCATACAATGCTTCGAAAGGTGCAGTTTGGACGCTCGAATGATAGCTATTATTATACGAAAATTCAATCAACGGAAGATGATCATCCCAACTTCCACCTAAATCAATAACACAAGCTCGTAGCATATCCTCGAGTGTTTGAATCGTACGTTCGCTTTGACCATCCGTCTGAGGATGATATGCAGTGCTGAAATTTAATCGAGTGCCTAAAGATTGCTGAAAGCTTTTCCAAAAATGCGATGCGTATCTTGTATCTCTATCAGAGATAATGGATACTGGCACTCTGTGGAGAGATACAATCTTATCCACGTACAGCTGAGCTAACTTATCAGAACTGTGAGTTTCCTTAATCGGTAAGAAGTGGGCTGACTTAGTCAACCTGTCGACTATAACCCAAATAGTATCATTTCCTCGCTTTGTTCTTTAGTGATGAAATCCATAGTTACCATTTCCCACTTCCAGGTGGGAAGTTCAGGCTGTTGCAGCAAACCTGAAGGCTTCTGGTGTTCGGCTTTAACCTGAGCACATGTCAGACATTTGGCCACATAAGTGGCTATAGATTTCTTCAAACCTATCCACCAATAACTTGCCTTTAAATCCTGGTACATCTTATCACAGCCAGGATGAACAGAATACTTGGAACTATGGGCTTCTTGAAGGATCACATCCCTAAGTCCTCCATAGATTGGAACCCATATTCGTCCATTCAATCTTAGGATTCCATCCTTGCCATATGATAATTGTTCAGCAGTTACGCCCAATTTCTCATTTGGATAGTTAGCTTCTAATACAGCTTCCTTCTGAGCGGCTAACAATCTTTCATTCAAGCTGTTTTTCAATTCAATGCTCTTGGCATTGATCCTAATGGGCTTAACCTTCTCCTTTCTGCTCAAGGCATCGACGACCACATTCGCCTTGCCTGGATGATATCGGATTTCACTATCATAATCGTTCAGTGTCTCCATCCATCGACGCTGTCTCATGTTCAGATCCTTCTGGTTGAACAAGTGTTGAAGGCTTTTATGATCAGAATAGATCACACATTTGGTACCATATAAATAATGCCTCCAAAGTTTTAGTTCAAACACAATGGCACCCAATTCCAAGTCGTGGGTGGTGTAATTATTTTCGTTTACCTTTAATTGTCTTGAGGCGTAGGTAATGACCTTGCCCCTTTGCATGAGTACACAACCCATTCCAGTGTGCGATGCGTCGCAGTATACCACAAACTCTTCAATTCCTTCAGGCAATGTCAAAACTGGAGCATTGCTCAACTTTTGCTTAAGAATCTCAAAGGATTCTTGTTGCTTAGGACCCCAATCAAACTTTATATTCTTTCGGGTCAAAGAAGTTAGGGGTGCAGCAATCCTTGAGAAATTTTCAATAAAACGCCTATAGTACCCTGCCAGACCCAAGAAGCTGCGAATCTCTGTGGGCGTCTTCGGTTCTGGCCAATTCATGATGGCTTCAATCTTAGCGGGATCCACCTGGATACCACGCTCGCTAACCATATGTCCAAGAAATTGGACTTCACGAAGCCAAAACTCACATTTTGAAAACTTGGCGTAGAGCTTCTCTTGCTGAAGAAGTTTAAGGATACATCGAAGGTGTTTTTCATGATCGGCTTGACTCTTTGAGTATATAAGGATGTCATCAATAAAGACAATGACAAACTTGTCCAAGTAGGGTTTACAAATGCGATTCATGAGATCCATGAACGCTGCTGGAGCATTAGTGAGCCCGAAAGGCATCACCAAGAACTCGTAGTGACCATAATGATTTCTGAATGCAGTCTTATGCACATCTTCATCTCTAACCTTCAGTTGATGGTAACCTGACCTTAAATCAATCTTGGAGAAGTAATTTGCTCCTTGAAGTTGATCGAACAGATCGTCGATCCTGGGCAATGGATATCTGTTCTTGATTGTAACCTTGTTTAGTTCGCGATAATCGATGCATAGACGCATCGAGCCATCCTTTTTCTTCACAAACAGAATCGGTGCTCCCCAAGGAGATGAGCTAGGTCTAATAAATCCTTTTGCCAACAAATCATCCAACTGAGTTCTTAACTCTTTCATCTCAGTTGGGCCAACCGGTAAGGTGCTCTTGCAACTGGTGCTGCTCCAGGAATAATGTCAATTTTGAACTCCACTTGCCTATCTGGAGGTAAACCAGGTAGTTCTTCAGGGAAAACATCTGGATATTCAGAAATGATAGGGATATCTTCGATCTTGGGCTTTGGTTCATCCATAGTCACTTGTGCCATGTAAATGACACAACCCTTCTTCAAACACCTTGACGCCTTAAGCATAGACACTTGCTTAGGCAACCCATACTGGGTATCTCCCTGAATTATCAACGGCTCACCATAAGGAGTTTTAATAACCACTTGCTTCTTGTCACAAACGATCTGAGCTTGGTTATGAGACAACCAGTCCATGCCTATTACTACGTCGAATCCAGCTAGTTTCAAAGGAAGCAAAGACAACGGAAAGGAGTGGTTCCTAACGGATATAAAACATCCATCTAACATGGTTGAAGCAGTTTCTATCGTACCATCGGCCAATTCTACTTCATATTTTATGCTTAGGGTTTTAACAGGCAGATTTAATAACTTACAAAACTTATTATCCACAAAAGACTTGTCTGCACCCGAATCAAACAGTACTCTAGCATAAACATCATTGATAAGAAATGTACCTGTTATCATGTTGTCGTTCTGAATGGCCTCCTGAGCATTCATTTGAAAGACCCAAGCATTGGTCTTCTTACCATCTTCAGGTTTCTTTGCATACTTTGGGCAATTAGACTTGATGTGCCCTTTCTCGTTACAGTTGTTATAAGTTGCATCCTTTATCTTCTTGCAATCCAACCTTTTATGGTCACTTGATTTGCAGATCCCACAAGCTCTGGGCTGCGATTGGGATTTCGATTCGAACCTGCACTTCCCTAGATGACGCTTCTTGCAGGTTTTACACCTAGGTTTTTCACCCGACTGTTGGTTATCCTTCTTGAACCCTGAACTCTTCTTGTTCTCAAAGTTCACTTTATGTTTCTTCTCAGAATGGCATGAGTTCTGATCCTCACGTTTCCTTTTCCCTTCATCGGAATTCCTAAGCGATCTTTGCCTGACCGCATCAAGAGTAAGGGATAACGACAAATCGGCCACTGATCTGAAGGTGGTAGGCCTTGACGCTTTCACACTTGCCTTAATCTCTGGAGCTAAACCTCCAATAAATCGAGCTATACATTTCGGTTCCGGTGTGACCAAGTATGGAACCAATCATGACATAGTGTTGAAGCTCGTAAGATATGCCTGACAGTCTAAGTTCTTCATGACCAATGTCAAGAAATCAGTCTCAATTTTCTCAACTTCATGTTGAGGACATAAATTTTCTTTGATAAGAGCAACAAACTGATCCCAAGTCAGATTGTATAACGGGATCTTCCAAGTAGCTTGGATTAGCGACCTCCACCAAGCTAGAGCTTCACCTTTGAATGATTGTGACACAAACTTAACAATATCCTTATCAACACAACCACTGATATCAACCACGGTATCCATCTTGTCGAGCCAAGTCATACAATCAATGGCTCCTTTCTCCCCTGTGAAATCCCTAAGCTTACAGGAGACAAAGTATTTATAAGAACAGGTCTTGACCCGAGGCTCCTGGTGAGGCATAACCTGCCTAGACGGAATACTCCACTGATTTGACGAATGATGAGATTTGTCCTTATGAGATACATGTGTCGCAACCCCCGATCCCTTATCTGTCCCGGGAACGGGCGGACGCGAACTCAGAGTTTCGGTGGTATCAGCTGGTTAATTTGGCAGTGGAATTTACATCAGGACCGTAGTTAGGAAATGTTTATCAGAGTAAAACCACCATATTTAATATTAATAATCACATGGGCAAAACCCAAGTTTCTTATTACAATACGTTTATAATGATGAACCCTATTTTATTGAATTTAAAACATCGTCTTTTAGGTAACTTTTATAGCCACATTTTTCCCAAGCCTTCAGTGCTCTCCAGCTGGCTTTATACTAATTGGCTGTCACATTGTGTTACCTGAAACGCGTTTTAAAAACATTTGTCAGTGGGAAATACTGGTGAGTGAATCCCAGTTTAATCAAGAAATATTTTATTAATCAAAACAGCATTGAGAGCGATCACATTGTTTATTTCTACACAATTACTCATTCAGTACTGTAAATCCTGACTTGTGGGTCATATTACACATTGGCTAACTCGTTGTCCAATGGTAACGTATTGTCGTCCCGACTTACTACTCGCAGTAGTAAATTTTGTATACAAAACCCCAACATACCGGCAGTAATTGAAGAACTACAAAGACTCAATCACTGCTTAATCACATTGTTAAGCATTTAAGGTTTTGTAAAATATTACAAAAAGGTTAACAAAAAGAGGATAAACTCACATTGCTATCTTAGACTTCGCGTAAGGGTTTCCTGGGAATAATCTATAATTTATACAAATGTACATAGGTTAGTATCATAACCCTTTGAAAATATTAATGATACCCTCCCCGAGACGGTATTCCAACAACTACGTCGGGCAGAACCACGACAGTTGTTACGGAACCCTAAATCAATCGGGCAGCGTATCTATCACGAAACTGGGGTTATAATACTTACAACGGAGCAGAACCTCGCTAATTAGGGGGATATAATACCCGATTATAACTTCTACTACTCAGAAATTCGTTTAAGAAAGAAATGAACGACGAATACTGAAACCCGATGCCTCATTATATAGTTGCTGAAACTGACTCTCACGCGGCCCGCGTAAAACAAGGACAAGGGTTACGCGGCCCGCGTCAACCCTGGTCAAACATGTAGCTAGTCCGAGTCAGCGAGTAGGGTCAACACGCGTCGGCCACGTGGCCACAACGGGCTGCGCCACCTTTTGAGACTCTCACGGCCCGCGTAAACTTAACGGGGGGTCTTATGCGGCCCGCTTGAACTAAAGAAATCAACGAAATCAGTTTCAGCCTTGATACCGCCCGCGTGAGTGTTTCAGTGGGTCCTACGTGGCCCGCCTCAGCTTAAAATCAGGTTTTTATTTAATTTAAATACTACAACGTATTTCGGGCTTGGTTTTCACATAGAGGGCGTATTTAAAGACATATTGGGATATTTTAAGATATAATAGGGTGTCGGAAATATTTGAGAGTGTCGATTTTATTGAGGACTGTTACATCCTCCCCACCTTGTTTTAGAGCTCGTCCTCAAGATCTACTAGAATAAGTATGGATATTTCCTTTGCATTTCTGATTCAAGCTCCCAAGTGTACTCAGGTCCTCTTTTGGAGTCCCACTTTACTTTGACCAGAACTAGTCTCTTATGCTTGAGGTTCTTGACTTTCCTGTCTTCAATTTGTAGAGGTCTTTCTACAAACTTGAGTTGTTCATTTACCTCTATATCCTTAAGAGGTACTATTAGTGATTCATCAGCTAAACACTTTTTGAGATTTGATACATGAAATACATCATGTATTCCTGCCATTTCCTCTGGCAGTTGTAGCTGATAGGCTACAGGTCCTATTCTTCTAATAATTTCAAAAGGTCCAACATACCTGGGAATTAGCTTTCCCCTTTTGATGAATCTTACTACTCCTTTCCAAGGAGAGACCTTTAATAATACTTTATCTCCTACTTGAAATTCTAATGGTTTGCGTCGGTTATCAGCATAGCTCTTCTGTCGATCACGTGCTGCTTTCAGTCGTTCCTTGACTTGAATAATCTTGTCAGTTGTTTCCTGTACTATTTCAGGTCCAGATAGTTGCTTTTCCCCAATTTCTGCCCAACAGACTTGTGTTCGGCACTTTCGTCCATAAAGTGCTTCGAATGGTGCAGCATTGATACTTGTGCGATAACTATTATTATAAGAAAATTCTATTAAAGGTAAGTGATCATCCCAATTACCTCCAAAATCAATTACGCAAGCTCTAAGCATATCCTCAATTGTCTGAATTATCCTTTCACTTTGTCCGTCTGTTTGAGGATGATAAGTCGTGCTTAGTTTTAACTTGGTTCCCATTGCCTTTTGGAAACTTGACAAAAAATGAGAGGTAAATCGACTATCTCTATCAGAAAAAATTGATAAAGGAATTCCATGTAAAGAAACAATTTCATTTACATATAATTTGGCTAGCTGTTCCATACTGAAAGTTTCCTTCATTGGTAAGAAATGAGCTGACTTGGTTAGTCTATCTACAATCACCCAGATTGTATCATTATATTTCTTTGTTTTGGGTAATTTAGTAGCAAAATCCATTGTTATCAATTCCCATTTCCACACTGGCATTTCTAACTGTTGTAGAAATCCTGAGGGTTTTTGGTGTTCAGCTTTAACTTGTGAACAGGTTAAACATTTAGAAACATAGGCTGCTATGTCCTTTTTCATTCCTATCCACCAGAAATTTTTCCTTAAATCCTGGTACATTTTATCATTTCCTGGATGCATCGTATATTTAGACTTATGGGCTTCTTCTAAAATACGATAACGTAGGTTTCCTAATTTAGGTATCCACATTCTCTTCTCATGGAATCTCCAAATTCCATCTGTTCCTTGTTCTAATTCTTTTAGCATACCTTTTAATTTTTCAGTATCATCCTTGATTACTGATTCTTGTGCTATTCTAATTTGCTCATTTAAATCTACTTGTAGATTTAATTTGAGAGAACGTACTCTTTTTGGCTTTTCATGATACTTTCGGCTTAAAGCATCTGCTACTACATTTGTTTTTCCTTCATGATACTGGATATCACAATCATAATCACTGAGCATTTCCATCCAGCGTCTTTGTCTCATATTCAACTCCTTTTGCTTGAAAACATACCTTAAACTCTTATGATCAGTAAATATGGTAAACTTACTACCATAAAGGTAATGTCTCCAAATCTTAAGAGCAAAAATTATAGCTCCTAACTCTAAATCATGGTTTGAATAATTCTCTTCATGATTCTTAAGTTGTCTGGATGCATAAGCTATAACCTTTTGTCGTTGCATCAATACACATCCATAACCTAATTTGGAAGCATCACAATAAACAACAAAGTCTTCAGTTCCTTCTGGTAAAGCTAGTATGGGTGCATGGGTTAATTTATGCTTAAGGATTCTAAAGGCTTCTTCTTGTTTTAATCCCCATTCAAACTTAACAGATTTACAGGTTAGCTTAGTTAAGGAAATGGCTATTTTAGAAAAATCTTGAATAAATCTTCTATAATAACTGGCCAATCCTAAGAAACTTCTAACCTCAGTTGGTGACTCAGGGGTTTTCCATTTAGTAATCGCCTCGATTTTTGTGGGATCTACATGAATTCCTTCATGATTGACTAGGAGTCCGAGAAACTGTACCTGTTCTAACCAAAATTCGCACTTTGAAAATTTAGCGTAAAGCTTTTCCTTTCTTAATAAACTTAAAAGTGCGTGCAAATGCTTTGCATGATCCTCTTTATTTTTAGAGTAAATTAGAATATCATCTATGAAAACGATTATGAATTTATCCAATTATGGCTTACATATTTGGTTCATCATGTCCATAAATGCAGCTGGGGCATTGGTTAAACCAAATGGCATGACAGTAAATTCATAATGGCCATACCTTGTTCTGAATGCGGTTTTAGGAATGTCCTCTTCCTGTACCTTTAATTGATGATATCCTGACCTTAAATCAATTTTAGAGAAAAATCGAGCTCCTTGCAGTTGATCAAATAGATCATCGATTCTTGGTAATGGGTACCGATTCTTAATCGTGACCTTGTTTAATTCACGGTAGTCAATGCACATACGCATTGATCCGTCCTTCTTTTTAACAAATAAGATTGGTGCTCCCCACGGCGACGAACTTGGCTGTATGAATCCTTTTTCTAGCAATTCGTCCAATTGTTTCTTCAATTCTTGCATTTCTGCAGGTGCCAAACGGTAAGGTGCTTTGGCAATCGGTGCTGTTCCTGGTATTAAATGGATTCTGAATTCAACTTCTCTATCTGGAGGTTGCCCTGGCAATTCTTCTGGAAATATATCTGAAAAATGAGATACTACTGGAATATCTTTTAAATCATTTCCTTTAGTGTTAGTGATTATAGAAATCAAATACATTATAGAACCTTTTCTTATATAACTTGCAGTTTTCATCACAGAGATAAATTTTGTGGATCTAGATTGTTTATCTCCTTTAATTGTGATCGTTTTACCTTTTGGTGAATTTACTTGAATTGACTTTTGATCACATAAAATACTAGCTTTATTGGCTATTAACCAATCCATTCCTAAAACAACATCAAATCCTGCCAGATTCATGGGATAAAGGTTTGCAATAAATTTCTGATTTAAAATTTATATGCTTGCTCCCTGCAAGATTTCAGAAATCCTAACGGTTTCTCCATTAGCTGTCTCTACTAAACATTCTTGTGGTAGTTTAGTTAATGACTGATTTAGAAATTTGCAAAATGATGTATTAATAAAACTTTGGTTTGCACCAGAGTCAAATAATACTTTAGCAAAAACATCATTAACTAAAAACGTACCAGCTATGACATCTGGAATCATCTTAGCTTCATCTGCAGTCAGAACAAATGCTCTAGCATTTTGAGTATTCTTGTTGTTTGTAACTGGAGCTAATTTCGGGCAATTAGGCTTGATATGACCTTGTTCTCCGCAGTTGTAACATATCCTGTTATTAGCTTTCTTCCTGCAATTTTCCTCCTTGTGTCCCGATATTTTGCAAAAGTTACAGTATATGGAGCATCTTCCTAAATGCTTTCTTTTGCAATTCTTACAGTAAGGTGCAGAGGTAGAACCTATATTTTTCCCACGATTAAAATTTCCAGAACGAAATTCTTGTGTGAGCTTTTGGGTTAGATTCCTTCTTTGATCTTCTTCTCGGGTATGAACTAATTCATCTGTCAAGGTATTGGCTAGTTCTACAGCTTCTTCTATGGTTTGAGGTCTAGCTGCCTTGACTACGTGTCTAATCTCTCCAATTAATCCCCAAATATAACGGGAGATTAACACTGGTTCTTGTGAAGCAAGAGTTGGCACTATTCTAGCATATTCGAAGAATAATTTAGTGTATCCCTTACTATCCACACCAGTCATCCTAAGATTTAGGAATTTGTTTGATATCTGTTCCTTTTCATTAGGTGGGCAGAATTTCCTTTCTACCTTGTTCTTAAATTCTTCCCATTCCATATTGTAGGTTCTATCACTTCCTCTTGATTGGAGGATAGTGTTCCATCATTCTAGTGCTGAATTCTTAAACAGATTAGAAGCAAACAATATCTTATCTTCTTCAGCACACTTACTTATTCTTAAGACTGCCTCAGTTTTCTCTATTAAGCGTAGGGTTGCAATAGCTCCTTCGTTGCCCGAGAATTCCATTGGTTTACATGACCAGAATTCTTTATAAGAACAACCGTAAGACACGGTTCTTCTCCTTTTGGGAATGGGCAATTGAAGTAAAGGTCCATTGTTTACACTGTTTTCGGGTTCGATGGGTCGCTTACTGCTATGCTTACTTTTATTATTCGCTTCTTGAATCGTTTGAATAATAAATGGCATTGCATCTATGATTCCTTGTGCCACTATATGTTGAACAACACTATTATCCATTTGGTTTCCATTGTTATTGATGCTTGGATTCTCATTAACCACGTTAATGTTACTCTGATTATTATTATTCAGGTTTCCTTGATTTCCTTCGTCGGCCATCTGAATTTTAAACATTTACCAATCATTAATATCACAAAATAATATTAATATAGTCAATCACATGACACGCATTTTTGCCAAAAGCGTCGATCATTGCGACTTGTACGCTATTCATATACTATTATGCATCTATTACACACTAGTACTGAAATAAAATTTACAATACCAACAGAAATAGAATCACACTAATAGTAATAGGCATCCGTACACACATATTTTATTTTATTATATTATATTATTATTACTATTACCGTCTCCTCCATTATGTCTATGGATATGGATTTATCCAAAAATCCATATTGCGCTCATCGTATTTCCATACGAGTCGCTCTCCCACCTGTCGCATTCTCTCACTGCTTTCTAAAATTTCCTCCCCAAAAGTCCTAAGTTCTTGCACGTTTTTTGCACTCATTGGGGGTGCAGGTTCTAGGACTGGGTTCGGAATCTGGGGTGTGGGTTCCTGATATGGGGGTGAAAGTGCCTGAAATCGGTAAGGATCTTCTAAGATCTCCCTGATGTAGTTATCATGGTAATAGGGATCTAAAGGGTCCATACCTGGGTAGGCTCCTATGTTCTGTATAGGTGTGACTTCATGTATCGGGTAACGTTGCACAAAGTCTCTATTGTCATCCCACCAGGGATCGTAATTTGGGTCTAGAGGGTTTGGTGCTTGTACCCTAGGGATTTCCTCTGGGTTGAAGTCATGCATATCCACTTGGTTTTCAGGGTTTTCTATTTCCATGGGTTGATCTGGGATTAGTGGTTGTGGGGCTACTAGTTGTTCCAGACTTGGGTCAGCAGCAGTTGTAGCTAGGATATGGAAATTGGCTAGGCTTCTATTAAGCATATCCTGTGTATGGGCATATGTCTTTTGCTTAACGGCTGCTAAGGCTCTTTGCTGTTGCAACTTTCGCATTATTTTCCTACGTGCAAAGGCTTCCTTACTGAACCATCCTCGTTTCTTATGAGGGAATGGCTCTTCTGACTGAGCTTTAAAGGCAAACATCCCTTCTTCCTGATCAGCAGAATACCCCGAAAGGGCAGGCTGTGATGAGGTACCTTCGCTCCTAGGTGAATCAGACAACTGACGACACATGTCCAAGGGTCCTTGATCACTCATACTGTAAACTAACAAATAGTCAAATAACACATAACAAATAAATACAGTTATGCACGTATTTCCGTAATTTATTTCCTAACACAAAATTTAGAATTTAAGTGTCACCAGAACACTTCTTTGGCTTAGACCAGTGGCTAGGCTCTGATACCACCTTCTGTCGCAACCCCCGATCCCTTATCTGTCCCAGGAACGGGCGGACGCAAACCCAGAGTTTTGGTGGTATCAGCTGGTTAATTTGGCAGCGGAATTTACATCAGGACCGTAGTTAGGAAATGTTTATCAGAGTAAAACCACCATATTTAATATTAATAATCACATGGGCAAAACCCAAGTTTCTTATTACAATACGTTTATCGGGATGAACCCTATTTTATTGAATTTAAAACATCGTCTTTTAGGTAACTTTTATAGCCACATTTTTTCCAAGCCTTCAGTGCTCTCCAGCTGGCTTTTTACTAATTGGCTGTCACATTGTGTTACCTGAAACGCGTTTTAAAAACATTTGTTAGTGGGAAATACTGGTGAGTGAATCCCAGTTTAATCAAGAAATATTTTATTAATCAAAACAGTATTGAGAGCGATCACATTGTTTATTTCTACACAATTACTCATTCAGTACTGTCAATCCTGACTTGTGGGTCATATTACACATTGGCTAACTCGTTGTCCAATGGTAACGTATTGTCGTCCCGACTTACTACTCGCAGTAGTAAATTTTGTATACAAAACCCCAACATACCGGCAGTAATTGAAGAACTACAAAGACTCAATCACTACTTAATCACATTGTTAAGCATTTAAGGTTTTGTAAAATATTACAAAAAAGTTAACAAAAAGAGGATAAACTCACATTGCTATCTTAGACTTCGCGTAAGGGTTTCCTGGGAATAATCTATAATTTATACAAATGTACATAGGTTAGTATCATAACCCTTTGAAAATATTAATGATGTTGGTGCACTACATCTGTCGACTTCGTCTTGTATCGAGTCTTAGACTAGTTAGAATAGATAAGGGCACGTAGAACGAGAGAATGAGATAGAGTTAGTAAGATTTCGCTTGAAGGAATTTGTATGTTAAGGATTTCGCTTGAAGCAGCTCAAGCGAAATCAACAGGTTAAGATTTCGCTTGAGTCATGCTGAAGCGAAATCTCAAAGTCTATATATAGGAGGACAAGGTCAAGCGAAATTAAAGAGTAACATTTGAGTGATTCCATACCGAAGTGCTGCCGGTGTGAGAACTGATTGTATTTGTGTTCAAATATCAATATAATCAGTGTTAAAGTGAAGATTCAGCTGTTTTATAGTCAAATACTTGTTTTCCGCACCTGTATTTGATAGAATTCCTCTGAACCGACTCGTTTAGGTCGACAATACGATCCTACAATTGGTATCAGAGCTCAGGAGGAGGAGTTCTGCAAAATTCAGCTGAAATTGACATCGTTCTCTTACTTCTACACCTTCTTTTCTCAGTTCAGAAAGATTTTATGGTCAAAACCTGTACAATTTCTCACAGATTGTGTAAAAGTACAAGATAACAAATCCTTGAAAGTTTCACTGCAATATTCGACGTAAAACTATTAGAAACAAACCTCCGAATGGATTTCGCTTGAACATATCAGTTTTCTTTAGAGGATTTCGCTTGAAATTCCAAGCGACACCTAGATTTCGCTTCAAATAGAATTCTATTTCGCTTCAGGGCTGTCGCTTCAACTATTTCGCTTCAGGGCTGTCGCTTCAACCATTTCGCTTCAGGGCTGTCGCTTCAACTATTTTGCTTCAGGGCTATCGCTTCAGAAATTGTTACTTGACAATTTCGCTTGAACAATTTCGCTTCAAAGAGTTGATAGTTTCGCTTCAAGGCCTGACAGAATATTTCACTTGAAACTATTTGATTGACTATTTCGATTGAAAAAACAAAATTTGATCATTGTGCTTGAAAGTAACTAAAACATGGACGAGGATTTCTACAACGCATTCGCTACCCCAACTACTCCAATTTCTCTTGCACAAAATACGATGATGGAAAACGAAACGGGAACGATGCAAAAACCTCCGAAACTCATGAATATCGAGGAGTATAAGAGTTGGGAAGAAAAGTTTGAAAACTGGGTACAGGCAAATTATCTTGATGCATGGGAATGTGTTGAGACAAAATATGTTCGACCGATGAATGATGATGAAGAAGTGGTTCCGATTAAAGATCTGACTGCTGATGCTAGAAAAAAATACAAAGATGAGAAAATGATGCTGAGTTTATTGCAACAAGCTGTGAAAGAAGATATTTTGGTTCTATTGCAACATAATGGAACTTCATATTCAATTTGGAAAGCTTTACGGTCTAAGTTTCAAGGCAGTGAGGAAATGGTCAAGAACAAGAAGTCTTTACTGAAAAAGGAGTTTGATTTGTTTCGAAGATTGAAAAATGAGGACACTAAGCAAATAATAGAGAGATACTGCAATCTGTTGGCAAATATGAAACGATTGAAGATCATTAAAGACAATGAGGAATTGATTGAAAAATTATCAGATGCGTTACCGTATGAAACATGGGGTACTTATCTCATGATGCTAAGAAACAAGAAAGGTTTTAAAGATTTGACACTGAGCAAGTTTATCGAAAAGATTGAAGCTCAGGAGATGGAGCAGAGAAAGGTTATTCGGATGAAAGATTTCGATGGTGAACAGGATATTGGGTTGTATTACAAAGCAGGGGTGAATGAGAAGTCTACAAATCTATCTCCAAAAATAGAAACTGCTTACAACGCCAAGAATGATTTTGGAAGTTCATCATCAGGATCAAACAGCAAAACAAGTTTCACATCATTTTCATCTTTTGACCCGAACATTTCAACAACAAAGAATGGCAAGAAATTTCAGTGCAACATTGTACTGAATTTGGAAAATGATGAAGAATATTCAGCAGAAATTGCTAAGAGTCACATGTCTTTATTGGGAACTGTTCTTGAATCTTATGGTAGTTTTGTTGCAGGTCGAATTGGGAATCCAATGCTGACAAAGGAAGATTACGATCAGATCGATGCTGAAGAGATGGAATTGATGGACATAAAATGGTGCTTGGCCAGCGTGTTGAGGAGAGCTGAGAAATTCAAGCAAATCACTGGAAGAGATGATCTTCGTGAGGCTGGTACTTCTACTTTAGGTTTTGACAAATCTAAAGTCACTTGTTTTCGTTGCAGGGAAAAAGGACACTTCAAGAGGGAGTGCAAAAACCGCGAAGCAAGTGGAGCTCAAAATCCGTTTAACAACAACAATGATTACTATCGAAAGGCCATCTACCATCAAGTTGCTCAGCAACCATCTCAACAACGTCAACATCAAGCACAAACTGCACATGGAAGGGATGTGATTGAAGATTCTGGAAAGAGAGCGTGTGCAGTGAATCAAGATTCTTTAAAGAGAGTTAATGATAGTGCTTTGATAATAGATCAAGACGACGAAAAGTTACCTGAAGGATTTAGTTGGGAAAATTTTACTTGGGATGATTATGTTCCTGATCAAGATACAGCTCACAAAGTTTTTATAGCCCGAGTTGAAGAGGACAGTGATGATGATACTGAGTATTGGGCGAGAAAATTTGATGCTGATATGAAACTGATTGCTGAAAGTGATAGTGATGATGATAAAGTTAAAAAGAAAAAGAAAAAGATCAAAACACCAGTCAGCAGTGATGATGAGGAAGTTTCAGTGAAGAACAAGAAAAAGGTCAAGACACCAGTGAGCAGTGATGACGAAGAAGCTCCAGTGATCAAAAGGAAAGTGAAGGTTGAAGTTCCAAAGTTTAAAGTTGATGAAGATGTTGATGCTAAAAAGACTCCTGTGAAGTGTGACACTTGTGAAGCTATAAAGAAGCAGAACAGCACATTGATTTATAACTTGAACAGTTTGAAGGAATCTTATGATGTCCTGAACAAAGCTATGAATCAATACAATCAGACAAGTGAAGAACAAGCTACAGCAATGAAGACACTTCAAGGAGCTTTTATGACGAAGCAAAAAGTGGTGAACAATTACATTGAAAAGTGTGCTGTTCTTGAACAGAAACTGGAACTGCAAAGGATCGAAACTGAAAGAGTTAATCGTTTGTTGAAAAGTTACTCATGTACTTCTTATGTCATTGACAGGATTTATCCGACTGTTGAAGGAATGAAGGCATTTGAAGAGGATGAAGTAACAGAAGAAAAGAAGGATGATGGAAAAGAGACTGAAGAAAAGACTCCAGAAAAGAAAAACAAGAAGAAGAATAATACAGAGAAAAAGACTGACAAAAAGGATTCTGGTAAGAAACAAGAAGTCAGTTATAACAAATGTCCACCCCCGCTAGAAAATGGATATTTGCCCAGGAATCCAAATCAGGAAAGAGTCGAAAAAGCAACAAACTTACAATGGGAGTCGGAGTCATCAGTCAATTTGCCAGAAAATATTGATGTCGTGTTTACATCATCTGATACTAATCATGAGTCTGAGTTAATTAAGAAAGTCGTCGATCAGGTGTTGGATAAAGATGAAACTGAGGAGTCAAAGTCAGAGTCAGAGTCAAATTCTGGTTCTGAAAGTTCGAGTTCGACGGTCAACAGTCAAAATTCTTCAGTTAAAAGGGTTTACAACAAAGAATTCCTGTTATCAAAATCTAATTTGAGTGACGAAACATTCAAAGTTGCATATACATTGAATGATTCTGACAAATTATATTCTGATGAGGAATTTCCACTAAGAGGTGTAAAAACTGAGATGATCAAAAAGATTTTCAAACTAATAGAAATCAATATTTCTGAATTAAAAGATGTAAACCTTATTGATAAACCTAAAAAATACACCTCAAGAGTACAACAAAGACTAAACAAGAAAAAAGGTTACAGTTCTGGTTCTGGATTTCATAAGAAACCAAACCCTAACCGTAATTTCAAAAAGAAAGGTCTTGGTTTTACTCCAACAGAAAAACAGAAAAATGAAACATATGTTCGTGATTTTAAAGCAAAGATTGCATTTGTTTCAGGTACATCAAGAGATGAGGAAGAAAAGAAAAGGTTTTGGAGGCAGTCAAATAGTGAGTTTCTTGCAACGAAGCAAGAAGAGATGAAGTTTGCTGGACAAAGGAAAGATATGAGAACCTGTTTCCAATGCAACACTGTTGGACACATTGCCAGAGATTGTTCTAAGGCAATATCATCAAAACAGGGAGTTTTTCGTAAACAAAAAGAAAAAGTGGTTAAGTTTGAACCGCCAATTGACCGAACCAAATTATTCAAAAATTCGACTTTTGAAATTGGTGAAAGTTCAAACAGGTTTTACAAGAAAAGAGGAAATCTTGACAACCAGAAATGGGTTGTTAAGAAGTCTGTTGATAGTTCTAGCGATGATTCTGATGGGTCAAAATCAGAGGAGCTATCTTCTGGCGATGAAACTGATTCCATAAAGTTAGTTGAGCCATAGGTTGAGGTAAAAGGTGATAACTCAATACCGAGTGTGAATGATGATAATTTTCCATCATTGAAGGATGAAAATTTTAAGAAGAAAATTGGTAAAGTTGAAATATCAAACCAATTTTATGATGATAACAAGGTTTTTTATGTTGAAAAAGCCTTTAACCCCACTGTGAAACACATTTTTGGTAAAATGATTGATCGAAAAGTCAAAGGGGTTAAAGAATTTTATGAGAAGAAGATGCAGAAGGAGAAAATTGAACCATCCCTAGTTCGTGACTGGGATGGCTCATACTATGAACAATGAGTCTGTGGACTTGCCGGAGATCCCAAGTTGGTAATCGTGGATCAGGAATCGGCATTATTCTTTGTTTTTGATTATGTTGTTTGTACAAGTGGTAAATCAGGGACATTAAGTTGTATCTGATTTTCTACAAGTGGTTGGTAAACAATGAGATGAACCAAACCCCTAACTTTACAAGTGGTAAAAACAAACTTATTTTCCGGAAAAATCATTTTGATTAAAACAAACTTAAGTGTTTTGAAATCTAAATGAGAAAATAATTTGTTGTGAGGGGGAGTTCTGATTGTTTATGCCAAGTGGATGGCGATTTGAAGTGATTTGATATCAGTTGTCATTTTATTGTACAGTTTATTTTCAAATTTCCTAAAATGTGTTTGCATTTTAGGGGGAGTAAGAAATTTTAGAAAATCCAAAAACATTTGAAAATTTGAAAAAGTCAAAAACATGATAAAATGAAAAATGAGTTTTGTTGTATAAAAGAGGAAATGATAGTACATCAGTGGACGATCACAACATGCTAAAGAATTGGTAAGATAAAAAGTGATAAACGGTCTCACTGATGATGTGCCAGTAGGTTTTTATACATTTAGTAGATTGTGACGAGATATAAACCTAAATTTCAAACTTGCTTGTTCTGTGGGTTAACACAAACTTGGATATATAGGTAACCCCTGAAATCTTGTTTGAAAGGTCCCTTATTCTGAGATACTAGGTCTTTATGCTCAGTGATATCTGGGGTATTATCCCGGGACTTCTGATTTTGCGGAAGCAATGGCCTAGTCCCCGGAGAATACTTTCTATTTGCTTGAAATATAGCTCACCCTCAGCTAAAAATGATGAAACATTGAAAAAATGCTAATCATGGCTGTTGAAACAAAAGATCCTCTAAAGGGGACACACCAAAAGTCGAAGCCGTCATCTCTCTGCGTATCGAAAGATCGACCTGAGCTCTCACGGCCCTCGTACTATAATTTATTCCCCTGACAGATATCATCTGTGGTATACTCACCTGTAAGACTGAATATTGGGATCTGGATACGGGAGTATATTCAAGTAGTGGGACACACGAATAAGTTCAAGAGCTTAAAACATTAATCTCGTATCTCGGATCAATTGAACTTTGTGTGAAAATTTAAATGGACAAGTATACTGACAATCTAGGTGAATTGTTTAGAGCTTAAAATGAAATGAAGCTTAACGGTGTTGGTGACTAGTCTCAGAAACTGATATGATCCTCTTGCACGAACTCACAAAAATATTGTCTGTAAGTATTTAATTTCTGCATTTCATTTCTGGTATTTCAAAAATCCAAAAAGATTTTCGGTGTGTTTTAGCATAAAATTTTGAAAAATACAAAAAGATTTTCGACAACTGGTATTGAAAAGCTGATTTTCAAAATTCTGAGTGCTAAACATGATGAGTATGATTTGAGGGTTGTGTTCAAAACTGATTATTTTTGTCAAAACTTCAAGTGATTCATGAGATTGAAAGATCTTTTTGATTAGATTTTTAGAGAAGAGTCTGAATTAGTGAAAGTTTATATGTTTGAAATGTGTAAATTGTAAAATTTATTGTGAGGTAGAGTTTATGCAGGTTTAAAGATTGAGAAGTGATGATTCTGAAAAGCCAAAATTGTGAAAATCAGACAACGATCCTGAAGCAGATGACGCTGAAGAACTAAAGGAATGCCAGCACATTGCAAGGGGGAGTCTGTTGATGCTGATAGAAAGAGTAAAGCCCGGAGACTGATCAAGAATGAAGATGTGAAGATACAGTTTTGGTGTGACTCGATAGTCGACTCGTCAACATCTGAGGGGGAGTCTGTTGGTGCACTACATCTGTCGACTTCGTCTTGTATCGAGTCTTAGACTAGTTAAAATAGATAAGGGCACGTAGAACGAGAGAATGAGATAGAGTTAGTAAGATTTCGCTTGAAGGAATTTGTATGTTAAGGATTTCGCTTGAAGCAGCTCAAGCGAAATCAACAGGTTAAGATTTTGCTTGAGTCATGCTGAAGCGAAATCTCAAAGTCTATATATAGGAGGACAAGGTCAAGCGAAATTAAAGAGTAACATTTGAGTGATTCCATACCGAAGTGCTGCCGGTGTGAGAACTGATTGTATTTGTGTTCAAATATCAATATAATCAGTGTTAAAGTGAAGATCCAGCTGTTTTATAGTCAAATACTTGTTTTCCGCACCTGTATTTGATAGAATTCCTCTGAACCGACTCGTTTAGGTCGACAATACGATCCTACAAATGATACCCTCCCCGAGACGGTATTCCAACAACTACGTCGGGCAGAACCACGACAGTTGTTACGGAACCCTAAATCAATCGGGCAACGTATCTATCACGAAACTGGGGTTATAATACTTACAACGGAGCAGAACCTCGCTAATTAGGGGGATATAATACCCGATTATAACTTCTACTACTCAGAAATTCGTTTAAGAAAGAAATGAACGACGAATACTGAAACCCGATGCCTCATTTTATAGTTGCTGAAACTGACTCTCACGCGGCCCGCGTCAACCCTGGTCAAACATGTAGCTAGTCCGAGTCAGTGAGTAGGGTCAACACGCGTCGGCCACGTGGCCACACCGGGCTGCGCCACCTTTTGAGACTCTCGCGGCCCGCGTTAACTTAACGGGGGGTCTTATGCGGCCCGCTTGAACTAAAGAAATCAACGAAAACAGTTTCAGCCTTGATACCGCCCGCGTGAGTGTTTCGGTGGGTCCTACGCGGCCCGCCTCAGCTTAAAATCAGGTTTTTATTTAATTTAAATACTACAACGTGTTTCGGGCTCGGTTTTCACATACGAGGCGTATTTAAAGACATATTGGGATATTTTAAGATATAATAGGGTGTCGGAAATATTTGAGAGTGTCGATTTTATTGAGGATTATTACAACATGTGTCTTGGAGGGTGGTTTTGAATGTGGTACGGACTGAGTTCTGGCGCGAGTACCATTTGATTCATTAAACTGTCTGTCGAGAGCTCGAGTAACGGCATTATCTATTAATGCCTGCAGTTCCGCACCAGCTACATTAACTCTGGTAGTATCATTATTCTCTCGAGGGTGACTGTTAACCTCATCTGATCCAGCCATGTAGCTTGATTGCTACATAAAATATTGACAATGATTCATTCAGAAGTTTATTATGGAATTGTCATTTATGGCAATTCATTAACCATGGTAATTATAAACCATATTGGTTAATTTAATTTATTTAAATTATATTTTATCCTAGTTATAATTTATTTAGGACAATAGGGTGGCATACAAAAGGCCTAGTCACAAGGACAATTTTAAATTATAAGCCATGATCTTATAGGATCGATGCATTTAGGTTTGAACGTAGTTCATTACCTTTCTTGACAGGGAGTCATAGACTACAACTGTCTTTTGTCTTATATGACAATGAATATGGCCCGTAGGCCCTACATCACAAATGGATGTTTAAAAAGATACTAAAGGGAATTGGAAGAATCCAATATAAGGATGACTTATGTGATTTATCGAATCACATTTGCCAGGAGTGTTAACATGTTTTCAGATGTTAACAAGGAGTTGAATTTTAAAAAAAAGGAACTACCATCATGACCCTGTCTTAATATGACACATAGGCTAGGTTTTGCCTTTAAGATTTTCTTTAATATTTATTGGCAGATCAATATAAAATGAAATGTTTTATGTTAATTTATTTCACATAATATATTTATACATATAATGACAAAATGAAATTTTGAACTAAAAACATTTCACTAAATTAAGAAGGAGTACATAGGTGCCCTAAACGGGACTTTTACATAAATAACTTGCCCACGCAGGGGCTAAAATGGAAATACAAGTCCTCGCAGGGACTAGTTACATAAATAAAAATGTCCACACAGGGACTTGATTGAAAAAAGAAATTACAACATAAATAAATAAGGAATCTTCAGAAATCCCTCTTCTTCTTCCCCTTGATCAGATTCGCCAAACCCTTAAGCAGACCCCGACGGCTTCTACGCTCCTCTTGAACCTCCAGTTCCACCTAGTTCAACCTCTGTAGAATCTCCTGTTGTTGCGGTGGCGGGATCAGTGGCGGCTGCGGCGGCTGCTGCTGCGGAGGTTGAGGAGGTGGCAGGTATGGATACCCAAAAGCTTGGTACCCAGATTGGTGTGAAGCTGCGTAGGGCCCTTCAGGGTGAAGAGCATTGTAGTTGACCGCTACGAGATAAGGGTCAACATCGGGGGCATTGTAGTAGTTGTACCCCAGGTAGGTTGGCTGCTCAAAAGGGTTATACGCCGCTGCACCGGCGTAGGAAGGAATTGGGTTATCATAACCCACTGGTGGTGGTGCGACCGGAGCTGAGTTGACTTCTGAGACGGGGTTTGAAGGCCCACCCATCTGCGGGTCTTCATATAGTGGCGGGTAGTGACTGCCACTGGAATGTTGAGAGGTGCTGAAGTGGAATCCCCCTCGCACGGACATCCGTGCTCCTGTTCTCCTACGCCTAGGTGGTTCCGGAGGCGGCTGCTGCTTTGGTGGCGGTGGCATGACCGCCTGGAAACGTGAATCCTCAGAGGGATCCTGCTGCTGCTGCTGAGATGGGTTGAAAGGGGGAGTAAACTCCCAGTTGTATGTGGCAAACCTTGCTTCATAGCTGTCTGGGCCACGATAAGGTGATCCATGAAAAGATTACCCATCTGAAATCTCTATGGGATGCGTGGGCGTCCCAGTTGGTGGCTCGGTAGGATCCGGATCTTCGTCCATATCCATCTCTTGATCACCAGAAAAATGATCTTCTGGTCCCAATGGGTTATAACCCATTGATTCTTCACTCACGTTTGCTGGATTAAACCGACTCTGAAAGTAGGGGGTTGGGTCTTGGAAGGCCCGGTGCGATCCCGATCGTTGCAACGGGAGGTAGGAGTGGTGAGAGTTATTGGGCTCATTTTCTGATTGTGTCCCAAAGGAATGGTGGTAAGAAGGCGAAGAGCTAAGCGAGACAGATCGCCTCGCGGGTTCCAAATACGTCCTCCAGTCTTCTTGAGGACTAGTGCTCATGGTTCCTGACGGAGTTCGCCGGTGTGAAGGTCCGGCCTCATGATCGTTAAAAGCAGGGAATGGCGCCTTGCCTCGTCCTCCTCGTCTGAATCATGGCGGCATTTTTGTTGATCCTATCAATACAATCAAAAGAAACAAACAAAAGAAAGCAATAAGATTAGGATTAGTCCTATGTTGTTAACCTAGACTCGGAGATCAAGGAATGTGCAAACTGTGTCATTGAGATTAAACATAAAAGACTAGTGTTTAATTCACTCAATGTTGGCTCTGATACCAACCTGTCACACCCCGATATTCCACGTATTACCGGTGGGCCCGGTGGGGAGTATCGTGACGTAGTTGATATCATCATAGTCAAATAATCACAGTTCAATGCACAGCGGGAGTCTAAAGGTAATAATATTACAAACCGATTCGAAAGTAACATTTAATATTACAACTTGTAAAAGGATCCACAGGCGGATCTAAAACGAAAGAAATATTGTTCAACAGATTTTTAAGCATCTAAAGCTTGCAAGACTCTTTATTCGACACTAGGAGTAGCCAGTCAATTTCGCTTAGTACCTGCACTTAACCTTTTTGGAAAATACGTCAGTTTACACTGGTAAATACAATTAACCGACTCATTTTGAAAATGTTTAAGAAAATTGATTTAAATGCACAAGGCACAAATAATCTTTTAAAACTTGGGATAATTATTTAAAAATAATCTTGTAAAAGGATTATATGTTTGTCATACGTTCAGTAGCCCGGGTTAGAAGTACCAGGTTAAAAGATTAATAGACACACCACATAATATACCCACAGCGAGTTATTCTCAACAAGCGGGTTTATCTTTTTACATACGCACCGGCAGGTGTATGCCTACACCCCGTGCTTAAGTTGTGGCCATTTCAATGAATGAGCCGAGGATATCCAGGACATGGTCATTAATCCCCCCAAAGGCTTAAAACAAACAAAACAGATTAAACGGGTTATCTCAATGATTTAACCATTATACGATTAAAGATTCAATACCCGACCAAGCGGTATTATAAATACCCTACACCAAGCCCGTATAAGGGAAAATAAGTTAAAAGTATTTACCTGGGCTAAAATATAAATTTTAATCCCAGCCGTATACAAAGCAGCAAGTACGGTAGCTTTTACTGGTCTCCTAAATCTGGAACGAAGGTTTTAATAACCTATTAGATTCCTAACGAGTCTTACTTAAGTTAAAACTTAGACTGGTTAGTTTTAAAGAAAGGCTTACGGTTCAAAACGCAAGATTAAGCGAAGACCGGATTAGAATTTGATTTAGACCCGACAAGTATGAAGACTTGTATAATATGGTTAAACTAAATACATTCTGGATTTTGAGGTAAAAATGATAAGGTTCCCGTTTCTGTCAACTTATGCAAACTAGTCACATAAACCGCACCGAACGTGAAAAATGCATAACGGGTAACCAATGAGTTATGGAAAGGTTTCCTAAGTTAATATGCTTAAAATGTTCTATGATATAAGTAGGATACCTTCCATTATGCCCAAAACGAATTTAAAATCAGTTTAAGCCCCGTAAGGGTATTTTGGTCATTTTAAAGCTTATAAAAGAGGTTAAATGACAATCTGAGGTTCTGGTCTAAAAAGATCAGTAAAAATATTTATTTTTGCAAGTCATAACAGTAAGATATTGTATATAAGTGAAATTTGACATTTATGACCAAACTATGCACCGTAGGGGCATTTTGGTCATTTCACATAAGCTTTAAGGGTCAATTCTAGAAATCTGAGTTTAAAAATTTTACTTACTGTTAAAGTATAAAAATTTACTTATAATATCAGTAGATAATGAGTTTTAGGTGTCAAATATAATTTTAACCCAAACTATGCGTTTAAAAAAAGCGTAAAAGTCGGTATTTGACGATTTTTGGGTTATTTAAAGAAATCTGAGTTTTTGATCAGTTTATAAAGCTCAAAATATTTTATTTAACATATGAAATCAGTAGCAAAAGGTTTGGCATCAAAATGTTATGTAAAACTTATTTTATCCAAGAAAAGGGCAAGTTTGTGAATACCGAATTTACTTTAAAACTCTATAATATAATCAGTTTAAAATTCAATAAAAATTTCCAAAAATCCCTAAATATTATATTACATCAGTGGGTAAAAGGTTTGGTGTCAAAATTTTGGTTTAAATAGGTTTTATGTTGAAAATGCCGTTTAATTAATAAAAAGGCTTTCATTTACGATATTGAGCATAACTCCTAATTTAGACCATAAACTGATGTCAAACTTTTAGGACATGTTTATAAATTAGTAACAAAGGTTTTTGTCCTCTCACATTTTCAAAAATCTCGTTTTTATATCAAAAGGGCATAATGGTCAACTTTTAAGCAAATAACGGAGACATGCAATGAATCGGATTACTAAGGAACCAGGTTGTATATGTCACATCCCGACCACGTAAAACAACAAAGCGTGGCAGAAACGTCGGGGAGTGTTGTAACAGAATTATCGTTTCATAACCATGGATACAAAAAGTGTTTCGTTTTATTGATAATATTAAGCATTAACATTGTTTTAACACATAACAAACAAGTTTTATATCAACTATCAATGTTTTATGTCACTAAGGCCTCTTCCAGATCCTATGTGACGCATGCATCCTAGAACGTCAATCAAGCAACAACACCTGAAACATATGTAAAAACAAAGTCAGCAAAGAAATGTTGGCGAGTACATAGGTTTTATAAGAGTATCGGAATCGTGGCTTTGTTTACATGTTGCAGTACTTTATTAGACTTCAAGAGTCAAAAAACAAACCTCGTTTTGAAAAGCGTATTGCAACATAATTAACCAACTCAAACCAAATGGGTTATCGTTTATAAAATCTCGTAGCCATGATTCTTAACCCAAAAAACACTTATGTTTTAGAAAAACCATTTTGTAAAACATCTCGTAAAAACTCGTTAATAAAACTCGTATATTATTTCGAAAACATCGTTGAGTGACATCGTTTCAATATTGTTTACCCAAGTGAACTAAATAACGCCACGGTATGTAATATGTTGAAAACACTTATATATAAGAAGTACCAGCAGCGTATCTACCATGTTTTCACCACATTACACACGTCCCGTTATCTAAACACTAGCCAAAAACCAATCGTTTACCCAAATCGTTTAACATCGTTTCCAAATCGTTCACTCGTTTTAATTGTGAAAACTTATACATAGTCGTCTCGCTAATAACATTCAAACCTTCGTGACTCGACTACCTCGTTCCTCGCTTCTCGTATTAACAAACCCCCAAAGGATAAGTTAATAATTACAGATTCAGTCGTTACCCAACAACACCCACACATAACCATGGGTATAGTGAAATAACGGGATTTGTCAGATCCTATGGTACCATAACCTAATACTGGTCGGTTCGGCCAAAATTAATGAATGTCATTCGTTATGTAACTACAACCAACAAGTTCGTTCACATTATCGAAATCGTTATTAGTTTAGTATAAATCGTTTTAATCGTTTTTGAAATTATCGTTAACACCTTGAAAACATTATGTACATATGAATCACCCCAAAACATTTGAAAACAGTAAAATAGGGGAACTATGTACTCACATGTAGTGCAAGGTATCCTCAATCAATAGTACTTCAACAAACTCGAGTAAACCAGAGAAATCAAGCAGCACTTTAGTAATCGAACCACTAGTCAAACAATAGACGCCTAAATCGGAAGATCAGACCGAATGAGGTCTTGCAACCCAAATGAGTGTTGGAACTCATATGATATGGTTTAACAAAGCCTACATCCTAAATCGGAACCTAACCTAAGTGCTTTCGACCCATCGTGACCCATTAAGGTAGCTTATGCTACTTTAACGCGTCGTGCGCGCAAACGCGCGTTCGAGACGTCTAACTAGTCCTATGACAAGTATTATATGTCTATACAAGTTTAATGATGTTGTATAATCAGTTATGTGACAAAATTTTAGGTTACATATGCTTAATTACCAATTATGCATGAAAAGGGCATTTTGGTCATTTACCTAAGGCATATAAACTACTTATCATACAACCATCTAAACTAGGTGACCATAAGGTATAACCTCGGAAGGTTATTCCCTATGCTACTATGGTCACCTAATGTGTTTGGTCGGATCCTAATGATCGACCAAACGGGTCGGGTTCGAAAGTATAAGCGATTGATTAGATCGCTTACCTTTACGACCCTATATAAGCACTAAACTAAAAGTGACGAGCTAAGCATGTTAAAACATGCTTAACTAAGTTAGAAAACATGCTTTGATATTAAAACAAACGGTTTTGATATCCTAAAGTAGTTTGGTTACAAAATACGCGTAAATGCGCATTTTGGCCGAAACTTCGACTCGTCACTGAGCCTAGATAACGTGGTAATCAGTAGGTATAGTCACTAGGGGCTATAACCATCGTGATTACACTCACGTTATGAAGTTCAAACGAACTTCACATTGACCATAAACTGGTCAATACAGAAAGTCAAACGCAGTTTGACTTTAACGCTAAAACGAATGAAAAGAACGAAAGAACACTTACAGAAGGTCCCCGCAAGATTTGATTCCGATTTTTCTCTCAGGTAGGAAGCATATACTTCTACTTAGATATCATAAATCAGATTTCAAATTGTGGGTTTTGAAGTGAAATGGATGGGGTATATATAGGATTTCTAGAACCGTTAAGATCGTTCCTCGAAAACTGAGCTTTGATCTGGACCTTATATGTGTGCCCATGGTTTTCTAAAACCATGGGAGCCCCTAATATGGACTATGTTCATTGAATACCAGCCCATGGTTTTGCAAAACCATGGGTTAAAACCATCAACACTTCAAAATGGACTAGGTTCATTGAATCTGCTAGAAATTTCAAAAATGGTCCCTACACTTGTAAAACTTGAGTTTTTTGGCAATTTTAAGTCCCGTTAACCCTATTTCAAGGCTATAAAATAAGGTTAAAGTATAGGGAACTTAAAATATGCTCAAAAACATCTCGGATGTCGGTTCGTTTGGTCGTACGGTTGCGTTATTCGCTTAATTACGACGGAAGTCGTAACGAACGCAAAAACGATCCAAATTAAGCGACGAATGGAATTTTATCATGCCAAACACTAAAATAAAATATTTTAATGCTTACATAAATTTTGGGATGTCCGGATGTATTCAGAACGTAAGTTATGCGCGAAAATGTAAACTTATGCACTTTTTGACGCTTATAGTCCCTGAATGAGCATAAAGTTTATTTTAGCATACCAAACCCCTCAAAGCCTATTTCTAAGCTATGTAAAGGTTATTTAGGGTATGTTTAACTTATGATCAAGTTCCGGAATGTTCGTTACTATACAAATCGGCATAGTTTCGCAATTTGACACAAATAGTCCCTGCGATCGAACAAAGTTGATTTCGACACACCAAACCATTCAAAACTTATTTCTAAGTTATGTGGAGGTTATTTAAGGTATGTTAAGCCTAGGTCACTATTCCGGAGTGTTTTCCGCGTTATACTGACTGCGTTTAAGCACCAGTTTGCGTATAATCTTCCAGAAAGCGATTTAGAGCTTGAAATTGGAATCGAATCAAATTGTAAAATCACTAAACACAGTTACACATATAATAACACCAAAACACATATAATAACACCAAAGCACATTGTTTTATTAATAATCATCATTGTTTTACATCGTACATCGATTACAGAACACAGTTGTCACAGTATAACTCCAGAGGGTTATATTAACCTATAATATGGTCCTAAAGGAACCCTAAGGCATATCTATACTAAGCTAAATCGGGTCAGAACTGAAAGTCAAAGCAAAAGTCTACTTTTGCGACTTTCGGTTTCGAACCGAGCCTAAACTCGGAATTGTCAGGTTGAACATGCTTAGACGTGTTCTTACATTATTTACCAAGTTATTTTAGTGTTAAAACATGTTTCATAAATTCTACATTATCAGTTATGAATTTATTTGCAAAAATAGCTCCTGTTGACTTTTTCAATATTAAGTTTGATCCGACAATTGACCAAGTTAGAGTGATAATCAGTGGGTGCCATTTTAAGGGTTTATTACCCACATAATTACCAACTCATAACCACTTTCAATTCGAAAAATGGCTGGACCATTAGTGATTAATCACTAAGTCAAAACTTAATTACGATGACTTTGACTTTTGGTCATTAAACTAATAAAACTTGAACTTAATGAGCTAAGAACACTTACAATTGTCCTTAGCATGAATTTGGAACCTAAGAAAACTTGCTTGAACTACAGGAAGCTCCAGAGGAAGCAATATGAAATGATTCTTGAGAATGTGCAAATGATCAAATGAAATGAGAGCCTTTATATAGCAAATTTCCATCTCTTGTGATCAATCCACATGTCCCTATATGATCCCGGATGCACCCAGGTGTCCCCTATGCATGAAAATCTGTTGGCTTAATCCCTGGTATCGAATTCAGGCTTTCTAAGGCGGTGGAACTGGCTGGACATGCAGCTGTCCACATCTTTCTGCAACTGGCACTTCTACGCGGGCCGCGTAGACTCCTTAAGAGTCTTACGCGGGCCGCGACACTCCTAGGCTACCGGAAACAAACTTTCAGACTTGGCAGTTTTGGTCCCTGGTCCTTCTAAAATTGATTTAACTTTCGTTTATTGCACTTTTAACCCCCAAATTTAACTTTTAAGGGTCTTGATTCCTTGATCTCTCCTTGGAGAAATCAGACCCGGAATTACCCTAAAAATGTCCATGAACTTTCTGTTGTGTTTTTAATTCTTTCAAAACTTGTTTAAACTTATCAAACTTGAGTCAAACTCATCTCAAACCTATGTCCTAATGCTTACAACCTATCTTGTGGTTGGTTAAGCTTAAAAACAAGGTTGAGACATACAAAATCAGAGGTTAAACCTCAAATAAATTCTGTTTTGATTAGGGTTTTAACCCGCAAGTCATGTTCAAGCTTCAACTTGATGTAGGAGTGATTATGGAACAACTTGGGTTTTTCCAACTTAAAATCCCCACATGATTTGATGATTTCTCATAGCTTAGATTGTTTATATTATTGTACTAATCTTAGTTCATGACCCTCCTTGTTTGTTCTTACAACAAGTGTAGTGGTGAACGCATACGAGGTGCCTAAATGAAAGCTTGTTCTTCCTACCTCCTACATGACTTCTATGACACATTTTGAGGTACCTAAATGAAGATGTAATCTTCTACCTCATGCTTGAAATACTTGAACATTTGGACTTATTGATATACATACTACATAACCTAAATAATACCTATGTACATTCGAACCTTTGATATTGAAATCATGTTCAATTGTCAAAGTAGTAGAATATCATCTAAGACCTAAACCTTGTTATGATTCTAATGAGTGTTCAACTCATGAAAACATTATAACCCTTGTGGTTTCATAGTGTCATACAAGTGTTATGTGTCGAGGATGATTATTTTGATATAATACATTCATGACGTTTTAATTCCGAATCCTTAATCTTCCGATTTTCCCGAACTCATACACTTTGTTCCTTTGTGTAGAAAGACACGGTGTTCCCACTTCCTAATCAACCACAACCCACTCGCGGGATTACCAAGTAGAAGACTTGCAAAACCGTGAGTATACTTGCAACCCCCTTTTTATGTTTACCACTTTTTGGGGTGTAACATGTTACCTTATTTAAACACACTTAAACTTATTCTTTATGCAATGCACAAAACAATCCTTATACATGAATACTATGTTATGATACTTGATGCTTACGTGGACCATACTTATGTGATATGTTTTAGTCATTAGCTTTCACGAGCCTCCATTTGACATGTATAGCGCTATAGGAGTAACGCACCGCCCCCCTTAAACTTGTGGTCATGTTGAGTTGAATTAATTAAACTTTCTTGCGTAAAGTGAGGTTGGCTAGAAATATTGCATGCCACGCTAGGTTGATCTCGTATAGACTAAGTTGCCATGTGGATTCGTTTTAAACTTTTATACTTATACTTATGCTTAAACTTGTATACTTGATGCGTGCGAAGTGTTATATATATTAGGTGTATATTTTAAGCCCTTTTTAACACTTATTTTAGCCAAGTTTTAAATTTATAAAACACGATATTTCACTAACACTAAACACACATATGGGCAAGTGCACCCATCGTTGAGTGTAGTATAGCGTTGGTAAGATACCGAGGTCGTCCAAGGACACAAGAGCTTTTAGTACCGGTTTATCCTCAACGTCTAACCAAAACAAAAGTTTAGAAAAATGTTTTAAACTAAGAAAAATAAAACTAACTAAAATGCTGAAAATAAAAGTAAAAATAAAAACAGATAGACAAGATGAATCACTTGGTTCCGACTCGTATCTAGTATAACCTTTGATTATTTCCGCACTTTTGCACATAATTAAGAGATTATCTTAGTTATTGTAGTAGGCCCCTCTTTTGAAGGTGACGTTACCCTCACCCCAGTAGTTTGAGTCAGCAGGGATACAATCCTAAAGGGGTGGATTATTGGAAGATAATGAATTAAGTTATTAATGCAGTATTGTGGTAGGCCTCGCTTTTGGCGGTGACGTTACCCTCGACTAAGTAGTCTGAGTCAGCAGGGATACAGTCCTAAATAGCCGGGTTATAGTATTAATAGTAGTTAACTTATGAGGGGATCAAAGAGTTTGGACCCCCGCCATCCAATACCGTGAAGTATTGAAGGAGGACCTACTAAATTTGACCCAGGTCCATTGCAGGACCTCTAAACGCTGAACAATGGCAAGACCTTTACCAAACCGTTCCCTTAACCCCCTACCAGGTAGCCAACATACCTCCATATAGACCGTGGAGATATGAATGGTGAAAATCCTTTATTTTATATAGACAGTAAAATAATGCCAAGACACCACGGACAAACGATAAGGAAAGATCACCTTCAACATAAGTAACTAGTTATTAAAGTCATTAATACAAAACCAAATAAAAAGTGCAAAAGATTAGAAATAAAAAGTATTATACTAGACACTTTGTCTTCACCAAGTGATGTAAGAGACTTAGGCAAACATGGCCTTGATTGTCAAGAACTCTTACGATCAATCTTGGATCCCGAGACGACTCACACACTCTATGATGGACAATGGATGATGGTGGTGGATGATGGTGTTGTGATGGTGGTGGGTGGTGGATGAAGTGTGAGAGAGGTGGTGTGCCAAGGGATGAGATGAAATGAATCCAAGCACTCCTATTTATAGGCTGAACAGAGAGCTGGGCACGCCCCCGTGTCCGCTGGACACGGCCCCGTGCCCGTCTGACACTCTCTCTCCTCATTAATTGTAATTCGCAATTACAATAAATGCGCCTGCTGTACTTTCGACACGCCCCCGTGTCCGCTGAGCACGGCCCCGTGATGGGCAATAGAAGCTTCTATAAGTTTGTCTTTTCTGCTGCTTCTTGGGCACGGCCCCGTGCTGGCTGAGCACGGGGCGTGTTCAGCCTTCTGTTTTCTCTATTTTGCTTTGGAAGGTGCCGTTGAGGGTTCGGGCAGTCCACTAATGTTCCTTTTCTTGTATTTATGTTGGATTTAGCTGTCTTTTTGCGTTTTTGAGCTCATTTAATCCTGAAAATACAAAAGGAAGACAAAAACACTCTTTTTCCAATATTAGTACTAAAAAGGGGTTAGTTTTATGCCTCATTTGATGTAATTTATATGTTGCATTTTACACACATCAAATACCCCCACACTTGAACTTTTGCTTGTCGTCAAGCAAAACTCTTTAATATGTGGCTTACACTCCCAAATGGAATAGGTAGAAGAGAAGGTTTTGGGCTTGTCATAGAGTGTCGGGATTTCCAAGATCTTTTTGGGTTTTATTTTTATTTATTTACACTCCTATTCGTAATGATTTATTTAGAACTGTTCATAAAAGAAATTACTTATTTGGGCATAACATGCCTTTTTAAAATTCTATTTATATACAAGTTCACATACCTCGCGGGGAAATCACTCACACTCGGCCGAAGGTGTATTTTTAGTGAATCACTCGAGAGCGGCACGGAACTTATTCCTACCATAGGCTTGCCAAGAAATCAATCCTCCTCCTTTTTAACTTTTTTACCTTTGTAGATATCAAGAGGACTTTGTGGGTTAAGGGTTGGCTAGGGTTAAAGGTAGGTGGTTGGGTTAGTGGTTAGTAGAAAAAGGGCTAAAAGCGTAACAAGTGTCGGTTTTCGTATTTTTGCAACTTTTTATTTTTAATGAAGCTTTTATTCAAACAAAGTTATTTTTGATTACTTTGTTTGTTTATTTTCTTTTTGCTTCATTATAAATATTTTTTTTTTCACGAAGAACCGAACTTGTTACTAAAATAAAGGGTTAAAAATGAAAAAGGTTTTGGTGGGTGAAAGGGTTTTTGTTTTGGGTGATCAAACGAAAAGGTTTAGGCTCAAAGGGGCTAACTAGGGGGGTTTTTGGGTAGGTGGTAAAAGAAAAAAAGAAAAATAATGGTGTAGAAATGAAAAAGGGGTTAGTCCTAATGCCTCCATCATTTACTTACTCGGGTTTAAGTTGATAAGGACCGGGAATGTATTGTCATGGCAAGTTCTAGAGTCGTAAGAACCAAGCGGCTATTCACACAAGAAACGAAAAATGAGCATTTAGTCAAATGATATGGAATTGTGTGCTCAATAAAGGCTCAAAACTCACTTTTGTGGGAATGGGTTTTTATGTGATCAAGTATATATAATCAAATTTTAAATAAGTTTGTCATGCCTTTTCATAATTTTCTTATGTTGGTTCTTTTTATCACTACGCTATCGGTTGTAAATTTGTAAAAATATAACCTTTTTAAGAACTTGATTTTCCCGAGTTAAACCTAGACAAGTAAAAAAAATGAAATTTTTGAAAAAAAAAAAAAAATTTGGGGTGATTAGCGGTTCCAATAGAGTTTTGTGTAAGGCTTGTATTTAGGACTTGCAAAATTCAAGGTTTTAGCATCCCCCCCACACTTAAATTACACATTGTCCTCAATGTGTCCCAAAAATAAATTTTTAGGTTGATTAGATGTGTAAAATAGTGTTTAAAAAGCAAAAATTTGTGTTACTGGGCACTGAACACGGCCCCGTGTTATCCGGGCACGGCCCCGTGTTCAAGTGCCAGTAACAAAATTGAAATAAGAGAAACAGAAGTCTGGACACGGGGGCGTGTTGGGTGAACACGGCCCGTGTCCAGTTACCTGTACTGGGCGTTTTCTGCAGATGGTTCGACACGGGGCCGTGTTGGTTGGGCACGGCCCGAGTTGAACCTTCTGAAATGGAGAAAATTTGTCGGGTTGCCTCGTTCTTGTGCATGGGATCATTTTTCTCGTTCCCCTTTTCATCCTTTACCGCCATGAGTGTGTTTTATTCCTGAAAATTAAACTAACTAGAAAACATAAAAACTAATCTAAATTAAACTAAGGATAGTTCCGTGGAATGCCTCCATGGTGCGCCACGTTTATAAGGGTCCTTGGCTAGACCCAAAGCCTGGTCATATGTTACCCAAGTGGGATGTGTTGCATCCCATGTTACACCGTCGGAGAGCATCATCCAAACTTGAGTCTATGACCTTCATGTAGTTGACCGGATCTTCTTCCTCTACTCGCTTTCCACATTCAAATTTCACTTCCTCATCCCCAAACTTCAATGTTAGAGTTCCGTCATTCATATCCACCACTGCTTGAGCGGTGGCTAGAAATGGCCTCCCGAGGATGAGAGGGACCTCGGTGTCTTCTTCCATGTCTAGGATGACAAAGTCGGTTGGAAAGACGAATTTGTCGACCTTGACTAACAAATTTTCGGCGACACCATGTGGGAATTTGACGGACCTGTCGGCGAGTTGTATGCTCATCTTTGTCGGGCTTGTTGTTCCTAGGCCGAGTCGCTTGAACATTGAGGTGGGCATGAGGTTGATGCTAGCCCCAAGATCAGCTAAAGCATTTCGGACGGGGGACTCCCCAATCGAGCAAGGGATTGTGAAGCTCCCGGGGTCGATTTTCTTTTGTGGAAGTTTGTTGAGTACTAGAGCTGAGCATTCTTCGCCTAAGTTAACTAATTGCAATGATTCAATTTTCCTTTTGTGAGTGAGGAAATCCCTCATGAATTTTGCATATTTAGGCATTTGGGTAAGGACCTCCATAAAAGGAACATTAACATGCAATTGTTTTAGTAAACTTTCGAACTTTGCGAATTGCTCATCGGTCTTTTGACGATTTAACCTACCGGGGTACGGAATTGGAGGAGTCTTGGTGGGCTCTTGATTTGGTATAGAAGCCTTTTCTGGCGCAGGAGGAGTTATAGGCTGGCTAGAATGGCTTCTTTCATTTGGTGGCAATGGAGCATCCTCGGGACCCACGGTTCGATTTCTTAAGGTGATGAGATATACTTGTGCCTTTGGGTTCGTTTCGGTATTACTAGGTAACGCGCCTTGTGGTCTCTCGGAGAAATTTTGAGCTAGTTGATTTAATTGTTTTTCAACGTTCTGAATGCTAGCTTGTTGATTTCTAAAATTTGATTCCAATTGTTGGAATCGATCCGAGTTTTTCTTTTCAGTGTCAGAGATGAGGCGAGATACCGTATCTTCAAGCCTTTCTCTTCCACCTTGTTGTTGAGAAAAATTTTGCTGTTGTTGAAAATTAGTTCTTTGGTTTTGTTGGTTACTACTATTGCCGGGATCTCTCCAACCAAGGTTTGGGTGGTTACGCCATCCTTGGTTGTAGGTACCCGTTGGAGGACCCGACGGCCTAGGTCTATTATCCAAGTAGTTTACCGTTTCAGTTTGTTCATCTAATTCTTTCATACAACTCCAATTTTCATGTGACCCACCACACCCTTCACAAGCCATAACCGAGGCCGTTTTTGTCATTTCTAGCCTTTTGATTTTTGAAGAGAGGGCCTCGATTTGGGCTTGTAAAGAGGTGCTTTCATCAACCTTATGGGCGCCCGGGGCAATAGATTTATTACCCCGGGGAGTGTGCCATTGAAAATTGGTTTGAGCAATTTCCTCAATTTGGTTATATATTTCGTTCGGGCGACGATTACCTAAGAGTCCCCCGGAGCTTGAATCAAGTGTTTGTCTTGTGTGTGGCAACAATCCATTGTAGAAAGTGGATACTTGTTGCCATACCGCTAGACCATGGTGAGGACACTTTCTTAGAAGCTCCTTGAACCTTTCCCAAGTTTCATATAAGGATTCCCCATCCTCTTGTGAGTATGTATTAATTTCAGTCATTAATTTAGCCGTTTTAGCAGGAGGGAAATACTTATATAAAAACTTTTGGGCGAGTTCATCCCAGGTGTTTACCGAACCAGCTGGGAGGGTGTTAAGCCAAGCCTTAGCTCGGTCTTTTAGTGAAAAAGGAAACATACGAAGGCGGATGGCGTCGTTGGATGCTCCATTGATCCGAAAGGTATCACATATTTCTAAGAAGTTAGTAATATGTAGATGGGGATCCTCGTCTGCAAGCCCGTGGAAGGTTGCGGAGTTTTGGAGCATTTGTATCAAATGCGGCCGAAGTTCGAAGTTGTTGGCCTCGACATTCGGGGCATTGATAGCGGCGCCAAGATTGCCTACGGTAGGCCGTAGGAAATCCATGAGGGTGCGTTGGTCCGCCATTGGAAGTGGGTCCCCCGAAGCTTTCTCTTGATTTTTAGCTTTTAGTCTTTTTCTGAGAAAGCGCTCGGGTTCTTCTAGTATGTCTCTACTAGAACTGGAGCTCATGCACTACGTAGGATGTTCAAATGTGGCGCCTGGGTTCCAAGTCCTGCAACAAAAACAGAAAAGAACGCTGGTCAGAATGTTCACCACGGCCCCGTGCTCAATGAACACGGCCCGTGTTCAGAGGCGCAGTAATTGATTTCTGGATCCCTGTTACTGGGAGTTGGACACGACCCCGTGTTGCACCGACACGGCCCCGTGTTCAGCTCTCTGTAACTCAGAAAATAAAAACTGCCAGGGATGATTGCTGGGCACGGCCCGTGTCTGACCGGGCATGGCCCGTGTTGAGCGCTGCAGAAGCTGAAAAACTAAGAAAATCCTAAAAAAATAAAAAGAAAAATAAAAGATGATTAGGCCGTTGATTCCTAACTTTCTTAAAATCCTTGTGTCCCCGGCAGCGGCGCCAAAAACTTGATGCGTGCGAAGTGTTATATATATTAGGTGTATATTTTAAGCCCTTTTTAACACTTATTTTAGCCAAGTTTTAAATTTATAAAACACGATATTTCACTAACACTAAACACACATATGGGCAAGTGCACCCATCGTTGAGTGTAGTATAGCGTTGGTAAGATACCGAGGTCGTCCAAGGACACAAGAGCTTTTAGTACCGGTTTATCCTCAACGTCTAACCAAAACAAAAGTTTAGAAAAATGTTTTAAACTAAGAAAAATAAAACTAACTAAAATGCTGAAAATAAAAGTAAAAATAAAAACAGATAGACAAGATGAATCACTTGGTTCCGACTCGTATCTAGTATAACCTTTGATTATTTCCGCACTTTTGCACATAATTAAGAGATTATCTTAGTTATTGTAGTAGGCCCCTCTTTTGAAGGTGACGTTACCCTCACCCCAGTAGTTTGAGTCAGCAGGGATACAATCCTAAAGGGGTGGATTATTGGAAGATAATGAATTAAGTTATTAATGCAGTATTGTGGTAGGCCTCGCTTTTGGCGGTGACGTTACCCTCGACTAAGTAGTCTGAGTCAGCAGGGATACAGTCCTAAATAGCCGGGTTATAGTATTAATAGTAGTTAACTTATGAGGGGATCAAAGAGTTTGGACCCCCGCCATCCAATACCGTGAAGTATTGAAGGAGGTCCTACTAAATTTGACCCAGGTCCATTGCAGGACCTCTAAACGCTGAACAATGGCAAGACCTTTACCAAACCGTTCCCTTAACCCCCTACCAGGTAGCCAACATACCTCCATATAGACCGTGGAGATATGAATGGTGAAAATCCTTTATTTTATATAGACAGTAAAATAATGCCAAGACACCACGGACAAACGATAAGGAAAGATCACCTTCAACATAAGTAACTAGTTATTAAAGTCATTAATACAAAACCAAATAAAAAGTGCAAAAGATTAGAAATAAAAAGTATTATACTAGACACTTTGTCTTCACCAAGTGATGTAAGAGACTTAGGCAAACATGGCCTTGATTGTCAAGAACTCTTACGATCAATCTTGGATCCCGAGACGACTCACACACTCTATGATGGACAATGGATGATGGTGGTGGATGATGGTGTTGTGATGGTGGTGGGTGGTGGATGAAGTGTGAGAGAGGTGGTGTGCCAAGGGATGAGATGAAATGAATCCAAGCACTCCTATTTATAGGCTGAACAGAGAGCTGGGCACGCCCCCGTGTCCGCTGGACACGGCCCCGTGCCCGTCTGACACTCTCTCTCCTCATTAATTGTAATTCGCAATTACAATAAATGCGCCTGCTGTACTTTCGACACGCCCCCGTGTCCGCTGAGCACGGCCCCGTGATGGGCAATAGAAGCTTCTATAAGTTTGTCTTTTCTGCTGCTTCTTGGGCACGGCCCCGTGCTGGCTGAGCACGGGGCGTGTTCAGCCTTCTGTTTTCTCTATTTTGCTTTGGAAGGTGCCGTTGAGGGTTCGGGCAGTCCACTAATGTTCCTTTTCTTGTATTTATGTTGGATTTAGCTGTCTTTTTGCGTTTTTGAGCTCATTTAATCCTGAAAATACAAAAGGAAGACAAAAACACTCTTTTTCCAATATTAGTACTAAAAAGGGGTTAGTTTTATGCCTCATTTGATGTAATTTATATGTTGCATTTTACACACATCAATACTCGCCTTTGCTTTTGCATTGAATTGTATCTTAAACATGTTACAGGTTGATGATGACGATGCTATGAAAAGAAGTAGCGTTGATGCCTAGATACACATATAGACGTTTAGGTTTAATATGTTGTATCAATTTTTGCTTATGTTGTTATGTACTTCTTTGAACTTGTTGTACTTGAACTTCTTGTAATTTTGACAATTTTACTTTATGAAATGAAATCGGTTTATTAAATATTGTCACAAATGGCGTTATGATGTCTCTAGCAATCTTCACACTTCGTCTCATCCCGATGTTTCCGCCATTGGTTGGGGTGTGACAGATTGGTATCAGAGCCATAACTATAGGGAATTAGTAGGAACCACATTTTTGACCATTATCGTTTCACGCTTAAAACTTTATGCTTCCTTCCTTGCTCATTTCTCTTCTTTTGGTCTTAATACTTACATTATGTCTTTACTAAGACATTTTACACAATACACTTGAAGACTTGAAGTCACACTTTATACAAAAGAGATGAGTTTACCAAAATAGGCGTAAAACCCACAATTTGGTGAACGACTCTCATTCCGCTTATTCATTATTTTGCACGAAACTTCGCCATTAAGCTAGGAGTGAAATCCACATCTTAATGGTAAGTTTCCAATTCAAACTCTAGTGGACCCTCATCATAGTGTCGAAATTATATTTTGACCCGACGAGTACCAACCACATTAGGGTACGAAATCGTCAAGTTAGGGGTGAAACCCGCACCTTGTCAATTAAGTCCCATTCCTCGATTTTCGTTCTCGCCAAAGTTTCGATTGTTTCAATCGATTAGAGACGTGTAGTAACTGGAAGGGTAAGATACCGTTAATCGCTTCTCGACGAGAATATCTTATCTATAGGCCAAAGCACGTTTCTCTAATTTGAAAGGGCTTTCGATTCACTTTGGAATAGTCGACGTTTCTCTACCCGAAACAATCCTACGTTTTATGAGCCTCTCTTTTATGTGATTCAATTTATATGTGATTTCATACTTGTTACCTCGTTCGTTTCAAAACCGTTACACAATTCGCACGTCTAGCGCAATCAAGAACAATAATAATTCTCGTGAACAACTAAATTTATACTCTTTTCACGCACTTATACGTGTTTATACTTGTTGATTACTTGTTGAAATCATGCTAACTATGTGAACCATACGTGTTACATCATGCTTACATGCTTAAACTTGCAAACTTATTTTGAATTTATGATCAAGTCTCATCCATTCCTTCTCTTTCGATTCTTAGATGTCGTCCAGCGGTGCATCAAAGAAGACCAAGTCAAAGAAGGGTTCGACCTCCAACGCCAATTCCAACCCCAAGTCACAAAGGGATTGCATGAAATTCATGGCCAAGCAAATGGCTAAGGTCCTACCTGACATTTTTAGCAAGATTCATCCAAACGCCGACTCTCCGCATGGCTCTGTCAACTCAAAGGCAGAAAAACCCAAGTCAACCTTCCAATTCAAGCAATTCATGGCTTGCAAACCTTTAGAGTTTACCGGCAAAGATGGCGCCACCGCCATGATGAACTGGTTCGACGCAATTGAGCTTACCTTCTTGCAAAGTGGTTGTCCTGACGAGCTACGAACCTTGAATGCAACTGGAGTCTTCCGCTCGAGGGCACTCGAGTGGTGGACCACCGAACACAACAAAAAGGGGAAACGATGTTGCACATGCGTTACCTTGGGACGAGCTTAAGCAACTTATGAAAGATCACTTTTGTCCTCCCCACGAACTCCAAAAGTTGGAGAACGAATTTTGGAACCTCACTCAGAAAGGGAGCGACATGGATGGTCTGATTACACGCTTCAAACAACTAAGTGTCCTCTGTCCTGGACAAGTCGACTCCGTCCCCAAAACCATAGCCAAGTTCATTCACTGTGTTGCACCTTCCTTGACCAATCACCTTGCCTCTGCTAATCCTAAGACCATAGAGGAAGCCTACGCCATAGCCACCGAACTTAACAACAACTGCATTCTCCATGGAACCTATGACAAGGTTTCAATGAAGAATGCACGTCAAGCTATCACCGATGCTGCCACTGTTGAACCCTTACCCTCTCAATCGTCCAAGAAAAACCAAGGCAAGAAGCGGAAGGCTTCAAGCCAAAATTGTGCGGTCGTCACTCCGCCAAACCCACAACCCTCACAAGCGTTAGCCGTCGTTGCGCCCGCAAACACCGAACCACCAAAACAAGGTTATGTTGGAACTCATCCCAAATGCACCACCTGTCTGTTCCACCACCCTGCCAATGTACCTTGCCGCAAATGTGCCAACTGTCAGAGGTATGGTCATTTTGCTAACTGCTGTCGAACCTTCTCTCAAAATGCTTCTGTGCGAGCATGCTTCAAGTGCGGCGACCTCAATCATCTCTCTAATGTCTGTCCCCAGCGCTATCAACCACAACAACAGCAACAGCAACAACCACAACAACCGCCACAGCAGCAACAACAAGCTCAGCAACCTGCTAGAGGCCGAGCTTTTGTCATCACTGCTGCTTAGGCTCAAAACGCGAACGACGTCATTACTGGTACATTCCTTGTGAACCATGTTTATGCTTCTTGTCTATTTGATACTGGCGCCGATAAGAGTTTTGTGTCGTTAGAATTCGAATCCTTGCTTAAGTGTAAACGCTCTAAGTTGCCAAGATCTTTCGCTGTCGAAGTCGCCGATGGTAAAGTCGTCACTGTCGATTCCGTTCTTTCCAATTGTTCCTTGATCCTCAACGATCATACGTTCTTGATTAACCTCATACCCATGCAAATGGGTAGTTTCGATATCATAGTAGGTATGGACTGGCTTAGGCGAGTTCTTGCTGAAGTTGTCTGCTCTGAAAAGTTCATCCGCTTTCCCCTTCCGAACGGTGATTCCCTACACGTGTATGGCGAGAAACCTTCTTAGGGTCTCAAGCTTATGTCGTGTATCCAAGCGAACAAATTCTTACGCAAGGGTACTTTCGCCTTTCTCACCTACATTGTGGAAAAGAAGGACAAAAGCCCAAGCATAAGTGACGTTCCTGTCGTACGTGATTTCCCCGATGTATTTCCTGATGATCTCCCTGGTCCGCCTCCTGCTCGTTCGGTCGATTTTCGCATCGATTTAGTGCCTGGCGCTACGCCTGTCGCTAAGTCTCCTTACCGTTTAGCACCCTCTGAAATGCAAAAGCTCTCGAGTCAACTTCAAGAGCTTCTTGATAAAGGCTTTATACGCCCTAGTACTTCTCCTTGGGGCGCTCCTGTTTTGTTTGTCAAAAAGAAAGATGGGTCTTTCCGTATGTGTATTGACTATCGTGAGCTCAATAAGCTTACTATCAAGAACCGATACCCTCTTCCTCGCATCGATGATCTCTTCGATCAATTGCAAGGCGCGGCCTGCTTTTCAAAGATCGATCTTCGTTCGGGGTACCATCAACTTCGAGTTCTCGAAGAAGATGTACCTAAAACCGCCTTCCGTACACGTTATGGTCATTACGAGTTCGTGGTCATGCCCTTTGGCTTGACCAACGCACCTGCTGTTTTCATGGATTTGATGAACCGCGTGTGCAAAGCACACTTGGACCGTTTCGTGATCGTTTTCATCGACGACATCCTTATATATTCCAAGACACAAGAAGAGCATAAACGACACTTGCGTCTTATCCTTGAACTTCTTCGTGCTGAACATCTATACGCCAAATTCTCCAAGTGTGAATTTTGGTTAAAAGAGGTTCAATTCCTTGGTCATACTGTCAACGAACTTGGTATTCACGTTGACCCCGCTAAAATCGAAGCTGTGAAGAATTGGATCACACCGAAATCTCCGTCCGAAATTCATTCGTTTCTTGGTCTTACTGGTTACTATCGTCGTTTTATCTCCAACTTTTCGAAAATCGCCGTCCCTTTGACCTCTTTGACTCAAAAAGAGAAACCTTTTGTTTGGGGTCCCGAGCAAGAGGAGTCTTTTCAAACCCTCAAGGACATGCTATGCAATGCTCCTATCCTCACTCTTCCTGATGGGAACGACGACTTCGTCGTATATTGCGATGCTTCCCGCCTTGGCCTTGGTTGTGTACTTATGCAACGAGACAAGGTCATCGCTTATGCGTCAAGGCAACTCAAAATACATGAGAAAAACTATACTACTCACGACCTTGAACTTGGCGCAGTTGTTTTTGCATTGAAGATTTGGCGACACTACCTTTATGGTACTAAGTGTGTGGTCTTCACCGACCATAGGAGCCTTCAACACATCTTTGACCAAAAAGAACTGAACATGCGTCAACGTCGTTGGGTGGAACTATTAAACGACTACGACTGCGAAATCAAATACCACCCAGGTAAAGCGAATGTAGTAGCAGACGCCCTTAGTCGTAAGACTCATGTCAAAAGTATCTGTTGCTTCCAACTCGTCCACGATCTTCAGAATCGCATACGTAACGCTCAATATTCATCCGTTAACGAGGGTAACCTCTACAACGAGATGCAATGTGGTGCTGAAGAGAGTCTCGTGTCCAAATCTGATGGAATTTTATACTATCTCAATCGTGCCTGGATTCCTAATCGTGATAACCTTCGAAAGTTCCTGATGAAGGAGGCACATAATACGAAGTATTCTATTCACCCTGGTGCCGACAAGATGTACCATGATATGTGTACATCCTATTGGTGGCCTGGAATGAAGAAGGATATAGCCACTTTCGTCTCGAAATGTCTCACATGTTCAAAGGTGAAAGCCGAACATCAACGTCCCTCGGGCTTACTCGAACAACCAAGAATTCCTATCTGGAAATGGGAAAGCATTGCCATGGATTTTATCACTAAGCTCCCTCGTACTTCTTCTGGTCATGACAGTATTTGGGTGATCGTTGATCGATTGACCAAATCAGCTCACTTTCTTCCCATTTGTGAAGATTTCAAAGTCGAGAAATTGGCTAAAATCTACACTGATGAGATCATCTGTCGTCATGGTATTCCCATTGACATCATTTCCAATCGTGATGCTCGTTTTACGTCTCGCCTTTGGCAAACATTTCAATCTGCTATGGGTACTGAACTTAACCTTAGCACTGCCTTCCATCCTCAGACAGACGGTCAAACCTAGCGTACTATCCAAACCTTAGAGGATATGCTTCGTTCATGCGTAATAGATTTTGGTGGCAACTGGGATACACACTTGCCCTTGGTCGAATTCTTGTACAATAACAGTTATCACGCGAGTATTCAAATGGCACCTTTCGAAGCGTTGTATGGTCGCAAGTGCCGTTCGCCTATTTGTTGGCACGAGATTGGTGAAGCTCAAATCACTGGTCCCGAGCTTATACAAGAGACGACGGACAAGATTTTACAGGTTCGAGATAACTTATTGAAAGCCAGGAACCGACAAAAGAGTTACGCCGACAAGCGTCGCAAACCTTTGGAATTCGAGACAGGGGACTTCGTGCTTCTCAAGGTATCCCCTTGGAAGGGCGTGGTTCGATTTGGCAAGAAAGGGAAACTCGCACCTCGCTACGTTGGTCCTTTCAAAATTCTCGAGAGGATTGGCAAGGTTGCGTATAGACTGGACCTGCCTGAAGAACTCAACAATGTACACCCTGTCTTCCACGTATCCAACTTGAAGAAATGTCTAGCTGACGAAGGACTACATGTTCCTCTTGAAGATTTGCAAGTCAACGAAACGCTTCACTTTGTGGAAAAACCGGTCGAAATCATGGACCAAGGAGCCAAGCAATTGAGGCGCAGTCGAATTCCTATTGTCAAGGTTCGCTGGGAAGGAAAACGTGGCGCTGAATTTACTTGGGAACTCGAGAGTGAAATGAAGACCAAATATCCGCATCTTTTCCCTAAGCCTTCCTCAATTTCGGGACGAAATTCCCTAAAGGAGGGGAGACTGTAACACCCTGCTTATTTGTACTTTCCGTTTATAGCAAGTCTTATTCGTATTTCTAATTTTGGAAGTTGTATCGTTGTGAACGTTCTTTCTTTGTAATCGTTGTAAACTCGAGACTTGAATCATGAATGAAAACTTGCATTTCTTTAAATACGTGTTATACATACTTCATGCATAGTTATACATTTGATGGTGAAACAATTTGATACATATTCGTGATGCTTACAAACATACGTTGAATCCATAAATACGTAACATACACACTTGATACCGTGATTACATACGAATCTTATACTAAATATTATCCTTTTGATACTTGTGCAACCTTTAGAACATGTTACATATGCTTAGGAACCTTAAATAAGTCACAAAACCCGTCCTAAATAACATTGGGATATGTTGCGACACTCCTAGGCTACCGGAAACAAACTTTCAGACTTGGCAGTTTTGGTCCCTAGTCCTTCTAAAATTGATTTAACTTTCGTTTATTGCACTTTTAACCCCCAAATTTAACTTTTAAGGGTCTTGAGTCTTTAAATATTTATCAATAAGCTTTCGGTTAGTTACGAGGTCACCCGAACGGTCTTGAATTGCAACATTAACGCATTTGACCCTTATTACTTGTAATTACCACTTTGATTATTTATGTGCGTCGAAACTCCATGAATTAATATCCAATATTCTTGAGGGCAAAATATATAATTGTTACAATGTTTTTGGGATCGTTAAAAAGGTCACTCAGAGGTTACTTTCAACATGTTGACACTTTTAATCCCTATGCTTTATAAGATCCTTATTTTAAGCACAACGACTTTTTAAGCTCGATAAATTATTCGTTAAAGAATACGAACGTCGTGTGAGGTCAATCAGAGGCACAAGAATGGCATGTTGACACTTTGGATCCATTTTACTTACATATTTACATTGTTTGACAATTTCAGTCCCTCGGAAATAATTCCTTACACGCTTATGTAACACCCTGCTTATTTGTACTTTCCGTTTATAGCAAGTCTTATTCGTATTTCTAATTTTGGAAGTTGTATCGTTGTGAACGTTCTTTCTTTGTAATCGTTGTAAACTCGAGACTTAAATCATGAATGAAAACTTGCATTTCTTTAAATACGTGTTATACATACTTCATGCATAGTTTACATTTGATGGTGAAACAATTTGATACATATTCGTGATGCTTACAAACATACGTTGAATCCATAAATACGTAACATACACACTTGATACCGTGATTACATACGAATCTTATACTAAATATTATCCTTTTGATACTTGTGCAACCTTTAGAACATGTTACATATGCTTAGGAACCTTAAATAAGTCACAAAACCCGTCCTAAATAACATTGGGATATGTTGCAAAACAATAAAACACAAAATAATTTTTTGTTGCTTTCTGGCTGGGCTTTACGGACCGCAAGACACCCCTTACGGTCCGTAAGGGGGTCTGGCGGGACAGCAGCTTCAAATCTCCGTGATTTTGCACGAAATCCCAAGTTCTCACCTCCTCCAATCAGCTCTAAACCTCCATTAAACACCTCCAATCAACCCTAAACTCATCCCCTATAAATACCCACCTTCTCCAAGCCATTCTACACTTTCAACACTCTCAAATCTCTCCAAAATCACTCTCAAGTGCTTGCAAGATTCTGAAATTCGGACAGATTCATACCTTCATACAAAAGTGAGCATAACTTGCTCAAAACTCAACCAAATTACTTGATTCTTCTTCCTACTTGCTTGGATAATCATGGGGTTTGATTCCTTGATCTCTGCTTGGAGAAATCAGACCTGGAATTGCCCTAAAAATGTCCATGAACTTTCTGTTGTGTTTTTAATTCTTTCAAAACTTGTTTAAACTTATCAAACTTGAGTCAAATTCATCTCAAACCTATGTCCTAATGCTTACAACCTATCTTGTGGTTGGTTAAGCTTAAAAACAAGGTTGAGACATACAAAATCAGAGGTTAAACCTCAAATAAATTCTGTTTTGATTAGGGTTTTAACCCACAAGTCATGTTCAAGCTTCAACTTGATGTAGGAGTGATTATGGAACAACTTGGGTTTTTCCAACATAAAATCCCCACATGATTTGATGATTTCTCATAGCTTAGATTGTTTATATTATTGTACTAATCTTAGTTCATGACCCTCCTTGTTTGTTCTTACAACAAGTGTAGTGGTGAACGCATACGAGGTGCCTAAATGGAAGCTTGTTCTTCCTACCTCCTACATGACTTCTATGACACATTTTGAGGTACCTAAATGAAGATGTAATCTTCTACCTCATGCTTGAAATACTTGAACATTTGGACTTATTGATATACATACTACATAACCTAAATAATACCTATGTACATTCGAACCTTTGATATTGAAATCATGTTCAATTGTCAAAGTAGTAGAATATCATCTAAGACCTAAACCTTGTTATGATTCTAATGAGTGTTCAACTCATGAAAACATTATAACCCTTGTGGTTTCATAGTGTCATACAAGTGTTATTTGTCGAGGATGATTATTTTGATATAATACTTTCATGACGTTTTAATCCCGAATCCTTAATCTTCCGATTTTCCCGAACTCATACACTTTGTTCCTTTGTGTAGAAAGACACGGTGTTCCCACTTCCTAATCAACCACAACCCACTCGCGGGATTACCAAGTAGAAGACTTGCAAAACCGTGAGTATACTTGCAACCCCCTTTTTATGTTTACCACTTTTGGGGTGTAACATGTTACCTTATTTAAACACACTTAAACTTATTCTTTATGCAATGCACAAAACAATCCTTATACATGAATACTATGTTATGATACTTGATGCTTACGTGGACCATACTTATGTGATATGTTTTAGTCATTAGCTTTCACGAGCCTCCATTTGACATGTATAGCGCTATAGGAGTAACGCACCGCCCCCTTAAACTTGTGGTCATGTTGAATTAATTAAACTTTCTTGCGTAAACTGAGGTTGGCTAGAAATATTGCATGCCACGCTAGGTTGATCTCGTATAGACTAAGTTGCCATGTGGATTCGTTTTAAACTTTTATACTTATACTTATGCTTAAACTTGTATACTCGCCTTTGCTTTTGCATTGAATTGTATCTTAAACATGTTACAGGTTGATGATGACGATGCTATGAAAAGAAGTAGCGTTGATGCCTAGATACACATATAGACGTTTAGGTTTAATATGTTGTATCAATTTTTGCTTATGTTGTTATGTACTTCTTTGAACTTGTTGTAATTGAACTTCTTGTAATTTTGACAATTTTACTTTATGAAATGAAATCGGTTTATTAAATATTGTCACAAATAGCGTTATGATGTCTCTAGCAATCTTCACACTTCGTCTCATCCCGATGTTTCCGCCATTGGTTGGGGTGTGACAGTTTAAGCCCATGACACGTGTCTTTATTACATTGGTCGATTTTACGAGGTGTTACATGCGGTGAGGTAAAACTCATTCAGTTCAAGGACCGGACTTAGCTATTAATATACAAAGTATATATGTGATGGGCAGAATCAAACTGGGTAACAAAATTGTTGGGTTTTTATATAAACTAGGTTTAAAGAAGTCCGCCGCGTTGCGGCGAATTTATTTTGTTATTTAGTCTGTGTTTACATGTGTTTTGAAATCACTACGAGCGGTTGCGAACCGAACTGCTGACAAGAATAAAAAGAAAATGTAGAAAAAACACCAAAAGATAAATGAAAGAAAATCAACAAAAAAAGTTGTATGGTAACGTTGTTGTCCGTATGAAACCCATGATTAGAGATGAGCAAATTGTTTTGGGTACCGGTACCAAATTTGCCGAACCGAAAGATCTTAAGTACCAATTCGGTACTGACTTTTGGCGTTCCCGGTATCGGTTCACTACCGTTTTTACCTTCATATACTGGTACCGTAACCGGTATTTTCGGTATCAGTACCGATTTTGTATCGGTTGGCACCGAGCTCATCCCTACCCCTGAAACTAAAAAAAGAAAAAATTAAAAGCTGAAGAAAATCAACAAAAAAAGTTGTACGATACCGTTGTTCGTACGGCAACCGTGAACAGGGATGAGCAAATGGTACCGAGTAGCAGTACTGAATTTCCCGAATCAAAAGATTTCCAATATCAATTCTGCACCAACTTTTGGCGTTTTCTGTATTAGTGCCGTTTTTACCTTCATTTACTGATATCGAACAGGACCCCCGGTATTTTCGATACCAGTACTGGTTCGATACCGGTTGACACCAAACTTATCCCAACCCCTGATATTAAAAAAAATGATTAAAATTAAAAAGTAAAGAAAATAACAATTACTATATATTAATAAACGAGTTTTAGTTCACAAGATTGAATGGCCAATTCTCCTCCGGACCCTCGATTCGATTGTTTTCTAAGAAGGTTGAGATTCAGAAAGATGAAGGGCCCAAAAGTCTAAATAGAGTACGAAGAGAATTCTTCAACACACTAAAATTATTATAATATGAAAATAATAAAAGTATTAAAAAATCACTATTCATTTCAACTCGTTTATTAATATATAGTAATATATAGTAATAATTATTAATATATAGTAATAATAATAATAATAATAATAGTAATAGTAATAGTAATAATAATAATAATAATAATAATAATAATAATAATAATATATAGTAATAATAATAAGTTGAGTTTTTTAAGAACGTAAGTTGAACCATTTAGTTGTAACTAGAAGGTAAAAGAACTTTCTGATGAGGCCTTCGACTAAAAGAAGTTTTGGTTGTACCACCATTGATAATATAACTAGCTCAAACTGAATTGCATGCAAGTTTTTGAACAAGTTTAATGAGTTAACTAAAGTAAAAAATATATATAGTATAAGCCAATTAGAGTGATCGAGTTTTGTAATCTTTAATCAAGTTGGAAATCGAGTTTGTATTCTACTCTAGATGGGTTGTCTTCAGTTTTATCTTATATACTATCAAACTACTAAAATACAAAAATGAGTTTTATTCATCTAAGCTACGTTTTGCACATCCTAAGCTTGAAATCATATACGAGATAAGTTTTCCCGTGTTGTATACAAACGCATTATGAATCATGAGTTAGTTATGTAACGCAATTTTAGATTCTCATTCCTGAAAAAAGAGAATGGATAAAAAACGAAATCTTTTTTATGTTTACTAAAAATAAGTGAAGAAGTTCTTAAATTATGTAAAAAGTTTGAATTGAATTGAGATTTGATTTTTTTGGGCGTAGGTTAGGTCCAAAAGACAACTCTTTCTTCAATTTAAGCATTTAAAATTATTTATCGAAATTTAGTGTTTAAAGGTGTTTGGCTGTTTTGGTTTAAACCACGCTTTTCTTAAAACAATAAATAGGTTGTGTTAATAGATCGATTATTCAAATAATTTATATATAAATAATCAAGCACGCCTTTATATATGATAAACTACTATGTGTGACACGCCGGGAGCTACACTTTGCATTGTGATACTCATTTCTAATAGTTTACTTATTCGTATACTATTTATTGTAGAATTATTGTGGTGTACATACGTCATAAGCGAAGTCATGGGTTAGTCCATTTTATTGTGGTATGCATGGTTTGGTCGGTTAAGTTATTATCTTGACCTGAAGTTATCGATTAGTCTATTTATTAACCAATTGTTTTTCGGTTAATCAGTTTGGTTTATTCGGTTAGATTGATAGTTTTATATTCGGTTCATTTAATTTTGGTTAATAGCCAAAACTAAACTTGGGCTAAAACTTTTCCTTATAAATACATGGAATTGAGGTGTAAATATATGAACTGGATGTATAAAAATATGAATAATTGATTCGGTTAATTTTGGTTAAATGAGGCTACAAAAGACTGATAACTGGTTTTTGGTTTACTCGGTTTTCGACTAATCGCTTTTCGGCTAATCGGGTTTTAGTTAATTCAGTTTTTGTTGATTTCGGTTCGGTTTCATTTATTGGCGATTAACGATCCAGTTATTCCTCATTCCTAGACACTGTTAATTACATAACATATCAACTTTTTTAACTAAAAGTACTATAGCTATACCATACTCAATTTAAAGAGAATAAAATGATTGTTTTTTTGGTATAATTTGCTTAAAATAATATTAATGTACGAAGAAGTTATATTGTTTAAATTTTGTATGGGTTGTTAGTTTTTATAGGAGGATAAAATGTAACTAAACTAACGAGATCAAACTATAATTAATGTTTAAAAGAGTAACTTACCCTCAATTTTATGTTCTACTTTATATATTAGGTAAAAGTTTTTAACTTTAGACCATGGGGTATGGTGGAGCTTGGGTTGGGCATTTAGTGACACGTGGATTTTAGATATTAAAAACCCAAAGGCAAGTGTTTTAGCGGTATGGTGGGGCTTGGGTTGGGCGTGGCTGGGCGGCGTGGCCTAGCCACATCATCATTTTTTTTATATATATTTTTATTTATAACTAAATAAAAAGAGTTAACTGCCATTTTCGTCCCTGTGGTTTGGTCACTTTGGCCATTTCAGTCCATTTCTCAAAAATGCGCCATTTTCGTCCCCCACGTTCTGGAAAGGTGCCATTTCAGTCCAAAAATCATAACCCAGTTAAGTCAGTTAGTAAATAAGGACTGATTGTGTAAATTTGTAACATAAAGGACTGATTGTGTAAATTTGTAACACCACCACCACTAGCCCTGCCACCACCACCACTCCGCTGCCACCACCACCACCACCACCGCCACCACCGCCACTCCGCTGCCACCGCCACCACCACCACTCCGCTGCCACCACCGCCACCACCGCCACTCCGCTGCCACCGCCGCCACTCCGCTGCCACCGCCGCCACTCCGCTGCCACCACCACCATTGATTGAACCTATTCGAGTGTATGTGTATCTACAGACACATCACATCAGCATACATGCATCAATTAAAAAATAATCATACGAACACACTTACAAACAAATCACCTATACACAATTCATGAGCAATATTAATCCGTTCTGGCTGTATGACACATTAAAATGATTATGTAAAACAAAAGCTAATTGTGAGGATAAAACTGTAAATAGATTGCACATATCTACGAAGAATTATAGAAATCGTCAATGAAAATGTGCTTATAGTATATACCTGATTGTAATTCAATTCCTCTGCACTAGGATCGAGTGCTGCTGCTAGTGTTCCAACCGGTTTACTCTGAAAATAAACAAACGAGTTTTTCAATCGAGTCCATTTGATTTCGCACTAGTCGCCTCAGGCAGAAGGTGAATAAGACTCGTACCGACGCTAGGAGACGGTTTCTATATTCTAGAGAGAGAGTTGAAGATGGAGGGAATGAAAGATGCGGCGGCGGTGGTGGTGGTGGTGGTGGTGGCAGCGGAGTGGCGGCGGTGGCAGCGGAGTGGCGGCGGTGGCAGCGGAGTGGTGGCGGTGGCAGCGGAGTGGTGGTGGTGGCGGTGGCAGCGGAGTGGCGGTGGTGGTGGTGGTGGCAGCGGAGTGGTGGTGGTGGCAGGGCTAGTGGTGGTGGTGTTACAAATTTACACAATCAGTCCTTTATGTTACAAATTTACACAATCAGTCCTTATTTACTAACTGACTTAACTGGGTTATGATTTTTGGACTGAAATGGCACCTTTCCAGAACGTGGGGGACGAAAATGGCGCATTTTTGAGAAATGGACTGAAATGGCCAAAGTGACCAAAACACAGGGACGAAAATGGCAGTTAACTCAAATAAAAAATAAACATACAACATATTTTTTTTTAAAATACATAAACATACATAATAATTATCAAAATAAAAAACAGTCATTCTTCGTCGTCTTCGTCGGTTTCGAACCCAGGAATCGTTGAAACATGTTCCACCAAATCAGCTCAAAGGTTCTGATGTATATCCCTTGACTTTATTAAAAATTCATTTGCCGCTTTATCTTCGTCTGTTACGTTACCTTGTTGGGGGTCATTGTCCTCGTAGTAGGTAACGACCGCTCTACCTTCATCCTCCAAAATCATGTTGTGAAGAATGATACATGTGTACATCACGTTTCCAATTTGATCCTTGTCCCATAGTCGACAAGGCATTGCCAAAATTCGTCACCTTTTCTTCAAAACACCGAATGCTCGCTCGACGTCTTTACGTGCAGCCATCTGGACCCTGTTAAACTTTAATCTCTTTGGATCTGTGGTACCGTGTCTTGTGAACGATTTTACGAACACCCCCCACTCTGGGTAAATCCCATCAACTAGGTAGTACCCGTACACGTACTCAATCCCGTTTACAAAGAAACTTCCTTTCGGTCCTATTCCATTTACCCGATCATTGAAAAGAGGCGAGTGGTTTACGATGGTAATATCATTATGTGAACCTGGCATACCAAAGAACGCATGCCATATCCAAAGATCTTGGGACGCAACCACTTCAAGCATGATGCCTGGCACCCCGTGAAATCCACTAGTGTGAGCACCTTGCCATTGGGTAGGACAAAGTTCCCAAGGCCATTTCATACAATCTAAACTACCTAGCATCCCGGGTAGCCCATGATAATCTGCGTGATGTTCCAATATTTGTTGCATGTCACTGAAGGAGGGCTTTCTCAAATATCTTTTCCTATAAAGTTCTAGAATGCACGAACAAAAGTTGTGAAGAGTTTCTCTAGCTACACGTGCAGACATTTTTAAATAGTCATCCATAATGTCCGAACTATTGCCGTACGCTAACTGCCTAAGTGCGGCCGTGACCTTTTGCCACGTACTAAATCCTAATTGCCCGGTGACATCGGGTTTTTGTTGGAAACAAACATATTTCTCCTCAAGATCTCTAGATATTCTTAAAAATAAATTTTTACTCATACGAAAACGACGCCTAAACATTTTTTCATCATACTTAGGTTCCGCTGAGAAGTAATCGCTTACCAACAAATCGTTAGCGGTGTGCCGTTCACGAGCGATGTACCTTCTCCTCCGTTTAGGTTGTTGAGTCTCTTCCTCATCGTCTTCGTCTTCCACGATAGCTTTCACCACCGCCGCTATCGTTTGTAGAAATATTTCCGCACCATCGTCAGACGATGATGACGATTCAGTATAACTTGAAGAACTCATGGCAATAATGTGTTTTATGTTTTGATATTGTGTGAAAAAAATGTTAAATGTGGTAAGTATTTATAAAGGAAAAAAAAATTTTATTTTAAAAAGTAGCCACCAACGGCTACCCCAACGGCTAGCCAACGGCTACTTTTAATGGGCCAATCACAAACCGCCAACTCACCTTGCTCCCCCGCCCCACGCCCGGCTTGAAAGCCAAGCCCCAAGGGGCCACGCCCAAACCCAAGCCCACCCGGGGTGGTCACTTGGGCGTTTTACCCCAACCCACGCCCAAACCCCCGCCCCATACCCCACGGCCTTAGGGTATTTTAAAAATGTTATTCCCATTATAATATACTATAGACGGGGTAAGATTAAATAAAAAGATTATTTTGGCTAAGTAGGATGAGAATGAATCTTAACTATTCATTTTTCAAATCAATGATTAAGATGAAAGTGTAGGAGAAAGAAGGAGTGCAAGAGTATCTTGGGAAAATCCTATTTATGCACTTTTTCTCTTCATATGCAATGCACATGCATATTCCACCCCCATTTTTTAAACGTTCATAACTTTTTTATACGACATTATTTTTTCATAAAAATTTCACCGTAAAATCGAGCGTCTTTTTATCTTTAATTTGAGTACCATATTGCTATATAAAATATGAATACTAAAAAACCCACTAAAATGTGTTGTATTTCTATGTTTTATAACATTTTTTTGCTAGATTTTTGTACTATATTTTTGTGCTAAATTTTTTGTGCTGAATTTTTTTGTCTTAAATTTTTTTTTCTCAATTTTTTGTGCTGTATTTTTTTGTACTACATTTTTTTGCTGAATTTTTTCGTACTATATTTTTTCGTACTATATTTTTTTGTGCTATATTTTTTTGTACTACATTTTTGTGCTATATTTTTTTGTACTAGATTTTTTTGTGCTAGATTTTTTTGTACTAGATTTTTTTTTGTTGTATTTTTAAAAAACAAAAGGGGTGCCACATGTCATTTTCACTCCTATTTATAAGGACCAAAATGCCCTTCATTCCTTAGAAGTGCCACATGTCATCATCACAATCCTTCTTAGGCTACTTTGGCAAAATCCACTTTTTAGTGGATCCTTCCCCATATAGACAACAATTATATTTTTGTTTGAAGTATTATCCTTAATTTTATTTTGGTTTTATAAAAATGATTAATTTACATGAATGGGTTTTTTTTAACGGGTTTTAAGTATTTTATTTGCCAGACAAACAAATTTCACTTTTTTTTCTAAATATACTATTATTATATTATATTCTTCTGAAATTTAACGTTACACTTGAAGCTAAAAACACTAACTTTTAAACAAATTTAATGTTTATGCATTAAAGTTGTACATTATTAATATGGGGTTGTACCTATGTAGTGTGGTCCCAACCCCAATCGCCTAAAAATGCACAAAATGTGGGATTTTATCTTCTTGTGAATAGTGAGTTGGTTTACCAAACCCTTTTTCTTCCCTTTTACATCGCTTTTCAATTGCAATTCAATCCGATTTCCATATGTTTGTTGTAAATAAATTATTTAGTGTGACACGCGTAAAATCATAAATGATAATAATATTAAGTTATGTATATTAGGGTTGAGATCTTGTATAAATAGTGCTAACTGTAAGAACCGTAATAACAGATCTGAATCATTGATAGTTTAAATGAAGGGTTGGGGTTGATTATAAATAAAACCCTTATAATTAAAAATTAGTACTAACAAGTTAGGGGTAATTTCGTAAAATTGCTAGTCATTTGACCATTTTCAATTAAATACAAATTCCACCAAGGTTTTTTAAACTAAAATAACTTTTATATACTTCATTATTTTTTAAAAAAAATATACCATAAAATCAAGTATTTTTTTATCTTTAATATGAGTTCCATATTGCTATACCTTTTTTTATTTATAAAAGTAACTTTTAAAAAAGTTACCAAAAGTTGTTTTATAATTGTACTGATAAAATGATGATTATGTATTAATTACAATATAATACAAACAAACACCAAAAGTAGATATAATCAGCACATCTGATGTGCTGATAATGGAGAACGATTGAGGATGTTGTGCTAATGTCGTTTATGTTGATAATGGAGAACGATTGAGGACGATGTACTTATAATGGAGAACGATTAAAGATGTTATGCTAATTATATAGTGTTATGCTAATTATATAGTGTTGTGCTGATTATATTTTATGTGGTGGTTCATACAGGTTGGTTCGATCACAGAGTTACTAGATCATGTATATGTTAAAAAATTCAAACCTTTGATTTGAATTAAACTTGCATGGATTTAGGGATGTTTTAATAATTATTTTTAATTAGTTATAAATAAATATGGTGAAAAGGTCTATACCCTAAACTAATTTTTTATTAAGGGACACTTGTCAATTATGTGTTTGTTCTTACGATTCTTACAAACATAAGTGTTTGTATTTGATCCCATTCCATGTGTATTAAGTAACTTTATATTTTAAAATCTAAAGTAGCAAATAAATAATTAATGTAACAAGGGTTTAAATATCTTATAAAATGTTCATTATATAATTATTACATTACATGCAAAAGAATTTTCTTTATCCTTAATCCTCACACTTTATTTCTTTCCAACTAGGCTATTGTCTTTATTAGAGTAACTAGCAGGATGCCTCCGCGATACGGCGGGAGCGACACATCGTATTACGATACTCGTTTTTAGTAGTTACCTTATTCATATAAGGTTTATTGTAGCATCACTGTGATAGATATACATCAAAAGCGAAGTAATCGAGTAATCCATTTCATTGTGATGTGCATGGTGTGACAACTGTCAAATTTGCATGTATCCGTACAATTAATTAATATTGATTAGTGCTTAATTACTGTGCTGAATTACAATTAATGACTTAAACTGCTTTCTGATTTCTGTATCATACATACATGTGCATCACATATTACATACTGTCACATCTATTCACATACAGACTTTATTGACATAAATGATGCACAAAGCACAGTTAGCACAGTTAGCGGATAACTCAGAAAAATGCTGACGATGTTCAGTACATAGACAGACAGTGTTTTGAGACCCAGTATGAGCCGGAAACCAAGTTCTACACTAGTGTGGAGTGTAGGGAAGTAAGGACCATAAAACTGCTTCACTAGGTGATAGTTTAAGTGCCGGAAAGTGCCTAAAACCCACATAAAGTGCAGAATTCTGCATATTTCAGCAAAATTCAACAATTTAACAAGCTAGTAACATGCAAAAATATGGCAAAATGGTCATGAATGCTTTCCTAAGTGTCGGGAATTAAAAGTGTCACAAAAGGGTACTTAAATAACACTAAACGGAATAGTTTGACACTTTAACAAACCGGTATCTAACCGAACAACCGGACACTACCCGAAACACCAAAATTATACTAAAAACATTGTTTTATTATTTCTGAACTAGTTATGATCCCCGAACACCCTAACACACTATATAACACTTCATATACATAAACACCTAACTAATATACTTGAAATCTAACTTAGTTATCTAACTTACCATTTAAACTTACACTTACCCCCCCCCCCCCCCTCATGATTTACGGCATCAAGGGATGGCCCCACCCCAAATCTTCTCTTGATCCACTAAAATCTCATTAGATCTTACTTAGATTTGTAGAGATTTGATCAAGATAATGTGTGTACTATATGAAACATAAAACCTAATGGATAAAAGGATTAGTGGTTAAAAGGAGACTTGAGTCCTTATTCTCACACACACTAAATCAACACCATCTTTCTTTTTCTCTCTTCCCCCCCAATCGGCAGAGAATAACCACCCACCCCACCATCACTTCCATTTCAAGTTCATCCATTCCAAGGTGTAAGAAGGTCATTAAAGGAGCTTGGTGCTTGTGGATCTTGAAGGACCTCCATCAATTGCTTTTATCCTCCACTTTTGTCATCACTAACATCAAGTGTTCTTCCATAGCCTTGTGCTAGTAGTAAGGCCCTTATGATCTCTTGATCTTTCATATATAGTTGGTTAATACGTGATGAACATTGTCAAACATGATGAACATTAAAAGACATACACATGAATCTCTAACATAAGCTTATAAACATATGAAATCTTGAGGATCTGTAATTATTTGCTTCTTGTTGATTGATTATTAGTATTAGTGATGCTAGACATCAGAAGTAACCTACTAGATTATGATTAAACACATGATCTAGTAAGTTAAAGTGGTGATCTTGTGAAAGACCAAGATCATCATGCTTTACGTTACATGAACTTGAATGATAAAAGTTGTTTTCATAAGATGATGATTTAAACAAGATACAAGTCTTGTGAGTGAATGATTTCTAAAATAGTTTTTCCAAAGAAACCAAGTTAAATAACAAGATTTGTATAAACATTGTTTTAAAGAAAACCAATCGTGTTTCTAGTGTTGAAACAAGTATAAGAACACTATGTTTACAATAAAAATTCAAAAGAATGATTTTTGGAAAAATCATCTAACAAGTTGCAAACACTCAAATCTTTCAAGAATTAGATTTTTAAAGAAATGAACACACTTTAAAGGGTAACTAAGTCTACTAGACATACTACCAAGTTACTACAAGTTTTTATGAAAACTCAAGTTCAAGATCATTATGTAGATAGCTTTGTTTTAGCACTTGGTAAGTGTAGATTGATTGTTGATTGTTTATGATGATTTTGAAAAGAAAATGATATGCTTTGATAGCATGGACACCTCCATTTTTAGGGGAAACAATGGCAAAATTTTCTAAAAATATAAACACTTAGAAAAATATTTTCTAACTAGTATTTACAAGTGTATTTTGATCATGAGTTTTCAACAAAAACTTTGCCCTGGATTTTGTTACAAAAATACAAATATTGGAGGTTGGTTTTTATAAATAAAAAAATGGATAAATATGTATTTAGAATATATATTTACATTAAAGACATGATGTGTGTGAATACTTGTATACTTTGTGTATTAACTATATTATTTTAGGGATAAAATAATATAACTTAACAAATACCAAGAAGTTACAATCCAAAATAATTACCGGGAATCTCATGGAATAAATATACAAGTTACACACGTAATATTGTGAAACCACGCAAGAATGTAGCTTACAAAATATTCCGGAAAATACATTTATGGGCGTACTTTTGGTAAATATTATTTTGGATACAAAAGAAATGAAAATATGATTTTTTATTATCATTACAAAATAAATCGTATTTTCGACAAGGAGAAAATATATTATTTTGGAAGTAAAAATATATTTTCTTAGTATATTTAGAAGATGTATGATTTTTGAGAAAAATATATATTTTCCTGGAATACATTATTTTTGAAAAAAAAATAAGTTTAAATATATTTTCTAAGTGAGACTAGGAAATATATTATTTTGGAACTACAAATACAAGAATACGAGTACACATGTATGAGATACCCCATCATTGAGAAGGAAATACGAAAATAAAATACTTGAGAAGTATTATTACAAAAATATTGTTTGACAATTATTCCAAAAATTAAATATAATTTAAAGTTAAAATAATTATTATTTTAACAAATAATTATAACTTGGAATAATATCAGAAACGTAACTCAAAAACGTAAATACTAAGGCAAGGCACGGCCCGTTCGTCTAATAGACGTTAGTACATTGTAGGTAGTCGTGTTTGCTGAGGATATTTGAGTTACGAGTACCGAAGACGCAATACTGTGAGTTCATGTCCCCCTTTTCTTTTAACTGTTTTTTAGTTTTATACTTCGGGGGTGAAATACATGTTACAATTATTACAAACGTTTTATACATGGTATGGTTAGCTAAGGAGGGTTACTGCTAGATCATGTGAATGGGTAGGGCGATTAAGGCCATCAATCCTCGTTGTAGGACCGAGGGGCATGAGTGATAGATCTATTTGGGTGTAGCGAGCCCCACCCGTGAGTCCCTCGAGTGGACCATGTGGTGACTATGTCTTACAGCCGGAGGCCCGGTGCAAAGTCTGCTAGGTTTGAGTCTTCCTGCATCACTTCACACATACCATTGGCTTTGCAACCCAGTGGTGATCTCTTTTTCCTTATTGCTACATACCAGGGACTTTCATACATACTTACAACATTTTCAAAGGTTTATACATACACACAAACGAACACATGAACTCGCTCAACTTTTGTTGATGTTTTTCAAACTACATGTATTTAAGGGAATTTGTAAAGTGGATCTGGCGGGCGTTGGAAGTTTTTATGTTGCGTTAAGAATAAATATGTCACCCATGGTCTTTGAGTTTGGTTAGTGTGTCTTATTCCTGGACAAGACACGTCTTCCAAACCTTGGTGTTGTTCAATATCTTTTGAAGAGTCCTTAATGAACTCATAAACAATTTGTACGGTTTGTAAAATTTGAATTTGAAGTTTACGTTTCAAAACCATGTTGTTATGTTTTAAACGTATTTAATGGATGACGAATCAATGGTTTTATCATATAGTTGATGTTATGATTGAATGCAATGATATTAAGAAAGTCACACCATAATCACGCTTCTGCAAAAGTCAGGGTGTGACACATGGTTCGGTCAGTTCGGTTATTATCCTCATCCGAAGCCAAAACCAAAGTCATCGGTTAGTCTATTTTATTAACCAATCGGTTTTCGGTTAATCATATTGGTTTATTCGGTTAGAATGGCGGTTTTTGGTTTGGTTTATTTAATTTAAGTTAATAGCAAAAACCAAACTTGGGCAAAAACTTTTGCTTAGAAATATATGAAATTGAGGTATAAATACATGAAATGAAAGTATAAATGTATGAAATGGAGATAAAAAAATATGAAATGGAGGTATAAAAGCTAGAAATATATGAAAATATAAATGATTCAGTTCAGTTCAGCTAATTTTGGTTAAACGAGAGTACAAAAAAACTGATAACCTGTTTTTGGTTAATTCAGTTTTCACTTACTTCAGTTTTTGGTTGATTTGGTTCGGTTTCGTCTGTTTTTTGTTTGGTTTAGGTTAACGATTTAGTTATTACTCACCAATAACCGATAGGTGCGCGCACGATGCGAAGGGAAATACAGAAATTTTCACGGTGTGCATTGTTCGGTTGGTTAGATTACTATTCTCAACCGAAATCGAGGTCATCGATTAGTCTATTTTATTAGCCAATCTGCTTTCAGTTAATCGGTTTGGTTTATTTTGTTAGATTGATGGTTTTGGTTTAATTCATTTAGTTTCGGTTAATAGTTAAAACCAAACTTAGGCTAAAACTTTTGATTAGAAATACATGAAATTTAAGTATAAATATATAGGTACATCAAATGGAGGTAAAATACATAAAATGGACTTATAATTATAAAATATATGAACTGAAGATATGAAGCTAGAAATATATTAAAATATGAATGGTTCGGTTCAGTTAATTTTGGTCAAATAAGGGTAAAAAAATCGATAACCATTTTTGGTTTATTCGGGTTTCAGTTAATCAGTTTTCAGTTAATTTAGTTTTTGGTGGATTTCGGTTCGGTTTCGGTTAAAAAAATATAACAATACTATGCTCAAATTAAAGAGAATAAAATACTCGTTTATATGGTGTAATTTAAAAAAAATATTAATGTACAAAACAGTTATGACCACTTAAAAATCGGAGAGGGGGTAGTTTTTTATAAGGGGATAAAATGTAACTACTAATTAATTTTCTATAATTCTGTTAAACATGAGGGATTAAAGTGTAATCTAGAAGAGATGATTAAATTGATGGTATTTAATTACTTGACATTCTTTGGTCATTAAATATTATGGGATAATCACTTGCACACCAAGACATCATCTACTTGTACATTTGAATCCACACATCAATGCCAACTAAGACAACTATCGAAACGTCGGCACGAATGAGTAGGTCATCACGATACTTCTTGATTTTTTTTAAAACATTATAGTTTATAAGATATGACAAGAAGTTTGTTGTGAAGGGGGAAAAGTGTACTCGATTACCCATCATTATGTTAAAACTCAGGGATTTAAGTGTAATAAGATGGGGACTAAAATATAATTATTGTTTAAAAGACTAATTTACCCTCATTTTAAGGGTGTATTTATTGATTAAGAGAGAAAAAAATCTTATTTTTTGGTATTTTAAAATGTCCTTCTATTATGCATTATAATATAGTATAGATAGAGTACGTAAGCAACTACGTGAATTGTAATTTAAATTAATTAAATATATATTTTAAAAAGGGGAATTGGCCTGTAATAATTCCACCTAGACTTTGTTGGCCATTAATAATCCAACATCAGAATATTCCCCCACCAGTCCCACATTTCACCTATTTTTTCCTACAATGATCCCCCGTTAAAAAAACTTAACGGAGTTAAGCTTTTTTTCCAAATTACAAACAGATTTTTTAGGGCTTTTGATCAGAACGATGATACGAGTCCATTGGTGTAAAACTTACTTCGAAATGGTGTTCCAAGTGACTTGATTTTGGTTAATTGAAAATTTAAACACCCGAATTGAAGCGTCGTTTTCATCGTTTGGAGCACCGTTTCGAGGCAAGTTTTACATCAATAGACTCGTATCGTCGTTCTAATCAAAAGCCCTAAAAAATCTGTTTGTAATTTGGAAAAAAGCTTAACTCCGTTAAGGTTTTTTAACGGGGGACCATTGTAGGAAAAATAGGTGAAAGGTGAGACTGGTGGGGGGAATATTCTGAGGTGGGATTATTAATAGCCAATAAGGTCTAGTTGAGATTATTACAGACTAATTTCCCTTTTAAAAAACGTTGGTATATTTTTGCATTACTTGACATTTTTCATTATTTTTGTTGTTTAAGGTAACATTTTATTTCACATCATACATAACTTATAATAGACATACTTTTAAAAATATATATATTATTTAATATGAATATAAAAGTAATATTTATCACAAAAGTAAAGTTACAAAAAAATATAAAGGCATATTCACTTTATGTAACTTTTTTCAAAGATAACGACTTTTTCATTTGATACAAGACAATAAAATATCACATGGATTAAAAGCAATGAAATAAACGCTTTATAGTTATCCTTTATCAATCAATGACCTCATTTATCGTGTTTAAAAAGATTATAACTAGGTTGAACTAATAATCGTTTGGATTTTATTTCATTACTTTTTATTAAGTAAACACCTCGTGCATAAAATTGATGATAAATTTATTTAAAAAGTAATACAATGTTAAAAATAATTAGTAAAATTTTAGGAGGTGATATGTATATAACATATTTTAATACATAAACAAACTAGGTTAGAACCCCGTGTATTACACGGGTTGAATAAATGTAATTTTATATATTAAATAATAAAAAGTTATACCTTTATGAATCATGTATATTGTACTGGTTAAAAAGTCGATTACCCACTCACTGGTTTCTGCAACAAAGCCGTTTTCCCCCTTGGCCAGATATCTTTCCCGGTGCTACTTTCTGATGGGAAGAATTCGAGAACCGAAGAAGTTATGTTCATGGCCTTACCGGCGAACTCACGGCATGATATTCTCTTGGGAGAGAATCCCAAGGAGACTTCAGCATGATCTGCTCAGGGCCACACTCAGCGGTAGGATTCCCAACAGAGACTGGAGTAGCTATAATTTACGCAAGCAAAGAAGAGCTCGTGACTGATGAAGTGCGACCTTCAAAGACAAGTAAGCCAACTCCACGCGCGGAACCTGAGAAGTGGATTCTAAACAGAAAGTATCCAGAACAAACAGTCACCCTAGGCCCAATAATGTCAGAAGCAACACGCGCATCGCTTAAAAAGCTGTTATTCAAGAATATGGATGTTTTCGCCTGGACCCCAGCTGATATGGTTGGCGTTCCACGGCACATTACAGAGCATAGGTTGAACGTGGCCGAAAACGCCAAACCTGTCGTACACACCAAACGCCATTTAGGAGAAGTAAAACATGAAGCCATGCAAGAACAAATCACAGAGTTGCTCAATGCTGGCATCATCAGAGAAGTACGATACCAGACTTAGGTTGCCAGCCCAGTGATGGTACCAAAAGGAAATGGCGACTGGAGGATGTGTGGAGACTACAAAGACTTGAACAAAGCTTGTCCGAGAGACTGTTATTCGTTACCTGAGATCGACGAAAAGATTGAATCCTTGGCATCCTTCCGATGGAAATGTTTTCTCGATTGTTACAAGGGTTACCATTAAGTGCAGATGGCAATCCAAGACGAAGACAAGATGACATTCCGCACGCCAACAGGGTTGTATTGCTACACAAAAATGCCATTCGGGTTAAAGAATGCAGGAGCAACATATCAGAGGCTAATGAATGAAACGTTTAGCGACGCTATCGGCAAGTATATTGAAGTCTACATGGATGATTTAGTCATCATGAGCAAAGAGGAAGATCCGATGTTGGAAAACATACAGAAGACTTTTGATACACTACAAGGGGTGAACATCAAACTGAACCCAGTCAAATGCTCCTTCGGAATGGAAGAAGGAAAATTTCTGGGCTTCATTGTTACGAAAAATGGGTTCAAGGTTAATCCCGAAAAGGTGTAAGCAATCGAACGAATGCCTTCCCCCATCCACGATAAAGGAGATGCAGAAACTAGTAGGACGTTTGGCAGCGCTGAACTGATTCCTTGCTAATCATGCAGCAAAGTCATTCCCATTTATCAAAACCCTCCGTAACTGTGTGAAGAAAAACCAATTCCTATGGACCCCAGAAGCAGAACTTGCATTCAGATAAAGGAAGGACTGTTTGATACGCTTGCCAACATTAACAACCCCAATGAAAAATGAGTCGTTGGTCATGTGTTTGTCAGCATCAGAGAAGGCAGTTGGTGCAGTTCTTTTGGTTGACCGACAGGGTGTGCAAACACCAGTGTACTACGTCATTCGCACCTTAAATGACCCAGAAACCAGATATTCCATCATGGAGAAGTTAGTTGTAGCACTTATCCATGCATCCAGAAGACTACGTAGATATTTCGGTAACCATGTCATTCACGTCTTAACAAACTATAATATTGGAAACATCCTAGCTCGACCAGAAATCTCAAGCAGACGAGCAAAATGGGCTATCGAACTAGGGGCTCACAATGTAGTTTTCAGACCAAGACCGGCAATTAAAGGACAGGTACAAGCTGACTTTCTTACAGAAGTACCTGACGACAAGGATCGAGAATGCAAAGCAATGGAGAAAGCAGAGAAGCAATATTCTGAAGAGCCGTGGCTATTGTACACAGACGGCGCATCCAACGAGGATGGAGCAGGGGCAGGCTTAAGGTTAGTAAGCCCAAAAAAGCAGGAATTTACGTATGCTATTCGCTTGGACTTCAAAAGTACAAACAACGAAGCAGAATACGAAGCTTTTCTTGCTGGGCTACGCCTAGCAATCAAAATGGGGGTCAAACACCTGGAAGCGCTTGTTGACTCACTGATCATGGCAGGGCAAATCAACGGTCAATATGACGCCAAGGGGGATGTCATGGCATTATATCTTGAACAAGCAAAAACCTTATTGCAAAGCTTCGATTCTTTCAAAGTCCACCATATCAACAAGAGTGAAAACAAGCCTGCGGACGCCCTGAGCAAACTTGCATCAACTAGTTTTTCAGCACTTAGCCAAGGATGTGCGCATCGAAGTGTTGAGCAATCCGTCAGTCCCATTGAGACAAGTCAGCGTTATCCAACTGGGATCGACATCCTGGATGACTCCTATCATTATATACCTCCAGTCAGGGATCTTACCTGTAAACAAAGCGGAGGCAAAGAATATACAATACAAGGCAGAGCATTACCAGATGTCTGACGACATCCTACTTCGTTGTGTGGACCCCAAAGATGCCAATTACTTGATTCGCGAAATACACGTGGGGATTTGTGGCATCCACACAGGTACAAGGATGGTAGTGGCAAAAGTGATGGATGCGGGTTATTACTGTCCGGGAATGCATTTAGATGCAGTAAAAGTGTTAAGGAAATGTCCCGGATGTCAGAGGCACGCGCCCAAGACCCTGCGCCCTAAGAACGAACTGGTCCCCGTCACAACGGCATGGCCGTTTCAACAGTAGAGAATCGACATGGTTGGTCCTTTCCCGGAAGCCCCAAGAGCAGTAAAATTCATAATAGTCACTGTCGGCTATTTTACTAAATGGGTGGAAGCGAAAGCGCTGGCATTAACCATGTCCACGGTGGTTCGAAGGTTCATATGGGAACATATAATCTGTCATTTTGGATTACCTCTGAGGATCATTACAGACAATGGGACAAACTTTGCTGCCGAAGACCTCCAGAACTGGTTTAAAGAACTAAACATTGAGCATACGTTCTCCTCAGTGGCACACCCACAGGGAAACGGTCAAGTTGAGGCGGTAAACAAGAGCATTGTTGATGGCATCAAAGCAAGGCTTGGTACTTAACGAAGGGGTTGGGTCGATGAGTTACCCAGTACCTTATGGGCTCACAGGACAATGCCAAAGACGAGTAATGGTGAAACCCCGTTTAGTCTGGTGTACGGGTCAGAAGCAGTGATACCGGCAAAGATCGACTTACCATCCCCAAGAATGTTATCAATGAACACCATAAATAATGAAGAACAGCGAAGGCTAGATCTAGACCTCCTGTAAGAAGGGAGAGAAATGGCGGCAATAAACGAAGCAAAGTACAAGACCAAGTTGGAAAAGTACTACAACAGCAAAGTGCGGATCTGCACTTTCAATTCTGGTGACTACGTCCTGGGAGACAATGAAGCGTCCAACGCTGAAAGACCAGGCAAGTTGGCTCCAAAATGGGAAGGACCTTATATCGTCGATAAGGTCCTAGGAAAGGAAGCATACAAGCTGCGCACGCTGGATAACAAGGAAGTCCTTAGGACTTGGAATGCCCAACAATTACGGAAGTGTTGCATGTAATTGGTAGATGTAATTTTCCTTTTAATGTAAGGCCACAGGCCCAACACAAACATCTTTTAGTACAAGAAGTGTTGATTATCCTAAATCTTATCTTATGTGAATTTTCGTTACAACTGCATACATTCCTTTGGGTGTACACGAAAACATCGATGGCTTAACGACAGAAAACATTATAGACCGCCAAGGTTTGTCACGACTAAGTGCACAGCCGGGTCGATTACACACAATAAAACCTGCCAGCCAACTTTCACTTCGTACCCACTTATACACGAAAGCATCGTAGACACGGTAACACATACATTGTAGACCTCCAAGGCTCGTTGTCACTAAGTGCACAGCCGGGTCGATAAAACACAATAACCTGTCAATGATCACTTCGTAATATTTCAAGCACGTGAACAAACAGTTGGCATAATGATAAAATAAACATTGTAAAAACACTTAGGCTTGTCACAATAAAGTGCACAGCCAAGCTGATCAAACACAATAATCTGTCATGGCCATCATTCATTCGCATCACCTAAATCAAAGCAATTAACATATGCACAAATTGTAACTTAAACAAAATTTACACAAATGATTTAACAACAAAAAACTTAGCATATATGTTAACAAAATTGTGGCAATGTATCAACAAGCACGAAACTATTAGGACATATTGTTTACAAACACTAAATGAGTATCAAATTGTTTGGGATTACAAGGTCAACAGACCCATACACGGAATGCAAGCCGAAGAATTAATATAATTAGACCTGGTGACTCGTACCAGCACCACCAGTCTTCGCATCCCCATCTTCAAGCGCTTTCTTGAGGGTTTCCACAACAATGCCTTTCCTGGTCAACTTCTCGATGGCTTTAACAATTCCAAACTCAATAAACTCCTACCCCTGACGCTTGGCAGTATAGTTAGCTGTGCAATCAACTTTATAAAGCTCAAAGTGATAATCCTTCTCGTTGGCAAGAGCAGCCGCTCTACCCTTGCCGTACCCATCTTTGCGCCCGTTGTCATAGGCAGCTCCACCCAATTCAAACATATATTTAGCAAGCTCATCCGATTTCACTAAGCGGTCAGCAATCTGCAAAAGGCAAAAGGAGAAATATAGCACAAAAAGGAATATAAGGAAAATTGAAATGACAAGGAAACTTACCAAGGGAATGCCACGAGCAAGCAGCCACTTGCAGTCAGTACCGAGATCCTCAGCCAAGATTTCCAAAGCCTTATTTTGAGTTGTTTTTTTTTCAACAGCTTTTCCAAGGCAGAAATCCGTGCCCGAGACTCGGCTTCTTTCTCTTTGTGGGCAGCAACTGCACGCTCATACTCATCGCTTTCCTTAGCCTTCTCAGCTCTCAACCTCACCACCTTATCACGGGCATATTTCAACTCCCGGTTAGTCCTTTCACATGCTGCCTCCCACTCCTTCTGACGGTTGGCATTAAATTGCTTCTCCTTCGTAAGTTTATCCTCATTGTCAGCAACCCTCCACAACAACCCCTTCTTCTCAATGTTAAAAGCTTCTCGTTCAGCAATAAACTCCTTCCTGGCAGCCTCAAACTCAAGAGTGTCATCCCCCATCGACTGCCACTCCCTTACAATCTCTTAGGTAGTGGAGAAATAATTAACACTAGCATGAATATGATCATCTAAGAGATCCATACGATGCTGGTTCTTCTGGAATAGCCTCTCAACCGGGGGGGGGGGGGCGACAATGAGTAGAATCCACGACAGTTGGGAAGGATATCCATCTTGGATCCTTGAGTCAAACCCCAACGGGGAACAAGTGGAAGGTCATCACAGGCTGGATTATGACCTGTCCAGGATCCACCACCTTCATCTCTATGAATCTCCGAACCCTGCCGGCTACCAGAAGCACCACCACCTCCAGAAGTATGTACACGTTTAGTGTATATGGTGCCTTGGGGAGTGGCTTCACTTGATTCCCATTCGGTTTCAGCACCCTCAACGTGCGCGCCACCCTTTTCAACTTCTACCCCTGCAACAACATTCTCCACAACCTTCTCTGTTTTATCCCCATCAACATCGCCCTCCTTACCCTTTCCCTTCGGGTCAGGGTTAGGAGGAGACAAATCAAATGGCCTGGGGGAGGAGATATGGGTGGGGTGATATGGGAAATATCAATCTTCGCCCCAGAGTGGGCAGACTTGGAAGATGCTGTAGCAAAAACAAACTGTTATCCCAAAAAGAAATACAGATGAAACTTAGAACCAAAAAATCAAAGGAAATCATACATCGAGGGGCGGATGAGGCCTCGAATATCTTCTGTAGAATATTACCAGATTTCTTGCTGAAAACACCCAAGTCAACCTCAGACTCATAGGGCACAGCAGTTTCATCCATAAACTTGAATTTCATCTCAGAAAAAATAGCAGCAGCCTGTGCATCTAGCTCACGCTTTTTGTCTTCAAGCATTTTCTGTTTCTTAGCCACCAGCTCTGTCAGAGTGGCATCATCATCTGGGTCACGAGCAAATCACTTGACCATTGCGTCTAAACTAGACAAGGAGTCAGAAACGACAACATAGTCCAAAACTGGGATGTTAGAAGAGCGCTTATGAGTCGGTTCAGGGACAGGCTCCTCAATAGCTTTCTCTTCCTTTTTCTTCCCTTCTCTCTTCTTCGTCCTCGACTCCTTCTGCTTAGTAGCAGCTACAGTAGGATCCACAACAGGAGTAGAAACACCTTCACCGGCAGGCTCTTGAGTAGCTCCCCGTTGTGGACCTGCACGCGAGGAACGGTGAATTAAGTCATGTGACGAACCAGCAGAATCCCCACTTGAAAGGAGAATAAGCTCCTCTCGAGTGGGAGCAACATCGACATCAATTTCATCCTCATCATCATCACCTAAAATAGTATTGGCGTAAAGAGTCATGCTCTCATTGGAGGGATGCAAAAAGTTGTCTCGTATGCGAGCAACCCACCCAGGTTCGCCTTCCGGCAAGGATGCCACAACCATTCCACCAGCCACCTTGGGATCAAACACATTCATCAAGCTGTACCCTACTGGAAAACAGAAAGTCATGTAAGGAACAAAAGAAGAAAAGAAATAAAAAAACAAATAGCAAAGAGGCAGTACCTTTCCCTCTATGTACATAAACTAGATAAGCCATAGGATTTTGGGGCACCCACAGCAGGCTCATACCAGCAGCGACCAAGGCCCTCTCCTCCAGTTGAATCATGAGAGTAGCTTTCTGGGTCAGAGTAGTATACCAATCTTGGTCAGCAAAGGATGTAGAAACATTAACTCGAGGAACACCCTCACTTTCCGCCCGGTAGTGCATGTCGATTGGAATAACACCACGATGTATATAAAAGAACTTCTGCTTCCAATCATGAAGGCTTTTAGGAGGGTCTCAACTACATGGCAATACACCACCGGTACGGGAGTTGAAAGAGTAAAAACCACCGGTGTAAGTCACATAGTAGAATACGTTGAACTTCTCAAACGTAGGCCCTATCCTCTGAGCTCGACAAATAAATTCAAAATGTGTAACCCTGGGTAAGCCCAATGCATTTATTTGAGCAATATGTAAACCACAGCCAGTCAGCACCTCACCGATGAACTTCGACATTGGAAGACGGAAGTTTCCCTCTCGAAAGAAATCGGCACACAGAGTTATATATCCGGGGGGAGCGTCCAGGGCAGTACAGTTGGCCGTCAGAAACTGCATACCCCAGTCGGAGGAAAAGCCAAAATTCTGGATCAGGTTGTTCAGTTCATCCTCTCTCCAGTTAATAACCGCTTGATTGGGGCCAGGAGGATTCTTTGGTCTGGTTTTTCTTTTCTTAGTTCCGGCAGCCTTGACACCGGTAGACATGTTCTCAGAAAAAATCAAGAAGATGAAAGAAGATTTGAAGGAGAGAAAAGAGGATTTTGAAATTTGAAAATCCTAAGGAAGTTGGAGAGAAATGAGGGCGTTTGGTAGAAACCGCCAGTTATTTATACCCATCGCATTTAATGCGATGGGTAGTGGACCGTCGGAAGGCAAAAGGTCAACCAACCGGGGGATGACACGTCAGGAGAGAGGAAACAAGACGCCACCTCTTTAGGGCACATGGCTGTCGCAACCCCCGACCCCTGCCCGGGAGCGTGCGGCCGCGAGCTACTCACAGATCGGGTGGTATCGGTGTTTATTAATTTGGCAGTGGAATACATCAGGACCGTAGTTAGGAAATATTTGTATCAGAGTAAAACACCTTATTTTGTAATTAATAAATATATTGGGATAATCCCAAGTTCATTTGACAATACATCGTTTAGGGATAAACCCTATTTATTGAAAACAAAATGTCTTGTTTATTTAGATAACTTTTATAGCCACTATTCCAAGCCTTTAGTGCTCTCCAGCTGGCTTCTATTGGGCTTTCATATTACGTTACCTGAAACGCGTTTTAAAAACATTTTTTCAGCAAGAAATACTGGTGAGTGCATCCCAGTTTAATCAAAACAGGTTTTATAATTTCATAGTATTGAGAGCGATCACAATGTTTATATCTACACAATTACTCATTCAGCACTGTCAACCTTGACTGGTGGGTCATATTACTCATTGGCTGTCTCATTGTCCAATGGTAACATGTTCCACATTTTGTATACAAAACCCCAACATACCAGCAGTAATTGAAGAATTACAAAGACTCAATCACTGCTAATTATATTTTAAAATAATTAAGGTTTTGTAAAAACAGTTTACAAAAAGAGGATTACTCACATTGCAAGTTTAGCTACTATTAAAGCTTCCTGAGAATCTCCTGGTTATTATCTATTGAATCAAATAATGCACACGTGTTAGTAAAATAACCCAATTCAATTTAACCGTACAACTCGAGACAGAATTCCAATGACCGAGTCGGGCAGAGCCGACATGCACTATGGAAATTCTAAATCAATCGGGTGTACACACGAGACAGAATTCCAATGACTGAGTTGGGCAGAGCCGACATGCATTACGGAATCCTAAATCGATCGTGTAGGGTAATAACAGGGTTATAGTACTTACAACGAGGCAGAGCTTCGCTAAATAGTGGTTATTATGCCTGAACAGAGTTTTTACTACTAGCTAATTTAGAGAGAGAATTCAGAAATGAACGCCGATCAAATGAGCTCGAAGCCCCCTTATATAGGCCTGACGAGGGGTCTCTCGCTCCCGCGAGAGATATAGAGACGGGCTTTGCGGCCCGCGAAAGCCTAAAAGGCGGTTATAGGCTTGCTGAGTCAGCGTGTAGCCTGGCCACGTGGCACGCAACGTGTCTGGATAAGAATGAGGACCTCGCGAGAGACTGCCAAATCTTGTTTTTGTTGATTTTTACAAGTGTAGGGATATTACGGGTTCAGTTTTCATGTACGGGTGTTGGATCTGAGTTTGGTTTTGATTGTATTTTTCGTTTGAATTAGAATGAAGATGGATGAGTTGTGCAGCGGAATTAAGATGAAACAAACTTTGCATACAATCAAATGAGAGTATTGCTTTTATCAAACACTTTTCACAATGAACCGAAAATTGATTTTAATTTCAACAACGATTACAATGCAATGTTTAATACAAACTCCCCCTCAGCTAGAGCTCAGTGTTTGTTCGTGCAGAGAAGACGGTTTTGCAAAGAGCTAATAGAACAGTACAGAGCACTGTTCTATTTATAGGCACTAGCAAACCACTGAGCATCTAAGCTGACGTCACTATGAAAGTGACATCTAACCTCCTAACAAACTCTAACCTCTAATCAATACAAACACTGCTATGCTAACTACTGCTATTACATTACATTACATAAAGACAGAATAAACAACTGCTGCATCCTTCCACTGCTGTGAACCCAACAGTACTTGTCCGGATCAGCAGTGCTTGAACCAAGGCAGTAGAATGAACAGCAGAGCTTTAGTCTTTCATCAAGTCTTTACTTGAACAGCAGTTGTGGGTCAGCAGTTTGCACGATCAGTAGATAGGAGGTCAGCAGATCTTGAAATCACTTTCAAGGTGAGAGACTTGTATGTAACATCTGCTTATTCTGGATCCACTGCTCTGATCCAGTTTTGGCTTTAATTATCTGTTCCTCTGGTAGGGTTCAATCCCAACAATGGGGTATATTTAGGGACATTTAGGGTGTCCAAAAATATTTTTAGGAGGGTTGTTATATCCTCCCCACCTTGTTTTGGATCTCGTCCTCGAGATCTACTGGAATAGGTGTGGATATTTCCTCTGCATTTCTGATTCGAGTTCCCAAGTGTATTCTGGTCCTTTTTTTAATCCCATTTCACTTTGACCAGAACTAATCTCTTGTGTTTGAGATTCTTGATCTTAAAATCTTCAATTTGTATAGGTTTTTGATAAACTTGAGTTTCTCATTTACCTCTATGTCCTTAAGGGGTATTACTAAAGATTCGTCTGCTAAACACTTTTTGAGATTACATACATGAAATAAATCATGTATTCATGCCATTTCCTATGGCAGTTGTAGCTAATAAGCTACAGGTCCTATTCTTATAATAATCTCAAAAGGTCTAACATATCTAGGGCTTAGCTTCCCTCTTTTAACGAATCTCACTACTCCTTTCCATGGAGAAACTTTTAACAATACTTTATCTCCTACTTGAAATTCTAATGGTTTTCGTTTGTTATCAACATAACTCTTTTGACGATCCCGTGCTGTTTGTAGTATTTCCTTGACTTGAATTATCTTATCGGTCGTTTCCTGCACTATTCCTGGTCCAAATAATTGTTTTTCTCCAATCTCTGCCCAGCAGACTGGAGTCCTGCACTTTCGTCCATAAAGTGCTTCAAATGGTGCAGCATTAATGCTAGTATGATAGCTGTTATTGTAAGAAAATTCTATCAATGGTAAATGGTCGTCCCAATTTCCTCCGAAATCAATTACACAAGCTCTAAGCATATCTTCCATAATTTGGATTGTCCTTTCGCTTTGTCTGTCCGTCTGTGGATGGTAAGCTATGCTTAGGTTCAACTTGGTTCCCATTGCCTTTTAAAAACTTGTCCAAAAGTGAGAAGTAAAACGGCTATCTCTATCGGATACGATAGACAAAGGAATTCCATGTAATGAAACTATTTCATTTACATATAGCTTGGCTAACTATTCCATACTGAAAGTTTCTTTCATGGGTAAGAAATGAGCAGATTTAGTTAATCTGTCTCCAATCACCCAGATTGTATCATTTCATTTTCTTGTCTTGGGTAATTTAGTAACAAAATCCATTGTTATCAAGTCCCATTTCCATATGGGCATTTCTAACTGTTGCAATAATCTGATGGATCTTTCTTTCTAAGTTCCTCCAACTTTTTGTAGGTAGCCCTGACCCTGTCTTCTCCCCACTTTGACACATAATTCTTTGACCCATAATCAGCTGCTATCAGCTCCTCTTTCATTCTCTTCAACTCTAATGCCTTATCAGCTTCAAACTGTTTGAACTTTTCAGGAGGAGTCTGCTTGACCTTATTTTTTATCATTTCTTGAATCCTGGCTGCCTCTTTTTCAAGCTCAGGAATGGTCCAGTTTTTGTACATGTGTTTCTCCCCCTTGTATTTCTTGTAGGTCATGATGTTCTCAATGTAGTCTTTTCTCAAGGACTCATCTGCCCTTTCTGAGATTTGCTGACATACATTTTTGGCAAATTGCTCCATAGCTCTGACCTGTGTGAGTAGAAACTGATAGTTTTGCTGAAATTCTCTATCAGATTTCCCTTGTTTATTTTTGATTGAGATATCCTCTGCTTGCTTGGCCTTGAGTTTCAAATATTCTTCAATATTGTTAGGCCTGGGATATCCTTCAACTGATGGCAAACTCCTTTTAGCTGGGTCATCCTCATAGTAAAAGGATTTGATTTCTTCCCTAACTGCAATGAGTTCCAGAGGAAATGAGACACCAGCAGGAGGTAATGGCTTTAGAATTTGGGCTGAAGAGAGAGGCATGGGTTTTGGAATTGTGACAAGTGATAGAGATTTTGAAGATGTTGGTGGTGGAGATGTGTCATCATCTTTTAGAATTAGCCTTCTCCTTTTTGTTTGAGGAGGGACTGATGATGCTTTGGGTGGAACAGTGATGATAGTTTGAGTGGCAGTGGTTTGTGGTTGACTAACAGCTGTTGAAACAACTGGTGGTTCAACCACTGTTGTCATTACAACAGATGTTGTAACCTCTGTTGTCTTCTGCTTTTTGGCAGGAGGTGATGGTGGTGAGATTGTTTTTGGTGGTGATGATGGTGGTGGTAAAGCAGTGGTTGTGGTGTGTGTTGAAGTGATAACAGATGTTGAAACCTCTGAAGTACCAGCAGTAGTTGATACAACAGGAGTTACAACAGCTGTTTGGGTGGAGGTTTGATGCTGATGGCTTTTGGATGGTGGTTTTGGAATATGCTTTGGAATTCTGGATGGGATGGACTTAGGTTTCCTTTTTGGCTTAGGATTTTTAGTATCCTTTGACTCAGAACAACCCTGCGCATACAGCTCCATGAAAGCTCTTTTCTCCTCATTCCACCTTGAAATATCCTTTGCCACTCTATCCCTTTTTACACTTGCTACTCCTTCATCAAGTGCTTCTTGGGTAGCATCAACCTTTTTACTACCATCTGGCAAGGGAATTTTTCTGGTCATAGCATTCTTTTCTGGTTCTATGTAAAGACCATCATCTATTCCCTTCTTCTTCCATTCCTGAATTTTCTCCCCCTTTTTGGCATTATCTGGGGAAAGTTGATCAATTAAAAGAACTATTGGAGGAGCAATGCCAGTGGTTTCCAATAAATGGGCCTTGATTGCCTTAATGTCTGCTTGAGTGTTCTTGAACCAAGACTCCATGATGGTTCTCAGCTTTTGGACATGTATTTCATGTTGCTGATCAGCCATTTCTTTTTGTTGTTGGAGAAAAGGTTGGAAGAGGTTCCAGAGCTCATTTGTAGCAGATGCTTGTGGTGGAGCAGGTGCTTGAGGTGGAACAACAGTGGATTGCATCATTTGTACTGTCAACAACTGTTGCAACATTTCTTTGATATCTGCAACTGAAGTATCCAGTTTATCAACACGTTCCGTCAATTCCAAATATTTTAAACCATCACCCAATTTAATGTGATCATCTGATTTCCCACTAGCAGCGGTTTTATTAGTGGTTGAGGTAGGGAGTGTACTCCAAACATTAACCACTGATGCCCCTTTTCTTGGTACTGGGGTCTTCTTCCTTCAACACTTGACAACCTTTTGATGTTGCCAGTGGTAAAAATAAATCCACTGGTGGTTGGCAGAGGTGCTATGTAAGGAATTGCCTCCAAGGAAGTCTTATTGATGTAACCACTGTCCAAATGTAAACCAGTGGGTTCAACATTTGTAGTGGCTGCTTCACTTGGAATACCACCAAGAGTTACTTGTAACTCAAGGGGTGTAACCTCCTCAGGTTGTGTTGGTGGGTTAGCAAGGATTGATACATCAGACCCAGTCATTTGTTGAGGTAGATTCTCATTAATAGGTGATTGAGAAGGACTGGTTAGTGCCTGGTTCAAATCGATTGCATCCAACAGAAGTTTAGTTGGTGGGGGAATTGTGGATGTGATGTTTGGTGTAGAAAGAGAATTTGCCCCGGGCATTGGGCTGTGGATGATGGAAACGAGTGTTTCCAGAGCATCATGATGTGGAGTCCCTATTTGTACAACCTGTTCTTTTTGAGAAGAAGCAGGAGGAGTTTCGGTTATGGGTTGAGATATTTGTACCAACTGCTGTGAGGAAGAAGCAGCAGTGGTTTCTTGTGACTTGTGTGTTGTCACAGGCATTTGCTCTGGTATCTCATCCTCCAGAGTTGCCTTTTTGATGGGTTTTGGGGGTTTTTGATTTTTCTTTTTCTGTGGCTTTTTGGTGATTTTAGGTGTGGGTTTCAAAGCAGTTGTGGTGCTACTTTGATCACCTTGAGCAGTGGGCTCAGCAGCAGATACCTGAGGAGCAGTGGTAGCTACTAAATTCTGCTCAGGCACCTCTGCTTGTGTTTTGCAAGGTCTTGACATCCTTGTAAAAGTTTCAGCAGTTAAGCTGTTTGTTTGAATAGCTGCACCTTATTTTATTGCAGCAGGTTCATTCTTACCAAGTTTCTTTTCAAAATAATAACTCAAAAATCTTGGAAATAGTAAGAATGCCTTTGTTTCAACATTTTTAACCAGATCATTAAAAATTTCCCGAGAATAATTAAAATTTTCTCCTTGAAGAATAGCATATCCCAGATTTTGAATTTTTAATGGTATTTCATTAAAAGCAGTGGTTTTGTTTGAAACACACATTAGAAGGGTATGAAATAAAAACCTTGTTGCAGAAGGGAAGTAACCTTTTTGTAAGGTATCCTTTTTTACTTCTGCATTATACCCTCTTTCCAGAAAATCATTTTTCAACTCGTTTTTGGGGAAAAAAATTGTACCTTCCTGATCATCGAGTTGAAAGACCTCTGAGATGGATTGTGATGTAATCTTGACGGCTTTTCCCTTTAGAGATGAATTGATGGCTATTACAGTGTCTCCTTGTTTTTCAAGGGTTGCATTTTTCCAGAACTCTCTTTGGGTTGTCAAGTATATTGGTGCATCCGCTGTTAACAAAGTTTTGTACTTTGATGCGGAGATGATAGCGAGGATGGAATCGAAAATGTTTGTAGTGCCGGGTTTTGTGAGGAGACCCAGAAGATTGTGAGATGGTTTGTGTGGAATTTCAGTGGGTTTGCCCTTTTGAGAGGCATCTTTTGAAGATGATTTGGAAGTGGGTTTTGCAGATGGCTTCGATTTTGTCATTTTGGAGATGATGATCGAAGAGATTTGTGAAGGAATTTGTAGAAAAACTGTTTTGAGAAGAGAATTTTTGAGAATTCAATTCGACAGTAAAACCCTGTTTTTGGTGTGAAGTGGGGGTTTTATAGAAGAAAAAGTGAAGGCTGACGTGGCAACGGTTACAAAAGGTCTGACCACTATGTACTGCCCACATGCCAAACTCTGATGAAATGAAGGACAGTACTTTTATGAAAGTTACTGATGAAGACAGTGGTTACAACGGTAAAATGAAAGCAGTGGATGATTTTTACTATCAGTGGATAGCATATCAGTGGATAAGACACTGCTTTTGAACAACAGAGTTTATCAAGGAAATGAGAGAACAGAGGATGGCTTTCAGCAGTGGACAGACTCTGAAGTAGAGCAGACTTTTGAACAAGCAGTGGTTATGGCAGACTTTTAAGGATTTTAATGAAAACTTCATTTTTAGCTATTTTTAAGGATGGATTTTTGATTTTCTGAAAACATTTTAATGCTTTTATTCATAGAAAAACAAGATGTTGCTTGTTATTCCATGTTTAGCATGCCAATCTTAGAGACCAAGCTTTCAAAGGTGGCAGTATCTAATGCTTTTGTGAGCACATCTGCCAGCTGGTCTTTAGTTGGAACATGATGCAGAGAAATCAAACCTTTTTCATAGCAATCCCTCACAAAGTGATGTCTGATGTCGATGTGTTTGGTGGTTGAGTGGGAAACTGGATTTTTGATGATATTTTCTGCTGCCTGGCTATCCAACATGAGTGGTGTCTTTAAGGCAGTGATACCAAAATCCAGCAACTGATTTTGAAGCCACAGAAGTTGGGCTGTACAGCTTGCAGCAGCAATGTATTCAGCTTCAGCAGTGGATGTTGAAACAGCTGCTTGCTTTTTGCTTTGCCATGAAACTAAGCAATCACCTAGAAACTGGCACCCTCCTGATGTGGACTTCCTTGTGGTGTTACATCCAGCAAAGTCACTGTCTGAAAATCCCGAAAGCTTGATATTCCCATTAGCTGGATACCAGATACCAAGTGTGGGAGCACTTTTTATGTATCTGAATATCCTTTTTACAGCAATAAGGTTGGATTTTCTAGGGGCTGATTCACTTCTTGCACAAACACATGTTGCAAACATGATGTCTGGCCTAGATGCAGTTAGGTACAAAAGAGACCCAATCATGCTTCTATAAAGAGTTTGGTCAATCAGCTCATCCTTTTCATCAGACGTGACCAGCTTATTTGTTGCCATGGGTGTGCTGCATGGTTTACAATCATTCATATCAAATTTGTTTAAAAGTTCTTTTGCATATTTGCTTTGATGAATGAAAGTTCCATTTTGCATTTGCTGAACTTGGAGACCAAGAAAGCATTGCAGCTCACCCATTGCACTCATTTCAAACTCAGCTGTCATGAGTTCCCTAAACTCTTCACACATTTTGTTACATGTGCTTCCAAAAATAATGTCATCCACATAAATTTGGACAATCATTAAATCCTTTCCTCTCCATTTTAAAAACAGTGTTTTATCAATGGTACATCTTTTGAAACCATTTGAGAGTAGAAAGGTGGAAAGAGTTTCATACCAGGCCCTTGGTGCTTGTTTCAGGCTATACAGGGCTTTGTTCAGCCTGTAGACATGATCTGGATAAAATGGATCCTCAAAACCTGGAGGTTGACACGCATACACCTCTTCTTGAATTGTACCATAGAGGAAAGCACTTTTGATATCCATTTGGAACACCTTCATGTTGTGCTTGACAGCAAAAGCCAGGAACAGTCTTATAGCTTCCAATCTTGCTACAGGGGCAAAAGTTTCATCATAGTCAATCCCCTCTTCATGTCTGTAACCTTGAACCACAAGCCTGGCTTTATTCTTGACAACAATACCCCTTTCATCAGTTTTGTTTTTGAAGACCCACTTTGTGCCAATGGGGCTAACCTCCTCTGGCAGTGGTACAAGCTCCCATACTTGTTGTCTTTTAAACTGTTGGAGCTCCTCCTGCATGGCTTCTACCCAGCTGTTGTCTTTCAGTGCCTCTTGGTACTTGACTGGCTGATGGAGTGATAGAAAACCGGCAAAAAGACAAATGTTTTGGGTTTGGCTTCTTGTGAGCACCCCTTCATTGATGTTGCCAATGATTTGGTCAGGTGGATGAGATCTCAAGTAGATTAAATCTCCTTGGTATGGAATGATGGCATTTGTTGGAGAAGGCTGCAAATGTGTATCATCTGAGCTAACCACTGCTGGTGACTTTGATGATCCAGCAGTGGCTTCAAAAGGTGGTGGAATGGGAGGTAATGAAGAGGACACATGCTGACTTTTATCCACTGTTTGGGGACTTTTCTCAGCAGTGTTTGAGGATGTGGAAGTAGTGGTTGATGGGCTACTTTGGTCAACAACTGTTGAGGTAGCAGTGGTTGAGCTTTGACAGTTGTTTTGAACAACTGATGCTTTTCCTATTGTAGCAGACCATTGAGGGATGATGATTTCATACCCATAGTCTGGTGTTGAATCCTCTGATGGACCTGCACTGTTAGTCTTGACAGCAGTATTTTCAAAAGTGAATTTATCAAGATCAAACAGATCTGCAGGATTTGATGGGATTTTCATTGATGAAAGTTCATTGAACTTTACATTCAAGGTCTCCTCCACTGCCTTGGTCCGTGTATTAAACACTTTGTAGGCCTTGGCAGTGGTTGAGTATCCCAGATGATAACCACAATCAATTTTGGCTGCAAATTTTGAAATGGAGTCTTTTAAATTCAAAATAAAGCATGGGCAGCCAAATACCTTGAGGTAAGAGATCAGTGGTTTGATTTTATACAGAATTTCATAAGCAGTCTTTTTGTGCCTGGGGTTTATTAAAACTCTGTTTTGGACATAGCAAGCAGTGTTTATTGCCTCTGCCCAAAAAGTTAATGGCAAACCTGAATCAGCAAGCATGGTTCTGGCAGCCTCAATCAAAGTTCTGTTCTTTCTTTCAACTACCCCATTTTGCTCTGGTGTTCTAGGGATGCTGTACTGCCTTACAATCCCTTTCTTCACACAGAAGGCATCCAACTCCTTATTTTTAAATTCTGTGCCATTGTCACTCCTGAAGACTTTTACTGGAAGGTCAAATTGCTTTTCAACCTGTGTCACAAAGTCTTGCAAAATGCCTGCAGTCTCATCTTTTGAGTGTAAAAAGAAAGTTCATGTAAACCTAGAGAAGTCATCAACAATAACCAAACAATATCTTTTCTTCTTGAGACTCATGACTTGAACTGGGCCAAACAAATCCATGTGCAGCATTTGTAAACACTGGGTTGTTTTGGACTCTTCAATGGACTTATAAGAACTTTTATGTTGTTTTCCTTTTAAACAGGAAATGCAATGTTCAGGACATGAAAACAATTTTTGTGGTAAGCCTCTTACCAAACCATTTTTTGAAATTTCAGTGATTGTCTTAAGATTTGTGTGCCCCAGTCTTCTGTGCCAAAGTTCTGTCTCTTTGTTAGAGGCAGCTGAGAACAGACAGACATCAGCTCTGGGACACTCTTTTGACATATCAACAACATAAACATTGCCACTTCTTTGAGCAACAAGTTTTGTTTGACCAGTGTTTATTATTGCTTCAATCTTTTTGACCATTTCTGGTCCAACAATCCTACAACACTCCTTTGTGAAGAATGACCCATACCCCTTGTCACTCATTTGTGAACCACCCAGGAGGTTGAATTTCAGACTGTCTATCAGATTGACATTTTCAAATTTTACATTTCCAGACTGTACTGTACCAGACCCCAGAACTTTCCCTTTACTGTTATTCCCAAAGGATATATCACCCCCTCCATGAATTTTGAAATCTTTGAGTAGGGCTTTACATCCAGTCATGTGCCTGGAGCCTCCACTATCAACATACCAAAGGCTATCTAAACAGGCAGAAGCTCCCTGCACATGAAGTAAAAGGATTAGTTCATTAGGGTTTCCAAAGCCAACAAGGCTTTGTATGGGGTCTCAACAGTGTCTGGGATGGATGCACATTGATGGACAGTGGTTAGGTCAGGGGTTTGGACAGTTTTAGTACTGTTTCTTGCTAACCACTGTTGGGGGTCTTGACCAATCACCTGTTGGTACCCAAAAGGATGCCTATTCACTTTAGGTTTAGAGGGCCTTTTGTAGGCCTCATAAACATGTGGAACCCTAGGGTATGGTGGTTGTCCCTTACCTCTTCTATATTGATTGACAGGGGGTGCATCAGTAACCTGAACATCTCTTTTAATAGATGTTTGGGTCAGCTGTTTTGTGACAGCTTTTTGAACTGGCACAAACAGTGGTTGGTTTTTAGTGAATTTGACAGATGATGTTGATGGACTCAAGGATGTTTTAGCAATGTACTCATTCTTTTTCACATCAAAGTGGTTTGATTTACCACAAACAATGCAACTTTCAGCAGAAACAATGACACTGGTTTAGTTCAAATCATATGCTTTTAAATGGAAACAGTCTTTTGTTAGATGATTCCTTTTCTCACAGAATTCACAAAATAGGTTATTGATCTTTTCTTTCTTCTTTCTCTTTTCGGACTCCATTGCAACAGAGGTTTTGACCTCTGTTGGGATGTCCTTGAGAGGAATGACTTTAGCTTTTGGAGCTTTAACACCATCAGTGGATGTAAAGTCCATGGGCTTGAAGTTTTCAAGAATATCACACGCATCAGACCAGGTTGGTTTAAACTGATAGTTTTCAAGCTCCTCAAAAGTAGAGGATCCCATTGGTCTGTTAAGTGTGATTTTGTTACCAAGTTTATCAGTGATTTTCACTTCTTGGCCATTCTTGTTTGTGGGGATGAACTCAGTGGTTACATCAGTGGTTTGAACAGATTTTTCAAAAGCATTGTTTTCATCATCATGTTTTCTATAACCAACACCAAATTTCACATTGCTTTTAATATGTTTTTCAAGCATAACCTCATACCCTTTGCATGATTCCACCCATTTTTCACAGGTGATCTGGGTGGACTCCAACTCCTTTTTGCAAACTTGGTATTTTTCTACCATAGTTTGGAGTTGAGTTTTGGTTATGCTCTGCTCTTCTTTAAGACTGCTGATCTCTTTTTCTTTTTCAGTCAATTTGTTTTTAAGTTCTTTTAAAGACTTTTCAAATTTGACTTCATCAGACAAGATTTTATCCCGAAGGTTTTCATTTACCTCTTTGATGTTAGCAAAAGCAATAATGCAATTGTCAGAACATAGTTTTTCAAGAACTTGAGGAGATACCTTGGCAGCAACCATCATTGCACAATCACATTGATGATTTCCTTCATCATCAGCTCTAACTTCTTTCTCACCTTCTTTCTTCTCTTCCTCTTCTTCTTTATCCTCTTCGGACCATGGATCTGTCAGTGGTTCAATCAGGGTTTCTGAATTTTCTCCCAGCAGCAATTCACCAGCAACTGCATTAACAACTGCTTCAGTCACCTCATCCACTGTTTCATCACTTAGCTGTTCACCTTCAGTTTCAATCCCCTCTGGTATTGACTCTAATGCCATCAAACAAAATTCATCATTAGAAGGTTCATCAAAAGCATAGAGTGCAAAATTTTCATCACCAAGCTCATCAGGCATGCTGCTCCAGTCAACAAAGCCTTGAGTGAAAAAGCTTTGCTGATCTGGTTGTACCACTGCTAGAGCAGCTGTTTGAGGTGCAACAGGTTGCACTTGTGCCTGGGGGACAGGGGTTTGAACATACTGAATCTGTGAAACAGTGGTTTGGACATAATGCACAGGCACAAGGGCAGCAGCATAATGAGCAGTGTTAACATGAGCTGCAGGGGTATATTGGGTATAATGCACAGTGCTTTGATTTGGAGGTCTAGGGTTTGAGCTAGGATGAGTGATTATAGGACCAGTAGTTTGACTCCTGCATTCCCTAGCGAAATGACCTAGCCTATTGCACTTGTAACACTTGATTTTCGATTTATCCAACCCAACCCTTAGATTCCCATGTAACCCCGGGAATTTTCTCCCTGTTCTTTTGTAGAATTTGCTTGTTCTCACACTAAGCAAAGCCAACTGATGCAAAATGTCCATCTCCCCTAAGTCAGTGGGATCAAAATGTTGCAAATCATTGAGTTCAAAGCACAAATTATCTGACATCTGGTTTTCACTGTTTGCAGTAAAAGCATAATTTGCAGAGTGAGGATCAGGGTTAGTAAAGTTTCCACCAGCTGTTATATCAATGAAATGATCATAACCCTGTTCCTTACCACTGCTACCAGATTCTTCCTGACCAAGAAGAGCTGTGCTACCGAATGAGTAATCATCGGTAACTTTGCCAGACTCTTGCAACTTCTTTTTCTGGTTCAACTCCCTTTCATAGGTCAGGAGTCTACCATGAAGTTGGGTCAGGGTCAGATCTTTGAACTCAACAGAGTTTCTAGTCACAAATGCAATTGTGTCCCATTTATCAGGTAGCGATCTAAGAAACCTGCTATTTTGTGTTGATTTTGGAAATTCAACCTTAACAAGCCTTAGCTCACTGATGAGACAACTAAAATGTTCAAATTGTTGGGTCAATGATTCACCCTTAATGTGACAGAAGGTTTCATACTGCTGATTCAGAATTTCCCTATTGTTTTCAATAACTTCTTCGGTTCCCCCAAACTGTTCCTTCAATGCATCCCATAGCTCTTTGGCACTGTTACAATGTAACAGTCCAGCATAGATCTCATTTGGTAATGCAGATGCTAGGATGCTAAATGCTTTGGCATCGAGTTCGAACTTTTGAAAATCAGTTTCAGTATAGTTTTCATAAGGTTTTGGTACGAACTTATTTGGATCCTCAGCACTTGGCACCATAGGAACATGGGGACCAAAAACAACAGACCTCCAACATCCAGTGTTCTGTTGAGCAAGGATGTGACCCATCCTTCTCTCCCAGATGTTGTATTCATTACGTTTAAGCATGGGTGGTTTGAAAAGTGAGCCAACATTATTCTTATCATCTTGTGATTGTGACGTCATCCTGGTTGTTTTACAGGCACTGATTAATCAACTTTAATGGTGATTAAACCTTGCTCTGTTTTTCAACAAAAACGAACAAACTATCGATATCAACGATTTTGAGCTGAACTATTTATGTCAAAATGATTGTTAAATCACATTTGACTGTCTAGGCTCTGATACCAATTGTTGGATCTGAGTTTGGTTTTGATTGTATTTTTCGTTTGAATTAGAATGAAGATGGATGAGTTGTGCAGCGGAATTAAGATGAAACAAACTTTGCATACAATCAAATGAGAGTATTGCTTTTATCAAACACTTTTCACAATGAACCGAAAGATTGAATTTAATTTCAACAACGATTACAATGCAATGTTTAATACAAACTCCCCCTCAGCCAGAGCTCAGTGTTTGTTCGTGTAGAGAAGACGGTTTTGCAAAGAGCTAACAGAACAGTACAGAGCACTGTTCTATTTATAGGCACTAGCAAACCACTGAGCATCTAAGCTGACGTCACCATGAAAGTGACATCTAACCTCCTAACAAACTCTAACCTCTGATCAATACAAACACTGCTATGCTAACTACTGCTATTACATTACATTACATAAAGACAGAATAAACAACTGCTGCATCCTTCCACTGCTGTGAACCCAGCAGTACTTGTCCGGATCAGCAGTGCTTGAACCAAGGCAGTAGAATGAACAGCAGAGCTTGAGTCTTTCATCAGGTCTTTACTTGAACAGCAGTTGTGGGTCAGCAGTTTGCACGATCAGTAGATAGGAGGTCAGCAGATCTTGAAATCAGTTTCAAGGGGAGAGACTTGTATGTAACATCTGCTTATTCTGGATCCACTGCTCTGATCCAGTTTTGGCTTTAATTATCTGTTCCTCTGGTAGGGTTCAATCCCAACAATGGGGTATATTTAGGGACATTTAGGGTGTCCAAAAATATTTTTAGGAGGGTTGTTATATCCTCCCCACCTTGTTTTGGATCTCGTCCTCGAGATCTACTGGAATAGGTGTGGATATTTCCTCTGCATTTCTGATTCGAGTTCCCGAGTGTATTCTGGTCCTTTTTTTAATCCCATTTCACTTTGACCATAACTAATCTCTTGTGTTTGAGATTCTTGATCTTAAAATCTTCAATTTGTACAGGTTTTTGATAAACTTGAGTTTCTCATTTACCTCTATGTCCTTAAGGGGTATTACTAAAGATTCGTCTGCTAAACACTTTTTGAGATTACATACATGAAATAAATCATGTATTCATGCCATTTCCTATGGCAGTTGTAGCTAATAAGCTACAGGTCCTATTCTTATAATAATCTCAAAAGGTCTAACATATCTAGGGCTTAGCTTCCCTCTTTTAACGAATCTCACTACTCCTTTCCATGGAGAAACTTTTAACAATACTTTATCTCCTACTTGAAATTCTAATGGTTCTTGTCTGTTATCAACATAACTCTTTTGACGATCCCGTGCTGTTTTTAGTATTTCCTTGACTTGAATTATCTTATCGGTCGTTTCCTGCACTATTCCTGGTCCAAATAATTGTTTTTCTCCAATCTCTGCCCAACAGACTGGAGTCCTGCACTTTCGTCCATAAAGTGCTTCAAATGGTGCAGCATTAATGCTAGTATGATAGCTGTTATTGTAGGAAAATTCTATCAATGGTAAATGGTCATCCCAATTTACTCCGAAATCAATTACACAAGCTCTAAGCATATCTTCCATAATTTGGATTGTCCTTTCGCTTTGTCTGTCCGTCTGTGGATGGTAAGCTGTACTTAGGTTCAACTTGGTTCCCATTGCCTTTTAAAAACTTGTCCAAAAGTGAGAAGTAAAACGGCTATCTCTATTGGATACGATAGACAAAGGAATTCCATGTAATGAAACTATTTCATTTACATATAGCTTGGCTAACTATTCCATACTGAAAGTTTCTTTCATGGGTAAGAAATGAGCAGATTTAGTTAATCTGTCTCCAATCACCCAGATTGTATCATTTCATTTTCTTGTCTTGGGTAATTTAGTAACAAAATCCATTGTTATCAAGTCCCATTTCCATATGGGCATTTCTAACTGTTGCAATAATCCTGATGGTTTCTGATGCTCAGCTTTAACTTGAGAACAAGTTAAACATTTAGCAACGTAATCAGCTATATCCTTTTTCGTTCCTATCCACTAGAAATTCTTTCTTAAATTTTGATACATCTTATCACTTCCAGGATGTATCGTATACTTAGATTTATGAGCTTCTTCTAGAATCCTATTACGGAGGTTTCCTTGTTTAGGTATCCATATTCTTTTCTTATGGAACTTCCAAATTCCATCTGTTCTTTGGTCTAATTCTTTAATCATTCCTTTCAATTTTTCAGCATCGTCCTTGATTGCTGATTCCTGTACTTCTCTAATTTGTTCATTTAAATCTACTTGTAGATTTAATCTGAGAGAATGTACTCGCTTTGGTTTTTCATGATACTTTCGACTTAAAGCATCAGCTACTACATTGGCTTTTCCAGCGTGGTACTGGATATCACAATCATAATTACTAAGAACTTCCATCCAGCATCTTTGTCTCATATTTAATTCTTTTTGCCCGAAAATATATCTTAAACTTTTATGATCGGTGAAGACAACAAATTTATTTCCATATAAATACTGTCTCCAAATCTTAAGGGCAAAAACTATGGCTCCTAATTCTAGATCATGGGTGGTGTAATTCTCTTCATGTCACATAAGTTGTCTAGAGGCATAGGCTATAACCTTTTGACGTTGCATCAACACACATCCATATCCTAACTTAGATGCATCACAGTAGACTATAAAGTCTTCAGTTCCTTCTGGTAATGCAAGTATAGGTGCGTTGGTTAACCTTTGCTTAAGAATCTTAAAAGCTTCTTCCTGTTTTGGTCCCCATTCAAACTTAACTTATTTGCATGTCAGTTTAGTTAATGGAATGGCTATTCCAGAGAAATCGAGGATAAACCGTCTAGTCCTAGAAAACTTCTAACCTCCGTTGGTGATTAAGGGATTTTACATTTAGTAATCGCCTTGATCTTTGTGGGATCCACATGAATTCCTTCATGATTAACCAGATGTCCTAGGAATTGCACTTCTTGTAACCAAAATTCACATTTTGAGATTTTAGCATAAAGCTTCTCTTTTCTCAACAGTGTGAGGAGCATATGCAGATGGGCTGCATGGTCATCTTTACTCTTAGAGTAAATTAAGATATCATATATAAAGACAATAATGAATTTATCCAGGTATGGATTACATATCCTATTCATCATGTCCATAAATACGGCTGGGGCATTGGATAAACCAAATGGCATGACAGTAAATTCATAATGACCGTATCTCGTTCTGAAATCAGTTTTAGGAATATCCTCTTCCTGGACTTTCAGTTGATGATATCCAGAGTGTAAATCAATCTTAGAAAAGAATCGAGCTCCTTGGAGTTGATTGAACAGATCATCGATTCTCGGTAGTGGGTACTGATTCTTAATCGTGACTTTGTTCAATTCTCGATAGTCAATGCACAAACGCATCAATCCATCTTTCTTCTTAACGAACAACACCGGTGCTCCCCAAGGTGATGAACTTGGTTGTATAAAACCTTTGTTAAGAACTTCGTCCAATTGCTTCTTCAGTTCCTTCATTTTCGTTGGTGCTAATCGATATGGTGCTTTGGCAATTGGCGCCGTCCCTGGTATTAGGTGAATTCTAAATTCAACCTCTCTATCAGGCGGTAATCCAGGTAACTCTTCTGGAAAAAACGTCAGCGAATTTAGATATTACAGGAATATCTTTTAAATTCTTTTCCTTTAGTATTGATGATTACAGAAATCATATATACTATTCCTCATTTCCTTTCATAGCTTGCAACTTTCATCACAGAGATGAATTTCATCGATCTAGTTGGCTTATCTCCTTTAATTGTGATCTTTTCACCACTTGGTGTACTTACTTGTACTGACTTTTGATCACATAAAATACTGGCATGATTGGCTACCAACCAATCCATTCCTAATACAACATCGAAACCGGCCAGATTCATTGGGTAAAGATTAGCAAAGAAACAATGGTTTAGGTTTTCTATTCTTGCTCCCTGCAAGATTTCACTTATCTTAACAGATTCTCCATTGGTCGTTTCTACCAAACAATCTTGTTGAAGTTTGACTAAGGGTTGGTTAAGAAATTGGTAGAAAGAAGTATTGATAAAACTTTGGTTTGCACTAGAGTCAAACAATACCTTGGCAAATATGTCATTAACTAAAAACGTACGGACGATCACATCCAGAATCATCCTAGCTTCCTCAGCTGTCAGAACAAAGGCTCTGGCATTCTTCTTAGGTGCTTCTGTCGTCGTAGCCTTGTTGGGCATGGCTAGAGCTAGTTTCGGACAGTTCGGTCTGATATGTCCATTTTATCCACAATTGTAGCATATCTTATTGTTAGGTTTCTTCCTGCAGTCTTCTTCCTTGTGTCCATATATTTTGCAAAAGTTGCAATATATAGAGCATCTTCCAGAATGCTTTCTTTTGCAATACTTACAGTAGGGTGCAGAAGAAACTGTTCCCTTTCCACGGTAGGAATTACTAGAACGGAATTCCTGTGTAAGCTTTTGAGCTAGGTTCATCCTTTGGTTTTCTTCTTGTGTACGCACCAGTTCGTCAGTCAAGGTATTATCTAATTCTACGACTTCTTCTATGGTTTGCGGTATAGTTGCCTTGACTACATGTCTAATCTCACCAATTAATCCCCAAATATATCGGGATATTAATACTGGTTCAGGTGAGGCTAAGGATGGTACTATCCAAGCATATTCGAAGAATATGGTAGTGTAACCTTTATAGTCTATTCCAGTCATTCTGAGATTTAGGAACTTATTGGCTATTTGTTCCTTCTCATTGGGAGGACAAAATTTTCTTTCAACCTTTTCCTTAAAGTTGATCCATTCCATATTATAAACTCTGTCACTTCCCCTAGACTGGAGAATAGTATTCCACCATTCTAAGGCTGCGTTTTTGAAAATATTAGAAGCAAACATAATCTTATCTTTGTCTGCGTATTTACTTATTTTTATGACTGCTTCTGTCTTTTCTATCCAACGTAAGGTTGCAATGGATCCTTCATTGCCTGAGAATTCTATAGGTTTGCAGGCCAAGAATTCTTTAAAAGAACAACCGTATGGAGCGGTTCTTCTTCTTTTAGGGATTGGAACTTGGATAATAGGTCCATTGTCATTATTCACACTGTGACTTGGTTCAGTGTGTTGACGTTTTGTGACACTCTGGGTTTTCCCGAGCAACCATCTTGTATTGAACTTGCGTGTACATAATATTAAATGAAAGTCGTGATTTATCTTGATGTGCTATGTGTCGATAATGTGTACGTATAATGTATAAGTTATGTATATATATGAATAGGAGTATTGGTGAGCCGAGACCACCATGACCACGACTCGAGACCACTCGGTCTCGAGTAAACAGTAAACAGTGGGCCGGTTGGGACATGGACCTCCTTTAGTCCACCCGAAAGCCCATTAGGGTGCACCAACTTGGAACGAGTATATAACCCTTGTTGATAGCCAACCTTGCCATTTTTGGGCAACCCACACACACTCTCCTACACACACTCTCTCTCTCTCTCACTAAAACCCTAGAACACCACCACAAACCTCCTCTCATCTCTCTCTCTCGGATTCAACCGGAAGCACTAGGACTCTCGGATCAAGCTCGAAGATCGTCACCCGGAAGTTGGTTCATTGATTCTTCATACCCTCAACATCTAACCGGACGTGGTGACCAACGTGTTTGACCAAGTAACTAATCTGCCGAGCAACCCAAGGTGAGTTCACAACTATTAAAGCATGCGTTCCTGGTGGTTTTGGGAAACGGAAACTTAAACAACGCTATCCCCGCGTAAGGGATACAAACCTACTTTCTTCCCCTTAAATGGGACTCTTAGTTAATTATTGTTTATACGGTAATGCAACAAGCAACACTAAACGAAACTCTATCACTTAAGTCCCTACCATTTAATACCGATTAGTCGCCGGGGCCTGGCGAATGGGTTATTAGTTAATAGCGCTATTTAGGTGTAACCAGCCTCACACCGACCCTTGTTACTGGGAACGGGAGTGAACGAATGTACTCTGGAAAACCGTCAATGATGATAGCACATTGACAAACGGGGCACTGCGGAAACGTACGGTTAAGTAAGTATTCGGTATTGGAAAAACAGTTTAGTCGCTTACTTATGGGGTAGCTCCCCATCGCATGTATAAACGGATAAATTAACTGGCGAAACAAGTTTTTGGTAATTAAAAACTGGACAACTCGTGAACTCGCCAACATTTTTGTTGATACCCTACTGCATGCTTTGCAGGTACCCAGTGACTCAGGAGCTTGCAGCTTGGGAATGTGTAGTGGTCGTCTAGCCCATGTGTTGGGTTTTTAAATAATCTTGAACTATGAACTTTGTTCTGAAACTGTTTGGTTTATGCTTCCGCTGTTTACTTAAACTGTTATTTGAACTTAAACTTTTAGAAACTTCGAACTATAATGTTTACTAACTATTGTGGTTGGTGAACATTTTTACTATTGACCAATGCTCAGTATAATTGGTGGCTGGATCCTGGGCAGTCACGCCTCCAAGCGGTGGTATTCCGCATGTGGATTTTGGGGGTGTGACAGATTGGTATCAGAGCCATTGGTTATAGTGAACTCGGTTTTAAAAAGAAAGTCTTTTTGAGAAAAACCAGACTATAACCCGTGACTCGTGACGACACTACACTCCAAGGGCAAGACTCAACGTGTTAGACCTCATAGCTCGGACTTGTGTTTACTTGCTTGTTTACTTTATTTTGATTACTCTACTATACATACTAGTGTGCCTAATTAGGTAGATGCGTACCCCTCTTCTATCTCATTCTCGCTACATTACGACATCACACTCATACTGTGTTTTCTGGCTATGAAGACAATGAGTGGACGCGGAAGAGGAAACGTTAACATGACTCAGGCTCAGTTCACTAACTTGCTCAACACGGTGGCTGCAGCTTTCGCAGCTCACCCTGGAGGTCAGCCTGCGCCTGCGCAACCACGTGTTTGTACTTTCAAAACCTTCATAGATGGCAAGCCTCTCCCTTTCAACGGCACTGAGGGTGCCATAGGCCTTCTGCACTGGATTGAAAAGGCCGAAGCTGTCTTTGTTGTCTGCGAGTGTCCCCCTGCTAACTGGGTAAAGTTCGCGACTGGTACGCTTGAAGGAAACGCACTTTCATGGTGGAAGGCGCAAATTCAGATGCTTGGTCTGGAAACTGCTAATGCTACTGCGTGGGAAGATTTCAAGGACATGATCAAAGAAGAGTATTGTCACAGGGATGACATCCACAAACTCGAAAACGAATACTATGAGCTCAAGATGGTCGGATCAGAGATTGAGACCTAAACCAAGCAGTCCAACGACTATGCTGCACTTTGCCCAAACACGTCCCGACCTATGTATCGAAGGATCGAATTGTACATCAAAGGTTTGGCCCCAGAGATCCGGAGCCATGTGATCTCAGCCAACCTCCATACCATTCAGCCAGTGGTTCGCCTTGCTCACAAACTCACTGATCAGGCTGTGGAGGAGGGCAAGTTGCCCAAGAGGATCAGTGCTACTGCTGGAACTACTAGTGATAACAAACGAAAGTGGGATGGAAATCAGGGTAAGGATGCTAACCCCACTCAGGCCTCAGTTCAACAAAGGAAGACTGAAAGTAACAAGGGCCCTCAGCAACAGGGTGGCTATCGAGGAAACCACCCCAAGTGTAACAAATGTAACCGACACCACAGTGGGCCATGTGGCAAAAGTCAGTGTCAGCGATGCAACAAGATGGGGCATGAAGCCAAAGACTGCAGGAGTCAGTACCCAGCTAGGCAGAATCAGCATCAACCACAGCACCGCAACAGCAAGGAAACAACCGTGAATGCTACAAATGTGGGGCAATAGGGCACATGCGAAAGGATTGCCCTCAGCTGAACCAGAATCGCAACAACAATAATCGAGGTGCTGGAAACAACGACAACAACCAGGGAGCTGGAAACAATGCAAGGGCATTCGTGATTGGGGCTGCTGAAGCAAGGAACGACCCCAACGTGGTGGCGGGTAAGTTCCTACTTAATGATCGTTGTGTTTCCATATTATTTGATTCTGGAGCAGATGCTAGTTATGTATCCCTACATATTAGTAAGAAGCTTAAGTCCACTCTTACGCCGTTAAGCTCTAAGCACATCGTTGAAATAGCTAATGGTAGAAACCTCGAGGCCTCACACGTTATTCGTAACTGCAAACTAGAATTTTCTGGTCAGACCTTCCGTATCGATCTCTTCCCCATCATTCTCAGAAGCTTCGACGTCGTCAATGGTATGGATTGGTTATCCAAGCATCGAGCTGAAATCCTCTGCCAAGAGAAAGCTGTTCGTATTCCCCGTCCTCCTGGCAAACCCCTTATCATCCAAGGCGACAAAAGCGGAGAAGTCACATGCATCATTTCATTCTTAAAAGCCCAGAAGTGTTTACGAAAGGGGCACACCGCTATCTTAGCACTTGTTGCCAACATGCAGAAAAAGGAAAACAGGATTGAAGATTTTCCAGTTGTACGCGACTACCCTGAGGTATTTCCTGAAGAACTACCTGGACTTCCTCCACACCGTCAGGTCGAATTTTAAATCGAGCTAGCTCCCGGAGAAGCACCTATAGCTCGTGCACCTTATCGTCTAGCTCCCGCAGAACTCAAGGAACTTTCTACTCAACTACAAGAACTTTTGGACAAGGGTTTTATCCGTCCTAGCTCATCACCCTGGGGAGCCCCAGTGCTCTTTGTCAAAAAGAAGGATGGCACATTCCGAATATGCATAGATTACCGCGAACTGAACAAGGTTACCATCAAGAATCGTTATCCACTTCCCCGTATCGACGATCTGTTCGACCAGCTGCAATGGTCGAGCTATTATTCCAAGATCGATCTGCGATCGGGCTATCAACAGTTGAGAGTCCGCGATGAGGACATCTCTAAGACTGCATTCAGAACCCGTTATGGTCACTACGAATTCCTTGTTATGCCTTTCGGAATGACCAACGCACCTGCGATCTTCATGGATCTCATGAACCGAGTGTGCAAACCCTACCTCAACAAGTTCGTAATTGTGTTTATTGACGACATCCTAATTTACTCGAAAAGTCAAGAGGAGCATGAACAACACCTACGTCTTATTCTCGAACTCCTTCGCAATGAGCAACTGTACGCCAAATTCTCGAAATGTGATTTCTGGCTTAGAGAAGTCCATTTCCTTGGGCACATAGTCAATCAGGATGGGATTCATGTCGACCCCGCCAAGATCGAATCCATTAAGAATTGGCCTATACCTAAGACTCCGACCGAAGTTCGCCAATTCTTGGGATTGGCAGGATACTATCGAAGATTTATCAAGGGATTTTCTAAGATTGCTCAACCACTTACGACCCTCACTCAGAAGGGTGTTGCTTACAAATGGAGTGATGCTCAGGAATCTACCTTTCAGGAACTGAAGAAGAACCTTTGTAGTGCCCCTATACTTTCCTTACCTGAAGGTACCAACGACTTCGTTGTTTACTGCGACGCTTCTATTCAAGGACTTGGTTGCGTGTTGATGCAACGCGAGAAGGTCATTGCTTACGCTTCACGACAACTCAAGATCCACAAACGGAACTACACGACACATGACTTAGAATTCGGAGCTGTGGTCTTTGCGCTCAAGATTTGGAGACATTACCTATACGGTACCAAGTGCACGATTTACACCGATCACAAGAGTCTCCAGCACATAATGGAACAAAAGGAGTTGAATATGCGGCAACGCCGATGGGTCGAACTCCTAAATGACTACGAGTGTGCAATTAAATATCATCCAGGCAAGGCTAATGTGGTGGCAGATGCCATCAGCAGGAAGGAAACCAAACCTAAGCGTGTTCGTGCCTTACAGCTCACCATCCACTCGAACCTCCCTAAGCAAATCCGTAACGCTCAGGTCGAAGCATTGAAAGCTGAAAACGTCAGGGCTGAGTCCCTGCGAGGATCAAGGAAACGGCTAGAACAAAAAGAAGATGGTGCTTACTACGTAAACGGGCGTATATGGGTCCCACTTTATGGGAATTTGCGCGAGCTTGTAATGGATGAAGCCCATAAGTCCCGTTACTCAGTACATCCTGGTTCGGATAAGATGTACCACGACTTAAAGACTACATACTGGTGGCCTAGAATGAAAGCCCACATAGCAACCTATGTCAGAAAATGTTTGGCTTGTGCAAGAGTCAATGCTGAGTATCAGAAACCATCGGGCCTACTCCAACATCCAGAGATCCCGCAGTGGAAATGGGAGCAAATTTCCATGGATTTTGTTACTGGCTTGCCGAGGTCTCAACGCGGAAATGACACCATTTGGGTGATAGTGGATCGATTAACTAAGTCTGCCCACTTTTTGGCTATTAAAGAAACAGACAAATTCTCTACCTTAGCAGAGGTATACTTAAAGGAAGTGGTTTCGAGGCACGGAGTGCCGACCTCTATTATTTCCGATCGAGACGCGCGTTTTACTTCTGAGTTGTGGCAAGCTATGCACAAATCCTTTGGCTCACGTTTAGACATGAGCACCGCTTATCACCCACAAACGGATGGGCAATCTGAACGCACCATCCAAACCCTGGAAGACATGCTTAGGGCATGTGTGATCAATTTTGGCAAGGGTTGGGAAAAGCACCTACCGTTAGTGGAATTCTCCTACAACAACAGCTACCACACCAGCATTCAGGCAGCACCCTTTGAGGCATTGTACGGTCGTAAATGCCGATCGCCTCTTTGCTGGGCGGAAGTTGGTGACAGCCAGATCACAGGTCCAGAACTTGTGGTAGACACCACGGAAAGGATTGCCCAGATCAGACAACGCCTGGCGGCAGCTCGTGACCGTCAGAAGAGTTACGCTGATAAGGATAGGAAACCGCTAGAGTTCCAGGTTGGTGACCGGGCTCTACTTAAAGTCTCACCCTGGAAGGGTGTGGTTCGTTTTGGAAAACGGGGCAAGCTTAATCCGCGATATGTCGGACCATTCAAAATTACCGAAAAGATCGGTAAGGTCGCTTACAGATTGAATCTGCCTGAAGAACTAAGTGCTGTGCACAACGTCTTCCACGTGTCTAATCTGAAGAAGTGTCTGTCAGATGAAACACTCATCATTCCTTTCAAGGAACTCACTATTGACGAACAGCTACACTTTACTGAGGAACCGATTGAGATCACGGATCAAGAGATCAAAACCCTCAAACGTAGCCAGATACCTCTCGTGCGAGTCCGTTGGAACTCGCGACGTGGCCCAGAGTTTACCTGGGAGCGGGAAGACCAGATGAAGCGCAAGTATCCCCAGTTGTTCCCAAATGAAACTCCCAGCACTGAAGCTACAACCGAATTTTGGGACGAAATTCCAAACTAACGGGGGGATGATGTGACACCCCGTTGAAATGTTCTCACTTATACTAGCTTGACAGTGACTGCCTTAACTTTCGGGACGAAAGTTCTTAAAACTTGGGGATAATGTGACACTCTGGGTTTTCCCGAGCAACCATCTTGTATTGAACTTGCGTGTACATAATATTAAATGAAAGTCGTGATTTATCTTGATGTGCTATGTGTCGATAATGTGTACGTATAATGTATAAGTTATGTATATATATGAATAAGAGTATTGGTGAGCCGAGACCACCATGACCACGACTCGAGACCACTCGGTCTCGAGTAAACAGTAAACAGTGGGCCGGTTGGGACATGGACCTCCTTTAGTCCACCCGAAAGCCCATTAGGGTGCACCAACTTGGAACGAGTACATAACCCTTGTTGATAGCCAACCTTGCCATTTTTGGGCAACCCACACACACTCTCCTACACACACACTCTCTCTCTCACTAAAACCCTAGAACACCACCACAAACCTCCTCTCATCTCTCTCTCTCGGATTCAACCGGAAGCACTAGGACTCTCGGATCAAGCTCGAAGATCGTCACCCGGAAGTTGGTTCATTGATTCTTCATACCCTCAACATCTAACCGGACGTGGTGACCAACGTGTTTGACCAAGTAACTAATCTGCCGAGCAACCCAAGGTGAGTTCACAACTATTAAAGCATGCGTTCCCGGTGGTTTTGGGAAACGGAAACTTAAACAACGCTATCCCCGCGTAAGGGATACAAACCTACTTTCTTCCCCTTAAATGGGACTCTTAGTTAATTATTGTTTATACGGTAATGCAACAAGCAACACTAAACGAAACTCTATCACTTAAGTCCCTACCATTTAATAGCGATTAGTCGCCGGGGCCTGGCGAACGGGTTATTAGTTAATAGCGCTATTTAGGTGTAACCAGCCTCACACCGACCCTTGTTACTGGGAACGGGAGTGAACTAATGTACTCTGGCAAACCGTCAATGATGATAGAACATTGACAAACGGGGCACTGTGGAAACGTACGGTTAAGTAAGTATTCGGTATTGGAAAAACAGTTTAGTCGCTTACTTATGGGGTAGCTCCCCATCGCATGTATAAACGGATAAATTAACTGGCGAAACAAGTTTTTGGTAATTAAAAACTGGACAACTCGTGAACTCGCCAACATTTTTGTTGATACCCTACTGCATGCTTTGCAGGTACCCAGTGACTCAGGAGCTTGCAGCTTGGGAATGTGTAGTGGTCGTCTAGCCCATGTGTTGGGTTTTTAAATAATCTTGAACTATGAACTTTGTTCTGAAACTGTTTGGTTTATGCTTCCGCTGTTTACTTAAACTGTTATTTGAACTTAAACTTTTAGAAACTTCGAACTATAATGTTTACTAACTATTGTGGTTGGTGAACATTTTTACTATTGACCAATGCTCAGTATAATTGGTGGCTGGATCCTGGTCAGTCACGCCTCCAAGCGGTGGTATTCCGCATGTGGATTTTGAGGGTGTGACACGTTTACTGCCATTTTCAAATTTATCTGCTTCTTTAACAGTCTTAATAATATATGGCATGGCATCTATAATTCCTTGTGCCACTATGTGTTGAATGACACTTTTATCTATTTGGTTTCCGTTATTCTCATTATTCTGGTTTTCCTGATTTACTTCGTTGTCCATCTGAATTGTGAACATATATCAGGTATTAATTATTACGGACTAATATTTAGTGCAAACATTTATTTACAATCATATAAACAGATTGATCAAAAACGTCAAACATTGCGACTTTTACTCTTTTCATATATATATATATATAGGGTAGGGCTATATAGAAAACCCAATCTATATAAAAAACTCTAGAAAACCCAACCTCCCGACATTTTTTTTTTTGAAAAAAATAACACATGTAATATACATGTTTTTAAGAGTTTTGGGCCAAAAAAATCAAAAAAGCGCCGAAGGGATAATTTAAAAAAAAAATTCAGCAATTTCTGTCTTTTGTGCCTAACACATGTTAGGCAACCGGACATTGCTGAAATTTGTTTATTTTTTTTAAAAAAACCCTTCGGCGCTTTTTTGTTTTTTTTGGCCCAAAACACTCTAAAACATGTATATTACATGTGTTATTTTTTTCAAAAAAAAAATGTCGGGAGGTTGGGTAAAAATGGGGGGAGATTTGGGTTTCCAGAGTTTTCTAAGAAAATGAGGGTTTTCTGTCTAGCATTGCCCTATATATATATATATATATATATATATATATATATATATATATATATATATGCATCTATTACAAACTACAACTGGCAAATATACTAGTAGTTTATGCATCCGTATCTTATTTTAGTCTATCTAGGTTTTATGTATCCAATCAGGTATATCAAACTCAACATGCTTCCACGTAAGATTCTCTTATTATTCTAATTATATCTCCTTCCTCTACTAATTCGTCACCTAATGGGCGAAATTCCTCCAAATTTCCTGGCTCATAGGTGGCATGGGTGCTGGTACTGGGTCGGGGTATTGAGGGATAGGTTGTTCGTAAGGGTATGAGTTTCCCTGGTGGAGATTTAATTTCATTGGTTGGTCCTGGTTTGGCTCTATCATTTGTTGATCTGGGAATAGTGGCGATTTAGCTATTTGATTTAAGTTAGCATCTATTGCTGTAGTGGCTAACATATGGAGATTTTCCCATTGCCTATCTAATTCCTCTTCCCATAATGGTCTATTGCCTGTTCCCTAAGTTTGTACATTTATTTCCTTATTTGCTCTGACTATCGCTCTCTTTTGTTGTGACTTCTTCATTTTCTTTATTCTCTCTTGAGCTCCTCTACTAAACCAACATCTTTCCTTAGTAGTAAAGTGTTCCTCAGACTAGGCCTTAAATATAAATATTCCTTTCTCAGTATCGGCTGGGTATCCTGGGGGATCTGGCTGAGATGATGTTCCCTCATTTTTCTGTGAACTATCTAAATGATGATAAGCGTCCGATGTTCCTTTATCACTCATACTGTAAACTAACATATGGTCAAATAACACATAACACATAATCACATAAATTATTTCCTAACACATAATTTAAATTTCAGTGTCAGCAGAACACTTCTCTGGCTTAAATTAGTGGTTGTAGCTTTGATACTACCTTCTGTCGCAACCCCCGACCCCTGCCCGGGAGCGGGCGGCCGCGAGCTACTCACAGATCGGGTGGTATCGGTGTTTATTAATTTGGCAGTGGAATACATCAGGACAGTAGTTAGGAAATATTTGTATCAGAGTAAAACACCTTATTTTGTAATTAATAAATATATTGGGATAATCCCAAGTTCATTTGACAATACATCGTTTAGGGATAAACCCTATTTATTGAAAACAAAATGTCTTGTTTATTTAGGTAACTTTTATAGCCACTATTCCAAACCTTTAGTGCTCTCCAGCTGGCTTCTATTGGGATTTCATATTACGTTACCTAAAACGCGTTTTAAAAACATTTTGTCAGCAAGAAATACTGGTGAGTGCATCCCAATTTAATCAAAACAGGTTTTATAATTTCACAGTATTGAGAGCGATCACAATGTTTATATCTACACAATTACTCATTCAGTACTATCAACCTTGACTGGTGGGTCATATTACTCATTGGCTATCTCATTGTCCAATGGTAACGTGTTCCACATTTTGTATACAAAACCCCAACATACCGGCAGTAATTGAAGAATTACAAAGACTCAATCACTGCTAATTATATTTTAAAATAATTAAGGTTTTGTAAAAACAGTTTACAAAAAGAAGATTACTCACATTGCAAGTTTAGCTACTATTAAAGCTTCCTGAGAATCTCCTGGTTATTATCTATTGAATCAAATAATGCACACGTGTTAGTAAAATAACCCAATTCAATTTAACCGTACAACTCGAGACATAATTCCAATGACTGAGTCGGGCAGAGCCGACATGCATTATGGAAATTCTAAATCAATCGGGTGTACACACGAGACAGAATTCCAATGACTGAGTCGGGCAGAGCCGACATGCATTACGAAATCCTAAATCGATCGTGTAGGGTAATAGCAGGGTTATAGTACTTACAACGAGGCAGAGCTTCGCTAATAGTGGTTATTATGCCTGAGCAGAGTTTCTACTACTAGAGAATTTAGAGAGAGAATTCAGAAATGAACGCCGATCAAATGAGCTCGAAACCCCCTTATATAGGCCTGACAAGGGGTCTCTCACGCCCTGCGAGAGATATAGAGATGGCCTTCGCGGCCTGCGAATGCCTGAAAGGCGGTTATAGGCTTGCTGAATCAGCGTGTAGCCTTGCCACGTGGCACACAATGTGTCCGGATAAGAATGAGGACCTCGCGCCCTGCGACAGATCAAAGGATCTATGTCGCGGCCCGCGAGAGACTGACAAATCTTGTTTTTGTTGATTTTTACAAGTGTAGGGCTATTCCGGGTTCGGTTTTCATGTACGGGGTATATTTAGGGACATTTAGGGTGTCCAAAAATATTTTTAGGAGGGTTGTTATAATGGCCGCCACGCGCCTGACACACGACAAAAAACGTGCCTGACATACTGAAAAAGTAACTGTGCACATCTCCGACAAGACAGCCACCTTAGACGGAACATCAGTCACACATCAGACGTCATCATTTTTACAAGGACGAAAATCAAAACTTCTCTTCGAAGAAATCCCTAAGCAACAAGGGCCCTCAGCAACAGGGTGGCTATCGAGGAAACCACCCCAAGTGTAACAAATGTAACCGACACCACAGTGGGCCATGTGGCAAAAGTCAGTGTCAGCGATGCAACAAGATGGGGCATGAAGCCAAAGACTGCAGGAGTCAGTACCCAGCTAGACAGAATCAGCATCAACCACAGCACCGCAGCAGCAAGGAAACAACCGTGAATGCTACAAATGTGGGGCAATAGGGCACATGCGAAAGGATTGCCCTCAGCTGAACCAGAATCGCAACAACAATAATCGAGGTGCTGAAACAACGACAACAACCAGGGAGCTGGAAACAATGCAAGGGCATTCGTGATTGGGGCTGCTGAAGCAAGGAACGACCCCAACGTGGTGGCGGGTAAGTTCCTACTTAATGATCGTTGTGTTTCCATATTATTTGATTCTGGAGCAGATGCTAGTTATGTATCCCTACGTATTAGTAAGAAGCTTAAGTCCACTCTTACGCCGTTAAGCTCTAAGCACATCGTTGAAATAGCTAATGGTAGAAACCTCGAGGCTTCACACGTTATTCGTAACTGCAAACTAGAATTGTCTGGTCAGACCTTCCGTATCGATCTCTTCCCCATCATTCTCAGAAGCTTCGACGTCGTCATTGGTGTGGATTGGTTATCCAAGCATCGAGTTGAAATCCTTTGCCAAGAGAAAGCTGTTCGTATTCCCCGTCCTCCTGGCAAACCCCTTATCATCCAAGGCGACGAAAGCGGAGAAGTCACATGCATCATTTCATTCTTAAAAGCCCAGAAGTGTTTACGAAAGGGGCACACCGCTATCTTAGCACTTGTTGCCAACACGCAGAAAAAGGAAAACAGGATTGAAGATTTTCCAGTTGTACGCGACTACCCTGAGGTATTTCCTGAAGAACTACCTGGACTTCCTCCACACCGTCAGGTCGAATTTTAAATCGAGCTAGCTCCCGGAGCAGCACCTATAGCTCGTGCACCTTATCGTCTAGCTCCCGCAGAACTCAAGGAACTTTCTACTCAACTACAAGAACTTTTGGACAAGGGTTTTATCCGTCCTAGCTCATCACCCTGGGGAGCCCCAGTGCTCTTTGTCAAAAAGAAGGATGGCACATTCCGAATATGCATAGATTACCGCGAACTGAACAAGGTTACCATCAAGAATCGTTATCCACTTCCCCGTATCGACGATCTGTTCGACCAGCTGCAAGGGTCGAGCTATTATTCCAAGTTCGATCTGCGATCGGGCTATCAACAGTTGAGAGTCCGCGATGAGGACATCTCTAAGACTGCATTCAGAACCCGTTATGGTCACTACGAATTCCTTGTTATGCCTTTCGGAATGACCAACGCACCTGCGATCTTCATGGATCTCATGAACCGAGTGTGCAAACCCTACCTCAACAAGTTCGTAATTGTGTTTATTGACGACATCCTAATTTACTCGAAAAGTCAAGAGGAGCATGAACAACACCTGCGTCTTATTCTCGAACTCCTTCGCAATGAGCAACTGTACGCCAAATTCTCGAAATGTGATTTCTGGCTTAGTGAAGTCCATTTCCTTGGGCACATAGTCAATCAGGATGGGATTCATGTCGACCCTGCCAAGATCGAATCCATTAAGAATTGGCCTATACCTAAGACTCCGACCGAAGTTCGCCAATTCTTGGGATTGGCAGGATACTATCGAAGATTTATCAAGGGATTTTCTAAGATCGCTCAACCACTTACGACCCTCACTCAGAAGGGTGTTGCTTACAAATGGAGTGATGCTCAGGAATCTACCTTTCAGGAACTGAAGAAGAACCTTTGTAGTGCCCCTATACTTTCCTTACCTGAAGGTACCGACGACTTCATTGTTTACTGCGACGCTTCTATTCAAGGACTTGGTTGCGTGTTGATGCAACGCGAGAAGGTCATTGCTTACGCTTCACGACAACTCAAGATCCACGAACGGAACTACACGACACATGACTTAGAATTCGGAGCTGTGGTCTTTGCGCTCAAGATTTGGAGACATTACCTATACGGTACCAAGTGCACGATTTACACCGATCACAAGAGTCTCCAGCACATAATGGAACAAAAGGAGTTGAATATGCGGAAACGCCGATGGGTCGAACTCCTAAATGACTACGAGTGTGCAATTAAATATCATCCAGGCAAGGCTAATGTGGTGGCAGATGCCATCAGCAGGAAGGAAACCAAACCTAAGCGTGTTCGTGCCTTACAGCTCACCATCCACTCGAACCTCCCTAAGCAAATCCGTAACGCTCAGGTCGAAGCATTGAAAGCTGAAAACGTCAGGGCTGAGTCCCTGCGAGGATCAAGGAAACGGCTAGAACAAAAAGAAGATGGCGCTTACTACGTAAACGGGCGTATGTGGGTCCCACTTTATGGGAATTTGCGCGAGCTTGTAATGGATGAAGCCCATAAGTCCCGTTACTCAGTACATCCTGGTTCGGATAAGATGTACCACGACTTAAAGACTACATACTGGTGGCCTAGAATGAAAGCCCACATAGCAACCTATGTCAGAAAATGTTTGACTTGTGCAAGAGTCAACGCTGAGTATCAGAAACCATCGGGCCTACTCCAACAACCAGAGATCCCGCAGTGGAAATGGGAGCAAATTTCCATGGATTTTGTTACTGGCTTGCCGAGGTCTCAACGCGGAAATGACACCATTTGGGTGATAGTGGATCGATTAACTAAGTCTGCCCACTTTTTGGCTATTAAAGAAACAGACAAATTCTCTACCTTAGCAGAGGTATACTTAAAGGAAGTGGTTTCGAGGCACGGAGTGCCGACCTCTATTATTTCCGATCGAGACGCGCGTTTTACTTCTGAGTTGTGGCAAGCTATGCACAAATCCTTTGGCTCACGTTTAGACATGAGCACCGCTTATCACACACAAACGGATGGGCAATCTGAACGCACCATCCAAACCCTGGAAGACATGCTTAGGGCATGTGTGATCAATTTTGGCAAGGGTTGGGAAAAGCACCTACCGTTAGTGGAATTCTCCTACAACAACAGCTACCACACCAGCATTCAGGCAGCACCCTTTGAGGCATTGTACGGCCGTAAATGCCGATCGCCTCTTTGCTGGGCGGAAGTTGGTGACAGCCAGATCACAGGTCCAGAACTTGTGGTAGACACCACGGAAAGGATTGCCCAGATCAGACAACGCCTGGCGGCAGCTCGTGACCGTCAGAAGAGTTACGCTGATAAGGATAGGAAACCGCTAGAGTTCCAGGTTGGTGACCGGGCTCTACTTAAAGTCTCACCCTGGAAGGGTGTGGTTCGTTTTGGAAAACGGGGCAAGCTTAATCCGCGATATGTCGGACCATTCAAAATTACCGAAAAGATCGGTAAGGTCGCTTACAGATTGAATCTGCCTGAAGAACTAAGTGCTGTGCACAACGTCTTCCACGTGTCTAATCTGAAGAAGTGTCTGTCAGATGAAACACTCATCATTCCTTTCAAGGAACTCACTATTGACGAACAGCTACACTTTACTGAGGAACCGATTGAGATCACGGATCAAGAGATCAAAACCCTCAAACGTAGCCAGATACCTCTCGTGCGAGTCCGTTGGAACTCGCGACGTGGCCCAGAGTTTACCTGGGAGCGGGAAGACCAGATGAAGCGCAAGTATCCCCAGTTGTTCCCAAATGAAACTCCCAGCACTGAAGCTACAACCGAATTTTGGGACGAAATTCCAAACTAACGGGGGGATGATGTGACACCCCGTTGAAATGTTCTCACTTATACTAGCTTGACAGTGACTGCCTTAACTTTCGGGACGAAAGTTCTTAAAACTTGGGGATAATGTGACACTCTGGGTTTTCCCGAGCAACCATCTTGTATTGAACTTGCGTGTACATAATATTAAATGAAAGTCGTGATTTATCTTGATGTGCTATGTGTCGATAATGTGTACGTATAATGTATAAGTTATGTATATATATGAATAAGAGTATTGGTGAGCCGAGACCACCATGACCACGACTCGAGACCACTCGGTCTCGAGTAAACAGTAAACAGTGGGCCGGTTGGGACATGGACCTCCTTTAGTCCACCCGAAAGCCCATTAGGGTGCACCAACTTGGAACGAGTAGATAACCCTTGTTGATAGCCAACCTTGCCATTTTTGGGCAACCCACACACACTCTCCTACACACACTCTCTCTCTCTCACTAAAACCCTAGAACACCACCACAAACCTCCTCTCATATCTCTCTCTCGGATTCAACCGGAAGCACTAGGACTCTCGGATCAAGCTCGAAGATCGTCACCCGGAAGTTGGTTCATTGATTCTTCATACCCTCAACATCTAACCGGACGTGGTGACCAACGTGTTTGACCAAGTAACTAATCTGCCGAGCAACCCAAGGTGAGTTCACAACTATTAAAGCATGCGTTCCCGGTGGTTTTGGGAAACGGAAACTTAAACAACGCTATCCCCGCGTAAGGGATACAAACCTACTTTCTTCCCCTTAAATGGGACTCTTAGTTAATTATTGTTTATACAGTAATGCAACAAGCAACACTAAACGAAACTCTATCACTTAAGTCCCTACCATTTAATAGCGATTAGTCGCCGGGGCCTGGCGAACGGGTTATTAGTTAATAGCGCTATTTAGGTGTAACCAGCCTCACACCGACCCTTGTTACTGGGAACGGGAGTGAACTAATGTACTCTGGCAAACCGTCAATGATGATAGAACATTGACAAACGGGGCACTGCGGAAACGTACGGTTAAGTAAGTATTCGGTATTGGAAAAACAGTTTAGTCGCTTACTTATGGGGTAGCTCCCCATCGCATGTATAAACGGATAAATTAACTGGCGAAACAAGTTTTTGGTAATTAAAAACTGGACAACTCGTGAACTCGCCAACATTTTTGTTGATACCCTACTGCATGCTTTGCAGGTACCCAGTGACTCAGGAGCTTGCAGCTTGGGAATGTGTAGTGGTCGTCTAGCCCATGTGTTGGGTTTTTAAATAATCTTGAACTATGAACTTTGTTCTGAAACTGTTTGGTTTATGCTTCCGCTGTTTACTTAAACTGTTATTTGAACTTAAACTTTTAGAAACTTCGAACTATAATGTTTACTAACTATTGTGGTTGGTGAACATTTTTACTATTGACCAATGCTCAGTATAATTGGTGGCTGGATCCTGGTCAGTCACGCCTCCAAGCGGTGGTATTCCGCATGTGGATTTTGGGGGTGTGACACGTTTACTGCCATTTTCAAATTTATCTGCTTCTTTAACAGTCTTAATAATATATGGCATGGCATCTATAATTCCTTGTGCCACTATGTGTTGAATGGCACTGTTATCTATTTGGTTTCCGTTATTCTCATTATTCTGGTTTTCCTGATTTACTTCGTTGTCCATCTGAATTGTGAACATATATCAGGTATTAATTATTACGGACTAATATTTAGTGCAAACATTTATTTACAATCATATAAACAGATTGATCAAAAACGTCGAACATTGCGGCTTTTACTCTTTTCATATATATATATATATAGGGTAGGGCCATATAGAAAACCCTATCTATATAAAAAAACTCTAGAAAACCCAACCTCCCGACATTTTTTTTTGAAAAAAATAACACATGTAATATACATGTTTTTAAGAGTTTTGGGCCAAAAAAATCAAAAAAGCGCCGAAGGGATAATTTAAAAAAAAAATTTCAGCAATTTCTGTCTTTTGTGCCTAACACATGTTAGGCAACCGGACATTGCTGAAATTTGTTTATTTTTTTTAAAAAAACCCTTCGGCGTTTTTTTGTTTTTTTTGGCTCAAAACACTCTAAAACATGTATATTACATGTGTTATTTTTTTCAAAAAAAAATGTCGGGAGGTTGGGTAAAAATGGGGGGAGATTTGGGTTTCCAGAGTTTTCTAAGAAAATGAGGGTTTTCTGTCTAGCATTGCCATATATATATATATATATATATATATATATATATATATATATATATATATATATATATATATATATATATATATATATATATATATGCATCTATTACAAACTACAACTGGCAAATATACTAGTAGTTTATGCATCCGTATCTTATTTTAGTCTATCTAGGTTTTATGTATCCAATCAGGTATATCAAACTCAACATGCTTCCACGTAAGATTCTCTTATTATTCTAATTATATCTCCTTCCTCTACTAATTCGTCACCTAATGGGCGAAATTCCTCCAAATTTCCTGGCTCATAGGTGGCATGGGTGCTGGTACTGGGTCGGGGTATTGAGGGATAGGTTGTTCGTAAGGGTATGAGTTTCCCTGGTGGAGATTTAATTTCATTGGTTGGTCCTGGTTTGGCTCTATCATTTGTTGATCTGGGAATAGTGGCGATTTAGCTATTTGATTTAAGTTAGCATCTATTGCTGTAGTGGCTAACATATGGAGATTTTCCCATTGCCTATCTAATTCCTCTTCCCATAATGGTCTATTGCCTGTTCCCTAAGTTTGTGCATTTATTTCCTTATTTGCTCTGACTATCGCTCTCTTTTGTTGTGACTTCTTCATTTTCTTTATTCTCTCTTGAGCTCCTCTACTAAACCAACATCTTTCCTTAGTAGTAAAGTGTTCCTCAGACTGGGCCTTAAATATAAATATTCCTTTCTCAGTATCGGCAGAGTATCCTGGGGGATCTGGCTGAGATGATGTTCCCTCATTTTTCTGTGAACTATCTAAATGATGATAAGCGTCCGATGTTCCTTTATCACTCATACTGTAAACTAACATATAGTCAAATAACACATAACACATAATCACATAAATTATTTCCTAACACATAATTTAAATTTCAGTGTCAGCAGAACACTTCTCTGGCTTAAATTAGTGGCTGTAGCTTTGATACTACCTTCTGTCGCAACCCCCGACCCCTGCCCGGGAGCGGGCGGCCGCGAGCTACTCACAGATCGGGTGGTATCGGTGTTTATTAATTTGGCAGTGGAATACATCAGGACAGTAGTTAGGAAATATTTGTATCAGAGTAAAACACCTTATTTTGTAATTAATAAATATATTGGGATAATCCCAAGTTCATTTGACAATACATCGTTTAGGGATAAACCCTATTTATTGAAAACAAAATGTCTTGTTTATTTAGGTAACTTTTATAGCCACTATTCCAAGCCTTTAGTGCTCTCCAGCTGGCTTCTATTGGGATTTCATATTACGTTACCTGAAACGCGTTTTAAAAACATTTTGTCAGCAAGAAATACTGGTGAGTGCATCCCAATTTAATCAAAACAGGTTTTATAATTTCACAGTATTGAGAGCGATCACAATGTTTATATCTACACAATTACTCATTCAGTACTATCAACCTTGACTGGTGGGTCATATTACTCATTGGCTATCTCATTGTCCAATGGTAACGTGTTCCACATTTTGTATACAAAACCCCAACATACCGACAGTAATTGAAGAATTACAAAGACTCAATCACTGCTAATTATATTTTAAAATAATTAAGGTTTTGTAAAAACAGTTTACAAAAAGAAGATTACTCACATTGCAAGTTTAGCTACTATTAAAGCTTCCTGAGAATCTCCTGGTTATTATCTATTGAATCAAATAATGCACACGTGTTAGTAAAATAACCCAATTCAATTTAACCGTACAACTCGAGACAGAATTCCAATGACTGAGTCGGGCAGAGCCGACATGCATTATGGAAATTCTAAATCAATCGGGTGTACACACGAGACATAATTCCAATGACTGAGTCGGGCAGAGCCGACATGCATTACGAAATCCTAAATCGATCGTGTAGGGTAATAGCAGGGTTATAGTACTTACAACGAGGTAGAGCTTCGCTAATAGTGGTTATTATGCCTGAGCAGAGTTTCTACTACTAGAGAATTTAGAGAGAGAATTCAGAAATGAACGCCGATCAAATGAGCTCGAAACCCCCTTATATAGGCCTGACAAGGGGTCTCTCACGCCCTGCGAGAGATATAGAGATGGCCTTCGCGGCCTGCGAAAGCCTGAAAGGCGGTTATAGGCTTGCTGAATCAGCGTGTAGCCTTGCCACGTGGCACACAATGTGTCCGGATAAGAATGAGGACCTCGCGCCCTGCGACAGATCAAAGGATCTATGTCGCGGCCCGCGAGAGACTGACAAATCTTGTTTTTGTTGATTTTTACAAGTGTAGGGCTATTCCGGGTTCGGTTTTCATGTACGGGGTATATTTAGGGACATTTAGGGTGTCCAAAAATATTTTTAGGAGGGTTGTTATAATGGCCGCCACGCGCCTGACACACAACAAAAAACGTGCCTGACATACTGAAAAAGTAACTGTGCACATCTCCGACAAGACAGCCACCTTAGACGGAACATCAGTCACACATCAGACGTCATCATTTTTACAAGCACGAAAATCAAAACTTCTCTTCGAAGAAATCCCTAAGTAAAAATCCCACACGCCATGCGCTGTTTTGGCTCAAATTTGCATGCCATCATCATGTGTGACAACTGGCACTTTTCCATGCATTCCGTACAATAATTAAACAGTAATATGTGCTTTAATAACTGTGCATGATTTAGTTTACAAGACGAATAAAATTCTGATTTCTGTTATATACATACAATGGCATTTCATGTTGCAAGACTTTTATCATTACTACATGCAACACAATATAGTTCTATTAATGCACAGAACAAAGTTAGCACAGTTATCAGACGAACTAGAAGTACTGACGGGAGTTCAGTACTTAGACAGACGTGATATTAAGACACAGAATGAGCCCCAGAACCAAGTGATACACTAGGATAGTGTGTAGGAAAATAGGGATTACAAAATTGCCTTCCTAGTGATGACATAGGTGCCGGAAAGTGCCAGAAACACACTAAAACTGCAAAATTCTACAGAAAATAAATAAATTCAGCAAAAATTTAGCTTTTAACATCTAAATATAATGCATAAATGTGATTAATGGTCCAGAATACTTTCCTAAGAGTCGGGAATCAAAAATGTCACAAAACACAACATAAAGCACACTAAACTGCGCAATTTAGCACTTTAAGGAACAGTAACAACACGAACAACCGGACATTACCCGAAACATCAAATTCTTACTAGAAGCATTGTTTTAGTGTCACAAATTTAGTAATGGTCACCAAACATCATAACACATCTTATAAACATATAACACATATAACCCTAACTAGTATACTTGAAATCTAACTATAACACTTAACTTACCATTAAATGTTACACTTTACCCCCCCCCCCCATTTTGATGGCTGGTTGGATTTCTTTGTTATATTTTATAAGATATGTTAGGGAATATTCCAACACATATGCCAAAAAGATTTAGAGAATTTTATAAAAATCCTAAACATATACCACTTCATCATTCATCACCTCCTAACTCACCATCCCACCCTTCTTCCTTTCCCCTTGCTCACGGCTCCAAACACACACCCTTACACATCCATTTTCAAGCCATCTTCAAGCATTCTAAGGTGATTCCATGGTGTAAGGAGCATATCTAAGAAGGTTGCAAGCAACGGAATTGGAAGGACCTCTCTCTAGCGCTTTTATCCACCTCATTTGTCATCTTCATCTTCTTGAACATCATCCCTAGCCTTGTGCTAGTAGTAAAACCTTCCTAATCTCATTTTACTTCATATTATGTTGGTTAAAAGATGATATAAGTTGTTAAACATAAAGATCATGAAGAAACATAAGCATAAACATGAACATGAACATGAACATAAAGCTCTAAATCATGAAAATCAAAGATGTTTAAGTGTATGTAATATACTTGATTGTTGATTTCTTGTGTTTATGATGTTGATCAACATAAGAAGCTTGCTAGATTGTGATTAAACACATGATCTAGCAAGTATGAGGATGATTCTTGAGAAAATCATAATGATCATCCTTTATGTTAAACATGAACTTGAAAATAAACTTGTTTTAGTGTATGATGATTTGTGATGCATGTTATAAGTCTTGAAAATAAAGGATTTCAAAGATAATATTTTCAAGAGAACAAAGTTATTTACAAGATTTACAAGATCATGATTTTTAAAGAAACTAATCATATTTTTAGTGATAAATCAAGTATAGAACAAGAGAAATACAAAAGAATTGTTTTTGGAAAAATCATCTTGTAAGTTATAAAGGACTAGATTTTGCAAGAATGTGATTATTAAACAAAGAACCATGTTTTAGAGGGTAACTTAACCTACTAAATAACATACTAAGTTACTACAACTTTTTTACAAAATTTCAAGTTCATGTCAAAGTGTAAATTGCATATTTAAAGCATATGGTAAGTCTTGAATGATTTATTGATGATTGATGATGATTTATAAAACAAAATGATATGCTTTAAAAACATGAAAACCTCCACTTTAAAGGGAAACTATGGCAAAAATTTTCTAAAAATATAACACTTAGAAAATTATTTTTAAACAAATAATTACAAGTATATTTTAAACCATGAAATTTTATATAAAGTTGCCATAATTTTTGTCACCAGATCAAAATATTGGAGGTTGGTTTTTATTAATAAAAGTGATTAAATATGTATTTAGGAGAATATATATTTAGATGTCACCATGTGTGTGATTATTTGTTTATTATGTGTATTAGTTATATTATTTTAGGGCTTGAAATAATATAACTCACCAAAATACCAAGAAATACAATACTAAATATTACCAAAAATTCCAAGAAATAAATATACAAATTATACCCAAAATATTGGAGAAACCGAACAAGGAATATAAGTAACAATAAATATTCCGGAATTAGATTCGTAAGTATATTTTGGTAAACGGTGTTTTGGAAACCAAGAGAACAAAAATATGATTTTCATAAGTATTATAAAATAAATCATATTTTTGACAAGAAGAAAAATATATTATTTTTGGGTAAGAACAATATATATGTTTTCTTGGAATTATTAGAAGATATATTATTTTTGGGAGAAAATATATATTTTCTTAAATAAACATAGAATACCTTATTTTTGGATAAAAATGGCTTTATAAATATTTTCTAAGTTAGACTTGAAAATATATTATTCTTGAGATTTATATGAAAAGTATATATATTTTTGCCAAGGAAAAATTCTAAATAAATTTTCTATGTAATATTTCTTAAAATATATATTTTGGAAATATATATTGATGTATTTTTATTAGAAATATTATTCCGGAAAGGTTAATACAAAAATTAAGTATGAGATACTTAATAAACACAATAAAATACGTATTCTCGTACGTATAATTACACACTGGAATACGCCATCGATACTTGGCAAAAATATAGAAGGATAAGAATACGAATACAAATACACCCAGCCTTGGAGAGTTATACAAGTACAAATACATAAACTTGACAAGTTAAAATGTATTATTTTAACTAATATTCCAAAATTCATAAATATAATTTAGGTTAAATATTTATTATTTTAACAAATAATTATATAACTTGGTATAATATTAAGAACACAAAGAAACGTAACTCAAAGACACTAATTAATACTAAGTCAAGGCACGACCCGCTTGTCTAATAGACCATAGTACGTTTTAGGTAGTCGTGCACACTAGTAGCAGCTTGAGTTATGTCGAATTGAAGAACGCAAAACTGTGAGTTCATGTCCCCCTTTTCTCTTAACTGTTTTCGGATTTATAACTCTCGGGGGTGGAATACATGTTGCATGTGTTTAAATGGTATGATTTGGCTATGCAATGAATTATAGATCATGTGAGCATAGATTGAAATTCAAATGCCATTAACTCTCATAATAAATATGGACGAAGGTTAGATCTAACGGGTACGGCCGAGCCCCACTCATGGTCCTTATGTGACCACTTGAGTGCTTTGGTGTCCCAGTCGAGGTAATTCGACAACGGTCAAGGGTAATTTGACACAACAAGGTAAATTGACACAGTCGAGGGGAAATTCGACACAGTCGAGGGAAATCGACGAGGGTATAAGCCTACTCACATTGAGGTCTCCCTTTGGCTTCACATACATTAATGTCCTTGTAAAGCATTAATTTGATCTATTCATAGATGCTTTTCATACCTGTTTTCAAAAGAGTCTCTCAAACGTTTACAAGTCTATCAGTATTTATACAAAACGCATGAACTCGCTCAACTTTTGTTGATGTTTTCCAAAATTACATGTATTTCAGGTAACAAGTTGGATCTTGGGCGCAGGTGTTGTTTCTAGAAGTAAATTCCAAGATTAGGTGTCATCCACTTTTGTTGGTTTGTAACTTAGTCAAGGTTGTGTTGTTTGAAACTTAAATGACTAGTGTATGTAATATTTTAAACTTAATGAATGGATGAACATCGTTTTGATCATATAGTCGTTTACTATGATTGAATGCAATGATATTGAACAAGTCACACATCATACGCTTCCGCAAAAGTCAGGGTGTGACATCATGAGCCATGCGCTATTTTGGCTCAAGTTTGCACGCCATCACCATGCGTCATGCGCTATTTTGGCTTAATTTTGCAAGGCATCACCATGCGCCATGCGCTGTTATGGCTCAAATTTGCACGCCATCACCATGCGCCATGCCCTGTTTTGGCTCAAACTTCCTCACCATCATCATGCGCCATGCGCTATTTTGGCTCAGTTTTGCAAGACATCACCATGCACCATGCACCATGCGCTGTTTTGGCTCAGGTTTGCACGCCACCACCACGCGCCATGCGCTGTTTTGGCTCAACTTCGCACACTACCTATAGGCCATACGCAATACGCCCCAGTGCTCAAACAAAAACAACCGATAATACTTCCACCCTTATGAGTCCAGAATCCCTCCCAGATGATAAACTCAACTAGAAGGCACACTGGACTAGGGGGACTTGAAGAGGTATGGTCCCAAGTCCATGCACACATGGCAGAGACCACACCACTTTTATACAGCATGACGCCTACATCAGCAAATCACATCCAGAAGCTTCTGGAAGAAATCGCAGGTGACACCAAAGATGCTCTCCCAGACAAAAAGGACAACACGTGTCACCAGTAGATGGGCGCCAGCTGGACCCGCAAGATATTCCTATGACTGGCCGACAACCACTGCTAGAATTCTCCTAACTGGACGAATAGAGATGCGCCACGTCATCCACTACTCTGGGAATGACAGAGGAGACCAATATGATATTCCTCTTGGTCGGACAGCTGGCAAGGCCCTCATTCCCTCCTTCATCCCTCGGCTATAAATAGAGGACTCCTCCTTCAGGTTTAACATTCTGCTCTCTCTCTATTTCACCTACAACACACTATTCTCCTCAGAACGGTACTTATTCTCACGCCGGAGAGTGGTCACAAGGAGAACCCCCCTATTCCCCTCCTTGTGGCGAGTCACCGATGTTCTGTTTTGCAGGAATCCAGCAGTTAGCGAGTGGAGGAAGAGATTGAACCCTTATTCACGAGACGACCCAACTGGATAACCTAGTGTTAACCAGTGTTTCATCAAATTCGTTAAGGATTTATGTGTTATAACTTATGGTAACTTTTACTTGATCGTTTTATAGTTATGTATTATTATTTCTTAACCGCAGTAAGTGATATGTGTCAAAATTGTGTTAAGTGAGTCTTTTTGTTTGCATTGTTAAACTCTTATATTCATTTTGCATAAGTTGTATCGTATCATCACTGGTGTTATTTAACTTGTTATATTTATTAATTTCATATGTGTCATGTTACCTTCTTATTAAATGGGATAGTGTTTAAATAAGTGACACGTTTAACTAAAGATGTAATATTTATATTGAATAGTCGTGTAAAGCATGTTTTGGTGCATCACCATCTTAAAGAATGATGTCATGATATTTTTTATAACTACATTTCTATAGCAGTTTACTTAGTTACTACGTATTACTTAACTTTTTGGTCATTTTATATGTAGTAAAGGGCTTGTAGCCTATCGATACCAATGTATATAAAAATGTGTCTTTTTCTATGTTATTGAGAGTTCAAGTCTTATAGTAGACAAAAGTGGAGAATTGTTATAGTAGAATTAGATGATGTGTAAGTCAGCCGGTTACTTTATATACGCTAACTAATATATTAATTTTTATACATATAGGGGAGAGTTATCTTGAGAACGCTAAATATTGTGAGAATCGTGAAAACGAATGAAAAAGCAATCAAAACCAATTTTTTTAATACAAACCTCTTTGTAATTAAGATACAACATTAAAAAAAGAATTTACAACATCAAATAATTCATTTCTCCTTTCAAAATCACTCTTTTTAGATTTTTTAAACATGTGTAAATATAACAGATTTACACATGTGTAAATGGCAAGCTTACACATATGTAATTTTTTTTTATTTACGAATTCACGTAAATTTAAACGTGTAAATTAAATTGCTAACATTATATTCGAATAATAATGATAAGTGTAGAAAAAAAATTTGAATTTGAATTGTTTTTTTGACCAAGTTCTCGCGGTTTTTTCATTTGTTCTCACGGTTCTCACAATATTTAGCGTTCTCATTTAAACACTCCCATATATATATAGGGTGTGACAACCTGAGATTTCAAGTTCTTTTCTCCACGTATCACTTGTTCTGTAATCCTGTTTCGACAATTTGTTTTATGTTATGTCATGTATTTGTTTTATGTGAGCTCATGTGTAGTGTTTAAGTGATTAAAGTATTCTGATGATTCTTAATATGATGATTAATATCTAATGTGTATTGGAAACTCAAGTCGACGAAGATTAAGGTTCTTCGCCCAATTTCAAGTTGACGAAGATTAAGTCTTCGTCATAACCCAGGTCGACGAAGAATGGAGTCTTCGTCACAACACTCTTCGACGAAGGATGGGTCATTCGCCAAGGGATACTTCGCCGAACAGGGACTTCGGCTCAAGATAGTTCGAGGCCCAGAGTGGGCCGGACCATTATTAGATATCGAATAAATCCCTCATAACGTAATGGTAAACACAAGAATTGGCGAAACCCTAATTCCCTTAACTAACCGACGGCAACCTTTTCTCGGGAGCTCTCTTTCTCTCTCTCTCTCTCTCTCTCTCTCTCTCTCTCTCTTGAATATAAGCATCTTCGCTCCTACATCGTACTCTGGTTAGTGTATTAATTGTGTTTGAATGTACTGATATGGCTTTGTTTATGATAATTGATGTATTACATGAGTAGTGTGATTTCTAAGGATCGTTAGGCAGCATGTATGAATTCGTTGAATGCATGTGTGATAATCGGATCAATTAATATTAGAATGATCATGATGATTTGGCAAATTTCTGTGATAATCGGCTGATTAGAAACATTTATAATGATTTGACCGATGATTAGGGTGTACGATGTTTGTGTTTTGATCTATTGAGCCGTATGATATATATACACAGTTTTGACGGTTGTATGAACATGAATGATAATTGACTGAATTAGATGGTTTGATCTACTTTGGGAATATTGAAACTGCTTGCTAATATATTGTTATAGTTCAATGTGATTAGTGGCTGGATCCTGGTACGTCACACCTCCCGCGGTGTTCCCGCATGTGGTATTTTGGGGGTGTGACAGTTTGGTATCAGAGCCACTGGTTATAGTGAACTAGGTTTTAAAACGTTTTTATAAAACCAGACTATAACCGAACAGCTTCGAAACCGACCATGACACTCAGCTCCAGATTGCAAGGTTCGTCTCTCGTTTACTTATTGCATAGCATATCTAGTGTATACTTATGTATGATGTTGCATGTGATTGCACACTTAGCACTACATACTGAATTCATGTGTTACTTGCCTATGATATGTGGTTGATAGAGTCACAATGCAACCTTCCTCTAGACTTTCATGATTTATGTTTTGTGATGTCTTTTGTTTTGCTACTCGGATTTGAGGAACCTTTTAGCACGAGTTGGGAGGAGCTGAGATAAACATGCAAATTGGATTGTTATTATGGGTGCACACATAATAATAATGTGGGGTGCATGAGAGTCCCAGTGAGGCTTAACAAGTGTGAAGGGGGTTCCACTTTGTTGCCTGATGTAAACCTAGTAAACTGTGGAAGTCATCGTGATGTTTGACTCCTACTAAATTCCGACCGTTAATATTTTCCCTTCTCTTATATAGAATCATGAGTAGACGTGGTGGACGTAATGGTGGACGTGGTGGTGGCCGCGGCGGTGGACGTGGCAACATTAATATGACCCAGGCTGAATTAACCGACCTGATCAACACTCATGTGGCTGAAGCCCTAGTGGCTTATCAGGCTGGTACAATATGTGCCAAATACTCTTCCTTCTTGTGTCGTGTACTCAACTCTTACCCGTGTGTTGTATTTTCTTTCGTCCTTAGGTCAACAAGTGAATCAGAATCAAAATAATCCGCTTGTTTGCACGTTTAAGACGTTCATGGATTGTAAGCCACATACATTCAGTGGGACTGAAGGAACTGTGGGGCTACTTCGTTGGTTTGAGAAAGCTGAGTCAGTTTTTGCTATGTGCAACTGTCCCGTGGGGGACCGGGTGAAGTATGCTACAGGCACATTGGAGGATGGTGCCTTAACTTGGTGGAATGCCCAGGTGCAGATGTTAGGCATTGAAATGGCTAATGTAACTACTTGGGAGGATTTCAAGGAGTTGATGCGGGAGGAGTACTGTCCTCGTGATGAGATTCAGAAACTCGAGAACGAATACTACAATCTGAAGATGGAGGGGTCCGAGATCGAGGCTTACACAAAACGATCTCATGAGCTAGCAAACATATGCCCTAACTTATCTCGACCCCCACCTCGAAGAATCGAATTGTACATCAAGGGCTTAGCGCCACCAGTGAAGAGTTTGGTCACTGCTGCAAACCTTAACAACTTGCCTCAGATCATTTGTTTAGCACACAAGATAACAGACCAAGAGGTCGAGCGTGATTCGCTACCGCCTCGTGTTTCTGCTACTCCTACGGCTACTACTACCCCTGCTAGTGATAATAAGCGCAAGTGGAATGATACGGACAAGGTGTCCAACTCGAATCAGTCATAGAAAAAGCAAGACAACAGCAATAATCGTAGCTTCAGTCAGTCCTCCTCTGTTAACCAAGGTCAGGGCAGCAATCTGAATCAGGGCACCTACGCGGGGAGGCAGCCAAAGTGCAATAAGTGTGGTTATCATCATTGTGGACCGTGTGTCCGAGCTTGCCATAGGTGTGATAAGGTGGGCCATATGGCAAAAGACTGTAGAGCTCTGTTCCCAAAGCAACAGCAACAGCAGAATCAACAGCAACAACCGCAGTATCTGCAACAGCAGAGGCAGCAGCCCCATCAGAACCAAAGCAATAGGAAGGGGTGTTTCCATTGCAGGGACGAGGGCCACATTAAACGGGATTGCCCTCAGCTGAATCAAAATGCCAATGATAACAACTACCGCCAGAATAACAATAGCAATGCTGGGAACAATAATAACGGCAACAATGGGGGCAGTGGTGCTCGTGGAAGGGTATTTACGATTGGTGCTGGTGATGCTAGGAATGACGGCAATGTCGTGACTGGTACATTTTATGTGAACAATCTCTTTGCTTCTGTGTTATTTGATTCCGGTGCCGATTGGAGTTATGTGTCCTTAGAGTTCAATCAACGATTAGGGTTAACTCCAACACCTCTAGAAGCTAAGCATATAGTAGAAATAGCTGATGGTAAGACAATTGAAGCCTCGCACATCATTATGGGATGCAAACTCGATCTTGTGGGTCAAGTGTTTGACATCGACCTCCTTCCTGTTACCCTCGGTAGTTTCGACGTAGTGGTTGGTATGGACTGGTTGTCCAAGCATCGTGCTTACATACTTTGTAAAGAGAAAATCATACGTATTCCTCTCCCCAGTGGAGAGTTTCTATTTGTCTAAGGTCATCGAAGTGGTGCAATGGTTGGCATCATTTCTGCTATGAAAGCTCAGAAGTGTTTACGAAAGGGGTATCCTGCTATTCTAGCACTCATTACTGATAGTTCACCTGAAGAAAGGAATATCGAAGACCTGCCAGTTGTTCATGAGTTTACAGATGTGTTTCCTGAGGAACTTCCTGGTTTACCTCCTCATCGTCAAGTGGAATTTCAGATTGATCTTACACCCGGAGCGGCCCCAATCGCTCGAGCTCCTTATCGTCTCGCACATGGAGAGTTGCAGGAATTGTCTAATCAACTCCAAGAACTGTTGGATATAGGTTTCATCCGACCCAGTTCTTCGCCTTGGGGAGCCCCAGTTCTATTCGTAAAGAAGAAAGACGGGACCTTTCGCATGTGTATAGACTATCGAGAACTCAACAAGGTGACCGTCAAGAACCGCTATCCTTTACCACGCATCGACGACCTGTTTGACCAGTTGCAAGGGTTAAGTTTTTACTCAAAGATCGATTTAAGATCGGGCGATCATCAGATGAGAGTCCGAGAGGAGGATGTTCCAAAAACAACTTTTCGAACGCGGTATGGCCATTATGAGTTTTTGGTTATGCCATTCGGATTGACGAACGCACCAGCAGTATTCATGGATCTCATGAACGGCGTGTGCAAACTGTATCTTGACGATTTCGTCATCGTGTTTATCGACGACATTCTGATCTATTCAAAGAGCAAGGAGGATCACGAACGGCACTTGCGTCTTATCTTGGAACTCTTGAGAAAAGAGCAACTCTACGCGGAATTTTCTAAGTGTGACTTCTGGATTCGAGAGGTACACTTCCTTGGCCATATTGTGAATGAATCGGGGATACACATGGACCCAGCTAAGATTGATGTTATCAGAAATTGGGCGGCACCGAAGACTCCTTCAGAGGTGCGACAATTTCTTGGTCTCGCTGGCTACTATCGCAGGTTTATCAAAGATTTCTCAAGGATCGCTCAACCCCTTACCTCGTTGACACAGAAAGGCGTTGTATACTCTTGGGGAACGAAACAAGAAGATGCTTTCCAGTTGTTGAAATAAAAACATTGCAGTGCGCCAATCTTGTCCTTACATGAGGGAACCGAAGATTTTGTGGTATACTGTGACGCTTCTATTCAAGGTCTCAGTTGCGTGCTAATGCAACGCGAGAAGGTGATAACTTATGCTTCTCGACAGTTGAAGGTTCATGAGAAGAATTACACGACTCACGACATAGAGTTGGGGGCCGTGGTCTTTGTGTTAAAAATCTGGAGGCATTACTTGTACGGTACTAAATGCACTATTTATACCGACCACAAGAGCTGAGCCTTCAGCATATATTTGACCAGAAGGAATTAAATATGCGACAGCGTCGCTGGGTAGAACTCCTAAATGACTACGACTGTGCAATCAAGTATCATCCAGGTAAGACTAACGTCGTAGCTGATGCCCTTAGTCGGAAGGAAACGAAACCCAAACGTGTCCGCGCCTTGCAGCTCACCATCCATTCTAATTTACCTGACCAGATCCGTTCTGCTCAAGTTGAAGCATTGAAGGAAGAAAACCTTAAAGCTGAGTACTTGCGAGGCATGGAGAAACGACTCGTAGAGAGATCTGACGGCATTTACTATTTCATGGAGCGAATATGGATTCCTTTGTTTGGAAATCTTAGAGAGCTTGTGATGGACGAAGCGCACAAGTCTCGATACTCTGTTCATCCGGGTTCTGATAAGATGTATCAGGACCTCAAAGTTTTGTACTGGTGGCTGAAGATGAAGGCCCACATCGCGACTTATGCGAGTAAGTGTTTGACTTGCGCGGAAGTCAAGGTAGAGTATCAGAAACCCTCAGGCCTACTTCAGCAACTAGAGGTTTGCCAAGAACTCAAAACGAAAACGATACCATCTGGGTGATCGTCGATCGCCTCACGAAGTCAGCACACTTTCTAGCAATCAAGGAAACAGATAAGTTCTCGCAACTTGTTGCTGTCTATTTGAAGGAGGTGGTTTCCAGGAACGGAGTGCCAACCTCTATTATTTTTTATCATGACCCGCATTTCATTTCAGATTTGTGGCAGTCAATGCACAAATCGTTTGGCTCACGTCTCGACATGAGTACTGCTTATCACCCACAGATGGATGGTCAAAGAGAACGAACCATCCAGACACTTGAAGATATGCTGCGAGCATGTGTGATCGACTTTGGAAAAGGGTGGGAGAAACACTTGCCGTTGATAGAGTTTTCTTACAACAACAACTACCATTCTAGCATCCAGGCAGCTCCGTTCGAAGCATTGTACGGACGGAAATGTCGTTCTCCTCTCTGTTGGGCTGAGGTGGGTGACAGCCAGGTCACAGGTCCGGAACTCGTACTTGAAACTTCAGAGAAGATTGTTTAGATCAGGAATCGTATGGCGGCACCGCGAGACCGTCAGAAAAGCTACACTGACAAGCGTAGGAAACCCTTGGAGTTCGCTGTGGGTGATCGTGTCATGTTGAAAGTCTCAGCTTGGAAGGGTGTGGTACGGTTTGGAAAACACGGAAAACTTAATCCTCGTTATGTAGGGCCTTTCAAAATTCTGGAACGGATCGGTAAAGTGGCCTACAAGCTTGAGTTACCTGCTGAGTTGGGTAACGTTCATGATGTCTTCCATGTGTCGCAACTAAAGAAGTGTTTGTCCGATGAAACACTTGTGGTACCGTTTCAAGAGCTAAAAATTGACGACAAATTGCAGTTTGTCGAAGAACCTATCGAAATAATGGATCGGGAAGTCAAGGTCCGTAAGCATAGTCGAATCCCGATCGTGAGAGTTCGTTGGAACTCAAGACATGGACCGGAGTTCATGTGGGAACGCGAAGATCAGATGAAGCTCAAGTATCCTCATTTATTCCCAACTGACCAATCAAATCCTGATGCAACTGGTGAATTTCGGGACTAAATTCCCTTTCAAGTTGGGGATGATGTGGAAACCGCAGAAAATCCACAGCCATCCTAATCCAACACCTTGCTGCTTTGGATTGCTTATCAAATTTCAGGACGAAATTTCTTTCAAGTTGGGGATAATGTGACAACCCGAGATTTCAAGTTCTTTTCTCCACGTATCACTTGTTCTGTAATCCTGTTCCGACAATTTGTTTTATGTTATGTCATGTATTTGTTTTATGTGAGCTCATGTGTAGTGTTTAAGTGATTAAAGTATTCTGATGATTCTTAATGTGATGATTAATATCTAATGCGTATTAGAAACTCAAGTCGACGAAGATTAAGGTTCTTCTCCCAATTTCAAGTCGACGAAGATTAAGTCTTCGTCACAACCCAGGTCGACGAAGAATGGAGTCTTCATCACAACACTCTTCGACGAAGGATGGGTCCTTCGCCAAGGGATACTTCGCCGAACAGGGACTTCGGCCCAAGATAGTTCGAGGCCAAGAGTGGGCCGGACCATTATTTGATATCGAATAAATCCCTCATAACGTAATGGTAAACACAAGAATTGGCGAAACCCTAATTCCCTCAACTAACCGACGGCAACCTTTTCTCGGGAGCTCTCTCTCGATATCTCTCTCTCTCTCTTGAATATAAGCATCTTCGCTTCTACATCGTACTCTGGTTAGTGTATTAATTGTGTTTGAATGTACTGATATGGCTTTGTTATGATAATTGATGTGTTACATGAGTAGTGTGATTTCTAAGGATCGTTAGGCAGCATGTATGACTTCGTTGAATGCATGTGTGATAATCGGATCAATCAATATTAGAATGATCATGAGGATTTGGCGAATTTCTGTGATAATCGGCTGATTAGAAACATTTATAATGATTTGACCGATGATTAGGGTGTACGATGTTTGTGTTTTGATCTATTAAGTCGTATGATATATATACACAGTTTTGACGGTTGTATGAACATGAATGATAATTGACTGAATTAGATGGTTTGATCTGCTTTGGGAATATTGAAACTGTTTGCTAAAATTAAGAAACTGTTAAAGGTTTTGACGAACAATGCTAGCGACGAACCCAAGTCGACGAAGAATCCTACTCTTCATCGACATGCCTCTTTGACGAACATTGTGAACCTTTGTCTCCTTTACTCTGACGAAGATTGGGTCTTCGCTAGAGGACTCTTCGCCGTGCTCAACCCCGACGAAGGATAGTCCTTCGTCAGGGGATCCTTCGCTACTGTGTAAACCAACGTAACAGATTATGATGCATTTAATTATGGATGTTTGGTACTTATGAAAGCTATGGTGGTATGTTAATAAGAATGAGAAATCTGATGTGGACTTGTATGAGGATCGGATATGTGCTATATGTTGCGTAGTAATCTTTGTGATGAATGTAAACTGTGTAGATACGTGACTTAGTTTATTACGAAACTGATTTCATTGGTAACCACGGTAGGGTTGGTTGACTAACTGGAACGGGTAACTTATTATACCGAGCAAATCTAAGGTGAGTTCACTGCTCTTTTTCAAGCATGCGTCCCGGGGAGGGACATCGGGTAAATATTCCGGAGAGGAATATTGGGTAATGGGTTTGACTGGAATGTTCAACTCGGGATGTTGGTTAATACACTCATATCTATCATTTAAGTCCCATCATATACCGAATAGGTTGCCGGGGAGGCAATGGGGTTATTAGTTGATAGCGCTATTAGGTTTGGCACCCTCACACCGTACCGGGGAGGACGGGCGTGAATTAATTACCTTAACCACTCGACCAATGTTTGATAGAGCATTGGGGTAGGGCAAATAATCTGGAGCCATCTGCGATAATCGAGTTATTAACATCATCGAATCTCTGAAATGTTTTAAACTCATATCTAGTAACTAAACGTGTTAACAAACTTTGAACTCACCAGCGTTGTCTGACACACTTGTCTGCATGCTTGCATGACGTTAGATTCATGGATGTGAAACTTGCTATCTGGGAGTGCCGGAGTGGTAATGGGTCGAGTCTCTTGGATACATGTTCTTGGTTTCGTACACTTGTTTTGAGACAGTTGAATAACGATTTACATTATGCTTCCGCTGACGTTTTGGTTTAAGTTATGATTTGAAACCATTATATGAAATAAATGGAATCTTTTATTTAATATATTGTTATAGTTCAATGTGATTAGTGGCTGGATCCTGGTACGTCACACCTCCCGCGGTGTTCCCGCATGTGGTATTTTGGGGGTGTGACATAGGCTAGGGTTCATGAGTGAACAATGATGTATTTGTGAACAAAATAAACTTATCCTGGCCATTGATTTTGTAGATCAAGATTTTTTCTTTAGTGGCAAGATTGTAATTATCGTTTGTAACTTATATGTATTTTAGTAGACATAAGGGTATAATTGTATTTTTCTCTCTTCATTTAATTAATTGAAGAATATTTGATCCTTGGGTATAAAATGTTACTTCATATCAGTATTTACATAAGTTAAAAACATATCAAAAGTACCTATAGTTGTTATTTTTATTAAATGAAGATTTTAATTTTGCTGAAGTTATTACCCATAGTTGTTACACTACAGGAATTTTTTTGTTAAATGAAGATTTTTATTAAATGAAGATTTCCTATACTTGTTACACTATAGGAAAATCAATCTAATACATATATGTATAGACAGGTTGGTATATAGCAGACGTATACACCTGTGTATTATTCAAGTACATAGTGTATACAGTTCGGTATATACCAGACTTATACACTTGTGTATTATTACATATTGTTTCCACTATGAATCTTTTCATCAAACATTGATCTAATACATATATGTATAGAGAATGTAATTAAATATTTTTAGTCGTATTCTAAATGGAACAATATTTGATAATGTTTTTAAATTATCAAATATTAAGTTAGGTAATTTGTGAGAGAAAAAAGTATAGATAATGTAATTAAATATTTTTTTAATTGGAAAAAGAAATAAGGAGAGAAAAAAATCAATTAATTAAATGAAGAGAGAAAAATACAATTATACCCTTCAGGAAAATCAGAGCCACTGATTTTATTTATCCAATTTCTTATGTAAATAAGAGAGAAAAATACAATTATACCCTTCAGGAAGTTTACAAATTATTTACCCTTATTTGTTTTGCAAAAATACCTTATCCTTGGGGACAAAAACTAATAAATACTTATAACCCAGGAACATCAGATACCTTAGGAAAAATGATAACACACGTCAGAGACAAATTAAGTGAGTGGTGTGGGGATGCAATATTAGCAAAATTAAGCAAAGGATTAAAAAGAAAAATATCTTTATGTTGTAGTAACCCAAAAATGCATTTAATGATAGGTTGTGATAGTTCTTAGTTCTTACTATTACGGAAAGATAAAAAGAAAATATAAGAAAATGACACATTTTAGAAAAAAGATTTTTCAAAAAGCGTAAAACAAAATTTTATAAAAGAAAAGGATATAAAAAGACTTTTAAACCTATATATAAAAGAAAACAAAGTCCTAAAAAATATAGATGTTTTCTTTGTCATGAAGAAGGACATTATGCAAATAAATGTCCTAAGAAACTTAATAAAAATCTCAAGATATTTGAAATAGATGACGACATTGAAAAAATGATGAATGAAGGAGAATTTATACAATTAATGATTTTCATAATGAAAGATTCTGATGAAAGCATATTTATATTAACTGAAACAGAATACACAACATCCGAAGATGAATAGATTTGATATAGCCACCACTAGTAAGATAGACGATGATATAATCGATTGCCAAAGTGAACAATTTGGAGAATATAAACAAGAAGTATTAATAGATAAGAAAAAACTTAAACAAATACAACATGAAAATTTCTCATTATCAAATCACTCAGGATTCAAAATGAAACTTTACAAAAACTAGGAATAAAACCTAGAGATCATCATCTATATTATGGGCTAAATATTCAAGAAAGAGCTTTAGATATTAACATAACATCTAACAAAGTTATGATACCTTTATTATCTAAAAAAGATATCCAAGAAAAATTACAAAAGATAAAACTAGAAATAAGAAACACTTTGGGATGGGTACATGTAGGAGCTATTCAAATAATAATAAAATCCATCTTTAAAGAATGTATAGATACCCCTATAGAATTAGCTGTCATGGATAATAGAATACAAAATAGAGAAGAAGCATGCCTTGAAATATTAAGAGGAATTTGACAATATGGAAAACTGAAATTTAATATCTATCCTAGAATTTCCTATAATATTCAAGATAAAGATTTTGATAAAACTCTAAGTCTATTACAAGATTTTAAGAGAAAAGATTTCTTTAAACAACAAAATAGACCTTATTCTATTGCATATGCTATATCTTATGCAGTGTCAAATACTCATCATTCTGAATGTTTTAGTATAAAAGACACTATTGATTTTCCTTATTTATTCAACGATGTTTGTCAAATACAAATATCAACCTTACCCAAAATAGAAGAAATAGATTCAAGACCTTTAAGTCATGATCTACAAGATAAAGCAATGATGTCATCTAACCAGATAACCCCTAGATTGTTTTTCTCAAACAAAGAGGTAATAAGTCATCCTCTGAGAATGACTAATTCAAGTAGATATAATGATATAATTAGTAAAAAAGAAGATAATGTAAGGAATTACAAAATTCAAGGAGAATATTTCAATGAAAAAAGATTTTCGGCAGTAAACATGCTAATAGATACAGGTGCTAATGGAAATTATTTAAACCATAAAATTTGTAAATATTTACACAAATATCCATTAGAAGAACCCCATCAATATACAAACTTTAATGGTGAACTACATGAAATTAATGAAGCTGTGGAAACCATAATAAAGTTTGGAGAAGAAAAAATTCCTTTAAGACTCTTAATAGGTAATGAAGATGAGAACGATTCATTAGAAATCATGTTAGGATTAATTTTCTTAGAAAATGTAAAACCATATCAAATAACCTCCTATGGATTGAAAATTACATACAATGGAAAAATGATTTATATACCAAAATGACAAGCCCTAAAAGCATATATATTCCAATAGGTATTACTTATAAAGATTACAAAGCCGAATACTTTGCTGCTTATATAGATAGTGGCTCAGGATTATGTATATGTAAACCAGATTGCTTTCCAAAGGAATATCATGAGGATTTAACACCATGTAATGGAGTTAGCTTTTCAAAAAATATAGTTCCCCTAAAAAGAGGAATAAAAAATCCAATAATAATAATAATCAGATCATATATGGTTAAATGTCCACCATTTTACTTTTATAATTCTAGATCAGATGTATTATTAGGAAATGATTTTCTAAAAAGATTTAACAAAATTACTTTTGATATTGTAGCCTACCAAATTATACTAAAAACACCATGTCATCACTTTATAGTAGTTAAAAGAATAAAAAAATGCATATGGAAGAAAATTTCAAATCAGCTTTACAACACGGCAAGCCAGCGTGGTGATATTGGATACAAACAAAATCCAAAATTAGAAAAATGGATACTAGTCTTGGAATATTACTTAAAAGAACCCTTAGATTACCAAGTAAATCTAAAAAGATTGGATAACCATATAGAAAACATAAAACATAAGTTAAAACAATGTTATACAAGTAACCCGTTACAATTTTGGGATAAAAATCAGATAACAGCAAAATTAGAAATGAAAGATAAAGATAAGGAGCTAGTCATAGCCCACACAGCTCTCATGCCTTCTTGGTAAGAAAACACGCTGAGGTTACAAGGGGTAAACCTAGAATGGTAATAAACTATAATAAACTAAATGATAATACTGTTTTTTATGGATATTTTTTTCCTCATAAAGAAAGTTTAATAAATTCGACTAGAAACAAAAATATATTTTCAAAATTTGCTTGCAAAAGTGGATTTTGGCAAATAAAAATGCATCCTGATAGTATTGCATACACAACATTTTCTACTCCTCAATCCAAAATGTTGTGTATGCAATACTATCAGAATGCATTTTTATTTGCCAAAATCCACTTTTGCAATCAAATTTTGAAAATATCTTTTTGTTTCTAGTCGAATTTATTAAACTTTATTTATGAGGTAAAAAATATCCATTAAAAACAATATTATCATTTAGTTTCTTATAGTTTATTACCATTCTAGGTTTACCCCTTGTAACCTCAGCGTGTTTTCTTACCAAGAAGGCAGGAGAGCTGTGTGGGCTATGACTAGCTCTGATCAACTTTAAATCTAGGAGTTCTTTTATCTGGGACCTAAATTCTTTTTGGTCTTCTGGATTGTATCTCATTGGTTTTACTCTAATCTCCTTATCTTTATCTTTCATTTCTAATTTTGCTGTTATCTGATTTTTATCCCAAAATTGTAACGGGTTACTTGTATAACATTGTTTTAACTTATCTTTTATGCTTTCTATATGGTTATCAAATCTTCTTAGATTTACTTGGTAATCTAAGGGTTCTTTTAAGTAACATTCCAAGACTGGTATCCCTTTTTCTAATTTTGGATTTTGTTTGTATCCAATATCACCACGCTGGCTTGCGCGTGCTTTAAAGTTGATTGGAAATTTTCTTCCATATGCATTTTTTATTCTTTTAACTACTATCAAGTGATGACATGGTGTTTTTAGTATAATTTGGTAGGCTACTATATCAAAAGTAATTTTGTTAAATCTTTCTAAAAAATCATTTCCTAATAATACATCTGATCCAAAATTATAAAAGTAAAATGGTGGACATTTAACCATATATGATCCGATTATTATTATTGGATTTTTTATTCCTCTTTTTAGGGGAACTATATTTTTTGAAAAGCTAACTCCATTACATGGTGTTAAATCCTCATGATATTCCTTTGGAAAGCAATCTGGTTTACATATACATAATCCTGAGCCACAATCTATATAAGTAGCAAAGTATTCAGCTTTGTAATCTTTATAAGTAATACCTATTGGAATATATATGCTTTTAGGGCTTGTCATTTTGGTATATAAATCATTTTGCCATTGTATGTAATTTTTAATCCTTAGGAGGTTATTTGATATGGTTTTACATTTTCTAAGAAAGTTAATCCTAACATGATTTCTAATGAATCGTTCTCATCTTCATTACCTATTAAGAGTTAAAGGAATTTTTTCTTCTCCGAACTTTATTATGGTTTCCATAGCTTCATTAATTTCATGTAGTTCACCATTAAAGTTTGTATATTGATGGGGTTCTTCTAATGGATATTTTTGTAAATATTTACAAATTTAAAGGTTTATATAATTTCCATTAGCACTTGTATCTATTAGCATGTTTACTGCCGAAAATATTTTTCCATTGAAATATTCTCCTTGAATTTTGTAATTCCTTACATTATCTTCTTTTTCACTAATTATATCATTATATCTACTTGAATTAGTCATTCTCAGATGATGACTTATTACCTCTTTGTTTGAGAAAAACAATCTAGGGGTTATCTGGTTAGATGACATCATTGGTTTATCTTGTAGATCAAGACATAAAGGTCTTTAATCTATTTCTTTTATTTTGGTAAGGTTGGTACTTGTATTTGACAAACACCGTTGAATAAATAAGGAAAATCAATAGTGTCTTTTATACTAAAACATTTAGAATGATGAGTATTTGACACTGTATAAGATATAGCATATGTAATAGAATAAGGTCTATTTTGTTGTTTAAAGAAATATTTTCTCTTAAAATCTTGTAATAGACTTAGAGTTTTATCAAAATCTTTATCTTGAATATTATAGGAAATTCTAGGATATATATTAAATTTCAGTTTTCCATATTGTAAATTTCATCTTAATATTCCAAGGCATGCTTCTTCTCTATTTTGTATTCTATTATCCATGACAGCTAATTCTATAGGGGTATCTATACCTTCTTTAAAGGTGGATTTTATTATTATTTGAATAGCTCCTAAATGTACCCATCCCAAAGTGTTTCTTATTTCCGGTTTTATCTTTTGTAATTTTTCTTGGATATCTTTTTTAGATAATAAAGGTATCATAACTTTGTTAGATGTTATGTTAATATCTAAAGCTCTTTCTTGAATATTTAGCCCATAATATAGATGATGATCTCTAGGTTTTATTCCTAGTTTTTTGTAAAGTATTCATTTCGAATCCTGAGTGATTTGATAATGAGAAATTTTCATGTTGTATTTGTTTAAGTTTTTTCTTATCTATTAATACTTCTTGTTTATATTCTCCAAATTGTTCATTTTGGCAATCAATTATGTCATCTTCTATCTTACTAGTGGTGGCTATATCAAATCTATTCATCTTCAGATGTTGTGTATTCTGTTTCAGTTAATATAAATATGCTTTCATCCGAATCTTCATTATGAAAATCATTAATTTGTATAAATTCTCCTTCATTCATCATTTTGTCAATGTCGTCATCTATTTCAAATATCTTGAGATTTTTATTAAATTTCTTAGGACATTTATTTGCATAATGTCCTTCTTCATGACAAAGAAAACATCTACACTTTTTAGGACTTTGTTTTCTTTTATATGTAGGTTTAAAAGTCTTTTTATATCCTTTTCTTTTATAAAATTTTGTTTTACGCTTTTTGAAAAATCTTTTTTCTAAACTGAGTCCATTTCTTATATTTTATTTTTATCTTTCTGTAATAGTAAGAACTATCACAACCTATCATTAAAGGCATTTTTGGGTTACTACAACATAAAAATATTTTTCTTTTTAATCCTTTACTTAATTTAGCTAATATTGCATCCCCACACCACTCGCTTAATTTGTTTCTGACGTGTGTTATCATTTTTCCTAAGGTATCTGATGTTCCTGGGTTATAAGTACTTATTAGTTTTTGTCCCCAAGGATCAGGTATTTATGCAAAAAATAAGGGTAAATAATTACCCGTATCAGGTACTTGATTATAGATATGGTAATAATAATCTTGAAAAACACAAATATACCTATCAATTTCACAAATATCACATAATTGTAATCTTAGTAAAGCTGTTAAATATTTTTGTATAGTTGCTGGGTCACTTATTATATTACCTTCTCCACAAAACTCTATTCTAAAAGCCTCTACGGCTCTTGTTATTATGTTGGCCAAATCTTCATCTGAATTAAATATATATTGTTTAACATCAGGACTTATATTTTGCCAATATCTTAAAGCACTATTTAATAGAGTTCTTTCTAAAAATCATTTTATTGTTTCAATATCCATTTTATTAACAGAAACGACTATTCTAAAAGCGGTTTCCCATTTATCAATCGCTTCTTCCGTGTTATTAACACAATCTAAATCTAAATCTAAATATATTCCGAAAAGATTTATTGGTTCATTTTTCATTGCAGGATAAGGCCTATAGTTATCTTCTGGTCTCATAGTTGATTTTATAGCGGCGTATTCTAGGGATGGTTTTTGAAATTCATTTTTATTGGTAATCTTTTATCAGTACTTGTACTAGTTGTATCATTTATATTAAAATTTTCTTGAGTTTGATAAAATTATCATTTAATTCCATATCCTCTGTTTTTGTTATTAAATTTTCCACTTCAGAATCGTCTATCTTAGTAATTATATTATTTTCACTTTCCGTATCCGAATTCATTTTAATTATTCTTATAACCTTTAGGTATATTCATATTTTGCAAAAGTTGAACCGAAGGGTCTTGTAATTTAGTTATTGTTTCTTTATCTTTCCTACTAGGATAGACATATTCTAGTAATTCCATAATTTTATCTTATCTAAATATTATTTTCTCTCCATAAAAATAATTGTTTTTTGTATTTCTATTATATCTTTATCTATTTTTAAAGAATTTTCACTTTTTTTAGTTTATTAAAATTTTTGTTTTCCATTAAGGACAACTATATTGCCAATCAGTATCATCATATATCAAATCAGAACCTGTCCATTCATAATTACTAAAATTAAAATCTTCATCAGAAATATAATCATCATCAAAATCAGTATTTGTACCCAAAACTTCATCTTCAATAAAATTAGTCTGGTTATTTAGTTTAATCAATCTAATTTCACTATTTATCAATTTTATGTTTAAGTAAATTAAGTTATCAAAATCAGTTTCTAGTAATTGTTGGCGTAGCTTTAGAGCCCCCGCAAAAAGAAATATCGGTGGCTCTGATACCATTTAGGGTGGTAGTAGCTGAAATATTTTGTCGGTTCAAAATCGTTACTTCATATCAATATTTACATAAGTTAATTTATAAACTTCCTATCAAAGTTTATAAAATAATTAAAATATCAAAGTTTATTAAAGTTGTATCAAAGTTTATAAAATAATTAAAATATCAAAGTTTATTGAAGTTGTATAAAACTTTATTAAAAGGAAACGGTCAATTTAATACTTGTTACAAATTAAGATGTTTACACAAATAATAAATGGTATTTTTTACCTATGTGGTTGGTGGTCTATTGACGAAGACAAAACCTTTAGAAATATCTAGGTTTGAAGGTCTTGTGTTCTAGTCTCACATATGATAGGATTAATCAATTTTGTCATTCTAAAAACATAAAATGTATTAAACATAAATTGTATTTTTTTTATTTTTAAATACTTATTGATGGCAGTTAATGAGCTAATATATAAATTTAATTTCTAAACCTAAAATTAAAGTTATTACGGGTTAAATTATTCAATCACACCTGGACCAAGGTGGTGTTTGTTTTTTGGAAGAAGAGCTTCCTGGCCTCTTCTGTCTGCACCGTGCAGACGCGGGAAGATGTTTAGCCTCAGAAGAGTGTTTGTTTTTTTTTTCAAGAAATGTTTTTTACCTCTCCCCAACCTCTTCTTGGGGAAGTGATGAGAGGTAAGCTTCTCCAAGCAGAGGTTTACCTCTTCTTGGCACCACCTCCACCTCCACCCCTGCTCCGCCACCACCACCCCTGCTCCGCCACCATCATCATCATCATCACCACCCCTGCTCCGCCACCACCACCTCCACTCCGCCACCACCTCCGCTGCTCCAGCCCCAAATCGACGTCACAAACAAAACCCCCAAATCTTCTCCACCTCCACCTCCACTCCGCCACCACCTCTGCTCCGCCACCACCTCTGCTCCACCTCCGACATCTGCTCCACCTCCACTCCGCCACCACCTCCGACATCATCATCAATAAACAAAACCCCCAAATCGAAAACCCTAAAATCGAAAACCCTAAAAACGAAGAGAGAGAGAGAGATCGTAGAGAGAGAAGGGGTGGCGGTGGCGGTGGGTTTTGATGGCGGTGATGATGATGGCGGTGGTGAAGTGGTGGTGATGATGATGGCGGTGGTGAAGTGGTGGTGATGATGGCGGTGGTGATGATGACGGTGGTGAAGTGGTGGCGGTGGTGAAGATGGCGGTGGTAGAGAGAGAGTAGAGAGAGATCTGTGTGTGTGTTTGTGTGTGAAGAGGTTTTATATAAAAAAAAACAAACCCTCTTCTCCTTGCAGACTGAAGACATTTGGTCCACCTCTTCTCCTGCAGATGTGGCCTGCAGCAGAAGAGGTTTTCGTGCAGAAAAAACAAACAGCACCCAAGTGTCGTTAATGCACCTCACGCTACACCCTTTTTAGGTCATCTGTTCATCAACTTCTTCCCGTATTCAATTAAATATGACTATCGAATTTGTGTTTTTTTTAATAATTAAATACTGAAGTAATATAAACAATACGACATGGCTTTAATGAGAAAAAAAGAATAAAAAGACAACACGATGATAACATAAAACCAACGATCAAAAAGATCTTGTCTAATTAATTAATTAATACAGAAGTATTGTTTTGATAGAAAACGATAATTGTACAAAAAAGACAAAATTAAATAGAATAATGTAATTTAAAATATGTTTAATTCCTCTAGTTACTTCTTTTTCACAACAAAATGAAACGTATATAGAAGTGATTGTTTGAAAGCTACATCTATTCTAGAACAAAAAAAAAGATTACATCCTATAATTATGTTTTAAGATTTTCACATTTATTTCATATATGGGGCTACTAAATGCACCCCTCTTCTTACTTTTTATACCCCCTTTCTATAAAATTACATTTAAACTTGTCATAGTTACCCCCTCTTGTTACTTTTTAAATGTATTTTTTTTTTGTTACAGAACAAATTCAAAAGTGTAAAAATATATTATAGACGTTTTTTTTAAATTGTTTGTTTTTTTATGTTTATTTAAAAAACCATATTTTTTAAAAAAGTTTTCAGATATTGTTTACACTTTCTCAAATAGTATTTTGATTATGTTTTCTTTTATTGAACATCTTTTAGTACCTATTGTTTATTTGTTCACTTACATAGATGGTTTGAATGATTAATATGTGCTAGGGCTATAAACACTATTTTAAAAGAAAAACTTTTTACTTTTTGGATAAATAAAAATGAGTTAATTACACAGATGGACCATGTGGTTTATAGCCAGTTTCACCTTTGGGTACTAACTTTTTTTTACATGTTTAGGTTTTATGGTTCCAATTTTGTAACACATTTGGGTACTAACACCAAAATTATCAATATAATGACTAAAATACCCTTCTATTTTTTAAAAATTTTATCATTGTAACACATTTGGGTACTAATACCTAATTTTATTAAAGTTTAAATCAATTTTACAAAATCTATTTTTTTTTCATCTCTTTATTATATCTCTTAATTAACATAAAATCTATTTATTCGTGTTTTTCAAGATTGCTATGGATTTTAATAGATACTTATTATATCATTTGTTTCATTATTTAATTTATATTTTAAAGAGTTTTTATAAAGGTATTACAAAATTGAAAGAGTTAATTACATAGTTAGTCTCTGTGGTTTGCACGAAATAACATACTTAGGTACTAATAGTTTAAAATCATCTTCTAGGGTATTAACTTTTCATTTTGTAACGTTTGAAGGTATTAACTTCTACGGTATTAACATAGTTAGTCCTTGTGGTTTGAACAAAATAACTTACTTAGGTACTAAAAGAATGTGATTTTAAACCTACAAATAAGGTTAATATCTCCAAACGTTACAAAATGAAAAGTTAATACCTTAGAATGTGATTTTAAACTATTAGTACCTAAGTATGTTATTTTGTGCAAACCACATGTACTACCTATGTAATTAACTCAAATTAAAACCATAAAACCTAAACCTGTTAAAAAAAAGTTAGTATCCAAAGGTGAAACTAGCTATAAACCACATGGTCCATCTGTGTAATTAACTCAATAAAAATTGTTAATCATTTTATAAACATGTCTAAAGTATTAAAAATTAAAAAAGTAAAACCTTTAAAATATAAACTAGACGAGGAAAAAATATAATATAGATTTTTTTTCAAAACGAAAGTTCAAAACTTTTTTTATTATTTTTATAAGAAAAATGATATTATTTATTTGTAAAGATGTTCAATAAAAAAACATAATCAAAATACTATTTGAGAAAGTGTCTTTAGAAACATAATCAAAATACTTGATTTAAATAAAAATTAAAAAATAAAAATTTAAAAAAACGTCTGTAATCTTTTTTTACACTTTTGAATTTGTTTAGTAACAAAAAGAATATTTTGTAAAAATATGATTTGTATAGGGGGTAAATATTACAAGTTTTAATATGATTTTATGAAAAGAGGGGTATAAAAAGTAATAAGAGGGGCTATATTTAGCCTACCCCTTCATATATATTCATCATAACATTTTTTTTAACGTTTAAATGTTGCACTTCCCACTTCCCATGAGTTGAACCCCTAACCTATTTTTATCTGAAGGAACACCAAGAGTATTTTTCTTCTACTACTAATTTAAAGTCTTAGGGGCTGTTTGAGAACTTCTGAATGATTAAGTGTTGAATCAGTAAGAGCTCTGAACCATTAAGTGTTGAATCAGTAAGATGTCTGAACCATTAAAAGCCAGTATAATACTTAACCATTCAGAGGCAAATGTCTGACCAATTCAGATTAGAGGTCTTAACCATTCAGACTCTGTATAATACTTAACCATTTAGAGGCAAATGTCTGAACCATTCAGACATTTGCTCACGAAACAAACAGTCTGAACTATTAAATGTTGAACCAGTAAGAGGTCTGAACCATTAAGAACATCATTAAGAGGTAAACAAACAGCCCCTTAAGTTTCATAACATTATATTCATTTTTACATATTTCCCCCTCCTAAGAAGCTTTATTACATATTTCCCCAACCCATAAATTTAATTATATATTTCTCCTTCCTAAAGAAGCCTTATTACATATTTCCCCAATCTCTAAATTTAATTACATATTTCACCTTCCTAAACCCCATATATTACATATTTATCCATTTCATTAAAAATACTCTTATAGAATTACTATTTTACCCTTAATGAGTTTATTAAATAAATAACTATAATATATTTTCTAGCTTCCTGCAATAATTATAAATTTAAAAGTAGCAACTTGTTATAAACCAGACATTTTAGGCCCAACCCATTACTTATGGGCTTTAGGGTTTACAGTTTTGTTTATCTATATATTGTAATGAAACAATGTGAATTCAGTTTTATCTCTATTTTTGTCTTTGGTTTTTATCACGTTATCAGCACCCTTGCTCTCCACTAGACATCAATCGGCAATCGGCATAATCCGGGTACTATATCAATTTTTCTGCAAATTTTTCTTTCAAACTTTAGAAGAAATTAGGATTGCCCTGTTTTTGTGTAGGACAGAAACGAAATCGACTCTCAAAAACTTAAAAGTTTTGCTACCACAAGACTTATCATGTGCAGCATGCTCTCTCGGCAAACTTATAACTCGGCCCTCACAAACTAAATTGATACATGAAACCCCATCATTTTTAGAAAGAATCCAAGGGGATATTTGTGGGCCTATTCATCCTCCGTGTGGACCATTCCGCTATTTCTTGGTCTTAATAGACGCATCCTTAAGGTGGTCACATGTGAGCCTTTTAGCTACTCGAAATGTAGCATTTGCCCGACTTTTAGCTCAAATCATACAATTGAGAGCCAATTTCCCCGATAATCAAATTAGAAACATCCGAATGGATAATGCGGGAGAGTTCACATCTTAAGCTTTTAATGACTATTGTATGTCAATTGGGATCAATGTTGAACATTCAGTACCTCATGTTCACACACAAAACGGTTTAGCTGAATCTCTGATTAAACGATTACAAATAATCGCTAGACCACTCTTAATGAGATGTAAATTACCATCTTCTGCATGGGGTTATGCTATTTTGCATGCCGCTGCACTGATTAGATTGAGACCAACTGCTGATCACGAATACTCCCCATTGCAACTGGTCTCCGGACGAGAACCAAGTTTGTCCCACCTTAGAATTTTTGGTTGTGCAGTATACGTACCAATATCGCCACCACAACGTACTACAATGGGACCCCAAAGAAGACTGGGTATCTATATTGGCTTTAACTCCCCGTCCATAATTAAATATTTAGAACCAATGACGGGAGACATGTTTAGAGCACGGTATGCTGACTGTCATTTTGATGAAACAATGTTCCCAGTCTTAGGGGGAGATAAGGACAAAGAAAGAATGGTAACACAAGAAATAACGTAGAATGCATCATCGCTATCAAATCTCGACCCCCGAAGTGGTCAATGTGAATATGAAGTCCAAAAGATTATACATTTGCAAAGAATAGCGAATGAATTACTCGATGCATTCACAGACACGAATAGAGTGACAAAGTCACATGTACCAGCATCAAATGCACCAGCTCGAATTGAAGAAATCCCAGAAGCGATTACTATACAACGAAAGCGTGGGAGACCAATCGGTTCCAAAGACAAAAACCCACGGAAACGAAAAGAGCAAAGTAACGCAGTTGGTGAAAACTCACAAAAGATTATAAATGAAACCCCAGTAGAGGTAAATGTCCCAGAAGAGACAACTATAATTCCAGAGGAAAATGAAGTTTCAGAAGAAACACCGGTACCGAATGAAAATGAGATCTCTATTAATTATGTACAAGATAGTACAATGTGGAACCGGAATAAAACACGTGTTGATGATATATTTGCATATGCTATAGCAACGGATGTAATCAATGAAAATGATTGCGTACCAAAAATTTTAGAAGAGTGCATGCACAGAAATGATTGGCCAAGATGGCAAGAAGCCATAAACGCCGAATTGAATTCACTCGAAAAGCGACATGTTTTCGGACCTGTAGTCCGAACACCCATAGACGTCAAACCAGTAGGTTATAAATGGGTGTTTGCAATAAAAAGAAATGAAAAGAATGAGATTGTACGATATAAGGCTCGACTTGTAGCACAAGGGTTTTTCCAAATCCCAGGAGTTGATTATGAGGAAACGTATTCCCCTGTAGTGGATGCGATAACCCTTAGGTTCCTAATCGGCCTCACAATCTCTGAAGGACTTCATATGAGACTAATGGATGTCGTCACCGCATACTTATACGGGACACTTGAAAATGACATCTACATGAAAATCCCTAAAGGATTAAAATTGCCTGAAGCATTAAAATCAACACCTCGAGATATGTGTTCTATAAAGCTCCAGAGATCTTTATATGGTCTCAAACAATCTGGTCGTATGTGGTACAATCGACTTAGTGAATATCTCGAAAAAGAAGGATACAAGTCTGATGTAATCAGTCCATGTGTTTTTATAAAAAGATCACTTTCAAATTTCACTATAATAGCAGTCTATGTTGATGATATCAACATCATCGGATCTCCTGAAGAGATAGAGAGAGCTGCTCAGTTGTTAAAGAAGGAATTTGAAGAAAGATCTTGGTATGACGAAATTATGTATCGGACTACAATTTGAGTATCTGTGCAATGGCACATTTGTCCATCAATCAAACTACATCCAGAAGATGTTAATACGTTTCAATATGGATAAAGCACATCCGTTTAGCGTACCTATGGTTGTCCGACCGCTAGATCCACACAAGGATCCTTATCGCCCTCAAGAAGAAGGCGAAGAAGTACTTGGTCCAGAAGTACCGTACTTAAGCGCGATCGGTGCTCTTATGTATCTCGCAAATAACACAAGACCTGACATTGCATTTGCAGTACATGTACTAGCGAGATACAGTTCGAATCCAACACGTAGACACTGGAATGGCGTAAAACATATATTCCGGTATATTTGCGGGACACAAGACTTAGGTCTTTTCTATCAGAGAGATCAAAAGTCCCAGCTTGTTGGGTATGCTGATGCAGGATATCTATCAGATCCTCACAAAGCAAAATCTCAGACAGGTTACGTATTCACATACGGTGGCACAGCAATTTCTTGGAAGTCAACTAAGCAAACACTTACAACAACATCATCAAATCATGCCGAATTGATAGCACTATATGATACTGGTCGAGAATGCGTGTGGTTGAGATCAATGATTAATCACATACAAGAAGCATGCGGATTAGAACAGATCAAGAAGGAGCCGACAATTATTTATGAAGACAATGTTGCTTGCATAGCTCAGATCAGAGAAGGTTATATAAAGGGTGATCGAACAAAGCACATCTCACCAAAATTTTTCTCAACATATGACTTGCAAAAGGAAGGGGAAATTGATGTTCGCCAGATTAAGTCAAGCGAAAATCTAGCTGACCTGTTCACGAAATCTTTACCCAGAAGCAGTTTCGAGCAGCTATCACACAAGATCGGTCTTCGTAGATTGAAAGATGTTTGTTGAATTCAGGGGGAGAATTATGAACGTTGTACTCTTTTCCCTTAACTAAGTTTTGTCCCACTGGGTTTTCTTAGTAAGGTTTTTAATGAGGCAGCATAGCTGATCCAGTAGTATCAGTTTATTTATTCAGGTCCTGAAGTACCTATTTAACATCATCCTGAAGTATGTTGTTAAACTGTGTGTAATTCTAAATGTCTGAGGGGGAGTGTTATAAACCAGACATTTTAGGCCCAACCTATTACTTATGGGCTTTAGGGTTTACAGTTTTGTTTATCTATATATTGTAATGAAACAATGTGAATTCAGTTTTATCTCTATTTTTGTCTTTGGTTTTTATCACAACTTAAATAATATTTTTAAATCTTTGTTACAAAATCTTTGATGATATGTGATTTTTGAACAAACGAGTCTTCAAAATAAACTATTGTGAAAATCTCTAAAAGGAATATAACATTAAATTATTGTTTTTTTTTTTATTTGGATGATAATAATAATTTTAAAACCAGACGTCATGTCGGCAGTCGATTTGATGCATCAATAATTTCAACTTTTAAATCTAAAGAATTCAACTTTTATTTCTAAAGAACAAGGATTCGAAAGCATGTTTTATACCAATGAAATATAATTTATGGGTTGAAAAAAATATGTAATAAAGTTTCTTAGGAAGGGGAAATATGTAAAAATCCCTAATAAAAATTAACCAATGAAATACCAACTTATGTACAATATACCAAATTAATAATTGTGACATCTCTGACCTAATAGGATGCCGTGTCACTATTAAAAAATAGAAACAAATTAAATAATCCATAAGTTCAAAGCAAACATAAGGGTATCCGGGGCACCATGCGGGGAGTTGTTCGGTGACCCCAGTCCCCGAGCGGGAACACCGGCGCCATCACCGCGGGGACCGAAATCGGTGACCAAGATCGGGGTGTATTCACCGATGAGGGGATCGAGGTTTGGGCTTACATACTTGTACCTTGGGCTTACATACTCATAGACACCTAAGAGAGGAGTGCCGCCATCAAATTGAGGGTGTGAGGGGAGTTAAGAGGGGAGTTGACGTAGCGCGTGCTGATTGGCCGTGTGTAAGAGACCCTCTCACCCTAACACATTCAGAATCCAAAAACAAACAAATAATCCACAACATTTAATGCAAAGGACAAACTTTTAGAATCAGAACATAAAATAAAAAAGACTTAATTAAGTATTTGTTACAATAACCAGAATCTATCTATCTACTGTAATAAAATAAACCAATTTTTGAACACGTGTCATTCATTAAAGTTATTCTTAAATCTATACTTATCTTATATTAACTAAATAAATAAATAAATAATAAATTAATATTAAATCTTATCATACTTTAATAAAATATTATCCTCAAATCTAAATTGTTAATTTAATATATTTTTAAAACAAATACATCTCTTTCCTACTTATCTTATATTAAATATATAAATAATAAATTAATATTAAACGTTATCCTAATTTATTAAAAATATAATATATTTTTTTATTATTTGGTATACAAAATTTTATTTATTCAACTCATGTAAAGCACCGGGTTTTAAAAATATAATTTTTTTTATTATTTACTATACAAATTTACATTTATACAACCCGTGTAATACACAAATTTTTAAAAGATGTAACTTTTTTATCATTTGCTATGTAAAATTAGATTTAAGGATACTTTTTTGTTATTTGGTAGATTTTTCAACCCGACTATACACGGGTTTTTTTAAAAATACGACGTTTTTAGTATTTAATATACAAAATTACATTTATTTAATCTGTGTAACACACATGGTTTTAAAGATATAACTCTTTTTTAGATCTATTCAACACATGTAATATACGGGGTTTTTAAGGATGTAATTTTTTATTATTTGATAGATTTATTCAACCCGATTATACACGGGTTTTTTAAAGATACGGCGTTTTTAGTATTTAGTGTAGAGTAAACTGCCATTTTGGTCCCTGTGGTTTGGGCACTTTTGCCATTTTAGTCCAAATCTCAAACTTTTTACATCTGGGTCCCTGTGGTTTGCATTGTGTTGTCATTTTAGTCCAAAAATCCAAAAACCCCATTTTTTGACTGTTGCAACCTTCTATTTTGTCTTTTAGTTCAGGGGCATTTTGGTCATTTTGCTTTTCATTTTGCTTTTCATTTATAAATCATCATCATCACATTTTCATCTTCCCCAAATCATCATCATCTTCCCCAGATCAACTCACTCTCTCTTCTCTCTCTTTATAGCACCACCACCACCGCCACCTCCTCCCTCTCTCTCTTCTCTCTCTCTAGCACCACCAGCACCGCCACATCCTCCCCCTTCTCACCACCATCACAAAACCAGCATCAGCTTCGCCGTTCTCCATCACCAAACACAATCCTCTATCTTTTATATTCACTCTAAATCAACAACCCTAATAACACCATCAGCTTCGATTTCAGGCCTACACACGTCTGTTCAGGAGATCAGAGAGGAGAGAGAAAGGAACTCCGATGACGGATCTGAGATTTGGGGAAGAAAGATGTGTGGATCTGAGATTGTTCTTAGAGAGTGTGAGATAGTTTAGAGAGCAGCGGCGCTAAATCATCAATCATCATCGTCCAAAATCACCTTCACCGTCAAACCCACTGTCGCTGTTGCTGTTCGGACCTCCACCAGAACCATCTTGCACTAAATCAGAGGTGAAAACCACAAAATTCAATCACTAACGCCGCCGTGAGCGGCGGCGCCGTCTCCCGCCGTCACTGTGCACCACCGGCTCCTCTCCGCTTCGAATTCTTTCTCTCTTTGGTTGATCTAAGACACGGGTGGGGGTGTGGGAGGAGTGTTATGGGTTTTATTTGTGTGTATGAAGATGATCTTGTGCTGCAGGTAGAAATCGAGAGAGTGGAGGGTGGATTATGGGGTTAATGTACAGTTGAGTGTGAGATTGGAGTTGGAGATTTTGTATTTTTGTTAGATGATTTGTGTTGCAGACAATTGGGGGTGTTGCAGACAATTGGTGGTGGTGCTATAGAGAGAGAGAAGAGAGAGAGAGAGAGGGAGGAGGTGGCGGTGGTGGTGCTATAGAAAGAGAGAGAGAGAAACCGAGAGAGTGGATGGTGGATTATGGGGTTAATATTTACTTGAATCTACATCTGGATCGAGGATGAAAGAGAGAGAGAGGAGAGAGACAAATCACATTATTTATGTTTGAAGATGAACGATTTTCTGGGTTTTGATGATGAACGATGTCTGTCGGTTTTGATGATGTTCTTGATCTAGGTTTTATTGCAAAAAAAAAATGAAATTTAAAAAATGACCAAAATGCCCCTGCACTAAAGGACAAAATAATCAGTTTTCAACAGTCAAAATAGAGGGTTTTTGGATTTTGGACTAAAATGGCAACAAAATGCAAACCACAGGGACCCAAATATAAAAAGTTTGAGATTTGGACTAAAATGGCAAAGGTGCCAAAACCACAGGGACCAAAATGGCAGTTTACTCTTTAGTATACAAAATTACATTTATTTAATCTGTGTAATACACGTGGTATTTATAGATAAAACTTTTTTTTATTATTTGATATATAAAATTATATTTATTTAACCCGTACAATATACGAGGTTTATAAAGATATAATTTTTTATTATTTAATATACAAAATTACATTTATTTAACACGTGTAATACATGGGGTTCTAACCTAGTAAGTTTTTAAGGGAATTCAAGTGCCATGCCGTCTCAAACCTCTTAGAGGCTTAAAGTGTACGTATAAGGCCATGGGGTATGGGGCTTCGGTTTGGGCGTGGGTTGGGGGAAAACGCCCAAGCCACCACCCCGGGTGGACTTGGGTTGGGGCGTGGCCCTTGGGGCTTGGCTTTCAAGCCGGGCGTGGGGCGGTATGGCCATGCTAGCTGGCTGAATCTCATTCGCTCACCCCGCCACGTCAAGCGGACATTTCAAATTTCGAATTTTAAATTCAAACCGCCACCCGGGTCTCCCAACAACCTCTATATATTGTAACCCCCAACCCACTGGTCCCCCCATCCCACGAACCCAACCTGTGACAACCCTCAAATTTACATGTAACCGTACAATTTATTAATAATAATTAATGTGCTTGACGACTGTGTGGAATCACTTAACTGCTTTCTGATATCTGTGTTATGCTTACACGTATTTGTTAATATACTAATAGTGTACAGAAAGGTCACTAAATAGTCCGTTATATTTTCCTAAGTGTTAGAAAGTAAAAACGTTACAAAATATATAAATAGGACGCCTTACGAATTAATCTAGCACTTTAACGGATTAATATCCAACCGAACAACCGGACTCTACCCGGAACATAAAAATATTGTCTATGACATTGTTTTCTTTTTCTGAGCCAGTTAGGGTCCCCGAATACCCTAACACCCGTTATAATTCACCACACACTAATATCTAGTCTTAACCTCCTAACTTAACTAATGCTTAATCATCTAGTTCAAAACAAACCGAATACCCCCCCCCCCTAACGAGTTCGGTTCCCCTTAGGGGACACACCTCTTACAACTTGGATTATTTTATTTGCCTATGTTTAGTATCAAGAGAACACAATAACTTAACTAATGCTTAATCATCTAGTTCAAAACAAGCCGAATACCCCCCCCCCCCCTAACGAGTTCAGTTCCCCTTAGGGGACACACCTCTTACAACTTGGATTATTTTATTTGCCTATGTTTAGTATCAAGAGAACACAATATCCCATGGATAATTAGAAGTTGTGGACTATATGTGTGCTTAAGGGGTAATCACATTCCATTCACCAACACTTGACAAAACTTCACTCTTTCTCTCCCTCTTGCCCATATCCTCGGCTGAACCCACACACCCACATCCATCCATTTTCGAGTCTTGATCAAACATTCCAAGCTCATACAAAGGTGAAGGATCACGCATAAGGAAGCCCGGTGCTTACGGATTGCCAAGGACCTCGCTACGTTGCTATTAACCACTCGTTTTTCGCCTAGTTTCTTCCCTAGCCTCGAGCTAGTAGTAAGTGACTCTAAACATCTTCTTGATCTATTCTAAAGTGGTTAATAAGAGTTTCGTCAGTTGAAAATCACTAACATATAAGATCATCAACTAAAAAGTCTTGCTAGAATGATGAACTTGTTGGTTAAAGAGTAAATAATGATGAAACATGGTAATACAAGATGAATCTGAAATATATGAGTATTAGTCTGCTGTAAATAACTTATAACCTGTTGTAAATCATTATTAGAATGAATGGTAATCATATGTGTGCGTTTTAGTAGCCTTTAGACTGATAACAGCTTGCTGATGTGTATTTTCAGCCGCCTTTAACAGGCTGTAAACAGGTCATAAACTCAACGAAAAACCGATATTTTGAATCTAAAATATGTTATTATGAAATACAGTTCTAATGGCACCGGAATCGTAATTTTTGGACTTCGTTTACTATTTTTAAAGTGTCGATTTGTAACAATAACTTAAGCTGAATTTTGACAGCAATAAATGGGTGTCGTACTTTCAGTCATAACCTGAGTTTTGTGATGAATCAGACCATGAAATTTGTACAGTAGATGACAACCGATGCATTTGTAATTACCCCACAGGAATTTCCTAAATCGGACACTCGATGAATTTTTAATAAATTGTTCCGTGGACTGTGGTCAGAAATACATAAATCTGAGTTCAGTCCGGAATATGAATTTTTATAAAATATTGGTAATGAACCGGACCCCGATATTTTTACACAATAAAATTTTGAACGTTTAAGACATTCTGTAAAAAATTGGGAATTTTTGGAATAAGTTAACTATTTTATTAAAATATCCGAAAACAGCCCGGTTTTGAATATTTATGCTGAAATGACATAAGCTGTAAATTGCGTGTCTAAATGTCGAGTGTGCTATCTGTAAATGATCTAACATATTATATGTGTTATGTGCATTATCGTATGTTTTTTTATGAGTGGGGAATGGATGGGAAACCTAGATGGGCATAAACCGTCAAAGTGACGCATGTTGTATGATAGATACGTGTAGGAACTTTGTGCTCTATTTGAAAACCACTAAATAACTAACTGGTAAATCATACTAGGACGTGATTGACCGACCTTCACTGTTAGCTATCTGAGAGTCTAACCGAGCAAACCGAGGTGAGTTCACACCCTTACTAAGGCATGGGATTCCCGGTGGTTGGGAATGAGATTGAATAGCTATTTATATTATCAACACTACTAGACTACCTACTTCTGTCCTCGGATTGAGAAGGGCACGTACGTAAAACCTACGTACACTCACACTTACTACTGTCCTCGGATTGGGAAGGGCACGTACGTAAAACCTACATACACTCACACTTACTACTGTCCTCGGATTGGGAAGGGCACGTACGTAAAACCTACGTACATTCATACCTACTACTGTCCTCGGATTGGGAAGGGCACGTACGTAAAACCTACGTACACTCATACTTACTACTGTCCTCGGATTGAGAAGGGCATGTACGTAAAACCTACGTACACTCATACTTAACACCGTCCTCGGATTGGGAAGGACACTTATGGATACGCCTAGTCTAGTAAGATACATATTGGGAAGCCCCCACTGATTACGGATATGGTTTGGGTAATGAAAAGGAACTGGTTAAACATACTTTCAACTACGGGGTAACCCCCACGGCAATTAAGCCAACGAAAGTCAAACCACGTTTTTCAGAAACAACTTAAAACTAAACAACCAAACGTGAACTCACTCAACTTTGTTGTTGACTAGTTGTTACATGCCTTACAGGTCGCTAGGTACTTATGGAGCTTGCACGAGGAGGAGGTCGTTGTGGAATAGGGACTGTTATGTCCCGTGCCTAATAAATAAACTTTATGAACTTATGTTTGGTCGTTAAACTTATGATTTGGATTTATGTTTTATGCTTCCGCTGTTAACCTAAAGTCGGTTACTTATCTTTTGGTCACCAATTGTATTGCGATTGGCTTTATTAACTTAAATTACGTTGTTCAATATGATTGGTGGCTCGATCCTGGTCACGTCACGCCTCCAAGCGGTGGTACTCCGCATGGTGGATTTTGGGGGTGTGACAGATTGGTATCAGAGCCATTGGTTATAGTGAACTTGGTTTTAATAAGGGAAAAAGTTTTTGTTAAAACCAGACTATAACCTGTACAGTGCTCAACGATCCACAACGACGCTTCGCTCCACGTGCAAGACTCAACACCCTAGGTGGTATGATTTAAGTTTATATTTCTTACTTGCTAGATTACTTTTGTCCGGTGTGGTGTTTATGGTGTGTTTATTTAGGGTAGTAGCATGTTGTCTATTAGCCCTACTGCAATCTTTATGATATGCAATTGTTTACTTGAAATTTGGCAAGTGGTGGTCAAATTCTTTTCTACTTTCTCGTCACCCCTCTACGACAACTGTTTATGCATTCTATCTATTTACACGCTTAACTCGACATGACGTCACCATCTGACCCTCCGTACATTCGGCTTGTACGTCAACATTCACGAAGACCCAACCTGGCTCAAACGAACTCGGGTTTTGGAGAACTATACCCACGCATCCCCGTTGACGGACCTCATCATCTCCACTGGTCGTCGTTACCAGAAACGAAGCAGCCACTGTTACCCGCGTTCGTCGCTTTGCAACTCGCAACCCTACCAACCAAACTCTATTTTGGACAAGTAATATACTTCCGTGATCGTAATGCAACGAACTTCCCTTTTTGTGTCATGCCGCCACACCTCACTACTAGAACTGCTTCTAAGCGACATATTACTTGGTCGAATTCTTCTGTTATTGGTGGACCCCTGTTTTCGCTCGATTCTTTGCATGAACCTCATTAATTCCCCGTTTCTTCGATTGGCAACTAATTTAACGAAACGCCAACAACCACACCACTATTTCCACCGATCACAAGATTACCCCCATCACCTTATTGGGTGGTTACTGCTTCTTCTACTTGATTTACTCCTTCGAAAACCCAACCTAGCGAATGGATGCCCTTACTGATGGGATAGTCTTCAGGACGCTCAAGGACAGAAATATGGATTACTCAACCTACAGGCGAACACGATAATCTATACGCTTACCTGACCCGCCTTACACTACAAGAAATCGTACTATTCCATGATAGTCTTCTTAAAAACGCGGAATCTTTATACTAGCTTTTGTACCGACACATGATTATTGGTTTATGTTATGTCAAATTTCTACCATTTGCTTAGACCAAACCGTCATTCTCTTACCACAGTGACATTTCGTTCTCGCTCCACCATGCAAAGACACTGAAATGAACACCCTCTAGCATAGAAAGTTTGGAAGGCTCGACTCTCGATCCTTGGTAATCACTCCTTGAAACCTTCAGAGTGATGCAAAGAACGATCCCAACGCGGTAATGGGTAAGTTTCTTCTGGACGACTTCTTTGTTACTGTTTCGATTCGGGTGCCGATACTAGTTATGTATCCTTAAAAGTTAGCCAAATGCTTAAGCGCGCTCCAACACTTTTGAACACCAAACACATGGTAGAGCTAGCAAATGGTAAAAGTCTTGAAGCCACACACGTAGTTAAGGGTTGTAACCTCGTCTTAGCTGGTCAGACTTTCCCTATCGATCTTATTCCTATCACACTTGGTAGTTTCGACGTCGTTATTGGGATGGATTGGCTATCTCATCGTCAAGCGGAGATTGTTTGCAAGGAGAAAATCGTCCGCATTCCTCGTTCTGGTGAGGAACCTCTCATGATTTATGGCGACAAGAGTGGTGCTGTCGAAGGCATCATCTCTTTCCTTAAGGCCCAGAAGTACTTGCGAAAGGGCCACACTGCCATTTTAGCACTCGTTACTAACACATCAACGGAAGAGAAGAGAATTGAAGACATCCCTATTGTACGTGACTTTCCCGAGGTATTTCCTGAGGAATTACCTGGTCTTCCGCCTCATCGCCAAGTTGAATTTCAAATCGAGCTAGCTCCTGGAGTAGCGCCCATAGCTCGAGCACCATATCTTCTAGCTCCATCAGAACTTGAAGAACTGTCTACGCAACTGCAAGAACTCTTGGAAAAAGGGTTTTATACGTCCTAGCTCTTCGCCCTGGGGAGCTCCAGTCTTGTTTGTGAAGAAGAAAGATGGTACTTTCAGAATGTGTATCGATTACCGCGAACTTAACAAGGTGACCGTGAAGAATGGTTATCCTCTTCCACGTATTGACGACTTGTTCGACCAGTTGCAAGGGTCGAGTTATTACTCCAAGATTGATTTGAGATCGGGATACCATCAGCTGAGAGTCCGAGATAAGGACGTCTCCAAAACAGCATTCAGAACTCGTTACGGCCATTACGAGTTTCTGGTTATGCCATTCGGACTGACGAATGCACCAGCGGTCTTCATGGATCTCATGAACCGAGTATGCAAACCTTACCTGGATAAGTTCGTTATTGTGTTCAACGACGATATCCTGATCTATTCTAAGAGTCAAGAGGAACACGAGCAGCATCTACGACTTATGCTGGAACTTCTTCGAGCAGAGCAACTGTATGCTAAATTTTCGAAATGTGACTTCTGGCTTCGCGAAGTCCACTTTCTAGGCCATGTGGTAAACAAGGATGGAATTCATGTGGATCCATCTAAGGTTGAATCGATCAAGAACTGGCCTGCACCCCGTACACCAACAGAAATCCGCCAATTCTTGGGTTTGGCAGGATATTACAGAAGGTTTATCAAGGATTTCTCAAAGATTGCGCAACCTCTCACTTCACTGACTCAGAAGGGTGTCACCTATCATTGGGGTGATGCACAGGAGTCCGCATTTCAGCACTTGAAAGATAGACTTTGTAGCGCGCCTATCCTCTCATTGCCTGAAGGCACAGATGATTTTGTGGTTTACTGTGATGCTTCCATCCAAGGACTTGGTTGCGTGTTGATGCAACGTGACAAGGTCATTGCCTACGCATCACGCCAACTCAAGGTTCACGAAAGAAATTACACGACTCACGATCTGGAGCTGGGAGCAGTTGTTTTCGCGCTTAAGATATGGAGACATTACCTGTACGGTACCAAATGCACCATTTACACCGATCACAAGAGTCTCGAGCACATCTTCAAGCAAAAGGAATTAAATATGCGTTAACGCTGATGGGTTGAGCTCTTGAACGATTATGAATGCGCAATCAAGTATCATCCAGGCAAAGCCAATGTTGTGGTCGACGCCCTCAGTCGAAAGGATACCCTACCTAAGCGTGTACGTGCATTACAGCTTACCATTCACTCTAGCCTTCCCGCTCAGATTCGCGATGCTCAGGTCGAAGCATTGAAAGCAGAAAACATCAGGGCTGAGTCCCTACGAGGATCGAGGCAGCGGCTAGAACAAAAGGAAAACGGCGCCTACTATGTAAACGGACGCATCTGGGTTCCACTGTATGGAGACCTACGCGAGCTTGTGATGGATGACGCACATAAGTCTCGTTATTCGATACATCCTGGTTCGGATAAAATGTACCACGACCTCAAGACTACGTATTGGTGGCCTGGCATGAAAGCCCACATAGCAACCTACGTCAGTAAGTGCTTGACTTGTGCGAGAGTCAAGACTGAATATCAGAAACCATCAGGCCTACTTCAACAACCCGAGATACCTAAATGGAAATGGGAGCAAATTTCCATGGATTTTGTTACTGGCCTACCCAGATCTCAACGCGGAAACGATACCATTTGGGTGATCATAGATCGACTGACCAAGTCTGCACATTTTCTGGTTATCAAAGAAACGGATAAGTTTTCTACTCTTGCAGACATTTACCTAAAGGAAGTGGTATCAAGGCACGGAGTGCCAACCTCCATCATTTCTGATCGTGATGCGCGTTTTACTTCTGAACTGTGGCAAGCAATGCACAAGTCTTTTGGCTCACGTTTAGATATGAGCACCGCTTATCACCCACAGACGGATGGGCAATCTGAACGCACCATCCAAACCCTTGAAGACATGCTTAGGGCATGTGTAATCGATTTTGGTAATGGCTGGGAAAAACACCCCCCGCTAGTGGAGTTTTCATATAACAACAGCTACCACACCAGCATCCAGGCTGCTCCGTTTGAGGCATTGTACGGACGCAAATGCCGATCACCTCTCTGTTGTGCAGAAGTTGGTGACAGCCAAATCACTGGCCCAGAACTCGTGGTAGATACCACCGAGAGAATTGCGCAAATACGACAGCGAATGGCGGAAGCTCGTGACCGTCAGAAAAGCTATGCTGATAAGGGAAGAAAACCACTCAAGCTCCAGGTTGGAGATCGAGTGCTACTCAAAGTCTCACCTTGGAAAGGTGTAGTCCACTTTGGCAAACGAGGCAAACTCAATCCACGTTATGTCGGACCATTCGAAGTCACCGAGAAAATTGGCAAAGTCGCCTACAGGTTGAATTTACCTGAAGAACTCAGCGGAGTTCACAATGTTTTCCATGTGTCGAATCTGAAGAAGTGTCTGTCAGACGAGACCCTCATAGTTCCTCTCAAGGAACTCACAATCGACGACCAGCTGCGATTCGTCGAGGAACCAGTAGAGATTACGGATCGAGATGTTAAGATCCTCAAGCATACCAGGATACCTCTGGTCCGAGTTCGTTGGAATGCTCGTCGTGGCCCAGAGTATACCTAGGAACGAGAAGACCAAATGAAACTCAAGTATCCCCAATTGTTTAAGAAAAACGCAACCACTACTGAGGCTGAAGCTACCGTAGAATTTCGGGACGAAATTCCAAATCAACGGGGGGATGATGTGACACCCCAGGAAAATCAGGAAAACAACGCAACTTAGCTAGCTTCCTTAGTAACCACGCGCTAAATTTCGGGACGAAATTCTCTTAACAGGGGGAGAATGTGACAACCCTCAAATTTACATGTAACCGTACAGTTTATTAATAATAATTAATGTGCTTGACGACTGTGTGGAATCACTTAACTGCTTTCTGATATCTGTGTTATGCTTACACGTATTTGTTAATATACTAATAGTGTACAGAAAGGTCACTAAATAGTCCGTTATATTTTCCTAAGTGTTAGAAAGTAAAAACGTTACAAAATATATAAATAGGACGCCTTACGAATTAATCTAGCACTTTAACGGATTAATATCCAACCGAACAACCGGACTCTACCCGGAACATAAAAATATTGTCTATGACATTGTTTTCTTTTTCTGAGCCAGTTAGGGTCCCCGAATACCCTAACACCCGTTATAATTCACCACACACGAATATCTAGTCTTAACCTCCTAACTTAACTAATGCTTAATCATCTAGTTCAAAACAAACCGAATACCCCCCCCCCCCCCTAACGAGTTTGGTTCCCCTTAAGGGACACACCTCTTACAACTTGAATTATTTTATTTGCCTATGTTTAGTATCAAGAGAACACAATATCCCATGGATAATTAGAAGTTGTGGACAATATGTGTGCTTAAGGGGTAATCACATTCCATTCACCAACACTTGACAAAACTTCACTCTTTCTCTCCCTCTTGCCCATATCCTCGGCTGAACCCACACACCCACATCCATCCATTTTCGAGTCTTGATCAAACATTCCAAGCTCATACAAAGGTGAAGGATCACGCATAAGGAAGCCCGGTGCTTACGGATTGCCAAGGACCTCACTACATTGCTATTAACCACTCGTTTTTCGCCTACTTTCTTCCCTAGCCTCGAGCTAGTAGTAAGTGACTCTAAACATCTTCTTGATCTATTCTAAAGTGGTTAATAAGAGTTTCGTCAGTTGAAAATCACTAACATATAAGATCACCAACTAAAAAGTCTTGCTAGAGTGATGAACTTGTTGGTTAAAGAGTAAATAATGATGAAACATGGTAATACAAGATGAATCTGAAATATATGAGTATTAGTCTGCTGTAAATAACTTATAACCTGTTGTAAATCATTATTAGAATGAATGGTAATCATATGTGTGCGTTTTAGTAGCCTTTAGACTGATAACAGCTTGCTGATGTGTATTTTCAGCCGCCTTTAACAGGCTGTAAACAGGTCATAAACTCAACGAAAAACCGATATTTTGAATCTAAAATATGTTATTATGAAATACGGTTCTAATGGCACCGGAATCATAATTTTTGGACTTCGTTTACTATTTTTAAAGTGTCGATTTGTAACAATAACTTAAGCTGAATTTTGACAGCAATAAATGGGTGTCGTACTTTCAGTCATAACCTGAGTTTTGTGATGAATCAGACCATGAAATTTGTACAGTAGATGACAACCGATGCATTTGTAATTACCCCACAGGAATTTCGTAAATCGGACACTCGATGAATTTTTAATAAATTGTTCCGTGGACTGTGGTCAGAAATACATAAATCTGAGTTCAGTCCGGAATATGAATTTTTATAAAATATTGGTAATGAACCGGACCCCGATATTTTTACACAATAAAATTTTGAACATTTAAGACATTCTGTAAAAAAATTGGGAATTTTTGGAATAAGTTAACTATTTTATTAAAATATCCGAAAACAGCCCGGTTTTGAATATTTATGCTGAAATGACATAAGCTGTAAATTGCGTGTCTAAATGTCGAGTGTGCTATCTGTAAATGATCTAACATATTGTATGTGTTATGTGCATTATCGTATGTTTTTTTATGAGTGGGGAATGGATGGGAAACCTAGATGGGCATAAACCGTCAAAGTGACGCATGTTGTATGATAGATACGTGTAGGAACTTTGTGCTCTATTTGAAAACCACTAAATAACTAACTGGTAAATCATACTAGGACGTGATTGACCGACCTTCACTGTTAGCTATCTGAGAGTCTAACCGAGCAAACCGAGGTGAGTTCACACCCTTACTAAGGCATGGGATTCCCGGTGGTTGGGAATGAGATTGAATAGCTATTTATATTATCAACACTACTAGACTACCTACTTCTGTCCTCGGATTGAGAAGGGCACGTACGTAAAACCTACGTACACTCACACTTACTACTGTCCTCGGATTGGGAAGGGCACGTACGTAAAACCTACGTACACTCACACTTACTACTGTCCTCGGATTGGGAAGGGCACGTACGTAAAACCTACGTACATTCATACCTACTACTGTCCTCGGATTGGGAAGGGCACGTACGTAAAACCTACGTACACTCATACTTACTACTGTCCTCGGATTGAGAAGGGCATGTACGTAAAACCTACGTACACTCATACTTAACACCGTCCTCGGATTGGGAAGGACACTTATGGATACGCCTAGTCTAGTAAGATACATATTGGGAAGCCCCCACTGATTACGGATATGGTTTGGGTAATGAAAAGGAACTGGTTAAACATACTTTCAACTACGGGGTAACCCCCACGGCAATTAAGCCAACGAAAGTCAAACCACGTTTTTCAGAAACAACTTAAAACTAAACAACCAAACGTGAACTCACTCAACTTTGTTGTTGACTAGTTGTTACATGCCTTACAGGTCGCTAGGTACTTATGGAGCTTGCACGAGGAGGAGGTCGTTGTGGAATAGGGACTGTTATGTCCCGTGCCTAATAAATAAACTTTATGAACTTATGTTTGGTCGTTAAACTTATGATTTGGATTTATGTTTTATGCTTCCGCTGTTAACCTAAAGTCGGTTACTTATCTTTTGGTCACCAATTGTATTGCGATTGGCTTTATTAACTTAAATTACGTTGTTCAATATGATTGGTGGCCCGATCCTGGTCACGTCACGCCTCCAAGTGGTGGTACTCCGCATGGTGGATTTTGGGGGTGTGACACAACCCCACAAGCTCAACGCGTGCCAACATAAATGGCGCGAGCTACGGCCCAAGCTCGAGCGTTTCAAGGCTTACTACGAAGCCGTTCCCGGTGGCGAGTTAAGCCACGAGGACCGAGTGGCGGTGGCGAACATAGGATTATGTAATTTTTAAAATTTTAATGAAGTTGTAGTTTTTTTTTTATAAATGTTGTGTGCTTTTTTATAATTGTTTTGTATATATATTTTTTTAATTTTCTGCCACGCGGTGCACCCAACCCACGCCCCGCCATACCCCGCGGACACGTAACCAGGCGGTGGGGGGGCTTCCATTCCACGTGTCAACAAATGCCTAACCCAAGCCCCACTATACCTCACGGTCTAATAAAATTGATGTGTTTTTTGTTAAAAAATTGCATTTTATCTAATGCTTCCTATAATGGTCTATGTGTGAATGCATAACAATAGACCACAAATTTCACCGTCTACAATCTCAAATCAGAAATTATCTACATATAATTTTCTTTTTAGAATTTGAAGGCCCTATGAAAGTGAGGGTCCAAAATCCAAATCCTTGATTTTGTTTCACTCCCTCTTCGGCTACCTTTGTCAAGTGCCCTCCTCACTTCCTGCCCTCCCGTCATGGAGAAAAAAAAGTAAAATACAATTAAGCCAAACACCTAGTGAACAAATAAACGAAAAATCAAAATAATAACTAAACGACACGCCAATGACCTCTAGCTCAAGTGGTAGGAGGACTTGAGTTCTTATTTGAAGAGTCAAGTTTAATTCTCATTTGGTGCAAAAAAAGGAGTGAGGCACTGGTGGGCAGTGATAGGAGACACAGGGAAACCTGGGTTCGATCCTTGAGCCAAACGGGTTTTACTGGTAATTTACCGTCATGCCTACGGGCGGATGGGTTTCCGGGTTTTCCCCGGAATTGGTGGTGGACGACTCGGGTTACTCTCGGAGTACTCCGTTTGTCCAGTGGGTGCCCCTAGAGTGCTCAGGATTGATTTGTTGGCCGTTAAAAAAATAATAATAACTAAACGACACTATAACAAAATGGTAATTGTTATTTGTAGTTAATAACTAACAACTAGCAACAATAATATGAAAATTGAACATCATAACAAATGGTAATTGTTAACTGTAGTTTTAACCAAACAACTAGCAATGAATATATTATGAATCAAAACCTATAACCGATGGATAATAACACAACGGCAATACATAAGGAATTACTTGTGTTAGATATGGAAGTACACAAAGTTAAATTCAAACTAATATATGTAAATTGAGGGGCACCCAAATAGCTAGCGTAAAGGGGCTGTTTGTTTACCTATTAATGAGACTTTTAATGGTTCAGACTTTTTACTGGTTTAGCACTTAATGATTCAGACTATTAGTTTCACGAGCAGCTGTCTGAATAGTTCAGACATTTGCCTCTGAATGGTTAAGATTTATACAGAGTCTGAATGGTTAAGACCTCTAATCTAAATTGGCCAGACATTTGCCTCTGAATGGTTAAGCATCATACATGCTCTTAATGGTTCAGACCTCTTACTGGTTCGGACCTCATACTGGTTCAACACTTAACCATTCATATGTTGCCAAACAACCCTTAACACACGTATGAGATTATGTGGGTGGGCAACTAGGCATACACACAAATTGATTCCCTTGACATAGGGATGAGCTCGGTACCGGAACCGAAAGTACCGGTACCGAAAATCCTCAAAAGTGGGTACCGGTACCGGTACCGAATATACCCGGTACGGTACGGTACGGTTCGGTACCGGTATTTGAGGTTAAAAACCGGTAAATACCGGTACCGTACCGGACCGGTACCGAAAATGTCAAAAGTCGGTACCGAAAAGGTACCCGGTTCGGTAAATTCGGTACCGATACCGGGTCCATTTTGCTCATCCCTACCTTGAAGGTTGATTCATACGTCCCCCCACTGTAAAATTATGTGGCTAATGTACTTCTCGAGTTCTGTATGAAGGTGTTTTGATCTCAAACAAGTGTTTGTGTCATGCCATGGATGTTGCAATGACACACATGCTAAAAATACATGTAGTCAATAACTAACAACTAACAACAATAATTTGACAACCGAAGAACATCATAACAAATGATAATTGTTAATTGTAGTTTTAACTAACACGTAGCAACAAAAATATGATGAATCAAAACTTATAACCGATAATTTACACGACAACAATACATAATGAATAACTTGTGTCAGATATGGAAGTAAACATTATTGAATTCTAAACAATATATGTAAACTGAGGGGCGCCTAGGTAACTAGCCCATGTAGCACACATACACACAAATTCGTTCCCTTGAGGTAATAAATCAAGATGATTTTTGCCACTTCAAGCTCTTAGGCCATTTTGTTACGAGACACGTAGTTAGCATCTCATCCAACTAAATCTATCTCTCCTATTACGCTCAAGCTAAATAATAATAATAATAATAATAATAATAATAATAATAATAATAATAATAATAATAATAATAATAATAATAATAATAATAATGACATAAAAAATTAAATTGTATAATTAAATATCTTATTTTTATAAAACTTATTAAAACTTACTAAACATAAGATTTCAATTTCATTGTATTTTAAAATTTTTAAATCTTCATTATTTGTTATTGATAATTCTTAAATCTTTATTATTTTTTAATCTCCAAATGTATGATAACATCAACATACAAAATCCTCATTGGAAAACAATGAATTTATGTATTTATTCAACTCATGTATTACATGAGTTTCTAACTTAGTGAAATAAATATATTTAGACTGATTCATATATTGTTGATCAGTTCTGTTTAAACATAATGGAAAACATGAAAACATACATTTGATTGCATCAGTACAGGTCAGTAGAGAACCCAGATGGAGACGCAGCAACAATGTTTGACATGATTGTCAGCTTGATATGGTTCTTCCTTAGGGTGCAATCTAATGATGGTGATGAAGAAACCGATAAAGGGGAATCGGTTAGGAGAGGAAGCGATTTGATGTTATGTGTTTAATTAAGTTGTCTAACCTTGAAACCTCAACATTAGTCTCCTTATATATGCACCCAAGAGGAAACCCTAATTAGTTAATAAGGGTAATTTGGCCCATCAACAATTACCAACTAATTATTTAACAGGTTATTATATATTTTGATCTATATAATGTAAATGATTATAATGGCTACTAGATTAAATATAACATAATATATATTTAATCTTACATTCTCCCACTTAGCCGAGTAATCATTTACTATGAGTATTAGATAAGTCTGATCAGGAGTTAACACTCATTTTAGCCTTAAACAAGAACTATAGCAGATAAATACAGTCGTTGAATCATTATGCGACTCAGGACTCCCATTAGTCATACTATAGCCTTAATTTAAAACCTAATCGTTATGATCAAAATACGCATAAGCCCTTTGTTTGATTTGTAACTTCATTTGTCTATATGCCATTATGCCGGCTTGACATATTCTTAGAGACATACAAAATCAAACTGATGAGGAAAATTAACTAATACTTAGTCATTCATAGTACGATATGCAGTTGCGCACGGCCATCAATTAATACCCATCTATGAGCTCTCTTAATAAGACTTATGGGTAATAACCCTTCAGTTATAGGATTCTTAAGCATATCATGAATGTATTCGATACAAAGACTTAGTTTCCTCAATTCGTTCATAAACGAATAATTAATTGCGTATCGAAATTTAATGCAACACCTCTCGAACTGTTACTGTTCAAGGAGTCATGGTAGCTGAATTTATCACAATAAGTCTTCAATACATTAATTATATGGAGTTAATAAACTTATGAGTCCACTGATAAATTTCCAACAACATTTAGTCACTATGTTATGTCGTTATAACTTAGGTTGTTGATATCAGTCCATTATGACTTCTCCATGAGATAGGTTTTGTCTGCTGACATAAAGATATACCCGAAATAACATTTTATCATCTTTGAATATCACAAAGTTAAAGTAATAAACCGGTTTGAGTTCCCACTTCTTCTTCAAATCATAGCCTCTCGTTTCTTTTAAAGATATTGTAATACTCTATTAAATGCTTCATGTTAATCTAGACATATCTAGTGTGTTGCAATGTGAGTAATATCTAAACGAGTATAGACTTGAACTTACATAAGGCTTCTAATTAATGAAGCGTAAGGAAATAATCTCATTTATCCTATTATCCTCTAAAGGAGAGCAGCATTGTTTGTTACAAATGTAAGGACCCATTTAATGTTAAACTTATGGAACGGAACTAATGTCCCATTGGATCTATCTCAGTATGTTATGATATCTATCACGTAAGAGATATCTCTGAGATCTATTATATCAAAGTTTGTGTTAACAATGTTTTGACTTATGTAACATATACCTGTCAAAAGAATATCATCTATATAGACATGTTTATCTTAGTTGCTCCCACTCATTTTGAGGTAGGTACATAATCCACTTGGTTGTTGATGAAAATAATTACGTTAAGATTTCATCACATTATGATGTTTGCATTAACCCATCCATGGATTTTATTGGCTTATAGACAAACTGTTCTTTAACCTTCAGTTTGGAATTTTCAAGTTGACTTACGAACATGTAAATATGTCAGCCATTTGTTAGGGAAAATTGTTTTAATGTTCATCTAATGTAGCTTTAAACTATTATAAGCTACTAGAATAGTGATGATCCTCAAAGAAATCTTTTGTTAGATATGTAATGAAGATTCTTTAACAATTTATCTCTTCCTGAGTACAACCTTTGACAATCAATCATGCTTTTGAGTGTCTTAACGCTTATATTAGGATTTGGTTTAGTTATGAACACTCTTTAATTAATTCAATCAAATCCCAAAAGTTATACGAACACATAAAATCAGTTTTACTAGAAAACTGTTTTATTCCATTTAGAAGATTGATTGACACTAATGGCTTAATTTAAAGAGATAGGATCAGTAAACTTTTCCAAAATCCATTTCAACTTCAGTTATGGAGGTTATGTAATCATCAAAGTTAGTAGGTTTTTAAACCTAGATGACCTCCTGAGTTGATTATTAGGGTTTAAAAGTTTCAGTTTTATGGATTAGCTCTTGGTTAGGTTGCTATCATTTTCAGGATTCTAAGTTTGTAAGAGTTGGTGCAATATGGTGTACAAGAGGTGTAATCGGAGTTAAATTCGGAGTGAAATTTAATGACACTCTTCCCCCCGCCTCTTGTATTCCTTGCAAGTCATGATAAGGACTTTGACTGCTCCCATTGACCTTAGAAATCTTTAGGAACTCTGCATGCTTAGGGTCAATAATTAACGACCAACAAATTCTAATAGAGAAACAAGTTAGTCGTTGTGGTTTCTCTTGTTGAGGATTATGTTAGTTTAGGTAAGAAATCTAAGTGTGCCCACAATTAAGCAATAATGAAACTTTTGTAAGAGTAGCATTAGATTTTAAGTAGACAAGTTTTGATGGAACAGTGTCGTGATGGAGCGGTGTCTTGTACAAGAGGTGTAAATTGAAGTAATATAAAGTTGAAGTAATATAAAGTTTTCACTCCCCCACCTCTTGCAACTATTGCAAGTTATTATTAAGACACTTAATGCTCCCACTGATCTTTAATATCTCTAGAATGCTACAAGAGAAGTTTCAATGAGGTACGTGACGTATGAACCTATCATATATATGTTAAACTTTATTTGATTTCTTTAATGTCCAGATGTCATAAGAAACTTTAGGGACATATTTAATAGAAATCTTATTAAGTATATATATATATATGAATAGATTTCTGCTAAGACCGTGGGCCATATGCGACAAAATTTAGATACAAGTTGATAGTCTTTTAAATGATAAATGAATTATGTCTGAATATTCCATTTGGAATAAGTTCCACGAATGTCAATGAATGACTTATGATGGACCCATACTTATTCCTTAAGCCAAGTCATATTTTAGGGCTTTAATGTCATGATTTAAAATCACTTAGAATGAGATTAGATGAAAGAAAATCATCCTCATTAATCATGTCATGATTTCTCATGAATTTCGGTTATAATGGATGAAATTTATAAGTCTCATTTTCCTTTTGTCAAATTCTCATTTGCATGATGACAAAAGTTGTGAAAGTGTAAGGTATCATCTAGTTTTATCTTAGTAATGTTTCAATCCAGATATTTAGAACAAATAAAATGAGAGTTTAAGGTAAGTGTGACTGTATGTTGGCTATGCAAACCTCACAACCTTCATAACATTGCTTAATTATGATACTATATTCTGACTAATCTTCAGAATATATATATATATATATATATATATACATATATAAGGTATCGAAAATGCGTTGTTAGAAGACTGCTTATTATGGTTATTATAGCCTTAACTTTTTATTTTGTCACTAACTCTCATGTTAGTTATTTGTCGAGTTCTGGTAAGGAAACGTATGGAACTAGAGTCAACTAATCATGTGTTAATAGGAATATTAAAATTAGCAGACTTAGATATCATAGGAAGTGACTACCTAATTGACTTATCCAACCGTTCTTCTGAATAATGGATAGTCTCGTTGCTTATGCCTAGTCTAATGGCATAATTATGCAGTGAGATTTTCCCTTGAAGAACCTTAGATGTGGAAATAGCACTTGTAATTTGTCTATGGACCTTAGAACAATCCTCTTTTAAAGTTTAAGTGGTTGTAAGGTGAGTAACAATTTATTTTCCAGCTTCGAACATTTATTTCTTATCAACACACTCATCTTAGTATGTAATGTACTGGAAAAATGTACTTATTTCCATGCGTAAGCCATTAACTTTATGGGTCATGGTATTGTACATTATTATGTATTCATATATACCACTTAGCTTTATAGTTTATAATTTTAAATGAAAGCATGCATTTTAGGAATTCTTATGATTATTCCACAATAATAGATTAGTTTTAGGAAAAACTTAATCTGGAATAACCTTTTAGTGATAGCATTTATGTTTAGAGAGATCTTGATTATCATAAGAAACATCATGTTCAATTTGTCCTATTCATCATGCTCTACTTTTCTTCTGTAGTACCTTTATCAGAAGAGAGCAGTAGGATTATCGTGTCTTAAGAGATAATCAAGGATTTAATTTAAGAGCTAATTCTTATAGAAACTTTAAATAAGGCAAAACATATGAGTTTTAGGAATTAGAGTGGATGAGATATAGATTTGTCGAAGAAAATTACAGTGAGAAAAGTTATGGGTACTTAAAATAAGGCAGACGAAATGATCATAAAATTAATGAAGGATCATTAATATAAGGATCATTATATGAAAAGGTTGTGATATGTCTATTACTAACATCAAAATAATAGACTTAGTTAAAATTCTACTTAAATGAAGACAAATCAGCTTTGGCCAGAAGTGTAATCATTTAAGCATGTGTGCAAAGTAATCGTGACAAATCAGCTTTGGCCAGAAATGTGACAATCACTTTAGTTATGCACTTGTTAAGAATGCTATACATGAATGAATTAAATCAGCTTTGGCCAAAAATTAAGACATTCGCGTTTGTAATGCATACTCAACATGGCTTTTATAATACTTGAGCAATAAATAGATGTATCAAATCAGCTTTGGCCAGAAATGATACATCAGAAGCTCACCCAAGTAAAGCCATTTTGGTTTTGTGAAACTTTATTTGATTCTGATCAATTATTTAATTACAAAACCAACTATTTAATAGCAAACCACCTGTTAGTGCGGATCGAACTCCGTGGTGAGTTCACTGGGGGGTGCAGGGGGACAGCGTGCCCCCGCACGGGGTTTGGGGCGGAGCCCCGAGCTAAATTTTAGTTCACATTAAACAGCCTAAAGTAATGAGGTTGAGATTTCGAGTTAGTCTTAGGTCTCGAGTGATATCTCGACTCAGTTATGAGATCTCGACTCAGCTTGTAGCATTATGAGGTCTCGACTCATTAAGGTCTTGAGTTGCAACCACAGTCTCGAGTCGTAATCATGGTCTCGACTACTGTGTTTTATGAGATCTCAAATCCATAATGAGGTCTCTAGTCGCAACCATGGTCTTGAGTTGTGAAGATTGAAGCCCTTAGTCGAAACCTCAGTGGTCTCGAGTCGAAACCTTATGGTCTCGAGTCGAAATTGTTGTCTCGAGTTGTAAACATTTTAGAACCATTATGATTTCGAATCGAGACCTTGTGGTCTCGAGTAGAGATCTTGGTCTCGGGTCGTTAAAGGGTGATCTCGAAACTCCTATTAACAGTTGTATTGTGAAAATAACTGAAAATTCGAATTCTTAGGGATTTGAGATATGGTTTCCTGTTTTAATGATGATCTAATTTTATCAAAATATTTATCTGATTATCAATAAACAGTTTTTGAACAAAATTAAAAGATAAAATTGGATCAAAACAGGAAAAACACTCAATAATCCTAGTTACATTCCAAAACATAATGGAATTTTCGAATTTTCCTAAGAACATATGGTGAACCCTAAAAAATAAAACATAATTCTGAAACCCGAAACCTGAAAATTAAGGCTTCTAAACAGATTCCGGACATAAAATTTAACCATATTGGTTTCGAGTTATATAATAAACCGGTCTTTTTCCAGATCTTCGAAAATCAATGATTTCGGAATTTTATTAGGTCTCGAAACATGGTTTCATATTTTTATTAGGTTTTCAAAATTCTGTTTTCCAGATTTCAATCCCAGAATAATGGATACGAAAACATAACTGATTTATCAACATATGCTCTGATACCACATGTTGATCAGTTCTGTTCAAACATAATGGAAAACATGAAAACATACCTTTGATTGCATCAGTACAGGCTAGCAGAGAATCCAGATGGAGACGCAGCAACAGTGTTTGACATGATTGTCAGCTTGATCTGGTTCCTCCTTAGGGTGCAATCTAATGATGGTGATGAAGAAACCGATAAAGGGGAATCGGTTAGGAGAGGAGGCGATTAGATGTTATGTGTTTAATCAAGTTGTCTAACCTTGAAACCTCAACATTAGTCTCCTTATATATGCACCCAAGAGGAAACCCTAATTAGTTAATAAGGGTAATTTGACCCATCAACAATTACCAACTAATTATTTAATAGGTTGTTATATATTTTGATCTATATAATGTAAATGATTATAATGGCTACTAGATTAAATATAACATAATATATATATTTAATCTTACATATATCTCCCTACTATAAAAATAATGTGGCTAATACACTCCTTGAGTTCTGTATGGAGGTGTTTTGATCTCAAATAACTGACATGGTTTGTGTCACATCGTTGATGTTACAGTGACACACATGTGAAGTTCTACCACAAGTAGAGACACTCTCAAGTAACAAATTACTAAAAGTATGAGGTAGTCCAACTATATCATTGATCTCCTATCACAAAAGTCCATAATAGTCTTAAATATAATTCTTACGATTTAGGATAAATACATAACATTATATTAAACTATGCCCAAATGTGAAATCATAATAGTTCAAGAACATATTGGATGTGTAAAAGACAAAAGTTTCATAAAAAGAAAGAGTTAAGATATTTATATCTTAGCTGATAAGTAAAAAGCAAAACAAAACTAATTCGTGCGCACATACCAGTAGTAAGTAGTAGCGGAGTTTGAACGAAAACTCAGTAGTGTAAGAACAATATGTTACATATATATATATATATATATAAAATCTTGTAGCCATCATTATTATTTATATAATAAAGATAAAAATATATAAAACCTTATAATATATTAGTTGGTAATTGTTGATGGACCAATTTACCCTTATTAACTAATTTGGTTTCCCCTTGGGTGGATATAAGGAGATTACTAGAGAGGAATTAGGGTTAGACCTTTATAACATCAATCACAATTTGTCATCCTCTCTCTCCATTACTACAAGTTCTTTAACCCCAAAGAACTCGGTACTACAATAATTGACATACATCCTAAAGGGGAACCAGATCAATCTGACTAATATGTCGAACTCCATGGCTACACCTGTCTCTGGATTCTTTGCTGGTCCGTCTGCTGTAACATGTATTATTTACATGTTTTCCTTTATATATTAACAGAACTGATTAACATATGGTATCAGAGCATTTGTTTCTCAATCAGTTTTGTCTGTTTCCCTAAATCTGGAATTAAAATCTGGAAAATAAATTTTATGAAAATCTGATAAAACTCAAGAACATGAAATTCGACTGAACTCTATATTCACGAATTTTATGTTCTAAACAGATGTTTAATCACATCCTAACTAATCATAATTTTCGAAATCTGTATTAGTGTGTTAAATTTCAGATTTCGATTCCAGAAATTATTTTAATTAAATTAGTGTTCATCATGTCATTGGTGAAATTTGAATAAGTTCCTATATTTTGGAATGAATTCAAGATTAAAAGGTGTTTTTCCTGTCTTTCGATTAATTTTTTATCTATAAGATTTCGAAAAATCTGTTAATGTTATTAGATATTATTTCAAAATCAATGGATAAGTATAACATATTTTTTAAAATGAGAAACAAGATATACCAAATCTATTATATTAGAATTCCGCCCTTATCACAATTAACAACTATCAATCAGTAGAATTCGAGTATTAGAGAACAAGTCTTCGAGATCCATAGGAGATTTCGAGATTACATAGAACTCAAAATCTCAAACTAACTCGAAAACATCAGCTTTCTCGAAATCAATGGAGATCTCGAAAACCCACTTAGAACTCAAAATCTTATCAGATCTCGAAATCATTAAGGGACTCGAAATCTCATTAAAATTCGAGATAAAAAAGGCTACCCGATATCTCATGAAAACTCGAAATCATAAACTTTTCAAGATTATTCGATATTACACAAGATTCTCGAAAACTAAATTATTCTCGAAAACAAACATGTTCTCGAAATCTAACATGTTCTTGAAATGTCATTACTTTATCAGCTGTTATTGTGAACTAAAACTTAGGTGGTTTGCTTTTAACTAAATGGTTTTGTAAATACTTAATCATAGTGAAATACTTTTACAAAACCAAATAGCTTAACTTGAATGAGATTCTGATGTATCATTTCTGCCCAAAGGTGATTTGATACATCTATCTTATTGTTCAAGTATAAAGAGAAGCTATGTTAATTATGCCTTAGAAACATGAATATCTCACTTCTGCCCAAAGGTGATTTTGTTCATTCATGTCTTGCATATTTAACAATGCATAACTAAGGTAATTGTCACATTTTTGTCCAAAGGTGATCTGTCACAATTACTTTGCACACATACTTAAATGATTTCACTTCTGCTCAAAGGTGATTTGTTTTTGTTTAAGTAGAATTTTTCAAATTAGTCTATTATTTTGATGTTAGTAATAGACATATCACAACCTCACATTAATGATCCTTCATTAATCCTATGACAATATTTTTGTCTGCCTTATTTTAATATCCCATAAGATTACTCACTATAACTTTCTTCTATAAATTAGTATCTCATCCACTCTAATTTCTAAACCTATATGTTTTTCTTTACTTAAAGTTTGTATAAGATTAGCTCTTTAATCAATTACTTGATTATCTCTTAAGACACAATAATTCTACTGCTCTTTTCTGATAAAAGTACTACAGAAGAAAAGTAGAGCATCATGAATAGGATAAGTCGGACATGATGTCTCTTATGATAATCAAGAACTTATATAACATAAATGCTATCACTAAAGTTATTCCAGATTAAGGTTTTTCCTAAGACTAATCTATTTTATGGAATAATCAAAAGAACTCTTACGATGCATGCCTTCATTTCAAATTCAAAAGTATAAGGTTAAATGGCATCCGTGAATACATCATAATGTACAATACCATGACCCATAAAATTAAGAGTTTACACATGGAAATAAGTCATTTTTCCAGTACATTACATACTAAAATTTTCACTTGTACAATTTGATGCCTTAGAAATCAACTATAACACTTAAAAGCACCAAATGAAATTGAGTATGTTGATAAGAAACACATGTACAAAGATAGAAATGTTTGAAACTGGAAAATAAGATGTTATTCACCATACAACCACTAAAACCTTAAAAGAGGATAATTCTAAGGTTCATAGTCAAAATACAATTACAAAAATTCCAACTCTAAGGTTTTTCAAGGGAGAATCTCACTGCATAATTATGTCATTAAACTAGGCATAAGCAACGAGACTATCCATAATTCAAAAGAACAGTTAGCTAAAATAGGTAGTCGCCAATTAATGATCTTTAAGTCTAATAATCTTAATATTCCAATTTACACATGATATATTGAGTCTGGTACTATATGTTTCCTTACCAGAAGTCACAAGTAACTAACATGAGAGTTAGTTACAATTTTAAATGTTAAGGCTATAAGAACCATAAAAGGATGTCTTCTAACAATGCTTTTCGATACCTTAAATATTCTGGAGATTAATCAGAATATAGTATCAATACTTTGCTATGTTATGAAGGTTGTGTGGTTTGCATAGCCAACATAAAGCCACACTTAACTTAAACTCTCATATTATTTGTTCTTAATATCTGGATGGAAACATTAATAAGATGAAACTAGATGATACCTTACACTTCCACAACTTTTATTATCATGCAAATAAGAATTTGACAAAAGGAAAATGAGACCTATAAATTTCATCCATTGTAATCGAAATTTATGAGAAATCATGACATGGTTAATTGGGATGATTTTTTTATCTAATCTCATACTAAGTGATTTTAAATCATGATGTTAAAAGCCCTAAAACATTACTTGGCTTAAGGAATAAGTATGGGTCCACTAAAGTTATTCATTGACCTTCGGGGAACTTATTGAAAATGGAATATTCAGACACAATTCATTTATCATTTAAAGATTATCTACATGTATCTAAATTTTGTCTCATTTCGCCAACAGTCTTAAAGAAATCTATTCATATATATACTTAATATGATTTCTATTAAATATGTCCCTAAGCTTCTTATGACATCTGGACATTAAGGAAATCCAATAAAGTCTAACATATGTATGATAGGTTCCCACGTCACGTACCTCGTTGAAACTTCTCTTGTAGCATTCTTAGAGATATCAAAGATCAGTAGGAGCATTAAGTGTCTTAATTATAAGGGGTAACTTTGTAGAATAGTAACCAAGTTTTAAAAGTGTTCCGATTAGGTCACTTAAATTTCAAAGGTGTTTCAATCAGGTCACTCAACATTCATTTTTTATTAAAATTAAGGGTTTTTTCATCAATTTCATAGGTGACCGTGGTGATGTTGATTTTTGTTTCTTTTTTCCCTTTTATTTGACGCTAACGTCGAGTAATAACGTAGATTTTAACTTGTTTTTTTTTTAATTTTTAATGTAATTAAAGTGTTTTTATTTTTAATAAATACAATTTCTTTTATTAAAATAATCCAACCCTAGCATCTTATGCTCCATTTTTCTCTTGACACATGGAAAAAAAGACATGGCTCGATTTGAATGTTAAGTTATCTAACTGGGACAAAAATGATACCAGTGACCTAATTAGAACACTTTTGAAACTTAGTTACTATTCTATGACATTTTCCCTAATTATAACTTGCAAAAGTTGCAAGAGGTGGGGAGAAAACTTCACATTACTTCAATTTACACCTCTTATACAAGACACTGCTCCATCTCGGTACTATTCCATCAAAACTTGTCTGCTTAAAATCTAATGCTATACTTACAAAAGTTTCAGTGTTGCTTAATTTTGGGCACACTTAGATTTCGTACCTAAACTAACATAATCCTCAACAAGAGAAACTACAATGACTAATGTCACTAATTTGTTTCTCTATTAGAATTTGTTGGTATTTTAATAATGACCCTAAGCATGCGAAGTTCATAAAGACTGATTTATCATGACTTGTAAGGAATACAAGAGGCGGGGGGAAGAGAGTCATTAAATTTTACTTCGGATTTAACTCCGATTACACCTCTTATACACCATACTACACCAACTCTTACACACTTAGAATCCTGAAAATGATAGCATCTTAACCAAGAGTTAATCCATAAAGCTGAAACTTCTAATAAACCCAATAATAAAATCAGGAGCTCATCTAGGTTTAAAAGCCTACTAACTTTGATGATTACATATCCTCTCTAACTAAAGTTAAAATGGATAATGGAAAGTTTACTGATCCTATCTCTTCTAATTAAGTCATTAGCATCAATCAATCTTCTAAATGGAATAAAACTGTTTTCTAGTAAAACTGATTTTATGTGTTCGAATAACGTTTGAGATTTGATTGTATTACCTAAGAGTGTTCATAACCAAACCAAATCCTACTATAAACGTTAAGACACGAAGAAGCATGATTGATTGTCAAAGGTTATACTCAGGAAGAGATAAACTATCAAAGAATCTTTCTTATATATCCAACAAAATATTTCTTTGAGGATCATCACTGTTTTAGTAGCTTATAACAATTTAGAGCTACATTAGAAGAACATTACAACAACTTTCCCTAACATCTGACTTACATATTTACATGTTCATAAAAATCCAAAAGTTCTAAACTTAAGGTTAAAGAACACTTTGTCTGTAAGCCAATAAAATCTATGTGTAGGTTATTGCAAACATCAAAACGTGATGAAATCTTAATGAAATTATTTTCATCAAGAACCAAGGGGATTAATGTGCCTATCTCAAGATGAGCGGGAGCAACTAAACAAACTTTTCTCTATATAGATGACATTTTTTACAAGTATATGTTACATAAGGCAAAGCATTGTAAACACAAACTTTGATATAATAGATCTTAGAGATATCTCTTACATGATAGATATCATAACATACCGAGATAGACCCAATGGGACATTAGTTTCGTTCCATAAGTTTAACCTGAAATGGGTCCTTACATATGTAACAAACAATATTGCTCTCCTTTAGAGGATAATATGATCAATGAGATTATTTCCTTATGCTTCATTAATTAGAACCTTTATATATGTTCAAGTCTATACTTGTTTAGATATTACTCACATTGCAACACACTAGATATGTCTAGATTAATGAGAAGCATCTTAAAGATTGTTAAAATATCTATAAAAGAAACGAGAGACTATAATTTAAAGAATAAGAGAAAACTCAAACCAGTTGATTACTCTAACTTTGTAACATTCAAAGATGACAAAATGTAATTTCGGGGTATATCCTTATGTCAGCAGACAAAACCTGTCTCATGGAGGAGTCATAATGAACTGATAACAACAACCTAAGTTATAATGACATAATATGTTACTAATCAAAAAGCAATAGTCACTAAATGTTGTTGAAAACTTATCAGTGGACTCATAAGTTTATTAACTTCACATAAATAATTGAAGACTTATTGAGATAAAGTCAGCTATCATGTCTCCTTGAATAGTAACAGTTCAAGAGGTCCTGCTTTAAATTTCGATACGGAATTAATTATTCGTTTATGAACGAATTGAGAAACTAAATCACTGTATCAAATGCATTCATGATATGCTTAAGGATCCTATAACTAAAAGTCTATGACCCATAACTCTTATGTATGCACTTATAATAATGACGGGTTTATTGATGACTATGTACAACTGCTTATCGTACTACGAATGATTAACTATTAATTTTCCTTATCAGTTTGATTTTGTATGTCTCTAACATATATTATGATGGTATAATGACATATAGACAAATATAAATACAAATCAAACATCAAAGGGCTTACTTGCGTATTTTGATCATAAGTGTTAGGTTTTAAATTGAGGTTGTAATATGATTAATGGGGGTCCTGCGTTGCATAATGACTCAACGACTGTATTTCTTTGCTACGGTTTTTGGTTTAAAGCTAAAATGAGTATTAACTTCTGATCAGACTAATCTAATACTCATAATAAATAATTATTTGGCTAAGTGGGAGAATGTAAGAATAATTATGTATTTATATATATTTAATCTTGTAGCCATCATTATCATTTATATAATATAGATCAAAATATATAAAACCTTATAATATATTAGTTGGTAATTGTTGATGGACCGATGTACCCTTATTAACTAATTAGGTTTCCCATTGGGTGTATATAAGGAGATTACTAGAGATGAATTAGGTTTAGACATTCATAACATCAATTACAATTCTTCCTCCTCTCTCTCCATTACTACGAGTTCTTCAACCCTAAAGAACTCGGTACTACCATCATTGACACACATCCTAATGGGGAACCAGATCAAGCTGACTAACATGTCGAACTCCATGGCCACATCTGTTTCTTGATTCTCTACTTGCCTGTCTGCTGTAACATGTATTATTTACATGTTTTCCTTTACACATTAACATAACTGATCAACAAGTAGGGGTCGGACTCTCAAATTCCAAATCGATATGGGCCAAACTTTTAAAAATCTAATATTTTACACTACAAAAAATTGGAAATTTTCGGTAAATTTAATACTACAATCGAACCGACTCCAATAAAGATATGCCCATGTTAGTAAGGACATGCTCAGCTAATAAAGTATTCAAAGTATGTGGGGCAATTCAACTATATAAGTGAACCCATATTAGATAACTTCAAAACGTTTCTTATCTTTTATAAGAAGATGCAACAATAATGTGTATGACTTAAACAAAAACCAATGCTTGATAAAAGTCCTAAACTCAAATCTAAGTAATCATGAAAGTTACAAAAGATAATATCGAAGTCAAAACTAAATGTCAACTCGGTATGGTTTCATTACATATATGATGCCCAGAGGTCAAAGATTCATACAAAGTGTTTTGGTCAAAAATCGGTTTAAGGATAATGCAACCGAATTTGATTTGTGAGGTAGAGTGCTTGAGTGTTGAACAATAATGTAATCGAATATGAAATGAAAATAACAATGAGCATGATGATTTATACGTGGAAAAATCCCTTGATCTTTAGAAGATCTCCGACATAAAAAACCTCGAGTGATGGAAACTACCGATCACCAACTATATTAATCAAAGAATAATGCAAAATCTGGTACAACTTTGGATGATGATTGAGCTCAATACAAGTAGTCACTAGTGTGTATTTCAGAGAGTATTCGAAAGTTTCTAAGTGTGCAAGTGTAACACCTGTGTCATTTCAACCATCAAACAAATGCCCAACCAGTGAAATATTGTATTTCATACTTGGGATTTGTAAAAATATGTGTATCGTTTACACATATCAACTCTTGTTCGATTTCAAGCTCTAAATCGCTTTCTGGAAGGTTATACACGCACTGATGCGTAAATATAACCAGATTAATGCAACGAACACTCCGGAATAGTGAAATGGGCTTAACATACCTTAAATAACCTTTACATAACTTAGATATAAGTTTTGGAAGGTTTGGTGTGGTGAAATCAAAGTTAATTCGTTTACAGGGACTAAACTTGACAAACTGCGAAAGTATGTCAATTTGAACTGTAACGAACATTCCGGAACATGACCATAAGTTAAACACACCTTAAATATCCTTTACATAGCTTATAAATAGGCTTTGAGGGGTTCGGTATGCTAAAATAAACTTTTGTGTCATTCAGGGACTAAAAGTGTCAAAAAGTGCACAAGTTTGCATTTTCGCGCATAACTTACGTTCTGAATACATCTGGACATCCAAAAATTTATGTAAGCCTGACTACATTATATTTTAGTGTTCGCCTTAAGAAAAATCCATTCGTCGCGTCATTTGGATCGTTTTTCGCACTTATGCGCATTCCGTCGTAATTAAGCGAACATCGCGTTCGTACGGCTAAACGAACCGACATCCGAGATATTTTTGAGCATGTTTTAAGTTCCCTATACTTTAACTTCATTTTAGAGCTTTGAAATGGGGTTAACGGGCCTTAAACGTGTCAAAAATGGGCTGATTGCATTGCAGGGACCAAAACTGTAAATCTGCCAAAGTTGTTACCTTACGGACCTCAACATTGGCAGCTTTGAGGTCCGTAAAGCAAGTTCAGACCAGATGTAGAGTACTTAACAGCCTGTTTTCAGCAGATTTAACCACAACCACATGTTTGCAACTTGCTTAATCACTAAGATTAGGAGCATATGTGGCTCCATAACCTTTGTGACAAGTGTACGGCTCGGATCGTGGCACGATATTCAAGAAACGATCCTAGCGGCTCTACTTTATCTATAAATACCCACCCCCCTTTGGCTTAAAAACCCACAAATCTGATTGAAAAGACTCTAAGTTGGAACCTTCGTTTCATACCTGAGCTATTTTGATCTGGGTTAGCATTCGGGGACCCTGGGTAAGTATTCTTTCGTTCTTTTCCTTATTTTACTGCTTTTCGAGTCAGAAAGTCAAACTTTGTTTGACTTTCAGCGTTGACCAGTAATGGTCAATGCGAAGTTCGTTTGAACTTCGCAACGTGAGTGTAATCACGTTGGTCATAGTCCCTTGGGACTATGCCCACTAACTACCACGTTGTCTAGGGTCGTAGGGTAGGCGATCTAATAAATCGCCTATACCTTCGAACCCGACCCAGTTTGGTCGTTCATTAGGATCCGACCAAACACATTAGGTGACCATAGTAGGTAGGGAATAACCTTCCGAGGTTATACCCTATGGTCACATCGTTTAAGTAGTTGTATGATAGGTAGTTTATATGCCTTAGGTAAATTACCAGAATACCCTTTTCATGTATAATTGGTAATTAAACATATGTAACCTAAACCTTTGTCACATAACTGATTATGTAATATGTTTAGGCATATAATACTTGTCATAGGGCTAGTTAGGCGGTCCGAACGCGTTTCACGCGAACGACGCGTTAAAGTAGCACAAGCTACCTAAACGGGTCGTAGACACTTAGGTTAAGTTTCATTTAGTATGTAGGCTTTGTTAAACCAAAAGACACGAGTCTCTACACTCGTTTGGTTTACAAACCCTAATGCTACCCGATCTTCCGATTTAGGTCCGGTTTATTAATGTAGCTACCTATACTAGGTGCCGTTTGATATCCGCGATCTCTAGCATTGTTTAGTTGTTACTCAAGGACTACTGAGCAATCTCAGGTGAGTACATTGACCCCTCTTTTACTGTTTTCCAAACTGTTTTGGGGTGGAACACATGTGCCTACTTGTTACTTTCATGCTTTCCTGTTTTGACATCATATACTTGCTATGTTCATTAGTACATTATAGTACATGATTTCATTACATTTCATGCTATGTATGCCCATTGTGTGCGTACTTAGTACATCGTTTTACATTACATTTCATGCTAGGTGTGCCCATTGTGTGCATTACTTAGTACATCGTTCTATATTACATCTCATGCTATGTATGCCCATTGTGTGCGTACTTAGTACATTGTTTTACATTGCTTTTCTGTTGCATATGCTTATCCAGCATATGAACACATAAAACTACATATTGAACCGTTGTAATCATATGACTGTGATCCGTTGATATCTGTGAACCGTTTGTATCTGTGAACCGTGTGAACCGTATTTGACATAGACATTTCGACATAGACATTTTAACATGATTGACATTGATCATGTAATTCCCACAAAAATAACTTTGATTTAAACCAAGTTTTACTTCAATACTTTGTTTTTGTGTATATGGTTTAGTTGAGACATTTCACTTGCCATACATGATATTTTGACATAGACATTTGACATGGATATTTGACATAGACATTTTGACATTGGTTTGGTTTGATTAAGTGATTAAGTAACGATGCGTGTGTAATATGATACAAGCATGGTGGATACGCCGCTGGTACTTCCTATATATAAGTGTTTGTATGGTATTACATATCGTAGCGTTATTTGAATCATTTCAGTTTGAGACATAGAACATTTTATACAAATAACATACTTTTCACAAGACATTGTTTTACAAACAACTTATCTTATACAAACTCATCATACATGGTTATTTATTTAACCATACATTATTTACTTATTTATACATATCATCTGAACTCATTGTTTTTCAAATGATTTACAAAGCAAAGTAAATACAAGGTTCATGACTAAACATTTTCTCAAACATAAGTCATGAAACCTATTTTCACAAAACCTATGTATCTCACAGGCATTTTTATGCTGACGTACCTATTTTCACATGTGTTTTTCAGGAACTGTTGCATAAGATGATCAAGATACACATAGGCAGACTTGGGCTTTAGTGACAATAAAAGATGCAAGACTAGTTAATTATGTTGTATTTCTTGTTTGTTAAGACATTGTAACACTTTTAATCAATAAAACGAAACTTCAATTGCCATGGATTTGAAACAATTAATTCTGTTACAACACTCCCCGACGTTTCCGCCACGTTTCGTATGTTCTACGTGGTCGGGGTGTGACAGAAAAGATGGTATCAGAGCCAATGGTTATAGGGAATTAGGTTATTAGTAATGCTTTGACCTAGTCTATAACCTTCTTAGGACCCTAACGCGAGTTTACTGGCGTTTAGTCATAAAACAATACCGTCACCTATCCTTAGGCGACGACCACATCAAGAACATGAATTTCAAAACCGCTTTGAAAACTAATCATCTGTTCTAGGATGATTTATTACAAGGTTTTGAACCCCTTTGTGTTTCAAAAATCTCGTCAAGGTTTTGGGTTTTAAATAATGTGAACACGTGCAAACTGGAAGGGTGAATGCCTGTATTCTGGGTTTTCTGTCTAGGCAAGCACTTCGTATACATCTCATCAGACGCGAGACCAGTTGTGCTTACCTGGGAATTCTTGGGATGAGTGTTCACTTATAGGCGAGCATATCTTCGCAATACATTATTTTTGACCTATTTACTTTTCACCGGGTCGTTTGTTGCTTTGTAGTAACAAACAAATGACCACTATCCTTGCTTTCATCAGATTTGTTTCATCTCATTCTTTTCGTCTAATTCTCTCACTCGTTTCCTTTCATGTTTCCTCTTTTAGAATGCCTCCTCGACGCGAAAACCAGATAGCAACTGCCGAGCTGGCAGAAATCATTGCGCAGCAAATGGCTGCTCAATTCCCAAACCTCTTTGCTCAATGGAATCAAGCCAACAACAACAACAATGGTGTATGCAATTTCAAGAGTTTTAACTCGGCAAAACCACTCAAGTTTAGTGGTTCTGAGGGAGCGACTGGGCTTCTTCAATGGTTCGAGAGCATTGAGAATACTTTCCGCCACGTGCAGTGTCCTGACAATCGCAAGGTCGAGTTTGCTTCGAGTGTATTCCAGAAGAGAGCCCTTACGTGGTGGAATGGGGTTATGAGAGATCGTGGTGCAGAAGTTGCTCTAGCACAGACATGGGCCGAACTTAGGGCTCTCATGATGAAGGAGTTTTGTCCTCGTCACGAGATCAGGGCTCTGGAAAGGGAATTTGATGATCTCAAGCAAGACAGCGGTGAGCATCGAGCCTACACGGACCGTTATGAGGAGTTAAGCCTGTTATGCCCAAACATGGTCACGCCTTTGGATAAGGCGATCGAAAAGTACATTGATGGCCTTCCCGACTCAATACAAGACATTTTGACTGGTAGCAACCCTACTACTGTTAGGCAGGCCATTGAGTTATCTGCAACCTTGACTGAATCGCAGATCAGGAAACGTAAGCTTTTCCGAAAGGATGACAAGAAACTGGTCGAGGAATCGAAACCAATCGAGGAATCAAAGACCATGGATGAACAGACTGGATCCTCTAAGAAGTCAAAGAAGCGAAAGGCTTCTCAGAACTTCGCCGTGGTCGCTCACAATGATCAAGCCGTCCCCAACCAACCAGCTCAACCCCCTGCCAGGAAACCCTACAAAGGAACTGCACCCTTGTGCAACCAATGTGGCCTACATCATCATGCTGGTGTGAAGTGCCGCACATGCCAAGTTTGCGGACTTATAGGTCATACAGCGAGGGTTTGCCCAACAGCAGCAGCACCAAATCAGATTAACAAAAATCCTGCTCAAGCTCGTTTCCCACTGGGATCTTGCTACAACTGTGGCGAGATAGGCCATTTTAGTAGAAATTGCCCAAGACTTGCTGATGCAAATCCAGCGCAGGGATGAGTATCTAACCGACAGAAGATAACGCTGTTTAGAAAATAATCGAGCCTTGTGTATTATTTTCTTTTATCACAATCTATGAAACAGTTGTTGTTATTATTGTTTATAAATAAATCTTTCATTTACATTTCAATATGTTTATGTGGTTGCATGTATAAACATATCCCATACAATACCGACAATCAAGGAACCGCATTCCTTGAAGAACAGACTACTTCCAAATTTCTTCCCTTGTATAATCTCTTGCGTTTCCACGAAAATCCTAAGTACCCGTTTCTTCCAAGAGAAACGATGTACGAGGCGCCAAGTTAATAGCAATCAATAACAAGAAAATAACAATTAAACAATTATGTGGTTATGTGCTTATGTGTTATCCTTTATGTGTCATGTGATCCAATTTATGTTATTCAAATCCTCGTAAAATCTTACATATCCTTGTGCAAGAGATTCATAGTAGGATACCCAAAGGTACTACTTAAATCCTTAATGGACTTCTACGTTGTAGTTAAAGTCCCTTGGATTATAATGTACTACTTCATAATTAGACCCCTTTTGTGGTCTAGTTGAGCAGATTGATCCAAAAATCTGGTTAGGGATATCATGTGATGATATAGCTGAAAGGACTCCTTAGTGGCCTAATTAAGAAGATCCTCTGTTGATCTAATTAAAAGGACCCTATGGTAGTCTAGTCACTTTCATCTCAGGTTTGATATCTTTCCCCACAACATTTCAAAACAAACTGTGCGGACTGTGCAAGGAATTACGTAATTATGGATGCATACATAATTATGGAATTTAGTGCACAGAAATCACAGCAAGTTCTATCATGTATCAAGAGTTAACCCTATTCATTTCCAATTCTGATGAAGCATCCGTTGAGGAAAAATGAACTAGCTATTCATTTTTTCACTTCTGAAGAATATCCGTTGAGGAAATGAATATCCGTTGTTTATCTTTTCATTTCCATTCTGAAGAATAACCGTTGAGGAAAATGAATTATTCATTCATTTTCGTTCTGAAGAATATCCGTTGAGGAAATGAATATCCGTTGTGAAATCCTTCATTTCCAACTCTGAGGAAGCAACCGTTGAAAATGACTCCGTTAGTTCATTTTCGTTTCTGAAGATTTATCCGTTGAGGAAATGAATATCCGTTGTGTAATCCTTCATTTCCAACTCTGAGGAAATAACCGTTGAAAATGACTCCGTTAGTTCATTTTCGTTTCTGAAGATTTATCCGTTGAGGAAATGAATATCCGTTGTTTATCTTTTCATTTCCATTCTGAAGAATAACCGTTGAGGAAAATGAATTATCCATTCATTTTCGTTCTAAAGAATATCCGTTGAGGAAATGAATATCCGTTGTTTATCTTTTCATTTCCATTCTGAAGAATAACCGTTGAGGAAAATGAATTATTCATTCATTTTCGTTCTGAAGAATATCCGTTGAGGAAATGAATATCCGTTGTGAAATCCTTCATTTCCAACTCTGAGGAAGCAACCGTTGAAAATGACTCCGTTAGTTCATTTTCGTTTCTGAAGATTTATCCGTTGAGGAAATGAATATCCGTTGTGTAATCCTTCATTTCCAACTCTGAGGAAATAACCGTTGAAAATGACTCCGTTAGTTCATTTTCGTTTCTGAAGATTTATCCGTTGAGGAAATGAATATCCGTTGATTTTTCTTTCATTTCAAATTCTGAAGAACAAACCGTTGAGGAAAATGACCCCGTTTGTTCATTTTCGTTCTGAAGAATATCCGTTGAGGGAAATGTATATCCGTTTAGTTAATTCCTTTATTTTCCATTTCCGAAGAACCCGTTGAAGAAAATGACCCTGTTCGTTCATTTTCGCTTCTGAAAAATATCCGTTGAGGAAAATAATCAGATTATGCTTTACATATCTTTGATGACTATTTGAAACAAAGTCATAGACAGACTCCTACGAATTAATTTCGGGACGAAATTTCCTAAAGTAGGGGAGACTGTAACACCTGTGTCATTTCAACCATCAAACAAATGCCCAACCAGTGAAATATTGTATTTCATACTTGGGATTTGTAAAAATATGTGTATCGTTTACACATATCAACTCTTGTTCGATTTCAAGCTCTAAATCGCTTTCTGGAAGGTTATACACGCACTGATGCGTAAATATAACCAGTTTAATGCAACGAACACTCCGGAATAGTGAAATGGGCTTAACATACCTTAAATAACCTTTACATAACTTAGATATAAGTTTTGGAAGGTTTGGTGTGGTGAAATCAAAGTTAATTCGTTTACAGGGACTAAACTTGACAAACTGCGAAAGTATGTCAATTTGAACTGTAACGAACATTCCGGAACATGACCATAAGTTAAACACACCTTAAATATCCTTTACATAGCTTAGAAATAGGCTTTGAGGGGTTCGGTATGCTAAAATAAACTTTTGTGTCATTCAGGGACTAAAAGTGTCAAAAAGTGCACAAGTTTGCATTTTCGCGCATAACTTACGTTCTGAATACATCTGGATATCCAAAAATTTATGTAAGCATGACTACATTATATTTTAGTGTTCGCCTTAAGAAAAATCCATTCGTCGCGTCATTTGGATCGTTTTTCGCACTTATGCGCATTCCGTCGTAATTAAGCGAACATCGCGTTCGTACGGCTAAACGAACCGACATCCGAGATATTTTTGAGCATGTTTTAAGTTCCCTATACTTTAACTTCATTTTAGAGCTTTGAAATGGGGTTAACGGGCCTTAAACGTGTCAAAAATGGGCTGATTGCATTGCAGGGACCAAAACTGTAAATCTGCCAAAGTTGTTACCTTACGGACCTCAACATTGGCAGCTTTGAGGTCCGTAAAGCAAGTTCAGACCAGATGCAGAGTACTTAACAGCCTGTTTTCAGCAGATTTAACCACAACCACATGTTTGCAACTTGCTTAATCACTAAGATTAGGAGCATATGTGGCTCCATAACCTTTGTGACAAGTGTACGGCTCGGATCGTGGCACGATATTCAAGAAACGATCCTAGCGGCTCTACTTTATCTATAAATACCCACCCCCCTTTGGCTTAAAAACCCACAAATCTGATTGAAAAGACTCTAAGTTGGAACCTTCGTTTCATACCTGAGCTATTTTGATCTGGGTTAGCATTCGGGGACCCTGGGTAAGTATTCTTTCGTTCTTTTCCTTATTTTACTGCTTTTCGAGTCAGAAAGTCAAACTTTGTTTGACTTTCAGCGTTGACCAGTAATGGTCAATGCGAAGTTCGTTTGAACTTCGCAACGTGAGTGTAATCACGTTGGTCATAGTCCCTTGGGACTATGCCCACTGACTACCACGTTGTCTAGGGTCGTAGGGTAGGCGATCTAATAAATCGCCTATACCTTCGAACCCGACCCAGTTTGGTCGATCATTAGGATCCGACCAAACACATTAGGTGACCATAGTAGGTAGGGAATAACCTTCCGAGGTTATACCCTATGGTCACATCGTTTAAGTAGTTGTATGATAGGTAGTTTATATGCCTTAGGTAAATTACCAGAATACCCTTTTCATGTATAATTGGTAATTAAACATATGTAACCTAAACCTTTGTCACATAACTGATTATGTAATATGTTTAGGCATATAATACTTGTCATAGGGCTAGTTAGGCGGTCCGAACGCGTTTCACGCGAACGACGCGTTAAAGTAGCACAAGCTACCTAAACGGGTCGTAGACACTTAGGTTAAGTTTCATTTAGTATGTAGGCTTTGTTAAACCAAAAGACACGAGTCTCTACACTCGTTTGGTTTACAAACCCTAATGCTACCCGATCTTCCGATTTAGGTCCGGTTTATTAATGTAGCTACCTATACTAGGTGCCGTTTAATATCCGCGATCTCTAGCATTGTTTAGTTGTTACTCAAGGACTACTGAGCAATCTCAGGTGAGTACATTGACCCCTCTTTTACTGTTTTCCAAACTGTTTTGGGGTGGAACACATGTGCCTACTTGTTACTTTCATGCTTTCCTGTTTTGACATCATATACTTGCTATGTTCATTAGTACATTATAGTACATGATTTCATTACATTTCATGCTATGTATGCCCATTGTGTGCGTACTTAGTACATCGTTTTACATTACATTTCATGCTAGGTGTGCCCATTGTGTGCATTACTTAGTACATCGTTCTACATTACATCTCATGCTATGTATGCCCATTGTGTGCGTACTTAGTACATTGTTTTACATTGCTTTTCTGTTGCATATGCTTATCCAGCATATGAACACATAAAACTACATATTGAACCGTTGTAATCATATGACTGTGATCCGTTGATATCTGTGAACCGTTTGTATCTGTGAACCGTGTGAACCGTATTTGACATAGACATTTCGACATAGACATTTTAACATGATTGACATTGATCATGTAATTCCCACAAAAATAACTTTGATTTAAACCAAGTTTTACTTCAATACTTTGTTTTTGTGTATATGGTTTAGTTGAGACATTTCACTTGCCATACATGATATTTTGACATAGACATTTGACATGGATATTTGACATAGACATTTTGACATTGGTTTGGTTTGATTAAGTGATTAAGTAACGATGCGTGTGTAATATGATACAAGCATGGTGGATACGCCGCTGGTACTTCCTATATATAAGTGTTTGTATGGTATTACATATCGTAGCGTTATTTGAATCATTTCAGTTTGAGACATAGAACATTTTATACAAATAACATACTTTTCACAAGACATTGTTTTACAAACAACTTATCTTATACAAACTCATCATACATGGTTATTTATTTAACCATACATTATTTACTTATTTATACATATCATCTGAACTCATTGTTTTTCAAATGATTTACAAAGCAAAGTAAATACAAGGTTCATGACTAAACATTTTCTCAAACATAAGTCATGAAACCTATTTTCACAAAACCTATGTATCTCACAGGCATTTTTATGCTGACGTACCTATTTTCACATGTGTTTTTCAGGAACTGTTGCATAAGATGATCAAGATACACATAGGCAGACTTGGGCTTTAGTGACAATAAAAGATGCAAGACTAGTTAATTATGTTGTATTTCTTGTTTGTTAAGACATTGTAACACTTTTAATCAATAAAACGAAACTTCAATTGCCATGGATTTGAAACAATTAATTCTGTTACAACACTCCCCGACGTTTCCGCCACGTTTCGTATGTTCTACGTGGTCGGGGTGTGACAGCAAGTTTCTAACTGTGTTTCTAATGAGCTCATAATCCCATAAATGTAATTAGAAACTATCTAACCAACTAAACAAAAAAGGTGGAAGTCCCCATGATCGTCCATAAGGCTACTCCATATTGTGCACTGCTTTATTCGAAGCATATTCAGCGAGACTCTAGCTTAGACTAGTCCACGTCATCCATAACCTGCATACGAACATTAGAAAACATGGAGACAAATTGTTAGATAATATAAGCAATAATAAGGATCCTTGATCCTCAGACTCCCTGCACCATCCGCTAAGGATAAGTGATCCAGGCAACATCTCAGGATACATGATCCACAAATAACAGAACCTATGCCCTAACAATTGCCCCCAATATGGCAGTTGTGATAAGGATCACAACTGTCATATTTCCATTACACCCGGACTAGCCATTGCTGCATGTACCTAGCCGTTACAAAGTCTGACGTCACTGATGAGATAGACTACAACCATCATCGCGCTATATAGGGTAGAGATAAGCTTGTGAAAACCTTAAGAGATCAGAAGATCCTCTTTTAAATCCTCATTCCGGAACCCATTCAGGTATTCTTCTTCTCCTTAAAATCTTTTCTTTCAAAATTCTTCATCCCCTTTCTTTCGATCATGGTAAAGATGGCTACCAGATCCTCACCCGGAAAAATCCCGGATATGGATAATGTGCCCCAAAGCTAGAACCTTTTAATGAATCCTTCTTTGGAGCTCTGCAAGTTTACCGTTCCTGAGATTGAGGGTATGTTCTCTTGCTTACCAACGGAGACCATCTTTCGACCATTTGATTCCTTAATGAAAACTGATGCTGTTTCACCCACTTGGGTGTGTTTCCTTGCTTTACCTTTTCTCCTTGGCTATTCCTATCCCTTTCCTGACCTGACCCAAAGATTCTTCACTCTCACCAGCATTAGCTACAGTCAGGCTATACCTATGCTTTCGAGGGTCTTGCCTACCATTGAGCAGATCATCAACACTGAAGGGATTGACTTCAACTTGTCTGAGCTTTCCTATCTTTATTCTCTTGTCACCTACGGCTCTCATTGCTTCCTATTCAAGGCCAAACCTCATCAGCCTATTCCCATCCTCAAGACCACTTAGAATGATTCCACATGGAAGAATCAATTCTTCTTTGTGAGAAGTGATTCTATTCCTCAAGGGGATAGTCTGCCCAAGAAGTGGATCTTGAAGGGTAGGATATAAGATCCTTAGATAACCACTGTAGAGATTATTATTATTATTATTATTATTATTGCTGATTTATCCTTTTTCTCTGTGTTGGTGCACTACATCTGTCGACTTCATCTTGGATCGAGTCTTAGTCTTAGAGTGTTAGATCAGGGCATGTTTTACGAGAACATAGGATAGCATATAGGTTTAACCTGGTAGGTCCGCTTATGTGTACATGTAGGTCCGCTTATATGTCAGGTCCGCTTATATGTACATGTACCTTGGAGGGAACCTCATCACCTATAAATAGGTGCACATAAGCGAACCACAGAGGGGAGACCTTGTAACTCGTACCGAAGTGCTGCCGGATCGATATTTAGATGTAAACTGTTATAAATCAATACAGAAAGGTGTTTAAAGAGATTTGCTAGCTGTTTCTACGTTGATTACTTGTTTTCCGCACCTGTAATTGACGAAAACTCCTCTGAACGACTCGTTCGGGTCGAAACACGATCCTACAAGTGGTATCAGAGCTTCAGGAGGAGGAGTTCTATAGAGATTTGCTGGATTTCATCTAAAATTCTTACTTCTACATCTTCTTTCTTCATCAGAACGAGATTTAACGGTCGGAATCCGCTCAAAATTTCACAGTTTGTAGATAATTGATCATAGATAAACCCTTGAGAAGTTCAGGCTTAAAATCAGATTAAAAGTGACCTAAAAATGCTCGTGAATAGGTTCCGCTTTTCTGTCATTATTGGAGGTTCACTTTTTAGGTCCGCTTATCAGGTCATGTTTGTTGTAGATCCGCTCTAAGAGGTCCGCTCATAGGGACATAATTGTAGTAGGTTCGCTCTAGAGATTCGCTCCTAGTTACACATTTGTTGGAGTTCCGCTCAAGAGGTCCGCTCGTAGTTACAGTTATTTGAGATCCGCTTTTGTGGTTTGCTCATTGTGACTTTGTAGAGGTTCGCTTGTGTGGTTTGTTTGTTGTGACATAGTCTGGTTCGCTCTTGTGGTTCGCTTATACAGACAACACTTAAGTCCGCTTATCTGAACAATCAAGTCTGCTTATTTGAACATCAGGACTTCCGCTTATTCAAACATACGAGTTTCGCTCCAGTGAACAACTTCAAATAGTTTCGTTTTTACGGACTGTTAAAAAAAGTTCTTAAAATTTGAATATGGACGAGGAATTTTACAACGCATTCGCTACTCCAGTTACCCCGATCACTGTTGCTCAAACCACAATGCTTGAAAACGAAACTGGAACGATGCAAAAACCACCCAAACTAATGAACATCGAAGAATATAAGGGTTGGGAAGGTCGGTTCGAGAATTGGGTGCAAGCTAACTACTTGGATGCATGGGAATGTGTCGAGACAAAATACATTCGACCGACGAATGATGACGAAGAAGTGGTTCGAATTAAAGATCTAAGCACCGATGCTAGAAAGAAATACAAAGATGAGAAAATGATGCTGAGTCTTCTACAACAAGCTGTGAAAGAAGACATCTTGGTGTTATTACAACATAATGGAACTTCCTACTCGATTTGGAAAGCTTTAAGATCAAAGTTTGTTGGTAGTCAAGAAATGATAAAGAACAAGAAATCACTTCTGAAGAAAGAGTTCGATCTGTTTCGTGGTTTGAAGAATGAAAGCCCAAGGCAGATTATTGAAAGATATTGCAATCTGCTAGCAAACATGAAGAGATTGAGCATCGAGAAAGACAATGAAGAGTTGATCGAAAAGCTTGCTGATTCATTGCCACACGAGACTTGGGGCACATATCTCATGATGCTTAGAAACAAGAAGGGTTTTAGCAGTTTGACACTCAGCAAGTTCATTGAAAAGTTGGAAGCTCAAGAGATGGAGCAACGAAAGATTATTCGAATGAAAGACTTCAATGGTGAACAAGATATTGGGTTGTATTACAAAGCAGGGGTGAATGAGAAGTCTACAAATATATCTCCAAAAATAGAAACTGCTTACAACGTCAAGAATTCTTCTGGAAGTTCATCATCAGGATCAAACAGCAAAACAAGTTTCACATCATTTCCGTCTTTCGATCCAAATATTTCAGCAACAAAAAATGGGAGAAAACTTCAGTGCAATATTGTTTTAAATCTTGACAATGATCAAGATTATTCGGAGGAAGTTGCTAAAAACCACATGTCTTTATTGGGAATGGTTTTAGAATCTTACAGTTGTTTTGTTGCAGGTCATATCGGGAATCCAATGCTAACTAAGGAAGATTACGACCAGATCGATGCTGAAGAGATGGAACTGATGGACATAAAATGGTGTTTGGCAAGCGTGTTAAGGAGAGCTGAAAAATTCAAGCAGATCACTGGAAGAGATGATCTTCGTGAGGCTAATGTTTCTACTTTAGATTTTGACAAATCTAAAGTCACTTGTTTTCGTTGCAGGGAGAAAGGTCACTTCAAGAGGGAGTGCAAAAACCGCGAAGCAAGTGGAGCTCAAAATCCGTTCAACAACAACAATGATTACTACCAAAAAGCCATCTACTATCAAGTTGCTCAACAACCATCTCAACAACATCAACATCAAGCACAAACTGCACATGGAAGACACATTATTGAAGACTCTGGAAAGAGAGCTTGTGCGGTTAATCAAAATTCTTTAAAGAAAGCTGATGGTAGTGCCTTGATAATAGATCAAGATGATGAAAAGTTACCTGAAGGGTTTAGCTGGGAAAATTTCACATGGGATAAATATGTTCCAGATCAAACTCAAGCCCATAAAGTTTTTGTAGCTCGAGTTGAAGAAGATAGTGATGATGATCGTGAGTATTGGGCGAGAAAATTCGAAGCTAATATGAAACTGATTGCTGAAAGTGACAGTGAAGATGAAAAGGTTAAAAAGAAGAAGAAAAAGGTCAAGACTCCAGTGAGCAGTGATGACGAAGAAATTCCAGTGATCAAAAGGAAAGTAAAGGTTGAAGTTGCAAAGTTCAAAGTTGATGAAGAAGTTGATGCTAAAAAGATTCCAGTGAAGTGTGAAAACTGTGAAGCTGTGAAGAAGCAGAATAGTACACTGATCTATAATTTGAATAGTTTAAAGGAATCTTATGATGTTCTGAACAAAGCCATGAATCAGTACAATCAAACAAGTGAAGAATAAGCAACAGCAATGAAAACACTTCAAGGAGCTTTTATGACGAAGCAAAAAGTGGTGAACAACTACATTGAGAAGTGTGCTGTGCTAGAACAAAAGTTGGAATTGCAAAGAATTGAAACTGAAAGAGTTAATCGTTTGTTGAAAAGTTACTCATGTACTTCTTATGTCATTGACAGGATTTATCCGACTGTTGAAGGTATGAAGGCATTTGAAGAGGATGAAGTAACTGAAGAAAAGAAGGATGATGGAAAAGTGACTGAAGAAAAGACTTCAGAAAAGAAGAACAAGAAGAAGAGTGACTCAAAGAAAAAGATTGACAAGAAGGATTCTGGTAAGAAACATGATGTCGGTTACAACAAGTGTCCACCCCCATTAGAAAATGGATATTTGCCCAGGAATCCAAATCAGGAAAGAGTCGAAAAAGCAACAAATTTAAAGTGGGAGTCGGAGTCCTCAGTCAATTTGCCAGAAAATATAGATGTCACGTTTACATCATCTGACACTGATCATGAGTCCGAGTTAATAAAGAAAGTCGTTGATCAGGTGTTGGATAAAGATGAAACTGAGGAGTCAAAGTTGGAGTCAAACTCAGAGTCAAAGTCAGAGTCAAAGTCTGGTTCTGAAAGTTCGAGTTCGACAGTCAACAGTCAAAATTCTTCGGTTAAAAGAGTTTATAATAAAGAATTCCTGTTATCAAAATCTAATTTGAGTGACGAAACATTCAAAGTTGCATATACATTGAATGATTCCGACAAATTATATTCTGATGAGGAATTTCCAATAAGAGGTGTCAAAACTGAATTGATAAAAAAGGTTTTCAAACTTATAGAAATTAATATTTCTGAAATAAAAGATTTAAATCTTAATGGTAAATCTAAACCTTACACCTCAAGAGTACAACAAAGATTAAACAAGAAAAAAGGTTACAGTTCTGGTTCTGGTTTTCATAAGAAACCAAACCCTAACCGTAATTTCAAAAAGAAAGGTCTTGGATTTACTCCAACAGAAAAACAGAAAAATGAGAAATATGTTCGTGATTTTAAATCAAAGATGACATTTGTTTCAGGTACATCAGCAGAAGAAGAAGAAAAGAAAGAATTCTGGAGACAGTCAAACAGTGAGTTCCTTGCAAAGAAGCAAGATGACATGAAGAAGATGGCTGATCAGAGAAAAGATACGAGAATCTGTTTCCAATGCAACACTGTTGGACATATTGCCAGAGATTGTTCAAAGGCAATACCATCAAAACAGGGAGTTTGTCGTAAACAAAAAGAGAAAGTGATTGAGTTTGAACCACCAATTGACCGAACCAAATTGTTCAAAAATTCTATTTTTGAAATTGGTGAAAGTTCAAACAGATTTTACAAGAAGAAAGCAAATCTTGACACTCAGAAATGGGTTGTTAAGAAATCGGTTGATAGTTCTAGCGATGATTCTGATAGGTCAAAATCAGAGGAGTTATCTTCTAGAGATGATTCTGATAGGTTGAAATCAAAGGAGCTATCTTCTGGCGATGAATCTGATTCCATAAAATCAGAGGAGCCACAGATTGTTTCAAAAAGTGAAAAATCAGTTCTGACTGTGGATGATGATAATTTTCCCCCACTTCGGGCTGAAAATTTTAAGAAGAAAATTGGTAATGTTGAAATATCAAACCAATTTTATGATGATAACAAGGTTTTTGATGTTGAAAAAGCTTTTAACCCCACAGTGAAACACCTTTTTGATAAAATGATTGATCAAAAAGTCAAAGGGGTTAAAGAGTTTTACGAGAAGAAGATGCAGAAAGATAAAGTTGAACCATCCCTGGTTTGTGACTGGGATGGTACATACTATGAACAATAAGACTGTGGACTTGCCGGAGCTCCCAGGTTTGTAAGCATGGAGCAGGAATCGGCATCTATCTTTCTTAGTTGGATTGATCTTACAAGTGGTAAATCAGGGACATTAAGTTGTATCTGATTTTCTACAAGTGCTTAAAAAAAACAATGTGATGAATCAAACCCCTAACTTTACAAGTGGTAAAATCAAACTTATTTTCCGGAAAAACCATTTGATTAAAACAAACTTAAGTGTTTTGAAATCAATGGGAAAATAGTTTGTTGTGAGGGGGAGTTCTGATTGTTTATGCCAAGTGGATGGCGAATTGAAGCAATTTGATATCAGTTGTCACTTTATTGTATAGTTTGTGTTCAAATTTTCTAAAATGTGTTTGCATTTTAGGGGGAGTAAAATTTCAGAAAATTCAAAAACATTTGAAAATTTGAAAAAGCCAAAAACATGATAAAAAATGAAAAATGAGGTTTGTTGTATAAAAGAGGAAATGATAGTACATCAGTGGACTATCACAACATGCTAAAGAATTGGAATGTCAAAAGTGATAAACGGTCTCACTGATGATGTGCCAGTAGGTTTTTGCACAATTAGTAGATTGTGACGAGATATAAACCTAAATTCAAACTTGCTTATATCGTGGGGAACATCTCTCGGATATATGGGTAACCCCCGAAATCTTGTTTGAAAGGTCCCTCTTTCTGAGATACTAGGTCTTTATACTCAGTGATATCTGGGGTATTATCCCGGGACTTCTGATTTTGCGGAAGCAATGGCCTAGTCCCCGGAGAATACTTTCTGCAAAGCTTGAAATATAGCGCCGCCCTCAGCAAATTGATGAAACAATAAAATTGATAGTCGCTGCTGTTGTAGCTAAAAGATCCTCTAAAGGGGACATACCGAAAAGTCGAAGCTGATATCTCTCTGCGTATACGGAAGTATCGACCTGAGATCCCTCAGCCCTCGCATTACCTAATTTATGTACATATATCATTGTAGTACACTCACCTGTAAGACTGAATATTGGGATCTGGATACGGGAGTATATTCTGAAGTGGGACGCGCGATTGAGTTTAAGTGATTAAGACATTAATATCGTATCTCGAAACAGTTGAATTTTGTGTGAGAATTTATGTGGATCAGTATACTGACAATCTAAGTGAATCGTTTAGAACTTAAAATGAAATGAAGCTTAACGGTGTTGGTGATTTGTCTCATAAACTGATATGACCCTCTTACACAAGCTCACAAAAATATTGTCTGTAAATATTTCTTCTCTATATTTCTTTCCATTCAAAAATCCAAAAAGATTTTAAGTGTGTTTTAGCATAATTTTTGAAAAATACAAAAAGATTTTTGACAACTGGTGTAGGAGAGCTGATTTTCAAAATTCCAAGTGCTAAACATGATGAACAGTTGGTTTGGGAGTTTGTGTTTGTTTTGATAAGAAAAATGATACTGTTTCAAGTGGTTCATCAGTATGAAATTATTTGATTTGTTCGTGATCTTCAAGTGGTGTCTATATGCTTAAATGTTTATCATAAAACTTATGTTTGTGGTAGAGTGTTATGCAGGAAATGTCAACATTTGAGGGGGAGTGCATGTTGATAATGATGAACTTAAAGATGTCAACATAAAAGAGAAAGAAATGAAGATAGAGAGAGAGAGAGAAGCCCATAGACTGATCAAGACTGAAGGTGCGAAGACACGATATTGTCAAAGACTCGATGATCGACTCATCAACATCTGAGGGGGAGTTTGTTGGTGCACTACATCTGTCGACTTCATCTTGGATCGAGTCTTAGTCTTAGAGTGTTAGATCAGGGCATGTTTTACGAGAACATAGGATAGCATATAGGTTTAACCTGGTAGGTCCGCTTATGTGTACATGTAGGTCCGCTTATATGTCAGGTCCGCTTATATGTACATGTACCTTGGAGGGAACCTCATCACCTATAAATAGGTGCACATAAGCGAACCACAGAGGGGAGACCTTGTAACTCGTACCGAAGTGCTGCCGGATCGATATTTAGATGTAAACTGTTATAAATCAATACAGAAAGGTGTTTAAAGAGATTTGCTAGCTGTTTCTACATTGATTACTTGTTTTCCGCACCTGTAATTGACGAAAACTCCTCTGAACGACTCGTTCGGGTCAAAACACGATCCTACACTCTGTTTGCATGTAGTGACCAATCTCGCCTGCCTTGCTTATCTACCCGACACTGAGGAGAGAATCGCAACATTCTGGACAATTGACTCAACAATCAGGACCTTTAAGCCAAGGATAAAGGATTCAGAAGAGAATACCTCCACCTCCTTCACAATGTCGAGTAAGTATTTGTATATATTTTGAATAATGTAATTCTGTATTGCGTAAAATGTATGAAATAAGAATACTTATCTGTTTGTTTTTGGAACAGGTGCTCTACGATCCACTAGCAAATCAGTTTCCAAGTTCGGACTAGATGACATCGATAGCATGATCTCTCCTTGCTCCATAAAGAAGGAGATGGCCAAGGGCCAAAGTTTGCCGGAGTCCAAGACTGTAACCACCAGGGCTAAGGCTGGGTCCAAACGAAAGAAGCCGTCAGAGCGGGAGGAGGACAACTTCGAGGTTGAAAGGCAAATCCATGAATTTGTCATTGAGGTAAGGATCCTTGATCCTTCATTGGTAGTATTGTATATAGTAAAGGATCCCTGATCCTGATTTTTCTTGTCTTGTGATTTGTAGAGGTTTGTCCATCTGAAGGCTCACCAGGATAAGAGCCTTGCTGAAGCTAAGGAGAACCTGGCTGGTCTTTGCTCCATTGTTGCTGCAAAGGATAAGACCATCTCTAAACTGGAGAAGGATGTCAAAGGCCTAGAGAAGCAAATCCTTATGGATGAGATGCAGGCTAACAAGGCTGAAATGGAGGCCACTAACGAGGCCAAAGTTTGTGCTGCTCATGCCATCCTGCAGGCTAGGATCAAAATGGCTCAGGAGGCTATAGATCCTAGCTTTGACATGTCAGCATGGGACATGGTCGCCTGGAAGCAGACCCTTCTTCAGCTTGGTGGAGAGGCTGAACTGAACCGAAGCTGGTTCAGGCAGTGGAGGCTGGTCCAAGCGGGGCAAATGAGGTGACAGTTGGTGAAGCTGGAGGTGATGGAGCAGCAGGAGGTGAAGCTGTAATAGTGGGCAATGAAGGATGTTGATTCCTAGGCCCGAGCCCACTTTTTATGGTTTTTTTTTGTTTTGATGGTGAACAATATGGTCTGTAATAACTTTTGAATAATAGTTTCTTAGGATAAGGATCACCGATCCTTAAAACAATGGGGGGTAGAAAAGGTGGATAGGTCCTTCTTTTTATGGAGGATGAAGCCTTTAAACCCCTTGCTTTTACCTTCCTGCACTCAAGTACAATTAGTAACAGACACCCTTCATCAACCCGAGTGGCTGGGCCACGGTTTGCTGGCGAAGCTCGGGTTGAGCATTTTGGTAACTTTTAACAGGGTTTTAATAAAAATTTTAACCTTTCGACTATATCTGGCGTTGTATATTTGTTTTTAAAGTTTTGGTTTAGTATGTTTGTGTTCCCACATTCAAATAGATTATTTGTGAAAATCATCAGTTTTATTTTATAAAAACTTAGAAAAATTTAGGTTGTTAAAAATTTGCCAATTCTTGTTCATAACAACTTTAGAGAAATTTTGATTACATATGTGAATATGAATCATATACCCTTAACTGAAAGGTCTAGGGTGAAGTCAATAGAATAAATAAAACTAAGGATAAAGCATACCAGAGAATCCAAGTTAGGATTCTATATTCTTGAGAGTTACCATTGTACAAACAGACCAGTCACTATTAGTTAGACTTTAAGGATCCAGGATCCTTTCTGATAGAACTTGTGAGTCTTTAAAGCTCCAAGAGCCTGTTAAGATAAACTTGGGACTAAGCCAAACAAATTGGGGACAAGCCCATTATAACTAGGGACAAGCCCAAATGAACTGGGGACAAGCCCAACGTAAGTGACATGAAATGCCAAAACCTTAGATAGCATGAAAACGTTAGAAACCTTAGCTTGTAAAACCCCAATCGCGTAATACAACAAACCGCGACGGAATTATCGAGGAGTCATGTTACAGGAAATCGTTTCACAAGACATGGCAGTTAAAGTATTGTTTTATTAAATAAATAAGTTACATTGTCTTGGAAATAAAACGAATAAATAGTACAATTGTCTTTCATGTTTTATAATCACTAAGGCCCGCGTCCAATCCTATGTGAAGCAAGAACGTAACATCAAGAAACAGTTCCTGAAACATATGTGAAAAGAGAGAGTCAACATAAAAAGCTGGCGAGTACATAGGTTCTTGTGAGTGTGTCAAATTCATGGCTTTGTTTACATATTTCAATATAATTAACCAACTAGAACATGTTGGTTAAAATTTATGAAAACCTTATTGCCATGAATCTTGACTAAAACATTTGCTTTTGTAAAACCGAGTAGTACATCGTCTTGAAAGGTAACCTTGTATGGTTTAAATGAAAAATCGTTGCGTGTCATTGTTTGAAAATATTTGTCATTATTATAAACCAATTTGTTCAATCGTTCGTGTTATAAACCATTCGTCAATCGTCCGTGTTATAAACCATTAATCAATCGTCCGTGTTATAAACCATTCGTCAATCGTCTGTGTTTTGAAAACTTTTGGTCGTGCTTTAATGAATACATTCAAACCTGTGTTTGACTCGTCTAGACCACCAAAGGGTCTCTTTAATAGGCCCTGAAAGACCTCTTTAACATCGACTAACAAACCACCAAATGGTTTGTTAAAATAACAGTTTATGTCGTTACCCACATTACCCTCATATCCATGGTGATAGTCCGATAACGGGATTTGTCAGATCCTGAGGTACCATAACATACTACTGGTCGGCTTGATCATTGTTAATGAATTTCATTCATGTTATGAACTAACGCACCAACAAGTTCGTTCACATTATCGAAATCGTCGTGTTTATTATATAAACCATAGAATTTGAAAATAAGAACAAACACATATGTATCACCCCAAAACATTTAAAAAACATAAAAGAGGGGAGCTATGTACTCACAAATTTGCGTTCCAAGCAAATCTCGTTTTGATTTCAGATTCTTCGTTTGTTTCTCAACCTACAAGTGTTCTAACCTTATTAGACACTCAGGTTTATAGTCGTTCCTCGTACAAGTTTCTCATTTTGAATCCGTTATTATATTTGTATTCGTTTTCTTTCTTTGTTTGTGTATGCATATATATCTTTCATATATATATTTTATATCGTTTAAGTTTGAATGGGCCTAGTCTATGTGTTAGGTTTTAAGTCCAATTATTTTAGTTAAGTGTACCCAGCCCAAATGATTTTGTTTAAAGTGGGTCAAGCCCAAATTGATGTGCAAGAGTGGGCCTAGCCCAAAATAGTTTTATAAGAGTGGGCCTAGCCCAAATAGGTTATGCAAGAATGGGCCTAGCCTAAACTAACTTCTAAAAAGTAGATCTAGCCCATGTTAGTTTATAAAAAGTGGATTTTAGCCTAAGTATTCTTGTAAAAGTGGGCTTTTAGCCCAATTTAACTAAAAAGTGGGGTTTAGTCCAAATATTTTTGTAAAAGTGGGCCTAGCCCAATCTTATTTAAGAAAAGTGGACTTAGCCCAAATTTAATTCATGGACTCTTTTTGGTCTAAAATATATGGGCTTGATCATAAATAATAATACTTGTATTTTTTATAAAAAATCTAGTTTTTATAAAAACTGTTGTCAATATTTAAGCTTTCTAGTGCATAAGATTTTTAAAGTGTGTGTGACGACTCGTATTTTGTTATGCTATTTCCTACGTGTCGATTTGGTTTATTCGTGTCGTTCGTCTCGTTTATGTCATTTATTTCATCCGTGTCATACACTTTATTTTGTCCGAATTTGTCAAAAGTGTCCATATTGTCCAAAGTGTCCGAATTGTCTGATTGTTTGTTTATGCCCAAGGATGGACATTCCCTTTTTATAGTTTTCATTTTGCAAGTGTATATATATTTTTTGTAATTTTTGTGGAAGTGTATAGTTTTGTATTTATTCCTACATGAACTAAATACATAATATACAAAAATATATAATTATGATACTTGATAAATCTTTAAAGTATACATTTTATCTAAAATATATACTGTCATTTTTAGTTTAGAAATCTTTATAAAACATAAACTTGTAACTTCTTGTCCAAAATTTCGTTAAATCAAGTTTAAAGATTTCAAGTTGGTTTCTAGTCACAAATTCCTTTTGATTATAACCAAAATTTATAAAATTTTTGCCATAGTTTCCTTTAAACTATGGACTTTTCCCAAGTTTAACAAAACTTGTGTTCAAATCATTACAACTCAAAATATCATCAAGTATCAAGAATCATCCTATTTTGACAACAAAGGTGTTTTGAACATGTTGTAGTCTCTATCTTTCCCAAAAAATGAAACCTTATTCATGATTCTTGCCAAAATTTGTTGAACATAATTTTATTTAAAAATTCATGTTTTAGGTGATATATGTAGTCATTTTTAGTATAAACATGTGTTCAAAACTCTTTTTATTTATAAGTTTCATGTTCTTGATTCTTTCCAGAAATGGAAACTTTATTCATTCATTTTAACAAAAATTAAAGTTCTTGGATTTTTAATAATTATTCATGTTTTTTAACATGCATGTAACTATTTCAAGAATAAAAACCCATGTTCATAACTTTTTTTTGTTGTTGAATCTTGTTAGATCTAACATGCTTGTGTTTAGATCATATTTTTGTTCATGAATAAACAAGATTCATAATCACTAACATAAACTTGTTCAAGTTCATCCAAAATCACCAAGAAATCATAAGATCAAAATCATGGATTTAGTTTTTTTCTTATTGTTTTTCAAGTGGGTTTGTTATGTATGATTCAAGATGAACTTGTATATTAAGAAAAATCAAGAATCATGAGTATGTAGGAGTTAGTTATGATTCTTACAATTTTGCTAGTAAGAACAAAGTTGAAGATATGAAGATGGTGATGATCCAAGAACTCCAAGACTTGCTAAAAGACTTTTAGTGCACCTCCTAGTTTCACCAAAGCTTTGATTTATCCATGCAAGCTAGAGTTTAATATGTTTTGAATTTTGAAAGTGAAGATGGTGGTGGGTTTTGGTGTGGCCGATTTCAAGAGAGAGAAAGGAAGGAGATGAAGATTTTTTTTGAATATTGGAAAATGAAAGTGGTGGAGGGTTTAGTTCGTTTTGATGATTTGGTTCTAGATGTCCTTACACTATCCATACATGCAAGCTAGCCAACACAACAAATGAGATGAGTGGCTAAAAAAATGGGGCCCACCACTTTGTTATTTATATAAACTTTCATGAACTTTGTTATTTTATATAAAAATTTCTTCAAAGATTCAAGGTTCCACATTTTAAAGTAATGTGACACTAGGTACAACTAACCCACTAAAATTATTAGTTCGTTGTTTCGTTGAAAAATTTTGGTTTAGGTCTTGTACCGGGTTAAATACCGATATTGCGTTTTACTCATATAAATCCTTGTCAAAAACTGTTTTTGGTCAAGTTTTATCATCCAAATTATTAACCCAACATTTTGGACTAAAAAAATTATTATTTCTGACACAGTTCCGGTACCGGCTTTGCTGTCAGGCAGTTTACTGAACTAGCCGTGCAGCTTAACACAATAAGATTTAAGTGCGGATTTTATCTCGCTTTCAATACCCGTTATATTATTTATGACAAAAAATATTTATTTTTGGGTTTTCGGACAATTACTGTTTCGTTCTTCGGAATCCTGTACATTTCCGCAGGATTACAGTACTTTTCTGCGGACTTTGACAATTTGGTTTTTAAATGGACTTTTGCTAAATAATGTAAGACACATGTTATAATACAAATCTTGGATATCAAACAAAATGTTTCATTGATTACAAACTTGTTTGGAATTGTACAAAGATTGAAATACACAAATGTTACAGTCTCCCTACTTTAGAAAATTTCGTCCCGAAATTTAGTTAGAGGAAACTTGTGGAAACAGTGTGGATATTTCGCCTTCATTTAATCCTCTCATTCCCAAGTAAACTCTGGGCCACGTTTGGATTTTCAACGAATTTGTTAATTGTACTCGTTTATAGTCTATAAGAATGAGTTCTAATTCGAAGATTTAAACTTCACTCTAAATAATAGATGTATGATTGTATCGAACCTCAAGAGAATCATGTAGATGTCAAAGTGGTCAGTTTGAAAAGAGTGTGAACTTGAAAAGGAGTCGGAGTTTCGAACAACGAATGGAAGAATGTTTCCCATGAAGACTATTATAGAAAACTTGTGTGTGTTCGAAGTTGGAGTCGAAGAGTGTAAGATAAAACAACATTGATCAAGGTCTAGGACTTCTAGTACCTTAAATAATGTTACACTTGCAATGTAATAAGGATCACTTATATATAGGAAGTACCAGCAGCGTATCCACCATGCCCCTTTTTACATTGTTCCTGTTTCGTTATTCTCATCACTATAGGTCTTAACACATGACAAAACCTGTTGTGGTTTATGTGCACTAAATTCCATAATTATGTATGCATCCATAATTACATAATTCCTTGCACAGTCCACACAGTTCATTTTATGATGTGTAGGGGATAAAACCAATTGAATAACATGTAATGACTTGACTATACCACTCAATGGTATTTTTAACTTTGTATCAAATAATTGTTTAGGAATAGTACTTTGGAATCCAAGGGTCTGACTATTTGCATAGAAAAGTCCCTTAAGGATTTAAGATAGTACTTTGGATATCCCTCTGAGAATCTAGCATATGAAAATATGGAAGATTCTACAAGAATTTGAATAACGAGCATTTGAATCAACTAAACACATAGACACATAATCACATAATCGTCAACTTGGTCATCAACTTGGTTACTAACTTGTTCATCAACTTGTACATATGCATTTAAAGTACACCAGGAATCCAATCAAGGACTTCAATTAGTACTTTAAATATCCACAAGAATCTAACTATGAAGATAGGAAGATCCTATAAGGATTTGGGATTTGTGTAGCGAAATTGTTTTGAAAACCATGTACTAGGTAAAATATGCCACGTTAAAATTGTTTTTTGAAACAATGTGAAATGTCTTTGAAATCATGTAAGATATCTTTGAAATCATATGACATGTATAATGTTATAAAAACTAGTATGTAATGATATGCACACAGACATACTAATAAGACCAATTAAGGACTTACGAAAGTACCCTTAGATATCCAATCAAAGATTTAAAGTGATACTTCGAGTATTTGTTAAGAGTTATAACTTGTACCTTGTACTTTATGTTTTTTAAAAGAAACGAGTACTTAGGATTTTTGTGGAGATCACGAGCAATTATAAATTAGAAGAAGCTACGAGAGTAGTTTGATTTGTAAGGAGCCATATCCTTGGTGGTTGTATTGTGTATGCCACACATACACATAATCACATTGGTTATGTAAATAGAATTGAAATAGAAAATTTATTTATAGAACAACCAAAGTGTTTTCAAGGTTCTTGGAAAGTAAACAGAAAACATAAAAGTTTGAATGTTATTCAGACATCAACATGATCCGTGATATTGCCAATCTTGTGCCCATACGTTGAGTCGTCATTTGTCAGCCAGGTCAATTGAAGTGATCAGGATAATCACAATTGAAGCAGATTCCATGTGGTTAGTTAGGACAAACCGGTGTCGCATGAGGGGTTACAATAAGTTGAGTAGGAAGTGTTATAGCTTGGTTTGGCGTACTGGCTAAACGACAGACATTAGCTGTAAGACCAAAACGTCCATAGTTTGAGCATTTTCTGCATCGGACACTTGCATAGTGATGAAGGTTACATTGATTGCATAGAGGAGCCTTTCCTCTGTATGGCTTCTTAGCTGATGGCGCAGCCACCTGGCTAGGTCCCACTTGGTTAAGCGGAATTGGAGCAATCATTATAAGATTCTTTGAAGCTTTACGCTTCCTTGATTTTCTTGAAGGCTTGACTTTTACCTTCTTAGGTGCCTCGTGAGTGGTCTCGTCATCAAGATGAGACATGGAGACAACTAACCCAATGGTCCCACAGAGTATTACGCTTATTTGTTGGGCGATTGTAGAAGCCAGTTCAAACCTCTAAGTATCGCTGCGACGAGGAGGCATTCTAAAAAGAGAGTGGAAACATGAGAAAATGTGTGAGCTTGACAGTGAATAATCAAAAGAGGTGTTAAAATATTGACGAAACATAAAGAAGGTGGTCATTCGTTCGTTACTCAAACAAACAGACTACGCACAACGACTAATCAAAGTAAATGGGTCTTTATAATGTATCGTGAAAACATGCTTTAGCCTATATGTGGACACTCACCCCAAGAGTTCCGAGGTAAGAGTGACTAGTCCGGTGATTCGGATTTGTACGAACACTCTAGCCTTAGACAGAAAACTCAGGGTATAGGCATCCACCCTTCCGGATTGCACATGTTCACATCATTAAAGCCCAAACTTTGACGGTATTTTGAAAACATTAAAGGCTCAAAAGCCCTAAACAAATCATCTAAGAATAGATGATTTCTTGTGAAGTTTTGGAAAAATTTTGAATCCAGAGAATGAATTGTGTTTTTTTTCTTAATCACCTAAGGATAGGTGATGGTATTGTATTAAGAATCTAAACGCAAGATAACTCACGTTAGGGCCCTAGAAAGGTTATAGACTAGGTCAAGAGTATTTACTAATAACCTAATTCCCTATAACAATGTCTCTGATTACAATCTCTATAACACCTCGATCGCGTAATACAACAAACCGCAGCGGAATTATCGAGGAGTCGTGTTACAGGAAATCGTTTCACAACACATGGTAGTTAAAGTATTGTTTTATTAAATAAATAAGTTACATTGTCTTGGAAATAAAACGAATAAATAGTACAATTTTCATTCATGTTTTATAATCACTAAGGCCCGCGTCCAATCCTATGTGAAGCAAGATCGTAACATCAAGCAACAGTTCCTGAAACATATGTGAAAAGAGAGAGTCAGCATAAAAAGCTGGCGAGTACATAGGTTCTTGTGAGTGTGTCAAATTCATGGCTTTGTTTACATATTTCAATATAATTAACCAACTAAAACATGGTTGGTTAAAATTTATGAAAACCTTATTGCCATGAATCTTGACTAAAACATTTGCTTTTGTAAAACCGAGTAGTACATCGTCTTGAAAGATAACCTCGTATGGTTTAAATGAAAAATCGTTGCGTGTCTTTGTTTGAAAACATTTGTCATTATTATAAACCAATTTGTTCAATCGTTCGTGTTATAAACCATTCGTCAATCGTCCGTGTTATAAACCATTCGTCAATAGTCCGTGTTATAAACCATTCGTCAATCGTACGTGTTTTAATTGTGAAAACTTTTGATCGTTCTTTAATGAATACATTCAAACCTGTGTTTGACTCGTCAAGACCACCAAAGGGTCTCTTTAATAGGCTCTGAAAGACCTCTTTAACATCGACTAACAAACCACCAAAGGGTTTGTTAAAATAACAGTTTCTGTTGTTACCCACATTACCCCCATATCCATGGTGATAGTCTGATAACGGGATTTGTCAGATCTTATGGTACCATAACATACTACTGGTCGACTTGATCATTGTTAATGAATGTCATTCGTGTTATGAACTAACACACCAACAAGTTCGTTTACATTATCCAAATCGTCGTGTTTATTATATAAACCATAGACTTTGAAAATAAGAACATACACATATGTATCACCCCAAAACATTAAAAAAAACATAAAAGAGGGGAGCTATGTACTCACAAATTTGTGTTCCAAGCAAATCTCGTTTTGATTTCAGATTCTTCGTTTGTTTCTCAACCTACAAGTGTTCTAACCTTATTATGTAGGATCGTTTGCACGACCAAACGAGTCGTTCAGAAGAGTTCTTAGATTAGATCAGAGGCGGAATTCAGTGATTCAGTCTTCGTTCCGCTTGTATTGCACTAGATTCACATTAATCTGTCTTGTTTATTGATTTCACAACGTTTACAGGCTAGAGACACTTCGGCAGCACCTCGGCGCCGGAATCAGAAAAGATACAAATGATTTTAATCAAGGCACTATATATAGACAACTCATTTCGTGCGAAATGAATATCTGCCCATTTCGTACGAAATGGCCAGTTCCATTTCGTGCGAAATGGACAAGTTCCATTTCGTGCGAAATGGCTGTTTCATGCCTTTTCCTATTTTTCTCGTACTTCGTGCCCTGATCTATCATTTCTAGTTACAAGACTCGATAGAAGACGAAGTCGACAGACATATGCACCAACAGACTCCCCCTTGGATGTTGACGAAGTCTTCGGTACGAGTCTTCAGCATGTCAACTCTTCAGTCTTTATCAGCCTTCTCGTTCTTTCCAAAAGAAATCTGACATTGTAAGCATTAATCAAATCTTTTACATAGCTTCAGGAGCTTCTCCTGGCTTTCCGTAGCAACAGGATCAGGAACCTGGCTTTTTTTCGCCTTCAGACTCCCCCTTTCAACAAGCTGGGATCGCAGTATGGAATTCTTTGTTTGTAGCATAGGAGCGAAAACCTGGAATTAACCTTCAGGAATCGAAACTTAGCTTTTTCAATATTTCCGGCACAAATTTTCTCACAAACACATTTCTTTATTTAAACAAACTCCCCAACCCAAAGTCATTCATCATGTTTAGCATCTGAATTTTGAAAATCAGCTTTTCAACACCAGTTGTCAAAAATCTTTTTGTATTTTTCAAAATTTAAACTGAAACACAATATTTTTGGGTTTTTGTTTTTTAAAGGAAAGCAATAAAGAAATATGTACAGACAATATTTTTGTGACTCTGTGTAAGAGGATCATATCAATTTTTGAGTCACTAGCACCATTGAGCTCTAAACACGTTAAGTTCTAAACGATTCACGTGGATTGACGATATTGTTGTCCTCTTAAACTCAATCAAAAAACTTTTGAAATGCTTACCAATACGTTAAAGTATATTAATTTTGCACTAAATTCTTATGGACCCCACGATCTTAGCATATCCCCTCATCATGCAATACACTGACTCAAGTAATGCCTTTAAACTTTCATCAACTGTGATATGTGCGAAAACAACTCAGAATGTTTAAACATTAACAATCAGGTCGATCTTTCGATACGCAGAGAAAGTCCAATGTTTAAACAAAATAAGAAATAAAAACAAGTTGAAATTGTTTAGGCTTTAATCACCAGTTCGATACTCCCGTATACGCAGAGGTGATCCAAAGCTTAAACGAAACACCAAGAAAATAAAGCAGAACGTTTAGGCACTAACATCCAGTTCGATACTCATGTATACGTAGAGGATGTCCAATGCTTAAACAAAATAAAGAAAATCAAACAAGTTTAAGTCTTTGCAAAAAGAAATGCACAATCACAGTGACTTTTTCAGCAAGTTGTGAAATTTCACAAACTGACCGGTTTTTATGCTTTTAGCATTAAGTGATTACTGAGTAGGTACACAATCATGAAGGATAAAACTAAGTACTATGCTTTCAACCATGTTCCCACTAGAACTAGGCTTTTTCATTTAAGTTTGTATCGTTATCGCAAATCTACTAGTCTAGCTGAGCCTATCGTCACATCTTTAGTGAGACCGTTTATCACATGTGACATTTCATTTCTTTAGCATGCTGTGATAGTCCACTGATTTACTATCATTTCCTCTTTTTTTTTACAACAAAACTCATTTTGAATTTTTTCAATGTTTTTGGCATTTTCAAATTTTTTAAAATTTTACTCCCCCTAAAATCAAAAATATGTTTCAATTTTGGATTTTCATGGGGGAAAATTTGAAAACAAACTGTACAACTAAAGTGAAAACATGATATCGAATTGCTTCAATTCGCCATCCACTTGACATAAACAATCAGAACTCCCCCTTACAACAAACTATTTTCTCATTGTAATTTCAAAACACTTAAGTTTGTTTTAATCAAAATGGTTTTTCTGGAAAATCTAGTTTTGTTGATTTTACAAACCATTTGTAGGATAGGGGTTTACTTCATCACTTTGTTCTTCTTCAACCACTTGAAAAATTTAACATTTTTCGGTTCTATCAACAACACCACTTGTAGAAAAAATAAATCAAGTACCACTTAATGTCCTTGATTAATCCTTTTGAAATTTGAAATATCACCTAAGTGAATTTCTCAAGAAAGATGCCGATTTCTGCTCCACGATTACCAACTTGGGAGCTCTGGCAAGTCAGTGTTTCATTTAAAAAGATCCACCCAAGCCTGACGAACCTTGGATGATTTTGAGTGATCATCACTCAGTTTCATTTCTTTATTTTTCTGTTTTAAATTTCCGTTTGACAATGATGGAAAATTTGCATCATCCATTGTCGACACGGAATCATCACTTTTTACCTCAACAGATGACTCCTCTGATTTTGATGAATCAGATTCATTGCCCGAACGTGGCTCCTTTGACTTTGACGAGTCAAATTCATCGCCATAAGATGGCTCTTTTGTTTTCGCAGAAACAAATTCATCGCCAACCTTTATTGGAACCCAATCCACACAAGATTTAGGTTTTCCACATCCATCAACCTGTGACATGAACGACCTTTCACAGTTTCGTTTATTCTCAAAAACTTTGATAAAGATTTTATCTGAAAAATTAATTTTATTTGATTTTTTATCAGTTTTATTAGTCAATTCTTCTTTCTTTATCATCTCTTTTGTCCTCAGATTTGTATCTGATGAATTCGTTTTGCTAGAAAAACCAGTTTTTGTTGAGCAAATCGATTCATCAGAACTTTTATCTGAATTACAAGTTGTACCCGAGGACAAAATCTTTTCAAGATACTCTCTTTCCTTCTTCCTTTTCTTTCTCAGCCTGTCTTTCTGCCCTTACGAAAGTTTCACTTTCTGTTCTTTCTCTTTCTGTGTTTTGGGCTTTTCTTCACTTTTGACTGAGTTTCTCTTCACTGTTCTTTGAGATTCAGCCCTCGATCTTCCTTTTGATCTCATTGGGCAATCTCTAGCAATGTGACCTTTGATTTGACATTCAAAGCATCTTCTTGTTTCAAAACTCAGACTTTGGCAGTTAACAACGATGTGTCCTCTAAAACCACATTTGTAACACACCCTGTTATCGTACCATTCACCACTTTCAAACCAAATGCTCAGATCATGACATTGTTTGGCCTTGTGGTAGTCATGTCTCCTCTTGTAATCTGGATTTGTCTTTTGAGCACTGTGGTCAACCTGCACCACTTATTAACAACTTTTTGTGAGTTTTGTTTTTCAAATTTTTTTGATTTTTTATCACGATTGGATGATTGAACTGATGACCTTTTATTTTCATTTTGAATTTTTCACATTTTGTTTTTGTTCTGCATTCTTCTTCAAAGGTTTTTGCGTTGAGCATTCACCTCTTTCAGTAGACTGCAAAACAGTTTCTTGAAAATTTTCTTTTAATTTCAAATTTTTTGTTCTTTTTTCATCTTCATCATCAGTTTTATCATCACAATCTTCAATTATGACTTTATCACAGTTTGTGACATTGTCATTTATTGGAATTTCATTGATCGGTTTTGGACATAAATGATCTAGCATGGTTGACGAGTTCACAAAACCTTTCAATTTCTTTTCTAAATCATTGATTTTATTTCTAGCGCACTCAACTTCATTTTCAAGTTGAGTGATTTTCTCAAGATGAGAACTTATTGCCTTTTCATTTTCAATTTTATTTTTATCTAAAACAGAATTTTCATTTTCTAAAAAATTTATTTGATTTTGAAATTTTGTTTCTTTTTCTTTTAAATTTTTGTTTTCCAATTTTATCCAAAAATCTTCATTTTCTTAATATTTTATTTTGCTTTCAAAATCTTTTTCAATTTTTCATTTTCCAAAAATATTATTTTATTTTGAAATACTTTTTCATTTTCTTTCAAAATTTTGTTTTCTAATGTTAAACTCTCCACATCCTTCAAGAGTTTGACATTATCTGATATAGATTGATCACACTTTGAGCACATCTCAGTCATCTTTTCAACATCAGCTTTCTTCTCAATCTTGAAAGCCGGAATTTCTTTAACTTTTTCTTTTACCACTCGAACTTTTTCTTCAGGTTTGACTTCATCGTTTTGTAACAACTTAGTTGTTTCATCCTGTTCAGATTTTTCTTGATGAACACTGTCAACCTGTTTCTTCTCAGATTTGACATTTTCTTCAACAATAGCTGCCTTACGATTCTTCTTTTTCGCAGCTTGTTTATTTTTGAGCTTTTCCACAGTTGCTGAAAAAAACATATTAAACACATCAGGTGAAAATAATCCTCTATAAAATTCAAGTTTTTCAAATTCTCCACTGTCATCATCACTCTCTTCATCTGATGAGTGATAAAAAACTGGAGCTTTTTCTGAACTAATTTCTGAATCCTTTTCTATTGAAACTGGTTCTTCATCTTGATTTTTCTCATTATCAGCATTGTTATCCATTTGCTCTTCAATTTTTTTTAATGAATTGAGAAATTGCCAATCTATAATACTCCCCGGTATTCTTCAAACTCATAAGATATGTACCCCATTCTTTTTGAGGTAAAGCATCGGCTAATTTCTCAACTTATTCCTATGGATGTTTAGTAATATCCAAATCAGACATTGAACGAACAAGATAACAATATCTCTTAATGATATTCTTTGTAGTTTCACCTGGTAGACTTGAAAACGATTCAAACTCTTTATTTAATAATGATTTTTTACTACCAATGTTATAGAATTCGTTTTCCATGTTTTCGGTAAACAATTTCACAAACTCAGCTTTCAAACGAACTGGAGTGCACTTTCTCACGAAATGGAGATTTTCAAACGAAAATGGTCACTGTTCAAGCGAAATGGTCCCTTTATACCCAATCCGTGCGAAATGGAATGTATGTTTCACACGAAATGACTTTTTCAAGCGAAATGAACACTTGGTGCGAAATGAAAAATTTAATTCGTGCGAAATGGAAGCACTTTCAAACGAAATGAATCTTGGTGTGAAAAGGAAACCAGTTTCGTGTGAAATGGAGGTCTGGAAGTTCAATTCGTGCGAAATGGAGATCTGTTTCACACGAAATGGCCCATTTCGTACGAAATCATGATGACGTCACACAAATCGAATAGTTTATCACAAAATTAATCAGGTTATAGTTCGATTTTAGGTCTGATACTTTTAAGGATTTGTTAAAACTGTGTTTCGCACGTTATACATGAAAATCAGTCCATTTTAACCGTAAAATCTTGATTAAATTTGAAAAATGTGATGAAGAAGGTGTGGAAATCAGAATTTATGGTGAAAACAAGCAGAATCGGTAAGAACTCTTCCTCCTGAGCTCTGATACCACTTGTAGGATCGTTTGCACGACCAAACGAGTCGTTCAGAAGAGTTCTTAGACTAGATCAGAGGCGGAATTCAGTGATTCAGTCTTCGTTCAGCTTGTATTGCACTAGATTCACATTAATCTGCCTTGTTTATTGATTTCACAACGTTTACAGGCTAGAGACACTTCGGCAGCATCTCGGCGCAGGAATCAGAAAAGATACAAATGATTTGAATCAAGGCACTATATATAGACAACTCATTTCGTGCGAAATGAATATCTGCCCATTTCGTACGAAATGGCCAGTTCCATTTCGTGCGAAATGGCCAGTTCCATTTCGTGCGAAATGGTTGTTTCATGCCTTTTCCTATTTTCCTCGTACTTCGTGCCCTGATCTATCATTTCTAGTTACAAGACTCGATAGAAGACGAAGTCGACAGACATATGCACCAATATATTAGACACTTAGGTTTATAGTCGTTCATCGTACAAGTTTCTCATTTTGAATCCGTTATTATATTTGTATTCGTTTGCTTTCTTTGTTTATGTATGCATACATATCTTTCATATATATATTTTATATCGTTTAAGTTTGAATGGGCCTAGTCTATGTGTTAGGTTTTAATTCCAATTATTTTAGCTAAGTGGACCTAGCCCAAATGATTTTGTTTAAAGTGGATAAGCCCAATTTGATGTGCAAGAGTGGGCCTAGCCCAAAATAGTTTTATAAGAGTGGGCCTAGCCCAAATAGGTTATGTAAGAATGGGCCTAGCCCAAACTAACTTCTAAAAAGTAGATCTAGCCCATGTTAGTTTATAAAAGATGGGTTTTAGCCCAAGTATTCTTGTAAAAGTGGGCTTTTAGCCTAATTTAACTAAAGAGTGGGTTTTAGTCCAAATATTTTTGTAAAAGTGGGCTTAGCCCAATCTTATTTAAGAAAAGTGGACTTAGCCCAAATTTAATTCATGGACTCTTTTTGGTCTAAAATATATGGGCTTGATCATAAATAATAATACTTGTATTTTTATAAAAAAATCTAGTTTTTTTTATAAAAATTGCTGTCAATATTTAATCTTTCTAGTGCATAAGATTTTTAAAGTGTGTGTGACGGCGCGTATTTTTGTTATGACTATTTCCTACGTGTCGATTTGGTTTATTCGTGTCGTTCGTTTCTTTTATGTCGTTTATTTTGTCTGTGCCATATATTTTATTTTATCCGAATTTGTCAAAAGTGTCCATATTGTCCAAAGTGTCTGAATTGTCCGATTGTTTGTTTATGTCCAAGGATGGGCTTTCCCTTTTTATAGTTTTCGTTTTGCAAGTGTATAGTTTTGTATTTATTCCTACATGAACTAAATACATAATATACGAAAATATATAATTATGATACTTGATGAATCTTTAAAGTATACATTTTATCTAAAATATATACTTTGTCCTTTTTAGTTTAGAAATCTTTATAAAACATAAACTTGTAACTTCTTGTCCAAAAATTCGTTTAATCAAGTTTAAAGATTTCAAGTTGTTTTCTAGTCACCAATTCCTTTGTTTAACACCTTTTGATTATAACCAAAATTTATAAAATTTTTGCCATAGTTTCCTTTAAACTGTGGACTTTTTCCAAGTTTAACAAAATTTGTGTTCAAATCATTACAACTCAAAATATCATCGAGTATCAAGAATCATCCTATTTTGACAACAAAAGTGTTATGAACATGTTGTAGTCTCCATCTTTCCCAAAAAGGAAACTTTATTCATGATTCTTGCCAAAATTTGTAGAACATAATTTTATTTAAAAACTCATGTTTTAGGTGATATATGTAGTCATTTTTTGTATAAACATGTGTTCAAAAATCTTTTTATTAATAAGTTTCATGTTCTTGATTCTTTCCAGAAATGGAAACTTTATTCATTCATTTTAACAAAAATTCAAGTTCTTGGATTTTTAATAATTACTCATGTTTTTTAACATGCATGTAACTATTTTAAGAATAAAAACCCATGTTCATAACTTTTTTTTGTTGGTGAATCTTGTTAGTTCTAACATGCATGTGTTTAGATAATATTTTTGTTCATGAATAAACAAGATTCATAATCACTAACATAAACTTGTTCAAGTTCATCCAAAATCACCAAGAAATCATAAGATCAAAATCATGGATTTAGTTTTTTTCTTATTGTTTTTCAAGTGGGTTTGTTATGTATGATTCAAGATGAACTTGTATATTAAGAAAAATCAAGAATCATGAGTATGTAGTAGTTAGTTATGATTCTTACAATTTTGCTAGTAAGATCAAAGTTGAAGATATGAAGATGGTGATGATTCAAGAACCCCAAGACTTGCTAAAATGCTTTAAGTGCAACTCCTAGTTTCACTAAAGCTTTGATTTATCCATGCAAGCTAGAGTTTAATATGTTTTGAATTTTGAAAGTGAAGATGGTGGTGGGTTTTGGTGTGGCCGACTTCGAGAGAGAGAAAGGAAGGAGATGAAGATTTTTTTTTTTGAATATTGGAAAATGAAAGTGGTGGAGTGTTTAGTTAGTTTTGATGATTTGGTTCTAAATCTCCTTACACTATCTATACATGCAAGCTAAGCAACACAACAAATGAGATGAGTGGCTAAAAAATGAGGCCCACCACTACTCTCCAAAACCGTGTACTAGGGTGGAGTATTTTTATTTATATATTTTTTAACTTGTTATTTATATAAACTTTCATGAACTTTGTTATTTTATATAAAAATTTCTGCAAAGTTTCAAGGTTCCACATTTTAAAGTAGTGTGACACTAAGTAAAACTAACCCACTAAAATTATTAGTTCGTTGTTTGGTTAAAAAATTTTGGTTCAAGTCTTATACCGGGTTAAATACTGACATTGCGTTTTACTTATATAAATCCTTGTCAAAAACTATTTTTGCTCAAGTTTTATCATCCAAATTATTAACCCAACTTTTTGGACTAAAAATTTTATTATTTCTGACACAGTTCCGGTACCGGCTTTGCTGTCAGTCAGTTTACTGAACTAGCCGTGCAGCTTAACACAATAAGATTTAAGTGCGGATCTTGTGTCGCTTTTAATACCCGTTATATTATTTATGACAAATAATATTTATTTTTGGGTTTTCGGACAATTACTATTTCGTTCTACGGAATCCTGTACATATCCGCAGGATTACAGTACTTTTCTGTGGACTTGGACAATTTGGTTTTTAAATGGACTTTTGCTAAATAATGTAAGGCACATGTTATAATACAAATTTTAGATATCAAACAAAATGTTTCATTGATTACAAACTTGTTTGGAATTGTACAAAGATTGAAAGGCACAAATGTTACATAGCTAACGTGAAAACGTTAAAAACCTTAGGATAACGGATGTATAGTACGTCCACCATTATACTTGAGATCCTACATATGGCCAACAACAATGAATTGTCAGCCACTAAGCGTGTACTGGTCCCATTGCCTCGAACCATACTTGGATAACCGTGCGCTACTGGCGGGGTGTCAAAACCCAATTCGTATGTAAGGTGAAAACCTTTAAACCTTAGAAGGTATAAGATACCTTAAACGTGGAGAGAGGTGGCCAACTCCTTAATCCTCTGTTAATGATGTCAAAAAATTCTGCAAAAGCTTAAAACTTAATGAAATTGGATGTTAAGTATCTAACATCCTTTTCTCATAATAAATAAAGTACGTAAAGCAAAAGAAAACTGAAGTAAAATGTTACTGATGTCAGGGTCCTGAATCCTTTAAGAATCCTTGATCCTTGTTACATAAAATATTTCTTGAAATGGATAGCATTCCAGGTCCTTGGTAAGAGATCACCTTCCGTGGTTAATAGGCGGTATACCCCCTTTCCAGCTTCTTCTTCTATCAAATAGGGGCCTTCTCACTTAGGTTCCAATTTACCATCAACTGGATTTGTAATGTTCTGAATTGCTTTCCTTAACACCAAGTCACCAACTTGAAATCTTCTGATCCTGACGTTCTGGTTATATACCCAGCCATCCTTTGTTAATAACTGGCCATCCTTATCCTTGCTAGGTCTTTGAGCTAATCCACAGTATCTAGGTCTTGAGTTAGGCTTTCACTATTTGTCTGAGGATCACAGATGCTTGTTCTAGTTGTAGGAACAACCATCTCTGTAGGGATCACTGCCTCAGTTCCAAAGACTAGAGAGAATGGAGTCTGGCCTGTGGCATTCTTTGGAGTTGTCCTATCCGTAAAAAGGACATATGACAGCTCTTCAGCCCATTTTCCTTTCTTGGATCCTATTTTTTTCTTCAAATTGTTGATGATAATCTTGTTACTTGACTCTGCTTGGCCATTATCTTGTGGGTGGACTGGCGTAGATGTAATCATCTTAATTCCCCAACTGTCACAAAAATTAGTAGTTCTACTCCCAATAAATTGGGATCCATTATCGCATATAATTTCAGAAGGAATTTCGAATCTAGTAATAATGTTTCTTTTGATAAAGGATATAACTTCCTTTTCTCTAACTTGAACAAAATCTTATGTTTCTATCCATTTGGAGAAGTAGTCGGTCATAGCTAGCATAAATACTTTTCCACCTGATGCCTTTGGAAGTTTGCCTACTATATCTATTCCCCATTTCATGAATGGCCAAGAGGAAATTATGGGATATAAAGACTCTGCTGGCTGAAGTAGGATATTGCTATGTCTTTGGCAATCATCACATTTCCTTGCATAGTCTAATGTGTCTTTCTTCATTGTGGGCCAGAAGTAACATGTTTTTAAAGGATCCTTAAGAATAATGCTCTGCCCCCCAGTATGATTTCTGCAGTCTCCTTCATGGAAGTCCTTTAACACTTCTTGAATTTCTGGATCCTCGATGCATCGCAAATAGGGACCTGCAAGAAATATTTTATATAAAGTGTTATTTAATATAGTGAACTGAGATACCTTGACCCTGAAGACTCTAGGATTCTCCCCTATGGGAATTTCTCCATTCTGAATAAACTTTATAATTGGAAGGATCCATGATCTTGAACCCAGCTGCATATCACTGGGTTTTGTCTCAGTATACTTAACTACCTCTAATACATCATTCTCTTCAATTGCAGGAAAGAGAATGTGGATGATAGGTATCTTCACATCTTCTGGTATAGTTTGCCAAAGCATCTGCCCTTGCATTTTCCTCTCTAGGCACCTGTGTTATGCTGAAACAATCAAAAGAATTTGTCAGTTCTCTAACTATTTCTAAGTATTTGATTAGTTTTCACAATAATAGTATGAGTTTCAAAATAATGTCTTAGTTTAGTGGAAGCCATGATTAATGCAAGAATTAATTTTTCTAAATGAGAATACCTGCCTTCAGCATCAAGAAGGCTTTTACATACATAATATACATGATATTGTTGGCTTTCATGATCCTTAACTAATACTGCACTTACTACATTACCTGAGACAACCAAGTATAAGGATAATGGCTCACCATCCACTGGTTTCATCAGAGCAGGTGCTGAGGATAGATAATCCTTGAGAGCCTTGAGTGCAGCTTCATGCATCTCAATCTACTTAAACTTCTTATTCTTCCTTAGGATGTCATAGAAATTCTTGCACTTTTATGATGGCTTTAAAATGAACATGTTTAAAGCTGTGATCCTTCCTGTTAGCCTTTGGACATCTTTTGCACGGGTAGGAGATTTTAAGTTTAAAATTGCCTTTATTTGCTCAGGGTTAGCTTCAATCCCTCTTTTTGTCACCATGTAGACCAAGAACTTCCCAGCTTTGACACCAAAGTGCTATTTTGAAGGATTCAGCTTCATGTTGTAGTGATCAAGTATATTGAATGCAACTTCTAGATCTTTGAGATAATCCTCAGCCTTCTTTGACTTGACCACCATATCATCAATGTAGACCTCCATAGCATCACCAAGTTGGCATTTGAACATCATATTGACAAGTCTTTGGTATGTTGCACCTGCATTTCATAGTCTGAAAGGCATAGCAATATAACAATATATACCGGTAGGGGTCATGAATGCAGTATCCTCTTGATGAGATGGTTCCATCTGTATTTGTTGAAAACCAGATGAAGCATCCATAAAGGTCAACAATTCATGACCAGCGGTAACATCCACCATGGAGTCAATGTGTGGTAATGGGAAAGGATCCTTGGGACATGCCTTGTTTAAATCAGTAAAATCGACACATACCCTCCACTTTCCATTTTTCTTTTTGAACTACCACTACAGTGGCTAGCCATCTAGGATATTTTATTTCCCTAATCATATCTGTTTTAAGAGTTTGTTTACCTCTTCTTGTATTATGGCATTTCTTTCATGCACGAATTTCCTCCTTTTCTGGTGGATAGGCCTGAAAGACTTGTCTATAACTAACTTATGTGTAATGACATCTTTGGGAAAACCTGTCATGTCTTCGTGTTTCCATGCAAAGGTTGATTTCCTTCTTTTAAGGAAGGATATCAGATCCTTTTTAATGAATAATTTAATTTCAGGATCCTCAGGTTCCAGTATCACTTCTTTGATATCCTATTCCCTTGCCTCCGTTACATCTCTTGGAGGTTTCTTTAATTGCTATGCCACTCTAGTCTTTGAAGTTGGCTTCATCGAAGAGGTATAGCAATTCTTAGCTTCCTATTGGTTACTACCTATATTCACTACTCCCTAAGGAGTTGGGAGTTTTACACACTGGTGGTATGTTGAGGGAACAACTTTCAGCTCATGGATCCAGGGCCTGCCAAGAATCACATTACAATAAGACAAGCTGTCAATAACACAAAATTTTTTGATAGAGTTTAATCCTTCTATATATATTGGTAACTTGATGTCCCCCAATGTATTTTTGGTTTCACCACTGAAACCAACAAGTACTGAGGATCTTGGTATGATCTCAGTTTCTGGGATATTCATTTTCTTCAGCACATCAAGTTGCACAATATTCACGGTGCTTCCTCCGTCTATGAGAATCATGCGAACAAAATGGTTAGCAATAAATAGTGTTACAACTAAACCATCATGGTGAGGATCCTGGATGTTGACCCTGTCATCCTTGTCAAAGGATATTATTTTCTGACCCGTCAACGTGGAATTCCTGATGGGTCTATCACCATTCTCCAATTTGGTTTCCTTTGCATGTCTCTTAGCTGCTGAAAAGGAGGTGCCGCAAATGTCTGATCCTCCAGAGATAAAGTTGATAATTTGGGCATCGACTGGAGGTGGGGCAGCTCTCTCTGGGACATTTTCAGGATCCTGGATCCTTGATTTCTTTCTGCTTAGCATTTCTTTCAAATGCACCTTGCTGAGAAGATAGCATATCTCTCTCCTTAGTGCAATACATTCATCTATCAAATGCCCAAATTCCTCATGGTATGCACAGCACTTGGACTTATCCTTAAAAGTGTTTTACTTCTCATTTTCCTTGGCCACCTTGCCTTCTCACCTAAGTTCTGCAAAGCAAGCATTAGTTCACTATTATCAACGGAGAAACAATATTCAGATATCCTAGGATATTCTTCCCCATCTTCATCTTGTTCCACCGCATGGACATTTTGATTATCAGGTTTCGAGTATGGCTTGGATATGTTATTCTTATACAAAGATCCTTGTTTCTTGTCATTGTACTCATGCTTGGTAGAACCACCGAGCCTGTCTTGAATTCTTTTGTCATCCTCTAATCTGATGAATCTTAATGCCCTGTTTCTGACTTCTTCTAAATTCCTGCATGGGGTCATGACAAGGTCATCATAAAAGGGAGCATCCTTTTGCAAACCCATCTTAAATGCTTTAACGGTAGTTGCAATATCAAGATGTGGGATCTCTAAGGATTCTCTGCCAAACTTGGTAACAGAATCCCTAAAGGATTCGTCATGAGCTTGGGTAATTCTATACAAGTCACTAATTAACCTCTCAATTGTTCTACTACAGGAAAACTGGTTATTAAATAGGTTAACTAATGTGAAAATGAAGTTATAGAGTAAGGAGGAAGACTTAGCAGCCATTTCAACACTGATCCAGTGAGTGTGGATCCAGAGCCTTTGCATAAGCAAGTCTCTTTCAACCTTTCAGGAATGGGGTTTATCTCCATCCTTCCCTGTATTGTGCCACATGCTCCTCTGTATCAGTTGTACCATCATACAACTTCATGTTGGGGGTTTGAAAGCACTTGGGCATCTCTGCATTGCATATTGGAGGTGCAAAATGAGATATCCAATGACTTCCATTTGGAATTTCAGGAATAGGCTTGATTACTCTTGAGACGCTGGATATCATATCCTTGAGCGTTTACAACTCCCTGGCCATAGCCTGATTAATCCCTGCATCTTGCATAAAACCATAGTTAGTATCAAAAGATGTATTATGGAAATTGTTACTTCCTGGTTGACTTGAGGTTGGTATTCCAGAAGGATATCTAGCATAAGACATGTCTGCTGTTATAGTAGGGCCTGAGGAAGCAATAGTCTGCATGGGGATGAAATCCCCTTCATGGATTTTAGAGCTTCTCAATGGTTGTCTCCCTGAGGATCCTTGATCCTGAAAGACATTGGATCCGGGATAGTTTTGTGTTCTGGATGGATAATCCATGGATCCTTGAACTCGAGCTGAGGATCCTTGTTGATTGAAGTAGGATCCTTGAGGCTGGAACATCTCCATGTATCCTTCTGAGCGGGGGAAGGATCCCTGAGGCTGAGTCATCGCCAATGATCCTTGCTGGTAGATGGAGGATCCTTGATATTGAGTCATCACCAGTGATCCTTGCTGGTAGATGGAGGATCCTTGAGGCTGTATGATGGATCCTCTGGATTGCTGAGCTGTTGATGCTGGTGTGACAAAATCCAACACCCTAGGCACCGATGGAGACTGATCCTCTGCTGGCCTCTTTTGTTTCTTGATCTCTTGAATTTCATGCTGATCTTTTGGTTGGTCTTGTTCTGCTGCTCCATGTAGCTTTTCATCTGCGAGTACAAAACAGAAAGATCATTGTCAGTATTAGTAGAGGAAGAAGTAGCAGAAGTTTTGGATCCTTGGAAGATAGATGATGTCTTCTTCTGAGTATTTTAAATATTCTTCTAGAATGGTGGGGGAATGGAAAGCAACAACATAGTGGTTTGAGATGAGATAACCGCTGGCATGGCAGTTGAAGTAGATTTCCCCTGAGAGGCCATGGAATTGATGAGAATGAAAAGAAATGAACGACAATATTTGAATTGAAGCACCACTTGCCCCATGTTGGGCGCCAAATTGTTTTGGTCAAAAATGAGTTTAAGGATAATGTAACCAAATTTGATTTGTGAGGTAGAGTGCTTGAGTGTTGAACAATAATGTAATCGAATATGAAATGAAAATAACACTGAACACGATGATTTATACGAGGAAAAATCCGTTGATCTTTAGAAGATCAAGGCATAAAAAACTAGGGTGATGGAAACTACCGATCACCAACTATAATAATCAAAGATAATGCAAAATCCGGTACAATTTTGGATGATGATTGAGCTCAATAAAAGTAGTCACTAGTGTGTGTTTCAGAGGGTATTTGAAAGTTGCTAAGTGTGTGAGTTGCTAACTGTGTGTCTAATGAGCTTATCATCCCATAGATGTAATTAGAAACTATCTAACTAACTAAATGAAAAAGGTGGAAGTCCCCACGATCGTCCATAATGGCTACTCCATATTGTGCACGTGCTTTATTCGAAGCATATTCAGCGAGATTCCAACTTCAACTTAGTCCACGTTATCCATAACCTGCATACGAACACTAGAAAACATAGATGTTTTGGTCAAAAATTACCGAAGCAATTAAGTGATCAAATTAGTTAAGTGAGGTAGTGTGCTAACAATATGTGTTGAAAATATTCTGATTATGTTGCTAATAAAGACAGTTTTCAGGATATAGCTCAGGATACCAAGCTATATCAACAATCAAACAATGAGCAGAAAAGTAAAGGGTGACACGAGATATACTAGGAAAGCCCTTGATCAATCTAGATCGCCAGCATAAAACCTCGGGAGCTGACAATCACAGCTGCCTTGTTCTTCTTATTCCTTCAAACTTCAGGATACAGTGCAGGATATGATGCGGATCAACTAAGTGTTACAATGAGATTCGAGTACAAGTGTAAGTGTTTGTGAGTGATTGTAGCTAATAGAGAGCAGAAGTGTACGGAAAAAATTGCGTCTTCCTACTGATCCGATCATTCCCTTATATAGCAAATAAAATAACAACCTACTCTAAAAATGGGGGATGCTTCGAATATTCCCATACGAACGCTGGAGACCCCTTCTTTGCGGCTTCAACGTTCTCTTCTCAACCACTTATTGCGAGTCTTCAGGAGAACCAGTTTTCTTGACCGTTATAAGCACGCCTCACTAATCTGCACGTGAAATAATTAGCTACTACCAGGATACTGCATCAGGATGCTACCAATATCCTGATCCGGTATCCTGATCATAATCAGAAATAATACAGTCAGAATATAATCCAGGATATATGTTCAGAAAACCACCCATAACAATTGTTTTGGTCAAAAATCACACAAGGATAATGTAACAAAATCTGATTTTTGTGAGGTTAGATGCTTGGTTAATTGAACAAATGTATGAACGAATAGAAAATGAAATCAACGATGAACACCGAGATTTATACGAGGAAAAAGCCCTTGATCAATGAATGATCTCTGGCATAAAAAACCTCGGGTGATGGAAACTACCGATCACCAAATGTATTGCAAAAATAATAAGGATCCTTGTACAACTTCGGAAGAAAACAAGCTCAATACAATGGTTTGCTAGTGTGAGTGTGTGTATTTCGCCAATAACTTGCAGAGAGTTCGAGTGTTGTGTGTGTTTGCTAATTGTTCTATCTAATCAAGCTTGTTATCCCCTTATAAAAATAGAAATAAGCTAACAAACTAACAATCCGAAAAGATGCTAGCTTCCCATGATCTCCACAACGGTCACGAAGGCCATGCACGTGTAGAATTAGAAGGCATATTCCCCTGGAATCTCGGCAAGACCAAGTCCCATTCGAATACTCCTGCAAAACAAGTTCAAAGATAGTGGAAACAACCGTTAGTATAAGGATAATAATGAGGATCTAGGATCCTTAATCCTGCAACGTCTTCTGAGGATCCTTAATTCAAAGAGAACTGAGGATCCGCGATCCTGGCTGCACTTACGGATCCGTGATCCATACATTATGAAAATCCATCCCTAATAATTGCCCCCAAAATATGAGGAATTAATTGTAACTAGATGACTCATATTTTCCATTTGATCCGGAACAGCTTGGTTAGTGAAAAACTAGCCGTTGCGAATGTAACGTCAGCGACAAGACTTCCTGCAAAATCATCATTATATATACAAGGTTAGAGATAAGGATCGAGATGCATTTAAATTCGAGCGTTTCACTCCTTTAAATCTTCATCCGGAGATCGAACATGTATTCTCTCTTTCCTTCTCTCTAAACTCTTCTTTTCCGATCCTCTATTCTCCGAGCATCCATGGCGAAAATGACTCTCTGATCCTCACCTGCTAAGGATCCTAAGAGGGACAACCCTCTGAAAAGCCAAGGTGTCACTATAAACCCTTCGTTGGAACTCTGCCATTTCACTGATCCTGAAATTGATCGGATACATCATTGCTTTCCGGCGGAAGCCGTCTTCAGATCCTTCGATTCTTCGATGAAGAGTGATTGTGCTTCTGATACTTGGATCACTTTTCCAGCCACCCCTTTTCTGATAGGATTTTCTTATCCTTTTCCTACCTTCACACAATCCTTCTTCACACTTACGGGCATGTGCTACATACAGGCCATGCCCATGATGTGGAGAGTTCTTTACAGCCTTGAAAACATCATAGAGCAAGAGGGTGTCGAATTAGGGATGTCCGAGTTGAGTCAAATGTACAACCTTGTTAGCCACGGTTCTCATCGCTTTCTGTTTAAACACAAACCTGGTCAGCCTCATCCAATCCTCAAAACCACCAAAAACGATACCCATTGGAGGAACCTGTTCTTCTTTGTTAGGAGGGACTCAATCCCAGACGGGAAGGATCTCCCTAAAAAGTGGATCACCCAGGGTAGGATATAGGATCCTTAGACAAGGATCATAGTAGGATTCTTTTTCTTTATAGGATAACTGATCCTTCTTTATGTTTTTGTTATGCAGCTATCTCAATCTCTCACATTCAAGAAACCCCTGCAACAAAAGAAAGACTTGCTGCTTTTTGGAGGCTTGATCCTGCTGTAAGGACATTTCAAATCAAGGCAAAGGATTCACAAGAAGCATCTTCCGGTTCCTTCATAATGTCAAGTAAGTATTCAAATCTATGTATGAATAAATAAATGTTTAAATGAATGTAGAATATAAATACTTATCTATGTTTGGCATTTGTAGGCGCTGGAAAATCCTCAAAATCAGCTTCCAGGTTCAGTATCAGTGACCTTGATGCATTTGCTTCCTCTAAGTCCATTAAGAAGGAACTTGCTGCCAGTCCCAGCATCCCGAACCCTAAAGGCATGAGCACGCGGGGCAAGGGTGCCAAGGAAAGAAAAGCCTCTGAACCCCTTGAAGGCCTTCCTCTTATCCAACACCAGTTCAAGGAGTACATCTCTGAGGTAAGGATCCTGGATCCTTAAATCTGATCTTCCCTTTCTGAGGATAACGGATCCTGACATGTACTTCTTTTATGCAGAAATTTGCTGAGATCCAAATGCTCCTGGATCACAATCTCGAAGAGGCTGAGCAAAAGAACCTGGACTTCCAGAAGATGTTCCTGGCCAAAGACAAGACAATCTCCTCCCTCTAGAAGGATCCCAACCTGGTGAAAAAGGAGCTGGTCCTGACCTAAATCACAGCTCAGCAGGAGAAGGAAAAGGTGATGGAAGGGGCAAAGCTCTCTGCTACAATCGCCATGCTCAAGATCAAACTACAAATAGCCAAGGAGGCTGAGGATCCTTCCTTCGATAGGTCTACCTGGAATCAGGAGGCTTGGAAGCAGAAGCTGGCGGACCTGGATGATGAAGAGGAAGCTGATGAGGTCTTGGAAATTGAGGCTGGTAGCAGTGGGCTGAAGGATCCGGAGGGAGAGGTAGCTGGTGGTGGCGATGCAGCGAAGGTTTAGGCTGCAACAATGGGCGATGATTGATTTATCTAGACGCGGCCGGATCCCATTTTTTATGGTTTAATGGTTTTTTGGTTGTTATGTTTCGAACAATGGTCTGTATGGTGAACAATACCTTTAGGTTTAAGCATCACTGATCCTCTTGACAATTGCGGGGTAACAAAGGTGGATGGGTCCTTCTGTTTGTGGAGGATGAAGCCTTTGGTGCCCCTCGCCTTTATTTCCTGCACTTTATCGAACATTTAGTATGGACACCCTTTGCCAACCCAAGTGGACGGGCCCAAAAACTGGGGATACCTTAAACTGGGGACGAGCCCAAAAACTGGGGATAAACCCATAAAACTGGGGACAAGCCCATAAAACTTAGGAGACTTCTGTGGATACTTGATCCTCTGTCAAGGATCCCTGAACTTCTGCAAAACTCAGAATTTTAGTGAAGAAGGATGAAGGATCCTGGACCCTTCTCCTTGTAATAAATTAAATTAAAGGATTGAATGAATTAGAATCAAATTATTACCAGAATGAGGATCATATATCCTCTAAGGATCCTTCGTGTATACTAGACATGAAGATAACCAAGGATCCTTGATCCTTCTTACATGAAGTATCTTTTCAAATGGACAACATTCCAAGCTCTTGGTAGCAAATCACCTTCCATTATTAATAACCGATATGCCCCATTTCCTGCCTCAGCTTCAATAAGATAGGGGCCTTCCCACTTTGGTGCTAACTTGCCATAAGTAGGATTTGTGGTATTTTGGAATGCTTTCCTCAACACCATGTCACCAACTTGAAACTTTCTGATCCTGACATTCTTGTTATAAGCTCCAGCCATCCTTTGTTGATAGCTAGCCAATCTTATCCTTGCCAAATCCCTGAGTTCTTCTATGGTATCCAAGTCTTGAATCAGGTTTTCAGCATTTCCTTCAGGATCACGGATGCTTGTTCTAACAGTAGGGACTACCATCTCTGTAGGGATCACTAATTCTGCTCCAAACACTAAAGAAAATGGAGTCTGGCCAGTAGCATTCTTGGGAGTTGTTCTATCAGCCCATAACACATAAGGTAGCTCTTCTGCCCATTTTCCTTTCTTGGATCCAAGCTTCTTCTTTAAATTGTTGATGATGATCTTGTTGGATGATTCTGCTTGACCATTAGCTTGTGGGTGGACTGGTGTTGATGTTATCATCTTAATCCCCCAACTGTCATAAAAGTTAGTAGTTCTACTCCCAATAAATTGGGATCCATTATCACAAACAATTTCAGAAGGGATACCAAATCTGGTAATAATGTTTCTTTTAATAAAGGATATAACTTCTTTGTCTCTGACTTGAGCAAAGGCTTCAGCTTCTATCCACTTGGAGAAGTAATCAGTCATAGCAAGCATAAACACTTTTCCTCCTGGTGCCTTGGGAAGTTTACCAACTATATCCATTCCCCATCTCACGAATGGCCAAGAAGAGGATATAGGGTGCAGGAGCTCTGCTGGTTGATGAAGGATATTGCTATGTCTCTGACAAGCATCACATTTCTTGGCATAATCCACAGCATCCTTCTTCATAGTAGGCCAATAAAATCCTGTCCTAAGGATCCTTGAGAACAGTGCTCTGCCCCTAGTGTGGTTTCCACAATCTCCTTCATGAAAATCCTTTAGAACTTCTTGAATTTCAGGATCCTCTATACACCTTAGATATGGACCTGCAAGAGATCGTTTATATAACATGTTATTTAATATTATAAATTGAGATACCTTCACTTTGAAAGCTCTGGGATTTTCTCCTGTAGGAATCTCTCCATGTTGTATATATCTCATGATTGGAAGGATCCAGGATCCTGAATGTGATTATGCACCATCACTAGGTATGATTGCAGAATCCTCTACTATCTCCATAGCTGTGTGATCCTCAATAGCAGGAGTCAAAATATGGATTATGGGAATTTTAATATCCTCTGGAATCTTCAATGATGATCCAAGCCAAAGCATAAGCTTCTGCATTTTCTTCTCTAGGTACCTGTGTCAAACTAAAGAAAACAAAAGAGTCTGCCAATTTCTTGACTATCTCTAGATATTTGATTAGTCTTTCACCTTTAACAGCATAAGAACCATTAAAGTGATTAGTAATTAACAATGAATCTACATGTACCTCAAGATACCTGATCCTCATGTGCTTGGCAATTTGCAAACCAGCTATCAAGGCTTCATACTCAGCCTCATAATTAGTAGTTTGAAACTCACAAGCTATTGAGTGGGGTATTATGTCCCCCTGTGGCGATTTTAGTAGTATTCCTAGTCCAGTCCCTTGATGTTTGAAGCCCCATCTGTGAAGAGTATCCAAGGATCCTTAGTCTCTTCAAACTGTTGAACTTCTAACTCAGCTTCCCTTTGTAGATCACAACTGAAATCTGCCATAAAGTCAGCTAAGGCTTGGGATTTGATGGCAGTTCTTGGCTCATATCTTATATCATAAGCACTAAGTTTTACTGCCCATTTAGCCATCCTTCCTGACATTTTAGGTTTCCTGAGAACATTCTTAATTGGGAAGTTAGTTCTAACAATAATAGCATGTGTTTCAAAATAATGGCGTAATTTAGTTGATGCCATAATCAAAGCAAGGATAAGTTTTTCTAAATGTGAATACCTGGAATCAGGATCAAGCAAACTCTTACTTACATAATATACAGGGTGTTGGGTACCTTCATGATCCTTAACAAGGACCACACTTACTGCCTTAGAAGAGACTGCCAAATATAAGTGTTTTGGTCAAAAATTACCGAAGCAATTTAGTGATAAAATTAGTTAAGTGAGGTAGTGTGCTAGAAATATGTATGAAAAATATATTAACCAAGTTGATTATAAAAACAGTTTCAGGATACGGCTCAGGATATAGAGCTGTATCTTTGATCAAACAATGAGCAAAAAGGTAAAAGTTGACACGTGATGTACGAGGAAAGCCCTTGATCAATCTAGATCGCCGGCACAAAACCTCGGGAGCTGACAATCGCAGCTGCCTTGTTCTTCTATTGCTTTAAATACCAGGATACAGTGCAGGATGTGGTGCGGATCAACTATGTGTTACAATGTAATTCGAATACAAGTGTTGTGTGTAGTGTTTGCAGTGAGCTAGAGCAAAAGTTTTTGAAAGTGTGAAAGTTGCGTGCCTTAATCTGATCCGCCCTCATCTATTTATAGTAAAAGAAGTGTAACAAACTATCCTAATTAACCGGGATCCGGCGAATATTCCCCACTCGAACATTGTAGACCTGGTCTTTCGGGTTCAACATCTCTCCCATAACAAATACGGCCGAGTCTTGAGGAGAAGAAGTCCATCTGACCGTTAGTAACCCCCAGCCTTTAACCTGCACGTGGTTAATTCAATCAACCTCAGGATATCGCTCAGGATGTTAGCAATATCCCAGTCCAGTATCCTGGTCACAAATAAACAATTAAAAGCAGGATATTAGTCAAGATATATACGCTCAGAAAATGACCCATAACAATTGTCCCCAAATATATCTGTTGGTATACCAATCCAACGGATATATTTTAAAAATTTTATCTCGTAAATTAAGGCAATTAAATCGAGACGACGGTCAAGATCTCATCATAACTTCCGACGCGCTTTTAACTCGATGAAGATCCACAATGCTCCTATATCTTCTCTCTTCTTGTTTGAAAAGAAAATATCTCCAACGAAGTCTCCAGGTAATTCCCTACTTTTCGTTCATCTTTTATCAATTTTTCTTTCTTCACCTGCAATGGCCGCCAGAACTCATTCCCAAACCGGTGAATCATCCGAGATCTTTATTCAGCAGAATCTTCTCAAAAATCCTGAGAAGGAAGTCTGTGCCTTTGATAACGCAGACATTGCGGCTTTGAGAGCTTCCGGTGCTTTCCCAGATAACACTGTCTTTAGACCATTCGATCGGATATTTCTTCTACTGATTGGGTTTGCTTTCCAGCATACCCTTTCTCGCTAGGTCTCCGATACCCTTTTCCTGAATTTATGATGCAATTTTTCCGGACCTCGGGTATTTCTTTTGCTCAGACCATGCCCATGGTCTGGAGGGTATTAATTGTTCTAAACCAAATTAAAAACCTTCACTGTCCTGACCTTTGTATTGAAGATCTGCCCATTGCTTACCGCCTTCGATCTCATGGTTCTAGCCGTTTTTTGCTTTTTTCGACTTCCAACAAACCCCTTATTCTTAAAGCCACCAAAAACGAAGATGGATGGCAACGCAAGTTCTTTTTCGTCAAACGAGACTCCATTTCTGAGGGTGTTAGCCTTCCGGTGGAGTGGTTAACCACCGGTAGGGTTATGAATACTCCCATGTACCTTTAGATTTTTATCTTTTGCTAATATCCTTCTTTTTGATTCCTTTACAGTAAATTTCAAGGAAGTAGCTCCCCCTACTGCGGAATCAGAGAAAAGAATCAAGACTGTTTACCAACTACCTGCAATAGACAGGAGTTTTACCACACATATCCCGAGTTCCAGTCAATACTCCTCATCTGAAATGTCTGGTAAGGATTACTCTCAAAATAATTAGTTAACACAATAAAATGAAGAGTAATAAAGATGTAGAATTTTCCCTTTATGCAGCACCAGCCAAGATCCCTGAAGTTTTTGGCCTCGACGAGTTGGACAGCTATTCTGATCAGGTTCAAATTAAGAAGGAGCCAAGTCCCAAGGCCACAGCCTCATCCAAACCCTGTGGTTCCAAAGCCATTGTCATTACCAAACCTTCGCCAGCTACCAAGCCCCGGAGTTCAAGCTCCCGTAAAAGGAAAGAACCCGATTCCCCCGTTATTTTTGACACATTTCCCTATGAGAATTATGGGTTCATCGAAGCAAGCAGGTTTATGACATCCTTTCTCAACCAGGTTAGTATTCTCAAACCATATCCTGCAGCTTATTCCATTCACATGGATTTATCAAAATCAATACCTTTCTTCTTATTTTTGCAGGGTCTTGAACGTTTGGTTCATCTGTATCAAGAATCCTGCGGGCTCAACAAGATGCTTGAATCCAAGTTAAAGAAAGCTGAAGTCACGATCTCCGACCAAGGCATTATTGCAGCCGCTAAATCTCGTCATTACGAGGAGAAGTTCAAGCCTATGACTCAAGAACATCAGACTGCTCTCAACAAAGCTACTCTCCAAGCCCAAGCTGATCTTGACGCTGCCTATGCGCAACATGAACGGGATATGGTCAGCTACCGGGAAAGCCTTAAGAGTTCCGTCGTCACTTCTCTCCTCCAGGCCAGGTTGAAAATGGCCCATGAAGCCAAAGCACTAGGCTTTGATGTGACAACCGGTGATTTACGGCACCTAATTACGTGATTAACAGATGATTAACGTGACAATAACTAGTGTTTACAACGCAAATTAACTTAATTAGGCCTTTGGAGTGCCTTGAAACGGCTAACCAACTTTACGGGGCGTGAACAGTGGTCTACGGAAAAATCTGCTGGATGGTAAGCGACAACGGATTGAAACCGAACAGAATACTGACAACGCCGACAAATATTAAATTTTTACGATATATTTTAGCTTCGTAATTAAATTTTAGTGACTACAGTCGAAATCGGATCGAAAAATGGATTAATGACGGCAACGATGTAATTTTTCACGAATATTACTGTTATCAACGCGCGAACGCGACTACGACGAATACCGACATTATTTTTAACCCTGAAATATTATTGGCTACGGTGACTTCGGTTTTAAAAGGGCTCCGTAAAAAATTACAGGCCACTTGCACATGGGATGGGCTTGTGGGCCCTGGGCCCAAGCCCAAAACCCACAAGCCTAAACCCGCACATAATATACTAAATATATTAAGATCTCTAGAAGATCTACTCAAGACTTATAAATCTATACAAAATCTATAGAAAATCTACACAATCCCTGCAAATCTAAACAAAATCCTACAAAAGATTGTGATCTCATAATTTGGATCTACACAAGATCTCCACAAGGTTTCTATATAACACTTCACTTTCTTCACAATACATACAATCTGAATACTCACACATATGAGAACCTCCATTTCTTCAACCCTCAAAATAACATCACAGAGAACTTCATTTTCCATTTTCTTTGAAACCCTTAACACACCTACTAATGCTCAATCTTCATCTCTCTTTCACCTCACTCGAGCCCCTCTCCCCCTCGATGAAGAACCGCCGGCCACCACTATGGGTTGCGGCGTCGATGACTACCGGTGGTCGGTGACGGGTCCGACCGGTTAACCGGCGACCACACCAACCGACACCCCTACTTCCTTCCTCTGTTTCAGTTCCGACAACAGGCCCCCCTGTTACTTCGTTCAGCAACGGACCACCACCACCAACGTCGGGTGGTGGTGAGCGACGGTCAGGCGGCGACGGTACAACAAGAGAGAGAGAGAGACAGAAGGAACAGAAGAGAGAGAGAACCGGTGGCGCGTGGTGGCGCGTGGCGACGCATAGCGGCGTGACATCAGAGAAGCGAAAGAAAGAGAGGGGAACCGAGTGAAAGAGATAAGCAGTACGATGGAGGTGGTTGTCGTCTATTTCTCCGGCGACAGGTGGCCGACGGCGGCGGTGCAATGTTCACCGACGAGTTTGACGGTAAACCCCCCCTCTCTCCGTTTATTTTTTTTCTTCTCCCTTTCTTTCATTCTTTTTGTTTACTGCTGAAGATTATTGAAGAAGATGGATTTGTTGTGTTGAAAGTGATGTTGATTTGCTAATTATTCAACATGTTTTTGGTTCAGTTCAGAACTTTTGGGTTTGGGTGACGTCTCGGTTCGGGTATCACAGTTAGCTTTGGTTGGGTCTCGCGATTCGTGGTTTGGTTCAGTCAAAGCCAACAATTCGGTTCGGGTCTCAGATTACGGGTCAGAATCGGAAGTGGTGCGATTGACTCGGTCAACTCAGCGAGTCGACTCGGTCAACTCAGTCAACCCTTTTTGGCGTTTCGACATTAGAAACTTGGTAAAAGTTAACGGCGGTTTAATAGTTATGTTTTTATATAGTTTTAGTTTATGTCACGTGAAACGAGCTTGAACCTAACGGATTATTATTTAGATTTCATTGTTGTCGCTTTTACAAAGGTTATTTATACTTACTATTGAACATTGATTGAATTTTGATAAAATAACGACAACTTGCGTTGTCGGGGTCGTCTAAAAACAGAGGAAACTCTGCCTGTTTTTCGAGAAAATACGTAAAGCTAAAACACGTTTTATCATAAAACGAAAGTATCGGATCCAAACAATCTTCTATGAAAACAAATACAAATATATATTTACTTTCGACGACATTACATAACCTACAAAGCATGTTCATAACATTTCGACAAACCGCTTTACAAAATAACAAAACTTGATGGTTTTATAAAATAAATATATTTAGTTATATTTATTTCCAAACAACGAACAATTCGGATTCTTTTCTAAATAAATATAGGTTATATATTTATTTCAAACAAATCCTTTTATAAATAAATATAGTGTTATATATTTATTTCAGATATTAAGCAACACGACGATTCTTTCATTAAAATAAATATAGTTTATATATTTATTTTAGATATCAAATGACTCGTATTCCTTTTATAAAAATAGATATAGCTTATCTATTTATTTCAAATATCCAACGACACGAACTCGCTTTTGTAAAATAAATATAGTATATATTTATTTTAAACATGCAACGACTCGACGATATTCTTATAAAATAAATATAACTTTTATATTTATTTTAAACGCCTAAACGGCATATACGTATATTTTTGGCAAACATACACAAGACGTGATATGTATAATACAAATTATTATATATTATTTTCATACGAATACTAGATACATACACGTACGACATCTCGAGACGACTAACGCGCTTTTATCGATATATTTATATATTTTTATATAAATATTTATATATTTTAAACCTCTCGAGAACTAAGTCTTTCCAAGACATACTAATTTCCGACATTAGACGAAACTTAATAAGCTTAATTTCTTCGCTTCTTTTAAGTTAACAACTTACCGTTGAATCGTTCGGTTAACGATTCGGTAGAGCTCGGTGACACGTAGCTTAGTTACCGCTTTTGTTTAGAAACTTATTAGATATTCCGTGTTAGGAATGTTGTAGAATGCACGCTAGCGAGTCTCGTCTTGGAAACGACATCACGAAGTCGTATATAGCTAGCTTTGCACAAGACAATTCAGGTGAGTTCATAACCCCACCTTTTACAGTTTTACATTTTGTAAATGTTTTCGGGGTGGAAAGACATGCACGTTTTTCAGAAACATACAAGGTTTTCGATAAACAAAGATTGCATATTTTATACAAAGCACGTTTTTGCAAGAATATACCAAGTTTTCGAATGAATGAAAACTCACATTTCTAAATCATGTTACGAACGGATTTCAAGGAACTCAAACGGTTTACGAATGAACTTTATACTAAATATACCGGTTTTTACAAAACAAATGCGTATTATCGAAATGTGATTAATTTTTATGACTAGGGGAAGTTAGCCTTAGAGGCTGGGGAGGTTCAGCCTTAGAGGCTGGGGTAAAATACATGTTACAATTATTACAGACATTTACAGACATTTACAGGCATTTACAGACATTTACAGGCATTTACAGACATTTATTTATACATGGTATGGTTAGCCTAAGGAGGGTTTACTACTAGACTAGATCATGTGAAGGGTGGGCACAACACTTGAGGCCATTAATCCTCATTATAGGACCGAGGGACACAACAGTGATGGATCTATTTGGGTGTAGCGAGCCCACACCCGTGAGGCCGGGGCGACCCATAGAGGTGACTGTGTCTTCCAGCCGGAAGCACGGTAACAAATTTACTAGGTTTGAGTTTCCCTGCACCTTTTCACACATACCGGTGGCTTTGCAACCCATTGGTGATCTCTTTTTCCTTAATGCTACATACCAGGGACTTTTATTCATACATGAAAGGTTTATACATACTCACAGAAATACTTGATTTATACAAATTAAATACCATGTTTTATACAAATTCAAAAAGCATAGGATTATGTGGGCATGAAGTCAAAGTCAGGGTGGGCATTGACGGTTATACGAACGTTACAAATATGAGACTTTACAAATACATGGTTACAAATACAACATTTCCATATAACTTGGCAAGAAAATGATTTCTAAATTCGTTTTATCAATATTATTTCACAAACCGGTTATTCAAAAGATTTATTTCAAATCTTTTACAAACAAACTATGAACTCGCTCAACTTTATGTTGATTTTTCGCATGTTTCTTTCTCAGGTTACAGTTCTAAGACAAGGCACGGTTGGAATAGGAGAACCATTGAGGATTCGAGTACTTAGTGGGCGTTCAATTCCTAAAAGACTTAGAATAATTGCTTCCGCTGTGCAATGAAGATACCAGTCCAGTCACGCCAGCTCTGATAATTTCGGGGTGTGACAGATTGGCATCAGAGCTATAGGTTACAGCGAATAAGGTTTTCTGTAGGAATACCTAGGCTCTAACCTCACTTTTCTCTGGGACTTAGACTATTAAGACGTTGAATACGTGCAGAACGCCTAAGACTCGAATATGGTCTCTAACCGTTGCCGAAAAACAAACAGTCAAAATTTTGTTTTCAAACATACGCTAAAGTGGTGTTTTATACACGATACACAAAACAGTCGCATACAGTAAACAAAACTTTGAGAGTTCAGTGAAACATGCATTTAAAGACCTTCGAAAACTTATTTTGAAGTTCATTAAAGGTCAACATGTAGGAACCTCGAATATTAACTCGGGCAGACACTATTATCCATATTGTCTATGATATTTTAACTTCCCGAGCAGGCAGCCTACGCATAACGACACGCTAGTGCACAAGAATACATGAAAGTCAAATTCTACGTCAATGGATGTCGGAGTACATCACAATCTACGCGAAAGTAACGCTAGTGCACAGGTATACATGAAACTTAAGCTATACAACAACGGAGGTTGAAGTACGACACATACGACTATCGAGGCGAGGCCTTTGAAAAGACACGATGCCGCAATTCAACGACGACGCTAGATTCCTGTCAACAGGAGAACTAACGATCAGGAAACGACAACATGTCACGCGATCCTGCAACGACACGAATCACGCCAGGGAGAAGACGTATTTCTTCACATCCCCCCTATCTCATTAACGAAGAATACGATATGTTCAACATTCCATGGTAATGTCACCTAACAACCGGTCATCACATGAAACCCCAGGTAAAGTCCTTAAATTTCTTTTATAGAAATTCCGATTTTTGCATCTAATGAGTAGATTTTCACATCTCTACTCCTCTTAAGGGTCATTGTATCACGATCATTTCTTTACAAGTTACATACATGGTTTTTCGTTGTGACCATGCCGAAAGTTTTCTTGTCGATATATATATTTATTATCGGATTGCGCTAAAACCGAGTTCAATTGTTTGAACTTGTCCATTACACATATTCACTTCAGAGCATCATATTCAAAATTCATTTTAACAAGTGTTTCATTTGTTCCGAGTCGAAGTAAACTTGTTTGGCATTCGACTCCATTAAATTGTTTGTTGATTTCGACACCTTGTGGTGGTATTTTCACTTATTTGAACCTTGCGCTAAACTCGTTTACATATCTTATGCCCGGATTTAATTATTTATTTATTGATTTAGATTAAATCCGCTTTGATTTACCACATTACAACAGTCTTAACACAATCGTGTGTTAAGATAATGGTACACAAATTTATGTCATATTTCAGTGTACCTCTTAACGGTTCTTTCAGCATCGATCAAACATTTTGTGACATTTATTGCTCTTTCATTCTCGATCGAAAAACGTTAGTTATTTGTTTCATTTCCAATCGAAAATCCTATGACATTTGTTTGAAACAAACATTCACATTTACTTCATTGAACCTTTCATCTGATTTGAACCACGGTGAACTTGTTTGATCACCGCTATTATTGAATTGCTTTACTCACTACGACACCTTGTGGTGTCGGAACGAACTTGTAGCTTGGGCTAATCATATGATTGAGCGTTTCATGCAAAACAACAGGTGATACTTGTTCGATCACCGCTATATTCGAATTGCTTCTTTCACTGCGACACCTTGTGGCGTCGGTATAACTTGCAGCTTGTGCTGATCACGATCGAGCGTTTCATGCAAACTAGTACATTTGAGATTGCTGATTCTAAGTTCGTCCAGTGGATGTTATTGCTTCTAGAACTCATTTACTCATTATAAACGTTATATGGAATTCGATTGGTCGAAGTTCCTGTTCATTGTTGGATCCCTGTTGACTTGGTCACGTTAGTGACGGTATCTATACATCTTGTTTCCTTTAACATCAACTTTTGGAAACACATCTCTTTTAAACCGTTGGGTTCTTATTATTGAGGAATGTCATTAAATTCACATGATTCGAATAAGTATTGTTTTGATTACACGGTCATTCACTTTGTTATTATTCGGACTTACCTGCGAACAACACAATTCTGAGGAGATAACATAGTCTAAATTTCGAGGACGAAATTTCTGTAACAGGGGGAGAATGTGACAACCGGTGATTTACGGCACCTAATTACGTGATTAACAGATGATTAACGTGACAATAACTAGTGTTTACAGCGCAAATTAACTTAATTAGGCCTTTGGAGTGCCTTGAAACGGCTAACCAACTTTACGGGGCGTGAACAGTGGTTTATGGAAAAATCTGCTGGATGGTAAGCGACAACGGATTGAAACCGAACAGAATACTGACAACGCCGACAAATATTAAATTTTTACGATATATTTTAGCTTCGTAATTAAATTTTAGTGACTACAGTCGAAATCGGATCGAAAAATGGATTAAAGACGGCAACGATGTAATTTTTCACGAATATTACTGTTATCAACGCGCGAACGCGACTACGACGAATACCGACATTATTTTTAACCCTGAAATATTATTGGCTACGGTGACTTCGGTTTTAAAAGGGCTCCGTAGAAAATTACAGGCCACTTGCACATGGGATGGGCTTGTGGGCCCTGGGCCCAAGCCCAAAACCCACAAGCCTAAACCCGCACATAATATACTAAATATATTAAGATCTCTAGAAGATCTACTCAAGACTTATAAATCTATACAAAATCTATAGAAAATCTACACAATCCCTGCAAATCTAAACAAAATCCTACAAAAGATTGTGATCTCATAATTTGGATCTACACAAGATCTCCACAAGGTTTCTATATAACACTTCACTTTCTTCACAATACATACAATCTGAATACTCACACATATGAGAACCTCCATTTCTTCAACCCTCAAAATAACATCACAGAGAACTTCATTTTCCATTTTCTTTGAAACCCTTAACACACCTACTAATGCTCAATCTTCATCTCTCTTTCACCTCACTCGAGCCCCTCTCCCCCTCGATGAAGAACCGCCGGCCACCACTATGGGTTGCGGCGTCGATGACTACCGGTGGTCGGTGACGGGTCCGACCGGTTAACCGGCGACCACACCAACCGACACCCCTACTTCCTTCCTCTGTTTCAGTTCCGACAACAGGCCCCCCTGTTACTTCGTTCAGCAACGGACCACCACCACCAACGTCGGGTGGTGGTGAGCGACGGTCAGGCGGCGACGGTACAACAAGAGAGAGAGAGAGACAGAAGGAACAGAAGAGAGAGAGAACCAGTGGCGCGTGGTGGCGCGTGGCGACGCATAGCGGCGTGACATCAGAGAAGCGAAAGAAAGAGAGGGGAACAGAGTGAAAGAGATAAGCAGTACGACGGAGGTGGTTGTCGTCTGTTTCTCCGGCGACAGGTGGCCGACGGCGGCGGTGCTATGTTCACCGACGAGTTTGACGGTAAACCCCCCCTCTCTCCGTTTATTTTTTTTTCTTCTCCCTTTCTTTCATTGTTTTTGTTTACTGCTGAAGATTATTGAAGAAGACGGATTTGTTGTGTTGAAAGTGATGTTGATTTGCTGATTATTCAACATGTTTTTGGTTCAGTTCAGAACTTTTGGGTTTGGGTGACGTCTCGGTTCGGGTATCACAGTTAGCTTTGGTTGGGTCTCGCGATTCGTGGTTTGGTTCAGTCAAAGCCAACAATTCGGTTCGGGTCTCAGATTACGGGTCAGAATCGGAAGTGGTGCGATTGACTCGGTCAACTCAGCGAGTCGACTCGGTCAACTCAGTCAACCCTTTTTGGCGTTTCGACATTAGAAACTTGGTAAAAGTTAACGGCGGTTTAATAGTTATGTTTTTATATAGTTTTAGTTTATGTCACGTGAAATGAGCTTGAACCTAACGGATTATTATTTAGATTTCATTTTTGTCGCTTTTACAAAGGTTATTTATACTTACTATTGAACATTGATTGAATTTTGATAAAATAACGACAACTTGCGTTGTCGGGGTCGTCTAAAAACAGAGGAAACTCTGCCCGTTTTTCGAGAAAATACGTAAAGCTAAAACACGTTTTATCATAAAACGAAACTATCGGATCCAAACAATCTTCTATGAAAACAAATACAAATATACATTTACTTTCGACGACATTACATAACCTACAAAGCATGTTCATAACATTTCGACAAACCTCTTTACAAAATAACAAAACTTGATGGTTTTATAAAATAAATATATTTAGTTATATTTATTTCCAAACAACGAACAATTCGGATTCTTTTCTAAATAAATATAGGTTATATATTTATTTCAAACAAATCCTTTTATAAATAAATATAGTGTTATATATTTATTTCGGATATTAAGCAACATGACGATTCTTTCATTAAAATAAATATAGTTTATATATTTATTTTAGATATCAAACGACTCGTATTCCTTTTATAAAAATAGATATAGCTTATCTATTTATTTCAAATATCCAACGACACGAACTCGCTTTTGTAAAATAAATATAGTATATATTTATTTTAAACATGCAACGACTCGACGAAATTCTTATAAAATAAATATAACTTTTATATTTATTTTAAACGCCTAAACGGCATATACGTATATTTTTGGCAAACATAAACAAGACGTGATATGTATAATACAAATTAATATATATTATTTTCAAACGAATACTCGATACATACACGTACGACATCTCGAGACGACTAACGCGCTTTTATCGATATATTTATATATTTTTATATAAATATTTATATATTTTAAACGTCTCGAGAACTAAGTCTTTCCAAGACTTACTAATTTCCGACATTAGACGAAACTTAATAAGCTTAATTTCTTCGCTTCTTTTAAGTTAACAACTTACCGTTGAATCGTTCGGTTAACGATTCGGTAGAGCTCGGTGACACGTAGCTTAGTTACCGCTTTTGTTTAGAAACTTATTAGATATTCCGTGTTAGGAATGTTGTAGAATGCACGCTAGCGAGTCTCGTCTTGGAAACGACATCACGATGTCGTATATAGCTAGCTTTGCACAAGACAATTCAGGTGAGTTCATAACCCCACCTTTTACAGTTTTACATTTTGTAAATGTTTTCGGGGTGGAAAGACATGCACGTTTTTCAGAAACATACAAGGCTTTCGATAAACAAAGATTGCATATTTTATACAAAGCACGCTTTTGCAAGAATATACCAAGTTTTCGAATGAATGAAAACTCACATTTCTAAATCATGTTACGAACGGATTTCAAGGAACTCAAACGGTTTACGAATGAACTTTATACTAAATATACCGGTTTTTACAAAACAAATGCGTATTATCGAAATGTGATTATGTAACACCCTAAATTGTACATGACAAAAGTCGCAGCGGAAAACACGAACCATAAAATTTCTTTCTTTATAAATACCTCAACTTATTTAAACTTTAACTTTAACATAACTCTTATTCATAAATCCGTCATCCTCTTATTTACTAGTTAAAAACATAACTTATGGATGCTACATTTTACATTCAACGTCCCCGTACAATCTATCTTCTGACTCGATCTTCGATCTCTAATCTTTGTGATAATTGCCCATTATCCGTACAACCTGCATTCACCACATACATACATAACATTAGCACACATTAATAAACAAGATTCCTTCGCGTATACAACACATTTCGTCAGCTTTCAAGCTTTAAGCATGTCATCTGCGTATTCACTTCCTGTTGATGCTTCATTGATGTACCTGCATTACTTTTCATTCTCAAAGTACACCATTAATAACGTTAACTCCCAACGTCTCCAAATCATAATTACCTACGTACTTACATACGTACATACATACACACATACATACATACACCTCTACATTACATACGTACTTACATACATACATACGTACACATCTACATTACATACGTACTCACATACATACATCCATATCTACATTCGTACATATCTTTCCTACAACATTACATACATGCATACACTCGTCTATATCGTTATACATACATACATACTCATTACATGCCTTCACACAACCCACGTACATGCATATCTTCGTACATTTTCGCTTTCGTGTATATATGTTCTACCTACATACACACCTACATACATACCTAAGACATACATACGCATATACATACATACATACATACCTATCCACATGTGCTAAAAGGGCTTTTCGGGAGCTTAATGAACCATTGGGTCGAAAAACGATGCACCGGGATGCGTTACTGATCAATCGGACGTACAAAACAAAGAAAACGGAGAAGGGGAAAAGACAACCCGTCGCCGACGGGTTCCATGACCGTCGGCGACGGCCTCTTAAATCGCCCGTCGCCCGAAATCATCCGTAACCAGTCAGTTAGGCCGTCGGCCAGTTTCGAACATTTGAGAGCCCGTCGGCGACGGGGGTGGGACCCGTCGGCGACGCCCTCTAGAAACACCAAATTTCTGCAGATCCGGTTCGTCGTCCGTACGCACTAATACGCGCGTAACTTTTGAACCGTTTACCCGTTTAACCTCCCGTTTCTTCCTACATGCTTGTAAATTCACATTCTATCATATAAACTTATAATCCCACCTCCGGATCAAGGAAATTCTTAACTTACATGCATTCGGCTTATTATCATATTCTAGTTATTTGACCCGTACGTGCATTTATCAACATAATCTGTTTATTTGACCTCAAACTCATATGAACTTAATAATTTCATTGACGCCTATCATAAAAGATTAAATTCTCGGATGCCTAGCATCCTCTTAACCCATTTTCGCTTAAAAGCTCATTTTTGACCCGTTATGGGTATTTGTGCATTAAATGGTCTATGACATAACAAGACCATACTCTACGCTTTCACACATGACCAACACATTACCCTAATCGGTTCACTTGTTTCCAATAGACATTCAAGGTCGTTTGCCCGATATACTTATCAAGGGCGTTTTTGTCAATTTCGCTCTATCCTTAACAACAAAGGAATTCCTTACATAAGTAACGAATCCTCCTATTTAGCTAAAATTCTTAATCACACATACCTTGCTCGGATAAAAGCTAAGATCCGTTTAATACTCATTGACATCATACAATTCATTCCTAATTGACCTCAATTATCACATTTAGTTAAAATGCATATAACTTTACATAAACAACTAAGAAGTGATTACGGAATCACTTACCTCATGCATCCGTGTTCCCATTCGTTCCTTGCCACTTCTTGACCCGTTAGCCTTCCGTGCCTGATTCCGTCTCGACATGACTCCTATACTTCCATGTCATCGAAATCACGCTATCATTAGCATACTCATTTGTACATGATAACAATCGTATCAATCCCATATTTCACACTTAACTTTCATTAACCATTTCTAACAAACATAACTCATATAATCATGTCCGTATACGTTTAACTCATGTGACTCATTATGTCATTACATTTAACACGGATTGCTATTACATGTACCATACGACTTCTCATCAACCTACATTTACGACAACGAGTCAACTCATGTTTCTTATACTTAGTTGACTTTCAAAAGTCAACTACCAACCATACATAACTATCGACTTATCAACATATTCTCGTAACATCATAATCGACTATACGGACGACACTATATACATTTTATCATTCACTTGATGTACGTACTACCTTTTAAGCATAACGTACAACTTATTCATACACAATCTTCTAAATTCATACATAGTTCATCAAATGCTTCTACAATCCAACATGGGGTATTTAGATTAAACATCAAACATGTTATCATCACATTTTATTCACTTCATCTAACAACAATTCATCATTTCTTATCCCATATCTTTAAACATTCACACACGTGTATGATTCCAAACATTATTAACATACGTGAATCATCAATTTACATTACATCATCTAAAACCCACTTCATAACTACTTGTTAATCACTTACAAGTGATCTAATCTTAAGTTCTTCATAATTCATCATTCATTTGATATATGTACTACCTTGTAAGCATAGTGTACAACTAGTTCATGCATATCATTCTAATCTCATACACAATTCATCAATTTCTTCCTCCTAATCAACATGATTCATACATGCATAAACATCAAACATACTAGTATCACATTTCTTTCAATTCTTCTAACAAGAATACATCATACAACTCAAAATACATCAATATTAAGCAAGAACTTAGACATAGATGATTTACCCATGTCATCATCTTCACCATAACAAACGGGTTTCACCCTTAAACATCAAATTAACCTAATTCATGCATAATCCATGTTCCCAATGATGATTCTAACACATACTCATACTCAATTTCATACAAATTCGTGATTTACATCATAACCCGCTTCATGCATAATCACCAAACTAGCTTTTAAAACATACCTTGCGATCCCCACGAAGAGGTGATCATTAATCCGTGTTTATTCATGAATTTAGACCTTGATTTGCCCTTCAATTTGATGATCCTTCATGTTTAGGGTTTTGAGCTCTTATGGAGCTCCTGCTCTTCTAGAACACACGTACGTGTGTGTGTATTTGTGTGTGTTTTTCATAAATAATATTCAACTTTCATTTTACCCTATTTTAGTCCCTCAAGTTTGCCACTAAATAATATTGGCACAACTATCATCCTTTAATTACTTTTTACCATATTCCTAACTAGGTTAAATAACCTAGTCACTTATTTCTTGATGTACCATATCGTAACATTTAACGAATATAAAAATTCGGTTTTGGGGTGTAACAGATTAATTTTTATGACTAGGGGAAGTTAGCCTTAGAGGCTGGGGAGGTTCAGCCTTAGAGGCTGGGGTAAAATACATGTTACAATTATTACAGACATTTACAGACATTTACAGGCATTTACAGACATTTACAGGCATTTACAGACATTTATTTATACATGGTATGGTTAGCCTAAGGAGGGTTTACTACTAGACTAGATCATGTGAAGGGTGGGCACAACACTTGAGGCCATTAATCCTCATTATAGGACCGAGGGACACAAGAGTGATAGATCTATTTGGGTGTAGCGAGCCCACACCCGTGAGGCCGGGGCGGCCCATAGAGGTGACTGTGTCTTCCAGCCGGAAGCCCGGTAACAAATTTGCTAGGTTTGAGTTTCCCTGCACCTTTTCACACATACCGGTGGCTTTGCAACCCATTGGTGATCTCTTTTTCCTTAATGCTACATACCAGGGACTTTTATTCATACATGAAAGGTTTATACATACTCACAGAAATACTTGATTTATACAAATTAAATACCATGTTTTATACAAATTCAAAAAGCATAGGATTATGCGGGCATGAAGTCAAAGTCAGGGTGGGCATTGACGGTTATACGAACGTTACAAATACGAGACTTTACAAATACATGGTTACAAATACAACGTTTCCATATAACTTGGCAAGAAAATGATTTCTAAATTCGTTTTCTCAATATTATTTCACAAACCGGTTATTCAAAAGATTTATTTCAAATCTTTTACAAACAAACTATGAACTCGCTCAACTTTATGTTGATTTTTCGCATGTTTCTTTCTCAGGTTACAGTTCTAAGACAAGGCACGGTTGGAATAGGAGAACCATTGAGGATTCGAGTACTTAGTGGGCGTTCAATTCCTAAAAGACTTAGAATAATTGCTTCCGCTGTGCAATGAAGATACCAGTCCAGTCACGCCAGCTCTGATAATTTCGGGGTGTGACAGATTGGTATCAGAGCTATAGGTTACAGCGAATAAGGTTTTCTGTAGGAATACCTAGGCTCTAACCTCACTTTTCTCTGGGACTTAGATTATTAAGACGTTGAATACGTGCAGAACGCCTAAGACTCGAATATGGTCTCCAACCGTTGCCGAAAAACAAACAGTCAAAATTTTGTTTTCTAACATACGCTAAAGTGGTGTTTTTTACACGATACACAAAACAGTCGCATACAGTAAACAAAACTTTGAGAGTTCAGTGAAACATGCATTTAAAGACCTTCGAAAACTTATTTTGAAGTTCATTAAAGGTCAACACGTAGGAACCTCGAATATTAACTCGGGCAGACACTATTATCCATATTGTCTATGATATTTTAACTTCCCGAGCAGGCAGCCTACGCATAACGACACACTAGTGCACAAGAATACATGAAAGTCAAATTCTACGTCAATGGATGTCGGAGTACAGCACATTCTACGCGAAAGTAACGCTAGTGCACAGGTATACGTGAAACTTAAGCTATACAACAACGGAGGTTGAAGTACGACACATACGACTATCGAGGCGAGGCCTTTGAAAAGACACGATGCCGCAATTCAACGACGACGCTAGATTCCTGTCAGCAGGAGAACTAACGATCAGGAAACGACAACATGTCACGCGATCCTGCAACGACACGAATCACGCCAGGGAGAAGACGTATTTCTTCACATTCCCCCTATCTCATTAACGAAGAATACGATATGTTCAACATTCCATGGTAATGTCACCTAACAACCGGTCATCACATGAAACCCCAGGTAAAGTCCTTAAATTTCTTTTATAGAAATTCTGATTTTTGCATCTAATGAGTAGATTTTCACATCTCTACTCCTCTTAAGGGTCATTGTATCACGATCATTTCTTTACAAGTTACATACATGGTTTTTCGTTGTGACCATGCCGAAAGTTTTCTTGTCGATACATATATTTATTATCGGATTGCGCTAAAACCGAGTTCAATTGTTTGAACTTGTCCATTACACATATTCACTTCAGAGCATCATATTCAAAATTCATTTTAACAAGTGTTTCATTTGTTCCGAGTCGAAGTAAACTTGTTTGGCATTCGACTCCATTAAATTGTTTGTTGATTTCGACACCTTGTGGTGGTATTTTCACTTATTTGAACCTTGCGCTAAACTCGTTTACATATCTTATGCCCGGATTTAATTATTTATTTATTGATTTAGATTAAATCCGCTTTGATTTACCACATTACAACAGTCTTAACACAATCGTGTGTTAAGATAATGGTACACAAATTTATGTCATATTTCAGTGTACCTCTTAACGGTTCTTTCAGCATCGATCAAACATTTTGTGACATTTATTGCTCTTTCATTCTCGATCGAAAAACGTTAGTTATTTGTTTCATTTCCAATCGAAAATCCTATGACATTTGTTTGAAACAAACATTCACATTTACTTCGTTGAACCTTTCATCTGATTTGAACCACGGTGAACTTGTTTGATCACCGCTATTATTGAATTGCTTTAATCACTACGACACCTTGTGGTGTCGGAACGAACTTGTAGCTTGGGCTAATCATATGATTGAGCGTTTCATGCAAAACAACAGGTGATACTTGTTCGATCACCGCTATATTCGAATTGCTTCTTTCACTGCGACACCTTGTGGCGTCGGTATAACTTGCAGCTTGTGCTGATCACGATCGAGTGTTTCATGCAAACTAGTACATTTGAGAATGCTGATTCTAAGTTCGTCCAGTGGATGTTATTGCTTCTAGAACTCATTTACTCATTATAAACGTTATATGGAATTCGATTGGTCGAAGTTCCTGTTTATTGTTGGATCCCTGTTGACTTGGTCACGTTAGTGACGGTATCTATACATCTTGTTTCCTTTAACATCAACTTTTGGAAACACATCTCTTTTAAACCGTTGGGTTCTTATTATTGAGGAATGTCATTAAATTCACATGATTCGAATAAGTATTGTTTTGATTACGCGGCCATTCACTTTGTTATTATTCGGACTTACCTGCGAACAACACAATTCTGAGGAGATAACATAGTCTAAATTTCGAGGACGAAATTTCTGTAACAGGGGGAGAATGTGACAACCGGTGATTTACGGCACCTAATTACGTGATTAACAGATGATTAACGTGACAATAACTAGTGTTTACAGCGCAAATTAACTTAATTAGGCCTTTGGAGTGCCTTGAAACGGCTAACCAACTTTACGGGGCGTGAACAGTGGTTTACGGAAAAATCTGCTGGATGGTAAGTGACAACGGATTGAAACCGAACAGAATACTGACAACGCCGACAAATATTAAATTTTTACGATATATTTTAGCTTCGTAATTAAATTTTAGTGACTACAGTCAAAATCAGATCGAAAAATGGATTAAAGACGGCAACGATGTAATTTTTCACGAATATTACTGTTATCAACGCGCGAACGCGACTACGACGAATACCGACATTATTTTTAACCCTGAAATGTTATTGGCTACGGTGACTTCGGTTTTAAAAGGGCTCCGTAGAAAATTACAGGCCACTTGCACATGGGATGGGCTTGTGGGCCCTGGGCCCAAGCCCAAAACCCACAAGCCTAAACCCGCACATAATATACTAAATATATTAAGATCTCTAGAAGATCTACTCAAGACTTATAAATCTATACAAAATCTATAGAAAATCTACACAATCCCTGCAAATCTAAACAAAATCCTACAAAAGATTGTGATCTCATAATTTGGATCTACACAAGATCTCCACAAGGTTTCTATATAACACTTCACTTTCTTCACAATACATACAATCTGAATACTCACACATATGAGAACCTCCATTTCTTCAACCCTCAAAATAACATCACAGAGAACTTCATTTTCCATTTTCTTTGAAACCCTTAACACACCTACTAATGCTCAATCTTCATCTCTCTTTCACCTCACTCGAGCCCCTCTCCCCCTCGATGAAGAACCGCCGACCACCGCTATGGGTGGCGGCGTCGATGACTACCGGTGGTCGGTGACGGGTCCGACCGGTTAACCGGCGACCACACCAACCGACACCCTTACTTCCTTCCTCTGTTTCAGTTCCGACAACAGGCCCCCCTGTTACTTCGTTCAGCAACGGACCACCACCACCACCGTCGGGTGGTGGTGAGCGACGGTCAGGCGGCGATGGTACAACAAGAGAGAGAGATAGACAGAAGGAACATAAGAGAGAGAGAACCGGTGGCGCGTGGTGGCGCGTGGCGACGCATAGCGGCGTGACATCAGAGAAGCGAAAGAAAGAGAGGGGAACCGAGTGAAAGAGATAAGCAGTACGACGGAGGTGGTTGTCGTCTGTTTCTCCGGCGACAGGTGGCCGACGGCGGCGGTGCTATGTTCACCGACGAGTTTGACGGTAAACCCCCCCTCTCTTCGTTTATTTTTTTTTCTTCTCCCTTTCTTTCATTCTTTTTGTTTACTGCTGAAGATTATTGAAGAAGATGGATTTGTTGTGTTGAAAGTGATGTTGATTTGCTGATTATTCAACATGTTTTTGGTTCAGTTCAGAACTTTTGGGTTTGGGTGACGTCTCGGTTCGGGTATCACAGTTAGCTTTGGTTGGGTCTCGCGATTCGTGGTTTGGTTCAGTCAAAGCCAACAATTCGGTTCGGGTCTCAGATTACGGGTCAGAATCGGAAGTGGTGCGATTGACTCGGTCAACTCAGCGAGTCGACTCGGTCAACCCTTTTTGGCGTTTCGACATTAGAAACTTGGTAAAAGTTAACGGCGGTTTAATAGTTATGTTTTTATATAGTTTTAGTTTATGTCACGTGAAACGAGCTTGAACCTAACGGATTATTATTTAGATTTCATTTTTGTCGCTTTTACAAAGGTTATTTATACTTACTATTGAACACTGATTGAATTTTGATAAAATAACGACAACTTGCGTTGTCGGGGTCGTCTAAAAACAGAGGAAACTCTGCCCGTTTTTCGAGAAAATACGTAAAGCTAAAACACGTTTTATCATAAAACGAAACTATCGGATCCAAACAATCTTCTATGAAAACAAATACAAATATACATTTACTTTCGACGACATTACATAACCTACAAAGCATGTTCATAACATTTCGACAAACTGCTTTACAAAATAACAAAACTTGATGGTTTTATAAAATAAATATATTTAGTTATATTTATTTCCAAACAACGAACAATTCGGATTCTTTTCTAAATAAATATAGGTTATATATTTATTTCAAACAAATCCTTTTATAAATAAATATAGTGTTATATATTTATTTCGGATATTAAGCAACACGACGATTCTTTCATTAAAATAAATATAGTTTATATATTTATTTTAGATATCAAACGACTCGTATTCCTTTTATAAAAATAGATATAGCTTATCTATTTATTTCAAATATCCAACGACACGAACTCGCTTTTGTAAAATAAATATAGTATATATTTATTTTAAACATGCAACGACTAGACGAAATTCTTATAAAATAAATATAACTTTTATATTTATTTTAAACGCCTAAACGGCATATACGTATATTTTTGGCAAACATACACAAGACGTGATATGTATAATACAAATTATTATATATTATTTTCATACGAATACTCGATACATACACGTACGACATCTCGAGACGACTAACGCGCTTTTATCGATATATTTATATATTTTTATATAAATATTTATATATTTTAAACCTCTCGAGAACTAAGTCTTTCCAAGACTTACTAATTTCCGACATTAGACGAAACTTAGAAAGCTTAATTTCTTCGCTTCTTTTAAGTTAACAACTTACCGTTGAATCGTTCGGTTAACGATTCGGTAGAGCTCGGTGACACGTAGCTTAGTTACCGATTTTGTTTAGAAACTTATTAGATATTCCGTGTTAGGAATGTTGTAGAATGCACGCTAGCGAGTCTCGTCTTGGAAACGACATCACGAAGTCGTATATAGCTAGCTTTGCACAAGACAATTCAGGTGAGTTCATAACCCCACCTTTTACAGTTTTACATTTTGTAAATGTTTTCGGGGTGGAAAGACATGCACGTTTTTCAGAAACATACAAGGTTTTCGATAAACAAAGATTGCATATTTTATACAAAGCACGTTTTTGCAAGAATATACCAAGTTTTTGAATGAATGAAAACTCACATTTCTAAATCATGTTACGAACGGATTTCAAGGAAATCAAACGGTTTACGAATGAACTTTATACTAAATATACCGGTTTTTACAAAACAAATGCGTATTATCGAATTGTGATTAATTTTTATGACTAGGGGAAGTTAGCCTTAGAGGCTGGGGAGGTTCAGCCTTAGAGGCTGGGGTAAAATACATGTTACAATTATTACAGACATTTATAGACATTTACAGGCATTTACAGACATTTACAGGCATTTACAGACATTTATTTATACATGGTATGGTTAGCCTAAGGAGGGTTTACTACTAGACTAGATCATGTGAAGGGTGGGCCCAACACTTGAGGCCATTAATCCTCATTATAGGACCGTGGGACACAAGAGTGATAGATCTATTTGGGTGTAGCGAGCCCACACCCGTGAGGCCGGGGCGGCCCATAGAGGTGACTGTGTCTTCCAGCCGGAAGCCCGGTAACAAATTTGCTAGGTTTGAGTTTCCCTGCACCTTTTCACACATACCGGTAGCTTTGCAACCCATTGGTGATCTCTTTTTCCTTAATGCTACATACCAGGGACTTTTATTCATACATGAAAGGTTTATACATACTCACAGAAATACTTGATTTATACAAATTAAATACCATGTTTTATACAAATTCAAAAAGCATAGGATTATGCGGGCATGAAGTCAAAGTCAGGGTGGGCATTGACGGTTATACGAACGTTACAAATACGAGACTTTACAAATACATGGTTACAAATACAACGTTTCCATATAACTTGGCAAGAAAATGATTTCTAAATTCGTTTTCTCAATATTATTTCACAAACCGGTTATTCAAAAGATTTATTTCAAATCTTTTACAAACAAACTATGAACTCGCTCAACTTTATGTTGATTTTTCGCATGTTTCTTTCTCAGGTTACAGTTCTATGACAAGGCACGGTTGGAATAGGAGAACCATTGAGGATTCGAGTACTTAGTGGGCGTTCAATTCCTAAAAGACTTAGAATAATTGCTTCCGCTGTGTAATGAAGATACCAATCCAGTCACGCCAGCTCTGATAATTTCGGGGTGTGACAGATAATTTTTTTTTCTGTCACACCCCGAAATTATCAGAGCTGGCGTGACTGGACTGGTATCTTCATTGCACAGCGGAAGCAATTATTCTAAGTCTTTTAGGAATTGAACGCCCACTAAGTACTCGAATCCTCAATGGTTCTCCTATTCCAACCGTGCCTTGTCTTAGAACTGTAACCTAAGAAAGAAACATGCGAAAAATCAACATAAAGTTGAGCGAGTTCATAGTTTGTTTGTAAAAGATTTGAAATAAATCTTTTGAATAACCGGTTTGTGAAATAGTATTGAGAAAACGAATTTAGAAATCATTTTCTTGCCAAGTTATATGGAAACGTTGTATTTGTAACCATGTATTTGTAAAGTCTCGTATTTGTAACGTTCGTATAACCGTCAATGCCCACCCTGACTTTGACTTCATGCCCGCATAATCCTATGCTTTTTGAATTTGTATAAAACATTGTATTTAATTTGTATAAATCAAGTATTTCTGTGAGTATGTATAAACCTTTCATGTATGAATAAAATTCCCTGGTATGTAGCATTAAGGAAAAAGAGATCACCAATGGGTTGCAAAGCCACCGGTATGTGTGAAAAGGTGCAGGGAAACTCAAACCTAGCAAATTTGTTACCGGGCTTCCGGCTGGAAGACACAGTCACCTCTATGGGCCGCCCCGGCCTCACGGGTGTGGGCTCGTTACACCCAAATAGATCTATCACTCTTGTGTTCCTCGGTCCTATAATGAGGATTAATGGCCTCAAGTGTTGTGCCCACCCTTCACATGATCTAGTCTAGTAGTAAACCCTCCTTAGGCTAACCATACCATGTATAAATAAATGTCTGTAAATGCCTATAAATGTCTGTAAATGCCTGTAAATGTCTGTAAATGTCTGTAATAATTGTAACATGTATTTTACCCCAGCCTCTAAGGCTGAACCTCCCCAGCCTCTAAGGCTAACTTCCCCTAGTCATAAAAATTAATCACATTTCGATAATACGCATTTGTTTTGTGAAAACCGGTATATTTAGTATAAAGTTCATTCGTAAACCGTTTGAGTTCCTTGAAATCCGTTCGTAACATGATTTAGAAATGTGAGTTTTCATTCATTCGAAAACTTGGTATATTCTTGCAAAAACGTGCTTTGTATAAAATATGCAATCTTTGTTTATCGAAAACCTTGTATGTTTCTGAAAAACGTGCATGTCTTTCCACCCCGAAAACATTTACAAAATGTAAAACTGTAAAAGGTGGGGTTATGAACTCACCTGAATTGTCTTGTGCAAAGCTAGCTATATACGACTTCGTGATGTCGTTTCCAAGACGAGACTCGCTAGCGTGCATTCTACAACATTCCTAACACGGAATATCTAATAAGTTTCTAAACAAAAGCGGTAACTAAGCTACGTGTCACCGAGCTCTACCGAATCGTTAACCGAACGATTCAATGGTAAGTTGTTAACTTAAAAGAAGCGAAGAAATTAAGCTTCTTAAGTTTCGTCTAATGTCGGAAATTAGTAAGTCTTGGAAAGACTTAGTTCTCGAGAGGTTTAAAATATATAAATATTTATATAAAAATATATAAATATATCGATAAAAGCGCGTTAGTCGTCTCGAGATGTCGTACGTGTATGTATCGAGTATTCGTATGAAAATAATATATAATAATTTGTATTATACATATCACGTCTTGTGTATGTTTGCCAAAAATATACGTATATGCCGTTTAGGCGTTTAAAATAAATATAAAAGTTATATTTATTTTATAAGAATTTCGTCGAGTCGTTGCATGTTTAAAATAAATATATACTATATTTATTTTACAAAAGCGAGTTCGTGTCGTTGGATATTTGAAATAAATAGATAAGCTATATCTATTTTTATAAAAGGAATACGAGTCGTTTGATATCTAAAATAAATATATAAACTATATTTATTTTAATGAAAGAATCGTCGTGTTGCTTAATATCTGAAATAAATATATAACACTATATTTATTTATAAAAGGATTTGTTTGAAATAAATATATAACCTATATTTATTTAGAAAAGAATCCGAATTGTTCGTTGTTTGGAAATAAATATAACTAAATATATTTATTTTATAAAACCATCAAGTTTTGTTATTTTGTAAAGCGGTTTGTCGAAATGTTATGAACATGCTTTGTAGGTTATGTAATGTCGTCGAAAGTAAATGTATATTTGTATTTGTTTTCATAGAAGATTGTTTGGATCCGATAGTTTCGTTTTATGATAAAACATGTTTTAGCTTTACGTATTTTCTCGAAAAACGGGCAGAGTTTCCTCTGTTTTTAGACGACCCCGACAACGCAAGTTGTCGTTATTTTATCAAAATTCAATCAATGTTCAATAGTAAGTATAAATAACCTTTGTAAAAGCGACAAAAATGAAATCTAAATAATAATCCGTTAGGTTCAAGCTCGTTTCACGTGACATAAACTAAAACTATATAAAAACATAACTATTAAACCGCCGTTAACTTTTACCAAGTTTCTAATGTCGAAACGCCAAAAAGGGTTGACTGAGTTGACCGAGTCGACTCGCTGAGTTGACCGAGTCAATCGCACCACTTCCGATTCTGACCCGTAATCTGAGACCCGAACCGAATTGTTGGCTTTGACTGAACCAAACCACGAATCGCGAGACCCAACCAAAGCTAACTGTGATACCCGAACCGAGACGTCACCCAAACCCAAAAGTTCTGAACTGAACCAAAAACATGTTGAATAATCAGCAAATCAACATCACTTTCAACACAACAAATCCCACTTCTTCAATAATCTTCAGCAGTAAACAAAAAGAATGAAAGAAAGGGAGAAGAAAAAAAAATAAACGGAGAGAGGGGGGGTTTACCGTCAAACTCGTCGGTGAACATAGCACCGCCGCCGTCGGCCATCTGTCGCCGGAGAAACAGACGACAACCACCTCCGTCGTACTGCTTATCTCTTTCACTCGGTTCCCCTCTCTTTCTTTCGCTTCTCTGATGTCACGCCACTATGCGTCGCCATGCGCCACCACGCGCCACCGGTTCTCTCTCTCTTCTGTTCCTTCTGTCTCTCTCTCTCTCTTGTTGTACCGTCGCCGCCTGACCGTCGCTCACCACCACCCGACGTTGGTGGTGGTGGTCCGTTGCTGAACGAAGTAACAGGGGGGCCTGTTGTCGGAACTGAAACAGAGGAAGGAAGTAGGGGTGTCAGTTGGTGTGGTCGCCGGTTAACCGGTCAGACCCGTCACCGACCACCGGTAGTCATCGACGCCGCCACCCATAGTGGTGGCCGGCGGTTCTTCATCGAGGGGGAGAGGGGCTCGAGTGAGGTGAAAGAGAGATGAAGATTGAGCATTAGTAGGTGTGTTAAGGGTTTCAAAGAAAATGGAAAATGAAGTTCTCTGTGATGTTATTTTGAGGGTTGAAGAAATGGAGGTTCTCATATGTGTGAGTATTCAGATTGTATGTATTGTGAAGAAAGTGAAGTGTTATATAGAAACCTTGTGGAGATCTTGTGTAGATCCAAATTATGAGATCACAATCTTTTGTAGGATTTTGTTTAGATTTGCAGGGATTATGTAGATTTTCTATAGATTTTGTATAGATTTATAAGTCTTGGGTAGATCTTCTAGAGATCTTAATATATTTAGTATATTATGTGCGGGTTTAGGCTTGTGGGTTTTGGGCTTGGGCCCAGGGCCCACAAGCCCATCCCATGTGCAAGTGGCCTGTAATTTTCTACGGAGCCCTTTTAAAACCGAAGTCACCGTAGCCAATAATATTTCAGGGTTAAAAATAATGTCGGTATTCGTCGTAGTCGCGTTCGCGCGTTGATAACAGTAATATTCGTGAAAAATTACATCGTTGCCGTCTTTAATCCGTTTTTCGATCCGATTTCGACTGTAGTCACTAAAATTTAATTACGAAGCTAAAATATATCGTAAAAATTTAATATTTGTCGGCGTTGTCAGTATTCTGTTCGGTTTCAATCCGTTGTCGCTTACCATCCCGCAGATTTTTCCGTAAACCACTGTTCACGCCCCGTAAAGTTGGTTAGCCGTTTCAAGGCACTCAAAAGGCCTAATTAAGTTAATTTGCGCTGTAAACACTAGTTATTGTCACGTTAATCATATGTTAATCACGTAATTAGGTGCCGTAAATCACCGGTTGTCACATTTGAATGCCCTTCTTGGGACGTCGGTGCCTGGGAAACAAAGCTAAAGAACCTCAGCGGCACTTCTTCCAAACCAGCTGCCGAAGGATCTTCCAAAGCAGTTGAAAATGCCTCCAATGCCGAGAGGAATGCTGAGGCGGATCCCGAGACGAATGCTGCTGAAATTACCACGAACGAAGAAGGCGCTGCCCCCTAAAGCTTATTTCCTTTTGTTTGAACAATTTTATGTCTTATGAACAATTTTTATCAAAACAATTTGATAGCCGAAGGTGGATGGGTCCTGGGTTTCAGGATGTAGCCTTTGGTTATCAACTAGTACCGTTTATTTCAAATAATTTCATCTTTCATTTTTCTTGCTATTACTTTCTGTCTTTCTTATTACAGACCTTAGTTTTGCAAAATATACTCAGTGATATATTACAAAAACTTTAAATAAAACTTCAAAAAATTCAATCAATCTTCATAGGAAAGACAGTCCACTTTCCAAAACCTGTTTTGACAATACTTGTTTGATCAAAGTTTCAAACTAGTATCAGTTTCAAATATTTTAATCAAATATCCTGAAAAGTATTTTGAAAATATATTTTGAGAATATATCCCGAGAATTTATCCTAATCAGGATGTTTAACCTTTTGCCAAACATAGTATTGTCAAAAACTTAAATAACGTTTACAAAGGAAAGATCATACCAGGAATAGGGTATAACCCTATTCTCAAACTTCAATCCCTTTGCAACTCTTCCAATGAAGATGTCCTCTGTCTGAGACACTTAGTGTATTAGGTCTGAGCCTTATCCTTTGAGCTTTACACCATTGCTTCAGTAGGAATGTCCCCTGTGTACAATGTCTTCAAATACTTAGAAATCTTTTGGATATCAGTTCCAATTGTATAGACAATTTTTCATGTTACAGGGGTAAAACCCAAGAATGTACTGGAGATAAATCCCTTGTATTCTGGGGGAAATCCCAAATTTTCGTGCGCTACAGGCGGGAGTATATAAACTCCAAGACTTAGAAAGGTGAAAACCTTTAAACCTTAGAGAGTATGAAAATACCCTTTCGTGAGAGAGGGTGATCAATCCTCATATACCTTTAGGATTCAGGACATAGCCAACAGTAACGAAATTGTCAGCCACTTTTACATGAACTGGTCCCGCTACCTTGAACTATTCCCGAATAACTTGCGCTCCAGGCGGGGTGTTTAAACCCAATTCAGAAGAAAGGTGAATACCTTTAAACCTGTGAAGGGATCAGGATCCCTTATACGTGAGAGAGGGGGCCAATCCTCTAATCTTTCGAAGTATCCTGAGTGTGTATCCTGGAGCTATATCCCGAAGCATATACTGCAAAACATCTTCAAACTAAGATGGGTGTTAGCTTGGCTAACACCCCTCCGATGCTTAAGTCAGTATTGGGTTTCAAAGAGTAAATTAAACCAAACATATTTAAAAGAGATAGAATTCATACCATCCTGAGTTAGAAATTAAATTCTAAACTCACTTGAAATAAAGCTTAAGGTGTATAGCATTCCAAGATCTCGGCAGCATATCCCCCTCCATATTCTTGAGTCGGTATGCACCTTTTCCTGATTCTGATTCAACCTCATATGGTCCTTCCCATTTTGGAGCCAGCTTTCCATCAGCAGGATTAGTAGTATTTTGAAAAGCCTTTCTTAACACCCAGTCACCAACTTTGAACCTTCTGGTCCTTATATTCTTGTTATATGCTCTGGATATCCTTTGTTGATACGCTGCCATCCTTAACTTTGCTGCATCTCTTGTCTCATCGTTAGTATCCAACTCCTGGCATAGGACTTCAGGATTCTGTTCAGGATTCCTGAGGCTGGATCTTGCTGTAGGTATCACCTTTTCTGTCGGGATTACTGCTTCTGCTCCAAATACTAAGGAAAACGGGGTTTGACCAGTTGCATTTTTTACCGTCGTTCTATCAGCCCACAAAACAAAGGGTAATTCTTCTGCCCATCTTCCTTTCTTGGCCCCTAATCTCTTCTTCAAGTTGTTGACAATTATCTTGTTTGAGGATTCAGCTTGTCCGTTTGCTTGAGGATGTACCGGGGTGGATGTAATCATTTTGATTCCCCAACTCTTGCAGAAGTCAGTAGTCCTTTTACTTATAAATTGAGATCCGTTGTCACAAATTATCTCAGCTGGTATTCCAAACCTAGTCAGGATATTCCTTTTTATGAAGGATACCACTTCCTGATCTCTAACTTGAACAAATGCTTCTGCTTCAACACACTTGGAGAAATAATCCGTCATTGCTAACATAAAAACCTTTCCTCCTGGAGCCTTTGGAAGCTTTCCCACTTTATCCATACCCCACTTCATAAATGGCCAAGGGGAAACAATAGGATACAATGGTTTAGCAGGCTGATGTAGTATGTTACTATGTCTTTGACAGGCGTCACATCTTCGAACATATTCTGTGGCATCTCTCCTCATTGTCGGCCAATAATATCCTGTCCTTAATACTTTTGAGAATAATGACCTGCCCCCAGTATGGTTACCACAATCCCCTTCGTGTATATCCTGAAGTACTTCTTTGGTTTCAGGATCCTCCAAGCACCTCAGATATGGTCCAGCAAGAGATTTCTTATACAAAACATCATTTATAATAGCGAATCATGATACCTTCATCCTAAAGGCTTTAGGATTCTCATTCTTTGGGATGTATCATTCCTTTAGATATCTCATGATTGGAGCTGTCCAGGACTTAGGATCCTCCTCAAGATAGTCATCATCAGGATCCTGAACACTTATTACTTCCTTATCCTGAGGATTTGTCGCAGGATATAGGATATGTAATATTGGTATCCGGGTTCCTTCCGGTATCCTGACCGATGATCCCAGATTTGCCAAGGCATCAGCTTCAGCATTATCTTCTCTTGGTACCTGTTCAAGTGTAAATATATCGAAATATCCTGCTAATTTTTTGAGAATTTCGAGATACTCAATTAACTTCTCTCCCTTAACTGCATAGGATCCATTAAAATGATTAGTGACTAACAAGGAGTCAACATATACTTGCAAATTTTTAATATTCATATTTTTAGCCAACTCTAATCCTGCAATTAAAGCCCATATTCTGCCTCATTATTAGTAGCAGGAAATTCACACCTAATAGCCTGGGGTAATATGTCCCCCTGTGGCGATTTTAGTAGTATACCTAAACCTACACCTCTTACGTTAGATGCACCATCAGTATATAATGTCCAGCATTCTAAGTTTTCTCCTAGCTGCTGTACTTCTAAATCTACTTCGTTCTGAATGTCACTACTAAAATCAGCCACAAAGTCAGCTAAAGCCTGAGACTTTATGGCATTTCTAGGTTCATATACTAAGTCATAAGCACTCAATTTCACTGACCACTTGGCCATCCTACCTGATATCTCTGGTTTCCTAAGCACGTTTTTAACAGGATAATTGGTTTTAACATGAATCCTATGTGTCTCAAAGTAATGTCTAAGCTTCGTTGATGCCATAACTAATGCTAGTATCAATTTTTCTAAATGAGAATATCTAGTTTCAGCATCTAATAGACTTTTACTAACATAATAGACAGGATATTGCTGACCTTCATGGTCCTTTATAAGAACGACACTTACAGCATTCCCTGATACATCGAGGTATAGGGATAGTGGTTCACCATTTTCAGGCTTCATCAATAGAGGTGCAGTTGAGAGATATCGCTTCAAATCCTGCAAGGCTGCTTCATGCTTTGCTCCCCATTCGAACTTCTTGTTCTTTTTGAGGATATCATAAAATTCCTTGCATTTTTCCGAGGATCTTGAAATAAATCTGTTCAACGCTGCTACTCGGCCTCTATTCCTCTTTTAGTCACCATATATCCTAGAAACTTTCCTGCTCCCACTCCGAAATGGCACTTAGCAGGATTTAGCTTCATGTTGTATTGATCCAGGATATCAAATGCTCCCTTGATATCTTGGAGGTGATCATCAGCCTTTCTAGATTTCACCACCATATCGTCAATATATACCTCCATGGTGTCCCCCAGCTTATCTTTGAACATCATATTCACCAATCTCTGGTATGTTGCACCTGCATTTTTCAAACCGAAAGGCATAGCAGTATAGCAATAAATACCTGTTGGTGTCATGAAGGCAGTATCCTCCTGGTCCAAAGGTTCCATTTGAATCTGCTGAAATCCTGAGGATGCGTCCATGAACGTTAACATCTCATGCCCAGCAGTAGCATCCACCATTGCATCGATATGAGGAAGAGGGAATGGGTCTTTAGGACAAGCCTTATTCAAGTCTGTGTAATCTACACAGACCCTCCATTTCCCATTTTTCTTCTGTACTACGACCACATTTGCCAGCCATCTCGGAAACTTGACTTCTCTGATCATTTTGGACTTTAACAATCTTTCAACTTCCTATTGGATGATTATATTTCGTTCAGGAGCAAACTTCCTTCTTTTTTGTTGAACAGGCTTGAATGACCTGTCAATTCCAAGCTTGTGAGTAATAACGTCTTTGGATATGCCTGTCATATCCTCATGCTTCCATGCAAATGTCGACATCCTGCACTTCAAAAAGTTAGTTAATTGTTCTTCAATATCCTGAGGGATATTGGTTCCTACGAGCACCGAGATATCAGGATTATCCTGATCCAGGATAACTTTCTTCATATCCTGCTCTGAAGCCTCCACAATATCCCAGGCCCGCATCTTTAATTGCTATGCTGGATTGGGCTTGGTTGAGGATTTCATTGAGGATGAGTAGCATTCCTTCTCCTCCTGCTGATCACTATCAACCTTGACAACCCCCCAAGGGGTAGGGATCTTGATGCACTGATGATAAGTCGATGGTACAGCCTTCATATCATGGATCCATGGCCTGCCTAGTATGATATTATAGCAGGACAGGGAGTCCACCACACAGAAACGTTGTATCGAGTTGACCCCTTCAACATATACTGGTAACTTTATCTCCCCTACGGTATTCCTAGCTTCTCCACTGAAACCAACGAGCACAGTGGACTTTGAAGTAATGTCCATCGGAGATACATTCATCCTCTTCAATGTTTCCAGCTGAATTATGTTGACGGAGCTACCATTATCAACTAATATCCTGCGTACAAAATGGTTAGCAACATATAATGTTATTACGAGAGCATCATGGTGAGGATCCTGAACAGTATCCCTGTCATCACTATCGAAAGTGATCACTTTATCGGTTGTAAGGGTAGTTATCCTGGCCGGTTTGTCTCCCCTTTCAGTCTTTGCTTCCTTTGCATGTCTCTTGGCCGCAGAATACGAAGTCCCACAAATGTCGGATCCCCCCGAAATAAAGTTAATTATTTTGGCATCTGCTGGGGGTGATGCTGCTCTTTTAGGATCCTTCTCAGGATCCTGCCCTTTATTCTTTTTTCTTCCCAGCAAATCCTTCAGGTATCCCTTGCTTAACAGGTAACTTATTTCTTTCCTTAGAGCAATGCAATCCTCGGTCACATGTCCGAAATCTTCATGGAAGGCACACCACTTGGATTTATCCTTCCAATCAGCTTTCTGCTGGTTCTTTCGAGGCCACCTAGCTTTGTCTCCTAAACCCTGCATAGCATACATTAACTCAGGTATATTAACAGAAAAGCAGTATTCAGATAATTCAGGATATTCTTCAGGATCCTCGTCTTCAACAGCATTCACTTTCTTGTTATCATTTCTACCATATGGCTTGGAGCGATATGGTTTATACGAGGATTCTGATTTCTTGTTGGTCGATTCGTAGGTTGAGGTAGAATTTATCCTCTCTTGCATCTTTTTGTCATCTTCCAAGCGGATATATCTCAAAGCCCTGTTACGAGCTTCGTCGAGATTCCTGCAGGGATTCATTACAAGATCCTGATAAAACTGAGAATCCTTTTGTAACCCCATCTTGAAAGCTTGCACAGCTATTGCAACATTAAGATGTGGGATATCCAAGGATTCTCGACTGAACTTGTTCACATAATCCCTCAAGGATTCCTGAGGTCCTTGAGTTATCCTGTAAAGGTCACTCGTTAGTTTCTCAAAACTCCGACTACAAGAAAATTGACTGTTAAATAAATTAACCAAATGAGCAAACGAAGTAATTGAGTGAGGAGGAACATTCAACAGCCATTTTAAGGCTGATCCTGTCAAGGTAGAACCGAAACCCTTGCATAAGCATGCTTCCTTGAGATCTGGAGGGATAGGATTGATTTCCATCCTCTCCCTATACTGGGCAATATGCTCTTCAGGATCCGTAGTCCCATCATACAGTTTCATGTTGGGGGTCTGAAATCTTTTTGGGATTTCAGCATCACAGATAGGATATGCAAAGCGGGATATCCTGTGGCTGTCTTGAGATACTTCCGGAATTGGCTGGACCACTCTAGGTACACTGGATATCATGTCCTTCAATTTCTGGAGCTCCCTGGTAAATGTTGACGTCATACCTGCATCCTGCAAAGACCCATTGTTGTTAGTAGCAAGAATATTATTATTTGACACATTACCGGTCTGAGGATTCTGGCCATATTCTGGAGCATATTGTGACAACCCGAGTTTCCAAGGTTTCTACTCAACTTAATACTCGTTCACAAAGCATTGGTTATATACGTGATGTGCATTATAAGTGCTATGTGATATGTATGTGTATTGTATGAATATTGTGATGTGGGTTTAATGATGTGATATGTATGTGTATTGTGTGAATTATGTAATGTACAATCATAACCCTCACAAGCTGCTCAACGAAATCCAAAAGGATTTCGCCATAACCCTCCGACGAAATGAGGTGATTTCCCCGGCCCAGTTCTGTCAAAAGCCCAGTCAGGGCCCAACCTTTCATAACTTCCGTATAAACAAATTTAGGCTACGTAAACGGTTATTAGAAAACCCTAGGTCTCTCTCTCCATAGTTGTGCGACGGTAACAGGAGACCCCCCTTCACACTCGAAGCCTTCCAATCGTGTCCTCTTAACTTCGGTTAGTTTTTATTTATGAAAAGATATATGTGCTGTGTGTAATTGTAATCATGAATGACTGTTGCCTTGTAAATATCGATGGTGTGCATGTGATTGTCAAATAAACAAGTAATTGTTATGTGCCTATAGATTAGACATAACATGCTATTGTGTGGTCATGTGATGATAGTAGAAAACAATGATGATATTAAATCAGTCATGTGCATGTAATCAGACTTTTAATCGGCCCAATCATGCTATTGCATTCAATAGAATTGTAATAGGTTGTCAGATCAACTATCACGGTTCAATAGAATTGTAATAGGATTGATGTTTGGTCAAATAGCAACATGAAATCTATCTACATTTGTCGGCCATGGTGGATTATTTTAATGATGATTTTATGAATAGACCTAATGAGTCTAGATCACTGATCATATTAGTTGATGATTGATGAGCATGTTAATCGAGTGTTGTATGATTTATGTGTTACTGTTTTATAAATACATCGGGGATTTGATTGAATGATTTAATGATTTGGTAGGATTGAATAACTGTTACTGATCATTAGGGTTCTTGAGGAATCGGTTGGAATATGGTTGTTTTGATCGATTATTGGTTAAGTTGAAACTGGTTAGTTGTTGATTGTTAACCATGAAAATAGGAAACTGTTTGATTGTTTTGACCGATTTAATGTATGATTGGTAACTGTTGATTTCCTATAAATGATATGCATAATATCCGGATAATAAAACTAATCGCACAAGACACCTTGGTCGCACAAGAAGTCCATTCGCACAAGACGATCTGATCGCACAAGATGTCTTCAGTCGCACAAGACGTATTGGATCGCACAAGCTGTTTATTCGTTTACTTGTTTGGGCCGTATGTATGTTGGATCGGCCTGTTATTTGGGCCGGGTGTTTAACTGAATCGCACAACATGTTGTGGATCGCACAAGACTGTGCTGAACGCACAACATGTTGGGCCGCCTGTTTATTGGGCTTTACCTTTGGATCGTACAAGTATCAGATGTTATGTAATTGACTGCTAATATGTTAACGTGCATTGTGTGTTTGCCATGATCTATATGTGTTAATCACCTGCTAGCTTATGTGAGACTTATGTGCACTACTTGAAACCAAAACCTGACTTGTATGGTAACCATGTTAGGATGTGGTTGACCACTAGTAGCTAGACTTGACCTTTCTGTGTATCTGCCGAGCAAACCAAGGTGAGTTCACACTAACCAAGGCATGGGATTCCCGGTGGGTTGGGAATGGGATTGAATAACTACTCGTACAACCATTACTATTAAACTACTTACTACTGTCCTCGGATTGAAGGGCACGTACGTAAAACCTACGTACAGTTATACTTATTACTGTCCTTAGATTGAAGGGCACATACGTAAAACCTACGTACACGACTATAAGACCATCAACTCTATCAAATGAAGTCCCTCATTTATCGACTTAATCGCCGAGGCCTATGGCGAGCGGGTCATTAGTTAATAGCGCTATTAGGTTTAACAAACCTCACACTGTGCTAGTCGGACGGGCGTGTACTAATGGACTATGGGCAAAGGGTCAATGCTGATAGACATTGACTTAGGGCACCTCTTACATTTTCGTAGCAGTCGATACGCATGGTCTAGTAACACATGGGAAGCCCCCACTAATCATCGCAAACATGCCTGGATTGGCCGCGATACGAATTAATACGATACATGGTTTACAAAACGAACATACGATTTACGAAATGAATACTATAACCAAACAACCAACTGTGAACTCGCTCAACTTTGTTGTTGATTCGTTGCTACATGCCTTGCAGGTCAATAGGTACTTATGGAGCTTGCACAGGGAGGAACGGTCGTCGTGGGACATGGCAGTGTGTGCCATGCTACGAACATTACTCTATTTCGTATTTAATACTTTCAATGGGTTTTACAATTATGCTTCCGTTAAACACTTAACTATGCTTTGGTTTTGAACACCTTTCATATTGATTGGTGGAATTATGTTTACTTACATGCTTGTTCAATATGATTGGTGGCTGGATCCTGGTCAGTCGCGCCTCCAAGCGGTGATGCTCCGCGTTTGGATTTTGGGGGTGTGACAGATTGGTATCAGAGCCATTGGTTATAGAGAACTTGGTTTTAATAAGGGAAAACGTTTATGTTAAAACCAGACTATAACCTGTACAGTGCTCTACTATCCACAACGACGCTTCACTCCACGTGCATGGCTCGACATTCTAGGTGATATAGTTTATGTTTTATTGCCTACTTGCTAGATTACATAGAACCATGCTCATGGTATGCTTAGATAAACGTAGCAACTATAGTTTGAAAGCACAAGTGTGCTTGCTTCCTTCTGTCACTCCACACTTATACACATTCGCGACACCTTTCCTATTTGTGTTTCCTTCGATGTGAAGATCATGAATGGACGTGTGAACCTAACTCAAGCCAGCTGACGGCTCTTATCAAGGAACAAGTTACGGCAGCACTCGCAGCCGCTTAAGCAGGAGGTATAACCTGCTATTCCGAACTTAACCTAGGATGTTAGATCCTACTCTCATGACCCAACTCTCGCGTTTAACCCTGTCTCTTCTTCCTCGCGCAACAAGGTCAGAACGCTCAGCCACCTGTATGTACATTCAAGATGTTCATGGACTTTCGTCCTAGTACTTTCAGTGGCATTGAAGGGGCCGTTGGACTCCTCCATTGGTTTGAGAAGCACGAGTCAGTCTTCGAAACGTGTGAATGCCCCGAGGCTCGTGGGGTGAAATATGCCACTGGTATTATCGAAGGCACTGCGCTAACTTGGTGGAACGCGCAAGTTCAGATGCCGGGGTTGGCGGCTGCTAATGCCACCCCATGGAATGATTTTTAAGGAACTGATCAAACGTGAATACTAGTCGTGATGACATCCACAAGTTGAAAGTGGAGTTCTTTAACCTAAAGATGACGGGGTCAGAGATAGAAGCGTACACGAAACGATTCAACGAACTGGCAGTGTTATGTCCAACTATGGTGGATCCTCCCATCAAGCGCATTGAGCTATACCTAAAAGGCTTAGTACCAGAGATTCAAAGTCATGTGACTTCTGCTAACCTTGCAACCATCCAGGATATTACTCGTCTTGCTCAACGTCTCTCAGATCAGGCGGTTGAATAGAATAAACTGCCGAAACGTATTAATGCTGCTACAACTACTTCGGATGCCCCCAGTGACAACAAACGCAAGTGGGATGGAAATTCAAGCAAGGGTTCCACTTCGGTTCAGTCTCAGTCGCAGCAGCGAAAAACGAATGAGTACAAGAGCCCCAGGCAGCAGTCTTTTGGTAATCGAAGTCAGGGTGGATACAGGGGAAACCACCCTAAGTGCAATCGATGTAAATTGCACCACAACGGATCGTGCAACAAAGATCATTGTCAGAGATGCAACAAGCTTGGTCATGGAGCCAAAGATTGTAGAAGCTCACGTCCTGCAAACCAGAACCGACAACAGCAGCCACAAGCTCCACAGAATCAGCAGCAACAGTAGGGTAACGAGGGATGTTATCAGTGTGGTGCTGAAGGTCACTTCAAGAGACACTGCCCACAGTTGAACCAGAACCAGAATCAGAACCACAACAATAATGGAGGCAACATCGGGGGTAATAACAACGGCGATGGTGCCAGGGGTCGAGTGTTCATGAATGGTCAGGGTGATGCTAGGAATGACCCCAACGTATGATGGTTTCGACATCGTTATTGGTATGGATTGGTTATCCCAACACCAAGCAGAAATTCTTTGCAACGAGAAAATCGTCCATATTCCTCGCCCAGATGAAGAACCTCTATTGATTCTTGGTGACAAGAGTGGTGTTGTTGTGAGCATCATCTCTTTTCTTAAGGCTCAAAAGTGTTTGCGAAAGGGCCACACTGCTATTCTGGCTCTCGTTACTGACACCTCGAAGAAAGAGAAGAAGATAGAAGATTTTCCGATTGTACGCGACTATCCTGAGGTATTCCTTGAGGAATTACCTGGTCTTCCGCCTCATCGCCAAGTCGAATTCCAAATCGAGCTAGCTCCTGGAGTAGCGCCCATAGCTCGTGCACCGTATCGCTTAGCGCCATCAGAGTTGGAAGAACTCTCTACGCAAATACAAGAACTCTTAAATAAGGGTTTTATTCGTCCTAGCTCTTCACCCTGGGGAGCTCCAGTGCTATTCGTGAAGAAGAAAGACGGTACCTTCAGGATGAGTATCGACTATCGAGAACTCAACAAGGTGACTGTGAAGAATCGCTATCCTCTTCCACGCATCGACGACCTATTCGACCAGCTGCAAGGGTCGAATTACTATTCAAAGATTGATTTGAGATCAGGATATCACCAGCTGAGAGTCCGAGAAGAGGACGTCTCCAAAACAGCCTTTAGAACTCGATATGGACACTATGAGTTTTTGGTCATGCCTTTTGGGCTGACAAACGCACATGCGGTCTTCATGGACTTGATGAATCGAGTGTGCAAGCCTTACCTGGACAAGTTCATTATAGTTTTCATCGACGACATCCTAATCTATTCGAAGAGTCAGGAGGAACATGAGCACCATCTACGACTCATTTTGGAACTCCTTCGAACAGAACAGCTTTATGCTAAGTTTTCGAAATGTGACTTCTGGCTTCGCGAAGTCCACTTCCTAGGCCACGTGGTAAACAAGGATGGGATACATGTTAATCCATCCAAGGTAGACTCGATTAAGAACTAGCCTGCACCTCGCACACCAACGGAAATTCGCCAATTCTTGGGTTTGGCAGGTTACTATAGAAGGTTCATTAAGGATTTTTCCAAGATTGCACAGCCTCTCACCTTACTAACGCAGAAAGGCGTTGTATATCGATGGGGAAATGCACAGGAATTAGCATTTCAGCACTTAAAGGATAGACTTTGCAGCGCGCCTATTCTTTCATTGCCAGAGGGCACAGACGACTTCGTGGTTTACTGCGACGCATCAATTCAGGGTCTTGGTTATGTATTGATGCAACGGGATAAAGTTATAGCCTACGCCTCATGCCAACTCAAAGTTCATGAAAAGAACTACACTACACACGACTTTGAGCTGGGAGCTGTTGTTTTTGCGCTTAAGATATGGAAACATTACCTGTACGGTACCAAGTGCGCCATCTACACAGATCACAGGAGTCTAGAGCATATCTTCAAATAGAAGGAACTGAATATGCGACAACAATGTTGTGGCTGACGCCCTCAGTCGAAAGGACACTGCGCCTAAGCGTGTACGAGCTTTACAACTCACTATACAGTCTAGTCTTCCTTCTCAGATTCGAGATGCTCAGGTAGAAGCATTGAAACCAGAAAACATCAGGGCTGAAGCCCTACGCGGCTCAAGGCAACGATTAGAACAAAAGGAAGACGGTGCCTACTACGTAACAGGACGCATTTGGGTCCCACTCTATGGCAACCTACGAGAGCTTGTGATGGATGAGGCACACAAGTCTCACTACTCAGTACATCCTGGTTCGGATAAGATGTACCACGATACCAAAACTACGTATTGGTGGCCTAGCATGAAAGCTCACATAGCAACTTACGTTAGCAAGTGCTTGACTTGTGCGAGAGTCAAGATGGAATATCAGAAACCCTCAGGCCTACTACAACAACCAGAGATACCACAATGGAAATGGGAGCAAATTTCCATGGATTTTGTTGCTGGCCTGCCTAGATCTCAACGTGGTAACGATACTATTTGGGTGATCGTGGATCGACTCACAAAGTCTGCTCATTTCTTGGCTATCAAGGAAAACGGATAAGTTCTCCACTCTAGCAGAAGTATATCTTAAGGAGGTTGTCTCGAGGCACGGAGTGCCCACCTCTATTATCTCTGATCGTGACGCACGTTTTACTTCAGAACTTTGGCAAGCAATGCACAAGTCTTTTGGCTCACATTTAGATATGTGCACAGCTTATCACCCGCAAACGGATGGGCAGTCTGAACGCATCATCCAGACCCTCGAAGACATGCGTAGGGCATGTGTAATTGACTTTGGCAATGGCTGGGAAAAGCATCTGCCACTTGTAGAATTTTCGTACAATAACAGCTACCACACCAGCATTAAAGCTGCTCCGTTTGAGGCATTGTACGGGCGTAAATGCCGATCACCTCTTTGTTGGGCAGAAGTGGGAGATAGTCAGATCACTGGTCCAGAACTTGTGGTAGACACAACAGAACGAATAGCTCAAATACGACAACGAATGGCGGCAGCTCGTGACCGTCAGAAAAGCTACGCCGATAAGGGCAGGAAACCACTCGAGCTCCAGGTTGGGGAGCGGGTACTACTCAAAGTCTCACCGTGGAAGGGTGTGGTTCGTTTTGGCAAACGAGGTAAACTTAACCCACGATACGTCGGACCTTTCGAAGTCATCGAGAAAATAGGCAAGGTGGCCTACAAACTGAACTTACCAGCAGAACTCAGTGCAGTTCACAACGTTTTCCACGTGTCGAATCTGAAGAGGTGTCTGTCAGATGAGACTCTCGTAGTTCCTTTGAAGGAGCTCACTATCGACGAACAGTTACGATTCGTCGAGGAACCAGTTGAAATCACAGACCGGGATGTTAAGGTCCTCAAGCGCACTAGGATACCTCTCGTTCGAGTTCGTTGGAACTCACGTCGCAGCCCAGAGTTCACCTGGGAACACGAAGATCAAATGAAACACAAGTATCCCCAACTATTCACAAACAGTACAACCACTACTGAGGCCGAAGCTACGGAATTTCGGGACGAAATTCCAGATCAACGGGGGGAGGATGTGACACCCCAGGAAAAACCAGGAAAACCATGCAACTTAACTAGCTTCCTCAGTAACCGCACGCTAAATTTCGGGACGAAATTTCTTTCAAGTTGGGGATAATGTGACAACCCGAGTTTCCAAGGTTTCTACTCAACTTAATACTCGTTCACAAAGCATTGGTTATATACGTGATGTGCATTATAAGTGTCTATGTGATATGTATGTGTATTGTATGAATATTGTGATGTGGGTTTAATAATGTGATATGTATGTGTATTGTGTGAATTATGTAATGTACTATCATAACCCTCACAAGCTGCTCAACGAAATCCAAAAGGATTTCGCCATAACCCTCAGACGAAATGAGGTGATTTCGCCGGCCCAGTTCTGTCAAAAGCCCAGTCAGGGCCCAACCTTTCATAACTTCCGTATAAACAAATTTAGGCTACGTAAACGGTTATTAGAAAACCCTAGGTCTCTCTTTCCATAGTTGTGCGACGGTAACAGGAGACCCCCCTTCACACTCGAAGCCTTTCAATCGGGTCCTCTTAACTTCGGTTAGTTTTTATTTATGAAAAGATATATGTGTTGTGTGTAATTGTAATCATGAATGACTGTTGCCTTGTAAATATCGATGGTGTGCATGTGATTGTCAAATAAACAAGTAATTGTTATGTGCCTATAGATTAGACATAACATGCTATTGTGTGGTCATGTGATGATAGTAGAAAACAATGATGATATTAAATTAGTCATGTGCATGTAATCAGACTTTTAATCGGCCCAATCATGCTATTGCATTCAATAGAATTGTAATAGGTTGTCAGATCCACTATCTCGGTTCAATAGAATTGTAATAGGATTGATGTTTGGTCAAATAGCAACATGAAATCTATCTACATTTGTCGGCCATGGTGGATTATTTTAATGATGATTTTATGAATAGACCTAATGAGTCTAGATCACTGATCATATTAGTTGATGATTGATGAGCATGTTAATCGAGTGTTGTATGATTTATGTGTTACTGTTTTGTAAATACATCGGGGATTTGATTGAATGATTTAATGATTTGGTAGGATTGAATAACTGTTACTGATCATTAGGGTTCTTGAGGAATCGGTTGGAATATGGTTGTTTTGATCGATTATTGGTTAAGTTGAAACTGGTTAGTTGTTGATTGTTAACCACGAAAATAGGAATCTGTTTGATTGTTTTGACCGATTTAATGTATGATTGGTAACTGTTGATTTCCTATAAATGATATGCATAATATCCGGATAATAAAACTAATCGCACAAGACACCTTGGTCGCACAAGAAGTCCATTCGCACAAGACGATCTGATCGCACAAGATGATCTGATCGCACAAGATGTCTTCAGTTGCACAAGACGTATTGGATCGCACAAGCTGTTTATTCGTTTACTTGTTTGGGCCGTATGTATGTTGGATCGGCCTGTTATTTGGGCCGGGTGTTTAACTGAATCGCACAACATGTTGTGGATCGCACAAGACTGTGCTGAACGCACAACATGTTGGGCCACCTGTTTATTGGGCTTTACCTTTGGATCGTACAAGTATCAGATGTTATGTAATTGACTGCTAATATGTTAACGTGCATTGTGTGTTTGCCATGATCTATATGTGTTAATCACCTGCTAGCTTATGTGAGACTTATGTGCACTACTTGAAACCAAAACCTGACTTGTATGGTAACCATGTTAGGACGTGGTTGACCACTAGCAGCTAGACTTGACCTTTCTGTGTATCTGCCGAGCAAACCAAGGTGAGTTCACACTAGCCAAGGCATGGGATTCCCGGTGGGTTGGGAATGGGATTGAATAACTACTCGTACAACCATTACTATTAAACTACTTACTACTGTCCTCGGATTGAAGGTGTCCTCGGATTGAAGGGCACGTACGTAAAACCTACGTACAGTTATACTTATTACTGTCCTCGGATTGAAGGGCACGTACGTAAAACCTACGTACACGACTATAAGACCATCAACTCTATCAAATGAAGTCCCTCATTTATCGACTTAATCGCCGAGGCCTATGGCGAGCGGGTCATTAGTTAATAGCGCTATCAGGTTTAACAAACCTCACACCGTGCCAGTCAGACGGGCGTGTACTAATGGACTATGGGCAAAGGATCAATGCTGATAGACATTGACTTAGGGAACCTCTTACATTTTCGTAGCAGTCGATACGCGTGGTCTAGTAACACATGGGAAGCCCCCACTAATCATCGCAAACATGCCTGGATTGGCCGCGATACGAATTAATACGATACATGGTTTACAAAATGAACATACGATTTACGAAATGAATACTATAACCAAACAACCAACTGTGAACTCGCTCAACTTTGTTGTTGATTCGTTGCTACATGCCTTGCAGGTCAATAGGTACTTATGGAGCTTGCACAGGGAGGAACGGTCGTCGTGGGACATGGCAGTGTGTGCCATGCTACGAACATTACTCTATTTCGTATTTAATACTTTCAATGGGTTTTACAATTATGCTTCCGCTAAACACTTAACTATGCTTTGGTTTTGAACACCTTTCATATTGATTGGTGGAATTATGTTTACTTACATGCTTGTTCAATATGATTGGTGGCTGGATCCTGGTCAGTCGCGCCTCCAAGCAGTGATGCTCCGCGTTTGGATTTTGGGGGTGTGACACATATCCTGAACTCCTCACAGTTGACATCCTGACCGAGGAGGGTATCTCAGGGGTATGATTCTGAGAATGGCTTGGGACGATATTCCCCCTGTTATCCTCAGTGTAAACTGCGGAACTGAAGTTCAAAGCCCTAGGCTGTATAGGAGTGACAGTTTCTTCAGCAGGTCTACTTGGGCCAGATTTCAAGAGTTGTATTTCTCTCATCAGCATCCGATTAGTTTCCTGCTGCTGCCTCATCTGTTCCTGTACACTACCAAACAAATTCAGAATTTCATCATTAGATGCCAAAATAGGACCGGATCCCTGGGTACTGGGAGCAGGGATCACATCCCGAGCTACATGACTTTCAGCTCCGTGTGATGAAGCTTGCATTCTCGGAGGAGGAGGCGGAAGCACCGAACCAATTGTTGCAGAGGCTGTAGCAGACATGGTGGAAGAGCTCATGTTTGATCTCGAGGCCATTGAAAACAATTTAGAAAAAAGTTTTGATAATAGAAAACCGAGTAATGATTTTACTAAAGTTTTTAGCAAAAATAGCACCACTTGCCCCACGGTGGGCGCCAAATTGTTTTGGTCAAAAATTACCGAAGCAATTTAGTGATCAAATTAGTTAAGTGAGGTAGTGTGCTAGAAATATGTATGAAAAATATATTAACCAAGTTGATTATAAAAACAGTTTCAGGATACGGCTCAGGATATAGAGCTGTATCTGTGATCAAACAATGAGCAAAAAGGAAAAAGTTGACACGTGATGTACGAGGAAAGCCCTTGATCAATCTAGATCGCCGGCACAAAACCTCGGGAGCTGACAATCGCAGCTGCCTTGTTCTTCTATTGCTTTAAATACCAGGATACAGTGCAGGATGTGGTGCGGATCAACTATGTGTTACAATGTAATTCGAATACAAGTGTTGTGTGTAGTGTTTGCAGTGAGCTAGAGCAAAAGTGTTTGAAAGTGTGAAAGTTGCGTGCCTTAATCTGATCCGCCCTCATCTATTTATAGTAAAAGAAGTGTAACAAACTATCCTAATTAACCGGGATCCGGCGAATATTCCCCACTCGAACGTTGTAGACCTGGTCTTTCGGGTTCAACGTCTCTCCCATAACAAATATGCCCGAGTCTTGAGGAGAAGAAGTCCATCTGACCGTTAGTAACCCCCAGCCTTTAACCTGCACATGGTTAATTCAATCAACCTCAGGTTATCGCTCAGGATGTTAGCAATATCCCAGTCCAGTATCCTGGTCACAAATAAACAATTAAAAGCAGGATATTAGTCAAGATATATACGCTCAGAAAATGACCCATAACAATAAGGATAATATATCCCCTTTTTCTGGTTTCATTAAGGCTGGAGCCGGGGATAGATAATCCTTAAGGGCCTTGAGAGCATTTTCATGTTTTTCAGTCCATTCAAATTTCTTGTTCTTTCTCAGGATGTCATAGAATTCCTTGCATTTCTCTAATGACTTTGAGATGAACCTGTTCAAGGCTGCGATCCTCCCTGTCAATCTTTGCACATCCTTGGCATTGTCAAGAGACTTAATATTCACAATCGCCTTGATTTGCTCTGGACTTGCCTCTATGCCTCTTTTTGTCACCATGTATCCTAGGAACTTGCCTGCTTTCACACCCAAATGACACTTGGAAGGATTCAATTTCCTATTGAATTTATCAAGGATATCAAATGCTTCCTCCAAATCTCTAAGGTGATCCTCAGCTCTCTTGGACTTAACCACTATGTCGTCTATATAGACTTCCATTGTGTGTCCTATTTGTTCCTTAAACATCATATTGACTAGCCTTTGGTATGTAGCACCTGCATTTCTTAGTCCAAATGGCATAGCAATATAACAATAGATACCAGTAGGGGTTATAAAGGTTGTATCCTCTTGATCAGATGGTTCCATCTGAATTTGTTGAAATCCAGATGAAGCATCCATGAAATTCAACAACTCATGACCCACGGTAGCATCCACCATGGAGTCAATATGGGGTAATGAGAAAGGATCATTGGGACATGCCTTGTTTAAATCAGTAAAATCGACACATACCCTCCACTTTTCATTTTTCTTTTGAACAACAACCACATTGGCTAACCACCTTGGATACTTAACCTCTCTTATCATACCTACTCTGAGCAGCTTGTTTACCTCCTCCTGGATAATGGCATTCCTCTCAGGTGCAAACTTTCTCCTCTTTTGATGTATGGGTTTGAATGACCTGTCAATGCCAAGCTTATGAGTAATAATATCTTTAGAAATACCTGTCATGACTTCATGCTTCCAGGAAAAGGTAGTTTTTCTTTTCTTGAGGAAGGATACTAGATCCTGTTTAATGTCACTGAGGATCTCGGATCCTATGAAGACCTTGGATTCAGGATTCTGAGGATCCATCAGGATATCTTTCACATCTTGTTCTCTTGCCTCCAGGACATCTCTTGGAGGATGCTTTAATTGCCATTGCTCCCTGGGGCTTGAGGCTGGCTTCATCGATGAAGTATAGCAATTCTTGGCCTCTTGTTGGTCACTCTCAATCTTCACCACGCCCCATGGACTAGGAATTTTGACACATTGATGATATGTAGATGGAACTGCTTTCATGTCATGTATCCATGGCCTGCCAAGGATAAAATTGCAACAGGATAAGCAATCTATAACACAAATTTTTTGAAAAGAACTAAGTCCCTCTATGTAAATGGGAAGTTTAATGTCCCCCAATGTGTTCTTGGTTTCTCCACTGAATCCTACAAGAACCGAAGATTTTGGGATAATTTCTGATTCAGGGATGTTCATCTTCTTGAGGACTTCAAGCTGAATGATGTTTACAGAGCTTCTTCCATCTATCAGAATCCTGCGAACAAAATGATAAGATATAAACAATGTAATAACAAGACCATCATGATGAGGATCCTGAATATCCACACGATCATCCTCATCAAAGGTGATAACTTTCTCCTGTGTAACAGTAGACGTTCGGATGGGTCTATCCCCATTATCCATCTTTGTCTCTTTGGCATGCCTCTTGGCTGCTGAAAATGAAGTGCCATATATGTCTGATCCACAAGATATGAAGTTGATAAGTTGTGCATTAGCGGGAGGAGCAGGAGCTCTTTCTGGAACTTTTTCAGGATCCTGGATCCTTGACTTTTTTCTTCCAAGTAGCTCCTTCAAATGCCCTTTGCTTAATAAGTAACCAATCTCTTTCCTGAGTGCAATGCATTCCTCAGTGAGATGACCAAAATCTTCATGATATGCACACCATTTGGATTTGTCTTTTGTTGCAGCTGATTTATCACTCTTTCTGGGCCACCTTGCTTTTTCACCAAGATTCTGCATTGCAAGGATTAGTTCATTATTATCAACAGAAAAGCAATATTCAGAAATGGGAGGATAATCTTCATCATCCTCTTCTTGCTCCACTACATGCACGTTCTGATTATCAGACTTGTTGTATGATTTGGACTTGTTGTTCCTAAAGTAGGATCCTTGCTTTTCCTGCTTTGAGGATCCTGCCAGTCTTTCCTGGATCCTTTTATCATCCTCTAGATGGATGAATCTAAGGGCCTTGGTTCTTACTTCATCAAGATTCCTGCAAGGGGTCATGACAAGATCATCATAGAACAATGAATCCTTAAGTAAACCCATTTTAAAGGCTTCTACAGCCGTGACAATATCCAAATTAGGAATCTCTAAGGATTCTCTACTGAATTTAGTGATATAATCTCTAAGTGATTCGTTTTGACCTTGTGTTACCCTATATAGATAACTAGTTAAACATTCAAATTTCCTACTGCATGAGAATTGGTTATTAAACAAGTTAACTAGATTAGCAAATGAAGAAATAGAGTAAGGGGGAAGACTTAGCAGCCATTTAAGAGCTGATCCTGTCAGTATGGATTCGAAACCGTTGCATAGACATGCTTCTTTCAACCTCTCAGGAATGGGATTGATTTCCATCCATTCTCTGTATTGAGCTACATGCTCTTCTGGATCCGTTGAGCCATCATATAGCTTCATGGTTGGTATTTGAAACCTCTTCGGTATCTCTGCATCACAAATAGGTGGTGCAAAACGAGATATCTTGTGACTCCCATCTGGAATTTCAGGAATGGGCTTAACCACTCCTGGAACGCTGGATATCATATCCTTGAGCTTTTGTAACTCTCTGGCCATAACTTGGTTGATACCTGTACCCTTCACAAAGCCATGGTTAGCATTATAAGAATTATTCAAAGTGTTACCTACTGATGGATTCAGGTTTGTGATTCCAGATGTGAATCCATATTGGCGAGATTCTGGTATAATTGACTGACCAGATGAAGCAATCGTTTGCATAGGTATGAAGTCTCCCAAATGAATCTCTGAACTTCTGGGTTCTGCACTTCTTAAGGATCCTTGATCCTGAAAGATGTTGGATCCTTGATACACTGAAGTTGGGGGTCTCGGAGGATAAACCATGGATCCGTAAACCTGAGATGAGGATCCCTGAACCTGAGAGGAGGATCCTTGAACCTGAGAGGATCCCTGAACCTGAGAAGAGGATCCTTGAACTTGAGAGGATCCCTGACCCTGGAATGAGGATCCTTGAACCGTCTGCGCTCCCATATATCCTCCAGAACTGAAAAAGGATCCTTGATGCTGAGAGGAGGATCCTTGAGGCTGAGAGGATCCAGAAGGCTGAAAGTAGGATCCTTGAGCCTGAGTGATTGCCAACGATCCATAGCGTATACTCGACAATCCACCCTGGTATTGAGAGCCTGATGATGTGGAGTGCTGGGCTGTTATGGCTGGAGAATCAAAATTCCGTGATCTGGGCACCAATGGAGAGTGATCCTCCGCTGATCTCTTCAATTTCTTGATGTCATCAATCTCTCGAAGGATCCTGTCATTAGTTCTGTCATGCTGCTGCATGTGATCCTTCATCTGCAAAATCAAAGAATAAAGATCATTGTTAGTAGGACCAGAAGAAGCAGTGGAAGTTGGTTTTGGGAAAACGGGGGTTTGTTTCTTCGCATCATTCTCAGCATTCTTCTGGGATCCAGAAGGTGCAGGAGGCAGAGGCGGAATTTCTCTGTGAAGAGGTGATCGACGGCATGGAGCTTGAAGTGTTTCTTCCCTGGGAAGCCATGTGGTTGAAGGCAATGAACCGAAATGATTGAAATGAATAAAATTTATCAGAAAAGAAGCACCAATTGCCCCACGGTGGGCGCCAAACTGTTTTGGTCAAAAATCACACAAGAATAATGTAACCAAATCTGATTTTTGTGTGGTTAGATGCTTGGTTAATTGAACAAATGTATGAACGAATAGAAAATGAAATCAACGATGAACACCGAGATTTATACGAGGAAAAAGCCCTTGATTAATGAATGATCTCCGGCATAAAAAACCTCGGATGATGGAAACTACCGATCACCAAATGTATTGCAAAAACAATAATGATCCTTGTACAACTTCGGAAGAAATCAAGCTCAATACAATGGTTTGCTAGTGTGAGTGTGTGTATTTCGCCAATAACTTGCAGAGAGTTCGAGTGTTGTGTGTGCTTGCTAATTGTTCTATCTAATCAAGCTTGTTATCCCCTTATAAAAATAGAAATAAGCTAACAAACTAACAATCCGAAAAAGATGCTAGCTTTCCACGATCTCCACAACGGTCACGAAGGCCATGCACGCGTAGAATTAGAAGGCATATTCCCCTGGAATCTCGGCAAGACCAATTCCCATTTGAATACTCCTGCAAAACAAGTTCAAAGATAGTGGAAACAACCATTAGTATAAGGATAATAATGAGGATCCAAGATCCTTAATCCTGCAACGTCTTCTGAGGATCCTTAATTCAAAGAGAACTGAGGATCTGCGATCCTGGCTGCACTCACGGATCCGTGATCCATACATTATGAAAATCCATCCCTAACAACAATTGTCCCCAAAATATATCTGTTAGAATCCCAAATTCAAACGGATATATTTTAAATCTTATCTCTTGGATCGAGGCAATTAAGTTGATAAAACGGTTGAAATGACAAGCTGCAACTTCCCACGTGATATTTACTCAATACCCCCTATATCCAGCCTATATCTACTCGAATCATTTGCATTATGATCATAACACTCCGAGCAAATTTCAGGCATTCTTCTTCCTTTTCTTTTCTGTTTTTCTGTGCTAAGATCCTCCATGGCCAGCCGAACAAGATCCCAAACGGCAGACTCTATTCCTACCTTTCATGAATAGAATCTCCTAAAAGAACCCTCAAAGGAGGTGTGTTCGTATGATAATGCTGATATCGTAGCCCTACGAACTTCCTGTGCCTTCCCTGCCGGAGCGGTTATTCGTCCGTTCGACCGAGAGGTCCGATCGGACTTTTATTCCGATGAGTAGGTATGCTTCTTGGCTTACCCTTTCTCAATAGGGCTCCGATATCCTTTCCCATCCTTCATATCTCGCTTTTTCGAACTCACCGGTCTTAGTTATGCCCAAACCATGCCTATGGTCTAGCGTGTGTTTGTTACCTTGGACCAGATTAAAGCTCGTCACTTGCCAGACCTGTGTATCGAAGATCTCGCGATTGCATACCGTTTGAGGTCCCATGGTTCCATCTGATTCCTTATTTTTTCTACCTCCAAATATCCCCTCATTTTCAAAGATACCAAGAACGAGGATGATTGGAGACGAAAATTCTTTTTCGTAAAAGAGATTCCATCGACAAGGGTCTTGACATTCCCAAGAAATGGTTGACCTCCGGTAGGATTTAGGGTTTTAGGAATATCCCCAGTCGTATCCTGAAACTATATCTTGAACTGACATCCTGATATATTTATTTTCTTTTTGTAGCAAATTTCAAGTGTTGAATTAGAAGGAAGAATAAAGGAAATCTACCAGCTCCCGGAAAGTGAAAGGACCTTTACCCTGTTATTCATAAGCTCAAGCCAAAGATCAAGTTCCAACATGTCTGGTAAGCATAATTTTACAAGTTATTTCGTTTATCAAACTGATTATATTCTAAAAATATATAAATACTTAGTGTTTCTCCCCTTTTCACAGTGCCAGTCGTAAATCTTGAAGGCTTTCAACTTGTTGAGTTGGATAGCTATTCTTGCCCTGTGCAAGTCAAGCAGGAAGTGAATCCTAAACCAGCTGTCACGTCGAAACCCACCAGCTCCAAGGCCGCCGCTGCTCCCAAGCCTTCCACTGCTTCAAAACCACGTGGCTCCAATTCCTGCAAGAGGAAGGAACCAGAATCCCCTGCTGCCTCAGACGTCTTTCCATTTGAGAATCACGGATTCTTGGAGTCCAGCAAGTTCATGACTGGCTTCCTCAATCAGGTAGGTATCCTTGTCCTATATCCTGCACATATATGCTGATTATATATTTTGAGTACACATATTGATACCTGTTCACCTGATTGCAGGGTATTGAGCGGTTAGTGTTCCGATACAAGGATTCATGTGGTCTGAACAAGATGCTGGAAGCTAAGTTGAAGAAGGCAGAGACCACTTTCGCAGACCAAGCAGCAATCGCCGCCGCCAAGTCAGAGCATTACGAGGACAAATATAAGGCGATGATCTAGGAACATCAGGCTGCCCTCAAGAAGGTTACCCAAGAAGCCCAGGCCAAATATGATGCAACTCAGGTTCAGCACGAACAGGACATGGCTTCTTACCGGGAAGGTCTTAAGGGCTCCGTCGTCATCTCTCTCCTCCAAGCTAGGTTGAAAATGGCCTATGAGGCCAAGGCCATGGGCCTTGAATGCCCTTCATGGAATGTTGAAGCTTGGGAGGCGAAGTTGAGGGATCTCGGTGGCAATCCCATGGAGCATCCTATGAAGCCTGCTGTTGAGGAGCCTGCTAAGGTGGCCGAGAAGGTGGCTGATGCTGGTGGTGATGCTGCTAAGGATGCTGGGAAGGATGCGGGACCGGATGCTGGTGAAGATGCAATGGTTGAAGAAGGTGGTGCTGCTTGAAGGCAACGAAGTGGGCGATGATGGATATTCGTTCCTAGGCCGGAGCCCACTTTTTTATATGATTTATGGTAGTCGTTGAACAATTTAATTTCTTGTCTGTTAAACAATTTACTTTCCTGCACTTTAGAACAATTTGATGGCCAAAGGTGGAGGGGTCCTGAGTTTCAGGACGAAGCCCTTGGTCATCAATCACTAGTATGCTTTATTTTGAACAATATAACAGTCGGAGGTGTCACACCCTGTCTTTTGCGGAAGCGTATGATGTGTGACTAGCTTGTTATCATTGCATTCAATCGTAATAAACAACTACATGATCAAAACGATGTTCATCCATTTATGAAAATTTGAGTATTACAAACACTTGTTGTTTAAGTTTTCAAAACATGACCTTTGACAAGGTTACAATTCAACAAAAGTGGATGACATCTAAACTTGTAGTCTATTTCTAGTTATGACACTTGCGCCCGCGCCCAAGATCCATCCTGTCACCTGAAATACATGTAATTTTGGAAAACATCAACATAAAGTTGAGCGAGTTCATGCATTTTTGTATTTCACGTTTTAATACTTTGTATGAAAACATAGTATGTGTCATGTATAATTCAAGTCTTTCTTGAGTACCCCACGTACTCAAGTATAATTCCCGTTTTCTTGAGTACCCCACGTACTCAAGTATCATTCAAGTTTTCTTGTGTACCCCACGTTTTAAATGATTGTTTATACAAGGACATTAAGGCATGTGAGGACATATGGAGCATTAGTGTTGGCTCCTTTAAGGCATGTGAGCATATGGAGCATTAGTGTTGGCTCCTTTACTGTGTCGATTACCCTCGACTGTGTCGATTAACCTCGGCTGTGTCAATTTCCCTTGACTGTGTCGATTTCCCTCGACTGTGTCGATTTCCCTCGACTGTGTCGATTAACCTCGACTGTGTCGATTTCCCTCGACTGGGACACCGAAGCACTCAAGAGGTCACATAAGGACCATGAGTGGGGCTCGGCCGTACCCGTTAGATCTAACCCTCGTCCCTAATTAATGAATGTTTTTAATGGCTTGGTACTAGTTTTCACCAAGACTTTATGGCATTTTTAGTATTAAGTCTATGCTCACATTATCTAGTATTTCATAGGCATTTCATACCGTTTAAGTATTTGTACATGTATTCCACCCCCGAGAGTTATAAAACCAAAAACAGTTAAAGAAAAGGGGGAGCATGAACTCACAACTTTGCGTTCCTTGCGTCGTAAACTTCACCGGATTTGCTTAATTAACGTCGTAACCTATACGCGTTTTCTTAATGTTAGTCACTAGACTTGTGTCGCACAAGTACAGTCACTCTCTTTTGTGTATATATTCTTGTGTTAAAAATATTTTATATTTTTAACTAAGTATCTTACTTATATTATTTTCTCACAATAAATATAAGCTTTTTGTATTTTGCACTTTGCACCCGAATTATGTATCTTGTATGTTGTATGTGTATTTTTGTATTTTTACTCGTTACGAGTATCTCCAAGTCATATTATTTTTACTCTAAAAATAATATATACCTAGTTCACAAAATAATCACATAATCACACAAGCGATAAATATATATTCTAAATATATATTTAACAAGTTTTTTTTATGAAAATCCACCTCCGATGTTTGGAAATTTTGTAATAAAAATCATGGCGAAGTTTGTTTGGAAAAAAATTCAAAAATATATTCATAACACTTGTCACCAAAAATATTGTAAGTGTTATTTTCTGGAAAAATTTCGCCAGAGTTTCCTCTGTAACTGTAGGTGGCCACGCTTACTAGCGTATCATTTTCTTTTAAAATTCAACCAATCAATTTTTCCATCATCAAAATACCATCTTCAAATATCAAACTAGTCAAAATAAACACAAATCGCGCACACATGAACTTGCAAGTTGTGTAAAATTATGTAGTAACTCTTCAACACATTTAGTAGGTTTTTCCATCTCTAAAAATAAAGTCGGTTTCTTGGAAACCTTATTTTTAAAGAATATGAAGTTTTACAACTTCTAGTCGGTTTTTGCGAAAATTATTCCTTTGTTAAAACTTTTGTTACACTAGTGTCCACACACTTGTTTGTTCACAAAAACACCTCTATTTCATGAAAGATCCGGTTTTAAAACATGGTTTCGTCTTACAGTTGGTTTTTCGAAAATACCACTTGTAGATCTTTAGATCTACTAGTTTAGAACTTCATTTTACAAGAAAAATTCCTTTTACGCAAGTTCATGTTATTATGTAGTAGTGTTCATCATCTTGCCCTTTTTATACTTTAACATACACTAGTCCATGCTCTATGAACATAACCTAGCCGGGTTAGATGACGATCCGAACTACTACTAGCACAAAATAATCATCACAAAACAAGTTTAACAAGTTTTACACCATTACTTTCCTTTTATCCATTAAGTTCATCATTTTACAAGACTTTTAGTTGGTGATCTTTAGTGTTTATGATTTTTAGCCATTAAATCATCTATTAACCATCATAAACGAGAACAAGAAGATGTTTAGAAGCACTTACTACTAGCACAAGGCTAGGGGAGTTCAAGAGGACAAAAGAGGTGGATAAAAGCAAATGAAGAAGGTCCTTCAAGATCCGCTTGCACCGAGCTTCGTTAGTGGCCTTCTTACTCCTCAATATCACCTTGGAATGGATGGATGAGTTGGAAAATGAGGGTGGCGGTGGTGCTTGGTTGGGCCGAGAACAAGGGAGGGAGAGAGGGAAGTGAAGATGGAGTGATGAAATGGTGGTATTTATAGACCTTCCATATAGCATATTCCTAGCATATTCCTGGCATATTCCTGGCATATTCCTGGCATATTCCTGGCATATTCCTAGCATATTCCTGGTATATTCCTGGCATATTCATGGCATATTCCTGGTATATTCCTGGTATATTCCTGGCATATTCCTGGCATATTCCTGGTATATTCCTGGTATATTCCTGGCATATTCCTGGGTTTGCTGCGTTGTCTGCGTTTTGCAGTGTAAGCATTGTGTCGCGTAGGAACACACGGTACGCGCTTAAACTTGAAAAATAACGTTTTAAGCGTTTTAATTTATTTTTCAACACGAACCTGATTAAAATAAAATTTTAATCATAACAGAATATTTTTGGGATTAAATATTATCCGGGCGGCCGCCAACGTTCGTTTCGCAGTTTTGTCGTAATTAGTTCTGCACTTAAAGTGTGTTTCAGGTGCCTTTTAGTGCGTGCTTTAGCTTTCGCAACGACCATAAATTAAACCCTTATATGTACTCTTGGGTTTTAATGTACTTTTGTCGTCGGACCTACACCTAGGCCTCAATTCTAATGTCTGACTGCTTTCTACAGTTCTTTTGACACGATGTGTCTTACCGGTGAGTTTACTAATATTTTTGACGCAACGCTATCATAACGAAATTCTTGTAGCATATATCATGCATGAATTCACTAGTGTACGGAAATGTACGGAAAAGTGACGGTTGTCACAGGAGGCGGATGGGTCTTGGGTTTCAAGATGAAACCTCCAACTGTTTAAGTAAATATGGTTAAAAACTAATTGTGCTTTTGGTGGATGGGTCTCGGTTTCAGACGAAACCAAAAGCACAAACTTTTGCTATGTTAATAACAACCTAACCTTTTTTTTTGCCTTATCCATTGTTGTCCATTCTTACTTTGCAAGTCTTGTTGTGTGTTGTTTGATTTGAATGTAGTTTCAATTTTTTATCTTAGTATAATATTTCAAATATTCTGACCAAATATCCTGAGAATATATCCTGGTCAGGATGCTTATAAATATTTCATCAAGACTTTCGTCAAACATGGTTTCAAAAATTTAGACAATTTGAATAAGGCTTTTAAAGAATAAAAAGGAGAGATCATACTAGAGATAGAATATATTTCAACCCTTAAACTTCAATCCTCTTGCAACCTTTCCATCGAAGATGTCCCTAGTCTGGGAGACTTAGTAGACCAAGTCCAAGCTTGATCCTTTAAGCTTTTCACAATGCCTTGAGAGGAATGTCCCATGTGCATGTTGTTTTTATATACTTATGAATTTTTGTGCATCAATCCGATCACAACTGTTGTTATACTTGTATACAATTTTATTATTACAGGGGGTAAACCCTAAATATTCTGGAGATAGATCCTCAACATTCTGGGGATAAACCCTAAGTATACTAGGGATAATCCCAAATTTTCGTGCGCTACAGGCGGGAGTGTATAAACTCCAATACTTAGAAAGGTGAAAACCTTTAAACCTTAGAGAGTACGAAAATAACCTTTCATGAGAGAGGGTGATCAATCCTCATATACCTTTAGGATCCAGAATATAGCCAATAATAACGAAATTGTCAGCCACTTTTACATGGACTGGTCCCGCTATCTTGAACTATTCCCAGATAACTTGCGCTCCAGGTGGGGTGTTTAAACCCAATTCTAGAGAAAGGTGAATACCTTTAAACCTTCGAAGGGATCAGGATCCCTTAAACGTGAGAGAGGGGGCCAATCCTCTAATCTTTCGATTCTGAGTATACATCCTAGAGCTATATCCCGAAGCATATTCTGCAAAACACCTTCAAACTAAGGTGGGTGTTAGCTTGGCTAACACCCCTCCGATGCTTAAGCTAGTAATGGGTTCAAAAGAATAAATAAAATCAAATATATTTAAAAGAGATAGAATTCATACCATCCTGAGTTAGAAATTAGATTCTAAACTCACTTGAAATAGGCTTTGAGGTGTATAGCATTCTAGGATCTTGGCAATATACCCCCCTCCATATTCTTAAGCCTGTATGCTCCTTTTCCAGATTCCGATTCAATCTCATATGGTCCTTCCCATTTCGGAGCTAACTTTCCATCAGCAGGATTAGTAGTATTCTGAAAAGCTTTCCTTAATACCCAATCTCCAACTTGAAACCTTCTAGTCCTTAGGTTTTTGTTATATGCTTTGGATATCCTTGTTGGTATGCTGCCATCCTTAACCTTGCCGCATCCCTTGTCTCATCGACAGTATCCAATTCTTGGCATAGAGCTTCGGGATTCTTCTCAGGATCCCGGAGGTTGGATCTTGCTGTAGGTATCACCATCTCTGTTGGGATCACTGCTTCTGCTCCAAATACTAAGGAAAATGGGGTTTACCCAGTTGCACTTTTTACTGTTGTCCTATCAGCCCATAAAACAAAGGGTAATTCTTCTGCCCATCTTCCTTTCTTAGCTCCTAATATTTTCTTTAAATTGTTGACTATTATCTTGTTTGAGGATTCTGCTTGCCCATTTGCTTGGGGATGTACCGGAGTAGATGTGATCATTTTGATTTCCCAACTCTTGCAAAAATCGGTAGTCCTCTTACAGATAAACTGAGAGCCATTGTCACAAATTATCTCAACTGGTATCCCAAACCTAGTCAGGATATTCCTCTTTATGAAGGATACTACTTCTTGGTCTCTGATTTGAACAAATGCCTCAGCTTCAACCCACTTGGAGAAATAATCTGTCATTGCTAGCATAAAAACTTTTCCTCCTGAAGCTTTTGGCAACTTTCCCACTATGTCCATACCATTTCATTAATGGCCAAGGGGAAGCAATAGGATATAGTGGTTCAACAGGTTGATGCAGTATGTTGTTGTGCCTTTGACATGCATCACATCTTCGAGCATATTCTGCAGCATCTTTCCTCATCGTCGGCCAATAATATCCTGTCCTTAGCACCTTTGAGAATAACGATATACCCCCAGTATGGTTGCCATAATCCCCTTCGTGTATATCTTAAAGTACTTCCTTAGTTTCGGGATCCTCCAAGCACCTCAGGTATGGTCCTGCAAGAGACTTCTTATATAAAACATTATTTATAATAGTGAATCGAGATACCTTCATCCTGAAAGCCTTAGGATTATCATCCTTTGGGATGTGTCCTTCTTTGAGATATTTCATGATTGGGGCCGTCGAGGACTTATGATCCTCTTAAGGATACTCATCATCAGGATCCTGGATACTTGCTACTTCCTTATCCTGGGATTTGAAAAGGTCCACTGCAGGATATAGGATATGTAGTATTGGTATTTGAGTTCCTTTTGGTATTCTGACTGATGATGCTAAGTTTGCCAAGGCATCTGCTACATCATTATCCTCTCTTGGTACCTGTTCAAGTGTAAAAACATCGAAATATCCTGCTAATTTTTTTGAGAATTTCAAGATACTCGATTAACCTTTCACCTTTGACTGCATATGATCCATTAAAATGGTTAGTAACTAACAATGAATCAACATATACTTGCAAACTTTTAATATTCATATTCCTAGCTAATTCTAATCCTGCAATCAAAGAGTCATATTCTGCTTCATTATTAGTGACAGGGAATTCACATCTTATAGCCTGGGGTAATATGTCCCCTTGTGGCGATTTTAGTAGTATACCCAATTCTACACCTCTCACATTGGATGCACCATCAGTATATAATGTCCAGGATTCAAGGGTTTCTCCTAGTTGTTGTACTTCTAGGTCTACTTCATTTTGAATATCACTACAGAAATCAGCCACAAAATCTGCTAGAGCCTGAGACTTTATAACATTCCTAGGTTCATATACTAGATCCTAGGCACTTAGCTTTACTGACCACTTAGCCATTCTACCCGACATCTTAGGTTTTCTAAGCACATTTTTAACAAGATAATTAGTTTTAATATAAATCCTATGTGTCTCAAAATAATGTCTAAGCTTAGTTGATGCCATAACTAGGGCTAATATCAATTTCTCTAAATGTGAATATCTAGTTTCAGCATCTAACAAACTTTTACTAACATAATAGACAGGATACCGCTGACCTTCATGATCCTTGACCAAATCAGCACTTACTGCATTCCCCGATACTGCAAGATGCAGGGATAATGGTTCACTATCCCCGGGCTTCATCAATAAAGGTGCAGTTGAATGATATTGCTTTAACTCCTGCAAGGCTGCTTCATGCTTTTCTCCCCACTCGAATTTCTTATTTTTCTTCAGGGTATCATAGAATTCTTTACATTTCTCTGAGGATCTTGATATAAATCTATTCAAGGCTGCTACTCGTCCTGTTAATCTTTGTACATCTTTAATGTTGGAGGGTGACTTGATATCCAGGATAGCTTTTATCTGTTCCGGGCTTGCTTCTATCCCCCTTTTAGTCACCATATATCCTAAAAACTTTCCTGCCCCCACTCCAAAATGGCACTTGGCAGGATTTAGTTTCATATTGTACTGGTCCAGGATATCAAATGCTCCTTCAATATCCCGGAGATGATCCTCAGCCTTCTTGGATTTTACCACCATATCATCAATGTATACCTCCATGGTGTCCCCCAGTTTGTCTTTAAACATCATGTTCACCAATCTCTGGTACGTTGCACCTGCATTTTTCAAACCAAAAGGCATAGCAGTTGTTACGGGTGAAATTCTGAGCCCATATCCTGACACTATATCTTGATTTTATGATTACTGATTACGATTAGGATACCGGACCAGGATATTGGTAACATCCTGAGGAAGTATCCTGACTATTATTAATAATTTGCTTGTAAACGTTGGTTACAAGGGACTAACGTTCATGAGGACCAAGTCATCCTGAAGACCCGCTCAATTGGTTAGGATAAGGACGTTGATGGTTGAAGAATAGCTCTTGTAACGGTCAGCATTGAAGAAAGGCATATTTTATGGGAGTTACGGATGCTGGTCAATGCTATTAATGTTGTAACGGTTATAGGAGCTTAAATCTCGGATTTATAGTTAATATGCACGTGGAGAACGAGTTGAAACAGCCCCCCCAACGTTCAGAAGGGAATATTCTCAGTATCCCGGAATAATAGGGGAATATTCTCAGTATCCCGGATTTTTAGTATAGTTAGTTAATTCTTGTAACTATAAATAAAGATGTCCAGATCATAGGAAACACACAATTCGAGCTCTCTAACTCTCACACTCTTCTTTCCAGCAACAATCACATATTAACACTCATCACTTACAATCATTGTACCACTTAGTAGCGATCTGAGCATTATCCCGCACTGTATCCTGGTTATTCAAGCAATAAGAAGAACCAGGCAGCCGACGATTGTCAGCTCCCAAGGTTTTATGCCGTAGATCTAGATTGATCAAGGGCTTTCCTCATACATCACTGTTAGGGGAGGATTTTCCAATGATCAGTGATCCTCAATTACTGTTGGGCTTAGGGATCCTCAATTCTGTCTGAATTAGTGATCCTCAGAGAGTATTGTAGGATCAGGATCATGGATCATTATAAGGATCCTTATACTAACGATTTTCTGCTTTGAATATGATGTTGTTTTGCAGGAGTACGAGCTTGGACTTGGTCTTGGCGATATTCCTGGAGCATATTCCCTTTTTATTCCGCACGTGCATGACTAAAGTGGACGTTATGGAGTTCGTGGAGGACTTGCATGAAATGCGGATAGTTAGTTAGATTAGATATTTTCCATTTTTAAAAGGGGATAGCGAGCTAAATTTGAACACTTGGCTATTTTTAGCTTAACACACACACTCGTAACTGCTCTCACCAGCTCTCGACAATTCACTTGGCGATTACACACTTTTTGCACATTACACTATAGTGATCCTTGTAACTAGCTCGCTATCATCCAAAGTTGTAATAACTTGTTTGTTTAATCTGAGTTGGTGATCGGTAGTTTCCAACACCCGAGGTTTTTTATGCCGGAGATCAACTCTTGATCAAGGGCTTTTTCCTCGTATAAATCTTTGTGTCACTTGTTAATTTCATTTCTGAGTGATCCTTAGCATTGTTCATTGATTCAAGCATCACACCTCACAACAGAAAGTTTGGTTGCATTATCTTGGCTTGATTTTTGACCAAAACAGTTTGACGCCCACCGTGGGGCAATTGGTGCTTCGTTCTTGAGAAATTATTGTTCTGGTGATCATTTCGGTTCGTTACAATCAAGCAAATGGCTTCCTCAGCAAAGAACACATCAAGCTCTATGCCGGCGATCAGTTCTTCACAAGGCGTTCCTCCTTTGCCTCCACCACCTTCTGGATCTCAGAAGAATGCTGAAAATGCTGCGAAGAGACAAACCCCCATTTTCCAAAAACAACCAACTTCTTCTGTTTCCACTAATCCTACTACTAATGATCTTTTTAATCTGATTTTGCAGATGAGGGATCACATGCAAGAGCAGGACAAAACCAATAAACGGATCCTCCAAGAGATTGGTGATATCAAGAAATAGAAGAAATCAGTGGAGGATCACTCTCCTCTGATGCCAAGGTCATTGAATTTTGACACTCCAGTTGTAACTACCCTACAATCGACAGTTCCGGGCATCCAGTATCAAAGCGGTCCATCAGAAAGGCGTTATGGAACAGCAAATATGAGTCAAGCATTTGGCTCTCACTCCCAGCCTCAGGGATCCTATTTTCAGCCATCGGGATCCCTTTTTCAGCATCAGGGATCCTTCGTCAGCTCAGGAGGATATTTGGGAATGCACGCAGTCCAAGGATCCTCCCAGGTCCAAGGATCCTTCCCGGTCTAGGGATCCTCCCAGGTCCAGGGATCCTCCCAGGTCCAGGGATCCTTCCCGGTCCAAGGATCCTCCCAGGTCCAAGGATCCTCCCAGGTCCAAGGATCCTCCCAGGTCCAAGGATCCTCCCCGGTCCAAGGATCTTTTATGATTCCAGGATCCTTTCAGGTTCAAGGATCATCTCAACTTCAAGGATCCAACATCTTTCAGGATCCAGGATTCTTAAGAAGTATGCAGCTTCCAAGCTCGGATGTTCATCAAGGAGATTTCATACCAATGCAGACCATTTCTTCCTCTGGTCCTTCAATCATACCAGAGTCCCGTCAATATGGATTCACATCTGGAATTCCAAACACGAATCCTTTGGGAGGTAACACTTTTAATAATTCATATAACACTAACCATGGCTCTATGCAGGATACATGTATCAATTAGGCTATGGCCAGGGAGTTACAGAAGCTTAAGGACATGATATCCAGTGTTCCAGGAGTGGTCAAGCCCATTCCTGAGATCGCAGATGGTAGCCATAGGATATCTCGCTTTGCACCACCTATTTGTGATGCTGAGATACCCAAGAGGTTCCAAATACCTTCCATGAAGCTATATGATGGTTCGACGGATCCAGAGGAACATGTAGCCCAATACAGGGAGAGGATGGAGATCAATCCAATTCCTGAGAGGTTAAAAGAAGCATGTCTATGCAAGGGTTTTGGATCCACACTTACAGGATCTACTCTTAAATGGCTGCTATGTCTTCCCCCTTACTCTATTACTTCATTTGCTAATCTAGTTAATTTGTTTAATAGTCAATTCTCTTGTAGTAGAAAGTTTGAACGATTAACTAGTGATCTATATAGGGTAAAACAAGGTCAAAATGAATCACTTAGAGATTACATCACTAAGTTTAGTAAAGAATCCTTAGATATCCCCAACCTGGATATTGCTACAGCTGTAGAAGCCTTTAAAATGGGATTGCTTAGGGATTCATTATTCTATGATGATCTTGTTATGACCCCATGCAGGAATCTTGATGAAGTAAGAACCAGGGCCCTTAGGTTCATCCGCCTAGAGGATGACAAAAGGATCCAGGAGAGATTGACAGGATCCTCAAAACAGGAAAAGAAAGGATCCTACTTCAGGAACAACAAATCAAAGTCCTACAACAAGTCTGATAACCATAATGTGGATGCAGTGGAACAGGAAGAGGATGATGAGGATTATCCTCCCATTTCTGAATACTGTTTTTCTGTTGATAACAATGAACTAATCCTTGCAATGCAGAATTTAGGTGAGAAAGCTAGGTGGCCGAGAAAAAGTGATAAACCAACTGCTACAAAGGATAAGTCCAAGTGGTGTGCATATCATGAGGATTTTGGGCATCTCACTGAAGAGTGTATTGCACTCAGAAAGGAAATTGGTTACTTGTTAAGCAAGGGGCATTTAAAAGAGCTTTTGGGACGAAAGAAGTCAACGATCCAGGATCCTGAAAGGATCTCGGAAAAGGCTCCTGCTCCTCCAGCAGATTCACAAGTTATAAACTTCATATCCGGTGGATCAGACATTTGTGGTACTTCCTTCTCAGCAGCCAAAAGACATGCCAAGGAAACCAAGATGGATAATGGAGACAGACCCATCCGGACGTCCACTGTCACCGAGGATAAGATCATAACTTTTGATGAGGATGATCGTCTTGATGTTCAGGATCCTCATCATGATGGTCTTGTTATTACCCTGTTTATTTCTAATCATTTTGTTCGCAGGATCCTTATAGACGGAGGAAGCTCTGTGAACATCATTCAGCTTGATGTCCTCAAGAAGATGAATATCCCGGAGTCTGATATTGTCCCAAGATCCTCAGTCGTTGTGGGATTCAGTGGGGAAACCAAGAACACATTGGGGGACATCAAACTCCCTATCTATATTGAAGGACTCCATTCTTATCAAAAATTTTGTGTTATAGATTGCTTATCTTGTTGTAATGTTATCCTTGGCAGGCCATGGATACATGACATGAAGGCAGTCCCATCCACATATCATCAGTGCGTGAAGCTTCCTAGTCCATGGGGAGTGGTGAAAATTGAGAGTGATCAACAAGAAGCTAAAAATTGCTATACCTCATCAATGAAGCCAGCCTCAAGACCAAGGGAGCAATAGCAATTAAGTATCCTTCAAGAGATGTCTTGGAGGCAAGAGAGCAGGATGTAAAAGAAATCCTCATGGATCCCCATGATCCTGAATCCAAGATCTTTATAGGATCAGGGATCCTTAGCGACATTGAACAAGATCTAGTATCCTTCCTTAAAAGAAGGAAAACTACCTTTGCCTGGAAGCATGAGGATATGACAGGTATATCTAAAGATATAATTACTCAAAAACTCGGCATTGACAGGTCATTCAAGCCAATTCATCAAAAAAGAAGAAAGTTTGCACCTGAAAGGAATGCTATTATCCAGGAGGAGGTAGATAAACTACTTCGGGCAGGTATGACAAGAGAGCTTAAGTATCCAAGATGGTTAGCCAATGTGGTTGTTGTTCAAAAGAAAAATGGAAAGTGGAGGGTATGTGTCGATTTTACTGATTTAAACAAGGCATGTCCCAAGGATCCTTTCCCATTACCCCACATTGACTCCATGGTGGATTCTACCGCGGGTCATGAGTTGTTGACTTTTATGGATGCTTCATCTGGATTTCAACAAATTCAGATGGAACCATCTGATCAAGAGGATACAGCCTTTATGACCCCAACTGGTATATATTGTTATATTGCTATGCCATTTGGACTAAGGAATGCAGGTGCTACTTATCAAAGGCTAGTCAATATGATGTTCAAGGAACAAATCGGACACATTATGGAAGTCTATATAGATGACATGGTGGTTAAGTCCAAGAAAGCTGAGGATCACCTTAAAGACTTGGAGGAAGCATTCAATATCCTTGATAAATTTAATATGAAACTAAATCCTTCCAAGTGTCATTTTGGTGTTAAAGCAGGTAAATTCTTAGGCTATATGGTGACAAAAAGGGGCATTGAAGCAAGTCCAGAACAGATTAAGGCTATTGTGAATATCAAATCTCCTGCCAATGCCAAGGATGTGCAAAGATTGACAGGTAGGATCGCAGCCTTGAACAGGTTCATATCTAAATCCTCAGAAAAGTGCAAGGAATTCTATGACATCCTGAGGAAGAACAAGAAATTTGAATGGACTGGGAAGCATGAAAGTGCCCTCGAAGCTCTTAAGGATTACCTATCCTCAACCCCCTCCTTGATGAAACCAGAAAAGGGGGATATATTATCCTTATACTTAGCGGTATCCTCAAAAGCAGTAAGTGCGGTCCTTGTTAAGGATCACCAAGGTACACAACATCCTGTTTACTATGTAAGTAAGAGTTTACTTGATGCTGAATCCAGGTATTCACACTTAGAGAAACTTATCCTTGCATTAATTATGGCATCTACTAAATTAAGACATTATTTTGAGACTCATGCCATTATTGTTAATACTAATTTTCCAATTAAGAATGTTCTCAGGAAGCCTGAAATGTCAGGAAGGATGGCTAAGTGGGCAGTGAAGCTTAGTGCTTATGATATAAGATATGAGCCTAGAACTGCCATTAAATCCCAAGCCTTAGCTGACTTTGTGGTAGATTTCAGTAGTGACTTGCAAAAGGAAGCTGAGTTAGAAATCCAACAGCTTGAAGAAACTAAGGATCCTTGGATACTCTTCACTGATGGAGCCTCTAATGTAAAAGGAACAGGGCTTGGAATACTACTAAAATCGCCACAGGGGGATATAATACCCCACTCCATAGCTTGTGAATTTCAAACTACCAACAACGAGGCTGAATATGAAGCCTTGATAGCTGGTTTGCAAATTGCCAAGCATATGAGGATCAGGTATCTTGAGGTACATGTAGATTCTTTATTGATCACTAATCACTTTAATGGATCCTATGCTGTTAAAGGTGAAAAGCTAATCAAATATTTAGAGATAGTCAAAGAATTGGCACTCTCTTTTGTTTCCTTTAGTTTGACACAGGTACCAAGGGAAGAGAATGCAGAGGCTGATGCATTAGCCAATTTAGGATCACCCTTGAAGATCCCGGAGGATATCAAGATCCCTATTATCCATATCTTGACCCCTGTTATCGAGGATCATGAAGCTATGGAGATAGGAGAGGATTCTGCAATCATCCCTAGTGATGATACTCAATCTCATTCAGGATCATGGATCCTTCAAATCATGAGATACATACAACATGGAGAGATTCCTACAGGAGAAAACCCAGGGCTTTCAAAATCAAGGTATCTCAATTTACAATATTGAATAACATGTTGTATAAACGATCTCTTGCAGGTCCATATCTAAGATGCATTGAGGATCCTGAAATTCAAGAAGTCCTAAAGGATTTCCATGAAGGAGATTGCGGAAACCACACCGGGGGCAGAGCATTATTCTCAAGGATCCTGAGGACAGGATACTATTGGCCTACTATGAAGAAGGATGCTGTGGAATATGCCAAGAAATGTGATGCTTGTCAGAGACACAGTAATATCCTTCACCAACCAGCAGAACTTTTGCATCCTATATCCTCTTCTTGGCCATTTATGAGACGGAGAATGGATATAGTTGGTAAGCTTCCTAAGGCACCTGGTGGAAAAGTATTCATGCTTGCTATGACTGATTACTTCTCCAAGTGGATAGAGGCTGAAGCCTTTGCTCAAGTCAGAGAAAAGGAAGTTATATCCTTTATTAAAAGAAACATTATTACTAGATTTGGTATCCCTTCTGAAATTGTTTGTGATAATGGATCCCAATTTATTGGGAGTAGAACTACTAACTTTTGTGACAGCTGGGGGATTAAGATGATAACATCAACACCAGTCCACCCACAAGCTAATGGTCAGGCAGAATCATCCAACAAGATCATCATAAACAATTTGAAGAAAAATCTTGGATCCAAGAAGGGAAAATGGGCAGAAGAACTACCTTATGTACTTTGGGCTGATAGGACAACTCCCAAGAATGCTACTGGCCAAACTCCATTCTCTTTGGTATTTGGAGCAGAATCACTGATCCCTACTGAGATGGTGGTTCCTACTGCAAGAACAAGCATTCGTGATCCTGAAGAAAATGCTGAAAACTTGGTTCAAGATCTGGATACTATAGAAGAGCTCAGGGATTTGGCAAGGATAAGGATGGCCAGTTATCAACAAAGGATGGCTGGAGCTTACAACAAAAATGTCAGGATCAGGAAATTCCAAATTGGTGATATGGTATTAAGGAAAGCATTTCAGAATACCACCAATCCTACTGATGGAAAGTTGGCACCAAAGTGGGAAGGCCCTTACTTGATTGAAGCTGAGGCAGGAAAGGGGGCATATCGATTGCTAACAATGGAAGGTGATTTGCTACCAAGAGCTTGGAATGCTGTCCACTTGAAAAAATACTTCATGTGATAAGGATCCATGATCCTTACCTGACAAGTATCCTTGAAGGATCCTTACAGGACAGATGATCCTCATTTTGGTAATATTCTGATCTCAAACTATTTCATTCTTTAATTATCTTATATAAGGATAAGGATCCTGCATCCTTTATCCTCCTTTCACTTGATTCTGAGTTTTGAAGGTTCAGGTATCCTTAACAAAGGATTGAGTATCCACAGAAGTATCCAGTTATTTGGGCTTAACCCCAGTTATTTGGGCTTGACCCCAGTTATTTGGGCTTGACCCCAGTTATTTGGGCTTGACCCCAGTTATTTGGGCTTGACCCCAGTTTGGGCATGTCCCCAGTTTCGCCAGTAGCGCACGATGATCCTGGTACAGTTCATGGCAATGGGACCAGTACTTGCTTTAGGGGCTGACAATTTCATTGTACTGGCTGTATTCAGGATCCTACGTATAATGGTAGACGTACCATACATCCGTTCCTAAGGTTTCTAACATTTTCACGTTAGCTAAGGTTTTGGCATTTTCATGTCACTAAGTTTGGATAGTCGCCAGTGAGGGCCATACTCCAGTTTACACACGATCCTTTAGGCTTGTCCCCAGTTATCCTTTGGGCTTGTCCCCAGTTATCCTTTGGGCTTGTCCCCAATGTATTGGGCTTGTCCCCAGAATTGTTGGGCTTGTCCCCAGTTACTAACTTTCATCTTATATTGGCTTAGTCCCAAGTTGTATCCTATTTCAGGTTTTCGAAGCTAAATGACTAAGGATCCTTGATCCTTACCTTCTGTTGAGGTTTGTCTTTTGGTTATCCTAATTATAAGTGTTAAAGGTTAGGATCCTAACTTGGATTCTTAGGTATGATCCTTAATTACTTTGATCCTATTTATTATTTACATAAGTGACCCTTATCCTTTGACAACTGAACTTATGGTCCTTAAGCTACACTACTTTTCAGAACTTGTCAACTATAGGATATGTGATCCTTGATCATATCCTAAACTTTTGAGGATATTTATTAAATTTTTTCTTCTTTACTTAATAAATTCAGACAAAATATATATCACAACAATTGAAAGGTAAAGTATTCACAAGGATAACAACACGGAAGATAGCCAAAAAGTTAAGATTTTATTTATTCACAAAACGTTAAACCCTTTAAGGTTGTCAAAATTGCCAACCCACGTTTCTACCAGCAAAACGTGGCCCGTCCACATGGGTTGGCAAAGGGTGTCCATTGTTTACGGGTCTTTGTAGTGCATGAAATAAAAGATGGAAGGATAACAAGTGGATTCATCCCCCAAACAAAAGATCCATCCACCACCCATTATCCTGCCTATTGTCCAAGGATCCATGATCCTTCACCCTAGAAACTATTGTCTAAAGTTATTACAACCCAAGATTGTTTCAAAACACCATAACCAAAATAAAACTACCAAATTCTAACAAATGGGCTCCGGCTACGTCTAGAAATGTCCTTCATCGCCCATTCCTGTAGCCTACACCTTTGCTGCATCACCACCAGCATCATCAGCATCAGCATGATCCTTTCCACTTCCACTTGCCTCAATTGCTAAGACCTCTTCTTCATCGTCCAGCTCAGCCAATCTAGCCTTCCAGCCCTCTACGTCCCAGCTGCTCTTGTCAAAGTCAGGATCCAGAGCTTCTTGGGCCATCTGCAACTGGGTTTTGTACATAGCAATGGCAGCGGAGACTTTAGCATCATTGGTGATTTCATTCTTCTCTTGGTCAGCAATGATATGAGCCAGAACAAGTTCCCTCTTCACCAGATTGACATCATTTTCGAGGGAGGCAATCTTCTGATCCATGGCTAGCATGATCTTCTGGAGGTCCAAACACTTTTGCTCAACCTCTTCAACATTGCCTACGTAGTCCTCGATTTCAGCAAATTTCTGCAAAAAGACAATGTAAAGTTTAGGATCACATGATCCTCAAGTGGGCAGGATAACTAAGCTAAGTCAGTGATCCTTACATCAGCGAAGTACTCAAGGAACTGGTGGCGGATTAGAGGCAGGCCTTCTAGATTGTCAGCCTCTGAGGCTTTCCTCTTCTTTCCCTTGGAAGCAGTAGCCTTGGGGATGGCAGTACTTGGGCTAGCAGCAGCCTTCTTCCTCCCAGATCTGGGACCAACAGTGGTGAGATCGGTGACGCTGAAACGGGTAGCAGACTTCGATTATTTTCCAGCACCTACACATCCAAAACAGATAAATATCCTTATTTCATTTTTATTTGAATATTTAATTATGCACAAAATGGGATACTTACTTGACATCGTGACAGAACCTGAAGATACCTCTTGAGAATCCTGGGTATTTGCTTTAAATGATCTTATTTCAGGATCAAGCCTCCGAAAAGCAGCAAGCCTTTCCTTCGTTGCAGGTGTTATGATAAGGTGTGCGACAATAATAGCTGCAAAATATAAACAAAAGGATGTTAGTGATCCTCAGCAGAAACAAGGTCATCCTGTGATCCTTCTCAGGATCCTCTATCCTACCATGGGTGGTCCATTTCCTAGGCAGATCCTTTCCATCAGGGATAGAATCCCTTCTGACAAAGAAGAATCGCCGTTTCCAGTTGGTGTCATTCTTAGTGGCTTTGAAGATGGGGTGTTCTTCACCAGGTTTATGTTTGAATAGATACCGATGAGATCCGTGGCTCACAAGGTCGTACATCTCTGCTAACTCCGACATTCCCAGATTAATACCTTCACGTTCAATGATTCTTTCAAGGGTATACAAGACCCTCCAGATCATTGGCATTGCTTGGATGTAGGAGATGCCGGTGAGAGAGAAGAAGGATTGGGTGAAATCTGGAAAAGGATACGAGTATCCTATTGTAAATGGGGTGACCGGAAAAGCTACCCAGGTTTCAGAAACATAGTCGCTTAGGACGGTGGGGTCAAAAGCTTTAAAAACGGTATTCGCCGGAAAAAAATGGTGGATTCTGTCTATCTGTGGATCAGTGAAGCAGCATCTTTCTTTCGCAGAGCCTTCGATGATTCCTTGGGTCTTTAAGGGACTGTCCTTCTTGTGATCCTTAGCCGGTGAGGATCGTAGCATCATCTTGCTCATGATAATGGTGAAGAAGAAGAAACGGAAGAAGAAGATGAAGAAAGAAAGGAAAGAGGAATACCTGATCAAGTCTTTGAATGAGGATTTAAAGGAGGAAACGCACGAATTTAAATGCCTCCTAACCCTTATCTCTAACTTCAATTTATAATCATGAATTTGCAGGATTGTCACTTCAGTGACGTCAGGATGCAACGGCTAGTCAGGAAGTAACGGCTATAAATCCTATGGTTTGTTACGGATAAGAACGAGAAAATATAACTCGTTTATTTACATTTTACTCATATTTTGGGGGCAATTGTTAGGGGAGGATTTTCCAATGATCAGTGATCCTCAATTACTGTTGGGCTTAGGGATCCTCAATTCTGTCTGAATTAGTGATCCTCAGAGAGTATTGTAGGATCAGGATCATGGATCATTATAAGGATCCTTATACTAACGATTGTCTGCTTTGAATATGATGTTGTTTTGCAGGAGTACGAGCTTGGACTTGGTCTTGGCGATATTCCTGCTTTGAATGGTCATGTCAACATTCGCATGGAAGCACGAGGATATGACAGGTATTTCTAAGGATATTATAACTCACAAGCTTGGAATTGACAGGTCTTTCAAGCCTGTCCAGCAAAAGAGAAGGAAGTTTGCTCCAGAACGAAACATAATTATTCAAGAAGAGGTTGAAAGACTATTGAAGTCCAAGATGATCAGGGAAGTTAAATTTCCTAAGTGGCTAGCAAATGTGGCCATGGTTCAAAAGAAGAATGGGAAATGGAGAGTTTGTGTAGATTACACAGACTTAAACAAAGCATGTCCTAAAGACCCATTCCCTCTGCCTCATATAGACTCGATGGTGGATGCCACTGCCGGTCATGAGATGTTAACCTTCATGGATGCATCCTCAGGATTCCAACAGATCCAAATGGAACCTTCAGACCAGGAGGATACTGCTTTCATGACACCAACAGGTATTTACTGTTATAATGCTATGCCTTTTGGTTTGAAAAATGAAGGTGCAACGTACCAGAGATTGGTGAACATGATGTTTAAAGACAAACTGGGGGACACCATGGAGGTGTACATTGACGATATGGTAGTCAAATCCAAGAAGGCTGAGGATCATCTCCAGGATATTAAAAGAGCATTTGATATCCTGGACCAGTACAATATGAAACTAAATCCTGCCAAGTGCCATTTTGGAGTGGGGGCAGGAAAGTTTTTAGGATACATGGTGACTAAAAGGGGTATAGAAGCAAGCCCGGAACAGATCAAAGCTATCCTGGATATCAACTCACCATCCAACATGAAAGATGTGCAAAGATTAACTGGACGAGTAGCGGCATTGAACAGATTTATATCAAGATCCTCAGAAAAATGTAAAGAATTCTACGATATCTTGAAGAAGAATAAGAGGTTCGAGTAGGGAGAAAAGCATGAAGCAGCCTTACAGGAATTAAAGCAATATCTTTCAACTTCACATTTATTGATGAAGCCCGGGGATGGTGAACCATTATCCCTATATCTTGCAGTATCAAGGAATACAGTAAGTACTGTCTTGGTAAAGGATCATGAAGGTCAGCAGTATCCTGTCTATTATGTTAGTAAAAGTTTATTAGATGCTGAAACTAGATATTCACACTTAGAGAAATTGATATTGGCCCTAGTTATGGCATCAACTAAGCTTAGACATTATTTTGAGACACATAGGATTCATGTTAAAACTAATTATTCTGTTAAAAATGTGCTCAGAAAACCTGAGATGTCGGGTAGAATGGCTAAATGGTCAGTAAACTTAAGTGCATATGATCTAATATATGAACCTAGAAATGCTATAAAGCATCAGGCTCTAGTTGACTTTGTGGCTAATTTCAGTAGTGATATTCAAAATGAAGTAGACCTAGAAGTACAGCAACTAGGAGAAACCTTAGAATCCTGGACATTTTATACTGATGGTACATCTAATGTAAGAGGTGTAGGTTTGGGTATACTACTAAAATCGCCATAGGGGGGACATAATACCCCAGGCTATTAGGTGTGAATTTCCTGCCACTAATAATGAAGCAGAATACGAAGCTTTGATTGCAGGATTAGAGTTGGCCAGGAATATGAATATTAAAAGTTTACAAGTGTTTGTTGATTCCTTGTTAATTACTAATCATTTTAATGGATCCTATGCAGTTAAAGGTGAGAAGTTAATCGAGTATCTCGAAATTCTCAAAAAATTAGCAGGATATTTTGATGTTTTTACACTTGAACAGGTACCAAGAGAAAAGAATGCTGAAGCTGGCGTTCTAGCAAGCTTAGGATCTACTGTCAGGATACCGGAGGGAACTCAGATACCAATAGTGCACATCTTGTATCCTGCAATGGAACATTTCAAATCTTAGGATAAAGAAGTAGCATGTATCTAGGATCCTGGTGATTGATATCCTGAGAAGGATCCTGAATCCTGGATGAATCCAATTGTGAAGTATCTTCAAGAAGGAGATATCCCAAAAGATGCAAATCCTAAAGATTTTAAGATGAAGGTATCTCGTTTTACTATTATAAATAATATTTTGTATTAGAAATCCCTTGCAGGTCCGTACCTAAGGTGTTTGGAAGATCCTGAAACCAAGGAGGTACTTCAGGATATACACGAAGGAGACTGTGGCAACCATACTGGGGGCAGATCTCTGTTCTTGAAGGTGTTGAGAACAGGATATTACTGGCCAACCATGAGAAAGGATGCCGCGGAGTATGCTCGGAAATGCGATGCATGTCAAAGACACGGCAACATCCTGCAGAACCATTATATCCTATCGTATCCCCTTGGCCGTTTATGAAATGGGGTATGGATATAGTGGGAAAGCTTCCAAAGGCTCCAGGAGGAAAGGTTTTCATGTTGGCAATGACGGATTATTTCTCCAAGTGGGTTGAAGCAGAAGCCTTTGTTCAAGTCAGGGATCAAGAAGTGGTATCCTTCATAAAGAGGAATATCCTGACCAGATTTGGGGCACCAACTAAGATAATTTGTGATAATGGCTGTTAATTCATCAGTAAAAGAACTACTGATTTTTGCAAAAGTTGGGGAATTAAGATGATCACGTCAACACCAGTGCATCCTCAAGAAAATGAACAAGCAGAATCCTCGAACAAGATAATCGTCAACAACTTAAAGAAGAGGTTAGGTGCCAAAAAAGGAAAATGGGCAGAGGAACTACCATTTGTCCTATGGGATGATATAACAACTATGAAGAATGCTACTGGGCAAACCCCATTTTCCTTAGTATTTCGAGCAGAAGCAGTGATCCCAACAGAGATGGTGATACCTACAGCAAGATCCAACCACCGGGATCCTGAGCAGAATCCTGAAGCCCTATGCCAAGAATTGGATACTATTGATGAGACAAGAGATGCACCAAAGCTAAGGATAGCAGCATATCAACAGAGGATATCCAGAGCATATAACAAAAACCTAAGGACTAGAAGGTTTCAAGTTGGAGATTGGGTGTTAAGGAAAGCTTTTCAGAATACTACTAATCCTACTGATGGGAAGCGTGCCCCAAAATGGGAAGGACCTTGTGAAGTTGAATCAGAATCTGGGAAAGGAGCATACCAACTCAAGAATATGGAAGGTGATATATTGCCAAGATCCTGGAATGCTATACACCTCAAAGCCTATTTCAAGTGAGTTTAGAATCTAATTTCTGACTCAGGATGGTATGAATTCTATCTCTTTTAAATTTATTTGATTTTATTTATTCTTTTGAACCCATTACTGACTTAAGCATCAGAGGGGTGTTAGCCAGGCTAACACCCACCTTAGTTTATAGTTGTTTTGCAGTATATGCTTTGGGATATAGCTCCAGGATACACACTCAGGATACTTCGAAAGATTAGAGGATTGGCCCCCTCTCTCACGTTTAAGGGATACTGATCCCTTCACAGGTTTAAAGGTATTCACCTTTCTCACGAATTGGGTTTAAACACCCCACCTGGAGCGTAAGTTATCAAGGGATAGTTCAAGGTGGCAGGACCAGTTCATGTAAAAGTGGCTGACAATTTCGTTACTGTTGGCTATATCCTGGATCCTCAAGGTATATGAGGATTGATCATCCTCTCTCACGAAAGGGTATTTTCATACTCTCTAAGGTTTAAAGGTTTTCACCTTTCTAAGTCTTGGAGTTTATACACTCCCGCCTGTAGCGCATGAAAATTTGGGATTTTCCCCAGAACACTTATGGGTTTATCCCCATAACACTAAGGATTTATCTCCAGTATATTTTAGGGTTTATCCCCTGTGATACAAAAATTACACAAACGATTGCAATTGGTTTTAAGTATTCGAAGGCATAATTCACAGGGGACATTCCTACCAAGCCAATTGTGCAAAGCTTAAAGGATCAAGCTTGGACCCGATACACTAAGTGTTCCAGACTGGGGACATCTTTGTTGGAAAGATTGCAAAAGGATCGAAGAATGAGAGTGGAGTTGCACTCTATTTCTGGTATGATCTTTCCTTTAAAAAAACCTTGTCTAAATCGGTTAAGTTTTTGAAATTATGTTTGACAAAAGCTTGAATATCCTGAATGGGATATGTTCTCAGGATATATTTTCAGAATATATTTTTAGAATATGTTTCGGGATATTTGGTTGGAATATTAGGGACATGATACTTGGATTAAAAACTAAAACTGTATTCTAGTCAAACAAGTGTTATCGAGACAAACTTTGTAAAATAAAAATGAACTGTCCTTTTTCTTTGAAAACTTTATCTGAATTGTTTGAGTTATAAAACCCCTATTTGACGAAAGTCTTTATAGGATATTTGCGAGTATGCTGATCAAGATATTTTTATAAGAAATAATTTCACTAAGTTTGGAACATTGAAATTCAAACTAAGCAATGCATAACAAAAATTGAAAAACAACAATAAATAAGGCTAAAATGTTAGTTTATTATTATTGGTCCAAAAGATTGTATTCTTGGTTTCATCTCAAAAAGAGACCCATCTACCAAGAACACAATTAAGTTTTTAAAGCATATTTACATAAACAGTTGAAGGCTTCGTCCTGAAAACACATAATCCCTCCACCTCCAACTGTTGAATTGTTCTAAAGCATGCAGGAAATTAAAATTGTTCTGAGTACAGGACGACTAGATGATTTAGACCCTACAAAATACAGGTATCATTAAAGACAAACTAACTAGGATACAGGTTCAGTATATGTGTACGGGATACAGGATCTGGATACTTACCTTATTAGGGAAGGATGTCACGTGCTCGATGGATTCCATGAAGCCAAAGTCATCATAAGAGAAACCTTTGGCAGCAGCAGCAAAGGGCTTAGAGCTGGTGGCAATAGATGGCTCCTTTTTTCATTAGGACAGGCTTGGGGTAGCTGTCAAGCTCCTCAAGGAATGTTCGAAACAGATATCCTTACAACACATGTTGGAATGACTAAAAAATATATTCGTTGGAATCAGGATATCCAGCAGTTATATTTTTGGGGACAATTTTATGGGTGAAATTCTGAGCCCATATCCTGACACTATATCTTGATTTTATGATAGCTGATTACGAACAGGATACCGGACCAGGATATTGGTAACATCTTGAGGTAGTATCCTGACTATTACTAACAATTTGCTTGTAAATGTTGGTTACAAGGGACTAACGTTCATGAGGACCAAGTCATCCTGAAGACCCGCTCAAATTGGTTAGGATAAGGACGTTGATGGCGGAAGAATAGCTCTTGTAACGGTCAGTATTGAAGAAAGGCATATTTTATGGGAGTTATGGATGCTGGTCAATGCTATTAATGTTGTAACGGTTATAGGAGCTTAAATCTCGGATTTATAGTTAATATGCACGTGGAGAACGAGTTGAAACAGCCCCCCAACGTTCAGAAGGGAATATTCTCAGTATCCCGGAATAATAGGGGAATATTCTCAGTATCCCGAATTTTTAGCATAGTTAGTTAATTCTTGTAACTATAAATAAGGATGGCCAGATCATAGGAAACACACAATTCGAGCTCTCTAACTCTCACACTCTTCTTTCCAGCAACAATCACACATTAACACTCATCACTTACAATCATTGTACCACTTAGTAGCGATCTGAGCATTATCCCACACTGTATCCTGGTTATTCAAGCAATAAGAAGAACAAGGCAGCCGACGATTGTCAGCTCCTGAGGTTTTATGCCAGAGATCTAGATTGATCAAGGGCTTTCCTCGTACATCACGTGTCAACCTTTACATTTTTGCTCATTGTTTGATTATTGATATAGTCTGATATCCTCGGACTATATCCTGAAACTATTTTTGCAAACTAACAAACCAACATATTTTTCACAAAGTATTACTAGCACACTACCTCACAAAACTAATTTGATCACTTAATTGCTTCGGTAATTTTTGACCAAAACAGCAATATAACAATAAATACCTGTTGGTGTCATGAAAGCACTATCCTCCTGGTCCGAAGGTTCCATTTGGATCTGCTGGAATCCTGAGGATGCATCCATGAAGGTTAACATCTCATGACCGGCAGTTGCATCCACCATTGAGTCTATATGAGGCAGAGGGAATGGGTCTTTAGGATATGCTTTGTTCAAGTCTGTGTAATCTACACAAACTCTCCATTTCCCATTCTTCTTTTGAATAACGACCACATTTGCTAGCCATTTGGGAAATTTGACTTCCCTGATCATCTTGGATTTTAATAATCTTTCAACCTCTTCTTGAATAATCATGTTTCATTCTGGAGCAAACTTCCTTCTCTTTTGCTGCACAGGCTTGAAAGATTTGTCAATTCCAAGCTTGTGAGTTATAACATCCTTGGAAATACCTGTCATATCCTCATGCTTGCAAGCGAATGTTGACATCCTACATTTCAAAAAGTTAGTTAACTGATTTTCAATATCCTGAGGGATATTGGTTCCTACGAGCACCGAGATATCTGGATTATCCTGGTCCAGGATAATTTTCTTAACATCCTGCTCTGAAGCCTCCACGATATCCTGGGCTCGCATCTTTAATTGCTATCCTGCTTTGGGCTTTGTTGAGGATTTCATCTAGGAAGAATAAGATTCTTTTGCCTCTTGTTGATCACTTTCCACCTTGACAACCCCCCAAGGAGTAGGGATCTTGATACACAAATGATAGGTTGATGGCACAACTTTCATATCATGGATCCATGGCCTGCCCAATATGATATTGTAGCAGGATAAGGAGTCCATAACACAGAAACTTTGCATTGAGTTGACTCCTTCAACATATACTGGCAGCTTTATTTCTCCCACAATATTCTTGGCCTCTCCACTAAACCCTACAAGTACTGTGGATTTTGAAGTGATGTCCATCGGGGAAACATTCATTCTTTTCAGCGTTTCTAACTGAATAATATTGACGGAGCTACCATTATCCACCAGTCTCCTGCGCACAAAATGATTAGAAATATATAAAGTTATTACCAAACCATCATGATGGGGATCCTGGACAGTATCACTGTCATCACTGTTAAACGTTATCACTTTATTAGTTGTGAGGGTTGTCATTCTGGTTGGCTTATCTCCCCGTTTTGCCTTAGCCTCCTTTGCATGTCTTTTTGCTGCAGAATAAGAGGTTCCACAGATGTCGGATCCTCCTGAAATAAAGTTGATTATTTTGGCATCAGCCGGAGGTGATGCTGCTCGTTCAGGATCCTTCTCAGTATCCTGACCCTTATTCTTCTTTTTTCCCAGAAGATCCTTCAGATACCCTTTGCTTAGCAGGTAGCTTATTTCCTTCCTCAGGGCAATACAATCCTCCGTAACATGTCCGAAATCCTCATGGAAGGCACACACTTGGATTTATCCTTCCAAACAGCTTTTTGTTGGTTTTTCCTAGGCCACCTCACTTTATCTCCCAAACCCTGCATAGAATACGTCAGTTCAGGTATATTAACAGAAAACAATATTCTGACAATTCGGGATACTCCTCAGGATCCTCGTCTTCAACAGCATTCACTTTCTTGTAGTCATTCCCGCCATATGGCTTAGAGCGATACGGCTTGTATGAGGATTCTGACTTCCTGTTAGTTGATTCATAGGTTGAGGACGAATTCATCCTCTCTTGCATCTTTTTATCATCTTCTAGTCGAATATATCTCAGAGCCCTGTTTCGAGCTTCATCAAGATTCCTGCAAGGATTCATTACAAGATCCTGATAAAACTGGGAATCCTTTTGTAGCCCCATCTTGAATGCTTGGACTGCTGTAGCAACATCAAGGTGTGGGATGTCCAAGGATTCCCTTCTAAATTTGTTCACATAAACCCTTAGGGATTCTTGAGGTCCTTGGGTTATCCTGTAGAGATCACTGGTTAGTTTTTCAAAACTCCGACTGCAAGAAAATTGACTGTTAAATAAATTGACTAAGTGAGCAAATGATGTAATCGAATGAGGTGGAACGTTTAAGAGCCATTTTAAGGCTGATCCTGTTAGAGTAATATGCTCTTCAGGATCCATGGTTTCTGTAGGATCGGGATTCGATCAAACGAGTCGTTCAGAAGAGTTCTTGATCAATACGAAAGGCGGAATCAGACGTATTGATGTTATATCAGCTAGATTTGCATGTAGAATCACTTTAACTGTTGATTATATTGATTTGATAGTGTTTACAGATCGTTCGACACTTCGGCAGCACTTTGTCTTCGGAATCAGAAAGTTACAAATGAAGACCCAAGACCACCTATTTATAGGAATCGCCAGACCCACGAACCAGTCCACACGAGCTGGCCCAGGTCGCACGACCTGGCCAGAAAGCATGAACTTGCCAGAAAGCATGAACTTGCCAGAAAGCATGAACTTGGTCACCTCGTGAGAGGTAGCCTAGCCACTTCGTGAGGGGTGGCTGGTTCAGGTCTGTTTCCTGTTTCTCTCGTACAACGTGTCCTGGTCTATCTATTCTAGTAACAAGACTCGATACAAGACGAAGTCAACAGACATATGAACTAACAAACTCCCCCTTGGATTTTGACGAGTCTTCAGTGTATTGAGTCTTCAGTCTTGATCGGTCTTCTCGCTCTTTCCAGAGTATCTTTCCCTGTAAGCATCCTTCAATCTCTCTCTTACTCTTCCAGAATCTCAACCCGACTCTTCAAATTCTCTTGATCAGATCTCTTGATTCCTTAAGCTCATCAACATCAACATCATCTTCTTCTACAGCATCTTGATCAGTTCCAGAAATGTAAACTGGCTTTCTAAGCTTCAGACTCCCCCTTGAATGTAACTGGGATCGCAGTCTGGAATCTTCTATCTACAGGCTTTCACATGTTCAGGAACATCTCCTGGCTTTCCGTAGCAACAGGATCAAGAACCTAGTAACCTGCACAATTCTCTACCCAAAAGTAAATTTCACAATTGTTAAAAATTAACAAATTTAGAAACCACTTGTAGATATCATTCAACATCAACACTAGTTATATCAAGTTCAAATTAATAACCTTGATTAACTAACAGTAAAATCATCCTCAAAACATCACTTGTAAAATTATCTTACTTCATTTTTCATTTCAAACACACTCTCCCAACCCATTGTCGTTCATCATGTTTAGCACTTGGAATTTTGAAAATCAGCTTTTCAACATTCGTTGTCGAAAATAAGATGAAATAAAATCTTTTTGATTTTCAAAAATTTATGCTAAAACACACTGAAAATCTTTTTGAATTTTTCTTTAATGAAAAGCAGTAAAGAAATATTTACAGGCATATTTTTGAGAGATTGTGTAAGAGGATCATATCAGTTTATGACAAATCACCAGTACCGTTGAGCTTTAAACACTTTAAGATCTAAACGATTCACTTAGATTGTCAGTATACTGATCCACTTAAATTTTCACACAAAGTTCAATTGATTCGAGATACGAGATTATTGTTTTAATAGACTTAACTTATTCGCGTGTCCCACCTCAGAATATACTCCCGTATCCAGACTCCTATATTCAGTCTTACAGGTGAATGTACACTAATGATATCTGTAAATGGGTAATGCGAGGCCATGAGAGCTCAGGTTAGAACTTCTGTTCAGACAAAGAGATGATGGCTCGACTTTTAGGTGTGTCCCGTTTGGGGATCTTTTCTTCAACAACACATGATTAGCATTTTTCAATGTTTCATCATTTTTTATGCTGAGGGTGGGCTTTATGATTAAAGCAGTGCAGAGTATTATACGAGGACTAGGCTATTGCTCCCACAAAATCAGAAGTCCCGGTATAATACCCCAGATATCATCACGCACAAAGACCAAGTATGTCAGAAATAGAAAGCCCTTCAAACAAGATTTCGGGGGTTACCTATATATCCGAGAGATGTTCCCCACGAGATAAGTAAGTATTTGATATTTAGGTTTATATCTCGAAAACAATCTACTAAGCGTGTAAAAATCTACTGGCATATCATCAGTGAGACCGTTTATCACATTTTAACTTTCCAATTCTTTAGCGTACTGTGATTGTCTACTGATGTACTATCATTTCCTCTTTTTCACAACAAAACTCATTTTTGATTTTTCGAGGATTTTGGTTTTTAGATTTTATCATGTTTTTGGATTTTTCAAATTTTCAAAATTTCTAAAATTTTTTACTCCCCCTAAAATCAAAAATATGTTTCAATTTTTGATTTTCCGGGAAAATTTGAAAGTAAAAGCAATAAACTGTACAAGTAAAATGACAAACTGATGTGAATTGCTTCAATTCTCCATTCTCTTGGCTTAAACAATTAGAACTCCCCCTGACAACAAACAATTTTCCCATTATGATTTCAAAACACTTAAGTTTGTTTTAATCAAAATGGTTTTTCCGGAAAATTAGTTTTGTTGATTTCACACATCATGGGGATTCATTCATCACTTTGTTCTTTCAACCACTTGTAAAAACTATCACTTGTAGGTTTTTCACAAAAACATTTTTCAAGAATGATGCCGATTCATGCTCCACGATTACCAACTTGGGAGCTCCGGCAAGTTAGGATTTTACTTTTTAAAGAATCTCACCCATGCCTGATCAATCATGGGTGAACCATCATCATTTGGTTTAACAACTTTCGATTCATAAAATTCTTTCACTCCCTTCACCTTCCCATCAGCCATCTTACTAAAAATATGTAGCACTTTACCATTAAATGCTTTTTCAGCATCAAATTCTTTCTTATCAGAGAAGAATTGATATGAAATCTCAATCTTACCAATTTTTGATTTCAAGTTTCCATTTGACAATGGTGTAAAATTTTCATCATCCATTGTCGGAACAGAATTCTCATCATTTAGCACAACAGATGGCTCCTCTGACTTTGACGAGTCAGATTCATTGCCAGAACTAACTTCTGATTTCTTAACCACCCATTTATGTTTGTTTAAATTGGCTCTTCTTTTGTAAAAATGTTTCGAACTTTCACCAACTTCGAAAGTCGAATTTTTGAACTCCTTAAATTTTTCTATTGGTTGTTCCTTTTTATCAACACATTTTTTTCAATTTAGAGTTAGAAGAAACTCCCTGTTTTGTGTTGGTGGGCTTTGAGCAATTCCAAGCAGTATGTCCAACCTCTCGACATTTGAAACAAGTTCTTCTTTCAACTCTCGGTTCAGATTCCTTCAACATATTCTTTTGCTTTTCGGCAAGAAACTCCTTGTTTGACTGTTTCCAGAAAGGTTTCTCCTTCTCCTCTTCTGAACTCGCTCCTGAAACAAATTTAGTTTTTGGTTTATAAATTTTCTCATTTTTATGATTTTCTAGTGGAATAAAACCTAATCCTTTCTTTTTGAAATTACTGTTATGGTTTGGTTTCTTTCGATAACCCGAACCAGAACTGTAACCCTTTTTCTTGTTCAATCTTTGTTGAACTCTTGAAGTGTACTTTTTAGGTTTTTCAGTAAGATTTACATCTTTTATTTCAGAAATATTAATTTCCGTTAATTTGAAAACCTTGTTAATCATTTCAGTTTTAACACCTCTTATTGGAAATTCTTCATCAGAATATAATTTGTCGGAGTCATTCAAAGTATATGCTACTTTGAATGCTTCGTCATTCAAATTATTTTGTGATATCAAATTTTTTTTCTTGTAAACCATTTTGACCGGTGAACTCGAACTTTTGCCTGAGGAACTCGAATTTTCAGATTTAGACTCTGACTTTGACTCTTCATCTTTCTCCAACACCTTATCGACCACTTTCTTAATTAACTCGGACTCCTGATCAGTGTCAGAAGCTGTGAAGGTGACATCAATATCATCTGGTAATCCATCAATAGACTCGGATTTCAGATTCAGATTGAGTGCTTCAGCCACCTTTTCAAAGTGTCGGGGGTATAGCCATCCCACATTGGATTTGGTACTCTGTTATAATTCAAACCAGTTTTCTTACCAGAATTTTCTTCATCTTCTGCATACTCATGAGCTGCAATAGTAGGATAGATGCGATCAATAACATACTCTGAACTTTGATAGCTTCGAAGTAAAGTATTCACTCTTTCTGTTTCGATCGTCATTGCTGCCAATTCTTGTTTAAGCCCTGTAATAATCTCAATGTATTTGTTGATTGCAGTTTGCTTTTGAAGAACTGTTGCTTTCATAAGATTCTTCATCTGGATATCCTCATCACTAGCTCCTTTGTACAAGTTCACTTTGCTGCTTAGGAGATCATATGATTCCTTTATGCTTCTCACATTATGCAATAAGTTCTCTTTGAGCTTCTCCAATTCAGCATACTTTGTATCTTTCTTGGCACAATCTTTGCAAGGTTCTAAACACTTAGCACAAGATTTTTCAACCTCTACAATCTTTTCAACTTCAACAATTTTTTCAACTTCAATAATTTTTTCAACTTCAATAATTTTTTCAACTATTTTCTCCACTACCTTTTCAATCACAATCGGTTTTTTCTCAACTTCTATATTCACTCCACTCTTTTCAACCTCGACCTTCTCTGTCGTTTTTTCTTCAACTTTTGCCTTATCAGCTTCTATCTTAACTTCAGTCTTTTCTTCAGCAACCCTTCTTGCTTCCATTTCTCTCTTCAGTCTAGCAGCCCTTTTCTCTTTCAATATCTCTATTTTATCTGCAAAAAACAAATCAAAACTATAAGGATCCAATTGTTTTCTAGCTTTATTAATATACTCTTCCTCATCATCAGTGTCTTCATCACTTCCTGAAGATTTAAAAATCGGTTGTCTTCTAGGATTGTTCTTAGATTTGATTGATTCTTCTTTCGAAGTTGAATCTTCGAAGATTCGAGAAACAAATGCTTTAGAAACTGAAGGTCTAGAAGGATCATAATCATCCCAATTGAAATCTTTCGAAATCCTTTCATCTTCTTGGTCTACCAGACCAAAACAAGCTTTATGTGACAACTCGAACCCTTGACCCTGATCGTTGAGAGACGAGCACCTTATTATTGTTATTATTACTACTATTAGTATTATTCTTATTATTATTATTTGCTAAATAATAACCGCGACGTGAGAAACGTATTGTTTAACTAGTAACCCGAATCAAGCAAATATAATTTAGCGAACACATGAATAAATTATATTAACCATGAGCAAGCTAGTTTTAATGAGACACGACAATTAACGGGTTCATACCCATGGGCCGAGCCCAACATAACTCACACCTACACACCCCAAAACCCTACTCTAAATAGATATCTAACCCTATTTATTCTTAAAACCCTAAAACCCCTTTTTTTTAATTTGCAACAGCCGCATACCATAAGACCCTCTTCCTTCTCTGCATTTTCATCTTCTTGTGAGAAAACCCTAACTTAAACACTAACAACATCACCATTCTCAGTCTTACACACACAAATGAAATCAAACCTACACATCTCTCCCTCCAAACCCACTCGATCCCCCTCCTCAGCTCATGGATCCGGATGCCGGAGCCGATTACCCGGCCGGCTGCCGGTGGTTCAGTTATTCGGGCGAGACACCCCCTTCTCTCCGGTGAACACCTACTGGCCACTTGAAACAAATCCGACTACCACCATCTCCTGGTGGCAGCAGAGGCCAACGACAACAACACCGCCACCACGGCGGCAGCAGTGATAAAACAAAGAAACAGAGAGAGAGAGACGTTCGAGTTCTGCGGAAGACGAGAGAGAGATGAAGGCGTCGGAGATGGAGCGGCGCCGCCGCTCACGGCGGTGGCAGTGGAGCCGACGGCGGTGGCCCTGAGCCTTCTGCGGCGAGTTTAACTGGTAAAAACCCCCTTTCCATTTTCCTCCATTTTTGTTTCCGGCTTGAAGATGATGATGAAGATTGGTGACGAAGACGGCTGTGAAACGGTGGTCATCAGTTTCAGCTCAGATTTTGATGCTCGGGTCTCGATGTTTCAGTTTACGGTTAGTAATATATTGTCTTTGAACAAGTGTGGTTGCTATGAATCTTGGCTATGTGTGTTAGAGGCTGTTTAAAAGAATGTAAATGTCTGGTGCATGATATTACCCTAAGCTTAACTGTTTATTTTACAAATACATAAGGTCCAAAGATGCTCAAAACTGTTGTGATTATATATAGGTGGTTTCTATTATGGATTTGATTGTGTATTGGTATGTGTTAACTATTGAAGTGTAATATGTTAGAGGGTTTTGATACACATATAAATATAGCCGCATTTCAACTGCTTGGTATTTTGGTATACAAGATGTTCCTCGCTACCATTGATATGCAACTTGTTTTGGTAATAATATATGACACGAAATGTTGACTGATCTTATGAGAAATGTTGGATGAATATGAATGTGAAAACCCTAGATGATGAACTGTTTGAAATTTGTTGTTTTGATCCGACTTGGTGATTGTACGGTGTTGAAAACATGTTAATGAAATCTGATTGGATAGTACATGTTAATGAAATTTGGTTGATAGTACCGAATTGGATAAGGGGTCTAGAAGCTTCGGTGGTGGTTGCGAGTCGAGACCGTAAGGTTGCGACTCGAGACCAAAACATGACAAGTCGAAACTCCGGTTGCGACTCGAAACCAGACCATGACAAGCCGAAACCTCCGGTTGCGACTCGAAACCCCCGGTTGCGACTCGCAACCAAAACATGACAACTCGAGACCGCCCGGTTGCGACTCGCAACCAAAACATGACAACTCGAGACCGTCTGGTTGCGACTCGGAACTGCATGGTTGCGACTCGAGACCTCTTGTTCTCGATTCGAGACCACCCGGTTTCGACTGGACTACTCTGCTTAGTTATTGGGCCACACAAACTGATGTTTTGAACTACGTGTTACTATGAATGTTTAACTGTTACTGTTTAACTGTTTGCATGCTAGGATAGGCCCAATAACGTATATGCTAGTATGACTTACGTGCTATGTGTTAGATACGTGTAGTTATACGTGACATTACTTGCATACGAACCTAATAAATATTTAATAACCATAATAGGGTATGGTTGACCAACGTAACACGAGTAAATTAATTACCGAGCAAAGCAAAGGTGAGTTCACTACTTTTTACTTAAAGCATGCGTTCCCGGTGGATTGGGAAACGGAACAAAACACTTTTCCTGGTTTGGGATTGCTTACTATCTCCTTGTGCGGGATACGGTATTTCTATCTCCTTGTGTGGGATACGGGTAACAACGCTATCCCCTTATGAGGGATACAAACTTACTTTTCTTCCCTTGTTACTGGGAACAAACTTACTTACTTCCCTTGTTACTGGGAACTTTTAGTTAATTACTGTTTATACTGGATGCAACAAGCAACACTAAACAAAACTCTATCACCCAAGTCCTCACTTCTTAATACCGATTAGTCGCCGGGGTCAGGCGAACGGGTTATTAGTTGATAGCGCTATTTAGGTCTCACCAACCTCACACCGTGCCCGCGTATGGGATCGGGCGTGAACTAATGTACTCTGGCAACCGTCAATGATGATAGAACATTGACAAACGGGGCACTCTACGGAAACGTACGGATGAATAGTATTCGGTATTGTAAAAACAGTTTAGTCGCTTACTTATGGGGTAGCTCCCCATCGCATGTATAAACGGATAAATTAACTGGTTAAAACAAGTTTTTGGAATTAAAAACTGGAAAACTACAAACACGTGAACTCGCCAACGTTATGTTGACACTCTACTGCATGCTTTGCAGGTTGCTCGATACAGCTCTGGACGGACGTTGCAATCGGATGGAGTGCGTGGTTCGTAAGTGACATGATAACAAACTTGTGGTTTTAAATTACGATGCGCTTTCTTCCCCTCTCCGCTGTGAACTTAAACTATGTTTTGAAAAATTTAAATTAGGTCACTAATTATGCTAATGTTTATAACAACAACTAATTTGTTCAAAATAATTAGTGGCTAAGATCCTGGTCAGTCACGCCCTCAAGCGGTAGTACTCCGCGTGTGGATTTTGGGGGTGTGACAGATTGGTATCAGAGCCATTGGTTATAGTGAACTAGGTTTAAGATATAAAATATTTTTAAGACGTAAAATATTTTTATATGAAAACCAGACTATAACCGTTCCTTGACGAAAACCACCACGACACCACACTCCGGATTGCAAGGTTCGTCAGACTCAGATACTCACCTAGTAATTATAAATTATTGGCTTTACTTGTGCATAACTCATGTGTGTAAATGTGTATATATATATTAGCATATGTGCGTAAATATGTAGTTGCATATTTAGTACTTGACACTATGAATTATACGAAAACTACGCAAACTCGATATGTGCTAAGCAGGAGTGAATTCTCCTAAACCTAATTCGAAACCACGATACACTAAGGGCAAGGAACTAGTCATTCCAAGTCCTCGTCCACGTATTTCCTGATATCATCCTTGGACTGCAAATCGACGCAAGGGACGTCCACTCGATAGACCTGCCCAGAAAAGGTCTACTACGAAGCACATAGAGAAGTTATGAGAACGAATCGACGAAGGGGAGCCACCCCTATATCATGGGATATTAGAAGGAACGACGACGTTATTCGCATCCTTTTTACTTGCGCATTTCTTTTCCCAACTTAAGTAGTGAGACTTGTTCCCTCATACGACTGATCACCTAGATTCTTGAAGCATTCTAGTAAGTCTACACCTTTCGGGTTCTCTGTTTGCACGTCTTGAACACGAAAAGCATGCGCGGTGAATGCTTCTCGTTGCAGTACTAGCAATCGTACCACATTTCCATCGACCACGAAGTTATTTCCCCTAATTCCTCGTTACATGGTAAATTCTTATTCAAGTTCAACCATATACCTCAACACGCCCCAAGACCCAACAAAGTGATATCTTTCTTACGAACCGGCGTATTTGGAGGCGTGGCAAGACGAAGACATGAGCCAGTCAACCCACCGACGAGTACGGTAACCTAGATGCTTACTTTATCCTTCATTCGCCAGAACCGATATTCCTTGACAACTTTTCTGATTCCCGTGGATCCTTTCGCTAGCTTTTGTACGAATTCGCGCTACTTGCTCAAGACGGTATCCCCGCTACTATCATTTCTTTATCACGACAACCACGTTTCTTCTTATAGAAACTATGACCAGAACTCTCTTCAGTTTGGTGAATTCAACAAACTCGACCTTTAGTCAACAAACTTTTTATCCCTTGAAATTCAATAATGTGCTACTCCAATCGTACTTTCCTGAAAACCTGTTTTCACAGTTTCACATCGAAACCCCCCCCCCCCCTCATACTGAGACCTTGACCAGATTTCCCTCTAGTTTGGGGAAATTCAGCAAGCTCGACTACTAGTCAATAAACTTCTTGAATCTTAAAAATGGTGACGTGTGATCCAAACGTATCCTTTCAGACATGTTTTTATTACCTTACATGGAAGCCTTTCGACGACACAAGCACTACTTCGGACTCGTCCTCACGACTTCGGTAGTCTATTCAATTTGGTTACTTACCGGTTTGGGAGATCACAAACTCGTTTTTCGCATAAGGCTCAGCTCAGAACATCTTGTTAGACGTTTTAGTGAACCTAAACCCCCCCCCCCCCGATCCATACGACGACCGTCCTTCACTATCATTGGTTCTTGTGGTGCCATTCATACTGACGTAACACCTCTTATCGACAAAACGATGTTCTTTATCCTAATCGCCCGCAGCTTATGTACGACCAGCTACTTCATCGACGCCAGATAAATCCTTATTTCCGACCACCAAGCCTTTTATGTTTTGTCTCAAATTGGACGCACCAACGTTGACTACCCTTCAAACATTACCTCGCTACTCGTGTTATGGATTCCCTGATTCTTATCCTACTCTATGCTGCACAAATCTCCGTTTGGACGAAATACTTCCTACGAATGTTACTCGTTGGGGGCAACGAGCCAAGGATACCCCGGGGGTAACGGGTATCGCAAGCACTGTCCTTCGAACTCGATACGATCAACCCCCAGTCACGACACTCGAATTTATTCCATCCTGTAAATATTCGACACTTGTTTCTTTCGGCGACGCCCGAACCTATTCTGAAAGTCAGTGGGGAATCCAAACGACTCCTACGCTTTACCTTGGAACTTCTACGACGCAAAAATGCCTTGCGCTAAGTTTTCAGTACACGACTTTTAACGCCACAAAGCCCACATTTTTCGACCATATACGCAACCTCTCACGATTTGAACTCAAAAGGGGCATCACCTAGCATTCGAGAGATCCTCAAACGATCTGCAACTCCAGCAACTGGAAGATAATCTACGAGGTGCTAATATCTTACTCTATCCTGTCCAAGGCATTGATGAAATGTCTGCTAGTAATGGCACGCGACCAAAGAAACCGACAAGTCTCCGAACTGGCAACCATCTACTTGATAGAAGTAGATACTAGGCACGAGATGCCAACTTCTCTTTTACCTGATCGTAACCCACGTTTTGCATCCGATTCTTCGCAAGGCTGTGCACGAAAGACTTTTGGGCTCATTGTTAGGCATGAGCACCGCTTATCGCCCGCAAACTGATGAATGGGCCAAACGCACCATCCAAACACTCAAAGGCACGCTAAAAACATGTGTTATCGACCCTTGGATACTAGTGACACTTCCCTCCTGTAGAATTCTCTTCCAACAACTACTACCACACTAGCATTCAGGCAGCACCACTTGAGGCATTGCACGAACGCAGATGCCGGTCACCTCTGTGTTGGGCGGAAGCCAGAATACCGTCCCAGAACTTGCACTCGACACAACGGGTAGGATTGCCCAGAATAGACAACGTATGGCGGCAGCTCCGGACCGTCAGAAAGGCTACGCGGATAAGCGTAGGAAGCCTCTAGAACTCCTAGTCAGAGACTGGGATCCACTTAAAGCCTCACCCTGGAAGGGTGTGAATCGTTTTGGTAAACGGGACGAACTTAATCCGCGGTATGTTGGAACGTTCGAAATTACCGAAAGGATCGGTAAGGTAGCCTTGCAGACTAAACCTGCCTGGAGAGCTAAGTGCGGTACACGTCTTCCACGTGCCTAATCTGAAGAAGTGTCTGTCGGATGAAACATTCGTTATTCCTTTTCAGGAACTCGTGATCAGCAACAAACTACGCTACATTGAAGAATCGGTCGAGATCAAGGATCAAGAAATCAAACCCTCGAGCGTAGTGCAACCAACATACCGAGTTCGTTGGAACTCACGCCGTGGCCTAGAGTTTACCTGGGAACGGGAAAACCAGATGATGCGCATGTATACCCAGTTGTTTACAAGCGTTTCTTCCAACACCGAGGCTACCGCTAAATTTCGGGAAGAAATTTCAAACCAACAGGGGGTGGTGTGACGCCCTACGAAAACATTTAAACACACTAGCCTGTCAGTGGCTGCACTCTAAATTTCGGGACGAAATTTCTTGAACTTGGGGATAATGTGACACTTCGGGTTTTCCTGTACGTTTCTTGGATGCCATAGTTAACTTTATGAAATTCTATACTAAGTGAAATACGTACGAACTCTGTGGATATTGTGCTACGTGATATTTTTTTTTTTCGTACTATGTGACTTACATGTTCGTTTCGGTGGACCTTCATGAAACTGCTTGTATCTGCGTATAGCGATGAAGCCTATGTACACATACGGGGCGTATCGTTTGGCTTTTGCCTAATTTCGAGGACGAAATTCCTGTAACATGGGGAGAATGTGACAACTCGAACCCTTGACCCTGATCGTTGAGAGACGAGCACCTTATTATTGTTATTATTACTACTATTAGTATTATTCTTATTATTATTATTTGCTAAATAATAACCGCGACGTGAGAAACGTATTGTTTAACTAGTAACCCGAATCAAGCAAATATAATTTAGCGAACACATGAATAAATTATATTAACCATGAGCAAGCTAGTTTTAATGAGACACGACAATTAACGGGTTCATACCCATGGGCCGAGCCCAACATAACTCACACCTACACACCCCAAAACCCTACTCTAAATAGATATCTAACCCTATTTATTCTTAAAACCCTAAAACCCCTTTTTTTTAATTTGCAACAGCCGCATACCACAAGACCCTCTTCCTTCTCTGCATTTTCATCTTCTTGTGAGAAAACCCTAACTTAAACACTAACAACATCACCATTCTCAGTCTTACACACACAAATGAAATCAAACCTACACATCTCTCCCTCCAAACCCACTCGATCCCCCTCCTCAGCTCATGGATCCGGATGCCGGAGCCGATTACCCGGCCGGCTGCCGGTGGTTCAGTTATTCGGGCGAGACACCCCCTTCTCTCCGGTGAACACCTACTGGCCACTTGAAACAAATCCGACTACCACCATCTCCTGGTGGCAGCAGAGGCCAACGACAACAACACCGCCACCACGGCGGCAGCAGTGATAAAACAAAGAAACAGAGAGAGAGAGACGTTCGAGTTCTGCGGAAGACGAGAGAGAGATGAAGGCGTCGGAGATGGAGCGGCGCCGCCGCTCACGGCGGTGGCAGTGGAGCCGACGGCGGTGGCCCTGAGCCTTCTGCGGCGAGTTTAACTGGTAAAAACCCCCTTTCCATTTTCCTCCATTTTTGTTTCCGGCTTGAAGATGATGATGAAGATTGGTGACGAAGACGGCTGTGAAACGGTGGTCATCAGTTTCAGCTCAGATTTTGATGCTCGGGTCTCGATGTTTCAGTTTACGGTTAGTAATATATTGTCTTTGAACAAGTGTGGTTGCTATGAATCTTGGCTATGTGTGTTAGAGGCTGTTTAAAAGAATGTAAATGTCTGGTGCATGATATTACCCTAAGCTTAACTGTTTATTTTACAAATACATAAGGTCCAAAGATGCTCAAAACTGTTGTGATTATATATAGGTGGTTTCTATTATGGATTTGATTGTGTATTGGTATGTGTTAACTATTGAAGTGTAATATGTTAGAGGGTTTTGATACACATATAAATATAGCCGCATTTCAACTGCTTGGTATTTTGGTATACAAGATGTTCCTCGCTACCATTGATATGCAACTTGTTTTGGTAATAATATATGACACGAAATGTTGACTGATCTTATGAGAAATGTTGGATGAATATGAATGTGAAAACCCTAGATGATGAACTGTTTGAAATTTGTTGTTTTGATCCGACTTGGTGATTGTACGGTGTTGAAAACATGTTAATGAAATCTGATTGGATAGTACATGTTAATGAAATTTGGTTGATAGTACCGAATTGGATAAGGGGTCTAGAAGCTTCGGTGGTGGTTGCGAGTCGAGACCGTAAGGTTGCGACTCGAGACCAAAACATGACAAGTCGAAACTCCGGTTGCGACTCGAAACCAGACCATGACAAGCCGAAACCTCCGGTTGCGACTCGAAACCCCCGGTTGCGACTCGCAACCAAAACATGACAACTCGAGACCGCCCGGTTGCGACTCGCAACCAAAACATGACAACTCGAGACCGTCTGGTTGCGACTCGGAACTGCATGGTTGCGACTCGAGACCTCTTGTTCTCGATTCGAGACCACCCGGTTTCGACTGGACTACTCTGCTTAGTTATTGGGCCGCACAAACTGATGTTTTGAACTACGTGTTACTATGAATGTTTAACTGTTACTGTTTAACTGTTTGCATGCTAGGATAGGCCCAATAACGTATATGCTAGTATGACTTACGTGCTATGTGTTAGATACGTGTAGTTATACGTGACATTACTTGCATACGAACCTAATAAATATTTAATAACCATAATAGGGTATGGTTGACCAACGTAACACGAGTAAATTAATTACCGAGCAAAGCAAAGGTGAGTTCACTACTTTTTACTTAAAGCATGCGTTCCCGGTGGATTGGGAAACGGAACAAAACACTTTTCCTGGTTTGGGATTGCTTACTATCTCCTTGTGCGGGATACGGTATTTCTATCTCCTTGTGTGGGATACGGGTAACAACGCTATCCCCTTATGAGGGATACAAACTTACTTTTCTTCCCTTGTTACTGGGAACAAACTTACTTACTTCCCTTGTTACTGGGAACTTTTAGTTAATTACTGTTTATACTGGATGCAACAAGCAACACTAAACAAAACTCTATCACCCAAGTCCTCACTTCTTAATACCGATTAGTCGCCGGGATCAGGCGAACGGGTTATTAGTTGATAGCGCTATTTAGGTCTCACCAACCTCACACCGTGCCCGCGTATGGGATCGGGTGTGAACTAATGTACTCTGGCAACCGTCAATGATGATAGAACATTGACAAACGGGGCACTCTACGGAAACGTACAGATGAATAGTATTCGGTATTGTAAAAACAGTTTAGTCGCTTACTTATGGGGTAGCTCCCCATCGCATGTATAAACGGATAAATTAACTGGTTAAAACAAGTTTTTGGAATTAAAAACTGGAAAACTACAAACACGTGAACTCGCCAACGTTATGTTGACACTCTACTGCATGCTTTGCAGGTTGCTCGATACAGCTCTGGACGGACGTTGCAATCGGATGGAGTGCGTGGTTCGTAAGTGACATGATAACAAACTTGTGGTTTTAAATTACGATGCGCTTTCTTCCCCTCTCCGCTGTGAACTTAAACTATGTTTTGAAAAATTTAAATTAGGTCACTAATTATGCTAATGTTTATAACAACAACTAATTTGTTCAAAATAATTAGTGGCTAAGATCCTGGTCAGTCACGCCCTCAAGCGGTAGTACTCCGCGTGTGGATTTTGGGGGTGTGACACTTTACCCTTTGATTCTTCAATCGGAATAGTACGTGAGTGTGAAGATTGTTGTTGATATGGTTGTTGAGCAACCTGATAATAAATTGCTTTTCTATGATAATCATTATTTCCGAAAGGATCTTGTCTTCCGGTTGCTTCTCTGTTTGTACACTCTCGTTTAAAACGCCCTTTTCTCGGCAACGAAAACAAGTAACCTTCGATTTGTCAAAACCAAGCTGAGATGTTGCAGCTTCACGAAGATCATCTCTTTCGGTGATCTGTTTGAACTTTTCCGCTCTTCTCAAAACGCTAGCTAAACACCACTTGATGTCCATCAACTCAAGTTCTTCAGAATCAATCTGATCATAATCCTCTTTAGTAAGCATTGGATTTCCGATTCGTCCAGCAACTAAGCTTTCATACGACTCTAACACAGTGACAAGAGATGCCATGTGTTGCTTCGCAATATCTGGAGAAAAATTTTGACCATTTTGAATATGTAATGCAACATTGCATTGCAATACTTGACCGGTAAAATTTGTTAAACTTTGTTGTTGAGAACTCGGTGTCGAGAAATTTGGTTCAAAACTTGAATAAGACGAAGAATATCCACTGCTCTGATTTGTATTGCTTGCATTTGTTCCGGAAGAATTTTCAGCACTAAACGCAGTTTGAATCTTCGGACTAGGAGTAGTCTCAATCTTGTTTTGTCTGTAGTACAGACTAACATCCTGTTGAGCACCTGGACTTCTCATTGTAGCAGTTTTTCGAATTGATAGCTCATGTTCTTCCAATTTCTGGATAAACCTACTCAAATTCATATCTTCAAATTGTCGGTTATGCTTTAAAATCAACAGATATGTTCCCCATTCATTTTGTGGTAGCGCATTGGCTAGCTTATCAACCCATACATCATCTTCTTTCTTGATGTCCAATCTTTTCATCTCCATGACTAGAGGACAATATCTCTCGATAATCTTCCTAGTCGTCTCACCTTCAAAAGCTGTAAACATATCAAACGATTTCTTTAGTAATGCTCGTTTATTTTTTATCATATCGGCACTACCCTTAAACTTTTTAACCAACGCTCTCCAGATTGATCTAGAAGTTCCCTCATGTTGAAGCAAAACAAAAATATCTTCTTTTACCGCTTGTTGGAGAATGCTAATCATCATTTTTTCACTTGTGTATCTTAATTTTTCATCCGGTAAAAATTGACTTAATTGTTTTTCATTTCCAAGTTCATCTTTCGGTAAAGTATAATCTTTCTCTAAAGAAACCCATGCATCAAACTTGTTCGCTTGTACCTAGTTTTCAAAACGGTCTTGCCACCCTTTAAAGTCCTCAATGTACATAAGCTTTGGAGGCTTTTGGAAAGTTCCCGTTTCATTCTCGATACCAACAGTTTCAGCAACTGTAACTGGAGCAACCGGGGCAGTAGCAAACACATTGTAAAATTCGTTGTCCATGTTTCGATGTAAAAGGTATACAAAAACACAATGTTCAAGCGAGCTGGAGTTTCAAACGAGCTGAGATCAAATGATCTGGTAATTCACATGATCTGAAGTTCAAACGACCTGAAAGTTGACACAATCTGAATTTGGTGCGACCTGGAGTCAACTCGTGCGACCTGGAGTCAACTCGTGCGACCTGGAGTCCTTTCAAACGACCTGGGTGTTTCTCAAACAATTTGAGCATATTTCAAGCGATTTGGTTCAAAATTCAAACGATTTGAATAAAAATTCACACCGTTTGAGAATTCTAAGTCCAATAGTTCATCATTTTGTCAATTTTTATCAAGTTTTAGGTTGAATTTGGTTCTGATTTGTTCACGGATTGTTCAAAATGATGTTTTACACGTTATTTGTCAAAATCAGGTCATTTTAACCGTGGAATCTCGGTAAATTTGATGAGAAAGTGTAGAAAGATGAGTAGAAATGAGTAGAAATCAGTTTTATCTGTGAAAAAACAAGCTGTATGGTAAGAACTCTTCCTCCTGAGCTCTGATACCACTTGTAGGATCGGGATTCGATCAAACGAGTCGTTCAGAAGAGTTCTTGATCAATACGAAAGGCGGAATCAGACGTATTGATGTTATATCAGCTAGATTTGCACGTAGAATCACTTTAACTGTCGATTGTATTGATTTGATAGTGTTTACAGATCGTTCGACACTTCGGCAGCACTTTGTCTCCGGAATCAGAAAGTTATAAATGAAGACCCAAGACCACCTATTTATAGGAATCGCCAGACCCCACGAACCGGTCCACACGAGCTGGCCCAGGTCGCACGACCTGGCCAGAAAGCATGAACTTGCCAGAAAGTATGAACTTGCTAGAAAGCATGAACTTGCCAGAAAGCATGAACTTGGTCACCTCGTGAGAGGTGGCCTAGCCACTTCGTGAGGGGTGGCTGGTTCAGGTCTGTTTTCTGTTTCTCTCGTACAATGTGTCCTGGTCTATCTATTCTAGTTACAAGACTCGATACAAGACGAAGTCAACAGACATATGCACTAACAGTTTCGTGGTTTCGTCATAGAGCTTCATGCTTCCTTGAGATCTGGAGGGATGGGGTTAATCTCCATCCTTTCCCTATACTGAGCAATATGCTCTTCAGGATCCGTGGTTTCGTCATAGAGCTTCATGTTAGGGGTTTGAAATCTTTTTGGGATTTCAGCATCACAAATAGGATATGCAAACCGGGATATCCTGTGGCTATCCTGGGACACTTCTGGAATGGGCTGAACAACATTGTTAGTAGCAAGAGTATTAGTATTATTAGACACGTTACCAGCCTGAGGATTCTGGCCATATCCTGGAGCATATCCTGAGCTTCTCACAGTTGATATCCTGACCGATGAGGGTATCTCAGGAGTATGACTTTGGTAATGACTAGGTACAATATTGCCCCTGTTATCCTCGGTGTATACTGCCGAACTGAAGTTCAATGCTCTGGGCTGCGAGGGAGTGACAGTATCCTCAGCAGGCCTACTTGAGCTGGATTTCAAGAGTTGTATCTCTCTTATCAGCATTTGGTTTGTTTCCTGCTGCTGCTTCATCTGATCCTGTATACTACCAAATAAAGTTAAAATTTCATCATTAGAAGCCATAATAGGGGTTCTCCTTGAAGCAGCGGATCCTTGAACATTCTGAGTGGGAATAATATCCCGAGCCACATGAGTTTCGGTCCTTCTTGGAGGAGCTTGAGGCTGTGAAGAAGCTTGCGTCCTTGGAGGTGGTGGAAGCACCGAACCAATTGTTGCAGAGGTTGTAGTGGACACGGTAGAAGAGCCCATGTTTGATTTTGAGGCCATTTAAAATAGTGTAGCAAAAAGTTTTGAAAACAGAAAACCAAGTAATGATTTTGCGAAAACTTTTAGTAGAAATAGCACCACTTGCCCCACGGTGGGCGCCAAATTGTTTTGGTCAAAAATTACAGAAGCAATTAAGTGATCAAATTAGTTAAGTGAGGTAGTGTGCTAACAATATGTGTTGAAAATATTCTGATTATGTTGCTAATAAAGACAGTTTTTAGGATATAGCTCAGGATACCAAGCTATATCAACAATCAAACAATGAGCAGAAAAGTAAAGGGTGTTGGTGCACGAATGTCTAAAGCCTGCGTCTTATTCTTAGTTATTGATGTATAGGGTCTAGATGTGTTGATTATGTAATATATAGGGGGTTGAAGTGAAAAATTGGGTTTGTAAAGTTGATATTTCGCTTATATGGTCATGCCATAAAAGCGAAATCACTTTCTTCATGATTTCGCTTATATGAACATGTCATATAAGCGAAACCTCACTCCCTATATATAGTCAAGTCGTTTTCTCATTATGGACATTGATGTCAAGTGTGGAGCCGAACTGCTGCCAGACTATTTTCAAAAAGTTTAATGAGAAAACCATATTAAAGTGATCCGCATCTGTTTCTACTCAATTCTACTACGTTTTTACTTTGATTCATACTGATTGTGTATTTCCGCTGCATAATCAGTAGTATCTAGCTCAGATTGACTCACACGACTGTCAATAACGGTCCTACAATTGGTATCAGAGCCAGTTGTGAGCTAGTTGACCCGAATCAAAGCCGTTTTCAAGCACATTTTGAGTTTCTGGACTTTCCGACGGACAAAGTGGGCTGAAATTTGAGTATATTGTGTAAAATTGACTAATAACAAACCCTTGAGATTTTCAGAACTAAAATCGGCTTAAAAGTGACCTAATATGGCTCGTGAATAGGTTCCGCTTATTTATCATTTTGAGTGCGAAATCAGAGGTTTCGTTCTTGTGTGCTTGAGTGATTTCGCTCATTCGGTATTTGTATGGTTTCGCTTATACGGCATTAGTATATCAGGGGTTTCGCTCATAGGTCATTACCTGGTTTCGCTCATTTGGTTTAGGTCTGGTTTCGCTTTTGTGAACTTCAGTGGTTTCGCTCATAGGTCATTACCAGGTTTCGCTTATTAGGTCACAACCTGATTTCGCTTATTAGGTCACAACCTGATTTCGCTTATTAGGTCACAACCTGATTTCGCTTATTAGGTCACAACCTGATTTCACTTATTAGGTCACAACCTGATTTCGTTTATATGGTCTTTGTCTGATTTCGCTTTTGTGAGCACTAGGTGATTTCACTCATATCAACACTTAGAATCTGATTTCGCTTATAAGACCTGTTTTAGTGTAAAAGTCATGGTTTGAGTGTTTAGTCCATTTCGTACGTGATCGAGTGTTGGAAACTCAGTGTGTGTTAAAAGTTTTTCGATAAATACAACCTGTTAATAAAAAAGTTACACATTTTTGGAAATTTGTCACTAAAAATGGAACATCAAGATTTTTATAACTTGTTTGCGGGCAGTGGTATGGCAGCAGGACAAACCTCGGGTAGTCTTATGCAAAACGTCAACATGGAGAATGAATTGGGAACAATGCAAAAGCCTCCCAAGTTGATGAACATAGATGAATATGCGGGATGGTCAAGCAGATTTAAAAACTGGGTCCAGGCTAATTATTTTGAGTCCTGGATGAAGATAGAAGCAAAGTATGTTCCACCGGTTGATGGGAGAGGTCATGAAAAAGGTATTGGAAGTTTGACAGAGTCAGAGCAGATTGATTTCAAAGCCGAGAAAAAGATGATTAGTATCCTTCAGCAGGCTATCAAAGAAGACATTTTAGTGTTATTACAACATGAAGATAATGCTCATTCTATGTGGGAAGCATTGAAATTGAAGTTTCAAGGTAGTGTGTCAATGGTCAAGAATAAAAAGGCTTTATTAAAGAAGGAGTTTGATATTTTTACCAGCATGAAGGGTGAAACAACAAAGCAATTGCTCGATAGATATTGCCATTTAGTACTTGAAATGAAGAGATTAGAAATTGAAAAGAAAAATGATGAATTGATTGATAAGTTGTGTGATGCATTACCATATGAAGAGTGGGGCACATATTTGATGATGTTGAAAAATAATTCAGATTTTGGGAATCTAAATCTTAGTGCATTCATAGAAAAGATTGAAGCTCAAGAGTTGGAGTTGCTAAAAATGAGAAAGATGAACTCAGTAAATGTTCAACAAGATGTATCTTTGTATTACAGAGGCAGTATTCCAGTTTCAACCAATCAAAGCCCAAAAATACAGACAGGGTTCATTGCTGATAACACTTCAAGTGTTTCTTCAAACACTCCTCAATCCGGCAATTTTTCATCCTTCGCGAACTTTGAACCAAATGTCAAAGCTCAGGAACAGCCTTCACCTCAAAGCTCAACAGGATCAAATCATCAGGTGTATGTTTCTGGGGTTCAGTGCAACATTGCGGTAAACATAAAGAATGGAAACGAGATCACGGAAACAGCCGCAAAACAGCACATAGCAATGCTTGCTTCCGTTCTTGAGGCTTATGAGGGCTTAGTAGCAGGGAGAATCGGTAATCCTGACATGACCAAAGAGGATTATGATCAGATCGATCCGGAGGAGCTTGAGCTGATAGATATTAAATGGGGCATGGCTAGTCTGGTGAGGAGGGCTCAACGTTTCATGGAAATTACAGGCCGGAACAGTTTATCAGGCCCCAATCAGAAATTAGGGTTCGATAAGTCGAAAGTTACTTGTTTTAAATGTAAAGAATGCGGTCACTTCAAACGAGAATGTCCCAACCGTGAAGTAAACAATCATCAAAACCCGTTCACCAACGACTACTACAGGCAAGCAATTTATCACCGACCAAATCAACAGCAAACTATTCAAAGGCCACAAATTGAGAATAAACCAGAAAAAGCGCTGATTGTGAATCAAGACGATGAGAAGGTAGCTGCAGGTTTCAGTTGGGATAAATATATTCCCGGTAGCGATGGACAGGCAATGATTGCTGAAGTTGTTGAAATTTCTGAGATGGTGACTGAACCGGAAACAGTTACTGAAAATGTTTCTGTAGTTGTTGAAGAGGTTTCTGCTGAAAAGGCGGACAATTTTGAAGAAATAGCTGCTGAAGTGTATTATTATCAGTCTGAGCAGGAGGTTTTGGGAAGTTTAATGAAATCTGTATTGCCTCCTAACATTTCTGAATCTTTTGCAGGTTATTTTGAAGAACCAAGGACCGGATCATGTCCAAGGTTTGAAGAGAAGAAAGAATTTGTTGAAGAAATGATCGATGTGACAAAGGAAATGACCGAAGACACTTTGAAAGAAATTGCTGACAAGGCTCTCATGGTGAAATTGAGAGAGGTAGACACAAAACTTGTGAAACCCGAGTCTGTCGGTACCGAGTCAGTTCAAAAGGAGTCGGATAAGGAGTCGGGAATTGAGGAGAACAAAACTAAGAAAGTGTCTGAGTCAGAGTCCAAAGATGTCGGCAAACAGGAAGTGAAAACTGCTCATGAAGCAGAAATTGTTGAGAAAGTGGATTCAATATCTAAAACACCATGCCAAAAGTGTTTACAACCGTGCATGGAGTGTCTTGAAAAAGACACTAAGTTTCAGGAATTGAAAGAACATGCTGACATGTTAAAATTTGATCTAGGACAAGTCAAAGAAGCATATGATACACTAGCCAGATCAGTTAAAATGATTAAAGAAGAAAGTGTCCAAAATGATAAAGCCACAAAACTAGCAAAAGCAACACTTTTTGATAAACAAGTGGAAGTTAATTTTCATATTGACACAATCGCATCATTAAAGAAAGAATTGGAATTGACTAAAATTGAAAATGAGTGAATTGATAAGAAATTGATGAGCTATGTTGCATCGTCCTATGTCCTTGAACAGATTATTCCACAGCAGATCAATGCAACACCAGTTTTTAAAAGCATTCCACCCCCAATGTGGAATCATTATACTCAAAAGTATCCAGATGGGGTGGAAGCTGCATTGAATCTCAAACGGAGGACAATTGAGGATGAGTTGCCAGAGAGCATAGATGTTACATTCTCTGCGTCTGACACCGACAGCGAGTCACAGGTCATCAAGACTGTTGTTGATCAGGTGTTAGATGAAGAGAGTGATAATTCTGATGTTGAAGTTATGAAATCTCATTCTGAGAAGTCTGTTACTGATTCTGAAGATGAGGGTAACTTTTTAGATTGTTTCATACCGAAATCAGATAAGAGTACGAATGATGATCCGATTATGGTGGTTTACACTATGATTGGAACGGACAAGCTTTATTCTGATTTCGAGTATCCTCTTCAGAATGTTAAGATTGAAAATGTCGAGAAAGTTTACAAATTGGTTGAAATTGACATTGATGTGGTAAACAACAAAGAATTCTTTTCGAAACCTAAAAAGTCATTTGTTAAAACACGTTTCAACAATTCGGGGAAAAAGGAGTGGGAAGGTAATGGTAACAAGAAAAATGGTAATAACTTTAAAAACAAAGGAATTGGTTTTGAGAAAAAGATGGCTACGAAGGTTGTCAAGCCAAAAGATAAAATGAATGATGTTTTTGTTGTTGGACCAAGTGTGGATGATGAAAAAGAGTACATTTTTAGTCAAAAGGCCATTGACGATTTCAATGCGGCGAAGAAACTGAAAGAAGAGTCATTCAAATCAACTTTTGTCGAGTATGACAAAAGAATTTGCTATCGCTGCAATGAGATTGGACATATGGCAAAACAATGCAAGAAAAGTTTTAAAAAATCTGTCGTAAAACCTGTTGTTCAAAAATCTTAACCTAAGTCACCAGTTGACAAAAAGGGTAAAAAACCAATGGTTTCACCAATTCGCATCTTGAAGAGGGGTGAATCTTTGAAGACAGAAGATAAGCTGAAATCAACATTTGAGATTGGTTAATCTTCAAAGTCTCAAAAGCCTTCAAAGATTTATCCGAAAACAAAAATTTTTGAAACTCAATCATGGGTGGTTAAACCAAAACAATCAGTTGAGGTGAAGAAAATGGAGAATGAGTTAAAGTTTGATTCAAAAGTCTTTAATCCCAATGTTCTAAATATTTTTGGAAAAATGGTTGACAGAAAGGTCAAAGGGGTAAAGGAATTTTATGAATCAAAAGTGGGTGCTAATGATAATCATGAATATGAATTTGAGCTTGATAAGTTTCTTGCAGAATTTCCCCCAATCACAAATGAAGTAAAATCAAAAGTAAAAACTGATATTTCAAATGTCACATTTAACTTTCATAAGACTGATGAGAAGTGTGATGTAGTGTTTGGGAGTGTTTCAGCAGTTAAGAAATCATGGACTTCATTGTTTGAATAAATTTGGCTATGATATTTGCAGGGGTTGCCCAAGTCGATTCTATCAAAGTGGATTATGGATAGTGGCGCTTCAAGGCATATGACTGGGACGCTTGCTTTGCTATATGATGTCAAATCCATAAAAGGAAGCTATGTTGGATTTGCTGGGAATCAAGGTGGAAGGATTGTTGGTCAAGGAACGCTGTCAAATGGCGTGATTTCATTCGATGAAGTGAATTACATAGTAGAGTTAACAAACAATTTACTCAGTATTTCACAAATCTGTGAAAAAGAGTTTAGTGTACACTTTACTAAAACTGAATGTGTGGTTTTGAAACCAGGGTTTAAAATCCCTGATGAGATGGTGCTGTTGCGTGCTCCGCAGGAGAATGATCTTTATTATCTAGATATGAGAGTCGCAATGCCAACATCCCATCAGAAACAGTGTTTTGTGTCAAAAACTAAAGCGACAGAAAAGGATTCGATTATGTGGCATCGAAAGATGGGCCACATTCATGTTCGCAAAATGAACTTTTCGGTACACAATGATTTGGTTGATGGTGTTAATCTGAAGAATTTTCACTTAAATGATGATTGTGTAGCGTGTAAGAAAGGAAAGCAGACTCGGAAGTCACATCCATTGAAGATGATGAATACAATCAGGTTACCTCTTGAGAGATTGCACATGGATCTCTTCGGGCCTGTCAACGTAAAGAGCATCAGTGGAGACTTATATTGCTTGGTGGTGACTGATGACTTTACGAGATTTTCTTGGGTAGTGTGCTTGGAACGAAAAGATCAAACTTTTGAGTCTTTGATGGTGCTTTTCAAGAAGATGGAGACGGTGTATAAACTGCCAATCCGAAGGATTCGGAGCGACAACGGAACGGAATTTAAGAACAACAAGATGTACGATTTCTGCAACGAGAAGGGAATTCTTCATGAATTCAGTGCGCCGTACACACTACAGCAGAATGGCGTAGCTGAACGAAAGAATTGGACCCTGATTAAGACAGCACGTACAATGTTAGCCGATTCCAAGCTACCAATCTTTTTCTGGAGTGAAGCAGTATCAGCAGCTTGTTACACATTGAATAGAGTTCTCACTGTCAAGAAGTACAAAAAAACTTGCTTTGAGCTGCTGCACCTTTATAAGCCGAATCTTGAGTTTTTGGAGCCGTTTGGGTCTCCTTGCACGTTTATTGATGAAAACGGTAAATTTGGCGCTAAATCTAATGAGGGTTTCTTTGTAGGTTACGCTAGCCCACTCAAGAGGGTGTTTGTACCATGCCTGGGTAAGGTGATTCAAGTTCAACACGTGGATTGTCAAAAGCACACTCCATCACCACAACTTCCCGGACAAAGATTCATGTTTGACTACGATAAGCTCTGGGAGTCGTTTCATCTGCCGGTCGAGCCGAGTGAGGAGGAACTAGATCTTATGTACCTGTATCAGCAAACTGTGTCACAGGAACAAGTATCTAGACCGATAGAAGTTTCTCAACCCACCGTGGGTACTCACGATGATGAAGCAGGACCGAGTGGAACAGTTCACGAACCACCAGAGGAACCAGTTCCATCGGTTGACGAATCTGACGACTCAGAAGCGGAACCCGCTCCGACTTTTGACGAGGATCCAACGGAAGCTGAGGATCAAACCATTGATCTTGACATATCGAGCTTGGAATCGGAAGTAAATGTGCCTGAAAATGCTATGCCACGGACGTTGTCTTATCATCCCTCAGAACAGATTATTGGCGACCTGCAAAGTGGTGTCAAAACCCGACATCAAATAGATCGAGCTCTTACATGTTTCTATTCATCTATTGCTGATATGCAGAAAGAAGTCTCATTAAAATGTTTTATTTCGCAGATAGAGCCCAGAACCTACATAGAGGCATTGACTGAGGATAGCTGGGTGAATGCAATGCAGGAGGAGCTGCAACAATTCGAAAAATTGGGCGTCTGGAGACTTGTCAATTTGCCACAAAACCAGAAGTTAATCAAGACGAAATGGGTTTTTAAGTGCAAGCGTGATGACAGAGGTGTTGTGGTGAGAAACAAAGTGCGACTTGTGGTTCAAGGCTTCAGTCAACAGGAAGGAATAGATTATGATGAAGTTTACGCACCGGTTGCCAGACTTGAGGCAATTCGGATATTTCTAGCCTTTGCGTCATGGAAAGATTTTAAAGTATATCAACTTGACGTCAAATCTGCCTTTCTTTATGGAACTATCAGAGAAGAAGTGTATGTGGGGCAACCGCCACAGATCCACTGCACAAAAACAAGGTGTATCTACTGGACAAAGCATTGTACGGACTTCACCAGGCCCCGAGAGCCTGGTACGAGACTCTTTCTAAATACTTGTTGGACAACGGGTTCACAAGAGGCACAGTAGACAGCACTTTGTTCACTAAGGAAGAAGCAGGCCACTTGTTGATCGTGTAGATATATGTTGACGATATTATTTTTGGATCCACCAACGACGACCTGTGCAAAGAATTTGAGAAGGTGATGAAAAATAAGTTCGAGATGAGTTCAATGGGGGAGATGAAGTTCTTTCTCGGGCTGCAGGTGGAGCAAATGTCCGACGGAATCTTCATTCACCAAACGAAGTATGTGAAGGACGTGCTTGACAAGTTCGACATGTCAGATTGCAGTCCTGCATCCACCCCCCTCGCGCAGAATTATGGAATTTGTCCAGACGAGAATGGTGTGAAGATGGACGAGACATTGTACCGATTAATCATTGGATCTCTGATGTATCTCACGGCTTCCCGTCCAGACATCATGTACCCGACGTGTCTCTGCGCCAGATATCAGTCAAATCCAAAGCAGTCACACCTGACCATAGTGAAACGTATCTTACGGTATTTGAAAGGCTGCCCAAGCATCGGCTTGTGGTATCCTCGATCGGGTGACTTTACTTTATTTGGTTTTGCTGATTCTGATTTTGGGAGCTGCAAGCAAAACGCAAAGTCCACCACTGCTGGGTGTCAGTTCTTCGGAACTCGACTTGTCACCTGGCAGTGTAAGAAACAAACCGCAGTAGCGCTCTCTACATGTGAGGCTGAATACGTTTCAGCCTCCAGCTGTTGTTCGCAGATCCTTTGGATCCAACAGTAGATGCGAGACTTCGGTTTGCAGTTCTTAGATACTCCAATCTATGTGGACAATGAAGCAGCTATTAACATCAATAAAAATCCGGTTCATCATTCAAAAACAAAACACATTGAGATCCGTCACCACTTTATTCGTGATTGTCACGAGAAAAAGTTAATTCGGATTGAACACTTGCACACCGATGATCAGAAAGCGGATTTATATACTAAACCATTTGATAAAAAGAGATTTTATTATCTTTTAAAATTGAACGGGATGAAAAATCTGCAATCTGGGAGGGTTATTGAATGTGAAGCCGAGTTGGGCGGCGATCTGACGTGAACCATGTCGTGTTGTCAAATTTGTTTGTACAGTTTATTTTCTGCTTTTCGATAAAAACAAAAACACAAAAATATGTTTTAGTTTTAGGGGGAGTAGTTTGCAGAAAAATACAAAAACATGATAAAATCTACAAAAACCAAAAACATTTGTAAAAGTAAAAATGAGTTTGTGTATAATAGGGGAAATGATAGTACATCAGCTAGACGGACACAGTACGCTAAAGAATTGTAATGTATAAAATGCAATTAAGCAGTCTCGCTAAAGATGTGCCGATAGGTTTTCACAAAATAAGTAGATCAGTTTGGGATATAAACATAAATTTTACTTGCGTCTACGTGGGGAACACCTCCAGGATATATAGGTAACCCCTGAAATCCTGTTTGAAGGGTCCCGTATTCTGAGATACTAGGTCTTTATGCTTAGTGATATCTGGGGTATTATCCCGGGACTTCTGATTTTGCGGAAGCAATGGCCTAGTCCCCGGAGAATACTTTATGCTGCTTTGAAATATAAGCCTCCCCTCAGCAAAAATGATTAAACAATAAAATTGATAATCATGCTGTTGAAGAAAAGATCCTCTAAAGGGGACCCACCAAAAGTCGAAGCCGTCATCTCTCTGCGTATCGAAAGATCGACCTGAGCTCTCACGGCCCTCGCAATTAACCCCTTACAGATATCATCTAGGTATACTCACCTGTAAGACTGAATACTGGGATCTGGATACGGGAGTATATACTGAGGTGGGACACATGTAGATGTTTAAGTCCTAAAACACTAATTATGTATCCCGAGCAGATTGAAAGTTTTGTGAGAATTTAAGAGGATCAGTATATCGGCAATCTATGTGAATTGTTTAATGCTTAATATGAAATAACAGCTTAACGGTGCTTGTGTCTAGTCAGCAGCTGGTATGATCCCCTAACACACTCACAAAAAGATTATGTGTACAGTTTTCAGTTTATCCAGTTAAAAATCCAAAAAGATTTTAGTTTCTCATTTTATTTTCGACAACTGACATTGAGAATCGGACGATCAAAGCTTAGTGCAGATCATGTCTGTGTTTGATGAGGGCTGGGTAAGCTGATGATGCAGAACAATGATTGGTACAGTGTTTGACAGTTGAAAAGTGTTTGGAAGTTCAAAATGTTCAAAAGTTCATTCGTTTGAACTATTTTCAGAATGAAATAAATGTGTACTTCATAATTCGGTCATCCAAGGTCATTAACTTGGACTTGGTAGGCTAAGCAGTTGACCAAGGTCATTAATTTGGACTTGGTTAACTGGGTGTGACGGTGTTTAATCAGAATAGTGTTAAAAATCAAAGTTTTGAAAACAACATCCTGATTTTGCTCATGTGTCACTGAACAATAATTTTGAAAATTAAAAGGTTTAAAATTTGATTTTAAAGTTTTAAGTTTGGTTGTTTGGATTCTGTATATAGTCAAATCTTTACAGGATTGTGAAAGAACCAGATCATCAATTCTGGACATTTTAAAAAAAGTTTATTCTTATAAATGTTTGAGGTGTGCAGGTGAAGGTTCCAGATTAAGATCCCGATAGCAGAGTCTTAGGGGGAGTCTGAAGATGAGTTTGGTGCAAAAGGAAGCTTGTTGCTGGTAATCCAGGTGTCGATCCTAAAAGCACAGAAGATTGATGAAAGGGGGAGCCTGCGAAAGAGAAAGAGAAGCTTAGGAAGTTGCTAAAGAAGTCTAAGCCTCGTGAAGGAAAATTCAAGTCCCTGTAAAGTTTGAAGACTAAGACTGAAGACTGCGGCTTTATCCAAGGGGGAGTTTGTTGGTGCACGAATGTCTAAAGCCTGCGTCTTATTCTTAGTTATTGATGTATAGGGTCTAGATGTGTTGATTATGTAATATATAGGAGGTTGAAGTGAAAAATTGGGTTTGTAAAGTTGATATTTCGCTTATATGGTCATGCCATAAAAGCGAAATCACTTTCTTCATGATTTCGCTTATATGAACATGTCATATAAGCGAAACCTCACTCCCTATATATAGTCAAGTCGTTTTCTCATTATGGACGTTGATGTCAAGTGTGGAGCCGAACTGCTGCCAGACTATTTTCAGAAAGTTTAATGAGAAAACCGTATTAAAGTGATCCGCATCTGTTTCTACTCAATTCTACTACGTTTTTACTTTGATTCATACTGATTGTGTATTTCCGCTGCATAATCAGTAGTATCTAGCTCAGATTGACTCACACGACTGTCAATAACGGTCCTACAAAGGGTGACACGAGATATACAAGGAAAGCCCTTGATCAATCTAGATCACCGGCATAAAACCTCGGGAGCTGACAATCGCAGCTGCCTTGTTCTTCTTATTCCTTCAAACTTCAGGATACAGTGCAGGATATGATGCGGATCAACTAAGTGTTACAATGAGATTCGAGTACAAGTGTAAGTGTTTATGAGTGATTGTAGCTAATAGAGAGCAGAAGTGTACGGAAAAAAATGTGTGTTCCTACAGATCCGATCATTCCCTTATATAGCAAATGAAATAACAACCTATCCTAAAAATGGGGGATGCTTCGAATATTCCCCTAGAACTGTTGGATTGTTCCGGTGACCCTAAACAGTCAAGTTGAGTAGTTCATCATCATTTACGAAGGCGGAATCATTGCAAACAATGTCAAACAGCTTGTTTCCTTTCAATTCTTTTCTATTACTGATCTTCTGAGCCTTTACAAAGATTTCTGACAAAAATCCGGCAGCACCTTGACTCAATACACAAGACCAGATTCCGTTTGAAATGACACAGCACACACCTATATATAATGTAAGAGATTTCGCTTGAATGTGACACAACCCATTTCAAGCGGAATTACATAACATGATTTCGATTGAAATGGTCCATCTCACCTTCAAGCGAAATTACCTACTTAAACATGTACAAACCCTAATTTCTATCCTGTTGTGTGCTCGTTTATCCTATCTAGACATAAAACTCGATTAAGACGAAGTTAACAGACACTAGATGCACCAACAGACTCCCCCTTGGATGTTGACGAAGTCTTCGGCGTCGAGTCTTTAGTCTTTGTCTCTTTCCAAATTGTATTGACATTTTAAAAGCTCTCTTCAATCTTTATCTTCAAACTTTAATCTACAAACTCCCCTTTGATTGATGATCCAGAATTCTGACTCCCCCTTTCGCAGACTCCCCCTCTCGAAAAGCTAGGGCTTTAATTCTGGTTCAAACTTTTGACATTTTCATTGCCATAGGGATTCCTGTTACCTGCACAATCTCTACCTAAATATAAGATATATGACAATAACAGTTTCAATTCAAACTTACCTTATAACTTTCAGTGTTAAGCAATCCACTTAAGTATTCAGGTCCAAGTTAATGACCCTGATTACTCAATTTATCTACCAAGTCCAACCTAATGACCTTGGTTGATCTGAGATAATTCACACTGACATGTAGTTCAATCATTTCAAACATTTTCTGAAAAAAATTTACAAGTTTCAAGTTAATGAACTTGCTTTAACTTTTCAACTTTCACAAACTTATCATATTTAGCTCCAAACTCATCATCCAGCCCAGAAACTTATTGCATCTGCTTCAATTTGAATTTGAAGATCAGCTTTCCACTTTGGTTTGTCGGAAAAATAAAGCAGAAGTGTAAAATCTTTTTGAATTTTTAATAAAGCTTCTAAACTAGAAATGAAATATAGAAATAAAATGCAGTAAAAGTAAACGATTTACAAACATATTTTTGGCTGAGCGTGTTAGAGAATCATATCAGCTATTTGACCAGTCACAAGTACCGTTAAGCTTTAATTTCATACTCAGAATTAAACAATTCGCTTAGATTGTCGATATACTGATCCACTTAAATTTTCACACAATTTTCAATCTGTCCAGGATACAGATTTAGTGAATTAGAGACTTAAACTTATACGTGTGTCCCACCTCTTGAATATACTCCCGTATCCAGATCCCAATATTCAGTCTTACAGGTGAGTATACCACAGATGATATCTGTAAGGGAATAAATTATGTAACAGTACGAAACCGTGAGAGCTCATGTCAGAACTACCGTTCAGCAAAGAGATCACGAATCGACTTGGGTGTGTCCCCTTTAGAGGATCTTTTTTACAATAGCATTGATTAGCAATTTTATTGTCTTATCATCTATGCTGAGGGCGGCGCTATATTTCAAGCATGCGGTAAAGTATTCTCCGTGGACTAGGCCATTGCTTCAAAATCAGAAGTCCCGGGATAATACCCCAGATATCACTGAGTATAAAGACCTAGTATCTCAGAAAGAGGGATCTTTCAAACAAGATTTCAGGGGTTACCTATATATCCAAGTAGTGTTCCCCACGAAATAAGTAAGTAAAGATTTAGATTTATATCCCGAACAAACCTACTAAATGTGTAAAAACCTATCGGCACATCATCAGCGAGACTGTTTAAAACTTTTTAAACTTTACATATCCTTAGCATACCGTAACTGTCAAGCCAATGTACTATCATTTTCCCTTTTTACACAAGCTCTTTTCTGGTTTTCTATTGTTTTTGGATTATGAAAATATCTCATGTTTTTGTATTTTTGAAATTTTTTACTGTTTTTGTATTTTCTGAAAATATTACCCTATACTCTCCCCCTAAATACCAAAACAAGTAAAAAATCGACAAACCATTGCAGATTGCTTCTCAACATCATCTACAATGTCTCCTTCATCAACGCCAAGAATCTCTTCCAACACCGATAAAAGCTTCATACCGTTCAGTTTTAGCAAATATTGAAAACGTGTTTTATCAAATGCTTTGGTATGTAAATCAGCTTTTTGCTCGTCAGTGTGGATTTTCTCAATTCGTATCAGCTTCTTCTCGAAACAATCTCGAATGAAGTGATGACGAATTTCTATGTGTTTCGTTTTAGCGTGATGAACTGGATTTTTAGTAATGTTAATCGCTGCCTCATTATCAACAAAGATAGGGGTGTTTAGAAATTGTAAACCGTAGTCGCGCATTTGTTGCTGGATCCACAAGATCTGAGAACAGCAACTGCTCGCAGATACATATTCAGCTTCACATGTGGATAGAGCCACAGAGGTCTGCTTCTTACATTGCCAGGTGACCAAACGTGGTCCGAAAAACTGGCACCCCGCTGTTGTTGATTTAGCGTTAACTTTGCAGCATCCGAAATCGGAATCGGAATACCCTTCGAGCGAGAAATCGCCTTCTTTTAGATACCACAACCCCAATGATGGATTCCTTTCAGGTAGCGTAATATCCTTTTCACAATCACCATATGCGAAGCTCTCGGGTTAGATTGAAATCTTGCTGCGAGGCAGGTTGGATACATAATATCGGGTCTTGAAGCTGTCAAATACATTAGCGATCCGATCATGGAACGATACATCGTTTCATCTACCTTCTCTCTGGTGAGATCAGGATTTATCCCATGATTCGTCGCTAATGGGGTGGAAGCTGGAGTAGAACCTGACATCCCGAATTTCTCCAAGATATCATGAACGTACTTCGTTTGATGTATAAAAATTCCTTTGGGTAGTTGATCAACCTGTAGTCCCAAAAAGAATTTCATCTCACCCATCGATGACATTTCGAATTTCTGCTTCATAACTTGTTCAAAATCTTTGCACAAATGTTCATTTGTTGACCCAAATATGATGTCGTCCATGTATATTTGAACTATCAGAAGATGTCCGTCGACCTCTTTGGTGAAGAGAGTGGCATCCACTTTTCCACGGATGAAGCTGTTGGCAAGCAAGTGTTGAGACAATGTCTCGTACCAAGCTCTCGGGGCCTGGTGTAAACCATACAGCGCTTTATCCAGCAAATAGACCTTGTCTTTGTGAATTGGATCGGTGAAGCCCGGTGGGTGACCAACATATACCTCCTCTTTTACCTTCCCGTAAAGAAACGCCGATTTTACATCTAACTGATAAACTTTGAAATTTTTCCAAGATGCAAATGCTAGGAAGATTCTGATCGCTTCTAGTCTAGCAACTGGAGCATATACTTCAGTGAAATCTATACCCTCCTGCTGACTGAAACCCTGGACTACGAGTCGAGCTTTGTTACGAACTACAACCCCACGATCATCCCTCTTGCACTTGAACACCCACTTGGTATTTATCTTCCTCTGACCATCAGGTAAGTCTACTAACTTCCACACGCCTAACTTCTCAAACTGACTCAACTCCTTTTGCATAGCATTGACCCAAGAAGAATCTTCAGTTAGCGCCTCTTTGTATGTTCGCGGTTCGATCTGCGAAATAAAACAACTTAGTGAAAACTCAGTTTGTAAAGGTGCTACTGTAGAATAAAAACAAGTAAGGCCTTGGTCAATTTGACGTCTAGTGCGAACGCCTGTCTGTAATTCTCCAATGATCAACTCTTCTGGATGGTATGAAAGAGTTCTCGGCATCACCTCGCCTGGAACATCTACCTCGCCTTCCAAATTTGTGATATTCTGATTTTCCACCTTGTTCACTGATTGGGTTTGTTTGACTTGAGATCTGGATTTGCTCCCCCTCAGGATCTGAATCACCATGATAAAAAAACAGGCATATTATCAGATTCTTTATTATCATTCTGTGTCGTCTGATTATCAGGAGCAACTTCATTTTGTTGAATATCATCATGTTCTCCAGCATTGCTCGGACCTGCTTCATGGTCATTTGAAATATGTCGTGGTCGCCTTGAATACTCAGCTGGGAACCTTTCCTGCGAATCTTCATACTCTCTTAGAATATCCAACTCGTCAAAGAAATCTTCTTCTTCCTTTTCGTCTTCCATGTCAAACGAATCCCACAAAGTGTCATAATGAAAACACCATGAATCTCCTGGATTCTGCGGTGGCATTGTGTAACTTTGACACTCAACATTGTGTGCTTCAATAATCTGCTTCAAGCTTGGAACAAAGACTCGTTTTTGAGGACTTGAGTATCCCACAAATATTCCTTCAATGCTCTTTGCACCAAATTTTCCAAAAGGCTCTAGAACTGTACAGGGAGACCCAAACGGTTCTAAATACTTCAGGTTCAGTTTGCGGTTATTGATCAACTCAAAGCATGTCTAGTTGAATTTCTTCACTGTTAAAACCCGGTTGAGTGTATAGCATGCGGCGGATACTGCTTCTGCCCAAAAATTTACTGGTAGCTTTGAATCAGCAAGCATCGTCCTAGCCGTTTCAATTAGCGTCCTGTTCTTTCTTTCAGCTACTCCATTCTGCTGCGGAGTGTAAGGAGCACTAAATTCATGCAATATACCTCTTTCATCACAATATTCTTCCATCTTGTTGTTCTTGAACTCAGTACCATTATCACTTCTAATTCTTTTGATACGCCTTTGGTACAGATTTTCAATCTTTCTGAACAACGCCATCAAACTGTCAAACGTTTCATCTTTCGACTTCAAAAATGATACCCACGAAAATCTGGAATAATCATCAGTAACCACAAGACAGTAGAGATCTCCTGTAATACTTTTGACATTCACAGGTCCAAACAAATCCATGTGAAGTCTCTCCAGAGGTCTTGAGACTGAATTGACTTGCTTTTTAGGGTGTGACTTTTTCTTCTGCTTGCCTTTGATGCAACTAATGCACTCCCCTTCCAGATGAAAACCTTTAATGTGAACACCCAGAACTAAATCATTATGCACCAGGTGATTCATTTTACGTAGGTGAATGTGGCCCATCTTGCGATGCCACAACTGCGATTCTTTCTCCGTTGCTCTTGACACAAAACAATGAGCCTGGCCCGTGGTTGTAGTAGCTACGCTCATGTCCAACACATACAGATCATTGACTCTTGGTGCCCTCGTGATAATCCATTCTTCAGGGATAACAAATCCTGGCTTCAAGAACAAACATTCTTTGTCAGTAAAGTGAGTGGTATACATCCTGTCACAAATCTGCGAGATACTCAGCAGATTATTCTCCAGCTCAGCAATGTAGTTAACTCTTTCAAACGTAACAATCCCATTGGATAACGTTCCTTCACCAACAATTCTACCACCTTGGTTGCCTGGAAACCCTACATAACCTCCATTGAAATTTCTAACATCATACCGAACGCTGTCTTCCCCGTCATGTGCCGAGAAGCTCCACTATCCATAATCCAACGTGAAACGGATCTTGGAAACTCCTGCACATATCACAAACATTTAGTGAGATTTTGATGCCACCCAAGCCTCTTTTGACTCAGGTAACTTGACTTTAATGTGAGTTTTAGCAGTGTAAAGTGGAGAAAATTTTTATCATTCATCTTCAAGTTTTCTTCTGATCCAACCTCAACCTTTTTGTATAAGAAAAACTCATCTATCTTAAGTTGACCAGTTGGTTGATCTTTCTTTTGAACATTCTTCTTCTCTGGTGGAGTAGAAGATTGTTTCTCCAATTGTTCATAATAATCCAAAGGAACATCCATCTTTACCGGAGTGGTAGAAGACGATTGTTTTTCTGACTCTGAAACCTTTGGTTTAAATGAACTTTCTTTTTTATCAACCACTTTTGGCTTCCATGTTTGTTGAGACGATGCAACCCGTTTGTAAAACTTGTCATTTTTAGTTACCATGTTCTTAACAGGTTCATTTTTTATTTTTGTTTTCTCATTTTTCAAAATTTTCTCAACAAACATTGGAGCTTTTCCTTTTGTATCAACCTTCTTCTTTTGACTCTCAACAACTTCAAACTTAGGCTTAAAGTTGGTACACTTTCGTGCAATATGTCCAACTTTATTACACTTGAAGCATGTACGAGTATCAACTACTCGACTTGTGCCTTCAGTCTGAGGCTGCGAGGACCTTTTCTCAAAGAACTCTTCATTTGACTTTGAAAAAATCTCAGACTCCTCATCAGATAGTGAACTCGAACTGTTCATAAACACTTTTTTCTCAGCAAACTTCTTGTTCTGAAAATTCTTTCTTTGATAGTTCTTACCACCCTGATATCCACCCGGCCATCTGTTTTGGTTGTTGTTATAAAATCGTGGCGGAATAACAGGTTTCTTGTAGTAAGCTTTATCCTTTTCAAAATTCAATTGTCTTTCAGCATGTTTTAAATTCTCAATTTCAGAAACATCAATCTCAACCAACTTAAACACATTTTTTAGTTTGTTCACATTCACATTCTTCAAAGGAAAATCAAGATCCGAATACAACTTATCTGATCCTGCCATCTTGTACATCACAAGATGTGGTTCTTCATTTAAGTTGTTTTTGGACTTTGATTTTGGAATGTATTTATCCAAAAAACATTCATCATCCTCAGTAGTGTCACTGTCAGATTTTAAAACACTTTCAGCAACACTTTTAACAACCTTAGATTGGACACTTCCTTCATCGGATGACGAAGATGATGATGTGAATGTAACATCAATTGACTCTGGAAGTTTTATTTCATTCATTTCAACTTCATCATTAACCAACCCTGATTGTTTCCTTGAAAAATTGTTTAGAACTGGTGGTGGAACCTGATGATACCCCACCCCAGTTCCATCAGCATACACATCTTCGCCTGCTTTGTTCTTCCCAATGGGTTTGGGAACAATGTGTTGTAAAACAAAGCTTGCAGAGCTGTAACTATTCAGCTTCAACTGGATGCGTTCATTTTCAATTTTAACTTCTTGAAATTGAAGTTTCAACTTAGCAATCTCAACCAGTTGTTGGTTGATTAATTCTTCTTTAAACCTCAAAACACCTTGCAATTGACACTTTTCTTTGTAAGTTTTACCGTTTCTATCATCAGAATCTTTCACCGTGCGTTTTAGCTTCTCATAACTTTCAAAAATTTGACGATTTTCAAGAATTAGTTTTTCATTTTCTTTCCTAACTCTTTCTACGTCAATTTTATCAGTTTCGATTTTGTCAGTTAATTCTTTTAATCTGTCGTTCAAGCTTTCAACATTTTATCACGGTTAAGGATCTGATCCTCAACACTTCGGACTCTAGCAGTCAGATCATCAACTTTATTACCATTAAGATAAGTGATTGTACTACAAACTTTGCACTCTTTCATGCAATTTTTGCAGTCAATATCACCATTAACTTTCTTACCTGACGCATTCGTTGACGCATTTGAACTAACCTGGCTTTTAGACTCAGATACGGACTTAGAGTCTACCTCAAGTTCCTTAGCAGCCAGCACTTTGTCAGCCATCTTTCCCAAGTTTTCAGCTGTCAACTCCTGTGAAGTATCAATGATCCCATCATCAATCTTCTTTGACTTTTCTTCTTTTTCTTTTTCTTTCTCTTCTTTCTCTTTTCCGCTTCCCCACCATTTTCTTTGCCAACCCTCTTCTTCTTCAGCAATTTGTTGAATTATGGTTTCAAGATCGAGGGTCTTATAGTCAATAGCAATGTTTCCCATGGGGTCAAGATAACATTCTCTGTTTGGATCCCATCTCTTCGCCCTTTTTGCTTCAGTGTATATATCAGATATTCTGATCATTCTGTTTTGAGCTATCATCTTTCTGTTGACATACTTTTTTTCTTCATTTCTGTTATCTTTAAAAGGAACAGGTTCAACAATCTTTGCCATAAAAACATATCCAACCGCATCCTCCTCTGGTAACAACTCGCTCCAATCAAAACCTTCATCGTCATGAATCACAGCAAGAGCTCTGGATTTTTCTTTATTATCCTCAAGTTGTTTCATTCTGGGTGGTTCTGATTTATTCTGATGATAAATCGCTCTCTTGTAGTAATCTTCTTTGAACGGATTTTCAGAATCATCAGCATAAGCATTCCGGCACTCTCTTTTAAAATGACCTTTCTGTTTACACTTGAAACAGGTCACTTTTGACTTGTCAAAGCCTAACTTGGTAGATGGTCCACCAATAGACTTTCTTCCTGTAATCTCCATAAAACGTTGTGCCCTTCTCACTGCACTGGCCATACACCACCTTATGTCGATCAATTCCATCTCCTCAGGATCTATTTGATCGTAGTCTTCCTTTGTTAGGTTGGTGTTGCCTATCTTGCCTGTAACAACTCTCATTAAAAGTCCTATTTATTTTATTATTTTATCCAATAGGAAACCCTAATTGAGACACCCAAGTGATTCTGCACAAACCCTAAAATTTTCAGAATCATCAGAATCAGGATCAGGGCCCCTAAAACTCAAGGGGGGTAAAACCCTAGTTACGATTATCTTAAAATCTCGCTGTCAAAAATGAATTTATAAAATTCGTCAAGTCAGCAAGGCTAGTCAAGGACGTGGCTATCCTATGGTAAATTCGTGTCCCTTATGGACCATAAGGGATGAGGCTTACGGTCCGTAAGCCTGGTTAATTTTTGTGTATAAATAGTAGACTTTGGGACTGGAATTTGGGCGCTTGAACGACGTAAAAAGTCGAAATATACACTGAGTTACGTTCTGAATACTACAAAAACACACACGAATCACGAAGTGTCGCCGCAATACAGGGTAATAACTCGATCGCTGATACGATTCAATGTCCGATCGATTAAACTATCCAATGGATGTTTAAGTGTTGCCCACATTAGGGTTTATGCTTTGTCATTCGTTGTTAACTCAATGGATGTTTAAGTATCGCACTTTGTCATTCGATGTGAGGGTTTAATCTCGTGAGTTATCGTAAATGCTGTATTAAGTTACTAACCGAATTGTGTGCCTGTTATTAATTTTGGTTAAAAGGCTAATCAGTAGGCTAGGCTCTGCTCAATTAAATCTGCAATGTGAGTCATTCTATTTTTATCAAATTACTTTCAAAATCATGTTTATTTTCAAAGGTTATAATTACAGTGATTAAGTTTATGTAATCACCAAGTTACAGCCGGTATGTGGGGTTTTGTATACATTACTTGATAACCGTCACTATTGGACAACGAGTTTGCCAATGAGTGATATGACCATAGTCACAGACTCCATTGGACAATGAGGTTACCGATGGATGGTCGAGTGACAAATACTGTGGGTAGTTGGTTTGATATCTGGAAACATTGTAATCTCTCTTAATACTGTAAATTATAACAAATGAGTCATTTTAGCAAAAAGAATGATTCACTCAGTATTTCCCGCTGATAAAACCTTTTTCAAACATGTTTCAGGTGATCTGTTGTGATCCAGGATAAGTGCCGAGAAGCACTACAAGCTTAAGGAAGTGGCTCAATATAAAATAAATAAACATGTTTTGTAAAATAAAAGATTTCTCCATGAAATCTTATGATTGTAAATTACCGGTATTTTATTCCGAGTTGTGAAATAAAATAATCGGGAAATTACAGTTTTTAAAAGATCCTGATGAAAACTTCCGCTGTTAAATAAATACCACGGGATTTCTGTCCCGCGGCTCCTGAAACGTGTCAAACCGGGTCGGGGGCCGTGACAGAAATAAGGTGGTATCAGAGCCACTGATTTAAGCCAATTAAGTATTTAGAAAATATTTAATTTTTCTATTTGTCATTATGTGATTATGTGTTTTCTTAACTGAATATTTGTGTACTATATGGGTAAACAAAAGCTGTCAAACATCTATCTTAAATTAGATAGGTCATCCAACGAAAAGGGAAGTTCATCCCAAACCAAATCCTCAAAGCACTCTGTAATTCCCGAAGAAGGAATATTTGTGCGAAAGGCACAATATGAGGAACCACTTTCTCCTAGTAAAAGAAGTCTGATTATTAGTAAAAATAAAGAGAAAATAAAGAAATTCCGAGAAAAGAAGATTAAACAGGAAACCCAGGAATTAACCAGTAAATCACCTTGGGAAGACAAGTTAGATGAAAAATGGACAGATCTTTATATGCTAGCCACTGTAGCAGTAAATACAAATCTTTAAATATTTGATTCAAGTTTTTAGCACCCTTAACACCTACAGTCCAGAAACCTTATCCAGTAAATAAATAAATTTACAGTAAACCCTAGTGTGTTTTAAAATTTCAGTTGTTTTATAGTCACATGGTATGAAATAATATTTAAAGGTTATCTATGAAATTTTAACTTAATATTTGCGTGTATTTTGCATGTGTGCTAAACAGCATGAGTGACTTGTCTGACGCCCTTCAGAATTTAAATCTCTATCTGGTAAAAATAGAGGTTTCCAGAGATTTCAATAGGTATATACCAGATATAGAAGAGCCTATTGAATTTAATGCTCCACCTCCAGAGAAACCCAAGCCCAAGAAAATAAGGAGATTTGTAGGATGGAGACGTGTACGCAGGAGGAAACCCGCCACTAGAAAAATGCCTAAAATAGAAAATCCCTTAGATAAAGGGAAGGGGATTGAAGTCGGGGAAGAGTCTAGGCAGATGGGATTACAGTTTGATGAATATTCTAAGCAAATAGAAATGGAGATTGGGGGAGGTTCTAAACAAACCCAGGTAGAAATTGGAGAAAGTTCTAAGCAAACCCAGGAAATGACATTACAGGAGGAACTAGATTTTATATTGGCAAGCTGTGATACTATTAAGCCTGTCAATACAAATGTTTTTACTCGTCCTATTGAAACTCAACTCCCTATAAACTTAGAACCAGCAATCCCAGAACCTATAATACATACCCAACCTCTGGGAATGGATGAATGGTGGACCAATGATTGGCAATTCCAAAACTTGCTCAACAGTCCTTATTCCTTTCTTCCTCAATTTGACCCAGAACCTATACCTAATCCACCTATGAGTAACGAAAATTTAGCCGAACTCCGCCACTTTGGCGAGGAGCTAATAGATGCAGGAAATAGGATCAGGGAGGTAGGAGAGCAGATCTCCTGGAAGTACGATGAGAGGGAGCGCCATTATTAAAATATCAGTTGACGAGGGATAAGGGGTTTATGAGACTGTGGTTGTATAATAGCAATAATTAAATCTTGTGAAATAACTTAAAATAAAACTTTGTAAGATAATGGTGTGTATTGATGCATACTATTAAATATAAAAATGGAAATCGAGAAATCAATAGTTTTGGCTATATGTGTGTATTTGATTGTTTTATGTATAATTGTTATTTATTTGATACTAATAAAATATATATTAATTATCAGATGGAAAACGTTAATAATGAACCAGTTAATGAGGTTAATCAATCTGAGCAACATCCGGAGGATCAATTTCTAAATAGACAAGATATAGAAAATATCGTTGCTCAAGGGATAGCCAACGCTATTCCAGCAATTGTTGCTGCTGTTAAAAATCCAATCGAACCACAACAAATCATTCCTAGCAAACGTATTTCTGAAGATAACTTCAGTAATAGCGTAAATGAAGGCGGTAATCATACTAATCACGATAATAATCCAAGGCAGGCTCCGATCTCTAAGAAAATGAAAGCTGCAACTCCTGGTTGCACTTATAAAGAATTTCTTGCTTGCAAACCCCCTGAATTTGTAGGCAATGAAGGAGCGACTACGGCACTGCGTTGGTTAGAGAAAACCGAGGCAGTGATTACAATAAGTAAATGTGCCAAGGACGATCAGGTTATGTATGCGTCAAATCTTTTTAAAGAAGGGGCGCTAGAATGGTGGAACACGGTGTTACAAGCTAAAGGAAGGATGATGGCGTATGCTATAAACTGGGAAGAATTTAAGAGTCTTGTAGAAAGAAAATTCTGTCCCGAATATGAAAAAGATCAAATGGCGAATAAGTTCTTAAACCATCGAATGATGGGTGTAGATTGTCGCGGTTATACTTCGACATTCTTTGAATATGCTAGAGTGGTACAAACATTGGCTTCGCCAGAACTGGTACTCATTTCTCGTTATATTTGGGGATTGATTAGTGAAATCCGCAATATCGTTAAAGCTGCGAGACCTCGCACTATTGACGATGTTGTGGAATTAGCAAATACCCTAACTGACGAATTGGTACGTACAAGAGATGATAACAGGAAAAAGGAACTGGCTCAGAAAATTACCCAAGGATTTTGTACGGGTAATCATAACAGCTTCAAGAGAAGAGGAACAGGGCAATCTTCAAATCCGCCGTTCTGCAGGAATTGCAGAAAGAAACATTATGGAAGATGTAGTGTAACCTGCAATTTTTGTAAAATGGTAGGACATCGTGAAGAAAACTGCAGAAAGAAAACCATAGTCTGCTTTAACTGTGGAGAAGCGGGGCATTTCAAAACAGAATGTCCTAAATTAGTCAAACCAGCAGATAACAAAGCCAAGGCACTTGACGGAGCTACCAAGAAGAATGTCAGAGCATTCCAGTTGACTACTCAAGAAGCAGAACTCATTCCAGATGTGATAGCTGGTACGTTCTTAGTTCACAACGTTTATGCAAAAGTATTATTTGACTCTGGTGCAAACCAAAGTTTTATCAATACTTCATTCTGCCAAGCTCTTAACTTACCCTTAACCAACCTTAGGCAGATTTTTACAGTTGAAACGGCAGACGGAAGTTCTGTTAGCATAGATAAAGTTTTGCAAAAGGAAAATATAGAACTCTCAGGTCATAAATTCTTTGCAAACCTATTACCTATGAAATTAGCCGAATTTGATGTTGTGTTAGGAATGGATTGGTTAGTAGCCAACCATGCTCGAATTCTTTGTGATCAGAATTCCATAGAAATTCAGGCACCCACCGGGGAAGTAATTATGATTACAGGAGATAAACCACGTAAGCCTATGAAGTTCATATCAGTAATGAAAGTTGCTAGTTATGAACGAAAGCAAGGAATAGTGTATATGCTTTCGGTAATCATTAGCACTAAGGGTAAGGAACTTAAGGAGATTCCTGTAGTCTCAGAATACCCAGATGTATTCCTAGAAGATTTACCAGGATTACCACCAGATAGGGAGGTAGAATTTAGAATTCATTTAATTCCAGGAACTATACCGATAGCCAAGGCACCTTATCGGTTAGCACCTACAGAAATGTTAGAATTGAAAAAGCAATTAGATGAATTACTAAGTAAAGGTTTCATACAACCTAGTTCATCCCCGTGGGGAGCACCCGTATTGTTTGTGAAAAAGAAGGATGGTTCAATGAGAATGTGTATTGATTATAGAGAATTGAATAAGGTTACAATTAAGAATCGATACCCATTACCTAGGATTGATGATCTTTTCGATCAACTTCAAGGAGCTAGATATTTTTCTAAGATAGATTTACGATCCGGATATCATCAATTGAAGGTACAAGAAGAAGACATACCTAAGACTGCTTTCAGAACTAGGTATGGTCATTACGAGTTTACAGTCATGCCTTTCGGATTAACGAATGCACCTGCAGCATTCATGGACATGATGAATAGAATCTGTAAACCGTACTTGGATAAATTTGTAATTGTCTTCATCGACGATATACTTATTTATTCCAAAAATCAGGAAGAACATTGTCATCACTTGCATGCACTCTTAACTTTGTTAAGAAAAGAAAAGTTGTATGCCAAATTCTCAAAGTGTGAATTTTGGTTGCAAGAAGTGCAATTCTTAGGTCACATGGTAAATCATGAAGGCATTTATGTAGATCCTGCTAAGATAGAAGCAATTACCAAATGGAAGGTTCCGCAATCAGCAATGGAAATTAGAAGTTTTATAGGTTTAGCTGGATACTATAGACGGTTTATTAAGGATTTTTCCAAGATAGTTGTACCATTAACTAAGCTAACTTGTAAAGCAGTTAAGTTTGAATGGGGACCTAAACAAGAAGAAGCCTTTAGAATTTTGAAACAGAAATTAACCAATGCTCCAATCTTAGCTTTACCAGAAGGAACTGAAGATTTTGAAGTATATTGTGATGCTTCAAAACTAGGATTTGGATGTGTGTTGATGCAACGCAAGAAGGTAATTGCGTATGCCTCAAGGCAATTGAAAAAGCACGAGGAGAACTATACGACTCATGATTTAGAATTAGGAGCCGTAATTTTTGCCCTTAAGATTTGGAGACATTATCTGTACGGAAGTAAGTTTACTGTCTATACAGATCATAAAATTTTAAGATATATATTTGGGCAAAAAGAGTTAAATATGAGACAAAGGAGATGGATGGAAATCTTAAGTGACTACGACTGTGATATTCAATATCATGAAGGAAAGGCAAATATAGTTGCAGATGCCTTAAGTCGTAAGTACCATGAGAAACAACGACGAGTTCGTGCTCTCAGATTAAATCTACAGTTAGATTTAATGGAACAAATAAAGAATTTTCAGAAAACAGCAATCAAGGATGATGCTGAAGGAATGAAAGGACGAATAAAAGAATTAAAGCAAGGAGCTGATGGAATTTGGAGATTCCACAAAAGAAGAATTTGGGTACCTAAGCTGGGAGAATTAAGAAATAAGATTTTGGAAGAATCTCATAAATCTAGGTATACCATACACCCTGGAAACAATAAAATGTACCAAGACTTAAGAAAGAATTTCTGGTGGATAGGCATGAAGAAGGATATAGCTAGATATGTTTCTAAGTGTCTTACTTGTTCACAAGTTAAGGCAGAACACCAGAAACCTTCAGGTCTATTACAACAACTGGAAATGGCTGTATGGAAATGGGAACTCATAACAATGGATTTTGTTACTAAGTTACCCAAAACCAGAAAAGGTAATGATGCGATTTGGGTAATTGTGGATCGATTAACCAAATCAGCTCACTTTCTACCTATGAAAGAAACCTTTAGCATGGAAAGATTGGCAAAATTGTATGTAGATGAAGTTGTATCTTTACATGGAGTTCCACTCTCCATTGTATCAGATAGAGATAGTCGTTTCACTTCTCATTTCTGGACTAGTTTCCAAGAAGCAATGGGAACTCGACTAAATTTAAGTACGGCATATCATCCACAAACAGACGGGAAAAGTGAAATGACAATCCAAACTCTAGAAGACATGCTCTGAGCATGTGTGATAGATTTTGGTGGAAATTGGGACGATCACTTACCTCTGATTGAATTCTCCTATAACAATAGTTATCATTCTAGTATTGAAACTGCCCCATTCGAGGCACTGTATGGAAGAAAGTGCAGAACTCCAGTTTGTTGGGCAGAAATAGGAGAAAGTCAATTTTCAGGTCCCGAGATAGTGCAAGAAACTACTGATAAGATTACTCAAATCAAGGAAAGGCTGAAGACTGCTCGAGATCGTCAAAAGAGTTATGCAGACAATAGATGCAAGCCGTTAGAATTCCAAGTTGGAGACAGAGTACTGTTAAAAGTTTCTCCTTGGAAAGGAGTTGTTAGATTCGGTAAGAAAGGAAAGCTAAGTCCAAGATACGTAGGACCATTTCCAGTGATCCAACGTATAGGACCAGTTGCTTATCGTTTACAACTACCAGAGGAGTTAGCTGGAGTACATGATGTATTTCATGTATCCAACCTCAAGAAATGTCTATAAGACGAATCTTTGGTAGTACCTCTCCAAGATATAGAGGTAAACGAAAAAGTAAAATTTGTAGAGAAACCTCTTCAGATAGAAGACAGAAAAATAAAGTTTCTCAAGCACAAGCAACTAGTACTAGTTAAAGTCAAGTGGGATTCGAAACGAGGACCTGAATACACTTGGGAGCTAGAGTCAGAAATGAAGCGAAAGTATCCTCAATTATTCTAGTAAATCTCGAGGACGAGATTTTTATTAAGGTGGGGAGAATGTAACAACTCTCATTAAAAGTCCTATTTATTTTATTATTTTATCCAATAGGAAACCCTAATTGAGACACCCAAGTGATTCTGCACAAACCCTAAAATTTTCAGAATCATCAGAATCAGGATCAGGGCCCCTAAAACTCAGGGGGGTAAAACCCTAGTTACGATTATCTTAAAATCTCGCTATCAAAAATGAATTTATGAAATTCGTCAAGTCAGCAAGGCTAGTCAAGGACGTGGCTACCCTATGGTAAATTCGTGTCCCTTACGGACCGTAAGGGATGAGGCTTACGGTCCGTAAGCCTGGTCAATTTTTGTGTATAAATAGTAGACTTTGGGACTGGAATTTGGGCGCTTGAACGACGTAAAAAGTCGAAATATACACTGAGTTGCGTTCTGAATACTACAAAAACACACACGAATCACGAAGTGTCGCCGCAATACAGGGTAATAACTCGATCGCTGATACGATTCAATGTCCGATCGATTAAACTATCCAATGGATGTTTAAGTGCTGCCCACATTAGGGTTTATGCTTTGTCATTCGTTGTTAATTCAATGGATGTTTAAGTATCGCACTTTGTCATTCGATGTGAGGGTTTAATCTCGTGAGTTATCGTAAATGCTGTATTAAGTTACTAACCGAATTGTGTGCCTGTTATTAATTTAGGTTAAAAGGCTAATCAGTAGGCTAGGCTCTGCTCAATTAAATCTGCAATGTGAGTCATTCTCTTTTTATCAAATTACTTTCAAAATCATGTTTATTTTCAAAGGTTATAATTACAGTGATTAAGTTTATGTAATCACCAAGTTACAGCCGGTATGTGGGGTTTTGTATACATTACTTGATAACCGTCACTATTGGACAACGAGTTAGCCAATGAGTGATATGACCATAGTCACAGACTCCATTGGACAATGAGGTTACCGATGGATGGTCGAATGACAAATACTGTGGGTAGTTGGTTTGATATCTGGAAACATTGTAATCTCTCTTAATACTGTAAATGATAACAAATGAGTCATTTTAGCAAAAAGAATGATTCACTCAGTATTTCCCGCTGACAAAACCTTTTTCAAACATGTTTCAGGTGATCTGTTGTGATCCAGGATAAGTGCCGAGAAGCACTACAAGCTTAAGGAAGTGGCTCAATATAAAATAAAGAAACATGTTTTGTAAAATAAAAGATTTCTTCGTGAAATCTTATGATTGTAAATTACCGGTATTTTATTCCGAGTTGTGAAATAAAATAATCGGGAAATTACAGTTTTTAAAAGATCCTGATGAAAACTTCCGATGTTAAATAAATACCACGGGATTTCTGTCCCGCGGCTCCTGAAACGGGTCAAACCGGGTCGGGGGCCGTGACATTGCCTGCCACAAGGCTCTCATACGACTCTAGCACAGAAGCTAAGAAAACCATCTGTTGCTTTGCAGACTCCTCGCTGAAGTTTTGAGCGTTCTTTAAATCCACAGCGATGTTGCATTGAAGTAAGTTCTTTGCAGCTGATTGATTTGAAGTTGACGAAGAGCTACTGTGAAATCCACTGCTTGCACTCTCTTTGCTAGATGTGCTGGAATTTTCAGCAGAAAAAGCTGTCTTGGGAGACGCATTCTTGGGAATCATGCTTTTTGGATAATACAGCTCCAAATTCTAATGATATGACAAGTGGTTGACTTTGTGTGTTTTCTTTATCTCCAGCTCGTGACTCTCTAGTCTTTCAATCAACAAATCAACTGTAAGATCCTCAGACTTGATTGTATTCTTCAACTTCAAGGCATAGTATTGCCAATCCATCTCATCTGGCAACGAGTCAAACAATTTGTCGACTAACTCTTCTTGAGAATAGATAATTCCATGTCTCGCCAGCTCCAACTTCAAGTGTCCAAACCTCTCAATCATCTTACAAACTGATTCATTTTTTAAACAACCAAATAAATCAAACTCTTTTCTTAGCAGTTTCTTTTTGTTTTTCACTATTTCTGCACTACCCAAGCATTTCACTTCTAACTTTTTCCACAGATCTTTAGCATTGTTATACTCGATCAAAGATATTATATCTTCTCGGACAGACTGAAACAGCAACGCGATGCACTTTTGCTCGGCAACAAAAACTTCTATTTCTACAGTTGATGTCAAATTTTCACCATTTTTCCCTCCATCACTGTATCCATTCTTTAGACTTTTCCAGCTGGTATATACAAATGCCTTTAACCATTCTTCAAATTTCTTGGCCCACCGACTGTACTCTTCGATCGCCATCAACTTTGGGGGTTTATTATATGTTCCGTATGCACTTTCCACACCTAAAGCATCCGACAAAGTTTTCTTTGCATTCGTCGTGTTCTCATTGGTGTTGTTAGAAGTATCATCTCCAGAGTTACCAGCAAAGGCATACATATCACTGAAAGGATTCATGAATTCGTCCATCTTTCACGTACCTGAAACAGTCAACAAACACTTAGAAAATTTTGAATTTTTTTTTAAAAAACAACAAATCCAAGCGGAATCAGTTTGAAGCGGAATCAGCAAGACTTTTCTAATGGAAACAGATATTCAAGCGAAATCTCTTATTTCACTTGAATTTTCAAACGGAACCTGTTATTCAAGCGGAATAAGACTATATCTTTCAAGCGGAATCTGATTTCAAGCGCGAAATCAGATTGTAGTTTCAAGCGAAATAAGAAACTTTGAAGCGAAATCACTTATCTCGCTTGAATTTTCAAGCGGAATCAACTAAAAAGTCTAATTTCGCTTGAAAATGTACAGAATAGTTCAAGCGGAATACAAAGGATCGTTCAAGCGGAATTAAGTTTCAGGCCATTTTTTATCAGTTTTAAGCAGAGATTTGATCTAATACTCTCAAGGCTTTGTTAAAACTATGTTTTACGTGATATATGTAAAATTAAGGCCATTTCAACCGTTAAATCTTGTTCAAATCAGAAAAGAAAGGGTAGAAGTGAGAAAATTCGGTGATTTCAAGCTGAATTGGTATGAACTCCTCGTCCTGAGCTCTGATACCACTTGTTGGATCGTTCCGGTGACCCTAAACAGTCAAGTTGAGTAGTTCATCATCATTTACAAAGGCGGAATCAATGCAAACAATGTCAAACATCTTGTTTCCTTTCAATTCTTTTCTATTACTGATCTTCTGAGCCTTTACAAAGATTTCTGACAAAAATCCGGCAGCACCTTGACTCAATACACAAGACCAGATTCCGTTTGAAATGACACAGCACACACCTATATATAATGTAAGAGATTTCGCTTGAATGTGACACAACCCATTTCAAGCGGAATTACATAACATGATTTCGCTTGAAATGGTCCATGTTACCTTCAAGCGAAATTACCTACTTAAACATGTACAAACCCTAATTTCTATCCTGTTGTGTGCTCGTTTATCCTATCTAGACATAAAACTCGATTAAGACGAAGTTAACAGACACTAGATGCACCAACACGAACGCTGGAGACCCCTTCTTTGCGGCTTCAACGTTCTCTTCTCAACCACTTAGTGCAAGTCTTCAGGAGAACCAGTCTTCTTGACCGTTATAAGCATGCCTCACTAATCTGCATGTGAAATAATTTGCTATTACCAAGATACTGCATCAGGATGCTACCAATATCCTGATCCGGTATCCTGATCATAATCAGAAATAATACAGTCAGAATATAATCCAGGATATATGTTCAGAAAACCACCCATAACAATAGAGAACAATTGTTAGATAACATAAACAATAATAAGGATCCTTTTTCCTCATACTCCCTGCACCATCCCCTAAGGATAAGTGATCTAGGCAACATCTCAGGATACGTGATCCACAAATAACAGAACTTATGCCCTAACACAAAGAAAGAGTAAAAATATTTGTTTCTTATGTAATAAATAGAAGCAAAACAATTCTATGTTTTCCTCGTATAATCACGAGAATCTAAAATCTCGTTGTGCTTTAATTTAAGTCTCTAAAATTTGCTTACATTATTTAATGCTGGCCCATGTGGTCAAACAAACGAACAAACATATCGATATGGAGGGACAACCCACAATTCTTTTTCTATATATATATATATAGGGTAAGGTTCATGTGAGAACCACCCTTATTGCGAGAACCGTGAGAACCAATGTGAACACAAAATAAAATCTAAAAAAATCAAAAAAGCACTAAAAAAAAATTAATATTTTTTTTAAAAAAATCGCTATATTTCATTACCATAAAAAAAACCTTTTTTTCGAGTAACAGTTATCCATGCATATGTATCATTACTTCGACAAATTCGGTAATACGTTATCAGGAATAGACAATTGCACTTTTATTTACAATACCATTCGTAATACACTACTTTTTACATTACCAATATTCAAAATGCATTTTTGTGCATCATTAGGTATAACCATGATATAACGTGTTTTGGTACAAAAAGTTTGTGATTTTGAATGGAGAAGTAGGCCCATATACATGTTTTTTGGTTAGTTATATCTAGTGGTTGATGGTTTGGTTATAGTTGTCAATTTATGATGTAATATGTTGATTGGATGGTATAAATGGTGTTTACATACATGTAATAAAGTGAAAATATTGTTAATGGTATTGTATTATGGATGGTAGGAGGTAATGGTATTGTATTATGGATGGTAGGAGGTAATGGAAGTGTATTATGGATGATATGATAGATGAAAGGGAAAGTGTATTCAAAGTAGTGTACCAAAACACCTTATTTCATGTTGATACATATAAATGCACATGTGCATTTCTAATATTGGTAATGTAAAAAGTAGTGTATTACATATGGTAGTGTAAATGAAAGTGCAATTGTCTAATATGTGTAATGAATTACGAAATTTGTCAAAGAAATGACAAAAATGCACATGTGCATGCTTGTGTATTATGGATGGAATGATAGATGAAAGAGAAAGTAGTGTACCAAAACACCTTATTTCATGTTGATACATATAGATGCACATGTGCATTTCTAATATTGTTAACGTAAAAAGTAGTGTATTACACGTGATAATGTAAATGAAAGTGCAATTGACTATTATTTGTAATGAATTACGGAATTTGACAAAGAAATGATACATATGCACATGTGTATGGATAACTGTTACTCGAATTTTTTTTAAAATTTTTTTATTAACAAAATATAGCGATTTTTTCAAAAAAAATAATAAAAAAATAAAAAAAAATTTGGGTGTTTTTTAGATTGTTTTAGGAATTACTGTTTGTGTTCACACTGGTTCTCACGGTTCTCGCAATAAAGTGTGGTTCCTAACGGATCTTTGTCCTATATATATATATATGGTGAGGTTCGGCTATAAAGTCATTTTTTCCTACAAAGTGTACAAAGTCATAAAACACCACAATTTCAGCCATAATACACTCAAAACCTACAAATAACAGAGTGAAGATCACTAAAACACAATATCCAAACCCTAACATTACATAAAAACTTCAAACACACCATCGTAGAACCATGAATATAAAACACAACATGATAATCAACACAAGACACACTAATGTTAGTCATTCGATAATCAAAGCCTTATCATCCAAAACACAACACAAAACCCATAGATATGGCGTTTTAGTAATCTTTACTTTGTTATTTGTGGGTTTTAAGTGTGTTTTATGGTTGACATTATGGTGCTTTATGACTTTTTACACTTTGTAGAAAAAATGGACTTTGTAGCCAACTCCCACCATATATATATATATATATTCAAATCAAATGAGAATACAATAAATTATGTGATATTCAACCCTATTTATTAGAATCTATTCCTAAAATACGACTTAATATCACTAAACAAAAATAAACTAAAATTTAAATATAATAATCAAAACATACCCTAATTATTATTTAGTTTTAGAGTAGTCCTTACATGAATTCCGATGTATTATTTCGGATCGTTCCAAACTGAATTAGGCTTTCCTTCAGTTTCACAATCGGTTTCTTCTTCGTCACACGAATTGCAACATCAGAGTTTTCTTTCTTTTCATATTTCATTGCTACTAGGATTAGAACATACTTGAAGCTTGAGGTTGTGCTTCCTATTTAGATTTCTTTGAACTTTCATCAACAATTTTCCTTTCTGATCAAATAGCCTCGACATCTTATTGGCTATTCCAATCCGGCATCCTTCTTCCTACAACTATCCCAACCTAAATTGAATGGTTTTCAACTTAGGCATATAAAAAGATCACATAATATTTTTTTAGCCATTCTTACTTAACATGGTTATTTTCCTTTTACATTTGATTTCAATCACGGATCCATCACCAAACTTTAGTTGACCCAAAACTCATTCATTTAAAGTAGTGAATAGTTCTTTCTCTCTGGACATGTTACTTGCACCATTGTTTAAGTACCTCGTTCCTTATTCTTTTCCAATTGCCTTCGTCTTCTGGGATAACTCTAATATTTCTTGGATAACTCGTTCTTCGTATAAAACTTACTTTCTCAATCAAACAGGACGCCATAAACAAGGTGGGATCACAATTGCCTTCATCTTCTGTCTTTTTCATATTTGCTTTTTGTTTCCTTTTGCACACCACTTTGCACTCACTCGGATGGTGCACAATCTTATCACAGTTGGAGCACCTTAAAGTCTTCCTTCCATCTTGTCATTCATCCTGGTTCTTTCTCCTTTGGTCTTGAACTTGTTTCCTTCTTCAAATGTCTTCAATATTCCAACCACATCTTCGTGTGTCATATTCTTGATCTATGCAAATTTCTCAATCGAGTAAACTATATGCAAGTATTTATCATGCATAGATTCGGCCACGACCTCTTCTTGGAGTGTTGCTCCTAAGCTCTTGTACTTTGAGTGTATTCCACCCACATTTGCTGCAAATTCATAAACACTTAATGTATTCCTATCTTTAATCCATCCATCTCGCTTTTAGCATTTAAAGCAAGCTTTCTGAGTTCTTTTTGCGCTTACATACCAAACTTTTAGTGCTTCCCATAAGTCCTTTCGTTCTGAGTACTTTGCCAAATAAAACATAACATCTTCTGGTAATGTTTTGAAGAGGACATTAAAAATTGTGAACTTCTTTCTTGCTTCTATTCATGCTCTCTTTTCTTGATCAATCACATCTTGTAATTGTTATCCCAAGTGTCAAACGATTAAATCAAACACAGAGATATGGGGGACAAAGTCCCGCAACATTTTTCTGTATTCAAATCAAATGGGAGCATAAGAGATTATGTAAAATTTAACCTTGTTCTAAATAGATTGTTTCTTTGAAAACAACCTATTTTTAAGACTATTCTAATTTGTTCTTATAGAAACATTATATTCCTAAAATACGACTTAGTATCACTAAACAAATATAAACAACATTTTAAATATAATAATCAAACACTTTAAATATAACAATCAAAATAGAGCCTAAATTTTATTTATTTTTAAGATTAGTCCTTCATTTAGATCATGCCTATATTTATTTATTTTTAAGATTAGTCCTTCATTTAAATCGTGGGGCTGGGGCAATGCATGTCGGCTGTTGAGTATAGGGCTATCCTCAAATACCGGCTGATGATCCCTATGTATTAAGAAGACGAAACCTGCCCAATTTGCCGTAAAGCCTGCATGGATAAATACGGGGAGCATGCTATTCATTGTAAGGAGCTCCCTGGTTTCAAATATCGGCACGACTGGGTGAGAGATGTTTTGGGGGACATCTTGAGGAGAGCGGGGATTTCTGCCAAGAAGGAGGCCCCTGTGAATTTCCTTACAGATCCCATGGAAGGGAGATCTACATTGAGACCAGCGGATCTGCTCGTCTTTGGTTGGGCGGGAGGGAAACACGCTTGTGTGGATCTCACAGGAGTCTCCCCCTTAGCTGGTTTAAGGGAAAGCGGGTTTGTAGCAGGACAGGCTATAAAGAAAGCGGAATCTAAAAAGGTGGATAAACACGCTAAAGCATGTGCTGATAACCAACATGCATTTGTCCCCTTCGCCTTTGACACCTTTGGCTCCCTAGCTCCAGAAGCTATCCGTTTGTTAACTAGGGTCCAAAAGGTTGTTGACAGCAGTTGCTCATCAACAGGGGGGCAGAGGTTTGTCTTTAATAGGCTAGGGTTTGCTATTCAGAAAGGGGTAGCGGCGCAGCTTGTTGCTCGCTTACCTGCGATATTGATGTAACTCGGCCAGTATTTTATATATAAAAGGTTTTTTCAAAAAAAAAAAAAATTTAATCGTGGGCTAATTGATTTTTGATGACAGGTACTTTTAGGATTCTTAAACAATTACTGTCGCATTTTTTTAATAAGTAACTTAAAGGTTAAAAAGAGTTTAGATATAAGACCAAACAAGTAGAAGATAGTTAAAAGATAAATGATAATAAAATGCTTAAGATACTGTAACCTATTAGGTAACCTTTGCCCCAGCAAGATATAACACTCAACATTAGATTCTTATTCATAAGGAATGGGCATTTCACTAGTGATAAAATTCCATACTCACAACATTCAATAAAGTTCTTTCATGTCATTGAGTATTATTCCATCACTAGTTATGGATTTCAATGGAAATGCCCATCACTAGTGATAGTTTTTTTCTTAATTTTTAAATTATAAATTAACAATAAAACAAAAATTATAAATTATAAATTTCATTTAAATAAATCCTAAATTACAAACTAAAAAAAAACTAAACATTGCAAATTAAAAAAAAAAAACCTAAAAAATCTACGGCATCTCCCAACCCCATTTTTCACATATCCCGCGTTTGCGTTGAATTAGGATCGACTTAAACGGTTCGTCGAGATTGTTGTGCGGTTGTAACAAGACGTTTAAATCACTATTTTTTCGTTTTCGGTCAAGTGTTGTCACACCCCGATTTCCACGTGTCACCGGTGGGCCCGGTAGGGGAGTATCGTGACGTGGTTGGCAACATAATAGTCAAACAACACAATATATAAATGCACAGCGGAAGCAAAAGATAAATTATATTACAATCCGAATATAAAGTAATATCAAGTATTACAACGGAGAGTAAAGGATCCACAGGCGGATCTTAAACAAAAAGATAATATCGTTCAACAGACTTTAACATCTAAAGCTTGCGAGACTTGATTATTGATGTCTGGAGTAGCCAGCCAATTACGTATAGTACCTGCATTTAGATTTTTTGGAAAATACGTCAGTTTACACTGGTAAATACAATCAACTGACTCATTTTGAAAATGGTTTAAGAAAATTAATTTGGATGCACGTGGCACAAAATATCTTTTATATTTTAATTAAAATGCACAGAGGCAAAATTAATCTTTTATAACTTGGGAGAATTATTTAAATATATAATCTTGTGAACGAATTACATGTTCCTTGTGCGTTCAGTAGCCCGGATCGTGTCCGGGTTAAAGATCAATAGACACACCACATTATTCTTTTGTGCACTGACGGGTGTACGCCTACACCCCGCGCTTAAGTCGTGGCCATTTCGTAAAATGATGCCAAGGATATCCGGGACATGGTTATTAACCCCCCAAAGGCTTTAAGTAACAAGACTGTTTAAACGAGCCGATCAAATTATTCAATTAACCACTCAACGATGGAAGATTTGATGCCCGATCAAGCGGTATTCTATATACCGTAACCCAAGCCCGTATAGGGAAAATAAGTTAAAAGTATTTACCTGAGCAATGTAATAATCACAATAAGCAAATTGCAATTAGCTTTTACTGGTACTCCTAATCTGGAACGAAGGTTTATAATAACCTATTAGAATTCTAACGGGTCTTTAATTAAGCTTAAGCTTAGACCGGTTAGTTTCGAAGATACGGTTCGTACGCACGATTAAGCGATGACCGGATAGAATGTGTTTTGGACCCAACAAGTTTGAAGACTTGTTTAATATGGGTATATTATACACATTCTGGATTTTGATATAAAACCGATAAAGTTTGACCCGTTTCGGCTAATTTATGTAAACTAGTTACATAAACCGAACCGAACGCGTAATAAGCGTAACGGGTAATAATGAGAGCGATTTACAGGTTTCCTAAGTTAATATGCTCCAAATATGTTGTGACATCAGTAAGATATCATTTATTATGCCCGAAATGAATTTAAACACAAACTATGGCCCGTAGGGGTAGTTTGGTCATTTATAATGTGATAAAAGAGTTTAAGTAATATCCTGAGTTACAAGTCTGGTATAATCAGCAAAGATAGTCAATTTGCTAAGTTATATCAGTAGGGTATTGTAAATAAGTGAAATTTATCAATTATAACCAAACTATGCACCGTATGGGCATTTTGGTAATTTCACATAAGCCGAAAAGCTCAAAACTGAAGTCTGAATTTATCAACCTTTGCTTACTGTTAAAATATTGTAATTTTCCCAAAATATCAGTAGGTATCAACCCTTGTATGTTTAAAATAGTTCTAGTACATACTATGCGTTAAAAACGCTTAACAAGGCGATTATAAGCCATTTCCGGGTTCTATACATAAAGCTGATATTTTTATTATTCCAGAAGGCTTAAAATAGTTTATTTATCATTTATAATCAGTAGCAAAAGGTTTGGAGTCGTTTAGATGTGTAAAACTCATTTTATAGCCCGTAAGGGCAAAACCTACAATTACCGGATTAAGCCTACGACTATAAGTTATGCTCAGCTAAAAATAAATTAAAAATCTTCAAAAATCCCAAAATAATATATTACATCAGTGGGTATTAAGTTTGATATCAAAAAGTAGGCTTAACTAGGCTATACGCTAGTTACGCCGTTTTATTAACATAAAGCTTCTTAATTACACTAATGAGCATAACTCTCAATCTACACCTCAAACTGATGTCAAACTTTGCATATAAGTTTATATATCAGTAATTAAGGTTTCTACTCTTTTACATTTTCAAAAATCACATTTTAAGGTGAAAAGGGCATAATGGTCAACATATGGGCAATTAACGGAATCATGCGTATTAATCGGTTAACTAATGAACCATTGTGTATAATCACAGAGGGTTATACTAGCATGTAACCTGGTCCAAATGAAGCTCTTAGGTATTTCTAAATCATACCAAAACGGGTCAGAACTGAAGTCAAAGCAAAAGTCACAGCTTTGCGACTTTCAGTTCCGAACCGGGTCTAAATAGTAAATTGTCGGGTTGAACATGTTTAGACATGTTCTTACACTAATTACCAAGTTATATTAATGATCAAACAGGTTGTATGTGTTCTACATTGCTAATTATGCATAAATTAGAAATTACACATTCTGTTGACTTTTTAATAGTAAGTTTGACTCGACATTTAACCTAGTTAGAGTGGGAATCAGGGGGAACCCTTTTAAGCGTTTATTACCCACATAATTTCCAACTTATAACTACTTTCAATTCGACTAATCACTAAGCCATTAGTGATAAATCTTAAAGTCAACCGTTAATTACGACGGTTTGACTTTTAGCTAAATAACTAAGCTAAACTCGATTAAAGAAGGTTAAGCATACTTACAAGTGACTAATGGTCGACAAGGAAGGCTTGGAAGGTGCTCTTGTGCTCCACAAATGATCAGATTTGCAAGAATGAATGTGTGAAGCATGTGTACAACTTAGAGGCCTTTATATAGTGGTTTAATCGCCACAAAATGTTGACACACAAGTCTAACATGGACCATGAATCATCAACACATGTCCCTAAGTGTTTAGGGGGTGCCTAGGGGCCAAGAAAGATGTGGAAGATCGGATAAAAATCGAATACAAAGGCAAGGGCAGACAAGAAACAAGAAAAATCGTATCAGATAGGCCCTCGCGTGGCGCGAAGACCCCCCCTGGGGCTTCGCGTGGCGCGACACCCTTCTGCACAGAATCTGAATTTTTAGATTTATTGCGTTTTGATCCTTGGCTCTTCAAACTTCGATTAGACTTTTGTTTCTTGCACCTTGAACCATCCAAATTGATTTATAAGGGCTTTAAAACATATACCCACTTTGTTAAGTCCCCGGTTAACTTTATTGTTACCTGAAAAGTCCTAACTTTCAACGTTGACGCTTTAACCCTTCACACACGAATTTGATCATAACTTTCTCATACGATAACGAAACTTTACGAAATTTATAACGTGCATTCTAGTGAGCATAATTAACTGTTACAAAGCTTTGGGTTTGTCAAAAGGTCACTCAGATGTATAACTTAAACATGTTGACACATTTAGCCCCTGTAGTTTGTAATCTCTCACTTTTAGCTTCGTATGATCCATGATTTATTCGTTTGAAGGTATGAGCATCATGTAGGGTTAATATACAATATATTTATTCACTGTTGACATTTCGAACTCGTATTTTCACATACTTTCCATGATCGTCAACTTTAATCCTTTTATAACATTCTTTTCACACGTTCAAACATATGACACGTGTCAACACATTATAGGACGTGAATTTTCGAGGTGTTACATCCTCACCCCCTTAAAAGAAATCTCGACCTCGAGATTTGTTAAAGTAAGGGAAGTACTTTCTACCTTACATTGGGTTAAATCTTCCCCAGTACCTTTGAGCCTCTAAGGCACTACAATAGACTCTTATAATAGGTACATGTATCTTTTTGGAGCTTCAAATCCTGTCGATTCTTAATCGACACAGGTTGCTCATCATATCATAGATCTGCACATCATTATGTGATAGTGCTTTTCGACTTATTGGTGACACGTCGCTAAATCATTAGTGTGGGTCACATTGCGCGTTCCACCAAGCCCCTTAATTAGTTATTAGCTCGTAAGATAGTTGATCTTGATACATTCGATTTCCTTCGAATGATTCTATATACTCGGAGCTTAACTAGCCTGATAATTTTAACAAATTTAGCACACCCTTACTGGGTGATATCTATTGTTGAACCTTATTCTTTAACAAGAATTTAGGAGGTTTGCTAACTTCATTAATCCTTGCTTTTCTGTTGAAATAATAGCAACTTATAGATAATTAGGGGTTTGTATGATCTTATTCGTTGTTTCTAATGCAACTTTCAGATCCTGATAAGTGGACTTACCAATCCATTGTCCTAACAATAGATGTTTAACACTCCATCTTTACAAGGTCTCCAAGGGAGCAGCCTTGATGCTTACATATCAACTATTATAGCAAAGCTTATCTTAAGGTGAGATGGTTATTCCAACCACTACTTAACTAATATTAAGGAATAGCTAATCCTTGTCGTTAGTTGAACAATTCGACGATCCTGGGTAGCTGATGGCAAATTCTTAATCGTTGCCTAATTAGGGTTACGGTAATGTATGCATAAGCAAAATGAACCGTCTTTCTTATCTAACAATATCAAATTCTCGAAATATCGAGTTAGGCTATATGAACCCTCTATTTTAAAACTTAGTAAATCAGGGTTTCGATTCTTCCAATGATGGTACTAGCCGTCTTGGAGATTTCATAATAATACAGCCTTAAATGGGATATAAATCTTAATTCTACCTGCCTCTCAGGGGTAAACTGGGAAATCTTAGGAGAAGATAATCAAGATACAAGGAGGTTACAGAGATTTCCATATCTCAGGCTATAGTTCACCCATCATTGCTTGTGACAAATAAGTGACACCTTTATGTTACTAGTCCACGAATTTCTTAATCGGAAACATTTACTTGGACAATTCCATTCTGGATATCTCCTTTGAATACCATTAGTTGACTTTAGTACCATATGACCTCTCGGAATATCTTTGTGGTCCCATGCATTAAACCTCCATACTGATCAGGCATGGAAGCAATCTATGGAACTTTTTAAGATACACCAATGCTCATATGGCGCTTTTATCATACCATCTGGGATTCGGAATCGATAGAGATTAGAGAGATATCAACTATATATGCTAACGCACTTCCTCTTAGAGAGAGGACATTTCGAGAACTCTACGACTGAAGGGTTCTGATAGGAACAAAAGAAATGATTCTTCCGATTTCGTCTGTAACTTTTACCTTACACTTAATATCTGGGGTTTTATGGGAAATTTATAAAAGTTTGCTAAGCTTAAGATCTTATGAGAGAATTAGCAGCATCTTAACCCAAACGTATCTCCTTGAGTGGTCAAAGGCTTACCATAAGGAGTTTTTGATAACTACTTGCTTCTTATCATCCACAATATGGGCTTGGCTACCAGACGACCAACCCATTCTTATCACTATATCGAGTCCTTTATTATATAAATGGAAACGAGGACAGCAGAGAAGAATGATTCCTAATGGATATAAAGCATCCATCTAATATTGCTGAAGCAGTCTCCGAGGTACCATCGGTCAATTTTACTTTACATTTAACGCTTAGAGTTTTAGCAGGCAGATTTAATGATTTACAAAATCTATTGTCTACGGAAGACTTATCTGAACCTGTATCAATTAATACTCTAGCATGAGCGTTATTGATAAGGAAAATACCTGTTGTGACATTGTCATCCTGAATAGCCTCCTGAGCGCCCATTTGAGAGCTTCCAGCTTCGGTCTTCTTAGCTTCCTCAAGCTTTTTAGCGTATTTAGGGCAGTTGATCTTAATGTGCCCTTTTTCATTGCAACCATAGCAGGTTGCGTCTCCCAATCTCTTGCAATCCAAGGTCTTATGCTCCTTGGACTTGCAGATTCCACAGTATAGAGGCTGAGATTCATATCTGCATTTCCCGAGGTGGTATTTCCTACAGGTTTTGCATCTGGTCTTTTCACTGGTCTGCTGTTTGTCCTTCACATCCTTCCCAGACTTAGTTGCTCCTTCCTTGGCAGCCTTAGGGCAATTAGTACTGATGTGGCCCTTTTCGCCGCAGTTGAAACAGTTTGCATTCTTTATGTCCCTACATTCATGGGACTGGTGGCCAGCTCTTTTACATATGCCCCATTGCTTTATCTTTTGATTTGATCGACACTGTCCCCAGTGTCTTCTTTTGCAGGTTTTACATTCGGGTTTTGCCTCCTTTGGTTTGGACTGGTTATAGCTTGAACCGGTCTTACCCTTTTTGTAACTCCTATTTGGGGTTTTATTGCACTTTCACTTATGATCCTTCAACACACGGTTCACAGCGTTGTTTACGGCTGTATTTATCATAGCCTGAAACTCGGTGCTTGTTAAGTTCAGTCTTGCATCATCATTCTGATCAACTGGATGATTGTGAGCTTCAGAGGAGTCAGCCATGGTGAAGCTTTGAAGGCTACTAACCAAGTAGAAACAATTTGTTTAATCATATAGCGAATTGTTGAATTTGATGAATAACTAGCCATGGTGCAATTAAACCATATAGGCCAATAGATAGCATTTAATTTATTTGATTATGTTTTGCCTAAGTTTTTAAATAAACTATCTTTGGCGTTTAAACGGAATATAATCCTTCATATTTATTAGACAGGGGACATAAGTCACGACTGCCAATGTCATACTGACATCTTTTATATATGGCACATGGGCTTGTTCCAAAGGACTTTTGATGGCTCAGAGGCCTTGTCACTAGGGAAATTTTAAAACATAATCAATGATTCGTTTGGATTGGAAAATTTCATAGTTCATTGTCTTGACAAGAGTTATGAAATAAAACTATCTTTTTCATGTATTCATCTTTACCGGTAGGTATACACCTCGAATGGATGTTTTGATGCGTACATCATGTTCGACGTTTATTAGCCATGATTCCTATTGATCATTAGGCTAAACAAGGGGTTGGAAAAATTCCTAATGTAAAGATGACAAGTGTGATTTTATCGCATCACTGTTGCCAGGAATGTTAATATATTTACAATGTTACAAGGATCTGGATCCCTTGAATAGGTTCTACCATCTTGGCCTTGTCTGGAATGACATACCGGCTAGGTCGTACCTTTAAGATTCTTTTTAATATGTAAACTGGCAGGAAAATAAAGATATTTATTTTATTCAGGATTTTTATCATAAATCTTAATTTACAAGTTAATAATAGCACAATGGCCTAGTCGCGTAGACAAGTTTAATTTATAAGCCATGATTTCAGAGAATCGCGGCATTAAGGTGTGAATCAAAGTTCATTACCTTTTCCTGACAGGGAGCTATAGGCTACCACTGTCTTTAGTCTCAGAGGACATCAACTATAGCCCGTAGGCACTTCCCTTCTAAGGGATGTTTATTACGGAATTGCCCCGTAGGGAAATTTATTAACCATGGTAAACAGAGACCATATTTGGTTAATTTATTAATCATATATGTTTAGGATTTCTATTATAATTTATCCTAATTATAAACAATAACAATATATATTAGTACATAAGGCCTAGTCATAAGGAAAATTTTTAAATCATAAGCCAGGATTTCAGAGAATCGAGGCATGAAGGTTTGAACATAGTCCATTACCTTTTTCTGACAGGGAGTCATAGCTACCACTGTCTTTTGGCTCATATGGAAATGAGCAAGGCCCGTAGGCACCATATTACCACGTATGGTCTAAATATGATCATCTTAATTGATGATTTAACCCATGATTCAGAGATCATTTAGTTGGGTTAGGAATCATTTGGATAGGTTTTACCGTCTTGGCCATGTCTGCAATGACATTTAGGCTAGGTTTTACCCTCTTGGCCATGTCTGCATTGACATTTAGGCTAGGTTTTACCATCTTGGTCATGTCTGCATTGACATTTTGGCTAGGTTTTACCTTTAAGATTATTTTTATATTTAACGCAGAACAATCCTAAATTGAGGTGTTAACAAGGATCTTAATCTAATTAAGGAACTACCATCTTGGCCCTGTCTCAAAATAACACGTGGCTAGGTCTTGTCCTTTTAGATTTTGTCATTTTATTATAGTGGTAGATCTTATAATATAAGAATGATAGTTTTAAATATAATCGTTCCTTTAAAGTTTAGCAAGTATAGGGTTGCCCTAAACGGGACTTCTAATAAAACGACTTGCCCATGCAAAGGCTAATCAGAAAAATATCAAGGAAGTAATTAAAAGACAATGAAACAAATTTGGATTAGTCCTATGTTCTCGTCTAGACTCAAGAATGTGCAACTGTGTAACTGAGATTAAACACAAAAGGCTAGTGTTTAATTCACTCAGTGTTGGCTCTGATACCAACCTGTCACACCCCGATTTCCACGTGTCACCGGTGGGCCCGGTAGGGGAGTATCGTGACGTGGTTGGCAACATAATAGTCAAACAACACAATATATAAATGCACAGCGGAAGCAAAAGATAAATTATATTACAATCCGAATATAAAGTAATATCAAGTATTACAACGGAGAGTAAAGGATCCACAGGCGGATCTTAAACAAAAAGATAATATTGTTCAACAGACTTTAACATCTAAAGCTTGCGAGACTTGATTATTGATGTCTGGAGTAGCCAGCCAATTACGTATAGTACCTGCATTTAGCCTTTTTGGAAAATACGTCAGTTTACACTGGTAAATACAATCAACTGACTCATTTTGAAAATGGTTTAAGAAAATTAATTTGGATGCACGTGGCACAAAATATCTTTTATATTTTGATTAAAATGCACAGAGGAAAAATTAATCTTTTATAACTTTGGAGAATTATTTAAATATATAATCTTGTGAACGAATTACATGTTCCTTGTGCGTTCAGTAGCCCGGATCGTGTCCGGGTTAAAGATCAATAGACACACCACATTATTCTTTTGTGCACTGACGGGTGTACGCCAACACCCCGCGCTTAAGTCGTGGCCATTTCGTAAAATGATGCCAAGGATATCCGGGACATGGTCATTAACCCCCCAAAGGCTTTAAGTAACAAGACTGTTTAAACGAGCCGATCAAATTATTCAATTAACCACTCAACGATGGAAGATTTGATGCCCGATCAAGCGGTATTCTATATACCGTAACCCAAGCCCGTATAGGGAAAATAAGTTAAAAGTATTTACCTGAGCAATGTAATAATCACAATAAGAAAATTGCAAGTAGCTTTTACTGGTACTCCTAATCTGGAACGAAGGTTTATAATAAACTATTAGAATTCTAATGGGTCTTTAATTAAACTTAAGCTTAGACCGGTTAGTTTCGAAGATACGGTTCGTACGCACGATTAAGCGATGACCGAATAGAATGTGTTTTGGACCCAACAAGTTTGAAGACTTGTTTAATATGGGTATATTATACACATTCTGGATTTTGATATAAAACCGATAAAGTTTGACCCGTTTCGGCTAATTTATGTAAACTAGTTACATAAACCGAACCGAACGCGTAATAAGCGTAACGGGTAATAATGAGAGCGATTTACAGGTTTCCTAAGTTAATATGCTCCAAATATGTTGTGACATCAGTAAGATATCATTTATTATGCCCGAAATGAATTTAAACACAAACTATGGCCCGTAGGGGTAGTTTGGTCATTTATAATGTGATAAAAGAATTTAAGTAATATCCTGAGTTACAGGTCTGGTGTAATCAGCAAAGATAGTCAATTTGCTAAGTTATATCAGTAGGGTATTGTAAATAAGTGAAATTTATCAATTATAACCAAACTATGCACCGTAGGGGCATTTTGGTAATTTCACATAAGCCGAAAAGCTCAAAACTGAAGTCTGAGTTTATCAAACTTTGCTTACTGTTAAAATATTGTAATTTGCCCAAAATATCAGTAGGTATCAACCCTTGTATGTTTAAAATAGTTCTAGTACATACTATGCGTTAAAAACGCTTAACAAGGCGATTATAAGCCATTTCCGGGTTCTATACATAAAGCTGATATTTTTATTATTCCAGAAGGCTTAAAATAATTTATTTATCATTTATAATCAGTATCAAAAGGTTTGGAGTCGTTTGGATGTGTAAAACTCATTTTATAGCCCGTAAGGGCAAAACCGACAATTACCGGATTAAGCCTACGACTATAAGTTATGCTCAGCTAAAAATAAATTAAAAATCTTCAAAAATCCCAAAATAATATATTACATCAGTGGGTATTAAGTTTGATATCAAAAAGTAGGCTTAACTAGGCTATACGCTAGTTACGCCGTTTTATTAACATAAAGCTTCTTAATTACACTAATGAGCATAACTCTCAATCTACACCTCAAACTGATGTCAAACTTTGCATATAAGTTTATATATCAGTAATTAAGGTTTCTACTCTTTTACATTTTCAAAAATCACATTTTAAGGTGAAAAGGGCATAATGGTCAACATATGGGCAATTAACGGAATCATGCGTATTAATCGGTTAACTAATGAACCATTGTGTATAATCACAGAGGGTTATACTAGCATGTAACCTGGTCCAAATGAAGCTCTTAGGTATTTCTAAATCATACCAAAACGGGTCAGAACTGAAGTCAAAGCAAAAGTCACAGCTTTGCGACTTTCAGTTCCGAACCGGGTCTAAACAGTAAATTGTCGGGTTGAACATGTTTAGACATGTTCTTACACTAATTACCAAGTTATATTAATGATCAAACAGGTTGTATGTGTTCTACATTGCTAATTATGCATAAATTAGAAATTACACATTCTGTTGACTTTTTAATAGTAAGTTTGACTCGACATTTGACCTAGTTAGAGTGGGAATCAGGGGGAACCCTTTTAAGCGTTTATTACCCACATAATTACCAACTTATAACTACTTTCAATTCGACTAATCACTGAGCCATTAGTGATAAATCTTAAAGTCAACCGTTAATTACGACGGTTTGACTTTTAGCTAAATAACTAAGCTAAACTCGATTAGAGAAGGTTAAGCATACTTACAAGTGACTAATGGTCGACTAGGAAGGCTTGGAAGGTGCTCTTGTGCTCCACAAATGATCAGATTTGCAAGAATGAATGTGTGAAGCATGTGTGCAACTTAGAGGCCTTTATATAGTGGTTTAATCGCCACAAAATGTTGACACACAAGTCTAACATGGACCATGAATCATCAACACATGTCCCTAAGTGTTTAGGGGGTGCCTAGGGGCCAAGAAAGATGTGGAAGATCGGATAAAAATCGAATACAAAGGCAAGGGCAGACAAGAAACAAGAAAAATCGTATCAGATAGGCCCTCGCGTGGCGCGACACCCTTCTGCACAGAATCTGAATTTTTAGATTTATTGCGTTTTGATCCTTGGCTCTTCAAACTTCGATTAGACTTTTGTTTCTTGCACCTTGAACCATCCAAATTGATTTATAAGGGCTTTAAAACATATACCCACTTTGTTAAGTCCCCGGTTAACTTTATTGTTACCCGAAAAGTCCTAACTTTCAACGTTGACGCTTTAACCCTTCACACACGAATTTGATCATAACTTTCTCATACGAAAACGAAACTTTACGAAATTTATAACGTGCATTCTAGTGAGCATAATTAACCGTTACAAAGCTTCGGGTTTGTCAAAAGGTCACTCAGATGTATAACTTAAACATGTTGACACATTTAGCCCCTGTAGTTTGTAATCTCTCACTTTTAGCTTCGTATGATCCATGATTTATTCGTTTGAAGGTATGAGCATCATGTAGGGTTAATATACAATATATTTATTCACTGTTGACATTTCGAACTCGTATTTTCACATACTTTCTATGATCGTCAACTTTAATCCTTTTATAACATTCTTTTCACACGTTCAAACATATGACACGTGTCAACACATTATAGGACGTGAATTTTTGAGGTGTTACAAGTGTCGAATATACGCCTCCTCACGTTTAAGTTTTGTCGCCACAAGTTTTTCTCTTCTTTCTTTGGATTCTGTCATTTTCACCAATTTAGCCTCTTTGAATTCGGAGATCGACTCCGCCACCGCTTCCTTTCCTCTACTTGACGAATCACCATTTTTCTTGCGGCGCGGCCTTGTCGGTGTATCATCTTGATCGGGTTGGTCATTCAAATTCATTTGGGGCATGTTACCCGACTCGGAAGTAGTGTAGTTCCCGGACTCGGAGGTTTTTGATCTTCTGGGACCTCCTCTTCTCCTTGGAGCCGTCAACCCATCCATGTCGACCAACGCAACCGGTACCCACTTCGGGTGATGTCTCGCAACTTCTCATGCCGCCAACTAAGGAAAAGTTTTATGCTTGTATGTCCGGCAATAGTCTTCTAAGGCGTTTTTTATGATACTCGCCTCGCTCGCTCCAATTTGTGGATTTCGGGTCTACAAAAAAAATTAAAAATAAAAAAAGTTGTTTTCTGTTTTTTAAAATAAAAAACTGTTTTCTATTTTTAAAATAAAAAAAATAGTTTTCTACTTTTAAAAATAAAAAAAAAAACAGTTTTCTGTTTTTAAAAATTAAAAAAATAGTTTTCTGTTTTTTAAAATAAAAAAACAGTTTTATGTTTTATAGAATAAAAAACAGTTTACAGTAAATAAAAATAAAAAAAATTATGTTTATAAAAGAAACGTACCAATTGAATGAAGCAAGCGTTAAATTTACTCAATTTTCGATTCAAATCTCCCCACTTCGAAGTCATTTGATCAATGTTTCATTCCGTCGAACTAGGAAGTTTGCCAAAATGAGATATAACTCGTCTCCAAAACAAGTCTCTTTTTTGCTCATTCGAATATTTCTTGTTTTCGGAGATGTGCAACTATGTCTTCACCAAGACGACCTCCTCCTCGCTCCTCCAAACGGATGTTAGGACGTTTTCAACTTCTTGATCGTCGTCTTCTTCTTCTTCAACGTCATCGTCATCGTCATCAAGTTGTTGTTGTGGTTCGCGGTACGCACAGGCGAATCGGTGGATGAGGTTGTTATCTTCTAGTGGGTCGACGTTGAATTGGTGGGTTTGAAACGGTTGTGTTTGAAATTGTTGAGGTTGAAATCGTGGAACGAAATGTTGGTTTTGATACGGTTAGGTATGAAATGATGGAAATTGTTGGGTTTGAAAGGGTTGGTTGGGAAACGGTTGGGTTTGAAATGGTGGGATTGGGTCAAGTTCGTTTTGCAACCGAAATCTCGTCGGCTCGCCAAGATTAGCTCGAACCTTCGGTCGTACGGGTTTTTTCTTCGAACTCGAACCTTGTTTGCTTGAACCTTTCTTTTTTGGTTGAATTGATTTTTTTTGAAGTTTGAAAGATTGTATTTTTTGTGTTGGAATAATTGTATTGTGGGGAGATTGTTAGAAAGATTGTTTGGTATTTTAAAAAATTGTATTGTGTGTATATATATATAAATCCTACAAACAAATGGTAACTTATGTCACAATGGTCACAATCAACGTTCATTTTTTGAATTTACAATGCGTGAAGACGACAACGTGTCATCTCTAACAAGCGTGATGAATGGTGGTGGCGGCGGTGTTTCTCTAGCCATAACGTGTGGAACTTGATTGACAACGGGGCACCCCGGGTGGCCTAATACTTAATACTTTTTACATTTCACATTTCACATTTCACATTTGGGGACTATTAGGTAACCTTTGTGCGAGTAAGACACTTGGGGACTGTTTGCTGACCTTTGTGCCAGTAAGTGTTAAGCTATTAAGAGGTCTGATTAGGTAAGTGACTTTGAACCAGTAAGATGACTGACTTAGCTCAGCCTGATTGATTGGTGGTGGAGGAGGTGGTGTATTAGTGGCCGACTAAGGGTTATGAACACACGTGAATGGATAAAAGGATAAGATGTTCGTTCAGCATCATTTTGGAACCTAATTTGTAAGAGGTTTAATAATTGATTTAGAGATATCATGTAAGTGAATCAAACACACCTAATGTTAACTAATTCGGAGTTACACTCTTAAACCAAACAACCACTTAGTGGCGGACCCATAAATTATTTTCAAAAGGTGAGGACGAGAAGTTTAACCTAACTTCAAAGGGGTGGGATCGAGATTTTTACCTATAAAATACACTAAATTTTTTAATGGGTAGCATTTGGTTTTCACCATAACGAAAATTTCACATTTCATGCACCCACTACAATCTATCTCATACTTAAACTTTCCACCTTCCACAATTCAACCCAACTAAGACCGTGGGGTATGGTGGAACGGGGGTTTGGGGCATGGGTTGACACGTGGCTTGGGTGGGCTTCGCTGGGCTGAATCACATTGAAGACGGTATGGTGGGGCGGGGATTTGGGGCGTGGCCAGCCCAAACTGCATATTTTATATTTTTAAAACAAATTTAAAATTTTTAATAATGTTTTTTAAATAAAGAAAATTACATAAAAAAATTCCTAGTGCTTGTAATATTTTTTCTTTATCTCTTCTCTCGTCTCCAACATTAGTTCCAAGTCTTCACCTGATAGGTGATCGATGGGCTGGGCTAGAAATTTCATATCATCTCATCTTTGTTTCAGGGCATCCCTAGCTTATTTGTTCTTCTGAATTTCTGCCATTTGTTGTTGGAATACGTTGAATGTATCTAACTTGCATGCAATGTCTTCCAACTGATCGCTGTATACTCCCTTACGCAAGCCCGAACTCCTAACTGAAGGCGATGGCGTACCCGATCTTGATTTTTGAGCACGCCTTTTTCCGGCATCTCTTCCGTATTCTGGCCGGTTTGGCGAATCATCCACATAGTCCTCCAACTCTTGATCTCGTGCATCCGATTGGGCTTGGGACGAGGGTGTCCTTGACCTTTTGGAAGACGTGTTAGTTTCGCTACCACTGGGATATTCGCGCACTTGTGAAAGGTTGATGGGCGTTTGTGGAATCGGGCTAGGTATAGAATCGTCGGTGTGAGGGAAGTTAGTATACACACGATTCGAGAGAAACGATGCGTAAGCCGCCATATCGGGCATTGTGGAGTGTATTAAAAATGGAGGAATTGGACGATTGGGTGGTGGGCTAGGATTTTCTTGTAATGCCCACGGGTTGTTTGGGTCAAAACCACGATTATGAGGATTCATTTTTCGTATTGTGGTTGGAGAAGAATTTTTTTTTTTTTTAAATAAGATAGAGATGATTATAGAAGAGGGGGAGTAGTTGTGGTAAAAAAAATGAATAGAAATGAGTTTTTATAGTGGAAAAAATCATTTTTTTTTACACATAGCCGTTGGCCAACGGCTAGCCCAAACGGCTACTTGTCTTGTCCAATCAGATTCCGCCATGTCACCTTGATAGACCCGCCAAACGCCCGGGCTGAATCCCCCGCCCAAGGGGCCACGCCGAAACCCAAGCCCACCCGGGATGGTGACTTGGGCGTTTATGACCAACCTACCCCAACCCCGCCCCATACCCCATTGTCTAATTAGCTAGTAGCATTCTTAAAAAGTTGTCATAATGGTAAAGAAGTAGATAAAACCCAAGACGTACATAGTTAACGATTGTTTCATTGGATGAAAAAGCATAGATGCTTCCTTTCTTTTTTTTTTTTTTTTGAAATGGATGTGAAGTGCGAATTTTGAAATGCAGTTTTCAGACGTAAAATAAACTACAAACTTATAAACACCACCACTTTGTAATTCTGCCGAAATAAATTATTAAAATGAACTAATGTTAACATATAAACTTTCATACACACACCACATATGTTTTTATGGGAAATTGGGATCAGTGGTGTATCTGAGAATTCACATACCCTATTCGAACTCGAAAAATGTGCCCATATGCTTTAACGAAAATTGTTTTCCTATTCTTATTCTTTAAACTCATATTAGTATTGGGTTGGGCCAAATAAACCTAATATTAAGTTGGGTAAATTATAAATCATAAAAAAATATTTGATAATGAGCCTCTATATTAGATTTGTATGTGTTTACATTTTTTTAAATAACATATATATACATATATATATATACTATATATACATATACATATATATATATATATATATAAGATCCGTTAGGAACCACCCCTTATTGCGAGAACCAATGTTAACAAAAAAAAAAAAAATTTTGCTACTAAAAGTAGCGATTTTAACATAAAAAATATTAAAAAAAAATTTAGATTTTTTTTTTGATTTTTTTAGATTTTTTTTAGATTTTTTTAGGTTTTTTGAGGGGTTAGTTTTTAGCATTTTAGCTTAGGGGGGGGGGGGGGTTGGGTTTTTTTTTAGGTTTTTTGGGGGTTTTAGTTTTTAGCATTTAGCTTGGGGGTTAGGTTTTAGGGGGGGGGGGGGGGGGTTAGGTTTTTTTTTTTTTGGGGGGGGGGGGGTGGTTAGGTTTTTTTAGGTTGTGTTCACATTGGTTCTCGCGGTTCTCGTAATAAAGGTGGTTCTCGCATTAACCTTACCCTATATATATATATATATATATATATATATATATATATATATATATATATATATATATATATATATATATATAGATTTTTAATAAAATCCAGTGCCCCTCGAAATCACGGGCCTTGTGCGGAAGTCCTCCCTACACACCATAAGAGTCGCCCCTGATTAGGACATAAATAGCAAGAAGTAGATATGAACTAGTGTGGCTTTTAGGCAAAGGTACTAGATCAAATATTTAAACCTAATATTCTTGAGGGTTTCATACACACATTATATATTGTTAGTAAGCTGCTGATTAACTCGAAATCTGAAACAGAAAAAACAGGAAGGCAGAAAAAGAGACAGTAGCAGTGAACCGGGCTTGTGTTTGACATTATTCCCTTAAACAGATATGCAGTCTGTTCCCAGGGTACGCCGGTTTGAAGCAGCAACAGCGCACTGCCGGACTTGAGCACTTGCCTGAAAAGAAACTGGAGAATGTCGTTGCAGAGATTGAGAGAGAAGAGAAGAAGCTGTTTGTTGGTGTATCTGAACTGAATCATTTGGTTCGGTTTTATAGCCATAAAACCGTAACTATATTCTCATCATCATAGCAGCAACTTAAAGACCAGAATAATGGTCATTACAATTATTGTATCAGTTTAAAACTGAAACATAATGGTCATTAAAAACAAATAACAGTTACGAGCCATTGCAAAAACTGGCCTCACGCGGGCCCGGGTTTTCGGACGCACGAGTTCAACCAAATTCAAGTACCAAAACTCAAATTTTTTTGCTCCCTCCTGCACGTTCATAGGACTCGTGGTAAAACATGTCATAAGACTTCAATGGCTTGGTCAAGGCTTCACCTTATACATAACCTATCATTTTGTTCCTACACCAATACGAGACAAAGTGGTTTTACCACTTGAGACTTTCATTCACACCAAACTTTCATATATGTGCATGCGGTTTTTATCTTGTTTTATTATAATCAATTATAATGACAAAGATAAAACTTACAAGATTTATCTTGCTTTATTTTAATCAATTATAATGACAAAGACAAAACTTACAAGATTTAACATAGATTTGTCAATTTCAACTCGAGAATTTAGTAAAATATTAAGAAAAGCTTTGAATAAACTTATAACAATAAAAAAACAAAACAAAATCGTTATAGAAATACAAAAGCAATGTTGTATGTTTTTTTTATTAAAAATAAATTTCACTTTAAAAATAATAACATGAAGCCTTTTACAATCTTAATTAGTATTGTATTTCATTTGAACTCATACATATCCTTTGGCTAATGGGACATAGGTACCTCTTCAATCCGTATTGACAAGTACCATGAATGATAATGTTAGCACCATATATCATATCATAAAAGAAGGAAAACAAAAGTTTGTGATATACTAATAATTACAGTGTGACAACTCAATTGATATGATATGATACACAAATCACCATCCAAAATATATACATTAATGATGTCTTATCAATGAAAGCAAACACAAGAATTTTATACTTCAACATTTCTCACTATTCAAATTGCCACCTAGGCGCACCTCGGTTAGTTTCAGTTGTTGCTCAAATTCAAACAATGGCGGAACTAACCTAAAAATTTAGAGGTATCCAAAAAAAATTGAGGTCAGGGGTATTCTTTGTATAACGAAGACAAAGTTAAGGGGTATTTTTACACTACAGAGACGAAGTTGAGGGGTATTTTTATATTACGAAGACGGGGTTGAGCCGCTGCCCGTGCTATCCCTGCTAACACATTAGCTCAGCTCCTGAATCCGAACCACACAGATTTTTTCACAGTTGAGTTAGCTCTATGTGTTAATCTCACATGCTCAGCGTTGCCTACCTCTTCTGGTGTGAGGCCGTCAGTTGCAGGGGTCAGGGTGTCGTGTAATATACCTTTTGCCACAAACTCTGCAAATTGAAAGTTGTGGTGAAAATAGCTTTTTTAGCTACATTTACAACTACCTTTAGTGGATTTAAAGAAGTTAAAAAAATTTAACTACACTGGCGTATCTGAGAATTCATGTATCTTGTTCGATCTCGAAAAAATATGCCCTTCAAAATGTTTTATTATTCTTACACTTAAAAATCAAATCGGTATTGGGCTCTAAACCTAATGCCAATGGGCTAACTTCTAAACCATGAAAAATGTGTTGTAAATGGACCTATTTTGAAGTTGGTATAGGCATACTGTTTAAAAAGTTTATATATATATATATATATATATATATATATATATATATATATATATAAACGGGTTCAGGAGAAAACACTCGAAAGTGTGAGAACGGTGAGAACGCATCCTGGCCCAACACGTGGCGCGCGGCATGATCAGGGTCCGATGGGTTTTTTTGGTCTTTTTAGTATTCTTCTTCTTTCCCGATTTTCGCGTTTGACATGCTGCTTTATTTTTTGCGTGCAAGATAATTTTGGCGTTATCTAGAATTATTAATTACTTGGCGTTTTACTGTTTTTCTCAGATTTTTTCTCGTTGAATTAATTCTTTTTGTGTCACATAGTTATTTTTTTGGCGTTATGACTTTTTCATGTCATTTTTTGGCGTTTTGTATCTTTTTGTTAATAATTGATTACCATAGATTAATATTTTATAAAATTACAATAATACGAAATCAAAATTAACTAATAGTCTTCCGTAGGTGGGATTACATCAGAGATGTACCCATCGCTTGGTTCATCACTTTCTTCAGATTCTTCATCATCAAATTTCATATTTACGTATAATGCCATTAGCTCCTCTCTTCTTTGCTGCAGCCTATTCTTGAATATCACTGCATCTTTAGATTTTGGATCGTTTGAAAGTGCTAAATTACAGAGTTGTTCAATGATAGATAGCAACCATGTCTTCAATATTTCTTCCATTGACCTTGAATATTGCACCCCGTTTTTATAAGTAACTTCAAGTGTTCCTTCTTGCTCATGCAATACCCAACTGCTAAGTTTTGATATAGGAGTGTCGTCAATATCATCATCATCTTCATCATCTTCTGCAGGAAATTTTCTCTTCAGTCTTTTTATTAAAGTTCTGGTTCTTTCACAATCGTTGTCCATCGGAACCCCAAGGGCCAGGATATCTTTCAGAACCTTTTCATTCATTCCAAGCATTGCTTTGATTGTCCTTACCTTTACCCTTCTCCTATTAGAGAACTTTATTATGAATCGTTTCTCTTTTCTTTCAAACCTCCATGCAATAACTTTAGCCATTTTAAAAGTTTTTGGCGTTTTGGATAATATGTGGCGTGTTAGTCAAATTTTTAGGCGTGTTTGATCTTGTGTTCTCATGGTCTTCTTTTATATTGGCTTTTTCTCCCGCGCATGACAGGTAATTATGGCGTTTTGAAAAAGTTAAATTATAGGATCGGGGATTCGATCTAAACGAGTCGATCAGAAGAGTTCTCGATCAATACGAAAGGCTGAATCAGTTGATGTTATATCAGCTAGATTCACACTTAGAATCACTTTAACTGTCGATTAGATTGATTTGAAAGTGTTTACAGATCGTTCGACACTTCGGCAGCACTTAGTCTCCGGAATCAGAATGTTACAAATGAAGACCTAGACTCACCTATTTATAGGAATGCCAGAAAGCATGAACCAGTCCAGTCAGGTCGCACGAACTGGCCAGAAAGCACGAACTGCCAGAAAGCACGAACTTGTCACCTCGTGCGAGGTGGCCGAGCCACTTCGTGAGGGGTGGCTGGTTCAGGTCTGTTTCCCGTTTCTTTCGTACAACGAGTCCTGGTCTATCTATTCTATTACATGACTCGATACAAGACATAAGACGAAGTCAACAGACATATGCACTAACAAACTCCCACTTGGATGATGACGAGTCTTCAGTGTGTCGAGTCTTCCATCTTGATCAGTCTTCTCGCTCTTTCCAAAGTAACTTTCTCTGTAAGCATCCTCATCAATCTCTCTCTTCTTCTATCAGAATCTCAACCTAGCTCTATTCTCTCTCTAATTCTCTTTATCAGATCTCTTGATTCATTAAGCTTCTATCTCAAACGCTATCTCAAGATTTGAATCTGGCTTTTATGTCTTCAGACTCTCCCTTTCGATAGGCTGGGATCGCAGTCTGGAAATCACTATCTGCAAGCTTTGAATCGGAAACCTGGCTCTAATCTGCATACGTTTATGCGGAAAATCTTCAGGAGTCGAAATCTAGCTCTTTCAAAGCTTTTTACCTGCACATACTCTACCCAAAACATAAGGTTTTTCATTTTAAAAACATTCATAGTCTAATCATCTAGACACATTTGCAAGATAGACAATTTTGACATAGATGAACTCTGATTATTCACTTGTAAAAACAAATTTGGTTTCAAATTAATGAACCATTTAATCATTTCAAAATCATTTCTCATTTCATACAAACTCTCCCAACCCTGTTGTTCATCATGTTCAGCACTTGGAATTTTGAAAATCAGCTTTCCAACATCATTTGTCGAAAATAAGATGAAATAAAATCTTTTTGAATTTTCAAAATTTTATGCTAAAACATACTGAAAATCTTTTTGGATTTTGGGAAATAAACTATATACAAACATCTTTTTGTGAGTTTGTGTAAGAGGATCATATCAGTTTTTGACAAATCACTAGTACCGTTGAGCTTAAAACACTTTAAGTTCTAAACGATTCACTTAGATTGTCAGTATACTGATCCACTTAAATTTTCACACAAAGTTCAATTGATTCAAGATACGGATTAGTGTTTTAATGAACTTAACTTATTCGCGTGTCCCACATCAGAATATACTCCCGTATCCAGACTCCTATATTCAGTCTTACAGGTGAATGTACACTAATGATATCTGTAAATGGGTAATGCGAGGCCATGAGAGCTCAGGTTAGAACTTTCGTTCAGACAAAGAGATGATGGCTCGACTTTTAGGTGTGTCCCGTTTGGGGATCTTTTCTTCAACAGCACATGATTAGCATTTTCCAATGTTTCATCATTTTTTTATGCTGAGGGTGAGCTTTATGATTAAAGCAGTGCAGAGTATTATACGATGTCGCAACCCCCGATCCCTGGTTCCCGGGAACGGGCGGCCGCGAGCCAGTTTCGGTGGTATCGCGTATTGTCTAATTTGGCAGCGGAATTTTTCATCAGGACCGTAGTTAGGAAATATTTTATCAGAGTAAAACACCACCATTTATATATAAATAAACATATTGGGATGAAACCCAAGTTCGTAGTACACACGTTTTCATAGGAATAAATCCTATTTTATTAATAAAAACATCTATTTTATTTTAGGTAACTTTATTGCCACTTTTCCAACCCTTCAGTGCTGTCCAGCTGGCTTCTATTTGGCTTTCCCAGTTTGTTACCTGAAACGTGTTTTAAAAACATTTGTCATTCGAAAATACTGGTGAGTGAATCCTAGTTTAATCAAGTTCAAATAAAAACCATTTCACAGTATTGAGGGCGATCTCGCAATTATATTTGTTTCCAAGACATATCAATTAACATCCGCGGTACTGTCATACTCAACTTGTGGAAATGTTACTCCTTGACCAGGTGGTAACAAATTTTGTATACAAAACCCCAACATACTCATCATAATTTTATTCTTACAAATACTCAATAACTGTTATTCGTATGAAAAAGTATTTAAGGTTTTGTAAAAATAGTTAACAAAAGATTTACAAAATGTGGATCAACTCACATTGCTGTCTTAGATTTTCCGTAAGGGTTTCCTGGTGATAATCTATAATTTACACAAATGTACATGCGTTAGTATTAATAACCCATTTTAACATTAGTAATACCCTCCCTGAGACGGCATTCCAACGACTACGTCGGGCAGAACCACGACAGCTGTTACGGAACCCTAGATCAATCGGGGAGCATATCTAATACGTATCCAGGGGTTATAATACTTACAACGGAGCATAACTTCGCTATTTAGGGGGGTATAATACCCGTGTATTATCTCTACTATTCAGAAATTGAGATTGAGAAAAGAAAGATGGACGAACTGACTGAAGATCCGATGCATTCTATTTATAGTTGCTGAGTCTGGTCCTCTCGCGGCCCGCGTAACACAAGCACAGGGCCTACGCGGCCCGCGTCAACCCTGGTCAACAGGGTAGCTTCTCCGGGTCATCTACTAGGCTCGCCACGATGATGACACGTGTCATCACCGGGCTGTGCCACCTTTTTGATCTCATGGGGCCCACGTAAGAGTTAAGGTTAGCTTACGCGGCTCGCCTAAACTTAAAACTCAACGAAATCAGTTTTCAACCTTTAAACCGCCCGCGTAAGGTTTTGGGTGGGGCTACGCGGCCCGCCTCAGCTTAAATTTCAGATTTTTGATTTATTTTTAATACTATTTAATATATTTGAGGCCCGTTTTCGCGTATGGGGTGTATTTTAGGACATCTTGGGATATTTTAAAATATACTAGGGTGTCGGAAAAATTATGAGGGTGTCGGTTTGTTGAAGGTTGTTACATCCTCCCCACCTTGTTTTAGAGCTCGTCCTCGAGATCTACTGGAACAAGTGTGGATATTTTATTTGCATTTCAGATTCAAGCTCCCATGCGTATTCAGGTCCTCTTTTGGAGTCCCACTTCACTTTGACCAGAACTAATCTCTTATGTTTGAGATTCTTGACTTTCCTGTCTTCAATCTGTAGAGGCCTTTCTACAAACTTGAGTTGTTCATGTACCTCTATATCCTTAAGAGGTACTATTAGCGATTCATCAGCTAAACACTTTTTGAGATTAGATACATGAAACACATCATGTATTCCTGCCATTTCTTCTGGCAATTGTAGCTGATAAGCTACAGGTCTTATTCTTCTAATAATCTCAAAAGGTCCAATATACCTGGGTCTTAGCTTTCCTCTTTTGATGAATCTTACTACTCCTTTCCAAGGAGAGACTTTTAACAAGACTTTATCTCCTACTTGAAATTCTAATGGTTTGCGTCGGTTGTCGGCATAGCTCTTCTGTCGATCACGTGCTGCTTTTAGTCGTTCCTTGACTTGAATAATCTTGTCAGTTGTTTCTTGCACTATCTCAGGTCCAGATAATTGCTTTTCCCCAATTTCTGCCCAACAGACTGGGGTTCGGCACTTTCGTCCATAAAGTGCTTCGAATGGTGCAGCATTGATACTTGTGTGATAACTATTATTATAAGAAAATTCTATTAAAGGTAAGTGATCGTCCCAATTACCTCCGAAATCAATTACACAAGCTCTAAGTATGTCCTCCATTGTCTGAATTGTCCTTTCGCTTTGTCCGTCCGTTTGAGGATGATAAGCTGTGCTTAGATTTAACTTGGTTCCCATGGCTTTTTGGAAACTTGACCAAAAATGAGAGGTAAATCGGCTATCTCTATCAGAAACAATTGATAAAGGAATTCCATGCAATGAAACAATTTCATTTACATACAATTTAGCTAGCTGTTCCATACTAAAAGTTTCCTTCATTGGTAGGAAATGAGCTGACTTAGTTAGCCTATCTACAATCACCCAGATTGTATCATTACCTTTCTTTGTTTTGGGTAATTTAGTAACAAAATCCATTGTTATTAATTCACATTTCCATACTGGCATTTCTAATTGTTGTAACAAACCTGAGGGTTTCTGGTGTTCAGTTTTAACTTGTGAACAAGTTAAACATTTAGAAACATAGGCTGCTATGTCTTTCTTCATTCCTATCCACCAGATTTTTTTCCTTAAATCCTGGTACATTTTATCATTTCCTGGGTGCATCGTATACTTAAACTTATGGGCTTTTTCTAATATACGATGACGTAGGTTTCCTAATTTAGGTATCCACATTCTCTTTTTATGGAATCTTCAAATTCCATCTGTTCCTTGTTCTAATTCCTTAATCATACCTTTTAGTTTTTCAGTATCTTCCTTGATTACTGATTCTTGTGCTTCTCTTATTTGATCATTTAAATCTACTTGTAGATTTAATTTAAGAGAACGTACCCTTTTTGGCTTTTCATGATACTTTCGGCTTAAAGCATCTGCCACTACATTAGCTTTTCCTTCATGATACTGGATATCACAATCATAATCACTAAGCATCTCCATCCAACGTCTTTGTCTCATATTCAACTCCTTTTGCCCGAAAACATACCTTAAACTTTTATGATCAGTGAATATGGTAAACATATTACCATAAAGGTAATGTCTCCAAATCTTAAGGGCAAAAATTATAGCTCCTAGCTCTAGATCATGGGTTGAATAATTCTCTTCATGATTCTTAAGTTGTCTAGATGCATAAGCTATAACCTTTTGGCGTTGCATTAATACACATCCATAATCTAATTTAGAAGCGTCACAATAGACTACAAAGTCTTCAGTTCCTTCTGGTAACGCTAATATGGGTGTATTAGTTAATCTTTGCTTAAGAATTCTAAAAGCTTCTTCTTGCTTCGGTCCCCATTCAAACTTAATGGATTTACAGGTTAACTTAGTTAAAGGAATGGCTATTCTAGAGAAATCTTGAATAAATCTTCTATAATAACCGTCCAATCCTAAGAAACTTCTAACCTCGGTTGGTGATTCAGGGGTTTTCCATTTAGTAATCGCCTTAATTTTTGTTGGATCCACATGAATTCCTTCATGATTAACTAAATGTCCAAGAAATTGTACATGTTCTAACCAAAACTCACACTTTGAAAATTTAGCATAAAGCTTTTCCTTTCTTAATAGACTTAAAAGTGCGTGCAAATGCTTTGCATGATCCTCTTTACTCTTAGAATAAATTAGAATATCATCTATGAAGACAATTATGAATTTATCCAAATATGGCTTACATATTCGGTTCATCATGTCCATAAATGCGGCTGAGGCATTGGTTAAACCAAATGGCATGACAGTAAATTCATAATGACCATACCTTGTTCTGAAAGCGGTTTTAGGAATGTCCTCTTCCTGTACCTTTAATTGATGATATCCTAACCTTAAATCGATTTTAGAGAAAAATCGAGCTCCTTGCAGTTGATCGAACAGATCATCGATTCTTGGTAATGGGTACCGATTCTTAATCGCGACTTTGTTTAATTCACGGTAATCAATGCACATACGCATTGATCCGTTCTTCTTTTCAACGAATAAAATCGGCGCTCCCCATGGCGACGAACTTGGCTGTATGAATCCTTTTTCCAGCAATTCATCCAACTGTTTCTTCAGTTCCTGCATTTCGGCGGGTGCCAAATGGTAAGGTGCTTTGGCAATTGGTGCTGTTCCTGGTAGTAGATGAATTCTGAATTCAACTTCTCTGTCTGGTGGTAGTCCTGGTAATTCTTCTGGAAATACATCTGAAAACTGGGACATTACTGGAATGTCTTTTAGTTCTTTTCCTTTAGTGTTAGTGATTATGGAAATCAAATACACTATAGAACCTTTTCTTATATAACCTGCAGTTTTCATCACAGAAATGAATTTTGTGGATCTAGATGGTTTATCTCCTTTAATTGTGATCGTTTTACCTTTTGGTGAATTTACTTGGATTGACTTTTGATCACATAAAATACTGGCTTTATTGGCTATTAACCAATCCATTCCTAATACAATATCAAATCCTGTCAGGTTCATTGGGTAAAGATTTGCCTTAAACTTTTGATTTAAAATTTCTATTCTTGCTCCCTGCAAGATTTCAGAAATCCTAACAGTTTCTCCATTAGCTGTCTCTACTAGACATTCTTGTGGTAGTTTAGTTAATGACTGATTTAGCAGTTTGCAAAACGAAGTATTAATAAAACTTTGGTTTGCACCAGAGTCAAATAATACTTTAGCAAAAACATCATTAACTAAAAATGTACCAGCTATCACGTCTGGAATCATCTTGGCTTCATCTGCCGTTAGAATAAATGCTCTAGCATTTTTAGTGTTCTTGTTGTTTGCAGCTGGAGCTAGTTTTGGACAATTTAGCTTGATGTGACCTTTTTATCCACAGTTGAAGCACAGTCCATTACTGGATTTTCTCCTGCATTCTTCTTCCTTGTGTCCTGGCATCTTGCAAAAATTGCAACGAATAGAGCATTTTCCCGAATGCTTTTTCTTGCAGACCTTGCAGAAGGGTGCAGAGGTAGAACCCATATTCCTACGGTTGTAATTCCCCGAACGGAATTCTTGAGTAAGCCTTTGGGTTAGGTTTCTCCTCTGGTCTTCTTCTCTAGTACGGACTAGTTCATCCGTCAAGGTATTCGCTAGTTCTACAGCTTCTTCTATAGTTTGGGGTCTAGCTGCCTTGACTACATGTCTAATCTCTCCAATTAATCCCTAGATGTAACGGTAGATTAATATTGGTTCAAGTGATGCAAGGGTTGGTACTATTCTAGCATATTCAAAGAATGTGGTAGTATAACCCTTACTATCTACCCCGGTCATTCTAAGGTTCAGAAACTTATTAGCTATTTGTTCCTTTTCATTGGGAGGGCATAATTTCCTTTCTACCATATTCTTAAATTCCTCCCATTCCATGTTGTAAACCCTATCACTTCCTCTTGATTGGAGGATAGTGTTCCCTCATTCTAAGGCTGAATTTTTAAATAAATTAGAAGCAAACATTATCTTGTCTTCTTCAGCACACTTGCTTATTCATATACTATTATGCATCTATTACACACCAGTACTGAAATAAAAATTACAATACCAACTGAAATAGAATTATACTAATAGTAATAGGTATCTGTACACACATATTTTATTTTATTATTTTATTATTATTATTACTACTACCATTTTACCATCACATTCACGGATATGGATTCATCCAAAAATCCATATTGCGCTCATCGTATTTCCATACGAGTCGCTCTCCCACCTGTCGCATTCTCTCACTGCTTTCTAAAATTTACTCACCAAATGTCCTAAGTTCTTGTACGTTTTCTGCACTCATTGGGGGTGCAGGTTCTAGGACTGGGTTCGGAATCTGGGGTGCGGGTTCCTGGTATAGGGGTGAAAGTGCCTGAAATCGGTAAGGATCTTCTAAGATCTCCCTAATATATTCATCATGGAAATAGGGATCTAAAGGGTCCATACCTGGGTAGACTCCTATGTTCTGCATAGGTGTGTCTTCATATATCGGGTAACGTTGCACATAGTTCCTAACGTCATCCCACCAGGGATCATAATTTGGGTCTAGGGGATTTGGTGCTGGTACCCTAGGGATTTCTTCTGGATTGAAGTCATGCATTTCTATTTGGTTTTCAGGGTTTTCTATCTCCATGGGTTGGTCAGGGATTGGCAGTTGTGGTTGGGGTGCTATTATTTGCTCCAAATTAGGGTCAGCTGCAGTGGTTGCTAAGATGTAAATATTAGCTATACCCCTATTTATCATATCCTGGGCATAGGCATCTGTCTCTCTCTTGGCTGCTGCTAGTGCTCTCTGGTCTTGTAACTTTTTCATACGCTTCCTACGCTAATGTGCCCCTCTACTGAACCATCACCTCTTTTTCTGAGGAAATGGCTCTTCTGACTGAGCCTTAAACACAAAGATTCCTTCTTCCGTATCAGCAGAGTACCCTGATAGGGCAGGCTGAGAAGAGGAGGTGCCTTCACTTCTAGGCGAACCAGACAATTGACGATACGCGTCAGATGGTCCATGGTCGCTCATACTGTAAACTAACAGATAGTCAATTAACACATAACAATAAATACAGTTATGCACGTATTTCCATAGTTTATTTCCTAACACTTTACATTTTGATGTCAGCAGAACACCTCTGTGGCTGAATCAGTGGCTTAGCTCTGATACCACCTTCTGTCGCAACCCCCGATCCCTGGTTCCCGGGAATGGGCGGCCGCGAGCCAGTTTCGGTGGTATCGTGTATTGTCTAATTTGGCAGCGGAATTTTTCATCAGGACCGTAGTTAGGAAATATTTTATCAGAGTAAAACACCACCATTAATATATAAATAAACATATTGGTATGAAACCCAAGTTCGTAGTACACACGTTTTCATAGGAATAAATTCTATTTTATTAATAAAAACATCTATTTTATTTTAGGTAACTTTATTGCCACTTTTCCAAGCCTTCAGTGCTGTCCAGCTGAGTTCTATTTGGCTTTCACAGTTTGTTACCTGAAACGTGTTTTAAAAACATTTGTCAGTGGGAAATACTGGTGAGTGAATCCTAGTTTAATCAAGTTCAAATAAAAACCATTTCACAGTATTGAGGGCGATCTCGCAATTATATTTGTTTCCAAGACATATCAATTAACATCCATGGTACTGTCATACTCAACTTGTGGAAATGTTACTCCTTGACCAGGTGGTAACAAATTTTGTATACAAAACCCCAACATACTCATCATAATTGTATTCTTACAAATACTCAATAACTCTTATTCGCATGGAAAAGTATTTAAGGTTTTGTAAAAATAGTTAACAAAAGATTTACAAAAAGTGGATCAACTCACAATGCTGTCTTAGATTTTCCGTAAGGGTTTCCTGGTGATAATCTATAATTTACACAAATGTACACGCGTTAGTATTAATAACCCATTTTAACATTAGTAATACCCTCCCCGAGACGGCATTCCAACGACTACGTCGGGCAGAACCACGACAGCCATTACGGAAACCTAGATCAATCGGGCAACGTATCTAATACGTATCCAGGGGTTATAATACTTACAACGGAGCAGAACTTCGCTATTTAGGGGGGTATAATACCCGCGTATTATCTATACTATTCAGAAATTGAGATTGAGAAAAGAATGATGGACGAACTGACTGAAGATCCGATGCATTCTATTTATAGTTGCTGAGTCTGGTCCTCTCGCGGCCCGCGTAACACAAGCACTGTAAGGACTTTCAAAAAATGTCCCTAACCATCCCGTAAGTAAAAATCCAGACCCCTGTAACCCTACTGTGCATGAAAAATCAAGAAATCAAGATTTTTAGGTTTCAGGCGGGCCGCGTAAGGGATAGCTTAGCCTTACGCGGGCCGTGTCAACATGTGTTTGACCGGATAAGCGTTCCCAGGCCACGTGTCATCCACCTGGCACACCTATTCGTGACCCAGCAAGCCTACGCGTAGACTAGGTGGCCACGCGGGCCGCGTAAGGGTGAGCCCATGGCTCACGCGGGCCGCGAGAGCCCCATTTTTCAACTATAAATAGGATGGGTCATGGGCAGTTCACTGGTGTTGAAATCAAATCTCAAAAACGAAAGCACACTGCACAAATTCAAATTTTACTTTTATAATAGCGAGGCGCTGCTACGATACAGGGTATTAACTCGATCGCTGCTATGATTCAATGTCTGATAGATTAAAACTATCCGATGAATGTTTAAGTGCTGCTCAAATTAGGGTTATACTTTGTCATTCGTCGTAAATTCGATGGGTGTTTAAGTATTGCACTTTGTCATTCGTCGTGAGGGTTTTAATCTCGTGAGTTATCGTAAATGCTGTATTAGTTACTGACCTAGTTCGTGTGCATTGTTATTTAAATTAGGTTACAAGGCTAATCAGTAGGCTAAACTCTGCCCGTATAAATCTGCAATGTGAGTCATTCTCTTTTATCAAAAGTATTTTACAATACTCCATTTATTTTCAAAAAGTTATAATTACAGGGATTAAGTCGTGGTTATCTTGAATCACTGGCTAGTGGGGTATTGTGCACATTACTAATTTCTCACGGTTAGGCTAATAAATCCTAACAGTGATAAACGTCACTACTTGGGGAAAGACCCAATAGTGGTATGACCATTGTCACCAGGTGACACGGTGCCAGATAAAAATAAGATAAAAGCCATTGTAATCGCTCTTATGCTGTAATTTATAACTGTGTGTCATTTTATGCAAAATGAATTATTCACCAGTATTTCCCCGCTGACAAAATATTTTTAAAACATGTTTCAGGCGACCTGCTGTAAATCAAGGAAAACGTGCTACGGAGCACTAACAAGCTTGAAGAGGTGGCTCAATAAAAATAAATAAACATGTTTTTATAAATTAGGGAATTCCCTAGTGAAATTCCTCTATTGTAAATTACGGGGTTTTATACCGAATTATGAAATAAAATAATCGGGCATTTTCAAGTCTTTAAAAAGATCCTGTTAAAATCTTCCGCTGTCGCATCAATTAAATAAATACCATGGGTTCCTGTCCCGCGGCTCCTGACCGGGTCAAACCGAGGCTGGGGCCGTGACAGGAAAAGGTGGTATCAGAGCCACTGATTTAAGCCTATTAAGTATTTAAAAATACTTAATTTTCCTGATTATTGTCTTGTGATTATTTGTTTTTAACTGACTATCTGTTAGTTACAGTATGGGTAAGCAAAGAATTTCGGATATCTATCTTAAATTAGATAGTTCACCGAAAGATAAGGGAAACTCATCCCAATCAAATTCCTCAAGATACTCAGCAGATACTGAGGAAGGAATATTTATCCGCAAGACACAATTTGAGAAACCACTTTCCCCTAATAAAAGAAGTTTGATTATTAGGAAAAGTCAAGAGAAAATAAAGAAGTCACAATCAAAGGGAGTAATGATCAATAAGGAAACTCAGGAAATAGGCAATAATCCACCATGGGAAGATGAGTTAGATGAAAAATGGGCGGATCTCTATATGTTAGCCACTATAGCAGTAAATGCTAGCTTTTAAATACCCTAACCCAGTACTAGCATCCATATCACCTACAATCCCGAAACTTTAAAATTTTAGTTGTACTAAAAATAAATATTTTGTTTCAATAAAATGATTTATTAGATATTCGTAATTAATATTAATTTTCTAAATTGCTATTCTGTGATTATGTGAAAATTTAATTTACAAAATTTTAAACTAAAATATTGTATGTTTCTTCATAAATGCCAAACAGCATGAATGAGTTGTCTGATGCTCTTCAGAATCTCAATCTCTATCCTGTGAAAATAGAAGTTTCCAGAGACTTTACTGGTTACTTGGCTGATGTGGATGAACCTATGGAATTTCAAGCTCCATCTCCAGAGAAACAAAAGCCAAAGAAAAGAAAAAGATTTGTGGGCTGGAGGCGTGTGCGCAGAAGGAAACCTGCAACTAGAAAAGTTCCCAAGATAGAAAATCCCATTGATAAAGGAAAAAGGGATAGAAATTGGAGAAAATTCTAGGCAAACAGGAATAGAAATTGGGGAAGTTCTAAGCAAGCCGAGGAATTTCCACTGCAAGAAGAACTAGATCGCATACTGGCAAGTTGTGATATCATTAGGCCAATCAATGAAAACCTCTTCCCTTTTCCTGCCGAAACCCAACTTCCAATAATTTTGGAACCAGCCATCCCAGAACCTCTGATCCACACCCAACCTCTAGGAATGGACGAATGGTGGACCAACGACTGGCAGTTTCAAAACCTCCTAAATAATCCTTATACCTTTTTCCCTCAGTTCAACCCAGAACCTGCACCAAACCCACCAATGAGTAATGAAAACTTAACTGAACTCTGCCATTTTGGCGAGGAGCTGATAGATGCAGGGGAATAGGATCCGGGAGGTAGGAGAACAGATCTCCTGGAAATATGACAAAAGGGAACGTCGTGTCTAAAATACCAGCTGACGGTGGGGGGAAAGTGTGGATGTGAAGCTGTGGTTGTATAATAATAATAATAATAATAAAAATATAAATTCTGTAAAATAACTAAAAATAAAACTTTTTGTAAGATAATAGTGTGTACGGATGCATAATATAATATATATAAAAATGAAAGTCGAGAAATCGACAATTTTGGCTATATAGGTGTTGTTAAATTATGTGATTGTTTGCATATGGCTATTATTTATTTTATGCTAATAATTTATATATATATATTAATCATCAGATGGAACATGCTAGTAATGAACCAGTTAACGAAGTTAACCAATCTGAGCAACACCAGGAAGATCAATTTCTGAATAGGCAAGATATTAAGAATATCGTTGCTCAAGGAATGGCCAATGTTATTCCCGCAATCCTTGCTGCTGCCCAGAAACCTGTTGAACCTCAACAAATTATTCCTAGTAAACGTACTCATGAAGACAATTTCAGTAATAGCGTAAACAGAGGCGGCAACCATACTAACAACAATAATGATGTATTGCAAACCCCAATTCTCAAAAGAATGAAAGCTGCAACACCTGGTTGCACTTACAAGGAATTTCTTGCCTGTAAACCAGCTGAATTTGCAGGAAATGAAGGGGCGACTGCAGCACTGCGTTGGTTGGAGAAAACCGAATCAGTAATTATGATAAGTAAATGTGCTGAGGAAGACAAGGTCATGTATGCGTCGCATATTTTTAAAGAAGGGGCGCTAGAATGGTGGAATACGGTACTTCAAGCCAAAGGAAGAAATATGGCCTATGCCATGAGTTGGGAAGAATTTAATCAGCTAATGGAAAGAAAAATCTGTCCCGAATATGAAAAGGAACAAATGGCGAATAAGTTCCTGAACCATCGAATGATGGGTGTAGATTGTCGAGGGTATACTTCGACATTCTTTGAGTATGCTAGAGTAGTACCAACCCTGGCTTCGCCAGAGCCGGTGCTTATTTCCCGCTATATTTGGGGATTAATTGGCGAAATCCGCAATATCGTTAAAGCTGCGAGACCTTGCACTATTAACGATGCTGTGGAATTAGCTAACACCCTAACTGACGAGCTGGTACGCATAAGAGAAGAAAACCGGAAGAAGGAAGTAGCTCAAAAGATTACCCAAGGATTCCGTGTGGGTAATAGTGCCAATTTCAAGAGAAAGGGAACTGGGCAATCTTCCACTGTTCCATTTTGCAATGCCTGCAAATGAAAACATTTTGGAAGATGCAAAGGGTATTGCAATTTCTGCAAAATCCCGGGGCATCAAGAAGAAGATTGCAGAAAGAAGAAAGCAACAGTTTGCTACAACTGTGGAGAAGCTGGACATTTTAGGCCAGACTGCCCGAAATTAGTCAAACCAGCTGACAACAAAGCCAAACCTGCAGAAGGAGCTACAAAGAAGAACGTAAGAGCTTTTCAACTCACTACGCAGGAAGCCAAACTAATTCCTGACGTAATAGCTGGTACGTTCCTAGTTCACAACGTTTATGCAAAAGTATTATTTGACTCTGGTGCAAACCAAAGTTTTATAAATACTTCATTCTACCAAGCACTTAACTTACCCTTAACCAACCTTAGGCAGATTTTTACAGTCGAAACGGCAGATGGGAATTCTGTTAAAATAAATAAGGTTGTGCGAGAAGGAAAGATAGAACTTTTAGGCCATAAATTTTCTGCAAACCTGTTACCTATGAATTTAGCCGGAATCGATGTAGTGTTAGGAATGGATTGGTTAGTAGCCAACCATGCTCGAATTCTCTGTGATAAAAACTCCATAGAAATACATTCACCCACAGGAGAATTAATAGTAATTACAGGAGATAAGCCACGAAAGCCACTGAAATTCATTTCAGTAATGAAGTTGGCCAATTATTCAAGAAAACAAGAAATAGTGTATATGATTTCAGTAATCATTAACATTGTTGGTGCATGCGTCTGTCGACTTCGTCTTGTATCGAGTCTTGTTCTTAGAATGTTAATTCAGGGCACGTAGTTCGAGATATCATGTAATTCCGCTTGAACATGGTGATTTCGCTTGAATGTGCACATATGTAATTTCGAGCGAAATCAGATTCCGCTTGGAACCACTTCAAGCAAAATCAGATCAGTATAAATAGAGGTTCAAGCGAGATCAGATGTAATAGTTCCGGTCAGAGCAACGAAGTGCTGCCGAAGTGTCGTCTCGCTGTAAAACATTATTATATCAATCAAATCGACAGTTTAAGTGATAGTCTAGCTGAATTGACCTCAGTACGTCTGTTTCCGCCTTTCGTACTGAGCAAAACTCTTCTGATCGACTCGTCTGGGTCTGAAAACGATCCTACAAGTGGTATCAGAGCTCAGGAAGAAGAGTTCTTACCAATTCAGCTGCAAATTCTGATTTCTACATCTTCTTTCTCAAAATTCACAACTTTTCACGGTCAAAATGTCCTGATTTTCACACATTTTGTGCGAAATAGTGTTTTAACAAAGCTTTGAAAGTTTCAGGATTAAAATCGATCTAAAACTGCTAATTTTCTTAATTCCGCTTGAAAACAGCTTGAGAATGATGACATCAGCAGCATTTCAAACGGAATTAGAGCCTAATTCCGCTTGATACAGGGATTATGCTTGAAATTTCATCCTTATTCCGCTTGAAAGTTCACTATTCCGCTTCAATCAGTATTCCGCTTGAAAATTACTGTTGATTCCGCTTGAATCACTTATTTCGTTTCAATTGGGTTATTTCGCTTGAACTGTTCAAGCGAAATTAGGTATTTCGCTTGAGAAGGTATTCCGCTCCAAAGTGATCTCTCTTGAAAGTTGTGATTCCGCTTGAAGGGAATCTCGTTTGAAGTTTGTAATTTCGCTTGAACTGACTGTTTTGTAAATTTCTTGAAAACCGAAACATGGACGAGGAATTTTACAACGCATTCGCTACCCCGGTTACCCCGATTACTCTTGCACAGAATACGATGTTGGAAAATGAAACGGGGACTATGCAAAAACCGCCTAAACTCTTGAACATCGAGGAGTATAAAGGTTGGGAAGGACGGTTTGAGAACTGGGTACAAGCAAACTACTTAGATGCTTGGGAATGTGTTGAGAAAAAATATGTTCGACCGATGAATGATGATGAGGAGATTATTGTTCTTAAAGATCTGAGTGCTGTAGATAGAAAGAAATACAAAGATGAGAAAATGATGTTGAGTCTATTACAACAAGCTGTGAAAGAATACATCTTGGTTCTATTGCAACACAATGGAACTTCTTATTCAATCTGGAAAGCATTAAGATCGAAGTTTCATGGAAGGGAAGAAATGGTTAAAAACAAGAAATCACTTTTGAAAAAGGAATTCGATCTATTTCGTGGTTTGAAAAATGAGAACACAAAACAGATCATAGAAAGATACTGCAATTTGTTAGCCAACATGAAGAGATTGAGCATCGACAAAAATAATGAAGAGTTGATCGAAAAACTAGCTGATGCATTGCCATATGAGACTTGGGGCACATATCTCATGATGTTGAGGAATAAGAAAGGTTTTAACAATCTGACATTGAGCAAATTCATTGAAAAGATTGAGGCTCGAGAGATGGAACAGAGAAAGGCTTTAAGAATGAAAGATTTCGTTGGTGAACAAGACATCGGACTTTATTGCAAAGGTGGGGTCAGTGATAAAACCACCAACATGTCACCAAAGATAGAGACTGCATTCAATGCAAAGAGTTCTTCAGGAAGTTCATCCAAAGGATCAAACAGCAACACAAGTTTTTCATCATATCCGTCATTTGATCCAAACATTTCAGCAACAAAGAATGGCAAGAAGTTACAATGCAACATTGTATTGAATCTGGAGAATGATGAGGATTATTCAGCAGAAGTTGCTAAGAGTCACATGTCTTTGTTAGGAACAGTGTTGGAATCATATGGTAGTTTTGTTGCAGGTCGGATCGGGAATCCAATGCTTACTAAAGAGGATTACGATCAGATTGATGCTGAAGAGATGGAATTGATGGACATAAAGTGGTGCTTGGCAAGTGTGTTAAGACGGGCTGAGAAATTTAAGCAGATTACAGGAAGAGATGACTTACGTGAAGCTAATGTTTCTACTTTGGGTTTTGATAAATCTAAAGTCACTTGTTTTCGTTGAAGGGAAAAAGGAAACTTCAAGAGGGAGTGCAAAAACCGCGAAGCAAGTGGAGTTCAAAATCTGTTCAACAACAACAATGATTACTATCGGAAGGCCATCTATCATCAAGTTGCTCAACAACAACAAGAACCACAAGTGGCACATGGAAGAAAAGTGATTGAAGAATCTTCAAAGAGAGCTTGTATGGTGAATCAGGATGACACAGAGACAACAAAAGGTTTCAGTTGGGACAAATATATCTCAGCTGATAACAAAGCATGCCTGATAAACCAAGATGATGAAAAATTGCCTGAAGGTTTTAGCTGGGCAAATTTCAATTGGGATGATTATGATCCAAACAAAGATTCAAATCACAAAGCATATGTTGCTCGAGTTGAAGAAGATAGTGATGATGATAGAGAGTATTATGCAAAACGAATGGCAAATTATTTGAAAATGATAGCAGAAAGTGATAGTGAAGATGAAAAAGTTAAAAAGAAAAAGAAAAAGGTCAAAACACCGGTCAGCAGTGATGATGAAGCTATTCCAGTGATCAAGAAAAAGGTAAAGGAAGTTCAGAAGTTCAAAGTCGATGAAGAAGTTGATGCAAAGAAGATTCCGGTGATTTGTGAAAACTATGAGATTATAAAGAAGAAAAACAGTGAGTTGATGAATAACATGAACAAGCTGAAGGAGTCTTGTGATGTTCTGAATAAAGCCATGAATCAATACAACCAATCAAGTGAAGAACAAGCAACAGCCATGAAGACACTTCAGGGAGCTTTTATGATAAAGCAAAAAGTTGTGAATAATTACATTGAGAAGTGTGCTGTGCTTGAACAAAAACTTGAAGCACAAAGAATTGAAACTAAAAGAGTTAATCGTTTGTTGAAAAGTTACTCATGTACTTCTTATGTCATTGACAGGATATATCCAACTGTTGAAGACATGAAGGCTTTTGAATATGAGGAAGTAACTGAAGAACAGAAGATTTCCGAAGAAAAGACTCCTGAAAAGAAGAAAGTAAAGAAGAAGAATACTAAAGAGAATGATTCTGGTAAGAAACAAGGTGCTAGTTACAACAAGTGTCCACCCCCGCTTGAAAATGGAAATTCTCCGAGAAATCTAAATTCAGAAAGATTCGAAAAGGCAATAAACTTAAAGTGGGAGTCGGAGTCTTCAGTTAACTTGCCAGATAATATTGATGTCACGTTTACGTCATCTGACACTGATCATGAGTCCGAGTTAATAAAGAAAGTGGTCTATCAGGTGTTGGATAGAGATGAATCAGAGGAGTCAAAGTCGGAGTCTATGTCAGAGTCAAAGTCTGAGTCCAGCATTCCGAGTCGAACCGACAAATAGGGCAAAAGAGTATACAATAAAGAATTCTTGTTATCAAAATCTAATTTGAATGACGAAACGTTTAAAGTTGCATATACTTTGAATGATTCAGACAAATTATATTTTGATGAGGAATTTCCAATAAGAGGTGTTAAACCAGAAATGATAAAAAAGATTTTCAAACTAACATAAATTAATATTTCTGAAATAAAAAATGTAAATCTTTCTGAAAATCCAAGATCTTACACCTCAAGAGTTAAACAACGTTTAAACAAGAAAAAGGGTTATAGTTCTGGTTCTGGTTATCGAAAGAAACCAAACCATAACGGTAATTACAAAAAGAAAGGATTGGGATTTATTCCACCAGAAAATCATAAAAATGAAAAATATGTCCGAGATTTTAAATAAAAAATGATATTGTTTCAGGTACATCCTCTGAAGAAGAGAAAGAAAATCTGTTCAGAAATCAGTCGAACAGAGAATTTCTTGCAAAGAAGCAAGAAGAGATGAAAAATGTTGATCAGATGAAAGAAACAAGAACCTGTTTCCAATGCAACACTGTTGGTCATATTGCCAAAAATTGTTCAAAGGTAATAATATCAAAACAGGGAGTTTCTCATAAACTGAAAGATAAAGAGGATGTGTTTGAACTACCAATTGAGAGAACCAAACTTTTCAAAAATTCAACTTTTGAAATTGGTGAATGTTCAAACAGGTTTTACAAGAAAAGGGCAAATCTTGACAACCAGAAATGGGTTGTTAAAAAGTCTGTTGATAGTTCTAGCAGTGATTCAGATTCTTCAAAATCAGAGGAGCTATCTTCTGGCAATGAATCTGATTCCACAAAGTCAGATGAGCCACAAGTTGAATCAAAAAGTGAAAAATCAGTGCAGACTGTGGATGATGTGAATTTTCCACCACTTCGGGCTGAAAATTTTAAGAAGAAAATTGGTAAAATAGAGATTTCAAATCAATTTTTCTCAGAAAAGAAAGAATTTGATATTGAAAAGGCCTTTAACTCCACAGTTCATAATATTTTTGGAAAAATGATTGACAGGAAGGTCAAGGGAGTCAAGGAATTTTACGAAAAGAAAACAAAGAAGCAAGGTAAAGTATCATCCCTGGTTTGTGACTGGGATGGTACCTATTACGAACAGTAAAATTCTGGAATTGCCGGAGCTCCCAAGTTGGTAATCGCGGAGCATGAATCGGCATCTTTCTTATATTGTTTTTGAAAAATAGTAAAGGTATGACTTGCCGGAACTCCCAGGTTGGTAAGTGAGGAGTAGGTATCGGCATCTTGAGAATTCAATCTACATGTGGTATTGGTTGGTAAGCCATGTGGTTGAAAAAGGGGTTGTGATCTTATAAGTAGGTTAATCAAGGTCATTAGTTTGAACTTGATTGAACCATTCTTACAAGTGGTATTTAATTTTCAAGATTAATCAGGGACATTAACTTGTACTTGATTTATCTGTCTTACGAATGGTATTTTGAAAAACAATATGATGAATCCCTAACCTACAAATGGTAAAATCAATCAACAAAACTTATTTTCCGGAAAAATCATTTGATTAAAACAAACTTAAGTGTTTTGAAATCACAATGGGAAAATATTTTGTTGTAAGGGGGAGTTCTGATTGTTTAAGCCAAGTGGATGGCGAATTGAAGCGATTCGATATTGGTTGTCAATTTACTTGTACAGTTTGTTTTCAAATTTTCCTAAAATGTGTTTGCATTTTAGGGGGAGTAAGAATTTTTCAGAAAATCCAAAAACATTTGAAAATTTGAAAAAGGCAAAATCATGATAAATTCAAAAATGAGTTTTGGTGTCAAAGAAGAGGAAATGATAGTACATCAGTAGACAGTTACAGTATGCTAAAGAAATGTAATGATTAAATAGTGTTAAACGGTCTCACTGATGATATGCCGATAGGTTTTTACACATATAGTAAAGCTTTTTCGGGATATAAACTTAAATTCAAACTTGCTTATTTCGTGGGGAACACTACTTGGATATATAGATAACCCCTGAAATCTCGTTTGAAAGGTCCCTCTTTCTGAGATACTAAGTCTTTATGCTCAGTGATATCTGGGGTATTATCCCGGGACTTCTGATAATGCGGAAGCAATGGCCTAGTCCCCGGAGAATACTTTACTGTTTGCTTGAAAAATAGCGCCGCCCTCAGCAAAAAATGATGAAACAATAAAATTGATAATCATTGCTGTTGTAAAAAAGATCCTCTAAAGGGGACCCACCAAAAGTCGAACCGTCATCTCTCTGCTGAACGGAAGTTCTGACCTGAGCTCTCATGGTTACGCATTTAACCCCTTACAGATATCATCTGTGGTATACTCACCTGTAAGACTGAATATTGGGATCTAGATATGAGAGTATATTCAAGAGGTGGGACACATGAATGAGTTTAAGTTATTAATACACCTAACTCATATCTTGAATCAGTTGAAGTTTGTGTGAAAATTTAAGTGGATCAGTATATCGACAATCTAAGTGAATTGTTTAATTCTTAATGTGTAATTAAGCTCAACGGTACTTGTGACTTGTCAAAATCTGATATGATCCTCTTACACAAACTCACAAAAATATTGTATGTAAATATTTCTTTATTGCATTTCATTTTTTTCTAAAATCCAAAAGGATTTGAGTGTGTTTTTAGCATAAATTTTGAAAAATTCAAAAAGATTTTCAACAACTGGTGTTGGAGAGCTGATTTTCAAAATTCCAAGTGCTAGACATGATGAACAAATGGTTTGGGTGAAATTGTTTGAGATATTTTGAAATGAAATGGGAAAAGTTTTTTGAAATAAAAACGTTATTCCTGCAAGTAGTTCATCAGAGACTAACATTGTAAAATCATTGTTTAAATTTCTTATCCACAAGTGTTCATTAGATGGTGAGATTGTTTTTATAATTGGTCATCAGAAAATTTACTTTTGGGTAGAGAATGTGCAGGATATCTGAGTGATAGAGAGCCATGTTCCGATACCTGAGGACTCTGTGATTTTAACAAGCCAGGCTGCGATCCCAGCATATCGAAAGGGGGAGTCTGAAGATACATAAAGGAAGGAATGTGTTGGTGCTGATGAAAAGAGAAGAGAAGAGATCTGAGGATGATTTACAGTGTCAAGATACTTCAAAGAGTTCGAGAGGACTGATAAAGACTGAAGATGCGAAGACTTGACACTGAAGACTCGTCAACATTCGAGGGGGAGTCTGTTGGTGCATGCGTCTGTCAACTTCGTCTTGTATCGAGTCTTGTTCTTAGAATGTTAATTCAGGGCACGTAGTTCGAGATATCATGTAATTCCGCTTGAACATGGTGATTTCGCTTGAATGTGCACATATGTAATTTTGAGCGAAATCAGATTCCGCTTGGAATCTTATTCCGCTTGGAACCACTTCAAGCGAAATCAGATCAGTATAAATAGAGGTTCAAGCGAGATTAGCTGTAATAGTTCCGGTCAGAGCAACGAAGTGCTGCCGAAGTGTCGTCTCGCTGTAAAACGTTATTATATCAATCAAATCGACAGTTTAAGTGATATTCTAGCTGAATTGACATCAGTACGTCTGTTTCCGCCTTTCGTACTGAGCAAAACTCTTCTGATCGACTCGTTTGGGTCTGAAAACGACCCTACAAACACTAAGGGTAAGGAACTCAAAGAAATTCCAGTAGTATCAGAATACCCAGATATATTTCCAGAAGAACTACCTGGATTACCACCCAATAGGGAAGTCGAATTTAGAATTCATCTAATTCCTGGAACTACACCGATAGCCAAGGCACCTTATCGGTTAGCACCCACGGAATTGTTAGAATTAAACAAACAATTAGATGAATTACTAAGTAAAGGATTTATACAACCTAGTTCATCCCCGTGGGGAGCTCCAGTATTGTTTGTAAAGAAAAAGGATGGTTCGATGCGAATGTGTATCGATTATAGAGAACTGAATAAGGTTACAATTAAGAATCGATACCCATTACCTAGGATTGATGATCTGTTTGATCAACTTCAGGGAGCTAGATATTTTTCTAAGATCGACTTATGCTCAGGATACCATCAATTGAAGGTACAAGAAGAGGACATACCTAAAACTGCTTTCAGAACTAGGTATGGTCATTACGAGTTTACAGTCACGCCCTTCGGACTAACGAATGCACTCGCAGCATTCATGGACATGATGAATAGAATCTGTAAACCGTATTTGGATAAATTTGTAATTGTCTTCATCGACGATATACTTATTTATTCCAAAAGTCAGAAGGAACATTGTGAACACCTGCATGCACTCTTAACTTTGTTAAGGAAGGAAAAACTTTACGCCAAATTCTCGAAGTGTGAATTTTGGCTACAAGAAGTGCAATTTTTAGGACACATGGTGAATCACGAAGGTATTCACGTAGATCCCTCCAAAATAGAAGCAATCACCAAATGGAAGGTTCCACAGTCAGCTATGGAAATTAGAAGTTTTATAGGGTTAGCTGGATACTATAGACGATTCATTAAAGATTTTTCCAAAATAGCCGTGCCATTAACTAAGCTAACCTGTAAAGCAGTTAAGTTTGAATGGGGACCTAAGCAAGAAGAAGCCTTTAAGATTTTAAAGCTGAAGTTAACCAATGCTCCAATTCTAGCCTTACCAGAAGGAACGGAAGATTTTGAAGTTTATTGTGATGCTTCAAAATTAGGATTAGGATGTGTACTTATGCAACGCAAGAAGGTAATTGCGTATGCATCAAGGTAATTGAAAAAGCACGAGGAAAACTATACGACTCATGATTTAGAATTAGGAGCCATAATTTTTGCCCTTAAGATTTGGAGACACTATCTGTACGGAAGTAAGTTTACTGTCTATACAGATCATAAGAGTTTAAGATACATATTTGGGCAAAAAGAATTGAACATGAGGCAAAGAAGATGGATGGAAATCCTAAGTGACTACGACTGTGATATTCAATATCACGAAGGAAAAGCAAACGTAGTTGCTGATGCTTTAAGTCGTAAGTATCATGAAAAGAAAAAGCGAGTTTGTGCTCTGAGATTAAATCTACAATTAGATTTAATGGAACAATTGAAGAATGTTCAAAAAACAGCAATCAAGGATGATGCTGAAGGAATGAAGGGACGAGTAAAGGAATTGGAGAAAGGAACTGATGGAATTTGGAGATTCCATAAGAAAAGAATTTGGGTACCTAAGCAAGGAGAATTAAGAAATAAGATTTTAGAGGAAGCCCATAAATCTAGGTATACCATACATCCCGGTAACAATAAGATGTACCAAGATTTAAGGAATAATTTCTGGTGGATAGGAATGAAAAAGGACATAGCTAGATATGTTTCTAAATGTCTTACTTGTTCACAAGTTAAGGCAGAACACCAGAAACCTTCAGGTCTACTACAACAATTAGAAATGCCTGTATGGAAATGGGAACTTATAACCATGGACTTTGTTACTAAGTTGCCCAAAACCAGAAAAGGTAACGATGCGATTTGGGAAATTGTGGATCGATTAACCAAATCAGCTCATTTTCTACCCATAAAGGAAACCTTTAGCATGGAAAGGTTAGCCAAGTTGTATGTAGATGAAGTAGTATCCTTACATGGAGTTCCGCTCTCCATTGTGTCAGATAGAGATAGTCGTTTCACTTCCCATTTCTGGACAAGTTTCCAGAAAGCAATGGGAACCCGACTAAATCTAAGTATTGCATATCATCCTCAGACAGACGGACAAAGTGAAAGGACGATCCAAACTATGGAGGACATGCTTAGGGCATGTGTAATAGATTTTGGTGGAAACTGGGATGACCACCTACCTTTAATTGAATTCTTCTATAATAATAGTTATCATTCAAGCATTGAAGCTGCCCCATTCGAAGCATTATATGGACGCAAATGTAGAACTCCAGTTTGCTGGGCAGAAATATGAGAAAGTCAATTATCAGGTCCTGAAATAGTGCAAGAAACTACCGACAAGATTACTCAAATCAAGGAAAGATTAAAGATGGCTCGTGATCGCCAGAAGAGTTATGCCGATAATCGACGCAAGCCGTTAGAATTCCAAGTAGGAGACAAAGTACTTTTGAAAGTTTCTCCTTGGAAAGGAGTAGTTCGGTTCGGTAAGAAAGGAAAACTAAGTCCAAGATACATAGGACCATTTCCAGTAATCCAACGTATAGGACCAGTTGCTTATTGCTTACAACTACCAGAGGAATTAGCTGGAGTACATGACGTATTTCATGTATCCAATCTCAAGAAATGTCTAGCAGACGAATCTCTGGTAGTGCCTCTTCAAGACATCCAAGTAAATGAAAAGTTGAAGTTTTTTGAGAAGCCACTACAAATAGAAGACAAAAAGATAAAGTTTCTCAAGCACAAAAGATTGGTACTCGTCAAAGTCAAATGGGATTCCAAAAGAGGACCCGAATACACTTGGGAGCTAGAATCGGAAATGAAGCGAAAGTATCCTCACTTATTTCAATAAATATCGAGGACGAGATTTTAAATAAGGTGGGGAGGATGTAAGGACTTTAAAAAAATGTCCCTAACCAACTCGTAAGTAAAAACCCGGACCCCTGAAACCCTACTGTGCATGAAAAATCAAGAAATCAATATTTTTAGGTTTCAGGCGGGCCGCGTAAGGGATAGCTTAGCCTTACGCATGCCGCGTCAACATGTGTTTGACTGGATAAGCGTTCCCAAGCCACGTGTCATCCACCCGGCACACCTATTCGTGACCCAGCAAGCCTATGCGTAGACTAGGTGGCCACGCGGGCCGCGTAAGGGTGAGCCCATGGCTCACGCGGGCCGCGAGAGCCCCATTTTTCAACTATAAATAGGATGGGTTATGGGCAGTTCACTGGTGTTGAAATCAAATCTCAAAAACGAAAGCACACTGCACAAATTCAAATTTTACTTTTATAATAGCGAGGCGCTGCTACGATACAGGGTATTAACTCGATCTCTGCTATGATTCAATGTCCGATCGATTAAAACTATCCGATGAATGTTTAAGTGCTGCTCAAATTAGGGTTATACTTTGTCATTCGTCGTAAATTCGATGGATGTTTAAGTATTGCACTTTGTCATTCGTCGTGAGGGTTTTAATCTCGTGAGTTATCGTAAATGCTGTATTAGTTACTGACCTAGTTCGTGTGCATTGTTATTTAAATTAGGTTACAAGGCTAATCAGTAGGCTAAACTCTGCCCATATAAATCTGCAATGTGAGTCATTCTCTTTTATCAAAAGTATTTTACAATACTCCATTTATTTTCAAAAAGTTATAATTACAGGGATTAAGTCATGGTTATCTTGAATCACTGGCTAGTGGGGTATTGTGCACATTACTAATTTCTCACGGTTAGGCTAATAAATCCTAACAGTGATAAACGTCACTACTTGGGGAAAGACCCAATAGTGGTATGACCATCGTCACCAGGTGACACGGTGCCAGATAAAAATAAGATAAAAGCCATTATAATCGCTCTTATGCTGTAATTTATAACTGTGTGTCATTTTATGCAAAATGAATGATTCACCAGTATTTCCCCACTGACAAAATATTTTTAAAACATGTTTCAGGCGACCTGCTGTAAATCAAGGAAAACGTGCTACGGAGCACTAAAAGCTTGAAGAGGTGGCTCAATAAAAATAAATAAACATGTTTTTATAAATCAGGGAATTCCCTAGTGAAATTCCTCTATTGTAAATTACAGGGTTTTATACCGAATTATGAAATAAAATAATCGGGCATTTTCAAGTCTTTAAAAAGATCCTGTTAAAATCTTCCGCTGTCGCATCAATTAAATAAATACCACGGGTTCCTGTCCCGCAGCTCCTGACCGGGTCAAACCGGGGCTTGGGCCGTGACAAGCACAGGGCCTACGCGGCCCGCGTCAACCCTGGTCAACATGGTAGCTTGTCCGGGTCATCTACTAGGCTCGCCACGATGATGACACGTGTCATCACCGGGCTGTGCCACCTTTTTTATCTCACGTGGCCCGCGTAAGAGTTAAGGTTAGCTTACGCGGCCCGCCTAAAATTAAAACTCAACAAAATCAGTTTTTAACCTTTAAACCGCCCGCGTAAGGTTTCGGGTGGGGCTACGCGGCCCGCCTCAGCTTAAATTTCAGATTTTTGATTTATTTTTAGTATTATTTAATATATTTGAGGCCCGTTTTCGTGTATGGGGTGTATTTTGGGACATCTTGGGATATTTTAAAATATACTAGGGTGTCGGAAAAATTATGAGGGTGTCGGTTTATTGAAGGTTGTTACATACGAGGACTAGGCTATTGCTCCCGCAAAATCAGAAGTCCTGGTATAATACCCCAGATATCATCACGCACAAAGACCTACCATGTCAGAAATAGAAAGCCCTTCAAACAAGATTTCATGGGTTACCTATATATCCGAGAGATGTTCCCCACGAGAGATGTAAGTATTTGATATTTAGGTTTATATCTCGAAAACAATCTACTAAGCGTGTAAAAATCTACTGGCATATCATCAGTGAGACCGTTTATCACATTTTATCTTTCCAATTCTTTAGCGTATTGTGATTGTCTACTGATGTACTATCATTTCCTCTTTTTCACAACAAAACTCATTTTGATTTTTCGATGTTTTTGGTTTTTAGATTTTATCATGTTTTTGTATTTTTCAAATTTTCAAAATTTCTAAATTTTTTACTCCCCCTAAAATCAAAAATATGTTTCAATTTTTGATTTTCCGGGAAAATTTGAAAGTAAAAGCCATAAACTGCACAAATAAAATGACAAACTGATGTGAATTGCTTCAAATCTCCATTCTCTTGGCTTAAACAATCAGAACTCCCCCTGACAACAAACTATTTTCCCATTATGATTTCAAAACACTTAAGTTTGTTTTAATCAAAATGGGTTTTCCGAAAAATTAGTTTTGTTGTTGATAAAAAATCATGGGGTTTCATCACATTGTTTTCCAAATTACCATTTGTAAATTCACTTTTCCTTTTCTTTAACCACTTGAATGAAAGTTAAATCAAGTTCAACTTAATGACCTTGATTAAGCACTCGTAGGTTCTTATCAACAATACTACTTGTAAGTCGAAATATCACAGTTGTGAATTTCTCAAGAAAGATGCCGATTCCTACTCCCCAATTACCAACCTGGGAGTTCCGACAAGTCAGGATTTCAAACAAAGAATGCTGACACCCAAGCCTGACCAGCTTTGGGTGCATCCGAGTTATTTTCACTCGGTGTGTAAGTTCTCCTCTTTGATTCATAGAATTCTTTTACCCCTTTGGCCCTTCCATCAACCATCTTACCAAAGATATGTTTCACTTTGCCATTAAACGCTTTTTCGACATCAAATTCTTTCTTTTAAGAATAAAATTGATTCGAAATCTCTGCTTTTCCATCTTTTTGTTTTAAATTTTCAATCCGCAATGGTGGAAAGTTTGCGTCATCCATTGGCGGAACTGACTTTTCTCTTTTTAGCTCAACTTGTGGCTCCTCTGACTTTGACGAGTAAGATTCATCGCCAGAAAGTGGCTCCTTTGCTTCCGAAGAAACAAATTCATCACCAGATTTAACATCTGATTTCTTAACAACCCATGTTTAGTTGTTAAGATTCACTCTTCTTTTGTAAAACCTTTTAGAACACTTACCAACTTCATATGTTAAAATTTTAAAGATTTTAACTCAAAAACTGTATTTGTTTCAGGTGCTTCTTCAGAAGAAGAAAAGGAAAAAGCTTTCTGGAAACAGTCTAACAAGGAGTTTCTTGCTGAAAAACAAAAGTTTGAGAAGAGTGTGTTTGGAACCAAAAAGGAAACAAGAACTTGCTATAAATGCAAAAAAGTTGGTCACATCGCCTGGAACTGTCCAATGGAAACCAACATAAAATAGGAAGTTCTTTCTAAACTCAAAGAAAAAGTTGTTGATAAAACTGAACCACCAACTGAAAAACCCAACCCTTTCTTTTTGAAATTGCTTTTATGATTCGGTTTCTTTTGATGAGCTGGACCGAAACATTTATTCTTGTTTAAACGTTGTTGAACTCTAGAAGTATATTTAGATTTTGAAAATCCCATTTTATCTTTTATTTCTGAAAACTTTATTTTTATCAATTTAAAAACTGTTTTAATATTTTCAATTTTCACATTTTTAATTGGAAATTCCTCATCAGAATATAATTTGTCTGAATCATTCAAAGTATATGCCACTTTGATTGGTTCATCATTCAAACTATTTTCTGTTTTTGGAATCTCTTTATTATGACTACTCTTGACCGATGATTTTGAACTGTTGACTGATGAACTTGAACTCTAAGATTCAGACTTTGATTCAGACTCCTCATCCTTATCCAACACCTGATCTACCACTTTCTTTATTAACTCAGACTCATGATCAGTGTCAGACGATGTGAATGTGGCGTCAATGTTGTCTGGTAACTCATCAGTTGTTTCAGACTTTAACTTTATATTGACTGCCTTTTTGACTTGTTCCGAATTTGGTTTTCTGGGAGAATAACCTTCCCAGATCGGAGGCGGACACTTGTTATAATTTGCACATTGTTTCTTACCAGTATCCGTATCTTTCGACTTTTTATCTTGAAAAGCTTCAAAACCTGCTACTGTCGGATAGATTCTATCAATCAAGTAATCAGAACTTGAGTAACTCATTAGCAATCGTCTGATTCTTTCATTCTCAATCTTTTCAGTCTCTAATTCTTGCTTCAACTTTGCACACTCATCAATATAGTGATTGATGGCCTTCTGCTTAGACATCATCACTTCATTCATCATTGTCAAAGCATCTTCCCTTTCTGAGTTTGTCTTTTCCAACTGGTTGACTGTTCTGTTCAACACATCATACGATTCTTTTACATACTAAACATCGAACAACAATTTTTCTTTCATCTTGTCTAGCTCACTAAACTTCTTATCTTTCTCTTCACAATGTTTGCATGGTTCCAAACATTTCAGACAAGGTTTTGTGACCTCTACAATCTTTTCAATCTCAACAATCTTCTCAACAACTTTAACTTCTTCACTCTTTTCATACTTCTCTTTCTGAGCAATATTCTCACATTTTACCTCTTTATTTTCTTTTGCTGCTCGTTTCTCCTTTAGCTTCTCCAATTTATCTGCAAAATAAAATTTGAAACTTTCAGGAGATAAATGAGTTTTACCAATGTTTATTTGTTTAATTTCTTCATTATCATCACTGCTATCAATTGGTGATTGATCAAAGACTGGTGTCTTTTCTGAACTATTCATTCTAGCGATCTTTTGTTGTTCAAGATCTTGTCCTTCAATTTTTTCAATGAATTGAGCAATTGACAATCTATCATACTCTCAGGTATTCTTCAAAATCATAAGATATGTACCCCATTCATTTTGAGGTAAAGCATCGGCTAATTTTTCAACCCATTCCTCTCGATCTTTATTGATATCCAATCGAGTCATTGAACGCACTAAATGACAATATCTTTGAATAAGAGTCTTTGTAGTTTCACCCGGCAAACTTGAAAACAATTCAAGTTCTTTCTTTAATAATGATTTTTTATTCTTGATCGTCTCCGTGCTTCCTTCGAATTTTGTGCGAAGTGCTTCCCAAATCGAACGTGCACTACCATCATGTTGAAGTAATACGAAAATGTCTTCTTTCACAGCTTGTTGAAGTAAACTGATCATCATTTTTTCTGCCTTGTACATGTCTCTCTCTTTATCCGAAAATTCAGAAATAATCTTTATAACTCCCACATCAGAACGAGGTCGAACATACTTAGTTTCAATACACTCCCAAGACCTTAAATGGTTTGCTTGAACCCAATTCTCGAACCGTTCTTGCCAACTATAATATTCTTCAATGCTCATCAGCTTTGGGGGTTTCTACAACGTTCCCATTTCATTTTCCATGTTTACGTTCTGAGCAACTGAACTTGCAGTAGCTGAGGTAGTACCGAATGCGTTATAGAATTCATTTTCCATGTTCCGGTATCAAAAGTTCCCAATAACAGAATTTTCAAGCGATCTGAGTTTTCAAACGATCTGGTAATTCACACGATCTGAAGTTCAAACGGCCTGGAATTCAACCCATGCGATCTGTAGTTTTGACTGATCAAACCGTGCGAACTGGTAATACAACCAAACAACCTGAAGTTCTTAATCCTCCTCGTGCGGTCTGAAACTAAATATTCAAACGACCTGGCCAAATCTCAAATAATAATGTGCTGACAATACTTTGAATTACTACAAAGTTACATGCAAATTCTGAATGGCCGACAATCTAAGTTCACAACTCAATTCTCATTGGGCCGATGACATTTTGTTTTATGTGAATTGATAACAAGCACTAGTCTTCACATGGACTGTTGTTGTATTTACGTGATTAACTAATGAATTTCACTGATTGCATTTAATGAACTTTGACTGACAAAAAGCTGACTTCAAACGACTTGAACAACTCAAACGATCTGGATCATTTTCAAACACCCCGTACGACCTGAATTGGTGCGATCTGGCTCAATCCAAGCGACCTGGACCTCCTCCAAACGACCTGGAGTCACTTCGCACGACCTGGGATTTAAACTCAAATGACCTGGTGAACTTTCACACGATCTGAATGATTCTCGAACGATCTGAAGGGTTTTTCAAATGGTTTGGATGAATATCCACCTCGTTTGAGAATTCTCAGTCCAAAAGTTCATGATTTTGTCAATTTTTATCAAGTTTTAGGTTGAATCTGGTTCTGATTTGTTCACAGATTGATTAAAACTCAGTTTTACGTGTTATATCACAAAATCAGGTCATTTTAACCATGAAATCTCGGTAAATTTGAGAAAAACATGAGGAAAATGAGTAGAAAGAAGTTGTTTTTGAAGAAATCAAGCTGAAATGGTAAGAACTCTTCCTCCTGAGCTCTGATACCACTTGTAGGATCGGGGATTCGATCTAAACGAGTCGATCAGAAGAGTTCTCGATCAATATGAAAGGCGGAATCAGACGTATTGATGTTATATCAGCTAGATTCACACTTAGAATCACTTTAACTATCGATTAGATTGATTTGAAAGTGTTTACAGGTCGTTCGACACTTCGGCAGCACTTCGTCTCCGGAATCAGAATGTTACAAATGAAGACCTAGACTCACCTATTTATAGGAATGCCATAAAGCATGAACCAGTCCAGCCAGGTCGCACGAACTGGCCAGAAAGCACGAACTGCCAGAAAGCACGAACTTGTCACCTCGTGCGAGGTGGCCTAGCCACTTCGTGAGGGGTGGCTGGTTCAGGTCTGTTTCCCGTTTCTTTCGTACAACGAGTCCTGGTCTATCTATTCTATTACATGACTCGATACAAGACATAAGACGAAGTCAACAGACATATGCACTAACATAAATAAATTTAATTTCCCAAGAATTTGGCTTTTAATATTATTAATGTTAGTAATTATGTTTTCCATCGTTTCATTTTACTGTTTTTTGCAGTTTTACCGTGTTTTGTTTTCAGACTCAACTGTGTTTTACGGTGTAACACGTCAAATCTTTTGACGACTGTAATTATGGCGTTTTGTTTCCAATGGCGGTTAGATAACGATTGGACTTTTTTTGTTTTATATTCTTTGCACATTGTTTCACGCTTATTTATTTATTTTTAATAATACTAGTTGTCCAAATTAATTTTATTATAGTTTGGTAGTTTTTTGGGAGCGTTTTTATGGCATTATGGCCTTTTACAAGCATTTGCTCATTTTGGCGTTTTATTATATACTATTAAAATACTTTTGTTGTTTATTAACTGAAATTACAAAACAAACAACAGATAAAGAAAATAAAAAAAAACAAAGTAGAAGCAATTTATGATTTAAATCTTCAGTGTCATCAGTCTCTTTTGTCTTTTGAAACTACAAGAACTGTGACAAATAAATGGCGTTTTTGGGTTTGGCGTTGTTTATTTTCTTTTTTCATGTGTTGAAGTGTCTTTGTGGATGTTGGAGATATAGATCAACCGTTTGTGGGTGGATGCTATCTGCCCGTCGTCTTCATTATAATCATCGATGCCAAAGTAGCATTTACACTGGTATAGGTCTCTTTTTATCATCCAAACCTTCTTCAAAAACAAAGATGACAGAATGACATTTGGGTGTTATCAGTCCCTTTTTTTTTCAATTTTGTCCATCTCATGCAGCAAAATCTTTCTGCATTCACGTAACAAATCATTCAGCGAAACTTCATGCAGAACATTTACTGAGTATCAAAGAAAAGATGTTTTGCCGTCGTTGTGTTTTTTGGCGTTTTACATTGAGTTGTATTTTTTTAGCAACCACTGTGTTTTTTTGTGTGTTTTTTTTGTGTTTTTTTTTGTGTGATAAACGGAAGGTGGTGAGACGTTTCTACTTATAGAATTTTTTTGGCGCGTAGTTTAGGCGGGATATTATTTTTATAACAAAAAATGTAAGGTTTGGCGTTATATATTATGGCGTTTCATATTTTGTGGCGTTTTTGTAGCCAGAGAGCTTAAATAAAAACCCAGAAAAAATTACGAAATGATAAAATTGGCATTTTGTATTTATTTGGCGTTTTATTTTTCAATGGCGTTTATGTGAGAAATGGTGTTTTACTTTTTTTACCCTTAATGAAGCGCGTCCACGTAATAAAAATGATGTTATTTACCAAATTGCCACCGCGCCAATCTAGTCCATAGATTGTTTTGATCGGACGATCAATAAGCGTTCTCACCGTTCTCACACTTTCTACCGTTTTCTCTAAATCCTGACCCTATATATATGTATATATACACATATATATATACATAGGGTCGGGATTTAGAGAAAACGCTCAAAAGTGTGAGAACGGTGAAAACGCTTATGGGTCGTCTGATCAAAACAATCCATGGACTAGATTGCGCGGTGGCGTTTTCGTAAATAACATTAATTTTATTATGTGGGACGCGCTTCATTAAGGGTAAAAGGGTCTTTTACCGCTCATATTCAAAACGCCAACAAATGATAAAACGCCTTTCAAAAAAATAAAATGCCATTAAAAACAAAACGCCAAAAAATTAGTAATAAAACGCGTTGGATATTACAGGAAGATGAAACAACACAGTAACTGAATTTCAGTTATTAACATTTATTAGAAGAAATTCCCTCCTAAATTACGCGCAAAAAACATCATTATATAAACAAGGTAAAACATAGCTTCCATAATCACTTCAATCTATCCATTTTCTGCAAAAAACTTCCTTAACAAAAAACGCCAACTTAACCAAAACGCCAAAAATGGCAACAATCGTTTCGTGGAGATACACTCTGGGAATCAGGCGATACGTCCTCCTTTTTGACAATAGAAGGAGGGTGTATGTTAAGACGGTCAGGGCAATTCTGAAGATGGAAGAAGAGATACAGAGGTGAATCTAATCCATTGGCATCGCTATAGACAACGAATGCCATGAAACGCATATACTTATGAAAGCATTAACCAGCAAATTTGGACCAATCAAAGCAGATGTGAAGCCAGACCCTGTCATGACATCATGGCGTTTTGATGATGAAACAGACATGGTGACGGTTACATATGACAGAGGAGAGCAGGAAGTCTACTGGCTAGAGAACATCATGGCAAAGCAGCGACTGGGTTTCATGGAAGAATTGCATAACGCCACTTGTACCAACACAGAAATAGACTCAAAATTGGAGTTAATGCAAGATATGTTCAGGTGGAGGCTTCAGAATCTTCAGGAACAAGAAGCTGATGAAGGTGAATGTGATGATATGGATGAAGATCCAGATGAAGACTCTGAGGAGGAAGAAGATGACGCAAGTGATGGATACTATTCGGATAAAGTACCTTCTGACAAAGGCTTTTAATTTTTTTTCCTCTTTTTTTCTTCTGTGTAATATTCTTTTTGTTTTTTTTAAGATAATTAAATGATATATTTCTCCCTTTATTAGCAAAACGCAAAAAAAAAAAAAAAAAAATACTAAAAATGGTTATTCCTTACAAAACGTCAAAAATAACAAAAAATATTTTTCCTGCTTAATATTTTATTTACTCCGTTATTGTATTTTGTTATCTTGGTCTGCATAACGCCATTTAAAAAAACACCAAACTTAGAAGATGGGACGTCTATAACCTATAAAACTGATAAAAGCTGATCAACACAGTAAATACAAAAACAGTAACTGAAAAGACAGTTACTTTATTACTATCATTTATTACAATAAAAAGTCCTGCCTAAACTACGCGCCAAAAAACTCCTATAAGAGAGGGGTCTATACACAATGAAATTAATCACACCCAAAAAACACAAACGCCATATCCTCTAGAAACCATTACTTTTAAACACCATAGATGGCAAAGCTTTCACTGAAATTGATCCTTCTTCTGAGGGGGTTATCTCAATAATATTTTGCTGAATGAGATGGACAAATATTCAAGAAAAAAAGACTGATGACAGTGATATGCCATCATGTGAGCTTTGTTCTTGATGATTATAGGCATGGTACAAAGGGATCAACACAAGTGCAAAATGCCATTTTGGACTCCATTATTACAAATAGCATCAAGCAAGAGTTGATCTTTAATGACATGTCACCAAACTAGAATATCACACCAAAAACCAGGTTGCCACTAAGCAGCTTCTTCTGAAAAAGACGGGGTTTATGAAGGAAAGTTGGCATCTAGCTAAAGTATTCAAAAAAGGTTCAAAACGCCAAAAACAAATTCAAGAAGGAAGAGGCTGATGACAGTGAAGATTCGGAAGAAAAATTAGATTACCATTTTTTTATTATTTTTGCTTTCATTTTATATTGTTTTGATATCAAGTTATATGTTGTTTTGTTATCTAATTCTCTATAAATAAAATACATTATTATATAAAACGCCAAAAAGTTTTTGGCGTTTAATACCAAAGCGCTAGTAGTATGAAAACTGGGAGAACGGCTGCTGGCAAAGCACCTTGTAAAGGGTATTAAACGCCAAAAAGATCACTAAACGCCAAAAAAATATTAGTCTTATTGTAATCTTATGCAAATATTAATGACTCGTAGTAAATTATTATACAAAACACCACAAACGCCAAAAAAATTAACCAGAAAACGCTATAACGCCAAAAAAATATATATGTGACACAAAACAATTAATTTAACGCCAAAAAGTTTAATAAATACAATTAACGCCAAAAAAAAACTTAGACGCCAGAAAATATTATACCGCGTTGGGAAAATAAAAGAAGAATGAAAAGACAAAAAAGCCCCTCTGCCCTTCTCTATGCCGCGAGACACGTTGATGTGTTCAAAATGCAACATATAAAATTCATCAACTGTGGCATAAAACTAACCCTTTTTTAGTACTAATGTTGGAAAAAGTGTGCTTTTGTCTTCCTTTTGTATTTTCAGGATTAAATGAGCTCAAATTAACAAAAGAAGCAAAAAGTCATCAAAATCTAACATAAATACAAGAAAAGGAACAAACGTGGCATGCCCGACCCCCATCGACAACAACTCCCAAAGCAAAAACAAGAAGAAAGCTGAGCATGGGGCTGTGCCCAGCTGAGCATGGGGCTGTGCCCAGCCCGACACGGGGCGTGCCCAGCTCGACACGGGGCGTGCCCAGCTCAGCACGGGGCCGTGTCCAGAATGGTCAGCCCTGGCACAAAAGACAAACCTTTAGAAGCTTCTATTGCCCACCACGGGGCCGTGTCCAGTGAACACGGGGGCGTGGTGAAAGTATAGCAGGCGCATTAATTGTAATTGCGAATTACAATTAATGAAGAGAGAGATTGTCAGACGGGCACGGGGGCGTGTCGAGCGGACACGAGGCCGTGCCGAGCCTTCTGTTCAGCCTATAAATAGGAGTGCTTGGTTTCATTTCAACTCATCCCTTGGCACACCACCTCTCTCACACTTCACCCACCACCCACCACCACCATAACACCATCATCCACCACCATCATCCATTGTCCATCGTAGAGTGTGTGAGTCGTCTCGGGATCCAAGATTGATCGTAAGAGTTCTTGACAATCAAGGCCATGTTTGCCTAAGTCTCTTACATCACTTGGTGAAGACATAGTGTCTAGTATAATACTTTTTATTTCTAATCTTTTGCACTTTTTATTTGGTTTTGTATTAATGACTTTAATAACTAGTTACTTATGTTGAAGGTGATCTTTCCTTATCGTTTGTCCGTGGTGTCTTGGCATTATTTTACTGTCTATATAAAATAAAGGATTTTCACCATTCATATCTCCACGGTCTATATGGAGGTATGTTGGCTACCTGGTCGGGGGTTAAGGGAACGGTTTGGTAAAGGTCTTGCCATTGTTCAGCGTTTAGAGGTCCTGCAATGGACCTGTGTCAAATTTAGTAGGACCTCCTTCAATGCTTCACGGTATTGGATGGCGGGGGTCCAAACTCTTTGATCCCCTCATAAGTTAACTACTATTAATACTATAACCCGGCTATTTAGGACTGTATCCCTGCTGACTCAGACTACTTAGCCGAGGGTAACGTCACCGCCAAAAGCGGGGCCTACCATAATATTGCATTAATAACTTAATTCATTATCTTCCAATAATCCACCCTTTTAGGATTGTATCCTTGCTGACTCAAACTACTGGGGTGAGGGTAACGTCACCTTCAAAAGAGGGGCCTACTACAATAACTAAGATAATCTCTTAATTATGTGCAAAAGTGCGGAAATAATCAAAGGTTATACTAGATACGAGTCGGAACCAAGTGATTCATCTTGTCTATCTGTTTTTCTTTTTATTTTATTTTCAGCATTTTAGTTAGTTTTTATTTTTCTTAGTTTAAAAACATTTTTCTAAACTTTTTATTTTGATTAGACGTTGAGGATAAACCGGTACTAAAAGCTCTTGTGTCCTTGGACGACCTCGGTATCTTGCCAACACTATACTACGCTCACGATGGGTGCACTTGCCCATATGTGTGTTTAGTGTTAGTAAAATATCGTGTTTTATAAATTTAAAACTTGGCTAAAATAAGTGTTAAAGGGGCTTAAAATATACACCTAATATATACGACACTTACCGCACATCAAGTTTTTGGCGCCGTTGCCGGGGACACAAGGATTTTAAGAAAGTTAGGAATCAACGGCCTAATCATTTTTATTTTTTCTTTTTATTTTTTTTAGGATTTTCTTAGTTTTTCAGCTTCTGCAGAGCTCAGCACGGGCCGTGCCAGGTCAGACACGGGCCGTGCCCAGCATCATCACTGGCAGTTTTTATTTTCTGAGTTACAGAGAGCTGAACACGGGGCCGTGTCGGTGCAACACGGGGTCGTGTCCAACTCCCAGTAACAGGGATCCAGAAAACAATCACTGTACCTCTGACCACGGGCCGTGTTCGCTGAGCACGGGGCCGTGGTGAATATTCTGACCAACGTTCTTTTCTGTTTTTATTGCAGGACTTGGGACCTAGGCGCCACATCTGAACCTCCTACGTAGTGCATGAGCTCCAGTTCTAGTAGAGACATAAAAGAACCTCTAGAAGAACCCGAACGCTTTCTCAGAAAAAGACTTAAAGCCAAAAATCAAGAGAAAGTTTCGGGGGACCCACTTCCAATGGCGGACCAACGTACCCTCATGGATTACCTACGGCCCACCGTAGGCAATCTCGGCGCCGCTATCAATGCACCGAATGTCGAAGCCAACAACTTCGAACTTCGGCCGCATTTGATACAAATGCTCCAAAACTCCGCAACCTTCCACGGGCTTGCGGACGAGGATCCCCATCTACATATTACTAACTTCTTAGAAATATGTGATACCTTTCGGATCAATGGAGCATCGAATGACGCCATCCGCCTTCGAATGTTTCCATTTTCCCTAAAAGACCGAGCTAAGGCTTGGCTTAACACCCTCCCAGTGGGCTCGGTAAACACTTGGATGAACTCGCCCAAAAGTTTCTATATAAGTATTTCCCTCCTGCTAAAACGGCTAAATTAATGACTGAAATTAATACATACTCACAAGAGGATGGGGAATCCTTATATGAAACTTGGGAAAGGTTCAAGGAGCTTCTAAGAAAGTGTCCTCATCATGGTCTAGCGGTGTGGCAACAAGTATCCACTTTCTACAATGGGTTGTTGCCACACACAAGACAAACACTTGATTCAAGCTCCGGGGGACTTTTAGGTAATCGTCGCCCAAATGAAATAAATAATCAAATTGAGGAAATTGCTCAAACCAATTTTCAATGGCACACTCCCCGAGGTAATAAATCTATTGCCCCGGGCGCCCATAAGGTTGATGAAAGCACATCTTTACAAGCCCAAATCGAGGCCCTCTCTTCAAAAATCAAAAGGCTAGAAATGACAAAAACGGCATCGGTTATGGCTTGCGAAGGGTGTGGTGGGTCACATGAAAATTGGAGTTGTATGAAAGAATTAGATGAACAAACAGAAACGGTAAACTACATTGATAATAGACCTAGGCCGTCGGGTCCTCCAACGGGTACCTACAACCAAGGATGGCGTAACCACCCAAATCTTGGTTGGAGAGATCCCGGCAATAGTAGTAACCAACAAAACCAACGAACTAATTTTCAACAACCACAAAATTTCTCTCAACAACAAGGTGGAAGAGAAAGGCTTGAAGATACTGTATCTCGCCTCATCTCTGACACTGAAAAGAAAAACTCGGATCGATTTCAACAATTGGAATCGAATTTTAGAAATTAACAAGCTAGCATTCAAAACGTTGAAAAACAATTAAATCAACTAGCTCAAAATTTCTCCGAGAGACCACAAGGCGCGTTACCTAGTAATACCGAAACCAACCCGAAGGCACAAGTACATCTCATCACATTAAGAAATCGAACCGTGGGTCCCGAGGATGCTCCATTGCCGCCAAATGAAAGAAGCCATTCTAGCCAGCCTGTGACTCCTCCTGCGCCAGAAAAGGCTTCTCTACCAACTCAAGAGCCCACCAAGACTCCTCCAATTCCGTACCCCGGTAGGTTAAATCGTCAAAAGACCGATGAGCAATTCGCTAAATTTGAAAATTTACTAAAACAATTGCATGTTAATATTCCTTTTATCGAGGTCCTAACCCAAATGCCTAAATACACAAAATTTATGAGGGATTTCCTCACAAACAAAAGGAAAATTGAATCATTGCAATTAGTTAACTTAGGCGAAGAATGCTCCGCTTTAGTGCTCAACAAACTTCCACAAAAGAAAATCGATCACGGAAGCTTCACAATTCCTTGCTCGATTGGGGAATCTCCCATTCGTAATGCATTAGCCGATCTTGGGGCTAGCATTAACCTCATGCCCACATCAATGTTCAAACGACTCGGCCTAGGAACAACAAGCCCTACAAAGATGAGCATACAACTTGCCAACAGATCCGTCAAATTTCCACAAGGTGTCGCTGAGAATTTGTTGGTAAAAGTTGACAACTTTGTTTTCCCTACCGACTTTGTCATCCTAGACATGGAAGAAGACACCAATGTCCCTCTCATCCTCGGGAGGCCATTTATAGCCACCTCCCAAGCAGTGGTAGACATGAATGACGGAACATTAACATTGAAGTTTGGGGATGAGGAGGTGAAGTTTGAATGTGGAAAAAGAATTAAGGACGAAGACCCGGTCAGCTACATGCAGATCATAGACTCAAGCTTGGATGATGCTCTCCAACGGTGTAACATGGGATGCAATACATCCCACTTGGGTGACATATGACCGGCTTTGGGTCTAGCCAAGGACCCTTATAAACGTGGCGCACCACGGAGGCATTCCGCGGAACTATCATTAGTTTAATTTAGATTAATTTTTATGTTTTCTAGTTAGTTTTAATTTTCAGGAATAAAACACACTCATGGTGGTAAAGGATGAAAAGGGGAACGAGAAAAATGACCTCATGCACAAGAACAAGGCAACCCGACAATTCTCTTCATTTCAGAAGGTTCAACACGGGCCGTGCCCAACCAACACGGCCCCGTGCTGAACCACCTGCAGAAAAACGCCCAGTTCAGGTAACTGGACACGGGCCGTGTTCACCAGACACGCCCCCGTGTCCAGACTTCTGTTTCTCTTGTTTTAATTTTGTTACTGGCACTTGAACACGGGGCCGTGCCCGGATAACACGGGGCCGTGTTCAGCGCCCAGTAACACAAAATTTTTGCTTTTTAACACCATTTTACACATCTAATCAACCTAAAAATTTATTTTTGGGACACATTGAGGACAATGTGTAATTTAAGTGTGGGGGGGATGCTAAAACCTTGAATTTTGCAAGTCCTAAATGCAAGCCTTACACAAAACTCTATTGGAACCGCTAATCACCCCAAAATTTTTTTCAAAAATTTCATTTTTCTTACTTGTCTAGGTTTAACTCTGGAAATTCAAGTTCTCAAAAAGGTTATATTTTTACGAATTTACAACCGATAGCGTAGTGATAAAAAGAACCAACATAAGAAAATTATGAAAAGGCATGACAAACTTAGTTAAAATTTGATTATATATACTTGATCACATAAAAACCCATTCCCACAAAAGTGAGTTTTGAGCCTTTATTGAGCATACAATTACATATCATTAGACTAAATGCTCATTTTCCGTTTCTTGTGTGAATAACCGCTTGGTTCTTACAACTCTAGAACTTGCCATGACGATACATTCCCGGTCCTTATCAACTTAAACCCGAGTAAGTAAATGATGGAGGCATTAGGACTAACCCTTTTTATTTCTACACCATTATTTTTCTTTTTCTTTTACCACCTACCCAAAAATCCCCTAGTTAACCCCTTTGAGCCTAAACCTTTTCATTTCATCACCCAAACAAAAAACCCTTTTACCCACCAAAACCTTTTTTATTTTTAACCCTTTGTTTTAGTAACAAGTTCGGTTTTTCGTAAAAAAAAATAAAAAAATAAAAAATATGTGTTGATGATGAAGCAAAAAGAAAATAAACAAACAAGTTCATCAAAAATAACTTTGTTTGAGTAAAAGCTTCATCAAAATAAAAATAGAAAATCTTACGAAAACCGACGCTTGTTACGCTTTTCGCCCTTTTTCTACTAACCACTAACCACTATCCCAACCACCTACCTTTAACCCAAGCCTAACCCTTAACCCAAAAAGTCATCTTGATATTTACAAAGGTATATAAGTTAAAAAGGAGGAGGATTGATTGCTTGGCAAGTTTATGGTAGGAGTAAGTTCAATGCCGCTCTCGAGTGATCCACAAAAATACATTTTCGGCCGAGTGTTGAGTGATCCCCGTGAGGTATGTGAACTTGTATATAAATAAAATTTTACAAAGGCATGTTATGCCCTAATAAGTAATTTATCTTATGAAAAGTTTTAAATAAATCATGACGAATAAGATTGTAAATAAATAAAAATAAAACTAAATAAAGAATCTTGGAAATCCCGACACTCTATGATAAGCCCAAAAACCTTCTTTTCTACCCATTCCATTTGGGAGTGTAATAGCCATATATTAAAGAGTTTTGCTTGAGGACAAGCAAAGATTCAAGTGTGGGGGTATTTGATGTGTTCAAAATGCAACATATAAAATTCATCAACTGTGGCATAAAACTAACCCTTTTTTAGTACTAATGTTGGAAAAAGTGTGCTTTTGTCTTCCTTTTGTATTTTCAGGATTAAATGAGCTCAAATTAACAAAAGAAGCAAAAAGTCATCAAAATCTAACATAAATACAAGAAAAGGAACAAACGTGGCATGCCCGACCCCCATCGACAACAACTCCCAAAGCAAAAACAAGAAGAAAGCTGAGCATGGGGCTGTGCCCAGCTGAGCATGGGGCTGTGCCCCGCCCGACACGGGGCGTGCCCAGCTCGACACGGGGCGTGCCCAGCTCAGCACGGGGCCGTGTCCAGAATGGTCAGCCCTGGCACAAAAGACAAACCTTTAGAAGCTTCTATTGCCCACCACGGGGCCGTGTCCAGTGAACACGGGGGCGTGGCGAAAGTACAGCAGGCGCATTAATTGTAATTGCGAATTACAATTAATGAAGAGAGAGATTGTCAGACGGGCACGGGGGCGTGTCGAGCGGACACGGGGCCGTGCCGAGCCTTCTGTTCAGCCTATAAATAGGAGTGCTTGGTTTCATTTCAACTCATCCCTTGGCACACCACCTCTCTCACACTTCACCCACCACCCACCACCACCATAACACCATCATCCACCACCATCATCCATTGTCCATCGTAGAGTGTGTGAGTCGTCTCGGGATCCAAGATTGATCGTAAGAGTTCTTGACAATCAAGGCCATGTTTGCCTAAGTCTCTTACATCACTTGGTGAAGACAAAGTGTCTAGTATAATACTTTTTATTTCTAATCTTTTGAACTTTTTATTTGGTTTTGTATTAATGACTTTAATAACTAGTTACTTATGTTGAAGGTGATCTTTCCTTATCGTTTGTCCGTGGTGTCTTGGCATTATTTTACTGTCTATATAAAATAAAGGATTTTCACCATTCATATCTCCACGGTCTATATGGAGGTATGTTGGCTACCTGGTCGGGGGTTAAGGGAACGGTTTGGTAAAGGTCTTGCCATTGTTCAGCGTTTAGAGGTCCTGCAATGGACCTGTGTCAAATTTAGTAGGACCTCCTTCAATGCTTCACGGTATTGGATGGCGGGGGTCCAAACTCTTTGATCCCCTCATAAGTTAACTACTATTAATACTATAACCCGGCTATTTAGGACTGTATCCCTGCTGACTCAGACTACTTAGCCGAGGGTAACGTCACCGCCAAAAGCGGGGCCTACCATAATATTGCATTAATAACTTAATTCATTATCTTCCAATAATCCACCCTTTTAGGATTGTATCCTTGCTGACTCAAACTACTGGGGTGAGGGTAACGTCACCTTCAAAAGAGGGGCCTACTACAATAACTAAGATAATCTCTTAATTATGTGCAAAAGTGCGGAAATAATCAAAGGTTATACTAGATACGAGTCGGAACCAAGTGATTCATCTTGTCTATCTGTTTTTCTTTTTATTTTATTTTCAGCATTTTAGTTAGTTTTTATTTTTCTTAGTTTAAAAACATTTTTCTAAACTTTTTATTTTGATTAGACGTTGAGGATAAACCGGTACTAAAAGCTCTTGTGTCCTTGGACGACCTCGGTATCTTGCCAACACTATACTACGCTCACGATGGGTGCACTTGCCCATATGTGTGTTTAGTGTTAGTAAAATATCGTGTTTTATAAATTTAAAACTTGGCTAAAATAAGTGTTAAAGGGGCTTAAAATATACACCTAATATATACGACACTTACCGCACATCACACGTGTTGGGCCAGGATGCTTTCTCACCGTTCTCACACTTTTGAGCGTTTTCTCCTGATCCCGTTTCTATATACATATATACACATATATATATATATATATATATATATATAGGGTAAGGTTCATGCGAGAACCACCTTTATTGCGAGAACCGCGAGAACCAATGTGAACACAACCTAAAATAGCTAAAAAAACCTAAAAAAAACCCTAACCCCACCCCTCCCCCCCCCCCCCCCAAAAAAATAAATAAATAAAAAAAACTAAACCCTCCTCCCCCACCACTCAAAAACCTAAACCTCCCCTCAAGCTAAAATGCTAAAAACTAAACCCCCAAAATACCTAAAAAATAAAAAGAAATCTAAAAAAAATAAAAAAATAAAAACACAAACTTTTTTTTAATATTTTTTACATTAAAATCGCTACTTTTAGTAGCAAAAAAAATTTAAAAAAAATTTAATGTGATTTTTTTATAAAAAATATTAATTTTTTTGTGTGTTTTTTTAGCTATTTTTAGGTATTTTTTGTTGTGTTTACATTGGTTCTCGCGGTTCTCGTAATAAAGGGTGGTTCCTAACGGATCCTTCTCCTATATATATATATATATATATATCAAATTTTAAAGAAAAAACACGTGCACCTCGAAATCACGGGCCCTATGCTGTGATCCTCCATACACACCCTCATTACCGCCACGGTATAAGTAGGACAAAATAATAATTTTACGCAATTTTAAGAGTTCAGGTAATTACTTTTAAAACATATGATACAATTATTTATAATAAATTGTAGGATTTCAAATCAACTTTCGCACATAAATTTAAAATGGGTATAATTTTTTCATGCGTTAATATTTTTTAAGGTACACCATAAAACAAGCATTTTGATCGCTTTAATTTGAGTATTGTATTGCTATATTTTTTTAATTAAAAAATTTAACGTATCACGTGATTATCATTGTCTGTGTTCCCCGTCACATCACACGAGCACCCCTTTAGTGTGTGTATGTGTAATAATTGTGAAGGCCAATAAACATCTTTTTTACGATAAAAAAATTTAAAATTTTAATTTCAATTTCATCTCTTATGTTATAGATAACTAGTGATATTCCACCCGTGCTTCGCGGCGGGAACTCGGTCGGTATTAGTTCGGTTTGTTACACTTCCGACACTTGCTATAATAATTGAAATAGAAAATCTTACATCGATCGATAACAATAAGAACGATTTTCAACAATGGCACCGATGTTGTTTAGTTGATTACGATTCGGTTCGTGTGCTTTATGGGTACCGATGTTGGTTAGTTGATATCAATTCAGTTCATTCTGCTCTATATTTATTTTGTCAACATTGCAATATAAATTTTGTTGAAAACGAATATTGTGTCGCTATCGTACCAAACTGAATTGAGGACGATTGAACAACATCTGTGTCGGCATTTAGTTTTATTGTTATTGCTTTCGGTAAACTAACACCCATCTCGTACCGTACCATACCATATCGAACTGAATTGAACAACATTGGTATCAGTATGTATTTATTTCTTATGGTTTTTAGTTTGATAACATATACCATGCCACTATCGTAGTGAACTCAACCGAAACCGAATGACCAACATCGATTTTAGTACCGTTATTTATTTTTATTGTGTTTTTTCTTATTTTTGATAAACTGATACCGTATTGTACCAAAAAACATCGGTACTGGTACTCGTATTCGTTTTTATGGTTTTCATTTTCCAAAACTTTTCAATTATACAACTCTATTTGTAAAGGTAATTGAATACCAGTATTAGTGCCATGACAAACTGAATCCGTCAATACCGCTCGACAAACATCTGATAAATAAAATCTTACTAAAATAAGAAAAACAAACACCACTAAAAAATAAAATACCATTAAAAACAGATACTTAAATATTTTGAGTTACCACAAAAAATACTATTAAAAAAACAAAAACTTAAATATTTTAAATTACTATTCTTCAAGAGTCTTCATTATTTTTGATAAACTGATACCATATTGTACCAAAAAACATCGATACTGGTACTCGTATTCGTTTTTATGGTTTTCATTTTCCAAAACTTTTCAATTATACAACTCTATTTGTAAAGGTAATTGAATACCAGTATTAGTGCCATGACAAACTGAATCCATCAATACCGCTCGACAAACATCTGATAAATAAAATCTTAGTAAAATAAGAAAAACAAATACCACTAAAAAAATAAAATACCATTAAAAATAGATACTTAAATATTTTGAGTTACCACAAAAAATACTATTAAAAAAACAAAAACTTAAATATTTTAAATTACTGTTTATCAAGAGTCTTAATTAATATATATAAATATATATAAATAAACATCTTTAACCTATTTAATTCATTTTCTCTAACACCTTACATTCGTTAACTTAAAAAAAATACGTAGTTGTGTTAATTTTTCTCTCGACATTTCAGTTTAAATTTCGTTGAAAACCGACTAGTATTCACAATAAAGTATTTTTTTTTGGTATCGTAAGCTATAGCAAGTGTCCATACGGTACCGGTATCATGACAAAAAGAACCGATACCGTCCAAACAACATCCGTATAGATATTATCAGAACCGATATTCATTTTTATAGTTTCAATCAATCTAAAACATGTATCCCTATTTTATTGGACGCATCACAACTTTATTTTTTCGGCTTTCCTTTCCGGTAGGGGTAGTGCAAAAAACCGAATTAACCGAATAACAGAGTCAAATAAAAAACCGGTGGTTCGGTTAATTGTTCTTCAGAAGACCAAATGTAGCTGGTCGGTTTTGGTTATCAATGTTTTCATATCCGCCTTAACCGAACTGAACCGAACCAACATATAGTAAAATCTTTGTCGAATTTTGATTTCTCATCATTTTTTCAATATTTTGTGTTTTTACTTGAACGTTTGTTTAATTATATGGGTTATATCCTATGGTTTTTGTTGAACGTTTTGTTTAAATATACGATAATAATCTGTATTACTATAATAGATTATGTGTATTTTTTATGCTGTGTAATAACAATTTATTTCATGGTCATAAGTTTCAAGCACAAACTTTGAGACCCAAATAATGTATAATGATATTATTTTAATTTACTTTTAACTAGGCCAAAATTCACGGTTAACCGATTATAAACGACCCGCTATAACTATCAAAACCGAATAACTAAAACCGTCATAATCGATCGATTATGATGATAATTATTTATTAACTTATATCCCGATTATAGTTTTAGGTCAAAACTGACTCATACACACCCGTCCTTTACTATTACGAATGTCATTATCATACCCATATCTTGTGGCGTGAAAGAATCCCATTAAATGATTTATTAACCCAAAATAGGAATAGAAAACCATGTGAGATGGCACATGCATGCGGGTGTGGACAAACCAAAATTGGCTGGATTAACATGGTTTTCTATTCCTATTTTGGACATACACACCCGTCCTTTACTATTACGAATGTCATTATCATACCCATATCTGTGTAGGGTTCCTTCCCTACACACATCCAATCAGACCCCACAAGATTGGTAGTGGCAGTGTGGTACCATCCGTAGTTCGTACTACTTTCCGTATCAATTTCCAAATCCACACCTTTTTTTTTTTCTTTCTATCGTCTTTGATTCCCCTCTTTTTGAATATACACATTGCTTTCAAAAGAAAAGAATGAAGAAAATAATAATTCTGTTACCCAAAACAAAAACTAGCTATTTTTTTAAAGACGAGTTTCTTTATTTTAGATGTTTATATTGTATGCTTTATCTTTGTCAATAAGCCACCAATCTTATTGATTATTATTTTAGAAAACTTATTAATGTGTTCATAAATGCATCTTAGATCATCAGAACTCGTCTCTTCATTGAAAGTGAGCTAAAAACTATTAATTATGTAGGCGGTTGTGTTTTGTGCATAGCTCCTTCTGATCGTGTACGGTATTTGTTGATAAGTTATGTTTAAACATAATGGAAAACATGTAGAAATGCCTGTAACAGCAGACATGCCAGCAGAGAATCTAGTCACAGACGCAGGCACGGAGTTTGACATGATTGTCAACTTGGTCTGGTTCTTAGGATGTAAGTTTTTAATGGTAGTACCGAACTCTAGGGTTAAGAGTTCGTGAATGGATATATATATATATATATATATATATGGTAAGGTTCATGCGAGAACCACCTTTATTGCGAGAACAGCGAGAACCAATGTGAACACAACCTAAAATAGCTAAAAAAAACCTAACCCCCACCCTCCCCCCCCACCCAAAAAAAACCTAACCCCCCTTCCCCCCCCAAAAAAAAAACCTAACCCCCCCCCCCCCCCAGCTAAATGCTAAAAACTAAAACCCCCAAATTTTTTTTTTTTGCTACTAAAAGTAGCGATTTTTTATAAAAAAATATTAATTTTTTTTTGTGTGTGTGTTTTTTAGCTATTTTTAGGCATTTTTGGTTGTGTTCACATTGGTTCTCGCGGTTCTCGCAATAAAGGGTGGTTCCTAACGGATCTTTGTCCTATATATATATATATATAGGGTCAGGATTTAGAGAAAACGGTGGAAAGTGTGAGAACTCTTATGGATCGTCCTATCAAAACAATCTATGGACTAGATTGGCGCGGTGGCGTTTTCGTAAATAACACGAATTCTATTAAGTGGGCGCGCTTCATTAAGGGTAAAAGGGTCTTTAGACTTCTCTACCAAAAACGCTAAACTAATGAATAAAACGCCATTACGGGCCAAAACACATCCTACATAACCAAAACATCTCAAACATTCATTAAACACACCCCCGAACCGGAAACGTCATATTTACTACTATATAACATTCATCTTAGAAACGCAAAAAAACCCAAAACATCAAACACACCAACTCATAACGCCATATTTTACTATATACCAATCATCTTAGAAAACGCCAAAAAACTCAAACATCAAAGATTCCAAAAATCGACGTTTCTTTTAGATACACTATTTCCTCAGTAAAACGCCAAAATGGCAAACATCGTTTATTATATATTCAATATTGTTCTACGCGAAGTTTCGTAGAATGCATTCTTGCCTGAGGAGCTGTGACTCAATAACATTTTGCTGCATGAGATGGACAAATCTTCAACAAAAAGATGCTGGTGTCAGACTTATGTCATTTTTTGTATTTTGTTCTTGATGAATATCATAATGGCATGAAGAGCCGAATGACAGTGATGAGTGGTTTGAAGATAAACATGAAGATAAAGATGAACTTCAAACAAAAAACTCACGTCATTTTGTCTTTCCAAACGGCCACCAAAAAGTTACTTCAACAACAAAAACACAAAATGAAGCATGACAAAGTCAAGACGCCAGTGAACATGTTTCAAAGAAGAAAGAGACTGATGACAGTGAAGATTTGAAAAATGAATTGTTTCTATTTTTATTTTTTTAATTTTCTTTTTCTCTTGTTTGTTATGTATTTTTCAGCTAATAACAAAAAAATACATTATTTTAATTAAAACACCAAACAGACATAATGATTGTGAAACACCATCATGCCATAAAACGCCAAAAAATCTCAAACTATAATAAAAGTAATTTGGACAAGTCTTAATATAAGCTAAAAATGAAAAAAAATGCCAAAAACTACTTAAAGCCATTAAAAACGCCAGACTTGGAAGATGGCACGTCTATCACCCTAAAAACTCATAAAAATCTGAACAAAAACAGTAAAAATACACACAGTAATTGAAAAGACGGCTACTTTATTAATATCATTTATTATAAATAAAATCCCGCCTAAACTATGCGCCAAAAACATCCTATAAGAGAGACGTCTCTGCACAATCAATTGATTACACCAAAAAACAACGCCATGTTTCCTAGAAACCACTCACTTTAAAAACGTAAAAAAAAAAAATAGTTAAAAAAGCCACAGATAGGAAACCTCGTTTCTTCTATATTGAATATTGTTCTGAATGAAGTTTCACGGAATGAATTCTTCTCTGAGGTGGGTATCTCTATAAGCTTTTGCTGAATGAGATGGACAAATATTCATGAAAAAGAGACTGATGACACTGATATGTCATCATGTCACTTTGTTCTTGATGGATATATGGATGACATGAAGGGATCAATACATTCGAGCAGGCGTTGATCTTCAACATGTCACCAAACAAGTATATATAAAACCACAATACATGATGCCACTAAAAATAAACATCTTTTGAAGACGGGCATTATGTAGGAAAATAAGGATCTAGATAAGGTATTCAAAACAGGTTCAAAACGCCAAAAAGATTAAAGTAGAAGAGGCTGATGATAGTGAAGATTTGGATGAGAAATTAGATTAGAATTTTTAATTTTTTTTAATTTTTATTGTTTGTTATCTAATTCTCTGTTGTTTATTATCTAATTCTCTACTAGTAAAAAAAATTGAGTATAAAACGCCAAAAACTACAAACACCAAAACGCCTGATAGTATGAAAACTGTGAGAACGGATGCTAGCAAAGCACGTTTTTGCTATATAAAACGCCAAAAAATGCCAAAGTATTACTGGAAAAAGCAACACTAATTGACAGATGAAACTGAACGAAACAGTAATTGCAAAAACAGTAAAATGAAGAGACGGTAACATTATTGCCAAACATATATTATATTAAAAGCCACTACATGGAATATTGAATTTGTTTATCTTTTCAAAACACCATAATTGTCTGTCACATTATAGGCCTGCATCATACATGACACAATAATTGATAGAAAAAAATAAACATCAAGAAAATTACTGATGTTTTTTACATTATAGGCCTGTATCCTACTTGGCACAACAATCAAAGCCATACTTAGTTAAAACGCCAAAAATATTTACTATGCTCCTGATCTAAAAAAACAATAAAAACGTCGCGTATTTGTTAAACGCCAAAAAATGGAAAGGTGATGGAAGACGCGTTTAAAAAAAAGAATATAAAAGGATAAAAAAACCCCTCCGCCCTTCACTGTGTCGCGTGACACGTGTTACGCCAGAATTCGTTCTCACCGTTCTCACACTTTTGGGCGTTTTCTCCTAATCCTGTTCCTATATATATATATATACACACACACACACACACACACACATAGGGACGAATTTGTGATGTTATGGTAGTCCAAGTTGTGTAACCTTTAACCTCTCTATTTATCTCCTTATATATACACCTAAGAGGAAACCTAATTAGTTAATAAAAGTGATATGGTCCATCAACAATTTTCAACTAATTATATAACAGGTATAATATATTTTGATCTATATATTATATAAATGATTATATGGCTACTATATTAAATATCACATTATTAATATATTTAATCTTACATTCTCCCACTTAGCCGAGTAATCATTTATCATGAGTATTAGATAAGTCTGATCACGAGTTAATACTCATTTTAGCTTTTAACCAAGAACCATAGCAGAGAAATACAGCCGAAGAATATCATCTCTGAGATCCTTCATGTCGAAGTTCTGTGAGAGTAATCGCTTCGACTCATGCAACATATCTAATCTATTATTTGCCAATAGAATATCATCTACATAAAGGACAAGTATAGTAAAGTTGCTCCCATTCATCTTGAGGTAGGTGCATTGATCCACTTGATTATTTGCAAAACCTTGTTTTTTCATGACTTCATCGAACTTAAGATAACATTGATGTGATGCTTTTTTTAACCCGTATATGGATTTCTTCAACTTACAGACTAGATGTTCTTGACCTTCAGGTTTAAAGCCTTAAGGTTGTTTCATGTACACATCTTCGTCTAAGTCTCCGTTAAGAAAAGCGATTTTAACGTTCATCTGATGCAGCTCTAAATCAAAATAAGCTACTAGGGCCATAACGATTCTTAATGAATCTTTACTAGAGACGGGTGAAAAAGTCTCTTTATAATCAATTTCCTCTTTCTAAGTGTAGCCATTTGCAACCAATCTCGCTTTGTAGCGTTCAACGTTCCCATTTAGATCTAGTCTTGTTTTGAATACCCATTTACATCTTACGGGTTAGACACCATTGATTAATTCTACCAAATCCCAAACGTCATTTTTCCTCATGGATTCAAGCTCATCGTTCATTTCTTTATTCCATTCAGAAGACTAATCATTGTTAATGGCTTCATTATAAGAGATAGGATCATTGAGTTTTCCGGCATCCATTTCAGCTTCAGTTAGGTAGGTAACATAATCATCCCAATTAGTGAGCCTTTTGGGCCTAGATGACCTCCTGATTTGATTATTGGGTTCAACATTGTTCTGGTTTTAAGCATTTGATGTGCCTTCGTTGTGAGGTATAATGGGTTCTGATTGTGGAGGTGAATTTGGAGTTGGTGCAGTAACTTCAGGTGCAGTTGTTGCTGTGACACTTGTGCTCCATAAACACACACAATGTAGGGCACTATCTTTTATCAAAGAAACAATGTGTTTTGGTCTAAAAAAATTGTTTATTTTGGTTTTACAATTTCACGTTTTGATTCTAGTTCATTTTCAAACCTTAAATCGCTTTCTGGGAAGTTATACGCGAACTGATGCGTAAACGTAATCAGTTTAATGCGGCAAACACTCCGGAACAATGACATAGGCTTAACATACCTTAAATAACTTTTATACAACTTAGAAATAAGTTTTGAAAGCTTTGGTGTGTCAAAAACAAGTTTATTCACACTCAGGGACTATTTGCGTCAAACTGTGAAAGTTTGCTGATTCACATAGTATTGAACATTCCGGAACTTGATTATAAGTTAAACATGCCCTAAATATCCTTTTCATAGCTTAGAAATAGGCTTTGAGGTGTTTGGTGCGCAAAAATAAACTTATATGATCAATAGGGACTAAAAGCGTCAAAAAGTGCATAAGTTTGCATTTTCGCGCATAACTTACGTTCTGAATATATCCGGACATCCAAAAATTTTTGTAATCATTAAAATATTTTATTTTAGTGTTTGGAATGTTAGAATTTCACTCGTCGCATAATTTGGATCGATTTCGCGTTCGTTACGACTTCCGTCGTAATTAACCGAACAACGCAATTGTACGACTAAACGAACTGACATCCGAGATGTTTTTGAGCATATTTTATGTTCCCTATACTTTAACTTCATTTTAGAGCTTTGAAATGGGGTTAACGGGGCTTAAACGTGTAAAAAATGCATCAAAAACCAAGTTTTGGGCTTGCAGGGACTAAAACTGACAATCTGCCAAAGATTGCTTGAATTTGGTCATTTCAGCTGAATTTGATGGTTTTGATCCCTTGTTTTGCACTCTATGGGCTGGTATTTGATGGTTTTACATGTCCCATTGTATTTCAATACCATGTGCCCACATGGAGGGCCAAGATCGAAACACGGATTACGAGGAACGATCCTAACGGTTGTGGGTTTTCTATAAATGCCCATCACCTTCATTCCCTGTTCCTCACAATCTGATTGAATTACTCTAAGTTGGAGTTCAAGAACTTCATACCTGAGTAGTTTGATCAAGATCTTCCTAGCTTGGACCCTTTGTAAGTATTCTTTCGTGCATTTTATGCGTTTTTAAGCACGAAAGTCAAACAGTGTTTGACTTTCTGCTTTGACCAGTCTTTGGTCAACACAGAGTTCGTTTGAACTTTGCTATGTGAGCGTAATCATGATGGTTATAGTCCCTTATGACTATACCTACTGATTACCACGTTGATTAGGTGTAGTGACGAGTCACAGTTCGGTCAAAATACGCGTCTATGCGTATTTTGCAACCAAACTATTCTTGGGTATCAAAACCGTTTGTTTTGATATCAAAACCTGTTTTCTAACTTAGTTAAATATGTTCTAACATGTTTAGCTCGTCACTATTAGTCTAGTGCTTGTATAGGGTCGTAAGTCAAGCGGTCTTGACAACCGCTTAGACTTCCGAACCCGACCCGTTTGGTCGATCATTAGGATCCGACCAAACATGTATTGTGACCATCATTGTATAGGGAATAACCTTCCAAAGTTATACCTTATGGTCACTTCGTTTAGTTAGTCGTACGATAGGTAGTTTATATGCCTTAGGAAAATGACCAAAATGCCCTTTTTACGCATAATTTCATTTAAAGCATATGTAACACATGTTTTGACATCTAAACTGATTAAATAACATAATTAGATATGTTAAGGCATATAATACTTGTCATAGGACTAGTTAGGCATCTCGAACGCGCTTTTGCGCGAACGACGCGTTAAAGTGGCGTAAGCTACCTTAATGGGTCGTAATGGGTCGTAAGCACTTAGGATAGGTTCCGATTTAGAATGTAGGCTTTTGTTAAACCACATCACATGAGTTCCAATGATCGTTTGGTTTACAAGACCTCATTCTATCCAATCTTCCGATTTAGGTGTCGATTCGCTAACTTAGTATCCGTTACACTAGGAACCGCTTCAACACTTGAACTATTGGTCTTCTGAGCTTTTTTGTATTGTATTCTTTCGTGCATTTTATGCGTTTTTAAGCACGAAAGTCAAACAGTGTTTGACTTTCTGCTTTGACCAGTCTTTGGTCAACACAGAGTTCGTTTGAACTTTGCTATGTGAGCGTAATCATGATGGTTATAGTCCCTTATGACTATACCTACTGATTACCACGTTGATTAGGTGTAGTGACGAGTCACAGTTCGGTCAAAATACGCGTCTATGCGTATTTTGCAACCAAACTATTCTTGGGTATCAAAACCGTTTGTTTTGATATCAAAACCTGTTTTCTAACTTAGTTAAATATGTTCTAACATGTTTAGCTCGTCACTATTAGTCTAGTGCTTGTATAGGGTCGTAAGTCAAGCGGTCTTGACAACCGCTTAGACTTCCGAACCCGACCCGTTTGGTCGATCATTAGGATCCGACCAAACATGTATTGTGACCATCATTGTATAGGGAATAACCTTCCAAAGTTATACCTTATGGTCACTTCGTTTAGTTAGTCGTACGATAGGTAGTTTATATGCCTTAGGAAAATGACCAAAATGCCCTTTTTACGCATAATTTCATTTAAAGCATATGTAACACATGTTTTGACATCTAAACTGATTAAATAACATAATTAGATATGTTAAGGCATATAATACTTGTCATAGGACTAGTTAGGCGTCTCGAACGCGCTTTTGCGCGAACGACGCGTTAAAGTGGCGTAAGCTACCTTAATGGGTCGTAATGGGTCGTAAGCACTTAGGATAGGTTCCGATTTAGAATGTAGGCTTTTGTTAAACCACATCACATGAGTTCCAATGATCGTTTGGTTTACAAGACCTCATTCTATCCAATCTTCCGATTTAGGTGTCGATTCGCTAACTTAGTATCCGTTACACTAGGAACCGCTTCAACACTTGAACTATTGGTCTTCTGAGCTTTGTTGTACCCTTTGAACCGGAACTATATGCAACCCCAGGCGAGTACATAGTTCCCCTCTTTTACCGTTTTCAAATGTTTTGGGGTGATTCATATGTGTAATCGATTTGTTTTCAAAATGTATGGCATATATGTGTTCACTAAGTGCTTTTATGTGTATTATTCCGATTATGCAAATGCGATGTTTATCTGAATCCTTAAGTGATCTACCTATCTTCATAGTTAGATTCATATAGGATATTTGAAGTACAGTCTTAGATCTTCCTATCTTCATAGTAAGGTTTTTAAGAAGTACTTTACAACTCGATGGTTGGTTTTGTGTAGATGGTTGGTGATTCAGATAACGAAACTAGATAATACAATAATCACATGGTGGATACGCCGCTGGTACTTTCTATATATAAGTGTTCTTATTGTATTACCTTTCGTGGCGTTATCCCGAATCACCATTAGGATTTAGGATTGTTTTGGTTCAATGTAATAGAAACCGAATCCTTATAGCATCTATCTATCTTCATGGATTGATTATTGTAGAATGTTTAAAAGTACTAATATTGGAGTTCTTGATTGGATTCATTGTGTGCTTTAATGCATGTTTACGAGTTGGTACAAGTTGGCGACTTATGTGTTATGTGGTAGTTGTGATTTAGATAACGAAACGGGTATAATAAAATAAGAACATGGTGGATACGCCGCTGGTACTTCCTATATATAAGTGTTCTTATTTTATTATTCTTGTAGCGTTATCTGGATCACTTTAGGATTTTGTGTATAATTGTTCAATTATCTAAATCTTTGTAGAATCTTCCATATCTCTATATGTTGGGTTCTTAGAAAGATATCTGAAGTATTATCATGACTCATTGATTTGATTTATATAATACTTATAGAAGTTTTGATTTATTTCAAAGCAATTATTATTAATCCTCAATTGGATTTCTAATAATATATTAACAAGTTTTTACGATGATATAAACAAGATTACAATGTAAGGCATAAAAATGACTTAGTAATAATCATATTGCCATATACAAACCTATTTTGTCACGAGTTTTCATAATTAAGATTATGTATTGCAAATACTAAATTTTTCCATACTTTGGCTTCAAGATTTATTTTTAATTGACAGTTCTCGTAGTGTTAAAGTATTGCAATACCAAATATTTTGCCATTTACTTGGCTAATAAAACCTATGTATTCGCCGCCATTTTTATGCTGACTGTTTTTCGCATATGTTTCAGGTTTTTGACTGTTTCAAGCATGCAACGCATAGGACTGCATTTGGGCCTTAGACTTCTAAAACAAAAGAACAATTACATGTATTATTTGTTTGTAAAACGATGTTAATGATATTGAAACAATTTAGTACCAGTAGTTGTGAGCAATTTGTAACGTGACTCCCCAATATTTCCGCCGCGTGTTGTTATATTACGCGATTGGGGTGTTACAGATTGGTATCAGAGCACTGGTTATAGGGAATTAGGTTATTAGCATGCCTTGAACCTAGTCTATAACCTTCCTAGGATCCAAACGTGAGTAGACTTAGGAACTCTTTCCTAATCCTCATCCTTATTCGTGCCACAACTGCTCTATGAATTACGAATCATCTAACCCTAGATGATTTATCCTAAAACCCTTAGGTTTTATGCCTTAAGGTATTCCTCAAAATGTTTTTCTCAAAAGGTTTTCATTAAAATATTTTTTCCAAATGTTTTCTTAAACGTTTTTGTCAAAATATTTCGCAAACATGTTTTATCTCAAATGATTTGTATCAAAAGATTTCTTAAATGTTTTCTTCAAACTATTTTCATCGAAATCTTGGGTTTTAATAATGTGAACACATGCAATCTGGAAGGGTGGATGCCTGTACCCCGAGTTTTCTGTCTAAGGCTAGAGTGTTCATACAAATCCGCATTATCGGACCAGTCACTCTTACCTGGGAACTCTTAGGGTGAGTGTCCACTTATAGGCTAAAACATGTATTCGTGAAGCATTATAAACACCTATCCGTCTTGACCCTACCGATAGATTTCTAAACGACCTTTGTAACCCTACTCATTCATGTTACCCTCGGTAATGTGTTTGCTCTTCATGACAATCGAAGCATCCTTCCTTTCCCAATACCATTTCATCATACTACCTTCGGTGATATGTTTGATTCAATACAGTTGAAATGAATCTCATTTCATTTCACGACTCTACGAGATCCTATTTTATTTTCAAAATACTACCTTTGTCTTTTAAATTTTCAAATTTTTACTATTTGGATGAGAATTTTCAAAATTTCAACACAAAGATTCTTTATTTTAAAATTTTAATTTAAAAACATTTTGTCTTAAAAGCAATAAATTTTTTTAACAGGTAAAGAATTTATGATACAAACCATTAACCCGGTTTGTATTCTCTCATCCAAAATTATTACAAAAGTTTATTTTCAAACAACTCTTGTTTCAAAACAAAATCCACAACACCATATATTCTAAGTATAAGAACAAGACCAATGAACAAAATTCTACTAGATCAAAGTTTTCACAATACAATAATGTTACAAACTCATAACAATTGGATAAATCTAACTTTTGGTTTTCTCTATAGCTGTACTTTCGAAATGCCTCCTCGACGAGATGCACAACCTCAAACCAACAAAGAAATCGTAGCCCTCGTCACTCAGCAGATGGATGCTGTGCTTCCGAACGCAATAACCCAGGTTCATCAGATATACAACAACAATAACAACAACAACGCCCAGTGTAATTTCAAGACCTTCAATTCAGCCAAACCGCTAAAATTTTATGGGTCTGAAGTAGCAACCACACTCTTACAATGGTTCGAAAGTATAGAAAGCACATTCCACCATGTTAAATGTCCTAATGAGCGCAAGGTAGATTTCGCTTCGAGTGTCTTTCAAAGGAGAGCACTCACTTGGTGGAATGGTATTATGAGAGACCGAGGTGCCGAGGTAGCAATGGAACTGACGTGGGAAGAATTTAAGGATCTTATGAAGAAAGAATTCTGCCCACGAAGCGAAATAAGGGCACTTGAAAATGAGTTCTATTATTTAAAATAGGATAGTGGGGAAAACCGTGCCTACACTGACCGATTTGAATAGTTAAGCCTACTTTGCCCCATTATGGTCACACCTTTGGATCGGGCCATTGAGAAATACATCGATGGTTTACCTGACCCTGTCTAAGATATTGTCACTGGCAGCCAACCTACAACGCTTAGGGAGGCTAAGGAATTAGCCGCTATCTTAACCGACTCACAGGTTAGAAAAGGTAAATTATTTCGACAAGGAGACAAGAAACAAGACACTGAATCTGTTAACGAGAATTCGAAAAGATCAAAGGCCGAATCTTCTAAAAGTTCTAGGAAGCGCAAGGCTTCAAAGAATTTTGCAATTCCAGCACCTGCTCCACTGAACTCAGTACCCTTTAAGGGATTTTATCATGGGAAGCAACCTCGGTGCAGTCATTGCAATTATCATCATGCATCAAATTCCCCTTGTCGCCAGTGTACAATTTGTGGCTTATTTGGACATCTAGCTGTGACCTGTCGTATCCAGAACCGAGCAGCCCCTACTCAGACTCGCCCAAGAGTATGTTTCAATTGTGGTGACTTAAATCATTTCAAGCGAAACTGCCCCAAGCTTGCCAATGCTAATGGACGAGTATTCAACATCAACGAGGCTCAAGCTAATGATCAAGCGCTTATGATCATTTGAACCTCTAATTTTCCTGTTTATTTTCAAGATCAATGTACATATTTTAACTATGTTTGTGATGACAATATAAATTTCAAGAAGTTTATCTTTATCTTGTTATTCAAATTTTGAATTTCAAACTCTAATATGATTACACTATGTGTGGTTTCAAATTTCATGCTGATTTTGAGGATTCCGTTCTTTAGGAACTAAATCTTATAATATTAGCTGCACTCCGGTGCCTTCGTACGGAGGTGGTGACATGATCGATACGAATACTACGAACAAGTTAATACTACTTTATGATCATAGCATTACATATATGATTTATTTATCTAATATGTAAAGACATGGTTGTAAATACAATTTGCTTCGTATGTTGATATGACATACTTAATACATTTTTGCTTAGTATGTTAACTTAGCATACCTAGCACATGAATTGAGAACATTTTCTTGATATGCTTACATTATGATGATAATGTATGATTAGTATCTGTTGCATTCTACCTGTTTGGTTAATATGAAACATATATATAAACATTCGAACTAGAATAGAACACCTACTACTGAAATTGTTGTATGCAAAATAAGTAGTGCTATCATTGCTAGTATGAAATACGATTCGATTTGACAGATGTTATGTTGTAACGATGTTTATTTGATTTAGATGATAGTTCAACCTTATTATTTGTTTTCCCTTGCTTAACAAGAGGAGCTATGTGGACCATGTGACGAAACGAGTAATTATGGGTGCACCCTTAATTATGAGATTCGACGATTGAGAATCATAGTAAGCCTTGTTAAGTATGGTGGCATAAAATCTAGAATGATTAAGGTAACGGGAGGAGTATGATGCGATAAGAACATGGTGGATACGCCGATGGTACTTCATATATATAAGTGTTCTTATTGTGTTATTCTTCAGAACGTTGCTGAAATCATTTGGTGATTTTATGTTATTTTGGACCATTATGTAATTATGTGTTTAATTGTTATTTGTGTGGATATTTCCGATGGACAAGAACAAGTACATTCATTAACTCAAATTGAGCCGACCGGGAGTATAATATGGTGTTAAAGGTGACGATCTTGATGCCATAGGTATGTTGACCCGTCTCCTATGCATGGGATGCTCATGGTACATTGGAGGTACCTAGTGGGACGTTACAAACCGTGTACGTGAAGGGCTTGAATGTACACCCCTTTATTTGCTAGGAATTACACTAGGAGCTTAGTACAACATAGTGCCATACTTAAATGATTTTTGAACACTAGTCGACTGTCACAAGTTTCAAAGGGTTGAACACCTTGAGATACTTTGAATATCCCAAATCACCTTTTGAATTCCCTAAAATTTACAAATGATGCTCCGCATCTTTGGGATCTAGCAATCTGCTTATCCATCAGTTGTTTCAATTCCATTCTACGGTCTCCTTCGAACAAATTTTGGGACGAAATTTCCTGAAGTAGGGGAGACTATGACACATGTGCTCCGTAAACACACACAATGTAGGACACTATCTTTTATCAAAGAAACAATGTGTTTTGGTCTCAAAAATTTGTTTATTTCGGTTTTACAATTTCACGTTTTGATTCTAGTTCATTTTCAAACCTTAAATCGCTTTCTGGGAAGTTATACGCGAACTGATGCGTAAACGTAATCAGTTTAATGCGGAAAACACTCCGAAACAGTGACATAGGCTTAACATACCTTAAATAACTTTTATACAACTTAGAAATAAGTTTTGAAAGCTTTGGTGTGTCAAAAACAAGTTTATTCACACTCAGGGACTATTTGCGTCAAACTGCGAAAGTCTCCTGATTCACATAGTATCGAACATTCCGGAACTTGATCATAAGTTAAACATGCCCTAAATATCCTTTTCATAGCTTAGAAATAGGCTTTGAGGTGTTTGGTGCGCAAAAATAAACTTTTTTGATCAATAGGGACTAAAAGCGTCAAAAAGTGCATAAGTTTGCATTTTCACGCATAACTTAAGTTCTGAATATATCTGGACATCCAAATATTTTTTAATCATAAAGATATTTTATTTTAGTGTTTGGAATGTTAGAATTTCACTCGTCGCGTAATTTGGATCGATTTCGCGTTCGCTACGACTTCCGTCATAATTAATCGAACAACGCAATCGTACGACCAAACGAACCGACATCTGAGATGTTTTTGAGCATATTTTAAGTTCCCTATACTTTAACTTCATTTTAGAGCTTTGAAATGGGGTTAACGGGGCCTAAACGTGTCAAAAATGCATCAAAAACCAAGTTTTGGGCTTGCAGGGTCTAAAATTGACAATCTGCCAAAGATTGCTTGAATTTGGTCATTTCAGCTGAATTTGATGGTTTTGATCCCTTGTTTTACACTCTATGGGCTGGTATTTGATGGTTTTACATGTCCAATTGTATTTCAATACCATGTGCCCACATGGAGGGCCAAGATCGAAGCACGGATTGCGAGGAGCGATCCTAACGGTTGTGAGTTTTCTATAAATACCCATCACCTTCATTCCTTGTTCCTCACAATCTGATTGAATTACTCTAAGTTGGAGTTCAAGAACTTCATACCTGAGTAGTTTGATCAAGATCTTCCTAGCTTGGACCCTTTGTAAGTATTCTTTCGTGCTTTTTATGCATTTCTAAGCACGAAAGTCAAACAGTGTTTGACTTTCTGCTTTGACCAGTCTTTGGTCAACACAAAGTTTGTTTGAACTTTTCAACGTGAGCGTAATCACGATGGTTATAGTCCCTTGTGACTATACCTACTGATTACCACGTTGATTAGGTGTAGTGACGAGTCATAGTTCGGTCAAAATACCCGTCTAAGCGTATTTTGCAACCAAACTATTCTTGGGTATCAAAACCGTTTGTTTTGATATCAAAACCTGTTTTCTAACTTAGTTAAACATGTTCTAACATGTTTAGCTCGTCACTATTAGTCTAGTGCTTGTATAGGGTCGTAAGTCAAGCGGTTTTGACAACCGCTTAGACTTCCGAACCCGACCCGTTTGGTCGATCATTAGGATCCAACCAAACATGTATTGTGACCATAGTTGTATAGGGAATAACCTTCCGAGGTTATACCTTATGGTCACTTCGTTTAGTTAGTCGTACGATAGGTAGTTTATATGCCTTAGGAAAATGACCAAAATGCCCTTTTTACGCATAATTTCATTTAAAGCATATGTAACACATGTTTTGACATCTAAACTGATTAAATAACATAACTAGATATGTTAAGGCATATAATACTTGTCATAGGACTAGTTAGGCGTCTCGAACGCGCTTTTGCGCGAACGACACGTTAAGGTGGCGTAAGCTACCTTAATGGGTCGTAATGGGTCGTAAGCACTTATGATAGGTTCCGATTTATAATGTAGGCTTTTGTTAAACCACATCACATGAGTTACAATGATCGTTTGGTGTACAAGACTTCATTCTATCCAATCTTCCAATTTAGGTGTCGATTCGCTAACTTATCCGAACAGACTCCTTGATAGTCTATTTAGATCATTTATTGATTTAATTAAAAGGACTCTATGGCGGTCTAGTCACACTCATCACAGGATTGTTCATTTGGTCTTACCCTACACATTATAAAATAGACCGTGTGAACTGTGCAAGGAATTGTCTAATTATGGACGCGTACATAATTATGAAATTTAGTGCACAGAAACCCAGTAAGATTTATTATGTGTAAGAACCGATAGTGACAACAATAACAAAATGAGAACAATGTAATGGAGGTACGGTGGACGCACCAATGACGCTTTATATACTTGTATATAAGTATCCCTCTTACATTGCAAGCATGATATTATTAAAGTTACTAGAAGTTCAGAACCCTAACCAATATTGTTCGATCTTTTCAACTTCATGTTTTCAAACTCACACAAGTTTCCTCTAGATAAAATTTCGGGACGAAATTTCCTAAAGTAGGGGAGACTGTAACACCTGTGCCTCCACGGCCATCAAACAAATACCGAACCAATGAAATATTATATTTCATACTTGGGAATTGTAAAAATATGTGTATCATTTGCACATATCAATTTTTGTTCAATTCCAAACTCTAAATCACTTTCTGGAAGGTTATACGCGCACCGATGCGTAAACGTAGCCAGTTTAATGCGACAAATACTCCGGAACATCAACATATACTTAACATACCTTAAATAACCCTTACATAACTTAGAAATAAGTTTTGAAGGCTTTGGTATGGCAAAAACAAGTTAATTCGCTTACAGGGACTAAACTTGACAAACTGCGAAAGTATGCCAATTTGAACTGTAACAAACATTCCGGAACATGACCATAAGTTAAACATACCATAAATATCCTTTACATAGCTTAGAAATAGGCTTTGAGGGGTTCGGTATGCTAAAATAAACTTTTGGGGTCATTCAGGGACTAAAAGCATAAAAAAGTGCACAAGTTTGCATTTTCGCGCATAACTTACGTTCTGAATACATCCGGACATCCAAAAATTTATGTAAGCACTAAAATATTTTATTTTAGTGTTTGGCATAAGAAAAATCCATTCGTCACGCCATTTGGATCATTTTCGCGCTTATGCGCATTTCGTCGTAATTAACCGAACAACGTAACCGTACGGCTAAACAAACCGACACCCGAGATATTTTTGAACACATTTTAAGTTCCCTATACTTTAACTTCATTTTAGAGCTTTGAAATGGGGTTAACGGGGCTTAAACGTGTAAAAAAAACGCATCGAAAACCAAGTTTTGAGGTTGCAGGGACTGAAACTGTAAATCTGCCAAACTAGGTCCTTAAGTAGGGGCCAGATGCAGCAAAACGTTTTTTTTCAGCTTTTAACAGCCCTTAACACTCTCCAAAGGCCAAGTGCCAAGTGTCAAACTCTTATGGTGGATGGCAAATGAGTTACCACAACTTTCCAACAAGTGTACGGCTTAGATCGTGCCCCCTTTTCCAAGAAATGATCCTAACGGTGAACCGAAAACTATAAATACCCACCTCCACCCTTCACTTTTCCTCACAAGAATCTGATCTTATGTGCTCTGAGTTGAAACCTTTGTTTCATACCTGAGCTATTTTGATCTAGATTAGCATTCGGGGACCCTTTGTAAGTGTTCCTTCGTTCTTTTATTGCTTTTCGAGTCCGAAAGTCAAACTTTGTTTGACTTTCTGCGTTGACCAGTTTATGGTCAATGCAAAGTTCGTTTGAACTTCGCAACGTGATTGTAATCAAGATGGTTATAGTCCCTTGTGACTATGCCTAATGATTACCACGTTGTCTAGGGTCGTAAGGGTAAGCGATCTAATAAATCGCTTATACCTTCGAACCCGACCCATTTGGTCGATCATTAGGATCTGACCAAACACATTAGGTGACCATAGTATATAGGGAATAACCTTCCGAGGTTATACCTTATGGTCGCTTCGTTTAAGTAGTTGTATGATAGGTAGTTTATATGCCTTAGGTAAATTACCAAAATACCCCTTTGATGCCAAAATTCATTTTAAACATATGTAACATAACTTTTGACATCTAAACTGATTTGACAGCAATATTAGACATGTTAAGGCATATGTTACTTGTCATAGGACTAGTTAGGCGGTCCAAACGCGTTTTACGCGAACGACGCGTTAAAGTAGCATAAGCTACCTAAACGGGTCGTAATGGGTCACAAACACATAGGTTAAGTTTCGTTTTAGTATGTGGGCTTTGTTAAACCATATTACACGAGTTCCCATACTCTTTTGGTTTACGAACCCTCATTCTATCCGATCTTCCGATTTAGGTCCGGTTTATTAATGTAGTTACCTATATTAGGTGCCGTTTGATTCCGTGATCTCTAGCATTGCTTGGTGGTTATCTTAGGACTTCTGAGCAATCTCAAGTGAGTACATAGACCCCTCTTTTACTGTTTTCCAAAAATTTTGGGGTGGAACACATGTGCCTACTTGTTACCTTCATGCTTTCCATGTTTTCACATCATATACCTGCTATGTTCGTTAGTACATTATAGTACATGATTTCATTACATTTCATGCTATGTATGCCCATTGTGTGCGTACTTAGTACATCATTTTACATTACATTTCATGCTATGTATGCCCATTGTGTGCGTACTTAGTACATCATTTTACATTGCATTTTATGCTATGTATGTCCATTTAGTTCATACTTAGTACATCGTTTTACATTACATTTTATGCTATGTATGTCCATTTAGTTCATACGTAGTACATCGTTCACATCACATCACATGCTATGTATGTTCATCTATTGCATACTTAGTACATTGTTTTCATCACATGCTTACATTTTGATATGATATTTGGTTTGTATAAATGGAACAATACATTCATTAACACCGATCACGCCGTTCGTTAGTAGGTAGTGGTACCATAGGAATTGACAACTCCCGTTCCGGACATCCCGGGTAGGTGGGGATGAAAGGAATGACCGATTTCGATATACATTTACAACAAGATAAACCTTTAATTTGTTTAAGGGTTTATCGCCACAGTCTCAAGGCTTGGATGTATGCATTTTCACAATACCGCATAGATATTTGTATCAGTATAGCATGCACTTCCACAAAACATTGCTTTGATTTAAACCATGTTTTACTTCAATACTTTGTTTTTGTGCATATGGTTTAGTTGATATATTTCACTAGCCATACATATCATTTTGGTTACACATTACATGATTTACATTTGACACATAAACATTATTGGCATTGGTTACACATTACATGATTTACATTTGACACATAAACATTATTGACATTGGTTACACATTACATGATTTACATTCGACATATAAACATTATTGACATTGGTTACACATTACATGATTTACATCTTGACATAAACATTTTGACATACGTTTGGCAATTGGTTTAAACATAGACATCTTACATTGGTGGTTTGTTTGGGTAAGTGATTTGAGTAACGAGGCGTGTGTAATATGATACAAGCATGGTGGATACGCCGCTGGTACTTCCTATATATAAGTGATTGTATGGTATTACATATCGTAGCATTATTTGAATCATTTCAATTTAGACATATAACATTTTATACAAATAACATACTTTTCACAATACATTGTTTTACAAACAACTTATCTTATACAAACTCATTTTTACATGGTTATTCATTTAACCTTACATTTATTTATACATATCATCTGATCTTATCGTTTTTCAATTGATTTACAAAACAAAGCAAATTACAAGGTTCACGACTAAACATTTTCTTAAACATAAGTCATGAATTCTATTTTCACAAAACCTGTGTATCTCACAGGCATTTTTATGCTGACGTACCTATTTTCACATGTGTTTCAGGAGATGATGCATAGGATTGATCAAGATGCACTTAGGCGGACTTGGGCTTTAGTGACAATAAAAGATGCTAGACTAGTTAATTATGTTGTATTTCTTTGATTGTCAAGACATTGTAACAATTTTAATCAATAAAACAATATTTAAATTTCCATGTGTTATGAAACAATGATTCTGTTACAACACTCCCCGACGTTTTCCGCCACGTTTTGTTGTTCTACGTGGTCGGGGTGTGACAATTAGGTTTTAGGATTGTTTTGGTTCTATGTAATAGAAACCGAATCCTTATAGCATCTATCTATCTATCTTCATGGATTGATTCTTGTAGGATGTTTAAAAGTACTGATATTGGAGTCCTTGATTGGATTCATTGTGTGCTTTAATGCGTGTTTACGAGTTGGTACAAGTTGGCGACTTATGTGTTATGTGGTAGTTGTGATTTAGCTAACGAAACGGGTATAACAAAATAAGAACATGGTGGATACGCCGCTGGTACTTCCTATATATAAGTGTTTTTATTTTATTATTCCTGTAGCGTTATCTGGATCACTTTAGGATTTTGTGTATCATTGTTCAATTATCCAAATCTTTGTAGAATCTTCCATATCTCTATATGTTGGGTTCTTAGAAAGATATCTGAAGTATTATCATGACTCATTGGTTTGATTTATATAATACTTACAGAAGTTTTGATTTATTTCAAAACAGTTATTAGTAATCCTCAATTGGATTTCTAATAATATATTAACAAGTTTTTACGATGATATAAACAAGATTACAATGTAAGGCATAAAAATGACTTAGTAATAATCATATTGCCATATACAAACCTATTTTGTCACGAGTTTTCACAATTAAGATTATGTATTGCAAATACTAAATTTTTGCTATTCTTTGGCTTCAAGATTTATTTTCAATTGACAGTTCTCGTAGTGTTAAAGTATTTCAATACCAAATGTTTTTCCATTTACTTGGCTAATAAAACCTATGTATTCGCCAGCATTTTTATGCTGACTGTTTTTCGCATATGTTTCAGGTTTTCGACTGTTTCAAGCATGCAACGCATAGGACTGCATTTGGGCCTTAGACTTCTAAAACAAAAGAACAATTACATGTATTCTTTGTTTGTAAAACGATGTTAATGATATTGAAACAACTTAGTACCAGTAGTTGTGAACAATTTGTAATGTGACTCCCCGATATTTCCGCCGCGTGTTGTTGTATTACGCGATTGGGGTGTTACAGTTGCATCGGGTACAAGAGGAGATAATGGATTTTCGGTAAGCGACGAGTCCCCCCTGTCTTGTGCTTCTTGTAATTCTTCGTAAGGGTTGGTACTGCTCCCATTGACCATGAAATCCTCCAGGAACGTGACACACTTGGTTTCAACAATACGTGTGACATGGGAAGGACAAAAGAAACAATAACCATTTGAATGATTAGGATACCTGATAAAGAAACGAGTAACTATTTTAGGGCCACGTTTCCTTAGGAAAGGATTGTAAAGTTTTTCTTCAGCAATGCAGCTCCATACTTTCATATATTTAAGACTCAATTTCCTTCCTGTCCAAAGTTCATAAGGAGTTTTAAAGATAGACTTAGAAGGAACTCTATTGAATATATGATCAACTTCTTTTATGCTTCAGTCCAGATGAATAATGGTAAATTAGTGTTGGCTAACATATTGAGCACCATGTTCATTACAGTACGGTTTCTTCGTTCAACGATACCGTTCTGCTGAGGTGTACCTGGCATGGTGTATTGGTTCACTATCTCGTGGCCCTTCCAAAACTCATAGAATGGACCAGGAGCTTGACCCACATCAGTACGTCTTCCATAATATTCACCGCCTCTATCGGATCTCACAACTTTAATTTGACGATCTAGTTGTTTTTCAACTTCAGCTTTATAATCTTTAAAAGTTGTAAGAGATTAAGATTTTTGCTTAATGAGATACAAGTACATGTAACGAGAATAATCGTAAATGAAAGTGATAAATAAAGTATGTCTAGTGATGCCAACGATTTGGTAAGGAGCACTAATGTCAGTATGAATGAGTTCTAAAAATTAGAGCTCCTAGTGCCACCTTTCTTATTCAGTGATGTCATTTTACCTTTAAGGCATTTGACAAATGTTCCAAAGTTAGTGAAATCGAGGAGTGGTAAGACTTCATCCTTTATGAGTCGAGTTAATCGTTCTTGTGAGATGTGGCCTAAACGTTGATGCCACAACATGGATGAAGTCTTTAACTCTCGTTTCTGTTTCATCTTTGTGAGTGATTCATTAATATTATATGACAACAAAGATTTCGAAAAATCATCATCTAGTTCTAATCTATAGAGACCACCATCCAGAATTCCTGTACCAGAAACAAACGGAATCATAGAATAGAGAGTTTGCGATGACCATGAGAAACAACAAAACCGTCTATGTCTAACTTTGGTCCTGATACAAGGTTCCGAGTTACCTTGGGAACATATAAGGTATTATTAAGTTTGATGCATAAACCTGTTTTCATAAATAATTGTAAGGTTCCTATGGCCTTCACTTCTAATTCTTGACCATCTCCAAATTTAAGTGTTCTTTAGTTTCTTCCCAACCTCCGGATTGAAAGGAATCCCCGAGTAGAATTTGTCACTGTAACACCTCGATATTTTAGATCGAATACTAGCGTGACACGTGTCTAGAAACCTTCCACATAATTCACAATGTTCAAAGGAAGGATTAAAAATCACAAAAATATTATAATTTTAAAGTTGAAGGGCTAAATCTTCCTAAAAGGCAAGTTTTATAAATTTCTGAGGTCCCTTACGGACAGCAAGAACATACTCTTATGGTCTGTAAGGATGTTTAAAATGTTATGCACACCTGAGGTCCTTTATGGACCGTAAGCCATATCCGTTGCGGTCCGCAAGGGGTACGCTGACAGCAAAACAATGGCTGGCAGCACCCTGCTGCATATCTTGCCACCTTTCAAGAGATCTTGCCACACTCTACCTTCTTTAGACACCTCACTTGCCACTAATCTTGTTCTTAGATCATGTGCTAACACTAGGCATCATTTCATGCTTCATGATCAAGTATAAATAGGTTAGCTTGGTTCACTTGGTTCACTTTCCATTCACACCACTTCTTTCTCATTCTAAATCTTCTTATGGAGCTTGCTTCCATATTGGAAGCCTCCTTCTGAGTACCTTAAGTGTTCTTCAACGCTAGTAAGTGCTATTTCTAGTCTATTTCATTATTAGGCTAGTTATTAGCCGAAAGTCAAGTAAATTGACTTTTGTTTTGACTTTCGGTTATGACCATTTCGGTCAAGCCAAAGTTCGAATTGAACATGGCTACATGATTGTTTTAATGAAGATGTTAATCCTTTCTGATGGCATCCTCTAAAGATCATGTTAAGTAGGCAAAATGACGAGTCAAATTTATATTAAATAAATAGTCAAAAACGTAAACTTTGCAAATTATGCTAGATAAGTTTCTAAGTATCAAAACCTTAATTTTTGACATTATATCAGTTTATAAAACATGTTAGGACATGTCTAATCATGCTCAACTTGTCATTTCTTGTTTAGAGCTCATTTCGTAGTCAAAAGTCAAACAATTGACTTTTTTCTTTGACTTTCGATTCTGACCTGTTTGGTTGATGTCTGTCGTTAAGGACATGCAACAACCTATTTAAACTACTAGTATAGAATAAGCAGGGTATCAAACCAAAGGAGGATTGTGGAAATTGTATGATGCCAAGTGTTGATTAACAACTACGAAAACAATAAACTATTGATTTGATTTTGATTGATTGATTGCTAACAATGGAAAAGAAATAAGATTGTATTCAATAAGAGATTGAATGGTTCCTCCAGAATTTTGGTTTTGCAGTTAACAACAATTATATGTATAATCGAACACTTACATAGACATAAGGGGACTAACCTAATAAACTAATTGTGATAACCAAAGACTAAGTACTCTGGTCAATACATAACGAGAGGTTATCTAGTGGTTACCAATCACAATTACCAACCCTAATCCTATAAAGAATATATCCCAATTACTAGAACTCTCGGGAATCGAATGATCAAAGAATAAGGTTAAGTAAATGCAATCGATTACAATTAATTAACTAAATCATAAGTGAAAAACATTGAATGCTTAGATCACTAAGTCAAACGATTGTCACCAAACACATAAAATCTGTTAACTTACAAAAACCCTCCATCCGGAGGAAACAAAAAAGAAGTTTAGCCGCTCATCTCACAAGTGAAATCGCCAAAAGTTTGATAAACGGATGAGATGATGATCATGGTTGATGATTCGGTAGAAGGAATGATGGACTGAAGGTGAAAAACCTTGAACTTGGAGCTCCAAGAATGCCTAAGATCGTCCTTAGAATTCAAGATAATGAATGCCTCCTTTACAAAACCCTAATATCCTTTAAAAACCTTGAATTTCGCGTTTTTCCGTCATGGGAACCGTAAGCTACGGTTGGTGAACCGTAAGCTATGGTTCACATGTTCTGATTCTTCTATCAGCCCAACCATAACCAACGGTTGGTGAACCATAAGCTACGATTCACACATTATGGTGACTTTTGGCCAAAAACCCCCAACCGTAAGCTACGGTTGGGCAACCATAAGCTACAGTCGTGAATCACATCCCTTTTCTTCTTCACTCATGACTTTCAGCAAATGACAATTTGGACCCTGTACTTTGTCTCCAAATGTTTCCTTCACATTTTAGCTTCAAACAACTTTCATAAAGTACCAAATCAGTCCCTGAACTTTGCTCTTTCACACTCCTTGCATCTTCAAGCCTTTTTTCTCACCCGAATAAGTTCCAACTTCAAACCAAAAGCTGCAATGATCCTTCCAACGCGTTCACTTCATCTTTAACCACTTTAACTTCATCAATTTACGTACTTTACCTGCAAAACAACAGTTTCTTGTAGTTATCTTATTCCACAGAAGTAAACACATAAACGCATACAAAACTCACAAAATAAGCACATTCAAGCTCGGGTTTCACCATCTCCATCACAATTTTGATGTCTGTCGTAACGAACATACAAAAACCAACTAAACTGCGTAGATAGGATAAGTCGGATATCGAACTAGAGGAGGATTGTGGAAAGTGTCACGATGCTAAGTATTGATTAACTACTACTGAATTGGAAAGTTGTTTGATTGATTATTAAAATTATCTAAATTAACAAACAAACAAAATGAGGTTTGAATCAATAAGAGAGAAAGTGGTTCCTCCAGATTTCAGGTTTTAAGTTAGCCTTAACTATGTGTTTAATCGTGACACCTACATAGATATAAGTGTTAAACTTGATTAACTAATTGTGATAATCAACGACTAAGTACTCCGGTCAATACATAACGGGAGGTTATCGAATGATTATCAATTACAATTACCAACCCAAATCCCATGACAAATATATCCCAATTACTAGAACTCTCGGGACTTGAATGCTTAGAAATCAAGGTTTAAATAAAATGGAATTGTTTACAACCAATAAATCAAATCAAAGGTGAAAAGCATCGAATGCTTAGATCACCTAGTCAAAACGAATATAGCAAACACATAGTATCATCTAACTTACAAAAACCCTCCATCCGGAGGAAACCAAGAAAGTTTAGCCGCTCATCTCACAAGTGAAATCACCAAAAGTTTGATAAACGGATGAGATCATGATCATGGTTGATGATTCGGTAGAAGGAATGATGGACTGAAGGTGAAAAACCTTGAACTTGGAGCTCCGAGAATGCCTAAGATCGTCCTTAGAATTCAAGATAATGAATACCTCCTTTACAAAACCCTAATATCATTTAAAAACCTTGAATTTCGCGTTTTTCCATCATGGGAACCGTAAGCTACGGTTGGTCAACCGTAAGCTACGGTTCACATGTTCTGATTCTTCTATCAGCCCAACCATAACCTACGGTTGGTGAACCATAAGCTACGGTTCACACATTCTGGTGACTTTTGGCGAAACAGCCCCAACCGTAAGCGACGGTTGGGTAACCATAAGCTACGGTCATGAATCACATCCCTTTTCTTCTTCACTCATGACTTTCAACAAATGACAATTTGGTCCCTGTACTTTGTCTCCACATGTTTCCTTCACATTTTAGCTTCAAACAGCTTTCATAAAGTACCAAATCAGTCCCTGAACTTTGCTCTTTCACACCCCTTGCATCTTCAAGCCTTTTTTCTCACCCGAATAAGTTCCAACTTCAAACCAAAAGCTGAAATGATCCTTCCAACGTGTTCACTTCATCTTTAACCACTTTAACTTCATCAATTTACGTACTTTACCTACAAAACAACGATTTCTCATAGTTATCTTATTCTACATAAGTAAACACATAAACGCATACAAAACTCACAAAATAAGCACATTTAAGCTCGGGTTTCACCCTCTCCATCACATTCCCACACTTACCTTTGCTTGTCCTCAAACAAACCAACCAGAACTAATCATCATAGCAACAACACCTCTAAACCCCTTAACCGATTCAACCTATTAAGTTCCCAAGTCATACCCGTCCCATAGACTAACACATTCGAGATTGACAGTCTGACAAGTAAACCATGCAACTTAAAAATTCAAGACTTGTCTGTAGGATCGATTTGGGACCCGAAAGAGTCAATCAGAAGAGTTTATCTCTAAACGAAAGGCGGAAACAGACGTGTAGAGTTCAATTCAGCTAGATTTACACAATAAACTGTTGTATCATTGATTTAGAAGACGTTTACAACCTGACAACACTTCGGCAGCACTTCGTTGCTCTGGCCGGAAAGTTACAAATGATGAAAGTTTGAAGGGTATTTATAGACTAGGACCCTGACCGTTTGAAGGTGACACACCACCCTTCAAACGGTTACATTCAAACGGACAACTCATTCAAAATGTTACAACTTCAAACGGTCACCTAATTTTACATCAAACAAACCATCCTTTTTGTCTTCATGTGCCCATGATGCAATAGGTGATGTCATGTATGTGATGTCATCATCAATGATGATGACATAATTCTTGTTCCGAACCGCAACGAACCCGAGACTCGATATAAGACGAAGACGGCAGATGTATGCACCAACAGACTCCCCATCAGATGTTGACGAGTCTTAAGTGTCGAGTCTTTGCATCTTCAGTCTTTATCAGTCCTCTCGAACTCTTTGAAGTGTCTGACGTTGTAAGAATCCTCAAATCTTTATCTCCTTTTTCTCTTCAGCATCAACAGACTCCTCACGATCAATCTCTACTTGGATGTCTTCAGACTCCCCCTTTCAATATGCTGGGATCGCAGTCTGGCTTGTTGAAATCACATAGTCTTCAGGTATCGGAACCTGGCACTCTATCTTCAGGTTCAAGATCGAAACCTGGCTACACCTGCACATTCTTAACCCAGAAATAAATTTCACAAATTTAACATTTAACAAATTTATAAACTCAGATTCTCTCTCAAATTAAACCAGCATGATTTATCAATGATAAATTCTGATGAACCATTTGCAAAAATTAATCATTTTTCTTTTTCAAAACACATTCTCCCAAACCATGTGTTCATCATGTCTAGCACTTAGAATTTTGAAAATCAGCTCTCCAATATCAGTTGTCAAAAATCTTTTTGAATTTTTCAAAAATTTTGCTAAAACACACTGAAAATCTTTTTGGATTTAGAGATATTAAGAAATGCAGTAAAGAAATATTTACAGACAATATTTTTGTGAGTTTGTGTAAGAGGATCATATCAGTTTTTGAGACAAATCACCAACACCGTTAAGCTTTAATCATTTTAAGTTCTAAACGATTCACTTAGATTGTCAGTATACTTGATCCACTTTAAATTTTCACACAAAGTTCAACTGCTTCGAGATACGATTTTAATGTCTTAGATACTTAAACTTAATCGCGTGTCCCACCTCAGAATATACTCCCGTATCCAGATCCCAATATTCAGTCTTACAGGTAAATATGACACAAATGATATTTGTAGGGGAATAAATTATGATCGAAATCGTGAGAGCTCAGGTCAGAACTACCGTTCAGCAGAGAGATCACGAATCGACTTTTGGGTGTGTCCCCTTTAGAGGATCTTTTTTACAACAGCATTGCTAAGCAATTTTATTGTCTTATCATATATGCTGAGGGTGATGCTATGTTTCAAGCATTGCAAAAGGTATTATTCGAGGACTAGGTCAGAACTTCCATTCAGCAGAAGTCCAGGAATAATACCCCAGATATCACTGAGTATAAAGACCTAGTATATCAGAAAAAGGAATCTTTCAAACGAGATTTCGGGGGTTACCCATATATCCAAGAGATGTTTCCCCACGATATAAGCAAGTTTGAAATTTAGGTTTATATCTCGTCACAATCTACTAAATGTGCAAAAACCTACTGGCATATCATCAGTGAGACCGTTTATTTCATTTTTACTTTCCATTTCTTTAGCATGTTGTGACAGTCTACTGATGTACTATCATTTCCTCTATTTCACAACAAAAACTCATTTTTGATTTTATCATGTTTTTGTATTTTTCAAATTTTCTAATGTTTTTGGATTTTCTAAAAAAACTTACTCCCCCTAAAATGCAAACACATTTCAGGAAATTTGAAAACAAATTTTGATACTCTACATGTACAGTTTGTTTACTTAACAAAAATTGACAACCGACATCAAATCGCTTCAATTCGCCATCCACTTGGCATAAACAATCAGAACTCCCCCTTACACAAAACTATTTTCTCATTAAAATTTCAAAACACTTAAGTTTGTTTTAACCAAAATGATTTTTCCAGAAAATAAGTTTTGTTAAATTTACCACTTGTAAAGTTAGGGGTTTGGTTCATCATATTGTCCATTCAATCACTTGTATGAGGATTACATCAAGTTCAAACTAATGACCTTGAGTAATCACTTTGTCAGAATCAACCTCTTACCACTTGTAAGTATATCCAAAACATTTAATCACATGTAGGAATAAATCACCTACACAAACCATTTTACCAATCAAAATGCCGATTCCTGCTTCGCACTTACCAACCCGGAAGCTCCGGCAATTCACAATTATCCTGTAAAAATTCAACTATTTTTAAGATTCAAACACACAATCATTTACTAAGAAAGATGCCGATTCCTGATCCGCGATTACAAACTTGGGATCTCCGGCAAAGTCCTAAGACTTCAAGGGAATAGAATTTCCACCCAAGTCTTTTCAGACTTGAGGGTTTTCAATTCTTGCTCAGTAGGGTTATATGTTGCCTTTTTAGTTGCATAGAAATCTTTAATCCCCTTTGCTTTCCCATTAAGCATTTTCCCAAAAAATTTCTTAACATTTCCATTGAAAACTTTTTCAACATCAAATTCCTTTTTATCAGAAAAGAATTGATTTGAAATCTCAACCTTACCAACCTTTTGCTTAATCTTTTCAAATGTCAATGATGGAAATTCATCATCATTCACTGAAGATACAAAATTTACCTCTTTTACCTCACCTTGTGGCTCTTCTGGCTTTGTGGAACCAAAATCATCGCCGACTTTCTCTTCAAGCTTCTTGACAACCCACATTTGGTTATCTTTTGCTTTCTTTTTGTAAAAATTCTTTTTAGAACATTCACCAACCTCATAAGTTGAATTTTCAAACATTTTGAATTTTTCGGTTGGTGGTTCAACATCAACAACTATTTCTTTCAGTTTTTCAGAAACTCCCTGTTTAGTCTTAGCATTTTTCGGACAGTTCCATGCAATGTGACCAGCTTCATTGCATTTGAAACAGGTTCGAGTCTCTTTAGGATGAAACACTCCAGTTCCATTCCTTTTCTTTTCATCAAGAAACTCCTGGTTTGATTGTCTCCAGAAAGGTTTCTTCTGTTCCTCCTCAGCACTTCCAACTGAAACAAATTCTGTTTTTGTTTTAGAATTTTTCTCATTTTTATAATTTTCTAGTGGAATAAAACCTAATCCTTTCTTTTTGTAGCTATCATTATGGTTTGGTTTCTTTTGAAAACCAGAACCAGAATTGTAACCCTTTTTCTTGTTTAATCGTTGTTGTACTCTTGAAGTGTATTTTTTAGGTTTTCCATTAAGATTTAAATCTTTTATTTCAGAAATCTTAATTTCTGTCATTTTGAAAACCTTTTTGATCATTTCAAATCTAACACTTCTTATTGGAAACTCTTTGTCAGAATATAATTTGTCAGAATCATTTAAAGTGTATGCTACTTCAAATGTTTCATCATCCAAATTTGCTTTTGATAACAAAAACTCTTTACTGTATTCCTGTTTAACTGACGACTTTGGACTGTTGACCGACGAACTCGACCCTCCAGACTTAGACTTTGACTCAAACTCCTCATCAGTATCCAACACCTGATCGACCACCTTTTTGATTAACTCAGACTCATGATCAGTGTCAGACGATGTGAAAGTGACATCAATGTTATCTGGTAAATCATCAGTTGTATCGGTTTTTAGCTTTATATTGACTGCTTTTTCGACTTGCTCCTTATTTGGTTTTCTGGGAGAATAACCTTCCCAGATCGGAGGCGGACACTTGTTATATCTAACACTCGGTTTCTTACCAGTATCCTTCTTCTTTGTCTTCTCATCTTGAAAAGCTTCCATACCTGCAACAGTCGGATAAATTCTATCAATAAGATAATCAGAACTAGAATAACTCTGCAATAATCGTCTGATTCTCTCATTTTCTATCTTTTCAGTTTCCAATTCTTGCTTCCACTTAGCACTTTCTTCGATGTAGAAGTTTATAGCTTTCTGTTTTGTCATCATCACAGCATTCATCATCGTTAACGCTTGTTCTCTTTCAGAATTTGTCATTTGAAGACCAGTTACTGTTTTGTTCAAGACATCATAAGATTCTTTCACATAGTTGAGATTGAACAATAACTGTTCCTTCATCTTCTCAAATTCAGCTATCTTCTCTTCTTTTGCTGCATATTCCTTGCATGATTCCAAACACTTCAAGCAAGGTTTAATGACTTCCACAATCTTTTCAACTTCTATGATTTTTTCAACTTCAACCACCTTTTCTGCTTCATGTATCTTTTCTGGTTCAACAATCTCCTCAGCAACACTTTTTACTTCTTCATTCTGAACAGCTTCCTTTGTGTGATCACCACTTTCAGACTTCTGTTTCATTTGTTCTTTTGCAGCTTGTTTCTCTTTCAGTTTTTCCAAGCGACCTGCAAAATAAAAATGAAAACTTTCAGGAGATAGATGAGATTTTGCAATATTAATATGTTTTTCTTCTTCATCATCACTACTGCTGTCATCAGTTGGTGACTGATCAAACTGTACAGATTTTTCAGAATTATCATCCGATGAACCAGAATCAGATGGTGTTTGATCAAAAACAATTTCTTTTTCTGAAGTGTCATCTGAGCTTTGTGAGCTTTCATCTGCACTCTGTGAGCTTTCATCTGATGCAACATACTTTACAGTTTCACCAATAGATTTCATCCATGCAGTAAACATATCAGGTTCTTTCACTATTTTTGCAATGAAAGCTTTAAAATCTCCTTTTCGTCTACAAACATATCCCAGCTGAAGCCTTCAGGTAGCCTCTCATCATCTTGATCGACTATGCATGCTTTGCTATCAGGAGATATATAATTGTTCCAGTTAAAATCCACCACGCACGCTCTTTTTGAATCCTCGATTCTTCTACCATGAGCCACCTGTGGTTCTTGTTGTTGACCAACTTGCTGGTAAATGGCTTTCCGGTAGTAATCGTCTTTTCCAAACGGATTTTGAGCTCCACTAGCTTCCCTGTTCTTGCATTCCCGTTTGAAATGGCCTTTCTCCCTGCATCGAAAACAAGTAACTTTAGATTTATCAAAACCTAAAGTAGAAACGTGTGCATCAAGAAAGTCATTTCTCCCGGTAATCAGCTTGAACTTTTCAGCACGTCTAAGAACGCTAGCTAGACACCATTTGATGTCCATTAACTCCATTTCTTTGGCGTCTATCTGATCGTAATCCTCCTTTGTAAGCATAGGATTTCCGATCCGCCCTGCAACCAAACCTTCATAAGAAAGTAACACAGAACCAAGTAAAGCCATGTGATCCTTCGCAATCTCTTCAGAAAAACTTTGACCATCTGGAAGATTCAAGGCAATATTGCATTGTATCACATAACCACTTCCACTTTTAGTACTTTGAGAACTGAAACTTGAAGTTGGGCTCTTTGGATTAACACTCGGGTATGAAGAGAAACCACTACTACTTTTAGGACTTTGATCAACATTTTCAGTAGAATCTCCAGCACTAAATGCAGTTTGTATCTTTGGGCTTCTTTCAATTTCTGGAACACTGCCTTTGTAGTACATTTTTACATCCTGTTGACCACTTGGACTGTTCATCCTCGCAATTTTCTGCTGTTCCAAATCTTGACCCTCAATCTTCTCGATAAACTGAGAAATCGTTAACCCATCATAAACCCCAGTGTTTTTCAAGATCATCAAGTAAGTACCCCATTCCTTTTGCGGTAACGCATCAGCCAACTTGTCTACCCACTCTTCACGATCCTTTTTTATACTAAGCATCGACATGGATCGCACCAAGTGGCAGTATCTTTCAATTAGCTTCTTTGTATCTTCCCCAGGAAAACTTGTAAACATATCAAATTCTTTCTTGAGCAGTGCTTTCTTGCTCTTGATCATATTCTCACTACCCTCAAACTTGACTCTAAGAGCATCCCAAATTGATTTTGAAGTCTTGTCATGTTGAAGTAACACAAAAATGTCTTCTTTGATAGCTTGTTGAAGTAGACTAATCATCATCTTTTCTGCTCTGTACATATTAAGTTCTTCATCACTAAACTCAGATATTGCTTTATCAACTTTCAGATCAGTCTGTGGTAAAACATATTTCTTCAGAATGCACTCCCAAGATCTGAGATGGTTAGCTTGAACCCAGTTTTCGAATCTGTCTTTCCATCCGTAGTATTCTTCTATGCTCATCAGTTTCGGGGGTTTTTGTAACGTTCCGGTCTCGTTTTCCAAATTCATGTTCCGAGCAATGGAAGCCGGAGTAGTCGGAGTAGCAAACGCGTTGTAGAAATCTTCACTCATTTTTCAAATTCAAAGCTTCACAAATACAAAGTTTCTTGTTTCAAAAACTACTGATCTCTAATGAGTTGTATCACCTTGTAAAATACCTGACAACAAACAAGCAAACGATCAGTTTAAATGAACTGAATGAAATCAATCTAAGACTCGTGTCGAAGACTTGCGGATTTGTTTCAAAGTTGTAGAAGTGAAATCGCTGAATGAATGGGCCTCAAACTTCAATATCCCGTCAATACTTTGGGCCACAACCAAGATGAAATAACATGGGCTGACACTATGACTTGAGCCGAAAACAACATATATTCACACAAATTGCTGATTGGACCACAAACTCTTTTTAATCTGATTGGACCTTGAAATGTATGTAGTGGACTGATGTAAAATATTTATCACATTTAAACCTTGACCAAATTACTCACATGACCAACTGACACACATCCACTTAGCCAACAAACTGCCGACAACTTTTAGTACAAACTTGATTTTATTGGACCTTGAACTCCACTAAACCGAACATATTAAGTACCCAACATAAATCTATTTGACCTCAACCTACTGATCACATGCAACTAACCAACTCCAAATGAATTCACGTGATGATGCTTGATCGACAATCCAAAATCACATGCTATTTCTTGAACTAAGCACTCACATGTGACCGACTGACATTCTCAAATTCAATGTTACACAATATTTGATGAACTTTCACAAAACTTTTCAAATGGGAACCATGTTTCAAATGGTCATGTCAGCTTCAAACGGTCAGGTGCAAATTTCAAACGGTCAGGTGCAGATTTCAAACGGTCAGGTGCAAATTTCAAACGGTCAGGCAATTTTCAAACGGTCAGGCAGTTTTCAAACGGAAAGGTGCATTTTTCAAATGGTCAGGCCAGTCTTCGTTCAAACGGACACCAGTTTTCAGTCCATTTTTACCACTTTTACTTCGAATTTTAAGCTGAAACTTTCAAGGGTTTGTTAAAATACAATTACGCACACATTGTAAAAGTTTTAGCCGATTTTATCCGTGAAAACTTGTTCAGTTTTGAAAAGAAGGTGTAGAAGATAGAAAAAGCAACTGAATTGGTATGAACTCTTCCTCCTGAGCTCTGATACCACTTGTAGGATCGATTTGGGACCCGAACGAGTCGATCAGAAGAGTTTATCTCTAAACGAAAGGCGAAAACAGACGTGTAGAGTTCAATTCAGCTAGATTTACACAATAAACTGTTGTATCATTGATTTAGAAGACGTTTACAACCTGACAACACTTCGGCAGCACTTCGTTGCTCTGGCCGGAAAGTTAGAAATGATGAAAGTTTGAAGGGTATTTATATACTAGGACCCTGACCGTTTGAAGGTGACACACCACCCTTCAAACGGTCACCCCTTTCAAACGGTTACATTCAAACGGACAACTCATTCAAAATGTTACAACTTCAAACGGTCACCTAATTTTACATCAAACAAACCATCCTTTTTGTCTTCATGTGCCCATGATGCAATAGATGATGTCATGTATGTGATGTCATCATCAATGATGATGACATAATTCTTGTTCCGAACCGCAACGAACCCGAGACTCGATATAAGACGAAGATGACAGATGTATGCACCAACATTGTCTATCTAAACCGAACATGTTTACAATTAGACACATGCTACACACCCCTCATAATATACTCTCCTCTCATGTTAATATCTAGACTAGCGTGTAATGAGCAAGTATATAAACACTCAAATAAGCACACATGAAATCCTGCAATCACAGGCTTGTATGACAATCACACCTCCACTGTATCATCTAACACGGCACATATCAAAAAGACTTTTTCGGTGTTGGGCTTAGGCGAAGGTAGGAAAATTTTTTGGTTTCTTTTTCTTTTCTAAATGGCTCATAAACAATAACCAAACCGTGATAACTTATTTAAACACAAACTTTGGGTTGAATTCTACCCAAACAACTAAACCATCATTCAACACTCTTCTTTTTATTCTTTTCTTTTTCATTTTTTCATATATATATATTTTTATTTTTTTTATTTTTTTTCATAACAATATCATCACGGTCGGTTTTTCACAATAAACTAGGGGTGTGCATGGGTCGGTTTTGACCAAAAACCATAACCATAACCGTGATGTCGGTTATTGGATAACCATAACCATAACCGATCGGTTATGGTGGTTATGGTTATTCGGTTTTGATGGTTATAACGGGTCGGTTATGGGTTGTTAACCGTGTATTTAGCTTAGCTAAAAATAGCTTAAGTTTTTTTAACATGGAATATATTGTTATTGCATATTTGTATATATTAGTATATTACATAGTATTAAAAAATACATATAATCTATAATATTAATACCAATGGCAATTATTATCGAATATTCAAATAAAGTGATATGATACATTCCATAAATTCAAATAAACATTCAACTAAAAGCACAAAATAACATGAAAAACCAGTAAGTACTAAAAATCTTTAGTCAAAAACATCAAATATTAAAAATATGGTGAAAATCCTACAAATATTTATTACATGTCGGTTCGGTTCGGTTATGATGGGTATGGAAAAAAGGATAACCATAACCGACCCGCTACTTTCGGTTTTCAAAAAAATCATTAACCGACCCACCGGTTTTTTATTTGGTTCGGTTTCTTCGGTTTGGTTTTGTCGGTTAATTCGATTATGGTTCGGTTAATTTGGTTTTTTGCACACCCCTACAATAAACAATAGGCGGACAAACGAAAGGTAGTTAGGCTCAACAGGGCTACTAAGGGAAATTAGTGGATAACAACACAAGAAACACAAACACCAAAAGTGTAATGGATATCCTAATGCCTTTATGACGTACGTGCACATGTCAAACCCACAATCTCAGCATGTATCAAATCACACAAGTTCTAACACAGAACAACATATAGCCTGCACTCAACAATTGAATTCATCATATAATGTATCCTATCCATCTACAGGCTCAAGATCTCACCAAGAAAAGGTAAAAAGGTTGACGACATGTAGCATATGCAATTAAAACATGTTACCCCTAGGTAGACATCTCTTTTCAACTCGTTTTCTATAAAACACTTGTCAAGCCTACTTTGATGAAACTTAAAGGGACAACCATGACAAGAGACTAGTCTAGTCTACTACCGGTAAGTAATCCATTAGTGATTGAAACTTTAGGTTTTTTTTTATCCAATTAGCATGCTTAAGGCGATGAAAAATTTTTAAAATTTTAAAATTTTTTCACTTTTCATCGATTTCAGCCACTTTCAATCTCTTCATCCCTGTCATCCTTCTCGGGCTTCCACATCCCCACACTTGGGATACATTGTCCCCAATGTATGGTGCTTTTAAAACATAAGCCCGGTAAAACAACCAACTACCCTCAATGAGCGGCTAACTCATAACAAAACAAACAAACACATCCCCTAAACAAAAAAAAGTTTAAGCACCACCAAATACATGAAAACAAATAAAACACATGATAGATAAACACATGCACCTGATCATGTGTCTGTAATAATGCGGCTGTTGTGCTTTAACCGGAATAAACACATTCCATAGCTTCTTTGATATCTCACCGGGGATGTTGCAAAACATCCCCACACTTGAATAATAGCATCCGTGATGATTAAATCGAAGAAACCTGTCAAAACACAACATACCAAACGAACCAAACCAAAATACAATACTCTACATCATCGGGCTGCCTCTCGAGAGAGCTAAGTTTTAGGTCTTCAGCCAGACCGTACCTGATGTTCAAGGTGGTTCAGATGCACGCTTACCTCCCCACTTGTTTCCATACATCTCCATCCAGTCTTTCGGAAGAGTTATAGCTTCACTTCGATCGAGGTTATGATCCAGTTGATCACCCCATCTACACCCGCCATCAGGTGGTTTCCTCTCATTAGCTCTCTTTCTCGGACTTGCCTTATCCGCATGATTTCTACCATTTGTTAAATCAGACCTGCAAAAATTACCTCCACTCGAACCAATCTCATTAGTAGCACCTGTGGAACTTACATCTTCCAGAAGATCATAAGCAATAGATTTTAAAAATACATTCAAATACAGCTTACAATTCTTGTAACTTAGAATTACCATCCTGTTCCTGCAGTCGATTTGTGCATTTGCTGTATACAAGAACGGGCGACCCAAAATTACCTGCGGTTGTGCGTAGGTCAGTGTGGGTGCATAATCAACTACCATAAAATCGACCGAGTAATAGAACTCGCCGAGCTGGATCACCACAACCTTTACAACCCCTCGGGGTTGCTTTGATGCGTGTCGAGTGTGATAGGTTTTTATGTATATTTTAAGCCCTTTTTAACACTTTAGCCAAGTTTTAAATTTATAAAACATGATATTTTACTAACACTAAACACACATATGGGCAAGTGCACCCATCGTGAGCGTAGTATAGCGTTGGAAAGATACCGAGGTCGTCCAAGGACACAAGAGCTTTTAGTACTGATTTATCCTCAACGTCTAATCAAATCAAAAAGTTAGAAAAACGTTTTTCAACATGAAAATAAAAACCAAAAATGCTGAAAATAAAAATAAAATAAAAACAGATAGACAAGATGAATCACTTGGATCCGACTTGCCTTTAGTGTAACCTTTGATGCTTTCCGCACTTTTGCACTTTTTAAGAGATTATCTTAGTTATAGTAGTAGGCCTCTCTTTTGAAGGTGACATTACCCTCAACCTAGTAGTTTGAGTCAGCAGGGATACAATCCTAAAGGGTTGGATTATTGGAAGATAATTAATTAAGTTATTAATGCGTAATGTGGTAGGCCCCCCTTTTGAAGGTGACGTTGCCCTCGGCTAAGTGGTTTGAGTCAGCAGGGATACAATCCCAAGTAGTTGGGTTAATGTATTAATAGTAGTTTACATATGAGGGGATCAAGCCATTCGCACCCCCGCCATCCAATACCAGTGGGTATTGAAGGAGGTCCTAATAAGCTTAACCCAGGTCCTTGCAGGATCTATACACTGAACAAGGCAAGAAACTTACCAAACCATTCCCTTAACCCCCGACCAGGTAGCCAACATATCTCCATATAGACCGTGGAGATATGAATGGTGTAAATCTTTTATTTTATATAGACAGTAAAATAACGCCAAGACACCACGGACAAATGATAAGGAAGTTTCACCTTCAACATAAGAAACTAGTTATTAAAGTCATTAATACAAAACCAAATAAAAAGTGCGAAAAGATTAAAAAACAAAAGTATTACACTAAATGCTTGTCTTCACCAAGCGATGTAAGAGACTTAGGCAAACATGGCCTTTCATTGTCAAGAACTCTTACTAACAATCTTGGATCCCGAGACTACTACACACACTCTATGATGGATGATGGTGGTGGATGTGGGTGTTGTGTTGGTGGTGGAGTGTGGGTGAAGTGGGAGAGAGGTGGTTTGTCAAGGGATGCCTTTGAAATGACACAAGCACCCCTATTTATAGCCTGCATAGAAGCCCAGACACGGCCCCGTGTCCGGTGGGCACGGCCCCGTGTGTCATACCCCGACCACGTAAAACAACAAATCATGGCGGAAACGTCGGGGAGTGTCGTAACAGAATCATTGTTTCACAACCATGGATTAAATAATTTCGTTTTATTTAATTATTGAACTCATTGTTTTATTACAAATCAGATAAATACAAATATTATCTTTCAAGTTTTAAAGTCGCTAAGGCACGAGTCCATCCTATGTATAGCATGCATCAACAATCATCACATAACAGCACCTGAAACATGTGTAAAAATAGGTATGTCAACATAAAAATGCCTGTGAGATACATAGGTTTTATTATAATTAGATTCATGACTTATGAGTTTAAAGAAAAATATTTAATCAAAAATAGTCATGAACCTTAAAATATTTTCTTTTATAAATCATACTAAAATTTATAAGAAATCAGATGATAAAACAGAATAATACATAAATAAATAATTAAGTAAAATGAGTTTATATAAAACATGTTGTTTGTAAAACAACATTTTGATAAAAAGGTTTGTAATATATATAAAAATATACTTTGGTTTAAGAAAGTCGAATAAGTAATATATTAAAATATATTTCAGTTCCAAAATCGTTAAAATAGTATATTAAATATACTTTAGTCGTCAAAATAATAATTTTCAGTAGTATATTAAAAGTATACTTTTGGTTTTATTAATAACATATTAAACTATGTTTTGGGTTTTATAAATAACATATCAAACTATGTTTTAATATTTAACAAAATATATGTTGGTTTTGTACAATATCACCCATGAGAGCATATTAAGCTATACTTTTGGGAGTATAAAAAAGTATACAACAAATATGTGATTTAAGAATTCAACCAAACCTTAGTGCATCAAACTACACCAATTGAGACTATAGAAATACCACAAAGGCAATCTCTATTTGGATAAAAATATCAGTTTCTGACATTCCATGACAACAGGAATAGGGTGTCTAATCCTATAGCGCTATATCATACTACCAATCGGTTGAAACCATGAACATAACAATTAGGTACACATGCTTAACCCCAAAACATTGAAAACAGTAAAAGAGGGGACTATGTACTCACTTGAGAGTTCCTAGAAGTCTTGAACAACTACCAAGCAAGCTAGAGGGATCACGGAAATCAAACGGCACCTAATATAGGTAGCTACATAAATAAACCGGACCTAAATCAGAAGATCGGATAGGATGAGGTCTCATAAACCAAATGAGTGTGGGACCTCATATGATATGGTTTAACAAAGCCTAGATACTAAAACGAAACCTAACCTATGTGCTTACGACCCATTTAGGTAGCTTACGCTACTTTAACGCGTCGTTCGCGTAAAACACGTTCAGAACGCCTAATTTGTAACACCTGTGCCTCCACGGCCATCAAACAAATACCAAACCAATGAAATATTATATTTCATACTTGGGATTTGTAAAAATATGTGTATCATTTGCACGTATCAATTCTTGTTCAATTTCAAGCTCTAAATCGCTTTCTGGAAGGTTATACACGCACTGATGCGTAAATATAACCAGTTTAATGCAACGAACACTTCGGAATAGTGAAATAGGCTTAACATACCTTAAATAACCTTTACATAACTTATATATAAGTTTTGGAAGGTTTGGTGTGGTGAAATCAAGTTTAATCGCTTACAGGGACTAAAGTTGACAAACTGCGAAAGTATGTCAATTTGAACTGTAACAGACCTTCCGGGACATGACCATAAGTTAAACATACCATAAATATCCTTTAGATAGCTTAGAAATAGGCTTTGAGGTGTTCGGTATGCTAAAATAAACTTTTGGGTCATTCAGGGACTAAAAGTGTCAAAAAGTGCACAAGTTTGCATTTTCGCGCATAACTTACGTTCTGAATACATCCGGACATCCAAAAAATTTATGTAAGCACTAAAATATTTTATTTTAGTGTTCGCCATAAGAAAAATCCATGCGTCGCGTCATTTGGATCAGTTTCGCACTTTCGGGACCAGATTCGATGTATTAGCCGTTGTTTAATTCACAACCACACATTCTAACAATGCTTAGTCAGCGGATAAGGATGGAATTTAGGCACCATGACATTTCAACACATGTATGGATGGAATTTAAACACCTAAACACCATGACATTTCAACACATGTATGGATGGAATTTAAACACCTAAACACCATGACATTTCAACACATGTATGGATGGAATTTAAACACCTAAACACCATGACATTTCAACACATGTATGGATGGAATTTAAACACCTAAACACCATGACATTTCAACACATGTATGGATGGAATTTAAACACCTAAACACCATGACATTTCAACACATGTACGGATGGGATTAAGGCACGTTTTCCATGAAACGATCTTAACGGTTAGGGTATTCCTATAAATACCCCATACCCCCCATTGCTAAAATCACTAGAAACTTGATTTGAGAAACTCTAAGTTGAAACATTTGTTTCATACCTGAGATTTTTGAATCGAGTTTAGCATTCGGGGACCCTTCGTAAGTATTCTTTCGTTCTTTTCCTTATTTTACTGCTTTTCGAGTCAGAAAGTCAAACTTTGTTTGACTTTCAGCGTTGACCAGTAATGGTCAATGCGAAGTTCGTTTGAACTTCGCAACGTGAGTGTAATCACGTTGGTCATAGTCCCTTGGGACTATGCCCACTGATTACCACGTTGTCTAGGGTCGTAGGGTAAGCGATCTGATAAATCGCTTATACCTTCGAACCCGACCCAGTTTGGTCGATCATTAGGATCCGACCAAATACATTAGGTGACCATAGTAGGTAGGGAATAACCTTCTGAGGTTATACCCTATGGTCACATCGTTTAAGTAGTTGTATGATAGGTAGTTTATATGCCTTAGGTAAATTACCAGAATACCCTTTTCATGTATAATTGGTAATTAAGCATATGTAACCTAAACTTTTGTCACATAACTGATTATGTAACATGTTTAGGCATATAACACTTGTCATAGGACTAGTTAGACGGTCCGAACGCGTTTCACGCGCACGACGCGTTAAAGTAGCATAAGTTACCTTAATGAGTCGCGATGGGTCGAAAGCACTTAGGTTAGTCTCATTGTAGTATGTAGGCCTTGTTAAACCATATCATATGAGTTCCAATACTCATTTGGTTTGCCAAGCCTCATCCTATCCGATCTCCCGATTTAAGTCCGGTTTATTTATATAGTTTTAGCTTGCCGACTGATTCCGTGCTCCCTCAAGCTTTGTTTGGTTGTTGTTCAAGACCTCCAAGCATTCTCAGGCGAGTACATTATTCCCCTCTTTTACTGTTTTCAACTGTTTTGGGGTGACTCATATGTGCTAAATGTTTTATCAATGGTTTCAAAAACAATTACAATGTAGTATCAAGAACGATAACAATAGTTTCAAGAACGCTAACAATGATTTCAAGAACGAATACAATGATTTCAAAAACTAATAACAATTTCAAAAAGTGAACAAACTTGTTGGTTGTAGTTTACATGACCGATGACATTCATTAGCAATGATCAAGCCGACCAGTATTAGGTTATGGTACCATAGGATCTGACAAATCCTGTTATTTACTGCACCCATTGTTATGTGTGGGGGTTGTGGGTAGCGACTGAATCTGTAATTATTAACTTATCCTTTGGTAAGGGTTTGTTAAGAACGAGAGCGAGAGCGAGATGGAGCGAGGAACGCGTCAAGAGGGTTTGAATGTTATTAGAGAATCGACCATAAAGTAGTTTCACAATTAAAACAAGAATGACTAGAACGATTTTACAAAATGGGTTAACGATTGGGTAAACATTTTAACATGATTGACATTTGATCAGGCATTTCCCACAAAACATAACTTTTATTTAAACCAAGTTTTACTTCAATACTTTGTTTTTGTACATATGGTTTAGTTGAGACATTTCACTTGCCATACATGACATTTTGACGTAGACATTTGACATGGATATTTGACATAGACATTTTGATATGATTTACATCTTAACATAAACATTTTGGTATATTATTCAATACATTTGACAATTTGTTTAAACATGGACATCTTACATTGGTGGTTTGTTTGGGTAAGTAATTTGAGTAAACGGTGCGTGTGTAATATGATACAAGCATGGTGGATACGCCGCTGGTACTTCCTATATATAAGTGTTTGTATGGTATTACATATTGTAGCGTTATTTGAATCATTCCAGTTTGAGACATAGAACATTTTATACAAGTAACATACTTTTCACAAGACATTTATTTACAAACAACTTATCTTATACAAACTCATTTTTACATGGTTATTCATTTAATCATGCATTCTTCTCTTATTATGCATATCACCTGAACTTATTATTTTTCAAATGATTTACAAAGACAAAGCAAATTACAAGGTTCATGACTAAACATTTTCTTAAACAGAAGTCATGAATCTTATTTTCACAAAACCTATGTACTCGCCAGCATTTCTTTGCTGACCTCGTTTTCACATATGTTTCAGGTATTGTTGGATGATATCGATTGATAAGATGCATGTTCACATAGGACTGGACAAGGCCTTAGTGACTCAATAACAATGATAGACTATGTTTAAATAGTGTATTTAGATTTCCAAGCGATGTAATTACTCAATGTTTAATAAAACGAAACACTTTTGATATCCATGGTTATGAAACATTAATTCTGTTGCAACACGCCCCGATGTTTCCGCCGCGATTTGTTGTTTTACGCGGTCGGGGTGTGACAGAAAAGATGGTATCAGAGCCAATGGTTATAGAGAATTAGGTTATTAGTAATTAGTAATGCTTTGACCTAGTCTATAACCTTCTTAGGACCCTAACGCGAGTTTACTTGCGTTTAGTCATAAAACAATACCGTCACCTATCCTTAGGTGACGACCACAACAAGAACATAAATTTCAAAACCGCTTTGAAAACTAATCATCTGTTCTAGGATGATTGATTACTAGGTTTTGAACCCTCTATTGTAAGGTTTTGAACTCTCTATTATATGGTTTTGAACCCCTTTGAGTTTTCAAAACTTCGTCAAGGTTTTGGGTTTTAAATGATGTGAACACGTGCAAACTGGAAGGGTGAATGCCTGTATTCTGGGTTTTCTGTCTAGGCAAGCACTTCGTATACATCTCATCAGACGCGAGACCAGTTGTGCTTACCTGGGAATTCTTGGGATGAGTGTTCACTTATAGGCGAGCATGTCTTCGCGATACATTATTTTTGACCCATTTACTTTGATCAGCCACCGTCTCATTTGTTTGCCTTAGGTAACAAACAAATGATCGCAATCTTCATGCGTTATCATTCTGTTTTGATTGTCCAATAATCTTTCACCTGTTTCTCCCTATGCCTTTCTTTTTCTTCAAGAATGTCTCTTCATCACAATGACGCCCAGATATCTGAGCAAGCAGCCAAATTCGCTCAGCGAATAGGCGAAGTAGTCCTGAAGACTGTTGAATTAGCTACTGCCATGTATCATCTCCAGGATGAAGCCACTCAAGAGTCACCAAGACAGGCAGGACCTAGTCAGGCGACAACACTATCAGCCAAGAAACCAATCGAGGAATCAAAGACCATGGATGAACGATCCCCTAAGAAGTCAAAGAGGCGAAAGGCTTCTCAGAACTTCGCCATGGTCGCTCACAATGGTAAAGCAGTCCCCAACCAACCAACTCAACCCCCTACTAGGTGTGTATGGCTTTTCCTATGATACCTACATCAAGGAACTATGTACCTTACAAACTACTCTTGTGATTTCTCTCTTTCAAATGATTGCTCATGATTCCCTCGAAAATTTTAAGTACTCGTTTCACTCTAAGAAACAAAGTACAGTAAATTAAGTGACATTATGAGTAATCGTGCTTTTCGCACATCTGTGCCTTTAAATCCTTGGTTAGATAACTAAGGGTGTTTTCAAATCTCATACCCATTACGTTTTGATTTTTCAACATACACAGTACCAGTATTTCAAAACAATCTTCATGATCTCAAAACATTTCATATAGTTTGAAAACAATTTTTCTAGATGCATTGTCTATGTTATTTCAAAAAAAAAAAAAAAAACATTGGCCATGTTATCAAAACCAACCTTTCTAATTTCAAAATATTTCATATAGTCTGAAGACAATATTAACACAATACATTTTCTGATCAAGTGCATGATTTCGAAAAGCATCATTCTTGTCTTTCAAAAACCTTATACATAATTTCAAAAATTCATCTCGCATGATTTTAAAACATTTTTAAATATATCTACCTAATACACCTACATTATGATTTCAAAAAGTATTATATATAAGGTTTCAAAAATGTTAAACACATTTTTCTTAAAAGAACCCCATGCATAGTTTTCAAAAATATTTTCCTCATACATTGACTTAACCTTCAAAATTCTGCTTCATATGTCGCCTTGACATATCAAGCATCTCAACTTCATAAGCATTTTACATCATGTTTTGACCTAAGCACATCCAGTGCAAGGTTTCAAAACATCTTCAACTTCTAAAATTCATATGGGATCTTTTTATCTTTTCAATTAGATCCTTGTGGATGATTATCGTTCAAATCAGAGTCCTTAATTGGATTCCTTATGTACCTTAATTCGAACACTTCGGTTCCTAGTAATCGAAATCGAATTTTCTTTTTGAATCTTTCTATCTTTATAGTTGGATTCTTGTTAACGTTTAAAGTACCAAATGAAATCCACGGAATGGATTCCAAGTGTGCTTTAAATGCAAGAACGCAATTTACAAGACAAATTAACAAACAATTTTGTGGTTATGTGATATATGTTTATGTGTTCTCCTCTATGATTTTTGTGTTTTCGTATACTCTGGATATTCGTTATCCAAATCCTCATAGAATCTTTCATATCTTCATATGATGGATTCGTAGTAGGATATTCAAAAAGGTACTACCTTAAATCCTTAATGGGCTTCTATGTAAGAGTTAAGACCCTTGGATTATATAGTACTACTCCATGATTCATAAGAGACCCTTTAGTGGTCTAGTCAAAAAGATTGATTCACAATTTGGTTAAAGAACGACATCTAGTGATGTAGCTGAACAGACTCCTTGATAGTCTATTTAGATCATTTAATGATTTAATTAAAAGGATTCTATGGCGGTCTAGTCACACTCATCACAGGATTGTTCATTTGGTTTCACACTACACATTATAAAATAGACTGTGTGAACTGGGCAAGGAATTGTCTAATTATGGACGCGTACATAATTATGAAATTTAGTGCACAGAAAACCAGTAAGATTTATTATGTGTAAGAACCGATAGCGACAACAATAACAAAATGACAACGATGTAATGGAGGTACGGTGGACGCACCAATGACACTTCATATACTTGTATATAAGTGTCCCTCTTACATTGCAAACATAATGTTATTAAGGTTCCTAGAAGTTCAATAACCCTGACCAATGTTGTTCGATCTTTTCAATTTCATGTTTTCAAGCTCTCACAAGTTTCCTCTAAATAAATTTCGGGACGAAATTTCCTAAAGTAGGGGAGACTGTAACACCTGTGCCTCCACGGCCATCAAACAAATACCAAACCAATGAAATATTATATTTCATACTTGGGATTTGTAAAAATATGTGTATCATTTGCACGTATCAATTCTTGTTCAATTTCAAGCTCTAAATCGCTTTCTGGAAGGTTATACACGCACTGGTGCGTAAATATAACCAGTTTAATGCAACGAACACTCCAGAATAGTGAAATAGGCTTAACATACCTTAAATAACCTTTACATAACTTATATATAAGTTTTGGAAGGTTTGGTGTGGTGAAATCAAGTTTAATCGCTTACAGGGACTAAAGTTGACAAACTGCGAAAGTATGTCAATTTGAACTGTAACAGACCTTCCGGGACATGACCATAAGTTAAACATACCATAAATATCCTTTACATAGCTTAGAAATAGGCTTTGAGGTGTTCGGTATGCTAAAATAAACTTTTGGGTCATTCAGGGACTAAAAGTGTCAAAAAGTGCACAAGTTTGCATTTTCGCGCATAACTTACGTTCTGAATACATCCGGACATCCAAAAAATTTATGTAAGCACTAAAATATTTTATTTTAGTGTTCGCCATAAGAAAAATCCATGCGTCGCGTCATTTGGATCAGTTTCGCACTTTCGGGACCAGATTCGATGTATTAGCCGTTGTTTAATTCACAACCACACATTCTAACAATGCTTAGTCAGCGGATAAGGATGGAATTTAGGCACCATGACATTTCAACACATGTATGGATGGAATTTAAACACCTAAACACCATGACATTTCAACACATGTATGGATGGAATTTAAACACCTAAACACCATGACATTTCAACACATGTATGGATGGAATTTAAACACCTAAACACCATGACATTTCAACACATGTATGGATGGAATTTAAACACCTAAACACCATGACATTTCAACACATGTATGGATGGAATTTAAACACCTAAACACCATGACATTTCAACACATGTACGGATGGGATTAAGGCACGTTTTCCATGAAACGATCTTAACGGTTAGGGTATTCCTATAAATACCCCATACCCCCCATTGCTAAAATCACTAGAAACTTGATTTGAGAAACTCTAAGTTGAAACATTTGTTTCATACCTGAGATTTTTGAATCGAGTTTAGCATTCGGGGACCCTTCGTAAGTATTCTTTCGTTCTTTTCCTTATTTTACTGCTTTTCGAGTCAGAAAGTCAAACTTTGTTTGACTTTCAGCGTTGACCAGTAATGGTCAATGCGAAGTTCGTTTGAACTTCGCAACGTGAGTGTAATCACGTTGGTCATAGTCCCTTGGGACTATGCCCACTGATTACCACGTTGTCTAGGGTCGTAGGGTAAGCGATCTGATAAATCGCTTATACCTTCGAACCCGACCCAGTTTGGTCGATCATTAGGATCCGACCAAATACATTAGGTGACCATAGTAGGTAGGGAATAACCTTCCGAGGTTATACCCTATGGTCACATCGTTTAAGTAGTTGTATGATAGGTAGTTTATATGCCTTAGGTAAATTACCAGAATACCCTTTTCATGTATAATTGGTAATTAAGCATATGTAACCTAAACTTTTGTCACATAACTGATTATGTAACATGTTTAGGCATATAACACTTGTCATAGGACTAGTTAGACGGTCCGAACGCGTTTCACGCGCACGACGCGTTAAAGTAGCATAAGTTACCTTAATGAGTCGCGATGGGTCGAAAGCACTTAGGTTAGTCTCATTGTAGTATGTAGGCCTTGTTAAACCATATCATATGAGTTCCAATACTCATTTGGTTTGCCAAGCCTCATCCTATCCGATCTCCCGATTTAAGTCCGGTTTATTTATATAGTTTTAGCTTGCCGACTGATTCCGTGCTCCCTCAAGCTTTGTTTGGTTGTTGTTCAAGACCTCCAAGCATTCTCAGGCGAGTACATTATTCCCCTCTTTTACTGTTTTCAACTGTTTTGGGGTGACTCATATGTGCTAAATGTTTTATCAATGGTTTCAAAAACAATTACAATGTAGTATCAAGAACGATAACAATAGTTTCAAGAACGCTAACAATGATTTCAAGAACGAATACAATGATTTCAAAAACTAATAACAATTTCAAAAAGTGAACAAACTTGTTGGTTGTAGTTTACATGACCGATGACATTCATTAGCAATGATCAAGCCGACCAGTATTAGGTTATGGTACCATAGGATCTGACAAATCCCGTTATTTACTGCACCCATTGTTATGTGTGGGGGTTGTGGGTAGCGACTGAATCTGTAATTATTAACTTATCCTTTGGTAAGGGTTTGTTAAGAACGAGAGCGAGAGCGAGATGGAGCGAGGAACGCGTCAAGAAGGTTTGAATGTTATTAGAGAATCGACCATAAAGTAGTTTCACAATTAAACCAAGAACGACTAGAACGATTTTACAAAATGGGTTAACGATTGGGTAAACATTTTAACATGATTGACATTTGATCAGGCATTTCCCACAAAACATAACTTTGATTTAAACCAAGTTTTACTTCAATACTTTGTTTTTGTGCATATGGTTTAGTTGAGACATTTCACTTGCCATACATGACATTTTGACGTAGACATTTGACATGGATATTTGACATAGACATTTTGATATGATTTACATCTTAACATAAACATTTTGGTATATTATTCAATACATTTGACAATTTGTTTAAACATGGACATCTTACATTGGTGGTTTGTTTGGGTAAGTAATTTGAGTAAACGGTGCGTGTGTAATATGATACAAGCATGGTGGATACGCCGCTGGTACTTCCTATATATAAGTGTTTGTATGGTATTACATATTGTAGCGTTATTTGAATCATTCCAGTTTGAGACATAGAACATTTTATACAAGTAACATACTTTTCACAAGACATTTATTTACAAACAACTTATCTTATACAAACTCATTTTTACATGGTTATTCATTTAATCATGCATTCTTCTCTTATTATACATATCACCTGAACTTATTATTTTTCAAATGATTTACAAAGACAAAGCAAATTACAAGGTTCATGACTAAACATTTTCTTAAACAGAAGTCATGAATCTTATTTTCACAAAACCTATGTACTCGCCAGCATTTCTTTGCTGACCTCGTTTTCACATATGTTTCAGGTATTGTTGGATGATATCGATTGATAAGATGCATGTTCACATAGGACTGGACAAGGCCTTAGTGACTCAATAACAATGATAGACTATGTTTAAATAGTGTATTTAGATTTCCAGGCGATGTAATTACTCAATGTTTAATAAAACGAAACACTTTTGATATCCATGGTTATGAAACATTAATTCTGTTGCAACACGCCCCGATGTTTCCGCCGCGATTTGTTGTTTTACGCGGTCGGGGTGTGACAGAATTAGTCCTATGATAAGTATTATATGCCTAAACATGTTAATTATGTTGTATAATCAGTTAAGTGACAAAAGTTTGGGTTACATATGCTTAAATATCAATTATGCATAAAAGGGGCATTTTAGTCATTTACCTAAGGCATATAAACTACCTATCATACAACTACTTAAACGAAGTGACCATAAGGTATAACCTCGGAAGGTTATTCCCTATACAACTATGGTCACTAAACATGTATGGTCGGATCCTAATGATCGACCAAACGGGTCTAGTTCGAAAGTCTAAGCGGTTGTTTAGACCGCTTGATTTACGACCCTATACAAGCACTAAACTAAAAGTGACAAGCTAAATATGTTGAAACATGTTTAGTTAAGTTAGAAAACAGGTTTTGATATTAAAACAAACGGTTTGATACCCAAGAATAGTTTGGTTGCAATATACGCATATACACGTATTTTGACCGAAACTATTACTCGTCACTACACCTAATTAACGTGGTAATCAGTAGGTATAGTCACAAGGGACTATGACCATCGTGATTACGCTCACGTTACGAAGTTCAAACGAACTTCGTGTTGACCATAAACTGGTCAAAGTAGAAAGTCACACAAAGTTTGACTTTCACGCTTAAAACGCGTAAAAGAACGAATGAATACTTACAACGGGTCCAAGAATGGAAGATTTGAACTCAAAACTTCTCAGGTATGAAGCTTCACAAGGAGAGCTTCAACTTAGAGAAGATGATTGAGATCAAGTGTGAAGAAGATGAAGTGAAAATGGTGGGTATTTATAGAAAGTGAAGAACCGTTAGGATCGTTCCTAGATAATTGAGCTTCGATCTGGACCTTACATAAAAGGCACATGGTTTTGGAATACTAGGGGTGCCCCAAAACCATCAAACGATATTGAAAAAGTTACAAAAAGGACCCTGAACTTCAAGTCGGTTGCTGAAAAGTGCTGAAAATGAGTTTTCTGCCCAGATGAGGCCATGGAGTCGCACCATGGCAAAACCTTATGGTGGTGGCGCAGCGCCACCATGTGCCAGTTCCCAGAAAGTTTGCCAAAATGGCAGAAATGGTCCCTGCAACACTTTTAAGCTGTTTTCGATGCGTTTAAACCCCGTTAACCCCATTTCAAGGCTATAAAATGAAGTTAAAGTATAGGGAACTTGAAATGTGCTAAAAATTATCTTGGATGTCAGTTCGTTTGGTCGTACGGTCGCGTTGTTCGGTTAATTACGACGAAACACGAACGATTGCGAAAAATGATCCAAATTATACGAGGAATGGAATTTTATCATGCCAATCACTAAAATAATAAATTTTAATGATTACGTAAATTTTTGGATGTCCGGATATATTCAGAACGTAAGATATGCGCGAAAATGCAAACTTATGCACTTTTTGACGCTTTTAGTCCCATTGATCAATAAAGTTTATTTTTGCGCACCAAATACCTCAAATCCTATTTCTAAGCTATGTAAAAGATATTTAGGGCATATTTAACTTATTATCAAGTTCCGGAATGTTCGTTACAGTACGAATCGGCATACTTTCGTAGTTTGTAGAAATTAGTCCCTGTAAGCGAATAAACTTGATTTCAGCATACCAAACCGTCCAAAACTTATTTCTAAGTTATGTAAAGGTTATTTAAGGTATGTTAAGCCTATGTCACTATTCCGGAGTGTTTTTTGCGTTAAACTGATTTTGTTTACGCATCAGTTCGCGTATAACTTTCCAGAAAGCGATTTAGAGCTCGAAATCGAACAAGAATTGATATGTGAAAACGATACACATATTTATATCAATCCCAAGTATGAAATACAATATTTCATTGGTTTGGTATTTGTATGATGGTTGAAGTGACACAGGTGTCACAGTCTCCCCTACTTTAGGAAATTTCATCCCGAAATTTAATTTTAGAGGAAACTTGTGAAAATAACTATGATGGTTTCGCTTTCGAATGAATCCCTCAAATCCCTAACTAAAACTTTGGGCCATGTTTGGATTCTTAGCGAAATTGTCAACCGTCAAAGTGAAGTCCTTGTAGTAACAAAACATGGAGTTTCGAACTACGGACAGGAGAACGTTTCTCATGAAGACTTATAATAGGAAACTTGTGTGTGCTCGAAATCAGAATTGGGGAGTGTAAGATAAAATGACATTGGTCAAGGTCCAGGACTTCTAGTAACTTAAATAACGCTACGTTCGCAATGTAATAAGGAACACTTATATATAGGAAGTACCAGCGGCGTATCCACCATGACCCTTTTTACATTGTTCCCGTATCGTTATTCTTGTCACTATAGGTCTTAACACATGACAAAACTTGCTGTGGTTTCTGTGCACTGAATTCCATAATTATGTATGCATCCATAATTATGTAATTCCTTACACATTCTGTACAGTTCATTTCATAATGCGTAGGGTAAAAATCAATTGAATAAACAAGAAGCGACTTGACTAGACCACCAAAGGATATTTTTAACTAGATCAACGAACGATCTTTTTAACTAGATCAACACATGATCTTCTTAACTAGACTGTCATACAATCTTCTTAAATAGACCACTTAAGGGATCTTTTCAATTATATCATCACATGATATTCCTAACCAGATTTTCACATCAATCTGTTTAACTAGACCACTCAAGGGGTCCAATTATAGAATAGTACTTTATAATCCAAGGGACTTAACTATAACGTAGAAGTCCATTAAGGATTTAAGATAGTACCTTTGGATATCCTACTATGAATCCCTCATATGGAATTATGGAAGATTCTATGAGGATTTGGATAACGAAAATTCAGATTACACAAAAACACAAGACATAAAAGGAATCACATAAGCACATATAATCACATAATTGTTTAACTTGATCATTAATTTGTTATCTTTGGACACGGGTATTTAAAGCATGCCTGGAATCCAATCCGTGGATTTCATTTGGTACAATAAACATCTTCAAGAATCTAACTATGGGGATAGAAAGATCTTAATAGGAATTCGGCTTTGTCCTTATTGAATTATAATATACGTATTAAGGCATACGGATAATTCAATTAAGGGCTCCGATTTGAGCGATATTTATCCACAAGGATCTAATTATGAGGATAGAAAGATCCTATTTTGGACTTTGGAATTTTGTGTAACGAGAGGTGTTTCGAAACCTTGCACTAAACGTGCTTAAGTCGATACACAAGGTAGAAAGTTCATGAGGTTGAGGTACTAGATATGCCAAGGCGACATATGAAGCAGAATTTGGAGGTTGAGTAGTGGCAGGATTTGCAACTGCTTTGCTTTGGACAGCAAAGCGACACATGTTAACCAAATGTCCCCATCGTCCACTGTGGGTACATTTGAAACAGGGTATTTGATTCGGATGATGACGGTTACATTGATTGCACCAAAAAGCAGTTCCCTTGTATGGCTTTATCCTTGTGGCGAGTCATGGTGGTAGCTAAATCAACGGTCCTCTGAGTACGATGCCTATTTGTTGAGCAATTGTAGCACCTGGTCCGGATACTCGAGTGTTGTTGTGATGAAGAGGCATAATGAAGAAAATGGAAGAAATGGGAGGAAACAAGGGAAATGAAGACAGAATGACAACCCATAAAAATTGCGATCATTTGTTTGTTACCTAAGGCAAACAAATGAGATGGTGACTAATCAAAGTAAGCGGGTCATATTAATGTATCGCGGAGACATGCTTTAGCCTATAAGTGGATACTCACCCCAAGAGTTCCTAGGTAAGAGTGACTGGTCCGATTATGTGGATTTGTACGAACACTCTAGCCTTAGACAGAAAGCTCAGAGTACAGGCATCCACCCTTCCAGATTGCACGTGTTCACATTATAAGACCCAAACTTTGATGAGATTTTTGAAAACTTAGAGGGTTCAAAACCTTATAATAAATCATCCTAGAACAGATGATTAGTTTTCAAAAAGGATTCGAAATTGGTGTTCTTATTGTGGTTGTCACCTAAGGATAGGTGACTGTCACACCCCGACCACGTATAACATACAAAACGTGGCGGAAAATGTCGGGGAGTGTTGTAACAGAATTAATTGTTTCATAACCATGACATTCAAAGTTGTATTTTATTTATCAACAAGCGTGTTACATTGTCAATACAGGAAATAAAGAGTTTATAACATAATTAAACTAAGTCTGTCTTCGTTTTATGTCTCTAAGGCACAGGTCCGCCCTAGTGTCACGATCATCATCCTACGGAAAAGCTCCTGAAAACACATGTGAAAATAGGTACGCCAGCATAAAAATGCCTGTGAGATACATAGGTTTTGTGAAAATAGGATTCATGACTTAAGTTTAAGAAATCGTTTAATAACAGTCAGTCATGAACCTTGTAAGTTGTTTTGTCTTGTAAATCATTTGAAAAGTGATAAAATAAGATGATATGTATAAATAAGATCATAAAGTATGGTTTAATAAATAACCAAGTAAAATGAGTTTGCATAAGATAAGTTTGTTTTGTAAAACAATGTCTTGTGAAAAGTATGTTATTTGTATAAAATGTCATATGTCTAAATTGAAATGATTCAAATAACGCTACAATATGTAATACCATACAAACACTTATATATAGGAAGTACTAGCGGCGTATCCACCATGCTTGTATCATATTACACATGCCTCGTTACTTAAATCACTTAAACAAACCACCAATGTATAAAGTCTATGTTTAAACCAATAGTCAAAAGTCCTTGTATAAGCCATGTCAAATGTTTATAAGTCCAAAAGTTGTCAAGTAATGTGTAACAAATGTTATGTATTGTAAGTAAAGTATTGTCACATAGTCCAAAATTTATAAATGTATAAATGTACAAAACAAAGTATTTTGAATATATCAAAAAGTTATGTTTTGCAAAGTAATGCATGTTACAATGATACAAACATTTATGTGGTAAGTTAACGCATACATTCAAGCCTTGAGACAGTCGGATAACCCTTTCAGTCAAGGTTATCAAAAGAAATGTTTTCGGATTCAGTCATTCCTTACATCCAAACAAACCCGGGATGTCAGGAATGGGATTTGTCAAGTCCTATGGTACCAGTACTTACTACCGAGCGGCGTAGCTAATGTTAATGAACGTATAATAGTCTCGTTTGTGCAAACCAAATGTCATAGCAAAAGTGAACATGTTATATGAAAACAATGTACTAAGTATGCTAAGTTAACATACAAAGCAGAAAAGTCATGTAAATCAATGTGCTAGCATGCTATCAGTTAACATACATAGCAGAAATGTAATGTAAAACAATGTACTAAGTATGCACACAATGGACATACATAGCATGAAATGTAATGAAATTATGTACTATAATGTACTAACAAACATAGCAGGTATATGATGTGAAAACAGTTTGGAAAACAGTAAAAGAGGGGTCTATGTACTCACTTGAGATTGCTCAGATGTCCTAAGATAACCACCAAGCAATGCTAGAGATCACGGAATCAAACGGCACCTAATATAGGTAACTATGTTAATAAACTGGACCTAGATCGGAAGATCGGATAGAATGAGGGTTCGTAAACCAAACGAGTATGGAGACTCGTGTAATATGGTTTAACAAAGCCTACATACTAAATGAAACCTAACATAAGTGTTTGTGACCCATTACGACCCGTTTAGGTAGCTTATACTACTTTAACGCGTCGTTCGTGTAAAACGCGTTCGGAACGCCTAACTAGTCCTATGACAAGTAAAATATGCCTTAACATGTCTAATATGGTTGTCAAATCAGTTTAGATGTCAAAAGTTATGTTACATATGTTTAAAACGAATTTTGGCATCAAAGGGGTATTTTGGTAATTTACCTAAGGCATATAAACTACCTATCATACAACTACTTAAACGAAGCGACCATAAGGTATAACCTTGGAAGGTTATTCCCTATATACTATGGTCACCTAATGTGTTTGGTCGGATCCTAATGATCGACCAAATGGGTCGGGTTCGAAGGTATAAGCGATTTATTAGATCGCTTACCCTTACGACCCTAGACAACGTGGAAATCAGTAGGCATAGTCCCAAGGGACTATAACCAACGTGATTAGACTCACGTTGCGAAGTTCAAACGAACTTCGCATTGACCATAAACTAGTCAACGCAGAAAGTCAAACAAAGTTTGACTTTCAGACTCGAAAAGACTCGAAAAGCAATAAAAGAACGAAAGAATACTTACGAAGGGTCCCCGAATGCTAATCTAGATCCAAATAACTTAGGTATGAAACAATGGTTCCAACTTACAGTCTTTTAGATCAGATTCTAGGTAGTTTGAAGTAAATGGGGGTGGGGTATTTATAGTTTTCGGGTAACCGTTAAGATCGTTTAATGGAAACCGTGCTCAAATCTCATGCGTACACTTGTTGGAAAGTTAAGGTGACTAAAAATGGCCCCTAATCAGCTGAAAGGTCAAGTGTGAGTATGTGGTTGTGGATTAAACAGCTGGAATCTGCTGATTAAGCGATCTTATCTGATCAGGGAGTCTGATGCGGCCCGCTTCAGGATCAGACAAAGCTCAGGCGGGCCGCCTGGAGCTTCTGATCAGCAAACATGTTTCCATTTTGACAGTTTCAGTCCCTGTTGTGTTTTAAGGACATTCCCGAAACTTCTAAGGCCCGTAAAGCCAACTTTAAGGCCCTAAAATGATGCCTAAACATTGTGGACATGAAACATGCTAAAAAATATGTCGGATGTTGGTTCGTTTGGTCGTACGAACGCGATGTTCGCTTAATTACGACGGAATGCGCACAAGCGCGAAAAACGATCCAAATGACGCGACGAATGGATTTTTCTTATGCCAAACACTAAAATAAAATGTTTTAGTGCTTACATAAATTTTTGGATGTCCGGATGTATTCAGAACGTAAGTTATGCGCGAAAGTGCAAACTTGTGCACTTTTTGACACTTTTAGTTCCTGAATGACCCAAAAGTTTATTTTAGCATACCGAACCCCTTAAAGCCTATTTCTAAGCTATGTAAAGGATATTTGTGGTATGTTTAACTTATGGTCATGTTCCGGAATGTTCGTTACAGTTCAGATTGGCATACTTTCGCAGTTTGTCAAGTTTAGTCCCTGTAAGCGAATTAACTTGTTTTTGCCATACCAAAGCCTTCAAAACTTATTTCTAAGTTATGTAAGGGTTACTTAAGGTATGTTAAGTATATGTTGATGTTCCGGAGTATTTGTCGCATTAAACTGGCTACGTTTTCGCACCAGTTTGCGTATAACTCTCAAGAAAGTGATATAGAGTTTGAAATTGAATAAAAGTCAAAACATGAAAAATGTAAAACATAGCCAAACAAACATTGGGATCAAATAACATTGTTTTATTGATAATAGAACTGTTCACAATGATTACAATCACGGATGTTACTGTCTCCCCTACTTGTGGAAATTTCGTCCCGAAATTTATTTAGAGGAAACTCGTGGGAAAAGATGCGGATATTTCGCCTTCATTTGATCTTTGCGTTCCCAAGTAAACTCGGGTCCTCGTTTAGCTTCCCAACAAACTTTGACCAAAGGAATGCGCTTGCGTTTGAGCCACTTGACTTCACGTTCCATGATTTCCACTGGCTTCTCAACAAATTTCAGTGTTTTGCCAACACGAATTTCGTCAAGCGGTATGTGGAGGTTCTCATCAGCTAAACACCTCTTGAGATTGGACACGTGGAAAGTTGGATGAACATTTCCCAGTTCAGGAGGTAACTCAAGTCTGTAGGCTACCTTTCCGATTCTTTCGACGATCTTGAATGGTCCAACGTATCTAGGTGCAAGTTTTCCTTTCTTTCCAAATCTGATCACACCTTTCCAAGGTGAGACCTTAAGTAATACTCGATCACCGACTTGAAATTCCAAGGGCTTGCGTTTTGGATCCGCTTAACTCTTTTGACGGCTTCTAGCTGTCTGAAGGTTATCACGAACTTTCTTTATCTTGTCAGTTGTCTCTAAAATGAGAGCAGGTCCAGTAAGTTGAGCCTCGCCGATCTCATTCCAGCAGACTGGTGAACGACATTTTCGACCATAGAGAGCCTCGAAAGGAGCCATTTTGATGCTGGTGTGATAACTGTTGTTGTAGGAGAACTCAATTAACTGAAGATGTGAATCCCAACTACCACCAAAATCGATCACACAAGCTCTAAGCATATCCTCCAGAGTCTGGATTGTTCTTTCAGATTGACCATCCGTTTGCGGATGATAAGCCGTGCTCAGATTAAGTTGGGTCCCCATAGCAGATTGCATGGTTCTCCAAAAATGAGACGTGAAACGAGCATCTCTGTCAGAAATGATGTTCAAAGGAACACCATGTCGAGCCACAATTTCATCCACATAGATTTTTACAAGTCTGTCAGCAGGAAAATCCTCGCGGATTGGCAAGAAATGCGCTGATTTAGTAAGGCGATCAACAACTACCCAGATGGCATCATGACCTTTCTTTGTGCGTGGAAGTTTGGTGATGAGATCCATAGTAATGTTTTCCCATTTCCAAACCGGGATCTCTGGTTGCTCCAATAAACCAGAAGGACGCTGATGCTCAGCCTTAACCTTAAGACAAGTAAGGCATTTTGATACATATAAGGCAATGTCTTTCTTCATACCAGGCCACCAATAATGAATACGAAGATCCTTATACATCTTATCTGAGCCCGGATGAATAGAATAACGCGACTTATGGGCTTCATCCATAAGCAAGGTACGAAGATCATCCTGGCTTGGGACCCACAAATGGTCCATGAAGTAATACGATCCATTGTCCTTCAGTTCCAATGCAGGCGTTATGTGATAGGGAAATTCCTTATCCATTAAACCTTGTGAAACACAAGATTGTTGAGCCTGAGAAATGCGTGCTTGGATATCGGATTGAGCTTGAATAACAGATTGAACACGTACACAATGAAGCTTAGTACGTTCCTTACGACTCAATGCATCAGCTATGACATTCGCCTTACCAGGATGGTAGCGAATTTCGCAGTCATAGTCGTTTAAAAGCTCAACCCAACGTCATTGCCTCATGTTGAGTTCTTTCTGGTTGAAGATATGCTGAAGACTTTTGTGGTCCGTGAAAACCACACATTTTGTACCGTACAAATAGTGTCTCCAGATCTTTAGAGCGAAAACAACTGCACCCAACTCAAGATCATGAGTGGTGTAGTTCTTCTCATGTATCTTCAACTGCCTCGATGCATATGCTATGACTTTGTTCCTTTGCATCAGGACACAGCCAAGACCCAATTTAGATGCATCGCAATAAACGACGAAATCATCATTGCCCTCAGGCAAAGTTAGAACAGGCGCGTCGCAAAGCTTCTGCTTCAAGTTTTGAAAAGCTTCCTCTTGTTTGTATCCCCAATCAAAGGGCTTGTTCTTCTGAGTTAAAGCAGTTAGAGGAACTGCAATTTTCGAGAAATTCTCAATGAAGCGGCGGTAATAACCCGCTAGACCAAGAAAAGAACGAACCTCAGTGGGAGTAGTAGGCGTATCCCAATCCTTAATCGCACTGATCCTGGAGGGATCTACATGGATACCTTGTTCGTTGATGATATGCCCCAAAAATTGAACTTCTTTAAGCCAGAATTCCCACTTGGAGAATTTGGCAAACAGTTGCTCTTTCTTTAGGAGTTCCAAAGTAAGACGAAGATGTTGCTCGTGATCAGCTCGCGTCTTGGAGTAAATCAAGATGTCGTCAATAAATACAATGACGAACTGATCCAAATAAGGTTTGCAGACCCTATTCAATAAGTCCATGAAAACAGCAGGAGCATTAGTCAAACTGAATGGCATGACTGTGAATTCATAATGCCCATAACGAGTACGGAACGCTGTCTTGGGAATATCTTCTTCATGCACCCGAAGTTGATGATATCTGGAACGTAGATCAATCTTCGAAAAATAAGAAGCGCCTTGTAACTGATCAAAGAGATCATCGATGCGAGGTAGGGGGTATCGATTCTTGATGGTAAGTTTGTTAAGCTCACGATAATCGATACACATCCTAAAGGATCCATCCTTCTTCTTGACAAAAAGAATGGGAGCACCCCAGGGTGAAAAGCTAGGACGGATAAAACCTTTGTCAGAGAGCTCCTGAAGCTGCTTAGACAACTCTTGCATCTCAGACGGTGCAAGACGATATGGAGCTCTGGCAATGGGATTTGCACCAGGTACGAGATCAATGCGGAACTCGACTTGGCGTGCTGGGGGTAGACCAGGTAACTCTTCAGGGAAAACTTCAGAATAATCCCGAACGACAGGAATATCTGAAATAGACTTACCCTTGCCTTTATCTGCTGTAACATGTGCTAAGAAAGCCACATAGTTCTTCCGCAGATACTTCCGAGCTTTAAAACAAGACATGAGTTTGAGACCACCGACAGGTTTCTCACCTTGAACCTGTAGGATCTCGCCTGTCGAAAGCGGCACACGAACAATCTTCTCAGAACAAACTATCTCAGCGTGATGCTTGGATAACCAATCCATACCCACAATGACGTCGAAGCTTCCAAGTTGCATAGGCGTGAGGTTAATAGGAAAAAGATGATCGTTAAGGTTCAACTGGCAGTTGTGAAGAACAGAATCAAGAACAATGGGTTCACCACTAGCAACTTCTACTGTCAATGGTTTACCTAGTTTTGTTCTAGACACGCGAAGTAATGGCTCAAAAGACAATGACACAAAACTCTTGTCGGCACCCGAATAAAAAAGAACAGATGCAGGCTGATTATTAATAAAGAACGTACCGTTCACCACATTATCGTCCGCCTGCGCCTCTTGGGCATTCAAGTTAAAAGCTCGCCCTCGAGCCTGAGCCTGATTTTCGTTCTGATTCTGATTTTGGTTGGCTAGCCTTGGGCACCGGTTCCTGTAGTGGGTCAGATCCCCACAATTGTAGCACGATCCAGGAGGAAAATGAGGTCGTGCAGCTTGACCTTGTTGCTGAGCAAGAGGCTGAGCAACTTGTTGGGCTTGGTTCTGAACTGCCTGGTTCTGGTTAACAGGAATGCGGCAAGTGGCAGCAAGATGACCAGGCCTTCCGCAGTTGGTGCACTGACGACACTGGAGGTGTGGTTGATGATGGCCGTTACACCTGTTGCACAAAGGTGCATTGCCAAGATAAGGCTTCTTGGCTAGTGGTTGCGCAGGCTGATTTGGTGCAGCTTGAGCCTGTGCAGTAACATCATAATTTTGGGAAGCCTTCCGCTTCCTAGACCCTCCAGAATTCTTTCCCTTCTTGTTTTGACCTTTTTTGCTATCTTCCTTATCAGACACCTGCTTCTTACCCTTGTCACCCTTTTTGTGCAGCTTCCCCTTTCGAATCTGCAACTCAGTCAATGTCGCTGATAACTCGATCGCCTGACGGAGTGTGGTAGGGTTGCTACCAGTAATGATGTCTTGTACTGAGTCAGGTAGGCCGTCGATGTATCTTTCGATAGCCTTGTCGAGTGGGGTAACCATAGTTGGGCAAAGCAGACTCAACTCTTCAAACCTATCAGTATAAGCCCTGTGCTCGCCACTGTCTTGTTTCAAGTCCTCAAACTCTTTCTCCAACGCTCGCTGTTCATGACGAGGACAGAATTCCCTCATCATAAGGGCCCTAAGTTCAGCCCAAGTTTGCGCTAGAGCAACTTCTGCACCCCGATCTCTCATAACCCCATTCCACCATGTGAGAGCCCTCTTCTGAAACACGCTCGAAGAAAACTCGACCTTGCGATTATCCGGACACTGCACGTGGCGGAAAGTATTCTCAATGCTCTCGAACCATTGAAGAAGCCCAGTCGCTCCCTTAGAACCACTAAACTTGAGTGGTTTAGCCGAGTTAAAATCCTTGTATTTGCATGGAGCATTGTTGTTGTTGTTGGCTTGGTGTCATTGAGCAAAGAGATTTGGGAATTGAGCAGCCATCTGCTGCGCAATGATTTCTGCCAGTTCGGCAGTCGCTATTTGGTTTTCGCGTCGAGGAGGCATTCTAAAAGAGGAAAACATGAAAGGAAACGAGTGAGATGATTGAATGAAGAGAATGAGATGAAACAAAATTAACAAACGCAAAGATGGTGGTCATTTGTCTACATTACCAAGCAAACAAACGACGCACAGTGACTAATCAAAGTAAATGGATCAAAAATAATGTATCACGAAGACATGCTCGCCTATAAGTGAACACTCATCCCAAGAATTCCCAGGTAAGCACAACTGGTCTCGCGGCTGATGAGATGTATACGATGTGCTTGCCTAGACAGAAAACCCAGAATACAGGCATTCACTCTTCCAGTTTGCACGTGTTCACATTATTTAAAACCCAAAACATTGACGAGATTTTGAAAATTTGAAGGCACAAGGCCAAAAATTTAGTCAAACTGGAAGGGTTCAAAACCTTACAAAAGAGGGTTCAAAACCTTGTAATAAATCATCCAAAAATAGATGATTGTTTTTCAAAAATCGTTTTGGAAAATTTGATTTTTTTTTGATAATCACCTAAGGATAGGTGATGTGCATGTTTTAAGATCTAAACACAAGATAACTCGTGTTAGGGTCCTAGAAAGGTTATAGTCTAGGTCAAAGCATTACTAATAACCAAATTCCCTATAACCATTGGCTCTGATACCAACTCTTCTGTCACACCTCGACCACGTATAACATACAAAACGTGGAGGAAAATGTCGGGGAGTGTTGTAACAGAATTAATTGTTTCATAACCATGGCATTCAAAGTTGTATTTTATTTATCAACAAGCGTGTTACATTGTCAATACAGGAAATAAAGAGTTTATAACATAATTAAACTAAGTCTATCTTCGTTTTATGTCTCTAAGGCACAGGTCCGCCCTAGTGTCACGATCATCATCCTACAGAAAAGCTCCTGAAAACACCTGTGAAAATAGGTACGTCAGCATAAAAATGCCTGTGAGATACATAGGTTTTGTGAAAATAGGATTCATGACTTAAGTTTAAGAAATCGTTTAATAACAGTCAGTCATGAACCTTGTAAGTTGTTTTGTCTTGTAAATCATTTGAAAAGTGATAAAATAAGATGATATGTATAAATAAGATCATAAAGTATGGTTTAATAAATAACCAAGTAAAATGAGTTTGCATAAGATAAGTTTGTTTTGTAAAACAATGTCTTGTGAAAAGTATGTTATTTGTATAAAATGTCATATGTCTAAATTGAAATGATTCAAATAACGCTACAATATGTAATACCATACAAACACTTATATATAGGAAGTACTAGCGGCGTATCCACCATGCTTGTATCATATTACACATGCCTCGTTACTTAAATCACTTAAACAAACCACCAATGTATAAAGTCTATGTTTAAACCAATAGTCAAAAGTCCTTGTATAAGCCATGTCAAATGTTTATAAGTCCAAAAGTTGTCAAGTAATGTGTAACAAATGTTATGTATTGTAAGTAAAGTATTGTCACATAGTCCAAATTTTATAAATGTATAAATGTACAAAACAAAGTATTTTGAATATATCAAAAAGTTATGTTTTGCAAAGTAATGCATGTTACAATGATACAAACATTTATGTGGTAAGTTAACGCATACATTCAGGCCTTGAGACAGTCGGATAACCCTTTCATTCAAGGTTATCAAAAGAAATGTTTTCGGATTCAGTCATTCCTTACATCCAAACAAACCCGGGATGTCAGGAATGGGATTTGTCAAGTCCTATGGTACCAGTACTTACTACCGAGCGGCGTAGCTAATGTTAATGAACGTATAATAGTCTCGTTTGTGCAAACCAAATGTCATAGCAAAAGTGAACATGTTATATGAAAACAATGTACTAAGTATGCTAAGTTAACATACAAAGCAGAAAAGTCATGTAAATCAATGTGCTAGCATGCTATCAGTTAACATACATAGCAGAAATGTAATGTAAAACAATGTACTAAGTATGCACACAATGGACATACATAGCATGAAATGTAATGAAATTATGTACTATAATGTACTAACAAACATAGCAGGTATATGATGTGAAAACAGGAAAGCATGAAAGTAACAAGTAGGCACATGTGTTTCACCCCAAAACAGTTTGGAAAACAGTAAAAGAGGGGTCTATGTACTCACGTGAGATTGCTCAGATGTCCTAAGATAACCACCAAGCAATGCTAGAGATCACGGAATCAAACGGCACCTAATATAGGTAACTATGTTAATAAACTGGACCTAGATCGGAAGATCGGATAGAATGAGGGTTCGTAAACCAAACGAGTATGGAGACTCGTGTAATATGGTTTAACAAAGCCTACATACTAAATGAAACCTAACATAAGTGTTTATGACCCATTACGACCCGTTTAGGTAGCTTATGCTACTTTAACGCGTCGTTCGCGTAAAACGCGTTCGGAACGCCTAACTAGTCCTATGACAAGTAAAATATGCCTTAACATGTCTAATATGGTTTTCAAATCAGTTTAGATGTCAAAAGTTATGTTACATATGTTTAAAACGAATTTTGGCATCAAAGGGGTATTTTGGTAATTTACCTAAGGCATATAAACTACCTATCATACAACTACTTAAACGAAGCGACCATAAGGTATAACCTCGGAAGGTTATTCCCTATATACTATGGTCACCTAATGTGTTTGGTCGGATCCTAATGATCGACCAAATGGGTCGGGTTCAAAGGTATAAGCGATTTATTAGATCGCTTACCCTTACGACCCTAGACAACATGGAAATCAGTAGGCATAGTCCCAAGGGACTATAACCAACGTGATTACACTCACGTTGCGAAGTTCAAACGAACTTCGCATTGACCATAAACTAGTCAACGCAGAAAGTCAAACAAAGTTTGACTTTCAGACTCGAAAAGACTCGAAAAGCAATAAAAGAACGAAAGAATACTTACGAAGGGTCCCCGAATGCTAATCTAGATCCAAATAACTAAGGTATGAAACAATGGTTCCAATTTAGAGTCTTTCAGATCAGATTCTAGTGAGTTTGAAGTAAATGGGGGTGGGGTATTTATAGTTTTCGGGTAACCGTTAAGATCGTTTCATGGAAACCGTGCTCAAATCTCATGCGTACACTTGTTGGAAAGTTAAGGTGACTAAAAATGGCCCCTAATCAGCTGAAAGGTCAAGTGTGAGTATGTGGTTGTGGATTAAACAGCTGGAATCTGCCGATTAAGCGATCTTATCTGATTAGGGAGTCTGATGCGGCCCGCTTCAGGATCAGACAAAGCTCAGGCGGGCCGCCTGGAGCTTCTGATCAGCAAACATGTTTCCATTTTGACAGTTTCAATCCCTGTTGTGTTTTAAGGCCATTCCCGACACTTCTAAGGCCCGTAAAGCCAACTTTAAGGCCCTAAAATGATGCCTAAACATTGTGGACATGAAACATGCTCAAAAATATGTCGGATGTTGGTTCGTTTGGTCGTACGAACGCGATGTTCGCTTAATTACGACGGAATGCGCACAAGCGCGAAAAACGATCCAAATGACGCGACGAATGGATTTTTCTTATGCCAAACACTAAAATAAAATGTTTTAGTGCTTACATAAATATTTGGATGTCCGGATGTGTTCAAAACGTAAGTTATGCGTGAAAGTGCAAACTTGTGCACTTTTTGACACTTTTTGTCCCTGAATGACCCAAAAGTTTATTTTAGCATACCGAACCCCTTAAAGCCTATTTCTAAGCTATGTAAAGGATATTTGTGGTATGTTTAACTTATGGTCATGTTCCGGAATGTTCGTTACAGTTCAGATTGGCATACTTTCGCAGTTTGTCAAGTTTAGTCCCTGTAAGCGAATTAACTTGTTTTTGCCATACCAAAGCCTTCAAAACTTATTTCTAAGTTATGTAAGGGTTATTTAAGGTATGTTAAGTATATGTTGATGTTCCGGAGTATTTTTCGCATTAAACAGGCTACGTTTTCGCACCAGTTTGCGTATAACTCTCCAGAAAGTGATATAGAGTTTGAAATTGAATAAAAGTCAAAACACGAAAAATGTAAAACACAGCCAAACAAACATTGGGATCAAATAACATTGTTTTATTGATAATAGAACTGTTCACAATGATTACAAGCACGGATGTTACAGTGACGGTATTGTTTTAAGACTAAACACAAGATAACTTGTGTTAGGGTCCTAGGAAGGTTATAGTCTAGGTCAAAGCATTACTAATAACCTAATTCCCTATAACCATTGGCTCTGATACCAACTTTTCTGTCACACCCTGACCACGTAAAACAACAAATCATGGCGGAAACATCGGGGAGTGTCGTAATAGAATCATTGTTTCACAACCATGGATTAAATAATTTCGTTTTATTGAATTATTGAACTCATTGTTTTATTACAAATCAGATAAATACAAATATTATCTTTCAAGTTTTAAAGTCGCTAAGGCATGAGTCTATCCTATGTATAGCATGCATCAACAATCATCACATAACAACACCTGAAACATGTGTAAAAATAGGTACGTCAGCATAAAAATGCCTGTGAGATACATAGGTTTTATTATAATTAGATTCATGACTTATGAGTTTAAAGAAAAGTATTTAATCAAAAATAGTCATGAACCTTAAAATATTTTCTTTTATAAATCATACTAAAATTTATTAGAAATCAGATGAAAAAACAGAATAATACATAAATAAATAATTAAGTAAAATGAGTTTATATAAAACATGTTGTTTGTAAAACAACATTTTGATAAAAAGGTTTGTAATATATATAAAAATATACTTTGGTTTAAGAAAGTCGAATAAGTAATATATTAAAACATATTTCAGTTCCAAAATCGTTAAAATAGTATATTAAATATACTTTAGTAGTCAAAATAATAATTTTCAGTAGTATATTAAAAGTATACTTTTGGTTTTATTAATAACATATTAAACTATGTTTTGGGTTTTATAAATAACATATCAAACTATGTTTTAATATTTAACAAAATATATGTTGGTTTTGTACAATATCACCCATGAGAGCATATTAAGCTATACTTTTGGGAGTATAACAAAGTATACAACAAATATGTGATTTAAGAATTCAACCAAACCTTAGTGCATCAAACTACACCAATTGAGACTATAGAAATACCACAAAGGAAATCTCTATTTGGATAAAAATATCGGTTTCTGACATTCCATGACAACAGGAATAGGGTGTCTAATCCAATAGCGCTATATCATACTACCACTTGGTTGGTGAACATAAAATAAGTACTATCCAACAATTTAATTTAATAATCTTTGGAAAAATTAGTGTTTTAAATCATAAATAATCATTTAGTTTGTCAAAAGATAAGTATTAATACGTATAATCAATTATACTTTGAAACCATGAACATAACAATTAGGTACACATGCTTCACCCCAAAACACTGAAAACAGTAAAAGAGGGGACTATGTACTCACTTGAGAGTGCTTAGAAGTCTTGAACAACTACGAAGCAAGTTAGAGGGATCATGGAAATCAAACGGCACCTAATATAGGTAACTACATAAATAAACCGGACCTAAATCGGAAGATCGGATAGGATGAGGTGTCGTAAACCAAATGAGTGTGGGAACTCATATGATATGGTTTAACAAAGCCTACATACTAAAACGAAACCTAACCTAAGTGCTTACGACACATCACGACCCGTTTAGGTAGCTTACGCTACTTTAACGCGTCGTTCGCGTAAAACACGTTCAGAACGCCTAATTAGTCCTATGATAAGTATTATATGCCTAAACATGTTAATTATGTTGTATAATCAGTTAAGTGACAAAAGTTTGGGTTACATATGCTTAAATATCAATTATGCATAAAAAGGGCATTTTAGTCATTTACCTAAGGCATATAAACTACCTATCATACAACTACTTAAACGAAGTGACCATAAGGTATAACCTCGGAAGGTTATTCCCTATACAACTATGGTCACTAAACATGTTTGGTCGGATCCTAATGATCGACCAAACGGGTCTAGTTCGAAAGTCTAAGCGGCTATTTAGACCGCTTGACTTACGACCCTATACAAGCACTAAACTAAAAGTGACGAGCTAAACATGTTGAAACATGTTTAGTTAAGTTAGAAAACAGGTTTTGATATCAAAACAAACGGTTTTGATACCCAAGAATAGTTTGGTTGCAATATACGCATAGACGCGTATTTTGACCGAAACTATGACTCGTCACTACACCTAATTAACGTGGTAATCAGTAGGTATATTCACAAGGGACTATGACCATCGTGATTACGCTCACGTTACGAAGTTCAAACGAACTTCGTGTTGACTATAAACTGGTCAAAGCAGAAAGTCAAACAAAGTTTGACTTTCATGCTTAAAACGCGTAAAAGAACGAAAGAATACTTATAACGGGTCCAAGAATGGAAGATTTGAACTCAAAACTTCTCAGGTATGAAGCTTCATAAGGAGAGCTTCAACTTAGAGAAGATGATTGAGATCAAGTGTGAAGAAGATGAAGTGAAAATGGTGGGTATTTATAGAAAGTGAAGAACCGTTAGGATCGTTCCTCGATAATTGAGCTTTGATCTGGACTTACACATAAGGCACATGGTTTTGGAATACTAGGGGTGCCCCAAAGCCATCAAACGGTATTGAAAAAGTTACAAAAAGGACCCTGAACTTCAAGTCGGTTGCTGAAAAGTGCTGAAAATGAGTTTTCTGCGCAGATGAGGCCGTGGCGTCGTGCCACGGCAAAGCCTTATGGTGATGGCGCAGCGCCACCATGTGCCAGTTCACAGAAAGTTTGCCAAAATGGCAGAAATGGTCCCTGCAACACTTTTAAGCCGTTTTCGATGCGTTTAAACCCCGTTAACCCCATTTCAAGGCTCTAAAATGAAGTTAAAGTATAGGGAACTTGAAATGTGCTAAAAAATCTCGGATGTCGGTTCGTTTGGTCGTACGGGGGCGTTGTTCGGTTAATTACGACGAAACACGAACAATTGCGAAAAACGATCCAAATTATACGACGAATTGAATTTTATCATTCCAATCACTAAAATAATATATTTTAATGATTACGTAAATTTTGGATGTCCGGATATATTCAGAACGTAAGATATGCGCGAAAATGCAAACTTTTGCACTTTTTGACGCTTTTAGTCCCTATTGATCAATAAAGTTTATTTTTGCGCACCAAACACCTCAAAGCCTATTTCTAAGCTATGTAAAGGATATTTAGGGCATATTTAACTTATTATCAAGTTCCGGAATGTTCGTTACAGTACGAATCGGCATACTTTCACAGTTTGTCAAAATTAGTCCCTGTAAGCGAATAAACTTGATATCGGCATACCAAACCATCCAAAACTTATTTCTAAGTTATGTAAAGGTTATTTAAGGTATGTTAAGCCTATGTCACTATTCCAGAGTATTTGTTGCGTTAAACTGATTACGTTTACGCATCAGTTCGCGTATAACTTTCCAGAAAGCGATTTAGAGCTCGAAATCGAACAAGAATTGATATGTGCAAACGATACACATATTTATACCAATCCCAAGTATGAAATACAATATTTCATTGGTTTGGTATTTGTATGATGGTTGAAGTGACACAGGTGTCACACCGTGTCCATCCACTTTCTCTTTCTTCATTTAATGCAGTATATCTGTATTAGTTCACCATGCCCCCGTGCCCGCTGGGCACGGCCCCGTGTGTAGAAGCGTATCTGTACTATCAAGATTTTCTTGGATTCTGTGAATCTTAGCGTTGACCACAGGCGTGTGGAGCTGGGCACGCCCCTGTGTTGGGAAATAGAAGCTTCTACGCTTTTGTCTTTTCTGCAGACACTTAGGCACGCCCCCGTGTCCGCTGGGCACGGGGCGTGTTCAGCCTTCTGATGTTCTGTTTCTACTTGGGAAGATGCTGTTGAGGGGTCGGGCATGCCACATTTATTCCTTTTCTTGTATTTGTGTTAGATTTAGCTGTATTTTTGCTTCTTTTGTTCATTTACGCTCATTTAACCTTGAAAATACAAAAGGAAGACAAAAGCATACTTTTTCCAACATTATTACTAAAAAAGGGTTAGTTTTATACCTCATTTGATGTAATTTATATGTTGCATTTTACACACATCAAATACCCCCACACTTGAATCTTTGCTTGTCCTCAAGCAAAACTCTTTATAATGTGGCTTACACACCCAAATGGAATGGGTAGAAGAGAAGTTTTGGGCTTGTCTAGAGTGTCAGGATTCCAAGATCTTTATTAGGTTTTAGTTTTATATTATTTACAATCCTATTCGCTATGATTTATTTAGAACATTACATAAGATATATTACTTATTTGGGCATACCATGCCTCTTTAAAATTCCATTTATATACAAGTTCACATACCTCACGGGGGATCACTCAACACTCGGCCAAAGATGTATTTTTGTGAAACACTCGAGACCGGCATGGAACTTACTTCTACCATATGCTTGCCAAGCAATCAATCCTCCTCCTTTTTAACTACAAACCTTTGTAAATATCAAGAGGACTTTTGGGGAAGGGTTAGACTTGGGTTAAAGGTAGGTGGTTTTGGGTTAGTGGTCAGTAGAAAAGGGCTAAAGGCGTAAAAAGCATCGGTTTTCGTAAAACATTTTGTTTTTGTGACTTTTTATTCAAACGAAGCATCTTTCAAACAAAGTTTCTTTTGAGGAACTTGTTTGTTTATTGCTATACTTCATCATCATTTTTTTTCTTTGATACAAAATGTCACATGGAAACCGAGCTTTTTACTAAAATAAAGGGTTTAAAATGAAAAAGGGTTTTGGTGAGTAAAGGGTGTTTGTTTTGGGTTTAGAAATGAAAAGGTTTAGGCTCAAAGGGGTTAACTAGGGGGATTTTGGGTAGGTGGTACAAAAAAGAAAAATAATGGTGTTGAAATAAAAAGGGTTAGTCCTAATGCCTCCATCATTTACTTACTTGGGTTTGAGTTGGTAAGGACCGGGAATGTATTGTCATGGCAAGTTCTAGAGTCGTAAGAAACCAAGCGGCTATTCACACAAGAAATGAAAAATGAGCATTTAGTTTAAAGATGTGTATTTGTATGCTCAATAAAGGCTCAAAACTCACTTTTTGTGGGAATGGGTTTTTAATGTGATCAAGTATATATAATCAAATTTTAACTAGATTTGTCATGCCGTTTCATAATTTTCTTATGTTGGTTCTTTTTATCACGACGCTATCGGTTGTAAATTTGTAAAAATATAACCTTTTTAGAACTTGTTATTCCCAATTTAAACCAAGACAAGTAAAAAAATTAAAAGTTTTTGAAAAAAATTAGGGTGTTTAGCGGTTCCAATAGAGTTCTGTGTAAGGCTTGTAATTAGGACTTGCAAAATTCAAGGTTTTAGCATCCCCCCACACTTAAATTACACATTGTCCTCAATGTGTCCCAAAAATAAGTTTTTAGGTTGATTGAATGTGTAAAAGGATGTGTTAAACAAAAAAAAATATGTTACTGGGCACCTGGACACGGGCCGTGGTGTCCGGGCACGACCCCGTGTTCAGATTGCCAGTAACAGAAAGTAACAGAAGGCTGGGCACGGGGCGTGTTCAACAAACACGCCCCGTGTCTAGATACCTGAACTGGCCGTTTTTCTGCAGACCCTTGAGCACGGGGCCGTGTTGGCTAGGCACGGCCCGTGCTGAACTTGCTGTAATGAAGAAAAATGTGCGGGAGGCTTGGTTTTTGTGCATGGGGTGTTGGTTCAAGTCTCCCTTAGTACCCTTCACCATCCAAGCGTGTTTATCCATTACAAAATCATCCAAACACCAAATAAGTTTGAAAACCATCATTCATTAAATAGAGGAATACAATAAGTTCCTAATAAAAACATAAACTAAAACTTAGATAAGTAGGTCCGAAAACACAAGAAATCTAAAACCGCCAAGAAGTTCTAGCCTATAGTTTATTTTAAGAGCAAAATTTCTGAAAAGATAATTTTCTCGGTTAAATGCGGCTTGAAGAACTTCTCCTCCGGGTACCGTCCCTCACACGTCGGTGAGCCATTCTTCTATCTCCCTAGGGAGAAGAAAGGCGGGCTCATTGGCATCATCATTTTGAGGAGGTGTAACTCCCACAAGAACTTCTTGCAAATTGTCAAGAGGGGGTTCCGTGGGGATGTCGTCCCACCAGGTGGGGATGTTGACTCCTAGTGCTAAGTTCCAATCTTCTTGGGGAAGGATTGGTTCCATGGGAGGTGTTACAAGAATGTTCAACCTTTGGTGCAAGAGGTTGATTTCTTGGAAACTATTTTCCAGCCCCACCGTCAGATAATTTATACGGTCAATCAAGACCTCTTCTACGGATGTCATTTCGTCGAGAGCTTCTCGTAGTGCCAATACATAGCGTACAAGAGTTGCATCGGTTGAAGGCCTTCGTTCCCTACGACTGTTTTTGGAATGTGCTGAAGAGGTTCCACTGTTTTGGCTTGACATTCTACGAAAATAAACCGAAAAGAATTCATTTTAGTGAAACAGTACCTCGAACACCGCGGCCCCGTATTTATCTTTCTACAGATTTTTGAAACAAGGAATCTTGAATCTTTAAATTATTTTTCTGACTTTTGAAGCATTTTTAAGCAGAAATAACTTAAAACAGTGTTGTAAAACTTATTTTTAATAAGATTCCTTGAATAAAAATCTAACAAACATCACAATAAAGCTTGAAACCATGGTGATTTCAAGCTCTAATGGAGGTTTTTGAGGTAAAAATGAAGAAGAAGGCAATGGACAAAAGTAGAAAAGACAAGATGGTTGTTGAGAACCTTCTTTAGAATATACCTAGGATGGTATGTGTGAAGATCCCACCAAATCTCTGTCTTTGGAATGGTCCAAATGTGCAGGAATCTTGTTGCATTTATAGAAAACGACAGCACGCTGGACACGACCCCGTGTGCAGACATGATTCTGACACATTTTGTCCGTATTCTGACAGAAAGTCAGATGAGAATCTTTTGGTGGACACGGGGGCGTGCTGACCAGAACACGGCCCCGTGCCTAGAGGCTGTTTATGATGATTTGTCTATTTTCAAGGAATTTTTCCAGATCGGGTGGTTCCTTACTGGATGGAACAACACCGAAGTGCCTGAGATACCTAAGTTGCCCTAGTTTTAGATGAGAACGCAAGAGGTTATCGGAAAGGGTGATTCCTATGCTAAATATAGGTGGACAAGTCCAACCCTTATCTGGGCTCTCGTTAAAGAAGGTGTATGTCAAATTGCTCAGGTCTATGTATGCATCGACGGAAGTTGATGGGGAGTCCTTCACGGCATAATCGACACAGGGACGACTATCGCTCAAGTCTTCGCAAGAGTTAGAGGTGATTTCGGGAGCGACGATGTTGTTTCCGAATGCGATCTCAATAATTCTTCTTGGATTTCGTCTTGAGATGAATTAGTTATGTCCATCTCAAGCTCTTTTATCCAATTAAGAATTAAATATTCCAATTAAAAAAAATTCATCAAGAATCATTTCATTTAGAATAGATGTTTGAGAGCATTCTAGGGAGAGATATGGATTATATTTACTCTCGCCCCTCTTAAAGCTACAGGAAAACAATGGGTCTATATAGTGGGGAGTATAATTTAAGAAATAACACTTTAAATCTTCATGATTTCCACCACATATTTGACACCACGTACCATAAGAGGAGCGGTAGTAAAAAAAATCAGTATCGCTCATGTTTGTGTCAGAAATTACCAACCGTCGGGATCTTACGGTTCTGTTTTCAGTATCTAATACTTGGGCACGGGGCGTGTTGATTGGGCACGGCCCCGTGTTCAGCTACTGTCTAACGTAAAACAAGATTGCCAGTACCAAAGATTGGGCACGGGGCGTGTTCAGCGGGCACGACCCGTGCTGAGCTCTGCAGAAGCTGAAAATCTAAGAAAAATCCTAAAAAAACAGAAAAATAAGAAAAACGGTTAGTCCGTTGATTCCTAACTTTCTTAAAATCCTTGTGTTCCAGGCAGCGGCACCAAAAACTTTATGCGTCTCGAGTGTGATAGGTTTTTATGTATATTTTAAGCCCTTTTTAACACTTTAGCCGAGTTTTAAATTTATAAAACACGATCTTTTACTAAGAGTAAACACACATATGGGCAAGTGCACCCATCGTGAGCGTAGTATAGCGTTAGCAAGATACCGAGGTCGTCCAAGGACACAAGAGCTTTTAGTAACGGTTTATCATCCTCAACGTCTAATCAAATCAAAAAGTTAGAAAAAGGTTTTTAAACATGAAAATAAAAACTAAAAATGCTGAAAATAAAAATAAAATAAAAACAGATAGACAAGATGAATCACTTGGATCCGACTTGCCTTTAGTGTAACCTTTGATGTTTTCCGGACTTTTACACTTTTTAAGAGATTATCTTAGTTATAGTAGTAGGCCCCTCTTTTGAAGGTGACGTTACCCTCATCCCAGTAGTTTGAGTCAGCAAGGATACAATCCTAATGGGTTGGATTATTGGAAGATAATTAACTAAGTTATTAATGCGTAATGTGATAGGCCCCTCTTTTGAAGGTGACGTTACCCTCGGCTAAGTGGTTTGAGTCAGCAGGGATACAATCCCAAGTAGCCGGGTTAATGTATTAATAGTAGTTTACATATGAGGGGATCAAGCCATTCGCACCCCCACCATCCAATACCAGTGGGTATTGAAGGAGGTCCTAATAAGCTTGACCCAGGTCCTTGCAGGATCTATACACTGAACAAGGCAAGAACCTTACCAAACCATTCCCTTAACCCCCGACTAGGTAGCCAACATATCTCCATATAGACCGTGGAGATATGAATGGTGTAAATCTTTTATTTTATATAGACAGTAAAATAACGCCAAGAAACCACGGACAAATGATAAGGAAGTTTCACCTTCAACATAAGAAACTAGTTATTAAAGTCATTAATACAAAACCAAATAAAAAGTGCGAAAAGATTAAAAAACAAAAGTATTACACTAAATGCTTGACTTCACCAAGTGATGTAAGAAACTTAGGCAAATAGGGTCTTTGATTGTCAAGAACTCTTACTATCAATCTTGGATCCCGAGACTACTACACACACTCTATGATGGATGATGGATGATGGTGGTGGATGTGGGTGTTGTGACGGTGGTGGAGTGTGGGTGAAGTGGGAGAGAGGTGGTTTGTCAAGGGATGCCTTTGAAATGAACCAAGAACCCCTATTTATAGCCTGCACAGAAGCCCGGACACGGCCCCGTGTCCATCCACTTTCTCTTTCTTTATTTAATACAGTTTGTTTGTATTAGTTGACCACGCCCCCGTGTCCGCTGGGCACGACCTCGTGTGCAGAAGCTTATCTGTACTATCAAGATTTGCTTGGATTCTGCGAATCGTAGTGTTGACCACGGCCATGTGGAGCTGGGCACGCCCCCGTGTTAGGAAATAGAAGCTTCTACGCTTTTGTCTTTTCTGCAGACACTTGGGCACGCCCCCGTGTCCGCTGGGCACGGGGCGTGTTCAGCCTTCTGATGTTCTGTTTTTGCTTGGGAAGATGCTGTTGAGGGGTTAGGCATGCCACGTTTATTCCTTTTCTTGTATTTGTGTTAGATTTAGCTCTATTTTTGCTTCTTTTGTTCATTTACGCTCATTTAACCCTGAAAATACAAAAGGAAGACAAAAGAACACTTTTTCGAACATTAGTACTAAAAAGGGTTAGTTTTATGCCTCATTTGATGTAATTTATATGTTGGATTTTACACACATCATGCTTTAAACTTGCATCTGCAAACATGGCCATACTATGACAAGCTTGTAGGAGACCAAAATCATATTGGTAGTACAAACTACCCGGGAGAACGCTCACTCCCGCTTCATAATCCAACAACGCGCGGTTGATTTTTAATTTGTCAACTTTGATTGGAACAACCAGTTCCCCCAAATCAATCCCATCTCCTTCAGCCACTGCTTCACTTAAAACTGCAATTACATAAGACGCAGACAAATCGTTATCATAACTAATATTTTTAGAAACCGAATTTACTCCACTGATCGTAGTGTTCTTCATATTCTTGGGGTTTGTCTGAGTGTCACTCTACAGCCTCTCATTCTGTCGCTTCAGTTCTGCAACTTCACTCGCTAGCTGCCCCATCTGTGTCGTCAATGATTGGATAGCCTTGTCTCTAATCTCGTCCTTCTGAGCCAGCACATCATCCATTTGACCTCTCTTTTGCATCTCCTATTGTATAGCCTTTAGCATATCCATCATCTCGCTATTCACCTGACCATTACCCTGTTGGTAGTTTCATTGATAACCCGAATTATTACCCCCTTGATAATTATTTTGATTTCGAGGCTGGTAATATTGGTTGTTTCCTTGGGAACCCGAATATCTGTTCCCACTACCCTGCATCATATTCACCTCATCCTGATTACCGATAATGTTAGGGCACTGATCAGCAATGTGCCCTATCTCCCCACAATGACCGCACAACGGATATGGTCCCCCGGTCTCAGGTAACTAGTCTGCAGCTTTCACTACTGAACGGCGGTTGCTTCTTGACGATTGAGCTTTTCGCTTTGATGTGTTCGCATTCAACTCCAAATACTCCCAATCAACATGCTCATAGTTAGTACTAGACCTACCGTTTGAGATGGAGCAAAGATCCCGAGCATCTTCACCCGTTAGACTTTCATGAAATGCATTTAAGAGTTCCCACAACTGAATTCCATGATGCGGGCAATTCTTTAACATCATCTTGAACCGGTTAAATGCTTCATGGAATAACTCACCAACCTACTGTTGAAAATTCCGAATGCCTTTCCTAGCATTGTTGGTTCGTTGAGGTGTATAAAACTCATCTAGGAAGAGCTGCTGCATATCGGGCCATGTAAAGATTGAAGCAGATGGTAATGAATGGAACCACTGTTGAGCTTTGTCTTCAAGTGTGATTTGGAAAAGAACCAATTTCACATCGTCCGCTGTGAACCCTTGTCCCCCAATAGTATTACCCCGCGCATAATATGCGACGATATGCAGATAAGGCTCTTCATGTGCTAACCCGTGATACTTGGGCAAGCTGGATATAGACTGAGCTCGAACTTCGAACGATATCCCTCCTTGTAGTTGCGGAATCACAACTGGTGACGGAATACTAGCTATGGCGGGCTTGAAGTGGCTCCCAACACCGCGAACCAGTCCCTGGTTATACCTTCATGGAATGCCTTCCGGCTGATTAACCGGTGGGATTAAATTCCGAGGAAGAGGCCTTGCCTAACCCAGCATTTGTTGCACCGGCGGTGGCAATGGTATGTCTATAGGCCTTCCCGAAATTGGCTGTTGATTAACCAGGTTTGGTTGCTGAAACTTGTCACACCCTGACTTTTGCGGAAGCGTGATTATGGTGTGACTTCTTAATACCATTGCATACAATCATAACAACACTATATGATAAAACCATAAGATGTTCATCCATAAATTAAGTTTGAAAATGCCACAACATACTTGTCTGAAATGTAGACTCCAAATTTAAATTACAAACCACAACATGTTTAAATGAGTTCACGAAGACTCGACAAAAGACCTTAAATAAAACTGAGTTTAGAACCATGTATCTCATCCAGGATTAAGACACATCTCCTAAACACTAATGACTTCGGATGACACCTTTTATTCATGACGCAGCTTGAAACATGCAAACACTCGCCAGATCCACTTAATTCCCTGAAATACATGTAATTTGAAAACATCAACAAAAGTTGAGCGAGTTCATGTGTTTGTTGTGTGTATGAATAAACCTTTAAAGTATGTCTGTATGTATGTAAATCCTGGTATGAAGCAATAAGGACAAACAGATCACCAATGGTTTGCAAGGCCAATGGTATGTGTGAAGTGATGCAAGAAAACTCAAACCTAGTGGATTTTGCCACGGCTTCAGTATGTGGACATAGTCACCACATGGGCCACCCTGGTACTCATGGGTGTGGGCTCTGTAACACCCCGAAAACGGCTTTGGTAATCAAACCACGTTAATAGTAAAGACGGGTAAAATACCTTTAGTGGTAAAAATTTACCCGGTAAATATTAGGATTTAAATAATTAATCCTAATAATAAATAAAAAGTGAATAAAAGCTTTTAAGAAATAAAAGCTTAGAAGGCCCTAGTTAACGGGACCTAAAATAAACTTAGTCATAAATATTCCCGAACCCGCTAAGTTAACTAGAAATATTAAACCTAGTTAATAAGTGGGAATATTGTTGAAAATAAGTAGGTTGTGGCTTACTTAATAACTAATCAAACTAGAGGGGCTTAAGTTGCACAAAAGGAGACTTGATTTATAAAAACAAAAACTAAAAACACAACACACACACTTAATGTGTGTGTGTGCGTACGACCAGGAGAAAGAGCAGGGAGCTCAAAACCCTAGTTCCACAAATTGGTCAGATTGAAGCTCGAATCAAGTCCCAAATCGAAATTCAAGCACATATTCGTGATCACCAAGTCAAGGGGATCCTAAGGTATGTCAAATTTCTAACATTCATGAAGTTGTAAAAAATTGATAATCATCCTAATCACGAATTAGGCATGAATTAGAGAAGCTATGACTAGATTAGTGATGTATATTTGCTTGGGAACAAAACCCTAAGTGAAAATCATACATAACATGCTATGGATTGAATGATTGAATGATTTACCACACTAGGTTAAGTGGGTTTTAATCATATGATGAATTTGATGATATGATTGTCATTAGGATCATCATGCATGTTAGTAATTAGGAAATACTTAAACAATTTGCAAGTTTGAGTATTTAATCATAAGTGATAATGGTGAATTGTGATGTTAATCTTGGTAAAAAAAATAACTAGTTATGAACTAGTTGTAAATGTGTAAAATGTATGCACATTAGGTGTTTGTTAAAATGCCTAAGTGAAAACTAAAGTGTTGAAATTAGAGTGAAAACGCGCATTTGAATGTTATGGTGATTACGTGTAATATGAAGTGAGAAGGGTTCTAAATATAATGTTGATTTAGACTCAATGTTGAGAACCTTGTGATTTAAAGTGGTTAACTTTAATAAGCTAAGTTAACTAATCATGAAGTCGAGTAGTAGTTCCGACGTATGAAATAAGTGAGATGGAATAGTCGTGAATAATTATGACTAATCTATCCATCCTACAATTTGCAATGATAGTTTGACGATTAACAAGCTAGATGAAAGCTTGGGAACAAAGCGGGTCAAACGAAGAAAGAATGACGGAAAAGCATAGGTGGAAGTAAGGTAAGTATAGCTTACACTAGTCTTATATGTTAGAATACTCCCTTACCGTAATAGTTACTAAAAAGACAATTACATAATTGAGGTATGATGTTCCGACGTGTAAACGTACGGAACAAGGTAGTCTAGCACGACAAGAAACCATGTTGATGGTTAAAAAGGAATTAAATCGGTAATTCGATCAATTTATGACAAATGGAAAATGAGCTTTTGAATGGTTACCTTATAGGGTAAACCCAAAACAAACAATAAGGGTAAAAAGGTAAATTGGTCATGCGTTGACCATAACTATTGGTTTTGAAAGACACTGTAAGGCGTAAGCCATAACAGGCTAAAAAGCGTTAAGAAAATCAATTAATAAGTGAAATGGCCACACGGTGTAAATCGAAGCGAGTCGTATAGATGAGATGGTAATAAATATCATCTCGCCAACATAATCGGTCACTTAGACCAAATGGGTCAAAAGGTGAAGATATCACCCTTTGACAATAGCGACTAATGATTATTGTCGAGCTATATTATTTCAGGTGTAAATGTCAAATTGGTGTTAGCAACGCTATGAATTAGCGGTTATAAAAGCAAGGTATTAAAAACGGGTCAATATATTGATCTGCGCCAGGTATGTGAAATAAGGTAACACTCATTTAGAACATATGGTTCAAGAGCGTTAAAAAGGGGTCAAAACGGACATTTGGTTACTTGTTAGGTAAACCAAATGTTTTATGTAATGAACATGGCGTTTGGAAAGCTTAATGACTTTTCAAACATAATTATAGGTTAAAAGAGGGATTATGGGTCCAATATACTTTCAAAAGTCCTTCATTGTTAATAAAGGACTAAAATGGACCAAAACGCCCTTGGTGGCTAAATTGACCAAACAACCTTTAAAAGTTGTTCGGAAATAAGTTTTATGATTAAATGAATACTTAGATTAATTATAGAAGCAATTGAAAGTGATTTTAGGCTCGAAAGTACTTAAGAACCCTTAACGGGTCAAAATAAGCATACGAGTGAAAACGGGTTTAAATTGTGTAATAAACCTATGAATAGAACCTAAAATGGTAAGTAATATTAAATTAAAGAGTTGTATGTGATATAGGAATCAAACAAATACGTTTGTTTGATAAAACCGCGAATGGGTCAAAAATTGGTAAAAAGGGAAATAAGCCGAAGACTTAAAAGTCTTAAATCTTGTTAAGTCGGATGTCGGATTTTAACTCCAAATGATGGAGAATCAAATTACAAACATGTAGGAAGAAACGGTAGGTCAAACGGATAAGCGGTTTGAAAGATACGGAAGATTTCGTGTCAAATTACGACAAAATAGAGAATCTGGATGCAGAGCCCACCGTAATTTACGGTCCCACCGTAAATTACGGTGGAGTTGATTATGTTACGGTGCTAAAGGTCTGATTTACGGCAAAAGAATTGAGACCCAGGGGCCACCGTAATTTACGGTCCCACCGTAAATTACGGTGGAGAAAATTTTTATTATATTTTGTTTTTCATTTGAAAGTCTATTGTTTCCCGGACATCGTTCGGACGTGATTAAACCCGTATGACTAAAGCATTTCATGTTTATGAAATGTAGGTACACCTTGGATGCCGGAAGACGATCAAGCTCAGCGAAGAACCGAACACGATAAATATACACGCTTCCGCACTTTGCTACGTTGTAAATTTTAAACAATGCATTCCAATCACGTTTTGTAGAATAAATTATAAATTGTAAAAGTTTTAAGAAACCCGTATTTCCGATGTATATCTAATCATTAATTACATGATTATTTTCCCAAGATATACGTTAAAACTTGATTTATAAGAACGGGTGTTACAAGTTGGTATCAGAGCCTTGGTTTAAGAGATTCGAGTATGGTGGGGAGAAACTGTGCTTGGACTTAAACCTTATGCTCTTAATAAAGATTGGTGTTCGGTTCGAGGCTTGATCGCAAATCCGGTAAGTACACGTATGCTAATAGTTTAGTATGCTAATTGTTGTAAATAACACATAGGGCTATCGTGTAACACACGTTACCCCAATTAAACGATTGATGTAGTTGACGAAAATACGCGCGTTGACGTGTATAGTAGAAAATGCCTTGTATTATAATACGGGCGATTATTGAAGTTGACTTTACTAAGTTTTGTGAATGTTTTAAATGAAGAACACTCGCGTTGAAGATGACGAGAGTCAAACGAATTATGGATATGATGATGGAACGGTCCGAGGTACGACAGGAAGAGCATACTCATTAAGGACCAAAATCGCGTAACGGTCGCGAACAAGACTAATGACAAGAGAAGCCCGTTAGGGCAAGCATCACCAGGTGCACACTTTTAAATTTAATCGCACGAGTCGTTATATGCAACAAACACGTAAGTAATAACGGTTGCATACACATATGACAGAACTTGGAAAACCTGATTTCCAAGAGAAATTTAATAGGAAATGTGTTATTCACAATGATGAATAACAAATGAATAACAAGACTTATTTATATAGAAACTTGGACGAGAGTGATCATCCAAGTAAGTATTCTCAATACAAATCCTATTGAGAAAATTAATGATCACATCAATGAATGTGAATAAATGTTTATAAAAAGGGACATTGTACATGTTCAAGGATAAACGATTAAAACTAATAATTGTTAACTAACAATTAAATAAAGTTTTACCAAATGAAACCATAAACATGAGGATAATTTGAGGAGTTACTTACATGGGACGTGATGTGGTAATTATAATAAGGTCACGCGTACCACGTGTTGATCGCTTACTCTGGCCAAGTAAGTAGTGAACACATGATAGCATGAGCTTCTTATAATGAGCGCAGTTATGTCCGATGTAGTAAGGGCGGGGTGAATGGGACTAAGTAAAAAGTACCCAAATGAATCAGACAAGCAAAATATTTGATAATAATGTAAACGCACAACCGAGTGACAGAAGCGTATTACATTAGGATAATGAGCCCGAGTGAAGGGACAAAGAAGCATGATTAAACAAGTATTGGGAGGGAGTGTACTTACACTCGAACCCAGAAAACGCAAGCATGATTAAACAAGTATTGGGAGGGAGTGTACTTACACTCGAACCCAGAAAACGCAAGCATGATTAAACAAGTATTGGGAGGGAGTGTACTTACACTCGAACCCAGAAAACGCAAGCGTGATTAAACAAGTATTGGGAGGGAGTGTACTTACACTCGAACCCAGAAAACGCAAGCATGATTAGACAAGTATTGGGAGGGAGTGTACTTACGCTCGAACCCGGAGATTGCAAATGAGTCCCTTAACGGGTCGTTTTTGTAAAACGTCCAACTTAAAGACAAAGTCGGAATATAAAAATGAAGCGAGGTCTTAATGCATACCGGAAGGGTTGCAATAATAACGACTTCGGTAAAACACTCGGTTGATGGGTAAGGATTTAAACACATGCGTAAACCGAGAGACGAGAACGTGAATTTAAGGTCAAAAGACTCGGATTATGAGTTACGACTAAAAGACCATAAAATTTCGTAAACAGAAATTTTGATAATTATATTCAACCATTTTGAGGTTGAACGGGTTGAATAAAGTATAAATGCTTAATGGCATAAGTAAGCGCAAGTCGGATAACGGTAAGCTTGAGACAAACTGACGCGTAAATAACGTCAGAAGTCATAAAGTCGGAGGACTAGCCCGAAAGTAAACAAATGAAGCCTTAGACTACGGTCAAGGTCAAATGAAGTTCAAGGGTGAAAACAAATGATTTTCAAACATAAAAAGAGTGCTTTGACACCATATATATATTTCAATGTAGGCATGCGTAAAGAATGATCTACGGGATCAATATAACCCTTGGGGTTATAAACAATGGAAAAGTCTACGAGACTAATATGACCTACGGGTCACGACTAGAAAGAAATAGACTACAAGGACCTAGCCTTAAAAAGGTGAAAGTCTAATAAAATAGCCTATAGAGCAAAACGATAAAACTTACGGGGTTAATTAGACAAAGCGACGGATAAATTGAGAATCCCCGCATAAAACAAGGGCTGTAAAAGAATAAATTATGGACTGTCAATATCCCAGTATGGATGATTGACACAAGTTAAAGAAAAGATCCTAAAACTAAAACTTCGGTTTTAGTAAGAAGTAATGTTTTTACAAACATAAATTCTGATAGAATTTAAATAGTAAGCATGAAAGATACAAGTCTTGACGCTGATAGGCGCAAGACGATATATTCGAAAAGTGATATTTTCGAAAATGAAATTTTGATATAAATTAAACATGATGTAACACAATCACGGTCAAGAAATGTAATGTGAAGTAGAATCACATTATAACCAAGCGAGCGGTAAATAGTAACTGGACTAATAAGACTAATTAGTGAGACCCGTCAAGGTCATTTAAATAAATTTGGTTTGCTTGTAAGCGGTGGATTCGGTATAAATAAACCGAATAAATAAAATTGAAAATAAAAGAAATCGTTGCAAAAAGTGAGAGATTCCACTAAAGACCTTTAAACGGGTCAAAGTCACGGATTCATAAAGAATTCGATAGTATATGAAAGCGAGGAATATCGCTAAGTTGAGTAAACTAGTGGAAATAACGAGATTACGTTAATTCCAGTCGCATTATGTCATGTAAGATACGTAGATGATTAATAACCAAAAGAATATTACCATACTTTTCTGGTAATACTAACAATCGGTTAAGATATGAGAAATGCTTAATTGATTATCGAGAGCAGATACATAGAGTTGAACTCGATAAATTAAGTAAGAAAAGGTTTCGAGGACGAAACCTCTTTAAGGGGGGTAGACTTGTAACACCCCGAAAACGGCTTTGGTAATCAAACCACGTTAATAGTAAAGACGGGTAAAATACCTTTAGTGGTAAAAATTTACCCGGTAAATATTAGGATTTAAATAATTAATCCTAATAATAAATAAAAAGTGAATAAAAGCTTTTAAGAAATAAAAGCTTAGAAGGCCCTAGTTAACGGGACCTAAAATAAACTTAGTCATAAATATTCCCGAACCCGCTAAGTTAACTAGAAATATTAAACCTAGTTAATAAGTGGGAATATTGTTGAAAATAAGTAGGTTGTGGCTTACTTAATAACTAATCAAACTAGAGGGGCTTAAGTTGCACAAAAGGAGACTTGATTTATAAAAACAAAAACTAAAAACACAACACACACACTTAATGTGTGTGTGTGCGTACGACCAGGAGAAAGAGCAGGGAGCTCAAAACCCTAGTTCCACAAATTGGTCAGATTGAAGCTCGAATCAAGTCCCAAATCGAAATTCAAGCACATATTCGTGATCACCAAGTCAAGGGGATCCTAAGGTATGTCAAATTTCTAACATTCATGAAGTTGTAAAAAATTGATAATCATCCTAATCACGAATTAGGCATGAATTAGAGAAGCTATGACTAGATTAGTGATGTATATTTGCTTGGGAACAAAACCCTAAGTGAAAATCATACATAACATGCTATGGATTGAATGATTGAATGATTTACCACACTAGGTTAAGTGGGTTTTAATCATATGATGAATTTGATGATATGATTGTCATTAGGATCATCATGCATGTTAGTAATTAGGAAATACTTAAACAATTTGCAAGTTTGAGTATTTAATCATAAGTGATAATGGTGAATTGTGATGTTAATCTTGGTAAAAAAAATAACTAGTTATGAACTAGTTGTAAATGTGTAAAATGTATGCACATTAGGTGTTTGTTAAAATGCCTAAGTGAAAACTAAAGTGTTGAAATTAGAGTGAAAACGCGCATTTGAATGTTATGGTGATTACGTGTAATATGAAGTGAGAAGGGTTCTAAATATAATGTTGATTTAGACTCAATGTTGAGAACCTTGTGATTTAAAGTGGTTAACTTTAATAAGCTAAGTTAACTAATCATGAAGTCGAGTAGTAGTTCCGACGTATGAAATAAGTGAGATGGAATAGTCGTGAATAATTATGACTAATCTATCCATCCTACAATTTGCAATGATAGTTTGACGATTAACAAGCTAGATGAAAGCTTGGGAACAAAGCGGGTCAAACGAAGAAAGAATGACGGAAAAGCATAGGTGGAAGTAAGGTAAGTATAGCTTACACTAGTCTTATATGTTAGAATACTCCCTTACCGTAATAGTTACTAAAAAGACAATTACATAATTGAGGTATGATGTTCCGACGTGTAAACGTACGGAACAAGGTAGTCTAGCACGACAAGAAACCATGTTGATGGTTAAAAAGGAATTAAATCGGTAATTCGATCAATTTATGACAAATGGAAAATGAGCTTTTGAATGGTTACCTTATAGGGTAAACCCAAAACAAACAATAAGGGTAAAAAGGTAAATTGGTCATGCGTTGACCATAACTATTGGTTTTGAAAGACACTGTAAGGCGTAAGCCATAACAGGCTAAAAAGCGTTAAGAAAATCAATTAATAAGTGAAATGGCCACACGGTGTAAATCGAAGCGAGTCGTATAGATGAGATGGTAATAAATATCATCTCGCCAACATAATCGGTCACTTAGACCAAATGGGTCAAAAGGTGAAGATATCACCCTTTGACAATAGCGACTAATGATTATTGTCGAGCTATATTATTTCAGGTGTAAATGTCAAATTGGTGTTAGCAACGCTATGAATTAGCGGTTATAAAAGCAAGGTATTAAAAACGGGTCAATATATTGATCTGCGCCAGGTATGTGAAATAAGGTAACACTCATTTAGAACATATGGTTCAAGAGCGTTAAAAAGGGGTCAAAACGGACATTTGGTTACTTGTTAGGTAAACCAAATGTTTTATGTAATGAACATGGCGTTTGGAAAGCTTAATGACTTTTCAAACATAATTATAGGTTAAAAGAGGGATTATGGGTCCAATATACTTTCAAAAGTCCTTCATTGTTAATAAAGGACTAAAATGGACCAAAACGCCCTTGGTGGCTAAATTGACCAAACAACCTTTAAAAGTTGTTCGGAAATAAGTTTTATGATTAAATGAATACTTAGATTAATTATAGAAGCAATTGAAAGTGATTTTAGGCTCGAAAGTACTTAAGAACCCTTAACGGGTCAAAATAAGCATACGAGTGAAAACGGGTTTAAATTGTGTAATAAACCTATGAATAGAACCTAAAATGGTAAGTAATATTAAATTAAAGAGTTGTATGTGATATAGGAATCAAACAAATACGTTTGTTTGATAAAACCGCGAATGGGTCAAAAATTGGTAAAAAGGGAAATAAGCCGAAGACTTAAAAGTCTTAAATCTTGTTAAGTCGGATGTCGGATTTTAACTCCAAATGATGGAGAATCAAATTACAAACATGTAGGAAGAAACGGTAGGTCAAACGGATAAGCGGTTTGAAAGATACGGAAGATTTCGTGTCAAATTACGACAAAATAGAGAATCTGGATGCAGAGCCCACCGTAATTTACGGTCCCACCGTAAATTACGGTGGAGTTGATTATGTTACGGTGCTAAAGGTCTGATTTACGGCAAAAGAATTGAGACCCAGGGGCCACCGTAATTTACGGTCCCACCGTAAATTACGGTGGAGAAAATTTTTATTATATTTTGTTTTTCATTTGAAAGTCTATTGTTTCCCGGACATCGTTCGGACGTGATTAAACCCGTATGACTAAAGCATTTCATGTTTATGAAATGTAGGTACACCTTGGATGCCGGAAGACGATCAAGCTCAGCGAAGAACCGAACACGATAAATATACACGCTTCCGCACTTTGCTACGTTGTAAATTTTAAACAATGCATTCCAATCATGTTTTGTAGAATAAATTATAAATTGTAAAAGTTTTAAGAAACCCGTATTTCCGATGTATATCTAATCATTAATTACATGATTATTTTCCCAAGATATACGTTAAAACTTGATTTATAAGAACGGGTGTTACAGCTCGCTACACCCAAATAGATCTATCACTCATGTCCCTCGGTCCTAGGATTAATGGCCTTAAGTGTTGTACCCACCACTCACATGATCAAGCAGTAACCTTCCTTAGCTAACCATACCATGCATAAAACGTTTGTAAACAATTGTAACATGTATTTCACCCCCGAAGTTATAAAACTGAAAACAGTTAAAAGAAAAGGGGGACATGAACTCACAGTCTTGCGTCTTCGGTACTCGTAACTCAAATTCCTTCAGCAAACACGACTACCTACAACATACTAATGTCTATTAGACGGACGAGCCGTGCCTTGACTTAGGATTAATGTTTCTGAGTTACGTTTCTTTTATGTCTTCAATATTATTCCAAGTTATAATTACTTGTTAAAATAATAATTATTTTAACTTTAAATTATATTTAATTTTGGAATAATTGTTAAACAATATTTTTGTAATAATAGTTCTCACGTATTTATACTCATATTTCCTTCCCAAGGATGGGGGTATCTCATACATGTATATTCGTATTCTTGTAGTTGTTAAGTATTCTTATACTTAATTTCTAATTAATTATTCCAGAATAAATATCCAACACATATTTCCAAAATATATTTTTTAAGAAATATTACTTAGAAAAATTATTCATAATTTTTCTTTTGGCAAAACTATTTGTAGTTCCAAATTAATATATTTTCAAGTCTCACTTTAGAAAATATATATAAACTTATTTTTACCCCAAAATATTGTATTTCAAGTTTATCCAAGAAAATATATATTTTTCCCAAAAATCACATATCTTCTAAAAATTCTAAGAAAATATATCTTTACTTCCCAAAAATAATATATTTTCTCCTTGTCGAAAATATGATATAACTTGGTAATATTTGGAAAAATCTTATTTTCCTTTCTTGTGTCCAAAATATTATTTACCAAAAATATATTTGTAAATGTATTTTCCGGAATATTTTATACGCTACATTATTTCGTTCGGTTTCCCAATATTATGTGTGCAACTTGTGTATTTATTCCTTGTGATTTTTGGTAATATTTTGGATTGTAAATTCTTGGTATTTTGTTAAGTTATATTACTTTAACCCTAAAATAATATAACTATTACACAAAGTATACAAATATTCACACACATGTTTCTTTAATATATATATATATATATATATATATATATCTAGCCATTTTTATTTATAAAACCAACCTCCAATATTTGTATTTTTGTAACAAAATTTATGGCAAGGTTTATGTAGAAAACTCATGGTTAAATACACTTATAAATACTTGTTTGAAAATATTTTTCTAAGTGTTTATATTTTTAGAAAATTTTGCCATAGTTTCCCACTAAAAATGGAGGTTCCCATGCTTTCAAAGCATATCATTTTCTTTTTAAAATCATCCAAAACAATCAACAATTCAATCAACACTTACATGGTGCCAAAATCATGCAATTTATACTACAACATGAACTTAAACTTTTATAAAAACTTGTAGTGACTTGGTAGTGTGTTTAGTAGGTTTAGTTACCCTTTAAAATGTATTTACTTCTTTAAAAACTCCATTTTAAAAAAGTTGGGTGTTTACAACTTCCAAACACATTTTCTAAAAATGCTTCTTTATGTAATCTTTTTGTTACACAAGTGTTTCTACACTTGTTTAACCAATAAAAACAAGTTTGGTTTATGTAAGAACCAAGTCTATGTAAATCTTGTTATTTAACTTAGTTTCTTGGGAAAACTATCTTGGAAATCATCCACTTACAAGACTTGTATTTTGTTTAAATCATCATCACATATGAAAACAAATTTTATTATTCAAGTTCATGTCTACATAAAGTATGATCATCTTGGTCTTTCACAAGATCATCATCTTAACTTACTAGATCATGTGTTTAATCACAATTTAGTAGGTTTCATATGATGTCTAACATCATAAACACAAACAATCAATCATCAAGTACCACATATATACTAAAACAACATATATTCTTATGTTAGTGAGCTTTATGTTAAGAGTTATCTTCTTGTTCATTAGTTTTCTTCATGATTTTCTTCACATATCATCTTTTAACCAACTAAATAAGAAGTAAATTCAAGTAATCAAGAGGCTTACTACTAGCACAGGGGCTAAGGATGAACCAAAGAAGATGAAGATGATAAATGTGATGGATAATAGCAAATGGAAGAGGTCCTTCTATCTCCAATGCCACCAAGCCTCCTTATCTTGCTTCTAACACCTTGTGATGATCTTGGAATGGATGAAAGTGAATTGAAGATGATGGTGGTATGGGTGGTGGCTCATGACCGTGAACAAGGGAGGAGGGAGAGAGAGTTAAGTGTGTGTTGTGGGTGTGAGATAATGAGAATGATGATCTTTCCATGCTTTACTTATATCCATCTTAAGTGTTTATCCAATGTGTAATCTCTAATCATATCAAAACAAATCAAGCAAGATCAAGGGTGGGTCCACCCTTGGTGACCGTCCACAGAAAGGGGGGGGGGGTCTTGGTTGGGTTGTGATGGAATTTTAGGAGATTTAGTTAGATTCTAAGTGTAATAGTTAGGTGTTATGTGTATTATGTGTTATATAGTGTGTTAGGGTGTTCGGGGCCCATAACTAGCTTGGAAATATTAAAACAATGCTTCTAGTATAATTTTGATGTTTCGGGTAGTGTCCGGTTGTTCGGATGTATACTGGTTCGTTAAAGTGCTAAACTATACCGTTTAGTGTTTTTCATGTACCCTTTTGTGACACTTTTGATTCCCGACACTTAGGAAAGCATTCAGGACCATTTAGTCATATTTTTGCATGTCACTAGCTTGTTAAAATGCTGATTTTTGCTGAATTATGCTTAATTCAGCACTTTGGGTGAGTTTTAGGTACTTTCCGGCACTTAAACTATCACTTAGGGATGCAGTTTTGTAGTCCTTACTTTCCCACACACCATACTAGTGTAGTACTTAGTCTCTGGCCCATACTGGGTCTCAAAACACTGTCTGTCTATGTGCTGAGTTCTGTCAGTATTTTTCTGAGTTATCCGCTAGTTGTGCTACTGTGCTTTGTGCATCATTTATGTCAATATGGTTTGCATGTAATAATGATGTGACAGTATGCAATATGTGATGCACATGTAAGTATAAGGTAGTAATCAGAAAGCAGTTAAGTATAATCCAGCACAGTCATTAGGCACTAATCAAGATTAACTAATTGTACGGATACCTGGATTTTTGACGGTTTGTCACATTATCCCCCTGTTAAGAAAATTTCATCCCGAAATTTTAGTTCTGCTACTAGCTGTAGGGGAGTTGGGGAACAAGTGCGGGTATTTTGCTTTCATGCGGTCCTCACGCTCCCAAGTGAACTCTGGGCCGTGACGCGCGTTCCATCGGACCTTGACGAGTTTAACACTACTCCTACGTGTCTTGTTAACCTTCCAATCAGTAACCTCAACAGGTTCTTCGGTAAAGTGGAGTGTGTCGTCAATGTGAACTTCATCGGCAGGAATGACAACTGTTTCTTGAGTTGGACTCTTTTTCAGATTAGATACATGAAATGTATCATGGATGCCATTCAGTTCTGCGGGTAGATCCAACTTGTAGGCTACAAGACCAATCCTTTCCAGGATTTTGAACGGTCCAATATATCGTGGGTTTAACTTTCCACGCTTCCCAAAGCGTGTTACCCCTTTCCAAGGTGAGACTTTTAGTATAACCATATCTCCTACCTGAAATTCCAAAGGTTTCCTTCTTTGGTCCGCATAGCTCTTTTGTCGATCACGAGCCGCCTTGATGCGCTCTCGGATCTGTATAATCTTATCTGTCGTCTCTTGAACCAATTCGGGACCAACAAGCTGTCTATCACCCACATCTGCCCATCATAACGGTGATCGACACTTGCGTCCGTAGAGAGCCTCAAACGGTGCAGCTTTAATGCTGGCATGGTAACTGTTGTTATATGAGAATTCTGCCAAAGGTAGGTGAGTGTCCCAACTGCCACCCAAGTCCATTACGCAAGCTCGCAACATATCTTCTAGCGTTTGAATCGTTTGTTCGCTCTAGCCATCTGTCTGTGGGTGAAATGCAGTACTCAGATTCAATTGAGAACCAAAGGCTTCTTGGAAGGATTGCCAAATCCTTGACACAAATCTTTCATCTCTATCTGAAATAATCGAGATAGGCACTCCATGTCGTGCAACTATCTTTCTGAGGTACAGCTCAGCAAGCTTACTAGTGTTATCCTTTTCCCTGATCGGCAGAAAGTGTACCGACTTTGTCAGACGGTCTATGATTACTCAAATCGTATCATGACCTCTAGGTGTCTTTGGTAACTTCGTTATGAAATCCATTGAAATCTGCTCCCATTTCCACATGGGTACTTCAGGTTGTTGCAGAAGACCTGAAGGCTTCTGATATTCAGCCTTTACCTTGGCACAAGTCAAACATTTGCCAACATACGTTGCAACATCACCTTTCAATCTCGGCCACCAATAAAAATCCTTTAAATCTTGGTACATCTTATCCGATCCTGGGTGGATCGAGTACCTTGACTTGTGAGCTTCATCAAAAATCACGTCTCTAAGACCACTAAAGAGGGGAACCCAAATTCGTCCCATAAAACACAATGTTCCTTTCGTGTTGGGTACTAACTGATTCTCCATCCCACGGAGATACTCATTCACAAGATTTTCCTTCTTAAGAGCTTCTCTCTGCGCAGCACGGATGCGCAACGAGAGGTCTGTCTGAATAATCATTTCCAAAGCCCTAACCCTTATGGGGTTGATTCTTTCTTTCCGACTCAAGGCGTCTGCTACTACATTCGCCTTTCCTTGGTGATACTTGATTTCACAATCATAATCGTTCAACAACTCAACCCATCGTCGCTGTCTCATGTTAAGCTCTTTCTGATCGAATATATGCTGTAAGCTCTTGTGATCGGTAAAGATCGTGCATCGAGTGCCATACAAATAATGTCGCCAGATCTTTAATGCAAACACCACTGCGCCTAATTCCAAATGATGCGTGGTGTAGTTCTTCTCATGAACCTTCAATTGGCGCGAAGCATAAGCTATAACCTTCTGTCACTGCATCAGCACGCATCCTAACCCTTGATGTGAGGCGTCACAATATACCACGAAGTCGTCAGTGCCTTCGGGTAGGGATAAGATGGTTGCATCGCAAAGCTTGTTCTTCAGCAACTGAAAAGCTTCTTCTTGTTTATCTCCCCATTCGTACTTTTTATCCTTCTGAGTACGGGAGGTCAGCGGTTGAGCGATTTTTGAAAAATCCTCAATGAATCTGCGATAATACCCTGCCAAACCTAGGAACCGACGGATCTCGGTTGGCGTCTTCGGAGTCTCCCAATTTTTGATCGCCTCGATCTTGGTGGGATCCACATGAATTCCATCTTTGTTTACCACGTGACCGAGGAATTGAACCTCACACAACCAGAATTCGCACTTCGAGAACTTAGCGTACAATTTCTCTTTCTTAAGCAGCTCTAAAATAGGTCTTAAATGTTGCTCATGCTCTTCCTTCGTCCTTGAATAAATCAAAATATCGTCGATAAACACAATCACGAATTTATCGAGATATGGCTTGCAGACTCTATTAATCCAATCCATAAACACTGCTGGCGCGTTTGTCAGACCGAACAGCATTACTAGGAACTCGTAGTGTCCATATCGAGTCCTAAAGGCAGTATTCGGAATACCCTCCTCTTGAATCCGCAACTGGTGATAACCTGATCGAAGATTGATCTTGGAGTAAAAACTCGAACCTTGTAGTTGATCGAACAGATCATCAATCCTTGGCAAAGGATACCGATTCTTGATGGTTAACTTGCTTAGCTCGCGGTAATCGATACACGTTCGGATCTTGGCGAGCTTCCTTAGCTCCAATGTTGAAAACCCTTCCCTGAGCTTGGTTGATCTTTGGGCACTCTCTCTTGAAGTGCCCAACGTCTCTACAGTTAAAGCAACCTGGTCCCCGACCATTTCCATTCCCAATACCACCCTGGTTATTGTTTGCTCCACGGTTTCCACTACCAGCTTGATTTCCAAAACCACCACGATTTCCATTACCGCCATTTGCTCCTTGATTGCGGTTTCCATACCCATTTCCACCACGGTTACCATTTCCATTCCCGTTGCCATAACCTCTCTGACTACCGTTACCATGACCAGTACCAGCCCAGCACGTCTCCTTTGAATGACCATTCTTTCCACAAGATTCACATTTCCTAACTCTGCACTAGCCGGCATGATGGTACTAGCACACATCACATTTGGGCAGAGTGCCCATGTACCCTTTTCCTTTGTTCTCAACACTAGTCTTGACTTCGGCTGGTGGGTTCACCTCCTTCTTCTTGTTAGCACTACTGGTACCCTTCTTGAAGTTTGAGAACTTCCTTTTGTTCTCACCTGATGACTCAACGTGAGTCTACTTCTTTTTCTGGTCAGAAATCGAGAACTTGTTCAACCTGATTGCTTCTTCAGTCAAGGCCACACTTAGATCAATGGCCTCAGTGATCGTTGCAGGCTTCGATGTCGTCACCATGCTCATGATTTAAGGTGCCAATCCCAAAATAAAACGCTCAATGCGCTTGAATTCTGGATCAACCATGTAAGGAACGACGCGAGATAAGTCGTGAAATCTCTGCACGTATTCAGCAATCTTTGGACCATTCATCTTGAGGTTCCAGAATTCAGTTTCCAACTTTTGGATATCAGCCCTGGAATAGTACTTCTTGTGCATGAGTTCCTTCATCTCATCCCAAGTCATGGCATATGCAGCCTCTTCTCCCAAGGTCTGGACTTGGAGATTCCACCATGATAGCGCTCCGTCTAAGAACAATCCAGAGATGTAGGTGACCTGGTGCTCCGGCGCACACTTGCTCATTCTTAGCACATAATCAGTTTTCTCCGCCCATCTGACGAAAGCTACGGCACCCCCGGTGCCGTCGAAATTCAGGGGCTTACAGTCTAGGAACTGCTTATAGGTACAGCCTGTACAAGCAACATCATTCACAGAAAGCATTAGCAAACGCACGTGGAATATCCAAATGTAACGTAATGTGTCTTTAGTGACTTAAATATTACCATGAGGTGGGTTGTTTCCTGAGGTACCCCCGCTAAGTTCAGAGCGCAGGGCCTCGTGCTGTGCTATCGCTTGTGAAATCCGTTCTTGTAGTTCGGCCTCTGTCGTGGGCAACCGTGTTTCTCTTCGTGGAGGCATCTTCTATAAGAAGATTGTATCGGTCAGGTCAGGTCATGACGAGTATAGTAAACACATGACATGTATACATAATAGCATTTATTAATGCAAGTAAGCACATAACATCTCAATCATAACATAAACAAGTAATTTAACAATGCATATAATGAGAATATTGCGATTGAGCTTTCATATATCATCGACCACAAATACAGTTAGATGTTCTACAAATGTATTATATCACATCAAAAGGGACTACAGGGTCACATCACCCTTGTCCAAAATGTCTATCAATCTACAACAGTCAAAAGTCAAAAAGCGGTCTTCAAAAGGCTTCGTAAGCTAGGCTCAATAGCGACACTCTCATCAAAAGTAAGCGACCTACATAAAACCAAACACTGGCTACGCTGATGGTGGAGGAGGAGGAGGTGGAGGAACGAAAAGCAAACTGTGCACATGCGCTAACTCTTCCTCAAGAGCATGAACACGATGCAACAGATAACTAATCTGCTGCTCCATGGTAAGAAATCGAACGTCAAAATCTGGATAAGGTAGAAGAGGAGCAGGTGGAGTCGCAAAAGGTGACTGACATGTACAAGGTGGAGGACGTGAAATCCTCTCGAGCTCCATGACTCTACGACATAAAATCTCCTGCTGAAGCTGCAAGGACAGGAGTAACTCATCCCACGTGTAGCCAAGATAATGGGAGGGATGGTAGGGATCAGAGACTGGCATGGTGTTCGGCGGAAACCATATGAGTGGCTCGCCTAACAGTGCAGAAGTAAAATGAGTAGCAGGTGAAAACTGAGGCATGAAGGGAAAAGCTGCTGACACAGGTGGAACATGGCCAGGCTGCTGGCTGGACGGACCTTCCCCCGGACGGGGGGGTGGAGGGATATCCTGCAAGAATGTGATCGACAAGTCAGTGCGGTGTGCATCAGGCACAAACGGGTGAAACGGGGCAACATCAACAGGTGCATGTGTAGGTGCAGGTGGGGGAGTAATAGGCTTGTTAGGATCGGAGGCTCTCATGATTATGTTTGTTTGTAATAAATGAACAATCAATAAATACAAATTGATATAAAGTGCAGCGGAAAATGAGTACAAACTTTGTAAACACAATCAAAGGGAAAATAGTTTTGATAAACATTTGCTTCTCATTAAGTTGAAAGACTACAAATCAAAGCAAAAGATTATAATGCAAGCTTACAAACTAAACTCCCCCTCAGCCTGATGCTCCAAGGTTGGTTGCACAAGATGAAAGGATTGAATTGAGGAGAAGAACTCACTCAAAACGATCAAATGTAACAGTACAGAGTACTGCTCCATTTATAGACAAGCCAAACCACTGAGGCATCTCAGCTGACGTCACCATGAAAGCGACGTCTAACAGCCTAACAACCTGTAACAACTGATCCTATACAAACACTGCTAACCTTAACCACCGATTCTACATAAGACAAGTAATACACTAAACTACTGCTATCTTCTTCCATCAGTGCTTTCATCAAAGTTGATCAGTCTTTGAGTGAGCAGTGCTTTGTCATCAGTAGATAGAGCCAGCAGTGTTTACTTCTTCAGGGCTTTGTCAGCAGTTGAAAGGGTATCAACAGTTGTATACGGACAGTGGATAGAGAGCCATCAGTTGTTATAATCACTTTCAAGGGGAAAGCCTAATGTAAACAACTGCTTATTATGAATCCACTGTCTTGACCCGGTTTTGGCTTTTATTATCTATTCCTCTGGTAGGGTTCAATCCCAACAAGGCTCAACAAAAGGAGGCACATCGTCATCATCCTCTATCCACCCATTGCGGGTGAATGCGTAACGGGGATCTATCTGATCAGAAAAAACAGCATGGTCAGCGGTTGCAGGGATCGGGTCAGGTACAAATGGTGCAACAACAGGTATGCCAACAGGTACAGGGTCATGGTCATGGTCTGGCAGAGGATCAGGAACAGGTATAGGCTCGGGTGCAAGCATAGGCTCAGGGTCGGCCGGTGCCAGCTCAGGATCAGCGGGTATCGGCTTGAGATTAGCGGGTGCATCAAAAGGCTGATCATCGGGAACAAAGTCAAGCTCATGTCCAAACTCATCATCAAACTCAAAGTCCTGTGGAGGAATAGGTGCGGCAGACATAGCCGTGTCAGAATCAGAATTAGTGGGGTAACGCTGCAATCCCAGTGCATGCAAAGTAATGGATGACACAGACTCGAAAGAATCCGAAGAAGAATGATAAGATGAAATCTCAACGATAGGAATCTCAACAAGTGGGACAACAATGACATCATTGGCTGGGACTCCATCTCCCTGAGCAGTATCAGGGGGACCATCAATGAAAAGTTTGACATCATCATCAGACATGTCATCAATAGGCAAATCCTTGAGAGGAAAAGCAGCAAGAGGCAAAGGGGCGAGGATCGGAACCACGACATGCTCATCATCGGGATATCTGAGGATGAGATGGTCCTGATCAGGAATAGGAACAAGAAAGGGATCCTCGTCGGGTAAACCATCAGCATGCGGTACAATGTCGCCAAAGTCAGGTAATGCAAAAGGCTGGAAATCATCGTCATCGTCACTCTCAGTGTCAGAGGTAAAAATCTCAGGGTCTGGGACAATCTCATCGTCCGAAACAATGGCCATGGGGTCAACAGTATCTGACAGTCCACTCTCAGATGAGGACATGGTGTCTGTAACAAAAGAATCACAACATATGCACATATATCAACAATCATCAAATAAGCATGTAAGTAGTAACAATGTATGCATGTATCTGTAGGATCGTTTGCACGACCAAAACGAGTCGTTCAGAAGAGTTCTAATCAATACGAGAGGCGGAAACAAACGTATCGACTTTGAATCAGATTGCTATACACTCTAATTGTCTTGTTTATTGATATAACAACGTTTTACAGCCTGGAGACACTTCGGAAGCACCTTGGTACCGGAATCAGAAAGTTCTAAATGAAATGGACAAGGCACGTATTTATAGGCAAGCCATTTCGTACGAGATGGGTTCATGCGAATTGGCCATTTCCATTTCGTGCGAAATGGACATGTTCCATTTCGTTCGAAATGGCCACATCTCACATATTTCTCGTTTTTCTCGTACTACGTTCCCTGATCTATCTAATCTATTATAAGACTCGATACAAGACGAAGTCGATAGACATATGCACGAACAGACTCCCCCTTGGATGTTGACGAAGTCTTCAGTGTCGAGTCTTCGGTATGTCACATCTTCAGTCTTGATCAGTCTTCGTGCTCTTTCCAAAATGTCTGACAGTGTAAGCATCCTCAATCTCTTTCTTCTTCTCCTCTCTTTTCAGCATCAGCAACTCGCGTGAACAGTAGGATTCAAACTTGGCTCTCTACCATTCAAACTCCCCCTTGAATGTTGATCCATAATCTGTATCTGGCTCTTATGTCTTCAAACTCCCCCTTTCGATAAGCTGGGATTGCAGTCTGACTTTCTCATTCTAGGATCGTGACCTGGCTCAAACTCTGCTCAGGCTTCATGCAAAAAGTCCACAGGAATCGGAACCTGGCTTTCGCATATCTTTCAGGAGTCGTATCCTGGCTGCTTCTGCCTGCAAAAACTCTACCTCAAACATAAATTTCACAAATTTAACAATTTGAAAAATTTATAAAACACTTGCAGGTATCGTTTAATCATCAACAACTTACTTTTGGGTAGATTTATTTATAACAATTTTCATTTAAAAATCAACTCTCCCAACCCACTGTTCATCATGTTTAGCATTTTGGAATTTTGAAAATCAGCTCTCCAACATCAGTTGTCGAAAATCTTTTTGGGTTTTCAAAATTTTATGCTAAAACACATTCTTTTTGGATTTTTGTTTTGAAAAAGGAAAGCAGTAAAGAAATATTTACAAACAATATTTTTGCAAGTTTGTGTAAGAGGATCATATCAGTTTATGAGACAAATCACCAACACCGTTAAGCTTTAATCATTTTAAGTTCTAAACGATTCACTTAAATTGTTAGTATACTGATCCACTTAAATTTTCACACAAAGTTCAACTGTTTCGAGATACGAGATTAGTGTTTTAAGAACTTAGCTTATTTGCGTGTCCCACCTCAGAATATACTCCCGTATCCAGACTCCTATATTCAGTCTTACAGCTGAATGTACACTAATGATATCTGTAAGGGGTAACTGTGAGACCATGAGAGCTCAGGCTATTGCTTCCGCAAAATCAGAGAGATGATGGTTCGACTTTAGGTGTGTTCCCTTTAGAGAATCTTTTCTTCAACAGCACATGATTAGCATTTTTCAGTGTTTCATCATTTTTTATGCTGAGGGTGGGCTTTAAGATTAAAGCAATGTAAAGTATTATACGAGGACTAGGCTATTGCTCCCGCAAAATCAGAAGTCCAGGTATAATACCCCAGATATCATCACGCACAAAGACCTAGTATGTCAGAAATAGAAAGCCCTTCAAACAAGATTTCAGGGGTTACCTAGATGTTCCCCACGAAATAAACAAGTTTGATATTTAGGTTTATATCTCGAATACAATCTACTAAATGTATAAAAACCTACTGGCATATCATCAGTGAGACCGTTTATTCCTTTTGACTTTCCAATTCTTTAGCATGCTGTGATTGTCCACTGATGTACTATCATTTCCTCTTTTTCACAACAAAACTCATTTTCAATTTTTTATGTTTTTGGATTTTTCAAATTTTCTAATGTTTTTGGATTTTGAGATTTTATCATGTTTTTGGCTTTTTCAAATTTTCAAAATTTCTAAAAAATTTTACTCCCCCTAAAATCAAAAATATCTTTCAATTTTTGATTTTCTGGGAAAATTTGAAAACAAACTGTACAAATAAAGTGACAAACTAATTTGAATTGCTTCAATTCTCCATCCACTTGGCATAAACAATCAGAACTCCCCCTGACAGCAAACTATTTTCCCATTATGACTTCAAAACACTTAAGTTTGTTTTAATCAAAATGGTTTTTCCGGAAAATTAGTTTTGTTGATTTCACTTGAAAAATCGGGGATTTATTCATCACTTTGTTTTTCAACCATTTGTATGAAAGTTAAATCAAGTTCAACTTAATGACCTTGATTAACCACTTGTAGGTGAAAACCCCTTTTCCAACTACTTGTAAGTTCACTTATCAACCATACCATTTGTAAATTGAAATATAACAATATTTGAGATTATTGAGAAAGATGCCGATTCATGCTCCACGATTACTAACTTGGGAGCTCCGGCAAGTCAGGATTCTTACATATGGAATACAGACACCCAAGCCTGACCAGCTTTGGATGTGACCTTTTCAGTTTCACTTGGGGTTTCAACATTTCTTTTTGATTCATAAAAATCTTTTACCCCTTTGACCCTACCATCGATTATTTTTCCAAAAATATTTTTCACTTTGTCATTGAAAGATTTTTCGACATCAAATTCTTTCTTTTCAGAATAGAATTGATTCGAGATTTCCACTTTACCAATTTTTGATTTTAAATTTTCAGCTCGCAATGGTGGAAAGTTGACATCATCCATTGGCGGAACTGAATTTTCTCTGTTTTGCTCAACTTGTGGCTCCTCTGACTTCGACGAGTCAGATTCATCGCCAGATTTCACATCCGATTTCTTAACAACCCATGTTTAGTTGTTAAGATTTACTCTTCTTTTGTAAAATCTTTTTGAACATTCACCAACTTCATATGTTGAGTTTTTAAACACTTTGAATTTTTCAGTTGGTGGTTCAGTTTTGTCAACAACTTTCTCTTTAAGTTTATAAGAGACTCCCTGTTTTATCTTGGTAGCCATTGGACAGTTCCAGGCTATATGACCAACTTCTTGACATCGGTAACAGGTTCTTGTCTCCCTTTTCTGATTAGCTCCATTCTTTTCAAACTTTTGCTTTTCTGCAAGAAATGTTTTGTTTGACTGCTTCCAGAATGAACTTTTATTCTCTTCTTCAGAACTGGACCCTGAAACAAATATTGTTTTTGTTTTAGTAATTTTCTCATTTTTATGATTTTCGGGTGAAGTAAAACCTAAACCTTTCTTTTTGAAATTACTGTTATGGTTTGGTTTCTTTTGAAAACCAGAACCAGAACTGTAACCTTTTTTCTTGTTCAATCTCTGTTGAACTCTTGAAGTGTACTTTTTAGGTTTTTCATTAAGATTTACATCTTTTATTTCAGAAATATTAATTTCTGTTAATTTGAAAACCTTTTTAATCTTTTCAATTTGAACACTTCTTATTGGAAATTCCTCATCAGAATATAATTTGTCTGAATCATTCAAAGTATATGCCACTTTGATTGGTTCGTCATTCAAATTAGATTTTGATAACATAAATTCTTTATTATAAACCCTTTTGACCGATGATTTTGGACTGTCAACTGATGATGAACTCGAACGCTCGGATTCAGATTTTGACTCTGACTCCTCATCTTTATCCAACACTTGATCGACCACTTTCTTTATTAACTCAGACTCATGATCAGTGTCAGACGATGTGAAAGTGACGTCAATGTTTTCTTGCAACTCATCAGTTGTTTCAGACTTTAACTTTATATTGACGGCCTTTTTGACTTGTTCCTTATTTGGTTTTCTGGGAGAATAACCTTCCCAGATCGGAGGCAGACACTTCTTATAATTTGTACTTTGTTTCTTACCAGTATCCTTCTCTTCCGACTTCTTGTCCTGAAAGGCTTCAAAACCTGCAACAGTTGGATAAATTCTATCAATCAAATAATAAGAACTCGAATAACTTAGCAGCAATCGTCTGATTCTTTCATTTTCTATCTTTTCTGTCTCCAACTCCTGCTTCAACTTTGCACATTCTTCAATATAGTGGTTGATAGCCTTCTGCTTAGACTTCATCACTGCATTCATCATGGTTAAAGCATCTTCTCTTTCTGAGTTTGTCTTTTGCAAACTATTCACCGTTCTGTTCAACACATCATACGATTCTTCCACATACTTGACATCGAACAATAACTTTTCTTTCATTTTGTCAAGCTCACTATACTTCTCATCTTTTTCCTCACAATGTTTGCATGGTTCCAAACATTTTTAGACAAGGTTTTGCGACTTCAACAATCTTTTCAATTTCAACCACCTTCTCAGCAACTTTAACTTCTTCACTCTGTTTAGACTTCTCTTCCTGAGCAACATTCTCGCATTTTACCTTTTTTCTGATCTTTTGCTGCTCGCTTCTCCTTTAGCTTCTCCAATCTATCTGCAAAATAAAATTTAAAACTTTCAGGAGATAATTGAGTTTTTCCAATGTTTATTTGTATTTCTTCTTCATCATCACTGCTATCAGTTGATGATTGATCAAAGACTGTTGTCTTTTTTGAGCTTTCTTCTGAAGAGACATACTCTTCATCTTGACTTTTCTCATTATTGACAAACACATCCATCCATTCCTTCATCAAATCTGGCTTTTGACTGATCTTTGCAATGAATGCTCTAAACTTAGAATCAGTCGGAATGTATTTGTCCCAGCTAAAACCTTCTGCCACTCTTTCATCATCTTGATTAACTAGATAAGCTTTCTTCTTTCCATCTTCAATAGCATGGGATGATGATGGTTGTTGAGAAACTTGTTGATATATAGCTTTCCGATAATAATCATTATTCCCGAACGGATTCTGAGCTCCTCCTGCTTCTCGATTGGTACATTCCCTCTTGAAATGTCCTTTTTCCCTGCATCGAAAACACGTAACTTTAGATTTATCAAAACCTAAAGTAGAAACATTAGCATCACGGAAGTCATCTCTTCCTGTAATCAGCTTAAATTTCTCAGCTCTCCTGAACACACTCGCTAAACACCATTTAATATCCATAAGCTCCATTTCTTCAGCATCGATCTAATCGTAATCCTCTTTTGTCAACATAGGATTTCCGATCCTTCCTGCAACCAAACCCTCATATGATTCTAATACTGTAGCTAGTAATGCCATATGACCTTTAGCAACTTCTTCAGATAAATTTTGACCGTTCTGAAGATGCAATGCGATGTTGCAGTGTAACATATGACCATTACCGTTGTTTGAGCTTTGAGACTGATAACTTGAGGTTGAAACATTCGGATTAACACTTGGATATGAAGAAAATCCACTGTTGCTGATTGGACTTTGATTAACTAATCCGGATGAGTTTTCTACACTGAAAGCGGTTTGGACCTTCGGACTTGCTTCAACATTCTGAACATTCCCTTTGTAATACATCTTGATGTCTTGTTGACCACTTGGATTGTTCATTCTAGCAATCTTTTGTTGTTCAAGATCTTGTCCTTCAAGTTTTTCAATAAACTGAGAAATTATCAATTTATCATATTCTCCAGTGTTCTTTAAGATCATCAGATATGTACCCCATTCTTTCTGAGGTAAAGCATCAGCTAATTTGTCAACCCATTCTTCTCGATCTTTGTTTATATCTAACAGTGACATTGAACGCACTAAATGACAATATCTCTCAATCAGTTTCTTTGTAGTTTCACCCTGCAAGCTAGTAAACAAATCAAATTCTTTCTTTAATAATGATTTCTTACTCCTGATCATCTCCGTACTTCCTTCAAACTTAATTCGAAGTGCTTCCCAAATCGAACGTGACGTGCCATCGTGTTGAAGTAATATGACGATGTCTTCTTTCACAGCTTGCTGAAGTAAACTGATCATCATTTTTTCTGCCTTGTACATGTCTCTCTCTTTATCCGACAATTCAGAAATAGTTTTGATAACTCCCACATCTATACGAGGTTTAACATACTTCTTTTCAATACACTCCCAAGACCTTAAATGATTTGCTTGAACCCAATTTTCAAAACGGTCTTTCCGACAATAGTATTCTTCAATGCCCATCAACTTTGGATTTTTTTGTAACGTTCCAGTTTCATTTTCCATGTTCACACTCCGAGTAATGGTAACAGGAGTACCCGGGGCAGTAGCAAACGCGTTGTAAACCTCTTCTTCCATGTTTCAGTAAAATGTTTCACAAAATCACAAGATTCAAACGAGTTGGAGATTCAAACGAAATGGCTTGATGCGAAATGGATGATTTCGTACGAAATGGCACAACTTTCAAACGAATTGGACCTAATCTTAAGCGAAATGGACCACAAAGCTCAATTCGTGCGAATTGGTCTGAAAATTTATCAAACCGTGCGAAATGGATCAGAGAAGTGTTGTTTCAAGCGAAATGACACTTTGGTGCGAAATGGAGTCCAAACTTGCCAATCCGTGCGAAATGGATGTATCAATTCGTGCGAAATGCTGCTGATGTCATATAATCGGCCATGTTTTTGACAAATTGATCAGGTTTTAGGTTGATTTTAAGTCTGATTCTTTCAAGGATTGATTAAAACTGTATTTCACACGTTATATGTGAAAATCAGTCCATTTTAACCGTAAAATCTTGTTAAATTTTGAAATGTCTTGTAAAAGAAGGTGTAGAAATCAGAATTTTGATGAAATCAAGCTGAAATCGGTAAGAACTCTTCCTCCTGTGCTTTGATACCACATGTAGGATCGTTTTCACGACTAAAACGAGTCGTTCAGAAGAGTTCTAATCAATACGAGAGGCGGAAACAAACGTATCGACTTTGAATCACCTTGCTATACTGTGACACTCTAGGTTTTCCCGAACAACCTCCATGTTTAGCATTATGTGTACATAAACTATTAAATGAAGATTTGTGAATTATCTTGATGTATTGTGTGATGCTTATATTAAATTAGGTGTATGTAATATATATGTATGTATAAGTGAGCCGAGACCCCAAAAGACACGACTCGAGACCACTCGGTCTCGTGTAACCCACATCGGTTGGGCCATGCACCCGAGAAGCCCACTCGGAAACCCATTAGGGTGCACCCACACGGAACGGGTATAAAACCCATGAGGATGGCCAACCTTGCCACTTTTCACCACTTGCAAACATTCCCTTACACTCACTCCCACACACTCTTCTCCACCCTCTCAACAAAACCCTAACAACATCCCCCTCTCCTCTCTCTCAGATTCAACCGGTAGCATCAAGACTCTCGGATCAAGCTCATTACCCTCACTCGGAACTCCTTTCACCGACCCTCCATACCCTCCATATTCAACCGGTTAGTGTGTGTGTATGGATTTATGATAAATAGTGCTATAGTTGCTTATTTGAAATAATTTATATGAAACAATGTGCTTCTTATAAACCGAATGAATGATTGGAATGTCGGGTGATACAGATAAGCTTAGTGTGTTTCGAATAATGGTTTCATGCTAGAAAATGTAAGAAGTTATTGTTTTCATAATGTTTTGCAAGTTTGCCTTGATAGCTATATTATGTGTTATGATTCTTGAATGCATGATGTGTGTTGTAATATTGAGAACCTAGGAATATGAGAGGATGTGGCCCATTGAATGAATCTAATGAAAAACCGTATGAATGTGTAGGATGAACATGTTGATTGAATATGAATGTCCTAAATGATGAACTGTTTGAAGATGTGATGAATAATTGAATTGCTATGGTTTGATCCGTTTGATTTGGGAATAAGACCAGGAAACATGTTAGTGCAAATGTATTGGCTAGTACACAATATCATGAATATGAAATTCTATTCGATAGTACAAGTTGGACAGGTTCTAGAAGGATTTGGTCATCAGGTGTGCAAGTCGAGACCCCCGGTCTCGACTCGAGACCATCTAAATGACAACTCAAGACCATCTAAATGACAACTCAAGACCGCAGTGATTGCGAATCGAGACCTCGAATGAACGACTCGAAGACAAACTTCAAGGACTCGAAATCAGCAAGGTCTCGACTCGAGATCTCATGATCTCGACTCGAGACTGAACTCGAGACCTCCAAGGCTGCTACTCATATAAACACTACTCAAGAACAGAGGTTGCGACTTGAGACCGCATGATCTCGAGTCAAGACCACCTGGTCTCGACTGGGCTGTCCGACTCGGTTATTGGGCCACCAAATGTGACAACGTGTTTTGGACTTGTATCTGTGCTATTGTGCCATGTGCTGATTGACTGTTTAAGGTTTAGAACAGGCCCAATAACTTAAAAGATAATTGCATGTTATGCATGCTATGTGTTAAGCTATGTGTTGTATATACGTGACTTGCCTGTACCCAAACCTGACCTATACTGGTAACCATGCTAGGACGTGGTGACCAGCGTGCTTGACCAAGTAAACTAATCTGCCGAGCAACCCAAGGTGAGTTCACAACTATTAAAGCATGCGTTCCCGGTGGTTTGGGAAACGAAACTTAAGCAACTCTATCCCTTTGTAAGGGATACAAACCTACTTTTCTCCCCTTATGAGGGACCCTTAGTTAATTACTTTTTATACTGGATGCAAAAAGCAAAACTAAACGAAACTCTATCACTCAAGTCCTCACTTCTTAATACCGATTAGTCGCCGGGGCCTGGAGAACGGGTTATTAGTTGATAGCGCTATTTAGGTCTCACCAGCCTCACACCGTGCCCGCGTATGGGATCGGGAGTGAACTAATGTACTCTGGCAAACCGTCAATGATGATAGAACATTGACAAACGGGGCACTCCACAGAAACGTACGGATGAATAGTATTCGGTATTGTAAAAACAGTTTAGTAGCTTACTTATGGGGTAGCTCCCCATGGCATGTATAAATGAGTAAATTAACTGTTGAAACAAGTTTTTGGAAATTAAAAAAAAAAACTGGACAAACTCGTGAACTCGCCAACATTATGTTGATACCCTACTGCATGCTTTGCAGGTACCCATTGACTCAGGAGCTTGTAGCTTGGGGATGTGTAGTGGTCGTCTTAACCCATGTGTTGGGTCCCAAATAAACCCGAACCATGAACCTTATTTTAAATTGCTTTGTCTATGCTTCCGCTCTTTACTTAAACTGTTATTTGAACTTAAGACTTTTGAACTTTAACTATGGTATTTACTAACCATTATGGTTGGTGAACATTCTTAATTATTAAATGCTCAGTATAATTAGTGGTTGGATCCTGGTCATGTCACACGCCTCGCGGTGGTACTCCGCGTGTGGTTTTTGAGGGTGTGACAGATTGGTATCAGAGCCATTGGTTATAGTGAACTCGGTTTTAAAAAGAAAGTCTTTTTGAGAAAAACCAGACTATAACCCGTGACTCGTGACGACACTACACTCCAAGGGCAAGACTTAACGTACTAGACCCCATAGCTTGGACTTGTGTTTACTTGCTTAATTACTTTATGATTTATGTTCTACTATACGTACTGGTATACCTAGCTAGATAGACACACCCCTCTTCTATCTCATTCTCGATACATTACGACATCACACTCATACTGTGTTTTCTGGTTATGAAGACAATGAGTGGACGTGGAAGAGGAAACGTTAACATGACTCAGGCTCAGTTCACTAACTTGCTCAACACGGTGGCTGCAGCTTTCGCAGCTCACCCTGGAGGTGAACTCGTTATTTTAGGATGTTTAAATCCTACCCCCGGATCGTCTTTTCACCTCTAAGCCTATTCGCTTCGCTTCTCACAACAGGTCAGCAAGCGCCTGCGCAACCACGTGTTTGTACTATCAAAACCTTCATGGATTGCAAGCCTCTCCCTTTCAACGGCACTGAGGGTGCCATAGGTCTTCTACACTGGATTGAGAAGGCCGAAGCTGTCTTTGCTGTCTGCGAATGTCCCCCTGCTAATTGGGTGAAGTTTGCTACTGGTACGCTTGAAGGAAACGCGCTTTCATGGTGGAAGGCACATATTCAGATGCTTGGTTTGGAAACTGCTAATGCTAATGCGTGGGAAGATTTCAAGAACATGATCAAGGAAGAATACTGTCATAGGGATGATATCCACAAGCTCGAAAACGAGTACTTTGAGCTTAAGATGGTTGGGTCAGAGATTGAGACCTACACCAAGCAGTCCAATGATTATGCTGCCCTCTGCCCTAACATGTCTCGACCTGCTTACCGAAGAATCGAGCTCTACCTCAAGGGTCTAGTTCCAGAGATCCAGAGTCATGTGACCTCAGCCAACCTCACTACGATTCAGCCAGTCATTCGTCTTGCTCACAAACTCACTGATCAGGCTGTGGAACAGGGCAAGCTGCCCAAAAGGATCAGTGCTACTGCCGGAACTTCTAGCGATAACAAACGAAAGTGGGATGGAAATCAGGGTAAGGATGCTAACCCCACTCAGGCCTCAGTTCAGCAAAGGAAGACTGAAAGCAATAAGGGCCCTCAGCAATAGGGTGGCTATCGAGGAAACCACCCCAAGTCTAACAAATGTAACCGACACCACAGTGGGCCATGTGGCAAAAGTCAGTGTCAGCGATGCAACAAGATGGGGCATGAAGCCAAAGACTGCAGGCGCCAGCTTCCAGCTAGGCAGAATCAACAACAACCACAACAGCAACAAGGAAACAACCGTGGATGCATCAAGTGTGGAGCAACGGGGCACATGCGAAGGGATTGCCCTGATCTGAATCAGAACAACAACAATCAGGGTGCTGGAAACAATAACAACAATGCTGGAAATGGTGCAAGAGGAAGGGCTTTTGTGATTGGAGCTGGAGAAGCTAGGAATGATCCCAACGTCGTAGCGGGTAAGTTCCTACTCGATGATCGTTATGTTTCTGTATTGTTTGATTCTGGAGCCGATGCTAGCTATGTATCCCTACGTATTAGTAAGAAGCTTAAGAGTACGCTGATGTTATTAAGTTCTAAGCCTATCGTCGAGTTAGCTAATGGTAGGAACGTCGAGGCCTCACACGTTATCAGTAAGTGCAAACTAGTATTGTCTGGTCAGACCTATAGCATCGATCTTTTCCCTATCGTTCTTGGAAGCTTCGACGTCGTCATTGGTATGGATTGGTTATCCAAACATCGGGCTGAAATTCTCTGTCAAGAGAAAATGGTTCGTGTTCCCCGTCGTTCTGGCAAACCCCTTATCGTTCAAGGTAACAAAGGCGGAGAAGTCACAGGCATCATTTCATTCTTAAAAGCCCAGAAGTGTTTACGAAAGGGGCACACCGCTATCTTAGCACTTGTCGCCGACACACAGGAAAAGGAAAAGAGGATTGAAGATTTTCCAGTTGTACGCGACTATCCCGAGGTATTTCCTGAAGAACTACCTAGACTCCCTCCTCGCCGTCAGGTCGAATTCCAAATCGAACTAGCTCCCGGAGCAGCACCTATAGCTCGTTCACCTTATCGACTAGCTCCCGCAGAACTGAAGGAACTTTCTACACAACTGCAAGAACTGTTGGACAAAGGATTTATCCATCCTAGTTCGTCGCCCTGGGGAGCACTAGTGCTCTTTGTCAAGAAGAAGGACGGCACATTCTGAATGTGCATCGACTATCGTGAGCTGAACAAGGTCACCATCAAGAACCGTTACCCACTCCCACGCATCGACGATCTATTCGATAAATTGCAAGGATCAAGCTACTACTCCAAGATCGATCTGCGATCAGGTTATCATCAGCTGAGAGTCCGCGACGAGGATATCTCCAAGACTGCTTTTAGAACCCGTTATGGTCACTATGAATTTCTCGTCATGCCTTTTGGAATGACCAACGCGCCTGCGGTCTTTATGGATCTCATGAACCGAGTGTGCAAGCCCTACCTCGACAAGTTCGTGATTGTGTTTATCGACGACATCTTAATCTACTCGAAAAGTCAAGAGGAGCATGAGCAACACCTGCGTCTTATTCTCAAACACCTTCGCAACGAACAGATGTACGCCAAGTTCTCGAAATGTGACTTCTGGCTTCGAGAAGTCCACTTCCTTGGACACGTTGTCAATAAGGACGGAAAACACATCGATCCAGTTAAGATCGACTCTATAAGGAATTGGCCTACAACTAAGACTCCGACCGAAGTTCGCCAATTCTTGGGATTGGCAGGGTACTATCGTAGATTCATCAAGGGATTCTCGAAGATCGCCCAACCTCTCACGACTCTCACTCAGAAGGGTATTGCTTACAAGTGGAACGAGGCTCAGGAGTCTGCCTTTCGGAAGTTAAAGGATAACCTGTGTAGTGCTCCCATTCTCTCATTACCTGAAGGTATCGATGACTTTGTGGTTTACTGCGATGCGTCTATTCATGGGCTCGGTTGCGTGTTGATGCAACGCGAGAAAGTTATTGCTTACGCTTCTCGACAACTTAAGATTCACAAAAGGAACTACACTACGCACGACTTGGAGTTGGGAGCAGTGGTGTTTGCTCTCAAGATATGGAGACATTACCTGTACGGTACCAGGTGCACCATTTACACCGATCACAGGAGTCTCGAGCATATCTTCAAGCAAAAGGAGTTAAACATGCGACAGCGTCGATGGGTCGAGCTCTTGAATGATTACGAAAGCACAATCAAGTACCATCCGGGCAAAGCCAATGTTGGGGCGGACGCCCTCAGTCGAAAGGACACTACACCTAAGCGCGTGCGAGTGTTACAACTTACCATCCAATCTAACCTCCCTACTTAGATACGAAGTGCTCAGGTGGAAGCATTGAAAGCCGAGAACATCAGGGCTGAGTCCCTGCGAGGATCGAGGAAACGGTTAGAACAAAAAGAAGACGATGCTTACTACGTAACCGGGCGTATATGGGTCCCACTTTATGGAAACTTACGCGAGCTTGTGATGGATGAAGCACATAAGTCTCGTTACTCCACACATCCTGGTTCGGATAAGTTGTACCATGACTTAAAGACTACATATTGGTGGCCAGGTATGAAAGCCAACATAGCAACCTACGTTAGCAAGTGCTTGACCTGTGCTAGAGTCAAGGTCGAATAACAGAAGCCGTCAAGCTTGTTGCAACAACCGGAACTGCCAAAATGGAAATGGGAGCAAATTTCCATGGACTTCGTCACAGGCTTGCCAAAATCTCAGAGCGGGAACGACACCATCTGGGTCGTCGTGGACCGCCTAACCAAGTCTGCACATTTCCTTGCGATCAAGGAAACCGATAAGTATTCGAAGCTTGCTGCAATCTACTTGAAGGCAATAGTTACTAGGCATGGAGTGCCAACCTCTATCATTTCTGACCGTGACCCACGCTTTACATCTGAACTATGGCAAGCTACGTATAAATCTTTTCGCTCACGTCTGGACATGAGTACTGCTTACCACCCACAGACCGATGGTCAAACGGAACGTACCATTCAAACGCTTGAAGACATGCTTAGAGCATGTGTTATTGATTTTGGAAACGGGTGGGAACGACACTTACCATTGGTAGAGTTCTCCTACAACAAAAGCTACCACACTAGCATTCAGGCAGCACCCTTTGAGGCATTATACGGTCGTAAATGCCGATCACCCTTATGTTGGGCGGAAGTTGGCGAAAGCCAAATTACTGGCCCGGAACTCGTAGTCGAGACTACGGAAAGGATTGCCCAAATCAGACAACGCATGGCGGCAGCTCGGGACCGTCAGAAAAGTTACGCTGATAAGCGTAGGAAACCGCTAGAATTCCAAGTCGATGACCGAGTTCTACTTAAAGTCTCACCCTGGAAGGGTGTGGTTCGTTTTGGAAAACGGGGAAAGCTTAATCCGCGATATGTTGGACCATTCGAAATTACCGAGAAGATCGGTAAGGTTGCTTACAGATTGAATCTGCCAGAAGAACTAAGTGCAGTGCACAACGTCTTTCACATGTCTAATCTGAAGAAGTGTCTGTCGGATGAAACACTCATCATCCCTTTCAAGGAACTCACTTTTGACGAACAACTAGACTTTATTGAGGAACCGATTGAGATCACAGATCGAGAAATCAAAGTCCTCAAACGTAGCCAGATACCTATCGTATGAGTTCGTTGGAACTCGCGCCGTGGCCCAGAGTTCACCTGGGAACGGGAAGACCAGATGAAACGCAAATATCCTCAGTTGTTCCCTAACTAAACTCCCAGCACTGAAGCTACAACCGAATTTCGGGACGAAATTCCAAACTAACGGGGGAATGATGTGACACCCCGTTGAAACATTCTCACTCACACTAGCTTGACAGTGACTGCCTTAACTTTCGGGACGAAAGTTCTTAAAACTTGGGGATAATGTGACACTCTAGGTTTTCCCGAACAACCTCCATGTTTAGCATTATGTGTACATAAACTATTAAATGAAGATTTGTGAATTATCTTGATGTATTGTGTGATGCTTATATTAAATTAGGTGTATGTAATATATATGTATGTATAAGTGAGCCGAGACCCCAAAAGACACGACTCGAGACCACTCGGTCTCGAGTAACCCACATCGGTTGGTCCATGCACCCGAGAAGCCCACTCGGAAACCCATTAGGGTGCACCCACACGGAACGGGTATAAAACCCATGAGGATGGCCAATAACTTAAAAGATAATTGCATGTTATGCATGCTATGTGTTAAGCTATGTGTTGTATATACGTGACTTGCCTGTACCCAAACCTGACCTATACTGGTAACCATGCTAGGACGTGGTGACCAGCGTGATTGACCAAGTAAACTAATCTGCCGAGCAACCCAAGGTGAGTTCACAACTATTAAAGCATGTGTTCCCGGTGGTTTGGGAAACGAAACTTAAACAACGCTATCCCTTTGTAAGGGATACAAACCTACTTTTCTCCCCTTATGAGGGACCCTTAGTTAATTACTTTTTATACTGTATGCAACAAGCAAAACTAAACGAAACTCTATCACTCAAGTCCTCACTTCTTAATACCGATTAGTCGCCGGGGCCTGGCGAACGAGTTATTAGTTGATAGCGCTATTTAGGTCTCACCAGCCTCACACCGTGCCCGCGTATGGGATCGGGAGTGAACTAATGTACTCTGGCAAACCGTCAATGATGATAGAACATTGACAAACGGGGCACTCTACGAAAACGTACGGATGAATTGTATTCGGTATTGTAAAAACAGTTTAGTAGCTTACTTATGGGGTAGCTCCCCATGGCATGTATAAATGAGTAAATTAACTGTTGAAACAAGTTTTTGGAAATTAAAAAAAAAACTGGACAAACTCGTGAACTCGCCAACATTATGTTGATACCCTACTGCATGCTTTGCAGGTACCCATTGACTCAGGAGCTTGCAGCTTGGGGATGTGTAGTGGTCGTCTTAACCCATGTGTTGGGTCCCAAATAAACCCGAACCATGAACCTTATTTTATATTGCTTTGTCTATGCTTCCGCTCTTTACTTAAACTGTTATTTGAACTTAAGACTTTTGAACTTTAACTATGGTATTTACTAACCATTATGGTTGGTGAACATTCTTAATTATTAAATGCTCAGTATAATTAGTGGCTGGATCCTGGTCATGTCACACGCCTCGCGGTGGTACTCCGCGTGTGGATTTTGAGGGTGTGACATATACACTCTAATTGTCTTGTTTATTGATATAACAACGTTTTACAGCCTGGAGACACTTTGGCAGCACCTTGGTACCGGAATCAAAAAGTTCTAAATGAAATGGCAAAGGCACGTATTTATAGGCAAGCCATTTCGTACGAGACGGGTTCATGCGAATTGGCCATTTCCATTTCGTGCGAAATGGACATGTTCCATTTCGTGCGAAATGGCCCCATCTCACATATTTCACGTTTTTCTCGTACTACGTGCCCTGATCTATCCAATCTATTACAAGACTCGATACAAGACGAAGTCGACAAACATATGCACCAACAGTATCCATCCTAGTCTTCCCATACTATCCCACCCAGCCTCTCAGACTGAACTACCTAGCCTCTCAGACTAAACCTCCCCAGTTTCTCAAACTGAACTACCCAGCCTCTCAGACTGAACCTCCCAGTCTCTTAGACTGAATTATGAACATAAATTTTGAAATGTGTTTCGTGTCTTTTGTTTGTAAAAATGTTTGTCTCCTGGATCTGGGCGTTTTGTGTATGCAATGAAAACATGTTGAGAAAAAATTTTCGTGAGAGCCCTAATGATCGTAATCTAGACTCGAGAAAGAACCCTAGTTCGCTACGATCGAAGCTCTGATACCAAGCTAACACACCCTGACTTTTGTGGAAGCGTGATTATGGTGTGACTTCTTAATACCATTGCATACAATCATAACAACACTATATGATAAAACCATAAGATTTTCATCCATAAATTAAGTTTGAAAATGCCACAACATACTTGTCTAAAACGTAGACTCCAAATTTAAATTACAAACCACAACATGTTTAAATGAGTTCACGAAGACTCGACAAAAGACCTTAAATAAATCCGAGTTTAGAACCATGTATCTCGTCCAGGATTAAGATACATCTCCTAAACCCTAATGACTTCGGATGACACCTTTTATTCATGACGCAGCTTGAAACATGCAAACACCCGCCAGATCCACTTAATTCCCTGAAATACATGTAATTTGAAAACATCAACAAAAGTTGAGCGAGTTCATGTGTTTGTTGTGTGTGAATAAACCTTTAAAGTATGTCTGTATGTATGTAAATCCTGGCCAATGGTATGTGTGAAGTGATGCAGGAAAACTCAAACCTAGATGATTTTGCCACGGCTTCAGTATGTGGACATAGTCACCACATGGGCCACCCTGGTCCTCATGGGTGTGTGCTCGCTACACCCAAATAGATCTATCACTCATGTCCCCCGGTCCTACGTCGAGGATTAATGGCCTTAAGTGTTGTACCCACCACTCACATGATCAAGCAGTAACCTTCCTTAGCTAACCATACCATGTATAAAACATTTGTATACAATTGTAACATGTATTTCACACCCGAAGTTATAAAACTGAAAACAGTTAAAAGAAAAGGGGGACATGAACTCACATTCTTGCGTCTTCGGTACTCGTAACTCAAATCCCTTCAGGAAACACGACTACCTACAATGTACTAATGTCTATTAGACGGACGGGCCGTGCCTTGACTTAGGATTAATGTTTCTGAGTTACGTTTCTTTTATGTCTTCATTATTATTCCAAGTTATAATTACTTGTTAAAATAATAATTATTTTAACTTTAAATTATATTTAATTTTGGAATAATTGTTAAACAATATTTTTGTAATAATAGTTCTCACGTATTTATACTCATATTTCCTTCCCAAGGATGGGGGTATCTCATACATGTATATTCGTATTCTTGTATTTGTTAAGTATTCTAATACTTAATTTCTAATTAATTATTCCGGAATAAATACCCAACACATATTTCCAAAATATATGTTTTAAGAAATATTACTTAGAAAAATTATATAATTTTTCTTTTGGCAAAACTATTTGTTGTTCCAAATTAATATATTTTCAAGTCTCACTTTAGAAAATATATATAAACTTATTTTTACCCCAAAATATTGTATTTCAAGTTTATCCAAGAAAATATATATTTTTCCCAAAAATCATATATCTTCTAAAAATTCTAAGAAAATATATCTTTACTTCCCAAAAATAATATATTTTCTCCTTGTCGAAAATATGATATAACTTTGTAATATTTGGAAAAATCTTATTTTCCTTTCTTGTGTCCAAAATATTATTTACCAAAAATATATTTGTAAATGTATTTTCCAGAATATTTTATACGCTACATTATTTCGTTCGGTTTCCCAATATTATGTGTGCAACTTGTGTATTTATTCCTTGTGATTTTTGGTAATATTTTGGATTGTAGATTCTTGGTATTTTGTTAAGTTATATTACTTTAACCCTAAAATAATATATAACTATTACACAAAGTATACAAATATTCACACACATGTGTCTTTAATATATATATATATATATATATATATATATATATATATATCTAGCCATTTTTATTTATAAAAACCAACCTCCAATAATTGTATTTTTGTAACAAAATTTATGGCATGGTTTATGTAGAAAACTCATGGTTAAAATACACTTATAAATACTTGTTTGAAAATATTTTTCTAAGTGTTTATATTTTTAGAAAATTTTGCCATAGTTTCCCACTAAAAATGGAGGTTCCCATGCTTTCAAAGCATATCATTTTCTTTTTAAAATCATCCCAAACAATCAACAATTCAATCAACACTTACCAAGTGCCAAAAGCGTGCAATTTATACAACAACATGAACTTAAACTTTTATAAAAACTTGTAGTGACTTGGTAGTGTGTTTAGTAGGTTTTGTTACCCTTTAAAATGTATTTACTTCTTTAAAAACTCCATTTTTAAAGAAGTTGGGTGTTTACAACTTCCAAACACATTTTCTAAAAATGCTTCTTTATGTAATCTTTTTGTTACACAAGTGTTTCTACATTTGTTTAACCAATAAAAACAAGTTTGGTTTATGTAAGAACCAAGTCTATGTAAATCTTGTTATTTAACTTAGTTTCTTGGGAAAACTATCTTGGAAATCATCCACTTACAAGACTTATATTTTATTTAAATCATCATCACATATGAAAACAAATTTTATTATTCAAGTTCATGTCTACATAAAGTATGATCATCTTGGTCTTTCACAAGATCATCATCTTAACTTACTAGATCATGTGTTTAATCACAATCTAGTAGGTTTCATATGATGTCTAACATCATAAACACAAACAATCAATCATCAAGTACCACATATATACTAAAACAACATATATTCTTATGCTAGTGAGCTTTATGTTAAGAGTTATCTTCTTGTTCATTAGTGTTCTTCATTATTTTCTTCACATATCATCTTTTAACCAACTAAATAAGAAGTAAATTCAAGTAATCAAGAGGCTTACTACTAGCACAAGGGCTAGGGATAAACCAAAGAAGATGAAGATGATAAATGTGATGTATAATAGCAAATGGAAGAGGTCCTTCAATCTCCAATGCCACCAAGCCTCCTTATCTTGCTTCTAACACCTTGTGATGAGCTTGGAATGGATGAAAGTGAATTGAAGATGATGGTGGTGTGGGTGGTGGCTCACGACCGTGAACAAGGGAGGAGGGAGAGAGAGTTAAGTGTGTGTTGTGGGTGTGAGATAATGAGAATGATGATCTTTCCATGCTTTACTTATATCCATCTTAAGTGTTTATCCAATGTGTAATGTGTCTTTTAAGTGCATAACAAGATCTCTAATCATATCAAAACAAATTAAGTAAGATCAAGGGTGGGTCCACCCTTGGTGACCGTCCACACAAAGGGGGGGGGGGTCTTAGATGGGTTGTGATGGAATGTTAGGAGATTTAGTTAGATTCTAAGTGTAATAGTTAGGTGTTATGTGTATTATGTGTTATATAGTGTGTTAGGGTGTTCAGGGCCCATAACTAGCTTGGAAATATTAAAACAATGCTTCTAGTATAATTTTGATGTTTCGGGTAGTGTCCGGTTGTTCGGTTGTATACTGGTTCGTTAAAGTTGCTAAACTATACCGTTTAGTGTTCTTCATGTACCCTTTTGTGACACTTTTGATTCCCGACACTTAGGAAAGTATTCAGGACCATTTAGTCATATTTTTGCATGTCACTAGCTTGTTAAAATGCTGATTTTTGCTGAATTATGCTGAATTCAGCACTTTGGGTGAGTTTTAGGCACTTTCCGGCACTTGAACTATTACTTAGGGATGCAGTTTTGTAGTCCTTACTTTCCTACACACCATACTAGTGTAGTACTTAGTCTCTGGCCCATACTGGGTCTCAAAACACTGTCTGTCTATGTGCTGAGTTCTATCAGCATTTTTCTGAGTTATCCGCTAGCTGTGCTACTGTGCTTTGTACATCATTTATGTCAATATGGTTTGCATGTAATAATGATGTGACAGTATGCAATATGTGATGCACATGTAAGTATAAGGTAGTAATCAGAAAGCAGTTAAGTATAATCGAGCATAGTCATTAAGCACTAATCAAGATTAACTAATTGTACGGATACCTGGATTTTTGACGGTTTGTCACATTCTCGCCCTGTTAAGAAAATTTCGTCCCGAAATTTTAGTTCTGCTACTAGCTGCAGGGGAGTTGGGGAAAAAGTGCGGGTATTTTGCTTTCATGCGGTCCTCACGCTCCCAAGTGAACTATGGGCCGTGACGCGCGTTCCATCGGACCTTGACGAGTTTAACACTACTCCTACGTGTCTTGTTATCCTTCCAATTAGTAACCTCAACAGGTTCTTCGGTAAAGTGGAGTGTGTCGTCAATGTGAACTTCATCGGCAAGAATGACAACTGTTTCTTGAGTTGGACTCTTTTTCAGATTAGATACATGAAATGTATCATGAACGCCATTCAATTCTGCGGGTAGATCCAACTTATAGGCTACAAGACCAATCCTTTCCAGGATTTTGAACGGTCCAATATATCGTGGGTTTAACTTTCCACGCTTCCCAAAGCATGCTACCCCTTTCCAAGGTGAGACTTTTAGTAAAACCATATCTCCTACCTGAAATTCCAAAGGTTTCCTTCTTTGGTCCGCATAGCTCTTTTGTCGATCACGAGCCGCCTTGATGCGCTCTCGAATCTGTATAATCTTTTATGTCGTCTGTTGAACCAATTCAGGACCAACAAGCTGTCTATCACCCGCATCTGCCCAGCATAACGGTGATCGACACATGCGTCCGTAGAGAGCTTCAAACGGTGCAACTTGAATGCTGGCATGGTAACTGTTGTTATATGAGAATTCTGCCAAAGGTAGGTGAGTGTCCCAACTGCCACCCAAGTCCATTACGTAAGCTCGCAACATATCTTCTAGCGTTTGAATCGTTCGTTCGCTCTGGCCATCTGTCTGTGGGTGAAATGCAGTACTCATATTCAACTGAGAACCAAAGGCTTCTTGGAAGGATTGCCAAATCCTTGACACAAATCTTCCGTCTCTATCGGAAATAATCGAGATAGGCACTCCATGTCGTGCAACTATCTTTCTGAGGTACAGCTCAGCAAGCTTACTAGTGTTATCCTTTTCCCTGATCGGCAGAAAGTGTGCCGACTTTGTCAGACGGTCTATGATTACCCAAATCGTATCATGACCTCTGGGTGTCTTTGGTAACTTCGTTATGAAATCCATTGAAATCTGCTCCCATTTCCACATGGGTACTTCAGGTTGTTGCAGAAGACCTGGAGGCTTCTGATATTCGGCCTTTACCTTGGCACAAGTCAAACATTTGCCAACATATGTTGCAACATCACCTTTCAATCTCGGCCACCAATAAAAATCCTTTAAATCTTGGTACATCTTATCCGATCCTGGGTGGATCGAGTACCTTGACTTGTGAGCTTCATCAAAAATCACGTCTCTAAGATCACCAAAGAGGGGAACCCAAATTCGTCCCATAAAACACGATGTTCCTTCCGTGTTGGGTACTAACTGATTCTCCATCCCACGGAGATACTCATTCACAAGATTTTCCTTCTTAAGAGCTTCTCTCTGCACAGCACGGATGCGCAACGAGAGGTCTGTCTGAATAATCATTTCCAAAGCCCTAACCCTTATGGGCTTGATTCTTTCTTTCCGACTCAAGGCGTCTACTACTACATTCGCCTTTCCTGGGTGATACTTAATTTCACAATCATAATCGTTCAGCAACTCAACCCATCATCGCTGTCTCATGTTAAGCTCCTTCTGATCGAATATATGCTGTAGGCTCTTGTGATTGGTAAAGATCGTGCATTGAGTGCCATACAAATAATGTCGCCAGATCTTTAATGCAAACACCACTGCGCCTAATTCCAAATGATGTGTGGTGTAGTTCTTCTCATGAACCTTCAATTGGCACGAAGCATAAGCTATAACCTTCTGTCAGTGCATCAGCACGCATCCTAACCCTTGACGTGAGGCGTCACAATATACCACGAAGTCGTCGGTGCCTTCGGGTAGGGACAAGATGGGTGCATCGCAAAGCTTGTTCTTTAGCAACTGAAAAGATTCTTCTTTTTTATCTCCCCGTTCGTACTTCTTATCCTTCTGAGTAAGGGAGGTCAACGGTTGAGCGATTTTTGAAAAATCCTCAATGAATCTGCGATAATACCCTGCCAAACCTAGGAACTGACTGATCTCGGTTGGCGTCTTCGGAGTCTCCCAATTTTTGATCGCCTCGATCTTGGTGGGATCCACATGAATTCCATCTTTGTTTACCACGTGACAGAGGAATTGAACCTCACGCAACCAGAATTCGCACTTTGAGAACTTAGCGTACAATTTCTCTTTCTTAAGCAGCTCTAAAATAGCTCTTAAATGTTGCTCATGCTCTTCCTTCGTCCTTGAATAAATCCAAATATCGTCGATAAACACAATCGCGAATTTATCGAGATATGGCTTGCAGACTCTATTCATCAAATCCATAAACACTGCTGGCGCGTTTGTCAGACCGAACGACATTACTAGGAACTCGTAGTGTCCATATCGAGTCCTAAAGGCAGTATTTGGAATACTCTCCTCTTGAATCCGCAACTTGTGATAACCTGATCGAAGATCGATCCTGGAGTAAAAACTCGAACCTTGTAGTTGATCGAACAGATCATCAATCCTTGGCAAAGGATACCGATTCTTGATGGTTAACTTGTTCAGCTCGCGGTAGTCGATACACATGCGAAAACTACCATCTTTCTTCTTGACAAACAAAACTGGAGCTCCCCAAGGCGAGAAGCTTGGTCTGATAAATCCCTTGTCCAAAAGTTCCTGAAGTTGTGTCGACAACTCTTGCATTTTGGATGGCGCAAGTCGATAAGGTGCCTTAGCTACAGGCGCGGCGCCTGGAACCAAGTCAATGTGAAATTCGACTTGTCGCTACGGCGGCAATCATGGCAAGTCTTCGGGGAAGACTTCAGGACATTCCTTTACAACTGGGATGTCTTCCAGCTTAGGCTCAGCGGCTTCTTTATCCACGACGTGCGCCAAGAAGGCAACACATCCTTTCTGCAAACACTTTCGAGCTTTCAAACAACTGATGATCCTTAGAGGCGTATCGTGCTTCTCTCCATGCACTACAATCGTTTCTCCATTCGCCATCGAAACGCGAATGATCTTCTCGTGATATACGATCTCTGCTCGGTTGCTCGACAACCATTCCATTCCGACTACCATGTCAAAGCTTCCCAACTCCACTTGCAGAAGATCAAGCGTAAACTCATGCTCCCCGAGTTCTATTACGCAACCTCTAATGACTTCATTCGCTTCTTCTAGCTTTCCATTAGCTAGTTCTATCGAATACGGAATATCTAGCTTACTAGCAGCTAACCCAAGCATTTTCTTAAATTCTAGGGATACAAAGCTATAATCGGCACCCGTATCAAACAGTACAGATGTAAAGCGTTGGTTGATAGGGAACGTACCAGTGACTACGTTTGGATCTTGGCGAGCTTCCCTAGCTCTAATGTTGAAAACCCTTCCCTAAGCTTGGTTGATCTTTGGGCACTCTCTTTTGAAATGCCCAACGTCTCCACAGTTAAAGCAACCTGGTCCCCGACCATTTCCATTCCCATTACCACCCTGGTTATTCTTTACTCCACGGTTTCCACTACCAGCTTGATTTCTAAAACCACCACGATTTCCATTACCGCCATTTGCTCCTTGATTGCGGTTTCCATACCCATTTCCACCACGGTTACCGTTTCCATTCCCGTTGCCATAACCTCTCTGACCACCGTTACCACGACCAGTACCAGCCCAGCACGTCTCCTTCGAATGACCATTCTTTCCACAAGATTCACATTTCCTAACTCTGCACTGGCCAGCATGATGGTACTGGCACACATCACATTTGGGCAGAGTGCCCATGTACCCTTTTCCTTTGTTCTCAACACCAGTCTTGACTTCGGCTGGTGGGTTCACCTCCTTCTTCTTGTTAGCACTGCTGGTACCCTTCTTGAAGTTAGAGAACTTCCTTTTGTTCTCACGTGATGACTCAACGTGAGTCTCCTTCTTTTTTTGGTCAGAAATCGAGAACTTGTTCAACCTGATTGCTTCTTCAGTCAAGGCCACACTTAGATCAATGGCCTCAGTGATCGTTGCAGCCTTCGATGTCATCACCATGCTCATGATTTGGGGTGCCAATCCCCAAATAAAACGCCCAATGCGCTTGAATTCCGGAACAACCATGTAAGGAACGACACGAGATAAGTCGTGAAATCTCTTCACGTATTCAGCAATCTTTGGACCATCCATCTTGAGGTTCCAGAATTCAGTTTCCAACTTTTGGATCTCAACCCTGGAATAGTACTTCTTGTGCATGAGTTCCTTCATCTCATCCCATGTCATGGCATATGCAGCCTCTTCTCCCAAGGTCTGGACTTGGAGATTCCACCATGATAGCGCTCCGTCTAAGAACAATCCAGAGATGTAGGAGACCTGGTGCTCCGGCGCACACTTGCTCATTCTTAGCACATAATCAGTTTTCTCCGCCCATCTGACGAAAGCTACGGCACCCCCCGGTGCCGTCGAAATTCAGAGGCTTACAGTCTAGGAACTGCTTATAGGTACAGCCTGTACAAGCAACATCATTCACAGAAAGCATTAGCAAACGCACGTGGAATATCTAAATGTAACGTAATGTGTCTTTAGTGACTTAAACATTACCATGAGGTGGGTTGTTTCCTGAGGTACCCCCGCTATGTTCAGAGCGCAGGGCCTCGTGCTGTGCTATCGCTTGTGAAATCCGTTCTTGTAGTTGGCCTCTGTCGTGGGCAACCGTGTTTCTCTTCGTGGAGGCATCTTCTATAAGAAGATTGTATCGGTCAGGTCATAACGAGTATAGTAAACACATGACATGTATACATAATAGCATTTATTAACGCAAGTAAGCACATAACATCTCAATCATAACATAAACAAGTAATTTAACAATGCATATAATGAGAATATTGTGATTGAGCTTTCATATACCATCGACCACAAATACAGTTACATGTTCTACAAATGTATCATATCACATCAAAAGGGACTACAGGGTCACATCACCCTTGTCCAAAATGTCTATCAATCTACAACAGTCAAAAGTCAAAAAGCGGTCTTCAAAAGGCTTCGTAAGCTAGGCTCAATAGCGACACTCTCATCAAAAGTAAGCGACCTACATAAAACCAAAAACCGGCTACGCTGATGGTGGAGGAGGAGGAGGTGGAGGAATGAAAAGCAAACTGTGCACATGCGCTAACTCTTCCTCAAGAGCATGAACGCAACGCAACAGATAACTAATCTGCTACTCCATGGTAAGAAATCGAACGTCAGAATCTGGATAAGGCAGAAGAGGAGCAGGTGGAGTCGCAAAAGGTGACTGACATGTACAAGGTGGAGGACGTGAAATCCTCTCGAGCTCCATGACTCTACGACACAAAATCTCCTGCTGAAGCTGCAAGGACAGGAGTAACTCATCCCACGTGTAGCCATGATAGTGGGAGGGATGGTAGGGATCAGAGACTGGCATGGTGTTCGGCGGAAACCATATGAGTGGCTCGCCTAACGGTGCAGAAGTAAAATGAGTAGCAGGTGAAAACTGAGGCATGATGGGAAAAGCTGCTGACACAGGTGGAACATGGCCAGGTTGCTGGCTGGACGGACCTTCCTCTGGACGGGGTGGAGGGATATCCTGCAAGAATGTGATCGGCAGGTCAGTGCGGTGTGCATCAGGCACAAACGGGTGAAACGGGGCAACATCAACAGGTGCATGTGTAGGTGCAGGTGGGGGAGTAACAGGCTTGTTAGGATCGGAGGCTCTCATGATTGTGTTTGTTTGTTATAAATGAACAATCAATAAATACAAATTGATATAAAGTGCAGCGGAAAATGAGTACAAACTTTGTAAACACAATCAAAGGGAAAATAGTTTTGATAAACATTTGCTTCTCATTAAGTTGAAAGATTACAAATCAAAGCAAAAGATTATAATGCAAGCTTACAAACTAAACTCCCCCTCAGCCTGATGCTCCAAGGTTGGTTGCACAAGATGAAAGGATTGAATTGAGGAGAAGAACTCACTCAAAACGATCAAATGTAACAGTACAGAGTACTGCTCCATTTATAGACAAGCCAAACCACTGAGGCATCTCAGCTGACGTCACCATGAAAGCGACGTCTAACAGCCTAACAACCTGTAACAACCGATCCTATACAAACACTGCTAACCTTAACCACCGATTCTACATAAGACAAGTAATACACTAAACTACTGCTATCTTCTTCCATCAGTCCTTTCATCAAAGTTGATCAGTCTTTGAGTGAGCAGTGCTTTGTCATCAGTAGATAGAGCCAGCAGTGTTTACTTCTTCAGGGCTTTGTCAGCAGTTGAAAGGGTATCAACAGTTGTATACGTGTTTCTCAAACTGAACTACCTAGCCTCTCAGACTGAACCTCCCAGTCTCTTAGACTGAATTATGAACATAAATTTCGAAATGTGTTTCGTGTCTTTTGTTTGTAAAAATGTTTGTCTCTTGGATCTGGGCGTTTTATGTATGCAATGAAAACATGTTGAGAAAACATTTTCGTGAGAGCCCTAGTGATCGTAATCTAGACTCGAGAAAGAATCCTAGTTCGCTACGATCGAAGCTCTGATACCAAGCTTTCACACCCTGACTTTTGCGGAAGCGTGATTATGGTGTGATTTCTTAATACCATTGCATACAATCATAACAACACTATATGATAAAACCATAAGATGTTCATCCATAAATTAAGTTTGAAAATGCCACAACATACTTGTCTGAAACGTAGACTCCAAACTTAAATTACAAACCACAATATGTTTAAATGAGTTCACGAAGACTCGACAAAAGACCTTAAATAAAACCGAGTTTAGAACCATGTATCTCGTCCAGGATTAAGATACATCTCCTAAACCCTAATGACTTCGGATGACACCTTTTATTCATGACGCAGCTTGAAACATGCAAACACCCGCCAGATCCATTTAATTCCCTGAAATACATGTAATTTGAAAACATCAACAAAAGTTGAGCGAGTTCATGTGTTTGTTATGTGTATGAATAAACCTTTAAAGTATATCTGTATGTATATAAATCCTGGTATGAAGCAATAAGGACAAACAGATCACCAATGGTTTTCAAGGCCAATGGTATGTCTGAAGTGATGCAGGAAAACTCAAACCTAGCGGATTTTGCCACGGCTTCAGTATGTGGACATAGTCACCACATGGGCCACCCTGGTCCTCATGGGTGTGGGCTCGCTACACCCAAATAGATCTATCACTCATTACCCTCGGTCCTACGGCGAGGATTAATGGCCTTAAGTGTTGTACCCACCACTCACATGATCAAGCAGTAACCTTCCTTAGCTAACCATACCATGTATAAAACGTTTGTAAACAATTGTAACATGTATTTCACCCCCAAAGTTATAAAACTGAAAACAGTTAAAAGAAAAGGGGGATATGAACTCACAGTCTTGCGTCTTCGGTACTCATAACTCAAATCCCTTCAGCAAACACGACTACCTACAATGTACTAATGTCTATTAGACGGACGGTCCGTGCCTTGACTTAGGATTAATGTTTCTGAGTTACGTTTCTTTTATGTCTTCAATATTATTCCAAGTTATAATTACTTGTTAAAATAATAATTATTTTAACTTTAAATTATATTTAATTTTGGAATAATTGTTAAACAATATTTTTGTAATAATACTTCTCAAGTATTTATACTCATATTTCCTTCCCAAGGATGGGGGTATCTCATACATGTATATTCGTATTCTTGTATTTGTTAAGTATTCTTATACTTAATTTCTAATTAATTATTCAGGAATAAATATCCAACACATATTTCCAAAATATATGTTTTAAGAAATATTACTTAGAAAAATTATATAAATTTTCTTTTGGCAAAACTATTTATAGTTCCAAATTAATATATTTTCAAGTCTCACTTTAGAAAATATATATAAACTTATTTTTACCCTAAAATATTGTATTTCAAGTTTATCCAAGAAAATAGATATTTTACCCAAAAATCATATATCTTCTAAAAATTCTAAGAAAATATATCTTTACTTTCCAAAAATAATATATTTTCTCCTTGTCGAAAATATGATATAACTTGGTAATATTCGAAAAAATCTTATTTTCCTTTCTTGTGTCCAAAATATTATTTACCAAAAATATATTTGTAAATGTATTTTCTGGAATATCTTATACGCTACATTATTTCGTTCGGTTTCCCAATATTATGTGTGCAACTTGTGTATTTATTCCTTGTGATTTTTGGTAATATTTTGGATTGTAAATTCTTGGTATTTTGTTAAGTTATATTACTTTAACCCTAAAATAATATAACTATTACACAAAGTATAAAAATATTCACACACATGTGTCTTTAATATATATATATATATATATATATATAGCCATTTTTATTTATGAAAACCAACCTCCAATATTTGTATTTTTGTAACAAAATTTATGGAAAGGTTTATGTAGAAAACTCATGGTTAAAATACACTTATAAATACTTGTTTGAAAATATTTTTCTAAGTGTTTATATTTTTAGAAAATTTTGCCATAGTTTCCCCTAAAAATGGAGGTTCCCATGCTTTCAAAGCATATCATTTTCTTTTTAAAATCATCCCAAACAATCAATAATACAATCAACACTTACCAAGTGCCAAAATCATGCAATTTATACAACATGAACTTAAACTTTTATAAAAACTTGTAGTGACTTGGTAGTGTGTTTAGTAGGTTTAGTTACCCTTTAAAATGTATTTACTTCTTAAAAAACTCCATTTTTTAAGAAGTTGGGTGTTTACAACTTCCAAACACATTTTCTAAAAATGCTTCTTTATGTAATCTTTTTGTTACACAAGTGTTTCTACACTTGTTTAACCAATAAAAACAAGTTTGGTTTATGTAAGAACCAATTCTATGCAAATCTTGTTATTTAACTTAGTTTCTTGGGAAAACTATCTTGGAAATCATCCATTTACGAGACTTGTATTTTGTTTAAATCATCATCACGTATGAAAACAAATTTTATTATTCAAGTTCATGTCTACATAAAGTATGATCATCTTGGTCTTTCACAAGATCATCATCTTAACTTACTAGATCATGTGTTTAATCACAATCTAGTAGGTTTCATATGATGTCTAACATCATAAACACAAACAATCAATCATCAAGTACCACACATATACTAAAACAACATATATTCTTATGTTAGTGAGCTTTATATTAAGAGTTATCTTCTTGTTCATTAGTGTTCTTCATGATTTTCTTCACATATCATCTTTTAACCAACTAAATAAGAAGTAAATTCAAGTAATCAAGAGGCTTACTACTAGCACAAGGGCTAGGGATGAACCAAAGAAGATGAAGATGATAAATGTGATGGATAATAGCAAACAGAAGAGGTCCTCCAATATCCAATGCCACCAAGCCTCCTTATCTTGCTTCTAACACCTTGTGATGAGCTTGGAATGGATGAAAGTGAATTGAACATGATGATTGATCATGAATGAAGTGTAATCGGCCGTATAAGTGTTTAGATCTGAATGGTTTGATTTGGTGTTAGTATGAATCGGATTTGTAGATGATGAATGAAAACCGAATGCTTGTTAATCGGCTGTGATATGTTTACGTTAGGATGATTTATTGTGTTGTCATGATAGGATGTTTGCTAGTGATCGAGAATATGAATCATGTTAATATGGTTGGTGTTGTGATTATTGTTCATGCTTTGATTATGTTAGGGTTCATAAGAATTGATGTTAAAACACTGGTTTGATCGAATATGTTATGATTGGAAAATGATAGTCTTGTTGATTGATAACTACATAAATGGAAATCATGTAACTGATTGCAAGATTTTAGGAATAATTAAACTGATCGCACAAGTTCTCTCTCAGTCGCACAAGATCAGGTCACACAAGACCTGATCCGATCACACAAGTGCCAGACGCACAAGCTCAGTCGCACAAGGTATCAATAGTCGCACCAGACTATTGGATCGCACAAGTTATGCTTTGTTAATTGTTTGGGCCGGGTATATGTTGGGCCGGGCTAGTTTCCAATCGCACAAGCCATCCGGATCGCACAAGAGATCCATGTTTATTTATTTGGGCCGTTTACTTACTGAACTGCTTATGTTATTTGGGCCGGGTTTAAGGCTGGTCGCACAACAGGTTGGGCTGCCTATTTGTTGGGCTTTATCTTTCGGGTCGCACAAGTGGTACGTGTTTGGTACTTGAATGCTACTGTTAATGCGTTAACATGTATTATGTGTTTTCCATGATCAATGCGTGTTCGTAACCTGTTAGCTTATGTGTAAACATACGTGCACTTCTTGAACCTAGACCTGACTTGTATGGTAACCATGTTAGGACGTGGTTGACCTCTAGCAGCTCAATTTGACCTTTCGTTTATCTGCCGAGCTAACCTAAGGTGAGTTCACACTTTCTACAAAGCATGGGATTCCCAGGGGTTGGGAATGGGTAAAGGAATATGGATTCCTCGTCCTTCTTGGGTAGGACAGTTTGGGTTAAGGAATATATTTCCTCGTCATCATGGACAGTTAACTTTCACTAGACCAAAACTCTATCACGAAGTCCCTCCTTTTTATATCGACTTAATCGCCGGGCCAATGGCGAGCGGGTCATTAGTTAGATAGCGCTATTTAGGTCTGACAAGCCTCACACCGTACCACAGAGGACGGGCGTGAACTAATGGATCTTGGCACGTCAATGATGATAGACATTGACAGTTCAGGGCACATAAACATGAGTACAGCCAGCAGTCGATATGGTAACGAGTCTAGTAGTTTATACATGGGGTAGCCCCCACGGTCGAAGAGCCAGATAATTAAACATGGGGTAGCCCCCACGGCTGGATTGCCAGAGTAAACAAGATTAAACAAAACACGTTTTCGACTATGGGGTAACCCCCACGGCAGGGATGCCAGTTAAAGGAAACTGTTTTCGAACAACTTAAAACAAACACCCAACTGTGAACTCGCTCAACATTGTTGTTGACTCGTTACTACATGCTTTGCAGGTCAATAGGTTTAGCAGGAGCTTGCATGGGGAGGAGTCATTGTGGGGCATGGACATTGAGTGTTCATGGTGAACTTAAACATTATTTACTTATGCCTTGGTTTTAGACATTATGCTTCCGCTTGCAACTTAAACTATGTTTTGTTTGGACACCAATGTATTGTGTTGGATTTTATTATTACTTACCATGCTTGTTCAATATGATTGGTGGCTTGATCCTGGTCAGTCACACCTCCAAGCGGTGATATTCCGCAGGTGGATTTTGGGGGTGTGACAGTTTGGTATCAGAGCCATTGGTTATAGCGAACTTGGTTTTAATAAGGGAAAAAGTTTTGTTAAAACCAGACTATAACCTGTACAGTGCTCAACGGTCCACAACGACGCTTCGCTCCACATGCAAGACTCGACATTCTAGGTGATATGGTTTATGTTTTATTGCCTACTTGCTAGATTACATAGAACTTTGCTTATGGTATGCTTAGATAAACGTAGCAACGATAGTTTGGAAACACATGTGTGCTTACTCTCTTCTGTCATCGCACTTTCATGAACCTCTCTCACTCACGTTTTCCTTTGATATGAAGATCATGAGTGGACGCGTTAACATGACTCAAGCCCAGTTGACGGCTCTGATAGGTCCTACGCGTTAACATGCAGCCGCACAAGCAGGAGGTATATCCTGCAGTCTAAACTTACTCTAGGATCTTTAGGTCCTACTCTCGTAAACCAACACTTGTGCTTAACCTTGTCCCTTCTTACACCCACGATAGGTCAACATGCTCAGCCACCTGTGTGCACCTTCAAAACTTTTATGGACTGCCGACCTACCACTTTCAGCGGCACCGAAGGAGCTGTAGGCCTCCTCCACTGGTTTGAGAAACTCAAATCTGTCTTTGAGATGTGTGAATGCCCTGAGGCTCGCAAGGTGAAATATGCTACTGGTACTCTTGAGGGTATAGCGCTCACGTGGTGGAACGCTCAGGTCCAAATGCTAGGGCTAGTTGCTACTAACGCCACCCCATGGAACAATTTTAAGGAAATGATTAAGGAAGAGTACTGCAATCGTGATGACATTCACAAACTGGAGGTAGAGTTCTTCAACCTCAAAATGACGGGGTCAAAGATTGAAGCGTACACGAAAAGATCGAATGAGCTTGCTGTTCTGTGTCCTACTATGGTGGATCCTCCCATCAAATGCATCGAACTATACCTCAAGGGCTTAGTGCCAGAGATTCAAAGTCATATGACTTCACCTAACCTCGCCACCATCCAGCAAGTTGTTCAATTGGCTCATCGTCTCACTGATCAGGCGGTGGAGCAGAACTGGTTACCAAAGCGTATTAGTGATATAACTACTTCTGTTACTCCCAACGACAACAAGCGTAAATGGGATGGAACTTCAAGCAAAGGTTCGACTTCTGTTCAATCTCAGTCCCAGCAGAGAAGGACTGACGACTACAAAAGCCCGAGTCAGCAATCATCTGGTGGTCAGAGTCAAGGAGGGTATAGGGGAAATCACCCCAAATGCAATCACTGTAACCTACACCACAGCGGACCATGCACCAGGAGTAACTGTCATCGGTGCAACAAGCCAGGCCACGCTGCAAAGGATTGCAGAAGTTTATACCCCGCAAACCAGAATCGTCAGCAACAACAAGCCCCACAAAATCAACGCCAGCAGCAGCAGCAAGGCATCAACAAAGGGTACTTTCAGTGTGGAGCTGAAGGCCACTTCAAAAGAGATTGTCCCCAACTGAACCGGAACCAGAACAACAACAACAATAACAACAATCAGTGGAATGGAAACAACGGGGGTAACAACGGCAATGGTGCCAAGGGTCGTATGTTTGTGATTGGACAAGGAGATGCAAGGAATGATCCCAATGTTGTGACGGGTAAGTTCCTACTGGACGACTTTTATGTTACTGTCTTATTTGATTCGGGTGCCGATACTAGCTACGTGTCCTTAAAAGTTAGTCAAATGCTTAAGCGTACCCCAACACTATTGAACACCAAGCACACTGTGGAGTTAGCTAATGGTAAGAGTTTAGAGGCCACACACGTAGTCAAGGGTTGTAAACTTGTTCTTGCTAACCAGACCTTCTCTATCGACCTCATTCCTATCGTTTTGGGTAGTTTCGACGTTGTCATTGGGATGGACTGGTTATCCCAACACCAAGTAGAGATTCTTTGCAACGAAAAGATTGTCCGTATTCCTCGATCAGGTGATGAACCTCTCATGATTCGTGGCGACAAGAGTGGTGCTGTTGTAAGCATCATCCCTTTCCTTAAGGCCCAAAAGTGTTTACGAAAGAGCCACACTGCTATTTTTGCTCTCGTTACTGACACCTCGAAGAAAGAAAAGAAGATAGAAGATTTTCCGATCGTACGTGACTTCCCTGAGGTATTCCCTGAGGAACTACCTGGTCTTCCGCCTCATCGCCAGGTCGAGTTTCAGATTGAACTAGCTCCTGGAGCCGCACCAATAGCTCGTGCACCGTATCGCTTAGCTCCATCAGAGTTGGAAGAACTCTCTACACAACTACAAGAACTTTTGGACAAGGGGTTTATTCGTCCTAGCTCTTCGCCCTGGGGAGCTCCAGTCCTATTTGTGAAGAAGAAAGACGGTACCTTCAGAATGTGCATCGACTACCGTGAACTCAACAAGGTGACCGTGAAGAATCGCTATCCTCTTCCACGTATTGACGACTTGTTCGATCAGCTGCAAGGGTCGAGCTACTACTCGAAGATTGATCTGAGATCGGGATATCACCAGCTGAGAGTTCGGGAGGAGGACGTCCCCAAAACAGCCTTTAGAACTCGTTATGGACACTACGAGTTTTTGGTCATGCCTTTCGGGCTGACAAACGCGCCTGCAGTTTTTATGGACCTTATGAACAGAGTGTGCAAGCCCTACCTAGATAAGTTCGTTATAGTTTTCATCGACGACATCCTGATCTATTCGAAGAGTCAGGAGGAACACGAGCAGCATTTACGACTCATTTTGGAACTCCTTCGAGCAGAACAGCTGTACGCCAAGTTCTCGAAATGCGACTTCTGGCTTCGCGAAGTCCATTTCCTAGGCCACGTAGTGAACAAGGATGGGATTCATGTTGATCCATCTAAGGTAGACTCGATTAAGAACTGGACTGCACCTCGCACACCAACGGAAATTCGCCAATTCTTGGGTTTGGCAGGTTACTACAGGAGGTTCATTAAGGATTTTTCCAAGATTGCACAGCCCCTCACCTCACTAACTCAGAAAGGCGTTGTTTATCGATGGGGAAAGGCATAGGAATCGGCATTTCAGCACCTAAAGGATAGACTTTGTAGCGCCCCTATCCTCTCATTGCCTGAAGGTACAGACGACTTTGTTATTTACTGCGACGCATCAATTCAGGGTCTTGGTTGTGTATTGATGCAACGGGATAAAGTTATTAAGTACACCTCCCGCCAACTTAAAGTTCATGAAAGGAACTACACTACACACGATTTAGAGCTGGGAGCTGTTGTTTTCGCACTTAAGATATGGAGACATTATCTATACGGTACCAAGTGCGCCATTTACACCGATCACAAGAGTCTCGAGCATATCTTCAAACAGAAGGAGTTGAACATGCGTCAACGTCGATGGGTCGAGCTATTGAATGATTACGAATGCTCGATCAGATACCATCCGGGTAAAGCCAATGTTGTGGCCGATGCCCTCAGTCGAAAGGACACTACACCTAAACGCGTACGAGCTTTACAACTCACTATTCAATCTAATCTTCCTGCACAGATATGAGATACTCAGGTAGAAGCATTGAAACCAGAAAACGTCAGGGCTGAAGCCCTACGCGGCTCAAGGCAACGGTTAGAACAAAAGGAAGACGGTGCATACTATGTAACAGGACGCATCTGGGTCCCACTCTATGGCAACCTATGAGAGCTTGTGATGGATGAAGAACACACGTCTCGCTACTCAGTACATCCTGGTTCAGATAAGATGTACCACGACTTGAAAACTACGTATTGGTGGCCTAACATGAAAGCTCACATAGCAACCTACGTTAGTAAGTGTTTGACTTGTGCGAGAGTCAAAGTCGAGTATCAGAAACCTTCAGGCCTACTTCAACAACCAGAGATACCACAATGGAAATGGGAACAAATTTCCATGGATTTCGTTACTGGCCTACCTAGATCTCAACGTGGAAATGATACCATTTGGGTGATCGTGGATCGACTCACAAAGTCTGCACACTTTTTGGCCATCAAAGAAACAGACAAGTTCTCTACTTTAGCAGACGTTTACTTGAAGGAAGTGGTTTTGAGGCACGGGGTGCCCACCTCTATTATCTCTGATCGTGATGCACGTTTTACTTCTGAACTGTGGCAAGCAATGCACAAGTCCTTTGGCTCACGTTTAGATATGAGCACATCTTATCACCCGCAAACGGATGGGCAGTCTGAACGCACCATCCTGACCCTTGAAGACATGCTTCGTGCATGTGTTATCGATTTTGGCAACGGTTGGGAAAAACATCTGCCACTAGTGGAATTCTCGTATAATAACAGTTACCACACCAGCATACGGGCCGCTCCATTTGAGGCATTGTACGGGCGTAAATGCCGATCACCTCTTTGTTGGGCAGAGGTGGGGGATAGTCAGATCACTGGCCCAGAACTTGTGGTAGACACAATAGAAAGGATTGCACAAATACGACAACGAATGGTGGCAGCTCGTGACCATCAGAAAAGCTACGCCGATAAGGGCAGGAAACCACTCGAGTTCCAGGTTGGGGACCGAGTGCTACTCAAAGTCTCACCCTGGAAGGGTGTGGTTCGTTTTGGCAAACGAGGCAAACTTAACCCACGATACGTTGGACCGTTCGATATCATAGAGAAAATAGGTAAAGTGGCCTACAAACTGAACCTACCAGCAGAACTCAGTGCAGTTCACAACGTTTTCCACGTGTCGAATCTGAAGAAGTGTCTGTCAGATGAGACCCTCATAGTTCCTTTGAAGGAGCTCACTATCGACGAGCAGCTACGATTCGTCGAGGAACCAGTAAAGATTACTGACTGAGATGTGAAGATTCTCAAGCGCACTAGAATTCCTCTTGTTCGAGTTCGTTGGAACTCCCGTCATGGCCCAGAGTTCACCTGGGAACGCGAAGATCAAATGAAACAAAAGTATCCCCAACTGTTCGCAAACAGTACAACCACTACTGAGGCTGAAACTACTGGGGAATTTCGGGACGAAATTCCAGATCAACGGGGGGAGGATGTGACACCCCAGGAAAACCATGAAAACCATGCAACTTAACTAGCTTCCTCAGTGGGTACGTACCAAATTTCGGGACGAAATTTCTTTCAACTTGGGGATAATGTGACAACTCGTAATTTAGAACCCTTCATTGTATTTTGATGTAACACGCTTGAACATTATGTGATTAGTTGACATGTTGGTTTAATGAATGTTATAAGTGAATGTTATGTGAATATGTGTTGTGCTTGTATGTATGTATTAGAATCACACGAAATAAACCAATCGCACAATAGCAACCCGAACGCACAAGCCTTTGGGCTTTGATTTCCACATAACTCTCGGCCCACTCCCCACTCGGAACACATGGGCAGCCCATGTTGGGTTCGGCCTACCTCTCATACGCATAGCCTCATGTGGAGGTTAACACTCCTCATTATTTGCAATCACACAACACACGCAAAACCCTAGTGCTCTCCTCCCTCTCTCTAAGTCGACGGCAGCCACACCTCTCCTCTATCGAAGACTACCTATTCGGATCAATCCTCGTTCCATCTTTAACCGGTTAGTAAATTCATAGTTATTGTTTGTTAGATGTTATGGTGAGGTATGAAATGATTTATGAATGATAGATGATTGATCATGAATGAAGTGTAATTGGCCGTATAAGTGTTTAGATCCGAATGGTTTGATTTGGTGTTAGTATGAACTGGATTTGTAGATGATGAATGAAAACCGAATGCTTCTTAATCGGTTGTGATATGTTTACGTTAGGATGATTTATTGTGTTGTCATGGTAGGATGTTTGCTAGTGATCGAGAATATGAATCATGTTAATATGGTTGGTGTTGTGATTATTGTTCATGCTTTGATTATGTTAGGGTTCATAAGAATTGATGTTAAAACACTGGTTTGATCGAATATGTTATGATTGGAAAATGATAGTGTTGTTGATTGATAACTGCATAAATGGAAATCATGTAACTAATTGCAAGATTTTAGGAATAATTAAACTGATCGCACAAGTTCTCTCTCAGTCGCACAAGATCAGGTCACACAAGACCTGATCCGATCACACAAGTGCCAGACGCACAAGCTCAGTCGCACAAGGTATCAATAGTCGCACAAGACTATTGGATCGCACAAGTTATGCTTTGTTAATTGTTTAGGCCGGGTATATGTTGGGCCGGGCTAGTTTCCAATCGCACAAGCCATCCGGATCGCACAGGCCATCCGGATCGCACAAGAGATCCATGTTTATTTATTTGGGCCGTTTACTTACTGAACCGCTTATGTTATTTGTGACGGGTTTAAGGCTGATCGCACAACAGGTTGGGCTGCCTATTTGTTGGGCTTTATCTTTCGGGTCGCACAAGTGGTACGTGTTTGGTACTTGAATGCTACTGTTAATGCGTTAACAGGTATTATGTGTTTGCCATGATCAATGCGTGTTCGTAACCTGTTAGCTTATGTGTAAACATACGTGCACTTCTTGAACCTAGACCTGACTTGTATGGTAACCATGTTAGGACGTGGTTGACCTCTAGCAGCTCAATTTGACCTTTCGTTTATCTGCCGAGCTAACCTAAGGCGAGTTCACACTTTCTACAAAGCATGGGATTCCCAGGGGTTGGGAATGGGTAAAGGAATATGGATTCCTCGTCCTTCTTGGGTAGGACACTTTGGGTTAAGGAATATATTTCCTCGTCCTCATGGACAGTTAACTTTCACTAGACCAAAACTCTATCACGAAGTCCCTCCTTTTTATATCGACTTAATCGCCGGGCCAATGGCGAGCAGGTTATTAGTTAGATAGCGCTATTTAGGTCTGACAAGCCTCACAACGTACCGCAGAGGACGGGCGTGAACTAATGGATCTGGGCACGTCAATGATGATAGACATTGACAGTTCAGGGCACATAAACATGACTACAGCCAGCAGTCGATATGGTAACGAGTCTAGTAGTTTATACATGGGGTAGCCCCCACGGCCGAAGAGCCAGATAATTAAACATGGGGTAGCCCCCACGGCTGGATTGCCAGAGTAAACAGGATTAAACAAAACACGTTTTCGACTATGGGGTAACACCCACGGCAGGGATGCCAGTTAAAGGAAACTGTTTTCGAACAACTTAAAACAAACACCCAACTGTGAACTCGCTCAACATTGTTGTTGACTCGTTACTACATGCTTTGCAGGTCAATAGGTTTAGCAGGAGCTTGCATGGGGAGGAGTCATTGTGGGGCATGGACATTGAGTGTTCATGTTGAACTTAAACATTATTTACTTATGCCTTGGTTTTAGACATTATGCTTCCGCTTGCAACTTAAACTATGTTTTGTTTGGACACCAATTGTATTGTGTTGGATTTTATTACTACTTACCATGCTTGTTCAATATGATTGGTGGCTTGATCCTGGTCAGTCACGCCTCCAAGCGGTGATATTCCGCATGTGGATTTTGGGGGTGTGACAATTGATACGGGTTGGAACATGTGTCTATGATAAGAACTATGGCTGATGGTTAAAATGGGGTAAAGGGATATTATGGTAATTTTGATTATGAGTCAACGAAAGAATAAGATACATGTAAGGGATAATGAATAATTACAATCCCATAAGGACGAAATGGACATTTAGACTAACGGGTCGAGTGGTGGAGATATCACCATTCGACATTATCGACTAATGAGGGTTTTGTCGAGTATTATGAATTCACTGGGTGAATAGCGAGAGAAGGTGCGTTGCTATTAACTAGTAACTTAATTGATGAAGTATTAAAACGGGTCATAGCCTTGACCCGAGCCAGGTATGTGTGATTAGTGTTGTAGTAAATTGTGGGATTGGTTAAATATGTAATGAAGTCCTTCGTCGCAAAGGACAGAACTAATGTTGACCAAAACACCCTTGATGGGTATATCGCGCCAAACAACCTTAAAAGTTGTTTAGAAACAAGCTAATTGACTAAGTGAACACTTAGGACAATTATGAAAGCGAAAGGTATGATTTTGAGACTAAAATGCATTAAAATGTGCAAATACCCTTAACGGATAAAAATAAGCATACGGGCGAAATTGGGTTAAGAAGATGCAAGAAACCATGATCTGAACCGTATATGATAGACAATGTTAAAATTATATGGTGCATAAGTAATTGAGGTTAATTAATCAGGTTGTTTTGATAAATGCATGAACGGTTCAAAACTTTGTAAAACGGTAATAAGCCGAAAGTCTAAAATTTTGTTAATCCGGATGTCGGATGTTAACTCCATGTGATGGAGAATTAAATTACGATCGCGTAGGAAAAAGAATCGTGTAAAACGGATCAAAAACGAGAGAGTTATTCTCGTTTCCGTAATATCGGGTTATGCTGGGAATCTGCAGTAACCAGCTGCTGCATTCTGTTCAAATTAGGGGGTCGCGTCACGCGACGACATGGCCATGTGGCCGTCGCGCGACGCGACGGGGGCATGATTCAGCAAAAAATGTTTTCTTGACTCATTTTGTCCTGTCTTGGGAACTCGTTTAAATGCGTTTTAAGCTACGTATGATTAATCTAACTCACGTATTATGAGTATAAATGTATGCGCACGTGTAGATATGTATGTATGTATGTTCATGTGTATGTAGGTAGATATGTGTGAACTTAGGCACGTATGCAGAAATGTATGTATGTATGTATGTATGTATGTATGTATATGTTTGTATGTATGTAAGTAGGTATCTAGGTATGTAAGTATGCATGTATGTACGTATGTACGCAAGGTTTCAATATGCTTGAATATTGATATTATTATTAATGTACCTTGAGAATGAAGAGTAATGCAGGTACCATATTGTAGTCTCACCAGGGGTTTAATGCTCAGATGGAATGCTTAAATGTAAATAAAAAAAGGGATAACGAAATGAAAAGTATACGAAGATGAATCTTTGTTTATATTTATAATGTGAGCTAATGTTATGAATGTATGTGGTGAGTGCAGGTTGTACGAGACACGAAGGATCATCGAGGAGTAGAGATTGAAGACTGAGTCACAAGTGAGATTGTACGAGAACTTTGGTGTATGTAATATAGTAAACATAAGTTATGTTTTATTTAGTAAATGAGTCGATTGATGAACTTATGTGAAAGAGTTATTTTCGAAATGAACTTTCTAGTAAGTCAAAACGTTTATAACGAAAGAAATTTTATGGTACGAATTTCCGCTGCAACTTTTGGTCAAATACGAATTAGGGTCTTACAAGTTGGTATCAGAGCCATGGTTTGAGTAAAATCAAGTATGAGGAGATAAATACTTGAACTCAAACCTGTGTGCTCTTGTGACAAGGAACCCGTACAATCTGAGACTCGATCAAGATCTAAAGGTAGAAGCAAAGGTAAGTATGTGCTTAAGTATGTATTTGAAGAAAACTAACAGTATGTTATGTGTAAGGTAAGCATAATTGCTTGGAAAGGATGACCCGTGAATGTGGTCAGGACCGGCATCAAGGCAAGTAGTAAGACAAATTGACCCCAGGTACATAAAATTTAACGTGTGGGTGTATGTAATAGTATAAGTAAGCAAGTGAAAGAAAATTTTAAATGAAATATAATAATGACATGGTAAAGAAGTTTTGAAAATGTTACAAGTGCCGAAACTTAATTCTTCGGACATAAGGTGGCGATTACATGAAGACACGAAACTAGTATGTGGATGGTGTACCTGGCCAGTACACAAGAAACATTTTGACGTTCATGAGACCGTGATAATTGTTACAGGTATGTCCGTTAGAATTAGGTAGTAGGTGGACGTGAGGGTGAAGAGAAATGTAAGACTTTCAGGAATGAAAATATGAATGATATGTTAGAATCCGCGAGACGGATTCGAAACATGAACTGAATGAAAGTATGAATGATATGTTAGGATCCGCGAGACGGATTCGAAACATGAAATGAATGAAAGTATGAATGATATGTTAGAAACCGCTCGATGGGTTCGAAACATAATGAATGATAAGAATAAAAGATCCGAATGTATAAGTAATTACAGGCTAAGCAAGTAAATGTTCTTTAAAAAGCGAATATTATCCAAGTTATACAAAATGTTTGTATGCAAGAATGGTTAAAGAGACAAATGAGTCATGCGGGTCAAATGGTAATCGCCATTTAAACCCGATGTATTTAATGTTATGATTTTTTAAGTTTTATGCTTATAGGTGAACATAATGATTGGCACGCAAACCTAAACTCCGACGAAAGAGAAATTTTGAGCATGTTATGCGTTAGATGTGTTAGTAATCGACTCTTAGGAGTCGTAATGAATGACGGGTTACGACCCGAAATTTAAGTATGAACGAGAAGGGTAAGTTTTGGAAAGAATACCGAAATGATGTAATGAATGTTTTTGCAAGTAAGTATGAATGAAAGGAAGTACGAACGTGTGCTTCATTACATCTACGATAAGTAAGAAATGTCAGTTTGACCTTGAAAAGTCAAACTGCAAAAGGTTGACGACCTAAGTAACCAGAATAAAAGAATTGCATGTAAGGGGATGAAATGTGTGATATGTTATAACATGTACGTAGGGAATTGTAAAAGAATTATAGGTGGGTAATTACCTAGTATAATGAATGTTCGAATGAAATGTGCTAACCGCCGATTTTTGTAGATGTTAGTGGTAGAACTGATGATGTGATGAAACCCATTGGATTGGTAAAAGAATGTGCTCGAGTGGAAGCCCAGCACATGGATGAATGAAATTCTGGCCTGGTACGGTACGTACCCGTGAAGGGGCCGGTCGATCTGGTATACGGGTCGCTGATTTACGAATTAAAATAGAGGTTAGTAAAATGTTTAACTCATGTTGGATAGGTATGATTTAGTAGATTGAAAACGGCATATGAAGTGAATGATAGGATAGGTATGGTATGGTATGTGATGCTTGACTTTATCAGGCAACATTAAGAAGAAGATTTCTAGGTATTGATTTAAAGTCCCGTATAATGAACGTGCTTGACACGCTTACTTACGAAGATCAAACAATGCATGAAAATAGAGTAATGGTAATGTAAAATGAATGAGATGATTTGAAGGTAACGTGAGGGTATGCCTGGTATAAGTAACTATAGAAAAGTAGAATGATGTTAACTTTGAAGTTAAGCATGTATATGTGACTGAAATAGTAGTTTTGTTGGGATAGCAAGACAAGAAGTAAATGTTATATGATATATGTATAGAATGTAATTTTAAGAAATAAGATAAAGGCATTAGATCCGTTATAAACGGATCATATGAATGTAAGTATTATTACAAGTTTGAATAAATATGAATATTGACATGTTACAAACGGGTCGAGGAAATGAGAATGTTATATAAAAGTAAAGTATGAAAAGTATGGACTTGTTAGAAAGTAGTCAATTATATGGGTAGTTTATGAAATCGAGAATGGATAGTTACTTGGTATTATGATGTACCTATCGAAGTTAAACATAGATGTGTAGTTATAGATTACGAATTGAGATCGTATAGTCGACAAAGATAATATGAGTGTTGAAATAAACAAAAAGGAATGTTATTAATAGGATGTTGGAATTGTTTCAAGAAAACAAAATGATATATTGCACATGATATACGAGTATTAGAATGATGAATGAACCATTAGCTATGAAGTACGTTAGAAGCTAGCGCTATTAGTGCAAGCGACACTAATAAGAACTCTGGGACAGGTTCTTGAAAATAGAAGACTGTCACTGAGGTTGGCTAGTGGTCATGTTGATGGAGCAAAGGGAAAGGATAATAAGTGTTTAATGGAAATGAGAAAGGCTTCGGGGGACGAAGCCTCATTTTAGGGGGGTAGACTTGTAACACCCCAAAACCCGAATGTTTATATTGTCTTATGTTCCTATAGGACATATCATGAAATAAGTAACTAGGCTATTTAACCTAGTTAAATGGGTAGTCAAAACTATTAAATGACGAAAGTTTGTGCCAATTATATTTAAGTGGCGAACACGAGGGGGCTAAATTGTAACATGGGGAACTAATGTTTTATAAAACAAGAATTAAACACACAACACACACATCATGTGTGTGTGCGTGGAGTGTTCTGGAGAGAAAAAATGAGGGGTTCAAACCCTAGTTCTTCAAGAAGCTTCAAATTGAAGGGTGAATCGAAGCTCACATTCACAATCGAAAACGAATTAATGATCACCTTAACAAGGGGATCATAAGGTATGTCTTAAAATTTAGGTTGATGATTATGCACGAAGTGGGTTATGTTAGAAATCGCGAAATTGTATGAAATTGAGCAAGAGTATGTGTTAGAATCATCATATAGGACATGGATTATACGTGGTTTGGGTTAATTTGATGTTTAGAGGTGAAACCCATTAGTTATGGTAAGGATGATGCCTTGAATCATCATCCATGTCCAAAATTCTTGTTCAAAAATTGATGTATTATGATAGGTATGATGGATTATTGTTAAAGGAATTGAAAGAAATGTGATGACAATATGTTTGATGATTATGTGTGAATGATACATGTTGGTTAGTACGAGAATTTGATGAATTATGTATGAGATTAGGAGATTTTGCATGAATTAGTTGTACATTATGTTTAGAAGGTAGTACACACACCAAGGGTATGATGAAATTAGAGATAATTGAGTTTAGATCACTAGTAAGTGATTAACAATGTAGTTATGAAGTGGGTTTTGTATAATATGATGAAAATGATGATATGTTATTGTTAATGATGTTTGAAATCACATACGTGTGTAAATGTTTAAAGGATTTCGGCTAGGATTTGATAGATTAGCACGTTTTAAGTTCGAATGATAATTTCGATATAAGATCCGTGTGATGGAAGGGTCGTGATGAATGATAAATAAGCTAACTATCTTGCGAATGATATATAATAGTTTGACGCTAGACAAGCTATGTGGAAGCTTGGGAAAGAAGCGGGTCAAACGGAACATATACGCATGGGAAGCATATTTGGATGCGAGGTAAGTTAAGTTTACACCCTCCTTGTAGAATACCTATTCATTGTATTAGATTATGAATATGATAAGTTTATAAATGAAGTACGATGTTTCGATAAGTATTGATACTGGTTGGAACATGTGTCTATGATAAGAACTATGGTTGATGGTTAAAATGGGGTAAAGGGATATTATGGTAATTTTGATTACGAGTCAACGAAAGAATAAGATACATGGAAGGGATAATGAATACATACAATCCCAAAAGGACGAAATGGACATTTAGACTAACGGGTCGAGTGGTGGAGATATCACCATTCGACATTATCGACTAATGAGGGTTTTGTCGAGTATTATGAATTCACAGGGTGAATAGCGAGAGGAGGTGCGTTGCTATTAACTAGCAACTTAATTGATGAAGTATTAAAACGGGTCATAGCCTTGACCCGAGCTAGGTATGTGTAATTAGTGTTGTAGTAAATTGTGGGATTAGTTAAATATGTAATGAAGTCCTTCGTCGCAAAGGACGGAACTAATGTTGACCAAAACACCCTTGATGGGTATATCGGGCCAAACAACCTTAAAACTTGTTTAGAAACAAGCTAATTGACTAGGTGAACACTTAGGACAAGTATGAAAGAGAAAGGTATGATTTTGAGAGTAAAATGCATTAAAATGTGCAAATACCCTTAACGGGTCAAAATAAGCATACGGGCGAAATTGGGTTAAGAAGATGCAAGAAACCGTGATCTGAACCGTATATGATAGACAATGTTAAAATTATATGGTGCACAAGTAATTGAGGTCAATTAATCAGGTTGTTTTGATAAATGCATGAACGGGTCAAAACTTTGTAAAACGGTAATAAGCCGAAAGCTTAAAAGTTTAAAATTTTGTTAATTCGGATGTCGGATGTTAACTCCATGTGATGGAGAATTAAATTACAATCGCGTAGGAAAAAGAATCATGTAAAACGGATCAAAAACTGGAGAGTTATGCTCGTTTCCGTAATATCGGGGTTATGCTGGGAATCTACAGCAACCAGCTGCAGCATTCTGTTCAAATTAGGGGGTCGCGTCACGCGACGACAGGGCCATGTGGCCGTCGCGCGACGCGACGGGGGCATGATTCAGCAAAAAATGTTTTCTTAACTCGTTTTGTCTTGGGAACTCGTTTAAATGCGTTTTAAGCTACGTATGATTAATCTAACTCACGTATTATGAGTATAAATGTATGCGCACATGTAGATATGTATGTATGTATGTTCATGTGTATGTAGGTAGATATGTGTGAAGTTAGGCACGTATGCAGAAATGTATGTATGTATGTATGTATATATATGTTTGTATGTACGTAAGTAGGTATGTAGGTATGTAAATATGCATCTATGTACGTATGTACTCAAGGTTTCAATATGCTTGAATATTGATATTATTATTAATGTACCTTGAGAATGAAGAGTAATGCAGGTACAATATTGTAGTCTCACCAGGAGTTTGATTCTCAGATGGAATGCTTAAATGTAAATAAAAAAAAAGGGATAACGGAATGAAAAGTATACGAGGATGAATCTTTGTTTATATTTATAATGTGAGCTAATGTTATGAATGTATGTGGTGAGTGAAGGTTATACGAGACACGAAGGATCATCGAGGGGTAGAGATCGAAGACCGAGTCACAAGTGAGATTGTACGGGAACGTTAGTGTATGTAATATAGTAAACATAAGTTATGTTTTATTTAGTAAATAAGTCGATTGATGAACTTATGTGAAAGAGTTATTTTCGAAATGAACTTTCTAGTAAGTCAAAACGTTTATAACTAAAGAAATTTTATGGTACGAATTTCCGCTGCAACTTTTGGTCAAATACGAATTAGGGTCTTACACAAAATAAGCACATTTAAGCTCGGGTTTCACCCTCTCCATCATTGGTCAAGTTTTGGACCCGATTAGGATTTGTTATATGAACATAATATTGTAGGGAACAACCCTCTGAGGTTATATCTTCTAGTCTTGTCGTTTGATGGGTTTAATGACGAACTAACATTATATACTTTTGTAAATGTAAAAAATGCCCTTTTGGCGTCAAAATTGTTTTAAATCAATGAGACATATAATCTGTGACAACTCGTATTTCAGAACCTCCCTTTGATTTTGATGTAGCCAGTATGAACACTATGTGATTATGCGATTAACTAATATGACTGGTTGCAACGGAAATGTTAGGTTTTATCATGTTACATGTTATGTGTTATGTAAGTAGGTTGTGAGTATGTATGTATAATAAAACCTTAGTTACGCAATGGAACCGGGCCGTACACTTCCTTCTCTTGTGTATACTAGATCTAGGCCCAAACCCCTCATCAATCATGATTTGGTTCACTGTCTAAATGAAGCCCAAGGCCAGGCCCAAGTGGCCTCACATGCGCATAACACACAAAGGTTTGTGTGTAATCCTTATACCTATCATCAAACCCTAAACATTCTCATCCTCTCCCACCACTCGACGATGACCCCAACCCCTCCTTCTCCTCGGATTCGGCGGCAATCCATTCTTGCCAGAGCTCTCTTCTCTTCGAAGCATTATCCTCTCGATCTAGCACTCGGTTAGTATAGTTATCTTATGTTGAATCATACTTTAAATGTTCTTTATTATGTGTGTATCGTACTGTTGCATAGGAGATCAAAGTATGTAATAGGGTGATGTATAAATCTTTCATAGAAACCGACTAAGTTGAGAATCGGCAGTTTATGGTTGCATGTGGTTAGACAGTATTCTTGATATGATCGATTATTTGAATCCATATGTATGATCAGGTTAGGATTACTAATGAAGAAGAGTTCATGAATTAGTGTTGCACGATGTTAAAGGGTTGCTAGAATAATCATACTGTTAACGATTGTATAAGATAGATGATGTTGTAGAAACTAGGACGATCTGTTGATGGTCTGCAGCGAAGGAGTAACTCAGGTCGACGAAAGACCAGAGTCTTTCGTCGCATTCATCTCCTGATTAAACACTTGAGTTTCGTCAGCTGGCCTCGACGAAATGTACATGTGTTTCGTCACAATCATCTCGACGAAAGTTTGTGTTTCGTCACAACCTTGTCACGACAAAAGATCTATGGATCAAGTGATTGATGTAATTTTACAGTGCAATTGAAAACAAGTTGATATTAATCAGTTGTCAGCCATTATAAAATAGAGGTCTACTTAAAATTCCTTGAATATTGATCTGCATGTGAAGTTTTAAAAGGTATCGGCCCAATGAAATAATATTTTGAATGTAGTTGTCGGCCATGAGTATGAGAATCATCATATTGTATTTATTGTCAAGTGATTTATTCCTTTATCATGTCAATTCATGACATCAAGTGTCAGGCTCATGTGTGACTATAATAAGTATGTTGGCCATTATCTTGATCTAAATAAATTCACATTCAGTTTTTGGGTAAACTCAATTGGACCGCACACTTGAAAGTGGACCGTTAATTTATTGGCCACACCCTCCAATGCTAAAAGTTATGGCCCGTTAAGTATACCTTTTCTTGAAGTGTGAACTTGTGATGAAAAGCTAGCATGGGACATGAATACCTACTATTTGATTTCATGATGATGATGAACTGTTATGAATAAATGTTATGTGTTCGTATGAACTGATAATGTGAATTTGCAAATGATCCAAATACTTGTTATATGACTAAATGGATTGTTGAATGATTTCATGTTACGACTTGAATAACGATGTATGTTTTGCTTGCATGCAACTTATGAAACGTGTATGACGAATATGTGAATTATGTGTACATGAAACTGACTGTCTTTGGTAACCACGGTAGGGTATGGTTGACCAACTTGGAACGGGTAATATAACAAAACATACCGAGCAACCTAAGGTGAGTTCATTTCTCTTGAGCATGCGTCCCGGTGGTTGGGACAATCATTGGGTATCCTGGAGAGGGATAGGTTTTTGGGTAAATCAACCGGGTATTCCGGAGAGGAATACGTCTTACGTGTAAAACTGGTATGTTGGATAATACACTCGTCCTATCACTCTTAAGTCCCATCTTTTTGTTACCGGAGAGGTAGCGGGGTATTAGTTGGTAGCGCTACTTAGGTTTGGCACCCTCACCCCGTACCGGAGAGGACGAGTGTGAACTATTGACCCAGTCATGCCCAGTGCTTTGATAGGAGCACTGGGGAACGGGAAAAACATAAATCAGGAGTCGTCTTGTATCCGAGGTATTATCAACATTGAAATCAATGAACGAAACTAAACACTTGGTAACTAACGTTTTCGTAAAACTATGAACTCACCAGCGTTGTCTGATACACGTGTGTGCATGCTCGCAGGTTATAGATATGTGGAACATGGGAACTTGCTGTCTGGGATGCTGGAGTGGTCATGGGTCGAGATACATGGAAACTTGAAACGAGATTTGCTGATTACATACACTTGGAATTTGGTTAAACTTTGTATTATGCTTCTGCTGAACATAACGAATTATAAATTATGATTTGTAACACTTATTTGAAATGAATGAAAGCTTTTTATTTGAAATCTTGTTATGAGTTCAATGTGATTAGTGGCTAGATCCTAGTACATCACACGCCTCGCGGGGGATTCCGCATGTGGTATTTTGGGGGTGTGATAGTTTGGTATCAGAGCCACTGGTTATAGTGAACTTGGTTTTAAAACGTTTTGTAAAACCAGACTATAACCGAACAGTTCTGAATACGTGAATACGACCATGACACTCAGCTCCAGATTGCAAGGTTCTTCTTTCTCACTTGTTGCATACATTACACGACTAGTACACATTTGTTTATAACGTAACAAACGAACACACACACTTGTCACTATAGCATGATGGCATGGATTGCTTACTTACATTATGATGCGTTATAGTATGTCTTAGACTTTGGATTTCTGTGACCTCATTACTTTGACAACCTCCGTTTGATATTTGAGTTTGAAGAGCCATTTGACACGAGTTAGGAGGAACTGAGATGAGCATGCAAATCACAATATTATTGTGGGTGCACACATAATAATAATGTGGGGTGCATGTGAGTCCCAGTGGGCTTAATGAGTGAAAAAGGGGTTCTGTCCTGTTATTTAATTAGTGAGAAACGTAACAAATCTAGAGGAGTCCTAGCAATGTTTGCCTCCTACTTGAACGTGATCTTTTCCCTCCTCCCTGAATCCTTACGAAACCCGATGCTATCGAGTGTTACCTGAACACTTATCTGAACGTTTAGCGAACTGTGTAGTATGTTAGGTGCTAGTACGAACATCCCAGAGTTGGATCTTGCAGCGTCGAATGATTGGACGATACCTTTTCACTCCTTTTCATTGGTTGGAACTCTGTGTATTGACGCCTTAGATTCCGTAAGTGCGAGCGATTCTACAACACCCTAGCAACGTACTGTGTATTACTCGACCAACTTGCAAGATCGAGGGGCAAGAGGATGATCGTAGTATCTCACCGACTTCAGCATTAGAACGGCCTTGATTACCAGCAACAAACATCAGCAATATGACTCCAATTGAATCTTTAACCCTAGTCAGCGACTCATGGAAGTCAACTCTTACGAATCAATCGGGGCACGGAATGTGTAACTTCCCACGCAGTGAGTAGTGTCTTAGGACGCGACATGGAATGGGACAAGATGGACCCCATTGTTGAAAGATCGTAGGTGTGACACCTGTGTCACTTCAAACATCAGAAAAATACCAAACCAATGAAATATTGTATTTCATAATTGGGATTTGTAAAATTATGTGTATCGTTTGCACATATCAATTCTTGTTCAACTTCGGGCTCTAAATCGCTTTCTGGATGGCTATACGCGCACCGATGCGTAAATATAACCAGTTTAATGCAACGAACACTCCGGAATAGTGAAATAGGTTTAACATACCTTAAATAACCTTTACATAACTTAGAAATAAGTTTTGAAGGCTTGGGTATGGCAAAAACAAGTTAATTCGCTTACAGGGACTAAACTTGACAAACTGTGAAAGTATGCCAATTTGAACTGTAACGAACATTCCGAAACATGACCATAAGTTAAATACACCTTAAATATCCTTTATATAGCTTAGAAATAGGCTTTGAGGGGTTCGGTGTGATAAAATAAACTTTTGGGTCATTCAGGGACTAAAAGCGTCAAAAAGTGCACAAGTTTGCACTTTCGCGCATAACTTACGTTCTGAATACATCCGGACATCCAAAAATTTATGTAAGCACTAAAATATTTTATTTTAGTGTTTGGCATAAGAAAAATCCATTCGTCGCGCAATTTGGATCGTTTTTCACGCTTATGCACATTCCGTCGTAATTAACCGAACATCGCGATCGTACGACCAAACGAACCAACATCCGGCATATTTTTGAGCATGTTTCATGTCCACAATGTTTAGGCATCATTTTATGGCCTTAAAGTTGACTTAACGAGCCTTAAACATGTCGGAAATGGCCTTAATGCACAACGGGGACTGAAATGGAAACTTTGGAAACTGGTTGCTGATCAGAAGGACCTAGGCGTGACACCTAGCCCCCTAGGCGTCACGCGAGGCCAATTCAGAACAGCAAAAGCTGTTTTAACAGCTGTTAACAGCCCTTATACACTCCAAAGGCCAATGCCACATGTCAATCCCTGATGTTGGGGGCCATTTTGAGTTACCACAAGTTTGCAACAAGTGTAGGGATGTGATCAAAGCTCGGTATTCGAGGAACGATCCTAATGGTGGTCCAAACACTATAAATACCCATCCATCCCAACTCCAAAAACCCATAAATCTGATCTAAAAGCTCTAAGTTGAAGCCATTACTTCATACCTGAGCTACTTGGATCGAGATTAGCTTGCGGGGACCCTTTGTAAGTGTTCTTTCGTTCTTTCATTCGTTTTAGAGTTAAAGTCAAACTTTGTTTGACTTTCTGCATTGACCAGTTTATGGTCAATGCGAAGTTCATTTGAACTTCATAACGTGAGCGTGATCACGATGGTTGTAGTCCCTAGTGACTATACCTACTGATTACCACGTTATCTAGGCTCAGTGACGAGTCGTAGTTTCAGCCAAAATGCGCATTCTTGCGTATTTTGTAACCAAACTACTCTTAGGTATCAAAACCGTTTGTTTTGATACCAAACCTGTTTTCTAAACTTAGTTAAGCATGTTTTAACATGCTTAGCTCGTCACTTTTAGTTTAGTGCTTATATAGGGTCGTAAGGTAAGCGATCTAAACAATCGCTTATACTTTCGAACCCGACCCATTTGGTCGATCATTAGGATCCGACCAAATACATTAGGTGACCATAGTATATAGGGAATAAACTTCCGAGGTTATACCTTATGGTCACGATGTTTAGTTAGTTATATGATAGGTAGTTTATATGCCTTAGGTAAATTACCAAAATACCCCTTTGACGCCAAAAGTCATTTTAAACATATGTAACATAACTTTTGACATCTAAACTGATTTGGCAACAATATTAGACATGTTAAGGCATATTATACTTGTCATAGGACTAGTTAGGCGGTCCGAACGCGTTTCACGCAAATGACGCGTTAAAGTAGCATAAGCTACCTAAACGGGTCGTAATGGGTCGTAAGCACTTAGGTTAGGTTTCATTTTAGTATGTAGGCTTTGTTAAACCATATTACATGAGTTCCCATACTCATTTGGTTTACAAGCCCTCATCCTATCCGATCCTCCGATTTAGGTCCGGTTTATTAACGTAGTTACCTATATTAGGTACCGTTTGATTTCCGTGATCTCTAGCATTGGTTGGTTGTTACTCAAAGACTACTAAGCTGTTGGTGCATTAAATGTCTGTTGATTACGTCATAATCAAGTCTTGTGTCTAGATTGTTTGAATGAACACACAATAGGGTTTTATTATGATTTAACTTGAAGATTTCGCTTGAAATGGTTCAAGCGAAATCAACATAGGATGATTTAGCTTGAAACAGTTCAAGCGAAATCAACAAGAGATGATTTCACTTCAAACCAACTCAAGCGAAATCTACAAGGTTATATATAGGATTGTGTAGTTCATTTGTGTGTAAGACTTGGATCATTGCTTGTGGAACGAAACTCTGTCAAATTGTAATCAGAAAGCAATAAAAGAGAAGAAATTAAAGAGAATAGCTGTTGTAACTTTGCATGCATTGTTTCCGCCTTTACATGTAAAGATGAACTGCCTTAACTGACGTTTCAAGGTCGTAGAACGGTCCAACAAGTGGTATCAGAGCTCAGGACGAGGAGTTCATACCATAGCAGCTTGATATTACCGGATTTTCTTCTTTCTACTCATTTCTTTTTATATGTTTCTGATCTGAACAAGTTTCAACGGTCGAAATGGTCTGATTTTCGAGTATATCGTGTAAAACAGAGTTTTAACAAAGCCTACAAAGATTCGGACTAAAATTCAGATTAAAACTTGTTAAAAATGGCCTAAAACTGAATTTCGCTTGAAAGTGTTCGAAATTAATAGTTGATTTCGCTTCACAACAGAAAATTTTGGCTGGATTTCGCTTGAATTTGTTGAAGCGAAATTGATTATCTGTGGTTTTCGCTTGAATCAGATCTGATCTCGGATTTCGCTTGAAATTAGTTGAAGCGAAACTGATCTTGTGGTTTTCGCTTGAATCAGAATTATTAGTAGATTTCGCTTGAATCAAAGCTGGTTGTAGTTTTCGCTTGAGTCTGTTTGAAGCGAAATTGTATTTCTGGATTTCGCTTGAAATATAGCTTGGATCAGATTTCGCTTGAACAGTTATATAGTGCTGATTTCGCTTGAAGCTGTTTACAGCATAAGATTTCGCTTGAACTTGTTGTTTCTTCATAATCTAAATATTTGTCTAAGTGTTCTCGGTAATTCACTGTTACGTATTCAGTTAGTTTGTTCTGATTGTGTTTGTTTTGTTCGTTTCCATGGAATTGAAGATGTCAAGCAACAGTGAAGAGTTCTACAATACTTTCTACAACGCGTTCACTTCCGAATCGTCAGATAGAAGATCTGAGATGAAAGAATATTCAAGAGAGATTTCGGAGAATTTGAAGTTTGAAAACATGTACGGAAGCCAACAGAAGCCACCAAAGCTAATGAAAGTGGAAGATTATCACTGGTGGAAAAACAGATTTGAGGGTTGGGTAAAAGCTTTCGCTACTGAAAGCTGGTTAAAACTGACAGATGGATACAATAAACCTGTAAAAGAGGGAGGAGAGTTAATAGATCCAAAAGATTTTACAGAAAAAGATATAAAAAATGTTGTGGCTGAATATAGAATGATAACATTGATCAAACAGTCAGTAAGAGAGGATATTATTTCATTGCTCGAACAAGAAAAGACTTCAAAGAGTTTGTGGGAAGCGTTAGAGAGAAAATGTGTAGGAAGTAATGAAATTGTCAAAAACAAAAAGAAGTTGTTGCGTAGAGAGTTTGATTTATTCAGTTGTATGAAAAATGAGTCTGTTTGTAAAATGATTGAGAGATTCGGACATCTAAAAATGGAGCTGATTAGACACCAAATCTTACCTTCTGAAGAGGAGCTGGTGGATAAATTGTTTGATTCATTGCCAAATGATCAAGAGTGGCAATACTTCGCTCTAATGTTGAAAAATACGATCAAGCCTGAAGATTTAAAATTGGATTTGCTGATTGAAAGGCTTGAAAGTCATGAGTTGGAGATAAAGAGATCTAAAGTCAACAATCCAGCTTATCAGCAGAATGTAGAGCTTTACTACAGAGGAAATGTACCGCAGGCTGGGTCTCCAAGAACAGCATTTTCTGCAGAAAGTTCAAGTTCAGTGAACAATGAAAGTCTTCACAGTGGTTTTCACAGTGGATCTTCTTCAAACACTTCAAGTCAATCTGCTTCCAAGAATTTGTTTCAGTGTAATATCGCAGTGGATCTGAAGAATGGGCAGAATTTCAGCGAAGAATCGGCAAAACAACAGATGGTTTTCTTGGCATTTGTACTTGAATCGTATGAAAGCCTCGTTGCAGGGAAGATTGGCAATACCAATTTGACAAAAGAAGATTATGATCAATTAGACCCCGAGGAGATGGAACTAATGGATATACGATGGTGCATGGCCAGTGCGGTTCGTCGGGCACAGCGGTTCATGGAGATCACGGGGAGAAAGTCAATTGGTGGATCATCTACCAAATTGGGATTTGATAAATCAAAGGTGACATGTTTCAAATGTAAACAAAAAGGTCACTTTAAGCGCGAGTGCAGAAATGCGTATGCTGCTGATGATTCTGAAAATCCATTCAATGAAGATTACTACAGGAAGGCGATTTACCATCAGAACAACTCTGAGCCACCAAGATTAAAGCAACCAGAAGAAAGATCAAGGGCTCTTGCAGTTATATATGATGATGAAGGTTACGATTGGAGTCAAGTTTGTCCTGAAGAAGATGCAGTTGGATATGCATTTGTTGCAAATGATGATCATGATAATTGGTGGAGAAGAGACAGTGCGAGATGGGAGATTGGCAAATTGTATGAACCATTTAAGGAAGCACAAAGAGCAAAGAGATGGAATGAAGAATTAGAGTGTTACATGGATCCACAGGGTAATCCAGTAGTTGATCCCTCAAAAGTGGATTTTGATGCTGTAACCAATGTGTTTCCAAGTGAGGGTACTTTCAACACAAGAAGGCTTTCTGATAAAAGCTATTTGCCAAATTTGATGAACAAGTTAAAAGAAGTTTTTGAAGCAAGTTTACCTAAGGTGGTAGAACTGAAGAAAAGAAAAGAAGAAGAATTGAAGAAGACGATTGAAGAAGTGAAGACTGTTGCAAAGCTTGCTGGAGAAGAACAGAGAGCTGAAGAAGTGCAGAAAAATGAAGAAGCTCAGAAAGTGGAGAACAAAGAGCAAGATAAGAAAGCTGAGATAGAAGAATCGATGCTGAATGAGACTGAGGTTAGAAAATCTTCTGATCTATCGAATGTTGAATTGGTTGATGAAAAAGAAAACAAATGCAGGAATTGCATAGAAATGTGCAAAGCCTGTATTGAAAAAGATGAATTGATAAAAACAAAAGATAATGAATTAAGCAAACTTGAAAATGGTTTCACAATAAAATGTAAAGATATGATTGAAAAAGAAGAAATTTTGAAACTAAAAGTTGAAAAATTGACACAGAAATGTCAAGGTCTTGAAAAGGATAATGATGTTTATAGACAACTGTGTTCTACAAAATGTGTCGATTGTGTTGAAAAAGAATCTAAATTTCAAGATTTACAAAAACAGTATGATTCTTTAAAATGGTCGAGTCAGAGAATACAAGAAGCTTATGATACTTTGAAAAGCCAAGTCAAAAGTTTTGATCAAAGATTGTCTGAAACTTTAGTCACTAAAGAAATGTATGAAAGAAAGTTTAAAGAAAAGCAAATTGAATTAAACAAATGTGTTGATGAAATTGCAAATCTTAAACAAGTCTTGGCTGAAAAAAGAAAAGGTTGTTACCAAACTTCAAAGTTATCATAACTCTTCGTACATTCTCGAACGCATTTTCAACATCCCACCAGATGACAAAGATACTGAAAATTGCAAAAAGGGTATTGGTTCAGAATTTCATCAGGTACCACCACCATTGAGAAACAATTATACTTTTTATGATGAGGAAAAGGTGGCAAAGGGTTTGAACATAGCTGACCAGTTACCTGATAGTATCGATGTGACTTACTCCAAATCTGATGATGCTAATGATTCAAAGGTGGTAAGTAAGGTTGTTGAAAGCGTTTTGAAAGATGAGTCTACAAAAGGTAAGTCTGAATCACATGATGAAGATGAAGGAAATCTTTATGATGGTTATCTGAAAAACACAAAATCCGAGAAAAATTTGAATGATGATTCAAAAGGATTGGTTTATACCATGATTGGATCGGACAAATTATTCTTAGATGTTGTATTCCCGATTCAGAATGTGATTTCAGAAAAGGTCGATAAAGTTTTCAAAATGGTTGAGATTGAGAAGTCTGAGATTCCAAAGTTTGCTGGTAAAGGTCATAAATCTTTTTATAACAAACCTGGTTTTAAGAAGAAAAACATGAAAGCTGGTTTGGGTTATAAAAAGAAACGGAATTGGAATCAAAGTAAAAAACCAAATTTGCAACAAAAGATGAATTTTGTTCAAGGGAAAAGCTTGAAAGAAGAGGAAAAACTCAAATTTGGACAACGGTCTAATGAGGAGTTTGATGCTATGAAAAAGAAACAACAACAGGCCAAGGATGTTTCAAAGAAAGTGTGTTTTAAATGTGACCAGATTGGACATGTTGCACGAAAGTGTCCAAATCCAAAGCCTGTTGATGTTGAAAAACAGAAATCTGAGGATGTGAAATCAAGGGCAACCAGATTTGATTCGAAACAAACTTGGAGGTACAATACAAACAAGTTTGCTTCAAATCAAAATTGGAAATCAAACCCGAACAGGTTCGATTCAAGACAGACCTGGAATTCTCACACACCCAGATTTAGAACAACACAGAGTTGGAGAAAGTCTGTTGATATGACAAAACCTCAAGAGTTTTGGAAACCTAAAAATGTTGTTCAAGATCAAAAGGTTCAAAAAGAGACAAATTTTTACAAAAGAGGTACTCCGAAAGGTCAAATGTGGAGTGCTAAGAAACAAGTAACGATGGTAAAAGATGAAAAAGTTGAAGTCAAAATTGAAAACGTTTTAAATGACAAAGAGTTTCCGAAATTAAATGAACATTATTGTGTTGAAATGCCTAAGGTCCAACAGACCTGGGCTAAATTGTTCAAATGATTGATAAAGTTTGAAATGTGCAGGTGCTCAACGAAGCTGAAGATTGTGAGAATGGTAGTAGGAGCAGCCTGGCACAGGAAGAGGCTGCAGGACCCTGGTTTGGTTGAACAGGGAGTTTAGTTTGAGTGATTTCTGTATATAAATAAACAATATTTTCAAAATCCTAAAAATTGAAAAATTTAAAAACCAAAAATATGTTTTTAGTTTGTTAAAATTTGAAAAAACCAAAAATATGGTGTTTTTAATTTTGTTTGAATGTATGTTGATTGAATACGCCGAAACCCTCACGGCTGAACAAACATGATTACTTTCATCAGATTGAAAAACGGTTTTCAAACTGTTAAGATCAATGGGTTGTAAATCATGGGGGTACGTTATATTTTCTGCAAATCAGAGCACTTTAAGCAGAAAATGGATGGCGAGACAAAGCTATCAGTGTTGGTTGTCAAATTTTCTTTAAATGGTTTTGCATTTTAGGGGGAGAAAAATTGTCATTAGAAAATCCAAAAACATTTGAAAATTTGAAAATGCCAAAAACATGATAAAATTTAAAAAATTTGAGTTTTGCGTAAAAGAGGAAATGATAGTACATCAGTAGACAGTTACAATATGCTAAAGAAATGGAAAGTTTAAATGTGTTAAACGATCTCACCGTGGATGTGTCGGTAGATTTTTATACATTTAGTAAATTTTTTCGGGATATAAACCTAAATTTCACACTTGCTTATTTCGTGGGGAACACTACTTGGATATATAGGTAACCCCTGAAATCTCGTTTGAAAGGTCTTGTATTCTGATATACTAGGTTTTTATACTCAGTGATATCTGGGGTATTATTCCAGGACTTCTGCTGAATGGAAGTTCTGACCTAGTCCTCGAATAATACTTTCCGCAAATGCTTGAAACACAGCATCACCCTCAGCATATATGATAAGACAATAAAATTGCTTAGCAATGCTGTTGTAAAAAAGATCCTCTAAAGGGGACACACCCAAGTTGAGTCATGATCTCTCTGCTGAACGGTAGTTCTGACCTGAGCTCTCATGATTCTTCATAAATTATTAACCCCTTACAGATATCATTTGTGTTATAATTGCCTGTAAGACTGAATATTGGGATCTGGATACGGGAGTATATTCAAGAGGTGGGACACATGAATGGGTTTAAGTTCTTAAAATACCTAATTCATATCCTGAATCAGTTGAAATTTGTATGAAAATTTAAGTGGACAAGTATATCGACAATCTAAGTGAATTGTTTAATTCTTAAAGTGAAATTAAGCTCAACGGTACTTGTGACTTGTCAAAAACTGATATGATCCTCTGACGCATACTCAAAACAAAAACATTGTATGTAAATATGTTTGTACATATTTCATTATTGCTTTATATTTTCAGAAAATACAAAAAGATTTTGATTTCTGCTTTATTTTAGACAACTGATGTCTGAGTGCTGAGTTTCAAAATCTAAGTATGTTGATTGTGTTTCTGAGAATAAAACAAGTTCATTAATTTGAAACTTGAAGTTGTAAAATCAAAAATTCAAAAACAGTTTGTGATATCTCCAAGGTCATTAAGTTGGACTTGGATGATTAACTGTGGGGGATTTGGATGCTTATAGTGTTATAGAGCTAGTTTCCGATACGATTCGATGAAACTGCCAAATTCATGAGAAGTGGTTTAGAAGGTTTGAATTGCTAGGGTACAATATTTGGAAGTTTTAAATGTTGTTACTTATAGTTGGATGAGTGATTGCAGGTTTCAGGAATTCCCACGGAAGCTAAATGTCAAAGCTTGAACCAGATATCTCAGATTCTAGCATATCGAGAGGGGGAGTCTGTGAAAGAGGGAGTCTGGGTCAACGGTCAAAGGGAAGATTGAAGTTTAAAGTTTAAAGTTTGAAGATAAAGATTGAAGAGAGTGTTTTACAATGTTTGAAGAATGATAAAGACAAAGACTTGAAGCCAAAGACTTCATCAACATCCAAGGGGGAGTCTGTTGGTGCATTAAATGTCTGTTAATTACGTCATAATCAAGTCTTGTGTCTAGATTGTTTGAATGAACACACAATAGGGTTTTATTAGGGTTTTATTATGATTTAACTTGAAGATTTCGCTTGAAATGGTTCAAGCGAAATCAACATAGGATGATTTAGCTTGAAACAGTTCAAGCGAAATCAACAAGAGATGATTTCACTTCAAACCAACTCAAGCGAAATCTACAAGGTTATATATAGGATTGTGTAGTTCATTTGTGTGTAAGACTTGGATCATTGCTTGTGGAACGAAACTCTGTCAAATTGTAATCAGAAAGCAATAAAAGAGAAGAAATTAAAGAGAATAGCTGTTGTAACTTTGCATGCATTGTTTCCGCCTTTACATGTAAAGATGAACTGCCTTAACTGACGTTTCAAGGTCGTAGAACGGTCCAACATAAGCAATCTCAAGTGAGTACATAGTTCCCCTATTTTACTGTTTTCAACTGTTTTGGGGTGAAGCATGTGTACCTATGTGTTATTTTCATGATTTCAAAGTATAATTGATTATACATGTTATTACTTATCATTTGACAAACTAAATGACTATCTATGGTTTAAACACTGATTTTCTCTAAGAACATAAAATAAAATGTTGAATTGTACTTATTTTATGTTCACCAGACCGATTGGTAGTATGATATAGCGCTATAGGATTAGACACCCCATTCCTGTTGTCATGGAATGTCTGAAACCAATTTGTTTCTCCATCCAAATAGGGATTGCCTTTGTGGTATCCCTATAGTCTCAAAGGTGTATTTTGATGCACTAGGTCTGAATGAATTCTTAAATCACACTTTTATTGTATATTTTGATATACTCCCAAAAGTATAGTTTGATATACTCTCATGTTTGGTATTGTACAAAACCAACATATATATCTTGTTAACAAACCAAAACATATTTTGATATGTTATTTATCAAATCCAAAGCATATTTTGATATGTTATTTATCAAATCCAAAGCATATTTTGATATGTTATTAACTACCAAAACATATTTTAAATATGTTATTTATGAAACCAAAACATAGTTTAATATGTTATTTACAAATCCAAAGTATACTTTTAATATGCTACTATAAGGTTATTCGTTTAACCTTACATTATTTTACAAAGCATAACTTTTGATTTATTCAAACACTTTGTTTTGTGCATTTTTACTTGTGGTTTAAGTAGTCTCATTTTACTTACCATACATAACTTCTGTTTACACATTACATGGTTTACATTTAACTTGGGTTATACAAAAACATTGGACTATTGGTTTAAACATGAACATTCTATATTGGTGGTTTGGTTTGAGTAAGTGACTTAAGTAACGAGGCGTGTGTAATATGATACAAGCATGGTGGATACGCCGCTGGTACTTCCTATATATCAGTGTTTGTATGGTATTACATATCGTAGCGTTATTTGAATCATTTCAATTTAAGTCATATAACATTTTATACAAATAACATACTTTTCACAAGACATTGTTTTACAAACAACTTATCTTATACAAACTCATTTTTACTTGGTTATTCATTTAACCTTACATTACTCTTTTACGTATCATCTACTTTATCATCACTTTTCGAATGATTTATAAAACAAAACATTTTACAAGGATCATGACTGACTTTTGTTAAACAACTCTTTCTAAACTTATAAGTCATGAATCCTATATTCACAAAACCTATGTATCTCACAGGCATTTTTATGCTGACGTACCTATTTTTACATATGTTTCAGGTGCTGTCTTGAGATGATTGTTGATACATGCTACATTTAGGATGGACTCGTGCCTTAGCGACTTTAAAACTTGAAAGATCATAGTTGTACTTATTTGATTGTATTAAAACAATGAGTTCATTTATTCAATAAAACAAAATTATTTATTCCATGGTTACGAAACAATGATTCTGTTACAACACTCCCCGACGTTTCCGCCACGTCTAGTTGTTCTACGTGGTCGGGGTGTGACAGTAGGGCCCCGTTTTAAGCAACGACGGTAGAGGCAACAGTCACGGCAACATCAAGGAACTCGTAACCGTAGCTTACAATATGGAGACGAAGGTGACCTCGACAAGGATTGACTGTGTTAAGGCAAAGTGTCCACACCCAAGGGAACAAAGACGGTACTAGGAATACTCTCAACGAAAACAAAAACACTGGAAATGATGTGTACGGAAGGGCATTTAGGATTTGCGTAGGTGACGCCAGGCATAATAGCAGCATGGTAGCTTGTATAAGTAGCCCTGTTTTGGTTAACCCTGATGCTTCTTGAAACCGAGCCAGTTATGGCAGCAACTGATGGCAAGTCAAATGAAACCTCATATGTCCGTTGGGATGTAAACTCGACCTTGTGGGACAAGTGTTCGACATCAACCTTCTTTCTGCTATCCTCGATAGTTTGATGCAGTAGTTAGTATGGATTGGTTATCCATGCATCGCGCAGATATACCCTGTGAGAAGAAAGCTTTGCGTATCCCTCTCCCTAGTGGAGAATCGTCATCTGTTCCAAGTATCAGAGTTGTGTAAAGGTTAGCATCAATTCTGCAATGAAAGCCCAGAAGTGTCTACGGAGGGATTACCCCGCCATTGTTAGCAGCTATTACTGATGTAAGGCTATGGAGGAGAGGATCGAGGATCCATCAGTTGTCTGTTATCTCTCCCGATGAGCTACTTGAAGAACTTCCTGGATTACTTTCACAACTGTTAGGCAGAATCTCAGTTTTACCTCACGCCTGATGCAGCTCCGAATGCTCGTACTCTTACCATCTTGCACCAGGAGGGTTGCAAGAGCTGTCTAGTCAACTACAGAAACTGTTGAACAAGAGTTTTGGCGGACCTAGTTTCTCGCTTTGGGGAGCCCCAGTTAAACCCATGAATATAAGTCTTTTCGTATGTATTCTGATTATCGAGAACTTAACAAGGTGGCAGTCAAGAACCGGTTGCCTCGACCATGTATTGATAACCTGTCGACTAGTTGCGAGGGACAAGCTTTCATTCGAGGAATGACTAACGAATGCACTATCATCAGATGGAAGCCCAAGGGGAGAATGCTCTTAGGACGGCATATCAAACTCAATATGGCCATTGCGACTTTGTACACCGTGATCATTGAGTTAATCAGCACACCAACAGCTTTATGAACCATAAGAATTGACCGTGTTTGTTGATGACGTTTTGAATCATTACCAGGAGAAAGGAACAACATGGCCAGCATATGTATCCTATCCTAGAGCTCCTGAGGGAGGAGCCACTCCGCGTGAAGTTTTGTTAAAGGTGACTTCTGGATTCGAGAGGTACATTTTTGGTCATGTAACAACGAAGTGGGAATATACGTGGACCTCGCTAGGATCCACTTTGTTAGAAACTGATCGACACCAAAGATCCCTTCGAGGATACAACAATTTCTTGGTCTCGCTAGATATTATCACAGATTCATCACAGGATTTTCGAAGATCGCACAGCTTAAATCTCTTTAGCACAGCAGAGTGTTGTGTTCATAGAAGACAAAACAGGAGGACGTCTTTTCAGCTTTCGAATCCCAACTCTGCAATGCGCTGAGCATCGTCCTTGCCTAAGGGTACGGGTGACCTAGTGGTGTACCATGATACTCCAAATTAGAGTCCCAGTTACACACCGATGCAACACGAGAGAGTGATGATTTACGTAATAGAGTTACGAAGAGGAACTGCACAATCTGCGGTGGAAACCGTGGTCTTTGAATTTAAGTTGGAGGCATTGCTTGGACGGTACCAAATGCACTATTTAGACCGATCACAGGAGCCTCCCGTGTAGCTTTGTTTCGAGAGAGCTAAAACATGTAAAGGCACCGTTGGATGGGACTTTTGAATGATTGCGACTGTGAAATCTGAACGTGCACGAGTTTTGCAATACACTATCGACTCTAACTTACCTGATCAGACTCGCTCTGTTCAAACTAGAGAACTGAGGGAAGAGGATTTTCAAGTTGAACCCATGCGGGGCATAGAGAAGCAACCTTTGGCAGGCCGGGCGATATTCGCTACCTCATGGAACGGATGTGGATCTCGTTATACGGAAACGGTAGTGAACTTGAGTAGGGCAAAGCACACCGGCCTCTATATCCTGGTCGTCTGGGTATTGACGAGAGGCACTGGGATTTATAAGTCTTGCACTGGTGATCGGGCATGAAGGCCCACCAAGCTATGTATGTGAATGACGTTTGACTTGTGGGAAAGTCAAGATGAAGTATCGGAAACCAGAGACACTGATATGGAAAGGAGAACAGACTGCCATAGATTCTGTCACTAGTCTACTTACAACTCAAAACGGAAACAATATCACCTGGGTGATCGTTGATTGTCTCACGTTACCAGCGCACTTTCTCGCAATCACGGAAACCAACGAGTCATCACAACTGTGAGTGTTCCTCTGAGAGAGGCGGATTTTAGGCATGGGGTGCCAACTCATGTTACCTTTGATTTTGATCTATGCTTGATTTATGACAGGCAACCCACAACACCCGTGACTCACGCCTAGGCATGAGCCTTGCTTATCACCGTTGGACAAATGATCAGAATAAACGAATCATCCTGTTGGACCGTTTTGCGACCCCAAAAAGTCAGTTGAGAATGTTCATCTTCATGTATAAAGGCGGAATCAGTATACACGAAGTTACATAGCTTATCCTTTCAATTTTCTTCACTTTTATTGCTTTTTGAATACAATTTGACAGAGTTCCAACACCTAAGCAATGACCTGATTCCACTCATACGTACATAATGAAGTCACTTGTGAGAGTATTTATACTTGTTCTGATTTCACTTATATGTCAGTGACACAAAAGTGGAATCACTAAGTGACATATAAGTGGAATCACCTAGTGACTAATGAATGGAATCACCTAGTGACTAATAAGCGAAATCACTTATAACCTATGTACATAAAAACGAAATTAACAAGATAAAACCCTAATTTAACTCTCAAGACCCTATGTTGACTATCTTGACTTAAGACTTGATATAGACGTAGTCAACAGACATTCCGTGCACCAACAGACTCCCCCTTGGATGTTGACGAAGTCTTTAGCTCCGAGTCTTCAGTCTTGGTCTTTTCTTCAACTCTCTGTCTTTTCATCATAAGCACTCTATCCTCACAGGTTCACAATCTTGTCCTATCTTCATCTTCAGCATTCCCTTTGATCATTGGTCCAGACTCCCCCTTTCACAGACTCTCCCTCTCAACATGCTAGAATCTGAGATCTTTATCTGGTTCAAGCTTTGACATTTAGCTTCCATGGGAATGATGAAGTCCAAAACCTGTTACCCTGCACATCCTCTACCTCACCATAAGTTTCACAAATTTATAACATTTGAATTTAACAAACTTACTGGTAGTCATCATATATACAATCAATCATACTAGTTACATCAAGTTCAAATGAATGACCTTGATAAACTAACCACACAGTCTTTCAAAACATTTGTATATGACATTCAAAGTTTTCAACATATTCTCCCAATCCTGTTCATCATGTTTAGCACTCGAATTTTGAATATCAGCTCTTCAACATCAGTTGTCGAAAATCTTTTTGAATTTTCAAAATTTTATGCTAAAACACTCCGAAAATCTTTTTGAATTTTTTTTTGTTTTAGAGAAATGCAGTAAAGAAATATGTACAAACAATATTTTTGTGAGTTTGTGTAAGAGGATCATATCAGTTCATGAGACAAATCACTAGCACCGTTAAGCTTTAATCATTTTAAGCTCTAAACAATTCACATAGATTGTCAGTATACTGGTCCACTTAAATTTTCACACAAAGTTCAACTGCTTCGAGATACGAGTTTAATGTCTTAGATACTTAAACCTAATCACGTGTCCTACCTCAGAATATACTCCCGTATCCAGAATCCAATATTCAGTCTTACAGGTAAGTATAACACAAATGATATATGTAAGGGGTTAATAATTTATGAAGAATCATGAGAGCTCAGGTCAGAACTACCGTTAAGCAGAGAGATCATGACTCAACTTTTGGGTGTGTCCCCTTTAGAGGATCTTTTTTACAGCAGCATTGCTAAGCAATTTTATTGTCTTATCATATATGCTGAGGGTGATGCTATATTTCAAGCATTTGCGGAAAGTATTATTCGAGGACTAGGTCAGAACTTCCATTCAGCAGAAGTCCCAGAATAATACCCCAGATATCACTGAGTATAAAAACCTAGTATATCAGAAAAAGGAATCCTTCAAACAAGATTTCGGGGGTTACCCATATATCCGAGAGATGTTACCCACGATATAAGCAAGTTTGAATTTAGATTTATATCTCGTCACAATCTACTGAATGTGCAAAAACCTACTGACATATCATCAGCGAGACCGTTTATCACTTTTTAACTTTCCATATCTTTAGCTTGCTGTGATCGTATACTGATGTACTATCATTTCCTCTTTTATACACCAAAACTCAATTTTTGCTTTTTCAATGTTTTTGACATTTTCAAATTTTCTAATTTTTTTTAAAATTTTTCTCCCCCTAAAATCAAAATATGTTTCAATTTTAATTTTCTGGGAAAATTTGAAACAACTGTACAAATAAAATGACAAACTGATATCGAATTGCTTCAATCCGCCATCCACTTGGCATAAACAATCAGAACTCCCCCTCACAACAAACTATTATCCCATTATGATTTCAAAACACTTAAGTTTGTTTTAATCAAATGGTTTTTCCAGAAAATTAGTTTTGTTGAATTAACAAACCACTTGTTGGTTAGGGGATTACTTCATCACTTTGTTCTCCTTTAACCATTTTGAAAGATTTAACAGTTCAAGATTCTATCAACACAAACACCTGTAGAAAATCAAGAACAACTTAATGTCCCTGATTTACCACATGTAAGACGAAAAATCACCAGAGTGAAATTTCTCAAGAAATGTGCCGATTCATGTTCCACGCTTACCAACCTGGGAACTCCGGCAAGTCAGGTTTTTCTATTTGAAAAGATTCACCCAAGCCTGACCAGCCTTGGGTGATTTTGAATTCTTGTTCAACAATGGTGGATAATTTGCATCATCCCTTGTTAAACCCGAATTCTCCTTTTTTACCTCAACACTAGGCTCCTCTGGCTTTGATGAACCAGAATCATTGCCTGCACATGGCTTGTCTGACTTTGACCTGTCAGATTCATTGCCTGATGGTGGCTTGTCTGACTTTGACACATCAGATTCATCGCCGACCATTTTCTTCTTCTTCTTTTCTTCTTTCGTCCTCAGATTTGTATCCAATGAATTCGTCTTGCTTGACTTTGCAATCGAGTTAGTTGATTCATCAGAACTTTTATTCAATCTGTCCGGTGAACCCGAAGACAAAATTTTCTCGAGATACTCTCTCGCCTTCTTCCTTTTCTTTCGCAATCTGTCTTTCTGCCCCTGTGAAAGTTTAACTTTCTTTTCTTGAATTGTCTGATCCTGAACTTTAGGTTTTAGAACCTTCTATTCATGGGGCTTGACGTTGACTGGCTTCTTTGCCATTCTTTGAGATTCAACCCTCGATCTTCCCATTGATCTCCTTGGGCAATCTCTGGCAATATGTCCTCTGATTTGACAATTATAGCATCTTCTTGTCTCATAACTCCAATTCTGGCAGTTAACAGCAATGTGTCCTCTCACACCACATGTGTAGCACACTCTGTTATCGTACCATCCACCACTTTCACACCATATGCTTAGATCATAACATTGTCTGGATTTGTGGTAATCATCATTCTTCTTGAAAACTGGATTTGTCTTTGAAGCACTGTGGTCAAACCTGCACCACTTATTACCAACATTTTGTGAGTTTTCATTTTTAAATTTTTGTGATTTTTCATAATGATTGGATGACTGAACTGATGAGCTTTTATTTTCATTTTGAAAATTTTTCAAATTTTTAACTTTTTGTTTCTGTTCTACAATCTTCTTAACAGGTTTTTGCTTAGAGCATTCACCTATTTCAGTAGACTGCAAAAAAGTATTTTGAAATTTTTCTTGTAATTCTAAAATTATTTTTCTTTTCTTTTCTTTTTCTATTTCATCATCAGCTTTGTCATCGCAATCTTCAATTTTGACTTTGTCAAAATTTGTGACATTGTCACTTATTGGAACAGAATTGATCGGTTTTGGACAAACATGTGATGTAGAATTCACAAAACCTTTCAATTTATTCTCAAGCTCATCAACTTTATTTCGAGCAATTTCAGCTTCATTTTCAAGCCGAATGATTTTCTGAAGATGAGAATTTATTTCAATTTGTTTTTCAAGATTATTCTGAAAAATAACAGATTTTTCATCTTCTAAAATCTTTATTTGACTTTGAAAATCTTTTTCAATCTTTAATTTTTCATTTTCAAAAACATTTTCTTTTTCTTTCAAAATCTTGTTACCCAATGTCAAACTGTCCACATCACTCAACAGTTTGATATTTTCAGATTTCAATTTTTCACAGTTCAAGCGCAACTCCAGAATCTGTTCATTATCAGCTTTCTTCTCATCTTTCAAAGCTTTGTTTTCCAATGTCAAACTTTCTGTATCCTTCAAGAGTTTGTCATTGTCAGCTTCAAATTTTTCACATTTAGAGCACCCAACTTCACATTTTGAAATTTCATCCTTCTTTGATTCTTCATTCTTTGTCATTCCTTCTCTAATCTTTTTGATTAATTCAAGAAATTCAACCAAACTCATATTTTCTGAGTTTCTTTCTATTTCATCTATTAACTCTTTCTTTTTCTTTTTCTCTTCTTCATCTCCCCACCATTTTCTTTGCCAATAATCATCTTCCTCTTTATACTCTTGGATTATGGCTTCAATATCAAGCATTTTGTCATCAATCGCAATGTTTCCATATTCATCAAGATAACACTCTCTGTCCGGATCCCATCTATTTGCTCTCCTCGCTTCCAGAAAAATACGAGATATTCTAATTATTTTGTTTTCAGCAATCATTTTTCTGTATTGATATTTCTGCTCTTCAGTTCTATCGTCTTTCCACGGAATAGGTTCAGAATTTGCCATGGATTTATAACTTTGAATTACCTCGGAATGTTCTGCAAACAAACAAACAATCAGTTCAAACAGACTGAATACGTAATAGTGAATTACCAATGACACTTAGACAAATTATTCAACTACTGTTGGGCCGATGACCTTTGAAAACTAAACACTTATCAAATCAAATAATTTTGTCAACACAGATTGAACCGTACTTTCACTTAAGCCGACAAACTCTTAACACCACAAACTCTATGATTGGGCCGTAGAATCCACTAAACAACAAACAATAAATGTTCACTGATTGGGCCGATATTAATATGTGGGTTGGCAATTTACACACTTCAATTTTATTTTACCTATAAACCCACTAAACCGACAAGATATGCACAATCCACTAGTCTGACATTTGAAAGTATTAGATGTATTCTGATTGAGCCGACAATGATTATTTTATCAGATCACATGCAATGCTATAAATGATCCAACAACAAAGACACCAAACGATTTCTGATAGGACTGATTATATGTATTTGTGTCACAAAACAATGACAGGTCAAGCGAACCTAGGTGTCTTAGATGGTCACAAAAGCGAAATCAGTTTATGTTCAAATAAGCGAACCAGGCAATGTCCAAATAAGCGGAACTATCAGGTTCGAATAAGCGGAACCACTAAGTCCGAATGAGCGAAATCATGTATGTCCTTATCAGCGAAATTAAGATGTACAAATAAGCGAAATCAGGTATGTCCTTATCAGCGAAATCAAGATGTACAAATAAGCGAAATCAGGTATGTCCTTATGAGCGAAATCAGATGATTATATCCCTCGATGTCCGTAAAAGCGCAATCAGGTTTTAGCCAATTTTCACCATGTTTTAATCCGGATTTTAACCTGAATCTTTCTAGGGTTTGTTAATAGTATGTTTTACACGTTATATTCGAAATTCAGACAATTTCAACCGTAGGAACTATCTCAAATCGAAAAAGTATGAAAGAAAGTGAGTAGAAGTAAGAAAATTCAGTCGAATCAGCTGTAGTAGTATGAACTCCTCGTCCTGAAGCTCTGATACCACTTGTTGGACCGTTTTGCGACCCCAAAAAGTCAGTTGAGAACGTTCATCTTCATGTATAAAGGCGGAATCAGTATACACGAAGTTACACAGCTTATCCTTTCAATTTTCTTCGCTTTTATTGCTTTTTGAATACAATTTGATAGAGTTCCAACACCTAAGCAATGACCTGATTCCACTCATACGTACATAATGAAGTCACTTGTGAGAGTATTTATACTTGTTCTGATTTCACTTATATGTCAGTGACACAAAAGTGGAATCACTAAGTGACATATAAGTGGAATCACCTAGTGACTAATGAGTGGAATCACCTAGTGACTAATAAGCGAAATCACTTATAACCTATGTACATAAAAACAAAATTAACTAGATAAAACCCTAATTTAACTCTCAAGACCCTATGTTGACTATCTTGACTTAAGAATTGATATAGACGTAGTCAACAGACATTCCGTGCACCAACACATCCTGACACTCGAAGACATGCTGCGAGCATGTGAGTGATAGGCTATAGTGAAAAATTGGAAAGACACACACCTTCGATTGAGTTCTACTGCAGCAATTAGTATTCTAGTAATCAGACAGCTCTGTTTGAGGCGTTGTATGGACAGTAACACTAATCTCCTTGTTGGATTAAGGTGGGTGACAACCTAATTACAGGTCCAGGACTTGTACTCGAAACTCTTGGGAAGATTGCTTGGATCGGAAATCGTTTGGCGGTAATGAGTGACCGTCAGGGAAGTTGATAAGCTTAGGAAACACTGGGAGTTTGCTGTAGGCGAACGTACCATAATCGAAAATCTCACCCTGGGAGGGTGCAGTACGCAATGGAAAACGTGGCAAGCTTAACTGAAAATACGGATTTCTGGAACGAATCAGTGACATAGCTCACAACCTCGAGTTACCCGACGAATTGGGTAACGTGCACGATATCATTTATTTCTCGAATCTAGGGCAATGTTGTCCGATGAAACGTTTGTGATACCCTTATTAGAGTCTGAGCTTAATGACAAGTTGCAGTTGTTGAGGAAACTACTGAAATCATGGACTAGGACATCAAGATTCGTTAGCATGACTGAATTTCAATCGCGGGAGTTCGTTGGAACTCAAGACATGGACCGGAGTTCACGTGAGAACGCAAGGATCCAACAAAGCTCTAGTACCCTCAATTATTCAGGCGGTAGTATCCAACAAAGCTCTAGTACCCTTTCAAGTTGGGGATGATGAGGCATCTAGGGAAAAATCCACAGTCACCCTGATCTAACACCGTGCTATTGTGGATTGCTTATTAAATTTCGGGACGAAATTTCTTTCAAGTTGGGGATGATGTGACAACTCGTATTTCAGAACCTCCCTTTGATATTGATGTAGCCAGTATGAACACTATGTGATTATGCGATTAACTAATATGACTGGTTACAACGGAAATGTTAGGTTTTATCATGTTACATGTTATGTGTTATGTAAGTAGGTTGTGAGTATGTATGTATGTATGTATAATAAAACCTTAGTTACGCAATGGAACCGGGCCGTACACTTCCTTCTCTTGTGTATACTAGATCTAGGCCCAAACCCCACATCAATCATGATTTGGTTCACTGTCTAAATGAAACCCAAGGCCAGGCCCAAGTGGCCTCAGATGCGCATAACACACAAGGGTTTGTGTGTAGTCCTTATACCTATCATCAAACCCTAAACATTCTCATCCTCTCCCACCACTCGATGGCGACCCCAACCCCTCCTTCTCCTCGGATTCGGCGGCAATCCATTCTGGCCAGAGCTCTCTTCTCTTCGAAGCATTATCCTCTCGATCTAGCACTCGGTTAGTATAGTTATCTTATGTTGAATCATACTTTAAATATTCTTGATTATGTTTGTATCGTACTGTTGCATATGAGATCAAAGTATGTAATAGGGTGATGTATAAATCTTTCATAGAAACCGACTATGTTGAGAATCAGCAGTTTAGGGTTGCATTTGGTTAGACAGTATTCATGATATGATCGATTATTTGAATCCATATGTATGATCAGGTTAGGATTACTAATGAAGAAGAGTTCATGAATTAGTGTTGCACGATGTTAAAGGGTTGCTAGAATAATTATACTGTTAACGATTGTATAATATAGATGATGTTGTAGAAACTAGGACGATCTGTTGATGGTCTGCAGCGAAGGAGTAACTCAGGTCGACGAAAGACCAGAGTCTTTCGTCGCATTCATCTCCTGACGAAACACTTGAGTTTCGTCGGCTGGCCTCAACGAAATGTACATGTGTTTTGTCACAATCATCTCGACGAAAGTTAGTGTTTCATCACAACCTTGTCACGACGAAAGATCTATGGATCGAGTGATTGATGTTAGTTTATGGTCCAATTGAAAACAAGTTGATATTAATCAGTTGTCGGCCATTATAAAATAGAGGTCTACTTAAAATTCCTTGAATATTGATCTGCATGTGAAGTTTTAAAAGGTATCGGCCCAATGAGATAATATTTTGAATGTAGTTGTCGGCCATGAGTATGAGAATCATCAGATTGTATTTATTGTCAAGTGATTTATTCCTTTATCATGTCAATTCATGACATCAAGTGACAGGCACTTGTGTGACTATAATTAGTATGTTGGCCATTATCTTGATCTAAATAAATTCACATTCAGTTTTTGGGTAAACTCAATTGGACCGCACACTTGTAAGTGAACCGTTAATTTATTGGCCACACCCTCCAATTCAAAAAGTTATGGCCCGTTAAGTATTCCTTTTCTTGAAGTGTGAACTTGTGACGGAAAGCTAGCATGGGACATGAATACCTACTATTTGATTTCATGATGATGATGAACTGTTATGAATAAATGTTATGTGTTCGTATGAACTGATAATGTGAATTTGCATATGATCCAAATACTTGTTATATAACAAAATGGATTGTTGAATTATTTCATGTTACGACTTGCATAATGATGTATGTTTTGCTTGCATGCAACTTATGAAACGTGTATGACGAATACGTGAATTATGTGTACATGAAACTGACTGTCTTTGGTAACCACGGTAGGGTATGGTTGACCAACTTGGAACGTGTAATATAACAAAACATACTGAGCAACCTAAGGTGAGTTCATTTCTCTTGAGCATGCGTCCCGGTGGTTGGGACAGTCATTGGGTATCCCGGAGAGGGATAGGTTTTTGGGTAAATCAACTGGGTATACCGGAGAGGAATACGTCTTACGTGTAAAACTCTTATGTAGGATAATACACTCGTCCTATCACTCTTAAGTCCCATCTTTTTGTTACCGGAGAGGTAGCGGGGTATTAGTTGGTAGCGCTACTTAGGTTTGGCACCCTCACCCCATACCGGAGAGGACGGGTGTGAACTAATGACCCAGTCATGCCCAGTGCTTTAATAGGAGCACTGGGGAACTGGCAAAACATAAATCAGGAGCCGTCTTGTATCCGAGGTATTATCAACATTGAAATCAATGAACGCAACTAAACACTTGGTAACTAACGTTTTCGTAAAACTATGAACTCACCAGCGTTGTCTGATACGTGGAACGTGGGAACTTGCTGTCTGGGATGCTGGAGTGGTCATGGGTCGAGATACATGGAAACTTGAAATGAGATTTGCTGATTACATACACTTGGAATTTGGTTAAACTTTGTATTACGCTTCCGCTGAACATAACGAATTATAAATTATGATTTGTAACACTTATTTGAAATGAATGAAAGCTTTTTATTTGAAATCTTGTTATGAGTTCAATGTGATTAGTGGCTAGATCCTGGTACGTCACACGCCTCGCGAGGGATTCCGCATGTGGTATTTTGGGGGTGTGACATAATCTGACCTCAAGAGTTATTATATAACATTATTAAAAATGTTTTGACATAACGGACTCATCATAAACCTATTCGACTACCCAATACCGCCTATGCGCATACGACTAGTTTAAGTAATATAAAATATATAAACTACTCGAATCGGGTCAAATGATTCAAAACCATTCTAAATCAGAATGCTTGGTTAAATAACCCTTATCCAATGAGGTCGTGCACTTGGACGGGTATAAACCACATTCAAATTGGTCAACGCTTAATCGAGCGTAAAGAAGTGTAAATCTAAGTAGTCGGTCAAAGTCCAACGGATATATAATGACCAGTAAACATTCTATAGGATAATATTTCCTTCCATTCAAAACTAGAAGCCTCCAGTAAATTACGCTTGTATTAGTTTTTTTCATTAACGGCTGTGCTTGATACCTTTGATTTGAAAAGACTAGCAAAGGTAAATACTCTTATACTATTTTGTGACAACTGTCAAATTTGCATGCATCCGTACAATTATTAAACAATGATTAGTGCTTAATGACTGTGATGAATTACAATTAATGACTTGAATTGCTTTTCGATTATTGTCATATACATACATGTGCATCATATATTGCAAATGACATATCATTACTGCATGCAAACTTTATTGATTCGAATGATGCACGAAACACCGCTATTATTGAATTATGTCATTCACTGCTACAACTTGTGGTGTCGGTATAAACTTGTAGCTTGTACTAATCATGGTCAACCATTCCATACGAAACTACATATACCTTTCGTTTGACTCATCATTTAAACATTCTTAATGCAACTACGAATTAAGACAATGACACACCAGATCCGATTGTATTTCATTTCGGTGTATTCTCCCAATTCAATAATGACAACACACTAATTTTATTCATTTATTTGTTCGAAATTTGACGGATCACTTTCACGTTACAATTACCTTTGAGCTTGCTGATTCTGAGTTCATCTAGCGGATGTTATTGATTCTAGAACTCATTTGCATATTGTAAACGATCCCTTGGAATTCTATCGGTCAAAACTCCTCTTTTATTGAACCCATGTTAACTAAGTCACACCAGATTATACATCTATACGTCTCGTATCCTTCAACATCAAATTTAGAAAACACATACCTTTTAACCATTGGGTTCTTAGTGTTGAAATATGTCCTTGGATTCACCTGATTCGAATAAGTCCTGATTCGGTTTCGTGATTATTCACTTTGGTATTATTCATGTCCATCTATGCATAGTAACTCTAAGAAGTTAATGTAGTCTAAATTTCAAGGACGAAATTTTCTTAACAGGGGGAGAATGTGACAACTGTCAAATTTGCATGCATCCGTACAATTATTAAACAACGATTAGTGCTTAATGACTGTGATGAATTACAATTAATGACTTGAATTGCTTTTCGATTAATGTCATATACATACATGTGCATCATATATTGCAAATGACATATCATTACTACAAGCAAACTTTATTGATTCGAATTATGGACGAAACACCGGCAGCACAGTTATCAGACAAATCAGAAAAATGCTGACGGAGTTCAGTAAATAGTCAGACATTGTATATAGACACAGAATGAGCCAGAAACCAAGTATTACATTAGTATAGTGTGTAGGAAAGTAAGGATCATAAAACTGCTTTCCTAGTGATAGTTTGAGTGCCGGAAGGTGCCTAAAACTCACATAAACTGTAGAATTCTGCAATTCTGCAGAATTCAGCAAAATTCAGCATTTAAACAACTTAATACCATGCAGAAATATGATTAAATGATCCTGAATGCTTTCCTAAGTGTCGGGAATCAAAACTGTCTCAAAAGGTAACATAAAGCTCACTAAACTGCATAGTTTAGCACCTTAACGAACCGGTAACCAACCGGACACTACCCGAAACACCAAATTTTCACTAGAAGCATTGTTTTAACATTACCAAGCTAGTTATGATCCCCGAACATCATAACACACTATATAACATACTAGTAACTAAACACCTAACTAATACACTTGGATTTCAACTATAACCCTAACTTACCATTACAACCTTGTTGATACATGATGTCTAAAGTCTACGTCATAAGTCTAGGGTCTAAATATGTCAAGTATGTAAAGTATAGGGGTCTGAATGTAAAGTTTAAGTTAGTATGTTAAGGTTTCGCTTCAGGGTTTTAATGTAAGCCTCAAGCGAAATCAAGTGATGAGATTTCGCTTGAGACATGTTGAAGCGAAATCATTATGCCTATAAATAGGCATGTTGTATTCTCAGTTGGTACGCATTCCGAGAAGTTGTAACGAAGTGCTGCCAGTTTTTCAAGTGAATATATAACAGAGAACAAGTGTTAAAAGTGAATCTATTCTGTTTTCTACTACTTTCTGTCTGATTCTAAACTGTTTAGATGTTTCCGCCATCTAAATAGTGTAAACACATTCAAATTGACTCATTCGGTCGTCAAATACGATCCTACAATTGGTATCAGAGCCAGTTATGAGTGTGTTTGCTTGAATCAGTTGGTTTTTACTCACAAAAACTGATTTCTGGACGAAAACATGGACAAAATGGACTGAGTTTGTCACAGTGTGTGTAAAAGTGTGTTTTAACAAAGCCTTGAGTATTTCAGATTAAAACCCGGACAAAAATTGACAAAAATGACTTAAAAACCAGATTTCGCTTGAGCGAGCAGATTGGTTGTTGGTATATTGAAGCGAAAACGTAGATTTCGCTTGAAATATTCTGTTTGCTTGAAGCGAAATCGTACATTTCGCTTGAGGAGTCTGTATTTGGTTGAAAAGTTGTTTGAAGCGAGACTATAGATTTCGCTTGAGATCTTGTTGTTTGAAGCGAAATCATATTGCATTTGAGTTGTGGGTTTCGCTTGAAATCTTCTGTAATTTCACTTGAAGTTTAAGTGATTTCGCTTGAAGATTACTGATAGTCCATAGTGTTCGTGAACTTGTTCGATAGTCTGATTTTGTGAAAAGTGTGTGTGTGAAAATTTTAAAAATACTCGGTAAATTTCTAAAAATGGAAAACCAAGAGTTTTATAACTTCTTCTCGGGAAGTGGTATGGTAGCAGGACAAACCTCGGGTAGTGTTTTACAAAACGTTAACATGGAGAACGAATTGGGAACAATGCAAAAGCCTCCTAAACTCATGAACATTGACGAATATTCGAGTTGGGCAGGAAGATTTAAAACGTGGGTTCAAGCAAATCATTTTGAGAGCTGGTTAAAGATTGTGGATAAATATGAATATCCTGTTAATGCTATGGGTCATCCAAAAGGGATTGCAGTTTTGAATCAAACGGAACAAGCTGACTTTAAGGCTGAAAAGAAAATGATGAGCATACTTCAACAAGCAATTAAAGAAGACATCTTTGTACTATTACATCACGAAGACAATTCAAAATCCATTTGGGATAAATTGTTGTTAAAGTTTGAAGGAAGTGGAGAAATGATGAAAAGCAAAAAGGCATTGATAAACAAGCAGTTTGACATTTTCACAGGAATGAAAGGAGAGACCACAAAGCAATTGATTGAACGATACTGTCATTTGGTTTTGGAGATGGGTAGATTGAAAATAACCAAGACAAATGAAGAGTGGATCGAAAAATTAGCAGACGCGTTACCTTATGATGAATGGGGAACGTATCTGATGGTGTTGAAGAGCAATACAAATTTTGCTAGCATAAGTTTGAGTGATTTCATTGAGAAAATTGAGGCACATGAATTGGAACTATCAAAAATCAAACAAATGAATTCAGCAAATGTGCAGCAAGACATATCTTTGTATTACAAAGGAAGTATTCCTGTTGCAACAAATCAAAGTCCAAAGATACAGACGGGTTTTAGTGCTGATGTAAATTTGGGTGGTTATACAAACACTCCACAATCAAACAAGCCTTCACCATTTGTGAACTATGATCCAAATTTCAAAGTTCAAGAGCAGTCTTCACCTCAAAGCTCTACAAGTTCAAATAATCAGGCTTATGTTTCTGGGGTGCAGTGCAACATCGCGGTGAATATTAAGAATGGAAATGAAATTACTGAAACTGCTGCGAGACAACACATTGCGGTACTTGCTTCCGTTCTAGAGGCTTATGAAGGCTTAGTGGCGGGTAGGATTGGTAATCCTGATATGACCAAAGAGGATTATGACCAGATTGACCCGGAGGAACTTGAACTGATTGATATAAAATGGGGCATGGCAAGTTTGGTTAGAAGAGCACAACGGTTTATGGAGATTACAGGCCGAAATAGTTTATCAGGCCCTGATCAGAAGTTAGGGTTCGACAAATCGAAAGTTACGTGCTTCAAGTGTAAAGAACGTGGTCATTTTAAAAGAGAATGTCCGAATCGTGAAGTAAACAATCATCAAAACCCGTTCACCAACGACTACTACAAGCAAGCAATCTATCATCGATCAAATCAACAGCCTATTGTTCAAAGACCACAAATTGAGAATAAACCAGAAAAGGCAATGATTGTAAATCAAGATGATGAGAAGGTAGCTGCAGGTTTCAGCTGGGATAAATATATTCCTAGTAATGATGAACAAGCAATGATGGCTGAAGTAGTTGAAATTTCTGAAACAGTATCTGAACCGAAAACAGTTACTGAAGATGTTTCTGTAGTTGTTGAAGAAATTCCTGATGAAAAAGCAGACAATTTTGAAGAAATGGCTGCTGAAATTCATCAATCTCAATCTGAGCAAGAGGTATTAACTAGTTCTTTGAAATCTATCATGCCTCCTAAAATTTTTGAATCTTTTGCAGGTTTCTTTGAAGAACCAACGACTGGATTGTGTCCAAGATATGAGGAGAAGAAAGAATTTGTTGAAGAAATGATAGATGTGACAAAGGAAATGACCGTAGACACTTTGAAAGAAATTGCTAACAAAGCTCTCATGGCAAAACTGAGAGAGGTAGACTCAGAATCTGAGGAGTCTAAGTCTGTCAGTAATGAGTCTGTCAAACGAGAGGAATCTGGAGTTCAGGGAAACGAATCAGTCAAACTGTCTGAGTCAGAGTCTGAAAATGTCGGTAAACAAGATGTGAAAAATGTTTGTCATGAACAGGTTGTTGAAGAAGTTGTTTCAATTCCTGAAACACCATGCCAGAAGTGTTTACAACCTTGCATGGAGTGTCTTGAAAAAGACACTAAGTATCAGGAAATGAAACATCATGTAGACATGCTAAAATTTGATCTGAGCGAAGTAAAAGAAGCATATGACAAATTGGCTAACTCTATCAAAATGATTCAAGATGAAAGTCTTGAAAATGACAAAGCCACGAAATTGCTAAAATCAACAGTTTTAGTAAAACAAATGGAAATCAATTTTCATTTGGACAACATTGCTTCATTAAAAAGAGAATTGGAGTTAACAAAAATTGAAAATGATAGAATTGATAAGAAGTTGATGAGTTATATAGCATCTTCATATGTGATTGAACAGATTGTTCCAAAACAACCTGATGAAACACCAATCTTTAACAGTGTTCCACCCCCAATGTGGAATCATTATACTCAAAAGTATCCAGATGGGGTGGAAGCTGCATTGAACCTCAAACTGAGGACAATTGAGGATGAGTTGCCAGAGAGCATAGATGTTACATTCTCTGCATCTGACACCGACAGCGAGTCACAGGTCCTCAAGACTGTTATCGATCAGGTGTTAGATGAAGAGAGTAATAACTCTGATGTTGAAGTTATGAAATCTCATTCTGAGAAGGCTGTTACAGATTCTGAAGATGAAAGTAATTTCTTGGAACGGTTTATACCGAAATCGGACAAGAGTGCGAATGATGATTCGATTATGGTAGTGTATACTATGATTGGAACAGACAAACTTTATTCCGATTTCGAGTATCCTCTTCAGAATGTGAAAATTGAGAATGTTGAGAAAGTTTTTAGGTTGGTTGAAATGAACATTTGAGAGATTTCTATACCGAGGTGCTGCCGGTGTGAGAACTGATTGTAATTGTTGTCTAATCAATACAAATCAGTGTTAAAGTGAAGATTCAGCTGTTTACACGTTAAATACTTGTTTTCCGCACCTGTATTTGATAGAATTCCTCTGAACCGACTCGTTCGGATCCACAAAAACTAAAAAATCATTTGTTACAACACGTGTCAACAACTTTGGGATAAAGGAATGGCAAGGTAATGGTTACAAGAAAAATGGTAACAACTTTAAAAACAAAGGAATTGGTTTTGAGAAAAAATTGGCTAAGAAGGTTGTCAAGCCAAAAGATAAAATGAATGATGTTTTTGTTGCTGGTCCAAGTGTTGATGAAGAAAAGGAATATATTTTTAGTCAAAAAGCAATTGACGATTTCAATACAGCGAAGAAACTGAAAGAAGAATCATTCAAATCAACTTTTGTCGAATACGACAAAAGAGTTTGCTATCGCTGCAATGAAATTGGACACATGGCAAAACAATGCAAGAAAGTTTTCGAAAAACCTGTCATTAAACCATTTGTTAAAAAATTTCAACCTAAGTCACCAGTTAACACAAAGGGAAAAAAGCCGATGGTTTCACCAATTCGAATTTTGAAAAGGGGTGAATCATTGAAGTCGGAAGATAAGCTGAAATCAACGTTTGAGATTGGCGAATCTTCAAAGTCCCAAATGACTTCAAAGATTTATCCAAAAACGAAAACTTTTGAAAATCAATTTTGGGTGGTAAAATCAAAACCATCGGTCGAGGAGAAAAAGATGGAAAACATTTTGAAAAATGAAACAAAAGTTGTTGAAACCAAATCACAATCAGTTGAGGTAAAGAAAATGGAGAACGAGTTAAAGTTTGATTCAAAAGCTTTTAATCCTATTGTTCAAAATATTTTTGGAAAAATGGTTGACAGAAAAGTAAAAGGGGTAAAGGAATTTTATGCATCAAAAGTGGATGCTAATGATAAACAAGAATTTGAATCTGAGCTTGATAAGTTTCTTGCAGAGTTTCCTCCTATCAAAGAAAATGTGTTAAAATCAAAAGTGGAAACTGTGGTTCCAAACGTCACATTTGACTTTCCTAAGATTGATGAAAAGTGTGATGTAGTGTTTGGAAGTGTTTCAGAAGTCAAAAAGTCATGGAGTTCATTGTTTGAATGAAGATGATATGATATGTGCAGGGGCTGCCCAAGTCAATTCTATCAAAATGGATCATGGATAGTGGTGCGTCAAGGCACATGACTGGGACACTTGCTTTGCTCTATGATGTAAAATCCATCAATGGAGGTCATGTAGGGTTTGCTGGGAGTCAAGGTGGAAGAATTGTTGGTCAAGGAACGTTGACAAATGGTGTGATATCCTTTGACAAAGTAAACTACATAGTGGAGTTGACTAACAATCTACTCAGTATTTCACAGATTTGTGATAAAGATTTTAGTGTACATTTTACAAAAACTGAATGTGTGGTTTTGAAACCAGGGTTTAAAATCCCTGATGAGATGGTGTTGTTGCGTGCTCCACGGGAGTATGATCTTTATTATCTTGATATGAGTACAGCAACGACAACGTCTCATCAGAAACAGTGTTTTGTGTCTAAAAACAAAGCGACAGAAAAAGATTCAATCACGTGGCATCGTAAGATGGGCCACATTCATATTCGCAAAATGAATTTTTTGGTTCATAATGATTTAGTTGAAGGTGTGAACTTTAAAAATTTTCATTTAAATGATGACTGTATTGCATGTAAGAAAGGTAAACAGGTTCGGAAGTCACATCCTTTGAAAGTCATGAATTCGGTCAGGTTACCTCTTGAGAGATTGCACATGGATCTCTTCGGGCCTGTCAATGTTAAGAGCATCAGCCGGGATTTGTATTGCTTGGTGGTTACAGATGATTTTTCAAGATTTTCCTGGGTTGTGTGCTTAGAACGGAAAGATCAGACATTTGAGTCTTTGATGATACTTTTCAAGAAAATGGAAACTGTATACAAATTGCCTATCCGGAGAATTAGAAGTGACAATGGAACTGAATTTAAAAACAACAGAATGTACGAGTTTTGCAATGAAAAGGGAATTCTTCATGAATTCAGTGCGCCGTATACTCCACAGCAAAACGGCGTAGCTGAAAGAAAGAATAGAACCCTAATCGAGACAGCGCGTACAATGTTAGCAGATTCCAAGTTACCTATTTTCTTCTGGAGTGAAGCTGTATCTGCAGCGTGCTATACACTAAACAGAGTTCTTACTGTCAAGAAGTATGGAAAGACATGTTTTGAGTTGCTGCATCGTTACAAGCCGAATCTTGAGTTCTTAGAACCTTTCGGATCACTGTGTACATTTATTGATGAAGACGGAAAGTTTGGAGCAAAATCAAATGAAGGTTTCTTTGTAGGTTACGCCAGCCCACTAAAAAGGGTGTTCGTACCATGTCTGAGCAAGGTGATTCAGGTGCTTCATGTGGATTGTCAGAAGCATACTCCGTCGCCTCAACTTCCCGGACAAAGATTCCTATTTGACTACGATAAACTCTGGGAATCGTTTCATATGCCGTCCGAGCCGAGTGAGGAGGAACTTGCTCTCATGTACTTGTATCAACAAAGTCATTTGCCAGAGCCAGAATCTAGACCGCTAGATGTTCCTACACCCAACGTGGGTACTCATGATGATGAAGCCGGACCAAGTGGAACCGTTCATATACCACCAGAGGAACCAGCTCCGTCATTTGATGTTTCTGACGACTCAGAGGAGGAACCCGCTCCTACCTTTGACGAAGAACCAAATGAGATAACAGAAGAGACTGTTGACCAAATTGTTGATCTTGACATTTCAAATCTGGAATCGGAAGTTGTAGTGCCTGACAGTGCAATGCCACGGACACTGTCTTACCACCCCTCAGAACAGATCATTGGCGACTTGCAAAGTGGTGTCAAAACTCGACATCAAATAGATCAAGCTCTTACATGTTTCTATTCATCTATTGCTGATATGCAAAAAGAAGTCTCATTGAAATGTTTTATTTCGCAGATAGGGCCCAAGACATACAGGGAAGCATTGACCGAGGAGAGTTGGGTTAATGCAATGCAGGAGGAGTTGCAACAATTTGAGAAACTGGGCGTCTAGAGACTTGTAGATTTGCCTGAGAATCAAAAGTTGATTAAAACAAAGTGGGTTTTCAAATGTAAAAGAGATGATAGAGGAGTCGTGGTGAGAAACAAAGCAAGACTGGTAGTTCAAGGATTCAGTCAACAAGAAGGAATTGATTATGATGAAGTCTACGCACCAGTTGCAAGGCTAGATGCAATTCGGATTTTTCTGGCATTTGCATCATGGAAGAACTTTAAAGTATATCAACTTGACGTAAAATCTGCTTTTCTCTATGGAACTATCAAAGAGGAAGTGTATGTGGGGCAACCACCAGGTTTTACAGATCCACAGTACAAAAACAAGGTGTTTCTACTGGACAAGGCGTTATACGGACTTCACCAGGCCCCGAGAGCCTGGTATGAAACGCTCTCGACATACTTGTTGGACAACGGGTTCACAAGAGGTACAGTAGATAGCACTTTGTTTATTAAAGAAAAAGAAAACCATTTGTTAATTGTGCAGATTTACGTGGACGATATCATTTTTGGATCTACAAATGACGATATGTGCAAAGAGTTTGAGCTAGTGATGAAGAAAAAGTTTGAGATGAGCTCAATGGGCGAAATGAAGTTTTTCCTCGGGTTGCAGGTAGAACAAATGCCCGACGGAATCTTCATTCATCAGTCAAAGTATGTGAAGGATGTGCTAGACAAGTTTGATATGGCTGATTGCAGTCCAGCATCCACTCCCCTTGCACAAAATCATGGGATTTGTCCAGATGAGAATGGAGTGAAGATGGATGAAACATTGTACCGATCAATCATTGGTTCCTTGATGTATCTCACAGCCTCCCGTCCGGACATCATGTATCCGACATGCTTATGTGCCAGATATCAGTCGAATCCGAAGCAGTCACACCTGACAATCGTGAAACGAATACTACGGTATTTGAAAGGCTGCCCAAACACTGGTTTGTGGTATCCTAGATTAGGTGACTTTACTTTATCCGGTTTCGCTGATTCAGATTTCGGAAGCTGCAAACAGAACGCAAAGTCCACCACTGCTGGGTGTCAGTTCTTAGGAACTCGACTTGTTACCTGGCAGTGTAAGAAACAAACCACTGTAGCGCTTTCTACTTGTGAAGCTGAATACGTTTCAGCTTCCAGCTGTTGTTCGCAGATCCTTTGGATCCAACAGCAAATGCGTGACTTTGGTTTGCAATTCTTAGATACTCCAATTTTCGTGGACAATGAAGCAGCCATTAATATTACTAAAAATCCGGTTCACCATTCAAAAACAAAACACATTGAAATCCGTCACCATTTTATTCGAGATTGTAACGAGAAAAAATTAATTCGGATTGAATATGTGCACACCGATGAGCAGAAAGCGGATTTCTATACCAAACCATTTGATAAAAAGAGGTTTTATTATCTTTTAAAACTGAATGGGATGAAAAATCTGCAATCTGGGAGGGTTATTGAATGTGATGCCGAATTGGACGGCGATCTGACGTGAACTTTTGTCAAGTTGTTAATTTGTTTGTACAGTTTATTTTCTGCTTTTCGATAAAAACAAAAACACAAAAATATGTTTTTATTTTTAGGGGGAGAAAGTTTGCAGAAAAATACAAAAACATGATAAAATCTATAAAAACCAAAAACATTTGAAAAAGTAAAAATGAGTTTGTGTATAAAAGGGAAATGATAGTACATCAGCTAGACAGGTGCAGTACGCTAAAGAATTGGAATGTATAAAATGTAATTAAGCAGTCTCACTAAAGATATACCGATAGGTTTTCACAAAATCAGTAGATTAGTTTGGGATATAAACATAAAATTTACTTGCATCTATGTGGGGAACACCTCCAGGATATATAGGTAACCCCTGAAATCCTGTTTGAAGGGTCCCATATTCTGAGATACTAGGTCTTTATGCTTAGTGATATCTGGGGTATTATCCCGGGACTTCTGCTGAAAGGAATTTCTGACCTAGTCCCTGGAGAATACTTTATGCTGCTTTGAAATATAAGCCTCCCCTCAGCATAAAAAATGATAACACATTGCAAAATTGTTAATCATGTGCTGTTGTAAAGAAGATCCCCAAAGGGGACCCACCAAAAGTCGAAGCCGTCATCTCTCTGCGTATCGAAAGATCGACCTGAGCTCTCACGGCCCTCGTACTATAATTTATTCCCTGACAGATATCATCTAGGTATACTCACCTGTAAGATTGAATACTGGGGTCTGGATACGGGAGTATATACTGAGGTGGGACACATGTAGATGTTTAAGACCTAAAACACTAATTCTGTATCCCAAGCAGATTGAAAGTTTTGTGAGAATTTAAGAGGATCAGTATATCGGCAATCTACGTGAATTGTTTAATGCTTAAAATGAAATAACAGCTTAACGGTACTTGTATTTCGTCGGCAGCTGATATGATCCCTTAACACGCTCACAAAAAGATTGTGTGTACATAGTTTCAGCTTATTCAGTTTTAAAAATCCAAAAAGATTTTAGTTTCTCATTTTATTTTCAACAACTGACATTGGGAATCGAAAGTTCAAAGTCTTGTGCAGATCATGTCTGAGATTGATGAGGATTGGGTAAGCTTGTGATGCAGTAAAATGATTGGTACAAGTGTTTGTTGATTAAAAGAGATTGAAAGATCAAAATGATTCAAAAGTTCATTAATTTGAACTTATTTTTTTTTAAGAAATCCGGTATCTTTATAGTTTGGTTAGCCAAGGTCATTAACTTGGACTTGGTTAATTGGGTGTGACATTAAAAGTTAAAAAATTAAAAATGAAACAAGTTTTTTTAAGGTTTTCGCTTCAAGAAAATTGCGCTTAAATCTGTTTCAAGCGAAATCTTCATGTTATGTTTTCGCTTCAAGATGTTGTATGTATGCCTGAAGCGAAATCTTCTGGAGTATAAAAGGTCAACATTGCTTCGCTTCAGTCATTATTTTCAAACATTTCGCTTCAAGGTCTGAACGAGAGACTTCAAGCGAACACTTCTGAATTTTTGTTTTTCTGCCGTTACTCTGCCCAAATTCACTCAAATCTTGTGTTTTTAGTTGGTATACACAACTACTAACATGGTGAATGTAAGTGATGGTGTTGATTGGTACTGTTTTCCGTTGATTTTTATGTGTCGGCGACAGTTAGGGTTAGAACACATAGTTCTAGGGTTTTTAACTGGATAAACTCAAATCAAATCATACATGTGTTGTCGGAATCATGTGTAGATTGTTGTGTGTTGTTTGATTGATTCAGATCTGTGTGTTTGAGAGTTTGACGGATGAACAGAATTTCAATCGTAGATCTAGAACAGATGGATGGGTTAAAATATATGAACAAATCATACATGTTGAAAAGAGAATTGATATTGTAGCTGATGAAAACAAGAAGTTAGCAGCTGAGTGTAAAAAGTTGGAAAATCGTGAGAAAATTCGTGATTTGAGATTAAAGGCAACTGAAGCTGAAAACAAGTCTTTGCTGAAGAAATTGGAATCTAATGAAGCAGAGATGGATATTATGAAAGTTCAGATTGCAGAATTGCTGGAAGAAAAGAAGAACAGGGATGAACATCTCAAGTACTATGAGTTGAAAAATCAAGAGTTGGAGGAAATGAAAGCACGAAATGAACATGAAAGCAAAATGTTGAAGAAAGTGTTGGAAAAGTTGGTGGGTACATCTTTAGAGTTGAAATACAATGAATTTGTTCGTGATGAAGAGAAAGCTAAGAAACAGGCTGAAATTGATAAGCAAATGAAGGATAAGGGAAAGGGTCCTGAAATTGAAGAAAAAGCTATTATTCCAGTTGATGTTTCTGAAGATATTTTGAATGTTCGTCCTCTTACAGCAATTTCTGGTATTTTTGATGCTGATGTTGAAATTGATGATCTTCTTATTGGAGAGAATGAAGAGGAAGATGAAGATGATGAAGATGAAGAAGATGCAGAAGATGATGTGATTTCTGCAAGTAGTAGTGATGATGATGATGGAGATGATGATCAAGATCAAGGTGCTTCTGGTCTGAAAATTTCTGAGAAAACAACTGAAGAAGCAATTGATGATTTATTACAAGATGATGCTAATGTTGAACATGATAGTGCAGCAAGTGAGGGGGAGCATGGTGATGATCAAAATGTTGATCAAGTTGAAAAGTTGATTCTTAGACTGGATACTTATAGGGAAGAAGGAGAGCATTTTCATAATTATTCGTTGGAAATCATAAAAGAAATGACTCGAAGAGATCATCCAGAGTTCAAGTTTGATTTTGAGGAAGAAATGAATTCTGATCTAGAAAGAGAGCTGAATGAGTTTGACGCTGATCACTATGATGATTATGAATATCGATATGTTGAAGATGCTGATCTGTATGATAGAGTAGAAGTTGAAGACTGGGAAGATGATGAAAGTGTACATGAAGATACTTCTCAGTTGCCTACACTAATGGAATTTTTCTCTGAAGAAAATCGTGATGAGTTGAGGAGAAAAGTTGCTGAAGTTATTAAAAATTTTAATCCAGATGGTACAAAGAAAGATTTAGAGAAAGAAGAGAAGAAGAAATGGTTTAAAGTTGATCATGACAGAAAGTTCAAAAGACCATTGAAGTTTTATCAAAAAGATCGAAGTATTTCTTTGGGAGATATTATTAGTTGGGGTTTTTTACCACACGTGAATGCTTATGCAATCAGAAGAGAATGTGGTGTTCAGTATTTCGAAAAGTTACATGATCTTATGTCACTCCCATGGTGGGATGTTGAGGAGTTATCACAGGTTAAAGCTTTGGAATATCCTGTGAGGAAGAATGACATTCAAATGTGGGGGTTTATCAGATTTCAATCATTTAAGGGATTCAGATTCTGGAAACCTCATCGTCCAAAGATTATTCCAAGAGTTAATCCTGATACTGGTGCTGTAGAAAGGATTCTTAATATTAAGAAGCCAAAGACGATGAAGATTATACCAATACCTCCAATGGAACAAGAATTCTATAAAGGATTTATACATTGGGTATATAGTTGTCTGTCTACTGAAGCAGTGATCACGTATCGAGCAGGAGGTGAACTTAGAGAAGTTCGTGTGTTTGATCCAATGTGGCTGGTTAATTGCTCGGCAAAAGATATAGAATGCTTGTTCATCAACAAGATTCATCATTCGCCAAAAGATAGAGATCAAGCAATGCAGTTTCAGAGAGTTGTGAATGTGTGTTTTCAAAAGAATATAAATTCTGAAACAAAATGGAAGTCATCTTGGTGGGCGTTGGAGAAGAAAGTCAAAAGGAAAGCTGAAAAGGAACGTAAAGCTCGTGAAGAAAAAGATAGATATCTTCGGGAGACATTTGCTCAAAGGCAAGCTGCTGAAGAAAAGAAAAGAGCTGATGATAATGAAAAGCTTAGGAAGATGTTGTCAAGGAAACCTAAGCCTAGAGAAGAAAAGTTCAAGTCCATGTGAAGACCTAGACTGAAGACTCCGGCTTTATCCAAGGGGGAGTTTGTTGATACATGATGTCTAAAGTCTACGTCATAAGTCTAGGGTCTAAATATGTCAAGTATGTAAAGTATAGGGGTCTGAATGTAAAGTTTAAGTTAGTATGTTAAGGTTTCGCTTCAGGGTTTTAATGTAAGCCTCAAGCGAAATCAAGTGATGAGATTTCGCTTGAGACATGTTGAAGCGAAATCATTATGCCTATAAATAGGCATGTTGTATTCTCAGTTGGTACGCATTCCGAGAAGTTGTAACGAAGTGCTGCCAGTTTTTCAAGTGAATATATAACAGAGAACAAGTGTTAAAAGTGAATCTATTCTGTTTTCTACTACTTTCTGTCTGATTCTAAACTGTTTAGATGTTTCCGCCATCTAAATAGTGTAAACACATTCAAATTGACTCATTCGGTCGTCAAATACGATCCTACAAACCTAAGCCTAGACCCCCCCACTTATTCACGGCTCCAAGTGGCCCCCACTTATAGATTTTATTTGCTTAAATTAATGGATCATGTTCCACCTTTACTAAACACATTACACAATAGTTTATATGTTGATGGAAGTTTATAAGAATAACCAAGAGTTCCTCATTCACCACATTTCAAATAAACCAACACTTGAACCTTTCTCTTCTTCCTCTCCTTACCTACGGCCACTCATCACCACCACACCATCTCCATTTTCACTCCATTATCTAGCATTCTAAGGTGTTCACAAGGTGTCTCTAGCATAACTAGGAAGCTTGGAGTTTTTGGAAGTTGAAGGACCTTCACCATTTGCTTTTATCCACTCCATTTCAACTAGTGATCATCCCTAGCCTTGAGCTAGTAGTGAGAACACTCTACACTTCATTTTACATCTTGTTTAAGTGGTTAAAGAATAATACAAGTTGTTAATCTTAAAGAACACTAAGAATCTTAAACTTGAAACTTGAACATAAGCTTTAAATAATAAGAAATCATGATGTTTATGTATTGTTATGCTTGTTGATTGTTGTTTGCTCATGTTTTTGATGTTGACCATCATATGATCTTGCTAGATAATGATTAAAAACATAATCTAGCAAGAAGAGAGGATGAAAATGTTAAAGATCCATAGATCATCCTCATGTAAGTCATGAACTTGGAAGAATAAGTTGTTTTCTTGTTAAGTGATGATCAAAGTGTGTATAAAGTCTTGTAAATATATGATTTCAAGAATGGTTTTTCAAGAAATCAAGTTAAAAATACAAAGTTTACTTAATCTTGGTTCTTAAATAAATAAACCACATTTTTAGTGGTTAATCAAATGTAGGATCATGTATTAACAAGAAAAATCCAAGAAGAAACATTTCTAGAAAAATTAATTACAAGTTGTAAAGAATTAATTCTTTCAAAAATGAAGTTTTTAAATAAACAACCACACTTTAAAGGGTAACTAGACTTACTAAATACACTAGTAAGTTACTACACATTTTTATAATTTTTCAAGTTCATGAGGTAATAGTTTATGCTTGATTTTCGCAAAATTGGTAAGTGTATGTTGGTGCATGCGTCTCTCGACTTCGTCTTGTATCGAGTCTTGTATTGTATTAGATAGATCAGGGCACGCAAAGCAAGAAAATAGGCTAGAAGGTAATTTCGCACGAAATTACAAAGTGGTAATTTCGCACGGAATTGTAATTCCGTGTGTGTGTGATTTCGTTTGGGGAATTTCGTGCGAAATTAGACAGCCTATATATAGAGGTTGTGTCTGTGTCATTTGGCACGAAATTAACTTTCCGGTTTCAGTACCGAAGTGCTGCCGAAGTGTCGACTCGCTGTAATTCTTTGTCAAATCAGTCATAAGACAGTTTAAAGTGTATATCTTGCTTAATTGAACTCGATACGTTTGTTTCCGCCTCTCGTATTGAGAAAAACTCTTCTAATCGACTCGTTTGGGTCAGAAAACGATCCTACAAGTGGTATCAGAGATCAGGAGGAAGAGTTCTTACCAATTCAGCTGCAAATTCTGATTTCTACACCTTCTTTTTCAAAATTAACAAGTTTTCACGGTCAAAATGCTTTGATTTTCACACATTATGTGCACAATAGTGTTTTAACAAATCCTTGAAAGTTTCAGATCTTAAAACGTCTTAAAACCTGTTCAATTTTGACAAAAACAACTCGAGTTGATGACATCAGCAGTATTTCGCACGAAATTACCTTATTTCGCACCAAAATTGTAATTTCGCTTGAGTATTTCGTACGAAATTACCTATTTCGTTCGAAACCACCATATTTCGCTTGAGATCAGTATTTCGTTTCAATTGGTATTTCGTGTGAAGCTGGGGTTTCGCTTGAGTTGGTATTTCGTGTGAAGTTGGTTATTTCGCTTAAAAGAGTATTTCGTTTGAAAACTAATTTCGTTTGGAAGTGTCTGATTTGTGAATTCTTGTTACCGAAACATGGAAGAGGAATTTTATAACGCATTTGCTACTACCCCGACTACTCCGGCATCTGTTACTCAGAACTTGAACATGGAAAATGAAACAGGCACTATGCAGAAACCACCTAAGCTCATGAATATCGAGGAGTATAAAGGATGGGAGGAACGATTTGAGAATTGGGTTCAAGCAAATTATTTGGATGCTTGGGAATGTGTTGAGACGAAATATGTTAGACCAATGACTGATGATGAAGAGGAGATTGCTATTAAAGATCTAAGTGTTGATGATAGAAAGAAATATAAAAATGAAAAGATGATGATTAGTCTATTGAATCAAGCTATGAAGGAAGATATCTTGGTTTTATTGCAACACAATGGAAGTGCATACTCTATCTGGAAAGCATTAAAATCAAAGTTTGTTGGAAGTAAAGAGATGATCAAGAACAAAAAATCACTTTTGAAAAAGGAATTTGATCTATTTTGTGGTTTGAGAACTGAGAGCACCAAGCAGATTATTGAAAGATACTGCAATCTGTTAGTCCAAATGAAGAGAGTGAGCATCACAAAAGATAATGAAAAGTTGATAGAAAAGTTGGCTGATGCATTGCCACATGAAACTTGGGGCACATATCTCATGATGTTGAGAAATAAGAAAGATTTTAGTAATTTGACACTGAACAAATTCATTGAAAAGATTGAAGCTCAAGAGATGGAACAAAGAAAGATTTCAAGAATGAAAGATTTTGATGGTGAACAAGATATAGGTCTTTATTACAAAGGAGGTATTAGTGATAAGACAAACATGTCACCAAAGGTTGAGACTGCCTTCAATGCTAAAAGTTCGTCTGGAGGGTTATCTAAAGGATCAAACAGTAAAGCTGAATTTTCTTAATATCCATCATTTGATCCAAATTTTTCAACGACAAAGAATGGAAAGAGATTACAATGCAACATTGTTTTGAATCTTGAAAACGGTGAAAATTTCTCGGAAGAGGTTGCAAAAGGTCACATGTCGTTGTTGGGAACTGTATTAGAATCATATGAAAGTTTAGTTGCAGGAAAGATCGGGAATCCAATGTTGACAAAAGAGGATTACGATCTGATTGATGCTGAGGAGATGGAATTGATGGATATAAAGTGGTGTTTGGCGAGTGTTTAGAGAAGAGCCGAAAAGTTTAAACAAATTACGGGAAGAGATGATTTCCGTGATGCAAATGTTTCTACTTTAGGTTTTGATAAATCTAAAGTTACTTGTTTTCGTTGCAAGGAAAAAGGACACTTCAAGAGGGAGTGCACAAATCACAAAGCAAGTGGAGCTCAAAATCCGTTCAACAACAATGATTATTATCGGAAAGCAATTTATCATCAAGTTTCTCAACAATCATATCAACAACAGCCATAAACTGCTCATGCCAGGAAGGAGATTGAAGAGTCATCAAAGAAAGCTTATTTGATGAGCAAAATAATTGATCAAGATGATGAAAAATTACCAGAAGGGTTTAGCTGGGCAAATTTCAGTTGGGATGATTTTGATCCTAACAAAACCTCAAATCATAAAGCTTTTGCTGCTCGAGTTGTTGAAGACAGTGATAATGATGATGATTATTATGCAAGGAAAATGAAAGAGCATTTAAAATTGATGGAGGAGAGTTACAGTGATGATGGAAAAGTTAAAAAGAAAAAGAAGAAAGTTAAAAAACCCGTTAGCAGTGATGATGAAGAAGTACAAGTGATAAGGAAAAAGGTTAAAGACATTCCAGTTTTCACATTTGAAGCTGAAGCTGATGCACAAAAGATTCCGGTGATATGTGAAAACTGTGAAGCAGTGAAGAAGCAAAATAGTACTTTGATTTATAACATGAACAGTTTGAAAGAATCTTACGATGTCTTGAATAAAGCCAGGAATCAGTACAATCAGTCAAGCAGTGAGCAAGCAACAGCAATGAAGACACTTCAAGGAGCTTTAATGACAAAGTAGAAAGTTGTCAACAATTACATTGAAAAATGTGCTGTGCTTGAGCAGAAATTGGAAACTCAAAGGATTGAAACAGAAAGAGTTAATAGATTGTTAAAAAGTTACTCACGTACTTCTTATGTTATTGACAGGATTTATCCAACCGTTGAAGGCATGAAGGCATTTGATGAAGATGAAGTATCTGACGACAAGAGTTCTGAAAAGAAGAAGGATACTGAAATGAAGATTTCTGGTAAGAAACAAGATGCCAGTAACAACAAGTGTCCACCCCCGCTTGAAAATAGATATTCTCCTAGAAATCCAAATTCAGAAAGAGTAAAAAAGGCAACCAATTTAGTGTGGGAATCTGAACCATCAGATAATTTGCCCGACAACATTGATGTCACTTTTACTTCGTCTGATACTGATCATGAGTCCGAGTTAATAAAGAAAGTGTTCGATCAGGTGTTGGATAAAGATGAAACCGAGGAGTCAAAGTCGGAGTCAAAGTCTGAAACGTCAAGTCCAACAGTCAAAAAGGAGAAACGGGTTTACAATAAAGAGTTTTTGTTATCAAAATCTAATTTGAATGACGAACCAATCAAAGTGGCATATACTTTGAATGATTCTGACAAATTATATTCCGATGAAGAATTTCCAATAAGAGGTGTTAAAACTGAAATGATTAAAAAGGTTTTCAAACTAACAGAAATTAATATTTCTGAAATAAAAGATGAAAATCTTTCTGAAAAACAAAACCTTACACCTCAAGAGTCCTACAACGGTTAAACAAGAAAAAGGGTTACAGTTCTGGTTCTGGTTTTCAAAAGAAACCAAACCATAACGGTAATTTCAAAAGAAAAGGACTTGGATTTATTCCACCGAAAAATCATAAAAATGAGAAAACTTATAAAACCAAAACCGTGTTTGTTGCATGAATATCATCTGAAGAAGAAAAAGAGCAGTTATTCAGGAATCAATCAAACAAAGAATTCCTTGCAAAGAAGCAAGAGGAAATGGAGAAAAATGTTGCTCAGAAAAAGGAAACGAGAACCTGTTTTCAATGCAAAACAATTGGTCATATTGCCAGGAAACTGTCCAAAGCCAATCAAACCAAAACAGGGAGTTTCTTTTAAACTGAAAGAAAAGATGGTTGAAAATGAACCACCAACCAAACAATTCAAAGTTTTCAAAAATTCAAAGTTTGAAGTTGGTGAATGTTCAACAAGGTTTTACAAGAGAAAAGCAAATCTTGACAAACACAAGTGGGTTGTTAAGAAATCTGATGATAGTTCTAGCAATGATTCTGATTCGTCAAAATCAGAGGAGCTATTTTCTGGCGATGATTCTGATTCAACAAAGTCAGAGGAGCTACGTGTTGATTTAAAAGATGAAAAATCAGTTCCTCCAATGGATGATGTCAATTTTCCACCATTGAAGGCTGAGAATTTTAAATAAAAAGTTGAAAAAGCCTTTAACCCCACAGTTCAAAATATTTTTGGAAAAAATGGTTGACGGGAAAGTCAAAGGGGTAAAGGAATTTTATGAGAAGAAGATGAAAGGAAAGAAACCAGGTGAGAATGGGTTGTCCCAGGTTTGTGACTGGGATGGAACCTATTATTATGATTAAACTCTGGACTTGCCGGAGCTCCTAGGTTGGTAATAGTGGAGCAGGAATCGGCATCTTTCTTGAGAAAGTCACATTTGTGATTTTTCGACCTACAAGTGGTAAATCAGGGACATTAAGTTGTACTTGATTTTCTACAAGTGATATTTGTTGATTGAACTTAAAATTGTTAAATATTTCAAGGGGTTAAAGATGAACAAGGTGATGAATTGATCCCCTAACCTACAAGTGGTTTTATAAAATCGACAAATCTTATTTTCCGGAAAAACCATTTTAATTAAAACAAACTTAAGTGTTTTGAAATCATAATGGGAAAATAGTTTGTTGTGAGGGGGAGTTCTGATTGTTTATGCCAAGTGGATGGCGAATTGAAGCAATTCACAACAGTTGTCATGTTACTTGTACAGTTTGTTTTCAAATTTCCTTTAAATGATTTTGCATTTTAGGGGGAGTAAGAATTTTCAAAAAATCCAAAAACATTTGAAAATTTGCAAAATCAAAAACATGATAAAATCAAAAATGAGTTTTGTTGAAGAAAAGAGGAAATGATAGTACATCAGTGGACATTCAAAACATGCTAAAGAATTGGAAAGTCAAAATGTGATAAACGGTCTCACTGATGATGTGCCAGTAGGTTTTTGCTCATTTAGTAGATTGTGTCGAGATATAAACCTAAATTTCAAACTTACTTATATCATGGGGAACATCTCTCGGATATATGGGTAACCCCCGAAATCTTGTTTGAAAGGTCCCTCTTTCTGAGATACTAGGTCTTTATGCTTAGTGATATTTGGGGTATTATCCCAGGACTTCTGATTTTGCGAAAGCAATGGCCTAGTCCCCGGAGAATACTTTATGCTTGCTTGAAATATAGCCCACCCTCAGCATAAAAATGATGAAACATTGCAAAATGCTAATCATGTGCTGTTGAAGAAAAGATTCTCTAAAGGGAACACACCAAAAGTCGAAGCCGTCATCTCTCTGATTTTGCGGAAGCAATAGCCTGAGCTCTCACGGCCCTCGCATTTAACCCCTTACAGATATCATCTAGGTATACTCACCTGTAAGACTGAATATTGGGATCTGGATACGGGAGTATATTCTGAGGTGGGACACGCGAATAAGTTTAAGTGCTTAAAACATTAATCTCGTATCTCGAAACAATTGAAATTTGTGTAGAAATTTAAGTGGATCGGTATACTGACAATCTAAGTGAATTGGTTAGAACTTAACATGTTTAAAAGCTTAACGGTGTTAGTGATTTGTCTCAAAAACTGATATGATCCTCTTACACAAACTCACAAAAATATTGTTTGTAAAATTTTTTTACAGCTTTTACTTTAATATCAAAAATTTCAAAAAGGTTTTAAGTGTGTTTTAGCATAAATTTTGAAAAATCCAAAAAGATTTTCGACAACTGATGTTGGAAAGCTGAATTTCAAAATTCCGAGTGCTAAACATGATGAACAGGTTTGGGAAAGTTTGTGTGAAGAAATTCTTACAAGTGATTTTCAATGAATAAAATTTTGAATGTTTGTTTATAAGTGGTCATCAGAAATTTTTAAATGATAAATCATTCTATTTCTGTTTGAGATTTCTAAATTTGTCAAAGTTAAATTTGAGAAATTTACTTTGAGGTAGAGAATGTGCAGGAATGAAGATTGGCTAGAGCTAGGTTATAATTTCTTAGGATTTTGTGGTTACAATGAGCTAGGTCATGATCTTGAACATGTGAAAGCCAGACTGCGATCTCAAGTACAATTTAAGGGGGAGTCTGAAGTTGTAAGAGCCAGCCACAAATCTTGGGATAGAAGATTGTAGAGCCAAGTTCAGATCCTGATGTTCATACAAGATGATGTTGCTGATGAACTTAAGGAATCAAGAGATCTGATCAAGAGAATTAGAGAGAGATTAAAGCCAGGTCGAGATTATGGAGATGAGAAGAAGACAGAGATTGAAGATGTTTTACATTGTTAGATATTTCGGGAGAAGTCGAGAAGACTGATAAAGACTGAAGATTGAAGACTCGACACTGAAGACTCGTCAACATTCGAGGGGGAGTCTGTTGGTGCATGCGTCTATCGAATTCGTCTTGTATCGAGTCTTGTATTGTATTAGATAGATCAGGGCACGCAAAGCGAGAAAAATAGGCTAGAAGGTAATTTCGCACGAAATTACAAAGTGGTAATTTCGCTTGGTAATTTTGCACGGAATTGTAATTCCGTGTGAGTGTGATTTCGTTTGGGGAATTCCGTGCGAAATTAGACATCCTATATATAGAGGTTGTGTCTGTGTCATTTGTCACGAAATTAACTTTCCGGTTTCAGTACCGAAGTACTGCCGAAGTGTCGACTCGCTGTAATTCTTTGTCAAATCAATCATAAGACAGTTTAAAGTGTATATCTTGCTGAATTGAACTTGATACGTTTGTTTCCGCCTCTCGTATTGAGAAAAACTCTTCTGATCGACTCGTTTGGGTCAGAAAATGATCCTACAGTGTAGATTGATTTGTTGTTGATTGTGTTGATTTACAAAAGAAAATGATATGCCTTGAAGGCATGGAAACCTCCATTTTTAGGGGAAACTATGGCAAAATTTTTCTAAAAATTAAACACTTAGAGAAATATTTTTAAACAAATATTTACAAGTGTATTTTTAACCATGAATTTTCATAAAAAGTTTGCCATAAATTTTGTACAAAAATTATAAATATTGGAGATTGGTTTTTATAAATAAAAGTGACTAAATATGTATTTAGGAAATATATATTTAGAAGTCACCATGTGTGTGATTACTTGTATATTATGTGTATTAGTTATATTATTTTAGGACTTGAAATAATATAACTCATCAAAATACCAAAAATTACAATCCAAAATATTACCAAAATTCCAAGAGAATAAATATACAAATTATACCCACAATATTGGAGAAACCGAACAAAGGAATATAACTTACAAAATATTCCGGAAAATTTATTCGTAAGTATATTTTGGTAATAAGTATTTTGGACACCAAGAGAATAAAAATATGATTTTTACAATTATTACACAATTATATCATATTTTTGACAAAGAGAAAATATATTATTTTTGAAAAAGAAGACATATATATTTTCTTGGGATTATTAGAAGATGTATTATTTTTGGAAGAAAATATATTTTCTCAAACAAACATGAAATACATTATTTTTGGGAGAAAATGTATTTTCTTAAATAAACTTGAAATATATTATTTTTGGATGAAAAATGGATTTATTTATATATATTTTCTAAGTCAGAATTGGAAATATATTATTTTTGAGACTTGTATGAGAATTATAGATATTTTTGCCAAGGGAAAAGTTATGAATAAGTTTTCTAAGTAATATTTCTCAAAATATATATTTTGGAAGTATATATTAATGTATTTTTATTAAATATATTATTCCGGAAAAGTTAATACAAAATTAAGTATAAGAATACTTAACAATTACAAAAAAATACGTATTCTCGTACGTATGGACACACATCGGAATACACCACCGATACTTAACAATTATAAGAATACGAATACTAATACACCCATCCTTGGGGAAATATTCACGTATAAATACATAAAGGTGTGAGGTTAAAATATATTATTTTAACTATTATTCCGAAATTTAATAAATATAATTTAAGTTAAAATATTTACAATTTTAACAAATAATTATATAACTTGGAATAATATTAAAGACACAATGAAATGTAACTCAAAGACACGAATTAATACTAAGTCAAGGCACGAACCACTCGTCTAATATACCGTAGTACGTTGTAGGTAGTCGTGTAATCCAGAAAGGACTTTGAGTTACAGTCGGATTCGAAGAACGTAAATCTGTGAGTTCATGTCCACCTTTTCTTTTAACTGTTTTTTTTATTTATAACTTCGGGGGTGAATTACATGTTACAAAATGTTTACAAACGATTACGATTGGTATGGTTAGCTAAGGAATATACTGTTAGATCATATGAATGGGTATGCGCACTCTAAAGACCATTAATCCTCGTAGTAGGACGAGGGACATGAGTGATAGATCTATTTGGGTGTAGCGAGCCCACACCCATGTGGACCGGGGTTTGGTCCATGAGGTGACTATGTCTTCAAACTGAAGCCCGGTGCAAAATCTTCTAGGTTTGAGCCTTCCTACGCCATTGCACACATGTTAATGGCCTTGCAAACCATTAATGATCCGTTTCCTTGTTTGCTTTCAAACCAGAGTTTACAATTACATACTTACCTATAATGATTACAAAGTTTATTCGAGCTCACACACTAAACACATGAACTCGCTCAACTTTTGTTGATGTTTTCAAACTACAGGTATTTCAGGAAACTAAGTATGGATCTGGCGAGCATTGCAGTTTTCGAGTGTTGTTTGGAATAAAAGATGTCATCCGGTGTCGAATGGTTTGGAGTGTGTATCCTATCCTGGATAGGTTACATATTCCAAAGCCTAGTTTTCATTAGTGCCTTTTGTGTAGTCCTTATGGAACTTAAAACTTGTTGTATTCTGAACGCGAAGTCTGTGTTTTGGTATTTAAAACAATGTAGCATGTAATGTTTTTAAAACTATCTATGGATGAACATCTTGGTTTTATCATATAGTTGTTTGTTATTGTCACACCCTCAATCCACGTGCGGAGTACTACCGCGAGGCGTGTGATTGACCAGGATCCAGCCACCAATTATACTGACCATTCGATTAATAATAGTAATAATGTTCACCAACCACAGGGGTTAGTACATATCATAATTAAAGTTCAAATAGTAGTTTAAGTAAGTAGCGGAAGCATAGGCAACCCAGTTCAACAAAGTTCATAGTTTTAAGTTTATTATAGAACCCAACACACGGGTTAAGACGACCACTACACATCCCCAAGCTGCAAGCTCCTGATTCACTGGGTACCTGCAAAGCATGCAGTAGGGTATCAACATAATGTTGGCGAGTTCACGAGTTTGTCCAGTTTTTAATTCCAAAAACTTGTTTCAACAGTTAATTTACTCATTTATACCATGCCAAGGGGAACTACCCCTTAAGTAAGCTACTAAACTGGTTTTACAATACCGAATACTATGCGACCGTACGTTTCCGTAGAGTGCCCCGTTTGTCAATGTTCTATCATCATTGACGGTTTGCCAGAGTCTATTAGTTCACTCCCGATCCCATACGCGGGCACGGTGTGAGGCTGGTGAGACATAAATAGCGCTATCAACTAATAACCCGTTCGCCTGGCCCCAGCGACTAATCGGTATTAAGTAGTAGGGACTTGAGTGATATAGTTTCGTTTAGCTTTGCTTGTTGCATCCAACATAAATAGTAATTAACTAAGGGTCCCGCATAAGGGGAGAAAAGTAGGTTTGTATCCCTTTCAAGGGGATAGCATTGTTTTAAGTTCCGTTTCCCAACCACCGGGAACACATGCTTTAAAAGTTGTGAACTCACCTTGGGTTGCTCGGCAGATTAGTTTACTTGGTCAAGCACGCTGGTCACCACGTCCTAACATGGTTACCAGTATGGGTCAGGTTTGGGTACAGAGAGGTCACGTATGCTTTACACATAACTAACACATAGCATGCATAACAATTATCCATTAAGTTATTGGGCCGGTACTATCATTTAATCAGTTAAACAGCAGCTAGCACATAGTCCAGTTAATCATGCAGCCCAATCATGTCAATACACATTGTGGCCCCATAACTAAGGTAGGCAGCCCAGTCGAGACCAGGTGGTCTCGACTTGAAAGCACGAGGTCTCGAGTCGCAACCAGCGGGTCTCGAATAGTTATTGTTTAACTCGAAATCATGCAGGTCTCGAGTCCCATCTCGAGTACAGATCAGGGGGTCTCGACTCGAGAACATGCCCGTCTCGAGTTCCTGAAGCTTAACTGTTGATCTCGAGTTGTTGATTCATGGTCTCGAGTCGCAATCACTGCGGTCTCGAGTTGTCACTTAGATGGTCTCGAGTCGAGACCGGGGGTCTCGAGTCGAGACCGGGGGTCTCGACTTGCACACCTGATGACAGAATCCTTTTAGAACACCTTCCAGCATTTGTACTATCCAATAGAATTGCAATATCATGATCCTATGTACTAACCAATCAAATATCACAAACATGTTTCCTTGTCTAATTCTCAATCAAAACAGATCAAACATAACATTTTCAAATATTTTTCATGATCTTCAAGTAGTTTTTCAGTTTTTATATTCAATCAATCTTGTTCATCCTACACATACTCATGCATTCTATGAACAAGAATCATAACACGTAAGCTAGATATCATGGCCATCTTGCAAACCATCACCGAATTATCCTTACACTTTCTAGAATGAATCCATCGTTCAAAACACACTAGCTTATCCATATCGTTCAATGTTTTAAATCATTCATTCGGTTTACAAGAAGCACATTGTTCATCAACAAGTTGCATGTCACGGTTCACCCATCATTCATCATTTAAACATTCAAAACAACAAATACTTATTATTCTACACATTCATTTCCATAACACAAAATCTATCATTAAACTAATCACACTAATCATCTAGCCATTTAACTCATCTATCCTCTTAAAACATGTATATCACTCATCAAGCACACATTTTTGTCATCCATTGCCAACTATAATAAAGGGAGCAACTAACCGATTCAAGTGTGGGTACAAGGGTGTGAATTAGTGAAGAATGAAGCTTCTAATCGGTGTGTGTGAGCTGATCCGAGACCTCCGATGGCTGCCGGTTCGAACCCGAGAGGTGGAGAGGAGGTGATGTTGTTAGGGTTTTTGTGAGAGAAAGTAGGAGAGTGTGGGAGTGAGTGTGAGGGAATGTTTGGGGATTTGTGCTAATGATGGAGTCTCTAAAATAGGGAGATGTTGGCTTACGTGGGGGTTTTATACCCGTTCTAAGGTAGGTGCACCCTAATGGGTTTCCGAGTGGGCTCAAGGGTGTGTGTGGCCCAACTGTTGTGGGTCACTCGAGACCGAGTGGTCTCGAGTCGTGTCCTTGGGGTCTCAGCTCATGTATATACACATATACATATATACATATGTTACACGTAACTTAATACAAGGATCACATAGCACACCAAGATAATTCATAAACTTTCATTTAAAATGTACGTACTCATAATGTTAATACAAGAAGGTTGCTCGGGAAAACCTAGAGTGTCACATTATCCCCAAGTTTTAAGAACTTTCGTCCTGAAAGTTAAAGTGCAGCCACTGACAAGCTAGTATAAGTGAGAACGTTTCAACGGGGTGTCAAATCATCCCCCCGTTAGTTTGGAATTTTGTCCTGAAATTCTGATGTAGCTTCCGTGCTGGGAGTTTTGTCTGGGAACAACTGGGGATATTTGCGCTTCATCTGGTCCTCCCGCTACCAGGTAAACTCTGGGCCACGGCGCGAGTTCCAACGAACTCGTACGATAGGTATCTGCCTACGTTTGTGGTTCTTGATCTCTCGATCCGTAATCTCAATCGGTTCCTCAATAAAGTGTAGCTGATCGTCAAAAGTGAGTTCCTTGAAAGGAATTTTGAGTGTTTCGTCTGACAGGCACTACTTCAGATTAGACACGTGAAAGACGTTGTGCACCGCGCTCAGCTCCTCATGCAGTTTCAACCTGTAAGCCACCTTACCGACCTTATCGGTAATTTCGAATGGTCCGACATATCGCGGATTAAGTTTGCCCTGTTTACCAAAATGAACCACGCCCTTCTAGGGTGAAACTTTTAGTAGAACCCGGTCCCCGACCTGGAATTCTAACGGTTTCCTACGCTTATCAGCGTAGCTTTTCTGACGGTCACGAGCTGCCGCCATGCGTTGTCTGATCTGGGTAATCTTTTCCGTAGTCTCGACTACAAGTTTCGGGCCAGTAATTTGGCTTTCGCCAACTTCTGCCCAACACAGAGGTGATTGGCATTTACGACCGTACAATGCCTCAAAGGGTGCTGCCTGAATGCTGGTGTGGTAGCTGTTGTTGTAGGAGAACTCTACCAATGGTAAATGTCATTCCCACCCGTTTCCAAAATCAATAACGCATACTCTCAGCATGTCTTCAAGCGTTTGGATGGTACGTTTCGTTTGACCATCAGTCTGTGGGTGGTAAGTAGTGCTCATATCCAGACGTGAGCCAAAAGATCTATGGGTAGCTTGCCATAACTCGGATGTAAAATGTGGGTCGCGATCAGAAATGATAGAGATTGGCACCCCGTGCCTAGCTACTATTTCCTTCAAATAGATTGCAGCAACTTTCGAATACTTATCTGTTTCTTTGATCGCGAGGAAATGTGCAGACTTGGTTAAGCGGTCCACAATGACCCAAATGGTGTCGTTCCCGCCTTGGGATCTTGGTAAGCCGGTTACGAAATCCATGAAATTTGCTCCCATTTCCATGTTGGTGGTTCTAGCTGTTGCAGTAAGCCTGACGCCTTCTGGTATTCGATCTTGACCCTAGCACAGGTCAAACATTTGCTAACGTACTTAGCAATGAGAACTTTCATGTTAGGCCACCAATATAGAATCTTGAGGTCGTAATACATTTTATCAGCACCAGGATGTATCGATTAGCGTGACTTATGCGCTTCGTCCATCACAAGTTCTTGGAGATTTCCATAAGATGTAATCCAAATGCGACCAGTGACGTAGCGAATACCGTCGTCCTTGAGTTCCAACCGTTTCTCCATACCCTACAGGGATTCATCTAGAAGGTTTTCTTCCTTAAGTGCTTCATCTTGAGCATTGCGAATCTGACTAGGGAGGTTCGAGTGGATAGTGAGCTGCAAAGCACGAACACGCTTAGGTTTGGTTTCCTTCCTGCTGAGGGAGTCGGCCACCACACTGGTCTTGCCTGGATGATACTTGATCGCGCATTCGTAATCGTTAAGGAGTTCTAACCATCTGCTTTGTCTCATGTTCAACTCATTCTCTTCCAAAATATGCTGGAGACTCTTGTGATCGGTGTAAATTGTGCACTTGGTACCGTACAAGTAATGCCTCCAAATCTTTAGTGCAAAAACGACCGCTCCGAGTTCCAAGTCGTGCGTCGTGTAGTTCCTCTCGTGAATCTTGAGCTGTCGAGAGGCATAGGCGATAACTTTCCCGCGTTGCATCAACACGCAACCGAGCCCATGAATAGATGCGTCGCAGTAGACCACAAAGTCGTCGGTACCTTCAGGTAACGAGAGAATAGGAGCACTACAGAGGTTATCCTTTAGCTTCTGAAAAGCAGACTCCTGAGCATCATTCCATCTGTAAGCGATACCCTTCTGGGTGAGAGTCGTGAGGGGTTGAGCAATCTTCGAAAATCCCTTGATGAATCTGTCACACCCTGGCTTTGCGGAAGCGTGGTTAATTTTGGTGTGACTTCTTAATACCATAGCTTAACCATAACAAGCTATATGAATTTAAAAACCATGCAAGTCATCCATTAAGTTTTGAAAATCAAACACATTACCATTGTTTTAACATACAACCATAACCTTGTTCAGTAGACATTACAACTTATAACATAACATAAACGTGGTTTAAGGACTGTGTCTTGTCCAGGAAAGAGACACATCCCCTAAACCCTGATGACTCCATGACAAGTGCAGCGGAAAACGTTCCATACCGTGCCAGATCCGTTTAATTTCCTGAAATACATGTGAGTTGAAAAATCAACAATAATGTTGAGCGAGTTCATGTGTAAGTGAGTATGTAAAACACTTTGTGAGTATAAAAATAGTTGTGGTATGTAGCAGTGTAAGAGGACTTGTGATCACCAATGGTTTGCAAGGCCACTGACATATGTGAAGTGCAAATAGGGAGACTCAAACCTAGCAGATTTCGCCACGGCAAAGTATGTGGACAAAGTCACCCCACGGTCCGTTTCTAGTTTGGCCGGGGGCTGGGCTCGCTACACCCAGATAGATCTACCGCTCCTGTCCCTCGGTCCCTCCATGAGGACTAATGGCCCCATGTTGTTCCTATCCACTCACATGATCGTATAACACCTCCTTACGTTAAACATACCGTTGTAAAGTACTCGTAAATCATAGTAACATGTATTTCACCCCCGCAGTTAAGTAAACTGAAAACAGTTAGAGAAAAGGGGGACATGAACTCACAGTGAATGCGCGTCTCTACCAAGTGTCTCCAATACAGTAAGCTGTGCAACGACCTACAAGTGCTAATTCTATTAGACGGACGGCCGTGCTTTAGCTTTATAGTTTAAGTCTTTGGGAAATAGTTAGACAACTATTTCGTGTTTATGTTCCGTATACACTTGGTAGTTATTCTTCTTCCCAAGGATGGGGGATACAATACATGTGCGTAAGTTACGTTTTATCAATCTTGTGGTAATGTAATTACCGGTGTAACTTATATGTTTGTGGGAGCGTTCGTAAAGTTTTGGAATCATTAACGCTTGTAAATATTATTTTCACTCTAAAATAATATTTATGTTTTTCACAAAATAATCATAAACAGTGTTGTGACAAATATATTTATCACGTTAATCTTTGTGAAAACCCCACCTCCGAATATTTAGTAAAATATAGTGCCGGCGAAATTTATGTTTTGAAAATATGTCCAAAAATAGTTCTAACACTTGTTGTGTAAATAATTCTAAGTGTTAGGTTTTTAGAAAATTTCGCCAGAGTTTCCTCTGTAACTGGAGGTGGCCACGCTTTCAAGCGTATCATTTTCTTTTAACAAATCAATTCAACAACTTCTTTATTCAATCAACAATTTCCGACACATCAAACTAGTCGACAAGTATGTAAATCGCATAATCGCATGAACTTGCAGTTTTTCCGAATCTATAGTGTAAATCCCCTTTATATATGTAGATCTTTATATAAAGTAACTTTGATCTTGTAAAAACCCCGTGTTTAGAGAAATCCGTCTTTACAACTTCTAGTAACAAGTGACAAATTTACTTCTTTGTCGGATCTGTTTGTTTCACAAGTGTTTACACACTTGTGGTTTATAAAACCATATTTATTAGTGTAAGATCCTTTCTTTAAAATACATGGTTTCTTAAATGTGTGGTTCTTTGAAGATACCACTTGCGGATACGTAGATCCGCTAGTTTTAAACACCATTTTACCGGTTAAATCACTTTTTCACATGTAAAATATTTTCACACAAGTTCATGTATCTTGTGTGGTAGAGTTTCGCCTTTAACCCTTGTATTTAGTCAAAAACGAGCTTATGTGAAGATACATGATCTTACAAAGTCGGGTTAAACGGAGATCCGAGCTACCACATCATAGATCGGGTCTAGATAAACACAAATTCCAATTACTACATCTTTTACACAAGTTACTAGCTATTAACCACCACTTTTAGTATTTTTAGTAGACTTTTGATCATCATCTTTCATTTTAACGAGATTCAACCGTCATAATTTCTTTTAACCACTTTAGATGAGTGTAAAAACAAGTTTTAAATGATATACCTCTAGCTCAAGGCTAGGGAAGATTCTTGACGAAAAGTGGGTGGATAAAAGCTAACGGTGGAGGTCCTTCGTGTTCCGCTTGCTCCGAGACTCCTAATACGCGATCTTTATCACTTGTATGATGATGGAATGCAAGATCAAGGACCGAAAATATGAGGAGAGTAAGAGGGGTGTTCGGCCGAGAATGAAAGGGAGCAAGAGAGAGTTTTTGGTGAGTGGTGTTTTGGTGATAATGCTCATGTGTTCAAGTGTTATTTTATAGGCAAACTTTAGGTGTTATTATCCCATGGATAATGTGTCATCAAGATAACCAACATCCAAGATTAACAAGATCATGCAAGGTACAAGTATGTCCCCCTAGGGGACCGAAATCGTAAGGGGGGGGGGGTTATTTGGTTAGTTTGTAACTAATCTCCAAGTATTAGTTAGGTTATTAGGATTTTAGTATTAGTTACTAGAGTGTTATGTATTAACACGGGTGTTAGGGTATACGGGGACCCTAACTGGCTCAGAAAAATATAAATAGTGAAAATAGTAATATTTTCATGTTCCGGGTAAAGTCCGGGTGTCCAGTTGGATAGTAATCCGTTAAAGTGTTACAAAAGCTTTAAAGTGTCGTTATTGTTATTTTTAGTGACACAATTTGTTTTCCCGACACTGTAGAAAGTGTCTAGTGATATTTTTCCCATATTTTGGCACTTTACTAGTCAGCTAGAAGCTGGTTAAATTATTAAAGTGCTGTGTTTTGTACTTAAAGTACGTTTTAGGCACATCCGAAACAGTGTATCTTATCCCTAGAGACGCGGTAACACAACCCTTATATCCCTACACTCACTACCAGTGTAGCCAAAATATATGAGGCTCTTAACAGGCCTTAGAGGCAGTGTCTGCCTGATGCTGGTCATATCAGCATGTTTGCCGTGTATCCGTTTCGTGCTACTGTGCTTTTTGTGCATCATGTGTGTCACTAGGGTTCAGTATGTAATTAATGTAGTGACAGCAAATAAAGTATGATGCAAGTAAGTGCATGTATCAGTATGCAGGTAGCAGTTTATCAGCTAGTTCAAACAAGCACAGTAATCAAGTAGTAATTAATCATTAATTAAGTTGTACGGATACCTGGTTTAGTGCGGGTTGTCACATTCTCCCCCCGTTAAATAAATTTCGTCCCGAAATTTAAGTTCTGCTTGTAGATGCAGAGTTCTTAGGAAATAGGTGGGGGTATTTCTCTTTCATCCGGTCCTCACGTTCCCAGGTGTATTCAGGACCATGTCTGGCATTCCAATCCGTGACCTCAACAGGTTCTTCAACGAAGTGGAGCGTGTCGTCAATATGAATCTCGTCGATAGGAATGGCAACGTCAACTTGAGTTGGACTTTTCTTTAGATTGGATACATGAAATGTATCGTGAACACCATTCAGTTCAGCAGGTAGTTCCAACTTGTATGCTACTGTCCCAATTCTTTCCAGAATTCTGAAAGGACCAATGTAGCGCGGATTTAACTTCCCACGCTTTCCAAAGCGTGCCACCCCTTTCCAGGGTGATACCCTCAGTAAAACCATTTCTCCAACTTGAAAATCCACATGCTTTCGGTTTGGATCCGCGTAGGCCTTTTGTCTGTGGCGAGCTGCTTCGATGCGTTTAAGTATTTGCGCGATTTTGTCTGTCGTCTCTTGGACGATCTCGGGACCAGCAAGCTGCCTATCACCCGCGTCAGACCAACATAGTGGTGATCGGCACTTGCGTCTGTATAGGGCCTCAAATGGCGCGACACCAATACTGGTGTGGTAGCTGTTGTTGTATGAAAATTCGACCAAAGGTAAGTGTTTATCCCAGCTACCGCCTAAATCCATAACACATGCCCTCAGCATGTCTTCCAAAGTTTGTATCGTTCGCTCGCTCTGGCCGTCAGTTTGCGGATGGAACGCAGTGCTCAGATTTAATTGTGAGCCAAAAGATTCTTGGAAGGATTGCCATATCCTTGACACAAACCTTCCGTCTCTATCAGAGATGATCGAGAGAGGTACTCCATGACGTGCTACGATCTCTCTCAAGTAAATTTCCGCAAGTTTACTAGTACTGTCTTTCTCCTTGATTGGCAGAAAGTGTGCGGACTTTGTTAGGCGGTCAACAATCACCCAAATCATATCATGGCCTCTTGGCGTTCTTGGCAGTTTTGTCACAAAATCCATTGAGATTTGTTCCCATTTCCACTTGGGAATCTCAGGTTGTTGCAGAAGTCCCGAAGGCTTCTGGTATTCCGCCTTGACCTTAGCGCACGTTAAACATTTGCTCACGTAAACAGCAACGTCGCCTTTCATCCTAGGCCACCAATAGTAATCTTTGAGATCCTGGTACATCTTATCCGATCCAGGGTGGATAGAGTACCGTGACTTATGCGCTTCGTCGAAAATAACTTCCCTTAATCCACCAAACAGAGGAACCCAAATTCTTTTCTCAAAACATAACGTCCCTTCCTCGTTTGGTACCAAAAGCTTCTCCATTCCACGGAGATATTCTTCCTCAAGGTTTCCCTCCTTGAGAGCTTCCTTTTGTGCAGCACGAATGCGCAAGGAAAGATCGGTTCGTATAATCATTTCCAAAGCTCTAACCCTTATGGGCTTGATTCTTTCTTTACGACTTAGGGCATCGGCAACTACATTCGCCTTCCCTGGGTGATACTTTATCTCGCAGTCGTAGTCGTTTAACAATTCAACCCATCGTCTTTGCCTCATATTCAACTCCTTCTGGTTGAATATGTGTTGTAGGCTTTTGTGATCTGTGAAGATTGTGCACTTCGTACCATACAGGTAGTGTCTCCAGATCTTTAAAGCAAAAACCACTGCGCCAAGCTCTAAATCGTGTGTGGTATAATTCTTTTCGTGCACTTTCAGTTGGCGTGATGCGTAAGCAATGACCTTTTGGCGTTGCATCAACACACAACCCAATCCTTGACGCGATGCGTCGCAGTATACCACAAAGTCATCAGTACCTTCTGGTAGAGCTAAGATTGGCGCGTTACAAAGCTTACCCTTTAATATCTGAAACGCTTCGTCCTGTTTGATTCCCTAATCAAACGTCTTGTCTTTCTGCGTGAGGAGCGTCAAAGGTTGAGCGATTTTCGAGAAATCCTCGATGAACCTTCGATAGTAGCCAGCCAAACCCAAGAATTGCCGAATCTCGGTTGGTGTCCTTGGCGTTTCCCAATCCTTGATCGCCTCGATCTTTGTGGGATCAACATGAATTCCATCCCCATTAACCACATGTCCAAGAAACTGGACTTCGCGTAGCCAAAACTCGCACTTGGAGAATTTGGCGTACAGCTGTTCCTTCTTTAGCAGCTCCAATATGGTTCTAAGATGCTGCTCGTGTTCAGCCTTCGTCTTTGAGTAAATCAGGATGTCTTCGATGAATACAATCACGAACTTGTCTAAGTATGGCTTGCAAACCCTATTCATCAAGTCCATAAAGACTGCAGGTGCGTTTGTCAAACCAAATGGCATAACGAGGAACTCGTAGTGTCCATAACGAGTTCGGAAGGCTGTTTTCGGGATACTTTCCTCCTGTATCCTTAGTTGATGGTATCCAGATCGAAGATCGATCTTAGAGTAACAGCTTGAACCTTGAAGTTGATCAAACAGATCATCAATTCTTGGCAGTGGATACCTGTTCTTGATCGTCAGCTTGTTCAATTCTCTGTAGTCAATACACATGCGGAAACTTCCGTCCTTCTTCTTGACAAACAAGACCGGAGCTCCCCAAGGCGAGAAGCTTGGTCGGATAAAACCCTTGTCTAACAACTCTTGAAGTTGCGTCGACAATTCCTGCATCTCAGACGGAGCAAGTCTGTATGGTGCCTTAGCCACAGGCGCGGCGCCTGGAACTAAGTCAATGTGAAACTCCACTTGCCTCTGAGGTGGCAGTCCGGGTAAGTCTTCTGGGAAGACTTCGGGATACTCCCTTACGACAGGGATGTCTTCGATCCTTGGCTCGGCAGCCTTCTTGTCTACGATGTGTACCAGAAAAGCAACACATCCTTTCTGTAAACACTTCCTTGCTTTCAAGCAGCTGATAAATCTTAGCGGCGTGTCACGCTTCTCTCCGTGAACCACAATTGTCTCACCATCATCAGTTGGGATACGAACAACTTTCTCGTGACATACTATCTCAGCCTTGTTTCCGGATAACCAATCCATTCCTACCACCACGTCGAAGCTTCCCAATTGGACTGGTAGTAGATCCAGAGTAAACTCGCGTTCTCCCAATTCTATCACACAACCTCTGATTACTTCGTCGGCTCCAACTAACTTTCCATTAGCTAATTCGATCGAGTAGGGAATGTCTAACTTATTAGCAGCTAACCCAAGCATATTCTTAAATTCTAACGATACGAAGCTATAATCGGCACCAGTATCAAATAAAACGGATGCATAGCGTTGATTGATAGGGAACGTACCCGTAACAACATTTGGATCTTGGCGTGCTTCTCTAGCTTCGAGTTGGAACACTCTACCACGGGCCTGATTCAACGTTGGGCAGTTCTTCTTAAAATGCCCGATTTCCCCGCAGTTATAGCATCCGAGTCTCTGCCCGTTTCCATCCCCATTTCCAGCTGGGGTGTTGTTCTGGTTGGCATTGCCAGCCTGATTTGCATTGTTGCCTCGGTTTCTGTTTCCTCCAAAATTTCCTGGTAGGCGGTTTCCATTTCCACCACGGTTATCATTCCTATTTCCATATCCTCCCTGGCCTCCGCGGCCTGCACTAGCCCAACATGATTCCTTTGAGTGGCCCGGTTTTCCACAGGATTCACAAACTCTCACGTTACAATGGCCAGTGTGGTGGCGTTGGCAGTTGTTGCATCTGGGCTGGGTGCCCTGGTACCCTTTTCCTCTCTTGGTACCGCCAGCTGATTTTCCTTTCTTTACTGCCATACTGACGCCTTGTTTGAAGTTTGAAAACTTCCTTTTGTTATCTCCTGAAGACTCGACGTGAGTCTCTGTCTTCTTTGCCTTGACTTCATCAAACTTGTTTAGACGAATCGCCTCCTCGGTGAGAGCCACGCTCAAATCGATGGCTTCAGTGATAGTCGCTGGTTTGGAGGAGGTTACCATGCTTATTATTTGGGGAGCCAAACCCCAAATGAAGCGCTCGATTCGCTTGTATTCTGGCGTGACCATATAAGGAACCACTTGGGATAGGTCATGAAACCTCTGAACGTACTCTGCTACCTTCGGACCGTCCATTTTTAGGTGCCAGAACTCAGTCTCCAATCGCTGAATTTCTGCGCGGGAACAGTACTTCTTGCGCATTAGTTCTTTCAATTCGGCCCAAGTCAGGGCGTAGGCGGCAGCTTCGCCTAACGTTTGGACTTGTAAGTTCCACCAAGATAGGGCTCCGTCTAGAAACAGCCCTGAAATGTATGTGACTTGCTGATCCTCTGCACACTTGCTCATGCGTAAAACAGAATCGGTTTTCTCAGCCCAGCGGGTAAAGGCAACTGCACCTCCTGTGCCATCGAAGTTAACTGGTTTGCAGTCTAAGAACTGCTTGTAGGTGCATCCTGCACGTATGTTAAAACATGTGTTTGGCATTAGCATCACCGCTAAAATCTCCAACTAGTTCATGGTAGGTTCGAATGGCGTGGTATTACCGTGAGGTGGATTGTTATTGCCTTGGTTAACACTTCCGCTTGCCCCTTGCTGAGAAGCTGCATACTGTGCTATGGCAGCACCAATAATCTGCTGGAGTTCTGCCTCATTAGTTGGCATGTTTGGTTCGCGTCTTGGCGGCATCTTCTAAAAGATGGTTTAAGTTGGTTAGGCCATAGTAAGGCTCCGTTGTTATAATACGTAAATCAGTTCGTAATATAGTGTACGTATATAACGGTAGTAATAGTATAATCACATAACATCTCATGTTATCACACATCACAATTATCAATCACACAACATCCCATGTCATAAAATATAAACAAGTAATCAAGCGAATCCAAATATGGTGAGAAAACTGCGATTGCCATATAAATGAGACCACATCGTAAGTGTATACATACAATCATCAATCACTAGGGGCTACATCACCCCTGTCAAAAGCTACATCAGTATCAATACCACATCAAGTACATAACAAAAGTCAAGTCATAACGTAGTCTCCCCAAAATGCTGTGCAGTCAAAAAGCAATCGCCGCCTTCTCACTTCGCCTACCCAAGTGGCACCGATGAGCTCTAAGCAGATGGTGGTGGAGGAGGAGGAAAACGGGTATAAAACAAGCGGCGCAACTGTAACCAGTCCGCCTCCATCGCCTGCTGTGTGCGAATAATGGAAGCAATCTGCTGCTCCAAAGTAGTAAGACGAACAGCATAGTCAGGGGGTAAAGGTCGTGATGGCTGCAACGGAGAGGGTACCCGGCCATGGCACTGACATGGCTGCAGATGGGCTCTCTCCAACTCCTGTAGTCGCTGCTCATGCGACTCATGCTGGTATACAAACGACATCAATACATCCTCAATGGTATGTCCCACGTAGGACCTGTGGTATGGATCAGTGGGTGGCATGGGGGAAAACGGTGACCACAGCAGTGGCTCACGTGTGGGGTCAAAGGGTGCCACACCAATAGGAGCAGTAGTAGGTGGAACAAACGGCATCTGAGGCATGAAAGGCATGGGCATCGGTACATGCCCTGATGGGTGGGCTGAAGAGCCCTCTCCAGGCCCCGCTGGAGGTATATACATGGGAACCTGAAACGAAAAGTCAACGTGTCGAGTGTCTGGGATCTGTGGGTGTAACGGTGGAACGTCCTCATCCGCCGGTATCCAACCGTGCTGTGCGGACTCATCCGGTGGATCCATATGTGCCGCGAACAGTGCATGTCCGGGCTCTAGGGGAACGGGATCAAATAAGGGAGCAACAACAGGGTGAACGGGTGCCAAGTGCTCGAAAGGGGGGTCAACTGGTACAGCAACAATGGGTAAAGGACCAATGGGATCAACAGGAACATCTATGTGGTGATCATCAGCAATGGGCTCAAAAGGTACATCAGCATGCACAGGGTCATGCTCTGGTAAAGGGTCAAGGGCAGCTGCCTGCTCAGGTGCAATGGCAGGCTCAAGATCATCAAACGCCATGTCAAAATCAAAATCGGGATCAATCGGATCAAAAGGGTCAATAGGATCTGCTGGATCCTCCATCAACTCGTCCATCGGGACAAACTCTAAATCACGGTCAGGATCAAATCCTGGTGGAAACACAGGATCTGAATCCCCCTCGTCGTCATGGTCAAAAACAAGTCCAGGTATGGGAGCAACAGAAAAAGCTTGGTCAGAATCGGACCCATGGGAGAAGTGCTGCGCACTATGAGCAGGTGTGGGTACAGAAGCCACAGACTCTAAGGAGTCCGGGACTGGGGAATGTGCAGGTGGCTCCGCAGCCGGAGCATCTGCGATCAGTAAGGGAGCAACAGCAGGTAGGGCCTCGCCCTGAGCATCCTCCAAAGGCTCCTCCTCAAACATATCGACGTCGTCCTCCTCGTCGTCGATGGGTAAAACAGGGTATGATGCAAGGGGTACTGGAGCAGGGATCACAACGAGTGGTAGATCCCCGACTGGAAGATCAACTGGGAGCTCATCAACGCCGTCGGGTAAGGCGAATGGCTGAAAGTCATCATCATCCGTGCTGGTGAAGTCTGACGTATAAACCTCGTGCTCTGATGACTCAATGTCGTCTGAAACGATAGGCCTCGGGCCTGTGGTGCCTGAACCACCAGTGTCTGCAGAATCCATGTGTCTGTAACATATACACAAATATGCACAAGTAGTCAATCATAAATCAAGTAATCACATAAGTCATCAAGTAAGGCATCACATAATCCTCCTAGTCTTACTAGCCAATACCATCCAGTCTACAAGACTGCTCTATCCTTCACTTAAACCAAACCTCGATCCTCCAGACCGATCCTCAGCCCTCCAAGCTGAGCCTTTTCTTCCTAGCCTTGCTAGCCCACTACCTCGGTCACCTAGACCAAGCCTCGATCCTCCAGATCGATCCTATAACAAACCAACGTGCTCAACTACCTTAATCACCTCGATCCTCCAGACCGATCCTCAGCCCTCCAAGCTGAGCCTATAAATAATAAAATGTGCTCAACATTTGTTTGTAAAAAGTTGTGGATCTGGACTTAAGTGGTATGCAGAAAAATGTTTTCGTGAGAGCCCTAGTGATCATAGTCTAGACTCGAGAAAGAATCCTAGTTCGCTATGATCAGAGCTCTGATACCAAGCTGTCACACCCTGGCTTTGCGGAAGCGTGGTTAATTTTGGTGTGACTTCTTAATACCATAGCTTAACCATAACAAGCTATATGAATTTAAAAACCATGCAAGTCATCCATTAAGTTTTGAAAATCAAACACATTACCATTGTTTTAACATACAACCATAACCTTGTTCAGTAGACATTACAACTTATAACATAACATAAACGTGGTTTAAGGACTGTGTCTTGTCCAGGAAAGAGACACATCCCCTAAACCCTGATGACTCCATGACAAGTGCAGCGGAAAACGTTCCATACCGTGCCTGATCCGTTTAATTTCCTGAAATACATGTGAGTTGAAAAATCAACAATAATGTTGAGCGAGTTCATGTGTAAGTGAGTATGTAAAACACTTTGTGAGTATAAAAATAGTTGTGGTATGTAGCAGTGTAAGAGGACTTGTGATCACTAATGGTTTGCAAGGCCACTGACATATGTGAAGTGCAAATAGGGAGACTCAAACCTAGCAGATTTCGCCACGGCAAAGTATGTGGACAAAGTCACCCCACGGTCCGTTTCTAGTTTGGCCGGGGGCTGGGCTCGCTACACCCAGATAGATCTACCGCTCCTGTCCCTCGGTCCCTCCATGAGGACTAATGGCCCCATGTTGTTCCTATCCACTCACATGATCGTATAACACCTCCTTACGTTAAACATACCGTTGTAAAGTACTCGTAAATCATAGTAACATGTATTTCACCCCCGCAGTTAAGTAAACTGAAAACAGTTAGAGAAAAGGGGGACATGAACTCACAGTGAATGCGCGTCTCTACCAAGTGTCTCCAATACAGTAAGCTGTGCAACGACCTACAAGTGCTAATTCTATTAGACGGACGGCCGTGCTTTAGCTTTATAGTTTAAGTCTTTGGGAAATAGTTAGACAACTATTTCGTGTTTATGTTCCGTATACACTTGGTAGTTATTCTTCTTCCCAAGGATGGGGGATACAATACATGTGCGTAAGTTACGTTTTATCAATCTTGTGGTAATGTAATTACCGGTGTAACTTATATGTTTGTGGGAGCGTTCGTAAAGTTTTGGAATCATTAACGCTTGTAAATATTATTTTCACTCTAAAATAATATTTATGTTTTTCACAAAATAATCATAAACAGTGTTGTGACAAATATATTTATCACGTTAATCTTTGTGAAAACCCCACCTCCGAATATTTAGTAAAATATAGTGCCGGCGAAATTTATGTTTTGAAAATATGTCCAAAAATAGTTCTAACACTTGTTGTGTAAATAATTCTAAGTGTTAGGTTTTTAGAAAATTTCGCCAGAGTTTCCTCTGTAACTGGAGGTGGCCACGCTTTCAAGCGTATCATTTTCTTTTAACAAATCAATTCAACAACTTCTTTATTCAATCAACAATTTCCGACACATCAAACTAGTCGACAAGTATGTAAATCGCATAATCGCATGAACTTGCAGTTTTTCCGAATCTATAGTGTAAATCCCCTTTATATATGTAGATCTTTATATAAAGTAACTTTGATCTTGTAAAAACCCCGTGTTTAGAGAAATCCGTCTTTACAACTTCTAGTAACAAGTGACAAATTTACTTCTTTGTCGGATCTGTTTGTTTCACAAGTGTTTACACACTTGTGGTTTATAAAACCATATTTATTAGTGTAAGATCCTTTCTTTAAAATACATGGTTTCTTAAATGTGTGGTTCTTTGAAGATACCACTTGCGGATACGTAGATCCGCTAGTTTTAAACACCATTTTACCGGTTAAATCACTTTTTCACATGTAAAATATTTTCACACAAGTTCATGTATCTTGTGTGGTAGAGTTTCGCCTTTAACCCTTGTATTTAGTCAAAAACGAGCTTATGTGAAGATACATGATCTTACAAAGTCGGGTTAAACGGAGATCCGAGCTACCACATCATAGATCGGGTCTAGATAAACACAAATTCCAATTACTACATCTTTTACACAAGTTACTAGCTATTAACCACCACTTTTAGTATTTTTAGTAGACTTTTGATCATCATCTTTCATTTTAACGAGATTCAACCGTCATAATTTCTTTTAACCACTTTAGATGAGTGTAAAAACAAGTTTTAAATGATATACCTCTAGCTCAAGGCTAGGGAAGATTCTTGACGAAAAGTGGGTGGATAAAAGCTAACGGTGGAGGTCCTTCGTGTTCCGCTTGCTCCGAGACTCCTAATACGCGATCTTTATCACTTGTATGATGATGGAATGCAAGATCAAGGACCGAAAATATGAGGAGAGTAAGAGGGGTGTTCGGCCGAGAATGAAAGGGAGCAAGAGAGAGTTTTTGGTGAGTGGTGTTTTGGTGATAATGCTCATGTGTTCAAGTGTTATTTTATAGGCAAACTTTAGGTGTTATTATCCCATGGATAATGTGTCATCAAGATAACCAACATCCAAGATTAACAAGATCATGCAAGGTACAAGTATGTCCCCCTAGGGGACCGAAATCGTAAGGGGGGGGGGGTTATTTGGTTAGTTTGTAACTAATCTCCAAGTATTAGTTAGGTTATTAGGATTTTAGTATTAGTTACTAGAGTGTTATGTATTAACACGGGTGTTAGGGTATACGGGGACCCTAACTGGCTCAGAAAAATATAAATAGTGAAAATAGTAATATTTTCATGTTCCGGGTAAAGTCCGGGTGTCCAGTTGGATAGTAATCCGTTAAAGTGTTACAAAAGCTTTAAAGTGTCGTTATTGTTATTTTTAGTGACACAATTTGTTTTCCCGACACTGTAGAAAGTGTCTAGTGATATTTTTCCCATATTTTGGCACTTTACTAGTCAGCTAGAAGCTGGTTAAATTATTAAAGTGCTGTGTTTTGTACTTAAAGTACGTTTTAGGCACATCCGAAACAGTGTATCTTATCCCTAGAGACGCGGTAACACAACCCTTATATCCCTACACTCACTACCAGTGTAGCCAAAATATATGAGGCTCTTAACAGGCCTTAGAGGCAGTGTCTGCCTGATGCTGGTCATATCAGCATGTTTGCCGTGTATCCGTTTCGTGCTACTGTGCTTTTTGTGCATCATGTGTGTCACTAGGGTTCAGTATGTAATTAATGTAGTGACAGCAAATAAAGTATGATGCAAGTAAGTGCATGTATCAGTATGCAGGTAGCAGTTTATCAGCTAGTTCAAACAAGCACAGTAATCAAGTAGTAATTAATCATTAATTAAGTTGTACGGATACCTGGTTTAGTGCGGGTTGTCACAGAATCCACGGTAGTATCCTGCCAATCCCAAGAATTGGCGAACTTCGGTCGGAGTCTTAGGTGTAGGCCAATTCTTTATGGAGTCGATCTTAGCTGGGTCGACGTGAATTCCGTCCTTATTGACCACGTGCCTAAGGAAATGGACTTCTCGAAGCCAGAAGTCACATTTCGAGAACTTAGCGTACAGTTGCTCATTGGGAAGGAGTTCGAGAATAAGATGCAGGTGTTGTTCATGCTCCTCTTGACTTTTCAAGTAGACCAGGATGTCGTCGATAAATACAATCACAAACTTGTCGAGGTAGGGTTTGCACACCCGGTTCATGAGATCCATAAAAATTGTAGGCGCATTGGTCATCCCAAAGGGCATGACGAGAAACTCGTAGTGACCATAACGAGTTCTGAACGCATTTTTGGAGATGTTTTCATCGCGGACTCTTAGCTGATGATAACCTGATCGCAAATCGATCTTAGAGTAGTAGCTCAATCCTTGCAACTAATCGAATAGGTCGTCAATTCGTGGGAGTGGGTAGCGGTTCTTGATGGTAACCTTGTTCAGCTCACGATAGTCGATGCACATACGGAATGTGCCATCCTTCTTCTTGACAAAGAGCACTGGTGCTCCCCAGGGAGACGAACTAGGACGGATAAATCCTTTATCCAAAAGTTCTTGCAGTTGCGTAGAAAGTTCCTTTAGTTCAGCGGGGGCTAGTCGATAAGGCGCACGAGCTATAGGTGCCGCTCCAAGAGTTAGCTCAATTTGAAATTTGACCTGATGGTGGGGAGGGAGTCCAGGTAATTCTTCAGGAAATACCTCGGGGTAGTCGCGTACAACTGGAAAGTCTTCGATCCTCTTTTCCTTTTCCTGTGCGTCGGTGACAAGTGCTAAGATAGCGGTGTGCCCCTTTCGTAAACACTTCTGGGCTTTTAAGAACGAGATGATGCCTGTGACTTCTCTGCCTTTGTCACCTTGAACGATGAGGGGTTTTCCAGAAGGACGGGGAATACGAACCATTTTCTCTTGACAAAGGATTTCAGCCCGATGTTTGGATAACCAATCCATACCAATGACGACGTCGAAGCTTCCAAGAACGATTGGGAAAAGATCGATGCTAAAGGTCTGACCAGACAATACTAGTTTGTAGTTACTTATCACGTGTGAGGCCTCGATATTTCTACCATTTGCTAACTCGATGGTATGCTTAGAACTTAATATCGTAGGCGTACGCTTAAGCTTCTTACTAATACGTAGGGATACATAGCTAGCATCGGCTCCAGAATCAAACAATACAGAAACATAACGATCATCAAATAGGAACTTACCCACTACGACGTTGGGATCATTCCTAGCTTCTCCAGCTCCAATCACAAAAACCCTTCCTCTTGCACCATTTCCAGCATTGTTGTTGTTTTGATCGTTGTTTCCAGCACCCTGGTTGTTATTGTGGTTCTGGTTCAGTTCAGGGCAATCCCTTCGCATGTGCCCCGTTGCTCCACACTTGAAGCATCCACGGTTGTTTCCTTACTGCTGTTGTTGTTGTGGTTGTTTCTAATTCTGCCTAGCTGGAAGCTGGCTCCTGCAGTCTTTGGCTTCATGCCCCGTCTTGTTGCATTGATGACATTGACTTTTGCCACATGGCCCACTGTGGTGTCGGTTACACTTGTTACACTTGGGGTGGTTTCCTCGGTAGCCACCCTATTGCTGAGGGCCCTTGTTGTTTTCAGTTTTCCTTTCCTGAGTTGGGGCCTGAGTGGGGTTAGCATCCTTACCCTGATTTCCATCCCACTTACGTTTGTTATCACTAGAAGCTCCAGTAGTAGCACTGATCCTTTTGGGCATCTTGCCCTGTTCCACAGCCTGATCAGTGAGTTTGTGAGCAAGACGAATGACTAGCTGAATGGTAGTAAGGCTAGCTGAAGTGACCAAGCTCTGGATTTCTGGAACCAGCCCTTGATGTGCAATTTGATCCTTCGATAAGCAGGTCGAGACATGTTCAGACAGAGAGCAGCGTAGTCGTTGGACTGCTTGGTGTAGGTCTCAATTTCTGATCCAACCATCTTAAGCTCAAAGTACTCATTTTAGAGCTTGTGGATGTCATCCCTGTGACAGTACTCTTCCTTGATCATGTTCTTGACATCTTCCCATGCAGTAGCATTAGCAGTTTCCAAACCAAGCATCTGAATCTGCGCTTTCCACCATGAAAGTGCGTTTCCTTTAAGCGTACCAGTAGTAAACTTCACCCAATTAGCAGGGGGACAATCGCAGACAACAAAAACAGCTTCGGCCTTCTCAATCCAGTGCAGAAGACCTATGGCACCCTCAGTGCCATTAAAAGGGAGAGGCTTACAATCCATGAAGGTTTTGAAAGTACAAACACGTGGTTGCGCAGGCGCATGCTGACCTGTCGTGAGAAGCGAAGCGAATAGGTTTAGGAGTGAAAAGGCGATGCGGGGGGGGGGGGGGTTAGGATCCAAGCATCCTAAAATAACGAGTTTACCTCCAGGGTGAGCTGCGAAAGCTGCAGCCACTGTGTTGATCAGGTTAGTGAACTGAGCCTGAGTCATGTTAACGTTTCCTCTTCTATGTCCGCTCATTGTCTTCACAACCAGAAAACATAATATGAGTGCGATGTCGTAGTGTAGCGAGAAGGAGATAGAAGAGGGAGATGTATCTATCTAACTAGGCACACTAGTACGTATAGTAGAGCATAGTCATAAAACAAACAAGCAAGTAAGCACAAGTCCGAGCCATGATGTCTAATACATTGAGTCTAGCACTTGGAGTGTAGCGTCGTCACGAGTCACGGGTTATAGTCTGGTTTTTCTAAAAAAGACTTCCTTTTTAAAACCGAGTTCTCTATAACCAATGGCTCTGATACCAATCTGTCACACCCTCAATCCACGTGCGGAGTACTATCGCGAGGCGTGTGACTGACCAGGATCCAGCCACTAATTATACTGAGCATTCGATTAATAATAGTAATAATGTTCACCAACCACAGGGGTTAGTATATATCATAATTAAAGTTCAAAAAGTTTTAAGTTCAAATAGTAGTTTAAGTAAGTAGCGGAAGCATAGGTAACACAGTTCAACAATGTTCATAGTTTTAAGTTTATTATAGAACCCAACACACGGGTTAAGACGACCACTACACATCCCCAAGCTGCAAGCTCCTGAGTCACTGGGTACCGGCAAAACATGCAATAGGGTATCAACATAATGTTGGCGAGTTCACGAGTTTGTCCAGTTTTTAATTCCAAAAACTTGTTTCAACAGTTAATTTACTCGTTTATACCATGCCAAGGGGAGCTACCCCTTAAGTAAGCTACTAAACTGGTTTTACAATACCGAATACTATGCGACCGTACGTTTCCGTAGAGTGTCCCGTTTGTCAATGTTCTATCATCATTGACGGTTTGCCAGGGTCTATTAGTTCACTCCCGATCCAATATGCGGGCACGGTGTGAGGCTGGTGAGACCTAAATAGCGCTATCAACTAATAACCCGTTCGCCTGGCCCTGGCGACTAGTCGGTATTAAGTAGTAGGGACTTGAGAGATAGAGTTTCGTTTAGTATTGCTTGTTGCATCCAATATAAATAGTAATTAACTAAGGGTCCCGTATAAGGGGAGAAAAGTAGGTTTCTATCCCTTTCAAGGGGATAGCGTTGTTTAAGTTCCGTTTCCCAACCACCAGGAACGCATGCTTTAAAAGTTGTGAACTCACCTTGGGTTGCTCGGCAGATTAGTTTACTTAGTCAAGCACGCTGGTCACCACGTCCTAACATGGTTACCAGTGTGGGTCAGGTTTGGGTACAGAGAGGTCACGTATGCTTTCCACATAACTAACACATATCATGCATAACAATTATCCATTAAGTTATTGGGCCGGTACTATCATTTAATCAGTTAAACAACAGCTAGCACATAGTCCAGTTAATCACGCAGCCCAATCATGTCAATACACATTGTGGCCCCATAACTAAGGTAGGCAGCCCAGTCGAGACCAGGTGGTCTCGACTCGAAAGCACGAGGTCTTGAGTCGCAACCAGCGGGTCTCAAATAGTGATTGTTTAACTCGAAATCATGCAGGTCTCGAGTCCCATCTCGAGTACATGCCCGTCTCGAGTTCCTGAAGCTTGACTGTTGATCTCGAGTTGTTGATTCATGGTCTTGATTCGCAATCACTTTGGTCTCGAGTTGTCACTTAGATGGTCTCGAGTTGAGACCGGGGGTCTCGACTTGCACACCTGATGACAGAATCCTTCTAGAACACTTGCCAGCATTTGTACTATCCAATAGAATTGCAATATCATGATCCTATGTACTAACCAATCAAATATCACAAACATGTTTCCTTGTCTAATTCTCAATCAAAACAGATCAAACATAACATTTTCAAATATTTTTCATGATCTTCAAGTAGTTTTTCCGTTTTTATATTCAATCAATCATGTTCATCCTACACATACTCATGCATTCTATGAACAAGAATCATAACACATAAGCTAGATATCAAGGCCATCTAGCAAACCATCACCGAATTATCCTTACACTTTCTAGAATGAATCCATCGTTCAAAACACACTAGCTTATCCATATCATTCAATGTTTTAAATCATTCATTCGGTTTACAAGAAGCACATTGTTCATCAACAAGTTGCATGTCACGGTTCACCCATCATTCATCATTTAAACATTCAAAAAAACAAATACTTATTATGCTACACATTCATTTCCATAACACAAAATCTATCATTAAACTAATCACACTAATCATCTAGCCATTTAACTCATCTATCCTCTTAAAACATGTATATCAATCATCAAGCACACATTTTTGTCATCCATTGCCAACTATAATGAAGGGAGCAACTAATTGATTCAAGTGTGGGTACAAGGGTGTGAAGTAGTGAAGGATGAAGCTTCCAATGGCTGCCAGTTCGAACCCGGGAGGAGGAGAGGAGGTGGTGTTGTTAGGATTTTAGTGGGAGAAGGTAGGAGAGTGTGGGAGTGAGTGTGAGGGAATGTTTGGGGATTTGAGCTAATGATGGAGTGTCCAAAATAGGGAGATGTTGGCTTATGTGGGGGGTTTTATACCCTTTCTAAGGTTGGTGCATCCTAATGGGTTTTCAAGTGGGCTCAAGGGTGTGTGTGGCCCAACTGTTGTGGGTCACTCGAGACCGAGTGGTCTCGAGTCGTGTCCTTGGGGTCTCGGCTCACGTATATACACATATACATATATACATATGTTACACATAACTTAATACAAGGATCACATAGCACACCAAGATAATTCATAAACTTTCATTTAAAATGTACGTACGCATAATGTTAATACAAGAAGGTTGCTCGGGAAAACCTAGAGTGTCACAGTTATGGTTGAATGAAATGATATTAAGCAAGTCACACATAATCATGCTTCCGCAAAAGTTAGGGTGTGACAGTTTGGTATCAAAGCTTCGTTGGTAGCGAACTAGGATTCCTTCTCGAGTCTAGACTACAATCATTAGGGCTCTCACGAAAATATTTTTACAACATGTTTTCATTGCATACACGAAACGCCCAGACCCATGAAACAAACATTTTTACAAAAAGGAAAGACAAGAAACACGAATGCAATCACAAATCCCAGACTAACCAAGAGATTAGGAAGGATAGAAAGGATTTGTGAGGAACAATGAGGATACATGATTTCATGATACATTATCTTTGATTGCATGCTAAATGATAGTGGTTAATATATGTGCATATGTTATGATTGTTCTGTTACAGACACTATGTCTTCATCCGAGAACGGATTGTCTGATACTGATATCCCTATGGCTATTGTTTCCGATGACGAGATCGCACCAGAGCCATAAATCTTTACATCCGATACTGAGAGCGACCTAGATATGCTATCAGACAACGACGACCACTTCCAGCCATTCGCGTTGCCTGATTTTGGAGACGACTTACCGCTTGCTGATGGTATTCCAGACGAGGATCCCTTTGTTATTCCCATTCCAGTCCATGATCATCTTATCATCGGTCATCCCGATGGTGGGCATATCGTGGCTCCGATCCTCGATCCTATTCCTCTTATGGCTATTCTGCCCGAGGATTGGCCTTTCGACGATTTGTTTGATGATGACATTGACATGTGTTGATAGTCCTCCTGATGACGCCCATGGTGATGGAGAGATTGACGAGGACGTTGTTGCTATCCCACTTCTTGAGATTCCTGTTATCGGGTTATCCTCTGATACTAGTTTGCATTCTGTCTCAGATTCCTTTGAGTCTGTGACGTCTTCAGCTTTGTAGGCAGTTGGATTGCGACGTTACGCTACTGATTCTGATGATGATACGGCTATGTCAGCTGCACCATCTCCTCCATACGACCCCGAGATTGATCTTGAGCTAGATTTTGTTCCTGTTGATCAGCCTGATATTGCAGCTGCTGATCCCGAGCCCTTACTTGATCATGACCCTATTCCTTTTGGCATACCTGACACTGCACCCCACATACCTGACCCAGTTCTTGCACATGTTGACCCTCTTGTTGCTGAACCATTTGTTCCTCCACCCGCACCTGCACCCCCTGATGTTGCTCCTCTCCCTCCTGTAGATCCCGATGCCCATCGCACCCACTTACCGGTCATTTTCCTTCAGGACATACCTGCACCCCGTCCAGCGGAAGGCACTTTAGGCCAGCACCCGCGTGACGATCCTTCTGTTTCAGCAGCTTTTCCACAGATCCCTCAGTCTGCACCGTTTGCTCCAATTACCTCTTCACCACTTGATGAGCCATTCCGATGGTCCCTACCATATTCTATGCCGACCTCAGACCCCTACCATCCCTCGCATTTTGTTGGCTATACACAGGATGAGTTACTTTATTCACTTCAGCTTTGATTTGAAGTTATGAGTCGCAGAGTCTTGGAGCTTGAGTCAACACCGCGTCCTTTATCATGTCCTTGTCAGCCTGCTTTCGTTCCCCCTCGTATGTCACCATCTCCTTTTGCACGTCCACCTGCTCCTCTTACTCCTTTTCCAGAGTTTGATGCTCGATTCCTCACCGTCGAGCAGCAGGTCCGTTACTTGCTTCGTCATGTGAGCAAGCTCGAGGAGAAGCTCGTACAGGTTCTCAGTTTGATTTTCCTCCCTCCTCCTCCTCCAGCATCAGTACAGTAGGTTTTTGGTCTTATGCAGATGCATTGACTTTGGTGAGAGCACCACTATTGAGCCGGGATTGTGAAGACTTTTGGAGACCACCTTTTGACTATGTGATCTTTATACATTAGCAGACTTATTGGATAAGGGTAGTGTGACCCTGTGTCCCTTTTAATGTGATACACCTTGTAAACAATGTAACTATGGTCGATAATTAATGAAAGCTCAATCGTTATATTCTCACTAAACATATTATTGGATTACTTGTTTATGTCATGATTGTGTCGTTGCATGATTGTTTGATATGATGATTTATTATGTGTATGTACATACGACATCTAGACAACTTTATACATTCCCTGAACAAATAAGACCTGACCAATCCGATCTCCTTCTTAAAAGATGCCTCCTCAAGAGATCATTCAGCTGCCCATGACTGAGGCAGAATTACGAGCGCACATCACACAGGCCATCGCACGGCACGAGGTTCTTCGCTACAAACACAGCGGAGGTACCTCAGGGAATAACCCACCTAACGGTAATGTTTAAGTCACCTAAGACACATTACAATACATTTGGACATTTCCGAGTGTGCTTTGCTAATGCTATCTGTGAATGATGCTGCTTGGGATGCAGGCTGTACTTACAAGCAGTTTCTGGACTGCAAGCCTCTAAACTTTGACGGCACTGGAGGTGCCGTAGCTTTTGTGAGATGGGTCGAGAATACGGATTCTATTTTGCGGATGAGCAATTTTACTCCAGAGCAACAAGCCACGTATATTTATGGACTATTTCAAGATGGGGCTCTGTCATGGTGGAACCTTCAGGTTCAGACGTTGGGCGAGGCTGCTGTGTATGCTTTGACATGGGATGAGTTGAAAGAGTTGATGCGTAGGAAGTATTGTTCTCAAGCGGAAATCCAGAAGCTGGAAACTGAATTCTGGAACCTGAAGATGGAAGGTCCAAAGGTGGCGGAATACGTGCAGAGACTTCATGATTTGTCGCGAGTTGTTCCATATCTAGTGGAACCAGAGTTTAAGAGGATAGAACGATTCATCTAGGGATTGACGCCTTAGGTTCTGAGCTTGATGACAGCATCAAAGCCTCCAACAATTTTCGATGCGTTTGACTTAAGTGTGGCGCTCACTAAAGAAGCAATTAGATTGGAAAAACTCTCAACCCCTGACGAGAAGAAGGAGACTCATGTGGAGTCATCTGGAAAGAACAAAAGGAAGCACACTGATTTCCAAAAGGGTACTCGGGCGAATAACATCAACAATACCAAAAAGGGAAAAGGGCACCTGGGTAACCTACCTAAGTGCGAGAACTGCCTACTTCATCATGCTAGGCCATGCTGGTATGGTAAAAGTGATGTCTGTGGCAAAGTGGGGTATGCCAAGGAGAAGTGTTGGTACGGTGCTGGACATGGAAATGAAGGTCAAAGATGATAGCAGAAATCGCGGAGGAAACAACAATAACGGCTATCAGGGCGGAAACAGTAATGATCAAGAACAAGGTCAAGGTTGTGGTGGCATAGGGCATTTCAGTAAGGTTTACTTGGGAAGTTTCACCATGAAGGTCGATGTCTGAGGCCTTGGTGCGATAGATGCGGAAAGGAAGGACACAACAAGGATGCCTGATGGGCGAAGTATCCCAGACAAGGAGGAAATGATGACGGCAACCAAGACGGAAACAATAATGGTAGAGTTCCAGGTTGCTTCAAATGTGGGGACGTGGGGCACTTTGGGAAAGATTTCCCTAAGAATAACTAAGCTCATGGAATAGTGTTCAACATTGGAGCTCGTGAAGCACGTCAGGATCCGAACGTAGTCACTGGTATGTTCCATGCTAATCAACACTTTGCATCTATGCTATTTGATACTAGTACCGACTATAGCTTCGTATCTCTAGATCTTAAGAGTATACTTGGTTTAGTAGCAAGTAAGTTAGGTATCTCGTACTCGAAAGAACTAGCTAATGGGAAGCTAGTGGAAGTTAATGAAGGGATTAAGGGGCTGTATGATAGAGCTTAGAGAGCGTGAGGTCTCGACAGATCTTCTGCCAGTTGAGTTGGGAAGTTTCGACGTAGTGATTGGAATGGATTGGTTGTCAAGTAATCGAGCTGAGATTGTATGCCATGAGAAGATTATCCGTATCCCGATGGGGAATGAAGAGACGATCGTGATTCATGGGGAGAAGCAGGATACGCCTCTATGGATTATCAGTTGTTTGAAGGCACGGAAGTTTTTGCGTAAAGGATGTGTTGTCTTCTTGGCTCACGTAGTCGATAAAGAAGCCGAAGAACCGAAGCTCGAAGATATCCCTGTGGTGAGGGAATATCCGGAAGTCTTCCCCGAAGATTTGCCAGGATTACTTCCTCAACGACAACTCGAATCCCACATTGACTTGGTTCCAGGCGCTGCGCCTGTAGCCAAGGCACCTTACCAACTTGCGCCCTCAGAGATGCAAGAGTTGTCAACGCAGCTTCAGGAGTTGCCAGATAAGGGATCTATAAGGCCAAGCTTTTTGCCTTGGGGAGCTCCAGTTCTGTTCGTCAAGAAGAAGGGCGGTAGTTTTCAAGCGTGCATCGACTACCGGGAGCTAAACAAGTTAACCAACAAGAATCGGTATCCCTGCCGAGGATTAATGATTTATTCGACCAACTGCAAGAATCCAACTACTATTCCAAGATCGATCTTCGATCAGGTTATCGCCAGTTGCGGATTTAGGAAGAAAGCATACCGAAGAACACCGAGTCAAAAATTTGTTTTTAGATATGTATTAATGTTGAGTTTATACACGGTACACAAGACGGTTACACACAGAATACAACACTTTGAGGGTTTACGAAACGTTCATTTAGGACCTTCGGGGACTTATGTCAAAGTTCATTAAAGGTTATCACTTAGGAACCACGTCTACTAACTCGGGCAAACACCATTATTCTATCATATATGCTATTTTAGTTAACCGAACAGGTGAAGTACTCGAAATTCTCATATTGAAATTTCCACTTTTGCTTCTAGCGAGTATATTTTTTTTACATCTCTACTCCTCTCAATGGTAGTTGCATCCCGGCAATTTTCTTCATTTGAGCGAACACTTATTTTCTTCATTTCTTGATCATTTCATATGATGCACATGCATCGTTTGTTACGCATGTGGCTTCCCCCTCTAATGATCGTTTTCATCAAAGTTACAAATATCATTTCGCTATATCCAGTTATTGCCTTGTATTTCGAATAATCTGCATTATTGTAAGTATCAACTCCTTGATGTTGAGTCAACAAAACTTTCTTGAAATTTCTTTTCCTTTGAGTTACATACTTGGTTTATCCTTGTAACCATGCTGAAATTCCTTTGCCGATATTTATTGTTCGGATTGCGCTGAAACCAAGTTCAATTGCTTGAACTTGTCCATTTCGCACATTCAATTCAAGACACCATGTGATGTATTGAAAGCATCATACTCAGATTCATTTTTGCAAGTGTTCCTTCTGTTCCGAGTCGTGGTAGACTTGTTTGGTCTACGACTCCATTAAATCGTACGTTGATTTCGACACCTTGTGGTGATGTTTTCACAAGATTGAAGCTTGCGCTAATCTCATTTACACATCTCATACACGGATTTAATCGTTTATTTATTGACTTGCTCTAAATCCGCCCAGATTTATCATGTTAAAGCAGTCTTAACACAATCATGTGCTAAGACAATGATACACAAATTCATTTTTATATTCCGGTGTACCTATCAACATTTCTTTCATTATCAATCAAATGCCTTGCAGTATTTATTTCTTTTTTTCATCTTCGGTAGAAAAAAGTAGTTCTTTGATGTTCCATATTCAATTGAAAACCCTATGACATTGTTTAAATAAATCTTCAGATTTGTTTCAGTGAGCTTTCATTTGATTTCAAACACGGTGAGCTTGTTCGGTCACCGCTATTATTGAATTATGTCATTCACTACGACACCTTGTGGTGTCAGTATAAACTTGTAGCTTGTGCTAATCATGGTCAACCATTCCATACGAAACTACGTATACCTTTCGTTTGACTCATCATTTAAACATTCTTAATGCAACTAAGAATTAAGACAATGATACACCAGATCCGATTGTATTTCATTTTGGTGTATTCTCGCAATTCAATAATGACAACACACTAATTTTATTCATTTATTTGTTTGAAAGTTGACGGATCACTTTCACGTTACAATTACCTTTGAGCTTGCTGATTCTGAGTTCATATAGCGGATGTTATTGATTCTAGAACTCATTTGCATATTGTAAACGATCCCTTGGAATTCTATCGGTCAAAACTCCTCTTTTATTGAACCCCTGTTAACTAAGTCACACCAGATTATACATCTATATGTCTCGTATCCTTCAACATCAAATTCAGAAAACACATACCTTTTAACCATTGGGTTCTTAGTGTTGAAATATGTCCTTGGATTCACCTGATTCGAATAAGTCCTGATTCGGTTTCGTGATTATTCACTTTGGTATTATTCATGTCCATCTATGCATAACGTAACTCTAAGAAGTTAACGTAGTCTAAATTTCGAGGACGAAATTTTCTTAACAGGGGGAGAATGTGACAACTGTCAAATTTGCATGCATTCGTACAATTATTAAACAACGATTAGTGCTTAATGACTGTGCTGACAATTAATGACTTGAATTGCTTTCCGATTATTGTCATATACATACATGTGCATCATATATTGCAAATGGCATATCATTACTGCATGCAAACTTTATTGATTCGAATGATGCACGAAACACCCGGCTGCACAGTTACCAGACAAATTAGAAAAATGCTGACGGAGTTCAGTAAATAGACAGACATTGTATATAGACACAGAATGAGCCGGAAACCAAGTATTACATTAGTATAGTGTGTAGGAAAGTAAGGATCATAAAACTGCTTTCCTAGTGATAGTTTAAGTGCCGGAAGATGCCTAAAACTCACATAAACTGCATAATTCAACAAAATTCAGCATTTAAACAACTTAATACCATGCAGAAATATGATTAAATGATCCTGAATGCTTTCCTAAGTGTCGGGAATCAAAACTGTCACAAAAGGTAACATAAAGCTCACTAAACTGCATAGTTTAGCACCTTAACGAACCGGTAACCAACCGAAAAACCGGACACTATCCGAAACACTAAATTTTCACTAGATGCATTATTTTAACATTACCAAGCTAGTTATGATCCCCGAACATCATAACACACTATATAACATACTAGTAACTAAACACCTAACTAATACACTTGGATTTCAACTATAACCCTAACTTACCATATAAGCCTAGACCCCCCACCTATTCACGACTACAATTGGCCCCCACTTGTAAATTTTCTTTGCTTAAATTAATGGAACATGTTCCACCTTTACTAAACACATTACACAATAGTTTTTATGTTGATGGAAGTTTATAAGAATAACCAAGAGTTCCTCATTCACCACATTTCAAACAAACCAACACTTGAACCTTTCTCTTCTTCCTCTCCTTACCTATGGCCACTCATCACCACCACACCATTTCCATTTTCACTCCATTATCTAGCATTCTAAGGTGTTCACAAGGTGTCTCTAGCATAACTAGGAAGCTTGGAGTTCTTGGAAGTTGAAGGACCTTCACCATTTGCTTTTATCCACTCCATTTCAACGATCATCCCTAGCCTTGAGCTAGTAGTAAGAACACTCTACACTTCATTTTACATCTTCTTTAAGTGGTTAAAGAACAATACAAGTTGTTAATCTTAAAGAACACTAAGAATCTTGAACTTGAACATAAGCTTTAAATCATAAGAAATCATGATGTTTATGTGTTGTTATGCTTGTTGATTGTTGTTTGCTCATGATTTTGATGTTTATCATCATATGATCTTGCTAGATAATGATTAAAAACATAATCTAGCAAGATGAGAGGATGAAAATGTTAAATATCCATAGATCATCCTCATGTAAGTCATGAACTTGGAAGAATAAGTTGTTTTCTTATTAAGTGATGATCAAAGTGTGTATAAAGTCTTGTAAATCTATGATTTCAAGAATTGTTTTTCAAGAAATCAAGTTAAAATACAAAGTTTACTTAATCTTGGTTCTTAAATAAATAAACCACATTTTTAGTGGTTAATCAAATGTAGGATCATGTATTTAACAAGAAAAATCCAAGAAGAAACATTTCTAGAAAAATTAATTACAAGTTGTAAAGAACTAATTCTTTCAAAAATGAAGTTTTTAAATAAACAACCACACTTTAAAGGGTAACTAGACTTACTAAATACACTAGTAAGTTACTACACATTTTTATAAATTTTCAAGTTCATGAGGTAATAGTTTATGCTTGATTTTGGCAAAATTGGTAAGTGTAGATTGATTTGTTGTTGATTGTGTTGATTTACAAAAGAAAATGATATGCCTTGAAGGCATGGAAACCTCTATTTTTAGGGGAAACTATGGCAAAAATTTTCTAAAAATTCAACACTTAGAGAAATATTTTTAAACAAATATTTACAAGTATATTTTTAACCATGAATTTTCTTAAAAAGTTTGCCATAAATTTTGTACAAAAATTATAAATATTGGAGGTTCGTTTTTATAAATAAAAGCGACTAAATATGTATTTAGGAAATATATATTTAGAAGTCACAGTGTGTGTGATTACTTGTATATTATGTGTATTAGTTATATTATTTTAGGACTTGAAATAATATAACTCATCAAAATACCAAAAATTACAATCCAAAATATTACCAAAATTCCAAGAGAATAAATATACAAATTATACCCACAATATTGGAGAAACCGAACAAAGGAATATAACTTACAAAATATTCCGGAAAATTTATTCATAAGTGTATTTTGGTAATAAGTATTTTGGACACCAAGAGAACAAAATTATGATTTTTACAATTATTACACAATTATATCATATTTTTTACAAAGAGAAAATATATTATTTTTGAAAAAGAAGCCATATATATTTTTTTGGGATTATTAGAAGATGTATTATTTTTGGAAGAAAATGTATATTTTCTCAAACAAACATGAAATACATTATTTTTGGGAGAAAATGTATTTTCTTAAATAAACTTGAAATATATTATTTTTGGATGAAAAATGGATTTTTGTATATATATTTTCTAAGTTAGACTTGGAAATATATTATTTTTGAGACTTGTATGAGAATTATAGATATTTTTGCCAAGGGAAAAGTTATGAATAAGTTTTCTAAGTAATATTTCTCAAAATATATATTTTGGAAATATATATTAATGTATTTTTATTAAAGATATTATTCCGGAAAAGTTAATACAAAATTAAGTATAAGAATACTTAACAATTACAAGAAAATACGTATTCTCGTACGTATGGATACACACCGAAATACGCCACCGATACTTGGCAAAAATATACAAGGATAAGAATAAGAATACGAATACTAAGACACCCATCCTTGGGGAAATATTCACGTATAAATACATAAAGGTGTGAGGTTAAAATATATTATTTTAACTATTATTCCAAAATTTAATAAATATAATTTAAGTTAAAATATTTATTATTTTAACAAATAATTATATAACTTGGAATAATATTAAAGACACAATGAAACGTAACTCAAAGACACTAATTAATACTAAGTCAAGGCACGACCTGCTCGTCTTATAGACCGTAGTACGTTGTAGGTAGTCTTGTACTCCAGAAAGGAATTTGAGACTTTGAGTTACAGTCGGATTCGAAGAACACAAAACTGTAAGTTCATGTCCCCCTTTTCTTTTAACTGTTTTTTGGTTTATTACTTCGGGGGTGAAGTACATGTTACAAAATGTTACAAACGATTACAATTGGTATGGTTAGCTAAGGAATGTACTGTTAGATCATGTGAATGGGTAGCCGCACTCTTAAGACCATTAATCCTCGTAGTAGGACCGAAGGACATGAGTGATAGATCTATTTGGGTGTAGCGAGCCCACACCCATGTGGACCGGGGTTTGGCCCATGAGGTGACTATGTCTTCAAACTGAAGCCCGGTGCAAAATCTGCTAGGTTTGAGCCTTCCTACGCCATTGCACACATGTTAATGGCCTTGCAAACGATTAATGATATGTTTCCTTGTTTGCTTTCAAACTAGAGTTTACAATTACATACTTACCTATAATGATTACAAAGTTTATTCGAGCTCACACACTAAACACATGAACTCGCTTAACTTTTGTTGATGTTTTCAAACTACATGTATTTCAGGAAACTAAGTATGGATCTGGCGAGCGTTGAAGTTTTCGAGTGTTGTTTGGAATAAAAGATGTCATCCGGTGTCGAATGGTTTGGAGTGTGTATCCTATCCTGGATAGGATACATATTCCAAAGCCTAGTTTTCATTAGTGCCTTTTGTGTAGTCCTTATGGAACTTAAAACTTGTTGGTGTTGTATTCTGAACGCGAAGTCTGTGTTTTGGGATTTAAAACAATGTAGCATGTAGTGTGTTTAAAACTATCTATGGATGAACATCTTGGTTTTATCATATAGTTGTTTGTTATGGTTGAATGCAATGATATTAAGCAAGTCACACATTATCACGCTTACGCAAAAGTCAGGGTGTGACATATTTTCCCTGTACGGGCTTGGGATATGGCAAAATTGCGGCTTGTCGTGCATTAAATCATGGGCAAATGGTGCTTAAAATTTAAATAACCCGTTTTAATCCGTTTTGCTTGATAACTTAAACATTGGGGGTTAATACGACTGTGTCCTGGATATCCTCGGCTCACTTAATTGCAAGTGACCATGACCTAGCGCGGGGTGTAGGCATGCACCTGACAGACGCTAATGCTATAATGTTTCTTGTTACCATTTTTATATGCTTGTCAATACATATGGGGCCCAGAACTAAACTCCGATACATGATTAACCGACACACCACATTTTCAATAAAAAAATAATATAGCATTAGCGTCTATCAGGTGTATGCCTACACCCCGCGCTTAGGTCGTGGCCACTTGCAATTAAGTGAGTCGAGGATATCCAAGACACGGTCACATTAACCCCCATTGTTTAATTTATCAAGAAAAATGGATTAAAATGGGTTATATAAATTTTAAGCATCACTTGCCCATGATTTAATACCTGACCAAGCGGCTAGTGTCGTATCACAAGTCGTATAGGGAAAATAGGCTAAGAGTATTTACCTGAGCTTATCTTTACAAATCAAAGATATTTTAAGCACAATCGTTAATCAAAATAACTAATACAGGAACAATTTACTGCAGGCTCTTAGTCTGGAATGGATGGAACTATGATCCGTTAGAATGTTAACGAGTCTTATTTCAAGGCATATGACTTGGACTGGTTAACTTATTTAAAAGTATATGATTCGCTAGATTAAGCGAGGACCAGGTAGAATGTTGTTTAAGACCTCAAGAGTATAATGACTCATATAATATGGGTCAAATAACCAATCATTCTGATTAGAGCTGATTTGGAAAGTTTTTGACCTGATTCAGCTAAGTTATACAAAATATGCTATATAAGTCAACCGTACGCGCATAGACGACATCTAGAGGTGGAATGGGTCTTTGGTAAGTATGATATGCCAAAACATGTTATTATAATGTTATATCAATTTCATAATCAGATTACAAGTTCATCATGTTTCAAAATCATTTTATGAGCAAAAGGGCATTTTAGGCATTATTTAGGCATAATATAAGGACTTTGCATAAAAACCCGACAAATGATATGATCAGAAGGTATAACCCTTAGGGGTTATTCCCTTTAATAACATGATCATATACAACTTCAAATCAGTATCTAAACTATCCTAAACGGGTCAGAATTGAAAGTCAAAGAAGAAGTCAAACTGTTTGACTTTCGGTTGTGAACCGAGCTTTAAGCAAGAAATGACAGGTTGGACATGATCTAACATGTCCTAATATGTTATATAAACAATGATAATGTCAAAAATTAAGTTTTTGATACTTGAAGTTCATTTAACGTTAATACGAAAATCTGCGTTTTTTACTTTTATTTAATAAAACTTTGACCCGTCATTTGACCAACTTAACATGATCTTCACAAGATGCCCTCTTAGTGAATTAACACCGACATTATTACAATCACATAGCCATGTTTTATTTGAACACTGGCTTGACCGAAATGGTCATAACCGAAAGTCAATGCAAAAGTCAATTTGCTTGACTTTCGGCAATTAACTAGCCTACAAATGAAACAAGACTGAGTTAGAACACTTACAAGTGTTCAAGGAAGTTTAAAACTTCACGTAGGATGTATCTTTATGAGCAGAAGCAACTCCAAGAGATTAGAGAGTAAGCAAGTGAAGGTGCAAGTCTTGAAAGTGCAAGAATCAGTTATATTTATAGTTGATCAAGGCTCACTAGGTGATGCTAAGTGTTCACAAGGTTTCCCTGGAGTTGATTAGTGTCTAATGAGGTGGAAGAAGCAGGAGAGTGGTGGAAATTCGCGAGAGAGGTGTCACAAGGCAGCAGTTGCCAGCTGCACAAACTGCCAGCGACCCTCTTGCGGACCGTAAGAGGTGAAGCCTTGCGGTCCGCAAGAGCTCCTGGCGCCCACAAAATTCAAACGCCTTACGAACTGTAAGGGACCTTCAGAAGCCAAAATTTTAGCATTTTGTCATGTTTAATCCCTCCACTTCCATCCTTCCACATATTTATGTATTTGGTCCCTCTCGTCTGACTTATCGGGATTATTTGTGAGTTAAATGGATACGTGTTGCCATATTATTCGTCATGAATTTCCATGGAGTTACATCCGCACCCCATTAAAAGGAATCTCATCCTCGAGATTTATTCAAATTAATAGGGGTACTTTAGTCTCATATTAGCTTCAACCTCCCACGTATATTCTAGGCCATTACGGGAATCCCATTTGACTTTCACGACAGAGACAATTTTCTTTCGGAGCTTTTAACCTGTCGATCCTCTGTCACACCCTGCTGGTAGCGAAAGCATATTGTGTGTGACTTAAGAAAGGTAATCATTGCATCCAATTGTGTAAACAAATATAAGTCAACAACGATGCCATATGCATTGATTTGCAACAAAAGTTTTCATGTTCTCAAACAAATTCACAATGTTATCCAAAATATAGTTATTACATTACAATACACTTTGAATAAAAGATTGTTTTCATCATAAAAGCATGTTGAGGTTTTGTCCCCTATACACCCATACGAGGTTGGAATATAAAAGACAAATCTTCCAAAGGCATTCGTTGTCATGTCATTCCTATTTCCCGTGGTCTATCACCGGCTTATGTCTTGTTTCCTGAAATACATGTAATTTTAGAAGTCAACAAAAGTTGAGCGACTTCATGTAGTTATTGTTTTCGTATGAAATGTTATACTTGTAATCCAGTAATGAAATCATGTTTGTAATCCAGTAACGAAATCATGTTTTTAATCTAGTAATGACATCATGTTTGTAATCGCGTAATGAAATCATGGTATGTTATTTGCATTCATGGAGTTCTAAGGATCTATAAGTCTGTAGCTTGCACCCTGACATATGTGCTATAAGTAAGTAACCAAATCGAGACAACTTTGACATCATTGGGTTCACGAACACACTCCTAAGGGTATACCAACCAGGAGTGGAGCGTGTCTCAGACTCTATAGATCTATACCTTTTGCACCTGGGTCACTAAGTTATTAATGGTTACTATTGTCATCATCATACTTACGCACATTGATCATGTTATCATCTAAACCCATAGCTAACATATCGTTTGTTATGACATGTATTTCCCCTCGATTGTTTTAAAAATAAAACAGACTTGCGTTTCGTAGATCGTACTACTGAAATTTGAGCGCCCGTACGTGTGAGTAACCTACATGTGTACTAACTTTATTAGACACTTAGGTCTTATTGGACCTCGTACAAGTTGTTCATCTTGAATTCTTATCATTTATTTCTTTGTTATTTTTAGAACAACTTTGTGTTATCATAGTGTTGGTAGTTCGTTTGTTCGATCGTTATTTATATATATTTCACACTTGTATATATATATATATATATATGGGCTATTTATTAACTCATGTATGAACGTGCCTCACCCTTCACATGTCCTCGTGCCTTGCACGCGTGTCCTTGGGCCTAGCCCATTTCATTGGGCCTCGCCCATATCATGTGTGTCATTGGCCTAGCCCATGTCTTTATGTCATTGGGCCTAGCCCATGTCTTTATGTCATTGGGCCTAGCCCATGTCTTTTATGTCATTGGGCCTTGCCCATGTCTTTTATGTTATTGGGCAAGGCACAATAACATAAATACATGGGCAAGGCCCAACAACATAAAAGACATGGGCAAGGCCCAATAACATAAAAGACATGGGAAAGGCCTAATAACATATAAGACATGGGCAAGGCCCAATGACATAAAGGCATGGGCTAGGCCCAATGACATGGGCTAGGACCAAGGACACGCATGCCAGGCACGAGGACATGTGAAGGGCGAGGCCCGTTCATACACGAGTTAATAAATACCATATATATATATACATAAATGTGAAATATATATAAACAACGATCGAACAAACGAACTACTAACACTATGATAATACAAAGTTTTTCTAAAAATTGCAAAGTAATAAATGACAAGAATTCAAGATGAACAACTTGTACGAGGTCCAGTAAGACCTAAGTGTCTAATAAAAGTTAGTACACATGTAGGTTACTCACACGTACAGCTCAAATTTCAGTAGTGCGATATACAAAATGCAAATCTATGAGTTCATGTCCCTCCTTTCAATGATTTCAATGTTTTATTTTTTAAACAATCGAGGGAAAATACATGTCATAACAAAGGATATGTTAGCTATGGGTTTAGATGATAACATGATCAATGTGCGTAAGTAGGATGATGACAATAGTAACCATTAATCACTTAGTGACCCAGGAGCAAAAGGTATAGATCTATAGAGTCTGAGGCGCGCTCCACTCTTGGTTGGTATACCCTTAGGAGTGCTTTTGTGATCCCAATGATGTCAAAGTTGTCTCGGTTTGGTTACTTACTTATGGTACATATGTCAGGGTGCAAGCTACACACTGATAGATCCTTAGAACTCCATGAATGCTAATAATATACCATGATTTCATTACTTGATTACAAACATGATGTCATTACTGGATTACAAACATGATTTCACTACTAGATTACAATCATGATCTCATTACTGGATTACAAGTATAACATTTCATACGAAAACAATAACTACATGAACTCGCTCAACTTTTGTTGACTTTTAAAATTGCATGTATTTCAGGAAACAAGACATAAGCCGGTGATAAACCACGGGAAATGGGAATGACATGACAATGAATTCCTTTGGAGGATTTGTCTTTTATATCCCAACCTCGTATGGGTATATAGGTGACAAAACCTCAACATGCTTTTATGACGAAAATGTCACACCCCGATATTTCCACATAATCCGGTGGGGAGTATCGTGACGTAGTTGATATAATCATAGACAATTAAACACAGTTATAACACAACAGAAGGCTTGGAAGTTTAATTACTAATACAGCCCAAATGTTCAAAGTACGAATGAAATAATATACATGCGGTTGTAAAAGAGATCCACAGGCAGATCATTAAATAAATACATAAAACAAAGTTTGACAGACTTTAGGCATCTAGGGATTTGCAAGATCCTCTTATTTAATGCCAAGTAGCTCCAGCCTATTTCATGAGGTACCTGTCACTTAGTCTTTGTAAAATATGTCAGTTTTCACTGGTAAATACAATTAACTGACTCACTTGAAAACATTTATGAAAATTGGTTTAAGTGCTTGAAGCACGAATTTTTTTTTATAACTTGGGACAATTACATTTATAATCTTGTATACAGTTTTACATGTTTGTCATACATTTGAGGCCGGTTTGGAAACCGGTCATTATTAACTGACTCACCACTTATAAAACCCACAAATGAGTTATCCCCAACTTGTGGGTAATTTATGTTTTAGCATTTGCATCTGTCGAGGGTATGCCTACACCCCGTGCATAGGTCGTGGCCATTAATAACTTACATGAGCCGAGGATATCCAGGACACGGTCGTTAACCCTCAAAGTTTACGTTATCAAACAAAACAGATTAAAACGGGTTATGTGGATTTATTAATCACAATCCGACTAAATGATCCCATACCCGACCAAGCGGTAATAATTTACCGTATCCCAAGCCCCTATAAGGGAAAATAAGTTAAAAGCATTTACCTGAGTTTAAAATGTAAGAAATTCTACTCAGCCGTATGTTACTAAGACTTTATGCAGGTATCTTCTACCGAGGTTACCTAATCTGAAATGAAGGTTTATTACCTATTAGGATACTAACGGGTCTTATTTAAGTCAAGGACTTAGACCGGTTAGTTTTAAGAATGCTTTACGGTATGAAATGCTAGATTAAGCGGTGATCGGAATGGAATGTAATTTAGACCCAACAAGTATGAAGACTTGTATAATATGGGTAAACTAAACGCATTCTGGATTTTGAAGTTAAGAGGACAAGATTTGACCCGTTTCGGTTAATTCATGCAAACTAGTTACATAAACCAAACCGAATGCGTATAAGCATAAACGGGTAACCGAATGAGTCATATACAAGTTCCATGTGTTATTATGCTTAAAATATGTTATGATATCAGTAGGATATCAACATGTATGCCCATAAAGGTTTTAAAACCGAATTAGGCCCCACAAGGGCATTTTGGTCATTTTAAGGTTTATAAAAGGGGTTTATAGGTAAACTGAAATTCTGGTTACAAACATCCTGTAAAAATATTTAATTCATGATGTTATAACAGTAGGATATCATACATATGTGTGGTTTACAATTTATGGCCAAACTATGCCCCGTAAGGGCATTTTAGTCATTTCACATAGGCTTTTAGGGGCTTAATTGGGATTATGAGTTTATGACTTATACCTATTGTAAAAATATTTAAAATCATTTATAAAATCAGTAGGTAACAAGTCTTGGGTGCTACATATGGTTTAAAACCCTACTATGCGCTTAATTAGCGTAAAAGTCGATATTTGACGATAACTTCAAGGTTTAAGCGATTCTGAGATTTTGATCAGCTTTGAATGGTCAAAATACTTTATTTTTCATAACACATCAGTAGCAAAAGGTTTTGGATGTTAATTATAAGTAAAACTCATTTTATTTGCAAAAAAGGTATTATCGTCATTTATAGGCTTTGTACAAGAACTCAAGGTTAAGGTCAGTATATACTCTGACCCAACATCCCAATAAATCCTAAATATGATATCACATCAGTAGGTGAAGAGTTTTATGCCAAAATTATGTTTAAAACTTGTTTTGCATGCTAAAGGGCATTTTAGTCCTTATAAAAAGCATTATTTTCGACTAATTGCATAACTTCAGTTTATGACCAAAATTTAAGTGTCAAAAATATTCTAAATATGTTTACTAATCAGTACCTAATCCATTCGCATGTTTCTTTATATTAAAAACCTTATATTTAGATAAAAAGGCATACTAGTCAACATAGAGCATAATAATGAAACATGCATATAAAACTCAGATTAATATGCGACCTTATAATATAACCTCAGAGGGTTATGCTACAACATAATATGGTCACAAAAGAACCTTAAGGCATAGTGGAATAAGCTAATTCGGGTCAGAACTGAAAGTCAAAGTCAAAGCAAAAGTCAGGCTTTTGCGACTTTCGGTTGTGAACCGAGCTTAAACCTAGAATTGTCAGGTTGAACATGTTTAGACATGTTCTATTAATTTTTACCAAGTTATTAAAGTGACAAAACATGTTTTATAACGTCTATATTATCAGATTTGATTTTTATTTAAAATCTGACCAGTTTGACTTTTTATTTAATTACTTTGACCCGACAATTAACTAAGTAAACGTGGTAATTTGGAGGTGCCCTTTTGAGGGATGAACACCTACCTAATTACGATCACGTAGCCATATTCTTCTCGAACAATGGCCGGACCATTTAGGTCTAAACCGAAAATTCAAATCCGATTAGCGGCAACTTTGAATTTCGGCTTTTAAACGCATAAAAACCGAACTAGAGTGTCTAAGGACACTTACTACAGGTCCTAGCTCGAAGATTAGACTAGAAGGAGCTTCCTTTTTATCAGGAACCTTAGAGAAGTGAGAAGAGAAGTAACTGAAAGGTGCAAGTTCAAATGAAGGAATGAGGCACCTATTTATAGTGAAACAAGGAGTTCTAAGATCAATCCAGGTGTTTTTGATCATCATCAGATCATTCCAAGTGTCCCAGTGTCAGTAAAAACCATCAAACAAGCCCTGGTTTCGAGTTCTGAGCATGCAATGGCGGTTTGTGTGGGCAACTAGGCTGATACATGCAGCTGTCCTTTTATTTCATTACTGGGCGTTCTCTCGCGGGTCGCGACAGAATAAGCCTTCCTCTTCGCGAGCCGCAACTCTCCTTCTATTCCTGTAATCAAGTTTCAAATATGGCAGTTTCAGTCCCTGGTCCTTAGTATCTTTATATATGTTTCATTTTTGGCATTCTTGACCCCTAAAGTTAGTTTTTAAGGATCTTGAAAGTTATATCAAACAACGTTAGGCTCTCGTGTGGTCAAAAGTTGACCCAAAGGTACTAGTTTCATTTGTTGATGCTTTTAACCCTTCTTTTTGAATTCAGACACATTTTATCGTACATTGATTCCGAACTTCATAAAATTAATATCAAACATTCTCGGGAGTATAATTGAACATTATGAAGCCCCGGGTTCGTTAAAAGGTCACTCAAAGGTAAAAATTAAGACGTTGACACGTTTAACCCCTTTGTCTTGTAAACTTTCGATTTCTTTCACAAACGGCTTCTCATGTCCAATAATTCACTTGTTTGAGAATACGAACATCGTGTAAGGTCAATCAGAGGCATAATTTAGCATGTTGACACTTTTAGACCCTCTACACACATCTTTTTACTGTTTGACAACTTTAGCCCTTTAATGTCAATTCCTTTCATGTTTAGGGTTTAGGACACGTGTCTTCACATATTTGATCACGATTTTACGAGGTGTTACAGAAAACAATCTTTTGTTCGAAGTGTAATGTAACGTAATAACCATATTTTGGATAACATTGTGAATTTTTTTGAGAACTTGTAAACTTTTGTTGCAAATCAATACATATGGCATTGTTATTGACTTATATCTGTTTACACGATTGGATTCAATGGTTACCTTTCTTAAGTTACACGCAATACACTTCCGCTACCAGTTGGGTGTGACATCCTCGATCGATATTGCTTTCTCAATGAACCTTAGGTTTTCATCAATTTACCCGTCATGGTGCGGCATTGCTAGTGACGCATCAGCTAGACATTTCTTTAAATTCGAGATGTGGAACACATCATGAATTTCACTAAATTCCTCAGGTAGCTTAAGTCTATAAGCTACGAAACCGACACATTCAGTTATTTCAAATGGTCCAGTATACCTCGGGCTTAACTTGCCCTTCTTTCCAAATCTCATGACACCCTTCCAAGGTGACACTTTTAACAAAACTTTGTCCCCAATTTCGAATTTAAGAGGTTTTAGCCCCTTATCTGCATAGCTCTTCTGCCTATCACGGGCAGCCTTGAGCCTATCACTGATTTGTACAATCTTATATGTGGTTTCAAGGACTATCTCAGGTCCTGATAGTTGGCTTTCTGCAACTTCAGCCCAATAAGCAGGCGTTCTGCATTTTCTCCCATACAAGGGTTCAAATGGAGCGGCCTTCATACTTGCATGGTAGTTATTGTTGTAGGAGAATTCTATTGGGGGTAGGTGATCATCCCAACTGCCACCTAGATCAATGACACATGCTCTCAGCATGTCCTCCAAAGTTTGGATTGTACGCTCACTCTGACCATCAGTCTGTGGATGATAAGCCGTACTAAAGTTTAATCGTGTGCCTAAAGATTGTTGGAAACTTTTCCAAAAATGAGATGTATACCTAGCATCTCTATCGGATACTATGGATACTGTCACTCCATCAAGGGACACAATATTGACCACATATTGGGCCAATTTGTTGGAACGAAAAGTTTCCTTAATTTGCAGAAAATGGGCTGACTTAGTCAGTCTGTCAACTATCATCCAAATCATGTCATTGCCATGTTTAGTCTTTGGTAACTTGGTAATCGAGTCCATAGTTACCATTTCCCATTTCCATGTGGGAATTTCGAGTTGTTGTAGTAGTCCTGACGGTTTCTGATGTTCAGCCTTAACTTGTGAACTCGTCAGACATTAGCTACATAGGTGGCTATGGATTTCTGCATATCCATCCACCGATAATTTTTTTTTTTTTTTGGATCTTGGTACATTTTATCTCCTCTAGGATGTACCGAATATTTGGAATTATGTGACTCTTGGAGAATCATCTCTCTCAGTCCTCCAAAAATGGGAGCCCAAATTCTGTCTTGAATCTCAAGATTCTGTCGTTTCCAGGTGTTAATCGATCAACAGTTCCACCTAATCCTTCATTAGAAGCATTTGCTTCTAATAAGGCTTGCTTTTGAATTTCAAGCAATTTCTCATTCAAACTGGTTCTAAGTTCAATCCTTTTAGCATGAACCCTAATCGGCTTGATTCTTTCCTTATGGCTCAAGGCGACATCAATGACATTTTCCTTACCCGGATGATAATGAATCTCACATTCGTAATCGTTCAATGTTTCCATCCAATGGCGTTGTCGCATATATAAATCCTTTTGATTAAATATGTCTTGGAGACTTTTATGATCGGTGTATATCACACATTTTGTACCATATAGGTAATGTCTCCACAAATTTAGTGCAAATACAATGGCACCTAGTTCTAGGTCATGCGTAGTGTAATTCTTTTCATGTACCTTAAGTTGTCATGATGTGTAGGCAATCACGACAATCACCTTGCCCCTTTGCATCAATACACATCCTAATCCTGTGTGCGAAGCATCATAGTAGACTACAAAATCTTCATTCCATCAGGTAATGATAAAACTAGGGCATTACTTAATTTCTCTTTAAGAATCTCGAAGGATTCTTTTTGTTTTGATTTTCAATCAACTTTAGCATTCTTGCGAGTCAACGCATTTAGTGGAGTAATTCTTGAAAAATTCTCAATGAATCTTCTATAATAACCAACTAACCCCAAGAAGCTGCAGATTTCAGATAGGGTTTTGGGTGCTTCCCGATTCATGATCGCTTCTATCTTAGCTGGATCCACTTGGATTTCACGTTCACTGATTATGTGTCTTAAGAATTGGACTTCTCTAAGCTAAAATTCACACTTAGGGAATTTCGCATAAAGCTTCTCTTGCTTTAGCAAATCAAGAATACATCTAAGATGTTTCTCATGATCATTTCTATTACGAGAATAGATAAGTATATCGTCTATAAAGATAATGAAAAACTTATCCAGGTAAGGTTTGCAGACTCTATTAATGAGATCTATGAAAGCTGCTGGAGCATTAGTGAGTCCAAATGGCATAACTAGGAACTCATAATGTCCGTATCTGGTTCTGTAGGCAGTCTTTGGAACATCCTCACTCCTTACCTTCAGTTGAAGATAACCAGATCGAAAATCAATCTTCAAAAAGAAACTCGCTCCTTGAAATTGATTGAAAGCTAATTCTATTGTACCATCCACCATTTCTACTTCATACGAATGCTCTAAAGTCCTTATGGGAAGATTTAATAGTTCACTAAACTTATGGTCTACAAAACATTTATCTACTCTAGAATCAAATAAGACACGTGCATAAATGTTATTAACAAGAAAAGTACCTGTTATAACATTTGTGTCCTTCACCGCTTCCTTTGCGGTTAACTGGAAAGCTCGGCATTCAATTTCTTCGCCTCCCCAGGTTTAGCATTTCCATCAGTTGTACGCTTGGGACAACTGGTCCTTATGTGGCCTTTCTCGCCACATCTATAGCAAACTATATTCTTCAAATCCTTACGTTCGTGAGACTTGTGGCCAGTCCTCTTGCAGATGCCACATTGTTTCAGTTGTTGATCAGTTCGACACTGCCCCCAGTGTCACCTTCCACAAGTGTTACAATCAGGTCTTTCATCATTAGACCTCTGTTGGTTCTTATTGAAACCAAACTTTCCTTTCTTTGAGCCTTGAAAGCGGTTATCCTCTCGCTTTCATTTCCCGTCAATCTCAGCTTTAATTGACCTCAATCTCACTTCATCCTGAGTCAGTGAGAGATATAGACCCACAATGGATCTGAAAGTAGTGGGTATGGAGGCATTCAGCATTCCCTTAATCTCAGGTGCCAAACCACCTATGAAACGCGCAATGTGTCACACCCCAAAATGTCACAGCGGAAATATAAATGTGGCGGTGACGAAGGTTGGTACCCATATAAGTCTTAGTGGTCGATGTTTTGGTTGGTTTGGATATTTTGTTATTTTTAAAACATGATTTTTAACTTTACTGCATCATCACAAACAAGTCACAGTAGTTTCACCTTAGGGGTCTTATTACAAATGTGGTCCCATAGTTTAAAAATTGTCCAACATCGTTTTTGTTACACAAGCATCATACTACCACATAACATCACTAGCCAAAATTCTCCGAAGCCGAACTCATGTACCTGTAGAACAAGTTGAAATCAAGTGTCAACACAAAGGATGGTGAGTTCAAATATAATTTTGTAATGTTTTTTTTAAGGAAAAACTTCCTTATTTGACCTTCAATGGTCTGTAAACATTTACATATTTAAAAACATTTTCATGTATTTAAAATAAGACATTCATTTTAATAAAAATAATGTCATTGTAATATGATTTGAAATTTGGGATGCACCCTATTTCATATAAAAATGTCATGAAAGGTCTCATCCAAAATAGCTCCCCAAGCCTGTTTCCGATGAAAACTTATACTCAGGACTTTGATTAAATAATATTAAATTCTCGTTATGATTTCGGTTTCGTATGTTTGCAAGACATTATGAGCTATATAAAAAGATTGAGGGATTAATCCATGCTAGACTATTGATGTAATGCGAATTCATCGCTATGTAGATCGGAGCGACCGATCACGACGGGGTAGTCAACCCGATAGATCTATCAACGATTGTATTCTTAAGAGATTAAAACGGCTATGATTGTTGGGATTGAACCCTACCAAAGGAACAGTTGATAAAGCCAAAACTGGATCAGAACAGTGGATTCACAATAAGCAGTTGTTTGCATCAGTCTTTCCCCTTGAATGTGGCCCAACATCTGATATCCTCTAACTACTGCCCTTCTAAGAGATTATCTTAGTTATAGTAGTAGGCCCCTCTTTTGAAGGTGACGTTACCCTCAACCCAGTGGTTTGAGTCAGCCAGGATACAATCCCAAAGGGTTGAAATATTGAAAGATAATTAATTAAGTTATTAATGCGAAAAGTGGTAGGCCCCTCTTTTGAAGGTAACGTTACCCTCGGCTAAGTGGTTTGAGTCAGCAGGGATACAATCCCAAATAGTCGGTATAATGTATTAATAGTAGTTTACATAAGAGAGGATCAAGCCATTCGTACCCCGGCTATCCAATACCAGTGGGTATTGAAGGAGGTCCTAGTAAGCTTGACCCAGGTCCTTGCAGGATCTATGCACTAAACAAGGCAAGAACCTTACTAAACCATTCCCTTAACCCCCGACCAGGTAGCGAACATATCTCTATATAGACCATAAAGATATGAATGGTGAAAATATTTTACTTTATATAGACAGTAAAGTAATGCCAAGACACCACAGACAAATGATAAAGAAGTTTCACCTTCAACATATGAAACTAGTTATTAAAGTCACTAATACAAAACCAAATAAAAAGTGTAAAAAGGTTAAAAATCAAAAGTAATACATTAAATGCTTGTCTTCACCAAGTGATGTAAGAGACTTAGCCAAACATGGCCTTTGATTGACAAGAACTCTTATGATCAATCTTGGATCCCGAGACTACTACACACACTCTAAGGTGGATGATGGATGATGGTGGTGGATGTGGGTGTTGTAGTGGTGGTGGAGTGGTGGCAAAGTGGGAGAGAGGTGGTTTGCCAAGGGATGCCTTTGAAGTGAGCCAAGCACCCCTATTTATAGCCTGAACAGAAGCCCGGCCACGACCCCGTGTCCGCTGGACACGCCCCTGTGGCCAACCATTTCCTATTCCTTCATTAATTGCAATTGTTTATATTAGGCTCCACATGGCCCCGTGTTCGCTGGGCACGACCCCGTGTGCAGAAGCGTATTTGTACTACCAAGATTTGCAAGATTCTGCGAATCTTAGCGTTGACCACGCCTCGTGCTGAGCTGGGCACGCCCCCGTGGTGCGCATAGAAGCTTCTATAGCTTTGTACCTTTCTGCAGACACCTGACCACGCCCCCGTGTCCAATGGGCACGGGCCGTGGTCAGCCTTCTGTTTCTTGTTTTTGCTTATGGAGATGCTGTCGAGGGGTCGGGCATGCCGCGTTTATTCCTTTTCTTTGTATTTATGTTAGTTTTGGCTGCATATTTGTTCCTTTTGTTCATTTAAGCTCATTTGGTCCTGAAAATACAAAAGGAAGACAAAAGCACACTTTTCCAACATTAGTACTAAAAAAGGATTAGTTTTATGCCTCATTTGATGTAATTTATATGTTGCATTTTACACACATCATTGACTCTTTATCATGTCTACTAATTCGCAATATATGTCTACGAGTTGCACTTCGTAACATATATGCATATGTCACACCCCAACCGATGGCGGAATCATCTGGGCGTGGCACTGAGCGAAACAGATTGTCCAAGAGAATCCATAACAACTATTAATTACCATATATTTAACGTTCATGTCCCATACCATAAACATATAAAGCATAAATACTTATTACAGATAATTGTCTCGAAAACAAATAAGCTGTTCTGACAACTCAGATTTATTTAGTTCGTTTCTAGACTCCCTAGCTTGTTCATCATGGTACTGTAAGCAAAGCATCCTAATCAACCTATCACATACGTTAAAATAAAGTCAATACACGGAGTGTAAAGGTGAGTACACAAGTTTGCATAGTATATAGTATAGCGAAAGTGTTTACGCATAACCAGCATGTAACACATAGAAATGTGAACCATGCAAGCTATCGACAATGAAGTATTCATCTAACATGATTGCGAGTTGTAAAATGCGCAACACGTTATCACCACTGTGACCATGTGAAGTAAAAAATTTAACAACCCCTATCGACAGGTGCTGAGTCCAAACTATACTACTATCGTTGCTAAGGTGTCAGGCAAAACAAACACTGTGTAAACATAAGATACAAGCATTCATCGAATCACGTATAACATGCGAGAGCGGTTAGCTTTAAAAGTGTTTGCGTTGTGTGTTCATTGTGATTTGATAGAGGAACATATGTAACACCCAAAGTGCGTTAAATAAAATGGGTTCGAGTATACTCACAGTATGTGTTTAGTAAATAAACACAACCTTGGATTGAAGGGAGCGCTTGGAGATGAGCCTGAGAAGAAAACGATTGCGTAAGCATGGAACAGCGTATAAACAATGAGCTGAGCGTCGAATGGTGAGTCGAGCGGATGGCCATCCGGATGGATGACCATTTGAACGGTTGGTCATTCGATTGGGTGAGTGTGTTTGTAAATGGTTTAGAAACTTTGAAGTTTTCGTTGTAGCATTTTGGAAAATGGGAAATATCTCTAGATGTCAAGTCATCCGGACGGATGGTCATCCGGACGGATGGCCATTCGATCGGATGGCTATTCGAATGAAAGTGTGATATTCTTTGAAGTTTTGATTAAGTTTTTTAACTGCTGAAATGTTGTAAAGAACAAGTCACCCGACCGAATGGTCATTCGATCGGATGGTGATCCGGTCGGATGGCCGTTCGAGTGGCGTCCTGTTTGTTTGAAAATTTTACAAGTTTTCAACTTAAAAGTTTGTGATTTACGGGACGGCGTGATAACGTGTCAAACACTGGAAACCCACACCAAATCCAGCTCAGCTGATCGGATGCGAATCACCTCGTTCAATTGTACTCACTGTTCTTTTGGTGAAGTTTCATGTTCAAGCCATAAATCGGTTGTCTCTCTGGTGGAAATCCGTTTTCAGACCGACATCTCAACTAGAGAGTGAGTAGAGAACCTGAATAAGTCTAGATTCCATCGGTTTTGAATGAAAAGTGAAGATAGTTAGAGAAAAGTATGAATTCCTTTAAATAATGTTGAAATCTGGTTGAGATTTATGTAAAATAGTATAGAAATCCCTTAAATGTAGACCAACTTTGACGGGATGACGTCACACCACAGTTTGCATAAGAAACCATGATGACGTCACCTTCAAGTAGTCCAAATCAGGTGATTTCATGGTGAAAATCAGTGTGTAGTGATGATGGAAGTACAAGATTTAGGATAAAATACTTACGGAATAGCCTTGGATTAAGTGAAAAGTGCGTGAGAGGAACTGGGAGCAAGTTGGGTCGGATAGAGCTGTCACATCAGTGAACAGTGATGTGACAGGTAGGTATTTATAGTGTGAGAGAGAAGTAAGGCGGTGGAACGATGGGTCGGATGGCTAGTCGATCGGATGGCCATCTGATCGGATGGTCATCCGGTCGGATGTCCATTCGATCAGTTGGTCATTTGACCAGCCGTATCGCGTTTTGTTAGTTTTCGATTTTCGTTTCATGCGTTAAGCTTTGCGTTTCGTTTAAACGAGTTACGAGTGAGCATTGCGATGAGATAACCACATAAATTTAAAAAGGTTGTTACACAAATAACATAACACATAATATGCATAAAAGTATATCTGCGTTTCGAGTTGCGTTACGATTGTGATGCGATGGCGATGTGATAGCGTTTAGCATAAACATCAACACATATATAAGGCACACACAAGTAAAGCACGTAAGAACACACACATAGAACGATACCAATAGCTGCGTTTCGAGTTTGAGATGTGTTGTGATAGCGTTTAGCATAAACATCAACACATATATAAGGCACACACAAGTAAAGCACGTAAGAACACACACATAGAACGATACCAATAGCTGCGTTTCGAGTTTGCGATGTGTTGTGATAGCGTGAAGTAACAATGCGATAAAGTGCGTTTAAATGTGTTAACATAGTTTAAGATATCCTCTAAAATAGTTAACATTTCGATTACTACGATGGGTTAGGCTAATAAGCAATAATTAAGCAAGAATTGACAGATCTGAATGATAACACATCTTGACTTTGGCTTTGACTTACAAAGTCGGGTTGTTACAGCCTCCCTACTTTAGGAAATTTCGTCCGGAAATTAAGGTGTAGGCGTAACGAAGAGTTGTGGATATTTGGCTTTCATATCACTCTCAAGTTCCCAAGTGAACTCCGCGCCACGTTTTCCTTCCCAGCGAACCTTCACTGTAGGAATGCGAGAGCGTCGGAGTTTCTTGGTCTCTCGGTCCATGATTTCTACTAGCTTTTCCACGAAGTGTAGTGTTTCGTCCACTTGCAAATCCTCTAAAGGGACACACAAATTCTCTTCGGCTAGACACTTTTTGAGGTTCGAAACGTGGAAAGTCGGATGTACGTTGCTGAGTTCCTCCGGTAATTCAAGTCGGTAGGCCACTTTGCCAATTCTTTCCAGAATCTTAAAGGGTCCAACGTATCGAGGCGCTAGCTTTCCCTTGTTTCCGAATCGGATCACCCCCTTCCAAGGTGAAACCTTTAGGAGTACGTGATCACCAACTTCGAACTCAAGGGGCTTGCGGTGTTTATCTGCACTACCTTTTGACGACTGCATGCTTTCAAGAGATTGTCTTGTATTTGGAGGATTTTGTCAGTCGTTTCTTGCAATAACTTAGGACCGGTAATTTGCGCGTCTCCGATATCATTCCATACAATAGGCGATCGACATTTCCTTCCATATAATGCCTCAAATGGTGCCATTTGAATGCTAGAGTGATAACTGTTGTTGTACGAGAATTCGACTAAAGGTAAATGCGAATCCCAATTACCACCAAAATCTATAACGCACGAGCGAAGCATGTCTTCAAGAGTGCGAATCGTGCGCTCAGTTTGACCGTAGGTCTGGGGATGGAAAGCGGTACTGAGATTAAGAGTAGTACCGAGAGCAGATTGAAAAGTTTCCCAGAGACGCGAACTGAATCGACCATCGCGGTCAGAGATGATGTCACGAGGTGTCTCATGTTGACAAATGACTTCGTCGGTATAGGTTCGTGCTAATCATTCAACCTTGTAGTCCTCTCGTATCGGTAGAAAGTGGGCGGATTTAGTAAGACCATCAACGATAACCCAAATGCTATCGTGACCTGATGGCGTGCGCGGGAGTGTCGTGATGAAATCCATAGCTATACTCTCCCATTTCCACATAGGGATTTCGGGTTGTTCGAGTAAGCCAGAGGGTCGTTGGTGTTCGGCCTTGACCTTCGAGCAGGTTAGGCATTTCGAAACGTAGAGAGCAATATCCTTCTTCATTCCTGGCCACCAATACCTGGCACGGAGGTCTTGGTACATTTTGTCGGCACCGGGATGAATGGAATATCGAGATTTGTGGGCTTCTGTCAGCAAAAACTCACGGAGATTATTGCGATTGGGAATCCAAATTCGGTTGTGATAGTGAAAAAATACCATTTGGTTTATTCACTAGTTGGTTTTCTGATCCAAGAAGTTTTTCTTCCTTTAGGGTGTTCTCGAGAAAACAGGCGTGTTGAGCGTCGCGAATAAGAGCTTCGAGGTCATGTTGGGCTTGAACATTACGAACACTATGTAAATAGCTTCGTCATCTAAGAGCATCGGCAACGACATTTGCTTTGCCTGGGTGGTAGCGAATCTCACAGTCGTATTCGTTGAGAAGTTCGACCCATCTGCGTTGGCTCATATTAAGGTCTTTCTGATTCAAGATGTGTTGTAGGCTCTTATGGTCGGTGAAGACAGTACACTTAGTACCGTACAGGTAGTGTCGCCAAATCTTTAATGCAAAAATAACTGCACCGAGCTCGAGATCATGGGTTGTATAGTTCTTCTCGTGAACCTTGAGTTGTCGAGATGCGTACGCGATAACCTTGTCCCGTTGCATAAGAACACAACCAAGACCTAGGTTAGAGGCATCGCAATAGACAACGAAGTCATTGTTTCCATTGGGTAGCGCGAGTATAGGAGCATTGCAAAGCATACGCTTGAGAGTTTGAAAGGCTTCCTCTTGTTCAGTTCCCCAAACAAAAGGCTTGTCTTTATGCGTCAAAGAGGTGAGAGGAACAAAGATTTTTGAGAAATTGGCGGTAATAACCCGCCAATCCGAGAAAAGAACGAACTTCAGACGGGGTTTTCGGTGTAATCCAACTCTTAACTGCTTCAATCTTCGCGGGATCGATGTGAATACCTTGATTATTAACAATGTGACCGAGAAATTGAACCTCCTCGAGCCAAAATTCACACTTGGAGAACTTGGCGTAGAGGCGATTTCCTTGGAGTAGTTCGAGAACCAAACGAAGATGTTGCACGTGTTCGGCTTTCGAATTCGAATAGAAAAGGATATCATTGATAAACACGATGACGAAGTGGCCGAGAAAGGGTATACACCCGCGATTCATTAAATTCATAAAAACATCGATATGGGGTAAGGGATAGCGGGTGCGACAAATTCATAATGGTCGTAGCGGGTGCGAAAAGCGCTTTTTGGGATATCTTCCTCCTGAAGTTCGTAATTGGTGATAACCAGAGCGTAGATCGATCTTAGAAAAACACGTAGCGCCTTGCAATTGATCAAACAAATCATCGATATGGGGTAAGGGATAGCGATTCTTAATAGTAAGCTTATTGAGTTCCCTATAATCGATGCACATTCGGAACGATCCATCCTTCTTTTTCATGAAAAGGACAGGTGCGCCCCATGGAGATGTGCTAGGGCATATGAAGCCTTTATCAAGTAATTCCTTGAGTTGACTGGAGAGTTCACGCATTTCAGATGGTGCAAGGCGATAGGGAGCTTTAGTGACAGGGTTGGCTCCAGGAATGAGGTCGATACGGAAATCAATATCGTGAGACGGCGGTAGACCCGGTAAATCGTCAGGAAAGACATTAGGAAAATCACGAACCACGAGTACCTTATCCATTGCTTTCTTTTCCTTCTCCGCTACTACGATGTGTGCCAAGAAAACCATGTATTCCTTGCAGAGATACTTGCTTGCTTGGATACACGACATGAGCTTCAGTTCCTTCGAAGATCCTTCACCATAGACGCAGAGTTGATCACCGTTTGGATGAGAGAAACGGATCATCTTTTCGAAACAAACAACTTCAGCACGATTTTCACGAAGAAAATCCATGCCTACTAAGATATCAGAACTACCAAGCTGCATCAGAATTAGATCAATCAGGAAAACGTGATTGTTGAGTTCTAGAGTACAATCACGAAGAACAGAACTAACGGTGATGGGTCTCCCAGTGGCAATTTCTATGACGAACATCATCGGGAGGTTAGCGTGTTTACTTTTTAGGAGCTTTTCTAATTCAAACGACACAAAACAGTTATCGGCTCCATTATCAAATAAACACAAAGCATAAATACCGTTAACAAGAAACGTACCATTGACAACGTTGTTGTCAGTTTAGGCCTGGCGAGCGTTGATGTTGAAAGGTCGTCCACGGGCGGCTTGTTGTTGTGGTTGTTGCTGTTGTTGCTGCTGTTGCTGCTGCGGTGGTTGTTGCGGCTCTTGTTTCACCACACGGTTCGAGCAGACATTGGCAAAATGATTAGGGTCACCACATACATAGCAGGCTCGTGCATGAGCAGTGGGAGCAGGAGCTGCTGAGTTACCCTGGATAGCAAGAGGTTGAGCTGGTGGCGCGGGAACTTGAACAGCATGAGCTTGTTGACGTGGGCCAGTGTGACAGTTCGCTGTGAAGTGTCCGTAGATGTTGCAGTGGACACAAAAATGGCAAGCTATCCCAGCTGGGTGGTGGTAGTACAAGTAGGGCAGAGAGGGTGAGGACCAGTGTACGCACGCTTAGCAGGCGGTGCGTTGGTCACATGAGTTGCGACTTGACGATTCTGGTTCTGGTGGGGTTGGACGGGTATAGCATTGAGAGGAACGGCAGTTGCAGCACAGTTCTTGTTGTTGTTACCCTTGCGTTTGCGGTTTTGACGTGATGACTTCGAGACTTGAGGTGCTGAGGTTTTAGTAGCAGGAGCGGGAGTAGCAGTGACCTGGTGGAGATTCTTGGTTGAGGTCTTGAAGTAACCAGCCAAAACTCGCTTATCATTGATCTCGGCAGCGAGCTGGTAAGTCTCCTCAATAGTAGCAGTCTTAGTTGCTTGAATAAAATCGGCAACACAGTCTGGTAGAGCGCGGATGTATTTCTTGATCGTGATGTCTGGAGTTGACAGTTGACCAGGACAGATGATACTGAGCTGTTTAAAGCGAGCGGTGAGACCAGCATTATCACCTCCTTCTTGCTTGATACCCTAGAACTCGTTTTCCAGCTTCTGGAGTTCATGTGGGGGATAGAATTCTTTCATCAAGACTTCCTTCAGTTCCTCCCATGACAGACCATAGGCTGCGTAATTTCCGCGCCTGTTGCGCTCTGCAGTCCAGCAATCCAGTGCCCTAGACTGGAAGACCCCGGTAGCATTCACAGTGCGGAGTTATCAGGGCATCCACTTTGACGGAGAGTGACTTCAATCGAGTCAAACCATTGGAACATTGCGCTAGGTCCGTCTTCACCAGCGAAGTCTTTAGGACCACAAGCTTTAAATTACTTAAAGCTGTAGGGAGTTTTTGGAGAGTCGCTCTTCGATTCAACGGATGACTTGCTGCTGAGGTATGACTTTAGCCATTTCCTTGGCAACAAGAGAAGCAATGTGCTTGTCATCTCTGCTTCTCTGAGCATTTCAGCGAGTGTGAGAACAAAGGGAAGACATTGTCTGCAGCAGACATCGTCGTATGATTTAGACGAGGGTTCGATTATATCGTCATATGGTGTTTAACCAACATACTATTATTATTACTCTATAAAGCACAGGAACACGTCGGCACATAACACATAGGCACATAAGTGTTGGTGCGTACGTCTGTCGACTTCGTCTTGTATCGAGTCTAGTATTAGATTTGTTAGATCAGGGCGCTTTGTTCGAGAAAATAGGAGGTTTTAGGGTTTGTTTAAGGTGATTTCGCTTGAAGGAAGTGATTTAGCTTGAAAGTGACTTGTGACACTTTCAAGCGAAATCAACATGAGTGATTTCGCTTGAACTATCACCTGACACCCTCAAGCGAAATCTTGTCCTCTATATATACCTTTCAAGCGGATTCATTTGTAGTTTTGATCATTCCGGTACCGAACTGCTGCCGAAGCATCGTTTGATCTGTAAACTGATTTTAATCAATATACAAGACGTTTAAAAGTAAAACAAGCTGTTTTTCACATATGTTTCTTAGTTTCCGCCTCTGAAACAGATAAGAGCTCTTCCGATTGACCTGTTTGGGTCACAATTCAATTCTACAAGTGGTATCAGAGCTCAGGAAGAAGAGTTCTTGCCAAAACAGCCGTTTTTCTGTCTTCTACACCTTCTTTTTGAAAATTTATAAAATTTCACGGCCAAAAAGTCTTGAATTTCACATATTAAGTGCATAACAATGTTTTAATGAATCCTTGAGAATTTTGGACCTAAAATCAGTTTAAAACGTGATCAAATTCATATTTTCGCTTGAAAGCAGATCGAATTTGATGACGTCAGCAGTAGTTCAAGTGAGATAAGTAGGTTGATTCCGCTTAAAAATGTGGTTTCGCTTGAAGATTCTATCAGATTTCGCTTGAATTCTTGGTTTCGCTTGAGATTTGATAAGATTTCGCTTGAAATTGAGGTTTCGCTTGAGATTACCTCTGATTTCGCTTCAGGGTGCTATTTTGGTTTCAAGTGTGATATTTCGCTTCAGAGGAGTGATTTCGCTTGAATTGTGTTTAGTTCAGTTGTGATTTCGCTTCAAGGGTATTTCGCTTGAGAGTAATATTTCGCTTGAAATTTGGATTGTGTGAAAAATTTTCCGAAACATGGCTGAGGAATTCTACAATACGTTCGCTACACTTGTTGCACCAGTTACTGCTGCTGAAACTCTATACAGTGAGAATGAAACTGGAACTCATCTGAAACCACCAAAACTGATGTACATTGAGGATTTTCAAGGATGGAAAAATCGATTCGAGAACTGGGTGCAAGCTTATAAGTTTGATGCTTGGTGTTCATTGTTGAAAGAGTATGAGAAACCAAAGAATGAATGTGAGATTGAGAAAGCTATTTGTGATTATTCAGAGAGTGATAAATTGAAATTTACAAGTGAGAAAAGGATGATCAGTATTCTTCAGCAAGCAATAAAAGAAAATATCTTTGTTTTGCTTCAACATAATGGTACAGCTAAGTCAATTTGGGAAGCATTGATTCAGAAATTCAAAGGAAGTGCAGATATGATTAAAAACAAAAAGGAGTTATTGAAGAAATTGTTTGATATGTTTTCAGCTTTCGACCATGAAACAACAAAGCAGACCATTGATAGATATTGTCATCTAGTATTAGAAATGAAAAGATTTAAAATTGAGAAAGAGGATGATGAATGGGTCGATAAACTAGCTGAAGCACTACCACAGCAGAAATGGGGAACGTATTTGCTGATCTTAAAACACACAAGAAAGTCTGAAAATATGAACTTGGCACAGTTTATTCAAAAGATTGAAGAGCAGGAGCTGGATATTCAGAAAACTGCTATCATGACAAATCCAAATGCTAAGCAAGATGTCTGTCTGTATTATCGAGGAAATAAATTTGAAGCAACTCTAAGTCCAAAGATTAGTACTGCTTTTAGTGCTGATGGATCGTCTAGTCCAAATGTTAGCACTACTACTCAAAGTGGTGGATATTCTTCATCATTTTCAAGTTTTGATCCAAACAGCAAAACATCAAGTCCTCAACAACAAAGTTCTACAAATCTTCAATGCAACGTCACTTTGAACATTCAAAATGGTCAAAATCTGTCTCCAGAGATAGCCAAGCAACACATGGCATCGCTCGTTGCTATGTTGGAATCTTATGAAAGTTTGATTGATGGCAAAATTGGTAATCCGATGCTTACAAAAGAAGATTATGATCAAATTGATGCTGAAGAGCTTGAGTTGATGGATATGAAGTGGTGTTTAGCTAGTGCTTGGAGGAGGGTAGAAAAGTTTCAACAAATTACCGGTAGAGATGAGTTTCGAGGAATGTCTACTTCTCCTTTGGGTTTTGACAAATCAAAGGTTACTTGTTTCCGTTGCAAAGGAAAAGGTCATTTTAAATGAGAATGCAAAAATCAAGAAGCAACTGGGAATCAAGAAAAGAACAATTATTATCAGAAATCAATTTTTCATCAGATTACTCAACAAAAGGAACCACAAACTGCACATGCTCGACCAATTGTTGATGACAAACGGAAAATGATCGAAGATGCAAATAAAAAAGCTTATTTTGGTATCATTGATCAAGATGATGAATTTGTTGCTGAAGGATTTAGCTGGGATAAATACATTCCATCTGGTTCAGGTTTTGTTGCTAGAATTCAGGGTGAAGATGAGACTAATCAGAAAAGAATCCCAATTTTTTCAGATCTTGGAAGTGATGTGGATACTGATGATGAGGAAGAACATCTCAACAAAGCTAGAAAAGGCATAGATCCTACTAGTTTTAATTTGTTTTTTGCAGATAAAATGGAGATGCTGAATCAGAAGAAGATTGCCAGATTGAAGAAAGAGCTGGAAGCAGCAAGAAGGCTAGTTGATGAAAAGACAAAGACAGAAGCTGGAGAAGCGAATGTTGAACCAGCAACTAAGAAAGTAGTAGAGAAAATCGTTGAAGTGGAGAAAGTGGTGGAGAAGATTGTTGAGGTTGAAAAAGTAGACGAAGTTGAAAAACTGGTCGAAGTTGAGAAAATCGTCGAGGTAGAAAAAATTGTTGAAGTTGAGAAACTCGTTGAAGTTGAAAAGACTGTCGAGGTTGAAAAGATAATTGAAAAAGTGGTTGAAGTTGAAAAACCATGCTTGAAGTGTTCAGAATCTTCCAAAGTTTGTGAGGAGAAAGATAGAAGGATTATTGATTTGGAGAAGATTAAAGAAGATTTACTGTCTGATGTGAAATATGTGAAGGAGTCGTATGATGTGCTCAACAAAACAGTTGATCGTCTGAAAAGAACGAATTCAGAGATTGAAAATGCAATGAAAAAAATGAGCGCAACATTAATGACAAAACAGAGTGTTATCAATGAGTATATTGAAGATTGTGCTAAGCTGAAAGAGGAGTTAGAACTTGAGAAGATTGAGAGTGAAAGGATTAAACGACTACTGTTGAGTTATACTACTTGTGATTACTTGATTGATCGTGTTTATCCTACTGTTGCAGGTCTTGAGGCATTCATGGAGAAAAAGACTGAAGATACTGATACTGGTAAGAAACCAAGTGTCAAGTATAACAGATGTCCGCCCCCGATCCATGAAAGTTATTCTCCCAGGAATCCTAACAAGGAGCGTCTAAAAAAGGCAGTCAACATCAAGTTAAAGTCTGAAATCATTGATGAATTACCAGACAATATTGATGTTACATTCACAGCGTCTGACACTGATCATGAGTCTGAGTTATTAAAGAAAGTGGTCGATCAGGTGTTGGATACGGATGAAGAGTCAAAACCGGAGTCTAAGTCTGAAAGTTTGAGTTCGTCAGAAAAGAGTCCGAGTTCACCGATTAAAAGGGTTTACAATAAAGAATTCCTGTTATCAAAATCTAATTTGAATGACAGATCAATCAAAGTGGCTTATACTTTGAATGATTCAGACAAATTATATTCTAATGAGGAATTTCCAATAAGAAGTGTTAAAACAGAAATGATCAAACAGGTTTTCAAATTAATAGAAATTAATATTTCTGAAATAAAAGATTTAAATCTTCATGAAAAACCTAAAAAGTACACTTCAAGAGTTCAACAGAGATTGAACAAGAAAAAGGGTTACGGTTATGGTTCAGGTTATCGAAAGAAACCAAACCACAACGGTAATTTCAAAAAACAAGGTCTTGGTTTTAATTCTTCAAAAAATTATAAAAATGAGAAAAATTATAAACCAAAAACTAAATTTGTTTCAGGAGGAAGTTCTGAAGATGAGCAGAAGAAACCATTCTGGAAGCAATCAAATCAAGAGTTTCTTGCTCAAGTAAAGATGAATGTGAAGAAGTTTGCACAGAGAGTTGATAGAAGAACTTGTTTCAAGTGTAAAAAGACTGGACATATTGCTTGGAACTGCCAAGAGTCCATTTATTCTAAACAGGGAGTTTCTTCTCATTTAGAAACAAACAAGAAAGTTGTTGATAAAAAGAATCAACCAACTAAGAAATCAAAAGTGTTTGAAAATTCAACTTCTGAAGAAGGTGAAAGTTCAAAACGGTTTTATAAAAGAAGTGTTGATTTAACAAAACAAAAATGGGTTGTAAAATCTGATAGTAGTTCTGACAATGAATCTGATTCCATAAAATCAGAGGAGTCATCTGTTGAGAAAAAGGTTGATAATTCCGTTCCAGATGTGAACGATGAGAATTTTCCAAAATTGTCGAAGGAAAATTTGAAGTTGAAGGTTGGTAAAACTGGGATTTCAGATCAATTCTTTGCTGGTAACAAAGAATTTGATGCTGAAAAGGTGTTTAATGGCAAAGTTAAACATATTTTCGGAAAGATGGTTGATGGGAAGGTTAAAACTGCTAAAGAGTTTTACAAATCAAAATGTTGGTGGGACAGATGTTTGCCACCAAAATCTCCCAAGGCTGGTCAGGCTTGGGTGACAGCATTTTCACCATAAATTCCTGACTTGTCGGAGCTCCCAGGTTGGTAAGAGTGGAGCAGGAATCGGCATCATTCTTGAAATGTTTGTTTGGTAAATCTACAGGTGATATCTTTATATTGTTATATTTTGATTTACAAATGGGATGGTTGGTGAGTGAATCTGCAAGTGGTTGAAGAAGGTTTTCATTTTCAAATGGTTAATCAAGGTCATTAAGTTGAACTCGATTGGACCATACTTACAAGTGGTATTTTGGAGAACAAAATGATGAGTTTATCCCCTAACTTACAATTGGTAAAATCAACGAAACTTATTTTCCGGAAAAACCATTTGATTAAAACAAACTTAAGTGTTTTGAAATCACAATGGGAAAATAGTTTGTTATGAGGGGGAGTTCTGGTTGTTTATGCCAAGTGGATGGCGAATTGAAGCAATTTGATATCGGTTGTCACTTTTTTGTATAGTTTGTTTTCAAATTTCTTAAAATGTGTTTGCATTTTAGGGGGGTAAAAATTTCAGAAAATCCAAAAACATTAGAAAATTTAAAAAAGTCAAAAACATGATAAAATTCAAAATGAGTTTTGTTGTATAAAAGAGGAAATGATAGTACATCAGTGGACGATCATGGCATGCTAAAGAAATGGAAAGTTAAAAAGTGATAAACGGTGTCACTGATGATATGCCAGTAGGTTTTTGCACATTTAGTAGATTGTGACGAGATATAAACCTAAATTCAAAATTGCTTATATCGTGGGTAACATCTCACGGATATATGGGTAACCCCTGAAATCTTGTTTGAAGGACCCCTCTTTCTGAGATACTAGGTCTTTATGCTTAGTGATATCTGGGGTATTATCCCGGGACTTCTGATTTTGCGGAAGCAATGGCCTAGTCCCCAGAGAATACTTTACTGCTTGTTTGAAATATAGCGCCGCCCTCAGCATAAAATGATGAGATAATAAAATTGCTAATCAATGCTGTTGTAAAAAAGATCCTCTAAAGGGGACCCACCAAAAGTCGAACCGTCATCTCTCTGCTGAATGGAAGTTCTGACCTGAGCTCTCACGGTCTCGCAATTTAACCCCTTACAGATATCATCTAGGTATACTCACCTGTAAGACTGAATATTGGGATCTGGATACGGGAGTATATTCTGAGGTGGGACACGCGAATAAGTTTAAGTGTTTAAAACATTAATCTCGTATCTCAAAACAGTTGAACTTTGTGTGAGAATTTAAGTGGATCAGTATACTGACAATCTAAGTGAATCGTTTAGAACTTAAAATGTTTAAAACTTAACGGTGTTGGTGATTTGTCTCATAAACTGATATGATCCTCTTACACAAACTCACAAAAAAATAGTGTCTGTAAATATTTCTTTACTGTATTTCATTTCATTCAAAAATCCAAAAAGATTTTTGGTGTGTTTTAGTATAAATTTTGAAAAATACAAAAAGATTTTAGACAACTGATGTTGAAGAGCTGATTTTCAAAATTCTGAGTGCTAAACATGACGAACAAGTTTGGGTAAGATTGTTTGAAGATGTTTGAAATGAAAATGATATTCATTCAAGTGGTTCATCAGTGACTTACATGATAAATATTTTTGTTCAGATTGTGTTTATAAGTGGTTAGCAAGATTTCTAGGTTTGTTATATATTATCTTTTATGAAACTTATGTTTTGGGTAGAGGATATGCAGGAGAGCCTGGTTGCAATGCTTGAACCAGAAAATAGCCAGACTACAATCCCAGCACAAGTTGAGGGGGAGTCTGAATGAAAAAGAGCCAGGTTCTGATCCTGAGTTTGCTGATGCTGATGAAATTAAGGATTCAAGAGATCTGATCAAGAGAAATTGGAGAAAAGCAAGAGCCAGATCAAGATTCTGAAAGCCCAAAGACTGATAAAGACTGAAGACATTGAAGACTCGACACTTAAGACTCGTCAACATCCAAGGGGGAGTCTGTTGGTGCATACGTATGTCGACTTCGTCTTGTATCAAGTCTAGTATTAGATTTGTTAGATCAGGGCGCTTTGTTCGAGAAAATAGGAGGTTTTAGGGTTTTTTTATGGTGATTTCTCTTGAAGGAAGTGATTTAGCTTGAAAGTGACTTGTGACACTTTCAAGCGAAATCAACATGAGTGATTTCGCTTGAACTGTCACCTGACACCCTCAAGCGAAATCTTGTCCTCTATATATACCTTTCAAGCGGATTCATTTGTAGTTTTGATCATTCCGGTACCAAACTGCTGCCGAAGCATCGTTTGATCTGTAAACCAATTTTAATCAATATACAAGACGTTTAAAAGTAAAACAAGCTGTTTTTCACATCTGTTTCTTAGTTTCCGCCTCTAAAACAGATAAAAGCTCTTCCGATTGACTCGTTTGGGTCACAATTCGATTCTACAATAAGCATATAGTCCATGTAAGCATGTAAGCACATAAGCACTTAGAGCACATAAGCACACATTTAGCACGTATTCACCTTCCTATTTTGCACATATTCACCAACATATTTTGCACGTATTCACCTATCTTTCCCAGCTGCGTAAAGTGATCGAGAGTTGTGAGTAGCGATAGCGAGTAGCGTATCATGCGAGAATTCATAGTATGTATGCGATTTATTAGCGTTTTTAGCTAAAAGTGAAACGTTTGAGTAGCGCGTGTTTGCAGAGCGTAAAGCGAATAGTCTCCAAAATCGAATTACATAAATATTAAAAACATAAAAGCACATAAAATCGATAACTCATAAAATCAGCGATTTTTGGGCTCGAATTAAAATTAGAGTGTCCTGAGTGTTAAACGTCAACTACCCAAAGTGATTCGACTATCCTCAATGAGATCGAGTGCACGCTTTGGCCTAATGGACTGTGCTCTCACCGAATATGGCGAACGACACTCATCCTTTTGGCTTCTACACGACTCAGGTTGTTGGAATCCATCGAGACTTTGGTGAGAGCTTTGTAAAAATCCAAATAGAGAGTGGAACTAGCCATCAAGATACGGGTTTCACCCCTGACTTGACAACTTCGTTCGTGATAGTGTGATAAGATTACGAGATTTAGGTAGAGAATTCCGTCAAGATTTGGATTTCACTCCTGACTTGACGAATAATTCTTGTGCTGAGAGTAAAAATGCGTGTAGAGTGAGTAATCTTTTCGAGAGTTTTCGGTTTTCATACCAAATCTCGATCCAATCACTCGATTGAGTTATGCGAGTATTTTCAAAAACATGTGTGTTGTGTCAGCCTTAGGAAAGGCTATGTAGTTTTCCAGCCTTAGGAAAGGCTTCGTTTGCAGTAAGCTGTAGTGTGCGGTGTTCACGCAAAGTAAGTTCATACAAAACCCCTTACTGGGTTTGCACAAATGGTCTATTGGTACTTAGACTATAGACTAGGTCAATTTCTAAGTCATCAAACCCGGACTAGGTCATGTCTTTCCTTGTGTGTTCTATGTGATTTGATATAGGAACGTATGTTAAAGAAAATGGGTTCGAGTATACTCATAGTATGTGTTTAGTAAATAAACAAAGCCTTGGATTGAAGCGAGCGGTTGGAGATTAGCCTGAGTACAGAACGATAGCGTAAGCATTGAACAACGTATAAACAGTGAGCTGAGCGTCGAATGGTGAGTCGAGCGAATGGCCATCCGGACGGATGACCATTCGGACGGTTGGTCACTCGATTGGGCGAATTTGTTTGTAAATGGTTTTGAAACTTTGAAGTTTTCGTTGTAGCATTTTGGAAAATGGCAAATATCTCTAGATGTCAAGTCATCCGGACGGATGGTCATCCGGACGGATGGCCATTCGATCAGATGGCAATTTGACTGAAAGTGTGATATTCTTTGAAGTTTTGATCAAGTTGTTTAAGTCCTGAAATGTTGTAAAGAACAAGTCACCCGACCGAATGGTCATTCGATCGGATGGTGATCTGGTCGGATGGCCATTCGAGTGGCGTCCTGTTTGTTTGAAAATTTTACAAGTTTTCAACTTAAAAGTTTGTGATTTATGGAGACGCCGTGATGATGTGTCAAACAACAGAAACCCACACCAAGTCCAGCTCAGCCGATCGGATGGGAATCACCCCGTTCGTTTGTACTCACTGTTCTTTTGGTGAAGTTTCATGTTCTACCCGTGAATCGGTTGTCTCTCCGGTGGAAATGCGTTTTCAGACCGGCATCTCAACTAGAGAGTGAGTAGATAACCTGAATGAATCTAGATTCCATCGTTTTGAATGAAAATTGAAGATAATTGGAGAAAAGTATGAAATCCTTTTAATAACGTTGAAATCTGGTTGAGATTTATGTAAAATAGTATAGAAATCCCTTAGATCTAGACCAACTTTGACGGGATGATGTCACACCACAGTTTGCATAAGAAACCAAGATGATGTCACCTTCAAGTAGTCCAAATCAGGTGATTGCATTGTGAAAATCAGTGATTTTGATGGAGAAGATGATGAAGATGTGTGTATTGATGATGGAAGTACAAGATTTAGGATAAAATACTTATGGAATAGCCTTGGATTGAGTGAAAAGTGCGTGAGAGGAACTGGGAGCGAGTTGGGTCGGATAGAGCTGTCACATCAGTGAACAGTGATGTGACAGGTGGGTATTTATAGTGTGAGAGAGAAGTAAGGCGGTGGAACGATGGGTCAGATGGCTGTCACACCCCGATATTTCCACGTATTACCGGTGGGCCCGGTGGGGAGTATCGTGACGTAGTTGATATCATCATAGTCAAACAACACAAAATTTAAATGCACAGCGGAAGAAAAAGATAAATATATTACAATCCGAATATAAAGTAATATCAAGTATTACAACGGAAAGTAAAGGATCCACATGCGGATCAAGTAAAAGGAAAAACTGTTCAACAGACTTTAGACGCCTAGAACTTGCAAGATTCCTTATTAACGCCCTGAGCTTCCAGCCAATTACGTTCAGTACCTGTCACTTAACCTTTTTGGAAAATACGTCAGTTTACACTGGTAAATACAATTAACCGACTCATTTTAAAAGACTTTAAGAAAATTGATTTGGATGCACAAGGCACAACATATCTTTTATAACTTGGGACAATTGTATTATAATCTTGTATACAGATTTACATGTTCGTTGTACGTTCAGGGCCCGATGTAGAAACCGAGTCAAGATTAACAGACACGCCACAAGTATAAGCCCACAAGAGAGTGAGATACCGTTTCCCTTAAGCGACTATCAGGTGTATGCCTACACCCCGTGCTTAAGACGTGGCCATTTTATAATACAATGATGTCAAGGATATCCGGGACATGGTCATTAACCCCTAAAGGCTTTTGTTTCAAACAATATAGATTAAAGCGGGTTACCTCAATAATTTTTACCACAATACGATTAAACATTCAATACCCGACCAAGAAGTATTATTATAATACCGTATCCCAAGCCCATATAGGGAAAATAAGTTAAGAGTATTTACCTGAGCTAAATATAAATTTAATCACAGCCGTATATCAAATCAGCAAGTATAGATAGCTTTTACTGGGCTCCTAATCTGGAACAAAGGTTTTTAATAACCTATTAGAATCCTAACGGGTCTTTAATTAAGCCTTGACTTAGACCTGTTAGTTTTCAAAAGAAATATACGGTTCAAACGCATGATAAAGCGAAGACCGGATTAGAATGTGGTTTTGACCCGACAAGCTTGTATGCTTGTTTAATATGGGTAACTTAAACACATTCTGGATTTTGAGACCAAAAAGATATGGTTTGACCCGTTTCGGCTAATATATGCAAACTAGTCACATAAGCCGATCCGAACGCGACAAGTGCGTAACGAGTAACCAAAAGAGTCATATACAGGTTTCCTAAGTTAATATGCCTTAAATATGTTGTGATATCAGTAGGATACCTTCCATTATGCCCAAAACGAGTTTAATCTCATTATAAGCCTCGTAGGGGTATTTTGGTCATTTTAAAGATTATAAAAGAGGTTAATTGAAATTCTGAGATTCGGGTCCGAATACATCAGTAAAATAACTTATTTTATTAGATCATATCAGTTGGTAATAGGTCTTATATGACAAAAATGGTTTTAAACCCATACTAGGCGTTTAATACGCGTAAAAAGCCGTTTTAAGCGATTTCCGGGTTATACAGGAAATCTGAGTTTTCTGATCAGGTTATAAAGTTCAAAATACTTTATTTATTATATAAAATCAGTAGCAATTGGATTGGTGTCAAAATACTATGTAGAACTCATTTTATAAACAAAAAGGGTATAATCGGTATTTACCGAATCAACGCCATAACCTTAGGTTATGAGCAGGTTAAAAATAATTAAAAATATTTAAAAATTCTAAAATATTATATTACATAAGTGGGTAAAAGGTTTGGTGTCAAAAATTGGGTTTAGATAGGCTTTATGCTAATGACGCCGTTTAATTACTAAAAGGCGTTCTAATTACGCTAATGAGCATAACTCCTAATCTAGACCTCCAACTGATGTGAAAATTTAGGGACATGTTTATAAATCAGTAACAAAGATTATTGTCCTCTCACATTTTCAAAATTCTCGTTTTATAGTCAAAAGGGCATATTGGTCAACATTAGGCAATTAACGGAAACGTGTAAACGAATCGGTCAATCAATGAACCAACCACAGAGGGTTATACTAACATGTAACCTAGTTCTAATGAAGTCCTAAGGAATTTCTAACTCATACTAAATCGGGTCAGAACTGAAGTCAAAGCAAAAGTCAAAGTTTTGCGACTTTCGGTTCCGAACCGGGTCTAAACAGAAAATTGTCGGGTCGAACATGTTTAGACATGTTCTTACATTTATTACTAAGTTATATGAGTGGTAAAATAGGTTACACACCTTCTGCTTTGCAAATTATGCGTTAATTCGAAGATTAGCATTCTGTTGACTTTTTCTAATCAACTTTGACCCGACAAATGGTCAAGTTAGAGTCGGAATCAGAGGGTGCCCTTTTAAGGGTTTATTGCCCACATAATTACCAACTTATAACTACCTTCAATCCGACTAATCACTGGACCATTAATGATTAATCGCTAAGTCAACCGTTAATTACGACGGTTTGACTTTTAAGCTAACAACTAAGTAAAACTCAATTAAGGAAGGTCAAGGGTACTTACCAAAGTCTAATGCACTATTAGAGATGACTTGGGTCTGCTCTTATGCTCCAGGAAGCTCCACAATTGCAGATGGAAGGAATGATCACAAAGTTGCAACATGAATGGCCTTTTATAGTGATTTTGATCCATTATGATCATGACAAATCATGCTACCCTTGTTCCCTGATCATCAACATGTGTCCCTAAGGCCTAGGAACTGTTAGGGGTCGCCCATGGATGTGAAAATATCTTCTTAAGTCGGTTACAACGTTTAAACAGGCTGCTGTCCGAGTTTCTGCATCTGGGGACTCCTTACGGACCGTAAGGCTTGCCCTTACGGTCCGTAAGCTCTTTATCAGGGCAAAAGTTTTTGCCCTTTCAAGCTCCGAACAGGCAAACTCATGTATTACGATTTTGGGCCATTATTTTCAGTATGGGGCCTCTTGTTTGGGTCATGTACAGTTTACACCACCTTGATATGATATAAAGTTTTCTTGGATCCTTTTGAAAGTGCCGTAAGTGAAGGTTGTCGTGCACATCCTCATAGGATCCCATTCTTGTGAAATTCGAATCAATCATTGTTAGCATTTACCGGATTTGAGTATACCAGATGTTTATAATATATATTAGGGTCTTGGGATTTATAATTAGGTCGTTCAGAGGTGTTTAGTTAACATGTCGACGCTTTAAATCCTACCATACATCTTTGACTAGATCCGGGTTTCTAACACTTTTGTCTTGTATAACACGTGTAGTTATTTTATTGAACACGAATTTTTCAAGGTGTTACATCCTCACCCCCTTAAAAGAAATCTCGACCTCGAGATTTGCTAAAGTAAGGGAAGTACCTTCTATCTTATATTGGGCTTAATCTGTATAGTATATCTGGAGCTTTTCCAAGCTCCCCAGTTAACCTTTATAATGGGTACATGTATCCTTTTGGGGCTTCTAATCCGGTCGATCCTTAATCGACACAGGTTGCTCATCGTATCATAAATCTGCATATCATTATGTGATAGTGTTTCTTGACTTATTGGCGAAACACACCCTTCAGTCACTAGTGTGCAATGTATTGCGAGCTCCGCCAAGCTCCTTAAATAGGTTTTGGCTTATAAGCTACTTGATCTTGGTACATTCGATTTCCTTCGAATGATTCTATATATTCAGAGCTTAACTAGGCTGATAATTTAACAAATTTTGGCACACCCTTCCTGGGTGATATCTTTTGTTGAACCTTATTCCTTAACAAGAATTTTGGAGGTTTGCTATTTTCATTAATCCTTGATTTTCTGCCGAATACTGGCATCTTACAGATGATTATGAATTTGAATGATCATATTCGTTGTTTCCAAGGCAACTTTCAGATGCTGATAAGTGGATTTCCCGAAGTCTCATTCATCCAACGGATGTTTTGATATTTTATCTATACAAGGTCTCCAAAGGAGCAACCTTGATACTTATATAACAACTATTATAGAAAATCTTATCTTAAGGTGAGATGGTTATTCCAACCATTGCTCAAAACTAATCTTAAGGAGTAGCTAATCCTTACAGTTAGTCGAACAAAGCGACTATCCTGGGCAGCTGATGGCGATTCTTAATCGTTGCCTAATTAGGGTTGCGGTAAACAATGCATAAGCAAAATGAACCGTCTTTCATAATTAACTATACCGCGTTCTCAGGATATTGAGTTGGGCTTTATGAATCTATATCTTAAAACTTACTTAATCAGGGTCTTAGATTCTTCCAATAATGGTACAAGCTGTCTTGGAGATTTCATAATAATGCAGCCCTAAATGGGATATAAATCTTAACTCTACTTGCTTCTCAGAAGGTAAACAAGGTAACCTCAGGAGAAAATCAAGGTACAAGGAGGTTACAGAGATTTTCCATATCTCAGGATCCAATTCATCCACCATTGCTTGCGTCAAATAAGTGTCACATTTATGCTATGAGTCCATAGATTCCTTTACCAGGAAACATTTATTTGGAAAATTCTATTTTCTAGATATCTTCTTTGAATACCATTAGCTGACTTTAATACCGTATGACCATTGGAATATCTTTGTGGTTCCATGCATTAAACCTCCATACTGATCAGGTATGGAAGCAATCTATGGAACTTATTAAGATACATCAATTCTCATACGGTGGTTTTGTCATACCATTTGGTATTCGTAATCAATAGGGATCAAAGAGATATCAATTACACGCGAATGTACTTTATCTGGAGAGAGGGTACATTAGAATTTTATGACTGAAGATTTCTGACAGAAACAGAAGAAATGGTTCCTATGATTTTCGTCTGTAAGTTTTACCTTACACTTAATATCTAGGGTTCTTATGATAGATTTTTCGAAGTCTAATATACTTACAATTTATGAAGGATTTATTGGTATCCGAGTTAAAACAGAATTCTTAGCATTTATACTTAAAGAACGTACCCAACGTTATTATTGATATGGACTACTCCTGACACTCTTTAGGAGAGTTTAAGCGCTATCATTCTTAGGCTTTCTATCCTTAGCTGTTTTTCCTTTGACAGATTTGGGGCATGTAGTCTTGATGTGGCCTTTCTCATTACAGCCGAAGCAGACTGCATTCTTCATGTCCTTGCAGTCCAACGTTTTATGCCTCTTAGACTTGCAGATCCCACAATGTAGAGACTGAGGCTCAAATCTACATTTCCCGTAATGGCGCTTCTTGTAAGTCTTGCATACCGATTTCTAGTTGGACTTTTGTTTGTTCTTTTTCTTAGAATCCTGGGAGTTATCTTCCTCCCTTTTTCTTCTTAGTTCATCCTTTGCATTAGAGGCATGAACGAGATCCTTCTTGTGAGTAAGGAAGTGTGGTCCTGGATGAGATTTAGGGCAAGTAGCATTTGGCTCCTTGAACTTTTTCATAGCCTTCTTCACAGCCTTTCCAACGGCTGCGTCTATCATAGTTTGAAGAACATCTTCGGAAATTCTAAGGCTCACAATTGTAGCATCATTGGCATGTGTCGCATTATTCATAACACGATTAACGGCTATCTTATCTGAGTTTGCCATACTCGATATTGGTTCCTAACACCAATAAAACGATTTCTTAGTTGCAATCCAACTGTAGGACCGTTATTGACAGTCGTGTGAGTCAATCAGAGCTAGATACTACCGAAAATGCAGCGGAAATACAAAATCGGCATGAATCAAAGCAGAAATGGAGTAGAAACGGAAGTAGATCACTTTAAAACAGTTTTCTCATTAATCTTTCACAAAATACACGAGCAGCAGTTCGGCTAGACGGGAGACATGAACGTGAAAATGAGAAAACAACACTACTATTTATAGGGGTGAGGGTTTCGCTTATATGACATGTCCATATGAGCGAAATCATCTTGATGGGATTTCGCTCATATGACACATGTTCACATAAGCGAAATCATGACATGAAAATCAAACATTTACACTTCAACCCCCTATACATTACATAATCAACACATCTAGACCCTATACATTCATCAACTAAGACTAAGACGCAGGCTTTAGACATTCGTGCACCAACAAACTCCCCCTTGGATACAGCCGGATTCTTCACTCTTGGTCTTCAAACTTTACAGGGACTTGAATTTTCCTTCTTCAGCAGCTTCCTAAGCTTCTCTTTCTCTTTCGCAGGCTCCCCCTTTCATCAATCTTCTGCGCTTTTGGAATCGACACCTAGATTACCAGCAACATGCTTCCTTTTGCATCAAGCTCGTCTTCAGACTCCCCCTAAGACTCTGCTATCGGGATCTTAATCTGGAACTTTCACCTGCAAACCTCAAACATTTATAAGAATAAACATTTTAAATGTCCAGAATTGATGATCTGGTTCTATCACAATCCTATAAAGATTTGACTATATAAAGAATCCAATCAACTAAACCTAACACTTTACAATCAAATTTTAAACCTTTTAATTTTTACCGACACACCCAGTTAACCAAGTCCAAGTTAATGACCTTGGTCAACCGTTTAGCCTGCCAAATCCAAATTAATGACCTTGGCTGACCAAACCTATGAAGATGCTGAATTTCTGAAATGAAATCAAGTTCAAATTAATGAACTTTTGTACATTGAATCAATTACCGATCATTTTCACAATCAACTGCTTTCCCAACCCTCAAGATCCGACATGTTTAGCACATAAGACTTTGATCATTCAATCCCCAACATCTGTTGTCTAAAATAAGAGAGAAAAAAAATAAAATCTTTTTGAATTTTGAATATGAGAAGCAATAAACTGTACACACAATCTTTTTTCGAACGTGTTAAGAGATCATATCAGCTGCTGACAAGATACAAGTACCGTTAAGCTTTAATATCATTATAAGCATTAAACAATTTGCAATGATTGTCGATATACTGGTCCACTTTAAATTTTCATACAAAGTTCAATCTGTTCAGGATACGGATTTAATGTTTTAAGGCTTAACTTTCATATGTGTCCCACCTCAGAATATACTCCCGTATCTAGATCCCAATATTCAGTCTTATAGGTGAGTATACCTAGATGATATCTGTAGAGGGTTAGATGCGAAGGTCATGAGAGCTCAGGTCAGAACTTCCGTTTAGCAGAGAGATGAAGACTTCTTCGACTTTGGTGGGTCCCCTTTAGAGGATCTTTTTTACAACAGCATTGAGTTAGCAATTTTATTGTCTATTTCTGCTGAGGGCGGCGCTATATTTCAAGCATGCAGTAAAGTATTCTCCGGGGACTAGGCCATTGCTTCCGCATTATCAGAAGTCCCGGGATAATACCCCAGATATCACTAAGCATAAAGACCTAGTATCTCAGAAAGAGGGACCTTTCAAACAAGATTTCGGGGGTTACCCATATATCCGAGAGATGTTCCCCACATAAAAGCAAGTGAAATTTATGTTTATATCCCGAACAAATCTACTAAATGTGTAAAAACCTATCGGCATACATCTAAAAGACTGCTTAACACGTTTATACTTTACAATTCTTTAGCGTACTGCACTGTCTAGCTGATGTACTATCATTTCCCTTTTATACACAAACTCATTTTTACTTTTTCAAATGTTTTTGGTTTTTGTAGTTTTTATCATGTTTTTGTAATTTTCTGCAAACTTTCTCCCCCTAAAAAGAAAAACATATTTTTGTGTTTTCGTTTTTATCGAAAATCAGAAAACAAACTGTACAAACAAAATTGACAACACGACAAAGGTTCACGTCAGATCGCCGCCCAACTCGGCTTCACATTCAATAACCCTCCCAGATTGCAGATTTTTCATCCCGGTTAATTTCAAAAGATAATAAAATCTCTTTTTGTCAAATGGTTTAGTATTGAAATCCGCTTTCTGATCATCGGTGTGCAAGTGTTCAATCCGAATTAACTTTTTCTCGTGACAATCACGGATAAAGTGGTGACGGATCTCAATGTGTTTTGTTTTTGAATGGTGAACCGGATTTTTAGTAATGTTAATAGCTACTTCATTGTCCACGTAGATAGGAGTATCTAACAACTACAAACCGAAGTCTCGCATCTGCTGTTGGATCCAAAGGATCTGCGAACAACAGCTGGAGGCTGAAACGTATTCAGCCTCGCATGTAGAGAGCGCTACTGCGGTTTGTTTCTTACACTGCCAGGTGACGAGTCGAGTTCCGAAGAACTGACACCCAGCAGTGGTGGACTTTGCGTTTTGCTTGCAGCTCCCAAAATCAGAATCAGCAAAACCAGATAAAGTAAAGTCACCCGATCGAGGATACCACAAGCCGATGCTTGGGCAGCCTTTCAAATACCGTAAGATACGTTTCACTATGGTCAGGTGTGACTGCTTTGGATTTGACTGATATCTGGTGCAGAGGCACGTCGGGTACATGATGTCTGGACGGGAAGCCGTGAGATACATCAGAGAGCCAATGATAGATCGGTACAATGTCTCGTCCATCTTCACAGCATTCTCGTCTGGACAAATTCCATGATTCTGCGCGAGGGGGGTGGATGCAGGACTGCAATCTGTCATGTCAAACTTGTCAAGCACGTCCTTCACGTATTTCGTTTGGTGAATGAAGATTCCATCGGGCATTTGCTCTACCTGCAGCCCGAGGAAGAACTTCATCTCCCCCATTGAGCTCATCTCAAACTTTTTCTTCATCACCTTTTCAAATTCTTTGCACAGGTCGTCGTTGGTGGATCCAAAAATGATATCGTCAACATATATCTGCACGATCAACAAGTGGCCTGCTTCTTCCTTGGTGAACAAAGTGCTGTCTACTGTGCCTCTTGTGAACCCATTGTCCAACAAGCATTGAGAAAGCGTCTCGTACCAGGCTCTCGGGGCCTGGTGAAGTCCGTACAACGCTTTGTCCAGTAGATACACCTTGTTTTTGTGCAGTGGGTCTGTGAACCCCGGCGGTTGTCCCACATACACTTCTTCTCTGATTTGTCCGTAAAGGAAGGCAGATTTGACATCAAGTTGATATACTTTAAAATCTTTCCATGACGCAAAGGCTAAAAAAATCCGAATTGCCTCAAGTCTGGCAACCGGTGCGTAAACTTCATCATAATCTATTCCTTCCTGTTGACTGAAGCCTTGAACCACAAGTCGCGCTTTGTTTCTCACCACAACACCTCTGTCATCACGTTTGCTCTTAAAAACCCATTTCGTCTTGATTAGCTTTTGATTCTTAGGCAGATCAACAAGTCTCCAGACGCCCAGCTTTTCGAACTGTTGCAGCTCCTCCTGCATTGCATTCACCCAGCTATCCTCGGTCAATGCCTCTTTGTAGGTTCTGGGCTCTATCTGCGAAATAAAACATTTTAATGAGACTTCTTTCTGCATATCAGCAATAGATGAATAGAAACATGTAAGAGCTTGGTCTATTTGATGTCGGGTTTTGACACCACTTTGTAGGTCACCAATAATATGCTCTGACGGATGGTAAGACAACATCCGTGGCATAACATTATCAGGCACATTCACTTCCGATTCCAGACTCGATATATCAAGATCAACGGTTTGATCCTCAGCTTCCGTTGGATCCTCGTCAAAAGTCGGAGCGGGTTCCGCTTCTGAGTCGTCAGATTCGTCAAAAGATGGAGCTGGTTCCTCTTGTGGTTCGTGAGCTGTTCCACTTGGTCCTGCTTCATTGTCGTGAGTACCCCCGGTGGGTTGAGAAACTTCTAGTGGACTAGATACTGGCTCTTGTGATGCATTTTGCTGAGACAGGTACATAAGAGCTAGTTCCTCATCACTCGGCTCGACCGGCAGTTGAAACGACTCCCAGAGCTTATCGTAATCGAAAAGGAATCTTTGTCCGGGAAGTTGTGGTGACGGAGTATGCTTCTGACAATCCACATGTTGGACTTGAATCACCTTCCCCAGGCATGGTACGAACACCCTCTTCAGCGGGCTTGCGTAACCTACAAAGAAACCCTCATTAGATTTAGCGCCAAATTTACCGTTTTCATCAATAAATGTGCAAGGAGACCCAAACGGCTCCAAAAACTCAAGATTCGGCTTATAACGGTGCAGCAGCTCAAAGCAAGTCTTTTTGTACTTCTTGACAGTGAGAACTCTATTCAATGTGTAACAGGCTGCTGATACTGCTTCACTCCAGAAAAAGATTGGAAGCTTGGAATCGGCTAACATTGTACGGGCTGTCTCAATCAGGGTCCGATTCTTTCGTTCAGCTACGCTGTTTTGCTGTGGAGTATACAGCGCACTGAATTCATGAAGAATTCCTTTCTCATTGCAGAACTCGTACATCTTGTTGTTCTTGAATTCCGTTTCGGTGTCGCTCTGAATCCTCCGGATTGGCAGTTTATACACCGTTTCCATCTTCTTGAAAAGCACCATCAATGACTCAAAAGTTTGATCTTAACGTTCCAAGCACACTACCCATGAGAATCTCGTAAAGTCATCAGTCACCACCAGGCAATATAAGTCTCCGCTGATGCTCTTTACGTTGACAGGCCCGAAGAGATCCATGTGCAATCTCTCAAGAGGTAACCTGATTGTGTTCATGATCTTCAATGGGTGTGACTTCCGAGTCTGCTTTCCTTTCTTACACGCTACACAATCATCATTTAAGTGAAAATTTTTCAGATTAACACCATCAACTAAATCATTATGTACTAAAAAGTTCATTTTGCGAACATGAATGTGGCCCATCTTTCGATGCCACATAATCGAATCTTTTTCTGTCGCTTTAGTTTTAGACACAAAACACTGTTTCTGATGAGATGTTGGCGTTGCGATGCTCATATCCAAAATATAAAGATCATTTTCCCGCGGAGCGCGCAACAGCACCATCTCATCGGCGATTTTAAACCCTGGTTTCAACACAACACATTCAGTTTTAGTAAACTGTACACTAAACGCTTTATCACAGATTTGTGAAATACTGAGTAAATTGTTTGTTAACTCTACTATGTAGTTCACTTTGTCGAACGAAATTACTCCATTTGACAGCGTTCCTTGACCAACGATTCTTCCACCTTGATTCCCTGCAAATCCAACATAGCTTCCGTTTATGGATTTGACATCATAGAGCAGAGCAAGCGTCCCAGTCATATGCCTTGAAGCGCCACTATCCATAATCCATTTCGATAGTATAGACTTGGGCAGCCCCTGCAAACAACAAATCAAATTTATTCAAACAATGAAGCCCAGGATTTCTTAACTTCCGACACACTTCCGAACACAACATCACACTTCTCATTTGTTTTCGGAAAATCAAATGTGACATTTGGAACCTCCTTTCTCACAATTGTTTTAACTTTGTTAGTTATCAGTGGAAAATCAGCAAGAAACTTATCAACTTCATTTTCAAACTCAACCACGTCATCTTTAAAAATATTTGTTTCACTTTTCAAAGCATTCTCCATCTTTTTGACCTCAACAGACGGTTTCGATTTCGCGACCCAAGATTGATTTTCAAAAATTTTTGTCTTAGGGTAAATTTTTGAAGTCTTTCGAGTCTTAGAGGATTCGCCAATCTCGAAAGTTGATTTCGGCTTATCCTCCGACTTCAACGATTCACCTCTTTTCAAAATTCGGATCGGAGAAACCATCTGCTTTTTGCCCTTTGTGTCAGTCGGAGATTTAGGTCGAGGTTTTTGAAAGTTTGACTTTTGAGCAGTTGGTTTAGAAACAGTTTGTTTTTGAACACTCGGTTTTGAAACAGTTTGTTTTTTAACCGGTTTTACAGCAACAGGTTTCTCAATCGCTTTCTGACACTGTTTCGCCATGTGTCCGATTTCACTGCAGCGGTAACACACCCTTTTGTCATATTCGACAAAAGTAGATTTGACAGACTCTTCTTTCAACTTCTTCGCTGCGTTGAAATCGTCCACAGCTTTTTGACTGAAAATATAATCTTTCTCATCATCAACACTTGGACCAGCGACAAACACATCATTTATCTTCTCTTTCGGCTTAAACACCTGCTTAGCCGTTTTCTTTTCAAACCCGATTCCTTTGTTTTTAAAGTTGTTTTTCTTGTTATGACCATTACCATCCCCATTTTTCTTTCCCGAACTTGTGGGACGTGATGTCACAAACGACTTTTTAGGTTTTGAAAAGAATTCATTGTAATTAACCTCGTTAATGTTCATTTCAACCAATTTAAACACTTTTTCGACATTCTCGATTTTCACATTCTGAAGTGGATACTCGTAATCGGAATAAAGTTTGTCTGTTCCAATCATGGTGTATACCACCATAATCGGATCGTCATTCGCACTCTTTTCCGATTTCTGTATGTATTGATCTAAGAAATTCCCTTCATCTTCAGAATCACTAACCACCTTCTCAGATTGAGCCTTTTCAGATTTCTCACTTTCCTCATCCAACACCTGATTGACAACATTTTTGATAACCTGAGATTCGTTGTCGGTATCGGATGGGGAAAATGTGACATCTATGGTCTCAGGCAAATCATCTTCTATCGATCTCAATTTGAGATTCAAAGCCGCTTCCACCCCATCTGGATATTTCTGTGTGTAATGATTCCACATTGGGGGTGGAACGCTCTTAAAGACTGGTGCCACATGTGGCTGTTGGGGGACAATTTGCTCAAGAACGTACGATGAAGCCACATAACTCATTAACTTTTTATCAATCCGATCGTTCTCAATTTTAGCCAATTCTAGTTCCTTTTTAAGCGATGCGATCGTGTCTAAATGAAAATTGACTTCATTTTGTTTATCGAATAGTGTTGCTTTAGCCAATTTTGTAGCTTTATCGTTTTCAACACTTTCCTTTTGTATCATCTTGATTGACCTGGCAAGAGTATCGTACGCCTCTTTAACTTGGCCCAGGTCAAACTTAATCATATCAGCGCGGTGTTTCAATTCCTGATACTTAGTGTCTTTTTCAAGACACTCCGTGCATGGTTCTAAACACTGTTTGCACGGTGTTTCAGGGATTGAAACAACCTTTTCAACATCCTGCTCTACACAATCAATTTTACCGACATTGTTTGACTCAGACTCAGACAGTTTGACTGATTTGATCTCCTGAACTCCAGATTCCTCTCGTTTGACAGACACACTACTGACAGGCTTTGACTCCTCGGATTCTGAGTCTACCTCTTTGAGTTTTCCCATTAGAGCTTTGTCAGCTATGTCTTTCAAAACTTCTCCAGTCATCTCTTTCGACACATCTATCAACTCTTCAACGACTTCTTTCTTCTCTTCAAACCTTGGACATGATCCGGTCCTTGGTTCTTCAAAGTAACCTGCAAAAGATTCAGAAATGTTAGGAGGCAATACAGATTTCATTAAACTTCCCAAAACCTCCTGCTCAGACTGATAATAATACACTTCAGCGGCTATTTCTTCAATATCGATCGCATTATCAGCAGAAACCTCTTCAACAACCACAGAAACCTCTTCAGCCACTATTTCCGGCTCAGACACCGTCTTAGAAATTTCAACAACTTCAGCCATTATGGCCTGTCCAGCGCTACCGGGGATATACTTATCCCAGCTGAAACCTGCAGCAACCTTTTCAACGTCTTGATTCACGATCAGTGCTTTTTCCGGTTTATTCTCAATTTGTGGCCTCTGAACAGTTTGCTGTTGGTTTGGTCGGTGATAGATTGCTTGCCTGTAGTAGTCGTTGGTGAACGGGTTTTGATGATTGTTTACTTCACGATTGGGACATTCTCGTTTGAAGTGACCGCGTTCTTTACATTTAAAGCATGTAACTTTCGACTTATCAAACCCTAACTTTTGATCGGGACCTGATAGACTGTTCCGGCCTGTAATTTCCATGAAACGTTGAGCCCTACGCACCAAACTCGCCATGCACCATTTGATGTCGATCAATTCAAGCTCTTCAGGATCGATTTGGTCGTAATCCTCCTTCGTCATGTCAGGATTAACAATCCTCCCTGCTACTAAGCCCTCATAAGTCTCAAGAATGGAAGCAAGCAGTGCTATGTGCTGTTTTGCGGCTGTTTCAGTGATCTCGTTTCCATTTTTTATATTCACCGCAATATTACACTGCACCCCGGAAACGTACGCCTGATGATTTGATCCAGTATAACTTTGAGGTGAAGGCTGTTCCTGAGCTTTGACATTTGGTTCAAAGTTCGCGAATGGTGAAGAATTGCCGGATTGTGGAGTGTTTGAAGAAACACTTGATGTGTTATCAGCAATGAACCCTGTTTGTATTTTTGGGCTTAAATTGGTTGAAACTGTAGGGTTGCCTTTGTAATACAACGATATATCCTGCTGCACACTCGCTGAGTTCATTTTCTTGATTTTCAGCAATTCCAACTCGTGGGCTTCAATCTTCTCGATGAATGAGCTAAGGTTGAGATTCACCAAATCAGAATTATTCTTCAACATCATTAGATACGTTCCCCACTCATCATACGGAAGTGCATCACACAGCTTATCAATCCATTCTTCATTTGTCTTTGTAATTTCCAGACGCTTCATTTCAACCACAAGATGACAGTATCGTTCGATTAACTGCTTTGTCGTCTCGCCTTTAATCCCAGTAAAAATATCAAATTCCTTCTTGATTAAGGCTTTCTTGCTCTTAATCATTGAAACACTGGCTTGGAATTTCAGCTTCAAAGCTTGCCACATAGACTGAGAGTTGTCTTCATGTTGCAGTAGAACGAGGATATCTTCTTTGATGGCCTGTTGCAGAATGCTCACCATCTTCTTTTTAGCCTTGAAGTCAATCTGTTCAGATTCTGTCAAACTCCCGATGCCCTTTTCCAATCAATCTGTTCAGATTCTGTTAACTGGTGGTACATACTTCGCTTCTATTTTCATCCAACATTCGAAGTGACTGGCTTGCACCCAGTTTTTGAGACGTCCTGACCAACCCGCGTATTCATCCAAACTCATAAGCTTCAGTGGCTTTTGCATCGTCCCTAATTCATTCTCCATGTTAACGTTCTGAACTATACTCGCCGGACTTTGCGTAGCCGTCAAACCGCTTCCCGCAAACAAGTTATAAAAATCTTGATGTTCCATTTTTAGTGACAAATTTCCAAAAATGTTTAACTTTTTTATTAACAGGTTGTTTTTATCGAAAACTTTTAACACAAACTGAGTTTCCAACACTCGATCACGTACGAAATGGACTAAACGCTCAAAACATGATTTTTACACTAAAACAGGTCGTATAAGCGAAATCAGATTTTATGTGTTGTTATGAGCGACACCCCTAATGTTCACAAAAGCGAAATCTGAAAATGGACTTATGAGCGAAACCACGAGAGCGAAACCCAATATGGCACTATGAGCGAAACCTCAGGTGTGAAACCCCAGAAATGTCACTATGAGCGAAACCTCAGGAGCGAAACCCCAAAAATGACAATAAGAGGGAAATCCTAAGAACGAAACCCCTCGTGTACCGTATGAGCGAAACCTATTCACGAGCCATTTTAGGTCACTTTTAAGCTGTTTTTAGGTCTGAAAATCTCAAGGGTTTGTTATTAGACAATTTTACACTATATGTTCAAATTTTAGTCCATTTTGTCCGTCGGAAAGTCCAGAAACTCAAAATGTGCTAGAAAAAGGCTTTGATTCGGGTAAACTAGCTCAAAACTGGCTCCGATACCAATTGTAGGACCGTTATTGACAGTCGTGTGAGTCAATCAGAGCTAGCAACTACCAAAAATGCAGCGGAAATACAAAATCGGCATGAATCAAAGCAGAAATGGAGTAGAAACAGAAGTAATTCACTTTAAAACAGTTTTCTCATTCAATCTTCACAAAATACACGAGCAGCAGTTCGGCTACACGGGAGACATGAACGTGCAAAATGAGAAAACAACACTACTATTTATAGGGGTGAGGGTTTCGCTTATATGACATGTCCATATGAGCGAAATCATCTTGATGGGATTTCGCTCATATGACACATGTTCACATAAGCGAAATCATGACATGAAAATCAAACATTTACACTTCAACCCCCCTATACATTACATAATTAACACATCTAGACCCTATACATTGATCAACTAAGACTAAGACTCAGGCTTTAGACATCCGTGCACCAACAACTTCCACTACTACCCCCGACTTATCCAACCATACCAGAGGACCCCCAAATGGGTGGACCCTCCAACCCTACTCCTATTGTTGAGCTATCCCAACAACCACCTATGGGTTTGGATAACCCCATTCCCACATATCTGGATATGACTAGATATAACACTTCTTATAATGCAACGACTACCGATTGTTACTATTCGTCCCCAGCCTACGACCCCTATTTACAAGTGGTCATTCAAAATGCTTTATTCCCACCTCCATTTCCTCCCACTTACCAAAACCCGGGTTATCCAAACCCCAGATATTCATACCCGGTTGTTCCGCAACCACAACCATCGCAACAACAATTATCGATTGAAGCTATCAATCAAGCATTGGAACGTGCGGAACAAATATAATGACAAGCAGAAAAGAATGAATAGAGGACGAGCAAAATATTTGAAAAACCCTCCAAGATAGTGAAAGGAAAGAGAGATGACTGAAGAATTTAATTTTATCTTTCATTGTAATTTATATTTCCAAACGTCCTATATAGACATTGCATTATTGTCTCCTTCCAAAAGTCCATGTTTGGACATGTATTGTAATTCGTATTATGAAACTTTGATTATCTTTTAAATTTTCTTCATAATTATCCAAGTATTCATTTTGATATTTTAAATTTCAATCTTTATTAATCCGTCATAAATCGACAGATCATCTTTATGGTTTGAAGCCAAATTTTGTGGCAAGCCTACATTGTTGGCAATTAATAATGGCAGTTATGACAATGTGGTGCACACCGACCGAAAAGGTGGAGGAGATATCTCCAAGCCGTATAGCCCTTGAGGTCAAATAGGACCACGACTAAAGTTATAAATTTTAAAAAAATCAAACCATCAAGACAAAAATCCAAATATCTATTCCTCATTTAATATATGTTCAAATGAATTGCCCTGAGTAATAGATTATTGTTGGCCTGTAGCCTAATTAGTGATATAAATGGCAAGCCAAAATTCCAGTGGTGCTGATGGCAGACATAACAACGTGGAGCATGCCTACCATGTGGACGAGGGAGATAACCTATGATCCCTGATTGTTGTGGAATTCAGCAAAGCAATGGCCGATTTTATGGCCAAGTTCAAAGGGCTAGGTCCAATACATTCTAAATCCCAATCTATCCCTCTGTCTTCCACACATAAATCACAGAGTTCACACTATTCCTCGAATGAGAGGAGTGAACCAAAACATGTTTCCAAGAAAGAACCCCGAAATACTAAAGAAGAGTGTTCATACAAATACTTTGTCTCATGCAAGCCTCGTGACTTCACGAGGGAAAAAGGAGATGCCATGAAATGGCTTGACGAAATGGAAACCGTTATGGACATAAGCGGTTGTGATGAAAAGGACACCGTTAAGTACGTGTCCCAGTCCTTTAAGGACGATGTTTGGACATGGTGGAAGGCCATGGTTCAATCAACAGGGAAGGTATCCCTGTATATGTGACAACTCGTATTTCAGAACCTATCTTTGTAACGTATGTGAACACTATGTGATTATGTGAACTTGATGATTAATGGAATGTTATGTTTGATATGTGTTATGTGTAATGAATGTACGTATATAAACGAGCTCAAACGCACAACACAACCCAATCGCACAAGCCCATTCGGGCTAAACTCTTTGCATCCGAACCTAGGGCAGCCCAAGTTGGGTTCGGCCCACTCCCTCATACGCATACACACACACCCTTAGAGAGTTTGTTTCTCATTTGTTGCAAAACAAGAACACACCAAACCCTAATCTCTCTTTCTCTCCTCTCAAACTCGACGGCAAACACCCCTCACTTTCCATCGAAGCTTTTGATTCGGATCACCCTCATCCATCTCTAATCGGTTAGTGTTTCATGATATGTGTTTTATTCGGGTGATGATGTATTGTTATGTTAATGATATGTGATCGATTATATATGTGTTTGGATCCGAATGGTTTGGTTAGTGTTTGCAATTATCAACCGTATGTTAGATGATATTATGGATGCCATGATTTTATGTGATAACTAGAATAGTTTGTGTGAATAATGATGTTCTAGTGAATCGGATGTGTGTGAGGATGTTAATTGGCTAGCATATCTTGTTCTCGGATTGTTTGCATAATGATTAGGATAGAATGTATGTAATCGGCTGTATATTCATGTAATCGGACCAAACAATATGATTTGATAAGTTATTGTTCATGCTTCGAATGTTTATTAGGGTTCATATGAACTTTATGATAAAAACCTTGTTTTGATCGATTAAGGGATTGGTTAGAAATCTTTAATTTTGTTGATTGATAAATGGCAAATATGGAAACTGTTAATGTTGATTGATTGATTGAATAATTGTAAAGCAAGAAACTGTTCAAATTATTGTAACTGATATGCATAAAATTCGGATGATTAAAACCAATCACACAAGCTCTCTCAATCGCACAAGATCAGGTCACACAAGACCTGATCTGATCGCACAAGAGCCAAACACACAAGCTAGGTACAATTATCTATGCACATAGTACTGTTTATTTATGCCTGATCACACAAGACTTGTGGATCGCACAAGACGGTGCTGATCGCACAAGGCTTGGGCCACACACAAATCACTTGAACTGTTACATGGTTGGGCCTTAAAGCCCAAATCACAGTCGCACAAGATGTCCCGGATCGCACAAGACATCCGGACCGCACAAGACTCAGGTTTGCTTAACTGTTGGGCTGCACAAGTTTTGGACTGCATATGTTTGGGCCGGGCTTTTACTGGATCGCACAACATGCTGTGGATCACACAAGGTTGTGCTGATCGCACAACATGTTGGGCCGAGTTTTGTGTGGGCTTCGTATGTATGTTGAACTGATATCGTTTAAAATGTGTATGCTATGTTGCCATGATCAATACGTGTTCGTAATATGTTAGTTATGTGTTAACATACGTGCACTACTTGAACCTAGACCTGACTTGTATGGTAACCATGTTAGGACGTGGTTGACCTCTAGCAGCTCGATTGACCTTTCGTTTATCTGCCGAGCTAACCTAAGGTGAGTTCACACTTTCTACAAAGCATGGGATTCCCTGGGGTTGGGAATGGGGTTAAGGAACATGGATTCCTCATCCTTTCTTGGGTAGGACAGTACGGGTTCAGGAATATAATTCCTCGTCCTCATGGACAGTTAACTTTCACTAGACCAAAACTATATCACGAAGTCCCTCCTTTTTATATCGACTTAATCGCCGGGCCAATGGCGAGCAGGTCATTAGTTAGATAGCGCTATTTAGGTCTGACAAACCTCACACCGTGCCGCAGAGGACGGGCGTGATCTAATGGATCTGGGCACGTCAATGATGATAGACATTGACAGTTCAGTGCACATAAACATGACTACAGTCAGCAGTCGATATGGTAACGAGTCTAGTAGTATATACATGGGGTAGCCCCCACGGTCGAAAAGCCAGATAACTAAACCTGGGGTAGCCCCCACGGCTGGATTGCCAGAGTAAATGGGTTAAACAAATCACGTTTTCAACTATGGGGTAACCCCCACGGCAGGGATGCCAGTTAAAGGAACTGGTTTTGGAACAACTTAAAACAAACACCCAACTGTGAACTCGCTCAACATTGTTGTTGACTCGTTACTACATGCTTTGTAGGTCAATAGTTACTTAGCGGGAGCTTGCATGGGGGAGAGTCGTTGTGGGACATGGACAACTGTGTGCCATGTTAAACATTGAAACATTTGAACTTATATTTTGTTTTGGATTTAATCGTTATGCTTCCGCTTGCAACTTAAACTATGTTTTGTTTGGACACCAATTGTATTGGTTGAATTTTTATAATTACTTACATGCTAGTTCAATATGATTGGTGGCTGGATCCCGGTCAGTCACGCCTCCAAGCGGTGATACTCCGCCTGTGGATTTTGGGGGTGTGACAGATTGGTATCAGAGCCATTGGTTATAGAGAACTTGGTTTTAATAAAGGAAAACGTTTTTGTTAAAACAAGACTATAACCTGTACAGTGCTCTACGATCCACAATGACGCTTCGCTCCACGTGCAAGACTCGACATTCTAGGTGATATGGTTCATGTTTTATTGCCTAGTTGCTAGATTACATAGAACTTTGCTTTTGGTATGCTTAGATAAACGTAGAAACTATAGCTTGAAAACACGTGTGTGCTTACTCTCTTCTGTCATTGCACTTTCGCGAACCCCTCTCACTCATGTTTTCCTTTGATATGAAGATCATGAGTGGACGCGTTAACATGACTCAAGCCCAGTTGACGGCTCTTATTAACCAACAAGTTGCTGCGGAACTTGCAGCAGCACAGGAAGGAGGTATACCCTGCAGTTTAAACTCATTCTAGGATCTTTAGGTCCTACTCTCGTGAACCAACCTTTGTGTTAAACTTTGTCCTTTCTTACACCCACGACAGGTCAACCTACACAGCCTCCTGTATGCACTTTCAAAACTTTTATGGACTGCCGCCCAACTACTTTCAGCAGCACTGAAGGAGCCGTAGGTCTCCTCCACTGGTTTGAAAAGCTCGAATATGTTTTCGAGATGTGTGAATGCCCTGAGGCTCGCGGGGTGAAGTATGCTACCGGTACTCTCGAGGGTTTAGCGCTCACGTGGTGGAACGCTCAGGTCCAAATGCTGGGGTTGGTTGCGGCAAACGCCACCCCATGGAACAACTTTAAGGAAATGATCAAGGAAGAGTACTGCAATCGTGATTATATTCACAAACTGGAAGTAGAGTTCTTCAACCTCAAGATGACAGGGTCAGAGATTGAAGCGTACACGAAAAGATCAAATGAGCTTGCTATTCTATGTCCTACTATGGTGGATCTTCCCATCAAACGCATTGAACTATACCTTAAGGGCTTAGTGCCAGAGATCCAAAGTCATGTGACTTTGGCTAACCTCGCTACCATTCAGCAAGTTGTACAATTGGCACATCGTCTCACTGATCAGGCGGTGGAGCAGAACAGGTTACCAAAACGTATTAGTGCTACAGCTACTTCAGATGCTCCTAGTGACAACAAGCGAAAATGGGATGGAGCTTCAAGTTAGGGTTCTACTTCTGTTCAATCTCAGTCTCAGCAAAGAAGGACTGACGACTACAAGAGCCCTAGTCAGCAAACATCTGGTAGTCAAAGTCATGGTGGGTATAAGGGAAATCACCCAAATGCAATCGCTGCAACCTACACCACAGCGGACCATGCACCAGGAGTAACTGTCATCGGTGCAATAAGCCAGGCCACGCAGCAAAGGATAGCAGAAGTTTATACCCCGCAAACCAGAATCGTCAGCAACAACAAGCCCCACAAAATCAACGCCAGCAGCAGCAGCAGCAGCAAGGTAACAACAAAGGGTGCTTTCAGTGTGGAGCCGAAGGCCACTTTAAGAGAGATTGTCCCCAACTGAACAGGAACCAGAACAACAACAACAACAACAACCAGGGGAATGGGAACAACGGGGGTAATAACGGCAATGGTACAAGGGGTCGTGTGTTCCTTATTGGCCAAGGTGAAGCAAGGAACGATCCCAACGTTGTGACGGGTAAGTTCCTTCTCGACGACTTTTACGTTACTATATTATTTGATTCGGGTGCTGATACTAGCTACGTGTCCTTAAAAGTTAGTCAAATGCTTAAGCGTACCCCAACACTTTTGAACACCAAGCACACCGTAGAGTTAGCTAATGGTAAAAGTTTAGAGGTCACACACGTAATCAAGGGTTGTAACCTGGTTCTTGCTGGTCATACTTTCTCAATCGACCTCCTTCCTATCACACTGGGTAGTTTCGACGTTGTCATTGGGATGGACTGGTTATCCCAACATCAAGCAGAGATTCTTTGCAATGAAAAGATTGTCCGTATTCCTCGCTCAGGTGATGAACCTCTCATGATTTGTGGCGACAAGAGCGGTGCTGTAGTGAGCATCATCTCTTTCCTTAAGGCCCAAAAGTGTTTGAGAAAGGGCCACACTGCTATTCTGGCTCTCGTTACCGACACCTCGAAGAAAGAGAAGAAGATAGAAGATTTTCCGATTGTACGTGACTTCCCTGAGGTATTCCCTGAGGAATTACCTGGCCTTCCGCCTCATCGACAAGTCAAGTTTCAAATCGAGCTAGCTCCTGGAGCAGCGCCTATAGCTCGAGCACCTTATCGTTTAGCCCCATCAGAACTAAAAGAGTTGTCTACGCAACTACAAGAACTCTTGGATAAGGGTTTTATTCGTCCTAGCTCTTCGCCCTGGGGAGCTCCAGTGCTATTCGTGAAGAAGAAAGACTGTACCTTCAGAATGTGCATCGACTATCGAGAACTCAATAAGGTGACTGTGAAGAATCGCTACCCTCTTCCACGCATTGATGATCTATTCGACCAGTTGCAAGGGTCGAGCTTTTACTCGAAGATTGATCTGAGATCGGGATATCACCAGCTGAGAGTCCGGGAAGAGGACGTCTCCAAAACAGCCTTTAGAACTCGTTATGGACACTACGAGTTTTTGGTCATGCCTTTTGGGCTGACAAACACGCCTGCGGTTTTCATGGACCTTATGAACAGAGTGTGCAAGCCTTACCTAGACAAGTTTGTTATAGTTTTCATCGATGACATCCTGATCTATTCGAAGAGTCAGGAGGAACACGAGCAACATCTACGACTTATTTTGGAACTCCTTCGAACAGAACAGCTTTATGCAAAGTTCTCGAAATGCGACTTCTGGCTTCGTGAAGTCCATTTCCTAGGCCACGTGGTAAACAAGGATGGGATTCACGTTGATCCATCCAAGGTAGACTCGATCAAGAATTGGCCTGCACCTCGTACACCAACGGAAATTCGCCAATTCTTGGGCTTGGCAGGTTACTACAGAAGGTTCATTAAGGATTTTTCCAAGATTGCACAGCCTCTCACCTCACTAACGCAGAAAGGCGTTGTTTATCGATGGGGAAATGCACAGGAATTTGCATTTCAGCATTTAAAGGATAGACTTTGCAGTGCACCTATCCTTTCATTGCCAGAGGGCACAGACGACTTTGTGGTTTACTGCGACGCATCAATTCAGGGTCTTAGTTGTGTATTGATGCAACGGGATAAAGTTATTGCATACGCCTCACGCCAACTCAAAGTTCATGAAAGGAACTACACTACGCACGATTTAGAGCTGGGAGCTGTTGTCTTTGCACTTAAGATATGGAGACATTACCTGTACGGCACCAAGTGCGCCATCTACACCGATCACAGGAGTCTCGAGCATATCTTCAAACATAAAGAACTGAATATGCAACAACGATGATGGGTCGGGCTACTGAATAACTATGAATGCTCGATCAGGTACCACCCAGGCAAAGCCAATGTTGTGGCTGACGCCCTCAGTCGAAAGGACACTACACCTAAGCGCGTACGAGCTTTACAACTCACTATTCAATCTAGTCTTCCTGCACAGATACGAGACTCTCAGGTAGAAGCGTTGAAACCAGAAAACGTCAGGACTGAAGCCCAATGCGGCTCAAGGCAACAGTTAGAACAAAAGGAAGACGGCGCCTACTACGTAACAGGACGCATTTGGGTCCCACTTTATGGCAACCTACGAGAGCTTGTGATGGATGAGGCACACAAGTCTCACTACTCAGTACATCCTGGTTCGGATAAGATGTACCACGATATCAAAACTACGTATTGGTGGCCTAGCATGAAGGCCCACATAGCAACTTACGTCAGCAAGTGTTTGACTTGTGCGAGAGTCAAAGTCGAATACCAGAAACCTTCAGGCCTACTCCAACAACCAGAGATACCACAATGGAAATGGGAGCAAATTTCCATGGATTTTGTTACTGGCCTGCCTAGATCTCAACGTGGAAATGACACTATTTGGGTGATCGTGGATCGACTCACAAAGTCTGCACACTTCTTGGCTATCAAGGAAACGGATAAGTTCTCCACTTTAGCAGACGTATATCTTAAGGAAGTTGTCTCGAGGCACGGGGTGCCCACCTCTATTCTCTCGGATCGTGATGCACGTTTTACTTCAGAACTGTGGCAAGTAATGCACAAATCCTTTGGCTCACGATTAGACATGAGCACAGCGTATCACCCTCAGACGGATGGGCAGTCTGAGCGCACTATTCAAACTTTAGAAGACATGCTTCGGGCATGTGTAATTGACTTTGGCAACGGCTGGGAAAAGCATCTGCCACTCGTGGAATTCTCGTACAATAACAGCTACCACACCAGAATTAAAGCTACTCCGTTTGAGGCATTGTACGGGCGTAAATGCCGGTCACCTCTTTGTTGGGCAGAGGTGGGGGATAGTCAGATCACTGGCCCAGAACTTGTGGTAGACACAACAGAAAGGATTGCTCAGATACGACAATGAATGGCGGCAGCTCGTGACCGTCAGAAAAGCTACGCCGATAAGGGCAGGAAACCACTCGAGCTCTAGGTTAGGGATCGAGTGCTACTCAAAGTTTCACCCTGGAAGGGTGTGGGTCGTTTTGGCAAACGAGGCAAACTTAACCCACGATACGTCGGACCTTTCAAAATCATAGAGAAAATAGGCAAGGTGGCCTACAAACTAAACCTACTAGCAGAACTCAGTGCAGTTCACAACGTTTTCCACGTGTCGAATCTGAAGAAGTGTCTGTCAGATGAGACCCTCATAGTTCCTTTGAAGGAGCTCACTATCGACGAACAGTTACGGTTCGTCTAGGAACCAGTTGAAATCACGGACCGGGATGTTAAGGTCCTCAAGCGCACTAGAATCCCTCTCGTTCGAGTTCGTTGGAACTCACGTCGTGGCCCAGAGTTCACCTGGGAACGCGACGATCAGATGAAACAAAAGTATCCCCAACTGTTCGCAAACAGTACAACCACTACTGAGGCTGAAGCTACGGAATTTCAGGACGAAATTCCAGATCAACGGGGGGAGGATGTGACACCCCAAGAAAACCAGGAAAACCATGCAACCTAACTAGCTTCCTCAGTGAGTACGTACCAAATTTAAGGACGAAATTTCTTTCAACTTGGGGATAATGTGACAACTCGTATTTCAGAACCTGTCTTTGTAACGTATGTGAACACTATGTGATTATGTGAACTTGATGATTAATGGAATGTTATGTTTGATATGTGTTATGTGTAATGAATGTACGTATATAAACGAGCTCAAACGCACAACACAACCCAATCGCACAAGCCCATTCGGGCTACACTCTTTGCATCCGAACCTAGGGCAGCCCAAGTTGGGTTCGGCCCACTCCCTCATACGCATACACACACACCCTTACAGAGTTTGTTTCTCATTTGTTGCAAAACAAGAACACACCAAACCCTAATCTCTCTTTCTCTCCTCTCAAACTCGACGGCAAACACCCCTCACTTTCCATCGAAGCTTTTGATTCGGATCACCCTCATCCATCTCTAATCGGTTAGTGTTTAATGATATGTGTTTTATTCGAGTGATGATGTATTGTTATGTTAATGATATGTGATCGACTATATATGTGTTTGGATCCGAATGGTTTGGTTAGTGTTTGCAATTATCAACCGTATGTTAGATGATATTATGGATGCCATGATTTTATGTGATAACTAGAAAAGTTTGTGTGAATAATGATGTTCTAGTGAATCGGATGTGTGTGAGGATGTTAATCGGCTAGCATGTCTTGTTCTCGTATTGTTTGCATAAGGATTAGGATAGAATGTATGTAATCGGCTGTATATTCATGTAATCAGACCAAACAATATGATTTGATAAGTTATTGTTCATGCTTCGAATGTTTATTAGGGTTCATATGAACTTTATGATAAAAACCTTGTTTTGATCGATTAAGGGATTGGTTAGAAATCTTTAATTTTGTTGATTGATAAATGGCAAATATGGAAACTGTTAATGTTGATTGATTGATTGAATAATTGTAAAGCAAGAAACTGTTCAAATTATTGTAACTGATATGCATAAAATTCGGATGATTAAAACCAATCACACAAGCTCTCTCAATCGCACAAGATCAGGTCACACAAGACCTGATCTGATCGCACAAGAGCCAAACACACAAGCTAGGTACAATTATCTATGCACAGAGTACAGTTTATTTATGCCTGATCACACAAGACTTGTGGATCGCACAAGACGGTGCTGATCGCACAAGGCTTGGGCCACACACAAATCACTTGAACTGTTACACGGTTGGGCCTTAAAGCCCAAATCACAGTCGCACAAGATGTCCCGGATCGCACAAGACATCCGGACCGCACAAGACTCAGGTTTGCTTAACTGTTGGGCCGCACAAGTTTTGGACTGCATATGTTTGGGCCGGGCTTTTACTGGATCGCACAACATGCTGTGGATCACACAAGGTTGTGCTGATCGCACAACATGTTGGGCCGAGTTATGTGTGGGCTTCGTATGTATGTTGAACTGATATCGTTTAAAATTTGTATGTTATGTTGCCATGATCAATACGTGTTCGTAATCTTTTAGTTATGTGTTAACATACGTGCACTACTTGAACCTAGAACTGACTTGTATGGTAACCATGTTTGGACGTGGTTGACCTCTAGCAGCTCGATTGACCTTTCGTTTATCTGCCGAGCTAACCTAAGGTGAGTTCACACTTTCTACAAAGCATGGGATTCCCTGGGGTTGGGAATGGGGTTGAGGAACATGGATTCCTCGTCCTTTCTTGGGTAGGACAGTACGGGTTCAGGAATATAATTCCTCGTCCTCATGGACAGTTAACTTTTACTAGACCAAAACTCTATCACGAAGTCCCTCCTTTTTATATCGACTTAATCGCCGGGCCAATGGCGAGCAGGTCATTAGTTAGATAGCGCTATTTAGGTCTGACAAACCTCACACCGTGCCGCAGAGGACGGGCGTGATCTAATGGATCTGGGCACGTCAATGATGATAGACATTGACAGTTCAGGGCACATAAACATGACTACAGTCAGCAGTCGATATGGTAACGAGTCTAGTAGTATATACATGGGGTAGCCCCCACGGTCGAAAAGCCAGATAACTAAACCTGGGGTAGCCCCCACGGCTGGATTGCCAGAGTAAATGGGTTAAATAAATCATGTTTTCAACTATGGGGTAACCCCCACGGCAGGGATGCCAGTTAAAGGAACTGTTTTGGAACTACTTAAAACAAACACCCAACTGTGAACTCGCTCAACATTGTTGTTGACTCGTTACTACATGCTTTGCAGGTCAATAGGTACTTAGCGGGAGATTGCATGGGGGAGAGTCGTTGTGGGACATGGACAGTTGTGTGCCATGTTAAACATTGAAACATTTGAACTTATATTTTGTTTTGGATTTAATCGTTATGCTTCCGCTTGCAACTTAAATTATGTTTTGTTTGGACACCAATTGTATTGGTTGAATTTTTATAATTACTTACATGCTAGTTCAATATGATTGGTGGCTGGATCTTGGTCAGTCACGCCTCCAAGCGGTGATACTCCGCGTGTGGATTTTGGGGGTGTGACAGTATAGTATGGGTTGGTCCAAGTTTGTGGACCTAATCAAAGAAACCTACTTCCCTAGGCATGAGGTTGAAAAGGTGGAATCTGAAATCTTGACTCTTACCATGAAGAACATGGACTGTCGGAAGTATGTCTCCGATTATCACTCAATGTCTAGATTGGTTCCTTACCTGATTACTGCTAAACACAAACGCATTGTATGACACCCGGCTATTCTGAGCTGACACTGTACTGATACGACATGCGTTATGAGTATATATATAGGCATTAAATTAATAAATAGGAAATTAATTTGAAGTATTTGAAACTTTGACAAACTCAAACTTTATTAAAAATTACGTTGGCAATACTAAGTTAAACGCTTATCGCGTAACGAACCAAATGTGAAATGAACGTCCGTGACTGTCCGGATAACGTCAAAATCCAAAAAATATTCCGTTATGATTAAAACCCAACTTTTAATCATATTTGTGAAGAAAAATTAGTTAGAACGCTTAAAAATCTTGTTTTGCGATTTTAAGCGCATACTGCGCAATACAGTGGTATACTGCGAAACGCGGTCAACGCAACCAGTTTAGGGGAACAAAATATTATTTAGTAATATTTTGGTGATTTTTATTTTATAGAATATTAAAAATAATTTTGAACGCCTTAAAACGCTGATAAAACACGAAATAAAATACCCGGTAATCAGTTAATTACCTTTGTTATGCATGTATATGTGTATATATCTCATATTAGAGAGAGAATGTGTGTGAGTAGGTGAGAGGTGGCAGCTAGGTGTGCCCACCACATCACCCAATCTTGCCAAGTGTTGAGATGGTTATGAAACATAATCATATCAAATCCTCCAACACTGCACTTCACATATCTTCCAAGATCCACCTTTTCAAAATCATCTTTTTCTTCTTCTTCCATAGCTCACAGCCGAACACCCCTCTATACATACATATTTCATTTTTTCAAACTATTTCCATCAAGTTCATGGTTGATTCAAGCATGTTTCAAGCCATTTTGAAGATCCAAAGTTGATTTCAAGGCGATTTCAAGGAAGATCAAGCTTATTTCCACCAAAAATCTCATCATCCAAAACTCATTTCAATCTTGAAAGGTATAAAAATCTTGTTTCTTTTAAACATTCTTGATGATGATAATGAGCTTGATTCTCGGTTTTTTGGATCTTCACTATTCTTGAAATCAAACCAAAATAATAATTTTTATAAAAATAAAAATATGAAGATGTGAAAATGTGATGTTGGTCAAAAATATTGGATGTATGTAGTTGTTTGTATTTTGAGTTTTATTTGATAAAATACTTGAAAGATGATTTCTTGAATGAACAAGGTTGAATGTTTATGTGTTGGATGACTAAAGAATGAATGGAACCTCTGTTTTGATTTAAAATAAAATGAGTATCAAGATGTATATATGGCCGAAAATTTACTTGTCTTGGATTGAGTTTACAAGTTGATGCATGTGCTTGATTGTTAAAGTTAAATGCTTGTGTGATGTTTTAGTTATGATGGATGAATGATTGAACAAGATGTTGTTTTAAATATGTCATAGGTTATCATAAATGCAAGAATGAAGTCTTAATGATCTTGAATATGATTATGACATAAATGTGCTTAAAACACTTGTACTTAGACTTGTAGGATGCTTAATGATCATCATAAAAAGGGAAATTGATGTGATATGTTAAACATCAACCAAATCAGTAAATAAACATGTTAAACAAAGTTATTTGAAGTATTTTAAAGTTATAAAAAGTATGTCATAATTTGGTAGCTTTGCATGTTGTACTTTAGGCTTGAAAAGTGGTAAATCGGGTGCTATTTGCATGTTTTTTTTTGCTTTTTATAAGACCTGCATATATGTGGTTAAAAATTTTATTTTAATCAGTAGGTAACATTTATTATGTTAAAATATCAAGTCTTGATGATTTGGGATGGTTACGGTAAGGTTCGGTACTAAAATATGTGTTAAGAACGGTAAAAATCGGCTTTTTAAGTGATTTTTATAAAATTGTTTTAAATCTAACTTGAAACTGATTTCATAAGATAAATACAATTATTTTAACTTATATTAAAATATTTTGGTGTTTGGTAGGTCATACGTGACTTCCGTCGCCCAAAACGATACCGAAACGGTGAATAACGCGTATTTGAACGTACGCGAAAACGGGATGTTCAAAGGATGAACTTTGTGTGTTTTAATTGACATGTGAATTATGAGTATTTATAAGGTGATTTACTAAGTGAATTCATGATGATATGAAATAATGATAAGTTTAGACGTTTATGCGGTAAAAACGGTAACCAAGATCAGAAATCGCATTATGTGTGAAATTTTGTGATTTATATACAAATATGTTTAACACAATTGATAAGTTATTGTAAATATATTAAGTGTTTTAAACATGATACACATGTGTGAAATAATTTGGCGTGTGAATTTTGATGAATATTCTATGAATATATTAACATACGTATATATGTATATATGTCGAAATGTCCATACTTATGCTGTAACAACCCGACTTTGTAAGTCAAAGCCAAAGTCAAGACGTGTTATCATTTAGATCTGTCAATTCTTGCTTAATTATTGCTTATTAGCCTAACCCATCGCAGTAATCGAAATGTTAACTATTTTATACGATATTTTAAACTATGTTAACGCATTTAAACGCACTTTATCGCATTGTTACTTCACGCTATCACAACACATCGCGAACTCGAAACGCAACTATTGGTATCGTTCTATGTGTGTGTTCTTACGTGCTTTACCTGTGTGAGCCATATATATGTGTTCATGTTTATGCTAAACGCTATCACATCGCCATCGCATCGCAATCGCAATGCAACTCAAAACGCAGATTTACTTTTATGCATATTATGTGTTTTGTTATTTGTGTAACTACCTTTTTAAGGTTATGTGGTTATCTCATCGCAACTCGCTTAAACGCAACGCAACGCTTAACGCACGAAACGAAAGTTGGAAACTAACAAAACGTGACGCGGCTGGTCGAATGACCAACCAATCGAATGGACATCCGACCGGATGACCATCTGATCGGATGGCCATCCGATCGACTAGCCATTGTAACACCTCGAAAAATTCGTGTTCAATAAAATAACGACACGTGTCGTACAAGACAAAAGTGTTAGAAACCCGGATCTAGTCAAAGATGTATGATAGGATTTAAAGCGTCGACATGTTAACTAAACACCTCTGAACGACCTAATTATAAATCCCAAGACCTAATATATATTACAAACATCTGGTATACTCAAATCCGGTAAATGCTAACAATGATTGATTCGAATTTCACAAGAATGGGATCCTATGAGGATGTGCACGACAACCTTTACTTACGGCACTTTCAAAAGGATCCAAGAAAACCTTATATCATATCAAGGTGGTGTAAACTGTACATGACCCAAACAAGAGGCCCCATACTGAAAATAATGGCCCAAAATTGTAATACATGAGTTTGCCTGTTCGGAGCTTGAAAGGGCAAAAACTTTTTCCCTGATAAAGAGCTTACGGACCGTAAGGGTCAAGCCTTACGGTCCGTAAGGAGTCCCCAGATGCAGAAACTCAGACAGCAGCCTGTTTAAACGTTGTAACCGACTTAAGAATATATTTTCACATCCATAATGGATCAAAATCACTATAAAAGGCCATTCATGTTGCAACTTTGTGATCATTCCTTCCATCTGCAATTGTGGAGCTTCCTGGAGCATAAGAGCAGACCCAAGTCATCTCTAATAGTGCATTAGACTTTGGTAAGTACCCTTGACCTTCCTTAATTGAGTTTTACTTAGTTGTTAGCTTAAAAGTCAAACCGTCGTAATTAACGGTTGACTTAGCGATTAATCATTAATGGTCCAGTGATTAGTCGGATTGAAGGTAGTTATAAGTTGGTAATTATGTGGGCAATAAACCCTTAAAAGGGCACCCTCTGATTCCCACTCTAACTAGACCATTTGTCGGGTCAAAGTTGATTAGAAAAAGTCAACAGAATGCTAATCTTCGAATTAACGCATAATTTTCAAAGCAGAAGGTGTGTAACCTGTTTTACCACTCATATAACTTAGTAATAAATGTAAGAACATGTCTAAACATGTTCGACCCGACAATTTTCTGTTTAGACCCGGTTCGGAACCGAAAGTCGCAAAACTTTGACTTTTGCTTTGACTTCAGTTCTGACCCGATTTAGTATGAGTTAGAAATTCCTTAGGAATTCATTAGGACCAAGTTACATGTTAGTATAACCCTCTGCAGTTGGTTCATTGATTGACCGGTTCGTTTACACGTTTCCGTTAATTGCCTAATGTTGACCAATATGCCCTTTTGACTATAAAACGAGAATTTTGAAAATGTGAGAGGACAATAATCTTTGTTACTGATTTATAAACATGTCCCTAAATTTTCACATCAGTTGGAGGTCTAGATTAGGAGTTATGCTCATTAGCGTAATTAGAACGCCTTTTAGTAATTAAACGGCGTCATTAGCATAAAGCCTATCTAAACCCAATTTTTGACACCAAAACTTTTACCCACTGATGTAATATAATATTTTGGAATTTTTAAAGATTTTTAATTATTTTTAACCTGCTCATAACCTAAGGTTATGGCGTTGATTCGGTAAATACCGATTATACCATTTTTGTTTATAAAATGAGTTCTACATAGTATTTTGACACCAATCCAATTGCTACTGATTTTATATAATAAATAAAGTATTTTGAACTTTATAACCTGATCAGAAAACTCAGATTTTCTTTATAACCCGGAAATCGCTTAAAACGGCTTTTTACGCGTATTAAACGCCTAGTATGGGTTTAAAACCATTTTTTTCATATAAGACCTATTACCAACTGATATGACCTAATAAAATAAGTTATTTTATTGATGTATTCGGACCCGAATCTCAGAATTTCAATTAACCTCTTTTATAATCTTTAAAATGACCAAAATACCCCTACGGGGCTTATAATGAGATTAAACTCGTTTTGGGCATAATGGAAGGTATCCTACTGATATCACAACATATTTAAGGCATATTAACTTAGGAAACCTGTATATGACTCTTTTGGTTACTCGTTACGCACTTGTCGCGTTCGGATCGGCTTATGTGACTAGTTTGCATATATTAGCCGAAACGGGTCAAACCATATCTTTTTTGTCTCAAAATCCAGAATGTGTTTAAGTTACCCATATTAAACAAGCATACAAGCTTGTCGGGTCAAAACCACATTCTAATCTGGTCTTCGCTTTATCATGCGTTTGAACCGTATCTTTCTTTTGAAAACTAACCGGTCTAAGTCAAGGCTTAATTAAAGACCCGTTAGGATTCTAATAGGTTATTAAAAACCTTTGTTCCAGATTAGGAGCCCAGTAAAAGCTATCTGTACTTGCTGATTTGATATACGGTTGGGTTTAAATTTATATTTAGCTCAGGTAAATACTCTTAACTTATTTTCCCTATATGGGCTTGGGATACGGTATTATAATAATACCGCTTGGTCAGGTATTGAATGTTTAATCGTATTGTGGTTAAATTATTGAGGTAACCCGCTTTAATCTGTATTGTTTGAAACAAAAGCCTTTAGGGGTTAATGACCATGTCCCGGATATCCTTGACATCATTGTATTATAAAATGGCCACGTCTTAAGCACGGGGTGTAGGCATACACCTGATAGTCGCTTAAGGGAAACGGTATCTCACTCTCTTGTGGGCTTATACTTGTGGCGTGTCTGTTAATCTTGACTCGGTTTCTACGTCGGGCCCTGAACGTACAACGAACATGTAAATCTGTATACAAGATTATAATATAATTGTCCCAAGTTATAAAAGATATGTTGTGCCTTGTGCATCCAAATCAATTTTCTTAAACTCTTTTAAAATTAGTCGGTTAATTGTATTTACCAGTGTAAACTGACGTATTTTCCAAAAAGGTTAAGTGACAAGTACTGAACGTAATTGGCTGGAAGCTCAGGGCGTTAATAAGGAATCTTGCAAGTTCTAGGCGTCTAAAGTCTGTTGAATAGTTTTTCCATTTACTTGATCCGCCTGTGGATCCTTTACTTTCCGTTGTAATACTTGATATTACTTTATATTCGGATTGTAATATATTTATCCTTTGCTTCCGCTGTGCATTTAAATTTTGTGTTGTTTGACTATGATGATATCAACTACGTCACGATACTCCCCACCGGGCCCACCGGTAATACGTGGAAATATCGGGGTGTGACAGGTTGGTATCAGAGCCAACACTGAGTGAATTAAACGCTAGCCTTTTGTGTTTAATCTCAGTTACACAGTTGCACATTCTTGAGTCTAGACAAGAACATAGGACTAATCCTAATTCGTTTTATTTTGCCCTTATTTGGTTCCTTTGTTATTTTCCTGATTCGCCCTTGCTTGGGCAAATCATTTGCTATTAGAAGTCCCGTTTAGGGCAACCATATACTTGTTTAAATTTTAATGGAACGATTATATTTAAAATATCATTCCTATATTATAAGATCTACCATTATAATAAAATGACAAAATCTAAAAAAGGACAAGGCCTAGCCATATGTCACCTTAAGAAAGGGCCAAGATGGTAGTTCCACAATTAGATTCAGATCCTTGTTAACATTTCAATTTAGGATTGTTCTGCGTTAAAGAATCTAAAGGGTAAAACCTAGCCTAAATATCATTGCAGACATGGCCAAGATGGTAAAACTTATCCAAAAGATTCCAATCCCTGTTAACATCTGTAAGTATGTTAACATTTTTGGCAAACTGTGAATCGTTAAAGTCACACAGGCCATCTTTAAAAAAAAGGGGGTAAATCTAAATTCCCTTATTTGAAATAATCATCCCTTAAGGATGAAGTGCCTACGGGCTATAATTAACGTCCTCTGAGACTAAAGACAGTAGTAGTCTTTGACTCTCTGTCAAGAAAAGGTAATGAAATATGTTCAAACCTTAATGCCTCGATTCTCTGAAATCATTGCTTGTAAATTTAAAACTGTCCTTGTGACTAGGCCCTTTGCGCCACCTTAATATCGTTAATGTTTTATAACTAGGATGAATTGTAATGAAAATGTTAATTAAATATAACTAACAAATTAACCAATATGATTTATATTACCAAGGTTGATGAATCGTCAAAAGTGATGAATCCATAATAACCTCTGAATGAATCATCGTCAATATTTATGTAGCAATCAAGCTACATGGCTGGATCGGATGAGGTCAACAGCCACCCGAGGGAAAATAATGATGCTACTAGAGTTAATATAACTGGTGCGGAACTGCAGGAATTAATAGATAATGCCGTTACACGAGCTCTCGACAGACAGTATGATGAATCAAGTGATACACACTCTAAGACTCTATCTGTGGCTCGCAGTAAGCCCCTTTCTAAATCACATGAGTCAAAGGAAGACGATGTTCGTAACTCGTCAAATCAAAGAAGTGTTCCGTCTAGACAGGTGGTGCTTCATCAAGAGGCACCAGTTAAGACCTGCTCATATAAATACTTTGTCTCCTGCGAGCCCAGAGACTTTACAGGAGAAAAAGGGGCCATCGATTGCATGACATGGCTCGATGAGATGGACACCATTGTTGACATCAGTGGATGTGCAGAGCAAGACATTGTGAAGTTTGTTTCACAATCTTTTAAAGGAGAAGCTCTAGCTTGGTGGAGGTCACTGATCCAAGCTACGGGGAAGATCCCTTTGTACAACATGACTTGGGATCAGTTCGTTGCTCTTATCAAAGAAAATTACTGTCCTCAACATGAAGTTGAGAAAATTGAGACTGAATTCTTGACATTAGTCATGGAGAACTTAGATTGTCAAGCATACCTTACAAGTTTCAATACCATGTCTCGATTGGTTCCTTACTTGATCACACCGGAACCAAAGCGAATAGCTCGCTTTATTGGGGGTCTAGCCCCAGAAATAAAGGCAAGTGTGAAAGCATCGAGACCTACTACATTCAGGTCAGCGGCAGATCTGTCGCTATCTCTCACACTCGATGTGGTCAGAAACAAGGCTGCCAAGGCCTCTGAAGAGGGAAAGCGTAAAAGGGAGGATGAGAATTCTCATCGCTCTGATAGGAAGAAAAAGAGGAACTCTGAGGATAAGAAGAGTTCCGGGTTCGAGAAAGACAGCCAGCAGTCGGGTGAGAAGACCAGGTGCAAAACCTGTCGGAAATACCACCTAGGGAAATGCAGATTTGAATCTCAGCCTCTACCTTGTGGGATTTGCAAGTCTAAGGAACATAAAACCTTGGATTGCAAGAAGTTGAAAGACGCAACCTGTTATGGTTGCAACGAGAAGGGGCATATCAAGACTAACTGCCCTAGGAATCAGAAGAAGCCTGAAGAGGACAAGAAAACAAGCGCATGAGTCTTCCAGATGAACGCCCAGGAGATGGTGCAGAATGATAACTATATAGCAGGTACCTTTCCTTATCAAGCAGTTTATACAGAAATATATTTGATGCTGGCACATATGATTCTATAATGAACGATAAATGTTGAGAACTGTTGCCTCCGCCTGATTAGGACTCCGGTCATTTAATGCGAGGTAGAAATTGGCCGTTAATACTTTAGAAAATGCTCCAACAAACCTTAGATTGATATTTTATATCTATTAGGAATCATTCTTTTCTGATACCCTTATGACAAGCTTTCAAGCTATCCAAATTCATCAATATAATAAAGACAGATGTGACATTTTGATCCCCTGTCAAAAAGATGATGGATTAGGTCCAAACCTTAAATGCCATTGATGGTCTTTCGTGACCTAGGCTAAACTTAATGAATATATATTAAATAACATTCATTAAGAATGTTAGTACTATATTAGCCTGTATGGTCTATTGATACCATGGTTAGTATATGTTAAGGCCATCAGGATGATGAATAGCAGTTGTTGGATTTTAAACATTTTGTTGGTGCAGTTTTTTGTCGACTACATCTTTGTTCGAGTTTTAGATAGAGAGAGAGAAGCCCAGAGACTGATCAAGACTGAAGAAGTGAAGACACAGCATTGTCGTGACTCGATAGTCGACTCGTCAACATTTGAGGGGGAGTCTGTTGGTGCACTACATCTGTCGACTTCGTCTTGTATCGAGTCTTAGTCTTAGAATGTTAGATTAGGGCACGCTATACGAGAAAATAGGATAGCATATGTGTCTTAGATGAGGGTTTCGCTTATAGAGACATAGATGGGGTTTCGCTTATGTGTCAAATGGTAATTTCGCCGATTTGGACATGTTAGGGTTTCGCTCATGTGGCATGTACATTGGAGCAAAACCTCAAGCCCTATATATAGGTCACATAAGCGAAATCAGAGTAGTTGTTGTGAAGGTCTTGTATGTAACGGCGAAGCTATGCCGAATCGTCTCCAGTGCTTGTAAATTGTCAGCAGATCAATAAAAGAGACATTTAATAGTGAAATCAAGCTAAACAAAGACTGAATCAATGAATTCCGCCTCTGATTCAGTCTGAGCACTCTTCTGATCGACTCGTTAGGTCGTTTCACGATCCTACAAGTGGTATCAGAGCTCAGGAGGAAGAGTTCTTACCGTTTAGCTCGTTTTCGCTCAAACATTCTGATTTCTACACTTTCTTTCATCATTTCAGAGAGATTTACCGGTCGAAATTCGCTCAAAATTTCTAAGATTGTAGACAATTGGACATAGACAAACCCTTGAAAGTTTGAGACTGAAATTCGGAGTAAAAATGGACCAAATTGATGTGCGAAGTGATTTCGCTTTTACGGACATTCTATGATTTCGCTCTTGTGTACACAAAGACATCAGGTTTCGCTCAAAAGACATCAGGTTTCGCTCATAAGACATCAGGTCTCGCTTTTGAGTATATGAGATTTCGCTCTTGTGTCACCAAAATTGAGGGATTTCGCTCATAGGACCACCCTAAACACCTGATTTCGCTCAAAGGGACACCCAAAACCCTGATTTCGCTTTTGTGTACATTGATGATTTGGTTTTTAGTGCACAAAGTCTGATTTCGCTCTTAGGGCATCTGGGATTTCGCTCTTAGATCACATAAGTACTCGGAAGGTTGTTTTGAGAAGAAACGTGTCAGGATTGTTAGAAAAATGACAATGATGTTTGATGAACAAGAAAACTATTATTTTGAGAACTTTAATAATTGGAATCGAGGATTTATAGATGAGAGTTATAGAAATGTGAAAAAGGATGTTTGGGTCAAAAGGTTTAAATATTTTGTTTGTTTGAAAAATGAAACATTGGAAGATCTAGAAAACCGATATGGAGTCTTACTTGGTTACTTAAAAAATCATGAGATTGTTCTATCAGATACTGAAAAGATAGAAAAGTTTGCAGATGCATTACCTATTGAATGGAGTGATTGTTTGAAAAATTTAAAAAGGGACTCAAACTTTTCAAAGTTACATCTAAAAGGATTCATCAGCAAATTTAAAACTCATGAATTTGAAAATGGAAAGAAAAGGTAAGAATTGATAAAAGTTTTGGAAACTCATTTAGTGGATATGAGTTTAGATGTGATTGATGAAATGAACAAAAGGATTGTTGAATGTATTAGAGCAAAATATGTTATGAAATACGACATTAAGAGGGGTTGTTATATTGATGAGTATGCAAATCCTCTTTATTTCGTTAAAATCTTTTGTGCAGGTACATTCAAGGCAAAGGAAGAAGAAGTTTCAAAAGTTGAAGAATCTGTAAAGTGTGGATCCTCAAGTTCTGAATCTGTGTGCTCTAAACGTGACAACTGTAAGGATGACAATGACAAACTCTTGAAAGATGCGGAAAGTTTGGCATTGGAAATCAAAAAGTTGAAAGATGAGAAGCAAGCTGATATTAAACAGATTCTTATGTTTCAGGAAATTTGTGAGAAACTGAAAGTTGAAAATGACAAACTGTTAGGTAATTTGAACAGTTTGACATCAGAAAACAAGAAATTGAAAGAAAATGAAAAATTCTATGAAGATAAAATCAAAACTTTTGAAAATGAAAAATTAAAAATGGAAAAAGAATTTCAAAGTCAAATAAAAATTCTTGAAGATGGGAGAAATGTTTTTAGTCAAAACAACATAGAAAAGCAAAAAATGATAAATTCCCATCTTCAGAAAATTATTAAACTTGAAAAAGAAGCTGAATGTGCTCGAAAGACAATCAATGTTCATCTTGAACGAATATCTCAGCTTGAAATTGAAGCTGAGAATTCAAGGAACAAAATAGATGAGCTTGAAAAGAAATTGAAAGGTTTTGAGACTTCATCTGAGTTTCCCTGTCCAAAACCAATCAATTCTGTTCCAATAAGTGATAATGTCACAAACTTTGACAAAGTCAAAGTTGAAGATTGTGATGAAAAAACTAATGATGATGAGAAAAAGAAAACATTTTTGAAATTAAAAGAAATGTTTAAAGAAACTGTTTTACATTCGACTGAGAAAGGTGAATGCTCAAAGCAAAAACCTTTGAAGAAGAAAGTGGAACAAAAACAAAAAGAGGAAATTTTGAAAAATGTTCAAAAAGAAAATAAAAGTTCATCAGATCAATCATCCAATCGCAATAAAAAATTACAAAAAGTGAAAAATGAAAATTCAAAAATAGTTTGTACTAAGTAGTGCAGGTCGAACCACAGTGTTCAAAAGCCAAATCCAGCAAACAAGAGGAGGAAAGATTATCACCAAGCCAAACAATGCTATGATCTGAATGTTTGGACTAACAAAGGTGATTGGTACGATAACAGAGTGTGTTACAGATGCGGTTATCAAGGATACATTGCTGTAAACTGCCAGAGTTGGAGTTTTGAGACGAGGAGATGTTTTAACTGCAACATCATTGGCCATATTGCTAGAGATTGCCCAATGAGATCAAAGGGAAGATCGAGGGCTGAATCTCAGAAGCAGGTGAAGAAACCAGTCAATGTCAAGCCCAAAGAACAGAAGGTTCAAGAACCTAAAGTTCAAGAAAAGAAAGTGAAGCTTTCTCAGGGGCAAAAAGACAGACTGAGGAAGAAGAGGAAGAAGGCCAGAGAGTATCTGGAGAAGATTTTGTCCTCGGATACAAGTGGTAAAACAGATAAAAGTTCTGATAAATCGTCTTGCTCACCAAAGAACAACAAATCAAGCAAAACGCATTCATCAGATACAAATCTGAGGACGAAAGAGGGAAAGAAGAAAAAGAAGAAAAAGAAAGTTATTGGCGATGAATCTGTTTCTGTGGAAACAAAGGAGCCACATGTCGGCGATGAATCTGACTCATCAAAGTCAGACAAGCCACATTCAGGCGATGAATCTGGTATGGTAAAGCCAGAAGAGCCATGTGTTGAGGTAAAAAATAAGAATTCTGGTCTAACAATGGATGATGCAAATTTTCCACCATTGTTGAACAAGAATTCAAAATCACCCAAGGACCGTCAGGCTTGGGTGAATCTGTTTAAATAGAAAAACCTGACTTGCCGAAGTTCCCAGGTTGGTAAGCGTGGAACATGAATCGGCACATTTCTTGAGAAATTCACGAAAGTGATATTTCGTCTTACAAGTGGTAAATCAGGGACATTAAGTTGTACTTGATTTTCTACAAGTGATGTTTGTGAATTGATCTTAAAAATGTTAGTTTTTACAAGTGGTTAAAAATACAAGGTGATGAAAGATCCCCATGATTGAGAAATGACTCACAAAACTTATTTTCCGGAAAAACCATTTTGATTAAAACAAACTTAAGTGTTTTGAAATCATCATGGGAAAATGTTTTGTTGTCAGGGGGAGTTCTGATTGTTCAAGCCAAGTGAATGGAGAATTGAAGTAATTCTCATCATGTTGTCATTTACTTTGTACAGTTCATTTTCAAATTTTCCCAGAAAATTAAAATTGAGATATATTTTGATTTTAGGGGGAGTAAAAATTTTAAAAAATTAGAAAATTTGAAAATGTCAAAAACATTGAAAAATTCAAAATGAGTTTTGCTGAAACAAGAGGAAATGATAGTAGATCAGTTGGACTGTCACAGCATGCTAAAGAAATGGAAAGATATAATGTGATAAACGATCTCACTAAAGATGTGACGGTAGGCTCAGCTAGACTAGTAGATTTGCGATATTGATACAAACCTAAATGAAAAAGCCTAGTTCTAGTGGGAAACATGGTCGAAAGCATAGTACTTAGTTTTGTCCTTCTTGATTGTGTGCCTACTTGGTAATCGCTGATTGTCGAAAGACATAAAACTGGTTAAGTTTGTGAACTTTCACAACTTTGCTAAAAAGTCGCTGTGATTTTGTGCATTTCATTTTGCAAAGACTTAAACTTGTTTTATTTCTTTATTTTGTTTAAGCATCGGACATCCTCTGCGTATACGTGAGTATCGACCTGGATGTTGTTGCCTAAACGTTCTGCTTTATTTTCTTTGGTGTTTCGTTTAAGCTTTGGACCTCCTCTGCGTATACGGAAGTATCGACCTGGTGATTAAAGCCTAAACAACTTCAACTTGTTTTTATTTTCTTATTTTGTTTAAACATTGGACTTTCTCTGCGTATACGGAAGTATCGACCTGATTGTTAATGTTTAAACATTCTGCTTTGTTTTCGCACAAATCACAGTTGATAAAAGTTTAAAGGAATTACTTGAGTCAGTGTATTGCATGATGAGGGGATATGCTGAGATCGTGGGGTCCATAAGAACTTAGTGCAAAATTAATATACTTAAACGTATCGGTAAGCATGTCGAAAGTTTTTAGTTTGAGTTTATGTGGACAACAATATCGTCAATCTACGTGAATCGTTTAAAGCTTAAAACGATTAAAAGCTTAACGGTGCTTGTGATGTGTCTAAAAACTGATATGATCCTCTTTAGCAAACTCACAAAAATAGTGTTTGTACATATTTCATTTCTGCATTTAATTTCTGTTATTGCATTTATGTTTCATATTTTGAAAAATCCAAAAAGATTTTCGATAACTGATGTTGGAAAGCTGATATTCAAAATCTCAACGGCTAAACATGATGAACAGATGGGTTGGTTAATTGATTTGAAATGTTTAAAATGATTCATTAAGTTGAATCAGAATTTGGAATGTTTTAAATTCTTGATCAATTTTTAATGAAAATGATTCTCAAAGGTTTAGTTGATTCATTAAGTTGAATCACAATATTGTTTGTGTGTAATAGAGTGTTTGAGATGTGTAGGTTTCTGATCATGTTGCTACGGAAAGCCAGGAGATGCATCAGAACCTGAGAAGAGCTTAAACTGAAAAAAAACAGGATTTGATTTCTAAGGTGATAACAAATTCCAGACAGCGATTCCAGCTCGATGATAGGGGAAGTCTGACGAAAGTTAGAACCAGAGAAAGATCCGGGTATATGATTCCAGGAAGAGTTCCTGAAGAAGACCGATCAAGATTGAAGAATTGTCATGTTGAAGACTCTCACTAAAGATTTCGTCAACATTCAAGGGGGAGTCTGTTGGTGCAGTTGTCTGTCGACTACATCTTTGTTCGAGTTTTAGATAGAGAGAGAGAAGCCCAGAGACTGATGAAGACTGAAGAAGTGAAGACACAGCATTGTCGTGACTCGATAGTTGACTCGTCAACATCTTAGGGGGAGTCTGTTGGTGCACTACATCTGTCGACTTCGTCTTGTATCGAGTCTTAGTCTTAGAATGTTAGATTAGGGCACGTTATACGAGAAAATAGGATAGCATATGTGTCTTAGATGAGGGTTTCGCTTATAGAGACATAGATGGGGTTTCGCTTATGTGTCAAATGGTAATTTCGCTGATTTGGACATGTTAGGGTTTCGCTCATGTGGCATGTACATTGGAGCGAAACCTCAAGCCCTATATATAGGTCACATAAGCGAAATCAGAGTAGTTGTTGTGAAGGTCTTGTATGTAACGGCGAAGCTATGCCGAATCGTCTCCAGTGCTTGTAAATTGTCAGCAGATCAATAAAAGAGACATTTAATAGTGAAATCAAGCTAAACAAAGACTGAATCAATGAATTCCGCCTCTAATTCAGTCTGAGCACTCTTCTGATCGACTCGTTAGGTCGTTTCACGATCCTACAAAAGTGATCCTGACCATTGACTAGCACGCACTGACATTCGTGCACTGATACGAGGCTTTCTTAGTTGTGGTGGTGGTTATTGTTGCTCCATCTATTCATCCTCTTATGGAGGTGGTAGAGTGTGAGGAAGTGGATAATAAAGTGTTTGAGGTTTATGTTCGGGGGTATGATAGAAAGTAAATTGGTTCAAGTATTGGTCCCACTCATCAGGACCTTGATATGGTGAACCTGCATATAATGCAGTATTACTAGATAGCTCTATGGGACGCAGATTTGTCCCAGTTGGCGGCATCTCCTGGTCAAAGTCGTTATCGAGTTGATTTGGCTAGGATGGGGTGAATGTATGTAATGAACTGTGTCGAATGAATCATGATGTGAGTGGGATCGGGAGTGATGAGAATGATGTGAATGAGAAGAGTGATGTGAGATCGAGTGTCTAGCGGGTTATGATGAATGTAACTCACTCGAATGTTGAGAATGATCCAAGTGGTGTGAGGGTGATGGTAGTAGTGTTGACGGTCCTCCCCGCATGGGACCTTTTCCATTTCCTCGTCGTCTTGGCGGCATAATTTTCCTTTTAAATATCAAAATCAATAACTAAATAGATATGAGTGACCTTAGGTTAATGTCTAAACTCCAAAATAGTCTAAGGATTATGCTATTGTGATATTTGAGCTTAAACACAAGAGTCTAGTGTCAAGTTCACTCAAACATTGACTCTGATACCAACCTGTCACACCCTGATTTCTCGGTGGGCCCGGACTTGGGGTTTATGCGTGACGATTGATAACAGATATTCACATATAGCACAACGGAAGTCTTGGGATTACAAAATAATATTACAATGTACAATCGTCCGAAAGTTCAAAATAAATATACAGACCGAAAGTACTAAAAAGATTGACGTGTGGTGAGAGTGGAAAATTTTTAATATATTTTTAAGCACTTTTCTCTCATTTATTAAGCTTTAAATTTGTAAAACACGATATAACACTATCAATCTCTACAACACGCTAGGGCAAGTGCACCCATTGCTGGCGTAGTATAGTGATGGTAAGATACCGAGGTCGTCCAAGGACACAAGAGCTTTAAGTACCGGAATATCATCGACGTCTAAGCTAACCAAATTTTTAGAAAAGATTTATAAAAAGCAAAATAAATAAAGAAGCTAAGTTAATAAAAGAAACAAATAGACAAGATAGAATCATTTGGTTCCGACTTATCTTTTACATATCATTTGATGATTTCCGCACTTTGGGTTTTTAAGAGATTTTCTTAGTTATAGTGTGTCACACCCCGATATTTCCACGTATTACCGGTGGGCCCGGTGGGGAGTATCATGACGTAGTTGATATCATCATAGTCAAATAATCACAGTTCAATGCACAGCGGAAGTCTAAAGTAAATATATTACAAACCGATTCAAAAGTAACATCAAATATTACAAACGGATTGTAAGATGGATCCATAGGCGGATCTTAAAACATAATTATAAACACTGTTCAATAGACTTTAGATGTTTAGAACTTGCAAGATTCCTTATTAATGCCCTGAGCTCCCAGCCAATTACGTACAGTACCTGTCACTTAATCTTTTTGGAAAATACATCAGTTTACACTGGTAAATACAATTAACTGACTCTTTTGAAAACATTTATTAAAATTGATTTAAATGCACGAGGCACAAATATCCTTTTATAACTTGGGATAATTACATAAAAATAATCTTCTATACAGATTTACATGTTCGTTATACATTTAGGGCCCGATATAGAAACCGAGTCAAGATTAACAGACACACCACAAGTATAGGCCCACAAGAGAGTGAGATACCGTTTTTCATAGGCAACTGTCAGGTGTATGCCTACACCCCGTGCTTAAGACGTGGCCATTTCCTAATAATGATGCCAAGGATATCCGGGACATGGTCATTAACCCCCAAAGGCTTTGTTTCAAACAAGACAGATTAAAACGGGTTACCTCAATAATTTAACCACTAATCGATTAAATATTCAATACCCGACTAAGCGGTATTATTATAATACCGTATCCCAAGCCCGTATAGGGAAAATAAGTTAAAAGTATTTACCTGAGCTAAAATGCAATTTTATTCTCAGCCGTATATTCAAATCAGCAAGCACAAGTACCTCTACTGGGGCTCTCAATCTGGAATGAAGGTTTTATTAACCTATTAGACTCCTAACGGGTCTTATTTAAGTTGAAACTTAGACCGGTTAGTTTTAAGGAAAGGTTTACGGTTCAAAACGCAAGATTAAGCGAAGACTGGATTAGAATGTGATTTAGACCTGACAAGTATGGAGACTTGTATAATATGGGTAAACTAAACACATTCTGATTTTGAAGTGAAAATGATAAGGTTTGACCCATTTCGGTTAATTCATGTAAACTAGTTACATAAACCGTACCGAACGCGTAAAATGCATAACGGGTAACCAAATGAGTCATGAACATGTTTCACAAGTTAATATGCCTTAAATATGTTGTGATATCAGTAGGATACCTTCCATTATGCCCAAAACGAATTTAAAACCAATTTATGCCCCGTAGGGGTATTTTGGTCATTTTAATGTTTATAAAAGAGGTTAAATAATAATCTGAGTTTCTGGTATAAATAATCAGTAAAAATATTTATTTTATCAAGTTATATCAGTAAGATATCTCACATATGTGAAATTTATCATAAATGGCCAAACTATGCACCGTATGGGTATTTTGGTCGTTTCGCATATGCTTAAGGGTTAATTTTGGAAATATAAGTTCAAAACTTTTATTTACTGTTAAAGTATAAAAATTTATTCATAATATCAGTAGGTATCAAGCTTTAGGTGCCTAATATGGTTTTAACCCATACTATGCGCCTAAATCACATAAAAGTCGGTATTTGACGATATTCAGTTTAAATAGGGAAATCTGAGATTTTGACTAGCCTTTATAGTTTAAAATAACTTATTAATTATACAAAATCAGTAGAAAAAGGTTTGACATGTAAAGGATGTATAAGACTCATTTCATTAGCAAAAAGGGCGTTATCGTCAATTACCGAGCCTATGCGAGAACTCTATGTTATGATCATTTTAAAATTTAATAAAAATTTCCAAAAATCCCAAAATATTATATTACATCAGTAGGTAAAAGGTTTGATATCAAAATTTGAGTTTAAATAGGATTTATATCAAATTTGCCGTTTAATTAATAAAAATGCCTTCATTTACGATATTGAGCATAACTCTCATTTTAGACCATAAACTGATGTCAAACTTTTAGGACATACTTAAATATCAGTAATAAAGGTTTTTGTCCTCTCACATTTTCAAAAATCTCGTTTTAATATAAAAAGGGCATTATGGTCAACATTTAAGCATTTAACGGAAACATGCAATGAACTAGGATTTCTATGGAACCAAGTTGTATAACCTCAGAGGGTTATACTAACCTATAACATGGTCCTAAAGGAACCCTAAGGCATATCTAAACTAAACTAAATCAGGTCAGAACTGAAAGTCAAAGCAAAAGTCTACTTTTGCGACTTTCGGTTCGAGCCTAAACTCAGAATTGTCGGGTTGAACATGCCTAGACATGTTCAATTAATATTTACCAAGTTATTAAGGTGACAAAACTGATTTTATTGCTTTTACATCATTAGTTATGAATTTTTATTTAAAAACCGACTCGTTTGACTTTTATTTTGATTACTTTGACCCGACAATTAACTAAGCAAACGTGGTAATTAGGAGGTGCCCTTTTGAGGGTTTAATACCTACCTAATTACGATCACGTAGCCATGTTCGTTGCGAACAATGGCTCAATCGTTTAAAAGTCAAAGCGTTTATCGCAAACGCTTGACTTTTCAGCTTTAAGAGCCAAACAATTGAACTAAGCACGAAAGGAACACTTACGAGTGGTCCTTAGGACTGAAGGAGGTTCCCAAAAGCTCAGGATCCTCTCAAAATTAGAGAGCAAGAGTAGAAATGGAAAGATGGTGTGAATTGAACAAGTGAAACCCACCTCTATATATAGTTTTCGGGAAGCCACGGATGAGTACCAAGTGTCGGAAGGGATAACAAGATTAAAACAAGTGTAATGTGGTTTTACAATTCAGGTAGCAAGCCCCTAGATTAAGTTATGTGAGTATGGAAACCAGATTAGAAGAAAACAAGTAACAAAAACAAGTTTTTGTAGCTGAAACTGTCTTCGCAGCCCGCGTAGGAAGTCTATGTGGGATTACGCGGCCCGCCTAGACTTCAGGTCCAGCCACAAGTTTGGCAGAAATGCTGAAATGGTCCCTGTCCTTACGCAAATGCATTTCTGACACATTTAAGGCCCGTTAGACCATTTTTAAGGCTATAAAATGATGCCTAAACATAGGGAACATAAAACATTCTCAAAAATATGCCGGATGTCGGTTCGTTTGGTCGTACGGTTGCGTTGTTCGGCTAATTACGACGAAACACGAACGGACGCGAAAAACGATCCAAAATACGCGACGAATGGAAATTTATCACGCCAATCACTAAAATAAAATATTTTAATCATTACATAAATTTTTGGATGACCGAATATATTCGGAACGTAAGATATGCGTGAAAATGCAAACTTGTGCACTTTTTGACGCTTTTAGTCCCTGCTTGACTTAAAAGTTTATTTTTGCGCACCAAACACCTCAAAGCCCATTTCTAAACTATACAAAGGATATTTAGGGAATTTTTAACTTATGACCATATTCCGGAAGGTTCGATACCATACGAATCGACAGACTTTTGCAGTTTGACGCAAATAGTCCCTCTAATGCGCAAACTTGCGCATATCATCCTTTAATAGCATCGGAGCCTTATCTAATCCACATTAGGCATTCTTGAAAGTATTATAAAACATCATAATGCTTCGGGTTTGTAGAAAGGTCATTCAGAGGTATAATTAAACATATTGACGCTTTTAACCCCTTAAACTTGCAAAGTTACGCGTAACGTCACTTAAAGGCATAAAAGCCTTAGACGGCCAATAATTGGCATTCCCGAGAGTATAATCAAATGTCATGAAGCTCCCGGTTTGTTAAATGGTCACTCAGAGGTAAGAATTAACATGTTGACGCTTTTAACCCTTCATCGCGCAAACTTTCAATTAATTACGCAAACGGCTACACTCGATCAACAAGTGGCTCATTTGTGAATATGATTACCGTGTAACGTTATTCAAAGGCTTATGTTAAGCATGTTAACACTTCCAGTCCTTCCATAATCAAAGTTTTTGATTTTTCGCAAAATTAGTCCTTCATAGTCAACGATTGACCTTATTGGGGTTTTGTACATGTGTCAACACATTATTGGACGTGATTTTTACGAGGTGTTACATAGTGGCATGTCCCTCTTTTGGAGACAATGCTACCCTCGGCCATATTGGTCTGAGTCAGTAAGGATACAGTCCCGCAAGGACGGAATATTGAAAGATAATTAAGCAAGTTATTAATACAAAATGTGGCATGTCCCTCTTTTGGAAGCAACGCTACCCTTTGCCATATTGGTCTGAGTCAGCAGGGATACAGTCGCACAAGGCAGGTTTAAAGTTTTAATAGTAGTTTATTTATAAGGGATTCAAGTCGTTCTTACTTCCCTCGATATAATGCTATCTGCTTCAAAGGAAGTCCTAATAAGCTTGCATCAAGTCCTCGCAAGATCTATACACTGAGTGAGGCAAGAACTTTAGCCAAACCACCCTTCTAACCCCCTTCTAGGCAGTTAACGTGCTTTATATAGATCGTAAAGACACGAATGAATGAATCAACAAAACATGAAGAGATGATAGAATAAAGTTCACTTTCAATATAAAAAACTAGATGTTAAAGTCATTAATACAAACCCAATTAAAAAGTTAACCAAAGTTTGGAAATCAAAAGTAATACATAAAAGACTTATCTTCAGCAAGTGATGTAAGAGATTAGCCAATCATGGCCTTTGTTTGACAAAAACTCTTACCATTAATTTTGGACACCGAGACTACTACAGACTCTAAAGATAAATGATGGATGAATGTGGTGGATGATAATGGTATTGTGGTGGTGGAGTGGTGGCATGTGTGAGATAAGTAGTTTGCCAAGGGATGGATTGCAACTGAACCAAGCACCCTTATTTATAGTTGGAAACAGACGGTTTACACGGCCTCGTGCTGGGAGGGCATGGCCCCATGCCCTTTTCTTCTCTGTCTTCATTTAATGAGTTGTGTCAGTCATATGCTTGCACGGCCCCGTGGCCATTGTATTTGCTGTACTATCCAAGATTTGCATATCTAGGAGTTGACCACGGCCCATGTCCATAGGACACGGCCCCGTGTCTCTTGTTTGCTTCTATTTGTCTTTTTCTTTCTGGAATCTTGAGTGGGGCATGGTCCCATGCCTTGGTGGCACGACCATGTGCTTGTCTTCTGATTTGTTGTTTTTGGTCTTAGGGTGAAGCTCGGAAGGTCGGTATGATGTATCAACTTCCCTTCTTTTGTATTTATGCTGGTTTTTACCGTTAATTTTTTCCTTTTGTTGATTTAAGCCCTTTTAATCCTTAAAGTCAAAAGTATACAAAGAAACGCACTTTTTTTCCAACATTAGTACTAAAAAGAGTTGATTTTATACCGTATTTGATATAATTATGTTGTATTTAGTGCATATCAAATACCCTCACACTTGAACCTTTGCTTATCCTCAAGCAAAACTCTTTAATATTGCTTACACACCCAAATGGAATAGGTACAGAAGAAGGTTTTGGGTCTTGCTTTAGAGTGTCGGGAATCCAAGTTTTGTTTATTCTTGTTTTTTCATTATTTTCAATCATATTCGACATGATTTATTCAGAACTTTTTACGAAAAATAAATATTTTTGGGCATAACGTGCCTTTTAAAATTTCATTAAGCTATATATAAATTCGCACACCTCACAAGTGATCACTCAACACTTGGCCGAAGATGTATAAGTGAAACGCTTAGTCCCGGTATGGAACTTACTTCTACCATATTCTTGACAAGTAATCAAACCTCCCCTTTTTTAACATAATCTTTGTAAATATCAAGAAGGCTTTTAAAAGGGGTAGGTTTTGGCTAGGGGTAGGGTAGTTTTTTTTTTAAAGTGGCTAAAGACGTAAAATATCGGTTTTCTTTTGAAAATTTATTTATTTGTGACTTAGATATACACCAAGGACTTGTAAACAATAAGTTTGCTTATCTTATTTCAAGCAACTAAAGAGTGTTTTTTTTATATATTCACAAGATAACTAAGTCATATATTTTTGTGTATTTCAAAATAACCGAATTTTACTAAAATAAAAGGGGTGTAAAAATAAAAAGGTTTTGGGAGATAGATGATTTATGCAAAATTGTATTTTACGAGTTTTGAAACGAAAGGTTTTTAGGCTCAAAGCGGTTAACTAAGAGAAATTTTGTTTTTGGTGGGGAGATAAAAAGAAAATAAAGTTGAAAAAAGGGTTTATAGTCCTAATGTCTGAATCATTTACTTACTTGGATTAGTTGGTAAGGACTGGGAATGAATTGTCTTGTCCAATTCTAGTTGTATAACTCATGAATATGTTTAGTGGCACAGTCACACCCTTTTTGGGTGTGGGCGCAAGGTGTTGGTTTTGGTTTTGGTTTTGGTGTCGGTTTTGGTCTTTATCATTATTCCGTTACCATTCTATGTTCATATTACTTGTGCATCTCTTCCACATGATTGATTGGATGTTTGATTTTAAGTTAATGTTTGGAGTTAAAAAGGTGAAACATGTTACTTTTATTTCTAAATTTTAAATGGTAAATATATTTTTACTTAACCAAGGTTTACTCACCAGCTCTTATAGCTGGCCCAAAAATACTATTTTACACATGATACAGGTGTAGAGGATTAAAGACTGGACTGGATCAGGATCACATATGAGCTTTACCTTAGTAATTAAAAAGACAAGTTTGATGTATTATTTGAAGGAAAGCTAGTCTGACACTTACCAAGCACGACCGTGCCAAAAGGTGGCATGGTCGTGCCAAACACCCAACAGCTTAAATACGAGTCTTAAGCTCATTTGTAAGGGAGTTGAAACCTTTTGGTGAAGTTTTCTCTCAAAATCTGGACTTGGAATCTTATTGGAGCCAAGGAGGAGCTTTGAAGAAGACTTAATCATTTGAAGATTCACTAATTTACCATTTAATCTTGTCTTTAAACTTGGTTAGTTTACTTATTACATTATGAACAATTTAAGCTTTCTTGTATTTGATCTAGTAGTTATGAGCCTCATGGGCTAAACATTTGTGTTGCTTAAACTTTGTTGAAGCTAATGAATACGTGATAACATGGAAGAAGATGTGATGATTGTTCTTGTTAATCTTCATAGTGATGTTTAGTCTTGTTCTTGGAGTTCATGTACATGTTTAAAGTTGTTGTTCTTGAATATTTGATCATAAGTATATACATGATGTGTTGGAAAGCCCATGCAAAGATTATGATTGTTGAATCTTGTTAACTTATTAGTTTGATTCATAGCATGAAACTAGGAATGGTAATTGCTAACATGAATTGAATGATGAGTTGAACATGTGTATGAATTATTGCATTTAGATTTGGAAAGATCAAAAGAATGTTTATATGAATTCTAAAGTTTGAGATTGTGTTAGTATGATGATTTAGGCCAAGATTATTATCTAGCATGATCATGCTTGTGGTTCATATCAAGAACATGATAAAGATATTACTTACTTGAAAGCAAGTTAGGGTGATTAATATGTTGTTCATAGTAGTTTTTCTTAATTTGTAGAGTTAGGAATTTTAACAAACAAATAACTCTTGATTAAATATTAACATCAACTTAGCAAGTGAACTTAAAAAGAATAATTTTTAGGTGATTAGAATGTTATTTCATTTTAGTTTTCCTAAGGATTATAAAACTAGGAAACCTTGATTGAGGACTTAGTTAAATTTGGATCTTGCATCATCACTAGTTCTTCCCCTTTGTTGTCACATGTTTGTTAGTGGATACCAAGTTTAGGCAAACTCCCTTAGACATTGTTCCCTTTTAGTTTTGTTAGTAGTTTGTTATTTTTGCATGATAAATTAGAAACAAAACCAACCTGTTGATTGAAAAGGCTTTAAAGTAACAAAAGTTTAGTATCGAGACACTGCGTCCACGGATTGATATCCGGTTCTTACCGATAAACTATATTACCACCCGACGGGTACACTTGACCTTTTGTGTGTGTAGTTTAGTTCTCGTGTGAAAACCATTTTAAAACCAAATTTGTGTGAAAGAAAATTCATTTATAAAAATATATGTAATTCACGCACATCACGGGTCAAGTGCACGAGGAAGCTCGAACGGACGCAAGGTAAGTAAAGCTCAAACCTCTTAGAATTGAACCACTACTTATGCGATGGAAAGTGTTTTGGTTAATAAATAAAGAATTGTATAAATGAGACTTTATGGTGTAAGCCATAATGGGTCAAATGGGTAAGGTTGTAAGAATTCATATGCTTGTGATAAACAAAGAATTCTAGAAATAAGGCCCTGTGGTGCAAACCATAACAGGTCAATAGGGTAAGTCGCTCCCCGTTCCACGTGGGGGAGATACCTTGCTCCTCCACGATGCGCGGAGGTGCTTGGTCAACAAAAAGTCAAAATTTGTTTCCCTGCGCCACACGAGGGAGCTGGTGTGCTCCTACGCGATGTGCGGGGACACCTGAACCAACAAAAAGTGTTTTGTTTCTTGTTTTCGCCCGTTTTTCACGTTTAACTTAAACACTAAATGTTTTTTTTTTGTGTTTAAGATAGGCTTTCACAAAGGCGTGAATTGGACGGACGACCAAGCGCACAAATAACCGAACACTCTTAAGCCACCATTTCCTCGAGATCATCCTTTCGAGAAAGTTCAAGCATGATCATGTGTGACAAAGTTTTCAAGTCTAAAACCTTTTTTGTGACAACCCGTAGTTCCGAGGTTAGAGCCTTCCGTTTTCGTGTTTATAAATTTATTTTTTTCCTTTATCTTTGTATATATAAAACGGATGAACCTACTATACAAACGAGCAACTCGAAACCAAATCCTTTTTGTGTTGAACCGACACCCGAACCGTTTGAACCAAAGTATATGTTTCGCTTGTTGATCCAACCCACTCAGATAACCCGAAACTTTTGAGGTCCAAACCATAACATAAATCATATGCATTTATATTTAGTTATTAGTGGGTTAAATAATAATAATAACAATATTAATAATAATAACAACAACATTAATAATAATGCTAATAATTGTAATGGTAACATTTGTAACTAAAAAAAATGTCAACGTTTTTATGTTACTCCATGCGGCCCATATACCCTCTAGCCCAAACCTCACATTAGCCACTTTGTTTTCAGTCCATAAGTAATCCCATCGCCCGCACCTTGTTTTTATTTTCATAACATGTTTAATTATTGATAACCACCCAAAAACTCTCATCTAACCCTAATCGCATATTGTGCTCTCTCCCCCTTCTACCTCCTGTCGACCAACAAGTGATCCAGGAATCCCTATACGAGTTCGGTTCAGGCTCGATCTTACTTCATTCGCTGCTAGGTACGTTTGCGTTGTACTTTTGCGAAGTTTTAATGTTTATATGTGATTTGTATAAGGTTATCATGGTTGCGTTTTTCTGATTGGATCGATGATTCTGGACGTCATGTTGATACTAGTAGTATAAAGTTACTAGATATAATTTTTGTTGATGTTATAATTGAACATGAGGTTGGTTAAACCACTAGAGTTATGAATTACGAGTCATGTCTGGTTTTTTATAGTAACTATGATTGTTCATGCATGACCTTATTGTGTACCTTGGCTGTGATTTGAAGTTGTTAGTGGTTCTTGAGGTTCACGATGACAAACCATAGTTTAGTGTCCATAAAAATTACATATGAGGATTAGTAGTATTGTTCAGGCATGTTTAGACACACATGTAAAAATTAGAGATGAGATTTATGATGATGTTGATACTTTGGCATGATGAAGCTGATATAGACGACTTATAACCTGCTGCAATTATGTTTATGTGTCGCGAGTTCGCTAGTTAATCGTTTGCGGGATCAGATAGCGAAAACGGTAAGCTGTCCAACAGTTACAGTCGGATTTAATCAGCTGTAACCGGGTCATAACTTAATGAAAATTGGATTTTATTGAGTCTATAACATGTTATTTCGAAAAACGCTTCAAATGGCACTGGAATCATATTGTTTTGAGGTCGTTTACTATTTTTAAATGTCCATTTTGTACAGCAGCAAAAGCTGCGTTTTTTCTGCAGAAAATGTGTGTTATGTTTTTCGTCATAGCTTGAAATCTGTATAGAGTCAGGTCACGAAATTTGTACTGTAGATGGACACTGATGTCTTGTAATTCTCCAACTGGAATTTCGTCAATCGGACTTACGATGAATTTTAAATAAATTTTTCCGTTGACTGCAGTCAGAAAGTGACGAATCTGATTGCAGCCCGGTAAATGAATTTTATAAAATAATTGGTGATGAATTGGATCCCGAGATTTTGACACAATAATATTTGGATCATTTAACACATTCTGTAATTTTTTGTACGCGAACTATTCCGGATAACAATCCAAAAACTGCCGAAAATGCACTATATGGCTGAATATTTATTGAAGAGTATTTTAAGTCTTTTGTGACACTTGTGTTATCGCTAAGCTATGTCGTGATAAATGCATGCATGATATTGGTATTTTATGATAAAAATGTGCTATGTGCTAGATACGTGTAGGATTCGTGTTTCCGCGTGAGCACACCCACTAACCCTTAAACGGTAATCATATTAGGACGTGATTGACTGGTTCCACCTCACGTATTTCTTTCCATAACTTAATATGCCGAGCTAATCTAAGGTGAGTTCACACTTTCCACAAGGCATGGGATTCCCAAGGGTTGGGAATGGGTAAAGGATTTAAACTGAAACTGCGTGATCTCCTGGTTTGGAACACGTACACACCCTCTTTATTGAAGGGTGACAACATGGATAAGGATTTGATTGGAACCTGCGTAATCTCCTAGTTTGGCGATTACGTACACACCCTCTTTATTGAAGGGTGACAACACAGATACTAGACCAAAATCTCTATCATGAAGTCCCTCCTTTTATATCGACTTAATCGTCGGGCCAATGGCGAGTGGGTCATTAGTTAGATAGCGCTATTTAGGTTTGACAAGCCTCACACCGTGCCGCAGAGGATGGGCGTGAACTAATGGATCTGGTTTGACAGCGCTATTTAGGTTTGACAAGCCAAAATCTCTATCATGAAGTCCCTCCTTTTATATCGACTTAATCGTCGGGCCAATGGCGAGTGGGTCATTAGTTAGATAGCGCTATTTAGGTTTGACAAGCCTCACACCGTGCCGCAGAGGATGGGCGTGAACTAATGGATCTGGGCACTAGTCAATGATGATAGACATTGACGTCAGGGCACCAACTTACTTTAGTCAGTGGTCGATATGGTAAACGGGTCTAGTGGTTCACATGGGGAAGCCCCCACTGGTTATGGATATGGTTTGGGAAACTGGTTTACTTATGGTTTACAAACAAACTCATGTTTTTTAGAACAACTTTAAAACGAACGCTCAACTGTGAACTCGCTCAACTTTGTTGTTGATTCGTTGTTACATGCCTTGCTGGCCTTTAGGTGCATATTAATTGGAACTTGCTGTCTGGGAGGCTGGAGTGGTCATGGGTCGAGATACATGGAAACGCGAGACGAACTTAATGGCTTTCACATACTTGGTTTATGAATTTCTCAATTAATGTATTATGCTTCCGCTGAACGTTAAATAATGTTTTGTAACACTTCTATCAATAATAAATGAAAGTTTTATTTGAAATAATTGTTATGAGTTCAACATGATTGGTGGCTTGGATCCTGGTACGTCACACGCCTAACAGGGACATTCCCTAGGTGGTATTTTGGGGGTGTGACAGATTGGTATCAGAGCCATTGGTTATAGTGAACTTGGTTTTATTTAAAAAGGGGAAAAACGTTTTTGTAAAACCAGACTATAACCGAACAGTTCTAAAGAAGTGAATACGACCATGACACTCAGCTCCAGATTGCAAGGTTCGTCTCTCCTATACTCATTGTACTGCATAACTAGTGAACACCTACATATGATATTGCATGTGATTGCACGTTTAGCACAACGGTATGAATTCATGTATACTTGCATGTGTTATGTGACTGATAGGGTGGTATTTCCCTAAATCTTCATGACTTACGCTTCGTGATACTCTTTGTTTGCTACTCGAGTTTGAGGAACCATTTGACATGAGTTAAGAGGAGCTGAGATGAGCATGCAAATCACAATATTATTGTGGGTGCACACATAATAATAATGTGGGGTGCATGTGAGTCCCAGTGAGGCTTAACAAGTGGAAAAGGGTTTCCGTTCCGTTATTTGATCGATGTGAAACATAACAAACCTATAGGGGTCATAGAAGTGATTGTCCCCTACTCGAACGTGAACTTTTCATTCATCTCTGGATCCTTTCGAATATCGATGCTATCGAGTATTACCTAAATACCCATCTGAACGCCTAGTGAACTGTGTAGAATGTTAGGTGCTTGTACGAGCGTCCCTGAGATGGATGTCTCCGCGTCAAATGATTGGTCTATACCTTCCTCACCTATCTTTGTTTGTTAGAACCTAGCGCGATAACGTCTTAGACTTTGAAGTGCGAACACTTCTGCAACGCTCAGGAAACATATCGTGTAATACTCGGCCAACTTGCAAGAACGATGGATAAGAGGATGAGCGTAGTGCCGTACCAACCTTAGTATTAGAACGACCTTGACTACCGGCAACGGACACCAGCAGGCTGACTTCAACCAAATCCTTAACCCTTGTCAGCGACTCATGGGAGTCAACTCTTACGAATCAATCGGGACATAAGCAATGACAATCGTAACCTATAGTGTGGAAACGAAGGTGACTTCAACATGGATTAGCTGTTACTAAATCAAGGCGACAACAACCGAGGGAACGACGACACTACTGGAAATCCTCCCAGCGAAAACAACAACATGATGCTCATGGGAGGGCAATTGGGTCTGGCGTGGGCAACCCCAGGATTTTAACAACGTGGTGGCCAGCACATTCTTGGAAACTAATCGTTTCGTCCTGTTCTGTTCAACCCTGATACTTCCTGAGTCCAGACCTGTTGTGGAACCGGCTGATGGCAAGACAATTGAAGCCTCGTATGTTTGTAGGGATGCAAATTCAACCGTGTGGGACAAGTTTTCGACATCGATCTTCCTTCTACTACCCACGATGGTGTTGATGCAGTAGTCAGTATGGGTTGGTTAACCAGACATCGTGCAGTTATACCCTGTGAGGGGAAAGTTTTCGTCTGTCATAAAGTAACCGAGTGGTGCAGAGGTTAGCATCAACTCAGCAGTGAAGGCCAGAAGTGTCCATGGAAGGATTACCCCGCCATGATAGCACTCGTTACTGATGTCAAGGCTAAGGAAAAGAGGATCGAGGATCCACCAATTATTCGTGATTTCACCCTGAGTGCTACTAGAAGAACTATCAGGTTTACCTTCACATCGTCAGGTGGAATATCAGAGCGGTATCATGTCAGAAGCATCCCTTGTTACTAGTACTCCTTATTGTCTTACACCAGGAAGGTTGCAGGAACTGCCAAATCAACTTCAGGAACTATTGGACATGAGATTTATCGGATCTAGTTTTTCGCTTTGGGGAGCCCCAGCTATACCAGTGAAGATAAGCCTTTTCGTATGTGTACTGATTAACGAGAACGTAACAAGGTGACAGTTAGGAACCACTTATCTCGACCATGTATTGACAACCCGTCGACCAGTTGCGAGGAACAAGCTTCCGTTCGAGGATTGGCTAGTGAACGAACTATCGTCAGATGGAAGTCCAAGGGGAGAATGCTCTTAGAACAGCATGTCGAATGTAATGCAGCCATTTCAACGTTATACACCATGATCATTGAGTTGACCAACACACCAGCAGCTTCAGGGATCACATGAATCGGCCACATTTGTTGACAACGTTCTAAATCCTGACCAGGAGAATGGAACGCCATGGGTGGCATTTGTATCTTATTTTAGAACATCCTGAGGGAGGAGCCACTCCGCTCAAAGTCTTGTTAAATGTAATTTCTGGGTTCGAGAGGTACCTTTTGGATATATAATCAGTGAAGTGGGAATGCACGTGGATCTCGCTAAGATCCGTCTTGGTTGGAAACTGATCGACACCAAAGTTTCCTTCGTGGATACAGCAATTTCTTGGTCTCACTTGATACTATCGCAGATAAATCACAGGATTTTCGAAGGTCGCGCAGCTTAAATCTCTCTAGCACAGCAGGGTGCTGTGTTCATGAAAGACAGAATAAGAGGACATTTTTTTCAGCTTTTGAATCCCGACTCTGCAATGTACTGAGCATCGTCCTTACCTAAGGGTACGGGTGATCTAGTGGTATACCACAATGCTTTGAATCAGAGTCCCAGTTACACACCGACGCAACACGAGAGAGTGATGACTTACGTGAAGGAGTTACAAAGAGGAACTGCACGACACACAACTAGCGGTGAAAATGTGGCCTTGGGATTTTAGAGGGAGGTATTACTTGGACGGTACCAGATGAGTTATTTGACCGATCACAAGGGCCTCCCGGGTACCTTGGCTTCGACAGAGCTAAATCAGTAAATGGCATCGCTGGAAGGAACTTTAGGATTATTACAACTATGAAACTTGAACGTGCACAAGCCTTGAAGCTCACTATCGACTCTAACTTACCTGATCAGACTCGCTCTGTTCAAACTGGGGAACTGAAGGAAGAGGATTTTTTTCAAGTTGAACCCATGCGGGGCGTGGAGAAGCAACCTTTAACCGGTCGGACGATACTCGTTACATCATGGAACGAATGCGGGTCTCATTACACGGCAACTGTAGGGAACCCGTGTTGAGCAAGCACACCAGTTTCGACATTCTAGCCGTCTGGGTTTTGATGAGAGGCATAAGGATTTGTACTAGTAATCGGATATGAAGGCTCACCTAGTTAGGTATGTGAATGATGGATCGACTTGTGGAAAGTCAAGGTGTAGTATCAGCAACCAGCAACACTCACATGGAAATAAAAACAGACTGCCATGGATTTGGTCGATGGTCTACTTACAACTCGAAACGGAAACAATATCACCTGGATGCTCATTGATTGTCTTGCGTAACCAGCACACTTTCTAGCCATCAAAGAAATGGATAAGTTTTCTACACTTGCAGTCATCTACCTGAAAGAAGCGGTAGCTAAGCACGGGGTGCCAACCTCCATTACCTCTAATCGCGACCCACGATTTGCATCTGATTTGTGGCAAGCGGTGCACAAATCCTTTGGCTCGCGTTTAGACATGAGCACAGCATATCATCCACAGACGGATGGGCAGACTGAACGCACCATCCAAACTCTTGAAGACATGCTTCGAGCACGTGAAATCGACTTTGGCAACGGTCGGGGAAGACACCTCCCTTTAGTGGAGCTTTCATATAACAACAGTTACCACACCAGCATTCAGGCTGCTCCGTTCGAGGCATTGTACGGACGGAAGTGCCAATCATCTCTTTGTTGGGCAGAAGTCAGAAACGGCCAAATCACTGGCCCAGAACTCGTCATAGACACAGTAGAGGAGATTGCTTAGATGCGACAACGAATGGCGGTAGTTCGTGACCGCCAGAAAAGCTACGCTGTTAAGCGCAAGAAACCACTCGAGTTCCAAGTTGGGGATCGAGTACTACCTAAAGTCTCACCTTGGGAAGGTGTACTTCGTTTTGGTGTACGAGACAAAACTCAAACCACGATATGTTGAACCTTTCGAAATCATGGAGAGAATTGGCAAGGTGACCTACAGATTGAATCTACCCGAAGAACTCAGTGGAGTTCACAACGTATTCCGTGGGTCAAATCTTAAGAAGTGTCTGTCAGATGAAACCCACATATTTCCTTTCAAGGAGCTCACCATCGACGGTCAGTTGCGTTTTATCGAAGAATCAGTGGAAATCTTGGACCGGGAGGTCAAGGTTCTCAAACGCACCATGATACCTATTGTTCGAGTTCGTTGGAACTCCCGTCCTGACCCAGAGGTTACCTGGGAACGAAGAAAACCGAATGAAACACACATATCCCCATTGTTCGAGAACAATGAAACCACCACTGAGGCTGAAGCTACTGCGGAATTTCGGGACGAAATTCCAAATCAACGGGGGAATAATGTGACACCCCAGGAAAACCAGGAAACCATGCAACCTAACTAGCTTCCTTAGTAGCTACGTGCTAAATTTCAGGACGAAATTTCTTTCAACTAGGGGATGATGTGACAACCCGTAGTTCCGAGATTAGAGCCTTCCGTTTTCGTGTTTATAAATTTATTTTTTTCCTTTATCTTTGTATATATAAAACGGATGAACCTACTATACAAACGAGCAACTCGAAACCAAATAATTTTTGTGTTGAACCGACACCCGAACCGTTTGAACCAAAGTATATGTTTCGCTTGTCGATCCAACCCACTCAGATAACTCAAAACTTTTGAGGTCCAAACCATAACATAAATCATATGCATTTATATTTAGTTATTAGTGGGTTAAATAATAATAATAACAATATTAATAATAATAACAACAACATTAATAATAATGCTAATAATTGTAATGGTAACATTTGTAACTAAAAAAAAATGTCTAACGTTTTTCTGTTACTCCATGCGGCCCATATACCCTCTAGCCCAAACCTCACATTAGCCACTTTGTTTTCAGTCCATAAGTAATCCCATCGCCCGCACCTTGTTTTTATTTTCGTAACATGTTTAATTATTGATAACCACCCAAAAACTCTCATCTAACCCTAATCGCATACTGTGCTCTCTCTCCCTTCTACCTCCTGTCGACCAACAAGTGATCCAGGAATCCCTATACGAGTTCGGTTCAGGCTCGATCTTACTACATTCGCTGCTAGGTACCTTTGTGTTGTACTTTTGCGAAGTTTTAATGTTTATATGTGATTTGTATAAGGTTATCATGGTTGCGTTTTTCTGATTGGATCGATGATTCTTGACGTCATGTTGATATTAGTAGTATAAAGTTACTAGATATAATTTTTGTTGATGTTATAATTGAACATGAGGTTGGTTAAACCACTAGAGTTATGAATTACGAGTCATGTCTTGTTTTTTTATAGTAACTATGATTGTTCATGCATGACCTTATTGTGTACCTTGGCTGTGATTTGAAGTTGTTAGTGGTTCTTGAGGTTCACGATGACAAACCATAGTTTAGCGTCCACAAAAATTACATATGAGGATTAGTAGTATTGTTCAGGCATGTTTAGACACACATGTATCAATTAGGGATGAGATTTATGATGATGTTGATTCTTTGGCATGATGAAGCTGATATAGACGACTTATAACCTGCTGCAATTATGTTTATGTGTCGCGAGTTCGCTAGTTAATCGTTTGCGGGATCGGATAGCGAAAATGGTAAGCTGCCCAATAGTTACAGCCGGATTTAATCGGCTGTAACCGGGTCATAACTTAATGAAAATTGGATTTTCTTGAGTCTATAACGTGTTATTTCGAAAAATGCTTCAAATGGCACTAGAATCATATTTTTTTGAGGTCGATTACTATTTTTAAAGGTCCGTTTTGTACAGCAGCAAAAGCTGCATTTTTTCTGCAGAAAATGTGTGTTATGTTTTTCGTCATAGCTTGAAATCTGTATAGATTCAGGTCACAAAATTTGTATTGTAGATGGACACTGATGTCGTTGAAATTCTCCAACTGGAATTTCGTCAATCGGACTTACGATGAATTTTAAATGAATTTTTCCGTGGACTGCAGTCAGAAAGTGACGAATCTGATTGCAGCCCGGTAAATGAATTTTATAAAATAATTGGTGATGAATTGGATCCCGAGATTTTGACACAATAATATTTGGATCGTTTAACACATTCTGTAATTTTTTGGGAATTTTTTTGTACACGAACTATTCCGGATAACAATCCGAAAACTGCCGAAAATGCACTATATGGCTGAATATTTATTGAAGAGTATTTTAAGTCTTTTGTGACACTTGTGTTGTCGCTAAGCTATGTCGTGATAAATGCATGCATGATATTGGTATTTTATGATAAAATGTGTTATGTGCTAGATACGTGTAGGATTCGTGTTTCCACGTGAGCACACCCACTAACCCTTAAACGGTAATCATGTTAGGACGTGATTGACTGGTTCCACCTCACGTATTTCTTTCCATAACTTAATATGTCGAGCTAATCTAAGGTGAGTTCACACTTTCCACATGGCATGGGATTTCCAAGGGTTGGGAATGGGTAAAGGATTTAAACTGAAACTGCGTGATCTCCTGGTTTGGAACACGTACACACCCTCTTTATTGAAGGGTGACAACATGGATAAGGATTTGATTGGAACCTGCGTAATCTCCTTATTTGGCGATTACGTACACACCCTCTTTATTGAAGGGTGACAACACGGATACTAGACCAAAATCTCTATCATGAAGTCCCTCCTTTTATATTGACTTAATCGTCGGGCCAATGGCGAGCGGGTCATTAGTTAGATAGCGCTATTTAGGTTTGACAAGCCTCACACCGTGTCGCAGAGGACGGGCGTGAACTAATGGATCTGGGCACTAGTCAATGATGATAGACATTGACGTCAGGGCACCAACTTACTTTAGTCAGTGGTCGATATGGTAAACGGGTCTAGTGGTTCACATGGGGAAGCCCCCACTGGTTATGGATATGGTTTGGGAAACTGGTTAACTTATGGTTTACAAATAAACTCATGTTTTTTAGAACAACTTTAAAACGAACGCTCAACTGTGAACTCTCTCAACTTTGTTGTTGATTCGTTGTTACATGCCTTGCAGGCCTTTAGGTGCATATTAATTGGAACTTGCTGTCTGGGAGGCTGTATGGGTCGAGATACATGGAAACGCGAGACGAACTTAATGGCTTTCACATACTTGGTTTATGAATTTCTCAATTAATGTATTATGCTTCCGCTGAACGATAAATAATGTTTTGTAACACTTCTATCAATAATAAATGAAAGTTTTATTTGAAATAATTGTTATCAGTTCAACATGATTGGTGGCTTAGATCCTGGTACGTCACACGCCTAACAGGGACATTCCCTAGGTGGTATTTTGGGGGTGTGACATTTTTATTTTCAGACTATAATATATGCGTAATAATTCGTTATGCTGGTTCGTCTTGATTATAAGATAACCCAGACTCGTAAGTTGTTCGTTTTTTATAAAAAAAAAAATATATGGGACCTAATCATACGAACATTTAAGATATTCGGTATATAAGGGAAAGAGTGTTACAGTTAATGATTAATAACTATCTTTAATTAAAAAAATAAGTATCCATAATTTAGTAGGAGAACTGAAAGAGGCGGGAAAAAAATAGATGACTTTAACAGATGACACTTTTACACCATGATTTTCTTTTATTATAGATAATAATATCGATAGTTATAGATATAGATTTTTATAATTTTATGGGTACAATCCCCATTTTATATGTTTTGTGCAACTGATGTGCTTTGTGCGAAGAATTTAGCGACCATATTTTTTCGATTGTTTATGGGCTAAAAGTGTGTGGTGGTCCTTGTGCAGATGGATCAAGATCCCTATTCTAAGTGGCGAGAACTCGGTTAATCGGATTCTAAATCTTGTCCAGACACAAGTGGGGTTGAAGAGGTGGAAAAGGGTCATCATATGATAGCTCTAGGTTGTTTGTGAAGGTTGTGGTTTGCTAGAAATGATATGTTGGGAATCAGTGTGTCAAAATAGAAGCGGAAGCAGTTTATATATTTTAACAAGAGCCGATTATATATACATATAACCATGACCGATTTTTTTATATATTATACGACTGATTTATTAATCCAATTAATAAATAGGATAAATTACATTTTTCTTCCTTTATGTTTGTATCATATTGCAATGGATACCCTTTAACTTTAATAATTACAGTTACAATCCTTTATTTGGAAAACTCATTACACCTTTCGTCCTTCAGTACTAACCTAACTAAAATTATCAGTTAAGTGTGGTCATGTGCAAGGCACATGAGGGTATTTCAGTCATTTTACCCTATCATTTTATTTAAAAGTATATTAATATTTATAAATTAAAAAAACTTAAAAATAACAAAAATAAACACACGATAAAAGTATAAAACCATATCTATTGTTCTTCTTCACTAGCCACCACCACAAACCCATCACCACCACCATTACTGTCCCCTCCCGTCTCACCTCTCTCTCACTCTTTCTCTTTCGCTTTGTCGCTCTCTCTCTCTCTCTCTCTCTCTCTCTAGATAGGTATCTATTTATACTTATGCATTTCTCTAGGCGATGAAGGTTCTGCATATGTTGGGATTGAACCCTATCAGAGGAACAGAAGATTAAAGCCAAAACTTGATCAGAGCAGTGGATCCAGAAAAAACAGTGGATGTATACAAGTCTCTCCCCTTGAAAGTGATTCTAACAACTGATGGCCTCTATCCACTGTCCGTATACAAAGGCTCTTCTACAAACAACTGCTGATCATGTAAAGACTGATAAAGATTGAAGACCTGTTGATCAATCTACTGTTATGGGTCAAGCACTGCTGATGATACAAGTACTGCTGGAGTCACAACAGTGGAAGGAGAAGGCAGTAGTTTAGTTTTTCTTTGTAATGTATTGTTTATCAGTAGTTAGCTAAGCAGTGTTTGTATTAGATCAGTAGTTAGAGTTTGTTAGGAGGTTAGATGTCACTTTCATGGTGATGTTAGCCAAGATGCTTCAGTGGTTTGCTCGTGCCTACAAATAGAACAGTACCCTGTATTGTTCTATCAGCTCTTTCACCACTTATCTTCCTGCACGAACAATTCTCTGTGAGCTCAGGCTGAGGGGGAGTTTGTAGTACATGCATGCAAAGTTGTAATCAGTGATTGGAATAAATTTAATCATTTGGTTCAATGTTCAAACATGTATGTTGAAAGCATTTCTCCTGTTTGATTGTGTGCAAAGTTTAATTCCATTTTATTTCCGCTGCAATTACTTGTTCATCTTCATTGATTTCTAAACAAAAACACAATAAAAAAGAAACTCAGATCCTAACAATTGGTATCAGAGCTCGGACAGTCAAATTTGATCTAACAATCATTTTGACATAAATAGTTCAGCTCACAATCGTTGATACTGATAGTTGTTTGTTTTGTTGAAAAACAGAGTAAGGTTTAATCACCATCAAAGTTGATTAATCAGTGCCTGTAAAACAACCAGGATGACGTCACAATCACAAGATACCAACAATAACATTGGTTCACTTTTCAAACCACCCATGTTGAAACGAAATGAATACAACATCTGGGAGAGAAGGATGGGTCACATCCTTGCTCAACAAAATACCGGATGTTGGAGATCGGTTGTCTTTGGACCACATGTTCCAATGGTGCGGAGTGCTGAGGAAACAAAGAAGTTCGAACCTAAGAGACCTGAAAACTATACTGAAACTGATTTTCAAAAATTCGAACTCGATGCCAAAGCATTTAGCATCATTGCATCTGCATTACCCAATGAAATTTTTGCTGGGCTGTTACATTGTAACAGTGCCAAGGAATTATGGGATGCACTTAAGGAACAATTTGAGGGAACTGAAGAAGTAACTGAAAATAACAGGGAAATTCTGAATCAGCAGTATGAAACCTTTTGTCACATTAAGGGTGAATCATTAACCCAACAGTTTGAACGATTTAGTTGTCTCATTAGTGAACTAAGACTTGTTAAGGTTGAATTTGCTAAATCTACACAAAATAGCAGGTTTCTTAGATCACTACTTGAAAAATGGGATACAAGTGCATTTGTGACCAGAAATTCTGTTGAATTCAAAGATCTAACACTGACCTAACTTCATGGTAGACTCCTGACCTATGAAAGGGAGTTAAACTAGAAAAAGAAGTTGCAAGAGTCTGGCAAAGTTGTAGATGACTTTTCATTTGGCAACACAGATCTTCTGGGTCAAGAAGAGACTAGTAGCAGTAAGGATCAGAGTTATGATCATTTTATTGATATAACTGCTGGTGCAAACTTCAACTCTGATCCTCACTCATCCAACTTTGCTTTCACAGCAAATGGAGAAAGCCAGATCTCTTATAACCTGTGTTTTGAGATCAATGATTTACAGCACTTTGATCCCACTGACTTAGAAGATATGGACATTTTGCATCAATTGGCTTGTATCATCAGCAGTGCTTGACCCATAACAGGGAGAAAATTCTATAAAAGAACAGGGAGAAAATTCCCAGGGTTACATGGGAATTTAAAAGTGGGGTTGGATAAGTCAAAAATCAAGTGCTATAAGTGCAATAGGCTAGGACATTTTGCTAGGGAATGCAGGAGTCAAACCACTGGTCCAATTATCACTCATCCCAGCTCAAACCCTAGACCACAAAATCAAAGCACTGTGCACTATGCCCAATATACCCCTATAGCCCATGTTAACACTGCTCACTATGCTGCAACCCCTGTGCCTGTGTATTATGTTCAAACCACTATTCCGCAAATTCAGTATGTTCAAGCCCCTGTCCCTCAGTGTTGGTGCATATGTCTGTCGACTTCATCTTGTATCGAGTCTTGTATTAGATTAGAAAGATCAGGGCACGAAATTCAAGAATAGTGTGTTTGTGACCATTTCGCACGAAATGGGTCTTTACCATCTCGTACGAAATGCTCAGCCTATATATATCTGTCCTGTTCATTTCATTTGTAACTTTGTGATTCCAGAGCCGAAGTGCTGCTGAAGTGTCTACTGCCTGTAAAAAGCTGTTATATCAATCAAAAAGATAATAAGAGTGTATATCAAGCTGTTTCAAAGTCGATACGTTAGTTTTCGCCTCTCGTATTGACAAGAAATTTTCTGAACGACTCGTTTTGGTCGTGCAAACGATCCTACAAGTGGTATCAGAGCTCAAGAGGAGGAGTTCTTACCGAATTTAGCTTGATTTCTTCAAAATTCTGACTTCTACACCTTCTTTTCAAAATTAAACTAGTTTTCACGGTTAAATTGGGCTAATTTTCACTCACAACACGCGTAACACTGTTTTAATCAATCATTGAAAGAATTAGACTTAAAATCAACCTAGAACTTGATCAATTTGACAAAATCAGACCGAAAGCATTACATCAGCAGTTCATTTCGCACGGATTTGGTAGTGTTATTTCATTTCGCTTGAAATTGGTTCCATTTCGCACGAAACAGCTCATTTCGTGTGAAAACATCTCCATTTCGCACGAAATCACGCATTTCGTTTGAAAGCTTTTCATTTCGTACGAAATCACTCATTTCGCACCAAACAGATCCATTTCGTTTGAAAGTGATTCATTTCGCATCAAGCGTTCATTTCGTGTGAAGGATTCATTTCGTTTGAAAGTGTGTTATTCCGTACGAAATCATTCATTTCGTTTGAATTGTGCCATTTCGCTTGGAAACTGTGTTTGTGAAAAATTTTACTGCAACATGGAAGAAGAGTTTTACAACACGTTTGCTACTGCCCCGAGTACTCCTGTTACCATTGCTCAGAGCGTGAACATGGAAAATGAAACAGGAACTTTGCAAAAACCCCCGAAGCTAATGGGCATTGAAGAGTACTATGGTTGGAAAGACCGATTTGAAAATTGGGTTCAAGCAAATCATTTGAGGTCTTGGGAGTGAATTGAGAAGAAGTATGTTAAACCCCGTACAGATGTGGGAGTTATCAAAACAATTTCTAAATTGATGGATAAAGAGAGAGATATGTATAAGGCTGAAAAGATGATGATCAGTCTACTTCAGCAAGCTGTGAAAGAAGACATCTTCATATTACTTCAACACGACAATACTTCACGTTCGATTTGGGAAGCACTTCGAATTAAGTTTGAGGGAAGTACGGAGATGATCAGAAGCAAGAAATCATTATTAAAGAAAGAATTCGATTTGTTTACTAGCTTGCCGAGTGAAACTACAAAGAAGCTGATTGAAAGATATTGTCATTTAGTGCGATCAATGTCACTGTTGGATATCAACAAGGATCGAGAAGAATGGGTTGACAAATATTACCTCAGAAAGAATGGGGTACATATCTGATGATCTTGAAGAACACTGGAGAATATGATAAATTGACAATTTCTCAGTTTATTGAAAAGCTTGAAGGACAAGATCTTAAACAACAAAAGATTGCTAGAATGAACAATCCAAGTGGTCAACAAGACATCAAGATGTATTACAAAGGAAATGTTCAGAGTGTTGAAGCAAGTCCGAAGGTCCAAACCGCTTTTAGTGCAGAAAACTCATCCGGATCACTTAATCAAAGTCCAAACAGCAACAGTGGATTTTCTTCATACTCAAGTGTTAATCCGAATGTTTCAACCTCAAGTCATCAGTTCCAAAGCTCAAACAGCAGTAATGGTCATGTGTTACACTGCAACATCACGTTGCATCTTCAGAATGGTCAAAATTTCTCTGAAGAAGTTGCTAAAGGCCATATGGCATTGCTTGCTACAGTGTTAGAATCATATGAGGGTTTGGTTGCAGGAAGAATTGGAAATCCTATGTTAACAAAAGAGAATTACGATCAGATCGATGCTGAGGAAATGGAGCTTATGGATATTAAGTGGTGTTTAGCGAGTGTGTTGAGGAGAGCTGAGAAATTTAAGCTGTTAACAGGAAGAGATGACTTCCGTGATGCTAATGTTTCTACTTTAGGTTTTGATAAATCTAAAGTTACTTGTTTCCGATGCAGGGAAAAAGGACATTTCAAGAGGGAATGTACTAATCGATAAGCAGGAGGAGCTCAGAATCCGTTCGGGAAGAATGATTATTATCGGAAAGCTATACATCAACAAGTTGCTCAACAACCATCATCGTCCAATGCTATTGAAGATGGAAAGAAGAAAGCTTATCTGGTTAATCAAGATGATGAAAAAATGGCAGAAGGTTTTAGCTGGGACAAATACATTTCGGCTGATTCCAAGCTTGGAGCTTTCATTGCACAAATAGTTCAAGAACCAGATTTGATGAAGGAATGGATTAGTGTGTTTGCTAATGATGATAAAAGTCAAGATGAAGAGTTTGTTTCTTCAGAAGAAAGCTCAGAAAAGATAACAGTTTTTTATCAATCATCAACTGATAACAGTGATGAAGAAGAAGAAATACAAATAAACATTGGAAAAACTCAATTATCTCCTGAAAGTTTTAAATTTTATTTTGCAGATAGATTGGAGAAACTAAAGGAGAAGCGAGCAGCAAAAGAACAGAAAAAGGCAAAATGTGAGAATGTTGCTCAGGAAGAGAAGCATGAACAGAGTGAAGAAGTTAAAATTGCTGAGAAGGAGGTTGAAGCTGAGAAGGAGGTTGAAGCTGAGAAAGTGGTTGAAGTTGAAAAGATAGTCGAAGTTGAAAAGATTATCGAAGTTGAAAAAATTGTTGAAATCACAAAACCGTGTCTAAAATGTTTGGAACCATGCAAACATTGTGAAGAAAAAGATGAGAAGTATAGTGAGCTTGACAAGATGAAAGAAAAATTATTGTTCGATGTTAAGTATGTGAAAGAATCATATGATGTGTTGAACAGAACAGTGAATAGTTTGCAAAAGACAAACTCAGAAAGAGAAGATGCTTTAACCATGATGAATGCAGTGATGATGTCTAAGCAGAAGGCTATCAATCACTATATTGAAGAATGTGTAAAGTTGAAGCAGGAGTTGGAGATAGAAAAGATAGAAAATGAAAGAATCAGACGATTGATGCAAAGTTATTCAAGTTCTGATTATTTGATTGATAGAATTTATCCAACTGTTGCAGGTTTTGAAGCCTTTCAGGACAAGAAGTCGGAAGAGAAGGATACTGGTAAGAAACAAAGTGCAAATTATAACAAGTGTCCGCCTCCGATCTGGGAAGGTTATTATCCCAGAAAACCGAATGAGGAGCAAGTCAAAAAGGCAGTCAATATAAAGTTAAAGTCCAAAAAACTGATGATTTACCAGATAACATTGATGTCACATTCACATCGTCTGACACTGATCATGATTTTGAGTTAATAAAGAAAGTGGTCGATCAGGTGTTGGATAAAGATGAGGAGTCAAAGTCAAAGTCCAAATCTGGGAGTTCGAGTTCATCATCAGTTGATAGTTCAAAGTCTTCGGTCAAAAGGGTCTATAATAAAGAATTTATGTTATCAAAATCTAATTTGAATGACGAACCAATCAAAGTGGCATATACTTTGAATGATTCAGACAAATTATATTCTGATGAGGAATTTCCAATAAGAGGTGTTAAAACTGAAATGATCAAAAAAGTTTTCAAATTAACAGAAATTAATATTTCTGAAATAAAAGATGTAAATCTTACTGAAAAACCTAAACCTTACACCTCAAGAGATCAACAAAGGTTAAACAAGAAAATGGGTTACAGTTCTGGTTCAGGTTATCGAAAGAAACCAAACCATTACGGTAATTTCAAAAAGAAGGGATTGGGTTTTATTCCACCGAAAAATCATAAAAATGAGAAAACTTATAAACCAAAAACTGTATTTGTTTCAGGAGCAAGTTCGGAGGAAGAAGAAAAGAGCTCATTCTGGAAACAATCGAATAAAGAATTCCTTGCTAAGAAGCAAGAGGGAATGAAGAATGGAGCTAATCAGAAAAGAGAGACAAGAACCTGTTATCGATGTCAAGAAGTTGGTCACGTCGCCTGGAACTGTCCAAAGGCTACCAACACAAAGCTGGGAGTTTCTTCTAAACTGAAAGAAAAAGTTGTTGATAAAACTAAACCACCAACTGAAAAATTCAAAGTGTTTAAAAACTCAACATATGAAGTTGGTGAGAGTTCAAAAAGGTTTTACAAAAGAAGGGTGAATCTTAGCAATCAAACATGGGTTGTTAAGAAATCAAATGTGAAATCTGGCGATGAATCTGACTCGTCAAAGTCAGATGAGCCACAAGTTGAGGTAAAAAGAGAAACTTCAGTTCCGCCAATGGATGATGTCAATTTTCCACCATTGAGGACTGAAAATTTTAAACAAAAAGTTGGTAAAGTGGAAATTTCGAATCAATTCTATTCTGAAAAGAAAGAATTTGATGTCGAGAATGTTTTTAATGACAAAGTGAAAAATATTTTTGGAAAAATGGTCGAGGGTAAGAAAAAAGGGGTAAAAGATTTTTATGAAGAAAAAAGGAATGTTCAAACCCCAAGTGAAACTGAAAAGATCACACTTAAAGCTAGTCAGGCTTGGGTGTCTGTTTTTCATATGTAAAAAACCTGACTTGCCGAAACTCCCAGGTTGGTAATTGGGGAGTAGGAATCGGCATCTTTCTTGAGAAATTCACAACTGTGATATTTCGACCTACATGTGGTGGTATTCTTGAATATTGTAATATTTCAACTTTCAAGTGGTATTGATTGATGAGAACAAACAAGTGTATGTACCTACAAGTGGTTAATCAAGGTCATTAAGTTGAACTTGATTTAACTTTCATTCAAGTGTTTGAAAAACAATGTGATGAAACTCCTAACCTACAAGTGGTTTATGAATTCAACAAAACTTATTTTCTAGAAAGACCATTTTGATTAAAATAAACTTAAGTGTTTTGAAATCATAATGGGAAAATAGTTTGTTGTCAGAGGGAGTTCTGATTGTTTATGCCTAGTGGATGGCGAATTGAAGCAATTCACATCAGTTGTCACTTTATTTGTATAGTTTGTTTTCAAATTTTCCCTGAAAATCCAAAATTGAAACATATTTTTGATTTTAGGGGGAGTAAAAATTTTTAGAAATTTCGAAAATTTGTAAAATACCAAAAGATGATAAAATCTATAAAATCCAAAAACATGATAAAATCAAAAAGAGTTTTGTTGTGAAAAAGAGGAAATGATAGTACATCAGTGGACTATCACAGCACGCTAAAGAATTGAAAAGTCAAATGTGATAAACGGTCTCACTGATGATATGCCAGTAGGTTTTTACACGCTTAGTAGATTGTTGTCGAGATATAAACCTAAATATCAAACTTCCTTATTTCGTGGGGAACATCTCTTGGATATGTATAGGTAACCCCTGAAATCTTGTTTGAAGGGCTTTCTATTTCTGACATACTAGGTCTTTGTGCGTGGTGATATCTGGGGTATTATACCTGGACTTCTGATTTTGTGGGAGCAATAGCCTAGTCCTCGTATAATACTTTGCATTGCTTTAATCTTAAAGCTCGCCCTCAGCATAAAAATGATGAAACATGAAAAATGCTAATCATGTGCTGTTGAAGAAAAGATTCTCTAAAGGGAACCCACCGAAAGTCGAACCATCATCTCTCTGATTTTGCGGAAGCAATAGCCTGAGCTCTCATGGTCTCGCATTTAACCCTTTACAGATATCACTAGTGTACATTCACCTGTAAGACTGAATATAAGAGTCTGGATACGGGAGTATATTCTGAGGTAGGGACACGCGAATAAGTTTAAGTCTCTTAAAACACTAATCTCGTATCTAGAAACAGTTGAACTTTGTGTGAAAATTTAAGTGGATCAGTATACTGACAATCTAGGTGAATTGTTTAGAACTTAAAATGTTTTAAGCTTAACGGTGTTAGTGATTTGTCTCATAAACTGATATGATCCTCTTACACAAACTCACAAAAATATTGATTGTAAATATTTCTTTACTGCATTTCATTAATATCAAAATCCAAAAAGATTTTCAGTGTGTTTTAGCATAATTTTTTGAAAAATTCAAAAAGATTTTCGACAACTGATGTTGGAGAGCTGATTTTCAAAATTCCGAGTGCTAAGCAGGATGAACAGTGGGTTGGGAGAGTTGATTTTGAAATGTAAAATTGTTATAAATAAATCTACCTCACAATAAGAGTGGTGTTGTTGAATAAAATCTACCAGTGGTCTTTAAATTTGTCAATTTGTTAAATTTGTGAAATTTATTTTTAGGTAGAGATTCGTGCAGGTCCCCGTGTTTAAACCTGAGCTGAATGAGAGCCCGGTCACGATCCTAGAACAAGTGCTATGTCAGATTGCGATCCCGGAACAATTTAAGGGGGAGTCTACTAGCAAAGGGGAGTCTGTAGATGTAAGAGCCAAATAGAAGGTGCTTAGAGCCAGATTCGAATCCTGAGGATCACGCAAGTTGCTGATACTGAAGAACTTAAGGAATCAAGAGATCTGATCAAGAGAAGATAGAGTCAGGGTGAGATTCTGGAGAAGAGAAAATATTGAAGGATGATTTACAATGTCAGATACTTTGGAAAGAGCACGAAGACTGAAGAGTTGACATACCAAAATTTTGTCACACTGAAGACTCGTCGACATCCAAGAGGGAGTCTGTTGGTGCATATATCTGTCGACTTCGTCTTGTATCGAGTCTTGTATTAGATTAGAAAGATCAGGGCACGAAATTCAAGAATAGTGTGTTTGTGACCATTTCGCACGAAATGGAACAAGACCATTTCGCACGAAATGGGTCTTTCCCATCTCGTACGAAATGCTCAGCCTATATATATCTGTCCTGTTCATTTCGTTTGTAACTTTGTGATTCCAGAGCCGAAGTGCTGCTGAAGTGTCTACTGCCTGTAAAAAGCTGTTATATCAATCAAAAAGACAATTAGAGTGTATATCAAGCTGTTTCAAAGTCATACGTTAGTTTCCTCTTGTCGTATTGACAAGAACTCTTCTGAACGACTCGTTTTGGTCGTGCAAACGATCCTACACTCATGCTCAAGTGCAACCAGTTTCACCTCAACAAGCTGCTCTAGCAGTGGTACAACCAGATCAGCAAAGCTTTTTCACCCAAGGCTTTGTTGACTGGAGCAGTATGCCTGATGAGCTTGGTGATGAAAATTTTGCACTCTATGCTTCTAATGATGCTCCTAATGATGAATTTTGTTTTATGGCATTAGAGTTAATTGCAGAAGGGCTGGAAGATGAAGGAGAACAGCTAAGTGCTGAAACAGTGGATGAAGTTGCTGAAGCAGTGGTTACTGCAGTTGCTGGTCAAATACTGCTGGGAGAAAATTCAGAACCCCTGATTGAACCACTGTTTGACCCCTGGTCCAAAGAAGAAGAAAAAGAAGAAAAGAAAGAAGGTGAGAAAGAAGAGAGAGCTGATGAAGAAAGTGATCATCAATGTGATTATGCCATGATGGCTGCTGCCAAGGTATCACCTCAGGTTCTTGAAAATCTGTGTTCAGAAAAATGCATCATAGCATTTGCTAACATTAAAGAGGTGAATGAAAACCTTAGGGATAGAGTTTTAAATGAGGAAGTCAAGTTTGAGAAGTCTTTAAAAGAACTTAAAATCAAATTGGCTGAAAAAGATAAAGAAATCTGCAGTCTAAAAGAAGAGCAAAGCATTACCAAAAACCAACTCCAAACTATGATAGAAAAATATCAAGTTTGCAAAAAGGAGTTAGAGTCCACCCAGATCACTTGTGAAAAATGGGTGGAATCATGCAAAGGTTTTGAGATAACGCTTGAGAAACAGCTTGAAAGCAATGTGAAATTTGGCATTGGCTTTAGAAAAATGATCAAATTGAAAACAATTCTGCAAATCAAGCTGGTTTAGTTGAAATCATTCCAACAAACAAGAATGGCCAAGAAGTTAAGATAACTGACAAACTTGGTAACAAGATCACTCTGGAAAGATCTGTGGGGTCCTCAACTTTTGAGGAAATTGAGAAATACCAATTTAAACCCACATGGTCTGATGAGTGTGACATTCTTGAAAATTTTAAACCAATGGACTTCACAACTACTGATGGTGTAAAAGCTCCTAAAGCTAAGGTCATTCCTCTCAAAGACATCCCAACAGTGGTTCAAAACTCTGTTGCTAAGGAGTCTGAAAAGAGAAAGAAAAGAGAAAAGATCAAAAACTTGTTTTGTGATTTCTGTGAAAAGAAGAATCATCTAACAAAAGACTGTTTTCATCTAAAAGCATATGATATCAACAAAACAAGTGTTATTGTACCTGCTGAGAGCTGCACCATCTGTGGTAAATCAAACCACAAAACTCAAGAATGTGTGTATCTCAAATCTTTTGATGTGAAAAAGAATGAGTACACTGCAAAAACATCCTTGAGTTCATCAAGTTCATCTGTCAAATTCACCAAGAACCAACCACTGTTTGTGCCAGTTCAAACAGCTGTTACAAAACAGCTGAACCAAACATCTGTCAAAAGAGATGTTCAGGTGACTGATGCACCCCCTGCCAATCAATACAGAAGAGGTAAGGGACAACCACCATACCAAAGGATCCCACATGTTTATTAGGCTTACAAAAGGCCTTCTAAACCAAGAGTGAACAGGCATCCTTTTGGTTATCAGCAGATAATTGGGCAAGACCCCCAACAATGGTTAGAGAAAAACAGTTCTAAAACTGTCCAATCCCCTGACCTAACCACTGGCCATCCACCTGAACTTAACCTAGGCACTGCTGAGACCCCATCCAAAGCCTTATTGGCTTTGGAGACCCTAATGAACTAACCTTTTACTACATGTGTAGGGAGCTTCTGCATGCTTAGATAGTCTTTGGTATGTAGATAGTGGAGGCTCCAGGCACATGACAGGATGTAGAGCCCTTCTCAAAGATTTCAAAACTCATGGAGGGGGTGACATATCCTTTGATAATAATAGTAAAGGGAAGGTTCTGGGGTCTGGTACTGCTCAGTCTGGTAAAGTTAAATTTGAAAATGTCAATCTAATAGACAGTCTAAAATTCAACCTCTTAAGTGTCTCTCAAATGAGTGATAAGGGCTATGGCTCATTCTTTACAAAAGAGTGTTGTAGGATTGTAGGACCAGAAATGGTTAAAAAGATTGAAGCAATAATAAAAAATGGAAAAACCCAACTTGTTGCTCAAAGAAGTTGCAATGTTTATGTGGTGGATATGTCAAAAGAGAGCCCCAGGACTGATGCCTGTATGTTCTCAGCTGCCTCAAACAAAGAGACAGAATTATGGCACAGGAGATTGGGGCACACAAATCTTAAGACAATCACTGCTATTTCAAAACAGGGGTTAGTAAGAGGTTTACCTCAAAAACTGTTCACCTGTTCTGAGCATTATGTTTCCTGCCTAAAAGGAAAACAACATAAAAGCTCATTCAAATCAATTGAAGAGTCCAAAACAACCAAGTTCTTGTAAATGCTTCACATGGATTTGTTTGGCCCAGTTAAAGTCATGAGTCTTAGGATAAAAAGATATTGTTTGGTTATTGTTGATGACTTTTCTAGGTTTACATGGACTTACTTTTTACACTCAAAAGATGAGACTGCAGGCATTCTGCAAGACTTTGTAAAACAGGTTGAAAAGCAATTTGACTTGCCAATGAAAGTCTTCAGGAGTGATAATGGCACAGAGTTCAGAAACAAGGAGTTAGATGATTTTTGTGTGTCAAAAGGAATTGTGAGGCAGTACAGCATTCCAAGAACACCAGAACCAAATGGGGTTGTTGAGAGAAAGAACAGGACTTTGAATGAGGCTGCCAGAACCATGCTTGTTGATTCAGGTTTGCCATTAACTTTTTGGGCAGAGGCAGTAAACACTGCTTGCTATGTCCAAAACAGAGTTTTAATCAATCCCAGGCATCAAAAGACTGCCTATGAACTGTTGTATAAAATAAAGCCATTGATTTCGTATTTCAAAGTTTTTGGCTGCCCATGTTTCATTTTAAACTTAAAAGATTATATCTCAACATTTTCAGCCAAAATTGATTGTGGTTATCATCTGGGATACTCAACCACTGCTAAGGCCTACAAAGTGTTTAACACAAGTACTAAAACAGTGGAAGAGACTTTGAATGTGAAGTTCAATGAACTTTCATCAATGAAAATCCCAGCAAACCCTGCTGAATTATTTGATCTTGATAAATCACATTTGAAAGTGTTGCTGTCAAGAAAAAAATGCAGGTCCATCAGAAAATCCCCCATCAGACTATGGGTATGAAATCATCATTCCTCATTAAAAGTCTGCTTCAATGGTAAGAGCAGCAAATGTTCAGAACAGTTGTCAAAGCTCATCCACTGCTACCTCAGCAGTTGTTGACCAAAGTAGCCCTTCTTCATCAACCTCTGTTGATAAAAGCCATCAAACAGTGGATAAAAGTCAACAAGTTTTCACACCTGTTCCTCCTATTCCTCCACCTCCATTTGAAACCACTGTTGGATCATCAAAGTCACCAGCAGTGGTTAGCTCAGATGATTCACATCTGTAGCCTTCACCATTAAATGCCATTATTCCATACCAAGGAGATCTAATCTTCTTGAAATCTCATCCACCTGACCAAATCATTGGCAACATCAATGAAGGGGTGCTCACAAGAAGTCAATCCCAAAACATTTGTCTTTTTGCTGGTTTCCTATCTCTCCATCAGCCAGTCAAGTACCAAGAGGCACTGAAAGACAACAGCTGGGTAGAAGCCATGCAAGAGGAGCTCCAACAGTTTAGAAGACAACAAGTTTGGGAGCTTGTACCACTGCCAGAGAATGTAAGTCCTATTGGCACAAAGTGGGTCTTCAAAAACAAAACTGATGAAAGGGGTATTGTTGTCAAGAATAAAGCTAGGCTTGTGGTTCAAGGTTACAGACAGGAGGAGGGCATTGACTATGATGAAACTTTTGCCCCTGTAGCAAGATTGGAAGCTATCAGACTGTTCCTGGCCTTTGCTGTCAACCACAACATCAAGGTATACCAAATGGATATCAAATGTGCTTTCCTCTATGGTAAGATTCAAGAAGAGGTATATGTTTGTCAACCTCCAGGCTTTGAGGATCCATTTTATCCAGATCATGTCTACAGGCTAAACAAAGCTTTGTATAGCCTGAAACAAGCACCAAGATCCTGGTATGAAACTCCTTCCACCTTTCTACTTTCCATTGGGTTCACAAGAGGTAAAATAGATAAAAACCTATTTTTAAAATGGAGAGGAAAGGATTTGATGATTGTCCAGATTTATGTGGATGACATCTTCTTTGGAAGCACATGTAATAAACTGTGTGAAGAGTTTAGGCAACTCATGACAACTGAGTTTGAGATGAGTGAAATGGGTGAACTCCAGAGCTATCTTGGTCTCCAAGTAAGGCAACTGCAAAATGGCACTTTTATCCATCAAGGCAAATATGTCAAAGAACTTTTAAAGAAATTTGAGATGGATGATTGTAAGCCATGCAGTACACCCATTGCAACAAATAAAATAGTCATCTCTGATGAAAAGGATGATTTGGTTGATCAAACCTTATATAGAAGCATGATTGGGTCTTTATTGTACCTAACTGCATCTAGGCCAGACATCATGTTTGCAACATGTGTTTGTGCAAGATCCCAATCAGCCCCTAGAAAGTCAAATCTTATTGCTGTAAAAAGTATATTCAGATACCTAAAAGGTGCTCCCACACTTGGTATCTGGTATCCAGCTGATAGAAATATCAAGCTTTCAGGTTTCTCAGAGAGTGACTTTGCTGGATGTGACAAGACAAGGAAGTCCACTTCAGGAGGGTGCCAATTCCTAGGCAGTTGCTTAGTGTCTTGGCAAAGCAAAAAGCAAGAAGCTGTTTCCACATCCACTGCTGAGGTAGAGTATATAGCTGCTGCAAGCTATACAACCCAACTGCTTTGGCTTCAAAATCAATTGCTGGATTTTGGTATCACTGCCCTAAAGACACCTCTCATGTTGGACAGTCAGGCAGCAGAAAATATCATCTAAAATCCAGTATCCCATTCAACCACCAAGCACATAGACATCAGACATCACTTTGTGGGGGATTGCTATGAAAAAGGTTTGATTTCTCTGCACCATATTCCAACTAAAGATCAGCTGGCAGATGTGCTAACCAAAGCATTAGACACATCCACCTTTGAAAGCTTGATCTTTAGAATTGGCATGCTGAACATGAAATAACAGGCAAAATCTTGTTTTTCTATGAATAAAAGCATTAAAATGTTTTCAGAAAATCAAAAATCCATCCTTAAAAATAGCTGAAAATGATTTTTTCATTAAATCCTTAAAAGTCTGCCATAACCACTGTTTTGCTAAAACATCTGTTCTGTTAAAAGCTCTCCACTGCTGAAAGTCAACCTATGTTCTCTCATTTCATTGGTATTCACTGTTGTTCAAAATCAGTGTTTTCATCCGCTGATAGTTAAAATCACCCATTGTTTTCATTGTACCGTTACAACCACTGATATTGCTCCATCAGTGGTTTCCTAAAACAACTGTCTTCCATTACTCATCAGGGGTTGGCACGTGGACAGTACATAGCTGCCAGATCTTTTTGTAACCGCTGCCACGTCAGCATTCACTTTTTCCTTTATAAAACCCTGATCAAACCCCAAACAGGGTTTCTCACTGTCGAATCAAATTCAAAATTCCTTTCTCAAAAGCAGTTATCATCCATCTCTCTCAAAATCACTCATCCTCTTCTTCCTCAAATGGCAAAATCACCGTCCTCGTCTTCTCAGAAATCCACTCCAAAGGTCATCGAAATTCCATATAAAGCTCCCCATAACTACTTTGGTCTTTTGACAAAACCAAGCAACACTGAAACCTTCAATTCCATCATTGATACCATGTCGTCTTCAAAGTACAAAACTTTGTTGACTGCTAATGCTCCGATTTACCTGATAACCCAGAGGGAGTTCTGGAAAAATGCCACACTTGAGTCCCAAAATGATGTGGTTATCGCCATAAATTCCTCAATACAGGGTAAAGCAGTTCAAATCACACCACAATCCATTTCAGAAGTATTTGAACTCGATGATCTGCAAGGTAAAACTTCTTTTCCTAAAATTGAGTATCAAACTGATTTTATTGAGAGGGGGTATGGTGAAGAAATGAAAAGGGACACCTTACAAAAAGGTAGTTTTCCTCCTGCAACAAGATTTTTATTTCATACCCTCTTGATGTGTGTTTCAAACAAAACCACTGCTTTTAATGAAATACCATTAATGATCCAATACCTGGGTTATGCTATTTTACATAAAGAAAATTTTAACTACTCCCAGGAGATCTTTGATGATTTGGTCAAAAATGTTGATAAAAAATCATTTCTATTATTTCCAAGGTTCCTAAGCTTTTATTTTCAAAAGAAATTTGGAAAGGATGATGCTCATGTGATCACCCAAGGTGAATCTTTTCAAATAAACAGCTTAACAGCTGAAACTTTTACAAGGCTATCAAAACCTTCTTCAAAAACAAAAGCAGAGCTTCCTGAGCAGAATTTAGCAGCTACCACTGCTCCTCAGGTATCTGCTGCTGAGCCCACTGCTCCAGGTGATCACATCAGCAAAACAACTGCTGTGAAACCCACACCTAAAACTACCAGAAAACCAAAACAAAAGAAAACTCAAAAGCCCCCCAAACCCAAAACAAAGGCAACTCTGGAAGATGAGATCCCAGAGCAAATTCCAGTGACAGCACAAAAGTCACAAGAAACCACTCCTGCTACTTCCTCACAGCAGATGGTAGAAAGATCTCAACCCATGCCTCAAACTCCTCCTGCTTCTTCTCAAAAACAACAGGTTGTACACATAGGGACACCATAATATGATGCTCTAGAATCACTTGATTCTATCATTCATAGCCCACTGCCCGAGGCAAATTCGCTTTCTACACCCATACTCACAGCCACAATTCCCCCATAAAAAAACTTTTGTTGGATGCTCTTGATTTGAACCAGACACAAACCAGTCCTTCTCACTCACCTGTTAATGAGAATATACCTCAACAAGTGACTGTGTCTGGTGTTTCTATCATTGCTAACCCACCAACAACACCTGAGGAGGTTACACCCCTTGAGTTACAAGTAACTCTTGGTGGTAGTTCAAGTGAAGCAGCCACTACAAGTGCTGAACCCACTGGTTTGCACTTGGACAGTGGTTTCATTTATAAGACTTCCTTGAAGGCAATTTCTTCTCTGGGAACATTTGTGTATCCAGTATTCACTGGTTCACTAAAAAGTGTTTCTCATTTTGAAGGAAGAGGTCCCCAGTACCAAGACAAAGGGGCATCAGTGGATGATTTATGGGATTCATTTCCTGAGTCAACCACTGTTACAACCACTGCTAGTGGGAAATCAGATGATACCATTAAGTTAGGTGATGGTTTAATGTACCGAGAATTGACGGACATAGTTAACAAGCTTGATACATCTGTTGCAGAAATCAAATACATGTTGCAACAGTTGTTGAAAGCACAAAAGGTACCACCCACTGCTGCTCCAGCTCAACCATATGTTTCAACATCTGTTCCAACTCCAAATGAGTTGTGGAGCTTGTTTCAACCACTGCTCCATCATCAAAGAGAATTAGCTGATCAGCAACATGAGATACAAGTTCAAAAGATTAGAAATCTCATGGAAGCAAGGTTTAAAGACACCCAAGTTGATATCAAGGCAATAAAGGCCCATTTGCTGAACACCACTGGCACTGCTTCTCCCTCTATCATTTTTGTGGAAAATCCACCACCAGATGATGCCAAAAAGGAGGAGAAAATCAAGCAGTGTAAGAAAAAGGGTTATGAAGATGGCTTGTATATTGCACCAGATAATTCTTGCATGCTTGCAGACATACCCTTGCCAGATAGTTCTAAAAAGATTGATGTTACCATAAATGCCATTGCTAAGGTAAAAGCTGATGTGAAAAAGGATAAGGAGGCTAAGGATAAAGCAAGGTTTGCACAGGAGAAAAGAGTTTTCATGGAGCTGAATGAGCAGGGTACTTCTGAGCCTAAGGATGATCAGGAAAGTCCAAATCCTGAAAGTCCTGAGCCCAAAAAGAAGCAGCCCACTAGAAAAGTGAGGCAACCCAAATCCACACCATCTAGACCCACAAAACACACTCCCAAATCTTCCAAAAACTCCAAACATCAATCTCCCAAACCAGCAGTTGTTAAGACTCCTGTTGTATCAACAGCTATTGATACTTCAGTGGTTTCAACAACTGCTAGCCAAACAACTACCACCACTTCAACACACACCACATCCACTGCCTTACCACCACCACCAAAAATCACCTCACCACCAAAAACATCATCATTACCACCATCACCTCCTGCTAAAAGGCAGAAGACATCAGATGTTACAACATCTGTTGTAATGACAACAGTGGTTGAAACACCAGTTGTTTCAACAACTATTAGTCAGCAAACCACCACTCAAATCACCACTTCACAACCATCCAAAACACCACCAGCCTCTCCTAAACCAAAAAGGAGAAGGGTTATCCTGGAAGATGATGATTCTTCACCTCCACCAACATCTTCACAACCATTGTCACTTGCAATAATTCCAAACCTTGTTCCACTTTCATCTACACAAGTCTTTAACCCAACCACTGTCATTGTCTCTACAGCTATTCAGTATCCTTTAGAGCTTGCAGCTGTTAGAGAAGAAATAAAATCCTTCTATTCAGAAGATGACCCTGACAAAAGGAGCTTGCCATCTGTTGAAGGATATCCAAGACCTAAAAATATTGAAGAATACTTGAAAGTGAAAGGTCAACAAGCAGAGGATATTTCCAAAAGAAATTCAAAGGGTAAAACTGACAAGGAAATCCAAAGATACTACCAATTTCTTCTTACTCAAGTCAATACTTTGGAAAGGTTTTCAAAGAACCTCTGTCAGCAACTGTCAGAAAAAGATGATGAGACCCTAAGAAAAGACTATATTGAGCACATCATGGCCTTCAAAAGGTACAAAGGTGACAAAGCTCAATATAAAGAATGGACAGTGGGTGAGCTCAAGGAAGAGTTAGAAAGAATTGAGAAAATGAACAAAGATAAAGTCAAACATACTCCTCCTGTTTGGGCAAATTACAAAAAGAATGTGCCTGATAAAGTGTTAAAGCTGAAGAGAATGAAAGAGGAACTGATCACTGCTGATTTTGGATCTAGGAATCAAGTGACAAGGTGGAAAGAAGAAAAGGTGATTGCTTCTTATCAAAGGCTGGAAGAATTAAGAAAGAAAAACCCAAACATTCCACAAAAGCCTGTTTATCCTGATGAAGAGGTCTCAACAAGACCACCAAAGCTGCAAGTCAGGAAATCTACTGCTCCACCTGGTGCCATCCTTTATCAAAGAAGGAGACAAAAGCAGATGGATGCAGAAACACCAGAGGATATGGCAGCTGGTGATGAAGTCTTAAAAATGGTCCTCAAACAAATGATAGCTGAAAATCCTGAACTTGCTAAAGCTCAAAGCACTGCTCAGCCAGTTATCACCAGGCCATCATCTCCAAATTCCTCTTCAAATAAAAATCTCCCAAGAAACCCACTGAATTCAAAAATACTAAAGTGGAAAACTGACAAACAGACCCCACGTATTGACTCTAATCAAATCCAGTGGAGAAGTGAAGAAAATATCAAGGGAACAAGCACTAGGCCTGAGTGTTGAAGATGTGCAAGATCTCCTTGATCTTCCACTGTGCAGGGATGAGGATGATACAGATGCCCTGGACTTTGAGTTACAACTCAAAGGACAAATAAGGGAACTGTTGATGAGGCAATAAAGATCTACAATAATGAAGGGTTTTGGCATCATCTGTTCCAGGGGGAGATTGTTGGGATTAAACCCTATCAGAGGAACAGATGATTAAAGCCAAAACTGGATCAGAGCAGTGGATCCAGAATACGCAGTGGATGTATACAAGTCTCTCCCCTTGAAAGTGATTCTAACAACTGATGGCCTCTATCCACTGTCTGTATACAAAGGCTCTTCTACAAACAACCGTTGATCATGTAAAGACTGATAAAGATTGAAGACCTGTTGATCAATCTACTGTTATGGGTCAAGCACTGCTGATGATACAAGTACTACTGGAGTCACAACAGTGGAAGGAGAAGGCAGTAGTTTAGTCTTTCTTTGTAATGTATTGTTTATCAGTAGTTAGCTAAGAAGTGTTTGTATTAGATCAGTAGTTAGAGTTTGTTAGGAGGTTAGATGTCACTTTCATGGTGATGTCAGCCAAGATGCTTCAGTGGTTTGCTCGTGCCTATAAATAGAACAGTACCCTGTACTGTTCTATCAGCTCTTTCACCACTTGTCTTCCTGCACGAACAATTCTTTGTGAGCTCAGGCTGAGGGGGAGTTTGTAGTACATGCATGCAAAGTTGTAATCAGTGATTGGAATAAATTTAATCATTTGGTTCAATGTTCAAACATGTATGTTGAAAGCATTTCTCCTATTTGATTGTGTGCAAAGTTTAATTCCATTTTATTTCCGCTGCAATTACTTGTTCATCTTCATTGATTTCTAAACAAAAACACAATAAAAACGAAACTCAGATCCTAACAGCATATGATACTTCCGAGCATAAGTTTTCGGACATTGTGTGAATAATCGGCACATATCTTGGCGGAGCAACACTAATTGTGGTGTAGCCATGCCGGTGTCCGATCCACTTCTTGTGGTTCATGTTTGCAGATCTAAGCCAAATAAACACACTTTCTTCTTGAATATTCTTGTGGTTCATGTTTGCAAGTCTGAGCCAAATAAACACACTTTATTTTTTAATATTAATTTACCTAAGAGGATATGGTTTTTAGTTCAGAGGATATGGTTTCAATCTAGGGTGCTTGGTTTTATAAATGGGTGTAGAGTGGTTGAAGTTGACCTGAGATGTTCAAATCCATAAGGTTTTTTCTTTCAATTCTTGATTTGTGGATGTTTCAGATTAGGGGAAACCCATATGTTTATATTGTTTAGAGGGAGGGAGGTGTGAATTTAATGTTTATGGGATCAACCATATTTATTCGATGATGGATTAGCAAGAACTAAAGAAAGATTGAATCCACACAAATCATAAGGGTTCTAGAGAGGAGGTATTTAAGGTTTTTTTTTTAATTTTTTTGACATAAATGCCCTCACATGATGTGCGCATGACCAAAGTTAACTTGTAATTTAAACTGGGTTAGTGCTAAAGGACGAAATGTGTAATGAGTTTTCCAAATAAAGGACTGTGGTTGTAATTATTAAAGTTAAAGGGTATCCATTGCAATATGATGCAAACATAAAGGAGGAAAAGTGTAATTTACCCTAATAAATATTCCCAATCAGTATCAAGGTCATACGCGTATAAATAAATAAACAACCATAGTGGGTTTTAGTAATCAACCTTTGACGACTACACCGAAATTGTAACACGCAGGTTACAACGAATCCTCGCTAGTAGGAAGTTCACAACCGAGCACAAGATACCCGAAGGTGGAACCGGCCAAAGAGATAAGGCGGCGGTGGTTCTCCGGTTCGTGGCAGGTGGCGACGGCCCTATGAGGGGGGTCGGCCGAACTTGGGAGGGAGGCTAGGGTTTTGTTTTTTATAAAAGTATGATTAGGGTTTGCACCTTAATCTTCCTTTTATAAAACGTAATCTTACATTAAGTCCCCTATGATTATACAATTAACCCTCTCAACAATAATCTAATTAATATTAAGTGCCTCGGGTTTAAACTATTATTATTTCACAAATAATAATCCACCTACTCGTGAACATATACGATTCGTGTACCAACATGTAACTCTTCGGATCGTACCAAGTTGGATACATTGACTTTAATTACGGTCGGATATATACATATCTTCAACAATCTCCCACTTGGAAGATTTTAATTAAATGAGTCAACGTGTGCAAAGTTGGACGCCTAGCTGCATCGCACTGCTCCTAACACGGTATGACACTTTACAGTCGTCAACTAGTTCTTTGAGTTCAAGTAACACTTTACTTAACCAAATACTTTAGCCCTGATATTTCTATCAATAAGTCCCTTCTGTATAGAACATTCGTTGATCATAAGACGTGGATCATTCATTCATATACAGTAATTAACTATTCTCTATTCTCGTCTTTAATTCAAAGTGGTCTAACAAACTACTTTTAGTCTGAGCGTGGCCACACGTTTATTCCAGTTTGAGTTAACGAGGGTGCCAGAATGTCTAAATTTTTAATCCTATAGAAGTACAGAATTCCATCAGTGTCATACAACTCCCACTTAACATTGGATTGCTCCCAATGCTACCCGAATTACTATCCATGTTTTAGGACAGTGTTAGATAACATCAAAGATTGTCCTTGATCAATGTAGTTTAATATGTGCCTAAGGAAAAAGGACAGATGGAACACATCAATATCAAATAACTCATCACTTAGATCCCTGGAGATCATTTTGAAGCGAGTCACATCCAATATCATTCCCTAGTGATATCTGTGAATTTTGATTCTCAAACCCTTGAGTTATTCATCTCATGAATATAATCATCTTAATTCATAATAGTCTTGCATTCAAATTTATTCCCATGTAATTTTATCGACTACGGATATTTTAGAGTATGCTTATTCAAGGATTTAAACATAAAAATAACAAACACAGTTACAAAATAATTAAACTTGCATTTAACCAATAAATCAAATAATTATTCAGTGTAACGGTTGTAGTTCAAAATTAAAACAAAAATACTAACTACAAATCATGCCCACTGTCTAGCAAATCTAAGCCCTATCTTTCCAGCATGCTCCTCATGTTTAGCTTGAGGGAAAGGCTTAGTAAAGGGGTCAGACAGATTTAGATCCGTATGAACTTTGCTTATTACGATGTCTCCATGTTCTATTATCTCTCTAATATAGTGGAATTTTCTGAGTATATGCCTTTTGGTTTGGTGCGACCTTGGTTCCTTCGCAAGAGCAATGGCACCGGTGTTGTCACACAGTATCTCAAACGGTTTATTTATGCTAGGCACAACATCGAGATCAGCAATGAAATTATTCATCCAGGCAGCCTCCTTAGTAGCATCTGATGCAGTATTGTATTCTGATTCACAGGTGGACTGAGCAACCACACTTTGCTTAGAGCTCTTCCAAGTAACAGCCCCACCATTCAGAATGAAAACATATCATGTCTATGACCTTGAATCATCACGATCAGTCTAAAAACTTGCATCAGTATAACACTTAACTGCCAGTCCTCCATATATTAAGAACATGTCCTTAGTCCTTCTTAAGTACTTAAGAATATTCTTCACTGCAATCCAATGACTCTCTCCTGGATTCTGTTGATATATACTCATCATGCTAAGAGCATTCGAGACATAAGGTCTAGTACATAACATGGCATACATCATAGAACCAATAGCAGAAGCATATGGAACTCTTTCCATTTTCTTATTTTCCTCTTCAGTGTTTGAACACTACTCGCAGTTAAGAATGGTTCCATGTACCATGGGCAAGAGCCCCCTTTTTGAGTCTTGCATTGAGAAGTGTCGTATAACCTTATCAATATATGTACTTTGACTCAAACCTAATAACCGTTTGATCTATCTCTATAAACCTTTATTCCTAGAATATAAGTGGCTTCACCAAGATCTTTCATTGCAAAACATTTACCCAACCAAGCCTTAACATCTTTTAGCATAGGGATATTGTTTCCAATGATTAGTATGTCATCTACATACAGAATGAGAAAAGTGATATAGCTCCCACTAGATTTGTTGTAAATACACGGTTCATCTTCGTTTTTAATAAAACCAAACTCTTTGATTTTCTGATCAAAACAGAGATTCCAGCTGCGAGATGCTTGCTTTAATCCATAGATGGATTTATTTAGCTTACACACCTTATTAGGATTCTTTGGATCGACAAAACCTTCAGGTTGAACCATATAGACACCTTCAAGTAAGTTTCCATTAAGGCACGTGGTCTTGACATCCATTTGTCATATCTCATAGTCATAATAGGCAGCAATGGCAAGTAGAATTCTAATAGACTTAAGCATCACTACTGATGAGAAAGTTTCCTCATAATTAATTCCTTGAGTCTGAGTGAACCCTTTCGCTACAAGCATTGCTTTGTAGGTTCGCACATTTCCATCCATGTCGGTCTTCTTCTTGAAGATCCATTTATTTCCTACAGTCCGAAAATCGATAGGAAGATCAACAAAATCCCAGACTTGGTTATTATACATGGACTGCAACTTTGCATTCTTGGCTTCTTGCCATTTCTTGGATTCTGAATCCAACATTGTAGCTTTGTAAGTAGCAGGTTCAGCTTCATCAATCATGAAGATATCGTCATACCTTTCAGGTGCACGACGATCCCTAATACTTCTTCAAACACTTGGTGTTTCTGTTGTTTCTTGAGTCCTCTCATGCTCAACTTCAACAACTGGATCAGTTACTTCTGGTTCTGTCTGATCAACTAGTTCAATCACTTGTGATTCTTGAATTTCTTCAAGATCCACATGGTTTTCTCCAATCCCTCACACCAGAAGTTCTTCCTCCAAGAAAGTGCCTCTGCGTTTAGTGAAAATCTTATTTTCAGTGGGGTGGTAGAAGAGGTAACCGATCTTTTTAGCGTATCTGATGAAAACCGCCTTTTCACCTCTAGGATCTAGTTTATCTGAAGATTCTAGAGTGACATAAGCGTTACATCCCCAGACCTTAAGATAGGATACTTTAGGTTTCTTTCCATGCCATATCTCATAAGGTGTTTTTTCTACCTTCTTCATTGGAGCTATATTCACAAGTCTTGCGGCAGTTTCCAGAGCATAACTCCAAAAGGAGTGTGGGAGGGTTGTTCGACACATCATTGATCGAACCATATCTAATAGAGTTCAATTTCTCTGCTCAAACACACCATTATGTTGTGGTGTTCCAGGTGGATTGAGTTGTGAAACTATTCCACGATCCTTTAGATGGTCGAAGAACTCCTGACTAAGATATTCACCACCTTGATCTGATCAAAGCATCTTAATAGTTCTATTTAGCTGATTCTCTACTTCATTTTGGTACTCCTTGAACTTTTCAAATGTTTCATGTCACACCCTCAAAATTCACACGCGGAGTAATACCGCGAGGCGTGTGACTGACCAGGATCTTAACCATTAATCATGCTGAACCGATTACTTATGATATAATTTTTTTTCAAATAAAGTTTAGTTGGTATATTTAAATATCTGAAAACATAGTTTAATTTAGCAGTGGAAGTATAAATAAAAACCCACCACAGTTTAAACCAAAAGTTCTTTAATTATGCGTTAACATGAAACTTACAAACCACGCACTCCAGCCGATTGTAGTGTCCATCCAAAGCTATAATGAGCAACCTACAAAGCATGCAGTAGGGTGTCAACATAAAGTTGGCGAGTTCACAAGTTCACAGTTTATCCAGTTTTATTTCCAGAAACTTTTGTTGTTTAATTACCCATTTATATCATGCCATGGAGAGCTACCCCATATGTAAGCTACTAAACTATGCAGTACCGAATTCTTAACGACCGTACGTTTCTGTAATTTTCCCCGTTTGTCAGTGTCTATCATCATTGACAGTTTGCTAGAGTCTATTAGTTCACGCCCGTCCTCAAAAGGCACGGTGTGAGGTTGGTGAGACCTAAATAGCGCTATCAACTAATAACCCGTTCGCCAGGCCCCGGCGACTAATCGGTATAATGAGTGGGGAATTTCCGTGATAGAGTTTCGTTTAGTACACTTGTTGCATCTAATATAAATAGTAATTAACTGAGCGTCCCACACAAGGGGAGAAAAGTTACCCGTATCCCACACAAGGAGATAGTATTACCCGTATCCCATATAAGGAGATATTGCAGTTTGTATCCCGCACAAGGAGATAGCGTAGTTTGTATCCCACACAAGGAGATAGCGTTTTCGTTCCGTTTCACAACCACCGGGAACGCATGCTTTTAGTAAAAGGTTTGAACTCACCTTTGCTTTGCTCGGTAGATAAAGCATTTGTCCTAATTTGATCAACCATATCCTATTATAGTTATCACTTATTAGGACGGTAAACAAGTAATCACGTATAAGCTACACGTATCTAACACATTTCTGTCAAGTAGTGTACAATACCTTAATCATACATGCATTTAAATCAAGTAGTGGGTATGTACTAATAATTAGTTATACTCAATATGTACTCATGGCATCCTAACATTAACAGTTAAAACATGAATGAGAGTGAACAGTGGCAGTGTGCGACCATATAAGGGTTTGGGCTTCTCATAGTGTGCGGCCCACTAAGGCGAAGCCCAAAACTTAACACTGTGCGACCCACTTGTTAGTGTGCAGTCCATACGAAAGTATGCGACCACCTTGACAAGTGTGCGGTCATATATTTGTGCGACCCAAGAGTTTGTGATTCTAAAGTGTGCGGCTTATAAAGTCATTTGGGCTTATTTAGTGTACGGTCCATTAAGCTAAGCCTAACTGGACTATGCGGCCCACTACCCAGTGTGCGGTCCACACGGAAGTGTGCGGCCGCTGGGTAGTGTGTGGTCATGCTATCGTGCATTTAGGTGTTGTACCCCTACGAGAGTGTGCGACATGTTTCATATTAGACAGTTTATTAACATCAACTAGTTCAAAGGCATATATATACTAACCAAGAATAGTGTCAAATTCTTATTATCAAATAAAAATATTGCAACCACATGAAGCGTCACTCAAAAACGTTACTTTCGTTTATTTCGTAGAGCATTACCGACATCACAAATTCATCAGATTTCCCATACCTCATATTACACTTAATCGATCACTAATCTTATCCATATTAAACAATTACCAAGTATATTATGCCTAGAATCCACAATATGCAAGGGAAATCAATAGTAACTACAATAGCAGCGATTAACATTCTTTTAACACTACACATTTAACCACTAACATCAAACAATACCCAAAATTTTGCAACAATTAATCCAAGATATATCATCCTTTTAACCACACCTAGTTTACATACATGACTATCAAGCCGAGACTCACAACCAGCACAAATGTTCAAACAAATATCAGGTTGGAAACACCAAAATGATACAAAGCCACTTCAACATGTGTTCATTTTTAAATCTTGCAACAAGTTCACATTCTATTTCATCCAAGTATAAACACTTATAAAAATCAAGAGTCAAAACACAAACATTCAAGGATGATACTCTACTGACCGAGAGATGAGAAAGATCAAAAGAGGGAATCTTGCTGCCACTGTTGCACGAGCCGGAGCTCCGGCAGCCGCCGTTGTCCTCGGTTCCGCCACTACGACCTCCGCTGCAACTAGTCGCCATTGTTGCACCAGACTTGAATCGGGGAGAACCACCGCTGCTGATGATGGCCAGAGGTTGTCTCTGCTGCCATCCGTAGCCGGTAATCACCATCATCATCATTAAACACCTCCACCACCGTTGAATCACCACCACCGCCGTCATCAGCCCGTCTGCGGCAACATATCAGCATCGACATCTCCATCACCGGCTCCGCCGGCTTCGTTGGTCGGAGTCCGGCTGTAAATCAGATGGGAGAGAGAGGAAAGGGAGCCCTTCCGAGTGCGTGTGGGTTTATCTTCGGTCGCCGGTGTCTATAGATCGAGAGGGAAAGAAAGGGAGCTAAGGTGTGTGGGCGTTTAGAGTGATACAGGGGAAGGTTGCAGGTGAAGTGGGTGCGTGAGAGTAGGTTTTCGACGGAGGTATCCAGTTAGAGAAATAGGGGCGTCGGAATCCGCCGGAGGTGCGGCTCCGGTCATCGAGAAGGCAGGGAAGAGATGAGGGGTGTGAGAGAGTGTGCGGCTGGATTTGTTTGAGGATTAGGGTTTTAATAAAAATGAGATGGGGGTTTAAGATAACTTGTAGGGTAGGGTTTTAGGGGTTTAGGTAGGTTGGGTTGGGCCTAGCCCAAGTGTGTGGATCCGTATAAAATTACTTGCACCTTATTTAACGACTAGCCTGTGTAAATTAAATACAATGAGGATTATATATATATATATATATATATATATATATATAAAGTGAATGCTCGTGTGACAACCCGTAATTTACGGCTCTTAATTACGTAATTAACAGACGATTAACGCGATAATAAATGGTGTTTACAGTGCAAATTAACTTAAATAGGCCTTTGGAGTGCCCAGGAACGTTTATCCGACTTTACAGTGCGCGAACGGTGGTTTACAGAGAAACCGGTGAAACATTAAACGGCAACGGATTGAAACCGTACAAGATACTGATGACGCCGTCAAATAATAAATTTTTACGATATATTTGAGCTCCGTAATTTATTTTAGTGACTACAGTCGGAACCGGATCGAAAAACGAATTAAAGACGGCAACGATACGAATTTTCGCGATTATTACCCTGATCGACGAACGGGCGTGCAAACAACGACTACCGACCGTAATTTTGTGTATTTTAATTGTTGACGTTAAACGGAATTCAGGATTTGACAACAGGTCTCGTAGGAATTACGGGCCACTTAAACACAGGGATTGAGCTTGTGAGCCCTGGGCCCAAGCCCAAAATCCACAAGCCTAAACCTACGCATAATGTGTAGATCCCTACAAAATCTTATCAGGATCTACTAAATCCCCACAAAATCCTACAAAATCTATTAAAGATTTACAAATCTACATAAATCTCTTCAAGAGATCTTCTTTCAATGGGTATGATGTTTGACCTGAATGTAATTTATATACATGAAAAACAATAAAGATCCTCCCCTCTATTAATACACATAACTGGCTCCTCTCCATCTCATACCCCACAACATCCCTCAACCTGCCTCTTCTCTCTCGATATTACTTGCAAAACAAAGGAGAACCTCACCCTCTCATATACACACACACCTCTCGGCTCCACCCTCTCCCTGCTCGATGATGGCCGACGGCAGCACAGCCCCCCCCCCTTCTCCGGTTCAGCGGCTGCCACCACCAGATGGTGGTGGCGTCTGGCGACTAACATAAGAGGCGGAAGAGAGAGAGAGACCGAGAGATCGGGAAGAGAGAGAGAGAGACGGCGAGGAGGGAGAAAGGACCGATGGTGGTGGTGAACGGCGGTAGGTGTCTCGGACCGCCGGTCGGTCCATTTCTCTGGCGGTCGGTACTTTTATCCGGCGGTTCTTGCATCGGACCTTCGAGTTTCGCGTTGATGATGAAGATGATGCCTGGGATGTTCAGTTTTGTTCGAGTTTCGGGACTCCGGTCAACCTTCACGACCCGGTCAGACTCGGGTAATCATGGCCAGATTCAGCTTGGGGTTCACGTTAACAGGTTCGGTTTTCATTTAGCAGGAGATCGATAATTTTTGGGAGTTTTCGGGTTTTGATCCGAGTCAACTCGGCTAAACCAAGTTAACTCAGCTCGGGTCCGGGTCAAACAGTCACGGCTGGTCAACAGGTTCGGAACGGTCAACGGCTCGGTTCGGTTTGATTCGGTCAAACCGAGTCAACTCAGTGTTCGGGTCAAGCTGCTTCGGTTCGGGTTTGTGAGGCGGGTTAACAAACGGGTGCGGTACGGTCAGGTTCGCGGTTCATAACTCGGGTCGACTCGGTCAAACTGAGTCAACTCAGCGAGTCAACTCGGTCAACTCAGTCGACTCACTCGACATTTTGACGGAAGACTTGGTAAAGTTTAGCGATGCGTTTATCTCATTATATTTCTTGTTTAATTGAATACGTGAATAACGAGCTCGAACCGACTAATTATAATTTACATTTGATTTATATATTTGACAAAATTGCATATTGTTGAATCTTGATAAATAACGACAACTGGTGTTGTCGGGGGCGTCCATAAATAGAGGAAACTCTGCCCGTTTTTCGAGAAAATCCATAAAAAAAAAAAAAACGAACGTATTTTATAAAGCGACTTTTATACAAATACAAAGTTTCTTTCGACGACAACTTACAACTTACGAGAACAACGATACGAAAAATATTTTCGACAACAAAATAAATATAGTATTATTATATTTATTTCAAACGAACTCGAATCTTTTTATAAATAAATATATAGTATATTTATTTCAAGCATCGCGTAACACGAATTCGTTTCATCAAAATAAATATAGTTTATATTTATTTCCAATTATTATGGCACGACAATTATTTTACTAAAATAAAATATAGATGTATATTTATTCTGAAAGTCGTACAACGCGAAATCTTTTACAAAAATAAATATGGTTTATATTTATTTACAAACAAAACAACTCGACGATTTCTTTATAAAATAAATATAACTTTACATATTTATTTTATACGCCTAAACGGCACACGATAAATCATAGAATATCGCATACGAGTTTGATACATGATATTTTCGTATAAATATTCTTTATACACGTACGACTACTCGAGACGTCTACCGCGATGATAACGATATATTTATATATTTTTATATAAACATTTATCTATTTTAAGTCTCTCGGAAACTAAGTCTTTTTCAAGACTTATTAAACTGCTACTGACATAAGCGAGACTTAACAAGTATAACTAAGCCGTTACTATTAAGTTATTAACTTACCGTCGAATCGCTCGGTCAACGATTCGGTAGAGCTCGGTGACACGTAGTTTAAATACTGCGTTTAGTTAGAAACTTATTAGATATTCCGTGTTAGGAATATTGTAGAATGCACGCTAGCAAGTCAACTCTTGGAAACGACATCACAAAGTCGTAAATTAGCTAGCTTTGCACAGGAATATTCAGGTGAGTTCATAACCCCACTTTTTACGGCTCTACATTTTTATAAATGTTTTCGGGGTGGAAAGACATGCACGTTTTGCAAAAGCAAACAAAGTTTAGAACAAATACAAAACTCGTATTTCTAAATCATATTACGAAGGGATTTCGAGGAACTCAAATGATTTACGAAAGGTTTATACTAAACATACCGGTTTTTACAAAAACAAATGCTTGTTCGAAATGTGAATGATATTCGGCCAGGGTGACCGGGGATTGGGTTAGGGTAACCAGGAATCTGGTCAGGGTGACCAGGAATTTATTTTATACACGGTATGATTAACGTAAGGAGGTTTTAGATCATGTGAATGGGTAGTTAGAACCCCGAGGGACTCGAGCGGTAGATCTATTTGGGTGTAGCGAGCCCAGCTCCCGGTCCAACAGAACAGGCCTCTCGGAGGACTAACAGAACGGATCCGGAGTGACTTGGTACCCAACGCAAAATCGGCTAGGGTTGTGTCTTACTTACTTGCATTTCACAACATGCTAATGGCCTTGCAAACCATTGGTGATCACAAGTCCTCTTACACTGCTACATACCAGGGATTTTATACGTACGAAACATACTTGTTCATACAAATTAAATACCATGTTTTCTACAAAATTTAAGGCATAAGATTGTGCGGGTCAAAGTCAGGGTGGGCATTGATGATTTTACGAACATTACACAAACATGGTTTTATGAACATAACGTGTTACAAACACAACGTTTCCATATAACTTCGCAAGAAAATGGTTTTTAAATTCATTTTCTCAATACTACTTCAAAAACCGGTTATTCCAAAGATTTATTTCAAATCTTTCATAATACCAGAGATTTATTTCAAACCTTTCACAACTCAAAAGATTTATCTTAAATCTTTTACGAACAAACTATGAACTCGCTCAACATTATGTTGATTTTTCTCGCATGTTCTTTCTCAGGTTGCATTTCTAATACAAGGCACGGTTGGAATAAGAGAACCATTGGAGATTCGAGTACTTAGCAGGCGTTCAGTTTCTAGAAGTCTATACTTATTTGCTTCCGCTGTGTAATGAAGATACCAGTCCAGTCACGCCAGCTCTGATAATTTCGGGGTGTGACAGATTGGTATCAGAGCTATAGGTTACAGCGAATTAGGTTCCTGTTGTGATACCTAGGCTCTAACCTCACTTTCCTCTGGGAACTTAGATTATTGAAACCTGAATACATACAGAACGCCTAGTACTCGAATATGGTCTCCAACCGTTGCCGAAAAGCAAACATTCAAAATTTTGTTTTCAAACATACGCTATTGTGGTGTTTTACACACGGTACACGGAACAATTACATACAGTACCAAACACTCTGAGAGTTTAGGAAACATGCATTTAAGACCTTCGGAAAAGGAAGTCAGTCTGAGAGGCTGGGAGGATAGTCTAGTGGGACTAGGAAGAGCAGTCTGAGAGGCTGGGAGGCTAGTGGGACTAGGAAGAGCAGTCTGAGAGGCTGGGAGGCTAGTGGGACTAGGAAGAGCAGTCTGAGAGGCTGGGAGGCTAGTGGGACTAGGAAGAGCAGTCTGGGAGGCTGGGAGACTAGTGGGACTAGGAAGAGCAGTCTGAGAGGCTGGGAGGCTAGTGGGACTAGGAGAATTACTTGATTGCTTATTGGTGACTAACATGTGCATTCGGCTATATGATTGATTATTTGTGCATGTGTTTATTAAAGGTCATCACGTAGGAACCGCGAATATTAACTCGGGCACACACTATATTCCATATTGCCTATAATATTTTAACTTCCCGAGCAGACAGCCTACGCATAACGAAACGCTAGTGCACATGAATGCATGGAACTCGATTTCTACGTCAGCGGATGTCGGGGTACATCACCTTCTACGCGACACACAGCGCTAGTGCACAAGTATACGTGCAACTTAAGCTATACATCAACGGAGGTTGAAGTACGACACATACAACTATCGAGGCGAGGCCTTTGAAAAGACAGGATGGCGCAATTCAATGACGACGCTAGATTCCTGTCAGCAGAAGAACTAACGATCAGGAAACGACAACTTGTCACGCGATCCTGCAACGACACGAATCACGCCAGGGAGAAGGCGATTGTCTCCGCATCCCCCCCCCCCTACCTAACTAACGACGAATACGCTATGTTCGACATTCCATGGTAATGTCACCTAACAATTGGTCGTCACACGAAACCCCAGGTAAAGTCCTCAAATTTCTTTTATTAAAATTTCGAATTTCACACTTACTGAGTAGACTTTTCGTATCTCTACTCCTCTTAATGGTCATTGTATCACGATCATTTCTTTACAAGTTACATACATGGTTTTTCGTTGTGACCATGCCGAAAGTTTTTCTTATCGATACACATATCTATTGTCGGATTGCGCTAAAACCAAGTTCAATTGTTTGAACTTGCCCATTACACCTATTCGATTCGAGACACCATATGATGTGTTGGGAGCATCATATTCAAATCAATTTTTAACGAGCACTTCAATTGTTCCGAGTCGTAGTAAACTTGTTTGGTATTCGACTCCATTAAATTGATTGTTGATTCCGACACCATGTGATGGTGATTTTCAGCTTGCGCTGAACTCGTTTACGCATCTTATGCACGGATCTAAATATTTATTTATTGATTGTTTTCCAATCCACTTCGGTTTATTATATCAAAGCCGTCTTAATACAATAGTGTGTTAAGACAATGGTACACAAATTCATTTCATATTCCGGTGTACCTCATAACAGTTCTTTCAACATCGATCGAATGCTCTGCGACATTCATTGCTTCTTCACCTTCGATCGAAAACATTGTTTCTTCACCTTCGATCGAAAACATTGTTTCATTGATGTTCCATTTTCAATTGAAAATCCTGTGATGTCATTTAAAACAAACTTTCAAGATTCACTTTATTGCGCTTTCATTTGACTTCAAACACGGTGAATTTGTTTGATCACCGCTATTATTGAATCATTTGAATCATTACGACACCTTGTGGTGTCAGTACAAACTTGTAGCTTGTGCTAATTATGATTGAGCGTTTTATGCAAAACACAGGTGATACTTGTTCGATCACCTCTATTATTAAATGGTTTCATTCATTACGACACCTTGTGGCGTCGGTATGACTTGCAGCTTGCGCTGATCACGATCGAACGTTCCATGCAAACTATTACGTTTGAGATTGTTGATTCTAAGTTCATCCAGTGGATGTTATTGCTTCTAGAACTCATTTATACGTTCATATGGAATTCGATTGGTCGAAGTTCCTGTTGGATCCCTGTTAACTTAGTCACATTAGTGACTGCACCTATACGTCTCGTTTCCTTTGACATCAATTACTGAGACACATTTCTTTTAAACTGTTGGGATTCCTATTGTGAAGGAATGCCCTTGAATTCACATGATTCGAATAAGTCTTTTTCGATTACGCGGTCATTCACTTGGTTATTATTCGGACTTACCTGCGAACAACACAATTCTGAGGGGATAACATAGTCTAAATTTCGAGGACGAAATTTCTGTAACAGGGGGAGAATGTGACAACCCGTAATTTACGGCTCTTAATTACGTAATTAACAGACGATTAACACGATAATAAATGGTGTTTACAGTGCAAATTAACTTAAATAGGCCTTTGGAGTGCCCAGGAACGTTTATCCGACTTTACAGTGCGCGAACGGTGGTTTACAGAGAAACCGGTGAAACATTAAACGGCAACGGATTGAAACCGTACAAGATACTGATGACGCCGTCAAATAATAAATTTTTACGATATATTTGAGCTCCGTAATTTATTTTAGTGACTACAGTCGGAACCGGATCGAAAAACGAATTAAAGACGGCAACGATACGAATTTTCGCGATTATTACCCTGATCGACGAACGGGCGTGCAAACAACGACTACCGACCGTAATTTTGTGTATTTTAATTGTTGACGTTAAACGGAATTCAGGATTTGACAACAGGTCTCGTAGGAATTACGGGCCACTTAAACACAGGGATTGAGCTTGTGAGCCCTGGGCCCAAGCCCAAAATCCACAAGCCTAAACCTACGCATAATGTGTAGATCCCTACAAAATCTTATCAGGATCTACTAAATCCCCACAAAATCCTACAAAATCTATTAAAGATTTACAAATCTACATAAATCTCTTCAAGAGATCTTCTTTCAATGGGTATGATGTTTGACCTGAATGTAATTTATATACATGAAAAACAATAAAGATCCTCCCCTCTATTAATACACATAACTGGCTCCTCTCCATCTCATACCCCACAACATCCCTCAACCTGCCTCTTCTCTCTCGATATTACTTGCAAAACAAAGGAGAACCTCACCCTCTCATATACACACACACCTCTCGGCTCCACCCTCTCCCTGCTCGATGATGGCCGACGGCAGCACAGCCCCCCCCCCTTCTCCGGTTCAGCGGCTGCCACCACCAGATGGTGGTGGCGTCTGGCGACTAACATAAGAGGCGGAAGAGAGAGAGAGACCGAGAGATCGGGAAGAGAGAGAGAGAGACGGCGAGGAGGGAGAAAGGACCGATGGTGGTGGTGAACGGCGGTAGGTGTCTCGGACCGCCGGTCGGTCCATTTCTCTGGCGGTCGGTACTTTTATCCGGCGGTTCTTGCATCGGACCTTCGAGTTTCGCGTTGATGATGAAGATGATGCCTGGGATGTTCAGTTTTGTTCGAGTTTCGGGACTCCGGTCAACCTTCACGACCCGGTCAGACTCGGGTAATCATGGCCAGATTCAGCTTGGGGTTCACGTTAACAGGTTCGGTTTTCATTTAGCAGGAGATCGATAATTTTTGGGAGTTTTCGGGTTTTGATCCGAGTCAACTCGGCTAAACCAAGTTAACTCAGCTCGGGTCCGGGTCAAACAGTCACGGCTGGTCAACAGGTTCGGAACGGTCAACGGCTCGGTTCGGTTTGATTCGGTCAAACCGAGTCAACTCAGTGTTCGGGTCAAGCTGCTTCGGTTCGGGTTTGTGAGGCGGGTTAACAAACGGGTGCGGTACGGTCAGGTTCGCGGTTCATAACTCGGGTCGACTCGGTCAAACTGAGTCAACTCAGCGAGTCAACTCGGTCAACTCAGTCGACTCACTCGACATTTTGACGGAAGACTTGGTAAAGTTTAGCGATGCGTTTATCTCATTATATTTCTTGTTTAATTGAATACGTGAATAACGAGCTCGAACCGACTAATTATAATTTACATTTGATTTATATATTTGACAAAATTGCATATTGTTGAATCTTGATAAATAACGACAACTGGTGTTGTCGGGGGCGTCCATAAATAGAGGAAACTCTGCCCGTTTTTCGAGAAAATCCATAAAAAAAAAAAAAAACGAACGTATTTTATAAAGCGACTTTTATACAAATACAAAGTTTCTTTCGACGACAACTTACAACTTACGAGAACAACGATACGAAAAATATTTTCGACAACAAAATAAATATAGTATTATTATATTTATTTCAAACGAACTCGAATCTTTTTATAAATAAATATATAGTATATTTATTTCAAGCATCGCGTAACACGAATTCGTTTCATCAAAATAAATATAGTTTATATTTATTTCCAATTATTATGGCACGACAATTATTTTACTAAAATAAAATATAGATGTATATTTATTCTGAAAGTCGTACAACGCGAAATCTTTTACAAAAATAAATATGGTTTATATTTATTTACAAACAAAACAACTCGACGATTTCTTTATAAAATAAATATAACTTTACATATTTATTTTATACGCCTAAACGGCACACGATAAATCATAGAATATCGCATACGAGTTTGATACATGATATTTTCGTATAAATATTCTTTATACACGTACGACTACTCGAGACGTCTACCGCGATGATAACGATATATTTATATATTTTTATATAAACATTTATCTATTTTAAGTCTCTCGGAAACTAAGTCTTTTTCAAGACTTATTAAACTGCTACTGACATAAGCGAGACTTAACAAGTATAACTAAGCCGTTACTATTAAGTTATTAACTTACCGTCGAATCGCTCGGTCAACGATTCGGTAGAGCTCGGTGACACGTAGTTTAAATACTGCGTTTAGTTAGAAACTTATTAGATATTCCGTGTTAGGAATATTGTAGAATGCACGCTAGCAAGTCAACTCTTGGAAACGACATCACAAAGTCGTAAATTAGCTAGCTTTGCACAGGAATATTCAGGTGAGTTCATAACCCCACTTTTTACGGCTCTACATTTTTATAAATGTTTTCGGGGTGGAAAGACATGCACGTTTTGCAAAAGCAAACAAAGTTTAGAACAAATACAAAACTCGTATTTCTAAATCATATTACGAAGGGATTTCGAGGAACTCAAATGATTTACGAAAGGTTTATACTAAACATACCGGTTTTTACAAAAACAAATGCTTGTTCGAAATGTGAATGATATTCGGCCAGGGTGACCGGGGATTGGGTTAGGGTAACCAGGAATCTGGTCAGGGTGACCAGGAATTTATTTTATACACGGTATGATTAACGTAAGGAGGTTTTAGATCATGTGAATGGGTAGTTAGAACCCCGAGGGACTCGAGCGGTAGATCTATTTGGGTGTAGCGAGCCCAGCTCCCGGTCCAACAGAACAGGCCTCTCGGAGGACTAACAGAACGGATCCGGAGTGACTTGGTACCCAACGCAAAATCGGCTAGGGTTGTGTCTTACTTACTTGCATTTCACAACATGCTAATGGCCTTGCAAACCATTGGTGATCACAAGTCCTCTTACACTGCTACATACCAGGGATTTTATACGTACGAAACATACTTGTTCATACAAATTAAATACCATGTTTTCTACAAAATTTAAGGCATAAGATTGTGCGGGTCAAAGTCAGGGTGGGCATTGATGATTTTACGAACATTACACAAACATGGTTTTATGAACATAACGTGTTACAAACACAACGTTTCCATATAACTTCGCAAGAAAATGGTTTTTAAATTCATTTTCTCAATACTACTTCAAAAACCGGTTATTCCCAAGATTTATTTCAAATCTTTCATAATACCAGAGATTTATTTCAAACCTTTCACAACTCAAAAGATTTATCTTAAATCTTTTACGAACAAACTATGAACTCGCTCAACATTATGTTGATTTTTCTCGCATGTTCTTTCTCAGGTTGCATTTCTAATACAAGGCACGGTTGGAATAAGAGAACCATTGGAGATTCGAGTACTTAGCAGGCGTTCAGTTTCTAGAAGTCTATACTTATTTGCTTCCGCTGTGTAATGAAGATACCAGTCCAGTCACGCCAGCTCTGATAATTTCGGGGTGTGACAGCTCGACTCGGGTTTTGTCGTTTAGACGATACATTCCTCTCGACGCAGTTATTATTATTATTTTATAAATAAAAAATAACAATAACAATAACAATAACAATAATAATAATAATAATAATAACAACAACAACAACAACAACAACAACAACAATAATACCAATAATAATGCACGTACTACTAAAATACCCTTCTCTCGACAACGAGAGTACGGGTTGTTACATTCTCCCCATGTTACTAGAATTCCGTCCTCGAACTTTAAGCTAAGACATATGATACACTCTGTTTATAGATTCGTCAATAACCTATTGTCATATGTAGATACACGTAGTTCACGAAAGTTCATAAAACGTACATGTAAGCCACATAGCACATAAAGTCACATAGTACGTGAAGTCACGTAGCATAAAGATTCACAAAGTTCGTAGGTATTTCACATAGTATATAATTTCACGAAATTAATTATAACATCAAAGAAACATGCAGGAAAACCCGAAGTGTCACATTTCATGTTTGTGCTTCATAAGATAAACATAACCATATTTACTGAAATCATCGGTAAATGTAACAAAGTATCTTTCTCCATGTCTTGACATTATTCTGAATGGACCACATACATCTATATGTACAAGTCCCAACAGATCATTAGCTCTTTCTCCAACATTTGAAAAATATGATTTTGTTAACTTTCGACTTAAGCATGATTCGCATTTGCCAAGCGTTTCCGAACCCTTGGAATCTAGGATTCCTGTGGTTTTGAGTTTTTTTAACACGGTTCTCGCTTATGTGACCAAGTCTACAATGCCACATATACGTATCATTAAAGTCTAACTTATTATCTTTATGGGAGATGTTGCATAATATGTTATTGTCTTGGATTTCTATCTCATAGATTCCATTGTTTGGTTTTGCATCAAAGTAATAAACATCATTAAAATAAGTAGAAATAAATTCACCATTAAAACGATAATTGAAACCTTGTCCATGCAAAGCAGAAACCGAAACAATATTTCTAGTAACACTAGGAATAAAATAAACATTGTTCAAAACAAGTTCTAAACCAGAAGGAAGTAAAAGAACATATTCTCCAATTGCCTTCACAACAACTCTTTGTCCATTGCCAACATGGACCTCCAAGTCGCCCTGTTTCAGCTTCTTAATCTTTCTTAGTCCTTAAAAAAGCATTACAAATGTGAAAACCACATCCTGTGTCAAATACCCATATTTTGCGAGAAAAAGAAAATATTTCAATAATATGTATATGATGTGTGTAAAATGCAACATATAAATTACATCAAATGAGGCATAAAACTAACCCTTTTTTAGTACTAATGTTGGAAAAAGTATGCTTTTGTCTTCCTTTTGTATTTTCAGGGTTAAATGAGCTTAAATGAACAAAAGAAGCAAAAATACATCTAAATCTAACACAAATACAAGAAAGTTAATAAACGTGGCATCCCCGACCCCTTGACAGCATCTTCCCAAGCAAAAACAGAACAACAGAAGGCTGAACACGCCCCGTGCCCAGCGGACACGGGGGCGTGCCCAAGTGTCTGCAAAAAGGACAGAGTTGTAGAAGCTTTTATTTCCCAACACGGGGGCGTGCCCAGCTCCACACAGCCGTGGTAAACGCTAAGATTCGCAGAATCCAAGCAAATCTTGATAGTACAGATACGCTTCTGCACACGGGGCCGTGCCCAGCGGACACGGGGGCGTCGTCAACTAATACAGACAAACTGCATTAAATGAAGAAAGAGAAAGAGGATGGACACGGGGCCATGTCCGGGCTTCTGTGCAGGCCATAAATAGGGGTGCTTGGTTCATTGCAAAGGCATCCCTTGACAAACCACCTCTCTCCCACTTCACCCACACTCCACCACCATCACAACACCCACATCCACCACCATCATCCATCATCCATCATAGAGTGTGTGTAGTAGTCTCGGGATCCAAGATTGATAGTAAGAGTTCTTGACAATCAAAGGCCATGTTTGCCTAAGTCTCTTACATCACTTGGTGAAGACAAGCATTTAGTGTAATACTTTTGTTTTTTAATCTTTTCGCACTTTTTATTTTGTTTTGTATTAATGACTTTAATAACTAGTTTCTTATGTTGAAGGTGAAACTTCCTTATAATTTGTCCGTGGTGTCTTGGCGTTATTTTACTGTCTATATAAAATAAAAGATTTACACCATTCATATCTCTACGGTCTATATAGAGATATGTTGGCTACCTGGTCGGGGGTTAAGGGAATGGTTTGGTAAGGTTCTTGCCTTGTTCAGTGTATAGATCCTGCAAGGACCTGGGTCAAGCTTACTAGGACCTCCTTCAATACCCACTGGTATTGGATGGCGGGGGTGCGAATGGCTTGATCCCCTCATATGTAAACTACTATTAATACATTAACCCGGCTACTTGGGATTGTATCCCTGCTGACTCAAACCACTTAGCCGAGGGTAACGTCACCTTTAAAAGAGGGGCCTACCACATTACGCATTAATAACTTAATTAATTGTCTTTCAATAATCCAACCCTTTAGGATTGTATCCTTGCTCACTCAAACTACTGGGTTGAGGGTAACGTCACCTTCAAAAGAGGGGCCTACTACTATAACTAAGATAATCTCTTAGAAAGTGCAAAAGTGCGGGAAAACATCAAAGGTTACACTAAAGGCGAGTCGGATCCAAGTGATTCATCTTGTTTATCTGTTTTTATTTATTTTTATTTTCAGCATTTTTAGTTTTTATTTTCATATTTAAACCTTTTTCTAACTTTTTGATTTGATTAGACGTTTAGGATAAACCGGTACTAAAAGCTCTTGTGTCCTTGGACGACCTCGGTATCTTACCAACGTTATACTACACTCACGATGGGTGCACTTGCCCATATGTGTGTTTAGTGTTAGTAAAATATCTTGTTTTTATAAATTTAAAACTTGACTAAAATGTTAAAAATGGCTTAAAATATATATAAAAATATATACACACCGACACACATCAAGTTTTTGGCGCCGTTGCCGGGGACACAAGGATTTTAAGAAAGTTAGGAATCAACGGCCTAATCGTTTTTCTTATTTTTCTGTTTTTTTTAGGATTTTTCTTAGATTTTCAGCTTCTATAGAGCTCAGCACGCGCCGTTCCTGGTCGGACACGGGCCATGCCCAGCATTGTTACTTGCAGTTTTTATTTTCCAAGTTACAGAGAGCTTAGCACGGGGCCGTGTCGGTGCAACACAGGGCCGTGGCGAGCTCCCCAGTAACAGAGATCCGGAAAAAATTACTGTATCTCCGGCCACGGGCCGTGTTCATCTAAGCACGGGGCCGTGGTGAAACTTCTGACCAACGTTCTTTTTGTTTTTATTGCAGGACTTGGAACCCAGGCACCACATCTGAACTTTCTACGCAGTGTATGAGCTCCAGTTCCAGTAGAGACATAAAAGAACCTCTAGACAAACCGGAACGCTTTCTAAGAAAAAGACTTAAAGCTAAAAACCAAGAGAAAGTTTCGGGGGACCTACTTCCAATGGCGGATCAACGTACCCTCATGGATTACCTACGGCCCACCATAGGTAATCTTGGCGCCGCTATCAATGCACCGAACGTCGAAGCCAACAACTTCGAACTTCGGCCGCATTTGATACAAATGCTCCAAAACTCCGCAACCTTCCATGGGCTTGCGGACGAAGATCCCCATTTACATATCACTAATTTCTTGGAAATACGTGATACTTTTCGGATCAATGGAGCATCAAACGACGCCATCCGCCTCCGAATGTTTCCATTTTCACTAAAGGACCGAGCTAAGGCTTGGCTTAATACCCTCCCAGTTGGTTCGGTAAACAACTGGGATGAACTAGCCCAAAAATTTCTATATAAGTATTTCCATCCTACTAAAATGGCTAAATTAATGACTGAAATTAATATATATTCACAAGAGGACGGGGAATCCTTATATGAAACTTGGGAAAGGTTCAAGGAGCTACTAAGAAAGTGTCCTCATCATGGTCTTGCGGTATGGCAACAAGTATCCACTTTCTACAATGGATTGCTGCCGCACACAAGACAAACACTTGACTCTAGCTCCAGGGGACTTTTAGGTAATCGTCGCCCAAATGAAATTTATAATCAAATTGAGGAAATTGCTCAAACCAATTTTCAGTGGCACACTCCCCGAGGCACAAAATCTATTGCCCCAGGCACCCATAAGGTTGACAAAAGCACCTCTTTGCAAGCCCAAATCGAGGCCCTTTCTTCAAAAATCAAAAAGTTAGAAATGGCAAAAACGGCCTCGGTTATGGCTTGTGAGGGGTGTGGTGGACCACATGAAAATTGGATTTGTATGAAAGAAATGGATAATCAAGCAGAAACGGTTAACTACATTGATAATAGACCTAGGCCATCGGGTCCTCCAACGGGTACATACATCCAAGGATGGCGTAACCATCCTAATCTTGGTTGGAGAGATCCCGACAATAGTAGTAACCAACAAAATCTAAACCAACGGACAAACTTTCAACAAACAAGAAACGAGTCACAAAATTTCTCTCAACAACAACAAGGGGGACGAGAGAGGCTTGAGGATACCGTCTCTCGCCTCATCTCCGACACCAAAAAGAAACACTCGGATTGATTTCAACAATTGGAATCGAACTTTAGAAATCAACAAGCTAGTATTCAAAACATTGAAAAACAAATAAATCAACTAGCTCAAAATTTCTCCGAGAGACCTCAAGGCGCATTACCAAGCAATACCGAAACCAACCCAAAGGCGCAAGTGCATCTCATTACATTGAGAAACCGTACCGTAGGTCCCAAGGAGGCTCCGCTACCTCCAACTGAAAAGAGCCGATCTAGCCAAACCACAACTTCGTCGACGCCCCAACAAGAGACGGCTCCTCCACCAAATCAAGAGCCCACCAAGAATCCCCCGGTACCGTACCCTGGTCGGTTACTTCGCCAAAAGACCGATGAGCAATTCACAAAATTCGTAAATTTATTAAAACAATTGCATGTTAATATTCCATTTGTTGAAGTCCTAACTCAAATGCCTAAATATTCAAAATTTATGAGGGACTTCCTCACTCACAAAAGGAAAATCGAATCATTGCAATTAGTTAATTTAAGAGAAGAATGCTCCGCCTAGCTACTCAACAAACTCCCACAAAAGAAGATCGATCCCGGAAGCTTTACCATCCCTTGTTCAATTGGAGAATCACCCATGCGTAATGCACTAGCCGATCTTGGGGCTAGCATCAACCTCATGCCCGCATCAATGTTCGACCGACTCGGTCTAGGAAAAACAAGCCATACAAAAATGAGCATACAACTTGCCGATAGGTCCATTAAATATCCACAAGGTGTCACCGAAAATCTATTGGTTAAAGTCGGGGAATTTGTCTTCCCGGCCGACTTTGTCATATTAGATATGGAGGAGGATACCGAAGTACCACTCAAATTAGGAAGACCATTCCTAGCCATGGCTCACGCAATGGTGGACATGAATGGTGGAACGCTAACATTGAGGGTTGGGGACAAGGAGATGACGTTTGGGGTTGGGAAAAGAGTAGAAGATGACGACCCGGTCAATTACATGAAAGTCATAGACTCAAGCTTGGATGATGATCTCTGACGGTGCAACATGGGATGCAAACCATCCCACTTGGGTAACATATAACTGGCTTTGGGTCTAGCCAAGGACCCTTATAAACGTGGCGCACCACGGAGGCATTCCGCGGAACTATCCGTAGTTTAGTTTAGATTAACCTTTATGTTTTCTAGTTTAGTTTTTAATTTTCAGGAATAAAACACACTTGGATGGTGAAGGATATTAAGGGAGACTTGAACCAACACCCCCAATGCACAAAAACAGGGCCTCCCGAACATTTTTCTTCATTACAACAAGTTCAGCACGGGTCGTGCCCAGCTAACACGGCCTCGTGCTCAAGGGTCTGCAGAAAAAACGCCCAGTTCAGGTATCTGGACACGGGGCGTGTTCGTTGAACACGCCCCCGTGCCCAGCCTTCTGTTACTTTTTGTTGATTTCTGTTACTGGCAATCTGAACACGAGGTCGTGCCCCGGACACCACGGCCCGTGTCCAAGTGCCCAGTAACATAAAATTTTTGTTTAACACACCTTTTTACACATTAAATTAACCTAAAAACTTATTTTTGGGACACACTGAGGACAATGTGTAATTTAAGTGTGGGGGGGGATGCTAAAACCTTGAATTTTGCAAGTCCTAATTACAAGCCTTACACAAAACTCTATTGGAACCGCTAAACACCCCAAATTTTTTCAAAAACTTTTCATTTTTTTTACTTGTCTTGGTTTAAATTGGGAATAACAAGTTCTAAAAAGGTTATATTTTTTTAAATTTACAACCGATAGCATCGTGATAAAAAGAACCAACATAAGAAAATTATGAAACGGCATGACAAATCTAGTTAAAATTTGATTATATATACTTGATCACATTAAAAACCCATTCCCACAAAAAGTGAGTTTTGAGCCTTTAATTGAGCATACAAATACACATCTTTAAACTAAATGCTCATTTTTCGTTTCTTGTGTGAATAGCCGCTTGGTTTCTTACGACTCTAGAACTTGCCATGACGATACATTCCCGCTCCTTACCAACGTAAACCCAAGTAAGTAAATGACGGAGGCATTAGGACTAACCCTTTTTATTTCAACACCATTATTTTCTTTTCTTTTTTTTACCACCTACCCAAAATCCCCCTAGTTAACCCCTTTGAGCCTAAACCTTTTCATTTCTAAACCCAAAACAAACACCATTTACCCACCAAAACCCTTTTTCATTTTAAACCCCTTATTTTAGTAAAAAGCTCGGTTTCCATGTGTCATTCCTTATAAAAAAAATGAAGTATAGAAATAAAAAAACAAGTTCCTCAAAATAAACCTTGTTTGAGAAATACTTCGGTTGAATAAAAAGTCACAAAAACAAAATGATTTACGAAAGCCGACGCTTTTTACGCCTTTTAACCCTTTTCTACTAACCACTAACCCAAAAACCACCTACCTTTAACCCAAGCCTAACCCTTCCCCAAAGTCCTCTTGATATTTACAAAGGTTTATAGTTAAAAAGGAGGAGGATTGATTGCTTGGAAAGCATATGGTAGAAGTAAGTTCCATGCCGGCCTTGAGTGTTTCACAAAAATACATCTTTGGCCGAGTGTTGAGTGATCCCCCGTGAGGTATGTGAACTTATATATAAATGGAATTTTAAAGAGGCATGTTATGCCTAAATAAGTAAATTATCTTATGAAATGTTCTAAATAAATCATAACGAATAGGATTGTAAATAATATAAAAATAAAACCTAACAAAAGATCTTGGAATCCTGATACTCTAGACAAGCCCAAAAACTTCTCTTCTACCCATTCCATTTGGGTGTGTAAGCCACATAATAAAGAGTTTTGCTTGAGGACAACCAAAGATTCAAGTGTGGGGGTATTTGATGTTTGTAAAATGCAACATATAAATTACATCAAATGAGGCATAAAACTAACCTTTTTTTAGTATTAATGTTGGAAAAAGTGTGTTTTTGTCTTCCTTTTGTATTTTCAGGGTTAAATGAGCGTAAATGAACAAAAGAAGCAAAAATACAGCTAAATCTAACATAAATACAAGAAAAGGAATAAATGTGGCATGCCCGACCCCTCGACAGCATCTTCCCAAGCAAAAACAGAACAACAGAAGGCTGAACACTCCCCGTGCCCAGCGGACACGGGGGCGTGCCCAAGTGTCTGCAGAAAGGACAACGTTTTAGAAGCTTCTATTCCCAACACGGGGGCGTGCCCAGCTCCACACGGCCGTGGTCAACGCTAAGATTCGCAGAATCCAAGCAAATCTTGAAAGTACAGATACGCTTCTGCACACAGGGCCATGCCTAGTGGACACAGGGGCGTGGTCAACTAATACAGACAAACTGCATTAAATGAAGAAAGAGAAAGATGATGGACACGGGGCCGTGCCCAATGGACACGGGGCCGTGTCCGGGCTTCTGTGCAGACTATAAATAGGGGTGCTTGGTTCATTGCAAAGGCATCCCCTGACAAACCACCTCTCTCCCACTTCACCCACACTCCACCACCATCACAACACCCACATCCACCACCATCATCCATCATCCATCATAGAGTGTGTGTAGTAGTCTCGGGATCCAAGATTGATAGTAAGAGTTCTTGACAATCAAAGGCCATGTTTGCCTAAGTCTCTTACATCACTTGGTGAAGACAAGCATTTAGTGTAATACTTTTGTTTTTTAATCTTTTCGCACTTTTTATTTGGTTTTGTATTAATGACTTTAATAACTAGTTTCTTATGTTGAAGGTGAAACTTCCTTATCATTTGTCCGTGGTGTCTTGGCGTTATTTTACTGTCTGTATAAAATAAAAGATTTACACCATTCATATCTCTACGGTCTATATAGAGATATGTTGGCTACTTGGTCGAGGGTTAAGGGAATGGTTTGGTAAGGTTCTTGCCTTGTTCAGTGTTTAGATCCTGCAAGGACCTGGGTCAAGCTTACTAGGGCCTCCTTCAATACCCACTGGTATTGGATGGCGGGGGTGCGAATGGCTTGATCCCCTCATATGTAAACTACTATTAATACATTAACCCGGCTACTTGGGATTGTATCCCTGCTGACTCAAACCACTTAGCCGAGGGTAACGTCACCTTCAAAAGAGGGGCCTACCACATTACTCATTAATAACTTAATTAATTGTCTTTCAATAATCTAACCCTTTAGGATTGTATCCTTGCTGACTCAAACTACTGGGTTGAGGGTAATGTCACCTTCAAAAGAGGGGCCTACTACTATAACTAAGATAATCTTTTAAAAAGTGCAAAAGTGAAGAAAACATCAAAGGTTACACTAAAGGCTAGTCGGATCCAAGTGATTCATCTTGTTTATCTGTTTTTATTTATTTTTATTTTCAGCATTTTTAGTTTTTATTTTCATATTTAAACATTTTTCTAACTTTTTGATTTGATTAGACGTTGAGGATAAACCGGTACTAAAAGCTCTTGTGTCCTTGGACGACCTCGATATCTTACCAACGCTATACTACGCTCACGATGGGTGCACTTGCCCATATGTGTGTTTAGTGTTAGTAAAATATCATGTTTTTATAAATTTCAAACTTGACTAAAGTGTTAAAAAGGGCTTAAAATATATATAAAAATATATACACACCGACACACATCAAGTTTGTACCTGAGGGCTCTCCTCCTGAAACTTTGTCTTGCTTCAGTTCAGCTAAATACTTAGCACAGTTCCTCTTCCAGTGCCCAATTTCATTACAATGAAAACACTTGGCATCCTTCTGAGGCTTCTTGTTTGCAACATATTTTCCTTTGCCCTTCCCTTTGCCCTGATTGCCCTTTTTTCTTGGTGTTAGGTTTCTTAACATGACCCTCCTTGATCATTAGCACTGGTGCAGTCTTGCTAGGTATATTCACCTCAGCAGTTTTAAGCATCTGATGCAGCTCTACAAGTGTCTTCTCCATCCCATTCATATTGTAGTTCATAGTGAACTAATCATATGACTTGGACAATGAGTTGAGGATAATATCCCCAGCTAACTCATCACTCAAGGGGGATTCCAAACGAGCCAAGTGATCAACATACGCCTTCATTTTTAGCACATGAGCGCTAACTGATGTACCCTCTTACATACGAGTGGTTATGAGTGATCTCATCACATCAAACCTCTCATGACGAGCCTTCTGTTGGAACATTTCCACCAGGTGCTCATTCATCTTTTATGCCATCATATCATCCATGGTCCTTTAAAGTTCACGGATCATGGATGCTAACATCAGACATGAGACTTTCATAGAGTCATCAAAGTGCTTTGCATAGTTTCTATACGCAACAGTTTGTTGATTGATGGGTTCATCAGGGACTGGCGTATCAAGAACATACAGTTTGTTCTCCGCCTTGAGAACAATTTTCAAATTGTGGTGCCAGTCCATGAAATTGGAGTGGTTTAGTTTGTCCTACTCTAAGATGGACTTGAGAGAGAATTGGGAGGAATTGTTTTCAGTTGACATCTAAAAAATTCAAAATAAATTAATTAGTGTTTTATGTTTTAAATATCCTAATTTTATTTTATGACCCAAAAGTAAAAATTTAATTAAGATGAGACCCCGATTCATCAAATCACGGTGAATTGCCTTAAGCACTATCCACTGTTATGATTATGTAGGTAAACAACGATTGTTAATTGTGTCTACTACACAACTCTCCATTTGGGGTTATCGCTTAAAAGCGATGTATGTTTAACCCCAACTATGCCCACTTGATAAACAAGCGATGTTTTCTCCTTTATTGTTAACTGTAACACCGACCTATGTTACACAGGAAACGCGATGATTACCTTCTTTCATGATGGACGCCCAGATGCAGGGTATAGCACTAACATTTGGGTTCGGTTTAGAATGAAGTGTTGACTTGTTAAGGGTGGCATAAAACATAAATTTAAAATTTGGGATTTATTTTAATATTTACCAAAATATTTTGAATAACTTGTAGCATGAGGCGAGTAACACAATAGCTTATAAAATCCAATTTTATATAATTCGTGATAATAGAAACTTCTTTCCACACTCGACACGATATAGTTTTAAATACCATATTAAACTATGTTGGTCGTTTTATCGCGAATGACCTTGTTTTGAATTTTAACAAAACTCTTTTATTAAATATAATTTCCAGTTTTATAAAACTTGTTTTAATAAGACCGTTGTCTTGATTGTGAAAAAAATTATTTATTTTGGGTTATCTATATTATTTACAATAAATAAAACACAACCACAAAACATAATAATAAAATAAACGAATTGAGCCCCTAATAGGTCGCTCGTTTCATTTTAGCCAGAAGCGAAACGAACTAGTCTAAAGGGTTTCAAAAGCTATTTCGAAAAATCTCACTTGACCCGCAATCTCTATCTTCATGGTACATGTTCGCCATTTATCTTGATCTTGATCTTGTACTTGAAGGATTACAATAATAAATTTGAAAATACAATAAAATCAAATCTATTCTAATCAGAACTATTACATCGAATCCAATATCCACAAAAAAATACAAATAAAAAATTAAACCACAACGATAACAAACACAACCATGACAAGGGTCATAACCTAGGGCTCAAATCACATCACAATCCATAGACAACCAAAAGCTATTGATCTTTTGTCAAAATAAATAATTTTTGACAAATAAAATATAGATCAAAATTATAACCTTATCATCTATACGCGCATAACCGTACCTCTGATACCACTTTTGGGAATCAGTGTATCAAAACAGAAGCGAAAGCGGTTTATATATTTTAACAAGAGCCGATTATATATACATATACTCATGGCCGATTATTTTTATATATTATACGTTTAATTTATTAATCCAATTAATAAATATTCCCAATCAGGATCAAGGTTATGCCCGTATAAACAAATAAATAAATAAACAACCATAGTGGGTTTTAGTAATCAACCTTTGACGACTACACCGGAATTATAAAACGCGGGTTACAACGAATCCTCGCTAGTAGGAAGTTCACAACCGAGCACAAGATACCCGGATGTGGAACCGGCCAAAGAGATGAGGCGGCGGTGGTGCTTCGGCTCGTTGCAGATGGCGGCGGCCCTATGAGGGGGTCGGCCGAACTTGGGCGAGAGGCTAGGGTTTTGTTTTTGATAAAAGTAGGATTAGGGTTTGCACCTTAATCTTTCTTTTATAAAACGTAATCTTACATTAAGCCCTATATGATTATAATTAACCCTCTTAACAATAATCTAATTAATATTAAGTGCCTCGGGTTTAAACTATTATTATTTCACAAATAATAATCCACCTACTGGTAAACATATACGATTCGTGTACCAACGTATAACTCTTCGGATCGTACCGAGTTGGATATGTTGACTTTAATATATATATATATATATATATATATATAGGATCACGCTAAAATGAGAACCACCTCGAGTTGTAAGAACCGCGAGAACTACACCGTACGGGGCGAGGTGGACCATTTTTTTTTCATAAACGTAAATACATGTATTATAAGCACATTTGTAAAAAAAATCAAAAAAAAAGTTTTTGAGCACCTCAAGTGTGCATTTACGGGTACCGTAAATTTTCCGGCCAGATTTACGGGTCCCATAAATACAAACTTGTGGTGCTCAAAACTACACACACGACATTTTTTTTTGACTTTTTTTTTACAAATGTTGTTTTTATACATGCATCTACGTTTATGAAAAAAAAAATTTGGTCCACCGCGCCCCCTACGGTGTAGTTCTCACGGTTCTTACAACTCGAGGTGGTTCTCATTTTAGCATTCCCCTATATATATATATATATGGGATTGTTCAAATGAAACCCACTTTTATTGTGAAAACTAGAAAACTAACTAAAAAAAGCCTAAAAAACACACAAAATTTTCTTTTTCAATTTTTTTATAAGAATCGCTGGTTTTTTTATATAAAAAACTTTTTTTTCAAAAAAAAATTGCAGTACGCATGTATAGTACACATACACATGTGCACTACAAAAAAAAAAATTTTGAAATTTTTTTTATATATAAAAAATGGCGAAAATTGGTATGCAAAAAAAAAAATTGGTGTGTTTTTTTGGCTGTTTTAATTAGTTTTCGAGTTTTCACAATAACTAGTGGTTTTCATTTGAACCCTCTCCTATATATATATATATATATAGGGAGCCGCTAAAATAGAAACCACCTCCAGTTGTAAGAACCGCAAGAACCACTTTCAACCAATTAGATTATGCCAACTAAAAGGGTGTTTTGGTCTTTTTACCCCAAATGTCTAATCTCTCACTCTCTCTCTTCATTAATGCCACCAGAAATATCTATGTCCTCTTTTTAATTGTCTCTCTCTTCTCTCATTCCCTTTTGAAATTGCAGAGCTTCATAACCCACCACTCCTTCATTTTCTTCACTTCTTCCCCTCTCTACATATCATCACTCCTGATTACATTCAAACACAGACCTTCACACACAACACACACATAAATCAGACCCTGTAAGAGCTGAAGTTGAATCACCACCATTACCGCCGCCATCGCCGGCGTCGGTTCGTTGCCGGCCGTCGCTCACGGCGCTGCTGCCGCCGCTCAACTCCTCCGCCACCTCTCTCTCTCTCATCGAGTTTCCCTCTCTCCGTCCCTTCTCTCTGTATGGTCGTTGCAGGCCGTCACTCACCACCACCCCGATGGTGGTGGTCGTTCCTATAGCCGACGAAGGGGGGTGTGGGTGTGCTTGTTGCCGGACAAACGAAAGAAAAGGAGGAGGAGGGTCGTCGTGGTGGGGCGATTGTGGGGAGTCGCCGACATAACCGAGTCGCCGGAGCTCGATGGGTGTGTGTGTAGTGTTTGGAGGAGAGGATTTGTAAAGATGGGTTCCTGATGTTTGGATGTGTAATGAGTGGGATGCAGATTGCAGGGGAAACAATCCAATATTTTGATTCTTTTTTCAAAAACTTTGTTAAAAACCCACCAATTTCATACCTTTTTTTGTTGAAATCTGAGTCTTTGACCTCTTTTTGGTGCTGAATTCTTTGGGTTTCGTCAAAAAGGTACGTTCAAGATTTGGTTTCTTGATTAAAGTTTTGATTTTTATTTGTGTTTTGTTTGATGGGTGTTTGTAAAAATTTGTTTTTTGATTTGGGGTTTCTTGTTTTGTAAAAATTTAGGGGTTTTGTTGAATTTGTAAATTATAGTTCTGATCCTGTAAATTTTGGTGATTTGATTCTCTAGTGGGTGTTTGATATGTGTTCTTGATTCCCTGGTGGGGTGTTTGACCTGTGTTTTGATTATGTGTTCTTGATTCTCTGGTGGGTGTTTGATCTGCGTTCTTCATTCTCAGGTGTTTTTGAACAGTGAACCATGTGGGTTTGACGTGTTGTTTTTTTGGGCGATGATGCAAAAAAAAACGTAGATTTTGATGACGATGGCGTGGCGGTGGAGGGTAGGCTTTTTGAACCTGCAACCCCACTTTTGCAGCCTTTTGATTATCGGATATTCTGAGCCAAACCCTGTTTTTTTTTTCGAGATAGCCTTTGTTTTGTTGTTGTTAGTTTTTTATTTTTTCCCCCTAGTCGATGATGATAACAATATATCTGAGACACCTCCCGAGTTTGCGATTTCTGGGTGCGTTCGTTTTTGCGTAAAAAAGTTTTTGTAAAAAAAAGTTAAACCGTAAACTTTTTAACGTAAACCGTAAACTTTTTAACGTAAACCGTAAACTTTTTAACGTAAAACGTAAAGTTTTACGTCAAAACGTAAAAATTTTAATGTAAAACGTAAAATTTTTTACGTAAAACGTAAAAAGTTTTACGTAAAACGTAAAACGTAAAAATTTTAAAAAGTTTAACGTAAAACGTAAAAAGTGTAGAAAAACGGCGCGTTAAAAAACGTGTAAAAACGGCGCGTTTAAAAAAACGACGCTTGAAAAAACGGCGCGTTAAAAAAACGACGCTTGAAAAAGCCCGGCGTGTAAAAACCTGCGCGCAAAATAAATAGCTTTGTTAAAAAATCTGAATTTAAAAATGGTTTTTAATAAAAAAGATTGTTTAAAAAATAAAAAATAATATAATAAAACAAAAAAGTAATAAAAAATAATAAAGACTAAAAGACAAAAAAAAATAATTTTACTAAATTACCATTTTGGATTAAAATATTAAAAATATAATAAGACAAAAAACTATTTAATATTAATAGTAACTACTTTTAATCCCATCCATTGATCTTGAAGATCTAATGGTTAGGAACTTGTTCTCGCGGTTCTTACAACTGGATGTGGTTTTCATTTTAGAAATATATATATATATATATATATATATATATATATATATATATATATATATATATATATATATAGTGGAGGGTTCAAATGAGAAGAAATTCTTTGTAAGAAGAAAAAAGTAGAAATTTCAACCAATAGAAATTCTTCATTAGACTTCATTTAATTTTTGTACTTAATGTAACTATAAGGGTATATTAGTAAACTTACATACATCATTAATTGGTAGTGTCATCTTTAATAACTAACTATATTAAATTTGTAACTTATTTTTAAGATATATATATTTTTCACAAAAAATAAAAATAAAAATTCATTTATAGCGTAGGATAAATATGAGGCGTGTAGGATAAATTACGAGTTGTGTAGGATAAATTTCAATATGTGTAGGATAAATTTCGTAATGTGTAGGATAACTTTTGATGTGTGTAGGCAAAAATATTTAGTGTGGAGTATTATAGTCTTAATGACTAATTAATTAGTCAAACATAATAATAAATGAGATGAGAAAAAACTATTTAATGTTTTACAATTGTACCCTTTTATTCTTTTTCTTCTCAATAAAATTTTCTTCTCAAATGAACCTTCCCCTATATATATATATATATAAAATGATAAAGAGTTCAATGGCGTAATGGAGCTGGTATGAAGAACTGTGGAAGCCATAAAAGATGATACTCTTTTTGTGGGTCAAAAACACGGTTAGGGGGTGTTTAGACTGGAAAAACTAGATAGAATTCGATATATCCTCAGTTGTATGATTCTATTTCCTTTGTGTTTGTAACTTTCAGCATCTCGCTACTTCCTGTATTCAGGAATATAGTTGATGTTGTTAATAAAAATTCATCCCAATTGGAATGAAGCTTCATTACTTGAGTTTCTAGATTTGGATATTTGCATTTCTTTTATGTTTTGTTGTTGTTGTTGTTGTTATTTTATTATTATTTTTTTGTTTTTTTATAATATAACTAGGAATAATACCCGCGCGCGTTGCGGCGCGGATACGTCGAAAATATTGAATAAATTAGTCCAAATGTTATGTGATGCGTTAACCATATGAAGACGCACATTTCAAAGTATCTGATTGGACTCAATGTGACCTATATAAGCATTATGATTGGATCAAAATATAAGGTAAATTGAGTTTATGTCGTATAATCATAACGTATTATATGTGACCCAACTAATACATAGAAAACATCAACGGGTATAAAGAAAAACGACATGTTTAATCAAAAGCGATTAATGGAAGCTCTTGAAAAAAGGGGAAAAGCACAATTTGACTCCACTCGGTTTGAACCATAATTTACGAAAGATACATAAAAAGACGTAAACGTGTTAAATTTGACCTGACTCGTTTTCCAAAAAAAGTTTGCGTTTTACGTAGACCTACTCGAATTTATACCAAAACGTACATAAAACATGCACTTAAAAATGGTTTTTTAACGAAAACATATTATATCTGACCTGACTCGTTTCTAGAAAAAGTTTACGTTGAAACGTAGAGCAAATCGAATTTATACCGACATCTACATAAATACATGCACGTAAAATTTAGTTTTTTAATTAAAGGATATATAGAGGTAAACTCGAAAATATTGTTAGTAAAAAACTTAAAAAATTAAAAACGTTCGTAAAACCGTGCCAAGTAGCACCAATATCACATCATTGTCGGCGACCACCAACATCGAAAAACTCGTAAAACTAAAATAAATAAAAAGAACAAAATAACACCGAATGAAAAGCAGATGTAAGATCGTTGAACCACGCACGCCCATTGCGGCGTGTTAATGCGATGAAATTAAACGTTGAACCACGCACACCCATTGCGGCGTGTTAATGCGATGAAATTAAAGCGAAACGTAAAATGTAGAAATAACATAATAAGTCGATCTAGGACCAACGTGTTGCGACGAATCTGTCAAACGACAAAAAAAAACGTTTAACCCCCCACACACACATTGTGTGTTAACTCGCAAAATTTTGAACGAAGCGTAAAAACTTGCAAAAGATGAAAAGTATGGGGGACAAAAGTTGAAAATAAAAAAGTGTTAAAGTTAAATTGCAAAAGATGGAAACTTTAGGTTAAAAGTTAAAAAACAAAATGGTTAAAGTGTAAAAAGTAAAATTCTTTGGTAAATTATATTTAATGTAGGTTTTTTTTTTTTTTGAAAACCTCCCAATGCAAAGGATACAACACCATAATGCAACAAGTTGTTGCTAATTTATAATATGGAAATATAAATTAAGTTAGATCAACTGAATATCGTCGGCTACTATGACCATGAACATGAAATACCAATCTTTGAAGTTAACAACTTAATTGATGGACCGCCTGTTTGAGAAGGACAAACACCTCCTCTACATTTTGACATTACACATAAAGACTCTGTATATGTATGCATCGATGTATGTATATTAATAAACATAATAAATTATTATTTTGACCTACGTGGTTTAGCGAGTTTAACAATTTTAGATCAAAAAAAATCTTTTGACATATTAAACGCACAGTTTGCATTTTCTAGTAGTTTTAGCCTATAACACTAACTATGTTCCTTTTTTGCGGTTAAATGTAAGGGTATTTTTGTCCTTTTAGACCATAGGAGTTGTTTATGTAAGTTAGAATGTTTTTTTTAATATTTAAGAGACTATTTATATAATTATTTAAAACATTTAATTGTTTTTATTTTTAGGATTATTATTTAATAAAAAATGTTTTAAATATACAAATTTGTTTTTTATAAAAGTCGATCTTAAAATCATTTTTTTAAATCTTTTTGAAAATTGTGATTTTTTTTAAAATCGTTCATTTTTAAACAATTTGTTTCTTTCAAATCATTCTTTTAAGGGTTATTGGATTTTATCACCCCCAACTATCGGCCTTTGGCCGTTGTCACCCGCAACTAACACTTTGACACACGACACCCCTAACTTGACTTTTTGTTTGTAATGGCACCACCCAGTTAAATCTCCACTAACTGAGTTAGTTTTTTGTCCGACATGGCACAAATTTGCTGAGTTGGAGCTCATTACGTGGCAATGATGTAGGAAAATTATGTCCACGTGTACAAGTGAACTGATAAACACCTTATATACTATACAAACTCTCAATTCTCTGTTAACCCCACCCACAAACAAACCCTAGCTACACACATTATCCTCTAACCGTCGCCGGAGCAGGAGCAGTTACACATCGCCGGAGCAGCAAACCATGGGTCAAGTCCGCACCAAAACCGTGAAGAAATCCTCTCGTCAAGCAATCGAACGCTACTACTCAAAAATGACACTCGATTTCCACACAAACAAGAAGATCTTAGAAGAAGTTGCAATCATTCCGTCGAAGCGGCTCCGGAACAAGATCACTGGATTCTCAACGCATTTGATGAAGCGGATCCAAAAAGTCCGGTGAGAGGGATCTCGTTGAAGCTGCAGGAGGAGGAGAGAGAGAGGCGTATGGACTTTGTTCCGGATGAATCCGCAATTAAAGTGGATAGGATTGAGGCTGATAAGGAGACAATTGAGTTGTTGGCTTCGCTTGGGATGAGTGAGATGCCGGGGATTGTGCTCAAGGAGGACACGTCGGTGGTTTCCGGTGGGATTCCTGGTGGTTATGGTGGTGGACGTGGTGGAAGGAGGTATTGAGAGGTTAATGGTACTGGTTTTGGTTTTCAATTACGGTTCGTATGTTAAAGATGTTTTGAGTTTTGTTATGGATTAAAGGAGAAGATTAGGGTTTTTGTGGGGATTGTTATAAAGAAGGAGAGGGATATAACACATCAGCGCCACGTAATCATGTACACATCAGCAAACCTGTGCCACGTCGGACAAAAAACTAACCAAGTTAGTGTAGATTTAACTGGGTGGTGCCAGTGCAAACAAAAAGTCAAGTTGGGGGGTGCCGGGTGTCAAAGTGTTAGTTGCGGGTGGCAACGGCCAAATGCTGATAGTTGGGGGTGATAAAATCCAATAACCCTTCTTTTAAAGTATTTCATTTTTTTAACAATTCATATTTTCGCGCTCTTTTTAAAATCATTTGTTTATTAAACTTTTTTTAACACCAAGCATTTTTAAAACCATTCTTCTTAATGGTCATTAGGAAAAAAGAACTCAAAAAACATCTTTTTCTAAAATTACTTATAACTTGATTTTTTAAAACCATTATTTTAAAGTCATTTGTTTTTTAAACAACTAAAAAAGAATCAGTAGAAAAAGTTTAAAAATCAAAGAATGATTTTAAAAAGAATAGTAAAAAATGAATTGTATAGAAAAAACGAACGACTTTAAAATAACGATTAAAAAAAACAATCGATTTAAGAATGAACGATTTTAAAAAAGATGCACAGATTTCAAAATGATTTAAAAAACAAATGATTTTAAGATCGATATTTATATAAAAAAAGTTGTATATTTAAAACGTATGTTATTAATTAAATAATAGTTGTAAAGATAATGAAATAATGAAAAAACTTAAGTAATAACATAAATAGAATCTTAAATATTAAAAAAGGATTCCTTTTGGGCTGAAATGGTTAAAGTCGCTAAACCACATAGGTCAAAATAGTAATTTACTCTAATATATAAATAAACTAGATTAGGACTTGTGTATTACACTGGTTAAACAATTTTTATTTAATAATATTAATTTTTAATAACATGTCATTTAATTATTAAAATCTACTATTCATTAGAAGTTGACACGTGATATCCAATATTTAATATCCGAAAGAGACGATAAATCAAATTTTAGATAGCATATAAAGCTAACACGTGACTTCCATTATATAAAAGATGTCACTAGGGGTGTAAAAGAGCCGGGCCGAGCCCGAGCCTTCCACTACTCGAGCTCGGCTCGTGATGTTTTTGTGAAGCTCGAGCTCGAGCTCAGCTCGATCCGAGCCTAAAATTTTGAGCTCGAGCTCGGCTCGTAAGTAAAATCCAAAACTCGAGTCCAGCTCGGCTCGGCTCGAGATGATTTGAGAACAATCTTAAATGAGTTCAAAGCTTGGCTAGAGCTCACTTCAATATAGCTTAAACGAGTCAAAGCTCAGCTCGAGCTCGGCCCACCAATGTTATATAATATATATATATAGGGTCAGGATCTAGAGAAAACGGTAGAAAGTGTGAGAACGGTGAGAACGCTTATGAATCGTCCGATCAAAACAATCTATGGACTAGATTGGTGCGGTGGCGTTTTCATAAATAACATCAATTTTATTACGTGGATGCCCTTCATTAAGGGTAAAAAAGTCTTTTGACTTCTCAACACAAAACGCCATCTCATGAAATAAAACGCCAAACAAAATAGCACACACCATTCTAACTAAAAACGCCATTAAATATAAAACGCCAAACTTAATTATAATAAAATCCCGCCTAAAAAAACCGCCAAAAAAATCCTATATATACACATCTCAGACATTCAATTAAAAACACACACAAAACCCCAAACATCATATTTAATATATACCATTCGTCTTAGAAACCAAATATCTTCTAAAACCAAAATGTTTATTTGAAATTCAGTTTGGTTGTCTGTAAGGTTTCACTCAATGTAATGGACAAAAATCCTTAAGTGAGGATACTGTCCATTTCATTGAGTAAAATCTTATTGACTTTATCATCAACTTCCATCCAATTTATAACGCCAAAACATACAAAAACATTATTGAGGTTTGTTGTCAATAAAGTTTAGCTGTATGGGGTGGACAACATTGTCAGTTATCTTTCTTAACCGAGGATTAACAATGTTGTCCATCTCATACAGCAAAACATTATTGATTTTAGCATGATCAAATTTTGAGGTTTAAGGTGTTTTTATTTAGTGGCGTTCTTTTTATCGGTAAAACGCCAAAATTAAAAAATCAAACATTGTTCTTTGGAAATTCAAGATTGTTGGCTAAAGGGTGTAAACTCAATAACATTTTGCTGCATGAGATGGACAAATCTTCAAGAAAAAGATGCTGATGTCAGACTTTGTGCTTTCAAACGGCGACAAAAAAACTACTTGAAAAACAAAAAAACAAAATGAATCATACGAAAGTCGAACCAGCCAGTTAAGATGATTCAAAAAAGAAGAAAGAGACTGGTGACAGTGAAGATTTGGAAGATCAATTGTTTATATATTCTTTTTTTTAATTTTTTTTCCAGTTGATTGTTATATAATAAAAACGCCGTATATAATAAAAACGTCAGACAGCTAAATGCTTGTTAAAACGCTATCATGTCGTAAAACGCCACAAAAACTCCTAAACTATAATAAAATTACTTTGGAAAAGTATTATAAAAACCCAAAAAAGTAAAAAAAAAAAAAAAATCAAACTTGAAATGTAACTAGAATACAAAACAGTAAAAATGAAGAGACGAAAAATTTATTGTATTAGAATCTAAAATGCCAAACTTGAAAGACGGGACGTGTTACAGACTTCAGATATAAAAGCTTATCAAAAACAATAATTACAAACAATAACTGAAACGACGAATAGTTTATTATAATAATGCACCGTCTAACCTACACCGCCAAAAGAAATCCTATAAAATAATAACTCTCAGCAACTTCCATTTAATCAAACCAAAAAAACAAACGCCAAATACTACTAAATACCACTCACTGTAAAACGCCAAAAAATTAAAAAAATCAAAGATGGCTGATATGCTTTCTTGGATATTCAGTATTGTTCTTCGTGAAGTTTAACTGAATGGATTGTTAGCTGAGGGGAGTAACTCAGTAAGATTTTGCTGCATGAGATGGACAAATCTTTAAGAAAAAGTTACTGATGACAATCAAATGTCATTTTGTGTTCTTTGTTCTTGAATAAGACTTGGATGAGGAGAAGAGATCAATGACACTGAAGAGTGGGATGATTATAAAGATGAAGATCAAGATAAAGAAAAAGCAAAAAACCCACCCACACGTCATAGATCTATGTCCCCAAACATCCACAAAAAGCCACTTCAACAGACGAGCAGGCAAAATAATCAAACCGATGGGTTTGTTAAGTTTTACATAAAACGCCATATATTTGGTGACAGTCAGCAGCGGAACTAAAGGGGGGTCAAGAGGGTCCGTTGACCCTCCGGCCACCCTCTGATAGATGGAACTTCATACTGAACCTAGATCTAAAGGTGACGTTTTTTGAAACATTGACCCTTCAATTGTCGCTCTAGTTGAAAGATAAACAGAAGAGAAGAAGTACGGTGGCCGTCATGTTTTTTCTCCGGGGAGTTGCAGCGGTTGTTCAACAAACGGAGTTGTTAGCTTTGGAAGAAGACGATAAACACTAAACAGACAAAGAAAAGTGCAGCCGTAATTGAAATTTCTATTAGTGGGCTTTTTACATTTTAGTATGTGGCCCAATTGAAAACCTGATATACAAAACCATTATTTATTGAATTTCTTTTGAAACAACATTATTTATTGAAACTAGTTTTATGCCATGCGCGCGTTGCGGCGCGTTAAACCGAATAGTTCTCGGTTTGATAACATGTAACTAATAGTTTTGCTTCGGAAAACCATTCAAGTCAATTGAATTGCTGCTAAATCATCATTGAAGATTGTTCTCGTAGTGGTGGTTTACATTATGTGATCTAATTAAAAACATCATTTGCTCTTATATTCTACACAATAAGCGTTGAACCGTATAAAATTTTATGGCAGTTTGTTTTTGTATATTCCGTTACAGAATGCAACTGTAATCCGCTGGACAAATCACCATTGTAAAAACATCAACCTGAAACATCTCCTTTTGAGCATCTATGTTATCTACACAATCTGGGAAAAAAAAACAACCAACACTTGAATTATAATGACCACCTTATTACATATGCACATTTATGTATGTGTTGGTAGCTTACATACCTTCTAAATCCAGTTGCATCAATTTTATGTGACCACCAGGTTGGAGCAATTCACCAACAACTCTAGCTTGCAATCCCAGGTCTCTTTGTATGACAAGTACTCATTCCCTTCCTATAACACTTTAAAGTTGCTTAATTAACACTATTTATCATCTAATTATTTTAATTCATATAAATAGACACTATTTGCACGTGTATATAAATAGACATTATTTCCAAATGATAAAATCAACCTTTTCAGCTTCTTTATGTGAATCAGCAATCTCATATTTGCCTTGATCCTCGACATCGCACGTATGAAATCATAAATAAGAACGCTACAAACAGAAGCCTAGACACCATAAATAAATTACCCAAACGACCGATGACGATGACATCTGAATGGCGATAACGGTGAGAACGCCACAAACAGAAGCCTCGACACCATAGATAAAGTGTAGTATGAAGCATAACTGAAGCATGCCAACCGGATTGAGAAATGAGCTGTAAAAAATCAAAGCTGAGAAAAAGTAAAAAAAAAAAAAAAAACTCCACATTTGATTCTAGGTTAACTCATTCAAAACAAACCTGCAAAATTACTCTAAATTATGTTACTCCGACACCACCTGATCGTCCCCGGATAACAGCACATCAAACACCGTCATATATCAAATCGACCCAATAAACTACACTCATCCAAAGAAATATTCAACATCATCAGTTACGTATAAAACTCTGGCAACTAATTCACAGCCATCATCGACCTGTGCGTGAAGCAATTTTGACCCATGTGTGCATGAAGCACCGCCTCAACGCCCTGGGGCTCTTTCCTGATCACCCCAGGCACGCTTTTTTAAACCAAGCAAAAAAACTATACGCCTATTCAAACCCGGAATGGAATCAAACGAAAATGGAACGAAATGAAAGATTACACCTTTAGATGTTCAGGCGGCAAAGGGATGCCGATGGAGCACATAAGCGTATGAGGAAGAGGCTTCTTACACAAAGACCATCTGAATACATCCATCATGTTGTTATTACTGTTATTGTTATTGTTGTTATTATCACTGTCCACGTCATTCGTATCCGTTTCATTTCCCGACTTCGCCATCTTCTCTCCATTAAACCAAAGCTCAAACCTTCACAAAAACACACACCAAAAAACTTGTTATAGATTCGGTTCAGTTAGACGTTAGTCACGTTACAGTACAACATGATACTGGCGTGGTACCTTTGTGTAGGACTTTCCAGGTACATAACTTCGCCCTTTTTCAATCGAGCAGAGGTAAACAGAGGCTTCTTCAGACCTACCCTACCCGGTTCTTGACTTTGTTGACTAAACCCGGACCCGGTTCCTACCCGGTTGTAGGTTCTAAAAAAACGATTTTTGCACTCTAGTTTGGCCTGTTTTGATGAAAATTATGGGCCCAACCGCAAACTACGCTTTTCGAAAAAGGCAAAGGGCTCGGTTTTAGCAGTTTGAATGGTTTTTCCATTTTTCCATGACCTTTAGCTTGTACTAAATTATTTTATAACGATAAAGAGTGTTCATAAATATTATACATATTACATATACATAAATGCATACTCCAAAAATGAAATGGTAACAATAATATAGATTAAACGACTGGTTCCAAGTTCAAAACCGTAGCTGAACAGTCAAAACTCAGTTCTTTAAATCGTCTGAACCAGCAGATTTACTGTAGTTAGGGCAATTCAGTCAGATTTAACGGTTTATGAGCACCCCTAGTTGACAAGATTGTGAGATACTGAAAGAATATAGATTTGTGAATATGTAACGGGTCAATAAAAGAAAGAGAAAAGAAAAGGGTATACCAAGGTTCATTGCAAAGGTTGTACTGTAATGTAAACTAAATCATTCATTTGACCATCTCCACCTCCAGTCAACATTTTTAGGGGCTAATTAGTCAATATTGCTTAAAAACAAAATCTTTAGCAAGTAAAAAAATGGATCACTACAAAAAAAATGCCATTTAGTGGCACACGTTTTTTTATGGCATTTATGTTTTGTGCCATTAATTTAGGTTTTTAGTGGCGCTTTAGGTTTGTTATATATGCATAACACATATTTTTAGTGGCATTTAATTTTATGCCACAAATTTAGGTTTTTAGTGGCACTTTATGTATGCCTTATTTGCTTAACACACATCTTTAGTGGCATTTAATTTTTTATGCCACTAATTTAAGTTTAAGTTTCTAATTACATTTTCACTTAAAATTTTCCTCTTTTAAACTTTTCAGTTTCCCTCCTATACCCTGGTTATTTTCATCCCTAAATTTATATTCCCTCCCTATCCAGATTCTAAACCTAATTCCCTCCCACCCCAATTGGCGCCTACTCTCGTAAAATCACTAACCCTCTTCTCTCGTAAAATCAAGTTCCTCTCATTCTCTGGACTTGCTCCCTCGTTCTAATACCAGTTTCCCTGCCTCTGCCACCCTAGTTTCATGCCTCACTTCCTCCACCAACCTCTGGTTAGGGCTCCAGTGGGATAGTTCCACGCCTAACCGCTTCTATTCAGGTAAGCAATTTGTATAATCTTATTTCTTTTGGTGTATCACAATTAGTTTGAATAGTCACTTTCTAAAACATACACATATGTCTTTTGACTTGAACAACGAGCATATGGTTTCATTCATTGTTTCATATTCTTGGTGTTTAATAATATAGAAAAGTGACTTATTGGGTTTATTTTAGTGTCTCATCTGGATTTTAATTTTTTTTTTTTTTTTGCCCTGTTTTAACTGAGGTTGATTGATAAATACTCCTTTTTATGTAAGATATATTAGTTTGGCCATATTTTAATAAACGTGTTGACTGTTATCTGAAAAGTGCTAAATGTGGACAAATTACAAAACTAGATAAAGAGAATTAATAGTGCCTTAACTAACTCGGATGGTCAAAAAAGGTAAATTTAGATTGAAAATTACAAATAAAAATAGTAAAAATCAAATTTTGGGATGAGGCCTGAGGGGTATTTGTTTGCTTTTTACTGGGTTATTGAAATATGATTTGTTTGTATCTTTTGAAAGTATTCACTAGTTTATTACTTTCAATGGCATGATTTAGATCAAGTATTCAAAGGATCATTGGACTATTCATATCCTTGGAGAAGGTCATTTTTGAATCATACCTGAATAACATTGATTATTCGATGAGGTTGCAAAATGAGTGGATAATAACGAGTCAAAATGCATAATATTTTGCGAGAGTAGTGTAATTATGTTAAAAATTTAGACATATTATTTGCATCTGTGCACTGCAACAATTATTTGGTGGTGGCAATTTAAACCCATTTAGTTAATGATTGGGTCATTTAAGTTATGTTCAATCATTTACTAGGAAAAAAATAGCTTTAAAACATAAAACCTCCTAAACCATTTACAACTTTTTTTTTTGAATGATTTGCTGACTATTGCTAGCATTTATACAATCTAAGGCTTTGAAATCCAACAACTGTTAGTTCAGTAAAGGTAACAAGCAAGCTTGTTGTATTATTCAACATCTTTTGATTTCGAGTTTGTTGAATGATTTGCATAGCGTTTATTAAGGTTACATCGCCAATGCATATACCATACCTGCCTCTGTTTATGTACATTTGACATGTGATGCGTTTTGTTACGATTGGATTCCCGATTTCATATATATGTTTAGAGATGCGAACGAGCCCAAGCTTGACTAGGGTTGAGCTCCAACTTGTTTAACTTATGAAAGCTCGAGCTCCAGCTTAGCTTAGCTTGGTTCGAGCTTTAATTCTAAAGCTCGAGCTCGACCCGCTTACTATTTATAAATTAATCTATTTATTATAGTTATTATTGTTATATAAATTTATTATAGTTATTATTGTTATATAAGTTATATAAATAATAATAATGATTATTATTTAAATGTTTATTTAATATATTAATAAAAAATTATACAAATAATGGGCTTGTTTGGGCTTGTGAGCCGGCTTGAGCTCTATACGTGAAGCTCGGGCTCCGGCTCATTTACTAAACAAGCTCAGTTTTAAGCTCAGGCTCCAGCTCATTTAAGCTCGGATCAATTTTTTTTAGTGGATGTGACTTGGGTGCTCGGATAAAGCATACAGGTTAAATGTGGACTAAATGATTTAATACATTTATTGGTATATGTTTTTGTGGTGCTATTTGAAGCTATTGAATTGAGCTAAAATGTGGATTAATACTTTAAAACTGAACTGCTGTTTGGGTTTTACAATAGATATCCTTTGCTTGGAATTTAAATGGTGATAAATTATTTGCTTTTCAGACAATATATCAACTTAACTGTTATTTTATTAATATATACAGTGATCAGTTGTAGAACAAGGTTTAATCCCACACCCGGTACCCGGTTTACGTAGCACAGATCTAAATACTGCATTAATACCACGGTAACGATGAGCCCCCAACATTTTAGACTTAATCTTGAAAGTATTATATTGTTTATATTAAAGAAAAACTCAAAAGCTACAAGCTACAGTAGATTTTGGCGATAAGTTTTTGTTAATTTTGATATTTATCATGAGACATGTGTTTGCTTTTTCATAGTTGTTGAGGTTCCTTTGTATTTCCATAAGAGGGGTTACCGTTCATCGTCCGTTTTGTTTGCGAATCTAGATAAAGCTTTAATTTCATTTACTGCTTTGTTTTATCTTAGTTGAAACCTTGTATTGTTGTTTTTTTTTTTTGCTTAGATTTTGTTGTGGTAAGATTAGGGCTTGTAGCTTTGATCATTTTTTTCGTTTGTCTGTGGCCGGAATTCTACGTAAATAAAAACGAAAACATAGACAATAGGACCTTAGTGAAGGGGAGCCAAAAGAAACACAAGGTAGAAGAGCTTATTTTGATTTTTTTAGTGTTTTCAAATGTAGATACTCCTGTTTGGGGTTTGGTTGTTTTAGCTTTTTTTTCCTATTTAATGGTTCACTTAGGCGCTATCTTTAACATTTCGTTTTGATGACTTTTATGATGGGCTGTTTTGTGCTGTTTCATGAATAGGGGTTGTGATCGGTTAGGAAGTGTATTTACTGTGTGTTGTAGATATGTATTATCTTTTGCTAAATTTGTTTGATGTTGATTTGAACTGGGGAATTACTTAAAGTTAGAAGCAAGTATTAATTTGACTGCTTTTAGTTTGATCTTTAAATTATTCATCTACGCTAGGGAATTTGACTGTTGGTGTTTTTCAATGAGGACTGCCCATATATGTGTGTTGGCTGCCCGGTGGCAAGAAGTGGTTATTGTGGTCTGCATCTTTGTGGCAGGTCAACAATGATACCTCTTTAATAATGTACTTTCATATGGTTGTGTTATGAATTTAATCATCTGATTAATACATTTTCAAGTTGTAGATAATCAATACACTAATTGGGTATATTGGAAGTGATTTTGATCATTTGATTGAGCCACATGCTCAGTTTATATGGTAATAATGTCTATGAAATGTTAAGCGCCCTATAACGATTACCTACTTAGGATGCCAAACATATGTGTATAACTCAATCGACAAAAAGATTCTTTGTCGCAGCACGCGACGCGGGTCAAACTAGCTTTTTTTTTTTAAATAAATGGATTATAAAGATTGTACGTTGAGCCTTTTATGTGTTTTGTCCAATTTTGCTTCCAGAGCATGTTATGACTTTCTTGCTTGCTGGGCAGCAAAGACTGGTTGTGAAGGGTAGATTTGCATTGTAAAACTTTGAAGGGATTCTCAGGTGATATGTCAGTAAGTTAGTTCTCCATGAATGATATCCACACTTAGAAAGTGGGCCCGAAATTTATTCACTCTTGATATGATTTTTATTTTTATCATGTTATGTTTTTGAAAATGGATATTGGAGCATGATAATATGGTTATGCAGTAAATTTTCTTGTTGTTCTTGCTCATAAGTTTCCATTCACAGATGAGTATGTTATCTGCAATGGTAGCAATAGCCTGTTGCAAAATTCTTTTAAAGGAGAACCATCTTTTCTCCCTCGGGTAATATGTTGGTTTTTTGTCTATCCATTAAGTGTTCGGACAGATTATATATGGTTGCATTTTATGTGTTGATTCTTTTGAAGGAGAACCATCTTTTCTTCCTTGGGTGATATGTTGGTTTTTTGTCTATCTGTTAAGTGTTCGGACATATTATATATGGCTGCATTTTATGTGTTGGCTTTTTGTCTAATTGTTAGATGTTCGAGCCATTTTCTAATACATGCTTTTCTTTTCAATCAAAAGCAATGAGTTTCATTCATTAATTAGAGAACTTTTAGATTTTTTTGAATCATTACTAATGCTTGTTTATGTGGTTGATGATCGCAAGACAGATCTCATGAGAAGCTTTGGAGCTAAGTTTAAAGACAGTGAAGTTCTCGCCCAAAAGAACGTTTAGACTTCTCATGTAAACATTTAGAATTTGGAATATGTTTTGGATCGAACTTATTATTGAATTTATAATATTATAATTTCTATATTTAAAGTTATATTCAACTTTTATTTTATATTTTATATTGTAGATAATGTGTTTTGTGGCTTAATTATGTGCACTAAAATAATACATATGCTTAACTAGAAATAGTTTTTACTAACACAAAATTTGTGCCATAAAAGGTTTTTTATAATGTGATAAAAAATGCCACTAAAACTTGTATGGATATGTAACTAGGATCAATTTTTAATGGCACAAAAATTATGCCACAAAATTATTTTTTATACTGTGGCAAAAACAAAAGTGCCACTAAAGGCTGAAAAACTTTGTGCGGCAAATTCAAAAAGTGCCGCTAAAAGGCTTTAGCGTCAGCGCTTCTAGTGGCACTTTTTTTGTGAGCCGCTCATTCTTACAAGGGTCTTTAGTGACACTTATTTGTTATTTTGTGGCACTTTTTGTGTGTTACTAAATGACATTTTTTTTGTAGTGGATCATCAGTCCTGACAACTGAATCCAATTAACAAAATAACTCTAGTGCTCATTATGGTAATGATATATCTCCCAAAATGAAAAGCAATCTACACACATTATTAAAAAAAATATGATGAAAACAAATCCTTTAACAATTAACAACACTATATTATTCGGCTGGCAAATGATTCCCCTTTTAGGTATTCATCTTTCATTCATTTGACACACTTCAAATAAAAGGAAATCCAAATTAACCCATATATAGGTCAAAATTGCCGCAAATTTGAACCACAAGATTTACATCAAAAGGAAAATCGGAAATCTTAAAATTGCTAAAAACCCTAGCCTACATAAATAATAGCAGTAAAACCCCAAAACACACACAGAACCGGAGATTATTCACATATCCTTCAATATTGATAATAAATCATTTTTGGTGTGCTTGTGCAAATGTTTGATAGGGTTTTACCATTGTTTGTATCACGAACATTTATACAAATACTTGATGTGCCTATTTTTATATGTAAAATTAGATTCATTTGAATCTATCTTTGATATCAAACAATTGATATCAAACAATGCGGGGAACGAAAACATTCAAAACGATCTTCTCCGGCGAGTCGTCCCCGTCACCGGAAAACCCATACCAGTTCAGATCATAGGCCGTTTAAGAAAGCAAACACATAGCGAAGAAGAACAGAGACATCATACCTGAAAACTCGGTAAATGTCAACCGGTGTCGCCGTTGTTAGTGAAGACCGGCGAACATACAGCGGTGGTAGACATGTGATTCAGCAGGCACAACTGTTCATTTCCATTCTGTTACTAGCAGATATTAATTAACAAACAGTTAACCAACAGTAAGTGAAATAAATATAAGAATAAATAACCTGTTGTGGACGCCGGAGAGCCGCCACGCACGGCGGATCCCGTCTGTCATGTCGACGTCGGTGAGCGATGTGCGGCGGATCCCCTATGTCGACGCCGGAGAGCGATGTGCGGCGGATGCCCTGTATAGCCTACGGTTTCTGTCTCCCATCTCTTCAGTTTCTTTGGTCTCTCGCTATCAAACCCTCTTTTCATGTGCGATGAGTTTTTAAACAATGGAGTAGGCGGTGGGTTTTTTCTGAATGCGTGGCAAGTGGGTTGATAGAAGCCATACATCTAGCTTCTCAAAACGGGCCCAATTGAATGGTGACACCACTTGGGTGCCACTATTCATTTAGCTTGGGTGGTTTTTTCTAAATGCGTGGCAAGTGGGTTGATAGAAGCCATACATCTGGCTTCTCAAAATGGGCCCAATTGAATGGTGACACCACTTGGGTGCCACTATTCATTTAGCTTGGGTTATTAATAGATATTAATATTAATGCTTTTCTTTTTTGGCTTAACATCCGTGATTTTCAACTTTTAATTATTTATTTATTAATTTCTTTCACTCAACATTAAAAATATATAATTTTTTTTGTATATAATACATAATTATTTTAATGTAGAGAACTATTTTTTATAATAAACTTTCATAAAAAATAGCCTCAAAAACATATATTAATGGGTACAAAAGTGTAATTTACTGTTAGCAACATAATATGGTCATAGTGGCCGTAGTACATACATTAAAAAAAAAGTAAATAGTTATGGTATTGTTTATATAACATTTACATTGCGACCCTCCAATCATAAAGGTCTGGTTCCGCCACTGGTGACAGTTCTTGTAGTATTAAAGAAGAGAGAGACTGATGACAGTGAAGATTGTGAAGAGAGATCCGATTAGGATTTTTAATTTATTTTCTTCGCTTCTATTTTTTTTCCTCTGGTTGTAATATAATTTTACAATTGTAAAATTCCAAGATACCACAAACGCCAAAATGTATATAAAAAATAATAGAACAATGGGTCATCTTGTTTAAAACGCCTTGAAAAAACGCCATTCAGATAGATTTCTTGACCCCCTAGGGTTCCAATGGCATACGATTTGGAAAACGCCATAAACGGCAAAATGTTAATACAATGAAACCATTAAACGCCATTAATTATTGAATTTGGTTAACGTCAAAAATCTTAAACCCCAAAAATAAAACAATATTGTGAAAAGCAGAACTGAAAAAGGAGAAAATTAAAGGACAAAAAAGACCATCCGCCCTTCTCTATGCCGTGTGACACGTGTTGGGCCAGGATGCGTTCTCACACTTTTGAGCGTTTTCTCCTGATCCTGTTTCTATATATATATATACAAGATTATGTTTAGGCTCGCGAGCCTAAACGATCTTTGTATGCAAAGCTCGAGCTTGGGCTCGATAGCTAAATGAGTCATATTTCAGGCTCGAGCCCAGGCTCGTTAAAGCTCGACTCGTTCGAGCTTTTTACCGATCCGATCCCGGGTAGCTCTCGAGCAGTTGCGCATCTTACACCCCTAGATGTCACCTGTGATAATAAAACGAACATATGTTGACCTTACCCCCTTGAAAATTTAATTATAACTACCGTATAATTATTTGTACGTAAATGTTGTAAATTGAATGCATACTATATTATTTTGAATACGTATAATTTTATATATTAATAAGAAAACAATTATATATTTAAAAGCATGCGTATTGCACAGGTTAAATATAATATAATCGGTTAACACATACAGTCGTCAAGATATGTATTTAAAAAATGAACTTTGATGTACCATTTATTTATTAGAACATTTAATTTGGTTTATTTATTTATTATTATGTTAAATTGTTAAATAAAAATTTCAAACCAAACCGTTCTTTTTTCAATCAACACAATTGGGTTCTAAAAGTTTTACAATTATTTAAAGTTTTGAAATGAACTCAACCCTTAATTATAAAATGTTACATATTATAGATTGTTAGAGTATTAACATAAATTATTTATTTATAGGTTATTATTCACTTATATTTATTAAAAATACATAAATTCAAGAAATAAACAATTAAACATCCCCTAAAAGCAAATTCAACCGAATAATACAAATACATGGAAAAAAGATATTAAATCTACCCACTATTTTACGTATTATATATATATAAGAAATCATAAATAAATATAAAATACAAAAAGGTAAACGATAAAAAGATAAAATTCATGTTATTAAAATAATACATATGGGTCATTCGTTATCTCTAAAAAAATGTGTAACTAAGTTATGGATAACTTTAAATTAATTAATAGTCACAATATTTATTTATTTATGCGGAAAAAACAATTGAGATCAACCTATAAAATATCATGTGTCCCTCATATATTTTCTTTTATTTTATAGTATAAATTTTAAACACATCTCTAATTAAAGTGTTTTTAGTTAACTTTTAATTACCGTAAAAATTTATTCAAGATAATTTTTTTTTTGTAATAAATTAAATGTAAAGACTTACTACCAAAAATTAAACATTGAGATGGTCCAACGAAAGAATTTAATATATAATTTCTTGCTAAGAAAATTAAAACTCGTTTTCTCAACAAAATTTATTCTTTATTTTTTTCTTAACTACTTGTTTAGAAAGACGATGTCGCTAACGTTATAATTATCACTAAATATGCAAGGGAGTCTGTTGGCACATCAATAAGTCAAATCATATCGTCTTAACTTTATTATTTTTCTTTGTATCATGCTATAATTCATTATTCTTTAATAATCAGTTATCAATAGCCAAAAATTATTATATTTTAGTCATTGATCTAAAGTTCTATATCATATTCTAATAATGAAACAATGAATTAAGATTGGTATATCAAATAAATAAATAAGTGTCACAAATATATGAGCTCAATATTATATTTTCGCTTATCTTATTTTACTCTTCGTGTTTTATTTTTTAATTAAAGTTAACTAAAAACAATACTAATAAAATATTTTATCATAATATATCGTCCTATAATTTCTAATATATTTATTACTGATTTTTCATTGAATTAAAACTAATAACATCATAGTATGTTGATACAAGTATAGATGCAGGAAGTACATCTAACAGAAAGAATATCCAAAAGAAACTAGATCGGCGAAATTGACTGCTTTAGGGAGCAGTCACACATGGTGCTCACTATACACATGGTCCTCAATCATATCTACATTATTATTGTTCATTAAAAGCACCCTTATCAAATACAAAGGCGATGCATCATTTACTTTTCTTCTATTTTTTGTTGATTATTTAGAAAATCTATTTCATAAAGCTCCATTTCAATAAAAGCACACATGGTCCTAAGGTGTTGGCAGAGTTTGTGGCCTCAGCCCCCCTCACCTCTTATTGAAACCTGATAATGGTATTAGGCCTATCGCCGTGGGGGGCATCTGGCGTAGGTTGGTCTCTAAGGTGGCTATGAAGAAGGTTGGGAATGACATGGCCCAGTATTTGAGGGATTTTCAATTCGGGGTTGGTACACCAAATGGGGCGGAGGCGGTGCTTCATAGTGCGAACAGGTTCCTGAACTCTTTTCATGAAGATGGGTCCATGGCCTTGCTTACGGTAGACTTCACCAATGCTTTCAACATGGTTGACCGCTCAGCGTTCCTCCAACAGGTCCACCAACGTTGTCCATCTATCTATCGGTGGGTCAAGTTCCTGTACGCCCAACCCGCTAGGTTGTATGTTGGCAGCGAGTGTATTGGGGCCACCACTGGAGTGCAACAGGGAGATCCATTGGGGCCCCTTCTCTTTGCCCTAGCCTTACACCCCCTTATTCTCCGTGTCCAGGAGCACTGTAACCTCCCCTTTAATGCTTGGTATTTGGATGATGGCACGATTATAGGTAATGCAATAGAAGTTGCTAAAGCCTTGGACATCATCAACACGGAGGGACCATCCCTAGGGCTCCATCTCAATATTAAGAAAACGGAAGTGTACTGGCCATCGTGTGACGGTCTCAAGGATCAAGACGGCCTTTTCCCGAGAGGGATAGGTAGACCTGAGAGGGGGGTTAAGCTCCTTGGGGGGGGGGGGTTAGCCGAGATTCTGCTTTTATCGGGGAATTAGCTGGGCGGCGGGCTTCGGCAGCGGTTGACCTTATGAAACTCCTGCCCTGCCTCCAGGACCCCCAGTACGAGCTTCTTCTTTTAAGGTCTTGCATGGGGGTAGCTAAGTTACTATTTGGGCTGCGGACCTGCCAACCCCACTTGATGGCAAATGCAGTATCCTGTTTTGACGATGGTCTCCGAGAGGCTATCGAAGACATTGTTGTTTGCGGGGGGTCCTACTTTGGTGACCTTCAGTGGCGTTTGGCATCTTTGCCGATGCGTTTGGGTGGTTTGGGCCTCCTCTCAGCTCGGGAGGTTGGAGTTTATGCTTTTGTGGCGTCTAGAGCTCAGTCGTATGTATTGCAAGACCATATCCTTCGGAACAGTGGGGTTGTTAATGTCACACCCCCAAAATCCACCATGCGGAGTTCCACCGCTTGGAGGCGTGACGTGACCAGGATCAAGCCACCAATCATATTGAACAAGCATGTAAGTAGTTTGTAAAATCCAACACAATACAATTGGTGTCTAAACAAAACATAGTTTAAGTTACAAGCGGAAGCATAAAGTTTAAAACCAAATCATAAGTTTAAACGTTTCAAATGTTTAGCATGGTACACAGTTGTCCATGTCCCACAACGACTCTTCCCACTCCGATGCAAGCTCCATAGATTCCTAACGACCTGCAAGGCATGTAACAACGAGTCAACAACAAAGTTGAGTGAATTCACAGTTGGTTGTTTAGTTATAGTGTTCGTGAATCATTTGTTCATTTCGTAAGCCAAGTATCTTAGTTATCTGTATCGCGGTTTCCCAAACATGTTTGCGATGATTAGTGGCCGGATCGCGGTTTCTAAAACATGTGTGCGATGATTAGTGGCCGTATCGCGGTTTCCCAAACATGTGTGCGAAGATTAGTGGGGGCTTCCCATGTGTCGACTAGTCGTGTTTGTACGTGCCCTTCTTGATCCAAGGACCGTAGCGAGTGTGAGCGTACGTAGGTTTTACGTACGTGCCCTTCAATCCGAGGACGGTGAAAAGTAATTTAATAGTAATGATAGTACGAGTAGTTATTCAATCCCATTCCCAACCCACCGGGAATCCCATGCCTTAGGAGTGTGAACTCACCTCGGTAGCTCGGTTTGACTCTCAAAAGTAGCTAACAGTCAAGGTCGGTCAATTACGTCCTAGTACGATTACCACTTAGCTTATTAGTGACTTCAAATAGAACACAAAGTTCCTACACGTATCTATCGCATAACATGCATCACTTTAACGGTTTATGCCCATATAAGTTTCCCATCCATTCCCCACTCATAAACAAACATACGATGATGCACATAACACATATAACACGTTATATCATTCACGGATAGCATTCTTGACATTTAGACACGCAAGTCACAACTTATCTCAATTCAGCAATTATATTCAAAACCGGCTGTTTTCGTACATTTTAATAAAATAGTTAAATTATTCCAAAAATTCCCAAATTTTTACAGGATGTCTTAAATGTTCCATATTTTATTGTGTAAAAATATCGGGGTCCGGTTCACTACCAATATTTTATAAAAATTCATATTCCGGACTGAACTCAGATTTATGTATTTTTGACCACAGTCCACGGAACAATTTATTAAAAATTCACCGAGTGTCCGATTTACGAAATTCCAGTGGGGTAATTACAAATGCATCGGTTGTCATTTACTGTACAAATTTCATGGTCCGATTCATCACAAAACTCAGGTTATGACTCAAAGTATGACACCCATTTGTTGCTGTCAAAATTCAGCTTAAGTTGCTGTTACAAATTAATACTTTAAAAATAGTAAACGGAGTCCAAAAATTATGATTCCGGTGCCATTAGAACCGTATTTCATAATAACATATTTTAGATTCAAAATATCGATTTTTCGTTGAATTTATGGCCTGTTTACAGCCTGATGAAATCGGCTGGAAATGTGATTCAGCATGTTATTTATAGTTTAAATGTTACTATATTGTATCAACACATGTCCGAACAACGGATTTATCAAGAGTTCGACGATCAATCATCATATATGTATTATCCAACCCTAAACCAACAACATACCCATGACAACATCAACTAATAGCATTTCATATACAAGTAAACTTCATATAACCTTTATGTTTATATTTTTAGTGTTCTTGCATTTTAGTTGTAAACATAAGCATCATTCTAGAATGTTAGCCATAAAATAAGATGAACAAAGGTTAAACAAGAGCTTACTACTAGCTTATAGCTAGGGACGAATCTAGTAAAGAAATGTGGCGAAAAAGATGGTGAAAAGCTAGAAGCAAGTTCCTTTGAAATCCCCTCAAGTTGCAACCTCCATTGATGGACTTCAAGCTTTGTATGGAATATGTAAATGAAGAAGATAAATGTTGGAGATGGTGGGGTGTGGTTTCGGTTGTGGTGGAACCGAAATAAGAGAGAGAGAGTGAGGTGAGGGTTGAGTGTTGTAAGAGGTGAAATGAATGATCTTGTAAACATAATCTTCCTTCAAATAATATGCCTAGTTCAACAAGTAACCAATCCCACAATATCTATCCAAAATATATGAAGTAATGGTGGATGATTGTGTGGGTCCATGGAGACCAACAAAATTCGGTTAATGGGGGGGGGGGGGGTATGATTGAAAAAAAAAACTAAAGTGTAAGTAATAGTGAAATGTAAGAAAGGTGGTGATATAAGTTAGTTTGTTTATTTTTAGCGGGTGTTATGGCATACGGGGATCATGACAAGCCAAAAATAATAAGACGAGGTATTTGACAAAAATTTGATGTCCCGGGTAATGTCCGGTTGTTCGGTCGGACACTGTTCCCTTAAATTGTTTAATTGTTCCGTAAGGCGTCTTATTTATATATTTTTGTAACGCAATTTATTCCTAACACATAGGAAAACATACCAGACTTTTTAGTAACTTTTCTGTATACTACTAGTATGCTAACACGCACATGTAAGTATAACACAGAAATCAGAGAGCAGTTAAATGATTCAGCACAGTCATCAAGCACTTTAATTATCATTTAATAAATTGTACGGATTACATGTAATTTTTGAGGGTTGTCACATTCTCCCCCTATTAAGAGAATTTCGTCCCGAAATTTAGCGCGTGGTTACTGAGGAAGCTAGTTAAGTTGCGTTGTTTTCCTGGGGTGTCACATCATCCCCCCGTTGATTTGGAATTTCGTCCCGAAATTCTGCAGTAGCTTCAGCCTCAGTAGTGGTTGCGTTTTTCTTAAACAGTTGGGGATACTTGAGTTTCATTTGGTCTTCTCGTTCCCAGGTATACTCTGGGCCACGACGAGCATTCCAACAAACTCGGACCAGAGGTATCCTGGTATGCTTGAGGATCTTAACATCTCGATCAGTAATCTCTACAGGTTCCTCGACGAATCGCAGCTGGTCGTCGATAGTGAGTTCCTTCAGAGGAACTATGAGGGTCTCATCTGACAGACACTTCTTCAGATTCGACACATGGAAAACATTGTGAACTCCGCTGAGTTCTTCAGGTAGATTCAACCTGTAGGCGACTTTGCCAATTTTCTCAATGACTTCGAATGGTCCGACATAACGCGGATTGAGTTTGCCTCGTTTGCCAAAGCGGACTACACCTTTCCAAGGTGAGACTTTGAGTAGCACTCGATCCCCAACCTAGAGCTCGAGTGGTTTTCTTCCCTTATCAGCATAACTTTTCTGACGGTCACGAGCTGCCGCCATTCGCTGTCGTATCTGAGCAATTCTCTCGGTGGTATCTACCACAAGTTCTGGGCCAGTGATTTGGCTGTCACCAACTTCTGCCCAACAGAGAGGTGATCGGCATTTGCGTCCGTACAATGCCTCAAACGGAGCGGCTTGGATGCTGGTGTGGTAGCTGGTGTTGTACGAAAACTCCACTAGCGGGAGGTGCCTTTCCCAGCCATTACCAAAATCGATTACACATGCCCTAAGCATGTCTTCAAGGGTTTGGATGGTGCGTTCAGATTGCCCATCCGTCTACGGGTGATAAGCGGTGCTCATATCTAAACGTGAGCCAAAGGACTTGTGCATTGCTTGCCACAGTTCAGAAGTAAAACGTGCATCACGGTAAAAAATGATGGAGGTTGACACTCCGTGCCTTGATACCACTTCCTTTAGGTAAATGTCTGCAAGAGTAGAAAACTTATCCATTTATTTGATAGCCAGAAAATGTGCAGACTTGGTCAGTCGATCTACGATAACCCAAATGGTGTCGTTTCCGCGTTGAGATCTAGGCAGGCCGGTAACGAAATCCATGGAAATTGGCCCCCATTTCCATTTAGGGATTCTCTGGTTGTTGAAGTAGGCCTGATGGTTTCTGATATTCAGTCTTGACTCTCGCACAAGTCAAGCACTTACTGACGTAGGTTGCTATGTGGGCTTTCATGCCAGGCCACCAATACGTAGTCTTGAGGTCGTGGTACATTTTATCCGAACCAGGATATACCGAATAACGAGACTTATGTGCTTCATCCATCACCAGCTCGCGTAGGTCTCCATACAGTGGAACCCAGATGCGTCCGTTAACCTAGTAGGCACCGTCTTCCTTTTGTTCCAGGCGCTGCCTCGATCCTCGTAAGGATTCAGCTCTGATGTTCTCTGCTCTCAATGCTTCAACCTGAGCATCGCGAATCTGAGCAGGAAGACTAGATTGGATGGTAAGCTGTAACGCACGTACACGCTTAGGTATAGCATCCTTTCGACTGAGGGCGTCGGCCACAACATTGGCCTTGCCTGGATGGTACTTGATCGCGCATTCGTAATCATTTAAGAGCTCGACCCATCGGCGTTGTCGCATGTTTAACTCCTTTTGCTTGAAGATATGCTCGAGACTCCTGTGATCGGTGTAAATGGTGCACTTGGTACCGTACAGGTAATGTCTCCATATCTTAAGCGCGAAAACAACTGCTCCCAGTTCCAAGTCGTGCGTAGTGTAGTTCCTTTCGTGAACTTTAAGTTGGCGCGATGCGTAGGCAATGACCTTGTCATGTTGCATCAATACGCAACCCAGTCCTTGTATGGACGCGTCGCAATAAACCACAAAATCATATGTGCCTTCAGGAAATGAGAGAATAGGTGCGCTACAAAGTCTATCTTCCAAGTGCTGAAATGCAGACTCCTGTGCATCACCCCAACGTTAGGTGACACCCTTCTGAGTCAGTGAAGTGAGAGGTTGCGCAATCCTTGAGTATCCTGCCAAGCCCAAGAATTGGCGGATTTCTGTTGGTGTACGGGGTGCAGGCCAGTTCCTGATCGAATCAACCTTGGATGGATCCACATGAATTCCATCCTTGTTTTCCACATGGCCTAGAAAGTGGACTTCGTGAAGCCAGATGTCACATTTCGAAAACTTGGCATACAACTGCTCTTTTCGAAGAAGTTCCAGCATAAGTCGTAGATGCTGCTCGTGTTCCTCCTGACTCTTAGAATAGATCGGGATATCATCGATGAACAGAATAACGAGCTTATCCAGGTAAGGTTTGCATACTCGGCTCATGAGATTCATGAAAACCGCTGGTGCATTCGTCAACCCGAAAGGCATGACCAGAAACTCGTAATGGCCGTAGCGAGTTCTGAATGCTGTTTTGGAGACGTCTTCCTCTCGGACTCTTAGCTGATGGTATCCCGATCTCAAATCAATCTTGGAGTAATAGCTCGACCCTTGCAACTGGTCAAATAAGTCATCAATGCGCGGGAGAGGATAACGATTCTTTACGGTCACCTTATTGAGTTCACGGTAGTCGATGCACATTCTGAAGGTACCGTCTTTCTTCCTTACGAATAACACTGAAGCTCCCCAGGGCGAAGAGCTAGGATGAATAAAACCTTTTTCCAAAGTTCTTGTAATTGATTGGACAGTTCTTCCAGTTTGGTTGAGGCTAAGCGATGAGGTGCTTGAGCTATGGGCGCTGCTCCAGGAGCTAGCTCGATTTGGAATTCGACTCGTCGATGAGGCGGAAGACCAGGTAATTCCTCAGGAAATACCTCAGGAAAATCGCGCACTATAGGAATGTCTTAAATTTTCTTCTCTTCTGTTGATGTGTCAGTAACGAGCGCTAGAATGGCAGTGTGGCCCTTATGCAAACACTTCTGGGCCTTTAAGGAAAGAGATAATGCCTACAACAGCACCACTCTTATCGACCTGAATCACCAGAGGTTCTTCACCAGAACGAGGAATGCGGACGATTTTCTCCTTGCAAACAATCTCCGCTTGATGATGAGATAGTCAATCCATCCCAATAACGACGTTGATACTACCAAGTGTGATAGGGATGAGATCGATAGAGAAAGTCTGACCAGCTAAGACGAGGTTACAACCTTTAACTATGTGTGTGGCCTCGAGACTTTTACCGTTTGCTAGCTCTACCGTGTGTTTGCCGGTCAAAAGTGTTGGGGTGCGCTTAAGTATTTGACTAACTTTTAAGGACACATAACTAGTATCGGCACCCGAATCGAATAAAACAGTAACAAAGAAATCATCTAGAAGAAACTTACCCATCACAACGTTGGGATCGTTCCTTGCGTCAGCCTGACCAACCACGAAGGTGCGACCTTTGCCGTTATTGTTACCCCCGTTTTTGCCTCCATTGTTGTTCTCATTTCCTTGGTTGTTGTTCTGATTCTGATTCAGCTGAGGACAGTGCCTCTTGAAGTGACCCTCAGCACCGCACTGGAAGCATCCCTTGTTACCTTGTTGGTGTTGCTGTTGGTTTGGGGAGTTTGTGGCCGCTGTTGTCGGTTCTGCTTCGCAGGACGTAAGCTTCGGCAATCTTTGGCTTCATGTCCCAATTTGCTACATCTCTGACAACGACCCTTGTTGCACGGCCTGCTGTGGTGCAAACTACATCGATTGCACTTTGGGTGATTTCCCCTGTATCTACCCTGACCTTGATTTCCAAAAGGCTGCTGACTGGGGTTTCTGTGTTCATCTGTCTTTCGCTGCTGGGACTGAGACTGAACTGGAGTAGAACCCTCGCCCGAATTTCCATCCCACTTGCGCTTGTTGTTACTGGGAGCATCAGTAGTAGTAGCGTTAATACGCTTGGGCAGCTTGCCCTCTTCCACCGCCTGATCGGTGAGCTGGTGTGCCAAACGAATGACTTGCTGGATTGTGGGAAGGTTGGCCGCACTTACAGACCCTTGGATTTCCGGGACTAAGCCTCTGAGGTATAGCTTGATTCGCCTAGATATGGGTTGTGACATGTTAGGACATAAGGCAGCCAAGTCGTTGGACCTCTTTGTGTATGCCTCAATCTCTGATCCTTCCATCTTCAAACCATAATACTCTATCTCAAGTTTCAGTATGTCGTCCAGGTGGCAGAACTCTTCCTTAATCCAATCCTTGAAGTCGCTCCAGAGGGTGGCATTCGCGTCTGCCAACCCGAGCATCTGAACCTGTGCGTTCCACCAAGAATACGCTTTCCCTTGTAACATGCCAGTAGCATACTCCACTCGTTTGTTGGTAGGGCTTTCACTCTCTTCGAATGTAAATTCGATCCTTCGGATCCAGTGTAGAAGGCCGATTGTCCCTTCAGTGCCATCAAAAGTGGGAGGTTTGCATTCCAGGAACGCCTTGAAGGTGCCCATGTGTGTTTGAAGGTGCATGGGTTGACTCCCTGTTTGGGTTGCTAAGGCTTCAGCAATCCGTTCGTTAATCAAGGTCGTCAGCTGACCCTGGGTCATGTCGAGACGTTCACTCATGATCTTCATATAGAAGGAACACACGTAAGAAGGTGTCGCAAGGTGCGTAAGTGTGGGATGACAGAAGAGAGTAAGCACACAAGGTTCAAATAGCAGTTATTACACTAGCTAATGCATACTATGATCAAATGTGCTACTAGCAGGTAGGTAATACAAACATAAACCATATTACCTATAATGTCGAGTCTTGCACGTGGAGCGAAGCGTCGTTGTGGATCGCTGAGCACTGTACAGGTTATAGTCTGGTTTTAACAAAAACTTTTTCCCCGTATTAAAACCAAGTTCACTATAACCAATGGCTCTGATACCAATCTGTCACACCCCCAAAATCCACCATGTGGAGTTCCACCGCTTGGAGGCGTGACGTGACCAGGATCGAGCCACCAATCATACTGAACAAGCATGTAAGTAGTTTGTAAAATCCAACACAATACAATTGGTGTCTAAACAAAACATAGTTTAAGTTACAAGCGGAAGCATAAAGTTTAAAACCAAATCATAAGTTTAAACGTTTCAAATGTTTAGCATGGTACACAGTTGTCCATGTCCCACAACGACTCTTCCCACTCCGATGCAAGCTCCATAGATTCCTAACGACCTGCAAGGCATGTAACAACGAGTCAACAACAAAGTTGAGTGAATTCACAGTTGGTTCTTTAGTTATAGTGTTCGTGAATCATTTGTCCATTTCGTAAGCCAAGTATCTTAGTTATCTGTATCGCGGTTTCCCAAACATGTTTGCGATGATTAGTGGCCGATCGCGGTTTCTAAACATGTGTGCGATGATTAGTGGCCGTATCGCGGTTTCCCAAACATGTGTGCGAAGATTAGTGGGGGCTTCCCATGTGTCGACTAGTCGTGTTTGTACGTGCCCTTCTTGATCCAAGGACCGTAGCGAGTGTGAGCGTACGTAGGTTTTACGTACGTGCCCTTCAATCCGAGGACGGTGAAAAGTAATTTAATAGTAATGATAGTATGAGTAGTTATTCAATCCCATTCCCAACCCACCGGGAATCCCATGCCTTAGGAGTGTGAACTCACCTCGGTTGCTCGGTTTGACTCTCAAAAGTAGCTAACAGTCAAGGTCGGTCAATTACGTCCTAGTACGATTACCACTTAGCTTATTAGTGACTTCAAATAGAACACAAAGTTCCTACACGTATCTATCACATAACATGCATCACTTTAACGGTTTATGCCCATATAAGTTTCCCATCCATTCCCCACTCATAAACAAACATACGATGATGCACATAACACATATAACACGTTATATCATTCACGGATAGCATTCTCGACATTTAGACACGCAAGTCACAACTTATCTCAATTCAGCAATTATATTCAAAACCGGCTGTTTTCGTACATTTTAATAAAATAGTTAAATTATTCCACAAATTCCCAAATTTTTACAGGATGTCTTAAACGTTCCATATTTTATTGTGTAAAAAATATCGGGGTCCGGTTCACTACCATATTTTATAAAAATTCATATTCCGGACTGAACTCAGATTTATGTATTTCTGACCACAGTCCACGGAACAATTTATTAAAAATTCATCGAGTGTCCGATTTATGAAATTCCAGTGGGGTAATTACAAATGAATCGGTTGTCATTTACTGTGCAAATTTCATGGTCCGATTCATCACAAAACTCAGGTTATGACTGAAAGTATGACACCCATTTGTTGCTGTCAAAATTCAGCTTAAGTTGCTGTTACAAATTAATACTTTAAAAATAGTAAACGGAGTCCAAAAATTATGATTCCGGTGCCATTAGAACCGTATTTCATAATAACATATTTTAGATCAAAATATCGGTTTTTCGTTGAATTATGGCTTGTTTACAGCCTGATGAAATCAGCTGGAAATGTGATTCAGCATGTTATTTATAGTTTAAATGTTACTATATTGTATCAACACATGTCCGAACAACGGATTTATCAAGAGTTCGACGATCAATCATCATATATGTATTATCCAACCCTAAACCAACAACATACCCATGACAACATCAACTAATAGCATTTCATATACAAGTAAACTTCATATAACCTTTATGTTATATTTTTAGTGTTCTTGCATTTTAGTTGTAAACATAAGCATCATTCTACAATGTTAGCCATAAAATAAGATGAACAAAGGTTAAACAAGAGCTTACTACTAGCTTATAGCTAGGGACGAATCTAGTGAAGAAATGTGGCGAAAAAGATGGTGAAAAGCTAGAAGCAAGTTCCTTTGAAATCCCCTCAAGTTGCAACCTCCATTGATGGACTTCAAGCTTTGTATGGAATATGTAAATGAAGAAGATGAATGTTGGAGATGGTGGGGTGTGGTTTCGGTTGTGGTGGAACCGAAATAAGAGAGAGAGAGTGAGGTGAGGGTTGAGTGTTGTAAGAGGTGAAATGAATGATCTTGTAAACATAATCTTCTTCAAATAATATGCCTAGTTCAACAAGTAACCAATCCCCACAATATCTATCCAAAATATATGAAGTAATGGTGGATGATTGTGTGGGTCCATGGAGACTAACAAAATTCGGTTAATGGGGGGGGGGGGGGGGGGTATGATTGAAAAAAAAAAATAACTAAAGTGTAAGTAATAGTGAAATGTAAGAAAGGTGGTGATATAAGTTAGTTTGTTTATTTTTAGCGGGTGTTATGGCATACGGGGATCATGACAAGCCAAAAATAATAAGACGAGGTATTTGACAAAAATTTGATGTCCCGGGTAATGTCTGGTTGTTCGGTCGTTCACTGTTCCCTTAAATTGTTTAATTGTTCCGTAAGGCGTCTTATTTATATATTTTTGTAACGCAATTTATTCCTAACACATAGGAAAACATACCAGACTTTTTAGTAACTTTTCTGTATACTACTAGTATGCTAACACGCACATGTAAGTATAACACAGAAATCAGAGAGCTGTTAAATGATTCAGCACAGTCATCAAGCACTTTAATTATCATTTAATAAATTGTACGGATTACATGTAATTTTTGAGGGTTGTCACAGTTAAGCTTGCTGTAGACTACCAACAGGCCCTTGAGTACTTAAGTGTCTCTCTTCCAGACTTTGATATTGGCGGTTTCTCTAATATGGACACCCCCCAAAGCCACAAAAAACTTTGGCGAATGCTCTATTTGACAAAATCGCTCAGAGTCTGGAGAAACATTTGATCTGTCTCCCCGCCAGAAGGCGGTGATTGAGTGCTTGAAAGGCCCCCGTGCGCAAGACTTTTTTACTGTTATCCCGATCGAGGGGCTTGGGCAATGCATGTCGGCTGTTGAGTATAGGGCTATTCTCAAATACCGGCCGATGATCCCTATGTATCCAGAAGACGAAACCTGGCCCAATCTGCCGTAAAGCCTGCATGGATAAATACGGGGAGCATGCTGTTCATTGTAAGGAGCTCCCTGGTTTCAAATATCGGCATGACTGGGTGAGAGATGTTTTGGGGGACATCTTGAGGAGAGCGGGGATTTCTGCGAAGAAGGAGGCCCCTGTGAATTTCCTTACACACCCCATGGAAGGGAGATCTACACTGAGACCAGCGGATCTGCTCGTCTTTGGCTGGGCAGGAGGGAAACATGCTTGTGTGGATCTCACAGGAGTCTCCCCCTTAGCTGGTTTAAGGGAAAGCGGGTTTGTAGCAGGACAAGCTATAAGGAAAGCAGAATCAAAAAAGGTGGATAAACACGCTAAAACATGTGCTGATAACCAACATGCATTTGTCCCCTTCGCCTTCGACACCTTTGGCTCCCTAGCTCCAGAAGCTATCCGTTTGTTGACTAGGGTCCAAAAGGTTGTCCATAATAGTTGCTCATCATCAGGGGGCAGGGGTTTGTCTTTAATAGGATAGGGTTTGCTATTCAGAAAGGGGTAGCGGCGCAGCTTGTTGCTCGCTTACCTGCGATATTGATGTAAAGTGCACTTATTATTAATGAAAAAGCATGATTCATTGAAAAAATTTTTTTCAATATAATCCAGATGTTTGGCATAGTGATATCATATATATATATATATATGAAAGATAAAACGAAAACTCACTTGAGTTGAGAAAACTCACTTGAGTTGAGAAAACTCAAAAAAAAAAAAAAAAAACATATGTAACATTTTTATTTTTTTCTAAAAAAAACATGGAATGTAAAATAAATGTACTTGAACATTTTTATAAAAAAAAAATGTAAAAAGCGTCTACTAGTTTCATTTTAAATGTTCAAAATTTGTATGTTATATTTTTTTGGACATATATATTATGTAACATAAAATTTGTAACATTTTAAAAAAAATAAACTACTTGGCGTTTTTTTTGTTTTTCTTTTATAAAAATATTCAAATATACGTATGTTATGTATGTTACATTTTCTATTTTTCTTTTAGAAAAAAAAAATGTTACATGAGGTTTTTACAAAGGTTTTTTGAGTTTTCTCAACTCAAGTGGGTTTTTGTTTTATCATTCCCCTATATATATATATATATATAGGGTAAGTTTCATGCGAGAACCACCTTTATTGCGAGAACCGCGAGAACCAATGTGAACACAATCTAAAATAGCTAAAAAAACCTAAAAAAATCCCAACCCCCACCCCCCCCCCCCCCCCGTCAAGCTAAAATGTTAAAAACTAAACCCCAAAAAAATCAAAAAAAAAATCTAATTTTTTTTTAATATTTTTTATGTCAAAATCGCTACTTTTAGTAGCAAAAAATTTTTTTTTTTGGCTACTAGCGATTTTTTTATAAAAAAATATTACAATTTTTTTTTTGTGTTTTTTAGCTATTTTTAGGCATTTTTAGTTGTGTTCACATTGGTTCTCGCGGTTCTCGCAATAAAGGGTGGTTTCTAACGGATCTTTGTCATATATATATATATATATATATATAGGGGATCGCTAAAATGAAAACCACCTCTAGTTGTAAGAACCATAGGAACAACTTTCTAGCCTTTAGATCAACAAGATGGATGGATGAGATTAAAAGTAACAAAAATTAATATTAAATACATTTTGTTGTATTATGTCTTTAATATTTTAATCCAAAAGCGTAGTTTAGTAAAATAACATTTTTTTGTCTTTTTGTCTTTATTATTTTTTAATTACTTTTTGGTTTTATTATATTACTTTTTAGTTTTATTAGATTACTTTTTATTTTTTAAAAAGATTTTTTTATTAAAAACATTTTTAAATTCAGATTTTATTAACAAAAAGACAAATTTTTTGCGCGCCGGTTTTTGCACGCCGTTTTTACGCATCGTTTTTTAAATGGGTCGTTTTTTCACGCCGTTTTTTACGCTCGACATTTTCAAGCGTCGTTTTTACGTCCCGTTTTAAGGCGGCGTTTTTTACGTCCCGTTTTTTTTTTCGCGGCGTTTTTATGCGCCACATTCACGCCCCTTGTTTAGGCGCCGTTTTATCACACGGTTTTTTACGTTTTACAACTTACGTAGAAAAAGGTTTACGTTTTATGTTTTACGTTAAAAAGTGTACGTTTTACTTTAAACTTTTTACGTTTTACGTTAAACTTTTTACGTTTTACGTTAAACTTTTTACGTATTACGTTAAACTTTTTACTTTTTACGTTTTACGTTTTACGAAAAAACTTTTTACGTTTTACGTTTTACGAAAAACTTTTTACGTTTTACGTTCTTACGTAAAACTTTTTACGTTTTACGTTAAAACATTTTACGTTTTACGTTTTACGTGAAAACTTTTTACGTTTTACGTGAAAACTTTTTACGTTTTACATAAAACTTTTTACGTTTTACGTGAAAACTTTTTACGTTTTACGTTAAAAAGTTTACGGGTTAACTTTTTTTTTTTACAAAAACTTCTTTACGCAAAAACGAACGCACCCAGAAATCGCAAACTCGGGAGATGTCTCAGATATATCGTTATCATCATCGACTAGGGGGGGAAAATTAAAAACCAACAACATCAAAACAAAGTCTATCTCGAAAAAAAACGGGGTTTAGCTCAGATTAACGGATAATCAAAAGGCTGCAAAAGTGGGGTTGCAGGTTCAAAAAACCTACCCTCCGCCGACCTTGACGCGCCATCGTCATCAAAGTCTACAATTTTTTTTTTGCATCATAATCGCCGCACAACCCAAAACAGATCAAAACCCGAGAGAATCAAAGAATACAAATGCATCATTCAAAACAACCTGCATCATTCAACAAACATTCAAACAAATGCAACTCAGTTTTCCCAGATCCAAAAACACATCCAAACATTCAAAAAAATGCAACTCAGTTTTCCCAGATCCAAAACGCAATCGTCAATATCAGTTTGCATCATCACTGCCAAGAACGCAATCGTCAATATCAATTGTCGGGAAAAAAAAGTTTCAGTCGGCACAACGGGGCACCACCGGCACCAGCAGGCACCACGGGGCACCGCTTCCAAATAATGGCCACCTGTAAAAACAGTCGACATCGAAGCCGGCCAACGGAAGCACACAAAAAACATCTCTGATAAAAACACCCAACACCCATTTCATATAGAATACCAAAATTAAAGGAAAACCCAGCAAACCAAATCAAACAAACATAATCTTCAGACCCATCAAGCATATCTACAAAAAAGCTTCTCTAATAAAAAAATCCAACATAATTTTTCTTTCTCCTCAGTGAGAGAGAGATGAGATAGAGAGAGAGCATATCTTACTAGAGAGAGAAACAACCTTCAAAGTTATCCCACCGCCGGCATCCCACCACCGCCGTCCCCTTTCTCAGCCGGAGCTGCAACGCCACCGCCGCCGCTGCAACGCCACCGCCACCGTCGCCGCTGCAACAGGGGTGGGTGATGTCGGTGGTGAACGAGTGTGTGAGAGAGAGGGGCAGGGGTGGGTGATGGCGGCGGCGAGTACATCGGTGGTGAAGAAGGAGGAGATATCAGCGGGTGTGCGATGGAGAGGGTAAATTTTCATCTTCATCACATATGAAGAACAGGAGAGAAGATGGGGAACCTTCAAAAGCTCAGATTTTGTTTAAATGAAAAGAGAGAGAAAGAGATGATATATTAGAGAGAAGAAGAAGTCAGATAACATTAATTGAAGAGAGAGATAGATTAGACATTTGAAGTAAATGACCAAAATACCCTTTGTTCTGATTGGTTGAGAGTGGTTCTCCCGGTTCTTACAACTGGAGATGGTTTCTATTTTAGCAGCTCCCTATATATATATAGGGGAATGTTCAAATGAAAACTACTAGTTATTGTGAAAACTCGAAAACTAATTAAAAAAGCAAAAAAAACATACCAATTTTTTTTGCATACCAATTTTCGCAGGTTTTTTTATATAAAAAAATTTTCTAAAAAAAAAAAGTAGTGCACATGTGTAATAATACACATATGTAGTATGTGTACTACAAATTTTTTTTTTGAAAAAAAGTTTTTTTTTATATATAAAAACCTGCGATTTTTATAAAAAATTGAAAAAAAAATTGGTGTGTTTTTTAGGTTTTTTTTTAGTTAGTTTTCGAGTTTTCACAATAAAAATGATTTTCATTTGAACCATCCCCTATATATATATATATATATATATATATAGGCCAATTATTGTACAAAATGCCTTAATGCACGTTGCGTACGCGATTCAGTTTCAAAATGCGAAATTTAGTTTACAACATGCGACTTTCATTTTTTTATATATGGCGATTTATAGTTTTTTTAATCCATGCGATTTGTAGTTTTTTATAAACATGCGATTTACCTTTTTTTTATACATGTGAATTTCATTTTTTTTGTAACATAACGTGTGATTCGCGTACGCAGCGTACGTTAAGTCATATTGTACGGTATACTTTATATATATATATGAAGGTTTAATTGAGAACGCTAAATGTTGTGAGAATTGTGAGAACGAATGAAAAAACAGCAAGAACTTGGTCAAAAATAATTCAAATTCATTTTTTTACACTTATCATTATTATTCCAATACAATGTTAGAAATTTAATTTACATGTTTAAATTTACATGTATTTGTAAATATTGAAAATTTACGTGTGTAAGTTTTCTCATTTACACATGTGTAAATTTGTTCTATTTAATAAATTTACACATATGTAAAAAATCTAATAAAAGTGATTTTGAGAGAAGAAATGAATTATTTGATGTTATATATTCTGTTTTTTGATGTTGTATTTTAATTACAACTAGAATTACCACCCTCCACAATGTGGCGGAGATTCTTTAGTTATATATCGTATTAGATGAAATGCAAATGTTTCTTACATGACCACGAGTCTGTGTGTAAAACATCGAAAAGAATAACTAAGTCGATTTTTGACCCGCGCGTTGCGACAGACCTAACAAACGGGAAAAATAGAAGCGCTGCGATGGGCCTGTCAAACGGGAAAACTAGATGAAAAAACATTGAACCCCACAAGCACATTGCGACATGTTAACTCATAAAATTTAGAACAAAACGTTAAACAGAAAATTTACGAAAGATGAAAAGTCTATGGGATCAAAATTGAAAGTAAAACAATGTTGTGGGTAAATTGTAAAAGATGAAAAACTTTGTGTTAAAAGCAAAAAAATTAAAGGGGTTAATTGCAAAAGATGGAAACTTTAGAATTCAAAGTGAAATATCAAATTAATTAAAGGGTTAAATTACTTAAGATTGAAACTTTAAACCCAATTTGCCAAATATATAAACTATAGAGTTAGAAATGAAAATTTCAAAATTATTTTTGAAAAACTCCCAAAGCATCATGTACAACACATATATGCATAAGTAACTTGCTAATTTATAGTATTTAAATTAAATTAGGTTTGTATTAAAAAAATTGGTTTTGATCGGGTTTCTTATCCGTTCTCACGGTTCTCGCAATATTTAGCGTTCACAAGATAACCCTCCCCTATATATATATATAGGGAGAGGATTATGAGAAAACTACATCTAAATGAGAAAACTAGAAAACTAACTAAAAAAGGCCTAAAAAAAGATAAAAAACATACCAATTTTTATTTACAATTTTTTTATAAAAAAATTGTTATTTTTATAAATAAAAAAAATAAAAAAAATTTTTTTTTTCAAAAAAAAAATTGTTTTACTGCACATGTGCATTATATGTGTACTACACATGTGCATTATTTCCGTATTAGTGCACATGTGCAATACAACAAAAAAAATAGAATTTTTTTTCCATACATAAAAATAGCGATTTTCTTATAAAAAATTGTAAAAAAAACAAATTGGTATGTTTTTTAGTTAGTTTTTGGGTTTTCTCATTTAAACTAGTTTTCTCATGATCCATCACCTATATATATATATATATATATATATATATATATATATATATATATATAGGGTCAGGATTTAGAGAAAACGGTGGAAAGTGTGAGAACAGTGAGAACGGTTATGGATCGTCCGATCAAAACAATCTATGGACTAGTTTGGCGCAGTGACGTTTTCGTAAATAACATCAATTTTATTACGTGGACGAGCTTCATTAAGGGTAAAAATGTGACGCCCTGCGTCCCTGAACTTTTAACTTTTGGCAAGTTTAGTCCCTATACTATTTGAGACCTATTATGTGAAACTATGTGAAACATTTGGGAAACTTTGTGATACTTGAATCTTATGATACTTTGAATCTAGACTCTTTGATACTTGAAACTTGACTCTTGATGCCTGATACTTAAACATTATGAATCTTGATTCTTGGTTAAACTTGATACTTGATACTAGACTCTTGATACTTGATTCTTGACTCTTGATACTATTGAACGAGACTCTTGATACTTATGGAACGAGAAACTTGAAACTTGACACTTACTAGCTAGCTCATACGTAGACTTGAAACATGGAAACTTTTGTGTTAATTATACAATCTTATCATGTGATGATGTTACACAATAATACGCAACGCAACGTTTAATCTAGCTCGTAAAACGAACCAAAGTCGGAAAACTAGTAAAACTGGCATCGGCTGTCCGGATGGACATCCGATCGTATGACCATCCGACCGGATGGCCATTCGATCGGAGAGCCATCCGATCGCCACGCTCACCGCCTTAACTCCTCTACACTATAAATACACCTGTCACATCAGTGATGTGACAGCCTCCTCCGACCAGACGCACTCTCTCCCGTTCTAAGGCACTTTTCTTCGATTTTCAAGCGATTCTTGTAAGTTTTCTTCGTGATTCTTGTACAAATTTCATCTTTACACACTTTCTCACTAGATTCTTCATCAAAATCATACTTTTCACCGTGAAATCACTAAGATTTGGACTCCTTGAAGGTGACGTCATCACGGCGGTTTATACAAACGACTGTGTGATGTCATTCCATCGAGATTTAGTTCAGATCTAAGAGATTTCTACATGTTTTACCACAAATATTTACATAACCTAAACATTTTTGGTTAAATTCATGCTTTTCTTAACTTACCTACTCAAACTCGGTGAAATCTAGAACCAAAACAGGCCTAGGACTTGTTCCTTAGTCTAGAGTCGGTTCGATAACTGATTTCCACCGGAGAGATGACCAAATTACGGATCAAACATGAAACTCCGACGAGGATAGTCATCCGATCGAACGGGGTGATTCCCATCCGATCAGACGAAGTAAAACTTAATGGGTTTCCATTGTCTTGATACGTTAGAATGTCGTCTCCGTTAAACTCAAACTTGGGAATCTACGAAGGTTTCAAAGGAACAAGATCATAACTGCCGAATGACTACTCGATTAGACGATCCTCCGATCGAACGGCCATCCGACCGAACGACCTGTTCCTCGTAGCCTTCAACACTTAAATCAGGATTTTGAACTATGAAACTTTCACTCGAACAGTCATCCGACCGGATGACCATCCGATCGAATGACTTGAATTTATACTACAACGAAGACTTCAAAAGTTGAAACATTTTTTGCAAAACACACTAACTGATCAAATGGCCGTCCGACGAATGGTCATCCGACTGGATGACCACCATCCGATCAGGAGACCAGCCAGACATTTTTATTCGATGCTCGCACGATTCGACTTTTTGTTCAACGCTTACACTGTTATACTATAATCAGGCTAATTCCAGTGCTCCCTTCGATCCAAATAGTTGGTGTTGATACTTATCACCCATTGTGAGTATACTCGATCCCTTTTTGTTTTAAACACTTTTGGGATGTAACATGTATTCTATAAACTTGACACTTGACACTATTTGAAAACATACTCTATCGGATGTGAACAGGAAACTTGAAACTTGTGATTCTTGAGACTTTTATGCTACGTGAACGTTTAATCCTTGTGTGTAGTTCCGCCTTAACAATGGTAGCGCTATAGGGGTAATGCACCTCCCCATTAGTCTTTGGGGTATTGTTAGGAGGAGACATTTAACCTCCCGTTAGTCTTTGGGAAAGGCATTTAACGCATTGGAAACTTGGGCTATCACTTGGACTGCGTAAACTAGCATGGTGAAACTTTTTATGTGTTTACATGACGGATATGAGTCTTTTTAAACTATTATGCTACTATGTACTCAAACTTGTATACTCGCCAACATTATTGTTGATAGTATTTTAATACATGTTGCAGGTTGATAGTAGCCGAGGAAATCAAGAAACATGCTAGGATGCTTAGAAACACATCTTAGTTAATTTAGAAACTTTAGAACAATATTTACGATGTTATGTAATTGATGCCTTCGTGATTGTGAAACTTTGGTTGATGTTTAGACAATGCTATGAAACTTGATTAATTACTATTGAAACTATAGTGTTATGGAAACTCATGAGCAATCTGAACGCTTAGTGCCGAGCCCCGATGTTTCCACCATCGGTTGGGGTGTGATAGATTGGTATTAGAGCCATAATCATAGGGAATTAGGGAAAGTAGGAATGCTTTGCCTAGTCTATAGTTCTAGGAATCTTGACTCTTATCTGTTGTTTAAGACTCATGCATTCTATCGTACTTGCTTCCTAGCAACACATTTCCTATTAAACTTACATGCCTTTCCTAAGGCTAACACAATACACACTTGAACACTTTGAAATCACTGCTGAGTAGTGTTTGTATTTTGCACGAGATTTACCTTCAAGACAGGAGTGACATCTGAACCTTGAAGGAAGTTTCCATGTTATATTCTAGTAGGTCTTATATTTTGATAAGTATCGACACTATTTAGGGTACGACGTTGTCAAGTTAGAGGTGAAACTCACATCTTGATAACGAGTCCCACTCTTTGAATTTTCTATCTCGCCAAAGTCTCGAAATTCCCAATCAATTAAGGCCGTGTAGTGACCAAAAGGACAAATATCGTAGGCCTAACATCGATGACGTATTTGTCTAAGTAAGCCAAGACACGCTGCCTCAATTCAAGAGGGGTTCGATCCACTTTGGTTAGTCAGCTTTCCTCTGCCCGAAACAATCCTATATTTTATGAGCCTATCTTTTATGTTATCTCGATTTTACTTGTGATTTTAAACTTGATTCTTTATTCGTATCGAGACTTTTACACAAATCGCACGTATTCCGCAATCTAAAACAATAATCATAAATCTCTCAGGATCGAACTAAATTTACGATGCTTTACTCGTTATGATGAACTACGTGAGAATCTTGATTAAACTATGGAAAATATAATTGAACGTGATGCTATGTGAAACTACTTACTTAATCTATGTGGAATGTGCTGTTATGGGTAGCAAAACACTATACGTAACATGGCACCGAATGACGAGACGGAAGTAACATGGATGAAACATGGTGGATACGCCGCTGGTACTTCCTATATATAGGTGTTTCCAACATGTTACCAACTTTCGTAGCACGTGCCATGCGAAATTTGGTGTTTTGCAGACCAGGGATGAGAATGTTGAACGTTGAGGTGAAACTACTTGATTGATCTATGTGTACGTAACCGGTTAAAGCGCATGAAAATGATGGAGTGTACTTTTATGGTTGGCAAAACACGACGCGTAGCATGACACCGAACGACGAGACGGACGTGACATGGTCGAAACATGGTGGATACGCCGCTGGTACTTCCTATTTATAAGTGTTTCTAGCATGATGTCGAACTTTCGTACCACGTGCCATGCAAAAGTCGTGGGTTTGCGGACTTGTTATGAGAATGTTGAATCTTTGTGAAACTTGTTGAACTTTTGTGAAACTTGAGTCTTTATGTGCCCATGTGTGAAACTATATACTACGAGACTTTATGATCTAGACTTATACGATCCTTTTCTTGGATCTTTAGATATCTTCCCGTAAACTATCCGATTCTCTCAAGAGATCCAGGGCTAACTATCCGATCAGATTGCTCGCATCGTGCCTAAGATCGTCACTGAGATCCAAGGATCAAACACTCCTCCCTCCTCAGTGGATTCTAAAGCGGAGAAAACTAAGCATGTGAGCTTCAACTACAAACACTTTGTCTCTTACAACCCTAAGCCTTTCATGGGCAGCGATGGGGTGACTGCTATGCTGGAGTGGTTCGACAGCATCGAGGTTACCTTCATCAACAGCGAGTGCCCAGAACACTTAAAGACTAGGAGTGTAACTGGCATGTTTCAAGGTAGAGCTCTAGAGTGGTGGTCCAACGAGAGAAACATTCGCTCCAACGAGGAAGCATATGCTCTTCCATGGCCTGAGGTGCGAGAATTGATGATGCTTGAATTCTGCACTCCCCAAGAACATCTAAAACTTGAGGAAGAGTTCTGGCACCTCAAGCAGATTGGAGATGACAACTTGGCTTACACTACCCGTTTTAAACAACTCAGCTTAATCTTTCCTCACTTGGTTTCTACTCCGAAGCGCATGATAACCAAGAACATTAATGGGATACCTCCTGCCATGCGAGACTCAATTGAAGCAGCTCGGCTCGAGACTATTGAAGAAGTTTATCGTCTGGCAGCAAGTCTGAACAACAATCGTGTACGTGATAAACAGTTTGGAAATTCCGCTCCCTCGAAATCAGCAAACCAAGTTACCCAGCAGCCCAGTGGTAACAGAAACAAGAAATGAAAGTCTCAGGGTTCTTGCTGTAACGCCATTGTCCCTGCTGAAAATGCAAACCCTGTAGGCAATGCTATTGTTCCTGCTACTGCTGTTGCCAATCCTCCGGCTCCGGAACACAAGAAGGCATACACTGGGATTCATCCCAAGTGTGCCACTTGCAACTTTCATCATCCGGCTACCTCTGCTTGCCGTCTATGTACCCATTACAATCGCTATGGTCACACAACTCCCTACTGCCGTCAAGCCAACCAAGCCCAGCAAGCACTAGCTCAGGTGTCACACCCGCTCATAGCGGAAGCGCGAGGTGTGATCTGTATGGTTTTCATTGCATAAATATCGATGTACATGAACAAACTATATGAATAAAACATACTCCATTGCCATTACATAAGTGTTTCAAAAGATTACAACATAAGTTTAATGTGTTGGTTACAAACCGTTAACATAAAAGTAAAGTGTTATTGTTTCATACATCAACATGAAAATAAACTACTAAGGTTTTAACCATCATATTTCCGCAAAGAGGCGGAATATAATAGTTAAATCCTCCAAAAGATGGCATGGAGTTCTGGTACTTGTTATCTTGACTGAGAATCCCGACATGGTCCATTAATTCCCTGAAATACATGTTAAGTTTGGAAAACATCAACAAAAGTTGGCGAATTCATGCAGTTTAGTTGTAAAAGATGTATTTAAAATGTAAGTTGTAGTATGTAAAGCGTCAATGAAATCGTTGATCATTAATGTTTTGCAAGGACATTAATATGTGTGACGAAAAAGGAAGCAATCCAACCCTAGACGATTTTTATGTCGACTACTATCGACTGGGACACAAAAGCACTCTTCTGTATGGGTCCACGACCAAGAGTGGGGCTCGCCAAAACCCATTAGATCTAACCACTTGTACCTAGGTCCAAACTGGATTAATGGTGCTTAGATGTATAACCCTAATTCGCACATGATCTAAGGTGTTTCATTCCCTAACTTTAACATACGTTGAACATGTATTTTCCCCGATAGTTGTAAAGTTGTAAAACATTTAAATGAATAGGGGACATGAACTCACAATATTGCGTCCGTGTATGGTACGTGTTCGTGATCTTACGCGTGGTCGTCCGGAACGATGTTGCGACCTACAAATGTTCTTATATATGTTAGACACTTCGGTCTTTGTAAATGACTTGAGTACAAGTCTTCTGTCTTAAATGTGTGTAAGACTTCTTGTATGTCTTTGTTGTTCGTTGAACTGTGTATTAGATGTATGAATTGTTAAACTGTTATATATATATATATATATATAATCTTGTATCTTGTAAGTTATATAGTCGGATCTAGTCCTCTTGATTTCGTGTCTTATATGTATCAATTGTATACTTGAATTTCTAATAATGGTGTCATTGGGCTTAGCCCAAGAATTAATGTTATTGGGCCCAAATAGTGTTGGGCCTAAATAGTGTTGGGCCTAAATAGTACTGGGCCTAAATAGTATTGGGCCTAAATAGTGTTGGGCCTAAATAGTATTGGGCCTAAATAGTATTGGGCCTAAATAGTGTTGGGCCTAAATAGTATTGGGCTTAATGTTATTGGGCCTTGGCCCATATATTTGGTATTGGGCTTAGCCCATGAGTTTTGATAAGCCCATTATGAAGTTAAGCCCATTTGTTAAAAGATAGCCCATTTGTATAAAGATAGCCCATTTGTATAAACATAGCCCATTTGTATAAACATAGCCCATTTTTTATAAAAGAAATCACTAAGTATAGGCTTTTTAGTTAAAAGAATACATAATAGTTTTTATAAGTTTATAAACATCCGAATTTTTTGTTATCGATAGCATATTTATTTTTCGTTTCGAAAGATCGTCTAAACGTCGTAGTAACTCCTCGGATTGGAGATACATTTATGGATTCGTCCGTCATCCGTTTTGACCATAAATGGTGTCCGATTCTTCGGATTGTCCGTAACTCGTTTTTAAGGCGTATTTATGTGTAGTTTTGCAAGACTTTAATTATAATGTGTCTTGAGTTTAGTTGTAACATTGGATTCAAGTTCCTACTTTTGTTACATATAACTAATACACCAAATATTACAAATCACATAAATTGTTAAAGTGACCAAATATATATTTTATCAAAAATATATATTTATCTAATCTTTTCTTTTATATAAACCTTTCTATAAAATCATTTTAAATCTTGTAAAGATTTAACCAAAAATGATAGTTTTGTTAACATAATGTTTTTTTAAAAAAAAAATTGGCCATATAACCGTTGTATTAATCATTTAGCCATGTTTAATAAACATATCATTTTCTTTTCAAAATCACCATCAATTTACTCATAACATCTTAAATAAAACATATGAGATTTTTATAACATAAACTTATCAAGATGATCTCAAAATCATGTAGGGTTTTGGACATGATCATAATATATGCTAACTAGTTCAAATCAATGCTTTACTTCTAGTTATAACCACTTTTATAAAAATCTCATCTTGTATGTTTGTTTTCATAATCTTATAAAAGTATTGTTTTTAATGAAAAACCTTAAATACTTTCATAAGATCAAAGGTTATGATCATCCATTTAAACCTTTATGTTAAAACCCTTTAACATAAACATGTATACTTGTTAGATCATGTTTTTAAACATCATCTAACAAGTTATTCTTATGATATCTATCATAACAAGATTAAACATGTAAGTAATAATTCTTAAATCACAACATAAACAAACATATACATATCATGATTTTTATTTTAGCTTCTTTGAATCTTCATATTTTTGTGTATGATTATTTAGTTATTACTAGTTATAATAACAATCATAAACATAAATAAGTATAAAAAAATAGATTTAGAAGCTTACTTCTAGCACTAGGCTAGGGATGATCTAGAGGATGATTAAGAGCTAAGAGGATGAAGATCTTGATGATTGAAGGTTCTTGAGTGGATGAAAAACACTTGCTTTAACTTGTAAGTTCTTTAGATCATCTTAGGTTCCATAGAAAATCATCTTGATCATCATAGAAAGTGATAAAATAAAATGGGTTTTTGAGGGTGTTCTTGGTGAAATGGATGAAGATGATGAGAGAGTTTGTGTATGAAAGTAAAGGTGTAAAATGATGGGTAAAGTGCTAGTAAACTTAGTGGTTAAGTGTTATAATTAATCATCAACCTCATCCACTTGCAAGCTAAGATAAATATCTTAGATATTTAACACATAAACAAGGGGTGTGGGACCCCTTGTTCACGGTTACAACATGGGGGGGGGGTCTTATGTGGTTAAAAGTGTTAGTAATTTTTAAAGACTAAAAATGTGATGAAATGGTTAAGTGTTTAAAGGTTTAAGTTTTTGCACTTTTTCAAGATGATTCCTGACATAAATTGATCAGATACTAGCTTTACTTGGTCAAAAATATTATTCACTAGTTTGCCATATATGTCAAATTATAGTTCGGATAGTCGTTTGTCGTTCGTTCCGCAAGAAGATAGTCGAAAGGTTCGATTATAGAAGTTGTAGGGAAAATTCAGTTATGTGTGTAATTGATATTCCCTATGTATTTTCATATGAAATTTGTGTTTAAACAACACTTTTGCACCTTGTAATAAAAACACTAATGCTGAATTTTGCGGAAAATTATTGAAACGGTAACTTTTAGCGCTTTTCGGGCAGTTTTTAGTGCTACCGGACATTGGTAATATATTAAACCAAACCCTTGTATTCCCATATAGGGTTTAATGTATATTTGATGTTGGACTTTCGTCTGAGTCCTAAAGATGTCATTTAGATGGTTTCTGCGGATCCTGAGTTTTCGTCAGCACGCTAGTTTACTAGGTACTACTCTAGTTGTTTCGATGCATTGTTTTAAATTGTTTCAAATATAACCAATAGAAACGAGTAATGTGCATCATAAATGAGTGTTCTAAGATGTATATCATGTAATCAAGCAATTCGGATATTCAAAACACATATTTGTATAATGTAATTCGTTGCTTTAAATGTACGTAAATTACCAGAAAGTGACAGTTGTCACATCAGGCAGCTCTACCAGCTCTCATAGCTCCTCCGCAGAATCCCAGACCAGTCAACAATGTCCGTGCATGCTACACGTGTGGAGACACTACTCATCTCCGTAACCAGTGTCCCTAGCTAAACCAGGAGCAACAGCCAGCAATGTCCGTGCATGCTACAAGTGTTCTAAGATGTATATCATGTAATCAAGCAATTCGGATATTCAAAACACATATTTGTATAATGTAATTCGTTGCTTTAAATGTACGTAAATTACCAGAAAGTGGCAGTTGTCACATCAGGCAGCTCTACCAGCTCTCCTAGCTCCTCCGCAGAATCCCAGACCAGTCAACAATGTCCGTGCATGCTACAAGTGTGGAGACACTACTCATCTCCGTAACCAGTGTCCCTAGCTAAACCAGGAGCAACAGCCAGCCGCTCGAGGACGGGCGTTCAACCTCAATGCAAACCAGGCTCATAACGACAATGACGTGGTGAATGGTACGTTTCTCGTCAATAATCTTTACGCTTCGATACTATTTGATACTGGTGCCGACAGAAGCTTTGTGTCCGTAGAATTTGAATCTTTGTTAAATTGTGCACGCTCAAAACTACCTAAGCCGTTCTCGGTTGAGATTGCCAATGGTAAAGTCTATTCTAGTTGATTCTATTCTCAGTGGTTGTTCCCTGATTCTTAACAACCACGTCTTTACTATTGATCTCATACCCATGCAATTGGGTAGTTTTGATGTCATAATCGGCATGGATTGGTTGCGTAAGAATCATGCTAAGATCGCTTTTCACGAGAAGTACGTTCATTTACCTATCCCGTCTGGTGAAACTTTACACGTTTACGGAGACCGAACTTCTAGAGGACTGAAGCTGATGTCATGCACCCAAGCGAATAGATGCTTACGTAAACCGTACTTTGCCTTCTTGGCCCACATAGTGGAACAAAAGGGCAAGGGAAAGAACATAAGTGATGTTCCAGTAGCGTATGATTTCCCTGACCTCTTTCCTGAAGATCTCCCTGGTCTTCCTCCTCCTCGATCTGTTGATTTTTGTATTGATCTCATACCTGGTTCGACTCCTGTCGCCAAGGCTCCTTACCGACTTGCACCTTCTGAGATGCAAGAACTACTCGACAAAGGTTTTATACGTCCAAGTACCTCTCCGTGGGGTGCTCCTGTGTTATTCGTCTAGAAGAAAGATGGTTCGTTTCGTATGTGTATCGACTATCGTGAACTTAATAAACTAATCGTTAAGAATCGTTGCCCTCTTCCTCGTATCGATGATCTATTCGACCAATTACAAGGCACAAGTTGTTTCTCTAAAATCGACCTTCGATCTGGTTATCATCAACTTCGTGTTCTCGAAGAAGATATCCCCAAGACCGCATTTCGCACTCGTTATGGGCATTAGGAGTTCGTGGTCATGCCTTTTGGTTTGACCAACGCACCCGCTGTGTTCATGGATCTTATGAATCGTGTTTGTAAACCTTATATGGACCGTTTTGTGATAGTCTTTATTGATGATATACTTATTTATTCGAAAACCCGAGCTGATCATGAACGACATTTACGCCTCATGTTAGAACTATTACGTGGTGAACGCTTATACGCAAAGTTTTCAAAGTGTGATTTTTGGATCGATGAAGTACAATTTCTCGGGCACGTTGTTAGTAAACAAGGAATTCATATTGACCCTTCTAAAATCGAAGCTGTGAAGAAATGAAGTACACCCAAATTTGTATCTGAAATTCGTTCCTTCTTGGGATTGGCGGGTTATTACCGTCGATTCATCTCGGACTTTTCAAAGATCGTCGTCCCTCTCACTTCGTTGACTCAGAAAGAGAAACCTTTTTCTTGGGGTCCCGAACAAGAGGAATCCTTTCAAACTCTGAAGAATCTACTTTGTAATGCTCCTGTTCTCGCTTTCCCTGATGGGAATAACGATTTTGTGGTGTATTGTGATGCCTCGAACCATGGCTTGGGCTGTGTGCTCATGCAGCGGGGCAAGGTCATCGCTTATTCCTCCCGTCAACACAAAATACATGAGAAAAACTATACTACCCACGACCTTGAGCTTGGCGCGGTTATTTTTGCGTCAAAGATCTGGCGACACTACCTATACGGTACTAAGTGTGTGGTTTTCACTGACCATAAGAGCCTACAACACATCTTTAACCAAAAGGAACTGAATATGCGTCAGCGACGATGGGTGGAATTGCTTAACGACTAGGACTGCGAGATTCGCTATCATCCTAGCAAGGCGAATGTCGTGGCCGACGTTCTTAGTCGTAAGAATCATGTTAGTAGCATTCTCTGTTCTCATATCAGTAGTATTCTTCATTCTTGTATCCGCGAAGATCAATACTCGTCAGCAAACGAAGGAAGTCTAGAAGTGGAATTTCGAGGCGCTACGATTGATCAACTTGAAACAAAGTCTCGATACTTTATTCATCCTGGTGCTGATAAGATGTACCATGATTTGCGTATGACTTATTGGTGGCCTGGCATGAAGAAAGATATCGCTGCCTACGTTTCGAAGTGCCTTACTTGTTCAAAGGTGAAAGCTGGACATCAACGCCCTTCAGGTCTTCTTGAACAACCCGAAATCCCTGTTTGGAAATGGGATAGTATCGCTATGGGCTTTATAACTAAGCTACCTCATACACCTGCCGGTCACGATAGTATATGGGTAATCATTGACCGTTTGACCAAATCAGCCCACTTTCTTCCGATTCGCAAAAATTTCAAAGTGGAGAAACTTACTCGAATCTACACCGATGAAATCATATGTCGCCATGGTATACCCATTGACATTATCTCCGACCGTGATGGTCGATTCACTTCACGTCTTTGGCAAACTTTCCAGTCCGCTATGGGTTCCATTTTGAATCTTAGTACATATTTTCATCCTCAAACGGATGGACAGACTGAACGCACTATACAAACCCTAGAGGATATGCTCCATTCTTGTGTCATCGACTTTGGTGGGAATTGAGATGTACATTTACCATTGATCGAGTTCCCGTACAACAACAGCTATCATTCTAGTATTCAGATGGCTCCCTTCGAAGCTTTATACAGTCGCAAGTGTCGATCTCCTCTCAATTGGCATGAGATTTGTGACAAGAAACTTACTGGCCCTGAGATCATTCAAGAGACGATGGATAAGATTCTTCAGATCCGTGATAACTTGATCAAGGCTAGGAGCAGACAAAAGAGCTATGCTGATAAAAGGCGCAAGCCTCTGGAATTTAATGTTGAAAACCGAGTTCTTCTCAAGGTATCTCCCTGGAAGGGAGTAGTTCACTTTGGTAAGAAGGGAAAGCTCGCCCCTCACTATGTGGGACCTTTCGCGATACTTGAAAGGATTGGCATGGTGGAGTACCGACTCGACCTGCCCCAGGAACTTAACAACGTACACCCAACATTCCACGCGTCGAATCTTCGGAAATGCCTAGCCGACGAGGAACTTCAGATTCCCCTTGAAGATTTGTAAGTAAACGAAACTTTACTTTTTGTGGAGAAATCGGTCGAAATCATGGACCGAGGTATCAAGCGATTGAGGCGCAGCAAGATTTCCATAGTTAAGGTACGATGGGAAGGCAAGCGTGGCGCCGAATTCACTTGGGAACTCGAGAGTGAAATGAAGACCAAGTATCCACAGCTCTTCGAGCAGTCTTCCTCTTAGATTTCGGGGACGAAATCTCCTAAAGGAGGGGAGACTGTGACGCCCTGCGTCCCTGAACTTTTAACCTTTGGCAAGTTTAGTCCCTATACTATTTGAGACCTACTATGTGAAACTATGTGAAACATTTGGGAAACTTTGTGATACTTGAATCTTATGATACTTTGAATCTAGACTCTTTGATACTTGAAACTTGAATCTTGATGCCTGATACTTAAACATTATGAATCTTGATTCTTGGTTAAACTAGATACTTGATACTAGACTCTTGATATTTGATACATGATTCTTGACTCTTGATACTATTGAACGAGACTCTTGATACATATGGAACGAGAAACTTGAAACTTAACACTTACTAGCTAGCTCATACATAGACTTGAAACATGGAAACTTTTGTGTTAATTATACAATCTTATCATGTGATGATGTTACACAATAATAAGCAACGCAACGTTTAATCTAGCTCGCAAAACGAACCAAAGTTGGAAAACTAGCAAAACTGGCATCGGCTGTCCGAATGGACATCCGATCGGATGACCATCCGACCAGATGGCCATTCGATTGGAGAGCCATCCGAATGCCACACTCACCGCCTTAACTCCTCTACACTATAAATACCCCTGTCACATCAGTGATGTGACAGCCTCCTCCGACCAGACGCACTCTCTCCCGTTCTAAGGCACTTTTCTTCTATTTTCAAGAGTTTCTTGTAGGTTTTCTTTGTGATTCTTGTACAACTTTCATCTTTACACACTTTCTCACTAGATTCCATCAAAATCATACTTTTCACCATGAAATCACTAAGATTTGGACTCCTTGAAGGTGACGTCATCAGGGCGGTTTGTACAAACGGCTGTGTGATGTCATTCCATCGAGATTTAGTTCAGATCTAAGAGATTTCTACATGTTTTACCACAAATCTTTACATAACCTAAACCTTTTCGGTTAAATTCATGCTTATCTTAACTTACCTACTCAAACTCGGTGAAATCTAGAGCCAAAACAGGCCTAGGACTTGTTCCTTAGTCTGGAGTCGGTTCGATAACGGATTTCCACTGGAGAGATGACCAAATTACGGATCAGACATGAAACTCCATCGAGGATAGTGATCCGATCGAACGGGGTGATTCCCATCCGATCAGACGAAGTAAAACTTAATGGCTTTCCGTTGTCTTGATACGTTAGAATGTCGTCTCTGTTAAACTCAAACTTGGGAATCTACGAAGGTTTCAAAGGAACAAGATCATAACTGCAGAATGACCACTCGATCAGACGATCCTCCGATCGAACGGCCATTTGACCGAATGACCTGTTCCCCGTAGCCTTCAACACTTAAATCAGGATTTTGAACTATGAAACTTTCACTCGAACAGTCATCCGATCGAACGGTCATCCGACCGGATGACCATCCGATCGAATGACTTGAATTTATACTACAACAAAGACTCCAAAAGTTAAAACATTTTTTGCAAAACACACTAACTGATCAAACGGTCGGCCGACCGAATGGTCATCCGACCGGATGACCATCCGACCGCATGGTTATCCGACCGGATGACCATCCGTCCGGATGACCATCCGATCAGGAGACCAGCCAGACACTTTTATTCGATGCTCGCACGATTCGAATTTCTGTTCAACGCTTACACTGTTATACTATAATCAGGCTAATTCCAGCGCTCCCTTCGATCCAAATAGTTGGTGTTGATACTTAGCACCCACTGTGAGTATACTCGATCCCTTTTTGTTTTAAACACTTTTGGGATGTAACATGTATTCTATAAACTTGACACTTGACACTTGAAACTATTTGAAAACATACTCTATCGAATGTGAACAGGAAACTTGAAACTTATGATTCTTGAGACTTTTATGCTATGTGAACGTTTAATCCTTGTGTGTAGTTCCGCCTTAACAATGGTAGCACTATAGGGGTAATGCACCTCCCCGTTAGTCTTTGGGGTATTGTTAGGAGGAGACATTTAACCTCCCGTTAGTCTTTGAGAAAGGCATTTAACGCATTGGAAACTTGGGCTATCACTTGGACTGCGTAAACTAGCATGGTGGAACTTTTTATGTGTTTACATGACAGATATGAGTCTTTTTAAACTATTATGCTACTATGTAATCAAACTTGTATACTCGCCAACATTATTGTTGATAGTATTTTAAAACAGGTTGCAGGTTGATAGTAGCCGAGGAAATCAAGAAACATGCTAGGATGCTGCTTAGAAACACATCTTAGTTAATTTAGAAACTTTTGAACAATATTTGGGATATTATGTAGTTGATTCTTTCGTGATTGTGAAACTTTGGTTGATGTTTAGACAATGCTATGAAACTTGATTAATTACTATTGAAACTATAGTGTTATGGAAACTCATGAGCAATCTGAACGCTTAGTGTCGCGCCCCGATGTTTCCGCCATCGGTTGGGGTGTGACAAAAAAGTCTTTTGACTTCTCCACACAAAAAGTCATCTCATGAAATACAACGTCATATAATAGCACACACCATCCTAATCTAAAAACGCTATTAGATATAAAACGTCAAACTTAATTATAATAAAATCCGCCTAAAAAACCGCCAAAAAACATCCTATATATACAACATCTCAGACCTTCAATTAAAAACACACAAAACCCCAAACGCCATATTTAATATATACCATTCGTCTTAGAAACGCCAAAAAACCCAAACATCAAATATCCTCTAAACCAAAACGTTTATTTGAAATTCAATTTGGTTGTCTGTAAGGTTTCGCTCAATGTAATAGACAAAAAATCCTTAAGTGAGGATATTGTCCATTTCATTGAGTAAAATCTTATTGACTTTATCCTCAACTTCCATCCAATTTATAACGCCAAAACATACAAAAACATTATTGAGGTTTGTTGTCAATAAAGTTTAGCTGTATGGGGTGGACAACATTGTCAGACATCTTTCTTATCTAAGGATTAACAATGTTGTCCATCACCATACAGCAAAACCTTATTGATTTAGCATGATAAAATTTAGAGGTTTAAGGTGCTTTTATTTAGTGGCGTTCTTTTTCTCGGTAAAACGCCAAAAGGTTAAAAAATCAAACATCGTTCATTGCAAATTCAAGATTGTTGGCTGAAGGGTGTAAACTCAATAACATTTTGCTGCATGAGATGGACAAATCTTCAAGAAAAAGAGGATGATTTTAGACTTTGTGCTTCCAAACGGCGACAAAAAAACTACTTCAAAAACAAAAAATCAAAATAAATCATACGAAAGTCGAAACAGCCAGTGAAGATGATTCAAAAAAGAAGAAAGAGACTGGTGACAGTGAAGATTTGGAAGATCAATTGTTTATATATATATATGTTTTTTAATTTTCTTTTTCAGTTGATTGTTATATAATGTCACACCCCCAAAATACCACTTGCGGAAAACACCGCGGGCGTGTGACGTACCAGGATCTTAGCCACCAATCACACTGAACTCATAAATATATTTAAATAAAGCTTTCATTCATTAACATAAAGTATTACAAAACGTTACATATAATTCATTGTACACAGCGGAGGCATAACTCATTTGTGAAGTGTTTCATAAACCATGCGTAAGTAACCAATTATACTTGTGTTGCGATTCCATGTATCTCGACTCATGACCACTCCAGCCTTCCAGACAGCAAGTTCTATGATATAACCCTACAGACTTGCAAGCATGCAGACAAGTGTGTCAGACGACGCTGTTGAGTTCAAAGTTTTGTTAACGCGTTTAGTTACCAGTTTGAGTATAAGACGATTCGATGATTTGATGTTGTTATTAACTCGATTACCGCATATGGCTCTAGATTTATTTTCCCAAACCCCAATGCTCTATCACACATTGGTCAAGTGGTTAAGGTAATTAGTTCACGACCGTCCTCCCCGGTACGATGTGAGGGTGCCAAACCTAATAGCGCTATCAACTAATAACCCCGTTGCCTCCCCGAAAACTAATCGGTAGATGTAAGGGGACTTATCAATAGAAATGAGTGTAATAACCAACATCCCAATAACCCGACGTTCCTCCCCGGAATGATTACCAGATGTCCCTCCCCGGGACGCATGCTTGGAAAAAAGAGCAGTGAACTCACCTTAGATTTGCTCGGTATTTAACAAGTTACTTTACCCGTTCCAAGTTGGTCAACCAAACCCTACCGTGGTTACCGAAGACAATCAGTATAATGTTCACACATATCACGTATTTAACGTACACGTTGCACAAGTAGCAGACAAGTAAGACACACGTCCTTATTTGCATTGTAACTTTTAAACATACAATCCGTTGATCATATAACAAGTGTTGGGGTTTCACATGCAAATCAATCACTTAGCAGTACATGTGTTTTCACAGTTCACAGACATAGAAAAGACCCTCGTATATCACATAACAGATTACTCAATCCATACAGGTCCACACTCATGTGCATGTCACTTTGTAGCATTTATAGAGTAATTTAGTTATTCACAAAGGTTAATTCAAGTTCTTCATTCCTAACTGTAGTTGCTAACATGTATCAATTGTATAACCAGCACATCCACCATCATGGGTATCAAGGATTATTTGAAGCTCTATGTCATGAACAAATGAATTTCTCTGACAAATGCTTGATTCAGACGAGTTCAAACAAAAATCATATCACATTGGGCAGAACAACATATCACATGCAAACTAATAATGTTTTGGGCCGACAAGATCACGTGGGCTTGACACAAGTGACTTATTTGAACTGCATATTATGTAATTGGACCGCTCATACTGTTGCAGTAGAATGTGATTGGGCCACTAAGCTGTCACCAGTTGAATGTGTTTAAAATGTGCAAAGTATTGGTTGGGCGAAAGACCATGCGACAAACCACCATTCTTTGTCAAAACCAGCTTGCGACGAAACATCATTAAGGTGATGAAACATGTAGGTGACGAAACATGTAGGTGTTTCGTCGACTGAGTAACATTGTGGGAAGGGTCTTTTGTCGCTGCTGGATTTGGAGAAATACCCTGCTCTTCGCCGAATCCCAGCAAATCAGTTTTGGTCTTCCCACAAACCCTAATTATCCATTAACAGTCTCATCAACAACAATCATTCCAATAATCATTTAGTTTATTCTAATTACATAATCATCATCACAGTTAATCAACTAAACGAATCTGACATTCATCATATTCATGTGATCATTAACGTGGCAAGACTTATCATTCAGATCCGAGTTTCACATAAACAACCTATTGCATCGCACATACATCATCAACATTAAAAACAGAACATTCGAACTCGAAATCCTTAACTTCCCTACTAACCAGATTAAATTGAATAAAATCAAGTTCACACATAACAAGTTGTTCACGTTTTATAAAACACATGCACACAATACTGTTAATCAAATTCACATATAACAAGATCAAATAATTGAGAATTAATACAAATATGAATTCACTAACCAAAAGCTCGATCAAATGGGATGATGCCACGAGGGGGTCCACTGTCGTCCCTGTTCAAGAGAGAGGTAGGGTTTTTGTTTTCTAAAATAGTTAAGTCACAAAAGAATACTTATAGCTCTCGGGCTCGTACTGGGCCATACATGGATTGGGCCGAAGACCATGACGAAAGATATATTTCGTCGGCCCACAAAGGTGACGAAAGACATGATTCGTCGTGGGCTTTTTGGGCGATGAAGGACATGTCGACGAAAGTCTTATACAAGAGATTACCAACCTAACAATTCTTAATTTATTCACAAACAACACTATATCCTGACAGTTCAACAGTTCATCAAATATGCATCAACAGTAAATTAAATATGCATCAGTTACAACACAAACAATTATGAGAAGGTAGTTTGAAACAAGTAACGTGTCGAGGAAGGACCTTGAAAACTCGGGTTGTCACATCATCCCCAACTTGAAAGAAATTTCTTCTCGAAATTTGTCAAGTAGTCTCAAGAAAGTGAAATGACAGACTAGGATGACTGTGGATTCCCTCGGGTGCCACATCATCCCCAACTTGAAAGGGAATTTCATCCCGAAATTCGCCAGTTGCATCAGAATTCAATTCGACAGTTTCAAACAGGTTAGGTGTAGGATCGATTTTGACCAAATGAGTCGATATGAGTCAATACACACTATTTGAGTGGTGGAAAAACTGAAACATATTAGAATCAGAAAGAACGGAGTAGAAAATAGAAGTATATCACTTTAAACACGTTTCTGATTGATATTACACTGATTACATCCAAGAATCAAACCGGCAGCACCTCGGTATGATTTTCTAAACTTCTGCCTGTCCGTTTGAAATGAACATACATGACACCTATTTATAGGCCACCTACTACCGTTTGAAACCAACATGACATCTTCAAACGATCATTTCAAACGGGCGTAACTTTTTAAATGAACACTTCAAACGGATACCCTCTAAAATACTTTATTTCATGTCTGAACTATCCAATTTCATGTGCAACTTTTTGTCTTCTTGTGATGATATATATCATGATGCAATAAATGATGTCACATATATGATGTCATCATCAAGAATGATGACATCACTCTGGTTCAGATCTGCAACGAACCCGAGACTCGATATAAGATGCAGTCTTCAGGCTCTTTCACAATCTGAAACTCGAACGAAGATGAAGTCGACAGACAACTGCACTAACAGACTCCCCCTTGAATGTTGACGGAATCTTCAGTGAGAGTCTTCATCATAAGGACTCTTCAATCTTGATCGGTCTTCTTTCTTTTTTATCATTTACCAGTATCTTCTCTTTGGCTCTAACCTCGTCAGAATCCCCCTTTCATCATGCTAGGATTGCTGTCTGGAATTAGCTATCACCTTGAGATTTCATCCTGGCTTTAACTCTGTTCAGCTCATCTCCTGCACAATCTTCTCACAAACACATAAGTTTTTACTTAAATCAATAAGAAAAACTTACTAGAAATAGTTACATCAAGTTCAAATTAATGACCATGATTAACTAATCTCAACTACTTTTTTAAATCAAACTTTTTCAATTCAGCACTCACTCCCAACCCTGTTCATCATGTTCAGCACTTGAAATTTTGAATATTAGCTTTCCAACATCAGTTGTCGAAAATCTTTTTGTATTTTTCAAAAATTTATGCTAAAACACACTAAAATCTTTTTGGATTTTTGATAACAAAGGAATGCAGTAAAGAAATATTTACAGATACTATTTTTGTGAGCTTGTGTAAGAGGATCATATCAGTTTATGTGACCAATCACTAGCACCGTTAAGCTTTAAACATTTTAGTTCTAAACGATTCATGTAGATTGACGATATTGTTGTCCACTTAAACTCAATCTAAAAACTTTCGAAATGCTTACCGATACGTTAAGGTATATTAAATTTGCACTAAGCTCTTATGGACCCCACGATCTCAGCATATCCCCTCATCATGCAATACACTAACTCAAGTAATGCCTTTAAACTTTTATCAACTGTGATTTGTGCAAAAACAAAGCAGAATGTTTAAACATTAACAATCAGGTCGATACTTCCGTATACGCAGAGAAAGTCCAATGTTTAAACAAAATAAGAAAATAAAAATAAGTTGAAGTTGTTTAGGATTTAACCACCAGGTCGATACTTCCGTATACGCAGAGGTGATCCAAAGCTTAAACGAAACACCAAAGAAAATAAAGCAGAACGTTTAGACAATAACATCCAGGTCGATACTCACGTATACGCAGAGGATGTCCAATGCTTAAACAAAATAAAGAAATAAGACAAGTTTAAATCTTTGCAAAATAAAATGCACAATCACAGCGACTTTTTAGCAAAGTTGTGAAAGTTCACAAACTTAACCAGTTTTATGTCTTTCGACAATCAGCGATTACTGAGTAGGCACACAATCAAGAAGGACAAAACTAAGTACTATGCTTTCAACCATGTTTCCCACTAGAACTAGGCTTTTTCATTTAGGTTTGTATCGTTATCGCAAATCTACTAGTCTTGCTGAGCCTACCGTCACATTTTTAGTAAGATCGTTTATCACATTTTATCTCTCCATTTCTTTAGCATGCTGTGACAGTCCAACTGATCTACTATCATTTCCTCTTTTATACAACAAAACTCATTTTTGCATTTTTCAATGTTTTTGGCATTTTCAAATTTTTTTAAAATTTTTACTCCCCCTAAAATCAAAATATGTTTCAATTTTGATTTTCTGGGAAAATTTGAAAACGAACTGTACAAGAAATGTGACAACATGATGAGAATCACTTCAATTCTCCATTCTCTTGGCTTAAACAATCAGAACTCCCCCTGACAACAAACTATTTTCCAATAGTGATTTCAAAACATTTAAGTTTATTTTAATCAAAATGTTTTTTTCGGAAAATTAGTTTTGCGTGTCATTTCATAAATTCGGGGATCATTCATCACCTTGTTCTCTTTAACCATATGTAAAGATTTAACATTTCCGATTTAAACAACAATACCACTTGTAGAAAATCAAGTACAACTTAATGTCCCTGATTTACCACATGTACATCGAAATATCACTTTCGTGAATTTCTCAAGAAATGTGCCGATTCCTGCTCCACTCTTACCAATCTGGGAGCTCCGGCAAGTCAGGTTTTTCATTTAAACAGATTCACCCAAGCCTGACTGTCCTTAGGTGATTTTGAATTCTTGTTCAACAATGGTGGAAAATTTGCATCATCCATTGTTAGACTAGAATTCTCATTTTTTACCTCAACACATGGCTCTTCTGGCTTTACCACACCAGATTCATCGCCTGAACGTGGCTTGTCTGACTTTGAAGAGTCAGATTCATTGCCAACAACTGGCTCCTTTGTTTCAGGAGAAACAAATTCATCACCAGGAAGTGAATCCTCCACTTTCTTTGATTTCCCTTTCGTCCTCAGATTTGTATCTGATGAATTCGTTTTGCTAGACTTGTCATTCTTTGGAGAGCAAGACGATTTATTAGAACTGTTATTCACTTTGACGGCTGAATCCGAGGACAAAATCCTTTCGAGATATTCTCTCGCTTTCTTCCTCTTTTTCCTCAGCCTGTCTTTTTGCCCCTGCGAAAGCTTTACTTTCTGTTCTTGAACTTTCTGTTTTTGAACTTTAGGTTCTTGAACTTTCTGTTCTTTGGGCTTTACATTGACTGGTTTCTTTTCCATTTTCTTAGATTCAGCCCTCGATCTTCCATTTGATCTCATTGGGCAATCTCTGGCAATGTGACCTTTGATTTGGCAATTATAGCATCTCCTCGTCTCAAACCACTGATTTTGGCAGTTAACAGCAATATGTCCTCGAACACCACAAGTGTAACATACTCTGTTATCATACCAGTCACCACTTTCAGTCCAAACATTTAGATCATAACACTGTTTGGCTTGGTGATAATCATTTCTCCTCTTGAAAGCTGAATTTGGCTTTGAAGCACTGTGGTCAAACCTGCACCACTTATTACCAACAATTTTTGAGTTTTGATTTTCTAATTTTTGTGATTTTTTATAATGATTGGATGATTGAACTGATGAGCTTTTATTCTTGTATTGACCATTTTCTGAATTTTTAACTTTTTGTTTCTGTTCCACTTTCTTCTTCAAAGGTTTTTGCGTAGAGCGTTCACCCTTTTCAGTCGATTGCAGAACAGTTTCTTGAAATTTTTCTTTTAATTTCAAAAATATTTTCTTTTTCTCATTTTCAGCATCAGACTCTGACTCGTCTGCTGAATAAAACTCCTCATTTTCATCATCAGTTTTCTCATCACAATCTTTAACCTTGACTTTGTCAAAGTATGTGACATTGTCACTTATTGGAACGAAATTGATCGATTTTGGACATGGATAATCTGGTGTTGATGACGAAGTCTCAAAACCTTTCAATTTCTCTTCAAGCTCTTTGATTTTAATCCGAGCTTTTTCAGCTTCATTTTCAAGTCGAATGATTTTCTGAAGATGAGAGTTTATTTCAATCTGTTTTTCAAGATTATTTTTAAAAATAGCAGATTTCTCATCTTCTAAAATCTTCATTTGACTTTGAAAATCTTTTTCAAATTTTAATTTTTCATTTTCAAATTGTTTTTCCTTATCTTTCAAAATCTTGTTTTTCAATGTCAAACTGTTCAAATCACTTAACAGTTTAACATTTTCAGATTTCAGCTTCTCACAATTTTCCTTCATTTCAAGAATCTGTTTATCAGCAGATTTCTTTTCATCCTTCATCACTGAAATCTCTTCAGTCTGTTCTTCTCCCACTTGGACACCTTTACTCTTGCTCTTCTTTAATATTGATTTTCCATTTTGACTTTTCTTCTTCTCAGCATTCATCTCCATCTGTTCTTCAAGTTTCTTATTGAATTGACAAATTGCCAATCCATTGTATTCTCCAGTTCTTTTTAAATCCAAAAGATATGTACCCCATTCTTGTTGAGGTATGGCATTGGCTAATTTATCAACCCATTCATTTGGACTTTTCTTAATACCCTTTTCAGACATTGAACGAACAAGATGGCTATATCTCTCAATGATACTCCTTGTACCTTCTCCTGGACAACCTGAAAACGAGTCAAACTCTTTCTTTAATACATTTATTCTATTAAATGTTTCACTATTCATATTAAAGAAATTTATATCCATGATTCAGAAACCCGTTTATAAAAAACAGTCACTTAAAATGAAATATCAAATTCAAACTAGATCTCCTTTCAAACGAAATGATTCACCTCGTGAAACACCTGAAACCAACAAGCAAACTATCAGTTTAAATGAATTGAATATATGAATGTGTGTATCGTTTGAATCGATCTAAGACTTGTGTCGAAGATTTGTAGACTCGTTTAATGAATTCCTCAAACTGAATGAATGAACTAGATCAAATGGGCCACGAAATATGGGCTTCCAATGGTCCGCAAACAATGAAGTTCACTTGGGCTAACAACAACACAATTTTCCGAAGATATGTAAACCAGTTGAGATGATATAAATGGTCTGTCAAGTCAAATAATTGTTTCTGAAAACATCACATGTGCCGACAAGATTAATTTTTCATAAACTTCTGATTTGACCTCAAACACTTTGATGTATCTGATCACATGCAATTAGCTAGACATGCATACAAAACCCAAAGAACTTCTCAATGGCCGACAACCTCTATTACCCAACTTAATTTGATTGGGCCGGTAGTTTAAAGTCACATGGATTTAATCAAATCAATTAATGTGTTCATAAAACTAATTGGGCCTCACATTACTTGAACTTAATGAACACATGCAAACTGATATATTCACATGGGCGAACCGATTTGTTCACATGCAGCCTTGAACGGACCAAATACCTAATGATATTATCACATGCTATTCTTGAATGAAACAATCATGTGACCAACTGACAACTTCGATTAAAGAATCACACAACTCGATGTACACTTTCACGTGAATTACTGAACCACTTTCAAACGGAAGTCATGTTTCAAACGGGATAGGCCAGTTTCGAACGACAGCTTCAAACGGAAGGATCAGTTTCAAACGGAAGGGTCAGTTTTCAAACGACAACTTCACGTTTTCAAACGGAAGGGTCAGTTTTCAAACGGAACACCAGGACTCGTTCAAACGGAACCCAGTTTTCAGTCCATTTTACCACTTTTACTTCAAGTTTAGATCTGATATTCTCAAGGATTTGTTAAAACTCAGTTTTACACACAATATCAGAAATTCAGTTCATTTTGTCCGTTAAAATGTCCAGAAGTCAAATTTTGTGTAGAAAAACCAACTGATTCAAGTGTATTTACTCATAACTGGCTCTGATACCAATTGTAGGATCGATTTTGACCAAATGAGTCTATATGAGTCGATACACACTATTTGAGTGGCGGAAACACTCAAACAGATTAGAATCAGAAAGAACGGAGTAGAAAATAGAAGTATATCACTTTAACCACGTTTCTGATTGATATTACACTGATTACATCCAAGAATCAAACCGGCAGCACCTCGGTATGATTTTCTAAACTTCTGCCTGTCCGTTTGAAATGAACATACATGACACCTATTTATAGGCCACCTACTACCGTTTGAAACCAACATGACATCTTCAAACGATCATTTCAAACGGACGTAACTTTTTAAATGAACACTTCAAACGGATACCCTCTAAAATACTATATTTCATGTCTGAACTATCCAATTTCATGTGCAACTTTTTCTCTTCTTGTGATGATATATATCATGATGCAATAAATGATGTCACATATATGATGTCATCATCAAGAATGATGACATCACTCTGGTTCAGATCTGCAACGAACCCGAGACTCGATATAAGATGCAGTCTTCAGGCTCTTTCACAATCTGAAACTCGAACGAAGATGAAGTCTACAGACAACTGCACTAACATTAGGATACGTGAGCTTCATCTGATTATCACGTTCCCACGAGAACTTCGGTCCATGTTTTGAGTTCCAACGAACTCTTACGACTGGAATTCGACCATGCTAACTACCCTTGACTTCCTGGTCCATGCTTCGATAGATTCCTTGACAACTGCAAATCGTCGTTAACCTTAGGCTCTAGTAAAAGTATCACATGTGCTTCATCGTACAACCACTGCCTTAGATTCAGAACATAAATGATATCATGCACGTTATCCAATTCGCCGGGTAACTCGAGTTTGAGAGCCACGTCACCGATACCATCCAGAATTCTGACTGTCCCAACATATTGTAGATGAAACTTGCCACACTTCCCAAAAGCGTACCGCACCCTCCCAGGGTGAGATTTTCGATTATGATACGTTCACCTCCAGCGAACTCCCAGTGTTTCCTAAGCTTATCAGCTTTCCTGACGGTCACGCATTGCCGTCAAACAATTTCTGATCTAAGCAATCTTCAAGAGTTTCGAGCACAAGTCCTGGAACTGTGATTAGGTTGTCACTCAACTTAGTCCAACAAAGAGATTGGCATTATTATCCATGCAATGCCTCAAACAGAGTTGTATGCATACTAATACGGTAACGGCTGCAGTAGGGCTCACCCAAAGATAAGTGTCCCTCCCAAATGTTTACTGAAGTCAATCACGCACATGCTCGCAGCATGTCTTCATGTGTCAGGATGGTTCATTACTCTGTCTGGTTTTCCTACAGTGATAAGTAATGCTCATGTCTAGATGTGAGCCAAGGTTGTTGTGTAGTGCCTGTCATAAATCAGGTATAGCTCGAAATCAAAGGTAACAGGAGTTGGCACTTCGTGCCTAAAAGCCATCTCTCCCAGAGGAATATTCACAAGCTGAGAAGACTCATCAGTTTCCTGGAGTGCAAGAGAGTGTACTAGTTACGGGAGACAATCAACGATCACCCAGGTGATAATGTTTCCGTTTTGAGTTTTAGGTAGCCCAGTGACAAAATCCATGGCAGTCTGTTCTCATTTCCGCATGGGTGTTTCCGGTTGCTGACTCGAACCAGAGGGTTTCTGATATTCCACCTTGACTTTCGCACAAGTCAAACGTCGTTCACGTACATTGCTATGTGGACCTTCATGCCCAGTTGTCAGTACCAGATTTATAGATCCTAATATCTCCTATCAGAATCCAGACGACTAGAATAACGAGGCTGGTGTGCTTTGCTCAACGCAAGTTCCCTACGGTTGCCATATAGTGGGATCCACATTCATCCCATGAAGTGGCGAGTATCGTCCACCTTGCTAAAAGTTGCTCCACCATGCCCCGCATGGACCCAGCTTGAAAATTGTCTTCCCTTAATGCTTCAGTTTAAACAGGGTGAATCTGATCGTGTAGGCTAGATTCGATGGTGAGCTGCAAACTTATACGCGCTTAGGTTCCATAGTCGAAATCATTCAAATATTTCATCCAGCGATGCCATCATTTGTTTTGCTCTTCTTCAAAACAAGGGTACACGAGAGGCTCTTGTGATCGGTCTGAGGAGTACATTTGGTACCGTCCAAGTAATGCCTCCAACTTAAATCCAAAGACCACAGTTTCCATCGCAGGTTGTGACTGGTGCTATTTCCCCTTTGTAAATCTGCTACGTAAGTCATCACCTTCTTGTGTTGCATCGGCGTGTAACTGGGTCTCCGATTCAAACCATAACGGTATACCACAAGATCATCAGTACCTTCGAATAAAAGCGATGCTTAGTGCGTTGCAGAGTTGGGTTCCAGAAGCTGAAAAGGCGTTCCCCTATTTTGGTTCCCATGAATTCACAGCTCCCCGCTGTGCTAAAGAGGTTAAAGCTGCGCAATCTTCGAAAATCCTACGATGAATCGGCGATAGTATCTAGCGAACCAAGGTATTGCTGTATCCCCGAAAGAATCTTTGGTACCAATCGGTTTCTAACAGAATAGATCTTAGCGAGATCCACATGTATTCCACTTCGTTGACTTCATGGCCAAAATGTACCTCTCGAATCCAGAAGTTACTTTTAACAAGGCTTCGCGCGTAGTGGCTCCTCCCTCAAGAGCTCTAAAATAAGATACAAATGCCGTCCATGATGTTCCTTTATCCTAGAAAGGATTCAACATGTCCTCAATAAACACGGTCGATTCAGATGATCCATAAAGCTGCTGGTGTGTTGATTAACCCAAAGGTCATGAAATACAAGGTCGCAATGGTCGTACTGCGTTCGATATGCCGTTTCAGGAACATTCTCCTCCTTGGACTTCCATATGATAATTGTTCGCTTGATAGCCAATTCTGGAGTGGGAGCTTGACCCTCGCAACTGGTCAACAGGTTGTCAATACATGGTCGAGGCAAACGGTTCTTGACTGTCACTTTGTTAAGTTCTCGATAATCAGTACACATGTCCAACGATAAGACTTATCTTCGCGGATATAACTGGGGCTCCCCAACGCGAAAAGAGCTAGGTCCGACAAAACTCCTGTTCAACAGTTCCTGTAGTTGATTGGACAACTCTTGCAACCCTCCTGGTGCAAGACAGTAAGGAGTACGAGTAATCAGGGCTGTCTTTGGCATGAGATCAAACTGAGATTCTGCCTAAAAATTGTGGAAGTAAACCTGAAAGTTCCTCGAATAGCACACTGAGAGGAGTTACGAACTATTGGTGGATCCCCGATCCTATTTTCCTTAGCCTTACCATCAGAAACGGTAGCTGACATAGCGGGGTAATCCCTCCGTAGACACTTCTGGGCCTTCATTGCTGGAATGGCGCTAACCCTTGCACCACTCTGACGCTTTAGAACAGACAACGATCCTCCACTAGGGAGAAGGATACGCAAAATCTTCTCCTCACAGGGTATATCTACGCGATCTCTGGATAACCAATCCACACTAACTACTGCATCAAGACCATCAAGGGTAGTAGTAGGAAGGTCAATATCGAACACTTATCCCACGAGGTCGAGTTTGCATCCCAACAAACAGATGAAGTTCCATTTGTCTTGTCATCAGCCGATTCCACAACAGGTTCGGTTTCAAGAAGCATCAGGGTTAAATAGAACAGAGACGAAGCGATTCGTTACCAAGAACGTGTAGGCCACCATGTTGTTATAATCCTGGCGTCGCCCACGCCAATCCTAAATGCCCCTCCATGAGCATCATTTCCCGTGTTGTTGTACTCGTTGCGAGGATTTCCAGTACTGCCGCTGTTCTCTTGGTTGTTATCGTTTTGATTTAGCAACGGCCACTCCATGTCGTAGGTACCTTCATTTCCATATTGTTGGTTACCATTGCAAGTACCTTGATGTTGCCGTGACTGTTGCCTCTAATGCTGTTGTTTGAAACGGAGCTCTATGATCTTTCACCGGCAGGGTCCATCTTTTCACGTTCCATGGTACGTGCTAAGGCACTACTCACTGTGCGGGAAGTTTCACATTCCACTCCATAGTCAATTGACATCGCTCACGTCCCGCTTGATTCATAAGAGTTGACTCCCATAAGTCGCTGTCTAGGGTTATGGATTCGGTTGAAGTTAATCTGCTGGTGTTTGTTGCCGGTAATCAGGGTCATCCTAATACTGGGGTCGGCAAGGTGCTACGCTTATCTTCTTGTCCTTTGATCTTGCATGTCGATTGAGTAATACACGGTATGCTGCTAGGGTGTTGCAGAAGTGATCGCACTTCGGGAGCTAAGACGTCAGTACATTGAGTTCCAACAAACAAAGAAGAGTGTGAGAGGTATAGACCAATCATTGATGTTGCAACATCCAACTCAGGGACGTTCGTACAAGCACCTAACATTCTACACAGTTCGCTAGGCGTTCCGATGGGTGTTCAGGTAATACTCGATAGCATCGAGATTCGAAAGGTTTCAGAGGGAAATGAAAAGATCACATTTGAGTAGGAGACAATCATTACTATGACTCCTATAAATTTGTTACGTTTCTCATTGATCAAACAACAGAACAGAACCCCCTTTTCCACTTGTTAAGCCTCGCTGGGACTCGCATGCACCCCACATTATTATTATGTGTGCACCCACAATAATATTGTGATTTGCATGCTCATCTCAGCTCCTCCTAACTCATGTCAAATAGTTCCTCAAACTCGAGTAGCAAACAAAGAACATCACAAAACGTGAGTCGTGAATGTCTAGGGAAACACCACACTATCAATCACATAACGCATGCAAGTAATACATGAATTCATACTATTGTGCTAAATGTGCAATCCCATGCAATTTCATATGTAAGTGTTCACTAGTTATGCAGTACAATGAGTAAACAAGAGACGAACCTTGCAGTCTGAAGCTAAGTGTCATGGTCGTATTCAGAACTTGTTCGGTTATAGTCTGGTTTTATAAAAACGTTTTAAAACCAAGTTCACTATAACCAGTGGCTCTAATACCAAACTGTCACACCCCCAAAATACCACTTGCGGAAAACACTGCGGGCGTTTGACGTACCAGGATCTTAGCCACCAATCACACTGAACTCATAAATATATTTAAATAAAGCTTTCATTCATTAACATAAAGTATTACAAAATGTTACATATAATTCATTGTACACAGCAGAAGCATAACTCATTTGTGAAGTGTTTCATAAACCATGCGTAAGTAACCCATTAGACTTGTGTTGCGATTCCACGTATCTCGACTCATGACCACTCCAGCCTTCTAGACAGCAAGTTCCATGATATAACCCTACAAACCTGCAAGCATGCAGACAAGTGTGTCAGACGACGCTGGTGAATTCAAAGTTTTGTTAACGCGTTTAGTTACCAGTTTGAGTATAAGATAATTCGATGATTTGATGTTGTTATTAACTCGACTACCGCATATGGCTCTAGATTTATTTGCCCAAACCCCAATGCTCTATCACACATTGGTCAAGTGGTTATGGTAATTAGTTCACGACCGTCCTCCCCGGTACGGTGTGAGGGTGCCAAACCTAATAGCGCTATCAACTAATAACCTCGTTGCCTCCCCGGAAACTAATCGGTAGATGTAAGGGGACTTATCGATAGAAATGAGTGTAATAACCAACATCCCAATAACCCGACGTTCCTCCCCGGAATGATTACCAGATGTCCCTCCCCGGGACGCATGCTTGGAAAAAAGAGCAGTGAACTCACCTTAGATTTGCTCGGTATTTAACAAGTTACTTTACCCGTTCCAAGTTGGTCAACCAAACCCTACCGTGGTTACCAAAGACAATCAGTATAATATTCACACATATCACATATTTAACGTACACGTTGCACAAGTAGTAGACAAGTAAGACACACGTCCTTATTTGCATCGTAACTGTTAAACATACAATCCGTTGATCATATAACAAGTGTAGGGGTTTTACATGCAAATAAATCACTTAGCAGTACATGTGTTTTCACAGTTCACAGACATAGAAAAGACCCTCGTATATCACATAATAGATTACTCAATCCATACAGGTCCACACTTATGTGCATGTCACTTTGTGGCATTTATCAAGTAATTTAGTTATTCACAAAGGTTAATTCAAGTTCTTCATTCCTAACTGTAGTTGCTAACATGTATCAATTGTATAACCAACACATTCACCATCATAGGTATCAAGGATTATTTGAAACTCTATGTCATGAACAAATGAATTTCTCTGACAAATGCTTGATTCATACGAGTTCAAACAAAACATCATATCACATTGGGCCGAACAACATATCACATGCAAACTAATAATGTTTTGGGCCGACAAGATCACGTGGGCTTGACACAAATGACTTATTTGAACTGCATGTTATGTAATTGGACCGCTCATACTGTTGCAGTAGAATGTGATTGGGCCACTAAGCTGTCACCAGTTGAATGTGTTTAAAATGTGCAAAGTATCGGTTGGGCGAAAGACCACGCGACAAACCACCATTCTTTGTCAAAACCAGCTTGCGACGAAACATCATTAAGGTGACGAAACATGTAGGTGACGAAACATGTAGGTGTTTCGTCGGCATATAGATGACGAATCATTAAGGTGACGAAACATGTAGGTGTTTTGTCGACTGGGTAACTTTGTGGGAAGGGTCTTTCGTCGCTGCTGGATTTGGCGAAATACCCTGCTCTTCGCCGAATCCCAGCAAATCAGTTATGGTTTTCCCACAAACCCTAATTATCCATTAACAGTCTCATCAACAACAATCATTCCAATCATCATTTAGTTTATTCTAATTACATAATCATCATCACAGTCAATCAACTAAACGAATCTGACATTCATCATATTCATGTGATCATTAACGTGGTAAGACTTACCATTCAGATCCGAGTTTCACATAAACAACCTGTTGCATCGCACATACATCATCAACATTAAAAACAGAACATTCAAACTCGAAATCCTTAACTTCCCTACTAACCAGATTAAATTGAATAAAATCAAGTTCACACATAACAAGTTGTTCACGTTTTATAAAATACATGCACACAATACTGTTAATCAAATTCACACATAACAAGATCAAATAATTGAGAATTAATACAAATATGAATTCACTAACCAAAAGCTCGATCAAATGGGATGATGCCTCGAGGGGGTCCACTACCGTCGCGGTTCAAGAGAGAGGTAGGGTTTTTGTTTTCTAAAACAGTTAAGTCACAAAAGAATACTTATAGCTCTCGGGCTCGTACTGGGCCATACATGGATTGGGCCGAAGACCATGACGAAAGATATATTTCGTCGGCCCACAAAGGTGACGAAAGACATGATTCGTCGTGGGCTTTTTGGGCGATGAAGGACATGTCGACGAAAGTCTTATACAAGAGATTACCAACCTAACAATTCTTAATTTATTCACAAACAACACTATATCCTGACAGTTCAACAGTTCATCAAATATGCATCAACAGTTAATCAAATATGCATCAGTTACAACACAAACAATTATGAGAAGGTAGTGTGAAACAAGTAACGTGTCGAGGAAGGACCTCGAAAACTCGGGTTGTCACATATAATAACAACGCCATATATAATAAAAACGCCAGACAGCCAAATGCTTGTTAAAACGCTATCATGCTGTAAAACGCCCCAAAAACTCCCAAAATATAATAAAATTACTTTGGACAAGTATTATAAAAAACCCAAAAAAAAAAAAAAAAAAAAAAACCAAAATTGAAAAGGTAACTAGAAACAGTAACTACAAAACAGTAAAACTGAAGAGACGGAAAATTTATTATATTAGAATCTAAAACGCCAAACTTGAAAGATGGGACGTGTTACAGACTTTAGAGATAAAGCTTATCAAAAACACTAATTACAAACAGTAACTGAAACGACGAATACTTTATTATAATAATGCACCGCCTAACCTACACGCCAAAAGACATCCTATAAAATGATACCTCTCAGCAACTTTCATTTGATTAAATCGAAAAAACAAACTCCAATACTACTAAATACCACTCACTATAAAACGCCAAAAAATTAAAAATTCAAAGATGTCTAATATGCTTTCTTGGATATTCAATATTGTTCTTCGTAAAGGTTCAGTGAATGGATTGTTAAGTGAGGGGAGTAACTCAGTAAGATTTTGCTGCATGAGATTGACAAATCTTCAAGAAAAAGATACTAATGACAGTCATATGTCATTTTGTGTTCTTTGTTCTTGAAGAAGACTTGGATGAGGAAAAGAGATCAATGACACTGAAGAGTGGGATGATTATAAAGATGAAGATCAAGTTGAAGATCAAAGTGAAAAACCCACCCACACGTCATAGATCTATGTCCCCAAAGATCCATAAAAGTCACTTCAACAGACGAACATGCAAAATAATCAAACTGATGGGTTTGTTAAGTTTTACATAAAACGCCATATATTGACAGTTCTTGTAGTATTAAAGAAGAGAGAGACTGATGACAGTGAAGATTTTGAAGAGAGATCCGATTAGGATTTTTAATTTATTTTTTTTCGCTTCTATTTTTTTCCTGTGGTTGTAATATAATTTTCCGATTGTAAAACGCCAATATACTACAAACGCCAAAACGTATATAAAAAATAATAGAACAATGGGCCATCTTGTCTAAAACGCCTTTGAATCTAAGAACAAACAATGGGGCGTCATCCTAAAAAGTCCTGACCATACTTAGTATGGATGAAGCCATTCAGAGAGATATTCTGACCACCTTGGGGTTCCAATGGCATACGATTTGAAAAAAACCATAAAACGCCATAAACGCCAAAATGTTAATACAATGAAACCATTAAAACGCCATATAATTATTGAATCTGGTTAACACCAAAAAATCTTAAACCCCAAAATTAAATCAATATTGTGAAAAGCAGAATTGGAAAAGCGGAAGATAAAATGACAAAAAAACCCATACGCCCTAATTATATCGCGTGCCACGTGTTGGCCCAGAATGCGTTCTCACCGTTCTCACACTTTTGGGCATTTTCTCCTGATCCCATTTCTCTCTCTCTATATATATATATATATATATATATATGATCAAGAACAAGGGAAAACAACTTCGAGTTGTGAGAACTTAGCGAACTCGGTTTTCCCGTGCGAGTTTTGCCCCAATTTTTTTCACACACCTAGATTAAAATGTTTAGAAAGACTGTCGTAAAAAAAATTTGAAGTGGTGTTTTTCGGCCCCTTACAACAGCTGTAAAAAGCTTATTACATAAACATGACATCACTTTTTACAGTATTTACGGCTACCGTAAATGAAAAAAAAAGTTTTTTTGGAAAAGTTGGTTTATTAGGATTTTTAGTAAAAACTTTTTAGAAAAAAACCTTTTGTAAGGCCGAGTTGTCTAAGTTCTCACAACTCGTATTAGTTTTCCTTTTACCATATATATATATATATATATATATATATATATATATATATATATATATATATATATATATAGTAGAAGGATCCGTTAGGAACCACCCTTTATTGCGAGAACCGTGAGAACCAAGTGTGAACACAACCAAAAAATACCTAAAAAAAATCAAAAAACACTTAAAAATTTTTTTTTACTATTTTTTATAAAAAAAAATCGCTATATTTCGTCACAAAAAAATTTCGAGTAACAATTATCCATGCACATGTGCATATGTATCGTTTCTTTGAAAAATTCCGTAATACATTACTAACATCAGACAATTGCACTTTCATTTACACTACCATTCATAATACACTACTTTTTACATTAACAATATTAGAAATGCACATGTGCATCTATATGTATGAACTTGTTATAACATTAACAACACTATAAATGCACATGTGCATCTGTATGTATGAACATGTTATAACGTATTTTGGTTCATCACTTTGAATACACTTTCCCTTTCATCTATCATACCATCCATAATACACTACCATTACCTCCTACCATTCGTGATACAATACCATTACCTCCTACCATCCATAATACAATACCATTACCAATATTTCACTTTATTACATGTACATCAACACCCTTTATACCATCCAAACAACATATTACATCATCAAGTGACAAATATAATCAAACCATCAACCACTAGATATAACTAACCAAAAAACATGTATATGGGCCTACTCATCATTTAAAATCACAAACTTTTTGTACCAAAAACACGTTATATCATGGTTATACATAATGATTCACATGTGCATTTTTTATATTGGTAATGTAAAAAGTAGTGTATTGCATATGGTAATGTAAATGAAAGTGCATTTGTTTACTACTGGTAATATATTACGAATTTGTCCAAGAAATGATACATATGCACATGTGCATTCATAACTGTTACTCGAAAAAAAAGTTTTTTTTGGTAACGAAATATAGCGATTTTTATTAGAAAAATAAAAAAAAATTGTGTGTTTTTTGGATTTTTTTAGGTATTTTTTGTGTTCACATTGGTTCTCGCGGTTCTCACAATAAGGGTGGTTCTCAAATGAACCTTACCACACACACACACACACACACACACACACACACACACATATATATATATATATATATATATAGCCAGGATCATTTCAGAACCATAAATATTTACAGAACTCCCAGAACTCCCAGAACTCTTAATAAACAATCTTTTTATTTATATATTTTTATGTTTATGATAATTTTATCTTTTATTATGTGTATTTTTACGATTACATACATGTTAAGAGTAATTTTATCATTTTTATATATAATTTTATAATTACACATATGTAAACTAGTTTTTTTACTTATATGTAACTAGTTATGACACACACATATATATATATATATATATATATATATATATATATATATAATTTTGGCAATTAAACATATGTAAACTACTTTTAGCATGTATGTAATCAAAGAAATACATATAATAGATGATAAAAAAAGATCCCGAATACAAAAACTTATATATAAAATGATTGTTTATTAGGAGTTCTGAAAGTTCTATAGTTATTTAGAGTTCTGAAATGAACTCAACCCTATATATATATGTAAAATTTCTTAAAAACAGAAAAAGTAATTTTTTTACAAAAATAATCTTTTTATTAAAGTTTTTTACACACCATTATATGCAAAAGGAGTAAACTGCCATTTTAGTCCCTGAGGTTTGGTCCAAATTGCCATTTTAGTCCAAATAGTTTTTTTTTCCTCTGGGTCCCTAACTTTTCCATTTTCTTGCCATTTTGATCACATTGCTTAAGGCATAACTGTTGTGTAGTGATAACCAGGGGTAGTCTACAACATAATTTATAAACCTCATAATAGTTTAATGCCAAAAATATCCCTGATTATAACTGATTTTTAGACTAAGTTGGGCAATGTGATCAAAATGGCAAGAAAAAGGAAAAGTCAGGGACCTAGAGGAGAAAAAAAAACTATTTGGATTAAAATGACAATTTGGACAAAAACTCAGGGACTAAAATAGTAATTTACTCTATGCAAAAGCTATATAGTGTGTGTGAGGTTCAGTGGAGAAACGGTGAATTTAATATGTTAAATATATCTTAAAAGAGGCTAAATAAGGTTCTTTTTGAAGCTTTCGCATATAAAGGCGTGTAAAAAAAATTCAATAAAAGATTATTTTTGTAAATTTTTTTTACCTTTTTTTACTGTTTTTAAGAATTTTTAATTATTTTTTATTTTTGAATTTTTTTTATTAAAAAGGCTTCTACTTGTATTTATATAATTTTTAACATGTTAACTTCATGGTTTCCCGATTCGTTACTTTTTTAGTGTTACCCAACGAACCTTCCCATATATATATATATATATTCGGATCAAGAGAAAACTCCTACGAGTAGTGAGAACTTAGAGAACTCTGACTTTCCATGCGAGTTTTGCCCCCATTTTTTTCACACCCACTAGATTAAAATGTTACAAACACGACAGTAAAAAAACGAAGTTTCGTTTTCAGCCTATTACAACTACAGTAAAAAGCTATTGACTACAACAACTGTTAAGTGTTTTTATGGGTGGTGTAAATCAACAAAAAACAATTTTTTATTTTTTTTGGAAAATTTTATTTTTTGGGATTTTTGGTAAGAAAAGTTTTGAAAAACCTTTCGTAAGATCGAGTTCTCTAAGTTCTCACAACTCGTAAGAGTTTTTATTTTACCCTAACCCTATATATATATATATATATAGTGGAGGGTTCAAATGAGAAGATTTTTTTTGTAAGAAGAAAAAAGAAGAAGTTTCAACCAATAAAAATGTTTCATTTTACTTCATTTAATATTTGTATTTAATTTTAATATAAGGGTATATTGGTAAACTTACATAAATCATTAATTTTGTATTCTTCCCCTTTAATAACTAGCTAAATTAAATTTGTAACTCCTTTTCAAAATAAATATTTTTTCAAAATAAAAAAAAAATAACTTAATTTAAAGTGTAGAATAAATTACTAGTTGTGTAGGATAAATTACGAGTTGTGTAGTATATATATATATATTTTGAGGTGTGTAGGATAAATTTCGAGAGTTTAGGATAAAATTCTATAATGTGTAGGGTATATGTAGGAAAATTTTGATATGTGTAGGTTTTGTAGATTATATGTAGGATAATTAATGATTAGTTGACTAATTAATTAAAGAGAGAAAAATTAACGATATGAGTTATAAATGAAATAGCATTTTACTAATATGCCCTTTCTTCTTTTTCTTCTCACATTAAATTTCTTCTCAAATGAACCTTCCCCTATATATATATATATATATATATATATATATATATATATATAGGTAGAGGATCCTGTACATTAATCTAAAGGTGTGAGAATGGTGAGAAATATTGTGGTGATGACAGGTGTCCTAAATCTAAATTAATTCGAAAGGGTAAACAATTAATTTTCTTATTGATTTAATTAATTGATAACATTCCATAACCGCCACCCTTAATTATAGGAATACGAATTAAGAATTAATCTACGAATTTGTGTCATCTCGTTCAGAACTGTATAGTGTTATATATTTTTATATAGTGTTACATAGTGTTATATGGTGGTTTATGGTGTTACATAGTGTTATACGGTGTTATATGGTGTTATACAGTGTTATATGATGGATGTATACTTTTATATATCTTGTAGCAGTTACATATTTTCTGGATTTTTTAGAATGTTCGAATTTTAGAATAAGTTTGAAACTGAATCGCTAGAATTTAGAAGTGAATCGCTAGAATTTAGGAGAGGTTACATAATTTGAAACATATACAAACACACTATTACCCTTACAATTTTCAAATCAGTCCAAATAATTAAAACACAATTTATAATTTGGTTCCTACTGATCTCAACCATTAGATCAAAGATCTAATGGTTTAAAACACATCTCACACTTCTCATACTTTTGAATTAATGTACACTATCCCTATATATATATATATATATAGGGAAAGGTTCAAATGAAAACCACTATTTATTGTGAAAACTCGAAAACTAATTAAAAAAGCCAAAAAAACATACCAAATATTTTTTTTATTTGCATACCAATTTTCGCAGCTTTTTATATATATAAAAAAATTTGTAGTGCACATGTGTATGTGTACTACAACAATTTTTTTTTTTTTGAAAAGTATTTTTTTTATATAAAAAAACCTGTGATTTTTATAAAAAAAATTTTGTGTGTTTTTTAGGCTTTTTTTAGTTAGTTTTCGAGTTTTCACAATAAAAGTGGTTTTCATTTGAACCTTCATATATATATATATATATGTATATATATATATATAGGGAGAAGATCATGCGAGAACCACCTCTTATTGCGAGAACCGCGAGAACCAATGTGAACACAACCAAAATTGCCTAAAAATAGCTAAAAATCACAAAAAAAAATTTTTTTTTAATATTTTTTATAAAAAAATCGCTACTTTTCGAATCAAAAAAAAAATTAATTTTTTTTTTTTTTGCTTCTAAAAGTAGCGATTTTAACATAAAAAATATTAAAAAAAAATTTAGATTTTTTTTTTATTTTTTAGATTTTTTAAGGTTTTTTGGGGGTTTAGTTTTTAGCATTTTAGCTGGGGGGTGGGGTGGGGGGGGGTTTAGGTTTTTCAGGGGTGGTGGAGGGGGGTTTAGGTTTTTTTTTTTGGGGGGGGGGGGGTGGGGGTTAGGTTTTTTTAGCTATTTTAGGTTGTGTTCACATTGGTTCTCGCGGTTCTCACAATAAAGGTGGTTCTCGCATGAGCTCCTCCCTATATATGTATATATATATATATATATGTATATATATATATATATATGTATATATATATATATATATATATATATATATATATATATATATATATATTGTATGTAGGATCTTTTTGTCATCTATTATATGTATTTTTATGATTGCATATATGTTAAAAGTAGTTTCCATATGTTTAATAGCCAAATTATATATATGTGTAATAACTAATTACATATATGAAAAAAAAAACTAGTTTACATATGTGTAATTATAAATTTACATATAAAAATAAAATAAAATTACTCTTAACATGTTTTGTAATCATAAAAATACACATAATAAATGATAAAATTATTCTAAACATAAAAATATATAAATAAAAAAATTGTTTATTAGGAGTTCTGTAAATAGTTATGGTTCTGAAATGATCCTTACCTTGTGTGTGTGTGTGTGTATACAGGGAGGGTTCAAGCGAAAACTCCTTTTTTTGTGAAAACTTGAAAACTAACTAAAAAAACCTAAAAAACATACCAATTTTCTTTACAATTTTTTTATAAATTTTCGCTACTTTTTATATATAAAAAAACTTAAAAAAATTGTAGTGCACATGTACAGTATAAGTTTTTTTTTTTTTTGAAAAAAAGTTTTTTATATATAAAAAGTAGCGAAAATTTGTAAAAAAAAAATTGTATGTTTTTTAGACATTTTTTGTTAGTTTTCGGGTTTTCACTCTAATTACCGGTTTTTTATACATAAAAAGTAGAGGAAATTTGTAAAAAAAAAATTGGTGTGTTTTTTAAGTTTTTTTGGAGTTTTTAAGTTCTCGCAATAAAAGGAGTTTTCGCTTGAACCCGAAAACTCCTTTTATCGCGAAAACTCAATTAGCCTACTACTACTTCTCACACGATCCCAACCATATATATATATAAAAGTTGTGTAGGTTCAGATCTCAGAAGTAGAACATGTTTTTTTCGATGAGTGTGCATTCATTGTTAAAAAATAACAAATTTAAATTAAATTATTATAAAACATTGCCGACCGAACATCGGTACCTGTATGGTATTATCAGAGTCAGTATCGGTATTTGTTTTCTGGAATTCGATGGATGTAAAACATGTATCCATATCCTTTGGTATATCAAGATTTTATATTTTTGGTTACCCGAGAAAACTTTTATGCGATTAAAATTGTAGATTTGTAGATAAACTTTTTTATTTTATTTTGTAGTACACATATTTTTTTACTGAACCAATTCGAACATCAATACTGATATTCATTTTTATGATTTTTTTATCGAGACTAGTACCGATATGTTTATAGTTTTGATCGACGTAAAACACGTTTCCATGTCTTTATTCTTGGATTACTAGAAATTACTTTTGTGTAAACTAGGTTAGAACCCCGTGTATTACACGTGTTGAATAAATGCAATTGTATATACCAAATAATAAAAAAAATATATCTTTAAAAATCTCGTTTATTACTCGCGTTGAATAAATGCATTTTTATATACCAAATAATAAAACAATATATATTTAAAAATCTCGTTTATTAAGTTGGTTGAATAAATGTAATTTTATATACTAAATAATAAAAAAAAAGTTATATCTTTAAGAACCCCGTGTATTGTACGGGTTGAGTAAATTTAATTTTATATATTAAATAATAAAAAAGTTACATTTTTAAGAACCTCGTCGAGCTGAGGAGCGAGACTAAGTTCGACTGTTAGGGAGACTAAAGCGGGAGGCTGTATTATACGGGGTTGAACACATGTAATTTTATATACTACATAATAAAAAAAGTTAAACATAGTGATTACCGTATTTGAGTTGAGAATTGAACACGAAAATATAAGTATAGAACCAATAAACACCTTTTAAACATTTTTGAAATAGGTTCTACCCTTAACTATTTTAGTTTAATAAAATAAATAAATCATTTAAATTAACTGAGTTAGGGCTCAAGGACATAACTTGCAAGGGTTTGCAAACATCGAGTACGTTTTCTGTAATTATTGAAGACAAAGGACACAGTTTGCAATAAGTGACATACATAAATGACGATTTTTGTAATTTACTCTATTTTAAAATATTATATATATTATCTTGTATATGAATTGTTTAAATTTATATTAAATTTAACTGTATAATTCTCTTTTAGTTGATGTTAATTATCTATAAAAATAGACGGCTTCAATGAATGACACGTGTTCAAAACTTGTTTTCTTTTATTATAGTAGATAGATATTTATATGTTTTCCCCGCATCACGTCACAAAGTATATTTAAATGCAAAATGGGCTCTGTTGATGCAACAAATAATAGACCAAGGATAGTAGTTGGGCTAGTTAGGCAAAAGGGTTGAGGGGTTCAGCTTTGCCTAACGCAGGTCGTGGGGTCCTCCCACGTTTGCAAGACGTGGAAGGAGGTTCATTAGTTTATTTTTATTGTTTGCTAAAGATCCTCCTCTAAAATGTGTTCGGATTCGGATGAAATAGCAAACAGAATGTGTGTGTTGGATGTGAAAGGGAGTAACTCGCATGAAGCAAGTACTCGGAGTGAATGACCAGAGATTTCAGGAATCAGGGCTGGCCAGGAATGTCCTGCTTAGTAAATGAAGTGTCTAATATATAGGAGAAGACATTTCCCAAAGAGGAATGCATTTGACTAGTGACCATGCTTGCAGTGAGGGGCTTACCCTTTCCGGGGTTGAAGCCTTTTGACCCCTGGATAATAGAGTGTGTTCTGAGGACCTGCATTGCTTTTGCGGCTGGCGAGTTGGTGAAGTAATCCAGAGACATGACTACTTACTGTTCCGTGTTACTTTATCTCAACTTCCCAGGTTTTTAACCTTTGAACCATTTTGCCTTATGAGCATTTACGTATTTAAGTCGTTTATATTTGGTCTTGGGCTACCCCCGTCATCAGCCCCCCAAGTCAGAGGTTTTTGGGAAATGAGCTCAAAGACTTCTGACTTTTATACGTGTATTTTACTGCCCAAAGGCTTCGAGGGTTCAAAGGTTGGAAGGTTGAAAACGGTTGAGGTTTTTGAATTTCAGAATTTGACAAGACAGTTGACAAGACTTGTGGCAGTTTGTCAGGCGGCGGCTTTTAATTCTATCCCTTAGTTATTACTTTTTATCTCATTTATTTACACATATTTTATCAGAAGAACATTACTTGCCCTCTTTTTCTTCAAGTTTTTTCCCTTTATCAAATCAGGTTAGTTTTCTTTGCTTATTTTCTGTTTAATTTCTCATATCATGGGTGCTCGTAAGGATATGGCAAAGTCGTTTTCTCGAATGACTCAAGAGGAAGTTGATTTGTTTTGTATGGAATGGGGGATAGGGACAAAGTTTAAACCGGTTGCACCGGCTTGTGATAAATCTGTCAATGAATGACCTCCTGGTTCGATTGCTTTATATTGTCGGCATTTTGAGTTTTCCAATCTTCGTCACCCGTTTTCAAACTTTGTTTTGAATATTCTGGAATACTATCGAGTGTCTTTTGGTCAGATTCACCCCCTTGGCATGGCTAGGGTTTTACATTTTGAAATTTTGTGTCGGTCCTCCGGGTATGACCCATCTCTGTTGTCCTTCCGCCGCTTCTTCCGGCTTGCTAAGAATGGTGATTGGTTTACCTTAGAGACCACTCAAGTTGATACCTGTTTGATTTCGTCCATGGTTTCTACACTTGGGGTCTGGAAGGACCGGTTTTTCTGGGTGTCCGAGGAGATTGTTCCTTTCAAACTTGTTTGGAGACATCCGGATGCCGTTCTGAACGAACCTGAGCCTTCTGCGTCTGATATAAATACTCGATTTTTAGAAACTCTTAGGGAGTGCTCTTCAAGGCTTCGTCCCTTTTCGGAGCATTTATTGGTGTTATTGGGTCTTAGTAAATTGTAGGAAAAACGTGATCGAGACCCGGTGCTCATGAGAGATGAGAAGGGTATGCATTTGTTCTTCTCGTGCTTTTGTGTTCCTATTTCTGTGTTTGCTCATGTGTTTTTTGTTTGTTTTGCAGTTATGTCTGCACTTGACTTTATCAAAAGTGATGACACCTCTGACGTTGCCTTTGATGATGCTGCTGCTACTCCGGGTGAGGATGCGGTTGTTAGGGGTTCTGATTATAGGTTCGAGGGTTCTGGTTATGTAAATGTCCCAAATGTTAAAGGCTTTACCAAGACTACTGCTTCCAAGGTTTCCACTTATCGTTCCCAACGCTATCTGAAAGGTGTTGATCAGCCATCTGGTTCGGAGGCTGTTGATATCAGTGATGATATTGAAGTATCGGCAGAGCAGACCATTGATGTTGGCAAGGGTAAGGATAAGGAGTTAATTGTTTCAAGCAAAAAGAAGAAGTTAGTTAAGAAAGGTACCCCTCCTATCATTCAGGGTCCGTCAGTCAAAAACGTTGAGAGCTTCGAAGGTTCAGAGGGTGAAGAGGTTTATGTACCCAACTGGGGGGTTAAAGTTGGAGATAGTTTTAAAGATCCAGCTGTTTGTGCTGAAGCCTTAGCTCATTTTGCTCCTCCTGGTGTTCGGGACGCCATTTCAGAGATGGAGGCTGATCATCTTATTTCTAGGATGATGCTCAGTTCCAACAACCTTTCAGCCCTGTTGGCTGAAGGTGTTACTCGGTTTGCCAAAGGTATGCAGGAATACGAGGAAGCCTCCAAGAAGAAGGAAAAAATGAAGGCTTCAATTGCTGCAATGAAGAAGGAGATTGATGGTTTTGCTGAGAAAGAGCTGGCTTGGGCCAAGAAAGTGGGTGAGTTGACAAAAAGACACGAGATTGAGATGGGTGATCTCAAAAAGAGTTTTGAGGCTGACCGATTAAAGCTGAAATCTGATAGAGAGGCCTTGGTTGTTCAACAGAAGGCTTTTGATGAGGAAAAAGATGGTTTGAAAACTTTGGTTGCCCAAGCCACTGGGGATAACCAGTGGCTTATTGAGCAGGGTTTTCATTAGGTTGTTACCTATCTTCTTCACTCTAAAGAGTTTAACTCTGCTCTTGGTGAAGTTTACACTAAACTGCTCAATCTGGGAAAACATCAAGGTCTTATTGCGGGTTATAAGCTTCACGAGTCTGGCCATCCTTTAGAAAAATCTCCCTTGTACCGTCCCGAGGCTTCCGATATCTTCAAGAGTTCCGTTGAGCAAATGGAGAGGTTAACATACCCGTATATGAGCCAGGTTGCTTCTTGTTATGGTAAGCCTCTTTCCGTCTTGCAGGAACTGAAACCGGATGGTCTGAAAGAGAAGGTATGTGTTGAAGTGCTTAGTTCTCTTTCGAGGAAACGTTCCTACTCAGGAGATAGCGAAGATACCTTTCCTGGAGAACCTGATGCTCCTGAGGATGCCAACTTGGAGGGTTCAGCTGTTGGTGATGAGGGTCCAAAGGCTAAGAAGGTTAAGAGGACTAAGAAGGCTAAAGGTAACAGTTCTGGGGCTTCTAAGCCTTCTGCTGATGCATGATATTCGTAGCTTTCTTAGCACTTTAAAACAATTTATGGTTTGTAATGTTAACTTTAAACAATATTAGGTTTTGCAGGAACCCCTAAGGTTCTTGTTATGTGGTTGTGCTTTTAGGCCTGTACGGTCGTTTGAACAATATCCAAACTTGCAAGTCATTAGGACTTGTTTTAACTTGTGTTTGAATGGTTGAAAGTCTTTCATGGCTTTCTTTGTTATGATATTACGTTTAACTATTTTCTTTGTGCTGTGTTTTTATACTTGTGCCTATTTCGTTAAGGCAGCTTGGTTGGCTTCAAGCTCTTAAGCTTTTTGGCTTATCCGTAGGTAGGTTGAAGCCTTTAATGGTTTTGAGTTGTCACATATGTGGCTTGAAGCTTTGAAGGCTTCTTAGTTTTGTAACTTGACTTGGTTTGTATTTTAAGTTTTTCTAACTCTTTGTTCAAGTTGTTGTACTATTCTTCGAGTTGCATCTTTTTCTTGTAACTTTTGTCTTTGTCAAGTTTGCGTTGCCTTTATGTTTTTTATACCTTAAAGGGTTCAGTGCTGCAGTCACTTAGCCTTGGTATTTTTAACAAGAAGACATTGCACCTATCCTATTTATTTTCTTGTTTTTGTTTGATTTCGTAAGCCTGTTTGATTATTCTTCTGAGGCTTAAGGAACATTTGGTGTAGGCTGTTCAAACCCGTCTATGAGACAACTTTGTTTTTGATAATAAGTCTCATGGAGTCGTATTGATTTAGGAACTCACCCCTTATATAGGTTCATTCAATCCTTGAACCTATTGAGCGATGTGGCCTGGGAGTTCATCCCCTTACATGGCCCTTGCCTTGAAGTTTTTTGCTAGGTTCTCAGCCTGATCTTAGGATAGCAAGACAAGTTTGATAAAACAACTTCATTCATTCAATAGATACTTGTTCGTACAAAAGGTTTTCGTAGTGTCGTTCTCAAAATACAACTTGTGAAATACAAACCAATCTTTCCTATTTAGACATGGAACCTTTTCAAGGTCTTTCCATTCCAATGCCTTGGAAGCCTTTTACCCTCTGAGTCTGCTAGCTTGTAAGATCCACCCTTATGTGCTTCAAGGATGGTGTATGGACCTTCCCATTTTGGGCCAAGCTTTCCTTGATTTTCCTTTTTACTAGCTTCATTGTTTCTAAGCACCAGGTCTCCAGGCTTGAAACGTTCATTCTTGACTCTCTTGTTGTTGTAGGCTTCCATTTGTTGCTTGTACTTGGCTTCTTGAATTGCAGCTTGGTCTCGTGCTTCTTCTAGGAGTTGTAAGTTCAACATGGTCTCTCTTTGGTTTGTTTCGGGATCCATGTTGACGATTCATTGTGTTACAACTCCCACTTCGGCCGGGATCACAGCCTCGGATCCAAATACTGTGACAACCCGCACTAAATCAGGTATCCGTCCAACTTAATTAATGATTAATTACTGCTTAATTACTGTGCTTGATTGAAACTAGCTGATAAACTGCTACCTGCATAATGATACATGCACTTACTTGCATCATACTTTATTTGCTGTCACTACATTACTTACATACGGCACCTTAGTGACAAACATGATGCACAAAAAGCACAGTAGCACTAAACGGATACACGGCAAACATGCTGATATGACCAGCATCAGGCAGACACTGCCTCTAAGGCCTGTTAAGAGCCTCATATATTTTTGCTACACTGGTAGTGAGTGTAGGGATATAAGGGTTGTGGTACCGCGTCTCTAGGGATAAGATACACTGATTCGGATGTGCCAAGAACGTACTTTAAGTACCAAACACAGCACTTTAATAATTTAACCAGCTTCTAGCTGACTAGTAAAGTGCCAGAAAATGAGAAAATAACACTAGACACTTTCTAAAGTGTCGGGGAAAACAAATTGTGTCACTAAAAATGTAATAACGACACTTTAAAGCTTTTGTAACACTTTAACGGATTCCTATCCAACCGGACACCCGGACTTTACCCGGAACATGAAAATATTTATATTTTCACTAAATATATTTTTCTGAGCTAGTTAGGGTCCCTGATTACCCTAACACCCGGCACAACACGCCTTATGCAAGTAACGGGGTTAAACACCTAAACTAACTTAGTTAACCTAACTAAGCCCTAACTAATCTACTTAAAACCGAACCAAGACCCCCCCCCCCCATTACACGGCCCCAACTAAGGGGGACAATACTTGGTACTTGCTCATTATTTTAATCCATAGTTGTTAAATATCTAGTATACATAGCACCCAATGGATAATGATACTTGGATTTGCCTATAAGATCATGGGTTAATCCCACATAACTTAATCCTCACACAACTCACCAAAAACTTTCTCTCTTGCTCTCCTCTTCATCTCGGCCGAACACCCCTCTTTCACACTCCCATTTTCGGTTCTAGTTCACTCCATTCCAAGATCATACAAACATCACAAGTCGCGTATTAGGAGCTCTTGTGCACTCGGAACACGAAGGACCTCAACCGTTAGCTTTTATCCACGCGTTTTTCATCACGATTCTTCCCTAGCCCCGAGCTAGAGGTATACCATTTAAAACTTGTTTTTACACTTATCTAAAGTGGTTAAAAGAACTTTCGTCGGTTAAATATCGAAAACATAAGTTTTGATGCATTAAAGTCTAGTAAAATCACAAAAATGGTGGATAATAACATATAACTTGTGTAAAAGTCGTAGGACTTGAAATATGTGATTATTGAGACCCGATCTATGATGTGGTAGCTCGGATCTCCGTTTAACCCGACTTTGTAAGATCATGTATCTTCACATAAGCTCGTTTTTGACTAAATACAAGGGTTAAAGGCGAAACTCTACCACACAAGATACATGAACTTGTGTGAAAATATTTTACTTGTGTAAAAGTGGTTTAACCGGTAAAATGGTGTTTAAAACTAGCGGATCTACGTATCCGCAAGTGGTATTTTTGAAAGACCACACTTTAAAGAAATCATGTTTTTCTAAAGATGGATCTTACACTAATAAATATGATTTTATAAACCACAAGTGTGTAGACACTTGTGAAATGAAAAGATCCGACAAATAACTATTTTTGGGAAAAGTGACTAGAAGTTGTAAAGACGGGTTTCTCTAAACACGAGGTTTTTACAAGATTAAAGCTACTTTATATAAAGATCTACATATATAAAGGTGATTTACATTAAAGATGCGGAAAAACTGCAAGTTCATGCGATTATGCAAATTTACATACTTGTCGACTAGTTTGATGTGTCGGAAATTGTTTGATCGAATAAAGAAGATTGTTGAATTGATTTGTTAAAAGAAAATGATACGCTTGAAAGCGTGGCCACCTCCAGTTACAAAGGAAACTCTGGCGAAATTTTCTAAAAACCTAACACTTAGGCTTATTTACACAACAAGTGTTAGAACTATTTTTGGACATACCTTCGAAACATAAATTTCGCCAGCACTATATTTTACTAAATATTCGGAGGCGGGATTTTCACAAAGATTAACGTGATAAATATATTTGTCACAACACTGTTTATGATTATTTTGTGAAAATACATAAATATTATTTTAGAGTAAAAATAATATTTGCAAGCGTTAATGATTCCAAAACTTTACGAACGCTTCCACAAACATATAAGTTACACCGGTAATTACATTACCACAAGATTGATAAAACGTAACTTACGCACATGTATTGTATCCCCCATCCTTGGGAAGAAGAATAACTACCAAGTGCATACGGAACATAAACACGAAATAGTTGTCTAACTATTTCCCAAAGACATAAACTGTAAAGCTAAGGCACGGCCGTCCGTCTAATAGAATTAGCACTTGTAGGTCGTTGCACAGCTTACTGTATTGGAGACACTTGGTAGAGACGCGCATTCACTGTGAGTTCATGTCCCCCTTTTCTCTAACTGTTTTCAGTTTACTTAACTTCGGGGGTGAAATACATGTTACTATGATTTACGAGTACTTTACAACGGTATGTTTAACGTAAGGAGGTGTTATACGATCATGTGAGTGGATAGGAACAACATGGGGCCATTAGTCCTCATGGAGGGACCGAGGGACAGGAGCGGTAGATCTATCTGGGTGTAGCGAGCCCAGCCCCCGGCCAAACTAGAAACGGACCGTGGGGTGACTTTGTCCACATACTTTGCCGTGGCGAAATCTGCTAGGTTTGAGTCTCCCTATTTGCACTTCACATATGTCAGTGGCCTTGCAAACCATTGGTGATCACAAGTCCTCTTACAACTGCTACATACCACAACTATTTTATACTCACAAGTGTTTTACATACTCACTTACACATGAACTCGCTCAACATTATTGTTGATTTTTCAACTCACATGTATTTCAGGAAATTAAACGGATCTGGCACGGTATGGAACGTTTTCCGCTGCATATTGTCATGAAGTCATCAGGGTTTAGGGGATGTGTCTCTTACCTGGACAAGACACAGCCTCTAAATCACGTTTATGTTATGTTATAAAGTTGTAATGTTGTTGAACAAGGTTATGGTTGTTGGTTAAAAACAATGGTACTGTATTTTGATTTTCAAAACTTAATGGATGACTTGCATGGTTTTTAAATTCATATAGCTTGTTATGATTAAGCTATGGTATTAAGAAGTCACACCAAAATTAACCACGCTTCCACAAAGCCAGGGTGTGACAGCTTGGTATCAGAGCTCTGATCATAGCGAACTAGGATTCTGTCTCGAGTCTAGACTATGATCACTAGGGCTCTCACGAAAACATTTTTCTGCATACCACTTAAGTCCAGATCCACAACTTTTTACAAACAAATGTTGAGCACATTTTACTAATTATAGGCTCAGCTTGGAGGGCTGAGGATCGATCTGGAGGATCGAGATGGTCAAGGTAGTTGAGCACGTTGGTTTGTTATAGGATCGATCTGGAGGATCGAGATGGTCAAGGTAGTTGAACACGTTGGTTTGTTATAGGATCGATCTGGAGGATCGAGATGGTCAAGGTAGTTGAACACGTTGGTTTGTTATAGGATCGATCTGGAGGATCGAGGTTTGGTTTAAGTAAAGGATAGAGCAGTCTTGTAGACTGGATGGTATTGGCTAGTAAGACTAGGAGGATTATGTGATGCCTTACTTGATGACTTATGTGATTACTTGATTTATGATTGACTACTTGTGCATATTTGTGTATATGTTACAGACACATGGATTCTGCAGACACTGGTGGTTCAGGCACCACAGGCCCGAGGCCTATTGTTTCAGACGACATTGATTCATCGGAGCACGAGGTTTATACGTCAGACTTCACCAGCACGGATGATGATGACTTTCAGCCATTCGCCTTACCCGACGGCGTTGATGAGCTCCCAGTTGGTCTTCCAGCCGGGGATCTACCACTCGTTGTGATCCCTGCTCCAGTACCCCTTGCATCATACCCTGTTTTACCCATCGGCGACGAGGAGGACGACGTCGATATGTTTGAGGAGGAGCCTTTGGAGGATGCTCAGGGCGAGGCCCTACCTGCTGTTGCTCCCTTACTGATCGCAGATGCTCCGGCTGCGGAGTCACCTGCACATTCCCCAGTCGCGGACTCCTTTGAGTCTGTGGCTTCTGTACCCACACATGCTCATAGTGCGCAGCACTTCTCCCATGAGTCCGATTCTGACCAGGCTTTTTCTGTTGCTTCCATACCTGGGCTTATTTTTGACCATGACGACGAGGGGGATTCAGATCCTATGTTTCCACCAGGATTTGATCCTGACCGTGATTTAGAGTTTGTCCCGATGGACGAGTTGATGGAGGATCCAGCAGATCCTATTGACCCTTTTGATCCGATTGATCCCGATTTTGATTTTGACATGGCGTTTGATGACTTGGAGCCTGCCATTGCTCCTGAGCAGGCAGCTGCCCTTGACCCTTTACCAGAGCATGACCCTGTGCATGCTGATGTACCTTTTGAGCCCATTGCTGATGATCACCACATAGATGTTCCTGTTGATCCCATTGGTCCTTTACCCATTGTTGCTGTACCAGTTGACCCCCCTTTCGAGCACTTGGCACCCGTTCACCCTGTTGTTGCTCCCTTATTTGAATCCGTTCCCCTAGAGCCCGGACATGCACCGTTCGCGGCACATATGGATCCACCGGACGAGTCTGCACAGCACGGGTGGATACCGGCTGATGAGGACGTCCCACCGTTACCCCCACAGATCCCAGACACTCGACACGTTGACTTTTCGTTTCAGGTTCCTATGTTTATACCTCCAGCAGGGCCTGGAGAGGGCTCTTCAGCTCACCCTGATGGGCATGTACCGATGCCCATGCCTTTCATGCCTCAGATTCCTTTTGTTCCACCTACTACAGCTCCTTTTGGGGTGGCACCCTTTGACCCCACACGTGAGCCACTGCTGTGGTCACCATTCTCCCCTATGCCACCCACTGATCCATACCACAGGTCCTACGTGGGACATACCATTGAGGATGTCTTGATGTCATTTGTATACCAGCATGAGTCGCATGAGCAGCGACTACAGGAGTTAGAGAGAGCCCATCTGCAGCCATGTCAGTGCCATGGCCGGGTACCCTCTCCGTTGCAGCCATCACGACCATTACCCCCTGACTATGCTGCTCGTCTTACTACTTTGGAGCAGCAGATTGCTTCCATTATTCGTACACAGCAGGCGATGGAGGCGGTCTGGTTACAGTTGCGCCGTTTGTTTTATACCCATTTTCCTCCTCCACCACCATCTGCTTAGAGCTCATCGGTGCCACTTGGGTAGGCGAGGTGATAAGGCGGCGATTGCTTTTTGATTGCACAGTATTTTGGGGAGACTACGTTATGACTTGACTTTTGTTATGTACTTGATGTTGTATTGATACTGATGTAGCTTTTGACAGGGGTTATGTAGCCCCTAGTGATTGATGATTGTATGTATACACTTACGATGTGGTCTCATTTATATGGCAATCGCAGTTTTCTCACCATATTTGGATTTGCTTGATTACTTGTTTATATTTTATGACATGGGATGTGTGTGATTGATATTTGTGATGTGTGATAACCTGTGATGTTATGTGATTATACTATTACTACCGTTATATACGTACACTATACTACGAACTGATTTACGTATTATAACAACGGAGCCTTACTATGGCCTAACCAACTTAAACCATCTTTTAGAAGATGCCGCCAAGACGCGAACCAAACATGCCAACAAATGAGGCAGAACTCCAGCAGATTATTGCTGCTGCCATAGCACAGTACGCAGCATCTCAGCCAGGAGCAAGCGGAAGTGTTAACCAAGGCAATAACAATCCACCTCACGGTAATACCACGCCATTCGAACCTACCATGTCCTAGCTGGACATCTTTAGCAATGATGCTAATGCCAAACACATGTTTTAACATACGTACAGGATGCACCTACAAGCAGTTCTTAGACTGCAAACCAGTTAACTTCAATGGCACAGGAGGTGCAGTTGCCTTTACCCGCTGGGCTGAGAAAACCGATTTTGTGTTACGCATGAGCAAGTGTGCCGAGGATCAGCAAGTCACATACATTTCAGGGCTGTTTTTAGACGGAGCCCTATCTTGGTGGAACTTACAAGTCCAAACACTAGGCGAAGCTGCCGCCTACGCCCTGACTTGGGCCGAGTTGAAAGAACTAATGCGCAAAAAGTACTGTTCACGCGCAGAAATTCAAAGGTTGGAGACTGAATTTTGGCACTTAAAGATGGATGGACCTAAGATTGCGGAATACGTCCAGAGGTTTCACGACTTATCTCAAGTGGTTCCTTACATGGTTACGCCAGAATACAAGCGAATCGAGCGCTTCATTTGGGGTTTGGCTCCCCAAATAATAAGCATGGTAACCTCCTCCAAACCAGCAACTATCACTGAAGCCATCGATTTGAGCGTGGCTCTCACCGAGGAGGCGATCCGTTTAAACAAGTTTGATGAAGTCAAGGTGAAGAAAACAGAGACTCACGTTGAGTCCTCAGGAGATAACAAAAGGAAGTTTTCAAACTTTAAACAAGGCGTCAGTATGGCAGTAAAGAAAGGAAAATCAGCTGGCAGCACCAAGAGAGGAAAAGGGTACCAGGGCACCCAGCCCAGATGCAACAACTGCCAACGCCACCACACTGGCCCTTGTAACATAAGAGTTTGTGAATCTTGTGGAAAACCGGGCCACTCAAGGGAATCATGTTGGGCTAGTGCAGGCCGCGGAGGCCAGGGAGGATATGGAAATAGGAATGATAACCGTGGTGGTAATGGAAACCGCCTACCAGGAAATTTTGGAGGAAACAGAAACCGAGGCAACAATGCAAATCAGGCTGGCAATGCCAACCAGAACAACACCCCAGCTGGAAACGGGGATGGAAACGGGCAGAGACTCGGATGCTATAACTGCGGGGAAATCGGGCATTTCAAGAAGAATTGCCCAACGTTGAATCAGGCACGTGGTAGAGTATTCCAACTAGAAGCTAGGGAAGCACGCCAAGATCCAAATGTTGTTACGGGTACGTTCCCTATCAATCAACGCTATGCATCCGTTTTATTTGATACTGGTGCCGATTATAGCTTTTTCGTATCACTAGAATTTAAGAATATACTTGGGTTAGCTGCTAATAAGTTAGACATTCCCTACTCGATCGAATTAGCGAATGGAAAGTTAGTTGGAGCCGACGAAGTAATCAGAGGTTGCGTGATAGAATTGGGAGAACGCGAGTTTACTCTGGATCTACTACCAGTCCAACTGGGAAGCTTCGACGTGGTGGTAGGAATGGATTGGTTATCCAGAAACAAGGCTGAGATAGTATGTCACGAGAAAGTTGTTCGTATCCCAACTGATGATGGTGAGACAATTGTGGTTCACGGAGAGAAGCGTGACACACCGCTAAGATTTATCAGCTGCTTGAAAGCAAGGAAGTGTTTACAGAAAGGATGTGTTGCTTTTCTGGCACACATCATAGACAAAAAGGCTGCTGAGCCAACAATCGAGGACATCCCTGTCGTAAGGGAGTATCCAGAAGTCTTCCCAGAAGACCTACCCGGACTGCCACCTCAGAGGCAAGTGGAGTTTCACATTGACTTAGTTCCAGGCGCAGCGCCTGTAGCTAAGGCACCTTACAGACTTGCGCCGTCTGAGATGCAAGAACTGTCAACACAACTTCAGGAGTTGTTAGACAAGGGTTTTATCCGACCAAGCTTCTCGCCTTGGGGAGCTCCGGTCTTGTTTGTCAAGAAGAAAGACGGAAGTTTCCGCATGTGTATTGACTACAGAGAATTGAACAAGCTAACGATCAAGAACAGGTATCCTCTGCCAAGAATCGATGATCTGTTCGACCAACTTCAAGGTTCAAGTTGTTACTCTAAGATCGATCTTCGATCTGGATACCATCAACTAAGGATACAGGAGGAAAGTATCCCGAAAACAGCCTTCCGAACTCGTTATGGACACTACGAGTTCCTCGTGATACCATTTGGTTTGACAAACGCGCCTGCGGTATTCATGGATCTAATGAATAGGGTTTGCAAGCCATACTTAGACAAGTTCGTGATTGTATTCATCGACGACATCCTGATTTACTCAAAGACGAAGGCTGAACACGAGCAACATCTTAGAACCATACTAGAGCTGCTAAAGAAGGAACAGCTGTACGCCAAATTCTCCAAGTGCGAGTTTTGGCTACGCGAAGTCCAGTTTCTTGGACATGTGGTTAATGGGGATGGAATTCATGTTGATCCCACAAAGATCGAGGCAATCAAGAATTGGGAAACGCCTACAACGCCAACCGAGATTCGGCAATTCTTGGGTTTGGCTGGCTACTATCGAAGGTTCATCGAGGATTTTTCAAAGATCGCTCAACCATTGACACTCCTCACGCAGAAGGAAAGGACGTTTGATTGGGGAATCAAACAGGATGAAGCGTTTCGGATATTGAAAGATAAGCTCTGCAACGCGCCAATCTTAGCTCTACCGGAAGGTACCGACGATTTTGTGGTATACTGCGACGCATCGCGTCAGGGATTGGGTTGTGTGTTGATGCAACGCCAAAAGGTCATTGCTTACGCATCACGCCAACTGAAAGTGCACGAGAAGAACTATACCATGCACGATTTAGAGCTTGGCGCAGTGGTTTTCGCTTTAAAGATCTGGAGACACTACCTGTACGGTACGAAATGCACAATCTTCACAGATCACAAAAGCTTACAGCATATATTTAACCAGAAGGAGTTAAATATGAGGCAAAGACGATGGGTTGAATTGTTGAACGATTACGACTGCGAGATAAAGTATCACCCAGGGAAGGCGAATGTAGTTGCCGATGCCCTAAGTCGTAAAGAAAGAATCAAGCCCATAAGGGTTAGAGCTTTGGAAATGATTGTACGAACCGACCTTTCCTTGCGCATTCGTGCTGCACAAAAGGAAGCTCTCAAGGAGGGAAACCTTGAGGAAGAATATCTCCGTGGAATGGAGAAGCTTTTGGTACCAAACGAGGAAGGGACGTTATGTTTTGAGAAAAGGATTTGGGTTCCTCTGTTTGGTGGATTAAGGGAAGTTATTTTCGATGAAGCGCACAAGTCACGGTACTCTATCCACCCTGGATCGGATAAGATGTACCAGGATCTCAAGGATTACTATTGGTGGCCTAGGATGAAAGGCGACGTTGCCGTTTACGTGGGCAAATGTTTAACGTGCGCTAAGGTCAAGGCGGAATACCAGAAGCCTTCGGGACTTCTGCAACAACCTGAGATTCCCAAGTGGAAATGGGAACAAATCTCAATGGATTTTGTTACAAAACTGCCACGAACGCCAAAAGGCCATGATATGATTTGGGTGATTGTTGACCGCCTAACAAAGTCCGCACACTTTCTGCCAATCAAGGAGAAAGACAGTACTAGTAAACTTGCGGAAATTTACATGAGAGAGATCGTAGCACGGCATGGAGTACCACTCTCGATCATCTCTGATAGAGACGGAAGATTTGTGTCAAGAATATGGCAATCTTTCCAAGAATCTTTTGGCTCACAATTGAATCTGAGCACTGCGTTCCATCCGCAAACTGACGGCCAGAGCGAGCGAACGATACAAACTTTGGAAGACATGCTGAGGGCATGTGTTATGGATTTAGGCGGTAGCTGGGATAAACACTTACCTTTGGTCGAATTTTCATACAACAACAGCTACCACACCAGTATTGGTGTCGCGCCATTTGAGGCCCTATACGGACGCAAGTGCCGATCACCACTATGTTGGTCTGACGCAGGTGATAGGCAGCTTGCTGGTCCCGAGATCGTCCAAGAGACGACAGACAAGATCGCGCAAATTCTTAAACGCATCGAAGCCGCTCGCCACAGACAAAAGGCCTATGCGGATCCAAACCGAAAACATACGGATTTTCAAGTTGGAGAAATGGTTTTACTGAAGGTATCACCCTGGAAAGGGGTGGCACGCTTTGGAAAGCGTGGAAAGTTAAATCCGCGCTACATTGGTCCCTTCAGAATTCTGGAAAGAATCGGGACAGTAGCATACAAGTTGGACCTACCTGCTGAACTAAATGGTGTTCACGATACATTTCATGTATCCAATCTAAAGAAAAGTCCAACTCAAATTGACGTTGCCATTCCTATCGACGAGATTCATATTGACGACACGCTCCACTTTGTTGAAGAACCTGTTGAGGTCACGGATTGGAAAGTTAACAAGACCCGCCGGAGCAGTGTCAAACTCGTCAAGGTTCGTTGGAATGCTAGACATGGTCCTGAATTCACATGGGAACGTGAGGACCGGATGAAAGAGAAATACCCCCACTTATTTCCTAAGAACTCTGCATCTACAAGCAGAACTTAAATTTCGGGACGAAATTTATTTAACGGGGGGAGAATGTGACAACCCGCACTAAATCAGGTATCCGTACAACTTAATTAATGATTAATTACTGCTTAATTACTGTGCTTGATTGAAACTAGCTGATAAACTGCTACCTGCATAATGATACATGCACTTACTTGCATCATACTTTATTTGCTGTCACTACATTACTTACATACGGCACCTTAGTGACAAACATGATGCACAAAAAGCACAGTAGCACTAAACGGATACACGGCAAACATGCTGATATGACCAGCATCAGGCAGACACTGCCTCTAAGGCCTGTTAAGAGCCTCATATATTTTTGCTACACTGGTAGTGAGTGTAGGGATATAAGGGTTGTGGTACCGCGTCTCTAGGGATAAGATACACTGATTCGGATGTGCCAAGAACGTACTTTAAGTACCAAACACAGCACTTTAATAATTTAACCAGCTTCTAGCTGACTAGTAAAGTGCCAGAAAATGAGAAAATAACACTAGACACTTTCTAAAGTGTCGGGGAAAACAAATTGTGTCACTAAAAATGTAATAACGACACTTTAAAGCTTTTGTAACACTTTAACGGATTCCTATCCAACCGGACACCCGGACTTTACCCGGAACATGAAAATATTTATATTTTCACTAAATATATTTTTCTGAGCTAGTTAGGGTCCCTGATTACCCTAACACCCGGCACAACACGCCTTATGCAAGTAACGGGGTTAAACACCTAAACTAACTTAGTTAACCTAACTAAGCCCTAACTAATCTACTTAAAACCGAACCAAGACCCCCCCCCCCCATTACACGGCCCCAACTAAGGGGGACAATACTTGGTACTTGCTCATTATTTTAATCCATAGTTGTTAAATATCTAGTATACATAGCACCCAATGGATAATGATACTTGGATTTGCCTATAAGATCATGGGTTAATCCCACATAACTTAATCCTCACACAACTCACCAAAAACTTTCTCTCTTGCTCTCCTCTTCATCTCGGCCGAACACCCCTCTTTCACACTCCCATTTTCGGTTCTAGTTCACTCCATTCCAAGATCATACAAACATCACAAGTCGCGTATTAGGAGCTCTTGTGCACTCGGAACACGAAGGACCTCAACCGTTAGCTTTTATCCACGCGTTTTTCATCACGATTCTTCCCTAGCCCCGAGCTAGAGGTATACCATTTAAAACTTGTTTTTACACTTATCTAAAGTGGTTAAAAGAACTTTCGTCGGTTAAATATCGAAAACATAAGTTTTGATGCATTAAAGTCTAGTAAAATCACAAAAATGGTGGATAATAACATATAACTTGTGTAAAAGTCGTAGGACTTGAAATATGTGATTATTGAGACCCGATCTATGATGTGGTAGCTCGGATCTCCGTTTAACCCGACTTTGTAAGATCATGTATCTTCACATAAGCTCGTTTTTGACTAAATACAAGGGTTAAAGGCGAAACTCTACCACACAAGATACATGAACTTGTGTGAAAATATTTTACTTGTGTAAAAGTGGTTTAACCGGTAAAATGGTGTTTAAAACTAGCGGATCTACGTATCCGCAAGTGGTATTTTTGAAAGACCACACTTTAAAGAAATCATGTTTTTCTAAAGATGGATCTTACACTAATAAATATGATTTTATAAACCACAAGTGTGTAGACACTTGTGAAATGAAAAGATCCGACAAATAACTATTTTTGGGAAAAGTGACTAGAAGTTGTAAAGACGGGTTTCTCTAAACACGAGGTTTTTACAAGATTAAAGCTACTTTATATAAAGATCTACATATATAAAGGTGATTTACATTAAAGATGCGGAAAAACTGCAAGTTCATGCGATTATGCAAATTTACATACTTGTCGACTAGTTTGATGTGTCGGAAATTGTTTGATCGAATAAAGAAGATTGTTGAATTGATTTGTTAAAAGAAAATGATACGCTTGAAAGCGTGGCCACCTCCAGTTACAAAGGAAACTCTGGCGAAATTTTCTAAAAACCTAACACTTAGGCTTATTTACACAACAAGTGTTAGAACTATTTTTGGACATACCTTCGAAACATAAATTTCGCCAGCACTATATTTTACTAAATATTCGGAGGCGGGATTTTCACAAAGATTAACGTGATAAATATATTTGTCACAACACTGTTTATGATTATTTTGTGAAAATACATAAATATTATTTTAGAGTAAAAATAATATTTGCAAGCGTTAATGATTCCAAAACTTTACGAACGCTTCCACAAACATATAAGTTACACCGGTAATTACATTACCACAAGATTGATAAAACGTAACTTACGCACATGTATTGTATCCCCCATCCTTGGGAAGAAGAATAACTACCAAGTGCATACGGAACATAAACACGAAATAGTTGTCTAACTATTTCCCAAAGACATAAACTGTAAAGCTAAGGCACGGCCGTCCGTCTAATAGAATTAGCACTTGTAGGTCGTTGCACAGCTTACTGTATTGGAGACACTTGGTAGAGACGCGCATTCACTGTGAGTTCATGTCCCCCTTTTCTCTAACTGTTTTCAGTTTACTTAACTTCGGGGGTGAAATACATGTTACTATGATTTACGAGTACTTTACAACGGTATGTTTAACGTAAGGAGGTGTTATACGATCATGTGAGTGGATAGGAACAACATGGGGCCATTAGTCCTCATGGAGGGACCGAGGGACAGGAGCGGTAGATCTATCTGGGTGTAGCGAGCCCAGCCCCCGGCCAAACTAGAAACGGACCGTGGGGTGACTTTGTCCACATACTTTGCCGTGGCGAAATCTGCTAGGTTTGAGTCTCCCTATTTGCACTTCACATATGTCAGTGGCCTTGCAAACCATTGGTGATCACAAGTCCTCTTACAACTGCTACATACCACAACTATTTTATACTCACAAGTGTTTTACATACTCACTTACACATGAACTCGCTCAACATTATTGTTGATTTTTCAACTCACATGTATTTCAGGAAATTAAACGGATCTGGCACGGTATGGAACGTTTTCCGCTGCATATTGTCATGAAGTCATCAGGGTTTAGGGGATGTGTCTCTTACCTGGACAAGACACAGCCTCTAAATCACGTTTATGTTATGTTATAAAGTTGTAATGTTGTTGAACAAGGTTATGGTTGTTGGTTAAAAACAATGGTACTGTATTTTGATTTTCAAAACTTAATGGATGACTTGCATGGTTTTTAAATTCATATAGCTTGTTATGATTAAGCTATGGTATTAAGAAGTCACACCAAAATTAACCACGCTTCCGCAAAGCCAGGGTGTGACAGCTTGGTATCAGAGCTCTGATCATAGCGAACTAGGATTCTGTCTCGAGTCTAGACTATGATCACTAGGGCTCTCACGAAAACATTTTTCTGCATACCACTTAAGTCCAGATCCACAACTTTTTACAAACAAATGTTGAGCACATTTTACTAATTATAGGCTCAGCTTGGAGGGCTGAGGATCGATCTGGAGGATCGAGATGGTCAAGGTAGTTGAGCACGTTGGTTTGTTATAGGATCGATCTGGAGGATCGAGATGGTCAAGGTAGTTGAACACGTTGGTTTGTTATAGGATCGATCTGGAGGAAGGTTGAAGGGTTGCTATTCCCCTTTCGGTAGGAAACTTGACAGTGCCATGGCCAACGGATACGGCCATGTAAAATGCACACTGTCCCGGCCTCCCGATGATCACGTCATAGTTTGAGGGAATATTGATAACCACAAAGGTGAGTGGTTGGACTCTCTCCTTCCGACCTTCACTGAAACGAACGTCGAGTGTTAGCTGCCCTAAAGACTTGAGGGGTATGTCGGCGATACCCTTTATGGAGGTTCCAGAGGGTTGGAGCCTTGAACGTTCTTCATTACTTAAACGGTTGAAGAACTTTTCAAACATGATTTCAGTGGCCGCACCAGTGTCTATATATGCTCTACTTGTTTGTAATGTCCCCACAGTAGCCTCAACCACAAGAGGGTTTGAAAGAGGGTCCTTCTCGGTTGGGGGGAAACAAACACACTGAAGCTCCCAAGCCTCCAACCGTTGCCTCTTGTATGGAACCCTTCCATCAAAATCCACCATATTGACTTCCTTGCTTTTTTCCTTCAGCTGTCACACCCTGGCTTTGCGGAAGCGTGGTTAATTTGGTGTGACTTCTTAATACCATAGCTTAACCATAACAAAGCTATATGAAATAAAACCATGCAAGATCATCCATTCGATTAAGTTTTAAAAACCAAATACAATAACATTGTCTTAACGGAAACACATCCTAGCGACATAAACATTGTTCAACAAACACAACATAACATAAGCATAGTTTAAGGACTGTGAATTATCCAGGAATGAGTCACATTCCCTAAACCCGGATGACCTCGTAACTAGTGCAGCGGGAAAACGTGTCATACCGCGCCAGATCCTTTAATTCCCTGAAATACATGTAAGTTGAAAAATCAACAATAATGTTGAGCGAGTTCATGTGTAAGTGAGTAAATAAACCTTTGTAAGTATAAAAATCCTGGTATGTAGCACATAAGGGAATTGAGATCACCAATGGTTTGCAAGGCCACTGATATGTGTGAAGTGCAAGTAGGGAGACTCAAACCTAGCAGATTTATGCGTCGGGCACAAAGTCACCCCGAGGTCCGTTTCTAGTTTGGCCTGGGGCTGGGCTCGCTACACCCAGATAGATCTACCGCTCCTGTCCCTTGGTCCTACCATGAGGACTAATGGCCTCATGTTGCTCCTACCCACTCACATGATCTAAGTAGTAAACCTCCTTACGCTAACCATACCATGTATAAAGTACTTGTAATCAAAGTAACATGTATTTCACCCCCGTAGTTTAGAAAACTGAAAACAGTTAAGAGAAAAGGGGGACATGAACTCACAGTGGTGCGTCTCTACCAAGTATACCTCCAAATCAAGCAGCTGTGTGACGACCTACACGTACTAACTCTATTAGACGGACGGCCGTGCCTTAGCTTTAAGGTTTAAGTTTTCGGGAAATAGTTAGACAACTATTTCGTGTTTACATTCTGTATACTTGGTAATCATTTTCCTTCCCAAGGATGGGGGATTTAATACATGTGTGTTCGTATAATTTCGAAATATATTATTAAGTCTCACTTAAAATATATTTTATTTCTAATCCCAAATATAAATATTCTTCTCAAAAATATTATATTTTCTATTACACATAATTTTCCCCAAAATAATACTTTAACAAAAATACGCGTTCATGAATATTTCCTTAAAATGTGTAAGTTACGTTTTAACGATCGAGTGGTAATAATGATTACCGGTCTTATATATTTATCATGAAAGCGCTCGTATTATTTTGGATTCGTTAACATTCGATAATATTATTTTTACCCTAAAAATAATATTTATGTATCTTCGCAAATAATGACCAGTAACGTTGTGAAAAAAGATATATTTACTAAATATATTTATCACGTTTTATTTTTGTGAAAATCCCACCTCCGATATTTTGTAAATAAAGTCGTGGCGAAACTTATATTTTGAAAACATGTCGAGAAGTATTTCTAACACTTATAGTGAAAATAATTCTAAGTGTTAGGTTTTTAGAAAAATTTCGCCAGAGTTTCCTCTGTAACTGGAGGTGGCCACGCTCTCAAGCGTATCATTTTCTTTTATAAATCAACCCAACAATTTCCTTATTTAACCAAAACAATGTTCAAGACAACAAACTAGTCAACAAATATATATAAGTCGCAAAAATCACATGAACTTGTGGTTTTCTAATTTTATGAAGTAAATCCCATTACTTTTAGCGGATCTCTATATAAATCCATCCGATTTTGTAAAAACCTCGTTTTTAGAGAAATTCCGTTTTTACAACTTCTCGTCATCTTTTACAAAAATAGTTATTTTGTCGAAACTTTGTGCTACACAAGTGTTTACACACTTGTGTGTTCTAAAAATCATTTTTTTGTTAGTGTAAGATCCGTCTTTAGAAAACATAATTTCTTTGATACTTGGTTCTTTGAAAATACCGCTTGTAGATCCGTAGATCTACTAGTTTTAAACACTATTTCACAAGCTAAATCGCTTTTACACAAGTTCATGATTCGTGTGTGGTAGAGTTTCATCCTTTAACCCTTGTTACTTCCAAAACAACCTTATGTCATGATCCAAGATCATGACCAATCCGGGTTAAACGATGATCCGAGCTACCACAACATAGATCGGGTCCAAATAACTACACAAAACAAATACTACAAGTTTTACACAACAAACAAGCTTTTAACCATCACTTTTAGTGTTTTTAGTAGACTTTCATGTTTCAACTTGCATGTTTACGAGTTTTAACCGTTACAAATCATTTTAACCACTTCAAAATAGTTCGAGAGGGTGGTTATAGCAACTTACTACTAGCTCGAGGCTAGGGGAGAATCTAGACGCAAAATGAGAGGATAAAAGCAATAGAGTGAGGTCCTTCGCCTTCCGAATGCACCAAGCCTTCTTATCCGCAATCCTTAACGCTTGTATGGACTTGGAATGTGAAGATCAAAATCGAAATGTGGAGGAATGATATAGGGGGTGTTCGGCCGAAGCCTTTGAGAGAGAGAGGAAGTGTTTGGTGAATGCTAAGTGGTGAATGATCAAGTGTGTAATCTCTAGCTCTTATAGACAAACTTAAGTTCTTTAACCATTGGATTTCATGTCACTTTGATGTTAAACAAATGTAATTAAATAATCAAGAAGGACAAAAGGATGTCCCCCCTCTTGGGGTTCCAACTAAACATTAGTTAATAGTTAGGTTAATCTAGTTAAGTTTAGGGATTAACCCGGTTAGTAGTGTGTTGTGCTTTATTGCGGGTGTTAGGGTATTCAGGGACCCTAACTGGCTCAGAAAAAGATAAGTAATGTTATTAACAATATTTTCGTGTTCCGGGTATAGTCCGGTTGTTCGGTTGGATAGTAATCCGTTAAAGCGTTAAACAAGCTTTAAAGTGTCGTTAATACCCTTTTTAGTGACACAACTTATTCCCGACACTTTGGAAAGTGTCTAGTAACATTTTTCTCATGTTTTGGCACTTTATTAGTTAGCTAAAAGCTGGATTGTTTATTAAAGTGCTGAGTTTTGTGCTTAGAGCACGTTTTAGGCACATCCAGTCATTGTAACTTATTCCTAGAGACGCAGTTCTACAACCCTTGTATCCCTACACTCACCACAAGTGTAGTAAATTATTTCTGGCTCATACAGGCCTTAGAGGCAGTGTCTGCCTGATGCTGGCTTTATCAGCATGTTCAATAGGTTATCCGTTTATAGTGCTACTGTGCTTTTTGTGCATCATGTTTGTCACTAAGGTTCAACATGTAAATAATGTAGTGACGGTAAGTAAAGTATGATGCAGGTATATGCATGTATCAGAAATCAAGTAGCAGTTCATTAGTAATTTCAAACAAGCACAGTAATTAAGCAGTAATTAATTATTAATTAAGTCGTATGGATACCTGGTTTAGTGAGGGTTGTCACATTCTCCCCCCGTTAAAAAAATTTCGTCCCGAAATTTTAAGTTCTGCTTGTAGTGCAGGGTTCTTAGGAAATAGGTGGGGGTATTTCTCTTTCATCCGGTCCTCACGCTCCCAGGTGTATTCAGGACCATGTCTGGCATTCCAACGAACTTTGACGAGCTTGACACTGCTCCGGCGGGTCTTGTTTACTTTCCAATCCGTAACCTCAACCGGTTCTTCAACGAAATGGAGCGTGTCGTCAACATGAATCTCGTCGATGGGAATGGCAATGGTATCTTGAGTTGGACTTTTCTTCAGATTGGATACATGAAATGTATCGTGAACTCCATTGTAACACCTGTGTCATTTCAACCATCAAACAAATGCCCAACCAGTGAAATATTGTATTTCATACTTGGGATTTGTAAAAATATGTGTATCGTTTACACATATCAATTCTTGTTCGATTTCAAACACTATATCGCTTTCTGGAAGGTTATACACGCCCTGATGCGTAAATATAACCAGTTTAATGCAACGAACACTCCGTAATAGTGAAATAGGCTTAACATACCTTAAATAACCTTTACATAAATTAGATATAAGTTTTGGAAGGTTTGGTGTGGTGAAATCAAAGTTTAATCGCTTACAGGGACTAAAGTTGACAAACTGCGAAAGTATGCCAATTTAAACTGTAACAGACATTCTGGAACATGACCATAAGTTAAACATACCATAAATATCCTTTACATAGCTTAGAAATAGGCTTTGAGGGGTTCGGTGTGCTAAAATAAACTTTTGGGTCATTCAGGGACTAAAAGTGTCAAAAAGTGCACAAGTTTGCATTTTCGCGCATAACTTACGTTCTGAATACATCCGGACATCCAAAAATTTATGTGAGCATGACTACATTATATTTTAGTGTTCGCCTTAAGAAAAATCCATTCGTCGCGTCATTTGGATCGTTTTTCGCGCTTATGCGCATTCCGTCGTAATTAACCGAACATCGCAACTGTACGGCTAAACGAACCGACATCCGAGATATTTTTGAGCACATTTTAAGTTCCCTATACTTTAACTTCATTTTAGAGCTTTGAAATGGGGTTAACGGGCCTTAAACGTGTCGAAAATGGCCTTATTACTCAGCAGGGACCAAAACTGCCAAAAATCAAAGTATTGGTCTGCAGGTTAGCTTACGGACCGCAACACCATTGACCTTACGGTCCGTAAGGTATCTCCAGCAGATCAGAACCTTCTTAAACAGCTGTTAACAGCTGCAAACCACTCCTAATCCTAATGCCAAGTGTTGATCTCTTATGGTGAGTGACCAAATGAGCCACCATAAGCTTCCGACACTTGTACGGCTCGGATCGTGGCACGATATTCAAGAAACGATCCTAGCGGCTCTACTTTATCTATAAATACCCACCCCCCTTTGGCTTAAAAACCCACAAATCTGATTGAAAAGACTCTAAGTTGGAACCTTCGTTTCATACCTGAGCTATTTTGATCTGGGTTAGCATTCGGGGACCCTGGGTAAGTATTCTTTCGTTCTTTTCCTTATTTTACTGCTTTTCGAGTCAGAAAGTCAAACTTTGTTTGACTTTCAGCGTTGACCAGTAATGGTCAATGCGAAGTTCGTTTGAACTTCGCAACGTGAGTGTAATCACGTTGGTCATAGTCCCTTGGGACTATGCCCACTGACTACCACGTTGTCCAGGGTCGTAGGGTAGGCGATCTGATAAATCGCCTATACCTTCGAACCCGACCCAGTTTGGTCGATCATTAGGATCCGACCAAACACATTAGGTGACCATAGTAGGTAGGGAATAACCTTCCGAGGTTATACCCTATGGTCACATCGTTTAAGTAGTTGTATGATAGGTAGTTTATATGCCTTAAGGTAAATTACCAGAATACCCTTTTCATGTATAATTGGTAATTAAGCATATGTAACCTAAACCTTTGTCACATAACTGATTATGTAATATGTTTAGGCATATAACACTTGTCATAGGGCTAGTTAGGCGGTCCGAACGCGTTTCACGCGAACGACGCGTTAAAGTAGCATAAGCTACCTAAACGGGTCGTAATGGGTCGTAGACACTTAGGTTAAGTTTCATTTAGTATGTAGGCTTTGTTAAACCAAATGACACGAGTCTCTACACTCGTTTGGTTTACAAACCCTAATGCTACCCAATCTTCCGATCTAGGTCCGGTTTATTAACATAGTTACCTATACTAGGTGCCGGTTGATATCCGCGATCTCTAGCATTGTTTAGTTGTCACTCCAGAACTACTGAGCAATCCCAGGTGAGTACATAGACCCCTCTTTTACTGTTTTCCAAACTGTTTTGGGGTGGAACACATGTGCCTACTTGTTACTTTCATGCTTTCCTGTTTTGACATCATATACTTGCTATGTTCATTAGTACATTATAGTACATGATTTCATTACATTTTATGCTATGTATGCCCATTGTGTGCGTACTTAGTACATCGTTTTACATTACATTTCATGCTATGTATGCCCATTGTGTGCGTACTTAGTACATCGTTTTTCATTGCTTTTCTGTTGCATATGCTTATCCAGCATATGAACACATTTTACTACATATTGAACCGTTGTAATCATTTGACTGTGATCCGTTGATATCTGTGAAACGTTTGTATCTGTGAACCGTGTGAACCGTATTTGACATAGACATTTCGGCATAGACATTTTAACATGATTGACATTTGATCATGCATTTTCCCACAAAACATAACTTTGATTTAAACCAAGTTTTACTTCAATACTTTGTTTTTGTGTATATGGTTTAGTTGAGACATTTCACTTGCCATACATGATATTTTGACATAGACATTTGACATGGATATTTGACATAGACATTTGACATGGATATTTGACATAGACATTTTGACATTGGTTTGGTTTGATTAAGTGATTAAGTAACGATACGTGTGTAATATGATACAAGCATGGTGGATACGCCGCTGGTACTTCCTATATATAAGTGTTTGTATGGTATTACATATTGTAGCGTTATTTGAATCATTTCAGTTTGACACATATAACATTTTATACAAATAACATACTTTTCACAAGACATTGTTTTACAAACAACTTATCTTATACATACCCATTTTACTATGGTTATTCATTTAACCATACATTATTCACTTATTTTATACATATCATCTGAACTCATTGTTTTTCAAATGATTTACAAAACAAAGCAAATTACAAGGTTCATGACTAAACATTTTCTCAAACATAAGTCATGGAACCTATTTTCACAAAACCTATGTATCTCACAGGCATTTTTATGCTGACGTACCTATTTTCACATGTGTTTTTCAGGAACTGTTGCATAAGATGATCAAGATACATATAGGCAGACTTTGGCTTTAGTGACAATAAAAGATGCAAGACTAGTTAATTTTGTTGTATTTCCTTGATTGATTAGACATTGTAACACTTTTAATCAATAAAACGAAACTTCAATTGCCATGGATTTGAAACAATTAATTCTGTTACAACACTCCCCGACATTTCCGCCACGTTTCGTATGTTCTACGTGGTCGGGGTGTGACAGAAAAGATGGTATCAGAGCCAATGGTTATAGGGAATTAGGTTATTAGTAATGCTTTGACCTAGTCTATAACTTTCTTAGGACCCTAACGCGAGTTTACTTGCGTTTAGTCATAAAACAATACCGTCACCTATCCTTAGGCGACGACCACAACAAGAACATAAATTTCAAAACCGCTTTGAAAACTAATCATCTGTTCTAGGATGATTTATTACAAGGTTTTGAACCCTCTATTGTAAGGTTTTGAACCCCTTTGAGATTTCAAAAATCTCGTCAAGGTTTTGGGTTTTAAATAATGTGAACACGTGCAAATTGGAAGGGTGAATGCCTGTATTCTGGGTTTTCTGTCTAGGCAAGCACTTCGTATACATCTCATCAGACACGAGACCAGTTGTGCTTACCTGGGAATTCTTGGGATGAGTGTTCACTTATAGGCGAGCATATCTTCGCAATACATTATTTTTGACCTATTTACTTTGATTAATCACTGTGTGTCGTTTGTTGCTTTGTAGTAACAAACAATTGACCACTATCCTTGCTTTCATCAGATTTGTTTCATCTCATTCTTTTCGTCTAAATCTCTCACTCGTTTCTTTTCATGTCTCCTCTTTTAGAATGCCTCCTCGACGCGAAAACCAGATAGCGACTGCCGAACTGGCAGAAATTATTGCACAGCAAATGGCTGCTCAATTCCCAAACCTCTTTGCTCAATGGAATCAAGCCAACAACAACAACAATGGTCCATGCAATTTCAAGAGTTTTAACTCGGCGAAACCACTTAAGTTTAGTGGTTCTGAGGGAGCGACTGGGCTTCTTCAATGGTTCGAGAGCATTGAGAATACTTTCCGCCATGTGCAGTGTCCTGACAATCGCAAGGTCGAGTTTGCTTCGAGTGTGTTCCAGAAGAGAGCCCTTACGTGGTGGAATGGGGTTATGAGAGATCGTGGTGCAGAAGTTGCTCTAGCACAGACATGGGCCGAACTTAGGGCTCTCATGATGAAGGAGTTTTGTCCTCGTCACGAGATCAGGGCTTTGGAAAGGGAATTTGATGATCTTAAGCAAGACAGCGGTGAGCATCGAGCCTACACGGACCGTTATGAGGAGTTAAGTCTGTTATGCCCAAACATGGTCACGCCTTTGGATAAGGCGATCGAAAAGTACATTGATGGCCTTCCCGACTCAATACAAGACATTTTGACTGGTAGCAACCCTACTACTGTTAGGCAGGCCATTGAGTTATCTGCAACCTTGACTGAATCGCAGATCAGGAAACGTAAGCTTTTCCGAAAGGGTGACAAGAAACTGGTCGAGGAATCGAAACCAATCGAGGAATCAAAGACCATGGATGAACAGACTGGATCCTCTAAGAAGTCAAAGAAGCGAAAGGCTTCTCAGAACTTCGCCGTGGTCGCTCACAATGATCAAGCCGTCCCCAACCAACCAGCTCAACCCCCTGCCAGGAAACCCTACAAAGGAACTGCACCCTTGTGCAACCAATGTGGCCTACATCATCATGCTGGTGTGAAGTGCCGCACATGCCAAGTTTGCGGACTTATAGGTCATACAGCGAGGGTTTGCCCAACAGCAGCAGCACCAAATCAGATTAACAACAATCCTGCTCAAGCTCGTTTCCCACTGGGATCTTGCTACAACTGTGGCGAGATGGGCCATTTTAGTAGAAATTGCCCAAGACTTGCTGATGCAAATCCAGCGCAGGGATGAGTATCTGACCGACAAAAGATAACGCTGTTTAGAAAATAATCGAGCCTTGTGTATTATTTTCTTTTATCACAATCTATGAAACAGTTGTTGTTATTGTTGTTTATAAATAAATCTTTCATTTACATTTCAATATGTTTATGTGGTTGCATGTATAAACATATCCCCTACAATACCGACAATCAAGGAACCGCCTTCCTTGAAGAGCAGACTACTTCCAAATTTCTTCCCTTGTATAATCTCTTGCGTTTCCACGAAAATCCTAAGTACCCGTTCCTTCCAAGAGAAACGAAGTACGAGGTGCCAAGTTAATTGCAATCAATAACAAGATAATAACAATTAAACAATTATGTGGTTATGTGCTTATGTGTTATCCTTTATGTGTCATGTGATCCAATTTATGTTATTCAAATCCTCGTAAAATCTTACATATCTTTGTGCAAGAGATTCATAGTAGGATACCCAAAGGTACTACTTAAATCCTTAATGGACTTCTACGTTGTAGTTAAAGTCCCTTGGATTATAATGTACTACTTCATAATTAGACCCCTTTAGTGGTCTAGTTAAACAGATTGATCCAAAAATCTGGTTAGGGATATCATGTGATGATATAGCTGAAAGGACTCCTTAGTGGCCTAATTAAGAAGATCCTCTGTTGATCTAATTAAAAGGACCCTATGGTAGTCTAGTCACTCTCATCTCAGGTTTGATATCTTTCCCCACAACATTTCAAAACAAACTGTGCGGACTGTGCAAGGAATTACGTAATTATGGATGCATACATAATTATGGAATTTAGTGCATAGAAATCACAGCAAGTTCTATCATGTATCAAGAGTTAACCCTATTCATTTCCAATTCTGATGAAGCATCCGTTGAGGAAAAATGAACTAGCTATTCATTTTTCACTTCTGAAGAATATCCGTTGAGGAAATGAATATCCGTTGTTTATCTTTTCATTTCCATTCTGAAGAATAACCGTTGAGGAAAATGAATTATCCATTCATTTTCGTTCTAAAGAATATCCGTTGAAGAAATGAATATCCGTTGCGTAATCCTTCATTTCCAACTCTGAGGAAGCAACCGTTGAAAATGACTCCGTTAGTTCATTTTCGTTTCTGAAGATTTATCCGTTGAGGAAATGAATATCCGTTGTGTAATCCTTCATTTCCAACTCTGAGGAAGCAACCGTTGAAAATGACTCCGTTAGTTCATTTTCGTTTCTGAAGATTTATCCGTTGAGGAAATGAATATCCGTTGTGTAATCCTTCATTTCCAACTCTGAGGAAATAACCGTTGAAAATGACTCCGTTAGTTCATTTTCGTTTCTGAAGATTTATCCGTTGAGGAAATGCATATCCGTTGATTTTTCTTTCATTTCAAATTCTGAAGAACAAACCGTTGAGGAAAATGACCCCGTTTGTTCATTTTCGTTCTGAAGAATATCCGTTGAGAGAAATGAATATCCGTTGATTTTTTTTCTTTCATTTCAAATTCTGAAGAACAAACCGTTGAGGAAAATGACCCCGTTTATTCATTTTCGTTCTGAAGAATATCCGTTGAGAGAAATGAATATCCGTGGATTATTCCTTCATTCCCATTTCTGACAAAGAATCCGTTGAGAAAGAATGAATCATCCATTCATTTTCGCTTCTGAAAAATATCCGTTGAGGAAAATAATCAGATTATGCTTTACATATCTTTGATGACTATTTGAAACAAAGTCATAGACAGACTCCTACGAATTAATTTCGGGACGAAATTTCCTAAAGTAGGGGAGACTGTAACACCTGTGTCATTTCAACCATCAAACAAATGCCCAACCAGTGAAATATTGTATTTCATACTTGGGATTTGTAAAAATATGTGTATCGTTTACACATATCAATTCTTGTTCGATTTCAAACACTATATCGCTTTCTGGAAGGTTATACACGCCCTGATGCGTAAATATAACCAGTTTAATGCAACGAACACTCCGGAATAGTGAAATAGGCTTAACATACCTTAAATAACCTTTACATAACTTAGATATAAGTTTTGGAAGGTTTGGTGTGGTGAAATCAAAGTTTAATCGCTTACAGGGACTAAAGTTGACAAACTGCGAAAGTATGCCAATTTAAACTGTAACAGACATTCTGGAACATGACCATAAGTTAAACATACCATAAATATCCTTTACATAGCTTAGAAATAGGCTTTGAGGGGTTCGGTGTGCTAAAATAAACTTTTGGGTCATTCAGGGACTAAAAGTGTCAAAAAGTGCACAAGTTTGCATTTTCGCGCATAACTTACGTTCTGAATACATCCGGACATCCAAAAATTTATGTGAGCATGACTACATTATATTTTAGTGTTCGCCTTAAGAAAAATCCATTCGTCGCGTCATTTGGATCGTTTTTCGCGCTTATGCGCATTCCGTCGTAATTAACCGAACATCGCAACTGTACGGCTAAACGAACCGACATCCGAGATATTTTTGAGCACATTTTAAGTTCCCTATACTTTAACTTCATTTTAGAGCTTTGAAATGGGGTTAACGGGCCTTAAACGTGTCGAAAATGGCCTTATTACTCAGCAGGGACCAAAACTGCCAAAAATCAAAGTATTGGTCTGCAGGTTAGCTTACGGACCGCAACACCATTGACCTTACGGTCCGTAAGGTATCTCCAGCAGATCAGAACCTTCTTAAACAGCTGTTAACAGCTGCAAACCACTCCTAATCCTAATGCCAAGTGTTGATCTCTTATGGTGAGTGACCAAATGAGCCACCATAAGCATCCGACACTTGTACGGCTCGGATCGTGGCACGATATTCAAGAAACGATCCTAGCGGCTCTACTTTATCTATAAATACCCACCCCCCTTTGGCTTAAAAACCCACAAATCTGATTGAAAAGACTCTAAGTTGGAACCTTCGTTTCATACCTGAGCTATTTTGATCTGGGTTAGCATTCGGGGACCCTGGGTAAGTATTCTTTCGTTCTTTTCCTTATTTTACTGCTTTTCGAGTCAGAAAGTCAAACTTTGTTTGACTTTCAGCGTTGACCAGTAATGGTCAATGCGAAGTTCGTTTGAACTTCGCAACGTGAGTGTAATCACGTTGGTCATAGTCCCTTGGGACTATGCCCACTGACTACCACGTTGTCTAGGGTCGTAGGGTAGGCGATCTGATAAATCGCCTATACCTTCGAACCCGACCCAGTTTGGTCGATCATTAGGATCCGACCAAACACATTAGGTGACCATAGTAGGTAGGGAATAACCTTCCGAGGTTATACCCTATGGTCACATCGTTTAAGTAGTTGTATGATAGGTAGTTTATATGCCTTAAGGTAAATTACCAGAATACCCTTTTCATGTATAATTGGTAATTAAGCATATGTAACCTAAACCTTTGTCACATAACTGATTATGTAATATGTTTAGGCATATAACACTTGTCATAGGGCTAGTTAGGCGGTCCGAACGCGTTTCACGCGAACGACGCGTTAAAGTAGCATAAGCTACCTAAACGGGTCGTAATGGGTCGTAGACACTTAGGTTAAGTTTCATTTAGTATGTAGGCTTTGTTAAACCAATTGACACGAGTCTCTACACTCGTTTGGTTTACAAACCCTAATGCTACCCAATCTTCCGATCTAGGTCCGGTTTATTAACATAGTTACCTATACTAGGTGCCGGTTGATATCCGCGATCTCTAGCATTGTTTAGTTGTCACTCCAGAACTACTGAGCAATCCCAGGTGAGTACATAGACCCCTCTTTTACTGTTTTCCAAACTGTTTTGGGGTGGAACACATGTGCCTACTTGTTACTTTCATGCTTTCCTGTTTTGACATCATATACTTGCTATGTTCATTAGTACATTATAGTACATGATTTCATTACATTTTATGCTATGTATGCCCATTGTGTGCGTACTTAGTACATCGTTTTACATTACATTTCATGCTATGTATGCCCATTGTGTGCGTACTTAGTACATCGTTTTTCATTGCTTTTCTGTTGCATATGCTTATCCAGCATATGAACACATTTTACTACATATTGAACCGTTGTAATCATTTGACTGTGATCCGTTGATATCTGTGAAACGTTTGTATCTGTGAACCGTGTGAACCGTATTTGACATAGACATTTCGGCATAGACATTTTAACATGATTGACATTTGATCATGCATTTTCCCACAAAACATAACTTTGATTTAAACCAAGTTTTACTTCAATACTTTGTTTTTGTGTATATGGTTTAGTTGAGACATTTCACTTGCCATACATGATATTTTGACATAGACATTTGACATGGATATTTGACATAGACATTTGACATGGATATTTGACATAGACATTTTGACATTGGTTTGGTTTGATTAAGTGATTAAGTAACGATACGTGTGTAATATGATACAAGCATGGTGGATACGCCGCTGGTACTTCCTATATATAAGTGTTTGTATGGTATTACATATTGTAGCGTTATTTGAATCATTTCAGTTTGACACATATAACATTTTATACAAATAACATACTTTTCACAAGACATTGTTTTACAAACAACTTATCTTATACATACCCATTTTACTATGGTTATTCATTTAACCATACATTATTCACTTATTTTATACATATCATCTGAACTCATTGTTTTTCAAATGATTTACAAAACAAAGCAAATTACAAGGTTCATGACTAAACATTTTCTCAAACATAAGTCATGGAACCTATTTTCACAAAACCTATGTATCTCACATGCATTTTTATGCTGACGTACCTATTTTCACATGTGTTTTTCAGGAACTGTTGCATAAGATGATCAAGATACATATAGGCAGACTTTGGCTTTAGTGACAATAAAAGATGCAAGACTAGTTAATTTTGTTGTATTTCCTTGATTGATTAGACATTGTAACACTTTTAATCAATAAAACGAAACTTCAATTGCCATGGATTTGAAACAATTAATTCTGTTACAACACTCCCCGACATTTCCGCCACGTTTCGTATGTTCTACGTGGTCGGGGTGTGACATCCATTCAGCTCGGCAGGTAAGTCCAGCTTGTATGCTACTAGTCCTATTCTTTCCAAAACTTTGAAAGGACCAATGTAGCGCGGATTTAACTTTCCACGCTTTCCGAAGCGTGCCACACCCTTCCAGGGTGAAACTTTCAATAAAACCATATCTCCAACTTGGAATTCCAAGTGTTTCCGGTTTGGATCTGCATAGGCTTTCTGTCTTTCACGAGCTGCTTCGATGCGTTTTCGGATCTGCGCAATCTTGTCTGTCGTCTCTTGGACGATTTCGGGACCAACAAGCTGTCTATCACCTGCGTCAGCCCAGCATAGGGGTGATCGACACTTGCGTCCGTAAAGAGCTTCGAATGGCGCGGCTCCAATACTGGTGTGGTAGCTGTTGTTGTATGAAAATTCGACCAGTGGCAAATGCTTATCCCAGCTACCGCCCAAATCCATAACACACGCTCTCAGCATGTCTCCCAAAGTCTGTATCGTCCGCTCGCTTTGCCCGTCGGTCTGCGGGTGAAATGCGGTGCTCATATTCAATTGCGAGCCAAAAGCTTCTTGGAAGGATTGCCAAATCCTTGATATGAACCTTCCGTCTCTACCGGAAATGATCGAGAGAGGCACTCCATGACATACGACGATCTCTCTCATGTATATTTCGGCCAACTTGCTCGTATTATCCTTCTCTCTGATAGGTAAGAAGTGTGCTGACTTCGTTAATCGATCCACTATTACCCAAATAGTGTCATGGCCTCTTGGCGTTCTTGGCAACTTTGTAATAAAATCCATGGAGATTTGTTCCCATTTCCACTTGGGAATCTCGGGTTGTTGCAGAAGTCCTGAAGGCTTCTGATATTCGGCTTTAACCTTAGCGCATGTTAAACATTTGCTCACATAAACAGCAACATCGCCTTTCATCCTAGGCCACCAATAATAATCTTTGAGATCCTGGTACATCTTATCCGCTCCAGGGTGGATAGAGTACCGCGACTTGTGAGCTTCATCGAAAATAACCTTCCTTAAACCTCCAAACAAAGGAACCCAAATCCTTTTCTCAAAACATAACGTTCCTTCCTCGTTTGGTACCAGTAGCTTCTCCATCCCACGGAGATATTCTTCTTCAAGGTTTCCTTCCTTGAGAGCTTCTTTCTGCGAGGCACGAATGCGCAAGGAAAGATCGGTTCGGATAATCATTTCTAAAGCCCTAACCCTTATGGGCTTGATCCTCTCCTTTCGACTTAGGGCATCGGCGACCACATTCGCCATCCCTGGATGATACTTTATCTCACAGTCGTAATCGTTCAACAACTCAACCCAACGTCTTTGCCTCATATTCAGCTCCTTCTGGTTGAATATGTGTTGTAGGCTCTTGTGATCTGTAAAAATTGTACACTTTGTACCATAAAGGTAGTGTCTCCAGATCTTTAATGCAAATACCACTGCGCCAAGTTCCAAATCATGTGTGGTATAGTTCTTTTCGTGCACTTTCAATTGACGTGATGCGTAAGCAATAACCTTTTGGCGTTTTATCAACACGCAACCCAATCCTTGACGCGAAGCGTCGCAGTATACCACAAAATCATCTGTACCTTCCGGTAGTGCTAAGATTGGCGCATTGCAGAGCTTATCCTTCAATATCTGGAACGCTTCTTCCTGTTTGATTCCCCAATCAAACTTCTTATCTTTCTGCGTGAGGAGCGTCAATGGTTGAGCGATTTTTGAAAAATCCTTAATGAATCTTCGATAATAGCCAGCCAAACCCAAGAATTGTCGAATCTCGGTTGGCGTCTTTGGCGTTTCCCAATTCTTAATCGCTTCGATCTTGGTGGGATCCATGTGGATTCCATCTCCATTTACCACGTGCCCAAGGAATTGTACTTCTCGTAGCCAAAACTCGCACTTAGAGAACTTAGCATACAACTGTTCTTTCTTCAGCAACTCCAAAATAGCTCATAGGTGTTGCTCATGCTCAGCCTTCGTCTTTGAATAAATCAAGATATCATCGATAAACACTATCACGAACTTATCCAAGTACGGCTTGCAAACTCTATTCATCAAATCCATGAACACTGCAGGTGCGTTTGTTAACCCAAACGGCATAACTAGGAACTCGTAGTGCCCATAACGAGTTCTGAAGGCTGTCTTTGGGATACTCTCCTCTTGTATCCTTAACTGATGGTATCCAGATCGAAGATCGATCTTTGAATAAAAGCTTGAGCCTTGCAGTTGGTCAAACAGATCATCAATCCTTGGCAGAGGGTATCTATTCTTGATCGTCAGCTTGTTCAACTCCCGGTAGTCAATACACATACGAAAGCTACCGTCCTTCTTCTTGACAAACAAAACTGGAGCTCCTCAAGGCGAGAAGCTTGGTCGGATAAATCCCTTGTCTAACAACTCTTGAAGTTGTGTCGACAGTTCCTGCATCTCAGACGGAGCAAGTCTATAAGGTGCCTTAGCCACAGGTGCGGCGCCTGGAACTAAGTCAATGCGGAACTCTACTTGTCTCTGAGGTGGCAGTCCAGGTAAGTCCTCTGGGAAGACTTCTGGATATTCCCTCACGACAGGGATGTCTTCTATTCTCGGCTCAGCAGCCTTCTTATCCACAATGTGTGCCAGGAAGGCAACACATCCCTTCTGCAAACACTTTCGCGCTTTCAGGCAGCTGATAATTCTTAACGGCGTATCACGCTTCTCCCCGTGAACCACAATTGTTTCGCCATCTTCGGTTGGGATACGAACGACCTTTTCGTGACAAACTATTTCAGCCTTGTTGCCTGATAACCAATCCATTCCTACCACCACGTCGAAGCTTCCCAACTGGACTGGTAGTAGATCCAAAGCAAACTCACACTCTCCCAATTCGATCACACAACCTCTGATAACTTCATTGGCTTCTACTATCTTTCCATTAGCCAATTCGATTGAGTACGGAATATCTAATTTACTAGCGGCTAAACCAAGCATATTCTTAAACTCTAACGACACGAAGCTATAATCGGCGCCAGTATCAAATAAAACGGATGCATAGCGTTGGTTTACAGGGAACGTACCAGTGACAACATTGGGATCCTGGCGCGCCTCCCTCGCTTCAATATTAAACACTCTTCCACGGGCTTGGTTTAACTCTGGGCAGTTCCTCTTGTAATGCCCAAGATCACCACAGTTGAAGCATCCGGGCTCTGCCCGTTTCCACCAGCTTGATTATTCCTCTGGTTACGATTCACGGCGCCCGCTTGATTAGCATTGTTGCCTCGATTCCCATTACCTCCATTGTTTCCTTGTGGGCGATTTCCATTCCCACCCCGGTTGTTATTTCTGTTTCCGAATCCTCCCTGGCCTCCCTGGCCAGCAGTGGCCCAACAAGTGTCCTTCAAGTGGCCCGGCTTTCCACATGCTTCGCATACTTTCACACTACAATGGCCAGAATGGTGGCGTTGGCAGGTATTACACTTGGGCTGGGTGCCCATATATCCTTTTCCTTTCTTTCCACTACCAGCTGTAACCTGAGCTGGCGTGCCTGATCCTCCTTTCTTAACCACCACACTGGCGCCCTGCTTGAAGTTCGAGAACTTCCGTTTGTTACCTCCTGATGACTCGACGTGAGTCTCTTTCTTCTTAGGCTCAGCATCATCGAACTTGTTCAGGCGAATAGCCTCCTCTGTGAGAGCCACGCTCAGATCAATTGCCTCAGAAATTGTCGCAGGCTTGGATGAGGTCACCATGCTTATGATTTGAGGAGCTAATCCCCAAATGAAACGTTCAATCCGCTTGAACTCCGGAGTGACCATGTAGGGTACCACATGCGATAAGTCATGGAACCTCTGAACGTATTCTGCGATCCTTGGACCTTCCATTTTCAAATGCTAGAACTCAGTTTCAAATCTTTGGATTTCCGTGCGAGAGCAGTACTTTTTGCGCATAAGTTCCTTCAGTTCGGTCCAGGTTAGCGCGTAGGCAGCAGCTTCACCAAGTGTCTGTACTTGCAAATTCCACCAAGAGAGGGCTCCATCCAAGAATAGCCCCGAGATATAGGTGACCTGCTGATCTAGTGCGCATTTGCTCATGCGAAGAACAGATTCAGTTTTCTCAGCCCAACGAACAAAGGCGACAGCACCTCCTGTGCCATCAAAGTTGACCGGTTTGCAGTCTAGAAACTGCTTGTAGGTGCACCCTGCACACACATTGTAACATGTGAACGGCATTAGCATCTTTGCTATAGATATCCAATTAGGTCATGGTATATCTAAATGACTTAGTATTACCATGAGGTGGATTGTTGTTGCCATTGTTGTTTGAGCTGCTTCCGCTGGGTCCTCCTTGCGAGGCGGCGTATTGCGCGATGGCAGCAGCGATGACTTGTTGGAGTTCTGCCTCATTGGTAGGCATCGGCGTTTGACGTCTCGGCGGCATCTTCTAAAAGATGGGTTTACGTCGGTCAGGCCATAATAAAGATCCCATGTTATATTACGTACGCTTTATTATGATAGTAATAGTACATAACATCTCATGTTATAATCATATCCATCACCCAACATCCCATGTTATAAAACATAAATAATCAATCAAAACATCACATATGATGAGAATACTGCGATTGCCATATATCGAGACCACATAGTAAGTGTACAGGTACATAATAGTGTCATACATCATCATCGACTAAGGGCTACATCACCCTAGTCCAAAAACTATATCAAATCAGTGTCAGTACATCAAATACATGTCAACAAAAGTCAGAATCATAATGTAGTCTCCAAAAATGCTGTGCAGTCAAAAGCAATCGTCGTCTTCTCACCAGCGTCTACCCATACGGTACTGAAGAGCTCTACATGGATGGCGGTGGAGGAGGGGGAAAGTGAGTGTAAAACAAGCGACGCAAATGGAGCCAGTACTCCTCCATGGCTCTCTGGGTACGCAAGACAGAAGCAACCTGCTGCTCTAGGGCAAAAAGGCGTGCAGCATAGTCTGGTGGTAAAGGTCGAGAGGGCTGCAAAGGAGAGTGGGTCTGACCCTGGCACTGACACGGCGGCGGCTGGGCTCTCTCAAGCTCCTGGATGCGCTGCGTGTGTGCCTCGTGCTGGGCGACAAAAGACATCAAAACATCCTCAATGGAATATCCCATATGGAAAGGATGGTAAGGGTCGGTCGGTGTCATGGCAGGTGGTGATGACCAGAGAAACGGCTCACTGGTGGGATCAAAAGGTGCCACATGAAATGGAGAAACAAGGGTAAAAGTAGCAGACGGTGGTATAGCAGGGATAGATACCGGTACATGTCCAAAAGGGTGAGCCGAAGAACCCTCTCCAGGTCGCGCTGGAGGTGTAAACCGAGGAAATGAAAAGGAGGTATCAACGTGACGGGTATCAGTGATCTGAGGGGGAATAGGTGGGACCTCGTCATCAGCAGGAATCCACCCATGCTGAGCGTGCTCATCTCGTGGGTCCATCTGTGCCTCAAAAAGTGCACGTTCAAACTGAACTGGCATAGGATCATGGTGAGGTGCAACAAGAGGGTCAACTGGTGCATCAGCAATAAGTGGGGGATCAACATGATCAGCAGCAATGACATGATCGCCCTCCAACAACGGAGCATCCACTGGGTGATCATCAATAGGTGGGTCAGCAATGACAGGCTCAATAATAGGTGCGTCAGCATGAACTGGGTCGTGCTCAAACGCAGGGTCTAGAGTGGCTACCTGCTCAGGGGCCATGGCAGGCTCGGGGTCATCAAAGGCCATCCCAAAATCAAACTCGGGATCGATGGGATCAACTGGGTCTACCGGGTCGACTGGATCCTCCATAGGCTGATCCATGGGTATAAACTCTATATCCTGATCTGGGTCGAATCCTGGGGGAAAGACAGGATCGGAATCCTCCACATCATCGTGGTCGAAAGCAAAACTAGGAATAGGGGCAACAGAGGATGCCTGGTCGGGATCTGATCCATGTGAGAAGTGCTGCGCACTCTGGGTGTGTGAAGGTGCGGAGGCCACAGACTCGAAAGAGTCTGGGACCGGTGAGTGAGCGGGTGACTCCTCGGCGGGAGCATCTGCGATCATCAAGAGATCACCAGCAGCAAGAAGGGCCTCGCCCTGAACATCCTCCTCTAAGGGCTCATCATCATACAGATCGACGTCGCCATCATCGTCGGCGTCGAGAATCAAATCGTAAGCAGGATAAACAGCTAAGGGTATGGGAGCAGGGATCTCCACTAACGGTAGGTCCCCGGCCAAAGGCCATCAGCGAGCTCATCAGCACCATCAGGTAAAGCAAAGGGCTGAAAGTCGTCCTCGTCCGTGCTAGTAACGTCGGATGTGTGGACCTCGTGCTCTGAAGACTCTAGGTCATCTGATACTATAGGTCTAGGTCCTGTGGTGTCTGAGTCACCTGTGCCAGAGGTGTCCATGGTGTCTGTAACATAAACACAATCATGCACAAACAGTCAATCATACAATCAAATAATCACATAAGTCACCAAGTAAGCATTCAAATAATTCTCCTAGTCCCACTAGCCTCCCAGTCTCCTAGACTGATACTCCTAGTCTCACTAGCCAAATTCTCCCAGCCTCTCAGACTGCTCTTCCTAGTCTCACTAGCCATCTTCCTCGATCTCTTAGATCGAGCCTCGGCCTCCAAGACCGAGCCTCAGCCTCCAAGACTGAGCCTATAAATAATAAATAAAATGTGCTCAACATTTGTTTGTAAAAACGTTTTGGATCTGGACTTAAGTGGTATGCAGTAAAAATGTTTTCGTGAGAGGCCTAGTGATCATAGTCTAGACTCGAGAAAGAATCCTAGTTCGCTATGATCAGAACTCTGATACCAAGCTGTCACACCCTGGCTTTGCGGAAGCGTGGTTAATTTGGTGTGACTTCTTAATACCATAGCTTGACCATAACAAAGCTATATGAAATAAAACCATGCAAGATCATCCATTCGATTAAGTTTTAAAAACCAAATACAATAACATTGTCTTAACGGAAACACATCCTAGCGACATAAACATTGTTCAACAAACACAACATAACATAAGCATAGTTTAAGGACTGTGACTTGTCCAGGAAAGAGTCACATTCCCTAAACCCGGATGACCTCGTAACTAGTGCAGCGGGAAAACGTGTCATACCGCGCCAGATCCTTTAATTCCCTGAAATACATGTAAGTTGAAAAATCAACAATAATGTTGAGCGAGTTCATGTGTAAGTGAGTAAATAAACCATTGTAAGTATAAAAATCCTGGTATGTAGCACATAAGGGAATTGAGATCACCAATGGTTTGCAAGGCCACTGATATGTGTGAAGTGCAAGTAGGGAGACTCAAACCTAGCAGATTTATGCGTCGGGCACAAAGTCACCCCGAGGTCCGTTTCTAGTTTGGCCTGGGGCTGGGCTCGCTACACCCAGATAGATCTACCGCTCCTGTCCCTCGGTCCTACCATGAGGACTAATGGCCTCATGTTGCTCCTACCCACTCACATGATCTAAGTAGTAAACCTCCTTACGCTAACCATACCATGTATAAAGTACTTGTAATCAAAGTAACATGTATTTCACCCCCGTAGTTTAGAAAACTGAAAACAGTTAAGAGAAAAGGGGGACATGAACTCACAGTGGTGCGTCTCTACCAAGTATACCTCCAAATCAAGCAGCTGTGTGACGACCTACACGTACTAACTCTATTAGACGGACGGCCGTGCCTTAGCTTTAAGGTTTAAGTTTTCGGGAAATAGTTAGACAACTATTTCGTGTTTACATTCTGTATACTTGGTAATCATTTTCCTTCCCAAGGATGGGGGATTTAATACATGTGTGTTCGTATAATTTCGAAATATATTATTAAGTCTCACTTAAAATATATTTTATTTCTAATCCCAAATATAAATATTCTTCTCAAAAATATTATATTTTCTATTACACATAATTTTCCCCAAAATAATACTTTAACAAAAATACGCGTTCATGAATATTTCCTTAAAATGTGTAAGTTACGTTTTAACGATCGAGTGGTAATAATGATTACCGGTCTTATATATTTATCATGAAAGCGCTCGTATTATTTTGGATTCGTTAACATTCGATAATATTATTTTTACCCTAAAAATAATATTTATGTATCTTCGCAAATAATGACCAGTAACGTTGTGAAAAAAAATATATTTACTAAATATATTTATCACGTTTAATTTTTGTGAAAATCCCACCTCCGATATTTTGTAAATAAAGTCGTGGCGAAACTTATATTTTGAAAACATGTCGAGAAGTATTTCTAACACTTATAGTGAAAATAATTCTAAGTGTTAGGTTTTTAGAAAAATTTCGCCAGAGTTTCCTCTGTAACTGGAGGTGGCCACGCTCTCAAGCGTATTATTTTCTTTTACAAATCAACCCAACAATTTCCTTATTTAACCAAAACAATGTTCAAGACAACAAACTAGTCAACAAATATATATAAGTCACAAAAATCACATGAACTTGTGGTTTTCTAATTTTATGAAGTAAATCCCATTACTTTTAGCGGATCTCTATATAAATCCATCCGATTTTGTAAAAACCTCGTTTTTAGAGAAATTCCGTTTTTACAACTTCTCGTCATCTTTTACAAAAATAGTTATTTTGTCGAAACTTTGTGCTACACAAGTGTTTACACACTTGTGTGTTCTAAAAATCATTTTTTTGTTAGTGTAAGATCCGTCTTTAGAAAACATAATTTCTTTGATACTTGGTTCTTTGAAAATACCGCTTGTAGATCCGTAGATCTACTAGTTTTAAACACTATTTCACAAGCTAAATCGCTTTTACACAAGTTCATGATTCGTGTGTGGTAGAGTTTCATCCTTTAACCCTTGTTACTTCCAAAACAACCTTATGTCATGATCCAAGATCATGACCAATCCGGGTTAAACGATGATCCGAGCTACCACAACATAGATCGGGTCCAAATAACTACACAAAACAAATACTACAAGTTTTACACAACAAACAAGCTTTTAACCATCACTTTTAGTGTTTTTAGTAGACTTTCATGTTTCAACTTGCATGTTTACGAGTTTTAACCGTTACAAATCATTTTAACCACTTCAAAATAGTTCGAGAGGGTGGTTATAGTAACTTACTACTAGCTCGAGGCTAGGGGAGAATCTAGACGCAAAATGAGAGGATAAAAGCAATAGAGTGAGGTCCTTCGCCTTCCGAATGCACCAAGCCTTCTTATCCGCGATCCTTAACGCTTGTATGGACTTGGAATGTGAAGATCAAAATCGAAATGTGGAGGAATGATATAGGGGGTGTTCGGCCGAAGCCTTTGAGAGAGAGAGAGGAAGTGTTTGGTGAATGCTAAGTGGTGAATGATCAAGTGTGTAATCTCTAGCTCTTATAGACAAACTTAAGTTCTTTAACCATTGGATTTCATGTCACTTTGATATTAAACAAATGTAATTAAATAATCAAGAAGGACAAAAGGATGTCCCCCCTCTTGGGGACGGTTTGTAAAGGGGGGGGGGGTAGTTTGGTTCAAATCCAACTAAACATTAGTTAATAGTTAGGTTAATCTAGTTAAGTTTAGGGATTAACCCGGTTAGTAGTGTGTTGTGCTTTATTGCGGGTGTTAGGGTATTCAGGGACCCTAATTGGCTCAGAAAAAGATAAGTAATGTTATTAACAATATTTTCATGTTCCGGGTATAGTCCGGTTGTTCGGTTGGATAGTAATCCGTTAAAGCGTTAAACAAGCTTTAAAGTGTCGTTAATACCCTTTTTAGTGACACAACTTATTCCCGACACTTTGGAAAGTGTCTAGTAACATTTTTCTCATGTTTTGGCACTTTATTAGTTAGCTAAAAGCTGGATTGTTTATTAAAGTGCTGAGTTTTGTGCTTAGAGCACGTTTTAGGCACATCCAGTCATTGTAACTTATTCCTAGAGACGCAGTTCTACAACCCTTGTATCCCTACACTCACCACTAGTGTAGTAAAATATTTCTGGCTCATACAGGCCTTAGAGGCAGTGTCTGCCTGATGCTGGCTTTATCAGCATGTTCAATAGGTTATCCGTTTATAGTGCTACTGTGCTTTTTGTGCATCATGTTTGTCACTAAGGTTCAGCATGTAAATAATGTAGTGACGGTAAGTAAAGTATGATGCAGGTATATGCATGTATCAGAAATCAAGTAGCAGTTCATCAGTAATTTCAAACAAGCACAGTAATTAAGCAGTAATTAATTATTAATTAAGTCGTACGGATACCTGGTTTAGTGAGGGTTGTCACATCAGCCATTTTATCCCTTACTCCTTTTACCAAGTGAGCAAGTTCATCAGATTTAACGGCTTCTTCGATTCTCTTTTTAAGCTGAAAGCAATCATTTGTATGGTGTCCCTTTTCTTCATGAAATTCACAGTATTGTGTGGAATTTTCATTTTTTTTCTGCTCTTGGGGAGAGGCCTAGGAGGCCGAAAGTTCTGCTTGACTTCTTCCGTTGCAAGGATTTCTTGAGGAGTCTTTGTGAGGGGTGTGAAGCTTATACCTTTCTCCCTGGTGGAAGGGTTCCGACCTTTGAGCCTTCGATGGTCTTAACCCTTTTGGCGTCTATCATAGGAGTTAAAGTTTCCCCTTTTTCTGGCTGGGCTGTTACTTCGCCAACTGGATCCTCTTTTCCTTTGTTCTTTTATATCTACTGCCTCCTCTCCCCGGATATGGGCTTCAGCTCTTTCGAGAGCTTCTTCCAAGGTCTTGGGCAGGGATTTGTTGAAATCTCTTGTGAGATATTTTGAGGTGATAGCATTCATAAAACCAGCCATCCTCATTTTTTCGTCTGCCCCCACATATGTTATCGTTCAATAAACTCTCGAAGACTTTCATCGTTTTTTTGTTTTATCTGAAAGATTACTGTTGTGTCTTTGACATATCGTCTTTGTTGGGAGAAATTGGCCAAGAATCCCTTGCTAAAGTCGTCGAAGCTTCGAATGCTTCGGGCAGGTAAATCATTGAACCAAATTCTGGCTGACCCGACAAGAGTTTGCATGAACATTAGACAACATTCAGCGTTTGACCATTTCTCAATCCTTGCCGCACTAGTGAAGATATGAAGATGGTCCTCGGGATCTTCACTCCCATCATATGTTTTGATGTGGGACGGCATCTTGATCTTCGTTTGAAAATCATAATCGGCTATTTGCTGTGAAAAGCATGAGAGGTTACTTGGCTTGTAAGGCTTGGCCAAATCTTCTTCAGTCCTTGTACTTGGGTTGTTGCCATTGCTGCTGTTTCCCTGAGTGGCCAGCACTTGATTAATAAAGTGCTGCCACGGGAAGTTGGCCATCATCTGGGCCATCATCTGAGGCATAGGGTTGAGGCCTTGAAGGCTTCCGGGTGCAACTGGGCAACTGACTCCAAAGGGGGTGCTCATAACAGCACTACGTGCCAAAGGGAGCACGGACAGAGCTTGTTCCCATGTAGTTGTTGTAGAAGCTGGAAGGCTCGTTACTAGGGATTGTAGGAGCTGGTCTAAGGTCAGCTCATGGCCCAGAGGAGCACCACTTGTAGCTGGTTGAGACGAGAAGAGAGGATATGCTGTAGGATTTGGCCTTGCGGACAAATGTGGATGAGGGTTTGGAGGATTACTGGGACCAGCCTCATCCCTAGCTGTAAAAGGAGGGATGGGAGGTCCGGGAGACAGCGTTGGTTCTGGCTCATCATAGTCTAGACGAATCCTCACTCCCTTGTCCCTTTCCCTATTCACATATTGGTTGAGGAGAGACCTCAACTCAAGGAAATTGTTGGCGACCCCCTCAGGGGTAAGTTCAATACGTGCTGGGGTGTCAGAGACACCAACATTGGGGGAAGGGACTCCAGATCTAGACGGAGTTGGAGTGTTGAAAGTGAGAAACTCGGGAGTGCTCCCCGGAGTTGAGAAAGAAGTTGGTATAGCCACATGAGTTTGGCTAGTACCCGGGGTAGAGGTGTTTAGAATTTGATTTACTTCTCCCGGGGATCCACTTTCTTACATGGTAGTTTCAAAAGAATGGAGCTACACTACTAGGTCTTTTGAAGAAAAATAGTGGCGTAGCCCCATGGTGGGCGCCAACTTGTTGATGTAACAAATAATAGACCAAGGATAGTAGCTGGGCTGGTGAGGCAAAAGGGTTGAGGGGTTCAGCTTTGCCTAACGCAGGTCGTGGGGTCCCCCCACGTTTGCAAGACGTGGAAGGAGGTTCACTAGTTTATTTTTATTGTTTGCTAAAGATCCTCCTCTGAAATGTGTTCGGATTCGGATGAAGGAGCAAACAAAATGTGTGTGTTGGATGTGAAAGGGAGTAACTCGCATGAAGCAAGTACTCGGAGTGAATGACCAGAGATTTCAGGAATCAGGGCTGGCCAGGAATGTCCTGCTTAGTAAATGAAGTTTCTAATATATAGGAGAAGACATCTCCCAAAGAGGAATGCATTTGACTAGTGACCATGCTTGCAGTGAGGGGCTTACCCTTTCGGGGGTTGAAGCCTTTTGACCCCTGGATAATAGAGTGTGTTCTGAGGACCTGCATTGCTTTTGCGGCTGGCGAGTTGGTGAAGTAATCCAGAGACATGACTACTTACTGTTCCGTGTTACTTTATCTCGACTTCCCAGGTTTTTAACCTTTGAACCATTTTGCCTTATGAGCATTTACGTATTTAAGTCGTTTATATTTGGTCTTGGGCTACCCCGTCATCAGGCTCGATGATGTAACGATTGGATGCATTTTGCCCATTATGGGTTTTCTTGGGCCCATATTTGTTTGAGATGCATGTTTAGCCCAAATGGTGGTATATATTGCCCATTCCTCACTTTATATTTCTAAATCCTTATTCATATTCTTAACTTCTTTATTTTTTTCTCTTATTTTGTATGTAAAAAAAGATAGTTATAACCCAAGAACAGAAAGATGAAAAACCGAACAAAAGGGTTTTATATTTGAAGATTTAATCTGGTTATAATCTAGACTTCAAAAAGCAGAAAGAGAGCTATAAATTAATATTTCTATGCGTCAAAATGTCAAACGTAGGCTCAAATTAATAGTTATATATGCTTTTGACATCATGTCAAAAATTAATAATAATAATAAGTTAATAACTACAACATGATCAAACGTGTTATAATTTGAGTGAATACTGGATGTCTAACCTTAAAGAAATTTTAAAGGAATACACAATCTATTATCCTTCTAATTAGTTCTGAAAAAAAATATACTTACCTATAAACAGAAAAAAAGAAAAGAAACAATATGAGATAAAAGAAAGGGGGCCTATTATAAACAACCGATTAGCAATATAGAGAGAAAAATGAGAAAGAAGGGGAATAATTTTCTTATTGAAATAAATACGAGATACAAATAGCATTATTTATAGGCACTTACATTAACACGTAATGTGCTTGGTGATGTTATTATGAAGCATGTACGTAGAGAATCACCAATAAGACACTCATAACTCCTCTCATTGACTATCCACACGATGATACAAATAATATACTATTCTTTTGATGTGCTTGGTGATGTTGCCTCATTAAAAATCCTGCTAGAAAAACTCAGTGGGATAAAATTATAACAAAAGGAAAAAAAGTACGGCGCGTATTTTTCTTCCCTTATGATCATTGGTTAAGCTCCTTGAGTCGACGCATCCTAATCCCGTGAACCAATTTCTTAAATGTTGGTCGGAAGTGATTTGGTAAACAAATATGCCAAATTTCCATTCGAACGGATTTGTTAGACGACAATTGTAAGTCCACTGGATCGAAGAACTAACACGAGATAACAGATCAATGATGTTCTAGTGAGCGGAAATCACTAAAACATCGATCGTGGGGTAGAGAAACGAGATAACACAATCGATATTTAAACTTTCTAGGATTTATTAATCACTGTTAAATCCAAAACACACGACAAATTTGGATGGTAAGGATTCAAGCTCTCTTAGAACCCAAGGAAAACCATTAACCACACTAACTTTGAGCTATATATAGGTTAGGGCTAGAAGCCTTTAGGCTCCCTAATGAGCTTTAGTCACCATTAGGGCCCAAATTACAAATAAAATCCTAAACCTAATAAATTACAATTATACAAGTCTTCATCCTCTTTCAAGATTGCTTGCATATTCCTCTCAAACTTCTGAGGTGTTGTTGAACTAACAGCTGCCCAGAACAAGTTCTTATAAATTGCACCTTTCCACCTTGGTTTCGTGTTTTCATGAATATGTCGCAAACAGAATTGATGATCTGCATTTGGAAAGACTTGGTGTTGGTGAATGGCGGGTATTATACCCTACAACAGTTATCAAGTTACATCATGGCAACAACAAGTGAAACTGATTTGTAAAAGCAAATCAAAACAAAGGTTTAACTTACCTTTTGCCTATCACTTACAAAGGTGAAATTGCCATTTTGAGGCAGATCAAAGTCATCTCATAAACGCTTCAGAAACTAACTCCAGCTTGATGTTGTTTCAGCCTCTACCACAGCATACGCAAGTGGGTAAATCCCATCGTTTTTATCAACCCCTACTGCTGTTAGAATCTGTCCAGACTAAGGTCCTTTAAAAAACCCATCAAGACCAAGTAGATCCCCTCCCGGCCTTGTTAAACCCTGCCTTTATGGCCCCCAAACATATATAAACCCTTTTGAATTGCCTTATTGGACCGCATGGGTTACATTCCGGTTCCACCTCTATTTTCACAGTAGTACTAGGATTTGCTCTAACAAGCTCCTCACATTAGTCTCTCAAGTGTCCATACTTAGCACAATAATCACCTTATCTTATTGGTTGCCTTGGCCTTTGCTCTAAACATTAGATTAACAATGACTTTAACTTGATGCTTCTTCCGGAGTATATCTACAAGTGCCCTCAGTTGTATTTCAGGATTTACTTGGATGACAGGTTCGATTTCTCTTACTATCCAACATAACAAAGACTAACATCTCTGGTATGTAAGCAGAGATGATCTTTGATCTATGTATATACCATCTAAGTCCCTTCCCTTTTAACTTTGGAAACATGTAAAGTCCAAGGACAAGGGGGAATCTTATGCTTTTTAGAAAGTTGTCTTGTTTAGGGCCCACCACGTTTACTTTTGTTTCTTATATTTGCTGAACTTGAACTACCGACATGTGACACACCCTTTGTTTATTTTACATAACACCACTTTCACAACTACCCAATTTTGGATTAATTCCATCTTAAACAACCCTCAATCTTATCTTATCATTCCTGCATATAAACAATTGTCTTCTAGACTGGACTGCATATTGTTTCACCATTTTCTTTAGGGCATCTTTATCATTAAAACAATGACCAACAAAGAAATGGCAATCATCACTAGCTTTTGCCTTTTTATTCTTATTCATTATACCCCTAACTACCCTATCATCAGTGGTCTTCATCACTAAGACTATCAAAATTATCTAAGTCAAAGTCAAAGTCATCAACATCTTGCTCATCAAGATTATCCTCCCCTTCGTCACCACTGATATCAAATTCTATAGCAACCCTAAACTCATATTGATCTATATCAACATTATCATCTAAGTATTCTGTGACAACCCTAACTTTCAAGGTCAGTATCTCTTCGTCACGTGATCTAGTTTCTCGTTATTCTCTTTCGTATTTTTCCCTGCAACGATAAAAATTAGTGAACGCTTGTGACTGCAATTAAATTGCTAAATGTATTATGTGTGTAAATGGGTAAATTGGGCCCGAATCCTGTGTCGTGTATATGATTGGGCCATGGCCTTGTGTTTTCATGTAAAATGATGGTTTTAATTGGGCCGCATCCCAAAGCTTTGAAACACAAAGAGAACCCAAATAGATTAGAGCCCAATCCATCACTATTACCCTTGGTCACGGAAGTCCAAGTGGGTGGGCTTAGGCCCAGTTCGGTCAAAAGAGAACAACCGCCCCAACTTTAGTTAACATGCATACGTATTATACTCTCATTCTATTCTTGATCAATTTAAAACTAAAACAAACCCTACCCCTCCTCTTCCCTGATTCGCGACAGACGTAGGAGACCCCCCCTCCCTCGTGAGAACACATCCTATTAATCAAGATCTTGGTTAGTGAACCTTTACTATGTTATTATTATGTGATTGTTCTTTGTGATGTTATCTGATTATTTAATTGTTCACACATTATGTGATTAGCAAAAGTGTTTTCATATATGATTGTTCACTATATTATTATGTGAGTAGGAACATGATCTTGAAATTGATATTAGGATAGATGGGGTTACGGTTACACCAGGAAATATGTAAACGCTGAAGTTGGGCTACGGGTGTTCGGGGGAAACAGTCGTATATCTTCAGCGGGCTGGGCTCAGGGATTGGGTTTTTTGGACTGGTTTAAACCTTTGGGCCACACAGGGGTAATATGGGGCTTGAGGTGTATGCTAGTAAATCATGTATGTACATCTGTATGCAATACGTTTGATCTATTACAAGATTGGGTGGTTGGTTAAATGGATATATGTTGTATGGATTTATTGGAATCATATTAGGGGGTCATCGAAGTTGACTGGCTATTTTCTTGATTTCCGATTAAGCTTTGTTGACTATTTGAAGGTATCTTGTTATTAGTTGTGGGATGTTAATTGTATAATAATAATAATAACAATAATAATAATAATAATAATAATAATAATAATAATAATAATAATAATAATAATAAGTTACCGATAAAGAATAGATGGGTCTGTATGTTAATAAATTGGGGGTGGTAATTGGCGGTTGGGCCGAGTAAAAGGGAAACAGAAGGTAAGCCGGGTAAGGGTTTTGAGCTTAAACATATATTAAGCTAGGATGTTAAGTTAATGGGCTGCTGGTAAGTTAATGGGCTGCGTGTGGTATAAGGGCTGAGGGGACACAAGTTAATGGATCAGAATGTGTTTTTGTGATGAAATAGTAATTCATGGGCTGTAACTAATCATAAGGGCTAGCGGAACTTGACTAATTGGGTTAGGATATGGCAATAAGGTACATAAATTATTTGTGGGCTTTGTATAGTAGTTGGGCCACTTAGTTGAAACTAGAGACTGTTGGACTGTTAATTCGGTTGGGGCCACATTAGAGTGTGATTGTTGATTCAGTTAACAGAAGTTGTAATGTGTGAACTAGTAACATGAACTCGTATTATGATTGATAGTAGGATTCGAACACTTGCCATGAATTGCGTTATGATATGTGTTGTTTAATTGAAATCTATGTGATAAGTGCAAAGAACACATGAGTCACGTGTACACGAACTAACCGTTAATGATAACCACACTAGTATCTGGTTGACCAATTTGGAACGGATAGTAAAATATAACATACCGAGCAAATCAAAGGTGAGCTCACTGCTCTTTTTCCAAGCATGCATCCCGGGGAGGGATATCGGGTAACGTTCCGGAAGGAACGCTTGTTTATTGGGATGTTTGTTATTATACTCAGTTTCTATCACATAAGACCCCTTACATCTACCGACAGTTGCCGGGGAGGCAACGAGGTTATTAGTTGATAACACTATTAGGTTTGGCACCCTCACACCGTACCGGGGAGGACGTGCATGAACTAATTTCCTTAAAGCATGACCAATGTTTTGATAGAGACATTGGGGTTGGGCAAACACATCTTGTAGCCATTTCGGTAATCGAGTTAATGACAACATCAAATCAACTTGTTAAACTGTTTTATACATATATCTCATAACTAAACTCGTAACAAAACTTTGAACTCACCAGCGTCGTCTAACACACTTGTTTGCATGCTTGTAGGTCGTTAGATGTCTTGCATTGGAACTTACTGTCTGGAGTAGCTGGAGTAGCATGGGTCGACTGGAGGGATTCATGTTATTGATTTCTTGATACTATATATTGGTTTGAAACTGTTTAACTTTGGTTTGTCATTTGCTTCCGCTGAACATATTGGTTTTCATTTAAACTCGTTGATGGTACTTTACAATAATAATTAAGGGTTTTATTTTGAAATTTGTACGCGTTCAATGTAATTAGTGGCTCGTTATTGGTATGTCACACGACTAACAGGGACATTCCCTAGGTGGTATTTTGGGGGTGTGACAGTTTGGTATCAGAGCCACTGGTTATTAGGGCTGTAAACGAACCGAACGAACACGAACAAGGCCTTGTTCGTGTTCGTTCATTAAGGAATAAGCTTGTTCGTGAACTGTTCACGAACGGTTACCAAACGAGATTTCTTGTTCGTGTTCGTTCATTAAGGAAACGAACATGTTCGTGAACTGTTCACGAACACTTACCATACGCAAATGAACTCTAACAAATGTTCATGAACATAAATGAACACAAAAATCCGCATTTTCATCATAAACATTACGAAGGATCCACAAAAAAATAAATAAATACTTAACATAATTATCCGAACACAGTTGACATGATTATCAGAAACAGGATTAACACAAAATTAAGAGTTTGTCAAGCATTAACACAAACTAAAATTGAAATAGTGAAATGTGGAATGTTGTGAGAGGCATATAAGATAACTAAGGTTTCGAAATTTTAAAAACTAGGAACAATAAAACAAAATACAACAAATAAAGACCTCTAAACTAACGAATACAAATAAACATTAACGAGTGAACATGAATGAACTCATTACCGAACGCTCATGAACATAGGCAAACACATTACCGAACGTTCACGAACATAAACGAACGAATGCAACATCTGTTCATGTTCGTTCGTTTAACTTAACAAACGAAATTTCTTGTTCGTGTTCGTTCATTTACTAAACGAACGAACATAAACGAACTTCCCGCCGAACGGTTCACGAACTGTTCGCTGAACGTTCGGTTCGTTTACAGCCCTACTGGTTATAGTGAACTTGGTTTTAAAACGTTTTTGTAAAACCAGACTATAACCGAACAACTACGAATATCGACCATGACACTCAGCTCCAGATTGAAAGGTTCGTCTCTCGTATACTCATTGTACTGCATAACTAGTAAACACTTACATATGATATGGCATGTGATTGCACGTTTAGCACAACAGTATGAATTCCTGTATTACTTGCATGTGTTATATGACTGATAGGGTGGTATTTCCCTAAACATTCGTGACTCCCGTTTCGTGATGCTCTTTGTTTGCTACTTGAGTTGAGGAACCATTTGACATGAGTTAGGAGGAGCTGAGATGAGCATGTAAATCACAATATTATTGTGGGTGCACACATAATAATAATGTGGGGTGCATGCGAGTCCCAGTGAGGCTTAACAAGTGGAAAAGGGGTTCCGTTCCATTATTTGATCGATGTGAAACACAACAATCTATAAGAGTCATAGCAGTGATTGTCTCTTACACGAACGTTATCTTTTCACTCCTCTCTGAATCCTTCTGAATCTCAATGCTATCGAATATTACCCGAACACCCATCAGAATGCCTAGCGAACCGTGTAGAATGTTAGGTGCTTGTACAAGCATCCCTGAGTTGGATGTTGCAGCGTCAAAGATTGGTTATACCTTTCTCACTCCTCTTCGTAGGCTGGAACTCAATGAATTGGCATATTAGATCCAGAAGTGCGATCACTTCTGCAACACTTTTGCAACAAATCGTGTAGTACTCAAGCAACTTGCAACATCGATGGATAAGAAAATGAGCGTAGTACTTTACCGACCTCAGTATTTGGACGACCCTGATTACCGGCAATGAACACCACCGAATTGGCTTCAATCGAATCATTCACCCTAGTTAGCGACTTATGGGAGTCAACTCTTACGAACCAAATGGGACATACACGATAACAATGGACTATAGAAAGGAATGTGTAATCGCCAGCGCAATGAGCAGTGCCTTAGGACGCGGCACGGAACATATTATGATGGACCCTGTTGGTGAGAGATCGTAGGGCTCCGTTTCGAGCAACGACATTTGAGGCAACACTCACGGAAACATCAAGGTACTGGTAATCGTAGCCTACATTATGGAAATGAAGGTGCCTACGGCATGGGAGGGCCGTTGATAATTCAAAACAACAAACACTGGGAACGATGCTCATGGAAGGGCATTTAGGATTGGCGTGGGCGACGCCAGGATTTTAGCAACGTGGTAACTAGTATGAGTAGCTAATCGATTCGTCTCTGTCCTGTTTAACCCTGTTACCCATTGAAATGAAACCAGTTGTGAAAACGGCTGATGACAAGGCAATGGAAACCTCATATGTTCGTTGGGATGAAAACTCTACCTTGTGGGACAAGTGTTCGACATCGACTTTCCTTCTGCTATCCTTGATGACTTCGATGCAGTAGTTATGTAAGCTGGTCGTCTAGATATCGCGTAGATATACCATGTGGGAAGAAAATTTTTGCGTCGTTTTATACTATGAAGTGTCAGAATGGCGTAAAGGTTAGCATCATGTCAGCAATGGAAACCTAGAAGTGTCTACGGAGGGATTACCCCGCTATGTTAGCGACCGTTACCGATGTTAAGATTAAGGAAAAGAGGATCGAGGATCCACCAATTGTTCGTGATTCCTCTCGGTGCGCTACTCGAGGAACTTTCAGGTTTACTTCCACAACTATTAGACAGAATACCAGTTCGATCTCGTGCCAGAGGCAACCTTGATTACTTGTGTGCCTCACAATTTTGCACCAGGAGGGTTGCAAGAACTGTCTGATCTACTACAGGAATTGTCGGACAGAAGTTTTGTCGGACTTAGCTCTTTTCGCGTTGGGGAGCCCCAGTTTTATCCGGGAAGAGAAGCCTTATCGTTGGACATGTGCACCGATTATCGAGAACGTAACAAAATGGCAGTTAGGAACCGCTTGTCTCGACCATGTATTGGCCACCTGTCGACCAGTTGCGAGGGACAAGCTTCCATTTGAGGATTGGCTAGCAAACGAACTATCATCAGAAGGAAGTCCAAGAGGAGAATGCTCATAGGACAGCATGTCGAACGCAATGCAGCCATTTCAACTTTCTACACCATGATCATTGAGTTGATCAACACACCAGCAGCTTCAGGGATCACATGAATCGACCGTATTTGTTGATGACGTTCTGAATCATGACCAGGAGAAAGGAACACCATGGGTGGCATATGTATCCTATTTTAGCGCTCCTGTGGGAGGAGCCATTACGTGCGAAGTCTTGTTAAATGTCACATCTAAATTCGAGAGATGAATTTTGATCATGTAACCAATGGAGTGGGAGTACACGTGGATCTCGCTAAGATGCATCTTGTTAGAAACTGATCGACACCAAAGATTCCTTCGGGGATGCAGCAATTCCTTGGTTTCGCTAGATACTATCGCAGCTTACTCACAGGATTTTCGAAGGTCGCACAGCTTAAATCTCTTTAGCACAGCAGGGTGCTAAGTTCGTGAAAGACGAAACAGGAGGACGTCTTTTCAGCTTTCGAATTCCAACTCTGCAATGCACTGAGCATCGTTTTTACCCGAGGATGCGAGTGATTTAGTGGTATGCCATGATGGTCTGAATCAGAGTCCCAGTTACACACCGACGCAACACGAGAGAGTGATGACTTACGTGATGGAATTACAAAGAGGAACCGCACGACACACAACTGGCGGTGAAAACCGTGGTCTTGGGATTTTAGATGGAGGCATTACTTGGACGGTACCAGGTGCGTTATTCAGACCGATCACAAGGGCCTCCCATGTACCTTGGCTTCAACAGAGCTAAATCAGTTAATGGCATCGCTGGAGGGAACTTTTTGACGATTACAACTATGAAACTTGAACGTGCACGAGCTTTGCAGCTCACTATTGACTCTAACTTGCCTGATCCGACTCGCCCTGTTCAAACTAGAGAACTGAAGGAAGAGGATTTTCCAGTTGAACCCATGCGGGGCATGGAGAAGCAACCTTGGCAGGACAGACGATACTCGCTACCTCGTGGAACGAACATGGATCTCATTATAAGGCAAATTTTAGAGAATTTGTGTTGAGCAAAGCACACCGGCCTCGATATTCCAGTCGTCTGAGTTTTGATGAGAGATATTAGGGTCTATGAATCTTGTACTAGTGATCGGGCATGAAGGCCCACCTGGCAAGGTATATGTATAATGTTTGGCTTGTGGGAGAGTAAAGGTGGAGTATAAGCAACCAAAAGCATCGAAGCAGAAACAATAACACTTGGGTGATCGTTGATTGTCTCACGCTACCAGCACGCCTTCTTGCAACCAAGGAAACTGACGAGTCTTCTCAGCTGTGAACGTTCCTCTGAGAGAGGCGGCTTCTAGGCACGAGGTGCCAACTCCCGTTACTTCTGATTTTGAGGTATACCTGATTTATGACAGGCAATACATGATACCCTGGGCTCACATCTAGACATGGGCATTGCTTATCACCGTAGGAAAACCGGACAGAGTAAGCGAACCATCCCGACACTCGAAGACATGCTGCGAGCATGTGCGTGGATGAATTTAGTGAAAATTGGAAGGACACGTATCTTTGGTTGTGTTCTACCGTAGCAGTCGCCATTCTAGTATTCAGACGGCTCTGTTTGAGGCATTGCATGGACAGTAACGCTAATCTCCTTGTTGGATTAAGATGGATGGCAACCTAATCACATGTCCAGGACTTGTGCTCGAAACTCTTGGAGATTGCTTAGATCGGAAATTGTTTGACGGCAACACGTGACTGCCAGGAAAGCTGTTAAGCTTTAGGAAACACTGGGAGTTCGTTGTGGGCGAACGTATCATAATCAAAAGTCTCACCCTGGGAGGGTGTGGTACGCTATGGGAAATGTGGTCAGCTTAGTTTGCGGTACACTGGGATATTTGGATTTCTGGAACGGATTGATGATATGACTCACGAACTCGAGTTACCTAATGAATTAGGTAACGTACACGATGTCATTTATGTCTCGAACCTAAAGAAGCATCTGTTTGACGCAACACTTGTGATACCCTTGTTGAGGAACCCACCGTTAACACAGTCAAATTTCAATCGTGAGAGTTCGTTGGAACTCAAGACGTGGATCGGAGTTCACGTGGGAACGCGAGGATCAGATGAAGCTCTAGTATCCTTAGTTGGTTGAAGAGTTGAATCATTTCTGATATCATTATAGAATTTCGGGACGAAATTCCCTTTCAAGTTGGGGATGATGTGGTACCCAAGGAAAATCCACAGTCATCCTGATCTAACACCTTATTGTTTGGGTTACTTGTCAAATTTCGGGACGAAATTTCTTTCAAGTTGGGGATGATGTGATAACCCTAACTTTCAAGGTCAGTATCTCTTCGTCACGTGATCTAGTTTCTCGTTATTCTCTTTCGTATTTTTCCCTGTAACGATAAAAATTAGTGAACGCTTGTGACTGCAATTAAATTGCTAAATGTATTATGTGTGTAAATGGGTAAATTGGGCCCGAATCCTGTGTCGTGTATATGATTGGGCCACGACCTTGTGTTTTCATTTAAAATGATGGTTTTAATTGGGCCGCATCCCAAAGCTTTGAAACACAAAGAGAACCCAAATAGATTAGAGCCCAATCCATCACTATTACCCTTGGTCACGGAAGTCCAAGTGGATGGGCTTAGGCCCAGTTCGGTCAAAAAGGAACAACCGCCCCAACTTTAGTTAACATGCATACGTATTATACTCTTATTCTATTCTTGATCAGTTTAAAACTAAAACAAACCCTACCCCTCCTCTTCCCTAATTCGCGACAGACGTAGGAGACCCCCCCCCCTCGTGAGAACTCATCCTATTAATCAAGATCTTGGTTAGTGAACCTTTACTATGTTATTATTATGTGATTGTTCTTTGTGATGCTATCTGATTATATAATTGTTCACACATTATGTGATTAGCAAAAGTGTTTTCATATATGATTGTTCACTATATTATTATGTGAGTAGGAACATGATCTTGAAATTGATATTAGGATAGATGGGGTTACAGTTACACCAGGAAATATGTAAACGCTGAAGTTGGGCTACGGTTGTTCGGGGGAAACAGCCGCATATCTTCAGCGGGCTGGGCTCAGGGATTGGGTTTTTTGGACTGGTTTAAACCTTTGGGCCGCACGGGGGTAATATGGGGCTTGAGGTGTATGCTAGTAAATCATGAATGTACATCTGTATGCAATACGTTTGATCTATTACAAGATTGGGTGGTTGGTTAAATGGATATATGTTGTATGGATTTAATGGAATCATATTAGGGGGGCATCGAAGCTGACTGGCTATTTTCTTGACTTCCGATTAAGCTTTGTTGACTATTTGAAGGTATCTTGTTATTAGTTATGGGATGTTAATTGTATAATAATAATAATAATAATAATAATAATAATAATAATAATAATAATAATAATAATAAGTTACCGATAAAGAATAGATGGGTCTGTATGTTAATAAATTAGGGGTGGTAATTGGCGGTTGGGCCGAGTAAAAGGGAAACAGAAGGTAAGCCGGGTAAGGGTTTTGAGCTTAAACATCTATTAAGCTAGGATGTTAAGTTAATGGGCTGCTGGTAAGTTAATGGGCTGCGTGTGGTATAAGGGCCGAGGGGACACAAGTTAATGGATCAGAATGTGTTTTTGTGATGAAATAGTAATTCATGGGCTGTAACTAATCATAAGGGCCAGCGGAACTTGACTAATTGGGTTGGGATATGGCAATAAGGTACATAAATTATTTGTGGGCTTTGTATAGTAGTTGAGCCACTTAGTTGAAACTAGAGACTGTTAGAATGTTAATTCGGTTGGGGCCACATTAGAGTGTGATTGTTGCTTTAGTTAACATAAGTTGTAATGTGTGAACTAGTAACATGAACTCGTATTATGATTGATAGTAGGATTCGAACACTTGCCATGAATTGCGTTATGATATGTGTTGTTTAATTGAAATCTATGTGATAAGTGCAAAGAACACATGAGTCACGTGTACACGAACTAACCGTTAATGATAACCACACTAGGATCTGGTTGACCAATTTGGAACGGATAGTAAAATATAACATACCGAACAAATCAAAGGTGAGCTCACTGCTCTTTTTCCAAGCATGCATCCCGGGGAGGGATATCGGGTAACGTTCTGGGAAGGAACGCTTGTTTATTGGGATGTTTGTTATTATACTCAGTTTCTTTCACATAAGACCCCTTACATCTACCGACAATTGCCGGGGAGGCAACGAGGTTATTAGTTGATAGCGCTATTAGGTTTGGCACCCTCACACCGTACCGGGGAGGACGGGCGTGAACTAATTTCCTTAAAGCATGACCAATGTTTTGATAGAGACATTAGGGTTGGGCAAACACATCTTGTAGCCATTTCGGTAATCGAGTTAATGACAACATCAAATCAACTTGTTAAATGTTTTATACATATATCTGGTAACTAAACTCGCAACAAAACTTTGAACTCACCAGCGTCGTCTGATACACTTGTTTGCATGCTTGTAGGTCGTTAGATGTCTTGCATTGGAACTTGCTGTCTGGAGTAGCTGGAGTAGTTATGGGTCGACTGGAGGGATTCATGTTATTGATTTCTTGATACTATATATTGGTTTGAAACTGTTTAACTTTGGTTTGTCATTTGCTTCCGCTGAACATATTGGTTTTCATTTAAACTTGTTGATGGTACTTTACAATAATAATTAAGGGTTTTATTTTGAAATTTGTACGCGTTCAATGTAATTAGTGGCTCGTTATTGGTATATCACACGACTAACAGGGACATTCCCTAGGTGGTATTTTGGGGGTGTGACATATTCCTTATCTACTAGGAAATTAGGATCATCACTATCCTCATCGCCCTTATCTGTGCCATGTTCACCCTCTTCACCCTCTTCACTACCCTCTTCACTTTGATCACTACCCTCTTCACTTTAATCACTACCCTCATCCTCATTACCACTGTAATCAGGATCATCACCACCGTCAGGATCAATAAATTTTGCATTTGTTACCTCAGCTTCTTTGCTTTGTTCTACATCAGCACTAAAATCAGTTTCATCATAATTAGCTTCAGAACTAACCTCAGTTTCATTTTCATTAGCCCCAGATTCTTTTCATTACCTGTCACACCCCGACCACGTAGAACATACAAAACGTGGCGGAAACGTCGGGGAGTGTTGTAACAGAATTAATTGTTTCAAATCCATGGCAATTGAAGTTTCGTTTTATTGATTAAAAGTGTTGCAATGTCTTAACAAACAAGGAAATACAACATAATTAACTAGTCTTGCATCTTTTATTGTCACTAAGGCCCATGTCCGCGTAAGTGTATCTTGATCAATCCTATGCTTCATCTCCTGAAAACACATGTGAAAATAGGTACGTCAGCATAAAAATGCCTGTGAGATACATAGGTTTTGTGAAAATGAGATTCATGACTTATGTTTAAGAAAATGTTTAGTCATGAACCTTTTAGTTTGCTTTGTTTCGTAAATCGTTTAAAAAGTAATAAAATCAGATGATATGTATAAGTAAGAGAATTATGTATGGTTAAATAAATAACCAAGTAAAATGAGTTTGTAAAAGATAAGTTGTTTTGTAAAACAATGTCTTGTGAAAAGTATGTTATTTGTATAAAATGTTATATATCTCAAATTGAAATGATTCAAATAACGCTACAATATGTGATATCATACAAGCACTTATATATAGGAAGTACCAGCGGCGTATCCACCATGCTTGTATCATATTACACACGCCTCGTTACTTAAGTCACTTACTCAAACCAAACCAACAACGTATAATGTCTATATTTAAACAAATAGTCAAAAGTCCTTGTATAAACCATGTCAAATGTTTATAATCCAAAAGTAGTCAAGTAATGTATAACCAAAATGATATGTATGGTAAGTAAAATTAAGACTACTTAAACCATAAGTAAAAATGTACAAAACAAAGTATTGAAGTAAAACTTGGTTTAAATCAAAGTTATGTTTTGTAAAATATATGCATGCTATACTGAATATGAACATTTATGCGGTGTTGTGAAAATTCATACATCCAAGCCTTGAGACAGTCGGATAACTATGTAAAAGTGAGTTATCAAAAGAATATGTATTCGGATTCGGTCATTCCTTACGTCCAAACAAACCCGAGATTTCAGGAATGGGATTTGTCAAGTCCTATGGTACCATTACCTACTACCGAGCGGCATGATCGGTGTTAATGAATGTACATTGTCTCATTTAAACAAACCAAATGTCATACCAAAATGTAAGCATGTGATGAAGATAATGTACCTAGTATGCTAGAGTAAACATACAAGGTAGAGCTGTAAAACAATGTGTCCATACGTTACTGGAACATATGCAACAGAGATGCAATGTAAAATGATGTACTAAGTATGCTAAGTTAACATACAAAGTAGAAAAGTCATGTAAATCAATGTGCTAGCATGCTATCAGTCAACATACATAGCAGAAATGTAATATAAATCATGTACTAATAGTGTACTAATGAACATAACAAGTATATGATGTGAAAACAGGAAAACACGAAAGTAACAAGTAGGCACATGTGTTTCACCCCAAAACAGTTTGGAAAACAGTAAAAGAGGGGTCTATGTACTCACTAGAGATTGCTTAGTAGTCCTTGAGTAACAACCAAACAATGCTAGAGATCGCGGATATCAAACGGCACCTAATATAGGTAACTATGTTAATAAACCGGACCTAAATCGGAAGATCTGATAGAATGAGGGTTCGTAAACCAAACGAGTATAGAGACTCGTGTCATATGGTTTAACAAAGCCTACATGCTAAATGAAACCTTAATCTAAGTGTTTACGACCCATTACGACCCGTTTAGGTAGCTTATGCTACTTTAACGCGTCGTTCGCGTGAAACGCGTTCGGACCGTCTAACTAGCCCTATGACAAGTGTTATATGCCTAAACATGTTACATTATCAGTTATGTGACAAAAGTTTAGGTTACATATGCTAAATTACCAATTATACATGAAAAGGGTATTCTGGTAATTTACCTAAGGCATATAAACTACCTATCATACAACTACTCAAACGATGTGACCATAGGGTATAACCTCGGAAGGTTATTCCCTACCTACTATGGTCACCTAATGTGTTTGGTCGGATCCTAATGATCGACCAAATGGGTCGGGTTCGAGGTATAAGCGATTTATCAGATCGCTTACCCTACGACCCTAGACAACGTGGTAATCAGTAGGCATAGTCCCAAGGGACTATAACCAACGTGATTACACTCACGTTGCGAAGTTCAAACGAACTTCGCATTGACCATAACTGGTCAACGCAGAAAGTCAAACAAAGTTTGACTTTCAGACTCGAAAGACTCGAAAAGCGATAAAAGAACGAAAGAATACTTACGAAGGGTCCCCGAATGCTAATCTCGATCCGAGAATCTCAGGTATGAAACAATGGTTTCAACTTAGAGTTTCTAAGATCAAAATTCTAGTGGTTTTTGAAGTTGTGGGGTGGGGTATTTATAGTTTTCGGGTAACCGTTAAGATCATTTCATGGAAACCGTGCTCGAATCCTATCCGTACATGTGTTGGCAAGTTGTGGTGACTAAAAATGGGTTCTTATCAGCTGACTAGACAAGTGAGAACATGTGGTTGTGGATTAAACAGCTGCAATCTGCTGTTAAATGCAGTTAACCTGGTCAGAAGGGGCCTCGCGGGCCGCGTGAGGATGTAAGGAAACTGAGGCGGGCCGCCTGGCCTGCACAGATCAGAATTAAGTTTGCAGAATGACAGTTTCAGTCCCTGCACGTGTTTAAGGCCATTCCCGACACTTCTAAGGCCCGTAAAGCCAACTTTAAGGCCCTAAAATGTTGCCTAAACATTGTGGACATGAAACATGCTCAAAAATATGTCGGATGTTGGTTCGTTTGGCCGTACGATCGCGATGTTCGCTTAATTACGACGGAATGCGCATAAGCGCGAAAAACGATCCAAATGACGCGACGAATGGATTTTTCTTATGCCGAACACTAAAATAAAATATTTTAGTGTTTACATAAATTTTTGGATGTCCGGATGTATTCAGAACGTAAGTTATGCGCGAAAATGCAAACTTGTGCACTTTTTGACACTTTTAGTCCCTGAATGACACAAAAGTTTATTTTAGCATACCGAACACCTCAAAGCTTATTTCTAAGTTATGTAAAGGTTATTTAAGGTATGTTAATCCTATGTCACTATTCCGGAGTGTTTGTTGCATTAAACTGGTTATATTTACGCATCGGTGCGTGTATAACCTTCCAGAAAGCGATTTAGAGCTTGGAAATGAACAAAAATTGATATGTGTAAATGATACACATATTTTTACAAATCCCAAGCATGAAATATAATAATTCATTGGTTTGGTATTTGTTTGATGGCCGTGGAGGCACAGGTGTTACAGTATCCCCTACTTTAGGAAATTTCGTCCCGAAATTTATTTAGAGGAAACTTGTGAGAGTTTAAAACATAAAGTTGAAAAAGATCGAACAACATTGGTTAGGGTTCTGAACTTCTACTAACCTTAATAACATCATGCTTGCAATGTAAGAGGGATACTTATATACAAGTATATGAAGCGTCATTGGTGCGTCCACCGTACCTCCATTACATCGTTCTCATTTTGTTACTGTTGTCACTATCGGTTCTTACACATAATAAACCTTACTGGGTTTCTGTGCACTAAATTTCATAATTATGTACGCGTCCATAATCAGACAATTCCTTGCACAGTTCACACAGTCTATTTTATAATGTGTAGGGGAAAACCAAATGAACAATCCTGTGATGAGTGTGACTAGACCGCCATAGAGTCCTTTTAATTAAATCAATAAATGATCTAAATAGACTATCAAGGAGTCTGTTCAACTACATCACTAGATGTCGTTCTTTAACCAAATTGTGAATCAATCTTTTAGACTAGACCACTAAAAGGATCTCTTATGAAACATGGAGCGGTACTTATATAATCCAAGGGTCTTAACTATTACATAGAAGCCCATTAAGGATTGAAGGTAGTACCTTTTGAATATCCTACTATGAATCCCTCATATGAAGATATGAAAGATCCTACGAGGATTTGGATAACGAATATCCAGAGTATACAAAAACACAAAAATGCATAAAAGAAAACATAAGATGCATAAACACATAATCACATAACCACAAAATTGTTTAACTAGAAGTTCGTTCTGCTAACAGAGCACATGTATTTAAAGCACACTAGAAATCCATTCCTTGGATTTCATTTGGTACTTTAAACATTATCAAGAATCTAACTATAAAGATAGAAAGATTTTAAAAAGAAAATTCGATTTCGATTTTAAGGAACCGAAATGTTCGAATTAAGGTACAAAAGGAATCCAATTAAGGATTATGATTTGAATGATAATCATCCACAAGGATCTAAATGTGAAGATAAAAAAGATCCCGTATGGATTTTTTTGAAGTTGAAGATGTTTTGAAATCTTGCACTGGATGTGCTTAAGTCAAAACATGAAGGAAAAATGCTTATGAAGTTGAGATGCTTGATATGTCAAGACGACATATGAAGCAGAATTTGAAGGTTAAGTCAATGTATGAGGAAAATATTTTTGAAAACTATGCATGGGGTTCCTTTAAGAAAAATGTGTTTAACGTTTTTGAAACCTTATATATAATACTTTTGAAATCATAAAGTGGGTGTATTAGATAGATATATTTAAAAATGTTTTAAAATCATGCGAGATGAATTTTGAAATTATGTATAAGGTTTTTGAAAGACAGGAATGATGCTTTTCGAAATCATGCACTTGATAAGAAAATGTACTGTGTTAATATTGTTTTCAGACTATATGAAATATTTTGAAATTAGGAAGGTTGGTTTTGATAACATGGCAAATGTTTTTGAAATAACATAGACAATGCATCAAGAAAAATTGTTTTCAAACTATATGAAATGTTTTGAGATCATGAAGATTGGGTTGAAATACTTGTACTGTGTATGTTGAAAAATCAAAACGTAATGGGTATCAGATTTGAAAATAACCTTAGTTATCCAACCAAGGATTCAAAGATACAGATGTGTAAAAAGCCCGATTGCTCATAATTTCACTTTATTTCATGTACTTCGTTTCTTAGAATGAAACGAGTACTTAAAATTTTCGAGGGACTCGTGAGCGATCATTTGAAAGAGAGAAATCATAAGAGTAGTTTGTAAGGAACATAGTTCCTTAATGCAGGTATCATAGGAAAATCATACACACATGTAACTACACTTGTATATCAGAGTTGTGAACAACGATTTATTTATAAACAAAACAGATTGTTTCACATTACAAGGAAACAAAAGAACAAAAGCATAAGACAGCACATCCTTTGTTTGGCCGAATGCTCATCCAAGGGTTGGATTTGCATTAGCAAGCTTTGGGCAATTGTTCCTGAAATGGCTCGTCTCGCCACAGTTGTAGCAAGTACCAGGCGGAAAACGAGCTTGAGTAGGGTTGACTTGGAGTTGGGTAGCAGCAAGATTTGCAACAGCTTTGCTTTGGATAGCAAGCGGCATGTGTTAATCAAATGTCCCCTCCGTCCACAGTAGGTACATTTGAAGCAGGGTATGAGGTTTGAATGATGACCGTTGCATCGCTTGCACCTAGGAGCAGTTCCTAAGTACGGCTTCCTAGCTGGTGGCCTTGCGACTTGGCTAGGTCCCGCTTGATTAGGTGTAACCGCTGCGGGTTTCCTTGAAGCCTTACGCTTCCTTGATGTTGGTGCAAGCCTGACTTCTGCTTCCTTTGGTGGCTCTTGAGTGGCTTCATTGTCGAGACGAGAGGCTTCATTGTTGAGATGAGCCATGGCAATACCTAAATCCACGGTCTTCTGAATCACTTCGCCTATTTGCTGGACAAATTTGGCTGTTCGCTCGGACGTTTGACCAGTGCTGAGAGGAATAGACATTCTAGAAGGAAATGAAAGACGTAGGAAGAAACAAGCGAAAGGTCATTGGATAATCAATACAGAATGGTAACGAATGAAAATTGTGATCATTTGTTTGTTACCTGAGGCAAACAAATGAGATGGTGACAAATCAAAGTAAATGGGTCAAAAATAATGTATCGCGAAGACATGCTCGCCTATAAGTGAACACTCATCCCAAGAATTCCCAGGTAAGCACAACTGGTCTCGCGTCTGATGAGATGTATACGAAGTGCTTGCCTAGACAGAAAACCCAGAATACAGGCATTCACCCTTCCAGTTTGCACGTGTTCACATTATTTAAAACCCAAAACCTTGACGAGATTTTGAAAAATTCAAAGGGGTTCAAAACCATATAATAGAGAGTTCAAAACCTTACAATAGAGGGTTCAAAACCTAGTAATCAATCATCCTAGATCAGATGATTAGTTTTCAAAGCGGTTTTGAAATTTATGTTCTTGTTGTGGTTGTCGCCTAAGGATAGGTGACAGTATTGTTTTATGACTAAACGCAAGTAAACTCGCGTTAGGGTCCTAAGAAGGTTATAGACTAGGTCAAAGCATTACTAATAACCTAATTCCCTATAACCATTGGCTCTGATACCATCTTTTCTGTCACACCCCGACCACGTAGAACATACAAAACGTGGCGGAAACGTCGGGGAGTGTTGTAACAGAATTAATTGTTTCAAATCCATGGCAATTGAAGTTTCGTTTTATTGATTAAAAGTGTTGCAATGTCTTAACAAACAAAGAAATACAACATAATTAACTAGTCTTGCATCTTTTATTGTCACTAAGGCCCATGTCCGCGTAAGTGTATCTTGATCAATCCTATGCTTCATCTCCTGAAAACACATGTGAAAATAGGTACGTCAGCATAAAAATGCCTGTGAGATACATAGGTTTTGTGAAAATGAGATTCATGACTTATGTTTAAGAAAATGTTTAGTCATGAACCTTTTAGTTTGCTTTGTTTTGTAAATCGTTTAAAAAGTAATAAAATCAGATGATATGTATAAGTAAGAGAATTATGTATGGTTAAATAAATAACCAAGTAAAATGAGTTTGTAAAAGATAAGTTGTTTTGTAAAACAATGTCTTGTGAAAAGTATGTTATTTGTATAAAATGTTATATATCTCAAATTGAAATGATTCAAATAACGCTACAATATGTGATATCATACAAGCACTTATATATAGGAAGTACCAGCGGCGTATCCACCATGCTTGTATCATATTACACACGTCTCGTTACTTAAGTCACTTACTCAAACCAAACCAACAACGTATAATGTCTATATTTAAACAAATAGTCAAAAGTCCTTTTATAAACCATGTCAAATGTTTATAATCCAAAAGTAGTCAAGTAATGTATAACCAAAATGATATGTATGGTAAGTAAAATTAAGACTACTTAAACCATAAGTAAAAATGTACAAAACAAAGTATTGAAGTAAAACTTGGTTTAAATCAAAGTTATGTTTTGTAAAATATATGCATGCTATACTGAATATGAACATTTATGCGGTGTTGTGAAAATTCATACATCCAAGCCTTGAGACAGTCGGATAACTATGTAAAAGTGAGTTATCAAAAGAATATGTATTCGGATTCGGTCATTCCTTACGTCCAAACAAACCCGAGATTTCAGGAATGAGATTTGTCAAGTCCTATGGTACCACTACCTACTACCGAGCGGCATGATCGGTGTTAATGAATGTACATTGTCTCATTTAAACAAACCAAATGTCATACCAAAATGTAAGCATGTGATGAAGATAATGTATCTAGTATGCTAGAGTAAACATACAAGGTAGAGCTGTAAAACAATGTGTCCATACGTTACTGGAACATATGCAACAGAGATGCAATGTAAAATGATGTACTAAGTATGCTAAGTTAACATACAAAGTAGAAAAGTCATGTAAATCAATGTGCTAGCATGCTATCAGTCAACATACATAGCAGAAATGTAATATAAATCATGTACTAATAGTGTACTAATGAACATAACAAGTATATGATGTGAAAACAGGAAAACACGAAAGTAACAAGTAGGCACATGTGTTTCACCCCAAAACAGTTTGGAAAACAGTAAAAGAGGGGTCTATGTACTCACTTGAGATTGCTTAGTAGTCCTTGAGTAACAACCAAACAATGCTAGAGATCGCGGATATCAAACGGCACCTAATATAGGTAACTATGTTAATAAACCGGACCTAAATCGGAAGATCTGATAGAATGAGGGTTCGTAAACCAAACGAGTATAGAGACTCATGTCATATGGTTTAACAAAGCCTACATGCTAAATGAAACCTTAATCTAAGTGTTTACGACCTATTACGACCCGTTTAGGTAGCTTATGCTACTTTAACGCGTCGTTCGCGTGAAACGCGTTCGGACCGCCTAACTAGCCCTATGACAAGTGTTATATGCCTAAACATGTTACATTATCAGTTATGTGACAAAAGTTTAGGTTACATATGCTAAATTACCAATTATACATGAAAAGGGTATTCTGGTAATTTACCTAAGGCATATAAACTACCTATCATACAACTACTCAAACGATGTGACCATAGGGTATAACCTCGGAAGGTTATTCCCTACCTACTATGGTCACCTAATGTGTTTGGTCGGATCCTAATGATCGACCAAATGGGTCGGGTTCGAGGTATAAGCGATTTATCAGATCGCTTACCCTACGACCCTAGACAACGTGGTAATCAGTAGGCATAGTCCCAAGGGACTATAACCAACGTGATTACACTCACGTTGCGAAGTTCAAACGAACTTCGCATTGACCATAACTGGTCAACGCAGAAAGTCAAACAAAGTTTGACTTTCAGACTCGAAAGACTCGAAAAGCGATAAAAGAACGAAAGAATACTTACGAAGGGTCCCCGAATGCTAATCTCGATCCGAGAATCTCAGGTATGAAACAATGGTTTCAACTTAGAGTTTCTAAGATCAAAATTCTAGTGGTTTTTGAAGTTGTGGGGTGGGGTATTTATAGTTTTCGGGTAACCGTTAAGATCATTTCATGGAAACCGTGCTCGAATCCTATCCGTACATGTGTTGGCAAGTTGTGGTGACTAAAAATGGGTTCTTATCAGCTGACTAGACAAGTGAGAACATGTGGTTGTGGATTAAACAGCTGCAATCTGCTGTTAAATGCAGTTAACCTGGTCAGAAGGGGCCTCGCGGGCCGCGTGAGGATGTAAGGAAACTGAGGCGGGCCGCCTGGCCTGCACAGATCAGAATTAAGTTTGCAGAATGACAGTTTCAGTCCCTGCACGTGTTTAAGGCCATTCCCGACACTTCTAAGGCCCGTAAAGCCAACTTTAAGGCCCTAAAATGTTGCCTAAACATTGTGGACATGAAACATGCTCAAAAATATGTCGGATGTTGGTTCGTTTGGCCGTACGATCGCGATGTTCGCTTAATTACGACGGAATGCGCATAAGCGCGAAAAACGATCCAAATGACGCGACGAATGGATTTTTCTTATGCCGAACACTAAAATAAAATATTTTAGTGTTTACATAAATTTTTGGATGTCCGGATGTATTCAGAACGTAAGTTATGCGCGAAAATGCAAACTTGTGCACTTTTTGACACTTTTAGTCCCTGAATGACACAAAAGTTTATTTTAGCATACCGAACACCTCAAAGCTTATTTCTAAGTTATGTAAAGGTTATTTAAGGTATGTTAATCCTATGTCACTATTCCGGAGTGTTTGTTGCATTAAACTGGTTATATTTACGCATCGGTGCGTGTATAACCTTCCAGAAAGCGATTTAGAGCTTGGAAATGAACAAAAATTGATATGTGTAAATGATACACATATTTTTACAAATCCCAAGCATGAAATATAATAATTCATTGGTTTGGTATTTGTTTGATGGCCGTGGAGGCACAGGTGTTACAGTATCCCCTACTTTAGGAAATTTCGTCCCGAAATTTATTTAGAGGAAACTTGTGAGAGTTTAAAACATAAAGTTGAAAAAGATCGAACAACATTGGTTAGGGTTCTGAACTTCTACTAACCTTAATAACATCATGCTTGCAATGTAAGAGGGATACTTATATACAAGTATATGAAGCGTCATTTGTGCGTCCACCGTACCTCCATTACATCGTTCTCATTTTGTTACTGTTGTCACTATCGGTTCTTACACATAATAAACCTTACTGGGTTTCTGTGCACTAAATTTCATAATTATGTACGCGTCCATAATCAGACAATTCCTTGCACAGTTCACACAGTCTATTTTATAATGTGTAGGGGAAAACCAAATGAACAATCCTGTGATGAGTGTGACTAGACCGCCATAGAGTCCTTTTAATTAAATCAATAAATGATCTAAATAGACTATCAAGGAGTCTGTTCAACTACATCACTAGATGTCGTTCTTTAACCAAATTGTGAATCAATCTTTTAGACTAGACCACTAAAAGGATCTCTTATGAAACATGGAGCGGTACTTATATAATCCAAGGGTCTTAACTATTACATAGAAGCCCATTAAGGATTGAAGGTAGTACCTTTTGAATATCCTACTATGAATCCCTCATATGAAGATATGAAAGATCCTACGAGGATTTGGATAACGAATATCCAGAGTATACAAAAACACAAAAATGCATAAAAGAAAACATAAGATGCATAAACACATAATCACATAACCACAAAATTGTTTAACTAGAAGTTCGTTCTGCTAACAGAGCACATGTATTTAAAGCACACTAGAAATCCATTCCTTGGATTTCATTTGGTACTTTAAACATTATCAAGAATCTAACTATAAAGATAGAAAGATTTTAAAAAGAAAATTCGATTTCGATTTTAAGGAACCGAAATGTTCGAATTAAGGTACAAAAGGAATCCAATTAAGGATTATGATTTGAATGATAATCATCCACAAGGATCTAAATGTGAAGATAAAAAAGATCCCGTATGGATTTTTTTGAAGTTGAAGATGTTTTGAAATCTTGCACTGGATGTGCTTAAGTCAAAACATGAAGGAAAAATGCTTATGAAGTTGAGATGCTTGATATGTCAAGACGACATATGAAGCAGAATTTGAAGGTTAAGTCAATGTATGAGGAAAATATTTTTGAAAACTATGCATGGGGTTCCTTTAAGAAAAATGTGTTTAACGTTTTTGAAACCTTATATATAATACTTTTGAAATCATAAAGTGGGTGTATTAGATAGATATATTTAAAAATGTTTTAAAATCATACGAGATGAATTTTGAAATTATGTATAAGGTTTTTGAAAGACAGGAATGATGCTTTTCGAAATCATGCACTTGATAAGAAAATGTACTGTGTTAATATTGTTTTCAGACTATATGAAATATTTTGAAATTAGGAAGGTTGGTTTTGATAACATGGCAAATGTTTTTGAAATAACATAGACAATGCATCAAGAAAAATTGTTTTCAAACTATATGAAATGTTTTGAGATCATGAAGATTGGGTTGAAATACTTGTACTGTGTATGTTGAAAAATCAAAACGTAATGGGTATCAGATTTGAAAATAACCTTAGTTATCCAACCAAGGATTCAAAGATACAGATGTGTAAAAAGCCCGATTGCTCATAATTTCACTTTATTTCATGTACTTCGTTTCTTAGAATGAAACGAGTACTTAAAATTTTCGAGGGACTCGTGAGCGATCATTTGAAAGAGAGAAATCATAAGAGTAGTTTGTAAGGAACATAGTTCCTTAATGCAGGTATCATAGGAAAATCATACACACATGTAACTACACTTGTATATCAGAGTTGTGAACAACGATTTATTTATAAACAAAACAGATTGTTTCACATTACAAGGAAACAAAAGAACAAAAGCATAAGACAGCACATCCATTGTTTGGCCGAATGCTCATCCAAGGGTTGGATTTGCATTAGCAAGCTTTGGGCAATTGTTCCTGAAATGGCTCGTCTCGCCACAGTTGTAGCAAGTACCAGGCGGAAAACGAGCTTGAGTAGGGTTGACTTGGAGTTGGGTAGCAGCAAGATTTGCAACAGCTTTGCTTTGGATAGCAAGCGGCATGTGTTAATCAAATGTCCCCTCCGTCCACAGTAGGTACATTTGAAGCAGGGTATGAGGTTTGAATGATGACCGTTGCATCGCTTGCACCTAGGAGCAGTTCCTAAGTACGGCTTCCTAGCTGGTGGCCTTGCGACTTGGCTAGGTCCCGCTTGATTAGGTGTAACCGCTGCGGGTTTCCTTGAAGCCTTACGCTTCCTTGATGTTGGTGCAAGCCTGACTTCTGCTTCCTTTGGTGGCTCTTGAGTGGCTTCATTGTCGAGACGAGAGGCTTCATTGTTGAGATGAGCCATGGCAATACCTAAATCCACGGTCTTCTGAATCACTTCGCCTATTTGCTGGACAAATTTGGCTGTTCGCTCGGACGTTTGACCAGTGCTGAGAGGAATAGACATTCTAGAAGGAAATGAAAGACGTAGGAAGAAACAAGCGAAAAGTCATTGGATAATCAATACAGAATGGTAACGAATGAAAATTGTGATCATTTGTTTGTTACCTGAGGCAAACAAATGAGATGGTGACAAATCAAAGTAAATGGGTCAAAAATAATGTATCGCGAAGACATGCTCGCCTATAAGTGAACACTCATCCCAAGAATTCCCAGGTAAGCACAACTGGTCTCGCGTCTGATGAGATGTATACGAAGTGCTTGCCTAGACAGAAAACCCAGAATACAGGCATTCACCCTTCCAGTTTGCACGTGTTCACATTATTTAAAACCCAAAACCTTGACGAGATTTTGAAAAATTCAAAGGGGTTCAAAACCATATAATAGAGAGTTCAAAACCTTACAATAGAGGGTTCAAAACCTAGTAATCAATCATCCTAGATCAGATGATTAGTTTTCAAAGCGGTTTTGAAATTTATGTTCTTGTTGTGGTTGTCGCCTAAGGATAGGTGACAGTATTGTTTTATGACTAAACGCAAGTAAACTCGCGTTAGGGTCCTAAGAAGGTTATAGACTAGGTCAAAGCATTACTAATAACCTAATTCCCTATAACCATTGGCTCTGATACCATCTTTTCTGTCACACCCCGACCACGTAGAACATACAAAACGTGGCGGAAACGTCGGGGAGTGTTGTAACAGAATTAATTGTTTCAAATCCATGGCAATTGAAGTTTCGTTTTATGGATTAAAAGTGTTGCAATGTCTTAACAAACAAGGAAATACAACATAATTAACTAGTCTTGCATCTTTTATTGTCACTAAGGCCCATGTCCGCGTAAGTGTATCTTGATCAATCCTATGCTTCATCTCCTGAAAACACATGTGAAAATAGGTACGTCAGCATAAAAATGCCTGTGAGATACATAGGTTTTGTGAAAATGAGATTCATGACTTATGTTTAAGAAAATGTTTAGTCATGAACCTTTTAGTTTGCTTTGTTTTGTAAATCGTTTAAAAAGTAGTAATAAATCAGATGATATGTATAAGTAAGAGAATTATGTATGGTTAAATAAATAACCAAGTAAAATGAGTTTGTAAAAGATAAGTTGTTTTGTAAAACAATGTCTTGTGAAAAGTATGTTATTTGTATAAAATGTTATATATCTCAAATTGAAATGATTCAAATAACGCTACAATATGTGATATCATACAAGCACTTATATATAGGAAGTACCAGCGGCGTATCCACCATGCTTGTATCATATTACACACGTCTCGTTACTTAAGTCACTTACTCAAACCAAACCAACAACGTATAATGTCTATATTTAAACAAATAGTCAAAAGTCCTTTTATAAACCATGTCAAATGTTTATAATCCAAAAGTAGTCAAGTAATGTATAACCAAAATGATATGTATGGTAAGTAAAATTAAGACTACTTAAACCATAAGTAAAAATGTACAAAACAAAGTATTGAAGTAAAACTTGGTTTAAATCAAAGTTATGTTTTGTAAAATATATGCATGCTATACTGAATATGAACATTTATGCGGTGTTGTGAAAATTCATACATCCAAGCCTTGAGACAGTCGGATAACTATGTAAAAGTGAGTTATCAAAAGAATATGTATTCGGATTCGGTCATTCCTTACGTCCAAACAAACCCGAGATTTCAGGAATGAGATTTGTCAAGTCCTATGGTACCACTACCTACTACCGAGCGGCATGATCGGTGTTAATGAATGTACATTGTCTCATTTAAACAAACCAAATGTCATACCAAAATGTAAGCATGTGATGAAGATAATGTATCTAGTATGCTAGAGTAAACATACAAGGTAGAGCTGTAAAACAATGTGTCCATACGTTACTGGAACATATGCAACAGAGATGCAATGTAAAATGATGTACTAAGTATGCTAAGTTAACATACAAAGTAGAAAAGTCATGTAAATCAATGTGCTAGCATGCTATCAGTCAACATACATAGCAGAAATGTAATATAAATCATGTACTAATAGTGTACTAATGAACATAACAAGTATATGATGTGAAAACAGGAAAACACGAAAGTAACAAGTAGGCACATGTGTTTCACCCCAAAACAGTTTGGAAAACAGTAAAAGAGGGGTCTATGTACTCACTTGAGATTGCTTAGTAGTCCTTGAGTAACAACCAAACAATGCTAGAGATCGCGGATATCAAACGGCACCTAATATAGGTAACTATGTTAATAAACCGGACCTAAATCGGAAGATCTGATAGAATGAGGGTTCGTAAACCAAACGAGTATAGAGACTCGTGTCATATGGTTTAACAAAGCCTACATGCTAAATGAAACCTTAATCTAAGTGTTTACGACCCATTACGACCCGTTTAGGTAGCTTATGCTACTTTAACGCGTCGTTCGCGTGAAACGCGTTCGGACCGCCTAACTAGCCCTATGACAAGTGTTATATGCCTAAACATGTTACATTATCAGTTATGTGACAAAAGTTTAGGTTACATATGCTAAATTACCAATTATACATGAAAAGGGTATTCTGGTAATTTACCTAAGGCATATAAACTACCTATCATACAACTACTCAAACGATGTGACCATAGGGTATAACCTCGGAAGGTTATTCCCTACCTACTATGGTCACCTAATGTGTTTGGTCGGATCCTAATGATCGACCAAATGGGTCGGGTTCGAGGTATAAGCGATTTATCAGATCGCTTACCCTACGACCCTAGACAACGTGGTAATCAGTAGGCATAGTCCCAAGGGACTATAACCAACGTGATTACACTCACGTTGCGAAGTTCAAACGAACTTCGCATTGACCATAACTGGTCAACGCAGAAAGTCAAACAAAGTTTGACTTTCAGACTCGAAAGACTCGAAAAGCGATAAAAGAACGAAAGAATACTTACGAAGGGTCCCCGAATGCTAATCTCGATCCGAGAATCTCAGGTATGAAACAATGGTTTCAACTTAGAGTTTCTAAGATCAAAATTCTAGTGGTTTTTGAAGTTGTGGGGTGGGGTATTTATAGTTTTCGGGTAACCGTTAAGATCATTTCATGGAAACCGTGCTCGAATCCTATCCGTACATGTGTTGGCAAGTTGTGGTGACTAAAAATGGGTTCTTATCAGCTGACTAGACAAGTGAGAACATGTGGTTGTGGATTAAACAGCTGCAATCTGCTGTTAAATGCAGTTAACCTGGTCAGAAGGGGCCTCGCGGGCCGCGTGAGGATGTAAGGAAACTGAGGCGGGCCGCCTGGCCTGCACAGATCAGAATTAAGTTTGCAGAATGACAGTTTCAGTCCCTGCACGTGTTTAAGGCCATTCCCGACACTTCTAAGGCCCGTAAAGCCAACTTTAAGGCCCTAAAATGTTGCCTAAACATTGTGGACATGAAACATGCTCAAAAATATGTCGGATGTTGGTTCGTTTGGCCGTACGATCGCGATGTTCGCTTAATTACGACGGAATGCGCATAAGCGCGAAAAACGATCCAAATGACGCGACGAATGGATTTTTCTTATGCCGAACACTAAAATAAAATATTTTAGTGTTTACATAAATTTTTGGATGTCCGGATGTATTCAGAACGTAAGTTATGCGCGAAAATGCAAACTTGTGCACTTTTTGACACTTTTAGTCCCTGAATGACACAAAAGTTTATTTTAGCATACCGAACACCTCAAAGCTTATTTCTAAGTTATGTAAAGGTTATTTAAGGTATGTTAATCCTATGTCACTATTCCGGAGTGTTTGTTGCATTAAACTGGTTATATTTACGCATCGGTGCGTGTATAACCTTCCAGAAAGCGATTTAGAGCTTGGAAATGAACAAAAATTGATATGTGTAAATGATACACATATTTTTACAAATCCCAAGCATGAAATATAATAATTCATTGGTTTGGTATTTGTTTGATGGCCGTGGAGGCACAGGTGTTACAGTATCCCCTACTTTAGGAAATTTCGTCCCGAAATTTATTTAGAGGAAACTTGTGAGAGTTTAAAACATAAAGTTGAAAAAGATCGAACAACATTGGTTAGGGTTCTGAACTTCTACTAACCTTAATAACATCATGCTTGCAATGTAAGAGGGATACTTATATACAAGTATATGAAGCGTCATTTGTGCGTCCACCGTACCTCCATTACATCGTTCTCATTTTGTTACTGTTGTCACTATCGGTTCTTACACATAATAAACCTTACTGGGTTTCTGTGCACTAAATTTCATAATTATGTACGCGTCCATAATCAGACAATTCCTTGCACAGTTCACACAGTCTATTTTATAATGTGTAGGGGAAAACCAAATGAACAATCCTGTGATGAGTGTGACTAGACCGCCATAGAGTCCTTTTAATTAAATCAATAAATGATCTAAATAGACTATCAAGGAGTCTGTTCAACTACATCACTAGATGTCGTTCTTTAACCAAATTGTGAATCAATCTTTTAGACTAGACCACTAAAAGGATCTCTTATGAAACATGGAGCGGTACTTATATAATCCAAGGGTCTTAACTATTACATAGAAGCCCATTAAGGATTGAAGGTAGTACCTTTTGAATATCCTACTATGAATCCCTCATATGAAGATATGAAAGATCCTACGAGGATTTGGATAACGAATATCCAGAGTATACAAAAACACAAAAATGCATAAAAGAAAACATAAGATGCATAAACACATAATCACATAACCACAAAATTGTTTAACTAGAAGTTCGTTCTGCTAACAGAGCACATGTATTTAAAGCACACTAGAAATCCATTCCTTGGATTTCATTTGGTACTTTAAACATTATCAAGAATCTAACTATAAAGATAGAAAGATTTTAAAAAGAAAATTCGATTTCGATTTTAAGGAACCGAAATGTTCGAATTAAGGTACAAAAGGAATCCAATTAAGGATTATGATTTGAATGATAATCATCCACAAGGATCTAAATGTGAAGATAAAAAAGATCCCGTATGGATTTTTTTGAAGTTGAAGATGTTTTGAAATCTTGCACTGGATGTGCTTAAGTCAAAACATGAAGGAAAAATGCTTATGAAGTTGAGATGCTTGATATGTCAAGACGACATATGAAGCAGAATTTGAAGGTTAAGTCAATGTATGAGGAAAATATTTTTGAAAACTATGCATGGGGTTCCTTTAAGAAAAATGTGTTTAACGTTTTTGAAACCTTATATATAATACTTTTGAAATCATAAAGTGGGTGTATTAGATAGATATATTTAAAAATGTTTTAAAATCATACGAGATGAATTTTGAAATTATGTATAAGGTTTTTGAAAGACAGGAATGATGCTTTTCGAAATCATGCACTTGATAAGAAAATGTACTGTGTTAATATTGTTTTCAGACTATATGAAATATTTTGAAATTAGGAAGGTTGGTTTTGATAACATGGCAAATGTTTTTGAAATAACATAGACAATGCATCAAGAAAAATTGTTTTCAAACTATATGAAATGTTTTGAGATCATGAAGATTGGGTTGAAATACTTGTACTGTGTATGTTGAAAAATCAAAACGTAATGGGTATCAGATTTGAAAATAACCTTAGTTATCCAACCAAGGATTCAAAGATACAGATGTGTAAAAAGCCCGATTGCTCATAATTTCACTTTATTTCATGTACTTCGTTTCTTAGAATGAAACGAGTACTTAAAATTTTCGAGGGACTCGTGAGCGATCATTTGAAAGAGAGAAATCATAAGAGTAGTTTGTAAGGAACATAGTTCCTTAATGCAGGTATCATAGGAAAATCATACACACATGTAACTACACTTGTATATCAGAGTTGTGAACAACGATTTATTTATAAACAAAACAGATTGTTTCACATTACAAGGAAACAAAAGAACAAAAGCATAAGACAGCACATCCTTTGTTTGGCCGAATGCTCATCCAAGGGTTGGATTTGCATTAGCAAGCTTTGGGCAATTGTTCCTGAAATGGCTCGTCTCGCCACAGTTGTAGCAAGTACCAGGCGGAAAACGAGCTTGAGTAGGGTTGACTTGGAGTTGGGTAGCAGCAAGATTTGCAACAGCTTTGCTTTGGATAGCAAGCGGCATGTGTTAATCAAATGTCCCCTCCGTCCACAGTAGGTACATTTGAAGCAGGGTATGAGGTTTGAATGATGACCGTTGCATCGCTTGCACCTAGGAGCAGTTCCTAAGTACGGCTTCCTAGCTGGTGGCCTTGCGACTTGGCTAGGTCCCGCTTGATTAGGTGTAACCGCTGCGGGTTTCCTTGAAGCCTTACGCTTCCTTGATGTTGGTGCAAGCCTGACTTCTGCTTCCTTTGGTGGCTCTTGAGTGGCTTCATTGTCGAGACGAGAGGCTTCATTGTTGAGATGAGCCATGGCAATACCTAAATCCACGGTCTTCTGAATCACTTCGCCTATTTGCTGGACAAATTTGGCTGTTCGCTCGGACGTTTGACCAGTGCTGAGAGGAATAGACATTCTAGAAGGAAATGAAAGACGTAGGAAGAAACAAGCGAAAAGTCATTGGATAATCAATACAGAATGGTAACGAATGAAAATTGTGATCATTTGTTTGTTACCTGAGGCAAACAAATGAGATGGTGACAAATCAAAGTAAATGGGTCAAAAATAATGTATCGCGAAGACATGCTCGCCTATAAGTGAACACTCATCCCAAGAATTCCCAGGTAAGCACAACTGGTCTCGCGTCTGATGAGATGTATACGAAGTGCTTGCCTAGACAGAAAACCCAGAATACAGGCATTCACCCTTCCAGTTTGCACGTGTTCACATTATTTAAAACCCAAAACCTTGACGAGATTTTGAAAAATTCAAAGGGGTTCAAAACCATATAATAGAGAGTTCAAAACCTTACAATAGAGGGTTCAAAACCTAGTAATCAATCATCCTAGATCAGATGATTAGTTTTCAAAGCGGTTTTGAAATTTATGTTCTTGTTGTGGTTGTCGCCTAAGGATAGGTGACAGTATTGTTTTATGACTAAACGCAAGTAAACTCGCGTTAGGGTCCTAAGAAGGTTATAGACTAGGTCAAAGCATTACTAATAACCTAATTCCCTATAACCATTGGCTCTGATACCATCTTTTCTGTCACACCCCGACCACGTAGAACATACAAAACGTGGCGGAAACGTCGGGGAGTGTTGTAACAGAATTAATTGTTTCAAATCCATGGCAATTGAAGTTTCGTTTTATTGATTAAAAGTGTTGCAATGTCTTAACAAACAAGGAAATACAACATAATTAACTAGTCTTGCATCTTTTATTGTCACTAAGGCCCATGTCCGCGTAAGTGTATCTTGATCAATCCTATGCTTCATCTCCTGAAAACACATGTGAAAATAGGTACGTCAGCATAAAAATGCCTGTGAGATACATAGGTTTTGTGAAAATGAGATTCATGACTTATGTTTAAGAAAATGTTTAGTCATGAACCTTTTAGTTTGCTTTGTTTTGTAAATCGTTTAAAAAGTAATAAAATCAGATGATATGTATAAGTAAGAGAATTATGTATGGTTAAATAAATAACCAAGTAAAATGAGTTTGTAAAAGATAAGTTGTTTTGTAAAACAATGTCTTGTGAAAAGTATGTTATTTGTATAAAATGTTATATATCTCAAATTGAAATGATTCAAATAACGCTACAATATGTGATATCATACAAGCACTTATATATAGGAAGTACCAGCGGCGTATCCACCATGCTTGTATCATATTACACACGTCTCGTTACTTAAGTCACTTACTCAAACCAAACCAACAACGTATAATGTCTATATTTAAACAAATAGTCAAAAGTCCTTTTATAAACCATGTCAAATGTTTATAATCCAAAAGTAGTCAAGTAATGTATAACCAAAATGATATGTATGGTAAGTAAAATTAAGACTACTTAAACCATAAGTAAAAATGTACAAAACAAAGTATTGAAGTAAAACTTGGTTTAAATCAAAGTTATGTTTTGTAAAATATATGCATGCTATACTGAATATGAACATTTATGCGGTGTTGTGAAAATTCATACATCCAAGCCTTGAGACAGTCGGATAACTATGTAAAAGTGAGTTATCAAAAGAATATGTATTCGGATTCGGTCATTCCTTACGTCCAAACAAACCCGAGATTTCAGGAATGAGATTTGTCAAGTCCTATGGTACCACTACCTACTACCGAGCGGCATGATCGGTGTTAATGAATGTACATTGTCTCATTTAAACAAACCAAATGTCATACCAAAATGTAAGCATGTGATGAAGATAATGTATCTAGTATGCTAGAGTAAACATACAAGGTAGAGCTGTAAAACAATGTGTCCATACGTTACTGGAACATATGCAACAGAGATGCAATGTAAAATGATGTACTAAGTATGCTAAGTTAACATACAAAGTAGAAAAGTCATGTAAATCAATGTGCTAGCATGCTATCAGTCAACATACATAGCAGAAATGTAATATAAATCATGTACTAATAGTGTACTAATGAACATAACAAGTATATGATGTGAAAACAGGAAAACACGAAAGTAACAAGTAGGCACATGTGTTTCACCCCAAAACAGTTTGGAAAACAGTAAAAGAGGGGTCTATGTACTCACTTGAGATTGCTTAGTAGTCCTTGAGTAACAACCAAACAATGCTAGAGATCGCGGATATCAAACGGCACCTAATATAGGTAACTATGTTAATAAACCGGACCTAAATCGGAAGATCTGATAGAATGAGGGTTCGTAAACCAAACGAGTATAGAGACTCGTGTCATATGGTTTAACAAAGCCTACATGCTAAATGAAACCTTAATCTAAGTGTTTACGACCCATTACGACCCGTTTAGGTAGCTTATGCTACTTTAACGCGTCGTTCGCGTGAAACGCGTTCGGACCGCCTAACTAGCCCTATGACAAGTGTTATATGCCTAAACATGTTACATTATCAGTTATGTGACAAAAGTTTAGGTTACATATGCTAAATTACCAATTATACATGAAAAGGGTATTCTGGTAATTTACCTAAGGCATATAAACTACCTATCATACAACTACTCAAACGATGTGACCATAGGGTATAACCTCGGAAGGTTATTCCCTACCTACTATGGTCACCTAATGTGTTTGGTCGGATCCTAATGATCGACCAAATGGGTCGGGTTCGAGGTATAAGCGATTTATCAGATCGCTTACCCTACGACCCTAGACAACGTGGTAATCAGTAGGCATAGTCCCAAGGGACTATAACCAACGTGATTACACTCACGTTGCGAAGTTCAAACGAACTTCGCATTGACCATAACTGGTCAACGCAGAAAGTCAAACAAAGTTTGACTTTCAGACTCGAAAGACTCGAAAAGCGATAAAAGAACGAAAGAATACTTACGAAGGGTCCCCGAATGCTAATCTCGATCCGAGAATCTCAGGTATGAAACAATGGTTTCAACTTAGAGTTTCTAAGATCAAAATTCTAGTGGTTTTTGAAGTTGTGGGGTGGGGTATTTATAGTTTTCGGGTAACCGTTAAGATCATTTCATGGAAACCGTGCTCGAATCCTATCCGTACATGTGTTGGCAAGTTGTGGTGACTAAAAATGGGTTCTTATCAGCTGACTAGACAAGTGAGAACATGTGGTTGTGGATTAAACAGCTGCAATCTGCTGTTAAATGCAGTTAACCTGGTCAGAAGGGGCCTCGCGGGCCGCGTGAGGATGTAAGGAAACTGAGGCGGGCCGCCTGGCCTGCACAGATCAGAATTAAGTTTGCAGAATGACAGTTTCAGTCCCTGCACGTGTTTAAGGCCATTCCCGACACTTCTAAGGCCAGTAAAGCCAACTTTAAGGCCCTAAAATGTTGCCTAAACATTGTGGACATGAAACATGCTCAAAAATATGTCGGATGTTGGTTCGTTTGGCCGTACGATCGCGATGTTCGCTTAATTACGACGGAATGCGCATAAGCGCGAAAAACGATCCAAATGACGCGACGAATGGATTTTTCTTATGCCGAACACTAAAATAAAATATTTTAGTGTTTACATAAATTTTTGGATGTCCGGATGTATTCAGAACGTAAGTTATGCGCGAAAATGCAAACTTGTGCACTTTTTGACACTTTTAGTCCCTGAATGACACAAAAGTTTATTTTAGCATACCGAACACCTCAAAGCTTATTTCTAAGTTATGTAAAGGTTATTTAAGGTATGTTAATCCTATGTCACTATTCCGGAGTGTTTGTTGCATTAAACTGGTTATATTTACGCATCGGTGCGTGTATAACCTTCCAAAAAGCGATTTAGAGCTTGGAAATGAACAAAAATTGATATGTGTAAATGATACACATATTTTTACAAATCCCAAGCATGAAATATAATAATTCATTGGTTTGGTATTTGTTTGATGGCCGTGGAGGCACAGGTGTTACATTACCCCTAGCCTCTGTTTCATTACCCTGAACTTCAGCTTGGGTCAAATCACCTAAGTTTGCAGCTTAGTTTTTTTTTCAATACCCTTAATATGCTCAGCACACACCTCAATAACCTTGTTAGTGGGAACATATTTAGCATCCTAATAACATCACTATCATCCATCAATGATCATATCCCAATTTCAAAACACTATCCTGGAATCCTAAAATTGTATCTTAATCCATCTTAGTCATCTTCTATATAACCAAGCTCACACATCATGTCATTGAATATGATCAAAGAAAAGTAATCAAGGTTAACCTTGTCAATGTATGATACTTTACTAGCATATCCAAATTCTAGAAAGTAAGTTAGTTCCCCTCCATGATGTATCTCAAATGTGAACAGTTATAGCTCATCAGCTGAAATTAAAATCAAAAGAAAAACAACACCATTAAACAACATTAGCAAAAAAAAAAAGCGAACAAAAGCTAGAGATCATCACACAATTGGGTATCAAGACATGTCACACCCCGTTAAATCGATTACATCAGAGCCAGGTGTGATCCGAATGGTATCTTAATTGCACAGTGGAAGTATATGAGCTAAGACTTCTAAACAGTTGAACGCCCGATAAGTACTCGAATCCCCATGGGTTCTCCTATTCCAACCGTTCCATAGTTTTGAAAAAGCAACCCGAGAAAGAACATTCGAAAAATCAACATAAAGTTGAGTGAGAAAATATAGTAAAGTCATTTTTCTCGGCATTTTATATGAAAACTGTGGGTCTAGCCCACGAGAGTCTTTGTGCATTGCACGAGGGAGAATGGGCCGAGCCCAAAAGAGTCTTTGTAAGCAGGACCAACATGTCCTCTTACTTGCACATAAGGTGAAAACGTCACCAAGTTCGTAAATTCATGTGTTTGTGAGTTTGTATCAAGTGAATCTTAAAAACATTTGAAAATCCGAGTATCAAAAATTGGTATGCAAATGTTATCTGTTATATTCGTAAACCGGTATAGAAATCATAGTATGTAGAATGCCTATGGAATCTAAGGATCAATCAGTGTGTAGCTAATACACTGGCCTATGTGCTAAAGTAAGTAACCAAACCAAGATAACTTTGTTATCAATTGGGATCACAAAAGCACTCCTAGGGGTATACTAACCAGGAGGGGAGCGCACCTCAAACTCGATAGATCCATACCTTTTGCACCTTGGTCACTACGTGATTAATGGTTACTATTGTCATCATCCTACTTATGCACAGTGATCTGTTATCATCTAATTCCATAGCTACATACCTAGTGTTAAAATATATGTGTTATTGGGCCTAGCCCATGTCCTTGGGCCTAGCCCATGTCATTCGTGTTATTGGGTCTAGCCCATGTCATTAAAACTCATGCATATTTCGAAAAACCTTGTAGTGTTGTAAAAACCGGTAAGTTTAGCGTGAACTTTTCGTAAACCATTTGAGTTTGTTGAAATCCTGTTGCGTAATGGTTTAGAAATATGTGATATTCGTTTATCAAAACATCTTGTTTTTTCAAAACTTGCATGTCTTTCCACCCCCGAAAACATTTATAAAAATGTAAAACGGTAAAAAGTGGGGGTTATGAACTCACCTTGATGTCCGTGTGCAAAGCTAGCTTAACGTGATTCCGTAGTGCCGTTCCAATAACGTGAATTAGCTTGCATGCAATCTATGGCATTCCTACCAAAGAATAATTATAAGTTTCTAATAAGACGACGTAGCTAAACTACGTGTCCGAGCTCTACCGAATCGTTACTAAACGATTCTAAGAAGGTGTTATTATTTTGATTGACAATAACCAAGCTATGGTTATTTGATCCCGTTTATAATCGGGATAAAACTAAATCTCGAGATCGACTTAGTTTTCGAGTGTTTTAGGATATATATATATATACTTACAAAGTCGTGTTAGTTGTCGCAGATTAGGAATACGTATATCGATAATGGTACGTATTCGAAATGTCGTATGTGATTCGGTAATATACCGTTGTAGTTTTCGTAGGATGGAAATAAATAAATATATATACATACATATACGTGTGTGTGTGTATATATATATATATATATATTCGAAAACTTGACGTTTGAAACGAATATAAACAAATATATTCATTTTATCAGAATATTCGGATCCTAAATAATTGAAATAAATATAAACAATTATATTTATTTTATAAAAATTATACGAATAACGATGTTTGAAATAAATAAACACAATTATATTTATTTTATAAGATATTTCGAGTTTTTACGTATTCCATAGGTGCTAAGATAATGGATATTCGTAGACTTGTAAACTTGAATAATATTTATTAAAAAATATATATATAGTCGTTGAAAAGTAGTAAACCTGTTTTCGCGAGTTATAAAGGGTTGTCGAGAATAAATATACGCATATATTTAGTTCATAAAATAGTTTGAATCTCGATAACTTTCGTTTATAAAGTATAAATACGTTTCGTATATCGTATTTTTATGAAAAACGGTCAGAGTTTCCTCTATTTTTGGACGATCCCGACAACTAAGTGTCGATATATTTTCAAAATTCAACAATATTTCAACAACAATTCAAGCAATTTATATTAAATTTCGCCAAAGCATTATAATATATAATAAATTTTGTCAAATGCGCCAAAGATAAAACAAAATCAGTAAGGTATTGGTCAAGCTCAGTTTCGCGTTTAACTAAAAATCTAAAATCTATATCAATATAAACAAAAATTTCGCACCGTTTAAATTTATCGGATCTTCGTGCCGTTTTATCGAACCGTGTTGACTAACTTTGACCCGGTGTTGACTGACCTTGACTACTTTGACCCGGACCCGAGTAAGCTGACCCAAGTTGACTCGGGTTTGACCGAGTCGACTCGGTGTGACCGAGTCTTGAACAGAAGCTAAGGTTGGCCGAACTTGAACCATATGTGAACCCTGTGAACCAAAAATTGAGCCGAGATATCCACCATCCATCACCGCCGACCAGGAATCACCACCACGGCTGCCATGTACAGCCGGCTACCACCACCATCATTACTGTTGTCGCCGAGTGGCAGCGCAGTTTTTGTTTTTCCCATCTGCCATCACCAACCCCTACTATCAACCACCACAACCCCATCTACTGCTGACAGACTAGAACCACCACACCCTGAAACGATAACCAATGGCCAGAAAGATGGGATCTAAAAGAATCTGAGATGCAAAGAACGAAGAGATAAGAACTTACCGGAGTATCACGTCGTCATCAACATCACAGCTGGCAGTGCCAGTAACCTTCGTCGGCTCGTCGCCGGCCTCCTTCTTTCTCTCCCTCGTATCTTCGTCTCTCTCTCTCTGTCTCTCTGATCCCTTCGCCGCCGTACGCCACCACTAAACGGTGGTGGTCGGCTGTTTAATGTCGAGAAGGGGGGGGTGTCGGGTGGTTGTTTAAGCTGATCGAGAGGTTTAGGGGTGTGTTGAGGTGGTAGATGTCGTCAGAGGAGAAGAACCCGTCGCCGGCAGCCGGTAATACGGCCCGCACCGGCAGCTTTTCGCCGGAAATTGTTCATGAAAGAGAAATGCAGAGGGTGTGAGTTGGGTTTTTGGGTGGTGTGTGTGTGTCGGAGAAGAAGGGAGGTTTAGGAGGGGTATTTGTCAGAGATGCAAGAAGCCGGGTGGCCGGAGAACGGCGCCGGCCGTAGTTTCGATCTCTGGTTACCGGAGATTGAGAGAGAGATAAAGGTGGGTGTCGGCTGTTATGCTTGATGTAGGGTTTCAAAGAATGAAGAATGAGGGGTATAAGTTGCTTTTATACCTAGGTTTTTCAAATGGGCTTGGGTCTCAGGCCCACAAGCCCGTTTCGCACGCTCGATACGTTTTTAGGCCCGTTTTCGCACCCGAGTGTTGTAAAATGTCGTAAAATAAAATTTTAGGATCACAAATATGTAACATAGTGTCCTATATCGTTAGTAGACGCGCATTTTATCGGTTATGTTATAACGTGTAAATCGTTTCGTTCATCGTTTCTTGTCCGCTTTACGATCCGATTTAAACTACGAACATTAAAATTTGAAAACGAAGCCAAATATAACATATTATATTAATATCAAGACATAACTTGCATCTGGTGCTTCCGTTTCGTTGTTGATTGACGATGTGTTCTGATTTCCGCGTTTTTCGCTCTCGTTTGCATTTTGTGCTGTTAGAAAGCGTGATAATTTCGAAAAAACGAAATCCATAAGTATAAGTTATATGTATAAACTTTGTATTTGTTGGCTTTGTTAGTATTTTGTACGGTATCAGTTCGTCACTGCTTAACGATCAACAGTTTTCTCACAAATCCACATACGCGCACTGTAAAGTTAGACATGCATTCCTAGGCATTCCAAGCGCCTAATTAAGTTAATTCGTGCCTTAAACACTATTTATTATCACCTTAAACATTTGCTAATCATGTAATTAGAAGCCGTTAATTACCGGTTGTCACATTCTCCCACTGTTACAGAAATTTAGTCCTCGAAATTTAGACTATGTTATCTCCTCAGAGTTGTGTCGTTCGTAGGTAAGTCCGAATAATACCAAAGTGAATGACTGCGTAATCGAATCAAAACTTATTCAGATTATGTGAATGTAAGGACATTTTGCATCAATAAGAACCCAACGGTTCAAATAAGTTTGTTCCAGAAATCGAGGTTAAGTGAACGAAGCGTAGTGATACTATCACCAATGTGACTAAGTTTACAGGGGTCAAACAAAAGAGATTATGACCAATAGATGTCCGAACAAATTTTTATGATCTACAATTGACTTTTAGAAACAACCGAATTCGTTGCCAAACGAAAACTTGCTTTGGTCATAAAAATTAACTTAGAGATCAACAATCTCAAATGATTATGAAAATGATTTGTCAACTATCGAACCATTAAATGAAATAAAATCTGGGCGTTGACATTATTGAATTGCTAGGATACACCGAAATGAAATACACCCGAACCTGGTGTATGATTGTCTTAATTCATAGCTGTATTAAGACTGTTTAAATGATGTGTCAATCGAAAAGTATACATAGTTTCGCATGAAATGGTTGATCATGATTAGCACAAGCTACAAGTTTATATCAACGCCACGAGGTGTCGTAATGAATGAAATAATTCAATAATAGCGGTGATCGAACAAGTATCACCTGTTTTTTTGCATGAAACTCTTGATCATGATTAGCCCAAGCTACAAGTTTATACTGACACCACAAGGTGTCGTAGTGATTGAAATAATTCAATAATAGCGGTGACCGAACAAGTATCACCGTGTTTGAAATCAAATGAGGGCTAAACGAAGTGAATCTGAATGTTTGTTTTAGACAAATCTCATAGGATTTTCAATTGAAAATGAAACAAATAAATAATGTTTTTCGATCGAAGATGAAAAAGCAATGAACCTCACAAAATGTTCAATCGATGCTGAAAGAACTGTTAAGCGGTACACCGAAATATGACATGAATTTGTGTACCTTTTTCTTAACACACGATTGTGTTAAGACTGCTTTTGTATGATAAACCAACAGAGTGGATTTAATATAAATGAATAAATAGATAAATAATTAAATCCGTACATGATGCATGCAATTGAGATTAGCGCAAGCTTCGAATTTGTGAAAATGTCACCACAAGGTGATCGTGATCAAAGAAACGATTCAATGAAGTCGAAGACCAAACAAGCCTGTTATGGTTCGAAACAAATGAAGTGCTTGTTGGGATTATTTCGAATATGATGACCTCAATCCATCATATGGGACCTTGAATTGAATATGTATTACGAGCAAGTTTAAACAACTGAACTTGGTTTAGTCACATTCCAACAATGAGTGCATGTATCAACAACAAAGTTTCAACATGGTTACCACAAAAAAAACCATATATGTAATTCCAAAAAGGGAAGGAGTTTTCCATGAAATCTGTTGTCTCGATACCAAGGAGTCAACACTTTGCAATAACACGTGTCGTCTAGATCACAATGCAAAGATTGAGTATAGTGAAATAATAAATGAAATGTTGATAAAACAACCATTCGAAGTGAAACCGCATGCGTAACAAACAATGCATGTGTAGCATACCAATTTGCCAAGAATTAAGCAAATGAGTATTCGTTACCATGGAATAATTCCTCATGATACAATGACCATTATGTAACACCCCGAAAATACAAATTCTTATAATACAATAACGTTGGGAATAAATGAGGAAAATAAACTAACTAGGAATTACAATAACCTAGTTAGAAAATGAGTTGTGAGTAGTTAAAGAGTTAAAACAAATAAAGAATGAAAGTTGAAGGGCCAAAAGTGTCTAAATTGTGACACCTGTGCTCTGTAATCGATGAACAATGCAAAACAATGTTAATTATTAATAAAACAATGTGTTTTGGTGTTACTATGTGTGTATTTGTGTTTGATGATTTTACGATTTGATTCGATTCCGATTTCAAGCTTTAAATCGCTTTCTGGAAAGTTATACGCAAACTGGTGTGTAAACGCAGCCAGTTTAACGCGACAAACACTCCAGAATAGTAACATAGGCTTAACATACCTAAAATAACCTTCACATAACTTAGAAATAAGTTTTGGATGGTTTGGTGTGTTGAAAATAAGTCTATTCGATCGCAGGGACTATTTGTGTCAAACTGCGAAACTATACCGATTCGTATGGTATCGAAGAGTCCGGAACTTGGTCATAAGCTAAACATACAATAAATAACCTAAACATAGCTTAGAAATATGCTTTGAGGGGTTCGGTGTGCAAAAACATGCTTATTTGATCTTAAAGGGACTAAAAGTGTCAAAAACGACGTAAGTTCGCATTTACGCGCATATCTTGCGTTCTGACCACATCTAGACATCCAAAATTTTTGTAGACACTAAAATATTTTTATTTTAGTGATCGGAATGCAAAAATACCATTCGTCGCTTAATTTGGATCGTTTTTCGCGTCCGTTTGAGTTTCGTCGTAATTTAACGAACAACTCGACCGTACGACCAAACGAGCTGACATCCGAGATATTTTTGAGCATGTTTTGAGTTCCCAATACTTTAACTTCATTTTAGAGCCTTGAAATGAGGTTAACGGGGCTTAAACGTGTCAAAAATGAGCCGAAACACAAGTTTTACAAGTTCAGGGGCTAAACTGCAATTTCTGGAAAGTAGGCCAGGCGACCCGCGTAAGCCTAGCCATATTCTTACGCGGCCCGTGTCAGACTTGCAGATCAGAAACTTCACAGCAGCTTCCCAGCTCGTTCTTGAGGCCCTTGTACGCAATTTTCATGTTTTGGGGACCAAGTTAACACTTCCCCAAGGCTTTGTACCTGCAACAAACAAGTGTATGGCCATTAATTAATGCTTCTGGACTACACAAACACTTGTTATGATCCTATGATCTTGCAACAAGTATAAATAGCCCATCCATTTCATTCACTCTTTGCTCATTCCTCATTCTCTTCTCTATAATCTGAATTGAGAGCTCTCCCAAGTGTTTGGAGCTTTCTAATCTGATTATTCTTGTAGAAAAGATAGCTAGGACCTATTGTAAGTATTCTTTCTTGCTTATTCTTTATGTTTAGGCAGAAAGTCAAACAGTTTGGCCAACAGTTTGACTTTCGGTTTTGACCATCAATTGGTCAAGTCAAAGTTCAATTGAACTTTGCAACGTGATTATAATCATGATGGTTATAATCCTTAGCGAGTATACCTACTGATTACCACATTAACTAGGCGTAGTGACGAGTCAAAGTTTCGGTCAAAATGCGTTTTCGCACGCATTTTACAACGGAACGATTTTCAGGTATCAAAACCCATTGTTTTGATACCAAATCAGTTTTATAAGTTAGTTAAACATGTTTTGACATGTTTAACTCGTCACTAATAGTTTAGTGCTTGTTTAGGGTCGTAAGTTAAGCGGTCTAAACAACCGCTTAGACTTTCGAACCCGACCCGTTTGGTCGATTTTTAGGATCCGACCAAGCTTGATTAGTGATCATAGTTGCATAGGGAATAACCACTGAGGTTATACCGTATGATCACATAGGAGTGGTTAGTCATTTGCTAGTTAGCTTGTATGCCAATAGAAAATGACCAAAACGCCCTTTTGAAGCATAAATCCATATTTTACATATGTGAACATGTTTTTGACATATAATCTGATTTAGTAACATGTTTAGGTATTATTGGGCATATAAGACTTGACATAGCATATAGTTAACCATCCGAACATGGTTTCACACGAACGACGCGTTAAAGTGGCACAAGCTACCTTAATGGGTCATAACGGGTCGAAAGCACTTAGGCTAGGTTCCGATTTAGGATGTAGGCTTTGTTAAACCATATCACATGAGTTCCACACTCATTTGGTTTACAAGACCACATTCTATCTGATCCTCCGATTTAGTTGTCGATTATTTACTAGTGATCCGATTACTAGGTACTACTTGAATTTCCTTGGTTTGTCTGAGCTGATCAAGGATACCCTTCATTCAATGTGAGTACATAGTTCCCCTATTTTACTGTTTTCAATTGTTTTGGGGTGATTCATATGTATTAAAACGATTTCGATATTTTAACGATGTTTTCAAAAACGATTAAGATGGTTTATATTAAACTAAATACGATTTCGATAATGTGAACGAAACTTGTTGGTTGTAACTACATAACGAATGACATTCATTAGCATTGATCAAGCCGACCAGTATTAGGTTATGGTACCATAGGATCTGACAAATCCCGTTATCAGACTACACCCATGGTTATATGTGGGGGGTTATGTAGGTAACGACCGAATCTGATGATTATTAACTTACCCTTTGGTGGTTTGTTAATACGAGAAGCGAGGTAGTCGAGTCACGAAGGTTTGAATGTTATTAGCGAGACGACCAAAAGTAGTTTCACAATTAAAACGAATACGATTTTGGGACAAATTAAGCGATTTGGAACGACTTAAACGAGATAAAAAGATTTGAACGAACGATTGGTTTGGGTTGTGATTAGGTAATGGGATGGGTGTAACATGATAAAAGCATGGTAGATACGCTGCTGGTACATCTTATATATAAGTGCATTTATCATATTACATTTCATATCATTATTTAGTTCACTTGGGAAACGATTTGAAACGATGTCACACAACGAGGTTTTCGAAATAATATAAACCATACGAGTTTTTTTTACGAGATGTTTAACGAATTGGCTTACTAAAGCAAATGTTTTGAGGTTAAGAATCATGGCAACGAGATTTTATAAACTTTAACCATCTTGATTTGAGTTGGTTAATCATGTTGCAATATTATATATATACTTTTCAAAACAAGGTTTTTGAGGTATTGCAATATATATAAACAAGCCATGATTCCGATACTCTTATAAAACCTATGTACTCGCCAGTATTTCTTTACTGACTATGTTTTTACATATGTTTCAGGTGATAATGCTTGATGTGGATTGCTAGGAAGCAAGTTCACTTAGGATCCGGACATGGCTTTAGCGACTTAAAAACGATAATAGACGATGTTCAATTTGTTTGTTTGGTTTATGACAATGAACAATACTTAATAATTCAATAAAACGAAACACTTAATTACCATGGTTGTGAAACGATGATTCTGTTACAACACTCTCCGATGTTTCCGCCACGGTTTTGTTGTTTTAACGTGGTCGGGGTGTGACATAAGAGTTGGTATCAGAGCCAATGGTTATAGGGAATTTGGTTATTAGTAATGCTTTGACCTAGACTATAACTTTCTAGGACCCTAATGCGAGTTATATTGCGTTTAGATTTTAAAACAATACCGTCACCTATCCTTAGGTGATAACCACAACGAGAACATAATAACAAATCCGCTTCGAAAATTAATCATCTATCCTTGGATGATTGATTGTAAGGTTTTGAACCCTCTCAGTTTTCAAAATCTCGTTAAAGTTTGGGTCTAAATAATGTGAACAAGTGTAAACTGGAAGAGTGAATGCCTGTACCCTGAGTTTTCTGTCTAAGGCTAGAGTGTTCGTACAAATCCGCAGTATCGGACCAGTCACTCTTACCTGGGAACTCTTGGGGTGAGTGTTCACTTATAGGCGAGCATGTCTTCAGCGATACATTATTATGACCTATTTACTTTGATTAGTCACTGCGTGTTATTTTGTATGTTCGAGGTAATGAACAAATGATCGCACTCCTTGTGTTTTGTCGATGTTTTCTATACCTCCTTTGTTTCTCCAATTGTCGACCTCACTCGTTTCTCATGTTTCCTTGGTAGACAATGCCTCCTCGACGCGAAGCTCGAACTTTTACCGCTGAAGAAGTCGCAGCCCTTGTCTCTCAGCAAATGGCTGCTGTACTTCCAGGCGTAGTGACCCAAATCCATGAGCTTTACAACAACAATAATAATAACAACAATAACGCACAGTGTAATTTTAAGAATTTCAATTCTGCGAAGCCGCTTAAGTTTTCTGGGTCACAAGGAGCAACTGCGCTCCTGCAGTGGTTTGAGAGTATTGAGAGCACATTCAGACATGTGCAGTGTCTGAATGCGCGTAAGGTTGAATTCGCTTCAAGCGTGTTTGAGAAGCGAGCTCTTACCTGGTGGAATGGTATTATGCGCGATAGGGGTGCCGACGTGGCATTAGCACAAACTTGGGAAGAGCTCCGAGCTCTCATGATGAGAGAGTTCTGTCCCCGTCACGAGATTCGAGCTTTGGAACGAGAATTCGATGATTTGAAACAAGACGAGGGAGAACACCGTGCCTATATGGATCGATTCGAGGAGCTTAGTTTGTTGTGTCCCACTATGGTTACCCCACTGGAGAAAGCAATCGAGAGATATATCGATGGTTTACCCGATTCCATTCAGGATATAGTAACCGGTGTTAATCCTACTACCGTTCGTCACGCGATCGAGTTGTCGGCTACCCTAACTGAGTCCCAAGTCAGGAAGGGTAAACTCACCCGCAAGGGTGATAAAAAGAAGTCGATCGATTCTGACAAGGAAAAGGGTAAAGGAAAGAAGCAGGGTGAGTCTTCTAAAAGGTCAAGGAAGCGCAAGGCTTCCCAGAACTTTGCTGTCACCAACCAGACTGCTCAGAACCCACCGACTCAACCTCCTGCAAAGAAAGCATATGCTGGTACTGCACCACACTGTACACGATGTAATGGTCACCATGTTGCCCAACAGGCCTGTAAACAGTGTGCTACGTGTGGTAGACTTGGGCATTTGGCCAACATTTGTCGTTTTGGTCAAAATCAAGCTGCCCAGGTTCCAGCACAAGCTCAAGGGAATGCTGCGAGATTCCCACCTGGTTCGTGTTTTAATTGCGGAGAAATGGGTCATTTCCGCAACAATTGCCCGAGATTGGTAAATGCGAATGCAAATCCAAATGAAAATGTAAACGAAAATGTGAATCCCGCTCGTGGATGGGTATTCAATCTAAACGCGAACGCGGCGAGGGCGGACAACGAAGTTGTTAACGGTACGTTTCTTGTTAACAATCAACTTGCATCTGTTCTTTTCGATTCTGGTGCTGATAGGAGTTTTGTTTCGTTATCCTTTGAGCCTTTACTTGCGATACCTAGAACTAAAATGAGGAAACCCTTATCTGTCGAAGTTGCTACTGGTAAACCTCTTGTGCTCGATTCTGTTATTGATGGTTGTCAATTGAACCTCGATAACCATCTTTTCCCCATTGACCTCGTACCGATGCAACTTGGGAGTTTCGACATTATGCTGAGGTTAACCAAACACCATGCTGAGGTTTTTTGTTTCGATAAGATCATTCGTATTCCTCTTTCGTCTGGTGATGTCCTAGAGGTTCGTGGCGAAAAACCGTCTAGTGGTTTGAAACTCATGTCGTGTACGAAAGCCCAACGTTATCTACGAAAAGGGTGTGTTGCTTTTCTGGCACATGTCACCGAGGAGAAAGGAAAGAACAAGAGTATTCAGGATATTCCAATTGTTCAGGATTATCCAGAAGTGTTTCCTGATGAACTGCCTGGTTTGCCTCCAGTTCGTCAAGTCGAGTTTCATATTGACCTTGTACCCAATGCTAACCCGATTGCGAAAGCACCTTATCGTCTTGCACCGTCTGAGATGCAAGAATTATCGAAACAACTTCAAGATTTATCTGATAAAGGATTCATCCGTCCGAGTTATTCACCTTGGGGCGCTCCTGTCCTCTTTGTGAAAAAGAAAGATGGATCTTTTCGAATGTGTATCGATTATCGTGAGCTTAATAAGCTTACCATCAAAAATTGATATCCCCTACCCCGAATCGATGATCTCTTTGATCAGCTGCAAGGTGCTACCTATTTCTCCAAGATCGATCTGCGTTCTGGGTATCATCAGCTTCGTGTATTCGAAGAAGATATTCCCAAAACCGCTTTCCGAACAAGATATAGGCATTACGAGTTTACTGTCATGCCTTTTGGTTTGACGAATGCTCCAGCTATTTTCATGGACTTAATGAATAGGGTCTGTAAACCTTATTTAGACAAGTTCATCATTGTGTTCATCGACGATATTCTCATTTATTCGAAGTCTCGAGCCGATCACGAACAACACCTTCGTTTAACATTGGAACTCCTGAAGAAGGAACAACTTTTTGCTAAATTCTCCAAGTGTGAATTCTAGCTTAAAGAAGTTCAGTTCTTGGGTCATATTGTCAACGAGCAGGGTATTCATGTGGATCCATCCAAGATTGTTGCAATCAAGGATTGGAATACACCAACGACACCTACAGAGATTCGATCTTTCCTTGGTCTCGCTGGGTATTATCGTCGTTTTATTTCGAACTTCTCTAAGATCGCGGTTCCACTCACTGCTTTGACTCAAAAGAATAAGCCTTTCGAGTGGGGACCCAAGCAAGAAGAAGCGTTCCAAACGCTGAAACAAAAGCTATGTGATGCTCCTGTTCTATCTTTGCCCGAGGGAAACGATGATTTCGTTGTCTACTGTGATGCGTCCAACTTAGGCCTTGGTTGTGTTCTTATGCAACGAGGTAAAGTTATAGCATATACATCTAGACAATTGAAAGTTCACGAGAAGAACTACACCACTCACGATCTTGAGTTAGGTGCTGTAGTTTTTGCTCTAAAAATCTGGAGACACTACCTCTATGGTACGAAGTGTGTGGTTTTCACAGACCACAAAAGTCTCCAGCATATTCTTAATCAGAAGGAGTTGAACATGAGGCAACGACATTGGGTTGAACTCTTGAACGACTATGATTGCGAAATTCGCTACCATCCTGGTAAGGCGAATGTTGTAGCCGATGCGCTTAGTCGAAAGGAGCGAGTCAAGCTTCATTCTGTTCGAACTCTATCTGATCTTCAAACTTGTGTTCTTCAAACTCAGCAATCTTGTGTTTCACAAGATTTGATAGGCAAGGAATTACCACATCAGCTTGAGCTTAAACTCGAAGCGAAGGACGATGGTTTACTCTATTTCATGGATCGTTTGTGGATTCCGAAACAAGACGATCTTCACACTTTAGTAATGGACGAATCTCATAAGTCTCGATATTTTATCCATCCTGGTGCTGATAAAATGTACAAGGACCTTCGTACTCAGTACTGGTGGCCTGGTATGAAGAAAGATGTTGCCTTGTATGTATCGAAATGCCTAACTTGTCTCAAAGTCAAGGCTGAACATCAACGACCTTCTGGTTTGCTTGTACAACCAAAGATACCGGTTTGGAAGTGGGAGAACATTGCGATGGATCTCATCACTAAATTACCGCGTACATCTAAAGGTCACGATGCTATTTGGGTTGTCATCGATCGATTAACGAAGTCAGCTCATTTTATTGCGATTCGAGAGGATCTATCTGCTGATAAACTTGCAAAGATTTATGTTGATGAGATTGTATCACGACATGGTGTTCCTTTGGATATCATATCTGATCGTGATGCTCGATTTTCATCTCATTTCTGGAAGACCATGCAATCTGCTATGGGAACCCAACTAAATCTAAGCACTGCTTATCATCCCCAAACAGATGGACAATCTGAGAGAACGATTCAAACTTTGGAGGATATGCTTAGAGCATGCGTGATAGACTTTGGTGGTAATTGGGATTCTCATCTGCCATTGATTGAGTTCTCTTACAACAATAGTTATCATGCTAGCATTAAAATGGCACCATTCGAAGCTCTCTACGGTCGAAAATGTCGTTCACCTATTTGTTGGAACGAGGCTGGTGAAGCTCAGCTTACTGAGCCGGAGCTTGTTCTGGAAACAACAGACAAAATCAAGAAAATTCGCGATAATCTTGTGACAGCTAGATGCCGTCAAAAGAGTTATGCGGATTTAGGACGCAAGTCCTTAGAATTTCAAGTCGGAGACCATGTCCTACTCAAGGTGTCGCCTTAGAAGGGAGTGGTGAGATTTGGAAAGAAAGGAAAACTTGCACCACGATATGTTGGACCATTTAAGATTGTTGAAAGGGTTGGAAAGGTTGCCTATCGACTAGAGCTACCTCCAGAGCTTGGAAATATTCATCCGACTTTTCACGTGTCCAATCTGCGAAGGTGTTTAGCTGACGCTGATCTTCACATTCCACTCGACGAAATCCAAATCGACGAAACGATGCACTTTGTCGAGAAACCTGTGGAGATAGTGGACCGTACATACAAACAGTTGAAGAACAAACGAATTCATTTGGTCAAGGTTCGCTGGGAATCCAAACGTGGCCCAGAGTTTACTTGGGAACGTACGGACCAAATGAATGCGAAATATCCACAATTGTTCTCACAAGTTTCCTCTAGTTAAAATTTCGGGACGAAATTTCCTAAAGTAGGGGAGACTGTGACACCTGTGCTCTGTAATCAATGAACAATGCAAAACGATGTTAATTATTAATAAAACAATGTGTTTTGGTGTTACTATGTGTGTATTTGTGTTTGATGATTTTACGATTTGATTCGATTCCGATTTCAAGCTTTAAATCGCTTTCTGGAAAGTTATACGCAAACTGGTGGGTAAACACAACCAGTTTAACACGACAAACACTCTGGAATAGTGACATAGGCTTAACATACCTAAAATAACCTTCACAAAACTTAGAAATAAGTTTTGGATGGTTTGGTGTGTTGAAAATAAGTCTATTCGATCGCAGGGACTATTTTTGTCAAATTGCGAAACTATACCGATTCGTATGGTATCGAAGAGTTAGGAACTTGGTCATAAGCTAAAGATACCATAAATAACCTAAACATAGCTTAGAAATATGATTTGAGGGGTTTGGTGTGCAAAAACATGCTAATTTGATCTTACAGGGACTAAAAGTGTCAAAAACGATGTAAGTTCGCATTTACGCGCATATCTTGCGTTCTGACCACATCTAGACATCCAAAATTTTTGTAGACACTAAAATATTTTTATTTTAGTGATCGGAATGCAAAAATACCATTCGTCGCTTAATTTGGATCGTTTTTCGCGTCCGTTTGAGTTTTGTCGTAATTAAATGAACAACTCTACCGTACGACCAAACGAGCCGACATACGAGATATTTTTGAGCATGTTTTGAGTTCCCAATACTTTAACTTCATTTTAGAGCCTTGAAATGAGGTTAACGGGGCTTAAACGTGTCAAAAATGAGCCGAAACACAAGTTTTACAAGTTCAGGGGCTAAACTGCAATTTCTGGAAAGTAGGCCAGGCGGCCCGCGTAAGCCTAGCCATATTCTTACGCGGCCCGTGTCAGACTTGCAGATCAGAAACTTCACAGCAGCTTCCCAGCTCGTTCTTGAGGCCCTTGTACGCAATTTTCATGTTTTGGGGACCAAGTTAACATTTCCCCAAGGCTTTGTACCTGCAACAAACAAGTGTATGGCCATGAATTAATGCTTGGGGACTACACAAACACTTGTTATGATCCTATGAACTTGCAACACGTATAAATAGCCAATCCATTTCATTCACTCTTTGCTCATTCCTCATTCTCTTATCTATAATCTGAATTGAGAGCTCTCCCAAGTGTTTGGAGCTTTCTAATCTGATTATTCTTGTAGAAAAGATAGCTAGGACCTATTGTAAGTATTCTTTCTTGCTTATTCTTTATGTTTAGGCAGAAAGTCAAACAGTTTGGCCAACAGTTTGACTTTCGGTTTTGACCATCAATTGGTCAAGTCAAAGTTCAATTGAACTTTGCAACGTGATTGTAATCATGATGGTTATAATCCTTAGCGATTATACCTACTGATTACCACGTTAACTAGGCGTAGTGACGAGTCAAAGTTTCGGTCAAAATGCGTTTTAGCACGCATTTTACAACGGAACGATTTTCGGGTATCAAAACCCATTGTTTTGATACCAAATCAGTTTTATAAGTTAGTTAAACATGTTTTGACATGTTTAACTCGTCACTAATAGTTTAGTGCTTGTTTAGGTTCGTAAGTTAAGCGGTCTAAACAACCGCTTAGACTTTCGAACCCGACCCGTTTGGTCGATTTTTAGGATCCGACCAAGCTTGATTAGTGATCATAGTTGCATAGGGAATAACCACTGAGGTTATACCTTATGATCACATAGGAGTGGTTAGTCATTTGCTAGTTAGCTTGTATGCCCATAGAAAATGCCAAAACGCCCTTTTGAAGCATAAATCCATATTTTACATATGTGAACATGTTTTTGACATATAATCTGATTTAGTAACATGTTTAGGTATTATTGGGCATATAAGACTTGACATAGCATATAGTTAACCATCCGAACATGGTTTCACACGAACGACGCGTTAAAGTGGCACAAGCTACCTTAATGGGTCGTAACGGGTCAAAAGCACTTAGGCTAGGTTCTGATTTAGGATGTAGGCTTTGTTAAACCATATCACATGAGTTCCACACTCATTTGGTTTACAAGACCACATTCTATCCGATCCTCCGATTTAGTTGTCGATTATTTACTAGTGATCCGATTACTAGGTACTACTTGAATTTCCTTGGTTTGTCTGAGCTTCGCTAAGTTCTTTAGATCAAGGATACCCTTCATTCAATGTGAGTACATAGTTCCCCTATTTTACTGTTTTCAATTGTTTTGGGGTGATTCATATGTATTAAAACGATTTCGATATTTTAACGATGTTTTCAAAAACGATTAAGATGGTTTATATTAAACTAAATACGATTTCGATAATGTGAACGAAACTTATAGGTTGTAACTACATAACGAATGACATTCATTAGCATTGATCAAGCCGACCAGTATTAGGTTATGGTACCATAGGATCTGACAAATCCCGTTATCAGACTACACCCATGGTTATGTGTGGGGGGTTATGTAGGTAACGACCGAATCTGATGATTATTAACTTACCCTTTGGTGGTTTGTTAATACGAGAAGCGAGGTAGTCGAGTCACGAAGGTTTGAATGTTATTAGCGAGACGACCAAAAGTAGTTTCACAATTAAAACGAATAAGATTTTGGGACGAATTAAGCGATTTGGAACGACTTAAACGAGATAAAACGATTTGAACGAACGATTGGTTTGGTTTGTGATTAGGTAATGGGATGGGTGTAACATGATAAAAGCATGGTAGATACGCCGCTGGTACATCTTATATATAAGTGCATTTATCATATTACATTTCATATCATTATTTAGTTCACTTGGGAAACGATTTGAAACGATGTCACACAACGAGGTTTTCGAAATAATATAAACCATACGAGTTTTATTGACGAGTTTTTTTTTACGAGATGTTTAACGAATTGGCTTACTAAAGCAAATGTTTTGAGGTTAAGAATCATGGCTACGAGATTTTATAAACTTTAACCATCTTGATTTGAGTTGGTTAATCATGTTGCAATATTATATATATACTTTTCAAAACAAGGTTTTTGAGGTTTTGCAATATATATAAACAAGCCATGATTCCGATACTCTTATAAAACCTATGTACTCGCCAGTATTTCTTTGCTGACTATGTTTTTACATATGTTTCAGGTGATAATGCTTGATGTTGATTGCTAGGAAGCAAGTTCACTTAGGATCCGGACATGGCTTTAGCGACTTAAAAACGATAATAGACGATGTTCAATTTGTTTGTTTGGTTTATGACAATGAACAATACTTAATAATTCAATAAAACGAAACACTTAATTACCATGGTTGTGAAACGATGATTCTGTTACAACACTCCCCGACGTTACCGCCACGGTTTTGTTGTTTTAACGTGGTCGGGGTGTGACATAAATGAAAACTAATATTAATAAAACAAAATAAATTAAACTCAAACACACTTGTTTGTGTGTTGTTGAGATCGACCAGAGCACGGGGCGATCCCCAGCTCCCCTAAAACCCTAGTTTCTACTGAAACCTCCAAATTGAAGGATCAAATCTAGTCCAAAATGAAAATCGAGCATAGATTACTGATCCCCATTGCAAGGAGATCAGAAGGTATGTAAAATTTGGTAAAAATTCTCTACTTGAAAGTTTCATGAATTTAGGGAATTCGAAATTTGTGGATGCATGTGTGATATATAGATGAAATAGGAACATTGAAATGTCTAGGAGTAAACCCTAGACAAATACATGTTGAAATCATACTTAGTTCTAGCAAAATCCATGAAACACCATTGTAGGTGGTTAGGGGGTGGAGTAAAACTTGATAAACCCTAGGAATTGGGGGTTGTTCTAGTGAAATTTGACATGTATGAAGTGATTTCAGAATTCTATAGATTTTTATTTATGTTAGATGGTTTGATTGATGAAAAATTAGGGCTACATGACAAGTTATGAACTTGTTAATACATTAAGTAAATTGCTGCCCTTAAAGTGTTTATACAATTGTCTCAAAGAAGACTTAAAACTGAAATTTAAAGTTAAACCGCGTAATTGTGATGTTTCGGCAAATTATGCGATCTATGATTAAAAAGGAGTTCTAAACATGCTATGGTTGAACTCTATAGGAAAAGCTACCGGAGCGTCGAGTGGACAAGCCGGTGGTGACTTGCGTTTGAAGGGCGTGCATTGAAGGTATGTAACTTGACCCGTTACATTAAGTGAATTGTTATTAAATTACGTATGGTCATATTGCATATTAGAAGTTGCGTTGATTGTAGCGACCATGTTTGTTACTTAAATCCGTAGGTTAAGAATTGGTTAGAAGTCGTTTGGTAGTCATCATAACGAAGGATTCTGTAGATGAGCCAAACGGGTCGAATAATGGTGTACATTGTAGTGTTAGTGTTTTAAATAAATAGCGATGGCGATAACGATCACAAGAGCATGAAGCCATGAGTTTGGTGATGAAGTGCCGATGATAATAAGCCCCGGAAGTTGGGTAACGAGCGCCTTATGTTTACTATTACAAAGGTAGCAAAATAAGGATAACTAGAAAGGGTCGAATAATTACATAGTGAAATCTTGTCGTCCGGTCCGTAAAATAAACTTTTGGTATGGAAATCGTTATAGTTACGTCGGTATTGAATTTATAGACGCATAGGAAAAAGAATCACCTAAAACGGACACACGAGTCAAAAGTTATGATAGTTATAAGTTTATAATTGAAAGTTAGTGATGCTGAACTGATATTCAGCAATTCAGCAATAACCTTCTGTCGAAAATGGTCCCTGGCGCTACGCGACCACCTTGGGTGGCCCTCGTGGCGCGGCTCGACTGCCCAGAGTGGTTGGATTTGTTTGTTTTTGCATATTTTTGAGTTTGAAACTTAACCGGACTTATATTTAAGGTGTCAAAATTAATCTTTTGTGTTGTTTTGACCATAGGTGACGATGGACCTAATCCGGATGGCGATCAAGCATCTTGACAAGAACCGAACACGATATTTTGAAGCTTTCGCGATTATTTAATATTTTCAAGTTAATATCTATGTAATTAACACATAAACACTTGTTCTTTTGTCTTGGGATTCTTAAACTAGTAGTACACATCCTAGATGTTAACTTGGCTAAAATTTTCCTTATTTTGATATAAAATCCAAGGTTTTTGGTATATTAAGGCCTTGTTTATAATAAAATATTAAGAAAACGATTAGAGTGTTACACATTAGGGGAGTAGAAGTGGGAAAATCTACTCACTATATGCAAAAAGTCAAAATTTCAACAAAATAAATTTAAGGACTTTACCTGGAATTTCGTGTGATGGCCGGTTGTTATGTGACATTACCATAGAATGTCGAACATAGCATAATCGCCATTAATGGAGTGGGGGAATGCAAAGACATGTGACTTCTTTTGCAGCGCCACCAATTGTGAGTCTCTTCAGACTAAGTATCGATCGTTGTGAAATCTTGTTTAAGCGTACCTTAGCATGATTCATGTCGCTTGTATGACCGCGTGGCAAGTTGCCGCATTTCGATCAGTAGCTCTCCCACTGATGGGATTAGCATCGTTGTTGTCATGCCCAATCATGTTTTCCAAAGGATTTGCTTCGAAAGTCGTGTGTGATATACTTCGACGTCCACTAACGTATAGTTGCGCAATAGCTAAGTTTCATGCATAGTTGCGCAATAGCGTTTCATTCCACGTAGATTACCTGCTCAGGAAATTAAGATTGCATAGACGATATAATATAATGGTGTTTGCGCGAGTTAATAATCGCGGCTCCTACGTGAGGACCTTTAATGAATTTGGACATAAGTTTTCCAAAGGTCCTAAATGCATGTTATCAAAACTCTCAAAGTTTTGCTTTCTGTGTGTAATTGTTTCGTGTACCGTGTATCAAACACAATACATGTGTATGTTTAAAACCAAATTTGTTGACTCATTGTTTTTGGCAACGGTTGGAACCCATATTCGAGTGTTAGGCGTTCTGTATGTGTTCAAGTCTTAATAATCTAAGTCCCCAGAGGAAAGTGAGGTTAGAGCCTAGGTATCTCTACAGAAACCTAATTCGCTGAAACCTATAGCTCTAATACCAATTTGTCACACCCCGTTAAATCGATTACATCAGAGCCGGGTGTGATCCAAATGGTATCTTCATTGCACAGCGGAAGTATAAGAGCTAAGACTTCTAAACAGTTGAACGCCCGCTAAGTACTCGAATCCCCATGGGTTCTCCTATTCCAACCGTTCCATAGTTTTGAAAATGCAACTTGAGAAAGAACATGCGAAAAATCAACATAAAGTTGAGCGAGTTTATAGTTTGTTTGAAAAAGATTTTAAACAAATATTTTTGTTCACCGGTTTAAAAGTTGTTGAGAAAATATAGTAAAGTCATTTTTCTAGGCATGTTATATGAAAACTGTGGGTCTAGCCCACGAGAGTCTTTGTGCATTGCGCTAGTGAGAATGGGTCGAGCCCAAAAGAGTCTTTATAAGCAGGACCAACATGTCCTCTTACTTGCACATAAGTTGAAAACTTCACCAAATTTGTAAATTCATGTGTTTGTGAGTTTGTATCAAATGAATCTTTAAAACATTTGTGTCACACCCCAACCGATGGCGGAAACATCAGGGCGCGACACTAAGCGTTCAGATTGCTCATGAGTTTCCATTACACTAAAGTTTCAATAGTAATTAATTGATTTCATGCGAAATTGTCTAAACATTAAACGCCAACCACGATCACGAAGTATCAAAATACAAATCATCAAACATTGTTCAAAAGTTCCTAAATATACTAAGATGTGTTTCTAAGCAGCATCCTAGCATGTTTCTTGATTCCTCAGCTACTATCAACCTGCAACATGTATTAAAATATATCAACAAGAATGTTGGCGAGTATACAAGTTTGAGTACGTAGTAGTATAATAGTTTAAAACGTTCCAAAAACTCATATCCAACAATAAACATATATAATAGGTTTCACCATGCTATTAAACGCAGTCTAAGTGATAGCCCAAGTTTCCAATGCGTTAACCGCTTTCCCAAGACTCAAGGAAAGCAAAAATGTCTCCTCTTAACAATACCCCAAAGACTAACGGGGGGGGGGTGCATTACCCCTATAGCGCTACAATTGTTAAGGCGGAACTACACACTAGGATTAAACGTTCACATAGCATAAAAGTATCAAGTCTCAAGTTTCCAAGAATCAAGTTTCATCTTTACAACGGATAGAGTAAGTTTCAAACAAGTTTCAATGTCAAGTGTCAAGTTTATTCAATACATGTTGCATCCCAAAATCGTTTAAAACAAAAAGGGATCGAGTATACTCACAATGGGTGCTAAGTATCGACACCGACTGTTGGATTGAAGGGAGCGCTGGAGTTAGCATGATTATAGCTTAACAGTATGAGCGTTGAACAGAAGATTGAATCGTGCAAAGTGTCGGACAGATCTCCCGGTCGGATGGCAATCTAGACGGATGGTTGGGTTAGTTGGACCCCCATCCGATTGAATGGTCATTTGGTCAGTAGATGTGTTTTGAAAAACGTTTCAAACTTTTGAAGTTTTCGTTGTAGTATAAGCTCAAGTCGTTCGATCGGATGACTGTTCGAGTGAAAGTTTCATAGTTCAAAATCATGATTCAAAATAGTTTAATTATTGAAGCCCATGAGGAACAGGTCGTTCGGTCAGATAACCATTCAATCGGATGATCGTCCGATCGGATGGTCATTCGACTGTTGTGATCTTGTTCCTTTGCAACCTTCGTAAAATTTCTAAATTTGAGTTTTAACGGAGACGACGTGGTAACGTATCGATACAACAGAAACCCACCAAGGTTCAACTTGTCTTGGTTGGATGGGAATCACCCCGTTCGATCCGACGACTGTTCTTGACAGAGTTTCATGTCCGACCCGTTATTTGGTCATCTCTCTGGTGATAATTTGTTCTCAAGCTGACTCTAGACTAAAGAACAAGTCTACAGCCTGTTTGTATCCAGATTTCATCGGGTTTAAGTAGATAAGTTAAGAAGAGCATGAATTTATCCAAAAATGATTAGATTATGTAAAGATTTGTAGTAAAACGTGTAGAAATCTCTTAGATCTGAACTAAATCTTGACAGAATGACATCACACAGCCGTTTGTACAAACTGCCATGATGACGTCATCCTCAAGAGCCCAAAACTCAGTGATTTCATGGTGAAAAGTATGATTTTTGATGAAGAATCTAGTGAAAAAGTGTGTAAAGATGATAGTTGTACAAGAATCAAGGGGAAAACTTACAAGAATTGCTTGAAAATGGAAGAAAAGTGCCTTAGAACGAGAGAGCGTGCGTCTGGGTCAGAGGAGGCTGTCACATCAGTGAGGAATGATGTGACAGTGGGTATTTATAGTGCAAGAAGGAGAGTAAGGCGGTGCACGCGAGGTCAGATGGCGGTCGGATGTCCATTCGGACAGCCGATTCGCGCGGGTTAGTTTTCAAGTTTTTCGATTCGTTTTGCGAGCTGGATTAAGTGTTGTGTTGCGTATTATTGTGTAAGATTATCACATGACTAGATTATATAACTAACACAAAAGTTTTCGTGTTTCAAGTCTACATAAGCTAGCGAAATAGTGTAAAGTTTCAAGTTTCTAGTTTAACAAAGTCTCAAAGTTTCTCGTTCCAAAAGTATCAAGAGTCAAGAATCAAGTCTCTAATGTTAAGTATCAAGTTTCAAGTCTCTAGTTTCAAGAATCAAGTATCAAGAATCTAGTATCAAGTATCAAGAGTCTAGTATCAAGTATCAAGTTTCACCAAGAATCAAGATTCATAATGTTTAAGTTTCAAGCATGAAGAGTCAAGTTTCAAATATCAAAGAATCTAGATTTATAGTATCATAAGACTCAAATATCATAAGGTTCCACAAATAGTCTAACATAGTTAAGTTTTAAATAGTATGAGGACTAGAATTGTCAAAAGATAAAAGTTCAGGGACGTAGGGCGTTACAATTTGAAAATCCGAGTATCAAAAATTGGTATGTAAATGTTTTCTTTTATATTCGTAAACCGATATAGAAATCATAGTATGTATAGAAATCATAGTATGTAGCATGCCTATGGAATCTAATGATCAATCAATGTGTAGCTAATACACTGACCTATGTGCTATAAGTAAGTAACCAAACCGAGACAACTTTGTTATCAATTGGGATCACAAAATCACTCCTAAACATTTATAAAAAATGTAAAATGGGAAAAAGTGGGTTTATGAACTCACCTTGATGTTCGTGTACAAAGCTAGTTTAACGTGATTCCGTAGTGTCGTTCCAATAACGTGAATTAGCTTGCATGCAATCTATGGCATTTCTACCAAAGAATAATTATAAGTTTCTAATAAGACGACATAGCTAAACTACGTGTCCGAGCTCTACCGAATCGTTACTAAACGATTCTAAGAAGGTGTTATTATTTTGATTGACAATAACCAAACTATGGTCATTTGATCCCGTTTATAATCGGGATAAAACTAAGTCTCGAGATTGACTTAGTTTTCGAGTATTTTAGGATATATATATATATATCTACATATATATATATATATATATATTTATATATAAATATACTTACGAAGTCGTGTTAGTTGTCGCGAATTAGAAATACATAGATCGATATTGGTACGTATTCGAAATGTCGTTTGTGATTCAGTAATATACCGTTGTAGTTTTCGTAGGATGGAAATAAATAAATATATATACATCTATAGACCTATATAAAGCATTTCCTTGTCCTATAATGGTCATTTCCACCACAAATTTTAAGACGGCATGTGAAGAGGCATGTTCAATCTCTAATCTTTTGCCCTTTTCTTCCCATCATACCCCTCTACACTTCTTTCATCACTTCTAACCTTTCATCAGATTGAAACCGTCAAAATTGATAATCACTTCTTCAATGCTCAATTCAATAGCGTCACTGCAATTACTAATTCAATCAATTAGCTCTCATCAATTAAATCCGTTTTCACCCTGCACGATTGGATGGCAGCAACCCTAACTCTCCCGGGTGAAGAAGACGAACCGTATAAACAAGTAAGCTTTCATCCATTTATATCCATTTTCATCAGAAAAAGTACAAGATTAGGGTTTTAAGTGAATATATATGTTTCAGTCTTGACGGTGATGCTGGATGTGGATGTCGGAGAAGGTGAACGAATGTTGGTATAGGTGTAAAGGCGACAGCGATGGTTGTGGTTTCAAGGTTCCGATGATGTTGTGGGTGTAACAGTATCAACAGTGGTAGTTACAAAGGTGTTTACCGGTGAAGTTCTGAGGTGAATGATGGTGGTTCATGGTGGTGAAGGTCACCGGAACAAGAACAATAGTGAAGATGATGATGGTGTTTGGTTTCCGGTTGTTGAGGTATGTTTAATTATCTAGGGATTCGGTTTTAGTTGCATATTATTAGGTTAATAATCAGAATCGTAGCGTTGTGAGTTTTCCGGCGAAGTTGATGGTCACCGGCGTATATGGTTTCTGGCTGCCCAACAGTGGTGTTTTTCTTGTTGGTTAAATGTGATGGTTGTTTATGGTATTGATGGAGATGATGTTGACGGTTGTTGATGGTGCTCCCCGGACCTAGATGAATGGGTTACGCGGCATTTAAGGTAAACTCAGCAACCTAAAAGTTAATTTTGTTTTTTACTTTCGTGAATTTCATTGTTATCATCTACATTTTCTTGAAAAGTTGAAGAATCAGCCTTAAATTTTTTAAGTTTAACGTCGGAAAGCACTTTTTTATGATCTGCAGGGTATGACTTATCCTCATCACCATAAACCACTTGCTATAATTCACAGGGATTTTGACCCCAAGGTACGTATTCAAACAATCTTTGTTTTCGAGTATGCACTAAAATAACAACAGTTTTTAACTTCTACACTACAAATTACAAAACATAAGTAAAGTTTTTCATGACAAAAATGTATAATTTTGCCACATGTACAAGTTATCACGTATCATATACAAGGATGAGTAAGCCATTTCACTCAAACTTTCCGTTCGACCTGTCACCCAAATACATATTAATAGGTATGCTTGTGGTCAGCGAGTGAAAATTTACTTGTAGATTGTAACGCGTGGTCGCTAATGGGTTAAACAAAAGAGACGGGCTTAAAAGGGGTGGGACTAACGGGACCGCAAGTATACTTTGTGTTGGATATCGATCAACAGAAAAATAAAAATAAAAACATCAGAGGCTATAAATGCCAACTTATTACTGTTAAGGCATTGCAATGGCTATAAAATTATTTTTCTGTATGGTTTTGCAGCTCTTCTCAGATACTGTTCCTAAAACTGCTGAGAATTTTCGGGCACTTTGCACTGGTAAAATATTTACACCATATCTTGGTACTCGTGTTTTGAAACTTTTGTGACATTATATAATCTTGAACATATATGATTTGGTCAACTATATTTTTTTTTACTTCACTGATCAATATACAGTATAAAATTTGAAGGTCAGGTTTATGAGGCCTTTGTTATTATTACTGTTGGTTAAACAAATGAACTTTTGGGTTTCAGTATGATGCTGCATAAATGTTATTTTTGGATTCATTGTTTTATACTTTCCTGATGAATCGATTGAGTTAAATATGGTTTTGTGAGGTTTTATATTGCAGATTTTGAACCTTGGAGAAGTTGACCACCCGAGGCCTCAATCAGTTGCTGCGCGAGCTTAAAAGGTTAGCGAACCGTATTCTTTCTCAACCTTCCATTGTTTTAGTTGGGTTATCAATTCAAACTATCCTGCTTTCGAATTCGACCATGATTTTCGTTAGTGGATCAACAAGGTACACCGATCTCAACCGTTTGAATATTAATCCAGATTGTACAATTTAAATATTATTTGTTTGTTGTTAATCGCATTGTTAGGTTAAAATATGCAATTGACGGATTTATAACTGTTGTAGATAATCTCGTCTTCCAAACGCCAAAAGGTCAGAAATGCCTTCAATTCCATGCTTATCGGTTCAATTTCATATTACGCTTTAGTTTTTATGTTACTCTATTAGTGGGATACTTAGGTGTTGGTGCACTAAATGTCTGTTGATTACATCATTATCAAGTCTTGTGTTTAGGATTGTTTGAATGATCACACAATAGAGTTTAAGTTAGGGTTTTAGGTATGAAACATGAGATTTCGCTTGAGTGGGTTTGTAGTTGCTCGAAGCGAAATCAGCCTAATAGATTTCGCTTCAGACAGTCTCAAGCGAAATCACATACTCTATATATAGATGTGTTGGTCATTTGAAGGGAGAGGAGATGTCATTATACGTGTGACGAAGTGCTGATGGATTTGTATCAGAAAACATTGTACAAGCACTCAAATTAATCAGAAAAGAAAGATTAAAAGGATTAAAGCTGTTATGACTTTGTTTACGTTGATTCCGCCTTCGTACGCAAAGATGAACTACTTTTACTGACGGTTTAAGGTCGTACAACGGTCCAACAAGTGGTATCAGAGCTCAGGACGAGGAGTTCATACCATAGCAGCGGATTATCTTCTTTCTACTCATTTCTTTTTACATTTTTCAGATCTGAACAAGTTCCAACGGTCGAAATGGTCTAATTTTCGAGTATAACGTGTAAAACGTAGTATTAACAAAGCCTACAAAGATTGGGACTAAAATTCAGCTTAAAACATGTTAAAATTGACCTAAAACTAGATTTCGCTTGAAGTTGTTCATATGTTATAATTGATTTCGCTTCAGATCTGAATGTTTGGACTGTTTCGCTTGAACTGCTGAAGCGAAATAGATTGTGCTGGATTTTGCTTGAAGATTTCCTGAAGCGAAATAGTTGTTTTCGCTTGAAGGTTCTGTTTTGGTTGAAGCGAAATAGTTGGTTTCGCTTGAGAATCTGATCTTGTGTGATTTCGCTTGAAGCTGAAGCGAAATAGTTTGTAGTAGATTTCGCTTGAATCAGTTTTATTGTACTGATTTCGCTTGAAGCTAAGAACTTCAAGTATTTCGCTTGAACTTGTTGATTTTTTTAAAACCTAAAATTTTTCTAAGTGTTTGACTGATTTTTTTCAGGTACGTTCACAATGGATGATATTTTCTTGAATCCGTTTGGCGATATGTACGCATTTGCAGGAAACTCGGGAGATGATACTTCTACAAACAACAACAATACGAATGAGAACGAGAATACACCGAAAGAAAGAAAGAAGGAAGCTTGGGAGTCCGAAAGCGCATTTGGAACGTTTAACAAACCTCCTAAGCTGATGGCTATAGAAGATTATAGCAGGTGGGCAACAAAGTTCGAAGATTGGTTGATGGCCTTTGCTTTTCCTTGCTGGAAAAGTATGAAAAATGGTTTTGCCCAAGGAAAGAAGAATGGTGAAGCATTAAGATCAGTTGAAGAGATTGATAATTTTGTGGCTGAGCAAAAATGTGTGGCATTATTGTTTCAATCGGTGCGTGAAGACATCATTTCACTGATAGATTACTCAAATTCTAAAGACTTATGGGAAAAACTCGAAAAGAAGTGTCTTGGAAGCAAAGAGATTATAAAAAACAAAAAGAAACTTCTTAGGAAAGAATTTGATATGTTTAGTTGTATGAAAAATGAATCGGTGTGTAAAATGATTGAAAGGTTCGGTCATCTGAAGCTGGAATTAGCAAGACATGATATCAAATATTCAGATGATGAGCAAGTAGACAAGTTGTTCGATTCATTGCCAGACGAGATGGAGTGGAGATATTATGCTCTCATGCTTAAAAATACTATTCCTTCTGAATTGTTGACTCCAGATGTGTTGATTGAAAGACTGGAAAGTCATGAGCTAGAGCTGAAGAAAACATTTAAAGTCAATAATTCATCTTATCAGCAGAATCTGGATTTATACTATCCAAAGAGTATGATGCAGAAAGCTACTTCTCCAAAGACTGCGTTTTCTACTGAGAACGTTTCTTCAGCAAACAAAGAAAGTCAAAGTAATTCAAGCAGTGGAAGCCATAGTGGTTATCACAGTGGATCTACATCTTCTGCAAATCATTCTGATGCAAAGTTTTCTTGCAATATCGCAATAGATCTGAAGAACGCACAGAATTTTGATGCGGAGTCAGCCAAGCAACAAATGATCTTTCTGGCATCTGTTTTGGAATCCTACGAAGGATTGGTGGCTGGAAAAATCGGGAATACAAATCTGACGAAAGAAGACTACGATCAGATAGATCCTGAAGAAATGGAGCTGATTGACATTCGTTGGGCAATGGCAAGTGCAGTTCGACGTGCACAACGCTTCATGGAGATTACAGGGAGAAAAACGATTGGTGGTCCATCTACAAAACTGGGGTTCGACAAGTCAAAAGTAACATGTTTTAAATGTAAGCAGAAGGGTCACTTCAAACGAGAATGCCGAAACGCTTATGCTGATGAGTCGGAGAACCCTTTCAGAGATGATTATTACAAAAAGGCAATTTATCATCAGAATAAATCTGAGCCGCCTAGATTGAAGCAGGTTGAAGACAACAGAGACAAATCAAGGGCTCTTGCTGTGATTTACGATGATGAGGGGTATGATTGGAGTAAGGAAGTTCTACCGGAAGAAGATGCGGTTGGTTACGCATTCATGGCAAGCAATGATGAACCTAAGCCATGGAAAGATGATCGTACTGAAGAAGAGAAATATCACTACCGGAAGATGACTGCTGAAACCAAGATTATCAGACTTTCTGGTATCTTTTTGGAAGCTAGAAGAGCAAACAGATGGGATCCAGATAGAGAGTGCTATCTTGATAGATATGGCAACATTGCGATTGATGACAAAACGTTAGATATCGAAGCCATTATCAAGGAGTACAAAGAAGAAGATGAATATTGGCAACATAAGTGGTGGGGAACTCCAACTTCGAAAATTATTGAAGAAGCGAAAGAGAAAGAGAGAAAGGAGAAAGAAGAGAAAGAGAAGAAAGAAAAGCAGGTTGATACAGGCTTAATTGATACTATGAAAGAGTTGACAGCTAAGAATCTGGGAGTGATGGCTGACAAAGTGCTAGCTGCAAAAGCACTTGAGGTAGATTCTAATTCTGCTACTGAGTCAAAGGAGTCGGTCAGTCAAAGTGTGTCAACAAATGCGTCAGGTAACAAGAATGTGTCAGGTAAAAAGATTGATGAGAGTTTTTAAAATGTTTGAAGATTGTTAAAGACAAAGACTTGAAGCCAAAGACTTCATCAACATCCAAGGGGGAGTCTGTTGGTGCACTAAATGTCTGTTGATTACATCATTATCAAGTCTTGTGTTTAGGATTGTTTGAATGATCACACAATAGAGTTTAAGTTAGGGTTTTAGGTATGAAACATGAGATTTCGCTTGAGTGGGTTTGTAGTTGCTCGAAGCGAAATCAGCCTAATAGATTTCGCTTCAGACAGTCTCAAGCGAAATCACATACTCTATATATAGATGTGTTGGTCATTTGAAGCGAGAGGAGATGTCATTATACGTGTGACGAAGTGCTGACGGATTTGTATCAGAAAACATTGTACAAGCACTCAAATTAATCAGAAAAGAAAGATTAAAAGGATTAAAGCTGTTATGACTTTGTTTACGTTGATTCCGCCTTCGTACGCAAAGATGAACTACTTTTACTGACGGTTTAAGGTCGTACAACGGTCCAACAAGTATTGATGGAAATGCTGATTGCAAAAATTGCACCAAACAATGCAATTTTTGTAGCACTGTCACGTATCTTAACAATGAGAAAATCAAGAATCTGACAACAAAAGTTAGAAATGTTGAAAATCAGATTCTCGATCGTGACAAAAGTGTAAGAGCTTCAACTGAACGGAACAAAGAATTAACGGCTCAAATTGAAAATGATAAAATTGAACGTGAGAAAATAAAATCTGAAAATGAAAAGTTAATTCTTGAAAACCGTCAAATTTCTGAAAAATTTGAGAAATTGAAAAGCATTGTCAAAGATAGTGATGATCGTAATGGCAAAACATTTAAAGAAAATGAACATCTAAGAGCTGTTTTGAGATTAAAAGAAGAATCGATTAATGAACAACTGGATAAAATTGCTAAACTGAAACTTAAAGTTCAAGAAGCTGAAATTGAGAATGAACGAATCCAGTTGAAGCTTAACAGCTATAAATCGGCAAGCTTTGTTTTGCAGCATATTGTTCCTAAACCTATAGGGAAAAACAAAGATGGCGAGGATGTGTTTTCTGATGGAACGGGTGTAGGTTTTCACAAAGTTCCACCGCCAATTTTAGACAACTACACGAAAAAGCAGTCTAGTTTGGTGGAAATTGAGGAAGAAAGTGAAGTTAAACTTCCTGAAAACATTGATGTCATGTTCACATCTTCCAATGACGAGGGTGTCCAAAGTGATGTGGTGAAAAGTGTGATAGACAAAGTGCTTAAACCGGATTGTGACACTTCTGAGGAGGATGGGGGTTTCTTGGACAAATACATTCAGAAATCAAAGTCCAAAAACAACTTAAGTGATGAACCGGGTCTTGTGATGTACAAGATGGCTGGATCTGATAAGTTGTTTTCGGATTCTGAATTTCCCATTGAGAATGTTAACATGAACAAATTGACAAATGTTTTCAAGTTAGTTGAAGTTGAGTTGTCAGAGGTGAACAGTGTGAGTCAAACAAAAAGGCAAATGAATTTTGAGAAAGATAAAGCTTATTACAAAAAGCCTATTGTTCCACCACGTTTTTATAATAACAATCGAAACAATTGGTTGGGTGGTTATCGAGGTGGTAAGAGTTATCAGAAAAAGAGTTTTCAAAACAGAAGGTTTGCTGAAAAGAAAGTGTTTGTAAATGGTTCAAGTTCACTTTCTGATGAGGAAAATGAAAATTTTTCAAAATCAAATGAAGAGTTCTTTGAGAAAAGAGCTTCACATTATCAGTCTGAAGGCAAAAGTCTAGGTGTTGATACTCGTACATGTTTTAGATGTAATCAAGTGGGTCACATTGCACGAATGTGTACCAATGTGAAGCCTAAGACTGAAAATGTGAAGTATCAACAGAAGAAAGTTGATATGAAGGGTAAAGCACCAATCGTTGTTGAGAAAAAGAATGTGAAAAATGACAACATCAAATTGAAAAATGAACCCGTAAAGAAAGTGATAACTAAAAATGACAAATTTTATAATCGGGTTGCATTATCTCAACAAGTTTGGAAACCAAAAACTGAAATGAAAATTTCAACTTCTGAAGTGAAAAAGGCTGATGAATCAATTTCGGTTGATTATAATGCAAATTTTCCACCTTTGAAGGCTAAAAATTTCAAAATTCAAGTTGCTAGAGTCAAGGTTACACCTAAGGCTGATAAAGCCTGGGTGGACACCATGTTCGAATAAGCAGTTTGAATTGCCGGAGCTTCCTGGATCGCGAAGCATGAATCGGCATCTTTCTTGAAGTTGTTTAAGTCGTAGTTTGTTTTGTGCAGGATCTTCCACAACTGATATCCAGATGGATTATGGATAGTGGTGCATCTCGACATATGACAGGAAAAACTGCATTGCTGTATGATGTGAGAAACATTAATGGTGGTTATGTGGGATTTGCTGGTCATGAAGGTGGTCGAATTGTTGGTGAAGGAACGTTATCCAATGGGATTGTGACGTTTGAGAGAGTTAACTACATCACTGAGCTGGAGAACAATCTGCTTAGTATCTCGCAGATTTGTGACAATCAGTATACTACTCACTTCACTGATAAAGAGTGTTTGATTTTGAAACCTGGTTTTGTTATCCCTGAAGAATGGATTATTATGAGGGCACCGAGAGTGAATGATTTATATGTGTTAGACATGTCTGTAGCAACTACAACTACTGGTCAAGCACATTGTTTCGTGTCTAGAGCAACTGAGAAAGAGTCAAGATTGTGGCACCGAAAGATGGGGCATATTCACCTAAGGAAGATGAATCACTTGGTGCACAATGATTTGGTATTGGGAGTTAATATCAAAGGTTTTCATCTGGAAGGGGAGTGCATTAGCTGTATCAAAGGCAAGCAGAAGAAAAAGTCACACCCTACAAAGCAAGTCAATTCAGTTTCGAGACCTCTGGAAAGACTTCACATGGATTTATTTGGTCCGGTGAATGTCAAAAGTATTACGGGAGATTATTATTGTTTGGTCGTTACTGATGATTATTCCATATTTTCGTGGGTATCTTTCTTGAAGACGAAAGATGAAACATTTGACAGTTTGATGAGTCTGTTCAGGAAGATTGAGAATTTGTACCAAAGGCGTATCAAGAAAATTCGAAGTGATAATGGTACTGAATTCAAGAACAGCAAGATGGAAGAATTCTGTAATGAAAGAGGTATTTTGCATGAGTTTAGTGCTCCGTACACTCCGCATCAGAATGGAGTCACAGAACGCAAAAACCGGTGATTCATGGCGTTATCATTATGACAAAATGTGGGATTCGTTTGACATGAGAGAAGAATCAGAGGATGATGAAGATTTCTTTGATGAGTTGGATATTTTGCGTGAATATGAGTCGCAGTTAAGATTCCCAGCTGAGTATTCGAGAAGACCTCGGGAAACTTCAAATGACGATGAAGCAGGTCCAAGTAATGCTGGTGAACATGATGATGTCCAACAGAATGAAGTTGCTCAGGATAATCAGTCGGTTCAGAATGATAATCTAGAAGCTGAAAACATGCCAGTTTTTTATCATGGTGATTCAGATTCAAATTCTGAGGGGGAGCAGTTTCAGATTTCAGGTCAAACAAACCAAGTTGGTGAACAAGATGCAGAGCAGAATGTTACTAATCTGGAGGGAAATGTAGAGGTTCCGAGTGAAGTGATGCCGCGAACTTTTTCATATCATCCAGAGGAGTTGATCATAGGAGAATTGCAAGCTGGTGTTCGCACTCGAAATCAGATTGATAAAGGGCTTACTTGTTTTTATTCAAAAGTTGCTCCTTTGCAAACTGAATTCTCATTAAGTTGTTTTATCTCGCAGATTGAACCAAGAACTTACAAAGAGGCGCTTACTGAAGACTCTTGGGTCAATGCTATGCAAGAGGAACTTAGTCAATTCGAGAAATTGGGAGTGTGGAAGTTAGTTGATTTGCCGGATGGTCATAGGAAAATTAACACTAAGTGGGTGTTTAAAAGCAAGAGAGACGATAGAGGAATTGTCGTAAGGAACAAAGCTCGACTCGTTGTTCAGGGATTTAGTCAACAGGAGGGAATTGATTTTACCGAAGTCTATGCTCCTGTAGCACGACTAGAGGCTATCAGAATTTTCCTAGCATTTGCGTCTTGGAAGAACTTTAAAGTTTATCAGTTGGATGTTAAATCGGCGTTTCTTTATGGGAAGGTTAAAGAGGAGGTTTATGTCGGTCAGCCGCCGGGCTTTATCGATCCAATCCACAAAAACAAGGTCTACTTATTGGACAAAGCGCTGTATGGTTTACACCAAGCCCCGAGAGCCTGGTACGAGACTTTGTCTCAACACCTACTCGCTAACAAGTTCATTCGTGGAAAAGTGGATGCCACTCTCTTCACTAAAGTCGTTGATGGTCATCTTCTGATAGTTCAGATTTATGTGGACGATATAATCTTTGGGTCAACAAATGAAAATCTATGCAAAGATTTTGAATCAGTGATGAAGCAGAAATTTGAAATGTCATCAATGGGGGAGATGAAATTCTTTCTGGGATTACAAGTTGAACAACTTCCTGAGGGAATTTTCATTCATCAGTCAAAGTACGTTCATGATATTCTAGAGAAATTTGGGATGTCAAGTTCTACTCCCGCTGCTACCCCACTTGCAACAAATCATGGGATTCACCCAGATCTCACTGGAGACAGGGCTGATGAAACTTTTTATCGATCCATGATAGGTTCTTTAATGTACCTAACTGCTTCACGTCCTGATATCATGTACCCAACGTGCCTCGCAACAAGATTTCAGTCTAACCCGAGAGCATCGCACATGATTATTGTGAAAAGGATATTGCGCTACCTGAAAGGAACTCCTTCATTGGGGTTGTGGTATCCTAGAAAAGGCGACTTTACGCTCGAAGGGTATTCCGATTCGGATTTCGGATGCTGCAAAGTCAGTTCAAAATCAACAACTGCAGGATGCCAGTTCTTTGGTCCTAGATTGGTTACCTGGCAGTGTAAGAAACAAACGTCTGTGGCGTTATCTACTTGTGAAGCGGAGTATGTATCTGCTAGCAGTTGCTGCTCTCAGATCTTGTGGATACAGCAACAGATGCGCGACTACGGTTTGCAGTTTCTTAACACACCTCTTTTTGTTGATAATGAGGCCGCAATAAATATAACTAAAAATCCAGTACATCACGCTAAAACTAAACACATAGAAATTCGTCATCACTTTATTCGTGATTGCTTTGAGAAAAAGTTGATACGAATTGAGAAAATCCACACTGACGATCAGAAAGCTGATTTACATACCAAAGCTTTTGATAAAAATCGGTTTAAATATTTGTTAAAACTGAATGGTATGAAGCTTCTGTCGGTGTCGGATGGCATACTTGGCGTTGATGAGGGTACTGTTGCGGATGAAGATGAGAAACAATCTGCAATGGTTTGTCGAATTTTTACTTGTTTTGGTATTTAGGGGGAGTAGATGTTTGTACATAGTTTATTTTTCAGAAAATACAAAAACAGTAAAAAATGATAAAAATACAAAAACATGATAAAATGAAAAAGAGATTGTGTATATAGGGAAAATGATAGTACATCAGCTAGACGATCACAGTATGCTAAAGATTTGAAAAGTTTAAAAGAGTTAAACAATCTTACTGATGATGTGTCGATAGGTTTTCACACATTTAGTAGATTTATTTGGGATATAAACCTAAAATTCAAACTTGTGAATTCGTGGGGAACACTACTTGGATATATAGGTAACCCCTGAAATCTCGTTTGAAAGGTCTCTTAATCTGATATACTAGGTCTTTATACTCTATGATGTCTGGGGTATTATTCCGGGACTTCTGCTGAACGGTGGTTCTGACCTAGTCCCTGGCTAATACTTGCTGCAATGCTTGAAACACAGCATTAAACCCTCAGCATGCTGAAACAATAAAATTGATATATGCTGCTGTTGTAAGCAAAAAGATCCTCTAAAGGGGACACACCGAAAAGTCGAAGCTGATATCTCTCTGCGTATACGGAAGTATCGATCTGAGATCCCTCGGCCCTCGCATACCTAAATTATATACAGACATCATTGTAGTATTCTCACCTGTAAGACTGATTATTGAGATTCTGGATACGGGAGTATATTCAAGAGGTGGGACACATGAATGATCTAAGTTCCTAATTCATCTAAATCATATCCTGAGTAAGTTGAAATTTGTGTGAGAATTTAAGATGGATCAGTATATCGACAATCGAGGTGAATTGTTTAAGTCTGAGTATGAAATGTAGCTTAATGGTACTTGTGATTTGTCTGAAAAGTTGATATGATTCCTTGACACGCTCACCAAAAATATGTTTGTAAATAGATTACTTTGTTTACTTTCTGCAATTTAAGTTTTCTGTATTTCATTTCTTAGTTTAGAATACTTTGATAAAATTCAAAAAGATTTTATTTCTGCTTTATTTTAGACAAACCAAAGTGGAGAGTTGATTGTTAGATTCTCAGATGTTTGAAGCAGATGCAGGAAATTCTGGACTGAAGAATGAGGAGAGCTTACTTTGAAGAAGTTTGAATTGTTTGAAATGACAAAAACAAGTTCATTAACTTGATACTTGTTATTTTCAGAAAATGTTTGAAAATGTTGTTTTAAAATCAGTATTGATTCGTCAAAAGATCAACCAAGGACATTAATTTGGACTTGGTAGATTAATTGAGTAATCAGGGTCATTAACTTGGACCTGAATACTTGAGTGGATTATTAAAGCTGATTAAGTTTGTATTTTTTTTTAAAAAAGATAGAATGGTTATGTTTGCTGGTTGAGTAACAGGTTTGATCTTCATTATTTCCAACGGAAACAAATTGACAAAGCTTGAACCAGATTTCTCAGATTCTAGCATACTGAGAGAGGGAGTATGTGAAAGGGGGAGTCTGGATCAACAGTCAAAGGGAAGATTGAAGTTTAAAAGTTTAAAGCTTGAAGATAAAGATTGATGAGAGTTTTTAAAATGTTTGAAGATTGTTAAAGACAAAGACTTGAAGCCAAAGACTTCATCAACATCCAAGGGGGAGTCTGTTGGTGCACTAAATGTCTGTTGATTACATCATTATCAAGTCTTGTGTTTAGGATTGTTTGAATGATCACACAATAGAGTTTAAGTTAGGGTTTTAGGTATGAAACATGAGATTTCGCTTGAGTGGGTTTGTAGTTGCTTGAAGCGAAATCAGCCTAATAGATTTCGCTTCAGACAGTCTCAAGCGAAATCACATACTCTATATATAGATGTGTTGGTCATTTGAAGGGAGAGGAGATGTCATTATACGTGTGACGAAGTGCTGACGGATTTGTATCAGAAAACATTGTACAAGCACTCAAATTAATCAGAAAAGAAAGATTAAAAGGATTAAAGCTGTTATGACTTTGTTTACGTTGATTCCGCCTTCGTACGCAAAGATGAACTACTTTTACTGACGGTTTAAGGTCGTATAACGGTCCAACATTAGGGCATAAATTTGGTATGCCATGTCCTTTGGATTTCGATCATTGTACACCTATGAAATCGAGGTCTGTGATGAGGCCTAATTTTCCTATGTCGTCGTTGATAAGAAGCAGAGCTACCGAGAAGGATGGAGTGTCAAATGGTGGGGTTAGAGGCTCTGTGGGTGGGGCATTGTTGTCGAAGATGATGGAAAGTCCTGCAACGAGAAAGAGTTGCGTTGGCAGTGCTTCGGCGATGAAGTATACGAGGAGTAAAAGTACGATTTGCGACACAGATGCAAAGATTTTAAGAAGTCCTTTAAATACAGCTGTAGGTACATCTTCCTCTTTGTTATTACTGTTAATCATGGTGAATTATATTGACTTAAAAAAGGCTGAAACTAGATGATATATTATTGATTTAAGAACCTACTACCGTAGTTTAAAAATGTAAACTGTCTGGAGTTCAATTTGTGAAAGGAACCATAATTAGTATTATAGGCAGAAAGCTAAGCAAGTGAATATGTTTCATCTTTTTCTACATAAAAGAATGGGAAATTAGGTAATTTTGGTTATACATGTTACTTGAAATCTTAACTATCTTAGACATGTGAAAGTTGTGTATAACCTATTTCAAAGAGTGGCCAAAGTTGATCTTGAATATATAGAAATTGTTTGTTGTAGGAAAAGAAAAGCACAACACCTCCTCCAAATTTAAGGAATGCCCGAATGTTGTCTTCCCCAAGTGTTGGTTCGGAGACCAAGAGTTATTCAAACTCACAGATGGCTTCACAACAAGATTCTCCATATGGGGACACTGGCTTATCGTTTAATTTACCATGAAAACTTGGCCTTCTGGGAAAGGTAAATTCAAAAACTGCAATCTTTTTATAACCCCATGCCGATGTGTCTTGAGTTTTTGGCTTTATAAACATACTTCAAAAGTTACAACTTGTTTTACGGGTTGTTTTATTATTCGAATTTGAAAGTTTTGAAACTCAATTCGAATTCAAGAAAGCGATTTGGATTTGTGTTATTGAATTTATGAGAAAAATATAAATAAAAGTATATCATTATCATTTCAGGAAGCCATTCAGCAACGCGAAACAGCTCAGAAGATTGCCCTTCAAGTACTTAGAGATGCCTCAGTCACTGAAACAGTTGTTCGTTCCCTCAAGTATGAATAACTTTTAGTTTAATTTTTTTTATGTCGGCGCTGGTTCACTTTGTTAAATCTAACATTTAATCACTATAGGAATCTATCCAGTTTGAGCAAATCAGCCAACCCTGAAAATCCAGCAGACTGTTTTAACCAGTTTCTTGACTTCCATAGTCAAATTGTTCAAGCAGTAGCTGAAATGACATCAATCAAGGCTGCAACGGTTCAAATCTCATCGGAAAACCATCCACAAGCCTTGCATGATAATACGATAACTCAGATTCAAACAATGCTTCCAAAAGACGAGCTGCTTTATACAAATCAATAGCAGCATTTCCCGAAAGAAATGATCAAAAGTCGACGAAGCAAATGAGACCACCGTCAGCTGTTAATCAAAAGGCGAATTTGACAACGATGAAAATAAGAATCCAGGGGGGTCTTGTTGCAGTTTAAGTAATACGATAACATTAGGAATGCCAATTGAGACCGAGGCTGGGAATTGGTTTATGGAGTTCTTGGAGAAAGCATTGGAAAAGGGTATGAAGAAATCGATGGAAAAAGATAAGAAGAAAGTTCCTCAATCACTTGTATTGAAGGTCATTAATTGGCTTAAAGTTGAACAATGCGATTCTAGCAAGAGACCGGTGCATCCAAAAGCAACACAAATTGCTAGGAAATTGAGGATTAAAATGAAGAACCCTTGAGTAATGTTGATTTGTGTGATTAGTGTGTAATTTGTGAGGGAATTTGATTGTGTTGAATTTAATTAATATCTTGTATTGTTGTTTGCCATGGTGGGTTGGTCAACAAAGGTTTGACTTTATTCAAGTCAATGAGAGAAAGTCAACGGGTCGAGATAAGACACGAGCATTACGCTTGTGTTATTGACATTCTTTGTCGGTCTGGGAAGATTGAAGAAGCGTATGGTTTGCTTCAAGAGTTGCGTACGGAAGTGACTGATTCGGTGATCGGTGCGTTCTTGAACGGGTGTGTGGTTTATAACAGACCAGATTTGGCTAAAAGGTGGGTGAAATTGTGATGAAAATGGAGGTAAAAGCACCAGGTGGGTTTGTTACTCTGTCTAATATTTATGCTGGTGAAGGAAAGTGGGCAAAAGTTGTAGAGTTAAGAGAAGTGATGAAGTTGCAAGGGGTTCAAAAGCAACCTGGATTTAGTTCCGTGTACAACAATATATAAAATGGATGCTCGTCAGTATATAGTGCAAATTCCAATACTCCAATATAAGTTTCATGTTAAGACATGATTTATATTAATATACAGTAGTTGATTATGTTGACTAAGAAGCATTGAATCCATTTATGTATTCTTAGGTCTAAATCAACAGTTTACTGGTGTCATTATTTAGCAATGTCGCTTTAACTTTTAACTTTTTTTTCAATATTTCAGTTGCAGCAAGCCAGCAACAATACAGAGGCGGACACCCCATCTTACACAAATTTAGCAATGAATATATATATGCACTTCAAATTGTATCTTATAAACAATGGAGTCATTAATGTGTATATGCACTTCGAATTGTATCTTATAAATCTTTATGTATACCAAGCAATATTTATAACACTGGCTCCATTTTTATCGATGTAAATTGTCGATTCCGCCGCAACGCGCGGGTTCCCCACTAGTATACATATATATTTGAAAACTTGACGTTTGAAACAAATATAAACAAATATATTCATTTTATCAGAATATTTGGATCCTAAATAATTGAAATAAATATAAACAATTATATTTATTTTATAAAAATTATAAGAATAACGACGTTTGAAATAAATAAACACAATTATATTTATTTTATAAAATATTTCAAGTTTTTACGTATTCCATAGGTGCTAAGATAATGGATATTCGTAGACTTGTAAACTTGAACAATATTCGTTAAAAAATCATATATAGTCGTTGAAAAGTAGTAAACTTGTTTTTGCGAGTTATAAAGGGTTGTCAAGAATAAATATACGCATATATTTAGTTCATAAAATAGTTTGAATCTCAATAAGTGTCATTTATAAAGTATAAATACGTTTCGTATATCGTATTTTTACGAAAAACGGGAAAAGTTTTCTCTATTTTTGGACGATCCCGACAATTAAGTGTCGATATATTTTTCAAAATTCAACAATTTTCAACAACAACTCAAGCAATTTATATCAAATTTCGCCAAAGCATTATAATATATAATAAATTTTGTCAAATGCGTCAAAGATAAAACAAAATCACTAAGGTATCGGTCGAGCTCGGTTTCACGCTTAACTAAAAATCTTAAATCTATACCAATATAAACAAAAATTTCACGTTGTTTAATTTACCTGATCTTCATGCCGTTTCATCGAACCATGTTGACTAACTTTGACCCGGTGTTGACTGACCTTGACTTCTTTGACCCGGACCCGACTGAGTTGACCTGAGTCGACTCGGTGTGACCGAGTCTTGAACAGGAGCCGAGGTTGATCGAACTTGAACCAAATGTGAACCGTGTGAACCAAAAATTGAGCCGAGATATCCACCGTCCATCACCGTCGACTAGGAATCACCACCACAGCTGCCATGTACAGTCGGCTACCACCACCATCATTACTGCTGCCGCCGCGTGGCGTCGCAATTTTTGTTTTTCTCATCTGCCGTCACCAACCCCTACTGTCAACCACCACAACCCCCTCCACTGCCGACAGACCAGAACCACCACACCCTGAAACGATAACCAATTGCTAGAAAGATGGGATCTAAAAGAATCTGAGATGCAAAGAACTAAGAGACCGGAGTATCATGTCGTCATCAACATCATCTTCATCAACATCACAGGTGGCGGCACCGGTAACCTTCACCGGCTCGTCGCCGGCCTCCTTCTTTCTCTCACTCGTATCTTCGTCTCTGTCTGTCTCTCTGATCCCGTCGCCGTCGTACGCCACCACTAAACGGTGGTGGCCGGCCGTTTAATGTCGAGAAAGGAGGTGTCGGGTGGTTGTTTAAGCTAAGCGGGAGGTTTAGGGGTGTGGTGAGGTGGTTGATGTCGTCAGAGGAGAAGAACCCGCCGTCGGCAGCTGGTAATACGGCCGGCCCCGGCGACTTGTCGCCGGAAATTATTCACGAGGGAAAGATGCAGAGGGTGGGAGTTGGGTTTTCGGGTGGTGTGTGTGTGTCGGAGAAGAAGTGCGCGGATTTAGTTAAGCGATCTACGATCACCCAAATGGTGTCGTTCTCGCTCTCGGATCTAGGCAAGCTAGTTACGAAATCCATGGAGATCTGCTCCCATTTCCATTCTGGTAATTCGGGTTGCTGAAGTAATCCAGACGGCTTCTGGTATTCAATCTTGACTCTGGCGCAGGTCATGCATTTACTGACATGCTTCGCAATGATTGCTTTCATGTTCGGCGTCAAGTATAAGATCTTGAGGTCATGATACATTTTATCGGATCCAGGATGCATCGAGTAGAGAGACTTATGAGCTTCATCCATTACAAGCTCTCGAAGGTTCCCATAGAATGGAACCCAGATACGTTTCATGAAGTAGTAGACGCCATCATCCTTGAGTTTGAGTTGTTTTTTCCATGCCACGAGGGACTCTGCTAGTAGGTTCTCTTCTTTTAGTGCTTCGACTTGAGCGTCGCGAATCTGACCGGGAAGGTTCGAACGAATGGTAAGCTAAAGCGCATGAACACGCTTTGGTTTGGTGTCTTTACGGCTGAGGGCATCGGATAAAACGTTTCCCTTGCCTGGATGATACTTGATCGCGCATTCATAATCGTTCAGGAGTTAGACCCATCGGCGTTGACGCATGTTTAACTCCTTTTGATCTAGAATGTGCTGGAGACTCTTGTGATCGGTGTAAATCGTACATTTGGTACCGTACAAGTAATGTCTCCATATCATGAGTGCGAATACTACAGCTCCCAGTTCTAAGTCATGGGTAGGGTAGTTCTTTTCGTGAACCTTGAGTTGGCGTGATGCGTAGGCAATAACTTTCTCGCGTTGCATCAGCACACAACCTAGTCCCTTGATAGAAGCATCGCAGTAGACTGTGAAGTCATCAGTGCCTTCTGGTAACAAAAGAATAGGTGCCAACACAACTTTTCCTTCAGCTGCTGAAACGTGGAGTCCTGAGTATCACCCCATTTGTAGGTGACACCCTTTTGAGTTAGGTTTGTGAGAGGTTGAGCGACCTTTGAGAAACCTTCGATGAATCTACGATAGTAACCTGCCAACCCCAAGAATTGACGGATTTTGGTCGGAGTTTTAGGTATAGGCCAGTTCTTGATGAATTCAATCTTAGTTAGATCAACGTGAATCCTAGCTTCATTGACCACATGTCCAGGGAAATGGACTTCACGAAGCCAAAAGTCGCATTTTGAGAATTTGGCATAAAGTTGTTCGTTTCTAAGGAGTTCGAGAATAAGACGTAGGTGTTGCTCATGTTCCTCTTGACTCTTCGAGTAAATCAGGATGTCGTCGATGAAAACGATGACGAATTTATTAAGGTAAGATTTACACACCCGGTTCATGAGATCCATGAAAATCGCAAGTGCATTGGTTACCCCGAATGGCATAACCAGAAACTTGTAATGACCATAACGAGTTCGGAATGTTGTCTTAGAGATATCTTCGTCTCGGACTCTCAACTGATGATAGCCCGATATTAAAATAGAAACTTGACCCTTACAGCTGGTCGAATAGATCGTCGATGCGAGGAATTGGATAACGATTCTTGATGGTCACTTTGTTCAATTCGCGGTAGTCGATACACATACGGAAGGTGCAATCCTTCTTCTTAACAAAGAGTACTGGAGCTCCCCAGAGTAACGAGCTAGGACGAATAAAACCCTTATCTAACGGTTCCTGCTGTTGCGTAGATAGTTCTTCCAATTCGTTCGGGGCTAAACGATAAGGTGCACGAGCTATAGGTGCCGCTCCAAGAGTTAGCTCGATTTGAAATTCAACTTGACGGTGCAGTGGGTGACCAGGTAATTCTTCAGGAAATACCTCGGGATAATTGCGAACGATAGGAATATCTTCGATCTTCATTTCCTTCGCTTGAGTATCGGTACCAAGAGCTAGAATAGTGGTATGCCCTTTTCGTAAACACTTCTAGGCTTTCAAGAATGAGATGATGCCTACAACGGCACCACTATTTTCGCCTTGAATAACAAGAGGGTTGCCGATAGAGAGGGGAATGCAGACAATTTTCTCTCGACATAGTATTTCCGCTTGATGTCGGGACAACCAATCCATTCCGATAACAACGTCGAAACTTCCAAGAACGATAGGAAAAAGAGGTTTATAGAGAAAGTCTGATCGGACAACACAAGTTTACAATCGTTGACGATGTGAGCAGCCTCGATATTTCTACCATTGGCCAATTTGATAATGTGCTTAGTGTTTAAAAGAGTTGGTGGAGACTTAAGCATCTTACTAACACTTAGTGATACGTAACTAGTGTCGGCTCCAGAATCAAACAGTACAGAAACAAAGGGATCATCGAGTAGAAACTTACCCATCACAACATTTGGGTCGTTCCTTGCCTCTCCAATGCGAATCACAAAAGCGCGTCCTCTTGTACCATTGTCACCATTGTTGTTGTTTCCAGCTCATTGGTTGTTTTTACGGTTCTGATTCAACTGTGGGCAATTCTTCTTCATGTGCCCAACTGCCCCACACTGAAAGCATACCTTGTTATTCTCGTGATGCTGCTGTTGTTATTGCTATTGTGGCTGGTTCTGCCTTGCTAGGTGTAGGCTCCTACAATCCTTTGCTTCATGCCTAAGCTTGTTTCATCGTTGACAGCGAACCTTCTCACACTGTCCATAGTGGTGTGGATTGCACTTGTTGCATTTGGGACGATTTCCCAGATAACTGCCAGTTTGCTAATTAGGACCCTTATTTCCCTCGACCTTCCTTTGCTGAGCTTGAGGCTGTGAAGAGTTTGAACCTTTGTTGTTATCCCACTTATGCTTGTTATTTCCAATAGAATCGGTAGTCGCGCTGATCCTCTGGGGCAGCTTGCCCTGTTCGACTGCTTGGTCGGTAAAACGGTGTGCCAAGCATATATTCTGCTGGATGGTGAGGAGATTTGTTGAAGTCACCAAGCTCTGAATTTCTAGGACTAAACCTCTAAGATAGAGTTCAATCCTCTTGTAGGCAGGCTGAGACAGGTTTGGACATAGAGCAGCTAAGTCGTTAGATCTCTTGGTGTACGCCTCAATTTCAGACCTAACCATCTTCAGTCCATAGTACTCTACTTCAAGCTTCTGGATATCATCCATGTGACAGTACTCTTCTTTGATCAGATCTTTAAAGTCATTCCAGGAAGTAGCATTGGCATCCGCCAATCAGAGCATCTGAATTTGCGCATTCCACCACGAAAGCGCATTTCCATCAAGAGTAGCAGTAGCAAACTTCACTCGACAGTTGGCAGGACAATCACAAATCTCGAACATTGACTCGACCTTCTCAATCCAGTGTAGAAGGCCTACAGCTCCCTCAGTGCCATTGAAAGGATGAGGCTTCTATTCCATGAAAGTTTTGAAAGTGCATGCTCAAGGCTGGGGAGGAGCAGGTTGACCTGTCGCGTGGGGAGAAACGAATAAGTTTAAGATAGGTAGGGTGACACGAGAATAGGACGTAGACATCCTAGACCAATTCGAATTAGTTGTACCTCCTGGGTGAGCTGCAAAAGCTTCAGCCACCCGAGCATTAATTAGCGCATTCAGCTGGTCCTGAATCAGGTTCACGTTACTTCAGCCGCATCTGCTCATTTTCTTCGCATCCACAGAAACACAGAATGAGAACGACGTGGGAAAGATTTAAGAGAAAGAAGATAGAAAGAAAGAAATATGACTTAAGTACGTAGGCTTCCAAGCAAACACTTAGAAGAGAGATAAGTAGGTAACACAATGTAAGTCATTACTAAGTATACTACCATGTAATACACTAAGCAAATAATAGGTAAGCATATACTTATGCTTGGTAGTCTAGGGCGCTGAATCTTGCTCCTGGAGTGTAGTGTCATTGCAGATTGATTAGTATAAAACAAGTTATAGTCTGGTTTTTCTCAAAAAGACCATTTTTTTTAAACTGAGTTCACTATAACCAATGGCTCTGATACCAATCTGTCACACCCTCATTTTCCATTTTGCGGAGTAATACCGCGAGGCGTGTGACTGACCGAATCATGCCACCAATCTTGTTGAACATACAAGATAAATAAAGTAAAACCAAACATCATAATGCGATTAGTGACATTACATTGAAAGTTTTAAAATAAAGTTCAAGTATTTAGCGGAAGCATTTAGCACAAGGTCTAATATAATAGTTTAAAATATAAGTTTTTGAAATAGGAATCTAACAACGGATTCTTGATGACGCTACACTCCTCCGAGAAGACTCCAGCACAGCACCTAAGTTCCTGCAAGCATGCAGCAGTATGTCAACATAAAGTTGGCGAGTTCACGATTTAAAAGAGTTTCTTGTTTTATCCCAATACATTAATTAGTTAAGTTACCATTTATAAAACATGCCACGGGGAGCTACCCATGTAAGCTACTAAACTGTGTAATACCGAAACTGAGACTATAGTGCATTTGCCCTTGATCAATGTCTATCATCATCGATCGATTATGAGGCCATAGTAGTTCACTCCCGTCCTCCAAGGCACGGTGTGAGGTTTATCAAACCTAATAGCGCTATCAGCTAATATCCCGTTCGCCATATACGGCGAGTAATCTGTATAAGTGTTAGGGACTTCATGATAGAGTGTCGTTTAGTTCACTAGAACATGAATTATGAGTAATTTTTAATTACTATTCCGTTCCCACGGAATATTAGGTTCCCAATCCACCGGGAATACATACGTTAAGTGTTAGTGTGAACTCACCTTTGATTGCTCGGTTGATAGAGTTTTTATCCTAAGTTTGGTAAACCACGTCCTATTATGGTTACCAATATTAGGACCGTATACAAGTAAGTTAAGTATGTTATACACACATTTCAAAACAAGTAGTGTACAATAATAATTGGTTGTACTAAATATGAACCAATAACATCACAATAGTAATAGTTAAACACGTGTATAAGTGAACAGTGGTGGTGTGTGATATCTTTAAGATATTGGGCTGTCTTAGTGTGCGGCCCACTAGAATAGGCCCAATATATTAGACTGTGCGGCCCACACGGGAGTATGCGGCTTGCTTGACAAGTGTGCGCTTATGTAAGAGGGTGTTGTACCCTGTGCTTTAGTGTCTTGTACGAGGAGAGTGTGCAAGCCATGAAGTGTGCGACCTTTGCACAACCAGTTTGCCCTAAATGCAACATGAGTTGTACATTTTTTTGATGTGCGGCTCCAGTTGAGTGACCTGCAGTAACTCCTTGTATGTTGTGCATCAGGGGTCATACACTTGGGAGTGTGCGACCCTTAGGAGTGTGCGGTGTGCAGTGTGTGCATTGTACATTATGTAGAAAATGTTGTACATGCACGAATCAACAAAAGTTTCAAATAAACAACAATCATCATTTATCAAACAGGATCACAACTTCCACATCAGTCATTCCATGTTTCAATCGATGTATTTATCAAATCCAATGTTTTAAAAACCGCTTTTTAAATTAAATCGGATTAGGCTAAAAAATGGTTCAACCGGTTGAATCAGGTTGTACCGAGCGGTTCAACCAGGTTGACTAGTTAACTCTATAATTTCATAAATTACAACATCAACTCAGAAGTTTATCTAAAAATGCATGATTACATATTAAAAGATAATCCTAAAGCTAATCCATAATAAAATAATAATCCAAAAGATAATTGAAAATCATTCAATTTTCTAACAAGCTCTTTTAAATGAAAGTGTACAATATGTTTAAGTCATTTGAGTGTTAATACATCAAGTTCATGATCGCATAAAAGATGAAATTCACTATTATCGTTATCCTCATCAACTAAATGATAACTATTTTCGTTTCATACAATATTAAATAAGAAGTTTTCGTTACGAATAATTATGATATATAAAAAATACGTAAGATAAGTAACACATATAATAAAATAAGTAACAACCCAAACTAAAATAACATTGGGCTGGTACCGGTATTACGTTTCAAACCGGTATACCAAATTTTACCGCCGGTACAAACCTTATGCCGTTTCACTTATTTAACGGGGTGTTTCGTACCAGATTTACATCTGGAAACGGTAATACCGATATAACCGGCCGGTATTTACCGGTTTTTAAAATACTTATCAAATCAAACATACAAGTCTTAGATAATTATTAGAACATTTTATATGAAACACAACATGTCTAATACTCTAATCTTTTTAGCATTAACTCGGAATCAAGAACAACATCATTTCATCAGGGATTTCACTGAACAACTTAACATTCAAGGATCCTAGGATAATTTCAAATCATTATACAAAACATCTATCGATGAAACAGTGAACTACACGACTATCAATCCTAACATTCATCAAACATATTCATCCATTATAAATCATTCAAACCAAAGTTTATGCTAGTGAAGATGATGAATGGTCATGAATCAACAGTTAATCATACAAAATCATTCCACATATTATCCTTTAGCATTATAACACACAAGATTTTTTACTCCCTATGATCATACAAAGTTCTAACATTTATAGCATACCAAAACCCTAGTTCATCTTTTCTGTTATCATCAAATCATTTCATAAACTCGGATCTAGTACTCATAGAACATCACACAGGCAAAGAAACATAATTTACTACCACATATTCTTCAAACAATGTGATTACTAACATGGAAATGGTTCAGATATAATAGTGTAAGAAGAACAGAAGAAGTCTTGAAGGAGAGAAGGATGATCTTCAAGAAAAAGAGGAACTTTGATAGTGACGATCCACTTGATGGCTGCCTTGGAGAAGAAGAATTCCCAAAATGGAAAAGTTGCTAAATTGAGGAGAGAGAGAGAGAGAGAGAGAGAGAGAGAGAATGTGGTGTGGTGACTGGGAATGTTTTTGGGGAAAGGTTTTTAGGGTTTAGGACAAGGTGTGCTTATATAGCCACCTGAAAAGATACTGCACACTGATGTGTGGGATCCAGCTGTAAAGTATGTCGCACACATGTGAAGATTCATGTGTGCGGTTTTGACTTGGGCTGGGGTGTGTGGTCAGCTTATAGTCCTTCCTAAATTAGAGTGTGCGGTCCAGTAAGATTGGGCTCAGCAGGCTTCAGGCCCAACTATGAGGGGTGTGCGGCTGCACATGGTGTGCGGCTAGTTTATAATAATTTATAATGATAATAATTATAACCTTTTAACATTAATACACACATTCATATTATATTGCAAATCCGAATGTTTAAACACTTAAACGGTTTATATTAATATCAATTCTGATATTAATTACAAATACGCATGTGGTGAAACGTAATAAGAAGACAGTACGAGGTGAAATGTGAGAGTTGTCACATTATCCCAAAGTTGAAAGAAATTTCGTCCCGAAATTTAGTGTGCAGTTACTGAATAACTAAGTGTTTTCGCGGGGTGTCACATTTCCAGACAAACATGCTTGTCGGGGATACTCCCACAAATACGAATGGATTATATAAGGGGAATCCATCTTTCCCTGAACAATCAATCACACATACATACTTCTAACATTTTCGGATTACTTCAGAGATATTCAACTTTCCTTAAAGTTTACACCATGTTCCGGAAATACTCTAGTTAAAATATTGACACTTAGAGTGTTTGATATTCAGCACTTCATCACCAACAAGTGCACCTACAAACCTTCACCACCATCGATAAGGATGAAGTTCTCACCAATGTTGAAGCACTAGGAGAGAGAGAGAGACAAGGCCGTCGTCTCCGAGAATCCATGGAAATTACAGGGCTCTGGACGAGTAAAAAAATGGGTCCCCAAAATATGAACTCAATGACACATATATAAAAAAGTGAAAAATGTGACGCTAATTGCCTCAACATCAATGTTTTCAAAACCGCATTAGTTATTAAATGTGAAAATGCAGGTTACTTTCTTTAATTTCAATACAAAAATATTTTTAGGGTAAACCTATTTGAAAGAATGTAAAAATCTGAAATTTTAGCTGACTCTAAATACTAGTGAACCCCAATGTCTTAGCAGAAAACTGATTGTACAAATGTACAACAACAAATTGACATTTTTTTTCATTAAACTGTTAAACTAGATTGTACAAATATACAACAACAAGGTATTTTTTCATTGAACAACATATTTTGTTAGGATCTGAGTTTCTTTTGATTGTGTTTGTTTAATAAGAATGAAGATGAGACAGAGATGTATTGCAGCGGAATTAAATGAAATAAACTTTCAACACACAATCAATGGAAGAATAAGTTTTAGCAAACGTGTTTAACATATAATCAAATGATTGTATTTATTACAATAATCAATTACAATGCATACATGCACAAATCTCCCCCTCAGCCTGAGCTCACTTGATTGTTCGTACAGAATGACTTGGTGAAGAAGAGCTAATAGAACAGTACATGGTACTGTTATATTTATAGTACATAACAACCACTGAGAATCTTTGGCTGACGTCACCATGAAAGTGACATCTAACCTCCTAACAACCTACAACCACTGATCAATACAAACACTGATGTCTGAACAACTGATTACAAATAATACAAAGCATAAACTAAACTACTGATTCTTCATTCCACTGTTATAGCTCCAGCAGTGCTTTGGGTCTTCAGTAGTACTTGAGTCACATCAGTAGATTGAGCATCAGTGCTTTATCTTCAACAATCTTTAATTCAACAGCAGTTGTAAAGAGCAGTACTTGAGACCATCAGATGTTTGGGCCACTGTTCAAGGGAGAAGACTTGTACAAACAACTGCTTATGATGAATCCCCTAATCTGAACCCGTTTTGGCTTTATCAACTGTTCCTTTGTAGGATTCAATCCCAACAATCTCCCCCTGGAACAGATGATGCCAAAACACTTCATTATTCTGGATCTTTATTGCTTCATCAAGAATTCCCTTACTTGCCCTTTGAATTGTAATTCAAAGTTCATGGAATCCTCATCATCTTCATCCCTGCACAGTTGACGCTCAAGGAAATCTTGCAGATCTTCTACACTCAGGCCAAATGCATTTTCGCTTGTTATGTGCTTAACTTTACCACTGGACTTGAGCAGAGTCAATACGTGGGTCTTTTGATCAGACTTCCAATTTAGTATCTTTGAGTCCAGTGGGTTTCTTGGGAGAGTTTTTATTTTTGATGAGTTTGGAGAAGGAGGCCTGGTAATGACAACTTTGGCAGGGTCTTGAGATTTTGCTAAATCTGGATTTTCTGCTAACTTTGTCTGAAGAACCATCTTCATAATGTATTCTTCTTGAGCCTTGTCTTCTTTTACTTCTGCATCCATCTGCTTTTGCTTCCTCCTTTGATAAAGAATAGCAGCAGGTGGAGCAATAGATCTTCTAATTGGCAAGGCCTGTTTGACTGGAACCACTGCTTTTGGATAATCTGGCTTTTTGGGAGCAGTGGGATCTTTCTTCCTTAATTCTTCCAACCTTTTGTAGGTATCTAACACTTTCACCTCTGTCCACCTTGTAACCTGATTCCTTGATCCATAGTCTGTAGCTATAAGCTCTTCTCTCATTCTTTTCAGCTTCAAACCCTTTCTGGTACATTCTTTTTATAATTAGACCAGACTGGAGGAGTTTGCTTTATTTTGTCATCAAGCATCTTTTGAATTCTTGCTATCTCCTGTTTGAGTTCACTAATGGTCCATTCCTTGTACTGATACTTTTCTGCCCTATATTTCTTGTCTGCCATGAAGTGCTCAATGTAGTCTTGTTTCAAGCTTTCATCATCCTTTTCTGATAATTTCTGACAAAGGTCTTTTGAGAACTACTCTAAGGTTCTGACTTTGGTAAGCAGATATTGCAAGTTCCTCTGAATGTCTTTATCAGACTTTCCCTTTGTATCACTTTGTGATATATCCTCTGCTTGTTTGGCCTTTAATTGAAGATACTCTTCTATGTTTCTTTGCAAAGGATAACCTTGAAGAGATGGGAGTTTCCTCTTTTCAGGATCATCTTCAGAGTAGAAGGATTTGATCTCCTCCCTGACTGCTGGAAGATCTAAAGGATATTGTACTCCCAAAGGTAATAAGGCAGTGTTTGGATCAAGGGTTTGAACTGAAGAGATTGGAACAGGGTTTGGAATAGTGGCTAGGATCAGAGGTTATGAAGATGTTGGAAGTGGAGAAGTGTCATCTTCAAGTACAATATTTGTTACCCTTCTCCTTTTGTGCTTTGGAGTGTTTGGTGGTGTATTTGTGGGTTGAGTGGTGGTGTTTGAAGTTGTTGGGATTGAATCTTATCAGCGGAACAGATAATTAAAGCCAAAACTGGATCAGAGCAGTGGATCCAGAATAAGCAGATGTTGTGTATACAAGCCTCTCCCCTTGAAAGTGGTTTCAACATCTGCTGACCTCCTATCTACTGATCGGTACAACCGCTGACCTACAACTGCTGATCAAGTCAAAGACTGATTAAGACTAAAGCCCCGCTGTTCAATCTACTTCCTTGAATCAAGCACTGCTGGGTTATATCAAGTGCTGCTGGGTTCACATCAGTGGAAGGATTCAGCAGTAGTTTAATTTGTCTTTTTGTAATGAATTGTAATAACAGTTGTTAGCATAGCAGTACTTGTATAGATCAGAGGTTAGAGTTTGTTAGGAGGTTAGATGTCACTTTCATGGTGACGTCAGCAAAGATGCCACAGTGGTTTGTCCGTGCCTATAAATAAAACAGTACCCTGTACTGTTCTATTAGCTCTTCACCATCTTCTTCCTGCATGAACAAATCACAGTGAGCTCAGGCTGAGGGGGAGTTTGTTACATACATGCAAGTGTAATCGTTGAATGAAATAAATTCAATCATTCGGTTCATTGTTGAAAATGTGTGTTGAAAGCAATTCTCCTGTTTGATTGAGAAAAGTTTGTTTCCATTATTTTCCGCTGCACTACTCATTCATTGTTCATCTTAATTCAAACGTAAAACACAATCAAAACCAAACTCAGATCCTAACAATTGGTATCAGAGCTTGGACAGTCAAATTTGATTTAACAATCATTTTGACATAAATAGTTCGGCTCACAATCGTTGATACTAATAGTTTGTTCGTTTTGTTGAAAAACAGAGCAAGGTTTAATCACCATCAAAGTTGATTAATTAGTGCCTGTAAAATAACCAGGATGACGTCACAATCACAAGATTATAAGAATAACATTGGCTCTCTTTTCAAACCACCCATGCTTAAACGTAATGAATACAACATCTGGGAGAGAAGGATGGGTCACATCCTTGCTCAACAGAACACTGGATGTTGGAGATCTGTTGTTTTTGGGCCCCATGTTCCTATGGTGCCAAGTGCTGAGGATACAAAGAAGTTCGAACCTAAAAAACCTGAAAACTATACTGAAACTGATTTCCAAAAGTTCAAACTCGATGCCAAAGCATTTAGCTTCATAGCATCTGCATTACCCAATGAGATCTATGCTGGACTGTTACATTGTAACAGTGCCAAAGAGCTATGGGATGCACTGAAGGAACAATTTGGGGGAACGGAAGAAGTTATTGAAAACAATATGGAAATTCTGAATCAGCAGTATGAAACATTTTGTCACATCAAGGGTGAATCATTGACTCAGCAGTTTGAGCGATTCAGTTGTCTCATTAGTGAGCTAAGACTTGTTAAAGTTACATTTCCAAATTCTACACAAAATAGCAGGTTTCTTAGATCACTACCAGAAAAATGGGATACCATTGCATTTGTTACTAGAAATTCTGCTGAGTTCAAAGACCTGACCCTGACCCAACTTCATGGTAGACTCCTGACCTATGAAAGAGAGTTAAACAAGAAAAGGAAGTTACAAGAGTCTGGCAAAGTTGCTGATGATTATTCATTTGGCAGCATAGCTCTTTTTGGTCAGGAAGAATCTGGTAGCAGTAGTAAGGATCAGAGTTATGATCATTTTATTGATATAACTGTTGATGGAAATTTTAACAACTCTGATTCTCACTCTGCAAATTACGCTTTTACTGCAAATTGTGAAAACCAGATGTCAGATAACTTGTGTTTTGAACTCAATGATTTGCAACACTTTGATCCCACTGACTTAGAAGAGATGGACATTTTGCATCAATTGGCTTTGCTTAGTGTAAGAACAAGTAAATTCTACAACAGAACAGGGATAAAATTCCCAGGGTTACATGGGAACTTAAAAGTGGGGTTGGACAAGTAAAAAATTAAGTGCTATAAGTGCAATAGGCTAGGTCATTTTGCTAGGGAATGTAGGAGTCAAACCACTGGTCCAATAATAACTCATCCCAGCTCAAACCCTAGACCACAACATCAAAGCACTGTGCACTATACCCAATATACCCCTGCAACCCATGTTAACACTGCTCACTATGCTGCAACCCCTGTGCCTGTGCATTATGTTCAAACCACTGTTCCATAAATTCAGTATGTTCAAGCCCCTGTCCCTCAGGCACAAGTGCAACCTGTTGCACCTCAACAAGCTGCTCCAACAGTGGTACAATCAGATCAACAAAGCTTTTTCACCCAAGGTTTTGTTGACTGGAGCAGCATGCCTGATGAGCTTGGTGATGAAAATTTTGCACTCTATGCTTCTAATGATACCCTTAATGATGAATTTTGTTTGATGGCATTAGATTCAATACCAGAAGGGGTAGAAACTGAAGGTGAACAGCTAAGTGCTGAAACAGTGGATGAAGTGGTTGAAGCAGTGGTTACTGCAGTTGCTGGTGAACTACTGCTGGGAGAAAATTCAGAAACCCTGATTGAACCACTGTCTTACCCCTGGTCCAAAGAAGACAACAAAGAAAAGGAAGAGAAGCAAGCAGGTGAGAAAGAAGTTAGAGCTGATGAAGAAGGTGATCATCAATGTGATTGTGCCATGATGGCTACTGCTAAGGTATCACCTCAAGTTCTTGAAAAACTGTGTTTAGACAAATGCATTATTGCATTTGCTAATATCAAAGAGGTAAATGAAAACCTTAGGGATAAAGTCTTAACTGATGAAGTCAAATTTGAAAAGTTATTAAAAGAACTTAGAAACAAATTGGCTGAAAAAGACAAAGAAATCAACAGTCTCAAAGAAGAGCAGAGCATAACCAAGACTCAACTTCAAACTATGGTAGAAAAATACCAAGTTTGTAAAAAAGGAGTTGGAGTCCACCCAGATCACTTGTGAAAGATGGGTGGAATCTTGTAAAGGGTATGAGGTTATGCTTGAGAAACAGCTTGAAAGCAATGTCAAGTTTGGTGTAGGATATAGAAAATATGATGAACTTGTAAACACTGCTGCAAAACAAGCTAGTTCATCTGAAATTAAACCAACCAACAAGAATGGCCAAGAGGTTAAAATAACCGACAAACTTGGTAACAAAATCACTTTGGAAAGATCTGTGGGGTCCTCAACTTTTGAGGAAATTGAGAAATACCAATTTAAACCCACATGGTCTGATGAGTGTGACATTCTTGAAAATTTCAAGCCCATGGATTTCACAACCACTGATGGTGTCACAGCTCCAAAAGCAAAGGTCATTCCTATCAAAGATATCCCAACAGTGGTTCAAAACTCTGTTGCTAAGGAGTCTGAGAAAAGGAAGAAAAGAGCAAAGATCAAAAACCTGTTTTGTGATTTTTGTGAAAAGAGAAATCATCTAACAAAAGACTCTTTTCATCTAAAAGCATATGATCTAAACAAAACAAGTGTCATTGTACCTGTTGAAAGCTGCACCATCTGTGGTAAAACAAACCACAAAACTCAAGCATGTATGTATCTCAAAAACTTTGATGTAAAAAAGAATGAGTACACTGCTAAAACATCCTTGAGTCCATCAACATCATCTGTCAAATTCACCAAGAATCAACCACTGTTTGTGCCAGTCCAAACAGCTGTTACAAAACAGCTGAATCAAACATCTGTCCAAAGAGATGTTCAAGTGACTGATGCACCCCCTTCTAACCAATTCAGTAGAGGCAAGGGACAATCATCTTACCAAGGGTTTCCACATGTTTATGAGACCTACAAAAGGCCATCTGAACCAAGAGTGAACAGGCATCCTTTTGGGTATCAACAGGTGATTGGTCAAAACCCACAACAGTGGTTAGAAAGAAACATTCCTAAAACTATCCAAACATCTGACCTAACCACTGCCCATCCATCTGAACTCATCCCAGACACTGTTGAGACCCCATCCAAAGCCTTATTAGCTTTGGAGACCCTAATGAACTAATCCTTTTACTTCATGTGCAGCGAGCTTCTGCATGCTTAGATAGCCTTTGGTATGTAGATAGTGGAGGCTCCAGGCACATGACAGGATGTAAAGCCCTACTCAAAGATTTCAAAATCCATGGAGGGGGTGATATATCCTTTGGTAATAATAGTAAAGGGAAAGTTCTGGGGTCTGGTACAGTACAGTCTGGTAATGTAAAATTTGAAAATGTCAATCTGATAGACAATCTAAAATTCAACATCCTGAGTGTTTCACAAATGAGTGACAAGGCGTATGGATCATTCTTCACAAAGGAGTGTTGTAGGATTGTTGGACCAGAAATGGTTGAAAAGATTGAAGCAATAATAAAAACTGGAAAAACCAAACTTGTTGCTCAAAGAAGTGGCAATGTTTATGTGGTGGATATGTCAAAAGAGAGCCCCAGAACTGATGTCTGTCTGTTCTCAGCTGCATCAAACAAAGAGACAGAATTATGGCACAGGAGATTGGGGCACACAAATCTCAAGACAATCACTGCTATTTCAAAACAGGAGTTAGTAAGAGGTATACCTCAAAAACTGTTCACCTGTCCTAAGCATTGTGTTTCCTGTCTAAAAGGAAAACAACATAAAAGCTCCTATAAATCCATTGATGAGTCCAAAACAACCAAATGTTTGCAAATGCTTCATATGGATTTGTTTGGCCCAGTTAAAGTCATGAGTCTTAAGAAAAAGAGGTATTGTTTGGTTATTGTTGATGACTTTTCTAGGTTTACATGGACTTACTTTTTACACTCAAAAGATGAGACTGCAGACATTCTGCAAGACTTTGTGAAACAGGTTGAAAAGCAGTTTGACCTTCCAGTAAAAATCTTCAGAAGTGACAATGGCACAGAGTTAAGGAACAAGGAGTTGGATGATTTCTGTGTGTCAAAAGGAATTGTGAGGCAATACAGCATTCCAAGAACACCAGAACAAAATGGGGTTGTTGAAAGAAAGAACAGAACTTTAATTGAGGCTGCCAAAACCATGCTTGCTGATTCAGGTTTGCCATTAACTTTTTGGGCAGAGGCAGTAAACACTGCTTGCTATGTCCAAAACAGAGTTTTAATCAACCCCAGGCATCAAAAGACTGCCTATGAACTGCTGTATAAAATAAAGCCATTGATTTCATACTTCAAAGTTTTTGGCTGCCCATGCTTCATTTTAAACTTAAAAGATTCCATTTCTAAGTTTGCAGCAAAAATTGATTGTGGTTATCATCTGGGATACTCTACCACTGCTAAGGCCTACAAAGTGTTTAACACAAGGACCAAAACAGTGGAAGAGACTTTGAATGTAAAGTTCAATGAACTTTCATCAATGAAAATCCCAGCAAACCCTGCAGAATTGTTTAATCTTGATAAATATACTTTTGAAAATACTGCTGTCAAGACTAACAGTGCAGGTCCATCAGAGGATTCAACACCAGACTATGGGTATGAAATCATCATTCCTCAACAAAGGTCTGTCAAAATGGGTAGAGCAGTAGATGTTCAAAACAGTTGTCAAAGCTCAACCACTGCTACCTCAACAGTTGTTGACCAAAGTAGCCCCTTAACCCCTGCTTCCACATCATCAAACACTGTTGATAAAACTCCTCAAACAGTGGATTAAAGTCAGCATGTGTCCACACCTTTACCTCCTATTCCACCACCTTTTGAAGCCACTGCTGGATCATCAAAGTCACCAGCAGTGGTTAGCTCACATGATTCACATCTGCAGCCAACCCCACTCAATGCCATTGTTCCATACCAAAGAGAGCTCATCTTCTTGAAATCTCATCCACCAAACCAAATTATTGACAACATCAATGAAGGGGTGCTCACAAGAAGTCAATCCCAAAACATTTGTCTTTTTGCTGGTTTTCTATCTCTCCATCAGCCAGTCAAGTACCAAGAGGCACTAAAAGACAACAGCTGGGTAGAAGCCATGCAAGAGGAGCTCCAACAGTTTAGAAGACAACAATTTTGGGAGCTTATTCCATTGCCAGAGGGTGTAAGTCCTATTGGCAAAAAATGGGTCTTCAAAAATAAAACAGATGAAAGGGGTATTGTTGTCAAAAATAAAGCCAGGCTTGTGGTTCAAGGGTACAGACAAGAAGAGGGCATTGATTATGATGAAACATTTGCCCCTGTAGCAAGACTTGAAGCAATCAGACTATTTCTGGCCTTTGCTGTCAACCACAACATCAAGGTGTACCAAATGGATATCAAATGTGCATTCCTCTATGGTAAGATTCAAGAGGAGGTTTATGTTTGTCAACCTCCAGGTTTTGAGGATCTATTTAATCCAAATCATGTCTACAAGCTGAATAAAGCTTTGTATGGCCTGAAACAAGCACCAAGGGCCTGGTATGAAACTCTTTCCACCTTCCTACTTTCCATTGGTTTCACAAGAAGTAGAATAGATAAAACACTGTTTTTAAAATGGAGAGGAAAGGATTTGATGATTGTCCAAATTTATGTGGATGACATCATCTTTGGAAGAACATGTAATAAAATGTGTGAAGAGTTTAGGCAACTCATGACAGCTGAGTTTGAAATGAGTGCAATGGGTGAACTCTAGTGCTTTCTTGGTCTCCAAGTAAGGCAACTGCAAAATGGCACTTTCATCCATCAAGGCAAATATGCCAAAGAACTGTTGAAGAAATTTGAGATGGATGATTGTAAGCCATGCAGTACACCCATTGCAACCAATAAAGTAGTCATATCTGATGAGAAGGATGAATTGGTTGATCAAACTTTGTATAGAAGCATGATTGGGTCTTTATTGTACCTAACTGCATCCAGGCCAGACATCATGTTTGCAACATGTGTTTGTGCTAGATCCCAATCAGCCCCTTGAAAGTCAAATCTTATTGCTGTAAAAAGGATATTCATATACCTAAAAGGTGCTCCCATACTTGGTATCTGGTATCCAGCTGATGGTAAAATTGAGCTTTCAGGTTTCTCAGATAGTGACTTTGCTGGATGTGCCAAGACAAGAAAGTCTACTTCAGGAGGGTGCCAATTCCTAGGCAATTGCTTAGTGTCTTGGCAAAGCAAAAAGCAAGCAGCTGTTTCCACATCCACTGCTGAGGCAGAATATATAGCTGCTGCAAGCTGTACAGCCCAACTACTCTGGCTTCAAAATCAGTTGCTGGATTTTGGTATCACTGCCTTAAAAACACCACTCATGTTGGACAGTCAGGCAGCATAAAATATCATCAAAAATCCAGTTTCCCATTCAACCACCAAGCACATTGACATCAGACATCACTTTGTGAGGGATTGCTGTCACACCCCGACCACGTAAAACAACAAATCGTGGCGGAAACGTCGGGGTGTGTTCTAACAGAATTATTGTTTCGAAACCATGGATACAAAAGTGTCTCGTTATATTTATTCATTAACATTGTCTTAAAGTTAAACAAGCAAATCAAACAAAGTCTATCATCGTTATTAAATCACTAAGGCCTCGTCCAGTCCTAAGTGAGCATGCATCCTATTCGCAATCAACACTTAGCAACATCACCTGAAAGATATGTAAAAACAAAGTCAGCAAAGAAATGCTGGCGAGCACATAGGTTTTGTGAGAGTGTCAGATTCATGGCTCGTTTGCATGTCGAAATAACTCGTACACCTTCGTTAATCGACATTAGTAAACCTTGTTTTGTAAAATGTTTGTATCGTAAAATGAATAACCAAATCAAAACAGTTTGGTTATAATTTATAAACCTCGATGCCATGAATCTTAACCCAAAACATTTGTTTTCGTAAACCAAATCGTAAATCGTTCTCGTAATAAAACTCGTATAGTTTATATCGTTGTGTGACATCGTTTAACTCGTTCTCGTTGTAGATCATCATTCATTTGTTTAAATCGTTCATAATAGTTCAAAAATCGTACAATCGTTTAATATCGTTCTCGTTCCCAATCGTTCTCGTTTTAATTGTGAAAACTACTTTTGGTCGTCTCGCTAATAACATTCAAACCTTTGTGACTCGTTCATCGTTCCACTTGTTCTCGTATTAACAAACCACCAAAGGGTAAGTTAACAATCATCAGATTCAGTCGTTACCCACTTAACCCACACATAACCATGGGTCCAGTCTGATAACGGGATTTGTCGGATCCTATGGTACCATAACCTAATACTGGTCGGTTTGGCCGAAATTAATGAATGTCATTCGTTATGTAATTACAACCAACAAGCTCGTTCACATTATCGAAATCGTTATTAGTTTAGTATAAACCATCTCAATCGTTTTGAAACCATCGTTAAAATATCGAAATCGTTTTGATACATATGAATCACCCCAAAACAATCGAAAATAGTAAAAAGAGGGGGTCTATGTACTCACCTTCGGTTGCATTTTTAAATGTTAACACAATCCCTCAAATTGTTTATCCTCCCTAAATTCAATAAGAATGATTTTAATAATAAAAAACCCACACTTTGACATGCAAAATACTACTTATGTCATTTCTGGTTTAATATATATGAAACTGAGCTGTTTTCGGACATTTAAATAAAATGGTTAACTTTATCCAAAAATTCCCATATTTTTACAGAACCTCTCACATGAACCAAATATTACTGTGTAAAAATATCGGGTTCCAATTCATTATCAGTATTTTATAGAAAATCGTTTACCGGACTGCAATCAGATTTGTTACTTTCTGATCGCAGTCTTCGAAATAATTCATCTAAAATTTATTGTAAGTCTTTTTGTCTTAATTCCAGTGGGAGAATTACTACGACATTAGTGGTCATTTACAGTATAAATTTCATGGGCTGGTTCTACTCAGGTTTCGAGTTATGACTGAAAACGTATCGACCATTTACTGCAGTAAAACTCAGCTTTAGCTGCTGTTACAAAACGGGTCTTTAAAAATAGTAAACGACCTCAAAAAAATATTATTCCAGTGCCATTTACTTCATTTTTCGAAAATACATATTTTAGGCTTCAGAAATTCTGTTTTTCGACTTATTATGGTCTGTTTACATCCCTATGAAGTCGGCTGAAAAGTAACTCAGCAAGTTCTTTTATAACTTAAATGTTACTAAATCGTATCCACACATGTCCGAACAACGGATTTATCAAGAAGACAACGATCATATATCAAGCATGATTTAACAATCCCTAAACCAACAACATTTCCGCTTCATGTTTTATTCTTATATAAAATTTCTGTAAAGGTTTAAGTAAACTTTTATGTTTCAAGTTTCTTGTTTAGGCTTTTGTAGTGTTCTAGTAAAATGCAACATACTACTCTTTTTAATCTACTCAAAATAGACGTAAACAAGAGTGATCCGAGACTTACTACTAGCACAAGGCTAGGGTAGAACTTCAAGTGCAAAGATGAAGAAAAGATGACGAAGAAGACTAGAATAAAGCCCTTATGAAGCTCCACACAAAGCAAGCTCTCTTGTATCAACTTTTAACCTTGAATGGAACTTGTAACTTAGAAGGTGATGGTTGTTTAGGGTGGTGATGGTGGCGGTTTGGGAGGAACCGAAATGAGAGAGAGAGAGTGGGAGTTTGAGTTTTGTGTAGATTGAAGTATGGTTGTGTACTTATAGGACAAAAATCTAAATAAGATCTCATAATATCCTAGTGTATCTATGGGAAATCCAAGTGAATCCAAGAATGATATATATGGATTTGCAAGACCTAAAAAAAATCGACTCTTGGAGATATGATTTGATCATTGAAAGATTTTGGAAGATATAAAAGAAGATATGGTGGAAGATTTGAAAAGATAAAAAAAGTCCAAGAAGGATTATATAATCTAGCCATATCAAGGAAAATATTGCGATATCTTGTGAAAATATTTAGTGGGTCCCTCTCCATATATTGTAACCGTATGCATATGGGGGAGGGGGGTGAAGTGTAATTTTGATGGTATATTAGATGAAAGTAGGTGTTTAACTGGGTACCGGGTATTTTATCTAGGGTTTGACTCCCGGTTTATGGCGTTCTAAATTATTTTTATTATTCTATAAAAATAAACTCGCCAAAATATTACTGAAATAAATTTCAGTTGCCGAGACTGGCTGCATTGTCTGCGTTTTGCAGTAGAAGCACTGTGTCGCGCAGAAACACGCGGTACGTGCTTAAACTTGAAAAATAACGTTTTTAAGCGTTTTAATTTATTTTTCAACTCGGACCTAATTAAAATAGAATTTTAATCATAACAGAATATTTTCAGGATTTAAATATTATCCGGGCGGTCACCAACGTTCGTTTCGCAGTTTTGTCGTAATTAGTTCTTTAGTTAAAATAAACATGTTTTCGCCATACCGAATCCTTCGAAACTTATTTCTAAGTTATGTAAAGGATATTTAGGGTATGTTTAGCTTATGTCACAGTTCCGGAGTGTACGTCGCGTTAAACTGATTGCGTTTACGCACCAGTTTGCGTATAACCTTCCAGAAAGTGATTTAAAGCTTGAAATCGGAATCGAATCAAATTGTAAAATTAATAAACACAATTACACATATAATAACACCGAAGAATATTGTTTTATTGATAATCCACATTGTTTTACATTATACGATGATTACAGAACACAGTCTCCCCTACTTTAGGAAATTTCGCCCCGAAATTTTATTTAGAGGAAACTTGTGAAAACAAATGCGGATATTTCATCTTCATCTGGTCCTTATGTTCCCAAGTAAACTCAGGGCCATGTTTGGATTCCCAGCGAACTTTGACCAAATGAATCCGTTTGTTCTTAGACTGTTTGTATGTACGGTCCACTATCTCCACAGGTTTCTCGACAAAGTGTATCGTTTCATCAATTTGAATCTCGTCGAGAAGAATGTGAAGATCAGCATCAGCTAAACACTTTCGTAAATTGGACACGTGAAAAGTCAGATGAACATTTCCAAGCTCTGGAAGTAGCTCTAGTCGATAGGCAACCTTTCCAATTCTTTCAACAATCTTAAATGGTCCAACATATCGTGGTGCAAGTTTTCCTTTCTTTCCAAATCTCACTACTCCCTTCCAAGGTGACACCTTGAGTAGGACACGGTCTCCGACTTGAAATTCTAAGGGCTTGCGTCGCATATCCGCATAACTCTTTTGACGGCTTCTAGTTGTCACAAGATTATCGCGGATTTTCTTGATTTTATCTGTTGTTTCTAGAATGAGCTCAGGTCCAGTAAGCAGAGCTTCACCGGTCTCATTCCAACAGACAGGTGAACGACATTTTCGACCGTAGAGAGCTTCGAATGGTGCCATATTAATGCTAGCATGATAACTATTATTGTATGAGAACTCGATCAATGGCAAATGAGAATCCCAATTACCACCAAAGTTTATCACGCATGCTCTAAGCATATCCTCCAAAGTTTGAATCGTCCTCTCAGATTGACCATCTGTTTGGGGATGATACGCAGTGCTTAGATTCAGTTGGGTTCCCAAAGCAGATTGCATGGTCTTCCAAAAATGAGATGAAAATCGAGCATCACGATCGAAAATGATATCTAAAGGAACACCATGTCGTGATACAATCTCGTCTACATAGATCTTGGCAAGCTTCTCAGCAGAGAAATCCTCACGGATTGGTAAGAAGTGAGCAGATTTTGTCAAACGATCAACTACAACCCAAATAGCATCGTGACCTTTAGACGTACGCGGTAACTTAGTAATGAGATCCATTGCAATGTTCTCCCACTTCCAAACCGGTATCTCTGGTTGTACAAGCAAACCAGAAGGTCGTTGATGTTCAGCCTTGACTTTGAGACAAGTTAGGCATTTCGATACATACAAGGCAACATACTTCTTCATACCAGGCCACCAGAACTGAGTGCGAAGATCCTTGTACATTTTATCAGCACCAGGATGGATAGAATATCGAGACTTGTGAGATTCGTCTATTACTAAGGTGCGAAGATCGTCCTGATTCGGAATCCACAAACGATTCTCAAAATAGAGTAAACCATCGTCTTTCCTTTCGAGTTTAAGCTCAAGTTGAAGCAGTAGCTCATATTTCAATAAGTCATTGATCACACAAGATCGTTGAGTTTGAAGAACACGAGATTGAATATCAGATAGAGTTCGAACAGAATGAAGCTTAACTCGTTCCTTTCGACTAAGCACATCGGCCACGACATTCGCTTTTCCAGGATGGTAGCGGATCTCGCAATCATAATCGTTCAAGAGTTCAACCCAACGTCGTTGCCTCATGTTCAGTTCCTTCTGATTGAGAATATGCTGGAGACTTTTGTGGTCTGTGAAAACCACACACTTCATTCCATAGAGGTAGTGTCTCCAGATTTTAAGCGCAAAAACTACAGCCCCTAACTCAAGATCATGAGTCGTATAGTTCTTCTCGTGAATTTTCAACTGTCTAGATGCATAAGCTATGACTTTACCACGTTGCATAAGAACGCAACCAAGTCCTAGGTTCGACGCGTCACAATAGACAACAAAATCATCGTTTCCCTCAGGTAGAGATAAAACAGGAGCATCACAGAGCTTTCATTTCAGCGTTTGGAACGCTTCTTCTTGCTTAGGTCCCCACTAAAAAGGCTTATTCTTCTGCGTCAAAGCAGTGAGTGGAACCGCGATCTTTGAAAAGTTAGAAATAAACCGTCGATAATAACCAGCAAGACCAAGAAAAGAACGAACTTCTGTAGGTGTCGTCGGTGTATTCCAATCCTTAATTGCAACAATATTGGATGGATCTACGTGAATACCCTGCTCATTGACAATATGACCTAAGAACTGAACTTCTTTAAGCCAGAATTCACACTTGGAGAATTTAGCAAAAAGTTGTTCCTTCTTCAGAAGTTCCAAGGTCAAACGAAGGTGTTGCTCGTGATCGGCTCGAGACTTTGAATAAATAAGAATATCGTCGATGAACACGATGATGAACTTATCTAAATAAGGTTTACAAACCCTATTCATTAAGTCCATGAAGACAGCTGGGGCATTTGTCAAACCAAAAGGCATGACAGTGAACTCGTAGTGCCCATATCTTGTACGGAAAGCGGTTTTGGGGATATCTTCTTCGAACACGTGAAGTTGATGATACCCAGAACGCAGATCGATCTTGGAAAAGCATGAAGCACCTTGCAGCTGGTAGAAGAGATCATCAATTCTAGGTAGGGGATATCGATTCTTGATGGTAAGCTTATTAAGCTCTCGATAATCGATACACTTTCGAAAAGTTCCATCTTTCTTTTTCACAAAGAGAACAGGAGCTCCCCAAGGTGAATAGCTCGGACGGATGAATCCTTTATCAGACAACTCTTGAAGCTGTTTCGATAACTCTTGCATCTCGGACGGTGCAAGACGATAAGGCGCTTTCGCAATCGGGTTGGCATTGGGTACAAGGTCAATATGAAACTCGACTTGACGAACTGGAGGCAAACCAGACAGTTCATCGGGAAACACCTCTGGATAATCCTGAACAATTGGAATATCCCGAATACTCTTGCTCTTGCCTTTCTCCTCGGTGACATGTGCCAGAAAAGCAACATATCCTTTTTGCAAATATCTTTGGGCTTTTGTACACGACATAAGCTTCAATCCACCAGATGGTTTCTCGCCACGAACTTCCAGAATATCGCTAGACTGAAGAGGGATACGAACAATCTTATCAAAACAAACCACATCAGCATGATGTTTGGTTAACCAATCCATCCCCACGATAATATCGAAACTCCCAAGTTGCATTGGTGTGAGGTTAATGGGAAAAAGATGGTTATCAAGGTTTAACTGACAATCACGAATAACAGAATCGAGAACAAGAGGTTTACCAGTAGCAACTTCGACAGATAAGGGTTTCCTCAGTTTAGTTCTAGGTATCGCAAGCAAAGGTTCAAAAGATAGTGAAACAAAACTTCTATCGGCACCAGAATCAAAAAGAACAGATGCAGGTCGATTGTTAACAAGAAACGTACCATTGACGACGAGGTTGTCAGCTCGAGCCTCGTTTGCATTCAGATTGAATACTCGTCCACGAGCGGGATTCACATTCGCATTGACATTGACATTCACGTTCGGATTTGCATTCGTATTTGCCAACCTCGGACAGTTGTTGCGGAAGTGACCATATTCTCCACAATTGAAACATGAACCCAGTGGGAATCTAGCAGCATTCCCCTGAACTGGAGCTTGATTTTGAACAATCTGATTCTGACCCGAACGACCCAGATGCCCAAGCTTACCACACGTTGTGCATTGCCTACAAGCTTGTTGTGCAACATGATGACCGTTGCAGCGAGCACAATGAGGTGCGGTACCAGCATATGCTTTCTTCGTAGGAGGTTGAGCTGGTGGGTTCTGGGGGTTCTGAGCATTTTGTGCAGTTACTGTAAAATTCTGAGCACCCTTTCGCTTTCTTGACTTCTTCGATGACTCACCTTTCTTACCCTTACCCTTTTCCTTGACCGACTCGGTCGACTTCTTCTTTTCACCCTTGCAGGTAAGTTTACCCTTCCTGACTTGCGACTCAGTCAGGGTAGCAGATAACTCGATCGCTTGGCGAACAGTAGTAGGATTAACACCGGTCACAATATCCTGAATGGAATCGGGTAAACCATCGATATATCTCTCGATGGCTTTCTCCAGAGGGGTAACCATAGTAGGACACAAAAGACTGAGCTCTTCAAATCGATCCGTGTACGCACGGTGTTCTCCCCCATCTTGCTTCAGATCGTCAAACTCTCGTTCCAAAGCTCGAATTTCATGACGGGGACAGAACTCTCTCATCATGAGAGCTCGAAGCTCTTCCCATGTTTGTGCCAATGCCACTTCGGCACCCCTGTCGCGCATCACTCCATTCCACCATGTAAGAGCACGCTTCTCAAACACACTTGATGCAAATTCAACCTTACGCCCATTCAGACATTGCACATGTCTGAATGTGTTCTCGATACTTTCGAACCATTGAAGGAGTGCAGTCGCTCCTTGTGACCCAGAAAACTTTAGCGGCTTTGCAGAATTGAAATTATTGAAATTACATTGTGCATTGTTATTGTTATTGTTGTTGTACAGCTCGTGGATTTGGGTCACAACGCCTGGAAGCACAGCAGCCATTTGCTGAGAGACAAGGGCTGCGAGTTCTTCAGCAGTAAAAGATTGTGCATCACGTCGAGGAGGCATTGTCTAACAAGGAAATATGAGAAACAAGTGAGGTCGACAATTAGGAAAAACAAGAGGTATTGAAAATGTCGACGAATCATAAGGAAGGCGATCATTTGTTTGTTACCTCGAACAAACAAACGACACGCAGTGACTAATCAAAGTAATTAATCAAAATAATGTATCGCGGAGACATGCTCGCCTATAAGTGAACACTCACCCCAAGAGTTCCCAGGTAAGAGTGACTGGTCCGATTATGTGGATTTGTACGAACACTCTAGCCTTAGACAGAAAACTCAGGGTACAGGCATTCACTCTTCCAGTTTGCACGTGATCACATTATTTAGACCCAAACTTTGATGAGATTTTGAAAACTGAGAGGGTTCAAAACCTTACAATCAATCATCCAAGGATAGATGATTAATTTTCAATGCCATTGTTCCATACCAAGGAGAGCTCATCTTCTTGAAATCTCATCCACCAAACCAAATTATTAGCAACATCAATGAAGGGGTGCTCACAAGAAGTCAATCCCAAAACATTTGTCTTTTTGTTGGTTTTCTATCTCTCCATCAGCCAGTCAAGTACCAAGAGGCACTAAAAGACAACAGCTGGGTAGAAGCCATGCAAGAGGAGCTCCAACAGTTTAGAAGACAACAATTTTGGGAGCTTATTCCATTGCAAGAGGGTGTAAGTCCTATTGGCACAAAATGGGTCTTCAAAAATAAAACTGATGAAAGGGGTATTGTTGTCAAAAATAAAGCCAGGCTTGTGGTTCAAGGGTACAGACAAGAAGAGGGCATTGATTATGATGAAACATTTGCCCTTGTAGCAAGACTTGAAGCAATCAGACTATTTCTGGCCTTTGCTGTCAACCAGAACATCAAGGTGTACCAAATGGATATCAAATGTGCATTCCTCTATGGTAAGATTCAAGAGGAGGTTTATGTTTGTCAACCTCCAGGTTTTGAGGATCCATTTAATTCAAATCATGTCTACAAGCTGAATAAAGCTTTGTATGGCCTGAAACAAGCACCAAGGGCCTGGTATGAAAATCTTTCCACCTTCCTACTTTCCATTGGTTTCACAAGAGGTAGAATAGATAAAACACTGTTTTTAAAATGGAGAGGAAGGGATTTGATGATTGTCCAAATTTATGTGGATGACATCATCTTTGGAAGCACATGTAATAAAATGTGTGAAGAGTTTAGGCAACTTATGACAGCTGAGTTTGAAATGAGTTCAATGGGTGAACTCCAGTGCTTTCTTGGTCTCCAAGTAAGGCAACTACAAAATGGCACTTTCATCCATCAAGGCAAATATGCCAAAGAACTGTTGAAGAAATTTGAGATGGATGATTGTAAGCCATGCAGTACACCCATTGCAACCAATAAAGTAGTCATATCTGATGAGAAGGATGAATTGGTTGATCAAACTTTGTATAGAAGCATGATTGGGTCTTTATTGTACCTAACAGCATCCAGGCCAGACATCATGTTTGCAACATGTGTTTGTGCTAGATCCCAATCAGCCCCTAGAAAGTCAAATCTTATTGCTGTAAAAAGGATATTCAGATACCTAAAAGGTGCTCCCACACTTGGTATCTGGTATCCTGCTGATGATAAAATTGAGCTTTCAGGTTTCTCAGATAGTGACTTTGCTGGATGTGACAAGACAAGAAAGTCCACTTCAGGAGGGTGCCAATTCCTAGGCAATTGCTTAGTGTCTTGGCAAAGCAAAAAGCAAGCAACTGTTTCCATATCCACTGCCGAGGCAGAATATATAGCTGCTGCAAGCTGTACAGCCCAACTGCTCTGGCTTCAAAATCAGTTGCTGGATTTTGGTATCACTGCCTTAAAAACACCACTCATGTTGGACAATCAGGCAGCAGAAAATATCATCAAAAATCCTGTTTCCCATTAAACCACCAAGCATATTGACATCAGACATCACTTTGTGAGGGATTGCTGTCACACCCCGACCACGTAAAACAACAAATCGTGGTGGAAACGTCGGGGTGTGTTGTAACAGAATTATTGTTTCGAAACCATGGATACAAAAGAGTCTTGTTATATTTATTCATTAACATTGTCTTAAAGTTAAACAAGCAAATCAAACATAGTCTTTCATCGTTATTAAATCACTAAGGCCTCGTCCAGTCCTAAGTGAGCATGCATCCTATTCGCAATCAACACTTAGCAACATCACCTGAAACATATGTAAAAACAAAGTCAGCAAAGAAATGCTGGCGAGCACATAGGTTTTGTGAGAGTGTCAGATTCATGGCTCGTTTGCATGTCGAAATAACTCGTACAACTTCGTTAATCGACATTAGAAAACCTTGTTTTGTAAAATGTTTGTATCGTAAAATGAATAACCAAATCAAAACAGTTTGGTTATAATTTATAAACCTCGATGCCATGAATCTTAACCCAAAACATTTGTTTTCGTAAACCAAATCATAAGTCGTTCTCGTAATAAAACTCGTATGGTTTATGTCGTTGTGTGACATCGTTTAACTCGTTCTTGTTGTAGATTATCGTTCATTTGTTTAAATCGTTCATAATAGTTCAAAAATCATACAATCGTTTAATATCTTTCTCGTTCCCAATCGTTCTCGTTTTAATTGTGAAAACTACTTTTGGTCGTCTCGCTAATAACATTCAAACCTTTGTGACTCGTTCATCGTTCCACTCGTTCTCGTATTAACAAACCACCAAAGAGTAAGTTAACAATCATCAGATTTAGTAGTTACCCACTTAACCCACACATAACCATGGGTCCAGTCTGTCACACCCCGACCACGTATAACATACAAAACGTGGCGGAAAATGTCGGGGAGTGTTGTAACAGAATTAATTGTTTCATAACCATGGCATTCAAAGTTGTATTTTATTTATCAACAAGCGTGTTACATTGTCAATACAGGAAATAAAGAGTTTATAACATAATTAAACTAGTTCTATCTTCATTTTTAGTCTCTAAGGCACAAGTCCGCCCTAGTGTCACGATCATCATCCTACGGAAAAGCTCCTGAAAACACATGTGAAAATAGGTACGTCAGCATAAAAATGCCTGTGAGATACATAGGTTTTGTGAAAATAGGATTCATGACTTAAGTTTAAGAAATTTTTTTTAATAACAGTCAGTCATGAACCTTGTAAATTGTTTTGTCTTGTAAATCATTTGAAAAGTGATAAAATAAGATGATATGTATAAATAAGATCATAAAGTATGGTTTAATAAATAACCAAGTAGAATGAGTTTGCATAAGATAAGTTTGTTTTGTAAAACAATGTCTTGTGAAAAGTATGTTATTTGTATAAAATGTCATATGTCTAAATTGAAATGATTCAAATAACGCTACAATATGTAATACGATACAAACACTTATATATAGGAAGTACTAGCGGCGTATCCACCATGCTTGTATCATATTACACATGCCTCGTTACTTAAATCACTTAAACAAACCACCAATGTATAAAGTCTATGTTTAAACCAATAGTCAAAAGTCCTTGTATAAGCCATGTCAAATGTTTATAAGTCCAAAAGTAGTCAAGTAATGTGTAACAAATGTTATGTATTGTAAGCAAAGTATTGTCACATAGTCCAAAATGTATAAATGTATAAAACAAAGTATTTTGAATATATCAAAAAGTTATGTTTTGCAAAGTAATGCATGTTACATTGATACAAACATTTATGTGGTAAGTTAACGCATACATTCAAGCCTTGAGACAGTCGGATAACCCTTTCAGTCAAGGTTATCAAAAGAAATGTTTTCGGATCCAGTCATTCCTTACATCCAAACAAACCCGGGATGTCAGGATTGGGATTTGTCAAGTCCTATGGTACCAGTACTTACTACCGAGCGGCGTAGCTAATGTTAATGAACCTATAATAGTCTCGTTTGTGCAAACGAAATGTTATAGCAATTGTATACAAGTCATATGAAAACAATGTACTAAGTATGCTAAGTTAACATACAAAGCAGAAAAGTCATGTAAATCAATGTGCTAGCATGCTATCAGTTAACATACATAGCAGAAATGTAATGTAAAACAATGTACTAAGTATGCACACAATGGACATACATAGCATGAAATGTAATGAAATCATGTACTATAATGTACTAACAAACATAGCAGGTATATGATGTGAAAACAGGAAAGCACGAAAGTAACAAGTAGGCACATGTGTTCCACCCCAAAACAGTTTGAAAACAGTAAAAGAGGGGTTCTATGTACTCACATGAGATTGCTCAGAAGTCTTAAGATAACCACCAAGCAATGCTAGAGATCACGGAATCAAATGGCACCTAATATAGGTAACTATGTTAATAAACCGGACCTAAATCGGAGGATCGGATAGAATGAGGGTTCGTAAACCAAACGAGTATGGAGACTCGTGTAATATGGTTTAACAAAGCCTACATACTAATTGAAACCTAATATAATTGTTTACGACCCATTACGACCCGTTTAGGTAGCTTATGCTACTTTAACGCGTCGTTCGCGTGAAACGCGTTCGGAACGTCTAACTAGTCCTATGACAAGTGTTATATGCCTAAACATGTTACATAATCAGTTATGTGACAAAAGTTTAGGTTACATATGCTTAATTACCAATTATAAATGAAAAGGGTATTCTGGTAATTTACCTAAGGCATATAAACTACCTATCATACAACTACTTAACGAAGCGACCATAAGGTATAACCTCGGAAGGTTATTCCCTATATACTATGGTCACCTAATGTGTTTGGTAGGATCCTAATGATCGACCAAATGGGTCGAGTTCGAAGGTATAAGCGATTTATTAGATCGCTTACCCTTACGACCCTAGACAACGTGGTAATCAGTAGGCATAGTCCCAAGGGACTATAACCATCGTGATTACAATCACGTTGCGAAGTTCCTACGAACTTCAACTTCGCATTGACCATAAACTGGTCAATGCAGAAAGTCAAACAAAGTTTGACTTTCAGACTCGAAAAGACTCGAAAAGCAATAAAAGAACGAAGGAACACTTACGAAGGGTCCCCGAATGCTAATCTAGATCAAAATAACTCAGGTATGAAACAATGGTTCCAACTTAGAGTCTTTTTGATCAGATTCTTGTGGGTTTGAAGCAAATGGGGGTGGGTATTTATAGTTTTCGGGTAACCGTTAAGATCGTTTCATGGAAACCGTGCTCGAATCTTGTGCGTACACTTGTTGGAAAGTTATGGTGACTAAAAATGGCTTCTAATCAGCTGAAAGGGCAAGTGTGGGTTTGTGGTTGAGGATTAAACAGCTGTAATCTGCTGAATAATAGTTCTTATCTGTTCTGTAAGGCTGACGCGGCCCACTTCAGGATCAGACAAAGCTCAGGCGGGCCGCCTGGCCTTGTCTGATCAGCAACGTGTTTCAGAAATTACCGTTTTGGTCCCTGCACGTGTTTAAGCCCATTTCCGGCACTTCTAAGGCCCGTAAAGCCAACTTTAAGGCCCTAAAATGATGCCTAAACATTGTGGACATGAAACATGCTCAAAAATATGTCGGATGTTGGTTCGTTTGGTCGTACGAACGCGATGTTCGCTTAATTACGACGGATTGTGCACAAGCGCGTAAAACGATCCAAATGACGCAACGAATGAATTTCTCTTATGCCAAACACTAAAATAAAATATTTTAGTGCTTACATAAATTTTTGGGTGTCCAGATGTATTCAGAACGTAAGTTATGCGCGAAAGTGCAAACTTGTGCACTTTTTGACACTTTGAGTCCCCGAATGACCCAAAAGTTTATTTTAGCATACCGAACCCCTCAAAGCCTATTTCTAAGCTATGTAAAGGATATTTATGGTATGTTTAACTCATGGTCATGTTCTGGAATGTTCGTTACAGTTCAAATTGGCATACTTTCGCAGTTTGTCAAGTTTAGTCCCTGTAGACGAATAAATTTGTTTTTGCCATACCAATGCCTTCAAAACTTATTTCTAAGTTATGTAAAGGTTATTTAAGGTATGTTAAGTATATGTTGAGGTTCCGGAGTATTTGTCGTATTAAACTGATTACGTTTACGCATTAGTTTGCGTAAAACTCTCCAGAAAGCGATGTAGAGTTTGAAATTACATAAAAGTCAAAACATGAAAAATGTAAAACACAACCAAACATACATTGGAATCAAATAACATTGTTTTATTGATAATAGAACTGTTCATAATGATTACAAGCACGGATGTTACAGTCTCCCCTACTTGTGGAAATTTCGTCCCGAAATTTATTTAGAGGAAACTCGTGGGAAAAGATGCGGATATTTCGCCTTCATTTGATCTTCGCGTTCCCAAGTAAACTCGGGTGGTCCTCGTTTAGCTTCCCAGCGAACTTTGACCAAAGGAATGCGCTTGCGTTTGAGCCACTTGACTTCACGTTCCATGATTTCCACTGGCTTATCAACAAATTTCAGTGTTTTGCCAACACGAATTTCGTCAAGCGGTATGTGGAGGTTCTCATCAGCTAAACACCTCTTGAGATTGGACACGTGAAAAGTTGGATGAACATTTCCAAGTTCAGGAGGTAACTCAAGTCTGTAGGCTACCTTTCCGATTCTTTCAACGATCCTGAATGGTCCAACGTATCTTGGTGCAAGTTTTCCTTTCTTTCCTAATCTGATCACACCTTTCCAAGGTGAGACCTTAAGTAATACTCGATCACCGACTTGAAATTCCAAGGGCTTGCGTTTTGGATCCGCGTAACTCTTTTGATGGCTTCTAGCTGTCTGAAGGTTATCACGAACTTTCTTTATCTTGTCAGTTGTCTCTAAAATGAGAGCAGGTCCAGTAAGTTGAGCCTCGCCGATCTCATTCCAGCAGACTGGTGAACGACATTTTCGACCATAGAGAGCCTCGAAAGGAGCCATTTTGATGCTGGTGTGATAACTGTTGTTGTAGGAGAATTCAATTAACTGAAGATGTGAATCCCAACTACCACCAAAATCGATCACACAAGCTCTAAGCATATCCTCTAGAGTCTGGATTGTTCTTTCAGATTGACCATCCGTTTGCGGATGATAAGCCGTGCTTAGATTAAGTTGGGTCCCCATAGCAGATTGCATGGTTCTCCAAAAATGAGATGTGAAACGAGCATCTCTGTCAGAAATGATGTTCAAAGGAACACCATGTCGAGCCACAATTTCATCCACATAGATTTTTGCAAGTCTGTCAGCAGGAAAGTCCTCACGGATTGGCAAGAAATGTGCTGACTTAGTAAGACGATCAACGACTACCCAGATGGCATCATGACCTTTCTTAGTGCGCGGAAGTTTGGTAATGAGATCCATAGTAATGTTTTCCCATTTCCAGACTGGGATCTCTGGTTGCACCAATAAACCAGAAGGACGCTGATGTTCAGCCTTAACCTTAAGACAAGTAAGGCATTTTGATACATATAAGGCAATGTCTTTCTTCATACCAGGCCACCAATAATGAATACGAAGATCCTTATACATCTTATCTGAGCCCGGATGAATAGAATAACGAGACTTATGGGCTTCATCCATAAGCAAGGTACGAAGATCATCCTGGCTTGGGACCCACAAACGGTCCATGAAATAATATGATCCATTGTCCTTCAGTTCCAGATCAGGTGTTATGTGATAGGGAAATTCCTTATCCATCAAACCTTGTGAAACACAAGATTGTTGGGCCTGAGAAATGCGTGCTTGGATATCAGATCGAGCTTGAATAACAGATTGAACACGTACACAATGAAGCTTAGTACGTTCCTTATGACTCAATGCATCAGCTACGACATTCGCCTTACCAGGATGGTAGCGAATTTCGCAGTCATAGTCGTTTAAAAGCTCAACCCAACGCCGTTGCCTCATGTTGAGTTTTTTTGGTTGAAGATATGCTGAAGACTTTTGTGGTCTGTGAAAACCACACATTTTGTACCGTACAAATAGTGTCTCCAGATCTTAAGAGCGAAGACAACTACACCCAACTCAAGATCATGAGTGGTGTAGTTCTTCTCATGTATCTTCAACTGCCTCGATGCATATGCTATGACTTTGTTCCTTTGCATCAGGACACACCCAAGACCCAATTTAGATGCATCGCAATAAATGACGAAATCATCATTGCCCTCAGGCAAAGTTAGAACAGGCGCGTCGCAAAGCTTCCGCTTCAAGTGTTGAAAAGCTTCCTCTTGTTTGAATCCCCAAACAAAGGGTTTGTTCTTCTGAGTTAGAGCAGTTAGAGGAACTGCAATCTTTGAGAAGTTTTCAATGAAGCGGTGGTAATAACCCGCTAGACCAAGAAAATAACGAACTTCAGTAGGAGTAGTAGGCGTATCCCAATCCTTGATCGCGCTGATCTTGGAGGGATCTACATGAATACCTCGTTTGTTGATAATATGTCCCAAAATTTGAACTTCTTTAAGCCAAAATTCGCACTTGGAGAATTTGGCGAAAAGTTGCTCTTTCTTTAGGAGTTCCAGAGTAAGACGAAGATGTTGCTCGTGATCAGCTCGCGTCTTAGAATAAATCAAGATGTCGTCAATAAAAACAATGACGAACTGATCCAAATAAGGTTTGCAGACCCTATTCATTAAGTCCATGAAAACAGCAGGAGCATTAGTCAAACCGAATGGCATGACTGTGAACTCGTAATGCCCATACCGAGTGCGGAACGCCGTCTTGGGAATATCTTCTTCATGCACACGAAGTTGATGATATCCGGAACGTAAATCAATCTTCGAAAAATAAGAAGCGCCCTGTAACTGATCAAAGAGATCATCTATGCGAGGTAGGGGATATCGATTCTTGATGGTAAGCTTGTTAAGCTCACGATAATCGATACACATCCTAAAGGATCCATCCTTCTTCTTGACAAAAAGAACGGGAGCACCCCAGGGTGAAAAGCTAGGACGGATAAAACCTTTGTCAGAGAGCTCCTGAAGCTGCTTAGACAACTCTTGCATCTCAGATGGTGCAAGACGATATGGAGCTCTGGCAATGGGATTTGCACCAGGTACGAGATCAATACGGAACTCGACTTGGCGTGCTGGAGGTAGACCAGGTAACTCTTCAGGGAAAACTTCAGAATAATCCCGAACGACAGGAATATCTGAAATAGACTTACCCTTGCCTTTATCTGCTGTGACATGTGCCAAGAAGGCCACATAATTCTTTCGCAGATACTTCCGAGCTTTAAAACAAGACATGAGTTTGAGACCACCGGCAGGTTTCTCACCTTGAACCTGCAGGATCTCGCCTGTCGACAGCGGCACACGAACCATCTTCTCAGAACAAACTATCTCTGCGCGATGCTTGGATAACCAATCCATACCCACTATAACGTCGAAGCTTCCAAGTTGCATAGGCATGAGGTCGATAGGAAAAAGATGGTCGTTAAGGTTCAACTGGCAGTTGCGTAGAACAGAATCAAGAACAATGGGTTCACCACTAGCAACTTCTACTGTCAAGGGTTTTCCTAGTTTCGTTCTAGACACGCGAAGCATTGGCTCAAAAGACAATGACACAAAACTCTTGTCGGCACCCGAATAAAAAAGAACAGATGCAGGCTGATTATTAATAAAGAACGTACCGTTCACCACATTATCGTCCGCCTGCGCCTCTTGGGCATTCAAGTTAAAAGCTCGCCCTCGAGCCTGAGCCTGATTTTGGTTCTGATTCTGATTTTGGTTGGCTAGCCTTGGGCACCGGTTCCTGTAGTGGGTCAGATCCCCACAATTGTAGCACGAACCAGGAGGAAAATGAGGTCGTGTAGCTTGACCTTGTTGCTGAGCAAGAGGCTGAGCAACTTGTTGGGCTTGGTTCTGAACTGCCTGGTTCTGGTTAACAGGAATGCGGCAGGTGGCAGCAAGATGACCAGGCCTTCCGCAGTTGGTGCACTGACGACACTGGAGGTGTGGCTGATGATGGCCGTTACACCTGTTGCACAAAGGTGCATTGCCAAGATAAGGCTTCTTGGCTAGTGGTTGCGCAGGCTGATTTGGTGCAGCTTGAGCCTGTGCAGTAACATCATAGTTTTGGGAAGCCTTCCGCTTCCTAGACCCTCCAGAATTCTTTCCCTTCTTGTTTTGACCTTCCTTGCTATATTCCTTATCAGACACCTGCTTCTTACCCTTATCACCCTTTTTGTGCAGCTTCCCCTTTCGAATCTGCGACTCAGTCAATGTCGCTGATAACTCGATCGCCTGACGGAGTGTGGTAGGGTTGCTACCAGTAATGATGTCTTGTACCGATTCAGGTAGGCCGTCGATGTATCTTTCGATAGCCTTGTCGAGTGGGGTAACCATAGTTAGGCAAAGCAGGCTCAACTCTTCAAACCTATCAGTATAAGCCCTGTGCTCGCCACTGTCTTGTTTCAAGTCCTCAAACTCTTTCTCCAACGCTCGCTGTTCATGACGAGGACAGAATTCCCTCATCATAAGGGCCCTAAGTTCAGCCCAAGTTTGCGCTAGAGCAACTTCTGCACCCCGATCTCTCATAACCCCGTTCCACCATGTGAGAGCCCTCTTCTGAAACACGCTCGAAGAAAACTCAACCTTGCGATTATCCGGACACTGCAGGTGGCGGAAAGTATTCTCAATGCTCTCAAACCATTGAAGAAGCCCAGTCGCTCCTTCAGAACCACTAAACTTGAGTGGTTTAGCCGAGTTAAAATCCTTGTATTTGCATGGAGCAATGTTGTTGTTGTTGGCTTGGTTCCATTGAGCAAAGAGGTTTGGGAATTGGGCAGCCATCTACTGCGCAATGATTTCTGCCAGTTCGGCAGTCGCTATCTGGTTTTCGCGTCGAGGAGGCATTCTAAAAGAGGAAAAACATGAAAGGAACGAGTGAGATGTTTGGGTGAAAAGAATGAGATGAAACAAAATTAACAAAAGAAAAGATGGTGGTCATTTGTCCGCATTACCAAGCAAACAAACGACACACAATGACTAATCAAAGTAAATGGATCAAAAATAATGTATCGCGAAGACATGCTCGCCTATAAGTGAACACTCATCCCAAGAATTCCCAGGTAAGCACAACTGGTCTCGCGTCTGATGAGATATATACGAAGTGCTTGCCTAGACAGAAAACCCAGAATACAGGCATTCACTCTTCCAGTTTGCACGTGTTCACACTATTTAGAACCCAAAACTTTGACGAGATTTTGAAAATTTGAAGGCACAAGGCCAAAAACCAAACTGGAAGGGTTCAAAACCATATAACAGAGGGTTCAAAACCTTACAATAGAGGGTTCAAAACCTTGTAATAAATCATCCAAAAACAGATGATTGAATTTCAAAAACCGTTTCGGAAAATTTGGTTTTTGTTTTGATAATCACCTAAGGATAGGTGATATGTATGTTTTAAGATCTAAACACAAGATAACTTGTGTTAGGGTCCTAGAAAGGTTATAGTCTAGGTCAAAGAATTACTAATAACCTAATTCCCTATAACCATTGGCTCTGATACCAACTCTTCTTTCACATCCCGACCACGTATAACATACAAAACGTGGCGGAAAATGTCGGGGAGTGTTGTAACAGAATTAATTGTTTCATAACCATGGCATTCAAAGTTGTATTTTATTTATCAACAAGCGTGTTACATTGTCAATACAGGAAATAAAGAGTTTATAACATAATTAAACTAGTTCTATCTTCATTTTTAGTCTCTAAGGCACAAGTCCGCCCTAGTGTCACGATCATCATCCTACGGAAAAGCTCCTGAAAACACATGTGAAAATAGGTACGTCAGCATAAAAATGCCTGTGAGATACATAGGTTTTGTGAAAATAGGATTCATGACTTAAGTTTAAGAAATTTTTTTAATAACAGTCAGTCATGAACCTTGTAAATTGTTTTGTCTTGTAAATCATTTGAAAAGTGATAAAATAAGATGATATGTATAAATAAGATCATAAAGTATGGTTTAATAAATAACCAAGTAGAATGAGTTTGCATAAGATAAGTTTGTTTTGTAAAACAATGTCTTGTGAAAAGTATGTTATTTGTATAAAATGTCATATGTCTAAATTGAAATGATTCAAATAACGCTACAATATGTAATACCATACAAACACTTATATATAGGAAGTACTAGCGGCGTATCCACTATGCTTGTATCATATTACACATGCCTCGTTACTTAAATCACTTAAACAAACCACCAATGTATAAAGTCTATGTTTAAACCAATAGTCAAAAGTCCTTGTATAAGCCATGTCAAATGTTTATAAGTCCAAAAGTAGTCAAGTAATGTGTAACAAATGTTCTGTATTGTAAGCAAAGTATTGTCACATAATCCAAAATGTATAAATGTATAAATGTACAAAACAAAGTATTTTGAATATATCAAAAAGTTATGTTTTGCAAAGTAATGCATGTTACATTGATACAAACATTTATGTGGTAAGTTAACGCATACATTCAAGACTTGAGACAGTCGGATAACCCTTTCAGTCAAGGTTATCAAAAGAAATGTTTTCGGATTCAGTCATTCCTTACATCCAAACAAACCCGGGATGTCAGGAATGGGATTTGTCAAGTCCTATGGTACCAGTACTTACTACCGAGCGGCGTAGCTAATGTTAATGAACGTATAATAGTCTCGTTTGTGCAAACCAAATGTTATAGCAATTGTATACAAGTCATATGAATACAATGTACTAAGTATGCTAAGTTAACATACAAAGCAGAAAAGTCACGTAAATTAATGTGCTAGCATGCTATCAATTAACATACATAGCAGAAATGTAATGTAAAACAATGTACTAAGTATGCACACAATGGACATACATAGCATGAAATGTAATGAAATCATGTACTATAATGTACTAACAAACATAGCAGGTATATGATGTGAAAACAGGAAAGCACGAAAGTAACAAGTAGGCACATGTGTTCCACCCCAAAACAGTTTGAAAACAGTAAAAGAGGGGTTCTATGTACTCACATGAGATTGCTCAGAAGTCTTAAGATAACCACCAAGCAATGCTAGAGATCACGGAATCAAACGACACCTAATATAGGTAACTATGTTAATAAACCGGACCTAAATCGGAGGATCGGATAGAATGAGGGTTCGTAAACCAAACGAGTATGGAGACTCGTGTAATATGGTTTAACAAAGCCTACATACTAATTGAAACCTAACATAATTGTTTACGACCCGTTTAGGTAGCTTATGCTACTTTAACGCGTCGTTCGCGTGAAACGCGTTCGGAACGTCTAACTAGTCCTATGACAAGTGTTATATGCCTAAACATGTTACATAATCAGTTATGTGACAAAAGTTTAGGTTACATATGCTTAATTACCAATTATACATGAAAAGGGTATTCTAGTAATTTACCTAAGGCATATAAACTACCTATCATACAACTACTTAACGAAGCGACCATAAGGTATAACCTCGGAAGGTTATTCCCTATATACTATGGTCACCTAATGTGTTTGGTCGGATCCTAATGATCGACCAAATGGGTCGGGTTCGAAGGTATAAGCGATTTAATAGATCGCTTACCCTTACGACCCTAGACAACGTGGTAATCAGTAGGCATAGTCCCAAGGGATATAACCATCGTGATTACAATCACGTTGCGAAGTTCCTACGAACTTCGCATTGACCATAAACTGCTCAATGTAGAAAGTCAAACAAAGTTTGACTTTCAGACTCGAAAAGACTCGAAAAGCAATAAAAGAACGAAGGAACACTTACGAAGGGTCCCCGAATGCTAATCTAGATCAAAATAACTCAGGTATGAAACAATGGTTCCAACTTAGAGTCTTTTTGATCAGATTCTTGTGGGTTTGAAGCAAATGGGGGTGGGTATTTATAGTTTTCAGGTAACCGTTAAAATCGTTTCATGGAAACCATGCTCGAATCTTGTGCGTACACTTGTTGGAAAGTTATGGTGACTAAAAATGGCTTCTAATCAGCTGAAATGGCAAGTGTGGGTTTGTGGTTGAGGATTAAACAGCTGTAATCTGCTGAGTAATCGTTCTTATCTGTTCTGTAAGGCTGACGCAGCCCACTTCAGGATCAGACAAAGCTCAGGCGGGCCGCCTGGCCTTGTCTGATCAGCAACATGTTTCAAAAATTACCGTTTTGGTCCCTGCACGTGTTTAAGCCCATTTCCGGCACTTCTAAGGCCCGTAAAGCCAACTTTAAGGCCCTAAAATGATGCCTAAACATTGTGGACATGAAACATGCTCAAAAATATGTCGGATGTTGGTTCGTTTGGTCGTACGAACGCGATGTTCGCTTAATTACGACGGAAAGCGCACAAGCGCGTAAAACGATCCAAATGACGCAACGAATGAATTTCTCTTATGCCAAACACTAAAATAAAATATTTTAGTGCTTACATAAATTTTTGGGTGTCCAGATGTATTCAGAACGTAAGTTATGCGCGAAAGTGCAAACTTGTGCACTTTTTGACACTTTTAGTCCCCGAATGACCCAAAAATTTATTTTAGCATACCGAACCCCTCAAAGCCTATTTCTAAGCTATGTAAAGGATATTTATGGTATGTTTAACTCATGTTCATGTTCTGGAATGTTCGTTACAGTTCAAATTGGCATACTTTCGCAGTTTGTCAAGTTTAGTCCCTGTAGACGAATAAATTTGTTTTTGCCATACCAATGCCTTCAAAACTTATTTCTAAGTTATGTAAAGGTTATTTAAGGTATGTTAAGTATATGTTGAGGTTCTGGAGTATTTTTCGTATTAAACTGATTACGTTTACGCATCAGTTTGCGTAAAACTCTCCAGAAAGCGATGTAGAGTTTGAAATTACATAAAAGTCAAAACATGAAAATGTAAAACACAACCAAACATACATTGGAATCAAATAACATTGTTTTATTGATAATAGAACTATTCATAATGATTACAAGCACGGATGTTACACAGTCTGATAACGGGATTTGTCGGATCCTATGGTACCATAACCTAATACTGGTCGGTTTGGCCGAAATTAATGAATGTCATTCGTTATGTAATTACAACCAACAAGCTCGTTCACATTATCGAAATCATTATTAGTTTAGTATAAACCATCTCAATCGTTTTGAAACCATCGTTCAAATATCGAAATCGTTTTGATACATATGAATCACCCCAAAACAATTGAAAATAGTAAAAAGAGGGGGTCTATGTACTCACCTTCGGTTGCGTTTTTAAATGTTAACACAATCCCTCAAATTGTTTATCCTCCCTAAATTCAATAAGAATGATTTTAATAATAAAAAACCCACACTTTGACATGCAAAATACTACTTATGTCATTTCTAGTTTAATATATATGAAACTGGGCTGTTTTCGGACATTTAAATAAAATGGTTAACTTATTCCAAAAATTCCCAAATTTTTACAGAACGTCTCACATGAACCAAATATTATTGTGTAAAAATATCGGGGTCCAATTCATTATCAGTATTTTATAGAAAATCGTTTACCGGACTGCAATCAGATTTGTTACTTTCTGATCGCAGTCTATGAAATAATTCATCTAAAATTTATCGTAAGTCTTTTTGACTTAATTCCAGTGGGAGAATTACTACGACATTAGTGGTCATTTACAGTATAAATTTCATGGGCTGATTCTACTTAGGTTTCGAGTTATGACTGAAAACGTATCGACCATTTACTGCAGTAAAACTCAGCTTTAGCTGCTGTTACAAAACGGGTCTTTAAAAATAGTAAACGACCTGAAAAAAATATGATTCCAGTGCCATTTGCTTCGTTTTTCGAAAATACATATTTTAGGCTTCAGAAATTCTGTTTTTCGACTTATTATGGTCTGTTTACAGCCCTATGAAGTCGGCTGAAAAGTAACTCAGCATGTTCTTTTATAACTTAAGTGTTACTAAATCGTATCCACACATGTCCGAACAACGGATTTATCAAGAAGACAACGATCAAATATCAAGCATGATTTAACCATCCCTAAACCAACAACAATTCTGCTTCATGTTTTATTCTTATATAAACTTTATTTAAAGGTTTAAGTAAACTTTTATGTTTCAAGTTTCTTGTTTAGACTTTTGTAGTGTTCTAGTAAAATGCAACATACTACTCTTTTTAATCTACTCAAAATAGACATAAACAAGAGTGATCCGAGACTTACTACTAGCACAAGGCTAGGGTAGAACTTCAAGTGCAAAGATGAAGAAAAGATGATGAAGATGACTAGAATAAAGCCCTTATGAAGCTCCACACAAAGCAAGCTCTCTTGTATCAACTTTTAACCTTGAATGGTACTTGTAACTTGGAAGGTGATGGTTGTTTAGGGTGGTGATGGTGGCGGTTTGGGAGGAACCGAAATGAGAGAGAGAGAGTGGGAGTTTGAGTGTTGTGTAGATTGAAGTATGGTTGTGTACTTATAGGACAAAAATCTAAATAAGATCTCATAATATCCTAGTGTATCTGTGGGAAATCCAAGTGAATCCAAGAATGATATATATGGATTTGCAAGACCTAAAAAAAATCGACTCTTGGAGATATGATTTGATCATTGAAAGATTTTGGAAGATATAAAAGAAGATATGGTGGAAGATATGGAAGATTTGAAACGATAAAAAAAAATCCAAGAAGGATTATATAATCTAGCCATATCAAGGAAAATATTGCCATATCTTGTGAAAATATTTAGTGGGTCCCTCTCCATATATTGTAACCGTATGCATATGGGGGAGGGGGTGAAGTGTAATTTTGATGGTATATTAGATGAAAGTAGGTGTTTAACTGGGTACCGGGTATTTTATCTAGCGTTTGACTCCCGGTTTATGGCGTTCTAAATTATTTTTATTATTCTATAAAAATAAACTCGCCAAAATATTACTGAAATAAATTTCAGTTGCCGAGACTGGCTGCGTTGTCTGCGTTTTGCAGTAGAAGCACTGTGTCGCTCAGAAACACGCGGTACGTGCTTAAACTTGAAAAATAACGTTTTAAGCGTTTTAATTTATTTTTCAACACGGACCTGATTAAAATCTAATTTTAATCATAACAGAATTTTTTCAGGATTTAAATATTATCCGGGCAGTCACCAACGTTCGTTTCGCAGTTTTGTCGTAATTAGTTCTTTAGTTAAAATAAACATGTTTTCGCCATCCGAATCATTCGAAACTTATTTATAAGTTATGTAAAGGATATTTAGGGTATGTTTAGCTTATGTCACAGTTCTGGAGTGTACGTCGCATTAAACTGATTGCGTTTACGCACCAGTTTGCGTATAACCTTCCAGAAAGTGATTTAAAGCTTGAAATCGGAACCGAATCAAATTGTAAAATTAATAAACACAATTACACATATAATAACACCGAAGCATATTGTTTTATTGATAATCCACATTGTTTTACATTATACGATGATTACAGAACACCGTCGTCACAATTGCTATGAAAAATGTTTGATTTCTCTGCACCATGTTCCAACTAAGGATCAGCTGGCAGATGTGCTTACCAAAGCATTAGACACATCCAACTTCGAAAGCTTGATCTCTAGGATTGGCATGCTAAACATGGAATAATGGGCAAAATCTTGTTTTTCTATGAATAAAAGCATTAAAATGTTTTCAGAAAATAAAAAATCCATCCTTAAAAATAGCTAAAAATGATTTTTTTTATTAAAAATCCTTAAAAAGCCTGTCATAACCACTGATTTGTTCAAAAGTCTGTTCTACTTCAAAGTATGTCCACTGCTGAAAGTCAACCCCTGCTCTCTCATTTCCTTGATAGGCACTGTTGTTCAAAATCAGTGTTTTATCCACTGATATGTTATCCACTGATAGTAAAAATCACCCACTGTTCTCATTGTTACTGTTAAAATCACTGATCTTGTTCCATCAGTGGTCTTCATAAAAAGAGTTGTCCTTTTCTTCATCAGGGGTTGGTACGTGGACAGTACATTATGGTCAGATCTTTTGTAAGCGCTGCCACATCAGCATTCACTTTTTCTCTATAAAACCCCCCTTCAAAACCCCAAACAGGGTTTTACTGTCGAATTGAATTCTTAAAAAATTCCTTTCTCAAAGCAGTTCTCATCTCATTTCCTCAAATTTCTTCACAACCTTCTTCGATCGTCTTCTCCAAAATGACAAAATCGAAGTCATCTGCAACACTCACTTCAAAATCTTCTCGTAAAAAGGCACCTCAAAAGGCTACACCTATAGAAATCCCATACAAATCACCACACAATTATCTGGGTCTTCTTACAAAACCAGGCACCACTGATGCTTTCGATTCCATCATTGACATCATGTCTGCAACAAAGTACAAAACTTTGTTGACAGCAGATGTTCCAATTTACTTGGACACCAAAAGAGAGTTTTGGAAGAATATTACCCTTGACAAACAAGGCGAGGATGTCATAGCCATTAACTCTTCTTTAGTGGGTAAACCTGTCAAAATCACACCACAATCCATCTCGGAAGTCTTTGAACTCAATGATCAGCAAGGTAAAACCTCTTTTCCCAAAAATGAGTTAAAAATTGATTTCCTTGAAAGGGGGTATGCAGAACAAATTAAAAAGGATACATTACAAAAAGGTAATTTTCCACCTACAACAAGGTTTTTGTTCCATACCTTGCATATGTGTGTTTCAAACAAAACCACTTCTTTTAATGAGATACCATTAAAGATTCAAAACCTGGGATATGCTATTCTTCAAGATGAAAATTTCAATTAATCCCAGGAAATCTTTAATGATTTGGTTAAAAATGTTGATAAAAAGCCATTCTTACTTTTTCCAAGATTTCTAAGCTATTATTTTGAAAAGAAATTTGGTAAGGATGATGCTTCTGCAATAAACCAAGGTGCATCTTTTCAAATAAACAGCTTAACTGCTGAAACTTTTATAAGAATGTCAACACCTTGCAAAACACAAGCAGAGGTGCCTGAGCAGACTTTAGCAGCTACCACTGCTCCTCAGGAATCTGCTGCTGAGCCCACTACTCAAGGTGATCAAAGCAGCAAAACAACTGCTTTGAAACCCACGCCTAAAATTACCAAAAAGCCAAAGCAAAAGAAAACTCAAAAACCCCCCAAACCTATCAAAAAGGCAACTCTGGAGGATGAGATACCAGAGCAACTGCCAGTGACAGCACAAAAGTCACAAGAAACCACTGCTGGTACTTCCTCACAGCAGTTGGTACAAATATCTCAACCCATGGCTGAAACTCCTCCTGCTTCTTCTAAAAAATAACAGGTTGTACAAATAGGGACACCACAATATGATGCTCTGGAATCACTTGCTTCCATCATCCACAGCCCAATGCCTGGGGCCAATTCTCTTTCTACACCCACCCTCACCTCCATAATTCCCCCACCAACTAAATTATTCTTGGATGCTATTGATCTAAACCAGGCACAAACCAGTCCTTCTCACTCACCTATCAATGAGAACATACTTCAACACACGACTGGGTCTGATGTATCAATCATAGCTAACCCACCAACAAGACCTGAGGAGGCTACACCCTTTGAGTTACAAGTAACTCTTGGTGGTAATCCAAGTGAAGCAGCCACTACAAGTGCTGAACCCACTGGTTCGCATTTGGATAGTGGTTACATCAATAAGACTTCCTTGGAGGCAATTCCTTCTATAGCACCTCTGATAACCACTAGTGAGTTTGTGTTGACCACTAGTACCATCAAAAGGTTATCAAGTGTTGAGGGAAGAAGTCCCCAGTACCAAGAAAAAGGGGCATCAGTGGATGATTATTGGAATACATTCCCAAGTCAACCACTGTTCAAACAACTGTTAGTGGGAAATCAGATGATCCCATTAAGTTGGGTGATGGTTTAAAGTACCAAAAATTGACGGATAGAATTGACAAACTGGATACCTCTGTTGCAGAAATCAAAGAAATACTGCAACAGTTGTTAACAGTTCAAAAGGGGCAACTCACTGCTGTTCCAGCTCAAGCACCTGCTCCACCACAAGCACCTGCTACAAATGAGTTATGGAATCTATTTCAACCCTTGCTCCAACAACAAAAACAAATGGCTGATCAGCAGCATGCAATACATGTTCAAGAGCTGAGAAACATGATGGAGTCAAGGTTTAGAAATACCCAAGCAGACATTAAGGCTATAAAGGCCCACATCCTAAACACCACTGGCATTGCTCCTCTCACTGTTCTCTTCATTGATAAACTTCCTCCAGATAATGCCAAAAGGGGGAGAAAATCAAACAGTGGAAGAAGAAGAAGGGAATTGATGATGGTCTCTATATTGAACCAGAAAAGGAGAATATGACTAAAAACATTCCCTTGCCAGATGACAGTAAAAGGATTGATGTTACCACAAATGCACTTGCTGAAGCAAAAGCAAGTGTAAAAAGGGACAGAGAGGCAAAGGATATGTCCAGGTGGAATGAGGAGAAAAGAGCTTATATGGAGCTGAATGTGCAGGGTTGTTCTGAGCCAAAGGATGTTCAAAATCCTGAGCCAAAAAGAAAGAATCCCACTAGAAAAGTGAGGGAACCCAAATCCACACCATCCAGACTCACAAAGCATACTTCCAAACCACTTTCCAAAAGCCCCCAACATCAATTGTCCACTCAAACAGCTGTTGTAACTCCTGCTGTATCAACAACTGCTGGTACTTCAGTAGTTTCAACATCTTCTATCACTTCAACACACACCACTTCAACACACACCACAACCACTGCCTTATCACCACCACCAAAAATCATCTCACCACCAAAACCACCATCACCACTAAAAACAACCTCACCACCATCACCTCCTGCTAAAAAGCAGAAAACAACAGATGTTACCACATCTGTTGTAATGACAACAGTGGTTGAAACACCAGTTGTTTCAACAACTGTTAGTCAGCCACCTTCTACCACTCAAATCACCACCACTGATCCACCCAAAACATCATCAGCCTCTCTTACAATAAAAAGGAGAAGGATTTTCATACCTGATGATGACTCTCCATCACCTCCACCAACATCTTCACAATCTCTTGCACTTATTCCAAACCCTGTCCCTCTTTCATCAGCTCAAGTACAACAACCAATCCCTATCATCACTCCTGCAGGTTTCCAATATCCTCTTGAACTCATTGCAGTCAGAGAAGAGATCAAATCCTTCTACTATGAGGATGATCCTGCTAAAAGGAAGTTGCCATCAGTTGAAGGATATCCTAGGCCAAACAACATTGTAGAGTACTTGAAAGTTAAGGCTCAACAGGCAGAGGATATTTCCAAAAGAAACTCCCAAGGAAAAACTGACAAAGAAATTCAAAGGCATTACCAGTTTCTATTTACACAAGTCAGATCTTTAGAGCAATTTGCAAAAAAATGTTTGTCAACAAATATCAGAAAGAGCAGATGAAACTCTGAGAAAAGACTACATTGAAAGCATTATGGCTTCTAAGAGGTATAAGGGAGAAAAACATATGTACAAAGAGTGGACCATTCCTGAGCTTGACTGACTAACAGCTGTTGAAACAACTGGTGTTTCAACCACTATTGTCACTACAACTGTTGATGTGTCAACTGTTGTCTTCTGCTTTTTGACAGGTGGTTTTTGTGATGGTGGTGTTGTTTTTGGTATGGCAGTGGATTGAGTGTTAGTTGATGAAATGGTGAGGGCAGTGGTTGAAATAACATTTGTTGAAACCACTAAAATATCAACAACTGTTGATACAACAGGTGTCTCAACATCTGTTGGCTTATAGGTTTGATGTGAGGAACTTTTGGGGATTTGAGGAGTATGTTTGGTGGTTTTGGAAGGTGTGGTTTTGGGTTGGCTAACCTTTCTGGTAGGCTTTCTTCTTTTAGTTGTAGAAGTACCCTACTCTTCCTTTTTCATCATAACTTTCTTCTCTTGTTCAAATATTTTTGACCCTTTTATTTCCATTGTCTCTTTCTTGTTTGCTTTTTGATCAGCAAATGCATTTTGAGTCACATCAACCTTTTTAGAACCATCTGGCCTTGGAATTTCTACCACAGGTTTATAGAGTGGATCTGGCGGCATATACAAACCTTCTTTACCTTTCTTTCCTTTCTCCCCCTTTTTGGCATCATCAAGGTTTTCTACAAAAACAACTATAGGAAGAGAAGTGCTAGTGGTTTGGAGCAGATGAGCTTTTATGGCCTTTATATCAGCTTGAGTATCTTTATACCTAGCTTCCATCATATTTCTGAACTTTTGAAGCTGAATCTCATGTTGGTGATTAGCATACTGCCTTTGTTTATGAAGCATAGGTTGAAACAAGTGCCATAGCTCAGTGGGGGATGGAGCAGATGTTGCAGCAGTGGGTGGAGCTCTTTGAGATTGTAACAACTGTTGCAGCATATTTTTGATATCTGCAACAGATGTTTCAATTTTGTCTACTCTCTCTGTCAACTCTTTGTATTTTAAACAATCACCCAAATGAATGGGATCATCTGATTTCCCACTAACAGTGGTTGTATCAGTAGTTGTCTTAGGAAAAGTTTCCCAAAAATCATCCACTGATGCCCCTTGTTCTTGGTACTGGGAACTTCTTTCCTCAGCAGTGGTTACCTTAGTAAACACACCAGTGGGTAATGGAAATACACTAGTGGTCACCTTGGTTCCCAAAGAGGAAATTGCCTTCAAGGGAGTCTTACTATGAAACTACTGTCCAGGTGTAAATCAGTGGATTCAACACCTGTAGTAGCTGCTCCACTTGAACTACTGACAGGAATTACTTGTAACTCCTGCAATGTAACCTCCTCAGCTGTTGATGGGTTAGCAATGATAGAGGAATCAGACTTAGTCACTTGTTGATGTATTTTCTCAGTGATAGGTTGTTGAGAAGAACTGTTTTTTGTCTGATCCATATCTAGAGCATTCAACAGAGGTAGAAAAGATGGTGGAATTTGTGAAGTGAGGATAGGGGTGGAAAGAGAATTTGCCCCAGGAGCAGGGCTGTGGAAGATGGATTCAAGTGAATCCAGAGCTTCATAATGTGGTGTCCCTGTGGATACAACCTGATACTTTTGAGAGGATGCAGGAGGAGTCTTAGGCTCAGGTTGAGATCTTTCTTCCATCTGCTGTGAGGAAGTAGCAGCAGTGGTTATTGGTGACTTTTGTGTTGTCACAAGAGTTACTTCTGGGATCTCATCTTCCAGAAGATCCTTTTTGGAGGGTTTGGGGGACTTTGTGGATTTTTTCTTGATGGCCCTTTTGGTGATTTTTGGTGTGGGTTTCATAGCAATGGTTGTGCTGCTGTGATCACCAGGAGTAGTAGGCACAACAGCAGGAGCCTGAGGAGCAGAGGTTGTCTCAGCTAAATTCTGCTTAGGTTCCTCTGTTTGTGTTTTGGAAGGTTTTGACAGCCTTGTGAAAATTTCAGAAGATAGACTGTTTATTTGAAAAGGATTTCCTTGGATGAGCACATGTGCACTATCCTTTGGAATTTTCTGTTGTAAATAAAAACTTAAAAACCTTGGAAATAATAAGAATGGTTTTTTCTTGTCTTTGATATTATTAACATTTTTGACCATATCATTGAAAATCTCCTGGGAGTAGTTAAAATCAACTTCAGCCATTATAGCATAACCCAGGTATTGGATTTTCAATGGTATTTCATTGAAAGCTGTTGTTTTATTTGACATACACATGAGGAGGGTATGGAATAAAAATCTCATGGGAGGTGGAAAACTCCCTTTTTGCAAAGTACCTTTCTTCATTTGTTCTTCATACCCCCTCTCAATCAAATCAGTTTGATATTCTTCCTTTGGGAAAGAACTTTTACCTGTATGATCATTGATTTCAAAAACCTCACAAATGGTTTTTGGTGTGACAGCAACCTAAATTCCTCCTACGGTTGAAGGAATAGCCCAAGGCTTGTTGTCTTGAACCTCAACTTGTGCATGTTTCCAGAAATCACGTAGGGTATCAAGGTAAATTGGTGCGTTACAAGTCAACAAAGTTTTGTACTTTGAAGACGAAAGAGTATCAATAATGGAGTGAAAGGTTGTGTTTTGACTTGTTTTCTCAAGTGTACACAGGTAGTTATGAGGGGTTTTTAGTGCGAGAGCCACGATGATTTGAAGGTAGTTGCGAGACGAAGAAGAAGATGAGTGATTTGAAAGTTTTTGATGGAAACTGCTTTTGAAAGGAATTTTGAATTCGACTCGATAGTGAAAACCTTGTTTGGGGTTTTGATCAGGGTTTTTGATGTCTGTCGTTATGGACATGCAAAAACCGAAATAAACTAGTAGCTAGAGTAAGTCGGATATCGAACCAGAGGAGGATTGTGGAAAGTGTGTAATGTTAAGTATTTATTAACAACTATAAAAAAATAAACTGATGATTGTTTGATTTGTGGATTAACTAAAAATTACAAACTAAATGTGAGATTTAAATCAATAGTAAGAACAATGGTTCCTCCAGATTTCAGGTTTTATAGCTAGATTCAATTATGTGTTTAATCGAAACACTCACATAGACATAAGTGTTTAACCTAATTCATCAATTGTGATAACCAACGACTATGTACTCCGGTCAATACATAACGGGAGGTTATCGAATGATTATCAATTACAATTACAAACCCTAACCCCATGTCAAATATATCCCAATTACTAGAACTCTCGGGAACTGAATGCTTAGAAATTAAGGTTTAAATAAATGCAATTGTCTACAATCAATAAATCAAATCAAGGTGAAAAGCATCGGATGCTTAGATCACCGAGTTATACGATTGTCACAAACACATAAAATTATCCAACTTACAAAAACCCTCCATCCGGAGGAAACCACTAGGAGACTAGCCGCTCATCTGGATTGGTTGATCTTCGTCTGCCTGTTTGCGTGTGGGAGTCCCCCCTAACTGCCGTCTCTGCCGTCGAGATTGTGATATTTTGATGTTGCCGCCCCCAAGTCAGCCCACATGTGCCGTCCAGTCCTTCACCTCTAGCCCAATGTTGTATCTCGGCCCAATCAAAATAATCCCTCTTAGGAATATGGCGGCCCACAATGTGATGATAATAATCATCCACTTGCCACGTGATGTTAATTAATGTTTCCTTTTAAAACTCTCATGTGCATGTGAGTGGCCTGCTCCAATTTATCCTCAAGATATGCCTCCAAAGTCTACGTGTAATGCCCTCCAATGTTCCAATAAAATCGACAAGACCATACGCTGATGTGGACGTGATATTCTGGTCATCAAAAGAATAAGTCTAATAAATATTGGCTGCCAACAACATGTGATTACCCTCTCTATGTGATGATGATGTTTTCTAATGCATGCCCTCTTAATTCTCTTCACAAGTCAACCGTAGCTTACGGTTAAGATCGTAGGCTACGGTTTAATGTTTCTGTTTGTTTTGTTTCTCCCTCGTCCAACTGTGCATGCATATGTATGATATAGTGACGATGGCTGAATAACAATGCTCCTTCACAAAACCTCGTATGACCTTTATGATGATGTGATTGTTCTTTTGTTTTGTGTTCCTTAAAAGAAGTCTGCCTTCATGAATGATGATGTCTTATGTAGTCTTTTCCTTTTTGTTCACGTAAATCCCAAATCAATTGTCCAACCTTGGAGTTTTTAAAAGAATAAGTCCTTTTAATTTCTTTCACCTAAAACACTCTAACTTTGCAGGTTTAACCCGATTAACCTGTAACACCACAAATGCTCGTAGATATCATATTCGACACATATAATCAAGTTCACGACAATAAAACACATGTTGTAAAGCACTTTAGCACCCAATTTTCACAACTCCATCACATCCCCACACTTAACATTGATTGTCCTCAAGCAACCATTACAACATTACTCACCTTATTAACAAATCACCATTGAATCCCTTACCGAATTAGCAATTCAAGGTCCAAAGTCATACCCGTCCCATAGACTGACACAATCGAGGTTGACAATCTGACAAATAAGTGATACGCATTTAAAACAATTTAAGACTTACCTAACTAAAACTAACATGCTTATGATACTAAACACATGCCACACGCCCCTCACAATAATATCTCCTCTCGGCTTTATCAAGACTAGCATGTAATGTGCTAGTATATATTTCACTCAAAACCAAATATGCTACTTTGTAATCATAAGCTTGTATAGCAATCACACCTCCACTGTATCAAATAACGTAGCACAAATCAAAAGGACTTTTGGGTTTTGGGTTAAGGGTAAAGGTAGGGAAATATTTTTGGATTTTTATGTTTATATGGCGAACACAAAAGAATACCAAACCATGAAAACTTATTCACAATAACACTAACACATCGGGTTATTTTCGACCCATTTATTCAACACGAACATAATAATGATTTTTTTTTCTTTTTCTTTCTTTTTTTTTTTCATTTCATTTTTTCATTTTTTTTTTCAACAAATATCTAACACATAATTGTCATTCATGGTTGGTAGTCAAACGGGTCAAACAAGGTATAACAAACGAAAGGTATAAGGCTCAACATGGTTAACTAAGGTGGGTGGATAAACAATCAACATATAGAACAAAGAATGGATCCTAATGCCTTTATCATTTATGTGTATACGCTAAACCACAGTCTCAGCACGTATCAAACTACACAAGTTCTAACACAAAGCAACATATGGCCTACACTCATCAATTGAACATTTATTGCAAATTCAACTATCACTAAGTAGGCTCAAATATCTCACCGAATAAAAGGAAACTGGGTTGCCGACACGTAGCATGTGTAATTCCTAAAGCATGTTACCCCTAGTTAGGCATCTCTTCTCAACTATTTTCTAAAACTTGTCAGAAATACTCTCATGAAACTTAAAGGGACAACCATGACTAGGGATCTAAGTTAGTTTAATATCAGCAGGAACCCTCTAGCGATTGAAAATGTTGGTTTTCATGAATTTCAAACATACTTGAGACAAAAAATTTTAAAATTTTCAATTTTTAGCACAATTCAACCAATTCAAGCATTTAAGATCAACAATCTTACCAACCCTATCTCGAGTTACCGCATCCCCACACTTGGGATACATTGTCCCCAATGTATGGTGCAATTTATAGTCATAACCCGAGAGATACCACCTACAAACCATGAACGGCTAACAACTAGACGACTCAACACAAAAAACCACTCCCAAACACAAAAATTTCACACCACCAAATACACGAAAACAAAAAAAACACAAGATAGATAGACACATGCACCTGATCAGAAAACAAGTGAGTGTCTGTGGCGGTGTAACTGTTGCGCTCAAAACCGGAGAATACACATCCAGGGATTCTCTGATATCTCACTGGGGATGTTGCCAAACATCCCCACACTTGAATCATTGCATCCGTGAAGATAGAATTGTATAAACCTGTCAAAACACAACACACCAAACGAAACCAAAACAAAGTACAAACTCTACATCCTCGGGCTGCCTCCCGAGAGCGCTAAGTTTAAAGGTCTTCAGCCAGACCGTACCTGATATCCGCTACGGTGGTCTCAATGCACACTTACCCAAAACATTTCCAACGAATGCCCGGAAATTTACATCCCATCTCCATAAGCTCGTCAGTATAATTGGCATGTTTAGAAAGCATATGTGGGTTTCGCTGATCCACTTCACGAGATATACACCGATGTCTTGTAGCTTCACCCTTCTCATCTTCTTCCTCGAACCTTCTTCCCCACACTTGTTAATTTGAATGATTAATATGGGGAAAGGTTCGGTACACACATTCATCTCGTCAGACTGCTCTGCCTCCTCATCCTCACACACCATCTGATTTACCAGTGACTCTTCATCAGATAAAGGATTCATTGGTGTGGTATTATCCTCCACAACCTCCTCCTCCATGTGAGAATAATCTCTAATATCATCAGGTAATGGTGAGAGACGCTCTTCTATTTCTATCTTCATTTTTAACTTCTGACACTTGGAAACTAGGCAGCTGATTCGATCTTCATCGGAAAGGTTGGGTGCTAATAAATACTGCTCGAGTTTGGACAAAGTCACTTCCAACATAGCAAGCTCTTTCTCCTCCTCGGTCTGATAAGCATACACACCCTCGGGCTCAGGATATTCCTCGGGATGATACTGTCGGTATCCCTGATACGGTGTTGAGATGTACGCATCCAACATTTTTTTATTCCAATACTCTAGATTTTCCAAATACATCGCGCACACATCATCATAAACAGAAGTATGATAACGACCGCAACAGAAACATCGTCCATCCGTCCTTGGCTCATAATAAACATCCTCATCCCGATCCCATCCGTCAGAGTAATAATCATCCTCCACCATTGTATCAGAATCATAGAAATATGGTGGAGGGGAAGGATTACCATAGCAAGGCATCGATGGTTCTTCCAATTTCGCTCTTTCCCGTCTAAATCGGGCCTCGCGGCAACCGATACACGGGTGAAGTGGTTCCCCGCACAAAATGCATGTAGAAGAGCCGCAAAATATAGTAAGATCTGTCATCCTGCACAAACACAGCTCAACTACCCATGTAAATCACGAACAAATAAAATAACAAAATAAAAACAAAAAATTTTTTAGGTTTTTTTTTTTTTTTACCTAAAACTTAACACTAAACACTTTGCGCACGCCTCCCCGGCAACGGCGCCATTTTGATGTCTGTCGTTATGGACATGCAAAAACCGAAATAAACTAGTAGCTAGAGTAAGTCGGATATCGAACCCGAGGAGGATTGTGGAAAGTGTGTAATGTTAAGTATTTATTAACAACTATAAAAAAATAAACTGATGATTGTTTGATTTGTGGATTAACTAAAAATTACAAACTAAATGTGAGATTTAAATCAATAGTAAGAACAATGGTTCCTCCAGATTTCAGGTTTTATAGCTAGATTCAATTATGTGTTTAATCGAAACACTCACATAGACATAAGTGTTTAACCTAATTCATCAATTGTGATAACCAACGACTAAGTACTCCGGTCAATACATAACGGGAGGTTATCGAATGATTATCAATTACAATTACAAACCCTAACCCCATGTCAAATATATCCCAATTACTAGAACTCTCGGGAACTGAATGCTTAGAAATTAAGGTTTAAATAAATGCAATTGTCTACAATCAATAAATCAAATCAAGGTGAAAAGCATCGGATGCTTAGATCACCGAGTTATACGATTGTCACAAACACATAAAATTATCCAACTTACAAAAACCCTCCATCCGGAGGAAACCACTAGGAGACTAGCCGCTCATCTGGATTGGTTGATATTCGTCTGCCTGTTTGCGTGTGGGAGTCCCCCCTAACTGCCGTCTCTGCCGTCGAGATTGTGATATTTTGATGTTGCCGCCCCCAAGTCAGCCCACATGTGCCGTCCAGTCCTTCACCTCTAGCCCAATGTTGTATCTCGGCCCAATCAAAATAATCCCTCTTAGGAATATGGCGGCCCACAATGTGATGATAATAATCATCCACTTGCCACGTGATGTTAATTAATGTTTCCTTTTAAAACTCTCATGTGCATGTGAGTGGCCTGCTCCAATTTATCCTCAAGATATGCCTCCAAAGTCTACGTGTAATGCCCTCCAATGTTCCAATAAAATCGACAAGACCATACGCTGATGTGGACGTGATATTCTGGTCATCAAAAGAATAAGTCTAATAAATATTGGCTGCCAACAACATGTGATTACCCTCTCTATGTGATGATGATGTTTTCTAATGCATGCCCTCTTAATTCTCTTCACAAGTCAACCGTAGCTTACGGTTAAGATCGTAGGCTACGGTTTAATGTTTCTGTTTGTTTTGTTTCTCCCTCGTCCAACTGTGCATGCATATGTATGATATAGTGATGATGGCTGAATAACAATGCTCCTTCACAAAACCTCGTATGACCTTTATGATGATGTGATTGTTCTTTTGTTTTGTGTTCCTTAAAAGAAGTCTGCCTTCATGAATGATGATGTCTTATATAGTCTTTTCCTTTTTGTTCACGTAAATCCCCAATCAATCGTCCAACCTTGGAGTTTTTAAAAGAATAAGTCCTTTTAATTTCTTTCACCTAAAACACTCTAACTTTGCAGGTTTAACCCGATTAACCTGTAACACCACAAATGCTCGTAGATATCATATTCGACACATATAATCAAGTTCACGACAATAAAACACATGTTGTAAAGCACTTTAGCACCCAATTTTCACAACTCCATCAGTTTTATAAAATGAAAAAGTGAATGCTGACGTGGCAGCGGTTACAAAGATCTGACGGCTAAGTACTGTCCACGTGACAACCTCTGATGAATAATGGAAGACAGTTGTTTAGGAAACCACTGATGAGCAATATCAGTGAGGATTTTTGATGATATTTTCTGCTGCCTGACTGTCCAACATGAGAGGTGTCTTTAAGGCAGTGATACCAAAATCCAGCAATTGATTTTGAAGCCATAACAGTTGGGCTGTGCAGCTTGCAGCAGCTATATACTCTGCCTCAGTAGTGAATGTTGAAACAGTTGCTTGCTTTTTCCTTTGCCAAGACACTAAACAACTACCTAGGAATTGGCACCCTCCTGAAGTGGACTTCCTTGTTGTGTTACATCCAACAAAGTCACTATCTGAGAAACCTGAAAGCTTGATATTTCCATCAGCTGGATACCAGATACCAAGTGTGGGAGCACCTTTTAAGTATCTGACTATCCTTTTCACAGCAATAAGATTTGACTTTCTAGGGACTGATTGGGATCTTGCACAAACACATGTTGCAAACATGATGTCTGGCCTAGATGCAGTTAGGTACAATAAAGACCCAATCATGCTTCTAAACAGAGTTTGATCAACCAAATAATCCTTCTCATTAGACATGACTATCTTGGTGGTTGCTATGGGTGTACTACATGGTTTGCAATCATTCATATTAAATTTGTTCAAAAGTTCTTTTTCATATTTGCCTTGATGAATGAAAGTACCATTTTCCAGTTGCTTTACTTGGAGACCAAGAAAGCACTGTAGTTCACCCATTGCACTCATCTCAAACTCAGCTGTCATGAGTTTTCTAAACTCTTCACACATTTTTGAACATGTGCTTCCAAAAATGATGTCATCCACATAAATCTGGACAATCATCAAGTCTTTCCCTCTCCATTTTAAAAACAGTGTTGTCAATTTTACCTCTTGTGAAACCAATAGAGAGAAGAAAGGTGGAAAGAGTTTCATTCCAGGCTCTAGGTGCTTGTTTCAGGCCATACAAAGCTTTATTTAGCTTGTAGACATGATTTGGATTAAATGGATCTTCAAAACCTGGAGGTTGACAAAGTTATACCTCTTCTTGAATCTTACCATAGAGGAATGCACATTTAATATCCATTTGAAACACCTTTATGTTGTGGTTGACAACAAAGGCCAGGAATAATCTGATAGCTTCCAATCTTGCTACAGGGGCAAAATTTTCATCATAGTCAATGCCTTCTTCCTGCCTGAACCCTTGAACCACTTTGTGCCAATAGGACTCTCACCCTCTGGTAGTGGTACAAGCTCCCATACTTGTTGTCTTTTAAACTGTTGGAGCTCTTCTTTCATGGCTTCCACCCAACTGTTGTCTTTCAGTGCCTCTTGGTACTTGACAGGTTGATGAAGTGATAGAAAACCAGCAAAAATATAGATGTTTTGGGATTGACTTCTGGTGAGCACCCCTTCACTGATGTTGCCAATGATTTGGTCAGGTGGATGAGACTTCAAGAGATCAGATCTCCTTTGTATGGAACAATGGCATTTAAGGGTGAGGGCTGCAGATGTGAATCATCTGAGCTAACAATTGTTGGTGACTTTGATGATCTAACAATGTCTTGAAATGGAGGTGGAGGGATAGGAGGAAGTGGTGTGGAAACAAGTTGATTTTTATCCACTGTTTGAAGATTTTTATCAAAAGTGTTTGAAGATGTGGAGGCAGGGGTTTGAGAACTACTTTGGTCAACAATTTTTGAGGTAGCAGTGGATGAGCTTTGACAGCTGTTTTGAACATATGCTGCTCTGGCAATGGATATGATCTTCTGTTGTGGAATGATCACTTCATATCCATTGTCTGATAGAGGAAGTTGAGATGGACCTGCACTGTTAGTCTTGACATAAACATTTTCAAAAGTAAATTTTTCAAGATCAAATAACTCAACAGGATTTGCAGGGATTTTCATTGAAGAAAGTTCATTGAACTTTACATTCAAAGTCTCTTCCACTGTCTTAGTCCTGGTGTTAAACACTTTGTAGGCCTTAGCAGTGGTTGAGTATCCCAAATGATAACCACAGTCTATTTCGGCTGCAAACTTAGAAATTGAATCTTTTAAGTTTAAAATGAAGCATGGGCATCCAAAAACTTTGAAGTATGAGACCAGTGGTTTGATTTTATACATAATTTCATAGGCAGTCTTTTAATGCCTGGGGTATATCAAAACTCTGTTCTAGACATAGCAAGCAGTGTTTACTGCCTCTGCCCAGAAAGTTAATGGCAAACCTGAATCAGCAAGCATGGTTCTGGCAGCCTCAATCAATGTCCTGTTCTTTCTCTCAACAACCCCATTTTGTTCTGGTGTCCTTGGAATGCTGTACTGCCTTACAATTCCTTTTGACACACAAAACTCATCCAACTCCCTATTTCTGAATTCTGTGCCATTGTCACTCCTAAAGATTTTTACTGGCAAGTCAAACTGCTTTTCTACCTGTTTGACAAAGTCTTGCAATGTGCCTGCAGTCTCGTCTTTGGAATGTAAGAAATAAGTCCATGTAAACCTAGAAAAGTCATCTACAATTACCAAACAATATCTTTTCCTTTTAAGACTCATGACTTTTACTGGGCCAAATAGATCCATGTGCAACATTTGCAAACACTTGGTTGTTTTGGACTCTTCAATGGAGTTAAATAAGCTTTTATGTTGTTTTCCTTTTAAGCAGGAAACGCAATGCTCAGGACAGGTGAACACTTTTTGTGGAAGACCTCTTACAAGGCCCTGTTTTGACAAAGCAGTGATTGTCTTGAGATTTGTGTGCCCCAATCTGTCACACCCCGACCGCGTTAAAACAGTAAACCACGGCGGAAACGTCGGGGAGTGTCGTAACAGAATCATTGTTTCACAACACATGGATAAAAGTTCTGTTTTATTGAATTAAGTTTATTACATTGTATTGAAACTAGAAACAAACATGAACAAATTAACTTCCATTATTATTAAGTCACTAAGGCCTCGTCCATTCCTATGTGAGCATGCATCAATAACATCATCAATCATCACCAACTATGATACCTGAAACACATGTGAAAATACGTCAGCATAAAAATGCCGGCGAGTACATAGGTTTTATGTGAGTGTCAGATTCATGGCTCGTTTACATTTTGAAATAACTTGAACAACTTTGTTAAATGATATTAGAAAACCAGGTTTTGTAAAATGTTTGTATTGTAAATTGAAATAACCAAGTCAAAACAGATTTGTTATAATTTATAAAACCTCGATGCTATGATTCTTAACTCCAAAACATTTGTTTAAGTAAACCCAAATTGTAAATCATTTTTGAAATAAAACTCGAAGGTTTTATATTGTTAGAAAAACCTTGTAATACAACCTTGTTTTGATAACCTGGCCCAAGTGATCAAGATAACGCAACGACATATAATGTGTTAAAAGCACTTATATATAGGAAGTACCAGTGGCGTATCCACCATGCTTTTAGCACATTACACCCGCCCCGTTACTGTTGGTACACTGAATGTCTGCTGACTATGTCTTAGTTGAGTCTTAGGTCTAGATAGGTTAGATTGGAGCTCGGAAATGAAAAAGTGGTTTTAGATTGTAATTCCACTCCAAATGACATTTATGTCATTAGGAGCGAAATCAGGTTTCTTGTAATTCCGCTCCAGATAGTTAAACAGGTGATTCCGCTCCTGAGGTAACATGTTAATTCCGCTCCTGATGATCTAGCTGATTCCGCTCGTAATAGAAGTGTAGATAGGAGCGGAATCAGGAGGCTATATATAGGGTTCAGCTGTTGTCATTGTTAACAGTTGGAGCGGAATCTGATCTTTGTGTAGGTGTCGAAACTCTGTCAAAATTCATTTAGAAATGCTTGTAAAGATTGGAAATCAGTAATAGAAAGAAGTTAAAAGGATCCGAGTTGTTGTGACTTTGCATACTTTGATTCCGCCTTTGTATTCAAAGATGAACTGCCTTATACTGACTGTTTAGGGTCTCAACACGGTCCAACAAGTGGTATCAGAGCTCAGGACGAGGAGTTCATACCATAGCAGCTTGATTCTACCAGAATTTCTCACTTCTACTCACTTCTTCTTATATTTTTCTGATTTGAACGAGTTCCAACGGTCGGAATGGTCTGATTTTCGAGTATATTGTGTAAAACATAGTTTTAACAAAGCCTACAAAGAATCAGATTAAAACTAGACTTAAAACTGGTAAAAATGACCTAAGAACCTGATTCCGCTCATAACGGTCTTCGCAGATATTACCTAAAAATCTGATGCCGCTCATAAAGTTCATCTCTAAAAGGCTAATTCCGCTTGCAAAGACTTAAAAATTAGATTCCGCTCGAGATTGTTATCTGATTCCGCTCGTAATCAGATAAAGTCTGATTCCGCCCGAAACTACTTTCTGATTCCGCTCGAAATCAGGAAACTTTCTGATTTCGCTCAAAATCAGATTATATCTGATTTCGCTTGTATAGTGTTTCTGTGAATTCGCTCATAAGCTGATTCCGCTTGAATTAGCTGTTTTTCAAAATTTCGAAAAATTTTCTAAGTGTTTTGCTGATTTTTTCAGGTACGTACAAGATGGATGATTTCAATCCATTTTATGATGTCTTTGCGTTTGCTGGAGATGGTGGAAATGATACTTCTTCTAGTAACATGAATGAGAACCCGTCAAACACAAAGAAAAAGCTATCAGATGCATTGGAGGTTGAAAGTGCTTTCGGAACATACAACAAACCCCCGAAGTTGATGGCTATAGAAGAATACAGTCGGTGGGCAAAGAAATTTGAAGATTGGTTGCTGGCCTTTGCTTTTCCCAGCTGGAAGAGTCTAAAAAATGGTTACAATAATGGAGGCAAAAGTGGCGAAACCTTAACAACACCTGATGAAATAGAATCGTTTGTTGCTGAGCAAAAATGTATTGCGTTGCTGTTTCAGTCCGTCAGAGAAGATATAATATCTTTGATCGAATACTCTAGTGCTACTGATCTCTGGAACAAATTGAAAAACAAATGTATAGGAAGCGAAGAAATTGTGAAAAACAAAAAGAAACTACTTATAAAAGAGTTTGATTTGTTTGGGTGTTTAAAGAATGAATCAGTTTGTAAAATGATTGAGAGGTTTGGGCATCTGAAGCTGGAACTGGCGAGACATGATATTTCCTATTCTCGAGAAGAGCTAGTCGACAAACTGTTTGACGCATTGCCAGATGAGATGGATTGGCAATATTATGCTTTGATGCTAAAGAATACTATCAAGCCACCAGAAGTGTTGACAGTCGACTTGCTGATTGAGAGATTAGAGAGTCACGAGTTAGAATTAAAGAAGACGCACAAAGTCAATCACTCATCATACCAGCAGAACTTGGATTTGTATTATCCAAAGAGCATGATGCCAAAGAATACATCTCCCAAGACTGCGTTTTCTGCTGAGAATGTTTCCACAACAAGCAAAGAAAGTCAAAGCAGTGGTTATCACAGTGGATATCACAGTGGGTCTTCATCAAATTCAAACCAGTCTGATGCAAAGAACTTATTTCAATGCAACATAGCTGTAGACTTAAAGAACGCTCAGAACTTCAGCGAGGAGTTTGCCAAACAACAAATGGTTTTCCTAGCATCTGTGCTAGAATCTTATGAAAGTCTTGTAGCAGGGAAGATAGGCAACACCAACCTGACAAAAGAAGATTATGATCAGATAGATCCTGAGGAAATGGAACTGATCGACATAAGGTGGTGTATGGCCAGTGCAGTTCATCGAGCACAGCGTTTCATGGAGATAACTGGGAGGAAGTCAATTGGTGGACCATCTACCAACTTGGGCTTTGATAAATCCAAGGTGACATGCTTCAAGTGCAAATAGAAAGGTCACTTTAAGCGTGAATGCAGAAACGCGTATGCTGATGAGTCTGAAAACCCATTTAGAGAAGACTACTACAAGAAGGCAATATATCATCAGAACAAATCAGAGCCGCCAAGAATGAAACAGATTGAAGATAACAAAGAAAAATCTAGAGCTCTTGCGGTGATTCACGACGATGAAGGTTATGACTGGAGTGAGTTGTTACCTGAAGGGGATGCGGTTGGATATGCTTTCATGGCAAAAACTGAACCTATTCATTGGAAAGATAACAGAACTGAAGAACAGAAGTATAATTACAGAAGGATGTTAGCCACGAACAAATTGATCAGAATATCTGGTATTTTTTTTGAGGCAAAAAGAGCAAAGAGATGGGATCTAGACAGGGAGTGTTATCTTGACCCCTATTGAAACATTGCTGTTGATCATAACACTCTTGATGTGGAAACCATAATCCAAGAGTATAAAATTGAAGATGATTATTGGCAGAAGAAATGGTGGGGAAGCGGAGAAGATGAAGAGAAAGAGAAGAAGGAGAAAGAAGATAAAGAGAAGTCAAAGAAGATTGACACTGGGATCATTGACACGACACAGGAGTTGAATGCTGAAAACATGGGAAAGATGGCTGACAAGGTGCTGGCTGCTAATGCACTTGAGGTAGATTCTAAATCCGTTTCTGAGTCTAAAAGCCAAGTCAGTTCAAACGCGTCAACGACTGAGTCAGGTAAGAAGGTCAGTGGTGATGTTGACTGCAAAAATTGCATCAAGGAATGCAAGGTTTGTAGTACAAACACTTATTTCAAAGGTAAGAAGATTGAGGATCTGACTGCTAAAGTCAGAAGTGTTGAGGATCAAATCCTTGATCGTGACAAAATGGTGAAAGCTTCAACTGAACGATTAAAAGAATTAACTAACAAAATTGAAACTGATAAAATTGATCAGGAAAAGGTTATGAAAGAAAAATGAAAGGTTAGTTCTTGAAAATCGTCAGATCACTGAAAAATTTGAAAAGCTTAAAAGCACGATTAAAGATAATGATGATAGAAATGGTAAAACATACAAAGAGAATTGCCAATTGTAGTGTGTTTTGAGAATCAAAGAAGAGTTAATCAACAAACAATTGGATGAAATTGCTAAATTGAAACTTCAGTTTGAAGAAGCCAAGATTGAGAATGGGCGTATCAATTTGAAATTGAACAGTTACAGCTCTGCAAGCTTTGTTTTGCAACACATTATTCCCAAACCCATCGGGAAAGACAAAGCAGGCGAAGATGTATACTGTGATGGAACTGGGGTCGGGTTTCATCAAGTTCCACCACCAGTTCTAGACAATTATTCAAAAAAGCAATCTGGGTTGGTTAATCTTGAGGAAGAAAATGAAGTGAAACTTCCTGATTCAATTGATGTGACATTTTATTCTTCATCATCTGATGATAGTGTTCAGACAGAGATTGTTAAAAGCACAGCTGAAAGTGTTTTGAATAGTGATTCAGCTGGAGATGATGAATGTTTCTTGAACAAATACATTCCAAAACAAAAGTCCAAAAACAACTTAAGTGATGAACCGGGTCTTATGATGTATAAGATGGCTGGATCTGATAAGTTGTATTCTTATTCTGAGTTTCCTCTGGAGAATGTTAATGTTTCAAAATTGACAAATGTGTTCAAAATGGTTGAAATTGATTTGTCTGAAGTAAAGAGTTTGAAACAAACAAAAAGGCAAATGAATTTTGAGAAAGATAAAGCGTACTACAAGAAACCTGTAGTTCCACCACGGTTTTATAACAACAATCGAAACAATTGGTCGGGTGGATATCAGGGTGGTAAGAGTTATCAGAAAAGGAGTTTTCAAAACAAAAGGTTTGCTGAAAAGAAGGTGTTTGTGAACGGTTCAAGTTCACTTTCTGATGAGGAAAATGAAATCTTTTTGAAATCAAATGAAGAATTTTTTGCGAAGAGGGCCTCACAACATCAGTCTGAAGGCACAAGTCGGGTAGTTGATACTCGTACATGTTTTAGATGCAACAAAGTTGGTCACATTGCAAGAAATTGCACCAACTCCAAGCCTAAGACTGAAGTTGTTGAGAATCAAAAGAAGAAGGTTGATTCAAAAGGAAAAGCTCCAATGGTTGTTGAGAAAATTTTGAAAAATGAGAAATCAAAAATCAAAATTGAACCTGTTAAGAACGTGGTAACTAAAAATGACAAATTTTATAAACGGGTTGCATCATCTCAACAAACATGGAAGCCAAAAGTTGTTGATAAACCAAAGGTTTCAGTGTCAGAAAAACAATCATCTTCTACCACACTGGTAAAGATGAATGTTCCTTTGGATTATTATGAAAAATTGGAGAAACAATCTTCTACTCCATCTGAGAAGAAGAATGTTCAAAAGAAAAATCAACCAACCGGTCAACTTAAGATAGATGAGTTTTTCTTATACAAAAAGGTTGAGGTTGGATCTGATGAAAGCTTGAAAATGAATGATAAAAATTTTCCGTCACTTTACACTGCTAAAACTCACATTAAAGTCAAGTTACCCGAGTCAAAAGAGGCTTGGGTGGCATCAAAATCTCACTAAAGATTTTGGACTTGCCGGAGCTTCCTAGTTGGTAATTGTGAAGCAGGAATCGGCATTTTTATTGAATTGTTTGTGATATGTGCAGGAACTTCCGAGAGCTATTTCAAGATGGATTATGGATAGTGGAGCGTCTCGACATATGACAGGGAAGACTGCATTGTTGTACGATGTTAGAAATTTCAATGGAGGTTATGTGGGATTCGCAGGGAATCAAGGTGGTAGAATTATCGGTGAAGGAACGTTATCCAATGGGATTGTTACGTTTGAAAGAGTTAACTACATTGCTGAGCTGGAGAATAATCTGCTGAGTATCTCACAGATTTGTGACAGGATGTATACCACTCACTTCACAGACAAAGAATGTTTGATCTTGAAGCTAGGATTTGTTATCCCTGAAGAATGGATTATCATGAGGGCACCAAGAGTCAATGATCTGTACGTGTTGGACATGAGTGTAGCTACTAAAACCACGGGTCAGGCTCATTGTTTTGTGTCTAGAGCAACAGAGAAATAATCGAAGTTGTGGCACCGGAAGATGGGGCATATACATCTTAGAAAAATGAATCACTTGGTGCACAATGATTTGGTTCTTGGAGTTAATATCAAAGGTTTTCATCTGGAAGGGGAGTGCATTAGTTGCATCAAAGGCAAACAGAAGAAAAAGTCACACCCTAAAAAGCAAGTCAATTCAGTTTCCAGACCGTTAGAGAGACTACATATGGATCTGTTTGGTCCAGTAAACGTCAAAAGTATTACAGGGGATCTCTACTGTCTTGTGGTTACTGATGATTATTCCAGATTTTCGTGGGTATCATTTTTGAAGTCGAAAGATGAAACGTTTGACAGTTTGATGGCGTTGTTCAGAAAGATTGAAAATCTGTACCAAAGGCGTATCAGAAGAATCAGAAGTGATAATGGTACTGAATTCAAGAACAACAAGATGGAAGAATATTGTGATGAAAGAGGCATATTGCATGAGTTTAGTGCTCCGTACACTCCGCAACAGAATGGAGTTGCAGAACGTAAAAACAGGACGCTAATCGAAACGGCCAGAACAATGCTTGCTGATTCAAAGATACCGGTAAATTTTTGGGCAGAAGCAGTTTCCGCCGCATGCTATACACTCAACCGGGTTCTCACTGTAAAGAAATTCAACAAGACATGCTTTGAGTTGATCAATAACCGTAAACCGAACCTGAAGTTTTTAGAACCGTTTGGGTCTCCCTGTACAGTTCTAGAGCCTTTTGGTAAGTTTGGTCCAAAGAGTATTGAAGGAATATTCGTGGGTTACTCAAGTCCACAAAGACGTGTCTTTGTTCCAAGCATGAAGCAGATCATCGAAGCACATCATGTTGAGTGTCAGGGGTATACTATGCCGCCTCAAAATCCCGGTGACTCATGGAGTTTTAATTACGATAAATTGTGGGATTCGTTTGACATGGAAGAAGAATAGGATGAAGAAGAAGATTTCTTTGATGAGTTGGATATTCTAAGAGAGTATGAAGAATCGCAGGAAAGGTTTCCAGCCGAGTATTCAAGAAGACCGCAACGAGTTTCAAATGATGATGAAGCAGGTCCAAGCAATGCTGGTGAACATGATGATGTCCAACAAAATGAAGTTGCTCAAGATAATTAGTCGGCACAGAATGATAATCAAGAATCTGAGAACATGCCAGTTTTTTATTATGGTGATTCAGATTCTGAGGGGGAGCAAATTCAGATTTCAAGTCAAACAAACCCAGTCAGTGAACAAGATGCAAATCAGAATGTTACTAATCTGGAAGGTGATGTAGATGTTCCAGGCGAAGTAATGCCACGAACTCTTTCATATCATCCAGAGGAATTGATCATTGGAGAATTGCAGACAGGAGTCCGTACTTGAAGACAGATTGATAAAGGGCTTACATGTTTTTATACAAAAGTTGCTCCTTTGCAAACTGAATTCTCATTGAGTTGTTTTATCTCGCAGGTTGAACCAAGGACTTACAAAGAGGCGCTTACTGAAGATTCTTGGGTCAATGTAATGCAGGAGGAACTGAGTCAATTTGAAAAATTGGGAGTGTGGAAGTTAGTGGATTTACCAGATGGTCAAAGGAAGATAAACACCAAGTGGGTGTTCAAGTGTAAGAGAGACGATAGAGGAGTTGTGGTTCGCAACAAAGCTCGACTCGTAGTCCAGGGTTTCAGTCAACAGGAGGGGATAGATTTTACCGAAGTGTATGCTCCTGTAGCTCGACTAGAAGCTATCAGAATTTTTCTAGTATTTGCATCATGGAAAAACTTCAAAGTATATCAGCTAGATGTGAAATCGGAATTTCTTTACGGGAAGGTAAAAGAGGAGGTTTATGTCGGTCAGCCACCGGGCTTTACCGATCCAATCCACAAAGACAAGGTCTACTTGCTAGACAAAGCGCTGTATGGTTTACACCAGGCCCCGAGAGCTTGGTACGAGACATTGTCTCAACACCTACTAGCCAACAGCTTCATTCGTGGAAAAGTGGATGCCACTCTCTTCACCAAAGAGGTCGACGGTCATCTTCTGATAGTTCAAATTTATGTGGACGACATCATATTTGGGTCAACAAATGAGGATCTATGCAAAGATTTTGAACGAGTAATGAAGCAGAAATTCGAAATGTCATCAATGGGTGAGATGAAATTCTTTTTGGGATTGCAGGTTGATCAACTACCCAAAGGAATTTTCATACATCAAACGAAGTACGTTCATGATATCTTGGAGAAATTCGGGATGTCAGGTTCTACTCCAGCTTCCACCCCTTTAGCAACGAATCATGGGATAAACCCTGATCTCACCGGAGAGAAGGTAGATGAAACGATGTATCGTTCCATGATCGGTTCGCTGATGTATTTGACAGCTTCAAGACCCGATATCATGTACCCAACCTGCCTCGCAGCAAGATTTCAATCTAACCCGAGAGCTTCGCATATGGTGATTGTGAAAAGGATATTGCGCTACCTGAAAGGAACTCCATCGTTGGGGTTGTGGTATCCTAGAGAAGGCGATTTCATGCTCGAAGGTTATTCTGATTCCGATTTTGGATGCTGCAAAGTTAATGCTAAATCAACAACAGCAGGGTGCCAGTTTTTTGGACCACGATTGGTCACTTGGCAATGAAAAAAGCAAACCTCTGTGGCTTTATCCACATGTGAAGCGGAGTATGTATCTGCTAGCAGTTGCTGCTCACAGATCTTGTGGATCCAGCAACAGATGCACGACTACGGTTTGCAATTTCTAAACACCCCTAACTTTGTTGATAATGAGGCAGCGATTAACATTACTAAAAATTCAGTTCATCACGCTAAAACGAAACACATAGAGATTCGTCATCACTTCAATAGAGATTGTTTTGAAAAGAAGTTGATACGAATTGAGAAAATCCACACTGATGAACAAAAAGCTGATTTACATACCAAAGCATTTGATAGAACACGTTTTCAGTATTTGCTAAAACTGAATGGTATGAAGCTTTTATCGGTGTTGGAGGAGATCATTGGCATTGATGAAGGTGACATTGTAGATGATGTTGAGAAGCAATCTGCAATGGTTTGTCGATTTTTTACTTGTTTTGGTATTTAGGGGGAGTATAGGGTAATTTTTCAGAAAATACAAAAACAATAAAAAATGACAAAAATAAAAAAACATGAGATATTTTCAAAATACAAAAACAATAGAAAACCAGAAAAAGAGCTTGTGTAAAAAGGGAAAATGATAGTACATCGGCTTGACAGTCACAGTATGCTAAAGAAATGGAATGTTTACAAGATTAAACAGTCTCGCTGATGATATGCCGATAGGTTTTTACACAGTTAGTAGGTTTGTTCGAGATATAAACTTAAATCTTTACTTACTTATTTCGTGGGGAACACTACTTGGATATATAGGTAACCCCTGAAATCTCGTTTGAAAGATTCCTTTTTCTGATATACTATGTTTTTATACTCAGTGATATCTGGGGTATTATTCTGGGACTTCTGCTGAATGGAAGTTCTGACCTAGTCCTCGAATAATACTTTCCGCAATGCTTGAAACATAGCATCACCTTCAGCATATATGATAAGACAATAAAATTGCTTAGCAATGCTGTTGTAAAAAAGATCCTCTAAAGGGGACACACCCAAGTTGAGTCATGATCTCTCTGCTGAACGGTAGTTCTGACCTGAGCTTTCATGATTCTTCATAAATTATTAACCCCTTATAGATATCATTTGTGTTATAATTACCTGTAGGACTGAATATTGGGATCTGGATACGGGAGTATATTCAAGAGGTGGGACACATGTATAAGTTTAAGTCTCTAAAACACTTAATCCGTATCCTGGACAGATTGAAATGTGTGTGAAAATTTAAGTGGATCAGTATATCGACAATCTAAGCGAATTGTTTAATTCTGAGTATGTAATTGAAGCTTAACGGTACTTGTGATTTGTTGAATAGCTGATATGATTCCCTAACACGCTCACCAAAAATATGTTTGTAAATAGTTTACTTTCATTGCATTTTAGTTCTGATTTTCATTCCTAGTTTAGAAGTTTTATTAAAAATTCAAAAAGATTTTTAATTTCTGTTTTATTTTTGACAAACCAAAGTGGAGAGTTGATCTTCGGATTCAAAAGATTGAAAGTAGATGCAGGAGATTTCTGGACTGGAGAATGAGTCGTGAGCTAATCTTGATAAGTTTGAGAAGTTGAACAGTTAAAGCAAGTTCATTAATTTGAAACTTGTGATTTTCAGAAAATTGTTTGAAAATTGAACAAAATGTCAGTTTGATTTGTCTCAGATCAACCAAGGTCATTAAATTGGACTTGGTAGATAAATTGAGTAATCAGGATCATTAATTTGGACCTGAATACTTAAGTGGATTTCTAACACTGAAGATTAAATGGTAAGTTTTGATTTGAAACTGTTATTATCATATATCTTATTTTTGGGTAGAGATTATACAGGAATCCCCATGGCAATGAAAATGCAAAAGTTTGAACCAGAATCAGAGTCCTAGTCTATCGAGAGGGGGAGTCTGTGAAAGGGGGAGTCAGGATTCTGGATCAACAATCAAAGGGGAGATTGAATAAGGAGTTAGATTGAGTTTCTGAACCTGTATGAAGAAAGAGTGTATGCAATGAGAAGACAGAGTTGAAAAGAGACCAAGACTGAAGATTCAATGCCAAAGACTTCGTCAACATCCAAGGGGGAGTCTGTTGGTACACTGAATGTCTGCTGACTATGTCTTAGTTGAGTCTTAGGTCTAGATAGGTTAGATTGGAGCTCGGAAATGAAAAAGTGGTTTTAGATTGTAATTCCGCTCCAAATGACATTTATATCATTAGGAGCGAAATTAGGTTTCTTGTAATTCCGCTCCAGATAGTTAAACAGGTGATTCCGCTCCAGAGGTAACATGTTAATTCCGCTCCTGATGATCTAGCTGATTCCGCTCGTAATAGAAGTGTAGATAGGAGCGGAATCAGGAGGCTATATATAGGGTTCAGCTGTTGTCATTGTTAACAGTTGGAGCGGAATCTGATCTTGGTGTAGGTGTCGAAACTCTGTCAAAATTCATTCAGAAATGCTTGTAAAGATTGGAAATCAGTAATAGAAAGAAGTTAAAAGGATCCGAGTTTTTGTGACTTTGCATACTTTGATTCCGCCTTTGTATTCAAAGATGAACTGCCTTATACTGACTGTTTAGGGTCTCAACACGGTCCAACAGTTACCTAAACACTTCCCTAACCCAACGGTTCAAACAGTTTCAAACGGTTCACATCAATCAATCAGTTACAAACGGTTCACATAAATCAAACAGCTTCAAACGGTTCCAACAGTCCAAATAATTCACATAGATCAAACAGCTTCAAACGGTTCAAACAGTAAAACAATGTGTCCATATGCTGGATGAGCATATGCAGCAAAATGTAATATATAAAAATCAATGTGCTAGCATACTAAGTGAACATACATAGCAAAACATAATGAAATCATGTACTATATACGTACTAATGAACATAGCAGTTATATGATATAAAAGCATGAAAAGCACGAAAATAACAAGTAGGCACATGTGTTTCACCCCAAAACAGTTTGAAAAACAGTAAAAGAGGGGACTATGTACTCACTTGAGGATGCTTAGAAGTCTTGAATAACAACCAAGCAAAGCTAGAGGGATCATGGAAAATCAAACGGCACCTAATATAGGTAACTACATTAATAACCGGACTTAAATCGGAGGATCGGTTAGGATGAGGTTTCATAAACCAAATGAGTGTTGGAACTCATATCATATGGTTTAACAAAACCTACATACTAAATAGAAACCTATCCTAAGTGCTTACGACCCATTACGACCCGTTTAGGTAGCTTACGCTACTTTAACGCGTCGTTCGCGTAAAACGCATTCGGACCACCTAACTAGTCCTATGACAAGTATTATATGCCTTAACATGTCTAATAATGTTACCTAGTCAGTTTAGATGTAAAAATTTAGATTACATATGCTTAAAATGAATTATGCGTAAAAAGAGCATTTTGGTCATTTTCCTAAGGCATATAAACTATCTATCATAAAACTAACTAAACGAAGTGGCCATAAGGTATAACCTCGGAAGATTATTCCCTATACAACTATGGTCACAAAAATATGTTTGGTCGGATCCTAATGATCGACCAAACGGGTCGGGTTCGAAAGTCTAAGCGGTTGTTTAGACCGCTTATCTTACGACCCTATATAAGCACTAAACCAAAAGTGACGAGTTAAACATGTTATAATATGTTTAACAAAGTTTGAAAACAAGTTTGATATCAAAACAAACGGTTTTGATACCCAAGAATAGTTTGGTTGCAAAATACGCATAAATGCGTATTTTGACCAAAACTATGACTCGCCACTACGCCTAAACAACGTGGTAATCAGTAGGTATAGTCACAAGGGACTATAACCATCCTGATTACGCTCACGTTGCGAAGTTCAAACGAACTTCGTGTTGACCAAAGACTGGTCAAAGCAGAAAGTCAAACACTGTTTGAATTTCTTGCTTGAAAACGCATAAAAGAATGAAAGAATACTTACAAAAGGTCCAAGCTCGAAGATTTGAACACAAAATTTCTCAGGTATGAAGCCTCATAAGGAGAGCTTCAACTTAGAGAAGAAGATTAAGATCAAATGTGTGAGGAACAAGTGAACTGTAGGTGGGTATTTATAGGAAATCCACAACCGTTAGGATCGTTCCTCGATAAACGAGCTTCAATCTGGACCTTACACATAAGGCACATGGTTTTGGAATACTAGGGGTGCCCAAAACCATCACACGGTATTGAGAAAAGTTACACAAAAGACCCCCAAGTTCAACCTGGTTGTCAAAATGAAGTTTATGCCCAGATGAGGCCGTGGTGTCACGCCACGGCAAAGCCATATGGTGGTGGCGCAGCGCCACCATGTGCCAGCTCCCAGAAAGTTTCAATAATTGACAGGTTTGGTCCCTGGAACACTTTTGAGCCATTTTCGATGCGTTTAACCCTGTTAACCCCATTTCAAGGCTCTAAAATGAAGTTAAAGTATAGGGAACATGAAATATGCTCAAAAAACATCTTGGATGTCCGTTCGTTTGGTCATACGGTTGCGTTGTTCGGTTAATTACGACGAAACACGAACGGACGTGAAAAACGATCCAAATTACACGACGAATGGAAATATATCATGCCAATCACTAAAATAAAATATTTTAATGATTACATAAATTTGTGGATGCCCGGATATATTCAGAACATAAGATATGCGCGAAAATGCAAACTTATGAACATTTTTACGCTTTTAGTCCCTATTGATCAAAAAGTTTATTTCTTGCACACCAAACACCTCAAAGCCTATTTCTAAGCTATGTAAAGGATATTTAGGGCATATTTAACTTATGATCAAGTTCTGGAATGTATGTTATCATTCGATTCGGTGCAATTTGACGCAAATAGTCCCTGTGATAGAAGGTTATTTAAGGTATGTTAAGCCGATGTCACTGTTCCGGAGTGTTTGTTGCGTTAAGCTGATTACGTTTACGCATCAGTTCGCGTATAACCTTCCAGAAAGCGATCTAAAGCTCGAAATCGAACAAGAATTGATATGTGCCAATGATACACATATTTATACAAATCCCAAGTATGAAACACAATATTTCATTGGTTTGGTATTTGTTTGATGGTCGCAGAGGCACAGGTGTCACAGTCTCCCCTACTTTAGGAAATTTCTTCCTAAAATTTATTCGTAGGAGTCTGTCTGTGACTTTGTGTTAAATAACCATCAAAGATATGCAAGGAATAATCCAGTCACTTCCCCTAACGGACATTCTTCAGAAATGAAAATGAACGGACGGAGTCATTTTCCTCAACGGGTTCTTCAGAAATGGAAATGAAGGAATAATCAAAAGGATATTCATTTCCCTCAACGGACAATCTTCAGAAACGAAAATGAACGGAAGGAGTTATTTTCAACGGTTGCTTCATCAGAAATGGAAATGAATAGAATAATCAAAAGGATATTCATTTCCTTTAACGGACATTCTTCAGAAACGAAAATGAACGGACGGAGTCATTTTCAACGGGTGCTTCATCAGAAACGAAAATGAAGGAATAATCAGGAGGATATTCATTTCCTCAAGGGACATTCTTCAGAAACGAAAATGAACGGACAGAGTCATTTTCAACGGGTGCTTCATCAGAAATGGAAATGAAGGAATAATCAAAAGGATATTCATTTCCTCAATGGACATTCTTTAGAAACTAAAATGAACGGACTAAGTCAACGGGTGCTTCATCAGAAATGGAAATGAAGGAATGATCAAAAGGATATTCATTTCCTCAACGGACATTCTTCAAAAACGAAAATGAACGGACGGAGTCATTTTCAACGGGTGCTTCATCAGAAATGGAAATGAAGGAATAATCAAAAGGATATTCATTTCCTCAACGGACATTCTTCAGAAACGAAAATGAACGGACGGAGTAATTTTCAACGGGTGCTTCATCAGAAATGGAAATGAAGAAATAATCAAAAGGATATTCATTTCCTCAACGGACATTCTTCAGAAACGAAAATGAACGGACGGAGTCATTTTCAACGGGTGCTTCATCAGAAATGGAAATGAAGGAATAATCAAAAGGATATTCATTTCCTCAACGGACATTCTTCAGAAACGAAAATGAACGGACGGAGTCATTTTCAACGGTTGCTTCATAAGAAATGGAAATGAAGGAATAATCAAAAGGATAGTCATTTCCTCAATGGACATTCTTCAGAAACGAAAATGAACGGACGGAGTCATTTTCAACTGGTGCTTCATCAGAAATGGAAATGAATAGAATTAACTCTAGACACATGACAAAACTTGTTGGGGTTTCTGTGCACTAAATTCTATAATTATTTATGCATCCATAATTACGTAATTCCTTGAACAGTCCGCACAGTGCATTTCATAATGTGTTGGAGAAGAGAATCAAACGAATAAACCTGATGATGAATGTGACTATACCGCCATAGGGTACTTTTAATTATATCAAATGAATGATCTCTTTGAATAGACCACTAGGGAGTCTTTTCAGCTATATCATTACATGACATTCGATTCGGTATACTTTTGCAATTTGACGCAAATAGTCCCTGTGATCGAAGGTTATATTAGGTATGTTATGCCTATGTCACTGTTCTGGAGTGTTTGTTGCATTAAGCTGATTACGTTTACGCATTAGTTCGCGTATAACCTTCCAGAAAGCGATTTAAAGCTCGAAATCGAACAAGAATTGATATGTGCCAATGATACACATATTTATACAAATCCCAAGTATGAAACACAATATTTCATTGGTTTGGTATTTGTTTGATGGTCGCAGAGGCACAGGTGTCACAGTCTCCCCTACTTTAGGAAATTTCATCCTGAAATTTATTCGTAGGAGTCTGTCTGTAACTTTGTGTTAAATAACCAACAAAGATATGCAAGGAATAATCCGGTCATTTCCCCTAACGGACATTCTTCAGAAACGAAAATGAACGGACGGAGTCATTTTCCTCAACGGGTTCTTCAGAAATGGAAATGAAGGAATAATTAAAAGGATATTCATTTCCCTCAACAGACAATCTTCAGAAACGAAAATGAACGGACGGAGTTATTTTCAACGGTTGCTTCATCAGAAATGGAAATGAAAAGAATAATCAAAAGGATATTCATTTCCTTTAACGGACATTCTTCAGAAACGAAAATGAACGGACGGAGTCATTTTCAACGGGTGCTTCATCAGAAACGGAAATGAAGGAATAATCAGGAGGATATTCATTTCCTCAACGGACATTCTTCAGAAACGAAAATGAACGGACGGAGTCATTTTCAACGGGTGCTTCATCAGAAATGGAAATGAAGGAATAATCAAAAGGATATTCATTTCCTCGACGGACATTCTTTAGAAATGAAAATGGACGGATTGAGTCATTTTCAACGGGTGCTTCATCAGAAATGGAAATGAAGGAATAATCAAAAGGATATTCATTTCCTCAACGGACATTCTTCAAAAACGAAAATGAACGGACGGAGTCATTTTCAACGGGTGCTCCATCAGAAATGGAAATGAAGGAATAATCAAAAGGATATTCATTTCCTCAACGGATATTCTTCAGAAACGAAAATGAACGGACGGAGTCATTTTCAACGGGTGCTTCATCAGAAATGGAAATGAAGGAATAATCAAAAGGATATTCATTTCCTCAACGGACATTCTTCAGAAATGAAAATGAACGGACAGAGTCATTTTCAACAGGTGCTTCATCAGAAATGGAAATGATAGAATAATCAAAAGGATATTCATTTCCTCAACGAACATTCTTCAGAAACGAAAATGAACAGACGGAGTCATTTTCAACGGGTGCTTCATTAGAAATGGAAAAGAAGGAATAATCAAAAGGATATTCATTTCCTCAATGGACATTCTTCAGTAACGAAAATGAACGGACGGGGTCATTTTCAACGGGTGCTTCATCAGAAATGGAAATGAATAGAATTAACTTTAGACACATGACAAAACTTGTTGTGGTTTCTGTGCACTAAATTCCATAATTATGTATGCATCCATAATTACATAATTCCTTGCACAGTCCGCACAGTGCATTTCATAATGTGTAGGAGAAGAGAATCAAAAGAACAAACCTGATGATGAATGTGACTAGACCGCCATAGGGTCCTTTTAATTAAATCAAATGAATGATCTCTTTGAATAGACCACTAGGGAGTCTTTTCAGCTATATCATTACATGACATTCCCAACCAGATTTTTGAATCAATCTTTTTAACTAGACCTCTTAAGGGGTCTAATTATGGGATAGTACTTTACAATCCAAGGGTCTTAACTATTACGTAGAAGCCCATTAAGGATTTGAGGTAGTACCTTTGGATATCCTACTATGAATCCCTTATACGAAGATATGGAAGATTCTACGAGGATTTGGATAACGAAAATTTGGATTACACAAAAACATAAAGAAAACACATAAACACATAATTACGTAATTGTTTAATTTGACCTTTAATTTGTTATCTTTGGACACGGGTATTTAAAGCATACCAGGAATCCAATCCGTGGATTTCATTTGGTACTTTAAACATTTTCAAGAATCTATCTATGAAGATAGGAAGATCTTAATAGGAATTCGGCTTTTGTCCTTATTGAATCGTAATGTACGTATTAAAGCATACAAAGAATTCAATTAAGGGCTCCGATGAGCGACAATCATCCACAAGGATCTAATTATGAGGATAGAAAGATTCTATATGGATTTTGGAATTTGTTTAACGAGAGGTGTTTCGAAACCTTGCACTAGACGTGCTTAAGTTGATACACAAGGTAGAAAGCTCATGAAGTTGAGGTGCTAGATATGCCAAGGCGACATATGAAACAGAATTTGGAGGATGAGCAACAACAGGATTTGCAACAGCTTTGCTTTGGATAGCAAAGCGGCACATTTTAACCAAATGTCTCCATCGTTCCCAGTGGGTACATTTGAAACAGGGTACTTGATTCGGATGATGACGGTTGCATAGATTGCACCAAGGAGCGGTTCCCTCAAACGGCTTCATCCCTGAGGCGAGTCATGGTGATAGCTAAATCAACGTTCCTCTGGAGTACGACGCCTATTTGTTGGGCAATTGCAGCACCTGGTTCGGATATTTGAGTGTTGTTGCGATGAAGAGGCATCTTGAAGATAATGGAAGGCATGGGAGGAAGCAAGCAAGATGTTATCGGAAAATCAAAACAGGATCACAACGCATAAAAACTGTGATCATTTGTTTGTTACCTAAGGCAAACAAATGAGATGGTGACTAATCAAAGTAAATGGGTCATATTGATGTATCGCGAAGACATGCTTTAGCCTATAAGTGGACACTCACCCCAAGAGTTCCCAGGTAAAAGTGACTGGTCCGATTATGTGGATTTATACGAACACTCTAGCCTTAGACAGAAAGCTCAGAGTACAGGCATCCACCCTTCCAGATTGCATGTGTTAACATTATAAGACCCAACCTTGATGAGATTTTGAAAACTTTGAAGGTTCAAAACCTTATAATAAATCATCCTAGAACAGATGATTAGTTTTCAAAGCAGATTTGAAATTTGTGTTCTTGTTGTGGTTGTCACCTAAGGATAAGTGACGTTATTGTTTTAAGATCTAAACACAAGAATCTTGTGTTATGGTCCTAGGAAGGTTATAGACTAGGTCAAAGCATTACTAATAACCTAATTCCCTATAACCATGAGCTCTGATACCAACTTTTCTGTCACACCCCGACCGCGTTAAAACAACAAACCGTGGCGGAAACGTCGGGGAGTGTCGTAACAGAATCATTGTTTCACAACACATGGATAAAATTTCTGTTTTATTGAATTAAGTTTATTACATTGTATTGAAACTAGAAACAAACATGAACAAATTAACTTCTATTATTATTAAGTCACTAAGGCCTCGTCCATTCCTATGTGAGCATGCATCAATATCATCATCAATCATCACCAACTATGATACCTGAAACACATGTGAAAATACGTCAGCATAAAAATGCCGGCGAGTACATAGGTTTTATGTGAGTGTCAGATTCATGGCTTGTTTACATTTTGAAATAACTTGAACAACATTGTTAAATGATATTAGAAAACCAGGTTTTGTAAAATGTTTGTATTGTAAATTGAAATAACCAAGTCAAAACAGATTTGTTATAATTTATAAAACCTCGATGCCATGATTCTTATGTAACAACTGTGCTTGTAATCACTATGAACAGTTCTATTATCAATAAAACAATGTTATTTGATTCCAATGTTTGTTTGGTTGTGTTTTACATTTTTCATGTTTTGACTTTTATGTAATTTCAAACTCTACATCGCTTTCTAGGGAGTTATATGCAAACTGATGCATAACGTACTCAGTTTAATGCGACAAATACTCCGGAACATCAACATATACTCAACATACCTTAAATAACCTTTACATAACTTAGAAATAAGTTTAAAGGCTTTGGTATGGCAAAAACAAGTTATTTCGTTTACTGGGCCTAAACTTGACAAACTGCGAAAGTATGCCAATTTGAACTGTAACGAACATTCCGGAACAAGACCATAAGTTAAACATACCATAAATATCCTTTACATAGCTTAGAAATAGGCTTTGAGGGGTTCGGTATGCTAAAATAAACTTTTGTGTCATTCAGGGACTAAAAGCGTCAAAAAGTGCACAAGTTTGCATTTTCGCGCATAACTCACGTTCTGAATACATTCGGACATCCAAAAATTTATGTAAGCACTAAAATATTTTATTTTAGTGTTCGGCATAAGAAAAATCCATTTGTCGCGTCATTTGGATCGTTTTTCGCGCTTATGCGCATTCTGTCGTAATTAAGAGAACATCGCGATCGTACGGCCAAACGAACCGACATCCGAGATATTTTTGAGCACATTTTAAGTTCCCTATACTTTAACTTCATTTTAGAGCTTTGAAATGGGGTTAACGGGCCTTAAACGTGTCAAAAATGGACTGATTGCATTGCAGGGACTGAAATGGTAATTCTGCCAAACTAGGTCCTAGCGCACCGCTACACTTATAACGTAACGGTGCGCTAGCCTGTGCCAGAACAGATAATATCAACCAGTCAGCAGATTATCAGCTGATTAAACCACAACCACAAGTTCCACACTTGACCTTTCAGCACATTAAGGATCATTTTCAGTAACCATAACATTTTGACAAATGTACGCATGAGATTCGAGCACGGTTTTCATGAAATGATCTTAACGGTTACCCGAAATCTATAAATACCCATCACATTTCACTTCATTTCTCACAAGAATCTGATCATTTGTGCTCTAAGTTGAAACCTTTGTTTCATACCTGAGCTATTTTGATCTAGATTAGCATTCGGGGACCCTTCGTAAGTGTTCCTTCGTTCTTTTATTGCTTTTCGAGTCCGAAAGTCAAACTTTGTTTGACTTTCTGCATTGACCAGTCTATGGTCGATGCGAAGTTCGTTCGAACTTCATAACGTGAGTGTTTTCACATCATATACCTGCTATGTTTGTTAGTACATTATAGTACATGATTTCATTACATTTTATGCTAGGTGTGCCCATTGTGTGCATTACTTAGTACATCGTTTTACATTACATTTCATGCTAGGTGTGCCCATTGTGTGCATTACTTAGTACATCGTTTTACATTACATTTCACGCTACGTATGTTCATTTGATTACATACTTAGTGCATCGTTTTCACCTGCTTACATTTTGGTATGACATTTGGTTTGTTTAACATGGAACAATACATTCATTAACAATGATCACGCCGTTCGTTAGTAGGTAGTGGTACCATAGGAATTGACAACTCCCGTTCCGGACATCCCAGGGAAAAGGGATGAAAGGAATGACCGAATTCGATATACATAATTTAGATAAACCTTTAATTTGTTTAAGGGTTTATCGCCACAGTCTCAAGGCTTGGATGTATGCATTATAACAATACCGCATAGATGTTTGTATCAGTATAGCATGCATTTGTTACACAAAACATAACTTTGATTTAAACTATGTTTTACTTCAATACTTTGTTTTTGTGCATTTTACATATGGTTTAGTTGATATATTTCATTTACCATACATGACATCTTGGTTACACATTACATGATCTACATTGAACATAAACATTTTTGACATTGATATACACATTTGGTGGTTTACATTGGACATAGACATTTTGATATGGTTTACACAATAACACTTAACAATTGGTTTGTACATGAACAAGTTACAATGGTGGTTGTTTGGGTAAGTGATTTGAGTAACGAGGCATGTGTAATATGATACACACATGGTGGATACGCCGCTGGTACTTCCTATATATAAGTGTTTGTATAATATTACATAGCGCAACGTTAATTAAATCATTTTAGTATAGACATATTACATTTTATACAAATAACATACTTTTCACAAGACATTGTTTTACATAAACAGTTTGTCTTACACAACTCATTTTACATGTTTATTCATTTAACCATACATTTACTTATACATATCAACTGATTTTATCATTTTTCAAATGATTTACAAGACAAAGCAAATTACAAGGTTCATGACTAAACATTTTTTTAAACACAAGTCATGAATCCTATTTTCACAAAACCTATGTATCTCACAGGCATTTTTATGCTGACGTACCTATTTTCACATGTGTTTTCAGGAGCTTTTCCGTAGGATGTTGATCATGATTCTAGGGCGGACCTGTGCCTTAGAGACTAAAAATGGAGATAGACTTGTTTAATTATGTTATAAACTCTTTTGTTTACTGTTCAAGACAATTTAACACTCTTGTTTAATAAATAAAATACAACTTTGAATGCCATGGTTATGAAACAATTAATTCTGTTACAACACTCCCCGATGTTTCCGCCACGTTTTGTATGTTACACGTGGTCGGGGTGTGACAGAAGAGTTGGTATCAGAGCCAATGGTTATAGGGAATTAGGTTATTAGTAATGCTTTGACCTAGACTATAACTTTTCTAGGACCCTAACACAAATTATCTTGTGTTTAGATCTTAAAACATGTACATCACCTATCCTTAGGTGATTAGCAAAACAAGAACCAAATTTTTCCGAAACGATTTTTGAAAAACAATCTTCTGTTTTTGAAAAATTTATTACAAGGTTTTGAACCCTCTATTGTAAGGTTTTGAACCCTTTCAGTTTGACTAAAATTTTTGGCCTTGTGCCTTCAAATTTTCAAAATCTCGTCAATGTTTTGGGTTATAAATAATGTGAACACGTGCAAACTGGAAGGGTGAATGCCTGTATTCTGAGTTTTCTGTCTAGGCAAGCACTTCGTATACATCTCAACCAGACGCGAGACCAGTTGTGCTTACCTGGGAATTCTTGGGATGAGTGTTCACTTATAGGCGAGCATGTCTTCGTAATACATTATTTTGACCCATTTACTTTGATTAGTCACTGTGTGTCGTTTGTTTGCTTTGTGATACGGGCGAATGACCACCGTCTATGCTGTTTTCAATTCTTTTTTTTTTTATCATCTCATTCTTTTCATCCAATCATCTCACTCATTTCTTTCATGTTTCCTCTTTTAGAATGCCTCCTCGACGCGACAATCTGATTGCGACTGCCGAACTGGCAGAAATTATTGCGGAGCAGATGGCTGCTCAATTTCCAAATCTCTTTGCTTAATGGCACCAAGCCAACAACAACAATAATGCTCCATGCAAATACAAGGATTTCAGCTCGGCTAAACCACTCAAGTTTAGTGGTTCTGAGGGAGCAACAGGGCTTCTTCAGTGGTTTGAGAGCATAGAGAATACTTTCCGCCACGTGCAGTGTCCGGATAATCGCAAAGTCGAGTTTGCTTCGAGCGTATTCCAGAAGAGGGCTTTGACATGGTGGAACGGGGTTATGAGAGATAGGGGTGCTGAGATTGCCTTGGCACAGACATGGGCTGAACTAAGAGCTCTTATGATGAGGGAATTCTGTCCTCGTCATGAGCAGCGAGCTTTAGAGAAGGAATTTGATGATTTGAAGCAGGATAGTGGTGAGCACAGGGCTTATACTGATAGGTTTGAGGAGTTGAGTCTGCTTTACCCAACTATGGTTACCCCACTCGACAAGGCTATCGAAAGGTATATCGACGGCCTACCTGACTCTGTACAAGACATCATTACTGGTAGCAACCCTACCACACTTCGTTAGGCGATTGAGTTATCAGCGACGTTGACTGAGTCGCAGATTCGGAAGGGTAAGTTGCACAGGAAGGGTGACAAGGGCAAGAAACAGTCGGCTGACAAGGGGGATAGCAAGAAGGGTCAAAACAGGAATGGAAAGGACTCTGGTTCTTCGAAGAGGTCAAGGAAGCGTAAGGCTTCCCAAAATTTTGCTATCACTGCCCAAGCTAATCAGGCAGCTCCTAACCAACCCGCGCAGCCTCCGGCAAAGAAGCCCTATTCAGGGAATGCACCTTTGTGTACTAGCTGTGGGAAGTCAGGTCATCTTGCCGATGTTTGTCGGTTTGCTCAGAATCGTGCAGTTCAGAACCCGGCTCAACAAGTTGCTCAGCCTCCTGCTCAGCAACAGGGTCAAGCTGCACGACCACAATACCCACCTGGCGCTTGTTATAATTGTGGGGATCTGACCCATTACAGAAATCGGTGCCCAAGGCTGGCTAACCAGAATCTGAACCAGAATCCGAATCAGGCTCCGGCTCGAGGCCGAGCCTTTAACATGAATGCCCAAGAGGCGCAGGCAGACGATAACGTGGTGAACGGTACGTTCTTTATTAATAATCAGCCTGCATCTGTTCTCTTTGATTCGGGTGCCGATAAGAGTTTTGTGTCATTGTCTTTTGAGCAAATGCTTCGCGTGTCTAGAACGAAACTAGGAAAACCTTTGACAGTAGAAGTTGCTAGTGGTGAACCCATTATTCTTGATTCTGTTCTTCGCAACTGCCAGCTGAACCTTAACGACCATCTTTTTCCTATTGACCTCGCGCCTATGCAACTTGGAAGCTTCGACGTTATTGTGGGAATGGATTGGTTATCCAAGCATCACGCAGAGATAGTTTGTTCTGAGAAGATTGTTCGTGTGCCGCTTTCGACAGGCGAGATTCTGCAGGTTCAAGGTGAGAAGCCTATCGGTGGTCTCAAACTCATGTCTTGTTTTAAAGCTCGGAAGTATCTGCGGAAGAACTATGTGGCTTTCTTAGCACATGTTACAGAAGATAAAGGCAAGGGTAAGTCTATTTCAGATATTCCTGTCGTTCGGGATTATTCTGAAGTGTTCCCTGAAGATTTACCTGGTCTACCTCCAGCACGCCAAGTCGAGTTCCGCATTGATCTCGTACCTGGTGCAAATCCCATTGCCAGAGCTCCATATCGTCTTGCACCATCTGAGATGCAAGAGTTGTCTAAACAGCTTCAGGAGCTCTATGACAAAGGTTTTATACGTCCTAGTTTTTCACCTTGGGGTGCTCCCGTTCTTTTTGTCAAGAAGAAGGATGGATCCTTTAGGATGTGTATCGATTATCGTGAGCTTAACAAGCTTACCATCAAGAATCGATATCCCCTACCTCGCATCGATGATCTCTTTGATCAGTTACAAAGCGCTTCTTATTTTTCGAAGATTGATCTGCGATCTGGATATCATCAACTTCGGGTGCAAGAAGAAGACATTCCGAAGACAGCATTCCGCACTCGTTATGGGCATTATGAATTCACAGTCATGCCATTCGGTTTGACTAATGCTCCTGCTGTTTTCATGGACTTAATGAATAGGGTCTGCAAACCTTATTTGGATCAGTTCGTCATTGTTTTTATTGATGACATCTTGATATACTCTAAGACGCAAGCTGACCACGAGCAACATCTTCGTCTTACTTTGGAACTCCTAAAGAAAGAGCAAATTTTCGCCAAATTCTCCAAGTGCGAATTTTGGCTTAAAGAAGTTCAATTTTTGGGACATATTATAAACGAACAAGGTATTCATGTAGATCCCTCCAAGATCAGTGCGATTAAGGATTGGGATACACCTTCTACTCCTACTGAAGTTCGTTCTTTTCTTGGTCTAGCGGGTTATTATCGCCGCTTCATAGAAAACTTCTCGAAGATTGCAGTTCCTCTAACTGCTCTAACTCAGAAGAAAATGCCCTTTTATTGGGGATACAAACAAGAGGAAGCTTTTCAACACTTGAAGCAGAAGCTTTGCGATGCGCCTGTTCTATCATTGCCTGAGGGTGATGATGATTTTGTCGTGTATTGTGATGCATCGAAATTGGGTCTTGGTTGTGTTCTGATGCAAAGGAACAAAGTCATAGCCTATGCATCGAGGCAGTTGAAGATTCATCAGAAGAACTACACCACTCATGATCTTGAGTTGGGTGCAGTTGTCTTTGCTCTCAAGATCTGGAGACACTATTTGTACGGTACAAAATGTGTGGTTTTCACTGACCACAAAAGTCTTCAGCATATCTTCAACCAGAAAGAACTCAACATGAGACAGCGACGTTGGGTTGAGCTTCTAAACGACTATGATTGCGAAATTCGCTACCATCCTGGTAAGGCGAATGTCGTAGCTGATGCATTGAGTCGTAAGGAACGTACTAAGCTTCATTGTGTACGTGTTCAATCTGTTATTCAAGCTCGATCCGATATTCAAGCACGCATTTCTCAAGCTCAACAATCTTGTGTTTCACAAGGATTGATGGATAAGGAATTTCCTTATCACATAACACCTGCTCTGGAACTGAAGGACAATGGATCATATTACTTCATGGACCGTTTGTGGGTCCCAAGCCAGGATGATCTTCGTGCCTTACTTATGGATGAAGCCCATAAGTCTCGTTATTCTATTCATCCGGGCTCAGATAAAATGTATAAGGACCTTCGTACTCACTATTGGTGGCCTGGTATGAAGAAAGACATTGCCTTATACGTATCAAAATGCCTTACTTGTCTTAAGGTTAAGGCTGAACATCAGCGTCCTTCGGGCTTATTGGTGCAACCAGAGATCCCAGTTTGGAAATGGGAAAACATTACTATGGATCTGGTTACCAAACTTCCACGCACCAAGAAAGGTCATGATGCCATCTGGGTAGTCGTTGATCGTCTTACTAAGTCAGCGCATTTCTTGCCAATCCGTGAGGATTTTCCTGCTGACAGACTTGCTCAAATCTATGTGGATGAAATTGTAGCTCGACATGGTGTTCCGTTGAACATCATTTCTGACAGAGATGCTCGTTTCACTTCTCATTTTTGGAGAACCATGCAATCTGCTATGGGGACCCAACTTAATCTGAGCACAGCTTATCATCCACAAACGGATGGTCAATCTGAGAGAACAATCCAGACTTTGGAGGATATGCTTAGAGCTTGTGTGATCGATTTTGGTGGTAGTTGGGATTCACATCTTAAGTTGATTGAATTCTCCTACAACAACAGTTATCACACCAGCATCAAAATGGCTCCTTTCGAGGCTCTCTATGGTCGAAAATGTCGTTCACCAGTCTGCTGGAATGAGATCGGCGAGGCTCAACTTACTGGACCTGCTCTCATTTTAGAAACTACTGACAAGATCAAGAAAGTGCGTGATAACCTTCAGGCAGCTAGAAGCCGTCAGAAGATTTACGCGGACCCAAAATGCAAGGTCTTGGAATTTCAAGTCGGTGATCGAGTATTACTTAAGGTCTCATCTTGGAAAGGTGTGATCAGATTTGGAAAGAAAGGAAAACTTGCACCTAGATACGTTGGACCATTCAAGATCGTCGAAAGAATCGGAAAGGTAGCCTACAGACTTGAGTTACCTCCTGAACTTGGAAATGTTCATCCAACTTTTCACGTGTCCAATCTCAAGAGGTGTTCAGCTGATGAGAACCTCCACATACCGCTTGACGAAATTCGTGTTGGCAAAACACTGAAATTTGTTGAGAAGCCGGTGGAAATCATGGAACGTGAAGTCAAGTGGCTCAAACGCAAGCGCATTCCTTTGGTCAAAGTTCGCTGGGAAGCTAAACGTGGACCTGAGTTTACTTGGGAACGCGAAGACCAAATGAAGGCGAAATATCCACATCTTTTTCCTCGAGTTTCCTCTAAATAAATTTCGGGACGAAAATGTCCACAAGTAGGGGAGACTGTAACAACTGTGCTTGTAATCACTATGAACAGTTCTATTATCAATAAAACAATGTTATTTGATTCCAATGTTTGTTTGGTTGTGTTTTACATTTTTCATGTTTTGACTTTTATGTAATTTCAAACTCTACATCGCTTTCTAGGGAGTTATACGCAAACTGATGCGTAAACGTACTCAGTTTAATGCGAAAAATACTCCGGAACATCAACATATACTCAACATACCTTAAATAACCTTTACATAACTTAGAAATAAGTTTAAAGGCTTTGGTATGGCAAAAACAAGTTATTTCGTTTACAGGGACTAAACTTGACAAACTGCGAAAGTATGCCAATTTGAACTGTAACGAACATTCCGGAACAAGACCATAAGTTAAACATACCATAAATATCCTTTACATAGCTTAGAAATAGGCTTTGAGGGGTTCGGTATGCTAAAATAAACTTTTGTGTCATTCAGGGACTAAAAGCGTCAAAAAGTGCACAAGTTTGCATTTTCGCGCATAACTCACGTTCTGAATACATTCGGACATCCAAAAATTTATGTAAGCACTAAAATATTTTATTTTAGTGTTCGGCATAAGAAAAATCCATTTGTCGCGTCATTTGGATCGTTTTTCGCGCTTATGCGCATTCCGTCGTAATTAAGCGAACATCGCGATTGTACGGCCAAACGAACCGACATCCGAGATATTTTTGAGCACATTTTAAGTTCCCTATACTTTAACTTCATTTTAGAGCTTTGAAATGGGGTTAACGGGCCTTAAACGTGTCAAAAATGGACTGATTGCATTGCAGGGACTGAAATGGTAATTTTGCCAAACTAGGTCCTAGCGCACCGCTACACTTATAACGTAACGGTGCGCTAGCCTGTGCCAGAACAGATAATATCAACCAGTCAGCAGATTATCAGCTGATTAAACCACAACCACAAGTTCCACACTTGACCTTTCAGCACATTAAGGATCATTTTCAGTAACCATAACATTTTGACAAATGTACGCATGAGATTCGAGCACGGTTTTCATGAAATGATCTTAACGGTTACCCGAAATCTATAAATACCCATCACATTTCACTTCATTTCTCACAAGAATCTGATCATTTGTGCTCTAAGTTGAAACCTTTGTTTCATACCTGAGCTATTTTGATCTAGATTAGCATTCGGGGACCCTTCGTAAGTGTTCCTTCGTTCTTTTATTGCTTTTCGAGTCCGAAAGTCAAACTTTGTTTGACTTTCTGCATTGACCAGTTTATGGTCGATGCGAAGTTCGTTCGAACTTCATAACGTGAGTGTGATCACGATGGTTATAGTCCCTAGCGACTATACCTACTGATTACCACGTTATCTAGGCTCAGTGACGAGCTGTAGTTTCGGGCAGAATACGTATTCTTACGTATTTTGTAACCAAACTACTCTTAGGTATCACAACCGTTTGTTGTGATACCAAACCTGTTTTCTAAACTTAGTTAAGCATGTTTTAACATGCTTAGCTCGTCACTTTTAGTTTAGTGCTTATATAGGGTCGTAAGGTAAGCGATCTAAACAATCGCTTATACTTTCGAACCCGACCCGTTTGGTCAATCATTAGGATCCGACCAAGCACATTAGGTGACCATAGTATATAGGGAATAACCTTACGAGGTTATACCTTATGGTCGCTTCGTTTAAGTAGTTGTATGATAGGTAGTTTATATGCCTTAGGTAAATTACCAAAATACCCCTTTGATGCCAAAATTCATTTTAAACATATGTAACATAACTTTTGACATCTAAACTGATTTGACAACCATATTAGACATGTTAAGGCATATATTACTTGTCATAGGACTAGTTAGGCGGTCCGAACGCGTTCTACGCGAACGACGCGTTAAAGTAGCATAAGCTACTTAAACGGGTCGTAATGGGTCACAAGCACTTAGGTTAGGTTTCATTTAGTATGTAGGCTTTATTAAACCATACTACGTGAGTTCCCATACTCATATGGTTTACGAGCCCTCATCCTATCCGATCTTCCGATTTAGGTCCGGTTTATTAATGTAGTTACCTATATTAGGTGCCGTTTGATATTCCGTGATCTCTAGCATTGCTTGGTGGTTATCTTAGGACTTCTGAGCAATCTCAAGTGAGTACATAGACCCCTCTTTTACTGTTTTCCAAACGTTTTGGGGTGGAACACATGTGCCTACTTGTTACTTTCAAGCTTTCCTGTTTTCACATCATATACCTGCTATGTTTGTTAGTACATTATAGTACATGATTTCATTACATTTTATGCTAGGTGTGCCCATTGTGTGCATTACTTAGTACATCGTTTTACATTACATTTCATGCTAGGTGTGCCCATTGTGTGCATTACTTAGTACATCGTTTTACATTACATTTCACGCTACGTATGTTCATTTGATTACATACTTAGTGCATCGTTTTCACCTGCTTACATTTTGGTATGACATTTGGTTTGTTTAACATGGAACAATACATTCATTAACAATGATCACGCCGTTCGTTAGTAGGTAGTGGTACCATAGGAATTGGCAACTCCCGTTCCGGACATCCCAGGGAAAGGGGATGAAAGGAATGACCGAATTCGATATACATAATTTAGAAAAACCTTTAATTTGTTTAAGGGTTTATCGCCACAGTCTCAAGGCTTGGATGTATGCATTATAACAATACCGCATAGATGTTTGTATCAGTATAGCATGCATTTGTTACACAAAACATAACTTTGATTTAAACTATGTTTTACTTCAATACCTTGTTTTTGTGCATTTTACATATGGTTTAGTTGATATATTTCATTTACCATACATGACATCTTGGTTACACATTACATGATCTACATTGAACAAAAACATTTTTGACATTGATATACACATTTGGTGGTTTACATTGGACATAGACATTTTGATATGGTTTACACAATAACACTTAACAATTAGTTTGTACATGAACAAGTTACATTGGTGGTTGTTTGGGTAAGTGATTTGAGTAACGAGGCGTGTGTAATATGATACACACATGGTGGATACGCCGCTGGTACTTCCTATATATAAGTGTTTGTATAATATTACATAGCGCAACATTAATTAAATCATTTTAGTATAGACATATTACATTTTATACAAATAACATACTTTTCACAAGACATTGTTTTACATAAACAGTTTATCTTACACAACTCATTTTACATGTTTATTCATTTAACCATACATTTACTTATAGATATCAACTGATTTTATCATTTTTCAAATGATTTACAAGACAAAGCAAATTACAAGGTTCATGACTAAACATTTTCTTAAACACAAGTGATGAATCCTATTTTCACAAAACCTAGGTATCTCACAGGCATTTTTATGCTGACGTACCTATTTTCACATGTGTTTCCAGGAGCTTTTCCGTAGGATGTTGATCATGATTCTAGGGCGGACCTGTGCCTTAGAGACTAAAAATGGAGATAGACTTGTTTAATTATGTTATAAACTCTTTTGTTTACTGTTCAAGACAATGTAACACTCTTGTTTAATAAATAAAATACAACTTTGAATGCCATGGTTATGAAACAATTAATTCTGTTACAACACTCCCCGATGTTTCCGCCACGTTTTGTATGTTACACGTGGTCGGGGTGTGACATCTTAACTCCAAAACATTTGTTTAAGTAAACCCAAATTGTAAATCGTTTTTGAAATAAAACTCGAATGTTTTATATTGTTAGAAAAACCTTGTAATATAACCTTGTTTTGATAACCTTGCCCAAGTGATCAAGATAACACAACGATATATAATGTGTTAAAAGCACTTATATATAGGAAGTACCAGCGGCATATCCACCATGCTTTTAGCACATTACACCCGCCCCGTTACCTAATCACTTCCCTAACCCAACGGTTCAAACAGTTTCAAATGGTTCACATCAATCAATCAGTTGCAAACGGTTCACATAAATCAAACAGCTTCAAACGGTTCCAACAGTCCAAATAATTCACATAGATCAAACAGCTTCAAACGGTTCAAACAGTAAAACAATGTGTCCATATGCTGGATGAGCATATGCAACAAAATGTAATATATAAAAATCAATGTGCTAGCATGCTAAGTGAACATACATAGCAAAACATAATGAAATCATGTACTATATATGTACTAATGAACATAGCAGTTATATGATATAAAAGCATGAAAAGCACGAAAATAACAAATAGGCACATGTGTTTAACCCCAAAACAGTTTGAAAAACAGTAAAAGAGGGGACTATGTACTCACTTGAGGATGCTTAGAAGTCTTGAATAACAACCAAGCAAAGCTAGAGGGATCACGGAAAATCAAACGACACCTAATATAGGTAACTACATTAATAACCGGGCCTAAATCGGAAGATCGGTTAGGATGAGGTTTCGTAAACCAAATGAGTGTTGAAACTCATACGATATGGTTTAACAAAACCTACATACTAAGTGCTTACGACCCATTACGACCCATTTAGGAAGCTTACGCTACTTTAACGCGTCGTTCGCGTAAAACACGTTTGGACCGCCTAACTAGTCCTATGACAAGTATTATATGCCTTAACATGTCTAATAATGTTACCTAGTCAGCTTAGATGTAAAAATTTAGATTACATATGCTTAAAATGAATTTATGCGTAAAAAGAGCATTTTGGTCATTTTCCTAAGGCATATAAACTACCTATCATACAACTAACTAAACGAAGTGACCATAAGGTATAACCTCGGAAGGTTATTCACTATACAACTATGGTCACAAAAATATGTTTGGTCGGATCCTAATGATCGACCAAACGGGTCGGGTTTGAAAGTCTAAGCGGTTGTTTAGACCGCTTATCTTACGACTCTATATAAGCACTAAACCTAAAGTGACGAGTTAAACATGTTATAACATGTTTAACGAAGTATGAAAACAAGTTTGATATCAAAACAAACGGTTTTGATACCCAAGAATAGTTTGGTTGCAAAATACGCATAAACGCGTATTTTGACCAAAACTATGACTCGTCACTACGCCTAAACAACATGGTAATCACTAGGTATAGTCACAAGGGACTATAACCATCGTGATTACGCTCACGTTGCGAAGTTCAAACGAACTTCGTGTTGACCAAAGACTGGTCAAAGCAGAAAGTCAAACACTTTTTGACTTTCATGCTTGAAAATGCATAAAAGAATGAAAGAATACTTACAAAAGGTCCAAGCTCGAAGATTTGAACTCAAAATTTCTCAGGTATGAAGCCTCACAAGGAGAGCTTCAACTCAGAGAAGAATATTGAGATTAAATTTGTGAGGAACAAGGGAACTCTAGGTGGGTATTTATAGTAAATCCACAACCGTTAGGATCGTTCCTCGATAAACGAGCTTCAATCTAGACCTTACACATAAGGCACATGGTTTTGGAATACTAGGGGTGCCCAAAACCATCACACGGTATTGAGAAAAGTTACACAAAAGACCCCCAAGTTCAACCTGGTTGTCAAAATGAAGTTTATGCCCAGATGAGGCCGTGGCGTCACGCCACGGCAAAGCCATATGGTGGTGGCGCAGTGCCACCATGTGCCAGCTCCCGGAAAGTTTCAATAATTGACAGGTTTGGTCCCTGCAACACTTTTGAGCCATTTTCGATGCGTTTAACCCTATTAACCCCATTTCTAAGCTATGTAAAGGATATTTAGGGCATATTTAACTTATGATCAAGTTCCGGAATGTCCGTTATCGTTCGATTTGGTATACTTTTGCAGTTTGACGCAAATAGTCCCTGTGATCGAATATACATGATTTCAACACACCAAACCCTCCAAAACTTATTTCTAAGTTATGTAAAGGTTATTTAAGGTATGTTAAGCATATGTCACTGTTTCGGAGTGTTTTTTGCATTAAACTGATTACGTTTACGCATCAGTTCGCATATAACCTTCCAGAAAGCGATTTAAAGCTCGAAATCGAACAAGAATTGATATGTGCCAATGATACACATATTTATACAAATCCCAAGTATGAAACACAATATTTGATTGGTTTGGTATTTGTTTGATGGTCGCAGAGGCACAAAGGTTTGGTTTGGTTCAGATGTTTTGTAACATCTGTTTGGACAGGCACAAAGGATGGTTGTTTCTTTACTTGTGAATGTGATGAACTCATGGGTGTTTTTGAAGTGTACTCATTCCTTTTTACATCAACGGTTTTAAGATACACACACTCCTGAGTGAGATGGTTTGATTTACCACAGATGGTGCAGCTCTTTGAAGGCACAATGATACTTGTTTTGTTAATGTCATAAGCTTTTAAATGAAAACAATCTTTGGTCAAATGATTTTTCTTTTCACAAAAGTCACAAAACAAGTTTTTAATCTTTTCTTTTCTTCTTTTCAGACTCCTTTGCAACAGAGTTTTGAACCACTGTTGGGATGTCCTTAAGAGGAATGACCTTGGCCTTTGGAGCTTTGACACCATCCACAGTGGTGAAATCCATGGGTTTAAACTTTTCAAGGATGTCACACTCATCAGACCATGTGGGTTTGAATTGGTATTTCTCAACTTCCTCAAAATTTGAGGACCCCACAGATCTTTCTAGAGTGATTTTGTTGCCACTTTTGTCAGTTATTTTAACTTCTTGGCCATCCTTGTTGGTGGGTATGATTTCTGTGACACCTGGGTCACTGCGACCATCAAACAAATATCAAACCAATGAAATATTTTATTTCATACTTGGGATTTGTACAAATATGTGTATCATTTGCACATATAAATTCTTGTTCGATTTCGGACTCTAAATCGCTTTCTGGAAGGTTATACGCGCACTGATGCGTAAATATAACCAGTTTAATGCAACGAACACTCCGTAATAGTGAAATAGGCTTCACATACCTTAAATAACCTTTACATAACTTAGAAATAAGTTTTGAAGGCTTTGGTATGACAAAATCAAGTTTAATCGCTTACAGGGACTAAATTCGACAAACTGCGAAAGTATGCCGATTTGAAGTGTAACAGACATTCCGGAACATGACCATGAGTTAAACATACCATAAATATCCTTTACATAGCTTAGAACTAGGCTTTGAGGGGTTCGGTGTGCCAAAATAAACTTTTGGGTCATTCAGGGAGTAAAAGCGTCAAAAAGTGCACAAGTTTGCATTTTCGCGCATAACTTACGTTCTGAATACATCCGGACATCCAAAAATTTATGTAAGCACTAAAATATTTTATTTTAGTGTTTGGCATAAGAAAAATCCATTCGTCGCGCAATTTGGACCGATTTTGCGTCCGTTACGACTTCCGTCGTAATTAACCGAACAACGCAATCGTACGGCCAAATGAACCGACATCCAAGATATTTTTGAGCACATTTTAAGTTCCCTATACTCTAACTTCATTTTAGAGCTTTGAAATGGGGTTAACGGGGTTTAAACGTGTCAAAAATGCATCGAAAACCAAGTTTGGAGCTGCAGGGACCAAAACTGTCATTTCAGCAAAGTTGATGGCTTACGGACCGTAAGCCCTCACCCTTACGGTCCGTAAGGACCTCCCAGAACCACAGAATGTGGTTAACAGCTGGTTACAGCTGTTAAGCACCCATAAACCCAATTCCACATGTTGATACATGATCATGGGGGGCCATTTTGAAGTACCTTAGTGTTACAACAAGTGTAGGGATGAGATTGAATCACGTTTTACGATAAACGATCTTAACGGTTCAAGGAATTCTATAAATACCCCCAAGTTCCCAACTCAAAACCCACTTGAATTCTGAGTTTTTTCTCTAAGTGGTTGTGTTTATACACTTCCTACCTGAGATTACTTGGAAGATCAAACTTGCGGGGACCCTTTGTAAGTGTTCCTTCGTTCTTTTATGCGTTTTTATCGCTTTTCGAGTCCGAAAGTCAAACTATGTTTGACTTTCTGCATTGACCAGTTTATGGTCAACGCGAAGTTCGTTTGAACTTCATAACGTGAGCGTAATCACGATGGTCATAGTCCCTAGTGACTATATCTACTGATTACCACGTTATCTAGGCTCAGTGACGAGTCGTAGTTTCGGCCAAAATGCGCATTCTTGCGTATTTTGTAACCAAACTACTCTTAGGTATCAAAACCGTTTGTTTTTATACCAAACTTGTTTTCTAACTTAGTTAAGCATGTTTTAACATGCTTAGCTCGTCCCTTTTAGTTTAGTGCTTATATAGGGTCGTAAGGTAAACGATCTAATCAATCGCTTATACTTTCGAACCCGACCCGTTTGGTCGATCATTAGGATCCGACCAAACACATTAGGTGACCATAGATGTATAGGGAATAACCTTCCGAGGTTATACCTTATGGTCACGACGTTTAGTTAGTTGTATGATAGGTAGTTTATATGCCTTAGGTAAATTACCAAAATGCCCTTTTTACGCCAAAATTCATTTTAAGCATATGTAACATAACTTTTGGTATCTAAACTGATTTGGAAACAATATTAGACATGTTAAGGCATATTTTACTTATCATAGGACTAGTTAGGCATTCCGAACGCGTTTCACGCGAATGACGCGTTAAAGTAGCATAAGCTACCTAAACGGGTCGTAATGGGTCGTAAGCACTTAGGTTAGGTTTCATTGTAGTATGTAGGCTTTGTTAAAACCATATTACATGAGTTCCCATACTCATTTGGTTTACGATCCCTCTTTCTATCCGATCCTACGGTATAGGTCCGGTATATTAACATAGTTACCTATATTAGGTACCGTTTGATTTCCGTGATCTCTAGCATTGTTTGGTTGTTACTTAAGGATTACTAAGCAATCTCAAGTGAGTACATAGTCCCCTCTTTTACTGTTTTTCAAACGTTTTGGGGTGAAACACATGTGCCTACTTGTTACTTTCGTGCTTTCCATGTTTTCATATCATATACTTGCTATGTTCATTAGTACGCTATTAGTACATGATTTCATTACATTTTATGCTATGTATGTCCATTGTGTGCATACTTAGTACATTTGTTATTCATCACATGCTTACAATTTGGTATGACATTTGGTTTGTTTAAATGGGACAAAAATACATTCATTAACATTAGCTACGCCATTCGTTAGTAGGTAGTGGTACCATAGGAATTGACAACTCCCGTTCCTGACATCCTAGGTATGTTTGGATGGAAGGAATGACCGAATTCGATAAACATAACACAAATAGACCTTTAAATTCGTTTAGGGGTTTATCGCCACAGTCACAAGGCTTGGATGTATGCATTTTCACAATACCGCATAGATGTTTATATCAGTATAGCATGCATTTGTTCCACAAAACATAACTTTGATTTAAACCATGTTTTACTTCAATACCTTGTTTTTGTGCATTTTACATATGGTTTAGTTGATATATTTCACTTACCATACACGATATTTTGGATACACATTACATGATTTGCATTAAACATAAACATTTTGACATTGATATACACAATTCATGATTTACATTAGACACAAACATTTTGACATTGATATACACAATTCATGATTTACATTAGACATAAACATTTTGACATTGATATACACAATTCATGATTTACATTAGACATAAACATTTTGACATTGATATACACAATTCATGATTTACATTAGACATAAACATTTTGACATTGATATACACAATTCATGATTTATATTAGACATAAACATTTTGACATTGATATACACAATTCTTGATTTACATTAGACATAGATATTAGACATGGTTTTCACACAAACATTTTGACATTTGATTATACATAAACATTTTACTTTGGTGGTTTGGTTTGAGTAAGTGATTTAAGTAACGAGGCGTGTGTAATATGATACAAGCATGGTGGATACGCCGCTGGTACTTCCTATATATAAGTGCTTGTATGGTATTACATATCGTAGCGTTATTTGAATTATTTCAATTTAGACATATAACATTTTATACAAATAACATACTTTTCACAATACATTGTTTTACAAACAACTTATCTGATATCAACTCATTTTACTTGGTTATTTACTTAACCACGTATTATTCTTTTATACATATATATCATTTGGTTTATTTATCACTTTTCAAATGATTTACAAGACAAAGCAAATTACAAGGTTCATGACTAAACATTTTCATAAACATAAGTCATGAATTCTATTTTCACAAAACCTATGTATCTCACAGACATTTTTATGCTGACGTACCTATTTTCACATGTGTTTCAGGATATGATGCTTAGGATTTATCAAGATACACTTAGGCGGACTTGGGCCTTAGCGACAATAAAAGATGTAAGACTAGTTATTTATGTTATGTTTCTTTGATTGTCAAGACATTGTAACTCTTTTAATCAATAAAACAATATTTCAGTTTCCATGTGTTATGAAACAATGATTCTGTTACAACACTCCCCGACGTTTCCGCCACGTTTTGTTGTTTTACGTAGTCGGGGTGTGACAGAAAAGTTGGTATCAGAGCCCATGGTTATAGGGAATTAGGTTATTAGTAATGCTTTGACCTAGTCTATAACCTTCCTAGGACCCTAACGCGAGTTTATTTGCGTTTAGACATAAAACAATACCGTCACCTATCCTTAAGTGACAACCGCAACAAGAACATAAATTTCAAGACCACTTTGAAAACTAATCATCTGTTCTAGGATGATTGATTACTAGGTTTTGAACCCTCTGTTATAAGGTTTTGAACCCCTTTGAATTTTCAAAACCTCGTCAAAGTTTGGGTCTTATAGTGTGAACACGTGCAATCTGGAAGAGTGGATGCCTGTACTCTGAGTTTTCTGTCTAAGGCTAGAGTGTTCGTACAAATCCACATAATCGGACCAGTCACTCTTACCTGGGAACTCTTGGGGTGAGTGTCCACTTATAGGCTAAAGCATGTCTTCGCGATACATTAATATGACCCGCTTACTTTGATTAGTCACCGTCTCATTTGTTTGCCTTAGGTAACAAACAAATGATCACAATTTCTATGCGTTGTCACTTCATTTGTTTCCTCCTATATCTTTCTTTTCCTCCAGAATGTCTCTTCATCGCAACGATGCTCAGATATTCGAGCAGACTGCCAAATTTGCCCAGCGAATAGTCGAAGTAATCCTGAAGACTGTTGAATTAGGCATTGCCATGTCTCGTCTCAACAATGAAGCCACTCAAGAGCCACCAAAGGAAGCAGAAGTCAAGCCAGCACCACCAGCCAAGAAACCAATCAAGGAATCAAAGACCATGGATGAACAGACTGGATCCCCTAAGAAGTCAAAGAAGCGAAAGGCTTCTCAGAACTTCGCCGTGGTCGCTCACAATGGTCAAGCCATCCCCAACCAACCAGCTCAACCCCCTGCTAGGAAGCCATACAATGGAACTGCACCCTTGTGCAACCAATGTAACCTTCATCATTATACTAGTGTGAAGTGCCGCAAATGCCAAATTTGTGGACTTATAGGTCATACAGCAAGGGTTTGCTCAACTGCAGCTGTACCAAATCAAGCAAGACCCATCCGGGTGGCAACACCACCTGCTAAGAAGCAATACAAGGGAACGGCACCAATATGCGACAAATGTAAAGGGCATCACCAAGCTCACTTACAATGTCGTCTGTGTGTATCATGTGGGCGAGTTGGTCACCTGGCAAGTGCTTGTCGATGTAACCCAAACCAAGGTGGTCCAAATCAACCACAAGCCAATCCTGCTCAAGCTCGCTTCCCGCCTGGATCGTGCTACAACTGTGGCAAGATGGGTCATTTCGTGAATAAATGCCCGAAGCTTGCTAAGGCTAATCCAACCCACGGATGAGCAGTTGGCTGATTAGAAGATGTTGTTGTCTTATGCTTTTGTTTCTTCTATTTTCTTGTAATGTGAAACAAACTGTTTTGTTTATAAATAAATTGTTGTTCACAATTCTGATATACAAGTGTAGTTACATGAGTATATGGAAATTCTCTATAATACCTGTATTAAGGAACTATGTTCCTTACAAACTACTCTTGTGATTCTCTCTTTCAAATAATCGCTCATGATTTCCTCAAAAATTTTAAGTACTCGTTTCACTCTAAGAAACAAAGTACATAAAATAAAGTGACATTATGAGTGATCGTGCTTCTGCACATCTGTGCCTTTGAATCCTTGGTTAGATAACTAAGGGTATTTTCAAATCTCATACCCATTACGTTTTGATTTTTCAACATACACAGTACAAGTATTTCAAAAAAAAAAACAATCTTCATGATCTCAAAACATTTCAAATAGTCTGAAAACAATATTAACACAGTACATTTTCTTATCAAGTGCATGATTTCGAAAAGCATTTTCATATTTTCAGAAACCTCATACAAAATTTCAAAAATTTCATCTCGCATGATTTTAAAGCACTTTATAAATATACCTACCTAGTACACCTACTTTATGATTTCAAAAGTATTATACATAAGGTTTCAAAAACATTGAACACATTTTTTTTTAAAAAGAACCCCACGCATAGTTTTCAAAAATATTTACCTCATACATTGACTTAACCTTCAAATTTCGCTTCATATGTCGCCTTGGCATATCTAGCATCTCAACTTCATAAGTATTTTTACTTCATGTTTTGACTTAAGCACATCCAGTGCAAGGTTTCAAAACATCTTCAACTTCTAAAATCAATATGGGATCTTTTTATCTTCACAATTAGACCCTTGTGGATGGTTATCATTCAAATCAGAATCCTTAATTGGATTCCTTGTGTACCTTAATTCGAACATTTCGGTTCCTAATAATCGAAATCGAATTTTCCCTTTAAAAGATCTTTCTATCTTTATAGTTAGATTCTTAGAAATATTTAAAGCACCAATCAAAATCCACTGATTGGATACCTGGTGTGCTCTGAATACATGTGCACAGTTAGCAGAACAAATTAACAAAATGATAACAAATCTAGAATCAAGTTAAACAATTATGTGATTATGTGTTTATGCATTTTGTGTTTTCTTTTATGCTTTTTTGTGTTTTTGTATACTCTGGATATTCGTTATCCAAATCCTCGTAGAACCTTTCGTATCTTCATATGAGGGATTCGTAGAGGGATATTCAAAAAGGTACTACCCTAAATCCTTATTGGGCTTCTACGTGTTAGTTAAGACCCTTGGATTATATAGTACCACTCCATGATTCATAAGAGACCCTCCTAGTGGTCTAGTAAAAAAGATTGAATCAGAATCTGGTTAAAAATGACATGCGCTGATGTAGCTAAATAGACTCCTTGGTAGTCTATTTAAATCATTTATTGATTTAATTAAAAGGACCCTATGGTGGTCTAGTCACAATCATCACAAGCTCGTTCATTGCTTTCTTCCCCTACACATTATAAGATGCACTACGTGACTATGCAAGGAATTACGTAATTATGGATGCATACATAATTGCGAAGTTCAGTGCACGGAAACCTCGGTAAGACTTATTATGTGTAAGAACCGATAGTGACAACCATAACGAAATGTGAACAATGTAATAGAGGTACGGTGGACGCACCAATGACGCTTTATATACTTGTATATAAGTGTCCCTCTCACATTGTAAGCATGATGTTATTGTAAAGTAACTAGAAGTTTAGGACTCTAACCAGTGTTGGTTGATCTTTTCAACTTCATGTTTCAAGCTCTCACAAGTTTCCTCTGAATAAATTTCGGGACGAAATTTCCTAAAGTAGGGGAGACTGTGACACCTGGGTCACTGCGACCATCAAACAAATATCAAACCAATGAAATATTTTATTTCATACTTGGGATTTGTACAAATATGTGTATCATTTGCACATATAAATTCTTGTTCGATTTCGGACTCTAAATCGCTTTCTAGAAGGTTATACGCGCACTGATGCGTAAATATAACCAGTTTAATGCAACGAACACTCCGGAATAGTGAAATAGGCTTCACATACCTTAAATAACCTTTACATAACTTAGAAATAAGTTTTGAAGGCTTTGGTATGACAAAATCAAGTTTAATCGCTTACAGGGACTAAATTCGACAAACTGCGAAAGTATGCCGATTTGAAGTGTAACAGACATTCCGGAACATGATCATGAGTTAAACATACCATAAATATCCTTTACATAGCTTATAAATAGTCTTTGAGGGGTTCGGTGTGCCAAAATAAACTTTTGGGTCATTCAGGGACTAAAAACGTCAAAAATGCACAAGTTTGCATTTTCGCGCATAACTTACGTCCTGAATACATCCGGACATCCAAAAATTTATGTAAGCACTAAAATATTTTATTTTAGTGTTTGGCATAAGAAAAATCCATTCGTCGCGCAATTTGGACCGATTTTGCGTCCGTTACGACTTCCATCGTAATTAACCGAACAACGCAATCGTACGGCCAAACGAACCGACATCCAAGACATTTTTGAGCACATTTTAAGTTCCCTATACTTTAACTTCATTTTAGAGCTTTTAAATGGGGTTAACGGGGCTTAAACGTGTCAAAAATGCATCGAAAACCAAGTTTGGAGCTGCAGGGACCAAAACTATCATTTCAGCAAAGTTGATGGCTTACGGACCGTAAGCCCTCACCCTTACGGTCCGTAAGGACCTCCCAGAACCTCAGAATGTGGTTAACAGCTGGTTACAGCTGTTAAGCACCCATAAACCCAATTCCACATGTTGATACCTGATCATGGGGGGCCATTTTGATGTACCGGGTGTTACAACAAGTGTAGGGATGAGATTGAATGACGTTTTACGATAAACGATCTTAACGGTTCCAGGAATCCTATAAATACCCTCAAGTTCCCAACTCAAAACCCACTTGAATTCTGAGTTTTTTCTCTAAGTGGTTGTGTTTATACACTTCCTACCTGAGATTACTTGGAAGATCAAACTTGCGGGGACCCTTTGTAAGTGTTCCTTCGTTCTTTTATTCGTTTTTATCGCTTTTTGAGTCCGAAAGTCAAACTATGTTTGACTTTCCGCATTGACCAGTTTATGGTCAACGCGAAGTTCGTTTGAACTTCATAACGTGAGCGTAATCACGATGGTCATAGTCCCTAGTGACTATACCTACTGATTACCACGTTATCTAGGCTCAGTGACGAGTCGTAGTTTCGGCCAACGTGCACATTCTTGCGTATTTTGTAACCAAACTACTCTTAGGTATCAAAACCGTTTGTTTTGATACCAAACTTGTTTTCTAACTTAGCTAAGCATGTTTTAACATGCTTAGCTCGTCACTTTTAGTTTAGTGCTTATATAGGGTCGTAAGGTAAGCGATCTTATCAATCGCTTATACTTTCAAACCCGACCCGTTTGGTCGATCATTAGTGTCACACCCCGACCACGTAGAACATACAAAACGTGGCGGAAACGTCGGGGAGTGTTGTAACAGAATTAATCGTTTCAAATCCATGGCAATTAAAGTTTCGTTTTATTAATCAAACATGAGAGTTTACATTGTTTAAACAAGAAACAAAGAGTACATAACATAAATTAACTTGTTTTTGTCTCGTTTTAAGTCACTAAGGCACAGGTTCGCCTAGGTATGTCTTGATAAGTCCTATACATCAACACCTGAAAACACATGTGAAAATAGGTACGTCAGCATAAAAATGCCTGTGAGATACATAGGTTTTGTGAAAATAGGATTCATGACTTATGTTTGAGAAAATGTTTAGTCATGAACCTTGTAATTTGCTTTGTCTTGTAAATCATTTGAAAAACAATAAGTTCCGATGATACGTATAAATAAGAGAATAATTCATGGTTAAATGGATAACCATGTAAAAATGAGTTTGTATAAGTTAAGTTGTTTGTAAAACAATGTATTGTGAAAAGTATGTTATTTGTATAAAATGTTATATGTCATAAACTGAAATGATTCAAATAATGCTACGATATGTAATACCATACAAACCCTTATATATAGGAAGTACCAGCGGCGTATCCACCATGCTTGTATCATATTACACACGCCTCGTTAATTAATCACTTACTCAAAACAAACCAACAATGTAATAAGTCTATGTTTAAACCAATAGTCAAATATCCTTGTATAAACCGTGTCAAATGTTTATAGTCCAAAATTAGTCAAGTAATGTGTAACCAAAATGATATGTATGGTAAGTAAAATAAGACTACTTAAACCATAAGTAAAAAAATGTACAAAAACAAAGTATTGAAGTAAAACTTGGTTTAAATCAAAGCTATGTTTTGTGTAGTAAATGCATGCTATACTGATATAAACATTTATGTGGTATTGTGAAAATTCATACATCCAAGCCTTGCGACAGTCGGATAACTATGTAAAAATGAGTTATCAAAAGAATATGTATTCGGATTCGGTCATTCCTTACGTCCAAACAAACCCGAGATTTCAGGAATGGGATTTGTCAAGTCCTATGGTACCAGTACTTACTACCGAGCGGCATGATCGGTGTTAATGAATGTATAGTATAGTTTAAACAAACCAAATGTCATACCAAAATGTAAGCATATGATGAATAAGAAATGTACTAAGTATGCAACAAATAGACATACGTAGCATGTGACCTGTACTAAGTATGCAACAATAGACATACGTAGCATGTGACCTGTACTAGGTATGCAACAATAGACATACGTAGCATGTGACCTGTACTAAGTATGCAACAATAGACATACGTAGCATGAAATGTAATGTAAAACGATGTACTAAGTAATGCACACAATGGGCACACCTAGCATGAAATGTAATGTAAAACGATGTACTAAGTAATGCACACAATGGGCACACCTAGCATGAAATGTAATGAAATCATGTACTATAATGTACTAACAAACATAGCATGTATATGATGTGAAAACAGGAAAGCTTGAAAGTAACAAGTAGGCACATGTGTTCCACCCCAAAACGTTTGGAAAACTGTAAAAGAGGGGTCTATGTACTCACTTGAGAATGCTCAGTAGTCCTTGAGTGACAACCAAACAATGCTAGAGATCACGGATATCAAACGGCACCTAATATAGGTAACTATGTTAATAAACCGGACCTAAACCGGAGGATCGGATAGGATGAGGGTTTGTAAACCAAACGAGTATGGAGACTCGTGTAGTATGGTTTAACAAAGCCTACATACTAAATGAAACTTAACCTAATAGCTTATGACCCATTACGACCCGTTTAGGTAGCTTATGCTACTTTAACGCGTCGTTCGCGTGAAACGCGTTCGGACCGCCTAACTAGTCCTATGACAAGTGTTATATGCCTAAACATGTTACATAATCAGTTATGTGACAAAAGTTTAGGTTACATATGCTTAATTACCAATTATACATGAAAAGGGTATTCTGGTAATTTACCTAAGGCATATATACTACCTATCATACAACTACTTAAACGTCGTGACCATAAGGTATAACCTCGGAAGGTTATTCCCTATATACTATGGTCACCTAATGTATTTGGTCGGATCCTAATGATCGACCAAACTGGGTGGGGTTTGAAGGTATAAGAGATTTATTAGATCGCTTACCCTTACGACCCTAGACAACGTGGTAATCAGTAGGCATAGTCCCAAAGGACTATAACCAACGTGATTACACTCACGTTGCGAAGTTCAAACAAACTTCGCATTGACCATAAACTGGTCAATGCAGAAAGTCAAACAAAGTTTGACTTTCAGACTTGAAAAGACTCGAAAAGAAATAAAAGAACGACAGAATACTTACGAAGGGTCCCCGAATGCTAATCTCGATCCAAGAACTCAGGTATGAAACAATGGTTTCAACTTAGAGCTCTCAAATCCAGATTCTTGTGAGAAATGAGGTTGGGGTGGATGGGTATTTATAGGAATACCCGAACCGTTAGGATCGCTTGTCGAATATCGTGCCTTAATCGCATCCGTACAAGTGTCGGAAAGTTATGGTGGCTAAAAATGGTTCTTATCAGCTGACTAAGCATGTGTGAGTGTGTGGGTGTGGATTAAACAGCTGGATCTGCTGTTAAATGCAGTTAATCTGGTCCAGAAGGCGGACGCGGCCCGCTTCAGGATGTGCAGAAACTCAGGCGGGCCGCCTGGTCATGTCAGATCAGAACAAAGTTTCAGAAATGACAGTTTCAGTCCCTGCACGTGTTTAAGCCCATTTCCGGCACTTCTAAGGCCCGTAAAGCCAACTTTAAGGCCCTAAAATGATGCCTAAACATTGTGGACATGAAACATGCTCAAAAATATGTCGGATGTCAGTTCGTTTGGCCGTACGATCGTGATGTTCGCTTAATTACGACGGAATGCGCATAAGCGCGAAAAACGATCCAAATGACGAAACGAATGGATTTTTCTTATGCCAAAAACTAAAATAAAATATTTTAGTGCTTACATAAATTTTTGGATGTCCGGATATTCAGAACGTAAGTTATGCGCGAAAATGCAAACTTGTGCACTTTTTGACGCTTTTAGTCCCTGAATGACACAAAAGTTTATTTTAGCACACCGAACCCCTAAAAGCCTATTTCTAAGCTATGTAAAGGATATTTATGGTGTGTTTAACTTATGGTCATGTTCCGGAATGTCTGTTACAGTTCAAATTGGCATACTTTCGCAGTTTGTCAACTTTAGTCCCTGTAAGCGATTTAACTTGATTTTGCCATACCAAAGCCTTCAAAACTTATTTCTAAGTTAAGTAAAGGTTATTTAAGGTATGTTAAGCCTATTTCACTATTCCGGAGTGTTCGTTGCATTAAACTGGTTATATTTACGCATCAGTGCGTGTATAACCTTCCAGAAAGCGATTTAGAGCTTGAAATCGAATAAGAGTTGATATTTGCAATCGATACACATATTTTTACAAATCCCAAGTATGAAATACAATATTTCATTGGTTTGGCATTTGTTTGATAGTTGAAGTGACACAGGTGTCACAGTCTCCCCTACTTTAGGAAATTTCGTCCCGAAATTTATTCGTAGGAGTCTATTTGTGACTTTGTGTTAAATAACCATCTAAGATAAGCAAGGCATAATCCTGTTATTTCTCTTTAACGGACATTTTTCAAAAATGAAAAATGAACGGAGTTATTTTCAACAGGCATTCTTTAGAAATGAAAATGAACGAAATTAGTCATTTTCCACCACTTCTTCAGAACCGAAAATGAACGAAATGAGTCATTTTCCACCACTTCTTCAGAACCGAAAATGAACGAAATGAGTCATTTTCCACCACTTCTTCAGAACCGAAAATGAACGAAATGAGTCATTTTCCACCACTTCTTCAGAACCGAAAATGAACAAAATGAGTCATTTTCCACCATTTCTTCAGAACCGAAAATGAACGAAATGAGTCATTTTCCACCACTTCTTCAGAACCGAAAATGAACGAAATGAGTCATTTTCACCACTTCTTCAGAACCGAAAATGAACAAAATGAGTCATTTTCCACCATTTCTTCAGAACCGAAAATGAACGAAATGAGTCATTTTCCACCACTTCTTCAGAACCGAAAATGAACGAAATGAGTCATTTTCCACCACTTCTTCAGATAGAAACGAAAATGAACGGAACGAACTCTAGACACATGACAAAAACTCACTGTGGTTTCCGTGCACGGAATTTCATAATTACGTATGCATCCGTAATTACGCAATTCCTTGCATAGTCCGCACAATTTGTTTGTAATGTGAAGGGGAGGAAAAATCAAACCTGTGATGAGTGTGACTAGACTACCATAGGGTCCTTTTAATTAGATCGACAACGGATCCTTTTTAATTAGGCCACCAAGGAGTCCTTTCAGCTATATCATCACATGATATTCCTAACCAGATTTTTGGATCAATCTGTTTACCTAGACCACTCAGGGGTCTAATTATGGAATGGTACAATATAATCCAAGGGTCTTTACTATTACGTACAAGCCCATTGAGGATTTAATATAGCACCTTTGGATATCCTACTATGAATCCCTTATACGAAGATATGAAAGATTCTACGAGGATTTGGATAACAAAAACTTGGATTACACAAAAACATAAAAGAAAACACATAAGCACATAATCACATAGTTGTTTAACTTGGTTATTAATTCGTTATCTTTGGACGCGGATACTTAAAGCACACCAGGAATCCAATTCGTGGATTTCATTTGGCACTTTAATCATTTCAAGAATCCATCCATGAAGATAGGATGATCTACCAAAAATTCAATTTTCGTTTTCAGGAAAACGCAATATTCGAATTAAGGTACACAATAATTTAGGACATACGGAAATACCCTTGGGTACCCTATTAAGAATTTATAGTGGTACTTGGGGTATTCGTACAGAATTATAACTTGCACCTTGTACTTCGTTTCTTTGCAAGAGACGGGTACTTAGGATCTTTGTGTAAAACGCAAGAGATTGTAAAATGGAAGAATTTTGGGGGTAGTTTGCTTTTCAAGGAATACGATTCCTTGATTGTCGGTATTGTAGGGGATATGTTGTTTATGCATACAACCACATAAATACATTGTAATGTAAAAAAAAAATATTTATAAACAATGTTAACAACTGTTTCATGGACCTTGACAACAAAAGAAAATAATACATAATATGTGATTATTTCTAAAGAGTGTTGTCTTCTAGTCGGCCAGATGCTCATCTCTGTGCTGGATTAGCATTAGCACGCTTTGGGCAATTTCTTCGGAAATGTCCCATCTCGCCACACTTGTAGCAAGAACCTGGTGGAAAGCGAGCTCGAGCAGGTTTGTTGTCAGCTTGATTTGGTGCAACTGCTGCTACGCAAACTTTTGCTGTATGACCTTTACGTCCACAAATTTGGCATTCGCGGCACTTCACATTAACATGATGATAAAGGTTACATCGGTTGCACAAAGGTGAAGTTCCATTGTATGGCTTCCTAGTACGGGGTTGAGCTGGTTGTTTGGGGACGGCTTGACCATTGTGAGTAACCATGGCGAAGTTCTGAGAAGCCTTTTGCTTCTTTGACCTCTCAAGGGATCCAGTCTGTTCATCCATGGTCTTTGATTCCTCGAGCGGTTTCTTGTCACCCTTTCGGAAAAGCTTACGTTTCCTGATCTGAGATTCAGTCAAAGTTGCAAATAGCTCAATGGCCTGCCTAACCGTAGTGGGGTTACTACCGGTAACAATGTCCTGAACTGAGTCAGGGAGACCATCAATGTATTTTTCGATCGCCTTATCCAAAGGCGTAACCATGGTAGGACACAACAGGCTCAGCTCCTCATATCGATCAGTGTATGCTCGATGTTCACCGCTGTCTTGCTTAAGATCGTCAAATTCCCTTTCCAAGGCCCTGATCTCGTGACAAGGACAGAATTCCTTCATCATCAGTGCTCTAAGTTCTTCCCATGTTTGAGCCAGTGCCACTTCGGCACCCCTATCTCTCACCACACCGTTCCACCACGTCAAAGCTCGTTTCTCAAAGACACTAGATGCGAAATCTACCTTTCGCTCGTTTGGACATTGAACATGCCTGAAAGTGCTCTCTAGACTCTCGAACCATTGCAGAAGTGAAGTCGCTCCTTGAGACCCAGAAAACTTTGATGGCTTGGCCGAGTTGAACGTCTTGAAGCTTCAGAGAGCATTATTGTTGTTGATAGCTTGGTGACATTGGGCAACGATGGTCGGGATTACAGCAGTTATTTGCTGTGTAATGACAGCTGCCAGATCGTCAATAGATACCGGATTTTCGCGTCGTGGAGGCATTCTAAAAGAGGAGAACATGAAAGGAAACGAGTGAGAGAATTAGACGAAAAGAATGAGATGAACAAATCTGATGAAAGCAAGGATAGTGGTCATTTGTTTGTTACTACAAAGCAACAAACGACCCTGGTGATTAATCAAAGTAAATAGGTCAAAAATAATGTATCGCGAAGACATGCTCGCCTATAAGTGAACACTCATCCCAAGAATTCCCAGGTAAGCACAACTGGTCTCGCGTCTGATGAGATGTATACGAAGTGCTTGCCTAGACAGAAAACCTAGAATACAGGCATCCACCCTTCCAGTTTGCACGTGTTCACATTATTTAAAACCCAAAACCTTGACGAGATTTTGAAAATTCAAAGGGGTTCAAAACCATATAACAGAGGGTTCAAAACCTTACAATAGAGGGTTCAAAACCTAGTAATCAATCATCCTAGAACAGATGATTAGTCTTCAAAGCGGTTTTGAAATTTATGTTCTTGTTGTGGTAGTCGCCTAAGGATAGGTAACGGTATTGTTTTATGACTAAACGCAACTAAACTCGCGTTAGGGTCCTAAGAAGGTTATAGACTAGGTCAAAGCATTACTAATAACCTAATTCCCTATAACCATTGGCTCTGATACCATCTTTTCTGTCACACCCCGACCACGTAGAACATACAAAACGTGGCGGAAACGTCGGGGAGTGTTGTAACAGAATTAATCGTTTCAAATCCATGGCAATTAAAGTTTCGTTTTATTAATCAAACATGAGAGTTTACATTGTTTAAACAAGAAACAAAGAGTACATAACATAAATTAACTAGTTTTTGTCTCGTTTTAAGTCACTAAGGCACAGGTTCGCCTAGGTATGTCTTGATAAGTCCTATACATCAACACCTGAAAACACATGTGAAAATAGGTACGTCAGCATAAAAATGCCTGTGAGATACATAGGTTTTGTGAAAATAGGATTCATGACTTATGTTTGAGAAAATGTTTAGTCATGAACCTTGTAATTTGCTTTGTCTTGTAAATCATTTGAAAAACAATAAGTTCCGATGATACGTATAAATAAGAGAATAATTCATGGTTAAATGGATAACCATGTAAAAATGAGTTTGTATAAGTTAAGTTGTTTGTAAAACAATGTATTGTGAAAAGTATGTTATTTGTATAAAATGTTATATGTCATAAACTGAAATGATTCAAATAACGCTACGATATGTAATACCATACAAACACTTATATATAGGAAGTACCAGCGGTGTATCCACCATGCTTGTATCATATTACACACGCCTCGTTAATTAATCATTTACTCAAAACAAACCAACAATGTAATAAGTCTATGTTTAAACCAATAGTCAAAAATCCTTGTATAAACCGTGTCAAATGTTTATAGTCCAAAATTAGTCAAGTAATGTGTAACCAAAATGATATGTATGGTAAGTAAAATAAGACTACTTAAACCATAAGTAAAAAAATGTACAAAAACAAAGTATTGAAGTAAAACTTGGTTTAAATCAAAGCTATGTTTTGTGTAGTAAATGCATGCTATACTGATATAAACATTTATGTGGTATTGTGAAAATTCATACATCCAAGCCTTGCGACAGTCGGATAACTATGTAAAAATGAGTTATCAAAAGAATATGTATTCGGATTCGGTCATTCCTTACATCCAAACAAACCCGAGATTTCAGGAATGGGATTTGTCAAGTCCTATGGTACCAGTACTTACTACCGAGCGGCATGATCGGTGTTAATGAATGTATAGTATAGTTTAAACAAACCAAATGTCATACCAAAATGTAAGCATATGATGAATAAGAAATGTACTAAGTATGCAACAAATAGACATACGTAGCATGTGACCTGTACTAAGTATGCAACAAATAGACATACGTAGCATGTGACCTGTACTAAGTATGCAACAATAGACATACGTAGCATGTGACCTGTACTAGGTATGCAACAATAGACATACGTAGCATGTGACCTGTACTACGTATGCAACAATAGACATACGTAGCATGAAATGTAATGTAAAACGATGTACTAAGTAATGCACACAATGGGCACACCTAGCATGAAATGTAATGTAAAACGATGTACTAAGTAATGCACACAATGGGCACACCTAGCATGAAATGTAATGTAAAACGATGTACTAAGTAATGCACACAATGGGCACACCTAGCATGAAATGTAATGAAATCATGTACTATAATGTACTAACAAACATAGCATGTATATGATGTGAAAACAGGAAAGCTTGAAAGTAACAAGTAGGCACATGTGTTCCACCCCAAAACGTTTGGAAAACTGTAAAAGAGGGGTCTATGTACTCACTTGAGAATGCTCAGTAGTCCTTGAGTGACAACCAAACAATGCTAGAGATCACGGATATCAAACGGCACCTAATATAGGTAACTATGTTAATAAACCGGACCTAAACCGGAGGATCGGATAGGATGAGGGTTTGTAAACCAAACGAGTATGGAGACTCGTGTAGTATGGTTTAACAAAGCCTACATACTAAATGAAACTTAACCTAATAGCTTATGACCCATTACGACCCGTTTAGGTAGCTTATGCTACTTTAACGCGTCGTTCGCGTGAAACGCGTTCGGACCGCCTAACTAGTCCTATGACAAGTGTTATATGCCTAAACATGTTACATAATCAGTTATGTGACAAAAGTTTAGGTTACATATGCTTAATTACCAATTATACATGAAAAGGGTATTCTGGTAATTTACCTAAGGCATATATACTACCTATCATACAACTACTTAAACGTCGTGACCATAAGGTATAACCTCGGAAGGTTATTCCCTATATACTATGGTCACCTAATGTATTTGGTCGGATCCTAATGATCGACCAAACTGGGTCGGGTTCGAAGGTATAAGCGATTTATTAGATCGCTTACCCTTACGACCCTAGACAACGTGGTAATCAGTAGGCATAGTCCCAAAGGACTATAACCAACGTGATTACACTCACGTTGCGAAGTTCAAACGAACTTCGCATTGACCATAAACTGGTCAATGCAGAAAGTCAAACAAAGTTTGAATTTCAGACTCGAAAAGACTCGAAAAGAAATAAAAGAACGAAAGAATACTTACGAAGGGTCCCCGAATGCTAATCTCGATCCAAGAACTCAGGTATGAAACAATGGTTTCAACTTAGAGCTCTCAAATCCAGATTCTTGTGAGAAATGAGGTTGGGGTGGATGGGTATTTATAGGAATACCCGAACCGTTAGGACCGCTTGTCGAATATCGTGCCTTAATCGCATCCGTACAAGTGTCGGAAAGTTATGGTGGCTAAAAATGGTTCTTATCAGCTGACTAAGCATGTGTGAGTGTGTGGGTGTGGATTAAACAGCTGGATCTGCTGTTAAATGCAGTTAATCTGGTCCAGAAGGCGGACGCGGCCCGCTTCAGGATGTGCAGAAACTCAGGCGGGCCGCCTGGTCATGTCAGATCAGAACAAAGTTTCAGAAATGACAGTTTCAGTCCCTGCACGTGTTTAAGCCCATTTCCGGCACTTCTAAGGCCCGTAAAGACAACTTTAAGGCCCTAAAATGATGCCTAAACATTGTGGACATGAAACATGCTCAAAAATATGTCGGATGTCAGTTCGTTTGGCCGTACGATCGCGATGTTCGCTTAATTACGACGGAATGCGCATAAGCGCGAAAAACGATCCAAATGACGAAACGAATGGATTTTTCTTATGCCAAACACTAAAATAAAATATTTTAGTGCTTTCATAAATTTTTGGATGTCCGGATGTATTCAGAACGTAAGTTATGCGCGAAAATGCAAACTTGTGCACTTTTTGACGCTTTTAGTCCCTGAATGACACAAAAGTTTATTTTAGCACACCGAACCCCTAAAAGCCTATTTCTAAGCTATGTAAAGGATATTTATGGTGTGTTTAACTTATGGTCATGTTCCGGAATGTCTGTTACAGTTCAAATTGGCATACTTTCGCAGTTTGTCAACTTTAGTCCCTGTAAGCGATTTAACTTGATTTTGCCATACCAAAGCCTTCAAAACTTATTTCTAAGTTAAGTAAAGGTTATTTAAGGTATGTTACGCCTATTTCACTATTCCGGAGTGTTCGTTGCATTAAACTGGTTATATTTACGCATCAGTGCGTGTATAACCTTCCAGAAAGCGATTTAGAGCTTGAAATCGAACAAGAGTTGATATGTGCAATCGATACACATATTTTTACAAATCCCAAGTATGAAATACAATATTTCATTGGTTTGGAATTTGTTTGATGGTTGAAGTGACACAGGTGTCACAATTAGGATCTGACCAAACACATTAGGTGACCATAGATGTATAGGGAATAACCTTCCGAGGTTATACCTTATGGTCACGACGTTTAGTTAGTTGTATGATAGGTAGTTTATATGCCTTAGGTAAATTACCAAAATGCCCTTTTTATGCCAAAATTCATTTTAAGCATATGTAACATAACTTTTGGTATCTAAACTGATTTGGAAACAATATTAGACATGTTAAGGCATATTTTACTTATCATAGGACTAGTTAGGCATTCCGAACGCGTTTCAAGCGAACGACGCGTTAAAGTAGCACAAGCTACCTAAACGGGTCGTAATGGGTCGTAAGCACTTAGGTTAGGCTTCATTGTAGTATGTAGGCTTTGTTAAAACCATATTACATGAGTTCCCATACTCATTTTGTTTACGAGCCCTCATTCTACCCGATCCTCCGGTACAGGTCCGGTGTATTAACATAGTTACCTATATTAGGTACCGTTTGATTTCCGTGATCTCTAGCATTGTTTGGTTGTTACTCAAGGACTACTAAGCAATCTCAAGTGAGTACATAGTCCCCTCTTTTATTGTTTTTCAAACGTTTTGGGGTGAAACACATGTGCCTACTTGTTACTTTCGTGCTTTCCATGTTTTCATATCATATACTTGCTATGTTCATTAGTACGCTATTAGTACATGATTTCATTACATTTTATGCTATGTATGTCCATTGTGTGCATACTTAGTACATTTGTTATTCATCACATGCTTACATTTTGGTATGACATATGGTTTGTTTAAATGGGACAAAAATACATTCATTAACAATAGCTACGCCATTCCTTAGTAGGTAGTGGTACCATAGGAATTGACAACTCCCGTTCCTGACATCCTAGGTATGTTTGGATGGAAGGAATGACCGAATTCGATAAACATAACACAGATAAACCTTTAAATTCGTTTAGGGGTTTATCGCCACAGTCACAAGGCTTGGATGTATGCATTTTCACAATACCGCATAGATGTTTATATCAGTATAGCATGCATTTGTTCCACAAAACATAACTTTGATTTAAACCATGTTTTACTTCAATACCTTGTTTTTGTGCATTTTACATATGGTTTAGTTGATATATTTCACTTACCATACACGATATTTTGGATACACATTACATGATTTGCATTAAACATAAACATTTTGACATTGATATACACAATTCATGATTTACATTAGACATAAACATTTTGACATTGATATACACAATTCATGATTTACATTAGACATAAACATTTTGACATTGATATACACAATTCATGATTTACATTAGACATAAACATTTTGACATTGATATACACAATTCATGATTTACATTAGACATAAACATTTTGACATTGATATACACAATTCATGATTTACATTAGACATAGATATTAGACATGGTTTTCACACAAACATTTTGACATTTGATTATACATAAACAGTTTACTTTGGTGGTTTGGTTTGAGTAAGTGATTTAAGTAGCGAGGCGTGTGTAATATGATACAAGCATGGTGGATACGCCGCTGGTACTTCCTATATATAAGTGCTTGTATGGTATTACATATCGTAGCGTTATTTGAATTATTTCAATTTAGACATATAACATTTTATACAAATAACATACTTTTCACAATACATTGTTTTACAAACAACTTATCTGATATAAACTCATTTTACTTGGTTATTTACTTAACCACGTATTATTCTTTTATACATATATATCATTTGGTTTATTTATCACTTTTCAAATGATTTACAAGACAAAGCAAATTACAAGGTTCATGACTAAACATTTTCATAAACATAAGTCATGAATTCTATTTTCACAAAACCTATGTATCTCACAGGCATTTTTATGCTGACGTACCTATTTTCACATGTGTTTCAGGATATGATGCTTAGGATTTATCAAGATACACTTAGGCGGACTTGGGCCTTAGCGACAATAAAAGATGCAAGACTAGTTATTTATGTTATGTTTCTTTGATTGTCAAGACATTGTAACTCTTTTAATCAATAAAACAATATTTCAGTTTCCATGTGTTATGAAACAATGATTCTGTTACAACACTCCCCGACGTTTCCGCCACGTTTTGTTGTTTTACGTGGTCGGGGTGTGACAATTTCAACAGTGGTTTGAACAGATTCATTTACAGCAGTGTTTTCAACTTGGTCATGTTTTCTGAACCCTACACCAAATTTTACATTGATTTCGATCTGTTTTTCAAACATAACTTAATAACCTTTGTAGGATTTCACCCATTTTTCACATGTGATTTGGGTGGATTCCAATTCCTTTTTACAGGCCTGATATTTTTCTATCATTGCCTGAAGTTGGTCCTTGGTTATGCTATGCTCATGTTTAAGGCTGCAAATCTCATTTTCTTTTTCTGACAATTTGATTTTCAATTATTTTAAAGATTTTTCAAATTGTACTTCATCATTTAACAATCTATCTCTAAGGTTTTCATTCACCTCCTTGATGTTTGCAAATGCTATGATTCATTTGTCTGAACAAAGGTTTTTAAGAACCTGGGGTGATACCTTAGTTGCAGCCATCCTGGCACAATCACAGACATGTTCACTTTCTTCTGGCTTTTTCTCTTCTTTTTCACCTTGCTTCTTCTCCTCTTCTTCAGCAGACCAGGGGTCAGACAGTGGTTCCAACAGGGGTTCTGAATTTTCTCCCAACAGTAGTTCACCAACAACAGCAGTAACCACTGCTTTAGCAATTGTATCCACTGTTTCTTCATTTGTCTGTCCTTCTTCAGTTTCCATCCCTTCTGGTATAGACTCTAATGCTACAAAACAGAAATCATCACTAGAAGCATCATTTTTAGCATAGAGAGCAAAATTTTCATCACCTAGCTCATCAGGCAAGCTACTCCAATCAACAAAGCCTTGGGTGAAAAAGCTTTGTTGTTCTGGTTGAACAATTGTTCGTGTAGCTTGTTGAGGTGCAACTTGTTGCACCTGAACCTGAGGAGCTAGGTTCTGGACATACTGTATCAGAGGAACAGTGGTTTGGACATAGTGAACAGGAACAGGGGTTGCAGGGTGTGCATAGTGAGCAGTGTTTACATGAGCAGCAGGGGCATATTGGGAATAATGAACAATGGTTTGGTTATTTTGTGGTCTAGGGCTAGGGCTAGGATGTGTGATGATTGGTCCACTAGTTTGACTCCTGCACTCTCTAGCAAAATGACCTAACCTATTACACTTGTAGCATTTTATCTTTGATTTATCCAACCCTACTTTCAAATTCCCATGTAACCCTGAAAATTTTCTCCCTGTTCTTTTATAGAACTTGTTGGTTCTAACACTCAGTAGTGCAAGTTGGTGTAGTATGTCCATTTCCTCTAAATCAGTTGGATCAAAATGCTAAAGATCATTGAGTTCAAAAGAGAGATTATCAGAAATCTGGTTTTTACTACTAGCTGTGAAGGCATAGTTGTTTGAGTAAGAATCAGAGTTGTTAAAAGCTCCACCAGCAGTTATGTCAATGTAATGATCATAACTCTGATCCTTACTATTACCAGATTCCTCTTGACCCAGAAGTGTTGTGCTACCAAATGTATAGTCATCAGAAACCTTCCCTGACTCTTGTAACTTCTTTTTCTGGTTCAACTCCCTTTCATAAGTAAGGAGTCTACCATGAAGTTGAGTCAGTGTTAACTCTTTGAACCCAACTGAGTTTCTGGTTACAAAAGCAATTGTGTCCCATTTTTCAGGAAGTAACCTTAAAAACCTGATGTTTAGAGTTGATTTAGCAAATTCAGTTTTAACAAGTTTCAGTTCACTTATGGGACAGCTAAAACGTTCAAACTGTTATGTTAATGATTCACCCTTAATGTGACAAAAGGTTTCATACTGTTGATTCAAAACTTCCATGTTATTCTCAATTACTTCTTCAGTCCCCCCCCCCCCCCTAAATTGTTCCTTAAGTGCATCCCACAATTCCTTGGCACTATTACAGTGTAACAGCCCATCATAAATTTCATTTGGGAGTGCGGATGCAACGATGCTAAATGCCTTGGCATCCAGTTCAATTTTCTGAAAATCCTGGTCAGAATAGTTCTCAATTTTCTTAGGAACCATGACTTATAGATCCTCAACACTCGGCACCATTGGAACATGTGGTCCAAAGACAACCGACTTCCAACTTCCGGTATTTTGTTGAGCTAAGATGTGACTCATCCTTCGCTCTCAGATGTTGTATTCAGATCTAACCAACATAGGTGGTTTGAAGAGTTAACCAACGTTATTAGTGTTATCCTGTGATTGTGAAGCCATTCTGGTTGTTTTACAGGTACTGAATAATCAACTTTGTACGTGATTACACCTTACTCTGTTTTTCAACTAAAACCGAACAATCAAGAGTATCAACGAAATTGAGCTGAACTTTTACGTCAAAATGATTGTTAGATCAAATTTGACTGTCCGAGCTCTGATACCAATTGTTAGGATCTGAGTTTCTTTTGATTGTGTTTGTTTAATAAGAATGAAGATGAAACAGAGATGTATTGCAGCGGAATTAAATGAAATAAACTTTCAACACATAATCAATGGAAGAATAAGTTTTAGCAAACATGTTTGACATATAATCGAATGACTGTATTTATTACAATAATCAATTACAATGCATGCATGCACAAATCTCCCCCTCAGCCTGAGCTCACTTGATTGTTCGTACAGAATGACTTGGTGAAGAAGTGCTAATAGAACAGTACAGGGTACTGTTCTATTTATAGTACAGAACAACCACTGAGCATCTTTGGCTGACATCACCATGAAAGTGACATCTAACCTCCTAACAACCTACAACCACTGGTCAATATAAACACTGATGTCTAAACAACTGATTACAAATAATACAAAGCATAAACTAAACTACTGATTCTTCATTCCACTATTATAGCTCCAGCAATGGTTTGGGTCTTCAGCAGTACTTGAGTCACATCAGTAGATTGAGCATCAGTGCTTTATCTTCAACAGTCTTTAATTCAACAACAGTTGTAAAGAGCAGTACTTGAGACCATCAAATGTTAGGGCAACTGTTCAAGGGAGAAGACTTGTACAAACAACTGCTTATGATGAATCCACTCATCTGAACCAGTTTTGGCTTTATCAACTGTTCCTTTGTAGGGTTCAATCCTAACATATTTCATATATAAAACAAGCGAGGGGTGAATACAAACAAAATAAAGGAGTAGGAAAAGAAACAAGAACTAAATCAAATGAAAATAAAATGTGTTGATGCCTGGTATCGAACTACGTAAAAAAAATGGGCCCCCAAAATATGAACTCTCTGTCTCGTATATAAAAAAAGTGAATAATGCGACGCTAATTGCCTCAACATCAATGTTTTCAAAACCGAATCAGTTATTAAATGTGAAAATGCAGGTTACTTTCTTTAATTTCAATACATAAAATATTTTTAGGGTAAACCTATTTGAAAGATTGTAAAAATCGTAAATTTTAGTTGACTCTAAATACTAGCGAACTCCAATGTCTTAGCCCAAAACTAGATTGTATAATGTACAACAACAAATTGACATTTTTTTTCATTAAATTGTTAAACTAGATTGTACAAATGTACAACAAAAAAGTGTATTTTTTCATTGAACAACATATTTCATATACAAAACAAGTACTAAGTCAAATGAAAAGAAAATGTGTTGCTGCCTGGTATTGAACTGATGTTGAGATGGTTTTTCCAACTGAATTACGAAAATTTTGATGTATACTAAGCATATGTATAAGCTAAACATATTATATAAAAATTTATAAATTTTTTTATAAGAATTTCGGGCCCTTCGAGGGACTAGGCCTTGAGTGGTTGCCCACCTCGCCCCTCCCTTGAGCCAGCCCAGAGAGAGAGAGAGAGAATAATTACTATACATAAAAAATGTATATTGTGAATGGTTTATCCCCCGGATTGGTCAGGGGACGGTGGAACCATCCAGTGGATGTCACATGGCATCCACTAACATTCCTTTTTGTTTTAAGCACTTATGTTTTAGGATATATACCAAAAAAGTAAAATACAAAAAGCACCCATGTTGTAGTGGTAAGTTTAACCCCTCACTAGAGGGTTTGTGCGGGTTCAAGTCTAAGCAAGGAAATTTTTTTTAATTATTTTTTCGCTCTTCTTCCACATTTCAGACTGATTATTCAACATGAAGATTTCCATTTCAGTTAGAACATACCTACAATTTCTTTCTTCTCAATCTTTTATATCCCTAATTTTCTATGTATGTCCTTTTATAAAAGTTATTATTTATTATATAGTACAAATGTATTGTCATACCCTGACCCGCAACGGTGTAGGTGATCGGGGCATGATTGGGTTGATCCAAGAGCTTATGACTTGCTATTACTTGTTTAAATAATCATTAATTCATAACAAATGTTTCACGAAACAAATAATTCAAATACACAATTACAAACACAAGACATTGTTCATAACAAATAAACTACATAAATCCGTTTCTTGTTAACTAAGGCTCATCCTATATCCAATCTTCTCTTTGTACATGTTCACCTGTATCATATGTAAAAATGGTTTTTGGGTCAACAAAAGTTGGCGAGTGAACCTTATTGTTATTTGAAAAATTGTATGTTTAAATTTGATTTATTGAGAAAGCGTGCGTTAACCAATGTAAGTAAGCGTGTTGTATGTTATATATCAAACTCATAACACAACCTCAAACAATAAACAAACCAACTGAAATTATTCAATAAATGTATGCATGTTGCACGGTATCGTGATGTGCCAATGAATGAATGTATGTTGCACTGTATTATGGTGTGCCAATGAATGAATATATGTTGCGCGGTATTATGGTGTGCCAATGACTGAATGTATGTTGCACGGTATTATTGTGTGCTGCAAGGTCTAAGATTAATCAAACGTAGCTGACCTCGTATGGTTGGCAACGTCAAGTTCCGCTCATAGGGAATGGGGAACAGACGAGCCTATGATGATGTGATATCCAACATGAATAAAAGTGCACCAAATGATGAACAACCAAACAACACATAACATAAATACTTCACATAATGGTAATTGCACGTATTTAAAATTATAGAATGCGATAAAAATATGTGACACATGATACACCCCCAAAAATGTAAAAATAAAAAGGGGAGTTGTAAGATTAACACACAATGGTTGCGTATAAGGATTCCTCGTAGATAACGCACGAGGAAAGATAGAGAATTCTGAAATAACAAAACGAGTATCCTAAACGTTAAAATACCACAAACGAACTAATTATTATTTATAATGAAATTCCTAGAATTTATTGTTTTCAAGTTGGTTATTTATTTTTTCTCATTATTAACATTTAATGTAAAAAAAGAATAAGATAAATTGTTAATGTGACACCCGGCTTTTCAGGCCGTACCGTACAACTGTAACACGTGTTGTGAATAGACAAAAGGTTGTATTTGACTGATTATGATGTTTATATATGATAATTAATGAGTTGGTAAATTTAAACCTTTGTAAAAATTATGTTGGCAACGGTAAGATAAACGCTTATCGCGTAACGGTTAAAATACGAAACGAACGTTGGTGACCACCCGATCAGTGTTAAAATACTAAAAATAGTATGTTATGATTAGAATAATAGCTTTAATCATATTCGTGAGGAAAAATAAATTAAAACGCTAAGAAACTCTATTTTTCGAGTTTGAGCGCGTACCGCGCGATACTGCGCATATTAGACAAAATACTGTCAACGCAGCCAGTCAAGGAAACTGGTGAAGATTTCAGTAATAATTTAGTGTGATTATTTTTATAGAATGATAAAAATAATTTAAAACGCACTAAAACGGGGTTAAAACGCTAGATAAAATACCCGGTATCCAGTAAAATACATGTTTTTACACTAATTTACATATATATAAGTGTATGTATCATATTTATGTGTGAGATGGGATAGGTGGCGGCAATTAGGGCAGCCCACATCTTCTTGATTCTTCCAATGTGCCACTTGTAGGAACTAGAGAATTGTGCTAATGATTATGTCTTTACATACACTCCATAATCTCACAAGAATCAAGCAAAACTTTTCAAAATCACCTCCTCACTCTCTCTCTCTCATATTCACGGCCGAACACCCTCTCTCTCATCTTCATCTTTATTTCAAACTTGTTCTTTGAAGATTCAAGTCCATTCCAAGAAGGATTCAAGGTGGTTTGAGGATCCAAGAGTGTTTTTAAGGAGGAACAAGCTTCCAAACATCAAAAATCTTGTCAAAACCCACTAAAATCTTGAAAGGTATAAACTTACTTTCAAAATCACCTTCTTGATTTTTAGTAATGATAGAGATGTTGGAAGGTTTCTCTTGAACTTGGAATTAATCACAAACTTGAAACTAACAATGAATGAGATTTTAAACAAAGTAAAAAAATGAGTGTGTATATGTATGTATGTATGGCCGAAAATTTGTATGAGTAGGTGTATTTAGTTGTGTTTTGATTTTGTTGAATGATTCTTAATAGATTTGATTTGAATCTTGAAAGATGGATTACATGCATGGGTTAAAAAGATGTCATAAAAGAATGTTCTAAAAGGGTCTTATGATTTGAAGATGAATATGATAAAAAGTGAACTTTTAGAAGTTCATATATGTGTCGTGTATATATATGTATAAAAAATGTTTTTGGATTAAAACATACTTTTTAATATAAATTATATATTTTCGCTGAAAATATATGGAGTTTGATAAACTATACGTTTCGAGATAAAACGTTTTTGATGAATATATGTGTTTTCGGGGGAAAACAATGGTGTGTTTGAAACGAATATTGCTTGGTCTCAAGAGAGTAAGTAACAGCATAGGCTTACATTTCGGTGGGGATTTCAGGGGATTCGTACAACATCGTATATTAAATTTGTCATATTAGTAGGATACGTATACTGTACATGAGGCAGACATCATATATGGTCTCAATATGGACCCTGCGCCAATGATGTCGTTTAATCGATTAAGTGATTGCACACGATGAATTATTGATCTATCGGGTTGACAACCCCGTCGTGACCGGACGCCCCGTGTCATGTCAAACGACGAATTTAAATTCTGGTTATTGTCTAGCATTGATTATCCCTGCATGGTAAATATATAGTTCGTATTGTCTAGCTAACATACGAGTCTGAACGTTGAAGCTATCAATTTAATATACAAAACTTGGGAAAATGCCTTAATGTCAGGTTTTTAAACTTATGACAGATGACCCATGGATTTTATTAAGGAAGTAAATGGACTTTCTAAAAATACTATATGGATGTTTTACAATAAACACATAATTAGAAAGTTTTCCTTTGGATCAAATTGTTTAAATTTGAATATGTGAACTCACCTTCCTTTGTGTTGACACTTGATTTTAAACGTGTTCTACATGTACTTGAGTTCGGCTTCGGGAATCATGGCGTATCTTGTGGTTGTTGATGCATGTTTTGTCACTTAAAATGTTGGACTAACTTTAAACTTTCTGGGACAAATGTAATAAGATCCATAAGGATCAAAACAACTTAACTATGTTGTGGTTGTGTCATGTTTGAAACGTAATCTTTAAAACTTATGTTTAAAGTAAGATAATATGCCCAACAATTTAATGCATCGATCATCAAGGTATAAATGGGCACCAACTTCCATCACCACTACGTTTTATATTCCGTTGCGACGTTTTTGGGGTGTGACAGAAGTTGGTATCAGAGCCAATGGTTGTTAGTGAACTAGATGTTTTCGGGAGAAAACACTAGACTTCAACCGAAGAATTTTGAGATTTAAAGTCCAAAATTCTCGAAGCCCAGATTTTTAAATAAACATGGAAAGTTTTACCATGTATGAAAATCCTTATGTGCATACGTGATATTCTGTTTATTTGGGCATTATGTGTTACTATTCATATTGATCACACACTTACTTGTACGGTTACATATGTGTCACAGATGTCGCACGAGCACGAGGTCATCGAGATCAACGACTCAGGTAGCGAGCCAGATTTCGAGACTTCACCCAGATCCATTCTAGCAGAGATACCTATCACGACCCCACAGATGGTTGGTATGGCTGAGTTTGCTTCATCATTCCACGTCGACCCTGCTGCTTTTGCCAGTCAGGTAGACCACCGATATGCTTTCACTAGCAATGGGTGGATTGATGACCACGATGACGCTCCTCTCTCGATTCATGAGACGGGACAATCATCTGGCACAGTACCAGTTATCGATGATGTGATTAGAGGTGTCCCTCTTATTGGAGGATCTCTTAGTATTGCACCAGTGGTGGACGCCACTATTGTCACGGCTAGACCATTAGAGACATCAGTTGCTCCACCTGCTACTGTGATCGAGTCTATCGCTGAGGTCACTCCACCTATTTTCTCAGAGTCATCTTTACCTATCTTAGAGTCACGTACACCTACTACGCCTCTATTAGTGTATTATCTCCATGGGAAGAGGGTTAGGCCTGCTGCGGAGATTACATCTATATCACACGCTGAGACGGCATATGCTTCTAAGAAGTAGAAAGGGGTTTGGGTAGATCGATGTTGCCACTATGACCGACAGTTTGCTACCTTGCACGGAGAACTGGATACGACTAAGGGTAAGATGTAGGACCTCGAGGGGCAAATGGATTGGTACGATGAGTTGAAGGATCTGGATAACAGTGTAATGGACCAGATGCATTGGAGGATAGTGGATTTGGAGGAGTTGGTCAGGAAGATGCTAGATTTTCTGGGGATGAAGCGTTAGATGTTAGTTGTTGTTGTTTGTTTGTGGTTGTTGTGTTAAGACACTTTTTAGTACTTCTGTTTGGGGCCTGCGTGCCAGTTATACTTTTGTGATATTAGGTAGAAATTTTTGTGAAAACTTGTTATGGGTGTCGATGTAGACATACCAAGGATAGTTGGGTTGTACCGAAAACAAGTTTGTTAATTTCTATGATAATATCAGATGGTTTACTTTTGGTTTAAAAGTTGTTCTCATTAATATGTGGATATTATACATTCCCAATGTTTGGTCCACTAACATTTAATGATTGAATTATTTTTTGTTATCGTCTTATGTGATTATTATTGTTGTAAATAATAGAAACGACGAAAATGCCGCCAAAAGCAAGACAGGGTACTGGACTACCTGCCACACCAGAAGAGTTGGCACAACTCATAGCCCAACACATTAATACTGCCTTGGAACAATGTAATGCTAACCAGAATGATGGCCAGGAACATGGATGTGGTGCTCACGGGCATGGTTTTGGTGGGACGCAGATTGGAAACCCTCCAAGTAAAATAATGATCGGAAAGTTTTAGTAGTTCATGTGTTATGATCTCGTTGGAACGTATTCCTGATTTTCGTTAACCATATGAACAATACATAGAAGTATACACAAAACAATCCAGGGTTGTAACCCAAGATCATTTGCTGGTGCCCTATGCAATGACGTGGCGACGATATGCGTGCTATCAGGCTGTCAGAATGAGACAATCATTCGATTAGTTCAGCGTTCTGAACCTAGAACTGGAGATTCAAAGAAGCGCAAACCTGAGAGCTCAAAGAAGAATCTCGAAGAGTAATGTGGGAAGAAACGTAGCTTGGAGAAAGCATGTGTAGCTAACCCTAGAGAATTGGGAAAAGATAATGACGGAGATGGTAGAAGTAGTCCTGAGAAGAAGACTCACGGTGATGGACAAGAGAAATGCGCCAGATGTGGCCGAACCGGACATGTGACTCCCAAGTGTTATGCTAAGAGTACATTGGATGGAGTTACGCTCGAGGGATGCTTCGTGTGTGGTGAACAAGGACACTACAAAAGAGACTGCTCAAAACTGAAAGGACAGGATGCTAGGGGCAAAGCCATTGAGGCGAGTGCCGGAAAGGCACGTGAGAATCCTGCTAGTGTTACTGGTATGTTTCGAATCAAAAACCAATCTACGTTCATACTTTTAATACCAAAGTTGACTTGAGTTTTATTTCAAAAAACACTGAACCATTTTGGTGTTCATCAACAAGTAAGCTGAGTATAAAGTGCCCAATAGAACTAGCAATTGGTAAGTTGATGGAAACTAGTGAGGTCGTTCGCAGTTGTAGTATTTAGTTAGGTGATCATAGTTCTAGTGTCGATTTATTTCCAGTGGAGCTGGGGAGCTTTGACGAAGATGTGAGAATGGATTGATTATCCAAGAATGAAGTGGGGACTATCGCTTGAAGAAGCTAGCCAGGATACCTCATCCTGATGACAGTGGAGAGGCAGAAGTTGTTCACGAAGACCGACCGACTGAGATGAGTGTCGAGTGTCGAGTGTTGAGGGCTGAGAGTCGTCAGTGTTATGAGGATGCTCAAGTTGTTACGAAAAGGCTATCTTGCATTCTTTGTTAACATAGTGAATATGAAGGCCAAATTTAGGAATATCGAAGAGATTCCTATTGTTCGTGATCATCTAGAAGTTTTCCTAAAAAGACTTACCTGGATTGCCCCATGTGAGACAGATCGAATCCGAATCGATCTGGTACCCGGTGCTGCACCAATTGCAAAAATATCCTTATAGATTAAGCACCGTCTGAGATGAAGGAAATGTCGAATCAGCTTCAAGAGCCACTGGACAAGGGTTTCACTCGATCAAGCTTTTCACTTTGGGGTGCACCTGTTTTTTTGTGAGGAAGAAGGATGGATCCTTTAGGGTGTGTATTGATTTTAGAGAGCTGAGTAAGTTGACTATCAAGAATCGGTACCCTTTTACCGAGGATTGACGAATTGTTCGATCAAGCTACAGGGATCCAGCTGCTACACGAAGATCAACCTACGATCAGGATATCATTAGTTGAAGGTTGCTGACGAGGATATGCTGAGGACTGCTTTTCAAACACGTTATGGCCATTACAAGTTATTAGTTATGCCTTTTGACTAAATTAATGCGCCATTTATATTCATGGATCTCATGGATAGGGTATGGAAACCCTAAATGGATAAATTCATGATAATATTCATCGACGACATACTTGCTTACACGCGAGCCAAGGAGAATCATGAGTAACATCTGAAGTCGACTATGGAATTGATGAGAAATAAGGAAGGAATGTATGTAGATCCATCTAAGATCAGATCAATCAAGTGTTGAGAAACGCCTAAAACCTTGTCGGGAGTACGACAATTCATAAGACTAGTTGGGTGCTACCGGAGATTTAATAAAAATTTCTCTAAATTAGTGCAGTCTTCGACACTAATAACCCCAAGAAAGGAGAAAAGGGAATTAATTGGACATAAAAGTAGGAAGAAGCTTTTTGAACAATGGAGGAAATGTTGAGAGCGTGTACGATGGATTTTGAAGGAAGTTAGGATACTCACATGCCGTTGCCAGAGTTATCCTACAATAATAGTTATCACGCTAGTATTTAGGTTGCTCAGTTTGAAGCCTTGTATGGATGGAAGTGTTGATAGCCACTTTGATAAGCTAATGTGGAAAAAGACGATTAACCAGACCCTAGTTTATCTAGGAAACCAGCGACAGGATTTGCCTAGATCGAGGGAAGGTTAAAAGTCGCCAATTGATCGACGGAAGGATTACATGGACAATTGAAGGAAACTATTGCCATTTCAGATCAAAGATTTGGTTCTATTGAAGGAGTTACCTTAAAAGGATGTTATTAAGTAGCAGAGAAAGAAAAGCTGAGCCACAATGATTAGGTCCTTTCAAGAGCCCATCTTGGGTTGGATCAGTCGCTTATAGGCTCAAGCTACCATAAGAATTGAGTGGTGTACATGATGTGTTGCATGTGTCCAGTTTGAGAAAGTGTATAAGGGATAATACACTGATTTTATTCTTGTAGAGATTTATTTAGGTGATAAACGAAAGTTTATCGAAGTATCGTAGAAGCAGTACGGATGACTAGAAGAGTTATGTTGATACCCGAAGAGGCGATTACAGAATTCTAGTAGTATATGTGATTTATTGATTGTGCAATATGTGGATATCTGAAATTAATGTAAGGAGGAAAGAAAACGAGTTCATGAGATTAGATACTTTCGAGAGCCCATCTCGAGTTGGATCAATCGTGTGTAAACTCAGACTACCTCAGGTATAGGGCAACGTATATGTAAATATACGTATGTTAAACCTGAAATGATGGAACATTGATTTAAACCTTTCCTGATTTAGTGCTTGCAAATGTTGAACCTTGGAAAAGGTAGAGAGCGTTGAGACATGAGATTAGGAAGTGAGAATATATGTAATATAGGTCTACGAAGATTCTTCATAAGAATCAAAGTTTCTCGCAGAAACTACAAGACCATATTTAGCAAGCCTGTTTTTACTGCTTCCACCTAGTGCGAAAACAAAAACCCGTAGAGTAAAATTTCGGGGACGAAATTTCCTAAACAGGGGGAGACTGTGACACCCGGCTTTTCAGGCCGTATCGTACAACTGTAACACATGTTGTGAAGAGACAAAAGGATGTATTTGACTGATTATGATTTTTATATATGATAATTAATGATTTGGTAAATTTAAACCTTGGTAAAAATTATGTTGGCAACGGTAAAATAAACGCTTATCGCATAACGGTTAAAATGCGAAACGAACTTCGGTGACCACCCGATCAGTGTTAAAATCCTAAAAATAGTTTGTTATGATTAGAATAATATTTTTAATCATATTCATGAGGAAAAATAAATTAAAACGCTAAGAAACTCTATTTTTCGAGTTTGAGCGCGTACCGCGCGATACTGCGCATATTAGACAAAATACTATCAACGCAGCCAGTCAAGGCAACTGGTGATTATTTTAGTAATAATTTAGTGTGATTATTTTTATATAATGATAAAAATAATTTAAAACGCACTAAAACGGGGTTAAAACGCTAGATAAAATACCCGGTATCCAATAAAATACATGTTTTTACACTAATTTACCTATATATAAGTGAATGTATCATATTTATGTGTGAGAGGGGATAGGTGGCGGCAATTACGGCAGCCCACATCTTCTTGATTCTTCCAATGTGCCACTTGTAGGAACTAGAGAATTGTGCTAATGATTATGTCTTTACATACACTCCATAATCTCACAAGAATCAAGCAAAACTTTTCAAAATCACCTCCTCACTCTCTCTCTCATACTCACGGCCAAACACCCTCTCTCTCATCTTTATCTTCATTTCAAACTTGTTCTTTGAAGATTCAAGTCCATTCCAAGAAGGATTCAAGGTGGTTTGAGGATCTAAGAATGTTTTTAAGGAGGAACAAGCTTCCAAACATCAAAAATCTTGTCAAAACCCACTAAAATCTTGAAAGGTATAAACTTATTTTCAAAATCACATTCTTGATTTTTAGTAATGATAGAGATGTTGGAAGGTTTCTCTTGAACTTGGAATTAATCACAAACTTGAAACTAACAATGAATGAGATTTTAAACAAAGTAAAAAATGAGTGTGTATATGTATGTATGTATGGCTGAAAATTTGTACGAGTAGGTGTATTTAGTTGTGTTTTGATTTTGTTGAATGATTCTTAATAGATTTGATTTGAATCTTGAAAGATGGATTACATGCATGGGTTAAAAAGATGTCATAAAAGAATGTTCTAGAAGGGTCTTGTGATTTGAAGATGAATATGACAAAAAGTGAACTTTTGGAAGTTCATATATGTATGTATATGTGTCGTGTATATATATATATGTATGCATGTATGTAAGTTTTTGTCACATGTTCATAAATGAAAGAATGTTTGCATTTATGTAAAAATGATTAGATGATAATGGAATGGACATGTTTTGATATATATGAACATGAAATAAATATGTTCTTTCATATTTATGAAACTGATTTAGATCAGTAAGTAAACTAATTCTTTTAGTTTAAAAATGAGTATTTTAACTAATTTTAAGTTTACTTGTTATTTGGTTGGTCATACGTGACTTCTGACGCCCGAAAACGTTACCGAATCGCTAAAATACGCATTTTTCAATGTGCACTAGTATGGGTTGTTTTTGAGTGAACCTTATGTGATAAAATGTGATATGTGATTTAAACATGTGCATGTGAAAATATGTTAAGTTTTAACATGAAATTGGAAATTTAGATTATGCATGTATACTTGTGCGTTTTATGCGATAGAAATGGTAAAAATCGCGCTAAATGTGTAACTTGTTTGTCGAGCATGAAATTTGATACATATAAGGTATTTTATGTATACTTGCCTTAAAAATGACAAAATAGATAAGTTAACAAGATTTCACGTGTTTCGATAATAATTTATGTGAACGTTTATGTATATATATTACGACGCGCAAATCGTAGATATATTGCGTATAAACGGGAGTGTTAATGGATTTACATGATAACGGTCACCAAGAAAATCGTTCAAGTGGAAAAATATTATATATATATATATATATATATATATATATATTAACGTGCCAACATAATCAAAAATGATAACTTTTCGAGAAAATCTCAAAGTTATGTGACAATTCTAAGAAACAGAGAAACTTAGGATTTTTGTGACGTATATATGTATATTGATTTAAAACTCGTTCCTACATATAATAGGACGTGTAGAAATCAAACTGTGGGATTGCGCTATTTAAAAATACGCACCCAAAGTTGAGTGTCACTAGACCCCTCTTTTTACTGATTTGTATATATTTTGGGGGTAGAACACGCCAATAAAAGGGTTTAACAATGTTTTTGGATTAAAACATACCTTTTAATATAAATTATATATTTTCGCTGAAAATATATGGAGTTTGATAAATTATACGTTTTGAGATAAAACGTTTTTTGATGAATATATGTGTTTTCGGGGGAAAACAATGGTGTGGTTGGAACGAATATTGCTTGGTCTCAAGAGAGTAAGTAACAGCATAGGCTTACATTTCGGTGGGGATTTCAGGGGATTTGTACAACATCGTATATTAAATTTGTCATATTAGTAGGATATATATATGTTGTACATGAGGCAGATCTCATATATGGTCTCAATATGGACCCTGCGCCAATGATGTTGTTTAATCGATTAAGTGATTGCACGCGATGAATTGTTGGTAGATCTATCGGGTTGACAACCCCGTCATGACCGGTCGCCCCGTGTCAAGTCAAACAATGAATTTAAATTCTGGTTATTGTCTAGCATTGATTATCCCTGCATGTAAATATATAGTTCGTATTGTCTAGCTAACATACGAGTCTGAACATTGACGCTATGAATTTAATATACAAAACTTGGGAAAATGCCTTAATGTCGGGTTTTTAAACTTACGACGGATGACCCATGGATTTTATTAAGGAAGTAAATGGACTTTCTAAAAATATTATATGCATGTTTTACAATAAGCACATAATTAGAAAGTTTTCCTTTGGATCAAATTGTTTAAATTTGAATATGTGAACTCACCTTCCTTTATGTTGACACTTGATTTTAAACGTGTTCTACAGGCACTTGAGTTCGGCTTCGGGAATCATGGCGTATCTTGTGGTTGTTGATGCATGTTTTGTCACTTAAAATGTTGGACTAACTTTAAACTTTCTGGGACAAATGTAATAAGATCCATAAGGATCAAAACAACTTAACTATGTTGTGGTTGTGTCATGTTTGAAGCGTAATCTTTAAAACTTATGTTTTAAGTAAGATAATATGTCCAACAATTTAATGCATCGATCATCAAGGTATAAATGGGCACCAACTTCCGTCACCACTACGTTTTATATTCCGCTGCGACGTTTTTGGGGTGTGACAGTTAATTATTTATGTTATTAATAAATTAAATGTTTTTATTATAAGGAAAATAAAAATAAAAATAAAAATAAAAATAATAAAAATAAAAACTGTTAATATCGTAAGTTATTATTGACAAAGGAAAAGAATTATAAAAAAAAAACTTATTGGATTTAATGGTTTTGTTATATAAGAAAAATGAATTAAAAATGGTTAATTATATTGGATTTAAATGTTTTAAAAAAAGAAAATTCGATTTTTTAAAAAATTAATGCCCAAAACCGGCCCAAACCCGAATTCAAACTCGTGCCTCTCGCTTCTTGTGCACACAGCCCGACCAACTACGCTATGTGTCTAACCTGTTAACATTTTGATTCTTAATTTACTTATGCAAGTTCTGAGATCTTCATATACTACTTTTATTAAAAGAAATAAAAATATGCAGCGACAAACACGGTGGTCGGGTCTCGAACCCGTGACCTCCAGCTCGTTTGGAATGCTCTAAAACCACCGTACTACTCTTGTTTCTTGTGATATATCCGTTCCATTAATAGACTTATACTGACATTAGTGTCTTCGTTGGTTTCAGTAATAACAATAAAAGAAAACATGGCAGCAAATAAAAGGAACATGGCAGAAGCAGGACTCGAACCTGCGCCTTGGTTGATAACATAACATACACTACCCACTATTCCACAATGTTAAATGCTGAAATATTTTGGTTTTTATTTTATATATATGCTACCGTTCTATCATGTTCTTCATTAAAAAGAAACAATCAACACACTATTACGTGACTGCCATTCCTTAAGTTTTATTTGGATGATTTATAATGATGAATAGGGTATTATTTCAACAGGTGCTTAACGAGACAACCAGACAACCATTAAGCCAAAGTAGCATATGTGTTTTGTGTTGGTTTCTATTTCATTTATATTTAACCGATTAACTCATCTTCTTCATGATAATAAGTGAACAACGACCCACCACTGATGTTTAGATTTTGTAGTTGATAAACATTACAGTAGTTGGGTATGTAATCGAATAAAACAAAAAAGAAAGGAAAAAATAATTGATAGCGGAAAGAAAGTATACCAAACCGAGTTAATCTTCGGTGACGTTACAGGTTCCGGCGAGCGTGCAGGTTCTTCTCCGGTGGCTTCCAGCTAAATGGGTAAGAAAGGTGTCGGAACAAAATTTTGTAAATCAATCGTTTGAACTTTAATGTCATCGATCCTTGTTTTATGAAGTTTCCATGGTAGCTGTTGATGTATATGGTTTGATGACATGACCAGGTTCTCAACCCCCGTATTATTGGTAGGTTTTAATCACGAGAAATTTGTAGTAACAAGAATGGAAAGACAACAGCAAGTTTGCTATTTTCGAGCGGCAAAATTGTAAAGAAGTTTGAATAAGTCGATATCTCAATACAATTCTTAGATGGTTCCTGAACAGGTAATGTGTAGTAGTGGAGTGGTTAAAAGATTTGTTATGGGAGCCGGGTGAACCCGGGTTCGAGTCCCGTGGTTCTCGGTTTTCCCATTTTTTTATTACAGATTTTATTATATTTTCAAATTGCACAAAAATGGTCCCTAGAGTTTTAACTTTTATTAAAGTGCCAGATCAGTCCCCCTAGTTGGACTTCAAGAACATAAAATAGTTATAAATATCTTTTATAAGAAAGTATATATATATATAATTCAAATATACAATTACAACACAAGACATTGTTTCACGAAACAAATAATTCAAATATACAATTACAAACACAAGACATTGTTCATAACAAATAAACTACACAAATCCGTTTCTTGTTAACTAAGGCCCATCCTATGTCCAATCTTCTTTTCGTACTTGTTCACCTGTATCATGTGTAAAAATGGTTTTTGGGTCAACAAAAGTTGGCGAGTGAACCTTATTGTTATTTGAAAAATCGTACGTTTAAATTTGATTTATTGAGAAAACGTGCGTAACCAATGTAAGTAAGCATGTTGTATGTTATATATTAAACTCATAACACAACCTCGAACAATAAACAAACCAACTGAAATGATTCAATAAATGTATGCATGTTGCACGGTATCGTGATGTGCCAATGAATCAATGTATGTTGCACGGTATTATGGTGTGCCAATGAATGAATATATGTTGCACAGTATTATGGTGTACCAATGAATGAATGTATGTTGCACGATATTATGGTGTGCTGCAAGGTCTAAGCTCAATCAAATGGAGCTGACCTCGTATGGTTGGCAACGTCAAGTTCTACTCATAGGTAATGGGGAACAGAAGAGCCTATGATGATGTGATATCCAACATGAATAAAAGTGCACCAAATGATGAACAACCAAACAACACATAACATAGATACTTCACATAATGGTAATTGCACGTATTTAAACTTGTAGAATGCGATAAAAATATGCGACACATGATACACCCCAAAAACGTAAAAATAAAAAGGGGAGTTGTAAGATTCACTCACAGTGGTTGCGTATAAGGATTCCTTGTAGATAACGCACGAGGAAAGATAGAGAATTCTGAAATAACAAAACGAGTACCCTAAACGTTAAAATACCACAAACGAACTAATTATTATTTATAATGAAATTCCTAGTATTTATTGTTTCCAAGTTGGTTATTTATTTTTTCTCATTATTAACATTTAATGTAAAAAAAGAATAAAATAAATTGTTAATTATTTATGTTATTAATAAATTTAATGGTTTTATTATAAGGAAAATAAAAAATAAAAATAATAAAAATAAAAACAAAAACTGTTAATATCGTAAGTTATTATTGATAAAGGAAAAGAATTATAAAAAAAAACTTATTGGATTTAGTAGTGTTTTTATATAAGAAAAATGAATTAAAAATGGTTAATTATATTGGATTTAAGGGTTTTAAAAAAAGAAAATTGCATTTTTTTTTGAAAAAACTAATCCCCAAAATCGGCCCAAACCCATATTCGAACTCGTGCCTCTCGCTTCGTGTGCACACAGCCCGACCAACTGGGCTATGTGTCTTACTTGTTAACATTTTAATTCTTAATTTACTTATGCAAGTTTTGAGATCTTCATATACTACTTTTATTAAAAGAAATAGAAATATGCAGCGACAAACACGGTGGCCGGGACTCGAACACGTGACCTCCGGCTCGTTTGGAATACTCCATAACAACCGTACTACTCTTGTTTCTTGTGATATATTGTGACATATGTGCCTCTGCGACCATCAAACAAATACCAAATCAATGAAATATTGTGTTTTCTACATGGGATTTGTATAAATATGTGTATCGTTTGCACATATCAATTCTCGTTCGATTTCGAGCTCTAAATCGCTTTCTGGAAAGTTATACGCAAACTGATGCGTAAACGAAAAACACTCCGGGACAGTGACATAGGCTTAACATACCTTAAATAACCTTTACATAACTTAGAAATAAGTTTTGGAGGGTTTGGTGTGTCGAAATCAAGTTTATTCGCTTACAGGGACTAATTTCGACAAACTTCGAAAGTATGCCGATTCGTACTGTAACGAACATTCCGGAATATGATCATAAGTTAAACATGCCCTAAATATCCTTTACATAGCTTAGAAATAGGCTTGGAGGGGTTCGGTATGCTAAAATAAACTTTATTGATCAATAAGGACTAAAAGCGTCAAAAAGTGCATAAGTTTGCATTTTCGCGCATATCTTACGTTCTGAATATATCCGGACATCCAAAAATTAATGTAATCATTAAAATATTTTATTTTAGTGATTGGCATGATAAAATTCCATTCGTTGCTTAATTTGGATCATTTTTGCGTTCGTTACGACTTCCGTCGTAATTAACCGAATAACGCAACCGTACGACCAAACGAACTGACATCCGAGAGGTTTTTGAGCATATTTTAAGTTCCCTATACTTTAAATTCATTCTAGAGCCTTGAAATGAGGTTAACGGGTCTTAAAAGTGTCAAATATCCATCAAAATACAAGTTTCTGGGCTGCAGGGACTAAATATGTAGATCTGCCAAACTTGCTTAGGCGGCCCGCGTAAGCCAAACTTATTTCTTACGCGGCCCGCGAGAGCCCATCAGACAGAAACATTGAATCTGGCTTTCCAGCCTGTTTTTGATGGTTTTGGCAGCTGATTTGGGATACCTTGGGCTTGTTTTGATGGTTTTTAAGTGTCCCATTGTTTAGCAATACCATGTTCCCACATGGAGGGTCAAGATCGAAGCACGTTTTTCGAGGAACGGTCCTAACGGTTGTGGGTTTCCTATATAAACCCAAGCTTTCATTCCTTGCAACTCACAAATCTGATTCAAATGCTCTAAGTTGTGGTCTTGTACTTCATACCTGAGCAACTTGGATCAAGATTTTCCTAGCTTGGACCCTTTGTAAGTATTCTTTCGTGCTTTTATTGTGTTTTCAAGCACGAAAGTCAATCAGTGTTTAACTTTCTGCTTTGACCAGTCTTTGGTCAACACGAAGTTCGTTTGAACTTCGCAACGTGAGCGTAATCACGATGGTTATAGTCCATAGTGACTATACCTACTGATTACCACGTTGATTAGGTGTAGTGACGAGTCATAGTTTCGGCCAAAATGCGTATTTATGCGTATTTTGTAACCAAACTATTCTTGGGTATCAAAACCGTTTGTTTTGATATCAAAACCGTTTGTTTTGATATCAAAACCTGTTTTCTAACTTAGTTAAACATGTTTAGCTCATCACTTTTAGTTTAGTGCTTGTATAGAGTCGTAAGTCAAGCGGTCTAAACAACCGCTTAGACTTTTGAACTCGACCCGTTTGGTCGATCATTAGGATCCGATCAAGCATGTTTAGTGACCATAGTTGTATAGGGAATAACATTCCGAGGTTATACCTTATAGTCACTTAGGTTTAATTAGTTGTATGATAGGTAGTTTATATGCCTTAGGTAAATGACCAAAATGCCCTTTTTATGCATAAATTCATTTTAAGCATATGTAACCTAAATTTTTATATCTAAACTGATTAGGTAACATTATTGGACATGTTAAGGCATATAATACTTGTCATAGGACTAGTTAGGCGTCTGAACGCGTTTCACGCGAACGACGCGTTAAAGTAGCGTAAGCTACCTAAAACGAGTCGTAATGGGTCGTAAGCACTTAGGTTAGGTTTTGATTTAGTTTGTAGGCTTTGTTAAACCATATCATATGAGTTCGAATACTCATTTGGTTTATGAAAACTCATCCTATCCGATCTTCCGATTTAGGTCCGGTTTATTTACATAGTTACTTATATTAGGTGCCGATTGATTTCCATGATCCCTCTAGCTTTGCTTGGTTGTTGTTCAAGACTACTAAGCATTCTCAAGTGAGTACATAGTTCCCCTATTTTACTGTTTTCAAATGTTTTGGGGTGATTCATATGTGTTAAATGATTCCGATGTTTTTAACGATGGTTTCGAAAATGATTAAAATGGTTTATATTAAATTAATATCGATTTCGATAAAGTGAACAAACTTGTTGGTTGTAATTTGTTAGGAACTGAGTTTGGATTGATTGTGTATGTTTGTAATAATTAAATAATGAATGAATGTAAAACAGGGATCTAATGCAGCGGAAATGAAACAAACTTTGTAAACACAATCAAGGGAACAATAGTTTTCATAAACATGTGAATCTCATTAGAATCGAAAGATTATAATCAAAAGATTACATGCATGCTTACATACTAAAAATCCCCCTCAGCTCGAGCTCCATGGTTGATCGTACAAGATGATAGAATTGAAGGAGAAAACTCCTTAAATAGAACAGTGCAAACTGTTCTATTTATAGTGCACATCAAACCACTGAAGCATCTAATCTGATGTCACCATGAAAGTGACACTTAACAACCTAACAACCTACAACCACTGATCTAGTACAAGCACTGTTGTCAAACAGCCCCAATACAAAATACAAAGACAGGTTAAACTACTGTTTCTTCATACCACTGCTTCAGCCCTAGCAGTGCTTTGGTCTTTAGCAACACTTGAATCAAGGCAGTAGATTGACCATCAGTACATAGTCTTCAATAGTCTTTGAATGGACATCAGTTGTTGTAGATAACAGTTGTTGTAGTAGAACAGTTGATAGAAGACATCAGTTGTTAGAATCTCTTTCAAGGGGAAAGTCTAATGTAAACTACTGCTTATATAGAATCCACTGTTCTGAACCAGTTTTGGCTTTCCATCATATGTTCCTCTGTAGGGTTCAATCCCAACAATCTCCCCCTAGAACAGATGATGCCAAAACCCTTTATTATTCTAGATCTTTATTGTCTCATCAGAAGTTCCCTAACTTGACCTTTAAATTGCAATTCAAAATCCATGGAACTTGTATCATCCTCATCCCTGCATAGTACAAGCTCAAGGAGATCTTGTAGATCTACCACACCCAGGCCCAGTGCTTGTTCCCTTGATATGTGCTTTACTTCTCCATTGGATCTGAGCAGTGTCAATACATGGGTCTTTTGATCAGACATCCATTTTAGTATTTTTGAACCCAATGGGTTTCTTGGGAGAGGTTTATTTGCTGATGAGTTTGGAGATGATGGCCTGTTCAATAATTTGTTGGCAAGGTTTTGAAGTTTTGCTGAGCTATCTTCTTCTAATGCCATTTTCTTGATGGCTTCTTTAAAATACTTAGCTTCTCTTTCTTTCTCTTCTGCCTCAGTCAGTTGTTGCCTCTTCCTTTGGTTTAACACAATGATAGAGGTATCTGCTGATGTGAACAGTGGTTCAGAAGTATGGACCTGCTTCTTTGGCTTATCAGTACTTTTGTTTTCAGGCTTCTTTGGTAAGTTAGGATCTGTCATTCTCCTTTTTCTTTGCCTTTCATAAGCCTCATCTGTATATTGCCTTGTCCATTTTGATATGGCTTTGGCAGTTCCTACTTTTGCATCAACCAATTCTTGCTTCTTTTGTTTATACTCCAAGGTAAGATCATCAATGGCCTTTTTGTATTTACTCCAGTTTGGTGCTGACCTTTTCATACCTGGATCATTTTTTATCGTTTCAATTATGTTCACCTCATGCTTTAAAGCAATGAGTGGCCATTCACTGAACTGTTCTTCTTTAGTTGGATATAATTTTTCTTTCATAATGAATGCAAGATAATCCTTTCTCATTTCCTTTGTAGGTCAGCTTCAGGTGGAAGATTAGACATTTCTTTGCTCAAGTCTCTTGCATAGTCTTCCATTTGTCTAACCTTAGTGAACAAGAATTGCATTCTTTCAGAAATAGCTTTGTCACCTTGATCTTTACATTCAAATCTAGCTCTCATATCAGCTTGCCTGGCTTTGAGTTTTAGATACTCATCCATGTTTGCTGGATCTCTGAAGCCCATGAGAGAAGGAAATCTTCTTTTTGAAGAATCATCCTCTGTGTAGAATTGTCTCATTTCATTCTTTACAGCTTCCAATTCCAGTGGATATGTTGCAGCTATTGGAGTAATATCAGCAGGGTTATAGCCTTCAAGAATTTTTGGATCTTTCATTGGATTGGCTAGAGTTGGTGGAATGAATGGTTGTGGTGGAATCACATTGTAGGGTACAGATGAAAGGGGAATGGGTGCTGATACATCTTCATCTTTTGACTGAAATTTTCTTTTTCTGGTGTAAGTTTTATTTGGTGAAGAAGTGTTTGTTGGTGGTTTTTTAATTGGAGTGAATATGACTTGGAGTGTAGTGGTGGTGTTTTGACTAACAGGTGTTGAGACAACAGGTGTTTCATCTACTGTTGTCATTACAGCTACTGATGTGTCAGCAGATGTCTTCTGCTTTTGAGCAGGTAGTTTTTGAGGTGGTGTTGATTTTGGTGTGATAGTCGATTGAATGGTGATGATGGAAGTGATAGGTGACTGACTAACAGCTGTTGAAACAACTGGTGTTTCAACCACTGTTGCCATTACAACTACTGATATGTCAGTAGAAGTCTTCTGCATTTTAGCAGGTGACTGTTTTGGTGGTGAGGATGTTTTTGGTGGTGATGGTTGTTTTGGTGGGACAGTGGTTATAATGGGAACAGTTGTTGTGATTAAAGTTGTGGTGCTTGGTTTAACAACTGCTGAAACCACTGAAGTACCAACAGTTGTTTATACAGCAGGTGTTACAATAGTTGTTTGGATGGAAGATTGATGTTTGGGGCTTTTGGAAGGTGGTTTGGAAGCATGCTTTGTGGGTCTGGATGGTGTGTGTTTGGGTTCCCTCACTTTTCTAGTGGGATTCTTTCTTTTTGGCTCAGGATTTTTATCATCCTTTGGCTCAGAAATACCCTGCTCATTCAGCTCCATAAATGTTTTTTTCTCCTTATTCCACCTGGATTTATCCTTAGCCTCTCTATCCCTTTTTACACTTGCTTTTACTTCAGCAAGTGCATTTGTGGTAACATCAATCTTTTTACTACCATCTGGCAAGGGAATGTCTTTGAGCATACTATCTTTTCGTGGCTCAATGTACAGGCCATCTTCATATCCCTTCTTCTTCCACTGCTTGATTTTCTCCCACTTTTTGGCATTATCTGGTGGTGGGTTATCCACAAAGATAATAGTGGGAGGAGCAGTGCCAGTGGTGTTCAGGATGTGGGCCTTGATAGCCTTGATATCAGCTTGAGTGTCTTTAAACCTTGACTCCATGAGATTTCTGATTTGTTGGATGTGGAGTTAATGTTGTAAATCAGCATACTCTCTTTGTTTGTGGAGCAGTTGTTGAAACAGCTCCCAAAGAGCATCAGAGGATGGAGTAGTGGAAGTAGATGGAACATGTGGTGGTGCAGCAGTGGGTGAGGACTTTTGTGAATTTAACAACTGTTGCAGCATTGTCTTGATGTCTGTAATAGTTGAGTTAATTCTGTCTACCCTCTCCGTCAATTCCTGATATTTCAAACCATCACCCAAGTTAATGGGATCATCTGATTTCCCACATGTTGTGGTTGTATTAATGTTTGACTTAGGAAACGAATTCCAAAAGTCATCCATCGATGCCCCTTGTTCTTGGTACTGGGGTCTTCTTCCTTCAGCACTTGATAACCTTTTGATTGTACCAGTGGTCAAAATAAACTCACTAGTGGATATCAGAGGTGCTATAGAAGGAATTGCCTTCAAGGGAGTTGATTAATGAAACACCTGGCCAAATGTAGATTTGTTAATCCAACACTTGTAGTTGCTGCTCCACTTGAACTACTGACAGGAATTACAGGTAATTCCAGCAGTGTAACCTCCTCAGATGTTGGTGGGTTAACAGAGATAAAGACTCCAGACTCAGTCACTTGTTGAGGTATGTTCTCATTTACAGGTGAGTGAGAAGAACTGATTTGTGTCTCGGCAATATCAACTGCATCCAACAAGGGTAATATTTGGGGTGGAATTTGAGCTGTGAGGTTGGGTGTAGAAAGCGAATTTGCCCCGGGAGGTGGGTTGTGGATGATAGAATCAAGTGATTCTAGAGCATCATAATTTGGTGTCCCTGTGCTTACAACCTGATCTTTTTGTGAGGACGCAGGACGAGTTTTAGGCAAAGGTGGAGATCTCTCTTCCATCTGCTGTGAGGAAGTAGCAGTAGTGGTTATTAGTGACATTGGTGTTGTCACAGGTATTTGCTCTGGGATCTCATCTTCCAGAGTTACCCTTTTTGCAGGTTTGGGGGGGTTTTTTGGATGATTTCTTTTTGGGCTTTTTAGTAATGGCAGGTGTGGGTTTCATAGCAGTGGTTGTGCTACTATGATCACCTGGAGCAGTGGGCTCAACAGCAGATACCTGAGGAGCAGTGGTAGCTGCTAAAGTCTGCTCAGGTACCTCTGCTTGTGTTTTGGAAGGTTTTAACATCCTTGTGAATGTTTCTGCAGTTAAACTGTTTATTTGAAGAGGAGCACCCTGTATGAGCACATGGGCATTATCTTTTGAAAACTTTTTCTTAAAATAAAAACTCAAAAATCTAGGAAATAATAAGAAAGTGTTTTTATCAACATTTTTGACCAAATCATTAAAAATTTCTTGGGAGTAATTAAAATTTTCTTTTTTCAAAATAGCATACCCCAAGTATTGAATTTTTAATGGAATTTCATTGAATCCCGTGGTCTTATTAGATACACACATAAGAAGAGTGTGAAAGAAAAATCTCATGGCAGGAGGAAAGCTGCCTTTCTGTAGAGTATCTTTCTTCATTTGCTCCTCATAACCTCTTTCTTAAAAATCATTTTGATACTCTGTTTTTTGAAAATAATTTTTACCTTGAATATCGTTGAGTTCAAAAACTTCAGAAATAGTTTGAGGTGTGATCGAGAATTTGACTCCCTTTATTGAGGAATTTATAGCTACAACCTTTTTATCCACCGTTTCAAGAGTTGCATTTTTCCAAAATTCCCGTTGAGTAGCAAGGTAGACGGTTGCATCGTAGGTAAGCAAAGTTTTGTACTTTGTGGATGAAAGTGTGTCGATGATGGAATCAAAGGTTGAGGTTTCACTAGGTTTGTCAAAATATGCCCAAGTAATTGTGTGAAAATTTGAATGGAATCTCAATCGTGGTTGAGTCCTTTTGTTTGGTTTTACTGGATTGTTTCACCATGATTAAATCAGGGATGAAGAAGATGAAATGAGGACGATTAGGGTTGTGAAAATATTTGGGGAAAACTGTTTTAGAAAGGAATTTTGAATTCGATTCGACAGTAAAAACCCTGTTTGGGGTTTTTGATTAGGGTTTTATAGACATGAAAAGTGAATGCTGATGTGGCAGCGTTTACAAAGATCTGATGGTCAAAACGCTGTCCACGTGACAACCTCTGATGGAAATGGATGACAGTTTTTTAGGAAACCACTGATGGAGCAGTACCAGTGGTTTTTAAGGGAAAATGAAAACAATGGGTGACTTTAACTATGAGTGGATAGCCTTTATCAGTGGATAGAAACACTGATGTTTGACAACAGTATTTATCAATGAAAAGAGGAAACAGAGGTTGACTTTCAGCAGTGGATAGTTTTTAACAAACAGATGATTGAGCCAAAACAGTGATTATGGCATACTTTTAAGGATTTAATGAAAAATTCATTTTTAGCTATTTTTAAGGATGGATTTTTGATTTTCTGAAAACATTTTAATCTTTTATTCATAGAAAAACAGGATTTTGCCTGTTATTCCATGTTTAGCATGCCAATCCTAGAGATCAAGCTTTCAAAGGTGGATGTGTCTAAAGCTTTGGTTAGCACATCTGCCAGCTGATCTTTAGTTGAACCATGAGACAGAAGAATCAAACCTTTTTTTATAGCAATCCCTCACAAAGTGATGTCTGATGATGATTAATGATGAATCAATGGGATATTGAATCTTTTTGATGATATATTTCAACTACTTGACTGTCCTGTATAAAAGAAGTCTTTTGAGCGATTATATCAAAGTTCAATAACTTATTTTGAAGTGACCAAAACAACTGGACTTTTCAGCTTGCCGCAGCATCATAATATTTTTCAATTAGTGGTTGTGACAGCATCTACTGTTAATGCTTAGTCTGAATAACATAAGCCTTGACAACCATCTTCCAACATATGCAATTTTCTTTAAGGACCCACTTTTTACCAATTTGACTCTCATCCTTTGGTAGTGGTGCAAGTTTTCAGACTTGCTTTCCCTAAACTGTTGAAGCTCCTCTTACATGACAAACACCCAACTTTCTGTCTTTTAGTTCCTCAATGGTACATGACTTGTTGATGGAATGGTAGAAAATCAAGAAGAGGACAAAAGTTTTGGGATAAACTTTATGTGAGAATCCCTTTTCAAATGATGTTGTCAAGGATTGGTACAATGGATGAGGTTTAAAAAGGGACTGATGTTCAAAATGTGAGGCTGAAGATGTGAATCACCTGAGCTAACATATGTTGGTGACTTTTGATGATCCAACAGCTGTTTGAGATGAAGGAGAAGGAACCATGAATGTAGGTTTGACATACTGATGATTTTTTTATCCATTTTTGATGGAGTTTATCAACAGTGGTTTGAGAATTAACAACTAGAAGGCTATTTTGGTCAAGTATAGTTTATTTATCAGTGGATGAGCTTTTACAACTGATTTGAACAGCTGCTGCTCAGATGAAAGACATGGTTTTGACTTGTGAGAACACAATATCATATCAAACATCTGTTGATGAATATTTTGAATTATCTGCAAAACCAAATACTTGACAAGCAAATTTTAGGTGCAAGTTTATTATCATTATCAAAATAGTAGGGTTTTCAAGAAATTTAATGAAGGTTTTCCACATGCCCAGTCCTTGCTTATAACACTTTAGATATAGGCAGTGATTGAGTATCCCAGATGATTACAACTATGAAGTGACCTGCTCACAGTGATTCTAAAGGCCTTTTGTGAACCTTATTACCACGTGAAAAATTTCTGAAAATTTGGCCTAATTTGTATTTAATAACCAAACTGGTGATACTTTTGGTTACCTGAACTCCCTGATATAGTGATTGTGCAAGATTGATGGATGATAAATGTTTGACAAAATATTGTAGGTCCCTTGGTCGTATGGATCTTTCACAGAATTGTCAATCCAATCAAGAGTGCGGAATCCTCTTGATCAGAATATCACAGAATGAGTAGAAACAGAAATCACTTTCAAACCGGATCTTTATTGATTATCTATCAACTGATTACAATCAATCAAGATCCCTAACCACACAAAATTCGTCCAAGCCTAATTGCTCTCACAAATTCTCACTCTAAAACTGTTTTGGCTTATTAACCTAAACCCTAAAGCATAACCTTGTTTATATAACACAAGGTTTGCAACTTGGGCTAGGGATTCCTGCATGGGCAAGCCCAATTCGTCCCCCTAGACCCAATGTGGGTTTTGTTTAGCCCAAAATCTATTACAAGATATCCAAAGACCAAATCTAAGCTGTTGTCACAAATATGCACCAACAAACTCCCCCTTGACAATAGCTTCATAAAACAACTTTATCTTCAGTCTTCTTGCAATCTTCAAGTAGTCTTGCACTGTCTTTGGTCTTTGGATAGCTTCAGCTTCAACATCTTCTGTCAGCAACAGACTCCCCCTAAGCTGATGCATCCAATCACCAAATCTTCAAAAACTTTAGCGTTTGAGTAAACTCCAGTTCAGCATTTGCAAAGCAATCTTCAAACTCTTCAACTTTGTTTGCAATGTAGAAAGGAGGTTCTACCATGCATCTAATCAAACTCTCATCTTTTCAGCAACTTCTCAGCAACATCTCAGCAACATACTGCTTCAATCTGTATACTATAAAACAAACATCTTGAGAAACCATAAGAATTTTTCAACAAAGTTAAATAAATTATTATTATTCAAGAGATAGTTAAACTATATCACAGATTAAGCACTTTCAATTTATCACCAACACGCAAAACTTTTTGTCCAACACACAAGAACTCATGATTTTAAAATTTTGAACTCACTTTCTAACACCGTCTCCCCCTATCAGTAACAATTCCTCCAAGAATAACAGTTTTCTGTACGTTAAGAATTTGAAACAGAAAAAGACACTATTTTTGGATTTTTATATTTTCTGAAAGAAAGTAAATAATAAAAGCAATAAACACTCTATTTTTGTGAGAATCACCGGTAAGAAGATCATATCACCACAATCAAACTATTTCACACAAGCAGTTAATTATTTAGTTAATATTTCATGAAAAGCAGTCCAAAACGATTACCAGTATGTTTGTCCACTTAAACAAAATGCATGAACATTTCAAGTACCATTACCATATGATACGTTAAGGTAATTTTATTATACTGAAATACTAGTGTGTCCCACTTCAGGATATACCCCCGCGATCAAGGTATGCACAAAGATTCATCGTAGTAGGTGAGTATACTGAATTCATCCGTTTTATTTTTCAACGTTTAGATAATTGGTGATCAGGTCAGTACTTCCGTACAGCAAAGAGACCAAAATATCTAACGAGGGCTATGATAAATACCATTTTTTGGTACGAATTATGCATTTTGCACTTTTTGAATGACTCTCTAGGAGAGCTTCTTCATTTATGGGATTTGGCATTTTTTTGCTCTTTTAAGATATCCTGGTTGTGCCTAGGTCATCATGTATCTGGATGCAGTAGAAGAACAACCCTGATATCCCCAGATGAAATAACAGTATAAAGACCCAAAACCTCATATTTGGGCAATCTATCAACGCAAGATTTAAGGTCATTAAACCATACACCACTGATGTGTTCCCCACTCATATTCAGTTCGTTTAAGTTTATATCACATTGGTAAGTTGATTATTTCATGCTTTTTGCCTACTGGTACATCGTATAATGAAGCTGCTATCACACTTAATCAATTTAATTTATTTTCAGTGTGACAGTCTAACTTGCTGATGTACTATCATTTCTTCTTTTTCACACAGTGATAATTCATTTTTAATTTTCTATTTTTTATGTTTTTGATTTTTTTAATGTTTTTGTATTTTTATTTTTTTAAGAAAAGCAGTAAACTATTTACAAAAATTCTTATGAAAAACCAGTTATTCAGGATTCCTCATCCCGTTGAGTTCGACTAAATGTTCAAAGCAAGCCCTGTCAAATGCTTTAGTATAAAGATCTGCCAGGTTATCTTCTGTGACACCTGTGCCTCCACAGCCATCAAATAAATACTGTATCAATGAAATATTGTATTTCATACTTGGGACATGTATAAATATGTGTATCCTTTGCACATATCAATTCTTGTTCGATTTCAAGCTCTAAATCGCTTTCTGGAAGGTTATACGCGCACCGATGCGTAAATATAACCAGTTTAATGCAACGGACACTCCGAAATAGTGAAATAGGCTTAACATACCTTAAATAACCTTTACATAACTTAGAAATAAGTTTTGAAGGCTTTGGTATGGCAAAATCGAGTTAAATCGTTTACAGGGATTAAAGTTGACAAACTGCGAAAGTATGCCAATTTGAACTGTAACAGACATTTCGGAACCTGACCATAAGTTAAACATACCATAAATATCCTTTACATAACTTAGAAATAGGCTTTAAGGGGTTCGGTGTGCAAAAATAAACTTTTGGGTCATTCAGGGACTAAAAGCGTCAAAAAGTGCACAAGTTTGCACTTTCGCACATAACTTACGTTCTGAATACATCCGGACATCCAAAAATTTATGTAAGCACTAAAATATTTTATTTTAGTGTTTGGCTTGAGAAAAATCCATTCGTCGCGCAATTTGGATAGTTTTTCACGCTTATGCGCATTCCGTCGTAATTAAGCGAACATCGCGATCTTACGACCAAACGAACCAACATCCGGCATATTGTTGAGCATGTTTCATGTCCACAATGTTTAGGCATCATTTTAGGGCCTTAAAGTTGGCTTAACGGGCCTTAAACATGTCGGAAATGGCCTTAAACACCATCAGGGACTGAAACTGTCAATATGGCAAAGTTGGTTCTGATCAGACAAGGCCAGGCGGCCCGCGTAAGTCTTGTGTGTATCCTTACACAGCCCGTGTCAGTCTCCCAGACCAGATTAACTGAATTTAACAGCAGATTACAGCTGTTAACCACTCAAAAACTCACCCACACTTGCCCTTTCAGTTCATGAGGGGCCATTTTGATGTTCCATAGCATTCCAACAAGTGTAAGGTTGAGATTACATCACGGTTTCCAAGAAAAGATCTTAACGGTTCGAAGAATCCTATAAATACCCATCCATCCCAACCTCAAAAACCCGCAAATCTGATCTCAAAGCTCTAAGTTGAAGCCATCACTTCATACCTGAGCTATTCGATCAAGATTTACTAGCGGGGACCCTTTGTAAGTGTTCCTTCGTTCTTTTATCGCTTTTCTAGTCCGAAAGTCAAACTATGTTTGACTTTCTGCGTTGACCAGTTTATGGTCCATGCGAAGTTCGTTTGAACTTCATAACGTGAGCGTGATCACGATGGTTATAGTCCCTAGTGACTATACCTACTGATTACCACGTTATCTAGGCTCAGTGACGAGTCGTAGTTTCGGCCAAAATGCACATTCTTGCGTATTTTGTAACCAAACTACTCTTAGGTATCAAAACCGTTTGTTTTGATGCCAAACCTGTTTTCTAAACTTAGTTAAGCATGTTTTAACATGCTTAGCTCGTCACTTTTAGTTTAGTGCTTATATAGGGTCGTAAGGTAAGCGATCTAAACAATCGCTTATACTTTCGAACCCGACCCATTTGGTCGATCATTAGGATCCGACCAAATACATTAGGTGACCATAGTTGTGTAGGGAATAACCTTCCGAGGTTATACCTTATGGTCACGACGTTTAGTTAGTTGTATGATAGGTAGTTTATATGCCTTAGGTAAATGACCAAAATGCCCTTTTTACCCCAAAATTCATTTTAAGCATATGTAACATAACTTTTAACATTTAACTGATTTGGTAACAATATTAGACATGTTAAGGCATATTTTACTTGTCATAGGACTAGTTAGGCAGTCCGAACGCGTTTTACGCGAACGACGCGTTAAAGTAGCATAAGCTACCTAAACGGGTCGTAATGGGTCGTAAGCACTTAGGTTAGGTTTCATTTAGGATGTAGGCTTTGTTAAACCATATTACACGAGTCTCCATACGCGTTTGGTTTACGAACCCTCATTCTATTAAATCCTCCGATTTAGGTCCGGTATATTAACATAGTTACCTATATTAGGTGTCGTTTGATATCCGTGATCTCTAGCATTGTTTGGTTGTTACTCAAGGACTACTAAGCAATCTCAAGTGAGTACATAGACCCCTCTTTTACCGTTTTCCAAACATATTGGGGTGAAACACATGTGCCTACTTGTTACTTTCATGCTTTCATATCATATGCTTGTTATGTTCAATAGTACACTTATAGTACATGATTTCATTGTGTTTATGCTACGTATGCCCATTGTGTGCATACTTAGTACATCGTTTTACATTACATTTTATGCTATGTATGCCCATTGTGTGCATACTTAGTACATCATTTTACATTACATTTTATGCTATGTATGCCCATTGTGTGCATACTTAGTACATCATTTTACATTACATTTTATGCTATGTATGCCCATTGTGTGCATACTTAGTACATCATTTTACATTACATTTTATGCTATGCATGCCCATTGTGTGCATACTTAGTACATCGTTTTACATTACATTTTGTGCTATGTATGTCCTTTGTTGCATACTTAGTACATTTGTTATTCATCACACGCTTACATTTTGGTATGACATTTGGTTTGTTCAAATGAGACAATGTACATTCATTAACATTAGCTACGCCGCTCGTTAGTAGGTAATGGTTCCATAGGACTTGACAACTCCCATTCCTGAACCCTAGGTTTGTTTGGGTGGAAGGAATGACCGAATTCGATAAACATAACAACAAGATAGACCTTTAAATTCGTTTAGGGGTTTATCGCCACAGTCACAAGGCTTGGATGTATGCATTTTCACAATACCGCATAGATGTTTATATCAGTATAGCATGCATTTATTACACAAAACATAACTTTGATTTAAACCATGTTTTACTTCAATACCTTGTTTTTGTGCATTTTACATATGGTTTAGTTGACATATTTCACTTACCATATGTTTTACTTCAAGACATTTTAACTCTTTTATTCAATAAAACAATATTTAAATTTCCATGTGTTATGAAACAATGATTCTGTTACAACACTCCCCGACGTTTTCCGCCACGTTTTGTTGTTTTACGTGGTCGGGGTGTGACAGAAAAGTTGGTATCAAAGCTCATGGTTATAGGGAATTAGGTTATTAGTAATGCTTTGACCTAGTCTATAACCTTCCTAGGACCCTAACGCGAGTTTACTTGCGTTTAGTCATAAAACAATACTGTCACCTATCCTTAGGCGACAACCACAACAAGAACATAAATTTCAAAACCGCTTTGAAAACTAATCATCTGTTCTAGGATGATTGATTACTAGGTTTTGAACTGTTGGATCTGAGTTTCTTTTTGATTGTATTTTCGTTTGAAATTAAGATGGAAATGAGAGAGTTGTGCAGCGGAATTAAGATGAAAACAAACTTTGCATACAATCAAACGAGAGTAATACTTTAATCAAACATCTTTACACAATGAATCGAAAGATTGAATTTGTTTCAACAATGATTACAATGATTGATGAATGAATGCAAACTCCCCCTCAGCCAGAGCTCAGTAGTTTGTTCGTGCAAAGAAGACAATGTGGTGAAAGAGCTAATAGAACAGTACAAAGTACTGAACTATTTATAGGCACTTACAAACCACTGAGCATCTTTAGCTGACGTCACCATGAAAGTGACATCTAACCTCCTAACAAACTCTAACCTCTGATCTATACAAACTCTGATGTACTAACTACTGCTATTACATTTCTTTACATAAAAGACACTTAAACAGCTGCTGCATCCTTCCACTGCTGTGAATCCCAGCAGTGCCTGTCCGGATCAGCAGTACTTGACTCAAGGCAGTAGATTGAGTCAGCAGAGCTTTGGTCTTCCATCAGTCTTTGACATTGGTCAGTAGATGCAAAGCAGCAGTTGTAGGTCAGCACTTAGTAAGATCAGCAGAAAGGAGGTCAGCAGATATAAAACCACTTTCAAGGGGAGAGATTTGCATGAACTAACTGTAATCGTCTGCTTATTCTGGATCCACTGCTCTGATCCAGTTTTGGCTTTAATTATCTGTTCCTCTGATAGGGTTCAATCCCAACATGAACCCTCTATTGTAAGGTTTTGAACCCTCTGTTATAAGGTTTTGAACCCTCTAAGTTTTCAAATCTCGTCAAAGTTTGGGTCGTATAATGTGAATGCGTGCAAACTGGAAGAGTGAATGCCTGTACCCCGAGTTTTCTGTCGAAGGTTAGAGTGTTCGTACAAATCTGCAGTAACGGACCAGTCACTCTTACCTGGGAACTCTTGGGGTGAGTGTTCACTTATAGGCGAGCATGTCTTCAGTGATACATTAATATGACCCGTTTACTTTGATTTGTCACCGTGTCATTTGTTTGCCTTAGGTAACAAACAAATGATCGCATTTTTTTATGCATTGCCATCCTGTTTTGATTGTCTGATAACCTTTCACTTGTTTCTTCCAATGTCTTTCATTTTCTTCTAGAATGTCTCTTCTTCTCAGCAACGGTCAAATGTCTGAGCAAACAGCCAAATTTGCCCAGCAAATAGGCGAAGTGATTCTGAAGACTGTAGAATTAGGAATTGCCATGTCTCGTCTCAACAATGAAGCCACTCAAGAGTCACCAAAGGAAGCAGAAGTCAAGCCAGCACCACCAGCCAAGAAACCAACCGAGGAATCAAAGACCATGGATGAACGATCCCCTAAGAAGTCAAAGAAGCGAAAGGCTTCTCAGAACTTCGCCATGGTCGCTCACAATGGTAAAGCCGTCCCCAACCAACCAGCTCAACCCCCTGCTAGGAAGCCATACAAAGGAGATGTTCCTCTGTGCAAAAGATGCAACCGTCATCATTCAAACCTCATACCCTGCTCCAAATGTACCTACTGTGGACGGCGGGGACATTTGGTTAACATATGCCACTTTGCTATCCAAAACAAAGCTGTTATAAACCTTGCTACTGCTCAACCTCCTGCTAGGAAACCATATGCCGGTACTGCACCAAAATGCGACAAATGTAATGGGCATCACCAAGCTCACTTACAATTTCGTCTGTGTGTATCATGTGGGCGAATTGGTCACCTGGCAAGTGCTTGTCGATGTAACCCGAACCAAGGTGGTCCAAATCAACCACAAGCCAATCCTGCTCAAGCTCGTTTTCAGCCTGGATCGTGCTACAACTGTGGCAAGATGGGTCATTTCGTGAATAAATGCCCGAAGCTTGCTAAGGCAAATCCAACCCACAGATGAGCAGTTGGCTGATTAGAAGATGTTGTTGTCTTATGCTTTTGTTTCTTCTATTTCTTGTAATGTGAAACAATCTGTTTTGATTATAAATAAATTGTTGTTCACAATTCTGATATATAAGTGTAGTTACATGAGAAAATGGAAATTCTCTATGATACCTGTATTAAGGAACTATGTTCCTTACAAACTACTCTTGTGATTCTCTTTTCAAATGATCGCTCATAATTCCCTCGAAAATTTTAAGTACTCGTTTCACTCTAAGAAACAAAGTACAGAAAATAAAGTGACATTATGAGTAATCATGCTTCTGCACATCTGTGCCTTTGAATCCTTGGTTAGATAACTAAGGGTATTTTCAAATCTCATACCCATTACGTTTTGATTTTTCAACATACATAGTAAGAGTATTTCAAAAACAATATTCATGATCTCAAAACATTTCATATAGTTTGAAAACAATTTTTTTTTCAAATGCATTGTCTATGTTATTTAAAAACATTGGCTATGTTTTCAAAAAAACAACCTTCATAATTTCAAAATGTTTCATATAGTCTGAAAACAATATTAACACAGTACATTTTCTTATCAAGTGTCACACCCCGACCGCGTAAAACAACAAATCGCGGCGGAAACATCGGGGCGTGTTGCAACAGAATTAATGTTTCATAACCATGGATATCAAAAGTGTTTCGTTTTATTAAACATTGAGTAATTACATCGTCTGGAAATCTAATAACACTATTTAAACATAGTCTATCATTGTTATTGAGTCACTAAGGCCTTGTCCAGTCCTATGTGAGCATGCATCTTATCAATCGATATCATCCAACATACCTGAAACATATGTGAAAACGAGGTCAGCAAAGAAATGCTGGCGAGTACATAGGTTTTGTAGGAGTGTCGAAATCATGGCTAGTTTAGACGTTGCAATACTTTATTTAAAAACCTTGTTTTGAAAAGAGTACAATATTGCAACTTAATTAACCAACTCAAATCAAGCGGGTTATAATTTGTAAACCTCGTAGCCATGACTCTTAACCCAAAAACATTTGTTTTAGTAAATTATTTGAAAAACAATAAATGAGTTCAGATGATATGTATAATAAGAAAATAATGCATGATTAAATGAATAACCATGTAAAATGAGTTTGTATAAGATAAGTTGTTTGTAAATAAATGTCTTGTGAAAAGTATGTTACTTGTATAAAATGTTCTATGTCTCGAGCTGAAATGATTCAAATAACGCTACAATATGTAATACCATACAAACACTTATATATAGGAAGTACCAGCGGCGTATCCACCATGCTTGTATCATATTCCACACGCATTGTTACTTAATCACTTAATCCAAACCAAACCACCCAAGTAATGTTCATGCCCAAGGTAAATCATGTACAAATGTTTACCCAATCGTTAAAACATTGTGTGAAACCCAATCGTTACCCAATCGTTAAAACATCGTGTGAAAACCAATCGTAAATCGTTTAATTCGTTTTAGGTCGTGAAACTACTTATAAGGTCGTCTCGCTAATAACATTCAAACCTTCGTGACTCTCGTCGCTTCTCGTTTTCGTCGCTTCTCGTTTTCGTATTAACAAACCTCCATAGGGTAAGTTAACAATTACAGATTCAGTCGCTACCTACCATACCCACACATAACCACGGGTGTAGTAAATAACGGGATTAGTCAGATCCTATGGTACCATAACCTAATACTGGTCGGCTTGATCATTGCTAATGAATGTCATTTGTTATGTAAACACAACCAACAAGTTTGTTCACTTTATTGAAATCGTTATTAGTTTTGTATAAATCGCCTTAATTGTTTTTGAAACCATCGTTATAACATCGAAAACATTTAGCACATATGAGTCACCCCAAAACAATTTGGAAAACAGTAAAAGAGGGGAATAATGTACTCGCCTGAGAATGCTTGGAGGTCTTGAACAACAACCAAACAAAGCTAGAGAGAGCACGGAATCAGTCGGCAAATCTAAACTATATAAATAAACCGGACTTAAATCGGAAGACTGGGTAGCAGGAGGGTTTGTAAACCAAATGAGTGTAGGAACTCATATGATATGGTTTAACAAAGCCTACATACTAAATGAAACTTAACCTAAGAATTATCGACCCATCGCGACCCATTAAGGTAACATACGTTACTTTAACGTGTCGTGCGTGTGAAACGCGTTCGGACCGTCTAACTAGTCCTATGACAAGTGTTATATGCCTAAACATGTTACATAATCAGTTATGTGACAAAAGTTTAGGTTACATATGCTTAATTACCAATTATACATGAAAAGGGTATTCTGGTAATTTACCTAAGGCATATAAACTACCTATCATACAACTACTTAAACGATGTGACCATAGGGTATAACCTCGGAAGGTTATGCCCTATACTAGGGTCACCTAATGTATTTGGTCGGATCCTAATGATCGACCAAACTGGGTCGGGTTCGAAGGTATAGGCGATTTATTAGATCGCCTACCCTACGACCCTAGACAACGTGGTAATCAGTAGGCATAGTCCCAAGGGACTATGACCATCGTGATTACAATCACGTTGCGAAGTTCTAACGAACTTCGCATTGACCATTACTGGTCAACGCTGAAAGTCAAACAAAGTTTGACTTTATGACTCGAAAAGCAGTAAAAATAAGGAAAAGAACGAAAGAATACTTACGAAGGGTCCCCGCTAGTGAATCGTGATCGAATAGCTCAGGTATGAAGCGAAGGCCTCAACTTAGAGCATTTGGATCAGCTTTGGTGGGTTTTGAATGGAAGGGGGGTTGGGTATTTATAGTAAATGCACCACCGTTAGGATCGTTTATCGGGAAACGTGCCTTGATCTCACCCGTACAAGTGTCGGAAGCTTATGGTAGGTTAATTGGCGACCCACCATAAGGTATCAACATGTGGAAGAGAGATTAGGAGTGCAAAACAGCTGCAAACAGGCTGTTAATACATTGCATCTGGTCTGCAGGTTGCCTTACGGACCGTAAAGCTGCCAATGTTGAGGTCCGTAAGGTAACAACTTTGGCAGATTTACAGTTTTGGTCCCTGCAGTGCAATCAGCCCATTTTTGACACGTTTAAGGCCCGTTAACCCCATTTCAAAGCTCTAAAATGAAGTTAAAGTATAGGGAACTTAAAATGTGCTCAAAAATATCTCAGATGTCGGTTCGTTTGGTCGTACGAACGCGATGTTCGCTTAATTACGACGGAATGCGCACAAGCGCGAAAAACGATCCAAATGACGTGACGAATGGATTTTTCTTATGGCGAACACTAAAATATAATATAGTCATGCTTACATAAATTTTTGGATGTCCAGATGTATTCAGAACGTAAGTTATGCGCGAAAATGCAAACTTGTGCACTTTTTGACACTTTTAGTCCCTGAATGACCCAAAAGTTTATTTTAGCACACCGAACCCCTCAAAGCCTATTTCTAAGCTATGTAAAGGATATTTAAGGTGTGTTTAACTTATGGTCATATTCTGGAATGTCTGTTACAGTTCAAATTGGCATACTTTCGCAGTTTGTCAAATTTAGTCCCTGTAAGCGAATTAGCTTGTTTTTGCCATACCAAAGCCTTCAAAACTTATTTCTAAGTTATGTAAGGGCTATTTAAGGTATGTTAAGCCTATGTCACTATTCCGGAGTGTTTGTTGCATTAAACTGGTTATATTTACGCATCGGTGCGCGTATAACCTTCCAGAAAGCGATTTAGAGTTTGGAATTGAACAAAAATTGATATGTGCAAATGATACACATATTTTTACAAATCCCAAGTATGAAATACAATATTTCATTGGTTTGGTATTTGTTTGATGGCCGTAAAGGCACAGGTGTTACAGTCTCCCCTACTTTAGGAAATTTCGTCCCGAAATTTATTTAGAGGAAACTTGTGAGAGCTTGAAAACATGAAGTTGAAAAGATCGAAAAATATTGGTTAGGTTTCTGAACTTCTAGTAACCTTAATAACATTATGCTTGCAATGTAAGAGGGACACTTATATACAAGTATATGAAGCGTCATTGGTGCGTCCACCATGCCTCCATTACATCGTTCTCATTTTGTTATTGTTGTCACTATCGGTTCTTTCACATAATAAACCTTACTAGATTTCTGTGCACTAAATTTCATAATTATGTGCGCATCCATAATTAGAGAATCCCTTGCACAGTTCACACAGTCTATTTTATAATGTGTGGGGTAAAACCAAATGAACAATCCTGTGATGAGCGTGACTTAGACCGCCATAGAGTCCTTTAGACTAAATCAATAAATGATTTAAATAGACTATCAAGGAGTCTGTCCAGCTACATCACTAGATGTCGTTTTTTTTTTTAACCAAATTGTGAATCAATCTTTTTTGATTAGACCACTAAAGGGTCTCTAATGAATCATGGAGCAGTACTATATAATCCAAGGGTCTTAACTATTACATAGAAGCCCATTAAGGATTTAAGGTAGTACCTTTTGAATATCCTGCTACGAATCTCTCATATGAAGATATGAAAAGATTCTGCGAGGATTTGGATAACGAATATCCAGAGTATACAAAAACACAAAAATCATAGAGGAGAACACATAAACACATATCATATAACCACAAAATTGTTTAACTAGAAGTTTGTTCTGCTAACAGAGTACATGTATTTAAAGCACACTAGGAATCCATCTCGTGGATTTCATTTGGTACTTTAAACATTATCAAGAATCTAACTATAAAGATAGAAAGATCTTTAAAAGAAAGAATTCGATTTCGATTTTAAGGAACCGAAATGTTCGAATTTAGGTATATGAGGAATCCAATTTAGGACTCTGATTTGAATGATGATCATCCACAAGGATCTAATTGTGAAGATAAAAAAGATCCCTTATGGATTTTAGAAGTTGAAGATGTTTTGATACCTTGCACTGGACGTGCTTATGTCAAAACATGAAGTAAAAATGCTTATGAAATTGAGATGCTAGATATGCCAAGGCGACATATGAAGCAGAATTTTGAAGTTTAAGTCAATGTATGAGGAAAATATTTTTGAAAACTATGCATGGGGTTCTTTTAAGAAAAAGGTGTTTAACGTTTTTTTTTGAAACCTTATATATAATACTTTTGAAATAAAGTAGGTGTATTAGGTAGATATATTTACAAAAAAATGTTTTTAAAATCATGCGAGATGAATTTTGAAATTATGTATAAGGTTTTTGAAAGACATGAATGATGCTTTTCGAAATCATGCACTTGATCAGAAAATGTATTGTGTTAATATTGTCTTCAGACTATATGAAATATTTTGAAATTAGAAAGGTTGGTTTTGATAACATGGCCAATGTTTTTGAAATAACACAGACAATGCATCTAGAAAAATTGTTTTCAAACTATATGAAATGTTTTGAGATCATGAAGATTGTTTTGAAATACTTGTACTGTGAATGTTGAAAAAATCAAAACGTAATGGGTATGAGATTTGAAAATATCCTTAGTTATCCAACCAAGGATTCAAAAATACAGATGTGCAAAAAGCACGATTACTCATAATTTCACTTTATTTCCTGTACTTCGTTTCTTAGAATGAAACGAGTACTTGGAACTTTCGAGGAAATTATGAGCGATCACTTGAAAGAGAGAATCACAAGAATAGTTTGTAAGGAACATAGTTCCTTAGTGCAGGTATTATAGGAAAAGTCATACACACATGTAATTATACTCGTATATCAGGATTTGTGAACAACAATTTATTTATAAACAAATCAGATTGTTTCACATTACAAGAAAACGAAAGAAACAAAAGCATGAGATAGCAACATCTTCTACTCAGCCAACTGCTCACCCGTGGGTTGGATTCGCATTAGAAATCTTTGGGCAATTTCTTCGAAAATGGCCCATCTCGCCACAGTTGTAGCAAGTACCACATGGAAAACGAGCTTGAGTTAGGTTGACTTGAACAGCAGTAGAATCTGCAACAGTTTTATTCCGGATCGCAAAATGGCATGTTCTGACCAAATGTCCCCATCGTCCACAGTGGGCACATTTGAAACATGGCGTTTGGACTGGGTGATGGCCATTGCATTGATTGCACAAGGGAGCAGTTCCCAAGTACGGCTTCTTGGCTGGTGGCGCTGCCACCTTGCTAGGTTTTGATTGATTTGGTGCAACGGTTACCGGATCCTTTGGAGCCTTACGCTTCCTTGACCTTTTCGAAGGCTTGGTTTCTACTTCTTTTGATGCTTCTCGAGTGGCTTCATTGTTGAGACGAGACATGGCAATGCCTAAATCCACAGTCCTCTGAATCACTTCACCAATTTGCTGGACAAATTTGGCTGTTCGCTCGGGCATTTGACCAGTGCCAAGAGGAATAGACATTCTAGAAGAAAAAGAAAGACAGAGGAAGAAACGAGTGAAAGGTTATTGAATAATCAATACAGAATGGTAACGAATGAAAATTGTGATCATTTGTTTGTTACCTAAGGCAAACAAATGAGATGGTGACAAATCAAAGTAAATGGGTCAAAAATAATGTATCGCGAAGACATGCTCGCCTATAAGTGAACACTCATCCCAAGAATTCCCAGGTAAGCACAACTGGTCTCGCGTCTGATGAGATGTATACGAAGTGCTTGCCTTGACAGAAAACCCAGAATACAGGCATTCACCCTTCCAGTTTGCACGTGTTCACATTATTTAAAACCCAAAACCTTGACGAAGTTTTGAAAACTCAAAGAGGTTCAAAACCATATAATAGAGAGTTCAAAACCTTATAACAGAGAGTTCAAAACCTAGTAATCAATCATCCTAGAACAGATGATTAGTTTTCAAAGCGGTTTTGAAATTTATGTTCTTGTTGTGGTCGTCGCCTAAGGATAGGTGACGGTATTTTTTTATGACTAAACACAAGTAAACTCGCGTTAGGGTCCTAAGAAGGTTATAGACTAGGTCAAAGCATTACTAATAACCTAATTCCCTATAACCATTGGCTCTGATACCATCTTTTCTGTCACACCCCGACCGCGTAAAACAACAAATCGCGGCGGAAACATCGGGGCGTGTTGCAACAGAATTAATGTTTCATAACCATGGATATCAAAAGTGTTTCGTTTTATTAAACATTGAGTAATTACATCGTCTGGAAATCTAATAACACTATTTAAACATAGTCTATCATTGTTATTGAGTCACTAAGGCCTTGTCCAGTCCTATGTGAGCATGCATCTTATCAATCGATATCATCCAACATACCTGAAACATATGTGAAAACGAGGTCAGCAAAGAAATGCTGGCGAGTACATAGGTTTTGTAGGAGTGTCGAAATCATGGCTAGTTTAGACGTTGCAATACTTTATTTAAAAACCTTGTTTTGAAAAGAGTACAATATTGCAACTTAATTAACCAACTCAAATCAAGCGGGTTATAATTTGTAAACCTCGTAGCCATGACTCTTAACCCAAAAACATTTGTTTTAGTAAATTATTTGAAAAACAATAAATGAGTTCAGATGATATGTATAATAAGAAAATAATGCATGATTAAATGAATAACCATGTAAAATGAGTTTGTATAAGATAAGTTGTTTGTAAATAAATGTCTTGTGAAAAGTATGTTACTTGTATAAAATGTTCTATGTCTCGAGCTGAAATGATTCAAATAACGCTACAATATGTAATACCATACAAACACTTATATATAGGAAGTACCAGCGGCGTATCCACCATGCTTGTATCATATTCCACACGCATTGTTACTTAATCACTTAATCCAAACCAAACCACCCAAGTAATGTTCATGCCCAAGGTAAATCATGTACAAATGTTTACCCAATCGTTAAAACATCGTGTGAAACCCAATCGTTACCCAATCGTTAAAACATCGTGTGAAAACCAATCGTAAATCGTTTAATTCGTTTTAGGTCGTGAAACTACTTATAAGGTCGTCTCGCTAATAACATTCAAACCTTCGTGACTCTCGTCGCTTCTCGTTTTCGTCGCTTCTCGTTTTCGTATTAACAAACCTCCATAGGGTAAGTTAACAATTACAGATTCAGTCGCTACCTACCATACCCACACATAACCACGGGTGTAGTAAATAACGGGATTAGTCAGATCCTATGGTACCATAACCTAATACTGGTCGGCTTGATCATTGCTAATGAATGTCATTTGTTATGTAAACACAACCAACAAGTTTGTTCACTTTATTGAAATCGTTATTAGTTTTGTATAAATCGCCTTAATTGTTTTTGAAACCATCGTTATAACATCGAAAACATTTAGCACATATGAGTCACCCCAAAACAATTTGGAAAACAGTAAAAGAGGGGAATAATGTACTCGCCTGAGAATGCTTGGAGGTCTTGAACAACAACCAAACAAAGCTAGAGAGAGCACGGAATCAGTCGGCAAATCTAAACTATATAAATAAACCGGACTTAAATCGGAAGACTGGGTAGCAGGAGGGTTTGTAAACCAAATGAGTGTAGGAACTCATATGATATGGTTTAACAAAGCCTACATACTAAATGAAACTTAACCTAAGAATTATCGACCCATCGCGACCCATTAAGGTAACATACGTTACTTTAACGTGTCGTGCGCGTGAAACGCGTTCGGACCGTCTAACTAGTCCTATGACAAGTGTTATATGCCTAAACATGTTACATAATCAGTTATGTGACAAAAGTTTAGGTTACATATGCTTAATTACCAATTATACATGAAAAGGGTATTCTGGTAATTTACCTAAGGCATATAAACTACCTATCATACAACTACTTAAACGATGTGACCATAGGGTATAACCTCGGAAGGTTATGCCCTATACTAGGGTCACCTAATGTATTTGGTCGGATCCTAATGATCGACCAAACTGGGTCGGGTTCGAAGGTATAGGCGATTTATTAGATCGCCTACCCTACGACCCTAGACAACGTGGTAATCAGTAGGCATAGTCCCAAGGGACTATGACCATCGTGATTACAATCACGTTGCGAAGTTCTAACGAACTTCGCATTGACCATTACTGGTCAACGCTGAAAGTCAAACAAAGTTTGACTTTATGACTCGAAAAGCAGTAAAAATAAGGAAAAGAACGAAAGAATACTTACGAAGGGTCCCCGCTAGTGAATCGTGATCGAATAGCTCAGGTATGAAGCGAAGGCCTCAACTTAGAGCATTTGGATCAGCTTTGGTGGGTTTTGAATGGAAGGGGGGTTGGGTATTTATAGTAAATGCACCACCGTTAGGATCGTTTATCGGGAAACGTGCCTTGATCTCACCCGTACAAGTGTCGGAAGCTTATGGTAGGTTAATTGGCCACCCACCATAAGGTATCAACATGTGGAAGAGAGATTAGGAGTGCAAAACAGCTGCAAACAGGCTGTTAATACACTGCATCTGGTCTGCAGGTTGCCTTACGGACCGTAAAGCTGCCAATGTTGAGGTCCGTAAGGTAACAACTTTGGCAGATTTACAGTTTTGGTCCCTGCAGTGCAATCAGCCCATTTTTGACACGTTTAAGGCCCGTTAACCCCATTTCAAAGCTCTAAAATGAAGTTAAAGTATAGGGAACTTAAAATGTGCTCAAAAATATCTCAGATGTCGGTTCGTTTGGTCGTACGAACGCGATGTTCGCTTAATTACGACGGAATGCGCACAAGCGCGAAAAACGATCCAAATGACGTGACGAATGGATTTTTCTTATGGCGAACACTAAAATATAATATAGTCATGCTTACATAAATTTTTGGATGTCCAGATGTATTCAGAACGTAAGTTATGCGCGAAAATGCAAACTTGTGCACTTTTTGACACTTTTAGTCCCTGAATGACCCAAAAGTTTATTTTAGCACACCGAACCCCTCAAAGCCTATTTCTAAGCTATGTAAAGGATATTTAAGGTGTGTTTAACTTATGGTCATATTCTGGAATGTCTGTTACAGTTCAAATTGGCATACTTTCGCAGTTTGTCAAATTTAGTCCCTGTAAGCGAATTAGCTTGTTTTTGCCATACCAAAGCCTTCAAAACTTATTTCTAAGTTATGTAAGGGCTATTTAAGGTATGTTAAGCCTATGTCACTATTCCGGAGTGTTTGTTGCATTAAACTGGTTATATTTACGCATCGGTGCGCGTATAACCTTCCAGAAAGCGATTTAGAGTTTGGAATTGAACAAAAATTGATATGTGCAAATGATACACATATTTTTACAAATCCCAAGTATGAAATACAATATTTCATTGGTTTGGTATTTGTTTGATGGCCGTAAAGGCACAGGTGTTACATCAAGTGCATGATTTCGAAAAGCATCATTCATGTTTTCAAAAACCTTATACATAATTTCAAAAATTTATCTCGCATGACTTTAAAACAATTTTTTTCTATAAATATATACCTACCTAATACACCTACTTTATGATTTCAAAAGTATTATATATAAGGTTTCAAAAACATTGAACACATTTTTTTAAGAACCCCATGCATAGTTTTCAAAAATATTTTCTTCATACATTGACTTAACTTTCAAATTTCGCTTCATATGTCGCCTTGGCATATCTGGCATCTCAACTTCATAAGCATTTTTACTTCATGTTTTGACATAAACACATCCAGTGCAAGGTTTCAAAACATCTTCAACTTCTAAAATCAATATGGGATCTTTTTATCTTCACAATTAGACCCTTGTGGATGATTATCATTCAAATCAGAGTCCTTAATTGGATTCCTTATGTACCTAAAATTCGAACATTTTGGTTCCTTATAATCGAAATCGAATTTTTCTTTTAAAAATCTTTCTATCTTTATAGTTAGATTCTTGATAATGTTTAAAGTACCAAATGAAATCCACGAGATGGATTCCTAGTGTGCTTTAAATACATGTGCTCTGTTAGCAAAACAAATTAACAAATTAAAGATCTAGATAAACAATCTTTGTGGTTATATGACTATGTGTTTATGCATCTTGTGTTTTCTTTTATGCATTTTGTGATTTTGTATACTCTGGATATTCGTTATCCAAATCCTCGTAGAATCTTTCATATCTTCATATGAGGGATTCATAGTAGGATATTCAAAAAGGTACTACCTTAAATCCTTAATGGGCTTCTATGTAATAGTTAAGACCCTTGGATTATATAGTACTATTCCATGATTCATAGAGACCCTTTTAGGGGTCTAGTCAAAAAGATTGATTCAAAAATATGGTTAAGAATGACATGTGATGATATAAGCTGAAAAGACTCCTTGGTTGTCTATTAAAATCATTTATTGATTTAAAAAAAAGGGACTCTATGGTGGTCTAGTCACACTCATCACAGGTTTGTTCATTTGGTTTTCTCCTACACATTTTAAAATAGACTGTGTGAACTATGCAAGGAATTGCCTAATTATGGATGCGTACATAATTATGAAATTTAGTGCACAGAAACCCAGTAAGATTTATTATGTGTAAGAACCGATAGTGACAACAATAACAAAATGAGAACGATGTAATGGAGGTACGGTGGACGCACCAATGATGCTTTATATACTTGTATATAAGTATCCCTCTTACATTGCAAGCATGATGTTATTAAAGTTACTAGAAGTTCAGAATCCTAACCAATGTTGTTCGATCTTTTCAACTTCATGTTTTAAACTCTCACAAGTTTCCTCTAAATAAAATTTCGGGACGAAATTTCCTAAAGTAGGGGAGACTGTGACACCTGTGCCTCCACGGCCATCAAATAAATACTGTATCAATGAAATATTGTATTTCATACTTGGGACATGTATAAATATGTGTTCAAGCTCTAAATCGCTTTCTGGAAGGTTATACGCGCACTGATGCGTAAATATAACCATTTTAATGCAACGAACACTCCAGAATAGTGAAATAGGCTTAACATACCTTAAATAACCTTTACATAACTTAGAAATAAGTTTTGAAGGCTTTGGTATGGCAAAATCGAGTTAAATCGTTTACAGGGACTAAAGTTGACAAACTGCGAAGGTATGCCAATTTGAACTGTAACAGACATTTCGGAACCTAACCATAAGTTAAAAATACCATAAATATCCTTTACATAACTTAGAAATAGGCTTTAAGGGGTTCGGTGTGCTAAAATAAACTTTTGGGTCATTCAGGGACTAAAAGCGTCAAAAGTGCACAAGTTTGCACTTTTGCGCATAACTTACGTTCTGAATACATCCGGACATCCAAAAATTTATGTAAGCACTAAAATATTTTATTTTAGTGTTTGGCTTGAGAAAAATCCATTCGTCGCGCAATTTGGATCGTTTTTCACGCTTATGCGCATTCCGTCGTAATTAAGCGAACATCGCGATCTTACGACCAAACGAACCAACATCCGGCATATTGTTGAGCATGTTTCATGTCCACAATGTTTAGGCATCATTTTAGGGCCTTAAATTTGGCTTAACGGGCCTTAAACATGTCGGAAATGGCCTTAAACACCATCAGGGACTGAAATTGTTAATATGGCAAAGTTGGTTCTGATCAGACAAGGCCAGGCGGCCCGCGTAAGTCTTGTGTGTATCCTTAAGCGGCCCGCGTCAGTCTCCCAGACAAGATTAACTGAATTTAACAGCAGATTACAGCTGTTAACCACTCAAAAACTCACCCACACTTGCCCTTTCAGTTCAAGAGGGGCCATTTTGATGTTCCATAGCATTCCAACAAGTGTAAGGTTGAGATTACATCACGGTTTCCAAGAAACGATCTTAACGGTTCGAAGAATCCTATAAATACCCATCCATCCCAACCTCAAAAACCCACAAATCTGATCTCAAAGCTCTAAGTTGAAGCCATCACTTCATACCTGAGCTATTCGATCAAGATTTACTAGCGGGGACCCTTTGTAAGTGTTCCTTCGTTATTTTATCGCTTTTCTAGTCCGAAAGTCAAACTATGTTTGACTTTCTATGTTGACCAGTTTATGGTCCATGCGAAGTTCGTTTGAACTTCATAACGTGAGCGTGATCACGATGGTTATAGTCCCTAGTGACTATACCTATTGATTACCACGTTATCTAGGCTCAGTGACGAGTCGTAGTTTCGGCCAAAATGCGCATTCTTGCGTATTTTGTAACCAAACTACTCCGTTTGTTTTGATGCCAAACCTGTTTTCTAAACTTAGTTAAGCATGTTTTAACATGCTTAGCTCGTCACTTTTAGTTTAGTGCTTATATAGGGTCGTAAGGTAAGCGATCTAAATCGCTTATACTTTCGAACCCGACCCATTTGGTCGATCATTAGGATCCGACCAAATACATTAGGTGACCATAGTTGTTTAGGGAATAACCTTCCGAGGTTATACCTTATGGTCACGACGTTTAGTTAGTTGTATGATAGGTAGTTTATATGCCTTAGGTAAATGACCAAAATGCCCTTTTTACGCCAAAATTCATTTTAAGCATATGTAACATAACTTTTAACATCTAAACTGATTTGGTAACAATATTAGACATGTTAAGGCATATTTTACTTGTCATAGGACTAGTTAGGCAGTCCGAACGCGTTTTACGAGAACGACGCGTTAAAGTAGCATAAGCTACCTAAACGGGTCGTAATGGGTCGTAAGCACTTAGGTTAGGTTTCATTTAGTATGTAGGCTTTGTTAAACCATATTACACGAGTCTCCATACTCGTTTGGTTTACGAACCCTCATTCTATCAAATCCTCCGATTTAGGTCCGGTATATTAACATAGTTACCTATATTAGGTGTCGTTTGATATCCGTGATCTCTAGCATTGTTTGGTTGTTACTCAAGGACTACTAAGCAATCTAAAGTGAGTACATAGACCCCTCTTTTACCGTTTTCCAAACATTTTGGGGTGAAACACATGTGCCTACTTGTTACTTTCATGCTTTCATATCATATGCTTGTTATGTTCAATAGTACACTTATAGTACATGATTTCATTGTGCTTATGCTATGTATACCCATTGTGTGCATACTTAGTACATCATTTTACATTACATTTTATGCTATGTATGCCCATTGTGTGCATACTTAGTACATCATTTTACATTACATTTTATGCTATGTATGCCCATTGTGTGCATACTTAGTACATCATTTTACATTACATTTTATGCTATGCATGCCCATTGTGTGCATACTTAGTACATCGTTTTACATTACATTTTGTGCTATGTATGTCCTTTGTTGCATACTTAGTACATTTGTTATTCATCACATGCTTACATTTTGGTATGACATTTGGTTTGTTCAAATGAGACAATGTACATTCATTAACATTAGCTACGCCGCTCGTTAGTAGGTAATGGTACCATAGGACTTGACAACTCCCATTCCTGAACACTAGGTTTGTTTGGGTGGAAGGAATGACCGAATTCGATAAACATAACAACAAGATAGACCTTTAAATTCGTTTAGGGGTTTATCGCCACAGTCACAAGGCTTGGATGTATGCATTTTCACAATACTGCATAGATGTTTATATCAGTATAGCATGCATTTATTACACAAAACATAACTTTGATTTAAACCATGTTTTACTTCAATACCTTGTTTTTGTGCATTTTACATATGGTTTAGTTGACATATTTCACTTACCATACATAAACATTTTGACATTGATATACACAATTCATGGTTTACATTAGACATAAACATTTTGACAATTGATTATACATAAACATTTTACTTTGGTGGTTTGGTTTGAGTAAGTGATTTAAGTAACGAGGCGTGTGTAAAATGATACAAGCATGGTGGATACGCCGCTGGTACTTCCTATATATAAGTGTTTGTATGGTATTACATATCGTAGCGTTATTCGAATCATTTCAATTTAAGACATATAACATTTTATACAAATAACATACTTTTCACAAGACATTGTTTTACAAAACAACTTATCTTATACAAACTCATTTTACCTGGTTATTCATTTAACCATACATTATTCTCTTATTTATACATATCATCTGATCTTATTGCTTTTCAAATGATTTACAAGACAAAGCAAATTACAAGGTTCATGACTAAACATTTTCTTAAACATAAGTCATGAATTCTATTTTCACAAAACCTATGTATCTCACAGGCATTTTTATGCTGACGTACCTATTTTCACATGTGTTTCAGGATATGATGCATATGATTTATCAACATACACTTAGGCGGACTTGGGCCTTAGTGACAATAAAAGATGCAAGACTAATTATTTATGTTATATTTCTTTGATTGTCAAGACATTTTAACTCTTTTATTCAATAAAACAATATTTCAATTTCCATGTGTTATGAAACAATGATTCTGTTACAACACTCCCCGACGTTTTCCGCCACGTTTTGTTGTTTTACGTGGTCGGGGTGTGACATCTTCTGTGTCGACTCGATGTAATTCAATTAGTCTCTTTTCAGCACAATCTCGTATAAAATGATGACGAATGTCAATATGTTTTGTGCGATTGTGTTTCACTGGTTTATTAGTTATAGAAATTGTGGCATTATTGTCTATCATAATAGGAGTACGAGTGAAATCCAAACCGTAATTACGTATCTGCTGTTGTATCCAGAGAACCTGAGAGCAGCAGCTACCCGCAACAATATATTCAGCTTCACACGTAGAGGTAGACACACAAGATTGCTTCTTGCATTTCCAAGACACAATCCTGCCTCTTAAGAACTAACAACCACCTGTTGTAGACTTTCTGTTCGACTTGCATCCTCCAAAGTCTGAGTCAGTGTAAGCGACAAAATTCACATCACTGTCAGCTGGATACCACAACCCAAGTTTAGGTTTCCCCTTCAAGTAACGAAGAATACGCTTCACTGCTTTCATGTGTGACTCTTTTGGATTTGCCTGATATCTTGCACACAAACATACTGCAAACATGATGTCAGGTCTTGAAGCAGTCAAGTACATTAGAGAACCAATCATTACCCTGTATTGAGTTGGATCAACGTCTTCAGTACTTTCATGATCTGGGCTAAGATTGTGATTTTCGCAAATGGGTGTGTTGAAAGTAGAGCAATCATTCATTTTGAACCGACTCAAAATGTCATACACATACTTTGTTTGATGAATAAACATCCCATCCTCCTTCTGTTCAACTTGTAATCCCAGAAAGTAAGACAGCTCACCCATAGCGCTCATTTCGAACTTGCTCTTCATCACCTTCTCGAACTCTTTTCACATGTTTTCATCTGATGACCCAAAGATGATGTCATCCACGTACACCTGTATCAGCAGAAAATCTTCCTTCTTTCTCTTGATGAAAAGTGTACTGTCAATCTGACCTCTTTCAAAACCATTCTTGCTCATATGTGTAGACAGTGTCTCGTACCACGCCCTGGGAGCTTGATGTAATCCATATAAAGCCTTATCGAGTTTGTAAACCCTATCTGGATAGTCTGGATCAATGAACCCATTTGGTTGAGAGACATACACCACTTCTTGGACTTTCCCATAAAGAAATGCACTCTTCACGTCTAGTTGGTAAACTTTGAAGCCCTTGAATGAAGCGAAAGCTAGAAACAAACGAATTGCCTCCAACCTTGCCACTGGTGCAAACACTTCGTTGTAATCAATCCCTTCTTGCTGATTGAAACCTTTTACCACCAATCGAGCCTTGTATCGCGTTACAATTCCTCTTTCATCCTTCTTGCACCTAAATACCCATTTAGTGCCAATCTCTCTTTCACCTTTAGGAAGGTCAACTAACTCCCAAACCTTTAACTTAGCAAACTGGGCCAATTCCTCTTGCATAGCTTCAACCCATGAATTTTCTTTAAGAGCCATATGAATGTTCTTCGGTTCCTCTTGGGAAATAAAGTAACTATACAAGCATTCGTTCACAATCCCAGTCTTATCAATCGAAACAAATAAACCAGTATTCGCTGCTATGCTTCTCCTTGTCTAAACACCTGCAGAAGGATCTCCAAGTATCATGTCAACTGGATGATCTCTATTTGCTCGTGTAGTAGCAACGGTATCAACTTCTAAATTGTCACCCAGGTTTGATCCAATCTCCCCCTGAATATTCTGATTTGCAAACGGATTAATGAAATCCTCCCCCTGATTGGGTTCAGGTTCACTATCACTTGAATCAGTATCAGCCGCACCTTGGGAAGTTTCTGGAGCATCTGTCATATCAACATTCGATCTAGGCATGAACTCGCCTTCATCGTCTTCACTAATTATTGTCTGAGTCAGCTGAGAATCATCTGCATTGGAAAACTCAGGAATATTAAATGATGTAAAAACACTTTCATAATCATATAATATAGCAGGTCCATTCGTTGATTGTTGAGGTTTGTATGAAGTAATTTCCACATTAAACACAACCTCAATTTTACCAGTTTTTAGATTAAAAACCCTTTTATTCGGTGCGCCAGTTATGTAACCTAGAAAGTAGCCTTCATCAGCCACCTCATCGAATTTTTGTTTATCTTTATTACGCACAATGGTGCAGGGTAATCCAAATGGTTCAAAGCCTTCTAAGTTTGGCTTTTTGTTAAACATCAACTCATGACAAGTTTTGTTAAAATGTTTAACAGTTAAAACTTTGTTTAGGACGTAGAAAGCTATATTCACAGCTTCTCCCCAAAAAAGAACTGGTAGTTTTGAATCTGAAAGCGTCGTCCTAGCGGCTTCAATCAACGTCCTGTTTTTCCTCTCAGCGACTCCATTTTGTTGAGGTGTATAAGGAGCAGAATATTGATGTTCAATTCCCTCTCGAAGACAGTAGAGATCCAGAATTTGATTCTTGAACTCCGTGCCATTATCACTCCTTATCCTCTTGATCCTAGCATCATGGACGTTTTCCAATTTCATAAAAAGATCTATCAGCATCTCCGCCATCTCATCTTTTGTACCTAAAAAGAAAACCCATGAATATCGTGAGTAATCATCAGTAACAACAAGACAATAGTACTTTCCACCTATGCTCCTCACATTCACTGGACCGAATAAATCCATGTGAAGTAATTCATAAGGGGCATCTATGGAATTTACTGTTTTCGACTTATGAGGTTTCTTGTGTTGTTTTCCCTTTTGACAGGGAAGACATTTATCTTCCACGTGAAACCTCTGCATTGGAACCCCTTTCACTAGCTCATTTTTAATAATATAGTTCATTTTTAGATAGTGAATATGGGCCATGCGTCTGTGCCACAACATCGATTCAGCTTCAGATGCTTTTGATAGTAAACACGCCACCATAGCAGTCGGATCCTTAGCACCCATGTCCATGACATAAGTGTCATTTCTCCTTGGCGCTCTCATCACTATCCAATCATCCGAATTCACCAAACCTGGTTTCAACACTAGTGCTTCATTCTTGGTAAAATGGACCGAGTGACCCTTGTCGCAGACTTGTGACACGCTCATCAGATTGTGTTTAAGCTGCTCAACATAGTTCACTTTGTCAAGTGTGATCATCCCATTGGTCACTTTTCCTCGTCCTGTAATTCTACCACCTTTAGCACCCGCAAAATTCACATGTCCTCCATTATAATCTTCAAACTCAATTAACAATCTCGCATCCCCCGTCATGTGCCTTGAGCAACCACTATCAACATACCACAAGTTGATAATCCTCCTTAGCAGCTCCTGCACACACCAACCAAGAAATTAGTTAGATTGGGGGACCCAAGCCTTAATGGTCTTGGGTCGTCCAAATTCACCAACTACTGGAACATCCATCCAATATCCATTACTCCTAACAGGAGTCTTGGATCTCAGACCTGTTGATGGAATTTGATTTTGATTTCCACTAGGTCTTTGGTCCCGAGGGTTCCTATATGTGTTTGGACTATTTGACCTTTGAAATTTTTGATTTTGGTACATTGAATTTTGATTCCAAGAAGCATGATTGTGGTAATTTCTAAAGCCATTGTTATAAAAAGTTCGACCACCATCATTTTGGTATCGATTTTGATATTGACCTTGACTTTTGAAATTATTAGAATTATAATTGTTCATTCTTGGTGAACTGCTTCTAGGTGTCTCATATCTGCCTGGTGGAGATTTAGGCTGAAATCTTGGTTGATTTCTTTGAAAACGAGGAACTTGTGGAGTTCCTTTTTCAGCCTTATCTACACCAACAACAACATTCTCTGGTTGCTTAGGAGCAGACTTCTTTGGAGAATTTGCAACTTTCTCCTCATTATCACCTTTCTTCTCTGGTGATTTCCCTTTCTGTTTTTCACTAATTTGTGCTTCACTCTTTTTGTTAGGACAATAGCTAGCTACATGTCCTTTGGTGTGACACCTGAAGCACGATCTCCTTTTGAAAGACTTCTTAGCTGGAGTCTTTGAGGTAGATCCCTCATCAGATAATGATGATGCCTTGGAAGAATTTGGTTCAGTTTGCTTGGATTCAGATATTTCTTTGTCTTTATTTTTAGCAAAATCTACATTTGATTCATTTTCAATAACAATTGTTTCGCTTTTCATATCACTACCTTGAACAAAATTAATCTTTTTAACAAAAGTTTGATTTTTGCTCTTAGGAGGTGAATTTTTTCTTTTTCAAAGTTATTGTTCTTCTTAGAATCATCACTCTCAGACCCCTCACTTTGACTTGATGTGGATGCGAAACTACTTGGTGCAGTTGACATAAAGTATGTTAGCTCATCTTCATCAGGCAGGAATGAATGGTCATGACTAAGAGGAGGTGGGACTTCAATAAAGCCCTGGAAGCCCAAACTGGTCTTTTCATTACTCTTCTTTAACCCACCCATCATGTGTTTCATTACAAAAGACGAATCTCTGAATTGACTCAATTTCTTTTCAAGTTCAACAATTTTGAGTTGCGCATCTGATAACTCTTTGCATTTTTCAGAAATCTCTTTTGTTTTCTCAGCCATCATGTCATGAGCTAAATCTATTACTTGAAGTTTTTCATTTAACTTGCATGTTAAAGCTTCAATTTCACTTTCATAACCTTTTATCTTCTTCAAGTATACAGATTCGTTTCTTTTAGCAAAAAAGTTTGACTCTTTTATGTTCGACATCTCGCTTACCAGACTTTGGTTTTGTGTTGACAACCTGTCAACCTCACCCTGTAATTCACGACATCTTAAACATACAGAATTAGATTATACCTCTTCCTCATGAACTTCTATAGTTTGATCAGCAATAACCTGTTCAGCTTCACTCTCTTTCTCTACTTCAGCATCCACTTTTGCTTCAGCATTCTCCACTTGAGCTTCAACATCATTCACAGTAGTTTCAGCCTCATCAACTGGCACTATCTCTGCCATGAATGCCTGAGTAGCACTCTCATTATCTTCCAGATGAACACTACAATCATTTGAACCTTCTCGTGCTGTAGAGATCGCAGCTTTATTCCTTTTGACATCTTCATTTCCTTGATACCTCTTTTCTAATGCATCCCACATATCCTTTGAATTTGTGTACTTTTTGAAGGTATGCTTGATGCTATCAGGTAAGGACATCTTTATTGCAGCCAAGGCTCTCTTTTCAGCCTCATACATCCTTTTATCATCCTCTTTCATGTTCACATAGTTTGTTCTACGTGGTCTGCCCTTATAATCGTGAGTTGGGTTTGTGTACCCATCTACAATACAGATCCACATGCGTGCATCCTAATATTCAATGAAGGATTGGAACCTTTCCTTCCATGTAAGATAATTCTCCACCTTCTTCATCTTAGGTGCATTCAAATTCGTCATGTTCGATATTTTAACGCAATAGACTGGTAAAACCGTGTAAAATATCCCTGAAAACAGTGGTTACCAAATTACACCTTTAGAATCGTCTTGAAAAGACGAATCCAATGATATATGATTAACCTAAACCCTAAATCATAACCTTGTTTATATTACACAAGGTTTGCAACTTGGGTTAGGGATTCCTACATGGGCAAGCCCAATTCGTCCCCCTAGACCCAATGTGGGTTTTATTTAGCCCAAACTCTATTAATTCACTAATACAAAGCTAAACCCGCTAACCGTTTATCGTTTAACTAATTACAAGATATCCAAAGACCAAATCTAAGCTGTTGTCACAAATATGCACCAACAAATATGTAGATCTCCTGTGGACTCTTAAGTGTTTTGGATTTATACTCTTTTCTTTTGAATTCAAAAGTTTTGAGATAAATACACTTTTGAGTTTTTGTGATTTTTCTTCTTTCCCTATTTACCCTTTTCATTAATAAATGTTGTAACATTCACTGGAAAGGTTTTTAAGGGATGAATACTTGATCCAGAATCATTTTCAGTAATGTTTTGAGAGATTTGGACATTGTTACACATGCTTATGCCAAATTTCACATTACTCATGACCTAGACTTCTTAATACCAACACATAACCATTGTAGGATCCTACTCTTTTATCCCAAGTGATTTTGAATAGATTCCACCTCCTTTTAACAACTCTGGTATTTTCCATCAGAAGTTTGGAGTTGATCCCTAGTTATGTTTGATGTATATTATAAGACTGCTAATTTTCTTATGATGCTTCAACAAAATTGATTTGATCCTTTTGAAGGATATTTCAACCTGTTTTTCAACATATAAGATCATGTAACTAAAGTTTTATTTACCTCTTTTGATGTTAACAAAGACACTAATGCTTTTAACTGAACATATACCTTTGTTGACATGAGGTGACACCTTAGCAGCAGCCATGATGGAATCATCATAGTTTTTCAACATAAACACTGAACATATAATGATTTGCTTCATGATACTTCCAGTGTTACGTGACTCCAACGTGATAGATAACATCTTGGTTGTTTTACAGAATTTTTGAATAATCAACTTTGGACGTGATTAATCGTTACTCTGTTTTTCAACTAAATACGATCATCCTTAGCATCAATAAATTTTGAGCTGAACTGTTATGTCAAATTGATTGTTAGATCGAATTTGACTGTCCTAACTCTTATACCAATTGTTAGGAACTGAGTTTGGATTGATTGTGTTTGTTTGTAATAATTAAATAATGAATGAATGTAAAACAGGGATCTAATGCAGCAGAAATGAAAAAAACTTTGTAAACACAATCAAGGGAACAATAGTTTTCATAAAGATGTGAATCTCATTAGAATCGAAAGATTATAATCAAAAGATTACATGCATTCTTACATACTAAAACTCCCCCTCAGCTCGAGCTCCATGGTTGATCGTACAAGATGATAGAATTGAAGGAGAAAACTCCTTAAATAGAACAGTGCAAACTGTTCTATTTATAGTACACATCAAACCACTGAAGCATCTAATCTGACGTCACCATGAAAGTGACACTTAACAACCTAACAACCTACAACCACTGATCTAGTACAAGCACTGTTGTCAAACAGCTAATTACAATACAAAATACAAAGACAGGTTAAACTACTGTTTCTTCATACAACTGCTTCAGCCCTAACAGTGCTTTGGTCTTTAGCAACACTTGAATCAAGGCAGTAGATTGACCATCAGTATTTAGTCTTCAATAGTCTTTGAATGGACATAGTTGTTGTAGATAACAGTTGTTGTAGTAGAACAGTTGATAGAAGACATCAGTTGTTAGAATCACTTTCAAGGGGAAAGTCTAATGTAAACTACTGCTTATATAGAATCCACTGTTCTGAACCAGTTTTGGCTTTACATCATTTGTTCCTCTGTAGGGTTCAATCCCAACATAATTACATAACGAATAACATTCATTAGTTTTGGCCGAACTGACCAGTATTAGGTTATGGTACCATAGGATCTGACAATTCCCGTTATCAGACTGCACCCATGGTTATGTGTGGGTTAGGTGGGTAACGACTGAATCTGTGATAGTTAACTTACCCTTTGGTGGTTTGTTAATGCGAGAAGCGAGATAGTCGAGTCACGAAGGTTTGGATGTTATTAGCGAGACGACCAAAAGTAGATTTCACAATTAAAACGAGAATGATTTAAACGACTGAAACGATTTTGACGAGTTAAACGATTTGGGTAAACAATTGGTTTTGGTTAGTGTTTAGATAACGGGATGGGTGTAATGTGAAGAAAACATGGTAGATACGCCGCTGGTACTTCTTATATATAAGTGTTTTCATCATATTACATATCGTGGCGTTATTTAGTTCACTAGGGTAAACGATTCTGAAACGATGTCACACAATGATGTTTTCTGAATAATATAAACCATACGAGTTTTGTTAACGAGTTTTTAAGAGATGTTTTACAATTTGATTTAATAAAATAAATGTTTTGGTTTAAGAATCATGGCTACGGGATTTTATAAATCATAACCAACTTGATTTGAGTTGGTTAATTATGTCGTAATACTATACTTTTCAAAACAAGGTTTTTAATTAAGTATTGCAACATGTAAACTAGCCATGAGTCCGATACTCTCATAAACCTATGTGCTCGCCAGCATTTCTTTGCTAACTTTGTTTTTACATATGTTTCAGGTGTTGTTGAATGATGTTGATTGCTAGGATGCATGCTCACATAGGACTGGACGAGGCCTTAGTGACTTAATAACAATGATAGACTATGTTTAACTTGTTTGTTTAGATTTCAAGATGATGTAAATGTTTAATGTTTAATAAAACGAAACTTCAAATTTCCGTGTGTTTTGAAACAGTGATTCTGTTACAATACTCCCCGACGATTCCGCCACGATTTGTTGTTTTACGCCGTCGGGGTGTGACAGAAAAGTTGGTACCAAAGCTCATGGTTATAGGGAATTAGGTTATTAGTAATGCTTTGACCTAGTCTATAACCTTCCTAGGACCCTAACACAAGATCCTTGTGTTTAGATCTTAAAAACAATACCGTCACCTATCCTTAGGTGACAACCACAACAAAAACACAAATTTCAAATCCACTTCGAAAACCAATCATCTGTTCTAGGATGATTGATTACTAGGTTTTGAAACCTCTAAGTTTTCAAAATCTCGTCAAAGTTAGGTCTTATAATGTGAACACGTGCAATATGGAAGGGTGGATGCCTGTACTCTGAGTTTTATGTCTAAGGCTAGAGTATTCGTACAAATCCACATAATCGGGCCAGTCACTCTTACCTAGGAACTCTTGGGGTGAGTATCCACTTATAGGCTAAAGCATGACTTCGCAATACATTAATATGACCCGCTTACTTTGATTAGTCACCGTCTCATTTGTTTGCCTTAGGTAACAAACAAATGATCGCAATTTCTATGCGTTGTCGTTTTGTTTTGATTATCCGATAACATTTCACTTGCTTCCTCCTATGTCCTTCATTTCCTCCAGAATGTCTCTTCATCGCAGCGACACTCAAATGTCCGAGCAAACTGCCAAATTTGCCCAGCAAATAGGCGAAGTAATCCTGAAGACTGTTGATTTAGCTGTCGCCATGTCTCGTCTCAATAATGAAGCCACCCAAGAAGCATCAAAGGAAGCCGAAGCCGAGCCTTCGAAAAAAGTCAAAGAAGCGTAACGCTTCAAAGGATCTCGTAGCCGTTGCACCAAATCAAGCAGAACCTAGCCAGGTGGCAGCACCACCAGCCAAGAAGCCTTACAATAGAACTGCACCCTCGTGCAACCAATGTAACCTTCATTATCATGCCAATGTGAAGTGCCGCAAATGCCTAATTTGTGGATTTATAGGTCATACAGCTAGGGTTTGTCGAGCTGATCCATGGTGCAATCGGGGCAACTGTCATCATCCGAATCACATACCCTGCTTCAAATGTTTCAACTGTGGACGATGGGGACACCTAGTTAATGAGTGCCGTTTTGCTATCCAAAGCAAAACTGTTGCAGATCCTACTGCTGCACAAGCAGATCCAGCACGAGCTCATTTTCCTTCTGGTACTTGCTACACCTATGGCGAGACGGGTTATATCAGGAACAAAAGCCCAAAGATTTTCAATGCAAATCTGACCCACGGATGAGCATTTGGCTGATAAGAAGAAGCTGCCGCTTTAAATAATCTGAATCTTATGCTTATGTTTCTTTTCTTTTGTTGAACTCTTAAACAATCGGTTTTGTTTATAAGTAAATCGTTGTTCATAATTCTGATGTACAAATGTAGTTACATGTGTGTATGGCATCCCCCTACGATACCTACACCAAAGAACCATATTTGTAGTTCTCTTGTTCATATGATCGCTCATGATTTCCTCGAGAATTCTAAGTGCTCGTTTCATTCTAAGAAACAAAGTACAGAAAATAAGTGACATATTGAGTAATCACTTTAAATCCTTGGTTTAATAACTAAGGATACCTTTCTTCAATCTCATATCATTTCATTCTGGTTTTCATAACAACATACATAGTATAGGTTTTCAAAACAACCTTCATGATTTCAAAATATATCATATAGTTTGAAAACGATTTTAACACAGTATATTTACTTAATATATCAAGTGCATGATTTCAAAAGCATTATCCATATTTTCAAAATCCTTATGCATAATTTCAAAATTTATCTCGCATGATTTTAAAACATTTTATAAATATACTTACCTAATACACCTAATCTCGCATGATTTTAAAACATTTTATAAATATACTTACCTAATACACCTACTTTATGATTTCGAAAGTATTATGTAGGATTTCAAAAACATTAAACAAATTTCTAAAGGAACCCCATGCATAGTTTTTGAAAAGCATTCTGCTCATATTACCCAACCTTCAAATTCTGCTTCATGTGTCGCCTTGACATATCTAGCACCTCAACTTCATGAGCATTCTACCTCGTGTATCGACTTAAGCACGTCTAGTGCAAGGTTTCGAAGCGTCTCCCGCTCTTCAAATTCTAAAATCCATATAGGATCTTCTTATCTTTGCAATTTGATCCTTGACGGTGATTATCGCTCAAATCGGAGCCCTTGATTGAATTATTTGTATGCCTTAATACGTACATTACAATTCAATAAGGACAAGCCGAATTCCTATTAAGATATTCCTATCTTCATAGTTAGATTCTTGAAAATGTTTAAAGTGCCAAATGAAATCCACAGATTGGATTCCTGGTATGCTTTATGTGACAACCCGTACTCTCGTTGTCGAGAGAAGGGCATTTTAGTAATACGCACACTTATTTTTATTATTAATATTATCCTTATTATTATTATTATTAGGTATTTACAAAATAATAATACGCGATGAGAGGGTTGTTCGGGTATTTATTTTATTTACCGTTATCTTACTAATAAACCGGGCCGGTCGGTTGAGACGCGTAGTCGTTAGATGAACTCGCACACTCGGGCTAGGCCCAAGCCCACTTCTTAAACCTAAACCCTACCTATTTAAACCCCATTATAAACCCTTACCCCTTTTCACCAAAACCTTAACCCCCTCCCTTCCTCTCCGGCCACACATTACAAATCTCCGATCACCGGAGATAGATATTCCGGCAAGCTCCTGCTCCTTCTCCGACCACACTCCCACACTCCCTATTTTCTCCTCACCCCCATCCTGTTCGATCAAAACCCTCTCCTCCCTCTTCACTTTAAGCTACCCCGTAGCCCCCTAACTCATGTCGGTTTACCAGTCGAACACCGCCAACCGGTGGTGGTGTACGATAGCAAATATTCAGAATGAGAGAGAGAGAGCGGAGCTGACGTCACTGGCGACGTTTCGGACCAAACTCAACAGCAGCGATGATGGACTGAGCTTCTGGCGGAGCTTCGGAACGACGTAACGATGAGGATGACGGTGGTGGTGGTTCTTCGGTGAACCGGCGCCGGCGATAGGAGCAGTGATGGCAAGAGCCCAGCAGCCGAGTGTTGTTTCCGGTGGATGACGTCAGCGAACGAGATGGTGGCAGTAAGCTCTCCCCACCCTCTGGTTAGTATGGATATTGAGATGATTTTTTTGAGTGTTTGATTTTGAAATGATGATTGTTGTGCTAGAGTATATCATGACAAGCTGCTTGTATATAATCTCACCTTCTTGTGCGATATATTTATTTAAAAATCAATATGTGTCAGTTTGCTTTAATTTGGGGTAAATATTAAGGTGCACATAACTGATGAAAACCTGATAGTTTAGATACGCTAGTGTATGTAGAGTTGATGGATTTGGAGGATGATTTATAAACTGTTTATATGTGGTGGTTGAGGTAGTGTATGTTGTGAGAAATGGATTGTGAAATAAAAGTGTAAATCTTCATGTGATTAAATGCTATTCTTGTATACCAGCTATTGGGTAGATCTAAATGTATATCTATTTATTTAGTATGGGGTTTCGATGCAAGACATTATTGGTGAAACAGTAGGTAATGACAAGGCATTGATAATTCTAGATGATGGAACGTTCATGAATCCATTTTGATGATGATTGACTGATTTGATCCTAGGAATCTGCATGATGTTGTGTTTTTGTTTTGTCTAAATAAATCCGTTTGTTGAAGGTGAAAAGCCCCAATAAAGAACAGTGTGAATAATGATGAAATAATTGAAATGTATTGTTTTGATCCAAATTGGTAGGTGTACGGTAGAATAAAACATGATAATGAAATTTGATTGGACAGTACATGTTAATGAAATTTGATTGAATGGCACTGATCTGGATAAGGGTTCTAGAAACATCCGCACAGTTTGCGAGTCGAGACCTTGTATGTTGTGACTCGAGACCACTCATTGACCACTCGAAACCAGAAAAATAACTGGGGACTCGAGATTGGGTAGGTTGCGACTCGAGATCTCCTGATCTCGAGTCAAGCCTGACTCGAGACCTCAAAATGGCGACTCAGAAATGCACAACCCGAGATCGTCTGGTTGCGACTCAGAATCTCATGGTTGCGACTCGAGATCTCTTAGTCTCGAGTCGAGATCACCCGGTTTCGACTGGACTGCCTTGCCTAGTTATTGGGCCACACCAACTGATGTTTTGGACTGTGTGCTATTGTTAATGTTTAACTGTTGCTGTTTAACTATTATATGCTAGGACAGGCCCAATAACGTATATGCTAGTATGACTTCCGTGCTATGTGTTAGATATGTGTAATCTATATGCGACATTACCTGCATACGAACCTAATAAATATTTATAAACCATAATATGGTATGGTTGACCAACCTAACACAAGTAAATTGTCTGCCGAGCAAACCAATGTGAGTTCACACACTAAAAGCATGCGTCCCAGGGAGGGACACGAACAAACTGCCATCTTTGGGAAGAATACTTTCAAACTAATATTTCTGGGGGAAAATACAAATGGGTAGTTTTAAATTACTATCTTCGGGGGAGATACGTTTGGATATTATTTATAAATCACAACTAGCCAAACTAAACGAATCTCTATCATGTAAAGTCCCTGCTTACAGTACCGATTAATCGCCGGAGGCGAACGGGTTATTAGTTGATAGCGCTATTAGGTTTGACAGCCTCACACCGTGACCGGGGGAGATCGGGCGTGAACTAGTAGACCTTGCATCTTGGTCAATGACGATAGACATTGACTCAGGGCACAAAATCTTCTCGTCAATAGTTTCGGTAACGCCAGTTTAGTAGCTTTCATATGGGGTAGCTCCCCATGACGTGATTATAAATGTTTTATCTAAACAACTTACGTTTTCAAAAACTAAAACTGGACAACTCATGAACTCGCCAACTTTATGTTGATACCCTACTACATGCTTTGCAGGTTGCTCGATACAGTTTAGGACGGACATTGCAATCGGCTAGAGTGCGTGGCTTGTAAGTTCATAATTAATAAACTTGTGGTTTTAAATTACGATATGTTCTCTTTTCCCTTCCGCTGCAAACTTAAACTATGTTTTGAAAATTTAAATCGGTCGCTAATTATACCGTTATTTGTAATAATAACTAAACCTTTCAAAATAATTAGTGGCTGCATCCTGGTCATGTCATACGCCTCGCGGTGGTACTCCGCATGTGGATTTTGAGGGTGTGACACTTTAAATACTCGTGTCCAAATATAACAAATTAAAGGTCAAGTTAAACTATTATGTGATTATGTGTTTATGTGTTCTCTTTTATGTTTTTGTGTGATCCGATTTTCGTTATCCAAATCCTCGTAGAATCTTCCATTTCTTCATATCAGGGATTCATAGTAGGATATTCAAAAGGTACTACCTTAAATCCTTAATGGGCTTCTACGTGATAGTTAAGACCCTTGGATTATATAGTACCATTCCATGCTTTGAAGGAGACCCCTTGAGTGGTCTAGTTAAAAGAGACACCTATGTCACTTCAACCATCATACAAATACCAAACCAATGAAAATTTTGTATTTCATAGTTAGGATTTGTATAAATATGCGTTTCGTTTGCACATAAAAATTCTTGTTCGATTTCGAGCTTTAAATCGCTTTCTGGAAGGTTATACGCGAACTGATGCGTAAATATAACCAGTTTAATGCAACAAACACTCTGGAATAGTGACATAGGCTTAACATACCTTAAATAATCTTTACATAACTTAGAAATAAGTTTTGGAAGGTTTGGTGTGGCGAAATCAAGTTTATTCACTCAGAGAGACTATTTGCGTCAACTTGCAAAAGTCTGCTGTTTCATAAGACAACGTACAGTCTGGAACATGATCATAAGCTAAACATGCCATAAATAACCTAAACATAGCTTAGATATAAGCTTTGAGTGGTTCGGTGTGTGAAAATATGCTTATTCGATCTTACAGGGACTAAAAGTGTCAAAAACGACGTAAGTTTGCATTTACGTGCATATCCTACGTTCTGACCACATCTGGACACCCAAAATTTTTGTACACACTAAAATATTTTTATTTTAGTGATCAGCATGCAAAAATACCATTCGTTGCGCAATTTGGATCGTTTTCGCGTCCGTTACGATTTCCGTCGTAATTAGCCGAACAACACAACCGTACAGCCAAACGAACCAACATCCGTCATATTTTTGAGCATGTTTCATGTTCCCTATACTTTAACTTCATTATGGAGCTTAAAAATGGGCTTGACGGGTGTTAGAAGTGTCAATACGCGTCGAAACAAGCTCAGGGGCCAAAACTGCCAGACTTTGAAAGTTGCTGGTTAGCTGCAGGGTCCTTACGGACCGTAAGGGGTCCTTTGTGGATCGTAAAGCATGCCCAGCGACCAGAAATCATATTTTGCAATCTGTTTGATACTTTAGGGGCTGTTCTTGCAAATTCTTTGTGTGGTAACCAAGTTATCCCTTCTCCAAGGCTTTGAACCTGCATCCAACAAGTGTATGGCCATGATTTTTGATTGGAAGCTACACAAACACATGTCATGATCTTGTGTTCTTGCTACAAGTATAAATAGCCATCACCTTTCATTCATTCCTTGCTCATTTCATCTCAATCTCCTTTCTAATCTGAATTGGGAGCTCTCTCAAGTGATTGGAAACTTGTTCTTGGTAGAAAAGATAGCAAGGACCTTTAGTGAGCATTCCTTCATTCTTTTATTGCTTACTAGTTTAAAAAGTCAAATGGTGTTTGACTTTCAGTTTGACCAGTCAATGGTCAACGCGAAGTTCGGTTGAACTTTGTAACGTGATTGTAATCACGATGGTTATGATCCTTAGTGATTATGCCTACTGATTACCACGTTAACTAGGTGTAGTGACGAGTCAAAGTTTCGGTAAAAATGCGTTTTAGCACGCATTTTGCAACGGAACTACTTTTAGGTATCAAAACACTTTGTTTTGATACCAAATCCGTTTTCTAAGTAGGTTAAACATGTTTTGACATGTTTAACTCGTCACTACTAGTTTAGTGTGTCACACCCCCAAAATCCACCTGCGGAGTATCACCGCTTGGGAGCGTGACTGACCAGGATCAAGCCACCAATCATATAGAACAATGTATAAAGTAAAAGTAATTGCAATTGAATCAAACCAAATCCATATGAGAGGTGTTCCAAAACATAAATATGTTATCACTGTTTAGCGGAAGCGTATGAATAAAACCCAACAAAATAAAGTATGAAATGTCATAAAGTGTTTAACGTAACAATCACGATCCAAGTCCACAACGACCAGCTCCTCCCTGTGCAAGCTCCATGTATCTAACGACCTGCAAGGCATGTAACAGAGGATCAACAACTAGTTGAGCGAGTTCACAGAATGTAAATGCGTGATAGTAAGTTCGTATGTAACATGTGGCTCTACTGGGCCGATAGTACGTTCTATTGGTGGGGACTTCCCATGTTGTATATCTCCTAGACTATTCGTAATCATAAGTATCCTTCCCAATCCGAGGATAGTAGTAAGTATAGGTTTACGCAGGTTTTATATAAGTGCCCTTCCCAACCGAGGACAGTACGTAGCGAGTACGTAGGTTTAGCGCTGGCGTCCTTCCCAATCCGAGGACGGTAGTACGTAGGTTTACCACTGGCGTCCTTCCCAATCCGAGGACGGTAGTACGTAGGTTTTACGTAGGTTTAGTGCTGGTGTCCTTCCCAATCCGAGGACAGTACGTAGGCTTTGCGTAGAATTTGGCACAGGCATCCTTCCCAATCCGAGGACCGTGGTAAGTAGTCTAGTGGTAATGTAAGTATAGGTAATCATTCAATCCCATTCCCAACCCAACCGGGGAATCCCATGCCTTGGTAAGAGTGTGAACTCACCTTGGTTTGCTCGGTATGCTAAGTATGTGCTCAAAGTAAATCAATCACGTCCTAGAGTATGCACGTATACATAATCAGTTTGTAGTCACAAGGTACACGTATAAGCATGTAGTACGTATTCGCAACACACAAGTCATGTATATCACTTAACAGCAGTCAGATATTCCAGTTAACACTTAACAGGATTAACTCAAGTTACAGCACAGCTCGGCGAAACACATATATGGCGAAACACAATAGTTGGCGAAACACAATATTGACGAAACACATGCTTTGGCGAAACACGTCTGTTTCGTCGAGGTCTCCTTCAGCGAAACAAAACTTCTAATTCGTCGAAGGCTCTTGGCGAAACACATTCTGTTTCGCCGAGAGTTCTGTTTCGTCGAAGGTCTGTTTCGCAGACATCAGTTACATCAGAAACGAATAACACATAACCCTAATCATTCTAGCAGCCGTCATCAATAGCAGAAATCATTCAACACAGAATCATTGTAACATCATCATAACATAATCATCGGACCACTTTAACGTCTAGCATGAACCCTAGCTTACGTATACAACATATCGATTACAACATCACATCATCAAACCCTATCAAGATGCTAACTTGCATTCAGAATCAGATCATAATAACCACATCCAGAACCGAGTATTCGATCATAACAAGTTTCGCATAGAACCATTTATATCCGACTACAATATTCATATCGAAATCCATATCATCATCATCATAACAAGAACCCTAATATTTAACATGTATCAAGCACAATATACATCATCAAAGCAGAAACACATGACACACAAACACATACATGGATGAAAGATCAATCAAGACACATAGGATTACTAACCGAGATGATGGTTTGATCGCACAAAAGTTTCTAGTGGGTTCTAGTTTGCCGTCACAGTAAGAGAGCTCTAGGGTTTCGGTTGTTTTGATAAAAGTGTGAAACTGACGTTGTTTTACGTATAAAACTCGAAATAACATGTTGGGCCCGAACTGGGCTTCGTGAATTACTGGGCCGGCGATACAGACTTCTGTTTCGTCGGAGTGTTCATGACGAAACAGCCTGTTTCGTCGGAATGGGTTATGGCGAAACAGCCTTGTGTTTCGTCGGGTTCTTAACAGTTTAAGTTTTACAAACAGTACACATGTTATACAATCACACATAACCATGCAAACACACTAGTTTTATCAAAACACAACCATATAGTCAAAGTCAACGTGCATTAAATGCGAATAAAGAACGTCGGAAATTCGAGTTGTCACATTATCCCCAACTTGAAAGAAATTTCGTCCCGAAATTTAGCATGCAGTTACTGAGGAAGCTAGTAGTGTGACGTTGTTTACCTGTGTCGTATCGCGGCTCCTCGAGCAGGTTTGCGAAGATTACTGGTTTTCTTGGGGTGTCACATTATCCCCCCGTTGATTTGGAATTTCGTCCCGAAATTCAGCATTGGTAGCTTCAGCCTCAGTAGTAGTTGCTTGGTTTTCGAATAACTGGGGATATTTGAGTTCCATTTGATCTTCACGCTCCCAGGTGAACTCTGGGCCGCGGCGGGAGTTCCAACGAACTCGTACAAGAGGGATTCTCGTGTTCTTGAGGACCTTAACATCCCGGTTCGTGATTTCAACCGGTTCCTCGACGAAGTTCAACCGTTCGTCGATAGTGAGTTCCTTCAAAGGAACTACGTGGGTCTCATCTGACGTACATTTCTTCAGATTCGACACGTGAAAGACGTTGTGAACTGCACTGAGTTCATGTGGTAAGTTCAATCTGTAAGCCACTTTGCCTATTTTCTCAATAACCTCGAAAGGTCCAACATATCGTGGATTTAGTTTGCCGCGTTTGCCAAAACGAACCACACCCTTCCAGGGTGAAACTTTAAGTAGCGCTCGATCCCCAACCTGGAATTCGAGTAGTTTCCTATCTAAATCAGCGTATGCTTTCTGACGGTCGCGGGCTGCCGCCATGCGTTGTCGTATTTGTGCGATCTTTTCTGTAGTATCGACTACCATTTCTGGACCTGTGATTTGACTTTCTCCCACCTCTGCCCAACAGAGAGGTGACCGGCACTTACGCCCGTACAGTGCCTCGAATGGTGCAGCTTTAATGCTGGTGTGGTAGCTGTTGTTATACGAAAATTCCACAAGTGGCAGATGTTTTTCCCAACCATTGCCAAAGTCTATTACGCACGCCCGAAGCATGTCTTCTAGAGTTTGAATAGTGCGCTCAGACTGCCCATCTGTCTGAGGATGATACGCCGTGCTCATGTCTAAACGAGAGCCAAACGATTTATGCATTGCTTGCCACAGTTCTGAAGTAAAACGTGCGTCACGATCAGAGATGATGGAGGTGGGCACTCCGTGCCTCGAAACAACTTCCCTAAGATATACGTCTGCTAGTGTGGAGAACTTATCCGTTTCTTTGATTGCCAGGAAGTGAGCAGACTTAGTGAGTCGATCCACGATCACCCAAATAGTGTCATTCCCGCGCTGGGATCTAGGTAAACCGGTAACAAAATCCATGGAAATTTGCTCCCATTTCCATTGTGGTATCTCAGGTTGTTGGAGTGGTCCTGACGGTTTCTGATATTCTGCCTTGACTCTCGCATAAGTCAAGCATTTGCTAACGTATGTGGCTATGTGGGCCTTCATGCTAGGCCACCAGTATGTAGTCTTAATATCGTGGTACATTTTATCCGAACCAGGGTGTACCGAGTAGCGAGACTTGTGAGCTTCATCCATTACCAGCTCGCGTAAGTTGCCGTACAGTGGGACCCAAATGCGTCCTGTGACGTAGTAAGCACCATCTTCCTTCTGTTCTAAACGTTGTCTTGAGCCACGTAGGGCTTCAGCCCTGACATTTTCTGGTTTCAATGCTTCCACCTGAGCATTTCGTATCTGGGAAGGAAGACTAGACTGTATAGTGAGTTGTAAGGCTCGTACGCGCTTAGGCGCGGTGTCCTTCCGACTGAGGGCGTCAGCCACAACATTGGCTTTGCCTGGGTGGTACCTGATTGAGCATTCGTAGTCATTTAACAGTTCAACCCATCGCCGTTGTCGCATATTCAGTTCCTTCTGTTTGAATATATGTTTGAGGCTTCTGTGGTCAGTGTAGATAGCACATTTGGTACCGTACAAATAGTGTCGCCATATCTTAAGTGCAAAAACAACCGCTCCCAGCTCTAGGTCGTGTGTCGTGTAATTCCGTTCGTGAATCTTAAGTTGGCGCGAAGCATAAGCAATAACTTTATCCCTTTGCATCAATACACATCCAAGACCTTGGATAGATGCGTCGCAGTAGACTACGAAATCGTCCGTGCCTTCAGGCAATGAGAGAATAGGTGCGCTACAGAGTCTATCCTTTAAGTGTTGGAACGCTGTATCCTGTGCATTACCCCAACGGTAGACAACACCCTTCTGCGTCAGTAGCGTAAGTGGCTGAGCAATCTTTGAGAAGTCTTTAATGAACCTTCTGTAATAACCCGCCAAACCCAAGAATTGGCGTATTTCTGTTGGTGTGCGAGGTGCAGGCCAGTTCTTGATCGAATCCACCTTGGATGGATCTACATGAATCCCATCCTTGTTTACCACGTGGCCTAAGAAGTGGACTTCACGAAGCCAGAAGTCACATTTGGAAAACTTAGCGTATAACTGTTCCGTTCGCAGAAGTTCCAGTATAAGTCGTAAATGATGCTCGTGCTCCTCCTGACTCTTCGAATAAATCAGGATGTCGTCGATGAAAACAATGACGAATTTGTCGAGATAGGGTTTGCACACCCTGTTCATAAGATCCATAAATACAGCAGGCGCGTTCGTTAGCCCGAATGGCATGACCATAAACTCGTAGTGGCCGTAGCAAGTTCTAAATGTTGTTTTAGAGACATCCTCATCCCGGACTCTCAGCTGATGGTACCCTGACCTTAAGTCTATCTTGGAGTAGTAGCTCGACCCTTGCAGCTGGTCGAATAAATCATCTATGCGCGGAAGAGGATAACGATTCTTGATCGTCACCTTGTTGAGTTCACGGTAGTCTATACACATCCTGAACGTACCGTCTTTCTTCTTTACGAATAACACTGGGGCTCCCCAAGGCGAAGAGCTAGGACGTATAAAACCCTTTTCCAAGAGTTCTTGTAGCTGCTTTGACAGTTCTTCTAATTCAGTTGGAGCTAGACGATAAGGTGCTCGAGCTATGGGTGCTGCTCCTGGAGCGAGCTCGATCTGGAATTCGACTTGACGATGAGGCGGTAACCCAGGTAATTCCTCAGGGAACACTTGAGGAAAATCACGTACTACAGGAATATCTTCAATCTTTCTCTCTTTCTTCGAGGTATCTGTAACGAGTGCCAATATAGCAGTGTGCCCCTTGCGCAAACACTTTTGAGCCTTCAAAAAGGAGATAATACCACTCACGACACCACTCTTGTCGCCTTGAACTTCGAGAGGTTCCTTGCCAGAACGAGGAATGCGAATAACCTTTTCTTTGCATAGGATCTCCGCTTGTTGTTGGGATAACCAATCCATGCCAATGACGACGTCAAAGCTACCCAAGGTTATAGGAATGAGATCGATGGAGAAAGTCTGACCAGCGAGGATAAGATTACACCCTTTAACTATGTGTGTGGCTTCTAAACTTTTACCGTTAGCTAACTCTACGACATGTTTGGTGTTTAAGAGAGTTGGTGCACGTTTTAACATTTCACTAGCTTTTAGAGACATGTAACTTGTATCCGCACCAGAATCAAATAGTACAGTAACATAAAAGTCGTCAAGAAGAAACTTACCCATAACCACGTTGGGATCATTCCTGGCATCACCCTGACCGATCACAAACATACGGCCTCTAGCACCATTGTTGTTATTGTTCCCACCGTTGTTGTTGTTGTTCCCGTTGCCCTGATTGTTGTTGTTGTTATTGTTCTGGTTCTGGTTTAGCTGAGGGCAGTGTCTCTTGTAGTGACCTTCAGCGCCACACTGAAAACATCCCTTATTGCGCTGTTGTTGATTCTGCTGTGCTTGTTGCTGCTGCTGATTTTGATTTGCAGGTTGTGGGCTCCTACAATCCTTGGCCTCATGGCCCGTCCTGAAACACCTCTGACAACGACCCCTGTTACACTGGCCATTGTGGTGCTTGTTGCAGATGTTTCACTTTGGGAGGTTCCCTCGATAACCACCCTGCTTGTGACTGCCCGAAGAGTGCTGACTAGGGCTCTGGTAGTTGTCAGTCTTTCGTTGCTGAACTTGGGGCTGAACTGAAGCTGATCCCTTGCTGGAATCCCCCTCCCATTTTCGCTTGCTGTCACTGGGAGTAGCAGGAGTAACCGAAGTAGTAGCTGTAGGGGTAGCGTTGATGCGTTTGGGCAACCGGTTCTGCTCCACCGCTTGATCAGTGAGACGGTGAGCCAACTGAACAACCTGCTGGTAAGTGGCATGATTTGCTGAAGTCACATGACTCTGGATCTCCGGCACCAGACCCTTAAGATAAAGTTCAATACGCTTGTCCACCAGAGTAGGACACAGTAATGCAAGCTCATTCGATCTCTTGGTATACGCTTCGATCTCAGACCCCGTCATCTTGAGGTTGAAAAACTCGACTTCCAGCTTATGAATATCATCTCGACTGCAGTATTCCTCCTTGATCATCTCTTTGAAATTGTTCCATGGGGTGGCGTTAGCAGCAACCAACCCCAGTATTTGGACCTGTGCTTTCCACCATGTGAGGGCTAAACCCTCGAGGGTACCGGTAGCATACTTCACCCTGCGTGCCTCAGGGCATTCACACATCTCAAACACAGACTCTATCTTTTCAAACCAGTGCAGGAGACCTACGGCTCCTTCAGTGCCGCTGAAAGTGGATGGACGACAATCCATGAAAGTCTTGAAAGTGCAAACAGGTGCTTGACCTGTTGTGTAAAAGAATTAGGACAAGTTTAAACACGAGAGTTGATTTAGGAGTGTAGGATCTAAGGATCCTAGTGTGAGTTGTAACTGCAGGGTATACCTCCTGCTTGTGCGGCTGCAACTGCCGCAGTAACTCGTTCGTTAATGAGGGCCGTCAACTGGTCCTGGGTCATGTTGATACGTCCAGACATGATCTTCATAGTAAAGTTAACGTAAGTGAGATAGGTTCGCGAATAGTGCGATGACAGAAGAGAGTAAGCACACAAGTGTCATCATGCAATAACAAATAGTGAGCAATGTAATCTAAGCATACCACGAGCAAAGTTCTATGTAATTCTAGTATGTAGGCAATAAACATAAACCTTATTACCTAGGATGTCGAGTCTTGCACGTGGAGCGAAGCGTCGTTGTGGATCGTTGAGAGCACTGTTCTGGTTATAGTCTGGTTTTAACAAAATCGCTTTCCCCTTATTAAAACCGAGTTCTCTATAACCTGGCTCTGATACCAATCTGTCACACCCCCAAAATCCACCTGCGGAGTATCACCGCTTGGGAGCGTGACTGACCAGGATCAAGCCACCAATCATATAGAACAATGTATAAAGTAAAAGTAATTGCAATTGAATCAAACCAAATCCATATGAGAGGTGTTCCAAAACATAAATATGTTATCACTGTTTAGCGGAAGCGTATGAATAAAACCCAACAAAATAAAGTATGAAATGTCATAAAGTGTTTAACGTAACAATCACGATCCAAGTCCACAACGACCAGCTCCTCCCTGTGCAAGCTCCATGTATCTAACGACCTGCAAGGCATGTAACAGAGGATCAACAACTAGTTGAGCGAGTTCACAGAATGTAAATGCGTGATAGTAAGTTCGTATGTAACATGTGGCTCTACTGGGCCGATAGTACGTTCTATTGGTGGGGACTTCCCATGTTGTATATCTCCTAGACTATTCGTAATCATAAGTATCCTTCCCAATCCGAGGATAGTAGTAAGTATAGGTTTACGCAGGTTTTATATAAGTGCCCTTCCCAACCGAGGACAGTACGTAGCGAGTACGTAGGTTTAGCGCTGGCGTCCTTCCCAATCCGAGGACGGTAGTACGTAGGTTTACCACTGGCGTCCTTCCCAATCCGAGGACGGTAGTACGTAGGTTTTACGTAGGTTTAGTGCTGGTGTCCTTCCCAATCCGAGGACAGTACGTAGGCTTTGCGTAGAATTTGGCACAGGCATCCTTCCCAATCCGAGGACCGTGGTAAGTAGTCTAGTGGTAATGTAAGTATAGGTAATCATTCAATCCCATTCCCAACCCAACCGTGGAATCCCATGCCTTGGTAAGAGTGTGAACTCACCTTGGTTTGCTCGGTATGCTAAGTATGTGCTCAAAGTAAATCAATCACGTCCTAGAGTATGCACGTATACATAATCAGTTTGTAGTCACAAGGTACACGTATAAGCATGTAGTACGTATTCGCAACACACAAGTCATGTATATCACTTAACAGCAGTCAGATATTCCAGTTAACACTTAACAGGATTAACTCAAGTTACAGCACAGCTCGGCGAAACACATATATGGCGAAACACAATAGTTGGCGAAACACAATATTGACGAAACACATGCTTTGGCGAAACACGTCTGTTTCGTCGAGGTCTCCTTCGGCGAAACAAAACTTCTAATTCGTCGAAGGCTCTTGGCGAAACACATTCTGTTTCGCCGAGAGTTCTGTTTCGTCGAAGGTCTGTTTCGCAGACATCAGTTACATCAGAAACGAATAACACATAACCCTAATCATTCTAGCAGCCGTCATCAATAGCAGAAATCATTCAACACAGAATCATTGTAACATCATCATAACATAATCATCGGACCACTTTAACGTCTAGCATGAACCCTAGCTTACGTATACAACATATCGATTACAACATCACATCATCAAACCCTATCAAGATGCTAACTTGCATTCAGAATCAGATCATAATAACCACATCCAGAACCGAGTATTCGATCATAACAAGTTTCGCATAGAACCATTTATATCCGACTACAATATTCATATCGAAATCCATATCATCATCATCATAACAAGAACCCTAATATTTAACATGTATCAAGCACAATATACATCATCAAAGCAGAAACACATGACACACAAACACATATATGGATGAAAGATCAATCAAGACACATAGGATTACTAACCGAGATGATGGTTTGATCGCACAAAAGTTTCTAGTGGGTTCTAGTTTGCCGTCACAGTAAGAGAGCTCTAGGGTTTCGGTTGTTTTGATAAAAGTGTGAAACTGACGTTGTTTTACGTATAAAACTCGAAATAACATGTTGGGCCCGAACTGGGCTTCGTGAATTACTGGGCCGGCGATACAGACTTCTGTTTCGTCGGAGTGTTCATGACGAAACAGCCTGTTTCGTCGGAATGGGTTATGGCGAAACAGCCTTGTGTTTCGTCGGGTTTTTAACAGTTTAAGTTTTACAAACAGTACACATGTTATACAATCACACATAACCATGCAAACACACTAGTTTTATCAAAACACAACCATATAGTCAAAGTCAACGTGCATTAAATGCGAATAAAGAACGTCGGAAATTCGAGTTGTCACATAGTGCTTGTTTAGGGTCGTAAGTTAAGCGGTCTAGACAACCGCTTAGACTTTCGAACCCGACCCGTTGGGTCGATCATTAGGATCCAACCAAGCTTTCTTAGTGATCGTAGTTTTATAGGGAATAACCCTTGAGGTTATACCTTATGATCACATAGGATTGGTTAGCTATTCGTTAATTGGTTTACATGCCCATAGGAAATGACCAAAATGCCCTTTTGTAGCATAAATCCGTAATGTGCATATGTGAATATATTTTTGACATCTAATCTGAATTAGTAACATGTTAGGGTATAATTGGGCATGTAAGGCTTGACATAGCTCATAGATAACCATCCGAACATAGTTTTGCGCAACCGACGCGTTATAGTAGCTTATGCAACCATAATGGGTCGAAACGGGTCAAGAGCACTTAGGTAGACTTCCAAATCATAATGTTAGCTCTATTAAATCATACCATATGAGTTCACTTACTCATTTGATTTATAGAACATCGTTCTATCCTATCTCCCGGTTTAGGAACCGTTTAATAACATAGTTACCTATATTAGGTACCGTTTGAGTCCGTACTCCCTCTAGCTTTGCTTGGTTGTTGTTCAAGACTTCTAAGCACCCTCAAGTGAGTACATAGTCCCCTCTTTTACTGTTTTCAATGTTTTGGGGTGAAGCATGTGTACCTATTTGTTATGTTTATGATTTCAAAGTATAATTCATTATACATATTAGTACTTATCTTTTTGACAAACCGAATGATTATTTATGATCTAAACATTGATTATTTATGTATCTCACAGGCATTTTTATGCTGACGTACCTATTTTTACACATGTTTTAGGTACTGCTTTGTGATGAGTGTTGATACATGTTATACATAGGATGGACTCGTGCCTTAGCGACTTTAAAACTTGAAAGATAATAATTGTATTTATTTGATTGTTATAAACGATGAGTTCAATAATTTAATAAAACGAAATTATTTATTCCATGGTTATGAAACAATGATTCTGTTACAACACTCCCCGACGTTTCCGCCACGTTTTGTTGTTTTACGTGGTCGGGGTGTGACAGAAAAGTTGGTATCAGAGCCAATGGTTATAGGGAATTAGGTTATTAGTATTGCTTTGACCTAGACTATAACCTTCCTAGGACCCTAACGCAAGTTATCTTGTGTTTAGTTTTAAAACAATATCGTCGCCTATCCTTAGGTGACAACCACAATAAGAATACAAAATCCGAATCCGCTTTGAAAACCAATCATCTGTTCTAGGATGATTGACTACTAGGTTTTGAACCTTCTGTTATAAGGTTTTGAACCCTCTTAGTTTTCAAAATCTCGTCAAAGTTTGGGTCTAAATAATGTGAACACATGCAAACTGGAAGGGTGAATGCCTGTACCCTGAGTTTTCTGTCTAAGGCTAGAGTGTTCGTACAAATCCGCAGTAACGGAACAAACACTCTTACCTGGGAACTCTTGGGGTGAGTGTTCACTTATAGGCGAGCATGTCTTCGGTGATACATTATATTGATCCATTTACTTTTATTAGTCACTACGCGACGTTTGTTTGTTCAAGGTAACGAACGAATGATCGCCTTCCTTATGTTTTGGTCGATGTTTTCAAAACCTCTTTTGTTTTCCAAACATCGACCTCACTCGTTTCTCATGTTCCCTTGTTCCTTTTAGACAATGCCTCCTCGACGTGATGCTCAATCTTTTACTGCTGAGGAAGTCGCAGCCCTTGTTGCTCAACAAATGGCTGCAGTGCTTCCAGGCGTAGTAACTCAGATTCATGAGTTATATAACAATAACAACACCCAGTGTAATTTCAAGACCTTCAACTCTGCCAAACCTTTGAAGTTTTCTGGATCTCAAGGAGCAACCACGCTCCTGCAATGGTTCGAAAGTTTGGAGAGCACATTCAGGCACGTGCAATGCCCGAATGAGCGTAAGGTTGAGTTTGCATCCAGTGCGTTCGAGAAGCATGCTCTTACATGGTGGAACGGTGTGATGCGTGATAGAGGTGCCGATGTGGCAATGGCACAAACTTGGGAAGAGCTTCGAGCTCTAATGATGAAGGAGTTCGGTCCTCGTCATGAGCTTGGAGCATTAGAGAGGGAATTTGACGATCTTAAACAAGACAGCGGTGAACATCGAGCTTATACTGATCGTTATGAGGAATTGAGTCTGTTATGTCCTGCTATGGTCACGCCAGTGGATAAGGCGATTGAGAAGTACATTGATGGTCTTCCTGATTTAGTTCAGGATATCGTTTCTGGAAGCAACCTTACTACTGTCAGACAGGCCATTGAATTGTCTGCCACCCTGACTGAATCCCATATCAGGAAGGGTAAGCTTTTTCAAAAAGGCGACCCAAGACCATCTGATAAGGCTGCTCAAGTTGAACCAAAGGAAAAACAGGCCGAGGTATCCAAGAAGAAGAAGCGTAAGGCTTCTCAAAACTGCGCCATAACTGCTCAGAACAATCAGGTTGCAACAAACTAACCAGCACAACCTCGTAAGAGGAAAAATTTTGTTGGTACTGCACCTTTGTGCAACAAATGCAACCGTCATCATTTGGAGCAAGAGCAGTGTCACAAATGTACCCACTGTGGAAGATTGGGACATTTGGTCGATACCTGCCGTTATGCAAATCCTGCTGCTGTTCAAGCACGGTTCCCACCTGGGTCGTGTTATAACTGTGGTGACCTTACTCACTACCACAACAATTGCCCAAGACTTGTTAACGCAAATCCAGCACGAGGACGAGTGTTTAACATAAATGAGGCAAACGCGAACAACGATGCAGTAGTGAACATTTAGTCTTTTGTATTTCTTGTCTGTTATCTTTTGACGATTGGAACAATTCAGTTGTTATATAAATAAAATTGTTGTTTCAATTTTATTTTACAAAACTGATACGATTGTGTGAATGTTTGATCCAACCCTTCGATGCCGACACTAAGACAAACTACTCGTGTGGTTCTGTCATTTTATGATCACTTGTGATCTCCCCAAAAATCTTAAATGCTCGTTTCTTTTCAAGAAGCAAAACTAAATTCCTATTAAGATCTTTCTATCTTCGTAGTTAGATTCTTGAAAATATTTAAAGTGCCAAACGGAATTCATGGATTGGATTCCTAGTGTGCTTTGAATACTCGTGTGCTCAATTAACAAGAAAATTAACAAAATGAAGATCAAGATAAACAATTATGCGATTATGTGCTTATGTGTTTTCTTATATGTTTCATGGTTTTATGTGATTTATCCAAATCCTCATAGAATCTTCCATATTTCAATATGAGGGATTCATAGTAGGATATCAAAAGGTACTATCTTAAATCCTTAATGGACTTCTACGTCGTAGTTAAGTCCCTTGGATTATAAAGTACTATTCTATAATTGGACCCCTTGAGTTTAACAAAATGAAGATCAAGATAAACAATTATGCGATTATGTGCTTATGTGTTTTCTTATATGTTTCATGGTTTTATGTGATTTATCCAAATCCTCATAGAATCTTCCATATTTCAATATGAGGGATTCATAGTAGGATATCAAAAGGTACTATCTTAAATCCTTAATGGACTTCTACGTCGTAGTTAAGTCCCTTGGATTATAAAGTACTATTCTATAATTGGACCCCTTGAGTGGTCTGGGTAAACAGATTGATTCGAAAATCTGGTTAGAAATATCATGTGATGATATAATTGAAAAGATCCCTTAAGTGGTCAATTTAAGGAGATCGTACGAAGGTCTAGTTAAGAAGATCATGTGTTGATCTAGTTAAAAAGATCGTTCGTTGATCTACTTAAAAAGATCCTTTGGTGGTCTAGTCAAGTCACTTCATGTTTTATCCGATTGATTTTTCCCCTACACATTATGAAATGAACTGTGCGGACTGTGCAAGAAATTACGTAATTATGGATACATACATAATTATGGAATTCAGTGCACAGAAACCACAGCAAGTTTTGTCACGCGTTAAAGACCTATAGTGATGAGAATAACGATACGGGAACAATGTAAAAAGGGCATGGTGGATACGCCGCTGGTACTTCCTATATATAAGTGTTCCTTATTACATTGCGAACGTAGCATTATTTAAGTTACTAGAGGTCCTGAACCTTGACCAATGTCATTTTATCTTACACCCTCCAACTCTGATTTTGGACACACACAAGTTTCCTATGATAGTCTTCATAAGAAACGTTCTTCTGTCCGTAGTTCGAAACTCCATGTTTTGTTACTACAAGGACATCACGTTGATAGTTGGAAATTTTGCTAAGAATCCAAACATGACCCAGAGTTTTACTTAGGGGTCGAGGGATTCATTCGAAAGCGAAACAATCACAGTTGTCTTCACAAGTTTCCTCTAAAATTAAATTTCGGGATGAAATTTCCTAAAGTAGGGGAGACTGTGACACCTGTGTCACTTCAACCATCATACAAATACCAAACCAATGAAAATTTTGTATTTCATAGTTGGGATTTGTATAAATATGCATTTCGTTTGCACATATCAATTCTTGTTCGATTTCGAGCTCTAAATCGCTTTCTGGAAGGTTATACGCGAACTGATGCGTAAATATAACCAGTTTAATGCAACAAACACTCCGGAACAGTGACATAGGCTTAACATACCTTAAATAACCTTTACATAACTTAGAAATAAGTTTTGGAAGGTTTGGTGTGGCGAAATCAAGTATATTCACTCACAGGGACTATTTGCGTCAACTTGCAAAAGTCTGTTGTTTCATAAGACAACGTACAGTCCGGAACATGATCATAAGCTAAAAATACCATAAATAACCTAAACATAGCTTAGAAATAAGCTTTGAGTGGTTCGGTGTGTGAAAATATGCTTATTCGATCTTACAGGGACTAAAAGTGTCAAAAACGACGTAAGTTTGCATTTACGCGCATATCCTACGTTCTGACCACATCTGGACACCCAAAATTTTTATACACACTAAAATATTTTTTATTTTAGTGATCGGCATGCAAAAATACCATTCGTTGCGCAATTTGGATCGTTTTCGCGTCCGTTACGATTTCCGTCGTAATTAGCCGAACAACGCAACCGTACAGCCAAACAAACCAACATCCGTCATATTTTTGAGCATGTTTCATGTTCCCTATACTTTAACTTCATTATGGAGCTTAAAAATGGGCTTGACGGGTGTTAGAAGTGTCAATACGCGTCGAAACAAGCTCAGGGGCCAAAACTGCCAGACTTTGAAAGTTGCTGGTTAGCTGCAGGGTCCTTACGGACCGTAAGGGGTCCTTTGCGGACCGTAAAGCATGCCCAGCGACCAGAAATCATATTTTGCAATCTGTTTGATACTTTAGGGGCTGTTCTTGCAAATTCTTTGTGTGGTAACCAAGTTATCCCTTCTCCAAGGCTTTGAACCTGCATCCAACAAGTGTATGGCCATGATTTTTGCTTGGAAGCTACACAAACACATGTCATGATCTTATGTTCTTGCTACAAGTATAAATAGCCATCATCTTTCATTCATTCCTTGCTCATTTCATCTCAATCTCCTTTCTAATCTGAATTGGGACCTCTCTCAAGTGATTGGAAACTTGTTCTTGGTAGAAAAGATAGCAAGGACCTTTAGTGAGCATTCCGTCATTCTTTTATTGCTTACTAGTTTAAAAAGTCAAACTGTGTTTGACTTTCAGTTTGACCAGTCAATGGTCAACGCAAAGTTCGGTTGAACTTTGTAACGTGATTGTAATCACGATGGTTATAATCCTTAGTGATTATGCATACTGATTACCACGTTAACTAGGTGTAGTGACGAGTTAAAGTTTCGGTCAAAATGCGTTTTAGCACGCATTTTGCAACGGAACTACTTTTAGGTATCAAAACACTTTGTTTTGATACCAAATCAGTTTTCTAAGTAGGTTAAACATGTTTTGACATGTTTAACTCGTCACTACTAGTTTAGTGCTTGTTTAGGGTCGTAAGTTAAGCGGTCTAGACAACCGCTTAGACTTTCGAACCCGACCCGTTGGGTCGATCATTAGGATCCAACCAATCTTGCTTAGTGATCATAGTAGCATAGGGAATAACCCCTGAGGTTATACCTTATGATCACATAGGATTGGTTAGCTATTCGTTAATTGGTTTACATGCCCATAGGAAATGACCAAAATGCCCTTTTGTAGCATAAATCCGTAATGTGCATATGTGAATATATTTTTGACATCTAATCTGAATTAGTAACATGTTAGGGTATAATTGGGCATGTAAGGCTTGACATAGCTCATAGATAACCATCCGAACATAGTTTTGCGCAACCGACGCGTTATAGTAGCTTATGCTACCATAATGGGTCGAAACGGGTCAAGAGCACTTAGGTAGACTTCCAAATCAGAATGTTAGCTCTATTAAATCATACCATATGAGTTCAATTACTCATTTGATTTATAGAACATCAGTCTATCCTATCTCCCGGTTTAGGAACCGTTTAATAACATAGTTACCTATATTAGGTACCGTTTGAGTCCGTACTCCCTCTAGCTTTGCTTGGTTGTTGTTCAAGACTTCTAAGCACCCTCAAGTGAGTACATAGTCCCCTCTTTTACTGTTTTCAATGTTTTGGGGTGAAGCATGTGTACCTATTTGTTATGTTTATGATTTCAAAGTATAATTCATTATACATATTAGTACTTATCTTTTTAACAAACCGAATGATTATTTATGATCTAAACATTGATTTTTCAAAGATTATAAAACTAATTGTTGGATAGTACATATTTTGTTCTCCAGACCGATTGGTAGTATGATATAGCGCTATAGGATTTCATACCCCATTCCTGTTGTCATGGAATGTCTGAAACCAATTTGTTTCTCCACCTAAATAGGGATTTCCTTTATGGTATCCCTATAGTCTCAAATGTGTATTTTGATGCACTAGGTCTGATTGAATTCTTAAATCACATTTTTATTGTATATTTTATTATACTCCCAAAGGTATAGTTTGATATACTCTCATGTGTGATATTGTATAAAACAACATATATTTTGTTAACTACCAAAACATATTTTAAATATGTTATTTATCCAAACAAAACATATTTTAATATGTTATACATAAATCCAAAGTATACTTTTGATATACTATCGAAAACGATTATTTTGACAACAAAAGTATATTTAATATACTATCTGTTTAACGATTTTGGAACCGAAATATATTTTGGTATATTACTTAATCGACTTTCTTAAAACCAAAGTATATTTTTATATATACTACAAACATTTTATTCAAAACATTATTTCATAAACTCATTTTACTTGATTATTTATTTATGCATCATTCTTTTATATCATCAAATTTCTTATAAATTTTTGCATGATTTATAAAGAAAACATTTTTAGGTTCATGACTACTTTTTTTTATTAAACATTCTTTTAAACTTATAAGTCATGAACCATGCATAAATAAAACCTATGTATCTCACAGGCATTTTTATGCTGACGTATCTATTTCTACACATGTTTCAGGTACTGCTTTGTGATGAGTGTTGATACATGCTATACATAGGATGGACTCGTGCCTTAGCGACTTTAAAACTTGAAAGATAATAATTGTATTTATTTGATTGTTATAAACGATGAGTTCAATAATTTAATAAAACAAAATTATTTATTCCATGGTTGTGAAACAATGATTCTGTTACAACACTCCCCGACGTTTCCACCACGTTTTGTTGTTTTACGTGGTCGGGGTGTGACAGAACACTCCAGAACAGTGACATAGGCTTAACATACCTTAAATAGCCTTTACATAACTTAGAAATAAGTGTTGGAGGGTTTGGTGTGTCGAAATCAAGTTTATTCGCTTACAGTGACTAATTTCGACAAACTATGAAAGTATGCCGATTCGTACTGTAACGAACATTCCAGAATATGATCATAAGTTAAACATGCCCTAAATATCCTTTACATAGCTTAGAAATAGGCTTGGAGGGGTTCGGTATGCTAAAATAAACTTTATTGATCAATAAGGACTAAAAGCGTCAAAAAGTGCGTAAGTTTGCATTTTCACGCATATCTTATGTTCTGAATATATCCGGACATCCAAAAATTTATGTAATCATTAAAATATTTTATTTTAGTGATTGGCATGATAAAATTCCATTCTTCGCTTAATTTGGATCGTTTTTGCGTTCGTTACGACTTCTGTCGTAATTAACCGAATAACGCAACCGTACGACCAAACGAACCGACATCCGAGATGTTTTTGAGCATATTTTAAGTTCCCTATACTTTAACTTCATTTTAGAGCCTTGAAATGAGGTTAACGGGGCTTAAAAGTGTCAAATATGCATCAAAATACAAGTTTCTGGGTTGCAGGGACTAAATGTGTAAATCTACCAAACTTGCTTAGGCGGCCCGCGTAAGCCAAGCTTATTTCTTACGCGGCCCATGAGAGCCCATCAGACAGAAACATTGAATGTAAGACCCTAGTTACTATTTAACGGTTTTACATGTAAATACCAACAATTTGATGTGTAGTTAAGACTACACATACTATAAAAATACGGGTTTATTAAAACTTTTACAAATCATAAGTTATTCAACATAACGTTATCGGATTCGTCGTTTAAAATTTACGACGAGTCAATGTGCGGAAGCAGGTATCTTTATCGTGTTCGGTTCTTCGTTGAACTTGATCGTCTTCCGGCATCCAAAATGTACCTATATTTCATAAACATGAAATGCTTTAGTCATACGGGGTTTAAAACGTGTCTAAACGAGTCCTGGAAGCGAAACTGATTAAAATACATTTTGTTACAGGGTCACCGTAATTTACGGTAGCCCCTGAATGTTGGTTTTCCCACCGTAAAGCAGTGGGTGTGTGGCGTAAAGACTTTAAGGCTACCGTAAGTTACAGTGGATACCGTAACTTACGGTGGCCTCCGCAGGATTTTCCAAGTTTGCCGTTTTCTAAAACGAAAACCTTCATAACTTTTAATCCACTTGTCTGATTGACCTACTGTTTCTTCCTACGTGATTGTAATTTGATCCTTCATCATATGGAGTTAAAATCCAACATCCGGATTAACAAAATTTATGACTTTTAAGTCTTCGGCTTATTACCCTTTTTACCAAATTTTGACCCGTTCATGATTTTATCAAACAAACATGTTGTTTGATTCTAATTTCTCATCATTTCCATATTGCTTATCATATTAGATTCAAATCACGGGTTTATATACATTCTTAAACCCGTTTTTACTTAGATGTTTAATTGACCCGTTAAGGGCATTTAAGCACTTTTACGCATAATTCACACTCATTTATTTCTAGCATCTTATTTCCACATTATTTATCAAATGATCTTCCATCACAACTATATTTGTGATGGGTTTAATGTGGCGATCTATATAATCCGAGTTTTACCCCTCGGATTATCATTTTACGGCAAGGACTCATATAGAGTCTTTTGACCAAGGATTTACATCTTTCGCTTTTATACTTATTCTAAGTATTGACTTGATTATAAAACTCGTTTTCAAGCGACTTCTAAGGGTCATTTGCTTAATTACGCATACAAGGGCGTTTTGGTCATTTAACCATTCTTTTACGACGAAGGGTTTGCTTAAGCCTTGCACGCCCAAAATCTCATTTTTAACCAAATCTTGTTTTCAAAACACTCTGTCTATAATTTAAATCCTTCGGTTTACCTTTTAAGGTAACCGAATGTCCCTTTTACTTTGTCTAACTCTCATAGAACTTCAAGTTCTAAATGATGAGTTGATCTTTTATAAATACCTGGCTCGGATCAACTTATTAACCCGGGTTTAATACCTTGCTTTATAATCGCTAATTAAGAGCGATGCGAGTATCCATTTGATATCTATTCCTGTAAGCATATAACTCGACAAAAAAAATCATTAGTCGATATTGTCAAAAGGTGATGTCTACACCTTTTGACCCGTTTGGCCGAATTGACCATTTATCTTTGCGAGATGATATTTATTATCATCTCGTCTACATGATTCGCTCCGGTTAACACCGTATGGTCATATTACTTATAAATCATTTCTAAATGCTTTTGACCCATTATGGTTTTCGCCATAAAGTGGCTTTCAAAACTAACGGTTATTATCAACGCGTGACCAATTTTACCATTTTGCCCTTATTAGTTATATGGGTTTACCCTATAAGGCAACCACTCGAAACTCATTACCATTTAGTCATTGCATGACCAAATAATCGTTTTAGCTCTTTTTAACCATTAAACATGGTTTATTACCATTGTCTTTTATTCCGAACCGCACATGTCGTGTCGGAACATCATAATTCAAACATGACTTTCTATGATTCATAACCTATAAAAACAAATAGGTATTAAATAAAAGTTGTAAGTTTTGACTTATCTCGCATCCTAAATGCGCTTTCCTTCATACTTGACTCGTTTGACCCGCTTCCTTCCCAAGCTTCCATCTAGCTTGTCAAGCGTCAAACTATTATCATAATCCGTAAGACGATTAGATTAGTCATCATTACTTATGACTATTTCATTTTACGGATTTCATGCTGAAACTACTATTCGACTTCATCATTGGTTAGTTTGACTTTTAGAAGTCAACTACCTTTAATCATACCATAGGCATAATTAAGTTAAATCATCGTTATGATTAGAATCCGTTTTAACCCATATTTCACGTAATTAGTCAAACTAGCCAATTACGTATGTCTCTCATAAAATCTCCTTTTCAATATTCATTCGGGCATTTAACAAACATCTTGTAGGCGCGATTTTGTACACATATTTTATCTAAGTATGGTCATCATTTTAACCAAGTTTTAGTATCAAAATCATGCCTCTATGTCTAGTGTACATGAACTACACCTAGAACTAGCATCACTGCTTCAATGTTAATCTATTTAACACCTTAATTCAAGTGTTCATCATATTTCTACAAAAACCCATTTAACACATAAATGGATGGTTATGAACTTCATATCTATGAACACTAATTCAACAAATTATTGACTAGGGTTTGCTCCTAGACATGATTTCATCCTAATTTCATCCAAACTTCAATCATGCAAGCCAAATTTTCGATTTCATATGTTCACCAAGAATTCAAGATGGAACTAAATAATGAAATTTGGCATACCTTATGATCCCTTCATCGAGGTTATCACGAATTCGTGCTTGGATTTTGATTTGGGTTGGATTTACCCCTTCAATTTGTTGATTTTATGCTTGTTAGGGTTTGAGCTTGAGAGCCCTTCTTGGCTCCTGTGTTTTGTGCGACCAGAACACACACAAAGGTGTGTGTTTTGGTGTTTTTAGTTTTAATTAATAAAAACCCATTTTCTCATTTTAACCATTTTAGTCCCTCAACTTTACCCAGGTTTATAAAGGTTACTACATCAAGTTCCCTCATTATTTTAAAACACTAGACTAACTAGGTTGATATTCCTAGTTATTTAGTGGGTTCCGGGAGTTATAACCTGTTTTATTTTAAGTCCCGTTAACTCGGACTTCTTATAAACTTACTCCCTTAAAAGCTTTTATTCACGTTGTATTTAATATTAGGATTATTCGTTTAAATCCTAATGTTTTTGGGTTAATCTTTACCGCTAACGGTATTTTACCCGTCTTTTAGTATTAACGGGGTTTGATTACCAAACCCGTTTTCGGGGTGTTACATTGAATCTGGCTTTCCAGCCTGTTTTTGATGGTTTTGGCAGCTGACTTAGGATACCTTGGGCTTGTTTTGATGGTTTTTAAGTGTCCCATTGTTTAGAAATACCATGTGCCCACATGGAGGGTCAAGATCGAAGCATGTTTTGCGAGGAATGATCCTAACAGTTGTGGGTTTCCTATATAAACCCAAGCTCTCATTCCTTGCAACTCACAAATCTGATTCAAATGCTCTAAGTTGGGGTCTTGTACTTTATACCTGAGCAACTTGGATCAAGATTTTCATAGCTTGGACCCTTTGTAAGTATTCTTTCGTGCTTTTATTGCGTTTTCAAGCATGAAAGTCAAACAGTGTTTGACTTTCTGCTTTGACTAGTCTTTGGTCAACACGAAGTTCATTTGAACTTCGCAACGTGAGCGTAATCACGATGGTTATAGTCCCTAGTGACTATACCTACTGATTACCACGTTGATTAGGTGTAGTGACGAGTCATAGTTTCGGCCAAAATGCGTATTTATGCGTATTTTGTAACCAAACTATTCTTGGGTATCAAAACCGTTTGTTTTGATATCAAAACCTGTTTTCTAACTTAGTTAAACATGTTTCAACATGTTTAGCTTGTCACTTTTAGTTTAGTGCTTGTATAGAGTCGTAAGTCAAGCGGTCTAAACAACCGCTTAGACTTTCAAACTCGACCCGTTTGGTCGATCATTAGGATCCGATCAAGCATGTTTAGTGACCATAGCTGTATAGGGAATAACCTTCCGAGGTTATACCTTATGGTCACTTAGGTTTAATTAGTTGTATGATAGGTAGTTTATATACCTTAGGTAAATGACCAAAATGCCCTTTTTATGCATAAATTCATTTTAAGCATATGTAACCTAAATTTTTATATCTAAACTGATTAGGTAACATTATTAGACATGTTAAGCCATATAATACTTGTCATAGGACTAGTTAGGCGTCCGAACGCGTTTCACGCGAACGACGCGTTAAAGTAGCGTAAGCTACCTAAAACGAGTCGTAATGGGTCGTAAGCACTTAGGTTAGGTTTCGATTTAGTTTGTAGGCTTTGTTAAACCATATCATATGAGTTCCAATACTCATTTGGTTTATGAAACCTCATCCTATCCGATCTTCCGATTTTGGTCCGGTTTATTTACATAGTTACTTATATTAGGTGCCGATTGATTTCCGTGATCCCTCTAGCTTTGCTTGGTTGTTGTTCAAGACTACTAAGCATTCTCAAGTGAGTACATAGTTCCCCTATTTTACAGTTTTCAAATGTTTTGGGGTGATTCGTATGTGTTAAATGATTCCGATGTTTTTAACGATGGTTTCGAAAATGATTAAAATGGTTTATATTAAATTAATAACGATTTCGATAAAGTGAACAAACTTGTTGGTTGTAATTACATAACGAATAACATTCATTAGTTTTGGCCGAACCGACCAGTATTAGGTTATGGTACCATAGGATCTGACAAATCTCGTTATCAGACTACACACATGGTTATGTGTGGGTTAGTTGGGTAACGACTGAATCTGTGATAGTTAACTTACCCTTTGGTGGTTTGTTAATGCGAGAAGCGAGATAGTCGAGTCACGAAGGTTTGGATGTTATTAGCGAGACGACCAAAAGTAGATTTCACAATTAAAACGAGAATGATTTAAACGACTGAAATGATTTTGACGAGTTAAACGATTTGGGTAAACGATTGGTTTTGGTTAGTGTTTAGATAACGGGACAGGTGTAATGTGAAGAAAACATGGTAGATACGCCGCTGGTACTTCTTATATATAAGTGTTTTCATCATATTACATACCGTGGCATTATTTAGTTCACTTGGGTAAACGATTCTAAAACGATGTCACACAATGATGTTTTCTGAATAATATAAACCATACGAGTTTTGTTAACGAGTTTTTACGAGATGTTTTACAATTTGATTTAATAAAATAAATGTTTTGGGTTAAGAATCATGGCTACGAGATTTTATAAATTATAACCAACTTGATTTGAGTTGGTTAATTATGTCGCAATACTATACTTTTCAAAACAAGGTTTTTAATTAAGTATTGCAACATGTAAACTAGCCATGAGTCCGATACTCTCATAAACCTATGTGCTCGCCAGTATTTCTTTGCTGCATTTGTTTTTACATATGTTTCAGGTGTTGTTGAATGATGTTGATTGCTAGGATGCATGCTCATATAGGACTGGACGAGGCCTTAGTGACTTAATAACAATGATAGACTATGTTTAACTTGTTTGTTTAGATTTCAAGATGATGTAAATGTTTAATGTTTAATAAAATGAAACTTCAAATTTCCGTGTGTTTTGAAACAATGATTTTGTTACAACACTCCCCGACGATTCCGCCGCGATTTGTTGTTTTACGCGGTCGGGGTGTGACATGTATCCGTTCCTTTAATAGACTTATACTGACATTGGTGTTTTCATAAATTGGTTTCAGTAATAACAAAAGAAGAAAACATGGCAGCGAACAAAAGGAACAGGGCAGAAGCAGGACTTGAACCTGCGCCCTGGTTGAGAACATAACATACACTGCCCTTATTCCACAATGTTAAATGCTGAAATATTTTGGTTTTTTATTTTTTATATATACTACAGTTCTGTCATCTTCTTCATTAAAAAGAAACAATCAACACACTGTTACGTGACTACCATTCCTTAAGTTTTATTTCGATGATTATTAATGACGAATAGGGTATGATTTCAACAGGTGCTTAACGAGACAACTAGACAACCATTAAGCCAAAGTAGCATATGTGTTTTGTGTTGGTTTTTATTTCATTTATATTTAACTGATTAACTCAACTTCTTCATGATAATAACTGAACAACGACCCACCACTAATGTTTAGATTTTGTAGTTGATAAACATTACATTATTTGGGTATGTAATCGAATAAAACGAAAAAGAAAGGAAAAAAAGAATTGATAGCGGAAAGAAAGTATGCCGAAACTGATTTAATCTTCGACGACGTTACGGGTTTCGGCGAGCGTGCAGGTTCTTCTCTAGTGGCTTCTAGTTAAATGGGTTAGAAAGGTGTAAGATGATGGAGGTGGGTGCGGTGTCGACACAAAATTTTGTGAATCAATCGTTTGAACTTTAACATCATTGATCCTTGTTTTATGAAGTTTCCATAGTAACTGTTGATGTATATGGTTTGATGACATGACCAGGTTCTCAACCCTCGTATTTTTGGTAGGTTTTAATTACGATAAATTTGAAGTAACAAGAATGGAAAGACAGCAGCAAGTTTGTTGTTTTTGAGCGGTAAAATTGTAAAGAAGTTTGAATAAATTGATATCTCAATACAATTCTTAGATAACAGGTAATGTGTAGTAGTGGAGTGGTTAAAAGATTTGTAATGGGAGACGGGTGAACTCAGGCGGGTTCGAGTCCCGTGGTTCTCGGTTTTCCCATTTTTTTATTACAGATTTTATTATATTTTCAAATTGCACAAAAATGGTCCCTAGAGTTTTAACTTTTATTAAAGTGCCAGATCAGTCCCCCTAGTTGGACTTCAAGAACATAAAATAGTTATAAATAACTTTTATAAGAAAGTATATATATATATAATATATATGTACATAATACGTGATTATTTCGTGGATTTTATTTATATATATAGGGGACCGCTAAAATGAGAACCACCTCGAGTTGTAAGAACCGTGAGAACTACACCGTACGAGGCGAGGTAGACCAAATTTTTTTTTCATAAACGTAGTTGCGTGTATTATAAACACATTTGTAAAAAAAATTCAAAAAAAAATGTCGTGTGTGTAGTTTTGAGCACCACAAGTGTGTGTTTACGGGTACCGTAAATCCTACCGGAAAATTTACGGTACCCGTAAACACACACTTGTGGTGCTCAAAAAAAAATTTGAATTTTTTTTTACAAATGTGTTTATAATACACGCATCTACGTTTGTGAAAAAAGATTGGTCCACCTCACCCCGTACAGTGTAGTTCTCACGGTTCTTACAACTCGAGGTAGTTCTCATTTTAGTGTGATCCTATATATATATATATATATATATATATATATATAGGGCTAGGTTAACGTACAAATGCCCTTATCGTATATTACGTACGCTACAATCTCAGCCGTCAGATCATCTTCCCGCATTGAAAATTGCATGTTGTTTTTTTGTAAAAATTTCGGATGTTGTTTTTTTAACATGCGATTTTATCAAAATTATCACATGCGAAATTGTTACAAAAAAACAACATGCTATTTCATCAAAAATTATCACATGCGAAATTGTTAAAAAAAACAACATGCGATTTCATCAAAAATTATCACATGCGAAATTGTTACAAAAAAAACAACATGCGATTTCAATGCGGGAAGATGATCTGACGGCTGAGATTGTAGCGTACGTAATGTACGATAAGGAATATTGTAAAGTACACTTTCTCTCTCACTATATATATATAGGGGATGGATCATGAGAAAACTAGTTTAAATGAGAAAACCAAAAAACTAACTAAAAAAACCTAAAAAACATAACAAAATTTTTTTTTTACATTTTTTTATAAAAAAAATCGCTAGTTTTTATACATGGAAAAAAAATTTCAAAAAAAAATATAAAAAAATTTGTTGTATTACACATGTGCACTATTACGGATATAGTGCACATGTGTAGTGCACATATAATGCACATGTGCAGTACAACAATTTTTTTTTTTGAAAATTTTATATATATATATATATATAAAATAGCGATTTTTTTATAAAAAAATGTAAAAAATAAATTGTATGTTTTTTAGCTTTTTTTTAGGTTTTTTTAGTTAGTTTTCTAGTTTTCTCATTTAGATGTAGTTTTCTCATGATCTTCTCCCTATATATATATATATATATATATATATATATGCATAGAGCGTATTATACGACAAATTTTCGATCGAAAGGGTTACATATAAATATTATTACTCAAAAAGTTTCAAAACGGCTCGGATTTTGGGAGCCCGTTTTGTCGGATGTTACAGTCTCCCCTACTTTTAGGAATTTCGTCCCGAAATTAAGAGGAAACCGTAATCGGTAATTGTTTTAGCATTTTACCTAGGTGTTTACATTAAGATGGAAACAAAGTGGAGTTTAGGTTTCATTGTGGCGGCAACATTCCTGGTAGAGGAATCACTCTTTGTTGCCAGAGGAGTAGAAGTGACAAGCGTCATAACACGGAGATGGCTCGTAGCACATCAAGGATTTGCTATTGAGTTGTAATTATGATGCCTAATTGGAATTTGCATTGTAACAAGGGGTTTTGAAGCAATCGAAACATCACAATGATAAAGTTACATACGAAATCACAAAATGAATCTTCAAACACACTGTTATCCAAACTGAGATTGACACTACTAACATAGAACTTCTCATGACAATCTAACAATGCTTTTGATCCTTTAACAAGAACACTTATATATAGGAAGTACCAGCGGCGTATCCACCATGTCCTTGTCAAATTTTCATTGGCTTTGTTATCAAGTCATGATTAGTTTTATGTGACTCATCCTAAAATCTACCAAAACATAAACAAACACAAAAACCAATACTTGAGTCTCGAATCCGAAGAAATCAAGACTAAATGATGGCAGTTCCTCTATCTGGTGTTATAAGGAAGTGGCCAGCCTATGAAAAAGTGAGGCGTGACCCATTTTCCCTAAGTTATGAAACAAGGTCCACCGTGATGTATCACATGACATGATATGAAATGTGATGAACAACAATGGCGTAACATAATATTGATTGCAACAATTGAAATAATATGAAATAATGTTATCTCGAAACGTTAAAACCCAAATTGAAAACAATTGTATCTTGAATGGTCAAAAAGAGAAATGTAATAAAAAAAGCTTAGAATGGAGTATAATAAACAACTAGGGCAGAGCTTAGAGTCTTCATGATGGAATAAGACTAGTTGGGTTGCTCGTTCGCACCGTTGTCGTTGACCTCAGCTGTGTTTGCATTGATGTTGTAGGCTCTACCTCTTGCTGGTGGGGGTGTTGGGTTTGCCTGGTTTGCTTGGTTAACTGGGTTTGCCTGGTTTGCTTGGTTATCTGGGATTACTTGGGCTTGTGCGTTAATGATGTTAACTAGCCTAGGGTACGTGTTTCAGAAATGTGTAGGGTCTCCACAGTTAAAGCAAGTTCGAACATATAGAAAAATGGGATAATGCAGTTGCTGATAGAGTTGGATCATGTTTTGGGTAGGAGGCGGAGCTTGGTTTTGAGGGGCACGACAAGTGTTACTCAAATGACCATAACGCCCACAATTGGCACACAGCAGGCAAGGTACGGTGGGTTGATGGTGATTATGGCAATTGTTGTATTAAGGGTGAGGACCAGTGTGGGGTTTCTTGTTTGAGTAAGATGGGTTGGGTGCCACTTGGGTGATTGGGAAGGCTTGAAGAGGTACGACTTGTTGGGCTTGGATCACAATGTTAGGAATCACGGCAGCCATTTGCTTGGTAATTTTGCAGACATGCGTTTACCGGAGTTTCGGGTTCTCTTTTCCTCGCGAAGGTGCCTAGAAGACATCTATAGGAGTCAACGCAAACGAGAGTGTGAGATTTTTAATGGATTTGCTAGCAGATATGCGAAAAATATAAACATATGATAAAATGAAAACGTTTGGGATGTATTAGAAAATAATAACTCATGGTAACACTTTTAAAGTGTTCTTGGCTTTGCTCGTAATTTGGCCTTGCATGCCGCCATACTTCACCTTCGTAATCATGTGGGCCCCCATGATTACCGGGCTTTCGTATGGTTCGCATGTGTTAGCCTGGTAACGTACACTAAACCCCGGAGAAAATAGAGAAATATGAATGTAATGTATGAAAGGCGGAGGGTATCCTTGGTTGGACACAGTGACAACTCAAAGTGGGGTTAGTTCACACGAAGTTTGGTGTGGCATGTAACAACCCGCTTTTTGGAAAGTCAAAGTACAAGTCAAAGTCAAAGGAAGAAAAGATTGCTAATTGCGATCTGTCACTCCTTGCTTAACTATTGATTGTACGTTAACGACTTGTAATCGAGTCTTTTTAGTTAATCGCTTTAGTTGTATTATGTGGAGTATCTGTTAATAATCGAGGTTTAATTGCATGCTTAATCACTAATCGACTTATCGCTAATCGCATCGCTATCGCATTTCAACCCAAATTATGTGTTCTAGATATTGTTTTACATGTGTGTGCCATTATGTGTTACTTGTGCATGTTATGTTTATGTGGAGGTGTTTAATTGCAATCGCAATCGCAATTCTATCTCAATCGCAATCTAACCGCAAACGCTAAATGCAAGTTATTTATAGTGATTGTATGTTAGATATAGTAGTTAAGTTATTTGCGTAACAATTGGGTAATTCTATCGCATCGCTCACTCGAATCGCATCGCAACGCTCAACACGCGAATCGAAACGATAAAACTCAACACACCGGACACTTGGAACGAATGGCCAATCGATCGAGTGGCCAATCGATCGAGTGGCCATCCGATCGGATTGCCATCTGATCGGTGGCCAATCTGACACTTGTGCACTTTCCCTTTTTGGAAACCCTATAAATACCCTCCTGTCACATCACAAGTGATGTAACAGCTCTCCCATTCGACCAGCAGCACTCAAGCCATCTTTTCTCTCGATTTCTCTCGATTCTTGTAAGTTTTCAACTCAAATCTTGTACTTCTATGATCTACACGCACTTCTTCATCATTTTCATCTTAACTTTTAACCGTGAAATCAATGGATTTGAGGTGTTTTTGGATGACGTCATCATGGAGTTCTTATGAACTTCAAGATTTGGCTTCATTCCACCAAGAACAACTTAGATCTGAAGGATTTCCACATGAATAAACAATGATTTTGTATGGATCTAAACATTTTCAAAGATAAAAGGATTGAAAGATGGTTTTCCAACTTTCTTTCAACTCTTTTACACTCAATGCACTCAAAACCGGTAGAACTGGAGCTCGTTCTGATCTTCTACTCTTTCTTAGTGATGAGTTGGTTCAAGATCTGGTTACTATCAAGGAGACAACCGATTTTGGGTTAAACAAGAACAACCGTCACAGACCAGTGAACTGATCGGATTTGGGTGATTCCTGTTCGATCGGACGACTCGGGACTTGACGAGGTTCTGTTGTTTAGTACGTTGTTAAACCGTCTCGAACAAACCGCAAACTTTGAAAAATAATCAAGTTCAAAACAATCAGATGCATTGGGACGGAATTTTGTCCGATCAGATTGCACTTGAGGTTCAACACTTAAACAATTTTCAACATGTTCAGTGTACAATCAGAGCTAACGGATTGCTATCCTATCGGATTGTATCCGATCAGGTGACAATCCTGTTGTGAACTTGTTCTCACTAAGTGTTTTGCCAATCGGATCGCTATCCTATCGAACGGCCGTTCGATCGATCGACCTGAAGGGTAGAGATACTTCTCTGTTTTCAAAATGCTACAACGAAAACTTCAAAGCCGTCATACACAAACACATCCTTACCAAACGAATGCCAATCCGACCGAATGGCCATCCGATCGGATGACCATCCGAACGGATTGACATCTGATCGAATGACCATCCGATCGGATAACCGTTCGATACTTGGTCACTTTTCACCGATTTACGCACCGCTCTTCGCTTATGCTATCATTAACTGTTCAGGCTAATCACTCTAGCGCTCCCTTCAATCCATTCCCATCGCAGTGAGTATACTTGATCTCTTTTTGCTATATGCACTTTTGGGTGTTACATATGTTACTTATTCTAAATCACATTAATCACACAACGCAAACACTATTTATACGCTGACCATTATGGCATGTTACGTTTTACTCGATGAATGCTTGTATGTTATGTTAAAATAGTGATTCTTGCCTGACGCCTTAGCAACGATAGTACTATTTGTTTGGAATCAGCACCTGTCGTGGACAGGGGTTGTTAAGGTTACCTCTCACATGTCACAGTGGTGATATGTGTTGCGCATTCTACAACTCGCAGTCTAGTCTGTGCACATTTCATTGTCGATAACCTACTAGCTTCGCATTATACATGTTACATGCTGGTTACGCGTAAATGCTTTCGAACTCTAGTATATCTATTAAACTTGTATGCTCACCTTTACACTATGTGTAATGACCGCTATTTTAACGTATGTGACAGGTGTTTAGGATGCTTGTGTTTTGCTGCTATATGGGAATCAAGCTAGGGTGGAGTCTTAGAAACAAACCTAAATAAATCTGAGTTGTCGGAATGGATATTTGTCTTTGAGAACAATGTCTGTAATAACTGTTTTTATTTTATATGTTTGTGGTATGGGACATGAACCTTTAATATATTATAACAAATAGTTGTTATGGATTCTCATGGACAATCTGTTTCGCTCAGTGCCATGCCCCGATGTTTCCGTCATCGGTTGGGGTGTGACAGATTGGTATCAGAGCCATAACTGTAGGGAATTAGGCAAGACTCGACCTAGTCCGGGTCGATGTCTTAGAAACGACCTAGTCTATAGTCTAGGTACCAAAAGACAGACTTGTGCATACCCAGTAAGGGTCTTTGTACGAGCGTACTTGCTATTTCTCGCTCGAACTCGCTGTACACTACACTCTTACGCGAACATCGCATACTACAGTTCCGCACAAGACCAGCCTTTCCTAAGGCTGGATACACACACAAACGGCTGATCTGGTTAAGATTAGGTGTGAAAAACCGCAAACTCTCAACCAGATCACTCGTTCGAATTGCTATTTTTACTATAAACAAGAGAAATTGAATTGAATTAGGAGTGAAATCCATACTTTGACGCAAATCTCCTTATCTATCTATCATACAAACAGGAATGTAGTTGTTAAGACAGGGGTGAAACCCGAACCTTGATGACTCGTTCTGCTTTTTACTTTTAGTTTTGCAAAACTCTCACCAAAGTCTCGACGGACTCCAACGACTTGAGTCACACTGTAGCTGGAAGGATGCGTGCCAATCGCTCAAATTGAAGCGAGAGCACAGTCCACAAGGTCAAAGTGTGCACTTACGAGTCCTTGTGAATAGTCGGATCACTTCGGGTAGTCGATGTCTACACACCCAGGACAATCTATTTTTGGCAGCTGCGAGCCAGTCCCGCTAGCTCTGTGATTTATCGATGTTATGTGGATTTTATGTGATTTTATGTGTTTATGTGTAAGACTTTGGTGATTTACTCGCTTTTCGCTATTCGCTTTAACCAAGTCGCACAACTCGCACTGCGCATCTACCTCAAACCGCTGACAAATCGTTGTCCTTTATTCGCAATCACTGCTCGCTAATCACAATTGCTATACTTAATCATTATACGTTGTTGTGAAGGATAGGTGAATACGTGCAAAATATGTGTTTAGGTTAGCTTATGTGTGCTTATATTCTTACGTGCTTATGTGTTTATATGATTCTGTGATTATGTGCCTACGTGAATTTCGTGAATGGCTGTGTTCCTGAGCTTTATGGTGAATCGCTAGACTATACTAGGATTAATCAAAATTGTGTTTGAGTCCTATGGCGATGCATGTTGCAGACAATGTCGTCGTTTGGATCATTCCACTCCTGAGCTGCTCGCTGAAACCATGATGACAAACGAATTGCCACTCTCGTCTCTAAGCAAACGGTGAAAGTCATCCCACAAATCGTCAGTGAACTGAATGAGAATGCTAGCAAGTCCTCGAAAGAGTCCAGGACTGATACTCCTAAGGCCGTTTTTAGCTTCAAGCAGTTCGAAGCCTGCGGACCAAAAGAGATTACCGGGGAAGATGGTCCTATGACCATGTTTTAATGGTTTGATTCTATCGAAGTCACCCTGCGCCAGAGTGGCTGTCCAGAAAACCTTCGCACCATCAATGTTACCGGCGTCTTCCAATCCCACGCTCTTGATTGGTGGACAGCCGAGAGGAACAAACGAGGAAATGATGCAGCTTTCGGATTGTTATGGGACGAGTTGAAGAACATTATGATGCAAGAGTTCTACCCTTCCCATGAACTCCAAAAGCTTGAGGATGAATTCTGGCACATAAAGCAGGATGGCGGAGATAACATTGGTCTAACTACTCGCTTCAAGCAGTTGAGTATTATCTGCCCTGGTCAGGTTACTACCCCAAATATTACAATCAAGAAGTATATCTGTGCTCTTCTGGATTGCGTAGAAGATTTTGTTCAGGCTGCAAAGACGACAACAATCGAGGAAACCTACCTGCTCGCCGTTGAGATCAACGATAAGCGAGTCAGGGCGGGTTATTTTGACAAAGCTGCCAAGAATCTGCATCAAGTTACCACTGCTTCAACCACTGAAACCACCACCGCACCTCAATCTTCAAAGCTCTCACGCCACAAGAGGAAGAACAACATCAGTTCCAGCAAGAAGAACTGTGAAGTTACTGTTGCCCCGCTCCAAACAGTACCTGCCCAATCGCAACCTCAACACCGCCAAGTAGCGGCACCTGTGGTCAATGCACCGCCTGCCAAGCGTGCATACACTGGGCCACATCCGCTTTGCCCTACTTGTACTTATCATCACCCGGTGGGTCTCGCATGCTGGTTCTGTGTTCATTGCACCACTTCACCGCAAACTGCCGTACAGGTCCACGTCAAGCTCCAGCTCTAGCTCAAGGTCAAGCTCCTGCTCAACAAGGTCTACTTCCTGCTCCTCAAGGCCATCAAGCAGCTCCTGCACCCGCAGCTCGTGCTCGAGCTTGCTTTGCATGTGGTGATCCCAACCACTTTGCAAACATGTGCCCCAATAGGGTAGTAAAGCAAGAGCCCCAGCAGCTGCCGCAACAACAACAGCAGCAGCAGCCAGCTGCCCGCGGACGTGCTTTCAACATCAACGCCCATCAGGCTCAAGCAGACAACAATGTGGTCAATGGTACGTTCCTTGTGAATGATATATATGCTTCGTGTTTATTTGATACTGGAGCCTAGGGCTGTAAACGAACTGAACGTTCAGCGAACAGTTCATGAACCGTTCGGCGGGAAGTTCGTTTATGTTCGTTCGTTTAATAAACGAACGGACATGAACAAGAAATTCCGTTCGATTAGTTAAATGAACGGACATGAACAAAGGTCTCGTTCGTTCAATTGTGTTCGTGAACGTTCGGTAAGGTGTTCGTGAACATTCGTTCATTTGCATTCGTTTATGTTCGTATGTTCGTGTTTTAATTAAAGATTTTTATACTTTCATATATTTTATCTATACTTTTTATACTATTAAACTTCTATTTATATCATTACCCTAACAACTAAACTAGGAAACCCTTTTTCACCTTGTTTATGCACCATTTCCCTTTCTTTTCTCAATATTTACATCGACGAATATGATCTACCTCCATTCCACAATAAGGGATTCAAGTTCTAGTGCTACTCTCTGGGCCATCCACCTTTATCCTTCATCGTGTTCGCCAAATTTATTTGTGTTCGTGAACCATTCGTGAACACACTCATTTCCCTAATGAACGAACACGAACATAAAATCTCGTTCGGTAAGTGTTCATGAACCGTTCGTGAACACATTTATTTCCTTAACGAACGAACATGAACAAGGCCTCATCCGTGTTCGTTCGGTTCGTTTACAGCCCTACTGGAACCGATAACTATTTTGTATCGTTTGAATTCGAAAAGCTCCTTAATCGTAAGCGCGCCCATCTCCCCTCGACGTTCGATGTTGAAGTTGCCACCGGAAGAACCGTTGCTGTCAATTCTATCCTACGTGATTGTACACTTCGAACTCAACAATCACGTCTTCCCTATCGACCTTATTCCGATGCAACTTGGTAGTTTTGACATCATAGTAGGCATGGATTTTCTTCGCAAAAATCATGCTGAAGTTGTTTGCTTCGAAAAGATGATTCATTTCTCGCTTGCTAATGGTGATCAACTTTGTGTGTATGGCGAAACTCCTTCGAAAGGTCTTAAACTCATGTTATGTGTCTAAGCAAGCAAGTATCTCCGCAAGGAATACAGAGCTTTCTCGGCTAACATTGTAGTAGCGGAGAAGGAAAAGAAAGGAAACCCAGGAGTGAAAGATGTTCCCGTTGTTTGTGAATTCCCCAACGTTTTCCCCGATGATTTACCCTGTTTACCTCCCGCTCGTGATATCGATTTCCGAATTGACCTCATTCCTGGAGAAAATCCTGTTGCTAAAGCGCCTTATCGTCTCGCTCCTTCTGAAATGCGCGAACTCTCGAGTCAGCTCCAGGAACTACTTGATAAAGGCTTTATTCACCCTAGCACCTCTCCATGGGGTGCGCCTGTCCTTTTCATCAAAAAGAAGGATGGTTCGTTCCGGATGTGCATCGACTATAGGGAATTGAATAAGCTGACTATTAAGAATCGCTATCCCTTTCCTCGAATCGAGGATTTGTTTGATCAGTTACAAGGTGCTACGTGCTTCTCAAAGATCGATCTACGCTCAGGCTATCACCAATTATGCATTCAAGAGGAGGATATACCTAAAACCGCTTTTCGAACCCGATATGGTCATTATGAGTTTGTTGTCATGCCTTTTGGTTTGACTAACGCTCCTGCAGTTTTCATGGATCTAATGAATCGAGTGTGCAAACCCTTTCTTGACCGCTTCGTCATCGTGTTCATCGATGATATCCTGATCTATTCCAAGTCAAAAACCGAACACTCGCAGCATCTATGTTTGGTTCTTGAGTTACTCCAGGGAAACCGTCTCTATGCCAAGTTCTCCAAGTGTGAATTTTGGCTGGAAGAGGTCCAATTCCTGGGTCACATTGTCAATAGTCAAGGAATTCATGTCGATCCCACGAAGATCGAGGCTGTTAAGAGTTAGGTTACACCCAAGAACCCGTCTGAAGTCCGTTCTTTTCTTGGACTGGCAGGCTATTATCGCCGATTTATCGAAGGTTTCTCTAAGATCGATGTGCTGCTTACCTCTCTTACTCATAAGGATAAACCTTTTGTTTGGGGAACTAAACAGGAGGAAGTTTTTCAAACTCTCAAAGTTATGCTTTGCAATGCTCTCGTGCTCTCACTGCCCGACGGAAATGACAATTTCGTAGTTTACTGCGATACCTCGAACCTTGGTCTTGGTTGTGTCCTCATGCAGCGAGACAAGGTTATCGCGTACGCCTCTCGACAGCTCAAGATCCACGAGAAGAATTATTCAACCCACGACCTCGAGCTCAGTGCAGTTATTTTTGCGTTAAAGATTTGGCGACACTACCTTTATGGTACCAAGTGTACGATCTTCACCAATCATAGGAGCCTACAACACATCTTTAACCAGAAAGAATTGAACATGCGCCAACGCCGATGAGTTGAACTACTCAACGATTACGACTATGAGATCTGTTACCACCCAGGCAAAGCGAACGTCGTTGCCGATGCTCTCAGTCGACGAAGCTATTTGCATAGCGTTCATAATTCCCAAGCCTAGTTTAATCTCGAAGCTCTCATCCGTGACGCGTAGCATGCTTATGTTACCGAACGTACTTTGAGGAAGGAAAGGATTCTAAACGATGGCGCCCAACTCAAGAATAAATCAAATGGTATCTTTCATTATTTGGACCGAATTTGGATTCCCAAGCGTACGAATTTGCGACAACTTCTGATGGAAATCCCACAAATCTCGGTATTATATTCATCCCGGTGCTGACAAGATGTACCAGGACATGCGCTACAAGTACTGGTGGCCGGGCATGAAGAAGGATATCGCTATCTATGTTTCGAAATGCCTGACTTGTTCCAAAGTCAAGGCTGAGCATCAATGCCCCTCTGGCTTACTCGTACAACCCGAGATCCCGATGTGGAAATGGGAGAGTATAGCTATGGATTTTATAACAAAACTTTCGCGTACTAAATCAGGTCATGACAACATCTGGGTTGTTGTCGACCGCTTGACCAAATAAGCTCATTTCCTGCCGATACGAGAAGACTTTAAGGTTGAAAAATTAGCCCAAATCTACAGCGATGAGATCATTTGTCGACACGGGACACCTCGTGACATCATCTCTGACCGCGATGGTCGGTTTACCTCGCGTCTTTGGGAAACATTTCAATCTGCTCTCGATACTACTCTTAATCTAAGTACCGCTTTCCATCCCCAAACCGACGGTCAGACTGAAAGAACGATTCGCGCCCTTGAAGACATGCTCCGCTCGTGTGTAATAGATTTCGGTGGTAATTGGGACGCGCACTTACCTTTAGTCGAATTCTCGTACAATAACAGTTATCATTCTAGCATACAAATGGCACTATTTAAGGCATTATATGGAAGGAAATGTCGATCGCCTATTGTGTGGCACGAGATCGGAGACTCGCAAATTACCGGTCCTGAGCTGTTGCAAGAAACGACTGACAAAATCCTCCAAATTCGAGACAATCTACTGAAAGCTCGGAGTCGTCAGAAAAGTTACGCCGATAGATGCCGCAAGCCCCTTGAATTTGGCGTTGGCGATCACGTACTCCTAAAGGTTGCACCTTGGAAGGGAGTGATCAGATTCGGAAAGAAAGGAAAGCTCGCGCCTCGATATGTTGGACCCTTTAAAATTCTGGAAAGGATTGGAAAAGTGTCCTACAGTCTCGAACTACTGGAGGAACTTAGTAATGTCCACCTGACTTTCCACGTTTCAAACCTCAGAAAGTGCTTGGCCGACCAGGAATTACATGTCCCTCTTGAAGATTTATAAGTGGACGAAACATTACACTTCGTGGAAAATCCTGTTGGGATCATGGGAAGAGAAACCAAGGTGCTCAGACGCTCACGTATTCCCATTGTGAAGGTTCGCTGGGAAGGCAAACGCGGCGCCGAGTTCACCTTGGAACTCGAAAGTGACATGAAAGCGAAGTACCCGTAACTGTTTGTTACGCCTACTTCTTAAATTTTGGGACGAAATTTCCTCAAATAGGGGAGGTTGTAACAACCCGCTTTTTGGAAAGTCAAAGTACAAGTCAAATTCAAAGTCAAAGGAAGAAAAGATTGCTAATTGCGATTTGTCACTCCTTGCTTAACTATTGATTGTACGTTAACGACTTGTAATCGAGTCTTTTTATTTAATCGCTTTAGTTGTATTATGTTGTTACGCCTACTTCTTAAATTTTGGGACGAAATTTCCTCAAATAGGGGAGGTTGTAACAACCCGCTTTTTGGAAAGTCAAAGTACAAGTCAAATTCAAAGTCAAAGGAAGAAAAGATTGCTAATTGCGATTTGTCACTCCTTGCTTAACTATTGATTGTACGTTAACGACTTGTAATCGAGTCTTTTTATTTAATCGCTTTAGTTGTATTATGTGGAGTATATTAATAATCAAGGTTTAATCGCATGCTAAATTGCTAATCGACTTATCGCTAATCGCATCGCTATCGCATTTCAACCCAAATTATGTGTTCTGGATATTGTTTTACGTGTGTGTGCCATTATGTGTTACTTGTGCATGTTATGTTTATGTGGAGGTATTTAATCGCAATCGCAATTCTATCACAATCGCGATCTAACCGCAAACGCTAAACGCAAGTTATTTATAGTGATTGTTTGTTAGATATAGTAGTTAAGTTATTTGCGTAACTATTGGGTAATAATATCGCATCGCTCACTCGAATCACATCGCAACGCTCAACACGCGAATCGAAACAACAAAACTCAACACGCCGGACACTTGGATCGAATGGCCAATCGATCGAGTGGCCATCTGATCGGATTGCCATCCGATCGAAGCGCCATCCGATCGGTGGCCAATCCGACACTTGTGCACTTTCCCTTTTTGGAAACCCTATAAATACCCTCCTGTCACATCACAAGTGATGTGACAGCTCTCCCATTCGACAAGCAGCACTCAAGCCCTCTTTTCTCTCGATTTCTCACGATTCTTGTAAGTTTTCAACTCAAATCTTGTACTTCTATGATCTACACGCATTTCTTCATCATTTTCATCTTAACTTTTAACTGTGAAATCAATGGATTTGAGGTGTTTTAGGATGATGTCATCATGGAGTTCTTATGAACTTCAAGATTTGGCTTCATTCCACCAAGAACAACTTAGATCTGAAGGATTTCAACATGAATAAACAATGATTTTGTATGGATCTAAACATTTTCAAAGATAAAAGGATTGAAAGATGGTTTTCCAACTTTCGTTCAACTCTTTTACACTCAATGCACTCAAAACCGGTAGAACCGGAGCTCGTTCTGATCTTCTACTCTTTCTTAGTGATGAGTTGGTTCAAGATCTGGTTACTATCAAGGAGACAACCGATTTCGGGTTAAACAAGAACAACCGTCACGGGCCAGTGAACTGATCGGATTTGGGTGATTCCTATTCGATCGGACGACTCGGGACTTGACGAGGTCCTGTTGTTTAGTACGTTGTCAAACAGTCTCGAACAAACCGCAAACTTTTAAAAATAATCAAGTTCAAAACGTTCAGATGCGTTGGGACGGATTGTCGTCCGATCGGATTGCCTTCCAATCGAACAACAATCCGATCGGATTGCAATTGAGGTTCAACACTTAAACAATTTTCAACAAATTCAGTGTACAGTCAGAGCTAATGGATTGCTATCCGATCAGGTGATAATCCTGTTGTGAACTTGTTCTTACTAAGTGTCTTGCCAATCAGATCGCTATCCGATCGAACGGCCGTTCGATCGATTGACCTGAAGGGTAGAGATAATTCTCAGTTTTCAAAATGCAACAACGAAAACTTCAAAGCCATCATATACAAACACATCCTTACCAAACAAATGTCAATCCGACCGAATGGCCATCCGATCGGATGACCATCCGAACGGATTGACATCCGATCGGATCACCGTTCGACACTTGGTCACTTTTCATCGATTTACGCACAGATCTTCGCTTATGCTATCGTTAACTGTTCAGGCTAATCACTCTAGCGCTCCCTTCAATCCATTCCCATCGCAGTGAGTATACTCGATCCCTTTTCTGCTTTATGCACTTTTGGGTGTTATATACGTTACTTATTCTAAATCACATCAATCACACAATGCAAACACTATTTATACGCTGACCATTATTGCATATTATATGTTACTCGATGAATGCTTGTATGTTATGTTAACACAGTGATTGTTGCCTAACGCCTTAGCAACGATAGTACTATTTGTTTGGACTCAGCACCTTTCGTGGACGGGGGTTGTTAAGGTTACCTCTCAGATGTCACAGTGGTGATATGTGTTGCGCATTCTACAACTTGCGGTCTAGTCTGTGCATATTTCATTGTTGATAACCTACTAGCTTCGCATTATACATCTTACATGTTGGTTACGCGTAAACGCTTTCGAACTCTAGTATATCTATTAAACTTGTATGCTCACCTTTACACTATGTGTATTGACCGCTATTTTAACGTATGTGACAGGTGTTTAGGATGCTTGTGTTTTGTTGCTATGTGGGAATCAAGCTAGGGTGGAGTCTTAGAAACAAACCTAAATAAATCTGAGTTGTCGGAATGGATATTTGTCTTTGAGAACAATGTATGTTTGTGGTATGGGACATGAACCTTTAATATATTATAACAAATAGTTGTTATGGATTCTCCTGGACATTCTGTTTCGCTCAGTGCCATGCCCTGATGTTTCCGTCATCGGTTGGGGTGTGACATGGCATGCTTTTGCTTAATAGGTCCTTCGTACTCTCATCATTAATCCCTAGGTAGGCAAACTGGTCCGTTAATTCGGATTTGTACGAATGCCAATCTTAGACGGGACGTCCCGACTACCGGTACTCTAACCCTTCTGGTTACTACATGCCCGTCACATGAACTCGCTTTGATGAGATTTGAAAACAAAAACATCACAAAAGTTTTAATAATGAAAAGTAAATATTTTAAAATCAGAAGGATAAGTGTTTTTGAAAAACTATGGAGGGAATAAGAACTTATAATAAGGGTATTATAAGTACTAGGCAGTACATTGTGTGTGTAGTGAAAGATATATCAATAACATATATACGTTGCATTATAGCACATTGTATGAAACACATAGTCACGTAACAGGTAGGGGCTTGCATGCATTTGTGTGTGAGATGTAAAGAATTTAAATGTGTGATCAATAGCAAATCATAAGTTAAACAAAACATGAAATCACATAAGCACATAGGTCCTAGTTAACTAAAGTATAGGTTCTAATGGTCTAATAACCTATCCTATATCCCTAAAGTCAATAGCTCTGATACCAATCTGTCACACCCCGACCAGCAGCAGAAAAGGTGATCGGGGCATGATTGGGTTGATCCAAGAGCTTATGACTTGCTATTACTTGTTTTAAATAATCATTAATTCATAACAAATGTTTCACGAAACAAATAATTCAAATACACAATTACAAACACAAGACATTGTTCATAATAAATAAACTACATAAATCCGTTTCTTGTTAACTAAGGCCCATCCTATGTCCAATCTTCTCTTCGTACCTGTTCACCTGTATCATGTGTAAAAATGGTTTTTGGGTCAACAAAAGTTGGCGAGTGAACCTTATTGTTATTTGAAAAATCGTATGTTTAAATTAGATTTATTGAGAAAACGTGTGTTAACCAATGTAAGTAAGCATGTTCTATGTTATATATCAAACTCATAACACAACCTCAAACAATAAACAAACCAACTGAAATGATTCAATAAGTATGCATGTTGCACGGTATCGTGATGTGCCAATGAATGAATGTATGTTGCACAGTATTATGGTGTGCCAATGAATGTGAAGTGGTATGGTCCCAAAAAGCCGTGCGGACCAATAAGGTCGCGCGCAGGGCCATAATCCTTAAACATTAATCTGGCTAATCTACAGACCCTGCGCAGGGTACTTAGGTAAACCCTAAACCTCGCGTCGGCTGATTGGGCACATGCCACAGGCCGCGCGGGATTAGCGACGCAAGTTCATTCCAGGAAGCATGAAAGGTACGAGTGGCAGAAGAGTAAGCCAATCAGCGTCCAACAGACTGTATTCTATCATGATCCATGATTAGTAATCGTGCAGGAGACAAATAGTACACAAGGACGCCTACGTCGCACCAATCAGGGGGCGGCGACAACTGCCCCATGATCTCCACTCGCCTGTTGATGTCAGAGAGACAACAAGGATGAAAACTCGGACATGTGGCTCCAATCAAGGTGCGCCAACACCGAAGAACTTCTAGAAGACACTAACGGTTGACACCAAAGAGACAAAGCGGATATTCCTTATTGTCGTCTTCAGGCCCAAGGCCCATCAGCCCATCTCCTTCTACACTACTCCAGCTATAAATAGGGATCCTCACATATAGGTTGATTCATTCTGTTCTCTACTCTCTCACTCTTAACACACACTTATTTCCTCAAAACAAATACTTATTCTCATGCCAGAGAGTGGTAAGAGGGAAACCCTATATTCCCCTCTTAACGAGCTTAACATGGTGTTATTGTTTTGCAGGAGGATCACAACCAAGCTCAGGAAGGATTAAGAAGATTAACCCTCATGTTTGAAACATAAACCCAACTAATAAACCTAAAATTAGTTCCGTGTTTCTTCATTGGCACTCACCGATTTTTTACAATCATCTCATCTTCTTTTTCTTAGCTTTTTCTGTTCTCTTGATCATGGCTGGTCAAGGAATATCGGATTTCGGTTTCGGTACACACTCTCAAGTGGGAACAGGGGAAGATAACTCGCATGTCCAACTTCATCCCACTAACAAGTTAGCCGAGGGTAAAGCAACAAACACTGGGGGACCCCGCGCGAGTATCACTCGCATCACTCAAACGGCTACCCCAGTGAGTAATACCGCTGGTCCGTCAAATTCAGCTCTAGCTCCAAACATTTCGGCGTTATTAGGTTCACCAAAAGGCGAAACCTTAGCCTCTTGGTACGCTTAACAGATCGCTACTATAAACGCTGCTTACCAGTCACTAAGTGCACAACAAGAAATTTTGCAAGCGGAACCATCCTTGGTTACACCTTCGGGTCCAACACAGGGGGTGCTTTTTATGAGATGAATGAGGGCATTCTTTACAGAAGATCTTTTTTTAGCCCACTATTACGATGTGTGGACCCCCAAGATGCAAGCTATCTAATCAGAGAAATTCATGAAGGCATCTGTGGAATACATGCGGCCCTTGCATGGTGGTAGCTAAGATCATGAATGCAGGCTATTATTGGCTAGGGATGCACGTTGACGCTTTAAATGAGTTGCGCAAATGTGATGCCTGTCAGAGGCATGCGCCAAAGACCTTGCGCCCAAAGAATGATCTGATTCCAGTATCAATAGCTTGGCCCTTCCAACAGTGGGGGATTGACATGGTGAGACCCTTCCCTGAAGCCCCCGGTGCAGTAAAGTTCATAATTATTGTTGTTGATTACTTCACTAAATGGGTGGAGGCAAAGGCCCTCGCTTCAACCTCGGCAATGATAGTGCGGAAATTCATCTGGGAGCATATCATTTGCAGATTTGGCCTCCCACTCAAAATCGTGACTGATAACGGCACCAATTTTGCCTCCGAAGATCTTCAAAAATGGATGAAGGAGCTGAATATCGAGCATACTTTCTCTTCTGTTGCGCACCCTAAAGGCAACGGTCAAGTAGAAAGTGTCAACAAAAGCATTGTCGAAGGGATAAAGGCCCGCCTGGGCACAAAAAGAAGAGGTTGGGTCGATGAGCTCCCTAGCATCTTGTGGGCTCATCGTACCATGCCGAAAACAAGTAATGGCGAGACCCCCTTTAGCTTATTTACGGCTCAGAGGCGGTTATCCCAGCAGAAATAGGCCTCCCCTCACCGAGCTTATCAGCAATTAACAAGATCGATAACGAGGCGGAGCGCCGTTTAGACTTGGACCTACTCGAAGAAAGGCGTGAGATTGCGCACATCAAAGAGGCCAAGTACAAGACCCAATTGGAACGGTACTACAATGCAAGGGTGCGCATTTGTACATACACTCCAGGGGAATACGTGTTCAGGGACAACGAAGCCTCTAATGTTGAGCGCCTTGGAAAACTAACACCCAAATGGGAAGGCCCATACTTGGTTCATGAGGTGCTAGGAAAAGGGGCGTACAAACTGCGCACTTTAGATGGCAACATCATCCCCCGCACATGGAACGCGCAACAATTGCGCAAATGCTACATGTAACAACTTTCTATGTATGATGGCCACGCGCCTATTTCAGTCACTTAATGAAAACGTTTTCTATGCTTTATGATTATCATTCTATGTCTTCTATGTTACAAATGCATGTTCAACTTTTGATTAGCACGAAAACACTTCAGTAAAATACGAGCTCTTGGGTTAAGCCTCCAAGGTCCTCCGCGAACATAGTGCGAGACCGGGCAACAATACTCATAACGAGCCACACTTACATTTATTAGCGCTAACTTAACCAAAGTTACTAACAACAATGCAATAATTGTAACTTAGACAGTGAAAAGCAAACTTAATTTCATTAACAAAAAGTGCAACCGCACAACGATTACATGTTTGGAAACCACAAAAATTTCAAGGCAGAAGCCTAAGCAACGTACAACCTATTCATAACCATCACCTGCGTCCTCCTCATCCGATAACTCCACAGTCTCTGGAACAGTCAGGATGGACTTTAACCGCACCACATAATCGTCGGGTTTTAATGCCTCCGTGACCAACTCCATAACAGGCAAGGAAAGATGGTCATAAACCTCTTCCGCGCGTGAAAGCATTTCGTCAGCTTGATCAGTCACGAAGCAATGGCTAGTCCCAAACTACTTGCCAAGCGCCTCTTCAACATGTTGGGCACACTCCAGAGAGCCACCGCAATGCCCGACGGCACGCGCGGCATCTGTAAGCGCCGCAACCGCTTGATCCAACTCCGTTGCATTCAAAATAGAGTTAGCAACCTACCCAGACAAGATTATAGAATGTGGTCGGGAAAACAAGTTAACAAACTATAAATATCTAAGGCCAAAAAGAGGAGAAACACTCACAACAACTACTCCTCTGATACGCATCCACTCGGAGTCAGAAACAAGCGTATCAACAATTAATTAGGCTTCAGAGTAGTTGTTGTGACAACCCGCACTAAACCAGGTATCCGTACAACTTAATTAATGATTAATTACTACTTGATTACTGTGCTTGTTTGAACTAGCTGATAAACTGCTACCTGCATACTGATACATGCACTTACTTGCATCACACTTTATTTGCTGTCACTACATTATTTACATACTGGACCCTAGTGACAAACATGATGCACAAAAAGCACAGTAGCACTAAACGGATACACGGCGAACATGCTGATATGACCAGCATCAGGCAGACACTGCCTCTAAGGCCTGTTAAGAGCCTCATATATTTTGGCTACACTGGTAGTGAGTGTAGGGATATAAGGGTTGTGGTACCGCGTCTCTAGGAATAAGATACACTGATTCGGATGTGCCTAAAACATACTTAAGTACCAAACACAGCACTTTAATAATTAATCCAGCTTCTAGCTGACTAGTAAAGTGCCAGAACATGAGAAAATAACACTAGACACTTTCTAGAGTGTCGGGAAAACAAACGATGTCACTAAAATAACAATAACGACACTTTAAAGCGTTACAAAAGGCTTTAACGGATTACTATCCAACTGGACACCCGGACTTTACCCGGAACATGAAAATATTACTATTTTCACTAAATATATTTTTCTGAGCTAGTTAGGGTCCCTGGTTACCCTAACACCCGCCATAACGTGTAACATACAACTAACTAAGTTAAATACTTAGTTAACCTAATTAACTAAACTAAACCCCCTAACTAACCACTTAAAATCGAACCAACCCCACCCCCCATCATAACCGGCCCCAAACTAGGGGGGACACACTAGTACAATGGAGATTATCTTAATCTTGGATGATTAATATCTAGGGGACACTTTATCCATTGGTTAATAACACCTAATCTTGCCTATATATAACACATGTTTACTTGAGATAATTATCACTAATCAACACCACATTTCACTCTCTCCCTTGCCCTCTTGAACTCTCGGCCGAACCCCCTCCACCACACCACCACATTTTCGACTTTGGTTCTTGCAATTTCATCATCATACAAGTGTTAGAGGTTGCGTATAAGGAGCTTTGGTGCACTCGGAACACGAAGGACCTCTACCGTTAGCTTTTATCCACCTCATTTTCGCCAAAGATCTTCCCTAGCCTTGAGCTAGAGGTATAATGTTTAAAACTTGTTTTTACACTCATCTAAAGTGGTTAAAAGAAATTATGTAGGTTGAATCTCGTTAAAATGAAAGATGATGATCAAAAGTCTAGTAAAAATACTAAAAGTGGTGGTTAATAGCTAGTAACTTGTGTAAAAGATGTAGTAATTGGAATTTGTGTTTATCTAGACCCGATCTATGATGTGGTAGCTCGGATCTCCGTTTAACCCGACTTTGTAAGATCATGTATCTTCACATAAGCTCGTTTTTGACTAAATACAAGGGTTAAAGGCGAAACTCTACCACACAAGATACATGAACTTGTGTGAAAATATTTTACATGTGTAAAAGTGATTTAACCGGTAAAATGGTGTTTAAAACTAGCGGATCTACGTATCCGCAAGTGGTATCTTCAAAGAACCACACATTTAAGAAACCATGTATTTTAAAGAAAGGATCTTACACTAATAAATATGGTTTTATAAACCACAAGTGTGTAAACACTTGTGAAACAAACAGATCCGACAAAGAAGTAAATTTGTCACTTGTTACTAGAAGTTGTAAAGACGGATTTCTCTAAACACGGGGTTTTTACAAGATTAAAGTTACTTTATGAAAAGATCTACAAAATATAAAGGGGATTTACACTATAGATTCGGAAAACTGCAAGTTCATACGATTATGCGATTTACATACTTGTCGACTAGTTTGATGTGTCGGAAATTGTTTGATTTAATAAGGAAGTTGTTGAATTGATTTGTAAAAGAAAATGATACGCTTGAAAGCGTGGCCACCTCCAGTTACAGAGGAAACTCTGGCGAAATTTTCTAAAAACCTAACACTTAGGCTTATTTACACAACAAGTGTTAGAACTATTCTTGGACATATTTTCAAAACATAAATTTCGCCGGCACTATATTTTGCTAAATATTCGGAGGTGGGGTTTTCACAAAGGTTAACGTGATAAATATATTTGTCACAACACTGTTTATGATTATTTTGTGAAATACATAAATATTATTTTAGAGTGAAAATAATATTTACAAGCGTTAATGATTCCAAAACTTTACGAACGCTTCCACAAACATATAAGTTACACCGGTAATTACATTACCACAAGATTGATAAAACGTAACTTACGCACATGTATTGTATCCCCCATCCTTGGGAAGAAGAATAACTACCAAGTGTATACGGAACATAAACCCGAAATAGTTGTCTAACTATTTCCCAAAGACATAAACTGTAAAGCTAAGGCACGGCCGTCCGTCTAATAGAATTAGCACTTGTAGGTCGTTGCACAGCTTACTGTATTGGAGACACTTGGTAGAGACGCGCATTCACTGTGAGTTCATGTCCCCCTTTTCTCTAACTGTTTTCAGTTTACTTAACTGCGGGGGTGAAATACATGTTACTATGATTTACGAGTACTTTACAATGGTATGTTTAACGTAAGGAGGTGTTATACGATCATGTGAGTGGATAGGAACAACATGGGGCCATTAGTCCTCATGGAGGGACCGAGGGACAGGAGCGGTAGATCTATCTGGGTGTAGCAAGCCCAGCCCCCGGCCAAACTAGAAACGGACCGTGGGGTGACTTTGTCCACATACTTTGCCGTGGCGAAATCTGCTAGGTTTAAGTCTCCCTATTTGCACTTCACATATGTCAGTGGCCTTGCAAACCATTGGTGATCACAAGTCCTCTTACACTGCTACATACCACAACTATTTTTATACTCACAAGTGTTTTACATACTCACTTACACATGAACTCGCTCAACATTATTGTTGATTTTTCAACTTACATGTATTTCAGGAAATTAACGAGATCTGGCACGGTATGGCATGTTTTCCGCTGCACTAGTTTCCAAGGTCATCCGGGGTTTAGGGGATGTGTCTCTTTCCTGGACAAGACACAATCCTTAAACCATGTCTATGTTATGTTTGTAAAGTTTGTTGAACAAGATTATGTTGTCAGGGTATGTTAAAACAATGGTATTGTGTTTGATTTTCAAAACTTAATGGATGATCTTGCATGTTTTTAACTCATATAGCTTTGGTATGATTAAGCTATGGTATTAAGAAGTCACACCAAAATTAACCACGCTTCCGCAAAGCCAGGGTGTGACAGCTTGGTATCAGAGCTCTGATCATAGCGAACTAGGATTCTTTCGCGAGTCTAGACTATGATCACTAGGGCTCTCACGAAAACATTTTTCTGCATACCACTTAAGTCCAGATCCAAAACTTTTTACAAACAAATGTTGAGCACATTTTATTAATTATAGGCTCAGCTTGGAGGGCTGAGGATCGGTCTGGAGGATCGAGGTAATTAAGGTAGTTGAGCACGTTGGTTTGTTATAGGATCGATCTGGAGGATCGAGGCTCGGTCTAGGTGACCGAGGTAGTGGGCTAGCAAGGCTAGGAAGAAAAGGCTCAGCTTGGAGGGCTGAGGATCGGTCTGGAGGATCGAGGTTTGGTTTAAGTGAAGGATAGAGCAGTCTTGTAGACTGGATGAAATTGGCTAGTAAGACTAGGAGGATTATGTGATGCCTTACTTGATGACTTATGTGATTACTTGATTTATGATTGACTATTTGTGCATGTTTGTGTATATGTTACAGACACATGGATTCTGCAGACACTGGTGGTTCAGGCACCACAGGCCCTAGGCCTATCGTTTCAGACGACATTGAGTCATCGGAGCACGAGGTTTATACGTCAGACTTCACCAGCACGGATGATGATGACTTTCAGCCATTCGCCTTACCCGACGGCGTTGATGAGCTCCCAGTTGATCTTCCAGCCGGGGATCTACCACTCGTTGTGATCCCTGCTCCAGTACCCCTTGCATCATACCCTGTTTTACCCATCGACGACGAGGAGGACGACGTCGATATGTTTGAGGAGGAGCCTTTGGAGGATGCTCAGGGCGAGGCCCTACCTGCTGTTGCTCCCTTACTGATCGCAGATGCTCCGGCTGCGGAGTCACCTGCACATTCCCCAGTCCCGGACTCCTTTGAGTCTGTGGCTTCTGTACCCACACATGCTCATAGTGCGCAGCACTTCTCCCATGGGTCCGATTCTGACCAGGCTTTTTCTGTTGCTCCCATACCTGGACTTGTTTTTGACCATGACGACGAGGGGGATTCAGATCCCGTGTTTCCACCAGGATTTGATCCTGACCGTGATTTAGAGTTTGTCCCGATGGACGAGTTGATGGAGGATCCAGCAGATCCTATTGACCCTTTTGATCCGATTGATCCTGATTTCGATTTTGACATGGCATTTGATGACTTTGAGCCTGCCATTGCACCTGAGCAGGCAGCTGCCCTTGACCCTTTACCAGAGCATGACCCTATGCATGCTGATGTACCTTTTGAGCCCATTGCTGATGATCACCACATAGATGTTCCTGTTGATCCCATTGGTCCTTTACCCATTGTTGCTGTACCAGTTGACCCCCCTTTCGAGCACTTGGCACCCGTTCACCCTGTTGTTGCTCCCTTATTTGATCCCGTTCCCCTAGAGCCCGGACATGCACTGTTCGCGGCACATATGGATCCACCGGATGAGTCCGCACAGCACGGTTGGATACCGGCTGACGAGGACGTTCCCCCATTCCCTCCACAGATTCCTGTTGCACCACATATTGACTTTTCGTTTCAGGTTCCTATGTTTATACCTCCAGCAGGGCCTGGAGAGGGCTCTTCAGCCCACCCATCAGGGCATGTACCGATGCCCATGCCTTTCATGCCTCAGATGCCGTTTGTTCCACCTACTACAGCTCCTTTTGGTGTGGCACCCTTTGACCCCACACGTGAGCCACTGCTGTGGTCACCGTTTTCCCCCATGCCACCCACTGATCCATACCACAGGTCCTACGTGGGACATACCATTGAGGATGTATTGATGTCGTTTGTATACCAGCATGAGTCGCATGAGCAGCGACTACAGGAGTTGGAGAGAGCCCATCTGCAGCCATGTCAGTGCCATGGCCGGGTACCCTCTCCGTTACAGCCGTTTCGACCATTACCCCCTGACTATGCTGCTCGTCTTACTACTTTGGAGCAGCAGATTGCTTCCATTATTCGCACACAGCAGGCGATGGAGGCAGACTGGTTACAGTTGCGCCGTTTGTTTTATACCCGTTTTCCTCCTCCACCACCATCTGCTTAGAGCTCATCGGTGCCACTTGGGTAGGCGAAGTGAGAAGGCGGCGATTGCTTTTTGATTGCACAGCATTTTGGGGAGACTACGTTATGACTTGACTTTTGTTATGTACTTGATGTTGTATTGATATTGATGTAGCTTTTGGACGGGGGTGATGTAGCCCCTAGTGATTGATGATTGTATGTATACACTTACGATGTGGTCTCATTTATATGGCAATCGCAGTTTTCTCACCATATTTGGATTCGCTTGATTACTTGCTTATACTTTATGACATGGGATGTTGTGTGATTGATATTTGTGATATGTGATAACATGAGATGTTATGTGATTATACTATTACTACCGTTATATACGTACACTATATTACGAACTGATTTACGTATTATAACAACGGAGCCTTACTATGGCCTAACCAACTTAAACCATCTTTTAGAAGATGCCGCCAAGACGCGAACCAAACATGCCAACAAATGAGGCAGAACTCCAGCAGATTATTGCTGCTGCCATAGCACAGTACGCAGCATCTCAGCCAGGAGCAAGCGGGAGTGTTAACCAAGGCAATAACAATCCACCTCACGGTAATACCACGCCATTCGAACCTACCATGAACTAGTTGGAGATTTTAGCGGTGATGCTAATGCCAAACACATGTTTTAACATACGTGCAGGATGCACCTACAAGCAGTTCTTAGACTGCAAACCAGTTAACTTCGATGGCACAGGAGGTGCAGTTGCCTTTACCCGCTGGGCTGAGAAAACCGATTCTGTTTTACGCATGAGCAAGTGTGCAGAGGATCAGCAAGTCACATACATTTCAGGGCTGTTTCTAGATGGAGCCCTATCTTGGTGGAACTTACAAGTCCAAACACTAGGCGAAGCTGCCGCCTACGCCCTGACTTGGGCCGAATTGAAAGAACTAATGCGCAAAAAGTACTGTTCACGCGCAGAAATTCAGCGATTGGAGACTGAGTTCTGGCACCTAAAAATGGACGGTTCGAAGGTAGCAGAGTACGTTCAGAGGTTTCATGACCTATCTCAAGTGGTTCCTTATATGGTCACGCCAGAATACAAGCGAATCGAGCGCTTCATTTGGGGTTTGGCTCCCCAAATAATAAGCATGGTAACCTCCTCCAAACCAGCGACTATCACTGAAGCCATCGATTTGAGCGTGGCTCTCACCGAGGAGGCGATTCGTCTAAACAAGTTTGATGAAGTCAAGGCAAAGAAGACAGAGACTCACGTTGAGTCCTCAGGAGATAACAAAAGGAAGTTTTCAAACTTCAAACAAGGCGTCAGTATGGCAGTAAGGAAAGGAAAATCAGCTGGCAGTACCAAGAGAGGAAAAGGGTACCAGGGCACCCAGCCCAGATGCAACAACTGCCAACGCCACCATACTGGCCATTGTAACATGAGAGTTTGTGAATCTTGTGGAAAACCGGGCCACACAAAGGAATCATGTTGGGCTAGTGCAGGCCGCGGAGGCCAGGGAGGATATGGAAATAGGAATGATAACCGTGGTGGAAATGGAAACCGCCTACAAGGAAATCTTGGAGGAAACAGATACCGAGGCAACAATGCAAATCAGGCTGGCAATGCCAACCAGAACAACACCCCAGCTGGAAACGGGGATGGAAACGGGCAGAGACTCGGATGCTATAACTGCGGGGAAATCGGGCATTTTAAGAAGAACTGCCCAACGTTGAATCAGGCCCGCGGTAGAGTATTCCAACTCGAAGCTAGAGAGGCACGCCAAGATCCAAATGTTGTTACGGGTACGTTCCCTATCAATCAACGCTATGCATCCGTTTTATTTGATACTGGTGCCGATTATAGCTTCGTATCGTTAGAATTTAAGAATATGCTTGGGTTAGCTGCTAATAAGTTAGACATTCCCTACTCGATCGAATTAGCTAATGGAAAGTTAGTTGGAGCCGACGAAGTAATCAGAGGTTGTGTGATAGAATTGGGAGAACGCGAGTTTACTCTGGATCTACTACCAGTCCAATTGGGAAGCTTCGACGTGGTGGTAGGAATGGATTGGTTATCCGGAAACAAGGCTGAGATAGTATGTCACGAGAAAGTTGTTCGTATCCCAACTGATGATGGTGAGACAATTGTGGTTCACGGAGAGAAGCGTGACACGCCGCTAAGATTTATCAGCTGCTTGAAAGCAAGGAAGTGTTTACAGAAAGGATGTGTTGCTTTTCTGGCACACATCGTAGACAAGAAGGCTGCCGAGCCAAGGATCGAAGACATCCCTGTCGTAAGGGAGTATCCCGAAGTCTTCCCAGAAGACTTACCCGGACTGCCACCTCAGAGGCAAGTGGAGTTTCACATTGACTTAGTTCCAGGCGCCGCGCCTGTGGCTAAGGCACCATACAGACTTGCTCCGTCTGAGATGCAGGAATTGTCGACGCAACTTCAAGAGTTGTTAGACAAGGGTTTTATCCGACCAAGCTTCTCGCCTTGGGGAGCTCCGGTCTTGTTTGTCAAGAAGAAGGACGGAAGCTTCCGCATGTGTATTGACTACAGAGAATTGAACAAACTGACGATCAAGAACAGGTATCCTCTGCCAAGAATCGATGATCTGTTCGACCAACTTCAAGGTTCAAGCTGTTACTCTAAGATCGATCTTCGATCTGGATACCATCAATTAAGGATACAAGAGGAAAGTATCCCGAAAACAGCCTTCCGAACTCGCTATGGACACTACGAGTTCCTCGTTATGCCATTTGGTTTGACAAACGCACCTGCAGTCTTTATGGACTTGATGAATAGGGTTTGCAAGCCATACTTAGACAAGTTCGTGATTGTATTCATCGACGACATCTTGATTTACTCAAAGACGAAGGCTGAACACGAACAACATCTTAGAACCATATTGGAGCTGCTAAAGAAGGAACAGCTGTACGCCAAATTCTCCAAGTGCGAGTTTTGGCTACGCGAAGTCCAGTTTCTTGGACATGTGGTTAATGGGGATGGAATTCATGTTGATCCCACAAAGGTCGAGGCAATCAAGAATTGGGAAACGCCTACAACGCCAACCGAGATTCGACAATTCTTGGGCTTGGCTGGCTACTATCGAAGGTTCATCGAGGATTTCTCGAAAATCGCTCAACCTTTGACGCTCCTCACGCAGAAGGACTAGACGTTTGATTGGGGAATCAAACAGGATGAAGCGTTTCAAATATTAAAGGGTAAGCTTTGTAACGCGCCAATCTTAGCTCTACCAGAAGGTACTGATGACTTTGTGGTATACTGCGACGCATCGCGTCAAGGATTAGGTTGTGTGTTAATGCAACGCCAAAAGGTCATTGCTTACGCATCACGCCAACTGAAAGTGCACGAAAAGAATTATACCACATACGATTTAGAGCTTGGCGCAGTGGTTTTTGCTTTAAAGATCTGGAGACACTACCTGTATGGTACGAAGTGCACAATCTTCACAGATCACAAAAGCCTACAGCATATATTCAACCAGAAGGAGTTGAATATGAGGCAAAGACGATGGGTTGAATTGTTAAACGACTACGACTGCGAGATAAAGTATCACCCAGGGAAGGCGAATGTAGTTGCCGATGCCCTAAGTCGTAAAGAAAGAATCAAGCCCATAAGGGTTAGAGCTTTGGAAATGATTATACGAACCGATCTTTCCTTGCGCATTCGTGCTGCACAAAAGGAAGCTCTCAAGGAGGGAAACCTTGAGGAAGAATATCTCCGTGGAATGGAGAAGCTTTTGGTACCGAACGAGGAAGGAACGTTATGTTTTGAGAAAAGGATTTGGGTTCCTCTGTTTGGTGGATTAAGGGAAGTTATTTTCGACGAAGCGCACAAGTCACGGTACTCTATCCACCCTGGATCGGATAAGATGTACCAGGATCTCAAAGATTACTATTGGTGGCCTAGGATGAAAGGCGACGTTGCTGTTTACGTGAGCAAATGTTTAACGTGCGCTAAGGTCAAGGCGGAATACCAGAAGCCTTTGGGACTTCTGCAACAACCTGAGATTCCCAAGTGGAAATGGGAACAAATCTCAATGGATTTTGTTACAAAACTGCCAAGAACGCCAAGAGGCCATGATATGATTTGGGTGATTGTTGACCGCCTAACAAAGTCCGCACACTTTCTGCCGATCAAGGAGAAAGACAGCACTAGTAAACTTGCGGAAATGTACTTGAGAGAGATCGTAGCACGCCATGGAGTGCCTCTCTCGATCATCTCTGATAGAGACGGAAGGTTTGTGTCAAGGATATGGCAATCCTTCCAAGAATCTTTTGGCTCACAATTGAATCTGAGCACTGCGTTCCATCCGCAAACTGACGGCCAGAGCGAGCGAACGATACAAACTTTGGAAGACATGCTGAGGGCATGTGTTATGGATTTAGGCGGTAGCTGGGATAAACACTTACCTTTGGTCGAATTTTCATACAACAACAGCTACCACACCAGTATTGGTGTCGCGCCATTTGAGGCCCTATACGGACGCAAGTGCCAATCACCACTATGTTGGTCTGACGCGGGTGATAGGCAGCTTGCTGGTCCCGAGATCGTCCAAGAGACGACAGACAAGATCGCGCAAATACTTAAACGCATCGAAGCAGCTCGCCACAGACAAAAGGCCTACGCGGATCCAAACCGGAAGCATGTGGATTTTCAAGTTGGAGAAATGGTTTTACTGAAGGTATCACCCTGGAAAGGGGTGGCACGCTTTGGAAAGCGTGGGAAGTTAAATCCGCGCTACATTGGTCCTTTCAGAATTCTGGAAAGAATTGGGACAGTAGCATACAAGTTGGAACTACCTGCTGAACTGAATGGTGTTCACGATACATTTCATGTATCCAATCTAAAGAAAAGTCCAACTCAAGTTGACGTTGCCATTCCTATCGACGAGATTCATATTGACGACACGCTCCACTTCGTTGAAGAACCTGTTGAGGTCACGGATTGGAAAGTTAACAAGACCCGCCGGAGCAGTGTCAAACTCGTCAAAGTACGTTGGAATGCCAGACATGGTCCTGAATACACCTGGGAACGTGAGGACCGGATGAAAGAGAAATACCCCCACCTATTTCCTAAGAACTCTGCATCTACAAGCAGAACTTAAATTTCGGGACGAAATTTATTTAACGGGGGGAGAATGTGACAACCCGCACTAAACCAGGTATCCGTACAACTTAATTAATGATTAATTACTACTTGATTACTGTGCTTGTTTGAACTAGCTGATAAACTGCTACCTGCATACTGATACATGCACTTACTTGCATCACACTTTATTTGCTGTCACTACATTATTTACATACTGGACCCTAGTGACAAACATGATGCACAAAAAGCACAGTAGCACTAAACGGATACACGGCGAACATGCTGATATGACCAGCATCAGGCAGACACTGCCTCTAAGGCCTGTTAAGAGCCTCATATATTTTGGCTACACTGGTAGTGAGTGTAGGGATATAAGGGTTGTGGTACCGCGTCTCTAGGAATAAGATACACTGATTCGGATGTGCCTAAAACATACTTAAGTACCAAACACAGCACTTTAATAATTAATCCAGCTTCTAGCTGACTAGTAAAGTGCCAGAACATGAGAAAATAACACTAGACACTTTCTAGAGTGTCGGGAAAACAAACGGTGTCACTAAAATAACAATAACGACACTTTAAAGCGTTACAAAAGGCTTTAACGGATTACTATCCAACTGGACACCCGGACTTTACCCGGAACATGAAAATATTACTATTTTCACTAAATATATTTTTCTGAGCTAGTTAGGGTCCCTGGTTACCCTAACACCCGCCATAACGTGTAACATACAACTAACTAAGTTAAATACTTAGTTAACCTAATTAACTAAACTAAACCCCCTAACTAACCACTTAAAATCGAACCAACCCCACCCCCCATCATAACCGGCCCCAAACTAGGGGGGACACACTAGTACAATGGAGATTATCTTAATCTTGGATGATTAATATCTAGGGGACACTTTATCCATTGGTTAATAACACCTAATCTTGCCTATATATAACACATGTTTACTTGAGATAATTATCACTAATCAACACCACATTTCACTCTCTCCCTTGCCCTCTTGAACTCTCGGCCGAACCCCCTCCACCACACCACCACATTTTCGACTTTGGTTCTTGCAATTTCATCATCATACAAGTGTTAGAGGTTGCGTATAAGGAGCTTTGGTGCACTCGGAACACGAAGGACCTCTACCGTTAGCTTTTATCCACCTCATTTTCGCCAAAGATCTTCCCTAGCCTTGAGCTAGAGGTATAATGTTTAAAACTTGTTTTTACACTCATCTAAAGTGGTTAAAAGAAATTATGTAGGTTGAATCTCGTTAAAATGAAAGATGATGATCAAAAGTCTAGTAAAAATACTAAAAGTGGTGGTTAATAGCTAGTAACTTGTGTAAAAGATGTAGTAATTGGAATTTGTGTTTATCTAGACCCGATCTATGATGTGGTAGCTCGGATCTCCGTTTAACCCGACTTTGTAAGATCATGTATCTTCACATAAGCTCGTTTTTGACTAAATACAAGGGTTAAAGGCGAAACTCTACCACACAAGATACATGAACTTGTGTGAAAATATTTTACATGTGTAAAAGTGATTTAACCGGTAAAATGGTGTTTAAAACTAGCGGATCTACGTATCCGCAAGTGGTATCTTCAAAGAACCACACATTTAAGAAACCATGTATTTTAAAGAAAGGATCTTACACTAATAAATATGGTTTTATAAACCACAAGTGTGTAAACACTTGTGAAACAAACAGATCCGACAAAGAAGTAAATTTGTCACTTGTTACTAGAAGTTGTAAAGACGGATTTCTCTAAACACGGGGTTTTTACAAGATTAAAGTTACTTTATGAAAAGATCTACAAAATATAAAGGGGATTTACACTATAGATTCGGAAAACTGCAAGTTCATACGATTATGCGATTTACATACTTGTCGACTAGTTTGATGTGTCGGAAATTGTTTGATTTAATAAGGAAGTTGTTGAATTGATTTGTAAAAGAAAATGATACGCTTGAAAGCGTGGCCACCTCCAGTTACAGAGGAAACTCTGGCGAAATTTTCTAAAAACCTAACACTTAGGCTTATTTACACAACAAGTGTTAGAACTATTCTTGGACATATTTTCAAAACATAAATTTCGCCGGCACTATATTTTGCTAAATATTCGGAGGTGGGGTTTTCACAAAGGTTAACGTGATAAATATATTTGTCACAACACTGTTTATGATTATTTTGTGAAATACATAAATATTATTTTAGAGTGAAAATAATATTTACAAGCGTTAATGATTCCAAAACTTTACGAACGCTTCCACAAACATATAAGTTACACCGGTAATTACATTACCACAAGATTGATAAAACGTAACTTACGCACATGTATTGTATCCCCCATCCTTGGGAAGAAGAATAACTACCAAGTGTATACGGAACATAAACCCGAAATAGTTGTCTAACTATTTCCCAAAGACATAAACTGTAAAGCTAAGGCACGGCCGTCCGTCTAATAGAATTAGCACTTGTAGGTCGTTGCACAGCTTACTGTATTGGAGACACTTGGTAGAGACGCGCATTCACTGTGAGTTCATGTCCCCCTTTTCTCTAACTGTTTTCAGTTTACTTAACTGCGGGGGTGAAATACATGTTACTATGATTTACGAGTACTTTACAACGGTATGTTTAACGTAAGGAGGTGTTATACGATCATGTGAGTGGATAGGAACAACATGGGGCCATTAGTCCTCATGGAGGGACCGAGGGACAGGAGCGGTAGATCTATCTGGGTGTAGCGAGCCCAGCCCCCGGCCAAACTAGAAACGGACCGTGGGGTGACTTTGTCCACATACTTTGCCGTGGCGAAATCTGCTAGGTTTAAGTCTCCCTATTTGCACTTCACATATGTCAGTGGCCTTGCAAACCATTGGTGATCACAAGTCCTCTTACACTGCTACATACCACAACTATTTTTATACTCACAAGTGTTTTACATACTCACTTACACATGAACTCGCTCAACATTATTGTTGATTTTTCAACTTACATGTATTTCAGGAAATTAACGAGATCTGGCACGGTATGGCATGTTTTCCGCTGCACTAGTTTCCAAGGTCATCCGGGGTTTAGGGGATGTGTCTCTTTCCTGGACAAGACACAATCCTTAAACCATGTCTATGTTATGTTTGTAAAGTTTGTTGAACAAGATTATGTTGTCAGGGTATGTTAAAACAATGTTATTGTGTTTGATTTTCAAAACTTAATGGATGATCTTGCATGTTTTTAACTCATATAGCTTTGGTATGATTAAGCTATGGTATTAAGAAGTCACACCAAAATTAACCACGCTTCCGCAAAGCCAGGGTGTGACAGTTGTTCTGAGCCACATTTAGGGCGGAAGTGCTGATATTGCGTGCCTCTTCGGCCGCCTTACGTGCCTCCTCGGCAGTTTCAGCCTTCACCCTTTCGGCTTCAAGATCTATCTCTAATGATTCACTCTTCTCATGAGCCTCAAACAATCGGCGCTTCAACTCCACAATCTCCACATACTTCGCAGCTAGATCCTTGTCCTTATTCGTGATTTGAGCACTCAACTCAACCTACAAGTGTTGAAAGAAAAAGTTAGAAATATTTTAACAAGCAAAGGAATATAAAAAGTAAAAAAGAGCTAGCCTGTTGAACCTCAACACGCTCTCTATCTGCTTGAGCTTCCTCAACCTTCCCTTTTAATGTTGCAAATTTAGTCTCGAGGTTGGTAATCTTGGTGCGCGCAACATACATACGCCTGTTATCATTATCACAAGCCTTCTTGAACTCTGCGCGTTCCTTCACCAAAAGCTCTTCAGCAGCGTTGAGTTTATTCTTCAACCCATTGCGCCCCCACTCCTCATACTCTTCTCTGTCACACCCCGACCACGTAGAACATACCAAACGTGGCGGAAACATCGGGGAGTGTTGTAACAGAATTAATGTTTCAAATCCATGGCAATTGAAGTTTTGTTTTATTCATTAAAAGTGTTACAATGTCTTAACAAACAAGGAAATACACAATATTAACTAGTCTTGCATCTTTTATTGTCACTAAAGCCCAAGTCTGTCTATGTGTATCTTGACCATCTTATGCAACAGTTCCTGAAAAACACATGTGAAAATAGGTACGTCAGCATAAAAATGCCTGTGAGATACATAGGTTTTGTGAAAATAGGTTCCATGACTTATGTTTGAGAAAATGTTTAGTCATGAACCTTGTAATTTGCTTTGTTTTGTAAATCATTTGAAAAACAATGAGTTCAGATGATATGTATAAATAAGTGAATAATGTATGGTTAAATGAATAACCATAGTAAAATGGATTTGTATAAGATAAGTTGTTTGTAAAACAATGTCTTGTGAAAAGTATGTTATTTGTATAAAATGTTCTATGTCTCAAACTGAAATGATTCAAATAACGTTACGCCATGTAATACCATACAAACACTTATATATAGGAAGTACCAGCGGCGTATCCACCATGCTTGTATCATATTACACACGCATCGTTACTTAATCACTTAATCAAACCAAACCAAACAATGTAAAATGTTCATGTCAAGATGTAAATCATGTCAAAATGTCTATGTCAAATATCCATGTCAAATGTCTATAGTCCAGGAGTAGTCAAGTAATGTATAACCAAAAATGATATGTATGGTAAGTAAAATTTAGACTACTTAAACCATAAGTAAAAATGTACAAAACAAAGTATTGAAGTAAAACTTGGTTTAAATCAAAGTTATGTTTTGTAAGATATATGCATGCTATACTGAATATGAACATTTATGCGGTATTGTGAAAATTCATACATCCAAGCCTTGAGACAGACGGATAACTATGTAAAAGTGAGTTATCAATAGAATATGTATTCGGATTCGGTCATTCCTTTCATCCCCTTTCCCTGGGATGTCCGGAACGGGATTTGTCAAGTCCTATGGTACCACTACCTACTACCGAGCGGCATGATCGGTGTTAATGAATGTATAGTATAGTTTAAACAAACCAAATGTCATACCAAAATGTAAGCATGTTTTATGAAGATAATGTACCTAGTATGCTAGAGTAAACATACAGGGTAGAGCTATAAAACCATGTGTCCATATGTTACTGGAACATATGCAACAGAGATGCAGTATAAAACAATGTACTAAGTATGCAAAGTCATCATACAAAGTAGAAAAGTCATGTAAAACAATGTACTAAGCATGTTATCAGTCAACATACATAGCAGAAAAGTCATGTAATTCAATGTGCTTAGCATGTTATCAGTCAACATACATAGCAGAAAAGTAATGAAATCATGTACTATAATGTACTAACAAACATAGTCGGTATATGATTGAAAACAGGAAAGCAGGAAAGTAACAAGTAGGCACATGTGTTCCACCCCAAAACAGTTTGAAAACAGTAAAAGAGGGGTCTATGTACTCACTTGAGATTGCTCAGTTGTATAAAGATAACCACCAAGTAATGCTATAGATCTCGGAATCAAACGGCACCTAGTATAGGTAACTATGTTAATAAACCGGACCTATCTCGGAAGACTGGGGTAGCATTAGGGTTTGTAAACCAAATGAGTGTCGGAACTCACGTGATATGGTTTAACAAAGCCTATATGCTAATTGAAACTTAACATAATTGTTTACGACCCATTACGACCCGTTTAGGTAGCTTATGCTACTTTAACGCGTCGTGCGCGTGAAACGCGTTCGGACCGCCTAACTAGTCCTATGACAAGTATTATATGCCTATACATGTTAAATAATCAGTTATGTGACAAAGGTTTAGGTTACATATGCTTAATTACCAATTATACATGAAAAGGGTATTCTGGTAATTTACCTAAGGCATATAAACTACCTATCATACAACTACTTAAACGATGTGACCATAGGGTATAACCTCGGAAGGTTATTCCCTACCTACTATGGTCACCTACTGTGTTTGGTCGGATCCTAATGATCGACCAAACTGGGTCGGGTTCGAAGGTATAAGCGATTTATCAGATCGCTTACCCTACGACCCTAGACAACGTGGTAATCAGTAGGCATAGTCCCAAGGGACTATAACCAACGTGATTACACTCACGTTGCGAAGTTCAAACGAACTTCGCATTGACCATTACTGGTCAACGCTGAAAGTCAAACAAAGTTTGACTTTCTGACTCGAAAAGCAGTAAAATAAGGAAAAGAACGAAAGAATACTTACCCAGGGTCCCCGAATGCTAACCCAGATCAAAATAGCTCAGGTATGAAACGAAGGTTCCAACTTAGAGTCTTTTCAATCAGATTTGTGGGTTTTTAAGCCAAAGGGGGGTGGGTATTTATAGGATATGCACCACCGTTAGGATCGTTTCTCGTAGTACGTGATCGAATCCAAGGCGTACACTTGTCACAAAGGTTATGGAGCCACATATGCTCCTAATCTTAGTGATTAAGCAAGTTGAAAACATGTGGTTGTGGTTAAATTGGTTGCAACTTGCATTTAAAACACTGAATCTGGTCCAGATAGGGGCTCGCGTGACGCTAAGGACCCTCGCGTCACGCTAGGCCCCTGTTTTGGCAGATTTTGCAGAAATGGTCCCTGTTGTGTTTTTAAGCGATTCTCGATGCGTTTGAACCCCGTTAACCTCATTTCAAGGCTCTAAAATGAAGTTAAAGTATAGGGAACTCAAAACATGCTCAAAAATATCTAGGATGTCGGTTCGTTTGGCCGTACGATCGCGATGTTCGCTTAATTACGACGGAATGCGCATAAGCGCGAAAAACGAACCAAATGACGCAACGAATGGATTTTTCTTATGGCGAACACTAAAATAAAATGTAGTCATGCTTTCATAAATTTTTGGATGTCCAGATGTATTCAGAACGTAGGTTATGCGTGAAAATGCAAACTTGTGCACTTTTTGACACTTTTAGTCCCTGAATGACCCAAAAGTTTATTTTAGCATACCGAACCCCTCAAAGCTTATTTCTAAGTTATGTAAAGGTTATTTATGGTATGTTTAACTTATGGTCATGTTCCGGAATGTCTGTTACAGTTCAAATTGGCATACTTTCGCAGTTTGTCATATTTAGTCCCTGTAAGCGAATTAACTTGTTTTTGCCATACCAAAGCCTTCAAAACTTATTTCTAAGTTATGTAAAGGTTATTTAAGGTATGTTGAGTATATGTCACTATTCCGGAGTGTTTGTTGCATTAAACTGGTTATATTTACGCATCGGTGCGCGTATAACCTTCCAGAAAGCGATTTAGAGTTTGAAATTTAACAAGAATTGATATGTGCAGAATGTTACACATATTTTTACAAATCCCAAGTATGAAATATAATATTTCATTGGTTCGGTATTTGTTTGATGGCCGTGAAGGCACAGGTGTTACATTCTCCTTCTCAAAGGAGGCCTTCTCCTCCAGAAACTTGCTCTTCATCTGTTTAAAATCCTGGGCTTCCTTCAGCGGACGCTCCCGGTACTTTCCCAACTTGTTCGCTCCTTATACATTGTACGCCATTCACGCATAATTTGATGATTAGCAGCACGAGCGTTGGCCTCTCCAACAAAATACGTGCGGTACAAACCCTCGTGGTTACGCGCCCTTTGTCTATTTACCTCCCCTGGAGGAAAAGTACCCAGAAACCAATCTCGACAAGCTCCAAACTCAACAAAGGTATCTTTTTGCTTCAAACTCCAAATGGGGATATAAGGATCCTCGCCACGTTGCTCCTTAGTGTAAGTCTTGTAGTAAATATCCCCCAATGTGTCCTCCGCATATATGGGGGATCGTGGCCGTGGAATCCTTTTCCCGTCACCCTTCTGGCCAGCCGCGCCAGGACCACAAGTACCCGCACTGGTCGCAGTGGCAGAAGCATCTTTATGCACCACCTGCGCCTGTACGTGGGCAGCAGACCCCCCAGCAGCAGATGTAACTTGGGCAGTTTGGGTGGGGGTCATGCTGCACAACTGGACTAGCAGTAGCAATCTCTGGTCCTTTACTCTTCAAGGGTTGGTCAGGCCCTGTGATACGTACGACCTCCGGAACCTACATCTTATCGTGCATGGTAGTGGCAACAGTCTTGGTCTCTTTCAAAGATTCCTTTTCAGGAATAACATCGCCCGCAGGCTCCTCAACTTTCTTCTCAGCTTCCTTCTCAGCGGTTGTCTTGGGGTGGATAATGACAAACTTGGTCTTCTTGGCCTCCGGTGTAACATCTGTGCTTTTAATCATTGTGAACAGTTAAATTATCAATAAAACAATGTTATTTGATCCCAATGTTTGTTTGGTTGTGTTTTACATTTTTCATGTTTTGACTTTTATGTAATTTCAAACTCTATATCGCTTTCTGGAGGATTATACGCAAACTGGTGCGTAAACGTAATCAGTTTAATGCGAAAAATACTCCGGAACATCAACATATACTTAACATACCTTAAATCACCTTTACATAACTTAGAAATAAGTTTTGAAGGCTTTGGTATGGCAAAAACAAGTTAATTCGCTTACAGGGACTAAACTTGACAAACTGCGAAAGTATGCCAATTTGAACTGTAACGAACATTCCAGAACATGACCATAAGTTAAACATATCATAAATATCCTTCACATAGCTTAGAAATAGGCTTTGAGGGGTTCGGTGTGCTAAAATAAACTTTTGGGTCATTCAGGGACTAAAAGTGTCAAAAAGTGCACAAGTTTGCATTTTCGCGCATAACTTACGTTCTGAATACATCCGGACATCCAAAAATTTATGTAAGCACTAAAATATTTTATTTTAGTGTTTGGCATGAGAAAAATCCATTCGTCACGCCATTTGGATCGTTTTTCACGCTTATGCGCATTCCGTCGTAGTTAACCGAACAACGCAATCGTACGGCCAAACAAACCGACATCCGAGATATTTTTAAGCACATTTTAAGTTCCCTATACTTTAACTTCATTTTATAGCTTTGAAATGGGGTTAACGGGCCTTAAACGTGTCAGAAATGAGCCTATTACACAGCAGGGACCAAAACTGTAAATCTGCCAAACTTGGTCCTTGCGCACCTCAACAATGGGAGTGTTGCGGTGCGCAAGCAGGGGTCAGATATGCAGAAACTTGTTTAATCTGCTATTAACAGCCTTTAACCCCTCCAAAGGCCAAGGCCAAGTGTCAAACTCTTATGGTGGATGGCAAAATGAGTTACCACAACTTTCGAACAAGTGTACGGCTTAGATCGTGCCCCCTTTTCCAAGAAACGATCCTAACGGTGAACCGAAAACTATAAATACCCACCTTATGTTCACTCATTCCTCACAAGAATCTGATCTAATGTGCTCTAAGTTGAAACCTTTGTTTCATACCTGAGCTATTTTGATCTAGATTAGCATTCGGGGAGCCTTTGTAAGTGTTCCTTCGTTCTTTTATTGCTTTCGAGTCCGAAAGTCAAACTTTGTTTGACTTTCTGCATTGACCAGTTTATGGTCAATGCGAAGTTCGTTTGAACTTCGCAACGTGATTGTAATCACGATGGTTATAGTCCCTTGTGACTATGCCTACTGATTACCACGTTGTCTAGGGTCATAAGGGTAAGCGATCTAATAAATCGCTTATACCTTCGAACCCGACCCATTTGGTCGATCATTAAGATCCGACCAAACACATTAGGTGACCATAGCATATAGGGAATAACCTTCCGAGGTTATACCTTATGGTCGCTTCGTTTAAGTAGTTGTATGATAGGTAGTTTATATGCCTTAGGTAAATTACCAAAATACCCCTTTGATGCCAAAATTCATTTTAAACATATGTAACATAACTTTTGACATCTAAACTGATTTGACAACAATATTAGACATGTTAAGGCATATGTTACTTGTCATAGGACTAGTTAGGCGGTCCGAACGCGTTTCACGCGAACGACGCGTTAAAGTAGCATAAGCTACCTAAACGGGTCGTAATGGGTCGTAAACACTTAGGTTAGGTTTCATTTAGTATGTAGGCTTTGTTAAACCATATGACACGAGTCTCCATACTCGTTTGGTTTACGAACCCTCATTCTATCTAAGTCTTCCGATATAGGTCCGGCGTATTAACATAGTCACCTATATTAGGTGTCGTTTGATTCCGTGATCTCTAGCATTGCTGGGTGGTTATCTTAGGACTACTGAGAAATCTCAAGTGAGTAGATAGACCCCTCTTTTACTGTTTTCCAAACTGTTTTGGGGTGAAACACATGTGCCTACTTGTTACTTTCATGCTTTCCTGCTTTCACATCATATACTTGCTATGTTTATTAGTACATTTATAGTACATGATTTCAATACATTTTATGCTATGTATGCCCATTGTGTGCATACTTAGTACATCACTTTACAATACATTTCATGCTATGTACGCCCATTGTGTACATACTTAGTACATTGTTTTACATTACATTTCATGCTATGTATGCCCATTGTGTGCGTACTTAGTACATTGCTTTACATTACATTTCATGCTATGTATGCCCATTGTGTGTGTACTTAGTACATTGTTTACATTACATTTCATGCTATGTATGTCCATTGTGTGCATACTTAGTACATTTGTTTCACGTCACATGCTATGTATGTCCATTTGTTACATACTTAGTACAGTTGTTTTCATCACATGCTTACATTTTGGTATGACATTTGGTTTGTTTCAATGGAACAATACATTCATTAACATTAGCTACGCCGTTCGTTAGTAGGTAGTGGTACCATAGGAATTAACAACTCCCGTTCCTGAAATCCTGGGTTTGTTTGGATTGGAAGGAATGACCGAATTCGATATACATAACTTAGATAAACCTTTAATTTGTTTAAGGGTTTATCGCCACAGTCTCAAGGCTTGGATGTATGCATTTTCACAATACCGCATAGATGTTTATATCAGTATAGCATGCATTTGTTCCACAAAACATAACTTTGATTTAAACCATGTTTTACTTCAATACCTTGTTTTTGTGCATTTTACATATGGTTTAGTTGATATATTTCACATACCATACATGACATTTTTGGATACACATTACATGATTTACATTAGACATAAACATTTTGACATTGATATACACAATTCATGATTTACATTAAACACAGACATTTGATATGGTTTACACAATAACATTTTGACATTTGATTATACATAAACAATTTACATTGGTGGTTTGGTTTGAGTAAGTGATTTAAGTAACGAGGCGTGTGTAATATGATACAAGCATGGTGGATACGCCGCTGGTACTTCCTATATATAAGTGTTTGTATGGTATGGTATTACATATCGTAGCGTTATTTAAATCATTTCAATTTATGACACATGACATTTTATACAAATAACATACTTTTTACAAGACATTGTTTACAAACAACTTATCTTACACAAACTCATTTTTACATGGTTATTCATTTAACCTTACATTTATTTATACATATCATCTGATCTTATCGTTTTTCAAATGATTTATAAGACAAAGCAAATTACAAGGTTCATGACTAAACATTTTCTTAAACACAAGTCATGAATCATATTTTTACAAAACCTATGTATCTCACAGGCATTTTTATGCTGACGTACCTATTTTCACATGTGTTTTCAGGAGCTGTTGCTTAGGACTATGATCGTGACACTAGGGCGGACCTGTGCCTTAGAGACATAAAACAGAGATAGAATTAGTTTAATTATGTTATGAACTCTTTATTTCCTGTTTAAAGACAATGAAACTCTTATGTTTATAAGTAAAATACAACTTTGAATGCCATGGTTATGAAACAAATAATTCTGTTACAACACTCCCCGACGTTTTCCAGCCGCGGTTGCATGTTATACGCGGTCGGGGTGTGACAGAAGAGTTGGTATCAGAGCCAATGGTTATAGGGAATTAGGTTATTAGTAATGCTTTGACCTAGACTATAACCTTTCTAGGACCCTAACACAAGTTATCTTGTGTTTAGATCTTAAAACATGCACATCACCTATCCTTAGGTGACTATCAAAACAAGAACCCAATTTTCCGAAACGATTTTTGAAAAACAATCTTCTGTTTTTGAATGATTTATTACAAGGTTTTGAACCCTCTTTTGTAAGGTTTTGAACCCTTCCAGTTTGACTAAATTTTTGGCTTTACGCCTTTTAATTTTCAAAAATCTCGTCAAGGTTTTGGGTTTTAAATAATGTGAACACGTGCAAACTGGAAGGGTGAATGCCTGTATTCTGGGTTTTCTGTCTAGGCAAGCACTTCGTATATATCTCATCAGACGCGAGACCAGTTGTGCTTACCTGGGAATTCTTGGGATGAGTGTTCACTTATAGGCGAGCATGTCTTCGCGATACATTATTTTTGATCTATTTACTTTGATTAGTCATTGTGTGTCGTTTGTTTGCTTGGTAATGCGGACAAATGACCACCGTCTTTTCTTTTGTTAATTTTGTTTCATCTCATTCTCTTCATCCAATCATCTCACTCGTTCCCTTTCATGTTTCCTCTTTTAGAATGCCTCCTCGACGCGAAAACCAGATAGCGACTGCCGAACTGGCAGAAATTATTGCGCAGCAAATGGCTGCTCAATTCCCAAACCTCTTTGCTCAATGGATCCAAGCCAACAACAACAACAATGCTCCATGCAAATTCAAGGATTTTAACTCGGCTAAACCACTCAAGTTTAGTGGTTCTGAAGGAGCGACTGGGCTTCTTCAATGGTTCGAGAGCATTGAGAATACTTTCCGTCATGTTCAGTGTCCGGATAATCGCAAGGTCGAGTTTTCTTCGAGTGTGTTTCAGAAGAGGGCTCTTACATGGTGGAATGGGGTAATGAGAGACCGTGGTGTAGAAGTTGCTCTAGCACAGACATGGGCTGAACTTAGAGCTCTTATGATGAGGGAGTTTTGTCCTCGTCATGAACAACGAGCGTTGGAGAAGGAGTTTGATGACTTGAAACAAGATAGTGGCGAGCACAGGGCATATACTGATAGGTTTGAGGAGTTGAGTCTGCTTTGCCCGACTACGGTTACCCCACTCGACAAGGCTATCGAAAGGTACATCGACGGCCTACCTGACTCAGTGCAAGACATCATTACTGGTAGTAACCCTGCCACACTCCGTCAGGCGATCGAGTTATCAGCGACATTGACTGAGTCGCAGATTCGGAAGAATAAATTACACAGGAAGGGTGACAAGGGCAAGAAACAGTCGTCTGACAAGGAAGATAGCAAGAAAGGTCAAAAAAAGAATGGAAAGGATTCTGGTTCATCGAAAAGGGCAAGGAAGCGTAAGGCTTCCCAAAACTATGTTGTCACTGCCCAAGCTAACCAGGCGGCTCCCAACCAACCCGCACAGCCTCCAGCGAAGAAGCCCTATTCAGGAAATGCACCTTTGTGCAATAGATGCAACAGTCACCATCAGCCGCAACATCAGTGCCGTTTCTGTACTAACTGTGGGAAGTCAGGTCATCTTGCCGATGTTTGTCGGTTTGCTCAGAATCGCGCAGTTCAGAACCCGGCTCAACAAGTTGCTCAGCAACAAGGTCAAGCTGCACGACCTCATTTTCCTCCTGGTTCGTGCAACAATTGTGGGGATCTGACCCACTACAGAAACCGGTGCCCAAGGCTAGCAAACCAGAACCAGAATCAGAATCAGGCTCCGGCTCGAGGGCGAGTTTTCAACATGAATGCTCAAGAGGCACAAGCAGACAATGAAGTGGTGAATGGTACGTTCTTTATTAATAATCAGCCTGCATCTGTTCTCCTTGATTCGGGTGCCGATAAGAGTTTTGTGTCATTGTCTTTTGAGCCAATGCTTCGCGTGTCTAGAACGAAACTAGGTAAACCTTTGACAGTAGAAGTTGCTAGTGGTGAACCCATTGTTCTTGATTCTGTTCTTCGCAACTGCCAGTTAAACCTTAACGACCATCTTTTTCCTATTGACCTCACGCCAATGCAACTTGGAAGCTTCGACGTTATTGTGGGTATGGATTGGTTAGCCAAGCATCACGCAGAGGTGGTTTGTTTCGAGAAGATCGTTCGTGTGCCGCTTCCGACAGGCGAGATCCTACAGGTTCATGGTGAGAAACCTACAGGTGGTCTCAAACTCATGTCTTGTTTTAAAGCTCGGAAGTATCTGCGAAAGAATTATGTGGCCTTCTTGGCACATGTCATAGCAGATAAAGGCGAGGGTAAGTCTCTCCAAGATATTCCTATTGTTCGGGATTATTCTGAAGTATTTCCTGAAGATTTACCTGGTCTACCCCCAGCACGCCAAGTCGAGTTCCGTTTTGATCTCATACCTGGAGCAAATCCCATTGCCAGAGCTCCATATCGTCTTGCACCATCTGAGATGCAAGAGTTGTCTAAGCAGCTTCAGGAGCTCTCTGACAAAGGTTTTATACGTCCTAGCTTTTCACCTTGGGGTGCTCCCGTTCTTTTTGTCAAGAAGAAGGATGGATCCTTTAGGATGTGTATCGATTATCGTGAGCTTAACAAGCTTACCATCAAGAATCGATATCCCCTACCTCGCACAGACGATCTCTTTGATCAGTTGCAGGGCGCTTCTTATTTTTCGAAGATTGATCTGCGTTCCGGGTATCATCAACTTCGTGTGCATGAAGAAGATATTCCCAAGACAGCGTTCCGCACTCGGTATGGACATTATGAGTTCACAGTCATGCCATTCGGTTTGACTAATGCTCCTGCTGTTTTCAGGGACTTAATGAATAGGGTCTGCAAGCCTTATTTGGATCAGTTCGTCATTGTTTTTATTGATGACATCTTGATATACTCTAAGACGCGAGCTGATCACGAGCAACATCTTCGTCTTACTCTGGAACTCCTAAAGAAAGAGCAACTTTTCGCCAAATTCTCCAAGTGTGAATTCTGGCTTAAAGAAGTTCAATTTTTAGGACATATTATCAACGAACGAGGTATTCATGTAGATCCCTCCAAGATCAGTGCAATTAAGGATTGGGATACGCCTACTACTCCTACTGAAGTTCGTTCTTTTCTTGGTCTAGCGGGTTATTACCGCCGCTTCATTGAGAACTTCTCAAAGATTGCAGTTCCTCTAACTGCTCTAACTCAGAAAAACAAGCCCTTTGATTGGGGATTCAAACAAGAGGAAGCTTTTCAAAACCTGAAGCAAAAGCTTTGTGACGCGCCTGTTCTGACTTTGCCTAAGGGCAATGATGATTTCGTCGTTTATTGCGACGCATCTAAATTGGGTCTTGGCTGTGTTCTGATGCAAAGAAACAAATTCATAGCATATGCATCGAGGCAGTTGAAGATACATGAGGAGAACTACACCACTCATGATCTTGAGTTGGGTGCAGTTGTCTTCACTCTTAAGATCTGGAGACACTATTTGTACGGTACAAAATGTGTGGTTTTCACGGACCACAAAAGTCTTCAGCATATCTTCAACCAGAAAGAACTCAACATGAGGCAACGACGTTGGGTCGAGCTTCTAAACGACTATGACTGCGAAATTCGCTACCATCCTGGTAAGGCGAATGTCGTAGCCGATGCATTGAGTCGTAAGGAACGTACTAAACTTCATTGTGTACGTGTTCAATCTGTTGTTCAAGCTCGATCTGATATCCAAGCATGCATTTCTCAGGCTCAACAATCTTGTGTTTCATAAGGTTTAATGGATAAGGAATTTCCCTATCACATAACACCTGATCTTGAACTGAAGGACAATGGATCGTATTACTTCATGGACCGTTTGTGGGTCCCAAGCCAAGATAACCTTCGCACCTTGCTTATGGATGAAGCCCATAAGTCGCGTTATTCTGTTCATCCTGGCTCAGATAAGATGTATAAGGATCTTCGTATTCACTATTGGTGGCCTGGTATGAAGAAAGACATTGCCTTATACGTATCAAAATGCCTTACTTGTCTTAAGGTTAAGGCTGAACATCAACGTCCTTCAGGTTTATTGGTGCAACCAGAGATCCCAGTTTGGAAATGGGAAAACATTACTATGGATCTTGTTACCAAACTTCCACGCACAAAGAAAGGTCATGATGCCATCTGGGTAGTCGTTGATCGTCTTACTAAGTCAGCGCGTTTCTTACCAATCCGTGAGGATTTTCCTGCTGACAAACTTGCTAAAATCTATGTGGATGAAATTGTAGCTCGACATGGTGTTCCTTTGAACATCATTTCTGACAGAGATGCTCGTTTCACTTCTCATTTTTGGAGAACCATGCAATCTGCTATGGGGACCCAACTTATCCTGAGCACAGCTTATCATCCGCAAACGGATGGTCAATCTGAAAGAACAATCCAGACTCTGGAGGATATGCTTAGAGCTTGTGTGATCGACTTTGGTGGTAGTTGGGATTCACATCTTCCGTTAATTGAATTCTCCTACAACAACAGTTATCACACCAGCATCAAAATGGCTCCTTTCGAGGCTCTCTATGGTCGAAAATGTCGTTCACCAGTCTGCTGGAATGAGATCGGCGAGGCTCAACTTACTGGACCTACCCTCATTTTAGAGACAACTGATAAGGTTAAGAAAGTTCGTGATAACCTTCAGACAGCTAGAAGCCGTCAAAAGAGTTACGCGAACCCAAAACGCAAGCCCTTGGAATTTCAAGTCGGTGATCGAGTATTACTTAAGGTCTCACCTTGGAAAGGTGTGATCAGATTTGGAAAGAAAGGAAAACTTGCACCTAGATACGTTGGACCATTCAAGATCGTCGAAAGAATCGGAAAGGTAGCCTATAGACTTGAGTTACCTCCTAAACTTGGAAATGTTCATCCAAATTTTCACGTGTCCAATCTCAAGAGGTGTTTAGCTGATGAGAACCTCCACATACCGCTTGACGAAATTCGTGTTGACAAAACACTGAAATTTGTTGAGAAGCCAGTGGAAATCATGGAACGTGAAGTCAAGTGGCTTAAACGCAAGCGCATTCCTTTGGTCAAAGTTCGCTGGGAAGCTAAACGTGGACCCGATTTTACCTGGGAACGCGAAGATCAAATGAAGGCGAAATATCCGCATCTTTTCCCACGAGTTTCCTCTAAATAAATTTCGGGACGAAATTTCCACAAGTAGGGGAGACTGTAACATCTGTTCTTGTAATCATTGTGAACAGTTCAATTATCAATAAAACAATGTTATTTGATCCCAATGTTTGTTTGGTTGTGTTTTACATTTTTCATGTTTTGACTTTTATGTAATTTCAAACTCTATATCGCTTTCTGGAGGATTATACGCAAACTGGTGCGTAAACGTAATCATTTTAATGCGACAAATACTCTGGAACATCAACATATACTTAACATACCTTAAATCACCTTTACATAACTTAGAAATAAGTTTTGAAGGCTTTGGTATGGCAAAAACAAGTTAATTCGCTTACAGGGACTAAACTTGACAAACTGCGAAAGTATGCCAATTTGAACTGTAACGAACATTCCGGAACATGACCATAAGTTAAACATACCATAAATATCCTTCACATAGCTTAGAAATAGGCTTTGAGGGGTTCGGTGTGCTAAAATAAACTTTTGGGTCATTCAGGGACTAAAAGTGTCAAAAAGTGCACAAGTTTGCATTTTCGCGCATAACTTGATGGTTATAGTCCCTTGTGACTATGCCTACTGATTACCACGTTGTCTAGGGTTGTAAGGGTAAGCGATCTAATAAATCGCTTATACCTTCGAACCCGACCCATTTGGTCGATCATTAGGATCCGACCAAACACATTAGGTGACCATAGCATATAGGGAATAACCTTCCGAGGTTATACCTTATGGTCGCTTCGTTTAAGTAGTTGTATGATAGGTAGTTTATATGCCTTAGGTAAATTACCAAAATACCCCTTTGATGCCAAAATTCATTTTAAACATATGTAACATAACTTTTGACATCTAAACTCATTTGACAACAATATTAGACATGTTAAGGCATATGTTACTTGTCATAGGACTAGTTAGGCGGTCCGAACGCGTTTCACGCGAACGACGCGTTAAAGTAGCATAAGCTACCTAAACGGGTCGTAATGGGTCGTAAACACTTAGGTTAGGTTTCATTTAGTATGTAGGCTTTGTTAAACCATATGACACGAGTCTCCAAACTCGTTTGGTTTACGAACCCTCATTCTATCTAAGTCTTCCGATATAGGTCCGGCTTATTAACATAGTTACCTATATTAGGTGTCGTTTGATTCCGTGATCTCTAGCATTGCTGGGTGGTTATCTTAGGACTACTGAGCAATCTCAAGTGAGTACATAGACCCTTCTTTTACTGTTTTCCAAACTGTTTTGGGGTGAAACACATGTGCCTACTTGTTACTTTCATGCTTTCCTGCTTTCACATCATATACTTGCTATGTTTATTAGTACATTTATAGTACATGATTTCAATACATTTTATGCTATGTATGCCCATTGTGTGCATACTTAGTACATCACTTTACAATACATTTCATGCTATGTACGCCCATTGTGTGCATACTTAGTACATTGTTTTACATTACATTTCATGCTATGTATGCCCATTGTGTGCGTACTTAGTACATTGCTTTACATTTCATGCTATGTATGCCCATTGTGTGTGTACTTAGTACATTGTTTACATTACATTTCATGCTATGTATGTCCATTGTGTGCATACTTAGTACATTTGTTTCACGTCACATGCTATGTATGTCCATTTGTTACATACTTAGTACAGTTGTTTTCATCACATGCTTACATTTTGGTATGACATTTGGTTTGTTTCAATAGAACAATACATTCATTAACATTAGCTACGTCGTTCGTTAGTAGGTAGTGGTACCATAGGAATTGACAACTCCCGTTCCTGAAATCCTGGGTTTGTTTGGATTGGAAGGAATGACCGAATTCGATATACATAACTTAGATAAACCTTTAATTTGTTTAAGGGTTTATCGCCACAGTCTCAAGGCTTGGATGTATGCATTTTCACAATACCACATAGATGTTTATATCAGTATAGCATGCATTTGTTCCACAAAACATAACTTTGATTTAAACCATGTTTTACTTCAATACCTTGTTTTTGTGCATTTTACATATGGTTTAGTTGATATATTTCACATACCATACATGACATTTTTGGATACACATTACATGATTTACATTAGACATAAACATTTTGACATTGATATACATAATTCATGATTTACATTAAACACAGACATTTGATATGGTTTACACAATAACATTTTGACATTTGATTATACATAAACAATTTACATTGGTGGTTTGGTTTGAGTAAGTGATTTAAGTAACAAGGCGTGTGTAATATGATACAAGCATGGTGGATACGCCGCTGGTACTTCCTATATATAAGTGTTTGTATGGTATTACATATCGTAGCGTTATTTAAATCATTTCAATTTATGACACATGACATTTTATACAAATAACATACTTTTTACAAGACATTGTTTACAAACAACTTATCTTACACAAACTCATTTTTACATGGTTATTCATTTAACCTTACATTTATTTATACATATCATCTGATCTTATCGTTTTTCAAATGATTTATAAGACAAAGCAAATTACAAGGTTCATGACTAAACATTTTCTTAAACACAAGTCATGAATCATATTTTTACAAAACCTATGTATCTCACAGGCATTTTTATGCTGACGTACCTATTTTCACATGTGTTTTCAGGAGCTGTTGCTTAGGACTATGATCGTGACACTAGGGCGGACCTGTGCCTTAGAGACATAAAACAGAGATAGAATTAGTTTAATTATGTTATGAACTCTTTATTTCCTGTTTAAAGACAATGAAACTCTTATGTTTATAAATAAAATACAACTTTGAATGCCATGGTTATGAAACAAATAATTCTGTTACAACACTCCCCGACGTTTTCCGCCGCGGTTGCATGTTATACGCGGTCGGGGTGTGACATCCGGCCCCTTAGCCTTTTTCAACTCAGGACCTTCACCCTTCTCAGCAGCTTTCTTTAAAGGCTCTGAAGAAGAAAAGTGTTAGAAATTTTACTAAGGAAGAAAGAACAGAGCATGAAGATCATAACACCAACCTGGTGAGAACTTGTAAAGGGACCGCAACCTACTTTGTTTCCCTATTGTTGGGGTAGCAGTAGTTTTCTTCACCGGCTGAGCCCAGCAGCGCTCTCTTCACGAGTTCTCTTTCTGGTCACCAGCTTGGGACCTTCTTCTTCAACTTCCTCTTCTTCCTCTTCCTCAGGGATTGATGACGGAGTCGTGCCAGACTTAGGAGCCCTAGACCCGGCGCTCCCTGACCTCTTAGATGCAGCCGCGCTGCTCTTCTTCTTCTCACCTATACGTGACAAACCCTCTAGTGAGTCACTTGCAACAACATAGTCTTCAAGGTTACTCTGTCGAAATTGAAGAGTACCTTTTTCAGGAACTGCAGCAGTTGCGCGGCTACCTCCAACCTTCTTACTGGTCGCGCCAGTGTCAGCCGTCACCTTCTTCCTCGTCGTCCTCTTCTTTGTTGGGGCCTTCTTCGGCTTTTCTTCTGGATCTATCACCAGATTGCGCAGCACACCTGCAAAGATGTTAGACCAGGAACTTAACTCCCCATTCAACGAGCCTATGGACTCCTCCCTGGAAAGATACAAAATCTATTTCCCAGCAGAAGTCACGCCTCGCAAAGGTCTTGTTTGGTAAGATGCGCACCTTCAATCGCGGTAGGAGGGCTGGCGAAGATCCCCGCCGGTGGATATAAGAAGTTAGCCTTAATCTGCTCATACCAATATACTTCGCCAGCTTCTAACGTGTTGGGATTGAACCCTACCAGAGGAACAGTTGATTAAAGCCAAAACTGGATCAGAATAGTGGATCCAGGATAAGCAGTGGATGTATACAAGTCTCTCCCCTTGAAAGTGATTCTAACAAATGATGGTCTCTATCCACTGTCCGTATACAAGTGATGTTCTACTAACAACTGCTGATCATGTAAAGACTGATGAAGATTGAAGACCTGTTAATCAATCTACTGTTATGGGTCAAGCACTGCTGATGATACAAGTACTGCTGGAATCACAACAGTGGAAGGAGAATGTAGTAGTTTAGTCTTTTCTCTATAATATATTGTTTATCACTAGTTAGCTAAGCAGTGTTTGTCTTAGATCAGTAGTTAGAGTTTGTTAGGAGGTTAGATGTCACTTTCATGGTGACGTCAGCCAAGATGCTTCAGTGGTTTGCTTGTGCCTATAAATAGAACAGTACCCTGTGCTGTTCTATTAGCTCTTTCACCACTTGTCTTCCTGCACGAACAATTCTCTGTGACCTCAGGCTGAGGGGGAGTTTGTACTACATGCCTGCAAAGTTGTAATCAGTGATTGGAATAAATTTAATCATTTGGTTCAATGTTCAAACATGTATGTTGAAAGAATTTCTCCTGTTTGATTGTGTGCAAAGTTTAATTCCATTTCATTTCCGCTGCAATTACTTGTTCATCTTCATTAATCTCTAAACAAAAACACAATCAAAAAGAAACTCAGATCCTAACAATTGGTATCAGAGATCGGACAGTAAAATTTGATCTAACAATCATTTTGACGTAAATAGTTCAGCTCACAATCATTGATACTGATAGTTGTTCGTTTTGTTGAAAAACAGAGCAAGGTTTAATCACCATCAAAGTTGATTAATCAGTGCTTGTAAAACAACCAGGATGACGTCACAATCACAAGATGCCAACAATTACATTGGTTCACTTTTTAAACCACCCATGTTGAAACGAAATGAATACAACATCTGGGAGAGAAGGATGGGTCACATCCTTTCTCAACAGAATACCGGATGTTGGAGATCGGTTGTCTTTGGACCACATGTTCCAATGGTGCCGAGTGCTGAGGATACAAAGAAGTTTGAACCTAAGAAACCTGAAAACTATACTGAAACTGATTTTCAAAAATTCGAACTCGATGCGAAAGCATTTAGCATCATTGCATCTGCATTACCCAATGAAATTTATGTTGGGTTGTTACATTGTAACAGTGCCAAGGAATTATGGGATGCACTTAAGGAACAATTTGGGGGAACTAAAGAAGTAATTGAAAATAACAGGGAAATTCTAAATCAGCAGTATGAAACCTTTTGTCACATTAAGGGTGAATCATTAACCCAACAGTTTGAGCGATTTAGTTGTCTCATTAGTGAACTAAGACTTGTTAAAGTTGAATTTGCTAAATCTACATAAAATAGCAGGTTTCTTAGATCACTGCCTGAAAAATGGGATACAATTGCATTTGTGACCAGAAATTCTGTTGAATTCAAAGATCTGACACTGACCCAACTTCATGGTAGACTCCTGACCTATGAAAGGGAGTTAAACCAGAAAAAGAAGTTGCAAGATTCTGGCAAAGTTGCAGATGACCACTTATTTGGCAACACAGCTCTTCTGGGTCAAGAAGAGTCTGGCAGCAGTAAGGATCAGAGTTATGATCATTTTATTGACATAACTGCTGGTGGTAATTTCAACTCTGATCCTCACTCATCTAACTTTGCTTTCACAGCAAATGGAGAAAGCTAGAACTCAGATAATCTATACTTTGAACTCAATGACTTACAGCACTTTGATCCAACTGATCTTGAAGAAATGGACATTTTGCATCAATTGGCTTTGCTTAGTGTAAGAACAAGCAAATTTTATAAAAGGACAGGGAGAAAATTCCCAGGGTTACATGGGAATTTAAAAGTGGGGTTGGATAAGTCAAAGATCAAGTGCTATAAGTGCAATAGGCTAGGTCATTTTGCCAGGGAATGTAGGAGTCAAACCACTGGTCCCATTATTACTCATCCCAGCTCAAACCCTAGACCTCAAAACCAAAGCACTTTGCACAATGCCCAATATACCCCTGCAGCCCATGCTAACACTGCTCATTATGCTGCAACCCATGTTCCTGTGCATTATGTTCAAACCACTGTTCCATAAATTCAGTATGTTCAAGCCCCTGTCCCTCAGGTTCAAGTGCAACCAGTTGCACCACAACAAGCTGCTCCAGCAGTGGTTTAACCAGATCAGCAAAGCTTCTTTACCCAAGGCTTTGTTGACTGGAGCAGTATGCCTGATGAACTTGGTGATGAAAATTTTGCACTCTATGCTACTAATGATTCTTCTAATGATGAATTTTGTTTCATGGCTTTAGAGTCAATACCAGAAGGGCTGAAGGCTGAAGAAGGACAGTCAAGTGATGAAACAGTGGACAAAGTTGCTAAAGCAGTGGTTACTGCTGTTGCTGGTGAAATACTGCTGGGAGAAAATTGAGAACCCCTGATAGAACCACTGTCTGACCCCTGGTCTGAAGAAGAAGAAAATAAACATGGTGAGAAGGAAGAGAAGGTGACTGATGAGAAAGAGCATGCTTGTGATTGTGCCATGATGGCTGCAGTTAAGGTATCATCTCAGGTTCTTGAAAATTTGTATTCAGACAAATGCATCATAGCATTTGCTAACATTAAAGAGGTGAATGAAAACCTTAGGGATAGAGTGCTGAATGATGAAGTCAAATTTGAGAAGTCTTTAAAAGAACTTAAAAACAAATTGGCTGAAAAGGATAAAGAAATCTGCAGTCTAAAAGAAGAGCATAGCATTAACAAAAACCAACTCCAAACTATGATAGAAAAATATCAGGTTTGCAAAAAGGAGTTGGAGTCCACCCAAATCACTTGTGAAAAATGGGTGGAATCCAGCAAAGGTTTTGAGATAATGCTTGAGAAACAGCTTGAAAGCAATGTGAAATTTGGCATTGGTTTTAGAAAAAATGATGAAGTTGAAAACAATGCTGCAAATCAAGCTGGTTCAGTTGAAATCATTCCAATAAACAAGAATGGCCAAGAAGTTAAGATAACTGACAAACTTGGTAACAAAATCACTTTGGAAAGATCTGTGGGGTCCTCAACTTTTGAGGAAATTGAAAAGTACCAATTTAAACCCACATGGTCTGATGAGTGTAACATTCTTGAAAATTTTAAACCTATGGATTTCACAACCACTGATGGTGTAAAAGCTCCTAAAGCAAAGGTCATTCCTCTCAAAGACATCCCAACAGTGGTTCAAAACTCTATTGCTAAGGAGTCTGAGAAGAAGAAAAGAAGAGAAAAAGTTAAAAACCTGTTTTGTGATTTCTGTGAAAAAAAGAACCATCTAACAAAAGACCATTTTCATCTAAAAGCATATGATATAAACAAAACTAGTGTTATTCTACCCGCTGAGAGCTGCACCATCTGTGGTAAAACAAACCACAAAACTCAGGAATGTGTGTATCTCAAATCCTTTGATGTAAAAAAGAATGAATACACTGCAAAAACATCCTTGAGCTCATCAACATCATCTGTCAAATTCACCAAAAATCAACCACTGTTTGTGCCAGTTCAAACAGTTGTTACAAAACAGCTGAACCAAACCTCTGTTAAAAGAGATGTTCAGATGGCTGATGCACCCCCTGCCATCCAATACCGAAGAGGTAAAGGTCAACCACCATACCAAAGGATCCCACATGTTTATGAGGTTTACAAAAAGCCTTCTAAACCAAGAGTGAATAGGCATCCTTTTGGGTACCAGCAGATCATTGGGCAAGACCCCCAGCAGTGGTTAGAGAAAAACAGTACCAAAACTGTCCAAACCCCTGAGCTAACCAGTGTCCATCCACCTGAACAAAACACAGACACTGTTGAGACCCCATCCAAAGCCTTGTTGGCTTTGGAGACCCAAATAATCCTTTTACTTCATGTGTAGGGAGCTTCTGCATGCTTAGATAGCCTTTGGTATGTAGATAGTGGAGGCTCCAGGCACATGACAGGATGTAGAGCCCTACTTAAAGATTTCAAAATCCATGGAGGGGGTGATATATCCTTTTGGTAATAATAGTAAAGGGAAGGTTCTGGGGTCTGGTGCAGTACAGTCTGGTAATGCCAAATTTGAAAATGTCAATCTAATAGACAATCTAAAATTCAACCTCCTGAGTGTCTCACAAATGAGTGATAAGGGCTATGGCTCATTCTTCACAAAGGATTGTTATAGGATTGTTGGACCAGAAATGGTTAAAAATATTGAAGAAATAATAAAAAATGGAAAAACCCAACTTGTTGCTCAAAGGAGTGGCAATGTTTATGTGGTAGATATGTCAAAAGAGAGCCCCAGGACTGATGCCTGTCTATTCTCAGCTGCCTCTAACAAAGAGACAGAATTATGGCACAGAAGATTGGGGCACACAAATCTCAAGACAATCACTGCTATATCCAAACAGGGGTTAGTAAGAGGTCTACCTCAAAAACTGTTCACCTGTCCTGAGCATTGTGTTTCCTGCCTAAAAGGAAAACAACATAAAAGCTCATACAAATCAATTGAAGAGTCCAAAACAACCAAGTGTTTGCAAATGCTTCACATGGATCTGTTTGGCCCAGTTAAAGTCATGAGTCTTAGGAAGAAAAGATATTGTTTGGTTATTGTTGATGACTTTTCTAGGTTTACATGGACTTACTTTTTACACTCAAAAGATGAGACTGCGGGAATTCTGCAAGACTTTGTTAAACAGGTTGAAAAGCAGTTTGACTTGCAAGTAAAAGTCTTCAGGAGTGATAATGGCACAGAGTTCAGAAACAAGGAGTTAGATGATTTTTGTGTGTCAAAAGGAATTGTGAGGCAGTACAGCATTCCAAGAACACCAGAACAAAATGGGGTTGTTGAAAGAAAGAACATGACTTGGATTGAGGCTGCCAGAACCATGCTTGTTGATTCAAGTTTGCCATTAACTTTTTGGGCAGAGGCAGTAAACACTGCTTGCTATGACCAAAACAGAGTTTTAATCAACCCAGTCATCAAAAGACTGCCTATGAACTGTTGTATAAAATAAAGCCATTGATTTCATATTTCAAAGTTTTTGGCTGCCCATGTTTCATTTTAAACTTAAAAGATTATATCTCAAAGTTTGCAACCAAAATTGATTGTGGTTATTATATGGGATACTCAACCACTGCTAAGGCCTACAAAGTGTTTAACACTAGGACTAAGACAGTGGAAGAGACTTCGAATGTGAAGTTCAATGAACTTTCATCAATGAAAATCCCAACAAACCCTGCTGAATTATTTGATCTTGATAAATTCACATTTGAAAGTGTTGCTGTCAGACTATGGGTATGAAGTCATCATTCCTCAACAAAAGTCTGCTTCAATGGGAAGAGCAGCAGATGTCCAAAACAGCTGTCAAAGCTCATCCACTGCTACCTCAACAGTTGTTGACCAAAGTAGCCCTTCCTCATCAACCACTGTTGACAAAAGCCAACAAACAGTGGATAAAAGTCAACAAGTTATCACACCTGTTCCTCCTATTCCTCCACCTCCATTTGAAGCCACTGCTGGATCATCAAAGTCACCAGCAGTGGTTAGTTCAGATGTTCCATACAAAGGAGATCTAATCTTCTTGAAGTCTCATCCACCTGACCAAATCATTGGCAACATCAGTGAAGGGGTGCTAACAAGAAGCCAATCCCAAAACATCTGTCTTTTTGCTGGTTTCCTATCTCTCCATCAGCCAGTCAAGTACCAAGAGGCACTGAAAGACAACAGCTGGGTAGAAGCCATGCAAGAGGAGCTCCAACAGTTTAGAAGACAACAAGTTTCGGAGCTTGTGCCACTGCCAGAGGGTGTAAGTCCTATTGGCACAAAGTGGGTCTTCAAAAATAAAACTGATGAAAGGGGCATTGTTGTCAAGAATAAAGCTAGGCTTGTGGTTCAAGGGTTCAGACAAGAAGAGGGCATTGACTATGATGAAACATTTGCCCCTGTAGCAAGACTTGAAGCTATCAGATTATTCCTGGCCTTTGTTGTCAACCACGACATCAAGGTGTATCAAATGGATATCAAATGTGTTTTCCTCTATGGTAAGATTTAAGAAGAGATTTATGTTTGTCAACCTCTAGGCTTTGAGGATCCATTTAATCCAAATCATGTCTACAAGCTAAATAAAGCTTTGTATGGCCTGAAACAAGCACCAAGAGCCTGGTATGAAACTCTTTCCACCTTTCTACTTTCCATTGGGTTTACAATAGGTAAAATAGATAAAACAATGTTTTTAAAATGGAGAGGAAAGGATTTGATGATTGTCCAGATTTATGTGGATGACATCATCTTTGGAAGCACATGCAATAAAATGTGTGAAGAGTTTAGGCAACTCATGACAGCTGAGTTTGAAATGAGTGCAATGGGTGAACTCCAGTGCTTCCTTGGTCTCCAAGTAAGGCAATTGCAAAATGGCACTTTCATCCATCAAGGCAAATATGCCAAAGAACTCTTAAAGAAATTTTAGATGGATGATTGTAAGCCATGCAGTACACCCATTGCAACCAATAAAATAGTCATGTCTGATGAAAAGGATGATTTGGTTGATCAAACTTTATATAGAAGCATGATTGGGTCTTTATTGTACCTAACTGCATCTAGGCCAGACATCATGTTTGCAACATGTGCTTATGCAAGATCCCAATCAGCCCCTTGAAAGTCAAACCTTATTGTTGTAAAAAGAATATTCAGATACCTAAAAGGTTCTCCCACACTTGGTATCTGGTATCCAGCTGATGGGAATATCAAGCTTTCAGGTTTCTCAGATAGTGACTTTGCTGGATGTGACAAGACAAGGAAGTCCACTTCAGGAGGGTGCCAATTCCTAGGCAATTGCTTAGTGTCGTGGCAAAGCAAAAAGCAAGCAGTTGTTTCCACATCCACTGCTGAGGCAGAGTATATAGCTGTTGCAAGCTGTACAGCCCAACTGCTTTGGCTTCAAAATCAACTGCTGGATTTTGGTATCACTGCCTTAATGTTGGACAGTCAGGCAGCCGAAAATATCATCAAAAATCCAGTATCCCATTCAACCACCAAGCACATAGACATTAGACATCACTTTGTGAGGGATTGCTATGAAAAAGGTTTGATTTCTCTGCACCATGTTCCAACTAAAGATCAGCTGGCAGATGTGCTAACAAAAGCATTAGACACATCCACCTTTGAAAGCTTGATCTCTAGGATTGGCATGCTGAACATGGAATAACAAGCAAAATCTTGTTTTTCTATGAATAAAAGCATTAAAATGTTTTTCAGAAAATCAAAAATCCATCCTTAAAAATAGTTAAAAATGAAATTTTCATTAAATCCTTAAAAGTCTGCCATAACCACTGTTTTGTTCAAACATCTGTTCTACTAAAAGTTGTCCACTGCTGAAAGTCAACCCCTGTTCTTTCATTACCTTGGAAATCACTGTTTTCAAAATCAGTGTTTTCATCCACTGATAGGCTATCCACTGATAGCTAAAATCACCCACTGCTTTCATTATAACCGTTGCAACCACTGGTATTGCTCCATCAGTGGTTTCCAAAACAACTGTCTTCCATTATTCATCAGGGGTTGGCACGTGGACAGTACATAGCTGTCAGATCTTTTATAACCGCTGCCATGTCAGCATTCATTTTTTCCCTTTATAAAACCCTCCTCAAAACCCCAAATAGGGTTTTACACTGTCGAATTGAATTCTAAAATTCCTTTCTCAAAGCAGTTTCCATCTTTCTCTCTCAAATCTACTCATGTCTTCTTCTGCTCCCAAATCACCATCTTCATCTTCTCAAAAATCCACTCAAATGGCCACCGAACCCATTGAAATTCCATACAAAGCTCCCCACAACTACTTGGGTCTTTTGACAAAACCAAGAAACACTAAAACCTTCGATTCCATCATCGATGCTCTTTCGTCTTCAAAGTACAAAACTTTGTTGACTGCAGATGCTCCAATTTTTCTGGCAACCCAGATGGAGTTTTGGAAAAATGCCACACTTGAGTCCCAAAATGATGTGGTAATCGCCATAAATTCCTCAATAAAGGGTAAAGCAGTTCAAATCACACCACACTCCATTTCAGAGGTATTTGAACTCAATGATCAGCAAGGTAAAACTTCTTTTCCCAAAATTGAGTATCAAACTGATTTTATTGAAAGGGGGTATGCTGAGGAAATGAAAAAGGATACCTTACAAAAATGTAGTTTTCCTCCTGCAACAAGATTTTTATTCCATACCCTCTTGATGTGTGTTTCAAATAAAACCACTGCTTTTAATGAAATACCATTAAAGATCCAATACCTGGGTTATGCTATTTTACATAACGAAAATTTTAACTACTCCCAGGAGATCTTTGATGATTTGGTTAAAAATGTTGATAAAAATCATTTTTACTATTTCCAAGGTTCCTAAGCTTTTACTTTCAAAAGAAATTTGGAAAAGATGATGCTCATGTGCTCATCCAGGGTGACCCTTTTCACATAAATGGCCTTACACCTGAAACTTTTACAAGGCTATCAAAACCATCTTCAAAAACAAAAGCAGAGGTTCCTGAATAGAATTTAGCAGCTACCACTGCTCCTCATGTATCTGCTGCTGAGCCTACTGCTCTAGGTGATCACAGCAGCAAAACAACTGCTGTGAAACCCACACCTAAAACCACCAGAAAACCAAAAAAAAGAAAACTCAAAAGCCCCCCAAACCCAAAACAAAGGCAACTCTGGAAGATGAGATCCCAGAGCAAATGCCAGTGACAGCACAAAAGTCACAAGAAACCACTACTGCTACTTCCTCACAGCAGCTGGTAGAAAAATCTCAACCCATGCCTCAAACTCCTCCTGCTTCTTCTCAAAAAGAATAGGTTGTACACATAGGGACACCACTGTCACACCCCCAAAATCCACAAGCGGAGTATCACCGCAGGAGGCGTGACTGACCAGGATCTTAGCCACCAATCACATTGAACTCATTGGTATATTTAAATAAAACTTTCATTTATTAACAATAAGTGTTACAATGTTACAATAATTCACAGTTTACAGCGGAAGCATAATTCATTCGTTGAGTGTTTATAAACCATGTGTATAAACCATTAGTCTTGTGTTGCGATTCCATGTATCTCGACCCATGACCACTCCAGCCTCCCAGACAGCAAGTTCCAACGATAAGCACCTAAAGGCCTGCAAGGCACGTAACAATGAGTCAACAACAAAGTTGAGCGATTTCACAGTTGGGTGTTTGTTTTAAATTGTTTCAAAAACATAGGTTTCCATTAACTGGCTTACTTGCCGTGGGGGTTACCCCATAGTTGAAAAACATGATTAACCAATTCCTTCTTTCCCAAACCATAACCAGTGGGGGCTTCCCCATGTTAACCTCTAGACCGTTACCATATCGACTACTGACGAAAGTAAGTTGTGCCCTAAGTCAATGTCTATCATCATTGACTGTGTGCCATGATCCATTAGTACACGCCCGTCCTACCGGCACGATGTGAGGTTTGTCAAACCTAATAGCGCTATTAACTAATGACCCGCTCGCCATCGGCCTCGGCGATTAAGTCGATATAAAAATGAGGGACTTAATGATAGAGTTTTGTCTAGTAAGTTTAAGGTTGTTGTCCTACCCAAGGAGGACGAACGTATGTATTCTACCCAAGGAGAATACGCAGGATTAATATTGGCATCCTACCCATGGAGGATGGCGGTACATATCCTACCCAAGGAGGATATGTAGGTTCCGTTTTAATTCATTAACCCATTCCCAACCACCGGGAATCCCATGCCTTAGAAAGTGTAAACTCACCTTAGATTGCTCGGATTGTTAAGTTACCTTACCCGTTCCAAGTTGGTCAACCAAACCCTACCGTGGTCACCAAAGATAATCAGTTTGTATGCACATAAGTCACATATTCCACATTTACACAAGTAGCGTACAAGTAGTGCACATAGCGTCAAGCAAATCGTAACAAGGGATCATGCTACACACAGACCATAACTTCCTTTGTAACAATCAGTTTGCATATGATTATATCACGCATTCTAGTAGGTTACATGTAGTAAACAGTATCTCACATCACGTAGCAATCATTTATCACCACATACACATCCATGTCATAAACACGTACAGCACATAACAACCTAAAGCCCACTTTATTCATCATGCAAGTGTGTGATTCCCGTTTAAGTGTGCGAGCCCACCAGTGTGCGGCCCATTGTTTCCTGGCCCAACCTTTATAATGTGCGACTAATTTAAGAGTGTGCGACTCAAGTTGGACTATGCGACCCACTAAATTCCTTGGCCCACTAACACCACGCAGCCCAAAGGAATACCCATGTAACCCCGGCCCTTGACGCCCATTTAATCATATTCACAATTAAATCACTACCTCCCTTAACCAACTGTTTTATCCTCACCCTTCGAATTCAAGTCATAACAAGTATCATCCTATTTAAAACATCTATCATAATTCCATTCATATATTCAAAATTAAGTAACCTCATAACCCCTTTTAATGTCAAACACATATAGCCATTTAATTAAACCAGCAAGCAATTTTCATATTACGCACCATATCCCTTAATAATTCAATACCCAATTCACATTAACTAGCATATTAACTTCTTGATTTATGATAACAGTTCATTAACCCAACAAGGATTTAACCTACTCAAGCAATCTTTGTTATCTAAATCTTACATACATGTTCCTGTTGTTCATATCGCACTATACAATTAATATAAACCACCATCATACATAAACAATGCAACCCACCAGCATGTTAATCGGCCCAACTAAATCGTATGATTCACCATAGCTTGTGCGATATTATTGTGGGAGTGTGTGACTATTTTTCATGAGTGGTGTGCACATGGGATTTAGGTAACCTAATTATGCAATTGACTAGGGAATTGCCTGGTCATCATGCTCCTGTTCGATGATTATAGGGCCCCGTCATGAAATCATAAGATGGTAAATGTAATACGTGTCAATAACACTCCATGTGATCACAAAACTCTTATTAATTACATAGAAGTTCACACCATATTCTCTAGGTTAATTAATCATGTAAAATACATAAATGACAAACAACCATACCTATCGATAGGAGTGGGATGGTGATAGTTAAGGTAGCTGATGTTTGTAATTCAAAAGAGTTTGTGGAGAGAAGTGCTGCCGTCAAAGGGGCCTAGGGTTTGCTGCCTTGAATGCCTTTTGAAATAATGAATACATACATGCACAAACATGCCTCAAATAAAAGGTATGCGGTTCAGGTTGGGCTTCGGTTAGCATGGGCCGAGAATGCAAAGGGGATGTGCAAGCCAAGAGGAGTGGGCGGCCTCAGGCCCAAGTGTGAGGCCTGATCATGTAACAAAGATATTTAAAATATCCCACTACGCACCCGGTCATACTCAATTACGTTTATACGTTTAACAAGTTTTGCGTTTAATTTTTTTTATAACAGCACAGAACGTAAAAAGAGGAATCATGAGGGAATCAGGATCACGAGATTAAATAACACTAGCTTTGAAAGTTTGGGTTGTCACAACCACAATATGATGATCTAGAATCAATTGATTCTATCATCCACAGGCCGCTGTGTCACACCCCTTTCTAAGGCGGAAGCACGAGGTGTGATCATGAAAGGTTTTCATTGCATACGATTGGTAAACATACTACATGCTCATAAAATAGCTTCAAATGCCAAACATTACATAACCGAAATCATAGTTTTAGTGTTTACATCACAAGACAGCATTTTGTCTGAAAAGTTACAACTTATTCAATGATAAACATAAACGACATCCACGAGCATGAGTAAGACCGCGCGCACATCCATCCTAGTTACCTGAAATACATGTGAGTTTTTGGAAAAACGTCAACATAATGTTGGTGTGAATTCATGCAGTTCTTGTATTTAACGTTTGTATACTTTGTATGAAAAACATGGTATGTATCTTGTGTAAATCACGTATTCATGTATAAATCAAGTATTCATGTATGTATCAAGTTGTTAATGGGTTGCAAAGCCATTAACATGTGACACGACATAGGAAGTCACCAAACCATAGGCATTTTTCTAGTAGTCGATTCACGACTGAGACACAAAAACACTACTCGGTACTAGTTGTCACCAAGAGTGGGGCTGCCCTGAAACCCATTAGATCTAACCTTTTGTTCTGCGGTCTAAGTATGTACACGATTAATGGTGCTTATGGTACCCTATTCGTGACACGATTTCTCGTATCATTTCTCAAAACGCATCATACTTGGTACTAGTTATCACCAAGAGTGCCTCTTGTTTTTGTATCATACCATTTAAATATTGTCGTATTTGTAACATGTATTTCACCCCCGAAGTTATAAAACTGAAAACAGTTAAGAGAAAAGGGGGAGCATGAACTCACAACTTTGCGTTCCTTGCGTCGTAAACTTCACCGGATTTGCTTAATTAACGTCGTGACCTATACGTGTTTTCTTAACGTTAGTCACTAGACTTGTATCGTACAAGTACAAGTTACTGTCTTTTGTGTACGTATTCCTGTGTTAAAAATAATTTATATTTTTAACTAAGTGTCTTACTTATATTATTTTCTCAAAAATAAATATAAGTTTCTTGTATTTTGCACCCGAATTATGTATCTTGTATGTTGTATGTGTATTTTTGTTACAAAAATCATGGCGAGATTTATATTTGAAAAGCATAGTTTAGAACACACTAGCAAACATTTGTCTAGAAAATATTTACTAAGTGTTAGGATTTTCAGAAAATTTCGCCATAGTCTCCTTTGTAAACGGAGGTGTCCATGCTAAGTAGCATATCATTTTCTTTAACATATAACACGTTAGATCGTTCTCAAATAATCAACCCGACATTCTGACATGCAAGATACTACTTTTGTCGTTTCAGTTTTAATATATATAAAACTAGACTGTTTTCGGACATTTTAATAAAATGGTTATCTTATTCCAAAAATTCCCAAATTTTTACAGAATGTCTTATATTGTCCAAATATTATTGTGTAAAAATTTTGGGGTCCAGTTCATTACCAATATTTTATAAAAATTTATTTTCCGGACAGCAATCAGATTTGTTGCTTTCTGATTGCAGTTTACGAATTAATTCGTCAAAAATTTATCGTGAGTCTGATTGACGAAATTCTAGTGGCAGAATTACTACGACATCAGTGGTCATCTATGGTACAATTTTCATGAGCTGATTCAAAATGGGTTTCAAGTTATGACTAAAACATATCACCCATTTACTGCAGTAAAAACTCAGCTTTAGCTGCTGTTACAAAACGGGTCTTTAAAAATAGTAAACGACCTCAAAAAATATGATTCCAGTGCCATTGGCTTCGTTTTTCGAAAATACATAATTTAGACTTCAGAAATTCTGTTTTTCGATTTATTATGGTCTGTTTACAGCCATTTGAAGTTGGCTGAAAATGTAATTCAGCATGTCTCTTTATAGTTTAAACGTTTCTAAATCGTATCAACAAATGTCCGAACAACGGGTTTATCAAGAAACAAACGATCAAATATCATGTATGATTTAACCAACCCTCAACCAACAAGATTTCATCTTCATATAATCTTTTATGTTCAAGTTTCATGTAAGGTTTCATATTCATCATCTTAGTGTTCTTGTTCTTGTGATTTAAACATAATCATCATTCTACATATTGTAACTACAAAAACAAGATGATCAAGGGTGTACAAGTAACTTACTACTAGCACAAGGCTAGGGTAGGATCTAGTGATGAAGATGATGAGAAAAAGATGAAGAACAAGCAAGAAACAAGCCCTTTTGAAGCTCCACAAGTTGCAAGCTCCCACCACCCTTCTTCTACTCTTGAATGATGCTCAAAAATGGAAGAATATGGTGGTGATGTGGTGGTGATGGTGGCGGTTTGGGGAGAGCCGAAAGAGGGAGAGAGAGAGTGAAGTTGGGAGGGTGATCTTGAAGTGATGATGAGAATGATCTTGTCCATGTCTTATAAGATATGTTCACATATCTTGGTAAGATTTACAAGCAAGCCATCTAATAAAATAATAGGATAAAATATTGCACAAGATTTAGGCATGATTGTGATGGCCCTTGTGACCGAGTTCGGTTGGGGGGGGGGTTGGTTGTAACATTTTGTAACTAGTAAGTAATTGTTAGTTAGTTTTCAAGTATAAGCTTCCACATGTTATTTATTTGATATATAGTGGGTGTTAGGGTGTTCGGGGATCACGACTAGCCAAGAAATAAATAAACAATGTGTTTGGCAAGATTTTAGTGTCCCGGGTAATGTCCGGTTGTTCGGTTAAGTACCGGTTCGTTAAGTGTTAAATTGCACCGTTTAGCGTCTTTCTTGTACCCTTTTGCACCCCTTTCAATTCCCGATACTTAGGGAAATATTCTGAACGATAGAACGTAAATTATGCATGATATTTATATGTTTAAAAGCTGGTTATAGCTGAATTTAATAAAATTTTGCACTTAAAGTGCGTTTCGGGTGCTTTTTAGTGCGTATTTTAGTCTCCGGAAAGCCTATATGTGAACCCTTCTAAGTACTCTTGGGTTTTAATGTATTCTTGTCATTGGACCTACACCTAGGCCTCAGTTCTAATGTCTGACTGCTTTCTGCAATTCTGTTGACATACTGTGTCTTACCGATGAGTTTACTAGTATTTCTGACGCAACGCTCTCGTTAATGCATAAAGCAATATTTTGTAGTATAAAACGTGCATGAATTCACTTGTTTAGTATGTAAGCAGACAATGTTGACATTTAAGCACATAATTGCAGTCATTAAGTAATAATTAAAGTGTACGGAAATTACCGGTTTTGTGCCAGTTGTCACAGTCTCCCCCCGTTAAAAGAATTTCGTCCCGAAATTCAGGCTGAACTAACTCTCACAGGAGTCTTCTTGAACAGGTGGGGATACTTTTCTTTGAACTGGTCTTCATGTTCCCACGTGTACTCGGGTCCATGCTTAGAGTTCCAACGTACTTTGACAAGTTTCACACTGCTCCTCCTGGTCTTGTTGACTTTCCAGTCAGTAACCTCGACGGGTTGTTCTGTAAATCGGAGGGCGTCATCAATATGTACTTCATCCGCAGGGATGATCACGTTTTCTTGTGTTGGACTCTTCTTGAGGTTGGATACATGGAACGTATCATGTACTCCATTAAGTTCTTCCGGTAATTCCAACTTGTATGCCACGGTACCAATTCTTTGTAAGATTCTGAATGGTCCGATGTAGCGTGGATTCAGCTTTCCACGTTTTCTGAATCTTATTACGCCTTTCCAAGGTGAGACTTTTAACAACACTTTGTCTCCCACTTCGAATTCCAATGGTTTTCGTCTTTGATCAACGTAGCTCTTTTGTCGATCTCGAGCCGCCTTAATGCGCTCTCGGATTTGCGTAATCTTGTCGGTTGTCTCTTGTACCAGTTCAGGACCAACCATACGTTTGTCTCCAGCGTCTGCCCAACATAAGGGCGATCGGCACTTGCGGCCATACAGAGCTTCAAACGGTGCGGCTTTTATGCTTGTATGATAACTGTTGTTGTAGGAGAACTCAACTAAAGGTAGATGAATATCCCAGTTGCTGCCTAAGTCCATGACACATGCGCGAAGCATATCTTCTAACATTTGTATAGTCCGTTCGCTCTGGCCATCTGTTTGTGGATGGAAGGCCGTGCTTAGATCTAGCTGAGATCCAAAGGCTTCCTGAAAGGATTGCCAGATTCTCAAGACAAAGCGTCCATCTCTGTCTGAAATAATCGAGATAGGCACTCCATGACGTGCCACAATTTCTTTTAAGTATATCTCAGCAAGTTTCCAGTGCTGTCTTTTTCTCGGATCGGTAGGAAGTGCGCAGACTTTGTTAACCGATCAACTATCATCCATATCATATCGTGCCCTCTAGGGGTCCTGGGTAATTTTGTTATGAAGTCCATTGAGATTTGCTCCCACTTCCACATGGGTATCTCTGGTTGTTGTAGTAGGCCGGACGGTTTCTGATATCCAGCCTTAACCTTAGCACAGGTTAGGCATTTTCCAACATAAACAGCAACGTCGCTCTTTAGTCTCGGCCACCAATAATATTCTTTCAAGTCTTGATACATTTTGTCTGATCCTAGATGGATCGAATATCTCGATTTGTGTGCTTCGTCAAGAATGACTTCTCGTATGCCACCATAGAGTGGAACCCAAATACGCTTCTTAAAGTATAAGGCTCCCTCTTCATTTGGCACCATATATTTCAACATACCCCGAAGGTATTCAGCTTTACGGTTTTCTCCCTTAAGAGCTTCTTGTTGTGCGTCACGAATGCGTGCAGTGAGGTTCGTTCGAATAGTCATTTCTTACGCCCGAAACCTTAGGGTCTTAACCCTTTCTTTTCGACTTAATGCGTCTGCTACACCGTTTTCCTTTCCAGGATGGTACTTAATCTCATAGTCATAGTCGTTCAGCAGTTCGACCCATCATCGATGACGGATGTTTAGTTCTTTCTGATCAAATATGTGTTGTAGGCTTTTATGATCTGTGAAGATTGTACATCGAGTACCATATAAATAGTGTCGCCAAATCTTCAAGGCGAATACCACTGCGCCCAGCTCCAGGTCATGAGTGGTATAGTTTCTTTCATGCACCTTCAATTATCTTGAAGCGTAAGCGATGACTTTTTGGCGTTGCATGAGCACGCAACCCAACCCTTGTCGTGAGGCGTCACAGTATACCACGAAGTCTTCAGTGCCTTCGGGTAATGATAGTATCGGTGCATCGCATAGCTTGTTTTTAAGTAGCTGGAAGGCTTCTTCCTGCTTGTCACCCCAGTCGTACTTCTTGTCTTTCTGTGTAAGGGTAGTTAGTGGTTGAGCTATCTTTGAGAAGTTCTCGATGAAACGTCGGTAATAGCCTGCTAAGCCCAAGAATTGTCGAACTTCAGTCGGGGTTTTGGGGGCTTCCCAATTCTTTATGGCTTCTATCTTGGATGGGTCCACATGAATGCCCTTCTCGTTTACAACGTGACCAAGAAATTGTACTTCGCGAATCCAAAATTCGCATTTTGAGAACTTTGCATAAAGTTTCTCTTTCTTCAGTAGTTCCAAAACGGTTCTGAGATGTTGTTCGTGTTCTTCTTTTGTTCGCGAGTAAATCAGGATATCATCGATAAACACAATCACGAATTTATCGAGATATGGTTTGCATACGCGGTTCATCAGATCCATAAACACCGCTGGCGCGTTCGTCAATCCGAATGGCATCACAAGAAACTCGTAATGCCCAAAGCGTGTTCTGAATGCAGTCTTTGGCATGCTTTCTTCTTGTATCCTTAACTGATGGTATCCAGATCGAAGGTCGATCTTGGAATAGTAGCTTGATCCTTGCAACTGATCAAATAAGTCATCAATCCTCGGTAGCGGGTACCGATTCTTGATTGTGAGTTTGTTCAGTTCACTGTAATCGATACACATCCGCAGAGTTCCATCCTTCTTCTTTACGAACAGTACTGGAGCTCCCCAGGGTGAGAAGCTTGGCCTTATGAATCCTTTATCCAACAACTCCTGGAGTTGTGTAGATAATTCTTGCATTTCGGATGGTGCAAGCCGATAAGGTGCCTTGGCCACAGGAGCGGCTCCTGGAACCAAGTCTATACGGAATTCGACTTGTCGTTGCGGAGGTAGTCCTGCCAGATCTTCGGGAAAAACATCAGGGAATTCCTTTTCCACAGGAATGTCTTCGAGTTTCGGCTCCACAGCCTTCTTGTCTACAACGTGCGCCAGGAAAGCAACACATCCTTTCCTTAGGCACTTTTATGCTTTCATACAACTGATGATTCGCAGAGGCGCGTCTCATTTTTCTCCGTGCACAATGAGGGTTTCATCATTTGCTAAAGGGATGCGAATGATTTTCTCGTGGCAAATAACTTCAACTCTGTTCTTGGACAACCAGTCCATTCCGACCACTACATCGAAGCTACCCAATTGAATAGGTAAAAGGTCGATGCTAAATCTTCGTTCACCAAGTTCCAATGTGCAACCTCTAACAACTTCGCTCGACTCAACAAGTTTACCATTGGCTAGTTCTATGGAATAAGGAATTTCTAATCTACTAGATTCTATTCCAAGCATGCGTTTAAATTCCATAGACATGAAACTATAATCGGCACCAGTGTCAAATAATATGGATGCAAAGTGATTGTTAATGAGAAACGTACCGGTGACCACATTAGGGTCCTCGCGTGTGTTCTTTGCTCCAATCACAAATGCTCGAGCTTGAGCATTGTTTCCCTTTGGGCAGTCTTTCATGAAATGATCATTGCTTCCACAACTGAAGCATCCTTGATTTCGCCCAACTCCATTCCCAATCCGGTTACCATTACCATTTCCATTCCCACCATTCGCATTACCAGCACCGTTGTGATTTCCATTTCCGTTCCTTCCTTTTCCCCAACAGTCTTCAGTGCGGTGACCCAACTTTCCACACTTGTCACACTTCGGAACACGACAAACCCCATCGTGATGACGCTTGCAATGATTGCATTTGGGCAAAGTGCCCAGGTATCCCTTAGCTGGAGCGTCATTCATGGCTGCAAGAGATTTCACCCCCTGAGGCGGGTTAGTGTCACGCTTCTTGTTGGAACCCTTGTTGTTACGAGTTGCTTGATTCAGGTTTGCATGCTTCCTTTTCTTGTCACCGGACGACTCAGCATGCGTCTCGGTATTTTCTGTTGGGTTCAGTGATAGCTTCTTCATGCGAACACAATCTTCAGTAAGGCTAACAGCCAGAGTTACAGCCTCAGTGATTGTTTGAGGTTTGGCCGAAGTTACCATGCCGCGAAACTCTGGGGCCAGTCCCCAAATGTAGCGTTCAACACGCTTAAATTCGGGAGTCACCATGTAGGGAAGCACTCTAGACAGATCGTGGAACCTTCGGGTATAACCATTAATGTCAGCACCTTCCATGGTCAGATGCCAAAACTCAGTCTCCAACCTTTGGAGTTCAGCACGTGAGCAATACTTCTCTCTCATTCTTTCCTTAAGTTCATCCCAAGTCAGGCCATAAGCGGCATCATCACCCAGGGTTTGGACTTGTAAGTTCCACCAAGTCAGAGCTTCATCAACAAACAACGCAGTAGCAAAAGTGACTTGCTGATCCGCGGTACACTTGCTCATGCGGATAGTAGCTTCAGTCTTTTCCGTCCAGTGTAAAAATGCTACTGCACCTCCTGTGCCGCCGTAGTTCATTGGTTTGCAGTCGAGAAACTGCTTGAAAGTGCAGCCCTGAACTGCGTTTCCTCCAGATGAATCTCCATTCCCATTACGTCTAGCATTGCTTGGTCCACCACTGTCTGCAGTACGGGTTGCCTCGTAGTGGGCGATAGCTGCGGAGATTCTTTCCTCCAGTAGAGCGTTCAGCTCTTCAGCAGTCTTTGGCAGTTGGGGAGGAGGAGGTTGATCACGAGCGTTCACAGCTTTCCTGGGTGCCATGTTCTGACAGAACATAACACAATAGGGTTAGACATTTGTTTGATATCGTCTTACGAGACAGTAGTAGTATATATACACAGGCATATACCACATAAGTGACATCAACAATTATTACTCTAGCAGAGTATTTAATAGGCCGGTGTTCACATTTGACCTTCTCTTGCACTTGAGGGAATATATACGTGACAAGACTTGTTGTGATTTCTGTGCACTGAATTCCATAATTATGTATGCATCCATAATTACGTAACCCCTTGCACAGTTCGTTTCATCCTCGTATCTCTTCCTTCAGATAGGCCATTATTTTCAGGTAAAGTCACGTATACTAGTGGTATCCTATTTCTAGTATAAGTATATGCTAATTATCACACATAATTGCAAGTAATTCTTAGTCACAGACAAGTGCTACTCCAGTGCCCCCTAAGTCTCGTAGTGTCTTTTCTTGACTCTTGGTATACAGTTTCAGGTAGTGGATGTCGCGGGACGTTTTATGCAATGAAAACTCTTTGAAAAATTGTTTTCGTGAAAGGATCCTAGAGATTGTAGACTAGACTCAAGAAGGAATCCTGGTTCACTACAATCGCAGCTCTGATACCAATCTGTCGCACCCCTTTCTAAGGCGGAAGCACGAGGTGTGATCATGAAAGGTTTTTATTGCATACGATTGGTAAACATACTACATGCTCATAAAATAACTTTAAATGCTAAACATTACATAACCGAAATCATAGTTTTAGTGTTTACATCACAAGACAGCATTTTGTCTGAAAAGTTACAACTTATTCAATGATAAACATAAACGACATCCACGAGCATGAGTAAGACCGCGCGCACATCCATCCTAGTTACCTGAAATACATGTGAGTTTTTGGAAAAACGTCAACATAATGTTGGTGTGAATTCATGCAGTTCTTGTATTTAACGTTTGTATACTTTGTATGAAAAACATGGTATGTATCTTGTGTAAATCACGTATTCATGTATAAATCAAGTATTCATGTATGTATCAAGTTGTTAATGGGTTGCAAAGCCATTAACATGTGACACGACATAGGAAGTCACCAAACCATAGGCATTTTTCTAGTAGTCGATTCACGACTGAGACACAAAAATACTACTCGGTACTAGTTGTCACCAAGAGTGGGGCTGCCCTGAAACCCATTAGATCTAACCTTTTGTTCTGCGGTCTAAGTATGTACACGATTAATGGTGCTTATGGTACCCTATTCGTGACACGATTTCTCGTATCATTTCTCAAAACACATCATACTTGGTACTAGTTATCACCAAGAGTGCCTCTTGTTTTTGTATCATACCATTTAAATATTGTCGTATTTGTAACATGTATTTCACCCCCGAAGTTATAAAACTGAAAACAGTTAAGAGAAAAGGGGGAGCATGAACTCACAACTTTGCGTTCCTTGCGTCGTAAACTTCACCGGATTTGCGTAATTAACGTCGTGACCTATACGTGTTTTCTTAACGTTAGTCACTAGACTTGTATCGTACAAGTACAAGTTACTGTCTTTTGTGTACGTATTCCTGTGTTAAAAATAATTTATATTTTTAACTAAGTGTCTTACTTATATTATTTTCTCAAAAATAAATATAAGTTTCTTGTATTTTGCACCCAAATTATGTATCTTGTATGTTGTATGTGTATTTTTGTTACAAAAATCATGGCAAGATTTATATTTGAAAAGCATAGTTTAGAACACACTAGCAAACATTTGTCTAGAAAATATTTACTAAGTGTTAGGATTTTCAGAAAATTTCGCCATAGTCTCCTTTGTAAACGGAGGTGTCCATGCTAAGTAGCATATCATTTTCTTTAACATATAACACGTTAGATCGTTCTCAAATAATCAACCCGGCATTCTGACATGCAAGATACTACTTTTGTCGTTTCAGTTTTAATATATATAAAACTGGACTGTTTTCAGACATTTTAATAAAATGGTTATCTTATTTCAAAAATTCCCAAATTTTTACAGAATGTCTTATACGGTCCAAATATTATTGTGTACAAATTTCGGGGTCCAGTTCATTACCAATATTTTATAAAAATTTATTTCCCGGACTGCAATCAGATTTGTTGCTTTCTGATTGCAGTTTACGAATTAATTCGTCAAAAATTTATCGTGAGTCCGATTGACAAAATTCTAGTGGGAGAATTACTACGACATCAGTGGTCATCTACAGTACAATTTTCATGAGCTGATTCAACATGGGTTTCAAGTTATGACTAAAACATATCACCCATTTACTGCAGTAAAAACTCAGCTTTAGCTGCTGTTACAAAACGGGTCTTTAAAAATAGTAAACGACCTCAAAAAAATATGATTCCAGTGCCATTGGCTTCGTTTTTCGAAAATACATAATTTAGACTTCAGAAATTCTGTTTTTCGATTTATTATGGTCTGTTTACAGCCATTTGAAGTTGGCTGAAAATGTAATTCAGCATGTCTCTTTATAGTTTAAACGTTACTAAATCGTAACAACAAATGTCCGAACAACGGGTTTATCAAGAAACCAACGATCAAATATCATGTATGATTTAACCAACCCTCAACCAACAAGATTTCATCTTTATATAATCTTTTATGTTCAAGTTTCATGTAAGGTTTCATATTCATCATCTTAGTGTTCTTGTTCTTGTGATTTAAACATAATCATCATTCTACATATTGTAACTACAAAAACAAGATGATCAAGGGTGTACAAGTAACTTACTACTAGCACAAGGCTAGGGTAGGATCTAGTGATGAAGATGATGAGAAAAAGATGAAGAACAAGCAAGAAACAAGCCCTTTTGAAGCTCCACAAGTTGCAAGCTCCCACCACCCTTCTTCTACACTTGAATGATGCTCAAAAATGGAAGAATATGGTGGTTATGTGGTGGTGATGGTGGCGGTTTGGGGAGAGCCGTAGAGGGAGAGAGAGAGTGAAGTTGGGAGGGTGATCTTGAAGTGATGATGAGAATGATCTTGTCCATGTCTTATAAGATATGTTCACATATCTTGGTAAGATTTACAAGCAAGCCATCTAATAAAATAATAGGATAAAATATTGCACAAGATTTAGGCATGATTGTGATGGCCCTTGTGACCGAGTTCGGTTGGGGGGGGGGGTTGGTTGTAACATTTTGTAACTAGTAAGTAATTGTTAGTTAGTTTTCAAGTATAAGCTTCCACATGTTATTTATTTGATATATAGTGGGTGTTAGGGTGTTCGGGGATCACGACTAGCCAAGAAATAAATAAACAATGTGTTTGGAAAGATTTTAGTGTCCCGGGTAATGTCCAGTTGTTCGGTTAAGTACCGATTCGTTAAGTGTTAAATTGCACCGTTTAGCGTCTTTCTTGTACCCTTTTGCACCCCTTTCAATTCCCGACACTTAGGGAAATATTCTGGACGATAGAACGTAAATTCTGCATGATATTTATATGTTTAAAAGCTGGTTATAGCTGAATTTAATAAAATTCTGCACTTAAAGTGCATTTCGGGTGCTTTTTAGTGCGTATTTTAGTCTTCGGAAAGCCTATATGTGAACCCTTGTATGTACTCTTGGGTTTTAATGTATTCTTGTCATTGGACCTACACCTAGGCCTCAGTTCTAATGTCTGACTGCTTTCTGCAGTTCTGTTGACATATTGTGTCTTACCGGTGAGTTTACTAGTATTTCTGACGCAACGCTCTCGTTAATGCATAAAGCAATATTTTGTAGTATAAAACGTGCATGAATTCACTTGTTTAGTATGTAAGCAGACAATGTTGACATTTAAGTACATAATTGCAGTCATTAAGTAATAATTAAAGTGTACGGAAATTACCGGTTTTGTGCCAGTTGTCACAGACTGCCCGGGCCAAATTCGCTTTCTACACCCATACTAACAGCCACAATTCCCCCACAAACAAAAATTTTGTTGGATGCTCTTGATTTGAACCAGACACAAACCAGTCCTTCTCACTCACCTGTAAATGAGAATATACATCAACATGTGACTGGGTCTGGTGTTTCAATCATTGCCAACCCACCAACAACACCTGAGGAGGTTACACCCCTTGAGTTACAAGTAACTCTTGGTGGTAGTTCAAGTGAAGCAGCCACTACAAGTGCTGAACCCACTAGTTTGCACTTGGACAGTGGTTTCATAAATAAGACTTCCTTGAAGGCAATTTCTTCTCTAGGAACATTTGTGTATCCAGTATTCACTGGTTCACTAAAAAGTGTTTCTCATTTTGAAGGAAGAGGTCCCCAGTACCAAGACAAAGGGGCATCAGTGGATGATTTCTGGGATTCATTTCCTGAGTCAACCATTGTTACAACCACTGCTAGTGGGAAATCAGATGATCCCATTAAATTGGGTGATGGTTCAATGTACCAAGAATTGACGGCTAGAGTTGACAAGCTTGATACATCTGTTGCAGAAATCAAAGAAATGCTGCAGCAGTTGTTAAAAGTACAAAAGGTACCACCCACTGCTGCTCCAGCTCAACCATATGTTCCAACATCTGTTCCAACTCCAAATGAGCTGTGGAGTTTGTTTCAACCACTGCTCCATCATCAAAGAGAATTAGCTGATCAGCAACATGAGATACAAGTTCAAAAGATCAGAAATCTCATGGAAGCAAGGTTTAAAGACACCCAGGCAGATATCAAGGCAATAAAGGCCCATTTACTGAACACCACTGGCACTGCTCCTCCCTCTATCGTATTTGTGGACAACCCACCACTAGCTGATGCCAAAAAGGGGGAGAAAATCAAGCAGTGGAAGAAAAAGGGTTGTGAAGACGGTCTGTACATAGCACCAGATAATTCAAGTATGCTTGCAGACATCCCTTTGCCAGATGGTTCTAAAAAGATTGATGTTACCACAAATGCCATAGCTGATGTAAAAAAGGATAAGGAGGCTAAGGATAAAGCAAGGTTTGCACAGGAGAAAAGAGTTTTTATGGAACTGAATGAGCAGGGTACTTCTGAGCCTAAGGATGATCAGGATAGTCCAAAGCCTGAAAGTCCTGAGCCCAAAAAGAAGAAGCCCACTAGAAAAGTGAGGCAACCCAAATCCACACCATCCAGACCCACAAAACACACTCCCAAATCTTCCAAAAGCTCCAAACATCAATATCTCAAACCAACAGTTGTTAAGACTCCTCTTATATCAACAACTGTTGATACTTCAGTGGTTTCAACAACTGCTAGCCAAACAACTGCCACCACTTCAACACACACCACATCCACTGCCTCACCAAAAATTACATCACCACCAAAAACATCATCATTACCACCAACACCTCCTGCCAAAAAGCAGAAGACATCAGATGTTACAACATCTGTTGTAATGACAACAGTGGTTGAAACACCAGTTGTTTCAACAATTGTTAGTCAATCACCTGTCACTCAAATCACCACCACTGAACCCATCAAAACACCACCAGCCTCTCCTAAAATCAAAAGGAGAAGGATTATTCTGGATGATGAATCCTCACCACCTACATCTTCACAACCACTATCTCTTGTTACCCTACTAAACCCTTTTCCAATCTCTTCTGCACAAGTTGTAAATCCAAACACTGCCATTGTTCCTACAGGTGTCCAATACCCTTTAGATCTTCCAGCTGTTAGAGAGGAGATCAAATCCTTCTACACTGAAGATGACCTTACTAAAAGGAACCTACCATCTGTCCAAGGATATCCAAGGCCTAATAATATTGGAGAATATTTGAAGGTTAAAGCTCAACAAGCAGAGGATATCTCCAAAAGAAACTCTCAGGGAAAATCTGACAAAGAAATCCAAAGATACTACCAATACCTGCTCACTCAGGTCAGTACTTTGGAAAGGTTCTCAAAGAATCTTTGCCAACAACTCTCAGAAAGAGATGATGAAAGTCTGAGAAAAGACTACATTGCAAATATCATGGCATTCAAAAGATACAAGGGAGAAAAGAGTCAATATAAAGATTGGACAATTGGTGAGCTCAAAGAGGAGTTGGAAAGAATTGAAAAAATGAACAAAGAGAAAATAAAGCACACTCCTCCTGTTTGGTCAAAGTATCTGAAGAATTTACCAGAAAAAGTGCTAGAGTTGAAAAGAATGAAAGAGGAACTGATTACTGCTGATTTTGGGTCAAGAAATCAGGTAACAAGGTGGAAAGAAGACAAAGTCAGGGCCAGCTACAAAAAGTTGGAAGAACTAAGAAAGAAAAATCCAGATGTGCCACAAAAACCTGACTATCCTGAAGCAGAGGTTTCAACAAGACCACCAAAGCTGCAAATCAGGAGATCTACTGCTCCACCTGCTGCCATCCTTTACCAAAGAAGGAAACAAAAGCAGATGGATAAAGTAACAGCAGCAGATCAAGAAGTAGAAGATGACCTTGTGAAAGAAGGGGTTAAGAAGATGATTGAAGAAAGAGTTGAATCTATACAAACTTCAACCACTGCTCAACCAGTCATTACCAGGCCACCATCTCCAAACTCCTCATTAAATAAAAATCTCCCAAGAAACCCACTGGACTCAAAAGTACTAAAGTGGAAATCTGATAAACAGACCCACGTACTGACTCTGATCAAGTCCAGTGGTGAAGTGAAGTAAATATCAAGGGAACAAGCATTGGGCCTGGGTGTTGAAGATCTGTAAGATCTCCTTGATCTTCCACTGTACAGGGATGAGGATGATACAGATGCCCTGGACTTTGAGTTACAACTTAAAGGACAAATAAGGGAACTGTTGATGAGGCAATAAAGATCTACAATAATGAAGGGTTTTGGCATCATCTGTTCCAGGGGGAGATTGTTGGGATTGAACCCTACCCGAGGAACAATTGATTAAAGCCAAAACTGGATCAGAACAGTGGATCCAGGATAAGCAGTGGATGTATACAACTCTCTCCCCATGAAAGTGATTCTAACAACTGATGGTCTCTATCCACTGTCCGTATACAAGTGTTGTTCTACAAACAACTGCTGATCATGTAAAGACTGATAAAGATTGAAGACCTGTTAATCAATCTACTGTTATGGGTCAAGCACTGCTGATGATACAAGTACTGCTGGAATCACAACAGTGGAAGGAGAAGGCAATAGTTTAGTCTTTTCTTTATAATGTATTGTTTATCAGTAGTTAGCTAAGCAGTGTTTGTATTAGATCAGTAGTTAGACTTTGTTAGGAGGTTAGATGTCACTTTCATGGTGACGTCCGCCAAGATGCTTCAGTGGTTTGCTCGTGCCTATAAATAGAACAGTACCCTGTACTGTTCTATTAGCTCTTTCACCACTTGTCTTCCTGCACGAACAATTCTCTGTGAGCTCAGGCTGAGGGGGAGTTTGTACTACATGCATGCAAAGTTGTAATCAGTGATTGGAATAAATTTAATCATTTGGTTCAATGTTCAAACATGTATGTCGAAAGCATTTCTCCTGTTGATTGTGTGCAAAGTTTAATTCCATTTCATTTCCGCTGCAATTACTTGTTCATCTTCATTAATCTCTAAACAAAAACACAATCAAAAAGAAACTCAGATCCTAACATAACGGGCGCGTGCTCATCGCCCAACCAAAGGTAGAGAATGCAGCCTGATAAAGCTGAGCAACTGTAGCGACGAATAATAATCAGGCGCAAGTAATACTAAAAGAAGAAGAGTGAAAATGTTAAGTCATACCTTCACCATTAAACATCAAGACAGGTACTTCTTCACTGCGTTCTGGCCACTTGTCGCTCATCCCCGCCGCAACCAACACCTGCTCTCCAAAGATACGGTTGGGGGTAGCCACCAAGCGCAGGTACCAATCTTCTGTCTTTGGAATTAGGAGTTCTTCTTTTTCAATCCTATCAGGCTCTCGAAAGATCATCGTGATCAGCATCACCTCTTCTCTGATAAAGAAGAACTTCATCTTCCAGTCATGGAAGCTTTTGGGCGGATTTATCAATATCTTCTTTACATTGTGAAGAGCAAAAGAGTAAAAACCCATGATCCTGATTAACTGGTAAAAAGCCCTGAACCTCTCAACTGACGCTTCCAGCCCATGAGATCTACAAAGAAACTCGAAGTGCCTGACCCTGTCCATGCCCATAGGGCTCATTTGAGAAATATGAAACCCATAAATATGGAGAATCGTCGCCATAAAATGGGTGGCCGGCAAACGGAAGTTGCCGTCAAAAAAGAAATCAACAAATAGGGTTATGTAACCAGGAGGTGCATCGGCCGCCATTTGGCCTTGCTGAGGGTATCGAGCATCCCATTCAGTCGGGAACTGAAATCCTTTGACGATTTGCTCGAATAATCCTTGGTCCCACTTGAGAACGGGGACTGGTCCGGCACCTTCTTCGACATGAACTACTTCTTCTTCAGCCATGTGTATTTTGAGTGAATAGAAAGATGGAGATCTACTAGATTTCTGGAAAAAAAACTTGAAGATTCCTCAAGAAATCTTTGAAGATTTGAAGGTGGTATGAAGAAAGTATGAAGATCAGAGAGAGAAAGGAGAGAATTCGAAGGAACGGTTGTAAATTCTCTCTCTATCTTCGAATATATACCCATCGCATTTAGTGCGATTGGTAAACGTGCCGAGATCACCGCGCGTGTAACCAACCAGCGTGCGCGCGTGGGCCTCACTCGCCTGACAAACGACGAACCATCAATGACATCATGATGAACGCCGTGTCAGCAGTCAACTCAAGGGTCGCCATCAACGACATTTGCACCAACCTGTCATAATTCAAAATTCGAGGAATTTCCCGCCTAAACTTACAATGAAACTTCAATCTAAAGATAGCAAGGGTCGCACCACATATATCATCAGTCAATGGACATGCGCGCCAACCCCCAAAAAACACCAGCCATCAATAGTCAAGCCCGGTAGCCGTGCCGTAGTAATTAACAACCACTTACACGTGCGCCGGCTACCAAGACTAAGCAAATGCTTCAAAAACCAACACACTTTCTTTTTTCTGAGTCCAGAGCTCCTACCATTTACTTCGCACATGGAAGCAGCACTGGACTGGGGGGACTTGAAGGGGTATGGTCCCAAAAATCCGCGCGGACCAATCAGGTCGCGCGCAGGACCATACTCTTTAAACATTAATCTGACTAATCTACAGACCCCGTGCGGGGTACTTAGGTAAACCCTAAACCTCGCGCGAGGTCCAAGTAAGATTCAAGATCAGATTTCATACTTAGCATCCTGAATGAAGGCCCTCAACCCCTAGACCTCGCGCCGGCTGATTGGGCACAAGCCACAGGCCACGTGGGAGTAGCGACGCAGGTTCATTCCAGGAAGCATGAAAGGTACGAGTGGCAGAAGAGTAAGCCAATCAGCGTCCAACAGGCTGTATTCTATCATACTCCTCGACTAGTAATCGTGCAGGAGACAAATAGTACACAAGGACGCCTACGTCGCACCAATAAGGGGGCAGCGACAACTGCCCCATGATCTCCACTCGCCTGCTGATGTTAGAGAGACAACAAGGACGACAGCCCGGACACGTGGCTCCAATCAAGGTGCGTCAGCACCGAAGAACTTCTAGAAGACACTAACGGTTGTCACCAAAGAGACAAAGCGGATATTCCTTATTGTCGTCTTCAGGCCCAAGGCCCATCAGCCCATCTCCTTCTACCCTACTCCGGCTATAAATAGGGATCCTCACATACAGGTTGATTCATTATGTTCTCTACTCTCTCACTCTTAACACACACTTATTTCCTGAAAACAAATACTTATTCTCACGCCGGAGAGTGGTTAAGAGGGAAACCCCCATATTCCCCTCTTAACGAGCTTAACGGGGTGTTATTATTTTGCAGGAAGGATCACAACCAAGCTCAGGAAGGATTAAGAAGATTAACCCTCATGTTTGAAACATAAACCCAACTAATAAACCTAAAATTAGTTCTGTGTTTCTTCATAATGAATATATGGTGCACAGTATTATGGTGTGCCAATGAATGAATGTATGTTGCACGATATTATGGTGTGCTGCAAGGTCTAAGCTCAATCAAACGGAGCTGACCTCGTATGGTTGGCAACGTCAAGTTCTGCTCATAGGTAATGGGGAACAAACGAGGCTATGATGATGTGATATCCAACATGAATGAAAGTGCACCAAATGATGAACAACCAAACAACACATAACATAGATACTTCACATAATGGTAATTGCACGTTTTTAAACTTGTAGAATGCGATAAAAATATGCGACACATGATACACCCCAAAAACGTAAAAATAAAAAGGGGAGTTGTAAGATTCACTCACAGTGGTTGCGTATAAGGATTCCTTGTAGATAATGCACGAGGAAAGATAGAGAATTCCGAAATAACAAAACGAGTACCCTAAACGTTAAAATACCACAAACGAACTAATTATTATTTATAATGAAATTCCTAGTATTTATTGTTTCCAAGTTGGTTATTTATTTTTTCTCATTATTAACATTTAATGTAAAAAAAGAATAAAATAAATTGTTACTTATTTATGTTATTAATAAATTTAATGGTTTTATTATAAGGAAAATAAAATTAAAAATAATAAAAATAAAAACTGTTAATGTCGTAAGTTATTATTGATAAAGGAAAAGAATTATAAAAAAACTTATTGGATTTAATGGTTTTGTTATATAAGAAAAATGAATTAAAAATGGTTAATTATATTGGATTTAAGGGTTTTAAAAAGAGAAAATTGAATTTTTTTGAAAAAAGATTAATGCCCAAAATCGGCCCTGATATACTTAAATTTATATATATTTTATACGTAATTATCCTTGAATTTTGAATGGGTTTCATGGCAAAAGTGTTGGAATTCGATTCTTAGATTGAATTATTTGTGATTGGGTTGGTTGTGAAAAAATATAAGATTAAATGGTTGGATTATATTGACAAACGAAGTAAATGCTTTGTAATTTGAAAAATCAAGTTTGTTAATATAAAAAAAAGGTTTTTGGTGATTAAAAAATAGAGATGAATTGTCTTTAATATTGATAGAATTAACTATTAGTAAAATTTACTAATTTGCTAGAAAGAAGGCTTAATGAGAAGAAACAAAAGTGACGTATCTACATGGAAAAGCCCATTGAATTAAATTAAATGAGTTTTATGAGTTAATTAATTTTGATTGTTAAATTTAGAGTTAATTACTAGTTCAGTCCCTGAGGTTTGTCAAAAATAACGGTTTCAGTCCATTAGTTTAAAAATTGCTATTTCAATCCATTAGTTTCATTTTCATAACCATTTCAGTCCACCAACTTAACTCCCATCCATTTATTCTGTTAACTTTGGGTGAAATGACCAAATTGCCCCTGCTAACTTAACAAATTGTAATAAAAAAATTCTAAAAAATCAAAAAAATTCCAAAAAATTCAAAAAAATCCCAAAAAAATCTAAAAAATCTAAAAATCAAAAAAAATTTAAAAATCAAAAAAATTTTAAAAAATAATAAAAATTCTAAAAAATCCAAAAAAATTCTAAAAAATCTAAAAATCAAAAAAATTCCAAAAAATTCAAAAAAATCAAAAAAATTCCAAAAAAATCTAAAAAATCTAAAAATCAAAAAAAATTTTAAAATCATAAAAATTCTAAAAAATCCAAAAAAATCAAAAAAATTCCAAAAAAATCTAAAAATCAAAAAAAAAATTTAAAAAATCAAAAAAATCTAAGAAATCCAAAAAAATTCTAAAAAATCCAAAATGTTTCATTAAATGTTTCGAACCCGAACCGTTTCGAGCTGAACCGTTTCGACGCGAACCGTTTCGACCCGTATCGTTTCGACCCGTACCGCTTCGACCCGTACCGTTTCGAGCCGAACCGTTTCGACGCGAACCGTTTCGACCCGTACCGTTTCGACCCGTACCGTTTCGACGCGAACCGTTTCGACCCGTACCGTTTCGACCCGTACCGTTTCGAGCCGAACCGTTTCGACGCGAACCGTTTCGAGCCGAAGTTCGGCTCGAAACGGTACGGGTCGAAACGGTTCGCGTCGAAACGGTTCGGCTCGAAACGGTACGGGTCGAAACGGTACGGGTCGAAACGGTTCGGGTCGAAACGGTTCGGGTCGAAACGGATTCGGCTCGAAACGGTTCGCGTCGAAACGGTTCGGCTCGAAACGGTACGGGTCGAAACGGTTCGCGTCGAAACGGTTCAGCTCGAAACGGTTCTGGTTCGAAACATTTAATGAAACATTTTGGATTTTTTAGAATTTTTTTTGATTTTTTAGATTTTTTTGATTTTTTAAATTTTTTTTGATTTTTAGATTTTTTTGATTTTTTTGGAATTTTTTTGATTTTTTTGAATTTTTTGGAATTTTTTTGATTTTTTGAATTTTTTGGAATTTTTTTGATTTTTAGATTTTTTAGAATTTTTTTGGATTTTTTAGAATTTTTATGATTTTTAAATTTTTTTTTATTTTTAGATTTTTTTGAAATTTTTGGAATTTTTTTGATTTTTTTGAATTTTTTGGAATTTTTTTGATTTTTAGATTTTTTAGAATTTTTTTGGATTTTTTAGAATTTTTATGATTTTTAAAATTTTTTTATTTTTAGATTTTTTTGAAATTTTTGGAATTTTTTTGATTTTTTTTGAATTTTTTGGAATTTTTTTTATTTTTAGATTTTTTAGAATTTTTTTGGATTTTTTAGAATTTTTTAATTTTTTTTTTATTTTTAGATTTTTTTGAATTTTTTGGATTTTTTTGAATTTTTTGGAATTTTTTTGATTTTTAGATTTTTTAGAATTTTTTTATTACAATTTGTTAAGTTAGCAGGGGCAATTTGGTCATTTCACCCAAAGTTAACAGAATAAATGGATGGGAGTTAAGTTGGTGGACTGAAATGGTTATGAAAATGATTTCGAGGGGCACAAGATTTTAAAAAAAAATCGATATATATATGTTATTTTAAAAAAAATTGTAAACACATACAAATCCAATGTAGAGGCCCATTATCAAATACCTTTTTATATTTTATAATTTACCCAACTTAACATTAGGTTTATTGGGCTCAACCCAATACTATTATGATTTAAAAAAAAAAACAATTTTCGTTAAAGCATATGGGCACATTTTTCGAGCTCGAACAGGGTACGTGAATTCTCAGAGACACTACTATAGATAATTATTACTTAATTTAGATTATTAAATATTAATTAAATTAATATAAATCTTATCAACCTCTAAATTATTGGCATAAACTTAACTTCAAATCATAAAGTCTTATCTAAGACTGCGGGGTATGGTGGGGCTTGGGTTGGGGCGGGTGCTGACACGTGGAATGGGAGCCCCCCCCCCCCCCACTGCCTGGTACGTGTCCGCGGGGTATGGTGGGGCGTGGGTTGGGCTTGGGTTGGGTGCACCGCGTGGCAGGGTAGTTTAAAAAAAATATACAAAATTTAAAAAAATCAAAACTTTTGGGATGGCCCGCTATGACGTGGCGGGTAAGCCAATGATATTCAGCCAACTAGGATGGCCAAACCGCCCCACGCCCGGCTTGAAACCCATGCCCCAAGGGCCACGCCGAAACCCATGCCCACCCGGGGTGGTGGCTTGGGCGTTTTCCCCCTACCCACGCCCAAACTCCCGCCCCATACCCCACAGTCTAAACTAAAAAGCATTGTTTCACTTAACATAGATAAACATGCATATTATTTATTGTTTTAGATTTATTCAACCCGTATAATACACAGAGTTTTTTTAAATATAACTTTTTTTTATTATTTAGTATATAAAATTACATTTCTTCCACTCGTGAATACACAATTTTTTTTAATAGAACTTTTTTATTGTTTGGTATATAAGATTACATTTATTCAAACCGCACAATAAAAGAGGTTCTTAAATATATAACTTTTTCAATATTTAATATATAAAATTGTATTTACTCAACACGTTTAATAAATAAGGTTTTTTAAAATATATTGTTTTTCTATTTAGTATATAAAATTACATTTATTCAACCCGTGTAATACACGGGGTTCTAACCATTAAACATCAATTTAACTAAATCTATTTATATCCTTTGTTTTCATAATCTGAAATTGATTTCTTTTTTACCTCTAAAGTTTTAATCTTTGACAATTTTTTTCTTTTTTAACTCTAAAGTTTCAATCTTTGTCAATTTAAGTCTAAAGTTTCAATCTTTGGTATTTTAACCCATTTGATTAATTTGATTTTTCACTTCCAATTCAAAATTTTTCATCTTTGCAATTTAAACCCTTTAATTTTTTTTTACTTTCAACCCAAAGCTTTTCATCTTTTGCAATTTAATCGCAACACTTTTTTTACTTTCAACTTTAGTCTCTTATATACTTTTCATCTTTCATAAGTTCTCCGTTTAACGTGTCGTTCTAAATTTCCGAGTTAACACGCCACAACGTGCGTGTGGGGTTCAACGTTTTTTCATCTATTTTTTTCCTGTTTGACATGTCCGTCGCAGCACGTCTATTTTTCCCGTTTGATAGTCTGTCACAACATGCGAATCAGAGATCAATTTAGTTATTTTTTTCTCGGTTTTACACATAGACCCGTGGTCATGTGAGAAACATTTGTCTTTCATCTTACATGATATATAACTAATGAATCCCACGCCGCATTGCGGCGGGTGGTAATTCTAGTATTATATATACATACATAAGTGGACGTGAAGGAAGATCATTGGGGGGGACTTCTATTATATATTTGTTTTCGAAGGACAGGTGATTATTCCCATTCCCATTATTTTGGAACATCAATGATAAATTATAAAGCAACAGGCGACAGAAGGCATTGAGGGGAATGTTTTCGAACATAGGAGTGGATACGCACGGAGACAAGAAGGGGACAAAGTCAGCCAAAAGAAAAGGGAGTTTTGGGAGTGATTTTAAGAGCTCTGAGCATTGGTTTGAAGACTAGGAGCAGAGGAGATTGTCCGGATCGTTCTTGCACTATTCGGGTTCCTTATTCATGCTTCTTAATTCTTTTAATCATGTTTCTTGTGATTGAAATTACTCTAGTGTTTATTATTTTCATGACTTTATTTGGCTAAACTTTTCATGCTACCTAGGCCTAGATGAACCATGATTTAATGTTTTTACTATTTGGTTTTGACTAATAATTAATTGAGATGATTTACATATTCCTGTTTTGTGATTGTTTATGAATTTGTATGCTTGTCTTGGTTGTTTGCTTAGGTGATCTTGTTAGTCTGGTCTGGAACTATTTAGATCATTCTAGGTTCGTTAATCTATTAGGTTTTCGATCTAGAGCTTGAGATTAGAGATAATTCAAGTTTAACTAAATTAATTAAAATCAACTGAGTATAGTGTGCATCCTTTTCCGGCAACTCTAGGGACGAGTCAGGATTGCTAAGTTATTAGCTAGGCGTTGTTTGGTAGTTTGGGTGGCCGATAGCTCGGATCCAGCTACTTATTCGCGTTTAGGGTTTCCTAGGTTTCAGTTATTTTGCAGGTTTAGCTTCATGATTGGAGGATTTTAGCACCATAGTAGCTATTAATCTGACAGTCGTGGGATTCGGTGTCGATAGGTCGAGTCATTTCCAATTTAGCACTTCATCACTTTGTTCCATCTTCTATTTTGGCTTATCATCCTTAGCGGGAGGTTTTCTGGGTAGATTCGGAGCTTAGCCATTGGTCAGGACTAGAGGTCATGGGTTGGTCATAGGGATTCGAAGCCTGGGTAATTCTTTCTCATCATTGTCTGCTTCCCGTCACTTCACCATCTTGCCTGCTTGCCCTGTTATCTTGTTTCTCGCTTTAGTAGAATTAGAAAAATCCCAAAACCACAAATTAAACCAATTAATTAATTAGTTGAGTCAGAGTCTAGTTAGCGTCGCTAGTGTCTCGTGGGTTCGATACTCGGACTTAATTAGGCTTTACTACGTACAATAGGTACACTTGCCTGTCAGTGGTCTAGCATTTAGAGAGTCCTAGTTTATAAATTTAAAACTATGGTGTCTAGATTAGGTTAGTTTTTATAGACCGCATTCAGCACATCAGGCCCAAACCCGGATTCGAACTTGTGCCTCTCGCTTCGTGTGCACACAGCCTGACCAACTGGGCTATGTGTCTTACCTATTAACATTTTAATTCTTAATTTACTTATGCAAGTTATAACAACCCTCCTAGAACCCTTAACGTAACCCTAAAACGTTTCTCATATACCCCATATGTGAGAAACGAGCCCGAAATACCCTTATATTTATAAAAATCAAGAAAAACGAAATCTGAGTGTCTCTCGCGGGGCGCGGCCCCCTTGGCTAAAGCCTTCACGGGCCGCGAGTGGCTTTGTTTGCTGGACAAGGCATTGCGCCACGTGTCCAGTGACTTGGCAAGCCTACACCCCTGACTCGACCAAGCTAGGGCCTAACCTACTTCTCTCGCGGGCCGCGAGAGAGTTAGTACATGTCTACGCTGGCCGCGAGCCGCCTTAGATCATGCCTATAAATAGGATCAATCGAGTTCATTTCAATCATTCAAAATCTCTCTCAACTTCTGTAGCAATTATTATACATGGGTATTATATCCCTATAAAGCGAAGCTCTGCCTCGTTGTAAGTATTATAACCCTGCTGTTACCCTACACGATCGATTTTGGGCTCCGTAACGCATGTCAAGGCTCTGCCTGACTCAGTCGTTGGAGTTCTGTCTCATGTTACACCCGATTGATCTAGGACTCCGTAATGCATGTCAAGGCTCTGCCTGACTCAGTCATTGGAGTTCTGTCTCGAGTTGTACGGTTAATGTGATTCGGGTTATTTTACTAACACGTGTGCATTGTTTAATTTTAATAGATATTAACCAGAAGATACAACAAGAAGCCTTAGTAGTACCTAAGTAAACAAAGTGAATACATCTGCTTTTTGCCATCTTTTGTAAATTACTTTTGTGAGTCAAAATGTTTTACCAAAAACTCAAATGTTTTAAATTACACTTGGACAGTAAATTGAGTATTTGTGATTCTACCATTACTACCTGTAGGTTGGGTTTTTGTATACATTACTTGAAACTCGTTACTATTGGAATAGTAGCATGACCAACCAGTCAGGATGGACAATACCAGGAAAGGGGTAATTGGATGGATATAGGCAAATGTAATTGCGGATGCCCTCAATACTGTAAAAGTGATAAAACTATTTTGATTAAACTAGGATGCACTCGCCAGTATTTCTTGCTGATAAAACTTTTTAAAACGCGTTTCAGGTAACAAAATGTGAAAGCCAATAGAAGCCAGCTGAAGAGCACCGAATGCTTGGAAAAGTTGCCTATAAAAGTTACCTGAATAAAAAGGAGTTTTTGTTTTAAATAATTAGGGTTTATCCCTACAAATGTATTGTCAAATGAACTTGGATTTTATCCCAATGATTTATTATTATAAAAAAAGTTTGGTGTTTTACTCTGATAAAAATATTTCCTAACTACGGTCCTGATGAAAGTTTTCCGCTACAAATTAATAAACACCAATACCACCAACTAGGGCTGTAAACGAACCGAACGTTCAGCGAACAGTTCGTGAACCGTTCGGTGGGAAGTTCGTTTATGTTCGTTCGTTTAATAAACGAACGAACATGAACAAGAAATTTCGTTCGATTAGTTAAATGAACGAACATGAACAGAGGTCTCGTTCGTTCGGTTGTGTTCGTGAACGTTCGGTAAGGTATTCATGAACGTGTTCGTGAACATTCGTTGATTTGCGTTCGTTTATGTTCGTATGTTTGTGTTTTAAATGAACATCTTTGTACTTTCTTATATTTTATTTGTACTTTTTATACTATTAAACTTTTATTTATTTTATTTCCATAACAATTAAACTAGGAAACACACTTTCACATTTTTTATGCGTCATTTCCCTTTCATTTCTCATTATTTACATCCACGAATACAATCGACCTCCGTTCCACAATAAGGGATTCACGTTCGAGTGCTACTCTATGGGCCATCTATCTTTATCCTTCGTCGCGTTCGTCAAATTTATTTGTGTTCGTGAACCGTTCGTGAACACGCTCATTTCCTTAATGAACGAACACGAACATAAAATCTCGTTCGGTAAGTGTTCATGAACCGTTCGTGAACATATTTATTTCCTTAACGAACGAACACGAACAAGGCCTTGTTCGTGTTCGTTCGGTTCGTTTACAGCCCTACCACCAACTCTAAGTCTCGCGGCACCCACTCCCGGGAAGGGGTCGGGGTTTGCGACAGGAAGTGGTATTAGAGCTACAGCCACTGGTTTAAGCCAAAGAAGTGTTCTGCTGACACTAAAATTCAGTGTTAGGAAATAATTCTGTGTAAATATGTATATTATGTGTTTTGTGTTATTTGACTATTTGTTAGTTTACAGTATGAGTGAGCAAGGTACGTCAGACGCTTATCGTCATATAGCTAGTTCACCAAAAGATGAAGGAACATCATCTGAACCCAATCCCTCAGGATATTCAGACGATACTGGGGAAGGAATATTTATATTTAAGGCACAGTCTGAGGAACCCTTCACTTCTAAGAAAAGATGATGGTTTAATAGGGGAGCACATGAGAGAAGAAAAAGAATGAAGAAATTACAACAACAGAGAGCGATAGTAAAAGCCAATAAGGAAGTAAATGCCCAAACTCAGGAAGCAGTCATTAGATCACCGTGGGAAGAGGAACTAGATAGACAGTTTGCAGATTTCCATATGCTAGCCACTACAGTAGTAGACTCTAACCTAAACCAAATAGCTAAACCGCTACTATTACCTTTATTCCCAGACCAACAAATGCTAGAACCAAACCAAGAAAACCAGTTTCCCATCCCTGATGTTGACCCATATGAGATTCCTAGAATTCCCCCTCCAAACCCCATAGCTTAGTATACTGACCTTAATACTTTAGACCCATTTTGGAACAACGTGTGACACCTGTGTCACTTCAACCATCATACAAATACTAAACCAATGAAATATTGTATTTCATACTTGGGATTTGTATAAATATGTGTATCATTTGCACATATCAATTCTTGTTCGATTTCGAGCTCTGAATCGCTTTCTGGAAGGTTATACGCGAACTGACGCGTAAACGTAATCAGTTTAATGCAACAAACACTCCGGAATAGTGACATGGGCTTAAAATACCTTAAATAACCTTTACATAACTTAGAAATAAGTTTTGGAAGGTTTGGTGTGTCGAAATCAAGTTTCGACAAACTGCGAAAGTATGCCGATTCGTACTGTAACGAACATTCCGGAACATGATCAAAAGTTAAACATGCCCTAAATATCCTTTACATAGCTTAGAAATAGGCTTTGAGGTGTTCGGTATGCTAAAATAAACTTTTTGGTCATTCAGGGACTAAAAGCGTCAAAAAGTGCATAAGTTTGCATTTTCGCGCATATTTTACGTTCTGAATATATCCGGGCATCCAAAAATTTATGTAATCATTAAAATATGTTATTTTAGTGATTGGCATGATAAAATTCCATTCGTCGCGTAATTTGGATCGTTTTTCGCGTCCGTTCGTGTTTTGTCGTAATTAACCGAACAACGCAACTGTACGACCAAATGAACCGACATCCGAGATTTTTTTGAGCATATTTTAAGTTCCCTATACTTTAACTTCATTTTAGACCCTAGAAATGGGGTTAACGGGGCTTAAACGAGCCAAAAACAACTTTTATGCATTGCAGGGGCCAAATTTGACAACTTCTGAAAGTTTGCTAGGCGGGCCGCGTAGACCTTAGGGTCTGGCTACGCGGGCCGCGAGGACATGCCAGATCAGAAACTCCATTTTCAGCTGTTTGGTCGAATTTCAGGGGCTTTAATGCAATTTTCTCAATACCATTTGCTTGTTTTTGATGATTTTTGGCATTCCCATGGTTTTGAAAACCATGTGCCCAAGTGGAGGGCCAAGATCGAAGCACGGTTTACGAGGAACGATCCTAAGGGTTATGGGTTTCCTATAAATACCCACATCCATTTCACTTGTTCTTCACACCTTTATCTGAATTCACTCTCTAAGTTGGAGTTCTTATACTTCATACCTGAGAATTTTCAGATCAAACCTCCATTTCTTGGACCCGTTGTAAGTATTCTTTCGTTCTTTTATGCGTTTTAAGCACGAAAGTCAAACTGTGTTTGACTTTCTGCATTGGCCAGTTTATGGTCAACACGAAGTTTGTTTGAACTTCGCAACGTGAGCGTAATTACGATGGTTATAGTCCCTAGTGACTATACCTACTGATTACCACGTTAATTAGGCGTAGTGACGAGTCATAGTTTCGGTCAAAATACGCGTTTATGCGTATTTTGTAACCAAACTATTCTTGGGTATCAAACCCGTTTGTTTTGATATCAAATTTGTTTTCTAACTTCGTTAAACATGTTTTAACATGTTTAGCTCGTCACTTTAGGTTTAGTGCTTATATAGGGTCGTAAGATAAGCGGTCTAAACAACCGCTTAGACTTTCGAACCCGACTCGTTTGGTCGATCATTAGGATCCGAACAAACACATTAGGTGACCATAGTTGTATAGGGAATAACCTTCCGAGGTTATACCTTATGGTCACTTCGTTAAGTTAGTTGTATGATAGGTAGTTTATATGCCTTAGAAAAATGACCAAAATGCCCTTTTTGCGCATAAATTCATTTTAAGCATATGTAACCTAAATTTTGACATCTAAACTGATTAGGAAACATTATTAGACTTGTTAAGGCATATAATACTTGTCATAGGACTAGTTAGGCGGTCCGAACGCGTTTTACGCGAACGACTCGTTAAAGTAGCGTTGGCTATCTACACGGGTCGTAATGGGTCGTAAGCACTTAGGTTAGGTTTCGATTTAGTATGTAGGCTTTGTTAAACCATATCACATGAGTTCCAATACTCATTTGGTTTACGAAACCTCATCCTATCCGATCTCCCGATTTAGGTCCGGTTATTCATGTAGTTACCTATATTAGGTGTCGTTTGATTTCCGTAACCCCTCTAGCTTTGCTTGGTTGTTATTCAAGACTTCTAAGCACTCTCAAGTGAGTACATAGTCCCCTCTTTTACTGTTTTCAATGTTTTGGGGTGAAACATGTGTACCTATTTGTTATGTTCATGATTTCAAAGTATAAATTGATTTTACATGTTAGTACTTACCTTTTGACAAACTGAATAATTATTTATAGTTTAAATACTAATTTTTCAAAGATTATAAAATTAATTATTGGATTGTACTTATTTTATACATTCACCAGACCGATTGGTAGTATGATATAGCGCTATAGGATTAGACACCCCATTCCTGTTGTATGGAATGTCAGAAACCGATTTTTTTTTATCCAAATAGAGATTGCCTTTGTGGTATTTCTATAGTCTCAAATGGTGTAGTTTGATACACTAAGGTTTGAATGAATTCTAAATCACATTTTTTGTATATTTTGTTATACTTCCAAGGTATAGTTTGATATGCTCTCATATGTGATATTGTACAAAACAACATGTATTTTGTTAATTACTAAAACATAGTTAATATGTTATTTACAAAACCAAAAACATAGTTTAATATGTTATGTACAAAACCAAAGCATAGCTTAATATGTTATTTATAAAACCAAAGTATACTTTTGATATACTACTGAAAACTATTATTTTGACAACTAAAGTATATTTAATATACTATCTGTTTAACTATTTTTGGAACTAAAATATATTTTTAATATATTACTTATTCGACTATCTTAAAACCAAAGTTTATTTTTATATATATACTACAAACCTTTTATCAAAACATTGTTTTACAAACAACATATTTTATACAAACTCAATTTTACTTGGTTATTTATTTATGCACATTTCTTTTATATCATCTGATTTCTTATTACTTGTTATATGATTTATAAAAGAAAACATTTTTAAGTTCATGACTATTTTTGTTAAAACATTCTTTTAAACTTATAAGTCATGAATCCTATTATAATAAAACCTATGTATCTCACAGGTATTTTTATGCTGACGTACCTATTTTTACACATGTTTCAGGTGCTGCTATGTGATGATTGTTGATACATGCTATACATAGGATGGACTCGTGCCTTAGCGACTTTAAAACTTGAAAGAAAATATTTGTATTTATTTGATTTGTAATAAAACAATGAGTTCAATAATGCAATAAAACAAAACTATTTGATCCATGGTTGTGAAACAATGATTCTGTTACAACACTCCCTGACGTTTCCGCCACGATTTGTTGTTTTACGTGGTCGGGGTGTGACAGAAAAGTTGGTATCAGAGCCAATGGTTATAGGGAATTAGGTTATTAGTAATGCTTTGACCTAGACTATAACCTTCCTAGGACCATAACACAAGATACCTTGTGTTTAGTCTTAAAACAATATCGTCGCCTATCTTTAGGTGACAACCAAAATAAGAACACAAATTTCGAATCCGCTTTGAAAACCAATCATCTGTTCTAGGATGATTTATTATAAGGTTTTGAACCCTCTAAGTTTTCAAAATCTCGTCAAAGTTTGGGTCTTATAATGTGAACACGTGCAATCTGGAAGGGTGGATGCCTATATCCTGAGTCTTCTGTCTAAGGCTAGAGTGTTCGTACAAATCCACATAATCGGACCAGTCAGTCTTACCTGGGAATTCTTGGGATGAGTGTCCACTTATAGGCTAAAGCATGTCTTCGCGATACATTATAAGGACCTATTTACTTTGATTCATCTTTTATGCGTCGTTTGTTTGCTTCATAGTTCGTACAAATGACCATCATCCATGCCTTTTTGGTCAGTAATTGTAACATCATATTCTTACCCTATGCCATTTCACTTGTTTTCTCTCATGTTTCCTTGTCCTTTTTAGACAATGCCTCCTCGACGAGATGCACAACCTCAAACTAATTGTAGGATCGGGGAATCGATCTAAACGAGTCGATCAGAAGAGTTCTAGACCAAATCAGAGGCAGAATTCAGTGATTTGATCTTCATTCAGCTTGATATGCACTTAGAAGTAGATTAAATGTCGATTGTATTGATTTCACAACGTTACAAGAGCTGGCGACACTTCGGCAGAGCTTCGCTACCGGAATCACAAAGTTACAAATGACAAACCAAGGCCCACTATTTATAGGGATTCCACTTCGCATGAACTAGCACAGACCAGGTCGCACGACCTGGTGCCAGGTCGCACAGACTGGCCAGTTCGCACGAACTGGTCAGTTCTGACCTATTTCTCGTTTTTCTCGAACTACGTGTCTTGGTCTATCTATTCTATTACATGACTCGATACAAGACGAAGTCAACAGACATATGCACTAACAAACTCCCCCTTGGATGATGACGAGTCTTCAGTGTGTCGAGTCTACAGTCTTGATCAGTCTTCTCGCTCTCTCTAAAATGTCTTTCTCTGTAAGCATCCTCATCAATCTCTACTTCTGTCTTCAGACTCCCCCTTTGCTAGCAAACTCCCCCTTAAGTGCAACTGGGATCGCAGTCTGGAATCTTCTATCTACAGGCTTTCACTTGTTCAGTAACGTCTCCTGGCTTTCTGTAGCAACAGAATCAGAAATCTGGCTCTATTCTACATCAGGAGTCGAAACCTAGCTTTTTCAAAGCTTTTTACCTGCACAAACTCTACCCAAAAGTAAATTTCACAATTTTTTTTTTAAATTTAACAAATTTAGAAACCACTTGTAAGTATCATTCAATCATTATTAATAGTTCTATCAAGTTCAAATTAATGACCTTGATTAACTAACCATAAAATCATCTTAAAAACATCACTTGTAACATTTCTCAAATTATTTCAAACTTTAACTTCATTTTTCATTTCAAACACACTCTCCCAAGCCACTGTTGTTTATCATGTTTAGCACTCGGAATTTTGAAAATCAGCTTTCCAACATCAGTTGTCGAAAATAGGATGAAATAAAATCTTTTTGAATTTTCAAAATTTTATGCTAAAACACACTAATGAAAAACAATAAAGAAATATTTACAGACAATATTTTTGTGAGTTTGTGTAAGAGGATCATATCAGTTTATGACAAATCACGAGTACCGTTGAGCTTTAAACACTTTAAGTTCTAAATGATTCACTTAGATTGTCAGTATACTGATCCACTTAATTTTCACACAAAGTTCAATTGTTTCGAGATATGAGATTAGTGTTTTAAAGACTTAACTCATTCGCGTGTCCCACCTCAGAATATACTCCTGTATCCAGACTCCTATATTCAGTCTTACAGGTGAATGTACACTAATGATATCTGTAAGGGGTAATGCGAGACCATGAGAGCTCAGGTTAGAAATTATGTTCAGACAAAGAGATGATGGCTCGACTTTAGGTGTGTTCCCTTTAGAGAATCTTTTCTTCAACGGCACATGATTAGCATTTTTCAATGTTTCATCATTTTTTATGCTGAGGGTGGGCTTTATGATTAAAGCAGTGCAAAGTATTATACGAGGACTAGGCTATTGCTCTTGCAAAATCAGAAGTCCTGGTATAATACCCCAGATATCATCACGCACAAAGACCTAGTATGTCAGAAATAGAAAGCCCTTCAAACAAGATTTCAGGGGTTACCTATATATCCGAGAGATGTTCCCCACGAGATAAGTAAGTATTTGAAATTTAGGTTTATATCTCGAACACAATCTACTAAGCGTGTAAAAACCTACTGGCATATCATCAGTGAGACCGTTTATCACATTATAACTTTCCAATTCTTTAGCGTATTGTGATTGTCTACTGATGTATTATCATTTCCTCTTTTTCACAACAAAACTCATTTTGATTTTACGATTTTTTTTTTATTTTTAGATTTTATCATATTTTTTGATTTTTCAAATTTTCAATATTTCTAAAATTTTTTTACTCCCCCTAAAATCAAAAATATGTTTCAGTTTTTGATTTTCCGGGAAAATTTGAAAATAAACGCAATAAACTGTACAAATAAAATGACAAGCTGATGTGAATTGCTTCAATTCTCCATCCACTTGGCGTAAACAATTAGAACTCCCCCTGACAACAAACTATTTTCCCATTATGATTTCAAAACACTTAAGTTTGTTTTAATCAAAATGGTTTTTCTGGAAAATTAATTTGTTTGTCATTTCACAAACATGGGGTTTCATCACATTGTTTTAAAATTACCACTTGTATGACAGTTAAATCAACAAAACTAATTTTCAAGAATGATGCCGATTCATGCTCCACGATTACCAACTTGGGAGCTCCGACAAGTCAGGTTTTTCAGTTAAAGAGATTCACCCAAGCCTGACGGTCCTTGGGTGATTCCGAGTCATCATCACTCGGTTTCTTTCCTTTCTTCTTCTTTTCATAAAATTCCTTTACCCCTTTGACCTTCCCGTCAACCATTTTCCAAAAATATTTAGAACTTTAGGGTTAAAGGCTTTTTCAACATCAAATTCTTTTTTTTTCAGAAAAGAATTGATTTGAAATCTCAATTTTGCCAATTTTTTGCTTTAAGTTTTCGTTTGACAATGGTGGAAAATTTGCATCATCCATTGTTGGAATGGAATTATCACTTTTTAGCTCAACTTGTGGCTCCTCTGACTTTGACGAGTCAGATTCATTGCCAGAAAGTGGCTCCTTTTCTTCCGAAGAAACAAATTCATCGCCAGATTTAACATCCGATTTCTTAACAACCCACTTTTGATTGTTAAGATTCACATTTCTTTTGTAAAAACGTTTAGAACACTCACCAACTTCAAATGTATAATTTTTAAACACTTTAAATTGTTCGGTTGGTGGTTCATTATCAACCAACTTTTCTTTGAGTTTAGAAGACACTCCCTGTTGTGTGTTGGTTGCCTTTGGACAGTTCCAGGCAATGTGACCAACTTTTTTGCATTGATAACAGGTTCTTGTCTCCTTTTTCTGAGCAACATCATTCTTCATTCCCTCTTGCTTCTTAGCAAGGAATTCTTTGTTCGTCTGCTTTCTGAACAAATTCTCTTTTTCTTCTTCAGAAGATGTGCCTGATACAAAAAAAACTTTCGATTTAAAATCTTTAACATATTTTTCATTTTCTTTTGGAATAAAACCTAATCCTTTCTTTTTGAAATTACTGTTATGGTTTGGTTTCTTTCGATAACCCGAACCAGAACTATAACCCTTTTTCTTGTTTAACCTTTGTTGAACGCTTGAAGTGTATTTTTTAGGTTTTTCAGTAAGATTTACATCTTTTATTTCAGAAATATTAATTTCTGTTAATTTGAAAACCTTGTTAATCATTTCAGTTTTAACACCTCTTATTGGAAATTCTTCATCAGAATATAATTTGTCAGAATCATTCAAAGTATATGCTACTTTGAATATTTCATCATTCAAATTATTTTGTGACATCAGAAAATCTTTATTGTAAACCCTTTTGTCCTTTTCGACTGTTGGACTTGAAGTGTCAAACTTTGACTTTGACGTTGACTCCTCGGTTTCATCTTTTTCTAACACCTGATCGACCACTTTCTTTATTAACTCAGACTCATGATCAGTGTCAGACGATGTGAATGTGACGTCAATATTATCTGGCAATCCATCTGAAGGTTCAGATTCCCACTTTAAATTGGTTGCCTTTTTTACTCTTTCTGAATTAGGATTTCGTGGAGAATATCCTTCTTCAAGCGGCGGTGGGCACTTAGTATAATTGGTACTATGTTTCTTACCAGTATCCTTTACTTCAGATTTCTTTTCTTCAAATGCTTCCATGCCTTCTACTGTAGGATAAATCCTGTCAATCACGTAAGAAGCACATGCATAACTTTTCAATAACCTGTTTACCCTCTCAGTTTCTATCCTCTGCGTTTCCAATTTTTGTTCAAGTTCAGCACACTTCTCAATGTACTGATTGATGATTTTCTGCTTCGTCATGAACGCTCCATTGAGTGTCTTCATAGCTATCTCTCGTTCATTGCTTGATTTGTTATATTGATTCATAGCTTTGTTTAAGACATCATAAGATTCTTTCAGTCTGTTCATGTTATGAATTAATTTGTTGTTGTGCCTTTTCACAGTATCACAATTTTCACACTTCTCATGCATCTTTTCAGTATCAGCTTCCTTTTCAATCTTGATAGCTGGATTTTCTTTATCCTGCTTCTTTTTCACTCGAACATTTTTTCCTCGGGCTTAACCTTTTCTTTAACAATTGATGCCTTATGATTCTTCTTTTTCGCAACTTGTCTTTATTTGATCTCTTCCATTTTACCTGCAAAATACAAATTATACCTATCAGGTGAAAATTCTCTTTTATAATATTCAAGTTTTCGAATTTCATCACTGTCATTATCACTCTCTTCATCTGATGAGTGATAAAAAATTGGTGCTTTTTCTGAAGCCTCTTCTGTTGAAACTGGTTCTTCTTCTTTCTTTTTCGAACTGAATTGCTGATATTCGTAATAAACATATGCCATTTCATCTTCAGCAGTTGAATCTTCATAAATTTGAGCAACAAATGCTTTAGAATTTGAAGGTCTGTTACGATCATAATCATCCCAAATGAAACCTTCTGGAATTCTCTCATCGTCTTGATGAACTAGATAAGCTTTCTTTGATGGCTCTTCGATCTCCTTCCTAGCATGTGAAGTTTGTGACGATTGTTGTTGATGCGGAACAACTTGATGATAAATCGCCTTTCAATGATAATCATTGTTGCCGAATGGATTTTGAGCTCCAATTGCTTCGCGATTTGTGAATTCTCGCTTGAAGTGCCCTTTCTCCCTGCAACGAAAACAAGTAACTTTAGATTTATCAAAGCCTAAAGGTGAAGTTCCAGCATCACGGAAATCATCTCTTCCAGTGATCTGTTTAAACTTCTCAGCTCTTCTCAACACACTAGCCATACACCACTTAATATCCATAAGCTCCATCTCTTCAGCATCAATCTGATCGTAATCATCTTTGGTCAACATTGGATTTCCGATCTTTCCCGCAACCAAACTCTCATAAGACTCTAAAACGGTCACCAATAAAGACATATGACCTTTAGCAACCTCTTCCGAGAAATTCTGACCATTCTGAAGATGTAATGCAATGTTGCATTGTAGTACTTGGCCATTATTGGTTGCTGAAAAATTTGGATCAAATGATGGATATGAAGAGAATCTAGTATTGTTGTTTGATCCTTGAGATGACCCTCCAGAAGAATTGTTTGCGTTAAATGCAGTTTCGATCTTTGGTGCAATGTTGGTCTTATCAACCGTATTTCCTTTGTAATACAGACCAATATCCTGTTCACCATTAGAATTCTTCATTTTCTCCATCTTCCGTTGTTCCATCTCTTGAACTTCAAGCTTTTCAATAAAGTTGCTCAGTGATAGATTCGCAAATTCACCATTATTCTTCAAGATCATAAGATATGTGCCCCAAACATCTTGTGGTAACGCATCGGCCAATTTTTCAACCCATTCTTCTCTATCTTTCTTGATATCCAATCGCTTCATGTTAACCACCAAATTGCAATATCTTTCTATAATCATTTTGGTGTTTTCAGTTTTTAATCCACGAAATAGATCAAATTCTTTCTTCAAAAGCGATTTTTTGTTCTTGATCATGACTAAGCTTCCAACAAACTTTGTTTTAATGCTTTCCACATTGAGTGTGCACTTCCGTTGTGTTGCAATAAAATCAAGATGTCTTCCTTAATAGCTTGTTGCAATATACTGATCATCATTTTTTCACTTTTGTATTTCTTTTTCTCATCAGCATCTAAATCTTTAATAGCAACAACCTCTCCGTAATCATCAATCAGTCTAACATATCGTTCTTCAACACATTCCCATGCTTCTAAGTGATTTGCTTGAACCCAATTTTCGAAACGTTCCACCCATCCACTATATTCCTCGATATTCATGAGCTTAGGCGGTTTTTGCATGGTGCCCATTTCATTCTCTAAGTTCACGTACTGAGCCATAGTGATTGGGGTAGCAAATGCGTTGTAAAATTCGTTTTCCATGTTTCGGTATCGAAAGTTCACAAAAACAGACTTTTCAAACGATCTGACAAAAATTCCACGCGACCTGACCCAAACGATCTGGAAGTTGGTACGACCTGGCTTTGGTACGATCTGGTTATATCTCACACGAACTGGACCTAATCTCAACCCGTGCGAACTGATGAACTTCAAACAACCTGAATGTTCACACGACCTGGACCTCCTCGTGCGAACTGAAGCTTCAAACTCAAACGATTAGACCTGGTGCGATCTGGTTCAAACCATGTGAAGTGAAATAATGTCAACCCGTGCGACCTGATTCAATTCGTGCGAGCTGGATGTTCAGCTCGTGCGAACTGAAGAAGTCGCAGCCCTTGTCACTCAGCAAATGGCTGCTGTGCTTCCAGGCATAGTAACCCAGATCTATCAGTTATACAACAACAACAACAATAACAATAACAATGCTCAGTGTAGTTTCAAGACCTTCAATTCTGCTAAACCTTTGAAGTTTTCTGGGTCTCAAGGAGCAACAGCGCTCCTGCAATGGTTCGAAAGTTTGGAGAGCACATTCAGACATGTGCAATGTCTGAATGAGCGTAAGGTTGAGTTTGCATCCAGTGCATTCGAGAAGCGTGCTCTTACATGGTGGAACGGTGTGATGCGTGATAGGGGTGCCGATGTGGCACTGGCTCAAACTTGGGAAGAGCTTCGAGCTCTTATGATGAAGGAGTTCTGTCCACGTCATGAGCTTAGGGCGTTGGAAAGGGAATTTGACGATCTAAAGCAAGACAGCGGTGAACATCGAGCCTACACTGATCGTTATGAGGAGTTGAGCCTGTTATGTCCTGCCATGGTTACGCCTGTGGAGAAAGCAATTGAAAAGTATATTGATGGTCTTCCTGATCTGGTCCAGGAAATTGTTACTGGTAGCAATCCTACTACCGTCAGACATGCCATTGAATTATCTGCTACCCTGACTGAATCTCAGATAAGGAAAGGTAAGCTTTTCCGAAAGGGCGACCCAAAACCATCTGACAAGACTACACAAGAAGAGCCGAAGGATAAACAGGCCGAGACATCCAAGAAGAAGAAGCGTAAGGCTTCACAAAACTTCGCAATGGTTGCTCAGAACAATCAGGTTGCACTAAACCAGCCAGCACAACCTCGTGCTAGGAAAAATTATGTTGGTACCGCACCTTTGTGCAACAAATGCAACCGTCATCATCTGGGGCAAGAACAGTGTCACAAATGTACCCACTGTGGGCGATTGGGACATTTGATCAATACCTGTCGTTATGCTAACCAAGCTGCTGCCAATCCTGCTGCTGTTCAAGCACGGTTTCCACCTGGGTCGTGTTATAACTGTGGTGACCTTACTCACTACCGTAACAATTGCCCAAGACTTGTTAACGCAAATCCAGCGCGTGGACGAGTGTTTAACATAAACGAGGCAAACACGAACAATGATGCAGCAGTGAACAATTAGTCTTTTGTAATTCCTTGGTTGTTATCTTTTGACGTTTAAGACAATTCGACTGTTATATAAATAAAATTTGTTGTTTCAATTTTATTTTATGAAACTGATGCGATTGTGTGAATGTTTGATACAACCCTGCGATGCCGACACCAAGACAAACTACTCGTGTGGTTCTGTCATTTTTATGATCACTTGTGATCTCCCCAAAAATCTTAAATACTCGTTTCTTTTAAGAAACAAAGCCGAATTCCTATTAAGATCTTCCTATCTTCATAATTAAATTCTTGAAGATGTTTAATGTGCCAAATGGAATTCACGGATTGGATTCCTGGTGTTCTTTAAATACTCATGTGCACAATTAACAAGAAAATTAACAAAATAATAACAAATTGTAAACCAAGATAAACAATTATATGATTATGTGCTTATATGACTTCTTTATGTCTTGTGTTTTTGTGTGATCCGAATTTTCGTTGTCCAAATCCTCGTAGAATCTTCCATATCTTCGTATAAGGGATTCATAGTAGGATATCCAAAGGTACTACCTTAAATTCTTAATGGGCTTCTATGTAATAGTTAAGACCCTTGGATTATAAAGTACTATTCTATAATTGGACCCCTTGAGTGGTCTAGTTAAACAGATTGATTCAAAAATCTGGTTAGGAATATCATGTGATGATATAATTGAAAAGATCCTCTAAGTGGTCTATTTAAGAAGATCGTATGACAGTCTAGTTAAGGAGATCACGTGTTGATCTAGTTAAAAAGATTGTTCGTTGATCTAGTTAAAAAAGATCCTTTGGTGGTCTAGTCAAGTCACTTCATGTTTATTCAATTGATTTTTCCCCTACGCATTATGAAATGAACTGTGCGGACTGTGCAAGGAATTACGTAATTATGGATGCATACATAATTATCGAATTCAGTGCACAGAAACCACAGCAAGTTTTTTCATGTGTTAAGACCTATAGTGATGAGAATAACGAAACGGGAACAATGTAGAAACGGGGCATGGTGGATACGCCGCTGGTACTTCCTATATATAAGTGTTCCTTATTACATTGCGAACGTAGCGTTATTTAAGTTACTAGAATTCCTGGACCTTGACCAATGTCATTTTATCTTACACTCTCCGACTCTGATTTCGAGCACACACAAGTTTCCTCTGATAGTCTTCATAAGAAACGTTTTTCTGTCCGTAGTTCGAAACTCCATGTTTTGTTACTACAAGGACTTCACTTTGACAGTTGACAATTTCACTAAGAATCCAAACATGGCCCAGATTTTTACTTAGGGTTCGAGGGATTCATTCGAAAGCAAAACCATCACAGTTGTCTTCAGAAGTTTCCTCTAAAATTAAATTTCGGGACGAAATTTCCTAAAGTAGGGGAGACTGTGACACCTGTGTCACTTCAACCATCATACAAATACCAAACCAATGAAATATTTTATTTCATACTTGGGATTTGTATAAATATGTGTATCGTTTGCACATATCAATTCTTGTTCGATTTCGAGCTCTGAATCGCTTTCTGGAAGGTTATACGCGAACTAATGCGTAAACGTAATCAGTTTAATGCAACAAACACTCTGGAATAGTGACATGGGCTTAACATACCTTAAATAACCTTTACATAACTTAGAAATAAGTTTTGGAAGGTTTGGTGTGTCGAAATCAAGTTTATTCGCTTACAGGGACTAATTTCGACAAACAGCGAAAGTATGCCGATGCGTACTGTAACGAACATTATGGAACATGATCATAAGTTAAACATGCCCTAAATATCCTTTACATATCTTAGAAATAGGCTTTGAGGTGTTTGGTATGCTAACATAAACATTTTGGTCATTCAGGGACTGAAAGCGTCAAAAAATGCATAAGTTTGCATTTTCGCGCATATTTTACGTTCTGAAAATATCCGGGCATCCAAAAATTTATGTAATCATTAAAATATGTTATTTTAGTGATTGGCATGATAAAATTCCATTCGTCGCGTAATTTGGATCGTTTTTCGCGTCCGTTCGTGTTTTATCGTAATTAACCGAACAACGCAACCGTACGACCAAACGAACCGACATCCGAGATATTTTTGAGCATATTTTAAGTTCCCTATACTTTAACTTCATTTTAGATCCTTGAAATGGGGTTAATGGGGCTTAAACGAGCCAAAAACAACTTTTATGCATTGCAGGGGCCAAATTTGACAACTTCTGAAAGTTTGCTAGGCGGGCCGCGTAGACCTTAGGGTCTGGCTACGTGGGCCGCGAGGACATGCCAGATCAGAAACTCCATTTTCAGCTGTTTGGTCAAATTTCAGGGGCTTTAATGCAATTTTCTCAATACCATTTGCTTGTTTTTGATTATTTTTGGCATTCCCATGGTTTTGAAAACCATGTGCCCAAGTGGAGGGCCAAGATCGAAGCACGGTTTATGAGGAACGATCCTAACGGTTATGGGTTTCCTATAAATACCCACATCCATTTCACTTGTTCTTCACACCTTGATCTGAATTCATTCTCTAAGTTGGAGTTCTTATACTTCATACTTGAGAATTTTCAGATCAAATCTCCATTTCTTGGACCCGTTGTAAGTATTCTTTCATTCTTTTATGCGTTTTAAGCATGAAAGTCAAACTGTGTTTGACTTTCTGCATTGACCAGTTTATGGTCAACACGAAGTTTGTTTGAACTTCGCAATGAGCGTAATCACGATGGTTATAGTCCCTAGTGACTATACCTACTGATTACCGCGTTAATTAGGCGTAGTGACGAGTCATAGTTTCGGTCAAAATACGCATTTATGCGTATTTTGTAACCAAACTATTCTTGGGTATCAAAACCGTTTGTTTTGATATCAAACTTGTTTTCTAACTTCGTTAAACATGTTTTAACATGTTTAGCTCGTCACTTTAGGTTTAGTGCTTATATAGGGTCGTAAGATAAGCGGTCTAAACAACCGCTTAGACTTTCGAACCCGACCCGTTTGGTCGATCATTAGGATCCGACCAAACACATTAGGTGACCATAGTTGTATAGGGAATAACCTTCCGAGGTTATACCTTATGGTCACTTCGTTTAGGTAGTTGTATGATAGGTAGTTTATATGCCTTAGGAAAATGACCAAAATGCCCTTTTTGCGCATAAATTCATTTTAAGCATATGTAACCTAAATTTTGACATCTAAACTGATTAGGAAACATTATTAGACTTGTTAAGGCATATAATACTAGTCATAGGACTAGTTAGGCGGTCCGAATGCGTTTTACGCGAACGACTCGTTAAAGTAGCGTAAGCTATCTAAACGAGTCGTAATGAGTCGTAAGCACTTAGGTTAGGTTTCGATTTAGTATGTAGGCTTTGTTAAACCATATCACATGAGTTCCAATACTCATTTGGTTTACGAATCCTCATCCTATCCGATCTCCCGATTTAGGTCCGGTTATTAATGTATTTACCTATATTAGGTGTCGTTTGATTTCCGTAACCCCTCTAGCTTTGCTTGGTTGTTATTCAAGACTTCTAAGCACTCTCAAGTGAGTACATAGTCCCCTCTTTTACTGTTTTCAATGTTTTGGGGTGAAACATGTGTACCTATTTGTTATGTTCATGATTTCAAAGTATAAATTGATTTTACATGTTAGTACTTATCTTTTGACAAACTGAATAATTATTTATGGTTTAAATACTAATTTTTTAAAGATTATAAAATTAATTATTGGATTGTACTTATTTTATACATTCACCAGACCGATTGGTAGTATGATATAGTGCTATAGGATTAGACACCCCATTCTTGTTGTATGGAATGTCAGAAACCGATTTTTTTTATCCAAATAGATATTGCCTTTGTGGTATTTCTATAGTCTCAAATGGTGTAGTTTGATAGACTAAGGTTTGAATGAATTCTAAATCACATTTTTTGTATATTTTGTTATATTTCCAAGGTATAGTTTGATATGCTCTCATATGTGATATTGTACAAAACAACATGTATTTTGTTAATTACTAAAACATAGTTAATATGTTATTTACAAAACCAAAAACATAGTTTAATATGTTATGTACAAAACCAAAGAATAGCTTAATATGTTATTTATTAAACCAAAGTATACTTTTGATATACTACTGAAAACTATTATTTTGACAACTAAAGTATATTTAATATACTATCTGTTTAACTATTTTTGGAACTAAAATATATTTTTAATATATTACTTATTCGACTATCTTAAAACCAAAGTTTATTTTTATATATATACTACAAACCTTTTATCAAAACATTGTTTTACAAACAACATATTTTATACAAACTCAGTTTTACTTAGTTATTTATTTATGCACCTTTCTTTTATATCATCTGATTTCTTATTACTTGTTATATGATTTATAAAAGAAAACATTTTTAAGTTCATGACTATTTTTGTTAAAACATTCTTTTAAACTTATAAGTCATGAATCTTATTATAATAAAACCTATATATCTCACATGCATTTTTATGTTGACGTACCTATTTTTACACATGTTTCAGGTGCTGCTATGTGATGATTGTTGATACATGCTATACATAGGATGGACTCGTGCCTTAGCGACTTTAAAACTTGAAAGACAATATTTGTATTTATTTGATTTGTAATAAAACAATGAGTTCAATAATGCAATAAAACAAAACTATTTGATCCATGGTTGTGAAACAATGATTCTGTTACAACACTCCCCGACGTTTCCGCCACGATTTGTTGTTTTACGTGGTCGGGGTGTGACACAACTACTGGTGGAAGCAGGGTGTAATAAGAAACCCATATCCTTACGGACACCCCATACCTCGATACGCTGACCCAGAACCAGTACCATTACCACCGATGAGTGAAGAAAATATGCAGGAACTTCGCCAATGGGGTGATGAGTTAGTTAAAGAAGGAGATAGAATTCGTCAAATAGGAGAAAAGCTTATGTGGAAACATGTTGAGCGTGATATAATGATTGGATACATGATACCTAGGATAATACCTAAATAATTGTGTAATTTTGTATTTTGATAAAAAAAATAGATATCGATGCATAGCTATTAGTGTGTTTAATTTCTAGTTATAGTTTGTAATAGATGCATATATATATATATATGAAAAAGAGTAAAAGTCGCAATGTTCGACAATTTTGATCAATCTGTTTGTGTGATGATGTGTGTAAAATGCAACATATAAATCACATCAAAGGAGGCATAAAACTAACCCTTTTTTAGTACTAATGTTGGAAAAAGTGTGCTTTTGTCTTCCTTTTGTATTTTCAGGACTAAATGAGCGTAAATGAACAAAAGAAGCAAATATGCAGCAAAAGCTAACATAATTACAAGAAAAGGAATAAACGTGCCATGCCCGACCCCTAGACAACATCTTCCCAAGCAAACAGAAGGCTGAAGACGCCCCGTGCCTAGCGGACACGGGGGTGTGCTCAGGTGTCTGCAGAAAAGACAAAGCTATAGAAGCTTCTATTTCCCAACACGGGGGGCGTGCCCAGCTCAACACGGTCGTGGTCAACGCTAAGATTCGCATAATCCAAGCAAATCTTGATAGTACAGATACGCTTCTGCACACGGGGCCGTGCCCAGCGGACACGGGGGCGTGTGGAGCTAATGCAGAAAAATTGCAATTAATGAAGAAAGAGAAAGTGGATGGACACGGGGTGAAGACAAGCATCCTTGGCAAACCACCTCTCTCACACTTCACCCACACTCCACCACCATCACAACCCACATCCACCACCATCATCCGTCATCCATCTTAGAGTGTGTGTAGTAGTCTCGGGATCCAAGATTGATAGTAAGAGTTCTTGATAATCAAAGGCCATGTTTTCCTAAGTCTCTTACATCACTTGGTGAAGACAAGCATTTAGTGTACTACTTTTGTTTTTTTATCTTTTCGCACTTTTTAATTGGTTTTGTATTAATGACTTTAATAACTAGTTTCTTATGTTGAAGGTGAAACTTCCTTATCATTTGTCCGTGGTGTCTTGGCGTTATTTTACTATCTATATAAAATAAAAGATGTACACCATTCATATCTCTACGGTCTATATAGAGATATGTTGGCTACCTAGTCGGGGGTTAAGGGAATGGTTTGGCAAGGTTCTTGCCTTGTTCAGTGTATAGATCCTGCAAGGACCTAGGTCAAGCTTACTAGGACCTCCTTCAATACCCACTGGTATTGGATGGCAGGGGTGCGAATAGCTTGATCCCCTCATATGTAAACTACTATTAATACATTAACGCGGCTACTTGGGATTGTATCCCTGCTGACTCAAACCACTTAGCCGAGGGGAACGTCGCCTTCAAAAGAGGGGCCTACCACATTACGCATTAATAACTTAATTAATTATCTTTCAATATTCCGACCATTTAGGATTGTATCCTTGCTGACTCAAACTACTGGGTTGAGGGTAACGTCACCTTCAAAAGAGGGGCCTACTACTATAACTAAGATAATCTCTTAAAAAGTGCAAAAGTATGGAAAACATCAAAGGTTACACTAAAGGCGAGTCGGATCCAAGTGATTCATCTTGTCTATCTGTTTTTTGTTTTATTTTTATTTTTCAGCATTTTTAGTTTTATTTCCATATTTAAACCTTTTTCTAAATTTTTTATTTGATTAGACGTTGAGGATAAACCGGTACTAAAAGCTCTTGTGTCCTTGGACGACCTCGGTATCTTACCAACGCTATACTACGCTCACGATTGGTGCCCTTGCCCATATGTGTGTTTAGTGTTAGTAAAATATCGTATTTTATAAATTTAAAACTTGACTAAGGTGTTAAAAAGGGCTTAAAATATACATAAAAATTATATAACGCTACACACGCATCAAGTTTTTGGCGCCGTTGCCGGGGACACAAGGATTTTAAGAAAGCTTAAAATCGACGGCCTAATCAGTTTTTCCAAACCTTTTAAAACCGCGCGCATTTTTCTGCATTTTAGTTAGTTTTTTCATTTACAGTAGACTGAACACGGGGCCGTGCTCACTTAACACGGGGCCGTGCTGCACATTTTTTTCAAAACACCCAGATACAGAGTCTGAACACAGGGTCGTGCTCACTGAACACGCCCCCGTGCTGCACAAAACCAGTCACTTTTATTAAAATGCCCAGATACAGAATTTGAACACGGGTCGTGCTCGCTCACTGAACACGGGGCCGTGTCCAGCCTCTGCATCTGTTTTTATTTTTGTTTTCTGGTCCCGAGACTCTCTTGTGGTCTGCTGAGTGATTCTTATGGATCAATACTCAGGAGATTACAACTACCACTATGAGGAGGATGATTATAGGGAAGACAATTGCACCATTTGTGGTAACCCTCATTCGGTACAATATTGTGATCTTTTTCAACCATCCACTTCATACAGCCACTATGAGGAGCCCAGGTACGAGCCATCAACTTCATACACACCCTATGAAGACCCAAGGTATGAACCTTCTCCCTCATACTCATATTTTGATGAACCAAGATATGAGCCTCCATACTCATACTTTGAGGAACCAAGATATGAGGATCCACCTTCATATGCTTACTATGAGGAACCATGGAGTGAACAACCCACCTCATATGAGTATTATGAAGAACAAAGTTATGCCCCTTATCCATCATATACTTACAATGAGGAACAATGGTATGAACCATCTACCTCATATGAGTATCATGAGGAACCAAGGATCGAACTTCCGAATTCAAGATTTGAAGATCCTTATTCTATCACACCCATAGCCGATAAGATAATAGAACACCTTAAAACTATCGAGCGCTATATAAAAGAAGCCCGCGCAAGGGAAGAGGAATCCCGCGCAAGGGAAGAATTAACTTGTAATAAAGAAGAGATAGTTGAAAGGGTAAAAGTGGAAGAAAAAGTAAGTGAAAAGCCGACACATGAGTTAAACAACGAAAAAGGTGAGTCCGACAACGTTAAAATTCAAGAAGAGTATAATTTTAAAGAAATTAATCTCTTGACACCTTCTTTCGAAAATCATTGTTTAGTACCCACTCATGCTAAGTTTTTAAAAGAGTTAAACACTAACACTAAAATTGACGAAACGGTAAGCATTAAGTTAACAAATGATCAAACCACACTAATAAAAGAAGATCCATTTGAAATTAACATTACACCGGTTCCATGTTTTTTTCAAAACTCCTTTATTAGTAATATTACAATTGATAAAGATCTTTGTGTTAATATAATGCCAAACTACATTTTCGAAAAATTAAGTATTGGTGATTTTTCTCCACTTCAAATACCTATTTTTCTATCTAATCAGAAAACAATAAAATCAATTGGGATAGTTGAGGATGTGTTGGTCCAAACCAATCAAATGGTAATCCCAACCGACTTCGTCATCCTTGATGACGCTCCACTAGTGTTGGGACGACCTTTTGTAAAGACCCGCGAAGCTTTGAAAAATCGGAAGTATAATGTCACACCCCGACCACGTAGAACATACAAAACGTGGCGGAAACGTCGGGGAGTGTTGTAACAGAATTAATTGTTTCAAATCCATGGCAATTGAAGTTTCGTTTTATTAATCAAACATGAAAGTTTACATTGTTTTAAACTAGAACCAAAGAGTACATAACATAAATTAACTAGTTCTTGTCTCGTTTTAAGTCACTAAGGCACAGGTCCGCCTAAGTATGTCTTGATAAGTCCTATGCATCATCTCCTGAAAACACATGTGAAAATAGGTACGTCAGCATAAAAATGCCTGTGAGATACATAGGTTTTGTGAAAACAGAATTCATGACTTATGTTTGAGAAAATGTTTAGTCATGAACCTTGTAATTTGCTTTGTCTTGTAAATCATTTGAAAAACGATAAGATCAGATGATATGTATAAATAAGAGAATAATGTATGGTTAAATGAATAACCAAGAAAAATGAGTTTGTATAAGATAAGTTGTTTGTAAATCAATGTCTTGTGAAAAGTATGTTATTTGTATAAAATGTTATATGTCTCAAATTGAAATGATTCAAATAACGCTACAATATGTGATACCATACAAACACTTATATATAGGAAGTACCAGCGGCGTATCCACCGTGCTTGTATCATATTACATACGCCTCATTACTTAAATCACTTACTCAAACCAAACCACCAAGATGTAATGTTTAACAATTGTAGAAATGTTTATGTATAGTCAATGTCTATTGTCAAATGTAAATCATGTCAACAGATACAACTGGTTCACATGGTTCAATAGTTACAAACGGTTCATATAATCAAAGGGTTACGACGGTTCACATAGTAAAATGGTTACAACGGTTCAAAATGTAGTATAATGTGTTCATATGCTGGATGAGCATATGCAACAGAAATGCAATGTAAAACAATGTACTAAGTATGCACGTAATGGACATACATAGCATAAGTGTAATGTAAAACAATGTACTAAGTATGCACACAATGGGCGTACATAGCATGAAATGTATTGTAAAGTGATGTACTAAGTATGTACACTATGGGCATACATAGCATAAAATGTATTGTAAAGTGATGTACTAAGCATGCACACAATGGGCATACATAGCATAAAATGTATTGAAATCATGTACTATAAATGTACTAATAAACATAGCAAGTATATGATGTGAAAACAGGAAAGCATGAAAGTAACAAGTAGGCACATGTGTTTCACCCCAAAACAGTTTGGAAAGAACAGTAAAAGAGGGGTCTATGTACTCACTTGATATTTCTTAGTAGTCCTTAAGTAACAACCAAACAATGCTAGAGATCACGGATATCAAACGGCACCTAATATAGGTAACTACATTAATAAACCGGACCTAAATCGGAAGATCGGATAGAATGTGATTTAGACTCGACAAGTTTGAAGACTTGTTTAATATGGGTATTTCATACACATTCTGGATTTCTAGATAAAACCGATAAGGTTTGACCCGCTTCGGCTAATTTATGTAAACTAGTTATATAAACCGAACCGAACGCGTAATAAGCGTAACGGGTATCCGTAAGAGCCATATACAGGTTTCCTAAGTTAATATGCTTCAAATATGTTGTGACATCAGTAATATGTCTTTTATTATGCCCGAAACGTATTTAAACACAAACTATGCCCCGTAGGGGCATTTTGGTAATTTCACATAAGCCGTGAATCTCAAAACTGAAGTCTGAGTTAAACAACTTTTGCTTACTGTTAAAATATTATAATTTACCTAAAATATCAGTAGGTATCAACCCTTGTATGTTTAAAATAGATTTAGTACATACTATGCGTTAATAACACTTAAAAAGGCGATTAAGAAGCCGTTTCTGGGTTCTATAGATAAGGCTGATATTTTTATTATTCTAGAAGACTTAAAATAATATATTTATCATTTAAGATCAGTAGCAAAAGGTTTGGAGTCATTTAGATATGTAAAACTCATTTTATATCCCGTAAGGGCAAAACCGACAATTACCGGATTAAGCATACGACTATAAGTTATGCTCAGCCTAAAATTAATTAAAAATCTTCAAAAATCCCAAAATAATATATTACATCAGTGGGTAATAAGTTTGATATCAAAAAGTAGGCTTAACTAGGCTATATGCTAATTATGCCATTTAATTAACATAAAGCTTTCATTTTGCGCTAATGAGCATAACTCTCAATCTACACCACCAATTGATCTCAAATTTTGGATACAAGTTTATATATCAGTAACAAAGGTTTCTACTCTTTTACATTTTCAAAAATTACGTTTTAAGGTAAAAAGGGCATAATGGTCAACATATGAGCAATTAACGGAAACATGCATATTAATTGGATAACTAATGAACCAAGGTGTATAATCATAGAGGGTTATACTAGTATGTAACCTAGTCCAATTAAAGCTCTGAGGCATTTCTAAAACATGCCTAAACGGGTCAGAACTGAAAGTCAAAGCAAAAGTCAAACTATGCGACTTTCGGTTCCGAACCGGGTCTAAACAGGAAATTGTCGGGTTGAACATGTTTGGACATGTTCTTACACTAATTACCAAGTTATAATAATGATCAAACAGGTTGTATATGTTCTACATTGCTAATTATGCATAAATTAGAATTTAAGTATCCTGTTGACTTTTTATTAGCAAGTTTGACCCGACTTTTGACCTAGTTAGAGTGGGAATCAGGGGGAACCCTTTTAAGGGTTTATTACCCACATAATTACCAACTTATAACTACTTTTGATTCGACTAATCACTGGACCATTAGTGATTAATCTTAAAGTCAACCGTTAATTACGACGGTTTGACTTTTAAGCTAAAACTAAGTAAAAACTTAACTAAGAAAGGTTAAGCAAACTTACAAGAGTCCTATGAACGACCAGAGATCACTTGAGAGAAGTCTTGAGCTCCAGAAGTGATCAGGAATACAAGAATGAAGGTGTGAAGAACTTGTTGCACAACATGGCCTTTTATAGTGATTAACTCACCATAGATTGTTGACATCTAAGTCTACAACTGACCACAATTCATCAACAAGTGTCCCTAAGTGTCTAGGAGTCGTTTAGGGGCCATCCAAGATGAGGAAAATCGTTTAAAGGTTGAATATGCGCGAAAACAGGCAGCTGTCAAATGTTTCTGCATCTGATGATCTGACGCGGCCCGCGTAAAGTCAGGTTAACCTTTACGTGGCCCGCCTCAGTCTTGTAATCAGGCAAAAACGTTTTCTAGTTGTTGCATCTCGTCTCTTGGCCCTTCCGAAAGGTCAACTAACTTATTTCTTGCAATTTGAACCCCCTAATTTGACATATAAGGGCTTCAAGATATTTACCCACTTTGTTAAGTCCTCGGTTAACTTTATTGTTACCCGAAAGGTCCTAAACTTCTACGTTGACGCTTTAACCCCTTGAACACGGATTTGATCATAACTTTCTCGTACGATAACGAAACTTTATGAAATTTATATCGTGCATTCTAGTGAGCATAATTAACCGTTACAAAGCTTCGGGTTTGTCAAGTTTAGTCCCTGTAGGCGAATTAACTTGTTTTTGCCATACCAAAGCCTTCAAAACTTATTTCTAAGTTATGTAAAGGTTATTTAAGGTATGTTAAGCCTATTTCACTATTCCGGAGTGTTCGTTGCATTAAACTGGTTATATTTACGCATCAGTGCGTGTATAACCTTCCAGAAAGCGATTTAGAGCCTGAAATTGAACAAGAATCGATATGTGCAAAAGATACACATATTTATACAGATCCCAAGTATGAAATACAATATTTCATTGGCTTGGCATTTGTTTGATGGTCGCAGTGACCCAGGTGTCACAGTCTCCCCTACTTTAGGAAATTTCGTCCCGAAATTTATTCATAGGAGTCCAACTGTGACTTTGTGTCAAGTAACCACCAGATATACAAGGCATAATCTTGTCATTTCCTTAACGGACAATCTTCAGAAATGAAAATGAACAAACGGAGTCATTTTCAACGGGTGCTTCCTCATAAACGGAAATGAAAAAGGATAGTCAAACGGATATTCATTTCCTCAACGGACAAATCTTCAGAAACGAAAATGAACAAACGGAGTCATTTTTAACGGGTGCTTCCTCAGAAACGGAAATGAAAAAGGATAGTCAAACAGATATTCATTTCCTCAACGGACAAATCTTCAGAAACGAAAATGAACAAACGGAGTCATTTTCAACGGGTTCTTCCTCATAAACGGAAATGAAAAAGGATAGTCAAACGGATATTCATTTCCTCAACGGACAAATCTTCAGAAACGAAAATGAAGAAACGGAGTCATTTTCAACAGGTGCTTCCTCAGAAACGGAAATGAATAGGGCTAATTCTAGACACATGACAAAACTCGCTGTGGTTTCTGTGCACTAAATTCCATAATTATGTATGCATCCATAATTACGTAATTCCTTGCACAGTCCGCACAGTTTGTCTTGTAATGTTTAGGGGAAGAAAATCAAACCTGTGATGAGGGTGACTAGACTACCATAGGGTCCTTTTAATTAGATCGACAAATGATCCTTTTAATTAGGCCACCAAGGAGTCCTTTCAGCTATATCATCACATGATGTTCCTAACCAGATTTTTGGATCAATCTGTTTAACTAGACCACTCAAGGGGTCTAATTATGGAGTAGTACTTTATAACCCAAGGGACTTAACTACAACGTAGAAGTCCATTAAGGATTTTAGATAACAAAAACTTGGATTACACCAAAAACATAAAAGGGAACACATAAGCACATAATCACATAGTTGCTTAACTCAGTTATTAATTTGTTATTAACTTGTTAGTGATTGAATATGGATATTCAAAGTACACCAGGGAACTAGTCGCTGGACTTCAATGTCCTCTAGGATCTATCTGAAAAGATAGGATGATCTCCCAAACTTCGATTTTGTTTTTAAGGAAACGTAATATTCGAATTAAGGAACACAACAATTTTAGGATTTACGGAAATATCCTTAAGTACCCTTATTAAGGATTTATAGTGGTACTTTGGGTATTCGTCTTGTGTTGTAACTTGCGCCTTGTACTTCGTTTCCTTAGAATAAACGGGTATTTAGGAATTTCATGGAAACGCAAGAGATCATAAGATGGAAAAATTTTGGGGGTAGTTTGCTTTACAAGGAATACGATTCCTTGATTGTCGGTATTGTAAGAGATATGTTGTTTATACATGCAACCACATAAATACATTGCAATGTAAATAAAAGATTTATTTATAAACAATGATAACAACTGTTTCTTAGACCTTGACAACAAAAGAAAATAATACATAAGACGTGATTATTTCTAAACGATGTTGTCTTCTAGTCAGTCAGATGCTCATCCCTGTGCTGGATTTGCATTAGCAAGCTTTGGGCAATTTCTTCGGAAATGACCCATCTCGCCACAGTTGAAGCAAGAACCTGGTAGAAAACGACCTTGAGCAGGATTGTTGCCAGCTTGGTTTGGTGCAGCTGCAGCTGGGCAGACTCTTGCTGTATGGCCTATAAGTCCACAAGTTTGGCATTTGCGGCACTTTACATTGGCATGATGATGGAGGCTACATTGGTTGCACAAGGGTGCAGTTCCATTGTATGGCTTCCTAGCAGGGGGTTGAGCTGGTTGGTTGGGGATGGCTTGATCATTGTGAGTAACCATGGCGAAGTTCTGAGAAGCCTTTCGCTTCTTTGACTTCTTAGGGGATCCAGTCTGTTCATCCATGGTCTTTGATTCCTCTATTGGGTTCGATTCCTCGACCGGTTTCTTGTTACCTTTTCGGAAAAGTTTACCTTTCCTGATCTTTGATTCAGTCAAGGTTGCAGATAGCTCAATGGCCTGTCTAACTGTAGTAGGGTTGCTACCAGTCACAATGTCTTGTATTGAGTCAGGGAGGCCATCAATGTACTTTTCGATTGCCTTATCCAAAGGCGTGACCATGTTTGGGCATAACAGACTTAACTCCTCATAACGGTCCGTGTAGGCTCGATGCTCACCGCTCTCTTGCGTAAGATCATCAAATTCCCTTTCCAAGGCCCTGATCTCGTGACGAGGACAGAATTCCTTCATCATAAGGCCCTAAGTTCAGCCCATGTCTGTGTTAGAGCAACTTCTGCACCACGATCCCTCATAACCTCGTTCCACCACGTAAGGGCCCTCTTCTGGAACACACTAGAAGAAAACTCGACCTTGCGATTGACAGGACACTGCACGTGGCGGAAAGTATTCTTAATGCTCTCGAACCATTGAAGAAGCCCAGTCGCTACCTCAGAACCACTAAACTTGAGTGGTTTAGCCGATTTAAAACTCTTGAAATTGCATGGACCATTGTTGTTGTTGTTGGCTTGGTTCCATTGAGCAAAGAGGTTTGGGAATTGAGCAGCCATTTGCTGCGCAATGATTTCTGCCAGTTCGGCAGTCGCTATCTGGTTTTCGCGTCGAGGAGGCATTCTAAAAGAGAAATAAGAAAGAAAACAAATGAAATGGCATTGGGTAAGAATAGGATGTTACAATTACCGACCATAATCATGGTTGATGGTCATTTGTTTGAACCACGAAGCAAACAAACAACACAAAGGCTGAATCAAAGCAAATAGATCCTCATAGTGTATCGCGAAGACATGCTCGCCTATAAGTGGACACTCACCCCAAGAGTTCCCAGGTAAGAGTGACTGGTCCGATTATGTGGATTTGTACGAACACTCTAGCCTTAGACAGAAAACCCAGGGTACAGGCATTCACTCTTCCAGTTTGCACGTGTTCACACTATTTAGGACCTAAAACTTCGACGAGAGTTTTGAAAATTCAAAGGGTCTCGAAACCTTATAACAGAGGGTTCAAAACCTAGTAATCAATCATCCTAGAACAGATGATTAGTTTTAAAAGCGGTTTTGAAATTTATGTTCTTGTTGTGGTCGTCGCCTAAGGATAGGTGACGGTATTGTTTTATGACTAAACGCAAGTAAACTCGCGTTAGGGTCCTAGGAAGGTTATAGACTAGGTCAAAGTATTACTAATAACCTAATTCCCTATAACCATTGGCTCTGATACCAACTTTTCTATCACACCCCGACCACGTAGAACATACAAAATGTGGCGGAAACGTCGGGGAGTGTTGTAACAGAATTAATTGTTTCAAATCCATGGCAATTGAAGTTTCGTTTTATTAATAAAACATGAAAGTTTACATTGTTTTAAACTAGAACCAAAGAGTACATAACATAAATTAACTAGTTCTTGTCTCGTTTTAAGTCACTAAGGCACAGGTCCGCTTAAGTATGTCTTGATAAGTCCTATGCATCATCTCCTGAAAACACATGTGAAAATAGGTACGTCAACATAAAAATTCCTGTGAGATACATAGGTTTTGTGAAAACAGAATTCATGACTTATGTTTGAGAAAATGTTTAGTCATGAACCTTGTAATTTGCTTTGTCTTGTAAATCATTTGAAAAACGATAAGATCAGATGATATGTATAAATAAGAGAATAATGTATGGTTAAATGGATAACCAAGAAAAATGAGTTTGTATAAGATAAGTTGTTTGTAAATCAATGTCTTGTGAAAAGTATGTTATTTGTATAAAATGTTATATGTCTCAAATTGAAATGATTCAAATAACGCTACAATATGTGATACCATACAAACACTTATATATAGGAAGTACCAGCGGCGTATCCACCGTGCTTGTATCATATTACATACGCCTCGTTACTTAAATCACTTACTCAAACCAAACCACCAAGATGTAATGTTTAACAATTGTAGAAATGTTTATGTATAGTCAATGTCTATTGTCAAATGTAAATCATGTCAACAGATACAACTGGTTCACACGGTTCAATAGTTACAAACGGTTCATATAATCAAAGGGTTACGACGGTTCACATAGTCAAATGGTTACAACGGTTCAAAATGTAGTATAATGTGTTCATATGCTGGATGAGCATATGCAACAGAAATGCAATGTAAAACAATGTACTAAGTATGCACGTAATGGACATACATAGCATAAGTGTAATGTAAAACAATGTACTAAGTATGCACACAATGGGCGTACATAGCATGAAATGTATTGTAAAGTGATGTACTAAGTATGCACACAATGGGCATACATAGCATAAAATGTATTGTAAAGTGATGTACTAAGCATGCACACAATGGGCATACATAGCATAAAATGTATTGAAATCATGTACTATAAATGTACTAATAAACATAACAAGTATATGATGTGAAAACAGGAAAGCATGAAAGTAACAAGTAGGCACCTGTGTTTCACCCCAAAACAGTTTGGAAAGAACAGTAAAAGAGGGGTCTATGTACTCACTTGATATTGCTTAGTAGTCCTTGAGTAACAACCAAACAATGCTAGAGATCACGGATATCAAACGGCACCTAATATAGGTAACTACATTAATAAACCGGACCTAAATCGGAAGATCGGATAGAATGTGATTTAGACCCGACAAGTTTGAAGACTTGTTTAATATGGGTATTTCATACACATTCTGGATTTCTAGATAAAACCGATAAGGTTTGACCCGCTTCGGCTAATTTATGTAAACTAGTTATATAAACCGAACCGAACGCGTAATAAGCGTAAAGGGTATCCGTAAGAGCCATATACAGGTTTCCTAAGTTAATATGCTTCAAATATATTATGACATCAGTAAGATGTCTTTTATTATGCCCGAAACGTATTTAAACACAAACTATGCCCCGTAGGGGCATTTTGGTAATTTCACATAAGCCGTGAATCTCAAAACTGAAGTCTGAGTTAAACAACTTTTGCTTACTGTTAAAATATTATAATTTACCTAAAATATCAGTAGGTATCAACCCTTGTATGTTTAAAATAGTTTTAGTACATACTATGCGTTAATAACGCTTAAAAAGGCGATTAAGAAGCCGTTTCCGGGTTCTATATATAAGGCTGATATTTTTATTATTCCAGAAGGCTTATAATAATTTATTTATCATTTAAGATCAGTAGCAAAAGGTTTGGATTCGTTTAGATATGTAAAACTCATTTTATAGCCCGTAAGGGCAAAACCGACAATTACCAGATTAAGCCTACGACTATAAGTTATGCTCAGCCTAAAATTAATTAAAAATTTTCAAAAATCCCAAAATAATATATTACATCAGTAGGTAATAAGTTTGATATCAAAAAGTAGGCTTAACTAGGCTATATGCTAATTACGCCATTTAATTAACATAAAGCTTTCATTTTGCGCTAATGAGCATAACTCTCAATCTACAATCTCAAATTTTGGATACAAGTTTATATATCAGTAACAAAGGTTTCTACTCTTTTACATTTTCAAAAATCACGTTTTAAGGTAAAAAGGGCATAATGGTCAACATATGAGCAATTAACGGAAACATGCATATTAATTGGATAACTAATGAACCAATGTGTATAATCACAGAGGGTTATACTAGTATGTAACCTAGTCCAATTAAAGCTCTGAGGCATTTCTAAAACATGCCTAAACGGGTCAGAACTGAAAGTCAAAGCAAAAGTCAAACTATGCGACTTTCGGTTCAGAACCGGGTCTAAACAGGAAATTGTCGGGTTGAACATGTTTGGACATGTTCTTACACTAATTACCAAGTTATAATAATGATCAAACAGGTTGTATATGTTCTACATTGCTAATTATGCATAAATTAGAATTTAAGTATCCTGTTGACTTTTTATTAGCAAGTTTGACCCGACTTTTGACCTAGTTAGAGTGGGAATCAGGGGGAACCCTTTTAAGGGTTTATTACCCACATAATTACCAACTTATAACTACTTTTGATTCGACTAATCACTGGACCATTAGTGATTAATCTTAAAGTCAACCGTTAATTACGACGGTTTGACTTTTAAGCTAAAACTAAGTAAAAACTTAACTAAGAAAGGTTAAGCAAACTTACAAGAGTCCTATGAACGACCAGAGATCACTTGAGAGAAGTCTTGAGCTCCAGAAGTGATCAGGAATACAAGAATGAAGGTGTGAAGAACTTGTTGGACAACATGGCCTTTTATAGTGATTAACTCACCATAGATTGTTGACATCTAAGTCTACAACTGACCACAATTCATCAACAAGTGTCCCTAAGTGTCTAGGAGTCGTTTAGGGGCCATCCAAGATGAGGAAAATCGTTTAAAGGTCGAATATGCATGAAAACAGGCAGCTGTCAAATGTTTCTGCATCTGATGGTCTGACGCGGCCCGCGTAAAGTCAGGTTAACCTTTACGCGGCCCGCCTCAGTCTTGTAATCAGGCAAAAACGTTTTCTAGTTGTTGCATCTCGTCTCTTGGCCCTTCCGAAAGGTCAACTAACTTATTTCTTGCAATTTGAACCCCCTAATTTGACATATAAGGGCTTCAAGATATTTACCCACTTTGTTAAGTCCTCGGTTAACTTTATTGTTACCCGAAAGGTCCTAAACTTCTACGTTGACGCTTTAACCCCTTGTACACGGATTTGATCATAACTTTCTCGTACGATAACGAAACTTTATGAAATTTATATCGTGCATTCTAGTGAGCATAATTAACCATTACAAAGCTTCGGGTTTCTCAAGTTTAGTCCCTGTAGGCGAATTAACTTGTTTTTGCCATACCAAAGCCTTCAAAACTTATTTCTAAGTTATGTAAAGGTTATTTAAGGTATGTTAAGCCTATTTCACTATTCCGGAGTGTTCGTTGCATTAAACTGGTTATATTTACGCATCAGTGCATGTATAACCTTCCAGAAAGCGATTTAGAGCCTGAAATTGAACAAGAATCGATATGTGCAAAAGATACACATATTTATACAGATCCCAAGTATGAAATACAATATTTCATTGGCTTGGCATTTGTTTGATGGTCGCAGTGACCCAGGTGTCACATATAACAATCTACCCATTCAATTAGGGGCATTGAAAAAAAGTGTCGATCTTGAGCGTTCAATGAAATATCCATTCGGCAATAATGACCCCCCTAATTGAAGATGAAGATGAACCACCCGATACAAGAGAAGAAATTGACCACTTTGTTGAAGAAGAGGTCGCCATAGAACAAGCCTTTGTGGTTCTTGACCGAAATGAGCAACCAAATAAGGAGTCTCCTAAAGACCCACCTCTTGAGCTCAAAGAACTTCCAAAAGGTTTGGAATATGCTTTTCTTGAAAAAGATGGTAAATTACCTGTAATTATTTCGTCAAAATTAACTAGGGTAGAAAAAGAAAAATTAATCACGCTTTTGAAAAAACACAAAAACGCGATCGCTTGGAAGCTTGTATATATTAAAGGAATAAGTCCTTCCATGTGCACGCGCAAAATTTTAATGAATGATGACTACAAATCGGTAATACAACCACAACGTAGAGTAAATCCAAACGTCCAAGAAGTGGTTAAAAATGAAGTCATCAAATTACTTGACGCCAGACTCGTTTACCCAATCCCCGATAGTCCTTGGGTAAGTCCCGTCCAAGTAGTTCCTAAGAAAGGAGGTATGACGGTAGTAACTAACGAGAAAAATGAATTAATACCAACAAGAACCGTCACAGGATGGAGAGTATGTATAGATTATCTTCGATTAAATGAGGCAACAAGGAAATATCATTTTCCTTTACCTTTTATTGATCAAATGTTAGAAAGATTATCCGGTCACAAATTTTATTGTTTCTTAGATGGTTTTTCAGGTTACTTTCAAATACCGATAGCACCCGAAGACCAAGAAAAGACAACATTCACATGTCCCTACGGAACTTTTGCTTATCGACGCATGCCTTTTGGTCTATGTAACGCCCCCGCAACCTTTCAACGTTGCATGGTGGCCATCTTCCATGACATGATAGAAAAGACAATGGAAGTCTTCATGGACGACTTTTCTATCTTTGGAGATTCATACGACCAGTGCCTCGATAACCTTGAACGAATGCTATCCTGATGTAAGGAAACTAACCTCGCCCTCAACTGGGAAAATGTCATTTCATGGTAACGGAGGGAATAGTACTCGGTCATAAAATCTCAAGCGAAGGAATGGAGGTTGATCGAGCAAAAATATACACTATTTCTCGATTACCACCCCCGTCCTCCTTTAGAGCTATCAGAAGTTTCCTTGGGCATGCCGGATTTTATAGGCGATTTATCAAAGACTTTTCAAAAATCTCAAGACCTCTAACAAAATTACTTGAAAAAGATGCCCCTTTCATCTTTGACAAGGATTGCAACCAAGCATTTCTAGCACTAAAGGAAATGCTAGTCAATGCACCTATCATGATAGCACCTGATTGGAAATTACCCTTCGAAATCATGTGTGATGCAAGTGACTTTGCAGTTGGAGTCGTCTTGGGACAACGAAAGGATAAGCATTTTCACCCAATTTATTACGCTAGTAAAACACTTAATGATACACAAGAAAATTATACAACAAAAGAAAAAGAATTACTAGCTGTGCTATTTGCTTTTGATAAATTTCGTTCTTATCTTGTTCTTTCTAAAACGATAGTTTATACAGACCATGCAGCCATTCGATATCTCTTTAAGAAATAGGATGCTAAACCACGTTTGATTCGGTGGATTCTACTCCTCCAAGAATTGACATTGAAATAAAAGAAAAAAAAGGAGAAGAAAACACCGCGGCAGATCATCTTTCACGCTTGGAAGACCCAGCTTTGGAGGCAACTAGGGACGAGCTCATCAATGAAAAATTCCCAACGGAGTCCCTTGAAATGGTGGAATACCAAGAAGAGTCGTGGAACATCGACTACGCTAACTACTTAGCTAGCGGTATAGTCGCAAAAGGGTGGCCACATCATCAAAGAAAAAAATTCTTTGCCGATGTAAAGCATTATTTTTGGGAAGATCCTTATCTTTTCAAAATGTGTGCCGACCAACTCATCTGTCGATGCGTACATGGTAATGAAGCAAGGAGAATTCTCCGCCATTGTCATGAAGGTCCATACGGAGGACATCATGGTGCCGCTAGTACCGCACGAAAGGTATTTGATTCAGAATTTTATTGGCCAACCATTTACAAGGACGCCCAAAGTCTTGTCAATACATGTGACGCTTGCCAAAGATCAGGTAATATTTCTTCCAAAAACGAAATGCCACAAAATGGTATTCTTGTTTGTGAAATTTTTGATATGTGGGGACTCGACTTTATGGGACTTTTCCCACCGTCAAAAGGAAACAAATATATACTTGTGGCAGTAGATTACTTGTCTAAATGGGCCGAGGCCGAGGCACTTCCAACAAACGATGGAAGGGTTGTGGTAAGATTTCTGAAACGCTTATTCTCTCGTTTTGGAACTCCAAAAGCATTAATAAGTGATAGAGGCACTCATTTTTGTAATCATCAACTTGAATTTTTTTAACAAGGTATGGGGTCTATCACCGGGTCTCAACAGCATATCACCCTCAAACAAACGGACAAGCCGAAGTGCATAATAATGGTTTAAAAAGAATACTTGAAAAACCGTAGGATTAAATAAAAAAGAGTGGGCCGATAAATTAGACGATGCTTTATGGGCTTTTCAAACTGCATATAAAACAACAATAGGAACAACCCCATATAAGCTTATCTATGGAAAAAGTTGTCATTTGCCGGTAGAAATAGCGCACAAAGCCTACTGGGCAATTAAAAACGTAAACTTAGCCTTAGAAATTGCCGGTAAAAATCGATTTTGTCAATTAAATGAATTAGATGAATTAAGAAATCACGCATACTCTAACTCAGAAATTTATAAGGAAAGAATGAAAAATCTGCATGAAAAACACATTAAACCTAATGAATTTCGGGTAGGAGATCAAGTTCTATTATTTAATTCACGACTTCGATTATTTCCTCGTAAATTAAAGTCTAGGTGGTCAGGACCTTTTTCCATCACCCACAGTTTTTCACACGGTGCAATTGAAATTAAATCTCGGAATGGAATCCCATTCAAAGTCAATGGCCAACGGCTAAATCTTTATCAATGATTTATTAAGGATGAAGAGGAAGAAATCTCACTACAAGCGACCGACGAATGAAACGAAGGTTTGAGCATCAACATCATATCCTGTAAGTTACGAACATCGGGAGAGCATCTAAATCGGTAAGATTTCTAAAACCAAGCTTCGGGAAACAGGGCACTCACACGAGCACTTAAAAAAAATAAAATTATCCGCCCACGGGGCCGTGTCCAGCCGACACGGGGCCGTGTCCACGCAACTGTCGGGGATAAAACCCCTTTTTCTTTCAGTTTCACATTTCAACACGCCCCGTTTCCCCAAGAACTCTCTGGTTCCGGCGAAATTTTCTGCAGATTTCAACGTTCCCCAAACTTCTAACAACGTCAAGGTATGATTCTATCACTTTAATTAGTTAGATTAATCACTTGCATGTAGTTTAACATCAAAATTTTGGGGAAAATCTAGGGTTCTTCAACTTGAACCAAATCAAACCTCAAATTTTTGCTTAAATCTATTAGTATTAGTGTAGATGCATGTTATAGGAAGTAAATCAACTTGTATTGTTTGTAGATTTGCCCGATTTCTCACTAAAACCTCAAACCCTTGCTTTTAAACCGAAAAAGATGAAATTGAAGGGGTAAACGGTTTGTTTTGGGAAAAACGGCACTTGGGGTTTCATTTTCGGGGAAAACCGCCCCTACTGGACCAAAAATTTTCAAGTTTTCGAAACAGGGTCGAAAAATCAAGTTTTTGGGAAACAGACGCCTGAGCACGGGGGCGTGTCCAGCTATTTTTCAGCAAACATGGGGCGTGTCCGCTGAACACGGGGTCGTGTTCAGCTGACTGTTTTCAGTTTTCTTCGAAAATTTTACTGTTTCGTGCTAATTGTTTGGTGTTTTCTTTCAGATGGCCAAGAGATTTACCAGATTCAACGCAAGTGAGCTGGCTGCTCAAGCACGGTATGAGGTGCTCAAGACTAGGCCGGAAGAAAGTCCCCGACAAGTTTGCTTGGATACTCTAGAAGCAGTAGGCCAAATAGACCGCTTCAACAACCTTGTTACCGGCCCACTACGAGCAGCTCTTTGCACTTGGCTTCACTCCGTGCACGAATATAACATGGAATTTTACAGCACGTTTGCTTTTAAAACAAGAGCGGAGCCGTTTGACAATAAGGGGGTAGAATTCCGTTGTGCAAGGGTTGTGTACTCAATTTCGATTGCACAATTTGGGGCAATCATCGGGTTATATTCTGAAGAGGATGTTGGAGAGGAAGAGAACACTGGTGGCCTCCGCGAAATTCCAGAAGATCAACGCCAAGCGGCATGGGCTCAGATTGGGGGGGACACTACAACCCGACCCGAACCAAGAGCACAATGTTGAGGGACCCTCTCTACTGCTACATCCACAGGGTCCTCAGCTACTCTCTTTGCCAGAGGCATGACAGCGGTGGTGTTATAGGGTTGCGCGATCTACTAGTCCTCCATTTCATTCACAACAATATCAACCTCGATGTTCCATACCTGCTAGGATGCTACTTCGCAACATGCACTTGAACCAACTTGCCACTCCCCCAACTCCTATCCTTTTTGGAGGGTGGATTTACCGCCTTTTCAAACACTTTGTGCCAAGGATGTCGAGGTCCTTTCAAAAGGGCCCATAGTCGGGAAAGGTGGACCTCGTCATATGTCGCTCCATGAACTTAGTCAACGAAGCGGATGACGGGACGGTTAGATTTCAGACTGTTCAAGGGCATGTGTGGAACCCTCAAGCAGCACTCGTCCTCCATGCTCCACATATCCGTCATCCTCCCCGGTACCACTACCAGCCTCAGGGTGATCCGGGCCAATCCTCCTCTCAAGGAGGTGGTTTTCCTAACTTTCAAAGTTTACATGATTTATTGCAGGAAAATCTCATGTGTACCCGGAACACCTACAACATGGCCAGCAACAAATACGCCCAGGTCGGAGTTATAGAAAGAAACATCTCTGACATACAGGATGACATCGGCAACATCCGGGAGTACATAGCGGGCCAAGGAGGGGATGATGACGATGATGAGGACATGGATTGAGCTGGAGGAGTTGGAGGTGGTATCACACGGTTAAAGGTCTAACAGGTTAACCCTTATCTCTCACGAAAAATTTCATGGCATGCGTGCCACTTGTTGAACAATTTACTTTTCTTAACACTTTTAATTTTCTGCATTTTTTTTAGTTTGTGATGTGAATGGTGAACTTATGGTAATTTAGGATGTTAGTTATTTTTGGTGTGGTATTTATAAGTAAAACAGGTACCTACGAGGCTTAAAGCACTAAATATTAGTGCTACTAAAGCCGGGAAAGCAGAACCAAAAGCCGAAACCTGTTTTCAATGATTGCAGATTGTCCACACGGGGCCGTGCCCAGCCGGCACGCCCCCGTGTCCATCGCCCAGAACCTGCTGTTTGTTTAATTTCTTTTGATTTCTGCCCAACATGGGGTCGTGTTCACCAGACATGCCCCCGTGCCCACCTTCTATAAGTTTTCATTGCTGGCAGTCTGACCACGGGGTCGTGCCTGGTCAACACGGCCTGTGTCCAGATGCCTAGTAACATAAATTTTTGTTTTTAAACACCTTTTTATGCATTCAATCAACCTAAAAACTTATTTTTGGGACACATTGAGGACAATGTGTAATTTAAGTGTGGGGGATGCTAAAACCTTGAATTTTGCAAGTCCTAATACCAAGCCTTACACAAAACTCTATTGGAACCGCTAATCACCCCAATTTTTTTCAAAAACTTTTGTTTACTTGTCTTGGTTTAATTTAGGAATAACAAGTTCTAAAAAGGTTATATTTTTACAAATTTACAACCGATAGCGTCGTGATAAAAAGGACCAACATAAGAAAATTATGAAACGGCATGACAAATCTAGTTAAAATTTGATTATATATACTTGATCACATTAAAAACCCATTCCCACAAAAAGTGAGTTTTGAGCCTTTATTGAGCATACAAATACACATCTTTAGATTAAATGCTCATCTTTCGTTTCTTGTGTGAATAGCCGCTTGGTTTCTTACGACTCTAGAACTTGCCATGACGATACATTTCTGGTCCTTACCAACTTAAACCCAAGTAAGTAAATGAGGGAGGCATTAGGACTAACCATTTTTCTTTTCAACACCATTATTTTTCACTTTTTCTTACCACCTACCCAAAATCCCCCTAGTTAACCCCTTTGAGCCTAAACCTTTTCATTTCTAAACCCACAAAACAAACACCATTTACCCACCAAAAACCCTTTTTATTTTAAACCCTTTATTTTAGTAAAAAGTTTAGTCTTCATATGACATCCCTTATGAAAAAATGAAGTATAGCAATAAACAAACAAGTTCCTCAAAAGAAACTTTGTTTGAAAATGCTTTGTTTGAATAAAAGTCACAAAAACAAAAAGTTTTACGACAACCGATGCTTTTTACGCTTTTAGCCCTTTTTACTAACCACTAACCCAAAACCACCTACCTTTAACCCAAGCCTAACCCTTCCCCAAGTCCTCTTCATATTTACAAAGGTGTATAGTTAAAAAGGAGGAGGATTGATTGCTTGGCAAGCATATGGTAGAAGTAAGTTCCATGCCGGTCTCGAGTGTTTCACAAAAATACATCTTCGGCCGAGTGTTGAGTGATCTCCCGTGAGCTATGTGAACTTGTATATAAATGGAATTTTAAAGAGGCATGTTATACCCAAATAAGTAATTTCACTTATGAAACGTTCTAAACAAATCATAACGAATAGGATTGTAAATAACATAAAAATAAAGCCTAATAAAGATCTTGGATTCCCGACACTCAAGACAAGCCCAAAAAAAAACTTCTCTTCTACCCATTCCATTTGGGAGTGTAAGCCACATTATAAAGAGTTTTGCTTGAGGATAAGCAAAGATTCAAGTGTGGGGGTATTTGATGTGTGTAAAATGCAACATATAAATTACATCAAATGAGGCATAAAACTAACCCTTTTTTTAGTACTAATGTTGGAAAAAGTGTGCTTTTGTCTTCCTTTTGTATTTTCAGGACTAAATGAGCGTAAATGAACAAAAGAAGCAAATATGCAGCAAAATCTAACATAATTACAAGAAAAGCAATAAACGTGGCATGCCCGACCCCTCGACAGCATCTTCCCAAGCAAAAACAAGCAAATAGAAGGCTGAACACGCCCCGTGCCCAGCGGACACGGGGGCGTGCTCAGGTGTCTGCAGAAAAGACAAAGCTATAGAAGCTTATATTTCCCAACACGGGGGCGTGCCCAGCTCAACACGGCCGTGGTCAACACTAAGATTCGCAGAATACAAGCAAATCTTGATAGTACAGATACGCTTCTACACACGGGGCCGTGCCCAGCGGACACGGGGGCGTGTGGAGCTAATGTAGACAAATTGCAATTAATGAAGAAAGAGAAAGTGGATGGACACGGGGCTGTGTCCAAGCTTCTGTGTAGGCTATAAATAGAGGTGCTTGGTTCACTTCAAAAGCATCCCTTGGCAAACCACCTCTCTCACACTTCACCCACACTCCACCACCATCACAACCTACATCCACCACCATCATCCATCATCCATCTTAGAGTGTGTGTATCACACCCCCAAATTCCACAAGCGGAGTATCACCGCAGGGAGCGTGACATGACCAGGATCAAGCCACCAATCATATTGAACAATGTATTAAAGTAAACATAAACCACCCAACAATATAATTGGTGTCCAAAACAAACTAACTAAGTTCAAGTTATCAGCGGAAGCATAAAGTTTAAAACCAAAACATAATTTTAAAAGTTCAAATGTTTAACATGGAACTCAACAGTCCATGTCCCACAACGACCTCTTCCTCCTGTGCAAGCTCCATCTAAGCACCTAACGACCTGCAAGGCATATAGTAACGAATCAACAATAAAGTTGAGCGAGTTCACAGTTGGGTGTTAGTTTTAAGTTGTTTCAAAAACATAGGTTTCCTTTAGTTGGCTTACTTGCCGTGGGGGTTACCCCATAGTTGAAAAACATGATTAATCCTTTCCTTTTACTCTGGCTCCCAGCCGTGGGGGCTACCCCATGAATATCCCACTAGACCCGTTACCATATCGACTACTGACTAAGAAAGTTGGGTGCCCTAAGTCAATGTCTATCATCATTGACGTGCCTAGATCCATTAGTCCACTCCCGTCCTCTGCAGCACGGTGTGAGGCTTGTCAAACCTAATAGCGCTATTTAACTAATGACCCATTCGCCATTGGCCCGACGATTAAGTCGATATAAAAATGAGGGACGTAATGATATAGTTTTTGGTCTAGTATCAATGTTGTCACCCTTCAGTTAAGAGGGTGGAGGTACGTGTCCCATATAAGGGGATCACGCAGGTTCCAATGTTGTCACCCTTCAATTAAGAGGGTGGATGTACGTATTCTAACCAAGGAGAATACGCAGGTTTTCTTTCAATCATTTACCCATTCCCAACCACTGGGAATCCCATGCCTTGTAGAAAGTGTGAACTCACCTTAGATTAGCTCGGCAGATAAACAAAAAGGTTACTTGAGCTATTTGTGGTCAACCACGTCCTAACACGGTTACCATACAAGTCAGGTCTAGGTTCAAGTAGTGCACGTAAGTTTACTCATAGGCTAACAAGTTACGAACACATAATGACCATGGAAAACACGTAGGTCACGTTAACAGTAGCAGTCAAGTATACATAATGTCCAAACTTGTGCGATTCAGATGATTGGGCCATCGAGCTTGTGCAAGCCCAATCATCTTGTGCGATCCAAAATTTAAAGCCCAATAAACAACTGGCCCAACCTGTTGTGAATTCAGCACAATCTTGTGCGACTCACAATGGGTTGTGCGACTCTGAAACATACCCGGCCCAACAACAATGTAATCCAAAACTTATATGGTCCAAATATTTAAACAAACACTTATCTTGTGCAGCCCAATGGACTTGTGCGATTAAGGATAACTTGTGCGATTGGGTTTTGGGTTGTTCGGCCCAACAACATAGCATAACTTAACATATTATGCTGTAAGGACTCTCAAAAATGTCCCAATACTACTTGTAAGTGAAAACCCTGACCCCTGAAACCTTACTGTACATAAAAAACCAAGAAATCAGAATTTGTGGGTTTCAGGCGGGCCGCGTAAACCTTAAGGAAAGTTTACGCGGGCCACGTCAAACATGGGTTGACCGGATAAGTGTTCCGGGTCCACGTGTTGACCAGCTGGCATACCTACTCGTGACCAATCAAGCCTACGCGTAGAATAGGTGGTTAGGCGGGCCGCGTAAAGATCGTGCCAAGGTTTACGCAGGCCGCGTGAACCTTAAATTTCACCTATAAATAGCTTGTTGCATGCACAGTCCACTGGTGTCGAAATCCAAACACAAAAACGAATTGCTACTGCTCTGAAGTCGAAATTACAACCTTAATTAGTGGGGTGCTACTACGATACAGGGTATTAACTCAATCGCTGCTACGATTTAATGTCCGATTGATTGAAACTATCCAATGGATGTTTAAGTGCTGCCCACATTAGGGTTATGCTTTGTCATTCGTCGTGAATTCGATGGATGATTAAGTATCGCACTTTGTCATTCGTTGTGAGGGTTTAATCTTGTGAGTTATCGTAAATGCTGTATTAGTTACTGACCTAGTTCGTGTGCATGTTGTTTAAATTTAGGTTAAAAGGCTAATCAGTAGGCTAAACTCTGCCCGTATAAATCTGCAATGTGAGTCATTCTCTTTTTATCAAATATTTTACAATACTCCATTTTCAAATGTTATAATTACAGGGAGTAAGTCGTGGTTATCTTAATCACTGGCTAGTGGGGTATTGTGCACATTACTAATTTTCACTGGTTAGGCTAATATATCCTAACAGTGATCGTCACTACTTGGGTGACAGGACCCAATAGTGGTATGACCATCGTCACGCAATGTGACACGGCGCCAGATAAAAATAAGATAGAAGCCATTGTAATCGCCCTTATGTTGTAATTGATAACTATGTGTCATTTTAATTGAGTGACTCGCCAGCATTTCCCCGCTGATAAAATATTTTTAAAACATGTTTCAGGCGACCTGCTGTAAATCAAGAAAACGTGCTATGGAGCACTAACCAGCTTGAAGAGGTGGCTCAGTTAAAATGAATAAACATGTTTTTAATAAATCAGGGAATTTCCTAGTTAAATTCCTCTATTGTAAATTACGGGGTTTATCCCAAAATTATGGAATAAAATAATTGGGCATTTTGAGTTTTAAAAGATCCTAATCTTCCGCTGTCGCATCATAGATACCACGAGTTCCTGTCCCGCGGCTTCTGACCGGGTCAAACCGGGGCTGGGGCCGTGACAGGAAAAGGTGGTATCAGAGCTACTAAACGAGCCACTAATTTAAGCCTATTAAGTATTTCAAAATACTTAATTTTCCTGATTACCAAATCTGTGATTTTGTGATTTATTATCTGAATATTTGTTTACAGTATGAGTAAGAAAAGACTTTCGGATATCTACCATAAATTAGATACTTCACCAAAAGAAAAGGGAAGTTCATCCCGATCAAATTCCTCAAGATACTCAGTAGATCCTGAGGAAGGAATATTTGTTCGAAAGGCACAATATGAAGAACCACTTTCTCCTAATAAAAGAAGTTTGATTATTAGGAAAAGTCAGGAGAAAATAAAGAAATCACAACCAAAAGAAAGGAGAGTTAATCAGGAAACCCAGGAACTAGGCAATAAACCACCATGGGAAGATAAATTAGATGAAAAATGGACGGATCTATATATGATAGCCACTGTAGCAGTAAATACAATATCATGACCCTTATCATCTATAAACCAGAAACTTTACCCAGTAAAATAAATAAATTTCAATAAACCCTAGTATGTTTTAATTTTCAGTTATCCTTTGTATAAATTAGTCACACGGTATGCAATAATACTTAAAGGTTATTTGTGAAATTTTGTTATAAAATTTTTAATATTTTTACATATATGTTAAACAGCATGAATGAGTTATCTGGAGCCCTAGAGAATCTCAACCTCTATCATGTGAACATAGAAGTTTCCAAAGATTTTACTGGTTACTTTGCTGATGTGGAAAAACCTATAGAATTTCAAGCTCCGCCTCTGGAGAAAGCAAAACCTAAGAAAAGAAGAAGATTTGTAGGTTGGAGACGGGTACGCCGAAGGAAACCAGCAACTATGAGAATTCCTAAGATAGAGAATCTCATGGATAAAGGAAAAGGGATAGAAATTGAGGAAGATTCAAGGCAAGTAAGGATAGAAATTGGAGAAAGTTCTAAACAAGAGATTGGAGAAAGCTCTAAGCCAACCAAGGAAATGACGTTGCAGGAAGAGCTAGATTTCATATTGGCAAGCTGTGATACCATTTGGCCTATCAATAACAACCTTTATCCTTATCCTGCTGAAACTCAAATCCCAATAAACCTAGAACCAGCTATCCCAGAACCTTTGATTCACACCCAACCTCTAGGACAAATGGATGAGTGGTGGACGAACGAATGGCAGTTTCAAAACCTCCTCAACAGCCCCTATACCTTTTTCCCTCAGTTCGACCCAGAACCTATACCAAATCCACCAATGAGTAATGAAAACTTAGCTGAACTTCGCCATTTTGGCGAGGAGTTGATGGATGCAGGGAATAGGATCCGGGAGATAGGAGGACAAATCTCCTGGAAATATGATGAGAGGGAACATCGCTTTTAAATATGCTCGCTGACAAGGGAAAAAGGGGATTATGAAACTGTGTTTGTATAATAATAATAATAATAAAAACCAGTATTTGTAAAATAAACAATAAAACGGTTGTAAGATAACAGTATGTATGGAAGCATATTATAATATATAAACATAGACGTTGAGAAATTGACAATTTTTGATGTATATTTGTTTATGTATTTATGTGCAATTTAATTTGTTATATTTGGTTATTTCTTATTTATACTAATTATTTATATATAAAATTTATTACCAGATGGCAAACGCTGGTAATGAACAAGTTAACGAGGGTAATCAATCCGAGCACAACAATGAGGATCAATTTCTAAATAGGCAAGATATCGAAAATAGCGTTGCTCAGGGAATAGCCAATGCTATTCCTGCAATCCTTGCTGCTGCTCGAAATCCAATCGAACCTCAACAAATTGTTCCTAGTAAACGAACTCAGGAAGATAATTTCAGTAATAGTGTAAATGGAGGCGGCAATCATATTAATAACAACAACAATGGGATACTAGCTCCGCTCCTTAAGAAAATGAAAGCTGCAACACCTGGTTGCACTTACAAAGAATTTCTTGCCTGTAAACCGGCTGAATTCGCAGGCAACGAAGGAGCAACTGCTGCACTGCGTTGGTTAGAGAAAACCGAAGCAGTAATTACAATAAGTAAATGTGCCGAGGACGACAAAGTCATGTACGCGTCACATCTTTTCAAAGAAGGGGCGCTAGAATGGTGGAATACAGTACTTCAAGCCAAAGGAAGAAATATGGCCTATGCCATGAATTGGGAAGAATTTAAAAATCTAATGGAAAGAAAATTCTGCCCCGAGTATGAAAAGGAACAAATGGCAAATAAATTCCTGAACCACCGGATGGTAGATGTGGACTGTCGAGGGTATACTTCGACATTCTTCGAATATGCGAGAGTAGTACCAACTCTGGCTTCGCCAGAACCAGTACTTATTTCCCGCTATATTTGGGGATTAATTGGTGAAATCCGTAACATCGTCAAAGCTGCTAAACCCCGCACAATTGATGATGCGGTAGATCTAGCGAATACACTAACTGACGAACTGGTACGAACGCGAGAAGAAAATAGGAAGAAGGAAGTGGCCCAAAAGATTACCCAAGGATTCCGTATGGGTAACCGTAACAATTTCAAAAGAAGGGGGACTGGGCAAACTTCCACTGGTCCATTTTGCAATTCTTGCAAAAGGAAGCATTCAGGAAGATGCAAGGGATATTGCAATTTTTGTAAAATTCCGGGACATCAAGAGGAAGACTGCAGGAAGAAGAAATTCACAGTTTGCTACAACTGTGGAGAAGCTGGACATATTAAGCCTGACTGCCCTAAATTAGCTAAACCAGCTGATAATAAGGCCAAACCTGCAGAAGGAACTACCAAGAAGAACGTAAGAGCCTTTCAACTGACAACTCAGGAAGCAGAGCTGATCCCGGATGTGATAGTTGGTACGTTCCTAGTTCACAACGTCTATGCCAAAGTATTATTTGACTCTGGTGCAAACCAAAGTTTTATAAATACTTCATTCTGCCAAGCTCTTAATCTACCCTTAACCAACCTTAGGCAGATTTTTACAGTTGAAACGGCAGACGGAAATTCTGTTAATATAGATAAGGTTTTGCAAGAAGGAAAGATAGAACTCTTAGGACATAAATTATCTGCAACCCTGTTACCTATGAAATTTGCCGGATTCGATGTGGTGTTAGGAATGGATTAGTTAGTAACCAACCATGCTCGAATTCTTTGTGATAAGAATTCCATAGAAATTCATACACCGACTGGAGAAGTGATCATGATTACAGGAGATAAGCCACGTAAACCCATGAAGTTCATTTCAGTAACAAAAGTTGCTAATTATGAACGAAAGCAAGGAGTAGTGTATATGATTTCAGTAATCATTAACCCTAAAGGAAAAGAACTTAAGGACATTCCAGTAGTATCAGAATACTCGGAAGTATTCCCAGAAGAACTACCTGGATTACCACCTGATAGGGAGGTAGAATTTAGAATTCATCTAATTCCAGGAACTACACCGATAGCCAAAGCACCATATCGGTTAGCACCCACTGAAATGCTAGAATTGAAAAAGCAATTGGATGAATTGTTAAGCAAAAGATTCATACAACCTAGCTCATCCCCTTGGGGAGCGCCAGTGTTGTTTGTGAAAAAGAAGGATGGTTCAATGCGAATGTGTATCGATTATAGGGAACTGAATAAAGTTACAATTAAGAATCGATACCCATTACCTAGAATTGATGATCTTTTCGATCAACTTCAGGGAGCTAGATATTTTTCTAAGATAGATTTACGCTCTGGATATCTTCAATTAAAGGTACAAGAAGAAGATATACCTAAAACGGCTTTCAGAACTAGGTATGGTCATTACGAGTTTACAGTCATGCCCTTTGGGTTAACAAATGCACCTGCAGCATTTATGGACATGATGAATAGAATCTGTAAACCGTATTTGGATAAATTTGTAATTGTATTCATCGACGATATACTTATTTATTCCAAAAGTCAGGAGGAACATTGTGAGCACCTACATGTACTCTTAACTTTGTTAAGAAAGGAGAAGCTTTATGCCAAATTCTCGAAGTGTGAATTTTGGCTACAAGAAGTGCAATTCTTAGGTCACATGGTGAATCACAAAGGTATTCAAGTAGATCCTGCTAAGATAGAAGCAATCACCAAATGGAAGGTTCCGCAATCAGCAATGGAGATTAGAAGTTTTATAGGTTTAGCTGGATATTATAGACGGTTTATTAAGGATTTTTATAAGATAGCTGTACCATTAACTAAGCTAACCTGTAAAGCAGTTAAGTTTGAATGGGGATCTAAACAAGAAGAAGCCTTTAGGATTTTGAAACAAAAGTTAACCAATGCTCCAATTCTAGCCTTACCAGAAGGAACAAAATATTTTGAAGTATATTGTGATGCTTCAAAGCTAGGATTAGGATGTGTGTTAATGCAACGCAAGAAGGTAATTGCGTATGCATCAAGGCAATTGAAAAAGCACGAGGAAAACTATACAACTCATGACTTAGAGTTAGGAGCCATAATTTTTGCCCTTAAGATTTGGAGACATTATCTGTACGGAAGTAAGTTTACATTCTATACAGATCATAAGAGTTTAAGATATATCTTTGGGCAAAAAGAATTAAACATGAGGCAAAGAAGATGGATGGAAATTTTAAGTGACTAAGACTGTGATATTCAATATCACGAAGGAAAGGCAAATGTAGTTGCGGATGCCCTAAGTCGTAAGTATCATGAGAAACAAAGACGGATTCGTGCTCTAAGATTAAATCTACAGTTAGATTTAATGGAACAATTAAAGAATGTTCAAGAAACAGCAATCAAGGATGATGCTGAAGGAATGAAAGGATGAATAAAAGACTTAGAACAAGGTAGTGATAGAATCTGGAGATTCCATAAGAAACGAATTTGGGTACCTAAGTAGGGAGAATTAAGGAATCAAATTCTAGAGGAAGCCCATAAATCTAGGTATACCATGCATCCTGGTACCAACAAAATGTACCAAGATTTAAGAAATAGTTTCTGGTGGATAGGTATGAAAAAGGGTATAGCTAGATATGTTTCTAAATGTCTTACTTGTTCACAAGTTAAGGCAGAAGACCAGAAACCATCAGGTTTACTTCAACAATTAGAAATGCCTGTATGGAAATGGGAACTTATAACAATGGATTTTATTACTAAGTTACCCAAAACCAGAAAAGGTAATGATGCAATTTGGGTAATTGTGGATCGATTAACCAAATCAGCTCACTTTCTACCTATGAAAGAAACCTTTAGCATGGAAAGGTTAGCCAAGTTGTATGTAGATGAAGTCGTATCTTTACATGGAGTTCCACTCTCCATTGTATCCGATAGAGATAGTCGTTTTACTTCCCATTTCTGGAAAAGTTTCCAAGAAGCAATGGGAACTCGACTAAATTTAAGTACGGCATATCATCCACAAACAGACGGGCAAAGTGAAAGGACGATACAAACACTGGAAGACATGCTCCGAGCATGTGTGATAGATTTTGGTGGAAACTGGGACGACCACTTACCTTTAATTGAATTCTCCTATAACAATAGTTATCATTCAAGTATTGAAACTGCCCCATTCGAAGCATTATACGGACGAAAGTGCAGAACTCCAGTTTGTTGGGCAGAAATAGGAGAAAGTCAATTATCAGGTCCAGAGATTGTGCAAGAAACTACCGACAAGATCACTCAAATTAAGGAAAGATTAAAGACGGCTCGAGATCGCCAGAAGAGTTATGCAAATAATCGGCACAAGCCACTTGAATTTCAAGTTGGAGACAAAGTACTATTAAAAGTATCTCCTTGGAAAGGAGTAGTTCGGTTCGGTAAGAAAGGAAAGCTAAGTCCAAGATACATAGGACCATTCCCAGTGATCCAACGTATAGGACCAGTTGCTTATCGTTTACAACTACCAGAAGAGTTGGCTGGTGTGCATGACGTATTTCATGTATCCAATCTCAAGAAATGTCTATCTGACGAGTCTCTGGTAGTACCTCTCCAAGATATAGAGGTAAATGAGAAATTGAAGTTTGTTGAAAAACCACTTCAAATTGAAGATCGAAAGATCAAATTTCTCAAGCACAAGCGGCTAGTGCTAGTCAAGGTCAAGTGGGATTCCAGAAGAGGACCCGAACACACTTGGGAGCTAGAATCGAAAATGAAGCGAAAGTATCCTCACTTATTCCAATGAATCTCGAGGACAAGATTTTAAATAAGGTGGGGAGGATGTAAGGACTCTCAAAAATGTCCCAATACTACTTGTAAGTGAAAACCCTGACCCCTGAAACCTTACTGTACAAAAAAAACCAAGAAATCAGAATTTGTGGGTTTCAGGCGGGCCGCGTAAACCTTAAGGAAAGTTTACGCGGGCCACGTCAAACATGGGTTGACCGGATAAGTGTTCCGGATCCATGTGTTGACCAGCTGGCATACCTACTCGTGACCAATCAAGCCTACGCGTAGAATAGGTGGTTAGGCGGGCCGCGTAAAGATCGTGCCAAGGTTTACGCGGGCCGCGTGAACCCTAAATTTCACCTATAAATAGCTTGTTGCATGCACAGTCCACTGGTGTCGAAATCCAAAAACGAAAACGAATTGCTACTGCTCTGAAGTCGAAATTACAACCTTAATTAGTGGGGTGCTTGTTGGACCGTTCTACGACCTTGAAAAGTCAGTCAAGGCAGTTCATCTTTACGTGTAAAGGCGGAAACAATGCACGCAAAGTTACAACAGCTGTTTCATTCAATTTCTTCTCTTTATTAGCTTTCTGAATTCAATTTGACAGAGTTCCTTTACCAAGCTAATGATCCAGGTCCGCTCTAATGTACAACTGATCAGCCTATTTATAGTGTGATGTGGTTCGCTTATATGGACGTCCGTATAAGCGGACCTATTAGCTTATGGTTCGCTTTTATGGACAATGTCCATATAAGCGGACCTACTACATTGACAAATAAGCAGACCTATCAACACAGGTTAGTATATACGGACCTATCTGACATATAAACGGACCTATCAACATATGATCTAATTTTGACTATCTAAAACCTATGTTGACCTATCTTGACCTCAGACGTAATACAGACGAAGTCAACAGACATTCTGTGCACTAACAGACTCCCCCTTGGATGTTGACGTAGTCTTTAGCTCCTGAGTCTTTAGTCTTGGTCTTTTTATCTTCTTATTCAGATTGTAACATTTTAAGAATCCATCAATCTTTCTTTTTGATCAGCTTCACACTTTGACTCTTACACCAGGATCTCATCACTGGTTCTATCATCAACAGTTTTATCATCAGCAGGCTCCCTCTTTCGTCAAGCTTCCATGCTTTTAGGGATCGACACCTAGCTTTCCAGCTACAAGCTCCTCCTAACTTTCAGCTTGTCTTTAGACTCCCCCTTAGACTCAGCTCTCGGGATCGTAGTCTGGATTACCTGCAATCACTCATACAACTATAAGTAACATCATTTTAAACTTCCAGATATTGTAATCTAACAATTCAATCTCCTCAAAATCACTTCTCATGAATTTGGCAGTTTCATCGAATTGTATCAGAAACTAGCTCTATAACAATATAAGCATCCAAATCCCCCACAGTTAATCATCCAAGTCCAACTTAATGACCTTGGAGATATCACAAACTGTTTTTGAATTTTTGATTTTAAAACTCCAAGTTTCAAATTAATGAACTTGTTTTATTTTCAGAAACACGATCAGCTTACTTAGATTTTGAAACTCAGCACTCAGATATCGGTTGTCGAAAATAAAGCAGAATCAAAAATCTTTTTGTATTTTCTGAAAATATAAAGCAGTAAAAAAATATGTACAAACATATTTACAAACAATATTTTTGTTTGAGTATGCGTCAGAGGATCATATCAGTTTTTGACAAGTCACAAGTACCGTTGAGCTTAATTTCACTTTAAGAATTAAACAATTCACTTAGATTGTCGATATACTGATCCACTTAAATTTTCATACAAATTTCAACTGATTCAGGATACGAATTAGGTATTTTAAGAACTTAAACCCATTCATGTGTCCCACCTCTTGAATATACTCCCGTATCCAGATCCCAATATTCAGTCTTACAGGCAATTATAACACAAATGATATCTGTAAGGGGTTAATAAATTAAGAAGAATCATGAGAGCTCAGGTCAGAACTACCGTTCAGCAGAGAGATCATGACTCAACTTATGGGTGTGTCCCCTTTAGAGGATCTTTTTTACAACAGCATTACTAAGCAATTTTATTGTCTTATCATATATGCTGAGGGTGATGCTGTGTTACAAGCATTTGCAGAAAGTATTATTCGAGGACTAGGTCAGAACTACCGTTCAGCAGAAGTCCTGGAATAATACCCCAGATATCACTGAGTATAAAGACCTAGTATATCAGAAAAAGAAACCTTTCAAACGAGATTTCAGGGGTTACCTATATATCCAAGTAGTGTTCCCCACGAAATAAGTAAGTTTGAATTTAGGTTTATATCCCGAAAAAGTTTACTAAATGTATAAAAATCTACCGGCATATCCACGGTGAGATCGTTTAACACATTTAAACTTTCCATTTCTTTAGCATACTGTAACTGTCTACTGATGTACTATCATTTCCTCTTTTTACACAAAACTCAATTTTTGAATTTTATCATGTTTTTGGCTTTTTCAAATTTTCAAATGTTTTTGTATTTTCTAACAACAATATATCTCCCCCTAAAATGCAAAACCAATAAAGAAAATTTGACAACCAACACTGATAGCTTTGTCTCGCCATCCATTTTCTGCTTCAAGTGCTCTGATTTGCAGAAAATATACATACCCCCATGATTTACAACCCATTGATTTTCGACAGTTTGAAAACCGTTTTTCAATCTTGTGAAAGTAATCATGTTTGTTCAGCCGTGAGGGTTTCGGCGTATTCAATCAAAACTCCCCCTTACAACAAACTATTTTCCCATAATGATTTCAAAACACTTAAGTTTGTTTTAATCAGAATGGTTTTTCCGGAAAAATTAGTTTGTTTATCCATCACTTGTGGATTCGGGGTTATCACATCACCTTGTTCTCTTTTAACCAATTTGTACAGATTTTAACAATATAAGATCAAACACCACAATCACTTGTAGAAAATCAAGTACAACTTAATGTCCTTGATTGACCACTAGTAACACGAAATATCACAGTTACCATCCTGTGAATTTCTCAAGAATGATGCCGATACCTGCTTCACACTTACCAACCTGGAAGCTCCGGCAAGTCAGGAATTCAACCAACAGATTTTGACACCCAAGCCTGACCAGCCTTAGGCGCATTTTGAGCTTTTCTCTTTTCTTCATAAAACTCTTTCACTCCTTTTTCCTTACCATCAACCATCTTGCTAAAAATATGTTTAACATTGCTATTAAACATTTTTCCAGCATCAACACCTTTTGATTTTAGGTTTGCGGCTCGTAATGGTGGAAAGTTCTCATCATTCATTAACGGAACTGTCTCTTCCTTTTTTACCTCAACTTGTGGCTCCTCTGATTTTGTGGAATCAGATTCATTGCCCGAACTTGGCTTGTCTGACTTGGATGAGCCAGATTCATCGCCAATGACTTTCTTTTTCTTCTTGTTCTCTTTTGTCCTCAGATTTGTATCTGAAGAATTCAATTTACTTGGCTTTGCAGTCGAGTGAGTTGATTCATCAGAACTTTTATTCAATCTGTCCGGTGAACCCGAAGACAAAATTTTCTCCAGATATTCTCTCGCCTTCTTCCTTTTCTTTCGCAGTCTGTCTTTCTGCCCCTGTGAAAGTTTAACTTTCTTTTCTTGAATTTTCTGATCCTGAACTTTAGGTTTTAGAACCTTCTGTTCATGGGGCTTGACGTTGACTGGTTTCTTTGCCATTCTTTGAGATTCAACCCTTAATCTTCCCATCGATTTCCTCGAGCAATCTCTGGCAATATGTCCTCTGATATGACAATTATAGCATCTTCTTGTTTCATAATTCCAATTCTGACAGTTAACAGCAATATGTCCTCTCACACCACATGTGTAACACACTCTGTTATCGTGCCATCCACTTCTATATGTCCAAACCTTAAGATCATAACATTGTTTGGCTTGGTTATAGTCATTTCTTCTCCTCAATGCTGGATTTGGCTTTTGAGCACTGTGGTCAAACCTGCACCACTTATTACCAACATTTTGTGAGTTTTCATTTTTAAATTTTTGTAATTTTTGATAATGATTGGATGATTTATCTGATGAGCTTTTATTTTCAATTTTAGAATTTTTCAAATTTTTATCTTTTTGTTTCTGTTCTGCATTCTTCTTAACAAGTTTTTGTTTAGAACATTCACCTGTTTCAGTAGATTGCAAAACAGTATTTTGAAATTTTTCTTGTAAATCTAAAAATATTTTTCTTTTCTTTTCTTTTTCATCATCAGATATTTCATCACAATTTTCAATTTTGACTTTGTCAAAATTTGTGACATTGTCACTTATTGGAACAGAATTGATTGGTTTTGGACAAACATGTGATGTAGAATTCACAAAACCTTTCAATTTATTCTCAAGCTCGGTAATTTTATTTCAAGCAATTTCAGCTTCATTTTCAAGCCGAATGATTTTCTGAAGATGAGAATTTATTTCAATTTGTTTTTCAAGATTATTGTTAAGAATAACAGATTTTTCATCTTCTAAAACCTTCATTTGACTTTGAAAATCTTTTTCAATTTTTAATTTTTCATTTTTAAACTCTTTTTCTTTTTCTTTTAAAACTTTGTTTTCCAATGTCAAACTGTCCACATCACTCAACAGTTTGACATTTTCAGTTTTTAATTTTTCACAGTTCAAGTGCAACTCCAAAATATGTTCATCATCAGCTTTCTTTTCAGCTTTCAAAGTCTGAATATCTTCAGTCTGTTTCTTCTCTTCTTGAACAATCTCAAAGACTAGTGTGTCTTCTGCAATCTCTTTCTTAATCACTGGTTCAGATTTCTCAGATACAGACTTTTCAGATTCTTCTTTCTTTGAAATTACTTCCTCAAAACTCTGCTGTTTTTCAGTAACAGCTTCTTGTACAACTTCTTCAGTCATCACAACTTCACATTTTGTTTGACTTGAAATCTGCTCCTCCTCAGAATCTGAATCACCATGATCAAATATTGGCATGTTCTTAGCTTCTTGATCATCATTCACTGCCAACTGATTACCAGTAACAATTTCATCATCATGATCCCTATCATCTTCAGTGAATTTCCTAGGCTTCAGACACTGACAGCTGCTGTCCTGTACACTCCCTGCTCCACAGTCGCAAAAAAATCTACTTGATGTAGAGTAGACAACACGATGTCCTCGATGACATACATCTGCACAAACAGAACAACAACCTTTTGAAACGGTCAGATCACATGTATAACAGAAATACCAGTGCTGTTCCATAAAATTTCTCCCACTGATTGTAAATGTACAAACTTTAGAAGCGAGGGCTTTTTCACTGTTACTATCATGATCAACCTTACTGCTTGACATCTTCAAACAACTGGAGACAAACAAACAAACACAATCAGTACAAACAATATCAAATATCCTGAAACAAACTGACACTCAGTTGATGTGAAATGATCTCGATACGAAATATGTTCACTTTCGAGCAAAATATGTCACTCTGAGCAAAATATCACACAATGTAAACTTGAGCAAAATAAGATACACTTTACTCTGATTGAACCAAATAAACCACTAGCCGCCCATTTCAAGGAAAAAAAATGATTGGGCCTTTTGAACAATTAAAGACTGTAATTGGGCCGTTCAAAAACTTGTGACTTTCAAAAAGAGATAGCCGACAAGTTATATGATCAATCGATTCTTATTGGACCTTTACTAAAAGTGGGCTGACAAGATTTAAATCTTTAATGCATATTTTATTCTCATTGGACCACAAATGACAAGATTTAATATGGCATACAATTGATTTTAATTGGACCGTTTAATCAATTGGTCGGTGACTGTTTAAGCTATGTTTGTCAACATTATCAAATCCGACAACATTATCAATTGAACCGACAACCTTTAATTCACATTTTCAATATGTCAGACAATTCCAAATCTCACAACACTTTGATTAGACCGATGCAATATCGCAAAATGATTCAACAATTCACGTGTTTACTCTGTTCAATGTCTGATAACTATTTCATCACACAACAGCAATATCCCTCGATATGATGTCACAAAACGGAACTAAGTCTTGACAAATAAGAGAAAGTGATTGTGACCGAATAAGTGAACCTACTGTTATACCTATGAGCGGACCTCACACAATGTTCGAATAAGCGGACCACAAAAACGAACCTAATGATGTCCGAATGAGCGGATCAGATTATGTCTGTAAAAGCGGATCTACCTTGTACGTTCAAGTGGATCTACAAGATTCGTATAAGCGGACCTGATAAATGTCCAGATAAGCGGACCAGGTCAATGTCCGGATAAGCGGACCAGGTATTGTCAGTATGAGCAGACCTAACAAATATTGTCCGGATAAGCGGACCTAACAGGTAATATCGAGCAACAATGCCTTAGAAGCGAACCTAATGTGAACTTTCAAGCGGACCTACGAATGACCGTAAAAGCGGACCTAACATTTAACCAATTTTAACCATTTTTAAGCTGAGTTTTAACTTGAAACTTTCTAGGGTTTGTTAAAAGTATGTTCCGCACGTTATACTAAGAAATCAGACAATTTCAACCGTAGGAACCACTTCAAATCGAAAAAGTATGAAAGAAAGAGAGTAGAAATCAGAGAATTCGGTAGAATCAAGCTGTAGTAGTATGAACTCCTCGTCGTGAGCTCTGATACCACTTGTTGGACCGTTCTACGACCTTGAAAAGTCAGTCAAGGCAGTTCATCTTTACGTGTAAAGGCGGAAACAATGCACGCAAAGTTACAACAGCTGTTTCATTCAATTTCTTCTCTTTATTAGCTTTCTGAATTCAATTTGACAGAGTTCCTTTACCAAGCTAATGATCCAGGTCCGCTCTAATGTACAACTGATCAGCCTATTTATAGTGTGATGTGGTTCGCTTATATGGACGTCCGTATAAGCGGACCTATTAGCTTATGGTTCGCTTTTATGGACAATGTCCATATAAGCGGACCTACTACATTGACAAATAAGCGGACCTATCAACACAGGTTAGTATATACGGACCTATCTGACATATAAACGGACCTATCAACATATGATCTAATTTTGACTATCTAAAACCTATGTTGACCTATCTTGACCTCAGACGTAATGCAGACGAAGTCAACAGACATTCTGTGCACTAACAGTGCTACTACGATACAGGGTATTAACTCAATCGCTGCTACGATTTAATGTCCGATTGATTGAAACTATCCAATGGATGTTTAAGTGCTGCCCACATTAGGGTTATGCTTTGTCATTCGTCGTGAATTCGATGGATGTTTAAGTATCGCACTTTGTCATTCGTTGTGAGGTTTTAATCTCGTGAGTTATCGTAAATGTTGTATTAGTTACTGACCTAGTTTGTGTGCATGTTGTTTAAATTTAGGTTAAAAGGCTAATCAGTAGGCTAAACTCTGTCCGAATAAATCTGCAATGTGAGTCATTCTCTTTTTATCAAATATTTTACAATACTCCATTTTCAAATGTTATAATTACAGGGAGTAAGTCGTGGTTATCTTAATCACTGGCTAGTGGGGTATTGTGCACATTACTAATTTTCACTGGTTAGGCTAATATATCCGAACAGTGATCGTCACTACTTGGGTGACAGGACCCAATAGTGGTATGACCATCGTCACGCAATGTGACACGGCGCCAGATAAAAATAAGATAGAAGCCATTGTAATCGCCCTTATGCTGTAATTGATAACTATGTGTCGTTTTAATTGAGTGACTCGCCAGCATTTCCCCGCTGATAAAATATTTTTAAAACATGTTTCAGGCGACCTGCTGTAAATCAAGAAAACGTGCTATGGAGTACTAACCAGCTTGAAGAGGTGGCTCAGTTAAAATGAATAAACATGTTTTTAATAAATCGGGGAATTTCCTAGTTAAATTCCTCTATTGTAAATTACGGGGTTTATCCCAAAATTATGGAATAAAATAATTGGGCATTTTGAGTTTTAAAAGATCCTAATCTTCCGCTGTCGCATCATAGATACCACGGGTTCCTGTCCCGCGGCTTCTGACCGGGTCAAACCGGGGCTGGGGCCGTGACATATGCGGCCCAACATCTTGTGCGATCAGCACAACCTTGTGCGATTCACAAGATGTTTTGTGATTGAGCTTAAGGAGGTTATACGATGTGCTTTAAGTGTTGTACCCTATAACATATCCTAGCATGTGCGACTGGCTTTATGCGATCAGTTTTATCTTTCCTTAAATCATGCAATCAGTTTCACTAATTCCATTTAATTTGCAAGATCAAATTAACAGTTTCCAATCATGCCTTATTCGATTAAAATAAACATTCATCATTGAATCCATATGAACCCTAAACAATTCATCTAATCATAACAACTCATCATGCAAACTTTTCGAATACAGAACATACTAGCCGATTACATCTAGTCGGTTCTAGATCAATATCATGCAATCCGATTCATATGAACATCATCACATAAACCCTAATTCTAGACCAAAACAAATTTCACACACATCATGTAGGTTCGGGTCAATCATTTAGAAGCATCAACCAAATATACATCACTTGTTCATTTGTTCATACATTACCACAGCATCAAGAATCATTCATCATTCATACGAACAACCCTAGCTGTCACATAAAATCATGGCAACCATAATATCATCTATCGAACCAATAATCGTGAAACACTAACCGGATTTGATGTTTGGGACGAAGAAGACTTCAAATGATGAAGAGGGGTTGCCGTCAGACTTCGAAGGAGAGAAGGGATAGAGTAGGGTTTGTGTGTGTTGTGTAATTTGCAAGTAATGAGGAGTATACACCCTCCTCATGAGGTTATGAGTGTAAAGGGTGGGCCGAACCCATCATGGGCTGCCCTTGGTTTCGAGTACAAGGAGCGTGGACCGAGTATGGTGTGGGACAAAATCCCATAAGCTTGTGCGATCGGACATGTTTTGTGCGACTAGTCATACATATACACATTATAGTTTCATATCACATAACACAACATTCCATTAAAATCACGTATCACATAACCACATATCGTTTGACCAGGTTACATCAAACAAAAAGATAGGTTCTGAAATACGAGTTGTCACATCATCCCCAAGTTGAAAGAAATTTCGTCCTGAAATGTCACACCCCGACCACGTAGAACATACAAAACGTGGCGGAAACGTCGGGGAGTGTTGTAACAGAACTAATTGTTTCATAACCATGGCATTCAAAGTTGTATTTTATTTATCAACATAAGAGTTACATTGTTTTAAACAGGAATCAAAGAGTTTATAACATAATTATACTAGTCTATCTTCATTTTTATTCTCTAAGGCACAGGTCCGCCCCAGTGTCACGATCATCATCCTACGCAAAAGCTCCTGAAAACACATGTGAAAATAGGTATGTCAGCATAAAAATGCCTGTGAGATACATAGGATTTGTGAAAATAGGATTCATGACTTATAAGTTTAGGAAAAGTTGTTTAAAAAAAGTCAGTCATGAACCTTGTAAGTTGTTTTGTTTTGTAAATCATTCAAAAAGCAATGATATGTATAAATAAGAGAATAATGTAAGGTTAAATGAATAACCAAGAAAATGAGTTTGTATAAGATAAGTTGTTTTGTAAATCAATGTCTTGTGAAAGTAAGTTGTTTATGTAAAACGCAATATGTCAAATATTGAAATGATTTAAGTAACGCTGCGACATGTAATATCATACAAACACTTATTTATAGGAAGTACCAGCGGCGTATCCACCATGCTTGTATCATATTACACACGCCTCGTTACTCAAATAACTTACTCAAACCAACCACCAATGTAAATTGTCTATGTATAAATGAATTGTCATGTGTTAATGTGTAAACCATATCGAAATGTCTATGTCCAATATAAACCACTAAATGTGTATATCAATGTCAAAATGTTTATGTTTAATGTAGATCATGTAATGTGTACCCAAAAATATCATGTATGGTAAGTGAAATATATCAACTAAACCACATGTAAAATGCACAAAAACAAGGTATTGAAGTAAACATGGTTTAAATCAAAGTTATGTTTTGTGGAACAACTGCATGCTATACTGATACAAACATTTATGCGGTATTGTTAAAATGCATACATCCAAGCCTTGAGACTGTGGCGATAAACCCTTAAACAAATTAAAGGTTTATCTAAGTTATGTATATCGAATTCGGTCATTCCTTTCATCCAAACCTACCCAGGATGTCCGGAACGGGAGTTGTCAATTCCTATGGTAACACTACCTACTAACGAACGGCGTAGCTAATGTTAATGAATGTATTGTTCCATTTTAAACAACCCAAATGTCATACCAAAATGTAAACATGTGATGAAAACAACTGTACTAAGTATGCACACAATGGGCATACATAGCATGAAATGTAATGTGAAACAATGTACTAAGTATACACACAATGGACATAAATAGCATGAAATGTAATGTAAAACAATGTACTAAGTACGCACACAATGGGCATACATAGCATAAAATGTAATGTAGAACAATGTACTAAATATGCACACAATGGGCATACATAGCATGAACACAATGAAATCATGTACTATAAGTGTACTATTGAACATAACAAGCATATGATATGAAAACATGGAAAAGCATGAAAGTAACAAGTAGGCACATGTGTTTCACCCCAAAATGTTTGGAAAACAGTAAAAGAGGGGTCTATGTACTCACTTGAGATTTGCTCAGAAGTCCTAAGATAACCACCAAGCAATGCTAGAGATCACGGAAATCAAACGGCACCTAATATAGGTAACTATGTTAATAAACCGGACCTATATCGGAAGATCGGGTAGCATGAGGGTTTGTAAACCAAATGAGTGTAGGAACTCATGTAACATGGTTTAACAAAGTCTACATACTAAAATGAAACTTAACCTAAGTGCTTACGACCCGTTTAGGTAGCTTATGCTACTTTAACGCGTCGTTCTTGTGAAACGCGTTCGGACCGCCTAACTAGTCCTATGACAAGTAGAATATGCCTTAACATGTCTAATATTGTCGCCAAATCAGTTTAGATGTCAAAAGTTTAGGTTACATATGCTTAATTACCAATTATACATGAAAAGGGTATTCTGGTAATTTATCTAAGGCATATAAACTACCTAGCATACAACTACTTAAACGAAGCGACCATAAGGTATAACCTCGGAAGGTTATTCCCTATATACTATGGTCACCTAAGGTGTTTGGTCGGATCCTAATGATCGACCAAATGGGTCGGGTTCGAAGGTATAAGCGATTTATTAGATCGCTTACCCTTACGACCCTAGACAACGTGGAAATCAGTAGGCATAGTCACAAAGGACTATAACCATCGTGATTACAATCACGTTGCGAAGTTCAAACGAACTTCGCATTGACCATAAACTGGTCAATGCAGAAAGTCAAACAAAGTTTGACTTTCGGACTCGAAAGCAATAAAAGAACGAAGGAACACTTACAAAGGGTCCCCGAATGCTAATCTAGATCAAAATAGCTCAGGTATGAAACAAAGGTTTCAACTTAGAGCACATTAGATCAGATTCTTGTGAGGAATGAGTGAACATAAGGTGGGTATTTATAGTTTTCGGTTCACCATTAGGATCGTTTCTTGGAAAAGGGGGCACGATCTAAGCCGTACACTTGTTGGAAAGTTGTGGTAACTCATTTTGCCATCCACCATAAGAGTTTGACACTTGGCCTTGGCCTTTGGAGGGGTTAAAGGTTGTTAACAGCTGAGAAAAACGTTTTGCTGCGTCTGACCCCTGCTTGCGCACCGTAACGTGTTTTGTGTTGAGGTGCGCAAGCAACTTGCTGACCAGAAAGTTTGATTTTTGGCAGTTTTGGTCCCTGTTGTGTAATAAGGCCATTTCCGACACGTTTAAGGCCCGTTAACCCCATTTAAAAGCTCTAAAATGAAGTTAAAGTATAGGGAACTTTAAAATGTGCTCAAAAATATCTCGGATGTCGGTTCGTTTGGCCGTACAATCGCGATGTTCGCTTAATTACGACGGAATGCGCATAAGCGCGAAAAATGATCCAAATAACGCGACGAATGGATTTTTCTTATGCCAAACACTAAAATAAAATGTTTTAGTGCTTACATAAATTTTTGGATGTCCGGAAGTATTCAGAACGTAAGTTATGCGCGAAAGTGCAAACTTGTGCACTTTTTGACGCTTTTAGTCCCTGAATGTCCCAAAAGTTTATTTTAGCATACCGAACACCTCAAAGCCTATTTCTAAGCTATGTAAAAGATATTTATGGTATGTTTAACTTATGGTCATGTTCCGGAATGTTTGTTACAGTTCAAATTGGCATACTTTCGCAGTTTGTCAAATTTAGTCCTTGTAGGCGAATTAACTTGTTTTTGCCATACCAAAGCCTTTAAAACTTATTTCTAAGTTATTTAAAGGTTATTTAAGGTATTTTAAGTATATGTTGATGTTCCGGAGTATTTTTCGCATTAAACTGATTATGTTTACGCACCAGTTTGCGTATAACTCTCCAGAAAGCGATGTAGAGTTTGAAATTGAACAAAAGTCAAAACATGAAAAATGTAAAACATAACCAAACAAACATTGGGAACAAATAACATTGTTTTATTGATAACTAGACTGTTCACAATGACTACAAGCACAGATGTTACAGTCTCCCCTACTTGTGGAAATTTCGTCCCGAAATTTATTTAGAGGAAACTCGTGGGAAAAGATGCGGATATTTCGTCTTCATTTGATCTTCGCGTTCCCAAGTAAACTCGGGTCCACGTTTAGCTTCCCAGCGAACTTTGACCAAAGGAATGCGCTTGCGTTTGAACCACTTGACTTCACGTTCCATGATTTCCACAGGCTTCTCAACAAATTTCAGTGTTTTATCAACACGAATTTCGTCAAGCGGTATGTGGAGGTTCTCATCAGCTAAACACCTCTTGAGATTGGACACGTGAAAGGTTGGATGAACATTTCCAAGTTCAGGAGGTAACTCAAGTCTATAGGCTACCTTACCGATTCTTTCGATGATCTTGAATGGTCCAACGTATCTAGGTGCAAGTTTTCCTTTCTTTCCAAATCTGATCACACCTTTCCAAGGTGAGACCTTAAGTAATACTCGATCACCGACTTGAAATTCCAAGGGCTTGCGTTTTGGGTCCGCGTAACTCTTTTGACGGCTTCTAGCTGTCTGAAGGTTATCACGAACTTTCTTAATCTTGTCAGTTGTCTCTAAAATGAGGGCAGGTCCAGTAAGCTGAGCCTCGCCGATCTCATTCCAGCAGACTGGTGAACGACATTTTCGACCATAGAGAGCCTCGAAAGGAGCCATTTTGATGCTGGTGTGATAACTGTTGTTGTAGGAGAATTCAATTAACGGAAGATGTGAATCCCAACTACCACCAAAGTCGATCACACAAGCTCTAAGCATATCCTCCAGAGTCTGGATTGTTCTTTCAGATTGACCATCCATTTGCGGATGATAAGCTGTGCTCAGATTAAGTTGGGTCCCCATAGCAGATTGCATGGTTCTCCAAAAATGAGAAGTGAAACGAGCATCTCTGTCAGAGATGATGTTCAAAGGAACACCATGTCGAGCTACAATTTCATTCACATAGATTTTAGCAAGTTTGTCAGCAGGAAAATCCTCACGGATTGGCAAGAAATGCGCTGACTTAGTAAGACGATCAAAAACTACCCAGATGGCATCATGACCTTTCTTTGTGCGCGGAAGTTTAGTAATGAGATCCATAGTAATGTTTTCCCATTTCCAAACTGGGATCTCTGGTTGCACCAATAAACCAGAAGGACGCTGATGTTCAGCCTTAACCTTAAGACAAGTAAGGCATTTTGATACGTATATGGCAATGTCTTTCTTCATACCAGGCCACCAATACTGAATACGAAGATCCTTATACATCTTATCTGAGCCAGGATGAATAGAATAACGAGACTTATGGGCTTCATCCATAAGCAAGGTACGAAGATCATCTTGGCTTGGGACCCACAAATGATCCATGAAGTAATACGATCCATTGTCCTTCAGTTCAAGAGCACGTGTTATGTGATAGGGAAATTCCTTATCCATCAAACCTTGTGAAACACAAGTGTGTTGAGCATGAGAAATGCGGGCTTGGATATCGGATCGAGCTTGAATAACAGATTGAACACGTACACAATGAAGCTTAGTACGTTCCTTACGACTCAATGCATCGGCTACGACATTCGCCTTACCAGGATGGTAGCGAATTTCGCAGTCATAGTCGTTTAGAAGCTCAACCCAATGTCGTTGCCTCATGTTGAGTTCTTTCTGATTGAAGATATGTTGAAGACTTCTGTGGTCAGTGAAAACCACACATTTTGTACCGTACAAATAGTGTCTCCAGATCTTGAGAGCGAAAACAACTGCACCTAACTCAAGATCATGAGTGGTGTAGTTTCTCTCATGTATCTTCAACTGCCTCGATGCATATGCTATGACTTTGTCCCTTTGCATCAGAACACAACCAAGGCCCAATTTTGATGCATCACAATACACGACAAAATCATCATCACCCTCAGGCAATGATAGAACAGGCGCATCGCAAAGCTTCTGCTTTAAGTTTTGAAAAGCTTCCTCTTGTTTGTATCCCCAATCAAAGGGTTTGTTCTTCTGAGTTAGAGCAGTTAGAGGAACTGCAATCTTCGAGAAGTTCTCAATGAAGCGGCGGTAATAACCCGCTATACCAAGAAAAGAACGAACTTCAGTAGGAGTAGTAGGCGTATCCCAATCCTTAATCGCACTGATCTTGGAGGGATCTACATGAATACCTCGTTCGTTGATAATATGTCCTAAAAATTGAACTTCTTTAAGCCAGAATTCGCACTTGGAGAATTTGGCGAAAAGTTGCTCTTTCTTTAGGAGTTCCAGAGTAAGACGAAGATGTTGCTCGTGATCAGCTCGCGTCTTAGAGTATATCAAGATATCATCAATAAAAACAATGACGAACTGATCCAAATAAGGCTTGCAGACCCTATTCATTAAGTCCATGAAAACAGCAGGAGCATTAGTCAAACCGAATGGCATGACTGTGAACTCATAATGCCCATATCGAGTGCGGAATGCTGTCTTGGGAATATCTTCTTCATGCACACGAAGTTGATGATATCCAGATCCCAGATCAATCTTTGAAAAATAAGAAGCGCCCTGTAACTGATCAAAAAGATCATCGATGCGAGGTAGGGGATATCGATTCTTAATGGTAAGCTTGTTAAGCTCACGATAATCGATACACATCCTAAAAGATCCATCCTTCTTCTTGACAAAAAGAACGGGAGCACCCCAAGGTGAAAAGCTAGGACGGATAAAACCTTTGTCGGAGAGCTCTTGAAGCTGTTTAGACAACTCTTGCATCTCAGACGGTGCAAGACGATATGGAGCTCTGGCAATGGGATTTGCTCCAGGTACGAGATCAATACGGAACTCGACTTGGCGTGCTGGGGGTAGACCAGGTAAATCTTCAGGAAATACTTCAGAATAATCCCGAACAATAGGAATATCTTGGAGAGACTTACCCTCGCCTTTATCTGCTGTGACATGTGCCAAGAAGGCCACATAATTCTTTCGCAGATACTTCCGAGCTTTAAAACAAGACATGAGTTTAAGACCACCTGTAGGTTTCTCACCATGAACCTGTAGGATCTCGCCTGTCGGAAGCGGCACACGAACGATCTTCTCGAAACAAACCACCTCTGCGTGATGCTTGGCTAACCAATCCATACCCACAATAACGTCGAAGCTTCCAAGTTGCATAGGCGTGAGGTCAATAGGAAAAAGATGGTCGTTAAGGTTCAACTGGCAGTTGCGAAGAACAGAATCAAGAACAATGGGTTCACCATTAGCAACTTCTACTGTCAAAGGCTTACCTAGTTTTGTTCTAGACACGCGAAGCATTGGCTCAAAAGACAATGGCACAAAAATCTTATCGGCACCCGTATCAAAAAGAACAGATGCAGGCTGATTATTAATAAAGAACGTACCGTTCACCACATTATCGTCCGCCTGCGCCTCTTGGGCATTCAAGTTAAAAGCTCGCCCTCGAGCCTGAGCCTGATTCTGGTTTGCATTCACCAATCTTGGGCACTGGTTACGGTAGTGGGTCAGATCCCCACAGTTATAACAAGCACCCGGTGGGTAGTGTGGTCGTGCAGCTTGACCCTGTTGTTGAGCAGGAGGCTGAGCAACTTGTTGAGCCGGGTTCTGAACTGCCCGATTCTGAGCAAATCGACAAACATTGGCAAGATGACCTGACTTCCCACAGTTATTACAGAAACGGCACTGATGTTGCGGCTGATGGTGACTGTTGCATCTATTGCACAAAGGTGCATTCCCTGAATAGGGTTTCTTCGCTGGAGGCTGTGCGGGTTGGTTGGGAGCTGCCTGGTTAGCTTGGGCAGTGACAGCAAAATTTTGGGAAGCCTTACGCTTCCTTGACCCTCTTGAAGAACCAGAATTCTTTCCATTCTTGTTTTGACCTTTCTTGCTATCTTCCTTGTCAGCCGACTGTTTCTTGCCCTTGTCACCCTTCCTGTGTAACTTATTCTTCCGAATCTGCGACTCAGTCAATGTCGCTGCTAACTCGATAGCCTGACGGAGTGTGGTAGGGTTACTACCAGTAATGATGTCTTGTACCGAGTCAGGTAGGCCGTCGATGTACCTTTCGATAGCCTTGTCGAGTGGGGTAACCATAGTCGGGCAAAGCAGACTCAACTCCTCAAATCTATCAGTATACGCCCTGTGCTCACCACTATCTTGCTTCAAATCATCGAACTCTCTCTCCAAAGCTCGCAGTTCATGACGAGGACAAAATTCCCTCATCATAAGAGCTCTAAGTTCAGCCCATGTCTGTGCTAGAGCAACTTCTGCACCACGATCTCTCATAACCCCGTTCCACTATGTGAGAGCCCTCTTCTGAAACACACTCGAAGAAAACTCGACCTTGCGATTGTCAGGACACTGCACGTGGCGGAAAGTATTCTCAATGCTCTCGAACCATTGAAGAAGCCCAGTCGCTCCCTCAGAACCACTAAACTTGAGTGGTTTAGCCGAGTTAAAATCCTTGAATTTACATGGAGCATTGTTGTTGTTGTTGGCTTGGTTCCATTGAGCAAAGAGGTTCGGGAATTGAGCAGCCATTTGCTGCGCAATGATTTCTGCCAGTTCGGCAGTCGCTATCTGGTTTTCGCGTCGAGGAGGCATTCTAAAGGAGGAAAACATGAAAGGAAACGAGTGAGATGATTGGATGAAGAGAATGAGATGATACAAAAAACAAGAATTGACAACAGCAAAGATGGTGGTCATTTGTTTGTTACCATAAGGCAAACAAACGACACACAGTGACTAATCAAAGTAAATGGGTTAAAAATAATGTATCGCGAAGACATGCTCGCCTATAAGTGAACACTCACCCCAAGAGTTCCCAGGTAAGAGTGACTGGTCCGATTATGTGGATTTGTACGAACACTCTAGCCTTAGACAGAAAACCCAGGGTACAGGCATTCACCCTTCCAGTTTGCACGTGTTCACATTATTTAAAACCCAAAACCTTGACGAGATTTTGAAAACTCAAAGGGGTTCAAAACCATATAACAGAGGGTTCAAAACCTTACAATAGAGGGTTCAAAACCTTGTAATAAATCATCCAAAAACAGATGATTGTTTTTCAAAAATCGTATCGGAAAATTTAGTTTTTGTTTTGATAATCACCTAAGGGTAGGTGATGTGCATGTTTTAAGATCTAAACACAAGATAACTTGTGTTAGGGTCCTAGAAAGGTTATAGTCTAGGTCAAAGCATTACTAATAACCTAATTCCCTATAACCATTGGCTCTGATACCAACTCTTCTGTCACACCCCGACCACGTAGAACATACAAAACGTGGCGGAAATGTCGGGGAGTGTTGTAACAGAACTAATTGTTTCATAACCATGGCATACAAAGTTGTATTTTATTTATCAACATAAGAGTTACATTGTTTTAAACAGGAATCAAAGAGTTTATAACATAATTATACTAGTCTATCTTCATTTTTATTCTCTAAGGCACAGGTCCGCCCTAGTGTCACGATCATCATCCTACGCAAAAGCTCCTGAAAACACATGTGAAAATAGGTACGTCAGCATAAAAATGCCTGTGAGATACATAGGATTTATGAAAATAGGATTCATGACTTATAAGTTTAGGAAAAGTTGTTTAACAAAAGTCAGTCATGAACCTTGTAAGTTGTTTTGTTTTGTAAATCATTCAAAAAGCAATGATATGTATAAATAAGAGAATAATGTAAGGTTAAATGAATAACCAAGAAAATGAGTTTGTATAAGATAAGTTGTTTTGTAAATCAATGTCTTGTGAAAGTAAGTTGTTTATGTAAAACGCAATATGTCAAATATTGAAATGATTTAAGTAACGCTACGACATGTAATATCATACAAACACTTATTTATAGGAAGTACCAGCGGCGTATCCACCATGCTTGTATCATATTACACACGCCTCGTTACTCAAATCACTTACTCAAACCAACCACCAATGTAAATTGTCTATGTATAAATGAATTGTCATGTGTTAATGTGTAAACCATATCGAAATGTCTATGTCCAATATAAACCACTAAATGTGTATATCAATGTCAAAATGTTTATGTTTAATGTAGATCATGTAATGTGTACCCAAAAATATCCTGTATGGTAAGTGAAATATATCAACTAAACCACATGTAAAATGCACAAAAACAAGGTATTGAAGTAAACATGGTTTAAATCAAAGTTATGTTTTGTGGAACAACTGCATGCTATATTGATACAAACATTTATGCGGTATTGTGAAAATGCATACATCCAAGCCTTGAGACTGTGGCGATAAACCCTTAAACAAATTAAAGGTTTATCTAAGTTATGTATATCGAATTCGGTCATTCCTTTCATCCAAACCTACCCAGGATGTCCGGAACGGGAGTTGTCAATTCCTATGGTACCACTACCTACTAACGAACGGCGTAGCTAATGTTAATGAATGTATTGTTCCATTTTAAACAATCCAAATGTCATACCAAAATGTAAACATGTGATGAAAACAACTGTACTAAGTACGCACACAATGGGCATACATAGCATGAAATGTAATGTGAAACAATGTACTAAGTATGCACACAATGGACATACATAGCATGAAATGTAATGTAAAACAATGTACTAAGTACGCACACAATGGGCATACATAGCATAAAATGTAATGTAGAACAATGTACTAAATATGCACACAATGGACATACATAGCATGAAATGTAATGTAAAACAATGTACTAAGTACGCACACTATGGGCATACATAGCATAAAATGTAATGTAGAACAATGTACTAAATATGCACACAATGGGCATACATAGCATGAACACAATGAAATCATGTACTATAAGTGTACTATTGAACATAAAAAGCATATTATATGAAAACATGGAAAAGCATGAAAGTAACAAGTAGGCACATGTGTTTCACCCCAAAATGTTTGGAAAACAGTAAAAGAGGGGTCTATGTACTCACTTGAGATTTGCTCAGAAGTCCTAAGATAACCACCAAGCAATGCTAGAGATCACGGAAATCAAACGGCACCTAATATAGGTAACTATGTTAATAAACCGGACCTATATCGGAAGATCGGGTAGCATGAGGGTTTGTAAACCAAATGAGTGTAGGAACTCATGTAACATGGTTTAACAAAGTCTACATACTAAAATGAAACTTAACCTAAGTGCTTACGACCCGTTTAGGTAGCTTATGCTACTTTAACGCGTCGTTCTTGTGAAACGCGTTCGGACCGCCTAACTAGTCCTATGACAAGTAGAATATGCCTTAACATGTCTAATATTGTCGCCAAATCAGTTTAGATGTCAAAAGTTTAGGTTACATATGCTTAATTACCAATTATACATGAAAAGGGTATTCTGGTAATTTATCTAAGGCATATAAACTACCTAGCATACAACTACTTAAACGAAGCGACCATAAGGTATAACCTCGGAAGGTTATTCCCTATATACTATGGTCACCTAAGGTGTTTGGTCGGATCCTAATGATCGACCAAATGGGTCGGGTTCGAAGGTATAAGCGATTTATTAGATCGCTTACCCTTACGACCCTAGACAACGTGGAAATCAGTAGGCATAGTCACAAAGGACTATAACCATCGTGATTACAATCACGTTGCGAAGTTCAAACGAACTTCGCATTGACCATAAAATGGTCAATGCAGAAAGTCAAACAAAGTTTGACTTTCGGACTCGAAAGCAATAAAAGAACGAAGGAACACTTACAAAGGGTCCCCGAATGCTAATCTAGATCAAAATAGCTCAGGTATGAAACAAAGGTTTCAACTTAGAGCACATTAGATCAGATTCTTGTGAGGAATGAGTGAACATAAGGTGGGTATTTATAGTTTTCGGTTCACCGTTAGGATCGTTTCTTGGAAAAGGGGGCACGATCTAAGCCGTACACTTGTTGGAAAGTTGTGGTAACTCATTTTGCCATCCACCATAAGAGTTTGACACTTGGCCTTGGCCTTTGGAGGGGTTAAAGGCTGTTAACAGCTGAGAAAAACGTTTTGCTGCATCTGATCCCTGCTTGCGCACCGTAACGTGTTTTGTGTTGAGGTGCGCAAGCACCTTGCTGACCAGAAAGTTTGATTTTTGGCAGTTTTGGTCCCTGTTGTGTAATAAGGCCATTTCCGACACGTTTAAGGCCCGTTAACCCCATTTCAAAGCTCTAAAATGAAGTTAAAGTATAGGGAACTTTAAAATGTGCTCAAAAATATCTCGGATGTCGGTTCGTTTGGCCGTACAATCGCGATGTTCGCTTAATTACGACGGAATGCGCATAAGCGCGAAAAATGATCCAAATGACGCGAAGAATGGATTTTTCTTATGCCAAACACTAAAATAAAATGTTTTAGTGCTTACATAAATTTTTGGATGTCCGGAAGTATTCAGAACGTAAGTTATGCGCGAAAGTGCAAACTTGTGCACTTTTTGACGCTTTTAGTCCCTGAATGTCCCAAAAGTTTATTTTAGCATACCGAACACCTCAAAGCCTATTTCTAAGCTATGTAAAAGATATTTATGGTATGTTTAACTTATGGTCATGTTCTGAAATGTTTGTTACAGTTCAAATTGGCATACTTTCGCAGTTTGTCAAATTTAGTCCCTATAGGCGAATTAACTTTTTTTTGCCATACCAAAGCCTTTAAAACTTATTTCTAAGTTATTTAAAGGTTATTTAAGGTATGTTAAGTATATGTTGATGTTCCGGAGTATTTTTCGCATTAAACTGATTACGTTTACGCACCAGTTTGCGTATAACTCTCCAGAAAGCGATGTAGAGTTTGAAATTGAACAAAAGTCAAAACATGAAAAATGTAAAACATAACCAAACAAACATTGGGATCAAATAACATTGTTTTATTGATAACTGGACTGTTCTAAATGACTACAAGCACAGATGTTACATGAAATTTAGCACGTAGTCACTGAGGAAGCTAGTTAGGTTGCGTGGTTTCCTTGTTTTCCTGGGGTGTCACATCCTTCCCCCGTTGGTTTGGAATTTCGTCCCAAAATTCCGCAGTAGATTCAGCCTCAGTAGTGGTCTCACTTTTCTCGAACAATTGGGGATACTTTTGTTTCATTTGGTCTTCTCATTCCCAGGTAAACTCTGGGCCACGACGGCAGTTCCAACGAACTCAAACAATGGGTATCCTGGTACGTTTGAGAACCTTAACTTCTCGGTCCGTAATCTCTACTGGTTCCTCGACGAATCATAACTGATCGTCGATAGTGAGTTCCTTGAAAGGAACTAGGAGGGTCTCATCTGACAGACACTTCTTCAGATTTGACACATGAGATACGTTGTGAACTCCACTGAGTTCTTTAGGTAGATTCAGTCTATAGGCCACTTTGCCAATTCTCTCAGTGATTTCAAAAGGTCCGACATAACGCGGATTTAGCTTGCCTCGTTTACCAAAACGTACCACACCTTTCCAAGGTGAGACTTTAAGTAGCACTCGATCCCCAACATGGAACTCGAGTGGTTTCCTCCGCTTATCGGCATAGCTTTTCTGATGGTCACGAGTTGCCGCCATTCGTTGTCGTATTTGGGCAATCTTTTCTGTCGTGTTGACGATGAGTTCTGGGCCAGTGATTTGGCTGTCACCAACTTCTGCCCAGCATAAGGGTGACCGGCATTTCCGTCCATACAATGCCTCGAACGGAGCAGCCTGGATGCTAGTGTGGTAACTATTGTTATACGAAAACTCTACCAAAGGTAGGTTCCTTTCCCAACCGTTACCAAAGTCGATTACACATGCTCAAAGAATGTCTTCAAGAGTTTGAATGGTGCGTTCAGTCTGTCCATCCGTCTGTGGATGATAAGCTGTGCTCATATCCAGAAGCGAGCCAAACAATTTGTGCATCGCTTGCCACAAATCAGAGGTAAAACGTGGATCACGATCAGAAATGATGGAAGTTGGCACGCCTCGAGACTACTTCCTTCAGGTAGATGTCTCCTAGTGTAGAGAACTTATCCGTTTCCCTGATAGCCAGGAAGTGTGCAGACTTGGTTAGTCGATCCACTATCACCCAAATGGTATCGTTTCCTCATTGAGATCTAGGTAAGCCAGTAATGAAGTCCATGGAAATTTGCTCCAATTTCCATGTCGGGATCTCTGGTTGTTGAAGTAGGCCCGATGGCTTTTGGTATTAAACCTTGACCCTAGCACAGGTCAAACATTTACTAACATAGGTCGCTATGTTAGCTTTCATATGGGGCCACCAGTACGTAGTTTTGAGATCGTGGTACATCTTATCAGAGCCAAGATGTACCGAGTAACGAGACTTGTGTGCTTCATCCATCACAAGCTCACGTAGATTACCATAAAATGGAACCCAGATGCGCCCCGCCAAGTAATAAGCACCGTCTTCCTTTAGTTCTAACCATTTCTCCAATCCTCGTAGGGACTCAGCCTTGATGTTCTCTTCTTTCAATGCTTCGACTTGAGCATCACGAAGTTAGGCAGGAAGACTAGAGTGAATGGTAAGCTGTAATGCACATACACGCTTAGGTTTGGTTTCTTTACGACTGAGGGCGTCAGCCACCACATTGGCCTTGCCTGGATGGTACTTGATTGTGCATTCATAGTCGTTAAGGAGTTCGACCCATCGACGCTGTCACATGTTCTCCTCCTTCTGTTCGAAGATATGCTGGAGACTCTTGTGATCGGTGTAAATGACGAGGTCGAAGCTACCAAGAACGATGGGGATAAGGTCGATAGAGAAGGTCTGACCAGCGAGTGCGAGATTACAACCCTTAACTATGTGTGTGGCCTCAAGACTTTTACCGTTTGCTAGTTCTACAACATGCTTGGTGTTTAAGGGAATTGGGGTACGCTTAGGCATCTGACTAACCCTTAAGGACACGTAACTAGTATCGGCACCCGAATCGAATAAAACAGAAACAAAGAAATCATCCAGTAGGAACTTACCCGTCACAATATTGGGATCGTTCCTTGCATCACCCTGACCAATCACAAATGCACGTTCCCTAGCACCATTGCCATCATTGTTACCCCCATTATTATTTCCATTCCCCTGATTGTTGTTGTTCTGATTATGGTTCAGCTGGGGGCAGTCTCTTTTGAAGTGGCCCTCAGCATCACACTGGAAACACCCTTTATTGTTACCCCTCTGCTGCTACTGTTGGGACTGGTTCTGCGGAGTCTGCTGCTGTTGTTGTCGCCTCTGATTCGCAGGATAAGGACTCCTACAATCTTTGGCTGCATGACCTGGTTTGTTGCATCTCTGACACTTGCCTTTGCCACACGGCCCGCTGTGGTGCAAGTTACATCGATTGCCCTTAGGGTGGCTTCCCTTGTACCCACCCTGACCTTGATTACCAGAGGATTGTTGACTGGGGCTCTTGTAGTCGTCAGTCTTTCGCTGCTGAGACTGAGACTGAATAGAAGTTGAACCCTTGCTTGAGTTTCCATCCCACTTGCGCTTGTTGATTCTAGGAGCATCAGAAGTAGTGGTAGCACTAATACGCTTTGGCAGCCTGTTCTGCTCGACTTCCTGATCAGTGAGACGGTGGGATAGTCGTATAACCCGCTGAATCGTAGGGAGGTTAGCTGAAGTTACCATGCTCTGAATCTCTGGCACTAAACCTTTGATGTAAAGCTCGATACGTTTGTAGGGAGGATCTACCATGGTAGGGCACAAAGCAGCTAGTTCGTTCGATCTCTTGGTATACGCTTCGATTTCAGACCCAGTCATATTCAAATTGTAAAACTCCACTTCCAGCTTGTGAATGTCATCACGATGGCAATACTCTTCTTTAATCAGATCCTTAAAGTCATTCCATGGGGTGGCATTAGCAGCGGCCAACCCTAGCATTTGCATTTGTGAGTTCCACCGAGTTAATGCACCACCTTCAAGAGTTCCCGTAGCAAACTTCACCCTACTAGCAACAGGGCATTCACACATCTCGAAAACAGATTCGATCTTCTCGAACCAGTGGAGGAGTCCCACAGCTCCTTCATGCCGTCAAAGGTACTGGGTCGACAGTCCATGAAGGTCTTGAATGTACACACTAGAGGCTGAGCATTCTGACCTGTTGCGCGAGAAAGAAAGGACAATGTTAGGCACGAGAGTAGGTTCATGAGAGTATGATCTAAACATCCTAGGATAGGTCGAAATGGCAGGTTATACCTCCTGCTTGAGCTGCTGCGAGTGCCTCAGCAGCTCGTTCGTTGATTAGAGCCGTCAGCTGAGCTTGAGTCAAGTTGAGACATCCACTCATGATCTTCACATCGAAGTAAACACAAGTGAGAAAGGTGTCGCGGAAGTGCGTAAGTATGGGATGGCAGAAAAGACTAAGCACACAGGGTTTTCAATCAGTTGCTATGTCAACTAAACATGCTATGAACAATGCACTATTTAACTAACAGGCAAGCAATACAAACACAAACCATATTACCTATAGTGTGGAGCCTTGCACGTGGAGTGAAGTGTCGTTGTGGATCGTTGAGCACTGTACAGGTTATAGTCTGGTTTTGTTAAAAAGATTTTCCCCTTTTAAAACCAAGTTCACTATAACCAATGGCTCTGATACCAATCTGTCACACCCCCAAATTCCACAAGCGGAGTATCACCGCAGGGAGCGTGACATGACCAGGATCAAGCCACCAATCATATTGAAAAATGTATTAAAGTAAACATAAAACCAACCAACAATATAATTAGTGTCCAAAACAAATTAACTAAGTTCAAGTTATCAGCGGAAGCATAAAGTTTAAAACCAAAACATAAGTTTAAAAGTTCAAATGTTTATCATGGAACTCAACAGTCCATATCCCACAACGACCTCTATCTCCTGTGCAAGCTCCATCTAAGCACCTAACGACCTGCAAGGCATATAGTAATGAATCAACAACAAAGTTGAGCGAGTTCACAGTTGGGTGTTCGTTTTAAGTTGTTTCAAAAACATAGGTTTCCTTTAGCTGGCTTACTTGCCGTGGGGGTTACTCCATAGTTGAAAAACATGATTAATCCTTTCCTTTTACTCTGGCTCCCAGCTGTGGGGGCTATCCCATGAATATCCCACTAGACCCGTTACCATATCGACTACTGACTGAGAAAGTTGGGTGCCCTAAGTCAATATCTATCATCATTAACGTGCCCAGATCCATTAGTCCACTCCCGTCCTCTGCGGCACGGTGTGAGGCTTGTCAAACCTAATAGCGCTATTTAACTAATGACCTGTTCGCCATTGGCCCGGCGATTAAGTCGATATAAAAATGAGGGACTTAATGATAGAGTTTTTGGTCTAGTATCAATGTTGTCACCCTTCAGTTAAGAGGGTAAAGGTACGTGTCCCATATAAGGGGATCACGCATGTTCCAATGGTGTCACCCTTCAATTAAGAGGGTGGAGGTACGTATTCTAACCAAGGAGAATACGCAGGTTTTCTTTCAATCATTTACCCATTCCCAACCACCGGGAATCCCATGGCTTGTAGAAAGTGTGAGCTCACCTTAGATTAGCTCGGCAGATAAACAAAAAGGTCACTTGAGCTATTTGTGGTCAACCACGTCCTAACATGGTTACCATACAAGTCAGGTCTAGGTTCAAGTAGTGCACGTAAGTTTATGTCACAACCCCCGATCCTTGTTTCCCGGGATCGGGCGGCCGCAAGCCAGTTTCGGTGGTATCGCGTATTATCTAATTTGGCAGCGGAAATTTCATCAGGACCGTAGTTAGGAAATATTTTATCAGAGTAAAATACCACGTTTTTAACATATCCAATACATGGGAAAAATCCCAAGTTTCAAGTACACATATTTTCATAGGGATAAACCCTATTTTATTTAATAAAACATCTATTTATTTTTAGGTAACTTTATTGCCACTTTTCCAAGCCTTCAGTGCTGTCCAGCTGGCTTCTATTTGGCTTTCACATTTTGTTACCTGAAACGCGTTTAAAAACATTTTGTCAGTGGGAAATACTGGTGAGTGAATCCTAGTTTAATTATGTTTAAATAAAATTCATTGCACAGTATTGAGGGCGGTCTCGCAATTACATTTGTTTCCAAGTCATACCAATTACCACCCACGGTATTATCAGACCCGACTTGTGGAAATGTTACCCCTCAAGTAACAAATTTTGTATACAAAACCCCAACATACCGACGATAATTGTATCCTTACAAATACTCAATCACTGTTTAATATATAATTAATTAAGTGAGGTTTTGTAAAAAACAATTTGCAAAAAGGAGATTACTCACATTGCTGTCTTTGATTATCCTTTAAGGTTTCCTGATGACAATCTATAATTTACACAAATGCACACGTGTTAGTATAATAACCCATTTTAACATTAGTAATACCCTCCCCGAGACGGCATTCCAATGACTACATCGGGCAGAACCACGACAGCCGTTACGGAACCCTAGATCAATCGGGTAGAGTATCTAATACGTATCCAGGGGTTATGACACTTACAACGGAGCAGAACTTCGTTATTTAGGGGGTATTATACCCAAGTATTATGCCTACACTTTAGAAATTCGAGATTGAGAATGAAAATGAACGAGCAGACTGAAGATCCAATGCCCTCTACTTATAGGGCTTGATTTTGACTTTTACGCGGCCCGCGTAAAGGTTAACAAAAGGGCTACGTGGCCCGCGTCAAAGAAGGTTAACAGCGTAGGTGATCCGGGTCAGCTAGTAGGTTCAACACGAGTCGGACACGTGTCAGCACGAGGGTTCGCCGTGTTTTTGATCTCTAGCGGCCCGCGTAAGATCCTTAAGGGGTTTACGCGGCCCACGACAAACCCAAAATATTAATTTTTAATTATTTTTAATAATATTTAAGGTATTCGTGGTCCATTTTCACGTATGGGGTGTATTTTAAGGCATATTGGGATATTTTAAATATTTTTAGGGTGTCGGAAAATAATTCAAGGGTGTCAGTTTTCTTTTAGGGTTGTTACATCCTCCCCACCTTGTTTTAGAGCTCCTCCTCGAGATCTACTGGAATTGGTGTGGATATTTTCTTTGCATTTCTGATTCAAGCTCCCATGTGTACTCAGGTCCTCTTTTGGAGTCCCACTTCACTTTAACCAGAACTAATCTCTTGTGTTTGAGATTCTTGACTTTCCTGTCTTCAATCTGTAGAGGCCTTTCTACAAACTTGAGTTGTTCATTTACCTCTATATCCTTAAGAGGTACTACCAGTGATTCATCGGCTAGACATTTCTTGAGATTAGATACATGAAATACATCATGTATTCCTGCCATTTCCTCTGGCAGTTGTAGCTGATAGGCTACAGGTCCTATTCTTCTAATAATCTCAAAAGGTCCAACATACCTAGGACTTAGCTTTCCTCTTTTGATGAATCTTACCACTCCTTTCCAAGGAGAGACTTTTAACAATACTTTATCTCCTATTTGAAATTCCAACGGTTTGCGCCGGTTATCGGCATAGCTCTTCTGTCGATCACGTGCTGTTTTCAGTCGTTCCTTGACTTGAATGATCTTGTCAGTTGTTTCTTGCACTATCTCAGGTCCAGATAGTTGCTTTTCCCCAATTTCTGCCCAACAGACTGGGGTTCGGCACTTTCGTCCATAAAGTGCTTCGAATGGTGCAGCGTTGATACTTGGGTGATAATTATTATTATAAGAAAATTCTATTAAAGGTAAGTGATCGTCCCAATTACCTCCGAAATCAATTACACAAGCTCTAAGCATGTCTTCCATCGTCTGAATTGTCCTTTCGCTTTGTCCGTCTGTTTGAGGATGGTAAGCGGTGCTTAGATTTAACTTGGTTCCCATTGCTTTTTGAAAACTTAACCAAAAATGAGAGGTAAAACGTCTATCTCTATCAGAAACAATTGATAAAGGTATTCCATGTAAAGAAACTATTTCATTTACATATAATTTAGCTAGTTGTTCCATACTGAAAGTTTCCTTCATTGGTAGGAAATGAGCTGACTTAGTTAGTCTATCTACAATCACCCAGATTGTATCATTACCTTTCCTTGTTTTGGGTAATTTAGTCACAAAATCAATTGTTATCAATTCCCATTTCTAGACTGGCATTTCTAGCTGCTGTAACAAACCTGAGGGTTTCTGATGTTCAGCTTTAACTTGTGAGCAAGTTAAACATTTAGAAACATAGGTTGCTATATCCTTTTTCATTCCTATCCACCAAAAATTCTTTCTTAAATCCTGGTACATCTTATCACTTCCTGGATGCATCGTATATTTGGACTTATGGGCTTCTTCTAATATACGATGACGTAGGTTTCCTAATTTAGGTATCCACATTCTCTTTTCATGGAATCTCCAAATTCCATCTGTGCCTTGTTCTAATTCCTTAATCATACCTTTTAATTTTTCAGTATCCTCCTTGATTACTTATTCTTGTGCTTCTCTTATCTGATCATTTAAATCTACTTACAGATTTAATTTAAGAGAACGTACCCTTTTTAGCTTTTCGTGACACTTTCGGTTTAAAGCATCTGCCACTACATTTGCTTTTCCTTCATGATACTGGATATCACAATCATAATCACTAAGCATCTTCATCCAGTGTCTTTGTCTCATATTTAATTCTTTTTGTCCAAAAACATACCTTAAACTTTTATGATCGGTAAATATGGTAAACTTACTACCATAAAGGTAATGTCACCAAATTTTTAAAGCAAAAATTATAGCTCCTAACTCTAGATCATGGGTTGAATAATTCTCTTCATGATTCTTAAGTTGTCTAGAGGCGTAAGCTATAACCTTTTGATTTCGCATCAACACACATCCATAGCCTAACTTAGAAGCGTCACAATAGACTACAAAGTCTTCAGTTCCTTCTGGTAACGCTAATATGGGTGCATGGGTTAATCTTTGCTTAAGAATTCTAAAGGCTTCTTCTTGCTTTGGTCCCCATTCAAACTTAATGGATTTACAGGTTAACTTAGTTAAAGGAATGGCTATTCTAGAGAAATCCTGAATAAATCTTCTATAATAACCTGCCAATCCTAAGAAACTTCTAACCTCGGTTGGTGATTCAGGGGTTTTCCATTTGGTAATCGCCTCGATTTTTGTGGGATCCACATGAATTCCTTCATGGTTGACTAAGTGTCCAAGAAACTGTACCTTCTCTAACCAAAACTCGCACTTTGAAAATTTAGCATAGAGCTTTTCCTTTCTTAATAGACTTAAAAGGGCGTGCAAATGCTTTGCATGATCTTCCTTACTTTTAGAATAGATGAGAATATCATCTATAAAAACAATTATAAATTTATCCAAATATGGCCTACATATTCGGTTCATCATGTCCATAAATGCAGCTGGGGAATTGGTTAAACCAAATGGCATGACAGTAAATTCATAATGGCCATACCTTGTTCTAAACGCGGTTTTAGGAATGTCCTCTTCCTGTACCTTTAATTGATGATATCCTGATCTTAAATCGATCTTAGAGAAAAATCGAGCTCCCTGTAATTGATCGAACAGATCATCGATTCTTGGTAATGGGTACCGATTCTTAATCGTGACCTTGTTTAATTCACGGTAGTCAATGCACATACGCATTGATCCGTCCTTCTTTTTGGTAAATAAAATTGGTGCTCCCCATGGCGATGAGCTTGGCTGTATGAATCCTTTCTTCAACAATTCGTCTAATTGTTTCTTTAGTTCCTGCATCTCTGCTGGTGCCAATCGGTAAGGCGCTTTGGCAATTGGTGCTGTTCCGGGTAGCAGATGGATTCTGAATTCGACTTCTCTGTCTGGTGGTAGTCCTGGCAATTCTTCTGGAAATACATCTGAAAGCTGAGATACTACTGGAATGTCTTTTAGTCCTTTTCCTTTAGTGCTAGTGATTATAGAAATCAAATACACTATAGATCTTTTTCTTATATAACTTGCAGTTTTCATCACAGAGATGAATTTAGTGGATCTAGATGGTTTATCACCTTTAATTGTGATCTTTTCACCCTTTGGTGAATTTACTTGAATTGACTTTTGATCACATAAAATATTAGCTTTATTGGCTGTTAACCAATCCATTCCTAATACAATATCAAATCCTGCCAGATTCATTGGGTAAAGATTTGCAATAAACTTTTGGTTTAAAAATTCTATTCTTGCTCCCTGCAAGATTTCAGAAATCCTAACCGTTTCTCCATTTGCTGTCTCGACTAGACATTCTTGTGTGAGTTTAGTTAATGGTTGATTAAGAAGTTTGCAAAATGAAGTATTAATAAAACTTTGGTTTGCACCAGGGTCAAATAATACTTTAGCAAAAACATCATTAACTAAAAACATACCGGCTATTACGTTCGGAATCATTTTGGCTTCATCTGCAGTCAGAACAAATGCTCTAGCATTTTTAGTGTTCTTGTTGTTCGTGGCTGGAGCTAGTTTCGGACAGTTCGGCTTGATGTGACCTTTTTCTCCACAGTTGAAACATAGTCCATTACTGGATTTTCTCCTGCAATCTTCTTCCTTGTGTCCTGGTGCCTTGCAGAAATTGTAGTGAGTGGAGCATTTTCCCGAATGCTTTTTCTTGCAGGCCTTGCAATATGGTACAAAGATAGAACCTATATTCCTACGGTTGGAATTCCCATAAGGGATTAATTCATCTGTCAAGGTATTTGCTAGTTCTACAGCTTCTTCTATAGTTTGGGGTCTAGCTGCCTTGACTACATGTCTAATCTCTCCAATTAATCCCCAGATGTAACGGGAGATTAATACCGGTTCAGGTGATGCAAGGGTTGGTACTATTCTAGCATATTCAAAGAATGTGGTAGTATAACCCTTACTATCTACCCCGGTCATTCTAAGATTTAGGAACTTATTCGCTATATGTTCCTTTTCATTGGGAGGGCAGAATTTTCTTTCTACCATATTTTTAAATTCCTCCCATTCCAGATTATAAACCCTATCACTTCCTCTAGACTGGAGAATAGTGTTCCACCATTCTAAGGCTGAGTTTTTAAACAGATTAGAAGCAAACATTATCTTGTCTTCTTCAGCACACTTGCTTATTTTTAAGACATCCTCAGTCTTTTCTATCCAGCGTAGAGCTGCAATGGGTCCTTCATTGCCCGAGAATTCTATTGGTTTGCAGGACCAGAATTCTTTGTAAGAACAACCATAAGGCATGGTTCTTCTTCTTTTGGGGATGGGCACTCGAAGTACGGGTCCATTGTTTACGCTGTGTTCTGGTTCAATTGTTCGCTTACTGCTATGTTTACTTTTATTATCAACATCCTTAACAGTTTGGATAATAAATGGCATTGCATCTATGATTCCTTGTGCCACTATGTGTTGGATAGCACTATTATCCATTTGGTTTCCATTATTATTGATGCTCGGATTCTCATTAACCAAGTTAATGTTACTCTGGTTATCGTTATTCAGATTTTCTTGATTCCCTTCGTCGGCCATCTGGATTTTTAAACATTTACCACGTATTAATATCACAAAATAATATTTAATATAGCCAATCACATGACACGCATTTTGGTCAAAAGCGTCGATCATTGCGACTTTACTCTATTCATATAATATGCATCTATTACACACCAGTACTGAAATTAAAATTACAATCCCGACTGAAATTTAAAGTTACACTACTAATAGTAGGCATCCGTAGTTTTTTTTTTCATACACATACACACATATTATATTATTATTTTATTATTATTACTACTACTACCGTTTCCATCATCACATCTACGGATATGGATTCATCCAGAAATCCATATTGCGCTCGTCGTATTTCCAGACGAGTCGCTCTCCCACCTGTCGCATTCTTTCACTACTCTCTAAAATTTCCTCACCAAATGTCCTAAGTTCTTGTACGTTATCTGCACTCATTGGGGGTGCAGGTTCTAGGACTGGGTTCGGAGACTGGGGTGCGGGTTCCTGGTACGGAGGTATAGGTGCCTGGTATGGGTAAGGATTTTCTAGAATCTCTCTAATGAATACATCATTATCGTAATAGGGATCTAGAGGATCTAACCCTGGGTAGGCTCCTAGGTTTGGCATGGGTATATCTTCGTGTATCGGGTAACGTTGCACATAGTCCCTATTGTCGTCCCACCATGGGTCGTAATTTGGGTCTAAGGGGTTTGGTGCAGGTACCTTAGGTATTTCCTCCGGGTCGAAATCATGCATTTCTACTTGATTTTCGGGGTTTTCTATCTCCATCGGTTGGTCAAGAATTGGTGGTTGTGGTTGGGGTGCTATCTTTTGTTCCAGGTTAGGGTCAGCTGTAGTGGTTGCTAGGATGTGGATGTTAGTTATACCCCTAATAATCATTTCTTGGGCATAGGCATCGGTTTGTCTTTTAGCTGCTGCTAGTGCTCTCTGGTCTTGTAACTTTTTCATACGCTTCCTACGCTCATGTGCCCCTCGACTGAACCATCCTCTCTTTTTCTGAGGGAATGGCTCTTCAGACTGAGCCTTAAATACGAATATTCCTGATTCCATATCAGCAGAGTACCCTGAGAGGGCAGGCTGAGAAGAGGCACCTTCGCTTCTAGGCGAACCACACAATTGACGGTACGCGTCAGATGGTCCTTGGTCGCTCATACTGTAAACTAACAAATAGTCAAATAACACATAACAAGAAATACAATTATGCACGTATTCCCGTAATTTATTTCCTAACAATTTGAATTTTGATGTCAGCAGAACACTTATGTGGCTGAATCAGTGGCTTAGCTCTGATACCACCTTCTGTCGCAACCCCCGATCCTTGTTTCCCGGGATCGGGCGGCCGCGAGCCAGTTTCGGTGGTATCGCGTATTGTCTAATTTGGCAGCGGAAATTTCATCAGGACCGTAGTTAGGAAATATTTTATCAGAGTAAAATACCACGTTTTTAATATATCCAATACATGGGAAAAATCCCAAGTTTCAAGTACACATATTTTCATGGGGATAAACCCTATTTTATTTAATAAAACATCTATTTATTTTTAGGTAACTTTATTGCCACTTTTCCAAGCCTTCAGTGCTGTCCAGCTGGCTTCTATTTGGCTTTCACATTTTGTTACCTGAAACTCGTTTAAAAATATTTTGTCAGTGGGAAATACTGGTGAGTGAATCCCAGTTTAATTAAGTTTAAATAAAATTCATTGCACAGTATTGACGGCGGTCTCGCAATTACACTTGTTTCCAAATCATACCAATTACCACCCACGGTATTGTCAGACCCGACTTGTGGAGATGTTACCCCTCCAGTAACAAATTTTGTATACAAAACCCCAACATACCGACGATAATTGTATCCTTACAAATACTCAATCATTGTTTAATATATAATTAATTAAGTGAGGTTTTGTAAAAACAATTTGCAAAAAGGAGATTACTCACATTGCTTTCTTAGATTATCCTTTAAGGTTTCCTGGTGACAATCTATAATTTACACAAAAGCACATGTGTTAGTATAATAACTCATTTTAACATTAGTAATACCCTCCCCGAGACGGCATTCCAACGACTACGTCGGGCAGAACCATGACAGCCGTTACGGAACCCTAGATCAATCGGGTAGAGTATCTAATACGTATCCAGGGGTTATGATACTTACAACGGAGCAGAACTTCGTGATTTAGGGGGTATTATACGCGAGTATTATGCCTACACTTTAGAAATTCGAGATTGAGAATGAAAATGAACGAGCAGACTGAAGATCCGATGACCTCTACTTATAGGGCTTGATTTTGACTTTTACGCGGCCCGAGTAAATGTTAACAAAAGGGCTACGCGGCCCGCGTCAAAGAAAGTCAACAGCGTAGGTGATCCGGGTCAGCTAGTAGGTTCATGATGTGCACAAAATGCAACATATAAATTACATCAATTGTGGCATAAAACTAACCCTTTTTTAGTACTAATGTTGGAAAAAGTGTGTTTTTGTCTTCCTTTTGTATTTTCAGGATTAAATGAGCTCAAATGAACAAAAGAAGCAAAAAGGCAGTTAAGTCTAGCATAAATACAAGAAAAGGAACAAACGTGGCATGCCCGACCCCCCGACAGCATCTTCCCAAGCAAAATCAAGAGAACAGAAGGCTGAACACACCCCGTGCTCAGTGAGCACGGGGGCGTGCCCAAGTGTTAGCAGAAAAGACAAAGCTGTAGAAGCTTCTATCACCCACCACGGGGTCGTGCCCAGCGGACACGGGGCCATGGTCAACTCTAAGATTCGTAGAATTTAGGGAAATCTTGATAGTACAGATACGCTTCTGCACACGGGGGCGTGCCTAGCGGACACGGGGGCGTGGTCAACTAATGTAGACAAACTGCAATTAATGAATAAAGAGAAGGAGGATGGACACTGGGCCGTGCCCGAGCTGCTGTTCAGGCTATAAATAGGGGTGCTTGGCTCATTTGCAAACCATCCCTTGGCACACCACCTCTCTCACACTTCACCCACCACCCACCACCCACCACCATCACAACACCATCATCCACCACCATCATCCATTGTCCATCATAGAGTGTGTGAGTCGTCTCGGGATCCAAGATTGATCGTAAGAGTTCTTGACAATCAAATGCCATGTTTGCCTAAGTCTCTTACATCACTTGGTGAAGACAAGTGTCTAGTGTAATACTTTTTATTTTTAATATTTTCGCACTTTTTACTTGGTTATGTATTAATGACTTTAATAACTAGTTTCTTATGTTGAAGGTGATTCTTCCTTATCGTTTGTCCATGGTGTCTTGGCATTATTTTACTGTCTATATAAAATAAAAGATTTTCACCATTCATATCTCCACGGTCTATATGGAGATATGTTGGCTACCTGGTCGGGGGTTAAGGGAACGGTTTGGTAAGAGTCTTGCCTTGTTCAGTGTATAGATCCTGCAAGGACCTGGGTCAAATTTAGTAGGACATCCTTCAATACCCACCGGTATTGGATGGCGGGGGTCCAAACTCTTTGATCCCCTCATATGTAAGCTACTTTTAATACTTTAACCCGGCTACTTAGGACTGTATCCCTGCTGACTCAGACTACTTAGCCGAGGGTAACATCACCTTCAAAAGATGGGCCTACCATAATATGCATTAATAACTTAATTAATTATCTTTCAATAATCCGACCCTTTAGGATTGTATCCTTGCTGACTCAAACTACTGGGTTGAGGGTAACGTCACCTTAAAAAGAGGGGCCTACTACAATAACTAAGATAATCTCTTAAAAAGTGCAAAAGTGCGGAAATACTCAAAGGTTACACTAAACACGAGTCAGAGCCAAGTGATTCATCTTGTCTATCTGTTTTATTTTTATTTTATTTTTCAGCATTTTAGTTAGTTTTTATTTTTCTAGTTTAAAAACATTTTTTCTAACTTTTTGATTTGATTAGACGTTGAGGATAAACCGGTACTAAAAGCTCTTGTGTCCTTGGACGACCTCGGTATCTTGCCAACACTATACTACGCTCACGATGGGTGCACTTGCCCATATGTGTGTTTGGTGTTAGTAAAATATCGTGTTTTATAAATTTAAAACTTGGCTAAAAAGTGTTAAAAAAGGGCTTAACATATACATTAAAAAGGAATAACACCGACTCGCATCAAGTTTTTGGCACCGTTGCCGAGGACAAAAGGATTTTAAGAAAGTTAGGAATCAGCGGCCTAATCGTTTTTCTTATTTTTCTTTTTTTTTAGGATTTTCTTAGTTTTTCAGTTTCTGCAGAGCTCAGCACGGGCCGTGCCTAGTCGGACACGGGTGATGTGCTAAAAGTGGTCTAAATAAATTAACTAAATTAAACTAAATTAGACACCTAAATTTTAAATTTATAAAACTAAGACTCTCTAACCTAGACCACACAACCGGCAAGTGTACCGGTCAATGTAGTATAGCCTAAGTAAGTCCGAGTATCGAATCCACGAGACTCTACTGACTACGTTAACTAGACTCTGACTAGACTGACTCTAACCTAACTGTACTTAACTGTTTTGTTGTTTGGGGGGGGGGTTACTGAAAAACTAGGAAATCTATATTAAACTAATTAATTAACTAGATTTAGACTAAAAGACGAACGGAGACTAAGGTTTGATTCAGATGAGTTTAACGACTACCTAGACTTGAATCCAGCTTGACTAGGAATGGACTTCTAATGGTATTATTGTTGTATGGAGCCGGGATCGTAAGATACTAAACCTTAAGGTATTTCAATGCTAAGACCTCCCGACCCTTCTCAGGAAGAAACCTAGGAAACCCTACAAGGCTGTTGTGATTACCGACTGTTAGACTTCCTCTCAGTCCTCTAACGACTCTAAAAGTGCCCTAATACGACTATCTACCTCTCAGCGCGACAATCTAAGGCAATTCTAGGTTCTAACTTGATTTACTAGACACAAATGCAATTAGGGAAATAAGATCGACTTCTCTCAAAACCTATCTTAGATATATATTGCACTGAGACCTAATAACTAACTCGAGCCTCTCAGCGACAAGTTACGCAGAATACTTAATTCTAACTGTATTTTAATTACTGTTTCTAAGGCTATCGGCCGATTTACCCAAAGATCACCCGAACCCGCAAAGATGCAAATAATCAACACAAATCCCTTATATGAAAGACATTCATCAGAACTCGTGTGAAACAGCAAGCAATCAACAATCAAAGGTAAATACGCATGTGCACCAAATCAGAAATTCTAGAACACTTTACTTTCAGAAATCAATCCATACAAATAATAAAAACCGTTAAAAGATCCAAACTTTAATCAAACTATCATCTAACCTAGGTAGTTTAGAAAATTAGCCAAGGAACATAGTCAAGAACGAAAATAATAAACAAGTCTCAAATAACAAAGAAGTCATAGTATCAAGTTTGAAAACAAAAAGTAAAACAAACTGAACAATAACTCGTTGCCTAATCGACCCGAATCTTAAATCCCACTCTTGAAGCTCGATCCAATAATCCCTTTTTTTCTTCTGATCGCCAACTGTGTAGCCCTTATGATCGCTTCTTCTTGTGCGTCCTCTCGCTGATTTGCGGCTGATTTGATATCTCCTCCTAATGTTTCGTGTATGCCGCTCCTCTCCTCAGTATATTTTTTCGATAAAAATAAAAATAAGGTTTTATATTTGATACCAAACAAAACAACTCCACGAACTTGGCTTTTGCGAATTATGAACATCAAGTGGGCCAGGTCTTAAAACGCATAATGGTGAGTTGGGCTGGGCTCTTGATACGTTATAGATGGCAGCATATATGACGCCCGTATGAATCATGTGCGGCCCAATAAGGAGAAGTCCACATGCTTCTCTAATTGTCCCCCACTCAACCGTCAATGTGATGATGATGATGTCGATGATTTGATTATTTTTTTGTGGGACTTTTGTTTTCTTTACCTGCCAAGTCACGTGACTTCTTTAATGTATGAATATATGTATTGTTTTGTGCCATCAAGTCCTTTTTTTCATAACAGCAAGTCAGCAACAGAAAATAACTGCAATTTTTACTCTGGTCACTGGCATTCTACTATGCCTAACTGGCTGGTCATTTCCATATTACTCGTTTTCGCTCCATTTGCACAAAACCTGTCCCACCACAATATAATATAATAAAGCACTAAAACTAAATAAAAAATAAATAAAACCTCTACAATAATTATACAATTTACACGGGGCAAATATGTGTATTTTACCACTTATCAACGGGCCGTGCCCAGCATTGTTACTGGCAGTTTTTATTTTCCGAGTTACAGAGAGTTGAGCACGGGGCTGTGTTGGTGCAACACGGGGCCGTGTCGAACTCCCCAGTAACAGGGATCCAGAAAACAATCACTGTATCTCCGACCATGGGCCGTGTTCATCTGAGCACGGGGCCGTGGTGAAGCTTCTGACCAACATTCTTTTCTGTTTTTATTGCAGGACTTGGAACCCAGGCGCCACATCTGAACTATTCTACGTAGTGTATGAGCTCCAGTTCCAGTAAAGACATAAAATAACCTCTTGAAGAACCCGAACGCTTTCTCAAAAAAAGACTTAAAGCTAAAAACCAAGAGAAAGTTTCAGGGGACCCACTTCCAATGGCGGACCAACGTACCCTCATGGATTACCTATGACCTACCGTAGGTAATCTCGGTGTCGCTATCAATGCACCAAATGTCGAAGCCAACGACTTCGAACTTCGACCGCATTTGATACAAATGCTTCAAAACTCCGCAACCTTTCACGGGCTTGCGGACGAGGATCCCCATCTACATATTACTAATTTCTTAGAAATATGTGATACCTTTCAGATCAATGGAGCATCAAACGATGCCATCCGCCTTCGAATGTTTCCATTTTCACTAAAAGACCGAGCTAAGGCTTGGCTCAACACCCTCCCAGTAGGTTCGGTAAACACCTGGGATGAACTAGCCCAAAAGTTTCTATATAAGTATTTCCCTTCTGCTAAAACGGCTAAACTAATGACTGAAATTAATACATACTCACAAGAGGATGGGGAATCCTTATATGAAACTTGGGAAAGGTTCAAGTAGCTACTAAGAAAGTGTCCTCATCACGGTCTTGCGGTATGGCAACAAGTATCCACCTTCTACAATGGGTTGTTGCTCAAACCAATTTTCAGTGGCACACTCCCCGAGGCAATAAATCTATTGCCCCGGGCGCCCATAAGGTTGATGAAAGCACTTCTTTACAAGCTCAAATCGAGGCCCTTTCTTCAAAAATCAAAAAGTTAGAAATGGCAAAAACAGTCTCGGTTATGGCTTGTGAGGGGTGTGGTGGGCCACACGAAAATTGGAGTTGTATGAAAGAATTAGATGATCAAACGGAAACAGTAAACTACATTGATAATAGACCTAGGTCGTCGGGTCCTCCAACGGGTACCTACAACCAAGGATGGCGTAACCACCCCAACCTTGGTTGGAGAGAACCCGGCAATAGTAGTAACCAACAAAATTTAAACCAACGAACAAACTTTCAACAACCACAAAATTTCTCTCAACAACAAGGTGGACGAGAAAGGCTTGAAGATACTATATCTCGCCTCATCTCTGACACCGAAAAGAAAAACTCGGATCGATTTCAGCAATTGGAATCGAATTTCAGAAATCAACAAGCTAGCATTCAAAACATTGAAAAACAATTAAATCAAATAGCTCAAAATTTCTCCGAGAGACCACAAGGCGCGTTACCAAGTAATACCGAAACCAACCCAAAGGCACAAGTACATCTCATCACATTGAGAAACCGAACCGTGGGTCCCGAGGAGGCTCCATTACCGCCAGCTGAAAGAAGCCAATCCAACCATACCACAAATCCACCCGCATCACAACCAGAGAAGGATTCTCCACCAATCCAAGAGCCTACTAAGACTCCTCCGGTTCCATATCCCGGTCGGTTAATTCGTTAAAAGACCGATGAGCAATTCGCAAAGTTCGAAAATTTACTAAAACAATTGCATGTTAATATTCCATTTATCGAAGTCCTAACTCAAATGCCTAAATATTCAAAATTTATGAGGGACTTCCTCACTCATAAAAGGAAAAATGAATCATTGCAATTAGTTAACTTAGGCGAAGAATGTTCCGCCTTACTACTCAACAAACTCCCGCAAAAGAAGCTTGACCCCGGAAGCTTCACAATTCCTTGCTCGATTGGGGAATCCCCCATTCGTAATGCACTAGCCGATCTCGGGGCAAGAATCAACCTCATGCCCTCATCAATGTTCAACCGACTCGGCTTAGGGAAAACAAGCCCTACAAAAATAAGCATATAACTCGCCGATAGATCCGTCAAATATCCACAAGGTGTCGCTGAAAATCTATTGGTCAAAGTCGGCGAATTTGTCTTTCCAGCTGACTTTGTCATACTAGATATGGAGGAAGATACCGAAGTACCACTCATCCTAGGGAGGCCATTCTTAGCTACGGCCCAATCAGTGGTAGATATGAATGATGGAACACTAACATTGAGGGTTGGGGACGAGGAAGTGAAGTTTGGAGTTGGAAAAAGAGTAGAAGACGAAGACCCGGTCAACTACATGAAGGTCATTGACTCGAGTTTGGATGATGCTCTCCGACAGTGTAGCATGGGATGCAAAACATCCCACTTGGGTAACATATGACCAGGCTTTGGGTCTAGCCAAGGACCCTTATAAACGTGGCGCACCACGGAGGCATTCCGCGGAACTATCCTTAGTTTAGTTTAGTTTAGTTTAGATTAATTTTTATGTTTTCTAGTTTAGTTTTAATTTTCAGGAATAAAACACACTCGGGATGGTGAAGGATACCAAGGGAGCGTGAACCAGCACCCCATGCACAAAAACAAGGCCACCCGACAAATTTTTTCTTCATTACAGCAAGTTCAGCACGGGCCGTGCCCGCCCAACACGGCCCCGTGCTGCACAATCTGCAGAGAATGCCCAGTTCAGGTAACTAGACACGGGGCGTGCTCACTGAACACGCCCCCGTGCCCAGGCTTCTGTTTCTTTTTGACAATTTCTGTTACTGGCGATCTGAACACGGGGCCATGCCCGGTCACCACGGGGCCGTGTCCAGACGCCCAGTAACATAAAATTTTGCTTTTTCACACCTTTTTACACATTCAATCAACCTAAAAACTTATTTTTGGGACACATTGAGGACAATGTGTAATGTAAGTGTGGGGGGATGCTAAAACCTTGAATCTTGCAAGTCCTAAATACAAGCCTTACACAAAACTCTATTGGAACCGCTTATCACCTCAAAAATTTTTTTTTTCAAAAATTTTTCATTTTTTTTACTTGTCTAGGTTTAATTTGGGAATTTCAAGTTCTAAAAAGGTTATATTTTTACAAATTTACAACCGATAGCGTCGTGATAAAAAGAACCAACATAAGAAAATTATGAAACGACATGACAAGTTTAGTTAAAATTTGATTATATATACTTGATCACATAAAAACCCATTCCCACAAAAGTGAATTTTGAGCCTTTATTGAGCATATAAATACATATCTTTAAAACTAAATGCTCATTTTTCGTTTCTTGTGTGAATAGCCGCTTGGTTCTTACAACTCTAGAACTTGCCACGACGATACATTCCCGGTCCTTACCAACTTAAACCCGAGTAAGTAAATGACGGAGGCATTAGGACTAACCCTTTTTATTTCTACACCATTATATTTCTTTTTTTTTACCACCTACCCAAAATCCCCCTAGTTAACCCCCTTTGAGCCTAAACCTTTTCATTTCATAACCCAAACCAAACACCCTTTCACCCACCAAAACCTTTTTATTTTTAACCCTTTGTTTTAGTAACAAGCTCGGTTTTTCTTATGACTTTCAAAAAAAAATTATTATGATGATGAAGCAAAAAGAGAAATAAACAAACAAGTTTATCAAAAATAACTTTGTTTGAATAATGGCTTCATCAAAATAAGAATTTCAAAAAAATAAAAAGTCCTACGAAAACCGACGCTTTTTACGCCTTTTGCCCTTTTACTAACCACTAACCCAACCACCTTCCTTTAACCCAAGCCTAACCCTTCACCCAAAAGTCCTCTTGATATTTACAAAGGTATATAGTTAAAAATGAGGAGGATTGATTGCTTGGAAAGCCTATGGTAGGAGTAAGTTCCATGCCGCTCTCGAGTGATCCACTAAAATACATCTTCGGCCGAGTGTTGAGTGATCCCCCGTGAGGTATGTGAACTTGTACATAAATGAAATTTTTAAAGGCATGTTATGCCCTAATAAATAATTTATCTTATGTAATGTTTTAAATAAATCATGACGAATATGATTGTAAATAAATAAAAATAAAACTTAATAAAGAATCTTGGAAATCCCGACACTCTATGACAAGTCCAAAACCTTCTCTTCTACCCATTCCATTTGGGAGTGTAAAGCCACATTATAAAGAGTTTTGCTTGAGGACAAGCAAAGATTCAAGTGTGGGGGTATTTGATGTGCACAAAATGCAACATATAAATTACATCAATTGTGGCATAAAACTAACCATTTTTTTTAGTACTAATGTTGGAAAAGTTGTTTTTGTCTTCCTTTTGTATTTTCAGGATTAAATGAGCTCAAATGAACAAAAGAAGCAAAAAGGCAGCTAAATCTAGCATAAATACAAGAAAAGGAACAAACGTGGCATGCCCGACCCCCCGACAGCATCTTCCCAAGCAAAATCAAGAGAACAGAAGGCTGAACACGCCCCGTGCTCAGTGAGCACGGGGGCGTGCCCAAGTGTTAGCAGAAAAGACAAAGTTGTAGAAGCTTCTATCACCCACCATGGGGTCGTGCCCAGCGGACACGGGGCCGTGGTCAACTCTAAGATTCGCAGAATCTGGGGAAATCTTAATAGTACAGATACGATTCTGCACACGGGGGCGTGCCCAGCGGACATGGGGGCGTGGTCAACTAATGCAGACAAACTGCAATTAATGAAGAAAGAGAAGGAGGATGGACACGGGGCCGTGCCCGAGCTGCTGTTCAGGCTATAAATAGGGGTGCTTGGCTCATTTGCAAACCATCCCTTGGCACACCACCTCTCTCACACTTTACCCACCACCCACCACCATCACAACACCATCATCCACCACCATCATCATCCATTGTCCATCATAGAGTGTGTGAGTCGTCTCGGGATCCAAGATTGATCGTAAGAGTTCTTGACAATCAAAGGCCATGTTTGCCTAAGTATCTTACATCACTTGGTGAAGACAAGTGTCTAGTGTAATACTTTTTATTTTTAATCTTTTCACACTTTTTACTTGGTTATGTATTAATGACTTTAATAACTAGTTTCTTATGTTGAAGGTGATTCTTCCTTATCGTTTGTCCGTGGTGTCTTGGCATTATATTACTGTCTATATAAAATAAAATATTTTCACCATTCATATCTCCACGGTCTATATGGAGATATGTTGGCTACCTGGTCGGGGGTTAAGGGAACGGTTTGGTAAGAGTCTTGCCTTGTCTAGTGTATAGATCCTGCAAGGACCTATGTCAAATTTAGTAGGACCTCCTTCAATACCCACCGGTATTGGATGGCGGGGGTCCAAACTCTTTGATCCCCTCATATGTAAGCTACTATTAATACTTTAACCCGGCTACTTAGGACTGTATCCCTGCTGACTCAGACTACTTAGCCGAGGGTATCGTCACCTTCAAAAGAGGGGCCTACCATAATATGCATTAATAACTTAATTAATTATCTTTCAATAATCCGACCCTTTAGGATTGTATCCTTGCTGACTCAAACTACTGGATTGAGGGTAACGTCACCTTCAAAAGAGGGGCCTACTACAATAACTAAGATAATCTCTTAAAAAGTGCAAAAGTGCGGAAATAGTCAAAGGTTACACTAAACACGAGTCGGAGCCAAGTGATTCATCTTGTCTATCTGTTTTATTTTTATTTTATTTTTCAGCATTTTAGTTAGTTTTTATTTTTCTAGTTTAAAAACATTTTTTCTAACTTTTTGATTTGATTAGACGTTGAGGATAAACCGGTACTAAAAGCTCTTGTGTCCTTGGACGACCTCGGTATCTTGCCAACACTATACTACGCTCACGATGGGTGCACTTGCCCATATGTGTGTTTGGTGTTAGTAAAATATCGTGTTTTATAAATTTAAAACTTGGCTAAAAAGTGTTAAAAAGGGCTTAACATATGCATTAAAAACGAATAACACCGACTCGCATCAGTTCAACACAAGTCAGACACGTGTCAGCACGAGGGTTCACCGCGTTTTTTATCTCTAGCGGCCCGCGTAAGATCCTTAAGGGGTTTACGCGGCCCGTGACAAACCCAAAATATTAATTTTTAATTATTTTTAATAATATTTAAGGTATTTGGGGTCCGTTTTCACGTATGGGGTGTATTTTAAGGCATATTGGGATATTTTAAATATTTTTAGGGTGTCGGAAAATAATTCGAGGGTGTCGGTTTTCTTTTAGGGTTTTAACAGTTTACTCGTAGGCTAACAAGTTACGAACACATAACGATCATGGCAAACACGTAGGTCATGTTAACAGTAGCAGTCAAGTATACAAAATGTCCAAACTTGTGCGATTCAGATGATTGGGCCGTCGAGCTTGTGCGAGCCCAATCATCTTGTGCAATCCAAAATTTAAAGCCCAATAAACAACCGGCCCAACCTGTTGTGCGTTCAGCACAATCTTGTGCGACTCACAACGGGTTGTGCGACTCAGAAACATACACGGCCCAACAACAATGTAATCCAAAACTTATACGGCCCAAACATTTAAACAAACACTTATCTTGTGCGGTCCAATGGACTTGTGCGATTAAGGATAACTTGTGCGATTGGGTTTTGGGTTGTTCGGCCCAACAACATAGCATAACTTAACATATTGTGCGGCCCAACATCTTGTGCGATCAGCACAACCTTGTGCGATTCACAAGATGTTGTGCGATTAAGCTTAAGGAGGTTATACGATGTGCTTTAACTGTTGTACCCTAACATATCCTAGCTTGTGCGATTGGCCTTGTGCGCTGGCCTTGTGCGATCGGTTTTATGTTTCCTTAAATCATGCAATCAGTTTCACTAATTCCATTTAATTTGCAAGATCAAATTAACAGTTTCCAATCATGCCTTATTCGATCAAAATAAACATTCATCATTGGATCCATATGAACCCTAAACAATCCATCTAATCATAACAACTCATCATGCAAACATTCCGAATACAGAACATAATAGCCGATTACATCTAGTCGGTTCTAGATCAATATCATGCAATCCGATTCATATGAACATCATCACATAAACCCTAATTCTAGACCAACACAAATTTCACACTCATCATGTAGGTTAGGGTCAATCATTTAGAAGCATCAACCAAATATACATCACGTGTTCATTTGTTCATACATTACCACAACATCAAGAATCATTCATCATTCATACGAACAACCCTAGCTGTCACATAAAATCATGGCAACCAGTACTAAAAGCTCTTGTGTCCTTGGACAACCTCAGTATCTTACCAATGCTATACTACGCTCACGATGGGTGCACTTGCCCATATGTGTGTTTAGTGTTAGTAAAATATCGTGTTTTATAAATTTTAAACTTGACTAAAGTGTTAAAAAGGGCTTAAAATATACATAAAAATTATATAACGCTACACACGCATCAGTGATGTGTATAACTATTTGTACTAAATTTTATTCTGTGATAATTAATACCTGATAAATGTTCACAATTCAGATGTCGAACGAAGTAAATCAGGAAAACCAGAATAATGATAATAACGGAAACCAATTAGATAACAGTGCCATCCAACACATAGTAGCACAAGGAATTATAGATGCTATGCCTTATATTATCAAGACTGTTAAGGAAGCAGAAAATAATAAATCTGCAAATGGAAGTAAACGCCAATACACTGAACCAAGTCACAGTGTAAACGATAACGGACCTATAATCCAAGCTCCATTTCCGAAAAGAAGAAGAACCGTCTCTTATGGTTGGTTGTTCTTATAAAGAATTCTTGGCCTGCAAACCAATAGAATTCTCAGGCAATGAAGGAGCCGTTTCAGCCTTACGCTGGATAGAAAAGACAGAAGCAGTCATAAAAATAAGTAAATGTGCAGATGAAGATAAGATTATGTTTGCTTCTAATCTTTTCAAAAATGCAGCCTTAGAATGGTGGAATACTATTCTCCAGTCTAGGGGAAGTGACAGAGTTTATAGAATGGAATTGACTAATTTTAAAGAAATAGTCAAAAGAAAATTATGTCCTCCTCATGAGAAGGAACAAATCACCAATAAGTTCCTAAATCCTAAAATGACTGGAATAGACTGCAAAGGTTACACTACCATATTCTTCGAATATGCTAGAACAGTGCCAACCTTAGCCTCACCTGAGCCAGTGTTAATCTCCCGTTACGTTTGGGGATTAATTAGCGAGATTAGAGACATAGTTAAGGCAGCTAGGCCGCAAACCATAGAAGAAGCAGTACAATTACCCAATACTCTGACTGATGAATTAGTACGCACTCAAGAAGAAAACCAGAGAAAGAACCTAGCTCAGAAACTTACCCAATAATTTCAGTACCGTGGAAGAGGTACAGGTTCTTCCTCTGCACCTTACTGCAAGACTTGCAAAAAGAAGCATTATGGGAAATGTGCAAGGATTTGCAATTTTTGCAAGAAGCCAGGACATAAGGAAGAAGAATGTCGATCGAAACCTAGTAATAGGATATGCTACAATTGTTGAAAAACTGGGCACATTAGACCGAACTGTCCGAAACTAGCTCTAGCAGCAACCAACAAAGCTAAGACAACTGAAGGACCCAAGAAGAATGCCAGAGCATTTGTTCTGACAACTGAAGAAGCCAAGATGATTCCAGATGTGATTGCCGGTATGTTTTTAGTTAATGACACTTTTGCCAAAGTATTATTTGACTCTAGTGCAAACCAAAGATTTATTAATACTTCTTTCTACAAACTTCTCGACCAACCCTTAACCAAACTTCAACAAGATTGTCTGGTAGAGACAGCAAACGGAGAATCCATTAAGATAAGTGAAATCTTGCAGGGAGAAAGAATAGAAATCCTGAACCATCATTTCTTTGCTAACCTTTACCCAATAAATCTAGCCGGATTTGATGTTGTATTAGGAATGGATTGGTTGGTAGCCAATCGTGCCAGTATTTTATATAATCAAAAGTCAGTACAAGTAAGTACACCAAGAGGTGAAAAGATCACAATCAAATGAGATAAGGCAACCAGGTCGACAAAGTTCATCTCTGTGATGAAAGTTGCAAGTTATGAAAGGAAAGGAGGAATAGTATATATGATTTCTGTAATCATTAATACTAAAGGAAAAGAATTAAAAGATATTCTCATAATATCTAAATTCTCAGATGTTTTTCCAGAAGAGTTGTAACACCCCGAAAATACAAATTCTTATAATACAATAACGTTGGAAATAAATGAGAAAAATAAACTAACTAGGAATTTCAATAACCTAGTTAGAAAATGAGTTGTGAGTAGTTAAAAGAGTTAAAACAAATAAAGAATGAAAGTTGGAGGGCCAAAAGTGTCTAAATGAAAACTAATATTAATAAAACAAAATAAATTAAACTCAAACACACTTGTTTGTGTGTTGCTGACTTCGATCAGAAGCAGGGGGCGACCCCAAGCTCCCCAAAACCCTAGTTATTCTCAAAACCTCCAATTTGAAGGTTCAAATCAGGTCCAAAACGAAAATCGAGCATAGATTAGTGATCCCCATTGAAAGGAGATCATAAGGTATGTAAATTTTGACAAAAATTCTCTACTTGAAATTCTCATGAATTTAGAGAATTCGAAATCTGATGATGCATGTGTGATTTGTAGATGAAATAGGAACATTAAAATGTCTAGGAGAAACCCTAGACATGTACATGTTGAAATCATGCCAAATTTTAGTGAAATCCATGGCCACCATTGTAGGTGATTTGTGGGTTATATAGAACTTGATGAACACTAGGGTTTTGAATGTTATTCTAGTGTAATTTGATTCATAGAAACTGATTCCTGAAAAATTTGATGTTTGATTCTATATGTGATAGCTCGATTGATGTTAATTTTGGCTAAGCGACAAGTCATGAACTTGAATATAAAAGATATTAAATCCTGCCCTTTAAGTGTTTGTAGAAATGCCTCAAAGAAGGCTCGAAACTGAAATTTTAAAGTTAAAACGCATAATTGTGATGTTTTGGCAAATTATGCGATATGTGATTGAAAAGAGTTCTAAACGCGTCATGATTGAACTCTATAGGAAAAGATACCGGAGCGTCAAGTGGACAAGTTGGTGGCGATTTACGTTTGAAGGGCGTGCACTAAAGGTATGTAACTTGACCCGTTACATTAAGTGAATTGCTATTAAATTACGTATGGTCACATTGTAGAATAGAAGTTGCGTTGATTGTGGCGACCATGTTCGCTACTTAAATCCGTAGGTTAAGAATTGGTTGGAAGTCGTTTGGTAGTCATCATAATGGAGGATTCCGTAGATGAGCTAAACGGGTCGAATAATGGTGTACATTGTATTGTTAGTGTTTTAAATAGATAGCAATGGCGATAACGATCACAAGAGCATGAAGCCATAGGTTTGGTAATGAAGTGCCGGTGATAACAAGCCCCGGAAGTTGGGTAACAAGTGCCTTATGTTTATTATTACAAAGGTAGCAAAATAAGGATAACCAGAAAGGGTCGAATAATTACATAGTGAAATTTTGTCGTCCGGTCCACAAAATAAACTTTTGGTATGGAAATCATTATAGTTACGTCGGTATTGAATTTACAGACGCATAGGAAAAAGAATCACCTAAAACGGACTCACGAGTCAAAAGTTATGGTCATTTTAAGTTGAAAATCTGAATTTCCGGAACTGGCAGCAAGTGCAGGTCACAAAACTGAACCTGCTGGAAAACCTCCTCCCCCGCGCCACGCAAGGGCCTGTCGCGCCACGCGACAGGGTGAAATTTTATTTTATTTTATTTCTGCATGTTTCAATGCTTGGAACTTGTTTATACACTTCATATAAATGTCAAAACTAACATTTTAAGTGGTTTTGACCTTAGGTAATAAAGGGAACTATCCGGATGGCGATCGAGCAAGTTTTTGAAGAACCGAACACAACTTCGCAAGCTTCCGCGTTAACTTAGTTTATGTTTAAACAATGCTTTTGGGATGACTTCGTCTAGACAATGTTTTTTATGTAAATAATTTGTTAATCATGTTATGAATGTTTAAACTAGTCGGTAGTTGACTAGTAGGTGTTACTTTGAAACTTTTATTTTGTACTTATGTTAAACCAAGGTACTATATATCTAAAATTTAGTATCTTTTATTAAACTTAAATTAGAAATTAAAACGAGTGTTACAAGTTGGTAATCAGAGCTTAAGGTTGTCAACAAAGTGTTCGGTTCAAGCTTGATCGATTCGTCCGGTAAGAATTAATTAATTATTTTAGTAGACTTTATTTTATGTAAGAAATGAGATGTGAATCAATGTGCACGGGAAGAGCGTGTTAACACACTCAAACCCGGAAAGTGCACCAAAAAGTGAACGGTTAAAGCAAGTTATGAACTTGGCTAAACCAAAGCAAATAAAGCTATGTTATAAATGAAATGTTTGACGTTTAATGTAAACATTTCAGTTTCATGATGTCGGAAAGAAATGATGATGATCCGGTGCCGACAAGCACCGAACAAATGAAAGAGATAATTGCCGAAGAAGTGGGGAAGGCAATTGAAGGTCGTCTATCCGGGTTTGTAGACAAAATTCAAAACACAGTGTTGTCACTAGTCGAAGAACGGGTCAAAAGGTTGGAAGATAGTGTCAACCTTATGAAAGAGAAATCGGGAGAACGTAAGGGATGTTCGTACAAAGAGTTTATGGGGTGTAAACCGCCAATCTACAACGGGGAGGTTGACCCGATAATATGCCAGAGATGGTTAAGCGATGTTGAAGGGGTGTTTGAAAGGACCCACTGTGACGAAAGTGATTTTGTTGCTTACGGAACGGGTCAGTTGAGGGGTCAAGCCAAGGATTGGTGGGATAATAAAAAGAAGGAAATAGGAGCCGAAGCGGCGAGGGCCATGACATGGGAGGAGTTTAAGACACAGTTTCTTAAACATCATAGTCCCAAGGCGGTCATTAATAGAATCAAGGAAGAGTTCATGCAACTTAGGCACAAAGGCGAGACCATAGACAAGATTACGGCGACGTTTATGGATAAGATGAAGTTTTGCAATGAATTGGTGATGAATGAAAAACAGAAGATATACTACTACTATAACATATTGAGCGCCGAGTATAGGGAGTTTATGACTCCTTCAAAATACGAGACCCTTACCGAGATCATAAACGTTGCTCGGGAACGGGAAATTGAATTGAAGAAACAAGTTGAAAGGAGTGAACAAAGGGCACAGGATGTGAATCCAAGCCCTACAAAGAAAGCTCGAACTGTAGAATCGGGGAAGAAAATGCATGCTAAAGGCGGGTCGCCAAGTTGTAAAGTGTGTGGAAAAAGGCACAAGGGAGAGTGTCGTTTCAAAGACAAATTGTGCCCCATATGTGGTAAAACGGGGCACACGGCGTCTCTATGCCCGGGTAAAGTCTCGGTTTGCTACAAATGTTATCATCCCGGCCACAAAAAGTCCGAATGCCCAGATTTGGTTGGAAAGAGAGACACTAAAGAGTCTCCAACGGAAGCTCCTAAGGTGAAGGCTAGGTCCTTCCAACTTACAGCAGTTGAAGCAAAGACAGAACCCGATGTGGTCTCAGGTACATTCACAGTAAACTCAATTCCGGCACGTGTATTGTTTGATACGGGTGCGAATAAATCCTTCACTTCACATGGATTTATTCGACATCCTTCATTTGTATTGACGAAATTATATGTGCCCTTAGAAGTTGAAATAGGGGACAACAAAAGTTTTATAGTTTGTGATATTTGTCGAGGCTGCAAATTAAGCATCGATGATGAAGAATACTTGATAGACCTAATCCCGATGTCAATGGGGGAATTTCAAGTAGTTGTTGGGATGGATTGGATATCTCAGCACCACGCAAAGGTCGTGTGTTTCCGTGAGGAGATAAAGCTAACATCTCCGAGCAGAAAACACGTCACAATCTATGGCGAAAAGGGAGGCAATCCTATAATATGCTCGATGATAAAAGCTCACAAGCTCATGAGGCATGGATGTAAAGCATTTATGATATACGCGAATGAGCCCGAGAAAGAATTACCGAAGATTGGAGACGTACTCGTGGTACGTGACTTTGGAGATGTATTTCCGGATGATTTACCGGGAATGCCGCCCGAGCGGGAGGTAGAGTTCGGAATTGAATTAGTTCCAGGCGCGAAATCCGTAGCAAAAGCACCATACCGGCTTGCACCGTCGGAATTACAAGAATTAATGTCGCAGATTTAAGACTTGCTTGATAAAGGATTCATAAGGCCGAGTGTGTCACCTTGGGGCGCGCCCGTGCTATTCATGAAAAAGAAGGACGGAAGCATGCGCATATGTATCGATTACCGGGAGTTGAATAAACTCACGGTAAATAATCGATACCCGCTTCTGAGAATAGACGATCTATTCGACTAATTACAAGGTGCAAATTGGTTTTCAAAAATTGACCTTAGATCGGGGTATCACCAACTAAGGGTCAAGGAGGAGGATGTACAGAAAACGGCTTTCCGCACGAGATACGGACATTTCGAGTTCCTCATGATGTCATTCGGGCTGACGAATGCACCCGCGGCTTTCATGGACCTCATGAACCGGGTTTGCAAGCCGATGTTGGATAAATCGGTAATCGTGTTTATTGACGATATTCTGGTATACTCGAAAAATGAAGCAGAACATGCACGCCACTTACAAGAGGTGCTAGAGACACTTAGACAAGAAAAGTTGTATGCGAAATTCTCGAAATGCGCCTTCTGGTTGCGAGAGGTGCAATTCCTCGGCCACATCATAAGCGCCGATGGAATATTGGTAGATCCTTCAAAGATAGAGGCCGTGTCAAAATGGAGCCCTCCGAAGAATCCTTCGGAGATTAGAAGCTTCTTAGGGCTTGCGGGATACTATAGGAGATTCATTCAAGATTTCTCCAAGATTGCGTCGCCGCTAACTAAGTTAACCCAGAAGGAGGAGAAGTTCATTTGGGGTGTTGAACAAGAAAGGGTGTTTCAAACGCTAAAAGAAAAGTTAACTCAAGCTCCGGTATTGACGTTGCCGGATGGGGTCGAAGACTTGGTGGTCTATTCGGATGCCTCATTATCGGGGCTTAGATGCGTTCTGATGCAACGGGGAAAAGTTATAGCTTATGCCTCGAGGCAATTGAAGATACATGAAAAGAAATATCCCACGCATGATCTCGAATTAGCTGCGGTGGTGTTTGCGTTAAAAATATGGAGGCACTATTTGTATGGGGTAAAGTGCACCATATTCACCGATCACAAGAGCTTAAAATACTTCTTCGATCAGAAGGAGTTGAATATGCGACAGAGGCGATGGTTAGAAACGGTGAAGGATTTCGACTGTGACATACACTACCATCCTGGAAAGGCAAATGTGGTGGCAGATGCTCTGAGCAGAAAAGCGGACTATGTCCCAATACGAGTAAGGTCGATGTAGGTTGTGGTGACCTCAGGTATACTTGAACGTATCCGAGAAGCGCAAGTAGAAGTAGTGAAAGAGGAGAACTGGAAGAAGGAAAGAATAATCAGCCAGTTAAAAGATTTGTCGGATGGAAAGAACGGGTTGAAGACTCGATCCGGAAGAATATGGGTTCCAAATACTTGTGGGGTGAAGACGCTTCTACTTGATGAAGCTCATAAATCCCGATATTCTATTCATCCGGGTGCGACCAAGATGTACAATGATCTGAAACAGAACTATTGGTGGCCCAGAATGAAGAGGGATGTGGTAAAATATGTGGAGAAGTGCTTTACTTGCTTACAAGTCAAGGCGGAACACCAGAAACCATATGGAAAACTGCAACCTTTGGAGATCCCGATTTGGAAATGGGAACATATCACTATGGACCTATTGACCAAACTACCTAAAATGATTCGGGGATTCGATGCTATATGGGTGATTGTGGATAGATTGACGAAGAGTGCACATTTTATTTCTATACGCGAAACATATACTTCGGAAAAGATGTCCGAGGTATATACAAACGAAATAGTGGCACGTCACGGAGTACTGGTATCCATTGTGTCGGATAGAGATACCCGGTTTACTTCAAAATTTTGGCGAGATTTTCAAGAACAAATGGGAACGAAACTCTTCATTAGCACCGCCTACCATCCTCAGACAGATGGGCAGAGTGAAAGAACAATACAGACGCTAGAGGATATGTTACGGGCATGTATCATCGACTTCGGTGGAAGTTGGGATGTTTATCTACCTTTGGCCGAATTTTCGTATAACAATAGTTACCATTCAAGTATCGGCATGGCACCTTACGAGATGCTATATGGTAGAAAATGCAGAACCCCGGTGTGTTGGGGTGAAGTGGGTCCGCGTGAATTGGCACATAAAGACATAGTTCAGGCCACTAATGAGAAAATTGAAGTGGTGCGGGCCCATTTGAAAGCAGCCCAAGATAGGCAAAAGTCTTACGCCGATAAAAGATAAAGACCGATTGAATTTCAGATAGGCGACATGGTTATGTTAAAGGTTTCCCCATGGAAGGGCGTTATCAGATTCAGAAAAAGGGGGAAACTAAGTCCGAGGTTTATCGGGCCATTTAAAATCATCGAACGGGTTGGTAAGGTAGCCTATCGCCTCGAGCTACCGGAAGAATTGAGTGGAATACATGGCACGTTTCATGTATCATAGCTACGAAAATGTCTAGCGGAGGAAACAGCTTATATCCATTACGACGATATCGAGGTGGATAATCGCCTAAATTATGCGGTAAGGCCAATAGAGATTTTAGATCGTAAGATTAAGCACTTGCGAAATAAACAAATCGATCAAGTCAAGATCAAGTGGGAGCATAGGAAAGGTTCGGACGCTACATGGGAGTCCGAAGAGGAGATGCGACGTCTCTACCCTACATTATTCGGTATGTACTCTGGTTTCGGGGACGAAACCCTTTTAAGGGGGGTGGACTTGTAACACCCCAAAAATACAAATTCTTATAATACAATGACGTTGGGAATAAATGAGAAAAATAAACTAACTAGGAATTTCAATAACCTAGTTAGAAAATGAGTTGTGAGTAGTTAAAAGAGTTAAAACAAATAAAGAATGAAAGTTGGAGGGCTAAAAGTGTCTAAATGAAAACTAATATTAATAAAACAAAATAAATTAAACTCAAACACACTTGTTTGTGTGTTGCTGAGATCGATCAGAAGCAGGGGGCGACCCCAAGCTCCCCAAAACCCTAGTTATTCTCAAAACCTCCAATTTGAAGGTTCAAATCAGGTCCAAAATGAAAATCGAGCATAGATTAGTGATCCCCATTGCAAGGAGATCATAAGGTATGTAAATTTTGACAAAAATTCTCTACTTGAATTTCTCATAAATTTAGAGAATTCGAAATCTGATGATGCATGTGTGATTTGTAGATGAAATAGGAACATTAAAATGTCTAGGAGTAAACCCTAGACATTTACATGTTGAAATCATGCTAAATTTTAGTGAAATCCATGGCCACCATTGTAGGTGATTTGTGGGTTATATAGAACTTGATGAACACTAGGGTTTTGAATGTTATTCTAGTGTAATTTGATTCATAGAAACTGATTCCTGAAAAATTTGATGTTTGATTCTATATGTGATAGCTCGATTGATGTTAATTTTGGATAAGCGACAAGTCATGAACTTGAATATAAAAGATATTAAATCCTGCCCTTTAAGTGTTTGTAGAAATGCCTCAAAGAAGGCTCGAAACTGAAATTTTAAAGTTAAAACGCATAATTGTGATGTTTTGGCAAATTATGCGATATGTGATTGAAAAGAGTTCTAAACGCGTCATGATTGAACTCTATAGGAAAAGATACCGGAGCGTCAAGTGGACAAGTTGGTGGCGATTTGCGTTTGAAGGGCGTGCACTAAAGGTATGTAACTTGACCCGTTACATTAAGTGAATTGCTATTAAATTACGTATGGTCACATTGTAGAATTGAAGTTGCGTTGATTGTGGCGACCATGTTCGCTACTTAAATCTGTAGGTTAAGAATTGGTTGGAAGTCGTTTGGTAGTCATCATAATGGAGGATTCCGTAGATGAGCTAAACGGGTCGAATAATGGTGTACATTGTATTGTTAGTGTTTTAAATAGATAGCAATGGCGATAACGATCACAAGAGCATGAAGCCATAGGTTTGGTAATGAAGTGCCGGTGATAACAAGCCCCGGAAGTTGGGTAACAAGCGCCTTATGTTTATTATTACAAAGGTAGCAAAATAAGGATAACCAGAAAGGGTCGAATAATTACATAGTGAAATTTTGTCATCCGGTCCATAAATTAAACTTTTGGTATGGAAATCATTATAGTTACGTCGGTATTGAATTTACAGACGCATAGGAAAAAGAATTACCTAAAACGGACTCACGAGTCAAAAGTTATGGTCATTTTAAGTTGAAAATCTGAATTTCCGGAACTGGCAGCAAGTGCAGGTCACAAAACTGAACCTGCTGGAAAACCTCCTCCCCCGCGCCACGCGACAGGGTGAAATTTTATTTTATTTTATTTCTTCATGTTTCAATGCTTGGAACTTGTTTATACACTTCATATAAATGTCAAAACTAACATTTTAAGTGGTTTTGACCTTAGGTAATAAAGGGAACTATCCGGATGGCGATCGAGCAAGTTTTTGAAGAACCGAACACAACTTCGCAAGCTTCCGCATTAACTTAGTTTATGTTTAAACAATGCTTTTGGGATGACTTCGTCTAGACAATGTTTTTGATGTAAATAATTTGTTAATCATGTTATGAATGTTTAAACTTGTCGGTAGTTGACTAGTAGGTGTTACTTTGAAACTTTTATTTTGTACTTATGTTAAACCAAGGTACTATATATCTAAAATTTAGTATCTTTTATTAAACTTAAATTACAAATTTAAACGAGTGTTACAAGAGTTACCTGGATTACCGCCTGATAGAGAGGTTGAATTTAGAATTCACCTAATTCCAGGGACGGCACCGATTGCCAAAGCACCATATCGATTAGCACCAACGGAGATGCAGGAACTGAAGGAACAATTGGACGGACTTCTTGACAAAGGTTTTATACAATCAAGTTCATCACTGTGGGGAGCACCAGTGTTGTTTGTTAAGAAGAAAGACGGATCAATGCGTATGTGCATTGATTACCAAGTATTGAACAAGGTTACGATTAAGAATCGGTACCCACTACTGAGAATCGATGATCTGTTCGATCAACTTCAAGGAGCTCGATTCTTTTCTAAGATCGATTTACCCTCAGGATATCATCAACTGAAAGTACAGGAAGAGGACATTCCTAAAACTGCTTTTAGAACAAGTACGGTCATTATGAATTTACCGTCATGCCATTTGGTTTAACCAATGCCCCAGCCGCATTTATGGACATGATGAACAGGATATGTAAACCATACCTGGATAAATTCATAATTGTCTTTATAGATGATATTCTAATTTACTCTAAGAGTAAAGAGGAACATGCAGCGCACCTACATACACTTCTGACATTATTGAGAAAAGAGAAGTTTTATGCTAAATTCTCAAAATGTGAATTCTGGTTACAAGAAATGCAATTCCTTGGACATTTGGTTAATCATGAAGGAATTCATGTGGATCCCTAAACAAGGAAACCTACGCCACAGAATTCTAGAAGAAGCTCATAAGTCTAAGTATACGATACATCCAGGAAGTGATAAGATGTATCAAGATTTAAGAAAGAATTTCTGGTGGATGGGAATGAAAAAGGATATAGCAAACTACGTTGCTAAATGTCTAACTTGTTCACACGTTAAAGCTGAGCATCAAAAACCTTTGGGGTTATTACAGCAACTAGAAATGCCCCAATATGGAAATGGGAATTGATAACAATGGACTTTGTTACCAAATTACCCAAGACTCGAAAAGGAAATTATATAATTTTGGTGATTGTAGACAGATTGACCAAATCTGCTCATTTCTTACCAATGAAGGAAACTTTCAGTATGGAACAGTTAGCCAAGCTATACGTAAATGAAATAGTTTCATTACATGGAATTCTTTTATCTATTGTATCTAATAGAGATAGGCGTTTTACTTCTCATTTTTGGACAAGTTTCCAAAAAGCAATGGGAACCAGGTTAAATCTAAGCACAACTTATCATCCTCAAACGGACGGACAAAGTGAAAGGACAATACAAACAATGAAAGATATGCTTAGAGCCTGCGTAATTGATTTCAGAGGAAATTGGGACGACCATTTACCATTAGTAGAATTTTCCTACAATAACAGCTATCATACTAGCATTAATGCTGCACCATTTGAAGCACTTTATGGACGAAAGTGCCGAACTCTAGTCTGTTGGGCAGAAATTGGAGAAAAGCAACTGTATGGACCAGAGATAGTGCAAGAAACAACGGACAAGATTATTCAAGTCAAAAAAAGACTAAAAGCAGCACGAGATCGTCAAAAGGGTTATGCAGATAACAGAAGAAAACCTTTAGAATTTCAAGTAGGATATAAGGTATTATTAAAAGTTTCTCCATGGAAAGGAGTAGTCAGATTCGTTAAAAGGGGAAAGCTAAGCCCCAGGTACATTACACCTTTTGAGATTATTCGGAGAATAGGACCCGTAGCTTAACTGCTACAACTGCCAGAGGAAATGGCAGGAATACGTGACGTGTTTCATGTATGTAATCTCAAAAAATGTTTAGCAGACGAATCATTAGTGATACCTCTTGAGGACATAGAGGTAAATGAGAAACTTAAGTTTGTAGAGAAACCCATTCAGATTGAAGATAGAAAGATCAAGAATCTCAAACACAAGAGACTAGTTCTGGTCAAAGTGAAATGGGATTCCAAGAGAGGACCAGAATACACTTGGGAGCTCGAGTCAGAGAAGCAAAAGAAATACCCACACCTATTCCAGTAGACCTCGAGGACGAGATCTAAAACAAGGTGGGCAGGATATAAAACTCTCCTAGAACCCTTAACGTAACCCTAAAACGTTTCTCATATACCCCGTATGCGAGAAACGAGCCCGAAATACCCTTATATTTATAAAAATCAAGAAAAACGAAATCTGGGTGTCTCTCGCGGGGCGCAACCCCCTTGGCTAAAGCCTTCGCGGGCCGCGAGTGGCTTTGTTTGCTGGACAAGGCATTGCGCCACGTGTCCAGTGATTTGGCAAGCCTACACCCCTGACTCGACCAAGCTAGGGCCTAACCTACTTCTCTCGCGGGCCGCGAGAGAGTTAGCAGATGTCTACGCGGGCCGCGAGCCGCCTTAGATCAGGCCTATAAATGGGATCGATTGAGTTCATTTCAAATCGTTCAAAATTTCTAAATCTCTCTCAACTTCTGTAGCAATTATTATACACGGGTGTTATACCCCTATAAAGCGAAGCTCTGCCTCGTTGTAAGTATTATAACCCTGCTGTTACCCTACACGATCGATTTAGGGCTCCGTAATGCATGTCAAGGCTCTGACTAACTCAGTCGTTGGAGTTCTGTCTCGTGTTACACCGAATTGATCTAGGACTCCGTAATGTATGTCAAGGCTCTGCCTGACTCAGTCATTGGAGTTCTGTCTCGAGTTGTACGGTTAATGTGATTCGAGTTATTTTACTAACACGTGTGCATTGTTTAATTTTAACAGACCAGAAGATACAACAGGAAGCCTTAGTAGTACCTAAGTAAACAAAGTGAGTACATCTGCTTTTTGCCATCTTTTGTAAATTACTTTTGTGAGTCAAAATGTTTTACCAAAACCTCAAATGTTTTAAATTACACTTGGACAGTAAATTAAGTATTTGTGATTCTACCATTACTACCGGTAGGTTGGGGTTTTGTATACATTACTTGAAACTCGTTACTATTGGAATAGTAGCATGACCAACCAGTCAGGATGGACAATGCCAGGAAAGGGGTAGTTGGATAGATATAAGTAAATGTAATTGCGGATGCCCTCAATACTGTAAAAGTGATAAAACTATTTTAATTAAACTGCGATGCACTCGCCAGTATTTCTTGCTGGTAAAACTTTTTAAAACGCGTTTTAGGTAACAAAATGTGAAAGCCAATAGAAGCCACCTGGAGAGCACTGAAGGCTTGGAAAAGTGGCTATAAAAGTTACCGGAATAAAAAGGAGTTTTTGTTTTAATTAATTAGGGTTTATCCCTTCAAATGTATTGTCAAATGAACTTGGGTTTTATCCCAATGATTTATTATTATAAAAAAAAAGTTTGGTGTTTTACTCTGATAAAAATATTTCCTAACTACGGTCCTGATGAAAGTTTTCCGCTGCAAATTAATAAACACATATACCACCAGCTTTGAGCGTTCGCGGCACCCGCTCCCGGGCAGGGGTTGGGGGTTGCGACACAAGTTCTGAGATCTTCATATACAACTTTTATTAAAAGAAATAAAAATATGCAGCGACAAACACGGAGGTCGGGTCTCGAACCCGTGACCTCCGACTCGTTTGGAATGCTCCATAACCACCATACTACTCTTGTTTCTTGTGATGTATCCGTTCCTTTAATAGACTTATACTAACATTAGTGTCTTCATAAATTAGTTTCAGTAATAACAAAAAAAGAAAACATGGCAGCGAACAAAAGGAACAGGGCAGAAGCAGGACTTAAACCTGCGCCCTGGTTGAGAACATAACATACACTGCCCACTATTCCACAATGTTAAATGCTGAAATATTTTGGTTTTTATTTTATATATATACTACAGTTCTGTCATCTTCTTCACTAAAAAGAAACAATCAACACATTGTTACGTGACTACCATTCCCTAAGTTTTATTTGGATGGTTATTAATGACGAATAAGGTATGATTTCAACAGGTGCTTAACGAGACAAGCAGACAACCATTAAGCAAAAGTAGCATATGTGTTTTATGTTGGTGTTTATTTCATTTATATTTAACCGATTAACTCATCTTCTTCATGATAATAACTGAACAACGACCCACCACTAATGTTTAGATTTTTTAGTTAATAAACATTACAGTAGTTAGGTATGTAATCGAATAAAACGAAAAAGAAAGGAAAAAAAGAATTGATAGCGGAAAGAAAGTATACTGAAACCGAGTTAATCTTCGGCGACGTTACGGGTTTCGGCGAGCGTGCAGGTTCTTTTCTGATGGCTTCCAGTTAAATGGGTGAGAAAGGTGTAAGATGATGGAGGTGGGTGCGGTGTCGACACAAAATTTGTGAATCAATCGTTTGAACTTTAACATCATCGATCCTTGTTTTATGAAGTTTCCATAGTAACTGTTGATGTATATGGTTTGATGACATGACCAGGTTCTCAACCCTCGTATTCTTGGTAGGTTTTAATCACGATAAATTTGCAGTAACTAGAATGGAAAGACAATAGCAAGTTTGTTGTTTTTGAGCGGCAAAATTGTAAAGAAGTTTGAATAAATCGATATCTCAATACAATTCTTAGATGGTTCCTGAACAGGTAATGTGTAGTAGTGGAGTGGTTAAAAGATTTGTTATGGGAGCCGGGTCAACCCGGGTTCTAGTCCCGTGGTTCTTGGTTTTCCCCTTTTTTATTACAGATTTTATTATATTTTCAAATTGAACAAAAATGGTCCCTTGAGTTTTAACTTTTATTAAAGTGCCAGATCAGTCCCCCTAGTTGGACTTCATGAACATAAAATAGTTATAAATAACTTTTATAAGAAAGTATATATATATATATATACATAATACGTGATTATTTCGTGGATTATATATATATATATATACACACACTGTTAGATATAGATATATATATATATATATGCATAAAGCGTATTATACGACAAATTTCCGATCGAAATGGTTATATATAAATATTAGTACTCGAAAAGTTTCAAAACGAGTCAGATTTTGGGAGCCTGTTTTGTCGGATGTTATATGTATTAATTAAATCCGAGTTTTTTTATTTCCGTATTTCTTAAAAGAAATTTGATAGAATATAAATGATAAAAGAATAAAATTTTTATGTTATGATAAATATAAGCATGAATAAAATTATCATGGTATGGTAAATATAAGCATTCATGACTTGTTGATAGAGCATAAGATTTATGAAAATATACTAATTTTGGAACTGTTGTTTAGTGATTACTTTTTTCGACGAACATAACACATATAAATATCGCTTTGGTTATGTTATGACATTATTTTTTTTGGGTTTTCTTTTTTTCTTGCATGTTGTAAAACTAGGTCCAGAAGACCGAATACTCGTCGCGTAATCGCTATAAGGTACATGAGATTTTTGCCAGTTCCTCCTAATTACTCTAAATTGATCAAAGGCGGTTAACCTCAGCTAGAATCAGATTTAGTCGATCAACTCAGAATAAGTTTGACTTAAAAAGATAAAATATATTTTATATGTCGATAATACTAATGAATAAATACCAAATTTTGAAAATAATTTAACATGCATATTTTTATTTATATTGTTATTCATGTATATTGTGATTAACTACTCTTAAATCCCCCGCGTTTTCGGGGCGGATGTGTAATACTGTATTACCACCGTTGCGGGTCGGGGGCGTAATACTGTGTTAAGTAGCAACCGAACGACAACTAATCCAGAAAAAAAAAGTAAAACACAAACTAATAAAAAATTAAGCTTGTTTGACTTTTATGACAAAAGTACAAAAATAATAAATAAACTTATAAAACAAAAATGGAAAAAACCTAAAGTTAAAAAAAGGAAAACAAAAAACAAAGGCTTTCACTATTCTCACATCCATAAATCTTATTTTCACATCCATTTTCACTCTCTCTCTCTATATGTATCTATGTATGTATAGAGAGAGAGAGAGATAGGAGGGATGTGTGAATATTAAGTTCCACACAAACCATAAAAGACAAAAGACAAAATATGTTACTGTTCATTGATATGCGATAAATTAATATATACTAGGAATTTACCCTGCCACACGTTGCGGCGGCAAAACCGTATGTACACATACATACATAAAGTAGTAAATCGATAATATTAAATGCACACAGAAAGGAAAATCTGAAAAATGATCTGAAAAATAACGATAAAGAAACAAAACCCAATACCAACATCAAGCAACCCGTTCAACTGCAAATCACAAATGCAAAGACTTCAGATCATAACTAATCAACCAAACAACCCAAAAACATTATAGAGTGATGCCAAAACAACAATTTGTTGCTATGATATGAAGAATAGGTAACATGTAGCTTAGTTATTGGAATGTATTTAACTTATAACCAAGTACATGGCAAAACAGAACATATTTTTTGGTATACAAACACGTAGTAATAAAAGATTTAACATTAAGTAAAACCAAAAGAAAAATATTTATGTTTATTTTTTATTCAGTTAACATTAATAATAAAATATTTAACATTAAGTAAAACCAAAAGAAAAATATTTCTATTTATTTTTCGTTCAATTAACATTAAGTTGCATCATTCATTGAAAAAAAATTGTTTGTGATATCAACTCTCTAATTATATAATATATTAATATCCTGATTGGAAAATGAATGAGCATCCAACAAATATCAAACACACTCTAGAATGACCATCTCTTGATGCACTTGAGTTTTAAGTACCAAGTGTACATAAAAATATTTTTGCAATAACTTATCTAACATAATTCATTAGTTAATATTTAAAACATATTTATGTGTAGTATAAAAAAATACTTTTGCATCAATCTCCTCAACATACTTCCTTTCCTTTCCTTCTCTTTCACATTCTAGTCGGCAAATTTAAATCGCATCGTCATATTATCATCATAGTCATCACCAACATACATATGACTCATAAGCATATGCAAGTTTGATAAATCAAAACAGATTATCACAATTTATATTCAAAGAGCTACATATTATCTGTTTAATTTTCACCATTAGATTCAAATGTTTAAAAAAACACATAATAGCATAGAGTGAAACGTAACTTAGCAAGCATAAGTATAGGGTCTTCATAACTTAGTTTTTTTTTGCCACGTTCAATTTTCTGCAACGTGTTGCTCTTTCTTCCTAAACTGTTGCAGTACAACTGATGAGGCTAATTGTGACAACCCGAACTTTCAGGTTTAACGTTATTTAATCTCGTGATCCTAACTTTCCGTAATTCTCTCATTACACGTTTCTATTAAACATTTGGTCAAACGTTTTGCTAGGTTATTATTGTCAAGTGTAAACGTATTTGAGTATGTCGGAGAGTGTAGTTGAACCACACAGGTATTTGGGCCGCAACCCACATCACCGCACACACTTTAAAACCCCTTTCGGCCCATGCCATGATGTCGTGTGCGATGAAATTAGAATCTGGTGAATGAGGAACTAGACTAGCATGTTATCATAATAAGAAAAACCTTGTGTGCATGATGGTTATATAGTAATCAAATGGTTATTGAGGTAGTATGCAAACAGCAAAGCATTGTATGAATAAATAGTTGATTGTGCATGATAGATGGTCAAGGTGTTTGATTGAACATTATGATTTCTAAAACTGCCATACAAATAATCAGATATACGATTGCCTTTAATATACCAAATGGGTTGGAATAGTTTGTGTCTAGTAGTTATTGGCCCAATCCACCATCTTTAAACAAAATCGGCCCAATCCCCTCCTTCTCTTCATGTTTACGTAAATACAATTGTTGTAGGATATAACTTATTATTATTGCAAACCCTATACCCCCCTAAACGATTGACGGCAGTAAACCCCACCCCCTTTCTTTCGGTCTGAACAAGCTCCCATAAAACCTCTCTTCCTTCTTGTTTCGTTTCCCCACACACACACCCGTGAACATGAGTTCCTTTTTCCTCCTTTGTACTTTAGAATTGTCTTGCTTATGTGTTCATGAGATATGTATGATTTCTTGTCACCGTTAATGTGTGTACTTAAATGTCAACTGAGCTATTTGGTGATAAGATATGATATGAACTAGTAATGTGATTGTAAATAGGATTCATATACTTGCTAAGACTTGCGTGATGATGTGCGTTTTGCTTATTTGTAGTCTATGAAATAAATACAAAAGAACACATATATCACGTGTGTACGGAACTAACTGTTATTGATAACCACAACAGGGATTAATTAACCAACTGGAAAATACGCACTTTAATCTTACCGAGCAAACCGAGGTGAGTTCACACTCCTAAGGCATGGGATTCCCGGTGGGTTGGGAATGGGATTGAATAACTACTCGTACTATCATTACTATTAAACTACTTTTCACTGTCCTCGGGTTGGGAAGGGCACGTGCGTAAAACCTACGTACACTCATACTTACTACTGTCCTCGGATTGAAGGGCACGTACGTAAAACCTACGTACACTCATACTTACTACTGTCCTCGGATTGAAGGGCACGTACGTAAAACCTACGTACACTCATACTTGCTACGGTCCTTGGATCAAGAAGGGCACGTACGGATACGACTAGTCAAGTAATACACATGGGAAGCCCCCACTAATCATCGCAAACATGTTTGGGAAACCGCGATACGGATTAATACGATACACATGGGAAGCCCCCACTAATCATCGCAAACACGTTTGGGAAACCGCGATACAGATTAATACAGTACATGGTTTACGAAATAAACATATGATTTACGAACACTATAACTAAACAACCAACTGTGAACTCGCTCAACTTTGTTGTTAACTCGTTGTTACATGCCTTGCAGGCCTTTAGGTGCTAATCAATGGAACTTGCTGTCTGGGAAGCTGGAGTGGTCATGGGTCGAGTTACATGGAAACGCAAAACAAGACTAAGAGCTATCACATGTGGTTTATAAACACTTAACGAACTATATATGCTTCCGCTGTAAACTGTGATATATTGTAACGTTGTAACCCTTATTCTTAATAAAAGAAAGTTTTATTTAATATACTCATGAGTTCAATGTGATTTGGTGGCTAAGATCCTGGTCAGTCATGTCTCCAAGCGGTGGTACTCCGCATGTGGATTTTGGGGGTGTGACAGATTGGTATCAGAGCCATTGGTTATAGTGAACTTGGTTTTATTTAAAAAAGAGAGGAAAATGTTTTTGTAAAACCAGACTATAACCGGACAGTTCTAAAGACGTGAATACGACCATGACACTCAGCTCCAGATTGCAAGGTTCGTCTCTCATATACTCATTGTACTACATAACTAGTGAACACCTACATACAATATTGCATGTGATTGCACGTTTAGCACAAACAATATGAATTCATGTACACTTGCACGTATTATGAGACTGATAGGGTGGTAATTCCCTAAACCTTCAAGACTTACGCTTCGTGATACCCTTTGATTGCTACTCGAGTTTGGGGAACCATTTGACATGAGTTAAGAGGAGCTGAGATGAGCACGCAAATCACAATATTATTGTGGGTGCACACATAATAATAATGTGGGGTGCATGTGAATCCCAGTGAGGCTTAACAAGTGGAAAAGGGGTTCCGTTCCGTTAATTGATCAATGAGAAACATAACAAACCTATAGGGGTCATAGCAGTAATTGTCCCCTACTCAAACTCAAGCGTAAACTTTTCATTTATCTTTGGATCCTTTCGAAACTCGATGCTATCGAGTGTTACCTGAACACCCCTCTGAGCTCAGCGAACCGTGTAGAACGTTAGTTGCTTATACGAGCGTCCATGTGTTGGATGACGCAGCATCAAATGATTGATCGACATCTTTCTCACTTGCTGGAACGTAACGTCTTGACGTTTCGGATTCTGAAGTGCGATCACTTCTGCAACACTCCCGCAACATATTGTGCATTACTCGAACCACTTGCAACATCGATGGACAGGAGGATGAGCGTAGCACTTTACCGACCTCAGTACTTTGACGACCCTGATTATCGGCAATGAACACCAGCAAATTGACTTCAATCAAATCCTTAACCTTTGTCAGCGACCCATGGGAGTCAACTTATACGAATCAATCGAAGCATAAGTGATGATAATTGACCTTAGTGTGGTATGCGTAACTGCCAGCACAGTGAGTAGCGCTTTAGGACGTAGCTCAGAATGTGAAAAGATGGACAATGATGGTGAAGAATCGTAGGGCTTCGTTTCGAACAATGACATTGGGAGCAGCAGTCACAGCGACAACAAGGTATTCGTAACCTTAACCTATAGTAAGGAAATAAAGGTGCCCACAACACGGATTAGCCGTGGTTAAGATAAGAGGACAATGATCAAAGGAACAACGACAGTATTTGAAATCCTAGTAATGAAAACAGCAACACCAGAAATGATGCTCTGGGAAGGACATTTAGAATCGGCGTGGGCGACGTCAGGACTTTCATGGCATGGTAGCTAGTATGAGTAGCAATCCGCTTCGTCTCTGTTCCGTTTGACCTGGATGCTCCTAGGAGTTTGAACCTGTTGTGGAGTCGGCTGATGGCAAGATAACGGAAACCTCATATGATCGTTGGGATGCAAACACGACCTTGTGGGACAAGTGTTCGACAACGACCTTCTTCTAATATCCTTGATAGATGTACCCCATAAGGAGACAATTCTACGTATCCCTCTCCTTCATGGAGGATTGTTATCTGTTCCAACGCGTTAGAGTGGCGCAATGGTTAGTGGTATGTCAGCAATGAGAGTCAGGAGTGTCTACGAAGGGATTACCCCGCTATGTGGCAATTGTTATAGACGGGAGGATCGAGGATCCACCAGCTACTCGTGATTATCCTCCATGTGCTGACCGAGGAACTTCCAGGAACGTCTCTACAACTGTTAGGTAGGAACTCAGTTTGACCTCACGTCAGAGGCAGTTATAACTACTCATACCCCTTAACGTTTTGCACCAGGAAGGTTGCAGGAGCTAATTAACCAACTACAGGAACTGTCGGACAGGAGATTTCGCTTTAAGGAGCCCTCGCTATACCCATGAAGAGAAGCCTTTTCATATGCGTACTGATTATCGAGAACTCAACAAGGTCGCAGTCAAGAACCGTTTGCCTCGGCCACGTATTGAAAACCTGTCGATCAATTGCGAGGAGCAAGCTTCCACTCGAGGATTGGCTAGTGAGCGAACTATCGTCAGATGGTAGTCCAAGGGGAGAATACTCTTAGAACAGCATGTCGAATGTAATGCGGCCATTTCAACGATATGCACCATGATCATTGAGTTGACCCATACACCAGCGGCTTCAGGGATCACATAAATCGACCGCATTTGTTGACAACACTCTAAATCCTGACTAGGAGAATGGAACGCCATGGGTGGCATTTATATCTTATTGTTAGAACTTCTGAGGGAGGAGCCTCACCACTCAAAGTCTTGTTAAAAATAATTTCTGGGATGGAGAGGTATCTTTTGGATATATAATCAGCGGAGTAGGGATGCACGTGGATCCTGCTAAGATCCGTCTTGGTTGGAAAACTGATCGACACCAAAGAGTCCTTCGTGGACACAGCAATTTCTTGGTCTCACTTGATACTATCGCAGGTAAATCACGGGATTTTCAAAGGTCGCACAAGTTAAACCTCTCTGGCACAGCAGGGTGCTGTGTTCGTGAAAGACAATACAGGAGGACGTCCTTTCAGCTTTCGAATCCCGACTCTGCAATGCTCTGAGCATCGTTTTACCTGAGGATGCGGGTGATTCAGTGGAACATCCTTATGGTCCGAATCAGAGTCCCAGCTGCACATCGACGCAACACGAAGAAGTGATGACGTACATGAAGGAGTTACAAAGAGGAACTACGCGACACAGTCGACTGACAGTGAAAACCATGGCATCGGGATTTTGGATGGAGGCATCACTTGGACGGTACCAGATGCGCTATTTAGACCGATCGCAAGGGCCTCCCATGTGCCGATGTTCGAAAGAGCTAAAGCATGTAATGGCATCGCTGGACGGAACTTCTAGATGAGTGCGACTGCGAAACCTGAACGTACACGAGCTCTGCAGCTCGCTATCGACTCTAACTTATCGAATCAGACTCGCTCTGTTCAAACTGGAGGACTGAAGGAAGAGGAATTTCAATTTGAACCCATGCGGGGCGTGGAGAAGCAATCTTTGACCGGTCGGACGATACTCGCTACTTCCTGAAACGAATGAGGGCCCCATTACACGGCAACTGTAGAGAGCTCGCATTGAGCAAGCACACCAGCTTCGACATTCTAGCCACCTGGGATTTTAATGAGAGACATTCGGATTTATGAACTTTGTACTGGTCATTAGGCATGAAGGCCCACCTAGCTAGATATGGGAATGATGTTTGACTGTGGAAAAATCAAGGTGAAGTGTTAGCAACCAGAAGCACCTTTATGGAAAGCGAAAATAGACTACCATGGATTTGGTCACTAGTCTACTTACAACTCGAAACGGAAACAATATCACCTGGATGATCGTTGATTGTCTCGCGTAACCAGCACACTTTCTAGCCATCAAGAAATGGATAAGTTTTCTACACTTGCAGTCATCTATCTGAAAGAAGTGGTTGCTAGGCACGGGGTGCCAACTCCCATTACCTCTGATCGCAACCCACGATTTGCATCTGATTTGTGGCAAGCGATGCACAAACCCTTTGGCTCACGTCTAGACACGAGCACAGCATATCATCCACAGACGGATGGGCAGACTAAGCGCATCATCCGAACTCTTGAAGACATGCTTCGAGCACGTGAAATCGACTTTGGCAACGGCAGGGAAAGACACCTCCCTTTAGTGGAGTTTTCGTATAACAACAGTTACCACACCAGCATCCAGGCTGCTCCGTTCGAGGCTTTGTACGGACGGAAATGCCGATCACCTCTTTGTTGGGCAGAGGTTGGCGACAGTCAAATCACTAGCCCAAAACTTGTAGTAGATACAACAGAGAAGATTGCTCAGATACGACAACGGATGGTGGCAGCTCGTGACCGTCAGAAAAGCTACGCTGATAAGCGAAGGAAACCACTCGAGTTTCAGGTTGGGGATCGAGTACTACTTTAGGTCTCACATTGGAAAGGTGTAGTTCGTTTTGGTAAACGAGGCAAACTTAACCCGCGATATGTTGGACCTTTCAAAATCACTGAGAGAACTGGCAAGGTGGCCTACAGGTTGAATTTACCCGAAGAACTCAGTGGAGTTCAAAACGTATTCCATGTATCGAATCTGAAGAAGTGTTTGTCAGATGAAACCCTCACAGTTCCTTTCAAGGAGCTCACCATCGACGATCAGTTGCGATTTGTCGAAGAACCAGTGGAAATCTTGGACCAGGAGGTCAAGATTCTCAAACGCACCAGGATACATATTGCTCGAGTTTGTTGGAACTCCCGTCGTGGCCCAGAATTTACCTGGGAACGAGAAGATCAAATGAAACCACTACTGAGGCTGAAGCTACTGCAGAATTTCGGGACGAAATTCCAAACCAACGGGGGGATGATGTGACACCCCAGGAAAACCAGGAAACCATGCAACCTATCTAGCTTCCTCAGTAACTACGTGCCAAATTTCGGGACGAAATTTCTTTCAACTTGGGGATGATGTGATAACCCGAACTTTCAGGTTTAACGTTATTTAATCTCGTGATCCTAACTTTCCGTAATTCTCTCATTCCACGTTTCTGTTAAACACTAAACATTTGGTCAAATGTTTTGCTAGGTTATTATTGTCAAGTGTAAACGTATTTGAGTATGTCGGAGAGTGTAGTTGAACCACACAGGTATTTGGGCCGCAACCCACATCACCGCACACACTTTAAAACCCCTTTCAGCCCATGCCATGATGTCGTGTGCGATGAAATTAGAATCTGGTTGAATGAGGAACTAGACTAGCATGGTATCATAATAAGAAAAACCTTGGGTGCATGATGGTCATATAGTAATCAAATGGTTATTGAGGTAGTATGCAAACAGCAAAGCATTGTATGAATAAATAGTTGATTGTGCATGATAGATGGTCAAGGTGTTTGATTGAACATTATGATTTCTAAAACTGCCATACAAATAATCAGATATACGATTGCCTTTAATATACCAAATGGGTTGGAATAGTTTGTGTCTAGTAGTTATCGGCCCAATCCACCATCTTTAAACAAAATCTGCCCAATCCCCTCATTCTCTTCATGTTTACGTAAATACAATTGTTGTAGGATATAACTTATTATTATTGCAAACCCTATACCCCCCCTAAACGATTGACGGCAGTAAACCCCACCCCCTTTCTTTCGGTGTGAACAAGCTCCGACAAAACCTCTCTTCCTTCTTGTTTCATTTCCCCACACACACACCAGTGAACATGAGTTCCTTTTTCCTCCTTTGTACTTTAGAATTGTCTTGCTTATGTGTTCATGAGATATGTATGATTTCTTGTCACCGTTAATGTGTGTACTTAAATGTCAACTGAGCTATTTGGTGATAAGATATGATATGAACTAGTAATGTGATTGTAAATAGGATTCATATACTTGCTAAGACTTGCGTGATGATGTGCGTTTTGCTTATTTGTAGTCTGTGAAATAAATACAAAAGAACACATATATCACGTGTGTACGGAACTAACTGTTATTGATAACCACAACAGGGATTAATTAACCAACTGGAAAATACGCACTTTAATCTTACCGAGCAAACCGAGGTGAGTTCACACTCCTAAGGCATGGGATTCCCGGTGGGTTGGGAATGGGATTGAATAACTACTCGTACTATCATTACTATTAAACTACTTTTCACTGTCCTCGGGTTGGGAAGGGCACGTGCGTAAAACCTACGTACACTCATACTTACTACTGTCCTCGGATTGAAGGGCACGTACGTAAAATGTCACACCCCCAAAATCCACCTGCGGAGTACTACCGCTTGGAGGCGTGACTGACCAGGATCCAGCCACCAATCATACTGAACAAGCATATAAGTAGTTATAAAAATCCAACCAATACAATTGGTGTTCAAACAAAACATAGTTACGTTGCAAGCGGAAGCATAAGTCTTAAAAACAAGGCATAAGTTTAATTGTTTCAACGTTTAACATGGCACACAGCCGTCCATGTCCCACAACGATCCTCCTCCATGCAAGCTCCAGCTAAGAACCTAAGTACCTGCAAAGCATGTAGTAACGAGTCAACAACAAGTTGAGTGAGTTCACGGTTGGGTGTTCGTTTTAAGTTGTTTCAAAAACAGTTTCCTTTAGCTGGCATCCTGCCGTGGGGGTTACCCCATAGTTAAGAAAACGTGACTTGTTTATTCCCGGTTACTCTGGCAATCCAGCCGTGGGGGCTACCCCGTGTTAGTTATCTGGCATTTCGGCCGTGGGGGCTACCCCATGTATACACTAGACTCGTTACCATATCGACTGCTGACTGTAGTCATGTTTAAGTGCCCTGAAACTGTCAATGTCTATCATCATTGACGTGCCCCAGATCCATTAGTTCACGCCCGTCCTCTGCGGCACGGTGTGAGGTTTGTCAGACCTAAATAGCGCTATCTAACTAATGACCCGCTCGCCATTGGCCCGACGATTAAGTCGATATAAAAAAGGAGGGACTTCGTGATAGAGTTTTGGTCTAGTACGAGTTATCTGTCCATGAGGACGAGGAATTACATTCCTGAACCATTGCTGTCCTACCCAAGGAGGACGAGGAATCCACATTCCTTAACCCCATTCCCAACCTAGGGAATCCCATGCTTTGTAGAGGGTGTGAACTCACCTTGGTTTGCTCGGCAGATACACAGAAAAGTCAAACAAGCAATATTGTGGTCACTCACGTCCTATCATAGTGGTATCATACAAATCAGGTTCGTATTCAAGTAGTACACGTATGTTTCTAGCACATTGCATCCAAGAATCATTCATGGCAGTCTATTAACATTCACGTTCAATCAGGAACGTACAAGATCTATGCATCAGGCCCAAGAGTCCGGCCCAATTACTTAAGCCCATAATCATGCAAGTCCAATTCCGCGTGCACAAGTGTGTGGTCTCGAGTCGAGACTGTATGGTCTCTACTCGAGACTGTGCGGTCTCGAGTTGTGCTCATGTGTTCTCGAGTCGCAAACATGGAGGTCTCGGGTCATGCATGTTCTGGTCTCGAGTCGCAACCGGACTCGCAACTGAGATTTCGAGTTGTGCTGTTTTGATCTCGAGTCGAGACTATGGGTCCTCGACTCGCAATCTGTGTCGCAACCGGGGATCTCGACTTGTTCCGTGGTGGTCTCGAGTCGAGACTGAAGTTCTCGGCTGGGGACATGTGCTGAATTCCACATTGTACTAGACCAATGGGATTTCACTGTTGTGATTTTTATGTACTATCCAATAACAATGCACTAACATGTCTAATTGTCTAACACTTAACCAAAATAGATCAAACATGGCAATTTTCAAATATCATAACACATTCATATCACATTCATCATGTTCTTCAATTATTCATGTAGTTCATCATATCATCATTCATATGGGCCTTAATCAAATGAAATCATGAACAACGACTTATCAACATCTATGATATCAACACAATAAATCACCCTAATAGTAAGCTTTCGGTTCTTAACACAAGAGTATAAAATCCGATTTATATGAACATTATCTAACATACATGTGCAAGCCGATTTCATGAACATTAAAAACCATGGTTTAAATCACATTTAGCCACAAGACATCATGAGTTCATTAGGTAACATCTCCGAAAACAAAACATGTTAGCCGATTATCAACATCGCACACATCCGATTCACAACAACATCATCAAGCATACAACTAGTTAAATCATACCATTCATACTATCATTTAACAACAATAAACATCATAAAGGCACTAACCGATTGATGGGTTTCAAGGGTGAGTATGAAGCTTCCCAATGGGCGTGTGTGTGTGCCGATCCGAGAGTTCCTAGTGTCACCGGTTTGATCCGAGAATAAAGGAGAAGTGTGATGTTTGGTGTCTAGGGTTCTAGTGAGAGGGAGTAGGAGAGTGTGTGTGTTAACCAAAGAAAATGGCAACATGGATAATCACCAAGGTTATATACTTGTTTCACCTTGTGCACCCTAATGGGCTTTTCGGGTAGACTAAGGGGTGTGTGGCCCGATCCGGCCCACTGTTTCACTAGTTCACTCGAGACCACATGGTCTCGAGTCGGGTTCATGGTTTTCGGCTCATTTATGCATATATACACACTATACATACAAGCACAACACATAATAATCACATAGTCACATAGAGGTTCGCTTATCATTAATCACACAAGATAACTAGTCACACGTTCATGTTACATCGGGATACAAGAAAGGTTCTAAATTTCGAGTTGTCACATAAAACCTACGTACACTCATACTTACTACTGTCCTCGGATTGAAGGGCACGTACGTAAAACCTACGTACACTCATACTTGCTACGGTCCTTGGATCAAGAAGGGCACGTACGGATACGACTAGTCAAGTAATACACATGAGAAGCCCCCATTAATCATCGCAAACATGTTTGGGAAACCGCGATACGGATTAATACGATACACATGGGAAGCCCCCACTAATCATCGCAAACACGTTTGGGAAACCGCGATACAGATTAATACAGTACATGGTTTACGAAATAAACATATGATTTACGAAAACTATAACTAAACAACCAACTGTGAACTCGCTCAACTTTGTTGTTGACTCGTTGTTACATGCCTTGCAGGCCTTTAGGTGCTAATCAATGGAACTTGCTCTCTGGGAAGCTGGAGTGGTCATGGGTCGAGTTACATGGAAACGCAAAACAAGACTAAGAGCTATCACATGTGGTTTATAAACACTTAACGAACTATATATGCTTCCGCTGTAAAATGTGATATATTGTAACGTTGTAACCCTTATTGTTAATAAAAGAAAGTTTTATTTAATATACTCATGAGTTCAATGTGATTTGGTGGCTAAGATCCTGGTCAGTCACGCCTCCAAGCGGTGGTACTCCGCATGTGGATTTTGGGGGTGTGACACTAATGGTACCACCCCGTCTACACGCCAGCTTTTAAGAAAAAATCATCGGCCACCTTCAACTTTCCAGGCTACACACCAATGTATCTTCCCTACCAAAAACCACCGAGAAGGGATCTTGGGTTTTTGGCACATAGTTGTTTGTAAAATGGGTCAATTTCCTGCCATTGTTCATCTTCTTACACCGACACAAACGTCAGATGTGAGCAAACCACCACCATTTCTGCAATATTATAGCGTGACCCTAAGTTGATCAACCGTCATCGTCAATATATAGATTAAGAAACCCTAGCCGTCGCTACTATTTACTCCATTAAAACCACCAAGGTCACTCGTCTGACCGTACGAACACCACTGATAGGTTCACCAATCTCCCTTTTGTAGTCATGGGGTGTGTACGCACTGGATTAGGCTGTTGCTAGTCGTTGGAGGGGACACCGGAATTCCCATCTCTCTTTCTCCCTTTCAAGTGTTTTGTCACTTTGTGTACAAGTGAAATACGTATTCAAAGAAAACAAAAGCCATAGGAACACATGGAAAGCTTTACTTCATAAGCTTTGAGGGTGGGAATTGTAAAGGTAGAAAGTAAAAAGGGCACTCCAGGGCAGAAGATTCTACACCGACCATCAATTTTAAGATATAGGTAATATAAGTATGACAAAATTATAAAAATAAGAAATAAACTTATAAACAAAAATGAAAAAAAAAAACTAAAGTTAAAAAAAGGAAAACAAAAAGCACAAACCATAAAAGATAAAAAAACAAAATATGTTACTGTTCATTGACATGTGATTAAATTAATACATATATGAGTATTTGTAAAAATATGATATTTGACACATACACACACACATATATATAGGGTGAGATATGGGGAAAACACCTAAAAGTGTGAAAACGATGAGAACGATTTTGGTGTTGACATGTGACGTTGATACTAACTTACACTAAGGGTAATATTGTCAAAACGTCCATGCACATGCCACTCACATGCAAAAAACCATCCACATGCAAAGTCACATGCATATTCCACCATCCTTTTTAAACTCCCGTAACTTTTTTATACGTGATTATTTTTTTTAAATCACACCATAAAATCTAGTGTTTTATTATCTTTCAAACGAGATTACTACTCCTATACTTTTGAAATAAAAAAAATGACATGAACTGGGTGTTCAAATAAAAACGCCATAAAACACTCAGTTCAGAAAAACGCCACGAAATTACACAATTAAAAACGCCATAAAACACCCAGTTCAGAAAAACACCCGTGAAAACCTAGTTGAAAACGCCATAAAAACACCCACTTTAGAAGAACGCCATAAAACACCCACTTCAGAAAAACACCATAAAACACTCGGTTCAGAAAAAAAAACCCATGAAAACCCGGTTGAAAACGCCATAAAACACTCAGTTCTGAAAACGTCATAAAAAAGGAGTTGAAAACGCCATAAAAACATCCACTTCAGAAAAACGCCATAAAAACATCCACTTCAGAAAAAACTCCATAAAAACCCAGTTGAAAACGCCAGAAATAAACAAATGACATGTGATTAGGAGGACAAGGCGCTCCACTTTTCATCACTCACCACACCCAACCAACTTCCGCCATGTCATCGAACTTCATTCCATCACTAGTGATGTATTTTAGTGGGGATGCCTATCACTAGTGATGGGGTGCCCATATCATTCTTCCTCATCATCCAATGGTCTCCTCAACAACTTTCAAAGATTTCCATGTGTTATGGGTACAATGAGTTCTGAAGTTCACGCGTTATGGAAATGGGTGGCGGCGGTGTATCATGCTACACCACGTGTGATCTTTGCTCCATAACGGGGCGCCCCGACCCCTCTTAGCATGTGAACTCTTGTTTGGATCTTCCAATATTACCCCTCCTGGTAGTTCTAAGGTTCTCATTATTTACAAAAAATGCCACCGCATCATCTTAGGCACAAATCACAGAGATCTTATGGCTGTAAATCGTTCTCACGGTTTTCACACTTCAAATCGTTTTCTCTTGATCCCATATATATATATATATATATATATATATATATATATATATAATGGAGAGTTCAAATGAGAAGAAATTATAAATTAAGAATAAAAAAATAAATGGTACAAAGGTAATTTGAATAAATCATTTAATGAGTCTATCCTTTATTTTTTGCTATTCAAATTAATGAACCCTAACCATTTAATGAGTCATTCTATAAAATAGTTTTGCACCTTACACAATAAAAACAATCCACATGATCTTACATATTCAACATATCCTACACCATAAAAACAATGTTTTCTACACCATAAAAACAATGTTTTGGTGTAAGGTACATAATGTGCAAGACCTCAACACTTTTCAATAATTTTGCGACTCATAATAAAATATGTGTAGGAAACAACACTTTTAAATAATTTGGTCACTTATAATAAAATTGGTGTAGGACCAACACATTAATGGTGGTGAAGAAGGAAATTATGGTGGCATTAATAAGAATTGAGTAACCTTTTATAATATTTATTAGCAGGGTGGAGATATAATAGGAAGTTTATTTCACTAGGAAGGATAGGAAGCAATCATGATCGTCCAATTGAACAATTAAGGGCCGAGATTAAAATCAAATTAAAAACTGTCATTTAAACACGTTCTCCGGGCATTCAAGGGTATTATCGTCAAATTGCAAATGTAACTGCTGTTCAATATACACAGAAACCCTTCGAAAAAAAGTTCATTACGTCTTACACTTCCATTGAACGAACACACACATACAGAAATTTGAGAAAATCAAACTCCATTGAAGTTCATGGCATCATCGAGAGATAATTTGAAGGTTTACATTCGACTTTCTGAAAAGAAATCTGTATCTGAAACCCCTAAATCATCAAAGAAGCCAAAAACATCAACATTTGAAGAAAACATCGATCAACAAGGAAACATTAGCCGAAAATCAACAATGAAACAACAAACTAGAAGAAAACGCAAAGAGATTTCTGATAATGGTATATTTTTTGTTTTTAAATGTAGTTTAACTGTATTCAAGTTACGTTTTATAAAGCGCAATAGACCTAATATACCTTATCCCTTCCCAAAAAATGTTTATGAGTGATATCTTATCCCTATCTTATCATTGAAAGTGCTTAATTAGGTTTGTTATTAGAGACTGCGTTGCGTTTTATGTTAAAACTAAGACCTAAGGTGCTAATGCTTTTTATGGGATTTATATATTGTGAACTAATGCATTTTACCTTAAAAAACTAGCACAAACAAAGAGATTATTATTATGATAATTGTAATCGAATATTAAAACATTGCGTTTTATCTAATCTTTGTATTTGCTAACATACATGTGTTGTTAACTATTGCGTTTTATCTTAATACTGTATCAAATACATTTTTATTTCTTGACTAATGCGTTTTAATTTAAAATATTATAAAAAACAAAATGAGATTATGTAATGTTAATTTGCTGAATTAATTTAATATGATGTAAAGTATTGCGTTTTATCTTAAAACTGTGAACTACTGCTTCTTATCGTTATAGTGTTAGCTAATGCGTTTTATCTTAAATTTGTTAATTGAAATTGTTTCATTATTCTGTTTAAAGATAAAAAACAAGAGGAAAAACAAAAAAGGAGAAGAAAGAAAGTGGTGATAGAATCTTCAGAAGATACAGATTCTGTTTCAAAAGATGAAAATACTAGTCGAGCTATAATTCTGCATACTTCTGAACAACAAGTAAATTCAGGTAACATAAAACGTATTAAACATAATTTCTTTGAAAATATATATGTTTCTAAAACACTTGAATGTATCAGATGATGATTTTGTTGATCCACCACCAAGAGTGAAACAGACAAAAAATCAAAAGAATGAAGAGGCAGAATCAAAAACAAAGAGATCATTGAAGAAAGATAAAACAGAAGAACAACCATATTATGATTACGACGGAAAAAAATCAACATAAGATGTGCAGTCAATAATCTCACAGATTATATTGAAAGTTTGTCAAAAGAGCAAAAGCAAGTTGTTAGAGAAATAGGGTTTTGCAGCATACTATCATTCAAGTTGCATTCAGTTCCACGTAAATTCGGATATTGGCTGGTAAAAAACTTTGATGCTGAAAATGATGAGATAAATACTGGAGATGAAAAGATTAAGATCACAGCTGAATTGATCCAAAAGGTATTTCAAATACCAAATGTAAAAACAAAGATTGAGGAAAAACTGAGACCAAAAGAAACTGATCTTATAACTAAATTCTGGTGCGGTCAATTCAGCAAAGATATTTTGAAGAGAATGTATGCTGCCAACTTGATTAAATATTTAAAATCAAGAAATGAGCTTGGAAGACTGTTCAAACTAAACTTCTTAGTTATATTTTTTACGGTCATGGTAGAGGCAATGCAAAGTAGTAATGTTAACCAAAGATTCTTGCCATCGATGAAAAATGACAAAAAAACCCAAGATTTCAATTGGTGTGAATATATTCTGAATGTTTTAAGGCGTACAAGAAGACAATGGCCTGGAAATGACAAGCTCTTCAATGGACCTATTGGATTGTTAGCGGTATGAAATCTGATCTTGCATTATTGCTACATATTATGCTGAATGCTTGTTTAGCCTGCTTGTTTGTATTCTTTATTTAAAATATCTTTGATTAAAACGCAATGACTTGTTTATATTATTTATTGGTTTGTTTAAAACGCAACGTTTATAAAGCAAAAGGCAATGACATGTTTATATGCTTTGTTCAAAATATGCTTGATTAAAATGCAATGCTTGTTTAAAACGCAATATATATAAAGTTACAAAAAAATTAGTTGGGTAAGTTGTTTACAATGATTTATATTATAAAACGCAACAAATTAGTTTGAATTAAAACGCAATGGACCTATTGGATTGTTAGCGGTATGAAATCTGATCTTGCATTATTGCTACATATTATGCTTAATGCTTGTTTAGGCTGCTTGTTTATATTCTTTGTTTAAAATATGTTTGATTAAAGTGCAATGTATATAAAGTTACAAAAAACTAGTTGTGTAAGTTGTTTACAATGATTTATATTATAAAACGCAACAAAATTATTATTGAGTATTGTTTTAAAACGCAATGATTCATACAGATTCTATATGCTTACAAAAAAAAAGGATTTGAAGATGCTGAACACACTGAAGAGTTCTCTCTAGATAAAATTGACTCTACAACATTACAAGAATATGAAGATGAATTGGAAATTGCTGCACTAAATGAGGGGAGAGATCTTGTAAAGGATAAAAAGAAAAAAAGAGAAAAATGTAAGAAAGAAAAAAAGAAAGAGGAGGAGGATGAATTTTATGTTTATCTATCTGAATCCGACAATGAAAATGAAGAAATTTGTCAAGATGAATCCGAAGAAAAAGATGAAGACGATGTTCAAGAACAACCAGACATCCAAATCAACTCAGAAGAGATAAAAGATGGAAACACCTTACTTAAAGCTGCAATAGACTGGATTAAACTAGATGATGCTCAAAACAGCCAACTTAAAACCATTGAAACTGAAAAAAAAAAACACAAACAGAAAGTGGGGGATCATGGGGGCAATTCTTCATAAAACCATCAGAAGGAAATTAAGATAAAATGTGGGAAGACAGTCAATGCCGATTGCGTAATTTCATGCCATCACAAAATCAAAGTGAAGGTCTTTCTGACATTCATTCAACAAAAAGTGGCGATGAAAATATGAAGAACACTGAAGGAAAAAAATCAAATGAAGAATATGTTGTGACTGCCTTAGATTTTCATTTTAAAGGATTTGAAGAAGTTTTCGAAAGCATCCAATCACGCATAGATGAGATCATTGAAGAATATCCAAATAGTGAAAATGTTCATAACAAAGTAAATGAATGGGTTTCATTGATTGAAAAATTCAACGATCAAGCTAAAAAGCACAAGAAAGTTAGTATTGATTCAACTCTGATCGAAACTCCATCAAGATTTCTAAATTTGAGCCAAAATTAAGACACAGAAAATCAACTCATTTCATCTCCATTGACTATAAAACGCAATGATGACGCTACAAAAAGCAATGAAGATAACACAGTTGAAGACCAATTCTCAAATCCAGAAAAAATCATTGAGAAAGAACCTACATCAAGTCTACAGACACACATTGAAAACCCTTTAATGGTACAATCATCTTTTAGCGAAAAAACTCCATCATTAATGTTGGAGATAATCGAAAAGACAGATGAAGCAGAAAAAAAATCAAATAAAAAAAATTCAAAATGATGAGGTACCATCCTTTGATTTGAAAATTTCTCAGTTGTCTTCAAATGTGGATGAAAATGAAGTGAAAGATGATACTACTTGCCATGCTACACAATCCGAAAATCAAACAGAATCTGAAAATAAAACAAGCGAAAAAGAAGTTGAAACTTCTGTTCAAATTACTGGGATACAAACAATGTTTGATAGAATTGAAGAACAGAACACAAAAAATGAAATCAGTAATCTGATTCAAAACACATCATTCCTGAACCCACAAGAAGATCCTTATAAAACACCTGCAAAACATGTTCAGGAAGAACAACCAACAACTGATATCAACAAAACAGAAGAAATAATCGCAAAGATAGTACAACCAGATCGACAGAGAAATGTTGCAGAAGCATTATGTTCACCATACTATCAAAGACAAATAGCAATGAACGAAGCAAGAACGGCACACGAAAACAACATATCGGGATATGCTTTCCATGCAGAAGGAGAAATAACGTACAAAATCATTTATATATACACTAACACAAACCAAAAAATCAAAATATTATAATTTAATTTTTTTTTGCAGGGACACTCTCTTTGAAATTAAAGATCATGTATTTCTGCCGAGATATGCTGCAGAAACAATGAGGCCAGAATTGGAAATAACATGAGAAGTAATCAACTGTTGGGCATATATTTTGAATGAAGAAGAAAAAAGAAGATCGAAAGACAACAAAGCTCCAAGATTTTTCTGTACTATTCGAATGCTGGTAAGATCTATAAAACGCAATTTGTCTGTTTTATACAAATAATATATGTTTAATGATGTTTTTTGAAGTATGATTGAATAAAGTTATATAAAACGCAATTGTCAGTTTATTTGTTTCATAAAACGCAATGTGTAGTTTGTTTGAATGTAGTTTTATAAAACGTAACTGTATGTTTTATTACCTTCATAAAACACAATTAATAATTTAATTTGTTTATTGTTATGCAGGCTTTATCATTGAATGAAAAGAAAGAAGAAATGATAGCAGAGTTCACCAAGAACATAGAAAAAATTCTTCAAGGTGCAAAGCTAAAAAGCATAAACGATTTTAAAATTATCCTTGTCCCGATTCTCCATGTAGAGCATTTCTATGTGATCTCATTCAATCTTGAAGATAAAGAAATATTCATCATTGACAACGGTGCGAAAGCGGTCACAAATAAACAAAAATATGGGGATGTGCCTTTAAAGACAGTAAGTTTTCCGACTTATCCTTTTAAAACACAATATAAACCACCTAATCTTTTTGTTTTTTTTTTTCTGTAGAGGAATGCTTTAGCAGGTTACCTCAAATCTGTTGGTTATAAAAATGCAGATGATATAAAGGGCATAAAACCTGTTAGAATGGAGATGAAATGGAGGACAAAAAATAACGGCATTGACTGTGGAATATTCTGTATGCGTCATATGGAATGTTATAACGGGGAAGAAGCCGAAAAATGGGATTGTGGGTTTCATGAGGAAGATGAAGAACCTGCAATTATCGACCAGGGTAAAACACATGTGAGCAAGCAGAAAGCACAACTTGATGATTTAAGAAGAAAGTTTATCACAAAGATATTATTGCACGATATTAACGAACGCAAAGATTTTGTTATTGAGTATTCAAAGAAGTTTCGGAACCTCAGTGCAAAACTTAAAAAACAATCTTATGACACTAGTTTAGAGAGGATTAAAGAGAGGCTTGCTCTTGCTGGTTTACTTTGATTTAGATATGCTACTTATTATAAAACGCAATATTTTGTCTTTTATTCTAATTTATCATATAACACATTATTTTGTTTGTATATTTTGTTTAAATCATATAATTAGAGTTTAAAATGCTTCTTATTGTTTGTTATTTTAAAACGCAATGCAATGTCTTTATTTTTCAATTATCATCATATAACGCAATGCATCAAGATTTGATTGATATTTTTAAAATTTCTACAATTTATCAATAAAAATTTAAAATAATATGTTTAAAAGAAAGGGTACATATATATTGAAATGCTATTATACTAAAAGGCAATATTTTATTTTATACACTTGTTTTCTTTTTTGTCATATTATAAAACGCAACATTTTAATAATATACTATAAGTCAACATTGTTTCTTTATTTGTTGTTTGACTTATGTTATTTATTCTAAAACGCAATAAAAACAGTTTCTTAATTATTCATGTACAAAACATATAACGCAATATATCTTTATAATGCAATAAATGTTTTTTACTGTTTTTATAACTCATAAAAAAATAAAGGCTTAATGACAATTATGACAATAAAAAAACTACATTTTATATTCTTTCTAAAACGCAATGTTATAAAATAAAATAAATAAATGAGGAAATGATAAGACAAAAAAAACTGACTGCTTAATGACAAAAGAAATTGATACGACAAAAAGCCTTAAAAAGTCTTTTGGATTCCTGATAACTGATAAAATATTGTATGATTGAACAATCAATTCAAAGAAAAAACTAAAAATATAATCATTTTTATTATTACGACACTTGATACCAATCCCTCTACAAATCCATTATATAAGAACAAAAACCCTAAATTATATTCACATTCCTCATACACCAAAAATACCCAACCACAAACACAAACAAAAAACCCTAAATGGCTAATCAACAACTCTCAGTTTGGTGGGTTAGAAGAGAACAAATTATTCTTCAATTCCTTGATGGCAAAAAAATAAGATACCATTCCATTGCGTCTGTTCTTCAAAACTGCAATGAGAATGTGTTGAGAAGGATGAATGAAATAGGAATACCACCTGCTTGTTACACAAACCAGACATCAACACTATTCACAATTCTACATAAAAGATATGGAAATCCGAATCAAACTGCAGTTAATGAAACCCAAGTTACATCTTGGGAGTTCATAGAGGAAACTTTCAAAGTTTCAGTGACTTGGGACGATGGTGAGGTAGAGATATACGACCCAAAGGACATATCTTCCAGTGAGGATATATCCTTTTTGAAGCAGTTATCTGAAATACCTATCATCAACAACTCTGGAAGCAAATTTGCAGAGAAGCTTCAAAAGGCAGTAGTCTCACAGGTTGAACTTTGGACGGAATCTGAAAGTGATAAGGAAATCCCTAATGGAAGCTTAGGGTACTCATCTGAAGAAGAAACAAACTTTGATCCATGAATTTGATCTTGCTTGTAATTTTTATTTAGTTTTGTGGTTTGTAATCATCATCTTTGTTTTAAACTTTCATCATCTATAAAACACAATATTTAAGATATCCATTTGCTGTTCATTTTTAATTTGATCTGTGTTATCATAAAACGCAATATTTATAGGGTACCATTGCATTATAATGTTGTTTGTATAAAACGCAATAACAATAGACTGTTGTTATCATAAAACGCAATTAACCAAAAAATAGCTGATATTTATGTAGGATATCACAAAACGCAATAACAAAAAGATCTGAAACCTATACAGCATAAAACGCAATAAAAAAAATTTCTTATTATTCTATCAGAATTTTTATACATACTTACATTGTATTGCTAGAACCTATAGCATTAGAAGAAACCTTGTCTTTACATGTGCGACTGTTATGTCCTTTTCCACCACATACACGACACGATTTCTGGATCTTTGATGATTTCTGAATTGCAATCTCACGATTAGACTTAATCCTTTTTTGTACACCGCATCCTTTTGTCCTTATTATTATCGGTACACGAATCATAGCATCCGACTTTTCTATGTTCCCTCCAATATCAGCAAACCTATTTTTGCGACTAGGAGGCGGCGCAGCAACCATAACCTCATCCGCTTTATCAATATAAGCTTTAATATGATCTCTGTAATGACACAACTCATCTAAATCCCCAACCAACCTATTAACCACATATTCATTTGCTACAACGATTTCTCTAAAAACTTTATCAATTTCACTATTCCTACCAATTTCATCAAACCTAATATTGCAATGAATTGAGCCATTCGAAACAACATCTCTCATCCATCTTCTAAGAACATATCTTCTAGGAAACTCAGTTATATCATCATACCGTAGAACATAAAATATATGCCGGCACAATATACCAAATTGTTCAAACGATTTGCAAGTATAACTTATACTTAAACCATCTTCTTGTTTAATGTATTCAACCTGTAAATAAAATAAAAAACGCAATGAATAATAAATATAATAAAGAAATTTAGTATATGATCATATAATGTTAAAACGCAATAAACTTAATGATAAAACGCAACAAATGGTGGAAAAATAAAACGCAATAGATGTTTAAAACAATATTAATTTAAAAAAATACCTTGAATAAAGATGTGCATGGCTGTTTGAAATCCTTTATTTCAAAATATTGAACATCACCCACAGTATCATGAGACTTTGACATACACTTTGTAATGGCAGCATCAATTTCAATCTGAATATCTTTAAAAATTATTTTGGTATATATTTCTGATGCTTGTTTCTCCAATACAAAGTCACTCCAGGTCTTAGACTGAATATACCTTGTATCATGATCATTCTTCCTATGCTTATGCCTTTGAATATCCATTGCAGTCTCAAAATGAGAGAAAAATTCAACAAGTGTACATCTTGGATTGCAAATCTGACCAAAGAAGTAATTCTCGCTTTCACATCTAGACGTAGTACGCATAAGACCAGCCAAATTCTCTCCATGGTAATAAGAAGGAATCCAATCAAATCGAAGATCGTACATATCTTTTAACCACTCATGATTTTCCAATCCAAAAGTAGAGATTATTGAATGCCACTCAGTTTCAAAATCTTCTGGAATAATAGTATCATTCCAAACAACACGAGTCATTCTTGTATTAAAGTCAATATTGGATGACAAAACAGGACCAACTTGTATAAAAAGCAATAAAATTATTAAACATAAAACGCAATAATTTAAACTATATAAAGAGTTACAGTTTATAATATCATAACATGTTTTCATTTATTCTTCTAATAAAACACAATATTATGAAAATGATAAAACTAATACATTATTGATAAAACGCAATTGTGTTGTTATATTAAAACACAATTATATTGATAAAAATGTTTGGGGATCTTATTGTATAATACACAAAACCCAACAAAAAAACCTATATAAAAATTGTAGTTTAATAGATCATAAAACGCAGTTTAATACCTTTGTCTTCAATTTCTCCCATATATGCCACATACATAACCTATGTCTACTTCTTGAAAGAACATCCTTAATAGCTATCTTCATTGCAGCATCTTGATCAGTAACCACAACTTTAGGCTCATTTCCAAAAGCATTAACAAAGCACCTTAAAAGCCATCGATAAGAATCTGCAGTATCAGAACCAAGTAATGCACCACCAAATGTGACATTCCTAAAATGATTATCAATCCCAGTAAATGGTACAAAAACCAAATCATATCTACAGAAAACAAATTAAAAAAACATTAGAAAACAAGAAGAAAAAAAGGAGTATAAAACGCAATAGGATATATAACGTAATAAATGAAAAAAACTTACTTGTTTGATTTATAAGTAGCATCAAAACCTACTATGTCACCAAATACTGTATAATTTGTTTTTGATTGCTCATCAGCCCAGAAAAGTCCTTTCAATCTTCTATCATCACCAATAACATAATCACATGTGAAACCAGGAGAACATTCTTTCTTCCTAATAAGATGCCTAACTACCATTTCTGCATCATACTCTCCTATATAAAGATTCAAATCCCTTCTATAGTTCTTACAATCAACTTTACTAGCACCAACTTCACCAAAACCACCATACATTGTTTTCATAATATTGAATGCTTTAACAGGTCCAATATTGATTGCAGACAATCCAGATATAAAACTTTCTTTAACATAATCAATACTTCTGGCAACAGGCAAGAAATTAATATCTTCATCTTCATCTTCAACAAAGATATGATTATGTTCTTCTTCAAAGTAGTAGATTTTAAACATATTATTGTTCTCTAATATTAATTTCACATGAGCATTGCATCCAACTCTTTTTGAACCTCTATTACGTCTAACAATCTTTTTACTATTCTCATCAACTGAACCAGAATCTATTTCTTTGCTAACATGAAATCCTTCTTTTGAGCACACAATATATCTTATTTTCACTAAACCACCACCATTTTTCCAAGAGGTATTTTTTCTTGCAGAAAAACCTGCAGCAAGTGCATATCTCTGATAAAACGCAAAAGCCTCATCAAATGATTTAAAAAACATTCCAACAGAAGGTCTAATGGATCCACTGACTTTAGGTTTGTAAAACTTTCTTCCAGTGTTTAAGCATACACGTTCCTCCCATTTGGAAATGTGATCTGAAACAATTAACAAATAAATATAAAACGCAATACATCTTATATAATCATGTTTTTAGAGTTAATCTTAAAATATGTAATTCAAAATTGAAAAAAATACAAACCTTTAAAGTTACAATCATCTGATGTGGTTAAAATCAAAAAACGCAGTAAGTTCAGTAAAACGCAACAAATGATAAACAAACAAAACAAATGTATAAAACAATAAAAAATTGTTAAATTGTACATCAATGACAGTTATGTGCTTTATATTAGAACAATTACGAATTTAGAGTTTGTATGCATATAATGTGAATAAAATTATAAAACGCAACAAGTTCATTAAAACACAATAACTGGTGAACAAACAAAACGAATAAATTAAGTTAAATTATACTACAATAACAAAAAAACATTTGAAAAATCAAATATTAATAACAGAAAGACGAATTATTAAACCTAAAACATTGAAAATCGGAAAAATAACAAAAAGTTACTCAAAATTGAAGCTAAACTTACCAACAGTCTGCAGAAGACATTGACGTTATCGAATTGACGAACGAAACAAGAGAAGAAAAGATTATTGCTTGAAAAAAAGGTGAATTTGCGATCGATTGTGATTTAGGGTTAAGGAATCTCAATTCTGTTATGAAATTGACGAACTAAATAGAAGAGGTAACAAAATCTAGTATAGTTAGAAAGAAGATATGATAATGTAAAATGACGAAAATGCCCACGCGTCCAAAATTTTAAAAATAACAGATGAACGGCTAAGATTGCTTCCTATACTTCCTAGCGAATATAAACTTCCTAATTGATCATTTCCCTTTATTAGCATTCTACATCAAAATTTCTTTTCTACACTTATTAATTAAATCATTAATTAAAAGTATACAAAAATTATATCTTGTTTCACAACCATTGATCAAAAAAAATATAGAACTAGATTAATTTATTTATTTTCTTCTTGCAAGAAGATTCTTTTCAAATGAACCTCACAATAAATATATATATATAGTGTGAGGTTCATTGGGGAACAATAAAAAAGTAGGAACAGTGGGGAACCGACTTAAACGAACTCTGATTGGACTGATTCCAGCGGCGTTGGAACCGGCTCGTCGAACCCTAACTAGGATCTCTTAACCCTAAACCCTAAATATATTAGGGTTTGGCTTTTAGGGTTTAGCTTTATGGTTTAGGGTTTAGGATTTAGCTTTAGGGTTTAGGGTTTAGCTTTAAGGTTTAGGGTTTAGATTTAGGGTTTAGCTTTAGATTTAGCTTTAGGGTTTATAGTTTAGATTTTACGGTTTAGCTTAGGTTTTAGGCTTATTTTTTAGCTTTAGGGTTTAGAGTTTAAGAGTTAGGATTTAAGGTTTAGGGTCAAGAGATCCTAGTTAGGGTTCGACGAGCGGGTTCCAACGCCGCTGAAACGAGTTCAATCGGAGTTCGTTTGAGTCGGTTCCCCGCTGTTCCCCACTTTTTTAGTGTTCCCCAATGAACCTTCCCCTATATATATATATATATATATATATATGAATGTATATATAATTTTCCATTTTTTATAACGCCCGTGAAATACCATCGTCAGCTGTTAGGTATTCCATAGAAAAATTAGGCATGAATTCTTTCTTCCTTTTTAGCCGTTTAATCACCATATCAGCGTCGTACTCAGCTATATACCTATTTAAGTCTCTTTTGAAGTTTTTAAAATCAACTTTCGTGGCATCTACCTTGTTAAACCCTCTATAAAGAGTCCTCATAATATTAAACGTTCTAACTGGACCAACGTTTATGGCACTCAAAGCATTTACGGCTTCTTCCTGAACATAATTGATTCATCTGTTGCAAGGAAGTAGGTATTTATCATCTTCAGCAACAAATGGGTGTATTTATCATGGCCGAGTACTCACAACTCTGTAGTTGACTGACCTGAGAGCGTCTAGCGACTTCTCTAACCAGTGGCGGATCTAGAAAATTATTATAGGTGCAACGTTTCAAAGAAAAGGGGTAACGAAATCGAAAAAACGTTAAATTTAACCAAAATTTACACTACCATCGGAGCGTCAAGGGGTAACGAAGGTTACCCCTTCTTGAAGGGTAGATCCGCCCCTGTCTCTAACCATGGCTTGCTATAGCATATGCCGGCATAATAACGAACCAAATATATACCAATTAGATTCCCATCACGTCCCTATGGCAACACACAGGTTGAATCTTGCTAGTTGAAAACGATTAAGGTATAAGCCTATATTATATCTTTTCACCAACTTTATTTCAAAATTGTTAGTCAAACGAGATGGCCTACATGCAGTGGCGGACCCATGATTTTTTTCCTGGGGTGCGGAAAATTTTTAAAGATTTTAGACCTCTAGCTATATAAAAAAATCGGTTCATAGCGGGTCGGATCGGGTCGGGTCTTGTAAAACAAGTAAAAACAAAGTTTCATAGCGGGTCGAATCAGATCGGGTCGGGTCCATTTCAATTCTCAAACAATCAAACCCTAGTTCCTAACTTCCTATCACATTAACAAACAAAAAAACATCAAAGTTCAAACCATCCCTACTTTTATTTCTCTTAATCATTTAATAAAAGAACAAAAAAACTTATCTATAACATACCTTGGTCTTTAATTAGAATAATCCGGCGAAAAAAAGTGGTTCAACCCCTTTTCTCTTGAAAAATCGCGGCATAACTTCCCTACTCATTGTTCATTCCTAATCCTATCACATACAAAATAAACAAGGATCTTCAAGTGTTCAACCATAGCCCATGTTCCTTAATTTTGAATTTAAAATTTTGAATTTCAAGCCCTAGTAATTATTATTTGCCAACCAACAATCATATAATCAACAAACATGTTTGCCAACCAAAATTTTGAATTTCAAGCCCTAGTAATTATTATAAGCCCTAGTAAAAAGCATGTACCTGTCAGGGGCGGCCTGAATTAACCAGTTTGCAGCTGAAATTTTGTAGTCGCCGGCCGGAATTATGCTGTTGCTGGGCGCTGAAGTGAGGCAGAGGGAGGACGGGAGTCGCTGGCAAGTGGTAGAGATTTGGGGTTTTTTTTTTATTATGTGGACTGGTTTGTTTAACAAAACTAGTAGTTGGGTTGGGCTTGAATGCGTATTAAGTTATTGGGCTTGATGGATTGAATTTAAGTTTTATTAGAGGGGTTAGTAGGCTAACTTGTTTACATAATTTAATCGGGTTTCAATCCGTGTTCACAATTTTTTTACATAAATTCCTAACATTTTTTTCAAGGGGTGCGGACGAAAATTTACAAAGGGTGCGGTCGGAATTTTTCAAGGGGTGCGGTCTGGATTTTTCGCGAAAAATACCACTAATTTTTTTTTTCAAGGGGTGCGGCCGCCCACCCACCCCATAACTTGGGTCCGTCCCTGCCTACATGATCTTTCTATTACATTTAAACATTAGTTTTTTCGTTTTTATATAAACTGCATACACTCTCACTTGAGTATATTATCAAAGTCAAATCTATAAGTTTACAACTACGTTACATTAGTTTTTTTTTTTTTTTACACCCTAACGCAACACCAAATTCTTAATAGTAGTTGATAATTAAATGCCAATCAAGAAAACCGGGTCCATGTCGATAGCCACCCTTCACAAAACCACCTAAAGATAAAAAAAAAAAAACAAAACAAAAAAACCCTCATTCCGTACCCAAACCACTCACCAACACCGATCGCCGCCGTGTACGCCACCATCCACCACCAACACCTAGGGTTTCTCACTGATGTCTCACTCTGACTAAATCAATCAGTAACTCTCATCTTCCTGTATCTATATATACACACATCATCATATGAACTGAACTGCAATTAACCTATGGGGCGCAAAAGGCGAAACGCCGATTCTCGCTCCAAATCGGCGGCGACTCCTGCCGGAAATCATCCTCCGCCGTCGTTGTCCGCCGCTAACAACGGCGGCGATGACGTTGAGGTAAGTTCACTCACTACGGAACTAGATTTAGGTCTAAATTCATCGATACAACCACAATTTAACCTAGAAAATGAGGTTTCAGTTTCGATTGAATCTGACGGTTATTCTGCTGTGAAAATCGAGTGTGAGAAAGCGTTAAATGCACTTAGACGAGGAAACTATAAAAAAGCGGTTAGGTTAATGAAGGAGTTGTGTGCGAAACACGAGAACGGGAACTCCGCCTGTTTAGCGTTGGTTTATCGAGTGCAAGGGACTGTGTGTGTTAAGGTTGCTGGTATTATGGATGATTTGAATGCGAAACAGCGGTATGCCAAGAGTGCGGTTGAGTCGGCGAGGAAGGCGGTGGTGTTGTCGCCGAATTCGGTTGAGTTTGCTCATTTTTATGCGAATTTGTTGTGTGATACGGCTACTGATGCGAAGGAGTTTGAGGAGTCGGTTAGGGAGTGTGAGCGTGCGTTGATGATTAAGAATCCGATTGATCCTGGGAAGGAGAGTTTGCAGGATGAGAGCCAGCAGAAGATTGGTTCGGCGGATGCGAGGATTGAGCACGTGCAGAATGAGCTTCGTGTGTTGCATCAGAAGGCGAATGTTGGTAGTATTTCGAGTTGGATGAGGAGTTTAAATAACGGGGAGGAAAACGTGAGGTTTTTTCCTATTAGGACTAGGGTTGCTGATGATCCGATGGATGTACGAACGGTTCAAGGTAGAAGGAGTAATGATATTAAGAAAGCGAGTAAAACCGATGAGGAAAGAAAGAAGGAAATTGAAGTTAAAGTGGCTGCAGCGAGGTTGTTGCAGCAGAAACTAGAGTCGTCCCAGTCCCAAACTGAAGGGGACAAGGGTCCGGAATCTTCCACCGCGCCTAGTCAGCGAACAGGCGAACGAAGGAAAAGCGGTAAGGTGAAGAAGAATGCATCTACTATTGAAAGAAAAGACTGTGTTCTCTCTTACTGGAAGTCGATGGGTACAGATTTGAAGAAAGACTTGTACAAGATAAGGATAACTGATATCAAAAACCATTTTAAATCGCCAAAAGATGGGTTAGGATATGAAGTTCTTACCGAAGCTTTGTCGTTTGGTGCGAGTAATAACAGTTGGAGGTACTGGATGTGCTGTCGATGCAGTGAGAAATTTGCAGACCCTGAATTGCACAAGCAGCATATTGCACAGGAACACATGTATGGCTTATCACCAAAACTGCAGGCGTTGTTGCCTCTAGATGTTGACAGTGAGTGGACTGAAATGCTTCTGACTCATCCTTGGAGAGCATTAGATGCCGATGCTGCAGTTAGAATGATCGAGTTGCAATTGAATTCCTCAGTTTCTAACGCAGACTGGTTCAGTGACAGTTATGGTTACGAGGATGCGTGGGATTCACCATCTGTACAAAAGAAGTACGAGGATGGGCCAGATGGCTGCAATGGTATTGCGAAGGATCCTGACTGTGTCCCGATGGAATGTGATCAAAGTGAAGGTCGTAAGGGATGTTTTAATCCCGACAGCTGGCCGTTATCTGATGACGTTGAGCGAACAAAGCTACTCGAAAAGATAAAAACTTTATTCCAGTTGCTTATTAAACATAAATGTCTTGCAGCTAGTCATCTTACCAAGGTTATCCAGTTTGCAGTTGAGGAGTTGCATCCTCAGCTTCTCAACTGCAGTGCGGAGCAATCGCCTTTCTGTATATGCTTACTTGGCGCAACAGAGCTTCGGAAAGTGCTCATGTTCTTACAAGAGTTATCTCATTCCTGTGGAGTCGGTAGATATTTGGAAAAAGGGAATGTTCTAGAAGAATCGAACAGTGTCACTCAAGCGAACGAAATGGCTGAAAAATTAGTTTTTGATCAAGATGATTCATCTCTCTTGTTGAATGCAAACACTAACCATGATGATGATTCTTTCTTGTCCTGGATATTTTCGGGTCCCACAAGTCAAGAGGAGTTGACTCTCTGGACCCGTACTAGAGATGAGAACGTGCATAAAGGGATAGAGATTCTCGAGAATATTAGTAAAGAATTTTCACATTTGCAGAGCTTATGTGATAGAAAGCTGGAGCATATGAGTTATGAGGAAGCATTGCAGCTAATCGAAGATCTTTGCTTAGAAGAAGATAAGAGAAGAGAGCATGATACGGAATTCGTTCACCAAAGTTACGAGTCTATTTTGAGGAAACGAAGAGAAGAAATTACTCAACATGACAATGATGTTACACATGTTAATAGGTTTGAAATAGAGGTCTTAACAAATGTTCTTAAAGAAGCAGATTCTATGAATGTGAAGCAGTTTGGGTTCGAGGATACTTACGGTGGCGTGAATGTGAATAATTCTCATGTATTTGACTTAGAATCAGGTGAAGATGATTGGAGGGTGAATGACTATCTCCAGCAATTGGATTCCTGCGTAAAAAACGGAATCCAGAAACAAAAAGAACAGTTGTCTATCGAGGTTTGTTTGATTAATCGATACATATCTTTACGCAGAATCTTATGTTCAGTCTCTCTACTTTATCTCACATTTTCAGAAATGCAGCTTAGCAAAATCGACGCACGGATCATGCGGACTCTATCGGAAATTCAGCAGTTGGAAGCCAAGTTAGGCCCCTTATGCGTGCATGATTTTGGACTCATAGTTATGCCTCTTGTGAAATCATATTTGCGGGTTCGTAACTTTGTATACAACTTGCTATATGATTACATTCTCTTTAAAATGCAAATATACTTGTTTACATTTTTTCATCTTTTCTTTAGGCACACCTAGAGAATTTAGCAGAAAAAGATGCTACAGAGAAATCAGATGCTGCCAGAGAAGCTTTCTTGGCGGAACTTGCTCTAGATTCTAAAAAAGGGACCGGTGATATTCCAAAGCATGTTAATGATAAAGTAAAGGATAAAAGAAAGAACAAAGAATACAGAAAAACAAAGGATTCCAAGGTTTGAAATAAGTTTTAATAACTTTATACAATATATGGTGCTAATGTATGTTACATGTGCAGCCTACAGGTGCTGGTGAATTACATGTTTTACCGAATGAGAAGGCAGAAAAGGCGTATGTGCTTACTGCTTCCTTACCATGCATGAATGTTCAAGATAGGGTTCTTTTTTTATTCATGTTTTAATGTTGTGATGATGTTTGTTTTTTTCAGTTTCTTGGACCCACAAGTGATAGATGAACACGTGAATGAAAGTGTTGTGGAAGTTAGTGTAGCTTTCGATGAACAGGAAGATGAAGTCAGGCGTAGAAAGATTGAGCTTGAAGATGAGGAAAGGAAGCTTGAAGCGACATTAGAGTATCAGAGAAGAATCGAGGACGAAACTAAACAAAGACATCTTGCAGAACAACATAAAAATAGCTCAAGAATGCCACCAGTGAGCATGGTGAGCGTCTTTGTGTTGATGTTAAATTTGGTACTCATGGTATTTTTTTTTTAATTTTTTTTCTGATAGATATAAAGCAGAATTATTATTATTAATTATTAATTATTATTATTATTAATTATTTTATTAATTAATTAATATGATAAAAGAGGATGTCTTAGGAATAGTACCTAAGACACAACCTCTATTTTTTATTGTTTTTCTTTGCCAAAATTACAACAATGCCATCCAACCCATGGTGTTTTTTTGGTGTATTTAACCCTTCAAGTATTAGCACTGCCACTTACACCCCCTTCAACTTTTACGTGCTTATTTTTATGTATACGGGTTAAATATAATACGTTTTTCGTGCTTATTTTTATGTATGTTTTTTGTTGGTCTACGTTTTGTTCGGAAACAAGTCGGGTCAAATATAACACGTTTTCACTAGGCGGTATCAATTTGAGTTCCTTTACGCTTCGACTCCGCAGCAACGCGTGGTACCTTTCTTTAACGCAAAAAAACACTATTTTCTTACTTGCTTATTTTTAGGTACGTTTGGTTGTAAATCTAGGTTGGTTTACGTTTCGACGTAAATTTCTTCGTAATGAGTCAGGTCAAATATAATACGTTTTCGTGCTTATTTTCATGTGCGTTTTCAGTTGGTCTACATTTTGATGTAAATTTTGTTCAAAAACAAGTCGGGTCAAATATTTGACGGTATAAGTTTGAGTTACTTTAAGTTTCGACACCGCCGCAACGCACGGCGGGTCAAAGTACTAGTTATAAGAAAAGCATCAATGAGATTACTTTTTGGCTCACCGATTTTCTTTTGTAGGAACCCGTAAACCAAAGCAATGGACTTTTGACCCTCCCAGAAGATGGACTCTCAGAGAGGACTGGTAAACAATTTATTGATTGTGCTTATAATTCATAATGGAGTAAGGAAAAAAGGGTAAGCAATTTATTTATTTATATTTGTGTAGGAACAATGGAGGATGGTGCTTTGCTATATGAGTCTAGAGCGGGAAGAAGAGGCAGGCGACAAAAGAATATAACCAAGCTAAGTGACGGAAGACAACAACCTTTGTCATCTGGAAAGGAGACTACTGAATTTGGACGAAATTCATATAGTGACCGGCTTCAAGGTGAAAAATATCTATATTTATGTGTGTTCAAAACTGTAGTTAAAAATAGGTCTAATTGAGATGCCGAATATCTGAAAATGAAATACACCGCAGCCAACAAGAACCATCTGAGGATTCGGATGTTACCTGATTATGCCAATGTTTAGAAGATTGTGTGATCCTGTGGCATTATATTTTAAAAAATCTGAAAATGAAATCTTTTTGTTTGTTTTTTATTTTGATCCTGTTTATGATGTTAAGTTCTTAGCTGATGGATTGGTACGTTGCTTGGCAGCAGATTTTTCTTCTGGAGATAATGAAAGAAGAATATTGATGTTGCAAGCAGAAGACAATGACGAAAAAAGGTTTCAAGCTGACCTATCAAAGGCTGTGCGCGAAAGCCTTGGTATGTATTTATTTATTTGCTTATTTCAAACAAGATATGGTTATGTGATGTGTGTTTTAGTAACCCAAGTTTCAATATATTATATATGTATATATAAAGTCCAATTATAAAACAATTAATTTTTTCTAATTAATCACTGATAAGTGATAACTATTATTTGTCGATCCTATGTTGTTTCACTACCAACAACAGCAGCCAATTAATTTTAAAGCATCATTAAACCAAAATGTGGAAATATTACTGAGATTTAAAACACCATTGAACTTTGAAGTATAAAATCCAAAATCAATTCATGATCTTAATATCAAAGCAGGAAATAAAGTCTACTTGAGTAATGGAGTAGAAAAAGGAAACGAATATGAACATAATAAAAAGTAGGAAATAAAGACTAAACCCAAAAATTCTGGGCAAAGAATATGGTCCTGATAAAAAAGCTTCAATCTTTATTAACGTCTAAAACACACGATTATTAAGTTTAATTATGCAGTTATAGCGGTCCAAAATCATATAGCGGTCAAGGTCCGCTATATGGTATATAGGTTATAGCGGTGGTATAGCGGTAGTTTTTATATCATGCATAATTTATGTATTTATATATATATATATATATATATATATATATATATATATATATATATATATATATATATATATATTTGAAAATATTTATAGCAATATTAAAATTCATAGTAATATCATGCAAAATATTAGTAGCCTAATAGGAACCACCAACGAGTAAGGAACCACCCGCGAATTAGGATTTAAGAAGTGGAAGTCCTCAAGTCCAGCGATTTCTAGATTTAGGTTTAATTTTGTTGACTGATGAAGAACCAACGTCCAGTGAATGAAGACTTTAGGCCTCGTTTAGGTTTAATGTTGGGTTTGGGCCTTTTGTTTTGGGTTCATTTCAAACAAAATGTTGATTAATATGGGCTTTCGGGCTGAAATAAATAAACCGCTAAAAGCAATGCTAAGACCGCTATACGGGTTTTAGAATAGCAGCCTATAGCACCGCTAATAGCGGAACTGCTACAAGGGACCGCTATTTGAACCGCTATGAGATCATATGTCCGCTAAGCCCTATAGCACGCTATTGACTGCATAGAAGTTTAATAACTTGTACAATTTGGAGCATATTATAATGCTTTGATGTTTTTTGGGCCTTTTTAATTCATGAATTAAGTTGGAATTGACTCGTTAGAGAATAAAACATAACCTTAATCAACTTATTTATAAGTAAATGTGTCAATCTCTATACTTCTAAGTCATGCATGTAAACACAACTATTCCAGTTTGTGTGCCTTTAGGTATGTTAAAGCATGTACTTGTTTGTGCAAACATGTGCCGCACTCTCTAATTCAATTGCTCATGTAAAAGTTTCTGAATTCTCGTTAATTTGCTATTTTTTGAAATATTTCAGATGCGTTTCATTCACATAAGCAATCTTCTTCAATATCCGGATCGACGATACCCGAAGAAACGTTTATAGAGGAGCAAGACTCTTGTGTTACGTCTATTGAAGTTTCTCCAGACAACATAAACGGAAGTGATGTATATGGTACAGGCCTGAAGAATGAAGTTGGTGAATACAACTGTTTTTTAAATGTTATTATACAGGTTAAATATAAAAAAGAATTCAAGTTCCACACTTCCGCCAATCTTTATCATCTCAAACATAAATTGATAACTGTTCTTAAAACTGCAGTCCTTATGGCATTTGAGACGGTTCCGGGAGGAATTTCTGAGCACGTCTACTTCTTTTCATCTTCATGTTGGTGATCCATGTGTTACATGTGCTTTGTATGATATATTTAGTGCTTTAAGTTTCGCTTCTGATACAAAAGTTCAAGCTGTTGCCCCTACTTCTCTTCGGATCGCTCTTAGCAAATTGTATCCAGAGAGTAATTTCTTTCAGGAGGTATGTCCATAGGGTTTTTTTTGGTGGTTGCTCGATTTTAATAATAGTAATGTTCTATTTTTTAAATAAATTGTTTTTGGATATCTAATTCATGAGTAAAATGCCATTTTCGTCCCCAAGGTTTGGCCAGTTTTGCGACTTTAGTCCAAAGGCTTGTTTTTCCGCATCTAGACCCAAAAGGTTTGAAATCTTGCCATTTTCATCCGACTCGTTAACTCCATCCATTTTCTCCGTTAAGCCAGGGGTATTTCTGTCTTTTTTTGTCAACTTAAAGGGCAATTTAGTTTTCTTCAGGGGTATTCGGTCTTTTTACATGAAGTGAAAAAGACCGAATTGCCCTTTAAGTTAACAAAAAAGACGAAAATACCCCTGCATTAATGGAGAAAAATGGATGAAGTTAACGAGCCGGATGACAATGGCAAGATTTCAAATCTTTTGGATCCAGATGCGGAAAAACAAACCTTTGGACGAAAGTCACAAAACTGGCCAAACCTCATAGACGAAAATGGCATTTTACTCTTTATGCATTTTCTTTGGGTGCCTTCGTCCCGTTTGATCCACTTTCAATCTAGCTAATTTATTTTAGTTTGATATGTCTGAGATAAAACACAACACCGGATCCAATCTCAATCTTTACTAAAGACGTGCTATGATTCGACAGGCACAAATGAACGATGCGTCTGAAGTATTGGGAGTGATATTTGATTGCTTACATAAGTCATTTACTTCCGTCACTGGCATTTCCGGTACTGAACTAGTGGAAAGCAATATCATGGGCTCTTGGGAGTGTATAAACAAAGCTTGTACAGCTCATTCTATTTTTGGTTTGGATATATTCGAACGTATGAATTGTTATAGTTGCGGGTTGGAAACTAGGCGTTTGAAGTACACTTCTTTCTTTCATCAGATCAATGCAAACGCCCTTCGCACCATGAAGGCACGTTTCTTATTTCTACCCGTGTATAATTTCAACGGTAAACAATATTATGGAATAATGAAGTATATTGTTTTATGTCTCCAGGTCATGTGTCCGGAAGGTTCTTTTGACGAGTTACTTAATCTTGTTGAGATGAATCACCAATTAGCATGTGATCCTGAGGATGGTGGATGTGGGAAGCTTAATTACATTCATCACATTCTTTCTACTCCACCTCATGTATTCACTACAGGTAGGGGTGAGAAGAAAACCGAAAAAAACCTAACCGAACCAAACCGAACCGAAACTTTCAGTTCGGTTACGGTTTTGCATATTATGAAAACCGAAAAAAACCAAACCGAACCGAATAACCTAAAAAATCATTTTTTTAATGTTTGTTATATATTGATTTAGTATTTATAATAAGAACATTAACATGTTTATCTATCCATGAAATGATTTATCTTTTGCCTACAAGAAATAACAAAATTTAACATAAAGATTAAATGATTTTCAAAGTATGATAATAGAAAATGTCTTAAAAAAACTTTGGATTGGAAAAACATAAAAATAGATTAGAAGGTTAGGTTTATGTGAACAATATTAATTAAAAATGTTAAATATATTAACTTAAATGTAAAGATTCAATTCAAGAAAGATTATTAAATCTTAGATTATGCTTTTTGTTTTTGAATTTTATGTTGTTTGTTCCAAAAACCGAAATAACTGAACCTAACCAAAGAAAAAACCGAAAAAACCCAACTGAACGGTTACTAAAAACCGAACATTTCGGTTACGGTTTCGGTTTTTCTAACTACAGGTGTTCCTAGAAACCATGATAACTCTAGTGGTGACGGGTTGGGTAACGGGTCAAATGGTTAATTATTTAGTGACGGTCCTGGGCTGACCGCGAACACTTTATTAACCTTTTCTTTAATTAAAAAAAGAGTAAAATGTCATTTTTCGTTCTTGAGGTTTGGTCGGTTTTGTGACTTTCGTACAAAGGTTTGTTTTTTTGCATCTGGATCTAGAAGGTTTGAAATTTTGCCATTTTCATCCAGCTTGTTAACTCCATCCATTTTTCTTCATTAAGTAGGGTATTTCCGTCTTTTTGTTAACTTAAAAGGCAATTCGGTCCAACGGATTTGGTCAGGGGTATTTTAAATGCTTGTTCATAAAGTGAAAAAGACCGAATTGCCCTTTAAGTTAACAAAAAAGACGAAAATACCCCTGACTTAACAGAGAAAATGGATGGAGTTAAGTAGTTAACTAGCCGGATGAAAATGACAAGATTTTAAACCTTTTGGATCCAAACGCGAAAAACAAACCTTTGGACGAAAGTCGCAAAACTTGCCAAACCTCCCTCAGGGTCGAAAATGGCATTTTACTCTTAAACAAATAATTCATGTGATTTAGGAGGTTTTATGCATATGAATGAACTTTAGATGTCTTTCAAACTGTGCTGTTTGACCCAACCCAAGTTGACCTGTTTATAGGTAATTGAAAATTGCGACCTTCATTATCAACTAACGTACACTTGTTCTGTTATGTAGTCCTTGGTTGGCAAAACACATGTGAAAGCGTTGACGACATAAAGGCAACTTTGGCAGCGCTATCTACCGAAATTGATTTAAGCGTTCTTTATCGCGGTCTTGATCCAAATAACAAACGCCGTCTGGTTTCAGTGGTACGCCTCTTCATTTCCCATGATCTTTTTAGAACCGGCAATTGTTTAATAAGCGTGAAATATCAGTTGGTCATATAATTAGACATATATATAAACACTGTTATATATATGGTTTTGGTGTTTCTAACGTTTCTTGTTGCTTGCGATTTAAGGTATGCTATTACGGACAACATTATCATTGCTTTGCCTACACCCATGTTCATCAACGATGGGTGATGTATGATGATAAAACAGTGAAGGTAAACACATTTATGATTTTACGATGTATGATTGTAGCTCGCATGAATAATATTTGATTTTGCAGGTAATCGGAAGATGGGAAGATGTAGTTTCCGTATGTGAAAAAGGGCATTTGCAACCTCAGGTTCTTTTTTATGAAGCTGTAAACTAAGTGTTCCAGTTTTGGCGCAAGCGTGTAATATAAGGAAATTTTGTAGAAGAGTTAACCATCTGAGAAGTTTTTACCCAGAAAAGTTGGATGGTCAAAGGGTTAAATCAACAAAAGTCAATCATCATTCTAGTATTATCACAGATTAATAAAGTCACTTTCCAAGAAGTTGGACGATCGAAGAAGCTTGTGATTTCTATTCTGGCTTACTTCTTTCCCAAGAAAGCATTTTTGGTTGGAGCCGGATAAATCAGAAACTGGAAATGTTTGTATAGATCCGTGACTCATCTGTCACCATACGGTGCGGCCTTCAGTTGTGTACTCTGTGACTGCAGGTTGGACCATTGTGAGATTACTTTAACCAATGGAACTGGTGGAGAACCTAGACGTAAAAAGAGGCCATGCCTGTTTTTGTACTGCTAAATTAGGACTTAAATATTCAAACGTGTTATATCGGTCCGTCTTAACTGATATCGTATAGTTTTTTCAGACTTATAGTTACTTGCTCAGTTTGTTCGATTTTTTTTTTCTAGTTTATAGTAGTGTGTTTGTGTGATGTTGCTTTAGACGGGTTTATTGCTAAGATTGGTGGCGGCAATCGAGTATAAAGGGGGAGATGGGGTGATGAGATGTGAATGTAGGGATATACAAAATGACTGGCTGGAGATGTTAAAACCCTTGGCCTTTTTTAAGCGTTGTTTTAATTGAGACTACTGACCCTGGACCGTGCATTTTTGGTCTGTCTTGATTGGTTCGGGGCATGAATAAGTTGGTCTAGATTGACACAACTCAAAAACCAAACTGCCAGAGACAGAACTGACTAGTGGTGGTTCTCTTACGTCTGCACGGCCTGTACATGCCGTCCATACCCCCTATGTATATGTGTATATATGTATGTGTGTGTATATGCATACACACACACGAATGTACGTGTTGCAAGCGTGCGGGAGTGCGCTATGTTTTTTGAGAGATTTGAAGTTGGATTTGCGAAATTCTGACACTCTTTGACTATTATTTATTAACATGTTCGGTTGAAAAATAAATTGAAACCGGAACTCATCTACTCAAATTTCTCGTGTGAAGGAATACAATGTTTCTCCATGTAAAAGATAAACATTTCTTCTAGATTGTAAAAAAATCAACCAAAAAATTGAATCTCTGATAAGTTCCCCCCCATACATGACGTTGTGCAACTAAGGCGGATGCCATGCCACATCCTGAACAAGCTGATATCTTTTCTAGGACACCATGATGAATGTTAGAACATATAGTATTCGGATAAGTTAGCAAGTTAGCTGACAAGTTGTCTCGATAAGATGAAATCAAGTGACCAAGTAGTATTTAATTATATTTGTTTAATCTATTTCCCTTTCAACAGGTTGGTTGGGTTCAAAACTGAGTACCGCGGGTGTTTAGTTTTTTCGGAGGTTCATAACTAGGTACACTATACCTGAGTATTGGAAAACCCGGTTTGAGTATTTTGGTGGGTAACAAGTCCATACCTATCTCTTTTGCGGATCTCTAATACAAAATAATTTACACCATTTGTCCGTTTCTTAATTCACAACAAGCAATGTGCTGATTGAGATTGATCTAGTAAATGTAGCTTAATCCGTCGGTGAAAAATGAAGATCATCCTTCAAGTTTTGATGTATAAAGTTGAGAAAACGTGGGTGTGTACGGAAATTAGGATGCACAAAATGCAAGTGCACACAACTCCAAACCTAAGGTTTGTGTGTGTGTCTGTAGGGTGAATTGTATGCACTGGAATTTAGGTGATGAGATTGCTGCTTTTGTAGTTCTTAAACTTTGTGTTTGTGAATCATTCACTTGAGATTGATGAACACATGGTGACTTGGAAAGCCTATTCAATCTTATGATGAATGTTTGTCTTCAAGTCATTATGAAACTTATTTTCTTCTTAATTAGTGTGGATACCAATGGAAATTCAATAAACAATTAAGATATGACATAATACAGAGACAAACAAACGTACCCATTAATATCTCACTCGTAAGAGCAGGCTACTCACATAATACAACATAAATAACATTAAGCGTATAGTGTCCAGTAGAAGAGAGAAGAAAATAAAAGAAAGAAGAGGAGAGAAAAAAATCATGAACCACCTAGAAAACACTTAACACTGACACCTAGAAAAGAAAGCAAACAAAATGGTAGGACAAAGTGACAAACCAAAACACTAAGACAACGAAGATAAATTTATATGCCTATTAAAAATCCATGACCTTTGATTATAATATGGAATAATACAACCAATTACTTGATAATGATTCTTCAAGATACGACAATCGCTTTCAAAATGCACATCCAAACACTCTCTTAGATCAATATGGCGGAATTGACATGTAAATGCCTACATGTCAATTTCTATGCCTTCTCACACTTCCCACAAAAAAAAGGTTCTTTTTACGGGAACCTCACCATATATATATATATATATATGTATATATAGTGAAAGTGTAAAATACAATATTGCTTAACGTACAAGCGTACGCAATGGAAATTACGCATGTTGAAACATAATTACACATGTCGAAAGGATTCTGAGTTTGTGAAGTAGATTCCGAGTTTATGATCTTTTACGCATGTTGAAAGATAATTACGCATGTTGAATGAAGGTTCTGAGTTTGCCAAAGAGATTCTGAGTTTATGAAGTAGGTTCCGAGTTTGCGAAATAGTGTTTCGAGTTTATGTCAACATGCGTGATTAGGGTTTTGAGTTTCACAATGTGCGTAATTTCACAGCGTACGCTCGTACGTTAAGGAATTTGTACATTAACCGGGCTATATATATATATATATATATATATATATAGGGGAAGGTTCATTGGGGAACTCTAAAAAAGTGGGGAACCGACTCAAACGAACTCCGATTGGATTCATTCCAGCGGCGTTGGAACCGGCTCGTCGAACCCTAACTAGGATCTCTTAACCCTAAACCCTAAATCCTAACTCCTAAACTCTAAACCCTAAAGATAAAAAATAAGGCTAAAACCTAAGCTAAACTGTAAAATCTAAACTATAAACCCTAAAAGCTAAACCTTAAAGGCTAAACCTAAAGCTAAACCCTAAAGTTAAACCATAAAGCTAAACCCTAAACCCTAAAGCTAAACCCTAAACCCTAAAGCTTAACCCTAAAGCTAAACTCTAAAGCTAAACCCTAAAGCTAAACCCTAAAAGCCTAACCCTAATATATTTAGGGTTTAGGGGTTATGATTTAGGGTTTAGGGTTAAGAGATCGTAGTTAGGGTTCGACGAGCCAGTTCCAACGCCACTGGAATGAGTCCAATCGGAGTTCGTTTGAGTCAGTTCCCCACTGTTCCCCACTTTTTTAGTGTTTCCCAATGAACCTCACACTATATATATATATATGATGACGGGTGTAGGATCGTTTGCACGACCAAACGAGTCGTTCAGAAGAGTCTCGTCCAATACGAAAGGCGGAAACAGACGTATCGGAGTTATTTCAGCTGATTTGCACTAAGATTCACTTAAACTATCTCTTGTATTGATATCAGATCATTTTACAATGCTGGAGACACTTCGGCAGAGCTTCGCTACCGGAATCGAAACGTTCCAAATGAAAGACTCAAGGCATCTATATATAGGCAACCCATTTCGTACGAAACAGGTTCACACGAAATGGCCAGTGTTCATTTCGTACGAAATGGACATTTCCATTTCGTGCGAAATGGCTCAATCCTATATATTTCTCATTTTTCTCGTACAACGTGCCCTGATCTATCTAATCTATTACAAGACTCGATACAAGACGAAGTCGACAGACATATGCACTAACAGACTCCCCCTTGGATGTTGAAGAAGTCTTCGGTGTCGAGTCTTCGGTATGTCAACTCTTCAGTCTTTATCAGTCTTCTCGCTTTCTCCAAAGTATTCTCCATTGTAAGCATCCTCAATCAATCTCTTTCTCTCTTTTCCAGAATCTCAACCTGTCTCTATCTTCTCTTGATCAGATCTCTTGATTCTTTAAGTTCTTTAGCATCAGCAGCTTGCGTGGACAGCAGGATTCAAACCTGGCTCTCTACCATTCAAACTCCCCCTTGAATGTTAATCCAGGATCAGAAACTGGCTCTTGCATCTTCAGACTCCCCCTTTCGATAAGCTGGGATCGCAGTCTGGAATTCTCGTTCTAGGATCGTGACCTGACTCACACTCTGTAGCCACAGAATCTGGAACCTGACTTGTATCTGCATATCCTTATGCTGAAAGTCCACAGGAATCGGAACCTGGCTTTCTCATATCTTTCAGGAATCGAAACCTGGCTTTCTCATATCTTTCAGGAATCGAAACCTGGCTGCTTCTGCCTGCACAATCTCTACCTCACAATAAGATTTCACAAATTTATACTCTACTAATCACTTTGTAAAATTAATCTCAAATCATCACTCGAAGATATCATCCAAAATGATTTTTCAATTATAATCTCAGATGATCACTTAAAAGAATAACTTTTTTCTTCTTTCTGAAAAAAAAACTCTCCCAACCCTGATGTTCGTCATGTTTAGCACTTGGAATTTTGAAAATCAGCTTTTCAACATCAGTTGTCGAAAATCTTTTTGGATTTTTCCAAAACTTTATACTAAAACACAATCTTTTTGGGGTTTTGTTTTAATGGAAAGCAGTAAAGAAATATTTACAAACAATATTTTTGAGTTTGTGTAAGAGGATCATATCAGTTTTTGAGACAAATCACCAACATCGTTAAGCTTTAAACATTTCAAGTTCTAAACGATTCACTTAGATTGTCAGTATACTGATCCACTTAAATTTTCACACAGAGTTCAACTATTTCGAGATACGAGAATTAGTGTTTTAAGCACTTAACTTATTCATATGTCTCACCTCAGAATATACTCCCGTATCCAGACTCCTATATTCAGTCTTACAGGTGAATGTACACTAATGATATCTGTAAGGGGTGAATGCGAGACCATGAGAGCTCAGGCTATTGCTTCCGCAAAATCAGAAAGATGATGGTTCGACTTTAGGTGTGTTCCCTTTAGAGAATCTTTTCTTCAACAGCACATGATTAGCATTTTTCAATGTTTCATCATTTTTTTTATGCTGAGGGTGGGCTTTAAGATTAAAGCAATGCAAAGTATTATACGAGGACTAGGCTATTGCTCCCGCAAAATCAGAAGTCCTGGTATAATACCCCAGATATCACCACGCACAAAGACCTAGTATGTCAGAAATAGAAAGCCCTTCAAACAAGATTTCGGGGGTTACCTATATATCCGAGAGATGTTCCCCACAAAATAAGTAAGTATTGATATTTAGGTTTATATCTCGAAAAAAATCTACTAAGTGTGCGAAAACCTACTGGCATATCATCAGTGAGACCGTTTATCACATTTTAACTTTCCAATTCTTTAGCATGCTGTGATTGTCCACTGATGTACTATCATTTCCTCTTTTTCACAACAAAACTCATTTTCATTTTTCAATGTTTTTGGCTTTTTTCAAATTTTCTAAATTTTTACTCCCCCCTAAAATAAAAAAATATGTTTCAATTTTTGATTTTCAAGGAAAATTTGAAAACAAACTGTACAAATAAAGTGACAACTGTTGTGAACTGCTTCAAATCGCCATCCACTTGGCATAAACAATCAGAACTCCCACTGACAACAAACTATTTTCCCATTATGATTTCAAAACACTTAAGTTTGTTTTAATCAAAATGGTTTTTCCGGAAAATAAGTTTTGTTGATACCATTTGTAAAATCGGGGATTCATTCATCACTTTTGTTTTCTCAACCATTTGCATGACAGTTAAATCAAGTTTAACTTAATGACCTTGATTAACCACTTGTAGGTGAAAACCCCTTTTTCAACCACTTGTAGGATCACTTATCAACAATACTACATGTAAATCGAAATATGACAATTTTAAAATTCTTAAGAAAGATGCCGATTCCTGCTCCACGATTACCAACTTGGGAGCTCCGGCAAGTCCAGATTTTTAGTCATGATAGGTTCTATCCCAGTTCCTAACCTGGGGTGAACCATCTTCATCTGGTTTACTCGTTTTCTTTTCATAAAATTCCTTTACCCCTTTGACCTTCCCGTCAATCATTTTTCCAAAAATATTTTTAACTGTGGGGTTAAAGGCTTTTTCAACATCAAATTTTTTCTTTTCAGAAAAGAATTGATTTGAAATTTCAACTTTTCCAATTTTTGATTTTAAATTTTCAGCCCGCAATGGTGGAAAATTTGCATCATCCAATGGCGGAACTGAATTTTCATCTTTTATCACAACTTGTGGCTCCTCTGACTTTGACGAGTCAGATTCATCGCCAGAACTAGCATCTGAATTCTTAACAACCCACTTTTGGTTATTAAGCTTCACTTTTCTTCTGTAAAAACTCTTTGAACATTCACCAACCTCAAATTTTGAATTTTTGAAAACTTTAAATTGTTTGGTTGGTGGTTCAATATCAACCATCTTTTCTTTTAATTTTTCAGAGACCCCCTGTTTTGTTCGGATTGCCTTTGGACAATTCCTGGCAATATGACCAACTGTTTTACATTGAAAACAGGTTCTTGTCTCCTTCTTCTGAACAACATCCTTCTTTATTCCCTCTTGCTTTTTAGCAAGGAATTCTTTGTTTGTCTGCTTCCTGAACAAATGCTCTTTTTCTTCTTCAGATGATGTTCCTGACACAAAAACAGTTTTTGGTTTATAAATTTTCATTTTTATGATTTTTCGGTGGAATAAAACCTAGACCTTTCTTTTTGAAATTACCGTTATGTTTTGGTTTCTTTTGAAAACCAGAACCAGAACTGTAACCTTTTTTCTTGTTTAATTTTTGTTGAACTCTTGAGGTGTACTTTTTAGGTTTTTCAGAAAGATTTACATCTTTTATTTCAGAAATATTAATTTCTGTTAGTTTGAAAACCTTTTTAATCATTTCAGTTTTAACACCTCTTATTGGAAATTCTTCATCAGAATATAATTTGTCAGAATCATTTAAAGTATATGCTACTTTGAATGTTTCGTCATTCAAATTATTCTGTGATAACATAAAATCTTTATTGTAAACCCGTTTGCCCTTTTTGACTGTTGGACTTGAAATGTCGAACTCAGACTTTGACTCTGACTTTGACTCCTCCGTTTCATCTTTATCCAACACCTGATCGACCACTTTTTTAATTATCTCGGACTCATGATCAGTGTCGGATGATGTGAAAGTAACATCAATGTTGTCTGGCAAGTTATCTGAAGACTCAGATTCCCACTGTAAGTTGGTTGCCTTTTTGACTCTTTCTGAATTAGGATTTCATGGAGAATATCCATTTTCAAGCTGGGGTGGACACTTGTTATAGCCAAAACTTTGTTTCTTACCAGAATTCTTCACTTCAGTATCCTCTTTTGTTTTGGAATTCTTCGCTTCAGGTATTTCTTCTTCAAACGCCTTTATGCCTTCCACTGTAGGATAAATCCTGTCAATCACATAAGAAGAACATGAGTAACTTTTCAACAACTTGTTTACTCTTTCAGTTTCTTTCCTCTGAGTTTCTAATTTCTGTTCAAGCTCAGCACACATATCAATGTAATAATTGACCATTTCCTGCTTTATCATGTATGCTCCATTGAGTGTCTTCATGGCTGTTGCTTGTTCACTGCTCGACTCGTTATATTGATTCATGGCTTTGTTTAAGACATCATATGATTCTTTCAGTCTGTTCATGTTATGAATCAACTCGTTGTTGTGCTTTTTCAGAGTCTCACAGTTTTCACAATTCTCAGACATCTTTTCTGTCAGACATGCTTTACTCTCAGCTGAAATATATTTGTCCCAACTAAATCCTTTTGACGATCTTTCATCATCTTGATTCACTAGATAAGCTTTCTTTGATTCTTCAATCTCCTTCAGAGCATGAGCAGTTTGTGTTTGTTGTTGATACGGCTGTTGAGCAACTTGATGATAAATCGCTTTCCGATAATAATCATTATTTCCGAAAGGATTTTGAGCTCCACTTGCTTCGCGGTTTGTGCATTCTCTCTTGAAATGCCCTTTTTCCCTGCAACGAGCAACGAAAACAAGTAACTTTAGATTTATCAAATCCTAAAGTAGAAACATTTGCATCACGAAAATCATCTCTTCCCGTAATTTGTTTAAACTTCTCAGCTCTTATCAACACACTAGCCAAACACCATTTTATATCCATTAACTCCATCTCCTCAGCATCGACCTGATCGTAATCCTCTTTTGTCAACATTGGATTTCCAATCCTTCCTGCAACTAAACTCCCATAAGACTCTAACACAGTCACCAACAAAGACATATGACTTTTGGCTACTTCTTCAGAATAATTTTGACCATTCTCAAGATTTAGCGCAATGTTGCATTGTAGAACTTTGCCACTCTTTGTTGCTGAAAAATTTGGATCGAATGATGGATATGAAGAAAATCCAGTTTTGCTACTTGATCCTTGAGATGAACCTTCAGAAGAGCTTTTTGCATTGAAAGCTGTTTCAATCTTTGGTGCAATGTGAGTCTTATCACTAGAACCCCCTTTGTAATACAGACCAATATCTTGTTCACCATCAAAGTCCTTCATTCTTTCTATCTTTCTTTGTTCCATCTCTTGAGCTTCGAGTTGTTCAATAAACGAGCTCAGTGTTAGATTGTCAAATTCAGGTTTTATTTTTCAACATCACCAGATATGTGCCCCAGACATCTTGTGGTAACGCATCAGCCAATTTTTCAATCAATTCATCATTATCTTTCTTGATGTTCAATCTCTTCATGTTCATGGTTAAATTGCAATATATTTCTATAATTTGCTTGGTGTTTTCAGTTTTTAAACCACGAAATAGATCAAACTCTTTCTTCAAAAGTGACATTTTGTTCTTGATCATCTCTTTACTTCCAACAAACTTTGATTTTAGTTCTTTCCATATTGATTGTGCACTTCCGTTGTGTTGAAGTAAAATCAAGATTTCTTCCTTAATAGCTTGCTGCAAGAGATTAACCATCATCTTTTCATTTTTGTATTTCTTTTTCTCATCAACACCTAGATCTTTGATATCAACCTTTTCTCCGTTGTCTTTAACCGGTCTAATATATCGATATTCAGTACATTCCCATGCATCTAAATAATATGCTTGAACCCAATTTTCAAAACGTTCCGCCCATCCACTATACTCCTCAATATCCATAAGCTTAGGCGGTTTTTGCATGGTGCCCGTTTCATTTTCTAACATCGCATTTTGAGTTACAGTGATCGGGGTTGCAAAGGCATTGTAGAACTCGTTCTCCATGATTCGGTTTTGAAAATTTCACAAACTCGGACTTTCAAACGAACTGGTAATGATTCACACGATCTGGTACAATCTCACACGAAATGGATCTGATATGAAATGACACCTTCAAGCGAAACGGGGACACTCTCACACGAAATGGATTCTTTCAAGCGAAATGGTCACAATTTAAACGAAATGGAACCTTTTACCCACTTCGTGCGAAATGGAATTCTGTTTCAAGTGAAAGGAATCCTTTCCTCCCAATTCGTGCGAAATGGTGTTCTGAATTACCAATTCGTGTGAAATGAAGATCTGATGTACTGTTTCAAGCGAATTGACACTTGATGCGAAATGGAAGCTTGTCTCGTGCGAAATGAAGCAAATTCAAACGATCTGGTATCCAATTCGTGCGAATTGGAGCTGACATCACACGATCGGACAGTTTTTGATAAAATTGAACAAGTTTTACTTCGAATTAAGGTCTGATTCTTTCAAGGGTTTATTAAAACAGTGTTTCGCACGTTATATGTGAAAATCAAGCCATTTTATCCGTGAAATCTCGTTTAATTTTGAAAAATTGTGAAGAAAGTGAGTAGAAATCAGAATTTCAGCTGAAAATGGTAAGAACTCTTCCTCCTGAGCTCTGATACCACTTGTAGGATCGTTTGCACGACCAAAACGAGTCGTTCAGAAGAGTTCTAATCAATACGAAAGGCGGAAACAATGGGGGTAGCCCAGATCTCACAAAATGACTAAAACACGTTTAGCTTAAAAGGTTAAAAGCTTAAAAGCTTCATAACCCGGGAACTATGGTGAACAGCAAAAAGAACATAAACAGTAGCATGTCACTTCACTGCTTACTTGTCCAGCCATCTCACAGCCGTAAAAGTGAGCACATGCACAAGAAGCTCCCTTTTACCCGCAGGTCCAAACCATTCAACCCCAAAATGGGTAAGTCTCCCACTGCAAGCATGGTTCACTAGTCCAAGGATTCCTCTTTTGGCGATATCTTCTCCTATAAAATGACACTTCATTTAGTGTTGAAGACATTCCGATCAGCTCTGATTCCATTGGGATCTCTGGTCTTTTCTCTCGAGTACTTGTTCCATGCGAGTCTCCTTTCTTCACCTTCAACACACACATTTTCACTGCTCTCACATCCGAAGTTGAATACACTTCAGTTGAGGATCTTGAGCAAACAACAAGATCTAACTAGTGAACCTCTCTCCACGTCTTGCAAACGTGGGGGACCCCGCAACCTGCGTTAGGCAAACCGGAACCCTCCAACCCTTTTTCCTAACCAGCCTAGCTACTATCATCGGTCTAATATTTGTTGCATCAACAAGTTGGCGCCCACAGTGGGGCTACGCCACTAATTTTCTCCAAAAGACCTAGTAGTGTAGCTCCATTCTCTCAAAATTACCATGTCGGAAAGTGAATCTCCGGGAGAGGTAAATCAAGTCCCGAATACCTCTACCCCAAGCACTAGCCAAGTACATGTGGCTATACCAACGTCCTTCTCCACACCGGGGAGCACTCCTACTGGAGCAACATACCCCGAGTTCCTCACTTTCCAAACACCAACTCCGTCCAGATCAGGGGTTCCATCACCTAACGTCGGCGTCTCTAACACCCCCTCACATGTTGACCTTACTCCTGAAGGGTTCGCCAACAATTTCTTAGAGTTGAGGTCTCTCCTCAACCAATATGTGAGTAGGGAAAGGGACAAAGGGGTAAGGATTCGGTTGGACTATGACGAGCCCGAGCCTTCGTTATCTCTAGGACCTCTAGCTCTTCCTTTCACAAGCTCACAACCAACCCTGTCAAGGAACGAGGCTGGTCCCAGCCACCCACCTCCAAATCCTAACACATACATATACTCAAGGCCAGATCCGACGACGTTCCCCCTCTTTTCTTCCCAACCAGCTGCAACCGGTGCTCCATTGGGGCACGAGCTGACTTTGGACCAGCTCTTACAATCTCCAGTGGCAAGCCTTCCACCCTCAGCAACAACTACATGGGAACAAGCTTTGTCTGTGCTTCCCTTGGAACGAAGTGCCGTTATGAGTGCTCCTTTGGGGATAAACTGCTCTGCTGCACCTGGAAGCCTTCAAGGCTTCAACCTTATGCCTCAAATGATGGCTCAGATGATGGCCTCCTTCCCTTGGCAGCACTTCATTAATCAAGTACTGGCCACTCAAGGGAATAACAACAACAACACGGGTGCAAGGGTAGAAGAGGATTTGGCCAAACCATACAAGCTAAGTAATCTTTCGTGCTTCTCACAGCAAATAGCCGATTATGATTTTCAAACAAAGATCAAGATGTCATCCCATATCAAGACATACGATGGAACCGAGGATCCAGAAGATCACCTTCAGATCTTCACTGGTGTTGCTAGAATTGAGAAATGGTCAAATGCTGAATGCTGCCTCATGTTTATGCAGAGCCTCGTAGGATCAGCCAGGATATGGTTCAACGATTTACCATCCAGAAGCGTTTGAAGCTTCGATGATCTGAGCAAAGGGTTTCTAGCCAATTTCTCACAACAAAGGCGGTACGTCAAAGATGCTACCGTGATCTTTCAGATAAAAAAGGGATGAAAAAATCCTTCGAGAGTTCATAGAAAGGTACAAGAAAGAAGGTCTCACATATGTAGGGGCAGACGAAAAAAATGAGAGTGGCCAGTTTTATGAACGCCATTACATCCAAATATCTTACAAGACCTTGGAAGAAGCTCTCGAAAGGGCTGAAGCCCACATCAGAGGAGAGGAGGCTATAGACATAAAAGAGCAAAGAAAAAGGGGATCAAGCTAGCGAGGCAACAGTCCAGCTATAAAAAAAGGGAAACTTTCATTCCTATGACATACGCCAAAGGGGTTCAGAGCAACGAAGGCCTGAAGGCCTGAACCCCTCCAGCAGGGAGAAGGGCATGAACTTCACACCCCTCACCAAGACCCCTCAAGAGATTCTTGCTACAGAGGAAGTGAAACTGTGACAACTCGAGTTTCCAAGGTCTTTCCTCGACACGTAATTTGTTTTGCAATTGTGTTTGCGTGACTTAGTTGCCTTGTAATTGTGTATGTTTGTTATATGCTTGAGATGTTTGTAATTGTGCATGCCTGTGTTTAAGGTGTTAGTATATAAACTGTGGAACTTGTAAACCATGAAAAGCCTACAACCCTAACCCGTACATTCAAGTACCCGAAGAAATTATACCCGACGAAATTTAGAGTTCGTCGCCTACCCACCCGACGAAATCATACCCGACGAACTTAGAGTTCGTCGCCTACAGGCATTTTCGTCGGGAATAGCCTTTGGCCCAAGGCTGTTCTGCTGGCCCAATTCCGTTTACATTATAACCCTTGAGATCAGTTACTTTAGAGCACGTATAGAACCCTAGAGTCTCTCCCTATCCCCTGTGCGACGGCAGCCTTGAACACTCGAAGCCTCATACATCGATCGATTCAATGTTCCTCCTGTTTGGGTTAGTGATCAACCATTGATGATTATTTGATTGAAATCATTGTTGACTATTTGTTTGGCATCATGTATTAACTGTTATGATGTAATGCTTATGATAATATGATTGGATGATGATTTTGTGAATAGATAATTAGATCTACGTGATTGTATCAGTTGTTGATGGTGTGTAAATTAAGGCTCTCATGATTTGTATTTCTTATGATTCACCACTCGTAGTTGATATTCCTGTTTGATGTTTTACGGTATATGATATCAGTTGCTTTTGTATATCGATGAATCGGTGGTATGGTATGTGCATGATGATAACCTGTTAATTTAGGGTTTATGTTATAGTTGTTGGTTGGATCTGTTTTGGATTGGTTGATGAAGTCGACGTAAATGTTAGAATGTAATTAGGGTTCCTATGTTACGAAACTATTGATGATGATCATGCTTACCCCGACGAAAACCCTTACCCGACGAACTCTCACTCGACGAAATCCTATGCCGACGAAAACCCTGTGTCGATGAAATCTAATGTTCGTCGTGACCTTTTCGTAGTGACCCTGTGTCGATGAAATCTAATGTTCGTCGTGACCTTTTCGTCGTGACCCTGTGTCGACGAAATCTCAAGTTCATCGTGAAGCTTATAAGGAACAGTAGGTTAATATGTTTATGTATACTACGTGTATGTTAGAAATTGATTTTTGTTATTCACTGTTAATGATGTTTACATTTGATCTAATAACATGATTTAGTTTTTACACTCAGTACACCTAACTGTTGAACATGGCTATGGAACATACATGCGAATTGTGAATGTGAAAGGGGTATATAACTGCTATGTATTAATCCGTGATCATTACCTTGAGTGCATTCTATGATTATAATTTACGTGAAAATATTACAAACATAAACTGATCACGTGTGTATGAATACATAGGCTTTGATTGAATAAATTGAACGTGTAGTTAAGCATACCGAGCAAACCGAGGTGAGTTCACACTTTCCACAAGGCATGGGATTCCCAAGGGTTGGGAATGGGTAAAGGATTTAAACTGAAACTGTGTGATCTCCTGGTTTGGAACACGTACACACCCTCTTCATTGAAGGGTGACAACATGCGATAAGGATTTGATTGGAAACCTGCGTAATCTCCTTGTATGGGGATTTCGTACACACCCTCTTTATTGAAGGGTGACAACACGGATACTAGACCAAAAATCTCTATCATGAAGTCCCTCATTTTTTATCGACTTAATCGCCGGGCCAATGGCGAGCGGGTCATTAGTTAGATAGCGCTATTTAGGTTTGACAAGCCTCACACCGTGCCGTAGAGGATGGGCGTGAACTAATGGATCTGGGCACTAGTCAATGATGATAGACATTGACGTCAGGGCACCACCTTACTTTAGTCAGTGGTCGATATGGTAACGGGTCTAGTGGTTCACATGGGGAAGCCCCCATAGGTTATGGATATGTTTGGGGAAACAGGGAAACTGGTTAACTTATGGCTTACAAATGAACTCATGGTTTTTGAAACAACTTATCAATGAACACCAACTGTGAACTCGCTCAACTTTGTTGTTGTCACGTTGTTGCATGCCTTGCAGGTCGTTAGGTGCTTATGGAGCTTGCACGAGGAGGAGAAGTCGTTGTGGGATATGGACTGTTATGTCCCATGCTTAACATTTGAACTTTAAACGTTGTTTTGATTATTTAAACATTACTATGCTTCCGCTGATTACTTGAACATGTTTGGTTTCTTTTGAACACCAATTATATTGGGTTTGGTTTTATTTACTTAATTGCATTGTTCACAGTGGCGGATCTAGGATTCCGACCAAGCGGGAACGTTTTATAAATAAGCGGTAACGAAATCGAAAAAACGTCAAATTTTTCCAAAATTTACACTAAAAACGTTAAAAATTTTCCGACCAAGCGGTAGCGGAGGTTATCCCTTGGTCTAATATATATCCGCCCCTGATTGTTCAATATGATTGGTGGCTAGATCCTGGTCAGTCACGCCTCCATGCGGTAATACTCCGCTTGTGGATTTTGGGCGTGTGACAGATTGGTATCAGAGCCATTGGTTATAGTGAACTTGGTTTTAAAAAGGGAAAAGCTTTTTGGCAAAAACCAGACTATAACCTGTACAGTGCTCAACGATCCACAACGACGCTTCGCTCCACGTGCAAGGCTCAACACTATAGGTGATATAATTTATGTTTATATTGCCTACTTGTTAGTTACATAGTACATTGTCGTGGTATGCTTGGTTAACGTAGCAACTATTGTTAGAAACCCATGTGTGCTTACTCTCTTTTGTCATCGCACTTTCGCGACACCTTTCTCACCCATGTTTCCTTTGATATGAAGATCATGAGTGGACGTCTGAATTTGACTCAAGCCCAGCTGATGGCTCTCATTAACGAACGAGTTGCTGAGGCACTCGCAGCCGCTCAGGCAGGAGGTATAAACCTGCCATTACAACTTACTTTAGGATCCTTAGATCCTACTCTCGTGAACCAACACTTGTGCTTAACTTTGTCTCTTCTTACACACACGACAGGTCAACATGCTCAGCCTCCTGTGTGTACTATCAAAACTTTCATGGACTGCCGACCTACTACTTTCAACGGCACTGAAGGAGCTGTAGGCCTCCTCCACTGGTTCGAGAAGCTCGAATCTGTCTTCGATATGTGTGAATTCCCTGAGGCTCGTAGGGTAAAATTTGCTACTGGTACTCTTGAAGGTGTAGTGCTCACGTGGTGGAACGCTCAGGTTCAAATGCTGGGGTTGGCGGCTGCTAATGCCACCCCATGGAATGATTTCAAAGATTTGATCAAAGAGGAATACTGTAATCGTGATGACATCCATAAACTGGAAGTGGAGTTCTACAACTTAAAGATGACAGGGTCTGAAATAGAGGCATATACGAAGAGATCAAATGAGCTGGCTATCTTGTGTCCTACTATGGTAGATCCTCCTATCAAGCGTATCGAGCTGTACCTCAAAGGTTTAGTGCCAGAGATCCAGAGTCATGTGACTGCAGCGAACCTCGCCACTATCCAGCAAGTTATTCGTTTGGCTCATCGTCTCACTGATCAGGCAGTCGAGCAGAACAAGCTGCCCCTACTACTACTACTACTACTGCTACTGCTACTGCTACTGCTACTGCTACTGCTACTGCTACTGCTACTGCTACTGCTACTGCTACTGCTACTGCTACTGCTACTCCTACTACTACTACTACTGCTGATGCCCCCAGCGACAACAAGCGCAAATGGGATGGAGTCTCAAGCAAGGGTTCAACACTACTGATGCCCCCAGCGACAACAAGCGCAAATGGGATACTACTACTACTGATGCCCCCAGCGACAACAAGCGCAAATGGGATGGAGTCTCAAGCAAGGGTTCAACACTACTGATGCCCCCAGCGACAACAAGCGCAAATGGGATGGAGTCTCAAGCAAGGGTTCAACATCAGCTCAGTCTCAGCAGCGAAAGACTGATGACTACAAGAGCCCTGGTCAACAATCTTCTGGTAGTCAAGGGCAGAGTGGGTATAAGGGGAACCACCCCAAATGCAATCATTGTGGTTTCCATCATAGCGGACCGTGTACTAAGGGCACCTGTCAGAGGTGTAACAAACCTGGCCATGCGGCCAAGGATTGCAGGAGCCTCTACCCTGCAAATCAGCAACGACAGAACCAGCAGCAAGCTCCACAGAATCAACGTCAGCAGCAACAGCAGCATCAGGGTAACAACAAAGGATGCTTTCAGTGTGGTGCTGAAGGCCACTCCAAAAAAGACTGCCCCCAGTTGAATCAGAAACAGAACAACAACAACAATCAAGGGAACGGAAACAATAATGGGGGAAACAATGATGGCAATGGTGCCAGGGGACGTGCGTTCGTGATTGGGCAGGGTGATGCAAGGAACGATCCGAACGTGGTGATGGGTAAGTTTCTTCTGGATGGCTTCTTTGTTACTGTTTTATTTGATTCGGGTGCTGATACTAGTTATGTGTCCCTAAAAGTTAGTCAAATGCTTAAGCGTACCCCAACACTTTTGAACACCAAGCACATGGTAGAACTAGCAAACGGTAAAAGTCTCGAGGCCACACACATAGTTAAGGGTTGTAATCTCATCCTAGCTGGTCAGGCTTTCTCTATCGATCTTATACCCATCGTTCTTGGTAGTTTCGACATCGTTATTGGGATGGATTGGTTATCTCAACATCAAGCAGAGATCCTTTGCAAGGAAAAGATCGTCCGCATTCCTTGTTCTGGTGAAGAACCACTTGTGGTTCATGGTGACAAGAGTGGTGCGGTCGTAGGCATCGTCTCTTTCCTTAAGGCCCAGAAATGTTTGCGAAAGGGCCACACTGCTATTCTAGCCCTCATTACTGACACCTCAACGAAAGAGAAGAAGATAGAAGATATTCCGATTGTACGTGACTTTCCTGAGGTATTCCCTGAGGAATTACCTGGATTACCGCCTCATCGTCAAGTCGAGTTTCAGATCGAGCTAGCTCCTGGAGCAGCACCAATAGCTCGTGCACCTTATCGTCTAGCTCCATCAGAACTCGAAGAACTGTCCGCACAACTACAAGAGCTCTTGGACAAGGGTTTTATTCGTCCTAGCTCTTCGCCTTGGGGAGCTCCAGTATTATTTGTGAAGAAGAAAGACAGTACCTTCAGAATGTGTATTGACTACCGTGAACTCAACAAGGTGACCGTGAAGAATCGCTATCCTCTTCCACGCATTGATGACTTATTCGACCAGTTGCAAGGGTCGAGTTTCTACTCAAAGATTGACCTGAGGTCAGGCTACCATCAACTGAGAGTCCGAGACGAGGATATCTCTAAGACAACATTCAGGACTCGTTATGGGCATTACGAGTTTCTGGTTATGCCTTTTGGATTGATAAACGCACCTGCGGTCTTCATGGATCTCATGAACCGAGTGTGCAAACCCTACCTGGATAAGTTTGTCATTGTATTCATCGACGACATCATGATATATTCGAAGAGTCAGGAGGAACATGAGCAACATCTAAGGCTTATTTTGGAACTCCTTCGAACAGAGCAGTTGTATGCCAAATTCTCGAAATGTGACTTTTGGCTTCGCGAAGTCCACTTCCTAGGCCACGTGGTAAACAAGGATGGGATTCATGTTGATCCATCCAAGGTAGACTCGATTAAGAACTGGCCTGCACCGCGTACACCAACAGAAATCCGCCAATTCTTGGGTTTGGCGGGCTACTACAGAGGGTTTATCAAGGATTTCTCCAAGATTGCGCAACCTCTCACCTCACTAACTCAGAAGGGTGTCACCTATCATTGGGGTGATGCACAGGAAACTGTGTTTCAGCACTTAAAGAATAGACTTTGTAGCGCACCTATTCTCTCATTGCCTGAAGGCACAGACGACTTTGTGGTTTATTGCGACGCGTCCATCCAAGGAGTTGGTTGCGTGTTGATGCAACGTGACAAGGTCATTGCTTACGCATCACGCCAACTTAAAGTTCACGAAAGGAACTACACTACGCTCGACTTGGAGTTGGGAGCAGTGGTTTTTGCTCTTAAGATATGGAGACATTACTTGTACGGTACCAAGTGCACTATTTACACCGATCACAGGAGTCTCAAGCACATATTCGAACAGAAGGAGTTGAACATGCGACAGCGTCGATTGGTCGAACTCTTTAATGACTACGAATGCTCGATCAAGTACCATCCGGGCAAGGCCAATGTTGTGGCTGACGCCCTCAGCCGAAAGGAGTCAAAACCTAAGCGCGTGCGAGCGTTACAACTTACCATCCAATCTAGTCTTCCTACTCAGATACGAGATGCTCAGGTTGAAGCATTGAAAGCGGAGAACGTCAGGGCTGAGTCCCTACGAGGATCGAGGAAACGGTTAGAGCAAAAGGAAAACGGTGCCTACTATGTAACCGGGCGCATCTGGGTTCCACTTTATGGAAATTTACGCGAACTTGTGATGGATGAAGCACATAAGTCACGTTATTCAGTACATCCTGGTTCGGATAAGATGTACCACGACCTAAAGACTACATACTGGTGGCCTAGCATGAAAGCCAACATAGCAACTTACGTCAGCAAATGTTTGACTTGTGCGAGAGTCAAGATTGAATATCAGAAACCATCCGGCCTACTTCAACAACCAGAGATACCAACATGGAAATGGGAGCAAATTTCCATGGATTTTGTTACTGGCCTACCTAGATCACAACGAGGAAACGATACTATTTGGGTGATAGTGGATCGATTGACTAAGTCTGCGCACTTTTTGGCTATCAAAGAAACAGATAAGTTTTCTACTTTAGCAGACGTTTACTTAAAGGAAGTGGTTTTGAGGCACGGGGTGCCAACCTCTATTATTTCCGATCGTGATGCACGTTTTACTTCTGAGTTGTGGCAAGCTATGCACAAGTCCTTTGGCTCACGTTTAGACATGAGCACCGCTTATCATCCACAGACGGATGGGCAGTCTGAGCGCACCATTCAAACCATTGAAGACATGCTTCGAGCATGTGTAATCGATTTTGGAAATGGTTGGGAAAGACACCTCCCTTTGGTGGAGTTTTTGTATAACAACAGTTACCACAGCAGCATCCAGGCTGCTCCGTTTGAGACATTGTACGGGCGTAAATGCCGATCACCTCTTTGTTGGGCAGAGGTTGGCGACAGCCAAATCATGGGTCCAGAAATTGTAGTAGACACGACAGAAAAGATTGCTCAGATACGACAACAAATGGCGGCAGCTCGTGATCGTCAGAAAAGTTACGCTGATAAGCGTAGGAAACCTCTAGAATTTCAGGTCGGGGACCGGGTTCTACTCAAAGTCTCACCCTGGAAGGGTGTAGTTCATTTTGGTAAATGAGGCAAGCTCAATCCGCGTTATGTCAGACCTTTCGAAATCACTGAACGAATTGGCAAGGTCGCTTACAGATTGAATCTACCTAAAGAGCTCAGTGGAGTTCACAACGTATTCCACGTGTCAAATCTGAAGAAGTGTCTGTCAGATGAGACCCTCATAGTTCCTTTGAAGGAGCTCACAATCGACGATCAGTTGTGATTCGTTGAGGAACCAGTAGAAATCACAGACCGAGACGTTAAGGTTCTCAAGCACCCCAGAATGCCTCTTGTTCGAGTTCGTTGGAACTCCCGTCGTGGCCCAGAGTTCACCTGGGAACGAGAAGATCAAATGAAACACAAGTATCCCCAGTTGTTCGAGAACAGTGCAACCACTACTGAGGCTGAAGCTACTGCGGAATTTCGGGACGAAATTCCAAACCAACGGGGGGATGATGTGACACCCCAGGAAAAATAGGAAACAACGCAACACAACTAGCTTCCTCAGTGACCACGTGCTAAATTTCGGGACGAAATTTCTTTCAAGTTGGGGATGATGTGACAACTCGAGTTTCCAAGGTTTTCCTCGACACGTAATTTGTTTTGCAATTGTGTTTGCGTGACTTAGTTGCCTTGAAATTGTGTATGTTTGTTATATGCTTGAGATGTTTGTAATTGTGCATGCCTGTGTTTAAGGTGTTAGTATATAAACTGTGGAACTTGTAAACCATGAAAATCCTACAACCCTAACCCTTACATTCAAGTACCCGACGAAATTTAGAGTTCGTCGCCTACCCACCCGATGAAATCATACCCGACGAACTTAGAGTTCGTCGCCTACAGGCATTTTCATCGGGAATGGGCTTTGGCCCAAGGCTGTTCTGCCGGCCCAATTCCGTTTACATTATAACCCTTGAGATCAGTTACTTTAGAGCACGTATAGAACCCTAGAGTCTCTCCCTATCCCCTGTGCGACGACAGCCTTGAACACTCGAAGCCTCATACATCGATCGATTCATTGTTCCTCCTGTTTGGGTTAGAGATCAACCATTGATGATTATTTGATTGAAATCATTGTTGACTATTTTTTTGGCATCATGTATTAATTGTTATGATGTAATGCTTATGATCATATGATTGGATGATGATTTTGTGAATATATAATTAGATCTACGTGATTGTATCAGTTGTGGATGGTGTGTAAATTAAGGCTCTCATGATTTGTATTTATTATGATTCACCACTCGTAGTTGATATTCCAGTTTGATGTTCTACGGTATATGATATCAGTTGCTTTTGTATATCGATGAATCGGTGGTATGGTACGTGCATGATGATAACCTGTTAATTTAGGGTTTATGTTATAGTTGTTGGTTGGATCTGTTTTGGATTAGTTGATGAAGTCGACGTAACTGTTAGAATGTAATTAGGGTTCTTGTGTTACGAAACTGTTGATGATGATCATGCTTACCCCGACGAAAACCCTTACCCGACGAACTCTCACTCGACGAAATCCTGTGCCGACGAAAACCCTGTGTCGAAGAAATCTAATGTTCGTCGTGACCTTTTCGTCGTGACCCTGTGTTGATGAAATCTAATGTTTGTCGTGACCTTTTTGTCGTGACCCTGTGTCGACGAAATCTCAAGTTCGTCGTGAAGCTTATAAGGAACAGTAGGTTAATATGTTTATGTATACTACGTGTATGTTAGAAATTGATTTTTGTTATTCACTGTTAATGATGTTTACATTTGATCGAATAACATGATTTAGTTTTTACACTCAGTACACCTAACTGTTGAACATGGCTATGGAACATACATGGGAATTGTGAATGTGAAAGGGGTATATAACTGCTATGTATTAATCCGTGATCATTACCTTGCGTGCATTCTATGATTATAATTTACGTGAAAACATTACAAACATAAACTGATCACGTGTGTATGAATACATAGGCTTTGATTGAATAAATTGAACGTGTAGTTAAGCATACCGAGCAAACCGAGGTGAGTTCACACTTTCCACAAGGCATGGGATTCCCAAGGGTTGGGAATGGGTAAAGGATTTAAACTGAAACTGCGTGATCTCCGGGTTTGGAACACGTACACACCCTCTTCATTGAAGGGTGAGAACATGCGGTAAGGATTTGATTGGAAACCTGCGTAATCTCCTTGTATGGGGATTTCGTACATACCCTCTTTATTGAAGGGTGACAACACGGATACTAGACCAAAAATCTCTATCATGAAGTCCCTCATTTTATATCGACTTAATCGCCAGGCCAATGGCGAGCGGGTCATTAGTTAGATAGCGCTATTTAGGTTTGACAAGCCTTACACCGTGCCGCAGAGGACGGGCGTGAACTAATGGATCTGGGCACTAGTCATTGATGATAGACATTGACGTCAGGGCACCAACTTATTTTAGTCAGTGGTCTATATGGTAACGGGTCTAGTGGTTCACATGGGGAAGCCCCCACTGGTTATGGATATGTTTGGGGAAACAGGGAAACTGGTTAACTTATGGCTTACAAATGAACTCATGGTTTTTGAAACAACTTATCAATGAACACCAACTGTGAACTCGCTCAACTTTGTTGTTGACACGTTGTTGCATGCCTTGCAGGTCGTTAGGTGCTTATGGAGCTTGCGCGAGGAGGAGAAGTCGTTGTGGGATATGGACTGTTATGTCCCATGCTTAACATTTGAACTTTAAACTATGTTTTGATTATTTAAACATTACTATGCTTCCGCTGATTACTTGAACATGTTTGGTTTCTTTTGAACACCAATTATATTGGGTTTGGTTTTATTTACTTAATTGCATTGTTCAATATGATTGGTGGCTAGATCCTGGTCAGTCACGCCTCCATGCGGTAATACTCCGCTTGTGGATTTTGGGGGTGTGACAGAAACAAAGCTTCCAGCCTCCGAGATCTCTCCCTAAAAGCAAAAGGAATGAAAATTCCACCAAGTTCTGTGAATTTCATTAAGAGAAGGGCCACCATACTAATGATTTCTTTAGACTCAAAAAGAGGATTGAAGAGGCCGTCAAGTCAGGAGAGCTTGCCCGCTTAGTAAAAGGAGTAAGGGACAAGATGACTGAAGGAAAGGGCAAGGAAGTTAACATGGTGGATTTTGATGGAAAGGTTCCCTACAAACGACAGCGGTTGGAAGCTTGGGAGCTTCAGTGTGTCTGCTTCCCTCCAACAGAAAAGAACCCACTCTCAAACCCCCTTGTGGTTGAAGCAACTGTGGGTACACTAAAGACAAGCAGAGCATACATAGACACCGGTGCAGCAACTAAAATTATGTTTGAGAAGTTCTTCAACCGTTTGAGCAATGAGGAACGTTCGAAGCTTCAACCCTCCGGAACCTCCATAAAAGGTATTGCCGACATACCCCTCAAGCCTTTAGGGCAACTAACCCTTGATGTCCGTTTCAGTGAAGGCAAAATGGAGAGAGTCTCTCACTTTTGTAGTCATCAATATACCTTCAAATTATGATGTCATCATAGGAAAGCCAGGGCAGTGTGCATTCTATATGGCTGTTTTAGTTGGTCACGGCACTGTAAAGTTTCCTACCGAGAGAGGGATAGCAACCTTTCAACCTACTCAAGCGGCTTACATGGTTGAAGGGGAAGGTTCAAAAAATGAAGACAACAAGCAAGGGCTGACCATAAACCTCAAATATCCTGAACAAAGGATAAGGGTTAATCCAAGCCTTTCTCCAGAAACCCTCTCGTACCTTGAAAAGCTGCTAGTACACTATAGTGATGTCTTTGCTTGGTGCCCGAAAGACATGACGGGTATCCCTCGAAGCATTGCTGAACATGAGCTGAGAATACCACCCAAAGTCAAGCCCGTTGTCCAGAAGAAACGAAACCTAGCACCCGAAAGAAGCTTGACAGCCTGCCAAGAAGTTGAAAAGCTTGTCTTAACAGGAATTCTCCGAGAAGTCAAGTATCAATCCTGGGTTGCAAATCCAGTCATGGTCCGAAAGCCCGATAATTCTTGGAGAATGTGCATCGAATTTAAGGACTTAAACAAGGCTTGTCCTAAAGATTGTTATCCACTGCCAGAAATCGATCTTAAGGTTGATTCCCTCACTGGTTACCCTTTTAAGTGTTTTCTTGATGCTTACAAGGGTTACCATCAAATTCTCATGAAAGAAGAAGATGAAGAGAAAACCGCCTTTCACACGGACAATGGAATCTTTTGCTACCAAAAGATGCCTTTTGGCCTAAAAAACGCGGGTACAACCTACCAACGCCTAGTTGACATGGTTTTTGCTAGTCAAATTGGTAGAAACATGGAAGCATACGTCGATGATCTGGTAATCAAAAGCAAAACAGAATACCAAATGTTGGATGACATCCAAGAAACCTTCAAGAACTTAAGGAAGGTCAACATGAAACTCAACCCCAAGAAATGTTCGTTTGGGTTTGAAGAAGGTAAGTTTTTGGGGCACATTGTGGGAAAACAAAGTATAAAGGCCAATCCAAACAAGGTGAAAGCTGTTCTTGAAACCAAGCCTCCACAAAGCAAAAATGAAGTTGAGAGTCTGAATGGAAAGCTCGCGGCTCTAAAGCGTTTTACCTCAAAACTGGCTGAAAAATCATTGCCTTTCTTTAAAACGCTTAAAGGGTGTTCTGACAAAAAGGATTTCAAATGGACTGAAGAAGCAGAACAAGCTTTCAACCAGATGAGGCGGCACCTGGCTTCACTTCCTGACATTGCAGCCCCGGAAATAGGTGAGCTGATCTCTGTCTACCTCTCGGTCGCTGAGGAAGCAATAAGCGCGGTCTTAACCATTGAACGAGACAAAGTTCAGGTACCCGTTTATTTTTTCAGCAAAACTCTAAAATTGGCAGAAATCAAGTACCCTCCTTTGGAGAAGCTTGCCTTAGACCTAGTCCAAACGGCTAGAAGGCTTCAAAGGTATTTCCAAGCACACCCTATACAAGTGGTCACCGACCAACATAAAGAGTGTGCTCGAAAAACCAGAAAATTCAGGAAGGCTAGCCAAATGGGCTGTAGAACTGGGAGAGCACAAAATAACCTATGTCCCAAGAAAAGCCATCAAAGCCAAAGTTTTGGCCGACTTCATTGTGGAAGTCCCAAAGCAAGCTGTCACAGAAGTTAACACAACCACGGCTGAACCTTCTGACCCCGAAGCTTGGAAGCTCTTCACCGATGGAGCTTCAAGCGTTGAAGGGTCAGGAGCCGGGCTCATTTTAATCAACCCTGAAGGCTTAGAATTCACATATGCTCTTCGATTTGAATTCTAGACCACAAACAATGAAGCTGAATACGAAGCATTGATAGCCGGCTTGAGGTTAGCCAAAGAAATGAAGGTTCGAAAGCTTCAAGTCTTCACAGACTCGTTGCTGGTGTCAAGTCAAGTGAATGACAGTTATGTTTCAAAAGAGCCAAACATGAAGAGATACAAAGAAAAATCTAAAGAGCTGATGAACACATTCGAAACATGTACCATCAAGCAAATTCCCAGATCTCAAAACAAGAAAGCTGATGCCTTGAGTAAACTCGCCTCTCTCACCTTTGCCCACCTTACCAAAAAGGTATTAGTAGAGGTGTTGAAAACTCCACCAATTGAAGAATTGGAAGTTCAAGACGTAATCACCGATGAAGGTCCCAATTGGATGACTCCCATTAAAAAATTCCTTAAAAACGGTGAGTTACCTACTGATCAAATAGAGGCTGAAAGGGTTAAAATCAAATCTAGGCAGTACGTGTTGCAAGGTGAAATCCTCTACAAAAAGGGTTACCTTGCACCTTACTGAGATGTGTCAGCCCCGAGCAAAGCCAGTACTTGGTCAAAGAAATTCATGAAGGGATTTGCGGAGCCCATTTTGGAGCAAGAACGGTGGTTGCTAAGTTAATGAATCTTGGGTATTTTTGGCCCTCGATGCACCGAGACACCGCTGAACAACTGAGAAGATGTGATTCTTGTCAAACATGCACCGGTCCAAAGAGCCCCAAGCATGACCTTGTCCCAATATCCTCAGCCTGGCCATTTCATAAATGGGGAATGGACATTGTCGGCCCATTCCCACCGGCAAAAGGTGGGGTAAAGTTCTTATTGGTGGCCATAGATTACTTCACCAAGTGGCCTGAGGTTAAACCACTTGCAAAAATCACAGGCAAACAGGTCATTGACTTCGTTTGGGAAAACATCATTTGTCGCTATGGGTTGCCGGGGGTGCTGGTCACTGATAATGGAAAGCAATTCGCTGAGAAGCCTTTAAGCATTTGGTGCAAAGAATACAGAATAGCCCAGGTTTTCAGCTCAGTTGAATATCCACAATCAAACAGCCAAGTTGAAAGAATGAATCGAAGCATAGTTAAAGGAATCAACGCCCGATTGGGAAGACATGAAAGCAATGGCTTGAAGAATTGCCAAAAGTTTTATTGGCCATACGAACAACGGAGAAAACAAGCCACAAAAGAACACCTTATAGCTTGGTATTCGGATCCGAAGCCACCGAAATAGGAGTTGTAACTCAAAGGACCTTCAACATGGAGCAAACAACAAAGAGACCATGTTGAACTTGCAACTCCTAGAAGAAACACGAGACCAAGCAGCAATTCAAGAAGCCAAGTACAAACAAAAGATGGAAGCTTATTACAACACAAGAGTCAAACATGAACGTTTCAAGCCAGGAGACCTTGTGCTTAGATACAATGAGGCTAGTAAAAAAGAAAACCAAGGAAAACTTGGCCCAAAGTGGGAAGGGCCATATATAATCCTTGAAGCACACAAGGGCGGATCCTACAAACTAGCCGATGTAGAAGGTAAAAAGCTTCCCAGACATTGGAATGGCAAAACCCTTAAAAGGTTCCATGTCTGATCAAAAAAGTGTAGTTTGTATTTCAAATGTTGTATTTCAAGAGTTACCCGATGATCACCTTTTGTAAAACAGTATCTCTTGAATGAATGAAGATGTTTTGTCAAAATTGTCTTTCTATCCTAAAATCAGGTTGAGAACCTAGCAAAAAACTCCATGACAAGGGTCATGTAAGGGGATGAGCTCCCATGCCATATCGCTCAATAGGTTCAAGGGTTGAATGAACCTATATAAGGGGTGAATTCCTAAGTCAATAAAACTCCATGAGACTTATGAAGTTATCAAAAACAAAGTTGTCTCATAGACGGGTTTGAACAGCCTACATCAAATGTTCCTTAAGCCTTGAAAAATTCCAAAAATTCAAATTACTATTAACAGGATTACAAACTAAAATCAAACTAAGGAAAATAGTGAATATGATAGGTGCTATGTCTTCTTGTTAAAAATACCAAGGCTAAGTGACTGCAACACCGAACCCTTTAAGGTATGAAAAACATAAAGGCAACGCAAACAAAACAAAACAAAGACAATTCCATAGACATGAAATGTCATAAAAGACAACAAAGGTTGCAGATAACTCTGGATAAAAAATACAAGGCAAAGCAGCAAAGAACAGCCAGAAACCTTGAAGGCTTCAAGCCAATTAAGCTGCCTTACAAAAACAGGCACTAACACAAGAAATCATAACACAAGGCAAAAAGTAGGAACTTAATAACATAAGATAAGAAGCTTTAAAGGCTTCCAACTATCCAAACAAGTTAAAGCAAACCTTAACGGTTTGCAAACACAGGAATTGTTCAAACAACCACTAAGGCTAACAACCACAAACAGAAACCTTAAGGGTTTCTGTAAAATCTAAATTGTTTGAAAATCATATAAACCATTAAATTGTTTTTGAGTGCTAAGAAAGCTATGAATAGTGTTCAAGCATCAACAGGAGGCTTAGAAGCCCCGGAACCATCACCTTTAACCTTCTTGGCCTTCTTTGACTTCTTAGGCTTCGACCCACCATCACTCCCAACAGCTGAACCTTGGAGGCTTGCCTCCTTGGAGACATCGGCATCTTCTGAAAAAGTTTCCTCACTATCTCCCGAACGAGAACGTTTCTTGGACAAGGAATCAAACACTTCAGCACAAACTTTTTCATTAAGCTCAGCCGGCTTCAGTTCCTGTAAGACAGAAAGAGGTTTACCAAAGCAATTTGCAACTTGACTTACATATGGGTAAGTCAACCTCTCCATCTGCTGGACAGATGCCTTAAACACTTCGGAAGCATCAGGATGAAAAAGGGGAGATTGTTCCAAGGCCTGACCAGACTCGTTGTAGGATCGTTTTCTGACCCGAACGAGTCGATCAGAAGAGTTTATCTCTAAACGAAAGGCGGAAACAGACGTGTAGAGTTCAATTCAGCTAGATTTACTCTTTAAACTATTGTATGATTGATTTCGTATCGTTTTACAACCTGACAACACTTCGGCAGCACTTCGTTGCTCTGGCCGGAAAGTTACAAATGATGAAAGTTTGAAGGGTATTTATAGGAGAGACCCCTGACCGTTTGAAGGTGACATGCCACTCTTCAAACGGTCACCACTTTCAAACGGTCACGCTTCAAACTAACAACATATTCAAACGGTCATGCTCACGGTTACATCTTCAAACAACAATACAATATCTACAATCTGTTTTGTCTTCTTGTGAGCATGATGTAATGATGATGTCATCCTTGTGATGTCATCATCAAATATGATGACATCATGCTTGTTCATATCCGTAACGAACCCGAGACTCGATATAAGACGAAGACGATAGATGTATGCACCAACACTCGTGAAGTTTAAAACCAATGTTTCCCCAAATTCAGCAGTTTCGTATAGACTTCTCCAAGGGCAGAGTTGAACTCGTTGGAATGAAGGAGGTAGGTAACAACCTGGTGAAAGCCTTGCTCAATGAGCCACTGGTGAGCCTTGCTCAATGAGCCACTGGTTATCACCAGTGGCTTGAACAACCGAAGCCTTCAGACCTTCATTCTCTTCATCAAAGGCCTTCTGTTGAACAGTCAGGGCTTCCCTATCAGCTTTCAACTTCAACCGATCAACTTCGAAACATTTCTTGAGATCATTCATCTCAATTTCATGCCTCCTTGTCAATTCAACCACCTTCTTGACCCAAGCTTCCTCCTTCTTTGAAAACCCATCAATTTCCTTCTTCATTACAGCCATTGAAGACTTCATCTTTTCCTTCTTCTTAGAAAACTCCTCATACTCCTGCATTCCCTTTTGAAAACGAGTAACACCCTCAGCTACCAAGGCAGAAAGGTTGCAGGAACTTAACATCAACCTTGATATGAAGTGGTCACCCTCCATTTCAGATATAGCACCATGAACGCCAGGAGGAGCAAAGTGAGCTAGCACATTAGCACAAACATTCAGATCCTTGAAACTATCACCAACCTTCACAGTCCAATCAAGAACATAAACTTCATCCTGGCTCAAACCTTCAACGTCTCTGCTTGATGAACCCTGAACAGGGGTAGTCACAACCTTCTTGGCCGAAGCCTTCTTCTTACCATGAACAACTAACTTTTTCTCCTTCTCAGCATCAACATCTTGACCCTCGGAAACCTCAATATCAACACTTAACTCCACCGGATCAGAAGAAGTATATTGAGGTGCACTCCTTAACAAACGACGAGCAGAATGACGGGTTGAAGCCTTGGAAACAACAGGCTTAGTAAAACCCTTGACGTTAGAAACACTAACATAGCTAGCATCCTCAAATCTCTGTTCTACACCCCTAGCAACAACATCATCCCCTTCAGCGGCTTGAGCATCCGTAAAGACAACATCAGATGTATCATCACTCTTGATAAAATCCAAAGCAGACATAACTGCAAAACATTTTAAAACAAAAACACATAAGCTACCAAATAAAGATATCCCAAAAAGGCAAAACAAGGAAAATGCATACCCTGGCCATTCCTCATAATAACCGGATCCTGATTAGCCTTATCCCACAATTTGCTAACACCTAATAGAACTAGAAAATGTCCGGGAAAATGTCGAACCCTTGAAGGGCACTCTCGGATGGCTTTAAGAAAAACTTCATTCAGACTCGGAAGGTTCTGGTTCATTGAGAACGGCATCCAGGTGTCTCCACACCATTTTAAAGGGAACAACAAAATCAGAAACCCAGAAAAATCGATCTTTCCAGGTACCGAGTGTGGTAACCATGGAAGAGATTAGACAAACGTCAGCCTTGGATGTCTCAAAGGTAAACCAGTCTCCATTGTTCGTCAGGCGAAAAAATCGACGGAATAACAACAGCGAAGGGTCATAACCACAATTCCGACATAAAACCTCGAAGTGTAAAACCCTAGCCATGCCCTTTGGATGAATTTGACCAAAGGAAACCCGATAGTACTCCAAAACGTTCAATACAAAAAGCGAAAAAGGATGAAGAAGGTTGAAAAATTCAAAATGACGGCAGTACAAAGCAACTGAACCAGGGGGGCATTGATCAACGAATTTATCACCACCCGGTGTAACCGGATTAAATTTAAGACCAATGCCCCATTCCACACAGAAATTCTCCACTTCCTCTTGAGTAAGGCGTGAAAAACTAACGGAAAGATCTTTCCGTTCACCCATGATCAAAGTAAAGAGCAAGTAAAACACACAAGGAAATGGGGACTAACCTGAGTTTAGAAGAGGAAATCGGAAATCTTGGAAGGAGAAAAGTGAAAAAAATATCACCAAGAGGCTTTAATAAATGAAAAAGTAATAATATAGGGGGTTATTATTACCTATTGTATAAAACCGCTGACTGAAAAACTGCTACACATCACATCACATCAATTGTCAGTTTTAAATTCAAAATTCTCAACCGTTCTCAACCCTTGAAGCCTTCAAGCCTTCAGGCAATAAAAATGATGAAAAAGTCAGAAGCATTTGAGCATAAAACCCAAACACCTCTGACTTGGGGGGCTGATGACGGGGGTAGCTCAGATATCACAAAATGACTAAAACACGTTTAGCTTAAAAGGTTAAAAGCTTCATAACCCGGGAACTATGGTGAACAACAAAAAGAACATAAACAGTAGCATGTCACTTCACTGCTTACTTGTCCAGCCATCTCACAGCCGTAAAAGTGAGCACATGCACAAGAAGCTCCCTTTTACCCGCAGGTCCAAACCATTCAACCCCAAAATGGGTAAGTCTCCCACTGCAAGCATGGTTCACTAGTCCAAGGATTCCTCTTTTGGCGATATCTTCTCCTATAAAATGACACTTCATTTAGTATTGAAGACATTCCGATCAGCTCTGATTCCATTGGGATCTCTGGTCTTTTCTCTCGAGTACTTGTTCCATGCGAGTCTCATTTCTTCACCTTCAACACACACATTTTCACTGCTCTCACATCCGAAGTTGAATACACTTCAGTTGAGGATCTTGAGCAAACAACAAGATCTAACTAGTGAACCTCTCTCCACGTCTTGCAAACGTGGGGGGACCCCGCGACCTGCGTTAGGCAAACCGGAACCCTCCAACCCTTTTGCCTAACTAGCCTAGCTACTATCATCGGTCTAATATTTGTTGCATCAAATATATATATATATATATATATATATATGGGAAGGTTTAAATGAGAACGCTAAATATTGTGAGAACCGTGAGAACAAATGAAAAAACCGCGAGAACTTGGTAAAAACAATTCAAATTCAAAATTTTTTCTACACTTATCATTATTATTCGAATACAATGTTAGAAATTTAATTTACACGTTTAAATTTACATGAATTCGTAAATAAAGAAAATTTACACATGTGTAAGTTTGCCATTTACACGTGTGTAAATACAATATTTACACATGTGTAAAAAATAAAAAAAGAGTGATTTTGAAAGAAGAAATGAATTATTTGATGTTGTAAATTCTTTTTTATTGATGTTGTATCTTAAGTACAATGAGGTTTGTATAAAAAAATTGGTTTTGATTGGTTTTTCATTCGTTCTCACGGTTCTCGCAATATTTAGCGTTGTCAAGATAACACTCCCCTATATATATATATATAGGAAGGTTCATTGGGGAACACTAAAAAAGTGGGGAACAGCTGGGAACCGACTCAAACGAACTCCGATTGGACTCATTCCAGCGGCGTTGGAACCAGCTCGTCGAACCCTAACTAAGATCTCTTAACCCTAAACCCTAAATCCCAATTCCTGGTGTGTTTTTTACATTGCTGTATTTTGTGTTGCTTTGGGGCTGGGGATGGCACGGGGTGGGAAGGTACTAACAGACGAAATTTCCTGCTAAGGCATAATATGGTCTTATGGTGGTTAGTGGGTATACGATCCACTTGGGAGTTTCTTTTGGATCCTGGTCTGCTATCTGGGTAAAAAACAAAGTCTGCTGAGAGTTGGCCGCATTATCTGGGGATTCAAGATTTCCTAAATGACCATATTACCCTTCAAAGCTCTAAACTGTCTCTCCAGTATCGGTTCTGCAGCTTACAAAAGACTTTGGCTGTTTCGTGGCATCTGCATTTGTTTAATATCAGTTGGGTATGGCAGGTTGTGGACGTTTTTTTAGGGATCTTGCTATATAATGACAGCTATGCAGAATTGTATTGGTCGCTGGGGTTATTATAGCTGCTATAAAAGGGTGTTAATGCACGGGATACACCATTTCGTCCTCAAGCATATGGATATCTGCAATAGGTTTGCTTGGTACTGGGTCTTTTTTCGGTGCTTGGTTTATGCTTGCTGGATGGTCCATTATGTGCAAGTCCGTCTTGGTTTTCATATTCAGATCCAAGTCAAGTGGATGTGCAGGGGCTTTTTGGTAAAAATGCACCTGGTTACTCTGTCGTTGGACACCAGAATCTGTCCCACTGTATTTGTTTCCGGGGGTATTTTGATAAATAATGTTGCTGGTAACACTGAAGTTAGTCATCAGAATCTGAGATGCTGTTGTTTGGATCCTGAGATGTGTCACGTTGAGTTTGGGTTTCGAGTCCACCTTATTGGGATTGAAGTTATCCAACGCCCTTTCGAGATTTTCACTATGATGTGGCTGGTTCTTAATTGCATGAATATCATAGAGACCTGGTTGCATCATTGGGTAATATTGTACTGGTCCAAGCTGGAAACTCTGAATATTACATACGTGTAGCAAAAAATGGAGGGATCAGGAACCGGATGCCGTTTCTCTGCATGCTTTGTGGTTTTTATTGTTCAAAACCCAGGTCTGGGCCCTCCCGAAGTCTCTCAGCCTGTGTTTGGCTGGTAAGTCTGAAGCCCACGCTTGGCTGCTAAATTTGAAGTCTGGGCCCAATCTCGCTTATATGGACTATGGTGTTTTCGTCTAATATCGGTGTGAAGGCCCAGGTGAGGGTGCATAATCGGAACCATGGCAACGAGTCCTCTTTTGGTCTTTATTTTGACGCGAACATGTCCATTAGCAGCTGTTGGAAGGCTTATCGTGGTGTTTATTTGTTCGCAAGTTCTCTTATGGTTATATGGCATCTGGTGGCTGGTATAGTAAAAAAGGAGTCGGTTTGTGACTTATGGTGCTCAGACCATTACTATAAGGGCGAAACAAAGGATAGGAAAAGCTACATGGATTTGAAGAATAGCACATATGGTCGTGGGTGTAGGGATTTGGGGTACAAGAATTACTTATGTTATGAGGTTATTCTTTGTACCATGATTCGGTTGCATTTTTGTAATAGCAAACTTGGCTATAGTACCATTTGTATGTATAGAACTCGTAGGGCCCTTAGAATGAGGTGTTTGGTTTCTTATTTTTGGTCCCCGAAGCTTGTTTTGGGTGACGTTGACACGGGGGAATGCCCCTTTGAATGATGTATCTGTGTTGTGATTAATATACTTTGCCGGGCTCTGCCCTTTATCCAAAAAAAAAAAAATCTCAACTCCTAAACTCTAAACCCTAAAGCTAAAAAATAAGGCTAAAATCTAAGGTAAACCGTAAAATCTAAATTATAAACCCTAAAAGCTAAACCCTAAAGGCTAAACCTAAATCTAAACCCTAAAGCTAAAACCTAAACCCTAAAGTTAAACCCTAAACCCTAAAGCTAAACACTAAGGCTAAACCCTAAAAGCCAAACCCTAATATATTTAGGGTTTATGGGTTGTGATTTAGGGTTTAGGGTTAAGAGATCCTAGTTAGGGTTCGACGAGCCGGTTCCAACGCCGCTAGGAATGAATCCAATTGGAGTTCGTTTGAGTCGGTTCCCCACTGTTCCCCATTTTTTTAGTGTTCCCCAATTAACCTTACACTATATATATATATATATTTCCGCTAAAATAAGAACCACCTCCAGTTGTAAGAACCGTGAGAACTTTTTGATCCGGGGCGAGTTGGACCAATTTTTTTTTTCATAAACGTAGATGCTTCTATTGTAAACACATTTGTAAAAAAAAAAAATCAAAAAAAAAAAATGTCGTGTGTGTAGTTTTGAGCACCACAAGTTTGTGTTTACGGGTACCGTAAATTTTAAATAATTTTTACGGTACCCGTAAACACAAACTTTTGCTGCTCAAAACTACACACACAATATTTTTTTTTTGAATTTTTTTTACAAATGTGCTTTATAATACACGCATCTACGTTTATGAAAAAAAAATTTGGTCCACCTCGCCCCGTACGGTATAGTTCTCACGGTTTTTACAACCGGAGGTGGTTCTCATTTTAGCGGTCCCCTATATATATATATAATACATCTATATTGTTATATATATATAGGGGTAAGATCAAATAAAAAGTTTGTTTTGCCTAAGTAGGATGAGAATGAATCTTAACCATTCATTTTTTAAATTAATGGTTAAGATGAAAGTGTAGGAGAAAGGAGGAGTGTAAGGGTATTTTGGGAAAATCCTATTTATGAATTTTCTCTCTCCACATGCAAGACACATGCATATTCCACCCCCGTTTTTTAAACGTTCATAACTTTTTTATACGACATTATTTTTTCATAAATATTTCACCGTAAAATCGAGCGTCTTTTTATCTTTAATTTGAGTACCATATTGCTATATAAAATATGAAGACTAAAAAAACCCACTAAAATGTGTTGTATTTCTATGGGTTAGGATCAAATACAAAGGATAAAATAAATAAGAAGGGTAAGAAGGATTCTAGTCCATTGATCTTAGATTTGGAGGGTTGAGATTAGTTGTAGGGAAAAGAAGATAATAGAAGGGCATAAAAGGAATCCTACATTTATAGATTTTCTCTCTCCACATGCAAGGCACATGCCAATTCCCCCATCGATTTAAAACGTCCATAACTTTTTCATACGACATTTTTTTTAAAAACAAAATTCACCTTAATAACGAGCGTTTTTTTATCTTTAATATGAGTACCATATTATCATATAAAAATCAAATAAAAAAATTCATTTTTACTGAGTTTTTTTGCATTGTGTTAAAGATTCAGGTCATTGTGTCTTTTAACTGGGTTTTGGTCAGTAGAGTTTCTATACATTGTGTTATTATCAAAACCTATAACACAATGTTAATTTGGGTTCTATCCATTGCGTTTTTATAAGAACCTATAACACAATATATGACACAATGAAGATGGTGTTATATCTGGGTTTTCTATAAATTGTGTTATTAGTTCAGGTCATTGTGTTTAATATGTTATTCATTGTGTTTTAATATGTTGTCCGTTGTGTTTTAATAATTTGTTCATTTTTTTATTATCTTTGTTCATTGTGTTTTAGTTTGTTGTGTATTGTGTTTTTAGTTTGTTTTCCATTGTGTCTTCGTCTACTCTCCATTGTGTCTTTTATCTGCTGTCATTAACTGTGTCTTTTATCTGTTGTCATCAATTGTGTTTTTATTTAGTCTGATACTTATTATGTTATATGTTATAACCATTGTGTTATACGTTATGGTCATTGTGTTTTAGTATGTTGTCCATTGTGTCTTTATCTGTTGTCATTGATTGTGTTTTTGATCTACTTTACATTGTGTTTTACATCATGTCCATTGTGTTATTATTAAAACCTATAACACAATGTTAATTTGGGTTCTATCCATTGCGTTTTTATAAGAATCTATAACACAATATATGACACAATGAAGATTGTGTTATATTTGGGTTTTCTATAAATTGTGTTATTAGTTCAGGTCATTGTGTTTAATATGTTATTCATTGTGTTTTAATATGTTGTCCATTGTGTTTTAATAATTTGTTCAATTTTTTTTATTATCTTTGTTCATTGTGTTTAAGTTTGTTGTGTATTGTGTTTTTAGTTTGTTTTCCATTGTGTCTTCATCTGCTCTCCATTGTGTCTTTTATCTGCTGTCATTAATTGTGTCTTTTATCTGTTGTCATCAATTGTGTTTTTATTTAGTCTGATACTTATTGTGTTATCTGTTATCGCCATTGTGTTATACGTTATGGTCATTGTGTTTTAGTATGTTGTCCATTGTGTCTATCTGTTATCATTGATTGTGTTTTTGATCTACTTTACATTGTGTTTTACATCATGTCCATTGTGTAATATGCAATTGGGTTTTTGAAATTTTTTTTTGAAAAATATAACAATATGGTACTCATATTAAAGATAAAAAAAACGCTCGATTTTATGGTATAATTTTTTTTAAAAACAAATGATGTATAAAAAAATTACGGACGTTTAAAAATTAGGGGGGAAATAACATGTGACTTGCATGTGCATATTCTCTTTCCTCTTGTAGACAAAATTACCCTTTCCATTTAATTTCTCCTAGGACACTTGTCACTCTCTGGTGGCTTCTTACCCTTCTTATTTTTAAACTCTTTGTATTATAACTCAACCCGTATTTCTATATTGTATAACATTTTTTTGTGTTGGATTTTTGTACTATATTTTTGTGCTGAATTTTTTTGTCTTAAAATTTTTTTTTCTCAATTTTTTGTGCTGGACTTTTTTGTACTACTATATTTTTTTTACTAGATTTTTTTGAGCTATATTTTTTTTACTAGATTTTTTTGAGCTATATTTTTTTGTACTAGATTTTTTTGTGCTATATTTTTTTGTACTACATTTTTTGTGCTAAATTTTTTTGTACTAGATTTTTTTGTTGTATTTTTAAAAAACAAAAGGAGTGCCACATGTCATTTTTACTCCTATTTATAAGGACCAAAATGCCCTTCATTCCTACTTATTAGGAGTGTCACATGTCATCATTACAATCCTTCTTAGGCTACTTAGTCAAAATTCACTTTTTAGTGGATCCTTCCCCTAAACTCTAATGAATTTAATGGGCCAAATTTATAAACAAGGTTAGATTAATAAACGCGTTGAACGGGTCGAAAGTGGTACTAACTATTATTATTCAAATGTTTTCAACCTTCAATTTATTTACATATTCAAATGTTTTCAACTAGATCACACTTTAACAATATAGTTTTTCCTGTAATAATAATATTTAAAGTTATTAATTATAAACTTAAAAAAATTACATTGTAGAAAAAGTGTTGGGGCGGACCTACCCACACTTGTGGGTGGGCGGGCGCACCCCTTAAAAAATATTTTTTAATGTTAATTTTTTAGTAAAATCTGGACCGCACCCCTTGAAATTTTGCAATCGCACCCCTTGAACTTTGACAATCGTGGTAAAGAAGATATGTAGCAAAAGAAATAAAAAAGGTCACCTGAAAAAAAAAGTTGCAGGGATGGATCGGAGAAGAAGGTGTGGAGCAGAAAGTGACTTTAGTCTTTAGGGGTATTTATGTAAATAGAAGTTTCTGTAGTGTGGAATAGCCAGAATACAGTAAAGTTGTCTAAAATTATCGGTGGAGTCATTAAGGGGCTGCCACATGACAGCAAGTGTTTTTCTTTTAATTTCTTATTTCACAAATAACCGTTCTCCTTTTCATTATGTCACTTTCACAAGTAACCTACTATTTCTACGCCTTTAAAAAATATCAAAAAATATTTTTTGTCTTCATGTATACGAGCCGTATGACATTATACGAATCGTATAAAATGTTATACGACTCAAACCTTATATAATGTTATACAACCCATATAGAATGATATACAACCTAATATTTTTTCCATTTATATGAGCCGTATAACATTATACGACCCAATATTTTTCATGTCAGATTATTCTATACGGGTTATAGAGGGTGTGAAAATAAGATTTTGTGGTGTGGCTTTATTAACACCCTAATTTAATTAGGCAGTTAGTTTTCTCATACCCATCCCTTCTATCTCTCACTATATATATATATAGAAAAAGATAAAGTAAAAAAGAGTGTAAGATAAAATACAGGGTAGTGTATGAATAGTGGGAGTGTTAATTAATATAACCTACCTTTTACATTTGTAAATATGATAACTAGTATACGCTTTTAAAACATTTAACAATTATTCACATCTTCTTATATAACTTTCTTTTGTTAACTTTTCTAAAATAACCTAATAAAATTTTGTTGAAACGGAGTTGTATCAAAATAAAGTGTTTTATATGGCGAGTGTCGTGAACAACATTTGTAAGGTGTCGATATTATCAGAACCGTTACTTATTTTTTCAATCGATTTAAAACATGTGTCGATATCTTATTATATAGCAATAGGACCGACCCGACCCGACCCGGTCTAACCGGAATAAACCGAAAAAATATTATATAGCAATAGACAAATAATGCTTAAAAAAATTTCGCACCCCATAAAAATTTTTTTTAGGTCCGCCACTGGGGTTAACCTAACCGAAGTAAAAAAAGTGAATGTTTTGACCCGTTACCCATTTTTAGCACATGTTTTTCTTACATAAAGTAGCAACTTTGCAGCAATGAAAATCCAAATTTGTTGTCTGATATGAAACCAAAACTTAAACTTAAACTCAAGAACTTCTGTAACATATCATTGCTCAAATGCAATGACTGAAACAACTGAGATCCTTTGCATCTTCATTCTGTTGCTTCTTCTTCACCATTCATCGTCATCATCTCGTCCTGGTAACGTGACCAATGACTCAAACGCGCCTCAACCGCCAAAGGGTCTATGTCTTGAAAAACTTGGAAACAGTTCCTACCTCTACATGGTTCCACACCCAGACGGGTCAAACCGAGTTTTTGTATGTAACCAACAAGGTAAAATATGGTTAGCCATGGTTCCTGAGGTGGGTTCACCACAAGGTTTGATGATAGATGAATCATACCCGTTTCTTGACTTGAGCGATCAAGTTATATTTGCAACCGAAATGGGACTTACTAGCATGGCTCTCCATCCAAACTTCAATGAAAATGGGAGACTCTTTGTTGCTTTTAATTGTGATAAGTTTCAGCAGCCTGGATGTGAAGGCAGATGTTCTTGTAATACGGATGTCGGTTGTGATCCTTCCAAGGTTGAGTCTCTTCAAGAATCTTATCCTTGCCAGTTTCATCTTGTAATCGCGGAGTTTAGCGCCAATGGCACCACCTTCTCTTCAAAACTTTCATGGGTAACTAACCATGGTTGATTTTTGATTTCACACAATGCTTAAAGTTTTTCTCAAATTAGTGTCAAAGTTTCAAAAAAAAAAATTATTGAAGGAAACTTCCAAAAATTTATGTTTAAAATTTTTGATTGATATTTGAAACTTCGATGGATTATTTTTCGGTATAATCACCAAAATAGACATTGACTTCTAAGCCAGTTTTTTTCCCCTTTTAGCCCTTTGAGGGATCGCGGACTAAATTTTAGCCGCCCTTTACACGTGTATTGGTTTGCTTGGTTGTTTCGTGGACCCTCTAGTACTTTTCAAGGTTTTTTTTTTCTTTTTTTTTGTGCCGGCTAAATTCAAGCCTTCTTAACTGACTTAGCTTATGTGGTATTTACTGATTGGTTGCTTTTGAGTTTTGAATACGTTCATTTTTAAATGGGCTAATAGGCAATGTATGTTTTGGCTCAAAAGGTCGTCAACGCGTCTATTTTGGTGATATTCCTTTTTTTTCTTAACGGGTTTATATCATTTATGTTGTGTTTGATTCTAGAATTGATGAACATGTGTTTTTTTTATCATATTTTACAGAGGGGGCATGCGAATTCGGTTGAGGTGAGGAGGATATTTACAATGGGACTCCCATTTGAAGCATATCATGCAGGCCAGATTCTTTTTGGCCCTGATGATGGCTACTTGTATTTCATGATTGGAGATGCTTCACACGTTGCTGACCCGTATAATTTCGCACAAAACAAGAAATCTTTGCTTGGAAAGATATTGAGGCTTGATGTAGACAACATACCGAGTAAGCACCTTCACCATTTTGCATAGAACAAGAATTCACAAACCTTTCGATTGTCTAAAACACTTCACACGAGTTAATTGAGATATTTAACTAAAAGAGGAAAGGGTTAAATGGGTTGAAAGTCGTATGGAGTCTATTTTTAATACATACAACGTCCTAAACGTTTTGTTCATCAGATATTGTTGTAATAACAATGTTAGATACAAAAGTTGGAAAACTATATTTGTAGGTGAACTGAAGCCGATTTCAACAGGGCCAACCCGCCCATTTTACTATCTCTAAATCTATGACACTTATCGTGTTTCTATGTCATGAACATGACATTAGATGCAGAGGAAATAGGTGGACTTGGCTTATGGGGAAACTATTCAATACCAAAAGACAATCCATACACTACTGATAAAGAACTTGAACCCGAGATTTGGGCCTTGGGTTTTAGTAATCCTTGGCGCTGCAGTTTCGATTCAGAAAATCATTCTCGCTTCATATGTGGAGATGTTGGGAAGGTATGTTTTTCTTAAATCAATTTAGAATGAAAAGCCGAGTATTAGAGGTGGGAAAATGGGCAAGTTGGATAACGGATCAAAACAGGTTCGGGTCAAAACGGGTACTTTTTCTATACTGCTTTAGGTGGGCTAGGCCTGGCAGACCCATAACAAATGTTGTCCACTTTCATCTTTGAGTTTTAAATAATAGTTTGTTGATTTAGTATCATCACATGAAAAATTACTACAATCATAATAACTTCTGCAAAAAAAAAGTGATTTTGTAGGCCCATGCATTGAAAATACACTTTGGGCAACTTTTTATTAGTTTAACCAGGGTTGGCCCGAAGGAGGGGCAGGATGCTCAGGGCCCGCTCTCCCCGGGGGCCCGGGTTTTTTATTTTATATATATACTATTTTTTTGGAATATTTTAAGTTTTTTTATTTATATCTTTTTAAAAATATATTTAAGGGGCCCATTTTTCTACTCGCCCCATGCCCTAGAATTTTCTAGGGTGGCCCTGCGTTTAACCATTTCGTTCTAAGCTCTTTTTACGCGTTAGAATCAATATAGATAAGACAAAACCTAAATTGTCTGGTTCATAAACATGATGAACTAATAAAATCTTTAACAATTGACAAGAAAGACTTCCTCTAGATCATGTTAGCTTAAAATATAATGTTACATTTATAGGATCTATATGAAGAGATTAACATAATCAAGAAAGGCGGAAACTATGGATGGCGTGTATATGAGGGGCCCTATGCTACTCATCCATCATATGCTCCTGGGGGGTACACTCAACCAACCTCCATAACTACCATATTTCCTGTGACAGGTTACAAACATGATAATGTTGATGCGAGCAAAGGCCCTGCCTCAGTCGTGGGTGGTTATTTCTACCGTGGCGCTGCGGATCCATGCTTGAATGGCTGGTTAGTATACATTTGCATGTCAAAATGGGTCAGATTGTGTTGTGTTGACTCGCTAACACTTTTTTTGGTCCATTTTATTTGAATGTTATACATATTGGAATAACATGATTTAGGAGAGGTTATAAGTATTTAATACTTTTGACTATAACATGTCCATTTTAATTAGTTTAATACTTATGATGCTATGATTTGTTATTTTTTTTTTTGTAACATATGTAATATTGACATTTTCGGTTACTATAATTTTTTAGCATATATAATATTTACATAAACAGTTATAAAATCAGCATGATCATAACCACTTTAAGCGCGCATAAACCATATTTTTTGGGTAACAAAGAGGATATGACCGTATACACACGTGTGCAGGTACATATACACAGACCTGTACAGCTATGACATATGGGCAGCTATTGAGACCACTGAAAACAGTGAAAACTTCACCAGTTTCAGTGTCCCTTTTGGGTGTGCCCACGACTCACCAATGGAATGTGGGTTCAAACCGGGGGCTCACAACGTTCCTGACCTGGGTTACGTGCTGTCATTAAGCGAAGATAACAACAAAGACGTGTACTTGTTGACAAGCAATGGTGTGTATAGAGTTGCAGCCCCAAGTCGGTGCGGGTACCATTGCTCCAAAGAAAGGTATTCAAATGTGACTAGAGTTGCATCATCTGGAAACTTATTGGAGGCTGCATCTTTAGTAGCATGTTTCATATCTTTTATGGTGGTTATTTAATATATATATATATTTAAATTCTTGATGTTATGATGATTCTGTTTAGTTTCTTTATGTGTGATTAGTGTTTTTTAATGGAAAATGTAACTTATTTTATATCCCCATATGGTTTGCTCATCCACATATGTGAGAGAACTTTTTATTAGCCACATATATTCAGCATATATTTAGAAGATAATTATCGGTTATTAGAGAAACTGTATATCCAACTTCAAAAAAGTGAGAAAAAAATATAGAGTAATGAACTTGTAGTCTTTAATTTTCCAACTTCAAAAGTCACAATTCCATTCGGATAACCTTAAAATTCAATGTGATGCTTGTGTTGTTATCTGTACAAAGATTTAAAAGGGTAGCAAAATCTAAAATAAACCACAACAATTATATTTATTAGATAATTAAACGTTACATTTCTTGAGTGTTTATGGGCCTTTGGTTAAAAATCTTGTAGCCTTGTAGGTCATCAAAGAAGGAAGCATCAAGATTTCGTTCCATAAAATTAATAAAACATTTCAGAGAGTGCAACATCCTTGGTTTCCAAGATTTTGACCAATTCAAGTATAAACGGGTCGATTAGAGTTTAATATTCTATCTGGGGCACAATACAAGTAGAATACAAAATTTTGAGCTTAAAAGAAAACGGATTAAACATATAATTTCACAATCATATTTGATAACCAAATTATTTATAAAACAACAAAATATTGGAACATAAAAGTATTGCGGGTCAACCCAACCCAACCCAACCCAGCCTAACCTAACCTGTACTAAAAAAAAAAATGCCTTTTTTACCCAAACCATATAATTTCACAATCTAGTTGATCTAACTAACGCCTACGTTGAAGAACCATCATCGCATTTTGCAGCAATTCTCTTGCTTTCCTGTCTGGTGAACAGCCACTAGCCTCCATATCCCTATACACTACAGGTACCTTGTCAAACTCCTTTGCTCTTATCAAAGCTTTCATAAGTGTAGTGTAGGTAACCACATCTGGAGTTGCACCCTTCAGAAGCAATCAATAGTACAATTAGCATCAACAACTTCAATATAAGATGTTTAATGAGGTTTAATAGACTATGGGCATACACTTTCTTTTATGTGATGATATACCGCGAGCGCCTCTAAGTGTCTTCCAGCAATGCCAAATGCATTAATCAAAACATTGAGCATAATAAGGTTTGGTTCGATTCCTTCACGCTCCATCAACCGAAGAACTTTAACAGTTTGCTCACACAAACCCTGAATAAAAAGGTATCTAAAGTTTACAAAAATCCTGAAAGTTTAAAAATATTAACAAGTCCGATGGTTTAAAACTTGCCTGTTGGGCATAGGCGTTTGCGAGCACACAAAAAACGCTAGCTGATAGAGGAACTCCTTCTGGTTTTAATGCATTTATGCACTCTTCTGCATCTTCAAACTTCCCATATTGCCCATAAATATCAACCAAAACTGCATAAATGAGCTCGCTTTGTCGATGACCTCCATTTCTCAAGTGCTCAAAGGTTTTCTCGATTACATCCCACTTCCCCTGTTCTCCTAAGCGACTAATGATGGTAACGAAGATGCTCGGATCAGGATACAACCCTTGTGCTTGCATTTTATCGAACAGCACAAGCGCATTCGAGAGATCTTGCAATGCCACCGGATCAAAGAATTCCATGTGGTGATATCTGGTGTAACCCCTTCTTGCTGCATTTTATCAAACACTTGGAGTGCATCTTCCAATTCGCCAGATTTCCCAAAAGTGTCAATGACACTATTGAAAATCTTCTTGTCAAGAACAACTCCGTTTTCCCTGATTTCTGCTACTAGATTTGTAGCTTTCTTCCACATCCCATTATCCCTGTAAAGTTCAATAATCCTACTGTACACAAACGAATTCGGTTCAAACCCATCCTTCTTCATTTTGGCTACAGCTTCCCACGAATCATTTAACCGTCCAGCACCCGCATAATAACCAAGAAGAATCTCGTATGTTTCTCGATTCTTCCACACACCGAGACCATTCATGGACTCCATAACCCTATCTGCAGCGTTCAAAAGACCTCTTCTCAAAAACCCTTTTGAGCAAAATATTATACACTTTTTGCCTTGGCTGAAACCCTGAGCTTACCATATCTTGAAAAACTGCCTCTGCTTCCAAAGTCCTGCCTGCACTTGCAAGTGCTGTTAACAGACAAGCATAACTCAAACGAAAACCTACGGCTTCCATCTGAGAAAGAAAGTCCATTGCTTTATCGGTGTTTCCTTCCTCACATAGCCAACGTATATACCTGTTGGAGAGCTCAGGTGAAAGCTCCTCGCCTGTTGTAGGATCAATTTGGCTCTCTGAAATTGACGACTTGTTAACTGCATTTGATAAGCACTTTACTGTGTTAGCATAACAGTTTTCATGTCGTATTCCATTGCATAAAGGGTCTTGATGTTTAAACTGTACAGTTTTGGAGGAAGAGGGAATTCGAGTGATTTAACGGAATAGAAGATGGTTGTTGCATGCATCTCCTCCCTTTGGCTGCATAGAGAATTACACTTGGAGAAGGAATGAAAGAACAATCAAGATAACATCAGTAAACCAGAAATGGTCCTGTATGTATGTATTTATACCCTGCACAAATGAGCAATTAGCCACAAGAACCAACTACACAAACATCAAACATATCAAATTCAAGTTTGGAACTCCAAGTATATAGTCAAAATTCAGATGTATATCCCCCCCGGGTTAATAAAACCTTAGCCTCATCAATCACTTCCATAATAAATAGATGGCGATGGGATTTAGGGTAAAAATAAACAAAGATATGGCGATGGCTGCTGACGGAGACAAAACGGGTACGGGTCAAAACGGGTCAATTAAAAAAAGGGTTGCTTTGGTTCGGGTCAAAAAGGGTTCGGGTCGGAACGGGTTTCGGGTCAGAACAGGTTTCGGGTCGGGTTAGTTAAAAAAAATGTTTTTTTTAAGAGATTTTACATCAAGGGGCAATTTTGTCGGGTTAAAACGGGTCCGGATTGGTTCGGGTTGAGAATGGGTTGGTCGGGACGGGTTCGGGTAAAAAAAGTGGGCTTCTTCAGGTAATACTGGTGCTGTTGTTGAAGAAGGTCAACAAAGACTGCCACCAGTAGTCAACTCTCAAGATGTTCCAGATTTATCTACTTCTACGATCATTGAATGCCAAGGAATTGGATTTGAAGTAATTTTTATGAGTTTTTAAATTTGTAGATAGTTTTAGACTTTTAGTTGAGGAAATTTGATAAGTTTAACAACTAGTTTTTATTCTTAAACAAAATTCAGTAAACAAAATTCAAATACAAAAGTTAGTTTCATGACTTAATGACTTATAATTGGAGTTCTTTTACCTCTCATCTTTTTTCTTCTACTTTTGTTTTTTGCTGCTTCAAGTAATTACATATACATGTGTACTGCTCCTATCAATAGTGTTTGGGGTGGGGTGGGGTGGGGTGGTTGATAACAATGAAACAGTAAGTGCCTGTGATTGTTCCATGAACAACAGTACCGTTTTTGAGTTCGATCGAAACCAGAACCATAAAACTACAGATAATAATCATCCAGGGTATGTACCTTCATATTCTAAAATCAAGATTATCTTTTTTTTAAATATATAACTTAATTAAAAATCAAAACTTGCTATCATAGTACTAAAGAGCAGAAACCATATGAGATCAGACCAAAAAAAATTCCCCAAAATTAAGGTGATTCACATATAAATATTAATCAAACTCAAATACAACAAAACTAGTAAAAGATTAACAAACAGATCCAAAACTGAATTAAATAAATTAAATCTAAGCACACCCATGTAAGCAAATATTAATCAAACTCAAGATTAACAAACAGAACAATTAATGTACACATCAACATTCCTGTTAAACCTAAAAAAACTTCAATCACATATTATGTTATTATGGCCCAAATTCAATAACAGGTTCACTACTTCCGGCTAAATTTTTTTTGGGTCCTATCATTTCTAAAGCTAAATTTAAAACCGAAAACCGACCCATACGAAAAAAGCGAAAACCGAACCTTGGGTTTGCACACCTATGCACGCCCATATTAAACCTAATTGAACCACACAAACTAACTATACTTCAAAGTTCAAACAGAACCATATCAAACCAAGTCTCTCAGTGACTCTCTGGTGTCAAAACAAAACAAACCTAATCCACATTTCCACGTAATAATCCAAAAAAATATGAAAAACACAAACTAAACATACAGAACCGTTCCTCTAAACTTCTCAACCCGTGTGTGTTTTTTTGTTTTTTTATTTTAACCCATTTCAACCCTTTTGACTTAAATTACTCTACCCAAACCCACCCATAGTATTTTATAAATAACCCAAAATGACCCATATCAAAGACTTTGGGTCAGAATTGCCCCCATAATAGGGCCTTTTTATTTAATAAAGCAAACACAAATGCTTACTTTTATGAGTATTCTAAAAAGAAAGCCAATTTTATGCTAATTATCTCGTATTAGCATAAAATTGGCTTCCTTTTTTTATTGGCCTTTTCTCTAGACCTGACTTTATGTCCAAAAGATGCCTCGTAAATTCAACTTAATGACCTCAATGTCATAGGATTGTAAGGATTAGAGAATAAAACTTAATCACTAAGCCTTGGGTTAAAGCACTAAAATCAATCTTGGCTGTGTGTCTAAAAAATTTTTACTGATTAAGGATGGACTATGAAGACGATTGAAATGTAAAAGGTCATAACTTAAGAACAAAAGGGAAAAGGAAAGAAAGAAAACAAAAGGAAACATTGCCTAATGTTAAAACCATTTTATTATTCTTTTATTTCTACTCTCATTAACTATCACTCTAAAATCCTTAGCAATTTCTGTATATCAGAAAGAAAACTTAAAGAAGAGAACTTGCTTACATGAGTATACACATTTGTACAAGAAATGGTATTTTTTTTTTCTCATACATACTTTTTTAGGCTTTTCTAATACATACTTAGATGGAGAAAAAAGAGGATTAAGTGTACAAGCAGAAGAATTCCGTGGATACAGAAGGGAAAGAAATGAGGCAAAGCTCTTTGAAGATTCCAGAAAATGGAGTTCAAGCATGGTGGTCCTGCACACAGCACATAACTCTTTGAATGACTTGAAGACTTCAATTTGTCATTGTAGATTTGTAATTCTTGTATCTTAGTTCAACTATAACTTCTAATCGAATTTAGAAGCCAACACGCATTTTATCCATCATCGAAATTAAAAGACAAGTATACAACTTATGATAGACATTTCATCGAACATCGAACACGATGTTGATTGATGAAACACGAAAGGGCAATACACACACTTTACACCCGAGAAAATCACACTCAAAGACTTTACATGAAGAAGATAATATGATTAAAAATTTATAAGATTATTCTAACCGGAGATTATAATAGAATTGACGTCGGGCTTGTTGGATATTTATGTCCGGTTCGATAAGTCAACGCTGCCGACCGGGTCTTGACCCGTAAGAGTTACCACCGTGGGCAACGAGCTAAAAATCCACTTAACTAATTTAACTGGTAATTACGAACGATACACGGGTACTAAACTGAGAGACGGGTACATGGACCGGGTGACACAAGAGCACTCATCTACGCCACTTGTCGCGCGTACACTCTTGCATCGCCACTTGTCGCGCACCTAGATCTCGGCCAATGGCATTACATGCACTATGCATGTCCGCCACTTGGCAAACATGCATAGATCTTCATCCCCTATTTATGTGATGGTTGGTCTTGCATTTTGAGGGTTGGATGAACAAGGAAAAAGACTCTCATAACACCACAACCAAAACCGGCCACAACCGCCTAGGGCAGTCCAGTCAGCATGGGGGCATCATTGGGCGTTTTTGCAAAAGTGGCATAGTGGAATAATGCCTAATAACGCCCCATCCAATCATTACACAATTATTTATTTTTTTAAATTAAAAACTTAAAATACTTCATTAAATTAAAAAAAATTACAATACTAGAAATAAAAAAAAATAAAAACCGACTAAACTTAAAAAAAAACGGAAATAAAAAAAACTGGAAATAAAAAAACAAATAAAAACCACAGGGGCCTAATTTGCCATTTTTAAACTTAAAATAAAACCACAGGGGCCTAGTTTGCCACTTTTAAACTTAAAAACCACAGGGGCCTTTTAATCCGCCTCCCACTCTTCTTCTTCATTTGACCGGCAACAAAATCCAGCAGACCACAAAGCTCAAACCCACTCGAATCCGGCAAAAATTCCGGCTATCTCCATCTCTATCTCTTTAAACCCACATGGTCTAATCTGATTGGCCAACAATTTGCAATTTTGGCGTGTTTTAAATCACGCTGGACAAGGTTTTTTCGCAAAAAAACGCCAAAACACGACCCAGGGGTGGGGGTGCGGCGGTATTGGGCGTTTTGGGGCGAAATTTTGATGAATACACGCCCATTACGGGTGGTCTGATGGATTATTTTTCGGTATAATCACCAAAATAGACATCGACTTCTGAGCCAGTTTTTTTACTTTTAGCCTTCTGAGGGATCGTGGGCTAAATTTTAGCCGCCCTTTACACGTGTATTGATTTACTTAGTTGTTTTGTGGACCCTCTAGTACTTTTCAAGGTTTTTTTTTGTGCCGGCTAAATGCAAGCCTTCTTAACTGCCTTAGCTTATGTGGTGTCAACTGATTGGTTGCTTTTGAGTTTTGAATACGTTCATTTTTTAAATGGGCTAATAGACAATGTACCTTTTGGCTCAAAAGGTCGTCAACGCGTCTATTTTGGTGATATTCCTTTTTTGTTTCTTAACGGGTTTATATCATTTATGTTGTGTTTGATTCTAGAATTGATGAACATGTGTTTTTTGATCATATTTTACAGAGGGGGCATGCGAATTCGGTTGAGGTGAGGAGGATATTTACAATGGGACTCCCATTTGAAGCATATCATGCAGGCCAGATTCTTTTTGGCCCTGATGATGGCTACTTGTATTTCATGATTGGAGATGCTTCACACGTTGCTGACCCGTATAATTTCGCACAAAACAAGAAATCTTTGCTTGGAAAGATATTGAGGCTAGATGTAGACAACATACCGAGTAAGCACCTTCACCATTTTGCACAGAACAAGAATTCACAAACCTTTCGATCGTCTAAAACACTTCACACGAGTTAATTGAGATATTTAACTAACAGAGGAACGGGTTAAATGGGTTGAAAGTCGCATGGAGTCTATTTTTAATACATACAACGTCCTAAACGTTTTGATCATCAGATTTAAAATATTGTTGTAATAACAGTGTTAGATACAAAAGTTGGAAAACTATATTTGTAGGTGAACTCAAGCCGCTTTCAACAGGGCCAACCCGCCCATTTTACTATCTCTAAATCTATGACACTTATGGTGTTTCTTTGTCATGAACATGACATTAGATGCAGATGAAATAAGTAGACTTGGCTTATTTGGAAACTATTCAATACCAAAAGACAATCTGACATGACCGTGTCGTCCCGATCAGTCAAAAACCCAATTAAACCTAGGTAGCTAGGGTAAGTCGGGTATCGAATCCACGAAGAGCATGTGGTCAGTATCGCACGACCTGTTCGACTAGTTAGACTATTTACAAAAAATGTACAATGTGATTATGAAGCTTGCTAATTTTTTATAAGTTTATTTGGTTGGAAAATAAATCGGCAAATTGATATTATTTAAAACAACTACTTACTAACTAAGATTGCAAACTAAATGATTTAACTGAAAACAAGAATTAGAGACAAGTTCCACACTTGGTTCGATTATTGCAAGACCTAGGGTTCCTACTTGTTTTAACTTGATTCAATTGCATATAGTGATTAACGGATTACTATCACGAAGCTTAGGTGCCAATTGCTTTCAACGTCATAGACCACGGACCGTAATGCACTTCGTTACCTCAGACATGTAAATCCTAACCTAAGATAAGGCATAAGTGCACAAATTCATTTCGCAAAGTCAAATTTTATAATCATTCGACAATTCACAAATTCAATTCAAATGCACGACAATTATCAAAGGGTTCAAATACTAAACAACTTGTCACAAAATCAAATTAAAATACAAATGCATAAACCCTAGAATTCTTACAACAATCTACACCGGGGTGAAACCGATGAGACTAGCTGCTCATGGTTGAAAGGACGCATTCACCGGATGACGAGCACGAACATGGAGCCATGACCTTGAGTCTTGGAGGAATGATGGAGGGTCGGTGTTTGGGTTTGGTGGAGAATCGATTGGGGATGATGGTAGAGGGTTTGATGATGATGGTGAAGGTGATTCGGTTAGGGTTAGAGGTGAAGGAGAGTAGTGGTGGTGTTAGAGATGGGTTAGGGATGAAAAAGATGATCAAGAATGGTTCCAAGATGGTGTTTTCAGCTTCCCCAACTTGTAACCCCCGAAAATTGGTCAAACAAAACCTTGCAACCCGTTCCCAAACATTAAAACATAAATTTCGCTACACAGTAATCGGGAGGGCGTCGCCGACGGCCACTTAGGGCGTCCCCGACGCCCCCTGTAAATGCGGATTTCCTGATTTCTTGTTTTCTTCATAACTTCTTCGTTATAGTTCCGTTTCACTCACCGTTTTCGTCCACGTACTCGTAATTCAGCCCTCTATCATGCCATCTTCCAATATACTCATTTTAAATCCATTAACATCCCCTAAAACACATCCAATCTTCATGATTAACCCGGTTTTGTTCATTTCACATCCCCGGTTGACCCGATTCGCATCCCGGTGCTCCGTTTAGCTCCCGATTAGCTCCTTAAACTCTTTTAGACCTGTAAAATACAAATCCCATTAAAAGTAGGCTATTCAAGATTAAAAGCTACGTAAAAACATCAACTTAAGCATAAACGATCACCGGTTTTCAACCACGTATCACATCCCCACACTTGTCGTTTGCTTGCCCTCAAGCAAATCTGTTTTTCACTTTCACGTGGGTCGAACAAAGAATACACTCCCCATTCCCGAGAAGAAGGTTAAGGTCAATTGTCATGCCCAAGTTCAAACTTTTTACAATTTCAACATATTTAGCAATAATTGGTTAATTATATAAAAGTAGTTATCCAATATTAAGTCGCCCGTGAAACCAACAACTCATGCACATCCCTCACAATGTTCTCTCCACTCGGTTTATAAATTGGCTAATTTTTTAAAATGTATTAGCACTTCAAAAAGTAATCTCTCAAAACCGATTGGAACACGTACCCGCATAGGCTTGCAACTCAATCATTCTCCACCACCGAACACAAATACTAAGCATAAGTCATAAGGTCTTTGTAAGGGTTGTAACGGGGCTAGGCTAAGGGTAGTAAAATAGGATATTTTAAAGTGGCTAAGGTGATGAAAAGTTCGATTTTTATTACAAACAACTACTCTAAACAAAACTAAACTATAAACATCAACTTCGAGCAAACGAATTTCGCCTTTTATTCAACAACTAGAAACACATATTTTTGTTCTTTTCTCAATGATTTTCGATTATTTTTCACAACAATTTCTGATTTTTCTCTTTTTTTTCTTTTTTTTATGTATGCAGACAAACAATTCACAACTATACAACTTAACTCCTATAATCGAATTTCCATCACACGGGTTTAAAAGAAAAAGGTTTAAGGTCATGGGCTAGATGGGTTGTCAAACGAAAGGGTTAGGCTCAAAGTTGGCTCCTAAGGGATAAATTTTCGGGTAAAGATATATAAATGGTGTAAAAGGAAAAGGTTTACCTAATGCCTTAATCATTCTCGTGCTTGTATTCGGTCTATGGTCTCAAACGTATCAAAAGTTGCAAGTTCTACAATACATGACTAATGTTCCACTCAAACAAAGAAACATAAATATGTAATTCTATGATGTAAAAGTGGCTCAAAACCTCACATATATAAAGGGTATGGTATGTGACATGCATGATGTGCTAGTTTCTTAGGCGGATTATTCCCAAATAACCACCCGCTAAATATCCGTCATGTTATTAATTCGAACTTGACCATGACAAAAGACCAAATGGGTTGTGTCAGCCCTCGTCGACTTAGTTACTTGTGCTTTTAAGATCGCTTCAAACAAAGACATTTTTGAAATTTTTTTGAAAATTTTCCCCATCCCCACACTTGAGGTAAACATTGTCCTCAATGTGTAGTGTTTAAATGAACGGGTCAAAAATCGAAAAACTTTTACTACTCCCCAATCCCCACACTTGAGGTAAACATTGTCATCTATGTGTAAGAACTAAAGTTTTTAAATCACACAAGGGATGTGACACAGCTAACCTCCCCAACATTTCACCCCGGAAAAATAAAATACAAAATACAATCCACTTATTTGCTAACTAAAAATCAAAAGTAAAAAGAAACGTATGCACCTGAGTTTTGAGCTCATTCCTCGTGTGCTCTTCTTCTCTTCAAGAAAGAGGTCGTCCCACGAACATAATGTACCTACAAATCTTAACCCTTGTGTAGAAGCATGCTTCTCACAACCATTAAAATTTATTAGCTACCTAGTTCTACCACTGACGCGTGTGTAGTGTTATATGATTTTAACTATATTTCTAGCCCTTTTTAACAATTTAGTCAAGTTTTAAATTTATAAAACACGATATTCTACTAACACTAAACACACATATGGGCAAGTGCGCCCATCGTGAGCGTAGTATAGCGTTGGTAAGATACTGAGGTCGTCCAAGGACACAAGAGCTTTTAATACCGGTTTATCCTCAACGTCTAATCAAAACAGATAGACAAGATGAATCACTTGGATCCGACTCGCCTTTAGTGTAACCTTTGATGTTTTCCGCACTTTTGCACTTTTTAAGAGATTATCTTAGTTATAGTAGTAGGCCCCTCTTTTGAAGTTGACGTTACCCTCAACCCAGTAGTTTGAGTCAGCAAGGATACAATCCTAAAGGGTTGGAATATTGAAAGATGATTAATTAAGTTATTAATGCGTAATGTGGTAGGCCCATCTTTTGACGGTGACGTTACCCTCGGCTAATTGGTTTGAGTCAGCAGGGATACAATCCCAAGTAGCCGGGTTAATATATTAATAGTAGTTTACATATGAGGGGATCAAGCCATTCACACACCCGCCATCCAATACCAGTGGGTATTGAAGGAGGTCCTAGTAAGCTTGACCCAGGTCCTTGCAGGATCTATACACTGAACAAGACAAGAACCTTACCAAACCATTCCCTTAACCCCTGACCAGGTAGCCAACATATCTCTATATAGACCGTAGAGATATGAATGGTGTAAATCTTTTATTTTATATAGACAGTAAAATAATGCCAAGACACCACGGACAAATGATAAGGAAGTTTCACCTTCAACATAAGAAACTAGTTATTAAAGTCATTAATACAAAACCAAATAAAAAGTGCGAAAAGATTAAAAAACAAAAGTATTACACTAAATGCTTGTCTTCACCAAGTGATGTAAGAGACTTAGGCAAGCATGGCCTTTGATTGTCAAGAACTCTTACTATCAATCTTGGATCCCGAGACTACTACACACACTCTATGATGGATGATGGTGGTGGATGTGGGTGTTGTGATGGTGGTGGAGTGTGGGTGAAGTGGGAAAGAGGTGGTTTGCCAAGGGATGCTTTTGAAGTGAACCAAGCACCTCTATTTATAGCCTGCACAGAAGCCCGGACACGGCCCAGTGTCCATCCACTTTCTCTTTCTTCATTAATTGCAGTTTGTCTGCATTAGTTGACCACGCCCCCATGTCCGCTGGGCACGGCCTCGTGTGCAGAAGCGTATCTGTACTATCAAGATTTGCTCGGATATTGCGAATCTTAGCGTTGACCACGCCCGTGTGGAGCTGGGCACGCCCCCGTGTTGGGAAACAGAAGCTTCTATACTTTGTCTTTTCTGTAGACACGTGAGCATGCCCCCGTGTCCGCTGGGCACGGGGCGTGTTCAGCCTTCTGATGTCTTGTTTTTGCTTGGGAAGATGCTGTCGAGGGGTCGGGCATGTCACGTTTCTTCTTTTTCTTGTATTTATGTTAGATTTAGATGCATTTTTGATTCTTTTGTTCATTTAAGTTCATTTAACCCTGAAAATACAAAAGGAAGACAAAAGCACACTTTTTCCAACATTAGTACTAAAAAAGGGTTAGTTTTATGCCTCATTTGATGTAATTTATATGTTGCATTTTACACACTTCAAATACCCCCACACTTGAATCTTTGCTTGTCCTCAAGCAAAACTCTTTATAATGTGGCTTACACACCCAAATGGAATGGGTAGAAGAGAAGGTTTTGGGCTTGTCTTGAGTGTCAGGATTCCAAGATCTTTATTAGGTTTTATTTTTATGCTATTTACAATCCTATTCGTTATGATTTATTTAGAACGTTACATAAGAGAAATTACTTATTTGGGCATAACATGCCTCTTTAAAATTCCATTTATATACAAGTTCACATACCTCACGGGAGATCACTCAACACTCGGCCGAAGATGTATTTTTGTGAAACACTCGAGACCGGCATGGAACTTACTTCTACCATATGATTGCTAAGCAATCAATCCTCCTCCTTTTTAACTATAAACCTTTGTAAATATCAAGAGAACTTTGGGGAAGGGTTAGGCTTGGGTTAAAGGTAAGTGGTTTTTGGGTTAGTGGTTAGTAGTTAGTAGTTAGTAGAAAAAGGCGTAAAAAGCGTCGGTTTTCGTAAAACTTTTTGTTTTTGTGACTTTTTATTTAAATGAAGCATTTTCAAACAAAGTTTCTTTTTGATGAACTTGTTTGTTTATTGCTAAACTTCATTTTTTATAAGGAATGTCACATGAATACCGAGCTTTTTACTAAAATAATGGGTTTAAAATGAAAAAGGGTTTTGGTGGGTAAAGGGTGTTTGTTTTGTGGGTTTAGAAATGAAAAGGTTTAGGCTCAAAGGGGTTAACTAGGGGGATTTTGGGTAGGTGGTAAAAAAAAGAAAAATAATGGTGTTGAAAGAAAAAGGGTTAGTCCTAATGCCTCCATCATTTACTTACTTGGGTTTAAGTTGGTAAGGACCGGGAATGTATCGTCATGGCAAGTTCTAGAGTCGTAAGAAACCAAGCGGCTATTCACACAAGAAACGAAAGATGAGCATTTAATTTTAAAGATGTGTATTTATATGCTCAATTAAGGCTCAAAACTCACTTTTTGTGGGAATGGGTTTATTAATGTGATCAAGTATATATAATCAAATTTTAACTAGATTTGTCACGCCGTTTCATAATTTTCTTATGTTGGTTCTTTTTATCACGATGCTACCGGTTGTAAATTCGTAAAATATAACCTTTTTAGAACTTGTTATTCCCAATTTAAATCAAGACAAGTAAAAAAAATGAAAAATTTTTGAAAAAAATTTAGGGTGTTTAGCGGTTCCAATAGAGTTTTGTGTAAGGCTTGTAATTTGGACTTGCAAAATTTTAAGGTTTTAGCATCCCCCCAACACTTAAATTACACATCGTCCTCAATGTGTCAAAAATAAGTTTTTAGGTTGATTGAATGTGTAAAAAGGTGTGTTAAAACAAAAATTTATGTTACTGGGCGTCTGGACACGGGCCGTGGTGACCGGGCACGGCCCCGTGTTCAGATTGCCAATAACAGAAAGTAACAGAAGGCTGGGCACGGGGGTGTGTTCAACGAACACGCCCCGTGTCCAATTACCTGAACAGGGCGTTTTTCTGCAGATCATTGAGCACGGGGCGTGTTGGCTGGGCACGACCCGTGCTGAACTTGCTGTAATGAAGAAAATTGTCGGGAGGCTCTGGTTTTGTGCATGGGGTGTTGGTTCAAGCTTCCCTTGGTATCCTTTACCATCCCGAGTGTGTTTTATTCCTGAAAATTAAAACTAAACTAGAAAACATAAAAGTTAATCTAAATTAAACTAAGGATAGTTCCGCGGAATGCCTCCGTGGTGTGCCACGTTTATAAGGGTCCTTGGCTAAACCTAAAGCCAGTCATATGTTACTCAAGTGGGATGGATTGCATCCCATGTTGCACCGTCGGAGAGCATCATCCAAAGTTGAGTCTATGACTTTCATGTAGTTGACCGGGTCGTCATATTCTACTCTCTTTCCAACCCCGAACTTCATCTCCTTGTCCCCAACCCTCAATGTTAGTGTCCCACCATTCATGTCTACCACGGCATGGGCCGTGGCCAAGAATGGTCTTCCTAGGATGAGTGACACATCGGTATCTTCCTCCATATCTAGTATGACAAAGTCGGCCGGGAAGACAAAGTCTCCGACTTTTACCAATAGATTTTCGGCGACACCTTGTGGATATTTAATGGACCTATCGGCGAGTTGTATGCTCATTTTTGTAGGGCTTGTTTTCCCTAGTCCGAGTCGGTCGAACATTGATGCGGGCATGAGGTTGATGCTAGCCCCAAGATCGGCTAGTGCATTGGGTGAGTCCCCAATTGAACAAGGGATGGTAAAGCTTCCGGGGTCGATCTTCTTTTGTGGGAGTTTGTTGAGTAGTAAGGCGGAACATTCTTCGCTTAAATTAACTAATTGCAATGATTCAATTTTCCTTTTGTGAGTGAGAAAGTCCCTCATGAATTTTGAATATTTAGGCAGTTAGGCTTCTACAAATGGAATACTGACATGCAATTGTTTTAGTAGATTTACGAATTTTGTGAATTGCTCATCAGTCTTTTGGCGAAGTAACCGACCGGGATAAGGCACCGGAGGATTCTTGGGTGGCTCTTGGCTTGGTGTAGGAGTCGTCTCTTTTTGGGGTGTTGATGAAGCTGTGGTTTGGCTTGGTGAACTCCTTTCAGTTGTGGGAAGCGGAGCTTCCTCGGGACCTACGGTACGGTTTCTCAACGTGATGAGATGTACTTGCACCTTTGGGTTTGTTTCGGTGTTGCTAGGTAACGCGCCTTGTGGTCTCTCGGAGAAATTTTGACCTAGTTGATTTACTTGTTTTTCAATGTTTTGAATACTAGCTTGCTGGTTTCTAAAATTCGATTCTATTTGTTGAAATCGATCCGAGTTTTTCTTATCGGTGTCAGAGATGAGGCGTGAGACGGTGTCTTCAAGCCTCTCTCGTCCCCCTTGTTGTTGTTGAGAGAAATTTTGTGACTCATTGCGTGGTTGTTGAAAGTTTGTTCTTTGGTTTTGATTTTGTTGGTTACTACTATTGCCATGTTCTCTCCAACCAAGGTTAGGGTGGATACGCCATCCTTGGTTGTAGGTACCTGTCGGAGGACCTGACGGCCTAGGTCTATTATCAATGTAGTTTACCATTTCCGTTTGATTATCAATTTCTTCATACAACTCCAATTTTCATGTGGCCCACCACACCCTTCACAAGCCATAACCGAAGCCGTTTTTGCCATTTCTAACTTTTTGATTTTTGAAGAAAGGGCCTCGATTTGGGCTTGTAAAGAAGTGCTTTCGTCAACCTTATGGGCGCCCGGGACAATTTAGTGCATCGGGGAGTGTGCCACTGAAAATTGTTTTGAGCAATTTCCTCAATTTGATTATAAATTTCATTTGGGCAGCGATTACCTAAAAGTCCCCCGGAGCTAAAGTCAAGTGTTTGTCCTGTGTATGGCAACAACCCATTATAGAAAGTGGATACTTGTTGCCATACCGCAAGACCATGGTGAGGACACTTTCTTAGTAGCTCCTTGAACCTTTCCCAAGTTTCATATAAGGATTCCCCGTCCTCTTGTGAATATGTGTTAATTTCAGTCATTAATTTAGCCGTTTTAGAAGGAGGGAAATACTTATATAGAAACTTTTGGGCTAGTTCATCCCAGGTGTTTACCGAACTAACTGGGAGGGTATTAAGCCAAGCCTTAGCTCGGTCTTTTAGTGAAAATGGAAACATTCGTAGGCGGATGGCGTCATTTGATGCTCCGTTGATTCGAAAAGTATCACATATTTCCAAAAAGTTGGTAATATGTAAATGGGGATCTTCGTCCGCAAGCCCGTGGAAAGTTGCGGAGTTTTGGAGCATTTGGATCAAATGCGGCCGAAGTTCGAAGTTGTTGGCATCGACATTTGGCGCATTGATAGCGGCGCCAAGATTACCTACGGTGGGCCGTAGGTAATCCATGAGGGTACGTTGATCCGCCATTGGAAGTAGGTCCCCCAAAACTTTCTCTTGGTTTTTAGCTTTAAGTCTTTTTCTTAGAAAGCGTTCGGGTTCGTCTAGAGGGTCCTTTATGTCTCTACTGGAACTGGAGCTCATACATTACGTAAAAAGTTCAGGTGTGGCGCCTGGGTTCCAAGTCCTGCAATAAAAACAAAAAGAACGTTGGTCAGAAGTTTCACCACGGCCTTGTGCTCAGATGAACACGGCCCGTGGTCGGACTTACAGTTATTGTTTTCCGGATCGCTGTTACTGGAGAGCTCGACACGGCCCCGTGCTGCACCGACATGGCCCCGTGCTCAGCTCTCTGTAACACGGAAAATAAAAACTGCCAGTAACGATGCTGGGCACGGCCCATGTCCGACCAGGCACGGCCCCGTGCTGCAGTCTGCAGAAGCTGAAAATTTTAAGAAAATCCTAAAAAAAACAGAAAAATAAGAAAAACGATTAGGCCGTTGATTCCTAACTTTCTTAAAATCCTTGTGTCCCCGGCAACGGCGCCAAAAACTTGATGCGTGTGTAGCGTTATATGATTTTAACTATATTTTTAGCCATTTTTAACACTTTAGTCAAGTTTTAAATTATAAAACACGATATTCTACTAACACTAAACACACATATGGGCAAGTGCACCCATCGTGAGCGTAGTATAGCGTTGGTAAGATACCGGTTTATCCTCAATGTCTAATCAAATTAAAATTTTAGAAAAAGATTTTAACATGAAAATAAAAACTAAAAATGCTGAAAAAAAAAAAAAAATAAAAACAGATAGACAAGATGAATCACTTAGATCCGACTTGCCTTTAGTGTAACCTTTGATGTTTTCCGCACTGTTTCACTTTTTAAGAGATTATCTTAGTTATAGTAGTAGGCCCCTCTTTTGAAGGTGACTTTACCCTCAACCCAGTAGTTTGAGTCAGCAAGGATACAATTCTAAAGGGTTGGAATATTGAAAGATAATTAATTAAGTTATTAATGCGTAATGTGGTAGGCCCCTATTTTGAAGGTGACGTTACCCTCGGCTAAGTGGTTTGAGTCAGCAGGGATACAATCCCAAGTAGCCGGGTTAATGTATTAATAGTAGTTTACATATGAGGGGATCAAGTCATTCGCACCCCCGCCATCCAATACCAGTGGGTATTGAAGGAGGTCCTAGTAAGCTTGACCCAGGTCCTTGCAGGATCTATACACTGAACAAGGCAAGAACCTTACCAACACATTCCCTTAACCCCCGACCAGGTAGCCAACATATCTCTATATAGACCGTAGAGATATGAATGGTGTAAATATTTTATTTTATATAGACAGTAAAATAATGCCAAGACACCACGGACAAATGATAAGGAAGTTTCACCTTCAACATAAGAAACTAGTTATTAAAGTCATTAATACAAAACCAAATAAAAAGTGCGAAAAGATTAAAAAACAAAAGAATTAAACTAAATGCTTATCTTCACCAAGTGATGTAAGAGACTTAGGCAAACATGGCCTTTGATTGTCAAGAACTCTTACAATCAATCTTGGATCCCGAGATTACTACACACCCTCTATGATGGATGATGGTGGTGGATGTGGATGTGGGTGTTGTGATGGTGGGGGAGTGTGGGTGAAGTGGGAGAGAGATGGTTTTCCAAGGGATGCTTTTGAAGTGAACCAAGCACCTCTATTTATAGCCTGCACAGAAGCCCGGACACGGCCCCGTGTCCATCCACTTTCTCTTTCTTCATTAATTGCAGTTAGTCTGCATTAGTTGACCACGCCCCTGTGTCCGCTGGCACTGCCCCGTGTGCAGAAGCGTATCTGTACTATCAAGATTTGCTCGGATATTGCGAATCTTTGCGTTGACCACGCCCGTGTGGAGCTGGGCACGCCCCCGTGTTGGGAAACAGAAGCTTCTATACTTTGTCTTTTCTGTAGACACGTGAGCATGCCCCCGTGTCCGCTGGGCACGGGGCGTGTTCAGCCTTCTGATGTCTTGTTTTTGCTTGGGAAGATGCTGTCGAGGGGTCGGGCATGCCACGTTTCTTCATTTTCTTGTATTTATGTTAGATTTAGATGCATTTTTGCTTCTTTTGTTTATTTAAGCTCATTTAACCCTGAAAATACAAAAGGAAGACAAAAACACATTTTTTCCAACATTAGTACTAAAAAATGGTTAGTTTTATGCCTCATTTGATGTAATTTATATGTTGCATTTTACACACATCAACCACTTTTATGAAAATATTACCAAGTCATACATTAATTTACTTTGATTTATGTGGAAAAATAATTTACAACAACAACAAACCTAACTCGCTTTCGTAGGAATCACGGTTGCATTTAGCGCATGAAACAAGCCCTTTTAAACCCCGCAATAGCTTGGGAGGACGAGTAGGTCTCGTGAGGGTTATATAGGGAACACACCCACAACGTTTATTTAACTAAGAAAATAAAATAAAACGAAAATAATACAAACTCTACAACAATCATACCTGATTTGCCTCTCATGGTAATCGATGTGCACATTTGCTTACCGAGTTTCCAACTTAGGCTCGGTAGTTGGCATGCCGGATCCATTCTCTTTTTATTTTACGCGGCATGCGTATTAAACTACTTTGGGGTCGTTTTTTGACGAATTGTCCAATGTCTTGCAAGGCCACCCTTCGAATCCTTATACCCGAACCCGCATCCCCAACTTTGTTGGTTGGAGTGATAAGTTTTGGAGAAAGAGAGATATGACTTTGAGCTTCTTTTGACTCTGACCCGTCTTGTGGTGTTACGTCTTCTGCTCGGTTCAAACATTCAATTACTTGCTCCGGAAGTTCCATAACCTCTTCCGCCACATCACCATCCACCATTGTACCATTAGACAAAACCCCCCGCTTGCGTTTAATTTGGGCTATTTCCTCGGTTAGTTGACCAACCTGAATAACCAAAGCCTCAAATGATTTGTCCCTCAGCTCGTCTTTCTTTTTCATTTCTATCATCATGTCCATGATTGCATCGAGCTTAGAGTGTAATGAATCTTGAGGCTTCTCGTATGTCGGCTGAAGGGAGTCATGATAATATTCATCATACCCCTCCTGGTAACTTGGGAAATGTGGCAAGTCGGGTTCATAGTTGTTGTAACCCCGCTCTTGCTCATAAAGGTAATCAATCTCCGAATAGTAGTAGTCTTGATAAGTTGGTGGTGGTGGTGGTCTAGCGTATGGATAATGTAAGGATGGACCATAGAAATCTTCACTATCCGCCCTCCTATATTCATACAATCCGCTGAGGTAGTCTTCCCGATCCTTGTAGGCTTGAACTTTTTCATAGAAAACAGAGCAATCCTCTAAATAATGCTCTCCGCTTCTGCAACACTCACACAGATCATCATCTACCCAATTCATATTGAAAGATGATACCTGCAAAACATGTACCTGCACAAACAAGCTCGGCCACCCAAAGTAAAATCACAAAAATACAAGAAAGAAAAACTAAACTAAAATCGAACAAGCAATAAAATACTAAGCGCACTAGCTCCCCGGCAACGGCGCCAGTTTTTTTGACGTGACCGTGTCGTCCCGACCAGTCAAAAACCCAATTAAACCTAGGTAGCTAGGGTAAGTCGGGTATCGAATCCATGAAGAGCATGTGGTCAGTATCGCACGACCTGTTCGACTAGTTAGACTATTTACAAAAATGTACAATGTGATTATGAAGCTTGCTAATTTTTTTATAAGTTTATTTGGTTGGAAAATAAATCGCCAAATTGATATTATTTAAAACAACTACTTACTAACTAAGATTGCAAACTAAATTATTTAACTGAAAACAAGAATTAGAGACAAGTTCCACACCTGGTTCGATTATTGCAAGACCTAGGGTTCCTACTTGTTTTAACTTGATTCAATTGCATATAGTGATTAACGGATTACTATCACGAAGCTTAGGTGCCAATTGCTATCAACGTCATAGAAAACGGAACGTAATGCACTTCGTTACCTCGGACATGTAAATCCTAACCTAAGATAAGGCATAAGTGCACAAATTCATTTCGCAGAGTCAAATTTTATAATCATTCGACAATTCACAAATTCAATTCAAATGCACGACAATTATCAAAGGGTTCAAATACTAAACAACTTGTCACAAAATCAAATTAAAATACAAATACATAAACCCTAGAATTCTTACAACAATCTACACCGGGGTGAAACCGACGAGACTAGCCGCTCATGGTTGAATGGACGCGATCACCGGATGACGAGCACGAACATGGCGCCATGACCTTGAGTCTTGGAGGAATGATGGAGGGTAGGTGTTAGGGTTTGGTGGAGAATCGATTGGGGATGGTGGTAGAGGGTTTGATGATGATGGTGAAAGTGATTCGGTTAGGGTTAGAGGTGAAGGAGAGTAGTGGTGGTGTTAGAGATGGGTTAGGGATGAAAAAGATGATCAAGAATGGTTTCAAGATGGTGTTTTCAGCTTCCCCAACTTGTAACCCCCGAAAATTGGTCAAACAAAACCTTGCAACCCATCCCCAAACATTAAAACATAAATTTCGCGACACAGTAATCGGGAGGGCGTCGCCGACGGCCACTTAGGGCGTCCCCGACTCCCCCTGTAAATGCGGATTTTCTGATTTCTTCATAACTTCTTCGTTATAGCTCCGTTTTACCGTTTTCGCACACGTACTCATAATTCAGCCCTCTATCATGCCATCTTCCAATATACTCATTTTAAATCCATTAACATCCCTTAAAACACATCCAATCTTCATGATTGACCCGGTTTTGTTCATTTCACATCCCCGGTTGACCCGATTCGCGTCCCGGTGCTCCGTTTAGCTCCCGATTAACTCCTTAAACTCTTTTAGACCTGTAAAACACAAGTCCCATTAAAAGTAGGCTATTCAAGATTAAAAGCTACGTAAAAACATCAACTTAAGCATAAACGATCACCGGTTTTCAACCACGTATCACATCCCCACACTTGTCGTTTGCTTGCCCTCAAGCAAATCTGTTTTTCACTTTCACGTGGGTCGAACAAAGAATACACTCCCCATTCCCGAGACGAAGGTTATGGTCAATTGTCATGCCCAAGTTCAAACTTTTTACAATTTCAACATATTTAGCAATAATTGGTTAATTATATAAAAGTAGTTATCCAAGATTAAGCCGCCCGTGAAACCAACAACTCATGCACATCCTTCACAATGTTCTCTCCGCTCGGTTTATAAATTGGCTAATTTTTCAAAATGTATTAGCACTTCAAAAAGTAACCACTTAAAACCGATTGGAACACGTACCCGCATAGGCTTGCAACTTAATCATTCTCTACCACCGAACACGAATACAAAGCACAAGTCATAAGGTCTTTGTAAGGGTTGTAACGGGGCTAGGCTAAGGGTAGGAAAATAGGATATTTTAAAGTGGCTAAGGTGATGAAAAATTCGATTTTTATTACAAACAACTACTCTAAACAAAACTAAACTATAAACATCAACTTCGAGGCAATGAATTTCGCCTTTTATTCAACAACTAGAAACACATATTTTTGTTCTTTTCTCAATGATTTTCGATTATTTTTCGCAACATTTTTTTATTTTTCTCTTTTTTTTTTCTTTTTTTTTTTATGTATGCAAACAAACAATTCACAACTATACAACTTAACTCCTATAATCGAATTTCCATCACATGAGTTTAAAAGAAAAATGTTTAAGGTTATGGGCTAGATGGGTTGTTAAACGAAAGGGTTAGGCTCAAAGTTGGCTCATAAGGGATAAATTTTCGGGTAAGGATATATAAATGGTGTAAAAGGAAAAGGTTTACCTAATGCCTTAATCATTCTCGTGTTTGTATTCGGTCTATGGTCTCAAACGTATCAAAAGTTGCAAGTTCTACAATACATGACTAATGGTCAACTCAAACAAAGAAACATAAATATGTAATTCTATGATGTAAAAGTGGCTCAAAACCTCACATATATAAAGGGTATGGTATGTGACATGCATGATGTGCTAGTTTCTTAGGCGGATTATTCCCAAATAACCACCCGCAAAATACACGTCATGCTATTAATTCGAACTTGACCATGACAAAAGACCAAATGGGTTGTGTCATCCCTCGTTGACTTAGTTACTTGTGCTTTTAAGATCGCTTCAAACAAAGACATTTTTGAAAATTTTCCCCATTCCCACACTTGAGGTAAACATTGTCCTCAATGTGTAGTGTTTAAATGAACGGGTCAAAAATCGAAAAACTTTTACTACTCCCCAATCCCCACACTTGAGGTAAACATTGTCCTCAATGTGTAGGAACTAGAGTTTTTAAATCGCACAAGGGATCTGACACGGCTAACCTCCCCAACATTTCACCCTGGAAAAATAAAATACAAAATACAATCCACTTATTTGCTAACTAAAAATCAAAAATAAAAAGAAACGTATGCACCTAATTTTTGAGCTCATTCCTCGTGTGCTGTTCTTCTCTTCAAGAAAGTGGTCGTCCCACGAACATAATGTACCTACAAATCTTAACCCTTGTGTAGAAGCATGCTTCTCACAACCATTAAAATTTATTAGCTGCATAGTTCTACCACTTTTATGAAAATATTACCATGTCATAAATTAATTTACTTTGATTTATGTGGAAAAATAATTTGCAACAACAACAAACCTAACTCACTTTCGTAGGAATCACGGTTGCATTTAGCGTATGCAACAAGCCCTTTTTAACCCCCCAATAGCTTGGGATGACGAGTAGGTCTCGTGAGGGTTATATAGGGAACACACCCACAACGTTCATTTAACTAAGAAAATAAAATAAAACGAAAATAATACAAACTCTACAACAATCATACCTGATTTGCCTCTCATGGTAGTCGAAGTGCACATTCGCCTACCGAGTTTCCAACATACGCTCAGTAGTTGGCATGCCGGATCCATTCTCTTTTTATTTTACACGGCATGCCTATTAAACTACTTTGGGGTCGTTTCTGATGAATTGTCCAATTTCTTGCAAGGCCACCCTTCGAATCCTTATACCCGAATCCGCATCCCCAACTTTGTTGATTGGAGTGATAAGTTTGGGAGAAAGAGAGATATGACTTTGAGCTTCTTTTGACTCTGACCCGTCTTGCGATGTTACGTCTTCTGCTCGGTTCAAACATTCAATTACTTGCTCCGGAAGTTCCATAACCTCTTCCACCACATCACCATCCACCATTGTACCATTAGCCAAAACCTCCCGTTCGCATTTAATTTGGGCTATTTCCTCGGTTAGTTGACCAACCTGAATAACCAAAGCCTCAAATGATTTGTCCCTCAGCTCGTCTTTCTTTTTAATTTCTATCATCATGTCCATGATTGCATCGAGCTTAGAGTGTAATGAATCTTGAGGCTTCACGTATGTCGACTGAGGGGAGTCATGATAATATTCATCATACTCCTCCTGGTAACTTGGGAAATGTGGCAAGTCGGGTTCATAGTTGTTGTAACCCCGCTCTTACTCATAATGGTAATCAATCTCCGAATAGTAGTAGTCTTGATAAGTTGGTGGTGGTGGTGGTCTAGCGTATGGATAATGTAAGGATGGACCACAGAAATCTTCATAATCCGCCCTCCTATATTCCTACAATCCGCTGAGGTAGTCTTCCCGATCCTTGTAGGCTTGAACTTTTTCATAGAAAACAGAGCAATCATCTAAATAATGCTCCCCGCTTCCGCAACACTCACACAGATCATCATCTACCCAATTCATATTGAAAGATGATACCTGCAAAATATGTACCTGCACAAACAAGCTCGACCGCCCAAAGTAAAATCTCAAAAGTACAAGAAAGAAAAACTAAACTAAAATTGAAGAAGCAATGAAATATTAAGCGCACTAGCTCCCCGGCAACGTCGCCATTTTTTGACGTGACCGTGTCGTCTCGATCTGTCAAAAACCCAATTAAACCTAGGTAGCTAGGGCAAGTCGGGTATCGAATCCACGAAGAGCATGTGGTCAGTATCGCACGACCAGTTCGACTAGTTAGACTATTTACAAAAATGTACAATGTGATTATGAAGCTTGCTAATTTTTTATAAGTTTATTTGGTTGGAAAATAAATCGGCAAATTGATATTATTTAAAACAACTATTTACCAACTAAGATTGCAAACTATATTATTTAACTGAAAACAAGAATTAGAGACAAGTTCCACACCCGGTTCGATTATTGCAAGACCTAGGGTTCCTACTTGTTTTAACTTGATTCAATTACATATCGTGATTAACGGATTACTATCACGAAGCTTAGGTGCCAACTGCTATCAACGTCATAGACAACAGACCGTAATGCACTTCGTTACCTCGGACATGTAAATCCTAAACTAAGATAAGGCATAAGTGCACAAATTCATTTCACAAAATCGAATTAAAATACAAATGCATAAACTCTAGAATTCTTACAACAATTTACACCGGGGTGAAACCGACGAGACTAGCCGCTCATGGTTGAATGGACGCGATCACCGGATGACGAGCACGAACATGGCGCTATGACCTTGAGTCTTGGAGGAATGATGGAGGGTAGGTGTTAGGGTTTGATGGAGAATCGATTGGGGATGATGGTAGAGGGTTTGATGATGATGGTGAAGGTGATTTAGTTAGGGTTAGAGGTGAAGGAGAGTAGTGGTGGTGTTAGAGATGGGTTAGGGATGAAAAAGATGATCAAGAATGGTTCCAAGATGGTGTTTTCAGCTTCCCCAACTCGTAACCCCCGAAAATTTGTCAAACAAAACCTTGCAACCCGTCCTCAAACATTAAAACATAAATTTCGCGACACAGTAATCGGGAGGGCGTCGCCGACGCCCTCTGTAAATGCGGATTTCCTGATTTCTTCATAACTTTTTCGTTATAGGTCCGTTTTACTTACCGTTTTCGCCCACGTACTCTTAATTCAGCCCTCCATCATGCCATCTTCCAATATACTCATTTTCAATCCATTAACATCCCCTAAAACACATCCAATCTTCATGATTAACCCGGTTTTGTTCATTTCACATCCCCGGTTGACCCGATTCGCGTCCCGGTGCTCCGTTTAGCTCCCGATTAGCTCCTTAAACTCTTTTAGACTTGTAAAACACAAATCCCCTTAAAAGTAGGCTATTCAAGATTAAAAGCTATGTAAAAACATCAACTTAAGCATAAACGATCACCGGTTTTCAACCACGTATCACAATCCATACACTACTGATAAAGAACTTGACCCGAGATTTGGGCCTTGGGTCTTAGTAATCCTTGGCGCTGCAGTTTCGACTCAGAAAATCATTCTCGCTTCATATGTGGAGATGTTGGGAAGGTAAGTATAAAACCCCTCGATAAAACCAACACCCTCATAATTTTTCCGACACCCTAAAATATTCCAAAATGTCCCAAAATACACCCCATACGTGAAAACGGGCCCCGAATACCCTAAATATTAATAAAAATAATTAATAATCTGATTATTAAGTTGAGGCGGGCCGTGTAGACCCCACCCCAACCCTTACGCGGGCGGTTTAAAGGTTAAAACCTGATTTCTTAAATTTTTTAGTTTAGGCGGGCCGTGTTAGATACGCTGCCCGATTGATCTAGGGTTCCGTAACGGCTGTCGTGGTTCTGCTCGACGTAGTCGTTGGAATGCCGTCTCGGGGAGGGTATTACTAATGTTAAAATGGGTTATTATACTAACGCGTGTGCATTTGTGTAAATTATAGATTATCACCAGGAAACCCTTACGGAAAATCTAAGACAGCAATGTGAGTAATCTCCTTTTTGTAAACAGTTTTTACAAAACCTTAACTATTTTTCAATGCAATTTAGCAGTGATTGAGTCTTTGTAATTCTACGATTACTGCCGGTATGTTGGGGTTTTGTATACAAAATGTGAGTAACGTTACCATTGGACGAAGAGTTAGCCAATGTGTAATATGACCCACCAGTCAGGATTGACAGTACTGAATGAGTAATTGGGTAGATATAAACATTGTAATCGCTCTCAATACTGTTTAAATTAAATTAATGTTCCTTGATTAAACTGAGATTCACTCACCAGTATTTCCCACTGACAAATGTTTTTAAAACGCGTTTCAGGTAACACAATGTGAAAGCCAATTAGAAGCCGGCTGGACAGCACTGAAGGCTTGGAAAAGTGGCTATAAAAGTTACCTAAACAAAGAAGGCGTTTTAATTCAAATAAAATGAGATTTATCCATATAAATCAGTTTGTAATAAAAACTTGTGTTTTATCCCAACATGTTTATTTATATAAAATGTGGTATTTTACTCTGATAAAATATTTCCTAACTACGGTCCTGATGTAAATTCCGCTGCCAAATTAGACAATACGAGATACCACCGAAACTGGCTCGCGGCCGCCCGTTCCCGGGGATCGGGGGTTGCGACAGTAAGTTTTTCTTAAATCAATTTACAATGAAAAGCCGAGTATTAGAGGTGGGAAAATGGGCAAGTTGGAGAACGAATCAAAACAGGTTCATGTCAAAACGGGTACTTTTTCTATAGTGCTTTAGGTGGGCTAGGCCTGGCAGACCCATAACAAATGTTGTCCACTTTCGTCTTTCAGTTTTAAATAATAGTTTATTGATTTAGTATCTTCACATGAAAAATTACTACAATTATAATAAAGGGTGGAGATACAATAGGAAGTTAATTTGGCTAGGAAGGCTAGGAAGTGATCTTGATCATTCATTTAGTTAATCAAGGGCTAAGATTAAATCAGGGAAAATGAAAAGAAGAAAAGAGGCGCGTGAGTTTGTTCAAGGGCATTCTAGTTAATCCAAGCCAATAGTTTCTCTCTCCTCCAATTCCCCCCCATTTTTTAAACGTTAATAACTCTTTCATACGACATTATTTTTTTTATAAAAATTGCACCAAAAAAAACGAGCGTTTTTTTATCTTTAAAACGAGTATACTATTGCTATATTTAAAAAAAAAATTTTAACCCAGTTGTGTAAAACGCAATAGAAAAACCGCCAGTTATGTAAAACGCAATGAAAAAAAAAACCTAAAAAATGACATTTTTCTAAAACGCAATGCACCAAAAACACAAAGAAATGACTTATTTGTAAAATGCAATGGCCAGAAAACACAAAGAAATGTCTTATTTCTAAAACGCAATAGACTGAAAACACATAAAAAAGTGTTTTACCTAAAACGCAATGCACAAAAAACACAAAGAAATGTCTTATTTGTAAAACGCAATGGCCAGAAAACACAAAGAAATGTTTTATTTGTAAAACGCAATGGCCAGAAAACACTTAAAAATGTCTCATTTCTAAAACGCAATGACCTAAAATAACAAAAGAAAGTGTTCTCTGTAAAACGCAATGGACTGAAAACACCTAAAAATGTGTTTTACCTAAAACGCAATGACTAAAAACACTTCAAAAATGTGTTTTACCTAAAACGCAATGACTAAAGATACTTAAAAATGTGTTTTTTCTAAAACGTAATAGCCAGAAAACACATAAAACTCTCTTATTTCTAAAACGCAATGGACACATAAAACTGTTTCTGAACTGTTTGTGAATTGTCTGTGAACTGTCTGAATTGTCTACGAATTACTGTCTTCGAAATCAACCCCAGCCAGGGGCTTTGCCCCTTGGACCCCGCCAGGGGTTGCCGCCCCCGGACCCCCGCCAAGATCGTAAAACGCATTGACTAAATAAAAACCCAGATCGTGAAAATGAAATTAAAGAATTTCTTACATGGATCGAAGCAGGTTTCTTCATCAATTGACGAAATTTGAAATGATAGAAACACTTATCAGCGATTGAATCGAACAAATCGAGTGATTATCTTCAAAATCACCGGAAAAAACGAGATTTTGTATGAAATTAAACTGGGTTTTCTTCAAAAAAACTGAAGAACACGTTGATCGGGGGTTTGAATCATTGATTGGTGATGAAAATCGCACTATAATGTAGTGATTATTGAGATAGAAAGTGAAGAAATGGTTGAAGATGGTGGGTTTTGAAGTTACTGGGTTTTGAAAAAGGAAGAAGAAAGGGTTGGATTGACTAAAATACCCTTTTTCTTTATTTTAAATGTTGCCACATGTCATCCTCTTATTGCTTCCTATCCTTACTAGCGAAATTAATCTTCCTATTTGATCTTTTCCCTTATAATAAATTCTACAAAAAAAAGAGAATTTGTAGGCCCATGCTTTGAAAATACACTTTGGGCAACTTTTGACCAGTTTAACCAGGGTTGGCCCGGAGGAGGGGCAGGATACTCAGGCCCGCTCTCCCCGAGGGCCGAGTTTTTTTTATAAAGTTTATACATATACTTTTTGTATATTTTAATTTTTATTTATTTATATATATTTTAAAATTATATTTAAGGGGCCTAATTTTCTACTCGCCCCAGACCCTAGAATTTTCTAGGGTGGCCCTGTGTTTAACCATTTAGTTCTAAGCTCTTTTTACGCGTTAGAATCCCTAAATTGTCTGGATCATAAACATGATAAACTAATAACATCTTAACAATTCACAAGAAAGACTTCCTGTAGATCATATTAGCTTAAAATATAATGTTACATTTATAGGATCAATATGAAGAGATTAACATTATCAAGAAAGGCGGAAACTACGGATGGCGTGTATATGAGGGGCCCTATGCCACAAACCCATCGTATGCTCCTAAGGGGTACACTAAACCAACCTCCATAACTACCATATTTCCTGTGACAGGATACACACATGATAGTGTTGATGCGAGCAAAGGCCCCGCCTCTGTCGTGGGTGGTTATTTCTACCGCGGCGCTGCGGATCCATGCTTGAATGGCTGGTTAGTATACATTTGCATGCCAAAATGGGTCGGATTGTGTTGTGTTGACTCGCTAACACTTTTTTTGGTCCATTTTATTTGAATTTTATACATATTGGAATAACATGATTTAGGAGAGGTTATAAGTATTTAATTAGTTTAATACTTATGACCAATGTTTTAAAATCCGGTTTTTTAATCATACCGGATTAGGCACAAAAATGGTTTAACCGGTTGAACCGGGTTGTGTCGGACGGTTCAAACGGGTTGACTATTTAATTGTATAATTTTATAAATTACAACATTAACTCAAAAAATAATCCAAAATTGGATTAAAATGGAAATCTGGAACGAACGATAGGGTGATGGAAGTCTGGAACAAGTCACGAATGATGGAGTGATGAAGCAAGTTTTGAATTTTGATCGATGGAGATAAAATATTAAAAGTTGTTAGGTTAAAGCTAAGAGTAAACTTGAAGATGGGACGATAAAAAGTAAAATCCTAACCCAAAAACATACCTGAGACGGTACCGGTATAACGGTTCAAATCGGTATACCGGATTTTATCGGCGGTAAAAAGTCTATGTCGTTTTTCCTATTTACCGGGGCGTTTCGGACCGGATTTACATTCGAAAACGGTAATACCGGTATAACCGGCCGGTATTTACTGGTTTTTAAAACATCGCTTATGACGCTATGATTTGTTATTTTTTTTTGTAACATATGTAATATTTACATTTTCGTTTACTATAATTTTTTAGCATATATAATATTTACATAAACAGTTATAAAATCAGCATGATCATAATCACTTTAAGCGCGCATAAACCATATTTTTTGGGTAATAAAGAGGATATGACCGTATACACACGTGTGCAGGTACATATACACAGACTTGTATAGTTATGACATATGGGGCAGCTATTGAGACCACTGAAAACAGTGAAAACTTCACCAGTTTCAGTGTCCCTTTTGGGTGTGCCCATGACTCACCAATGGAATGTGGGTTCAAACCGGGGACTCACAACGTTCCTGACCTGGGTTACGTGCTGTCGCTAAGCGAAGATAACAACAAAGACGTGTACTTGTTGACAAGCAATGGTGTGTATAGAGTTGCAGCCCCAAGTCGGTGCGGGTACCATTGCTCCAAAGAAAGGTATTCAAATGTGACTAGAGTTGCATCATCTGGAAACTTATTGGAGGCTGCATCTTTAGTAGCATGTTTCATATCTTTTATGGTGGTTATTTAATATATATATATATATATATATATATATATATATATATATATATATATATATATATATATATATATATATATATATATATATATAGGAGTTGGCCAGAAAGTCCAAATTTCCTAAAAAATGTAAAAGGTCATAAAACACCATAATGTCAACCATAAAACACACAAAAAACCCACAAATAATATGATGAAGATTACTAAAACATCATGTATGTGGGTTTTGTGTTGTGTTTTAGATGTTAAGGCTCTGATTGTGGAATGACAAATATTATTGTGTTTTATGTTGTTTAGCATTGTGTGTTTTATATTCATAGTTCTACGATGATGTGTTTGAAGTTTTTATGGACTATTAGAGTTTGAATATGGTGTTTTAGTAATATTCATTCTATTATTTGTGAGTTTTAGATGTGTTTTATGCCTGAAATTATTGTGTTTTATGAGTTTTTACACTTTTTAGGAAAAAACACTTTTCGTAGGATCCCCACTATATATATATATATATATAGGGGAGGGTTATCTTGAGAACGCTAAATATTGCGAGAACCGTGAGAACGAATGAAAAAACCAATCAAAACCATTTTTTTAATACAAAACTCATTGTAATTATAGATACAACATCAAAAAAAGAGTTTACAACATCAAATAATGCATTTCTCCTTTCAAAATCACTCTTTTTAGATTTTTTACACATGTGTAAATATAACAGATTTACACATGTGTAAATGGCAAACTTACACATGTGTAAACTTTCTTTATTTACGAATTCACGTAAATTTAAACGTGTAAATTAAATTTCTAACATTGTATTCGAATAATAATGATAAGTGTAGAAAATTTTTTTGAATTTGAATTGTTTTTGACCAAGTTCTCGTGGTTTTTTTATTTGTTCTCACGGTTCTCACAATATTTAGCGTTCTCATTTAAACCCTCCCCTATATATATATATATATATATATATATATATATATATATATATATATATATATATATATATATATTAAATTCTTGATGTTATGATGATTCTGTTTAGTTTCTTTATGTGTGACTAGTGGGGAACCCGCGCGTTGCTGCGGGAGCGACAATTTACATCAAGATAGACAAAACGTAGGCCAAACCAACTGGTATCCATTCTAACCCATTAGTTAGTCGGTTACCCGTCTACTCATTTGCCACTCCAAAAAGAAATTTAAATAACTGATAAGAACTGTTTCTTCTTAGAGGTGGCCATTTCATACTTTCAACCCATCTAGTTATGCTTACAATCATCAAAAATTCAGAAACTGATGGAAATATAACAAGGTTATTATAGCATCTATAAATGCCCATTAGCTTCCGGTATCAACATTTCCATTTCCATTTGAGCAATCAAGATTTGATGGTCTTTGATACAAACACATTATGTTGCTGCTAAGTTTTCGTAACTGGAACTGGATCGCATACTATACTCGGCAACAAGCTTTGCAAATGAAGATGATTTATCTTCCAGCAACTTTGTTGGAGAATCATATTCTTCAATCAGACCTGCATACAAGAAAAAAATTAGCTTAGATCAAGGCGTCCCACATGCTCCCACTGTTTAGCTATAAAAAAAGGCAATTAGACTGAAACTGAAACATTAATGGCTTTGATCAATAGGACCATTGGTGCACCACAGCTTGTTCCCGTTAAGAAGTAACCGCCATCAACACGATCAGCTTTGCATTTGATGCCAATATCTGAGGTAGCTCATGATATGATAAACAGAAATCGATTTAAAATAAGGCCTCAATGGTCTGTAAAGACTACACAATCCAAAAGAACCAAAACTACTTACTCTGAAATACCATTTGGTTCACTCGTTGCAAGGGGTCCTACATGCTCCCACTGTTTAGCTATAAAAAAAAGGAAATTAGACTGAAACTGAAACATTAATGGCTGAAATAATTGTATTGGTCTACACTATGCATATTAACTCAAACAAACATATGTTCAATCATCCAACAATTCAATCAAGCAAACTAATACCAATTTCTTTAGAGTTATGAGGCTATAACACATCTCTTACACTATCGACAGGATTATTCAACAGAGTATTGCATAATCCATCAATTTGCATGAACTAATACATAAACGAAATGTAAACAACGTGGAGTAGGGGTGTCACTCGTGTCGGGGTGATGGGTTGGCGGGTTAACGGGTTGAAATGTTCTACCCAAACCCGACCCGTTTAACCCATATTTTGAAATGAGTCATATAAGTTGATGATTTGTTATCGAGTTATTGGGTTTTAAGCAGGTTATCGACAACATGTTTAATGATGAGTATGAGTGTGACAAATAAATAATATAATGTATCAAAATTAACATTATTATAACTAACCATGTAAAACAAAAACGAAAAAAAACAAAAAAAAAAATATAAAAGATTGTTTTTCTAAATAGTTAAACGGGTTAATAGGTCAACCTGTTTTTTATACGGGTCAACCTGAACCCGACCCGTTTTTAATACGGTCAACCCGAACCTGACCCGTTTTTTTTAAACGGGTTGTGTTAGTCGACCTAATCCTGTTTTTTTCGTGTCGGGTTGATGGCTCGTGTCAAGAATTGTCGCCCCTAGCGTGGAGCCACTCCCTTTCAAGTTAATTTGACCCCTCACCATGTCAGTTGCCATTAACCAAAGCAAACTCTAATTCTAATATATTTACAAACACAAAACATGCGAAACAATTCATCAAATTGAATACGAAAGGCAAGGACTCTAAATGTTATAGCAACATATTAAGAACAAAAATACAGTAGAGTGTAGATACCCACTTTTGATCAATGACATCAAGGATGACTATGAGCAGCGATTCTTCTACATTTAAAAATAATATTTAAAGAAAAACAAGAAAATTGAACTGCAACAAAACTGCAATACTACTCACCAGAATATGAAATGTGGAGATGTAAACAATTTCTCAATCAACTCAAATTGAAAAACTGACCTGAAGCAATACAAGGCATTTCATAGATATTAATTCAATTTCGATAAGATATATCGCAAATATGAACGAACTCCGACGCAAAAACTCCACAACCACCAACTGATAGTTACCAGAGAAGAACAATAGAACACGGTAACCCAAAAACTTACCCCAACCGTACCGATTCTGATGAAGAATACACCGCCGTTGCCACTATTTCATGGTGGAACCATAGACACATAAGATCCTTTTATGGCTGAACCCTAACCGCCACCCCAATTGTTTCACAACCTTGAACCACAACGCCGCTGACGACTAAGAAAAACCTTATTGTCACCGCTAGTACCTACAATTTAAAAATTATACAGATAACTTTATAAATAATAAATAAATAAATATTAAAGCTTAAGGGTGTGTAACCAATGTTCTAGTTTGAGGTCACAAAAATTAAAATTTTGTTAAGGATATTGAAATCATTCATTCCAGCTATAAATGTATTACTCACAACACCAGAGAAAGAGCAATATGATCATTTGAACAATCAATGTGACAGATAATTGCACAAAATAATCAACTACAAAACCCTACAATCCTTGCGTACTATAGAAATATATATATAATCAAAGCAACAAAACAAGAGACTTACATCCAACCGTTCTTCTTCTGCAATTTTTCATCCTAGGGTTGCAATTCGAGACCGAAGAAACAACAGCAGGTGGTTGTTTACTTAGAAGGTCCAGGTATTAACATCTATAACACTAAATAAAACTCATAAATTTTGTCAATTACAAACAACATATCCTCATTTCCAATCCATTTCTGGTAATAGAATAGCAAAAACGTGATAAAAACGTCTCCTTATTGAGACCGCAACCATAATCGAATCCAAGTATTAAACCAAGAACGAGGGCTGAGGTAATCATGTTAGACATAACTTGAATTCAGCAATCTTACCTGGTCAGAATGCCTCATGGATTCGAGCAGTGGCGTAACGACCGGACAAGAACATGTCACCTTCTTCCTCCTTGGGAAACCCTAATCGAATACCCTTGTTTGGTCACTGCCCACACTCTTGCTCGTGGTTGCCGTCCATCCAAAGTTCAACGTAACGTTTGTTGTACCTATAAACGACCGGAAAAGTTTGCATCTGACTTCCATTGGCGAAGGGATATATCATGATTAAGTTGAAACAGCTGGTCAGACGAAGGGTTAGGGTTACGATTCACTGACATTGGCATTGAATTGAAGGATTTTACCAGACGGGGAGGGCAAGCAACACCGATTCAATGCTCTCATCAATTGAATCATTAATCTTCAGTTACTCAGGGGCGAAACAATTGCAATCGATTGAAACATTAATATTCAATGAATCATCGACGGAATCACTAATCTTTAATTTGCTTTCAGCATTGAAGAAGTCATTGAAACCTCATTGAATAGGGGCAGAATTGGGAGCAGTGGATGAAAGATGGGAAAATAAAACATGACTTTGAGATAACGTCTTAAAATTTCAAAGGAAATTACTTTTTTGGACATGGGAGATGCTTATTATAGGTCTATAGATTAGTGTTTTTTAATGGAAAATGTAACTTATTTTATATCCCCATATGGTTTGCTCATCCACATATGTGAGAGAACTTTTATCCAACTTCAAAAAAGTGAAAGAAAAAAATATAGAGTAATGAAGTTGTAGTCTTTAATTTTCCAACTTCAAAAGTCACAATTCCATTCTGAATTTCTGACTCATTCGGTCTTCATAACCTTAAAATTCCATGTGATGCTTGTGTTGTTATCTGTACAAAGATTTAAAAGGGTAGCAAAATCTAAAATAAACCACAACAATTATATTTATTAGACTACAGGGGTGTGGTGAAGTGGAAAGGGGCGTGGGTTGATGTGACACCTCAACCACGGCGTGGAACAACGCCACCCATGGCGTTGACCCACGCCACCACGCACGTGGTGAGTTGGCCCACGGTGACGAGGGTTGGCGTGGAGGCCGGCCGTTTGGTGAGGCAAGGTGGGTTTTTTATTTTTTTTATTTTAAATGGGTGTGAAAAGTGAAACCACATTTCTATGCATGAAACTGTGTGAAAATGATGTGGCGTTGAGGTGACGGACGTGAAAGTGAAACTACACTGGATGGTCTTCGGTATGAAAACCATTATATTGTAAAATTTAAACAATTAAACATGCAATCTTATTATTTTCAATGTTTACAAGGTCTTAATTTATTTGTAAAGCACATTAAAATTCTGTTGACCCTTTTAAAACTTTAATTTTTAACCAATAGAGTAAACTGAAATTTGAGTCCCCAATGAAAGAGCCCGCTGTCAACTCGCGTCCCCCAAATAAAAATTTCGAACAACGAGTCCTTGTTGTTTAAAACTCGCTACAATCTGAGTCGTTCTGTTAACATTCTGTTAGTTAGACCTTTAGGTCAAGGGGTATTTTGGTAATCTCACAATATTAAAAAAATAAAAAAACAATAACAAACCCTATATTATAATTTTATCATTCTTGAAGATTTGGACGGAAGTTATCACACAAGCATCAAGGCCGCCCCATAAGAAGCACTAAACGGACGGAAGTGCCGATCACCGCTGTGTTGGGCGGAAGTCGGAGACAAACAACTCATTGGCCCTGAATTAGTCCAAGAGACTACTGACAAGATAGCAAAGATACGAGACCGTATCAAAGCGGCTCGTGACAGACAAAAGAGCTACGCGGACCAAAGACGTAAACCATTATCCTTCGAGGTCGGAGACAAAGCCTTACTGAAAGTCTCACCTTGGAAAGGCGTAGCTAGATTCGGGAAGCGCGGGAAGCTAAACCCGAGATACATTGGGCCATTTGAAATTTTAGAAAAGATCGGTACCATCGCATACAAGTTGAAGCTGCCAGAAGAACTCAGTAACGTACATGACACATTTCATGTGTCGAACCTCAGGAAAAGTCTGACAGTTGATACAGTTATCATTCCAGCGGATGAAATTCATGTAGACGACACGCTCCAGTTTACCGAAGAACCCGTAGAGGTTATGGACCGGAAGGTCCACAAGACAAGGAGAAGTAATATCGAACTAATCAAGGTCCGCTGGAATTCACGTCACGGACCCGAGTACACATGGGAACGTGAAGATCAGATTAAGGCAAAGTATCCCCATCTGTTTAAGAAGACCCCTGCAAAGGGTGGCTCAACATGAATTTCGGGACGAAATTCTTTTTAACAGGGGGAGAATGTGACAACTGGCAAATAACTGGTAATTCCGTACAATCTAATCACTATTTATATTTCTTAACCTCATGCATTTAGCGTAATTTAATTATGTAATTGTGTCGTATACTGAATAACAGCGTTAGGACAAGAAAACAAAGCTAAAACATATGTTAGCTTTCGTCGTATGGCGAAACCAAACAAACAATGTCCTAGAGGTGTGGGTAGAAAGTGCTGCGTGCACTATTCACGGTTACACTATTTCATGCCAGCAAACCGTGAAACTAGACCAAAACACTGAAAAACGACACTCGGATAACATAACTGAGTCCATTTATATGAGAAAACATTATTGTGAAAACATGTCTTGCAAAGAAACAAGACTTTCCGGTATAACGCCCTAATCTAAAAAATGTCCGTTTCGGCTTAAAATATGGTATTTTTAATGCGTCCGATCTTAAAACAAAGCATTTCCGGGACTTCGGAATATTGTCAACTGATGAAAAATATACTAAAACAATAAGATGATATCAACGGAATGTTCATAATCACAAGTTCCGGCGTTACATCACTGTGTGCTAAAATAATTCGTTAGCTCACCGACGAACTAGTAGGCGACATTTTTGGTCATGAAACAAGCAAACGAAGAATCTAGCGAGCTAGTTAAACTAAATTTGGGACTCGGAATCACTTCATACAACCTTCGGATGCAAGAAACCAACTTACGGAAAATCCTTGTCGGTACGACATAAAAGCATCGTAGATGAACCGGCGCTTAACCGGGAACCGTCTAAACTAGTTAAACACTATTTTAACTAGTCTAGTGAACTAGTTAATGATAAATAAAGTCCCAATCCCTATTTACCCTACTAATGATGTACTTAAATCCCTAATCACTATAATTAGTTTAATGACAAAAATATCTAGTTCTTTTAACAATTTTAACCTTATCTTTTATAAAAATGTTTCATATTACCCCCCCCCCCCCCCTCATATGGGACGAAAACTAGGTGGGTCCCACCCACCATGTTCTTGTTGAAAATGAGAAGATTTGAGTATGGTAAGTGTTGAATTTGTTGTTGAAAAATCATTATAACACCATACCTTAGCAATATATCAACACTTTATCTTTATCATTATCTCATATCTCAAAACTTGAAAAGAAAACCCTCCTTTTACCTTCATTTTCGGCAGCCACAACATCACCCAATATCACCTTCTTATTCACTTCTAAAACACTCCATTTTCACATAATCTAAACCCTACAAGACCATAAACACATGGCTTATACATGAAGAAGCATTAGGAGCTTTCTTTGGAGCTTATCTTTCTTCTAATCTTCTTATTTAGCTTGTGCACTTTGTGAGTCTTCTAAACACAATTTTTATGCTTCTTATTACTAGTTAATCATAGAAGTATAAGTTGATTATCTTGAAGTTAAAGTTAAACATAATCAAAAACCCTAAACATAAAGCTAATAAACACTAAATATGAATATATTATGTGTTGATTTATGTTGTTTAGTGTTAATATGTTCATGTGGTCTTGTTGATTATGTAAATTTTGTTGTGATTAGTAGCTTAAAGTGTATGATTATGATGATCTTGTTGTTAGTTTTATGTAGTATTTTATATTTGTGTTCATATTATTATGATGAACATAAATATGTGATTTAAACATAGTTATGTTTAAATCAAGAAAGATCATCAACTTCAAAGATTATGAGCATTTATATATAAACTTGATTTAGTGATTCTTGAAAGATTAAACCAAGAATAATCATGTGAAAGGCTTTTAACAACACTAATGAACTTGGGTTTTGACATAAATAAGTTTATGTGATATTACTTATCAAAAGTGTTATGTAAAAGTCTTGAGAATTTCTATATAAAGATGTGTGAATCTTTAAAAGTGAAAAACAATTTACAATCAAGTTTATGTAGGTAAATAACTTAATAAATGGTTAACTTGGAAGACTTGAAAGTTTAAGCAAAATAGTGCTCATGAGAATCTTTGAAGGAATAAGTATGATTAGTGATGTAAACATAAGCTTAGTGATGTTTGGAAATTGATTATTGATTTAAACGCGTTTCTGTAACGTGGGAAATGTCATAGTTTAGGGGAAACTATGGCGAATTTTTCTAAAAATCTAATCGCGATTAAAGATGGGATTAAAGGGTGATTAACAAGGTTAAACGCGATTAGTGGTCTTGAATGTCATAATGGAAACTTTGATGAGAATATTTAAGGTTTAAATATTCGAGAAGTTCTTATGAACTTAAATTTATATTTTTACTAAAATAAATGGGTAAAAATATTACAATATGTAAATATAATTTTTGGTAAGAAAAATTATATATATTTTTGGAAACTTGCTAAGTGCATGTGATTGTGTGCTATATATGTGTATGTATTAGATACCTATAAGGTGATCAAAATAAATATACATACATGTTCCTACATGGTCCAAGAAATGCTAGTAAAATCGGACAATTAAATAAAATGGCCGAAATGGAAATACATAACACTTGATGACGACAATTTGGGCGTATCGACATCGTAAACAAGTTACTACAATGTCGAGTCTAAAAATAACATATTTTTAGACACTAAAGCGAACGCATAACTAAGTGGTCAAAAACAAGAATCCGGAAAGTCGAAAACTATAAAAATTACCAAGTATTTTTCATGTGAAAAACGAACTTATTAAGTTACTCGCTTGGTGAATTTTTGGTAAAAATTGCAAGAGTATATTTAATGGACTCACTAGAAAACTAGGGCTAGGCCCACCACGGGCCGTGCTCAGCGGACACGGGGGCGTGCCGAAAGTACTGCAGGCGCATTAATTGTAATTGCGAATTACAATTAATGAAGAGAGAGAGTGTCAGACGGGCACGGGGCCGTGCCCAGCGAACACGGGGCCGTGCCCAGGCCTCTGTTCAGCCTATAAATAGGAGTGCTTGGTTTCATTGCAACTCATCCCTTGGCACACCACCTCTCTCACACTTCATCCACCACCCACCACCATCACAACACCATCATCCACCACCATCATCCATTGTCCATCATAGAGTGTGTGAGTCGTCTCGGGATCCAAGATTGATCGTAAGAGTTCTTGACAATCAAGGCCATGTTTGCCTAAGTCTCTTACATCACTTGGTGAAGACAAAGTGTCTAGTATAATACTTTTTATTTCTAATCTTTTGCACTTTTTATTTGGTTTTGTATTAATGACTTTAATAACTAGTTACTTATGTTGAAGGTGATCTTTCCTTATCGTTTGTCCGTGGTGTCTTGGCATTATTTTACTGTCTATATAAAATAAAGGATTTTCACCATTCATATCTCCACGGTCTATATGGAGGTATGTTGGCTACCTGGTAGGGGGTTAAGGGAACGGTTTGGTAAAGGTCTTGCCATTGTTCAGCGTTTAGAGGTCCTGCAATGGACCTGTGTCAAATTTAGTAGGACCTCCTTCAATACTTCACGGTATTGGATGGCGGGGGTCCAAACTCTTTGATCCCCTCATAAGTTAACTACTATTAATACTATAACCCGGCTATTTAGGACTGTATCCCTGCTGACTCAGACTACTTAGTCGAGGGTAACGTCACCGCCAAAAGCGGGGCCTACCACAATATTGCATTAATAACTTAATTCATTATCTTCCAATAATCCACCCCTTTAGGATTGTATCCCTGCTGACTCAAACTACTGGGGTGAGGGTAACGTCACCTTCAAAAGAGGGGCCTACTACAATAACTAAGATAATCTCTTAATTATGTGCAAAAGTGCGGAAATAATCAAAGGTTATACTAGATACGAGTCGGAACCAAGTGATTCATCTTGTCTATCTGTTTTTATTTTATTTTTATTTTCAGCATTTTAGTTAGTTTTTATTTTTCTTAGTGTAAAACATTTTTCTAAACTTTTATTTTGGTTAGACGTTGAGGATAAACCGGTATTAAAAGCTCTTGTGTCCTTGGACGACCTCGGTATCTTACCAACGCTATACTACACTCAACGATGGGTGCACTTGCCCATATGTGTGTTTAGTGTTAGTGAAATATCGTGTTTTATAAATTTAAAACTTGGCTAAAATAAGTGTTAAAAAGGGCTTAAAATATACACCTAAAATATACGACACTTTCACGCACATCAACAAAACCTCACTATGTGTTGTGTCAAAAACTATCTTTTGTTATGTGTAAAATAACTTAGAACTATGCTATGTCAAACGTTGTTGAACTTGGAAACTATGTTAAAAACTTGTAATCTTTTGTTGAAAACTATATATCTATGGCATCGTTGTTGGTTCATGTTGTTAATACATTTGGATGCAATGATTACCTTTCTTACGTCACACGCAATACGCTTCCGCTACTAGCAGGGTGTGACAGATTGGTATCAGAGCCAGGTTGTAGTGAACCGGGGAAAAACTTTTATTAAAGTTGGTCTACAATCACCGAAGGGCTCTCATATGAAAACAAAGTCGATAACATTACAAAAGTGATTTCTAAAGTACGACAAAAATGACAAAAGGTTTTCATTGTGTCACTATAACATGAGGATCTATCACGCGGGCTCAATCACTAGTAACGGATATGGATCAATACATGAATAGTCAATAAGGAATAGACTTGAAAACACTAAGGATTACATGTGAAACACAAGAACAAAAACAGCATGAGATTTAGTGATTATATATATAATGTAATTATATATGTGTTGTACGGAATATTTTGCCATGATCAAAAATACCTTCGACTACGAATTCTATTGTTACACTTGACTCACGTGGTGAGAATGATGACCTCGCGTCAATTACGAAGCTTATGGCGGATGTGGTCCCTGAAAGAGACCCTAAAGCATTGATCCCGTGGAAGATGGTTGTTTTCCCTCGGATGGTATATGTCTGGCTTCGGTAGTGGCGATGAGGCGGAGGTGGCGTCCTTAGACAACAACTCTACAATATTGCATTAATAACTTAATTCATTATCTTCCAATAATCCACCCCTTTAGGATTGTATCCCTGCTGACTCAAACTACTGGGGTGAGGGTAACGTCACCTTCAAAAGAGGGGCCTACTACAATAACTAAGATAATCTCTTAATTATGTGCAAAAGTGCGGAAATAATCAAAGGTTATACTAGATACGAGTCGGAACCAAGTGATTCATCTTGTCTATCTGTTTTTATTTTATTTTTATTTTCAGCATTTTAGTTAGTTTTTATTTTTCTTAGTGTAAAACATTTTTCTAAACTTTTATTTTGGTTAGACGTTGAGGATAAACCGGTATTAAAAGCTCTTGTGTCCTTGGACGACCTCGGTATCTTACCAACGCTATACTACACTCAACGATGGGTGCACTTGCCCATATGTGTGTTTAGTGTTAGTGAAATATCGTGTTTTATAAATTTAAAACTTGGCTAAAATAAGTGTTAAAAAGGGCTTAAAATATACACCTAAAATATACGACACTTTCACGCACATCAAGTTTTTTGGCGCCGTTGCCGGGGACACAAGGATTTTAAGAAAGTTAGGAATCAACGGCCTAATCATCTTTTATTTTTTTTAGGATTTTCTTAGTTTTTCAGCTTCTGCAGAGCTCAGCACGGGCCGTGCCCGCTGAACACGCCCACGTGCTCAATCATTGGAACTGGCAATCCTGTTTTACATCAGACAGTAAGCTGAACACGGGGCCGTGTCCACTCAACACGCCCCCGTGCCCAAGTTTCAGTTACTGAAAACAGAACCGTTAGATCCCGACGGTTGGTAATTTCTGACATAAACATGAGTGATAGTAATTATTTTTACTTTCGGCACTCTTATGGTACGTGGTGTCAATTATGTGGTGGCGAACATGAAGAAGTAAAATGCTACTTCCTAAATTATAGGCCCCACTACATGGACCCACGATCTTTTCACAACCTTAAGAGGGGCGAAAGTAAAAATAAGCACTATTTCTCCCTCGAATGCGCCCAGCCAGATATTCTAGGGGAAATGTTCCTTAGCGAATTATTTCAACTAGAAGAGCTAATTCTGAAATGGATAGAAGAGCTTAGGAAGGATTTTATTAATCCGCCCCAAGACGATACCCATGAAGAAATGTTGGAACCGCATTCCGACAACCTCGTTGCTCCCGAAAATACCTTCGTACCTAGCAAAGACTTGGACGATAGTCGTCCCTGTGTCGATTGTGCCGTGAAGGACTCTCCATCGACTTCGTTCGGTGCATACATAGACCTGAGCGATTCGGCATATACCTTCTTTAACAAGAGCCCGGAAAAGGGTTGGACTTGTCCACCTAGAATGAAAATAGGAATTACCCTCACCGACAACCTCTTGCGTTCTCGCCTTAGTCTAGGACAATTAAGGTATATTAGGCACTTTGGGGTTGTTCCAACCAGTCAGGAACCACCCGATACAAACAAGTTCCTTAAAAACTAGACAAACTTCATAAAACAGTCCGTAGACACGGGGCCGTGCCCAGCCAACACGCCCCCGTGTCCATCGAAAGATTCCTTTCTGATCAGTACGTCAGAATACGGACAAACTGTGTCAGAACTCCACCTACACACGGGGCCGTGTCCACTGAACACGGGGCCGTGTCCAGGTTGCTGTCATTTTCTATAAATGCAGCCAAGAATTCTGCACATTTGGACCAACTTGGGGCAGAGATTTGCAGGAATCTTCTCTCAAACTATCCTAGGTAAGTCTAAAAGAAGGTTCCAACAACCCATCTTGTCCCTTCCTCTTTTAGTAATTTCCTTCTTCTTCATCTTTCTCCAAGAACTACCATTGAAAGTTTGGAATTCCTCCAACTCTATGGTAGGGATAAATGAGTTTTGTTCAAAGAATCTTGGTAAAAACATGTTGTGAAACATGGTTTTAAGTTATAGTAGCCAAAAAGGGCCTACAACATTCAAAAAAATAACTTAAAAATACAAGTTTCCTTGTTCCAAAACTCTGCAGAAAGATGGACACGGGGCCGTGCTCAGTGAGCACGGGGCCGTGTCCGGTTACTGTTTCATTAAATAAACTATTTTTAGTTTATTTTTCGTAGGATGTCGAGTGAAAACAGCGATACATCTTCTGTGCATTCGTCAAACAACCGAAGAGGAAGAAGACCCTCCATTGAAGCTACACTTGTTCACTATGTGATAGCATTAAGGGAGGCTCTCGATGAAATGACTTCAGTAGAGGAGGTCCTTATCGACCGTATTAACGATCTTACGATGGGACTTGAAAGCAGCTTCCAAGAAATTAACCTCTTGCACCAGAGGTTAAATATTCTTGTAGCACCACCAATGGAACCAGTCCTTCCTCAGCAGGATTGGAACCTGGCTCTCGGAATCAACAACCCTACCGGGTGGGAAGACTTTCCGGCGGAACCTCCCATGGTACACCAACAAGAGATCCCGGTGGAAGTTGAAACTCCTCAAACTAATGCCAACGAGCCTTCTTTTCTCCTTCCAAGGGAGATAGAAGAATGGCTCGCCGACATTTGAGGAGAACCGCACTCGGAAGAAGGAGTTCACTAAGGCCTTGTTTAACCAAGATTTAGTATTTCTTGGAAATTTTGCTAAATTAAAATAAAGAAAAGGCTAGGACTCCGTGGTTTGTTATTTCTTTTATCTAGTTTAATTTAGGAGTATGTAAGTTCTCTCTATGATGAAATGAAATGATGGTTTTAATGTTTGGATGGTTTGTAATGAATAAAACACACTCATGGTGGTAAAGGATGAAAAGGGGAACGAGAAAAATGATCCCATGCACAAGAACGAGGCAACCCGACAATTTTCTCCCTTTCAGAAGGTTCAACACGGGCCGTGCCCAACCAACACGGCCCCGTGTCGGACCACCTGCAGAAAACGCCCAGTACAGGTAACTGGACACGGGCCGTGTTCACCCAACACGCCCCCGTGTCCAGACTTCTGTTCCTCTTATTTCAATTTTGTTACTGGCACTTGAACACGGGGCCGTGCCCGGATAACACGGGGCCGTGTTCAGTGCCCCGTAACACAAATTTTCGCTTTTTTAAACACTATTTTACACATCTAATCAACCTAAAAATTTATTTTTGGGACACATTGAGGACAATGTGTAATTTAAGTGTGGGGGGGATGCTAAAACCTTGAATTTTGCAAGTCCTAAATACAAGCCTTACACAAAACTCTATTGGAACCGCTAATCACCCCAAATTTTTTCCAAAAAAAAAAAAAAAAAAAAAAAAAAAAAAAAAATTTTTACTTGTCTAGGTTTAACTCGGGAAATTCAAGCTCTCAAAAAGGTTATATTTTTACAAATTTACAACCGATAGCGTAGTGATAAAAAGAACCAACATAAGAAAATTATGAAAAGGCATGACAAACTTATTTAAAATTTGATTATATATACTCGATCACATAAAAACCCATTCCCACAAAAGTGAGTTTTGAGCCTTTATTGAGCACACAATTTCATATCATTTGACTAAATGCTCATTTTTCGTTTCTTGTGTGAATAGCCGCTTGGTTCTTACGACTCTAGAACTTGCCATGACAATACATTCCCGGTCCTTATCAACTTAAACCCGAGTAAGTAAATGATAGAGGCATTAGGACTAACCCTTTTTCATTTCTACACCATTATTTTTCTTTTTTTTTACCACCTACCCAAAAATCCCCCTAGTTAACCCCTTTGAGCCTAAACCTTTTCGTTTCATCACCCAAAACAAAAACCCTTTCACCCACCAAAACCTTTTTCATTTTTAACCCTTTATTTTAGTAACAAGTTCGGTTCTTCGTAAAAAAAAAAAAAAAAAAAAAAAATATGAAGCAAAAAGAAAATAAACAAACAAAGTAATCAAAAATAACTTTGTTTGAATAAAAGCTTCATCAAAAAAAAAAAAAAAAAAAAAAAGTTGCAAAAATACGAAAACCGACACTTGTTACGCTTTTTAGCCCTTTTTCTACTAACCACTAACCCAACCACCTACCTTTAACCCTAGCCAACCCTTAACCCACAAAGTCCTCTTGATATCTACAAAGGTATAAAAGTTAAAAAGGAGGAGGATTGATTTCTTGGCAAGCCTATGGTAGGAATAAGTTCCATGCCGCTCTCGAGTGATTCACTAAAAATACACTTTCGGCCGAGTGTGAGTGATTTCCCCGTGAGGTATGTGAACTTGTATATAAATAAAATTTTAAAAAAAAGGCATGTTATGCCCAAATAAGTAATTTCTTTTATGAACAGTTCTAAATAAATGATTACGAATAGGAGTGTAAATAAATAAAAATAAAACCCAAAAAGATCTTGGAAATCCCGACACTCTATGACAAGCCCAAAAACCTTCTCTTCTACCTATTCCATTTGGGAGTGTAAGCCAAATGTTAAAGAGTTTTGCTTGAGGACAAGCAAAAGTTCAAGTGTGGGGGTATTTGATGTGTGTAAAATGCAACATATAAATTACATCAAATGAGGCATAAAACTAACCCTTTTTTAGTACTAATATTGGAAAAAGAGTGTTTTTGTCTTCCTTTTGTATTTTCAGGATTAAATGAGCTCAAAAACGCAAAAGAAGCAAAAAGACAGCTAAATCCAACATAAATACAAGAAAAGGAACATTAGTGGATTGCCCGAACCCTCAACGGCACCTTCCAAAGCAAAATAGAGAAAACAGAAGGCTGAACACGCCCCGTGCTCAGCCAGCACGGGGCAGTGCCCAAGAAGCAGCAGAAAAGACAAACCTATAGAAGCTTCTATTGCCCACCACGGGCCGTGCTCAGCGGACACGGGGGCGTGCCGAAAGTACTGCAGGCGCATTAATTGTAATTGCGAATTACAATTAATGAAGAGAGAGAGTGTCAGACGGGCACGGGGCCGTGCCCAGCGAACACGGGGCCGTGCCCAGGCCTCTGTTCAGCCTATAAATAGGAGTGCTTGGTTTCATTGCAACTCATCCCTTGGCACACCACCTCTCTCACACTTCATCCACCACCCACCACCATCACAACACCATCATCCACCACCATCATCCATTGTCCATCATAGAGTGTGTGAGTCGTCTCGGGATCCAAGATTGATCGTAAGAGTTCTTGACAATCAAGGCCATGTTTGCCTAAGTCTCTTACATCACTTGGTGAAGACAAAGTGTCTAGTATAATACTTTTTATTTCTAATCTTTTGCACTTTTTATTTGGTTTTGTATTAATGACTTTAATAACTAGTTACTTATGTTGAAGGTGATCTTTCCTTATCGTTTGTCCGTGGTGTCTTGGCATTATTTTACTGTCTATATAAAATAAAGGATTTTCACCATTCATATCTCCACGGTCTATATGGAGGTATGTTGGCTACCTGGTAGGGGGTTAAGGGAACGGTTTGGTAAAGGTCTTGCCATTGTTCAGCGTTTAGAGGTCCTGCAATGGACCTGTGTCAAATTTAGTAGGACCTCCTTCAATACTTCACGGTATTGGATGGCGGGGGTCCAAACTCTTTGATCCCCTCATAAGTTAACTACTATTAATACTATAACCCGGCTATTTAGGACTGTATCCCTGCTGACTCAGACTACTTAGTCGAGGGTAACGTCACCGCCAAAAGCGGGGCCTACCACAATATTGCATTAATAACTTAATTCATTATCTTCCAATAATCCACCCCTTTAGGATTGTATCCCTGCTGACTCAAACTACTGGGGTGAGGGTAACGTCACCTTCAAAAGAGGGGCCTACTACAATAACTAAGATAATCTCTTAATTATGTGCAAAAGTGCGGAAATAATCAAAGGTTATACTAGATACGAGTCGGAACCAAGTGATTCATCTTGTCTATCTGTTTTTATTTTATTTTTATTTTCAGCATTTTAGTTAGTTTTTATTTTTCTTAGTGTAAAACATTTTTCTAAACTTTTATTTTGGTTAGACGTTGAGGATAAACCGGTATTAAAAGCTCTTGTGTCCTTGGACGACCTCGGTATCTTACCAACGCTATACTACACTCAACGATGGGTGCACTTGCCCATATGTGTGTTTAGTGTTAGTGAAATATCGTGTTTTATAAATTTAAAACTTGGCTAAAATAAGTGTTAAAAAGGGCTTAAAATATACACCTAAAATATACGACACTTTCACGCACATCAACAAAACCTCACTATGTGTTGTGTCAAAAACTATCTTTTGTTATGTGTAAAATAACTTAGAACTATGCTATGTCAAACGTTGTTGAACTTGGAAACTATGTTAAAAACTTGTAATCTTTTGTTGAAAACTATATATCTATGGCATCGTTGTTGGTTCATGTTGTTAATACATTTGGATGCAATGATTACCTTTCTTACGTCACACGCAATACGCTTCCGCTACTAGCAGGGTGTGACAGATTGGTATCAGAGCCAGGTTGTAGTGAACCGGGGAAAAACTTTTATTAAAGTTGGTCTACAATCACCGAAGGGCTCTCATATGAAAACAAAGTCGATAACATTACAAAAGTGATTTCTAAAGTACGACAAAAATGACAAAAGGTTTTCATTGTGTCACTATAACATGAGGATCTATCACGCGGGCTCAATCACTAGTAACGGATATGGATCAATACATGAATAGTCAATAAGGAATAGACTTGAAAACACTAAGGATTACATGTGAAACACAAGAACAAAAACAGCATGAGATTTAGTGATTATATATATAATGTAATTATATATGTGTTGTACGGAATATTTTGCCATGATCAAAAATACCTTCGACTACGAATTCTATTGTTACACTTGACTCACGTGGTGAGAATGATGACCTCGCGTCAATTACGAAGCTTATGGCGGATGTGGTCCCTGAAAGAGACCCTAAAGCATTGATCCCGTGGAAGATGGTTGTTTTCCCTCGGATGGTATATGTCTGGCTTCGGTAGTGGCGATGAGGCGGAGGTGGCGTCCTTAGACAACAACTCTACAATATTGCATTAATAACTTAATTCATTATCTTCCAATAATCCACCCCTTTAGGATTGTATCCCTGCTGACTCAAACTACTGGGGTGAGGGTAACGTCACCTTCAAAAGAGGGGCCTACTACAATAACTAAGATAATCTCTTAATTATGTGCAAAAGTGCGGAAATAATCAAAGGTTATACTAGATACGAGTCGGAACCAAGTGATTCATCTTGTCTATCTGTTTTTATTTTATTTTTATTTTCAGCATTTTAGTTAGTTTTTATTTTTCTTAGTGTAAAACATTTTTCTAAACTTTTATTTTGGTTAGACGTTGAGGATAAACCGGTATTAAAAGCTCTTGTGTCCTTGGACGACCTCGGTATCTTACCAACGCTATACTACACTCAACGATGGGTGCACTTGCCCATATGTGTGTTTAGTGTTAGTGAAATATCGTGTTTTATAAATTTAAAACTTGGCTAAAATAAGTGTTAAAAAGGGCTTAAAATATACACCTAAAATATACGACACTTTCACGCACATCAAGTTTTTTGGCGCCGTTGCCGGGGACACAAGGATTTTAAGAAAGTTAGGAATCAACGGCCTAATCATCTTTTATTTTTTTTAGGATTTTCTTAGTTTTTCAGCTTCTGCAGAGCTCAGCACGGGCCGTGCCCGCTGAACACGCCCACGTGCTCAATCATTGGAACTGGCAATCCTGTTTTACATCAGACAGTAAGCTGAACACGGGGCCGTGTCCACTCAACACGCCCCCGTGCCCAAGTTTCAGTTACTGAAAACAGAACCGTTAGATCCCGACGGTTGGTAATTTCTGACATAAACATGAGTGATAGTAATTATTTTTACTTTCGGCACTCTTATGGTACGTGGTGTCAATTATGTGGTGGCGAACATGAAGAAGTAAAATGCTACTTCCTAAATTATAGGCCCCACTACATGGACCCACGATCTTTTCACAACCTTAAGAGGGGCGAAAGTAAAAATAAGCACTATTTCTCCCTCGAATGCGCCCAGCCAGATATTCTAGGGGAAATGTTCCTTAGCGAATTATTTCAACTAGAAGAGCTAATTCTGAAATGGATAGAAGAGCTTAGGAAGGATTTTATTAATCCGCCCCAAGACGATACCCATGAAGAAATGTTGGAACCGCATTCCGACAACCTCGTTGCTCCCGAAAATACCTTCGTACCTAGCAAAGACTTGGACGATAGTCGTCCCTGTGTCGATTGTGCCGTGAAGGACTCTCCATCGACTTCGTTCGGTGCATACATAGACCTGAGCGATTCGGCATATACCTTCTTTAACAAGAGCCCGGAAAAGGGTTGGACTTGTCCACCTAGAATGAAAATAGGAATTACCCTCACCGACAACCTCTTGCGTTCTCGCCTTAGTCTAGGACAATTAAGGTATATTAGGCACTTTGGGGTTGTTCCAACCAGTCAGGAACCACCCGATACAAACAAGTTCCTTAAAAACTAGACAAACTTCATAAAACAGTCCGTAGACACGGGGCCGTGCCCAGCCAACACGCCCCCGTGTCCATCGAAAGATTCCTTTCTGATCAGTACGTCAGAATACGGACAAACTGTGTCAGAACTCCACCTACACACGGGGCCGTGTCCACTGAACACGGGGCCGTGTCCAGGTTGCTGTCATTTTCTATAAATGCAGCCAAGAATTCTGCACATTTGGACCAACTTGGGGCAGAGATTTGCAGGAATCTTCTCTCAAACTATCCTAGGTAAGTCTAAAAGAAGGTTCCAACAACCCATCTTGTCCCTTCCTCTTTTAGTAATTTCCTTCTTCTTCATCTTTCTCCAAGAACTACCATTGAAAGTTTGGAATTCCTCCAACTCTATGGTAGGGATAAATGAGTTTTGTTCAAAGAATCTTGGTAAAAACATGTTGTGAAACATGGTTTTAAGTTATAGTAGCCAAAAAGGGCCTACAACATTCAAAAAAATAACTTAAAAATACAAGTTTCCTTGTTCCAAAACTCTGCAGAAAGATGGACACGGGGCCGTGCTCAGTGAGCACGGGGCCGTGTCCGGTTACTGTTTCATTAAATAAACTATTTTTAGTTTATTTTTCGTAGGATGTCGAGTGAAAACAGCGATACATCTTCTGTGCATTCGTCAAACAACCGAAGAGGAAGAAGACCCTCCATTGAAGCTACACTTGTTCACTATGTGATAGCATTAAGGGAGGCTCTCGATGAAATGACTTCAGTAGAGGAGGTCCTTATCGACCGTATTAACGATCTTACGATGGGACTTGAAAGCAGCTTCCAAGAAATTAACCTCTTGCACCAGAGGTTAAATATTCTTGTAGCACCACCAATGGAACCAGTCCTTCCTCAGCAGGATTGGAACCTGGCTCTCGGAATCAACAACCCTACCGGGTGGGAAGACTTTCCGGCGGAACCTCCCATGGTACACCAACAAGAGATCCCGGTGGAAGTTGAAACTCCTCAAACTAATGCCAACGAGCCTTCTTTTCTCCTTCCAAGGGAGATAGAAGAATGGCTCGCCGACATTTGAGGAGAACCGCACTCGGAAGAAGGAGTTCACTAAGGCCTTGTTTAACCAAGATTTAGTATTTCTTGGAAATTTTGCTAAATTAAAATAAAGAAAAGGCTAGGACTCCGTGGTTTGTTATTTCTTTTATCTAGTTTAATTTAGGAGTATGTAAGTTCTCTCTATGATGAAATGAAATGATGGTTTTAATGTTTGGATGGTTTGTAATGAATAAAACACACTCATGGTGGTAAAGGATGAAAAGGGGAACGAGAAAAATGATCCCATGCACAAGAACGAGGCAACCCGACAATTTTCTCCCTTTCAGAAGGTTCAACACGGGCCGTGCCCAACCAACACGGCCCCGTGTCGGACCACCTGCAGAAAACGCCCAGTACAGGTAACTGGACACGGGCCGTGTTCACCCAACACGCCCCCGTGTCCAGACTTCTGTTCCTCTTATTTCAATTTTGTTACTGGCACTTGAACACGGGGCCGTGCCCGGATAACACGGGGCCGTGTTCAGTGCCCCGTAACACAAATTTTCGCTTTTTTAAACACTATTTTACACATCTAATCAACCTAAAAATTTATTTTTGGGACACATTGAGGACAATGTGTAATTTAAGTGTGGGGGGGATGCTAAAACCTTGAATTTTGCAAGTCCTAAATACAAGCCTTACACAAAACTCTATTGGAACCGCTAATCACCCCAAATTTTTTCCAAAAAAAAAAAAAAAAAAAAAAAAAAAAAAAAATTTTTACTTGTCTAGGTTTAACTCGGGAAATTCAAGCTCTCAAAAAGGTTATATTTTTACAAATTTACAACCGATAGCGTAGTGATAAAAAGAACCAACATAAGAAAATTATGAAAAGGCATGACAAACTTATTTAAAATTTGATTATATATACTCGATCACATAAAAACCCATTCCCACAAAAGTGAGTTTTGAGCCTTTATTGAGCACACAATTTCATATCATTTGACTAAATGCTCATTTTTCGTTTCTTGTGTGAATAGCCGCTTGGTTCTTACGACTCTAGAACTTGCCATGACAATACATTCCCGGTCCTTATCAACTTAAACCCGAGTAAGTAAATGATAGAGGCATTAGGACTAACCCTTTTTCATTTCTACACCATTATTTTTCTTTTTTTTTACCACCTACCCAAAAATCCCCCTAGTTAACCCCTTTGAGCCTAAACCTTTTCGTTTCATCACCCAAAACAAAAACCCTTTCACCCACCAAAACCTTTTTCATTTTTAACCCTTTATTTTAGTAACAAGTTCGGTTCTTCGTAAAAAAAAAAAAAAAAAAAAAAATATGAAGCAAAAAGAAAATAAACAAACAAAGTAATCAAAAATAACTTTGTTTGAATAAAAGCTTCATCAAAAAAAAAAAAAAAAAAAAAAAAGTTGCAAAAATACGAAAACCGACACTTGTTACGCTTTTTAGCCCTTTTTCTACTAACCACTAACCCAACCACCTACCTTTAACCCTAGCCAACCCTTAACCCACAAAGTCCTCTTGATATCTACAAAGGTATAAAAGTTAAAAAGGAGGATGATTGATTTCTTGGCAAGCCTATGGTAGGAATAAGTTCCATGCCGCTCTCGAGTGATTCACTAAAAATACACTTTCGGCCGAGTGTGAGTGATTTCCCCGTGAGGTATGTGAACTTGTATATAAATAAAATTTTAAAAAAAAGGCATGTTATGCCCAAATAAGTAATTTCTTTTATGAACAGTTCTAAATAAATGATTACGAATAGGAGTGTAAATAAATAAAAATAAAACCCAAAAAGATCTTGGAAATCCCGACACTCTATGACAAGCCCAAAAACCTTCTCTTCTACCTATTCCATTTGGGAGTGTAAGCCAAATGTTAAAGAGTTTTGCTTGAGGACAAGCAAAAGTTCAAGTGTGGGGGTATTTGATGTGTGTAAAATGCAACATATAAATTACATCAAATGAGGCATAAAACTAACCCTTTTTTAGTACTAATATTGGAAAAAGAGTGTTTTTGTCTTCCTTTTGTATTTTCAGGATTAAATGAGCTCAAAAACGCAAAAGAAGCAAAAAGACAGCTAAATCCAACATAAATACAAGAAAAGGAACATTAGTGGATTGCCCGAACCCTCAACGGCACCTTCCAAAGCAAAATAGAGAAAACAGAAGGCTGAACACGCCCCGTGCTCAGCCAGCACGGGGCAGTGCCCAAGAAGCAGCAGAAAAGACAAACCTATAGAAGCTTCTATTGCCCACCACGGGCCGTGCTCAGCGGACACGGGGGCGTGCCGAAAGTACTGCAGGCGCATTAATTGTAATTGCGAATTACAATTAATGAAGAGAGAGAGTGTCAGACGGGCACGGGGCCGTGCCCAGCGAACACGGGGCCGTGCCCAGGCCTCTGTTCAGCCTATAAATAGGAGTGCTTGGTTTCATTGCAACTCATCCCTTGGCACACCACCTCTCTCACACTTCATCCACCACCCACCACCATCACAACACCATCATCCACCACCATCATCCATTGTCCATCATAGAGTGTGTGAGTCGTCTCGGGATCCAAGATTGATCGTAAGAGTTCTTGACAATCAAGGCCATGTTTGCCTAAGTCTCTTACATCACTTGGTGAAGACAAAGTGTCTAGTATAATACTTTTTATTTCTAATCTTTTGCACTTTTTATTTGGTTTTGTATTAATGACTTTAATAACTAGTTACTTATGTTGAAGGTGATCTTTCCTTATCGTTTGTCCGTGGTGTCTTGGCATTATTTTACTGTCTATATAAAATAAAGGATTTTCACCATTCATATCTCCACGGTCTATATGGAGGTATGTTGGCTACCTGGTAGGGGGTTAAGGGAACGGTTTGGTAAAGGTCTTGCCATTGTTCAGCGTTTAGAGGTCCTGCAATGGACCTGTGTCAAATTTAGTAGGACCTCCTTCAATACTTCACGGTATTGGATGGCGGGGGTCCAAACTCTTTGATCCCCTCATAAGTTAACTACTATTAATACTATAACCCGGCTATTTAGGACTGTATCCCTGCTGACTCAGACTACTTAGTCGAGGGTAACGTCACCGCCAAAAGCGGGGCCTACCACAATATTGCATTAATAACTTAATTCATTATCTTCCAATAATCCACCCCTTTAGGATTGTATCCCTGCTGACTCAAACTACTGGGGTGAGGGTAACGTCACCTTCAAAAGAGGGGCCTACTACAATAACTAAGATAATCTCTTAATTATGTGCAAAAGTGCGGAAATAATCAAAGGTTATACTAGATACGAGTCGGAACCAAGTGATTCATCTTGTCTATCTGTTTTTATTTTATTTTTATTTTCAGCATTTTAGTTAGTTTTTATTTTTCTTAGTGTAAAACATTTTTCTAAACTTTTATTTTGGTTAGACGTTGAGGATAAACCGGTATTAAAAGCTCTTGTGTCCTTGGACGACCTCGGTATCTTACCAACGCTATACTACACTCAACGATGGGTGCACTTGCCCATATGTGTGTTTAGTGTTAGTGAAATATCGTGTTTTATAAATTTAAAACTTGGCTAAAATAAGTGTTAAAAAGGGCTTAAAATATACACCTAAAATATACGACACTTTCACGCACATCAACAAAACCTCACTATGTGTTGTGTCAAAAACTATCTTTTGTTATGTGTAAAATAACTTAGAACTATGCTATGTCAAACGTTGTTGAACTTGGAAACTATGTTAAAAACTTGTAATCTTTTGTTGAAAACTATATATCTATGGCATCGTTGTTGGTTCATGTTGTTAATACATTTGGATGCAATGATTACCTTTCTTACGTCACACGCAATACGCTTCCGCTACTAGCAGGGTGTGACAGATTGGTATCAGAGCCAGGTTGTAGTGAACCGGGGAAAAACTTTTATTAAAGTTGGTCTACAATCACCGAAGGGCTCTCATATGAAAACAAAGTCGATAACATTACAAAAGTGATTTCTAAAGTACGACAAAAATGACAAAAGGTTTTCATTGTGTCACTATAACATGAGGATCTATCACGCGGGCTCAATCACTAGTAACGGATATGGATCAATACATGAATAGTCAATAAGGAATAGACTTGAAAACACTAAGGATTACATGTGAAACACAAGAACAAAAACAGCATGAGATTTAGTGATTATATATATAATGTAATTATATATGTGTTGTACGGAATATTTTGCCATGATCAAAAATACCTTCGACTACGAATTCTATTGTTACACTTGACTCACGTGGTGAGAATGATGACCTCGCGTCAATTACGAAGCTTATGGCGGATGTGGTCCCTGAAAGAGACCCTAAAGCATTGATCCCGTGGAAGATGGTTGTTTTCCCTCGGATGGTATATGTCTGGCTTCGGTAGTGGCGATGAGGCGGAGGTGGCGTCCTTAGACAACAACTCTACTAGTGGGAAGAGGTCCCTGAGATTCATAAAGGTCATGATTGATTACATTCTTGTTAAGGCAAAGAAGATGAAGTACTCATCTTAAAGGTGCCCCTCCAGTTATTATTGTTACGGATTCTTTTTATTCCTATTTCGGCAAACATTGTGCCCTTTCACGAATAATGACAACGGGCGTTAGCATGTGGACCATCACGAAGGTCCCTTTGGTGTTGAAAGTATATAGATAATAGTGTCCTCTCTTTGACTGATCGACTGCTTGAACGAGAGAATGCTAGGGTGACCATACAAGACAATTTATTATTACGGGGGCCCACGTAATAACAACTTGTAGTGTATGGGAATCCTGGTGAGCTCTACGGGTCAAGCTAATGATCACTAGCCATAAGAAATTCCTAAGTTGTTCAAGTTTCTATCTAGTGGAACACTAACCGGAAAGGTTACTATAACACTCTACGATACAAGAAAACTACACGTATTGTTTGCACTTAACATTCAATCTATAACACGAGTCGTTTGAGACTAGTCATCAAAAGCAAACAAAATTCGTTAGCCACTCATGGAGGAGTTTTCCTCAACATTCTCGAAATTCTTGTACATGGGCTGGTTCTTTGGCGTCTATGACACCTTACCTTATTTTAGTTATCGGAGATGATTACATTAAACTCTGTCGTTTGATATTTGTCTTATTCCAAGGGATGCTATGGCATGAGCCATGCTACAACCCCTTCATTGTATTATTCGACATCTATGGAAATTATAACAATTTTGTCGAAGCTCGTGGAGCTCAAGGAGTATCAACGTATTCGTCACACGGGCTAGTGCAACGAAGGATTTTTCCTACTTTGGAAGATCGAGATCCAGGAAGTATGGAATACACGTTGTAAAAAAAAAAATTTGGAGACGACCGTTTGGTTTCTCCTCCTCAACGAATTACTTCTTTTCCCATTTAGGAATATGACTAATACACTCAAGAGGTACTATGCATTTTGGAATGCGTTTATTCATGAATATCATTGTTCAAACATACCTGAGCAATGTTGTCTTGAGGTTTCCATGACCAATCACATTCTTAATTCTTAGGCGTATGGTAGGCTATATCTGTCCAAATAAAAGCCTAGACCCCATGATACTATGTATCGGAAACAACATGGCGTCGACAAGAAAATCTACGCCTAGAATAGGGCCAGTTGATCAGCACCCTACTATTAAAGTTGAACTCAAGTTTTTATGGAGCGACATGAGGTTGCGGAAATTGCACAACATAAGGTTGCTGAGTCGACACTAGTAATGGTACTGATGGTACCGGTAGTTCAAGTGGTTCAAATTCCGATGGGACGAGAATGAGTAGCAATGCCACACTTGGAGATGCAATCACACCAGATTTTAATTCTAAGGCATCTCCGGATTACAAGTGGCGAGACCTCATCGATACGAGAGGTGCGGTAAGTTATGTCCGCTAAATAAAGAAAATGGAGTCAGTTAACTGTGCTAGCAATGGTGCTAATAAGTAAACGATTTGGTGAATGAATAGTCATCTGTTGAGGGAGACGTTAACTTGATGGAATCTCCAAGTACAAACTATAGAGTACGACAGCAAAGAGGATGTCGTTGGAAGAACTCCAGGATCTTACACGAGAGGAGTATTACTAGCTAGTGGGAGAATTCCAAGTTTAGGAACCGAGCTCTAGAACTCGATTATGATTAGAACCAATGTTGTTCGTTACCCCCGACGCCTCCACAATCTCTCAAGGATTGTTGCATACTGGATAACACTCGAATTCAAATGCACTGAGCGCTACATTTGGGGTTTAGCCCTGAGATACAAAGCTGACATCAAGAAGCACGCTAATAACTTGTCAAAATTCTGAATGAGATAAGTAAAACTTTCACCATGAGGGCACTTGCAAAAGTGCCAAGAGTAGTAGTGTGGTGAGACTGGGCACAAAACGGAAACTAATGAGTTAGTTATATTCAAGAAAGAACAAGGAGGTTTTAACTGTGGCAAAGAGATCACTACGAGGATGGATATCTGGGGACGAATCAAGCAAGTGAATTAGTGAGTGTATGGGTAGAACTAGGAATACTTCACAAAATCCCAATGTTGCCATGGGTATGGTTTACCCTACAACCAGCATGTATCAATTCTTTGGATACCAACATCAGCTTAACTTAGTGTCTCTAGACATTAAGCCTATACACGAATTAGAGTTATGTAGGTTAAACATGTCTTGCTCTATCAAGTTAGATAATGAAGGAATTAGCGGAGTCATGTGAAGTCATTAAGGGTCGCCGATACGTTCCTATCAACCGAACCGTTGCATCCGTGTTGTCTAATATCGGTGTCGGTATTAGCTTCATCCCCATAAAATTTAAAGTATGCTTGGCCGAGTCAAGTAAACTAGACGTCTTCTCATTCCATAGGATTGGCCAATGGTAAATTAGTCAAGTCAGGAAAGACATCAAAGGATGCACACTCGAACTTGGAGCACGGAAATTCAGTAACGACCTTTCACTCATTCAATTAGGTTGTTACGACTTAACTTTTGGCATAGACTGGTTGGCCGACAACCTAGCAGAAGTAGTTGCTTCGAGAAAACTATCCTCTTTCCCCCCTGTTTGACGAGAGAACCTCTTTTGGTGCACGGAGAGAAACACGGTACACGGTTGCTGATCAACAACTGTATGAAGGCTCGGAGGAGTCAGAGAGCAGGATGCATCGCCTCTCTTGCCCATGTGGTCGACAAGAAGGCCGAGTAGGTGGAGGACATCCCTGTGGTAAGGGAATACCCTGAAGTCTTTCCAGAAGACTTGCCGGGACTACCCGCGCAGCGACAAGTCGAACTCAGTATCGATCATGTGCCAGGAGCTACACCGGTGGAGAAAGCTTCATATAGACTCGCACCCTTGGAAATACAGGAATTATTTACTCAGCTTCAGGAATTGTTTGACAAAGGATTCAATAGACCGAGTTTCTCACCTTGGGGAGCTCCGGTGCCATTTGTCAAGAAGAAAGACGGAACCTTTCGGATGTGTATGGATTACCGAGAATGGAACAAGTTAACCTCAAAGAACCGGTATCCTTTACCAAGGATCGACGACTTGTTCGATCAGTTACAAGGTTCTAACTTTTATTACAAAATCGATCTACGATCCGAATATCACCAGCTGAGAATTCAATAGGAAAGCATTCCTATGACATCGTTCAGGACTAGTTATGGGCATTACGAGTTCCTTGTTATGCCCTTTGGCTTAACAAAGGCAACCGCCATGTTCATGGATTTAATGAACAGAGTATGTAAGCCATATCTCAACAAGTTCGTGATCGTATTCATTGATGACATTTTAATATACTCACGAACCGAGGCAGAACACGAACAACACTTGAGAACTATTTTGGAGTTGCTTAGGAAAGAACAATTGTATGCCAAGTTCTCAAAATGCGAATTTTGGATTCGCGAAGTACAATTTCTCGGTCATGTGGTGAACGAGAACGGAATACATGTTGATCCAGCTAAGATGGAGGCCATAAAGAACTGGAACACTCCAAAGACCTCAACGGAAGTAAGATAATTTCTGGGTTTAGCGGGATACCATCGAAGATTCATTGAGAATTTTTCTAAAATTTCTCAACCGCTGGCCTCACTCACTCAAAATGATAGAAAGTTCGATTGGGGTGAAAAACAAGGAATGGCATTCCAAACGCGCAAAGATAAACTATGTCAAGAGCCAATCTTATCACTCACGGACGGTACCGATGACTTCGTGGTGTATTGTGATGCATCGCGTCAAGGCTTGGGTTGCGTGTTAATGCAACGTGAAAAAGTCATTGCGTACGTGTCGCGGCAGTTAAAAGTTCATGAAAAGAACTATACCACTCATGACCTGGAATTGGGTGCAGTGGTATTCGCTTTAAAATTTTGGTGCCATTATCTTTATGGTGCTAAGCGTACCATATTCACAGACCATAAAAGTCTTCAACATTAAACATGCGCCAACGGCGAGGGGTAGAATTGTTGAATGACTACGACGGTGAAATCAAGTACCATCCGGGCAAAGCAAATGTTGTGGAGGATGCTTTGAGACGGAAAGAGCGGGTCAAAACTTTACGAGTACGAGCTTTAGAGTTAACCATTTAGACGAACTTCACTACTCGTGTGCATGATGCACAACTAAAAGCTCTAAAGCCAGAGAACATTCAAGCAGAATCCTTGCGAGGATTAGAGAAACAATTGGAAGAGAACAAAGATGGCACATGGTATTTCATGGGAAGAATCTAGATTCCTTACTTTGGCGGATTGCGAGACTTAGTACTGGATGAGTCACACACAAGTCAAAATATTCAATACATCCAGGATCTGATAAGATGTATCAGGATGTAAAGGAATATTACTAGTGACCTAATCTCAAAGGAGATATTGCGACCTACGTTTGGGAAATGCCTAATTTGTGCAAAGGTCAAGGCCGAGTATCAAATGCCATCTGGACTATTACAACAACCCGAGATTCCCGTTTGGAAGTGGGAACATATATCAATGGATTTCATTACAGAACTCCCACAGACCTCTTGAGGTCATGACATGATTTGGGTTATCGTTGATCGATTAACCAAGTCAGCTCACTTCTTGCCAATTCGCGAGAAAGACAGTACAGAGAAGTTGACTGAGCTTATCTCAAGGATATAATAGCACGTCATGGAGTGCCTATTTCAATAACCTCGGATCGCGATGGTCGCTTTGTGTCAAGGATTTGGCAATCCTTTCAAGAATCGCTTGGATCTCGTCTGGATCTGAGCACATCGTTTCATCCGCAAACCGATGGACAAAGCGAGCGAACCATCCAAATGTTGGAAGACATGCTTCGTGCCTGTGTGATGGATTTGGGCGGAAACTGGGATACTCATTTACCTCTGGTAGAGTTTTCCTATAACAACAGTTATCACACAAGCATCAAGGCCGCCCCATAAGAAGCACTAAACGGACGGAAGTGACGATCACCGCTGTGTTGGGCGGAAGTCGGAGACAAACAACTCATTGGCCCTGAATTAGTCCAAGAGACTACTGACAAGATAGCAAAGATACGAGACCGTATCAAAGCGGCTCGTGACAGACAAAAGAGCTACGCGGACCAAAGACGTAAACCATTATCCTTCGAGGTCGGAGACAAAGCCTTACTGAAAGTCTCACCTTGGAAAGGCGTAGCTAGATTCGGGAAGCGCGGGAAGCTAAACCCGAGATACATTGGGCCATTTGAAATTTTAGAAAAGATCGGTACCGTCGCATACAAGTTGAAGCTGCCAGAAGAACTCAGTAACGTACATGACACATTTCATGTGTCGAACCTCAGGAAAAGTCTGACAGTTGATACAGTTATCATTCCAGCGGATGAAATTCATGTAGACGACACGCTCCAGTTTACCGAAGAACCCATAGAGGTTATGGACCGGAAGGTCCACAAGACAAGGAGAAGTAATATCGAACTAATCAAGGTCCGCTGGAATTCACGTCACGGACCCGAGTACACATGGGAACGTGAAGATCAGATTAAGGCAAAGTATCCCCATCTGTTTAAGAAGACCCCTGCAAAGGGTGGCTCAACTTGAATTTCGGGACGAAATTCTTTTTAACAGGGGGAGAATGTGACAACTGGCAAATAACTGGTATTTCCGTACAATCTAATCACTATTTATATTTCTTAACCTCATGCATTTAGCGTAATTTAATTACGTAATTGTGTCGTATACTGAATAACAGCGTTAGGACAAGAAAACAAAGCTAAAACATATGTTAGCTTTCGTCGTATGGCGAAACCAAACAAACAATGTCCTAGAGGTGTGGGTAGAAAGTGCTGCGTGCACTATTCACGGTTACACTATTTCATGCCAGCAAACCGTGAAACTAGACCAAAACACTGAAAAACGACACTCGGATAACATAACTGAGTCCATTTATATGAGAAAACATTATTGTGAAAACATGTCTTGCAAAGAAACAAGACTTTCCGGTATAACGCCCTAATCTCAAAAATGTCCGTTTCGGCTTAAAATATGGTATTTTTAATGCGTCCGATCTTAAAACAAAGCATTTCCGGGACTTCGGAATATTGTCAACTGATGAAAAATATACTAAAACAATAAGATGATATCAACGGAATGTTCATAATCACAAGTTCCGGCGTTACATCACTGTGTGCTAAAATAATTCGTTAGCTCACCGACGAACTAGTAGGCGACATTTTTGGTCATGAAACAAGCAAACGAAGAATCTAGCGAGCTAGTTAAACTAAATTTGGGACTCGGAATCACTTCATACAACCTTCGGATGCAAGAAACCAACTTACGGAAAATCCTTGTCGGTACGACATAAAAGCATCGTAGATGAACCGGCGCTTAACCGGGAACCGTCTAAACCAGTTAAACACTATTTTAACTAGTCTAGTGAACTAGTTAATGATAAATAAAGTCCCAATCCCTATTTACCCTACTAATGATGTACTTAAATCCCTAATCACTATAATTAGTTTAATGACCAAAATATCTAATTCTTTTAACAATTTTAACCTTATCTTTTATAAAAATGTTTCATATTACCCCCCCCCCCCTCATATGGGACGAAAACTAGGTGGGTCCCACCCACCATGTTCTTGTTGAAAATGAGAAGATTTGAGTATGGTAAGTGTTGAATTTGTTGTTGAAAAATCATTATAACACCATACCTTAGCAATATATCAACACTTTATCTTTATCATTATCTCATATCTCAAAACTTGAAAAGAAAACCCTCCTTTTACCTTCATTTTCGGCAGCCACAACATCACCCAATATCACCTTCTTATTCACTTCTAAAACACTCCATTTTCACATAATCTAAACCCTACAAGACCATAAACACATGGCTTATACATGAAGAAGCATTAGGAGCTTTCTTTGGAGCTTATCTTTCTTCTAATCTTCTTATTTAGCTTGTGCACTTTGTGAGTCTTCTAAACACAATTTTTATGCTTCTTATTACTAGTTAATCATAAAAGTACAAGTTGATTATCTTGAAGTTAAAGTTAAAAATAATCAAAAACCCTAAACATAAAGCTAATAAACACTAAATATGAATATATTATGTGTTGATTTATGTTGTTTAGTGTTAATATGTTCATGTGGTCTTGTTGATTATGTAAATTTTGTTGTGATTAGTAGCTTAAAGTGTATGATTATGATGATCTTGTTGTTAGTTTTATGTAGTATTTTATATTTGTGTTCATATTATTATGATGAACATAAATATGTGATTTAAACATAGTTATGTTTAAATCAAGAAAGATCATCAACTTCAAAGATTATGAGCATTTATATATAAACTTGATTTAGTGATTCTTGAAAGATTAAACCAAGAATAATCATGTGAAAGGCTTTTAACAACACTAATGAACTTGGGTTTTGACATAAATAAGTTTATGTGATATTACTTATCAAAAGTGTTATGTAAAAGTCTTGAGAATTTCTATATAAAGATGTGTGAATCTTTAAAAGTGAAAAACAATTTACAATCAAGTTTATATAGGTAAATAACTTAATAAATGGTTAACTTGGAAGACTTGAAAGTTTAAGCAAAATAGTGCTCATGAGAATCTTTGAAGGAATAAGTATGATTAGTGATGTAAACATAAGCTTAGTGATGTTTGGAAATTGATTATTGATTTAAACGTGTTTCTGTAACGTGGGAAATGTCATAGTTTAGGGGAAACTATGGCGAATTTTTCTAAAAATCTAATCGCGATTAAAGATGGGATTAAAGGGTGATTAACAAGGTTAAACGCGATTAGTGGTCTTGAATGTCATAATGGAAACTTTGATGAGAATATTTAAGGTTTAAATATTCGAGAAGTTCTTATGAACTTAAATTTATATTTTTACTAAAATAAATGGGTAAAAATATTACAATATGTAAATATAATTTTTGGTAAGAAAAATTATATATATTTTTGGAAACTTGCTAAGTGCATGTGATTGTGTGCTATATATGTGTATGTATTAGATACCTATAAGGTGATCAAAATAAATATACATACATGTTCCTACATGGTCCAAGAAATGCTAGTAAAATCGGACAATTAAATAAAATGGCCGAAATGGAAATACATAACACTTGATGACGACAATTTGGGCGTATCGACATCGTAAACAAGTTACTACAATGTCGAGTCTAAAAATAACATATTTTTAGACACTAAAGCGAACGCATAACTAAGTGGTCAAAAACAAGAATCCGGAAAGTCGAAAACTATAAAAATTACCAAGTATTTTTCATGTGAAAAACGAACTTATTAAGTTACACGCTTGGTGAATTTTTGGTAAAAATTGCAAGAGTATATTTAATGGACTCACTAGAAAACTAGGGCTAGGCCCAATAACAAGAAAACTAGGGCTGGGCCCAATAACAAGAAAACTAGGGCTGGGCCCAATAACAAGAAAACTAGGGCTGGGCCCAATAACAAGAAAACTAGGGCTAGGCCCAATAACAAGAAAACTAGGGCTAGGCCCAATAATAATGATGACAAGCGAAAGAATTCAAGATGAACAACTTGTACGAGGTCCGAAAGACCAAGTGTCTAACGAGATTAGTACACATGTAGGTTATTGACACGTTCGGACGCTTACTTTGATATCATATTTCACGGAACGCAAACTTGTGAGTTCATGTCCCTCCTTTCACTATTTTCAATGTTTTGTTTTCAAAAACATCGAGGGGAAATACATGCTAAAACTATTGGTATGTTAGTTACGGAGTAGGAGGCATGATCAATGTGCATAAGTAGGGAATCTACATTATTAACCATTAATCATGTAGTGACCAAGGTGCAAAAGGTATAGATCTATTGGGCTTGAGGCACGCCCCACTCCTAGTTGTTAACCGTGGAGTGCTTTTGTGATCCCAATGTGGACAAAGTGTTCTCGGTTTGGTTATTTTGCTTATGGCGCATTATGTCAGGGGGCTCGCTACCCACTGATAGATCTTTAACAGACTCCATGATTTTAATCAGAACATACCATGATTACAAGATAACAAGTACTAGATTTCATATGATATCAAATACTGCATGAACTCGCTCAACTTTTTGTTGACTTTTTAAAACTACATGTATTTCAGGAAACAGGTCTTGAGCCGGTGATTCACTATGGGATTCGGGAAAACAAATGACAACGATGGCCACTTTTGGGAGGGTTTGCCTTTTATATCCCAACTTCGTATGGGTATATAGGGGATAAAACCTCACTATGTGTTGTGTCAAAAACTATCTTTTGTTATGTGTAAAATAACTTAGAACTATGCTATGTCAAACGTTGTTGAACTTGGAAACTATGTTAAAAACTTATAATCTTTTGTTGAAAACTATATATCTATGGCATCGTTGTTGGTTCATGTTGTTAATACATTTGGATGCAATGATTACCTTTCTTACGTCACACGCAATACGCTTCCGCTACTAGCAGGGTGTGACAGATCCTTCCACTACCCGCTGCATATTTTAAGGATCACATTTCCTGGATACACAGAAGGATCACTGATCTATAAGGATTGGAAATCAGCCCTAGGCCCCTAACAATTGCCCCCAATATGGCGGTTGTGAATTTGGGTCACAACTGGTATATATTCATTTAAATTCAAATTTAGCCGTTGTGGTAGACGATGGGACTCACTCAGGCTATGAACCATAGCGACTTATAGGGAATAGATAACCTCCATCCTTTTAAAATCCAGAGATCAATTATCATAAATCCTCCATCCGTTCTCTCATCCAGGTAACTCTCTCTCCTTTTCTCTTCTCTTTTCTAAAAACCTAAAAATTCTGGAAAAGATGCATACTCGTTCCTCACCAAAATCTGGTTCCAAAAAATCTGATGATTCACCCAAATCATAGAACCTTTTGAAGGACCCATCCATTGAGATCTGTAAGTTCACAGATCCAGAATTTCAAAGCTTGAAATCCTGCTTTCCACCGTAAACTGTTTTCTGACCCTTCGATCCATCTGCACGAAGCGACGGCGTCTCGGAGACTTGGATTTGTTTCCACGCACTCCCTTTTCTCCTAGGGTTTTCATACCCTTTTCCTCCTTTAATCCATAGCTTCTTCAAACAATACTGGCATTAGCTTTAGTCAAGTGATGCCGATGCTCTGGAGAGCTCTATTTACCATCGAAGAAGTCATCAGACAAGAGGGATTGCAGTTCAACGTCCCTGAGTTGGCTTATTTGTATACCCTGGTTACTCATGGTTCTAACCGATTTTTGTTCAAATCCAAGCCCCACCAGCCAACCCCTGTTTTAAAAACCACCAAAAACGATTCTTCTTGGAAGAATTAGTTTTTCTTCGCTAAGAGAGACTCTTTGCCGGAGGGAGACACCATGCCTGTTAGGTGGATCTCAAAGGGTAGGAGATAGGGTTTTTGTTTGTCGGTTGTTTATATTTTGACCATCAATTGATTTTGCTTTCTTTTTTCAGTGAAAAACTTCGCGAATCTTGCTGAGCTGCTGGGAACTGCTGAACGAGCCAAAGCTTTTTTGAATGTCGACCCTATCGAGAGGACATTTAAGATAAGGATCCAGGATCCTACAGAGGACGACCAAACATCTTTAGCCCACATCACGTCAAGTAAGAATTTTATAAAATGCAATATGTTAATAGATATCAAAATTTAGGATAGATACTTATCTTTTTTATATTTGATGATTAGGCATTCAGAAATCCACTACCAAATTTTCTGCTGTTGCCCTTGATGATATCAATAGCATGATTATCTCCAAACCAACCAAAAAGACCGTCCCTGTTGCTGAGCCTCGCCAAGTTACCACCAGAGCTAAGTCTGGATCAAAGAAGAGGAAGACCTCTGAACCAGACAGCGACCTTCTCGACATCGAGAAAAGGCTCCATGATGCTTTGACGGAGGTAAGGATCCTTGAACCTGTTATTGTGTTTTACCTGTTTGTAAGGATCCTATATCCTGAACCTTGTTTGTTGTTTTGCAGGAATTCAGCCGCCTGAAGGTCCATCATGAGAAAAGAATTGCTGAATACGAAGAGACTCTGACTGGGATACACTCCGCCGCTGCCGCCAAGGACAAGACCATCACAAAGTTGGAGAAAGACAAACGAGACTTGGAGGAGCAGTTGCTACATTCCGAGGTGGGGATTCATGAGGCTGCTATGAACGACACCGACGAAGCCAAGGTTTGTGCTGCCCGGGCTATCCTCCAGGCTCGAATCAAGATGGCTCAGGAAGTAATGGACCCTAGCTTTGACCGGTCAACCTGGGAGGTAGCTTCTTGGGAGATGGCGCAGAAGAACCTGGGCGGTGATGAGGAGCTTGAGCAGGCAGCTATGGATGCAGGTGAAGCGAGGACTAGTGGAGTGCTGAAGGATGCTGGTGAGAAGATGGATGGCAGTGCCGGAGGTGATGGCATGGCAGTGGGCAATTAAGGATAATGTAGATGAGGCCTGATCCCACTTTTTTAATTTTCATGTTATGGTGCTTTAATTTGAACAATTTGGGGTTGTAATTTTGAACAATAGTTTTCTAGGTTTAAGGATCACTGATCCTTTAGACAATAGGTAGGATAACAAAGGTGGAGGGATCCTCTGTTTGGGGGATGAAGCCTTTGTTATCCTGCTTCTTTATTTCTCCACACAAACATTAACAATTTACTGAACTTAATCTGGCCTTGGTGGATGGCCCACGTTTTGCTGGTGAAATCCAGGCCAGAAACTTTTGATAAATTAATAATATTAGATTTTTAACTATATGTTGTGACCATTATATTGCTTTACTTGGTTGTATATTCATCATGTTTAAAAACATATATTTAGTTTGTATGAAACGTATGTTAGGTAAAATTTGAAGGATCATAAATCCTTTAACAATAAAGGTTAAAGGTTGAATCTTGCAATAAACAAAATTAGTTAAAGAGAAAACATACTAGAGAATCCAAGTTAGGATTACTTAACACAAGATGTTACCAAACTATTAAGAGTTATATGAGAAAGCGCAAATACTTGAGATCTTCGTGAAATATAGTAAGGTATATATATATATATTTAAAGACAAAAATAAGAAAAATGTATGTCGGAAGTCGATTTCAACGTGTACGTTTGTCGGTTGCGTTAAAATCACGTAAAATATGTCGTTTGTCGTTTTAAACCCGTTTTTCGATCCGATTTCGACTGCGGACAATAAAATTTGATCACGAAGCTAAATATATTGTAATATTTCAGTTTTTTAGGTAATACGCGTGTCTGGTGCTTTCGTTTCGTTGCCGGTGCGTTCCTGCAGTCACGTTTTTCGTTCACGTATGCGTTTGTGACGTATGAAGGCACGATAAATTCGCAAAACTAAATTTATATGTATAAAATATACGTATAAAATTCGTATTTTTCGGCGTTGTCAGTATTTTGCTCAGTTTCAGTTCGTTATCGTTTAACATTCAACGGTTTTTCCGTAAACCACCATTCGCGCACTGTAAAGCCGGTTACCCGCTCCTAGACACTCCTAAGGTCTATTTAAATTAATTTGCGTCTTAAACTATACTTACAATCGTCCTAATGTTCGTTTTGCGCGTAATTAAGAGCCGTAAATTACCGGTTGTCACATTCTTTTTCCATGAACCCTCATTCTTACTTGCCTTAAGAACCAGACACTTCGTTCGTGGTATGACTTGGAAAAAACCGGCTAGAACCATGGGTTCTTAGATTATAGAAGGAGGCTAAGTCAAGGGCTTGAACCTCAACACCATGGTTTTCAATGAGTTTACACAGGACTGAAAAAATCCTCCACGTCTCCGACATGATCTGAGTGTAGCTCAGACCAGTGAGAGTTAAAAACTCAGTAACCAGAGGAGGATAGGGGTATTTGAAACCGATGGTGAAAGAGAAGGCTAAGAAACAGATCCAGACGAGGGAAATAAAATTAGAGTTCACATTGCGATCGTACGGGCGAAAAATAACAGATTTTGGAAAAACATTTGAAGATTGAAGCTGGGAAGTTTTTAAATCAGAAAATGTGCATGTTTCGATCTCAGTTCTTTTAAAAGGTTTTGAGTCGTGAAATCTTCGCTCACACTTTTTATGTTTAACGATGAAGAACGGGTTCTTTTTGCTGCCGTGAAAATCGCTAAGCATAAAGAAAAATGAGAAAAGACAGAAGAAGAAATTTGAAAGAGAAGATAAAAGGTTACCTTGGATCTCTAGAGGGGATGATGATATAAATTCGAATGGGAAGAGTTAATGAGATAATATAGGTGATAACCAAACGACCGCATGTTAAGCCTTGAAAGTTGCACCACATCTAATTCGTCTGCATGCACTTGAAACCACTCGAGTTTGTTTGAAAAATAGGCCATCTAGGATATAGCTTCTCCAGTTGTCCTGTTTTTGGGGACAATTGTCATGGGTGACTATTTCGTCCAATATTATGGACAAATACTGACGATCCGAGATATTTAATAGGTTTGATATCCTGAACCTAGTTCCTATATTTAACAAACCCATATTTGCACGTGTTGTTAAACTTGTACAAGAAGGAACGAATACGACCAAGTCAAGCCAATGACTCACACTTTCTGTTGAATATGTGACCGTTGGCTTTATGGAACGAGTCTACAACGTTCACTAGGGGAATATCTCAAGTATCCCCAGGATATCAGATTGTTAGTTGTTATCTTATCACTATAAATAAGAGGCAAGTTGATCGATCTAGGTGTTACACACTCTGCTTACACTTTACATTGGGATACTCACTTGTTCTCTTTTGCATCTTACTCGCTCACGCTTACACTAGCATTGGAAATCAATGTATAATTGATCAGCATTGTTCTCGAGTTGTACTCTTTTATTGAAATAATATTGATTGTGTTAGACAACTCTTAGTCGTCTCTAGAGGTTTTGTGTCGACGATCTAGATTTATGAAGGTTTTCCTCGTAACATCGTGTGTTCTTTGTTGTTTTTCCTTTGCTTTAATCTCAATATCCCGAGCCATATCCTGATAATCTGAGCAGAATTTTTAGCAATTCGAACTATTTATCGAGACAAACACTTAGCATTTACAATTATCAAATTGAGAATCACATTCATAACAATTTTGCTTATAATTCAAAGACTAGCACACTGCACCACTTAACAAATTTGATCACTAAATTACTTAGATAATTTTTGACCAAAACAATATTTTACTTACTAATGCATCATGAAATCCAAAAAAAAAAAAAAAACTATCTTAGAAGTCAAAATTGGACATTGGGTAGATTTTAGGAGTATATTATAAAGAACGTATGGGTTTGACATTAATAAAAAAAGTCATAATCAGGCTTGGCCCCGAGAGGGTTTTCTATTGGAAGGCGGGTTCGATAGCGTGGACCTTAGCCCTTAGGGTGTTCTTAGATCTAGGGTATGAATGGTATTATTGATTTACGGTTTATGTGGGTGTTTTATGGCGGAAAATGTAATCCTTAACCAATCACGTAACTTTATTATCTTATTTTGCATTACTAATCCTTACTTAAGAACTAGAAATTAGCATAAAATCATGATTGTTGGTTGTGAACTTGGTTTAACTAATCATATATTTTATTATCTTTATTTGAACAATTCTAAAAGATTATGGTTCAACCATAGCTAACCACATTATTATAGGGTTTATATATTAATAAATATTAGGCTTGTATTGAAAACCCGAATAGAGTTTGGTAAGTGAATTAACCGATATATAAAAGTGAACCAAACAAGTAACTAGTAAATCTCATGAGTCTTCTTTGAAAACAGAATTTTATGATTCGGTTTTGGTTATGGCTTGTGTCAAAAACGAAAACCATATATTACATTTTGCTTTAGTGTTTAAAAATGTGACATTTTTTTTGATGTTAGGAAATCATAATTAATGGTAAATTCCAAAAAGTTATGGCTGAATATATATTAGATTCATTGCAATGTTTTATATTTGTCCAGTAGCGGATCTTGCCTGTTGAACGTCCCAGGGCCGAAAGCCACGGGCACTAAAAGCATGCCCGTGCCGAACATAGTAGGTGAAAAAAAATTTCGATTGAACCGTGAAAATTAGCACTTCTGGCCGAACAACGTGCCAGGGCCGTGGCACAAGCCTTCTAAGATCCGCCTTTGTATTTGTCAAAGCCTAAACATAGTTAAACCTGGGCTAAGACAAGCGCAAAAAGGAAAATCAGTGGTTCGATTATGGTTTAGTTATGAGATAAAACCAAATTGAACTGGATCATCACACCACTACTAAAATATATAAACTTCAATATTCAAATAACATTGCATTCTAACATAACAGTTCATTGGTTTCCCATATCATGCAAAAATGGTGGACAACATGATAATAGCATGGCACATAATGGACTTTTGATTTTCCCATTAATTAGTTGAATCATGTGTTTATCAAACTTTGTGATCTCATTTGTAACTAATCAAATCACACTAAAAACTCAATCCCACCTTTTAATCCAAACTATAACCAACAACTTAGGTTTGTAATTAGTTTAATCTATTGTTTAACCAAATAATCCACCAAATATAAACCTATTTCAAGACTTTTTGATCAAAACAATTGTTGAAGTAGATGCCATTTTATCATGAAATTTTAGTTAATTAGAGCATGCTTTTCTTGCCTTCTCTTCTACCCTACAATTGAACTTTCTTTTAAGTTCATTATCTTTGAGCATTTCCATTATTAGGATGCATAACTTATGATGCGATCTTCTTTCTCTTTCGGTGACTTTTGATCTAGCATACAATCGTGATCATGGTAAGGCCTTCGTGTTGTGACAAGATCAATATGAGAAAAGGACCATGGAACGAAGAGGGGGATGGGCATATGCTCGCCTTTGTGAACAAACAAACAACAAGTAATTGGCAAGTTGGGGCTCCAAGAAAACCAGGTTATCTATTTCTACTTTAATTATGAATTAATATAATTTATCTATGCAAAAACCGTCCCACAGGTTCTAATGCTTGTGGTTTTTTTTTTTTTTTGGTAAATAAAAGGATTAAGAAGATGTGGGAAGAGTTGTCGGTTAAGGAAAACAAACGTTACAAGAAATGACAACATTGGGCATGAAAACTTTACGCCTCAAGAAGAGGAGTTAATCATCAAGCTTCATTCTGCTATAGGCAGCAGGTATTTTTCTTTTTTTTTTCTTCAAAATGTTATTTATTTTCGCTTCTATTCATAAAGATGGATATTTCGACATTTGATCTAGATGTTAAAACATATATCACTAAACAAGTCAAGAGTCACTGGAAATGACCAAATTTGATGAAACCCATATTACGTGTATTACTAAAAATTGAGTATTATTGAAGGCAATAGACCATTAGTCGATCCCATACCAAATAAATAAAAAATTGTAAATATCCGCTAGTAATCCCTAAGTGAATACTGACGGATTACTGGCATACGCCTGCATGTAGCAGGGTAAAAAATACACCCTCGGTAAAATCCGTCGATAAATTATGGGGCACATCACCCATGTCATATTTTCTGACAGAGAGTGACGGATTACCAATGAATGCCACTTTCATCGAGGGATATATAATGAATACTTCCGTCCACTAAAGGACTTTGTTTTGTAGTGTAGATGATGAATCAATTGAATTCAGACTAGACCGCCGGTTCAACTGGGAATCACTAGTCTTACCAGTCCAAAACTATCAAAAAATCAGACACAAAACACCGGCTGGTTCTTGAAAAAACCGGAAAATTGGCAATAACCAGATTACAAAAACCATTTATCAATTAAATTAGCATATAATATTGTTCAATTTGATAGTGACTATTCAAATATTAATTATATATATATATATATATATATATATATATATATAGGGTAAGGATAGTGTAAAAAGGGCCTAAAGTGTGAGAAGTGTATTATAACATTATATATAATACTATATAACACCATATAAACACCGTATAACAATATGTGACACCATATAATACCATATAACACTATGTAACACTATATATCATTATATAACAAATATAACACTATACATCTATCATAGACATGCTATCAGACAACCTATAGTGTTATATTTGTTATATAATGATATATAGTGTTACATAGTGTTATATGATATTATATGGTGTTACATATTGTTATACGGTGTTTATATGGTATTATATAGTATTATATATAGTGTTATAATACACTTCTCACACTTTAAGCACTTTTTACAGGATCCTCTACCTATATATATATATATATATATATAACAATGCAAATGTGTATATAGTATTGAAATTTTATGTATTGCTTAAATATCTATTGATTTAGTTATAAGATTGTCCGATTCTTGAATAAGGTGGTCGTTTTGATGAGCGGTCAGGTTACGAAAACATTGGTAATAATAGATCCGCGTATATAACGGTGTTTGATGTTTTCTTCTTTAGATTGTGTTTTACTTGACCTCACTGGTTAGCAGATGTGATGTGGGGTAAGATGAGTTTTCTAGTAATGATTTTTTTTACAGTTATTAATGCTATATGTTTCTTTTCTAGGTGGCCAATTATAGCCCAACAACTTCCTGGAAGGACAGAAAATGATGTGAAGAACTATTGGAACACTAAACTAAAGAAGAAGTTATCATCAATGGGAATTGATCCAGTCACTCACAGGCCTTTCTCTCAAATGCTTGCCGACTATGGAAACATAAGTGGACTCACAAGAACCCAAACTAGAATGCATTCACTTGGTAGGGACATCAAGAACACATTCTTTGTGTCGAGTGATCAAGAAATCCAACATGTTCCTATGGAAACATTAATGTTTCTTAGTTTCAACAACGATGTTGTCAAAGTAGAACCGCCAGAAATCATCAAAACCGATTCACTAGATCTCCTAACTCAACTTCAAGCCATCACACATGTCAAGGACTCACCAACCAACCAAGAGATCTCTTATCCATTCCATGTTTCTATAGCATCATCTTCATCGTCTTCATCAAGCACTTGTTCAACCTTGAATGAAACAAATCCAAAACAAACATTTAATTGGCGTGAGTTTCTAATCGAAAATGTACAAGATGGAAATGCAAATGATGAAGATCTCAACCTAGAAGTAGTTGGAGAGATTGACATAGTTCAAGGTAACAACACCATGTCGATGAATGGTGTTAAAGAAACTATGGAAGAAGCTTGTGACGGGTCATTTGTCGAGACCATGCTAAACGTCGATCACGACATGCTCTTGGATTTCCCTGGACTTATGGGTGAACCATCTTATTACTAAAATTTGGTTCAATTTGATTTCCTAATGTTAGAATAATGGTGTGTTGTTTTAAGGTATATGAGCCTTCAACAAAACCTTTTTGGAAAGCAATAGTGAGTTAATTAGTTTACTATTAAGACATATTTAAGTGGATTTTATATTAGAAATAATTGAACTTCTTAAAAATAAATTATTCTTCTTAACCCTTCCCTTTTCTTCTAATCGAACTTCTTTCACAAAGACTTGACATGGTAAGGAAGAAGGAGGAACATGCACACTTGGATAGCAGGACAACGGAGAGTTGTATGCTGCATTTGAGAAGGATAAATCACTCTTGAAAAGGAACCCATTGATTCTCTTCCAATTGGTTGGACCCTAGGTATGATGATTTACTTCACGGGTGAGATCTCAAAACATGTATTGCACATTTAGTGTCAAAATAAACATTCTTTCACATTTGGTGTCTTTGTGCTAGCAAGTCCATAGTGTGTTCTCTCAAAGGCATTCGTAGGTTTGCCAATCGCCCTACTTTAACTCCACATGAAACGACCTTTTGCAAGTCGGGGGTGACTTGTCCCAGCCTCAGACCGAACTTCCCAAGTTGGTTTGGTCTCCCATTTGTGCTAAATGTAATTTAAGTGACCTTTGTTAGACTTCTAAATATCCATGTTTTACGTCATTCTTTGAGACACCGCATGAATCAGAAACACACAACCAATCTATAATAACAACTTAAGACGTTGAAGAATCTTAAAAATTCATTTGTGAACCATACAAGTGACAAAGTCGATCTTTAAGAAAGATATACGAAATAACGTCTTACTTTTTAAAATGTTTTCATATATAAACTTACGTTTTTTTTACCGTTGCGGTGGTAATTTCCAACATATACAAACACAAGTTTGATGATGTCAGCCGGCAATAGGAAAAGCAAATGGTTGGCTAGGGGTGGCGGCCAGCTTTATCTTTTTTAATTTTTTTTTTTGCACAAAATAGGTATCACCCTGCCATTAGTTGAAATGGGCGGCCGTCTCTCCCTCATTGGACCAACCAGTTTATTATTTTATACACACTTTAAAATTTACGTTTTCGCCCTGCAATAGTGTTTCTCTCCCATTGGTTCAAATGGGCGGCGAGCAATACCTGTTGGAACACCCAGTTTATTATTTTATATCCACTTTAAAATTCCGTTTTTTCCCCCAGTTAAAAAATACGGTTTTGTCACAACTTCAAAATACATTTACCCTTTTGCCCCGAGCTAAAAAATACGATTTCGCCCTCGGTAAAAAAACGCTTTTACCCTCAGCCAAAATTACGTTTTCGTCCCAGTTCAAAATAAAATTTTGTTTTTCCCCCGGCTTAAAATTACGAATTTACACCACTTTATTATTTTATACCTACTTTAACATTACGGTTTTGCCCACAGTTTAAAATTACGTATTTGCCCCCAGTTCAAAATAAATTTATGCTTTTGCCCCCAGCTAAAATTTACGAATTTCCCCTTGGTTCAAAATTACGATATCACCCTCAATTTAAAATTACGTTTTTGCCTCCAGTGCAAAATAAAATTATGGTTTTGCCCTAGCTAAAAATTAGGATTTTACCATCGAAAAAATTTGATTTTTCCGCCAAGTAAAAATAAAAATATGACTTTGCCCCCAGCTAAAAATCGTGTCAAAGAGCTGCCTAATTAACACTCTTTTTACATTTTATTTCTAGCAAAACTATAGTATTGTTTTTTTAATTGGCTGAGAATAATTCGGAGATCGCCCCGCAACGCGGGCGGCACATCACCTGGTTTGCAATTGTAGAAAAAAACACCCGTGACAATATATTTGCAAATCACCAAAAAAATATCACCGTACTCTAAATGAAGTAAAACCATGACCTATCCGTTTTTTTGTAATCAATAAAAATATTTTGAAATATTTTAAATTTTAGATTTATTTTAATTTTATATTTCTTTTTTTATTTAATTAAAACTGTAATACGTTTACCACATTATTTGTCAAAAGTAAGTTTAAGTTTAATTTGATATAGTTAACCAGTTTAGATTAGATGAGACTTTCTCTTACTACATCAAAGTAAAGAGTTAATTACACAAATGGAAATGGGTCATGTCTCCTGTGGTTTATAGCTAATTTCGCCTTTGGGTACTAACTTTTCTTTTAACAGGTTTAGATTTTATGGTTTCAATTTTGTAACAACTTTGGGTACTAACACCAAAATTTGTTAATTAATGACTAAAATACCCTTGCATTTTTTTTAAGTTTATCAATGTAACACGTTTGGGTACTAACACCTAATTTTATTTAAGTTTAAATCAATTTTACAAAATCTATTTTTTTTTATTTTCATCTTTTTATTATATCTCTTAATTAACATAAAATCGATTTATTTATTTATTTTCATATTTTTATTAAATTTCTTATTTAACATAAAATCTACTTGTTACGCCAGTATTTTTTTTAAATAAAATCTACTAGCTATATAGTTTTATGTAAATTAAATTTCTTACTCGTTTTAAATAATATAAACCTTACTCGTTTTCAATTTTGGATAGATATGATTGATAATAATAAATATCTTTAATGTAAAAAAAACTAAGCCTTTTTTTAACTCGTTCTTTGTTCATTTACATTTTACTATTTTAGAAAGATATTTAATTTACATAAAACTATATAGCTAGGTATTTTTAGATAAAACTAAAAAAATTTAAGCCTTTTTTAAACTCGTTTTTTTGTAAAAAAGATATTTAATTTACATAAAACTATATAGCTAGTAGATTTTACTGGTGTAACTAGCAGATTTTTTTGAAATTAAATATCTTTCTAAAATAGCAAAATGTAAATGAACAAAAAAACGAGTTAAAAAAGGCTTAATTTTTTTTACATGAAAGATATTTATTATTATCAATCATATCTATCCAAAATTGAAAACGAGTAAGGTTTACATTATTTAAAATGAGTAAGAAAATTAATTTACATAAAACTATATAGCTAGTAGATTTTATTTAAAAAAAAATACTAGTGTAACAAGTAGATTTTATGTTAAATAAGAAATTTAATAAAAATATGAAAATAAAAAAATAAATAGATTTTATGTTAATTAAGAGATATAATAAAAAGATGAATTTTATGTTAAATAAGAAATTTAATAAAAATATGAAAATAAAAAAATAAATAGATTTTATGTTAATTAAGAGATATAATAAAAAGATGAAAATAAAAAAATAAATAGATTTTGTTAAATTGATTTAAACTTAAATAACATTAGGTGTTAGTACCAAAATGTGTTACATTGATAAACTTAAAAAATGCAAGGGTATTTTAGTCATTAATTAACAAATTTTGGTGTTAGTACCCAAAGGTGTTACAAAATTGAAACCATAAAATCTAAACCTGTTAAAAAAAAGTTAGTACCTAAAGGCGAAATTAGGTATAAACCACAAGACCCATTTGTATAATTAACTCTCAAACTAAATTTAAACTTACTTTTGACAAATAAAGTGGTAAGCGTATTATAGTTCGAGTTAAAATAGTTAGCTTAAATAGTAGAAAAGGTTTTAATTAATTAATAAAAGAAATATAAAATTAAAATAAATCTAAAGTTAAAATATTTCAAAAGATTTCTATTAATTATAAAGAATGGATAAGTCGTGGTTTTACTTGATTTTAAAGTACGACGATTTTTAAGTAAATTGCAAATATATTTGCCATAGGTGTTTTTTTCGAAAATTTGTTGCGAATTACCACCGCAACATGCGGGTTCTTTTAATAGTATATATATGGCAGGATTTGGAGAAAACGACCCAAAATGTGAAAACGGTTTTCAACGGTTGGATCAAAACAATCTACGGATTAAAATGAGACGCACGTTTCAAAGACGATCTGAAAGATAAAACGATAAAGGATTATGAGCTGGTCTTCATACCAATACTATGGACAAAACATTTCTGCGTTATCTGCTTCAATCTAAAATAATATAAAGTTGATGTTTTGGACAACAATGCTCGACGCGATGAACTGAGCATTGGAGTAAAGTATGATGGATGCGTTGGAAAAATTGTAACTCCATTAAAAACTTCTTATTACTTTACAACTTTCCTTGTTAAAACGCCATACTAAATTTTCAAAAAAATGTCAAACTCGCAGCGAGATGCTTTTGCAAACTACTTAATACGTGAACAACACCCAAATGCTCGACGGATAAAAAGGGCAAAGATTGTGAGGCAAAACATGGAGTGGAGAACAAAGTCGAACGGTATTGAGTGTGGGATATTTACAATGAGCCATATGGAAACGTATATGGGGAGGTTGTCTGGTTGGGCATGTGGTTTAGAAAATAAAAACGCTCCATATAACCTACAAAACAAACAACTAAATGACATCGGGATCAAGTACACAACAAAAATCCTCCTCCATGAAATAAATTAAAGCAGAAAAATTGGTAAAGTAAAAAAAACAAATTCTTGGAATTAGGGGCATAAAGAATAACGGAAGTGTACAATTCAGGATTGCAAAGGATCGAAGAAATGATGGCCACTGAAGTAGATAAGTTTGTTAAATGCCATATTTTCCATACTCTTGCAAGTTTATATTAGGATCACCTGTAAAACGCCATATTTTGCACATAGTTTTGTTTTTTTTGTTTAAACTATGCATCTTTATGATAAAACACCTGTATATTTTCTCATGTTTCAAAACGTCATATTATATAACAAAATTTATGTTTTTACATAACATGCAATAATATACCACAACAAGAACATAAAAAACATTAACATGCTATCATATAAAACGCCAAAATGCTAGATACATCATATCTTCTGGCCTTTCAGTGTCATAGTATTAAAGAAAGAGAATCTTCACACCATACAGTACTATAAAACAAAAGAGAATTCAGAAAGTCTGATTAGAACTGTTATTGTTTTGGCACCAAAATAATATAATAAGTAAATATTAAAAAAACAGAATTTATCGCTCATCTAAACGGCGCCAAAAACACCATTATATACGTAGAAAAGCTCCAATACAAAGGATTATCGCTATAACTGCTACAAACGCCAAAAAGGGCATAAACACCAAAGAAAAACCAAAAAAATGGCACATGTTATCTCATGAAGGTTCGATAGATCGGATAGACGTTTCGTTCTAAAGTTTTCAGATAGGAGAAGGGTGAAAGTCAAGACCATCAACGCGATACTTCGTATGGATGAGGCCGTCCAGAGAGATATTATGCCCCTTGATGTTCGAATGGTCAACCGGTGTGAAAGAACTGAAACATTAATAAGAAGGTTGAAGAGAATATTTCCAGCGAATGATGATGTTGGTTATGAGCAACCAACCGTTACCAGTTGGAGTTTGAATGAACAATTGGGGGATGGTGACAGTTGCTTATAGCAACGGAGAGGAGAATTCCTTCACAATGGACCAAGTGCTGAACACAGAGAATGTCCACTACCTTAAACAACTATATTTAAGACCTTCAAACATTATCAAAAACAGGATTATGATTATGTTTGAATCTAGGATGCGAGGCAGATTGCACTAGTTGATGGCATTAAACGCCAATGTGATTGATGATGATGAATTTGAGAAAAGTAATGGGTACATCTCTAATGTAATCCTATCCAATGAAGTGTATTAATTTGATCCGTTTTATTTCATTTTCATTTTAATGAATTATGATGCTTATAAGAACGCCATGAATGCCATGATATTTACCTTTTCATGACTTTGGAAGAGTAATTTATCGCAAACAAAAATAAGACACATCGCCACCAAATTTATGTAGTAAAACATTAAATAAACGCATAAAGGTTGTCGACGCCACACATGAGCGCGGTGTGTGGAATAGAAAAAATGGAAAAATTATTAATCAAAGTAAAAAAAGACAAAAACGCCCCTCCAACTGACTTAAAGTGTGCGCCACGTGTCAACGCAGGAGGCGTTCTCACCGTCTTCACACTTCTCACAATTTTCTCTGGAACCCGTTTCTCTCTCTATATAAGTGTGTGTGTGTGTGTGTATGTGTACACACACATTACTTCGCAACGAAAAATGAAGAAAAAGGCTAGTTTGAGTGTTTTTTTAACTCAAAGGTAAAGCTTGCAGTTTTAAGTATGTATAAAGGTTGATTTCTATAATTTTATGTGTGAAGTTTATTAACAAGTAAATAAATACTAAAGAAAGATTTAAAAATAGAGTTAATTACACAAATGGGTCCTGTGGTTTATACCTATTTTCGTCTTTGGTTACTAACTTTTTTTTACAGGTTTAGGTTTTATGGTTTTAATTTTGTAACATCTTTGGGTACTAACACCAAAATTAGTTAATTAATGACTAAAATACCCTTGCATTTTTTTAAGTTTATCAATATAACACATTTGGGTACTAACACTTACTTTTATTTAAGTTTAAATTAATTTTACAAAATCTATTTATTTTTTTATTTTCATCTTTTTATTATATCTCTTAATTAACATAAAATCTATTTTTTTTATTTTCATTTTTTTATTAAATTTCATATTTAACATAAAATCTACTTGTTACTCCAGTATTTTATTAAATAGATTTATTAAATAAAATCTACTAGCTATATAGTTTATGTAAATTAAATTTCTTACTCGTTTTCAATTTTGGATAGATATGACTGATAATAATAAATATCTTTCATGTAAAAAATTTAACCCCTTTCTTTAACTCGTTTTTTTGTTCATTTACATTTTACTATTTTAGAAAGATATTTAATTTACATAAAATAGTAAAATGTTAATGAACAAAAAAACGAGTTAAAAAAGGGCTAAATTTTTTTACATGAAAGATATTTATTATTATCAATCATATCTATCCAAAATTGAAAACGAGTAAGGTTTACATTATTTAAACGAGTAAGAAATTTAATTTACATAAAACTATATAGATAGTAGATTTTATTTAAAAATCTATTTAAAAAAATACTGGTGTAACAAGTAGATTTTATGTTAAATAAGAAATTTAATAAAAATAAAAGAAAATAAATAGATTTTATGTTAATTAAGAGATATAATAAAAAAGATGAAAATAAAAAAAATGATTTTGTAAAATTGATTTAAACTTAAATAAAATTAGGTGTTAGTACCCAAATGTGTTACATTGATAAACTTAAAAAAAATATAAGGGTATTTTAGTCATTAATTAACTAATTTTGGTGTTAGTACCCAAAGGTGTTACAAAATTGAAACCCTAAAACCTAAACCTGTTAAAAAAAAGTTAGTACTCAAAGACGAAACTAGGTATAAACCATAGGACCCATTTGTGTAATTAACTCTTAAAAATATGAAAACTCCCCTCACATGTTTTGTATGTGAATGGAGTTAACAATGAAAGCTAACTTAGTTTGTCTTAAAGGTTGATTTTCACAACGAAAACGAAGAAAAAAAGATTGCTTTGAGTATTTTTTAAACTATAAGGTATAGCTTGTAGTTTTAAGCATACATAAAGGTCGATTTCTGTAATTTTTTGCTTTAGAATTTCATAATTATATTCATATCATTATAGTAAAATTAAGAATAGAAATCTTACTTTGTAAATAAATCTTTAACTTTTAAAAATCATATTTATTTATATAAATTTATATACTTTTTAAAAGTTATATTTATTTATATAAATTCATTTTTATTTAAATATACAAATTTTATGTTTACATAAATAATAAAAGAAATACTAATAATATGTTGTTAATCAATGCCTTTATTAATAGATGATGTATATTTAGAGAATATATTTATTTCATGTATTGTTGGTAATTAGTTATTATCTCCTAAAATAGGAGAGGGAAACTTGTATATAATTTATCAATTGCAATGAGAAGCGCATCGACCCATTTACACATTAAATTGTCTATCTTCATGGTATCAGAAGACCAGACCTAATTTTTTCCCCTTCTCTTTCTTTTCTGCCGCCATCAATCACCCTTCTCCTTTATCACTTCCTATCACTCTCCTTACAATGGACAACAAAATCCATCCAGCCTGTATGGTTAATAACATCAAAAGCCTGATCCCCATCACCTTAGAGATGGAATCGGGTCAATATGCATCTTGGTTCGAGTCGTTTAAGATTCAATACCGTACTTGCCTCGTTATCAATCATCTTTCTCCAAGAAAACCTGCAACTTCGCATCCTCCTCTTCTAAAGATGACAAGGACAAGGACAAGACTCTACCTTCTGTCGATGACATGTAGGATCGTTTGGATGCCATAGTCCTTCAATGGATTTATGGTATTGATATGCACCAAATGCAACATATAAATTGTATCAAATAAGGTATAAAAACAACACTTTTTAGTACTAATGTTGGAAAAAGTGTGTTTCTTTGTTTACTTTTGATTTTCATGATTAAAAGAGCTTAAATGTACAAAGGAACAAATTAACGGCAAAAACCAGCCTAAATACAAAAGAAGGGAAGTTGATGCACTATACCGACCTTTCAAGCTTCACCCCAAGACCAAAAGAAACAAACTAGAACCCAAGCACGGGGCCGTGCCTGACTGGCATGGGGCCGTGTCCCACTCAACATTCCCTGAAGAAAAAGACAAATAGAAGCCGACAAGGGACACCGGGTCGTGTCTCATGGACACGGGCCATGGTCAACTCTCAAATTTGCAACTCTGGATTCGTACAATAAGTACAAGGGCCACGTGGCAGTGCCATGGACACACGGGTCGTGTGAGCATTTGGACTTACAAGTGCATTAAATGAAGACAGAGAAGGAAAAGGACACGGGGTCGTGCCTACCAGATATGGGGCCGTGTAAACCTACTGTTTTCAGCTATAAATAGAGGTGCTTGGCTTACTTGCAACTCATCCCATGGCAAACCACTTCTCTCACACTTGCCACCACTCCACCACCACAATACCACCATCCACCACATTCATCCATCCATCATCCATCCTCAGAGTATGTGTAGTAGTCTTGGGATTCAAGATTGATGGTAAAAGTTTTTGTCAAACAAAGGTCATGCTTGGCTAATCTCTTACATCACTTGGTGAAGACAAATTATTTATGTATTACTTTTGATTTCCAAGCTTTGGTAACTTTTTAATTGGGTATGTATTAATGAATTTAATAACTAGTTTTTTATATTGAAAGTGAACTTTATTATATCATCTCTTCATGTTTGTTGATTCACTCATTAGTTTCTTTACGGTCTATATAAAGCGCGTTATCTGCCTAGAAGGGGGTTAGAAGGGTGGTTTGGGTAAAGTTCTTGCCTCGTTTAGAGTTTAGATCCTGCGAGTACTTGATTCAAGCTTATTAGGACTTCCTTTAAGGCAGATAGCATCAAATCGGGGGAAGTAAGAACGGCTTGAATCCCTTATAAATAAACTACTAGTAAAACTTTAAACTGGCCTTGCGGGACTGTATCCCTGCTGACTCAGACCAATATGGTCGAGGGTAGCGTTGCCTCCAAAAGAGGGACATGCCATATTTTGCATTAATAACTTACTTAATTATCTTTCAATAATCCGGCCTTGCGAGACTGTATCCCTGCTGACTCAGACCAATATGGCTGACGGTAGCGTTGCCTCCAAAAGAGGGACATACCACTATAACTAAGATAATCTCTTAAAAAACCCAAAGTGCGGAAATGATCAAAGGATACATAAATGATAAGTCAGAACCAAGTGATTCTATCTTGTCTATCTGTTTATTTATTTATTTATTTATTTTCTTTATTTTTACTTATTTAAAAATCTTTTCTCAAAATTTTGTTAGATTAGACGTCAACGATATTCCAGTATTAAAAGCTCTTGTGTCCTTAGACAACCTCAGTATCTTACCATCACTATACTACGCCAACGATGGGTGCACTTGCCCTAACGTGTTGTAGAGAGTGATAGTGTTATATCGTGTTTTATAAATTTAAAGCTTGATAAAAGAGTAAAAAGTACTTAAAAATATAGTAAAATTCGTACACACTCGACACACGTCAGTACTATATCCAACGACCTTCTTCACACCATACAGAAACTAAACACCATTGTTTACGATGCGTGGTCTACTCTTGAAAATATTTTTTCAAGATAATAAGAGCTCTCATGCGATCCATCTCTTACACAGGTTCTCCAACACCCGTTTAGACGGGTTTCCAAACGTCTCCGCTTATTGTCAACAATTGAAAGTTCTTGCGAATCGGCTGGCCAATGTTAGTTCTCCAGTTGACAATGACCGGCTTATCCTACAATTGATCTCGGGTTTAAGTGACCAATACGAGGGCATAGCCACTATCCTTCAACAACAAGACTTGCTACCATCCTTCTATGATGCCCGGTCAAAACTCGTCATGGTTGAGAGCCGCAAGGCGGAACAAGCACTTCATTTGGCGCAATAAGCAGGTACTGTTCTTAATGTTCAAACCGCGTGGTCTACGGCTATCATTCAGCCTAATATTGACTTTCACTTGGACTCCTCCACTGAACGAACCCGCGGCAGAGGGCGGTCACGTGGCAGGGGCCACGGGCGTGGTAATGGTGGTCGCGCCAGAGGGTCCTCAAACTACAACACGTCCTACAACCTCTGGGCCGGAAACCAAGCATGGCCAGCATGGCAAAACGCACTATATCCTCCGTGGGCCAGACCCTCACCTTGGCCCACTTCACAGCTCCCTTGGGCTGCCCCACCCTGTTCGTATCCCACCATAAATCAGAGGCCCAACACCAACTTCAACAGCGGCAAAAATGGACTGCTAGGCCCACGGCCTGCACAAGCCCACCAAACAGCTTATCAGCCCACTGACATAGAGCAAGCCCTATACACAATGTCTCTAAACCAACCTGATCCTACTAAATACATGGACACAGGAGCTACGGGCAATATGACTAATAACGCAGGTAATTTCCAAAGCATGTATCAACATATTCTTGTTGGTAATGGTTCCACTATACCGGTAGTTGGACATGGCACACAGACCTTACCCCTCCCTTTCCACCCTTGATCCTAAAGACGTTCTTTATGCACGTAAAATAATGAAAAACCTAATCTCGGTCCGTCGGTTTACCACCGACAACTCTGTTTCTGTTGAACTTGACCCATTTGGTTTTCTTGTGAAGGACTTTAAGACCCGGATCCCTATCCTCCGGTGCAACAGCAACAGTGATCTTTATCCACTCTTGCCAGGACCCGGGAGCACCACCTCACCTTCCGTTTTTGTTGCTATTAGTTCCACTTTATGGCATCAACGTATCGGTCATCCGGGACAACCTTTATTGTATTCTTTAAAAAATTCTTATTCCATTGACTTTGAAAAATTAAATAAAACATGTTCGCGAATCGTATGTTTTGGGTAAAAGTGTTAGATCGCCTTTTGCTAGTTCTACTACTCAAACTTTCTTACCATTTGACATTATTCATAGTGATTTATGGACCTCTCTAATTCTCAGTTCCGAAGGACATAATTTTTTTTATAAACTTGTTGAAACACAATTTGGTAAGCACATTAAAACATTCCAATGTGAAAATGGTAAAGAATATGTTAATTCTTCCTTTCAACAATTCTTCACCCAACACGACATGTTATTTCGGCTTTCTTGACCTCATACCTCCTCTGAAATGGTAAAGCCGAACGTAAAACTCGCACAATCAATAACATGATTTGTACCCTTTTAACACATGCATCCCTTCCTAATACCTTTTGGGACCATGCTCTGGCACCACAACTTATCTCTTAAACATTTTGCCAAGCAAACACCACCAAAACAAAACCGCCACCGAACTTCTTTACCATCGTACACCATCTTATGATCACCTACGCATTTTCGGTTGCTTATGCTATCCACTTATACCCTCTAATTCAATTCACAAACTTGACTAACGCTCTTACCCATGTGTTTTTCTCGGGTATCGGATATCTACTCATCGGGGCTACAAGTGTTTCAATCTGAACACTAAACAAATTATTGTATCGTGTCACGTGGTCTTCGACGAAACAATTTTCCCCTTCGCCAACACCATCAACCCTACGCCCGCATACACATTCCTTGACACACCTTTCCCCCCTCAATGTTGGCAACATGTCCACCCTACCACTCCCACTACATACACACTGCCTACATCAGTCCAGCCCACATCCCCCATATCGACACCCCCTACGACCCATACTTCGTCTCATCAACCAGCCCAGACCACACCCCTCACCCCTACGGCCCACACTCCCCCACATCAGCCAGCCCAAACTTCCGCCCATACACCACCTCACACTCCTGTCCAAATACATCGCCTAGCCCACTCGTTACAGCCCAAATGACCAGCCCACAAACCCTGGTCCACTTACACTCACCCATTGTTACTGAACCAAACCCCAACCACTCTACCTCCACGCCCACACAACTAACACTCGAACCCATACTCAAACCCAAACCACGCCCCATCCACCACCCACCACCTCTCATCTCAACAAACCGCACCATGCGAACTCGCGCCATAGACGTCATTTCTAAACCCAAACGACATATGAACCTCAATACTTCTACTCTCATTCCCGTACCAAAAAATCCAACTGATGCCTTGTTCATATCGGAATCGTACAACGCCATGACTAATGAGTTTCGTGCTCTTATTAAAAATGAGACTTGGGAGTTCGTCCCGCGTCAACCAAACATGAACATTGTGAGAAGTATGTGGCTCTTTAAGCATAAATTCAAGTCAGATGGTAGTTTGGAGAGATATAAAGCACGCTTAGTTTGTGATGGGCCTTCGCAACAAGTGGGCATAGATTGTGGTGAAATTTTTAGTCTGGATGTGAAGCCGGCCACCATTAGAACCGTTTTATCCATTGCTCTTTCGAATTCGTGGTCGATTTATCAACTTGACGTTACCAATGCCTTCTTACACGGTACACTCCATGAAACAGTTTACATGTACCAACCGATGGGTTTTCGGAATAGAAATTTCCCAGATCACATGTGTCGGCTCAAGAAGTCTCTTTATGGGTTTAAACAAGCTCCACGGGCTTGGTATCAACGCTTCACTGATTATGTTTTATCCTTTGACTTTATCCAAAGTAAGTGTGATGCCTCTCTATTTACTCTACATCGTGGCACCGATGTGGCCTTCCTTCTCTTCTATGTTGATGACATATTGTTGGTCACCTCCTCGGATCAGCTAATACATCATCTCATGGCTTCTCTTGCGAGTGAATTTTCCATGAAAGACCTTGGCACTCTCAGCTTCTTTCTTGGGATCTCTGTCACCCGAAACAAAGACACCATGTTTCTGTAACAACAAGCATATACTCAGGATATCGTTGAACGGGATGGAATGCAATCTTGTAATCCGGTCGACAAACACGCCAAACTTAGTGCATCTTCGGGTGAGGATTTTCATGATCCGACGCTATACAGAAGTCTCGCTGGGGCACTACAATATTTGATCTTTACAGGTCCTGACATAACTTATGTTGTCCAACAAATCTGTATTCACATGCATGCACCTAAAATGGATCACTGGAACGCACTCAAACGCATCATTCGATACATTCAAGGAACCTCTGCTTTCGGTCTTCTTTTGGGGCGGTCCACTAACCCAGGGTTATTCGCATACACTGATGCCGATTGGCCGATTGCCCTGACACCCGACGCTCCATGAGTGGTTATTGTGTTTACTAATCTTATTTCATGGTCGTCTAAACGACAACCCACCATTTCTCGCTCTAGCGCGGAAGCCGAGTACCGAGGGGTCGCTAATTTTGTCGCTGAAATTTTCTGGTTGCATAACTTACTATTAGAACTTCGGCTACCATCTTCTCGAGCGACTATCGTTTACTGCGACAATGTTAGTGCTATATATCTCACTGGAAACCCCGTCCAACATCAACGCATAAAACACATCGAGCTTGACATACACTTTGTGCGCGAGAAGGTTCAACGAGGACAGGTTCGATACTTCATATCCCATCTCGTTATAAGATTGCCGACATCTTCACTAAAGGTCTACCACAATTCTGTTTGAGGATTTTTGCTCCAGTCTCAGTATACGCTCCCCTCCCACTTCGACTGTGGGGGTGTAATAGATGATGTATATTTAGAGAATATATTTATTCCATGTATTGTTGGTAATTAGTTATTATCTCCTAAAATAGGAGAGGGAAACGTGTATATAATTTATCAATTGCAATGAGAAGGGCATCGACCCATTTACACATTACATTGTCTGTCTTCACTTATAATCACATATTTTTTTAGTTTTCAATCTTTAAAATTTCTTGTTAGTTTTTAAGTTCCTAAAGTTTTGTGTCTTAACATATTACAACAAAATCTTGATGGGTGCTTAATCGGTGAGAATGGGACTCCATGTGGGCTTGAATTTGATATGTGAATCACGACATTGTTAGACTCGCGATGAGGGAGTTATGGAAAAAAAAAACACATGTTTTATGAAGAAGTGAACGTGGGAGTTATAGAAAAGTAAAATAAAATTTATGAGTTGTATCTTAATGTAGCGACGGGAAGCATCTTACAGCATACGTCGTTCTGTTAACATGCGAAGTCAATGTATGTTTTCCTAGGTAATACCATGAACTGATACTATATATTATTGGCTCGTACACAAGGAGCTTTGGATTATGGTTACTCTAGGCCCGGGCAAACATAGTATATATAAAAAATTTCGATCGAAATGCGGAAAATTAGCACTACGGCCGAAAAACTTGCCCGGGCCGTGGCCCTGCCACAACCCTATTAAGATCCGCCCATGCCCGAAACAATAACTGATGGTTAGGTTATTGGTTTTTGAATAACCAAACTTTCTTTTCTGGTTAATCATTAAATAAAACCGAAAAAACAGAATCGAACCGATTAGCCAAACATATATATATATATATATATATATAGAGAGAGAGAGAGAGAGAGAGAGAAAGGATAATGTACAAAAGGCCTTATCGTACTTCACGTACGCGACAAATCTGACCGTCTGATTTTGTGTCATTATTACGCATGGAGCAGATTATCACGCATGGATCAATGTTTTGTGATTATTACGCATGGGAAACATAATAACGCGTGTGTATAATAAGCATGTGGGTAATTACGCATGTGGTAAACTAATCACGCAAGTATCAAAGACTGAAAATAATCACGTATGGAAAATAATCACACATGGATCTGATGGCCAGTATTGTCGCGTACGTGAAGTATGATAAGGCCTTTTGTATGTTAACCGCTCCATATATATATATATATATATATATATATATAGGGAGCCGCTAAAATAAGAACCACTCCCAGTTGTAAGAACCGCGAGAACCACTTTTAACCAATCAGAATATGCCAACAGAAAGGGTATATTGGTCATTTACCCAAAACATCAAATCCCCTTATCTCTCTTCATTTAAAGTACCTTCTCTCTCCTCTTTCATTATTTGTCAGCTTCATCTTCGTTTCTCTTCCATTTGTCTCTCATTTCTCTCTCTCTTGAAACTGGTTTCGAATGATTCTGCATTTGGAAAAAACCCAAATCAAAATCAAAACAACTACCACACACCCTCATCTCCGGCCCCCTCCCCCCACCACACACCGCTGTTCACAAAACCACCGCCCAAAGCTCTGATTTGGGGTATTGAGCTCCGATTTGGAGTTTAGGGTTAGATGGTGGTGGTTTGACGGTGAAAGATGGGACATGTGTTGTTATCTCCGGCGGTGGTTTGACGTTGATGACCTGTGTTGTTATCTCCGGCAGTGGTGGAGTGCCGATGTCGGTGGTGGTGGGTGCTCGATGACGGTGGTGGAGTGCCGATGTCGGAAGGCGGTGGTGGTTTGTGGGGACACCGGTGGGTTTGGTAAGTGTTTTTGTTGATGGTTTGTTTTACGATGATGTTCATGGTTTATTTTTGATGTTCTGTTTTTGAATCTGGGTTTGAATCTGGTGGGTTTGTCTTGTGGGTTTGATTCTGTTGAATCTGTTTGAATCTTGTGGGTTTGAATCTGTTGAATCTGGGTTTGAATGATGTTCATGTTCCTTTTGCTGGGTTTTTGTTTGAATGATGTTCATGTTCATGTTTTGTTTGAATTTTGTTGAATTTGGGTTTTTATTGCTGTTGAATCTGGGTTTTTGTTGCTGTTGAATCTCTGTTGAATCTGGCTTTTTGTTGCTGTTGAATCTCTGTTTTTGTTGCTGTTGAATCTGGGTTTTTATTTTTGTTGAATCTGGGTTTGATTCTGTTGAATCTGTTCAATCTTGGGGTTGATTCTGTTGAATCTGTTGAGTTTTTTTTGAAACTGTTTGAATATGTTTGATTGATGTTCTTGTTCCTTTTGAATGTTTAAATCGGTTGAATATGGTGCCTTATTGAATCGGCTGTGATGATGCAAAAAAAAAAAAAAAACTGACGATGGCGCGGCAAAGATGGTGGAGGGTAGGTTATTAAACCCGCAACCCCACTTTGCAGCCTCTGATTATCGGGAAATCTGAGCCAAAACTTCGTTTTTTTAACCCGTTTTTTTTTTCGAGATACACTTTGTTTTCATGTTGTTGTTTTTTTTATTTTTTCCCCCTAGTCGATGATGATAACGATATATCTGAGACACCTCCCGAGTTTGCGATTTCTTAGTGCGTTCATTTTTGTGTAAAAAAGTTTTTGTAAAAAAAAAGTTAAACCGTAAACTTTTTTTTACGTTAACCGTAAACTTTTTTAACGTAAACCGTAAACTTTTTATTGTAAAAACATAAAGCGTAAAACGTTTTATTTTTTAACGTAAACCGTAAACTTTTTAAAAAGTTTTACGTTTTACGAAAAACGTTTTACGTAAAACGTTTTACGTAAAACGTAAGACGTTAAACGTTAAAAGTTTTACGTAAAACGTAAAATGTAAAAATTTTAACGTAAAAAACGTAAAACGTAAAAAGTTTTACGTAAAACGTAAAATTTTTAACGTAAAAAGTTAAACATAAAACTTAAAAAGTAAAAAGTATTAAAAGTATAACGTAAAACGTATAAAGTTTAAAAAACGTTAAAAAAACGGCGCGTTAAAACGACGTGTAAAAAAATGTGCAAAAAAAAGGGCGTGTAAAAAAACTTGTAAAAAACGACGCGTTAAAAAAACGTGTAAAAAACGACGCTTTGAAAAAACGTCGCGTAAAAACTGTCGCGTTCAAAAACGACCCCGTAAAAAACGATGCGTGCAAAAACGACCCGTTGAAAAACGATGCGTAAAAAAGCCGGGCGAAAAAACGGAAAACGTAATTTTTTAACGCAAAACGTAAAGTTTTTTAACGTAAATGACGGCGTGTAACGCAAAACGTAAAGTTTTTAACGTAAATGACAGCGCGTTTAAAAAAACGACGCCTGGAAAAGCCGGGCTTAAAAAAAAACGGCTCTTCAAAACGTTTTTTTTAAACAAATCTTAAAAAAATTATAATAAAAATTTGATTTCAAAAATTTTCTTTAACAAAAAAATCTGTTTATAAATAAAAAATAATTAATTCAAAAAATCTGTTTAAAAAAACGACGTCAGACACCCGTCAGTCTTTTTCTGGTTGACCGGACCAAAACACCACGCTTTGGCCACAGCTCGACACTGCAGGAGTGTGGATATAAGACAAAAAACACCTTTTTGGTGTCCCAATAAGCAAATTGGTGTTCAAATAGGTACACCCATATAAAAAGACAAAAAAAAACAATTTTACTTAAATACCCTTTAAGAATAAAATATTAAAGACATAATAAGACAAAAAATACTTAATATTATTTTTAAATACTTTTAATCTCATCCATCCCTCCATCTACTTGATCTAACGGCTAGAAAGTGGTTCTCGCGGTTCTTACAACTGGAGGTGGTTCTCATTCTACCGGTCCCCTATATATATATGAGTTAAATGCCCGGATAGTCCCTGTGTTTTGGCCCCTTTTCACATTTAGTCCCTAACTTTCTAAAATTACAGCTATAGTCCCCAACTTTTCAATTTCGATCCCAGATAGCCCTTAAGTGGATGGAGGTTAGTTTTCTCAGTTAAGTTAGTGTGAAATGACCAAAATCCCTTATTATTAAAAACCCCAAAAGACATTTTATCTTCTTCTTCACCAGCACAACTTCACTCAGCCACCACTGCCACAACCACATTCATATACGCTGTGTAATCATATATTCTTCACCAGCACAACTTCACTCAGCCACCACTGCCACAACCACATTCATATACGCTGTGTAATCATATAGGCTTCATCTTCTTCATTCATGTTCCCCAAATCGACATCTTCTTCTTCCTTACATCAACATCATCACCAAATTCATTGTAGCAAATAGAATTCATCTCTCGATTTTGTAACTGAATTAATCCATAATTTCCTCAAAGATTGATAGATAGATCTAGTTTCACATTCATACATAAACCACAACTAAGAATTCATATGAAATCTTTTAAAATAATTATGCATCCATCCTTACCATAACAAACACAAATCCAGCAGGCTTGCTAGGGCAAATTATACCAAGAGTCAAAATTTTCAATATTCGATAAATTGCAATTGGGTGAATCTTGATTCTGTTGACCAGTAGCTTGTTTAGAATCTGGACCATTATCAATTTATCATGCACTCTTTTACCCTCTGTCATCTTCCAAAATATATCTCCTTTTACACTTTCAAATTCGTACACAAAATAATATTACTTTTATCCACCATTAAAATGGAGCTCAAAACATCCTATTACCTTCAAAAAGAGGTGTGTTTGGATTGAAGATGGTTATTGATTTAAATTTTATTTTTTAATAGTAAGGGTATTTATGTCAATTCACACCCACTAAACTGAAAAGACTAACCTCCATCCGCCCCAGGGACGATCCGAGAACGAAATTGAAAATGTTGGGGACTATAGCTGTAATTTTAGAAAGTCAGGGACTAAAGATGAAAAAAAGCCAAACCACAGGGACTATTCGGGCATTTATAAGTTCACGATTCACTAGATTTTTTTAACCTTTTAGTTCAATTGAGGGTCCGTTAGTGTTTGTTTTATTATATACATAGAGCTCATTACCAATGTGCATGTGGTATCTATATAATTTTGCAAGTTTTATATTCATGAGTTTATATTTTACAGGTTTTATATACATTGGATAATTAACTGAAATTAACCGAAACAGATACATAACCAATGGTTAACCGAACAACGGTTAACAGACCATTGGTCAGGGCCGTCTCCGAAAATGATAAAAAACTTTTGGGCCCCGTGCGAGACAAAAACTTTGGGCCCCTTTCCCATAATATAAACTCATTAATCATATATAAAAAAACCACAATACGATGATAATTATTGTAAAATAAACAAAACAAAAGTAGTGTAGCAAAATAAACAAAATTACTTACTTAAGCGAATGTGAGCCTTTTTAACATTTTGAAAGTAAAGTTCTAGATCAAGTATTTATAATTCATGCCATTTCTTCTCTATATTTCAATGTATCATAATTATCCATGTTCATAGAGTGAATGCTAGGATCGATTAAAAACAATAAATCCTAGTTTTATGTTACAAATAAATTAATACACAAAACATTAGTTTCAACACTCTCCGGATAAGCAAAAATAACTAACACTTGAATCCTTTAAGCAAAAAGAACTGTAATATGTGTAAACATATCCAAACTAATTTGGCAACACGAATCTTTTCATACAAAAAAAAGATAAATCGAGCTAGATATTGAGTTCTAAATTTATATTGTAGATGGTTAAATGAGAAATTAGAAACCTACAAATTTAAACAAGAAAACATGTAAATTTAGAGTAAACTGCCATTTTGGTCCCTGTGGTTTGGCCAGTTTTGCCACTTTAGTCCAAATCTCAAACTTATTACATCCAGGGCCCTGTGGTTTGGTTTTTGTTGCCATTTTGGTCCAAATTTCAAATTTGACCATATTACCCACTTTTGACCCTACTATTTTGTCTTCATCCTCAGGGGCATTTTGGACATTTTGGTCATTTATTATCTCTTTATTATATAACTCAATTATAATAACTCACTCTCTCTCACTCAACACAGACATCTCTCTCTCTCAACACATAGCTTTGCTCCTCTCTCTCTCTCTCCCAACTCCGGCGGTGGTGTTCTCTTCCGATCACTCTCTCTCTGTCAGTGTTGAAGGTAACGAAAAGTTTGTTGTGAAATTCTAGAGAGAGAAAGTGGAACAAACCCTAAATTGGGGGTTGATGGTGGTGGCGGTGGTGAGAAGGGGGATGAGGTGGTGCTTGTGGCGGCAGAGCGATGGTGGTGGTGGTGATTTTGATGTGGGTTTAAGGCAACCGATTTGATGATTTTGATGTTCATACATTCACCGATTTGATGATTTTGATGTGGGTTTAAGGCAACCGACCTCACCTTAATCTCTGCCTTATTGGTGGCTGAGGTGTGGCGGAGGTGTGGTGGAGATGGTGGTGCTTGTTGTTGTTGTTCTGCAGTGGCATTATTGTTGTTGGTGTGTGTATGTGTATGTGTCTGATTAGGGTGTTAATGGGTGATGGATGTGTCTGATTGGGTGTTAATTCGGTGGTGGTGGGTTTGTGGTGGCGGTGGTTCTCACAGAGGTAGCAGGGGTGGGGGTTTGGGTTTTGTGGTGGCGGTGGTTCTCACAGTGGTTCTCACAGTGGTTCTCACAGAGGTAGCAGGTGGCGATGGGGGTCTACGACCTCTCTCTCTTCTGGTCTACGTCCCTGTCGTCGTCGGGAATTCATGGGGGGTGTTGCAGACAAGAGATGAGGGGAATAGGGAAAGGTAGCGGCTGATGATATTGGCTAGGGTTCTTGAATGAGTGAAGTAGAGAGAGCAGGGTTGGTGGTGGTGATGATACGGTGGTGGGGGTGGTGGTTGTGGTGGTGTGGTGGTGGTAGTTCAGAGAGAGAGAGAGAGAGAGTGCATAGAAAGGGGTGTTTGGGATTTATAATCAGAGTTTAGGGGGTGTTTGGGATTTATAATCAGTTTAGGGGGTGTTTGGATTAATAATCATTTACAATAAAACCAAAATGACAAAAATACCCCTGGATATAAGGACAAAACAGGGGGTTGAAATTGGGAATTCTAGTCAAATTTGAAATTTGGACCAAAATGGCAACAAAAACCAAACCACAGGGCCCTGGATGTAATAAGTTTGAGATTTGGACTAAAGTGGCAAAACTGGCCAAACCACAGGGACCAGAATGGCAGTTTACTCTAAAATTTATTATGTAAATGGTTAAATGAGAAGGAAAAAAATTGAAGAAGTTTACAAATTTATTGAGGCCCAAATTTAAACGTGACTCTTTGGGGCATTTCCCCTTGTTTTATAATCGGCCCCTTGAGGCTAAAGAAAAACATAACATTACATAAAGAAAATAAGAACAGTCGAAACCAGGATGGCCGATTCAATAGAAAGTAGCCACATCCACTGAACCACAAGATGAATTTGTTTATACTTTTCTACACTAATTATATATATATATATTTATATATTTTAAACAATTTTGGGCCTCTAGATATTTTGGGCCCTGTGCGGTGGCACCTCCCGCACAGGCCCAAAACCGGCCCTGCCATTGGTTATGGTTATAGTTAATACTTTTCAATTAACCAAACCCTCAGCTAACTGACTTTGCACACCCCTAGGTTACTCTATAATCACAGACATAGATACTTAAATCCCTAAATTTGTCTACCTTAGAGTTTAAGTTTAAGAAAATTAGTTGATTAATTTTAACACAGACCATTAAAAAGGTAAGATCGACTTTTCTTTTTAATTAGAAAAAGTTGGATTTCCCATTAAAGTAGTTGAGAACCTTGGCCTTTAAATTTGTGGTTTCCATTTTAGGAAACTTTTGATAAGGCATATTCAACATCCTTTATGACACCCAATAAATTATTGACACAAAAAAACATGAAATAAAAGTCATAATGTACCACTCACAATGGTCTTCATTCACTAAAGAAAAGGGTGTTATTCCACGTGTGATGTTATGGTATATGGTGATCATGATAGTAACATTAAAGTCGGCACATACATTATACTCAAATTCCTCGAATTTTTTAACGTGTCATTTAAATTACAAATGTTATTTTCAAATGTTAGGGAAATTGGTTCGGGTTTTGGTTTTCTCGTTTCAATTTTCTTTGTTCGAGCATAACTGAATTCAAAGTTGATAAATTCAAATTCAAATTCAGTTATCCCAAACCGAAAAGGCACACTTTCACAAAAAAATACAAAATAAAATAAAAAGTATTTAGGTGTTTGGTTTCATTTCGAGTTCAATCAAAATAGGATTGAATTTATGCTAAATAAGATTGAGCTAAAATGTAATCGGTGTACCTCAGTTGAATTGTTAGGTTTCTTTAACCGAAAACCGATTACTTAGTTTCATTAGTTAAAAAGTGTATATGTTACTTAGTTCGGTTTTCAAAAGGTTTTGATATTTTTGGTTATTTCCGTAAACACTTTGAAACCGAGTATTAAAAAACCTTACTAAAAATTAATGGGTTTAACGTGCGAAGTGTGGAAAGTAGTAGCATGATTATTACACTAAAATTTCAAAGTTGCCTAATGAAAGTGTAATTATTGGCTTAGTAGTGTAATTACATAATTTACGAAAATATCATCGTATATTTTCATCTTCGCTTCAAATGAAAAAATATTTGTATTTGATTTTAGCACTATATATATATATATAGAAACGGGATCAGGAGAAAACACTCAAAAGTATGAGAACGGTGAGAACGCTTCCTGGCCTAACACGTGTCACGCCGCTTAGAGAAAGGCGGAGGGGCTTTTTTGTCCTTTCATATTTCTTTTTTATTTACGCGTATCCATTCATCTTTTCATTTTTTTTGGCGTTTAATAAATACGCGGCGTTTTTATTGTTTTTAGATAAGAATCATATTAAATATTTTGGCGTTTTAAGTATTGTTTTGGCGTTTTTATTGTTTTTAGATCAGGATGCAGACTTTTAATGTAAAAAACATCAGTAATTTTCTTGATTTTATTATATCAAGTGTTTTGCCATTTAGGATACAGGCCTATAATGTGACAGGCAATTATGCCGTTTTGAAAAGATAAATAAATTTCAATTTTCCATGTAGTGGCATTAATATAACTATAATATTTTGGCAATAAATGATACCGTCTCTTTATTTTATTGTTTCTTTTCAATTTTCATCTGGCAATTAGTGTTGATTTTTCCAGTAATACTTTGTTTGCATTTTTTGACGTTTTATATAGCAACCTCGTACTTTGCTAGCATTCGTTCTCACAGTTTTCAAACTATCAGGCGTTTTGATTTTTTTAGTTTTTGGCATTTTATACTCAGTTTTTTTTAAAATAGCAGAGAATTAGATGATAAACAAGAAAGAATTACATAACAAACAATAGAAAATGAAAAAAAATTAAAAATTATAATCTAATTTCTCATTCAAATCTTCACTGTCATCAGCCTCTTCTACTTTAACCCTTTTGGCGTTTTGAACCTGTTTTTGAATGCCTTATGTAGATCATTATTTTCCTACATAACGGCCGTCTTTAGAAGATGCTTATTTTTTGTCGCATCCTTTATGGTGGGTGGATATATACTTGTTTGATGACATGTTGAAGACCAACGTCTGCTCTAATGTATTGATCCCTTCATGCTATCCATATATCTATCTATCAAGAACAAAGTGACATGATGTCATATCAGTGTCATCAGTCTCTTTATCTTGAATATTTGTCCATCTCATTCAGCAAAAGATTATAGAGATACCCAACTCAGAGAAGAATCCATTCAGTGAAACTACATTCAGATCAATACTCAATATAGCAGAATCGAGGTTCTGCATCTGTGGCTTTTTTAAGTATTATTTTTTGGCGTTTTTAAAGTGAATGGTTTCTAGGGAATATGGGGTTTGTTTCTGGTTTTGTGATAAGTTGTTTGTGTAGAGAAGTCTCTCTTTATAGGATGTTTTTTGCGCGTAGTTTAGGCGGGTTTTGTTCAGCTTTTTATGAGTTTTTAGGGTCATAGACTTTCCATCTCCCAGGTTTGGCGTTTTTGAATGGGTTTAAGTAGTTTTTGGCGTTTTTTTTCATTTTTAGCTTTTATTAATTAATACTTTTGCAAATTACTTTCATTATAGTTTGGGAGTTTTTGGCGTTTTTACTCCATTTATTGCGTTTTCATATGCATTATGACTGTTTTGGCGTTTTATTAAGATAATGTATTTTTTTATTCTAAGTTGAAAAATACATAGCAAACAACAGAAAAAGAAAATTAAAAAATAAATAAAAAATAAAAACAATTTATCTTCCAAATCTTCACTGTCATCAGTCTTTTTCTTCATTGAATCATGTTCGCTGGTGGTTTAGCTTAGCCATGCTTGTGTTTTTGTGGCCGTTTGGAAAGACAAAATGACATGAGTTTTTTTTTGAATATGTATCTTCAAACAACTCATTAGTGTCATTCGTCTTTTCATGCCATTAAAATATTCATCAAGAACAAAACACAGAAAATGACATAAGTCTGACCCCAGCATCTTTTTGTTTATGATTTGTCCATCTCATGCAGCAAAATGTTATTTGAGTCCCAGGACCTCAGGGAAGAATGCATTATCCGAAACTTTGGCGTAGAACAATATTTTGAATATACAAGAAACGATATTTGGCATTTTTGGCGTTTTACTGAGGAAATAGTGTATCTGAAAGAACCGTCGATCATGTTTGAGTGTTTTAGCGTTTTCTAAGATGAATGGTATATAGTAGAAAATATGGCGCTTTTGAGTAGTTGTGTTTGATGTTTTGGGGATTTTGGCGTTTGTAAGTTGAATGGTATATAGTTGAAAATATGGCGTTTCAGGTTCTGGGGGATGTGTTTTTATGTCTTGGATGTTTTTTGTTTATATAGCGATGTGATTTGGTCCGTAATGACGTTTTATTCATCAGTATGGCGTTTTGGTATAGAGGTGTAAAGACGCTTTTACCCTTAATGAGGCGCGTCCACGTAATAAAATTGATGTTATTATTATTATTGATTGTCGTTTAATAAAACAATGATAACACGCGACGAACGATTTATTTAATTACGTATTAGATAATAAAATTGGGCCTATTTGTTTAAGCGAGACACGCGATCATCTAAACAGGTTCATGCACTTGGGCTAGGCCCAACCCAACTAACCCAAATCTAAACCCTACCCTTTATATTAAAACACCCCACCTCCCTCATAATTTGAAAACCTCGAAACCCTAAATCCCTTTGCAATATTTTAGCCACACACCCCACTGTTTTCCCTCTTGTGCGATCAGAGGAGTCCGGCGACCAGAGCCGTTCTCCGGCATCCACACCTCCACACCGCTCCTCCTTCTTGTATCTCCCTTGCATCACCTCATCCACACACAAATGAAAACCACTAAATCCAAACACCCTCTCACCTGCTACTCCCTCTCTCTCGTAATACCCTGAGCCGACGGTAATCGGTGCCGGTTAACCGGCGAGCCAACGCACATCAGCCGCACAACCTACGCACACCTCAGCCGCACAACCCCTTCTCTCCCTCGTTCAGGTCTCCGGCGACGTCACAGGCGACAAACACCGCTCACGACGGCGGCTGTTCAGGCGACGGTGCTGGCTTGGAGGGTTCTCCGATGAACCCACTCACGACAGAGGATGAAGATGTTGACGGTAATGGCAGCCGACAACAGAGGCGGCTGCCGGAGCTCCGGTTCGTGCACAGCAGCCGTGGCATCAAGCAGTTCCCCCTTATCTCGAAGTCTCTATGGTCAGTGAGTGTTTTCTGTGAAAATCTTGTCTGTCTTGAAAACTCTATTTCTTTTATGTTGATGAACTCCTCTCTAGCATGTTATATATTTGAATTTAGATGAGTTGTTAGTTGAAACTGGTTGGTATGAAACATTTGGAGAAGTCTGCTATTTGTTTGATAAATGGTTGATGCACTGTTTGGTATTTCCATGTTCTCTCGTGCTTCACATCAGACGCACATAGGGATTTAATAGTATGATCATTATAATATATGTTGACTAATTGTTTTGATAAAAACTGCAATTTGTAATACTCGGTCGTTTTGTTTGTGAGTTTTGAATCGAGTCATTTGTTTGTTGATTTTTGGATGATGTATTTTGGGTCTGTTTTGTATGAAAGAAGATGATGAACATTTTGAAAAATTCTGCTGTTTGATCTGAATTGATTAGAGTGGAATAATGAAAACATGTTAGGAAATTTTGATTGGTCAGTACATGATTATGCAATTTGATTGGATGGTACAAAAAGCTGGCAAATGTTCTAGAAGGATTCCATCACCAGGTGTGCGAGTCGAGACCGCAATGTTGCGACTCGAGACCATAGAACTACAACTTGAGACCAAAACATGTATCATGAGACTCGAGACCACTCGGAGGCCACTCGAAACCAGTAAAAACAACAGGGGACTCGAGACCGGGTAGGTTGCGACTCGAGATCTCCTGATCTCAACTCGAGACTTGACTCGAGACCCCAAAGGTTGCCACTCAAACATGCACAACTCGAGACCATCCGTCGCGACTTAGAAACTCGTGGTTGCGACTCGAGACCCCTTGTTCTCGAGTCGAGACCACCCGGTTTCGACTGGACTCCTTTGCTTAGTTATTGGGCCACACAAATTGATGTTATGGACTGTGTGCTACTGTTGTTGCTTAACTGTTGCTGTTTAACTGTTCACATGCTAAGATAGGCCCAATAACATATATGCTGGTATGATACGTATTACTGTTGCCATTATTGTACATTATGCAAAGTGTGTGTATTATATGAAATGTGGATTTACATGCTACGTGGAATTTATACAAGACATTACTTGCATACGAACCTAATAAATATTTACAAACCATAATAGGGTATGGTTGCCCAACGTAACACAAGTAAATTGACTACCGAGCAAAGCAAAGGTGAGTTCACTACTTTTTACTTAAAGCATGCGTTCCCGGTGGTAGGGAAACGGAACGAAACACTTTTCCTAGTTTGGGATTGCTTACTATCTCCTTGTGCGGGATACGGTATTTCTATCTCCTTGTGTGGGATACGGGTAACAATGCTATCCCCTTGTGAGGGATACAAACTACTTTTCTCCCCTTATGCGGGACTCTTAGTTAATTACTGTTTGTACGGAAATGCAACGAGCAACACTAAACGAAACTCTATCACTCAAGTCCCTACTACTTAATACCGATTAGTCGCCGGGGCCAGGCGAACGGGTTATTAGTTGATAGCGCTATTTAGGTTCGACCAGCCTCACACCGACCCTTGTTACTGGGAACGGGCGTGAACTAATAGACTCAGGCAAACCGTCAATGATGATAGAACATTGACAAACGGGGCACTGCGGAAACGTACGGTCAAGTAAGTATTCGGTATTGGAAAAACAGTTTAGTCGCTCACTTATGGGGTAGCTCCCCATGGCATGTATAAACGGATAAATTAACTGGTTAAAATAAGTTTTTGGAATTAAAACTGAAAAAATACAAACATGTGAACTCGCCAACGTTATGTTGACACTCTCCTGCATGCTTTGCAGGTTGCTCGATACAGTTTAGGACGGACGTTGCAATCGGATGGAGTGCGTGGTTTGTAAGTTTCATGATAACAAACTTGTGGTTTTAAATTACGATATGTTCTACTTTCCCTTCCGCTGCAAACTAGAACCATGTTTTATGAAATTTTAAATTAGGTCACTAAGTATGCTAATGTTTATAATAATAACTAATCCGTTCAAAATAATTAGTGGCTAAGATCCTGGTCGTCACATGCCTCGTGGTAATACTCTGCGTGTGGATTTTGAGGGTGTGACAGATTGGTATCAGAGCCATTGGTTATAGCGAACTAGGTTTTAAATATAAAATATTTTTGGTTTGGAAAATAAAATATTTTATAAAAAGACCAGACTATAACCGTTCTTTAGTGGAAACCACAACAACACCACACTCCGGATTGCAAGGTTCGTCAACCTCAGATGCTTACCTGGTAATGGTAGGCTAACGACATTTACTTGTGCATAACTTATGTGTGTGAACACGCATGTGTGTATGTGCATAATTAGCATATATGTGTTAGTATGTATGCGTATATTTAGTATTTAACACAGTGGATCATACGAAGGCCAGGCTAGCGTGTTACTTGTTAAACAGGAGCGAGTCCTCCTAAACTTGGTTCGAAACCACAATACACTAAGGCCAGGGAACCAATTATTTCAAGCCCTTGTCCACGTATTTCCTGACATCATCCATGGACTGCAAATCGACGCGAGGGACGTCCACTCGATAGACCTGCCCAGGAAAGGCCTGCTACGAAGCACATAGAGAAGTTACGAGAACGAATCGACGAAGGGGAGCCACCCCTATATCATGGGATATTAGAAGGAACGACGACGTCATTCGTATCCTTTTTACTTGCGTATTTCTTTTCCCGACTTAAGTAGTGAGACTTGTTCCCTCATACGACTGATCACCTAGATTCTTGAAGCATTCTAGTAAGTCTACACCTTTCGGGTTTCTGATTGCACATCTCAAACACACGAAGCCTGCGCGGTGTATGCTCCTCATTGCTGTACCAATGATCGTATCGCATTCTCATCGATCACGAAGCTAGTTCCACACATTCCTCGTTACATGGTGAAAACTTATTCTAGTTCAACCTTACACCTCAGCACACCCCAAAACCCCGCAAATTGATAATCTTTTCCACAAATCGACATATGTGGAGGCGTGACACGACGAAGACACAAACCAGTCAACCCACCGATGAGCATGGTGATCTAGGTACTTACCTTATCCTTCATTTGCCAGAGCCGTTATTCTTTGACGACTTTTCGGATTCTGTGAATAATTTCGCTAGCTTTCGTACGAACCAACAATTATTGCTTAGGGGCAGTATCCTCGCTTCCGGCGTTTCTTTATCACGACGTCCACGTTTCTTCGTATAGAAACCTTGACCAGATCTCTCTTCAGTTTGGTGAATTCAACAAACTCGACCTTTAGTCAACAAACTTTTTAGCCCTTGAAATTCAACGTGTTACTTCAATCGCGCTTTCTCGAAAACCTGTTTTTGCAGTTTCACACCGAAACCCCCCCTCGACTATGCAAGCGCTACTCCGAACTCATTCGCACGACTTTGAACCATCCACTAGAGCTTGATTTCCCACCCATTTGAGGAATCACATCCTGCCAGACATCTTAGTAGATCCTAAAACCTATAGATCTGCACAACGATCATCCCTCTCTAGATACTTATTGTGCTAACCACATCGACGTAACACCCCTTAACAGTAAGCAACGTTCTGTATTCTAAATGCCCATAGCTTGTGTACGACCAACTACCTCATCGACATCAGATATATCCCTATTGCCGATCCCAAAGCCTTTATGTTTTGTTTCAAGTTGAACGCATCAGATTTGACTACCCGTCTTGCATGTTCTCGCTACTCGCGTTATGCTTCACGAATTCCGTGATTCTTATCCTACTTTATTCTGCACAATTCTACGTTTGGACGAATTACTTTCTACGAACGTCACTCGTTGGAGCAACGAGCCAAGTATACCCCGAAGGTAAATGGTATTGCAAAAACTGTTATTCGAACTCGATACGATCAACACCTAGTCACAACTCTCGAGTTTATTCCATCCTGTCAAAATTCGATGTTTGTTTCCTTCGACGAGATCTGAACCCACTCTGAAAACCAGTGGGAATCTGAACGACTCCTTTACTTCGCTCTGGTACTTCTACGACACGAACCTCCTTGCGCTAAGTTTTTAAGACACAACTTTTAACGTCAAAGGCCCGTATTTCTCGACCGTATACGCAACCCCTAACGATTTTGACTCAAAAGAGTATCACCTGACATTAGGGAGATGCTCAAAAAAATCCGCAACTTCAGCGAGTGGAAGATAATCTATGAGGTGCTTCTATTTTATTCTATCCTGCCCAAGGCATTGATGAAAAGCATGCAAGTAATGGCAAGCGACCAAAGAAACCGACAAGTTTTCGAACTGGCAACCATCTACTTGAAAGAAGTAGATGTCAGGCACGGAGTGTCAACTTCTGTTGTCTATGATCGTAATCCACGTTTTGCATCCGATTCGTCGCAAGCTGCGGCCAGATCCTTTGGCTCACTGTTAGACATGAGCACTGTTTACTACCCGCGGATGGGTGGCCAACCGAACACACTCTTCGAAACCCTAGAAGGCATGCTGAGAGCATGTGTTATCGACGTCGGAAAACAAGTGACACTTCCTTTTATAGAATTCTCTTCCAACAATAATTACCACACTAGCATTTAGGCAGCACCATTTGAGGCATTGCACGAACGCAAATGCCAGTCACCTCTATGTTGGGTGGAAGGCAAATTACCGGCCCAGAACTTGCAATGGACACAACGGGTAGGATTGCCCAGAATAGACTACGCATGGCGGCAGCTCCAGACCGTCAGAAAGATTACGCGGATAAGCATAGGAAACCTCTAGAATTCCTAGTCGGAGACTAGGTTCTACATAAAGTTTCACCCTAGATGGGTGTGGTACGTTTTGGCTAACGGGACGAACTTAATCCGCGATATGTTGGACCGTTCAAAATTACCGAAAGGATCGGTAAGGTAGCTTTGCAGACTAAACCTGCCTACAGAGCTGAGTGCGGTACACAACGTCTTTCACGTGCCTAATCTGAAGAAGTGTCTGTCAGATGAAACATTCGTTGTTCCTTTTTTAGGAACTCGTGATCAACAACAAACTACGCTTCATTGAGAAACCGGTTGAGATTAGGTATCAAGAAATCAAAACCCTCAAGCGTGGTACAATATGCCAACAGACCGAGCTCGTTGGATCTCGCGCCATGGCCCAGAGCTTACCTGGGAACGGGAAAACCAGATGATGCGCATGTATCCCTAGCTGTTTACAAACAATACTTCCAGCACTGAGATTACAATCAAATTTCGGGAAGAAATTCGAAGCAAACAGGGGGATGATGAGACACCCCGCGAAAACGTTTAAACACACTAGCTTGTCAGTGGCTGCGCGCTAAATTTCGGGACGAAATTTCTTGAACTCGGGGATAATGTGACACTTCGGGTTTTCCTGTACATTTCTTTGATGTTATAAGTTATTTCATGAAATTATATCTTATGTGAAATATGTACAAACTCTGTGAATCTTGTGCTGCGTGACCTTTCGTGTTATGTGACTTTATGTGCTATGTGGCTTACATGTTCGTTTTGTGAACTTTCGAGAAACTATGTGTATTACATGCAACAATAAGGTTGTTAACATATTTGTAAATAGAGCGTACTATATTTCTTAGCTTAAATTTCGAGGACGAAATTCCAGTAACATGGGGAGAATGTGACAACCCGTACTCTCAATCCCGAACATCGAGAGAATGGTATTTTATTTGAATCACTTAATGTATTATTATTATTATTATTATTATTATTATTATTATTATTATTATTATTATTATTGATTGTCGTTTAATAAAACAATGATAACACGCGACGAACGATTTATTTAATTACGTATTAGATAATAAAATTGGGCCTATTTGTTTAAGCGAGACACGCGATCATCTAAACAGGTTCATGCACTTGGGCTAGGCCCAACCCAACTAACCCAAATCTAAACCCTACCCTTTATATTAAAACACCCCACCTCCCTCATAATTTGAAAACCTCGAAACCCTAAATCCCTTTGCAATATTTCAGCCACACACCCCACTGTTTTCCCTCTTGTGCGATAGAGGAGTCTGGCGACCAGAGTCGTTCTCCGGCATCCACACCTCCACACCGCTCCTCCTTCTTGTATCTCCCTTGCATCACCTCATCCACACACAAATGAAAACCACTAAATCCAAACACCCTCTCACCTGCTACTCCCTCTCTCTCGTAATACCCTGAGCCGACGGTAATCGGTGCCGGTTAACCGGCGAGCCAACGCACATCAGCCGCACAACCTACGCACACCTCAGCCGCACAACCCCTTCTCTCCCTCGTTCAGGTCTCCGGCGACGTCACAGGCGACAAACACCGCTCACGACGGCGGCTGTTCAGGCGACAGCGCTGGCTTGGAGGGTTCTCCGATGAACCCACTCTTGACAGAGGATGAAGATGTTGACGGTAATGGCAGCCGACAACAGCGACGGCTGTCGGAGCTCCGGTTCGTGCACAGCAGCCGTGGCATCAAGCAGTTCCCCCTTATCTCGAAGTCTCTATGGTCAGTGAGTGTTTTCTATGAAAATCTTGTCTGTCTTGAAAACTCTATTTCTTTTATGTTGATGAACTCGTCTCTAGCATGTTATATATTTGAATTTAGATGAGTTGTTAGTTAAAACTGGTTGGTATGAAACATTTGGAGAAGTCTGCTATTTGTTTGATAAATGGTTGATGCACTGTTTGGTATTTCCATGTTCTCTCGTGCTTCACATCAGACGCACATAGGGATTTAATAGTATGATCATTATAATATATGTTGACTAATTGTTTTGATAAAAACTGCAATTTGTAATACTCGGTCGTTTTGTTTGTGAGTTTTGAATCGAGTCATTTGTTTGTTGATTTTTGGATGATGTATTTTGGGTCTGTTTTGTATGAAAGAAGATGATGAACATTTTGAAAAATTCCGCTGTTTGATCTGAATTGATTAGAGTGGAATAATGAAAACATGTTAGGAAATTTTGATTGGTCAGTACATGATTATGCAATTTGATTGGATGGTACAAAAAGCTGGCAAATGTTCTAGAAGGATTCCATCACCAGGTGTGCGAGTCGAGACCGCAATGTTGCGACTCGAGACCATAGAACTACAACTTGAGACCAAAACATGTATCATGAGACTCGAGACCACTCAGAGGCCACTCGAAACCAGTAAAAACAACAGGGGACTCGAGACCGGGTAGGTTGCGACTCGAGATCTCCTGATCTCAACTCGAGACTTGACTCGAGACCCCAAAGGTTGCCACTCAAACATGCACAACTCGAGACCATCCGTCGCGACTTAGAAACTCGTGGTTGCGACTCGAGACCCCTTGTTCTCGAGTCGAGACCACCCGGTTTCGACTGGACTCCTTTGCTTAGTTATTGGGCCACACAAATTGATGTTATGGACTGTGTGCTACTGTTGTTGCTTAACTGTTGCTGTTTAACTGTTCACATGCTAAGATAGGCCCAATAACATATATGCTGGTATGATACGTATTACTGTTGCCATTATTGTACATTATGCAAAGTGTGTGTATTATATGAAATGTGGATTTACATGCTACGTGGAATTTATACGAGACGTTACTTGCATACGAACCTAATAAATATTTACAAACCATAATAGGGTATGGTTGCCCAACGTAACACAAGTAAATTGACTACCGAGCAAAGCAAAGGTGAGTTCACTACTTTTTACTTAAAGCATGCGTTCCCGGTGGTTGGGAAACGGAACAAAACAATTTTCCTGGTTTGGGATTGCTTACTATCTCCTTGTGCGGGATACGGTATTTCTATCTCCTTGTGTGGGATACGGGTAACAACGCTATCCCCTTGTGAGGGATACAAACTACTTTTCTCCCCTTATGCGGGACTCTTAGTTAATTACTGTTTGTATGGAAATGCAACGAGCAACACTAAACGAAACTCTATCACTCAAGTCCCTACTACTTAATACCGATTAGTCGCCGGGGCCAGGCGAACGGGTTATTAGTTGATAGCGCTATTTAGGTTCGATCAGCCTCACACCGACCCTTGTTACTGGGAACGGGCGTGAACTAATAGACTCAGGCAAACCGTCAATGATGATAGAACATTGACAAACGGGGCACTGCGGAAATGTACGGTCAAGTAAGTATTCGGTATTGGAAAAACATTTTAGTCGCTCACTTATGGGGTAGCTCCCCATGGCATGTATAAACGGATAAATTAACTGGTTAAAACAAGTTTTTGGAATTAAAACTGAAAAACTACAAACATGTGAACTCGCCAACGTTATGTTGACACTCTCCTGCATGCTTTACCGGTTGCTCGATACAGTTTAGGACGGACGTTGCAGTCGGATAGAGTGCGTGGTTTGTAAGTTTCATGATAACAAACTCGTGGTTTTAAATTACGATATGTTCTACTTTCCCTTCCGCTGCAAACTAGAACCATGTTTTATGAAATTTTAAATTAGGTCACTAAGTATGCTAATGTTTATAACAATAACTAATCCGTTCAAAATAATTAGTGGCTAAGATCCTGGTCGTCACATGCCTCGGGGTAATACTCTGCGTGTGGATTTTGAGGGTGTGACAGATTGGTATCAGAGCCATTGGTTTTAGCGAACTAGGTTTTAAATATAAAATATTTTTGGTTTGGAAAATAAAATATTTTATAAAAAGACCAGACTATAACCGTTCTTTAGTGGAAACCACAACGACACCACACTCCGGATTGCAAGGTTCGTCAACCTCAGATGCTTACCTGGTAATGGTAGGCTAACGACATTTACTTGTGCATAACTTATGTGTGTGAACATGCATGTGTGTATGTGCATAATTAGCATATATGTGTTAGTATGTATGCGTATATTTAGTATTTAACACAGTGGATCATACGAAGGCTAGGCTAGCGTGTTACTTGTTAAACAGGAGCGAGTCCTCCTAAACTTGGTTCGAAACCACAATACACTAAGGCCAGGGAACCAATTATTTCAAGCCCTTGTCCACGTATTTCCTGACATCATCCATGGACTGCAAATCGACGCGAGGGACGTCCACTCGATAGACCTGCCCAGGAAAGGCCTGCTACGAAGCACATAGAGAAGTTACGAGAACGAATCGACGAAGGGGAGCCACCCCTATATCATGGGATATTAGAAGGAACGACGACGTCATTCGTATCCTTTTTACTTGCGTATTTCTTTTCCCGACTTAAGTAGTGAGACTTGTTCCCTCATACGACTGATCACCTAGATTCTTGAAGCATTCTAGTAAGTCTACACCTTTCGGGTTTCTGATTGCACATCTCAAACACACGAAGCCTGCGCGGTGTATGCTCCTCATTGCTGTACCAATGATCGTATCGCATTCTCATCGATCACGAAGCTAGTTCCACACATTCCTCGTTACATGGTGAAAACTTGTTCTAGTTCAACCTTACACCTCAGCACACCCCAAAACCCCGCAAATTGATAATCTTTTCCACAAATCGACATATGTGGAGGCGTGACACGACGAAGACACAAACCAGTCAACCCACCGACGAGCATGGTGATCTAGGTACTTACCTTATCCTTCATTTGCCAGAGCCGTTATTCTTTGACGACTTTTCGGATTCTGTGAATAATTTCGCTAGCTTTCGTACGAACCAACAATTATTGCTTAGGGGCAGTATCCTCTTCTCTGAAAAAACTTGACCAAACTAGAATATCATAATATTCACCACAATTGTCAGTTTTTCGTCTATGCGGATTTTACAATTTGGCCCATAAATAGTCAGATACCCTGAAAGATAAACTTTCCGCACCAGTATCATGACTACCCCACTAACTTTCACATTCCGTGATCACATCATCAAATCTGTACACTGAAGCCCTCGACGGTGTCCCCGAACAAACCAGCTTGGTCGTTAAAAACCCGAAAAAATTGACAATCACCAAATTTTTTCTGGAGACTCTCCTCGTCGTTGCGATCAAAAAATGCCATTTTTTAGGCATTTGATCATCTGGTCGAATGGCAAGTGTCGGATGGTCATCCGATCGGATTGCCATCCGATCGGATTGTCATTCGATGGGCAGACTTGAGTTTGTGGATCGGATGGTCATCCGATCGGATTGTCGTTCGTTGAAAACCAACTGATCTTCCAAACACCCCATAGTGACATGGATCGGATGGTCACCCGATCGGATTGCCATCCGATTGAAAAGCAGTTACCCTCCAATAAGCCTTCAAGATAATGATATGGATCGGATGGTCATCCGATCAGATTGCCATCCGATCGGATTGCCATCCGATTGGATATTTTCTAGCAGCTCAAGAACACTCAAAATCACATTTTTTCGATCCAGAATCTTTATTTGTGTGAAAATTATGATGAAACTTCACAGGATTGTGCGCGAATCAATTCCGAACAGAATGATGTCTTCAATTCCAAAATCCATCCGTGAATTGACCTTTTTTTTGATGATTTTCTCTGTTTAACGTCAAAATTCCCGGTTCACCCAAAATTGATGAGCTTTGGGTGATTTAACCGACTGTTAGATCGATTAAATCGGTACCGTAGCTCTGATACCAATTGTGATTCCAGGATCCGGTATATTTGACGGAGCTTCGGTCCCAAAACGACGTGTTCGGTGCGTCTATTACGACTAAGAAAGGAGTAGAAGATAGATACGACACCGAGCAGTCAATTTCAATCTGGTCTCTATTGATTATTCAACGTTTACAGCACCGCGAGACCAGTTGAACAGCATGTCCTTCTGGGAACCAAAAGCTTGTCCAAATGGGAACCCCATGCCCCTATTTATAGACAACTACAAATGTGTACCATCTGATCAGATTGGCTTTGACAATTACAAAACATGTCCAACTTTCTCTATTCTATACAAAATTCAACACACGCTCTATCTAATTATTCGTACAGTGGCAGACGTACGAAATATGCACCAACAAATATAATGTAACTTGTTAACAAATATAGTTATCATTCAGGATATGTCTTTTAAAAATCAGCGTAAACTTGGTTTAATTTTATACCGCCTCTATTTTTATTATTTGATATATTGTATTTTTATCATTCAAACCATTCCACAACATTAATTTTTCTTATATATATATATATATATATATATATTTTGTTAATAAAAACATTATTACTTCATTTTTAAATATTTTAAACATAATTATGAATTTAATGGTAATAGGAGACTTAGACATATATTTTTTATTATTATAACCAAATAAATTTATTTAGTTATTTGGAGATTAAAAATAGTTATATGGAGACTTAAATAACACTCCATAATTAAATAATTAATAAGTATCCATGACTAAGTTTACATTAAATATCTAAAATATATTATTTTACTGAGATTATCTATAATACAATTAGGAACTTGGTGTGAATAGTAACTAACTTTGATTGGTTAATTCCAAATTTTGAGATTTTGTTGAAATGATTATCTATAATACAATTAGGAACTTGGTGTGAATAGTAACTAACTTTGATTGGTTAACTCCTAACTTTGAGATTTTGTGCAAATGATCTATAATCATTGAATAAATTATTAGAGTTAATTGCCAAAATCGTCCCTAAGGTTTGGGCAGGTTTGCCATAATCGTCCAAAATGAAACTTTTGTACCAAATTGCCCCCAACGTTTGTAACTTTTTGCCATTTTCATCCAAACCACTAACTTAGTTTATTTTTTCTGTTAAGTTGAGGGTATTTGGATGAAACTGACATATATAAAACCACAGTGACGATTTTGGCAATTTACTCAAACCCTTTTAAATTTCTTTTATTTAATTAATTTTGTTACATATATAATAAAGGCGAAGGATGTTTATAAACTAAGACAAAAATTAATTTCTAATTTTTTATATAGATCAGTTTTATAAAAATAAAATCTACTTAAACCTCTAAATTTTATAAAACTAAAATGCTGGTGACCTTATTGAAAAAGGTCAAATAGAAAAATCTTATCATATGTACCAAGTTTGTAATTCATCTTCTACTCTTTTAAATTCGCTCCTAAGGAAAAACAGAAGCCAGTGCCCGCCCCCCCCCCCCCTTTATCAAACAACGTATCGTTAGCAATCCTTAAAATTACCCACCAAATTGTAATTATAATGTTATGAACCAAAAGTTTCTTTACTCAAGCCACTCAGAATAAGTATTAGTTAGTTACCCTCATAATCTTAATTAATTTTTTTTTTTTGAATAGCAACAGAAACTTTTCTTCAACCACAAAAACAAAAGACCCCCAACCAGGAGCTGGGAAGTCATATTACAAACAAAAATGTAGTGCAAACTAATACATGAATTTCATCTTCAAATTACATTAAATTCCCACCATTATTGCCTACTAATCCTCTTAAATTTTGATCTCGACTTCACCCCTTGGAAGGTTGCTTCCTTGATTTCTTCTATTGTCGTTTGGATCGCACCCGATTTGCCTCTAAAGATCTTTTCGTTTCTAATTTTCCATAGACTCCATATAGTTTGTATTGCAATGGTGTGTGTGGCCTTTTTTATATACCGACTTCTTTGTAAAATTCGCAGCTCCTGCATTAATTCTTTTAGGTTACCCGCTGTGAACATGGGTACTTTAACCCAAGTTACAATCTTCTTCCAGATTTTCCTTGCAAAACTGCACTGCAGTAGCACATGAGTTACGGTTTCTTCAGCGACTCCACATAGCTTGCAGTTATAATCGGTTAGAACCATGCCTCTTTCCCTTAATGCTGTTGCGGTAGGAATTATCCCGTCTACTGCCCGCCATACGAACATAACGCTTTTGGTGGTTGCCCATCTGTTACACACAAATCCGTTTGCCTGCTCGTTTAGATCAATCTGTGAAGCTAAAGATTGTCTTACACCTCTTACAGTAAATCCTTCATGTTCGCTATTCTTCCAGAACCATTCATCTTCTTTCGGTGATATTGATTGTTGTTGCAACAACGTATTCAAGGCGTTCATCTCTTGAATTTCTGATGCACAGTTCGGTGCCCTCGACCAACCCCAGCCCCAGATCTTACCCCCATTATTTACACGATAGCAATCCTTTACTAGTGCTTTCTTATTCAGTGCCAATCGATAAAGACCCGGGAATTGAACCATTAGCGGTTCGTTTCCTAACCATGTTTCGGCCCAAAACATTGTTTTATCTCCCAACCCGACCTTGCTCTTCAAACTTTTAGTGACATCAACATTGCATTTCATGAATTATTTTCCAATTTCCCCAATGTTTTTCCACAAATCCGTTGATGTCTTCTTTACCGGTTTGGATTCTATTTTCCTATTACTATGATGTATAGCTTTTATTACTTTCACCCATAGATGATTCGGCTCCATTTTGAATCTCCACCACCACTTTATTAAGAGTGCCATATTAAGGTCCCTAATGTTCCGAATACCAAGCCCTCCGAAGTCTTTACGTGCTAACACTTTTTCCCATTTAACCCACCGTATTTTATTGTTAACGCTACATCCACCCAAAGGAATTTTCTTCTTATACCTTCCAAAACCTTCAGTACGGCCGAGGGACACTTGTAGAGCGATAAAAAATAATTGGGTAAGCTACCGAGGACTGATTTTACAAGAATTACCCTCCCTGCAAAAGACAAGTTCTTCGCCTTCCAATTTGATAATCTTTTGTTGAACACATCAATTACCTCTTTCCAATTTACTATACGATTCATATTTGCTCCCACCTTTAATCCTAGGTAAATAAAGGGGAACTTACCTGCTTTACATTTAAAAATTGATGCCATGTTGTTGACTTCTTCATCAGTCGTACCAACCCCGAATAACTGAATTTTATGCAGATTCACCTTCAGACCCGATATAAGATAGAAAACTCTTAGAATTCTCTTGAGATTTTTACATTGTTTTCCTCCTAATTGCCCACAAATATTGAGTCGTCCGCGAATAACATATGAGTTAAGTATGGTCTGTCTCCTGGTAGTTTTACCCCTGAGAATATATTTGTATTTTTCGCCCTTTCTATCATTATATGCAATGCTTCCATCGCCACAATGAATAGAAAGGGTGAAAGGGGATCCCCTTGCCTTAACCCCCTTTTATAATGAAATTCCCACGATGGAGATCCATTTACCAGTACCTATCCTCTTCCTGCAAATAAAATCCCCATGACCCAATTCCTCCACCTCGGTGGGAACCCCATGTGTGTTAGTATGGAAATAAGGAATTTCCAATTGAGTGTATCGTAAGCTTTTTCTATGTCGGCTTTAAAAACAAAAATACATTTTTTCATTTTCTTGGCCCAACCTACCACTTCATTTATTACCAAAGGCTCATCAACTATATTTCTTTCTGACACAAAAGCCGATTGTTCGTTAGAAATAATGCTTTTAATTAGGGATTTTTACATATTTCCCCTTGCTAAGTGCTTTTATTACATATTTACCCAAGCTTTAAAATAAATTACATATTTGCCCTTCCTAAACCATATATATTACATATTTCCCCATCCTAAACTATATATATTACATATTTATCCATTTTATTAAAATTAAACTTATTAAATTACCATTTTACCCTTATAAGTAATATTATAACTAATAAATTATTAAGATCAAATTTCATTGTAAAATATATTTTAATCACTTTTATTAATAACTAATTTAATAAATTAATTTTAATTGCGGTATCAGTTAAGGAAATAAATACAGATCAATGGTTTCTTAACCTATTTTTAAATAACATATTTACACACAACACAGATAGTAATAACTAATACCAATACAGTTCAGTGAATCGAATTGGGGATATCATTAGCAAACATAACTAATACCGTGAACAAAATTGAGGATAACATTGAATCAAACTTCGATGGGACAAAAACTTGAAAACTCCATAACCTGAACATTGTTTATCGTACTGACCTATTGGTTCCAATCGAAACAGTTTAAAATATCGATAGTTGCCGGTTAACTAACGTGGTTACAATCTGAACATTGGAACAAATCGACGGTGACTTAGTAGGAATCGCCGGTGAACGAACCTGGTCAGAATCAATCGTTGGTCACCCATGTTGTTGTTTGGAATCGCCAGTGAATTAGATGGATTAGAGTCACTTGATTGCTGGTTGCAATCGCCAGCTTTGGTAAACAAGTAAGAATCGTCGGCACCGGTTTCTTTTGCTGGATGAATTGTAGGCTTAGGTTTCTTTTGCTGGTGGTGGATTAAAGCTGGTAAATGGGTAATTTCAAAAAGGGTAATTTAGTAATTTTATAGAAAAGGGGGAAATATGTAATTAATTTTAAGGGTTGGGTAAATATGTAATAAAGGCACTTAGCAGGGGGAGATATGTAAAAATCCCTTTTAATTACATCTTTTATTCTGTTTGCTAGAACCTTAGACATGATTTTGTTCACCACACCTATCAATGAGATCGGTCTAAAATCTGAAAATGTCATAGGATCCATTACCTTTGGAATAAGAGCGATGAATGAGGCGCTGCATGTGTGATGTATTGAACCATGTGTATAGAACTGACTCATGGCCTCCATTACTGATTCTTTCAACTCTTCCCAGTACGTTTTAATCAATTTAAACGTTATACCATCTGGACCCGGAGCTTTGTTTATCCCACATTCCCAAATAGCCTTGCGGACTTCCTCGGCCACAAAAGGTTGAATCAAACTGTCACACCCCAACCGATGGCGGAATCATTGGGGTGCGGCACTAGGCGAATCAGATTGCTCAAGAGAATCCATAACAGCTAAGAGCGACAATATTATTACATTTGTTATCCCATACTAACAAACAATACAATCACATAAGTTATCATAGATTTTTCTGTTCTCTCGAACAATACAAATCCGCCAACCTAGATTTTAGGTGAGTTTCTAGATTTCCTAGCTTGATTTGATGTAGACTGCGATCTAATCCTGCAACATACGTTAAAACAACGTCAATACAAAAGTATTGGCGAGTATACAAGTTTTGATAGTAGCGAAAATAGATAAAAGTGCTGCGAATTACCACATACATAAACGAGATACACCAAACATACATACAAGACAGATACTACTAGCTAAGTCACTCGAGCTGCGATTGCAATTGCTATTCATCCTAACTAGACCCCTTCGGGTGCTATAGTACTATAGTACATAAGGCGGGACCTCGCGAGTAAAAGTCCTAGCACAAATGTAACTAGCATCACGTGTAAATATGTAATTCAGTCATTCGCAAGTGATAAATAGTTTAAGCATTTGATTAGATTGATTTGATAAGACGTATGTTACACCCAAAACGCGATAAAAAAGGGTTCGAGTATACTCACAGCGATGAAAGTAATGGATTGAAGGGAGCGCTAGAGTGATTAGCCTGTACAGTTAACGATAACATAAGCGAAGAGCGGTGCGTAAAACGGTGCAAGTGAACCAAGTGTTGAATGGTAATCCGATCGGATGGTCATTCGATCGGATGTCAATCTGTTCGGATGGTCATCCGATCTGATGGCCATTCGGTCGGATTGACATTCGCTTGGGATAGATGTGTTTGTTTATGATGGCTTTGAAGTTTTCGTTGTAGCATTTTCAAAACAGAGAAGTATCTCTACCTTTCAGGCCGTTCGATCGAACGGTCATACGATCGGATGGCAGTTCGATCGGATGGCGATCCGATCAGCGAGACATTTCAGTTGAGAAAACAAGTTCACAGCAGGCTGGTCATTCGATCGGATTGCAATCCGATCGAACGGCAATTCGTTAGAACTGATGATCTTTGAAAATTTATGAAAAATGTTTAAGTGTGGAAGACCAAGTGCAATCCGATCGGATTGTCGTTCGATCGGATGGAAATCCGATCGGATGGCAATCCAATCGGACGACAATCCGTCCCGCAATCTGGTCGTTTTGAAAACTTGAATATTTTGAAAAGTTTGTGGTTTGATCGAGACGGCATGACTACGAGCTAATCAATGGAACTCCACCAAGTCCAAGTCATTGGATCGGATGGGAATCACCCGTCCGATCAGTTAACTGTTCTTAACGGTTGTTCGTGTTCAACAAGTTAAGCCGGTCATCTCGTCGATAGATGTTAGTTCTCAAATGACACTTCACTGAAGAATGAGTAGAAGGTCTGAACGAGCTCTGATTCTATCGGTTTTAAGAAAGTTTGAAGACAGCTTGAAATACTTAGATTCGGCTTAGATCTAGGTGAGATTAGTGCTTATACACCGTGGAATCCATTAGATCTGAACTGTTCTTGGTGAGATGAGGTCACACTTCATTGTTCCTAAGAACCCCATGTTGATATCACCTTAGAACGGCCCAAATCAGAGGATTTGAAGGTGAAAAAGATGAAGGGGTGCATGTAGTCATAGAAGTACAAGAATTGAGGTAGAAACTTGCAAGAATTGCGAGGAATCGAGCGAAATAGGGTCTGGAGGGTGCTGGTCGAACGGAAGCTGTCACATCAGTGAGAATGATGTGACAGTGGGTATTTATAGGCAAGAGAGGTGGGAAGGCGGTGTAGTGACGGATCGGATGGCAATCCGATCGAGTGACAGTTCGATCGGATGGCAATCTGATCGGATGGCCATCCGATCGGATGTCATTCGATCGAAGGGCTCAGGCGAGTTTGGTTTCGACGTTTCATTTCGCTCATTAAGCGTTGCGATAGTATGGTTACACATTTTCATACACATATTCATATATTTATTATAATTAGTCATTAAGGGTCGTATAAGTATTCATATTTCCAAATTTGCGTTGCGATAATCGAGTTCTGTTTCGAATATGCGTTGCGTTGCGACGCATCACGGCTATTAATGTGTGCAAAGTGTGTTATATAAGTTTAAGTATATTTTAAGCCCTTTTTACACGTTAGTCAAGTTTTAAATTTATAAAACACGATATTTTACTAACACCAAACACACATATGGGCAAGTGCACCTATCGTGAGCGTAGTATAGTGTTGGCAAGATACCGAGGTCGTCCAGTGACACAAGAGCTTTTAGTACTGGTTTATCCTCAACGTCTAATCAAATCAAAAGTTTAGAAAAAGGTTTTAAACAAGAAAAATAAAAACTAACTAAAATGCTGAAAAATAAAAATAAAAGAAAAACAGATAGACAAGATGAATCACTTGGCTCCGACTCGTGTTTAGTGTAACCTTTGATTATTTCCGCACTTTTGCACTATTTAAGAGATTATATTAGTTATTGTAGTAGGCCCCTCTTTTGAAGGTGACGTTACCCTCAACCCAGTAGTTTGAGTCAGCAAGGATACAATCCTAAAGGGTCGGATTATTGAAAGATAATTAATTAAGTTATTAATGCATATTATGGTAGGCCCCTCTTTTGAAGGTGACGTTACCCTCGGCTAAGTAGTCTGAGTCAGCAGGGATACAGTCCTAAGTAGCCGGGTTAAAGTATTAATAGTAGCTTACATATGAGGGGATCAAAGAGTTTGGACCCCCGCCATCCAATACCGGTAGGTATTGAAGGAGGTCCTACTAAATTTGACCCAGGTCCTTGCAGGATCTATACACTGAACAAGGCAAGACTCTTACCAAACCGTTCCCTTAACCCCCGACCGGGTAGCCAACATATCTCTATATAGACCGTGGAGATATGAATGGTGAAAATCTTTTATTTTATATAGACAGTAAAATAATGCCAAGACACCACGGACAAACGATAAAGAAGAATCACCTTCAACATAAGAAACTAGTTATTAAAGTCATTAATACATAACCAAGTAAAAAGTGCGAAAAGATTAAAAATAAAAAGTATTATACTAGACACTTGTCTTCACCAAGTGATGTAAGAGACTTAGGCAAACATGGCCTTTGATTGTCAAGAACTCTTACGATCAATCTTGGATCCCGAGACAACTCACACACTCTATAATGGATAATGGATGATGGTGTTGTGATGGTGGTGGGTGAAGTGTGAGAGAGGTGGTGTGCCAAGGGATGGTTTGCAAATGATCCAAGCACCCATATTTATAGACTGAACAGTAGCTCGGGCACGGCCCCGTGTCCAGTGGGCACGGCCCCGTGTGAACAAGCGTATCTGTACTATCAAGATTTGCCTGGATTCTGCGAATCTTATAGTTGACCACGGCCCCGTGTCCGCTGAGCACGGCCCCGTGGTGGTCGATGGAAGCTTCTACAGCTTTGTCTTTTATGCTGACACTTGGGCACGCCCCCGTGTTCACTGAGCACGGGGCGTGTTCAGCCTTCTGTTCTCTTGTTTTGCTTGGGAAGATGCTTTCGGGGAGGTCAGGCATGCCACGTTTGTTCCTTTTCTTGTATTTATGTTAGATTTAGCTGCCTTTTTGCTTCTTTTGTTAATTTGAGCTCATTTAATCCTGAAAATACAAAAAGAAGACAAAAGCACACTTTTTTCAACATTAGTACTAAAAAAGGTTAGTTTTATGCCACAATTGATGTAATTTATATGTTGCATTTTGCACACATCAAATACCCCCACACTTGAATCTTTGCTTGTCCTCAAGCAAAACTCTTTATAATGTGGCTTTACACTCCCAAATGGAATGGGTAGAAGAGAAGGTTTTTGGGCTTGTCATAGAGTGTCGGGATTTCCAAGATTCTTTATTAAGTTTTATTTTTATTTATTTACAATCCTATTCGTCATGATTTATTTAAAACTTTTCATAAGATAAATTACTTATTAGGGCATAACATGCCTCTTTAAAATTCTATTTATATATAAGTTCACATACCTCACGGGGGATCACTCAACACTCGGCCGAAGATGTATTTTAGTGAATCACTCGAGAGCGGCATGGAACTTACTCCTACCATAGGCTTGCCAAGCAATCAATCCTCCCCCTTTTTAACTATATACCTTTGTAAATATCAAGAGGACTTTTGAGTGAAGGGTTAGGTTTGGGTTAAAGGTAGGTGGTTGGGTTAGCGGTTAGTAGAAAAAGGGCGAAAAGCGTAAAAAGCGTCGGTTTTCGTAAGACTTTTTATTTTTGAAATTTTTATTTTGATGAAGCCATAATTCAAACAAAGTTATTTTTGATGAACTTGCTTGTTTATTTCTTTTGCTTCATCATCAACAATTTTTTTTTTTGAAAAGTCATACGAAAAACCGAGCTTGTTACTAAAACAAAGGGTTTAAAAATAAAAAGGGTTTTGGTGGGTGAAAGGGTTTTGGTGGGTGAAAGGGTGTTTGTTTTTAGGTTAAGAAATGAAAAGGTTTAGGCTTAAAGGGGTTAACTAGGGGGATTTTGGGTAGGTGGTAAAAAAAATAATAATGGTGTAGAAATGAAAAAGGGTTAGTCCTAATGCCTCCATCATTTACTTACTCGTGTTTAAGTTGGTAAGAACCGGGAATGTATTGTCGTGGCAAGTTCTAGAGTTGTAAGAACCAAGCGGCTATTCACACAAGAAACGAAAAATGAGCATTTAGTTTAAAGATGTGTATTTGTATGCTCAATAAAGGCTCAAAACTCACTTTTTGTGGGAATGGGTTTTTTAATGTGTTCAAGCATATATAATCAAATTTTAACTAGATTTGTCATGCCGTTTCATAATTTTCTTATGTTGGTTCTTTTTATCACGACGCGATCGGTTGTAAATTTGTAAAAATATAACCTTTTTAGAACTTGTTATACCCAAATTAAACCAAGACAAGTAAAAAAAAATGAAAATTTTTGAAAAAATTTGGGGTGATTAGCGATTCCAATAGAGTTTTGTGTAAGGCTTGTAATTAGGACTTACAAGATTCAAGGTTTTAGCATCCCCCCCACACTTAAATTACACATTGTCCTCAATGTGTCCCAAAAATAAGTTTTTCGGTTGATTAAAATGTGTAAAAGTGGGTTAAAAACAAGATTTTATGTTACTGGGTAGCTGAACACGGGGTGGTGTTGGCTGAGCACGGCCCCGTGTCCAGACTGCCAGTACCAAAAGTAAACAGAAGGTTGGGCACGGCGGCGCGTTCAATGAGCACGGCCCCGTGTCCAGGTACCTGAACTGGGCGTTTTTTTGCAGAACCTTGAGCATGGGGCGTGTTGGCTGAGCACGGCCCCGTGCTGAACTTGCTGTAATGAAGAAAAATGTCGGGAGGCTCTGTTTTTGTGCATGGGGTGTTGGTTCAAGCTTCCCTTAGTATCCTTCACCATCCCGAGTGTGTTTTATTCCTGAAAATTAAAACTAAACTAGAAAGCATAAAATTTAATCTAAACTAAAACTAAGGACAGTTCCGCGGAATGCCTCCGTGGTGCGCCACGTTTATAAGGGTCCTTGGCTAGACCCACCTTATCAGGTGGTTCTGGCTCATCTTCAATTAGGGGGTCGATATTGCCGATTGGATATTTCATTGATCGCTCAAGATCAATGCTTCTTTTAAATACCCCTAATTGAAGAGATAGATTGTTGTACTTCCGATTCTTCAAAGCTTCGTGGGTTTTTACAAAAGGTCGTCCCAACACTAGAGGAGCGTCATCGAGGATGACAAAGTCGGTTGGGATTACCATTTGATTAGTTTGAACCAAGACATCCTCAACTACACCGATTGATTTTATTACTTTCCGATTGGATAGAAAATGGGTATTTAAAGTGGAGAAAAATCACTAATACTTAATTTTTTGAAAATGTAGTTGGGCATTATATTAACGCAAAGATCTTTATCGATTGTGACATTACTAATAAATGAATTTTGAAAAAAACATGGAACCGGTGTAATGTTGATTTCAAATGGGTCTTCTTTTATTAGCGAGGTTTGATCATTAGTTAACTTAATGCTTACCGTTTCGTCAATTTTAGTGTTAGTGTTTAACTCTTTTAAAAACTTAGCATGAGTGGGAACTAAACAATGATTTTCGAAAGATGGTGACAAGAGATTAATTTCTTCAAAATTAGACTCTTCTTGAATTTTAACGTTGTCGGACTCACCTTTTTCGTTGTTTAACTCATGTGTCGGTTCTTCACTTATTTGTTCTTCCATTTTTTCACTTTCAATTATCTCTTCATTTTTTTAATTCTTCTCTTGCGCGGGACTCCTCTTCCCTTGCGCGAGATTCTTTTATATAGCGCTCGATAACTTTAAGGTGTTCTAATATCCTATCGGTCGCTTCGGTTATAGAAAAAGGATCGGGATTTTCAAAGCTTGAATCCGGTTGTTCGATCCTTTGTTCCTCATAATACCCATATGAAGTAGACGGTTCACACCATTGTTCTTCATTGTAAGCATATGATGGATAAGGGTCGTAATTTTTTTCTTCATAATACTCATATGAGGTGGGTTGTTCACGCCATGGTTCCTCATAATAAGTATACGAAGGTGGTGGCTCATATCTTGGTTCCTCAAAGTATGAGTAAGAAGGCTCATACCTTGGTTCATCAAAATATGAGTATGAGGGAGGAGGTTCATACCTTTGGTCTTCATAGGATGTGTATGAAGTTGATGGCTCGTACCTGGGCTCCTCATAGTAGGTGTATTAATTGGACGGTTGATATAAGTTACAATATTGAACCGAGTGCGAGTCACCACAATTAGTGCAATAGTTATTCCTATAATCATCCTCCTCATAGGTGTAGTTGTAACCTCCTGAGTATTGATCCATAAGAATCACTCAGCAGACCACAACCAAGTCTCGGGATCAGAAAAAAAAAAAAAACGGAAACAGAGGCTGGACTCGGCCCCGTGTTCAGTGGACACGGCCCCGTGTACAGAATCTGTATCTGGGCGTTTTAATTAAAGTTACTGATTTCGTTGAGCACGGGGGCGTGTTCAGTGAGCACAACCCCGTGTTCAAGCTACTGTATCTGGGTGTTTTATGAAAAATATGCATCACGACCCCGTGTTCAGCGAGCACGGCCCGTGTTCAACCTACTGTAAATGCAAAACTAAACTAAAATGCAGAAAAATGTGCGCGCGTTTTAAAAAAGTTTTGAAAAACTGATTAGGCCGTCGATTTTAAGCTTTCTTAAAATCCTTGTGTCCTCGGTAACAGCGCCAAAAACTTGATTATTTTAAGCCCTTTTTACACGTTAGTCAAGTTTTAAATTTATAAAACACGATATTTTACTAACACCAAACACACATATGGGCAAGTGCACCCATCGTGAGCGTAGTATAGTGTTGGCAAGATACCGAGGTTGTCCGAGGACACAAGAGCTTTTAGTACCGGTTTATTCTCAACGTCTAATCAAATCAAAAGTTTAGAAAAAGGTTTTAAACAAGAAAAATAAAAACTAACTAAAATGCTGAAAAATAAAAATAAAAGAAAAACAGATAGACAAGATGAATCACTTGGCTCCGACTCGTGTTTAGTGTAACCTTTGATTATTTTCGTACTTTTGCATTATTTAAGAGATTATCTTAGTTATTGTAGTAGGCCCCTCTTTTGAAGGTGACGTTACCCTCAACCCAGTAGTTTGAGTCAGCAAGGATACAATCCTAAAGGGTCGGATTATTGAAAGATAATTAATTAAGTTATTAATGCATATTATGGTAGGCCCCTCTTTTGAAGGTGACGTTACCCTCGGCTAAGTAGTCTGAGTCAGCAGGGATACAGTCCTAAGTAGCCGGGTTAAAGTATTAATAGTAGCTTACATATGAGGGGATCAAAGAGTTTGGACCCCCGCCATCCAATACCTGTAGGTATTGAAGGAGGTCCTACTAAATTTGACCCAGGTCCTTGCAGGATCTATACACTGAACAAGGCAAGACTCTTACCAAACCGTTCCCTTAACCCCCGACCAGGTAGCCAACATATCTCCATATAGACCGTGGAGATATGAATGGTGAAAATCTTTTATTTTATAGAGACAGTAAAATAATGCCAAGACACCACGGACAAACGATAAGGAAGAATCACCTTCAACATAAGAAACTAGTTATTAAAGTCATTAATACATAACCAAGTAAAAAGTGCGTAAAGATTAAAAATAAAAAGTATTACACTAGACACTTGTCTTCACCAAGTGATGTAAGAGACTTAGGCAAACATGGCCTTTGATTTTCAAGAACTCTTACGATCAATCTTGGATCCCGAGACGACTCACACACTCTATAATGGACAATGGATGATGGTGGTGGATGATGGTGTTGTGATGGTGGTGGGTGGTGGGTGTTGGGTGTTGGGTGAAGTGTGAGAGAGGTGGTGTGCCAAGGGATGGTTTGCAAATGAGCCAAGCACCCCTATTTCTATCCTGAAAAGTAGCTCGGGCATGGCCTAGTGTGCAGAAGCGTATCTGTACTATCAAGATTTGCCTGGATTCTGCGAATCTTAGAGTTGACCACGGCCCTGTGTCCGCTGAGCACGGCCCCGTGGTGGGCGATGGAAGCTTCTACAACTTTGTCTTTTATGCTGACACTTGGGCACGCCCCCGTGTTCACTAAGCACGGGGCATGTTCAGCCTTCTGTTCTCTTGTTTTGCTTGGGATGATGCTTTTGGGGAGGTCGGGCATGCCACGTTTGTTCCTTTTCTTGTATTTATGTTAGATTTAGCTGCCTTTTTGCTTCTTTTGTTAATTTGAGCTCATTTAATCCTGAAAATACAAAAGGAAGACAAAAGCACACTTTTTCCAACATTAGTACTAAAAAAAGGTTAGGTTTATGCCACAATTTATGTAATTTATATGTTGCATTTTGCACACATCAGCTATCGAGGAGGGTAGAATAGGTCCTCACTCAACGTCATCGTGAGCGTTAGTGTGTGCGATGCGATGTGTTATAGCGATAAAATATGCGAGATATGCGAAAATACTGCGATATAGTTACATTATGATCTGAATCTCTGGTGCTAGGCGTAACGAGTATGGCGAGTAGTAACAACGCACGAACGTGCGGGTTGTTACAGTCTACCCTGCTTTAGGAAATTTCGTCCTGAAATTAATCCACAAGAAGGGTTGCGAGGATTGATGCGAGTGAGAGTAGAGATAAAAGCGATGAGATAGCGAGCGATCGATTGAGAGTTGACAGCGAGAGCGCATTGCGAAGACTAAGCGAGAGCGACGACTAAGGCGATTCGTATAACCAAAGACAATAACACATAAGAAGGCGATTCCAAAACGTTCTGAATTCTTGAAAAGTTGATTAGTTTGGAAGGTTTAGAGAAAATTTGTTTATGAAAAATCTCCCCATAGTGCGGTGTTAAACTGTGTCGATGTTCACACCAGTGCCATGAGAGAAGTTTTATTAGGTTACTAAAAGATTTTGAAATTTCCTCTTCAATTGGCGTTAACTTGATTCGATTGTTACGCCAGCGTTATAAGAAAATCTCGTTTTGTAAAAAGGTTTAGATTAAATTTAGAAAAAGTTTTTGTAAGAAAATGCTTTGTTTACAAAGGTTTTATTAATGTCAAAAAGTTTAAATTTTAAAGTCGGTCCCGCATGGCACTTTCCCACGAAAGTTCGACAATATGGCTAAAACACTTATATATAGGAAGTACCAGCGGCGTATTCACCATGTTTTAGCCATATAGCTTCCGTCCCGTGAGGCAGTGTCATGTGAGTCGACATAGTACTGATAGATTTCGATAACTCGGTCCAAGCGAGAAATGGTTGGACCAAGTTTAAGAGAAAGATTGAGAAAACTGAGCGATGAAGTCGTTTTCGAACTCAGTTTAGCGACACGAGCGAGTGCGATAAGCGATAAGCGGTACGCAATAACTGATAACACAAACACAGTAAACGAAGACGGCGGCGATAAGCGATAAGCGACGAGCGATAGCGACAACCGTTGAGCGATGAGCGACGATCGATGCGTTGCAAGCGATGAGAACATTCGATTTGATTAGATTAAACAATACCATAAATTTTAACTAACACTAAGCCCCACATGGCCTTTTTCCACGAAAGTCCGCTGATATGGCTAAAACACTTATATATAGGAAGTACCAGCGGCGTATCCACCATGTTTTAACCCTATCAGTTTCGTCTCGTGAAGCGAGGTCATGTGTGCTAACATAACACAGATAACGCGGATAACGGTAAGCGATAGCGATACTCGTTAAGCGATAAACGATGAGCGATAGAGCAATACACAAAGCGATAGAGTGATACACACGATAAGCGATAGCGCGATACACATAATTAGCGATTGAGATTGCGAAACACACAATAAGCGATTGAGATTGCGAGATAGATTCCAGCGATAATGAGATTGCGAGCGTGTTGACTTACGAAAAGTCTAGCGATGACATGCTTTGAGTTGCGATTGAGATTGTTACGCCTTGCGATGTAGTGTAGTGTGTGGAAAATAGATTCAATAGTATACTTGGTCTAATAACGTTCAATGTGCATGGCACTTTCTTCACAGAACATTGGTTGGCATGGCTAAGCACTTATATATAGGAAGTACCAGCGGCGTATCCACCATGCTTCAACTACACGCCTCTGTCCCGTGAATAGATGTCACACTGTGTCGACATGGTCAAGACGCTTATATATAGGAAGTACTAGCGGCGTATCCACCACGCTTGACCATGCTTTTAACGTTACGGCATCATTGAAACTCATTACGATCCCCGTGCACTGATCACAGTAACCTCGTGTGCACCCGTGATTAATTTGATCCTTGCACGTTTATTGTACCTTATTCCAAGAACGCATAGTAGGGGCAAACATATGGTATAGTACATAGTGCTAGCATACCGTTCGTGCGCGAGTGCGAGAGAATGAGAGATAAATAGAATCCACGTTGCGTCGAGAAATAGAACAAGTTCCACACTTAAAAGAAATTAACGGCGAAAATCGTATCATTACAACTACATTGAGAGCATAATTAATGTTGTTGTGGAGGACTTCTGCTGAGACTGCGATTGTTGCTGAAATCCCTCAAGGTTGCGGCCCCTTGCGGCAGTGCTGGGTAAGATGACCATACCAGTTGTAATTTGCGTAATAGCGACAGTTAGCTTCTGGTGGGTGATGATACGTACATGTGAGACACAGGGGATGAGTTCTGTTGTAGGCGTGCTTCGAGTGAACTGGAACTTCTTGAAGAGGTTCTGGCTGCGATAGTCCAGTTGTTGAAGAGTTCGGGCTCGAGGACTTTCGTTTGCGGCTGGGTTGGGCTTCTTGAGGCGGTGCGTTGTCATCGGAGGGTTCGTCTGAGGACTCACTTGAAGAATCGTCAGAAGGATTTTCAGAAGAATCGCCGGAGGAATCGATGACAGGCTTCTTGGAGAAGAATCCGTCCAAGACTCGTTTGTCGTTGATCTCTACGGCCAAGCGGTAGGTTTCTTTGATGGTAGCAGGTCTTGCCGCTTCGACAAAATCGCCCACACACTCAGGCAAGCAGCGAATATACTTCGCGATGGCTTTTTGTGAAGTATCAACTTGACTTGGGTAAATAATGCTCAACTGTTTGAACCTTGTAGTGTAGCCAGCACTGTCACCTTCATTTTGCTTAATTTTCCAAAATTCCCGTCTTCTAGCTTCTGGACTTCGTGGGGAGGGCAGTACTCTTTCTTCGTGAGCTCTTTCAGCTCATCCCCAGAGAGAGCATAAGCTGCGGAGATCCCACGTTTGTTACGTTCAGCTGTCCACCAGTCGAGTGCTCGCGATTGAAATACTCCGGTAGCCGCAAGTAGTACGGAAACTATCGGGACACCCACTCTGACGAAGGGTAACTTCGATAGAATCGAACCACTGAAGCAACTGGGAGACACCTCCTTCACCCATGAACTCCATCGGGTCACAGGCTCTGAAGTGTTTGTAGAGGAAAGCAGATTGCGGCGCTTCCGTCTTGGAGTCTTCCGAGGTTCGAGGGTTACTGAGTGAGTGCACTTGAGCGACAATTTGAGGAATGACCTTGACCACTTCCCTGGCCACTAGCGAGGCAATCCTCTTGTCATCACTTCGTTTGGCTCTTCTCCTAGCTGTTCGTCTCGAGGTAGAGTCGTTTGAAGACATCTAGACAGAGATAGATTGGGAGTGAGATTCGATCATAATGATTTTTGAGCTTTGCAATGCGATTGAGCGCGATCAAAACTTGATGCGGTAATATAGTTGTATTCACATAGGAGCCACATAGGAGACACGAGATTCCTAAGTTCTTACACAATGATTTGGTTGTATTTATATAGACAGTGGTAGTTTATACTTATACACATGCATGACGATGTAGAATACGCGAGGGCGTGTTGAGGTGAGGGAGCGAGAGCGAGAAATTATGCGTTATTTTCATTACGATCATTCGGTTTTCGTTTTAGATTGCGACGGCTGTGCGAGTTGTGCGTTTGTAAAACAGGGAGCGAAGATCGATAAATCGATAAAGCATAAAGTTTTAAATTGTAAACACATAAGCGTAAATAAGTTCGGTAACGCATAAAATCGACGAATCGTAAGCTAGAAAAATAGATAGAGTGCCTCTGGTGTTTAGGCGTCGACTACCCAAGGTAATCTGACTATACCCAACAAGTTCGTGCACGCGCATTGCCCTAGAATACTTATGCTTCCACTGGGATGCAGCTCATGGCATTCGTCCTCCTAGTCATCGCGTGGCTCGAGTCATCCTTATAGTCGGGTCCTCGGTGAGAGCTTTTGAAAACAATTTTATAGAGTGGAACGGTTTATTAAGATACGGGTTTCACCCCTGACTTAACAACTTCGTTCCTTGTTGTGCTCTTCGAATAAATTCGGGAGTTCCACTAGATTTCGAAATGGAGATTTTCGTCGAGATATGGGTGTCACTCCTAACTCAACGAAAGGTTCTCGTGCTAGAAAAATAATGCGCTGAGTGAGCAATCTTATCGAGAGTTCTTGGTTTTCACACCTGATCTCGACGGGATCACTCGGTTGTGTTATGCGAGTATTTTTGAAAACGTGTGTATTATGCTAGCCTTTGGAAAGGCTAAATAATATTCCAGCCTTAGAAAGGCTCTTCATGCGAAGCTGTAGTATGCGGTGTTCACATGAAGTCGTAATTTTAGCGGATTCAAACGAGAGCAACAAAAGTAGACTTGTACTAGCCCCTACTGGGTTCTCAAGAAGTCTGGTCTATTGGTACTTAGACTATAGACTAGGTCAATTCTAAGACGTCGACCCGGACTAGGTCGACTCACAAAATTTTACCTAATTCCCTATAGTTATGGCTCTGATACCAATATGTCACACCCCAACCGTTGGCGGAATCATCAGGGCGCGACACTAGGCGAATCAGATTGCTCAAGATAATCCATAACAGTTAATAGCGACAATATTATTACATTTGTTATCCCATACTAACAAACAATACAATCACATAAGTTATCACAGATTTTTCTGTTCTCTCGAACAATACAAATCCGCCAACCTAGATTTTAGGTGAGTTTCTAGACTTCCTAGCTTGATTTGATGTAGACTGCGAAACCTGCAACATACGTTAAAACAACGTCAATACAAAAGTATTGGCGAGTATACAAGTTTTGATAGTAGCGAAAATAGATAAAAGTGATGCGAATTACCACATACATAAACGAGATACACCAAACATACATACAAGACAGATACTACCAGCTAAGTCACTCGAGCTGCGATTGCGATTGCTACTCATCCTAACTAGACCCCGTCGGGTGCTATAGTACTATACTAGTTAAGGCGAGACCTCGCGAGTAAAAGTCCTAGCACATATGTAACTAGCATCACGTGTAAATATGTAATTCAGTCATTCGCAAGTGATAAATAGTTTAAGCATTTGATTAGGTTGATTTGATAAGACGTATGTTACACCCAAAACGAAATAAAAAGGGTTCGAGTATACTCACAGCGATGAAAGTAATGGATTGAAGGGAGCGCTAGAGTGATTAGCCTGACCAGTTAACGATAGCATAACCGAAGAGTGGTGCGTAAAACGGTGCAAGTGAACCAAGTGTCGATTGGTAATCCGATCGGATGGGAATCCGATCGGATGGTCATTCGATCGGATGTCAATCCGTTCGGATGGTCATCCGATCGGATGGTCATCCGATCGGATGGCCATTCGGTCGGATTGACATTCGCTTGGGATAGATGTGTTTGTGTATGATGGCTTTGAAGTTTTCGTTGTAGCATTTTCAAAACAGAGAAGTATCTCTACCTTTCAGGCGGTTCGATCGAACGGTCATACGATCGGATGGCGATCCGATCAGCGAGACATTTCAGTTGAGAAAACAAGTTCACAGCAGGCTTGTCATTCGATCAGATTACAATCCGATCGAACGGTAATCCGTTAGAACTGATGATCTTTGAAAATTTATGAAAAATGTTTATGTGTGGAAGACCAAGTGCAATCCGATCAGATTATCGTTCGATCGAACGGCAATCCGTCCCGCATTCTGATCGTTTTGAAAACTTGAATATTTTGAAAAGTTTGCGGTTTGATCGAGACGGCATGACTACGAGCTAAACAATGGAACTCCGCCAAGTCCAAGTCATCGGATCGGATGGGAATCACCCCGTCCGATCAGTTAATTGTTCTTGACGGTTGCTCGTGTTCAACTCGTTAAGCCGGTTATCTCGTCGATAGAAGTCAGTTCTCAAACGACACTTCGCTGAAGAATGAGTAGAAGGTCTGAACGAGCTCTGATTCTATCGGTTTTAAGAAAGTTTGAAGAAAGCTTGAAATACTTAGATTCGGCTTAGATCTAGGTGAGATTAGTGCTTATACACCATGGAATGCATTAGATCTGAATTGTTCTTAGTGAGATGAGGTCACACTTCATTTTTCCTAAGAACTCCATGATGACATCACCTTAGAACGACCCAAATCAAAGGATTTAACGGTGAAAAAGTGAGATTTGATGGTGAAAAAGATGAAGGGGTGCATGTAGATCATAGAAGTACAAGATTTGACGTAGAAACTTACAAGAATTGCGAGGAATCGAGCGAAATAGGGTCTGGAGCGTGCTGGTCGAACGGGAGCTGTCACATCAGTGAGAATGATGTGACAGTGGGTATTTATAGGCAAGAGAGGTGGGAAGGCGGTGTAGTGACGGATCGGATGGCAATCCAATCGAGTGATAGTTCGATCGGATGGCAATCCGATCGGATGCCTATCGGATCGAATGGTCATTCGATCGAAGGGCTCCAGCGAGTTTGGTTTCGACATTTCGTTTCGCTCGTTAAGCGTTGCGATAGTTTGGTTACACATTTTCATACACATATTCATATATTTATTATAATTAGTCAGTAAGGGTCGTATAAGTATTCATTTTTCCAAATTTGCGTTGCGATAATCGAGTTTCGTTTCGAATATGCGTTGCGACGCATCACGGCTATCGAGGAGGGTAGAATAGGTCCTCACTCAACGTCATCGTGAGCGTTAGTGTGTGCAATGCGATGTGTTATAGGGATAAATATGCAAGATATGCGGAAATACTGTGATATAGCAATATAAGTGATATAGTTACATTATGATCTGAATCACTGGTGCTAGGCGTAACGAGTATGGCAAGTAGTAACAACGCACGAATGTGCGAGTTGTTACACAAACCATCAGCTTGCTCCCTACTTAATCTTTTAAAATCTCCCGCTCTGATCCTAGGTCTCGAGCACACCGGTTCTTTAAACTTCGATTCAAAAGCCTTTTGAAACTACTCTTTTATTTTAATTGGGTCTGTCACCCATTCTCCACTGATCCACAACCCACAGATTTTGTTCCTAGCAATGTGACTATTTACTATCGCGTGGAAATAACTTGTGTTCTCGTTACCCAGTTCTATCCAGCGTATTCTTGCTTTTTGTTGCATATCCATAGCAGCTGTATTGTGCCACCCCTTTATTGTTTTCTTACATTCACGCCACACCGATATTTCTTCGTTCGTTAATAACCTGTTTTCAACTGTATCGTCCAGTACTTTCAGCTTGTTCTGCGCTACCAAAAGAGCCTTCTGGTCCTCTTCTTTTCTGTTCTTTCACCAGTTTTTAAGTTCAACCTTGATTGCTTTTAGTTTCATCGCTATCACTTCGTCTTTAAAACTCGATTCGCATGTTTCCATTAGACCTTTCCTCACCGCATCATCAAAACCGGATAGAGAAAATCAACTGTTGAACAATCTAAATGGAGATGGGCCAAAACTGTGGTTAACCATGGTCAATATTAACGGACAGTGGTCTGAGATTTCCCTGTTTAGTGCAAGTAAAGATGCATTCGGCCATTTTCCCATAAAATTTCCACATACCAAAACCCGATCAATCTTACTTAGGTTCGAGCCATCTTCAGATAAGAATGTGAATTTCTTACCTCCCATATTATATTCTTGAAACCCCCCACTGTTTATAAAGTTATTGAAACAAAATGCTCCATTTACATCAAACTGTGAATTGCACCTATCTTCAGGATACCTTACCTCGTTAAAGTCGCCGATCAGTATCCAATGCCCACTTATAGAGATTTTTGCCATCAACAACTCTTCCCACATCCTTTTCCTGTTTGCTAAGATCGTAGACCCGTACACGTTAACGATTACTAGTTCAACTTCATCACCAACCAATCGACCTTTTATTAAGAGAAAATTATGATTTTTTACTTCAAGCTCTTTCTTAAAAACACTTGGGTTCCACATTGAAAGTAGGCCACCTGTTCTTCCGTCTGCATCTACCTTTGAGTAATCGAACTCAGAATTGTCCCAAAATTCCCTAATCTTGTTCACCGGTAAGTCCCTAAATTGTGTTTCCTGTAAGGCTATAAAAGACAGGTTGAATCTCGCTAATAGACTTCTGACTCCCGCTGCTTTCCCTTCTCCCCCCGCACCTTTGATGTTCAGAGATCCGTAATTCATTGGAGCCTTACATCCGCCTGGTCTTCAACAACTATTTCCCTGACAAGAGATTCCTTCTGTGATAAGTCTACTCCTAGTTTCAAACCCAATTCATTTGTTGCTCTGATTTCCATGTCGACTTCCGATTCGTTTAAGTTATTTTGGTTGGTTTCCCTTTGAGCCTTAGATACTAGCGATTCACTCCTGACATCATCGGCGGTTGATTCCTCTTCCCAATCCGTATTGTATTCATCCTCTATCCCATCCCCTGTTTGATTGAAAGTACTGATATCTTCCTCCGAGATTCTTATCTTCACTTTGCTCCTTTTCCGATTTACTTTACCTTTTTTGTGCAATGATCTCTTTTTAGGTCGTAATCTTGATTCAACAGATAATTCAACATTTAAGTCTGGTATTTTCTCTTTACTTAATACTAAATTGGGCTTCAAACTTAGGGAACGGGCTTCTGCTAGACTATTCCTTTTCCTCTTTTTATGGGCTGTTTTTGTGGGCCTAATGTTTCTATCCTTATAACAACCCTCCAAAATATTTCGACACCCCTGATAATATTTGAAATGCCCTTATATGTCTCAATATGTACCCCGTATGTGAAAACCGAGCCTAAAATACCTTTAATTTTGCAAAAATAAAATAAAAACAAATTTCAGAGGGCTGTCGTGGGGCGCGTAGCCCTTGGCTACCTCCTACGTAGGGCGCGACAGATGGGGGACCAGGCTTAACCCGGTGCCGCCACGTGTGACAACCCGAGTTCTCAAGGTCTCTACTCGACTTAATGCTTGCTTACTAAGTGTTGTTTATATAATTATAAGGTGTGCCTTATGAGTGTGTATGTTAATATATGGTTTATATTAATATATGGTTGTATAATTAATAAAATGGAACTTTGTCTAATACCCGAAACACCCACCTACTATTCTGTATTAATATTATATGTTTCTTATAGCTAGTTAAGGTTGACCCACACCCACACCCGAATCCACAAATCTGTATATTGGTTCTCGGCTCACATTGGTGATCACCGGCCCACCTTAAACATTTGCATGTTATAGATATTAAATTTAGGATCACCGGCCCACTTTTTATTTACGTAGCTCCTTTTTATTCTTCAACCCACAATAGCAACCAACAAACCGTACCCTTCTTCTCCCAAACCACATCAACAGTGGACGAGACCCCCTTCCTCTTTGAAACAGTTGGTTATTGGATCGGAATTGTGGTTAGTGAATTGTATTTATGCTAAATTCTTTACTAGTTGATCTTGTGATGTGTTTGTATCGATGTGCATTATTAACATATAGTGATTAGATGTAACATATGATAACTAGACTTATGGAATACGGCCGATTGTTAACATGATAATTGAGTAACGTAACTGTGATATACATGATCCGATATATGATGTGTTGATGAATCCGTGCCTGATGATCCTTCATGTTATCGATATAAAATTCTGATTTCTTGTGAGAACAATATGTATTAATGAAGGTAAGATTGATTTGTATGTTCGGAATGATGTAACCGATCCGACTAGGCTATTGTGAATAATACTTGCTATGTTGAATTGTATGTAACTATGATGCTGTTGATAACATGATTCGAATGAGTAATGAGTTATAATCGGATTAAACATGTGACGATAACACACAAACTAATGTTGGCAGATTAATATTAAGAATATTATTAAAAGGGGGGATCCTTATAAGGTTTGGTTTAGTGTAATGAATTGCTTAAAAAGTTAGGATTGAACAACTTATCAAATCCACGAAAGCATGACAGTGGGTTGTAAAAATTGCATTGTATGAAAGTTTGACATATGAGTTATTATGAGATGGCTTATAGATATATGCTTTGGACTAAATGAGTTAATGAGATGAGTTAGTGGGCTGCACATAATTATTTACTGGGTTCCTGGCCCAATCAGTCACGCAAGGGAACCAGTCCACCCCATTTCATAGATCGAGTACAGACTTAATGGATGGCCTGTTAATGTTGTGATTTTTATGCTAATGGTTGTTGACCGGTTGGTTTGGGAAATATGCAATAGACCGCATGTTAAGTTCATTATGTATGATAACTCTGCTAATTCTGATTAACTCTGCCATGTGTGTTAACTATGCTAAGTGTATTAATCTTGTTAAGTATGGTAACTTCGTTAAACCCATTAACGCCGTTAAGTATGTTAATGGATAATATTGATAGAATAGGCTGAGAAATCAACCATGTGAAGCATGAATTATGTGAACCTGATTAACTGATTTAGTGGTGCATGATGTCAACTGCCAAGTACATTTGGTGATATAGATTGCATGTTAAACTTTACAAACATAAACTGATTTCGCATACGTGCATAATTATAGGACTTGATTGATTATTTGTGAGAACATAACTTAGCATACCGAGCAAACCAAGGTGAGTTCACACTCTTTCCAAGGCATGGGATTCCCAAGGGTTGGGAATGGGTTAATGATTTAAACGGTAACTACAACCATCCTCCGTGGGTAGGATGCCAAGATTACACACTGGACCAAACCTCTATCACTGAAGTTCCTCATTTATATCGACTTAATCGCCGAGGCCAATGGCGAGCGGGTCATTAGTTAATAGCGCTATTAGGTTTAACAAACCTCACACCATGCCAGTCGGACGGGCGTGTACTAATGGACTATGGGCAAAGGGTCAATGCTGATAGACATTGACTTAGGGTAAAACTTACATTTTCGTAGTAGTTGATACGCACGGTCTAGTAACACATGGGAAGCCCCCACCAATCTTCGCAAACAAGTCTGGGAGACCGCGATACGAATTAATACGATACATGGTTTACAAAATGAACATACGATTTACGAAACGAATGCTATAACTAATCAACCAACTGTGAACTCGCTCAACTTTGTTGTTGACTCGTTGTTATATGCCTTACAGGTCGTTAGGTACTCATGGAGCTTGCACAGGGAGGCGCGGTCGTTTTGGGACATGGCAGTGTGTGCCATGCTAAAAACAATACTTTATTTCGTACTTAATACTCACTTTGGGTTTTACATTTATGCTTCTGCTAAACACTTAACTATGTTTTTGATTTGAAACACCTTTCATATTGTGTGGTTGAATTTTACTTATTACTTGTTATGTTCAATATGATTGGTGGCTTGATCAATGGTCGGTCACGCCTCCAAGCGGCGATACTCCGCATGTGGATTTTGGGGGTGTGACAGATTGGTATCAGAGCCATTGGTTATAGTGAACTTGGTTTTAATAAGGGAAAAAGTTTTTATTAAAACCAGACTATAACCTGTACCGTGCTCAACGATCCACAACGACGCTTCGCTCCACGTGCAAGACTCGACATTCTAGGTGATATGATTTATGTTTACATTGCCTACTTGCTAGATTACATAGAACTTTGCTCATGGTATGCTTAGATAAACGTAACAACTATTGTTTGAAAACACGTGTGTGCTTACTCTCTTCTATCATCGCACTTTCGCGAACCTTTCTCACTCATGTTTCCTTTGATATGAAGATCATGAGTGGACGCGTTAATCTAACTCGAGCCCAGTTTGCGGCTTTGATCACTGAACAAGTTACTGCAGCACTCGCAACTGCCCAGGCAGGAGGTATAGCCTGCCATCACAACTTACTCTAGGATCCTTAGATCCTACTTTCGTAAACCAACACTTGTGCTTAATTATGTTTACTCTTACGCACACAACAGGCCAGCATGCTCAGCCGCCTGCGTGCACGTTCAAAACTTTCATGGACTGTCGTCCTAGTACTTTCAGTGGCACTGAAGGGGCCGTTGGACTCCTCCATTGGTTTGAGAAGCTCGAGTCGGTCTTCGAAATGTGTGAATGCCCTGAGGCTCGTAGGGTGAAGTATGCCACTGGTACTCTTGAAGGCGTTGCGTTGACTTGGTGGAACGCACAAGTCCAAATGTTGGGGCTGGTAGCTGCCAATGCCACCCCATGGAACGACTTTAAGGAACTGATCAAGCGGGAATACTGTAGTCATGATGACATCCTCAAGTTGGAAGTGGAGTTCTTTAACCTGAAGATGACAGGGTCAGAGATAGAGGCGTATACGAAAAGGTCAAACGAGCTGGCCATCTTGTGTCCAACTATGGTGGATCCTCCCATCAAGCGTATCGAGCTGTACCTCAAAGGCTTAGTACCAGAGATTCAAGGCCATGTAACTGCTGCTAACCTTGCTACCATCCAGGATGTTACTCGTCTTGCTCATCGTCTCACAGACCAGGCAGTGGAACAGAACAGGCTGCCTAAACATGTCGGTGCTACTACTACTACTACTACTACTACTACTACTACTACTACTACTACTACTACTACTACTACTACTACTACTACTACTACTACTACTACTACTACTACTACTACTACTACTACTACTACTACTACTACTACTACTACTACTACTACTACTACTACTACTACTACTACTACTACTACTACTACTTCTGCTACTCCCAGTGACCACAAGCGAAAATGGGATGGAACCACCAGCAAGGGTTCGACTACGGTTCAGTCCCAGGCACAGCAGCGAAAGATTGATGACTACCAGAGTCCGGGTCAGCAGTCTTCTGGTAGTCAAGGGCAGGGTGGATATCGAGGAAATCACCCAAAGTGCAATAGATGCAACAGACACCACAGCGGTCAGTGCAACAAGGGTCATTGCCAGAGGTGTCTCAAGATGGGTCATGAAGCTAAGGATTGCAGGAGCTCGCGACCTGCGAATCAGAACCAACAACAACAACCACCAGCTCCACAGAACCAGCAGCGACAGCGAGGTAACAGGGGATGCTTTCAGTGTGGTGCTGAAGGCCACTTCAAGCGGGACTGCCCCCAGTTAAATCAAAATCCGAACAACAACAACAATAATCAGGGCAATGGGAACAACAACGGGGGAAACAATGATGGAAACAATGGTGCCAGGGGTCGAGTGTTCGTGCTTGGCCAGGGTGATGCTAGGAATGATCCTAACGTAGTGAGGGTAAGTTCCTTCTCGACGACTTTTATGTTACTGTTTTATTTGATTCGGGTGCCGATACTAGTTATGTGTCTCTAAAGGTTAGTCAAATGCTCAAGCACACACCAACACTTTTGAACACCAAGCATGTTGTAGAATTATCAAATGGTAAAAGTCTAGAGGCCACACATATAGTTCAGGGTTGTAATCTTATCCTCGCTGGTCAGACTTTCTCTATCTATCTCATTCCTATAGTTTTGGGTAGTTTCGACATCGTCATTGGTATGGATTGGTTATCCCAACAACAAGCAGAGATCCTATGTAAAGAGAAGATTGTTCGTATTCCCCGTTCTGGTAAAGAACCTCTCGAAATTCAAGGCGACAAGAGTGGTGCTGTAGTGGGCATCATCTCCTTCCTTAAGGCCCAGAAGTGTTTGCGAAAGGGCCACACCGCTATCTTAGCCATTGTTACAGACGCATCAATGAGAGAGAATAGAATAGAGGATATTCCAGTAGTACGCGACTTTCCTCAAGTGTTTCCTGAAGATTTACCTGGGCTACCGCCTCATTGCCAGGTCGAATTTCAGATCGAGCTAGCTCCTGGAGCAGCACCCATAGCTCGAGCACCTTATCGCTTAGCTCCAACTGAACCGGAAGAACTGTCCAAGCAATTGCAAGAACTCTTGAATAAGGGCTTCATTCGTCCTAGCTCTTCGCCCTGGGGAGCTCCAGTGTTGTTTGTGAAGAAGAAAGACGGTACCTTCCGTATGTGCATAGATTACCGCGAACTTAACAAGGTGACTGTGAAGAATCGCTATCCTCTTCCACGTATTGATGACTTGTTCGACCAGCTGCAAGGGTCGAGCTACTATTCAAAGATTGATCTGAGGTCAGGCTACCATCAACTGAGAGTCCGGGACGAGGACGTCTCCAAAACAGCATTCAGAACACGCTACGGCCATTACGAGTTTCTGGTCATGCCATTCGGGTAAACAAACGCGCCTGCAGTCTTCATGGATCTTATGAACAGAGTGTGCAAGCCCTACCTGGATAAGTTTGTTATTGTATTCATCGACGACATCCTGATCTATTCTAAGAGTCAGGAGGAACACGAACACCATCTACGACTAATTTTGGAACTACTTCGAGCAGAGCAGTTATACGCTAAGTTTTCAAAATGCGACTTTTGGCTTCGTGAAGTCCACTTTCTAGGCCACGTGATAAACAAGGATGGGATTCATGTTGATCCATCTAAGGTAGACTCGATTAAGAACTGGCCTGCACCTCGCACACCAACGGAAATCCGCCAATTCTTGGGTTTGGCGGGATACTACAGAAGGTTCATCAAAGACTTCTCCAAGATTGCACAACCCCTTACCTCACTAACTCAGAAAGGCGTTATTTATCGTTGGGGTAATACACAGGAATCTGCATTTCAGCACCTAAAGGATAGGCTTTGTAGCGCACCTATTCTTTCATTGCCAGAGGGTACAGACGATTTTGTGGTCTATTGCGACGCATCCATTCAGGGTCTTGGTTGTGTATTGATGCAACGGGATAAGGTCATTGCTTACGCCTCGCGCCAACTTAAGATTCACGAAAGGAATTACACTACACACGATTTAGAGCTGGGAGCTGTTGTTTTCGCACTCAAGATATGGAGACATTACCTGTACGGTACCAAGTGCACTATCTACACCGATCACAGGAGTCTCGAGCATATCTTCAAGCAAAAGGAATTGAACATGCGACAACGTCGATGGGTCGAGCTATTGAATGATTACGAATGTGCCATCAAGTACCATCCAGGCAAAGCCAATGTTGTGGCTGACGCCCTCAGTCGAAAAGATACCACACCTAGGCGTGTGCGAGCACTACAACTTACCATCCAGTCTAGCCTTCCTGCACAGATACGAGATGCTCAGGTAGAAGCATTGAAACCCGAAAACGTCAGGGCTGAAGCCCTACGCGGCTCAAGGCAACGATTAGAACAAAAGGAAGACGGCGCCTATTACGTAACAGGACACATCTGGGTCCCACTCTATGGCAACTTACGCGAGCTTGTAATGGATGAAGCACATAAGTCTCGTTACTCGGTACATCCTGGTTCAGATAAGATGTACCACAATCTCAGACTACGTATTGGTGGCCTAGCATGAAAGCTCACATAGCAACTTACGTTAGCAAGTGCTTGACTTGTGTGAGAGTCAAGACTGAATATCAGAAACCATCAGGTCTACTCCAACAGCCAGAAATACCACAATGGAAATGGGAGCAAATTTCCATGGATTTCGTTACTGGCCTGCCTAGATCTCAACGTGGGAATGATACTATTTGGGTGATCATGGATCGACTCACAAAGTCTGCACACTTCTTGACTATCAAGGAAACGGATAAGTTCTCCACCTTAGCAGACGTTTACCTTAGGGAAGTTGTCTCGAGGCACGGGGTGCCAACCTCTATTATTTCTGATTGTGATGCACGTTTTACTTCTGAACTGTGGCAAGCAATGCACAAGTCTTTTGGCTCACGTTTAGACATGAGCACAGCTTATCATCCGCAAACAGATGGGCAGTCTGAATGCACCATCCAAACTCTAGAAGACATGCTTCGGGCATGTGTAATCGATTTCGACAACGACTGGGAAAAACATCTCCCGTTAGTGGAGTTTTCGTATAACAACAGTTACCACACCAGCATTCAGGCCGCTCCATTCGAGGCATTGTACGGGCGTAAATACCGATCACCTCTTTGTTGGGCAGAGGTGGGTGACAGTCAAATCACGGGTCCAGAACTGGTGGTTGACGCAACGGAAAGAATTGCTCAGATACAACAACGAATGGCGGCAGCTCGCGACCGTCAGAAGGCCTACGCTAATAAGCGCAGGAAACCACTCGAGTTCCAAGTTGGGGATCGAGTGCTACTCAAAGTTTCACCCTGGAAGGGTGTGGTTCATTTTGGTAAACGAGGCAAGCTCAATCCGCGATATGTCGGACCGTTCGAAATCATTGAGAAAATAGGCAAAGTGGCCTACAAACTAAACCTGCCCGCAGAACTCAGTGCAGTTCACAACGTTTTTCACGTGTCAAATCTGAAGAAGTGTCTGTCAGATGAGACCCTCATAGTTCCTTTGAAGGAGCTCACTATTGACGATCAGTTGCGATTCGTCGAGGAACCAGTTGAAATCACGGATCGAGACGTTAAGGTCCTCAAGCACACTAGAATACCTCTTGTTCGAGTTCATTGGAACTCCCGTCGTGGCCCAGAGTTTACCTGGGAATGAGAAGATCAGTTGAAACTCAAATATCCCCAGTTGTTCGGAAACAGTGCAACCACTACTGAGGTTGAAGCTACTGCGGAATTTTGGGACGAAATTCCAAATCAACGGGGGGATGATGTGACACCCCAGGAAAACCAGTAAACTACACAACACAACTAGCTTCCTCAGTAACCACGTGCTAAATTTTGGGACGAAATTTCTTTCAAGTTGGGGATAATGTGACAACCCGAGTTCTCAAGGTCTCTACTCGACTTAGTGCTTGCTTACTAAGTGTTGTTTATATAATTATAAGGTGTGCCTTATGAGTGTGTATGTTAATATATGGTTTATATTAATATATGGTTGTATAATTAATAAAATGGAACTTTGTCTAATACCCGAAACACCCACCTACTATTCTGTATTAATATTATACTAGGTTAGAATCCCGTGTAATACACGGGTTGAATAAATGTAATTTTATATATCAAATAATATAAAAAATATTTTTGAACCCTCGTTTATTACACAGATTGAATAAATGTAATTTTACATACCAAATAAAAAAAAATATATATCTTTAAAAATCTCATTTATTACATGGGTTGAATAAATGTAATTTTATATATTAAATAATAAAAAGTTATATCTTTAAGAACTCTATGTATTGTACGGGTTGAGTAAATTTTATTTTATATATTAATAACGAAGGGAAATGATCAAATAGGAAGTTTATTTTGGCTAGGAAGGACAGGAAGCAATAGGATTAGGACATGTGGCAAAATTTAAAATAAAGAGGAAGGGTATTTTAGTCAATTTAATCCTTTCTTCTTCTTTTTCAAAACCCAGTAACTTCAAAACCCACCATTTTCAAAACCCACCATCTTCAAACATTTCTTCACTTTCTATCTCAATAATCACTACATTATAGTGCGATTTTCGTCACCAATCAATGATTCAAACACCCGATCAACGTGTTCTTTAGCTTTTTTGAAGAAAACCCAGTTTAATTTCATACAAAATCTTGTTTTTTCCGGTGATTTTGAAGATAATCACTCGATCCGTTCGATTCGAGCGCTGATAAGTGTTTCAATCATTCAAAATTCGTCAATTGTTGAAGAAATCACTTCGATCCATGTAATAAATTCTTTAATTTTATTTTTACGATCTGGGTTTTTTATTTAGACATTGCGTTTTACGGTCTTGACGGGGGTCCGGGGGCAGTGCCCCTGGTAGCGGGATCCAAGGGGCAGAGCCCCTGGCTCGGAATTTTTTTTTTCGATTAAATTACTGTAATAAAAATGCATCAGAAAAATTTATTTTCTGTAATTGCCTCTGGAAACTGCATTGGTTCAGACAGTTCACAGCACAGACAAAACTATTGTCATGGTTCAATGCGTTTTAGAGAGAACACTTTCTTTGGTGTTTTTAGGCAATTGTGTTTTAGAACTAAAACATTTTTATATGTTTTCTGGCCATTGTGTTTTAGAAAAACACATTCTTGAAGTGTTTTTGGTGCATTGCGTTTTAGGTAAAACACTTTTTAGGTGTTTTCAGTCCATTGCGTTTTACAGAGAACACTTTCTTTTGTTTTTTAGGCAATTGCGTTTTAGAATGAGTCATTTTTAAGTGTTTTCTGGCCATTGCGTTTTACAAATAAGACATTTCTTTGTGTTTTTTGTGCATTGCGTTTTAGGTAAAACACTTTTTTATGTGTTTTCAGTCCATTGCGTTTTAGAAAACAGACATTTTAAGTGTTTTCTGGCCATTGCGTTTTAGAAATAAGACATTTGTTTGTGTTTTTGGTGCATTGTGTTTTTAGTCCATTGCGTTTTAGAAAGTACATTTTCTTTTGAGTTTTTAGGCTATTGCGTTTTAGAAATAAGACATTTCTTTGTGTTTTCTGGCCATTGCGTTTTACAAATAAGACATTTCTTTGTGTTTTTGGTGCATTGCGCTTTAGAAAAATGTCATTTTTTAGGTTTTTTTTTCATTGCGTTTTACGTAACTGGGGGTTTTTCTATTGTGTTTTACGCAACTGGGTTTTTTAAAAAAAAATCGAAAATATAACAATAGTATACTCGTTTTAAAGATAAAAAACGCTCGTTTTTTTGGTGCAATTTTTATAAAAAAAATAATGTCGTATGAAAGAGTTATTAACGTTTAAAAAATGGGGGGGAATTGGATGAGAGAGAAACTATTGCCTTGCATTGGCTAGAATACCCCTAAACAAACTCACGCGCCTCTTTTATTCCCTTTAATTTCCCTGATTTAATTTTAGCCATTTATTAACTAAATGGATGGTCAAGATCACTTCCTAGCCTTCTTAGCCAAATAAACTTCCTATCATATCTCCACCCTAATAATGAAAAGAGTTACATTTTTAAAAACCTCATGTATTGTATGGGTTGAGCACATGTAATTTTATATACCAATCAATAAAAACTTATATCTTATTATATCTTTATAAACCCTGTGTATTATAAAATTTTGGACCAAACTGACAAAATGGCCCAAAACACAAGGACTAAAATGACATTTAACTCTTTACATTATATTAATTTATATTTAGTGTACGTCTTTTGTTAATGTCAAGATAAATAATTTTGAAATCTAATAAATATTTCAAAAGGTTATATTATCTTCTATACGAATTGTTTAAATTTAATTTTATAATTATCTTTTAATTAATATTAATTATCTATAATTAAGTAGGAGATAAAGATGAGAAAACTAAAAAATAGAGGGCTCCAATGAATGACATGTGTCCAAAAAGTGGTTTCTTTTATTATATAGTATGGATGTTTCTTATAGTTAGTTAAGGTTGACCCACACCTGAATCCACAAATCTGTATATTGGTTCTCGGCTCACATTGGTGATCACCGGCCCACCTTAAACATTTGCATGTTATAGATATTAAATTTAGGATCACCGGCCCACTTTTTATTTACGTAGCTCCTTTTTATTCTTCAACCCACAATAGCAACCAACAAACCCTACCCTTCTTCTCCCAAACCGCATCAACAGTGGACGAGACCCCCTTCCTCTTTGAAACAGTTGGTTATTGGATCGGAATTGTGGTTAGTGAATTGTATTTATGCTAAATTCTTTACTAGTTGATCTTGTGATGTGTTTGTATCGATGTGCATTATTAACATATAGTGATTAGATGTAACATATGATAACTAGACTTATGGAATACGGCCGATTGTTAACATGATAATTGAGTAACGTAACTGTGATATACGTGATCCGATATATGATGTGTTGATGAATCCGTGCCTGATGATCCTTCATGTTATCGATATAAAATTCTGATTTCTTGTGAGAACAATATGTATTAATGAAGGTAAGATTGATTTGTATGTTCGGAATGATGTAACCGATCCGACTAGGCTATTGTGAATAATACTTGCTATGTTGAATTGTATGTAACTATGATGCTGTTGATAACATGATTCGAATGAGTAATGAGTTATAATCCGATTAAACATGTGACGATAACACACAAACTAATGTTGGCAGATTAATATTAAGAATATTATTAAAAGGGGGGATCCTTATAAGGTTTGGTTTAGTGTAATGAATTGCTTAAAAAGTTAGGATTGAACAACTTATCAAATCCACGAAAGCATGACAGTGGGTTGTAAAAATTGCATTGTATGAAAGTTTGACATATGAGTTATTATGAGATGGCTTATAGATATATGCTTTGGACTAAATGAGTTAATGAGATGAGTTAGTGGGCTGCACATAATTGTTTACTGGGTTCCTGGCCCAATCAGTCACGCAAGGGAACCAGTCCACCCCATTTCATAGATCGAGTACAGACTTAATGGATGGCCTGTTAATGTTGTGATTTTTATGCTAATGGTTGTTGGGCCGGTTGGTTTGGGAAATATGCAATGGACCGCATGTTAAGTTCATTATGTATGATAACTCTGCTAATTCTGATTAACTCTGCCATGTGTGTTAACTATGCTAAGTGTATTAATCTTGTTAAGTATGGTAACTTCGTTAAACCCATTAACGCCGTTAAGTATGTTAATGGATAATATTGATAGAATAGGCTGAGAAATCAACCATGTGAAGCATGAATTATGTGAACCTGATTAACTGATTTAGTGGTGCATGATGTCAACTGCCAAGTACATTTGGTGATATAGATTGCATGTTAAACTTTACCAACATAAACTGATTTCGCATACGTGCATAATTATAGGACTTGACTGATTATTTGTGAGAACATAACTTAGCATACCGAGCAAACCAAGGTGAGTTCACACTCTTTCCAAGGCATGGGATTCCCAAGGGTTGGTAATGGGTTAATGATTTAAACGGTAACTACAACCATCCTCCGTGGGTAGGATGCCAAGATTACACACTGGACCAAACCTCTATCACTGAAGTCCCTCATTTATATCGACTTAATCGCCGAGGCCTATGGCGAGCGGGTCATTAGTTAATAGCGCTATTAGGTTTAACAAACCTCACACCGTGCCAGTCGGACAGGCGTGTACTAATGGACTATGGGCAAAGGGTCAATGCTGATAGACATTGACTTAGGGCACCACTTACATTTTCGTAGTAGTCGATACGCACGGTCTAGTAACACATGGGAAGCCCCCACCAATCTTCGCAAACATGTCTGGGAGACCGCGATACGAATTAATACGATACATGGTTTACAAAACGAACATACTATTTATGAAACGAATGCTATAACTAAACAACCAACTGTGAACTTGCTCAACTTTGTTGTTGACTCGTTGTTACACGCCTTACAGGTCGTTAGGTACTCATGGAGCTTGCACAGGGAGGCGCGGTCGTTGTGGGACATGGCAGTGTGTGCCATGCTAAAAACAATACTTTATTTCGTACTTAATACTTACATTGGGTTTTACATTTATGCTTCCGCTAAACACTTAACTACGTTTTTGATTTGAAACACCATTCATATTGTGTGGTTGAATTTTACTTATTACTTGTTATGTTCAATATGATTGGTGGCTTGATCAATGGTCAGTCACGCCTCCAAGCGGCGATACTCCGCATGTGGATTTTGGGGGTGTGACACCACGTGTCGGACTCTTGGCGAAGCTAGTTCGATGACTGGGCCAGGCTAGGGCCTACCCAGTCTATTACGCGGGCCGCGTAGCCCTTGGCTACGTCTTACGCGGGTCGCGAGAGAAGTCGAAGAGGCACTATATAAGAAGGCCCTCACCCTTCAGTTTCCGTCGCTCAAAATCCTTCTTTCTCTCTCAATTTCTTTATAGCAAATACAATCTCCGGGTATAATACCCACCTAATTAACGAAGTTTTGCCCCGTTGTAAGTATTATAACCCCGGTTACGTATTAGATACGCTGTTGCCCGATTGATCCGGGGTTCCGTAATGGCTGTCGTGGTTCTGCCCGACGTAGTCATTGGAATGCCGTCTCGGAGAGGGTATTGCTAATGTAAATATTGGGTTATTATACTAACACATGTACATTTGTGTAATTAATAGATAACCACTAGGAAACCCTTAAAGGAAATCTAAGACAACAATGTGAGTAATCTCCTTTTGTAAACTGTTTTTACAAAACTTTAAATATTTTACAATGCGATTAAGCAGTGATTGAGTCTTTGTAGTTCTTCAATTACTGCCGGTATGTTGGGGTTTTGTATACAAAATGTGGAACACGTTACCATTGGACAAAGAGTTAGCCAATGTGTAATATGACTCATCAGTCAGGATTGACAATACTGAATGAGTAATTGTGTAGAAATAAACATTGTAATAGCTCTCAATACTGTTAAGAGATAAAACTCTTCTTGATTAAACTGGGATTCACTCACCAGTATTTTCCACTGACAAAATGTTTTTAAACGTGTTTCAGGTAACAAAATGTGAAAGCCAACTAAAAGCCAGCTGGATAGCACTGAAGGCTTGGAAAAAGTGGCTATAAAAGTTACCTAAATAAAAGAAGATGTTTTATTTAAATAAAATAGGATTTATTCCTATAAAACAGTTTGTAATGAAACTTGGGTTTTACCCCAATATATTTATATAAAGTGTGGTATTTACTCTGATAAAATATTTCCTAACTACGGTCCTGACGTAATTTCCGCTGCCAAAATGATAAACATCGATACCACCAAAACTGGTCTCGCGGCCGCCCATTCCCGGGACAGATAGGGGACGGGGGTTGCGACAGAAGGTGGTATCAGAGCTAAGCCACTGATTCAGCCACAGAAGTGTTCTGCTGACACCAAGATTGATGTGCGTGAGTGTTATTAGTTTTTAATGTATATGTTAAGCCCTTTTTAACACTTTTTAGCCAAGTTTTAAATTTATAAAACACGATATTTACTAACACTAAACACACATATGGGCAAGTGCACCCATCGTGCGCGTAGTATAGTGTTGGCAAGATACCGAGGTCGTCCAAGGACACAAGAGCTTTTAGTACCGGTTTATCCTCAACGTCTAATCAAATCAAAAGTTTAGAAAAAGATTTTAAACTAGAAAAAATAAAAACTAACTAAAATGCTGAAAAATAAAAATAAAAATAAAAACAGATAGACAAGATGAATCACTTGGCTCCGACTCGTGTTTAGTGTAACCTTTGATTATTTCCGCACTTTTGCACTATTTAAGAGATTATCTTAGTTATTGTAGTAGGCCCCTCTTTTGAAGGTGACGTTACCCTCAACCCAGTAGTTTGAGTCAGCAAGGATACAATCTTAAAGGGTTGGATTATTGAAAGATAATTAATTAAGTTATTAATGCATATTATAGTAGGCCCCTCTTTTGAAGGTGACGTTACCCTCGGCTAAGTAGTCTGAGTCAGCAGGGATACAGTCCTAAGTAGCCGGGTTAAAGTATTAATAGTAGCTTACATATGAGGGGATCAAAGAGTTTGGACCCCCGCCATCCAATACCGGTGGGTATTGAAGGTGGTCCTACTAAATTTGACCCAGGTCCTTGCAGGATCTATACACTGAACAAGTCAAGACTCTTACCAAACCGTTCTCTTAACCCCCGACCAGGTAGCCAACATACCTCCATATAGACCGTGGAGATATGAATAGTGAAAATCTTTTATTTTATATAGAGAGTAAAATAATGCCAAGACACCACGGACAAACGATAAGGAAGAATCACCTTCAACATAAGAAACTAGTTATTAAAGTCATTAATACATAACCAAGTAAAAGGTGCGAAAAGATTAAAAATAAAAAGTATTACACTATACACTTGTCTTCACCAAGTGATGTAAGAGACTGAAACAACCATAATATTATTTAGCGATTTCCGTAAATAATCACAAAATACTGAGTATTATATTTAAACATTCATGCTAAAATACGGGTTTATTAAAACTTTTCTGAACTTGAAGCAAAACAACATAGTGTAATTTAATTCATCGTTTTAGAATAACGACGAAACAACTTGCGGAAGCTTCATTTAATGTGTGTTCGGTTCTTGCTCGACGCTTGATCTTCATCCGGGACTCTCGACATTCACCTACGATCAATACCAGCTTAAATGTTAGTATTGATAGTTTAAATAACGGTACAAGACAAGATATTGATATTGGAAGGAAATTCAAACGTTAATTTCTTGATCCAAAAACAAGGTCTACAAACTGGCCTCCACCGTAACTTACGGTGGGCACCGTAAGTTACGGTGGCTCCTGTATGAAAATTCCCCCACCGTAACTCAGTAGGCAACTACCGTAACAATTTCAGCCCCACCGTAACTTATGGTGGGCACCGTAAGTTACGGTGGCCCCTGTATCATTCCCTTTCCTTTTTGCCGTTTTTGACACGAAAACTTTCGTATCTTTCAATCCGCGTATCCGTTTGATCTCCCGTTTCTTCCTACTTGATCGTAATTTGATTCTCCATCTCATGGAATTTATATCCTACATTCAAAGTAATAAAATTCTAAATTTTTAAGCATTCGGCTTACTATTAAAAATCCACAATTTGACCCGTTTGTATTTAAGACCTCCAAACTTGTTTCTAGTTAATCATAATTCTTAGACCAAGGTATTTAACTCAAAATATCTATCTTGGATTCATAAGTTGTAACATCCGCCAATTTTAGAGCTATAGGATTAACGACCCGCCACCCGTAACTTGTGGTTATGTCATGAGCATGTTGCGTTTCCTTGGTTTGATATGTTAGACACATGCCATATTTAAATGTTTATCTTGAATCACATGCTTGCTATGAGGAATTGTTCAAAACTTATCATTTGTTATGTACGTACCAAACTTGTATACTCGCCTTTGCTTTTGCATTGAATTGTATTTTAAACATGTTACAGGTTGATGATGACGATGCTATGAAAAGAAGTAGCGTTGATGCCTAGATACACATATAGACGTTTAGGTTTAATATGTTGTATCAATTTTGCTTATGTTGTCATGTGTTTCTTTTGAAATTGTTGTTATTTGAGTTATGTATTGTTGACAATTTGAAATTTTGGAATGAAATGGGAATTATTTAAATATTGTCACAAATAGTGTTATGATGTCTCGAGCAATCTTCACACTTCGTCTCATCCCGATGTTTCCGCCATTGGTTGGGGTGTGACAGATTGGTATCAGAGCCATAACTATAGGGAATTACGAAAAGTAGGAATGCTTTAACCTAGTCTATAGTTCTAGAGCTTTATTTTTATGATTTGCTTGAACTACTTGCATGTTACCTTATTTGCTCACTATCTACTCTCTTTTGACCTTTAAACATAAATGTCACTTATGTATTAATACTTGACATACTATTCTTATGTGTTAATACATGCTTTATTATGTGATAATGATTGTCTTAATACTTCATTCTTTATGTGCCATTCTTGACATGTTTATACTTGTTTGTTTAATCTTCAACATACGCTCTTCTTCATACATTTTACTCGACTATTCTAAATTCACAAACCCTCGTAATACACAAACGAGACGACTTCACCAAAATAGACGTGAAACCCACAATTTGGTGAACAACTCTCAATCCATCTACTTTTCTTTTTACATGAAATTCACCATTAAGTTAGGAGTGAAATCCTCACCTTGATGGAGAAATTCAAATTTCAAATTCTAGTGGACCCTCGTCAAAATGTCGAAATTAACTTTTGACCGGACGAGTACCAACCACACTTAGGATACTAAATCGCCAAGTTAGGGGTGAAACCCCCACCTTGTCGACTAGTTCCGCTCCTTGATTTTCAAAAATCCCGCCAAGCCTCGAATTTTCGATGGATGGGGAACATGTAGTAACTGGAAGGGTGAATACCGTTAACCGAGATATCGGTGAGGGTATTCCACCTATTAGGCCAAAGCATGTTTCTCAATTTCAAAAGATCTTTCGACCACTTTGGTTAGTCAATGTTCCGTTTGGAACCATCCAAGTTTTATTCGAGCTTACGCTTTATTATTTTCGATCGTTTGTCAATTTTGAACAATTTTTCAAGATTTCATTTTTGCACAACATCATACTCTTACTTTTCGTACGATTATACATTATAAGCATGCATGATTTCACGTAATTTTATTTACGCTTTTGTAATAACGAACAGAGACATATCAGGAGTGGTTTCCTTACCTTGACGATTAACTCCGCTTCTTTTCTCATCTTACAACGACCTCACCAACGGATTAGGGGTGATTCCCTTACCCAAGTGATCGTTACCAACGCTTTCTTTTAATAGGCTATATTATGTAAACACGATCATGTTTATACCTAAATCATTTACCATGTATTTCAAAATGCTTCATTTATTTAAATGTACCTCTTATTCTATAATCTATTTTCACATCACTCGCATACACAAAAATTTTAAATGTTACCATAAACGCGTGTTCCTCGATTTTCAAAATTTCACGAAATACTACTTGTCAGCTTAGTCGGTTTAATAAATCCGTTGCCCACAAATTCACCAATCAACGTAAACATTGAAACACGCTCCTCTTACACCATTAAATTAGAGATTGTTATTCTCAATTGAGAATCAAATCAACTTTTTCCCACACACCTATAAAATATTACAATATTATTTAATCATTTACTAAAATTCCTTTTCAAAACCAATGAAACATTTTTCAACAATCACTAAGTTTATGTACCAAATTCTTTTTTCTAAGGATCGACTTTTTCCCAAGAAGCTGTAAGTTTCAAAATTTTCTAACACAAAGTCACTTAAAACGATGCAAACTTATTAATCTCTAGAATTTTTTCAAAACCCCACTCGATACGACAATTAAATTTCAAAACATGTGGGCAAGGAAACTTCATAAGAACCGACAAATTTTCAACTTATGTAAACTCTTTTAAAACCGCAGTAGCATTTCCATTGCTTTACAAAGTACTTTCCACATAACCAATAGATGTTTTATACCCTCTTTACATTCACAAACTAGAGTCTATATTTTGTGACAATTCAATCTATTTTAACTCCACGTTTTGCGCAAACACCTATTTATGCATACCATTTTACACGTTTTAGACAATATCGCACAAAGATCTCACGCGTGTCACTCGTTCCCTGTTTCTTTCATACTCCAAACTTTTAATATTTTACGCGCATGAACTCATGAGTTTCGGTGTATACCATAAACAAAATCATTATTTCCTACATCTTATTCATACTTATACTAATATGTTTTTACACTTAAATTTATGCTCCCACATTTCAATCATGCTCATACACTTGTGTTTACTCTTATACTCATATTCATGTTTATACTTGTACAGCCTACACTTTCATTTATAGCTATACTCATACACGTATATTTACCCGTATACATTCACACTCACCTTTATACTCACGCAATTTATGTGATACTTACATTCATATTCATACACCTACGTTTTACTTATAATCATATACACATTCATACGTATGCAATTTGCGTATACGCTTATACCACTATGTTTATACTCGTATTTATATTCAGACACATTCTCACGTCTTTTATGATCCTCGTATTTATATACTCATAATTACCACGACACGTTTCGTGTCTATACTTTGACTCATATTTACACACGTACTCCCCACAATACGTTCGTATGCTTACACTTGTACTCATATTTATACTCATACTCGCAACAACGTACTTCTACTTGTACTTATACAATGAAAATCACGTTTACACTCATATACATATATACTCATACATTCCATTCATACTTAAACATTTATGTTTTACACTTAATTTTCACATTTACATCCATACTCATGCATCTTATGTTTATACTCACGTTTATACGATTTATGTTATACTCGTACTCGCATTTATACTCACGTTTATACGATTTATGTTATATTCGTACTCGCATTTATACTCACGTTTATACGATCTGTTATACTTGTACTTTTGTTTGTACTCTCATTTATACGAATCGTGTCTATACTCGCGTCATTCGTTTGTGCTCAAATTGTGCTCACATTTATGCTCATTTTTAATACACGTTATGCTTATACTTTTACTCATACTCCTGGCATGCGTTTTGTGTTTATGCTCACGTGCGTGTTCATATTTAAACTTATACTATGCTCATGCTTTATTCATACTCAAAATTTATACTTTCGCACCTATACGCGAGCGAAACCCTAGGGATTTGCTTACGTTGGTCTTATACTATTTGGAACGCAAACATGCTTACCTGCTACATTTCTTTATACACGCAATCTTATTTTCAAAATTTATGAATACCCTGATTCATACACAATTAGTACAAGCTATGCGGACCATGCGACGATCAATATAATCGCGGGTGCACACGAGGTTATAGTGATGAGCGTATGAAAACTATAGAGTGTACTACTGCGTATGGTAAGACACGGAACGTAACATGACACTGAATACGAGATCGACATAACGTGGTTAAAACATGGTGGATACGCCGCTGGTACTTCCTATATACAAGTGTCTTTCACTATGTTACTAAGTTTTCGTAAAACGTGCCCTGAGAAATTCAATGTTTTGCAGACCTACTTAGACTTAATACGTAAACTTAACAACTCACACACGCACTATATCCGATTATCCACGACGAGACTTCACTCTTAACTCAATACTTTTGTCTATCTGATACTTATGCTATTCTTATACTCATAATTGTTATTAGATCGATCGTTCACCCTGATACCTCAAATATTCTCTGTTGTCTCAAACTCCAAAGCTTCAATTTTAAACAATCCTCTTTTGTTGCCAAAACCCTTTCAAGTCTTTCTTCTAAATAAATTTCGGGATGAAATTTCCTAAAGAAGGGGAGACTGTAACGCCTCGTATTTCCGTATTTCCATGTTTTTAAAAAAATACGAGTTCGTTTCCTATTTTTAGAAACGCAGTTGAAATCTGGTTGAAAAACGGTTTAAAAACGTAAAACTACGCAATTTACGTGCTTTTACACAACCGACATAATTTCATGAATTTTTGACCCTAAAATAGAGTCATGCGATATTTTACAAAGTTCGGGAACGAAAACGGGTTTTTTTTTAAATACGTTTGGACCGTACAAGAAACGGGTTACGCGCTAATGGGCCTTGGACTCAATCAAATTACAAACCCTACCTATTTAAAACACTTAACCTAACTATTTAAGAGTAGTGAAGCCCTAGTCCCCTTTCATTTTTGTTTTGCAGCCGACACCCACTTAAATCCCCTCCCACTTCATTCTACTGTCTCTCATCCAAACCCATCTTCTTCATTAAAACCCTAGCCCTTTCCACCAAGAACCCTGTCTCTCTCTCTCTCGTTTATACTTGCAGACATCAAGCACACATGGAAATAAAAAAGAAGCTTTGTCTTCCACACCCCCTGCTTCTCCGACCACACACAAACACCCCCACCCCTCACTCACCTCTCTCTTCAGCAGCGGCCGACACCACTCCTGGTGGCGGTGGCGGCGGTTTTCCGGCTCCAACGGCAGTGAACGCCTGCGACGCCAAACGATAAACGCCGTTGCGGCGGTGATGGTGTTGTTCGACTAAACCCTTGTCTGCTGTTACGTTGAAGAAGGCGATGGCGGTGATTACCAGATTCGAATCTTGGGTTAAGCGGGTCAGTTTTGGTTCGAGTTTCGGTTTGTTCGGTTCACACGGTTCATTTCGGGTCAGCCGGTTCAGTCCCGGTTTCATTCAGGTTAGTTAAGTTTTGAGTACTATTCGATTAAGTTCCAAATTGATTCAAGTTGGGCGATGTTTGGCTTTGCATTCAGATTCGTTTCAACCTGGCTTCGGTTCGGGTTCAGTTTCGGTTCTGTCCCGGGTGTGTCGGGCTGTTCGTGGTGTCTCGAGTCAACTCGCATTTCTTACGTGTTCGGTACCTCTCGATTACCATCTCTTTTCTTCGTTAATGCTTGCTGAATCTTATATATCATCTCAAGACTATAAATGAAACAATAGGTCATAGCAGTTCTGTTCGTTATTTTGTTATTTTTGTAGATGATGACTTTGGCAATAATATTTGTGCTTAATATATAAATATATAGAGTAAAAACTTTACAAAAAAAAAGTAAATAAATAAATAAATAAACTGTTAATGTCATATATGTAGATCGTAGATGTATTATTGACATAGATAATGATACATCTTAAGTTATCCAAATTTATGTTTAAAACGATCAGCTTTCTTTTAATTAAATTGTGTTATGAAAAATCTTGGTAATTACAAAATGAGTCTAAACCATACTAGTTAGCTAGTTATATAAAAGTTATAAATGGGAATGGAGATAATCTTTAATAGCACTACCTATCCGAATTATGCGAAATCATGAATATTAGGATTATAATTAACCTATAAATATTAACTGGTTCGTGATGTGGAATTTTAACATTTAGGATACTCGCTTCGTTCTTTCGGATCTTCCCTAATCTTTACTCGTTCGTTATATTTCAAGGAATTTTATACGCAACCAATGTGAGTATACTCGTATTCCCCTCTTTTACTTTTACCACTTTTGGGGTGTAACATGTTTACTTATCAAAAACTTACACATGAACATTTTGCTTAAACACAAAATAATCCATTATATATGAATACTTTGATACATCTTGATGCTTGTTAATACTCATATTCCAAAAAATGGAAACTTATCATCAAGACAGGGGTGATTCCCTAACCTTGATGATTAGCTCCGCTCACTTTCCAACTTCACCAACGAGCTTGGGGTGACACCCTTACCTCGGAGGTAGTTACCAACTTTTCTTCGTTCTCAATGAAACTTTATGATTGAACGTCTCTTTCAAAAAAATTTGGAATTTATTTCACATGCATGCTAATATGTTATACTGGATTCGTGTTACTTGGGTGAAACTTTATGTGATAAACTTGTCATTAACTTCGTAAGAAGCCACACCTTAACATACACGATGGGTTGACCTGTGTATTCACATGCCAGGGATACGTTAATCTTGTTAACTAAGTATGTCATGTGGATTGTTCTAAATTTTTATGCAAATACGTTAATCTTAGATTTCGAGGACGAAATCTCCTAAAGTAGGGGAGACTGTAACATCCGCCAATTTTAGAGCTATAGGATTAACGACCCGCCACCCGTAACTTGTGGTTATGTCATGAGCATGTTGTGTTTCCTTGGTTTGATATGTTAGACACATGCCATATTTAAATGTTTATCTTGAATCACATGCTTGCTATGAGGAATTGTTCAAAACTTATCATTTGTTATGTACGTACCAAACTTCTATACTCGCCTTTGCTTTTGCATTGAATTGTATTTTAAACATGTTACAGGTTGATGATGACGATGCTATGAAAAGAAGTAGCGTTGATGCCTAGATACACATATAGACGTTTAGGTTTAATATGTTGTATCAATTTTGCTTATGTTGTCATGTGTTTCTTTTGAAATTGTTGTTATTTGAGTTATGTATTGTTGACAATTTGAAATTTTGGAATGAAATGGGAATTATTTAAATATTGTCACAAATAGTTATATGATGTCTCGAGCAATCTTCACACTTCGTCTCATCCCGATGTTTCCGCCATTGGTTGGGGTGTGACATAAGTTTTGTGAATTACGCGGCAAAACCCCAAGTTACGCGCGTAATTCATTTTGACCCGTTTAGGGGATCTTTTATGCATTTTGGTCTAAAACTAGCTCTTTTCTTTTCAATACTTCGTAATGTCACATCTAAATGTTTGCTTATGTTCCACCACAATCATTTTTGTGGTGGATTTAACATAACTAACCTATTATCCCAAATTTACTCATCGGTTGGTCATTTTACGCAAATGACCATTTTTGTGCATTTGACCCGCAAATGTGTATTCCTATAACTTTTATTCATATTTAATGATTCTATAATCTTAATGCAAGTTCCAAAATAACCCCTATGTGTCATTTGCCCCATTATACCCTTCAAGGGTGTTTTGGTCAACTTTAGTCCCTCACTTTACGACGAAGGACTTTCGCTAAATATTTGACCAAGATTTGTATGTTTAACTAAAAGCTTATTTATGCGTACCTGGATCGGGTCAAAGTATTGACCCATTTACATAACTTTTGCTTTAAATTTTTCTAGTTAAAGCAACGCAAGCTTATGTTATTCCTGTGATTACAAAACTCAACAAGCGATTGTCAAATGTTATTGTCAAATGGTGTTAACAACACCATTTGACCCACTAAGTCTAATTGACCATTTGTCCGTATGAGATGGTATTTAATTACCATTTCATCCCTTTAAACCTATCCCGGTTTTTCCCGTGAACTCATTTTACTAAAAACCATTTTTTTATTGGTTCGTCATTATATGACTAATTTACCATTTTACCCTTTTTACCATAATTCATGATTTCTTACCATTTACCCTTGTTCCAACTCTCATTGAATCGTGTCGGAACATCAAATACCAACCACTTAGTAGCATTCATATACAATACTTGCAATTAAGTAATTTGTAAATAATGTAAAGGGGCGTAAGCTTTACTTACTTTGCATCCGAAACATGCTTTTCCTTTACACTTGATTCGTTTGACCCGCTTCCTTCCCAAGCCTTTACCTAGCTTGTCAAGCATCAAACTATAATTATAATTAGTAAGATGGCTAGACTAGTCATTATCACATACGACTATTCCATCTTACGAATTCTATGTTGAATCTACTATTCGACTTCATCATTTATTTGTTCAACTTATCAAAAGCTAACTACTTTTAATCACATGATTTTACATAGTTAGTCTAAATCAACATGATGTTTAGAACCCATATTGCTTCATATTACGCATAATTTGTTATATCATTCAATTGCGCGCTTCACTTTAAATTTCAACACTTTGGTTCTTATTTAGGCATTTTAACAAACACCTAATGTGCATAATTTTACATATTTATAATCAAGTTCATAACTTGTTATTTTTACCAAGATTTTAACATCTTTTACAAGACAATCATCTAATTTATAGTTCAATATCAAAATTAACCTCATAGGATTCAAATAACACTAATTTTACTCATCATGGTTCTAGTGTTCACCTTGTTTCTACAAAACCCACTACACACACATGGTGGATGATCATGAATTTCATAGTTTAAACATTGATTCAACAAACTAATGACTAGGGTTTACTCCTAGACATGATTTCATTACTATTTCACCCAAATAACGATCATGCAAGCTCAAATCTCAAATCTCATGTGTTCATCAAAATTTGAGATGGAACCAAAGTGGGAATTTTGACATACCTTATGATCCCTTCACTGAGGTGATCACTAGTTTGTGCTCAGATTTCGATTTGGGTTCGATTTCCCCTTCCAATTTGTTGATTTTGTGCTTGTTAGGGTTTGAGTAAGGGAACCCCCTTGGCTCCTGTGATTGTCTCGACCAGAACACACACTTAGAGTGTGTGTTTTGGTGTTGATGTTTTATTAAATAAAACTAGTTTCCAGCTTATCACCTTTAGTCCCCCTTCTTTACCCTTGTTGCATATAACATGTTTTAACCAAGGTTTCTCATAACTACAAGACTTGTAATTAACTAGGTTATTTATTTTCTAGTTGTTTTATCTTGTTCACAACCCGTTTTATTTTAAGTCCCGTTAAATCTCGGGCCCTTTTTATATACTTTGCTTTCTCAAAGTATTTCTCATCCTTTTAATAGATATTAGATTTCTTTATTTAAATCCTAAAATTTACCGGGTAAGTTTTACCACTAACTGTATTTTACCCATCCTGTAGTATTAACGTGGTTTGATTACCAAACCCGTTTTTGGGGTGTTACAGAGACTTAGGCAAACATGGCCTTTGATTGTCAAGAACTCTTACGATCAATCTTGGATCCCGAGACGACTCACACACTCTATGATGGACAATGGATGATGGTGGTGGATGATGGTGTTGTGATGGTTGTGGGTGGTGGGTGAAGTGTGAGAGAGGTGGTGTGCCAAGGGATGGTTTGCAAATGAGCCAAGCACCCCTATTTATAGCCTGAACAGTAGCTCGGGCACGGCCCCGTGTCCAGTGGGCACGGCCCCGTGTCCATCCTCCTTCTCTGTCTTCATTAATTGCTCTTGTCTGTATTAGTTGACCACGGCCCCGTGTCCGCTGGGCACGACCCCGTGCGCAGAAGCATATCTGTACTATCAAGATTTGCCTGGATTCAGCGAATCTTATAGTTGACCACGGCCCCGTGTCCGCAGAGCACGACCCCGTGGTGGGCGATGGAAGCTTCTACAGCTTTGTCTTTTATGCTGACACTTGGGCACGCCCCCGTGTTCACTAAGCACGGGGCGTGTTCAGCCTTCTATTCTCTTGTTTTGCTTGGGAAGATGCTTTTGGGGAGGTCGGGCATGCCACGTTTGTTCCTTTTCTTGTATTTATGTTAGATTTAGCTGCCTTTTTCCTTCTTTTGTTAATTTGAGCTCATTTAATCCTGAAAATACAAAAGGAAGACAAAAGCACACTTTTTCCAACATTAGTACTAAAAAATGGTTAGTTTTATGCCACAATTGATGTAATTTATATGTTGCATTTTGCACACATCAAATACCCCCACACTTGAATCTTTGCTTATCCTCAAGCAAAACTCTTTATAATGTGGCTTTACACTCCCAAATGGAATGGGTAGAAGAGAAGGTTTTTGGGCTTGTCATAGAGTGTCGGGATTTCCAAGATTCTTTATTAAGTTTTATTTTTATTTATTTACAATCCTATTCGTTATGATTTATTTAAAACTTTTCATAAGATAAATTACTTATTAGGGCATAACATGCCTTTTTAAAATTCTTATTTATATATAAGTTCACATACCTCACGGGGGATCACTCAACACTCGGCCGAAGATGTATTTTAGTGAATCACTCGAGAGCGGCATGGAACTTACTCCTACCATAGGCTTGCCAAGCAATCAATCATCCTCCTTTTTAACTATATACCTTTGTAAATATCAAGAGAACTTTTGGGTGAAGGGTTAGGCTTGGGTTAAAGGTAGGTGGTTGGGTTAGTGGTTAGTAGAAAAATGGCGAAAAGCGTAAAAAGCATCGGTTTTCGAAAGACTTTTTTTTATTTTTTTTTATTTTTATTTTGATGAAGCCATGATTCAAACAAAGTTATTTTTAATGAACTTGCTTGTTTATTTCTTTTGCTTCATCATCAACAATTTTTTTTTTTTTAGGAAAATCATACAAAAAACCGAGCTTGTTACTAAAACAAAGGGTTAAAAATAAAAAAGGTTTTGGTGGGTGAAAGGGTGTTTGGTTTGGGTTAAGAAATGAAAAGGTTTAGGCTCAAAGGGGTTAACTAGGGGGATTTTGGGTAGGTGGTAAAAAAAAATAATGGTGTAGAAATAAAAAGGGTTAGTCCTAATGCCTCCATCATTTACTTACTCGGGTTTAAGTTGGTAAGGACCGGGAATGTATCGTCGTGGCAAGTTCTAGAGTCGTAAGAACCAAGCGGCTATTCACACAAGAAACGAAAAATGAGCATTTAGTTTAAAGATATGTATTGTATGCTCAATAAAGGCTCAAAACTCACTTTTTGTGGGAATGGGTTTTTATGTGATCAAGTATATATAATCAATTTTTAACTAAACTTGTCATGCCGTTTCATAATTTTCTTATGTTGGTTCTTTTTATCACGACGCTATTGGTTGTAAATTTGTAAAAATATAACCTTTTTAAAACTTGAAATTCCCAAATTAAACCAAGACAAGTAAAAAAATGAAAATTTTTGAAAAAATTTTAATTTGGGGTGATTAGCGGTTCCAATAGAGTTTTGTGTTGTCATGCCGTTTCATAATTTTCTTATGTTGCTTCTTTTTATCACGACGCTATTGGTTGTAAATTTGTAAAAATATAACCTTTTTAAAACTTGAAATTCCCAAATTAAACCAAGACAAGTAAAAAAATGAAAATTTTTGAATTTTTTTTTTGGGGTGATTAGCGGTTCCAATAGAGTTTTGTGTAAGGCTTGTTCTTAGGACTTGCAAGATTCAAGGTTTTAGCATCCCCCTACACTTAAATTACACATTGTCCTCAATGTGTCCCAAAAATAAGTTTTTCGATTGATTAAAATGTGTAAAAGTGGGTTAAAAACAAGATTTTATGTTACTGGGTAGCTGAACACGGGGTGATGTTGGCTGAGCACGGCCCCGTGGTCAGACTGCCAGTATCAAATTTAAACAGAAGGCTGGGCACGGGGGCGTGTTCAGTGAGCACGGCCCCGTGTCCAGTTACCTGAACTGGGCATTTTCTGCAGAACCTTGGGCACGGGGAGTGTTGGGGTGAGCACGGCCCGTGCTGAACTTGCCGTAATGAAGAAAAATGTCGGGAGGCTCTGTTTTTGTGCATGGGGTGTTGGTTCAAGCTTCCCTTAGTATCCTTCACCATCCCGAGTGTGTTTTATTCCTGAAAATTAAAACTAAACTAGAAAGCATAAAATTTAATCTAAACTAAAACTAAGGATAGTTCCGCGTAATGCCTCCGTGGTGCGCCACGTTTATAAGGGTCCTTGGCTAGACCCACCTTATCGGGTGGTTCTGGCTCATCTTCAATTAAGGGGTCGTCATTGCCGAATGGATATTCATTGATCGCTCAAGATCGACACTTCTTTTGAAGGCCCCTAATTGAATGGGTAGATTGTTATGCTTCCGATTTTTCAAAGCTTCGTGGGTTCTTACAAAAGGTCGTCCCAACACTAGAGGAGCGTCATCAAGGATGACAAAGTCGGTTGGGATTACCGTTTGATTTGTTTGAACCAAGACATCCTCAACTATACCGATTGATTTTATCACTTTCCGATTAGATAGAAAAATGGGTATTTGAAGTGGAGAAAAATCACTAATACTTAATTTTTCGAAAATATAGTTGGGCATTATATTAACACAAAGATTTTTATCAATCGTAATATTACTAATAAAGGAATTTTGAAAAAAACATGGAACCGGTGTAATGTTGATTTCAAAAGGGTCTTCTTTTATTAGCGAAGTTTGATCATTTGTTAAGATAATGCTTACCGTTTCGTCAATTTTAGTGTTAGTGTTTAACTCTTTTAAAAACTTAGCATGAGTGGGAACTAAACAATGATTTTCAAAAGAAGGTGACAAGAGATTAATTTCTTCAAAATTAGACTCTTCTTGAATTTTAACGTTGTCGGACTCACCTTTTTTGTTGTTTAACTCATGTATCCGTTCTTCACTTATTTATTCTTCCATTTTTACACTTTCAATTATCTCTTCTTTATTTAATTCTTCTCTTGCGCGGGACTCCTCTTCCCTTGCGCGAGATTCTTTTATATAGCGCTCGATAACTTTAAGGTGTTCTAATATCCTATTGGTCACTTTGGTTATAGAAAAAGGATCGGGATTTTCAAAGCTTGAATCCGGTTGTTCGATCCTTTGTTCCTCATAATACCCATATGAAGTAGATGGTTCACACCATTGTTCTTCATTGTAAGCATATGATGGATAAGGGTCGTAATTTTGTTCTTCATAATACTCATATGAGATGGGTTGTTCACGACATGGTTCCTCATAGTAAGCATATGAAGGTGGTGGCTCATATCTTGGTTCCTCAAAGTATGAGTAAGAAGGCTCATACCTTGGTTCATCAAAATATGAGTATGAGGGAGAAGGTTCATACCTTTGGTCTTCATAGGATGTGTATGAAGTTGATGGCTCGTACCTGGGCTCCTCATAGTAGGTATATGAAGCGGATGGTTGATATAAGTTACAATATTGGACCGAGTGCGGGTCACCACAATTAGTGCAATAGTTACTCCTATAATCATCCTCCTCATAGGTGAAGTTGTAACCTCCTGAGTATTGATCCATAAGAATCACTCAGCAGACCACAACCAAGTCCCGAGATCAGAAAACAAAAATAAATACGGAAACAGAGGCTGGACACGACCCCGTGTTCAGTGGACACGGCCCCGTGTACAGAATCTGTATCTGGGCGTTTTAATTAAAGTTACTAATTTCGTTGAGCACGGGGGCGTGTTCAGTGAGCACGACCCCGTGTTCAAGCTACTGTATCTGGGTGTTTTATGAAAAATATGCAGCACGGCCCCGTGTTCAGTGAGCACGGCCCGTGTTCAACCTACTGTAAATACAAAACTAAACTAAAATGCAGAAAAATGTGCGCGCGTTTTGAAAAGGTTTTGAAAAACTGATTTGGCCGTCGATTTTAAGCTTTCTTAAAATCCTTATGTCCCCGGCAACGGCGCCAAAAACTTGTGTGCGTAAGTGTTATTAGTTTTTAATGTATATGTTAAGCCCTTTTTAACACTTTTTAGCCAAGTTTTAAATTTATAAAACACGATATTTACTAACACTAAACACACATATGGACAAGTGCACCCATCGTGAGCGTAGTATAGTGTTGGCAAGATACCGAGGTCGTCCAAGGACACAAGAGCTTTTAGTATCGGTTTATCCTCAACGTCTAATCAAATCAAAAGTTTAGAAAAAGGTTTTAAACTAGAAAAAATAAAAACTAACTAAAATGCTGAAAAATAAAAATAAAAATAAAAACAGATAGACAAGATGAATCACTTGGCTCCGACTCGTGTTTAGTGTAACCTTTGATTATTTCCGCACTTTTGCACTATTTAAGAGATTATCTTAGTTATTGTAGTAGGCCCCTCTTTTGAAGGTGACGTTACCCTCAACCCAGTAGTTTGAGTCAGCAAGGATACAATCCTAAAGGGTTGGATTATTGAAAGATAATTAATTAAGTTATTAATGCATATTATGGTAGGCCCCTCTTTTGAAGGTGACGTTACCCTCGGCTAAGTAGTCTGAGTCAGCAGGGATACAGTCCTAAGTAGCCGGGTTAAAGTATTAATAGTAGCTTACATATGAGGGGATCAAAGAGTTTGGACCCCCCATCCAATACCGGTGGGTATTGAAGGAGGTCCTACTAAATTTGACCCAGGTCCTTGCAGGATCTATACACTGAACAAGGCAAGACTCTTACCAAACCGTTCCCTTAACCCCCGACCAGGTAGCCAACATACCTCCATATAGACCGTGGAGATATGAATGGTGAAAATCTTTTATTTTATATAGACAGTAAAATAATGCCAAGATACCACGGACAAACGATAAGGAAGAATCACCTTCAACATAAGAAACTAGTTATTAAAGTCATTAATACATAACCAAGTAAAAAGTGCGAAAAGATTAAAAATAAAAAGTATTACACTAGACACTTGTCTTCACCAAGTGATGTAAGAGACTTAGGCAAACATGGCCTTTGATTGTCAAGAACTCTTACGATCAATCTTGGATCCCGAGACGACTCACACACTCTATGATGGACAATGGATGATGGTGGTGGATGATGGTGTTGTGATGGTGGTGGGTGGTGGGTGAAGTGTGAGAGAGGTGGTGTGCCAAGGGATGGTTTGCAAATGAGCCAAGCACCCCTATTTATAGCCTGAACAGTAGCTCGGGCACGACCCCGTGTGCAGAAGCATATCTGTACTATCAAGATTTGCCTGGATTCTGCGAATCTTATAGTTGAGCACGGCCACGTGTCCGCTGAGCACGGACCCGTGGTGGGCGATGGAAGCTTCTACAGCTTTGTCTTTTATGCTGACACTTGGGCACGCCCCCGTGTTCACTGAGCACGGGGCGTGTTCAGCCTTCTGTTCTCTTGTTTTGCTTGGGAAGATGCTTTTGGGGAGGTCGGGCATGCCACGTTTGTTCCTTTTCTTGTATTTATGTTAGATTTAGCTGCCTTTTTGCTTCTTTTGTTAATTTGAGCTTATTTAATCCTGAAAATACAAAAGGAAGACAAAAGCACACTTTTTCCAACATTAGTACTAAAAAATGGTTAGTTTTATGCCACAATTGATGTAATGTATATGTTGCATTTTGCACACATCAAAGATATTATTTAAATTGTTAGGAAATTAATTATGGAAATACGTGCATATCTGTATTTTATTGTTGTGTGTTATTTGACTATTTATTAGTTTACAGTATGAGTGATCAAGGACCCTCCGACGCTTATCGTCAGTTGTCTGGCTCACCTAGGAGCGAAGACACCTCTTCACATCCTGCCCTCTTAGGGTATTCAGCTGATAATGAAGAAGGGATATTTGTATTTAAGGCTCAGTCTGAAGAGCCATTCCCTCAGAAAAAAGAGAGGATGGTTCAGTAAGGGAGCACACGAGCGTATGAAAAGAATGAGAAAGTTACAACAGCAGCGAGTCCTAGCACCCGCTAAGAGAGAGACAGATGCCCACACACAGGATATGCTTGATAGGAGCTTAGCCAATTTTCATATCCTAGCAACCACAGCTGCCGACCCAAACCTGGAGCAACACATAGCCCCACAACCATTACCTTTGTTTCCCACGCAGCCGATGGAGATAGAAAACAACCCAGAAAACCAAGTTCAAATTCATGATTTCAACCCAGAGGAGATACCTCGGATACCAGCCCCCAATCCCTTAGACCCAGACTACGATCTGTGGTTTGATGATCATATGGATTATGTGCAACGCTACCACTTAACCGACGAACCTATGCCGAACCTAGCAGCCTATCCAGGTCTGGACCCTCTAGATCCCTACTATGATAATGATGAATACATTAGGGAGATCTTAGAGAATCCGTACCCCCAGGAAGAACCCATGCCCCAGTACCCAGACCCAGTACCAGCACCTGCACCCCCAATGAGTGCAGAAAATGTGCAAGAGCTCCGAACTTTCGGAGAAGAAATTTTAGAAAGTAGCGAGATGATGAGACAGGTGGGAGAACGACTCGTCTGGAAGTACGACGAGCGTAATATGGAGTTCTGGATGAACCCATATCAGTGATGGTGATGGTGATGGTAATAATAATATAATATATATATATATATATATATATATATATATATATAATATGTGTATACTAATCATTAAATCTATCGTAGTATAGACCACTTTGTGGTTAGTGACGCATATTAGTATTGTAATTTTAAATTCCAGTTTTAGTTTGTAATAGATGCATACTATAAGAAAGAGTAAGTCGCAATGCTCGACGTTTTTGTGTGTTGTGTGATTGTTTGCCTTAAATATTATTTTGTGATATTAATAATTGGCAAATGTTTAAAATTCAGATGGACAACGAAGTGAACAAGGAAAACCAGAATATTGATAACCAGAGTAACAATAACCCGGAGAATGAAAACCCGAGCAACAACAATAATGGAAACCAAGTGGATAATAGTGCCATGCAACACATAGTGGCACAAGGGATAATAGATGCGATGCCATATATTATCAAAACGGTTAAGGAAGCAGAAAATAAAAGTAACGTGATAGTAAACGACCCTCTGAACCTGAACATAGCGTAAACAATGGACCCGTACTTCAAGTGCCCATTCCCAAAAGAAGAAGAACCATGTCTTATGGTTGTTCTTATAAAGAATTCTGGTCTTGTAAACCAATGGAATTCTCGGGCAATGAAGGGGCCGTTGCATCTCTACGCTGGATAGAAAAGACTGAGGCAGTCTTAAGAATAAGAAAATGTGCGGAAGAGGATAAGATAATGTTTGCTTCCAATGGTGGAACACTATTCTTCAATCTAGAGGAAGTGATAGGGTTTACAATATGGAATGGGAGGAATTTAAAAACATGGTAGAAAGAAAATTCTGCCCTCCTAATGAAAAAGAACAGATAGTAAATAAATTCCTAAACCTTAGGATGACTGGAATAGATAGTAAGGGTTATACTACATTATTCTTTGAATATGCTCGAATAGTACCAACCCTTGCATCACCCGAACCAGTATTAATCTCCCGTTATATCTAGGGATTAATTGGTGAAATTAGACATGTAATCAAGGCAGCTAGACCCTAAACCACAGAAGAAGCAGTAGAACTAGAAAATACCTTGACTGATGAATTAGTCCGTACACGAGAAGAGGATTAGAAAAAGGAACCTAGCCCATAAGCTTACCCAGGAATTCCGTTCTGGAAATTCCAACCGTGGGAGAAATGTAGGTTCTATCTCTGCACCCTATTGCAAGTATTGCAAAAGGAAGCATTCTGGAAGATGCTCCATATACTGTAACTTCTGCAAGATATCTGGACACAAGGAGGAAGACTGCATGAAGAAGCCTAGCAACAGGATATGCTACAACTGTGGAGAACAAGGTCATATCAAGCCAAACTGTCCAAAACTAGCTCCAGCCACGAATATCAAGAATACTAAAAATGCTAGAGCATTTGTTCTAACTGTAGAAGAAGCAAAGATGATCCCGGATGTGATGGCCGGTACGTTTTTAGTTAATGAAGTTTTTGCTAAAGTATTATTTGACTCTGGTGCGAACCAAAGTTTTATTAATACTTCATTTTGCAAACTTCTTAATCAACCATTAACTAAACTTCCACAAGAATGTCTAGTAGAGACAGCAAATGGGGAAACCATTAAGATTTCTGAATTCTTGCAGGGAGCAAGAATAGAAATTCTAAATCAGAAATTTATTGCAAACCTTTACCCAATGAATCTGGCAGGATTTGATGTTGTATTATGAATGGATTGGTTAATATCCAATAAAGCCAGTATTTTATGTGATCAAAAGTCAATCCAAGTAAATTCCCCAAGGGGTTAAAATATCACAATTAAAGGAAATAAACCCTCTAGATCCACAAAATTCATCTCTGTAATGAAAACAGCAAGTTATATAAGAAAAGGGTCATTAGTGTATTTGATTTCCATAATCACTAACACTAAAGGAAAAGAATTAAAGGATATTCCAGTAGTATCCTAGTTTTCAGATGTATTTCCAGAAGAGCTACCAGGACAACCTCCAGACAGAGAAGTTGAATTTAGAATCCATTTGATACCAGGAATGGCACCAATTGCCAAAGCACCCAACCGTTTGGCACCCGCAGAAATGCAGGAACTAAAGAAACAGTTAGACGAATTGTTGGAAAATGGATTCATACAGCCAAGCTCATCGCCATGGGGAGCACCGATCTTATTTGTTAAAAAGAAGGACAGATCAATGCGTATGTGCATTGACTACCGTGAATTGAACAAAGTCACGATTAAGAATCGGTATCCATTACCAAGAATCGATGATCTGTTCAATCAATTACAAGGAGCTCGATTTTTCTCTAAAATCGATTTAAGATCAGGATATCATCAATTAAAGGTACAGGAAGAGGACATTCCTAAGACCGCATTCAGAACAAGGTATGGCCATTATGAATTTACTGTCATGCCATTTGATTTAACCAATGCCCCAGCTGCATTTATGGTCATGATGAACCGAATATGTAAGCCATATTTGGATAAATTCGTAATTGTCTTTATAGATGATATTCTTATTTATTCCAAAAGCAAAGAGGAACATGCAGCGCATCTACACGCACTTCTAAGTTTATTGAGAAAAGAAAAGCTTTATGCTAAATTTTCGAATTGTGAGTTTTGGTTAGAACATGTACAATTTCTTGGACATTTAGTCAATCATGAAGGAATTCATGTAGATCCCACCAAGATCGAGGCAATTACCAAATGGAAAACCCCTGAGTCACCAACCAAGGTTAGAAGTTTCTTAGGATTGGCCGGTTATTATAGGAGATTTATTCGAGATTTTTCTAGAATAGCCATTCCCTTAACTAAGCTAACCTGTAAATCTGTTAAGTTTGAATGGGGACCAAAACAAGAAGAAGCCTTTAGAATTCTTAAGCAAAGACTAACCAATGCACCCATACTAGCGTTACCAGAAGGATCTGAAGACTTTGTAGTCTATTGTGACGCTTCAAAGTTAGGTTATGGATGTGTATTAATGCAACATCAAAAGGTTATAGCTTACGCCTCTAGACAACTTAAGAATCATGAAGAGAATTATTCAACCCATGATCTAGAATTAGGAGCCATAATTTTTTCCCTTAAAATTTGGAGACATTACCTTTACGGTAGTAAGTTTACCATTTTCATCAACCATAAGAGTTTAAGGTATGTTTTCGGGCAAAAGGAGTTAAATATGAGACAAAGACGCTGGATGAAGATACTTAGTGATTATGATTGTAATATCCAGTATCATGCAGGAAAGGCAAATGTAGTAGCTGATGCTTTGAGTCGAAAGTATCACGATAAACCAAAAAAGAGTACGTTCACTAAAACTAAATCTACAAGTAGATTTAAATGAACAGATTAGAAAAGCACAAGAATCAGTAATCAAGGATGATACTGAAAAGTTGAAAGGAATGATTAAGGAATTAGAACAAGGAACAGATGAAATTTGGAGAATCCATAAGAAAAGAATGTGGATACCTAAATTAGGAAACCTACGCCACCGTATATTAGAAGAAGCCCATAAGTCTAAGTATACGATGCATCCTGGAAGTGATAAGATGTATCAGGACTTAAGGAAGAATTTTTGGTGGATAGGAATGAAAAAGGATATAGCAGCATATGTTGCAAAATGTTTAACCTGTTCGCAAGTCAAAGCTGAACATCAGAAACCCTCAGGTTTGCTGCAACAGTTAGAAATGCCAGTTTGGAAATGGGAATTGATAACAATGGATTTTGTTACTAAATTACCCAAAACAAGAAAAGGTAATGATACAATCTGGGTGATTGTAGACAAGCTAACTAAGTCAGCTCATTTCCTACCCATGAAGGAAACCTTTAGTATGGAACAGATAGCTAAATTATATGTAAATGAAATAGTTTCATTACATGGAATTCCTCTATCAATTGTTTCTGACAGAGATAGTTGTTTTACCACTCATTTTTGGACAAGTTTCCAAAAAGCAATGGGAACCAAGTTGAATCTAAGCACCGCTTATCATCCTCAAACGAACGGACAAAGCGAAAGGACAATTCAGACACAGGAGGACATGCTTAGAGCTTGTGTAATTGATTTCGGAGGTAATTGGGATGATCATTTACCATTGATAGAATTTTCTTCTAATAACAGTTATCACACAAGTATCAATGCTACACCATTCGAAGCACTTTATGGACGAAAGTGCCGAACGCCAGTCTGTTGGGCAGAAATTGGAGAAAAGTAACTATCTGGACCTGAGATAGTACAAGAAACAATAGACAAAATCATTCAAGTCAAGGAAAGATTGAAAGCAGCACGTGATCGACAAAAGAGTTATGCCGATAACAGACGAAAGCCATTGGAATTTCAGGTAGGTGACAAGGTATTATTGAAAGTCTCTCCTTGGAAAGGAGTGGTAAGATTCATCAAAAGGGGAAAGCTAAGTCCCAGGTACGTTGGACCTTTTGAGATTATTAGAAGAATAGGACCTGTAGCCTATCAGCTACAACTGCCAGAGGAAATGGCAGGAATACATGATATATTTCATGTAATTAATCTCAAGAAATGCTTAGTTGATGAATCACTCGTAGTACCTCTTAAGGATATAGAGGTAAATGAACAGTTGAAATTTGTAGAAAGACCTCTACAGATTGAAGACAGGAAAGTTAAGAACCTCAAGCACAAGAGATTAGTTCTGGTCAAAGTGAAATGGTACTCCAAAAGAGGACCAGAATACACATGGGAGCTTGAATCAGAAATGCAAAGGAAATATCCGCACTTGTTTCAATAGATCTCGAGGACGAGCTCTAAAACAAGGTGGGGAGGATATAACAACCCTCCAAAATATTCCGACACCCCTGATAATATTTAAAATGCCCTTATATGTCTCAATATGTACCCCGTATGTGAAAACCGAGCTTAAAATACCTTTAATTTTGCAAAAATAAAATAAAAACAAATTTCAGAGGGCTGTCGCGGGGCGCGTAGCCCTTGGTTACCTCCTACGCGGGGTGCGACAGATGAGGGACCAGACTTAACCCGGTGCCGCCACGTGTCGGGCTCGTGGCGAAGCTAGTTCGATGACTGGGCTAGGCTAGGGCCTACCCAATCTATTACGCGGGCCGCGTAGCCCTTGGCTGTGTCTTACGCGGGCCGCAAGAGAAGTCGAAGAGGCACTATATAAGAAGGCCCTCAGCCTTCAGTTTCCGTCGATCAAAATCCTTCTTTCTCTCTCAATTTCTTTATAGAAAATATAATCTCCGGGTATAATACCCCCTAATTAACGAAGTTTTGCCCCGTTGTAAGTATTATAACCCCGGTTACGTATTAGATACACTGCTCGATTGATCCAGGGTTCCGTAATGGTTGTCGTGGTTCTGCCCGACGTGCCGTCTCGGGGAGGGTATTGCTAATGTAAATATTGGGTTATTATACTAACACATGTACATTTGTGTAATTAATAGATAACCACCAGGAGACCCTTAAAGGAAATCTAAGACATCAATGTGAGTAATCTCCTTTTGTAAACTGTTTTTACAAAACTTCAAATATTTTACAATGCGATTAAGCAGTGATTGAGTCTTTGTAGTTCTTCAATTACTGCCGGTATGTTGGGGTTTTGTATACAAAATGTGGAACACGTTACCATTGGACAAAGAGTTAGCCAATGTGTAATATGACCCACCAGTTAGGATTGACAGTACTGAATGAGTAATTGTGTAGAAATAAACATTGTAATAGCTCTCAATACTGTTAAGAGATAAAACTCTTCTTGATTAAACTGGGATTCGCTCACCAGTATTTCCCACTGACAAAATGTTTTTAAACGCGTTTCAGGTAACAAAATGTGAAAGCCAACTAAAAGCCAGCTGGACAGCACTGAAGGCTTGGAAAAAGTGGCTATAAAAGTTACCTAAATAAAAGAAGATGTTTTATTTAAATAAAATAGGATTTATTCCTCTAAAACAGTTTGTAATGAAACTTGGGTTTTACCCCAATATATTTATATAAAGTGTGGTATTTACTATGATAAAATATTTCCCAACTACGGTCCTGATGTAATTTCCACTGCCAAAATGATAAACACCGATACCACCAAAACTGGTCCCGCGGCCGCCCGTTCCCGAGACAGATAGGGGACGGGGGTTGCGACAATCCTCTTTATGTTTGGGCTGCCCAATATTTAACTCAATTGTGGCCCCACCTCCATGCAAAGACTGATGACTATTTTGTGACTCTTCAGCTCCATCTTTTTTCTAGGAAACTGGGAGTTGATTCCAGATTTCCCTTACCTGCATTTACTACTTCGTCATGCGACACCTCGGTTCTCACATCTTCCGCCGGCTCATCGTTTCTTGCAACCTCGTTACTCGAGGCGTCCATACCCACCGTTACCGGTGAATATTTTTCCGGCATCGATTGCCCGTCGTTCCGTGCCGCCTCTTCGTTTCCGTCATCCGATTTTTCGTTTGCCGCCAGTGTATTCTCCGGTTGTTCCTTATCCGGTACCAGATTTTGCCCTTCATCACATATCTCCTCAGTGTCCATGTCTTCCACCTGGGGGTTTTCTACTCTTTTGATCGGTGAAACTACATCCTCCTTACCCGATTTCTCTGACTGAGGCTTCTCCTCTGTATTGTTTGTCGGTTCGAAATTCTTCTGAGCCATTGATTGTTTGTTCACAAAGTCCAGTTCATTGACAAATTCTGGCACCCAGAATTGAAGGATCTCTGATACCCAGACCTCATACAGTAGGTGTTTCCACCTAATTGTGATTTTCTCATTGATCATGGTACCGTCCTTTACAATGAAACCAACCATATCTTCATTGAAGCATATATCTTCCTCGTTTGCCTCGGACTTTTTTACTTCTCTTCCGTATTTTTCCCCTATGCAATCGGAGACTGCATTTATCCATAATTGTAAAGGAACTCCCCTTATTCTTAGCCATGCAATTCTTTCAAAAGGTATATTTTCTCCATTCCAAACTTCCAGACCACTAAACCATGCATTCCATATTTCCCTTTCATTCAACATCTCCTTCATCATTTCATCTGTGTCGAAAATTATTAATATCTTCAGCCCACCAATATACCTTACCTGTGCATTTCTTAGTCCCATTTGTATTTTCATGTTGCTGACGTTTCTTAATGCTTCAATATTTAACAGCTCACCGAGAACTGACCTTCCTTTCCATTTGGTGTAGGCTTTGGATTCATTTGCAAAAGTTAAACAACTTTCTTCCTCTCTCTCGATTTTCTTACCCATTGCCACGTCCGCCCATTACCACCCATGTTTTACAAATGCCTTACTTGTTCCTCCTTCACTTGGTTTGCCAGGGTTGACATTGCTATCTGGTTTCCTAACCCAAGTTTTGTTTTGATTTCTTCCAGATTTTTTCTCTATCTTTACAAACCTCGCCACGTTGGCTCTCAACTTCCAACCGTAAAAACTCATTTTCAGGGCCTTTATCATTTTGTCTGCATCTTTAACCTTCACGAATCTGAGGAAACCGAACCGCTGTCCCCTCTTGTCTAGTTTCATTGCAATGTAAGCGTCAACTATATGGCCGTAGCTCTTGCAATCCGTCCAAAGCTCGCCATCTGAAATGTGGGGATGGATATTTGAAACTTAAAATGTTATTGCACTCTCCTTAGAAACTTCATTGCCGTTTTCCTCTCCCGTATCATATTTTCCTGGTATTTCATCGATTTCACCCTCCTCTCTTTCATCGTACTTAGTAGCCATTATCGACACCCGCAGAAGTAAGCTCGGATCTTTAAAAGGTTAATAGAACTCGAATCGATCTAGCTGAAACTATAAAGATAGACGCGACCGATATCAGGCCTACTAAGTAATCAAGAAGCCAGGCTACGCTGAGGCTGGATATTTACCGAGGAAAAGAAACAGTCGAAAACGCGGAAAAACTCGTCCCGGAGGCGAATGGAGGATACAAAGAATCGGTTTAGAGAGAAAGGTAGGACCATATTTGCCGATGATGAAGCAAATTGTATCAAACCTTGCACGCTAAACCAGGCTTCTCCGCCTCGTCGAGCCACTGGCGATGAGTTGTTTGTTTTCCGGCGACTGTTCGCTTACTTTTTTAGAGAGAGCGTTTTTTTATGGTAGGGTTATTTCTCTCTAAATTTAGTGGATTGATCAATTCGTTGCTTTGCTTTTACTTTTATCTTAATTAAATAAATATTTTATTTCTACTAACATATTTCCTAGGTGCTCAACACATTTAAAAAATATGTAACGGTTTACATTTTTTTTCTATCTCTACAACTGATAAATACTAAAAGTTGTATCCGATTGTTATGTGTTGCACACCATTAATGTTTTCTCTTTATAAAAATGATTTATATAAAGAAGCTGTAAATTAATTTCTGTCTTACTTTATAAAATTTTAAACATCCTTCACCTTGACAGAAAAAATAAACTGAGTTAGTGATTTGGATGAAAATTTTAAAAAAATATGTGACAAAACTATTAATTTTTTTTCTAAAAACTCCATGTATATTCTTTTTTATTATATATGTAACAAAAATAATTAAATAAAAGAAATTAAAAAGGGTTTGAGTAAATTGCCAAAATCGTCCATGTTACCAGTTTCATCCAAATATGCTCAACTTAACAGAAAACATAAACTAAGTTAGTGGTTTAGATGAAAATGACAAAAAGTTACAAACTGTAGGGGCAATTTGGTACAAAAGTGTCATTTTGGACGAAAATGGCAAACATGCCCAAACCTCAGGGACGATTTTGGCAATTAACTCAAATTATTATCTATAATACAATTAGGAACTTGGTATGAATAGTAAACCAACTTTGTTTGGTTAACTCCTAATTTTGGGATCTTGTGCATATAGTCTATAATCTTTGAATAAAGTGTGAAACAAAGGTAGTTATTTATTAAGTGTTTATATAATAGTTAATTAAAAGGTGTTTTATATATATTATTATAGTTTAATTTAATGATATAATTTTTTTTTCATTTTTAATTCTTTTGACTTTATTTTCTTTTGTTTTTTCCCTTTTTTTTATTTTTAGTCTTTCGTTATCATAAGCATTTGTAAATCATAAGTCTATGGTTCTTTTTTCGATTTTTTTATTTTCCTTTTTTGTTCTTCTTTTTTTTTAATCTCAAACATATCATTGATGATCTAATTTTACTTATGCTTCCAAATAAATGTTATTAAACTATATTTTAGGGTTTTTTTCTTACTGATCCTAGAGTGAATGTTGTTACCACAACGAACTAAACATATATTTATCAAATTCCCACAGTAACACTCAGGTAATCTTACTAGTTATTTAATATAAGGGAGGCGAGAAAACACAAGGTGAAGAGACTTAGAATGATAAAAAGTGTTCTCAACTAATTTTTATTTATTAGTTAATAGAATAGGTATCCGAGAGTGCTACACAGAATTTTTTTATGTGATTCATGAATCTATAAATAAAATCTTGTATTGCATTAAATAAGGACAAATTTAAATTACAATTTTAAGTCTAAAAATAAATTATAAATTTCTAAAAATTTCTTTGTATACAACATTAGATATTTTATTTATAAATTTTATCACTTGCTTCTAATATTAGTGTGACACCCGACTATTTTAAGCATGTACCGTACTAGTGTGACACGTGTTATGAATAAATAAATGCAATACTTTATTAAATATGATGTTAATATATAGTATTTGAGGTATTGGTAAATCCAAACTTTGTTAAAAATTATGTTGGCAATAATAAGATAAACGCTTATTGCGTAACGAACAAAATGCAAGACGAACGTCGGTGACCGTCCGGTTAATGTTAAAATACTAAAAATATTCCGTTATGATTAAAATTCTATTTTAATCATATTTGAGAGGAAAAATTAACTAAAACGCTTAAAATCCTTATTTTGTGAATTTAAGCGCATACTGCAAAATACAGATAACGTCGTCAGTCAAGACAAATAAAACATTGTTCAGCAATATTATGGTGAGTTAATTTTTATAGAATAATAAAAATAATTTTAAACGCATTAAAACGCGAGATAAAATGCCCGGTATTCAGTTGAATACCCGTTTTTGCCTAATGCATGTATATGTAAAATGTGTGTATGCAAGTATAGGTGGCGGCCCCATGGGGTGCCCACCTTTTCTCTTTTGTGCCAAGTGTTGGCCAAGGAAGAAATATAATCATACCTAAATCTCTAACACTCCACACATAACATTTTTCAACATCAAAAACTTTTCATCTTTCTCCCTCTCTCTAACTCTAGGCTGAACACACCCACATACACCACCATTTTAAATTTTTGAAGTTTCCTTGAAGATCAAGACCATTACAAGCTAGTTTCAAGTGGGTTAAATATTCATAGGAGCTTCCAAGTGATTTCAAGGAGGAACAAGCAAATCATCATCAAAAATCCTATTAAACCCCACTTATATTCTTGAAAAGTATAAAATTATTTTCAAGTTCATGTTCTTATTTCTTGATAACGATGATGATGATGATAGAAGGTTTCTCAAACACATGGATTCTCCACAACACTTGAACTTTAAATAACAAATGGTTTTAAATAAATTAAAAAAATGGAAGTATATGTGTGTGTGTGTGTGTGTATAGCCGTGAGTGTGTATATGTAAGGGTTAGTGGTTATGTTTTGATTTTAAGTTGAGTTTTGATTGATATGATTCTTGAAAGATGATTGTGTGTATGATCAAAAAGGGCTTTGGTAAAAGTTCATATGACTAAAGATGAATGAATGAAAAGTGGATTCTTGGAAGTATATGTATGTGTCGTGTATACATATGTATACACATGAACATGTGGGTTTTTGTTTGATTGCTCATAAATATGTAAGAATGTCGCATGCAATGGAATAAAAATGATTAGATGAATGATTTAAGTGAAGTTGATGTTTTGGATTATTTGAAGATGTGATAAATGTATGTTGGATGCATTTAAGCTGTTAAATGATGAAGATATGATGATCATGCATTAAGTGCTTGTACATGGGTGTTGGTGATAATCAAATGATGATATGAGGATGAACTTGTAATGAATGAAACGATAAAGAAAAAAGTGAGTAAAATCAGATTATATGCATGATAAATGATGTTAAATAATGTGTTTTAATAGTATAAAAGTTATGTCATAAGTTTAGTAGCTTGGCATGATGTACATGAAGCTTAAAAAGTGGTAAAATGGGTGAAAATGCATGATTTATGTGACTTACATGAAATATGCACTAATATGATTATTACTAAAAGTTTATTAAGTAAATAACATGTATTGTGTTAAAACATGAAGTCGTGACGATTTGGGATGGTTATAATAAAGTTCGGTACAAGACTATGTGTTAAAAACAGTTAAAACTGTTTTAAATCAGATTATAAACTGATATATTTTTATGATAAATATAAGTAGTTTAACTTATATTAAGTATCTTTGGTATTTGGCTAGTCATACGTGACTTCCGACATCCGAAAACGTTACCAAAAACGTTAGAATACGCATATTTTAACGTACACGAAAACGGGTTGTTCAAGGGTGAACTTTATGTCTTACAACGTGATATTTCAATATGAGTATGTGTAATGTGATAGATTAAGTGTTGACATGATAGTAGTAGTTAAGACTATGCATGTATGTTTGTACGCTTAAAACGGTAAATTTCGTTAAAAGTCACGTTATGTATAAAACATATGTATCGAGCATGAAAATGATACATAGATTAACTTGATGAGTTATTTTGTATATAAATGCTTTAAAAATGATAAAATGTATACGTTGACGAAATACGTGAAATAAGATATATATCGAATATATCTGTATTTATGTAAATATATTACGAAACGCAAATCATAGATATATTGTATATAAATGGATGTGTAACGGATATAAAATGATGAGGGTCACCATCAAAATCGTCAAGTCACAAAAATCTTAATATCTATTATATATAATAAATGAGAAGTTTTAGGCTAATGTGGCAGCTTCTTAGGGCTTCTCAGAATGCATTTTGGCGGGAAAATGGGACGGTTCTCGCGGATCTTTTTTTGGGCAATCCGACCCAATGAATTCGGACCCTATATTTAACCCTAATTCCTTTTCCTTCTTCCTTGAGAAGCTACTAATCTCTCTATCTCCTCCCTCACCGTCGCTTCTTTTCTAAAACCCTAGACACGGTACTCATCTAATATCAAGCTACACTGATTTCTTCCTCAGGCGAACTTCCACTGGTGGTGTTGCAGATCAATCAGGGCTTTTTTCATTATGTTTATGTCTTTAGTATCTAGCGATTGGTGATGTTGATTAACTCCGGCAGTAAGAATGACGCCTGATAATCTAAAGTTGTTTTTCTTTCTCTTTTCATCTTGATTTTTAAGCGGCTTTTGACGCCATTAATATGTTGGTTAACTGGATGATGCATACGTAATTTGATGTTGATTATTGGATTGAATTATTTCATTAGGGTTTCAGATGTTTTGCTCATGCGATTGAAGAAGAATGTCTATTTGTAGTTTTGATTATTCCCCTTTTTTGTCTAGGGTTGTTTGTTTTCGATGATGCAATCAATTTTTAGCTTGGCCTTATCTTCAAATTGAATCCAATATTTGTTTTTGTGTAGTATTCATATGCTGAGGAAGGAAATTGGGAATTTGTGGGTTGATAATGGTGGGCTTTCGAATAATTTTATGTTGAGAAACAAGAATCACACTCATGATATCACTTTATCTTCAATCTGGTTCTAATTCTTTTTTCAAATTGATTAGTTCTAATTTGAATTATATACTTTTTATTAAAAGCATGTTTTCCATGAGTTGAGATCCTGTACAAATAGTGCTAACTATAAGAACCGTAAGAACAGATCTGAGCCATTGATAATTTAAGTCAATGGTTGGTGTTGATTATAAATAAAACCCTTATAATTAAAAATTAGTACTAACAAGTTAGGGTTAATTTTGTAAAATTGCTAGTCATTTGACCATTTTCCATTAAATACAAATTCCACCAAGGTTTTTTAAACTAAAATAACTTTTATATACTTCATTATTTTTTAAAAAGAAATATACCATAAAATCAAGTATTTTTTATCTTTAATATGAGTACCATATTGCTATACTTTTTTTGTATTTATAAAAGTGATTTTTAAAAAAAGTTAACAAAAGGTGTTTTATAATTGTGCTGATAACGTGCTGATTATGTGTTAATTACAAAAATAATAAAAACAAACACCAAAAATAGATATAATCAACACATTTGGTGTGCTAATAATGGAGAACGATTGAGGATGTTGTGCTAATGTTGTTTATGTTGATAATGGAGAATGATTGAGGACGTTGTGCTAATGTTGTTTATGTTGATAATGGAGAACGATTGAGGACGATGTGCTGATAATGGAGAACGATTAAGGATGTTATGCTAATTATATAGTGTTGTGCTGATTATATTTTTTTGTAATTATTTTTAATTAGTTATAAATAAATATGGTCAAAAGGTCTAAATTACCCCTAAACTAATTTTTTTATTAATGGACACTTGTCAATTATGTGTTGGTTCTTACGGTTCTTACAAACTTAAGTGTTTGTATATGATCCTATTCCCACTTTTATAGTTAGCACTGTTTGTACAGGATCTCAACTCTGTTTTCCATTTCAATTTAGTTTCTAGGGTTTTTTTTAGATTTTATATTTTAGTTCTTCATTTCTTAATCTTGCTAAAATAGAAAGCTGAATGTGTTTTTATTACTTACCCAGGTACCAATCAACATTTTTTCATGATAAATGTTGGACCGAACAATGTAAACAAATGACTGTGATAGATTTGGTCCAGTGGATGTGGTAACGGACTATAACCTCAAGGTCGCCTCCTACGGCCCCTCCCTGCAGAGGCTTGGTTTGCGACTCACTCCCTACAAAGGCTTGATTTTACACTTTCGTATACGGCGACTCGATGGTCGTCTCTCCTACGGGATTTGCGACCGGTGGATTGAGAAAATTTGTTCAGTAGTAGAATAAGAGGAGATCTGGATGACCAGTTTCACTGTTGAAGGGCAACTAGTAAGTATTAAAATCCCCAAATTGATGTGGATTTTGATTAAGTACTAAGGAACATACAAAGCTTTTCCTTCAATGATCTTTTTTATGATTACCGCATTAGAAATTCTTCGTCAAACTATATAATTTTATTAGAATGGCTCTTGGTCCATTGAAAGAAGTTCATAAAGGAAAGTCAACTTTAAAATGACACATATGTTGAGGAGGTATTGTATGTTTTTAATTACCCATTTTCATCCGAACCCGTTTTGACAAATTACTCAACTGGCCCATTTTGTTAGTCTTACTTGCAATAATTTATTTTGTTTTGTTTTGTTTTGTTCAATGTACAACTCGGCTTCTCAGTCAATCAAACCATGCACCCTGCTCTCCAGTTTGGTATGGGTTATAGGTTTATAGTTTAACTTGGAAGTAGACGTGTAAACCGAACCGGCCATTTTAATTTTCTTATCTATTTTTTCATCATTTCAAGAATATAAAGTTAAGTATAAATAGTTTCATTATCGATTCTAAGATAAGAGCTAATGGGGATTTCACCTAAAGACCTGGAAAAAGATATGCATCTCCACATATTCATATTTGTCAAGAAAGTGAGTTTCAAATATCCGGTCATGATTACGTGCTTTATCAATGTTTAGCAACAATTACATATCAGTAAAACAAATTCTCTATATTTAATGTATAGGTCTGGATTTTTATGTCGATGGATGAATCAATTTTAGATTGAGGCCAAAGACATATATAATAGGAAGAATAACCTTACATCAAGGAGGGCTTGTGGCAAAAATGGCTTTATTATAATAGGGAAAATTAAGAATGAAGGAGCTGGTAATAAAGTTTCATTAAATGATTTGATGAATGTGCTGCAAAACATCTCACATGGTGTCTTGAACCTTCTTCTATTATTGGAGGTATAATATAAATGATTATCTCGTAATAGTACTTATACAACTTATTTCATTGAAAGTTGTTACTTCTAATGGTATACACACATGCAAACGCCCCTGAGTTGAGTATCAATAAGTCACTTTCAAAGCGCACATCCAAACACCGCTTAATTGAATTGAATTTTAAAAAGTGCAGATGCAAAGAGAACTAGGATACAAATTGGTGGGTAAGAGGACAGTCGTGTTTGGGAAGCAGATCTTGAAGAAGTCACCACCTTTTTACTGGATTCTTGCGGAATCATCATGCTCATTTGGTCATAAGGTAATGCATCTTTGAAACACTCTTTATTCAGGATAAAAATGAAATAATGCTACACGTTTTGGATGCTTAGAAAGGAATAATCAATTATGATAAGTCAGAACGAGTGGAGTCAACTGAGACTTTCATGATCAACCAGGTAACACATGTCTTTATTCATATTTTGTTATTATGGGTGGTGCTTGTGTTTAAATGCATATATTATCTACATAATTATAATTTCTTAGACGAGAGTATTAAACGGTGTGTTTAGGTTTGGTACAGATCGAAATGTGCCACCACAAGTTTATGCGTTAAAACACTTTTTTGTGCCTATTTAACTTTTTATAAACAGTAAACAATAAATATTTGAATTGGTAATTTTTCATTTTAGGGTATACGTTGCACAAATAGCATCACAAGGGTCGGTGTTAATGTGGGGAGCAAAGGTTAGATCTTTTAAAGAATATTTGATTTTCGAGTCTTGATCGTGGAAGGTCTATATGTCATGACAAAGGAGAAATGTGGATGCTTGTCGCGTATGCCTTTCTACATGCAAATGTCGGAAACCTTATGGTTAGGTTTGAGTTTTTCTGCATCATGTATTTTATTTTCAATAATAATGTAAATCTCAGCAAGCTAAATTAATTCTAACCCTTTTTAGATTAATTGTTATTCACTAAACTCCATTGGCCTGACCATGGGAGCATCCGAGTGGGCCCAGAAGATACCTTGCGTCTTTAGTTACAAGTAATAACCTTAACTTGTTACAATACAAGAAATATAGATGAAAATAACTCATTGTACATGTATTATCCAAAAATTTCCAGTTGTGTATATTATTCTAATTACAATTTTCATATATATATATATATATTTGTGATACAACTATAGATTCTTCAATAAGTTATTGGTTCAGTAAGGCACCAATAGTTGGCGCTTGTGGAGAAATTTTCGGGCCGGTAAGATTTTGACCATTGAATCAACATGTGTTTTAATTTCTATATTACCTTCATGAATATATATGAAGTGTTTATTTTACTTTTTCCTAAGTTTTTTTGTATTACAATATTATATGTGTATCTGGTTGGATCAATTGTCATTTTTGTGTTGAGACCCTTCAAGATGGTTAAAGGTGGCGTAGGAGACTTAGATCATGTTTGCTCGTGTGATTGCCTTAAATATGGTACAAACCTTTGCTTTGTGTGGTTGAATATCATATTATTTGATATGATGTGATCTTATTGATTCATTGTCTTAATCTATATGCATTCACTTATGTTTTTTCATACATGCTATCGGGATGTTATCACAAGCTATCGACAACTGGGGGCATGTGTGTCACACCCCCAAATTACCACATGCGGAAACCCCGCGGGACGTGTGACGTACCAGGATCCAGCCACCAATCACATTGAACTATAGCAATATATTAAATAAAAGTTTCCATTTATTACATTATTGTATTTCCAAAACATAACTTAAAACCAATGCGTTCAGCGGAAGCATAAAGTAATCGTTATTCAAATGTTTCAAAACCAATGTATGAAACCAATAAACATGTGAGGCTCAACCCATGACCACTCCAGCGCTCCCAGATAGCAAGTTCCGTGTCCAAGAATCTAACGACCTGCAAGCATGCAGACAAGTGTATCAGCATAACGCTGGCGAGTTCAAAGTTTGTCAAAAATGTTTAGTTACCAAATATTAGTTTAAAGCATGTTGATAATAACTTGATACCACAAGATGGCGTCAGTTTGTTTGCCCTTCCCCAATGCTCTATCAAACATTGGTCGAGTGGTTAAGGTAATTAGTTCATGCCCGTCCTCCCCGGTACGGTGTGAGGGTGCCAAACCTAATAGCGCTATCAACTAATAACCCCGTTGCCTCCCCGGCAACTAATTCGGTAGTAGATGGGACTTAAGTGATAGAAAATGAGTGTATTATCCAACATCCCAGTTTAACATTCCAGTTAAACCCAGTTAACCCAATATTCCTCCCCGGAATATTTACCAGTTGTCCTTCCCCGGGACGCATGCTTGAAAAAGAGCAGTGAACTTACCTTAGATTTGCTCGGTATAATATGTTACGTTATTCACAATTAGTCAATCAAATCCTAACAAGATTACCAATGATAATTAGATTCGTATTCTTTAAAATCACGTATGTAATGGATTGCATACACTATACAAGTCATCATATAACACATGGAAAGCATTCAGATCACATAAGGTCGCATCACAGATTCATGTTTGTACACTAACACTTTACGGTTCACTACATCAATTAACTAGGTGTGCAGCCCAAATGCTATAAGAGGCCCATTCAACGTAAAGCCCTTGGAACTGTGCAACTGGCCCATGGAGTGTGACCCGTGCACTGCCCACCGGACTTCCCAAATTATGCTATCAAAGTGTGCGATTGAGCCCAATAATATGTCAGCCCAACTGAGTGTGTGCGATTCCAGGAAAAACCCAACTGCAAGACGGGTCCAATTATCTGTGCGGTCCATTCCCCGTGTGCGACTACAGGAGGGTGTGCAACCAAGACATGGGTGTGCGACCCATGTGTGATCCGGCCCAACCATTAGTTAATGGCCCAAAGAAGTCTCAGGCCCACCTGAGTGTGCGATTGGTTATGGGTGTGCGACCACAACCTAAGTGTGCGACTGGATGGTGTGCGATCAGTTACAATCGGCCACAAATCAAGGAATCAGTTACACATGTTGGTTTGTTTGATCACCCAATCAATTAACATCCAAACATAACGAGCATTCCATTTATTTAATTCATATGAACCCTACAATTATTTAAATCATCCATAACGATTGCTCATATAATCATCATGTGAATCCAATCAAAGGCTCAAAGATATCATGGCACACTAAATTCCTACACCATCTGATTTATTCATACATTAACATAAACAACTTTTACAACTAACAACTACCCAATTCGATCCTGTGAACATCAAAATGTCCTTATCATGCAACCCTAAGTAATCATGCACACATTCATATTCCATACCATTCAATCCGATAACTTTACATGTTCAATTCAAACATTCTCTGTTATATTGTTATATCAAAACCCTAGATCATGATTTGGTCTTATTCATAGTGGTAAAGTCAATCAAAGATGTATAATTAAGAATCACAAAGGACATAACCAAACCAGGATATGATCACTAACCTCAAGGATTATGTGTACACAAAAATGCTAGTGCGATCCGAGGAAGGCTTCGGACGAAGAGAAGCTGGCTGCCGTCGGGTTGTGGGAAGGAGGAAGAGGATTAGGGTTTGGTATAATCTTTTGTGTTTTGAAAATTATGAGAATCACACACAAGTTATGTGTGTGTATGCGATGTAGAAGAGGGTCGAGCCCCTATTTGGGTTTCATGTGGGCCGAGAACGGATTGAGCAAAGATGTGCAGCCCAAGGGTTTTACGCAACGAGATTTATACATACATACACAATTCACATAACGCATAACACATAAACTCGCAACCATTCATTTATAATCAAACATATTCATTATTCAGATAGCGTACCCGCCAGTTACATCAAAGCACAACATATAAAAAGGAAACAGTACGACGAAAGACTCTCGAAATTACGGGTTATCACAATGTGAGTATTTGTCACTTTTTCATCCTCACACAAGCTATCGGGATGTTGTCACAAGCTATCAACAACTGGGGACATGTGAGTCTTTGATCATGTTAGTTTGACATTCTTGTGGTTTCCCGTTATTATGGGTGCCAAAATCAGTGGGTCGGGTAACAATTCAAATGGGTAACTCTTTTTGGAAGTTTTAAAATACTTTTCTTCTATTTGAATCTAAATGAACATCAATTTAGCCTAATCACACTTCAAGGAGCAACGGATGCTGATGCAAAAAGTTGCAATGAATGGTAAAAGGTCGGTTTTCGGCATTAATTTAACACATTTAAGTTCAGCTTAAGCCAATTAACTAATGAATTTTTCCCGCCAGTTTACTAATGACTTTTCTTAGTTTTGTATCAATGTAGCAAATTATCTACTTACTTCGATTCGTAATATTCATCATAAAGTTCGACTATCTATAAAAACATTAATTAATTCGTTATTCATTATAAGCACATAACAACTTACCTATATTCTTCATCAAATGTGACTCACCAAATTCTTACTGTGGTTTGCGTGTGGTTTGCATTAGGCCTGATTGTACTCCCCGCTATTTATTTTGTGGGACCAAGTTGTCAAAGTAGGTTGTCGAAAGCTTTTGAGTATCGTTATCTATATGAGCTAATGAGCATTCAGGGCTGACTTTTGAATGAGATCCATAGCTTCAAGTTATATGCTTTTAATTTTTTTATTAGAAAAAAGGGTAGTATAGTAATAATGGGTTTTGTTCAATGTTGATGCAGAGAGAATTTAGAGAAGGAAAACTAAATGTTGTGGCATTGCATTTGAGTAATGGTGACAATGAGAAGGTGAAAGAAAAGGTTGTAAAGGAGATGATGACGATGATAAAGAACAAGAGGAGAGAGATGATGAAGTTTGTTACCAAAGAAAAGGAAGCATTGTTCCTAGAGCTTGTAAATACGCATTTTGGAACATGTGTAACGTGTTGAATCTTTTTTATGCAACGAATGATAGGTTACTGGAAACGCAATTCTTGGTATTGTGAAAGACGCCATATATGAGCTATTAATTTAAATGGAAGTGAAAGCACAACTGTAAATCATGTTTGAAAATCATGCTTTTGATGGGGGTACTGTTGTATGTCAAGATAGTAGATAAATACAAAGCATGAGTGGAAGTCTTTTGGTTTTCATTGTCAGAGTGGCTTAATTTGTGAGATTTTGATTTAAGTTTTCAACTCTTGATCATCATATTTTAGTTTATAATAGTGCACAATTCTTAGTTTGTTCACAGTTCTTAATATTATTCATAGCAACTCCATGCCTCCATGGTATATGCATATTAATCATAAACAGTATTAAACATAAAAAAAAATCTTGAGCCCGGGAAGCAATCCCGGGTGATAACCTAGTATATATATATATATATAGAAACAAGATCAAGAGAAAATGCCTTAAAGTGTGAAAACGGTGAGAACGGATCCTGGCCCAACATGTGGCAGGGGGCGCTAAATGATATGCAGGGGTATGATTGTCATTGTGCATGTTCCTCTCCATATTTCGCGTTATCAATCTGTTTCAACTAAATTTCCTATTAGCAGTTACCTCCTTTCTAAGCTTTCCAGATCCATGTCGACTAACATGGATTCCGTTCGACAAAGTAATATTTAATGACGTTTTCATATTTGTTCTAGCAAATCATGCAACACATATACAACAGATATGGCGTTTTGTTCTTTATGCTTGTTTCATTATCGTTTTGTTTTTCAAATTAATATTTCACAATGTGTTGTATGTTTTCAATGGCGTTCTTCATGTATTCAATTTTTTCGCGTTTTCATTGGTAAATGATTATTGGAGTTTTCAAATTAAAATGCTTATGGTTTACGATCATTGGCGTTTTACACCTGATTAGTTTTGAATGTTATTGAGTAATATTTGTAAACATCAATTTTTAGTATTTGTTAATTTGTAAACATCAGTTTTGTTAACTTTGGCGTTTTCAGTATCATGTTATATTACTGTTCAAAAAAAAGTATCATGTTATATTTGTTAATTATCATATTGTTAATTTTTGTTAATTATTCATCCATGGCGTTTTGATTATCACGTTTCATTAATATTGTTAATTCATCATATTTGTTAATTAATCAACTAATGGTTTTTCATTATGGCGTTTTTATTATGGCATTTTCAATTATGTGTTTATTGTAACACCTCAGAAATTTCAACGAATAATATATCGACATGTGTCCACTCTCAAATCTGCCTAATAATTTGGACGAGAGGGACTAATTTTGCCAAATTGTGAAAGTTTGGTTGTGGAGGGACCAAATATGAAAATCTCGAAATTTTGAAGTTTTGAAGGTCTTATATGGACCGCAAGGGTTTACCCCTTACGATCCGTAAACAATTGAAAATATTGTTGCTGGGCATCGTATACGGACCGCAAGGTCTCTTCCCTTACGGTCCGTAAGGTTTTGATAACCAGAGGCGCCAAGGAGGCTTGCGGATCGTAAGCACTGCAGTTGGCAGTTTTGTTTGGGAGCTAAGGCATTCTGCCCTTGTGCCATCTATCTCGTGAATGTGAGCTATTGTGCAGCTCATGCCACGTCCCTGGACACCTGCTATGATCTCCAAACATGTGACAATTGTTAAATTTGCGTGCATCCGTACAATTATTAGACAATGATTAATGCTTAATGACTGTGCTGAATTTCAATTAATTACTTGAACTGTTTTCTGATTATTACCATATACATACATGTGCATCATATGCTGCTTAATGTCATGTCATTATTGCATGAGAACTTGATTGACTCAAATGGTGCACGAAACACAGTTAGCACAGTTATCCGACAAATCAGAAAAATGCTGACAGAGTTCAGTAGATAGACAGACATTGTATTAAGACACAGAATGAGCCAGAAACCAAGTATTACACTAGTATAGTGTGTAGGAAAGTAAGGATCACAAAACTGCCTTCCTAGTAGTTTAAGTGCCGGAAAGTACCTAAAACTCACATAAACTGCAGAATTCTGCAGAAAATCAGCAAATTCAGCATTTAAACACATTTAGATAATGCAGAAATATGCTTAAATGGTCCTGAATACTTTCCTAAGTGTCGGGAATCAAAACTGTCATAAAAGGGTACATAAAGCACACTAAACTGCATAGTTTAGCACCTTAACGAACCGGTAACTAACCGAACAACCGGACATTACCCGAAACACCAATTTTTTACTAGAATCACTGTTTTAACATTACCAAGCAGTTATGGTCCCCGAAGATCATAACACATCATATAAATATCTAATAACTAATCACCTAACTAGATACTTGGATTTCAACTACTAACTAATCATATGGTTAAACCCTAGCCTACTAACCCCCCCCCCCCCCCCACCTACAATCGGCCAACAAGGGCCCATACATGGGATTTTATTTGAATAATTTATTAGATCTTGTTTCTTTTTTAGACATAAAAATCAATGGAAGATATGGGATTGGTGGGTTATAAGTAAACATAAGGAGCTTAACCTTCATTTGCAACACATATCACCAACACCCATCTCCTTCTCCTTCCTCCCCTTACGTACGGCATATATATATATATATATATAGGGAGGGGCTCATGCGAGAACCACCCTTATTGTGAGAACCTTGAGAACCAATGTGAACATAACCTAAAATAGCTAAAAAAACCTAACCCCCCCCCCCCCCCCCCCAAAAAAAAAAAAAACCTAAAACCCCCTCCCCCACCCCCCAAAAACCTAAACCCCCCCCCCCCCAAGCTAAAATGCTAAAAACTAAACCCCCAAAAAACCTAAAAAAAACTAAAAAAAATCTAAATTTTTTTTTGAATTTTTAATGTTAAAGTCGCTACTTTTAGAAGCAAAAAAAAAAATTTAAAAAAAATTTTTTTTTTTTTTAAAATTATTTTTTTTGCTTCGAAAAGTAGCGATTTTTTTATAAAAAATATTAAAAAATTCAAAAAAAAAAAAACATTTTGTGTGCTTTTTAGCTATTTTTAGGCATTTTTGGTGTGTTCACATTGGTTCTCGCGTTTCTCACAATAAGTGGTGGTTCTCGCATGATCTTCTCCCTACATATATATATATATATATAGGGAGAGGATCATGAGAAAACTACATATAAATGAGAAAACTAGAAAACTAACTAAAAAAAATAAAAAAAAGCTAAAAAACATACCAAATTTCTTTTTTACAATTTTTTAACAAAAAATCGCTAGTTTTTATACATAAAAAAATTTCAAATTTTTTTTTAAAATTTTTTTTTTTTGTTGTATTGCACATGTGCAATATATGTGATTATATGTGTACTACACATGTGCACTATATCCGTAATAGTGCACATGTGCAATACAACAAAAAAAAATTATTTTTTTTTCAAAATTTTTTTCCAGGTATAACAACCTGCGATTTTTTTATAGAAATTAAAAAAAAAAATTGGTATGTTTTTTGGGCTTTTTTAGTTAGTTTTTTGGTTTTCTCATTTAAACTAGTTTTCTCATGATCCATCCTATATATATATATATATATATATATATATATATATATATTCCAAGTTAGACTTAAAAATATATTATTTTTTGAACTTATATGAAAATACAAATATTTTTACCAAAGGAAAATTATAAATAATTTTCTATGTAATATTCCTCGGAATATATATTTTGGAAATATATATTAAACTATATTTTTACTAGAAATATTATTCTGGAGAAGTTGATATAACATTAAGTATAAGAATACTTAATAATTACAAGAAATATGTGTTTTCGTACGTATAAATACACGCCGGAATACGACCGCAATACATGGCAAAAATATACAAGAATAAGAATGTGAATACAAGTATACCCGTCCTTGGGAAGGAAATACATGTATAAATACTTGAAAAGTATCAAGTTAAAATATATAATGTTTTAGCTATTATTCCAAAAATTTAATAAATATAATTTAAGTTAAAATATTTATTATTTTAACAAATAATTATATAACTTGGAATAATGATGAAGACACTTGGAAACATAACTCAAAGACACTAATTAATACTAAGTCAAGGCACGAGCAGCTCGTCTAATAGACCATAGTACGTTGTAGGTAGTCGTGTACACCAGAGGAAACTTTGAGTTACAGGCGGATTCGAAGAACGCAAACCTGTGAGTTCATGTTCCCCCTTTTCTTTTAACTGTTTTCAGTTTTATAACTTCGGGGGTGAAATACATGTCACAAACTGTTTATAAACGTTTATACGTGGTATGGTTAGCTAAGGAAGGGTACTGCTAGATCATGTGAGTGGTGGGTATGACGCTTAAGTCCATTAATCCTCTTTGTAGGACCGAGGGACATGAGTGATAGATCTATTTGGGTGTAGCGAGCCCCACCCATTCGTCCGCCGGGTGGACCATGTTGTGACTATGGTGGTGTTTGTTTTTTTGGCCAAAAGCTCTTCTGAGCACTTATGTCTGCGTCGCGCAGACGCGCGTAGATATAAGGGTCCCGCAGCTTGTTTGTTTTCTTGAAGATTTGCAGAGCTTTTACCTCTGCCTCACCTCTTCCCCAAGCAGATCCTTCCCCATGTCTTCAAACCTCTACCAACCTCTTCTCCCTCTTCAAAACATCCATCTGCTCCAAAACCCTAGCTCCACCTCCACCTCCACCTCCGACACCACCTCCACCTCCACCTCCGACACCACCTCCACCTCCACCTGCCGACACCACCTCCACCTCCGACACCACCTCCACCTCCACCTGCCGACACCACCTCCACCTCCACCACCACCTCCACCTCCGCCACCACCTCCACCTGCCACCACATCTCCGGCACCACCTCCACCACCACATCTCAGCCACCACCTCCACCACCTCCATCGTCAAAAACCACCACCACCAAACCCATCAATTAAAACAAAACCCAGATTGGTGAGAGAGAGACCGTAGAGAAAGAGAGATCGGTGAGAGAGAGAGAGAGACCGTACAGAGAGAGATCGGTGAGAGAGAGAGATAGGTGAGAGAGAGGCCGTAGAGAGAGAGAGAGGCGGTGGTGTGATGGCGGAGGTGGTGCGGTGGTGGTGGTGCTATGGGTGGTGGTGGTGACAGATAGTAGAGAGAGAGAGAGAGTTTGTAGAGAGAGAGAGAGAGTTCAAGGCAGAGAGAGAGAGAGAACTGTTGTGTGTGTTATGTGTGTTGTGTGTGAAGAGGTTTTTGTAGAAAAAAAAACAAACCCTCTTCTCGTTGCAGACTGCAGACATTTGGTCCACCTCTTCTCCTGCAGATGCCTGCAGATGTGGTCCGCAGACTGCAGACCTTTTACCTCTGAAAAAACAAACAGCACCTATGTCTTATTGCCGGAGACAAAGTCTGCTAGGTTTGAGTCTTCCTGCATCACGTCACAAATATTAATGTATTAGCTACACATTAATTGATCTGTTTCCTTGTTGCTTTCATACCGGGTTTTCAAGTACATACAAACATACTTACAAATGTTTCCAAGGTTTATTCGTGAACACATACTAAACACATGAACTCGCTCAACTTTTGTTGATGTTTTCAAGCTACATGTGTTTCAGGAAATTAAGTATGGATCTGGCGGGCGTTGGATTTTACAAGTCATGTCTCTAATAAAAGGTGTCATCCAAAGTCGAAGGGTTTGAATTATGTAATTTATCTTGGATAAGATTGTAGGACCGGTTTTCACTCCGTTTCGATTGCGTAATGAACGTGTAACGTGCAGAATCCGTACACGAACGTGATCGAACACACGAGAACGTACAATAACCGTGATTCTATAGAATAATATGACGCGTACAATGCACCGAGAATCACGTATGATGACTTTCTCTCTCTAAGACTTAATCTCTCTAAGATTATCTCCCTAAGTCTCCAAATGAGCAAAAGTCTTTGAAACTAACCCTAAGGGTTCTATTTATAGGCAAAGGATATAAGGAGACTCTCCTTATTTACAATTATGCCACCTTGCCTTTTTAACTACAACATGTAACATAAAGTCTAGTTCTCTTCTATTTCTGCTACGGTTAAGATTGACGGAGGCGATAGACATACTGCACTAACATACTCCCCCTTGGATATTGCCGCAGTCAATCCGTAGTCAAACACGTAGCGACTTTTCTTTCTATCTCTTTCTTGAGTCTTCTTGAAAGTTTGATGTCTTCAGCAAACACAGACTCCCTCTTTCTCGAACAGAATCCCGGTGGATCTGTCTTGAGCTTCAGCTCCCCCTTTCAGTAAACTCTTCAGGCTCCCCCTTTCGTCAAGCTTCCGTGCTTTTGGGATCGACACCTGGCTTTCTGTATACAAGCTCCTTCAGGAGAGTTATCTGGCTTCTTGAATCCACGCTTCCTCTTGCGTTGAGCTCGTCTTCAGACTCCCCCTTAGACTCGGCTGTTGGGATCGTAGTCTGGCTTTCACAAGTTCATAAATTCAGGATCAATTCCTGGTTCTATTCTGCATATGCTCAGGATTTGAAACCTGGTTAACCTGCAAATCCTCTACCCATAACATAAGTTTCACAAATTTATAACACTTATATTTAAGAAACTTACTTGGTAGAAATCATTCTTTCATCAATAAAAATAGTTACATCAAGTTCAAGTGAATGACCTTGATTAACTAAACACACAATCTTTCAAAACATCTGTATATAACATTCAAATTTTTTTCAACAAACTTTCCCAACCCAATATAATTCATCATGTTTAGCACTTGGAATTTTGAAAATCAGCTTTCCAACATCAGTTGTCGAAAATCTTTTTGAATTTTCAAATATCTATACTAAAACACAATCTTTTTGGGTTTTTGTTTTTAGAGAAATGCAGTAAAGAAATATATACAGACAATATTTTTGTGAGTTTGTGTAAGAGGATCATATCAGTTCATGAGACAAATCACTAGCACCATTAAGCTTTAAACATTTTAAGTTCTAAACGATTCACATAGATTGACGATATAGTTGTCCTCTTAAACTCAATCTAAAACTTTCAAAATGCTTACCGATACGTTAAAGTATATTAATTTTGCACTAAATTCTTATGGACCCCACGATCTCAGCATATCCCCTCATCATGCAATACACTAACTCAAGTAATGCCTTTAAACTTTCATCAACTGTGATTTGTGCGAAAACAACGCAAAATTTTTAAACATTAACAATCAGGTCGATACTTCCGTATACGCAGAGAAAGTCCAATGTTTAAACAAAATAAGAAAATAAAACAAGTTGAAGTTGTTTAGGCTTTAACCACCAGGTCGATACTCCCGTATACGCAGAGGTGATCCAAAGCTTAAACGAAACACCAAAGAAAATAAAGCAGAACGTTTAGGCAATAACATCCAGGTCGATACTCACGTATACGCAGAGGATGTCCAATGCTTAAACAAAATAAAGAAATAAAACAAGTCTAAATCTTTGCAAAATGAAAACACAAAATCACAGTGACTTTTCAGCAAAGTTGTGAAAGTTCACAGACTTAACAGGTTTTATGTCTTTTTGACAATCAGCGATTACCGAGCAGGCACACAGTCAAGAAGGACAAAACTAAGTACTATGCATTCAACCATGTTTCCCACTAGAACTAGGCTTTTTCATTTAGGTTTGTATCGTTATCACAAATCTACTAGTCTAGCTGAGCCTATCGTCACATCCTTAGTGAAACCGTTTATAACATTTGATATTTCATTTCTTTAGCATGCTGTGATAGTCCACTGATTTACTATCATATCCTCTTTTTCACAACAAAACTCATTTTTGCTTTTTCAATGTTTTTGGCATTTTCAAATTTTCTAATTTTTTTTTTAATTTTTCTCCCCCTAAAATCAAAATATGTTTCAATTTTGATTTTCTGAGAAAATTTGAAAACAAACTATACAAATAAAGTGACAACATGATGTCAAATCGCTTCAATTCACCATTTACTTGGCATAAACAATCAGAACTCCCCCTGACAACAAACTATTTTCCCATTATGATTTCAAAACACTTAAGTTTGTTTTAATCAAAAATGGTTTTTTCGGAAAATTAGTTTTGTTTGTCTTTTCACAAACTCGGGGTTTCATCACCTTGTTCTTTTTCAACCATTTTGAAGAATTTAACATTTTAGACCCTTGTCAACAACAAACATTAGTAGAAAATCAAGTACAACTTAATGTCCCTGATTTACCACTTGTAAGTCGAAATATCACCAAAGTGAATTTCTCAAGAAAAATGCCGATACCTGCTCCACACTTACCAACCTGGAAGCTCCGGCAAGTCAGGATTTTACTTGAACAGATTCACCCAAGCCTGACCAGCCTTGGGTTTGACAGTTTTTACCTCAACAGATGGCTCTTCTGGTTTTGTCAAACCAGAATCATTTCCTGAATGTGGCTTGTCTGACTTTGTTGAGCCAGATTCATCGCCGACAATTTTCTTCTTCTTTTCTTTTGTCCCCAGATTTGTATCTGATGAATTCGTTTTGCTTGCCTTTTTAGTTGAGGAAAGCGATTCATCAGAACTTTTTCTCGGATTACCAGTTGTATCCGAGGACAAAATTTTCTCCAAGTATTCTCTTGCCTTCTTTCTTTTCTTCCTCAGTCTGTCTTTTTGCCCTTGTGAAAGCTTAATTTTCTTTTGTTGAACTTTCTGTTCTTGAACTTTTGGTTCTTGAACTTTCTGTTCCTTGGGCTTGACACTGACTGGTTTCTTTGCCATTTTCTGAGATTCAGCCCTCGATCTTCCCTTTGATCTCATTGGGCAATCTCTGGCAATATGACCTTTGATATTGCATTCAAAGAATCTTCTCGTCTCATAACTCCAGCTCTGGCAGTTAACAGCGATGTGTCCTCTCACTCCACAAGTGTAGCACACCCTGTTATCGTACCATTCACCAGCATCATACCAAATGCTCAGATCATAGCATTGATTTGCCTTGTGGTACTCATGTCTCCTCTTGTATCCTTGATTTGGCATTTGAGCACTGTGGTCAAACTTGCACCACTTATTACCAACTTTTTGTAAGTTTTGTTTTTTAAATTTTTGTGGTTTTTCACAATGATTGGATGACTTATCTGATGAGCTTTTATTTTCATTTTGAAAATTTTCCGAATTTTTAACTTTTTGTTTTTGTTCTACATTCTTCTTAACAGGTTTTTTCTTTGAGCATTCACCTATTTCAGTAGAATGTAAAACAGTATCTTTGAATTTTTCTTTTAATTTCAAAAATATTTTTCTTTTCTCATTTTTCTCATTTTCATCATCAGTTTTGTCATCACAATCTTCAATTTTGACTTTGTCAAAATTTGTGACATTGTCACTTATTGGATCATCATTGATCGGTTTTGAACATACAAGACCTGGTACTGATGAAACATTCACAAAACCTTTCAATTGATTTTCTAAGTCATTGACTCTATTTCTAGCACTTTCAGCTTCTTTTTCAAGCTGAATGATTTTTTCAAGATGAGAATTTATCGCAATTTGTTTTTCAATGTTATTTTTGCCAAAAATAGATTTCTCATCTTTTAAAATCTTTATTTGACTTTGAAAATCTTTTTCAATTTTTAATTTTCTATTTTCAAAATCTTTTTCATTTTCTTTTAAATTTTTGATTTCCAATGTCAAACTGTTCAAATCACTTGACAGTTTAACATTTTCATATTTCAGCTTCTCACAATTTTCCTGCAAAACAAGAATCTGTTTATCATCAGATTGCTTCTCATCCTTCAACTTTTTGATTTCCAATGTTAAACTCTCCACATCCTTCAAGAGTTTGACATTGTCTGCTTCGAATTTTTCGCATTTTGAGCACACAACTTCACATTTTGAAGTTTCATCTTTCTTCGATTCTTCTTTCTCTTTTTCTTTTTCTTCTCCACTTCCCCACCATTTCCTTTGCCAATACTCATCTTCTTCCGCGATTTCTTTAATTATGGTCTCAAGATCAAGAGTGTTATGGTCAATGGCAATGTTTCCCATGGGGTCGAGATAACATTCTCTGTCTGGATCCCATCTCCTCGCTCTTTTTGCTTCAGAATAGATACCAGATATTCTGATCATTTTGTTCTGAGCTATCATCTTTCTGTAACCATACTTCTGTTCTTCAGTTCTGTTGTCTTTCCAAGGAACAGGTTCAGATTTTGCCATGATTTTGTATCCTTGAATTACTTCGAAATCACCTGCAAACAAACAATCAAACAATTAGTTTAAACACTTATCAAACAACTGAATTGGACAGGTATCCGATCGAGTGAGTCAACAAAAATCAACAGTGAGAATAATCTGTGCTATCCGATCGGTTGGAGTTGCTGTTCGATCGGACGGGAAAGCTGTTCGATCGACCCTCTGTTCGATTGGTTGACACAAAACGACAAAAATGCTGTCCGATCGGGTGGGAAAGCTATCCGATCGGTTGGGAACTGCTAGCCGAACGGTTGGGGATGCTAGCCGATCGGTAGGGAATGCTAGCCGATCGGTTGGGACAAAGCTGTCACACCCCGACCGCGTAAAACAACAAAGCGCGGCGGAAACATCGGGGCGTGTTGCAACAGAATTAATGTTTCACAACCATGGATACCAAAAAGTGTTTCGTTTTATTAAACATTGAATAATTACATCGTCTTGAAATCTAAATACACTATTTAAACATAGTCTATCATTGTTATTGAGTCACTAAGGCCTTGTCCAGTCCTATGTGAGCATGCATCTTATCAATCGATATCATTCAACAATACCTGAAACATATGTGAAAACGAGGTCAGCAAAGAAATGCTGGCGAGTACATAGGTTTTGTAGGAGTGTCGAAATCATGGCTAGTTTAGACGTTGCAATACTTTATTTAAAAACCTTGTTTTGAAAAGAGTATAATATTGCAACTTAATTAACCAACTCAAATCAAGCGGGTTATAATTTGTAAAACCTCGTAGCCATGACTCTTAACCCAAAAATAATTGTTTTAGTAAATTATTTGAAAAACAATGATAAGTTCAGGTGATATGTATAAATAAGAGAATAATGCATGATTAAATGAATAACCATGTAAAATGAGTTTGTATAAGATAAGTTGTTTGTAAATAAATGTCTTGTGAAAAGTATGTTACTTGTATAAAATGTTCTATGTCTCAAACTGAAATAATTCAAATAACGCTACAATATGTAATACCATACAAACACTTATATATAGGAAGTACCAGCGGCGTATCCACCATGCTTGTATCATATTCCACACGCATTGTTACTTAATCACTTAATCCAAACCAAACCACCAAAGTAATGTTCATGCCCAAATGTAAATCATGTAATATGTATAACCAAAATAATATCGTATATCGCTTTGAACCCAATCGTTAACCCAATCGTTAAAACATCATGTGAAAACCAATCGTAAATCGTTTAATTCGTTTTAGGTCGTGAAACTACTTATAAGGTCGTCTCGCTAATAACATTCAAACCTTCGTGACTTTCATCGCTTCTCGTTTTCGTCGCTTCTCGTTTTCGTATTAACAAACCTCCATAGGGTAAATTAATAATTACAGATTCAGTCGCTACCTACCATACCCACACATAACCACGGGTGTAGTAAATAACGGGATTTGTCAGATCCTATGGTACCATAACCTAATACTGGTCGGCTTGATCATTGCTAATGAATGTCATTTGTTATGTAACTACAACCAACAAGTTTGTTCACTTTATGAAATCGTTATTAGTTTTGTATAAATCGCCTTAATTGTTTTTGAAACCATCGTTATAACATCGAAAACATTTAGCACATATGAGTCACCCCAAAACAATTGAAAGCAGTAAAATAGGGGAATAATGTACTCGCCTGAGAATGCTTGGAGGTCTTGAACAACTACCAAGTAAGCTAGAGGAGTCCCGGAAATCAAACGGTACCTAATATAGGTAACTACATAATTAACCCGGACCTAAATCGGAAGACTGGGTAGCAGGAGGGTTTGTAAACCAAATGAGTGTAGGAACTCATATGATATGGTTTAACAAAGCCTACATACTAAATGAAACTTAACCTAAGTATTATCGACCCATCGCGACCCATTAAGGTAACTTATGCTACTTTAACGCGTCGTGCGCGTGAAACGCGTTCGGACCGTCTAACTAGTCCTATGACAGGTGTTATATGCCTAAACATGTTACATAATCAGTTATGTGTCAAAAGTTTAGGTTACATATGCTTAATTACCAATTATACATTAAAAGGGTATTCTGGTAATTTACCTAAGGCATATAAACTACCTATCATACAACTACTTAAACGATGTGACCATAGGGTATAACCTCGGAAGGTTATGCCCTATACTAGGGTCACCTAATGTATTTGGTCGGATCCTAATGATCGACCAAACTGGGTCGGGTTCGAAGGTATAGGCGATTTATTAGATCGCCTACCCTACGACCCTAGACAACGTGGTAATCAGTGGGCATAGTCCCAAGGGACTATAACCAACGTGATTACACTCACGTTGCGAAGTTCAAACGAACTTCGCATTGACCATTACTGGTCAACGCTGAAAGTCAAACAAAGTTTGACTTTCGGACTCGAAAAGCAATAAAATAAGGAAAAGAACGAAAGAATACTTACCCAGGGTCCCCGAATGCTAATCCCGATCCAAGAATCTCAGGTATGAAACAATGGTTTCAACTTAGAGTTTCTCAAATCAGAATTCTTGTAAGTTATGCAATGGGGGGCATGGGGTATTTATAGTATTCGGTGCACCGTTGAGATCGTTTCATGGAAACCGTGATTCGATCCCATCCGTACACTTGTTGGAAGGTTATGGAAGCTAAAATTGATGCTTATCATCTGACTAAGCAAGTTAGAACATGTGGTGGAGGATCAAACAGCTGCAACTTGTGGTTAAATGCACTTAATCTGGTCAGAAGGGGCCTCGCGGGCCGCCTAGCAGTCACAGATCAGCAATAAGTTTCAGAAATTACAGTTTCAGTCCCTGCACGTGTTTAAGGACATTTCCGACACTTCCAAGGCCCGTAAAGACAACTTTAAGGCCCTAAAATGATGCCTAAACATTTTGGACATGAAACATGCTCAAAAATATGCCGGAGGTTGGTTCGTTTGGCCGTACGAACGCGATGTTCGCTTAATTACGACGGAATGCGCATAAGCGCGAAAAACGATCCAAATGACGCGACGAATGGATTTTTCTTAAGGCGAACACTAAAATATAATGTAGTCATGCTTACATAAATTTTTGGATGTCCAGATGTATTCAGAACGTAAGTTATGCGCGAAAATGCAAACTTGTGCACTTTTTGACACTTTTAGTCCCCGAATGACACAAAAGTTTATTTTAGCACACCGAACACCTCAAAGCCTATTTCTAAGCTATGTGAAGGATATTTATGGTATGTTTAACTTATGGTCATGTTCCGGAATGTCTGTTACAGTTTAAATTGGCATACTTTCGCAGTTTGTCAACTTTAGTCCCTGTAAGCGATTAAACTTTGATTTCACCACACCAAACCTTCCAAAACTTATATCTAAGTTACGTAAAGGTTATTTAAGGTATGTTAAGCCTATTTCACTATTCCGGAGTGTTCGTTGGATTAAACTGGTTATATTTACGCATCAGAGCGCGTATAACCCTCCAGAAAGCGATTTAAAGCTTAAAATCAAACAAGAGTTGATATGTGTAAAAGATACACATAATTTTACAAATCCCAAGTATGAAATATAATATTTCATTGGTTTGATATTTGTTTGATGGCCGTGGAGGCACAGGTGTTACAAAAGCTGTTCGTTTGATGTCACAAAACGACAAAATTCTTGATCGATCGGTTGGCACGTTGACTTCTTTGACCTGAATCACGTGTAAACAAACTACAAAACGACACTTAGCACATGCACTTAACAAACACCGCCCTGACAAACTTTAGTAATACTTCACATGCACACCTTGAATTTATACAATTAGAACATGACAATATATCACATGCAATCTATGAATATGTGCAATGGCAGACAAAAATTAACACATACAATGATTTAATCAAATCATGTGCAATAACAGTCTTCAATAGATTTCTATTGGACCTCAATGTCCACTTAATCGATAACAACAATCAATTTTTATAAAGCCAAAGTAATCACGTGATGTACTGATGTATGTTATAAATGAAATAGATTCCTTTGTTGACTAAGTGACTCAAACAGATGATGTGCTATGAAACGATTTGCTGATCGATCGGCTGGGATGCTAGCCGTTCGGACAGCTGTCCGATCGGCTGACAGTCAACAAGTCAACAATTTATAAAGTCAGGTGCTTTGGAATGGACAGACGTTCGATCGGACTGCTGTCCGATCGGTCAGCAGTCAACAAAGTCAAACACCTTTTAATGAAATGCAGTGGAACGGACAGATGTTCGATCGAACAGCTGTTCGATCGATCAGCAGTCAACAAAGTCAACAACTAAATGAATTTAACGTGATGGTGTGCTGACCGTTCGGCTGGGATGCTAGCCGATCGGCTGGCAAGTCAACGAAGGTCAACAACTTAAATGAATTGCAAAGAATATTTTGGAACGGTTAGCTAGCCGATCGGTCAGCTGTCCGATCGGTTGGCATTCATATGAACTCCAACAACAACAGTCAACATGTTTATGTATATTTCGAACCAAAAATCTTTAATTTCTCCCAAACGGCTAGGAATTAAGATCTAAAAATTTGTAGGCTTGTAGATCAGGTACTTTCGCACAACATATCCGAAAATCAGCAATTTTCGACCGTAGAAACCTGTTCAATTTGACAAAAATCAGATAAAAACGTGAAGAACAAGAAAAATATGAAAAATTTGACAAATCTGTATGATTTTGGCTCTGAATCTGATCAAATCTTGTACGAATCTGTGCGTTTGATCTTCGCAATCGAGCACCTGCTCTGATACCACTTGTAAGACCGGTTTTCACTCCGTTTCGATTGCGTAACGAACGTGTAATGTGCGGAATCCGTACACGAACGTGATCGAACACACGAGAACGTACAATAACCGTGATTCTATAGAATAATATGACGTGTACAATGCACCGAGAATCACGTATGATGACTTTCTCTCTCTAAGACTGTGACAACCGGTAATTAACGGCTTCTAATTACGTGATTAACAAACGTTTAGACGATAATAACTAGTGTTTAAGACAAATATTAACTTAATTAGGCTCGTGGAATGCCTAGGAACGCCTGTCTGACTTTACAGTGCGCGTACGGTAATTTTCGGGAAACTTGTTGAGCGTCAAACGATAATGAACTGACATCGTACAAGATACTGACCATGATGACAAATACGCAGTTTATATGTATAATTTAAACTTGTGGATTTCGTTTTACGAAACTATCATGCTTCCAAACGTCACAACACGCAAACGTGAACGAAAAACGCGACTGAAGGAACGCACCAACAACGAAACGGAAGTATCAGACGCGTATTATTTTCAAAATTGAAATATTATGACGTATTCAGCTCCGTAATTGAATTTTACCACCCTTAGTTGGAAACGGATCGCAAAACGGACACGAAACGATGAACGACACGTTTTACGCAATTTAACGCACCGACAGCTTACGCGATTAATATCGACTACCGACATCCTTTTTACGAAGTTTTGACCCTAAAATGTTATTTTGCGACATGTTACGACGATCGTGTTCGAAAACGGGTTTCATAAACATATCGGGCCACGCAAAACGGGCTTGTGGGCCTTGGGCCCAAGCCCACTACAAAACCCTAACTATAAATATGTACTTATAGTTTTCTTTGTTCTCATTTCCCCAGAAACTCAAACACGCACACCACTGGATCTCTCCATCTTCTACATCTAAAACCCTAGCTCACACCCACTCAAGATCATCATCAGTCTCCTCTCTTTCTTTTGTTCAGTCGACGGACTCAGGCAGCGGCTCCGGCCGTTCTCCGGTAACCCACTCGTAACATAACACCCCCTCGTTACCCCCCTCTCTTGTCTCTTCATCGAGCAGAAAATGGCAGCGCCGCCTGAAGCGGCGACAACGTTGGTTACTGTCGTTGATTTCCGACGTTACACACACCCAGCTCCTCCTTCATCTACACCTCTCTCTCCTCTCAAACGAAAAGAAAAAAAAACCAACCACCATGTGTTGGGTGGCGGCGGACGGCAACGAACACAAGAACCACCACAGCTGGTGGCGCTGTGGTGGTTGACATCGGACCTGAGATGGCAGTGAAGAGAGAGAGAGCGGCCGGTGGAGAGACGAGACGGAACCTCGGTGGTCGGAGCTCTGGTGACCAGTTCCGACAACGAGCCAGATTGGGCGATCACTGAACCCCGACGAAGCACCAGTGAGCTTTATTTCTGTTCTTGTTTTTTTTTTACTAAACCAATGGATCCCAAAAATTTATTTTCAGAACGTAGCTACATCTGTTTCGTTCAATTTTGTTTCAGATCGTTGATTTCAAATCGATGACTGACGTTAGAATTTTTGTTAAAATGGAAGTTGGTGGTGTTGCCGTTTCCGTTATGGTTCGGGTCCAGACATCGAGTTCGAGTCACGGTCAACAAGTCAAACCCGGTTGACTCGGTCAACACCCGAGTCAACTCGGGTCAACAATGCGGGTCTCGGTAAAATCAGCAGCAGGTTCGGGCTACAGTTGGTGCTCGGTCAACTGTGGCCAACATCAGTCGCGGTTTGGGCAAATTCAGTCAACGACGGTCAAATGAGTCATTGCGTGACTCGGTAAAGTTTTAGCGACGTAAAGTTTAGTTACGTTATTTTAAATAGTTTACGCGAACCGAGCTCGACCCGATTAAACAACGTTTATACACTAGTGATTATTTATGTTTTGGCACTTGACAAATAGTATATATATATTTTGTTTGTTGACAATTGTTGAATTTTGACAAAATAACGACAACTTGGGTTGTCGGGGTTATTCGAAAAACAGAGGAAACTCTGCCCGATTTTCGTTAAAAACCCGTAACACAAAACATATTTTATTTTAAGAACGACATAGATTGAAGTCCAAGTTTTCTTACAAAACGAATATAAAGGTACATTAAATTTTGGCGACACTTTATGGTTTATAAAACGACTTTACGACACTTCGACAAAACACCGAAACTTATTTCGTATAAACATAATTTCTTATGTTTAATCCAAACATCTATTATTCGACGATTGTTTCAAATAAATAATATATTTATTGACAACGTTTACGACATCGAAAGTATATATTTATAGTATATATTTATATTTGAATATATATATATATATACATTTTAATCACTCGAAAACTAAGTCGATCTCGAGACTTAATTTTATCCCGGTCATAAACGGGATCAACTAACAATAGTTTGGTTATTTCAAACCAAAATGTTAACACTACCTTAGAATCATTGAGTTAACGATTCGGTAGAGCTCGGACACGTAGTTTAACTACGTTGTTTTATTAGAAAACTTATACGTATTCCTTCGTAGGAATGTCGTAGTTGCACGCTAGCTAAATACACGTTCTTGGAACGACACTACGGAAACACACTAAGCTAGCTTTGCACAGGAATATCAAGGTGAGTTCATAACCCCCACTTTTTACTGTTTTACATTTTTATAAATGTTTTCGGGGGTGGAAAGACATGCAAGTTTTGCAAAAACACAATGTTTCGAGAAATAAAAATCATATGTTTCTAAACCATTTCGCAACAGGATTTCAACGAACTCAAATGGTTTACGAAAAGGTTTAAGCTAAACTTACCGGTTCTTACAACAAATACGTATTTACGAAACATGCATGATTTTCATGACTAGGGACGGGAATGTCCAAGTTACAACAATAGGACTGGGTTGGTCTGCATACGAAAAACGAGACAACCCAGTGAGTTCATGTCCCTCCTTTCACTGTTTTCATTGTTTTGTTTTCAAAAACATCGAGGGGAAATACATGCTAAAACTATTGGTATGTTAGTTACGGAGTAGATGACATGATCAATGTGCATAAGTAGGGAAACTACATTAGTAACCATTAATCACTTAGTGACCAAGGTGCAAAAGGAGTAGATCTATTGGGCTTGAGGCACGCCCCACTCTTGGTTGGTATACCCTGGAGTGCTTTTGTGATCCCAATGATGACAAAGTGTTCTCGGTTTGGTTATTTGCTTATGGTACATTATGTCAGGGGGCTCGCTACCCACTGATAGATCCTTAACAGACTCCATGAATGAATCAGAGCATACCATGATTACAAGATAACAGAAAACATTTCAATGCCGGTTTACAAAGATATCAGAAAACATTTCAATACCGGTTTACAAAGATAACAGAAGTCATTTCAATACCAGTTTACAGATACGACAGAAAACATATCATTACTGGTTTACGAACTCAACAGTTACATATATCAGTTTATAAACATAGCATAAAACATTTCGTTACCGATATACAAAGACGACATTTCAAATGCTCTGAGATATTAAGATCTCACAAACCGGTTTTTCAAATGCAAGATTACAAGTGTTTTAAAACGCATTTGATACAAAACAAACTATGAACTCGCTCAACTTTATGTTGACTTTTTCGCATGTTCTTTCTCAGGTTGCATTTTCAAAGTTATGGAACGGTTGGAATAGGAGAACCCACAGGATTTCGAGTACTTAGCGGGCGTTCAATTTCTAGAAGTCTTAGCTCAAATACTTCCGCTGTGCAATGAAGATACCAGTCCAGTCACGCCAGCTCTGATAATTTCGGGGTGTGACAGATTGGTATCGGAGCCATAGGTTTCAGCGAATTAGGTTTCTGTAGAGATACCTAGGCTTTAACCTCACTATCCTCTGGGGACTTAGATATCAAGACTTGAACAGATACAGAACGCCTAAGACTCGAATATGGGTTCCAACCGTTACCAAAAACAATGAGTCAACTGTTTTGATTTCAAACATGCACAAGAGTTGCGTTTGATACACGATACTCGAAACGATTACATACAGAAAGCAAAACCTTGAAGGTTTTGATAACATGCGTCTAGGACCTTTGGATAATTTATGTCAAAATCCATTAAAGGTCATCACGTAGGAACTACGACTATTAACTCGGGCAAACACCATTATATTTTTTCGTCTATGCTATCTTACTTACCCGAGCAGGTAACCTACGCGGAACGAAACAGTAGTGCACATGAATACATGAAACTCAAATTATACGTCGACAGATGTTGGAGCACATCACATTCTATGCGGAACGAAACGCTAGTGCACAAGTGTACATGAAACTTAAACTATACGTCAGCGGACGTCGAAGTATATCACACACGACTTTCAAGGCAAGGCCTTTGGAAAACATGATTGAGCACGATAACAATGATGCTAATCCCAGCAGCGGGAGAACTACCGACCGCGATGCGGCACTTCGCCACGTGATCCTCCAAACGACATGAATCTCGCTGAGGTACGTCGAAACAAGATTTCATAACTATCGATACTTAGTCTAATGAGACTCACAACTATTGGCGCTTCAAAAGAAGTCACATGTCTTCGCATTCTCCCTACTTCATTAATGGCGATTAGACTATGTTCGACATCACATAGTAATGTCATCTAACAACCGGCCATCACACGAAGTTCCAGGTAAAGTCCTTAAACTTTTTCTATTGAAATCCTGACTTTTGCATATAGTGAGTAGATTTTCGCATTTCTACTCCTCCTAATGGTCATTGTACCACGAGGATTTCTTCTATAATAGCGAGTACTCATTTACTTATTTCTTGACAAATTCGTATGCTACACATGCGTTGGTTGTTACGCATGTGGTTTCACTTTGAATGGTTGTTTTGTCAACATCTCATATATTAATTCGCTATACTTAATCTTTGCATTGTGATCTAGATGACTCGTATTATTGCAAAATGTTGACTCCTTGATATCGAGTCGACGGATTCCTTGGAAAGCTCATTTTCTTTTGAGCGACATACATGGTTTTTCGTTGTGGCCATGTCGAAACTATCTTATTGATGCATGAATTCATTGTTGGAATGTGTCCAAATCAAGTTCAGTTGTTGAACTTTCTCGTAATACATATTCGATTCAAGGTTCCAGATGATGGATTGAGGCCATCATATTCGAAATAATCCCGACAAGCACTTCATTTGTTTCGAACCATAATAGGCTTGTCTGGTCTTCGACTTCATTGAATCGTTTCTTTGATCACGATCACCTTGCGGTGGCGTTTGTCACAAGTTTGAAGCTTGCGCTAATTTCGTTGCTCGCCTCATGTACGGATTTAATTATTTATTTATTTGTTTATTGATATTAAATCCGCTTTGTTGATTATCATATTAAAGCAATCTTAACACAATCGTGTGTTAAGATAATGGTACACAAATTTATGTCATATTTCGGTGTACCACTTAACAGTTCTTTCAGCATCGAGCGAACATTTTGTGATATTCATTGCTTTTCATCTTCGCTCGAAAACATTGTTTATTTGTTTCATTTTCAGTTGAAAATCCTATGAGAATTGTTTGTTAAATATTCAGATTACTCCGTTGAACCTTTCATCTGATTTCAAACACGGTGAACTTGTTTGATCACCGCTATTATTGAATTGTTTCAATCACTACGACACCTTATGGTGTCGGAACGAACTTGTAGCATGTGCTAATTACGATCAGCCGTCTCATGCGAAACTATATACGCTTTTTCGTTTGACACATCATTTAAGTAGTATTAATGCAACTATGTATTAAGACGATAATACACCAGGTTTGGTTGTATTTCATTTTGGTGTATCCTTGCAACACAATGATCTTATTCATTCAATGGTTCGATAGTTGACAAATCATTTTTATGATTCTATTTATTTGAGCTTGTTGAATTCGAGTTTCAATCATACAACAACCAACGCAAGTTTCCGTTGGTAGTAAATTCTATTGTTTCAAATATTGATTTGCATATTGTGAACGTTCATTTGGAATTCCATTGGTTGAATTTCCTCTTTTGTTGATCCCAGTAAACCTAGTCACATTGATGATAGTATCATAACATCTCGTTCACTTGACATCGATTTCTAGAACAAACTCAGTTAAACCAAGTTGGGTTCCTATTGATGCAAAATGTTCTTGCAATCATGTAATCTGAACAAGTTTTGGTTCGATTACACGGTCATTCACTTTGGTATTATTCGGACTTACCTAGGAACGTCAAAACTCTAAAGAGATAACATAGTCTAAATTTCGAGGATGAAATTTATGTAACAGGGGGAGAATGTGACAACCGGTAATTAACGGCTTCTAATTACGTGATTAACAAACGTTTAGACGATAATAACTAGTGTTTAAGACACATATTAACTTAATTAGGCTCGTGGAATGCCTAGGAACGCCTGTCTGACTTTACAGTGCGCGTACGGTAATTTTCGGGAAACTTGTTGAGCGTCAAACGATAATGAACTGACATCGTACAAGATACTGACCACGCTGACAAATACGAAGTTTATATGTATAATTTAAACTTGTGGATTTCGTTTTACGAAACTATCATGCTTCCAAACGTCACAACACGCAAACGTGAACGAAAAACGCGACTGAAGGAACGCACCAACAACGAAACGGAAGTATCGGACGCTTATTATTTTCAAAATTGAAATATTATGACGTATTCAGCTCCGTAATCGAATTTTACCATCCTTAGTTGGAAACGGATCGCAAAACGGACACAAAACGATGAACGACATGTTTTACGCAATTTAACGCACCGACAGCTTACGCGATTAATATCGACTACCGACATCCTTTTTACGAAGTTTTGACCCTAAAATGTTATTTTGCGACATGTTACGACGATCGTGTTCGAAAACGGGTTTCATAAACATATCGGGCCACGCAAAACGGGCTTGTTGGCCTTGGGCCCAAGCCCACTACAAAACCCTAACTATAAATATGTACTTATAGTTTTCTTTGTTCTCATTTCCCCAGAAACTCAAACACGCACACCACTGGATCTCTCCATCTTCTACATCTAAAACCCTAGCTCACACCCACTCAAGATCATCATCAGTCTCCTCTCTTTCTTTTGTTCAGTCGACGGACTCAGGCAGCGGCTCCGGCCGTTCTCCGGTAACCCACTCGTCACACAACACCCCCTCGTTACCCCCCTCTCTTGTCTCTTCATCGAGCAGAAAATGGCAGCGCCGCCTGAAGCGGCGACGACGTTGGTTACCGTTGCTGATTTCCGACGTTACACACACCCAGCTCCTCCTTCATCTACACCTATCTCTCCTCTCAAACGAAAAGAAAAAAAAACCAACCACTATCTGTTGGGTCGCGGCGGACGGCAACGAACACAAGAACCACCACAGCTGGTGGCGCTGTGGTGGTTGACATCGGACCTGAGATGGCAGTGAAGAGAGAGAGAGCGGCCGGTGGAGAGACGAGACGGAACCTCGGTGGTCGGAGCTCTGGTGACCAGTTCCGACAACGAGCCAGATTGGGCGATCACTGAACCCCGACGAAGCACCAGTGAGCTTTATTTCTGTTCTTGTTTTTTTTTTACTAAACCAATGGATCCCAAAAATTTATTTTCAGAATGTAGCTACATCTGTTTCGTTCAATTTTGTTTCAGATCGTTGATTTCAAATCGATGACTGACGTTAGAATTTTTGTTAAAATGGAAGTTGGTGGTGTTGGCGTTTCCGTTATGGTTCGAGTCCAGACATCGAGTTCGAGTCACGGTCAACAAGTCAAACCCGGTTGACTCGGTCAACACCCGAGTCAACTCGGGTCAACAATGCGGGTCTCGGTAAAATCAGCAGCAGGTTCGGGCTACAGTTCATGCTCGGTCAACTGTGGTCAACATCAGTCGCGGTTTGGGCAAATTCAGTCAACGACGGTCAAATGAGTCATTGCGTGACTCGGTAAAGTTTTAGCGACGTAAAGTTTAGTTACGTTATTTTAAATAGTTTACGCGAACCGAGCTCGACCCGATTAAACAAGGTTTATACACTAGTGATTATTTATGTTTTGGCACTTGACAAATAGTATATATATATTTTGTTTGTTGACAATTGTTGAATTTTGACAAAATAATGACAACTTGGGTTGTCGGGGTTATTCGAAAAACAGAGGAAACTCTGCCCGATTTTTGTTAAAAACCCGTAACACAAAGCATATTTTATTTTAAGAACGACATAGATTGAAGTCCAAGTTTTCTTACAAAACGAAAATAAAGGTACATTAAATTTTGGCGACACTTTATGGTTTATAAAACGACTTTACGACACTTCGACAAAACACCGAAACTTATTTCGTATAAACATAATTTCTTATGTTTAATCCAAACATCTATTATTCGATGATTGTTTCAAATAAATAATATATTTATTGACAACGTTTACGACATCGAAAGTATATATTTATAGTATATATTTATATTTGAATATATATATATATACATTTTAATCACTCGAAAACTAAGTCGATCTCGAGACTTAATTTTATCCCGGTCATAAACGGGATCAACTAACAATAGTTTGGTTATTTCAAACCAAAATGTTAACACTACCTTAGAATCGTTGAGTTAACGATTCGGTAGAGCTCGGACACGTAGTTTAACTACGTTGTTTTATTAGAAAACTTATACGTATTCCTTCATAGGAATGTCGTAGTTGCACGCTAGCAAAATACACGTTCTTGGAACGACACTACGGAAACACACTAAGCTAGCTTTGCACAGGAATATCAAGGTGAGTTCATAACCCCCACTTTTTACTGTTTTACATTTTTATAAATGTTTTCGGGGGTGGAAAGACATGCAAGTTTTGCAAAAACACAATGTTTCGAGAAATAAAAATCATATGTTTCTAAACCATTTCGCAACAAGATTTCAACGAACTCAAATGGTTTACGAAAAGGTTTAAGCTAAACTTACCGGTTCTTACAACAAATACGTATTTACGAAACATGCATGATTTTCATGACTAGGGACGGGAATGTCCAAGTTACAACAATAGGACTGGGTTGGTCTGCATACGAAAAACGAGACAACCCAGTGAGTTCATGTCCATCCTTTCACTGTTTTCAATGTTTTGTTTTCAAAAACATCGAGGGGAAATACATGCTAAAACTATTGGTATGTTAGTTACGGAGTAGATGACATGATCAATGTGCATAAGTAGGGAAACTACATTAGTAACCATTAATCACTAAGTGACCAAGGTGCAAAAGGTGTAGATATATTGGGCTTGAGGCACGCCCCACTCCTGGTTGGTATACCTTGGAGTGCTTTTGTGATCCCAATGATGACAAAGCGTTCTCGGTTTGGTTATTTGCTTATGGTACATTATGTCAGGGGGCTCGCTACCCACTGATAGATCCTTAACAGACTCCATGAATGAATCAGAGCATACCATGATTACAAGATAACAGAAAACATTTCAATACCGGTTTACAGATGAATTATTTCAATACCATTTTACAGATACGACAGAAAACATATCATTACTGGTTTACGAACTCAACAGTTACATATATCGGTTTATAAACATAGCATAAAACATTTCGTTACCGATATACAAAGACGACATTTCAAATGCTTTGAGATATTAAGATCTCACAAACCGGTTTTTCAAATGCAAGATTACAAGTGTTTTAAAATGCATTTGATACAAAACAAACTATGAACTCGCTCAACTTTAGGTTGACTTTTTCGCATGTTCTTTCTCAGGTTGCATTTTCAAAGCTATGGAACGGTTGGAATAGGAGAACCCACGGGATTTCGAGTACTTAGCGGGCGTTCAATTTCTAGAAGTCTTAGCTCAAATACTTCCGCTGTGCAATGAAGATACCAGTCCAGTCAGGCCAGCTCTGATAATTTCGGGGTGTGACAAAGACTTTCTCTCCTTAAGATTTTCTCCCTAAGTCTCCAAATGAGCATAAGTCTTTGAAACTAACCCTAAGGGTTCTATTTATAGGCAAAGGATATAAGGAGACTCTCCTTATTTACAATTATGCCACCTTGCCTTTTTAACTACAACATGTAACATAAAGTCTAGTTCTCTTCTATTTCTGCTACGGTTAAGATTGACGGAGGCGATAGACATACTGCACTAACAAAGATACATGGCTCGAAACCTAGTTTGTTTAAGTCTTTTGTGAAGTCCTTATGGATCTAAAACTGGCTGGTATTGTATTTTTGAACTTGAAGTCTGTGTTTTGGAATTTTAAAACAATGTTGCTTGTAACGTTTTGAAACTATCTATGGATGAACACCTTGGTTGTATCATATAGTCGCTTGTTATGGTCGAATGCAATGATATTAAGCAAGTCACACCAAATCACACTTCCGCAAAAGTCAGGCTTTGACAGTTCGGTATCAGAGCTTCGATTGTAGCGAACTAGGATTCCTTCTCGAGTCTAGACTACAATCATTATGGCTCTCACGAAAATATTTCTACAACATGTTTTCATTGCATACACGAAAACACCCAGATCCAAGAAACAAACATTTTTATAAAGAAAAGACAAGAAACACATTTCAAGGTTTATGTTTGTGGTTCAGTCTGAGAGACTGGGTGGTTCAGTCTGAGAGACTGTGTGGTTCAGTCTGAGAGACTGGGTAGTTCAGTATGAGAGACTGGTTGATCTAGTCTGGGTGACTAGGATGTTTAGTCTGAGAGACTGGTTGGTTTAGTCTGGGAGACTAGGTGGTTTAGTCTGGGAGACTAGGAAGGATAGAAAGATTTCAAGAGGAATAACAAGGATACATAATTACATGATAAATTGCCTTTGTTTGCATATATTGGGTGTTAGTGGTTACTATTCATACATATGTTAGGATTACAATGTTGCAGGCACACATGTTATCCTCAGAGAGTGGGTTGTTAAATGCCCGCAACCCGAAGGCAGTCGCGTCAGACGACGAGGTCATGCAGCGCCAGAGATATATACTTCAGACACTGAGAGTGATCCTGACATGCGGTCCGAGGATGAGGACGACTTCCAACCGTTCGCGCTACCAGGATTTGGTGATGATTTACCCTTGCTGATGGCTTCCCTGACGAGGATCCTTCTGTCATTCCTGTTTCAGTCCATGACCACCTCATCACTGGTTATTCCGATGGTGAGCCCATCATGGCTCCGATCCTCGATGCCATACCTCTCATGGTCATTCCTCCCGAGGATCTGCCTTTTGACGATTTGTTTGATGAGGACGTTGATTTGTTTATTGATGGTCCTCCTAATAACGCCCATGGGGATGGAGAAATAGATGAGGATGTTATTGCTATCCCACCTCCTGAGATTCCTGCCATTGAAGTATCCTCTGCTTCTAGTTTACACTCGATTTTAGACTCCTTTGAGTCTGTGGTATCTTCAGCTTTACAGACGACCGGATTGCAGCTTTTTGCTACTGACTTAGACGACGATACCGCTATGTCTGCCGCACGATCGCCTGCCCAAGATCCCACACCTCCATACGACCCAGAGCCTGTAACGCTCCGCATTTCCGCACTTTCTTATTTTAGCAAGTCATGTTGTACTTTCCATATTTAGACTCTTGTACTCTCTTTGTAATCTACTTTCGCTTCACTTGTAATTCGAGACTATTGGTCATAATGAAAACGAAACTATTTTGTGTATCCATATTATGTGCAACTGTCAATCGGTTTCTCGTTTGAACGAAATATTATTCAAAGATTCTTGATTCTATATTTATCGACACATGGTACTCGTTAAACTAGTTGAAACTATTAAAATGATGAGATTCGGATCCTAAATCTCGAAACTCGAAAGCTTTGTGAAACGAATAAACGTTTAAAGATTTTTATTCGTTATAAATATGGTCATTATTCAAGTTTAAACTAATTAAATTAATTAAAATAATTAATTTTGTTATTTAAAAGTTCTTTTTTTTATAATAATCTAGTTAGTCCCGTTAGATTTTGAAGTTAGAAAATAACCTAGTTAGTAAACCAAGTTAAATTACTTAAGCAATCACTTAAATAAACTAATTGGTTAAAAGATTATATAACTAAGTTAGTATAAAAGTTAGTTTCCTTTTTAAAAACTATATAACTTGGTTAGTTAGTTAAACCACAGGGACCGTTGGTGCAAATTCACCAAACTAAACTTCAGGGACTGATTCTGCAATTACAGAAACTGTTTAAAAAATCAAAACAATAAAAAGTAGATGACAAGACTCGAACCCGGGTCACCCCTCTTCACACACACGCGCCTAACCATCTGAGCTACAGGCTTTTTAGTGAACAAACCCAGCACTTAAAATATATATGCACTCGTTTAAAACGGCCTATCAGCGCGACCAGACCCATTTTCAGCGTGTTTTAGCGCGAATATTTAGTTTGTTTTGATTTTAACATTTATTATCCAACTAAAACCTAACCTAATCATTCCCTATAAATACCTCATCTCTTCCAAGCATTATACACTTTTCTAATCATCAAAAACACTCTCAAATCCTCCCTAAATTGCAGCAAATTTCCAAGTTCGAGCAGATTGTTCAACCTCTACTAAAGTGAGCATAACTCACTCATTTCTTATCCGATTTAGTCCATTCTTTTTCCTATGTGCTTGGTTTGACCTTAGCTTCGATTCCATGGGTTTTTCACAGTAAATAAGTCCCTGGAACTCCGAAAAAAGGCTCCAAAGTCCACTGATTGTTTTTGTTTTCATGTAATCTTTGTTAAACTTAACCAAACTTGAGTTTTCTCATCTCAAACCTATGTCCTAATGCTTATAACCTCATCTATGGTTAGTTAGGCTTAAAAACAAGGTTGAGACATGTTAAATCAGAGGTTAAAACCTCACAAACATTCTGTTTTAGTTAGGGTTTTACCCACAAGAAGTGTTCAAGCTTGAAGCTTGATGTAAGTGTGATTGTTAGACTAGCTTGGGCTATCTTTCATAAAAATCCACTCACTTCTTGATGTTTTCTCATAGATTAGTTGTTGTATTTCATTATCTTTGTAAGTTCATGACCCTCCTTGGTTGTTTTTACATCAAGTGTAGTGGTGAACACTTAAGAGGTGCCTAAATGGAAGCTTGTTCTTCCTACCTCCTACATGATTTCCATGATACTTAGAGGTACCTAAATGGAGACATTAAATCTCCTATTTCATGCTTGAACCATAGGACCTTGTAATCTATATATTATCTAATTATTCCATATGTATACCTAAGTAACTAAACTTGATAATAACTTAATAGTTACTTGTCAAGAATATGTTACATCATCTATGACCATGCCCTTGCTACGACTCTAATGGACCTTTGAATCCATGAAATCATACAAACTCTTTTGAGTTTTAATAGTGTCAAGAACAAGAGTTATGTGTACAAGATGATTATTTTCACTTATGTTATTTTCCATACCTTTTAGACTCCGAATCTATAATCTTCCGATTTCCCCAAACTCACACACCTATGTTTTCCTCATGTAGAAGGACTAGGTGCTCCAAACTAATCCATCCATCAAAACCACTCATGGGATTTCAAGTAGGAAAGCTTGCAAAAACCATGAGTATACTCGATCCCTTTTCACTTTTATCACTTTGGGATGTAACATGTACATTATACAAAATGATACTCAAACCATTTTAAACATACTCTATCCATGCTTAACATGAAACTATGTGTGATACTTGTTATTCTCGTATGCTATGTAAACTATTTGGTCGATATATGCTCATTAACTTTGCTAGCCTCCCTTAACAATTATAGCGCTATAGGATTAACGCACCGCCCGTTAGACTTGGGGTATTGTTAAGTTAAACATGTTACCTCCCGCTACTCTATTGGGATTAGGCTATTTTAACGCATTGTATACTCGGGTTTGAACATATTGTACGCCATATTTGCATACTAGTACTCGCATATTATGAATCATGTTGGATATGAGCACTTTTTATTCTATTTATGCTATGTAACAAAACTTGTATACTCGCCTTTGCTTTTGCATTGAACTCTATTTTAATACATGTTGCAGGTTAATTGATGAAGTGATGTTACAAGATGAAACAAGATTTAGGGTGGACTAGATACACACCTAGATTAATCTATCTTTTGATGTTATGTTACAATTTGAAACAATGTTGTTATTTTTATTTGAATCTTGTATGACAATTAGTCTTGAAATGAAATTTGAATTAAATTAATATTGTCACATAGTGTTATGAAGTCTCTTGCAATCTACGCATTTCGTCTCATCCCGATGTTTCCGCCATCGGTTGGGGTGTGACAGATTGGTATCAGAGCCATAACTATAGGGAATTAGGAAAAAGTAGGAATGCTTTGCCCTAGTCTATAGTTTTAGGAACTTTGTCTCTTATTTGTTATTTAAAACTTATGCATTCTACCTTACATGTTTGATTAAATTTATATGCCTTTCCTAAGGCTAACATGAATACACTTTTGATTTTGACAACACTCGTAACATAAACGAGACGACATTACCAAAATAGGCATGAAACCCACAATTTGGTAAACGACTCCCATTCTACCTTAAACTATTTTTGCACGAAATTACACCATTAAGCTAGGAGTGAAATCCACAACTTAATGGAAATTTCCATTTCAACTCTAGTGGACCCTCGTCAAAGTGTCGAAATTATATTTTGACCCGACGAGTACCAACCACATTTAGGGTACGAAATCGTCAAGTTAGGGGTGAAACCCGCATCTCGTCGATTAAGTCTCATTCCTCGATTTTCAATCTCGCCAAAGTCCCGATTGATTCAATAGATTAGAGATGTGTAGTAACTGGAAGGGTTAATCGCTTCTCGACGAGAGTATCTTACCTATAGGCCAAAGCACGTTTTCTCTAATTCGAAAGAACTTTCGACCCACTTTGGAATAGTCGACGTTTCTCTACCTGAAACAATCCAATGTTTTATTGAGCCTCTCTTTTATGTATCTCAATTTATATGTGATTTTATACTTGAACGTTCATTCATTTCAAACTTTTTACTCATTTCGCACATTTATCGTAATAAAAAAACAATAATAATCTCTCGTGAACAAACCAAATTTACGATGCTTTCATTTATTCATGTTATGCTATGTGAAATTCATGATTATGCTATATGAGACGTTTAAACATTTTATGCTATGTGAACCGATTTAAACCCTTTATGCTATATGAATCATTTCATGAAAACAATTTTCTTAAACAAACATTATGATCAAGTCTCACCTATTCGTTCTTTTGAATCTTAGATGTCTTCTCGTCACTTCAACTCGTCTAAGAAGTCAAAGTCCCGTTCCAAGAAGAGGATGACGGTTTTCATGGCCAACCAAATTGCGCGCATCGTCCCAAAGGTCGTTACCGAAATTCGAGCTTCCGATACTCCACACTCCTCCGTCGACTCTAAGGTTGAAGCACGCAAGCCTGTTTCGTGTAACTTTAAACACTTTTCGTCATGCAACCCCAAGCCATTCACGGGAAACGATGGGATGACTGCCATGCTCGAGTGGTTTGATAGCATGGAGGTCACGTTCATCAACAGTGAATGCCCCGAAGAGCTCAAAACGCGTAGTGCGACTGGGGTATTCCAAGCCCGAGCTCTCGAGTGGTGGACAAACGAAAGGAACATCCGTTCGAACGAAGAGGCTTATGCTTTGCCCTAGGGAGAAGTCAAGACCCTCATGATGGAAGAATTTTGCCCTCCGCATGAGCAACAAAGGTTGGAAGAAGAATTTTGGGCTCTAAAACAAGTGGGTGATGAGAACCTAGCCTACACTACTCATTTCAAACAACTTACCTTCATTGTTCCTCACCTCGTTATGACCACCGAACGCAAGATAAGGAAGTACATCAATGGGTTACCTTCTAGCATGCGCGATACGATCGAGGCAGCCAAACTCGACAATATCGAAGCTGTCTACCGTTTGGCCGCTTCCCTAAACAACAATCGCATTTGCGATAAACAATCCGCAAACCCCGTTTCATCCAAGCCAGCCAACCAAATTACCCAACAGTTGAGTAGCAATAGGGGGAAGAAGCGAAAGCAATCGAACCCTGTTTGCAATTCGATTGTGCCACCCGTTAACCCAAATCCCGTTGCTCCTGATAACACTCGAAAGTTGTACACTGGGATTCACCCCAAGTGTGCCACTTGTAACTATCACCATCCCCCCAATGCCAACTGTCGCCGTTGTACCAATTGCAACCGTTATAGGCACGATACCGCGTATTGCCGCAGTAACCAACAACAACAAGCACCACAAGCTCAGCAAGCACAACAAGCTCCACCTGCTCCTCAAAACACCAGACTGGTTAGGGCTTGTTTCAAATGTAGGGATACTAATCATCTCCGTCCTCAATGCCCACAATGACATCAAGGGCAACAACAACCTCCTCGTGGACGCGCTTTCAACCTGAACGCAAATCAAGCGCGCAACGACAATGATGTCGTTAATGGTACGTTTCTTGTTAACCATCTTTATGCTTCGATACAGTTTGATACTGGTGCGGACAAAAGCTTTGTGTCCTTAGAATTCGAATCATTGTTAAATTGCACACGCTCTAAGCTACCTAAGTCGTTTTCCGTCGAAGTTGCCAATGGCAAATCCATCTTAGTCGATTCCGTTCTTCTCGATTGTCGCCTTACTCTTAACGAGCACGTTTTTACTATCGACCTCATACCCATGCAACTGGGTAGTTTCGACGTCATCATAGGCATGGATTGGCTTCAGAAGAACCATGCTGAAATCGCTTGTCACGAGAAGTACGTTCGTTTACCCCTTCCATCTGGCAATGTTTTACACGTCTATGGAGACCGACCTTCAAGAGGACTGAAGTTAATTTCCTGCACACAAGCGAACAAATACTTATGCAAACAGTACTTTGCCTTTTTAGCCCATGTTGTGGAAGAAAAGGGCAAGGGAAAAAGCGTAAGTGATGTTCCAGTGGTGTGCGACTTCCCTGACGTCTTTCCTGAAGATTTCCCTGGTCCTCCTCCACCTTGATCTGTTGACTTTTGTATTGACCTCGTACCTGGTGCGACTCCTGTTGCCAAAGATCCTTATCGTCTTGCACCTTCTGAGATGCAAGAATTATCTACGCAACTTCAAGAACTCCTCGATAAGGGTTTCATTCGTCCAAGTACCTCACCTTGGGGTGCTCCTGTGCTCTTCGTCAAAAAGAAGGATGGCTCTTTCCGCATGTGCATCGACTATCGTGAGCTTAACAAACTCACCGTCAAGAATCGTTACCCTCTTCCACGCATCGATGATCTTTTTGATCAACTTCAAGGCGCTACTTACTTCTCCAAGATCGATCTTCGATCTGGTTATCACCAGCTCTGTGTTCTCGAAGAGGACATTCCCAAAACCGCATTTCGCACTCGCTATGGACACTACGAGTTCGTGGTTATGCCTTTTGGCTTGACTAACGCGCCCGCTGTGTTCATGGATCTTATGAATCGTGTTTGTAAACCTTATTTGGATCGTTTTGTGATCGTCTTCATTGATGACATTCTTATTTATTCTAAATCTCAAGCCGATCACGAGCGTCATCTACGTCTTATACTTGAGCTCTTACGTGCCGAACGTCTTTACGCGAAGTTTTCCAAATGTGAGTTCTGGATCAAAGAAGTCCAATTCCTTGGGCACGTTGTTAGTGAAAAAGGAATCCATGTTGATCCTTCCAAAATCGAAGCAGTGAAGAATTGGACCGCGCCTAAATCTCCTTCTGAAATCCGTTCCTTCTTAGGATTGGCGGGTTATTACCCCCGATTCATCTTGAACTTTTCAAAAATCGTCATTCCTCTCACTTCGTTGACTCAAAAAGAGAAACCTTTTGCTTGGGGTCCTGAGCAAGAGGAATCTTTTCAAACTCTCAAGGATTTGCTTTGTAACACTCCTATTCTTGCTCTCCCTGATAGAAACAATGACTTCGTGGTATATTGTGATGCCTCGAATCGTGGTCTTGGTTGCGTCCTCATGCAACGAGACAAAGTCATCGCTTACGCCTCTCGTCAACTCAAAATACATGAGAAAAACTATACTACCCACGACCTCGAGCTTGGCACAGTTGTTTTTGCGTTAAAGATTTGGCGACACTACCTATACGGTACAAAGTGTGTGGTTTTCACTGACCATAAGAGCCTGCAACACATCTTTGACCAAAAAGAGCTTAATATGCGTCAGCGACGTTGGGTGGAATTACTTAACGACTATGACTGCGAGATTCGCTACCACCCTGGTAAAGTAAATGTCGTGGCCGATGCACTTAGTCGTAAGACTCATGTAGATTACATTCTTTGTTTTCATATCTCGAGCGATCTTCACAATTGCATCCGTGAAGCGCAATATTCGTCTATCAACGAAGGTTCCATGTCCGTGGAAATACGTGGAGCTAATGAAGGTCAACTTGTTTCAAAATCTGATGGTCTCCTATACTGTCGTAATCGCATTTGGGTACCAAATCGCGATAATCTTCGTGAACTCATAATGAACGAGGCACACAAGTCCAAGTACTCAATTCATCCTGGTGCTGACAAGATGTACCACGATCTACGTACATCCTATTGGTGGCCTGGTATGAAGAGAGAAATCGCCACTTATGTTTCTGAGTGTCTCACCTATTCGAAAGTCAAAGCCGAGCATCAACGACCTTCTGGTCTACTCGAACAACCTGAAATCCCCATCTGGAAATGGGATAGCATTGCCATGGACTTCATAACCAAACTTCCTCGTACGCCTTCTGGTCACGATAGTATTTGGGTAATCATCGATCGTTTAACCAAGTCCGCTCATTTCCTTCCTATTCGTGAAGATTTCAAGGTTGAACGACTTGCTCGACTCTACACTGACGAAATCATAAGCCATCATGGCATTCCTCTCGATATCATTTCTGATCGTGATGGTCGTTTCACTTCGCATCTTTGGCAAACTTTCCAGTCCGCTATGGGTACTCATTTGAATCTCAGTACGGCCTTTCATCCTCAAACGGATGGACAGACTGAACGTACTATCCAAACCCTAGAGGACATGCTCCGTTCTTGTGTCATAGACTTTGGTGGTAGTTGGGATGTGCATTTACCATTGATCGAGTTCTCGTACAACAATAGCTACCACTCCAGTATCCAAATGGCTCCATTCGAGGCATTGTATGGTCGCAAATGCCGATCACCTTTAAGCTGGCACGAGGTTGGTGACAAACAATTTACTGGACCTGAGATCATACAAGAAACGACGGATAAGATCCTTCAAATCCGTGATAATCTACTCAAGGCTCGTAGTCGACAAAAGAGCTATGCTGACAAGAGACGCAAACCATTGGAGTTTAACGTTGGTGACCATGTTCTACTCAAGGTATCTCCTTGGAAAGGAGTAGTTCGTTTTGGTAAAAAGGGAAAACTTGCCCCTCGCTATGTTGGTCCATTCAAGATACTCGAAAGGATTGGCAAGGTGGCTTATCGACTCGATTTACCTCAAGAACTCAGTAACGTTCATCCAACGTTTCATGTCTCGAATCTAAAGAAGTGTCTTGCTGAAGAAGGACTTCAAGTTCCTCTCAAAGATCTCCAAATCAATGACACTATGAATTTTGTGGAGAAACCCGTCGAAATCATGGATCAAGGAGTCAAGTTGTTGAGGCGCAGTAAAATTCCTATCGTCAAGGTTCGATGGGAAGGGAAACGTGGCGTCGAATTCACTTGGGAACTCAAGAGTGACATGAAGACGAAGTATCCACATCTTTTCCCTGCTTCTTCCTAAATTTCGGGACGAAATTCCCTAAAGGAGGGGAGACTGTAACGCTCCGCATTTCCGCACTTTCTTATTTTAGCAAGTCATGTTGTACTTTCCATATTTAGACTCTTGTACTCTCTTTGTAATCTACTTTCGCTTCACTTGTAATTCGAGACTATTGGTCATAATGAAAACGAAACTATTTTGTGTATCCATATTATGTGCAACTGTCAATCGGTTTCTCGTTTGAACGAAATATTATTCAAAGATTCTTGATTCTATATTTATCGACACATGGTACTCGTTAAACTAGTTGAAACTATTAAAATGATGAGATTCGGATCCTAAATCTCGAAACTCGAAAGCTTTGTGAAACGAATAAACGTTTAAAGATTTTTATTCGTTATAAATATGGTCATTATTCAAGTTTAAACTAATTAAATTAATTAAAATAATTAATTTTGTTATTTAAAAGTTCTTTTTTTTTTATAATAATCTAGTTAGTCCCGTTAGATTTTGAAGTTAGAAAATAACCTAGTTAGTAAACCAAGTTAAATTACTTAAGCAATCACTTAAATAAAATAATTGGTTAAAAGATTATATAACTTAGTTAGTTTAAAAGTTAGTTTCCTTTTTAAAAACTATATAACTTGGCTAGTTAGTTAAACCACAGGGACCGTTAGTGCAAATTCACCAAACTAAACTTCAGGGACTGATTCTGCAATTACAGAAACTGTTTAAAAAATCAAAACAATAAAAGTGGATGCCAGGACTCGAACCCGGGTCACCCCTCTTCACACACACGCGCCTGACCATCTGAGCTACAGGCTTTTTAGTGAACAAACCCAGCACTTAAAATATATATGCACTCGTTTAAAACGGCCTATCAGCGCGACCAGACCCATTTTCAGCGTGTTTTAGCGCGAATATTTAGTTTGTTTTGATTTTAAACTTGTTTTTAACATTTATTATCCAACTAAAACCTAACCTAATCATTCCCTATAAATACCTCACCTCTTCCAAGCATTATACACTTTTCTAATCATCAAAAACACTCTCAAATCCTTCCCAAATTGCAGCAAATTTCCAAGTTCGAGCAGATTGTTCAACCTCCACTAAAGTGAGCATAACTCACTCATTTCTTATCCGATTTAGTCCATTCTTTTTCCTATGTGATTGGTTTGACATTAGCTTCGATTCCATGGGTTTTTCACAGTAAATAAGTCCCTGGAACTCCGGAAAAAAGGCTCCAAAGTCCACTGATTGTTTTTGTTTTCATGTAATCTTTGTTAAACTTAACCAAACTTGAGTTTTCTCATCTCAAACCTATGTCCTAATGCTTATAACCTCATCTATGGTTAGTTAGGCTTAAAAACAAGGTTGAGACATGTTAAATCAGAGGTTAAAACCTCACAAACATTCTGTTTTAGTTAGGGTTTTACCCACAAGAAGTGTTCAAGCTTGAAGCTTGATGTAAGTGTGATTGTTAGACTAGCTTGGGCTATCTTTCATAAAAATCCACTCACTTCTTGATGTTTTCTCATAGATTAGTTGTTGTATTTCATTATCTTTGTAAGTTCATGACCCTCCTTGGTTGTTTTTACATCAAGTGTAGTGGTGAACACTTAAGAGGTGCCTAAATGGAAGCTTGTTCTTCCTACCTCCTACATGATTTCCATGATACTTAGAGGTACCTAAATGGAGACATTAAATCTCCTACCTCATGCTTGAACCATAGGACCTTGTAATCTATATATTATCTAATTATTCCATATGTATACCTAAGTAACTAAACTTGATAATAACTTAATAGTTACTTGTCAAGAATATGTTACATCATCTATGACCATGCCCTTCCTACGATTCTAATGGACCTTTGAATCCATGAAATCATACAAACTCATTGAGTTTTAATAGTGTCAAGAACAAGAGTTATGTGTACAAGATGATTATATTCACTTATGTTATTTTCCATACCTTTTAGACTCCGAATCTATAATCTTCCGATTTCCCCAAACTCACACACCTATGTTTTCCTCGTGTAGAAGGACTAGGTGCTCCAAACTAATCCATCCATCAAAACCACTCGCGGTATTTCAAGTAGGAAAGCTTGCAAAAATCGTGACTATACTCGATCCCTTTTCACTTTTATCACTTTGGGATGCAACATGTACATTATACAAAATGATACTCAAACCATTTTAAACATACTCTATCCATGCTTAACATGAAACTATGTGAGATACTTGTTATTCTCGTATGCTATGTAAACTATTTGGTCGATATATGCTCATTAACTTTGCTAGCCTCCCTTAACAATTATAGCGCTATAGGATTAACGCACCGCCCGTTAGACTTGGGGTATTGTTAAGTTAAACATGTTACCTACCGCTACTCTATTGGGATTAGGCTATTTTAACGCGTTGTATACTCGGGTTTGAACATATTGTACGCCATATTTGCATACTAGTACTCGCATATTATGAATCATGTTGGATATGAGCACTTTTTATTCTATTTATGCTATGTAACAAAACTTGTATACTCGCCTTTGCTTTTGCATTGAACTCTATTTTAATACATGTTGTAGGTTAATTGATGAAGTGATGTTACAAGATGAAACAAGATTTAGGGTGGACTAGATACACACCTAGATTAATCTATCTTTTGATGTTATGTTACAATTTGAAACAATGTTGTTAGTTTTATTTGAATCTTGTATGACAATTAGTCTTGAAATGAAATTTGAATTAAATTAATGTTGTCACATAGTGTTATGAAGTCTCTTGCAATCTACGCACTTCGTCTCATCCCGATGTTTCCGCCATCGGTTGGGGTGTGACAGAGCCTACTCCTGAGCTTGCTCTTGCCCCTTTTAATCAGCCTGATGTTGCACCTATTGATCTTGAGCCGATTCCCGATCCTGACAATGTTCCTTTTTGGTTTACCAAACCTTGCATCCCTTATACCTGATCCAGTTCCTGCACCTGTTGATCCACCTTTTGTTGAGCTATTTATTCCCCCGCCTGCACCCGCTGATGTTGTTCCTTTTCCCACTATGGAGACTGACGTCCATCGCACCAACATGCCTATCGTTTTTTTTCCTTCAGGACATACCCGCACCCCGGGAAGGTACTTCTGGTCAGCACCCGCGCGACGATCCCTTTGCTTCAGCAACTTTTCCACGGAGCCCTCAGGCTGCACCGGTTGCTCCTTTCATCTCTTCATCGCTGGACAAGCCATTCCGATGGTTCCTACCATACATTATGCTGATTTCAGACCCCTACCATCCCTCACATTATGGAGGATAGACACGGGATGAGTTGCTCCTGTTACTTCAGCTACAGTTTGAGGTTTTGAGTTGTTGAGTTTTGGAGCTTGAGCTGACACCACGTCCTCCACCCTGTCTATACCAGTATACTATGATCCTCCATATTCATCACTGTCTCCTTTTGCACTCTCACCTGCTGCTATTACACCTTTCCCAGGTTTTGATGCTTGTTTCTTTACTATCGAGTAGCAGATCAGTTAATTACTTCGACGAGTATACAAACTCGAGGAGGAGCTCACACATGTTAGCAGTTTGCTTTTCTTCCCTCCTCCACCCCAGTCACCAGTATAGTTGGTTTCTGGTTTTATGTGGATTGCATTACTTTTGGGTAAAGACACTACTGATGAGCCGAGATTGTGGAGACTTTTGAAGACCACTTTTGACCACGTGATTTTGGTACACTGATAGAATTATTGGACAAGGGTAGGGTGACCCTGTGTCCCTTTTGATGTGATACACTTTGTAGACAATGTGATTGTGGTCGGTAAATAATGAAAGCTCAAGTCGTCATGTTCCCACTAAACACGTTGATGATTTACCAGTTTGTGCTATAATTGTGATGTTATGTGATTGCTTATATACATATGAATATACACTTCCTAGGTCTTATTCGTTAAGTAGATGATTATGTGCTTGTGTCCTTAATAAGACCTGACCTACCCGATCTTCTTCTTAGAAGATGTCGCCCCGAAGGAACACCGATACCAACAACCCTCTGCCGACGACAGAGGCGGAATTACAAGAGCACATCTTGTGACAACTCGTATTTCGAACCTATCCTTGTACCTTGATGTAACGTAAACATTTTGTGATTTTGTGAATTGAATGATTAAATGGAATGCTATGACATTGAATGTGATGTTAAATGTGAATTGTTGTGTATTGATTATATGTATGTATTACCACACGATGGAAACCGATCGCACAATAGACATCTGAACGCACAAGCCAATGGGCTTTGGCTCATGCAACTCTCGGCCCACTTCTCCTTGAACTCGGAACATATAGGCGGCCCATGATGGGTTCGGCCTACTCCTCATACGCATAGCCTCTTGAGTTGGTAAACACCTTTCATTATTTTGCAATCACACAACACCACTCAAACCCTAGTACTCTCTCTCTCTCTTCTCGAGCTCGACGGCAACCGCAAACACATCCTCTCTAGCGAAGATCTTTCTTGATTCGGATCAATTGTCTATTCCTTTCTCTTCTTAATCGGTTAGTGTGCTATGAATAATGTTATGATTTCACGATTTGGTTAAATGATTAAGTATTGATTGTATGATGAACAATGATGTTTACGTGTATGATAACATTAATCGGCTGCCATGATATTTACGTGTATGATGATGTAATATGACATGCTAATTGATGAGTAATGGTTCTCATGTTAGGTCCAATAGAAATAAGATTAGGGGCATGGTGGTCGGCTACTTTAGATAAACCTTTTGACTATATTGATATATGCATGTGCAGCCAAACAATATAGAAAATCATGATAGATTGCATGTGGGTGTCAGTGCCATGTGTTATTGTTATGTGTGGAATGATGATTCTTAATTGATGTTAATGATTGAAAACCGAATACATGTTACATCGGCTGTAACATGTTTAGAATGATTATTATATTGTTATAGTTATGAACATTGTAAATCGAGATTTTGATACATGTTAATTGGTGTTATGATTATTGTCATGAATTGATTATGTTACTCATTAGGGTTCTTATGAAATTAGATGATAATTGTTTGGTTTGATAGAGAAGTTGTGAGAATGGAAACTATTAATTTGGTCAAATGAATTGATTTGGTAGTAGTAACTGATTGCATGAAATTAGGAAATTATAACTGATCTGATCGCACAAGTTCATTCGCACAAGTATTGTTTTGATGACTGTTGGGCCTCAAAGCCCATAGACCAATCGCATAAGAATAACACCAATCGCACAAAACATATTGTAATCGCACAAGATGAATTATCTGTTTATGAACTTGGGCCGTATATATTTATATGAATATTACCATTGGGCTTATTGGTAAACCGGGCCGGGTATGTATCGGGTCGTACAAGATGTCCGGATCGCACAAGACTATCCGGACCGCACAAGATTATTTCATGTTATTATTTTGGGCCGTGTTTCTATGTTGGGCCAGGTAGTGTTGGGGTTTCAACTATCCACTCGCACAAGTATGAATGTGTGACGCACTTGACTGTTAATGTGTTGCCATGATCAATACATGTTCGTGATTTGTTAACTTATGTGTAAACATACGTGCTTTACTTGAACCTAAACCTGACTTGTATGATAACCATGTTAGGACGTGGTTGACCACTAGCTGCTAGACTTGACCTTTTTGTGTAATCTGCCGAGCAAACCAAGGTGAGTTCACACTCTACAAAGCATGGGATTCCCAGGGGTTGGGAATGGGGTTAAGGAATACGAATTCCTCGTCCTTTCTTGGGTAGGACAGTATTGGTTCAGGAATGTAATTCCTCGTCCTCACGGACAGATAACTCGTACTAGACCAAAACTCTATCACGAAGTCCCTCCTTTTTATATCGACTTAATCGCCGGGCCAATGGCGAGCGGGTCATTAGTTAGATAGCGCTATTTAGGTCTGACAAGCCTCACACCGTGCCGCAGAGGACGGGCGTGAACTAATGGATCTGGGGCACATCAATGCTGATAGACATTGACAGTTTCAGGGCACTTAAACATGACTTCAGTCAGTAGTCGATATGGTAACGAGTCTAGTGGATACAAGGGGTAGCCCCCACGGCCGAAATGCCAGATAACTATCATGGGGTAGCCCCCACGGCAGGATTGCCAGAGTAAATGGGTTAAACAAAGGGTTAAACAAATCACGTCTTTCAACTATGGGGTAACCCCCACGGCAGGATGCCAGATAACGGAAACTGTTTTTGGAACAACTTAAAACGAACACCCAACCGTGAACTCACTCGACATTGTTGTTGACTCGTTACTACATGCTTTGCAGGTCTATAGGTTCTTAGCTGGAGCTTGCACAAGGAAGAGTCGTTGTGGGACATGGACAGTTGTGTGCCATGTTAAACCTTGGATATTTAAACTTACGATTTGGGTTTTTAAACATTTATGCTTCCGCTCATAACTTAACTATGTTTGTCTTGGTCACTAAACGTATTGGTTGGACTTTTACATTTAATTATTTGCTTGCTCACTATGATTAGTGGTTTGATCCTGGTCAGTCACGCCTCCAAGCGGTGATACTCCGCGTGTGGATTTTGGGGGTGTGACACATCTCATAGGCCATCGTACAGCATGAGGCCCTTCGCTTCGAACGCAGCGGAGGTACCTCTGGAAATAACCCACCCAACGGTATTGTTTAGTCACTTAAGACACATTACAAAACGTTTGGACATTTCCAAGTGTGCTTTGCTAACGCCTCATGTGAATGATGTTGCTTATGTCGCAGGCTGCACCTACAAGCAGTTCTTGAGCTGCAAGCTCCGGGATTTCGACCGCACTGGGGGTGCCGTAGCCTTCATGCGCTGGGTTGAGAAGACGGATTCTATTTTGCGTTTGAGCAAATGCGCCCCAGAGCATCAGGTCACGTACATATCTGGACTGTTTCTAGATGGGGCTCTGTCATGGTGGAACCTTCAGGTTCAGACGTTGGGCGAGGTTGCTGTGTATGCTTTGACATGGGATGAACTGAAAGAGCTGATGCATAAGAAGTATTATTCGAGAGCAGAAATCCAGAAGCTGGAAACTGAGTTCTGGAACTTGAAGATGGAAGGTTCAAAGATAGCTGAGTATGTGTAGAGATTCCATGATTTGTCTCGTGTTGTCCCGTACATGGTAGAACTAGAGTTTAAGAGTATCGAACGTTTCATCTGGGGATTGGCACCTCAGATTCTGAGCATGGTGACAACATCAAAGCCTCCAACAATTACCGATGCTATCGATTTGAGTGTGACGCTCACTGAGGAAGCAGTTAGACTAGGAAAATTTTCCACCTCGGAGGAGAAAAAGGAGACTCCTGTGGAGCCATCTGGAGATAACAAGAGGAAGTTCACAAATTTCAAGAAGGGTACTCGGGCGAATAACAAGAACAAATCCAAAAAGGGAAAAGAGTACATGGGTATCCTACCTAAGTGCGACAATTGTCGATGTTACCATGTCGGGCGATGTAAATATGGAAAATGTGATAACTGTGGCAAGAGGGGGCATGTCAAGGAGACTTGTAGGCAAGGTACTGAACGTGGAAATGGAGGCCAAGATGGTAGCGAGAATCACGAAGGAAACGATGACAACAATGACTATCAAGGCAGGAAGAGTGACAAACAAAAACGTGCTCAAGGTTGTTTTAACTGTCGAGACAAAAGGCATTTAAGAAAATATTGCCCTAAGAACAATCAGGCACGAGGGTGAAAGCTCAATAGCGAAGCTAGGGAAGCATGCCAGGATCCAAACATGGTCATCGGTACGTCCCATATTAGTCAACGTATGCATCTGTGCTGCTTGATATTGTTGCCAATTTTAGCATCGCATCTCTAGAGTTTAAGAGTATACTTGGTTTAGTAGCAATTAAGTTATATATCCCGTACTCGATAGAACTAGCTAATGGGAAGCTTCGATGTTGTAATTGGGACGGATTGGTTGTCGAGCAATCGAGCGGAGATTGTTATTCGCATCCCGATGGCGAACGAAGAAACTATTGTGATTCATGAAGCAGGATACGCCCCTACGGATTATCAGTCGTTGAAGGCATGGAAGTTTTTGCGCAAAGGATGTGTTTCCTTCTTGGCTCATGTTTTGTAACACCTCGTAAAATCACGTCCAATGAAGTATTGACACGTGTAATAAACCCTAATGAAGTCAAACATTGAATTCAAGGGACTAATTTTTCGAAAAATCGAAAACTTTGATTATGAAAGAACTGGAAGTATTATCATACCAAAAATAAGTTTCTAATTAACCTTTTATGGTTTTATATTCACAAATGAGCCACTTGTTAATCAAGTGTAGCCGTTTATGTAAATAATTGAAAGTTTGCGTAGAAAAGGGTTAAAAGCGTCAACATGTAAATTCTTACCTCTGAGTGACCTTTTAACAAACCGAGAGCCTCATGATATTTGATTATACTCTCGGGAATGCCAATTATTGGCAATCCAAGGCTTTTATGCCTAAAAGAGAAGTTACGCGCAACTTTGCAAGTATAAGGGACTAGAAGTGTCAATATGTTTAATTATACCTCTGAATGACCTTTTATCGAGCCCGAAGCATTATGATGTTTAATAATACTTTCAAGAATTCCTAATATGAATTAGATGAGGCTTCAATACTATTAAATGATAAGTTACGCAAGTTTGCACATTAGAAGGACCTAAAGCGTCAAACTGCTAAAGTATACCGATTCGTATGTTATCGGACCTTCCGGAATATGACCATGAGTTATACATACCTTAATTATCCTTCTCATAGCTTAGATATAGGCTTTGAGGTGTTTAGTGCGCAAAAATAAACTTTTAAGTCATGCAGGGACTAAAAGTGTCAAAAAGCGCACAAGTTTGCGTTTACGCGCATATCTTACATTCTGGATATTCCCGGACACCCAAAAATTTATGTAAGCACTAAAATATTTTATTTTAGTGTTTGGCTTGATAAAATTCCATTCGTCGCGTCGTTTGGATTGTTTTTCGCGTCCGTCCGTGTTTCGTCGTAATTAGCCGAACAACGTGACCGTACGACCAAACGAACCGACATCCGGCATATGTTTGAGCATGTTTCATGTTCACTATGCTTAGGCATCATTGTAGAGCCTTAAAAATGGTTTAACGGGCCTTAGATGAGTCGGAAATGGCATGTGGAAGTGCAGGGACTAAAACTGTCAACAAATGAAACTTTGTTTGGCTGATAAGGTCCTTACGGACCTCAACATTATTGACCTTACGGTCCGTAAGCTAGTTCCCCAGATGCAGAAACTCGTTTAAAATGGTTGTTCAGCCTTGCAAACGACTTATCTTGCCCCTTAACATCACCAAAGGCCGCCCAAACTGATTTTTAGCCCTTAGGGACACTTGTTGAAGAGTTGTGGTCATTGGTAGACTTACATGTCAACATTTTGTGGATCAAAATTCACTATATAAGGCCTTCAATGTTGCAACATTCTTGCATTCATTCCATCTGCAATTGTGGGTCTTTCTGGAGCTCAAGAGCAGACACCAAGCATCCCTAATCGTGATTAGGACTTTGGTAAGCACCCTTGACCTTCCTTGATTAAGTTTTACTTAGTTATTAGTCTAAAAGTCAAACCGTCGTAATTAACGGTTGACTTAACGATTAATCACTAATGGTTCAGTGATTAGTCAAATTGAAAGTAGTTATAAGTTGGTAATTATGTGGGTAATAAACCCTTAAGAGGGTCACCCCTGATTCCCACTCTAACTAGGTCAAATGTCGGGTCAAACTTGCCATTAAAAAGTCAACAGGATGTTCAATTTACAATTTATGCATGATTAGCAATGTAGAACACATACAACCTGTTTGATCATTAATATAACTTGGTAATTAGTGTAAGAACATGTCTAAACATGTTCAACCCGACAATTTCCTGTTTAGACCCGGTTCGGAACCGAAAGACGCAAAGCTTTGACTTTTGCTTTGACTTCAGTTCTGACCCGTTTAAGCATGTTTTAGAAATGCCTCAGAGCTCTATTTAGACCAGGTTACATGCTAGTATAACCCTCTGTGATTATACACCATGGTTCATTAGTTAACCAATTAATACGCATGATTCCGTTAATTGCTCATATGTTGACCATTATGCCCTTTTCACCTTAAAACATGATTTTTGAAAATGTAAAAGAGTAGAAACCTTAGTCACTGATATATAAACCTGTACCCAAAGTTTTACATCAGTTTGAGTTGTAGTTTGAGAGTTATGCTCATTAGCGTAAATTGAAAGCTTTATGTTAATTAAACGACATAATTAGCGTATGGCCTAGTTAAGCCTACTTTTTGATATCAAACTTATTACCCACTGATGTAATATATTATTTTGGGATTTTTGAAGATTTTTAATAAATTTTAGGCTGAGCATAACTTATAGTCGTAGGCTTAATCCGGTAATTGTCGGTTTTGCCCTTACGGGCTATAAAATGAGTTTTACACATCTAATTGACTTCAACCCTTTTGCTACTGATCACATATGATAAATAAATTATTTTAAGCCTTCTGGAATAGTAAAAATATCAGCTTCTTGTATCGAACCCGGAAATGGCTTCTAATCGCCTTTTTAAGCATTTTTAACGCATAGTATGTACTAAGACTATTTTAAACATACAAGGGTTTATACCTACTGATATTTGAGGCAAATTATAATATTTTAACAGTAAGCAAAAGTTGTTTAACTCAAACTTCGGTTTTGAGGTTTACGGCTTATGTGAAATTACCAAAATGCCCCTACGGTGCATAGTTTGGTTATAATTGATAAATTTCACATATATAATTCACCCTACTGTTATAACTTAGTAAAATAAGTATTTTTGCTGATTACATCAGACCTGTAACTCAGGTAAATACTTAAACTCTTTTATAACATTTTAAATGACCACACTACCCCTACGGGGCATAGTTTGAGTTTAATTTCGTTTCGGGCATAATAAAAGACATCTTACTGATTTCACAACATATATGAAGCATATTAACTTAGGAAACCTGTAAATGGCTCATATGTATACCCGTTACGCTTTTTACGCGTTCGGTTCGGTTTATGTAACTAGTTTACATAAATTAGCCTAAACAGGTCAAACCTTATCGGTTTTATCTCAAAATCCAGAATGTGTATGAAATATCCATATTAAGCAAGTCTCCAAACTTGTTGGGTCTAAATCACATTCTATTCCGGTCTTCGCCTAATCGTGCGTTTGAACCGTATAATTAACCGGTCTAAGCTTAGGCTTAATTAAAGACCTGTTAGCATTCTAATTGGTTATTTATACCATCATTCCAGACTAGAGCCTTCCGGTAAATTGTACCTACGCTTACTTAAGTGAATACGGCTGAGTTATTATAATTCTTGCTATTTAAGACAGGAGCTAGCTCAGGTAAATACTCTTAACTTATTTTCCCTATTACGGGCTTGGGATACGGTAATAAATACCGCATGGTCAGGTATGGGATTCAAAGACCAATGAGTCGGGAAATCCAAATAACCTGTTTTAATTCGTATTGCTTGACTGAAACATTGGGGATTAATGCGACCGTGTCCTGGATATCCTTGACTCATTAAATGCAATGGCCACGACTTAAGCACGGGGTGTAGGCATACACCTGACAGATGCTATATGCTAATTAATTAATTATACCCAATAAGGGATTCCCAATAAGGGAATAGTGGTGTGTCGGTTAATCTTGAACCGGCATAGAACCGGGCCCCGTAAGTAGAGCAAGTTATGTAAAACTGATAACATGAGATATAGTTTGCCCCAAGTATAAAAGATTTATTTTGCCTCTGTGCATCTAAATCAAAGTATAAAAGATTAATTTTGCCTTGTGCATTTTAATCAATGTGTCTACATATTTTGTGCCGAAGTGCCTTCAAACCAATTTTCTTAAACTCTTTTCAAATGAGTCAGTTGAGTGTATTTACCAGTAAAAACTGGCGTATTTTCAAAAGTCTAAGTGACAGGTACAAGTACGTAATAGGCTGGAAGCTGCTCAGGACGTTAATAAGGAATCTTGCAAGTTCTAGGCGTCTAAAGTCTGTTGAACAATATTTATATTTTAAGATCCGCCTGTGGATCCTTTACTTTCCGTTGTAATACTGGATATTACTTTATATTCGGATTGTAATATATTTATCTTTTGCTTCCGCTGTGCATTTATATATTGTGTTGTTTGACTATTATGTTGCCAACCACGTCACGATACTCCCCCACCGGGCCCACCGGTGACACGTGGAAATTCGGGGTGTGACAGGTTGGTATCAGAGCCAACATTGAGTGAATTAAACACTAGCCCTTAGTGTTTAATCTCAATGACACAGTAGCACATTCTTTGACCTTTTGAGTCTAGACTTAACATAGGAATATTCTCAAACCTAATCTGGAAATTTTTGCTTCCAAATTTTTATATAGGGTTATTGGATTTTATCACCCCTAACTATCGGCCTTTGGCCGTTGACACCCGCAACTAACACTTTGACACCCGGCACCCCCAACTTGACTTTTTGTTTGCACTGGCACCACTCAGTTAAATCTTTATTAACTGAGTTTGTTTTTGATCCTACGTGGCACAAACTTGATGAGATGGACATGATGACATGGCGAATCTTGATGACGTGGCATTATATTATATTATATATTTATATGGGGACAAGTCCTTTGTTTGTGTTTACAGACGTTTTCAGCAAGATCCAAATCGAGTCAGATGTTGCAGGAGGAACATTTGCGTTGTATTCATTGATGAAGGTAACAATTAGATTTACAATAATACAATGCACATTGACTTTGTAAGAACTTGGTTTGACTTTGACCCTTTTGAAGATAGATAATTTTCTTGCTGATACATGATCTAATGTTGCAGGAGGAACATTTGCGTTGTTTTCATTGATCTGCAGATATGCAAAAATCAATCTTCTACCAAATCGCCAACAAGCTGATGAACGTATATCGAGTTATCGGCTGAAAGTGCCGACCCCAGAACTCGAAAGGGCTCTGAAAATCAAAGAAAAATTAGAACATAATTCTTTTATAAAACTCTGCTTTTGTTACTCGTTCTAATGGACATATAAAACATGTCCTGAGTCTCCTTATACAGTAGTCTTCTTCTTCATACACAACACAACACAACACAACCCCAAAACCCTAACCTGATTAAAACCCCAAATTCGAAACACATGATCATCTACAACGGTTAATAGCTTAGGGGTTTTGTTTTATGTTGAAAACTGAATAGGAAGACGTGCGATTATACCTTCGGTTGGCGTTGAACGACGAGATACAAGGAGTTCCGGCGAAGGCAATTTTCCGGCGAATCGTTTCGGATCAAGACAGTGTTTCTATGCATCGGAGTGGTAAACAGCTGATTGTTTTTCTGTGTCCAGTTTCATGATTCGCTTCACTCTGCCTGCCGGAAAACTAGATTGAAGTGTTTCCGTGTTGATTTCGTCACTCTCCGCCATTGTTGATTACTTGTAAGCAGCTGATTGTTTTTGGCGGGTTGTGAATGAACTGAACTCCCCTAATTTTATATATACGTATAGTTTAGATGGAGATTTTGGTGTTCAAAATCAGACCTGCAGCAGCTCAGATGGTGGAAATGTCTAGAAACAAATACCAGTTGTACTATAATGCCACGTCATCAAGATTCGCCATGTCATTATGTCCACCTCATCAAATCTGTGCCACGTAGGACAAAAGACTAACCAAGTTAGAGCAGATTTAACTGAGTGGTGCCAGTGCAAACAAAAAGTCAAGTTGGGGGTGCCGGGTGTCAAAGTGTTAGTTGCGGGTGTCAACGGCCAAAGGCCGATAGTTGCGGGTGATAAAATCCAATAACCCTTTTATATATATACGTCGCCAAGCGAAGAAGCTGTAATAGAAATTCTCCACATCTGGAGCCCTGATATGCTGAGCTTTGTACCGCGGCTTGAATGAAACGAGCATCCAATGAGAGTACGTTCAGAAATAAAATGAAGAAGAAACTCCTCTTGCTGAAGATCGTTTCCTTAATAAGTCCTTATAAGGACATATTTATCTTTTAGTCCCTTCGAGGACAACATTATTCCTTTCAAGTCCCGTTTAGGGCAACCTTGAACTTTTTAATTTTATAGTGGAATGACTAAATATTTATCCTAATCAGGAAATATTAAATAAATGGAAAATAACATTCCTTTTATAAGATCTACCATTATAATAAAATGGCAAAATCTGAAAAGGGACAAGACCTAGCCTTGTGTCATTATTAAGACGCGGCCAAGATGGCGGTTCCTCAATTTAGGTTCAGATCCTTATTAACATTTCAATTTAGGATTGCTCTGCGTTAAATATTAAAAGAATCTTAAGAGTGAAACCTAGCCTGAGTGTCATTATAAAGACCTGGCCAAGATGGTAAGACCTGTTTAAAAGATTCGAATCCCTGTTAACATCTGAAAACGTGTTAACGCTCCTGGCGGACGTGATTCTTAAAAAAATCACACACGACATTTTTATATAGGATTCTTCAAAAGATTCCTAACCCAATTTAATTATCTCCGAATCAGGGGTTTAAATCATCAATTAGGATGATCATATTTTGACCATACGTGGTAATATAATGCCTACGGGCCTTGCTCATTTCTACATGAGCCAAAATACAGTGGTAGCTATGACTCCCTGTCAGAAAAAGGTAATGAACTAGGTTCAAACCTCAAATGCTTTGATTCTCTGAAATCATAGCATATAATTTATATATGTCCTTGTGACTAAGCCTGTTGTGCTAATTTACTTAAAGGCCTTGATTCTCTGAAATCATGGCTTATAATTTAAAATTGTCCTTGTGACTAGGCCTTTTGTGCTATTAAATAAAACTGTTATTGTTGCTTTGATTCTCTGAAATCATAAGCTTAAAATTTATAAATGTCCATGTGACCAGACCTTGAATGCCATTAATAGACCTTTAGTAAACCATAAGCTTAGCAAACTTTTGATTGCATACATAAGAACTTCAGATATTAAAAATAAGGTATAATTACCAAAGGAATCTTTAATGACCCTCTCTCCCATCCTCGGAGAAAATCCTTTCATCAGAATCTGGAGTACTCTTCCCCAAAAGGAGTACGACAATATATATTATTTATTTTATTTTTCTATTTGTTTTCTATCGCCTGCGAATGCCAAACTATGTTTGATAAAAGTGCCTATGAGGGTTGGCGTATCCTAGTGTGTCCCATAGATTGCTTCCATGCCTGATCAGTATGGAGGTTTAATGCATGGAACCCCTGAGATATCCCAATGATCGTATTGTACTGAATTCGACTAGTAGTATTCAAAGAAGATATCCAATATAAAATGTCCTTATAAATATCTCTACTTAGGGCATCCTTGCATTGGTAAAGAGAATGTGTCATTTATCTGACACCGACATCGATAGATGAACCAAAGCCTGAGAGTACGGACATCTCTGACATCTCTGTGTGCCAAATTTGTTAAATTATCAGGCTAGTTAAGCTCTGAATATATAGAATCATTCGAAGGAAATCGAATGTATCAAGATCAACTAGCTTATAAGCTAAAACCTATTTAAGTAGCTTGGCGGAGCTCGCAATACATTACACACTAGTAACCGAAGGATGTGTTTCGCCAATAACCGAAAAACATTATCACGTAATGATAGGCAGACTAATGAAACTTTATGATTAGACAATAAACGTGTATAGACTAAGAATCGGCAGGTTAAGAAGCTCCGAAGGAGAGTATGTACCTATTGTATAGGTCAACTGGGATTCCCTTAGAGGCCCAAATATACTATGGAAGTAAGTTCATGCTACTTCAGAAAATACTTCCATCATTCTAGCAAATCTCGAGGTCGAGATTTCTTTTAAGGGGGTGAGGATGTAACACCTCGTAAAATCACGTCCAATGAAGTATTGACACGTGTAATAAACCCTAATGAAGTCAAACATTGAATTCAAGGGACTAATTTTTCGAAAAATCAAAAACTTTGATTATGAAAGAACTGGAAGTATTATCATACCAAAAATAAGTTTCTAATTAACCTTTTATGGTTTTATATTCACAAATGAGCCACTTGTTAATCAAGTGTAGCCGTTTATGTAAATAATTGAAAGTTTGCGCATAAAAGGGTTAAAAGCGTCAACATGTAAATTCTTACCTCTGAGTGACCTTTTAACAAACCGAGAGCCTCATGATATTTTATTATACTCTCGGGAATGCCAATTATTGGCAATCCAAGGCTTTTATGCCTAAAAGAGAAGTTACGCGCAACTTTGCAAGTATAAGGGACTAGAAGTGTCAATATGTTTAATTATACCTCTGAATGACCTTTTATCGAGCCCGAATCATTATGATGTTTAATAATACTTTCAAGAATGCCTAATATGAATTAGATGAGGCTTCAATACTATTAAATGATAAGTTACGCAAGTTTGCACATTAGAAGGACCTAAAGCGTCAAACTGCTAAAGTATACCGATTCGTATGTTATCGGACCTTCCGGAATATGACCATGAGTTATACATACCTTAATTATCCTTCTCATAGCTTAGATATAGGCTTTGAGGTGTTTAGTGCGCAAAAATAAACTTTTAAGTCATGCAGGGATTAAAAGTGTCAAAAAGCGCACAAGTTTGCGTTTACGCGCATATCTTACATTCTGGATATTCCCGGACACCCAAAAATTTATGTAAGCACTAAAATATTTTATTTTAGTGTTTAACTTGATAAAATTCCATTCGTCACGTCGTTTGGATTGTTTTTCGCGTCCGTCCGTGTTTCGTCGTAATTAGCCGAACAACGTGACCGTACGACCAAACGAACCGACATCCCGCATATGTTTGAGCATGTTTCATGTTCTCTATGCTTAGGCATCATTATAGAGCCTTAAAAATGGTTTAACGGGCCTTAGATGAGTCGGAAATAGCATTTGGAAGTGCAGGGACTAAAACTGTCAACAAATGAAACTTTGTTTGGCTGATAAGGTCCTTACGGACCTCAACATTATTGACCTTACGGTCCGTAAGCTAGTTCCCAGATGCAGAAACTCATTTAAAATGGCTGTTCAGCCTTGCAAACGACTTATCTTGCCCCTTAACATCACCAAAGGCCGCCCAAACTGATTTTTAGCCCTTAGGGACACTTGTTGAAGAGTTGTGGTCATTGGTAGACTTACATGTCAACATTTTGTGGATCAAAATTCACTATATAAGGCCTTCAATGTTGCAACCTTCTTGCATTCATTCCATCTGCAATTGTGGGGCTTTCTGGAGCTCAAGAGCAGACACCAAGCATCCCTAATCGTGATTAGGACTTTGGTAAGCACCCTTGACCTTCCTTGATTAAGTTTTACTTAGTTATTAGTCTAAAAGTCAAACCGTTGAAATTAACAGTTGACTTAACGATTAATCACTAATGGTTCAGTGATTAGTCAAATTGAAAGTAGTTATAAGTTGGTAATTATGTGGGTAATAAACCCTTAAGAGGGTCACCCCTGATTCCCACTCTAACTAGGTCAAATGTCGGGTCAAACTTGCCATTAAAAAGTCAACAGGATGTTCAATTTACAATTTATGCATGATTAGCAATGTAGAACACATACAAGCTGTTTGATCATTAATATAACTTGGTAATTAGTGTAAGAACATGTCTAAACATGTTCAACCCGACAATTTCCTGTTTAGACCCGGTTCGGAACCGAAAGACGCAAAGCTTTGACTTTTGCTTTGACTTCAGTTCTGGCCCATTTAAGCATGTTTTAGAAATGCATCAGAGCTCTATTTAGACCAGGTTACATGCTAGTATAACCCTCTGTGATTATACACCATGGTTCATTAGTTAACCAATTAATACGCATGATTCCGTTAATTGCTCATATGTTGACCATTATGCCCTTTTCACCTTAAAACGTGATTTTTGAAAATGTAAAAGAGTAGAAACCTTAGTCACTGATATATAAACCTGTACCAAAAGTTTGACATCAGTTTGAGGTGTAGTTTGAGAGTTATGCTCATTAGCGTAAATTGAAAGCTTTATGTTAATTAAACGACATAATTAGCGTATGGCCTAGTTAAGCCTACTTTTTGATATCAAACTTATTACCCACTGATGTAATATATTATTTTGGGATTTTTGAAGATTTTTAATAAATTTTAGGCTGAGCATAACTTATAGTCGTAGGCTTAATCCGGTAATTGTCGGTTTTGCCCTAACGGGCTATAAAATGAGTTTTACACATCTAATTGACTTCAAACCTTTTGCTACTGATCAAATATGATAAATAAATTATTTTAAGCCTTCTGGAATAGTAAAAATATCAGCTTCTTGTATCGAACCCGGAAATGGCTTCTAATCGCCTTTTTAAGCATTTTTAACGCATAGTATGTACTAAGACTATTTTAAACATACAAGGGTTTATACCTACTGATATTTGAGGCAAATTATAATATTTTAACAGTAAGCAAAAGTTGTTTAACTCAGACTTCGGTTTTGAGGTTTACGGCTTATGTGAAATTACCAAAATGCCCATACGTTGCATAGTTTGGTTATAATTGATAAATTTCACATATATAATTCACCCTACTGTTATAACTTAGTAAAATAAGTATTTTTTCTAATTACATCAGACCTGTAACTCAGGTAAATACATAAACTCTTTTATAACATTTTAAATGACCAAACTACCCCTACGGGGCATAGTTTGAGTTTAATTTCGTTTCGGGCATAATAAAAGACATCTTACTGATGTCACAACATATATGAAGCATATTAACTTAGGAAACCTGTAAATGGCTCATATGTATACCCGTTACGCTTTTTACGCGTTCGGTTCGGTTTATGTAACTAGTTTACATAAATTAGCCTAAACGGGTCAAACCTTATCGGTTTTATCTCAAAATCCAGAATGGGTATGAAATACCCATATTAAGCAAGTCTCCAAACTTGTTGGGTCTAAATCACATTCTATTCCGGTCTTCGCCTAATCGTGCGTTTGAACCGTATAATTAACCGGTCTAAGCTTAGGCTTAATTAAAGACCCGTTAGCATTCTAATTGGTTATTTATACCATCATTCTAGACTAGAGCCTTCCGGTAAATTGTACCTACGCTTACTTAAGTGAATACGGCTGAGTTATTATAATTCTTGCTATTTAAGACAGGAGCTAGCTCAGGTAAATACTCTTAACTTATTTTCCCTATTACGGGCTTGGGATACGGTAATAAATACCGCATGGTCAGGTATGGGATTCAAAGACCAATGAGTCGGGAAATCCAAATAACCTGTTTTAATTCGTATTGCTTGACTGAAACATTGGGGATTAATGCGACCGTGTCCTGGATATCCTTGACTCATTAAATGCAATGGCCACGACTTAAGCACGGGGTGTAGGCATACACCTGACAGATGCTATATGCTAATTAATTAATTATACCCAATAAGGGAATAGTGGTGTGTCGGTTAATCTTGAACCGGCATAGAACCGGGCCCCGTATGTAGAGCAAGTTATGTAAAACTGATAACATGAGATATAGTTTGCCCCAAGTATAAAAGATTTATTTTGCCTCTGTGCATCTAAATCAAAGTATAAAAGATTAATTTTGCCTTGTGCATTTTAATCAATGTGTCTACATATTTTGTGCCGAAGTGCATTCAAACCAATTTTCTTAAACTCTTTTCAAATGAGTCAGTTGAGTGTATTTACCAGTGAAAACTGACGTATTTTCAAAAGTCTAAGTGACAGGTACAAGTACGTAATAGGCTGGAAGCTGCTCAGGACGTTAATAAGGAATCTTGCAAGTTCTAGGCGTCTAAAGTCTGTTGAACAATATTTATATTTTAAGATCCGCCTGTGGATCCTTTACTTTCCGTTGTAATACTGGATATTACTTTATATTCGGATTGTAATATATTTATCTTTTGCTTCCGCTGTGCATTTATATATTGTGTTGTTTGACTATTATGTTGCCAACCACTTCACGATACTCCCCCACCGGCGACACGTGGAAATTCGGGGTGTGACAGGTTTTTAATAAGGAAGCCGAAGAACCAAAGCTTGAAGATATCCCTGAGGTAAGGGAATATCCTGAAGTCTTCCCCGAAGACATGACAGGGTTACCTCCTCAACGACAAGTCGAATTTCGCATCGATTTGGTTCCAGGCGCCGCGTCTGTAGCCAAAGCACCCTATCGACTTGCGCCTTCAGAGATGCAAGATTTGCCAATGCAACTTCAGAAGTTGCCAGATAGGGGATTTATAAGGCAAGCTTTTTGCCCTAGGGAGTTTCAGTACTGTTCTTCAAGAAGAAGGACGGTAGTTTTCGAATGAGCATCAACTACCAGGAGCCGGACAAGTTAACCAACAAGAGTCGGTAACTCTTGCTGAGGGTTAACGATTTATTTAACTAACTACAAGGTTCCAACTACTATTCTAAGATTGATCGTTGATCGAGTATCATTAGCTGTGAATTCAGGAAGAAAGTATACCGAGGAATAGTGAGTCAATAATTTGTTTTAAACGTACACTAATACTGTGTTTTATACACAATACACAAAACAGTTATACACAGAGTACAAAACTTTGAGAATCTAGGAAACGCATATTTAGGACTCTCGGGGACTTATGTCAAAGTCCATTAGAGATTATCTCGTAAAAACCACGCCTATTAACTCGGGCAAACACTATTATTTTGTAATGCAAGCTATTTTAGTTAACCGAACGGATAAAATACTCGAGATTTTTATATTGAAATTTCCACTTTTGCTTCTAGCAAGTAGATTTTTACCTCTCTACTCCTCTTAATGGTAGTTGCATCGCGTCAATTTTCTTCACTAGAGCGAACACTCATTTGCTTCGGTACTTGATCATTTCTTCATTTTAGCAAATACTCATTGTTTCATTTCTTTGAAATTCATATGTTACGCATGCACCATTTGTTATGTATGTGGTTTCGTTTCGAATAAGCACTTCATCAAAGTTCAAATATTATTTGCTAAAGCTAATTATTTATTTGTGATTCGAATGGCCTGCACTATTGTAATTGTTGGCTCCTTTGCTATCAAGTCAATACACTTTCTTGAAACTTCTTTTCTTTTAAGTTACATTCATGGTTTATCTTTGTAACCATGCCGAAACTCTTTTATCGAGACATGTATCTATTGTCAGATTTAGCTAAAACCAAGTTCAATTGCTTGAACTTGTCCATTTTGCATATTCAATTCAGGACACCATATGATGTATTGAGAGCATCATATTCAAATTCATCTTTGCAAATGTTTCTTTTGGTTCCGAGTCGTAGTAGACTTGTTTGGTCTACGGCTCCATTGAATCGTTCGTTGATTTCGATACCTTGTGGTGATGTTTTCACTGAATTGAAGCTTGCGCTAATCTCGTTTACGCAACTCATACACGAATTTAATTGTTTATTTATTGATATGCTCTAAATCAGTTCTATTTTATCCTGATTAAAGCAGTCTTAACACAGTTGTGTGTCAAGACAATGGTACCTAAAATTCATTTTATATTCCAGTGTACCTCCAAACGTTTTTTTCATTATCGATCGAATGCCTTGCGGTATTTATTGATTTTTCGTCTTCGATCGGAAACGATAGTTCTTTGGTGTTCTATATTCAATTGAAAAATCCTACGATGCCGTTTGAATCAATTTTCCAGGACTGCTTCATTACACTTTCATTTGATTTCAAACACGGTGAACTTGTTCGGTCACCGCTATTATTGAATTATGTCATTACGGCACCTTGTGGTGTCTGTGTAAACTTGTAGCTTGTGCTAATCATGGTCAACCGTTTCACACAAAACTACACATACCTTTGTTTGAATTGTCATTTAAACATTCCTAATGCAACTACGCTTTAAGACAATGATACACTAGATTTGGTTGTATTTCATTCGGTGTATTCTTGAAATTCAATAATGTCAACACACTAATTTCATTCACTTATTTGTTCGAAAGTTGACGAATCATTTTCATGACACTATTACCTTTGAGCTTGCGGATTTTGAGTTCATCTAGCGGATGTTATTGTTTCTAGAACTCATTTGTTTATTGTAAACGATCCCTTGGAATTCTTGCGGTCAAAAACTCCTCTTTTGTTGAACCTCTGATAAGTGAGTTACACCAAATTATACATCTATATGTCTCGTATCCTTTGATGTTAAATTCTGAGACACATACCTTTTAACCATTGGGTTCTGATTGTTGTAATATGTCCTTGGATTCACCTGATTCGAATAAGTTTTGATTCGGTTTTGTGGTTATCTACTGTCACACCCCGACCACGTTAAAACAACAAAACCGTGGCGGAAACGTCGGGGAGTGTTGCAACAGAATCATCGTTTCACAACCATAGTAATTAAGTGTTTCGTTTTATTGAATTATTAAGTATTGTTCATTGTCATAAACCAAACAAATTGAACATCGTCTATTATCGTTTTTAAGTCGCTAAAGCCATGTCCGGATCCTAAGTGAACTTGCTTCCTAGCAATCAACATCAAGCATTATCACCTGAAACATATGTAAAAACATAGTCAGCAAAGAATTACTGGCGAGCACATAGGTTTTATAAGAGTATCGAAATCATGGCTCGTTTATATATATTGCAATACCTCGAAAACCTTGTTTTGAAAATTATATAATATTGCAACATGATTAACCAACTCAAATCAAGATGGTTAAAGTTTATAAAATCTCGTAGCCATGATTCTTAACCTCAAAACATTTGCTTTAGTAAGCCAATTCGTTAAACATCTCGTTAAAAACTTGTTAATAAAACTCGTATGGTTTATATCATTTCGAAAACCTCGTTGTGTGACATCGTTTCAAATCGTTTCCCAAGTGAACTAAATAATGACATGAAATGTAATATGATAAAAGCACTTATATATAAGATGTACCAGCGGCGTATCTACCATTCTTTTATCATGTTACACCCATCCCATTACCTAATCACAACCCAAACCAATCGTTCATTTAAATCGTTTTATCTCGTTTAAGTCGTTCCAAATCGCTTAATTCGTCCCAAAATCATATTCGTTTTAATTGTGAAACTACTTTTGGTCGTCTCGCTAATAACATTCAAACCTTCGTGACTCGACTACCTCGTTTCTCGTATTAACAAACCCCCAAAGGGTAAGTTAACAATCATCAGATTCGGTTGTTACCTACATAACCCCCACACATAACCATGGGTGTAGTATGATAACGGGATTTGTCAAATCCTATGGTACCATAACCTAATACTGGCCGGCTTGATCAATGCTAATGAATGTCATTCGTTATGTAGTTACAACCAACAAGTTTCGTTCACATTATCGAAATCGTATTTAGTTTAATATAAACCATCTTAATCGTTTTTGAAAACATCGTTGAAATATCGAAATCGTTTTAATACATATGAATCACCCCAAAACAATTGAAAACAGTAAAATAGGGGAACTATGTACTCACGTTGAATGAAGGGTATCCTTGATCTAAAGAACTTAGCGAAGCTCAGACAAACCAAGGAAATTCAAGTAGTACCTAGTAATCGGATCACTAGTAAATAATCGATAACTAAATCGGAGGATCGGATAGAATGTGGTCTTGTAAACCAAATGAGTGTGGAACTCATGTGATATGGTTTAACAAAGCCTACATCCTAAATCGGAACTAACCTAAGTGCTTTCGACCCGTTACGACCCATTAAGGTAGCTTATGCTACTTTAATGCGTCGTTCGCGCAAAACTATGTTCAGATGGTTAACTATGTGTTATGTCAAGTCTTACATGCCCAATGATATCTAAACATGTTACTAAATCAGATTATATGTCAAGAACATGTTCACATATGTAAAATATGGATTTATGCTTCAAAAGGGCGTTTTGGTCATTTTCTATGGGCATACAAGCTACTTAACAAATAACCAACCAATCCTATGTGATCGTAAGGTATAACCTCAGGGGTTATTCCCTATGTAACTATGATCACTAATCGAGCTTGATCGGATCCTAATGATCGACCAATCGGGTCGGGTTCGAAAGTCTAAGCGGTTGTTTAGACCGCTTAACTTACGACCTTAAACAAGCACAAAACTAATAGTGACGAGTTAAACATGTCAAAACATGTTTAACTATCTTATAAAACTGATTCGGTATCAAAACAATGGGTTTTGATACCCGAAAATAGTTTCGTTGCAAAATGCGTGCTAAAACGCATTTTGACCGAAACTTTGACTCGTCACTACGCCTAGTTAACGTGGTAATCAATGGGTATAATCGCTAAGGATTATAACCATCGTGATTACAATCACGTTGCAAAGTTCAATTGAACTTTGACTTGACCAATCGATGGTAAAAACCGAAAGTCAAACCGTTGGCCAAACTGTTTGACTTTCCGCTTAAACATAAAGAATAAGCAAGAAAGAAGACTTACAAAGGGTCCTAGCTATCGTTTCTACAAGAATAACCAAATTAGAACGCTCCAAACACTTGGGAGAGCTCCCAAATCAGATGTAGAAGAGAAGAGAAGGAAATGTGCAATGAACAAGTGAGAATGTTGGGCTATTTATACTTGTAGCAACCTCACAAGATCATTCCACATGTTTGTGTAGCTTCCAAGCATTAAATCATGGCCCTACACTTGTTTGTTGCAGGTTCAAAGCCTTGGGGAGGTGGTAACTTGGCTACCACACAAATAAATTGCAAGTTTGGCCCCTGAATTATGAAACAGTTCCTGAAAAACAACTTTCTGTCGCTGGGCACACTAACACGGCCTGCGTAAACAATGGGGAGGGGGTCACGCGGCCCGCCTGGGCTCCCCAGTTCAGCAACAGTTTGTTAAATTACAGAACAGGTCCCTGGACTTGTTTGAGTCCATTTCAGGCCCTTTTGACCCCCGTTAAGCCATTTTCAAGGCTCTACAAGGTCAATAAAGTTTAGAGGACTCAAAATATGCTTGGAACACTCTCGGATGTCGGCTCGTTTGGTCGTACGGTCGCGTTGTTCGTCAAATTACGACGAAACTCAAACGGACGCGAAAACGAACCAAATTAAGCGACGAATGGAATTTTTGCATGCCGATCACTAAAATAAAAATATTTTAGTGTGTAAAAAAATTTTGAGTGTCCAGATGTGGTCAGAACGTAAGATATTCCCGAAAATGCAAACTTACGTCGTTTTTGACACTTTTAGTCCCTGTAAGATCAAATAAGCATATTTTTGCACACCGAACCACTCAAAGATTATTTCTAAGCTATGTTTAGGATATTTATGGTATGTTTAGGTTATGATAAACTTCCGTACTCTTCGATACCATACGAATCGGTATAGTTTTGCAGTTTGACATAAATAGTCCCTGTGATCGAATAGACTTGTTTTCAACACACCAAACCATCCAAAACTTATTTCTAAGTTATGTGAAGGTTATTTAAGGTATGTTAACCCTATTTCACTATTCCGGAGTGTTTGTTGCGTTAAACTGGTTATATTTACGCATTGGTGCGCGTATAACCTTCCAGTAAGTGATTTAGAGCTTGAAATCGGAATCGAATCGAATTGTAAAATCATCAAACACAAATACACACATAATAACACCCAAAACACATTGTTTTATTAATAATTAACATCGTTTTGCATTGTTCATCGATTACAGAGCACAGTTGTCACATCTACCTAAGTATTATTCATATCCATACACGCATAATGTAACCCTAAGGAGTTAAGGTAGTATAAATTTCGAGGACGAAATTTTCTTAACAGGGGGAGAATGTGACAACTGTCAAATTTGCATGCATCCGTACAATTATTAGACAATGATTAATGCTTATTGACTGTGCTGAATTTCAATTAATTACTTGAACTGTTTTCTGATTATTACCATATACATACATGTGCATCATATACTGCTTAATGTCATGTCATTATTGCATGAGAACTTGATTGACTCAAATGGTGCACGAAACACAGTTAGCACAGTTATCCAGCAAATCAGAAAAATGCTGACAGAGTTCAGTAGATAGACAGACATTGTATTAAGACACAGAATGAGCCAGAAACCAAGTATTACACTAGTATAATGTGTAGGAAAGTAAGGATCACAAGACTGCCTTCCTAGTAGTTTAAGTGCCGGAAAGTGCCTAAAACTCACATAAACTGCAGAATTCTGCAGAAAATCAGCAAATTCAGTATTTAAACACATTTACATCATGCAGAAATATGCTTAAATGGTCCTGAATACTTTCCTAAGTGTCGGGAATCAAAAGTGTTATAAACGGGTACGTAAAGCACACTAAACTGCATAGTTTAGCACCTTAACGAACCGGTAACTAACCGAACAACCGGACATTACCCGAAACACCAAATTTTTACTAGAAGCACTGTTTTAACATTACCAAGCTAGTTATGGTCCCCGAACATCATAACACATCATATAAATATCTAATAACTAATCACCTAACTAGATACTTGGATTTCAACTACTAACTAATCATATGGTTAAATCCTAGCCTACTACCCCCCCCCCCCCACCTACAATCGGCCAACAAGGGCCCCACACATGGGATTTTTTTTTAATAATTTATTAGATATTGTTTCTTTTTTTTAGACATAAAAATCAATGGAAAATATGGGATTGGTGGGTTATAAGTAAACACTAAGGATCTTAACCCTTCTCCTTCTTCCGCTTACGTACGGCCAAGACCCCTCCTACACAACCACCATTCTTCATTCATCTTCCATTCAATCTACATACATACAAGGGTGTAAGAAGGCATATAAGGAAGCTTGGTGCTCTTGAAAGTTGAAGGACCTCTCTCTAGTGCTTTTATCCACTTCGTTTCTTCTCTTGATCATCCCTAGCCTTGAGCTAGTAGTAAGAACACTAATCTTTCCATTTTACATCTTGTTTAAGTGGTTAAAAGGTGATACATGTTGATTATCATGAAGAACACTAAGAAATAAGAAGATGAAACATGAACATAAGCTTAAAATTATAAGAAATCTTAAAGAAATCATGTTGTTTAGTGTTGTTATGATACTTGATGATTGATTGCTCATGAAAATGATGTAGATCATCATATGATCTTGCTAGATCATGATAAACATAATCTAGCAAGATGAGAGGATGGAAATGTTAAAGACTAATGGATCATCCTCATGAAATACATGAACTTGAAAGTATATTATGTTTTCTTGTAAAAAGATGACTAAAATGAGATGTAAGTCTTGTAGATCTAAGATTTCAAGAATGATTTTTCAAGAAACCAAGTTAAAAATACAAGTTTTACTAAATCTTGGTTCTTAGACAAATAAACCTTATTTTTGGTGGTTAATAAAGTGTAGAAGTATATGTGTAACAAGAAAAGTTTAAGAAGAAACATTTTTGAAAAATAAGATTAGAAGTTGTAAAGACCTATATTCTTTAAAAATGATGTTTTTAAAGAATCAATCACACTTTAGAAGGTAACAAGGCTTACTAAGAACACTAGTAAGTTACTACAAAATTTTACAAATATTCAAGTTCATGAAGTAATGGATTACACTTGTTGATGGCAAAATTTGTAAGAAAAGATTGTTGTTGTTGATTATGGATTGATTGTGTTCATTTACAAAAGAAAATGGTATACCTTCAAGGTTTGGAAACCTTCATTTTTAGGGGAAACTATGGCAAAAATTTTCTAGAAATTAAACACTTAGAAAAATATTTCCAGATAAATATTTACAAGTGTATTTTAAACCATGGATTTTCACATAAAGTTTGCCATATAATTTTTGTTCAAAAATATAAATATTGGAGGTTGGTTTTCATAAATAAAAGTGACTAAATATGTACGGAAATATATATTTAGATGACACCATGTGTGTGATTATTTGTATATTATGTGTATTAGTTATATTATTTTAGGACTTGAAATAATATAACTCATCAAAATACCAAGAAATTACAATCCAAAATATTACCAAAATTCCAAGGAATAAATATACAAAGAATACACAAAATATTGGTGAAACCAAACAAAGGAATATAACTTACAAAATATTTCGGAAATATTATTCATATGTATATTTTGGTAAATAATATTTTGGACAATCAGAGAACAAAAATATGATTTTCACAATTATTACAAAGTTACATCATATTTTTGACAAGAAGAAAATATATTATTTTTGGGTGAATAAAAATATGTATTTTCTTGGAAATATTAGAAGATATATAGATTTTCTCAAACAAAAACGGAATACATTATTTTGGGAGAAAGATAAGCATATATAGACCATAGTACGTTGTAGGTAGTCGTGTACACCAGAGGAAACTTTGAGTTACAGGCGGATTCGAAGAACGCAAACCTGTGAGTTCATGTTCCCCATTTTCTTTTAACTGTTTTTAGTTTTATAACTTCGGGGGTGAAATACATGTTACAAACTGTTTATAAACATTTATACGTGGTATGGTTAGCTAAGGAAGGGTACTGCTAGATCATGTGAGTGGTGGGTATGACGCTTAAGGCCATTAATCCTCTTTGTAGGACCGAGGGACATGAGTGATAGATCTATTTGGGTATAGCGAGCCCCACCCATGCGTCCGCCGAGTGGACCATGTGGTGACTATGTCTTATTGCCGGAGACAAAGTCTGCTAGGTTTGAGTCTTCCTGCATCACGTCACAAATATTAATGTATTAGCTACACATTAATTGATTTGTTTCCTTGTTGCTTTCATACCGGGTTTTCAAATACATACAAACATACTTACAAATGTTTCGAAGGTTTATTCGTGTACACATACTAAACACATGAACTCGCTCAACTTTTGTTGATGTTTTCAAACTACATGTATTTCAGGAAATTAAGTATGGATCTGGCGGGCATTGGAGTTTACAAGTTATGTCTCTAATAAAAGGTGTCATTCAAAGTCGAAGGGTTTGAGTTATGTAATTTATCTTGGATAAGATACATGGCTCGAAACCAAGTTTGTTTAACTCTTTTGTGAAGTCCTTATGGATCTAAAACTGGCAGGTATTGTATTTTTGAACTTGAAGTCTGTGTTTTGGAATTTTAAAACAATGTTGCTTGTAACGTTGTGAAACTATCTATGGATGAACACCTTGGTTGTATCATATAGTCGCTTGCTATGGTCGAATGCAATGATATTAAGCAAGTCACACCAAATCACACTTCCGCAAAAGTCAGGGTGTGACAAAACACCCCTGAACACTTGGATTGATCCTATGCATCTCCTCCAAGTATAAATAGCAAGCTAATCTTGCATTCTTACTTGCTCATTCCTCATGTTTCTTCTCTGCTCTCTATTTGGAAGTTCCTGATAATGAAGGAGCATCCCTCTGAGTTCTGAACATTCTAAGGATCATTTGTAAGTGTTCCTTTCCCTGCTCTTTTCATTTTATAAGCTTTTATAAGCCGAAAGTCAAGCAAATTGACTTTTGCTTTGACTTTCGGTTTAGACCATTATGGTCCAGCTATTGTTTGAATCGAACATGTCTACATGATTGTCATAAGGTAGGTGTTAATCCCTCAAAAGGGCACCTCCTGGAAATCACGTTAAGTTGGTCAAATGACGGGTCAAAGTTAAGTTAAATAAAAAGTCAAAGTGCAGATTTTCGGAAACTTTATAAAATGAAATTGTAATTGTTTTAACTCATGTTTTTAACATAAATCAGTTGGTAATTAATATTAGAACATGTATGAACATGTTCAGCCCGACATTTCCAGTTTATGTGTCGGTTCGCAACCGAAAGTCAAGAAGTTTGACTTCTGCTTTGACTTTCGATTCTGACCCGATTTAGCAACTTTAGCTACTGATTCTAAGTTGCATTATGATCATATTATAGTGTTGAATAACCCTTTGTGGTTATACTACTTCGTCATAATCAGATTCTGAGTTTTTACACAAGTTCTTATAATATGCCTATTATTGACCAATATGCCCTTTTGTGCAAAACATGCTTTTAATCAATGATAAACATATGAAACGGATTACCTTCTGATATGATATTATAATTAACATGTTTTGACATAATGAACTTGTTTATAACTTAAGCTTTTATACAAGTTCTTAAATTATGTCACATTATGACTAAAATGCCCTTATGGTGCATATTTTGATTTTAAACCATAATGATCAAACAAAGTTGATAACCTACTGATGTTATAATGTAATTAAAGTATTTTGGCATATTGAACTTGTTTATAGCTCATCCGATCACCCGATACCGCCTATGCGCGTACGGTTAGCTTATGTAACTAGTTTACGTAAGTTTACCGAAACATGTCAAATCTTTTCAAATTCCAGAATGTGTATTGTTTATCCATATTATACAAGTCTTATTACTTGTGAGGATTAAACTACATTCTATCCTGTCATTTGCTTAATCTAGTTTATCGCACCGTTTTCATTAATTTAAGTTAACCGGTCCAAGTTTGTGACTTGAATAAGACCTGTTAACATTCTAATTGGTTATTATACCACTCATTACAGACTAAGGCATTCCAGTAGATTGCAACCAAGCTTAGTTAATTGATTACAGTTGTGCTTGTTGTTATTATCTTGCATTGTAAGACTTATTATGCTAGGTAAATACTCTTAACCTATTTTCCCTATACGGGCTTGGGATACAGTATATTATTACCACATGGTCGAGTATGGGATCAAAGACCTATGTGTCGGGAATACAAATAATCCGTTTTAATTCGTATTGCTTGTACTTAAACATTGGGGGTTAATACGACCGTGTCCTGGATATCCTCGCCTCATTTAATTGCAAGTGGCCACGATCTAAGAACGGGGTGTAGGCATACACCTAACAGATGCTAATGCTATATTGAAATGCTTTGATAACCTAATACGGCTTTGCCCAATAAGGATATTCCCAATAAGGGAATTAAAGTGGTGTGTCGGTTAATCATGTCTTGGCATAGTTTCCGGGCCCCATATGTATTGTCGAGCTTGTAAACTGATAACATGAGAAATAGTCTATCCCAAGTTATTTTTGAAAACTATATGTAGCATTGTGTACATGAAAATGATTTTGATATATTTTCAAAATATGTCGGTTATTTGTATTTACCAGTGTAAACTGACGTATTTTCAAAAGACTAAATGACAGGTTGCAAGGTTACGAAATAGGCTGGAAGTGTCCGGTAATGCTTAAGATGAATTTACAACTCCTTGTATAGAAGCCTATTAATCTGTTATTTCAATTTGTAAATTTACGATCCGCCTGTGGATCTTTTGATACAATATTCGTCTGTATTATATTTTGAACATTCGGACATTTTTATTTGTAATAGTATTTTAAATCCAAGACTTCCGCTGTGCTATTTGTGTATTTGATATAAATCTCGTCACGTGTACCCCATTCGGGCCCACCGGTGACATAAAATATCGAGGTGTGACATTTATTATTTATTGTTTATTATTCAAGTAATGGCGTTTTCATCGATAGGAGACAATTTCTATTTTAATGGCGTTTTTCTGAAATTGTTTCTCACTGTGTTTTCTCAGACGAAGGTGTTTCTTCGAATGAAAGATTTTGCCCCAAAACTGGTTTACCGTTTATCATTCCTGACGTTAGGAAGAAATAAAGCCCAAAATGGACATCATATTCACAAGCCTCGATGATTGTTATTCAATGTATGCTACGTATGCCAAGGCTTGTGGTTTTTCTGTCAGGAAAGGGACTGAAAAGATAAACGCCAAAGCTGAAAGACAACTTAAGTATTACATGTGTACGAGAGCTGGGGTATATAAGGACAAGAAAGTTGATACGTTGGACCCCAATCAAAAGGAACGGATTGTGCGATCCAACTTTTCAAAAAGGAATGATTGTGGTGCACTGTAATGTGTAATTTTTGAGGCTGGATCATGGAAGGTGTATAAGTTTGTTAAGGAGCACAACCATGATCTTGTTGAACGTCCTGATAAGCTTTTTCTTCCAACCGAACGACACCTTACTTAGCTCTAGAAGCATGTTATACACAGCATGTCTAAGTTGAATTTGGGTCCGGTTAAGGCGTTTAATGTTATGAAGACTTGTCTTGGTGGTTTTGAAGACGTGGGTCCAAGTACAGTTGAATTTAAGAACCACAAAAGGCAAATTAACTTGTTTATAGGGGAATACAACGCTGATATGGTTGTGAGACATTTGGATGAAAAAACAGTCCCAGCCTAATTCTCGTACAATTACTTCACAGACGAAGAGAATTGTTTGAAGGGACTTTTTTGGTGTGACGATCAAGCCAAACGTAATTACCACGTGTTTGGTGATGTGATTTCGTTTGACGCCACGTATCGTTCCAACAAGTAATATTTAAAATTCTACTTTTTCTGTTCTTTTGGCGTTTTCACTATTCACATGCATTGGCGTTTTTCACAGTTCACATGCATTAGCGTTTTCACTGTTTACATGCATTGGCGTTTTTTTTACCGTTTCATTTTCTCAATGGCATTTTCATATGCAGATACTCTATGGTGTTTGTACCGTTCACTGGTATAGACAATCACCACTTCAATGTTACATTTGGTGCTGCATTATTGGCGTCAGAAAATGCTGATACGTATATATAGTTGTTGAGATTTTTTCTAAAAGTTGTTGGTTCTCAACCAAAAGTTGTTGTCACTGACCAAGATCCAGCAATAAAGAAGGCTATTTTTGTTGTATTTATTGAAATGAGGCATCGGTTATTGGTGTGTGCGAAGCGTGATATGATTTTATTGATATTTTAAGCCCATTTTTCGCATTAGTCAAGTTTTAAATTTATAAAACACGATATTCTACTAACACTAAACACACACTTGGGCAAGTGCACCCACTGTGAGCGTAGTATAGCGTTGGTAAGATACCGAGGTCGTCCAATGACACAAGAGCTTTTTTTACCGGTTTATCCTCAACGTCTAATCAATCTAATTTTTTCTTTTAGAAAACGTTTAAAACATGAAAAATAAAAACTAAAAAATGCAGAAATAAAAACAGATAGACAAGATGAATCACTTGGATCCGACTCGCCTTTTATGTATCCTTTGATGGTTTTTGCAGTTTCGGACTTTTTAAGAGATTATCTTAGTTATAGTAGTAGGCCCCTCTTTTGAAGGTGACGTTACCCTCAACCCATTTGTAGGAATCGATACGAGTTTTGTTTTTCGGTTTCGGAGATGAGGCGTGAAACGGTGTCTTCAAGCCTCTCTCGTCCCCCTTGGTGTTGTTGTTGAGAGAAATTTTGTGACTCATTTCTTGGTTGTTGTTGAAAGTTTGTTCGTTGGTTTTGGTTTTGTTGGTTACTACTATTGTCGGGCTCCCTCCAACCAAGGTTAGGGTGGTTACGCCATCCTTGGTTGTAGGTGCCTGTTGGGGGACCCGATGGCCTAGGTCTCTTATCAATGTAGTTTACCATTTCCATTTGATTATCCATTTCTTTCATACAACTCCAATTTTCATGTGGCCCACCACACCCTTCACAAGCCATAACCGAGGCCGTTTTTGCCATTTCTAACTTTTTGATTTTTGAAGATAGGGCCTCGATTTGGGCTTGTAAAGAGGTGTTTTCATCCACTTTATGGGCGCCTGGGGCAATAGATTTTGTGCCTCGGGGAGTGTGCCATTGAAATTGTTTTGAGCAATTTCATCAATTTGATTATAAATTTCATTTGGGCGACGATTACCTAGGAGTCCCCGGGAACTAGGGTCGAGTGTTTGTCTTGTGTGTGGCAGCAACCCATTATAGAAAGTGGATACTTGTTGCTACACTGCGAGACCATGATGAGGACATTTCCTCAATAGCTCCTTGAATCTTTCCCAAGATTCATATAAGGATTCCCCGTCCTCTTGCGAATATGTATTGATTTCAGTAATTAATTTAGCGGTTTTAGAAGCTGGAAATACTTATATAGAAACTTTTGGGCAAGTCCATCCCAAGTGTTTACCGAACCACTTGGGAGGGTGTTAAGCCAAGCTTTAACTCGGTCTTTTAGTGAAAATGGGAACATTCGTAGGCGGATGGCGTCGTTTGATGCTCCGTTGATCCGGAAGGTATCACATATTTCCAAAAAGTTGGTAATATCTAAATGAGGGTCTTCATCAGCTAGGCCATGGAAGGTTGCGGAATTTTGGAGCATTTAAATCAAATGCGGCCAAAGTTCGAAGTTGTTGGCATCGACATTCGGTGCATTGATGGCGGCTCCGAGATTACCTACCGTGGGTCGTAGGTAATCCATCAATGTACGCTGATCCGCCATTGGAAGTTGGTCCCCCGAAGCTTTCTCTTGATTTTTAGCTTTTAGTCTCTTTCTTAGAAAGAGCTCGGGTTCGTCTAGAGGCTCTTTTATGTCTTTATTGGAACTGGAGCTCATGCACTGCGTATAAAGTTCAGGTGCTACGACTAGGTTCCAGGTCCTGCGATGAAAACAAAAAGAACGTTGGTCAGAAGTCTCACCATGGCCCCGTGGTCATGGTTACAGTGGTTGTTTTCTGGATCCCAGTTACTGGGGAGTTCAGCACGGCCCCGTGGTGCACCGCCATGGCCCCATGGTCACTCTTCTGTAACTCAGAAAATAAAAACTGCCAGTAAGTTTGCTGGACACGGCCTCGTGTCCGACCAGGCACGGCCCGTGCTAAAGTCTGTAGAAAGTGAAAAATTAAGAAAAACCCTAAAAAATAGAAAAATAAGAAAAAATAATTAGGCCATTGATTCCTAACTTTCTTAAAATCCTTGTGTCCCTGGCAACGGCGCCAAAAACTTGGTGTGTGCGAAGCGTGATATGATTTTATTGATATTTTAAGCCCATTTTTCACAATAGTCAAGTTTTAAATTTATAAAACACGATATTCTACTAACACTAAACACACACTTGGGCAAGTGCACCTATCGTGAGCGTAGTATAGCGTTGGTAAGATACCGAGGTCGTCTAAGGACACAAGAGCTTTTAGTACCGATTTATCCTCAACGTCTAATCAATCTAAATTTTTTTTTGAGAAAAGGTTTAAAACATGAAAAATAAAAACTAAAAAATGCAGAATTAAAAATAAAATAAAAACAAATAGACAGATGAATCACTTGGATCCGACTCGCCTTTTATGTATCCTTTGATGATTTTTGCACTTTTGGACTTTTTAAGAGATTATCTTAGTTATAGTAGTAGGCCCCTCTTTTGAAGGTGACGTTACCCTCTACTCAGTGGTTTGAGTCAGCAAGGATACAATCCTAAAGGGTCGGAATATTGAAAGATAATTAATTAAGTTATTAATGCCAAAAGTGGTAGGCCCTTCTTTTGAAGGTGACGTTACCCTCGGCTAAGTGGTTTAAGTCAGTAGGGATACAATCCCAAGTAGCCGATTTAATGTATTAATAGTAGTTTACATATGAGGGGTTCAAGCCATTCGCACCCCCGCCATCCAATACCAGTGGGTATTGAAGGAGGTCCTAGTAAGCTTGAACCAGGTCCTTGCAAGATCTATACACTGAACAAGGCAAGAACCTTATTAAACCATTCCCTTAACCCCCGACCAGGTAGCCAACATGCCTCTATATAGACCGTAGAGACATGAATGGTGTAAATCTTTTACTTTATATAAACAGTAAAGTAACGCCAAGACACCACGGACAAATGATAAAGAAAATTCACCTTCAACATAAGAAATTAGTTATTAAAGTCATTAATCCAAAACCAAATAAAAAGTGCCGAAAGATTAAAAACAAAAGTAATACATAAAAGACTTGTCTTCGCCAAGTGATGTAAGAGACTTAGCCAAACATGGCCTTTGATTGGCAAGAACTCTTGCGATCAATCTTGGATCCCGAGACTACTATACACTCTAAAGATGGAAGATGCAAGATGGTGGTGGGTGTTGGTGGTGTAGTGGTGGTGGAGTGGTGGCAAAGTGGGAGAGTAGTGGTTTACCAAGGGATGCCTTTGAAGTGAACCAAGCACCTCTATTTATAGCCTGCACAGAGCCCTGGCCACGGCCCCGTGTCCAGTGGGCACGCCCCCGTGGCCAGCCTTTTCTCTTCCTTCATTAAATGCAGTTGTCAGCAGAGGGTCCCACACGGCCCCGTGGTCAGAATCGTATATGTATTATTAAGATTTTGCAAGATTCTGAGTATCTTAGCGTTGACCACGCCCCGTTTTGAGCTGGGCACACCCCCGTGGTGGGCGTGGAAGCTTCTACAACTTTGTCTTTTCTGCAGGCATCTGACCACGCCCCCGTGTCCAGTGGGCATGACCCCGTGGTCAGTCTTCTGTTGACTTGTTTTTGCTTTGGGGATGCTGCCGAGGGGTCGGGCATGTCACATTTATTCCTTTTCTTTGTATTTATGTTGGTTTTGGTTGTATATTTGTTCCTTTTGCTCATTTAAGCTAATTTGGTTCTGTAAATTCAAAAGGAAGACAAAAGCACACTTTTTCCAACATTAGTACTAAAAAAGGGTTAGTTTTATGCCTCATTTGATGTAATTTATATGTTACATTTTGCACACATCAGTTATGCATGTGGCACGTAATGCATAAAGTTTCCCTGAAGGTTGATTTTCTTATTTTTATGTTTGGCATTTTATGATATACGGCGTTGTAAAATATATGACGTTTTGTACTTCGTTACTGTTTTTCATGTAAGTTTGATTGTGTCTAATATATATGTTTTTTGCATGACGTTTTCGTGTTATACATAGGTTGGTGTTAGTCTATGCAATTCCACCAATTTCAAAGAACGTATTTGTGGTGTTGTGTGGACGGATATTCTTACACCCGAAGAGTTTGAATCGGGATGGGAAGAGGTTATCGGAGAGTTCAATTAAGAAGATAATGACTGGCTCTCTGATATTTTTGAACTCGGGGAATCTTTGATCACTGCATACTATAGAATGGAGGAGTTGTCGGGCCTTATGTGAACGACGTCGAGGTCAGAGAGTGAGAACCATGTTTTGGTCAAGTGTGTAATTCAAAAGCTACTCTTGTTGACTCATTACGAAACTGCAATAGAAGCACAACGTCACACGCACCGGAAAAATGATCATGAATCTCGATACAAACGCCCCTAGTTGAAAAGTAATTACCAAGTGTTGGAGGGCCAAGTTGCAGACATATACACAAAAAATATTTTTTGTGACGTTCAAACTGAGCTAATCGAAATTGTGGATTGCATAAATCAACATTACGAAGATCAGCCCGATGGGTTTGTTGAGTTTTACATAAATGATTTCCAGTAGCCTTGTACATCCTTATTCGAGGTAAACAATGGCGTTTTTGGTTTTTTTTTATTTGGAGTTTTCTTAATATGGCGTTTATCATATTTTTAAACATTTAATTTGTTTTTTCTATGCAGTTTTGTGTTTGTTTGTTTGATGGTCTTTTTTATACAAACGTTCTCTGGATGGCGTTTATACAGACATTGTTTTTTGGCATTTTTCAGGTAATGTACCTTAAGTCAGATTGCACCTGTAGTTGCTCATGCAGGTGTTTTGAGCAGTTTGATTTGCTATGTAGACAAATATTTTATGTTTTGAGAAGTTTGGATATTAGGGAATTTCCAAAACAATACATATAGGCTTCCCTAAATTGCTCTTCCGAATACTCAATGAGTCGTGAATATATGACCGAGCTTGATCCCGATGTGAAAAGTATGATGCGAGAAATTATTTTTGCAGCAGAGTATACTTTGAACCATTTATCTGGTAATAAGGAGGAGCTATCCTTATACAAGGATCATGTTCAATCTTATATGAAGAAGGTTCAAGATATGCAGATTGTTGCTCCTCCTCATAGTACTAGGGATAGATTTGCGGAGATAACCGGTCAATATAAAAACGACAAGAATCCGATAAGAGTCCCTGTTGGGTATAAGTCGAAAGGTTCTGGATCTCGGAAGCGCCTGAAATTCAAACAGGAGGTAGCAATTGAAAAAACAAAAACAAAAACAAAATCGAAACCCGATGCCAAAGAAAGACTGTGTCAGAATTGTAAAGCTTACGGACACTACGTATCGACATGCAAAAAGGCGTAATTAAAAGAAAATTGACACGGTCTTCGAGAGCAAGCGAAGAGTAGTTTGGCATTTTTTTTATTTTTTATTTTTCTAGAATACATAAACATTGGAATTTGGCGTTTTACATTTCTTATATAGCATTTTTTTTATTTTTTCCCCATCTTTTTTCTACTTCTTGTGCATAACATGTGATTTGGAAGTTACATAACAAACAATATAAGATCGGACACACACATAAACGCCAAAAAAAAAGAATACCTTTTACTAAATAAAAATACCTTAAACCTCTAATTTGGTGATGATAAACTCAATAATATTTTGCTGAATGAGATGGACAACATTGTTAATCCTCAGTTAAGAATGTTGTCCAACAATGTTGTCGACCCCATTCAGTGAAACTATATTGAGAACAAATCTGAATCTCCAAGAAATGACGTTTGCAATTTGTGGTTTTTGAATGTTTTGCCGTGTATAAATTGAATGGTATTTAGTAAAATATTGTGACAACCCTCACCAAACCAGGTATCCGTACGACTTAATTAATAATTAATTACTGCTTAATTACTGTGCTTGTTTGAAATTGCTGATGAACTGCTACTTGATTTCTGATACATGCATATACCTGCATCATACTTTACTTACCGTCACTACATTATTTACATGCTGAACCTTAGTGACAAACATGATGCACAAAAAGCACAGTAGCACAATGAACGGATAACCTATTGAACATGTTGATAAAGCCAGCATCAGGCAGACACTGCCTCTAAGGCCTGTATGAGCCAGAAATATTTTACTACACTAGTGGTGAGTGTAGGGATACAAGGGTTGTAGAACTGCGTCTCTAGGAATAAGTTACAATGACCGGATGTGCCTAAAACGTGCTCTAAGCACAAGAATTCAGCACTTTAATAAACAATTCAGCTTTTAGCTAACTAATAAAGTGCCAAAACATGAGGAAAATATTCCCGACACTTTGGAAGAATAAGTTGTGTCACTAAAAATAATTATAACGACACTTTAAAGCTTTGTTAAGCACTTTAACGGATCTCTATCCAACCGAACAACCGGACTATACCCGGAACAGGAAAATATTGTTAATAACATTATTTATCCTTTTCTGAGCCAGTTAGGGTCCCTGAATACCCTAACACCCGCTTTAACGCATAACACACTAGTAACCGGGTTAATCCCTAAACTAATTAAACTAACCAAACTACATGCTAACTAAATGGTTGATTTGGAACCGGATACCCCCCCCCTAACCAAACCGTCCCCAAGAGGGGGGACACCCTTTGTCCTTCTTGTAATTATTTTATTAAACTTGTCCCATATCTACTAAACACAAGAACTCTTGGGTAATGATCATATGTATTGCCTATAAGTTCTAACCTAAACACCACATATCATTCTTACCCACAACTCACAACACTTGAACATTCCATCTCTCTCTCTCAAAGGCTTCGGCCGAACACCCCTCTACCATCCATCAAATTTTCGAGTTTAGTTCAAGCCATTCCAAGATCATTCAAGTGTTAAGGATCACCTACAAGGAAGCTCGGTGCAATCGGAAGGCGAAGGACCTCACTCTATTGCTTTTATCCACTCATTTTGTGTCTAGATTCTTCCCTAGCCTCGAGCTAGTAGTAAGTTGCTATAATCACCCTCTCGAACTATTTTAAAGTGGTTAAAATGATATGTAACGGTTAAAAGTCGCAAACATACAAGATGAAGCATAAAAGTCTACTAAAAACACTAAAAGTGATGGTTAAAAGCTCATATGTTGTGTAAATCTTGTAGTAATTGATTTGTGTGATTATTTGGACTCGATCTATGTTGTGGTAGCTCGGATCGTCATTTAACCCGGGTTGGTCATGATCATGGATCATGACATAAGGTTGTTTTGGAAGTAACAAGGGTTAAAGGATGAAACTCTACCACACACGAATCATGAACTTGTGTAAAAGCGATTTTGCTTAAGAAATAGTGTTTAAAACTAGTAGATCTACGTATCTACAAGCGGTATTTTCAAAGAACCAAGTATCAAAGTAATCATGTTTTCTAAAGACGGATCTTACACTGACACGAATGATTTTTAGAACACACAAGTGTGTAAACACTTGTGTAGCACACACTTTCGACAAAATAACCATTTTTGTAAAAGATGACGAGAAGTTGTAAAGATGGAATTTCCTTAAAAACGAGGTTTTTACGAAACCGGATTGATTTATATAAAGATCCACTAAAAGTAATGGAATTTGCTTTATGTTCTTGGATAAAACGCAAGTTCATGTAATTTATGCGATATACATATTTATTTACTAGTTTGTTGTTTGGACATTGTTTTGACCGAATGAAAAGAATGTTGGTTTGATTTATAAAAGAAAATGATACGCTTGAAAGGGTGGCCACCTCCAGTTACAGAGGAAACTCTGGCGAAATTTTTCTAAAAACCTAACACTTTGAATTAATTTCACTATAAGTGTTAGAAATAATTTTCGACTTGTTTTCAAATTATAAATTTCGCCACGACTTTATTTACAAAACATCGGAGGTGGGATTTCACAAAATAAAACTTGGTAAATATATATTTAGTATATATTTTTCATAAAGTCACTTGATGTGTGTTTATGATTATTTTGTGAAAATACTAGTATTATTTTTAGGGTAAAAATAATACTATCGAATGTTAACGAATCCAAAATAATACGAACGCCTCTACGATAAATATATAAGTTACACCGGTAATTATTATTACCACTCGATCATTAAAACGTAACTTACGCATTTTAAGAAATATTTATGAACGCGTAATTTTGACAAAGTATTATTTTGAGAAAATCATATGAGTTAAAATATAATATTTTTGAGAAGAATATTTATATTTTGGAGTTAGAAATAAAATATATTTTAAGTGAGACTTAACAATATATTTCGACATTATATGAATACACATGTATTAAATCCCCCATCCTTGGGAAGGAAAATGATTACCAAGTATACAGAATATAAACACGAAATAGTTGTCTAACTATTTCCCAAAAACTTAAACCTTAAAGCTAAGGCACGGCCGTCCGTCTAATAGAGTTAGTACGTGTAGGTCATCACACAGCTGCTTGATTTGGAGGTATACCTGGTAGCAGTGGCGAAGCTTGAAAAAAAAGTTCGGGGGGTCGGAAGGCAACGGACCTAAAAAAAATTTCTATCGCGTAGTTTTGAGGTGTATGTTCGGGTCGGACGTCGGTGATTTGATTTGGGTCGGCTCGGGTCGGGTCAAACATTAATATCAAATAAAAAACGTTCTCAAAAATTAAAAAAGAAGTTATCATTTATTTTTCCCCATAGCATAATCTAATAACAAAACAAGTTAACAAATCACCCTAAATTTCAAACTCTAATTTCTATCTAAATCAAATCACAAAAAGATTAAACAAATAAAACTAGACATAGTGACAGAAAGATTCAACAAGTTTAGGGCAAAAATTCGGACCAATTTCACCCGTAACTTAGATCATGTGAGTGGGTAGGCGGGAACTGGAGGCCATTAATCCTCATTGTAGGACTGAGGGACGTAAGCGGTAGATCTATCTGGATGTAGCGAGCCCAGCCCCAGGCCCAGCAGAACGGACCTCGGGGTGACTTTGTGCCCAACGCAAAATCCGCTAGGTTTGAGTCTTCCTACTTGCACTTCACACATATCAATGGCCTTGCAAACCATTGGTGATCTCTTTTTCCTTATTTGCTACATACCAGGATTTTTATACTTACAAAGGTTTATTTACTCACTTACACATGAACTCGCTCAACATTATTGTTGATTTTTCAACTTACATGTATTTCAGGGAATTAAAGGATCTGGCGCGGTATGACACGTTTTCCCGCTGCACTAGTTACGAGGTCATCCGGGTTTGGGGAATGTGACTCTTTCCTGGACAAGTCACAGTCCTTAAACTGTGTTTATGTCATGTTGATGCTTGTGTTTGTTGAACAATGTCGTTAGGATGTGTTTCCGTTGAGACAATGTTATTGTATTTGGTTTTTAAAACTTAATCTAATGGATGATCTTGCATGGTTTTATTTCATATAGCTTTGTTATGGTTAAGCTATGGTATTAAGAAGTCACACCAAATTAACCACGCTTCCGCAAAGCCAGGGTGTGACAGCTTGGTATCAGAGCTCTGATCATAGCGAACTAGGATTCCTTCTCGAGTCTAGACTATGATCACTAGGGCTCTCACGAAAACATTTTTACTGCATACCATTTAAGTCCAGATCTAAAACTTTTTACAAACAAATGTTGAGCACATTTTATTTATTGTTGTTAGGCTCAGTCTTGGAGGCTGAGGCTCGGTCTTGGAGGCCGAGGCTCGATCTAAGAGATCGAGGTAGTTGGCTAGTGGAACTAGGAGAGTTGGCTAGTGGGACTAGGAGAATAGGCTAGTGGGACTAGGAAGAGCAGTCTAAGAGGCTGGGAGAATTTGGCTAGTGGGACTAGGAAGAGCAGTCTGAGAGGCTGGGAGGCTAGTGGGACTAGGAGAATTATTTGAATGCTTACTTGGTGACTTATGTGATTATTTGATTGTATGATTGACTGTTTGTGCATGTTTGTGTTTATGTTACAGACACCATGGACACCTCTGGCACAGGTGACTCAGACACCACAGGACCTAGACCTATAGTATCAGATGACCTAGAGCCTTCAGAGCACGAGGTCCACACATCCGACGTTACTAGCACAGACGAGGATGACTTTCAGCCCTTTGCTTTACCTGATGGTGCTGATGAGCTCGCTGATGGCCCTTTTGCCGGGGACCTACCACTTGTAGAGATCCCTGCTCCCATACCGCTTGCTTCATATCCTGCTTACGATTTGCTTCTCGACGCCGACGATGATGGCGACGTCGATCTGTTTGATGACGAGCCCTTAGAGGAGGATGTTCAGGGATCTGTACGATTTGCTTCTTGCTGCTGGTGATCTCTTGATGATCGCAGATGCTCCCGCCGAGGAGTCACCTGCTCACTCTCCGGTCCCAGACTCTTTCGAGTCTGTGGCCTCCGCACCTTCACACACCCAGAGTGCGCAGCACTTCTCACATGGATCAGATCCCGACCAGGCATCCTCTGTTGCCCCTATTCCTAGTTTTACTTTCGACCACGATGATGTGGAGGATTTCGATCTTGTCTTTCCCCCAGGATTTAACCCAGATCAGGATATAGAGTTTATACCCATGGATCAGCCTATGGAGGATCCAGTCGACCCAGTAGACCCAGTTGACCCCATCGACCCTGAGTTTGATTTTGAGATGGCCTTCGATGATCCCGAGCATCCACTGGACCCTGCTCCTGACCCAGTGCTTGAGCATGACCCAGTTCATGCTGACGCACCTATTATTGAGCTTGTCATTGCTGACCCACCTATTGATGATCATCCTATAGATGCTCCGTTGTTGGAGGGTGATCATGTCATTGCTGCTGATCATGTTGATCCCCCACTTATTGCTGATGCACCAGTTGACCCTCTTGTTCCACCTCACCATGATCCTATGCCAGTTCAGTTTGATCGTGCACTTTTTGTGGCACAGATGGACCCACAAGATGAGCACGCCCAGCATGGGTGGATTCCTGCTGATGACGAGGTACCACCTATTCCCCCTCAGATCACTGATACCCGTCACATTGATACCTCCTTTTCATTTCCTCAGTTTACACCTCCAGCACGACCTGGAGAGGGTTCTTCGGCCCATCCCTTTGGGCATGTGCCGACGTCTGTTCCCGTTATGCCACAGTTTTCACCTGTTTTACCTCCTGTACCACCGTTCTTTGTGCCACCTTTCGATCCAGCCAGCGAGCCGTTTCTCTGGACGTCACCGTCTGTTATGCCACTGACCGACCCCTACCATCCTTTCCATATGGGGTATACTATTGAGGACGTTTTGATATCGATTGTTGTCCAGCAGGAGGCACTCACACGGCGCATCCAGGAGCTTGAGAGAGCTCAGCCGCCGCCGTGCCAGTGTCAGGGTCAGACCCACCCTGTTTCTTCGCAGCACTCTCGACCATTGTTACCTGACTATTCTGCACGCCTTTTGGCACTTGAGCAGCAGGTTGCTTCTTGGTTGCGTACCCAGAGAGCCATGGAGGAGGACTGGCTCCAGTTGCGTCGTTTGTTCTACACTCACTTTCCCCCTCAACCACCGCCATCCGTGTAGAGCTCTTCAGTACCGTATGGGTAGACGCTGGTGAGAAGACGGTGAATGCTTTTGACTGCACAACATTTTTGGAGACTACATTATGATTCTGACTTTTGTTGACATGTATTTGATGTACTTGTACGCTTACTATGTGGTCTCGATATATGGCAATCGCAGTATTCTCATCATATTTGATGCTTGATTTGGTTATTTATATTCTATGGCATGGGATGTTGTGTGATTGATATGATTATAACATGAGATGTTATGTACTATTACTATCATAATAAGGCGTATGTATTATAACATGGGATCTTTATTATAGCCTGACCAACGTAAACACATCTTTTAGAAGATGCCGCCGAAACGTCCAACGCCGATGCCGACCAATGAGGCAGAACTCCAGCAAGTCATCGCTGCTGCCATCGCACAATACGCCGCCTCGCAAGGAGGACCCAGCGGAAGCAGCTCAAACAACAATAGCAACAACAATCCACCTCATGGTAATACTGAGTCATTTAGACATACCATGACCTAATTGGATATCTATAGCAAAGATGCTAATGTCGTTCACGTGTTACAATGTGTGTGCAGGGTGCACCTACAAGCAGTTTCTAGACTGCAAACTGGTCAACTTTGATGGCACAGGAGGTGATGTCGCCTTTGTTCGTTGGGCTGAGAAAACTGAATCTGTTCTTCGCATGAGCAAAAGTGCACCAGACCAGCAAGTCACCTACATTTCTGGGCTATTTTTGGATGGAGCCCTATCTTGGTGGAACTTGCAAGTACAGACACTTGGTGAAGCTGCTGCCTACGCGCTAACCTGGACCGAACTGAAGGAACTTATGCGCAAAAAGTACTGCTCTCGCGCGGAAATCCAAAGATTGGAAACTGAGTTCTGGCACTTGAAAATGGAAGGTCCAAAGATCGCAGAATACGTTCAAAGGTTCCATGACTTATCGCATGTGGTACCCTACATGGTCACTCCGGAGTTCAAGCGGATTGAACGTTTCATTTGGGGGTTAGCTCCTCAAATCATAAGCATGGTGACCTCATCCAAGCCTGCGACAATTACTGAGGCAATCGATTTGAGCGTGGCTCTCACTGAGGAGGCTATTCGCCTGAACAAGTTCGACGATACTGAGCCTAAGAAGAAAGAGACTCACGTCGAGTCATCAGGAGGTAACAAACGGAAGTTCTCGAACTTCAAACAAGGCACTAGTGGGGTTGTTAAGAAAGGAGAGCCAAACGCGCCAGCTCAGGTTACAGCTGGTAGTGGGAAGAAAGGAAAGGGATATATGGGCACCCAACCCAAGTGCAACACCTGCCAACGTCACCATTATGGCTGATGCGGGCCAAAAGTATGTGAAGCTTGTGGAAAGACTGGTCACTTGAAGGATTCTTGTTGGGCTAGTGCTTGCCGGGGAGGCCAAGGAGGATTTGGGAATAAAAATAATAATCGTGGCGGTATTGGGAATCGCCCACAGGGGAACAATGGAGGAAACGGGAATCGAGGCAACAATGCGAATCAAGCTGGTAATGCGAACCAAAACAACAACCAAGCTGGAAATGGAGGTGGAAACGAACAAAGACTTGGATGCTTTAACTGTGGTGATATTGGGCATTTTAAGAGGAACTGCCCAGAGTTGAACCAAGCCCGTGGAAGAGTGTTCCATATCGAAGCGAGGGAAGCGCGCCAGGATCCCAATGTTGTCACTGGTACGTTCCCTGTAAACCAACGCTATGCATCCGTTTTATTTGATACTGGCGCCGATTATATCTTCGTGTCGTTAGAGTTTAAGAATGTGCTTGGTTTAGCCGCTAGTAAATTAGATATTTCGTACTCAATCTAATTGGCTAATGGGAAGTTAGTAGAAGCCAATGAAGTTATCAGAGGTTGTGTGATCGAATTGGGAGAGCGTGAGTTTGCTTTGGATCTACTACCAGTCCAGTTGGGAAGCTTCGACGTGGTGGTAGGAATGGATTGGTTATCAGGCAACAAGGCTGAAATAGTTTGTCACGAAAAGGTCGTTCGTATCCCAACCGAAGATGGCGAAACAATTGTGGTTCACGGGGAGAAGCGTGATACGCCGTTAAGAATTATCAGCTGCCTGAAAGCGCGAAAGTGTTTGCAGAAGGGATGTGTTGCTTTCCTGGCACACATTGTGGATAAGAAGGCTGCTGAGCCGAAAATAGAAGACATCCCTGTCGTGAGGGAATATCCAGAAGTCTTCCCAGAGGACTTACCTGGACTGCCACCTCAGAGACAAGTAGAGTTCCGCATTGACTTAGTTCCAGGCGCCGCGCCTGTGGCTAAGGCACCTTATAGACTTGGTCCGTCTGAGATGCAGGAACTGTCGACACAACTTCAAGAGTTGTTAGACAAGGGATTTATCCGACCAAGCTTCTCACCTTGGGGAGCTCCAGTTTTGTTTGTCAAGAAGAAGGACGGTAGTTTTCGTATGTGTGTTGACTACCGGGAGTTGAACAAGCTGACGATCAAGAATAGATACCCTCTGCCAAGGATTGATGATCTGTTTGACCAACTGCAAGGCTCAAGCTTTTACTCAAAGATCGACTTGCGATCTGGATACCATCAGTTAAGGATACAAGAGGAGAGTATCCCGAAGACAGCCTTCAGAACTCGTTATGGACAATACGAGTTCCTTGTTATGCCGTTTGGTTTGACAAACGCACCTGCAGTCTTTATGGACTTGATGAATAGAGTTTGCAAGCCGTACTTGGACAAGTTCGTGATTGTGTTTATCGAAGACATCTTGATCTATTCAAAAACAAAGGCTGAGCACGAACAACATCTAAGAACTATTTTGGAGTTGCTGAAGAAAGAACAGCTGTATGCCAAACTCTCTAAGTGCGAATTTTGGCTACGTGAAGTCCAATTTCTTGGACATGTGGTAAATGGAGACGGAATCCATGTGGATCCAACCAAGATCGAAGCGATCAAGAATTGGGAAACGCCAAAGACGCCAACCGAGATTCGACAATTCTTGGGTTTGGCTGGCTACTATCGAAGGTTCATTGAGGATTTCTCAAAGATCGCTCAACCATTGACGCTCCTCACGCAGAAAGATAAGAAGTTTGATTGGGAAATCAAACAGGAAGAAGCGTTCCAGATATTGAAGGATAAGCTCTGCAATGCGCCAATCTTAGCACTACCAGAAGGTACAGATGATTTCGTGGTATACTGTGACGCCTCACGTCAAGGATTGGGTTGCGTGTTCATGCAACGCCAGAAGGTTATTGCTTACGCATCGCGTCAATTGAAAGTGCACGAAAAGAACTATACCACACATGATTTGGAACTTGGCGCAGTGGTTTTCGCATTAAAGATCTGGAGACACTACCTTTATGGTACAAAGTGTACAATCTTTACAGATCACAAGAGCCTACAACACATATTCAATCAGAAGGAGCTGAATATGAGGCAGAGACGATGGGTTGAGTTGCTGAACGATTACGACTGCGAGATAGAGTATCATCCAGGGAAGGCGAATGTGGTCGCCGATGCCCTAAGTCGAAAGGAGAGGATCAAGCCCATAAGGGTTAGGGCTTTAGAAATGATTATCCGAACCGATCTTTCCTTGCGCATTCGTGCCGCGCAGAAAGAAGCTCTCAAGGAAGGAAACCTTGAAGAAGAATATCTCCGTGGGATGGAGAAGCTTTTGGTACCAAACGAGGAAGGAACGTTATGTTTTGAGAAAAGGATTTGGGTTCCTCTGTTTGGTGGTTTAAGGAAAGTTATTTTTGATGAAGCTCACAAGTGGCGGTACTCTATCCACCCTGGAGCGGATAAGATGTACCAAGATCTCAAGGATTACTATTGGTGGCCTAGGATGAAAGGCGATGTTGCTGTTTATGTGAGCAAATGTTTAACATGCGCTAAGGTTAAAGCCGAATATCAGAAGCCTTCAGGACTTCTGCAACAACCCAAGATTCCCAAGTGGAAATGGGAACAAATCTCCATGGATTTTATTACAAAGTTGCCAAGAACGCCAAGAGTCCATGACACTATTTGGGTAGTAGTGGACCGATTAACGAAGTCAGCACACTTCTTACCTATCAGAGAGATGGATAATACGAGCAAGTTGGCTGAAATTTACATGAGAGAGATCGTCGCACGTCATGGAGTGCCTCTCTCGATCATTTCCGATAGAGACGGAAGGTTCATATCAAGGATTTGGCAATCCTTCCAAGAAGCTTTTGGCTCGCAATTGAATATGAGCACCGCATTTCACACGCAGACCGACGGGCAAAGCGAGCGGACGATACAGACTTTGGAAGACATGCTGAGAGCGTGTGTTATGGATTTGGGCGGTAGCTGGGATAAGCATTTGCCTTTGGTCGAATTTTCATACAACAACAGCTACCACACCAGTATTGGCGCCGCGCCATTCGAAGCTCTTTACGGACGCAAGTGTCGGTCACCCCTATGTTGGGCTGACGCAGGTGATAGACAGCTTGTTGGTCCCGAAATCATCCAAGAGACGACAGACAAGATTGCGCAGATCCGAAAACGCATCGAAGCAGCTCGTGAAAGACAGAAAGCCTATGCAGATCCAAACTGGAAACACTTGGAATTCCAAGTTGGAGAAATGGTTTTATTGAAAGTTTCACCCTGGAAGGGTGTGGCACGCTTCGGAAAGCATGGAAAATTAAATCCGCGCTACATTGGTCCTTTCAGAATTTTGGAAAGAATAGGACTAGTAGCATACAAGTTGGACTTACCTGCTGAACTCCATTCAGTTCACGATACATTTCATGTATCCAACCTAAAGAAAAGTCCAACTCAAGATACCATTACCATTCCCATCGACGAGATTCATGTTGACGACACGCTCCATTTCGTTGAAGAACCAGTTGAGGTTACGGATTGGAAAGTAAACAAGACCCGCCGGAGTAGTGTCAAGCTCGTCAAAGTTCGTTGGAATGCCAGACATGGTCCTGAATACACCTGGGAGCGTGAGGACCGGATGAAAGAGAAATACCCCCACCTATTTCCTAAGAACCCTGCATCTACAAGCAGAACTTAAAATTTCGGGACGAAAATTTTCTAACGGGGGGAGAATGTGACAACCCTCACCAAACCAGGTATCCGTACGACTTAATTAATAATTAATTACTGCTTAATTACTGTGCTTGTTTGAAATTGCTGATGAACTGCTACTTGATTTCTGATACATGCATATACCTGCATCATACTTTACTTACCGTCACTACATTATTTACATGCTGAACCTTAGTGACAAACATGATGCACAAAAAGCACAGTAGCACAATGAACGGATAACCTATTGAACATGCTGATAAAGCCAGCATCAGGCAGACACTGCCTCTAAGGCCTGTATGAGCCAGAAATATTTTACTACACTAGTGGTGAGTGTAGGGATACAAGGGTTGTAGAACTGCGTCTCTAGGAATAAGTTACAATGACCGGATGTGCCTAAAACGTGCTCTAAGCACAAGAATTCAGCACTTTAATAAACAATTCAGCTTTTAGCTAACTAATAAAGTGCCAAAACATGAGGAAAATATTCCCGACACTTTGGAAGAATAAGTTGTGTCACTAAAAATAATTATAACGACACTTTAAAGCTTTGTTAAGCACTTTAACGGATCTCTATCCAACCGAACAACCGGACTATACCCGGAACAGGAAAATATTGTTAATAACATTATTTATCCTTTTCTGAGCCAGTTAGGGTCCCTGAATACCCTAACACCCGCTTTAACGCATAACACACTAGTAACCGGGTTAATCCCTAAACTAATTAAACTAACCAAACTACATGCTAACTAAATGGTTGATTTGGGTCCGGATACCCCCCCCCCCCCTAACCAAACCGTCCCCAAGAGGGGGGACACCCTTTGTCCTTCTTGTAATTATTTTATTAAACTTGTCCCATATCTACTAAACACAAGAACTCTTGGGTAATGATCATATGTATTGCCTATAAGTTCTAACCTAAACACCACATATCATTCTTACCCACAACTCACAACACTTGAACACTCCCTCTCTCTCTCTCAAAGGCTTCGGCCGAACACCCCTCTACCATCCATCAAATTTTCGAGTTTAGTTCAAGCCATTCCAAGATCATTCAAGTGTTAAGGATCACCTACAAGGAAGCTCGGTGCAATCGGAAGGCGAAGGACCTCACTCTATTGCTTTTATCCACTCATTTTGCGTCTAGATTCTTCCCTAGCCTCGAGCTAGTAGTAAGTTGCTATAATCACCCTCTCGAACTATTTTAAAGTGGTTAAAATGATATGTAACGGTTAAAAGTCGCAAACATACAAGATGAAGCATAAAATTCTACTAAAAACACTAAAAGTGATGGTTAAAAGCTCATATTGTCACACCCCGCTTTCCACGTGTCACCGGTGGGCCCGGTGGGGGAGTATCGTGACGTGGTTGGCAACGTAATAGTCAAACATCACAATATAATAATGCACAGCGGAAGCAAATTTAAAATAAGATACAACCGAATTTATTTATTGTAAACAAAGTCACAATTATCCGGTGTTTATCCACAGAAGGATCGAATTAAAAACATTGTTTATGGTTCAACAGACTTCGGCATCTCTAAGTTTGCGAGACTTCTAATGATGCTTAGGAGAATCCCAGCCTATTTCGCCTAGTACCTGCATTTAATCTTTTTGGGAAAATACGTCAGTTTACACTGGTAAATACATTCAACTGACTCATTTTATAAAATGATTGAAAATTGATTTGGATGCACATGGCATAAACATTTTTATTAACTTGGGAGAATTATTTAATATTATAATCTTGTGAACGATTTACATGTTACTTATGCGTTCAGTAGCCCGGAACGTGTTCCGGGTTAAAGATCAATAGACACACCACTTATGTGAGTTATACATGGGAGTACGCCTACACCCCGTGCTCAGGTCGTGGCTATCTCGTAAGATAATGCCGAGGATATCCGGGACATGGTCATTAACCCCCCCCCCAAAGGCTGTAAAGTAAACATATCTGTTTAAAACGAGCCGATCAAATTATTCAATTAACCACTAAGCGTGGAAGATTTGATGCTCGATCAAGCGGTACGCTATGTACCGTAACCCAAGCCCGTATAGGGAAAATAAGTTAAAAGTATTTACCTTGATGCAAAGTATAGTCACAATAATCAAATAGCAGGTAGCTTTTACTGTTTCTCCTAATCTGGAACGAAGGTTAAATATAACCTATTAGAATCCTAGCGGGTCTTTAATTATGCTTAAGCTTAGACCGGCTAGTTTCAAAGATACGGTTCGTACGCACTATTAAGCGAAGACCGGATAGAATGTGATTCAGACCCGACAAGTTTGAAGACTTGTTTAATATGGGTTTATTATTCACATTCTGGATTTTGAGATAAAACCGATAAGGTTTGACCCGTTTCGGCTAATTTATGTAAACTTGTTACATAAACCGAGCCGAACGCGTAATATGCGTAATGGGTATCCGTAACAGCCATATACAGGTTTCCTAAGTTAATATGCTCCAAATATGTTGTAACATCAGTAGGATGTCTTTCGTTATGCCCCGAACTAATTTAAACACAAACTATGCCCCGTAGGGGTAGTTTGGTCATTTTAAAGTTTGTAAAAGAGTTTAAATGTCTAACTGAGTTACAGGTCTGATGTAAACAGCAAACATACTCAATTTGATAAGTTTTAACAGTAGGCTAAAGCATGTATGTGAAATTTATCATTTTTAACCAAACTAGGTCCCGTGGGGGTATTTTGGTAATTTCACATAAGCCGACAAGCTCAAAACTGAAGTCTGAGTTCATCAACTTTTGCTTACTGTTAAAATATGATAATTTGCTTCTTATATCAGTAGGTATCAACCCGGGTATGTCCAATATGATTTTAGAACATACTATGCGTTAAAAATGCTAATTTAGGCGATTAAAGGCCATTACCGGGTTCGATACTTAAATCTGATATTTTTACATTTCCAGAAGGCTTAAAATAATTTATTTATCATAACCAATCAGTAGAAAAAGGTTTGGAGTCGTTTAGATGTGTAAAACTCATTTTATGGCCCGTAAGGGCAAAACCGACAATTTCCGAATTAAGCCTACGACTATGAGTTATGCTCAGCCTAAAATTAATTAAAAATCTTTACAATTCCCAAAATATTATATCACATCAGTGGGTAATTCGTTTGATACCAAAAAGCATGTTTAACTAGGCTATACGCTAATTACGCCCTTATGTTAACATAAAGCATTAGTTTAGCGATAACGAGCATAACTCTTAATCTATAAGTCAAACTGATGTCAAACTTTGCATGCAAGTCTATATATCAATATTCAAGGTTTCTACACTTTTATATTTTCATAAATCATGATTTAAGGTAATAAGGGCATAACGGTCCAAGTATGAGCATTTAACGGAAACTTGCATATAAATTGGATAACTAGTGAACCAAGGTGTATGATCACAGAGGGTTGTTCTAACATGTATCCTAATCCAATTTAAGCTCTGTGGAATTTCTAAAATATGCCCAAACGGGTCAGAACTGAAAGTCAACCGAAAAGTCAAACTATGTGACTTTCGGTTCCGAACCGGGTCTAAACAGGAAATAGTCGGGTTGAACATGTTGGGACATGTTCTTACACTTATTTATAAGTTATAACAATGTTCAAACAGGTTACAAATGTTCTAGATAGCTAATTATGCATAAATGACAATTTAAGCAATATGTTGACTTTTTAAGTAAAGCTTTGACCCGACATTTGACCTGTTTAGGATGGTGATCAGGGGAAACCCTTTTGGGGTTTTATTACCCACATAAATACCATTCTAAAACTACTTTTAATTCGAGATAAGACTGAGTCATTAGTGACTAATCTCAAAGTCAAACCGTAATTACGACGGTTTGACTTTTAGCTAATTAACTAAGCTAAACACAACCAAATAAGAACTAGAAGACTTACAATAGTCCAATGCACGAATTATGATCAGAAGGGAGAGTTCCTTAGCTCCAGGAATGCTCCAATGATCAGTTGCAAGTGTGGGAATGAATGTTGCAACATCTTGTGCTTTATATAGTGAAGAACTCACCATGATTGGTTGACAACTCACTCTAGGATTAACCACAACCATCCAACACTTGTCCTAGTGTTCTTAGGATAGTTAGGGGTCTTTAAATAATGTTAAAAACCGGCTTAAAGGGTTAAAATCGCGAAAGACAGGCAACATCCCGTTTTTCTGGTGCTGGGCATGCCCTGCGCATCGTAGGGACATCAGGCCTACGATGCATATGGCCTCTTCAGGGGCTGTTTGCTTGTTTCTTCATTTATCCGAAAAGGCAGCCCACTTGCACGACTTTGTGGCCTCTATTTGCAACTTAGGACCCTCACAAAGTGTATGTTCCTGTATGATACCCTACCATTTGTACTTGTTCCATTTGAATGCATTTACAAGACCCGAAAACATCGGTTTACCATTCAATTTCATCATGAGATCACATCATGCTTTTGCAAGTTCTTTATTGGCAATAATTTTCTGAATCTTGGCATGAAAGATGTGTAGTAATATTATATCGGGTCTTGGGATTTATAATTGAGGTCGTTCAGAGGTAACAATTTAACATGACGCCACTTTAATCCTACCGAAACATCTTTATTAAATCCGGGTTTTTCAACGCGTTTTGTCTTACATGACACGTGTCATTTTATTATTAAACCCGAAATTTTCGAGGTGTTACATCCTCACCCCCTTAAAATAAATCTCGACCCGAGATTTACTGAAACAGGTAAGGGTACTTTTCTTTCATCGTGGATTCAACCTCCCACGTGAAATCGGGACCTCTACGGGCATCCCATTTGACCTTAACAAAAGGTATATGCTTTCTCCGAAGCTTTCTTACCTGTCGATCTTCAATCGACACAGGTTTTTCCACGAATTTCAAGCTCTCGTCAATATGCACATCTGCATGCGGCATGACATGTGATTCGTCAGCGGAACATTTCTTTAGATTGCAGATGTGGAACACGTTGTGAATTCCACTGAGCTCTTCTGGTAAGTTCAACTTATAGGCAACTGACCCGACACGTTCGATAACCTCGAAAGGTCCTATGTATCTCGGGCTTAGTTTGCCTTTCTTACCAAACCGCATCACTCCTTTCCAGGGTGACACTTTAAGTAGGACTTTTTCACCCACTTCGAAGTGAAAATCCTTACGACTTGGATCCGCGTAACTCTTCTGCCTATCCCTGGCAGCTTGGAGATTTTTACGAATCTGGACAATCTTGTCCGTCGTTTCGAATACGATCTCTGGTCCTGATAACTGGACTTCTCCAACTTCCGCCCAACAAACTGGCGATCTACACTTTCTACCGTATAATGCCTCAAAAGGCGCAGCCTTTATGCTGGTATGGTAGCTATTGTTGTAGGAGAATTCGATCAATGGTAGGTTCTTATCCCAGCTACCTTCCAATTCGATCGCACATGCACGTAGCATGTCCTCCAACGTCTGAATAGTACGCTCACTCTGACCGTCAGTCTGAGGATGGTAAGCCATACTAAAGTTCAAACATGTGCCCAAAGATTGTTGGAAACTCTTCCAAAAATGTGACGTGTACCTAGTATCTCTATCAGAGATAATAGCTACAGGTATGCCGTGTAAGGCTACAATCTTATCAACGTATAACTGGGCTAACATATCGGAGCTATAAGTCTCCTTGATGGGTAAGAAATGAGCTGACTTAGTCAGTCGGTCAACTATAACCCATATCGTATCATTTCCTTTCCTTGTCTTGGGTAACTTGGTTATAAAATCCATAGTTACCATTTCCCACTTCCACGTAGGAAGTTCAGGCTGTTGTAGCAAACCTGACGGTTTCTGATGCTCGGCTTTGACTTGCGCACATGTCAAGCATTTTGCTACATGGGCGGCTACAGACTTTTTCAAGCCTATCCACCAATAATTTGCCTTTAAATCCTGGTACATCTTATCAGCTCCAGGATGAACGAAGTATTTGGAACTATGGGCTTCTTGGAGGATGACATCACGAAGTCCTCCAAAAATTGGAACCCATATTCGTCCGTTTAACCGTAAAATTCCGTCCTTGCTAAGAGTTAACTGCTCCTCAGTCACTCCTAACTTTTCATTAGGATAGTTAGCTTCTAACACAGCTTCCTTCTGTGCAGCTAACACCCTTTCTATCAAACTGTTCTTTATCTCCATACGCTTGGCGTTAATGCGAATGGGTTTAATCCTTTCCTTTCTGCTCAAGGCATCAGCGACTACATTCGCTTTGCCGGGATGGTATTTGATTTCACAATCATAATCATTCAAAGTTTCCATCCAACGGCGTTGCCTCATGTTTAATTCTTTCTGGTTAAACAGATGCTGGAGGCTCTTGTGATCAGAAAAGATCACAAACTTGATTCCATAAAGATAATGCCTCCACAGTTTTAGTGCGAACACAACGGCACCCAATTCCAAGTCATGGGTGGTGTAATTCTTTTCGTGCACCTTTAACTGTCGTGATGCATAGGCAATCACCTTGCCTTTCTGCATAAGCACACACCCCATGCCAGTGTGTGATGCATCACAATAAACTACAAATTCTTCAGCGCCTTCAGGTAAGGTAAGCACAGGAGCGTTGCTCAACTTTTGTCTCAAGATATCAAAGGATTCTTGCTGCTTAGGGCCCCAAACAAACTTAACCTTTTTCTTAGTTAAGGAGGTTAGGGGTGCAGCAATCCTTGAAAAATTCTCAATAAAACGCCTGTAATATCCTGCCAACCCCAGGAAGCTACGAATCTCCGTAGGCGTCTTTGGCTCATGCCAATTCATAACAGCTTCAACTTTAGCGGGATCCACTTGGATACCACGCTCACTGACCACGTGTCCAAGAAATTGGACTTCTCGTAGCCAAAATTCACACTTAGAGAATTTGGCGTAGAGCTTCTCCTGACGTAGAAGTTTGAGAATGCATCGAAGGTGCTTCTCGTGGTCAGCTTGATTCTTAGAATAAATAAGGATGTCATCGATGAAGACGATAACAAATTTATCTAAGTAAGGTTTGCAGACGCGATTCATGAGATCCATGAACGCGGCTGGTGCATTAGTGAGCCCAAAAGGCATCACTAGGAACTCATAGTGACCGTATCGAGTCCTAAATGCAGTCTTGTGAACGTCTTCATCTTTAACCTTCAACTGATGGTATCCCGACCTCAGATCAATCTTTGAGAAGTAACTTGCCCCTTGAAGCTGATCGAACAAATCGTCGATCCTGGGCAATGGATATCTATTCTTGATCGTGACTTTATTGAGCTCGCGATAGTCGATGCACAGACGCATCGACCCATCCTTCTTCTTGACAAACAGGATTGGCGCTCCCCAAGGAGATGAACTGGGTCGAATGAAACCCTTAGCCAGCAATTCATCTAGCTGCGTCCGCAACTCCTTCATTTCGGTGGGTGCCAATCTGTATGGTGCCCTAGCAACTGGTGCAGCTCCGGGAATGATATCGATCCTGAATTCGACTTGTCTATCTGGTGGTAGGCCAGGTAGATCTTCAGGAAATACTTCTGGGTATTCTGAGATGACCGGGATGTCTTCTAACTTCGGTTTAGGCTCATCAATAATCACATGTGCCATGTAGATGACACACCCCTTCTTCAAACACTTTGAAGCCTTGAGCATAGTCACGTGCTCAGGCAGTCCGTACTGGGTATCTCCCCGAATGGTAAGCGATTCACCAGCCGGAGTCTTTATTACCACCTGTTTCTGGTTACAGACTATTTGGGCCTGGTTATGAGATAACCAGTCCATACCCAGAACTATGTCAAAACCAGCTAATTTAAACGGAAGTAGAGACAGAGGAAAAGAATGGTTCTTAATGGATATAACACATCCATCTAACACAGTAGAGACGGTTTCTATGGTACCATCTGCTAACTCTACCTCATAGTTCACTTTTAGGGTTTTGACAGGTAAATTCAACAATTTACAAAATTTATGATCTACGAAGGACTTATCTGTGCCTGAATCAAAAAGTACTCTTGCAAAAACATCGTTTACAAGGAAAGTACCTGTTATGACGTTATCATCCTGCACAGCCTCCTTCGCATCCATCCTGAAGACTCTGGCATTGGTCTTCTTAGCCTCTTCAGGCTTCTTGTTGTTCTTGGGGCAGTTAGTCTTTATATGGCCCTTCTCATTGCAACGGTAGCACGTTGCATCTTTCATCTTCTTACAATCCAAGGTTTTGTGTTCCTTGGACTTGCACAAACCACAAGCAAAAGACCTTGACTCGTTATTCGAGTTTGATTCGAGTCTGCACTTTCCAAAGTGCTGTTTCTTGCAAGTTTTGCATGTGGGCTTCTCCCCAGAACGATGCCCATCCTTCTTCGAATCCGATCCCTTCTTGTGATCACCGCTCCCACGGTGCTTCTTGTTCGACCTACGCGAACCGTCATCATCATGCTTCCTCTTCTCGGTCGCCTTATTCCTCTGCGATCTCTGCCGGACCGCATCCAGTGTGAGGGATAAGGAAAGGTCAGTTACAGACCTTAAGGTAACTGGCCGAGAAGCTTTTACACTGGCCTTGATCTCGGGCTCTAATCCACCAATAAAACGAGCGATCCTTTTAGGCTCCGGGGTTACCAGATAAGGTACCAGCCGGGATAGTGTATTGAAGCTTGTCAGATAAGCTTGACAATCGAGGTTCTTCATAACCAGTGATAGGAAGTCATATTCTATCTTTTCCACCTCATGCTGAGGGCAGAAATTTTCTTTGATCAGTGCAATGAATTGATCCCACGTCATGCTATACAACGGGATCTTTCCTGAGGCCTCCATCAGAGATCTCCACCAAGCTAACGCCTCACCTTTGAAGGACTGTGAGACAAATTTAACCACATCACCTTCAGCACATCCGCTGATGTCCACGACCGTGTCCATTTCATCCAGCCATGTCATGCAGTCTACGGCTCCTTTCTCTCCCGTAAAATCCCTGGGTTTACAAGACACAAAGTACTTATATGTGCAACCCTTGTTACGGTGTCCCTGATGTAGTACCAACTGCTGAGATGGATTACTTTGGTGATTGGTGGACTGGCGATCATCACCGTTTTTCTTTGGTTCATCCTTTTTGGGAGGAGGCTTGTTATGAGCCTCAGAATGAGTCCTGGGCTTTGAATGTGACGCTGAGTGGGTCCTACTTCGGGTACTACTGTATTCTTCGTACTGTCTATCCAAAGCTTGAGTAATAGCACCGTCTATGATTGCTTTTAACTCGGCACCCGTTAATGTAATCTGGGCGTTCTCATTCGGCTCCACAGGATGGCTATTGACTTCATTAGAGTTAGCCATTTGTATTGAACTGTTGCAGAAAACAAGGACAATAATTTATTTGGGAGTTTATTATGGAATTACCCCTTAGGGTAACTCGTTAACCATGGTAAACAGAGACCATATTTGGTTAACTTATTAATCGTATTAATTTAGGATTTCAATTAAAATTTATCCTAAACATAAACAATAACAATATATATTAGCACATAAGGCTTGGTCACATAGACAATTTAAATTATAAGCTATGATTTCAGAGAATCAAGACTTTTAAGGTTTGAACCTAGTTCATTACCCTCATTAGGCAGGGAGTCATAGCTACCACTGTCTTTTGGCTCATGTAGAAATGAGCAAGGCCCGTAGGCACTATATTACCACGTATGGTTAAATATGATCATCTTAATTGATGATGTAAATCCAGGATTCAGAGATCATTAAACTGGATTAGGAATCTTCTAAAGAATCCTTATTCATTCAAGAATGACATGTGATTTTTAACGAATCACTTCTGCCAGGAGTGTTAACATGTTTTAAGATGTTAACAGGGATTTGAATCTTTTAAACAGGTCTTACCATTTTGGCCCGGTCTTATATTTGACACGTGGCTAGGTTTCACACTATAAGATCCTTAATTACATAGGCAGATTTATTTTAAAAGGAATGATTTTAATTTATTTATTTCATTTATAATTTATTTATGCACACATGGCAACTATGAAATTTATAAAAATAACACTCCATTAATTTATCACTATATTACATATTGCCCTAAACGGGTCTTTTACACATGAAATTTGCCCACGCAGGAGCTAAAACACACCAACATGCCTACTCAGGGGTCTTACAGAAAGACACAAGTCCTCGTAGGGACTTAAACAAACATAAGTCCACGCAGGGACTAAACATACAACATACCCTCGTAGGGGTTTATGGAAAGATAGACCCACGTAGGGGTCAATACACACACACAAACATAAATACCCACGTAGGGGCTTAACAACCAAATATGCCCTCGCAGGGGCTTATACATCAGCGATGGAAGAATTCAACGATCCTTCTTTTTCTTCCCCTTGATCAAACCAACCAACCCTTGAAGGAACGTCTGTCTTTCCCTACGATCCTCGTGTGCTTCCCGCTCGACTTGCGCCAACCTATGAAGAATTTCCTCCCTTTCTGGGGGGGGAAACCGTGGTGGCTGCGATTGCGTTCTAATGATAGGCCTGGGAGGTATTGGGTATCCCTGATTCGGGTGACTTACCCCCCATGGATCTCCGTAGGGTCCTTGGGCATTGAGGGCGTTATAATTTGCTGCTTCCATATAAGGGTCTGCCTCAGCGTATCCGTAGTTGTGGTAAGCTGGTGGTTCAAACGGGTTGTAATTACTTGGACCCGTGTACGCTGGGATTGGGTTATCAAAACCCATGTGCGGTGGCTGTTGAAAGACTGGCTGCGAAGGCCCACCCATTTGTGGGTCCTCATAGTGCGGTGGGTAGTGACTAGCACTAGACTGTCGCGGGGAATCGAAAGTGAAGCCCCCCGGTCGCACAGATATGCGAGCACCGGTTCTCCTACGCCTTGGCGGTTGAGGAGGTGCTGGCTGAACTGGTGGCGGTGGAGGTGGTGGCGTAACTGCCACAAAGCGATGATCCTCTGAAGAATCTTGATGATGCGGCTGTGGTTGTGGTTCCTGGTGCTGCTGAGAATGCTGCTGCTGATGCTGCCCATGTGACGACGAGTGGTGTGAAGGCGTATAGTACCATTGGTGTTGGTCAAATAAAGCTTGGAAGCTATCTGGACCACCATAGGGCGATCCGTGAAACGAAGATCCGTCCGAAATCTCTATCGGGTGGTTTGGAGTGCCGCTCGTTGGCATGACGGGGTCCGTGTCCTCGTCCATGTCATCTGCGTGATCTTCTGAAAAATGGTCCTCCGGACCCAGTGGGTTAAAACCCACGGGTTCTTGCAAGTAATCGGCCGGATTAAACTGGCCTCTAAAGATAGGTGTGGGGTCCCCATAGGAATGATGGGACAGAGACCTTTGTAGTGGTACATATGAAGGTTGTGTGTTGTGAGGTTCATATGGGTTAAGTGCGGGCGGTGTCGAGCTATGCGAAACCGACCGTCTGGCCGGTTCGACCTGGTTGCGCCTGTTTTGGCGTGGGTTCTCGCTCTCCGTTGCAGCCGGAGCCCGCGTATTTGATGGTCCTGCCTCATGGTCGTTGGGGGCGGCTGCCGGCCCCTTTCCGCGTCCTCTTGTTCGGAAGAATCTGGGCGGCATAATCGATATTCCTGTCAGTGAAGCATGAGATAACAATACAAAGATATATGCAAATTTAAATAAAGGACAACACAATCAATAGTGGAATTTGTCCTATGTTATAAGTCTAGACTCGAAGGTTTAGATTTGTGCATATTGTGTAACTGAGATTAAACACAAAAGACTAGTGTTTAATTCAGTCAGAGTTGGCTCTGATACCAACCTGTCACACCCCGCTTTCCACGTGTCACCGGTGGGCCCGGTGGGGGAGTATCGTGACGTGGTTGGCAACGTAATAGTCAAACAACACAATATAATAATGCACAGCGGAAGCAAATTTAAAATAAGATACAATCGAATTTATTTATTGTAAACAAAGTCACAATTATCCGGTGTTTATCCACAGAAGGATCGAATTAAAAACATTGTTTATGGTTCAACAGACTTCGGCATCTCTAAGTTTGCGAGACTTCTAATGATGCTTAGGAGAATCCCAGCCTATTTCGCCTAGTACCTGCATTTAATCTTTTTGGGAAAATACGTCAGTTTACACTGGTAAATACATTCAACTGACTCATTTTATAAAATGATTGAAAATTGATTTGGATGCACATGGCATAAACATTTTTATTAACTTGGGAGAATTATTTAATATTATAATCTTGTGAACGATTTACATGTTACTTATGCGTTCAGTAGCCCGGAACGTGTTCCGGGTTAAAGATCAATAGACACACCACTTATGTGAGTTATACACGGGAGTACGCCTACACCCCGTGCTCAGGTCGTGGCTATCTCGTAAGATAATGCCGAGGATATCCGGGACATGGTCATTAACCCCCCCCCAAAGGCTGTAAAGTAAACATATCTGTTTAAAACGAGCCGATCAAATTATTCAATTAACCACTAAGCGTGGAAGATTTGATGCTCGATCAAGCGGTACGCTATGTACCGTAACCCAAGCCCGTATAGGGAAAATAAGTTAAAAGTATTTACCTTGATGCAAAGTATAGTCACAATAATCAAATAGCAGGTAGCTTTTACTGTTTCTCCTAATCTGGAACGAAGGTTAAATATAACCTATTAGAATCCTAGCGGGTCTTTAATTATGCTTAAGCTTAGACCGGCTAGTTTCAAAGATACGGTTCGTACGCACTATTAAGCGAAGACCGGATAGAATGTGATTCAGACCCGACAAGTTTGAAGACTTGTTTAATATGGGTTTATTATTCACATTCTGGATTTTGAGATAAAACCGATAAGGTTTGACCCGTTTCGGCTAATTTATGTAAACTTGTTACATAAACCGAGCCGAACGCGTAATATGCGTAACGGGTATCCGTAAGAGCCATATACAGGTTTCCTAAGTTAATATGCTCCAAATATGTTGTAACATCAGTAGGATGTCTTTCGTTATGCCCCGAACTAATTTAAACACAAACTATGCCCCGTAGGGGTAGTTTGGTCATTTTAAAGTTTGTAAAAGAGTTTAAATGTCTAACTGAGTTACAGGTCTGATGTAAACAGCAAACATACTCAATTTGATGAGTTTTAACAGTAGGCTAAAGCATGTATGTGAAATTTATCATTTTTAACCAAACTAGGTCCCGTGGGGGTATTTTGGTAATTTCACATAAGCCGACAAGCTCAAAACTGAAGTCTGAGTTCATCAACTTTTGCTTACTGTTAAAATATGATAATTTGCTTCTTATATCAGTAGGTATCAACCCGGGTATGTCCAATATGATTTTAGAACATACTATGCGTTAAAAATGCTAATTTAGGCGATTAAAGGCCATTACCGGGTTCGATACTTAAATCTGATATTTTTACATTTCCAGAAGGCTTAAAATAATTTATTTATCATAACCAATCAGTAGAAAAAGGTTTGGAGTCGTTTAGATGTGTAAAACTCATTTTATGGCCCGTAAGGGCAAAACCGACAATTTCCGAATTAAGCCTACGACTATGAGTTATGCTCAGCCTAAAATTAATTAAAAATCTTTACAATTCCCAAAATATTATATCAAATCAGTGGGTAATTCGTTTGATACCAAAAAGCATGTTTAACTAGGCTATACGCTAATTACGCCCTTATGTTAACATAAAGCATTAGTTTAGCGATAACGAGCATAACTCTTAATCTATAAGTCAAACTGATGTCAAACTTTGCATGCAAGTCTATATATCAATATTCAAGGTTTCTACACTTTTACATTTTCATAAATCATGATTTAAGGTAATAAGGGCATAACGGTCCAAGTATGAGCATTTAACGGAAACTTGCATATAAATTGGATAACTAGTGAACCAAGGTGTATGATCACAGAAGGTTGTTCTAACATGTATCCTAATCCAATTTAAGCTCTGTGGCATTTCTAAAATATGCCCAAACGGGTCAGAACTGAAAGTCAACCGAAAAGTCAAACTATGTGACTTTCGGTTCCGAACCGGGTCTAAACAGGAAATAGTCGGGTTGAACATGTTGGGACATGTTCTTACACTTATTTATAAGTTATAACAATGTTCAAACAGGTTACAAATGTTCTAGATAGCTAATTATGCATAAATGACAATTTAAGCAATATGTTGACTTTTTAAGTAAAGCTTTGACCCGACATTTGACCTGTTTAGGATGGTGATCAGGGGAAACCCTTTTGGGGTTTTATTACCCACATAAATACCATTCTAAAACTACTTTTAATTCGAGATAAGACTGAGTCATTAGTGACTAATCTCGAAGTCAAACCGTAATTACGACGGTTTGACTTTTAGCTAATTAACTAAGCTAAACACAACCAAATAAGAACTAGAAGACTTACAATAGTCCAATGCACGAATTATGATCAGAAGGGAGAGTTCCTTAGCTCCAGGAATGCTCCAATGATCAGTTGCAAGTGTGGGAATGAATGTTGCAACATCTTGTGCTTTATATAGTGAAGAACTCACCATGATTGGTTGACAACTCACTCTAGGATTAACCACAACCATCCAACATTTGTCCTAGTGTTCTTAGGATAGTTAGGGGTCTTTAAATAATGTTAAAAACCGGCTTAAAGGGTTAAAATCGCGAAAGACAGGCAACAGCCCGTTTTTCTGGTGCTGGGCATGCCCTGCGCATCGTAGGGACATCAGGCCTACGATGCGTATGGCCTCTTCAGGGGCTGTTTGCTTGTTTCTTCATTTATCCGAAAAGGCAGCCCACTTGCACGACTTTGTGGCCTCTATTTGCAACTTAGGACCCTCACAAAGTGTATGTTCCTGTATGATACCCTACCATTTGTACTTGTTCCATTTGAATGCATTTACAAGACCCGAAAACATCGGTTTACCATTCAATTTCATCATGAGATCACATCATGCTTTTGCAAGTTCTTTATTGGCAATAATTTTCTGAATCTTGGCATGAAAGATGTGTAGTAATATTATATCGGGTCTTGGGATTTATAATTGAGGTCGTTCAGAGGTAACAATTTAACATGACGCCACTTTAATCCTACCGAAACATCTTTATTAAATCCGGGTTTTTCAACGCGTTTTGTCTTACATGACACGTGTCATTTTATTATTAAACCCGAAATTTTCGAGGTGTTACACATATGTTGTGTAAATCTTGTAGTAATTGATTTGTGTGATTATTTGGACTCGATCTATGTTGTGGTAGCTCGGATCGTCATTTAACCCGGGTTGGTCATGATCATGGATCATGACATAAGGTTGTTTTGGAAGTAACAAGGGTTAAAGGATGAAACTCTACCACACACGAATCATGAACTTGTGTAAAAGCGATTTTACTTAAGAAATAGTGTTTAAAACTAGTAGATCTACGTATCTACAAGCGGTATTTTCAAAGAACCAAGTATCAAAGTAATCATGTTTTCTAAAGACGGATCTTACACTGACACGAATGATTTTTAGAACACACAAGTGTGTAAACACTTGTGTAGCACACACTTTCGAAAAAATAACCATTTTTGTAAAAGATGACGAGAAGTTGTAAAGATGGAATTTCCTTAAAAACGAGGTTTTTACGAAACCGGATTGATTTATATAAAGATCCACTAAAAGTAATGGAATTTGCTTTATGTTCTTGGATAAAACGCAAGTTCATGTAATTTATGTGATATACATATTTATTTACTAGTTTGTTGTTTGGACATTGTTTTGACCGAATGAAAAGAATGTTGGTTTGATTTATAAAAGAAAATGATACGCTTGAAAGCGTGGCCACCTCCAGTTACAGAGGAAACTCTGGCGAAATTTTTCTAAAAACCTAACACTTAGAATTATTTTCACTATAAGTGTTAGAAATACTTTTCGACTTGTTTTCAAATTATAGATTTCGCCACGACTTTATTTACAAAACATCGGAGGTGGGATTTCACAAAATAAAACTTGGTAAATATATATTTAGTATATATTTTTCATAAAGTCACTTGATGTGTGTTTATGATTATTTTGTGAAAATACTAGTATTATTTTTAGGGTAAAAATAATACTATCGAATGTTAACGAATCCAAAATAATACGAACGCCTCTACGATAAATATATAAGTTACACCGGTAATTATTATTACCACTCGATCATTAAAACGTAACTTACGCATTTTAAGAAATATTTATGAACGCGTAATTTTGACAAAGTATTATTTTGAGAAAATCATATGAGTTAAAATATAATATTTTTGAGAAGAATATTTATATTTTGGAGTTAGAAATAAAATATATTTTAAGTGAGACTTAACAATATATTTCGACATTATACGAATACACATGTATTAAATCCCCCATCCTTGGGAAGGAAAATGATTACCAAGTATACAGAATATAAACACGAAATAGTTGTCTAACTATTTCCCAAAAACTTAAACCTTAAAGCTAAGGCACGGTCGTCCGTCTAATAGAGTTAGTACGTGTAGGTCGTCACACAGCTGCTTGATTTGGAGGTATACCTGGTAGCAGTGGCGAAGCTTGAAAAAAAAGTTCGGGGGGTCGGAAGGCAACGGACCTAAAAAAAATTTCTATCGCGTAGTTTTGAGGTGTATGTTCGGGTCGGACGTCGGTGATTTGATTTGGGTCGGGTCGGGTCAGACATTAATATCAAATAAAAAACGTTCTCAAAAATTAAAAAAGAAGTTATCATTTATTTTTCCCCATAGCATAATCTAATAACAAAACAAGTTAACAAATCACCCTAAATTTCAAACTCTAATTTCTATCTAAATCAAATCACAAAAAGATTAAACAAATAAAATTAGACATAGTGACAGAAAGATTCAACAAGTTTAGGGCAAAAATTCGGACCAATTTCACCCCTAATTTCAACCTTAATCACATAAATTGCAGCCCTAAATTAAACCTATAGATAAAAAACACATGCCTTTAACCTTACGAAGATTGAAGAAGTCGAACAAGAGTACAAGACCACAACAACGAGCAGCGTTTTGGCTTCTGTTCTCGAACAAGAAGCTGAAGTCGAACAGTTCTGGAACCTGCGTTTTCCCCCCTTCTGCAGTTCTGGCTTGTGGCTTCTGTTCTTCTGGTCGATGTCCCAAAGTAAACGAATTTGGGTTTTTTTTTATAGGGTGGGCTTTTAAGTTGTGCTATATAATGATTTGATGTTGGTTATATAATATACATTCTAGTATTCTACCAAATATAATGATTTTGGCTATAATATTTGGGATAATTAAATATTTTATTTGGGCTATATAAATAAAAAAAATTTAAAACCGGGGGTCGAAAACATATATACCTAAAATAAAACCGGGGGGTCGAAAACGTATATATCTACAAAATCCTATACGAAACGTACCTATATAACACTACTGACCGAAAAGTTCGGGGGGTCGGGCGCCCCTCCCCGCCCCTTAAATCCTGCGCCCCTGCCTGGTAGAGACGCACCACTGTGAGTTCATGTCCCCCTTTTCTCTTAACTGTTTTCACTTTTCTAAACTGCGGGGGTGAAATACATGTTACTTTGATTACAAGTACTTTATACATGGTATGGTTAGCGTAAGGAGGTTTACTACTTAGACCATGTGAGTGGGTAGGCGGGAACTGGAGGCCATTAATCCTCATTGTAGGACTGAGGGACGTAAGCGGTAGATCTATCTGGGTGTAGCGAGCCCAGCCCCAGGCCCAGCAGAACGGACCTCGGGGTGACTTTGTGCCCAACGCAAAATCCGCTAGGTTTGAGTCTTCCTACTTGCACTTCACACATATCAATGGCCTTGCAAACCATTGGTGATCTCTTTTTCCTTATTTGCTACATACCAGGATTTTTATACTTACAAAGGTTTATTTACTCACTTACACATGAACTCGCTCAACATTATTGTTGATTTTTCAACTTACATGTATTTCAGGGAATTAAAGGATCTGGCGCGGTATGACACGTTTTCCCGCTGCACTAGTTACGAGGTCATCCGGGTTTGGGGAATGTGACTCTTTCCTGGACAAGTCACAGTCCTTAAACTGTGTTTATGTCATGTTGATGCTTGTGTTTGTTGAACAATGTCGTTAGGATGTGTTTCCGTTGAGACAATGTTATTGTATTTGGTTTTTAAAACTTAATCTAATGGATGATCTTGCATGGTTTTATTTCATATAGCTTTGTTATGGTTAAGCTATGGTATTAAGAAGTCACACCAAATTAACCACGCTTCCGCAAAGCCAGGGTGTGACAAATATGGCGTTTGTTTTTTTGGTGAACAATGGAAGTTGAGGATAAACTCAAAAAGATTTTGCTCAATGAGATGGATAATCTCCTCACTTAAGGATTTTGTCCATCACATTGAGTGAAACTTTACCGAGAACAAAACTGGATCTCAAAGAAACGTCGTTTGGAATCTGTGGGTTTTGAATATTTCGGCATTTATAAATTGAATGGTATTTAGTAAAATATGGCATTTCTTTTTGGTGTGTTCAATGGAAGGTCTGAGACGTTGTTTATATAGGATGTTTTTTGGCGCGTATTTTAGGCGAGATTTTATTACAATAAATGCTAGTAATGAAGCTTCCGTCGTTTCAGTTACTGTTTGTTCAGCTTTATCGTTTAAACACAAAGTTTGACGTTTTATATCTAATGGCGTTTAAATGACGATGATGCGTAAATTGTAGTTTAAGGCAGGAATTTAGTGGCGTTTTATCCATGAGTTTGGCGTTTTGCCTAGAGAAGTCTAAAGACCTTTTTACCCTTAATGAAGCGCGTCCACGTAATAAAATTGATGTTATTTACGAAAACGCCACCGCGCCAATCTAGTTCATAGATTGTTTTGATCTGACTTTTCACTGTTTTCCCTAAATCCTGACCCTATATATATATATACACGAACACATATGTATATAAATATGCCAACATAATCAAAACAATGACTTTTCGAGAAAAACCTTAAAGTTATGTGAAAAATTCTAAGTATTTGAGAAACTTAGTTGTTTGTAGAATAATTGGTTAATAAATCGTTCCTACTTAAATTAGGATGAGTAGATCAATTTGAGGGATTGCGATAATATAAAAACACACTGAAAGATGAGTGTCACTAACCCCACTTTTACTGTTTTATACTCTGTTTTGGGGGGAAGAACATGCCTTTAAAAGGATAATTATATGCTTTTGTATAAAACATGTCTTTTAATAAATTATAAATATATTGTCGTGGATAAATATTATTTGGAAATGTGAATGATATAAAGTTTTTTTTGAGGAAAACGAGAATTGATTGAAAATAAATATGTTTCGGGGAGAATTACGGTGTTTGGGGTAAAACGACCGTATAGCTTTAAAAATTATTTAAATCTAAGTGTGACTTTCCTAGATTCCCAAGAGAGTAAGTGTCGGGATAGGCTTACGACTCAATAGGGCTGCTAGGAACTTGCACACTTCAAAATATTAAATTTGTCCCTTTAGTAGGTATATATATACCGTTCAATTAAGGGGGCAGTTGGGTGACCCTAATTATGGGGCACTCTGATGCATCCTTTGCCATTTTTAATCATTAAATAATGTATGCGTGGAATTGTTGATAGTTCTATCGGGCTAACCACCCCATCGTGAATGGTAGCCCAGTGTCATTTAAGCGGCAAATTTATATCCTCTAGTTGTGTCTAGCTCGATTAAAACCTCATTGTTGCTATATAGCTCGTAATGTTTTGCAAATTTACGAAACTAAACGATTAGATTTAAATTTAATACACAAACCTTGGGAAAATGATCTATCGGAGGCTTTTCATAAACCGCTCACGATAGCTGGCCCTCGATTTTTATAAGGGAAATAAAATCTACTTTCTTAACTCTATATATATATATTTTACCATTAAAAATCTATAGTAAGAAAGTTTTCCATAAACAAATTGTTACGAATTTGAATATGTGAACTCACATTCCTTTATGTAGACACTTGATTTTTACGTGTTCTTTAGGTACATGAGTTCGGCTTCAAGATTTTGGCTTGTTTTGTCTTGTGGTTGTTTGATGCAATGGTTAAATAAATAACGTTGGGACAACATTTAAAACTACTTTTGGGACCGTGTGTACTAAGATCCATACGGATCAAACAACTATGTTGTGGTTGTGGTTTGTGTTTTAACTTTATCTTTTAATTAAGCTAAATATCCAAAATAAATATTGCATTGACCGTCAAGATATTTATGGGTATCAACCTCCATCACCGTCGTGTTTTATTTTCTGCGGCAATGTTTTTGGGGTGTGACAATTAGTAACTTGACTTTATCTCTAAAACTTTACTCATGATAGTGTCACATAAATTTGTCCATGGGTAAAAACCAATCGTTTTAAGTATAAACCAACATTTAACAGTGTATTATATTTTAAAATATTTATTAATTAAGAATATAATATATGTAATACCATTTGTAATGTCAGATAATGAAATTCTTGAGACATCACCTACAAAAATAACTAAGAAGTTATTAGTTGTAATAAATAATTTTGTATTCAATTAAGATATAATCAAAATTAAAAGTAAACTAACAAATAATGAAAATCTTACAACTTGAATCATAACTGGTGTTACAAACTTTTGATGAATATAAAGTTTGACTTTTTGCTCTTTAACATTTATCATTGTATATTGAGAGTGTAGAAAGTATTACAAAATTATAATGATTTTAACAAAATAAAATACAAACAATAGTTGTAGAAGGATTAAATTATGAAAAAAAAACAATAAAAAAAATAATCTATTATATATGGAGTTGAGTTACAAATTAAAGCAACACTATAATTACAAAATTTAGAGGTAACTAATATTATAAATTTAATATTCTTAACATAGTTATGGATCTTTCATATGCCCGTTTAATTTTATGGGGTAAGATCAAATAAAAATCTTATTTTGCCTAAGTAGGATAAGAAAGAATCTTAACAATTCCTTTTTTAAATCAATGGTTAAGATGAAAGGGCAGTAGAAAAGATGAGTGTAATGGTATCTTGAGAAAATCCAATTTATAGATTTTTTTCTCTCCACATGCAAGACACATTCATATTCCACCCTCATTTTTTAAACGTTCATAACTTTTTTATACGACATTATTTTTTCATAAAAATTTCACCGTAAAATTGAGTGTATTTTTATCTTTAATTTGAGTACCATATTGCTATATAAAATATGAAGACTAAAAAAACCCACTAAAATGTGTTGTATAACATTTTTAGTGTTGGATTTTTGTATTATATTTTTGTGCTGAATTTTTTTGTATTAATTTTTTTTCTCAATTTTTTGTGTTGGATTTTTTTGTACTACATTTTTTTGCTAAATTTTTTCGTGCTATATTTTTTTGTATTACATTTTTTTGTGCTATATTTTTTTGTACTACATTTTTTGTGCTATATTTTTTTGTATTAGAATTTTTTGTGATAGATTTTTTTGTACTAGATTTTTTTTGTTGTATTTTTAAAAAACAAAAGGGGTGCCACATGTATTTTTTTTACTTATTAGGAGTGTCACAGGTTATCATCACAATTCTTCTTAGACTACTTAGGCAAAATCCACGGATCATTCCCCTTAATTTTATTACGAAACATAATAGTAAAAAAAACAGAAACTCTTGAATATAACATATTCAAACAAATGGTTGAAATTTTGTGAATATACCATATAGTATAACACGATTCTTTTTTAAATGTAATTTAATGTACACCATGAAAGTATGGATTTTTATTTAAACTGATTCAAACTGAAAGAAGATAGTAATGATAATGTGATTAATAAACTCTTGTTTAAACAACAAGTTTTTTGTAATCCCTCCTACCTAATAAATAAAAATAATGGTCAATATGACAGAGGCTTTAACCACCCCTTTTAAGTTTTAGGCATATAAAAGTGGTATAATATTTTACGAAACCATAAATTTTTCTTACGATTAAAATTGACAAGCATACGGGATTTAGAGAAAACGGTAGAAAGTGTGAGAACGGTGAGAACCCTTAACGATCGTCCGATCAAAACAATCTAAGGACTAGATTGGCGCGGTGGCGTTTTCGTAAATAACATCAATTTTATTACGTGGACGCGCTTCATTAAGGGTAAAAGGGTCTTTTGACTACTCCACACAAAACGCCATCTCATGAAATAAAACGCCAAAAACAAAAATCACAGACCATTCTAAGTAAAATGCCATTAAATATAAAACGTTAAACTTAGTTATAGTAAAATCCCGCCTAAAAAACCGCTAAAAAAATCCTATATATACAACACCTCAGACCTTCAATTAAAAACACACACAAAAACCCAAACGCCATATTTTATATAACCCATTCGCCTTAGAAACGCCAAAAAAACCAAATATCAAATATCTTCCTACCCCAAAACGTTTTTTTGAAATTCAGTTTGCCTGTCAGTAAGATTTCGCTCAATGAAATAGACAAAATCCTTAAGTGAGGATATTGTCCATTTCATTGAGTAAAATATTATTGACTTGTCCTAAACTTTCATTCAATTTATAACGCCAAAACATACAAAAACATTATTGAGGTTTGTTGTCAATAAAGTTTAGCTGTATGGGGTGGAGAACATTGTCAGTTATCTTTCTTAACCGATGATTAACAATATTGTCCATCTCATACAGCAAAACATTATTAATTTTAGCATGATCAAAATTTGAGGTTTAAGGTGATCTTATTTCGGGGCGTTCTTTTTATCGGTAAAACGCCAAAAGAGTTAAAAAATCAAACATCGTTGATTGTAAAAATTCAAGATTGTTGGCTGAAGGATCTAAACTCAATAACATTTTGCTGCATGAGATGGACAAATTTTCAAGAAAAAGATGCTGATGTCAGACTGTGTGCTTCCAAACAGCAACACCAAAAACTACTTGAAAAACAAAAAAAATAAAATGAATCATACGAAAGTCGAACCAGCCAGTTAACATAATTCAAAAAAGAAGAAAGAGACTGGTGATAGAGAAGATTTGGAAGATCAATTGTTTATGTATTCTTTTTTTTTTAATTTTCCTTTTCTAATAGTTGTTATATAATAAAAACGCCATATATAATAAAAACGCCAAAACAGCCAAAATGCTTGTTTAAACAATATCATCCAGTTAAACGCCATCAAAAAACTCTCAAACTATAATAAAATTACTTTAAAAAATTATTATAAAAAAAAAAGCAAACTTGAAAATTGTAACAACCATAATTTTACTTACCGATTTCCGTAAATAATCACAAAATTACTGAGTATTTATATTTAAACATTCATGCTCGAATACGGGTTTATTAAAACTTTACTAAACTTGAAGGCAAAACAATATAATGTAATTTAATTCATCGTTTTAGAATAACGACGAAACAACTTGCGGAAGCTTCATTTAACGCGTGTTCGGTTCTTGCTCGACGCTTGATCTTCATCCGGGGCTCTTGACATTCATCTGTGTTCAAAACCAACTTAAAAGTTAGTTTGATAATTAAATATATATGGGTTGAATCATAGAATTAAAGAAAATCAGGAAATCCCAATATTAATCCCTTGATCATAGAAGCAAGGATTCAAATCTGTCCTCCACCGTAACTTACGGTGGTCACCGTAAGTTACGGTGGCCCCTGTACCAGCCCATTCCAATTTTGCCGTTTTTGACACGAAAACTTTCGTATCTTTCAATCCGCTTGTCCGTTTGACTTACCGTTTCTTCCTACGTGATTGTAATTTGATTCTCCACATTATGGAGTCAAAATCCAACATCCGGTTTAACAAAATTTCAGACTTTTAAGTCTTCGACTTATTACTCTTTTTACCAAATTTTGACCCGTTTGATTTTTTTATCAAACAAACATATTTATTTGATCCTTAAACTCATGAAATTCATAATTTCCATATCTTCTATCATATTAATTTCAAATCACGGGATTCTTACATAATAAAAACCCGTTTACGCTCAAGTTCTTATTTTGACCCGTTTAGAGCGAATTATGTACATTTAAGCATCAAACTCTCTCTTCTCTTTCTACACTTCGTATTCTCACTTCTAAATAGCCTCTTATATTTCACCACAACTATTTTTGTGGTGGATTTAACATAATGAACCACATTCCTAATTTTTACCCTTAGGATAGTCATTTTACGTGATTTACCCGTTCATAGGCATTTAAAGTTGATGCCTACAACTCTTACATGTGTCTAAGAGTTACATGATGATAATGCTAATATCTAAATGACCTCTAAGGGTCGTTTGCCCGATTTACCTATCAAGGGCATTTTCGTCAACTTATTTCCTCCTTTTACGACATTGGTCTCTTTGCTAAGGTATTTGACCAACATTGCATTTTTAACCATAAATATATATATATGCGTACCTGGCTCGAGTCAACATATAGACCCGTTTTATACCTCGCGTTAATTAACCAACATTCTATGGCGTCGCAATTATCCAAATTGCTAATCACTCCTGATAACATACGACTTGACAATCACATTAGTCGATATTGTCAAATGGTGTTTCATCACCATTTGACCCGTTTGAACTATAAGACCAAACATTTACATAAATTAGAATAAAAGCATAGTTTTAAATTTCCAAATTCACCCATTTGCCCCGTTCACCATAAGCCATGGTTTTTATCATTTATACTTGTTCCGACTTATATCGGTCGTGTCGGAACCCTTATTTTGAGTATTACATCTTTCGCATTTATAGTTTATAAAATAAACACGTGTCCTACATAAGGGTGTAAGTTTTACTTACCTCGTATCCAAGCTACACTTTTCTTTTCCTTCTTGATTCATTTGACCCGCTTTCTCCCCAAGCTTCACCTAGCTTGTTAAGCGCCAACTATTATTCATCATTCATAAGGTGGTTAGTTTAATCATGACTTAATACTATTATTCCACCTTACGCATTTCTATATCTAATTATCATTCATCACATCGTAGGTTAGTTTGACTTTTTGAAAGTCAAATACCCATTAGTATACTAAATGCATATTCGAGTTCATCAACTAGTTTTTGCATTCTTTAATTACCCGGTAGGCGTTATCTTTAGGCCACCGTTTTAACCAAAGTTCTAACCACGTTTATCACATTTCAATCACTTTAATTAGTTCAAGCGATTATCAAAACTAATTTATTCATTCATTTCACAAGAACTAAGGGTTCTCACCTATAAGTGAGACCCGTTCATCATATCACTAGCATTCATCCCAACACCTTATATAATCAAGTTCTTCATATGAACTAATATACTACACGATTTCATACACCTATTTATATGAACGAAATTACCAATTTCATCATAACATACAAAACCCACTTCGAGTCATGCATAAGCTTTCACTCAAACTTATAATTTGTTCAAGTATTTAACTTCAACTATCAATTATGACGATTTTTAGAACAAATATATCATCATCTTCACTACATAATCAAAACCCACTTGTCTAAAAGTGGTAAATCATCAAATTACTCGAATCATAGCATGTTATGTATGATTTTCACTTAGGGTTTCGTTCCTAAGCAAGTATACATCATCAAGATTATGATGATTATCAAATTCTTACAACTTCACCAAACATCAAGATTTTACATACCTTATGATCCCCACGACTTGGTGATCGTTTATACGTGTTCATGCATTTGATTTGAGCTGGATTTGACCTTCAATTTGTTGATTCTTGTTGAAGTTAGGGTTTGGGCTCCAAAGAGCTCTTCCTGGTCGATCTCCACACACACCCTTAGTGTGTGTATTGTGTGTTATTACTTGTTTTAATTAAAACAAGTTTCCCACTTTGCAAGTATTAGTCCCTCATGTTTTATTTTGATCAATTGAAGCTACAACTTACCATTTATCACTTAGCCACATGCTAGTAACTAGCTTAATTATCCCTAGTTAACTTAATAGGTTCGGGAAGTTATAACCCGTGATATTTTAAGTCCCGTCAACTCGGGCCTTTCATAACTTTATCTTTTCTCAAGCATTTATTACCCTCTTTTAATTAATATTAGGTTTATTTATTTAAGTCCTAATATTTACCGGGTTAAATTTTACCACTAACGGTATTTTACCCGTCCATCACTATTAACGAGGTTTAATTACTAAACCCGTTTTCGGGGTGTTACAAAAATGTAACTAGAAACAGTAAATACAAAATCAGTAATACTAAAGAATCTAAAACGCCAAACTTGAAAGATGGGACGCGTTACAGACTTCAGAGATAAAGCTTATCAAAAACATTAATTACAAAACAGTAACTGAAAAGACGAATACTTTATTATAATAATGCACCGCCTAATTTAGGCGCCAAAAAGACATCCTATAAAATGATTCGTATCAGCAACTTCCATTTGATCAAACCAAAAAAAGAAACGCCAATAATACTAAATACCACCCACTGTAAAACGCCAACAAATAAACTGAATGAATTGTTATCAGAGGGGAGTAACTCAGAAAGATTTTGCTGCATGAGATGGACAAAATTTCAAGAAAAAGATACTGATGCCAGTCATATCGCATTTTGTATTTTTTGTTCTTGAAGAAGGTTTGGATGAGGAGAAGAGATCAATGACACTGAAGAGTGGGTTCACTATAAAGATGGAGATCCAGACAAAGAAAAATCGAAAAACCCACTCACACGCCATAGATCTATGTCCCCAAACATCCACAAAAAAGCCTGTTCAACAGACGAGCAGGCAAAAAAAATCAAACCGATGGGTTTGTTAAGTTTTACATAAAACGCCATATATTTGGTGACAGTTCTTGTACTATTAAAGAAGAGAGAGACTGATGACAGTGAAGATTGGGAAAAGAGATCCGATTAGGATTTTTAATTTATTTCCTTCCCTTTTATTTTTTTTCCTGTGGTTGAAATACAATTTAACAATATTAAAACGCCAAGATACCACAAACGCCAAAGTGTTTATAAAAAATAATAGAACAATAGGTCATCTTGTTTAAAACCCCTTGGAAAACGCCATTCAAATAGATTTCCTGCCCCCTGGGTTCCAATGGCATACGATGTGAATGAACGCCATAAACGCCAAAATGTTGATACAATGAAACCATTAAACGCCATAAATTATTGAATTTGGTTAACGCCAAAAATCTTAAAAATCAAAAATTAAAACAACATTGGGAAAAAACGGAACTGGAAAAGCAGAAGATGAAAAGACAAAAAAGCCCCTCCGCCCTTTTTTAAGCGGCGTGACACGTGTTGGGCCAGGAAGCGTTCTCACCGTTCTCACACTTTTGAACGTTTTCTCAAGATACCGTTTCTTATTTACATTTATAATTTAGAAATTTACTTTCTTTAAATTTATAGTTTATTGTCCATTTTTATTATTACAAAAAATAAACATCATTTAAAAAAAAATTAACTTAAGAATTAATAACTAATTATATTTTACTAATAATAGACCAACCACAAAATTTACTTTCATTAAACTTATTGTTTATTTTTCATTTTTCTTTTTTATTATCAACGAAAATAAACATAATTCAAAATCAGTTAATACCTATAAAAGTGGAAATTAGTTTAACATGGAAATTCTTACATTTTTTTATTTTAGCAACACGTTTAAAAAAATAAAGGTTTTAACTTTATATTTTAATATTAATTTTTATTTTAGCAACACATTTAAAAAATAAAGGTTTTAACTTTATATTTTAATATTAATTTTTTAATATACATTTTTTTAGAACGGCAATTGTAAGGGCCAAAGGACCCATTACCCCACAGGGCGAGACAAGCTCTTAAACCCTGCTCAGGCCCAACTCCATACTGACCTCCTCAGAGGAGAACCTTACGGAAAACTCCCCTGACCAACTGGGTTATACCATGTTGCCTTTTTTTTTTTTTTGATATACATGACTTATATATGTTGCTAGTTTAAAATTTTTATTTAAAATAAATCAAAATCTTAATTATTTTTCACAGTTAATGTTTTAGATGATTTTTTTTTTCTAAATTTCCTAATTTAACAAATAACTAAGTTTTCCTAAACTGTATAACTTTCAGCCAAAGCATAGTCGGCTAGTCGCCTTTATATTCCTGAAACTTAAAAGGTGTGCTCAAAATATGTTGTGTCAACGATGGTGCTTAAAAATGCTCGGTAAACAATTATTTTTATTTATTAGGTATAGGAAAAAGATAGAGATATAAGATGTAGTGGTGAAGCTTGAGATTTTTGATCGGGGGTCGAAAACGTATATATCTAAAAAAAATATAAAACCGGGGGTCGAAAACGTATAAACCTAAAAAATTATATACAAAAAACTACATACCAGACACTATTAAGCGAAAAGCCCCCCCCCCCCCCCCCCATACAAAGGTACGCCCCTGATAAGATGAGTTATAATAAAAATCATTAGATAATCACGAATCAGTGATTTGTTTTTATTATCTTTCTTAAAAGGAAAATACATAGTGCTCTAGTGGTGGCCACGGCTATTTAAGTTCCATATATGGTAGGTCTGGATGAGTTTTCCCCTCCAGGTCTCAAGTTCGAGTTTAGATAATAGGGTTTTCTCATTGAGGGGTTTAAATTGTATTATATCACAATCATTAATTAAAAATATTGATTGACGAGATTGCTCCATGTATCATTAATAACTACTTTTATCGTGTAACTTTCAACTATCACATATTCATTAGACTGTGCGGTATGGGCTCCGTCTCCCTCTCGCCGCCCCCGTCCCGGATCGTCCCACACCGCCCCCGGCGGTCCGTCCCGTCGGTCACGTCCTCTCCCGGACGATGGAGACGAGCCAAAGTGGTGGGCCCCCTCTTCCTTGTTCTCTCTCTCTCTCCTTGCATGCTTATTTTGATTGGCTGCTTTAATTTTGGTGGGCCCCTCTTGGGTAGTCATGGATTCCCCTCCACACCTTTGGATAATCCCTAAGGGGATAGTACTTCACCTTCGCTTAGTTGGCGCCTACGTGGCAGATGGTCCCTTTGGGGACTATCATCACCATACCTCATGGTCTTATAGTAGTGTTGCACTATTTATCACATGTATGTTATTGACAAAATAAATCCTCTATGCTCTATATACTTACTAGGTTAGAACCCCGTGTATTACACGGGTTGATTAAATATATAATAAAAAGTTACATCTTTAATTACCCGTGTATAACATGAGTTGAATAAGCACGTGTACTACACGGCTTGAATAAATATAATGTAATCAGTTAACACACACAGTCGTCAAAATACATTTTTTGTAAAAAGAACTTTGATATACCATTTACAGTTAACACACACAGTCGTCAAAATACATTTTTTGTAAAAAGAACTTTGATATACTATTTACATATTAGAACATTTTACTTTGTTTTTTTATTTTCCTATTATTAGGTTATAAACTTGTGTATTACAAAAGTCCATTAATTCCACTTATTTCTTCTTTCCCCATTCATGACCCATTGCTTTGTACCTAAATATTAGTTTTTATTCTTCCCTACTTAATACATGTAATCTCAATCAAGTAATCAAAACTAAAGAGGAAAACAATTACAAAAAATGATATGTACTTTTCAATTTGAATTCACATACAGAACTAACATGAGGCTATCAACTTGCAAATATGGCTTGTTTGGCATTTAGTCAGCGAAACGCGGGCTGGATCTCTCCTCCGAGTGGATGTTGATAGCTCGGAATGAAAAGGGGCTTGCTCCATGTGAATGGCCCCATAAATCTAAGAGATCCAATTGTGTTTGGACTACATCTCCGGTGAAAACAGAGTCAATTTTGCTTGGGTTTCAGGCAATTTTGCGTTTGCACCACATCCCCATTCCATTTTGCGAGTCAGTTGATGTCGGTCATCAAACGATTGTGGGATCCTCACATGTTAGGCGTGTGAGGGAAATAAACTAAGATAATTAACTTGGTTAGTCATAAAGGATTAAACCAGCAACAAAAATAAACTTAAAGGATGTTTTTAGCAAGTTTTAAACATTAAGGGTGGAACCTGCAAGTTTGAGGAAACATAAAGGACGTTTTGTGCAATATACTCGCAAAATAATAAACTAAAGATAAGTATAAGATTATATTAGAAGATAAATATAAATATAGAGATATAATTATTGATAAACGTCGACTTAAAATATGGGATAACTTGATAAATTATTTTAAAACTTGTAATTTTTAAAATAAAAATAAACATAAATATATGACAAGAAAACTAAAAAATAGATGTCTCTCGTATCGACAAGTGTCCATCAATTGGTTTCTTTTATTATATGTATAGATTTTCATACTCGTCTAACAACTATCACATATATACTCACCATAAATTGATTATGCCTTCACTCCATCATCTCCCTTAAATTCGAACTCCATTTCAACTCACTCACTTCATATTTACACTCAGTCTCTGTATCCATATATTATACACACATTTTCAACATACACATACATTGTCCTTTTGATCTCCATGGATCCACCCATTATCAATGAGACCTCCTTCTCAACAGCCAATCCTTCTTCTTACACTCTAACTGGAATCTGGCCCTTTTCTTCCGGCATCGCGGAATCCACGCTGACCGAGCAACACAGCAGCGGTGGCAGGAAGCGGAGGGACGCTAACTTTGAAGACGAGTGTTCAAAGATAGCGTCAACTAGTAGCGCCAATGATTTGGTAATTTCTAAAATCCTTACACCCTTGTGGGTTCATCAGCTTTTTACGTGTGTCATAAACAGGCCGTTTGATGTCATAAGGGGCATATGACATGCGAAAAATGGTCATACTGGTCGAATGAGGGCTGTATAAGGTGGTGTCCCCAAATCATACAGCCTGTATACTGACACATAAATAAACTAATGTGACCAGTGACACTCATATAACCAGTTTTCGTCATATCATATAGTACGTATGATGTGACAGCAGGACACTTTTGCCGTCACATCATTAGTACTATTATCATGTTATCTATGTTGATTCCTTTGAATGCTTTTGTGTAATGAATTCATTAAAAAAAATCTTAATCTTGGGTTTCTTTGTTTCATAACTGGTGGGCTATTCTTTAGTGTACTGAAATGAGAAGTATGTATGAAATTGGCAGAATAAATTGAATGGTAAGAGAGTAAAGATATGCGGATCAAGCGATGAACCGGGTGGCTCAAAAGTAGACCGAGATGGGTGTTCGGGGTCAGCTAGCAAATCTGGTGTTGGTCAAACCGATAAACCGTCTAAACCACCTAAAGACTACATTCTTGTTAGAGCAAGAAGAGGCCAAGCCACTGATAGTCACAGTCTTGCAGAAAGAGTAATGAATGTTCTTCCACTCTCAAAATTCCAATTAATGCTCTAATTTCACATGAATTTGACAAGTTTTTAACGCGTTGAACTCGTTGTTTTCAGGCTAGAAGAGAAAAGATTAGTGAGAGAATGAAAATCCTGCAATATTTGGTTCCGGGATGCAACAAGGTGTGCATAGATGATGGTTTTTTTCTGTTACCATGAGAACCTGTCAGGGAAAACTCACAGGCCCGTCAGTACAGTACTATAGGGGATAAGGCAAGAAACCAGTGGAAGCTGGATTTGAACCCGAATCCTCAGTTTGTTAGACCGCCCGTAGTGGGGCGTTTTTTTTTTTAAAAATTCAAAAAAAACGCCGGAAAACGCCCCGGCCTCCACTACACCAGGCGTTTCCGGGCGTTTTTTTTGAAAAAAATTGAGTCCGGCGTGTTTTTTAAAACGCTTGCACATGTTTTGAACAACCAATCACAAGTCTCCAACGGCTATATTATCAAACGGCTAGTTTTTTTTTTTAACATTTTACCCCTATATATATAAACTCATTCATTTTCAACCAAAATCATCATAAAAACCCTCTAAAAAACACAACCATTTTATAAAAAACTTGATGGATTCTCCTAGTTCTTCATCCATGGTAAATTTTTACTACAACGAGTTTTTTGCGGATATGGTTCAACCGATGAGGAGGTTGAGCAAGAGGCGGTTACGAGTGCTTGTCAACTAGCGGTGAGATATATCGAGCATTGTCGTCGCCCCCAAGCAGAAAAAATAAAAGAGGTTATATTAAACGAGACCGACGCGGGGCACACGATCGTTTGATGAAAGATTATTTTGATGAGGCGCCGACATATTCGAACGAAATGTTTAGGCGTCGTTTCCGAATGAGTAAGCGGTTGTTTCTACGCATAGTCGACGACTTGGAAGCCAACTACGATTATTTTAAACAAAAAGCGGATGCGAGAGGGGCACTTGGATTTACCGGTATCCAAAAGTGTACGTCGGCGTTACGAATCCTTGCTTATGGAAACACTACCGACATCAACGACGAGTATCTAAAAATGGCGGAGAAAACAACGAGAGACAGCTTGGAGCATTTTTGTCGCGGTACAATTCCTATACTTTACTTTTTTTTTTAAACCTCGAGTATGTTTACAATTTTTTTTCTTTAGCTTATGTTTGTCTATGTTTTTTTATAAAGGTATAATTGATGTGTACGGTGCGCGTTATCTTAGAACGCCCACATGGGACGACCTTCAAAAGATCTACGAGGTACATAATGCTGAGCATGGTTTGCCTGGTATGATCGGGAGCATAGATTGCATGCATTGGCGTTGGGATAACTGCCCGACTGCATGGCGAGGCCAACACACACGGGGTGACCAAAAAGGACCCACTATTATTCTTCAGGCGGTTGCTTCACAGGACCTTTGGGTTTGGTCGGCTTACTTTGGCGTGGTCGGGTCATGCAATGATATCAATGTTTTTGAACAATCTCCGTTGTTAGAGGAGTGGATTTCTGGCAAAGCTCCAAAAGCGTCGTTTTACGCAAATGGAAACTACTACCCTCATGGATATTATTTGAGCGACGGAATTTATCCTAGGTATTCGATTTTCATGAAGACGTATAGTGATCCTATTGATGAAAAAAGAGCATACTTTAAAAAGGTTCAAGAGTCTTCACGAAAAGACATTGAGAGATGCTTTGGGGTTCTTAAACAACGCTGGCAATATTTGAGAAATCCTTGTCGTGCATGGAGCAAGCAAAAAATGAGAGATGCTATGTACGCGTGTATAATCATGCACAACATGATTTTGGAAGACGAAGGAAATGCGATATGCCAGAATTATGTGCCAGAAGTCGTTCAAGAGGAGCATCCACAGGCGTCAATGGAAGAAAGAGTGAATAATGCGCGAGAGTTGCGTTACGAACTGTACCATTCCCAGTTAATGGTTGATTTGGTACACCACGCATGGTCGGTTCGGTATGTACCACCTGAGGGAGAGGAAGAAACGGAGGACGAGGAAGACGAAGTTGGCGAGGGTGAAGAAAGCGAAGATGAAAACTAGTGTTTTTTTTTTTTTTAATTTCATCGGATTTTAATTTTTTTATTTCTAGTATTGTATTTTTTTTATTTAATCGGATTTTAATTTTTTTATTTCTAGTATTGTATTTTTTTTATTTAATGAAATATTTAAAGTTAAAAAAAAAATAATTGGGAAATGATTGCATTGGCGTTATTGGAATAATGCCACACTACACCACTTTATGCTATAATGTCCCATGCTGACTGGGATGACACGTGTCGGATAATGCCCCATGGTGGGGGCATTATAACATTTTACCACTACACATGGTCTAAGTCTTAGATGATGGTTTTACTTTTGTTTTTGTATAATTTAAAAAAGTGATTGATGTTGATATGATAATATATCAGGTTATAGGAAAAGCAACTGTTCTTCATGAAATAATTAACTACATCCAATCATTGCAACATCAAGATGAGGTAATTCTTTTTCTTGAGTTTTTTCTGAAAAGTTTTTTTTTTTTTTTGAAAGTCTTTTTTTTTTTTCTTGAGTTGATGAAAGTTTTTATGCAAATTAATGATGAAGTTGACACCATACGAATGTGTTTTTCTTTTCATTATTATTATTATTATTATTATTATTATTATTATTATTATTATTATTATTATTATTATTATTATTATTATTATTATTATTATTATTATTATTATTATTTTGTGTTGTAGTTCTTGTCTATGAAACTTGAAGCTGTAAATACAAGGATGAACTTGCCTGTAGAAGGGGTTCCTATGAAAGATGTAAGTTTTGTATGTCAATTTGTTAAAAACTTATTGCTAAATTTGGCTTGTTAAATTGAACTATATTATAAAAAAATGTAATTATAGTTTCTTGATACCAAGTCAAATTCAAATTTTCAAAGATAAATTTAGACACTTGACAAAATTTATCAGGTTTTGGGTTGTCATTTCTATATTCTATCTCGTTTATTAAGCATGTCTTGTTGAGTAGACCAATTAACGGACTTAATTAAATGACTCGTTTTGGGGATGACCAACTTAACCCATTTAATCAAAAGTTTGACATGTTAACCCGTTTCAAATTACAACCTGGAACTAAAATTATTTATTTTATAAAATCAACCCGTCAACCTATTTAACTTGTTTAATCAAACATGCTGACCCGTCAACTTGTTTAAAGTTTTATGTTGGAATTTAAAAAATATATTTATAAGGTCAACCTGCCAACCCGTTTAATCAAACATGCGGACCCATCAACCCGTTTAGACTAGAATTTGAAATTTTAAAATATAGAGTGAATTGCAAGTTTTGTCCTTTATCTTTATACCATTTTGCAGGCGGTGTCCTTTATGTTTAAAATTGACGAGTTTTGTACTTTATGTTTTAAAATCCAACATGTTTTATCCTTTAGGCCTAACCCAGTTTGTTTTTTCAGTTAAATCTAGTCACATAAGGGTAATTTAGTCTTTTTACATGTATATATAGATATTTAAATTAACAATAAAACAAAATTAAATATAAAAAATAATATAGTATAATATATTATGTATATAAATAATATACGTATATGTACATTACTACCCCTCTCTCTACCTCTGTCCACCACCACCATTAACCGCCACCAACCACCATTCTCAACATTAATAACGCCACCACTGTTCTCACCATCCACCACCGTCACACCTCCTACCGGCTACCACCCCAGACCGATAAACCCACAAGACTATAAAAATTCTGATTGGTATAAGAATTCAAAATCATTAACAAAACAAACACAAACAACCCAAAAACAAAACTTTTTACTTGATACAATGCATCTCTTTCTCTCTCTCTTGAAACACAGATAACCCAGAAACAAAACAATGGATACCTCTATCTTGAAACCCAAAAAAATGAAATTTGTTTGCTCAAAACTTTACACAGTCCCTCCCTCCCCATTTTCTTTCCCTTTCTCTTAGCTATCTCTCCGATCTGCTGTAACCACCAAATTCACCACCAGCAGACGTCATCCTCAACACCACCGCCAGTTGCCTCCGTCGCTGCCAGTTGCCAAAACACCAACCGCCGCTGCCTCCTAAACACCACTACATTAACACCACCGCAAGTTGTCACCATCGTTGCCTTTATTCATCCTCCTCGTGTACTAGACGGTGATGGTGGAAATAAGAATTCATCACCGGTGAAAAACCCACTTCATCTCCGTCTATATTCTGGTTGATGCTGAAAGTAATGAGAAAAGTGAAAAAGAGTTAGGTTGTGGTGGGTATAAATTGGGGAAAATAAGAAGGATTGACGAAATGACTGATTTGCCCTCATGTGCAACTCACATGATCAGATTTAACTGAAAAAACAAACTGGGTTAGGCCTAAAGGATAAAACATGTAGGATTTTAAAACATAAAGTACAAAACTCGTCAATTTTAAACATAAAGGACACCGCCTGCAAAATGGTATAAAGATAAAGGACAAAGTTTGCAATTCACTCTAAAATATATATTATAAGGTCAACTTGTTTAACCCATTATAACACATCAGCCCATTTATGACTCACTTAACCATTTTACAACTTGATTACAAATTAGTGACAACCTAGCAACCCCTTTACAACTCGTCAACTGGTTTGACTCGTTTAGATAAATGGGTTAAATGTATCTGGGTTAGAGTTGATGTCTTTGAAACAAATAAATATATGGGCCTTGCTGGTGCAGTCCTTAGATAAATTGTAATGTTTTGTCGAATAAATAAATTATTGCAGCGTATCTTCTGATACATTTTATCACATTTATCTGGCTTATTACATGATTCTAGTTCTTGTGAACTAATTTACAATTGACAGCATGCTCACAATTACATGTATCCTTAATATTTGCGAATTCAACGCATGTCGTTCTTCTTTCGACTCTGCATACAAATGCATATTCTAAACCATATAAGAAACGTTTTCCTTGCAGCTTGGGGCGCGACCCCTTGATGCAGCCGGGCTCTTATTTGGCTCACATACAACAACACAGCTTGGACACGGGTCTCAACCCGAATGGCTTCATATGCAGTTAGGCAATTGCTTTGGGCGAACCACTTGAACCCTAGACCACCCGACACCATACACATTGTTAACCTATTAGGAACTTGGAAACCTTCGCCGATGCACCACTTGACATGTGTGATTACCTAATATATATCTCCCTTCTATATTTAGAAAGTTATTTAAGAGATGTGCATTTCAGGGCTAGATATATATGAAGTGTACTTGGACTTGAAATCTCATTTTTTTAGTGTGGGATTGATGCGTGTGAAGTGTTATATATATTAGGTGTATATTTTAAGCCCTTTTTAACACTTATTTTAGCCAAGTTTTAAATTTATAAAACACGATATTTCACTAACACTAAACACACATATGGGCAAGTGCACCCATCGTTGAGTGTAGTATAGCGTTGGTAAGATACCGAGGTCGTCCAAGGACACAAGAGCTTTTAGTACCGGTTTATCCTCAACGTCTAACCAAAATAAAAGTTTAGAAAAAATGTTTTAAACTAAGAAAATTAAAAACTAACTAAAATGCTGAAAATAAAAATAAAAGAAAAAACATATAGACAAGATGAATCACTTGGTTCCGACTCGTATCTAGTATAACCTTTGATTATTTCCGCACTTTTGCACATAATTAAGAGATTATCTTAGTTATTGTAGTAGGCCCCTCTTTTGAAGGTGACGTTACCCTCACCCCAGTAGTTTGAGTCAGCAGGGATACAATCCTAAAAGGGTGGATTATTGGAAGATAATGAATTAAGTTATTAATGCAGTATTGTGGTAGGCCCCGCTTTTGGCGGTGACGTTACCCTCGGCTAAGTAGTCTGAGTCAGCAGGGATACAGTCCTAAATAGCCGGGTTATAGTATTAATAGTAGTTAACTTATGAGGGGATCAAAGAGTTTGGACCCCCGCCATCCAATACCGTGAAGTATTGAAGGAGGTCCTACTAAATTTGACCCAGGTCCATTGCAGGACCTCTAAACGCTGAACAATGGCAAGACCTTTACCAAACCGTTCCCTTAACCCCCTACCAGGTAGCCAACATATCTCCATATAGACCGTGGAGATATGAATGGTGAAAATCCTTTATTTTATATAGACAGTAAAATAATGCCAAGACACCACGGACAAACGATAAGGAAAGATCACCTTCAACATAAGTAACTAGTTATTAAAGTCATTAATACAAAACCAAATAAAAAGTGCAAAAGATTAGAAATAAAAAGTATTATACTAGACACTTTGTCTTCACCAAGTGATGTAAGAGACTTAGGCAAACATGGCCTTGATTGTCAAGAACTCTTACGATCAATCTTGGATCCCGAGACGACTCACACACTCTACGATGGACAATGGATGATGGTGGTGGATGATTGTGTTGTGATGGTGGTGGGTGGTGGATGAAGTGTGAGAGAGGTGGTGTGCCAAGGGATGAGATGAAATGAATCCAAGCCCTCCTATTTATAGGCTGAACAGAGAGCTGGACACGGCCCCGTGTCCGCTGGGCACGGCCCTGTGTCTGTCTGACAATCTCTCTCCTCATTAATTGTAATTCGCAATTACAATAAATGCGCCTGCTGTACTTTCGACACGCCCTCGTGTCCGCTGAGCACGGCCCGTGGTGGGCAATAGAAGCTTCTATAGGTTTGTCTTTTCTGCTGCTTCTTGGGCACGGCCCCGTGCTGGCTGAGCACGGGGCGTGTTCAGTCTTCTGATTTCTCTATTTTGCTTTGGAAGGTGCCGTTGAGGGGTCGGGCAGTCCACTAATATTCTTTTTCTTGTATTTATGTTGGATTTAGCTGTCTTTTTGCTTCTTTTGCGTTTTTGAGCTCATTTAATCCTGAAAATACAAAAGGAAGACAAAAACACTCTTTTTCCAATATTAGTACTTAAAAAGGGTTAGTTTTATGCCTCATTTGATGTAATTTATATGTTGCATTTTACACACATCAAATACCCCCACACTTGAACTTTTGCTTGTCCTCAAGAAAACTCTTTAATATGTGGCTTACACTCCCAAATGGAATAGGTAGAAGAGAAGGTTTTGGGCTTGTCGTAGAGTGTCGGGATTTCCAAGATCTTTTTGGGTTTTATTTTTTTTTATTTACACTCCTATTCGTAATGATTTATTTAGAACTTTTCATAAAAGAAATTACTTATTTGGGCATAACATGCCTTTTTAAAATTCTATTTATATACAAGTTCACATACCTCACGGGGAAATCACTCACACTCGGCCGAAGGTGTATTTTTAGTGAATCACTCGAGAGCGGCATGGAACTTATTCCTACCATAGGCTTGCCAAGAAATCAATCCTCCTCCTTTTTAACTTTTATACCTTTGTAGATATCAAGAGGACTTTGTGGGTTAAGGGTTAGGCTAGGGTTAAAGGTAGGTGGTTGGGTTAGTGGTTAGTAGAAAAAGGGCTAAAAGCGTAACAAGTGTTGGTTTTCGTATTTTTGCAACTTTTTATTTTGATGAAGCTTTTATTCAAACTAAGTTATTTTTTATTAACTTGTTTGTTTATTTTCTTTTTGCTTCATCATTTTCACACCTTTTTTTTTTACGAAGAACCGAACTTGTTACTAAAATAAAGGGTTAAAAATGAAAAAGGTTTTGGTGGGTAAAAGGGTTTTTTGTTTGGGTGATGAAACGAAAAGGTTTAGGCTCAAAGGGGCTAACTAGGGGGATTTTTGGGTAGGTGGTAAAAGAAAAAGAAAAATAATGGTGTAGAAATAAAAAGGGTTAGTCCTAATGCCTCCATCATTTACTTACTCGGGTTTAAGTTGATAAGGACCGGGAATGTATTGTCATGGCAAGTTCTAGAGTCGTAAGAACCAAGCGGCTATTCACACAAGAAACGAAAAATGAGCATTTAGTCAAATGATGTGTAATTGTGTGCTCAATAAAGGCTCAAAACTCACTTTTGTGGGAATGGGTTTTTATGTGATCTAGTATATATAATCAAATTTTAAATAAGTTTGCTATGCCTTTTCATAATTTTCTTATGTTGGTTCTTTTTATCACTACGCTATCGGTTGTAAATTTGTAAAAATATAACCTTTTTGAGAACTTGAATTTTCCGAGTTAAACCTAGACAAGTAAAAAAAATGAAATTTTTGAAAAAAATTTGGGGTGATTAGCGGTTCCAATAGAGTTTTGTGTAAGGCTTGTATTTAGGACTTGCAAAATTCAAGGTTTTAGCATCCCCCCCCCACACTTAAATTACACATTGTCCTCAATGTGTCCCAAAAATAAATTTTTAGGTTGATTAGATGTGTAAAATAGTGTTTAAAAAGCAAAAATTTGTGTTACTGGGCACTGAACACGGCCCCGTGTTGTCCGGGCACGGCCCCGTGTTCAAGTGCCAGTAACAAAATTAAAACAAGAGAAACAGAAGCCTGGACACGGGGGCGTGTTGGGTGAACACGGCCCGTGTCCAGTTACCTGAACTGGGCGTTTTTCTGCAGGTGGTTCAGCACGGGGCCGTGTTGGTTGGGCACGGCCCGTGTTGAACCTTCTGAAATGGAGAGAATTGTCGGGTTGTCTTGTTCTTGTGCATGGGTTCATTTTTCTCGTTCCCCTTTTCATCCTTTACCACCATGAGTGTGTTTTATTCCTGAAAATTAAAACTAACTAGAAAACATAAAAATTAATCTAAATTAAACTAAGGATAGATCCGTGGAATGCCTCCATGATGCGCCACGTTTATAAGGGTCCTTGGCTAGACCCAAAGCCTGGTCATATGTTACCCAAGTGGGATGTGTTGCATCCCATGTTACACCGTCGGAGAGCGTCATCCAAGCTTGAGTCTATGACCTTCATGTAGTTGACCGGATCTTCTTCCTCTACTCGCCTTCCACATTCAAATTTCATTTCCTCATCCCCAAACTTCAATGTTAGAGTTCCGTCATTCATATCCACCAATGCTTGGGCGGTGGCTAGGAATGGCCTCCCGAGGATGAGAGGGACCTTGGTGTCTTCTTCCATGTCTAGGATGACAAAGTCGGTTGGAAAGACGAATTTGTCAACCTTGACTAGCAGATTTTCGGCGGCACCTTGTGGGAATTTGACGGACCTGTCGGCGAGTTGTATGCTCATCTTTGTAGGGCTTGTTGTTCCTAGGCCGAGTCGCTTGAACATTGATGTGGGCATGAGGTTGATGCTAGCCCCAAGATCGGCTAAAGCATTTCGGACGGGGGACTTCCCAATCGAACAAGGGATTGTGAAGCTCCCGGGGTCGATTTTCTTTTGTGGAAGTTTGTTGAGTACTAAAGCTGAGCATTCTTCGCCTAAGTTAACTAATTGCAATGATTCAATTTTCCTTTTGTGAGTGAGGAAATCCCTCATGAATTTTGCATATTTAGGCATTTGGGTTAGGACCTCAATAAAAGGAATATTAACATGCAATTGTTTTAGTAATCTTTCGAACTTTGCGAATTGCTCATCGGTCTTTTGACGATTCAACCTACCGGGGTACGGAATTGGAGGAGTCTTGGTGGGCTCTTGATTTGGTGTAGAAGCCTTTTCTGGCGCCGGAGGAGTCACAGGCTGGCTAGAATGGCTTCTTTCATTTGGCGGCAATGGAGCATCCTCGGGACCCACGGTTCGATTTCTTAATGTGATGAGATGTACTTGTGCCTTCGGGTTCGTTTCGGTATTACTAGGTAACGCGCCTTGTGGTCTCTCGGAGAAATTTTGAGCTAGTTGATTTAATTGTTTTTCAACGTTTTGAATGCTAGCTTGTTGATTTCTGAAATTCGATTCCAATTGTTGAAATCGATCCGAGTTTTTCTTTTCAGTGTCAGAGATGAGGCGAGATACAGTATCTTCAAGCCTTTCTCTTCCACCTTGTTGTTGAGGAAAATTTTGCGGTTGTTGAAAATTAGTTCGTTGGTTTTGTTGGTTACTACTATTGCCGGGATCTCTCCAACCAAGATTTGGGTGGTTACGCCATCCTTGGTTGTAGGTACCCGTTGGAGGACCCGACGGCCTAGGTCTATTATCCATGTAGTTTACCGTTTCAGTTTGTTCATCTAATTCTTTCATACAACTCCAATTTTCATGTGACCCACCACACCCTTCACAAGCCATAACCGAGGCCGTTTTTGTCATTTCTAGCTTTTTGATTTTTGAAGAGAGGGCCTCGATTTGGGCTTGTAAAGAGGTGCTTTCATCAACCTTATGGGCGCCCGGGGAAATGGATTTATTACCTCAGGGAGTGTGCCATTGAAAATTGGTTTGAGCAATTTCCTCAATTTGGTTATATATTTCATTTGGACGACGATTACCTAAAAGTCCCCCGGAGCTTGAATCAAGTGTTTGTCTTGTGTGTGGCAACAATCCATTGTAGAAAGTGGATACTTGTTGCCATACCGCTAGACCGTGGTGAGGACACTTTCTTAGAAGCTCCTTGAACCTTTCCCAAGTTTCATATAAGGATTCCCCATCCTCTTGTGAGTATGTATTAATTTCAGTCATTAATTTAGCCGTTTTAGCAGGAGGGAAATACTTATACAAAAACTTTTGGGCGAGTTCATCCCAGGTGTTTACCGATCCAACAGGGAGGGTGTTAAGCCAAGCCTTAGCTCGGTCTTTTAGTGAAAAAGGAAACATTCGAAGGCGGATGGCGTCATTTGATGCTCCATTGATCCGAAAGGTATCACATATTTCTAAGAAGTTAGTAATATGTAGATGGGGATCCTCGTCCGCAAGCCCATGGAAGGTTGCGGAGTTTTGGAGCATTTGTATCAAATGCGGCCGAAGTTCGAAGTTGTTGGCCTCGACATTCGGTGCATTGATAGCGGCGCCAAGATTGCCTACGGTAGGCCGTAGGTAATCCATGAGGGTGCGTTGGTCCGCCATTGGAAGTGGGTCCCCCGAAGCTTTCTCTTGATTTTTAGCTTTTAGTCTTTTTCTGAGAAAGCGCTCGGGTTCTTCTAGGGGTTCTTTTATGTCTCTACTAGAACTGGAGCTCATGCACTACGTAGGAGGTTCAAATGTGGCGCCTGGGTTCCAAATCCTGCAACAAAAACAGAAAAGAACGCTGGTCAGAATGTTCACCACGGCCCCGTGCTCAGTGAACACGGCCCGTGGTCAGAAGTACAGTAATCGTTTTCTGTATCCCAGTTACTGGGAGTTGGACACGGCCCCGTGTTGCACCGACACGGCCCCGTGTTCAGCTCTCTGTAACTCAGAAAATAAAAACTGCCAGTAATGATGCTGGGCACGGCCCGTGCTGAGCTCTGCAGAAGCTGAAAAACTAAGAAAATAAAAAGAAAAATAAAAAAAAATGATTAGGCCGTTGATTCCTAACTTTCTTAAAATCCTTGTGTCCCCGGCAGCGGCGCCAAAAACTTGATGCGTGTGAAGTGTTATATATATTAGGTGTATATTTTAAGCCTTTTTTAACACTTATTTTAGCCAAGTTTTAAATTTATAAAACACGATATTTCACTAACACTAAACACACATATGGGCAAGTGCACCCATCGTTGAGTGTAGTATAGCGTTGGTAAGATACCGAGGTCGTCCAAGGACACAAGAGCTTTTAGTACCGGTTTATCCTCAACGTCTAACCAAAATAAAAGTTTAGAAAAAATGTTTTAAACTAAGAAAATTAAAAACTAACTAAAATGCTGAAAATAAAAATAAAAGAAAAAACAGATAGACAAGATGAATCACTTGGTTCCGACTCGTATCTAGTATAACCTTTGATTATTTCCACACTTTTGCACATAATTAAGAGATTATCTTAGTTATTGTAATAGGCCCCTCTTTTGAAGGTGACGTTACCCTCATCCCAGTAGTTTGAGTCAGCAGGGATACAATCCTAAAAGGGTGGATTATTGGAAGATAATGAATTAAGTTATTAATGCAGTATTGTGGTAGGCCTCGCTTTTGGCGGTGACGTTACCCTCGGCTAAGTAGTCTGAGTCAGCAGGGATACAGTCCTAAATAGCCGGGTTATAGTATTAATAGTAGTTAACTTATGAGGGGATCAAAGAGTTTGGACCCCCGCCATCCAATACCGTGAAGTATTGAAGGAGGTCCTACTAAATTTGACCCAGGTCCATTGCAGGACCTCTAAACGCTGAACAATGGCAAGACCTTTACCAAACCGTTCCCTTAACCCCCTACCAGGTAGCCAACATATCTCCATATAGACCGTGGAGATATGAATGGTGAAAATCCTTTATTTTATATAGACAGTAAAATAATGCCAAGACACCACGGACAAACGATTAGGAAAGATCACCTTCAACATAAGTAACTAGTTATTAAAGTCATTAATACAAAACCAAATAAAAAGTGCAAAAGATTAGAAATAAAAAGTATTATACTAGACACTTTGTCTTCACCAAGTGATGTAAGAGACTTAGGCAAACATGACCTTGATTGTCAAGAACTCTTACGATCAATCTTGGATCCCGAGACGACTCACACACTCTACGATGGACAATGGATGATGGTGGTGGATGATGGTGTTGTGATTGTGGTGGGTGGTGGATGAAGTGTGAGAGAGGTGGTGTGCCAAGGGATGAGATGAAATGAATCCAAGCCCTCCTATTTATAGGCTGAACAGAGAGCTGGACACGGCCCCGTGTCCGCTGGGCACGGCCCCGTGTCTGTCTGACAATCTCTCTCCTCATTAATTGTAATTCGCAATTACAATAAATGCGCCTGCTGTACTTTCGACACGCCCCCGTGTCCGCTGAGCACGGCCCGTGGTGGGCAATAGAAGCTTCTATAGGTTTGTCTTTTCTGCTGCTTCTTGGGCACGGCCCCGTGCTGGCTGAGCACGGGGCGTGTTCAGTCTTCTGATTTCTCTATTTTGCTTTGGAAGGTGCCGTTGAGGGGTCGGGCAGTCCACTAATATTCTTTTTCTTGTATTTATGTTGGATTTAGCTGTCTTTTTGCTTCTTTTGCGTTTTTGAGCTCATTTAATCCTGAAAATACAAAAGGAAGACAAAAACACTCTTTTTCCAATATTAGTACTTAAAAAGGGTTAGTTTTATGCCTCATTTGATGTAATTTTTATGTTGCATTTTACACACATCAGGGATTCAACAAGTTAAGTTTTTAGTGATAGATGAAATGTACTCGGACTTGCTAAACACTGTAATGTTTACTTTTTACTTGGATTCCAAGTTATTGCTCGGACCAATGACTTGGAATCCAACATTTGGGTCTTTCACTCTTATTTTTCTTTTGATTTAAGAGTTTAATCTATACCGTCGGATGATGTTATTTGGTGATGGGAGTTGATGGTCGGATGTCGTGGACTATATTATGTACATAAGTTGAATACTTGAAGATATATTTCCTTTCTAAGGAAGTCTAGGTTCATAATAACTAATATAATGGCATTTAAAAAAAAGTTAACCAGGCCTTTAAGCCCAATAAACCAAACGGCGGATTGAAGAGAGGTCAATCATGTATAAACAAAAAAAATTAACCATGCCTTTGAGCCCAATAAACCAAACGACAGATTGAAGAGAGGTCAATCATGTATAAACATGAGATTATGATCTCTTCTTGCACTTTTATACAGTGTTATTACTTTATAATCATGATCTACGCCTATAGCCATATGACACGTATATCTACTTCCGGACGTGTTTATGACCTTAATCCGTTAACCGTGACTAAAATCACTTCGTATGTGAATAACTCATCGCGTTTAAACTTTTTATCGTGTATCATCAATAAAAGGCACAATGATGCAGGCTTGTCACATGAAGGCCCAGCCCAAGTGCTGGAGGAAGAGGCCCAGCTGAACAACCGGCCCAAGAGAATTCACAGGAGGCCCATAAGGCTCCTGGATTGATCTGCAAGTCAGCATCGAATATTCCATGGAATTTGGCAGTTGCATTTTTATTTAACTGTTATTTCAGTATTGCATTAGTGGTTAGTTAGTGGAGCATGGTAGGAGTTGTTACATGCATGTCTCCAAGAAATAAGGGACATGGGCATCATGTGCTCATAACCATTGCATATTTAAATTCTTGTAATTTGCTTTTGAGAAGATATCCAGAAAATTGTTCCAAAAATCCTTGTCTTTCCTCTATTGTTCTTAGGAGTGTTTGCCTACTAGAAAAGGCTTGCAACATTTGGTGCTTTCATTCACGAATCACCTCCACCATGCCACCGCGTCGCGATCCAACTGGTTCCGATGACTTTCCTCCATCCATCACCGATCAACTAAGCCAACTAATTCAGATCACCACCACGGCCGCTACCACCGCTGCCTCCACCCAATCCGATCTCCGAACCCAATTAGCCGCCCTCGTTCAAGCCACAACCAACCTCAACGCTAAACTTGATACCCAAACGGAAACAACCGCTCGTCTTGTTAATCATGTACAACAGTTAACCGATAACCTTGAACCAGAAAAAACCGTTAACCGACCGAAGTCCCCAACCCGTCCAAGCAATAATCAACAGACCTTACGCCAACCAAAAATTACCCTACCGCTCTTCGACGGATCCAATCCGCTAGGATGGATTTTTCAAGCTGACCATTATTTTACCAATTATAATATTCCACAGGCAGACCGCGTTTCCCTCACGGCTTTTCATTTTGTTGGAGACGCCCTCTCATGGTATCAAAACCAATTCAACAATGAACTTATGGGTTCATGGACGGAATTCAAACGCGAGGTGGAATTCCGCTTCGGTCCGTCGACTTATGAGAATCACGAGGCCGCCTTGTTTAAACTCCGTCAAACTGCATCAGTCACCGAATACCAAACGGAATTTGAAAAGATTAGCAACCGTATTACCGGCTTATCTCAACAAACCCTAAAAAATTGTTTTATTTCAGGCCTAAAACCTGAATTACAAGCTGAACTTGCCATCTTAAAACCCACATCCTTTCACGAGGCTTGCGGGCTCGCCCGTAAAGTGGAAGATAAATTTGCTAATACCTCCAAGCCCAAACCATTTTATCAACCTAAATCCTAACCCTCCCATAATATCGCTCCCCAAACAACAATTTCTCCTACTTCCCAGACGTCCACTACATCTGTTGCAAAACCTACACCATCATCAACTCCTCCATTGTTACCATCTCCACCAAAACCATTACCCTTCACTAAACTATCACCCGAAGCAATCCAACAACGCCGGAAAGACGGTCTCTGCTTCCGCTGCCCCGAATTTTTTTTTCCAGGACATAAGTGTTCGCCTCCTCAATTTTTATTAATCGTTGACAACGACGATCAGTATTCACAGTCGAATATGGGGGATGATAACACGTTGTCTATACCTGATGATACAAATACACCACAATTCATGTCCCTATCTGATGCCGCTTTTATTGGTTTGAGTTCTATTCAAACGCTATGAATCACGGGGTATATTAATGGTGTTCTAGTTACCGTTTTGATTGATTGTGGTAGTACCCACAATATAATCCAGCCTCGAATCGCCGCCAATCTTGGATTACCAACTCAACCTTTACAACCATTCTTGGTCATGGTTGGAAACGGCCAGTTCATACACTGCCAAGGTTTTTGTCCAGCCGTCGACGTTCAGTTACAAAAGAAAATTTTCAATATTCCTTTCTTTATCTTTCCGGTAGAAGGCGCTGATATTGTCTTGGGTATATCCTGGTTGCGCACACTCGGGTCGATCACCGCTAATTTTTCGGTACCCGAAATATCATTTACTATCAATGGTCAGCACATCACATTACGAGGTGAACCGTTAACCCAACCATTATTGCCTAGTTCATTATCCACACTCCTTCGCCACGGGTCCATTGCATCGTTACACACTCTAACTTTCGAGCCACCACTTCCACAACCACATCCGCCACCAACACCAACACCTACATCCACAGACCCAAATATCACAGTTCTTCTCGACCTATTTCAACCAGTGTTCGCTGAACCACAATCACTACCTCCTACTCGTCCTCAATGGAATTCATCAAGTTGCTCTTAAGTGTGAATTCATCAGACAAGATAGAGTATATAAAAAATAATATTTGCCAGTACCATTTAACTCTAATTACTTTTGTTTCCAAGATTTGCATGATAGTTCTTCCTTCAGGTAATTCAGTTACTAACCTTTGTATGGAGCAGTTATGCAACCAAAAAAATATATCGTTTAGATTCATTTTTACCCATATAACTTGTTCCTCTCTTCAGCTAAATTATTTTTTTAGACCTAACCATTGGGTGTGAGCCCAGTGGCCACCGACCCCCACCTTAAATCGGCCCGAGGACAGGTTACGGGTTCGAAACATGTTTCAGACCCTCGGGTTGGCAGGGGTTTCACCGCCAGGCAGCGTTGTCGGGTCGCTAGCTTGGGAAGGGGGATCCCTTCCGCGGTCAAGGGTACCGTGCATCTACCCTTTTTTTAACAATCCAAAACCACCATAATACGTAGATAGGTTGAAATTGCCAGCTATTATGTCTAAAAGTGTGGTTAACAGCACAAACTCTTTTTTCCCTTTTAGCAGACCACAATTCATTATAAAAAAACATGGACTATTATTTACCTCAGCTATTATGTGGTGGCGAAGAGCCTCTGCTTGATATCCATTTGCAATTGAAAAGAAAAGGTGCTCCACATTTAGATTAGTATTTGCACTCTAAAAAAACGGTATGACAAACTAATTTGTGCTCATGTTTATTCATCTTAGACAAGTAATTGGATTCTTGAAGAAAAATTATATATTTGGCAATTTAGGTATGGCTTCAAAGAATTTAATGTCGTATACTCGTATTCATTTGCAAGTGCTTCGCCCAAAGCAGCAGGTGCAACCTATCAAAAAAGGATTGTAACCCTTTAATTTCCAATTTTTTAAGCATAAATGATAGCATCAAAAACTAAATATAAATATACCGGTTTGCTTTCATCCATATCAGCCTTGCTTTCATAAGAGGTTGAACGGAATTGACCAAAAAACATGTCACATTGAAGATGGTAGATAAAAGAACAGCCAACTACTGATTATAACCATGAACAGATAGACCAATTTAACAAAATACAAAAGTGTTAAAATAATACGACAATCGATTGTTACACGGGGGATGTAGCCTACTATTCGAAATCGTCATCCTAATGATGGAACTATGAGAGGCGGATGGAATGAGAGCGAATTACGGAGAAAAGTACATATCAAATTGTTACCTGTTTCAAGAACCTGGAATCACAAAAAAGCGATACTTCATTAGTCATTTACTTCAACAGATACTATAATATGCAATATCTCATAATCAAAATTGTTGCATATTTCATGGTAGCCTGAGCTCTAAAGATATTTTTTTGTTCAAAGCTTATTGTTCTTCTCAACCGAACTGACGCGGGTTTTAAACGGTTCGGTTCCGATTCTTATATTCAGCGTGCAACAGTTCTCGGTTCAGTTTAGTCAGGTTCTGAACCGTTGAATAGCCCTAATAGTAATTGAAAAAGTTAACCTTTTCCTTCTCGTTTTACAGGGATTATTGTTAAATAAAAAAAATCCAAAACTCATACCCAAATACTTGTATAAATATTCAAACTTATTGATGGATATTTACCTCGGAACCATTTATACAATGTGGCAGCATAATCTCTTAGCTCACCATCTCCATAGCTACAAAATCAACATCACAACGGATTCATTTAACAGGTAATTATCAAGCAGAAGTCTAACTACATAAATCGAAGTAAGAGATTGTATGAATAGATATGAGCATTATGTTACCTAACCTTGCGTGATCTAAGATGGCCAACTTATAATGGAACGTGACAACGTTAGAGAAAGAGACCTAACAGAGTTCATCAATCGCCACTTCCATCTCCGGTTGAAAAGAATGTTAACCCATACACATACATACATTGGCGAATTCAGAAACTTTTAGGAGGGTGGGCACAATATGGGTCGACTAAAAAGGGTAAAAATGGGCACTTTGTTTATGTGAAGACAACACCAAATTAGATTAACCAACTTCGATTGTCTTAGTGTAACCCCTTGGATTCTTGGTTATAATTTTGTATCTTATTTATAAAACATGGAGGGCCTCTACACGGTATGCACAGGTGTTCAGGGTATATTGAATGCCTAACCATATACAAATTATTTCCATCGTCATACAGTTGATCAAAAGACATGTATTTGTATTTATACGATAATAATAAATATAGTAATCAGCAAATTCAACAACTATGCGTGTTTCTGACTTTTTGGTTCCAACTTTCCACCTAAAAAAGTAGAAACGACATCGTGACGACCAACTATCCGCCGATCAGACTTGCCCTAAAAATAAAAAAAAGCTATGTACGACGAACGACGACAAAGAAAATAAAAAAGAAAAGCAAAACCTAGAAACAAAATAGACTATAAAACAGCAAAAAGACCCAAAGACAAATAGTTACCGATATCTCGCCTGCTTGAGAAGCCGACGCGTCTCTTCCATACGAAGGACCAGGAATGCCACCATATCCAACCTTGATTCCGTAAGACTGCCATCCATACAAAAATCGAATATATTAGTAGGTAATATAAAGTCCCAAAGACAAATTTTTTTATTTAACCCTCTTCCACCACTGCTAATAAAAATATATAGAAAAAAATAGTATTGTCAAACATAAATATGCAAAATAGTAAAATACAACTAAACTTTTTAACTTTGGATAAAAGATGTGCATAGCATACCTTCCCGAGTAAATGAACACCAGCCTCTAGCTTTCCTTCCTGGCATATAAGACCATCTTTTCTAAATTCAATATGTGCAGCGAATAAATTATGATTAGAATTCATATTTTAAGATTAGAATTCATCTTGCTAAAATAAATCAACCAAACAGAACAGAACATTAAATTGTCACTTTAGAAACCAAACAACAAAAGTAAATTATCTCGTAAACAATTTAAAACATAATTATTTAATTGGTTTTGTGATCTCCAGAAATAAATATATACCTGTGGAGTTTGACTTGCAGAATAAAATCATGAAGTTAAAGGATGCGATCACTTTTAAATTGGAGTTTTTAACCGATCGAACGTGGAGGCCAATTAGCGACACTTTGTTATAAACCAAGCTTGATATTTTTTGTCTGTCATAATTTTTTAAAATCATGTATAGGGTTTCAATGGAATAACCACCGTCAACGCCTGTCGGTTCAGATCAACTCGTCGAAACCCTAGATGTCATCGCCAGAGGCGGCATCTAGGGCATTTTGTAGTCGAACCGATTAACAAAGGGAGATTGAAAAATCGCTGATATATTCAAATAGATCGGGAACTCAAATTGAAACTTACTTGAAGATAATCTACGAACAAAAAGAAGATTTGATGGTGGCATCCAATTGTTAGAGGAAGATTAGGGTTTGGATGGAGAGAAGAAGAAAGCGGTGTGATGGAGAATTTTGCCGCTAGGGTTTGATTGTATGAAAGAGAAAGGTGAAAAAAAAGAGATAGAAGGTATTTATATGGATCCAGATTTTTAGTTTGATTTGGGTTAGGGTATACGGGCTTCACTGAACAAAAATTCTGACCCGGATTTTTGGAGCCAAAACTGGAACTGAGAAGCCCTAATATTGCGCCACGTCAGCAAATTTATTTATGTTTATTATAGATAATAGATAATAGATTTACTCAATTTTTATTTAACCCAACTAAACTCAATAATGTTTTAAAGTTTAAACCCATTTGAAAAAACACAAAGGTTGTAAGCCTTAAAATTACTTGGCGAAGGGAGATAATCGGCCGGCCAGGGATTCTCAGGGACGGCCATACATCTAATTTATAGTTCATCTAAATACATACAGAGAGTTGTATGATCATGCACCAGTTGTATTTCGTTGATCTAAACATATCAAAGGCCTTCAGAATCATAAAATCAATTGATGTTTGAAGTTGGTTCATAAGATCGACCATATAATGTCCTAAGTTATCAACATATGATAATCTCATAACATGACTTGGTTTGGTGAGTGATGAAATAATGGTTAACCGGGTGGGGTTAACTCACTGGTCTCGTCAAGAGGGTTAATCCCTTCTTTCCGAGGATCGCTGGCTGGATCGTCTGGTGGTGGGTTTCCTGCACAAGGAAACAAGCCGTGACTCGTAACAAGGAGGATGGGGTGGGGGGTGCTCCTTGTTACCACTCTCCGGCGTGAGAATCAGTAGTTTGCTTGGGAAGCAAAGTGTGATAGTAGTAGTAGTGAGAGAGTTGAGAAGTGATACCTCAAACCTGGTTTGGGGTCGGTATTTATAGCCGAGGAGTGAAGGAAGGTGGTTGAGTAGCTAGTCTGACATCGCACAGCTACTTGCAGGTGTGTCAGACCTGTTGGTTACGGTGGTGATGCCACGTCCTGCTGTGGTGTCAGATTGTTGCACACATGTGGGCTGGTAGGCGACTGTTCCCAGTGCCACTTGCACTGTGGTGTCAGACCCACTTGCTTTGTAGGCAGGATGCGGTGCCAGGCCGCATCGCTGTTTGCTGTTACTGATGTTGTTCTCGCGTTCTTTGTTCTATCCAAGATGCATGCGGGATGCGGTGCCATGCCGCATCGACGCATAGTGACTGTTGCTGTTGTCTAGATCCCTTGTCGTGACGAAAATGTTCATAGGGTGCGGTGCAGGGCCGCATCGCTATGTGTAACATTAGTTCCCGTCCTTAAGGCAAGTCTTCTCATCACTGGACAGATTGGACCGCTGTGTTCGCGCGTGCCCACGCGGACACAGGTAAGTTATTGCTGGTGGGGGTTTTTGATAAGGGTAATGGTCATTCGCGGTCATGCTGACGCGAGATCTGGGACCATACCCCTTCAAGTCCCCCCAGTCTAGTGTTTCTTCCTTATGCAAGTTGCATATGGGAGGAATACTGAACTATGGTGTTTAGAAGGTAGAATGTGGGCCATTTGGATGGCTCCGTTCGGTTGTCAGTCCATTAGGGTAGTAGGCCTTTCGAGTGGATTGTTTCTTCCTTCCTTTGAGAAGGATGTCCGGTGAGCAAGTTCCGTCTGATGCGGAATTCTCAGCCAAGGACTTGACTCTTGGTCCACCATTTCCTGATGTCATCAGCCACCTGTTGGTGTTTCGAACCAACCTTTGAAACGGTGACTGAAGGTGTTAGCAGGGTTCGAACCAACCTTTGAGATCGTGCCGGGAGATGTCCGTCTCCGCCACTCTAGTTGTAACCTCTGCGTTAGCTAGTGCAAAGTTGTAAGTACTTTGCTCAAGCTCTATGTTCAGCAACTGGACATTCAACGATGATCCCTGTTTTGTGGGGTGTTCGCGTTCTCCAGTTAAGCTTTCTAGTAACCGCACGTCCTCTGCGGTTTATCTCTCAAGTAACCGCACGTCCTCTGAGGTTTAGCTCTCTAGTAACCGTACGTCCTTTGCGGTTACCTCGTTGCTGCACCTTGTTGGCCATGTTTGTTTGAGAAACGTGGGGTAGTTGCGTTATTGTTGGCCGTGTTTGGTCGAACAATGTGAATCTGGACTATGGGCAGATAAACATGGTCATAGGCGGGGTTGTGCCCACCATTGTTTATTCTATGCGGTCCATTGGTGGGTAACTAGTCATAAGCAGACTTGTTACCACTGTTCTGTAGCCACTTTCCTTCACGCTTAGGTGGAAAGTGGTTGTCCTTTAAGTAGTGTCGTCGGTGGATATCACCTTAGATGCTTGGGAAGTTGGTTGAAACTCTTCCGCATCCGTTTTGTAATTACTTTCCTTCACGTTTAGTTGGAAAGCAGTTTTCCTTGAAGTAGCTTTGCTCAACCGCGTGGTGGTTTAGTTGTGGCTCTTCCGTAGCTACCGTTCGCATAGTTGCAGTTTGTAGCAGTTGCTCATGAGTGGTTGCGGTTTGCAGCAAAGAACTCGCTTCTAGAAGTCTTGTAGCCTGGACGTGGCTCTTGAAGGATCAGGAGTCAGGGTTGCTGATGTGCGGTTTGCCCAGCATACTTATCCTTTTCCCTAAGGAGAAGCTGATTCCGTCCCCTCTGTGGTTGTGAACCGGAAATGAGGGTTTTGAAGCTTGAAGAAGCTTACATGGAGTGCGGTTTATCGCATCCTGAGAAGCGGTTTTCGCAGTCCAAAGAACCATGCTGGTTCTGAGTATCTGACACACCTGTGCGGGCTCGTGTGTGTCATCTCCGCATATTCCACGTGTGCTCGTGGGTATGTGCGGTTATTGTTTATACCACCTTATATAATTTGAAGATATATATTTTTGCCTTTTTTGAGGGGTATGTAAAAAACGACATGCGGTATGGGTTATGGTGCGGTAAACCAGAAAAACCGCATGCCGCTTATGTTTGGATAATGTTGTCGCTTTCTGTTGCATACGTCATGATTGCACGTGTGGGTTTGTGGAATTTGGTAGGATTTCTGTCACGTGCTGATCTGAAAGGACGTTTGCACTGCCCGAGGTCATAAATGCACTGTAGCAAGTAGCGTAAAAGGTCTCTTCTGTCAGGCGCGTGGACGGACACGCGCGCGTGGTAACCGTCAGCGGAAACGTCGCTGAACACGTGGCGATACGTAAGTGGCCCTTTTTGAACGTGCTAAGTCGGTTTACTGCATCGCATTAATTGCGATGAGTATATAAGGGGAAACCGTTTGATCTCACCTCACTTTGTTCAAATTTCAAAAATTTCTCCGGTGAAAAGAGTGTGCTCTCTTTGTCTTCTCCGATCAATCTGCTTGTATTTCCGGCGATTTCCTGAGTTTTTTTGTGTAACTCAATACTTCTCTTCTTTATATTTCTTGATGGCTGAACCATCCAATCCACACAATGTGGAGGGTGAAAACCCTGGGCCTTCTTCTCCGGTGGCTGAGGAAGAAGAAGACGACGGTGGTAGTGCCCCCGGTGGTGGTCTACCACCTTTGAAGTGGTCAAAGGTGCTATTTAACCGACTGATGACCGGTATACAAATGCCTCAGGAGTTTGGGGCTCTTTATCCCCAGGAAGGTGACACCGGTGCAAATGCTCTGGCCGGTTATGTCACTATGTGGGCCGATTCGTTCGGTGAAGGTAACCTTCGTTTACCACTAACCGTATTTGTTGCCGAAGTTTTTGAGTTTTACAAGCTTCATATCTCCCAGATGAGTCCTTTTGGGATGATTCGTATTAGAAACTTTGAGTACACCTTTCGTGCTCTTGGTTTGCCGATTACCGTTGAGAATTTCCGGCGCTTCTACCAGCTGACTGTAAATACTGGGTTTTTTTCTTTTGGCCAACGGTATGGGAGCATCAAGCTGATGACCCCACCCAAGGGGATTACAACGTGGAAGAGGAAGTTCTTCTACGTTAAGGCAGTGGCTGTTGTTGCGAGGATGACCTTCCGCAACGTGAACGAGGTGATCCCTGCAGAGGATATTGATCTTCCCAGTCCGGAAACGGTGGAATGGTTTCCAAGGTTAAGGACCATTGAGCATCAGAAGCTGGACAATACGCAGCTGTGGGTGCTGTGGATGATGTTGACCAGGGCTGATAGGCATGCGAGGCCCGTTGTGCGGGAGAAGAACGGAGGTATGCGTTGTACTCTTTTGCGGTTTCCTTCCCTAACCATTGTTACTTATTTGTAAATGTATTTAGCAGAGGATGCGGAACTGTGGAAAATATTTGATCCGACCTTCAAAGGCAAGCTTGAGATTGTTCCGACTGCGGAAGGTGCGGGTTTTAACCTGACCATTGTTAGGAACTTCCGCGTTCCTGCACGCGATGTGTTGAACGCACCCCTGCCGCAGGGTGAAGGTATGTTATATAGTCTACTTATTTCTTTGTAAAGAAGTTCATCTCTTATTTGCTTGTTTTGTGATTTACACACAGGTACTCTTGGGGCCCTGGGTAAATTTGAGCTGAAGGGTGCTCCGAAGAAGCATGCGGAGAAAGCTCCGCGGGGTCGTCGCAAGAGAAAACCTGAGGCTCCTGTTGTTCCGTCTTTGGTGCCGCAGGCGGCAGGTATCCCTCGTTCTCATTTCCGCAGATATACCGATTACGTGGTAGTATCTGACACCCTTGAGGGTTTGGGTGTTCCAGGTGGTGGTGCGGTTGCAGGTGGGACCTCTGCGGGTTCCAAGCCTGCTGATGAGAAGAAGAGAAAGGCAGATAAGGCTGTGGATGCCGGTGAGAAGAAGAAACCGAAGATACAGACCAGACGCGCGGCTTTTGTGGGACCGAGGAAGCCTGTGGTTGTTCCTGGTACGTAATTCATAACTTTTACAAGTATTTTATCTTTGTACTTGTAGTTTAAAGTATTTTTGCTTTGATTACAGAGCCGCAAGATGAAGGGTTTTCTGTTTTTGATGCTCCTCACTCTCCTCCGCGTGCCACAGCTGCGGCTGCGGGGGTTAAAGTGGTGTCTGAACCCTCTGCGCGGGCGGAGGATACTGGGAAGGGGCCTGCGGCTCAGATCTATGACACGGTGGACTCTGCGGATAATTTAATCTCCCTGCAGGACACTGATGATCTGAACCTGAAATTTGCCTATACTGAGGCGAAGAAATCTCCCGCTGCTGAGAAGGCTTCTGGTTCTTTTTCTGGGGGTGCGGGTTTTACAGGGACTCCTATTCAGCCTGAAGAGTCTGAACTGGAGTTTTATTACCGCACCTATACTGAAGACCGGGCCATGACTTATCACCGCCCCCCATGGACTGTAATGCAAGGGGATGATATTACTGCTGACCCCTCCGCGTGTAGGGAGATATTGGGTGGTTTGGGCACCCCTTTTGAAGTCAATCGGCCCCGTTCTCTGACAAGTGAGGCCCAGATTAATCAACTTTCCTCCATGCTTATTGGGAGTTCTGTAATGGCAAATGCTATTATGGAAAAGTATAAGGTACTGGGGCGCAAGGAGGAGGAGAATGCGCGCTTGCGTGCCGAGGCTGATGAGTTAGTGAAGGCTGCACGTGAGGGTGCAGAGCAGCTTGAAAGGGATAGGGTTGCTTTTGAAAAGCGTAAGCAGACTGAGGAGTGGGCTGCCACTGCTGAACTTAAACAGGTTCGTACCCTTGCAAAACTGCTTTCTGATGAGCGCAAGAGTTGGAAAGAAACTCTTTCTAATGAGCGCAAGACGCTATCTGATGAGCGCAAGACTTGGAAAGAATCTTGGGCCAAACAGAATGAAATTCTTTCATGTTCGTCAGGAGCTTACAAATGCCAAGGCAGCGAACGCTGCGTTGGCTAAGGAGAAGGCCGCAGTTGTTGCGGCTGCCCAAGAGGCCAAGGAAGCAGAAGCTCGCCTTGCCAAGGCTCTTGAAGAGGCCAAGGAGGCGGAGGCCCGTGCTGCAAGGGCTCTTGAAGGGGCAAATGTTGACCGCACCAACCTAACCAAAACTATCCTGGGCCTCCAGGTATAAGTCTCTTTTGTTTTTGACTTTGTACATTTCTTACAAGTATGTTGATTATGTTTGTATACTTGTGTTTTCTTTGTAAAAAGGCTGAAGTGCGAAGCCGGGTAGCCACTATTGAGGAGGTCTCTGCCCGTGCTGCTGACGCTGAGGCGCGGGCACGAGAGGCTGTAGAGGCTAGAGATGGCCTTGCTGCTTCACTTGATCTGCTCAAGGCCGATCGTGAATGGATGCGTATGCGCGGTATCGGACATTTAAGTATCCGTTGCTTTTGCTATCTTTTTTAAGTTTTCCTTTGATGACCGTAGTATTCTTGTGTCGCAGATTGTTACGTCCATTCTTGACGCACCCGAGAATGTGGCAGGTGTCAATGAGATTAGGCAGCGCCCCGGGATGCTGGTTTTAAAGTTGGCTACAATCGCTGCATTGGTCATATGAATGTTATGGCCCAAGGCAAATATACTGACGAAAGGTCTGGGTTCCACGGTGTGGATACCGAAGCGCTTCTTGCTGCCGCCCTTACGGCGTACAACGAGACATCCATTGCTGCTCTTGAGGATCTTGAGGAATGCCTGGAAACGGAGGATTATGTAGACCGCTTGCGGGTGTTATACGCTGATGAGGAATATGAGGAAAAGTCTGCTGTTGTGGGCAAGGATGGTGCGGGTTCCAGCGGGCTATAGAAAGACTAGGCTGGCCTGCGTGCCTTTTTTGTTTCCTTATGTAAATGTTAAGAACTTTATGTAAATCCCTTGTGCATCGCGTAGGTGTAGAAATTTTTTGAATATAAAGTTTTAACCGTTCTGTTCAGTTTGTACAAGTGTTTTTATTACTTGCATGTTCGAACTTGTATGAGTTTAATGTTATTGTGAATAACACCAAGTCTGTAATTGCCTTTTGCATATCTAGATGATATGCAAGTATGAAAACTGTATTCAGCGGGATAGACAGTTGTCATTGCTGGCCTATTACAATAGTTGTGTGTGGTTGTCTCTGTGTGGGTATCACGAATGAAGATTTGTCAATCTGTTTTTGTAGATACCGCAGAGTGGAGCACGCATTTGTAATAGAAGTAAATAAACAAAATTGCATTGAATCGTCCTATTTATTTATTTGCAAATGGCCTGCGACCCGATAGGTTACATGGTAAATGTAAAGAACATGGCTTACATATAACAACGTCGAAGCTGTTGTGCATTCCATGTGCGTGCGATAGTTTCGCCTTCTAATGTTTGCAGTTTATATGCACCTTTGCCCAGGACCTCTTGGATGAGGTAGGGTCCTTCCCACTTGGGGGCGAGTTTCCCTGGGCGCTCCGCGTTAGATGCTTCATTGTCACGAAGGACATAGTCTCCCGGGTTGAAAGTACAAATGCGGACGCGTGCATTGTAGTACTTTTCCAGTTTGGTTTTGTACTTGGCCTCATTGATGGCAGCGTTTTCGCGCCTTTCTTCCAAGAGGTCCAAGTCAACCCTGCGTTCTTCATTGTTGTCTATCTTGTTGATAGCCAACATCCTTGGTGAAGGGATACCTATTTCTGCGGGGATCACCACTTCAGTGCCATAGACAAGGCTGAAGGGTGTCTCACCGTTACTTGTCTTTGGGCTTGTCCTGTGGGCCCATAAGATACTTGGGAGTTCATCAACCCAGCCGCGTCTGGCTGTTCCCAACCGTGCTTTGATGCCTTCGACTAAGCTTTTATTGATACTCTCGACCTGGCTATTCCCTTGCGGATGCGCCACTGAGGAGAATATGTGTTCAATATTTAGCTCCTTTAGCCATTTTTGAAAGTCGTCGGCAGCGAAGTTGGTACCGTTGTCGGTGACAATGCACATTGGTAGACCGAAACGGCAGATGATGTGTTCCCAGACGAATTTCCTTGTTATCATAGCGGTGGTTGAGGCGAGCGGTTTTGCCTCTACCCATTTTGTAAAATAGTCAACAGCCACTATGATAAATTTCACTGCACCTGGTGCGTCTGGAAATGGTCCTACGACGTCGATTGCCCATTTTTGAAATGGCCATGCGGTGGTGACGGGGATCAGGTTGTTCTTGGGGCGCAAGGTCTTGGGAGCATGCCGCTGACAATTGAAACACTTGCGCAAGACTTTTACTGCATCCAGGTGCATGCCGGGCCAGTAGTACTCCGCATTCATGATTTTGGCCACCACCATGCGTGGGCCTGCGTGTATGCCACATATTCCTTCGTGTATTTCTCTGATAAGGTACGTGGCATCTTGAGGGTCGACGCATCGTAGGAGTGGCCCCAGGTATGATTTACGGTATAAGATACCGTCTCCCATTTGGTAATGACACGCTTGGTATTGTAGCTTGCGTGCCTCTGCCTTGCTTTCGGGAATAACACCTGATTGTAAGTATGCAATGATCGGTGTCATCCAGGATGTTGTACCATACTGGATGACATTGACTTGGCGCAGGGGTACTGAGGGGTTTTGCAGAACCTCGATGCGTACCTCTTTTGCCAGGTGTTGGAAGCTGGTGGATGCAAGTTTTGATAGTGCATCCGCGGGTTTGTTATCACTCCTGTTGATATGGTGGATATTGAAGGAGGTGAACTTTGATTTCAGTTGCAAGGCTTGTTCGAGGTAGAGGATCATGATATCCCCTCTTGCTGCATAGTCGCCGCGTATCTGCCCTACCACTAATAATGAGTCGACGTGTGCTTCCAAATGTTTGACGTCGAGTTTGACTGCCAGCCGCAGCCCGGCCAGTAGAGCCTCATTCCCTGCCTCGTTATTTGTGCTTTGAAAATCGAGGCGGATAGCATAGGTAAGTTCTTGGCCGTCGGGGCTGACGAGGCGCAGACCTGCACCTGCACCATCTTCGTTGGACGCACCATCCGTATATAGTGCCCAGGTTTCTGCGGAGGAAGGTGGTGATGCCTGGTTTTGTTCTTCTTCGCATTCTTGAACGCGATTTGCTGGTATTTCAGCAACGAAGTCAGCCAAGACCTGGCCTTTGATTGCGGGGCGCGGCTTATAGTTTATTGAAAAGTGCGCCCAGCTCAATTGCCCATTTTGCTAACCTCCCAGAGATGTCGGGTTTGGATAGGATCAGGCCGATCCTGTAGTTGGTTAACACTGTGATGACGTGGTTTGTGAAGTAACGTCGTAATCGTCTCGACGCGTGCACTAGTGCCAGTACCAACTTCTCCATGATGGAGTACCTTGTCTCTGGGTCGTTGAGCATTTTGCTGATGTAGTAGATGGGTGTTTGAACTCCTTCTCGCTCCACTATAAGTACCGCGCCTACCGCGTTGTCCGCGGCAGATAAGTACAAGATAAGTGGTTCGTCCTTACGTGGTGCGGTTAGAGTTGGGAGTTGAATCAAACAATCTTTCATCTCCCGGAAAGCTTTTTCGGCCTCTGCGGTCCATTGGAATTGCTCCTTTTTTAAGCAGCTCCGCAGGGTCTTGATGAAAGGATACGACTTAGCTGCATGGTTGGCTAAAAATCTGTTTAGTGCGGCTAGCCTACCGGCTAGTCGTTGCATTTCTTTCATCGTAGAAGGCGATGGCATGCGCTCGATCGCCTGTACTTTTTCCGGGTTGACCTTGAATCCATCTTTGATTACGATGAATCCAAGGAACTTGTCTTCTTCCATTCCAAACGAGCATTTCCCTAGGTTGAGCTTCATGTTGACGCTTCGCAGAGTTTGGAATGTTCTTTCGATATCATTGAGCATGGTGTCTTCTTCCATGCTCATGACGACCAGGTCGTCCATATAGATTTCGACACTTTTGTTAATTTGGCCGCGAAAAGTGTCGTTCATCAACTTCTGATAGGTTGCGCCCGTGTTGCGCAACCCGAACGACATTTTTGTGTAGCAGTAGTTCCCGATAGGAGTGCGGAATGCCGTTTTATCTTCGTCCTCGATTGCCATCTGCACCTAGTGGTAGCCTTTGTAACAATCGAGGAAGCATTTCCATCGAAATGGTGCAAGGTTATCAACCTTCTCGTCGATCTCCGGAAGTGCGTAACAATCCTTGGGGCAGGCCTTGTTGAGGTCTTTGTAATCGACACACATGCGCCAGCCCCCCGCTTGGTTTTTCTGCCATGACTGGGTTGGATAACCAAGTCTGGTATTTGACTTCCCGCAGGATGCCTGCGGAGAGCAATTCTTGTACCTGCTCTTCCATCGCCGCGTTCTTTGCTGATCCAAGGTGGCGTTGGCCTTGGATCACCGGCTTGATACCTGGCATGGTATTCAAGAAATGCTGCGCGATTTCGCGTGGCACCCCTGTCATGTCTGCGGGTGTCCACGCAAAAATATCTTGGTTCCTGAAGAGGATTTGCTTCAGGCGCGCTCTGATGGTGGGGGGCAAGGCATGGCCCAACGTGACCGTTTGCTCTGGGTGTCTTGCGTTAAGCACCCATTTTTCTGGTTGTGTGTTGGGGGTAGGTCTTGCTACCTTGGCCGGATGCAGCTCGTCCGTAGACATAACTTCTCTGCGGGCGTAAATTATCGCGATCCCCGACTCGGTTGGGAAACCGATGGCAGAGTGAGGGACGGATGTGATCATGTTGAAGTCACCCTGGGATTCCCTCCCCAGAAGTACGTCGTATTTGGAGGTGTGAGGTAGAACCATGAAGTTTACCTCCTCCGTTCGTGTGTACCTACCATTGGTGAGGCGCACAGGAAAAGTGAGTTGGCCTAGTGGGAAAACGGTTTCTCCCGCAAACCCGGCCAACGGGTAGTCCACCGGCCGCAATCGATCTTTGTCTTCTTGATCGAATTGGTTGAAGCACTGCTCGTATATAATATCAGATGTACTGCCTGGGTCGATAAATAATCGCTCGGTGCAGTAGTGAGCTAGGTGGCCTGTGATAACCACGACGCGCCTGTCGCGCGGTCCGCCTCGGACTTTTGGAAAGACAACTTGTTCGTCTTTCCAGTCATTGTCCGGTCTTCTTGCCGCCTTGCGTGGCCTTCCTCGCCCTCCATTGATCATGTGGGTTGAGGTCACGTACATGGTCCCCTTACCCGTGGAGGTGCCCTCGTTGTGGGGGGTGATGCGCTTGGTGGCTTTTTGTGCGCCTGAAAACAGGTGTTGCAGTTTCCCCTCTTTTAGGGCTCGCTCAATCTCCAGTCGGAGACTGATGCAATTGTTTGTTGTGTGGCCATTGTCCTTGTGATACTCGCAGTAGAGTGCGAGATCTTGGTTCATTTTGGACTTCATTGGTTGGGCCGGTCGCAGGAATTGCGCGTCCGTAAGGAGGACGTCGCTTGGCGACTGGTTGATCTCGGTCCAGCTACGGTCCCGAGACTCTTTCTTTGACGCCCGGTTTTCACGTTGGGCGTTGATTGTAGCCCTTGCGTCGGGCTGGTTGTTACGCGGGACATATGGTCTGGGATCGCTGCCGCGATTCCATGTGTCCCGGTTGCGCTTGTTGTTGCACTTGTGTTCTTGGTGGGAGGATTGGCCTTCCGTTTGGGGCTGTGCCTTTGATATGTGCGGTCTGAGAGACCGCTGAGTCTGGGCGTATGTCTTGACCGCAGCCATGACATCTTCCCATTTCTTAGGCAAGCCGTCTTTACCGGAGATATTCATAACCATTTGTTCGTCTTCGACCGCAACAATGAAATGGTTACGTGCCATCTGGTCGGCAACGTCGCCTATCTCTAGGCACTCTTTATTGTAACGGACAACGAATGGCTCAAGCGATTCGTTGTCTCTGCGCCAGATGTTCATGACGTCCATAGAATCACGGTCATAACGTCGCTGCTGGCTAAAGTGTGCGAGGAACTTTTCTTGTAAGTCCTCGAATGAGGCCAATGATCTCACCGGCAAAGAATCGAACCAAGCTCTGGCCAGGCCTGTTAGGGTCTAGGGGAAAAAATGACACCAGGTGGGTTCATCCCACCTACCGTTGCACCCGGCGCCGACGAAGATGTTCATGTGATCATCTGGTTCGGTCGAACCGTTGTATTTCCCAATGTTTAATGGGAATTTTGTGGTGGTGACATCGGCGTGGGCGATTTCTGGGGTGAACTTGGAGTTTTCGGCCACAGATTTCGGCCTGTAGGGTTGGCTGCGGTGTTGTTTTGCAGTGCGGAGGTACGTAGTGCGGGGGTGAGTGGGAGGGACGTAATTGCGTCCTCCCGGTCTGCTGCTAGTGGCATGGGATTCCCCGCGGTATGTACCGTCGTCGGGATCAGTATGGCCCTGTCCTTCCTGGTGGGACTGAGGTCCCAGTCGGCTATGGATGCCGATGCCGCGGTGCGCTGTAGACTGCCGGCTATCCTCGCCATGGGGGCCTAAGCGGCTATGTATAGGGTCCCTGCGGCGGGACCCATATGAGGAATCGTCCGCATATGTGCGGACATCGCAGTAAGAGGAACCGCGGTCTTCGTGCCTGCTTCGGGAGGCCGGATGTGTTGGGGCCCTGCCGTCGTATTGTAGAATACGACCCGCAGGGGTATGCGGTGTTGGGGTAGGCCCTGCAGATACTTGTGCATCTGCGCAGGCTCTGTTGTATGCTGCGGCCAACAAAGCTTGTTGCTGGTCGTACCAGGTATGAAGGTTCATGCCTGGAGGTATCACAGAAGCGTACTGTGATAGATCGTGTCCGAACGTAAGGGATGCACCCCCTTGCGTTGATGTGCCAATATGTTCAACATTTGGGGCTGGAGGGGCAGTCCCCGTAGGCCCTGTGTTTGCGGGGTTTGGGTTATCCCCGGTATTGTTGTTTTGACGATCAGACATGATCTTTGGAGAGAAATGGATGGTTGGAAAAAGTGCTAAGAGTAGCGGTGGGCGCCAATGATGAAACAATGGTTAACCGGGTGGGGTTAACTCACTGGTCTCGTCAAGAGGGTTAATCCCTTCTTTCCGAGGATCGCTGGCTGGATCGTCTGGTGGTGGGTTTCCTGCACAAGGAAACAAGCCGTGACTCGTAACAAGGAGGATGGGGTGGGGGGGTGCTCCTTGTTACCACTCTCCGGCGTGAGAATCAGTAGTTTGCTTGGGAAGCAAAGTATGATAGTAGTAGTAGTGAGAGAGTTGAGAAGTGATACCTCAAACCTGGTTTGGGGTCGGTATTTATAGCCGAGGAGTGAAGGAGGGTGGTTGAGTAGCTAGTCTGACATCGCACAGCTACTTGCAGGTGTGTCAGACCTGTTGGTTACGGTGGTGATGCCACGTCCTGCTGTGGTGTCAGACTGTTGCACACATGTGGGCTGGTAGGCGACTGTTCCCAGTGCCACTTGCACTGTGGTGTCAGACCCACTTGCTTTGTAGGCAGGATGCGGTGCCAGGCCGCATCGCTGTTTGCGGTTACTGATGTTGTTCCCCCGTTCTTTGTTCTATCCAAGATGCATGCGGGATGCGGTGCCATGCCGCATCGACGCATAGTGACTGTTGCTGTTGTCTAGATCCCTTGTCGTGACGAAAATGTTCATAGGATGCGGTGCAGGGCCGCATCGCTATGTGTAACATTAGTTTCCGTCCTTAAGGCAAGTCTTCTCATCACTAGACAGATTGGACCGCTGTGTTCGCGCGTGCCCGCGCGGACACAGGTAAGTTATTGCTGGTGGGGGTTTTTGATAAGGGTAATGGTCATTCGCGGTCATGCTGACGCGAGATCTGGGACCATACCCCTTCAGTGAGAAAATGGTTTAAATTTCTTACAATTTGATCCACCTATTCTTGTAAATAAATGTTTGATATATAACCTTGCATCTTTTTATGTTTTACCCTAAGCAGGTTGAGTCCTCTGTTTTGCTGCAATTAGTGCCATGTACAAACCCATTATTCACCAAATATTCAAAACTGTAACAAATTTTGAAATTTACTTTCTATACATATTGCATTATAACTTTGTGACGCACTAAATTCATATTCTTAAATGGTGAATTAGATTAGGAAATCAACCCAATGACAAGTAAAATGAGGTTTGTTAGTTGTAGACTTATTAAAATCATTTCATGGACTTAAATAGGCTTCCAAACAATGACAACAAAAGTTGGTCAAGTTATCTTTGGTTTCAAGATTAGCCAATTAGATAAATATGCATATAGTTGATTTGATAAAGGAAATAGATATGTTATATGATATGCTAATATTTGAAACCGAATTCAAACAAGGTCAAATAATAGACAAATTTTCATTTGAAGATTGCGCCACGGCTTTGAGAACCTATCGCCTTGGGTACGCCTCCACATTTTAATACTAAGATTATATCTCAAACATAACAAGTGAACCCTAAAAAACACTTTAGTAGTTTAGTGGTATTTATAGTGCATTACAATGTACCTTATTCCGACCGTTTGTGCAGACATATTGTAAGCACAGCAAGTAACTAGCCGGAAAAGACAGATAACTAAAAAGCCATAGTCAAGTTCTTTATGATATCTACTAGAGAACCACAAGAACGAATGATTTGGAATATGATGACGTCCGGATGATTAAGTAGGCGGCTGATACGTCATAAGTTAAGAAGTTAGTGTTAATACCAAAGCGAACGATAAAAACGAATGAGAAGCATCAATAAGAGTGATGGTAATCAAAAGGCATCAATTACAAGAATATATATCCAGCTTGCACACCTTTATATATATACCATACGAATCAGACAACACCTTTCTAATCATCTAACCATCTTTTCAAAGTACCTGCCATTCAATTACGTTTCGAATAACTTTTGTCGGGATCTGGATAGAGATTTCAGTATACAAGAGCAGTAAAACTTCTATAAAAAACCAGTAGCACAACACGACACGGATACATAGATACATATGCGCTCGGGCACATACACATATTGCACACGCTTATACACACAAACATCTCTAGCTTATCTTATCAAGCGTCGTTATGAACAGCAACAGTAAAAGCAACAACTCCATTTGTGAGAAATCAATGAAGCTGATGACAAACATAGTGAAAGTATCCTACATATCTATAGCCACGTTCGGCTTTAGAACTGGCGCACCACAACAGCCACTGACTCGAGCCACACCTAACCCTTCACCCTCTTTGGGTCGTTACCCGAGAAACCTTAGATCACATGAGCCAACCGTTTCTTACCTGATAAATCCAGGTGACACTAAGAAGTCTTCTATGAACATGATTAGAGACGATGAAAGTGTTGACAGGGAAGCATTGGATTTCATCGAGAGAGTGCGTGCAAAACACATGAAGGATGCAAGCGAGATAACGAATCAAGCTGAGTTCGTATTGCCGCCACCGCCACGTATCATGCGGCAATCACCAGCGGCTTACTAGTTGTCTTAGCTGGAATTGTTCAGCTAGCTTTAAGGTAGAATAAAAAGTGGATGAATAACCTAAGTTTACATGTTCTAAGTGATCTCTAGACTTTAATATCTTATGGCTTGTCTAACTGTTGGTTTGTTAATGAAATCTCAGTTTTTGGTTATGTTGTATTGTGCATATGATGATTTCTTGCATGCTAAACTCCAGTCTAGTTCTACTTAAGATGCTGCAAGTTATCAAATCAGGAAAACACATGGAATATTATGTCAATCATGGGTTGTTTTAGGCAATGATTTTTAAAAGATTTTGATATATTACCACAGCATGCTTATGTAAGATAACAATGTTTCATTTTGTTGACCCTATAACTCAAGATATCGAGTTCTTATTGAGATAATCATGACCAATTCGACAAGCACCCAAATGTATTTTGCCTTCAACTTGTGTCCGCTATTGTTGTGAAGAGTGTCTAGGTGTAGAGACGTACGAGTGTAAGAGGCCAGCCGATCGCACATGCCAACCCGTCTATCACCACAAATTAGAGAACCTTAGCGACAAATGTATCTGTCGATGGCCCCTTGTTGAAAGTACAATTCGTCGGTAGAAGGTCCATCAGGAAAGGAGCGTGACTAAAGACTTCACCAGCGGATCACAGACACTATCATTTTGGATGGAAAAACAGTGAACATCACTGACAAATTACCGATGACATTTTTACCGACAAACCACCAGTGACATGTTAACCGACGAACTATTGGCGATGATCTTCTTTCACATGTTTTACCAACACATGCTTACCGACGACTAAAATCCATACTTGTTATTTCTTTTCTAGTAAAAAAAAAAATTAATAAGTCTTTAATAATTTTCATAACTTAAAACCTACAATAGTATATCTAATATAGTTCTATAATCACAATCTAACTAGTTAGAAGGGGTGAGGAAGTTCCGACCGATAGTTAAAAATGTGTATATATCTCTTGAGATTTGGCCTATCCATCGTGTAATCACCTAAAAAAAACTGTTTAGCCGGTAATATTCCGTCGCCAATAGTCAATTTCCTAGCTGTGTACATCACATACAATGAGAAGTCACATTTTATGTTCTCATTACCTTTGCTATAAAGTTTCCTGTATGCTATGAAGTGGGACTGCAAATAGATTCTTCTCAACAACTTAACTGTTAAGCAAGAAGGGAGAGCACCATCACTAGGAAAGTATAATGAAAAGGTTGATTTGTGGATGTTCTTTTTAGACGTGCTTCTACATGATGTCTAATAATATAAATATTGAATTAAAGTCATGCAAAATAATTACACACTTTTACTTTTGATATAATCATTAAAGTTTCTAAACATTCTATTGTGGTTGTTTGGTGAGATGGATGTTAAATGATGATATGGTGCTTGTATGCCACTGTTTGGTTATAATATAAATCTTGTGAATTCGGGTTCTTCTACCAACTTGTGGCTCTTAATTAAACCGTAACCCGTCTCTAATTTTTTTAGAACACCCTCTAAAATCCTACTTCTGCGTTAATGTCCACTATCGGACCCAAAACCCACAACTTCGTGGGAAAGACACGATTTTACAAATTTTGATACCACCAGGCTAGAAGCCCTTTGGTAGAAACCTGGTAGAAGTTCGTTGTAAACGAGCTTGATTTGATTTATCTCGACCTACTTGGCCCGTATAAACAAGTTCCGTATTTGCTTGCTCATTTACTCGCTCGGATAACTTTATATCATTGTTTTTTTTTTTTTCTATCTCTAAGTTTATCAAAGACAATAAGGTACTGTACCTAATCTTAGCCTCAAAGGCTTAGAATAGTAAGATAGCATGGGTGGAATATGACCAACTAACCCCCATAATGGGTGTCCTCAATGGATGGCTGTCTAGATAAGGTTATCCACTTTCATTACCCCACCATGTTTAATTTTGTACCACCACACACTCATTATTCATCATCCACCACACACTTATTATTTATCATCCACCCCACATGTACCTATAGACTTAGCCCACCAAAACAATATAATAAACCACCATCATCTAAAATATCTCATGCTTTTTGTATATTATTTTGTGTTTAATTTGCTATAATAATCATTGTGGGATTAATAAGGGTATAATTGTGGCAGGTTGACAAGTTGAAACTCATAAACATACGCAAGATATACTTATTCGTTGGTGTCAAACAACCATAAACCAAACACAAATAAAACCCCAGACCTCGTAAGATGTCAAACGGGTTGGTGGGTTTTAACAAACTAAATGAGTCTTAAAAGGTTGGTTATAAACATGTTATACTAGAGTTGTAAATGGATCAAGTGGGTCATAAATGGGTTGACGACTGAACTTATAAGTTCTTTCAACTTCTTATTCTAATTTTGAACAGGTCGACCCCACCCGTTTAATTTCAATACAACCCGAACACAACCCGTTTTAAAGAGGGTTGAACATGTCAAACTCAAACACAACCGACTTGTTAACGGTTGCATTGTACAACTGACTTGTCAGCTCACACACCACAAGAACAATAAATCCATATTATTGCTACTGTATTTTTGTCATAAAAGGGGTGCAACCATTGAGCACATGTAAATATTTAACCTCATGCCCTCTAAACCACACACATTCAACCCCACCTCCCAAAATGGGACTCTTAGTAGTTCCCCTTTTTACCAGTCACAAAACATATATCAGACATGAGGGTAAGATAAACAACAACATAATAAAGGTTTACATAGATACTTGACACATAATTAACTTTTAAGTCAATAACTAATTACCTGATTGACTTTCCTATGCTTATTGCTCCTGCTTTTCAGGATGTTTAATTAACACTGATCATGCTATCTCCATTCTTGAATCCTGGGATCACTTGATATGAAGAAGAACGATCTGGGTCGTACGATAGAGAAAGATTCAGAGAGATTGGCAACGGGTCTGTTTCGTATGTCCGATTTAAGTTAAGATCCATCATTGTGGATGGATTAGGTGTTGGAAAGATGGGGATTGGGTGAACAAGCGGTTTAGATCCTCCATTAACGAGAGGTATCTGCTGGGAAGATGACATTGATGGTTGCATAACAGCCTTGCCCTTGTTGTCTTCTTTAACCTGTTGTTCTTCTGTTGGCATAGCAGCAACCTGATCATCATAAAGAAAGTGTTAAACATTGAAACTTGAATGCATTGACTTTTGACTAATAATTCAGATAATTTGAAGACTCACCGAATCAGTGGTGATATCAAACAAGCTAGATCTACGCCTGCGGCGATTGATATTACTCCGACGAAGAAAATACTTCTGAGCATGACTTGCAACTTGTGTAGGAGTACGAGTCTTCACGAAGTTTCTAGAAATTCCTCTCCAATCTCCTTTACCTACTTTCTGTAACCCTAACAGAAACAACTTGTGTTCATCTTCAGTCCACGGAATCCCTAGACATCATCAACATTAACACAATCATCAGTTCAACCTAACATAAATAAACCCTAGGTTATAAATCATTCAAATGATTCAATTATTCTAACCGATTTGATCTAAAAACGAAAAAATTGCACAATCCATAAACCCTAGGCCATAAGGCATACAACCGATTCAATTGTTCTAACCGATTCGATCTAAAAACGAACAAATCGCACACTTAATAAACCCTAGGTCACAAATCAATATACCGATTCATTTATTCTATAACCGATTTGACCTCAAAAACGAGCAAATTGCACACTACATAAGCCCTATGACACAAATCATTCAAGTATTCAAATCGATTTGATCTAAAACCGAACAAATTGCCCTCGCATAAACCCTAGGTCATGAATCAATCAACCGATTCATTTACTCTGACCTACTTAATCTCAAAACCTGAAAAACGAACCTCGTTTGCGTTCTCTGCCGCCGTTGGATTGAGTCCGTACAGCATCATCGGCGGAGGCGTAACCGTCGGCAGCGGCGGCGACTGCAACGGCGGATGAATCGATCGGAGTTTGCTCATACTCCGATAGATTGTTCATACTCACACTCTTCCTCATCGGATCAACCTTCACTCTCACTCCAAAAAGCATGATTTCACCGGCGCCGGTGCCGGAGCCGTCGGAAGAAGAATCATCTGCCGCTGATTGCGATTGCGACATGCTGTGAATTAATCAACAGATGGATAGATTAATTGATGAATGATCTTATTTGCATGATGAATTGATCGTTAAATTGATTATTATTGTTGAATTGAGAAGATGAATGAAGGATTGGTGTTTGTTACCTGTTAATTCGGTTGAAGATGAAGTTGCAGGTGTGCGGATGATAATATCTTGTTTGTTTGTCTGAGAGGATGGAGATAGAGATAGAGATAGTGGGGGTGTATGTATAGGTGTGGTGTGAGTGTGAAGATAAATGACAGGTGGATACCATGTGGTGTGTGGTCTTGGAGGTTGAACCGAAGGACGTGGATCCTACGAATATATCTTATTCACTAAATTCTATTTTTTTTTTAAATTTTATTTGCATTAAATTATATTATATTTCTACAAAGTTAAATCATTAATTAACTATTAATTATAAATCATTAACTTTTAATTATTATCATTATTCATTATTATTATTATTATTTTTAAAATTATAGCATATCAAATATGTGCCATCAATATATGCATCATATTGTGACGAACGGTTGAAGGGGTTTATCAAATCAAAAATTTATCGTGGCATATCTTTAATTTAAGGAAGAATTTACAAGTTTTTTCCTTAATCCTAATACCATTTATCAAACGGTGTCTTTTTTAACGAATTTTGACAAGTTTTGCCCTTTACAAGAAATTATGTTGCCCGTTTTGTCCTTTAGGCTTAACTGAGTTAGATTTTCTTGTTAAATCTTGTCACCCAAGGGTATTTTAGTCTTTTTACCCTATTATTTAAAAGAATAAAACAAAATATTTTAGGGTTGACTCTTGAAATAAATGGGTAAAAAAACTAAAATACCCTTGGGTGACAAGATTTAACAAGAAAATCTAACTGGGTTAAGCCTAAAGGACAAAACGTGTAACAAAATTCCTTGTAAAGGGCAAAACTTGTCAAAATTCGTTAAAAATGACACCGCCTGATAAGTGGTATTAAGATAAAGGACAAAACTTATCATTTTTGCTTAATTTAATTTATAACGCGTGGCCTAAAGGTCTGGTGATGTGATAATTCTCACTCACAATTAAATTTCTACATTGGTTTCAACTTAAAAAAAAGTTTGTGGGATTCACTCACACTATTCAATGAGAATTAAGTTAGTATCGGTTTAGGTTATTGATTTGGTCAAAAATCACAACAGGTCCATGAAGCTGTCTCCGAGGTAAGGATCACGTATCCTAAAACTTGCATCCTGTCTAAGGAGATGATCTCGAATAATGTATCATTTGCTTGCAGAAATTTGCTGAGATCCAAATCCTTCAAGGCCAACACCTAGTTGATGCAGAGGAGCGTAACTTGGACCTCCAAACCATTGCAGCCGATAAGGATAAGAGGATTGCACACCTAGAGAAGGAGAATAAGGGATTGCAAAAGCAGGTTCTTGTTGCTGAGATGACTGCTACCAAGGAGCGACTGGAGATCATAGATGAGGCCAAAAACTCTGCTGTTATTGTGATCCTCAAGATCAGGCTCCAGATGGCTAGAGAGGCTGCTGATCTTTCCTTCAACATGGCTGAATGGGACATTGCTGCTTGGAGGCAAAGGCTTCACGAGCTTGGGGATGACGAGAAGCCTGAGGAGGTGCTGACTGCTGAGGCTAGTGGGAGCGGTAGCAAGGATCCTGTGGATGTGGCAGAGGCTGGCGGCAGTGGTGAAGCCAAGGTGGATGATGCAGTGAAGGAGTAGGCTGCAACAAATGGGCGATGATGGATATTATAGACGAGACCGGAGCCCATTTTTTTTAGGGTGTTGATGGTTTTTGGCTCATGGTGTTTTTATTTTGAACAATTATGGTTTGTAACTAAACAGTAGTTTTTAGGGTTAAGGATCACTGATACTTTGGACAATAGGGGGTAGCAAAGGTGGATGGATCCTTCTATTTGTGGAGGATGAAGCCTTTGATGCCCCTCGCCTTTTATTTCCTGCACTTTATGAACTGTTAGTATGGACACCATTTGCCAACCCAAGTGGACGGGCCACGTTTTGCTGGTAGAAACTTGGGTAGACAATTTTGACAACCTTTAAAAGGGTTTTTAAATAAATAAATAAAACTCTAAGCTTTTGACTATCTTCGGTGTTGTTATGTTTACATTTATTTGCTAATTCCAAATCATATAACTTTGGAATTTATAAGTTGTTAAAAAGAATACCAAACATGTGTAAAAACAAGTTATTAAAAAAACTTAACATTATATGATCAAGGATCACATATACTGTTGTCAAAGGTTAAGGGTAACATTAATAAACCAGAAATAATATAAAGGCAAATGAATGATCATACCATTGAATTCAAGTTAGGATTCTATATCCTTAACACTTACAATTACGTTAATAAGAGAATCAGTAGAAATTTAGGATCCGGGATCCTTTGCTGTTTAGCTTCGTAAACCTGTCACAGTATATAACTTGGGACTGAGCCAAATATCAAATGAAAAGATCATTAGTAATTGGGGACAAGCCCAACAAGTTGGGGACAAGCCCAATAAACTGGGGACAAGCCCAAATAAACTAGGGACAAGCCCAACAAACTAGGGACAAGCCCAATAAACTGGGGACAAGCCTAAATATACTTGTGTAAACTGGAGTATGGCCCAAACTGGCGACTATCCCAACGTGATTGACATGAAAATGCCAAAACCTTAGCTAACGTGAAAACGTTAGAAACCTTAGGAACGGATGTATGGTACGTCTACCATTATACTTAGGATCCTACATATAGCCAACAACAATGAAATTGTCAGCCCCTAAAGCGGGTGCTGGTCCCATTGCCTCGAACTATACTTGGATAATCGTGCGCAACTGGCGAGGGTGTCAAAACCCAATTCGTGTGAAAGGTGAAAACCTTTAAACCGTAGAAGGTAATGGATACCTTAGACTGGGGACAAGCCCAAAAACTTTGGAGAGGTGGCCAACCCCTTGATCCTTTGTCGCTAATGCAAATAATTTTGTAAAACTTAATACTTGATGAAAATGGATGTTATAAATCTAACATCCTTTCCTCATAATAAATGAAATAAAGAACTTATGAAATAATAAGAAAATCATTACCAGAATGAGGATCATATATCCTCTAGGAATCCTCAAACATGAACAGAGTATCAGGATTTCTAAGGATCCTCAATCCTTCTTACATGAAATACTTCTTTAAATGAACAGCATTCCAAGCTCTTGGTAAGAGGTCACCATCCATTGTTAACAAACGATATGCCCCCTTTCCTGCTTCAGCTTCAATTAGATAGGTCTTCCCATTTTGGTGCTAGCTTTCCATTAGCTGGATTTGTGGTATTTTGGAATTCCTTCCTTAATACCATGTCACCAACTTGAAACTTCCTGACCCTGACATTCTTGTTGTAAGCTCCAACCATTCTTTGTTGATAGCTAGCCAACCTTATCCTTGCCAAATCCCTGAGTTCCTCTATGGTATCTAGGTCTTGAGCTAAGCTTTCAGTATATCCTTTGGGATCACGGATGCTTGTTCTTGTAGTGGGGACTACCATTTATGTAGGGATCATCGATTCATGTAACACCACGTAAAATTGTGTCCAATTGTGTAAAGACACGTGTCCTAAACTCTAGTTATGCGAAAGATTGAGTTTGAAGGACTAAAGTTGCCAAACGATGAAAATATGAAACCACAAGGACTAAAAGTGTCAACATGCCAAACTTGTGCCTCTGAATGACCATACATGAAGAATATATTCTTAAACGAGAGATTAATTGGATATAAGAAGCCGTTATTGAAAATAATCGGAAGATTATAAACTACGGGGGTTAAACGTGTCAACATGTTAATTCTTACCTCTGAGTAACCTTTTAACGAACCCGAAGCTTCGAAATATTCAAATATACTCTCAAGAATAAGTGGTATAAATTTCAAGTGGTTTCGAGATCGTTAAGCAAGTTTTCAAGACTTTGGGTGAAAAGTGTCAACATGATGAAACTTGTGTTTAAGGTGATATTTAACGAAACCGGGCCTAACGGAGTTTGATTATACACCCTTGAACCTCTACAAACTAACTACAAGGGCCTTATATGCCAATAATGAAAGAAATAAAGCTTTAAAAGGTCCAGGGACTGAAGCTGTCAACAATTGAAACATTTTTAACCTGGACCACACCCTTACACGGGCCGCGTAGCCATGGGGAACACTTATGCGGGCCGCGTGACAGCTGCCAGCGTCCAAAAAAATGGCAGCTGCATGTTGCAGCCTGTTACACCGACTTTGGAGCCAATTTTTCGATTCCAGGAGCTATTTGATGGTATTAGAATACCACTAGGACACCTGGGTGATCCTAGATGCCTCCAAAACAGCTGCAATCATCCTAGTGCATGGCAATTTGCTATATAAGGAGCCTTAGTTCTTTTGTTCATTTGCTCATTTGGTTGCAACAACTTCAAACACTCACTTCTGGAGCTTGCAAGCATTAGGTGAAGATTTCCAAGTGTAGAAAAGATAGCAAGGACCCTAAGTAAGAGTTTTAATCCCTGCTTAGTCTATTTAATTAGCTTAAAAACCGAAAAGTCAAACATATCGTAATTAAGCTTTGACTTTCGGTTTAATCATAATTGGTCCAGCCACTGATCGAAACGAAAGTGGTTATGGAACCATATTAAGGTAGGTGATTAACCCTTAAAATGACACCTCCTAATTATCTCGTTTGACTAGTTAATTGTCGGGTCAAACTAGTTAGTCAAAAAGTCAAACTGGACAGAAACTTTAAAAATAATTTAAACTAATAAAATAGAGGTTCTAAATTATATTTTAACATTCTAATGACTTGGTAATTAGTATTAGAACATGTTTAATCAGGTCTAACCCGATAATTATCAGCCTAAGGTCAGTTTATAACTGAAAGTCGCAAAAGCTTGACTTTTGCTTTGACTTTTAGTTCTGACCCGTCTATGCTTAATTCTCCCATGTTTTAAGCTTCCATTAGGACCATATTATATAGTAGTGTAACCTCCTGGAGTTATATTGCTTGGTCCTTATTGGTTTGAATTATATGCTCGTATTTGTTAATATGCTTATAAATGCCGTAAATGCCCTTTTGACATATAAATGAGAATTTTAGAAAAGTGAGAGGACAAAAACCTTTGCTACTGATATATAAGCTTGTCCCAAAAATTTGACATCAGTTCTTGGTCTCAAATAGGAGTTATGCTCGATATCGTAATTAGAAGCTTTTTGTTAATTAAATTGCGATATCTTGCATAAGAATTGTTTAAACTTGGATTTTGAATCAAAACTCATTACCTACTGTTAAGATATTATTTTTAAGGATTATTAGGATTTTTGGACAGATTATAATCTGTTTAAATCATAGAGTTCTTGTGTAATTCGGTAAATGACGATAATACCCTTTTCATGCATAAAATGAGATTTACAAATGATTTGAATGCCAAACCTTTTCCTACTGATTTTATACATTAAATAAATTATTTTGAGCATTTAAAAATTATCAAAATCTCAGATTTACATAAACATCTTGATTATCGTCAATTAGCGAGTTTTACACTATTTAGGTGCATAGTATGGTTTAAAACCATACTTAACATCTAAGACTTGTTACCTACTGAATTTTTAAACAAATTTCAATATTATTACAGTAGGTATAAGTTATAAACTCAGGTTTCCAAAAATGTCCTTAAAAGCATATGTAAAATGACCAAAATGCCCTTTCGGGGCATAGTTTGGCCATAAATGGTAAACCTCACATATATGTAGTATCTTACTGATGTAATGAGATAAAATAAATATTTTTACTGGTTACTAAAGACCAGAACTTCAGTTTGTTATAAAATCTCTTTTATAATTACTAAAATGACCAAAATGCCCTTACGGGACTTAAATTGATTTTAAATACTTTTTAGGCATATATGTTAACATCTTACTGATGTATTAACATATTTTAAGCATAATAACAAATAAGACCTGTATGTAATTCATTTGGTTACCCGTTACGCATTTATGCGTTCGGATCGGTTTATGTGACTAATTGGTGTAAAATAGCCGAAACGGGTTTAACCTTATCATTAAATCCTCAAATTCCAGAATGTGTTTAGTTTACCCATATTATACAAGTATCCAAGCTTGTTGGGTCTAAACCACATTCTATTCCGGTCTCCGCTTAATCTAGTGTTTAGAGCCGTAATGTTTCTTTTTAGCTAACCGGTCTAAGTCCTTGGTCGGGCTTGGGATATGGTATTATAATAATAATACCACTTGGTCGGGTATGAAATCATTTAATCAGATAGTGATTAATAAATTTACATAACCCGTTTTAATCTGTCTTGTTTGATAACATAAACATTGGGGGTTAATTCGACCGTGTCCTGGATATCCTCGGCTCATTTCATTTGAAAATGGCCAAGACCTATGCACGGGGTGTAGGCATACACCTGACAGATGCAAATGCTAAAATATAAACCCACATGTTGGGGATAACTCCTTTGTGGGTTCTATAAGTGGTGAGTCGGTTAATCATGACCGGCTTCCAACCGGCCCCAATTGTATGACAAATATATAAATCTGTATACAAGATTATCTTTAAATAATTGTCCCAAGTTATAAATGATTTGTGCCTTGTGCACCTAAATCAATTTTCATAAATACTTTTCAAATGAGTCAGTTAATTGTATTTACCAGTGTAAACTGACGTATTTTCTAAAGATTGATTGACAGGTACTTCTCGTAAATAGGCTGGAGCTACTAGGTGTCATATAAGAGGATCTTGCAAATCCCTAGATACCTGGAGTCTGTTATTTTCCGTTTATTATATTTTATTTACGATCCGCCTGTGGATCTTATTACAATCCAGTCTGTATATTCTTTTGTCGAACACTCAGACATTATGGTTTGTAATAGTTCAATCACCAAGCCTTCCGCTGTGCTATTATATTGTGTGTATTGACAATGATGATATCAACTACGTCACGATACTCCCCGCCGGGCCCACTGGTAATATGTGGAAATATCGGGGTGTGACAGGTTGGTATCAGAGCCAACATTGAGGGAATTAAAACACTAACCTTTTGTGTTTAATCTCAATAACACAATAAGCACATTTCTTAGACTTCCGAGTCTAGGCTAATGACCTAGGATTTATTCTTAACTTTCCTTTTATTGTTTATGTTATATTTACTTGTTTTGACAGGTTAACTAATTGGAAAATGCCGCCACGTGTAAGAGGCAAAGGAAAGGGACCAATGAGAGGAGGGCCATCAGGCCATGCGGGACCTTCCCATCGACGTACCCCGTCAGCGACCTTCTCTAGTTCCGACTCTTGGGACCATTGGAGTCATAACTTCGAGCCGGCAAGGCATTCTGTTTCGCTAGGATCCTCACCATCTGACCCTCCATACTTTGGGCTACCCATTCCTAACGAGCCCCAACATTCCCATCACTCTCAAGAATCACACCATTCGAACCAATCTCACCACTCTTTACACTCCCATTCTTCCCATCACTCCGATTCCATTTATTCACCAGCTCAGTTCAATCCCAATGACTATGTCAACAATCTTTTTGGTTTTAATCCTTTAGGACCTGAGGATCACTTCTCCCAGGAGATGGAAATGGATGACGACCCCGATCCAGAGCTGCAAACTGGAACACCGGGTCACCCTATCAGCATCTCTAGCGGTTCTCCATATCAAGGATCGCCATACCAAGGGCCCGATTCTTTTGCCGAAAGGTGGGCCACGTATGAATGGGCATTCACTCCTCCATATCATAACTCTCCTGCTCAACCTCTTTTGAATGAACCATATCTTCAAGCGGTTACCCCCCACCTCTACCCGTTGAGGAGCCACCTCAACCACCTCCCGAGCCGCCTAGACGAAGGAGGAATGCGCGAATGTCTGTGCGTGGGGGACCACGGATCGCATCCCCTCATGGTTCAAGCTCGTACCCTCCTATTCCCGAGGACCCCCAAATGGGCGGACCCTCGCATGCGGTGCTGGAAAACAATCCCCCGCCAGTTTCTTATGCACCACCGCCACCGCCAGTGGGTTTTGACAACCCGATACCAACATACCCAGGTTCGTCTGGGTATAACCCATCTGGGTATCCAACCATTGCGGAATATGGAGCCCAAGATCCATACCTTACTGCAACACAATATAATGCACTTTATCCTTCTTCTTACCCACCAGTTTACCCAACTGGATATCCGGTGCAAGGGTATCAATACCCACCATATCAACCACCTCCTCCTCCCCAACAGGAGCAAACTCAGGAGATTCTGCAGAGGTTAGACAGGGTTGAGCGTGAAGCAGATAAAACCAAAAAGAAGCATAATAACTGTTAGGGGAGGATTTCTTACTGACCTGTGATCCTCAAGTGTTATCCTATTTGGTGATCCTTACTTCTGTGACAGTTAGTGATCCTCAGAAGTACTTCAGGATCAGGATCATGGATCATCCTAAGGATCCTTATACTAATGATTGTTCACTTTGAATTCGGTATTGTTTTGCAGGAGTACCGGCTTGGACTTGGTCATGGCGATATTCCTGGAGCATATTCCCTTCAATTCTGCACGTGCTTGACCATAGTGAACGTTATGGAGAACGTGGGGAGAAGGCACGAAATGCGGACAGTTAGTTAGGCTAGATATTTTCTAATTTTAAGGGGGTAGCGAGCTAATTTTTAGAACACTTGGCTATTTTTGGCTACACACACTCGTACAACTGCACTCACCAGCTCTCGACGAAACACTTAGCATTTTTCATACATTTCTACACGATACACTATAGTGATTCTTGTACTTAGCTCGTTATCATCCGAAGTTGTAAAAAGATTATTGTTTAATTTGAGTTGGTGATCGGTAGTTTCCATCACCCGAGGTTTTTTATGCCGGAGATCATACATTGATCAAGGGCTTTTTCCTCGTATAAATCTTTGTGTTTCCTGTGCAATTCATTTCTTAGTGATCCTCATTGTTGTTTTCCAATTCAAGCATCATACCCCGTAACAGAGAGTTTGGTTGCATCATCCTCGTCTGATTTTTGACCAAAATAGTTTGGCGCCCACCGTGGGGCAATTGGTGCTTCATTCCTAAGAAATTCTCATTTTTATGATCATTTCGGTTCATTACATCCAAGCAGATGGCTTCATCATCAAAGAACACCTCCAGTGCGATGTCTGCAGTCAATTCATCCTAGGACATTCCACCTTTGCCTCCACCACCTTCTGGACCTCAGAAAAATGCCGAGAAGAAACCAACTCCCATTTTCTCAAAACCTCCAACTTCTTCTGCTTCTTATACTCCCACTACTAGTGACTTGTTTACTCTGATTTTGCAGATGAAGGAGCATATACAGCAGCAGGATAAGACCAATGAAAGGATTCTTAGAGAAATTGGAGACATCAAGAAACAGAAGAGATCGGCAGAGGATCATTCCCCACTGATGCCCAGATCTTTGAATTTCGATACTCCGGTTATAACTTCTCAGCCTTCAGTGGTTCCAGACGTTCAATATGTGGGAGGACCAAAAGGAGTGCATTACGGATCATCAGCAATGACTCAGGCTTCAGGGTTATACTTCCAACCAGCAGGATCCCATCCTCAGCATATAGGATCCTTCGTAAGCTCAGGAGGATACTCAGGAGCGCAGCAGATTCAAGGGTTCTGGCCGTTTTAAGGATCCTCCCAAGTTCAAGGATCCTCCCAGGTTCAAGGATCTTCCTACGTCCCAGGATCCTCCCAGGTTCAAGGTTCTTCCTACGTCCCAGGATCCTCCCAGGTTCAAGGATCCTCCTATGTTCCAGGATCCTCCCAGGTTCAAGGATCCTCTTAGTTTCAAGGATCCTCCCAGGTTCAAGGATCTTCCTACGTCCCAGGATCCTCCCAGGTTCAAGGATCCTCTCAGTTTCATGGATCCTTCCAGATTCCGGGATCCTTAAGGAGTTTGCAATCAGGGAGTTCGAATATCCATCAGGGAGATTTTATTCCAATGCAGACCATTGCTTCTACCGGTCCATCGGTCATTCCAGAGCCCCAACAATATGGATTCACATCCGCTCTTCCTAATTTGAACCCAATGGGAGGTAACACTTTCAATAATTCTTATACCACTAACCATGGCCTTATGCAGGATACAGGTATCAATCATACCATGGCCAGAGAATTGCAAAAGTTAAAGGATATGATATCAAGTGTCCCAGGAGTGGTCAAGCCTATCCCGGAGATTGCAGATGGGAGCCACAAGATATCTCGTTTTGCACCACCAATCTGTGATGCTGAGATACCCAAGAGGTTCCACGTGCCTACCATGAAGTTGTATGACAGTTCAACAGATCCTGAAGAACACATAGCACAGTACAGGGAAAGGATGGAGATCAATCCCATCCCAGAAAGGTTAAAGGACGCATGTCTGTGCAAGGGATATGGATCCACTCTTACTGGATCGGCTCTTAAATGGCTGCTAAGTCTTCCCCCTTACTCTATTACCTCGTTTGCTAACCTAGTTAACCTATTTAATAACCAGTTTTCTTGTAGTAGAAAATTTGAGCGTTTAACTAGTGATCTGTATAGGATAACCCAAGGTCATAATGAATCATTAAGGGATTATATCACTAAATTTAGTAAAGAATCCTTAGATATTCCCAACCTGGATATAGCTACGGCTGTTGAAGCCTTTAAAATGGGATTGCTTAGGGATTCATTATTCTATGATGATCTTGTTATGACACCATGCAGGAATCTAGATGAGGTAAGAACCCGGGCCCTTAGGTTCATCCGACTAGAGGATGACAAAAGGATCCAGGAGAGGTTAGCAGGATCCTCAAAGCAAGAGAAGCAAGGATCCTCATTAAAAAACAACAAGTTCAGATCCTATAACAAATCTGATAACCAGAATGTGCATGCTGTTGAACAAGAAGAGGATGATGAGGATTATCCTCCAATTTCTGAATATTGTTTTTCTGTTGATAACAATGAACTAATCCTTGCGATGCAGAATTTAGGTGATAAAGCTAGATGGCCCAGGAAAAATGACAGACCGGCTGCAACTAAAGATAAGTCAAAGTGGTGTGCATATCATGAAGATTTTGGGCATCTCACAGAAGAATGCATCGCACTGAGAAAAGAAATTGGATACTTGTTGAGCAAGGGGCACTTGAAATAATTATTGGGGAGAAAGAAGTCAAGGACTCAGGATCCTGAAAGGATCCCAGAAAAAGCTCCAGCCCCTCCAGCAGATGCACAAGTTATAAACTTTATTTCTGGAGGATCAGACATTTGTGGAACATCCTTCTCTGCAGCCAAAAGACATGCAAAGGAAACCAAGATGGATAATGGAGATAGACCCATTCGAACATCCAGTGTCTCCGAAGGAAAAGTCATAACTTTTGATGAGAATGATCGTGTTGACATTCAGGATCCTCATCACGATGGTTTGGTTATCACTCTTTTTATTTCTAACCATTTTGTTCGCAGGATCCTTATAGATGGAGGAAGCTCTGTGAACATTATCCAGCTTGATGTCCTCAAGAAGATGAATATTCCTGAATCCGATATCATACCAAGATCCTCTGTGCTCGTGGGATTCAGTGGCGAGACTAAGAATACTCTGGGGGACATTAAACTCCCAATCTATATCGAAGGCCTACATTCTTACCAAAAATTTTGTGTTATTGACTGTTTATCTTGTTGTAATGTTATCCTTGGCAGGCCTTGGATACATGACATGAAGGCAGTCCCATCCACTTATCACCAATGTGTGAAGCTTCCTAGTCCTTGGGGAATAGTGAAGATTGATAGTGATCAGCAAGAAGCTAAGAACTGCTACACCTCATCAATGAAACCAGCCTCAAAGTCAAGGGAGCAATAGCAATTAAAGCATCCTCCAAGGGATGTCTTGGAGGCAAGAGAGCAGGATGTAGTAGAAATCCTTATGGATCCTGAGTCTAAAGTTTATATAGGATCAGGGATCCTTGGCGAAATGAAGGAAGACCTCATATCCTTCCTCAAAAGGAGAAAGACTACCTTTGCATGGAAACACGAAGACATGACAAGTATATCTAAAGATATAATCACTCACAAACTTGGCATTGATAGGTCCTTCAAACCAATCCATCAAAAGAGGAGGAAATTTGCACCAGAAAGAAATGCCATTATCCAGGAGGAGGTAGAGAAATTACTCCGAGCAGGTATGATTAGAGAGGTCAAGTATCCAAGATGGTTGGCCAATGTGGTTGTTGTTCAAAAGAAAAACGGAAAGTGGAGGGTATGTGTCGATTTCACTGATTTAAATAAGGCATGTCCCAAGGATCCTTTCCCATTACCCCACATTGACTCCATGGTGGATGAACTGCGGGTCATGAACTGTTAACTTTTATGGATGCTTCATCTGGATTTCAACAAATTCAGATGGAACCATCTGATCAAGAGGATACAGCCTTTATGACTCCAACTGGTATATACTGTTATATTGCTATGCCATTTGGACTAAGAAATGCAGGTGCAACTTATCAAAGGCTAGTGAATATGATGTTCAAGGATCAGATTGGACAAACTATGGAGGTGTACATAGACGATATGGTGGTAAAATCCAAAAATGCTGAGGATCACCTAAGGGACTTGGAGGAAGCATTCAATATCCTTGACAAATATAACATGAAACTTAATCCTTCAAAATGTCACTTTGGTGTTAAAGCAGGTAAATTCTTAGGATATATGGTGACAAAGAGAGGCATTGAAGCCAGTCCAGAACAAATTAAAGCTATAGTGAACATCAAGTCCCCTGCCAATCCTAAGGATGTTCAGAGGTTAACAGGCAGGATTGCAGCTTTAAACAGATTCATATCCAAATCCTCAGAAAAGTGCAAGGAATTCTATGATATCCTAAGGAAGAACAAGAAATTCGAGTGGACTGAGAAGCATGAAAGTGCCCTAAGAGCTCTTAAGGATTACCTATCCTCGGCCCCAGCCTTGATGAAACCAGAAAAAGGAGATGTGTTATCCTTATATCTTGCGGTATCCTCAAAAGCAGTAAGTGCCATCCTTGTTAAGGATCACGAAGGTACACAACATCCTGTCTATTATGTAAGTAAGAGTTTACTTGATGCTGAATCCAGGTATTCACACTTAGAAAAACTTATCCTTGCATTAATTATGGCATCTACTAAATTGAGACATTATTTTGAAACTCATGCCATTATTGTCAAAACTAATTTTCCAATTAAGAATGTCCTCAGGAAACCTGAAATGTCAGGAAGGATGGCTAAGTGGGCAGTGAAGCTTAGTGCATATGATATAAGACATGAGCCCAGGACAGCCATTAAATCCCAAGCATTAGCTGACTTTGTGGCAGATTTCAGTAGTGATTTGCAAAAGGAAGCTGAATTAGAAGTCCAGCAGCTAGAGGAGACCAAGGATCCTTGGATACTCTATACTGATGGATCCTCAAATGTCAAAGGAACAAGGCTTGGAATACTACTAAAATCACCACAGGGGGACATAATACCCCACTCTATAGCTTGTGAGTTCCAAACTACTAACAATGAGGCTGAATATGAAGCCTTGATAGCTGGTTTGCAAATTGCTAAGCATATGAGGATCAGGTATCTTGAGGTACATGTAGATTCTTTGTTAATCACTAATCACTTTAATGGATCCTATGCTGTTAAAGGTGAAAATCTAACCAAATATGTGGAGATAGTCAAAGAATTGGCACTCTCTTTTGTTTCCTTTAGTTTGACACAGGTACCAAGGGAAGAAAATGCAAAAGCTGATGCATTGGCTAATCTAGGATCATCTTTGAAGATCCTGGAGGATACAAGTATCCCCATTGTCCATATCCTGGCTCCTGCCATCGAGGATCATGTGGCTATGGAAATAGGAGAGGATTCTACAATTATCCCTAGTGAGGATACTCAATCTCATTCAGGATTGTGGATCCTCCCAATCATGAGATACTTACAACATGGAGAGATTCCTATAGGAGAAAACCCTAGGGCTTTCAAAATTAAGGTATCTTAATTCACAATTTTAAATAATATGTTGTATAAACGATCTCTTGCAGGACCATATTTAAGATGCATTGAGGATCCTGAAATCTAAGAAGTTTTAAAAGACTTCCATGAAGGAGATTGTGGAAACCACACTGGGGGCAGGGCATTATTCTCAAGGATCCTGAGGACAGGATACTATTGGCCAACTATGAAGAGAGACGCTGTGGAGTATGCTAAGAAATGTGATCCTTGTCAGAGACACAGCAATATCCTTCATCAACCAGCTGAATTTTTGCATCCTATATCCTCCTCTTGGCCATTTATGAGATGGGGTATGGATATAGTTGGTAAGCTCCCTAAGGCACCTGGTGGAAAAGTGTTCATGCTTGCTATGACTGATTACTTCTCCAAGTGGATAGAGGCTGAAGCTTTTGCCCAAGTCAGAGAAAAGGAAGTTATATCCTTCATTAAAAGAAATATTATAACTAGATTTGGTATTCCCTCTGAAATTATATGTGATAATGGTTCCCAATTTATTGGGGGCAGAACTACTAACTTTTGTGACAGCTGGGGGATTAAGATGATAACATCAACACCAGTCCACCCACAAGCTAATGGTCAGGCAGAATCATCCAATAAGATCATCATTAACAATTTGAAGAAGAAGCTTGGATCCAGGAAAGGGAAATGGGCAGAGGAACTACCTTATGTGCTCTGGGCTGATAGGACAACTCCTAAGAATGCTACAGGCTAAACTCCATTCTCTTTGGTATTTGGGGCAGAATCAGTGATCCCTACAGAAATGGTGATTCCAACTGCTAGAACAAGTATTCGTGATCCTGAGGAAAATGATGAGAACTTGGTTCAAGACCTGGATACTATAGAAGAAATAAGGGATTTGGTAAGGATAAGGATGGCCAGTTATCAGCAAAGGATGGCTGGTGCTTACAACAAAAATGTCAGGATCAGGAAGTTCCAAATTGGTGATATGGTGTTGAGGAAAGCATTTCAAAAAACCACCAATCCTGCTGATGGAAAGTTGGCACCAAAATGGGAAGGCCCTTACTTGATTGAAGCTGAGGCAGGAAAGGGGGCATAACGATTGCTAACAATGGAAGGTGATTTGATACCCAGGGCCTGGAATGCTGTCCATTTGAAGAAATACTTTATATGATAAGGACCTATGATCCTCACATGATAAGTATCCTTGAAGGATCCTTAGAGCACAGATGATCCTCATTTTGGTAACATTCTAATCTAAAACTATTTCATTTCCTTACTTTCTCACATAAGGATAAGGATCCTGCATCCTTTATCCCCCTTTCACGTGATTCTGAGTTTTGAAGGTTCAGGTACTCTTAGCAAAAGGATGGTTATCCACAAAAGCAACCAGTTACTTGGGTTTGACCCCAATTATTTGGGCTTGACCCCAGTTCCGCCAGTAGCGCACGATGATCCTGGTATAGTTCATGGCAGTGGGACCAGTACTCGTTTTAGGGGCTGATAATTCCATTGTACTGGCTATACCTAGGATCCTACGTATAATGGTAGACGTACCATACATCCGTTCTTAAGGTTTCTAACGTTTTCACGTTAGCTAAGGTTTTGGCATTTTCATGCCACTAAGTTTGGATAGTCGCCAGTTAGGGCCATACTCCAGTTCACACACGATCCTTGGGCTTGTCCCCAGTTATTCATGGGCTTATCCCCAGTTATCCATGGGCTTGTCCCCAGTTATCCTTTGGGCTTGTCCCCAGTTGCTAACTTTTATCTTATATTGGCTTAGTCCCAAGTTATGTTCTATTTCAGGTCTCCGAAGTTAAACAACCAAGGATCCTTGATCCTTACTTCTTACTAGAGTTTGTCTTATGGTTATCCTGGTTATAGTATTAAGGGTTAGGATCCTAACTTGGATCCCCAGGTATGATCCTTAACTATTTTGATTTTATTCATTGTTTATTTGAATAACCTTTGTACTTTGACAACTGAACTCATGATCCTCAAAATATACCACTTTTTGGAATTTTTCAACTATAGGATATTTGATCCTGGATCATATCCTAAATATTTTTTATCTAATTTGTTCAACTTTTTTTTTATTCAGACAAGTGTATATTAAAACAATTGAAAATTAAAAGGACAAACAAGGATAACAACACAAGATAAGCCAAAAAAGATTAAAGTTATTTTATTAACAAAAGTTTAACCGTCGAAGGTTGTCAAAATTGCCAACCCACGTTTCTACCAGCAAAACGTGGCCCGTCCACATGGGTTGGCAACGGGTGTCCATTGTTTGTGCGGTTATAGCAAGTGCAGGAAATCAAAGGCGGCAGGATCACAATGGCTTCATCCCCCAAACAGAGGATCCCTCCACCATTTGTAATCCAACCTATTATCCAAAGGATCCTAGATCCTTAATCCTAAAACTATTGTTCAAATACAAACCAACCATTGTTTAACAAAAACTACCACCAAACCTAAAAAAATGGGCTCCAGCTATGTCTAGAAGTGTCCATCATTGCCCATTGCTGCCGCCTACACCTTCGCTGCATCACCATCTCCAGCTCCACTAGCTTCACCACCATGATCCTTGCCACTGCCTCCAGCCTCGATCGTCAGGATCTCCTCAGCCTCCTCCTCGTCATCCAGCTCATCCAGCCTTGCCTTCCAGCCTTCCACATCCCAGTTGCTCCTCTCAAAGGCAGGATCCTGAGCTTCTTGGGCCATTTGTAGGTTGGTCTTGTACATGGCTATGGCAGCGGAGACCTTAGCATCCTCCGTGATCTCGCTCTTCTCATAATCAAAATTGACCAGGATTGTAGCTGTCTGAGCTTTGGCATCTTTGAGATCCTTTTGGAGGTCAACAATCTTAAGATCTTTGAGCAATGCGACTTGTTGGAGGTCAGCAATCTTCTTGTCCTGCTCCTCGACATGCCCAACGTAGTCTTCAATCTCAGCAAATTTCTGCAAAGAAGATAAAGAACAGTTCAAGAACAGGTGATCCTCAAATAAGCTGGATACCTAAAGCAGAGACAAGGATCCTTACATCGTTGAAGTATTCAAGGAACTGGTGGCAGATCAGGGGCAGACCTTGCAGATCCTCAGCTTCAGAGGCTTTTCTTTTCTTGCCACCCCTTCCTTTAACGGGTGCCTTGGGGATCGAAACAGTTGGGCTGGCAGGAAGCTTCTTCTTGGAGGATCGTACGTTGTCCAGATCGGTCACGCTGAACTTGGAGGCAGATTTTGAATCTTTTCCAGCACCTGCACATTCAAAGCAAGATAAGTATCCTTATCCTATTTCTATTTAACTATTTATTTAAATCTTTAACTATACAAAAAACAGGATACTTACTTGACATGGTGACTGAGCCTGAGGATACCTCTTGAGAATCCTGGGTGATTGTCTTGAATGATCTTGTTTCAGGACCGAGTCTTCTAAAAGCAGCAAACCTTTTCTTGGTAGCAGGAGACGGTATGAGGTGTGAAACAGTGACAGCTGCATAACATAAAACAAAAGGGGGTTAGTGATCCTATCACAAGAGCAAGATTATCTGGTGATCCTTCTCAGGATCCTCTGTCCTACCATGGGTGGACCACTCCCTGGGTAGATCCTTTCCGTTTGGGATAGAGTCTCTTCTGACAAAGAAAAAACGTCGTTTCCAGTTTGTATCATTCTTGGTGGCTTTAAAAATGGGGTGTTCTTCACCAGGTTTTCGTTTAAACAAATATCGGTGGGATCCAAACGTTGTGAGATCATACATCTCAGCCAACTCCGACATTCCTAGATCAATCCCTTCCTGCTCGATGATCCTTTCAAGGGTATATAAGACCCTCCAGATCATCGGCATAGCTTGGATGTAGGAGATGCCGGTAAGGGAGAAAAAGGATTGGGTAAAGGCTGGAAAAGGATAGGTGTATCCTATGGTGAATGGGGTAACAGGAAAGGCAATCCAAGTTTCAGAGATATAGTCACTCAAAGTAGTGGGATCAAAGGATTTGAAAATGGTGTTCGCCGGGAAACAATAGCGAATTTTATCAATTTGTGGATCGGTGAAACAACAGCGTTCTTTTGCGGAATCTTTGATGATCCCTTGGCTCTTTAAGGGGCTGTTCTTCTTGTGATCCTTGCCCGGTGAGTTTTGAAGCATCATTTTTGACGAGATGATGGTAAAGAAAGAAAAGCAGAGTAAGAGAAGGAAGAAGAGGAAAAGAGAATACCTGAATAAGTCTTCTGATGAGGATTTAAAAAGGAAACGCTCGGATTTAAATGCCCTTTCGCTCTTATCTCTAACTGCCATTTATAATGATGATTTTGCAGGATAAGTCACCTCAGTGACGTCAGGATTCCAACGGCTAGTTCGATCTTAACGGCTATATATCCGTTAGTTTGTTGCGGATAAGATCGACAAAATACAACTCGTTTATTTACAATATTACTCCTTATATTTTGGGGGCAATTGTTAGGGGAGGATTTCTTACTGACCTGTGATCCTCAAGTGTTATCCTGTTTGGTGATCCTTACTTCTGTGACAGTTAGTGATCCTCAGAAGTACTTCAGGATCAGGATCATGGATCATCCTAAGGATCCTTATACTAATGATTGTTCACTTTGAATTCGGTATTGTTTTGCAGGAGTACCGGCTTGGACTTGGTCATGGCGATATTCCTGGAGCATATTCCCTTCAATTCTGCACGTGCTTGACCATAATGAACGTTATGGAGAACGTGGGGAGAAGGCACGAAATACGGACAGTTAGTTAGGCTAGATATTTTCTAATTTTAAGGGGGTAGCGAGCTAATTTTTAGAACACTTGGCTATTTTTGGCTACACACACTCGTACAACTGCACTCACCAGCTCTCGACGAAACACTTAGCATTTTTCATACATTTCTACACGATACACTATAGTGATTCTTGTACTTAGCTCGTTATCATCCGAAGTTGTAAAAAGATTATTGTTTAATTTGAGTTGGTGATCGGTAGTTTCCATCACCCGAGGTTTTTTATGCCGGAGATCATACATTGATCAAGGGATTTTTCCTCGTATAAATCTTTGTGTCTCCTGTGTAATTCATTTCTTAGTGATCCTCATTGTTGTTTACCAATTCAAGCATCATACCCCGTAACAGAGAGTTTGGTTGCATCATCCTCGTCTGATTTTTGACCAAAACAATAGCTTTCTCAAGGGCCTTGTGAATCTCATTAAAGGCAAGAAGAAGTAGGAAGTTGTTTATTTTATCTTGTATTGTCTTTTAATCAAGTCCCTGCGAGGACATTATTTTTATTTTCAGTACCAAGTCCCTGCGTGGACTTATTTTCTATTTCTGTAGCCCCTGCGTGGGCAGTGTGTTGTTTCAAGTCTCGTTTAGGGTATCGTTGTACTAGTTTTATGATTTAATGAAGTTTCTTTTTAGAATTTAAATATGTATTTTATTACATCATCATGCTATATCATTTCAGTTTTAAATTGATCTGCCAAAGAAATTCTTAAGGGTATAACCTAGCCAAAATATTAATGGCTATGATGGTACAACCTTTTTAAGAAAAAATAACTCCCTGTTAACATCTGAGAACATGTTAACATTCCTGGTTGTGCGGTACAAGAAACCACACAAGCTTCCAAATGTACTTGGACCTTCCCAAGTCACTTCCATAGCCTATATGATTAGTATGAATCATGGCTAATAAGCATCAATATGATGTATATACCTAAAACATCCAATTGCGATGTATGCTTATAAGCAAAGGTATAATAATGACAATGATAGTTTTATTCTATAAACTTCTTGTCAAGAAGGTGATGAACCTTGTTCGACTTTAAAGGATCACCGATCCAAGAGATCATTGGTTATATTCTAATCGTCCCTGTGACATGGCCTTTTGCGCTATCTAAATGTCCTTCGAGACGAGCCCTGTACTAAATAAAAATGTCTTTTTGACATTGACAGATGTGATTTATATTCCCCTGTCGATAAATATAAAGAATTATATCCCATTGATTGATACTTATTACTTAAAATGGTCTATATGGTTTAATAATACCATGACCATCTAATCATCAATGTGATGATTTATTATCTAATTTAAATAAACCATTATTGTTTAAATTTTAGTACCGAAATCATGGCTGGATCTGATGAAGCAACAGTCATCCGCGGGAAGAGAACAATAATGAAGCCAAAATAAATCTTACAAAGGCTGAACTGCAAGCAATGATTGACACCGCGGTTGCTCAAGCGGTGGATAAGATATTCAAGGAACCGAGTAAAGTCCGGTCCAAAACTCACTCAAAACCCTTATCACAGTCACATGCATCAAAAAGGGATGAATCTCAGCATTCATCCAACCAGAGATCTGAGTCTCAGAAAGTGGTGTTAAATCAGTCTCCTAAGTACAAAAAGAGCTGTACCTATAAGTATTTCATCTCCTGTAAACCGAGGGATTTTACAGGAGAAAAGGGAGCAATCGACTGCATGAAATGGTTAGACGAAATGGAGACTGTGATTGACATCAGTGGATGTGCTAAGGAAGACATAGTTATGTTTGTGTCTCAATCTTTCAAAGGCGATGCCCTCACTTGGTGGAAAGCATTGGTACAGTCCACTGGAAAGGTTCATCTGTATAACCTTTCGTGGAACAAGTTTGTTGATCTTGTGAAAGACACATATTGTCCTCAGCATGAAGTTGAGAGGATTGAAACTGACTTCCTCACTTTGGTGATGAAGGATTTGGACTGTAGGTCCTATGTGACCAGTTTCAACTCGTTGTCAAGGCTTGTACCATATTTAGTCACTCCTGAACCCAAACGCATTGCGCTTTTCATCGGTGGTTTAGCTCCTGAAGTGAAAGGAAACGTAAAGGCTTCTAAGCCTACTACGTATAGATCTGCTGTGGATCTATCTTTGTCCCTTACTTTTGATATTGTGAGGAGTAGGGCAAAGAAAACTACCGATGATGGGAAGAGGAAGGGAGAGGAAGACAAGTCCCCTCAATTGAACAAGAAACACAAAGGGAACTTTGGTTCTAAGAAATGGCAGTCAAGTGACAAGCCCAGATGTAAGACTTGCAACAAAAGACACTTTGGAAAGTGTAACCAAGACCCACAAGCTAAACCATGTGGGATTTGCAAGAAGAAGGGGCACAAGACTATGGAGTGCCGGAACATTAAGGATGCAACCTGTTTTGGTTGCAACGAAAAGGGGCACATCAAGACAAATTGCCCCAAGAATACCAAGAAGCCCGAGGAGGCGAAGAAAACCAACGCAAGGGTTTTCCAAATGAATGCAAGGGAAGCGGTGAACGACAAGAACGTCATAACAGGTACCTTCCTCTTTAATAATAATTATGCTAGAGTCTTATTTGATTCAGGTGCTGACAAGTCTTTTGTAGACCATAAGTTTTGTAAGTTACTGAATCTGCCTATTAAGACTCTAGACATAAAATATGTGGTAGAGCTTGCTGATGGTACCTTAGAAACAGCCTTAACTCTTCTCGATGGATGTTTTATATCCATCAAGAACCATTCTATCCCGCTATCCCTCTTGCCAATGAAATTGGTTGGGTTTGATATAGTTTTGGGCATGGATTGGTTGTCATATAACCAAGCCCAAATCGCCTGCGATAAAAAGCTAGTTATCATCAAAACCCCTTCTGGTGAATCCGTCACCATCCAAGGAAATACACAGTATGGTCTGCCCAACAATGTGTCCATTCTCAAAGTATCGCAGTGTCTGAAAAGCGAATGTGTCATCTATATGGCACAAGTGACAGTGAACGACCCAAAGCCCAAGATTGAAGATATTCCTATTATCTCCGTATCCTGATGTCTTTCCTGATGAACTACCTGGATTACCTCCTGAGAGGCAAGTTGAATTCAGGATAGATATTCTCCCAGGATCTGCACCAATTGCACGAGCTCTTTATCGTCTAGCGCCTACTGAAATGAAAGAGCTCAGAACCCAATTGGATGACCTACTGGAAAAAGGTTTCATACAACCCAACTCTTTGCCTTGGGGAGCTCCAATATTGTTTGTGAAGAAGAAGGATGGATCAATGCGCCTATGCATTGATTACCGTGAGCTAAACAAGATAACGATCAAGAATCGTTATCCCTTACCCAGGATCGACGACTTATTTGATCAGCTCCATGGGGCGAGCTTCTTTTCAAAGATTGATTTGAGATCCGGATACCATCAACTCAAGGTTAGAACTGAAGATGTTCCAAAGACAGCGTTCAGGATGAGGTATGGACATTATGAGTTTTTAGTGATGCCTTTCGGGCTCACTAATGCACCAGCAGCATTCATGGACTTCATGAATAGAGTCTGCAAGCCATACTTAGATAAGTTTGTCATTGTCTTTATAGATGACATACTTATCTACTCTCGTAATCAAGTTGATCATGAGAAGCACCTTAGATGTATCTTAGGATTGCTTCGGCAGGAGAAGCTGTATGCTAAATTCTCCAAATGCGAGCTCTGGCTCCATGAAGTCCAATTTCTTGGACACGTTGTTAGTGAGCGTGGTATCCAAGTCGATCCCGCCAAAATAGAAGCCATCATGAACTGGGAAACACCGAAGACGCTAACAAAGATTCGCAGTTTTCTGGGTCTAGCTGGATATTATAGAAGATTCATTGAGAACTTCTCAAGAATAGTTGCACCATTGACTTCTTTGACCCGTAAGAATGTAAAATTTGATTGGGGTCCAAAACAACAAAAATCCTTTGAGATTCTTAAGCAGAAATTGAGCAATGCTCCGGTGTTGACATTGCCCGAAGGAATTGAAGAGTTTGTCGTTTATTGTGATGCATCACACACCGGTATGGGTTGTGTACTTATGCAAAAAGGCAAGGTGATTGCCTATGCATCACGACAACTAAAGGTGCATGAAAAGAATTACACCACCCATGAATTAGAGTTGGGTGCTGTTGTATTCGCACTAAAGTTATGGAGACACTATTTGTATGGAACAAAATGTGTGATATATTCGGATCACAAAAGTCTTCGACACTTATTTAATCAAAAAGAGCTCAATATGAGACAGCGCCGCTGGATGGAGACTTTAAATGATTACGATTGTGAAATTCGCTACCATCCCAGCAAGGCGAATGTAGTCGCCGATGCTCAAAGCCGAAAGGAGAGAGTCAAACCTATCAGGATTAATGCTACAAGCATTGAACTAAAGAATAACCTGAATGAAAGGCTATTGGCTGCACAGAAAGATGCTGTTTTGGAAGTTAACCTTCCAGATGAAAAGTTAGGTGTAACTGCTGAACAGTTAACACCTGTCAAGGATGAAATTCTCAGACTGAATGGAAGAATCTGGGTTCCCATTCATAGTGGACTTCGAGATGTAATCCTCCAGGAAGCTCACAACTCCAAATATTCAGTTCACCCTGGAGGTGACAAGATGTATCAGGATTTGAATGCTAATTATTGGTGGATAGGATTGAAGAAATCTATTGCCACCCATGTAGCTAAGTGGTTGACCTGTGCTCCGATTAAAGCAGAGCATCAAAACCCATCGGGTCTACTTCAACAGCCAGAACTTCCCACGTGGAAGTGGGAGATGGTAACTATGGACTTTATAACTAAGTTACCTAAAACAAGGCATGGAAATGATACCATATGGGTCATAGTTGATCGACTGACTAAGATTTCTTACCCATCAAGGAGACTTATAGCTCCGACAAGATAGCTCATTTATATGTAGATAAAATTGTATCCCTCCACGGAGTGCCAGTGGCTATTATTTCTGACAGAGATACTAGATACACCTCTCACTTTTGGAAAAGTTTCCAACAATCTTTGGGCACTCGTTTGAATTTTAGTACTGCTTACCATCCTCAAATCGATGGACAAAGTGAGCGTACAATTCAAACTTTGGAAGACATGCTTCGAGCATGTGTTATTGATTTGGGAGGTAGCTGGGATGACCACCTACCTTTGATCGCTCCTATAACAATAGTTACCATTCTAGCATTCAGGCTGCGCCTTTTGAGGCATTGTATGGAAGAAAATGTAGAACGCCTGTCTATTGGGCGGAAGTAGGAGAAGCTCAGTTGTCAGGACCTGATATAGTCCTTGAAATGACGGACAAGATTGTCCAGATTCGTGATCGCCTAAAAGCTGCCAGGGATAGGCAGAAAAGTTATGCTGATAAGAGGCGAAAACCCCTAAAGTTTGAGGTTGGTGATAAAGTCTTACTAAAAGTATCACCCTGGAAAGGTGTGATGCGTTTTGGTAAGAAGGATAAATTAAGCCCTAGATATATTGGACCATTCGAGATTATCGAATGTGTCGGCGGTGTAGCTTATAAGCTAAACTTGCCTGAGGAGCTGAGTGGAATCCATAATGTGTTTCACATCTGTAATCTCAAGAAATGTCTAGCTGATGAATCGCTAGCTATGTCTCATCAAGACGTATAGATTGATGAAAGCCTGACGTTTTATTGAAAGACCTATATCGATCGAGGATCGTCAGGTTAAGAAGCTCCGAAGAAAACACGTGCCTATAGTAAAGGTCAAGTGGGATGCCCGTAGAGGTCCCGAATATACGTAGGAAGTCGAGTCCACTATGCGACAGAAGTACCCTCACTTATTCCAGTAAATCTCGGGGTTGAGATTTCTTTTAAGGGGGGTGAGGATGTAACACCACATAAAAATGTGTCCAATTGTGTAAAGACACGTGTCCTAAACTCTAGTTATGTGAAAGATTGAGTTTGAAGGACTAAAGTTGCCAAACGATGAAAATATGAAACCACAGGGACTAAAAGTGTCAACATGCAAAACTTGTGCCTTTGAATGACCATACATGAAGAATATATTCTTAAACGAGAGATTAATTGGATATAAGAAGCCGTTATTGAAAATAATCGGAAGATTATAAACTACGGGGGTTAAACGTGTCAACATGTTAATTCTTACCTCTGAGTGACCTTTTAATGAACCCGAGGCTTCGAAATATTCAAATATACTCTCAAGAATAAGTGGTATAAATTTCAAGTGGTTTCGAGATCGTTAAGCAAGTTTTCAAGACTTTGGGTGAAAAGTGCCAACATGATGAAACTTGTGTTTAAGGTGATATTTAACGAAACCGGGCCTAACGGAGTTTGATTATACACCCTTGAACCTCTACAAACTAACTACAAGGGCCTTATATGCCAATAATCAAAGAAATAAAGCTTTAGAAGGTCCAGGGACTGAAGATGTCAACAATTGAAACATTTTTAACCTGGACCACACCCATACACGGGCCGCGTAGCCCATGGGGAACACTTACGCGGGCCGCGTGACAGCTGCCAGCGTCCAAAAAACTGGCAGCTGCATGTTGCAGCCTGTTACACCGACTTTGGAGCCAATTTTTCGATTCCAGGAGCTATTTGATGGTATTAGAATACCACTAGGACCTGGGGTGATCCTAGATGCCTCCAAAACAGCTGCAATCATCCTAGTGCATGGCAATTTGCTATATAAGGAGCCTTAGTTCTTTTGTTCATTTGCTCATTTGGTTGCAACAACTTCAAACACTCACTTCTGGAGCTTGCAAGCATTAGGTGAAGATTTCCAAGTGTAGAAAAGATAGCAAGGACCCCAAGTAAGAGTTTTAATCCTTGCTAGTCCATTTAATTAGCTTAAAAACCGAAAAGTCAAACATATCGTAATTAAGCGTTGACTTTCGGTTTAATCATAATTGGTCCAACTACTGATCGAAACGAAAGTGGTTATGGAACCATATTAAGGTAGGTGATTAACCCTTAAAAGGGCACCTCCTAATTATCTCGTTTTACTAGTTAATTGTCGGGTCAAACTAGTTAGTCAAAAAGTCAAACTGGATAGAAACTTTAAAAATAATTTAAACTAATAAAACAGAGGTTCTAAATTATATTTTAACATTCTAATGACTTGGTAATTAGTATTAGAACATGTTTAATCAGGTCTAACCCGACAATTATCAGTCTAAGGTCAGTTTATAACCGAAAGTCGCAAAAGCTTGACTTTTGCTTTGACTTTCAGTTCTGACCCGTCTATACTTAATTCTCCCTTGTTTTAAGCTTCCATTTGGACCATATTATATAGTAGTGTAACCTCCTGGAGTTATATTGCTTGGTCCTTATTGGTTTGAATTATATGCTCGTATTTGTTAATATGCTTATAAATGCCGTAAATGCCCTTTTGACAAAAAATGAGAATTTTAGAAAAGTGAGAGGACAAAAACCTTTGCTACTAATATATAAGCTTGTCCCGAAAATTTGACATCAGTTCTTGGTCTCAAATAGGAGTTATGCTCGATATCGTAATTAGAAGTTTTTTGTTAATTAAATTGCGATATCTTGCATAAGAAATGTTTAAACTTGGATTTTGAACCAAAACTCATTACCTACTGTTAAGATATTATTTTTAAGGAATATTAAGATTTTTGGTCAGATTATAATCTGTTTAAATCATAGAGTTCTTGTGTAATTCGGTAAATGACGATAATACCTTTTTCATGCATAAAATGAGATTTACAAATGATTTGAATGCCAAACCTTTTCCTACTGATTTTATACATTAAATAAATTATTTTGAGCATTTAAAACTTATCAAAATCTCAGATTTACATAAACATCTTGATTATCGTAATTAGCGAGTTTTACTCAATTTAGGTGCATAGTATGGTTTAAAACCATACTTAACATCTAAGACTTGTTACCTACTGAATTTTTAAACAAATTTCAATATTATTACAGTAGGTATAATTTATAAACTCAGGTTTCCAAAAATGTCCTTAAAAGCATATGTGAAATGACCAAAATGCCCTTTCGGGGAATAGTTTGGCCATAAATGGTAAACCTCACATATATGTAGTATCTTACTGATGTAATGAGATAAAATAAATATTTTTACTGGTTACTAAAGACCAGAACTTCAGTTTGTTATAAAATCTCTTTTATAATTACTAAAATGACCAAAATGCCCTTACGGGACTTAAATTGATTTTAAATACTTTTTGGGCATATATGTTAATATCCTACTGATGTATTAACATATTTTAAGCATAATAACAAATAAGACCTGTATGTAATTCATTTAGTTACCCGTTACGCATTTATGTGTTCGGATCGGTTTATGTGACTAATTTGCGTAAAATAGCCGAAACGGGTTTAACCTTATTATTAAATCCTCAAATTCCAGAATGTGTTTAGTTTACCCATATTATACAAGTATCCAAGCTTGTTGGGTCTAAACCACATTCTATTCCGGTCTCCGCTTAATCTAGTGTTTAGAGCCGTAATGTTTCTTTCTAGCTAACCGGTCTAAGTCCTTGACTTAACTAAAGACTCATTAGCATCCTAATAGGTTATTAAACCTTCTATACAGATTAGTAGCATCCAGTAGAAGGTACCATCATAAAGCTTTAGGATTTTACGGCTGAGTTACTTTCACATTTAGCTCAGGTAAATACTTTTAACTTATTTTCCCTTATACGGGCTTGGGATATGGTATTATAATAATACCACTTGGTCGGGTATGAAATCATTTAATCGGATTGTGATTAATAAATTTACATAACCCGTTTTAATCTGTCTTGTTTGATAACATAAACATTGGGGGTTAATTCGACCGTGTCCTGGATATCCTCCGCTCATTTCATTTGAAAATGGCCACGACCTATGCACGGGGTGTAGGCATACACCTGACAGATGCAAATGCTAAAATATAAACCCACATGTTGGGGATAACTCCTTTGTGGGTTCTATAAGTGGTGAGTCGGTTAATCATGACCGGCTTCCAACCGGCCCCAATTGTATGACAAACATATAAATCTGTATACAAGATTATCTTTAAATAATTGTTCCAAGTTATAAATGATTTGTGCCTTGTGCACCTAAATCAATTTTCATAAATACTTTTCAAAGTTAATTGTATTTACCAGTGTAAACTGACGTATTTTCTAAAGATTGATTGACAGGTACTTCTCGTAAATAGGCTGGAGCTACTAGGTGTCATATAAGAGGATCTTGCAAATCCCTAGATACCTGGAGTATGTTATTTTCCGTTTCTTGTATTTTATTTACGATCCGCCTGTGGATCTTATTACAATCCAGTCTGTATATTCTTTTGTCGAACACTCAGACATTATGGTTTGTAATAGTTCAATCACCAAGCCTTCCGCTGTGCTATTATATTATATGTATTGGCAATGATGATATCAACTACGTCACGATACTCCCCGCTGGGCCCACCGGTAATATGTGGAAATATCGGGGTGTGACAATTCAGCTCCAGAGATTAAAGAGAATGGAATTTGACCAGTAGCATTCTTGGGAGTTGTTCTATCAGCCCATAATACATATGGTAACTCTTCTGCCCATCCCTTTCTTGGATCCAAGCTTTTTCTTCAAATTGTTAATGATGATTTTGTTGGATGATTCTGCCTGACCATTAGCTTCTGGGTGGACTGGTGTTGATGTTATCATCCTAATCCCCCTGCTAACTTTTTTTCTCTGACTTGTGCAAAGGCTTCAGCTTCTATCCACTTGGAGAAATAATCAGTCATGTCCAACATGAATACTTTTCCTCCTGGTGCCTTAGGAAGCTTGCCAACTATGTCCATTTCCCATCTCATGAATGGCCAAGAAGAAGATATAGGATGCAGGGGCTCTGCAAGTTGATGTAGGATATTACTGTGTCTTTGACAAGCAGCACATTTCTTTGCATATTCCACAACATCCTTCTTCATTGTGGGCCAATAATATCCTGTTCTAAGGATCTTTGAAAACAGTGCTCTGCCCCCAGTGTGATTCCTACAATCTCCTTCATGAAAATCCTTTAAAACTTCTTGAATCTCTAGATCCTCAGTGCATCTTAAGTGTGGACCTGCAAGAGACCTTTTGTATAAGATGTTATTTAATAATGTGAATTGAGATACCTTAATCTTGAAGGCTCTAGGATTTTCTCCAACGGGAATTTCTCCATTCTGTATATATTTCAGGATTGGAAGGATCCAGGATCCTAAACGTGAGTGTGCACCATCACTGGGTATAATTGCAGAGTCCTCCACTATCTCCATGGCTATGTTATCCTCTATTGCAGGAGTTAAAACATCGATGATAGGTATCTTCACTACCTCTAGAATCTTTAGTGATGATCCAAGGTTAGCTAGGGCATCAGCTTCTACATTCTCTTCCCTGGGTACATGTGTTAAACTGAAAAAAGCAAAAGAATCTGCCAATTTCTTGACTATTTCTTAATACTTGATTAGCTTTTCACCTTTGACAGCATAAGAACCATTATAATGGTTAGTAATTAATAGAGAATCTACATATACTTTGTTTTGGTCAAAAATTACCTAAGTAATTAAGTGATCAAATTAGTTAAGTGAGGTAGTTTGCTAGAAGTATTTGAAAAATATATGCTGATTAAGTTGTTAACAAAAACAGTTTTCAGGATACGGCTCAGGATATCGAGTTGTATCTATAATCAAACAATGAGCAAAAAGGTAAAGGGTGACACGGGATGTATGAGGAAAGCCGTTGATCAATCTAGATCGCCGACACAAAACCTCGGGAGCTGACAATCGCAGCTGCCTTGTTCTTCTTATTACTTCAAATATCAGGATACAGTGCAGGATATGATGCGGATCAACTAGGTGTTACAATGTGATTCGAGTACAAGTGTAAGTGTTTTGTGAGTGATTGCAGCTAGTAGAGAGCAAGAGTGTACGAAAAATGGTGTGTTCTATCTGATCCGATCAATCATATTTATAGTAAAACAAAACTAACAAACTAGCCTATAAAACCGGGATACTGCCGAATATTCCCTTTGTGAACGTTGTAGTCCACTTCTTACGGCTTCAACGTCCCTATTTCAACCGATTAGCCCGAGCCTTTAGGAGAACAGGTCCACTTGAACGTCCACTTCATCCGGCTTCAACGTCCACTTCATTAATCTGCACGTGAACTAATTAGTCATTACCAGGATACTGTATCAGGATGTTACCAATATCTTGATCTGGTATCCTGATCACAATAAAAGATGCACAGTCAGAATATTATTCAGGATATATGAGCAGAAAACCACCCATAACAATTGTCCCCAAAATATATCTGTTGGTATACCAATTCCAACGGATATATTTTAAACCTTATCTCCTATATCGAGGCAATTATGTTGATTAGACAGTTGAAGTGACACGCTGCAACTTCCATTGCGATTTATACTCAATGGCTATCTACCAAGCTCCTATATCTTCTTTCTTTTTGCTTGATAACCCATCATCTTCACCAGAATTCTCAGGTAATTTCTCTCTTTTATGCAGCACCAGTCAAAGTTCCAGAAGTCTTTGATCTCGATGAGTTGGACAGCTACTCTGCTCCTATCTCGGTGAAGAAAGAGCCAAGCCCTAAAGCAATCACGTCATCTAAGCCCACCGGTTCGAAAGCTGTTACCACCCCCAAGCCTCCTCCAGCCACCAAGACATGTGCCTCCAGTGCCAGGAAGAGGAAGGAAATGGATTCTCCGGCTACCTCTGAGACCTTTCCTTATGAGAACCATGGATTCAATGAAGCCAGCGGGTTCATGACTTCATTCCTCAATCAGGTAAAAACTTTCATCCGGTATCCTGCACACATATGTTGAACTATTATCCTGAACAGCCTATATATATGTTGATACCTGTATTTTTGATTGCAGGGCCTTGAGCATCTCATGCACTTATATGAAGAAGCTTATGGGCTCAACAAAATGCTGGAGGTCAAGCTCAAGAAGGCCGAAGTCACCATTGTTGATCAAGGAATGATTGCTGCCGCCAAATCCCAGCATTACGAAGACAAATTCAAGGCGATGACACAGGAGCATCAAGCTGCTATCAACAAGGCTAACCAGGATGCTCAAGCCAAGCTAGACGTCGCTCATCTTCAATACCAGCAGGATATGAATTCTTACCGGGATGGCCTCAAAGGATCCGTTGTAATTTCCCTTCTCCAAGCCAGGTTAAGGATGGCCTATGAGGCCAAAGCCTTGGGCTTTGAATGCCCCTCCTGGAACGTCAATGCTTGGGAAGCAAAATTAAAGGATCTCGGAGGTAGTCCCGTGGAACATCCTGCAAAGCCTACTGGTGAAGAGCCTTCCAAGGCGGCAGAGGAGGCGGTTGATGTTGGTGATGCCAAGAAGAATCCTGAGGGTGATGCTGATGTGAGTGCTGGAGGAAACGCTACTGGTGAAGAAGGTGCTGCTCCTTGAAAGTAGCGAAGTGGGCGATGATGGATATTCATGCCTAGGCCGGAGCCCACTTTTTTAAATCTTGATGGTTGTGGTTTAACAAACAATTTACTTTTCCTGTCTTTTGAACAATTTAAATTTCCTGCACTTAGACAATATGATGGCCAAAGGTGGAGGGATCCTGAGTTTCAGGACGAAGCCCTTGGTCATCAGTTAGTATGGTTTGTTTTGAACAGTTTAACAATTGAATGTGGAGGTATCTTGGGTTTCAAGACGAAGCCTTCAATTGTTAAGTAAATATGGTAGAAACCTAATTGTGCTTTTGGTGGATGGGTCTCGGTTTGAGATGAAACCAAAAGCACAACCTTTTGCTATGCTAATAATATAACCTTTTATGATCTTATCTATTGTTATCCGTTTTTGCAATTCTTGTTATGTATTGTTTGATTTGAATATAATTTCAATTTTCCAATCTTAGTGTAATATTTCAAATATCCTGGACAAATATCCTCAGAATATATCTTGGTCAGGATACTCATAAACATCCTTCTAAGACTTCTGTCAAACAGAGTTTTAAAACTTAGACAATTTAGATAAGGTTTTTAAAAAAGGAAAGATCATACCAAAAATTGAAGATATCTCAATCCTTGAACTTTAATCCTGTCGTAATCTTCCCACTGAGAATGTCCCTGGTCTGTGAAACTCGGCGAACCAAGTCTAAACTTGATCTTTTAAGCTTTTCACAGTGCCTCGAGAGGAATGTCCCCTGTATATGTCATTGTTAAATACTTAGGAATTTTTGTGCTTCAATCACAACTGATTTCGCACTTATGTATAACTTTAATATCATAGGGGATAAACCCTAAATATCCTAGAGATAGATCCTCAATATTCTAGGGATAAACCCTAAGTACACTGGGGAAAATCCCAAATTTTTGTGTGCTACAGGCGGGAGTGTATAAACTCCAAGACTTAGAATGGTGAAAACCTTTAAACCTTAGAGAGTATGAAAATACCCTTTTGTGAGAGAGGGTGATCAATCCTCATATACCTTTAGGATCCAGGATATAGCCAACAATAACAAAATTGTCAGCCACTTTTACATGGACTGGTCCCGCTATCTTGAACTATCCCTGGATAACTTGCGCTCCAGGCGGGGTGTTTAAACCCAATTTGAGAGAAAGGTGAATACCTTTAAACCTGTGAAGGGATCAGGATCCCTTAAACGTGAGAGAGGGGGCCAATCCTCTAATCTTTTAAATTATCCTGAGTGTATATCCTGGAGTTATATCCCGAAGCATATTCTGCAAAACAACCTTAAACTAAGGTGGGTGTTAGCCTGGCTAACACCCCTCCGATGCTTAAGTCAGTATTGGGTTCAAATAAAATAGAATTATATTTAAAAGAGACAGAATTCATACCATCTTGAATTAGAAATTAAATTCTAAACTCACTTGAAATAGGCTTTGAGGTGTATAGCATTCTAGGATCTTGGTAGTATATCCCCCTTCATATTCCTAAGTCGGTATGCTCCTTTTCCGGATTCTGATTCAATCTCATAAGGTCCTTCCCACTTAGGAGCTAATTTTCCATCAGCAGGATTAGTAGTGTTCTGAAATGCTTTCCTTAACACCCAATCTCCAACTTGAAACCTTCTCGTCCTTAGATTCTTATTATACGCTCTGGATATCCTTTGTTGGTATGCTGCCATTCTCAACTTCGCCGCATCCCTTGTCTCATAAATAGTATCCAATTCTTGACATAGGGCTTCAGGATTCTTCTCAGGATCTCGGAGGTTGGATCTTGCTGTAGGTATCACCATTTCTGTCGGGATCACTGCCTCTGCTCCGAATACTAAGGAAAATGGGGTTTGCCTAGTTGCACTTTTCAGTGTTGTCCTATCAGCCCATAAAACAAAGGGTAATTCTTCTGCCCATCTTCCTTTCTTAGCTCCTAGTCTCTTCTTCAAATTGTTGACAATTATCTTGTTCGAGGATTCTGCTTGTCCGTTCGCTTGAGGATGCACTGGTGTGGATGTGATCATGTTGATTCCCCAACTCTTAAAAATCGGTTGTCCTCTTACTAATAAACTGAGAGCCACTGTCACAAATTATCTCAGCTGGTACCCCAAACCTAGTCAGGATATTCCTTTTTATGAAGGATACTACTTCTTGGTCTCTGACTTGAACAAATGTCTCGGCTTCAACCCATTTAGAGAAATAATCAGTCATTGCCAACATAAAGACTTTTCCTCCTGGAGCTTTTGGCAATTTTCCCACTATGTCCATCCCCCACTTCATGAATGGCCAAGGGGAAGCAATAGGATATAGTGATTCAGCTGGTTGATGTAATATATTACTGTGCCTTTGACATGCATCACATCTCCGAGCATATTCTGCTGCATCTTTCCTCATCGTCGACCAATAGTACCCCGTTCTTAACACCTTTGAGAATAATGATCTGCCCCCAGTATGGTTACCACAATCCCCTTCGTGTATATCCTGAAGCACTTCTTTAGTTTCAGGATCCTCCAAGCACCTCAGGTATGGTCCTGCAAGAGATTTCTTATACAAAACATCTTTTATAATAGTGAATCATGATACCTTCATTCTAAAGGCCTTAGGATTCTCATCCTTTGGGATGTGTCATTCCTTGAGATATCTCATGATTGGAGCCGTCCAGGACTTAGGATCCTCCTCAGGATATTCATCATCAGGATCCTGGATACTTACTACTTCCTTATCCTGAGATTTGAGAAGATCCACTGCAGGATATAGGATATGTAGTATTGGTATTTGGGTTCCCTCCGGTATCCTGACTGATGATCCTAGATTTTCCAAGGCATCTGCTTCAGCATTATCCTCTCTTGGTACCTGTTCAAGTGTAAAAACATCGAAAGATCCTGCTAATTTTTTGAGAATTTTGAGATACTCGATTAACTTCTCAACTTTGACTGCATAGGATCCATTAAAATGATTAGTAATTAACAAGGAATCAACAAATACTTGTAAACTTTTAATATTCATATTCCTGACCAACTCTAATCCTGCAATTAAAGCTTCATATTCTGCATCATTATTAGTGGCCGGAAATTCACACCTAATAGCTTGGGGTAATATGTCCCCCTGTGGCGATTTTAGTAGTATACCTGTTATGGGTGAAATTCTTAGCCCATATCCTGACACTATATCTTGATTTTATGATAGCTGATCAGGATACCGGACCAGGATATTGGTAACATCCTGAGGCAGTATCCTGACTATTACTAACAATTTGCTAGTAAATGTTGCGTTCATGAGGACCAAGTCATCCTGAAGACCCGCTCAAATTGGTTAGGATAAGGACGTTGATGGAGGAATAATAGCTCTTGTAACGGTCATCATTGAAGAAAGGCGTATTTTATGGGAGTTACGGATGCTGGTCAATGCTATTAATGTTGTAACGGTTATGGGAGCTTAAATCCCGGATTTATAGTTAATATGCACGTGGAGAACGAGTTGAAACAACCCCCCAATGTTCAGAAGGGAACATTCTCAGTATCCCGGAATAATAGGGGAATATTCTCAGTATCCCGGATTAATAGCATAGTTAGTTAAACTTAGAAACTATATAAAGGGGATGCTAGATCCATAGGCCACACACACTTTCGAGTTCACCTACTCATTCACTCTCTTTTCTAGCAGCAATTGTAAGGACTCTCAAAATTATCCTAAAAACAACCGTAAGTATAAACCCGAACCCTTGAAACCTTACCCAACGTCAAAAATCAAGAAAAACAAAATCTTGGTTCTCAGGCGGGCCGCGTAAGAGTAAGCATGGTCTTACGCTGGCCGCGTTAAACCTGTGTTGACCGGATAAGTGTTCCGAATCCATGTAGCGACCACCTGGCTAACCTACTCGTGACTGGTCAAGGCTAGTCGTAGACTGGGCGGCTGCGCGGGCCGCGTAAGGTTAAGCTGAAGGCTTACGCGGGCCGCGTAAGGTCTCAATTTCACCTATAAATAGCTTGTCACTTGCACAATCCACTGGTGTCGAAATGAACTATCAAAAACGATGTTCTAGTACTCTGAAGTCGAAAATTCATATATAATTAGCGAGGCGCTGCTCCGATACCGGGTATTAACTCGATCGCTGCTACGATTCAATGTCCGATCGATTAAATTATCCAATGGATGTTTAAGTGCTGCCCACATTAGGGTTTATGCTTTGTCATTCATCGTTAATTCGATGGATGTTTAAGTATCGCACTTTGTCATTCGTTGTGAAGGTTTTAATCTCGTGAGTTATCGTAAATGCTGTATTAGTTACTAACCGAGTTCGTGTGCATGTTATTAATTTAGGTTAAAAGGCTAATCAGTAGGCTGAGCTCTGCTCATATAAATCTGCAATGTGAGTCATTCTCTTTTTATCAAATTACTTTACAAAACTCTATTTGTTTTCAAGGTTATAATTACAGGGATTAAGTCTTTGTAATCACAAAGTTACAGCCGGTATGTGGGGTTTTGTTACATTACTTGATAAACTTCACCATTGGACAACGAGTTAACCAAGGGGTGATATGACCACAGTCACAGACACCATCGGGCTAAGAGGCTACCGATAGATGTTCGAGTGACAAATACTGTGGGTAGTTGGTTGATATCAAGAAACATTGTAATCGCTCTTTGATGTGTGTAAAATGCAACATATAAATTACATCAAATAAGGCATAAAACTAACCCTTTTTTAGTACTAATGTTGGAAAAAGTGTATTTTTGTCTTCCTTTTGAATTTACAGGGTCAAATGAGCTTAAACGAACAAAAGGAACAAAAATACAGCCAAAACCAACATAAATACAAAGAAAAGGAAGAAACGTGGCATGCCCGACCCCTCGACAACAACTCCCAAAGCAAAAACAAGAAGAAAGCTGAGCATGGGGCTGTGCCCAGCTGAGCATGGGGCTGTGCCCAGCCCGACACGGGGCGTGCCCAGCCCGACACGGGGCGTGCCCAGCTCAGCATGGGGACGTGTCCAGAATGGTCAGCCCTGGCACAAAAGACAAACCTCTAGAAGCTTCTATTGCCCACCACGGGGCCGTGCCCAGCGGACACGGGGGCGTGGCGAAAGTACAGCAGGCGCATTAATTGTAATTGCGAATTACAATTAATGAAGAGAGAGAGTGTCAGACGGACACGGGGGCGTGCCCAGCGGACACGGGGGCGTGTGGATCTAATAAAGACAAACTGTATTAATGAAGAAAGAGAAAAGGGTGGACACGGGGCCGTGTCCAGCGGACACGGGGCCGTGTCCAGGCTTCTGTACAGGCTATAAATAGGAGTGCTTGGCTCAAGATCAAACCATCCCTTGGCACACCACCTCTCTCACACTTCATCCACCACCCACCACCATCACAACACCATCATCCACCACCATCATCCATTGTCCATCATAGAGTGTGTGAGTCGTCTCGGGATCCAAGATTGATCGTAAGAGTTCTTGACAATCAAGGCCATGTTTGCCTAAGTCTCTTACATCACTTGGTGAAGACAAAGTGTCTAGTATAATACTTTTTATTTCTAATCTTTTGCACTTTTTATTTGGTTTTGTATTAATGACTTTAATAACTAGTTACTTATGTTGAAGGTGATCTTTCCTTATCGTTTGTCCGTGGTGTCTTGGCATTATTTTACTGTCTATATAAAATAAAGGATTTTCACCATTCATATCTCCACGGTCTATATGGAGGTATGTTGGCTACCTGGTAGGGGGTTAAGGGAACGGTTTGGTAAAGGTCTTGCCATTGTTCAGCGTTTAGAGGTCCTGCAATGGACCTGGGTCAAATTTAGTAGGACCTCCTTCAATACTTCACGGTATTGGATGGCGGGGGTCCAAACTCTTTGATCCCCTCATAAGTTAACTACTATTAATACTATAACCCGGCTATTTAGGACTGTATCCCTGCTGACTCAGACTACTTAGTCGAGGGTAACGTCACCGCCAAAAGCGGGGCCTACCACAATACTGCATTAATAACTTAATTCATTATCTTCCAATAATCCACCCCTTTAGGATTGTATCCCTGCTGACTCAAACTACTGGGGTGAGGGTAACGTCACCTTCAAAAGAGGGGCCTACTACAATAACTAAGATAATCTCTTAATTATGTGCAAAAGTGCGGAAATAATCAAAGGTTATACTAGATACGAGTCGGAACCAAGTGATTCATCTTGTCTATCTGTTTTTATTTTATTTTTATTTTCAGCATTTTAGTTAGTTTTTATTTTTCTTAGTTTAAAAAACATTTTTCTAAACTTTTATTTTGGTTAGACGTTGAGGATAAACCGATACTAAAAGCTCTTGTGTCCTTGGACGACCTCGGTATCTTACCAACGCTATACTACACTCAACGATGGGTGCACTTGCCCATATGTGTGTTTAGTGTTAGTGAAATATCGTGTTTTATAAATTTAAAACTTGGCTAAAATAAGTGTTAAAAAGGGCTTAAAATATACACCTAATATATATAACACTTCACACGCATCAAGTTTTTGGCGCCGTTGCCGGGGACACAAGGATTTTAGGAAAGCTTAAAATCGACGGCCTAATCAGTTTTTCAAAACCTTTTCAAAACGGGCCCACATTTTTCTGCATTTTAGTTTAGTTTTGCATTTACAGTAGGTTGAACACGGGCCGTGCTCGCTGAACACGGGGCCGTGCTGCATATTTTTCATAAAACACCCAGTAACAGAAGCTTGAACACGGGCCGTGCTCACTGAACACGCCCCGTGCTCAACGAAATCAGTAAATTTAATTAAAACGCCCAGATACAGATCCTGAACACGGGGCCGTGTCCACTGAACACGGGGCCGTGTCCAGCCTCTGTTTCCATTTTTATTTTTGTTTTCTGATCTCGAGACTCAGTTGTGGTCTGCTGAGTGATTCTTATGGATCAATACTCAGGAGGTTACAACTACACCTATGAGGAGGATGATTATAGGGGTAATTATTGCACTAATTGTCGTAACGCACGATCGGTTCAAAATAATCGCTCATATCAACCATCCAATTCATACACCTACTATGAGGAGCCCAGGTACGAGCCATCAACTTCATACACATCCTATGAAGACCAAAGGTATGAACCTCCTCCCTCATACTCATATTTTGATGAACCAAGGTATGAGCCTTCTTACTCATACTTTGAGGAACCAAGGTATGAGCCACCACCTTCATATGCTTATTATGAGGAACCTTGGCGTGAACAACCCACCTCATATGAGTATTATGAAGAACAAAATTACGAACCTTATCCATCATATGCTTACAATGAAGGGCAATGGTGTGAACCATCAACTTCATATGGGTATTATGAGGAACAAAGGGTCGAACAACCGGATTCAAGCTTAGAAAATACCGATTCTTTTTCTATAACCGAAGTGACCGATAGGATATTAGAACACATTAGAGTTATCGATCGATGTATAAAAGAAGCTCGCGCAAGGGAAGAGGAGTCCCGCGCAAGAGAAGAATTAAAAAAGGAAGAGATAACTGAAAATGTAAAAATGGAAGAACAAATAAGTGAAAAACCGACACATGAGTTAAACAACGAAAAAGGTGAGTCCGACAACGTTAAAATTCAAGAAGAGTCTAATTTTGAAGAAATTAATCTCTTGTCACCTTCTTTCGAAAACCATTGTTTAGTACCCACTCATGCTAAGTTTTTAAAAGAGTTAAACACTAACACTAAAATTGACGAAACAGTAAGTGTTAAGTTAACTGATGATCAAACCTCACTAATAAAAGAAGACCCATTTGAAATTAACATTACACCGGTTCCATGTTTCTTTCAAAATTCGTTTATTAGTAACGTTACAATCGATAAAGATCTTTGTGTTAACATAATGCCTAACTACATTTTCGAAAAATTAAGTATTAGTGATTTTTCTCCACTTCAAATACCCATTTTTCTATCCAATCGGAAAGTAATAAAATCAATCGGTATAGTTGAGGATGTATTGGTTCAAACAAATCAGATGGTAATCCCGACCGACTTTGTCATCCTCGATGACGCTCCTCTAGTGTTGGGACGACCATTTGTAAAAACTCACGAAGCTTTGAAAAACCGGAAGTTCAACAATCTACCTCTTCAATTAGGGGCATTTAAAAAGAGTGTCGATCTTGAGCGATCAATGAAATATCCATTCGGGAATGACGACCCCCTAATTGAAGATGAGCCAGAACCACCTGATAAAGTGGGTCTAGCCAAGGACCCTTATAAACGTGGCGCACCACGGAGGCATTCCGCGGAACTATCCGTAGTTTTAGTTTAGATTAACTTTTACGTTTTCTAGTTTAGTTTTTTTTTCAGGAATAAAACACACTCGGGATGGTGAAGGATGATAAGGGAAGCTTGAACCAACACCCAATGCACAAAAACAGAGCCTCCCGACAATTTTTCTTCATTACAACAAGTTCAGCAAGGGGCCGTGCTCACCCCAACACGCCCCGTGCCCAAGGTTCTGCAGAAAATGCCCAGTTCAGGTACCTGGACACGGGGCCGTGCTCACTAGACACGCCCCCGTGCCCAGCCTTCTGTTTACTTTTGGTACTGGCAGTCTGGACACTGGGCCGTGCTCAGCCAACACCACCCCGTGTTCAGCTACCCAGTACCATAAAATCTTGTTTTTAACCCATTTTTACACATTTAATCAGCCTAAAAACTTATTTTTGGGACACATTGAGGACAATGTGTAATTTAAGTGTGGGGGGGATGCTAAAACCTTGAATCTTGCAAGTCCTAATAACAAGCCTTACACAAAACTCTATTGGAACCGCTAATCACCCCAAATTTTTTCAAAAATTTTAATTTTTTTTACTTGTCTAGGTTTAATTTGGGAATTTCAAAATTCTAAAAAGGTTATATTTTTACAAATTTACAACCGATAGCGTCGTGATAAAAAGAACCAACATAAGAAAATTATGAAAAGGCATGACAAGCTTAGTTAAAATTTAATTATATATACTTGATCACATAAAAACCCATTCCCACAAAAGTGAGTTTTGAGCCTTTATTGAGCATACAATTACACATCATTAAACTAAATGCTCATTTTTCGTTTCTTGTGTGAATAGCCGCTTGGTTCTTACGACTCTAGAACTTGCCATGACGATACATTCCCGGTCCTTATCAACTTAAACCCGAGTAAGTAAATGATGGAGGCATTAGGACTAACCCTTTTTATTTCTACACCATTATTTTCTTTTTCTTTTTTACCACCTACCCAAAATCCCCCTAGTTAACCCCTTTGAGCCTAAACCTTTTCATTTCATAACCCAAAACAAAAACCCTTTCACCCACCAAAACCTTTTTATTTTTAACCCTTTGTTTTAGTAACAAGCTCGGTTTTTCTTATAACTTTCAAAAAAAAAAAAAAAAAAAAAAAAAGAAGATGATGATGATGATGAAGAAAAAGAGTAATAAACAAACAAGTTTATCAAAAATAACTTTGTTTGAATAGTGGCTTCATCAAAAAAAAAAAAAAAAAAAAAAAAAAAAAAAAAAAAAAAGTCTTACGAAAACCGATGCTTTTTACGCCTTTCGCCCTTTTACTAACCACTAACCCAACCACCTACCTTTAGCCCAAGCCAAACCCTTCACCCCAAAAGTCCTCTTGATATTTACAAAGGTGTATAGTTAAAAAGGAGGAGGATTGATTGCTTGGCAAGCCTATGGTAGGAGTAAGTTCCATGCCGCTCTCGAGTGATTCACTAAAAATACACCTTCGGCCAAGTGTGAGTGATTTCTCCCGTGAGGTATGTGAACTTGTATATAAATGGAATTTTAAAAAGGCATGTTATGCCCAAATAAGTAATTTCTCCTATGAAACGTTCTAAACAAATCATAACGAATAGGATTGTAAATAACATAAAAATAAAGCCTAATAAAGAATCTTGGATTCCCGGGACTCTATGACAAGCCCAAAAACCTTCTCTTCTACCAATTCCATTTGGGAGTGTAAAGCCACATTATAAAGAGTTTTGCTTGAGGACAAGCAAAGATTCAAGTGTGGGGGTATTTGATGTGTGTAAAATGCAACATATAAATTACATCAAATAAGGCATAAAACTAACCCTTTTTTAGTACTAATGTTGGAAAAAGTGTATTTTTGTCTTCCTTTTGAATTTACAGGGTCAAATGAGCTTAAACGAACAAAAGGAACAAAAATACAGCCAAAACCAACATAAATACAAAGAAAAGGAAGAAACCTGGCATGCCCGACCCCTCGACAACAACTCCCAAAGCAAAAACAAGAAGAAAGCTGAGCATGGGGCTGTGCCCAGCTGAGCATGGGGCTGTGCCCAGCCCGACACGGGGCGTGCCCAGCCCGACACGGGGCGTGTTCAGCCCGACACGGGGCGTGCCCAGCTCAGCACGGGGACGTGTCCAGAATGGTCAGCCCTGGCACAAAAGACAAACCTCTAGAAGCTTCTATTGCCCACCACGGGGCCGTGCCCAGCGGACACGGGGGCGTGGCGAAAGTACAGCAGGCGCATTAATTGTAATTGCGAATTACAATTAATGAAGAGAGAGAGTGTCAGACGGACACGGGGGCGTGCCCAGCGGACACGGGGGCGTGTAGAGCTAATAAAGACAAACTGTATTAATGAAGAAAGAGAAAAGGGTGGACACGGGGCCGTGTCCAGCGGACACGGGGCCGTGTCCAGGCTTCTGTACAGGCTATAAATAGGAGTGCTTGGCTCAAGATCAAACCATCCCTTGGCACACCACCTCTCTCACACTTCATCCATCACCCACCACCATCACAACACCATCATCCACCACCATCATCCATTGTCCATCATAGAGTGTGTGAGTCGTCTCGGGATCCAAGATTGATCGTAAGAGTTCTTGACAATCAAGGCCATGTTTGCCTAAGTCTCTTACATCACTTGGTGAAGACAAAGTGTCTAGTATAATACTTTTTATTTCTAATCTTTTGCACTTTTTATTTGGTTTTGTATTAATGACTTTAATAACTAGTTACTTATGTTGAAGGTGATCTTTCCTTATCGTTTGTCCGTGGTGTCTTGGCATTATTTTACTGTCTATATAAAATAAAGGATTTTCACCATTCATATCTCCACGGTCTATATGGAGGTATGTTGGCTACCTGGTAGGGGGTTAAGGGAACGGTTTGGTAAAGGTCTTGCCATTGTTCAGCGTTTAGAGGTCCTGCAATGGACCTGGGTCAAATTTAGTAGGACCTCCTTCAATACTTCACGGTATTGGATGGCGGGGGTCCAAACTCTTTGATCCCCTCATAAGTTAACTACTATTAATACTATAACCCGGCTATTTAGGACTGTATCCCTGCTGACTCAGACTACTTAGTCGAGGGTAACGTCACCGCCAAAAGCGGGGCCTACCACAATACTGCATTAATAACTTAATTCATTATCTTCCAATAATCCACCCCTTTAGGATTGTATCCCTGCTGACTCAAACTACTGGGGTGAGGGTAACGTCACCTTCAAAAGAGGGGCCTACTACAATAACTAAGATAATCTCTTAATTATGTGCAAAAGTGCGGAAATAATCAAAGGTTATACTAGATACGAGTCGGAACCAAGTGATTCATCTTGTCTATCTGTTTTTATTTTATTTTTATTTTCAGCATTTTAGTTAGTTTTTATTTTTCTTAGTTTAAAAAACATTTTTCTAAACTTTTATTTTGGTTAGACGTTGAGGATAAACCGATACTAAAAGCTCTTGTGTCCTTGGACGACCTCGGTATCTTACCAACGCTATACTACACTCAACGATGGGTGCACTTGCCCATATGTGTGTTTAGTGTTAGTGAAATATCGTGTTTTATAAATTTAAAACTTGGCTAAAATAAGTGTTAAAAGGGCTTAAAATATACACCTAATATATATAACACTTCACACGCATCACTCTTAATACTGTAAATTATAACAAACATGTCATTTTCATAAAAAGATTGATTCACCAGTATTTCCCGCTGACAAAACCTTTTTCAAACATGTTTCAGGTGATCTGTTGTGATCAAGGAAAAGTGCCGTGAAGCACTACAAGCTTAAGGAAGTGGCTCATTATAAAATAAAGAAACATGTTTTGTAAAATAAAAGATTTCTCCGTGAAATCTTATGAATGTAAATTACCGGGATTTTATTCCGAGTTGTGAAATAAAATAATCGGGATAATTGCAGTTTTAAAAAGATCCTGAAGAAAACTTCCGCTGTTAAATAAATACCACGGGATTTTCTGTTCCGCGGCTCCTGAAACGGGTCAAACCGGGACGGGGGCCGTGAAAGAAAAAGGTGGTATCAGAGCCACTGATTTAAGCCAATTAAGTATTTATAAAATACTTAATTTTTCTACTTGTCATTTTGTGATTATGTGTTTTATTATTTGAATATTTGTGTATAGTATGGGTAAGCAAAAGCTTTCAAAACTCTATCTTAAATTAGATAGGTCATCAAACGAGAAGGGAAGTTCATCCCAAACAAATTCCTCAAAACCTTATGTAAATCCTGAAGAAGGAATATTTGTCCATAAGGCACAATATGAGGAACCACTTTCTCCTAATAAAAGAAGTTTGATTATTAGGAAAAGTCAAGAGAAACAAAAGAAATCCAAAGGAGGGAGAGTTAATCAGAAAACCCAAGAATTAGGCAGTAACCCTCCATGGGAGGACAAGTTAGATGAGAAATGGGCAGATCTTTATATGCTAGCCACTGTAGCAGTTAATGCCAATCTTTAAATAATCTGACTCAAGTTTTAGTACCCTTATCATCTACAGTCCAGAAACCTTATCCAGTAAATAAATAAGTTTACAATAAACCCTAGTGTGTTTTAATTTTCAGTTGTTTTTGTATTAAATTAATCACACGGTATGCAATAATATTTAAAGGTTATTTATAAAATCTTGTTATAAAATTTTAACTTAGTAATTTTTGTATTTTGCATATGTGTTAAATAGCATGAGTGACTTGTCTGAAGCCCTTCAGAATTTAAATCTCTATAAAAAAATAGAGGTTTCCAGAGATTTCAATAGGTATATACCAGATATAGAAGAACCGATGGAATTCAATGCTCCACCTCTGGAGAAACCCAAGCCCAAGAAAAGGAGAAGATTCGTGGGATGGAGGCGTGTGCGCAGGAGGAAACCCTCCACTAGAAAGATTCCCAAAATAGAAAATCCCTTAGACAAAGGAAAAGGGATTGAAGTCAGGGAAGAGTCTAGGCAGATGGGAATACAGTTTGAGGAATATTCTAAGCAAATAGAAATGGAGATTGGAAAAAGCTCTAAGCAAACCCAGGAAATGACATTGCAGGAGGAGCTAGATTTTATATTGGCAAGCTGTGATACTATTAAGCCTGTCAATAGAAATGTTTTTACTCATCCTATTGAAACTCAACTTCCAATAAATTTGGAACCAACAATCCCAGAACCTATAATTCACACCCAACCTCTAGGAATGGACGAGTGGTGGACTAATGATTGGCAATTCCAAAATCTTCTCAACAGTCCTTATTCCTTTCTCCCACAGTTTGACCCGGAACCTATACCAAACCCACCTATGAGCAATGAGAATTTAGCTGAACTCCGTCACTTTGGCGAGGAGTTGGTGGATGCAGGAAATATGATCAGGGAAGTAGGAGAACAGATCTCCTGGAAATATGACGAGAGGGAACGTCGTTACTGAAATACCAACTGACGAAAGATAGTAGGGTTATGAAAATGTGATTGTATAATAAAATACTAAAATATAAATCCTGTGAAATAACTACAAATAAAACTTTGTAAGATAAAGGTGTGTATGGACGCATAATATATAAAAATGGGAATCGAGAAATCGATAGTTTTGGCTATATGTGTGTTGTAAAATTTTGTATGATTATTTTGTGTATAATTGTTATTTATTGGATACTAATAAATTATATATATCAGATGGAAAACGCTAATAATAAACCAGTTAATGAGGTTAATCAATCTGAGCAACATCCAGAGGATCAATTTATGACTAGGCAAGATATAGAAAATATCGTTGCTCAAGGAATAGCCAATGCTATTCCAGCAATCATTGCTGCTGCCCAGAAACCTGCTGAACCTCAACAAATCGTTCCTAGCAAACGTATTTCTGAAGATAACTTCAGTAATAGCATAAACGGAGGCGGTAATCATCACGATGATGATCCACTGCCAGCTCCGCTCCCTAAGAAAATGAAAGCTGCAACACCTGGTTGCACTTACAAAGAATTTCTTGCTTGTAAACCCGCTGAATTTGCAGGCAATGAAGGAGCCACTGCAGCACTGCATTGGTTAGAGAAAACTGAGGCAGTGATTACCATAAGTAAATGTGACAAGAACGATAAGGTCATGTACGCGTCAAATCTTTTCAAAGAAGGGGCACTAGAATGGTGGAATACAGTACTTCAAGCCAAGGGAAGAATTCTGGCCTATGCCATGAACTGGGAAGAATTTAAAAGTCTTGTAGAAAGAAAATTCTGTCCTGAATATGAAAAAGATCAAATGGCAAATAAGTTCCTAAATCATCGAATGATGGGTGTAGATTGTCGCGGTTATACTTCGACATTGAATATGCTAGAGTGGTGCCAACACTGGCTTCGCCAGAACCGATACTCATTTCCCGCTATATTTGGGGACTGATTAGCGAAATCCGTAATATTGTTAAAGCTGCAAGACCTCATACTATTGACGATGCGGTGGAACTAGCTAACACCCTAACTGACGAACTGGTACACACAAAAGATGAACACAGGAAAAAGGAACTGGCTCAGAAAATTACCCAAGGATTTCGTACGGGTAATAATAGTAGCTTCAGGAGAAGAGGAACAGGGCAATCTTCAACTCCGCCGTTCTGCAGGAATTGTAAAAAGAAACATTATGGAAGATGCAATGTAATCTGCAACTTTTGCAAAACTGTAGGACATCGCGAAGAAGATTGCAGAAAGAAACCAGGATCTGCTATAACTGTGGAGAAAATGGGCATTTCAAAACAGAATGCCCTAAATTGGTTAAACCAGCAGACAACAAAGTCAAACCAGCTGACGGAACTACTAAGAAGAATGTTCGAGCCTTCCAGTTAACTACTCAGGAAGCCGAGCTGATTCCTGACGTGATAGCTGGTACGTTCTTAGTTCACAACATTTACGCGAAAGTATTATTTGACTCTGGTGCAAACCAAAGTTTTATAAATACTTCATTCTGCCAAGCTCTTAATTTACCTTTAACCAATCTTAGGCAGATTTTTACAGTCGAAACGGCAGACGGAAATTCTGTCAAAATAGATAAGGTTTTGCAGAAAGAAAATATAGAACTTTCAGGTCATAAATTTCATGCAAACCTATTGCCAATGAATTTAGCTGGATTCGATGTTGTGTTAGGAATGGATTGGTTAGTAGCCAACCATGCTCGAATCCTTTGTGATAAAAATTCTATAGAAATTCAGGCACCTACTGGGGAAGTAATTATGATTACAGGAGATAAACCAAGTAAACCCATGAAGTTCATATCAGTAATGAAAGTTGCTAGTTATGAACGAAAGCAAGGAATATTATATATGATTTCAGTAATCATTAGTACTAAGGGTAAAGAACTTAAGGAGATTCCTGTAGTCTCAGAATACTCAGATGTATTCCCAGAAGAGTTACCAGGATTACCACCAGATAGGGAAGTAGAATTTAGGATTCATCTAATTCCCGGAACTATACCGATAGCCAAGGCACCTTATCGGTTAGCACCCACATAAATGTTAGAACTGAAAAAGCAATTAGATGAATTACTAAGTAAAGGTTTCATACAACCTAGTTCATCCCCGTGGGGAGCACCCGTATTGTTTGTGAAAAAGAAGGATGGTTCAATGAGAATGTGTATTGATTATAGGGAATTGAATAAGGTTACAATTAAGAATCGATACCCATTACCTAGGATTGATGATCTTTTTGATCAACTTCAAGGAGCTAGATATTTTTCTAAGATCGACTTACGCTCCGGATACCATCAATTGAAGGTACAAGAAGAAGACATACCTAAAACTTCTTTCAGAACTAGGTATGGTCATTACGAGTTTACAGTTATGCCCTTCGGACTAACAAATGCACCTGCTGCATTCATGGACATGATGAATAGGATCTGTAAACCGTACTTGGATAAATTTGTAATTGTTTTTATCGACGATATACTTATTTATTCCAAAAGTCAGGACGAACATTGTCAGCACTTGCATGCACTCTTAACTTTGTTAAGAAAAGAAAAATTGTACGCCAAATTCTCGAAGTGTGAATTTTGGTTGCAAGAAGTGCAATTCTTAGGACACATGGTAAACCACGAAGGTATTCATGTAGATCCTGCTAAGATAGAGGCAATTACCAAATGGAAGGTTCCGCAATCTGCAATGGAAATTAGAAGTTTTATAGGTTTAGCTGGATATTATAGACGGTTTATTAAGGATTTTTCCAAAATAGCTATACCTTTAACTAAGCTAACCTGTAAATCAGTTAAGTTTGAATGGGGACCTAAACAAGAAGAAGCCTTTAGAATCTTGAAGCAGAAATTAACAAATGCTCCAATCCTAGCTTTACCAGAAGGGACTGAAGATTTTGAAGTTTACTGTGACACTTCAAAATTAGGATTTGGATGTGTATTAATGCAACGCAAGAAGGTAATTGCATATGCTTCAAGACAATTGAAAAATCATGAGGAAAATTATACAACTCATGACTTAGAATTAGGAGCCATAATTTTTGCCCTTAAAATTTGGAGACATTATCTATACGGAAGTAAGTTTACTGTCTATACGGATCATAAGAGTTTAAGGTATATATTTGGGCAAAAAGAATTAAACATGAGGCAAAGGAGATGGATGGAAATCCTAAGTGACTACGACTGTGATATTCAGTATCACGAAGGAAAGGCCAATGTAGTTGCAGACGCCTTAAGTCGTAAGTACCATGAGAAACAACGACGAATTCGTGCTCTTAGGTTAAATCTACAGTTAGATTTAATGGAACAATTGAAAAATGTTCAAAAAAAAACCAGCAATCAAGGATGATGCCGAAGGAATGAAGGGAAGAATAAAAGAATTAGAACAAGGAGTTGATGGAATTTGGAGATTCCACAAAAGCAGAATTTGGGTACCTAAGCAGGGAGAATTAAGAAATAAGATTTTAGAAGAAGCTCATAAATCTAGGTATACTATGCACCCTGGAAACAATAAAATGTACCAAGATTTAAGAAATAACTTTTGGTGGATAGGAATGAAAAAGGATATAGCTCGATATGTTTCTAAGTGTCTTACTTGTTCACAAGTAAAGGCCGAACATCAGAAACCTTCAGGTCTACTACAACAATTAGAAATGCCTGTATGGAAATGGGAACTCATAACAATGGATTTTGTTACTAAGTTACCCAAAACCAGAAAAGGTAATGATGCGATTTGGGTAATTGTGGATCGATTAACCAAATCAGCTCACTTTTTACCTATAAAAGAAACCTTTAGCATGGAAAGGTTGGCAAAGTTGTATGTAGATGAAGTCATATCCCTACATGGAGTTCCACTCTCCATTGTTTCTGATAGGGATAGTCGTTTCACTTCTCACTTCTGGACAAGTTTCCAGCAAGCAATGGGAACTCGACTAAATCTGAGTACCGCATATCATCCACAAACAGACGGGCAAAGTGAAAGGACGATCCAAACTCTGGAAGACATGCTTCGGTGACGTGTGATAGATTTTGGTGGAAATTGGGACGATCACCTACCTTTAATTGAATTCTCCTATAACAATAGTTATCATTCAAGTATTAAAACTGCCCCATTCGAGGCACTGTATGGACGAAAGTGCAGAACTCCAGTTTGTTGGGCAGAAATAGGAGAAAGTCAATTATCAGGTCCCGAAATAGTACAAGAAACCACTGATAAGATCACCCAAATTAAGGAAAGATTGAAGACTGCTCGAGATCGCCAGAAGAGTTATGCCGACAATCGACGCAAGCCGTTAGAATTTCAAATCGGAGATAAAGTACTTTTGAAAGTTTCTCCTTGGAAAGGAGTAGTTCGATTCGGAAAGAAGGGAAAGCTAAGTCCATGTTACGTAGGACCATTTTCAGTGATCCAACGAATAGGACCGGTTGCTTATTGCTTACAACTACCAGAAGAGTTAGCTGGAGTACATGATGTATTTCATGTATCCAATCTCAAGAAATGCCTATCAGACGAATCTCTGGTAGTACCTCTCCAAGATATAGAGGTAAACGAAATGTTAAAATTTGTTGAGAAGCCACTACAAATAGAAGATCGAAAAATCAAGTTTCTCAAACACAAACGGTTAGTACTTGTTAAGATCAAGTGGGATTCAAAGAGAGGACCCGAATACACTTGGGAGCTGGAATCAGAGATGAAGCGAAAGTATCCTCACTTATTCCAATAAATCTCGAGGATGAGATTCTAAATAAGGTGGGGAGAATGTAAGGACTCTCAAAATTATCCTAAAAACAACCGTAAGTATAAACCCGAACGCCTGAAACCTTACCCAACGTCAAAAATCAAGAAAAACAAAATCTTGGTTCTCAGGCGGGCCGCGTAAGAGTAAGCATGGTCTTACGCGGGCCGCGTCAAACCTATGTTGACCGGATAAGTGTTCCGAATCCACGTAGCGACCACCTGGCTAACCTACTCGTGACTGCTCAAGGCTAGTCGTAGACTGGGCGGCTGCGCGGGCCGCGTAAGGTCTCAATTTCACCTATAAATAGCTTGTCACTTGCACAATCCACTGGTGTCGAAACGAACTTTCAAAAACGATGTTCTAGTACTCTGAAGTCGAAAATTCATATATAATTAGCGAGGCGCTGCTCCGATACCGGGTATTAACTCGATCGCTGCTACGATTCAATGTCCGATCGATTAAACTATCCAATGGATGTTTAAGTGCTGCCCACATTAGGGTTTATGCTTTGTCATTCGTCGTTAATTCGATGGATGTTTAAGTATCGCACTTTGTCATTCGTTGTGAAGGTTTTAATCTAGTGAGTTATCGTAAATGTTGTATTAGTTACTAACCGAGTTCGTGTGCATGTTATTAATTTAGGTTAAAAGGCTAATCAGTAGGCTGAGCTCTGGTCATATAAATCTGCAATGTGAGTCATTCTCTTTTTATCAAATTACTTTACAAAACTCTATTTGTTTTCAATGTTATAATTACGGGGATTAAGTCTTTGTAATCACAAAGTTACAGCCGGTATGTGGGGTTTTGTATACATTACTTGATAAACTTCACCATTGGACAACGAGTTAACCAAGGGGTGATATGACCACAGTCACAGACACCATCGGGCTAAGAGGCTACCGATGGATGTTCGAGTGACAAATACTGTGGGTAGTTGGTTGATATCAAGAAACATTGTAATCGCTCTTAATACTGTAAATTATAACAAACATGTCATTTTCATAAAAAGAATGATTCACCAGTATTTCCCACTGACAAAACCTTTTTCAAACATGTTTCAGGTGATCTGTTGGGATCAAGGAAAAGTGCCGTGAAGCACTACAAGCTTAAGGAAGTGGCTCATTATAAAATAAAGAAACATGTTTTGTAAAATAAAAGATTTCTCCATGAAATCTTATGAATGAAATTACCGGGATTTTATTCCGAGTTGTGAAATAAAATAATCGGGAAAATTGCAGTTTTAAAAAGATCCTGAAGAAAACTTCCGCTGTTAAATAAATACCACGGGATTTTCTGTTCCGCGGCTCCTGAAACGGGTCAAACTGGGACGGGGGCCGTGACAGCAATCACACACTAACACTCATCACTTACAATCGTTGTACCACTTAGTTGCGATCTGAGCATTATCCTGCACTGTATCCTGGTTATTCAAGCAATAAGAAGAACAAGGCAGCCGACGATTGTCAGCTCCCGTGTAACATCCCAAAAATACGAATTCTTATATTACAATAACATTGCGAATAAATAAGAATTATAAACTAACTAGGAGTAATGTTCACCTAGTTAGAGAATGAGTTGTGAGTAGTTTAGAAGTGAAAATAAATAAAGGGTGAAAATTGAGGGACCAAATGTGTTTAAACTAAAACTAATATTAATAAAACAAGTAAATTAGAAACTCAAACACACTGGTGTGTGTTTGAGGTCGAACCAGACAAGGAAAAAGGGCGACCAGGACTCTTCATCCAACCCTAACTCCACAAAATTGATCAATTGAAGGCTAATTTCTGTCCCAAAACAAAATCCGAACATAGATTAGTGATCCTCATCACAAGGGGATTACAAGGTATGTAAAATTTGGTGTTAATTCTCTGTTTGAAATTCTCATGAAATTGGGAAATCTGAAAATTGATGTTGCATGTTTGCTATTTGGGTAGAATAGGGTTGATACAGTGTCTATGAGTAAAGCCTAGACAATAACATGCGAAATCATGGCTAATTCCTGAAAATCTCATGAACACATTGAAGATGATTCATGGGTTTTGTGGGAAACTAGTAAACACTAGGGTTTAGAATGATTATTCTAGTGTAATACGGGTCATAGAAAGTGATTTCTGAAATAATGATGTTAAAATATGTGTATATAGTCTAATTGAAGTTAATTAGGGTGATAAACTCAAGTCATGAGCTTGGTTTAGATCATGTAGAAATCTGACCCGCTAGGTGTTTGATAAAACGCCTAAATGAGGGTTAAAATGTTAAAAGTTGAGTAAAAACGCAGATTTGATCATTGTAGAGAATTATGCGTTAATGCTTGTGAAAGAGTTCTAAACTTATTGTGAATTGAACTCTTTAGGCAAAGAATCCGGAACGCCAAGCGGACAAGCCGGAGGTGATACACGCTTGAAAGGTGTGCTTTAAAGGTATGTAACTTCGGTTTCGTTACATTGTGCATAAACAATAGTCTTAGAAAAGTTAATGAGAATGTAGTGTCAATTGTGAGTTGGTATGTCATAGAAGTGACGAAGTTCACTCGAGAAACAAACGGGTCAAAATCGTTAATTAGAATTGTTGGTTGATAATGTTGTTTAGTTATGCAAGTATGTAACTTGAACCGTTACATTCAATGAGTTGTTGTTAAATTTTGCGAAGTCTTATTTTAGGATAAATAGGGTGTCGTTTGTAGCGACCATGGTCGTTACTTGAATTAATAGTCTAAGAGTGACAAAGAATCGTTTGGTAGTCATCATATTGGAGGATTCCATAAGATGAGCCAAACGGGTCAATTAGTTGTGTAAATTATTGTTCTAGTGTTTTAGAGAGTTAAAATGGCGATGACAATCACAAGAGCATTAAGCCATGAGATTGGTAAAGAAATGTGAGTGATGATAAGCCCCGGATGTTGGGTATAAAGTATCGTAAGTTTACTAGCTAATGGTAGTAAATTGTGCGAAGTTGAAATGGGTCGAATAAATGCATAGTGACATTTAGTCGTTCGGTCCGTAAGTTAAATTTTCGGTATGATAGTTGTATTGAGTGTGTCCGTAATGAATTTACAGACTTATAGGAAAAGAATCACCTAAAACGACATGTGGATTCGGGTGAAATCAACAATACGGTCAAAATGGCAAAGTTGCAGGAGCTACCGTAAGTTACGGTCTCCACCGTAACTTACGGTAGACAACAAAACAGTTACGGCAGACCTATACTGCCTTACGGCAGACTATAACGAATCAGCATCTACCGTAACTTACGGTAGACACCGTAAGTTACGGTAGAGTCTAGAGAACCTTGTATTCTTATTTTCCTTTCACATTCCGATGTCAGAACTGTTTTTATGCCTTACATAAATGTCAAAACTAATGTTTTTAATGGTTTTGACCTTAGGTGAGGATGAGGATCTTACGGATGGCGGTCAAGCAAGTTTTGAAGAACCGAGCACACTTTAGAAGCTTCCGCGATATCTAGCTTTAATAGACAATGATTTTGGAATATAAACATTTTGATAAACAACTTATGAATGTTTGATTTAGTCGTTAATCGACTAATGTTTTGCTACTTATGAGCTTTATCTATCCAACTTATGTTATAAGTTGGACATCTTTTATATAAAAATTTTATGAATTTTATTAAATTCAAGTAGTAATTAGGAGGGTGTTACAAGTTGGTAATCAGAGCTTAAGGTTGTCAACAAAGTGTTCGGTTCAAGCTTGATCGATTGTCCGGTAAGAATTAATTGCTTTAGTAGACTTACTAGAATACTAGAAAAAGGAAATTTGAATTGATATGCACGGGAAGTGCGTGTTTACACACTCAAACCCGGAAAAGTGCACTAAGCATAAATGGTTTAAGCAAGTGGTGAACTTGGCTAGATCAAAATGAATGACGCATATGTCATAAATGAAATGTTTAACAATTAGTGTAAACATTTCAACTTCAAAATGAGGGAAAGATGGGAGGAGTGTATGAATACGCTCGAACCCAGGAAAATACACTAAGTAAGAAAGGTAAGGCAAGATATATACTTGACCAAACCGAAAAAGAATAACACATTATTTATGATTGAGTGAGAATGATATAAATTTCCGTATAATATGATGGAAATGAATTAAATAATTATTAATAAATCGTGATGGATGTTTCAGTTGAAGAAATGTTTGGAGTAACCGGAGATGATTCGACATCTCAATTGACTGAACAAATGAAAGCTAAGATTTCTGAGGAGGTCGGAAAAGCTCTAGAAAATAGTCTATCACAGTATATTGATAGATTACAAACCACAATCATGCCGGTGGTGAACGATATGATGGCTGAATTGAAAGACAGCATACTACAAGAAATAGAAGAAAGGAGGGTGTTGGATATGAATCCAAGATCCGTAAAGAAGTCCAAGTATAATAAAGCTCCCAAGAAGGGAGTTACAAAAAGTGTGTTACATCAGTGTAGATTTTGTAAAAAAATTCACAAGGGCACATGTGGTAAGCCAAGACATAAAAAGTCTAAATGTCCAGAGAGGCTTGGAACCAAGGACACAACCGACACAAAGTCTAATGCCCAGAAATCAAGGACAAAGTTGTTTTATATAACAGCCACGGAGGCTAAAGCTGAACCTGATTCCGTTTCAGGTATACTCTTGTAAATTAAATTTCAGCATGAATTTTTAATTATTACGAGTGCAAATAAATCGTTTACTTTATATCGATTTATTTAACATTCTACATTAGTGTTAACGAAATTACCAAGGCTTTGAAAAATAAAAAGAGGTAATAATAAAAGTTCTATTGTTTATAAGAGGTGCTGAAACTGTACGTTGAGCATCGAGGTAAAAATAATCATGATAAATATTGCCTTGGGAAGGGGTGCGCGCACACTCGAACCCGAGAACGTAATGAAGATAAGCGTCATAATAGGGAGGAGTGTAATAACATCCGAACCCTGGGAGTTTACAATAGTAATAGATGACAAGGACATGGTTATAGACTAAGCCAAACTAAATGAAACAGGTAGAAACATCGTTTATGTCAACAAACGATGTGGATAAATTCCATACAACGATATGAAAAAATAACATGAAACGAATTGATTTTGTTATTGTAACAATGGGTTAAAGTCAGAAATCAAGAGATTAAGATTTGGATAGGAATATCCTCGAAAAAGAAACTAAATGGACAATATGTATTATTTGTTGCTATAAATAATGAAATACCAATAAATTTGGATTTAAAAGCTCGGGGTATGGGTAGATACCCAAGTAACATGTTATTAATAAATTCCTCCTGAGGAAGAACGATAATCACCTTGATGAGGGTGAATATGTAAAAGAATTAGCAAGACAAACATTATGAAAGCGTTAGAATAAGAACGAGTAAACCCCAAAGGCCGAATAACAATAACAGTAGTTTACCAAATAAGACTTGAGACATGGGCCTTCGGGACATTTGTAAAAGAAACAGACCTAAGGGTCGCTGACAAAAGAAAGGTGGTGTACGCATTAATTAAGTAAAGTGCTTGATAATAAAAGTAAACGGGAGCCGGATAATGGGAGCATATTACATTAAGATAATGAGCCCAAGGGAAGGGATAAGAATCAAGTAAACGAAAATATGAATCGACAATTTAGAATGTCAAGGCATAGGATAAAGTTGACTGTCATAGGAGATGGAACTCGCACGAACAAGTCAAACCAGACGAGTGAAAGAATAAAAGACTTGGTTGATTAAAAGCGGTGGGTTTTGCTGATACGACCAAATAAATCGAGAAATAAAGTCTTAAGGAATGACGGAAGGGTTGCTATGAAAATAATAAAGTCTTAAGGAATGACGGAAGGGTTGCTATGAGACTTTATGGCATTTCTAGGTTCATATACTAGATCATAGGCACTTAATTTTACTGACCACTTAGCCATCCTACCTGACATCTCGGGTTTCCTAACCACATTTTTAACAGGATAATTAGTTTTAACATGAATCCTATATGTCTCAAAATAATGTCTAAGTTTTATCGATGCCATAACTAGGGCCAAAATCAATTTTTCTAAATGAGAATATCTAGTTTCAGCATCTAATAAACTTTTGCTAACATAATAGACAGGATACTGCTAACCTTTGTGATCCTTTACCAGAACAACACTTACTGCATTCCCGGATACTGCAAGATACAGGGATAATGGTTCACCATCCTCAGGCTTCATCAATAGAGGTGCAGTTGAAAGATACTGCTTCAATTCCTGCAAGGCTGCTTCATGCTTCTCTCCCCATTTGAATTTCTTATTCTTCTTCAGGATATCGTAGAATTCCTTGCATTTTTCCGAGGATCTTGATATAAACCTGTTTAATGCTGCTACTCGCCCTGTTAATCTTTGTACATCTTTCATGTTGGAAGGTGACTTGATATCCAGGATAGCTTTGATCTGTTCCGGGCTTGCTTGTATACCCCTTTTAGTCACCATGTATGTGACAACCCGCACTAAATCAGGTATCCGTACAACTTAATTACTGATTAATTACTGCTTAATTACTGTGCTTGATTGAAACTAGCTGATAAACTGCTACCTGCATACTGATACATGCACTTACTTGCATCATACTTTATATGTTGTCACTACACTATTTACATGCGGCACCTTAGTGACAAACATGATGCACAAAAGCACAGTAGCACTAAACGGATACACGGCAAACATGCTGACATGACCAGCATCAGGCAGACACTGCCTCTAAGGCCTGTTAAGAGCCTCATATATTTTGACTACACTGGTAGTGAGTGTAGGGATATAAGGGTTATGGTACCGCGTCTCTAGGGATAAGATACACTGATTCGGATGTGCCAAAAACGTACTTTAAGTACCAAACACAGCACTTTAATACACAAACCAGCTTCTAGCTGACTAGTAAAGTGCCAGAACAGGAGAAAATAACACTAGACACTTTCTAAAGTGTCGGGAAAACAAAATGTGTCACTAAAAATGTAATAACGACACTTTAAAGCTTTTGTAACACTTTAACGGATTTCTATCCAACCGGACACCCGGACTTTACCCGGAACACGAAAATATTACTATTTTCACAATTTATATTTTTCTGAGCCAATTAGGGTCCCTGATTACCCTAACACCCATCATAACGCATAACATACCACTAACTAAGTTAGATACTTAGTTAACCTAATTAACTAAACTAAACCCCTAACCACCCACTTAGAATCGAACTAGACCCCCCCCCCCCCCACATTACAATCGGCCCTAAACCAAGGGGACACACAAGTACATGGATGATTATTTTATTAAGGTGTGTTTAGTATCTTTGTGACATAAAACCCAATGGGTAATCACCTCTAATTTTGTCTATAAAATAAACACCTAAACATGAGTTCATTATCATAACCAACACCAATTCCCACTCAAACTACTCTCTCCCTCTTGCTCTCTTGGCTCACGGCCGAACCCCAACCCACACACCATCATATTTTCGGTTCTAGTTCACTCCATTCCAAGATCATACAAACATCACAAGTCGCGTATTAGGAGCTCTTGTGCACTCGGAACACGAAGGACCTCAACCGTTGGCTTTTATCCACGCGTTTTTCGCCAAAGATCTTCCCTAGCCTTGAGCTAGAGGTATAATGTTTAAAACTTGTTTTTACACTCATCTAAAGTGGTTAAAAGGAATATTGTCGGTTGAATCTCGTTTAAATGGAAGATGTTGATTAAAAGTCTAGTAAAATCACAAAAATGGTGGATAATAACATATAACTTGTGTAAAAGTCGTAGGACTTGAAATATGTGTTTATTGAGACCCGATCTATGATGTGGTAGCTCGGAACATCGTTTAACCCGACTTTGTAAGATCATGTATCTTCACATAAGCTCATTTTTGACTAAATACAAGGGTTAAAGGTGAAACACTACCACACAAGATACATGAACTTGTGTAGAAATATTTTACTTGTGTAAAAGTGGTTTAACCGGTAAAATGGTGTTTAAAACTAGCGGATCTACGTATCCGCAAGTGGTATTTTTGAAGGACCACACATTTAAGAAATCATGTATTTTAAAGAAGGATCTTACACTAATAAATATGGTTTTATAAACCACAAGTGTGTAAACACTTGTGAAACAAAGAGATCCGACAAAGAAGTAAATTTGTCACTTATTACTAGAAGTTGTAAAGACGGATCTCTCTAAACACGAGGTTTTTACAAGATTGAAGTTACTTTATATAAAGATCTACATATATAAAGGGGATTTACACTATAGATTCGGAAAAACTACAAGTTCATGCGATTATGCAAATTTACATACTTGTCGACTAGTTTGTTGTGTCGGAAATGATTAGATTGAATAAAGAAGATTGTTGAATTGATTTGTTAAAAGAAAATGATACGCTTGAAAGCGTGGCCACCTCCAGTTACAGAGGAAACTCTGGCGAAATTTTCTAAAAACCTAACACTTAGGCTTATTTACACAACAAGTGTTAGAACTACTTTTGGACATACCTTCGAAACATAAATTTCGCCAGCACTATATTTTACTAAACATTCGGAGGTGGGATTTTCACAAAGATTAACGTGATAAATATATTTGTCACAACACTGTTTATGATTATTTTGTGAAATACATAAATATTACTTTAGAGTGAAAATAATATTTACAAGCGTTAATGATTCCAAAACTTTACGAACGCTTCCACAAACATATAAGTTACACCGGTAATTACATTACCACAAGATTGATAAAACGTAACTTACGCACATGTATTGTATCCCCCATCCTTGGGAAGAAGTATAACTACCAAGTGTATACGGAACATAAACACGAAATAGTTGTCTAACTATTTCCCAAAGACATAAACTATAAAGCTAAAGCACGGCCGTCCGTCTAATAGAATTAGCACTTGTAGGTCGTTGCACAGCTTACTGTATTGGAGACACTTGGTAGAGACGCGCATTCACTGTGAGTTCATGTCCCCCTTTTCTCTAACTGTTTTCAGTTTACTTAACTTCGGGGGTGAAATACATGTTACTATGATTTAAGAGTACTTTACAACGGTATGTTTAACGTAAGGAGGTGTTATACGATCATGTGAGTGGATAGGAACAACATGGGGCCATTAGTCCTCATGGAGGGACCGAGGGACAGGAGCGGTAGATCTATCTGGGTGTAGCGAGCCCAGCCCCCGGCCAAACTAGAAACGGACCGTGGGGTGACTTTGTCCACATACTTTGCCATGGCAAAATCTGCTAGGTTTGAGTCTCCCTATTTGCACTTCACATATGTCAGTGGCCTTGCAAACCATTGGTGATCACAAGTCCTCTGACACTGCTACATACCAGGAACTTTATATTTACGAAACATACTTGTTCATACAAATTAAATACCATGTTTTATACAAAATTTAAGGCATAGGATTATGCGGGTCAAAGTCAGGGTGGGCATTGATGATTATACGAACATTACAAAAACATGGTTTTATGAACATAACGTGTTACAAACACAACGTTTCCATATAACTTTGCAAGAAAATGGTTTTTAAATTCATTTTCTCAATACTACTTCAAAAACCGGTTATTCCAAAGATTTATTTCAAATCTTTCACAACTCAAAGGATTTATCTCAAACCTTTCACAACTCAAAAGATTTATCTCAAATCTTTTACGAACAAACTATGAACTCGCTCAACATTATGTTGATTTTTCTCGCATGTTCTTTCTCAGGTTGCATTACTAATACAAGGCACGGTTGGAATAGGAGAACCACAAGTGTTTTACTTACTCGCTTACACATGAACTCGCTCAACATTATTGTTGATTTTTCAACTCACATGTATTTCAGGAAATTAACGAGATCTGGCACGGTATGGAACGTTTTCCGCTGCACTTGTCATGAAGTCATCAGGGTTTAGGGGATGTGTCTCTTTCCTGGACAAGACACAGTCCTTAAACCACGTTTATGTTATGTTTTAATTTGTAAGGTTGTTGAACAAGGTTATGGTTGTTGGTTAAAAGAATGGTACTGTATTTTGGTTTTTAAAACATAATGGATGACTTGCATGGTTTTTAAATTCATATAGCTTGTTATGGTTAAGCTATGGTATTAAGAAGTCACACCAAAATTAACCACGCTTCCGCAAAGCCAGGGTGTGACAGCTTGGTATCAGAGCTTAACCATAACAAGCTATATGAATTTAAAAACCATGCAAGTCATCCATTAAGTTTTAAAAACCAAAATACAGTACCATTGTTTTAACCAACAACCATAACCTTGTTCAACAACCTTACAAATTAAAACATAACATAAACGTGGTTTAAGGACTGTGTCTTGTCCAGGAAAGAGACACATCCCCTAAACCCTGATGACTTCATGACAAGTGCAGCGGAAAACGTTCCATACCGTGCCAGATCTCGTTAATTTCCTGAAATACATGTGAGTTGAAAAATCAACAATAATGTTGAGCGAGTTCATGTGTAAGCGAGTAAGTAAAACACTTGTGAGTATAAAAATAGTTGTGGTATGTAGCAGTTGTAAGAGGACTTGTGATCACCAATGGTTTGCAAGGCCACTGACATATGTGAAGTGCAAATAGGGAGACTCAAACCTAGCAGATTTTGCCACGGCAAAGTATGTGGACAAAGTCACCCCACGGTCCGTTTCTAGTTTGGCCGGGGGCTGGGCTCGCTACACCCAGATAGATCTACCGCTCCTGTCCCTCGGTCCCTCCATGAGGACTAATGGCCCCATGTTGTTCCTATCCACTCACATGATCGTATAACACCTCCTTACGTTAAACATACCGTTGTAAAGTACTCGTAAATCATAGTAACATGTATTTCACCCCCGAAGTTAAGTAAACTGAAAACAGTTAGAGAAAAGGGGGACATGAACTCACAGTGAATGCGCGTCTCTACCAAGTGTCTCCAATACAGTAAGCTGTGCAACGACCTACAAGTGCTAATTCTATTAGACGGACGGCCGTGCTTTAGCTTTATAGTTTATGTCTTTGGGAAATAGTTAGACAACTATTTCGTGTTTATGTTCCGTATACACTTGGTAGTTATACTTCTTCCCAAGGATGGGGGATACAATACATGTGCGTAAGTTACGTTTTATCAATCTTGTGGTAATGTAATTACCGGTGTAACTTATATGTTTGTGGAAGCGTTCGTAAAGTTTTGGAATCATTAACGCTTGTAAATATTATTTTCACTCTAAAGTAATATTTATGTATTTCACAAAATAATCATAAACAGTGTTGTGACAAATATATTTATCACGTTAATCTTTGTGAAAATCCCACCTCCGAATGTTTAGTAAAATATAGTGCTGGCGAAATTTATGTTTCGAAGGTATGTCCAAAAGTAGTTCTAACACTTGTTGTGTAAATAAGCCTAAGTGTTAGGTTTTTAGAAAATTTCGCCAGAGTTTCCTCTGTAACTGGAGGTGGCCACGCTTTCAAGCGTATCATTTTCTTTTAACAAATCAATTCAACAATCTTCTTTATTCAATCTAATCATTTCCGACACAACAAACTAGTCGACAAGTATGTAAATTTGCATAATCGCATGAACTTGTAGTTTTTCCGAATCTATAGTGTAAATCCCCTTTATATATGTAGATCTTTATATAAAGTAACTTCAATCTTGTAAAAACCTCGTGTTTAGAGAGATCCGTCTTTAGTCATGAAAATCATTCACATTTTGATACTACTCATTTGTTTTGTAAAAACCGGTATGTTTAGTATAAACCTTTCGTAAATCATTTGAGTTCCTCGAAATCCCTTCGTAATATGATTTAGAAATACGAGTTTTGCGTTTGTGCTAAAATTTGTATGTTTCTGCAAAACGTGCATGTCTTTCCACCCCGAAAACATTTATATAAATGTAAAGCCGTAAAAGTGGGGTTATGAACTCACCTGAACATTCTTGTGCAAAGCGAGCTAATTACGACTTCGTGATGTCGTTTCCAAGATGAGACTCGCTAGTGTGCATTCTACAATATTCCTAACACGGAATATCTAATAAGTTTCTAAACAAAAGTGGTAACTAGTCTACGTGTCACCGAGCTCTACCGAATCGTTAATCGAATGATTCGAGTAAGTTATTAACTTAATGAAAATAATTAAGTTATACTTGTTAAGTCTCGTTTAATGTCAGTAGCAGTTAAGTAAGTCTTGAAAAAGACTTAGTTTCCGAGAGACTTAAAATGAATAAATATTTATATAAAAATATATAAATATATCGTTGTAGGTGTGTTAGCCGTCTCGAGTAGTCATGCGTGTATAAAAGAATATTTCTATGAAAATATCATATAACCAACTCGTATTATATATCGCGTTTCGTATGATCTTTGTCAAAATATACGTATGTGCCGTTTAGGCGTATAAAATAAATATGAAGAATTATATTTATTTTATAAAGAATCCGTCGAGTTGTTATGTTTGAAAATAAATATAAACCAAATTTATTTTTTTTTTGTAAAAGATTTCGCGTTGTACGACATTTAGAATAAATATATAACTATATTTATTTTAGTAACACAATCGTAATGTCGTTTGAATACGGAATAAATATATGAGCTATATTTATTTTGAAAAAGTATACGAGTTGACGACGTTCGAGATAAATATAATATTATATTTATTTGTAAAAGCGTTTGGAATTATCAAGGTTTGAAGTATTATAAACTCGAATTCCTTTAAGCGTCGTTTTTGAAACATAATACGTGTCGTGTTTAAGGGTTTTTCTCGAAAAACGGGCAGAGTTTCCTCTATTTTTGGACGGCCCCGACAACACAAGCTGTCGTTTTATTTCAAAACTCAATCAATATTCTATCAACATTTACGTATAATCAAATCTATATAAACCAAATAATAAATCAATGTATACTTTAACTATCGGTTCACCATTTTATTTCGGTTCGAGCTCGTTTTTACGTAATGAGTTAAAAGTATTAAACACGAAATAGTAACGCCGTTAAAATCTTTACCACTTCTTCGAGTCGAAAGTCGAGCTGACCGAGTCAACTCGCTGAGTTGACTGAGTTTGACTGAGTTGACTCGGTTTGACCGAGTCAACTGAAACCGAAACCGAGCCGTCTGAACGAACCGCTTGACCCGAACCGAACCATCTGAGCTGACTCGCTGCTGTTGACCGAGTTGACTGAGTTGGCTCGGTGAGTTGACCGAGTCAACCGGATTGACCGATTAACCACTGTTCATTATCATCAAGCATTATCATCTTCATCAAAATGAAAGGAAATGAATCAGGCAAGACGACTTACCGGTAAACCTGTCGGATAACGGTAAGGACCGCCGGGTAAACAAACCGACCGCCGGTCTGTGTCTCCGACCACCGATAGCTCACCACCACACCCGGTTCTTCATCTGGTTTCACCGCCACGCCGCCGCACGGCGGCGGCTCTCCTCCGTCACTCCCCTTCTTCTCCGGCGTCAAGTAACCGGACCACAAACAGCCCCCCCTTCTTGTTTGTCAAGAAGAAGGACGGAAGTTTCCGCATGTGTATTGACTACAGAGAATTGAACAAGCTGACGATCAAGAACAGGTATCCACTGCCAAGAATCGACGATCTGTTCGACCAACTTCAAGGTTCAAGCTGTTACTCTAAGATCGATCTTCGATCTGGATACCATCAACTAAGGATACAGGAGGAAAGTATCCCGAAAACAGCCTTCCGAACTCGTTATGGACACTACGAGTTCCTCGTGATGCCATTTGGTTTGACAAACGCGCCTGCGGTATTCATGGATCTAATGAATAGGGTTTGCAAGCCATACCTGGACAAGTTCGTGATTGTATTCATCGACGACATCTTGATTTACTCAAAGACGAAGGCTGAACACGAGCAACATCTTAGAACCATACTAGAGCTGCTAAAGAAGGAACAGCTGTACGCCAAATTCTCCAAGTGCGAGTTTTGGCTACGCGAAGTCCAGTTTCTCGAACATGTGGTTAATGGGGATGGAATTCATGTTGATCCCACAAAGATCGAGGCAATCAAGAATTGGGAAACGCCTACAACGCCAACCGAGATTCGACAATTCTTGGGTTTGGCTGGCTACTATCGAAGGTTCATCGAGGATTTCTCGAAAATCGCCCAACCTTTGACGCTCCTCACGCAGAAGGACAAGACGTTTGATTGGGGAATCAAACAGGATGAAGCATTTCAGATATTAAAGAGTAAGCTTTGTAACGCGCCAATCTTAGCTCTACCAGAAGGTACTGATGACTTTGTGGTATACTGCGACGCATCGCGTCAAGGATTGGGTTGTGTGTTGATGCAACGCCAAAAGGTCATTGCTTACGCATCACGCCAACTGAAAGTGCACGAAAAGAATTATACCACACACGATTTAGAGCTTGGCGCAGTGGTTTTTGCTTTAAAGATCTGGAGACACTACCTGTATGGTACGAAATGCACAATCTTCACAGATCACAAAAGCCTACAGCATATATTCAACCAGAAGGAGTTGAATATGAGGCAAAGACGATGGGTTGAATTACTAAACGATTACGACTGCGAGATAAAATATCACCCAGGGAAGGCGAATGTAGTCGCCGATGCCCTAAGTCGTAAAGAAAGAATCAAGCCCATAAGGGTTAGAGCTTTGGAAATGATTATACGAACCGATCTTTCCTCGCGCATTCGTGCCGCACAAAAGGAAGCTCTCAAGGAGGGAAACCTTGAGGAAGAATATCTCCGTGGAATGGAGAAGCTTTTGGTACCAAACGAGGAAGGGACGTTATGTTTTGAGAAAAGGATTTGGGTTCCTCTGTTTGGTGGATTAAGGGAAATTATTTTCGACGAAGCGCACAAGTCACGGTACTCTATCCACCCTGGATCGGATAAGATGTATCAAGATCTCAAGGATTACTATTGGTGGCCTAGGATGAAAGGCGACGTTGCTGTTTACGTGAGCAAATGTTTAACGTGCGCTAAGGTCAAGGCGGAATACCAGAAGCCTTCGGGACTTCTGCAACAACCTGAGGTTCCCAAGTGGAAATGGGAACAAATCTCAATGGATTTTGTTACAAAATTACCAAGAACGCCAAGAGGCCATGATATGATTTGGGTGATTGTTGACCGCCTAACAAAATCCGCACACATTCTGCCAATCAAGGAGAAAGACAGTACTAGTAAACTTGCGGAAATTTACTTGAGAGAGATCGTAGCACGTCATGGAGTACCACTCTCGATCATCTCTGATAGAGACGGAAGATTTGTGTCAAGAATATGGCAATCTTTCCAAGAATCTTTTGGCTCACAATTGAATCTGAGCACTGCATTCCATCCGCAAACAGACGGCCAGAGCGAGCGAACAATACAAACCTTGGAAGACATGCTGAGGGCATGTGTTATGGATTTAGGCGGTAGCTGGGATAAACACTTACCTTTGGTCGAATTTTCATACAACAACAGCTACCACACCAGTATTGGTGTCGCGCCATTTGAGGCCCTATACGGACGCAAGTGCCGATCACCACTATGTTGGTCTGACGCGGGTGATAGGCAGCTTGCTGGTCCCGAAATCGTCCAAGAGACGACAGACAAGATCGCGCAAATTCTTAAACGCATCGAAGCCGCTCGCCACAGAAAAAAGGCCTACGCGGATCCAAACCGGAAGCATGTGGACTTCCAAGTCGGAGAAATGGTGTTGTTAAAGGTTTCACCCTGGAAAGGGGTAGCACGCTTTGGAAAGCGTGGGAAGTTAAATCCGCGCTACATTGGTCCTTTCAGAATTCTGGAAAGAATTGGGACAGTAGCATACAAGTTGGACCTACCTGCTGAACTAAATGGTGTTCACGATACATTTCATGTGTCCAATTTAAAGAAAAGTCCAACTCAAATTGACGTTGCCATTCCTATCGACGAGATTCATATTGACGACACGCTCCACTTTGTTGAAGAACCTGTTGAGGTCACGGATTGGAAAGTTAACAAGACCCGCCGGAGCAGTGTCAAACTCGTCAAGGTTCGTTGGAATGCCAGACATGGTCCTGAATTCACATGGGAACGTGAGGACCGGATGAAAGAAAAATACCCCCACTTATTTCCTAAGAACCCTGCTTCTACAAGCAGAACTTAAATTTCGGGAAGAAATTTATTTAACGGGGGGAGAATGTGACAACCCGCACTAAATCAGGTATCCGTACAACTTAATTACTGCTTAATTACTGTGCTTGATTGAAACTAGCTGATAAACTGCTACCTGCATACTGATACATGCACTTACTTGCATCATACTTTATATGCTGTCACTACACTATTTACATGCGGCACCTTAGTGACAAACATGATGCACAAAAGCACAGTAGCACTAAACGGATACACGGCAAACATGCTGACATGACCAGCATCAGGCAGACACTGCCTCTAAGGCCTGTTAAGAGCCTCATATATTTTGACTACACTGGTAGTGAGTGTAGGGATATAAGGGTTATGGTACCGCGTCTCTAGGGATAAGATACACTGATTCGGATGTGCCAAAAACGTACTTTAAGTACCAAACACAGCACTTTAATACACAAACCAGCTTCAAGCTGACTAGTAAAGTGCCAGAACAGGAGAAAATAACACTAGACACTTTCTAAAGTGTCGGGAAAACAAAATGTGTCACTAAAAATGTAATAACGACACTTTAAAGCTTTTGTAACACTTTAACGGATTTCTATCCAACCGGACACCCGGACTTTACCCGGAACACGAAAATATTACTATTTTCACAATTTATATTTTTCTGAGCCAATTAGGGTCCCTGATTACCCTAACACCCATCATAACGCATAACATACCACTAACTAAGTTAGATACTTAGTTAACCTAATTAACTAAACTAAACCCCTAACCACCCACTTAGAATCGAACTAGACCCCCCCCCCCCCCCACATTACAATCGGCCCTAAACCAAGGGGACACACAAGTACATGGATGATTATTTTATTAAGGTGTGTTTAGTATCTTTGTGACATAAAACCCAATGGGTAATCACCTCTAATTTTGTCTATAAAATAAACACCTAAACATGAGTTCATTATCATAACCAACACCAATTCCCACTCAAACTACTCTCTCCCTCTTGCTCTCTTGGCTCACGGCCGAACCCCAACCCACACACCATCATATTTTCGGTTCTAGTTCACTCCATTCCAAGATCATACAAACATCACAAGTCGCGTATTAGGAGCTCTTGTGCACTCGGAACACGAAGGACCTCAACCGTTGGCTTTTATCCACGCGTTTTTCGCCAAAGATCTTCCCTAGCCTTGAGCTAGAGGTATAATGTTTAAAACTTGTTTTTACACTCATCTAAAGTGGTTAAAAGGAATATTGTCGGTTGAATCTCGTTTAAATGGAAGATGTTGATTAAAAGTCTAGTAAAATCACAAAAATGGTGGATAATAACATATAACTTGTGTAAAAGTCGTAGGACTTGAAATATGTGTTTATTGAGACCCGATCTATGATGTGGTAGCTCGGAACATCGTTTAACCCGACTTTGTAAGATCATGTATCTTCACATAAGCTCATTTTTGACTAAATACAAGGGTTAAAGGTGAAACACTACCACACAAGATACATGAACTTGTGTAGAAATATTTTACTTGTGTAAAAGTGGTTTAACCGGTAAAATGGTGTTTAAAACTAGCGGATCTACGTATCCGCAAGTGGTATTTTTGAAGGACCACACATTTAAGAAATCATGTATTTTAAAGAAGGATCTTACACTAATAAATATGGTTTTATAAACCACAAGTGTGTAAACACTTGTGAAACAAAGAGATCCGACAAAGAAGTAAATTTGTCACTTATTACTAGAAGTTGTAAAGACGGATCTCTCTAAACACGAGGTTTTTACAAGATTGAAGTTACTTTATATAAAGATCTACATATATAAAGGGGATTTACACTATAGATTCGGAAAAACTACAAGTTCATGCGATTATGCAAATTTACATACTTGTCGACTAGTTTGTTGTGTCGGAAATGATTAGATTGAATAAAGAAGATTGTTGAATTGATTTGTTAAAAGAAAATGATACGCTTGAAAGCGTGGCCACCTCCAGTTACAGAGGAAACTCTGGCGAAATTTTCTAAAAACCTAACACTTAGGCTTATTTACACAACAAGTGTTAGAACTACTTTTGGACATACCTTCGAAACATAAATTTCGCCAGCACTATATTTTACTAAACATTCGGAGGTGGGATTTTCACAAAGATTAACGTGATAAATATATTTGTCACAACACTGTTTATGATTATTTTGTGAAATACATAAATATTACTTTAGAGTGAAAATAATATTTACAAGCGTTAATGATTCCAAAACTTTACGAACGCTTCCACAAACATATAAGTTACACCGGTAATTACATTACCACAAGATTGATAAAACGTAACTTACGCACATGTATTGTATCCCCCATCCTTGGGAAGAAGTATAACTACCAAGTGTATACGGAACATAAACACGAAATAGTTGTCTAACTATTTCCCAGAGACATAAACTATAAAGCTAAAGCACGGCCGTCCGTCTAATAGAATTAGCACTTGTAGGTCGTTGCACAGCTTACTATATTGGAGACACTTGGTAGAGACGCGCATTCACTGTGAGTTCATGTCCCCCTTTTCTCTAACTGTTTTCAGTTTACTTAACTTCGGGGGTGAAATACATGTTACTATGATTTACGAGTACTTTACAACGGTATGTTTAACGTAAGGAGGTGTTATACGATCATGTGAGTGGATAGGAACAACATGGGGCCATTAGTCCTCATGGAGGGACCGAGGGACAGGAGCGGTAGATCTATCTGGGTGTAGCGAGCCCAGCCCCCGGCCAAACTAGAAACGGACCGTGGGGTGACTTTGTCCACATACTTTGCCATGGCAAAATCTGCTAGGTTTGAGTCTCCCTATTTGCACTTCACATATGTCAGTGGCCTTGCAAACCATTGGTGATCACAAGTCCTCTTACACTGCTACATACCAGGAACTTTATATTTACGAAACATACTTGTTCATACAAATTAAATACCATGTTTTATACAAAATTTAAGGCATAGGATTATGCGGGTCAAAGTCAGGGTGGGCATTGATGATTATACGAACATTACAAAAACATGGTTTTATGAACATAACGTGTTACAAACACAACGTTTCCATATAACTTTGCAAGAAAATGGTTTTTAAATTCATTTTCTCAATACTACTTCAAAAACCGGTTATTCCAAAGATTTATTTCAAATCTTTCACAACTCAAAGGATTTATCTCAAACCTTTCACAACTCAAAAGATTTATCTCAAATCTTTTACGAACAAACTATGAACTCGCTCAACATTATGTTGATTTTTCTCGCATGTTCTTTCTCAGGTTGCATTACTAATACAAGGCACGGTTGGAATAGGAGAACCACAAGTGTTTTACTTACTCGCTTACACATGAACTCGCTCAACATTATTGTTGATTTTTCAACTCACATGTATTTCAGGAAATTAACGAGATCTGGCACGGTATGGAACGTTTTCCGCTGCACTTGTCATGAAGTCATCAGGGTTTAGGGGATGTGTCTCTTTCCTGGACAAGACACAGTCCTTAAACCACGTTTATGTTATGTTTTAATTTGTAAGGTTGTTGAACAAGGTTATGGTTGTTGGTTAAAACAATGGTACTGTATTTTGGTTTTTAAAACTTAATGGATGACTTGCATGGTTTTTAAATTCATATAGCTTGTTATGGTTAAGCTATGGTATTAAGAAGTCACACCAAAATTAACCACGCTTCCGCAAAGCCAGGGTGTGACAGCTTGGTATCAGAGCTTAACCATAACAAGCTATATGAATTTAAAAACCATGCAAGTCATCCATTAAGTTTTAAAAACCAAAATACAGTACCATTGTTTTAACCAACAACCATAACCTTGTTCAACAACCTTACAAATTAAAACATAACATAAACGTGGTTTAAGGACTGTGTCTTGTCCAGGAAAGAGACACATCCCCTAAACCCTGATGACTTCATGACAAGTGCAGCGGAAAACGTTCCATACCGTGCCAGATCTCGTTAATTTCCTGAAATACATGTGAGTTAAAAAATCAACAATAATGTTGAGCGAGTTCATGTGTAAGCGAGTAAGTAAAACACTTGTGAGTATAAAAATAGTTGTGGTATGTAGCAGTTGTAAGAGGACTTGTGATCACCAATGGTTTGCAAGGCCACTGACATATGTGAAGTGCAAATAGGGAGACTCAAACCTAGCAGATTTTGCCACGGCAAAGTATGTGGACAAAGTCACCCCACGGTCCGTTTCTAGTTTGGCCGGGGGCTGGGCTCGCTACACCCAGATAGATCTACCGCTCCTGTCCCTCGGTCCCTCCATGAGGACTAATGGCCCCATGTTGTTCCTATCCACTCACATGATCGTATAACACCTCCTTACGTTAAACATACCGTTGTAAAGTACTCGTAAATCATAGTAACATGTATTTCACCCCCGAAGTTAAGTAAACTGAAAACAGTTAGAGAAAAGGGGGACATGAACTCACAGTGAATGCGCGTCTCTACCAAGTGTCTCCAATACAGTAAGCTGTGCAACGACCTACAAGTGCTAATTCTATTAGACGGACGGCCGTGCTTTAGCTTTATAGTTTATGTCTTTGGGAAATAGTTAGACAACTATTTCGTGTTTATGTTCCGTATACACTTGGTAGTTATACTTCTTCCCAAGGATGGGGGATACAATACATGTGCGTAAGTTACGTTTTATCAATCTTGTGGTAATGTAATTACCGGTGTAACTTATATGTTTGTGGAAGCGTTCGTAAAGTTTTGGAATCATTAACGCTTGTAAATATTATTTTCACTCTAAAGTAATATTTATGTATTTCACAAAATAATCATAAACAGTGTTGTGACAAATATATTTATCACGTTAATCTTTGTGAAAATCCCACCTCCGAATGTTTAGTAAAATATAGTGCTGGCGAAATTTATGTTTCGAAGGTATGTCCAAAAGTAGTTCTAACACTTGTTGTGTAAATAAGCCTAAGTGTTAGGTTTTTAGAAAATTTCGCCAGAGTTTCCTCTGTAACTGGAGGTGGCCACGCTTTCAAGCGTATCATTTTCTTTTAACAAATCAATTCAACAATCTTCTTTATTCAATCTAATCATTTCCGACACAACAAACTAGTCGACAAGTATGTAAATTTGCATAATCGCATGAACTTGTAGTTTTTCCGAATCTATAGTGTAAATCCCCTTTATATATGTAGATCTTTATATAAAGTAACTTCAATCTTGTAAAAACCTCGTGTTTAGAGAGATCCGTCTTTAGTCATGAAAATCATTCACATTTTGATACTACTCATTTGTTTTGTAAAAACCGGTATGTTTAGTATAAACCTTTCGTAAATCATTTGAGTTCCTCGAAATCCCTTCGTAATATGATTTAGAAATACGAGTTTTGCGTTTGTGCTAAAATTTGTATGTTTCTGCAAAACGTGCATGTCTTTCCACCCCGAAAACATTTATATAAATGTAAAGCCGTAAAAGTGGGGTTATGAACTCACCTGAACATTCTTGTGCAAAGCGAGCTAATTACGACTTCGTGATGTCGTTTCCAAGATGAGACTCGCTAGTGTGCATTCTACAATATTCCTAACACGGAATATCTAATAAGTTTCTAAACAAAAGTGGTAACTAGTCTACGTGTCACCGAGCTCTACCGAATCGTTAATCGAATGATTCGAGTAAGTTATTAACTTAATGAAAATAATTAAGTTATACTTGTTAAGTCTCGTTTAATGTCAGTAGCAGTTAAGTAAGTCTTGAAAAAGACTTAGTTTCCGAGAGACTTAAAATGAATAAATATTTATATAAAAATATATAAATATATCGTTGTAGGTGTGTTAGCCGTCTCGAGTAGTCATGCGTGTATAAAAGAATATTTCTATGAAAATATCATATAACCAACTCGTATTATATATCGCGTTTCGTATGATCTTTGTCAAAATATACGTATGTGCCGTTTAGGCGTATAAAATAAATATGAAGAATTATATTTATTTTATAAAGAATCCGTCGAGTTGTTATGTTTGAAAATAAATATAAACCAAATTTATTTTTTTTTGTAAAAGATTTCGCGTTGTACGACATTTAGAATAAATATATAACTATATTTATTTTAGTAACACAATCGTAATGTCGTTTGAATACGGAATAAATATATGAGCTATATTTATTTTGAAAAAGTATACGAGTTGACGACGTTCGAGATAAATATAATATTATATTTATTTGTAAAAGCGTTTGGAATTATCAAGGTTTGAAGTATTATAAACTCGAATTCCTTTAAGCGTCGTTTTTGAAACATAATACGTGTCGTGTTTAAGGGTTTTTCTCGAAAAACGGGCAGAGTTTCCTCTATTTTTGGACGGCCCCGACAACACAAGCTGTCGTTTTATTTCAAAACTCAATCAATATTCTATCAACATTTACGTATAATCAAATCTATATAAACCAAATAATAAATCAATGTATACTTTAACTATCGGTTCACCATTTTATTTCGGTTCGAGCTCGTTTTTACGTAATGAGTTAAAAGTATTAAACACGAAATAGTAACGCCGTTAAAATCTTTACCACTTCTTCGAGTCGAAAGTCGAGCTGACCGAGTCAACTCGCTGAGTTGACTGAGTTTGACTGAGTTGACTCGGTTTGACCGAGTCAACTGAAACCGAAACCGAGCCGTCTGAACGAACCGCTTGACCCGAACCGAACCATCTGAGCTGACTCGCTGCTGTTGACCGAGTTGACTGAGTTGGCTCGGTGAGTTGACCGAGTCAACCGGATTGACCGATTAACCACTGTTCATTATCATCAAGCATCATCATCTTCATCAAAATGAAAGGAAATGAATCAGGCAAGACGACTTACCGGTAAACCTGTCGGATAACGGTAAGGACCGCCGGGTAAACAAACCGACCGCCGGTCTGTGTCTCCGACCACCGATAGCTCACCACCACACCCGGTTCTTCATCTGGTTTCACCGCCACGCCGCCGCACGGCGGCGGCTCTCCTCCGTCACTCCCCTTCTTCTCCGGCGTCAAGTAACCGGACCACAAACAGCCCCCCCTTCTTGTTTGTCAAGAAGAAGGACGGAAGTTTCCGCATGTGTATTGACTACAGAGAATTGAACAAGCTGACAATCAAGAACAGGTATCCACTGCCAAGAATCGACGATCTGTTCGACCAACTTCAAGGTTCAAGCTGTTACTCTAAGATCGATCTTCGATCTGGATACCATCAACTAAGGATACAAGAGGAAAGTATCCCGAAAACAGCCTTCCGAACTCGTTATGGACACTACGAGTTCCTCGTGATGCCATTTGGTTTGACAAACGCGCCTGCGGTATTCATGGATCTAATGAATAGGGTTTGCAAGCCATACCTGGACAAGTTCGTGATTGTATTCATCGACGACATCTTGATTTACTCAAAGACGAAGGCTGAACACGAGCAACATCTTAGAACCATACTAGAGCTGCTAAAGAAGGAACAGCTGTACGCCAAATTCTCCAAGTGCGAGTTTTGGCTACGCGAAGTCCAGTTTCTCGAACATGTGGTTAATGGGGATGGAATTCATGTTGATCCCACAAAGATCGAGGCAATCAAGAATTGGGAAACGCCTACAACGCCAACCGAGATTCGACAATTCTTGGGTTTGGCTGGCTACTATCGAAGGTTCATCGAGGATTTCTCGAAAATCGCCCAACCTTTGACGCTCCTCACGCAGAAGGACAAGACGTTTGATTGGGGAATCAAACAGGATGAAGCATTTCAGATATTAAAGAGTAAGCTTTGTAACGCGCCAATCTTAGCTCTACCAGAAGGGACTGATGACTTTGTGGTATACTGCGACGCATCGCGTCAAGGATTGGGTTGTGTGTTGATGCAACGCCAAAAGGTCATTGCTTACGCATCACGCCAACTGAAAGTGCACGAAAAGAATTATACCACACACGATTTAGAGCTTGGCGCAGTGGTTTTTGCTTTAAAGATCTGGAGACACTACCTGTATGGTACGAAATGCACAATCTTCACAGATCACAAAAGCCTACAGCATATATTCAACCAGAAGGAGTTGAATATGAGGCAAAGACGATGGGTTGAATTACTAAACGATTACGACTGCGAGATAAAATATCACCCAGGGAAGGTGAATGTAGTCGCCGATGCCCTAAGTCGTAAAGAAAGAATCAAGCCCATAAGGGTTAGAGCTTTGGAAATGATTATACGAACCGATCTTTCCTCGCGCATTCGTGCCGCACAAAAGGAAGCTCTCAAGGAGGGAAACCTTGAGGAAGAATATCTCCGTGGAATGGAGAAGCTTTTGGTACCAGAAGCCTTCGGGACTTCTGCAACAACCTGAGGTTCCCAAGTGGAAATGGGAACAAATCTCAATGGATTTTGTTACAAAATTACCAAGAACGCCAAGAGGCCATGATATGATTTGGGTGATTGTTGACCGCCTAACAAAATCCGCACACATTCTGCCAATCAAGGAGAAAGACAGTACTAGTAAACTTGCGGAAATTTACTTGAGAGAGATCGTAGCACGTCATGGAGTACCACTCTCGATCATCTCTGATAGAGACGGAAGATTTGTGTCAAGAATATGGCAATCTTTCCAAGAATCTTTTGGCTCACAATTGAATCTGAGCACTGCATTCCATCCGCAAACAGACGGCCAGAGCGAGCGAACAATACAAACCTTGGAAGACATGCTGAGGGCATGTGTTATGGATTTAGGCGGTAGCTGGGATAAACACTTACCTTTGGTCGAATTTTCATACAACAACAGCTACCACACCAGTATTGGTGTCGCGCCATTTGAGGCCCTATACGGACGCAAGTGCCGATCACCACTATGTTGGTCTGACGCGGGTGATAGGCAACTTGCTGGTCCCGAAATCGTCCAAGAGACGACAGACAAGATCGCGCAAATTCTTAAACGCATCGAAGCCGCTCGCCACAGACAAAAGGCCTACGCGGATCCAAACCGGAAGCATGTGGACTTCCAAGTCGGAGAAATGGTGTTGTTAAAGGTTTCACCCTGGAAAGGGGTAGCACGCTTTGGAAAGCGTGGGAAGTTAAATCCGCGCTACATTGGTCCTTTCAGAATTCTGGAAAGAATTGGGACAGTAGCATACAAGTTGGACCTACCTGCTGAACTAAATGGTGTTCACGATACATTTCATGTGTCCAATTTAAAGAAAAGTCCAACTCAAATTGGCGTTGCCATTCCTATCGACGAGATTCATATTGACGACACGCTCCACTTTGTTGAAGAACCTGTTGAGGTCACGGATTGGAAAGTTAACAAGACCCGCCGGAGCAGTGTCAAACTCGTCAAGGTTCGTTGGAATGCCAGACATGGTCCTGAATTCACATGGGAACGTGAGGACCGGATGAAAGAAAAATACCCCCACTTATTTCCTAAGAACCCTGCTTCTACAAGCAGAACTTAAATTTCGGGAAGAAATTTATTTAACGGGGGGAGAATGTGACAACCCGCACTAAATCAGGTATCCGTACAACTTAATTACTGCTTAATTACTGTGCTTGATTGAAACTAGCTGATAAACTGCTACCTGCATACTGATACATGCACTTACTTGCATCATACTTTATATGCTGTCACTACACTATTTACATGCGGCACCTTAGTGACAAACATGATGCACAAAAGCACAGTAGCACTAAACGGATACACGGCAAACATGCTGACATGACCAGCATCAGGCAGACACTGCCTCTAAGGCCTGTTAAGAGCCTCATATATTTTGACTACACTGGTAGTGAGTGTAGGGATATAAGGGTTATGGTACCGCGTCTCTAGGGATAAGATACACTGATTCGGATGTGCCAAAAACGTACTTTAAGTACCAAACACAGCACTTTAATACACAAACCAGCTTCTAGCTGACTTGTAAAGTGCCAGAACAGGAGAAAATAACACTAGACACTTTCTAAAGTGTCGGGAAAACAAAATGTGTCACTAAAAATGTAATAACGACACTTTAAAGCTTTTGTAACACTTTAACGGATTTCTATCCAACCGGACACCCGGACTTTACCCGGAACATGAAAATATTACTATTTTCACAATTTATATTTTTCTGAGCCAATTAGGGTCCCTGATTACCCTAACACCCATCATAACGCATAACATACCACTAACTAAGTTAGATACTTAGTTAACCTAATTAACTAAACTAAACCCCTAACCACCCACTTAGAATCGAACTAGACCCCCCCCCCCCCCACATTACAATCGGCCCTAAACCAAGGGGACACACAAGTACATGGATGATTATTTTATTAAGGTGTGTTTAGTATCTTTGTGACATAAAACCCAATGGGTAATCACCTCTAATTTTGTCTATAAAATAAACACCTAAACATGAGTTCATTATCATAACCAACACCAATTCCCACTCAAACTACTCTCTCCCTCTTGCTCTCTTGGCTCACGGCCGAACCCCAACCCACACACCATCATATTTTCGGTTCTAGTTCACTCCATTCCAAGATCATACAAACATCACAAGTCGCGTATTAGGAGCTCTTGTGCACTCGGAACACGAAGGACCTCAACCGTTGGCTTTTATCCACGCGTTTTTCGCCAAAGATCTTCCCTAGCCTTGAGCTAGAGGTATAATGTTTAAAACTTGTTTTTACACTCATCTAAAGTGGTTAAAAGGAATATTGTCGGTTGAATCTCGTTTAAATGGAAGATGTTGATTAAAAGTCTAGTAAAATCACAAAAATGGTGGATAATAACATATAACTTGTGTAAAAGTCGTAGGACTTGAAATATGTGTTTATTGAGACCCGATCTATGATGTGGTAGCTCGGAACATCGTTTAACCCGACTTTGTAAGATCATGTATCTTCACATAAGCTCATTTTTGACTAAATACAAGGGTTAAAGGTGAAACACTACCACACAAGATACATGAACTTGTGTAGAAATATTTTACTTGTGTAAAAGTGGTTTAACCGGTAAAATGGTGTTTAAAACTAGCGGATCTACGTATCCGCAAGTGGTATTTTTGAAGGACCACACATTTAAGAAATCATGTATTTTAAAGAAGGATCTTACACTAATAAATATGGTTTTATAAACCACAAGTGTGTAAACACTTGTGAAACAAAGAGATCCGACAAAGAAGTAAATTTGTCACTTATTACTAGAAGTTGTAAAGACGGATCTCTCTAAACACGAGGTTTTTACAAGATTGAAGTTACTTTATATAAAGATCTACATATATAAAGGGGATTTACACTATAGATTCGGAAAAACTACAAGTTCATGCGATTATGCAAATTTACATACTTGTCGACTAGTTTGTTGTGTCGGAAATGATTAGATTGAATAAAGAAGATTGTTGAATTGATTTGTTAAAAGAAAATGATACGCTTGAAAGCGTGGCCACCTCCAGTTACAGAGGAAACTCTGGCGAAATTTTCTAAAAACCTAACACTTAGGCTTATTTACACAACAAGTGTTAGAACTACTTTTGGACATACCTTCGAAACATAAATTTCGCCAGCACTATATTTTACTAAACATTCGGAGGTGGGATTTTCACAAAGATTAACGTGATAAATATATTTGTCACAACACTGTTTATGATTATTTTGTGAAATACATAAATATTACTTTAGAGTGAAAATAATATTTACAAGCGTTAATGATTCCAAAACTTTACGAACGCTTCCACAAACATATAAGTTACACCGGTAATTACATTACCACAAGATTGATAAAACGTAACTTACGCACATGTATTGTATCCCCCATCCTTGGGAAGAAGTATAACTACCAAGTGTATACGGAACATAAACACGAAATAGTTGTCTAACTATTTCCCAAAGACATAAACTATAAAGCTAAAGCACGGCCGTCCGTCTAATAGAATTAGCACTTGTAGGTCGTTGCACAGCTTACTGTATTGGAGACACTTGGTAGAGACGCGCATTCACTGTGAGTTCATGTCCCCCTTTTCTCTAACTGTTTTCAGTTTACTTAACTTCGGGGGTGAAATACATGTTACTATGATTTACGAGTACTTTACAACGGTATGTTTAACGTAAGGAGGTGTTATACGATCATGTGAGTGGATAGGAACAACATGGGGCCATTAGTCCTCATGGAGGGACCGAGGGACAGGAGCGGTAGATCTATCTGGGTGTAGCGAGCCCAGCCCCCGGCCAAACTAGAAACGGACCGTGGGGTGACTTTGTCCACATACTTTGCCGTGGCAAAATCTGCTAGGTTTGAGTCTCCCTATTTGCACTTCACATATGTCAGTGGCCTTGCAAACCATTGGTGATCACAAGTCCTCTTACAACTGCTACATACCACAACTATTTTTATACTCACAAGTGTTTTACTTACTCGCTTACACATGAACTCGCTCAACATTATTGTTGATTTTTCAACTCACATGTATTTCAGGAAATTAACGAGATCTGGCACGGTATGGAACGTTTTCCGCTGCACTTGTCATGAAGTCATCAGGGTTTAGGGGATGTGTCTCTTTCCTGGACAAGACACAGTCCTTAAACCACGTTTATGTTATGTTTTAATTTGTAAGGTTGTTGAACAAGGTTATGGTTGTTGGTTAAAACAATGGTACTGTATTTTGGTTTTTAAAACTTAATGGATGACTTGCATGGTTTTTAAATTCATATAGCTTGTTATGGTTAAGCTATGGTATTAAGAAGTCACACCAAAATTAACCACGCTTCCGCAAAGCCAGGGTGTGACAATGTATCCTAGAAACTTTCCTGCCCCTACTCCAAAATGGCATTTGGCAGGATTTAGTTTCATGTTGTAATGGTCCAGGATATCAAATGCTTCTTCAATATCCCAGAGATGATCCTCAGCCTTCTTGGATTTTACCACCATATCAACGATGTATACCTCCAAGGTGTCCCCCAGTTTGTCTTTAAACATCATGTTCACCAATCTTTGATACGTTGCACCTGCATTTTTCAGACCAAAAGGCATAGCAATATAACAATAAATACATGTTGGTGTCATGAAAGCAGTATCCTCCTAGTCTGAAGGTTCCATTTGGATCTGCTGGAATACTGAGGATGCATCCATGAAGGTTAACATCTCATGAATGGCGGTTGCATCCACCATCGAGTCTATATGAGGCAGAGGGAACGGGTCTTTAGGACATGCTTTGTTCAAGTCTGTGTAATCTACACAAACTCTCAATTTCCCATTTTTCTTTTGAACCACAACTACATTTGCTAACCATTTGGGAAATTTAACTTCCCTAATCATCTTGCTCTTTAATAATATTTCAACCTCTTCCTGAATTATTGCGTTCCGTTCAGGAGCAAACTTCCTTCGTTTCTGATGGACAGGCTTGAAAGACCTGTCAATTCCGAGCTTGTGAGTTATAATATCCTTGGAAATACCTGTCATTTCCTCATGTTTCCATGCGAATGTTGACATCCTGCATTTCAAAAAGTTAGTCAATTGATTTTCAATATCCTGAGGGATATTGGTTCCTACGAGAACCGAGATATCTGGATAATCCTGATCCAGGATAATTTCTTAACATCCTGCTCTGAAGCCTCCACGATATCCTGGGCTCGCATCTTTAATTGCTATCCTGCTTTGGGCTTTGTTGAGGATTTCATCGAAGAAGAATAACACTCCTTTGCTTCTTGTTGAACACTTTCCACCTTGACAACCCCCCAAGGGGTAGGAATCTTGATACACTGATGATAAGTTGATGGCACAGCTTTCATATCATGGATCCATGGCCTACCCAATATAATATTGTAGCAGGATAAGGAGTCCATGACACAGAAGCGTTGCATTGAATTGACTCCTTCAACATATACTAGCAGCTTTATTTCTCCCACAGTATTCCTGGCCTCTCCACTGAACCCGACAAGTACATTAGATTTTGAAGTGATATCCATTGGGGAAACATTCATCCTTTTCAGCGTTTCTAGCTGAATAATGTTGACAGAACTGCTATTATCCACCAGTATCCTGCGCACAAAGTGATTTGCAACATATAAAGTTATTACCAAACCGTCATGATGGGGATCCTAGACAGTATCCCTGTCATCACTGTCAAACGTTATCACTTTATCGGTTGTGAGGGTTGTCTTCTTGGTTGGCTTATCTCCCCTTTCTGCCTTAGCCTCCTTTGCATGTCTTTTTGCTGCAGAATAAGAGGTTCCACAGATACCAGATCCTCCTGAAATAAAGTTAATTATCTTGGCATCCGCAAGAGGTGATGCTGCTCGTTCAGGATCCTTCTCAGTATCCTTACCCTTATTCTTCTTTCTTCCCAGGAGATCCTTCAGATATCCTTTGCTCATGAGATAGCTTATTTCCTTCCTCAGAGCAATGCAATCTTTCGTAACATGTCCAAAATTCTCATAGAAGGCACACCACTTGGATTTATCCTTCCAATCAGATTTCTGCTGGTTCTTCCTAGGCCACCTCGCTTTATCTCCGAAACCCTGCATAGCATACATCAGTTCAGGTATATTGTCACACCCCGATATTTCCACGTATTACCGGTGGTCCCGGTGGGGGAGTATCGTGACGTAGTTGATATCATCATAGTCAATTTATCATAGTTTAATGCACATCGGAAGTCTAAAGATAATAACATTACAAATCGTTTGAAAGTAATATCAATTATTACAAAACGGTTGTAAAGGGATCCACAGGCGGATCAAAGATAAAAGAAACATTGTTCAACAGATTTGTAAACATCTAAGCTTGCAAGACTCTTTATTGATGCTAGGAGTAGCCAGCCCATTTCGATTAGTACCTACACTTAACCTTTTTTGGAAAATACGTCAGTTTTCACTGGTAAATACAATTAACCGACTCATTTTGAAAATGTTTAAGAAAATTGATTTGAATGCACAAGGCACAAATAATCTTTTATAACTTGAGATAATTATTTAAAAAAAAATAATCTTGTAAAAGAATTATATGTTTGTTATACGTTCAGTAGCCCGGGTTGAATACCGGGTTAAAGATTAATAGACACACCACATAAATAAACCCACGGCGAGTTATTCTCAAACAAGTGGGCATATTATTTTACATACGCACTGACAGGTGTATGCCTACACCCCGTGCTTAAGTCGTGGCCATTTCAATGAATGAGCCGAGGATATCCAGGACATGGTCATTAACCCCCCAAAGGCTTAGAACAAACAAAACAGTTTAAACGGGTTATCTCAATGATTTAACCTTCATACAATTAAAAATTCAATACCCGACCAAGCGGTATTTTATATACCGTACCCCAAGCCCGTATAAGGGAAAATAAGTTAAAAGTATTTACCTGAGCAAATTATACAAATTTATCCCAGCCGTATACAATCAGCAAGTGCAAATATCTTTTACTGGGCTCCTAAATCTGGAACGAAGGTTTTAATAACCTATTAGATTCCTAACGGGTCTTACTTAAGTTTAAACTTAGACCGGTTAGTTTAAAAGAAAGGTATACGGTTCAAAACGCAAGATTAAGCGAAGACCAGATTAGAATATGATTTAGACCCGACAAGTATGAATACTTGTATAATATGGGTAAACTAAGCACATTCTGGATTTTGAAGCAAAAATGATAAGGTTTGACCCGTTTCGGTCAATTTATGCAAACTAGTCACATAAACCGTACCGAACACGAAAAATGCATAACGGGTAACCAAATGAGTCATATACAGGTTTCACAAGTTAATATGCCTTAAATATGTTGTGATATCAATAGGATACCTTCCATTATGCCCAAAACGGATTTAAAACCAATTTATGCCCCGTAGGGGTATTTTGGTCATTTTAAAGATTATAAAAGAGATTAAATATGAATATGAGGTTCTGGTCTAAAATGATCAGTAAAAATATTTATTTTTGTAAGTCATATCAGTAGGGTATTGCATATATGTGAAATTTATCATTCATAACCAACTATGCACCGTAGGGGCATTTTGGTCATTTCACATAAGCTTTAAAGGTCAAATTTGGAAATCTGAGTTCAAAACTTTTACTTACTGTTAAAGTATAAAGATTTACTTAAAACATCAGTAGGTATTAAGTCTTACATGTCAAAAATAGTTTTAATCCATACTATGCGTTAAAATGCGTAAAAAGTCGGTTTTAGGTGACTTTCGGGTTATATAAAGAAATCTGAGTTTTTGATCAGCTTATAAAGTTCAAAATATTTTATTTATCATATAAAATCAGTAGCAAAAGATTTGGTATCAAAATGTTACGTAAAACTCATTTTATTAGCAAAAATGGTATAACCGTCAATTACCGAATTAAAGCAAGAACCCTACATTATGATCAGTTTAAAAATTAATAAAAATCTTCAAAAATACCAAAATATTATATTACATCAGTGGGTAAAAGGTTTAGTGTCAAAATTTGGGTTTAACTAGGTTCTATGCCAAAAATGCCGTTTAATTAATAAAAAAGCTTTAATTTACGATATTGAGCATAACTCCTAATTTATACCTCAAATTGATGTCAAATTTTTTTAGGACATGTTTATAAATCAGTAATAAAGGTTTTCGTCCTCTCACATTTTCAAAAATCTCGTTTTATTGTCAAAAGGTCATAATGGTCAACATTTAAGCAATTAATGGAAACATGCAAATGAATTGGATTTCTAAGGAACCATATTGTATAATCTCAGAGGGTTATACTTATACGTAATATGGTCCTAATGGAGCTCTAAGGCATATCTAAACTAAGATAAATCGGGTCAGAACTGAAAGTCAAAGCAAAAGTCTATTTTTGCGACTTTCGGTTCCGAACCGAGCCTAAACTCAGAATTGTCGGGTTGAACATGCCTAGACGTGTTCAATTAATATTTACCAAGTTATTAAAGTGACAAAACTGATTTTATTGCTTTTACATCAGTAGTTATGAATTTTATTTAAAAACCAACTCGATTGACTTTTATTTCGATTACTTTGACCCGACAATTAACTAAGCAAACGTGGTAATTAGGAGGTGCCCTTTTTGAGGGTTTAATACCTACCTAATTATGATCACGTAGCCTTGTCCGTTGCGAACAATGGCTTGACCGTTTAAAAGTCAAAGCGTTTAACGTAAACGCTTGACTTTTCGGCTTTTTAAACCAAATAATATTACTAGTCACGAAAGGACTCTTACCAAGGGTCCAATGGACTGAAATCAACTCACAAGGAGGTTCCAAAAATTCAGGATCCTCAGGTTTGAGAGAGAAAGCTGGAGCTCAAGAAATGCTGTGAGTTGAAAGTGAGAAATTCTCACCTATTTATAGATTTTGGGATTCAATATGATCATGACAAGTGTTCTAGGGAGTTATAGGATTGAAACATGTGTAATACCAGCTTGTAATACCATCTAAGTGCCCCTAGGATCGAAATATGAGCACATCGTTTGGTTATAAATGGAATTCAACAAGAAACAAATAAAAAAAAGAAAAGAAAACAGCAGATCCGGTCACTGGCGGTCCGCGTGGGCTTCAGGCCCAGCTTACGCAGCCCGCGTCCGAGGTGGCCCAGCTCCACAAGTTTGCTGAAATGTCATTTTTGGTCCCTGTCTTATGAATTTCAGCATTTTAACTTGATTAATTTTATAAAAAGACATATTTGGTCCCTTGCATTTTTATATCAGATCCAACCAACTTCAAAGACAAGTTTGAAGGTTGTCAAAACAGTACCTTATACTTTTATTTGTTATATAACCTTTCAAACTTTATATTAATCGACACTATATTTTCTATTTTAGTGTGTCATGTTAATACAAGGTACCGAGACCTCTAGTAATCATTCCTAGGCATCCAGGAGTTTGACCGAGCATAGCGAAGTCTTTGGTTTGATTAAAAAGATCCTCTAAAGCGTAGTTTTGCGCGTTGGCGCTTTTAACCCTTAATTAATGAACTTGCGCGCATTATTGCGAAATGGTATAATAAACTCACACGGCCAGTGCTAGAGACTCTCGGGGCTATAATCGAATATTTCGGAGTTTCTTGTTTGCTTGAAAGGCCTCTCAAAGGCGTAGTTTCGCAAGTCGTCGCTTTTAGTCCCTTAATCGCACAAAGTAGCACGAAATGTCGTTTAATGATATCCAAGCCTTTCGTGGCCCATATTGAGTATTCCTGAGCATATACTTAATTTTTACGACGCTCCTGTTTGCTTAATGGTCACCAAAAGGTGTAGATTCAAAAGTTGACGCTTTTGGTCCCTCTAATGCGCAAACTTGCGCATATCATCGTTTAATAGCATCGAAGCCTTGTCTGATCCATATTAGGCATTCTTGAGAGTATTACTAAACATCACGATAAGTTGGGTTCGTAAAAAGGTCATTCAGAGGTATAATTAAACATATTGACACTTTTAGTCCCTCTAACTTGCAAAGTTACGCGTAACTTCACTTATAGGCATAAAAGCCCTTAATGGCCAATATTAGGCATTCTCGAGGGTGTAATCAATTATCATGAAGCTCTTGGTTTGTTAAAAGGTCACTCAGAGGTAAGAATTAACATGTTGATGCTTTTAACCCTACATCGCGCAAACTTTCAATTAATTACGCAAACGGCTACACTTGATCAACAAGTGGCTCATTTGTGAATATGATTACCGTGTAATGTTATTCAGAGGCTTATATTAAGCATGTTAACATTCCCAACCCTTCTATAATCAAAGTTTTTGATCTTTCGCAAAATTAGTCCCTCAAATTCAACGTTTGACTTTATTAGGGTTTAGTACACGTGTCGATATATCATTGGACGTGTTTTTACGAGGTGTTACATATATTAACAGAAAAACAATATTCTGACAACTCAGGATACTCCTCAGGATCCTCGTCTTCAACAACATTCACTTTCTTGTTTTCATTCCTGCCATATGGCTTAGAGCGATATGGTTTGTATGAGGATTCTGACTTCCTGTTAGTCGATTCATAGGTTGAGGATGAATTCATCCTCTCTTGCATCTTTTTGTCATCTTCCAGCCGAATATATCCTAAAGCCCAGTTTCGAGCCTCATCCAGGTTCCTGCAAGGATTCATTACAAGATCCTGATAAAATTGGGAATCCTTTTGCAACCCCATTTTGAATGCTTGTACAGATGTTGCAACATCAAGGTTTGGGATATCCAGAGATTCCCTGCTAAACTTGTTCACATAATCCCTCAAGGATTCCTGAGGTCCTTGAGTTATCCTATAGAGATCACTGGTTAGTTTTTCAAAACTTCAAAACTGCAAGAAAATTGACTATTGAACAAATTGACTAAATGAGCAAACGATGTAATTGAATGCGGTGGAACATTTAAGAGCCATTTTAAGGCTGATACTGTCAAAGTAGAACCAAAACCCTTGCAGAGGCATGCTTCCTTGAGATCTGGAGGGATAGGATTATTTCCATCCTTTCCCTATACTGGGCAATATGTTCTTCAGGATTCGTAGTTCCGTCAGAGAGCTTCATGTTGGGGGTTTAAAATCTTTTTGGGATTTCAGCATCACAGATAGGATATGCAAACCGGGATATCCTATGGCTGTCCTAGGACACTTCTGGAATTGGCTGGACCACCCCAGGTACACTGGATATCATGTCCTTCAATTTCTGAAGCTCCCTAGAAAATGTTGATGTCATACCTGCATCCTACAAAGATCCAAGACCATTAGTAACAAGAGTATTAGTATTATTAGACACTTTACCAGTCTGAGGATTCTGGCCATATCCTGAAGCATATCCTGAGCTTCTCAGAGTTGACACCCTGACCGAAGAGGGTATCTCAGGAGTATGATTCTGAGTATGACTAGGCACAATATTGCCCCTGTTATCCTCGGTATACACTGCTGAACTGAAGTTCAAAGCCCTGGGCTGTAAGGGAGTGCCGGTATCCTCAGCAGGCCTACTTGTAACACCTTGTAAAATCGTGTCCAATAATGTATCGACGCGTGTCCCTAATCCTACTTATGTCAAACGTTGACTAGGAAGGACTACTTTTGCCAAATAGTTAAAACTTTGAATACGAAAGGACTGATAGTGTCAACATGCTTAAACTAAGCCTCTGAGTGACATTATACGATATTCATGTTCTCATATTAACCCACTAGTTGGATAATCAAAACCATTTGCGATAAACTCAAAAGTTTGCGCGTCGAAGGATTAAAAGCGTCAACATGTTAATTCTTACCTCTGAGTGACCTTTTAACAAATCCAGAGCATTATGATACTTGATCACTCTCTTGGGAATACCTAATATTGGCCGTTTAGGGCTTTGATGCCATTAAACGATAATACACACAAGTTTGTGCGTTAAAAAGGGTTAAAAGTGTCAACATGTTAATTCTTATCTCTGAGTGACCTTTTAACGAACCTGGAACATCGTAATGTTTGGTCATACCCTCAGGAATGCCTAATATGGATTATATAAGGCTTTTATGTCGTTAAACGATATTACGCACACCTTTGTGCGTTAAAAGGACTAGAAACGTCAACGAGCGAATCTACACCTTTGAGAGACCTTTTAAACGAACCGGGAACTCCGTGATGCTCGGTCATACCCCCGGGTGTGCCTAATATTGGTCACGATGGGCATATTATTATTGTTATTATTATTATTTTTATTATTATTATTATTATTATTATTATTATTATTATTATTATTATTATTATTATTATTATTTTTATTTACTTGAAGCCCACATAGAACTCCTAAACCATTTGATGAACCTATGGGTTGTTGGTTGGTTTTTAACAATGGTTTAACACTTGTAATAATCGTAGTGAATCCCCTAACACATGGCAAGATCTTGTTCATTCACAAAAACTATAAATAGGCTTGGAATTCATTCATTCAAGCTCATACCTTCATTCTTTCTTCCTATCTTCTCATCTTGGAGGATCCTAAGCAATTGGGATCCAACATGGAGTTTTCTTTGGTCCATAGGACCACTTGTACGTGTTCCTTTCATGACAAGTTCTTTTATTTGGCTTAAAAGCCGAAACGTCAAGCGTTTACGATAAACGCTTAGACTTTTAGTTAGACCTTAAATGGTCAAGCCATTGTTCGCAACGAACATGGCTACGTGATCATAATTAGCTAGATGTTAATCCCTCAAAAGGGCACCTCCTAAGAATCACGTTTGTTTGGTCAATTGACGAGTCAACGTAATATTTATTTAAAAAGTCAACGAGTCATTTTTAAAATAAATTGCGATATGAGTGTAGAAGCATTCTAAAATACGTTTTATCACTTAAACAAATCGGTAATAATTATTAGAACATGTGTAAACATGTTCGGCTCGTCAATTCTCGTTTTAGGTTCAGTTCGCAACCAAAAGTCGCGTAGTTTGACTTCTACGTAGACTTTTGGATATAAACCGAATTAGACTAGTATGCTACCGATTTTAGGTTCCATTATGATCATAATATAATATAGTATAACCCCATAAGGTTATATTACACGATCGGTTTAGGAATCTGAGTTTATGCGCATGTTCCGTTATTATGCCGTACTTTGACTATAATGCCCTTTTGTTTAAAAATAAGGTTTTAGATATAAATGAGCATGTAAATAAGTTATGTACTGATGAGTAAACATGTTTAGAATATTTTGATGTGTATAATCTGGTCATAAACTGAGTTTACGCATATAATCGTAAACTATGCTTTTAAAAGGACTAAAATGCCCTTTTATATTTAAATGAGTTTTAAACATAAATTCTTGACAAAACTCGTCATGTACTGATATGATATTATAATTAGGATTAATTGGGATGCTAAGTCAGATTGTAAACTGAGTTTAACTTCAGTTTCGTATACAATACCGATAAATGACGATAATGCCCTTATGGCACATAAAATGCGTTTTAAGCGTAATAATAAAACCAAACCTTTTGCTTACTGATATGTTATGACAAATAAAATATTTTAACTATTCAAAGCTGGTCATAACATCAGATTTCATAAACCTTCACATAAAACGTCATTTAACGACATTAACGCCGGTTAGGCGCGTAGTATGGTTTTAAACCATATGTATGAACAAAGACTTGTTACCTACTGATTATATAAACCATTTTAAATGTTTTTACAGTAGGCATAAGTCACAAACTCAGAATCCCAACTAAAGTCTCAAAACTATGTGTGAAATTACCAAAATGCCCCTACGGTGCATAGTTTGGTCTTAATGCATAAACCACACATAGATTTGACATCCTACTGATATGATATCATAATTTAATCACTTTTACAAAATGTTTATGACCATGAAATCAATTTACTCGCAAGCTCCTTTTATAAATTGTAAAATTACCAAAACGGCCTTATGAGGCATAGTTTGATTTTAAAACCTTAACGGGCATACAAGTTGATATCCTACTGATATTATAACTTGTTTAAAGTGTATTGGAATATGGAACTTGTTCATGACTCATCAGATTACCCGTTATCGCCTATACGCGTACGGTTAGACTTACGTAACTAGTTTATATAAGTTTACCAAAAAGGGTTTAACCTTATCGTTTGATCTCAAAATCCAGAATGTACATTGTTTACCCGTATTATACAAGTCCTAGTACTTGTTGGGTTTAAACCACATTCTATTCGGTATACGCTTAATCTAGCAAACCTATTCTTAAGTATCGACTCATATCTAAAGGGACTACCTTTGACCCGTATACATTCTAACAGATAATAAATCTGTTCATTCCAGACTATAGTACCCCCCAGATAATCGGACTTGGGTCAATATACTTAGACTTGCGGCTTTTGCCAATTATAGTCTAGTTGATTGGAAGCTAGCAAAAAGGTAAATACTCTTGACTTATTTTAGTGTAAACTTGGGATGGCAAATATGCCTCTTAGGACGGTTATTACATAAGTAAGTCGCCTATGATTGCGCAAAAATGTAAGAATACGGTTTAATCCATTTACTTGATAATTATCATAATTAGGGGTTAATGATACCATGTCCGGACAACCCAATGGGTTAATCAAGTATATAATCTCGTAACAAGAATAATCCCAAGATATATTTAAAAGATCTCCTACGGGTTTTCTAATATATATAAACTCTTTTCGAAAAACTATTTTTTAAAAGAGTCAGTTAATTATATTTACCAGCTTTGGCTGACGTATTTTCAAAAGATTGTACAGCAGGTACCAAACCTTATTATAGGCTGGGATTACGGGTCGGCTAGAATGAAGGCTAAGGAATTTGCACTCCTGAAGCTTAAGGCCTATGATGTCTAAAGCTCTGTTTATTTGGATCCTGCTTGTGGGCTTGTATCGAACGCTTGTAATTACTTTCATACATTCAAGCTTTATTTTATTAATTTTAATCTAATACTTCCGCTGTATATTATTATACTATGATAACTTTTTATCTAACCGTCACGACTGTACCCATCCGGGCCCACTGGAAATTGGGGTGTGATAGGTTGGTATCAGAGCTACAGTTTGAGTGAATTAGACACTAGCCCTTAGTGTCTAATATCAAATAATCCAAATGCAGATTCCTTTAAAAACTCTGAGTCTAGACCTGAATATAAGACTACTCTTAATCTATATAGTAGTTATTGATTTTATACCGCCAAGATGTCGCGGACCAGATGAAGAAACTATAATGGGTGACAGACTCGAGGATCTCTATATTGAGTAGCTTGAAGTTCCATATGGTGAACTACATATGTTTTGGAGACGATGACTCTAATACGAGGATGATAAACCTCGTCACCTGGTGAAATATCTTTTGATATTCTTGTGATATCCTAATATCATTTATCCAAAGTCTATCATATTTGATAGACGTTCCGGTGATATCTCACCAGCTGATTTAAGCAGTAACAACTATGGAAAGTGCACATATATCCACTTTGCACCAAATTTCTATTCTTTGATTTAAATGTTCTCCTATTTTAGAGAATAAGCGGAAGAAGGAATCACTTCTTCTGATCCATGCTTAAAGCATATAATTTCGAGTCTTCGAGCTCGATTAATTCAAGCCCATCTGGGTATATATTATATTATATATAATATTCGGCAAATATTTCCAGCAAATTTCTTCAACTGGAGTACGACAATGATTTTTATTTCATTGATTTTTAGCAACTACGAATGCCAAACTTAGTTTGATAAAAGCGCCATATGATAATTGGCAGTATTTTAGTGTGTCCCATAGATTGCTTTCATGCCTGGCCAGTATGACGGTTTAATGCATGGAACCACTAAGATCCCCCAACGGTCATATTGTACTGATATCGGCTAATAGTAAGCATCTATTATACTTTGGCGATATTACTGCCATAAGAAAAATCATTGATTGTATGGAGCCCATTTTTTATGATTTTTCCTTCTAATAATATGAAGGTCACATTTATTGCTCCTACCTTATCAAACAGATCTCTTGATTACGCGATAGACAAAGGCCAAAAGCACATGTTACCACCAATAAGTGGTTGAATAAGTGCAAAAATGTTCGTCCAAATATGAGACAACATATTCCCAATTCTCCTGATAAGAAGAGGGGAACATACTTAAACGGTGTACTTTATTGAGCCGTACCGTATACAGTGTACTTTATTGAGCTGTATCATATACGCTGTACTTTATTGAGGCGTATTCCCAATTCTCCCGATAAGGAGAGGGGTATATATTTAAACGGTGTACTTTATTGAGCCGTACCGTATACAATGTACTTTATTGAGCTGTATCATATATGATGTACTTTATTTAGGCGTATTCCTGAATATCCCATGTGGAGAAAGGGTATATTATAAACGGTTTACTTTATTGAGTCGTATCATATACAGTGTACTTTATTGAGCTGTATTATATACGCTGTACTTTATTGAGGTGTATTCCCGAATATCCCATAAGGAGAAAGGGTATATTTTAAACGGTGTACTATATTGAGGTGTATACCAAAATCTCCAACTGAGGAGAAGGACTAAAAGTGCCAACTCTATTGGGTGAAGACAGATTAGTCGAAGGATCGCTAGCAATCAAGCAAATAAATCTCTTCTAAATTTACTCGGTCTACTAGTTCTTATGTAATTAAGACTAGTAAATAAGACTTTGATAAAAGACTCTGTCTTAAATTTACCACCAATGGTAGTGGTTGAAAAGGTGATAGAAGTAAAACCTGATTCCCTCACACCCATAAAATCTTAAAAATCTTTAGGTGATTCTCGTCCAATTATGGGACGACACTTATCTAAGATCTCCAACTAATTCCCAAATGTGTGGAAAGGAGATAGAAAGTTCATCCATCTATGATGCTATTCATTTCCGAATCTCCCCATAAGGAGAAATGGTATGTTTATAAACGGTGTACTTTATTGCGCCGTATCCTATACAGTGTACTTTATTGAGCTGTATTATATACGCTGTACTATATTGAGGCGTATTTCAATCTCCCAATAAGGAGAAAGACGTATATTTAAACGGTGACTGTATCGAGCCGTATCATTTACGCTGACTGTATTGAGGCGTATCCCCAAATCTCCCAATGTGGAGAGGGACTTATACTTAAACATCAACTGCGACGTATTCCCAAATCTCCCAATACGGAAAGGGACTTATATTTTCAACGTCAACTGAGACGCATCTCAAGATGAGGAGAAGAATTTATATTCAATACGTTGATTGAAACGTATCATTAGAATCTCCAATTAAATTCCCAATTGTGTGGAAAGAAGAAAATCTTCGTCAACTTTCTGACGAAACTTATTCCAAAACTCCAACTAATTCCCAACTGTGTGGGAAGGAGGAAAAAAAATCTTCGTCAGCTTTGTGACGATACTTGTTCCAAATCTCTAACAATCCCAAACTACGTGGAAGGATAGGAATCATATTACTGCATTGTCAGTTAAAACTATGACAGTTGTGACTTTAAGGCTCCCTGTCTAAGGTGGCAGGTTATACCTAAGCCACATAGTCTATATGATCAATGCGATCATGACTAAAATCATTGATACGATGATCATATCTAACATCCTTGGAGATATTTTGCCTACGGGCAATATCATATTGTCCAATTGTGACAAAGAATAGTTGCAATCTTTTATGATTCCCTGCCCAAAGGGGGTGAGCTATGCTCAAATCTCATAGTCTATATGATCAGTGCGATCCTGAATAGTATCATCAGTATGATGATCATAATATTAACATCCCTCGTGATGAAGTGCCTATGGGCTATACTTTACTCTATTATCGATAAGACAATGATAGTGGTGACCTTTATGGTCCCCTGTTCAAAGTAATGGGTTATACCCCAGCCTAAATAGTCTATATGATCAATGCGATCATGACTAATATCATCAACATGATAATCATACTTAACGTCCCTGGTGATGTTTCGTTTACAGACTATACTACATCGTCCATTTGAAACAATGACAGTTGCGACGGTTATGGTTCCCTGTCCAAAGTGGAAATCTATGCCCAAGTTTTGCAGTCTATATGATCAAGTACGATCATGACTGATATCATCAGTACGATGACCATTAGTTTAACATCCTTTGTGATGTCAATCGAATCGCCTACAGGCTATATAATATCGTCAATTGTGATGACAGTAATGGTCTACAACCCCTTATCCAAAGGTAATGGACTATGTTCAAATCTTAAAGCCCATTGACCAAATAAGATCCCGATTTATATATATATATATATATATATATATATATATATATATATATATATATATATATCTTAATTGTCTTTCGTGATAAGGCTTTAGTGCCAAATATATTCAAATGTCCTTCGTGAAGGGCTTTTGTGCCATATCATTCAATGTCCTTCGTGACGAGGCCTTTGTGCCATATTCTTCAGAACCTTTGTGACAAGCCCTTATACCATGTCTTTCACGTCCTTCGTGACAAAGCCAATGTGCTATATTTAAATGTCCTTCGTGACAAGCTAATGTGCTATATTTAAATATCCCTTGTGACAAGCCGATGAGTTATATGGCTAAGCCCATTACCAATTGCGGTAAGAGGGGCTAGTGAAATTGATATATAAACATATAGATCTGTAAGATTTAATGCAAGTAAATTGATTTTCTATTTAGTTCTCGAAAAATTACTGATGGCTTTATTATCTTTCAGGTAAACTTATGGCAAGCCCGAATATTGGCAAATCAAGTATAAAAAACGGTGGTGACAATTTAGAACACCAGAACTGTAATGACGAAGAGAATCGTCTTTGATCCATAGTTGCCGATGAAGTCGGTAAAGCCCTGGCTGTATTTAAGGCCACATTTAAAGGGCCAGAGCCATCAGTACAGAAAGTGAACTCTGTTACTAAACCCTGTTCTAATACTCATAAGACTGAAGGGTCTCAATTCTCCTCAACTAAAAGTGAACAAAATTTCAAGAGTATCAAGAAAGCTACGTCTCATGACTCTAAGAAGGGGTGTACCTATAAATACTTTGTTTCACGTAAACCCCGTGACTTTACGGGTGAGATTGGAGCAATCGATGCTCTGAAGTGGCTGGATGAAATGGAAACCGTTGTTGATATAAGCGGTTGTGCCGCCAAGGACATTGTTAAATACGTATCTCAGTCTTTCAAGGAGGATGCTCTGACTTGGTGGAAGACACTAATCCAATCCACTGGCAAGAATTCAATGTACAACCTGAGTTGGTCTAAGTTTATGGAATTGATCCGCGAAACTTACTGCCCACTTCACGAGGTGGAGAAAGTTGAATATGATTTTCTAAAGCTAACCATGAAAGGCCTCGAGTGTCAAGCCTATTTATCGGAATACAACTCCTTATCAAGACTCGTGCCATATTTAATAACCCCCGAGTCTAAGCGCATTGCGCGGTTTATTGGAGGACTCGCTCCAGAAATCAAGGGGATGGTTAAATCCTACAAACCTACTACTTATAGATCCGCTGTGAATCTGGCTCTTTCCCTCACTGAAGATGAAATAAGAGCAAGGGCGATTAAGACCGAGGAGAATCACAAGCGAAAGCGTAATGATACCCCAAGTAAAGATTTCAAAAAGGGTAAGATCGGTTCAAATTATAACCAATCCAAGCCGAAGGAGGCAAAACCCAAATGTAAAACCTGCGGGAAGCAACACTTCAGAAAATGTCTCCGAGAGCAGAACAAGGGTTGTGGCATCTATAAGGAGATGGACCACAAGTCTCATGAATGCAAAGACTTGAAAGACGCCACCTGCTATGGTTGTGGCGAGAAAGGCCATATAAAGACCCGCTGCCCAAAGAGGGCGACTGACGGGAAAAAACAAGGCCAATGATGGCAAGAAAGGCAATGCTTGAGCCTTCCAATCTGCTACAGCAGAAGCAGTTCAAGACATATCTTTACGTATCTGTTTCTTGTAAATGTTTTATTTATTAGAAACTTGTTTTAAACTTTGGAGATAGTTAAAGCCTCATCGATTGTAAATTTAATAAAAATTTTAATTCTGCCTTTTCAAGACTTAAATATTGTTTAAAAATCAACTGGCCAATCTAAATGGTTTCACATATGATATATCCTTCACAAATTAATTTGTCCTTGATAATCTTTTAGCTATAAATCTTGTGGGAAGCCGATATGGTTTTTGACATGGATTGGCTAGTTAAAACCAAATCCACAGTGTCTACAGTATGGAACTTATCGAAATTTAAATCCCCACCTGGTGATATACTCACCATTCATGGAAGATCAATACTATGGATTGCCAAAGCGAGTTTTTATACTTGAGGCGTTCAAGTGATTGAAAGGAGAATGTGTCAGCTTCATGACACAAGTAACTTATGACGAATTAATTGAAAGCTGAAGGCCTTTATGTGGATGGACGTGAGAAGTCCATAGACACCTAGGAAGCATAAATGTTTAAAATGTTTAAAATGTTCGCCAGTGAGTCAAACATTGTAGACCGTTCTTAGTCTGCATCTTTGTATAGGAAATCCCAATTAGATTTGAGAAAATGGTAACAATAGGTCTAACCTTCAAGTTACCTATGATAAACCGTGGCAATGGCACGACGTAAATTATAGTCGACAAATCTACTGAGTTGACGCTTCTTGTCAATTAAGGGAAATTTATAATTCTGACAATCTGAGATATATAAACGACAACATCGAGTCTCCTTATGGAATACCGTTGTCTAAAGTATCGGGTTATGGTATTATATATATATATATATATATATATATATATATATTTATCTTTGGAAATTTTAGCGAAATGCTCAAGCTGATAAGCACTCGTCATGCATTGCCATGACAATTAAACGTGAGCTTTAAGGTTTATTGAAAAACCTTATCCATTATGGACCATGGAATTTGAAAGTTTCAAGTTACCTCATAAACGTGAATGGGATTCCCTTTGTGGCCCAGGATACTCTTGAGAGGTTGAAACCTACTATGATACAGAATGGACTGTATTACTTCGAACAAATCTCGAGGTTGAGATTTCTTTTAAGGGAGTGAGGATGTAACACCTCGTAAAATCGTGTCCAATAATGTATCGACACGTGTCCCTAATCCTACTTATGTCAAACGTTGACTAGGAAGGACTACTTTTGCCAAACAGTTAAAACTTTGAATACGAAAGGACTGAAAGTGTCAACATGCTTAAACTAAGCCTCTGAGTGACATTATACGATATTCATGTTCTCATATTAAGCTACTAGTTGGATAATCAAAACCGTTTGCGATAAACTCAAAAGTTTGCGCGTCGAAGGATTAAAAGCGTCAACATGTTAATTCTTACCTCTGAGTGACCTTTTAACAAATCCAGAGCGTTATGATACTTGATCACTCTCTTGGGAATACCTAATATTGGCCGTTTAGGGCTTTGATGCCATTAAACGATAATACGCACAAGTTTGTGCGTTAACAAGGGTTAAAAGTGTCAACATGTTAATTCTTACCTCTGAGTGACCTTTTAACGAACCCGGAACATAGTAATGTTTGGTCATACCCTTAGGAATGCCTAATATGGATTATATAAGGCTTTTATGTCGTTAAACGATATTACGCACACCTTTGTGCGTTAAAACGACTAGAAACGTCAACGAGCGAATCTACACATTTGAGAGACCTTTTAAACGAACCGGGAACTCCGTGATGCTCGGTCATACTCCCGAGTGTGCCTAATATTGGTCACGATGGGCATATTATTATTATTATTATTATTATTATTATTTACTTGAAGCCCACATAAAACTCCTAAACCATTTGATGAACCTATGGGTTGTTGGTTGGTTTTTAACAATGGTTTAACAGTTGTAATAATCCTAGTGAATCCCGTAACACATGGCAAGATCTTGTTCATTCTCAAAAACTATAAATAGGCTTAGAATTCATTCATTCAAGCTCACACCTTCATTCTTTCTTCCTATCTTCTCATCTCGGAGGATCCTAAGCAATTGGGAACCACCATGTAGTTTTCTTCGGTCCATAGGACCACTTGTAAGTGTTCCTTTCGTGACTAGTTCTTTTATTTGGCTTAAATGCCGAAAAGTCAAGCGTTTACGATAAACGCTTAGACTTTTAGTTAGACCTTAAACGGTCAAGCCATTGTTCACAACGAACATGGCTACGTGATCGTAATTAGGTAGGTGATAATCCCTCAAAAGGGCACCTCCTAAGAATCACGTTTGTTTGGTCAATTGACGAGTCAACGTAATATTTATTTAAAAAGTCAACGAGTCATTTTAAAATAAATTGCTATATTAGTGTAGAACCATTCTAAAATATGTTTTATCACTTAAAAAACTCGGTAATAATTATTAGAACAAGTGTAAACGTGTTCGGCTCGTCAATTCCCGTTTTAGGTTCAGTTCGCAACCGAAAGTCGCGTAGTATGACTTCTACGTCGACTTTTGGTTATAAACCGAACTAGACTAGTATGCTACCAATTTTAGGTTCCATTATGATTATAATATAATGTAGTATAACCCCGTAAGGTTATATTACACGATCGGTTTAGGAATCTGAGTTTATGCACATGTTCCGTTATTATGCCGTACTTTGACTATAATGCCCTTTTGTTTAAAAATAAGGTTTTAGATATAAATGAGCATGTAAATAAGTTATGTACTGATGAGTAAACATGTTTTGAATATTTTGATGTGTATAATCTGGTCATAAACTGAGTTTACGCATATAATCGTAAACTATGCTTTTAAAAGGACTAAAATGCCCATTTATATTTAAATGAGTTTTAAACATAAATTCTTGACAAAACTCATCATGTACTGATATGATATTATAATTAGGATTAATTGGGATGCTAAGTCAGATTGTAAACTGAGTTTAACTTCAGTTTCGTATACAATCCCGATAAATGACGATAATGCCCTTATGGCACATAAAATGCGTTTTAAGCGTAATAATAAAACCAAACCATTTGCTTACTGATATGTTATGACAAATAAAATATTTTAACTATTCAAAACTGGTCATAACATCAGATTTCATAAACCTTCACATAAAACGTCATTTAACGACATTAACGCCGGTTAGACGCGTAATATGGTTTTAAACCATATGTATGAACAAAGACTTGTTGCCTACTGATTATATAAACCATTTTAAATGTTTTTACAGTAGGCATAAGTCACGAAGTCAGAATCCCAATTAAAGTCTCAAAACTATGTGTGAAGTTACCAAAATGCCCCTACGGTGCATAAACCACACATAGATTTTACATCCTACTGATATGATATCATAATTTAATCACTTTTAAAAAATGTTTATGACCATGACATCAGTTTACTCGCAAACTCCTTTTATAAATTGTAAAATTACCAAATCGACTTATGAGGCATAGTTTGATTTTAAAACCTTAACCGGCATACAAGTTGATATCCTACTGATATTATAACTTGTTTAAAGTGTATTGGCATATGGAACTTGTTCATGACTCATCAGATTACCCGTTATCGCCTATACGCGTACGGTTAGACTTACGTAACTAGTTTGCATAAGTTTACCAAAAAAGGTTTAACCTTATCGTTTGATCTCAAAATCCAGAATGTACATTAATTACCCATGTTATACAAGTCCTAGTACTTGTTGGGTTTAAACCACATTCTATTCGGTATATACTTAATCTAGCAAACCTATTCTTAAGTATCGGGTCATATCTAAAGGGACTACCTTTGACCCGTATACATTCTAACAGATAATAAATCTGTTCATTCCAGACTATAGTACCCCCCAGATAATCGGACTTGGGTCAATATACTTAGACTTGCGGTTTTTGCCAATTATAGTCTAGTTGATTGGAAGCTAGCAAAAAGGTAAATACTCTTGACTTATTTTAGTGTAAACTTGGGACGACAAATATGCCTCTTGGGACGGTTATTACATAAGTAAGTCGCCTATGATTGCGCAAAAATGTAAGAATACGGTTTAATCCATTTACTTGATAATTATCATAATTGGGGGTTAATGATACCATGTCCGGACAACCCAATGGGTTAATCAAGTATATAATCTCGTAACAAGAATAATCCCAAGATATATTTAAAAGATCTCCTACGGGTTTTCTAATATATATAAACTCTTTTCGAAAAACTATTTTTTAAAAGAGTCAGTTAATTGTATTTACCAGCTTTGGCTGGCGTATTTTCAAAAGATTGTATAGCTGGTACCGAACCTTATTGTAGGCTGGGATTACGGGTCGGCTAGATGAAGGCTAAGGAATTTTCACTCGTAAAGCTTAAGGCCTATGATGTCTAAAGCTCTGTTTATTTGGATCCTGCTTGTGGGTTTGTATCGAACGCTTGTAATTACTTTCATACATTCAAGCTTTATTTTATTAATTTTAATCTAATACTCCCACTGCATATTATTATACTGTGATAACTGTTTATCCAACCGTCACGACTGTACCCATCCGGGCCCACCGGAAATTGGGGTGTAGCACTGCTCGAGCTGGATTTCAAGAGTTGTATCTCTCTTATCAGCATCTGGTTGGTCTCCTGTTGTTGCTTCATCTGATCCAGTATACTATCAAACAATTTGGAATTTCATCATTAGAAGCTAAAATAGGAGTTCCCCCTGAGACAGCAAATCCTTGAACATTCTGAGTGGGGATTGCATCCCGAGCCACATTAGTTTCAGTTCTTCTTGAAAGATCATGAGGCTGTGAAGAGGCTTGCGTTCTCGGAGGTGGTGGAAGCACCGAACCAATTGTTGCAGAGGTTGTGGCCATTGAAATTACTGTAGCAAAATTTTTTAACCATTGCATCCTCACTTGCATTTCACACCACATCGATATTCGTACCTTCCATTAACAAACTCCTTAACGGTCCAACAGAATAACCACCACCAGATTCCATCGGTGAATAACTACCAAACCGTTTACCAACAGAAGATCCAGATTCCAATTTCTCCGTCGTCGGTACCATTGGCTGTGACAACCGTCACTTTTCCGTACATTCCGTACACTAATTGAACAGTAATCTGTGCTTTAATAACTGTGCATGATCTAGTTTACAAGACAAATGAATTTCTGATTACTGTTATATACATACAATGACATTTCATGTTATGAGACTTTATTCGTTGCTACATGCAACACGATATAGTTCTAATAATACACAGAATAGAATTGGCACCATTACCAGAGAAACTAAAAATGCTGACGAAGTTCAGTACATAGACAGACAGTATTTTGAGGCCCAGTATGAGCCATAGATGACGTATTACACTAGTATAGTGTGTAGGGAAGTAAGGACCACAAAACTGCATGCCTAATTGATAGACAAAGTGCCGGAAAGTGCCTAAAACCCACATAAAGTGCAGAATTCTGCACAAATCAGCAAAAATTCAGCATTTAACAAGATTATTACATGCAAAAATATGGCAAAATGGCCCTGTATGCTTTCCTAAGTGCCGGGAATTAAAAGTGTCACAAAAAGTTACATAAAGGACACTATACGGTATAACTAAGCACTTTAACGAATCAGAATCTAACCGAACAACCGGACATAACCCGGAACACTAAAATATTGCTAAAAGCATTGTTTCGCTTTTTCTGAGCTAGTTATAGTTCTCGAGCACACTAACGTATTACGTAATACATGAAACACATAAATGCAAGACCCTTACACTTAACACCTTCCACTAATTAACTTACTTACCCTCAAAATTTCACATGGACCCCCTCCCCCCTCTATGTTCACGGCCCCAAAGGAGGACCCCACCAAGATCATCACAATCTTTCCTAAATCTCTTGCTAATCTCTCTTGGATTTGGTGAGGATCATGTAATGTACTATGGAGACATAAGAACCAATGGGTATTAGGGATTAGAAGAATTATAAGTAACCATCTTCTTCACACTTATCACCACTTCAACTCTTCTTCCCCTCTCTCCCATCTTCGGCCGAGCATAGTCCTCCCCACCACCACCATTTTCGATCATCAATCATCCACTCCAAGGTTATCTCATGGTGCACAAGGGTGATTAAGAAGGTGTGGAACTCTTGGATCATCAAGGACCTCCTTCACAAGCTTTTATCCACTCATTATTCATCTTGTTCTTCCCTAGCTTGAAGCTAGTAGTAAGATTCTTGTTAACTCTTGTTTACTTCATATTTTTGGTGGTTAAAAGATATATTGTGTTGAAAACATATGAACACTAAAAGACTTGAACTTGAATCTTGAAACATAGAATGAAGTATGATGATATAAAGATGATATGGTGTTGTTTAGTATATGTATGATGATTGCTTGTTGATTTCTTGAGATGATGATGATAATCATCACATGAAGCTTGCTAGATGGTGATTAAACACATAATCTAGTAAGTAGGAAGATGATTAAGTAACAACATAAGATAATCATCTTCTAGTGAAGACATGAACTTGAAAATAAAATGATTCTTGTGAAGTAATAAACAAAGTGAACTAGTAATCTTGTAAATACAAGACTTGTGAATGATTTTTCTAAAGAAACCAAGTTCAAAATGATGATTCTTGGAAGATCAGGGTTTTTATTAAACCTACACTATTTTTAGTGGAAAGACAAGTAAATAAACACAAGAGAAACAAGAAGATGTTATGGATAAACATTTTTGTAAATTATGTTTACAAGTTGTAAACACCAAATCTTTTCAAGAATGAGATTTTAAAAGAAGTAAACACACTTTTGAGGGTAATTAAACCCACTAAACACTTTACCAAGTTACTACGCGTTTTTATGAAAGATCAAGTTCATGTTACTGTGTGAAGTGTATTGTTTTTACATTTGGTAAGTATAAAATGGTTAGGGATTCGTTGATGATTGATTGGATGATTTTTGAAAAGAAAATGATATGCTAAATAGCATGGACACCTCCATTTACAAAGGAAACTATGGCGAAATTTTCTAAAAATTCCAACACTTAGAAAATATTTTCTAAACAAGTGCTCATAAGTATGTTTTAAACTATGATTTATAACATAAATTTTGCCATAATTTTTGTTACAAAAATACAAGTATTGGAGGTTGGTTTTTGTAAATAAAAATGGGTAAATATATATTTAGAATATATATTTTATACTAAAGACACTTGTGTGAATATGTGTATACTTTGTGTATAGTTATATTATTTTTGGATTTAAAATAATATGACTTAACAAAAATACCAAGAACTTACAATCCAAAACAATACCAAAAATTACAAGGAATAAAGTCTTTAAGTTACACACTTAAATATTGGCGAACCGAACAAGAATGTAACTTATAAAATACTCCGGAAAATACCATTACAAATATATTTTTGGCAAATATTGTTTTGGATACAAGAAACGAAAATATGATTTTTGAAAATATTACAAGACTAATATTGTATTTTCGACCAAGAGAAAATATATTATTTTTGGAAATAAAATATATATTTTCCTAGAATACTTAGAAGATATATATTTTCTTGACGATACATTATTTTGGACAAAACAAGTCTACATATATTTTCTAAGTGAAAATATATTATATTGGAAACTACAAATACAAGAATACGAGAATACATGTATGAAATACTCCCATCCTTGGGAAGGAAACACGAAAACAAATACTTGAAAAGTATTATAACTCTGGATGATGTAAAGACATAAAGGAAACGTAACTCAAAACATGAATACTAAGGCAAGGCACGGCCCGCTCGTCTAATAGACCCTAGCACATTGTAGGTAGTCGTGTTTGCTGACGAGATTTGAGTTACGAGTACTGAAGACGCAAAACTGTGAGTTCATGCTCCCCCTTTTCTTTAACTATTTTTGGTTTTATAACTCTCGGGGGTGAAATACATGTTACAAATGCTTAAACGGTATTAAATGCCTACGAAATACTAGATCATGTGAGCATAGACTAGATATGGAAATGCCATTAAAACATTCATTAAATACTGAATTAGGGACGAGGGTTAGATCTAACGGGTACGACCGAACCCCACTCATGGTCACAACTAGTACCTAGTAGTGCTTCGGAGTCCCAGTCGAGGTTAATCGACACAGTCGAGGGTAATCGACACAGTCAAGGTAAATTGACACAGTCGAGGTTAATCGACACAGCCGAGGAAAATCGGCAAGGGTATAAGCCATTACGAGTGCTTCCTATGTCCTCACATGCCTAAAAGTCCTTGTAAAACATTCATACACGCTTTTCATACCTGTTTACAAAGGAGTCTCTCAAAGATTTACAAGAATTACAGTACACAAACAAGACGCATGAACTCGCTCAACTTTTTGTTGATGTTTTCCAAAATTACATGTATTTCAGGTAACAGGATGGATCTTGGGCACAGGTGTCGTAACTAGAAGTAGACTTCATGTTTAGATGTCATCCACTTTTGTTGGTTTGTAACCTAGTCGAAGGTTGTGTTTTAAAAACTTGAAAAACCAGTGTTTGTAATACTCAAATTTTATGAATGGATGAACATCATTTTGATCATGTAGTTGTTTATTACGATTGAATGCAATGATATTAAACCAGTCACACATCATACGCTTCCGCAAAAGTCAGGGTGTGACAGTTTGGTATCAGAGCTTCGATTGTAGTGAACTAGGATTCCTTCTCGAGTCTAGACTACAATCACTAGAGTTCTCTCACGAAAACATTTTACAAAATGGTTTTCATTGCATTCACGTAAGCGTCAAGATCCACGAGTCAAACACTTTTCAAAAAGAGACAAGGCAAGGACAGTAGTAGGGAATACCCTCAAGATAAGGTGCCAATTAAGGCATAGTCTACACGAGTTAGACTTGCCAAAGATAAAATACACTCTTGGTGATAACTAGTACCAAGTAGTGTTTTTGTCGTGAATCGACAACTAGAAAAATGACCCCCCCCCCAAAAACGAGAGTTATATGTAATATGATGCATCGAAATGCCTGTTTATGCTAAGTAACATATTTGTTTATCGATACATACATACGAATAAGTGTACGGAATAAATATTGACGTGAATACATACAAATAAGTGTACGGAATGATTATTGACGTGAATAAGGTACTTTCGACTCCGACTCCTATTACTATATGTAACTTGCACGATGAAGCTATCGACCTCGCGTTCATTGCAAAGCTCATAGCTAGAGTGATTACCAAACAAGATTCTGAGCTTGCTTCCGTAGGAAATGGATGCTCTTCCCCCATGATCGTGAAGGTGCCTGACTACGGTGGTGACGGCGAGGCAGAGGCAGCAACCTTGAACAACATCTAATCAGCGGGACGAGATCCCTGTGACTTTTGTGAAGCGAGATTGACGACGTACTTGACCAGAAAAGGGAGATGAAGTATTCATCTTGAAGGTGCCCCTCCAACTACTAGGAATTCTCTTTATTCCTATTTCATTTAATCATCGTGCCTATTCGCGCGTAACGACAACGAATATTAGCGCGTGGGCCACTGCAATGGTCCTTTCCATGACAAAGGTATAAGGACAGTAGTGTCCCCCACCTTGATTGATCACCTGTTGGACGAGGGAAAATTGGGGTAACTGTGCAAGACAATTTATTATTACGGGGGCCCACGTAATAACGACTTGTAGTGCTTGGAAATCCTGGTGGACCCCGCGGGCCAAGCTAATGATCACTACACAAAAATAAACTCTAGGTGCTCACACCTTCATATGGTAGAACAATACCTAGACCAGTGCTTTAGCACTTTGTAAAATAGGAAACATGTCTTGCCTACTTCGTATCTACCCGTGTAAGAGACATTTGAGAAACGATATTTAAGCAAGAGAAGAGGAATAGCATTCAGAAAGATTCAGTGACGTTACACCCAACCACTTCATGAAACTTGTATAACCAAGGCGATGTAGCCTCGAATACATTATTACAAACAATAGGCCAAGTTGTAAAGCCTATGTGAAGGCTCAGTAGTTGTTTCCTCGCTCATACAATGATGATTATATATATACATGTGATATTGGGTGATTACCTGTTTACTTATGGTACTATGTACCTCATAGACAATTATGGAATATTGTCTAACCCACCTCATACCTTTTGACACAAAAGGAATGCCGCCCAGACGCGACACAAACACCAGTACGTTACCAAGAACAGGAGCTGAGCTTCAAGAACGTATCACACAAGCAATTGCTCGACATGAAGCCCTCCGCTCTCAACACAGCGGTGGCACTTCCGGAAATAACCCTCCAACTGGCTGCACCTATAAACAATTCATGGACTGCAAGCCATTGAACTTTGATGGCAGAGGAGGTGCCTTGGCATTCGTTCGTTGGGCGGAAAAGACTGACTCTGTTCTAAGAATGAGTAACTGTTCGCCCCAGCAGAGAGTTACCTTTATCTCAGGGTTATTTTTAGATGGCGCACTCTCTTGGTGGAACCTTCAGGTTCAGACCCTTGGTGCAGATGCTGCTTATGCACTGAGCTGGGATGAGCTTAAGGAAATGATGGAGAAGAAATACTGTTCTAGGGCCGAAATCCAGAAGCTTGAGGTGGAGTTCTGGAACTTGAAAATGGACGGACCGAAGATTCCTGAATACGTCCAGCGATTTCACGACTTGTCTAGGGTCGTCCCCTACTTAGTCAAGCCGGAATTCAAGAGGGTTGAACGATTCATTTGGGGACTTGCACCTCAGATTAGGAGCATGGTTACTACCTCAAAGCCCTCGACCATCGCAGAGGCTATCGATTTGAGTGTCACTCTTACTGAAGAAGCTCTGCGCATGGGAAAATTTTCGGAATCTGAGGATAACAAGAAAGAGACTCATGTGGAGTCATCAGGAAACAAGAAAAGGAAGTCTTCAAACCTAAAGATGGGCACCCAAGTCAGCTATGGAAGCTCTAAAGCAAACAAAAGAAAGAAAGTGAATCCGCCGTATGGCATGAAAGCTGATGGAGCCACTAATAAGGCTGGTGGTAAAGTTTACTCGGGGACTAAGCCGAGGTGCGGGGAATGCAATTTTCACCATGAAGGTCGATGTCTGAGACCTAAGTGTGGAAAGTGTGGAAAAGAAGGACACAGCAAGGATGCCTGTTGGGCGAAGGACCCAGATGGAAGAGATAAGAGAGTACCAGGTTGCTACAAATGTGGTGAAGCAGGGCACTTTAGGAAAGATTTCCCTGGGAAGAAACAAGCAAGGAAGGGTTTTCACGATCGAAACTCGTGAAGCACGCCAGGATCCAGATGCAGTTACGAGTACGTTCCCTATTAACCAACCTTATGCATCTACTTTTGATTAATATTGGCATCAACTTTAACCTTGCATGCTTAGAACTTAAGAAACTGCTTGGCCTAGTTTCGAGTAAAACAGACGTCCTGTATTCTTTAGAAATGGGCACATAGAAGGATAGTTTTAGCAGGCGAAGCAATTAAGGATTATATTCTAGGAACTCAGAAGGCCGGAACCCTCTATTACCATTAATTTGAGAAGTCATAATATGATAGTCAGCATGGATTGGATATCCAAGCACAAAGCCTGAGAACATCCCGTTATGGAAGAAATTCCAGAAGCCTTTTTCTGAAGACTTGCCAGGATTACCTCCACAGCGACGAGAGGAGTTTAGGATAAATCTCGTGCCAAGAGCGGCACAAGTGACAAGATAACGCCTCACCAAATAGTTTCGTCCGAGAAGCATGAGCTTCCGGTATAACTGCAAGAGCTGCTAGACAGAAGGAATTAAGGACATGACATCCTTAGTTAAGGACATGAGGAGAAAGTTGACAGTTCCATTTTGCATAAATTCCAGAGCATTGAGAATCAGAATCCTTTGCCAAGGACTGATAACATGAACAGACAAATCGTCAGGTTACAGTTACCACTCAAAGATCAACTTGAGGACAAGATGTCCTCCACTGTGAATACAAGAAGGAAATATCCCTAAAACGACCTTTAGGACTCGCTTCGAGCATTACGAGTTCCTTGCCGTACCATTTGGCTTAACACATGCATCGACAATATTCATGGACCTCATGAATCGAACATGTAAGCCATACCTGGATAAATCATGATTATACTTATTAACTGCATTCTTATATGGCCAACGACAAAGGAAGGTCGTGGGCAACAGCTGCAATTTACCTTGCAACTCTTAGAGAAAAGAACAGTTATGTGCTATAATGACGAAAAGCGGATTTCGAATTCGTGAAGTGAGAACTTTAAGATACATGGTGGATAAGAACGAAATTCATGCCAACCCTGCAACCAAGACCTAAGGAGCTAGAGTTGCAATTATGTGACGCTTCATGACAAAGTCTCGATTGTACGTTGATGCAACGAGACCACAACATTGCATACGTGGCACATTGATTAAGGAATCATAAGAAGAAACCTTGAGCTAGATACAGTAATTGCGCGACGTAAATTTGACGTCATTACCTGAAAGAAAATGCTACACGATCTTTACTGATCCCAAAGGGTTGCAGCACACCGTTGATCGTAAGAACTTGACTATTAACATAGATGGACTAAGCTACTGAACGATGCAAACTATATGAACATGTTGCGTGTTTGTGTGATAAACTTTGATGAAAAGTTGGAACACTCACTTGCCCTTAGTGGAGTCTTCCTACAACAGTATTTATCACACCGCCATTTAAACCGCTTCGTGTGAAGCTTCAGATGAAACATAATAAGTCGATCCCCGTCATGTTGAACGGAGACCGGAAATAAACAATCTACTGGCCCGAGTTGGTCCAAGAAAAACTAGAGGCAAGATCGTTCAGATATGTGATCATATCGAGACGGCCGCGGAATACAGAAAGATTGCGCCGATGAGCGGCATATATCGTAAGAATTTGAGATAAGAAGTATGACTTAAATGGGAGCCTCGCCTAGAGAAGGCGTGGTGTGATTTGGAAAACGTAAAGGTTGAATCCCCAATATAGGGATCGGAACCATTGTTCACAAGATGAAGCTTCCAGAAAAAGATCAGTAGTGATCGCGACACATTCATGTGTCTAGTCTTTAAAGGAGTCTGACTCAAGGAACAATCATAGTTCCCACAAATAAGATTAACGTCAATGACAAACGACAAGAATTACTATAGAACCTGTTAAGGTTTTGGACCAAGAGTCCACAATACAATAGAAACCTGTTAAGGTTACGGACCAAGAGTCCACAAGATACAGAAAAGACCTGATTGATTTACTTGAGTACGATAGAATTTATAACATGACCCAGAGATTACATGGGAACATGAAGACAAATCATGAATCTAAGTGACCATATTTGATTCACAACTCCCCTGCGACCGATGGCATCGCTTGAATTTCGGGACGAAATTCTTTTAACAGGGGGAGACTGTGACAACCGTCACTTTTCCGTACATTCCGTACACTAATTGAACAGTAATCTGTGCTTTAATAACTGTGCATGATCTAGTTTACAAGACATATGATTTTTTTATTACTGTTATATACATATAATGGCATTTCATGTTATGAGACATTATTCGTTGCTACATGCAACACGATATAGTTCTAATAATACACAGAACAGAATTGGCACCATTACCAGATAAACTAAAAATGCTTACGAAGTTCAGTACATAGACAGACAGTATTTTGAGGCCCAGTATGAGCCAGAGATGACGTATTACACTAGTATAGTGTGTAGGGAAGTAAGGACCACAAAACTGCATGCCTAAGTGATAGACAAAGTGCCGGAAAGTGCCTAAAACCCACATAAAGTGCAGAATTCTACACAAATCAACAAAAATTCAGCATTTAACAAGATTATTACATGCAAAAATATGGCAAAATGGCCCTGTATGCTTTCCAAAGTGTCGGGAATTAAAAGTGTCACAAAAAGTTACATAAATGACACTATACGGTATAACTAAGCACTTTAACGAATCGGTATCTAACCGAACAACCGGACATAACCCGGAACACAAAAATATTGCTAAAAGCATTGTTTCACTTTTTCTGAACTAGTTATGGTTCCCGAGCACACTAACATATTACATAATACATGAAACACATAAATGAAAGACCCTTACACTTAACACCTTCCACTAATTAACGTACTTACCCTCAAAATTTAACATGGACCCCCTCCCCCCTCTATGTTCATGGCCCCAAAGGAGGACCCCACCAAGATCATCACAATCTTTCCTAAATCTCTTGCTAATCTCTCTTGGATTTGGTGAGGATCATGTAATGTACTATGGAGACAAAAGAACCATTGGGTATTAGGGATTAGAAGAATTATAAGTAACCATTTTCTTCACACTTATCACCACTTCAACTCTTCTTCCCCTCTCTCCCATCTTCGGCCGAGCATAGTCCTCCCCACCACAACCATTTTCGATCATGAATCATCCACTCCAAGGTTATCTCATGGTGCACAAGGGTGATTAAGAAGGTGTGGAACTCTTGGATCATCATGGACCTCCTACACAAGCTTTTATCCACTCATTATTCATCTTGTTCTTCCCTAGCTTGAAGCTAGTAGTAAGATTCTTGTTAACTCTTGTTTACTTCATATTTTTGGTGGTTAAAAGATATATTGTGTTGAAAACATATGAACACTAAAAGACTTGAACTTGAATCTTGAAACATAGAATGAAGTATGATGATATAAAGTTGATATGGTGTTGTTTAGTATATGTATGATGATTGCTTGTTGATTTCTTGAGATGATGATGATAATCATCACATGAAGCTTGCTAGATGGTGATTAAACACATAATCTAGCAAGTAGGAAGATGATTAAGTAACAACATAAGATAATCATCTTCTAGTGAAGACATGAACTTGAAAATAAAATGATTCTTGTGAAGTAATAAACAAAGTGAACTAGTAATCTTGTAAATACAAGACTTTTGAATGATTTTTCTAAAGAAACCAAGTTCAAAATGATGATTCTTGAAAGATCATGGTTTTTATTAAACCTACACTATTTTTAGTGGAAAGACAAGTAAATAAACACTAGAGAAACAAGAAGATGTTATGGATAAACATTTTTGTAAATTATGTTTACAAGTTGTAAACACCAAATCTTTTCAAGAATGAGATTTTAAAAGAAGTAAACACACTTTTGAGGGTAACTAAACTCACTAAACACTTTACCAAGTTACTACGTGTTTTTATGAAAGATCAAGTTCATGTTACTATGTGAAGTGTATTGTTTTTACATTTGGTAAGTATAAAATGGTTAGGGATTCGTTGATGATTGATTGGATGATTTTTGAAAAGAAAATGATATGCTAAATAGCATGGACACCTCCATTTACAAAGGAAACTATGGCGAAAGTTTCTAAAAATTCCAACACTTAGAAAATATTTTCTAAACAAGTGCTCACAAGTGTGTTTCAAACTATGATTTATAACATAAATTTTGCCATAATTTTTGTTACAAAAATACAAGTATTGTAGGTTGGTTTTTGTAAATAAAAATGGGTAAATATATATTTAGAATATATATTTTATACTAAAGACACTTGTGTGAATATGTGTATACTTTGTGTATAGTTATATTATTTTTGGATTTAAAATAATATGACTTAACAAAAATACCAAGAACTTACAATCCAATACAATACCAAAAATTACACGGAATAAAGTATTTAAGTTACACACTTAAATATTGGCGAACCGAACAAGAACGTAACTTATAAAATACTCCGGAAAATACCATTACAAATATATTTTTGGCAAATATTGTTTTGGATAAAAGAAACGAAAATATGATTTTTGAAAATATTACAAGAGTAATATTGTATTTTCGACCAAGAGAAAATATATTATTTTTGGAAATAAAATATATATTTTCCTAGAATACTTAGAAGATATATATTTTCTTGACGATACATTATTTTGGACAAAACAAGTCTACATATATTTTCTAAGTGAAAATATATTATTTTGGAAACTACAAATACAAGAATACGAGAATACATGTATGAAATACTCCCATCCTTGGGAAGGAAACACGAAAACAAATACTTGAAAAGTATTATAACTCTGGATGATGTAAAGACATAAAGGAAACGTAACTCAAAACATGAATACTAAGGCAAGGCACGGCCCGCTCGTCTAATAGACCCTAGCACATTGTAGGTAGTCGTGTTTGCTGACGAGATTTGAGTTACGAGTACTGAAGACGCAAAACTGTGAGTTCATGCTCCCCCTTTTCTTTAACTATTTTTGGTTTTATAACTCTCGGGGGTGAAATACATGTTACAAATGCTTAAACGGCATGAAATGCCTACGAAATACTAGATCATGTGAGCATAGACTAGATATGGAAATGCCATTAAAACATTCATTAAATACTGAATTAGGGACGAGGGTTAGATCTAACAGGTACGGCCGAACCCCCCTCATGGTCACAACTAGTACCTAGTAGTGCTTCGGAGTCCCAGTCGAGGTTAATCGACACAGTCGAGGGTAATCGACACAGTCGAGGGTAATCGACACAGTCTAGGTTAATCGACACAGCCGAGGAAAATCGGCAAGGGTATAAGCCATTACGAGTGCTTCCTATGTCCTCACATGCCTTAAAGTCCTTGTAAAACATTCATACACGCTTTTCATACCTATTTACAAAGGAGTCTCTAAAAGATTTACAAGAATTACAGTACACAAACAAGACGCATGAACTCGCTCAACTTTTTGTTGATGTTTTTCCAAAATTACATGTATTTCAGGAAACAGGATGAATCTTGGGCGCAGGTGTCGTAACTAGAAGTAGACTTCAAGTTTAGATGTCATCCACTTTTGTTGGTTTGTAACCTAGTCGAAGGTTGTGTTTTAAAAACTTGAATAACCAGTGTTTGTAATACTCAAATTTTATGAATGGATGAACATCATTTTGATCATGTAGTTGTTTATTACGATTGAATGCAATGATATTAAACCAATCACACATCATACGCTTCCGCAAAAGTCAGGGTGTGACAGTGGCGGAGTGATCGGAGATGCACGTTTAATTGAATTGTTGTAGTAGCAAAATTTGGTGTTGCTGCAGTCGCATCTAGGTCAGTTAAGGTGCTCGTGGTTTGGGAAATTAGGGATTGTGTTTATTGGTGGTGCATATGTGATCACTCTTTGAAATTGTATGGAATTAAGCATGTAGGTGCGTTAGAATAACCAAATAAAAGTTAGATAATGCGTGATTTCATGTAAATTGATATTTTGAGCTGAAACCCAATTGTGACAGTGAAGGTGGTGACATGGGTAACATCCATGTCCAATTCTTATTCAATTTTTATGTATCATATTGTGTATGATGGATTCTTGTTAGATGGATTGAAAGAAATGTGGTGTTTGATATGTTTAATGTTATGATAAGAATGATACTTGTTGTAGGTAAGAAACTTGATGAATTATGTATGAACTAGGAATATTAGGCATGAACTACTTGTACATTATGTGTAGATAGAAGTATGCACGCCAAGTGTTTGATGAAATGTCTAAATGACAATATTATTTGAAAATGTATGCAAGTAATGAATGAATATGTATAGAATGTGGAAATGATGAAATTGTTAATAAACTACATGAGGAACATGTGTTAGATTGAATCCATATGGAGGTTTTGTTGATTTCTTGTTTGGGTAGAAAGGTGCACTTGTGCCTTGCATTATTTGCTTGCATGGTATGATGCACATTATGTGTTTACTTGGGATTAAGGAATGAAATTGGTGTTATTGTATAGTAATTAAGGATGGTAGAGTTATATTAATTTGTTTACTTTAAATGTTGTTGTTTATTGTAGGATCATGAAAGCATTAGTATGTGTTGAATTGATTATATATGTGTATGTATGTAATTGATCGGTCATGTGGTTGTATGTGTACTATAACATGAGTATGGACTGCATATGGTATCATTAGTATGGTCGACTATATTAAGATAGGTACATGTCCATAAGTTGAAAGTTCATATGATAAACAATTGACTTTCTGAAAGTCAACTGTGTGTAAATAGCATGGTTAGACTTTTTGTCACAAATGCAAGATTAGGGAAATAATGCTGTACATGTTATATCAATATGTGTTATATGTGATAACATGTTGAATTATGTGGGATGAAAATATTTTATTGTTGATCTATGCCTTATGTTTGTTAGAATTGACTAATGGAAGTCGAATGTAAGATATGAGATTGGAAAATGGTTGATGATATGTATGAGTTTGTATACTAACGAAGAATATGAATGTGGTGACATGAAAGGATAGAAATCACATTAGCATAGACTCAAGCACAGTAGGCTAACAGGCTAAGAGGAGGCAATGAAGCAAGCACGAACATAGACGCTCAAGGTAAGCGATTCACGACTTAATTCTTATTATGTAAGGTAATTTTGAATGTAAGGAGATGGGGAATCATGAAAGGATGGTATAATATGGTAGGACTAAAGTATGTGAGGTTGTATTGAACCAAATGTAGCGTAATCATAATTGAAAGCGCTTGGTAGAATCAAACTGGTCAAAAGTTAGAAAGTTGCATGCCGGGATGTGAATTTGGATGTCGGGGTACGGGGGTTAGTGTTAGGATGTTTGGGGGCTTGGAGTGTTACGACCGGTTTTAACTCCCGAAACGATTGCGAACCGAACGTGTGACGTGCGGAATCCATACACGAACGTGACCGAACACAAGATCGTACAATTAACGTGATTCTATTGATCAATATGACGAGTACAAGCACCACGAATCACCTTTCTCTCTCTAGAATTTCTCTCTCTAGATCTAGATCTCCAAAGCTCCCAAATGGCAAAAGTCTCAAAAGTAAACCCTAAGGCTCCTATTTATAGGCACAAGGCATAAGGGATTTCCCCTTATTTACAAGATTGCCACCTTGCCTTTTTCCCTACTTAAAACACTATAAAGTCACATTTTCTTCTATTCTTTGCTACGAACTGGATTGACGGAGGTGATAGACATTACTGCACTAACAGACTCCCCCTTGGATATTGCCGCAGTCAATCTCGTAGCGTCTTGTCTTTTCTCTCTCTCTCTGAGTCTTCTTGAAGGTTTGATATCATCAGCAACCACAGACTCCCTCTTGATTGGACAGAATCCTCACAGATCTGTCATCGGCTTCAGTTGCTCCCTCTCATGTTAGACTCTTTCTCTTAAGGCTCCCCCTTTCGTCAAGCTTCCGTGCTTTTGGGATCGACACCTGGCTTTCCGTATACAAGCTCCCCCTTGCGTCGAGCTCGTCTTCAGACTCCCAATTAGACTCGGCTATCAGGATCATGATCTGGTACAACATCTGCAATCCTCAAACATTTATAAGTAAAAGCATTATGAACATCCAGGATTAATGACCTGGCTTTCTCAACATATGCTAAAATATTTTTACAGTAAAAGCATTTTCCGTTGTCCAGGTATCGTAACCTGGCTCTTTTAAAACTTTTTAAATCAAGATCCTGGCTCTAAATATAATAATATGAATGTATCCAGGATTACCTGATTCTCTCCCCCTATCAACAAACTTCATAGATTTGACGATTTAAGCGACCAAGATCAAAACCTAGGTCTTTTCAACAGATTTAAACGTTTAAACATCCAAAATCCTTACGAATTATCATCCAAGTCCAACTTAATGACCTTGGAGATTTGACAAACTGTTTTTGATTTTTAAGTTTAAAAACTTCAAGTTTCAACTTAATGAACTTGATTTATTTTCAGAAACACGTTCAACATACTTAGATTTTGAAACTCAGCTCTCAGACATCGGTTGTCGAAAATAAGAGGAATTAAAATCTTTTTCGAATTTTTTCTGAAACATAAAGCAGTAAAGAAATATTTACAAACATATTTACAGACTATTTTTGTTTGAGTTCGTGTCAGAGGATCATATCAGTTTATGACAAATCACTAGTACCGTTGAGCTTTAAACACTTTAAGTTCTAAACGATTCACTTATATTGTCAGTATACTGATCCACTTAAATTTTCACACAAAGTTCAACTGATTCGAGATACGGATTTAGTGTTTTAAGGATTTAACTTATTCGTGTGTCCCACTTCAGAATATACTCCCGTATCAAAATTCCCTAGATTCAGTCTTACAGGTGAGTATACCAATTTGATATCTGTACTCTGGGTTAGTGCGAGACCTTGAGAGCTCAGGTATGAACTTCCATTCAGTCAAAGAGATGAAGGCTCGACTTTAGGTGTGTTCCCTTTAGGGAATCTTTTCTTTAACTGCAATTGATTCATATCTTTCGATATTTTTCAATTTTTATTTAGAGGGTAAGCTTTTAAAGCGCGTAAAGTATTATACGAGGTCTAGGCCATTGCTTCCACAATATCAGAAGACCATGTATAATACCTCAGATATCAAACAGTATAAAGACCTAGTATCTCAGAATCAGGCAATCTCTCAAACAAGATTTCGGGGGTTACCCATATATCCGAGAGATGTTCCCCACGAGATAAGTAAGTATTGATATTTAGGTTTATATCTCGAAAAAAATCTACTAAGCGTGTAAAAACCTACTGGCATATCATCAGTGAGACCGTTTATCACATTTTAACTTTCCAATTCTTTAGCGTACTGTGACTGTCTACTGATGTACTATCATTTCCTCTTTTTACACAAAAACTCATTTTTGAATTTTATCATGTTTTTGGCTTTTTCAAAATTTCTAATGTTTTTAGATTTTCTGAAAATTTTTACTCCCCCTAAAATTCAAAACATTTAAAGAAAATTTGACAACCCGATACTGATAGCTTTGTCTCGCCATCCATTTTCTGCATCTCATGCTCTGTTTTGCAGAAAATATAACATGTAAAGCAGTAATTACCCCCATGATTTACAACACATTGATATTTTACAGTTTGAAAACCGTTTTTCAATCTTGTGAAATTAATCATGTTTGTTCAGCCGTGAGGGTTTCGGCATATTCAATCAACATATTTTTTATTTTTTTTTTGACAAAATCTAAAAACAAACATATTTTTGATTTTTCAAATTTTTGACAAAGTAAAAACATATTTTTGGTTTTTAACTTTTTTAATTTTTAGGGTTTTTAGAAATATGGTTTATTTATGTACATAAAATGATAAACTCCCTTTTTAACCAAACCAGGGTTCAGCAACCTTCTCCTCCAGTGCTAGGTTGCTCATCAATTCTTTTTCTTGACAATCAAACTTCATGAGCACCTGCACATTCACAAAAACTCAATTATTTGAACAATTTAGCCCAGGTCTGTTTGACCTTAGGCATTTCAACACAAAATTCATTCAATGATGGAAAATCTTTTTCATTTTGTATAAAAACTTTTTCATTTTTGACTTCGACTTTTTCATCATTCACAGAAGTCACTTGTTTCTTAACCACCCCGTTTTGTCCTTTTGACGCATTTCTTTTGTAAAATCGTGACTCGTTTTGATTATTTTTATTTTGAACAACAACTTTTGGTTTCCAAAACTGATTTGGTTTTGTCATATCAACTGAAGTTTGCCAACTTTGTGTTGTTCTAAATCTGGGTGTGTGACAATTCCGGGTTTGTCTTGAATCAGACCTAGTCTGTTTTGGTTTCCAAATTTGATTCGAAGCAAACTTGTTTGTGTTGAACCTCCAAGTTGGTTTGGAATCAAATCTGGTAGACCTTTGTTTCATATCCTCAGATTTCTGTTTTTCAACATCAACAGGCTTTGGGTTTGGACACTTGCGTGCAAGATGTCCAGTTTGATCACATTTAAAATAAGTTTTTCTCAAAACATCTTTAGCCTGTTGTTGTTGTTTTTTCTGAGCATAGAACTCTTCATTAGACTGTCGTCTAAATTGGAGTTCTTTCTCTTCTTCCGAACTTTTTCCATGGACGAAATTCATTTTCTTTGAAAATTTTGCTTTTCAAACCTTTTATCTTGATTTTGTTTCTTTTTATAACCCAACCCTGCTTTCATATTCTTCTTTTTGTAACCAGGTTTGTTATAAAAAGTTTTCTTGCTCTTTCCAGCAAATTTTGAAATTTCTGACTTTTCGATCTCTATCAGTTTAAACACTTTGTCAATTTTATCTACAATCACGTTCTGAATCGGGAACTCGTTATCTGAGAATAATTTGTCCAATCCAATCATGGTATAAGCCAATCCTTTTGGATCATCATTCACAACATTCTTAGATTTTGAATGTTTGAGATAACCATCATGAAAATTTCCCTCATTTTCTTCCTGTGATTCAGACTTACCTTTGGTAGACTCATCTTTCAAAATGCTTTCAACAACCTTACTTACCACCTCTAAATCATTAGCTTCATCAGATTTGGCATAAGTCACATCGATACTTTCAGGTAATTGGTCAACTATATTCAGACCTTTTGCCACCTTTTCCTCATCATAAAAAGTATTGTTATTTCTCAATGGTGGTGGTACCTGATGATATTCTGAACCAATACGCTTTTTATTCTTGTCAGAATCTTTGTCATCTGGTGTGATGTTGAAAATGCGTTCGCGAATGTACGAAGAATTATGATAACTTTGAAGTTTTGTAACAATCTTTTCTTTTTCAACCTAAATTTGTTTGAGATTAGCAACTTCATCAACACACTTGTTTAATTCAAGTTGCTTTTCTTTAAACTTTTTCTCATAAAGTTCCTTAGTTGTTAAAGTTTCAGACAATCTTTCATCAAAACATTTGACTTGTTTCTTCAAAGTATCATAAGCTTCTTGTACCCTCTGACTTGACCATTTCAAATTATCATACTCTTTTTGAAAATCTTGAAATTTATTATCTTTTTCAACACAACCTTCACATTTTGCTGTACACATTTGTCTTAAAATTTCATTTTCTTTCTCAAAATCTTGACATTTCAGTGTCAGCTTTTCAATCTTTTGTTTCAAAATTTCTTCATTTTCAAGCATTTCCTAGCATTTTGTTTTGAAACCATTTTCGATTTTATTTATTTCGATTTCTTTTATTTTTATCTTTTCATCTTTTTCAGTACAGACTTTGCATATTTCTATGCAATTCCTGCACTTGTTTTCATTTTTATCAGCAGTTTAAACATTCAATAATTCAGAAGATTCATTTATCTCAGCTTCTTTCAGCACCTGTGATTCTTCTGTTTCTCCTTCTGATCCTCTTCCTTCTTTTGTTCATCCTTATCAGCATCCTCTGCCGTTCTCTTCACCTCCTCTATTAACTTTTCAACTCCTCTTCTTTCCTCTTTTTAATTTCCACCACCTTTGGTAGACTTGCTTCAAAAATTTCTTTCACTTTGTTCATCAGATCAGCTTCATAACCTTTTTTCGGATAACCTTCTTGTATGATAAGTGTCCTGATCTGGAAAAAGATTTGTTACTGCATCAAAATCCACCTTAGAAGGATCAACCACTGGATTACCCTGTGGATCCATGTAACATTCCAATTCAGCATTCCATCTTTTGGCTCTCCGAGCTTCTTTGAATGGAGCACTCAATTTACTGATCTCATATCTCGCACTATCTCTTTTCCACAGTCTATCTTGAAACGATTCATCACCAACTCCCAACATTTTCGAATTGTGACTTGATATTTGCACCTTGTAAGTCACCTGAATCACGAAACACACAAACGATCAGATCAAACTCTTATTAAACAACTAAATCAGACTAATATCTGATTGAGTGAGTCAACAAAAGTCAATAGTAACAACAATCGGGTGACAACAGATCGGGTAGGGATCCGTTCGGGTAACAATGCTATCCGATCGGGTGGGATTTTGTCCGATCGGGTGGGAGTGTGCCTTGGATAGTGTGGGGATTCGCTCGGGCGACAATATATTTGAATAGGGTGGTGATCCGATCGACCCACAATGTGTTTGAATAGGGTGACAACTCGCTCGGGTCACCCCTCGATGGATAGCACTGAAAATTCAATCTAACGAATCGGGTGGTACTCCGAATGACCTGCCACTCGATTGATGGCACTACACGACAAAAATTCTTTGTTGGCCGATCGGGTAGAAGGTTGACACTTTGACTTCAACGATGAACTATGCTTTTCAATATAAACTCACATGCAAACATTTATAATATGGCCACCATTCAACGAACCTGATAAACATTATCACATGCAATCTTGATTAATTCTATTAGAACATAGAACGTTCAATCAAATGCTGTCACTTTATCACATGAATTCAAATATAATGGCCAACATCTTTGATATCAAACATTTTCTTGATTGGACCTTTAATATGAATCTATCTTTTATAGTGCATCACATGACAACTGTTGTTTGTTATTTATGAGACTGAGAAATGTTAACAGCACAATTATGAGACTGCCACCTGATCGGAGTGGCACCCGATCGGGTTGACCTTTACATTAACGCACCATGTCCAACTTCTCGCTATTCTATACAATATTCAACACACACTCTATCTAGCTATTCGCACAGTGGCAGACGTACGAAATATGCACCAACAGATTCCCCCTCGGATGTCACTGGCGAATCGTCGTTAACAATCTGAGAACCTTGAGTCGTGTTTGAATATTCTGCACTCTTCAACTTTTCTGTAAATTCAATAAGGTATCTTGAAATCTTACAATCCAAATTCCCCCTCGATTGACGATTCGGGTTTGCTTTTGCCAAAATAAAGCACGAATTCCCCCTGGAATGAATCTTCAGGTCTTTTGCACAGTTTACAACTCTTCTCTGATTTGCTAAACTGCAACCTTCATGAATAATCACCAACTTGAAACTAATCAATGCAGCATCCTTTGTTTTAACTTTACCCGCATCCGAGTTCAGTTTTTGATATCAAAAGTAAGCACCATGATCTTCGCATTCGGGCTGCTCGATCTAAGAATGTACAAAACTCAACCGGCATATGATAGAAACTTCAAATACTCCAGTGGTTAACTTCAAATTCGTAATTCCCCCTGAGATCTGATATCCAGTTTACCGTGACCCATGTTAACGCACCGTAAGAATGATAGATCCGTGTAAACTGTATTCTCCAGAATCAGCAAATCTTCATCGGAAACCAAATCATCTGGCAATGTAATCCGATCTCCGAAGCATTCGTCCACAATCAGATTCATCTCCTCGGATAATCTAGATCTCAGAAGCTATCATCCACGATCACTCTCAGATCTCCGATGCTCGATCAGATATCAACATCTTGGATCATCTTGATCTTGGAAGTCTTCACTCATGATCAGATTCACATTCCCCCTGACATTCTGAAGTCGAAACTACCCGAATACTGTTGCAGTGTCACGAATTTCAAAAATGCCGGAATTTCAACATACGACATTGAAATTTTGATTCCCCCTCATTTTTTCAAATTATGACGCCTCTTATCACTGAATTCCCCCTCAAACTGAATTTAGTTTTCAATTCTCTTCTCCGAAAAACTTGACCAACCCAGAATATCACAATATTCGCCACAATTGTCAGTTTTTCGCCTTTGCGGATTTTTAGTTTTGGCCCATAAATAGTCATATACCTTGAAAAATAAACTTTCAGCACCAGTATCATGACTACCCCACTAATTTCCACAATCTGTGATCGCATCATCAAATATGTACACTGAGGCCCCCGACGGCATCCTCGAACAACCCAGCTTGGTCGATAAAAACCAGAAAAAATTGACAATCACCAAAATTTTTCTAGAGACTCTCCTCTTCGTTGCGATAAAAAAATGTCTGGTCGAATGTCAAGAATCTGGTCGAATGTCAAGAATCGGATGGTCACCCGATCGGATTGTCGTCCGATCGTAATGCAACTCGATTGAAGGACAAAGTAGTTGATATAATGAATCGGAGTGCCGCCCGATCGGATTGCCACCCGATTGAAAACATCTTAACTTTCAAACTCCCATAGTGACATGAATCAGAGTGTCACCCGATCGGATTGCCGCCCGATCGGGTTGTCATCTATGACAACCCGAACTCTCAAGGTTTGTGTGTTTCAGTCTTGTGATCCTGAGTTCTCATTATTCCTCTTTCGCGTTCTTTGTTTTGATAAATCTGTTAAATGCTCGTGGCTATGATAAACTTGTTAAATGTGAAACGTGTTTAAATATGATTGTGTGTGTAGTGGGCTAGTCTAGTGTCAAATGGTTAAGTTGGGCCACACATGTTTTGGGCCACACACACACACTTTAAACCTCCACATACTCCCTATTCACATCGGCCCACTCTTGTGTCAGGCCTGAATCGATTAAGCCCACCCTTCATGGGTTACGTATGCTTTTAGATAGGAGCACGTAATTCTGGTTTCAGAAAACCACAACAACCCTAGCGTTCTTTCTTCCCCTTCTCTTGGATCGACTGCATCCATTCTCATCGAAGTCCTCTCCCCTCTCGGAGCTTGTCTCTCTCATGGCTAGCAGCATTCACCTTTCGGTTAGTATGATTATGTTGATGTAAATCTTGATTGGTTACCTTCGGCTATATGCAAAGTGTTATTGTTTATGCATGATTAGGATTGTTGCTAGAAGATTCGTGGCCGACTAGAATAATTATATTATGTAGGAATGCATGAGAATGAAGTGTGATGAACTCATTGTAGTACGAACTAAATTGGTGTGATTGATTAATGCTTCTGATGCTAATTTATGTAAATCACTAAATAAGGGTCTGCACATATGTGTTCGATTATATTGCTAATTGTGTGATAGATGATTAATTATAAGAGTGCCTGATGTTCATGGGAGTCTTGATCGATATGATAACATGATTGCTCGATGATTGTGGTTAAGATCCGAATTAGTGATAGCATATGATTGTTGGTTGGACTGTTAATTCGTTCTAAGAATCATCATGATCATGTGATCCAAATAAATGGTTAGTTGTAACTTTGTTATGTAGTTAATGATAATTAGACATATGAATAATTGGATTATTAATGTTTTTGATGTGGATTAAATTGGGCCTCGATAATAGATTAATAACCATGTTAAGTGTTTGATATTAAATAGGATTATGTGGTAGGTTGTGAAATTGTTGGATCTGGTGAAATTAGATGGCATAACTGTTGCTCATCACGTGACAAAATTGATCATAATTAGTGGGGAGTTTTTTGAGAAACTTTGGGAAGGAATCAAACTAGTAAATCGTACACTACCTGGGCCACGCACACACGGATTGGACTGCACCATTTTTGTTGAATGTACATTGGGCTTTACATGTGAATTGGGTCTGTTATATATTGGACCATACCACCTAGTAGTCGCACACTAGGAGACGGCCGCACGACCCGCACACACTCCTTTTGTGGGCTGGTCACATTGGGCCGCACACTTGCGATGTGTGCCGGGCCGCGCTATAAATCACAACACTCAATTGGGCTTGAACCCAACTGGGCCGCACCCTACCTTGAATGCCGAAGCGGGCTGCCAAGTCGTTGATAGTCTTGTACACTTGTGATACAAAATGCTTGTGACCCGAATGTTTTCTATATGTGTTATATGTGGAAACTATTATGAAAGATGTTTTGTTTGAAATGATAACGGCTGCACCCATACTTCCGAGGGGAGTATGTGTGTTGGGCCGCACCCTGAGGGCCGCACACCACAATCAGTCGCACACTCTTGAGTGTGGATTAGCAGCCAATGTACTCGTACATTATTCAAGAGCCGTACACTCATAAAGGGCCATTTTCATTGGGCCGCACACTTAAACTGTATGTGTATGAACTTGTGATGTGAACTTGCGTTGAATGTTATGCCATACGTGCTATGAGATGATCAATCTGTGTTTACAACTCGTTAGAATATGTGTATTTTTTAGTATGAGTCTGATTTGTATGGTAATAGTAATAGGATTTGGTTGACCAACTGTAAACAAGAAATTAACCTTACCGAGCAAACCAAGGTGAGTTCACACTCTTAAGGCATGGGATTCCCGGTGGGTAGGGAATGGGATTAAGAAGCTAAGATGAAACCTGTATATTCACCACTAATAGACTACATTAAACCTGCGTATTCTCGGATTGGGAAGAATACGTACCTCCATCCTCGAATTGGGAAGGACGACTACATTTAACCTGTGTATTCTCGGATGGGTAGAATACGTACCTCCGTCCTCGGTTGGGAAGGACGCCAATATATATATAACTAATCTAGTGGTTTACAACATGGGGTAGCCCCCACTGGTTATGGTTTGGGAAACAGGGAACTGATTCACTACTGGTTTTCGAATGAACTTATGATTATTGAAACAACTTTAAACTAGACAACCAACTGTGAACTCGCTCAACTTTGTTGTTGATTCGTTGTTACATGCCTTGCAGGCCTTTAGGTGCATAATGTTGGAACTTGCTGTCTAGGAGACTGGAGTGATCATGGGTCGAGTTACGTGGAATCGCAATACAAGACTACTGGTTTTTCACATGTGGTTTATAAACACTCAACGAATGAATTATGCTTCCGCTGTATACTGTGAATTATTTGTAACGTGCCACACTTAATGTTAATAAATGAAAGTTTTATTTAAATATACCTATGAGTTCAATGTGATTGGTGGCTAGATCCTGGTCAGTCATGCCTCCTGCGGTGATACTCCGCTTAGGGATTTTGGGGGTGTGACAGATTGGTAACAGAGCCATTGGTTATAGTGAACTTGGTTTTAAAAAGGGGAAAACGTTTTTGTAAAACCAGACTATAACCGAACAGTTCTGAAAAGGTGAATACGACCATGACACTCAGCTCCAGATTGCAAGGTTCGTCTCTCGTATATTCATAGTACTGCATAACTAGTGAACACTTACATATGATATTGCATGTGATTGCACGTTTAGCACAACAGTAAGAATTCATGTATTACTTGCATGTGTTATGTGACTGTTAGGGTGGTATTTCCCTAAACATTCATGACTTACGCTTTGTGATGCTCTTTGTTTGCTACTCGAGGTTGAGGAACCATTTGACATAAGTTAAGAGGAGCTGAGATGAGCATGGAAATCACAATAATATTGTGGGTGCACACATAATAATAATGTAGGGTGCATGCGAGTCCCAGTGAGGCTTAACAAATGAAAAAGGGGTTCCGTTCCGTTATATGATCGATGTGAAACATAACAAACCTATAGGGGTCATAGCAGTGATTGTCCCCTACTCGAACGTGAACTTTTCATTCCTCTATGGATCCTTTCGAGTCACGATGCTATCGAGTATTACCTTAACACCCATCTGAACACTTAGCGAACCGTGTAGAATGTTAGGTGCTTATACGAACGTCCCTGAGTTGGATGTCGCAGCGTCGAATGATTGCTCGATACCTTTCCCACTCCTCTTCATTTCCTGGAACCCATGTATTGACGTCTTAGATCCCGAAGTGTGATCACTTCTGCAACACTCCCGCAACACACGGTGTATTACTCAAACAACTTGCAACATCGATAGACAGGAGGTTGAGCGTAGTACTTTACCGACCCCAGTATTTTGACGACCCTGATTACCGGCAACGAGTACCAGCGAATTGACTTCAAGCGAATCCTTAACCATTGTCAGCGACTTATGGGAGTCAACTCTTACGAATCAATCAGGGCATAAGCAATGACAATCGACTATAACGTGGAAGGTGTAACTGCCAGCACAGTGAGTAGCACTCTAGGACGTGGCTCAGAATGTGAAGAGATGGGCCTTGATGGTGAAGAATCGTAGGGCTTCATTTCGAGCAACGACCTTGGGAGCAGCAGTCACAGCGACAACAAGGTATTCGTAACCCTAGCCTACAGTATGGAAATAAAGGTGCCTACAACATGGATTGGCCGTGGTTAAGTTAAGTAGACAACGACCAAAGGAACAACGACAGTACTTGAAATCCTTTTAATGAAAAAAGCAACACTGGAAATGATGCTCATGGAGGGGCATTTAGGATTGGCATGGGCGATGCTAGGATGGTAATAACATGGTGGCATACACATGCTTGGTAACGAATCACTTCGTCTCTGTTCTCTATAACCCTGATGCTTCTTGAAACCCAACCTGTTGTGGAATCGGCTGAGGGCAAGACAATGGAAACCTTATATGATCGTTGGGATGCAAACTCGACCCTGTGGGACAAGTGTTCGACATCGACCTTTCTTCTGTTGTTCTCGATAGATGTACCCTGTGAGGGGAAGATTCTACGTATCCCCCTCCTTAGTGGGGGATTGTTATCTGTTCTAATGCGTCAGAGTGGCGCAACGGATTGTGTTAATTCAACAACAACTCGTTACTGATGCCAAGATTAAGGAAAAGAGGATCGAGGATCCACCAACTGCCCGTGATTTCTCTCGATGTCTTACTCGTAGAAGTTACCGATCAACTTCCACAATTATAGAGAAGAATCTCAGTTAATCTCGCGCCAGATGCAGCCCTGATTACTCGTACTTCTTACCGTTCTACAAACCGGAGGGTTGCAAGAATTGTCTAATCAACTACAGGAACTTTCCAACAGGAGTTTTGTCAGACCTAGCTTTTCGCTTTGGGGAGCCCCAGTTATACCCATGAAGATAAGCCTTTTCGTATGAATACTGACTATCGAGAACTCGACAAGGTGACAGTCAAGAACCGTTTGCCTCGACCACGTATTGACAACCCGTCGACCAGTTGCGAGGAACAAGCTTCCATTCGGGGATTGGCTAGCGAACGAACTATCATCAGATGGAAGTCCAAGAGGAGAATGCTCTTAGAACAGCATGTTGAACGCAATGCAGCCATTTTTACTTTGTACACCATGATCATTGAGTTGATCAACACACTAGCAGCCTCAGGGATCACATGAATCGACCGTATTTGTTGACAACGTTCCGAACCATGACAAGGAGAAAGGAACACTATGGGTGGCATATGTATCCTACCTTAGCGCTTCTGTGGGAGGAGCCATTACGTGCGAAGTCTTGTTAAATGTCACATCAATGGATTCGAGAGATGCATTTTGATCATGTAACCAACGGAGTGGGAATACACGCGGATCTCGCTGAGATGCATCTTGTTAGAAACTGATCGACACCAAAGATTCCTTCGGGGATGCAGCAATTCCTTGGTTTCGTTAGATACTATCTCAGCTTACCCACGGGATTTTCGAAGGTCGCACAGCTTAAATCCCCTTAGAACAGTAGGGTGCTGTGTTCGTGAAAGACGAAACAGGAGGACGTCTTTTCAGCTTCCGAATTCCAACTCTGCAATGCACGGAGCATCGTCTTTACCCGAGGGTGCGGGTGATTTAGTGGTATTCCATGATGGTCCGAATCTGAGTCCCAGTTACACATCGATGCAACACGAGAGAGTGATGGCTTACGCGATGCAGTTACAAAGAGGAAGTGCACGACACACATCTGGCGGTGAAAACCGTGGCTTTGGATTTTAGATGGAGGTGTTACTTGGACGGTACCAGATGCGTTACTTAAACCGATCACAAGGGCCTCCCGTGTACCTCGGCATCGACATAGCTAAATCAGTTAATGGCAGCACTGGAGGGAACTTTAGGATGATTTCGACTATGAAACTTGAATGTGCACGGGCTTTGCAGCTCACTATCGACTCTAACTTACCTGACTAGACTGGCTCTGTCCCAAACTGGAGAACTGAAGGAAGAGGATTTTCAAGTTGAACCCATGCGGGGCATGGAGAAGCAACCTTTGAACGAATGTGGGTCTCATTATACAGCAACTGTAGGGAATTCGTGTTGAGCAAAACACACCGGATTCGATATTCTAGTCGTCTGGGTTTTGATGAGAGGCATTAGGATTTATACACCATGTACTGGTAATCGGGCATGAAGGCCCACCTAGCTAGGTATGGGAATGATGTTTGACTTGTGGGAAAGTCAAGGTGAAGTGTTAGCAACCTGAAACACCTATATGGAAAGTGAAAACAGACTACCATGGAATTGGTCGCTAGTCTACTTACAACTCGAAACGATAACAATATCACCTGGATGATCGTTGATTGTCTCACGTAACCAGCACACTTTCTAGCCGTCAAGGAAACAGATAGGTTTTCTTCACTTGCAGTCATCTACCTGAAAGAAGTGGTTGCTAGGCACGGGGTGCCAACCTCCATTATCTCTTATCGCGACCCACGATTTGCATCTGATTTGTGGCAAGCGAAGCACAAATCCTTTGGCTCACGTCTAGACATGAGCACAGCATATCATCCACAGACGGATGGGCAGACTGAACGCACCATCCAAACTCTTGAAGACATGCTTCGAGCACGTGAAATCGACTTTGGCAACGGCTGGGAAAGATACCTCCCTTTAGTGGAGTTTTCGTATAACAACAGTTACCACACCAACATTCAGACTGCTCCGTTCGAGGCATTGCACGGACGGAAGTGCCAATCACCTCTTGGTTGGGCAGAAGTTGGAAACAGCCAAATCACTAGCCCAAAACTCGTCGTAGACACAGTAGAGAAGATTGCTCAGATGCGACAATGAATGGCGGCAGCTTGTACCGTCAGAAAAGCTACGCTGCTAAGTGCAGGAGAACACTCGAGTTCCAGGTTGGGGATCAAGTACTACTTAAAGTATCACCTTGGGAAGGTGTAGTTCGTTTTGGTATACGAGACAAAACTCAAACCGCGATATGATGAACCTTTCGAAATCACGGGGAGAATTGGCAAGGCGGCCTACAGATTGAATCTACCCGAAGAACTCAGTGGAGTTCACAACGTATTCCATGGGTCGAATCTGAAGAAGTGTCTGTCAGATGAAACCCTCATAGTTCCTTTCAAGGAGCTCACCATCGACGATCAGTTGCGATTTGTCGAAGAAATAGTGGAAATCTTGGACCGGGAGGTCAAGATTCTCAAACGCACCAGGATACCTATTGTTCGAGTTTGTTGGAACTCCCGCCGTGGCCCAGAGTCTACCTGGGAACGAGAAGGCCAAATGAAACACAAATATCCCCAGTTGTTCGAGAACAATGAAACCACTACTGAGGCTGAAGCTACTGTGGAATTTCGGGACGAAATTCCAAACCAACGGGGGAATGATGTGACACCCCAAGAAAACCAGGAAACCATGCAACCTAACTAGCTTCCTCAGTAACTACGTGCTAAATTTCGGGATGAAATTTCTTTCAAGTTGGGGATGATGTGACAACCTGAACTCTCAAGGTTTGTGTCTTTCAGTCTTGTGATCCTGATTTCTCATTATTCCTCTTTCGCGTTCTTTGTTTTGATAAATCTGTTAAATGCTCGTGGCTATGATAAACTTGTTAAATGTGAAACGTGTTTAAATATGATTATGTGTGTAGTGGGCTAGTCTAGTGTCAAATGGTTAAGTTGGGCCGCACATGTTTTGGGCCACACAAACACACACTTTAAACCTCCACAAACTCCCTATTCACATCGGCCCACTCTTGTGTCAGGCCCGAATCGATTGAGCCCAACCTTCATGGGTTACATATGCTTTTAGATAGGAGCACGTAATTCAGGTTTTGGAAAACCACAACAACCCTAGCGTTCTTTCTTCCCCTTCTCTTGGATCGACTGCATCCATTCTCATCGAAGTCCTCTCCCCTCTCGGAGCTTGTCTCTCTCATGGCTAGCAGCATTCACCTTTCGGTTAGTATGATTATGTTGATGTAAATCTTGATTGGTTACCTTCGGCTATGTGCAAAGTGTTATTATTTATGCATGATTAGGATTGCTTCTAGAAGATTCGTGGCCGACTAGGATAATTATATTATGTAGGAATGCATGAGAATGAAGTGTGATGAACTCATTGTAGTACGAACTAAATTGGTGTGATTGATTAATGCTTCTGAAGCTAATTTATGTAAATCACTAAATATGGGTCTGCACATATGTGTTCGATTATATAGCTAATTGTGTGATAGATGTTTAATTATAAGAGTGCCTGATGTTCATGGGAGTCTTGATCGATTTGATAACATGATTACTCGATGATTGTGGTTAAGATCCGAATTAGTGATAGCATATGATTGTTGGTTGGACTGTTAATTCGTTCTAAGAATCATCATGATCATGTGATCCAAATAAATGGTTAGTTGTAACTTTGTTATGTAGTTAATGATAATTAGAGATATGAATAATTGGATTGTTAATGTTTTTGATGTGGATTAAATTGGGCCTCGATAATAGATTGATAACCATGTTAAGTGTTTGATATTAAATAGGATTATGTGGTAGGTTGTGAAATTGTTGGATCTGGTGAAATTAGATGGCATAACTGTTGCTCATCACGTGACCAAATTGATCATAATTAGTGAGGAGTATTTTGAGAAACTTTGGGAAGGAATCAAATGAGTAAATCGTACACTACCTGGGCCTCGCACACACGGATTGGACTGCACCGTTTTTGTTGAATGTACATTGGGCTTTACATGTGAATTGGGTCTGATATGTATTGGACCATACCACCTAGTAGTCGCACACTAGGAAATGGCCGCATGACCCGCACACTTTCGATGTGTGCCGGGCCACGCTATAAATCACAACACTCAGTTGGGCCTGAACCCAACTGGGCCGCACCCTACCATGAATGCCGAAGCGGGCTGCCAAGTCGTTGATAGTCTTGTACACTTGTGATACAAAATGCTTGTGACCCGAATGTTTTCTATATGTTTTATGTGGGGAAAATATTATGAAAGATGTTTTGTTTGAAATAATAACGGCTGCACCCATACTTCCGAGGGGACTATGTGTGTTGGGCCGCACCAGGAGGGCTGCACACCACAATCAGTCGCACACTCTTGAGTTTGGAGTAGCAGCCAATGTACTCGTACATTATTCAAGAGCCGTACACTCATAACGGGCCATTTTCGTTGGGCCGCACACTTAAACTGTATGTGTATGAACTTGTGATGTGAACTTGTGTTGAATGTTATGCCATACGTGCTATGAGATGGTCAATCTGTGTTTACAACTCGTTAGAATATGTGTATTTTTTAGTATGAGTCTGATTTGTATGGTAACCGTCATAGGATTTGGTTGACCAACTGTAAACAAGAAATTAACCTTACCGAGCAAACCAAGGTGAGTTCACACTCTTAAGGTATGGGATTCCCGGTGGGTTGGGAATGGGATTAAGAAGCTAAGATGAAACCTGTATATTCACCACTAATAGACTACATTAAACCTGCGTATTCTCGGATTGGGAAGAATACGTACATCCGTCCTCAGATTGGGAAGGACGACTACATTTAACCTGCTTATTCTCGGATGGGTAGAATACGTACCTCCGTCCTCGGTTGGGAAGGACGCCAATATATATATAACTAGTCTAGTGGTTTACAACATGGGGTAGCCCCCACTGGTTATGGTTTGGGAAACAGGGAACTGATTCACTACTAGTTTTCGAATGAACTTATGATTATTGAAACAACTTTAAACTGGACAACCAACTATGAACTCGCTCAACTTTGTTGTTGATTCATTGTTACATGCCTTGCAGGCCTTTAGGTGCATAATGTTGGAACTTGCTGTCTAGGAGGCTGGAGTGGTCATGGGTCGAGTTACGTGGAATCGCAATACAAGCCTACTGGTTGTTCACATGTGGTTTATAAACACTCAACGAATGAATTATGCTTCCGCTGTATACTATGAATTATTTGTAACGTGCCACACTTAATGTTAATAAATGAAAGTTTTATTTAAATATACCTATGAGTTCAATGTGATTGGTGGCTAAATCCTGGTCAGTCATGCCTCCTGCGGTGATACTCCGCTTGTGGATTTTGGGGGTCTGACATCATCGTATTGAAAGCATCTTCAATAATCCTTCAAACAAGATAGTGATATGGATCAGATGGTCATCCGATCGGATTGCCATCCGATTGGAAATCTTCTAACATCTCAAGAACACTCCAAATCACGTTTTTTCGATCCAGAATCTTTATTACTGTGAAGTTGAGGATGAAACTTCACAGGATTGTTCGCGATCCAATTCCGAACAGATTGATGTCTTCAATTCCAAAATCCATCCGTGAATTGACCGTTATTTTGATGATTTTCTCTGTTTAACGTCAAAATTCCCGTTTAACCCATAATTGATGAGCTTTGGGTGATTTAACCGACTATTAGATAGATTAAATCGGTACCGTAGCACTGATACCACTGCTGATTCTAGGATCTGGTGAGTTCGACGGAGCTTCGGTCCCGAAACGACGTGTTCGGTGCGTTTATTAACGACAAAAACGAAAAGAAACGAGTAGAAGATAGATACGGCACCGAGCAGTCACTTATAATCTGGTCTCTATTGATTATTCAACGTTTACAGCACCGCGAGACCAGTTGGACAGCATTTCCCTTCTGAGAACCAAAAGCTTATCCAAATGGAACCCCAAAGCTCCTATTTATAGACAACACACACTAGTGGTCACTCGATCGGAGTGCCACCCGATCGGACTGCCACCCGATCGGAGTGCCACCCGATCGGACTACCACCCGATCGGAGTGCCGCCCGATCGGAGTGCCACTCGATCGGAGTGCCACCCGATCGGACTACCACCCAATCGGAGTGCCACCCGATCGGGTTGACCTTTACATTAACGCACCGTGTCCAACTTCTCGCTGTTCTATACAATATTCAACACACGCTCTATCTAGCTATTCGCACAGTGGCAGACGTACGAAATATGCACCAACATGGAGAAATGTTATTTTAAGACTTGGGGATTTCGGGACGTGTGGTCGGGGATCAAAGCGCATCAAAGAACGAAAATCGGGCGACGATGCTGAAAGTGAAGTCGCCGACGTCTAGGCCGAGGCTCTGATCTACGCCTTAAACTGCTATCTATGAACCTCGGCGATGCCGATAAGCCTGTTTTTGCATTTTCTTCGATCCCAGACCCCGTAAACCCAATCCTAAGTCTCGTTAGACCACCCCCCCTCAATATGCACCCTAACCTTAAAAGATAGTTATGTAAGGTACAAGTGACTATTGGACTCGAATTTAAGCTCCCAAAACGTAGCTCAAACTTACCAAAGAGTGTTTATGAGGTGTGGGTAAGAGTGGAGCATGTGTGCAAATAGGTGTGGGAATGAAATAAGTATTGTTAGGGATGGATTTTCACAGCATATGGATCACGGATCCTCAAGTGCAGCAAGGATCACGGATCCTCAGTTCAGTTTGAATTAAGGATCCTCAGAAGATGTTGAAGGACTAAGGATCCAGAATCCTCATTATTATCCTAATACTAACAATTGTTTCCATCATATTTGAACTTGTTTTGCTTGAGTATTCTAGTAGGACTTGGTCTAACCGAGATTCTAGGGGAATATGCTCCATGATTCTGCACGTGCATGAGCTCTTCGACCGTTATGGTCATCGTGGGGAACTTGCACCTTTTTTGGATTGTTAGTTAGTTAGCTAGTTTCTATTTTTAAAAGGGGATAACAAGCTTGATTAGATAAGTTTTTAGCAACACACACTACTCTTGAGAACTCTCTACAAGTTATTGGCGATTATACACTTTTTGCACACTAGTGATCCTTGTACCAAGCTTGATATCATCCCGATTTGTAAACCTTATTTGTTTAATATAGTTGGTGATCGGTAGTTTCCATCACCCGATGTTTTTTGTGCCGGAGATCATACATTGATCAAGGGATTTTCCTCGTATAAATCCTTGTGTTCGACATTCATTTTATTCATTCATTGTTTATACATTTGATCATTCAACCAAGCATCACACCTCACAAAATCGGATTTGGTTGCATTATCCTTGTATAAATTTTGACCAAAATAGTTTGGCGCCCACCGTGGGGCAATTGGTGCTTCAATTCTGAAAAATTTTATTCATTTCGGTTCATTACCTTCAACCACATGGCTTCTCAAGTGAAGAACACTTCAAGCTCCATGTCGGCGATCACGTCTTCATAGGGCATTCCACCTTTGCCTCCTGTTTCTTCTGGATCCCAGAAGAATGCTGAGAATGCTGCGAAGAAACAAACCCCCGTTTTCTCAAAATCAACAACCGTTGTTTCTTCTAGTCCTACTAAAAATGATCTTTATTCTTTGATTTTTCAGATGAAGGATTATATGCAACAGCAGGACAGAACTAATGACAGGATCCTTCGAGAGATTAACGAAATCAAGAAATTGAAGAGATCAGCGGAGGATCACTCTCCATTGCTGCCTAGATCACTGAATTTCGACACTCCAGCCACAACCGGCACTCTACAGCATCAGGTGTCCAGTAACAGGGTGGATCATTGAGTATGCGTTATGGATCATTGACAATGACTCAGGCTCAAGGATCCTACTTTCAGCCTTCAGGATCCTCTCTTCAGCCTCAAGGATCCTCCTTCCAGCATCAAGGATCCTTCACTAGTTCAGGAGGATACATGGGGACGCAGACAGTTCTGGGATCCTACTCTCAGTATCCAGGATCCTCATCTCAGGTTCTAGGATCCTCATCTCAGGGTCAAGGATCCTCATCTCAGGCTCATGGATCCATGGATTATCCTCCAAGACCCCCAGCTTCGGTATATCAAGGATCCAACATCTTTCAGGATCAATGATCCTTAAGAAGTGCAGAACCCAGAAGTTCAGCGATTCACTTGGGAGACTTCATACCTATGAAAACTATCGCTTCATCTGGTCCCTCAATTATACCAGAATCTTGCCAATATGGATTCACATCAGGAATTCCAACCCTGAATCCTTCAGGAGGTAACACTTTAAATACTTCTTATAATGCTAACCATGGCTTTGTACAAGATACAGGAATCAACCAAGCTATGGCTAGGGAATTGCAGAAACTCAAGGATATGATATCCAGCGTTCCAGGAGTGATTAAGCCCATTCCTGAAATTCCAGATGGAAGTCACAAGATATCTCGCTTTGCACCACCTATTTGTGATGCAAAGATACCAAAAAGGTTTCAGACACCAAACATGAAGTTGTATGATAGCTCAACTGATCCAGAAGAGCATGTAGCCCAGTACAAAATGGAGATCAATCCCATTCCTCAGAGGTTAAACGAAGCATGTCTATGCAAGGGTTTCGGATCCACACTGACAGGATCAGCTCTTAAATGGCCGCTAAGTCTTCCCCCTTACTCTATTACTTCATTTGCTATTCTAGTTAATTTGTTTAATAGCCAATTTTCATGCAATAGGAGATTTGAACGATTAACTAGTGATCTATATAGGGTAACACAAGGTCAAAATGAATCACTTAGAGATTATATCACTAAATTCAGTAGAGAATCCTTAGAGATTCCTAATTTGGATATTGCTACGGTTGTAGAAGCTTTCAAAATGGGTTTACTTAAGGATTCACAATTCTATGATGATCTTGTCATGACCCCTTGCAGGAATCTTGATGAAGTAAGAACCAGGGCCCTTAGATTCATCCGTCTAGAGGATGATAAAAGGATCCAAGAAAGACTGGCAGGATCCTCGAAGCAGGAAAAGCAAGGATCCTACTTCAGGAACAACAAGTCCAATTCATATAACAAGTCTGATAATCAAAATGTGCATGGAGTGGAGCAAGAAGAGGATGACGAAGATTATCCACCCATTTCTGAATATTGCTTTGCTGTTGATAATAATGAACTAATCCTTACAATGCAGAATCTAGGTGAAAAAGCAAGATGGCCCAGAAAGAATGATAAGCCAACTGCTGCAAAAGATAAATCCAAATGGTGTGCCTATCATGAAGATTTCGGTCATCTTACTGATGAATGCATAGCACTCAGGAAAGAAATTGGTTACTTATTAAGCAAAGGGCATTTAAAGGAGCTATTTGGAAGGAAAAAGTCAAGGATCCAGGATCCTGAAAAGATTCCAGAAAGAGCTCCTGCTCCCCCAGCAGATGCACAAATTATCAATTTCATATCTGGTGGATCAGACATATGTGGCACTTCCTTTTCAGCAGCCAAGAGACATGCCAAAGAGACAAAGATGGATAATGGGGATAGATCCATTCGAACCTTGATCCTTACACAGGAGAAAGTTATATTCTTTGAGGAGGATGATCGTATGGATATTCAGGATCCTCATCATGATGGTCTTGTTATTACATTGTTTATATCTAATCATTTTGTTCGTGGGATTCTGATAGATGGAGGAAGCTCAGTGAACATCATTCAACTTGATGTCCTCAAGAAAATGAACATCCCTGAATCAGATATTATCCCAAGATCATCAGTTCTTGTGGGATTCAGTGGGGAAACCAAGAACACAGTGGGGGACATTAAACTTCCCATTTACATAGAGGGAGTTAATTCTTTTCAAAAATTTTGTGTTATAGATTGCTTATCCTGTTGCAATGTTATCCTTGGCAGGCCATGGATACATGACATGAAAGCAGTTCCATCTACATACCATTAATATGTGAAACTCCCTACTCCATGGGGTGTGGTGAAGGTTGAAAGTGACCAACAAGAAGCCAAAAATTGTTATACTTCATCGATGAAGCCGGCCTCAAGACCAAGGGAGCAATACCAATTAAAGTATCCTCCAAGATATGTCCGGGAGGCAAGAGAACAAGATGTGAAAGATATCCTGATGGATCCTCAAGATCCTGAATCCAAAGTTTTCATAGGATCCGGGATCCTCGACTATGTTGAATAGGATCTAGTATCCTTCCTCAAGAGGAGAAAAACTACCTTTTCCTGGAAGCATGAGGACATGACTGGTATTTCTAAAGATATTATCACTCATAAACTTGGCATTGACAGGTCTTTCAAACCCATACATCAAAAGAGGAGAAAGTTTGCACCTGAAAGGAATGCCATCATCCAGGAGGAGGTAGATAAACTGTTCAGAGCAAGTGATATTCACCAAATTATACATACTTTATTCCCCCATTTTATGCGTTTTTGGCCGTAATACCGTGAATCGGATACTTAATCAGGTATACTTTTGTTTACAGGCCTAAAACAGCATGCCAAACAAGATGATGATGAAAACAAGGACTTTCCGAGCAAAATGACAAAGCTGCGAACTTTCTGTGAAGAATTCTAAACTGGGCAATTGGCACGGCCGCGCAATGAATGGCACGACCGTGCAGATCCGGCAACTAGGCTCTTCTCAGTGATGCACAGCCAGTGCGATCCAACGTGCAAGCCTTATCGGCAATGCACGACCCTGCGACTGAACGAACGACCGTGCGGATCCGATGACAAGCACCAACCCGGAGATGCACCACCAGTGCAGCTGCACATGCCACCCTATCCCGGATATGAACGATCGTGCCGCCAATGGAACGGTCGTGCGACTGCGAAGACCGGTCAAGATCTGATGATGTCACACGGTATGGTGAACAGTGATTTAAAAGTGAATGGTCGTGCACTTTATTGGCACGACCGTGCGATCGCAAAATGTTATAAAAACAGACAGCAGCATTCTGTTCGGAACTCTAGAATTTTTGGGAGCTTCACAGGCGATTTTCAGGCTCCAGAGGCACTAGCTTTCACCCGGATTCAAGCCACATTGTGCCGTTTAGCTCCGTTATCATCTGGATTCTTAATCTAGTGCTTGTTTATGGTTTGATTCTCTAATCTTTTCATAATTTTGTTAATGTTTCAAGCATTTAGATTGATGTTTTATGTATTATTGTAAGCCTTTGGGCAAAAACACTAGAATCCCTTGCTTAATTATAACCTCTAGTATGTTAATTATGTTTGTAATGACACTTTAAAGCATTTTCTATGTTAATCTTTGATGATTAGTTTGCAACCTTGTTTATTAATGTTGATTTCTTGATTATAGTTAATTATCTTAGATGATTAGTATATGGTTAGTTGAGTTATTTGAAAGAAGATGCTTAATTAATCATGTATTAGTAGACTTTAAACTTGGTTAACTAGTTTAGCTTGGTTAAAAATGTGTGCACTATGATACTAGAAATGGTTAGTGGTTTAATAAGAAGTAATTATTGTTAATCAAGAAAGCTTTCCTTCACGTAAGGACCTTAACGGGTTAAATGGTGTTGTTATGAATTCTTGCCATGAATTGTTAGCTTAGTTAGTAGTTTAGGCCAAAATTGCTATCTTGGTGAATTTATGTGCAAGATTTGTTAAATAAACTCGGTTGTGATTTAATCTAGTTTATGCTTGTCTTGGTGGTTGCATTGTGTTTATCGGTATCACTTTCCTTGATTAAATGAGGTTAGAAAACTCTTAACGGATGACTAACTTATCTTTAGGGGATTATCATAGACATTTATCAATTGCACGTTAAAGAACAATTTTAGGTGGTTAAAGTGTGTTTATCGTTTTAGCTTTCCGAATGATTGTCATGTTAGGATTCCCGAAAGGGATACTAATTGTCTTGAAAATGAAGAATTGATCAAATGTTTTAAGTGGCAAAACCGACTTAGTTCATATGCTTGGGTTGTGTATAAAGCAAGGCTATATATCTATTTTCTTATTTGGAGTCTACTATGTTTTTATTTATATTTGTTTATGCTTATTTTAGTTTTTAGAAAATCACACAACTTATCTTTCTACCGGTAATTTAATGACAAAGGTTTAGTATTATTCCTCCGTCCACTTCCTTGGATCGACACTTGGTTCTTACCGATACTTTACTACATATATGATGGGGGTACACTTGCTCCTTTCGTGTGTGTTTTGATGTTGAAGTATAAATCACTTTTATAAATTTAAAACCAAATCGTGTGTAAATTCATTATAAAAATATGTATATACACGCACACGTCAAGTTTTTGGCGCCGTTGCCGGGGACCTACCGGAGGCCACCATGGAGCCAATTTCACCGCCAAGAAGGTGCTTGATTCTGGGTTTTATTGGCTAACTATATTTCGTGATGCGCAGAGTTGGGTCAGGGCGTGCGATGCCTACCAGAGGGCAACAAATATATCGGCACATGATGAAATGCCTAGAACTAGATTCAAGTTTGTGAAGTCTTCGACATTTGGGGGATAGACTTCATGGGACCATTTCCCCCCTCACGAGGAAATAAATACATCCTGGTCGCGGTTGATTATGTATCAAAGTGGGCGGAGGCACAAGCCTTACCCACCAGTGATGCCAGGGTGGTCGTGAGATTTTTGAAAAGTTTGTTCGCCCGGTTTGGGGCACCAAAGGCGCTTATCAGTGACAGAGGGACTCACATCTGCAATACATAACTTGAGAAAGCTTTGTCCCGCTATGGTGTGCATCACCGTTTATCCACGCCCTATCATCCACAAACGAGCTGGCAGGTGGGGGTCACAAACCGGGGGCTAAAACAAATCCTTGAGCGGTCAGTAGGTGCAAACCGCAAGGATTGGTCGGACAAACTAGACGAGGCGTTGTGGGCTTTCCGTACGGCTTACAAGACCCCTATTGGGACTACTCCCTTTAGGCTTATTTACGGAAAAGCGTGTCATTTACCTGTGGAATTGGAGCATAAAGCGATGTGGGCTCTAAAAACCGCAAATCTGGACTTAAAACCCGGAGGTGAAGCCCGGTTTCTTCAGATTCATGAATTGGAGGAGCTACGACAACACACTTATGAGAGCTCTATGTTATACAAAGAGCGCACCAAAAGATTGCATGATAAATGCTTGAAGGACCATAAACAAATCCAAGCGGGCGATCTTGTTCTTCTCTACAACTCGAGGTTGCGTTTATTTCCGAGAAAATTACATTCACGTTGGACAGGACCATACACGGTAAAAGCAGTATTTCCATATGGGACTGTTGCAATATAGAACGCGGACGGCGTTATTTTCAAGGTAAATGGTCATCGTTTGAAGCTTTACGTTGCCGGGCCGATCGAGTCGACGGTGGAGGTTATCGAGCTCCACGTCCCGCACACATCATAAGTGTGGGGGGGAGAGTCTACGCTACTGACTCGAGGAAAAAAATGTAGCAGGAGCCTCTTTGGCGCTTTAGGGGTAAAATTGTCCATTTTTGTGTTTTTGTCGTTTTTACATAATTTAGGTGTGTTTTGTAGATTTCGTAAGTTTGTACAGTTTTTAAACATGCCGAGCGTAGGGTCTATGTGGGAATAATGTTAGAACAGTTTGCGTGTTGTAAAAATAGCAAAAAAAGGTCGAATCGGCTGCTGAAACTGCATTCTGCAGAAAACAGACAAGTCTGCAGATCTGGCACGACCGTGCCACAGACCGCACGCCCGTGCGATTGCGGGACAGCCGACACCTCGAGTCGCACCCCTAGTGCAGTTCCAAGATCAGCGTGCCAGGTTTGGTCAAAGTCGGTGACGCACAACCGTGCGTCATCCGCACGACCGTGCGAGAGGCCAGGGGCAATTTGGTCATTTGTGCAGTATAAAAACCCCTATCTGCTGCCCCCATTCTCATTCGCGAAAACCCTACTGCACCAGCCGTTCCAGACCGATCTTTCACCAAATCGCACCATTTTTTCGCACGGTTTCTTAGATCCTTTCGCACAGTATGTTTTTCCACTTCAGTTTTAAGTTTCATCCTTGTTCTAGGGTAGATTTGTTCGATTTCTTCAAGGATTTTTAGGGTTCCCTTCATAAACACAAGCGAAACCCTAACCCTTGTAAGATTGTTGCGTTTTGTGAGCATCCGGTCGGATTTCCAACCCCTGTTTGCCAAAAATTTGATTATTTTCGGAAAAATCAGGCTGTTTAGAGTCAGGGGTTCGGATTCTACAGAAAACGGATTCACACGGTCGTTCCACTGTTGGAACGGTCGTTCAGTTCCGGCTGTTCTCGATGATTTACTGTGGTCTCGGTGATGCACGGTGGTGGCATTGACTGCACGCCGTGCAGTTACGACATAAGCCGACCACCGTTGCTGATTCTCGGATACGCACGACTGTGCGGCTGTTCGCACGTCCGTGCCAATCGCCCAGATCAGCGAGACAGTACCTTCATAACTGTGTGTTCGGCTGTTTTTGTTTGAAATTTTTTCTGCTCCTATTGTTCTAACGATATTCCTCATACACATGGATCATCCGTTCCTCCAATTCAACGAAGACGACGAGCGGGAAAGTCTTTGCATTCCGAAAGTTCACGCATTGTGGCAAAGGCGGGGCCAGTTTAGCATCCCTAGAAGATTAGACTCGGATGTAATGACCGAATTAAATCAACGCGGCCGTCTCGAAAACATGTTAACAATTCCGCTTGGACGTTTGGTCGCCATTGACCGCCCGATCTATCGAGAGCTTACGCTTGAATTCTTCGCTACCTACTCGTACGACAAGCCAAGAGCGCATAAAGTTCCAAACTTCCGCTACAAGAATAGGATAAATTTCAGATTAGGCGGTCATTGGCATAGTTGGACAGTGGGAAGGTTGGGTCGAAGACTAGGAATCTACACCAATGAGGATATGGATTCTGAGTTCTTTACAGATCAGTTCACCTTCCCCAGTGAACAAGAGAGGGGCGAGTTTTGGGCGCGAATTGCAGTTGGAGACCCATATGATCCTCGGATGTCAAAGGATTCAAGGTTACGAGACCCTTTGCATAGAGTCATGCATCACATCTTCAGCCATACCATAGCTGGGCGCATGGACAGTTTAGGAAACTGTCCAACACCGGATCTTATATTTCTTTATGCGCTAGCGGAGGTGGTACACATAAACCTCGTCGCGCGGATGGCGGAGTACTTTATGCATAGTTCGGGTAGAACCAACAGCAGTCAAATACATGGTGGTCAGTATGTGACCGAAATCGCTTACAACATAGGTATAATGACTGATGAGGTGGTTCAGGGTCTTACGTTGGTGACCGAGGGTGTGTATGTTGACATCCGCTCCTTAAAAGCAATGGGGCTTATTGCAGAGACAGATCATGGGGATAGGTTGAAGGGATTGGACAACAAGGTTTGGGACCCGTTGCCTCCACTCCCAGGAGAGGATGATGATGAGGAGATGGAAGAGCAGCACGAGCAGCGTCAGGAGCCACCACACACACCACCACAGCAGCACCACTCACCGCAGTATCAGCACTAGCCCCCCGACATCCCTTCGTATCCGGAGTTCTATGGCCAGTTCCAGCAGATGCAGGTCAGTCAGGAGCAGCAGCGGATTAATATAGAACAGCTGCGAGTTGGCCAGGACCAGTTGAGGGCAAACCAGGAGTTCATGCGCCAGGAGGTGCAGGCCGGGTTTTCATACCTTTTTGGGGGTCTTCACAATGCATTCCCTAACTACTTTGCGGAGCCCCCACAGTTCCCATTCGGGAACCCAGGCGGTTATGGAGGTGCTGGCCCATCCGGAACGGGAGGAGATGCTGATGACGACAACGAGCAGTAGTGGGAGTTGTGAGTTGGTGATTATGATATTTTAATAGTTTATATATCGGGTGTTCATTTTGGTTAAAATTTCAAACACCCGCGGCTGTGTACTTTATTTTTCAGACACTTTAGTTTATTTGTCTTGTCTATGTTTGGATTTTTAGTACTTTTATTTATGTAAATTATGGTTTGTTTGCTTTTAGATTGTCTATGCCTTCTGTTTTGTTTTGCTGTGCCTTGTGACATACTTACAGATTTTGGCTAGCACGTCTTGGACCGGAGCACACTACAGATCCAGCTTTGAAGTCTTGTTTCATCTAAATCATCTTCAGGGGAGTGTTATTCTCCTTTTTTCTCTATATTTCGGGTTTCGCATTGGGGACAATGCGAAGTTCAAGTGTGGGGAAGGGGTTTAACATGTTGACTTTGTTTGTCCTATATAAAAAAATCAGAAAAATCAATAAAAAAATATCAGTAATTTGTATATATTTTTAGTAAATAAACCGGTTGGTTGTGTTTTAGAAAGCTTCGGACATGATAAAAACTCGACAAGCCAAATAAATTTTGAAAAATATAACTAGAAAGCGTGACAAACAAAGAAAGACTTGCATGATAATTTTCACACTGTTACCCATTCCTTCCATTATGTGAGCATATTTGAGCCTTGAAATTGTTATATATTTGTTCATTTCAGAGTAGGAGTGAGCCAGATGTCACGTGTAATTTAGAACTTGTCACTAGCATGCTTGTTAAGACCATGAACTTGCGAAATTGTGTAGAAGTGATAGAGGCACCCAGAAAACCCCTTTGTTGTTATCCTTGTTCTTTGTGTTGTGTTTCCCCTAAACCCTACATTACCCTTTAGGATTAACCATGTTGAGCCTTCCTCGTGTTTCCCTTTGTTTACCCAACAAAATCACCCACTTAGCCAAATTTTGCCTTTTAATTTTTTAAACCTTTTGTGTTAAAACTCGGTCAAAATCATCGTTTAACTAGCGCTTCTTGTAGTTAATTGTTCATTGTACAATCCATTAGATTATTTTTATAAAAAACAGAAAATAGAAAACCCTAAAATAGGGTGAAGTCAACAAAATTCGAGCAATTTTGAATACTAAAATGATGAAATCTTGTTGATGAGCTCGATATCGAAAAAGTCGCCTTTTTAAGGTGTTAGTATGTATAGTTTTATTGTTTTACGCTAGTTAAACGTTACCGAGTTTTAACCATTTCGTCACTTTAAAATTCCCTTTCCATACCCTTCACCCAAGCCTAACGTTACAACCCGTAAAGACCTCTTGATTTACACTTTTTCGCATGTTAGTTGGTGGAGATAAGATCGTGTGACAATCTTATGATGTTACACATTTCATTGACAAGGCATTGAGTGTTTGCACATACACATTTTATGTATGTTTCACAAATAAAACCGAGTGTGTGTGAACATTGTGAGTTGTGTGAAGATTAGCATGTTAAGTCAATCGAAAGTGAAGTCACGGCTTTTTGGTTATCTACATATATTTGCATATGCTTGTTTGGTTTGAATCAATTGATCTTGTCTTTCGAAAAACCGGCTAACCGTATGTTTGGTTTGAATCAATTGATTTGTATTAGTAGATAGTTTGTAAATTCTCGTTCTTGTTAGATTCTAGCTTTTATTGCATTTTTGTTTAGCTTGCTTGAGGACAAGCAAGGTTCAAGTGTGGGGAGGTTTGATATTCACCAAATTATACATACTTTATTCCCCCATTTTACCCCCATTTTATGCGTTTTTGGCCGTAAAACCGTGAATCAGATACTTAATCAGGTATACTTTTGTATACAGGCCTAAAACAGCATGCCAAACAAGAAGATGATGAAAACAAGGACTTTCCGGGCAAAACGACAAAGCTATGAACTTTTTGTGAAGAATTCTGATCTGGGCAATTGGCACGGCCGTGCAATAAATGGCACGACCATGCAGATCCGGCAACTAGGCTCTTCTCGGTGATGCACAGCCAGTGCGATCCAACGTGCAAGACTTATAGGCAATGCATGACCCTGCGACTGAACGAACGACCGTGCGGATCCGATGACAAGCACCAACCCGGAGATGCACCACCAGTGCAGTTGCACGTGCCACCCTAACCTAGATATGAACGATCGTGCCGCCAATGGAACGGTCGTGCGGCTGCGAAGACGGGTCAAGATCTGATGATGTCACACGGTATGGTGAACAGTGATTTAAAAGTGAACGGTCGTGCACTTTATTGGCACGACCGTGCGATCGCAAAATGTTATTAAAAACAGACAACAGCATTCTGTTCGGAACTCTGGAATTTTTGGGAGCTTCACAGGCGATTTTCAGGCTCCGGAGGCACTCGCTTTCACCCGGATTCAAGCGACATTGTGCCGTTTAGCTCCGTTATCATCCGGATTCTTAATCTAGTGCTTGTTTATGGTTTGATTCACTAATCTTTCCATAATTTTGTTAATGTTTCAAGCATTTAGATTGATGTTTTATGTATTATTGTAAGCCTTTGGGCAAAAACACTAGAATCCCTTGCTTAATTACAACCTCTAGTATGTTAATTATGTTTGTAATGACACTTTAAAGCATTTTCTATGTTAATCTTTGATGATTAGTTTGCAACCTTGTTTATTGATGTTGATTTCTTGATTATAGTTAATTATCTTGGATGATTAGTATATGGTTAGTTGAGATATTTGAAAGAAGATGCTTAATTAATCATGTATTAGTAGACTTTAAACTTGGTTAACTAGTTTAGCTTGGTTAAAAATGTGTGCACTATGATACTAGAAATGGTTAGTGGTTTAATAAGAAGTAATTATTGTTAATCAAGAAAGCTTTCCTTCACGTAAGGACCTTAACGGGTTAAATGGTGTTGTTATGAATTCTTGCCATGAATTGTTAGCTTAGTTAGTAGTTTAGGCCAAAATTGCTATCTTGGTGAATTTATGTGCAAGATTTGTAAAATAAACTCGGTTATGATTTAATCTAGTTTATGATTGTCTCGGTGGTTGCATTGTGTTTATCAGTGTCACTTTCCTTGATTAAGTGAGGTTAGTAAACTCTTAACGGATGACTAACTTATCTTTGGGGGATTATCATAGACATTTATCAATTTCACGTTAAAGAACAATTTTAGGTGGTTAAAGTGTGTTTATCGTTTTAGCTTTCCGAATGATTGTCATGTTAGGATTCCCGAGAGGGATACTAATTGTCTTGAAAATGAAGAATTGATCAAATGTTTTAAGTGGCAAAACCGACTTAGTTCACATGCTTGGGTTGTGTATACAGCAAGGCTATATATCTATTTTCTTATTTGGAGTCTACTATGTTTTTATTTATATTTGATTATGCTTATTTTTGTTTTTAGAAAATCACACAACTTATCTTTCTACCGGTAATTTAATGACAAAGGTTTAGTATTATTCCTCCGTCCACTTCCTTGGATCGACACTTGGTTCTTACCGATACTTTACTACATATATGACAGGGTACACTTGCTCCTTTCTTTTGTGTTTTGATGTTGAAGTATAAATCACTTTTATAAATTTAAAACCGAATCGTGTGTAAATTCATTATAAAAATATGTATATACATGCACACGTCAGCAAGTATGATTAGAGATGTTAAGTATCCAAAATGGTTAGCCAATGTGGTTGTTGTTCAAAAGAAAAATGGAAAGTAGATGGTGTGTGTCGATTTCACTGATTTAAACATGGCATGTCCCAAGGATCCTTTCCCATTACCCCACATTGACTCCATGATGGATGCTACCGCGGGTCATGAGTTGTTGACTTTCATGGATGCTTCATCTGGATTTCAACAAATTCAGATGGAACCATCTGATCAAGAGGATTCAGCCTTTATGACCCCTACTTGTATCTATTGTTATATTGCTATGCCATTTGGACTAAGAAATGCAGGTGCTACCTACCAAAGGCTAGTCAATTTGATGTTTAAAGAACAAATTGGACACACGATGGAAGTCTATATAGATGACATGGTGGTTAAGTCCAAGAGAGCTGAGGATCACCTTAGAGATTTGGAAGAAGCATTTGATATCCTTGATAAATTCAATATGAAACTGAATCCTTCCAAGTGTCACTTTGGTGTAAAAGCAGGGAATTTCCTAGGTTACATGGTGACAAAAAGAGGCATAGAGGCAAGTCCAAAGCAAATCAAGGATATTGTGAATATTAAGTCTCCCACCAATGCTAAGGATGTTCAAAGGTTGACAGGGAGGATCGCAGCCTTGAACAGGTTCATCTCAAAGTCATCAGAGAAATGCAAGGAATTCTATGACATCCTGAGAAAGAACAAGAAATTTGAGTGGAATGAAAAGCATGAGAATGCTCTCAAAGCCCTTAAGGATTACCTATCCTTAGCTCCAGCCTTGATGAAACTAGAAAATGGAGAATCATTATCCTTATACTTAGCTATTTCAGCTAAAGCAGTAAGTGCGGTCCTAGTTAAGGATCATGAAGGCTCTCAACATCTGGTATACTATGTAAGTAAAAGTCTACTTGATGTTGAGGCCAGGTATTCTCATTTAGAGAAATTAATTCTTGATTTAATTATGGCTTCCGCTAAACATAGACATTATTTCGAAAATCACACTATTATTGTGAAAGCTAACTTTCCTATTAAGAATGTACTCAGGAAACCTGAAATGTCAGGTAGAATGGCAAAGTGGATAGTCAAGCTTAGTGTATATGACATTAAGTATGAACCCAGGACTGCCATCAAGTCCCAAGCTTTAATTAACTTTGTGGCTGATTTCAGTAGTGATCTACAAAGGGAAGCTGAATTAGAAGTTCAACAACTTGAGAAGACCAAGGATCCTTGGACACTCTTCACAGATGGAGCTTCAAATGTTAAAGGAACTTGACAAGGCACACTACTAAAATCGCCACAGGGGGACATAATACCCCACTCAATTGCTTATGAGTTTCAAACTACTAATAATGAGGCTGAGTATGAAGCGTTAATAGCTGGTTTGCAAATTGCCAAGCACATGAGGATCAGGTATCTTGAGGTACATGTAGATTCATTGTTAATTACTAACCACTTTAATGGTTCTTATGTTGTCAGGATCAGTGAATCGGCATAGCTCCATTGAAGGGTTTTTGGTTAAACCTTGACTCTTCAATGGGATGTTGTGGTCAGGGTTTTTGGCAGGTGAGGATCGAAGGGTCATCTTCGTCATGAATGCTTGAAGAATAGAGGATCAAAGAATTGACATGTGTGAAAGTTTCATATTGTTCGTTTAGGATTTCTCGAATGTTCTTGATAACCTCCTCCGTCCTGCAAATTGTTCTTTTAGTGCATCCCACAACTCCTTGGCGCAGTTACAATGCAACAGGCCAGCATAGATATCATTCGGCAGAGCCATAGCCACAATACTAAAAGCTTTAGCATCTAACTCGAACTTTTTTTAGTCTTGCTCGGAATAGTTTTTAGGCTTCTTCGGCTCATATATATTTGGGTTTTCGGTACTAGGTACCATTGGGACATGTGGTCCGAAAACCACAGATCTCCAACACCCTGTATTGCGTTGAGATAACATATGCCCCATCCTACGTTGCCAGATATTTTATTCAGATCTGACAAGCATAGGTGGTTTATTGTTGAAGCATGTGTTGTGGGGATCATTATGTGTCATTTTCTCAAGTTCTTTTTAGAAGAGAATAAAGTTTGTGAGGGATACGTTATCAGTTCTTCGCTAAACAACCCTGAGCTATGAACTGAAATTGGATCTTTTAAGAGCTGATCTTTTTATGATAAACTGATTGTGAAATCAAGTTTAAACATGACCAGACACTGATACCAATTGTTAGAAATTGAGTATCTTTGTTTGCAAACAAGTATTGATTATCACAATAATATTCACAAACTGGGAGTTGTCATCAACGAATTGTTTTCAATGAATTGTGAAAGATTCAAAAGTTTTACAACTTGATCGACTCTACAAACTCCCCCTCAGTTGATCACACAAACAAATCAATTTGTACAAGAGAAAATGTGAAGGTGTGTGATAAATATATTACTAACAGGTATGATCTATTTATACTAAGTACGAAAGCTCTGTTTGAGATCAGCGGATGTAACCCTGATAGTGACATCTAATATTCCTAACAAAAAAGATTCTCAATTGTTTGCAAACATCTGAGCAATCTTATCATCTGTTCTAGGTTATACTAAATATTGTTGAAATAAGTACTTTTACTTTAAATAAATATTGTCTAAGCTATCCACTGTTGCAGTTGTCTAAACATATGTTTGGCCTAACAGATGTTTGGTCTTCTTCAACAGACCTTGGCTTGATCAGGGCTTTGGTCTTCAACAGATGTTGGCCTTCAACAGATGTAATCTTGAACAACGGTTCCAAGTCTCCATCAGATGTTAGCCAAGCTCTTGAACAGATGTTCTAATTAGGTGTTCAAGATTCACTATCTTTGGGGAGAGTTTGGTTCAATCAATTGCTTATTTCTTGATCAGTGGATCATATTATGGCTTCTGAATATCATCTGTTCTTTTGTATGTCCAACAAAACTCTAGGCCAAAATTTCAAGCCTAAATTCATTATTTTAAGACTTTCTTTGGCTCCAATATTTTCAAGCCTAAATGGCAAAAACCATAAAAAGTGAAACCGAATAAAAAACACCTTAAAAACCAAACAAAAAAGAGAAAATGAAACCAAACGGTTTTCCATTTTTTTTATTTTTGGTTCAGTTTGAACCCAAATCAACCATGTATACCTCTGATCTTCTTTCCATTTACATAAAAAGTTAAAATTATATATTCAAGGTTTACAAACTCTTCTTTCCGTTACAACCCGCAAATACAAAGATAGGAAAAAAGCTATGAAATATTGGTCAAAGTTTGTATTAGTGGTTGTTTGGTAGCCTGTTTATAAATCCATTATGAGGCTACATTTGGATCAGTAAGAGGCAAGGGTGTTTGGTTCACAAAAACAACACTTCTTAATGGTTCAATTTACCTCGTAAGGATTAAATGATATGATGATGTCGAATAGCTAAGGGACAGATTTACCCCAACTCTAATACATTTCCTTAACCCTAATACTTCACCCACCACCAACCACCACCACCCATGACAAACACCGCCAACCACCACCACCGACTACCACCAGCACTGATGATAAACACCGCCGACCACCACCACCCGCCACCGCCAACCACCACCACCACTATCACCACCTGTCACCGCCAATCACCAACACCCGCCACCACCCACCACCAACCACCGTTAACCACCCACCACCATCGTTAACCACCGCTACCAACTGTCATCGCCAAGCATTACCACCACCTGTCATCGGCAACCACCACCACCCACTAACAACATCGTCAACCACCACCCACCAACAACACCGCCAACCACCAACGCCACCACCTCCCGTCACCGAAAATAACCACCATCACCACCCGCCAACCACCAGATACATTTCATTCAACACAAAATAGTTCAGAAGGGTAAAATAGTAATTATGTATAGTTATTCAGAGCTTTAGCAAAACAATACTTACTGGCTCAGCACTTACTGGTTCAGAGCCTTTTACTCGGTCAGACATCTTACTGTTTTAGCACTTAATAATTCAGAAGTTGCCAACCAGCTGCATAAATTGCCTAAGAACGCATTCAACATGCATTTTCTTGCTCTATTCAAAAGTTTCTTGATATCATGTGTGTTTAATGCACTTTTAGGTCTCTAAATTCTACCCATCATTCGAATAGAGCGTATAACATACACGATGGGATGGACAACAAACATTGCGCTTTTACACTTTGTCATTGTTGATGCAACAGATATTAGACCAAGGATAGTAGCTGAGCTGGTTAGGCAAAAGGGTTGAAGGGTTCAACTTTGCCTAACGCAGGTCGTGGGGTCCTCCCACGTTTGCAAGACGTGGAGAGAGGTTCACTAGTTTGATTTTGTTGTTTGCTCGAGATCCTCTACTGAAATGTGTTCAGTTTCGGATGTAGAAGCAAGGGGAATGTGTGTGTGTGTTGAATGTGAAAGAAAGTGATTTGCATGAAGCAAGTACTCAAGAACAATGACCAGAGATTCGCCTGGAATCAGAGCTGATCTTGGAATGTTTTTCACACTTAATGAAGTGTCACATTTATAGGGAAAGCCATCGCTCAAAGAGGAAGCTATTTGACTAGTGAACATGCTTGCGGTGTGGGTTGAAGCTTTTTGACCTGCGGATAAAAGGTTGTGCTCTGCAGACTCGTGTTACTTTTGCGGCTAGAGAGTTTGGTGAAGCAATCAGAGATGTGACTACCTACTATTCACGTATTGTTTTATCTAAACTCCTGGATTTCCAACCTTTGAACCTTTTAACCTTTTAAGCTTTAATGTGTCCAACTCATTTTATTTGGTCTTGGGCTACCCCCGTCATCAGCCCCCCAAGTCAGAGGTTTTTTGGAGTGAGCTCAAAGACTTCTGACTTTTACACATTTGCTTTTATTGCTTAAAGGCTTGAACGCTTAAAGGCTTGGAGTCAGTTGAGAATTTTTGAATTTTAAAAACTGACAACTGATTTGATTGATGTGTGGCAGTTTATAGGTCGGCGATTTTTGCAGAGGGTAGGTTAATAACTGTTATGTAATCATAACTTCTATTTGGGTTTTATTTTCATTTATTATTCAAGGCAAACAATCAATCTTTCATTTTCTCTCAAGTTTCCTCCACATTTCCTTTCCATTTTTCAGGTAAGTTCCGGTTTCCTTTGTTTGCTTTACTTGTTCTTTATTTTGATCATGGGTGCACGGAAGGATCTTTCCATTAGTTTTTCACGCCTCACTCAAGAGGAAGTGGAGAACTTTTGTATTGATTGGGGCATTGGCCTTAAGTTCAATCCGGTTGCACCGGCTTGTGATAAATCTGTTGATCAATGTCCCCCTGGTTCGATTGCTCTGTATTGTCGGCACTTTGAATTTTCCAACCTTCGTCATCCTTTTTCTCTTTTTGTGTTGAATATTTTGGAGTATTACCGTGTTTCCTTTGGCCAAATTCATCCGAAGGGTATGGCTAGGGTTTTACACTTCGAGGTTTTATACCGTGCCCTTGGTTATGATCCTTCATTGTTGCTTTTTCGTCGGTTTTTTTGTTTGGTAAAAAACGGTGATTGGTTCACCTTTGAAACATCCAAGGTTGATACTTGTCTCATCTCTTCCATGGTTACCACACTTGGTACTTGGAAAGATCGTTTTTTCTGGGTCTCTGATTCTATTATCCCCTTCAAAATGGTGTGGAGGCACCCGGATGCTGTTCTCAATGAACCGAAACCTTCAAATCCGATTTGAATGATGCTTTTCTTAAAGCCATCCGAGAGTGCCCTTCAAGGGTTCGTCCCTTCCCTGAACATTTGCTAGTTCTGTTAGGGGTTAGTAAATTGTGGGAAAAGGCCAATCGGGATCCGGTTCTTATGAGGAATGGCCAGGGTATGCTTTTTCCTTGTTCTGTCTTTTTGGAACATATTTGTTTGGCGACTTATTTGTTTTTTTGTTTTTGAAACATTTTGCAGTCATGTCTGCTTTGGACTTTATCAAGAGTGATGATACATCTGACGTTGCTTTTACGGACGCCCAAGCCGCTGAAGGGGATGATGCTGTTGCTAGGGGTATAGAACAGAGGTTTGAGGATGCTGGCTATGTTAGTGTCTCCAATGTTAAGGATTTTTCTAAGCCTGCTGCTCCCAAGGGTTCAACCCGTCGATCTACTCGCCGTTTGCTGAAAGGTGCTCCTCAATCCACTTCTTCAGAACCAGTGGAATTGAGTGATGATGTTGAGGTTTCTGAAGATCAAGGTGTTGATGTGGATGTTGAGAAGGAAAAGAAATTGGTTGTTCATGGGAAGAAGAAGACTCCAGCCAAGAAGGTTATGGCTACTCCTGTTCATGGTTCCTCGAGCAGGGACGTTGAAGGGTTGAATGATGAGGTTTATGTGCCTGATTGGTCTGTGAAGGTTGATGATAGTTTTAAGGATGCTGCTGTTTGTGAGGATATGTTGAGTCATATTGCTCCTCCTTCGGTTCATGGTACTATTGCTGAGATGGATGATGACATGATGTTGTCTCGTATGATTTTAAGTACTTGCAACCTTGCTGCCATGCTTCCTCAAGGAGTTGCTCGTTTTCGTAAGAGGATGCATGAGTATGAGGAATTTTCTAAAAAAGAGGGAGAAAATGAAATCTTCGATGGCTGCAATGAAGAAGGATATTGATGGGTTTGCAAAGAAGGAAGAGGCCTGGGTCAAACAGGTTGGTGAATTGACTAGAAGGCATGAAATTGAGATAAGTGATCTCAAGAAAAGCTTCGAAGCCGATTGGTTGAAGCTAAAGGCTGATAGGGAGGCTTTGTCTGTTCAACAGAGAGCCTTTGATGAAGAGAAGGAAGGCCAAAAGGCTTTGGTTGCTCAAGCCACCAGTGATAACCAATGGCTAATTGAGCAAGGTTTCCAGCAAGTTGTTACTTACCTTCTTCACTCGAAGAAGTTCAATTTTTCTCTTGGAGAAGTTTATACTAAATTGCTCAACTTGGGGAAACATCAAGGTCTCATTGCCGGTTACAAGCTTCATGAGTCTGGCCATTCTTTAGAAAAGTCTCCCTTATATCGTCCTGAAGCTTCTGAGGTCTTCAAGGGTTCTGTTGAACAGATGGAGAGGCTGACCTACCCATATGTTAATCAGGTTTCTAGTTGTTTTGGTAAGCCTCTTACTGTCTTGCAGGAGCTAAAACCGGATGGTCTTAATGAAAAAGTTTGTACTGAAGTCCTCGGTTCCCTTTCAAGAAAACGATCTTATTCGGGAGATAGTTATGATACCCTTTCAGGAGGACCTGATTCTTCGAAGGATGCAAGCTTGGAAGCTTCAGCAGTAGGTGGTGATGGTGGCTTGAAAGCTAAGAAGTTAAAGAAAGCAAAGAAGGTTAAGAGTGATGGTTCCGGGGCTTCCAAGCCTCCTGCTGATGCTTGATGGACATTCGTAGCTTTCTTAGCACCCTTGAAAACAATTTGTGGTTTGTAATGTTAACTTAAACAATTTTAGGTTTCACAGGAACCCTTAAGGTTCTTGTTATGTGGTTGTGGTTAGGCTTGTATGGCCATTTGAACAATTTCTAAGTTTGCAAGTCGTTAGGGCTTGTTTTAACTTTGTTTGGATGTTTGGAAGTCTTTAAGGCTTCCTTTATTATGCTACTAAGTTTAACTATTTGCCTTGTGTTATGCCTTTTATGTTTGTGCCTATTTTGTTAAGGCAGCTTGGTTGGCTTCAAGCCTTCAAGGCTTTTGGCTGTCATGCATATAGGTTGAAGCCTTTGATGCTTCTGGTTGTCAAGTATGTAGCTTGAAGCCTTCAAGGCTTCTAGTTTTAGTTTCATGACTTGGTTTGTATCTTTGAGTTTTGGGTTATGTGTAACCTTTTTGTTCATGCTGTTGTATTGTTCCTTAGATAATTTCTTTTCCTTGTGGTTTTGTCTTTGTTGGTTTTGCGGCGTTGTCTTTATGTTTTTCATACCTTGAAGGGTTCAGTGCTGCAGTCACTTAGCCTTGGTATTTTTTAACAAGAAGACATAGCACCTATCCTATTCATTTTTCTTATTTTCATTTGATTTCGTAAGCCTGTTTTTTGATAATTTTTCTAAGGCTTAAGGAACATTTGGTGTAGGCTGTTCGGACCCGTCTATGAGACAATTTTATTTTTCAATTATAAGTCTCATGGAGTTGTATTGATTTAGGAACTCACCCCTTATATAGGTCTATTCAACCCTTGAACCTATTGAGCAATGTGGCCTGGAAGCTCATCCCCTTACATGGCCCTTTCCATGGAGTTTTTTGCTAGGTTCTCAACCTGATCTTAGGATAGAAAGACAAATTTGATAGAACAACTTCATTCATTCAAGAGATATCATGTTTACAAAAGGTGGTCATAGTACAACTCTTGAGATACAACTTATGAAATACAAACCAATCTTTCTTGATTTAGACATGGAACCTCTTGAGGGTCTTTCCATTCCAATGTCTTGGAAGCTTTTTACCTTCTGAGTCGGCTAGCTTATAGGATCCCCCCCCCCCTTATGTGCTTCAAGGATGGTATACGGCCCTTCCCATTTTGGGCCGAGCTTTCCTTAGTTCTCTTTTTTAATAGCTTCATTGTTTCTAAGCACCAAGTCTCCTGGCTTGAAATGTTCATTCTTGACTCTTTTGTTGTAGTAAGATTCCATCCTTTGTTTGTATTTGTCTTCTTGAATTGCCGCTTGGTCTCGTGTTTCCTCTAGGAGTTGTAAGTTCAACATGGTCTCTTTTTGGTTTGTTTCGGGATCCATGTTGACGGTTCGTTGTGTTACAACTCCTATTTCAGCTGGAATCACGGCTTCAGATCCAAATACCAAACTATAGGGTGTTCTTTTGTGGCTTGTTTTTTCGGTTGTTCTTATGGCCCATAGAACACTTGGCAATTCTTCAAGCCAATTGCTTTCATACCTTCCCAATCTGGCTTTGATTCCTTCAACTATGCTTCGATTCATCCTCTCAACTTGACCGTTTGACTGTGGATATGCCACTGAGCTGAAAACCTGAGCGATTCTGAATTCTTTGCACCAAACGCTGAAAGGCTTCTCGGCAAATTGCTTTCCATTGTCGGTGACAAGCACTCCCGGTAATCCATAACGGCAAATAATGTTTTCCCAAACGAAATCAATGACCTGTTTGCCCATGATTTTTGCAAGTGGTTTAACCTCATGCCACTTGGTGAAGTAGTCTATGGCTACCAACAAGAACTTTACTCCACCTTTGGTTGGTGGGAATGGACCAACGATGTCCATCCCCCATTTATAAAATGGCCATGCTGAGGTTATCTGGACAAGATCATGCTTGGGACTTTTCGGGACTGGTGCATGAATTTGGCAGGCATCACACTTCCTTAGTTGCTCAGCGGTGTCTCGGTGCATTGAGGGCCAAAAATACCCAAGGTTCATTAGTTTAGCAACCACCGATCTAGCTCCAAAATGAGCTCCGCATATACCTTCATGAACATCTTTGACCAAATACTGGCTTTGCTCGGGACCAACACATCTTAGCAAGGGTGCAAGGTAACCCTTCTTGTAGAGGATTTCACCTTGCAACACGTACTGTCTTGCCTTGATTTTAACCCTTTCGGCCTCTGTTTGATCAGCGGGCAATTCACTATTTTTAAGGAATTTCTTGAGTGGAGTCATCCAATTGGGATCTTCTTCGGTGATTACGTCTTGAAATTCCAACTCATCAATTGACGGAGCTTTTAACACTTCTACCAATACCTTTTTGGTAAGGTGGGCAAAAGTGAGAGATGCGAGTTTGCTCAAGGCATCAGCTTTCTTGTTTTGAGACCTAGGAATTTGCTTGATGGTACATGTTTGGAAGGTGTTCATCAATTCTTTGGACTTTTCCTTATACCTCTTCATGTTGGGCTCCTTTGCAATGTAACTGTCATTCACTTGGCTTGACACCAGCAACGAGTCTGTGAACACTTCAAGCTTTTAGACCTTCATTTCTTTAGCCAGCCTTAAGCCGGTTATCAACGCTTCGTATTCAGCTTCATTGTTGGTGGTCTGAAAATCAAATCGAAGAGCATACGTGAATTCTAACCCTTCTGCGTTGATCAGAATGAGACCGGCCCCTGACCCTTCAACGCTTGAAGCCCCATCGGTAAAAAGACCTACACTACTAGGTCTTTTGGAGAAAGTTAGTGGCGTAGCCCCACGGTGGGCGCCAACTTGTTGATGCAACAGATATTAGACCAAGGATAGTAGCTGAGCTGGTTAGGCAAAAGGGTTGAAGGGTTCAACTTTGCCTAACGCAGGTCGTGGGGTCCCCCCACGTTTTCAAGATGTGGAGAGAGGTTCACTAGTTTGATTTTGTTGTTTGCTCGAGATCCTCTACTGAAATGTGTTCAGTTTCGGATGTAGAAGCAGAGGGAATGTGTGTGTGTTGAATGTGAAAGAAAGTGATTTGCATGAAGCAAGTACTCAAGAACAATGACCAGAGATTCACCTGGAATCAGAGCTGATCTTGGAATGTTTTTCACACTTAATGAAGTGTCACATTTATAGGGAAAGCCATCGCTCAAAGAGGAAGCTATTTGACTAGTGAACATGCTTGCAGTGGGGGTTTTGCCCTTTTGGGGGTTGAAGCCTTTTGACCCGCGGATAAAAGGCTGTGCTCTGCAGACTCGTGTTACTTTTGCGGCAGGAGAGTTTGGTGAAGCAATCAGAGATGTGACTACCTACTGTTCACGTATTGTTTTATCTAAACTTCCGGATTTCCAACCTTTGAACCTTTTTAACCTTTTAAGCTTTAATGTGTCCAAGTCATTTTATTTGGTCTTTGGCTACCCCCGTCATCAGTCATCACAAGTTATACATTTTCAACATTTTACCTTATTAAATTAGCAATCATTGTTACCAATATTGTGAAACATTGATGGTCTATGATGTTTTTTTTAAGATTGAGTAGGTTGGTGGAGAAGACCGAAAATAATCATTATAACTACCGTAGGGCTTATAGCCTACTCGTGTTAAAATGGTTTTTCTCTCTACACCCTAATCTATTTTCTTTCAACACCCTCATCTACTATAATCAATTGTAGTTTGACTATGGGGACCAATAAAATTTGGTCTTGAAACAGTTGACTGGTTCTCTCTCCTCCTTAAAATTCTCTTTCCTCTTAACCTATAACTAGTTGTAACACCCGTGTGAACACACGGGTATGTTTAATAACGATCGAAATCAAATACTAAAAAACAGATTATAATATATCCTTTAAATTATTTGCATTTAGTTACATATCTTTATAAAACAATGTTAAAGACAGTTTGTTTTAGTGTACATGTTTGATATAGAAATAAGGTAAGTAATTGATAATATGTTGTCTAAAATGAAAGCATGACCTAATTTTATGTTGTCTAATAACTTCTTATATATGACCCAAAATACCGTCATAAATTTTGCTTAGTTCGGTCTCGTTTGTCGCCCTATAATCCTTAATTAGATTGACATGATCTTCATTCCCACGGCTCTCTTTCTTCGGCTCAATAGAAGATATGATCCTCCATGATGCCCTACTGGCTCCGATCACGTTCTTGTAAGCCACAGAAAGAAGATTCCTTTCCTCCACGATCAACTCCTCAGAGTCAACGATCTTCACGACCTTTTCCATAAACTCGACCATTTCTTCGTATCGTTCGGCCTGCTCTACCAGCTTGGCCTTGTACACATTGTCCTCACGTGAAGCTTCGGTTGAGTTCAGAATAAAAAAACATTTGCTTGTTACAACACCATATTATAGAAAAGACCACTCATAAAAAATTAATTATAACTTCAATATGTAACATATGACCTGGTTCCATCAGCACTATTATGATACCCCAGGAAAACCAGGAAACAACGCAACACAACTAGCTTCCTCAGTAACCACGTGTTAAATTTCGGGAAGAAATTTCTTTCAAGTTGGGATGCTGTGACAACTCGAGTTTTCAAGGTCTTTCATCGACACGTTACTTGTTTATGTAGTATGCTGCATAACTTGTTTGTCTTGTAATTGTGCGTGTTTGTGATACGTTGAGATATTGTGTTATTATTTAGTATTTGATTATGTGTTAATGTGTAACTTGTGATTTGTTTACAAATGAAACCACATACGATGAAACACTAGGGTTTCGCCATAGGTTGTCTCCACGAAACCTTAGAGGTTTTGCCACACACTTGTCTCGACGAAACTTGGAGGTTTCTTCATGACCCTCACGACGAAACTTAGGGTTTCGCCGACCCAGGGTTACGTCGAAGCCCATTAAGGGCCCAACATGTTACAACTACATATATAGCGTAGGGTTACGTAAGAACTTATCAGTTATCAATCTCCAAACCCTAGAGTCTCTCTCCCTCTTCCCTGTGCGACGGCAACCATCACCTTCTCTTAAATTCTTGATGTTCATCTTGAATCGGTTAGTGTGTAATTATTGGATACGACTACTCGATTAAATCAGTTTGTACCTTGTATGATTGTTAAGTGTGATGAATCTGGTGACTATTGTCTTATACTTATTAGGGTTTATTGATGTTAATGATTTTCTTGCATAACAACTAGAGATGAGTGATTCGTGACGAATGAAACCTCTTGTGGTTTAAGAGTTATTAGAAAACATTTATGCATGATGGGATAATTAGGGTTTGGTATCCTGATGTTAATCTATAGAACTAGATCTGGTAATTGTGATTCTAATCATTTGTATCCACTGCTTATGTTTTGATTTGATATTGGTATACCATGATCATCACTTGATTGGATGTTAAATGAACATGTGTTATAGCCTTGCACGTATCAATGATTTCTGTGTTTTATGATATGTTCGATGATAGTGTGAAACGACAGATAATAATGATTAAGGTTTCTGTGTGATTAACTGATGACACGACGTAACTTATGCATCCTGACGAAACACTGATGTCGATGAAACCTGGGGGTTTCGTCAACATAGGCCACGACGAAACCTGGGGGGGTTCGTCAAAGGGAAAACGACGAAACCTTAGAGTGTCTTCAAATGGGAATCATGACAAAACAGGGAGTTTCGTCAAGTGGGTAAACTACACAGTAACTCAGTTAAGTCTGTTAAGGGTTAACTATGTTAGTTATGTGTTATTAAATATAAAGCATGGGTTGCATGAGCCTGTATAACTATTAAATGCTATGTGTTAGTTGTTGCTCGAATATACGTTATGATCATGACTGTCACTTGAACTATGTGATTATCAACTGATTTCGCATGTATGAACACTATAGGATTGGATTGAATTATTTGTGAGCGAGTAGTAATCTTACCGAGCAAACCGAGGTGAGTTCACACACTTTCTACGGCATGGGATTCCCGGTGGTTGGGAATGGGTTAAAGAATTAAACGGAACCTGCATATCCTCCTTGGGTAGGATATGTACGACCATCCTCCTTGGCTAGGATGCCAATATTAAACCTCCGTATTCTCCTTGGGTAGAATACGTTTGTTCGTCCTCCTTGGGTAGGACAACAACCTTAAACTTACTAGACAAAATTCTATCATTAAGTCCCTCATTTTATATCGACTTAATCGCCGAGGCCGATGGCGAGCGAGTCATTAGTTAATAGCGCTATTAGGTTCGACAAACCTCACACTGTGCCGTTCGGACGGGCGTGTACTAATGGATCATGGCAAACTGTCAATGATGATAGACATTAACGTAGGGCACAACTATTGTTCGTCAGTTGTCGATATGGTAATGGTCTAGTGGTTCACATGGGGAAGCCCCCACTGATTATGGATATGATTTGGGAAATAAAGGAACTGGTTAACTCGTGGTTTACGAAACAACTGGTGGTTTTCAAAACAAACATTAAACTAAACAACCAACTGTGAACTCGCTCAACTTTGTTGTTGACTCGTTGTTACATGTCTTGCAGGTCGTTAGATGCTTATGGAGCTTGCACGAGGAGGAGGTCGTTGTGGGATATGGACTGTTATGTCCCGTACATAACATTTGAACTTTAAACTATGTTTTGGTTTTTTAAACATTACTATGCTTCCGCTGATTATTTAAAGATGTTTAGTTTCTTTTAAACACCAATTATATTGGGTTTGGTTTATTCACTTAATTGCATAGTTCAATATGATTGGTGGCTGGATCCTGGTCAGTCACTCCTCCTAGCGGTGATACTCCGCATGTGGATTTTGGGGGTGTGACAGATTGGTATCAGAGCCATTGGTTATAGTGAACTTGGTTTTAAAAAGGGAAAAGCTTTTTGACAAAACCAGACTATAACCTGTACAGTGCTCAACGATCCACAATGACGCTTCGCTCCACGTGCAAGACTCAACATTCTAGGTGATATGGTTTATGTTTATATTACCTACCTGTTAGTTACATAGTACATTGCTCATGGCATGCTTAGGTATAAGTAGCAGCTATTGTTTGAAACACATATGTGCTTACTCTCTTCTGTCATCGCACTTTCGCGACACCTTTCTCACTCATGTTTCCTTTGATATGAAGATCATGAGTGGAAGTATCAACCTAACTCAAGCCCAGCTGACGACTTTAATCAATGAACAAGTTACTGCAGCCCTCGTAGCCGCTCAGGCAGGAGGTATAACCTGCCATAGCAACTTACTCTAGGATCTTTAGATCCCACACTCGTAAACCAACACTTGTGCTTAACCTTGTCTCTTCTTACTCGCATGACAGGTCAACACGCTCAGCCTCCTGTTTGTACTTTCAAAACTTTTATGGACTGCCGACCTACTACTTTCAACGGCACTGAGGGAGCTGTATGTGACAACTGTGTTCTCTAATCGCCGTATAATATAAAACAACGTGGATTATCAATAAAACAATGTGCTTTGGTGTTATTATGTGTGTATTTATGTTCGATGATTTTACAATTTGATTCGATTCCGATTTTAAGCTTTAAATCACTTTCTAGAAGGTCATACGGAAACTGGTGCATAAACGCAATCATTTTAATGTGACGTACACTCCGGATCTGTGACGTAAGCCAAACATACCCTAAATATCCTTTACATAACTTAGAAATAAGTTTCGAAGGATTTGGTATGGCAAAAACATGTTTATTTGAACTAAAGAACTATTTACGACAAAACTGCGAAACTAACGTTGGTGACCGCCCGGATAATATTTAAATCCCAGAAATATTCTGTTATGATTAAAATTTTATTTTAATCAGGTTCGTGATGAAAAATAAATTAAAAAACCTAAAAACGTTATTTTTCAAAGTTTAAGCGCGTACCGCGTGTTTCTGCGCGACACAGTGCTTCTACTGCAAAACGCGGACAACACAGCCAGTCTTGGCAACTGAAATTATTTCAGTAATATTTTGGCAAGTTTATTTTTATAGAATAATAAAAATAATTTAGAACGCCATAAACTAGGATTAAACGCTAGATAAAATACCCGGTATCCAGTTAAACACCCGTTTTAGCCTACATATGGCATGTTTATATAAAAACTTACACTTCACCCCCCCCCCCATCCATTTTCACGATTCAATAGATGGAGGGACCCCACAAATATTTGCTAGATCTTTCATATATTGTATTTGATCTTTGTGTGACATGTGTCTTTGCATGCTTTCCTTTAAATCTTCTTATATATCTCTATATCTTCACATAATCCTTCCATTCTCATTTACACTCAACCTCACTCTCTCTCACCCTCCTACAACCGTCCCCTCTCTCTATCCTCCCATCTTCATCCTTTGCAAACTTTGTTCTTCATTTCAAGCTCCATTTCTAGCTATATTTCAAGTGGTGGTGAAGAGCCAAAGGTGATTCCAAGTTGTTGTCAAGTGATTTCAAGCTTCCTATCATCAAAATCTCATCCTACAACCTACTTGAATCTTGAAGGTATAACACTTATGTTTAAATCATACTTTAGATTCTTGGTTGTTCTTGATGGTTTGAAGTTTCTCTTGAATCTTGGGATTTTCACTAAACTTGAAATCTAAAATGAAAAGGGTCTTGTTACAAAATAAAAATGATATGGTGTATATATATATGTATAACCGAACATATATATACATGTGGGTATGAGTTTTGAGCTTTATTTTGATAAAGTACTTGTTTAAGTGTTACATGTTCTTGAATAATAGTTTAAATGCAAGTGGTTGATGATCTATGTATGATTTGATAAATGTTAAAGTACATCAGCAAATAACTTGAATATATCTCATATTTTATGCATCTAAACCCATATAAAATGTTGATGTTATGATAGTATGCTTTATACACTTGTACATGTGAATATATGTTGATGTAAAGCTCAAGAAATGGTAAAAAGGGGTTGTATGACAAAAGTGTTTTAGATCAGGTTACAAACACTAAAAATAACATTATTTGATGTAATATAATGGCATGAAACTTTGACATAGGTTTGATAGCTTTGCATGTTGTACATATAGCTTAAAAAGTGGTAAATTATGTCAAATTTGCATGATTTATGTGCTTTATTTAAGACCTGCACTATCGTGAGTATAACCATTATTTTATTCAGTAAATAACATGGGTTATGTCAAAATTTCAAGTCGTTTCGATTTGGGATGGTTCGGGTAACGTTTGATGCAAAACTATGCGGTAAAACGGTCGAAAATCGCCTTTTCGGAGTATTTTTGCAAAACTGTTTTAAATCAGTAATCAAACTGATATATTTGGTGTAAAAATAAGTATTTTAACTTATATTAAGTTTACTTGGTGATTGGTTAGTCATACGTGACTTCCGACGCCCAAAAATGTTATCGAATCGCAAAAATAAGTGTTTTTCGACATACACTAGAATGGGTTGTTCATGGGTTATTTTATGTGTTACAATGTGCTATGTGTTTTACAATATGTGTATGATCATGTGTTAGTGTTGACAATATTATGTGTGTTACGCTCGAGTACATATATACAAATACACTAAAATAATCAAAAATAATAACTTTTCGAGAAATCTCAAAGTTATGTGAAAATTCCAAGTATCGAAGAAACTCATGTATTTTTGTGAGTTTTGATTATTTAATCATTCTTATTTAATTTAGGACGAATAAACAAATTGTGGGATTGTGTTAACATATAAAAACGCACCCAAAGGTGAGTACATAGACCCCTCTTTTACTATTTTCCAAACCTTTTGGGGAGAAACACATGTGCCTACTTGTTATTTTCATGATTTTCCATGTTTTCATATCATATACTTGCTATGTTCATTAGTACACTATTACTACATAAATTTCACTTACTTTTGCTATGTATGTTTATCTAGCATATTTAGCATATTGATTTACATGACTTTTCTGCTTTGTATGTTAACTTATCATACTTAGTACATTCCTTTCATTTCATGTTTACAATTTGATATGACATTTGGTTTGTACAACAGGACTAAAACACATTCATTAACATTAGCTACGCCGCTCGGTAGTAAGTAATGGTACCATAGGACTTGACAAATCCCGTTCCTAACATCCTAGGTTTGTTTGGGTGTAAAGAATGACTGAATCCGAAAACATTTTACTTTGGTAATCTTTACTCTAAGGTTATCCTGCTGTCTCAAGGCTTGAATGTATGCGTTAACTTACCACATAAGTGTTCGTATCAGTAAAACATGCATTTACTTTGCAAAACATAACTTTTTGATATATTCGAATTACTTTTTTTTGTACATTTTTACATTTGGGTTATGTGACTCCACTTTACTTACCATACATAACATTGTTTACACATTACTTGACTACATTTGGACTTTTAACATTTGACATGGTTTATACAAGGACTTTTTGACAATTGGTTTAAACATGGACTTTATACACTAGTGGTTTGTTTAAGTGACTTAAGTAACGAGATGTGTGTAGTATGATACAAGCATGGTGGATACGCCATTGGTACTTCCTATATATAAGTGCTTGTATTGTACTACATGTCGTAGCGTTATTTAGATCATTCAATTTGGACTTATACATTTTACACAAACAATATATTTTTCACAAGACTTTGGTTAACAAAACAATTTACAAGGTTCATGACTAACTTTTATTAAACATTTCTTTAAACTCAAGTCATGAATCCTATTTTCATAAAACCTATGTATCTCACAGGCATTTTTATGCTGACGTACCTATTTTCACATGTGTTTTCAGGAGCTGTTGCTTAGGATGTTCGTGACACACTAGGGCGGACCTGTGCCTTAGAGATTTAAAATAAAGATGGAACAAGTTTAATTATGTTGTGTACTCTTTGGTTCTGGTTTTGAAACAATGTATTCCACCTTTGATTGTTGAATAAAATGAAATTTTAATTACCATGGTTGTGGAACAATAATTCTGTTACAACACTCCCCGACATTTCCGCCACGATTTGATGTTTTACGTGGTCGGGGTGTGACAGAAGAGTTGGTATCAGAGTTAATGGTTATAGGGAATTAGGTTATTAGTAATGCTTTGACCTAGACTATAACCTTTCTAGGACCCCAACACAAGTTGTCTTGTGTTTAGATTTTAAAACATGCACTTCACCTATCCTTAGGTGATTACCAAAAACAAAACATAATGGAAGGCACAAATCCAAAATAAATCATCAATCTCTTAAACCTTCCAAGTTTTCAAAATCTCGTCAAAGTTTTGGGTTCTAAATAGTGTGAACACGTGCAAACTGGAAGAGTGAATGCCTGTACCCTGGGTTTTATGTCTAAGGCTAGAGTGTTCGTACAAATCCACATAATCGGACCAGTCACTCTTTCCTGGGAACTCTTGGGGTGAGTGTTCACTTATAGGCGAGCATGTCTTCGCAAAGCATTATGTTTGACCCATTTACTTTGATTAGTCTCTATGTGTCATTTGTTTGCTTTGTGATACGGACAAATGACCACCATCTTTGCTTTTGTCGATTTTTGTTTCATCTCATTCTTTTCATCTAATCATCTCACTCGTTCCTTTCATGTTTTCTTTTTTTTAGAATGCCTCCTCGACGTGAAAATCCGCTACCAAGTGCTGAACTGGCAGAAATCATCGCGCAGCAAATGGCTGCTGCATTCCCAAACCTTGTTGCTCAATTGAACCAAGCCAACAACAACAACAATGCTCCTTGTAACTTCAAGAGTTTTAATTTGGCTAAACCACTCAATTTTAGTGGTTCTGAGGGAGCAACTGGGCTTCTTCAATGGTTCGAGAGCATTGAGAATACTTTTCGTCACGTTCAGTGTCCTGAAAATCGCAAAGTCGAGTTTGCTTCCAGTGTGTTTCAGAAGAGGGCGCTTACATGGTGGAACGAGGTTATGAGAGACCGTGGTGTAGAAGTTGCTTTAGCACAAACATGGGCTAAACTTAGGACTCTTATAATGAGGGAGTTTTGTCCTCGTCATGAACTGCGAGCTTTGGAAAGGGAGTTTGATGACTTGAAACAGGATAGTGGCGAACACCGGGCGTATACTGATAGGTATGAGGAGCTGAGCTTGTTATGCCCAACAATGGTTACCCCACTCGATAAGGCTATCGAAAGGTACATCGATGGTCTACCTGACTCAGTGCAAGACATCGTTACTGGTAGTAACCCTACCACAGTCCGTCAGGCGATCGAGTTAGCAGCGACATTGACTGAGTCGCAGATTCGGAAGGGTAAGTTGCAAAGAAAGGGCGAGAAAGGTAAGAAGCAGGCGTCAGACAAAGAGGATAGCAAGAAAGGTAAAAACAAGAAGGGTAAGGATTCTAGTTCCTCGAAGGGTTCTAGGAAGCGAAAGGCTTCCCAAAACTACGCCGTTACTGCACAGGCTCAAGCTGCACCAAATCAGCCTGCGCAACCACTTGCCAAGAAACCTTATCTAGGCAATGCACCTTTGTGCAACAGGTTTAACGGTCATCATCAGCCACACCTCCAGTGTCGTCAATGTACCAACTGTGGAAGACCTGGTCATCTTGCTGCTACATGCCGCATTCCTGCTAATCAGAATCGGGCAGCTCAGAACCCGGCTCAACAAGTTGCTCAGCCTCTTGCTCAACAACAAGGTCAAGCTGCACGACCTCACTACCCACCAGGTTCTTGTTATAATTGTGGGGATCTGAATCACTACCGTAATCAATGTCCAAGATTGGTAAATGCGAATCCAGCTCAGGCTCAGGCTCGAGGTCGAGTCTTCAACATGAATGCACAAGAGGCGCAAGCAGACAATGAAGTGGTTAACGGTACGTTCTTTGTTAATAATCAACACGCATCTGTTCTTTTTTATTCTGGTGCCGATAAGAGTTTTGTGTCGTTATATTTTGAGCCATTGCTTCGTGTGTCTAGAACGAAACTAGGTAAGCCTTTGACAGTAGAAGTTGCGAGTGGTAATCCCGTTGTTCTTGATTCTGTTCTTCGCAATTGCCAATTGCAGCTTAAGGACCATCTTTTTCCTATTGACCTCACACCTATGCAACTTGGAAGCTTCGACATTATTGTGGGTATGGATTGGTTAGCCAAGCATCAAACGGAGGTAGTTTGTTTTGAGAAGATTGTTCGGGTGCCGCTTTCGTCAGGTGAGATCCTACAGGTTCGTGGTGAGAAACCTGCTAGTAGTCTTAATTTCATGTCTTGTACTCAAGCTCGGAAGTATCTGCGAAAGAATTATGTGGCCTTCTTGGCACATGTCACAACAGATAAAGGCAAAGGTAAGTCTATTCAAGATATCCCTGTCGTTCGGGATTTTCCGGAGTTGTTTCCTGAAGAGTTACCTGGTCTACCCCCAGCACGCCAAGTCGAGTTCCGTATTGATCTCGTACCTGGTGCAAATCCCATTGCCAGAGCTCCATATCGTCTTGCACCGTCTGAGATGCAAGAGTTGTCTAAGCAGCTTTAGGAGCTATCTGACAAAGGTTTTATTCGTCCTAGTTTTTCACCTTGGGGTGCTCCCATGCTTTTTGTCAAGAAGAAGGATGGATCCTTCAGGATGTGCATCGATTATCGTGAGCTGAACAAGCTTACCATCAAGAATCGATATCCCCTACCTCGCATCGATGATCTCTTTGACCAGTTACAGGGTGCTTCTTATTTTTCGAAGATTGATCTTCGTTCTGGGTATCATCAGCTTCGGGTGCATGAAGAAGATATTCCCAAGACAGTATTCCGCACTCGATATGGGCATTATGAGTTCACAGTTATGCCATTCGGTTTGACTAATGCTCCTGCTGTTTTCATGGACTTGATGAATAGGGTTTGCAAGCCTTATTTAGATAAGTTCATCATCGTTTTTATTGATGACATCTTGATATATTCTAAGACGCAAGCTGATCATGAGCAACATCTTCGTCTTACTCTAGAACTCCTAAAGAAATAGCCACTTTTCGCCAAATTCTCCAAGTGCGAATTTTGGCTTAAGGAGGTTCAATTTTTGGGGCATATTGTCAACGAAAAAGGTATTCATTTAGATCCCTCTAAGATCAGTGCGATTAAGGATTGGGATACGCCTACTACTCCTACTGAGGTTCGTTCTTTTCTTGGTCTCGCGGGTTATTACCGCCGCTTCATAGAGAATTTCTCAAAGATTGCAGTTCCTTTAACTGCTCTAACTCAGAAGAACAAATCATTTGAATGGGTATTTAAGCAAGAGGAAGCGTTTCAGACCTTAAAGCAGAAGCTTTGTGACGCGCCTATTCTGACTTTGCCTGAGGGCAATGATGATTTCGTCGTTTATTGCGATGCATCTAAATTGGGTCTTGGCTGTGTTCTGATGCAAAGGAATAAAGTCATAGCCTACGCATCAAGACAATTGAAGGTGCATGAGAAGAACTACACCACTCATGATCTTGAGTTGGGTGCAGTTGTCTTCGCTCTTAAGATCTGGAGACACTATTTGTATGGTACAAAATGTGTGGTTTTCACGGACCACAAAAGTCTTCAGCATATCTTCAATCAGAAAGAACTCAACATGAGGCAACGACGTTGGGTTGAGCTTCTAAACGACTATGACTGCGAAATTCGCTACCATCCTGGTAAGGCGAATGTCGTAGCCGATGCTTTGAGTCGTAAGGAACGTACTAAGCTTCATTGTGTTCGTGTTTAAACTGATATTCAAGCTCGATCTGATATTCAAGCCCGCATCTCTCAGGCTCAACATGCTTGTGTTTCACAAGACTTGATGGGTAAGGAATTACCCTATCACATTAAGCCTGATCTTGAACTGAAGGACGATGGATCGTATTATTTCATGGACCGTTTGTGGGTCCCAAGCCTAGATGATCTCCGCATTTTGCTTATGGATGAAGCTCATAAGTCTCGTTATTCTATTCATCCTGGCTCAGATAAGATGTATAAGGATCTTCGTGCTCAGTATTGGTGGCCCGGTATGAAGAAAGACATTGCCTTGTATGTTTCAAAATGCCTTACTTGTCTTAAGGTCTAGGCTGAACACCAACATCCTTCTGGTCTTTTGGAGCAACCAGAGATTCCAGTTTGGAAATGGGAAAACATTGCTATGGATCTTATTACCAAACTTCCACGCACTAAAAAGGGTCATGATGCCATCTGGGTAGTTGTTGATCGTCTTACTAAGTCAGCACATTTCTTGCCAATACGTGAGGATTTTTCTGCTGAAAGGCTGGCTAAAATCTATGTGGATGAAATTGTATCTCGACATGGTGTTCCTTTGAACATTATTTCTGACAAAGATGCTCGCTTCTCATCTCGTTTTTGGAGAACCATGCAATCTGCTATGGGGACCCAACTTAATCTGAGCACAGCTTATCATCCACAAACAGATGGCCAAACTGAAAGAACAATCCAGACTTTGGAGGATATGCTTAGAGCTTGTGTGATCGATTTTGGTGGTAGTTGGGATTCACATCTTGCATTGATTGAATTCTCCTACAACAACAGTTATCACTCCAGCATCAACATGGCTCCTTTCGAGGCTCTCTATGGTCGAAAATGTCGTTCACCAGTCTGCTGGAATGAGATAGGTGAGGCTCAACTTACTGGACCTGAACTCATTCTAGAGACAACTGATAAGGTTAAGAAAGTTCATGATAACCTTCAGACAGCTCGAAGCCGTCAAAAGAGTTACGCGGACCAACGACGCAAGCCCTTGGAATTTCAAGTCGGTGATCGTGTATTACTTAAGGTCTCACCTTGGAAAGGTGTGATCAGATTTGGAAAGAAAGGAAAACTTGCACCTAGATACGTTGGACCATTCAAGATCGTCGAAAGAATCGGTAAGGTAGCCTACAGACTCGAGTTACCTCCTCAACTTGGGAATGTTCATCCAACCTTCCACGTATCCAATCTCAAAAAATGGTTAGCTGACGAGAACCTCCATATACCGCTTGACGAAATTCATGTTGATAAAACACTGCACTTTATCGAGAAACCTGTGGAGATAGTGGACCGTACATTCAGACAGTTGAAGAACAAACCGATTCATTTGGTCAAGGTTTGCTGGGAATCCAAACGTGGCCGCGAGTTTATTAGGGAACGTAAGGACCTGATGAAGGCGAAATATCCGCATTTGTTTTCACAAGTTTCCTCTAAATAAAATTTCGGGATGAAATTTCCTAAAGTAGGGGAGACTGTGACAACTGTGTTCTGTAATCATCGTATAATATAAAACAATGTGGATTATCAATAAAACAATGTGCTTTGGTGTTATTATGTGTGTATTTATGTTCGATGATTTTACAATTTGATTCGATTCCGATTTTAAGCTTTAAATCACTTTCTAGAAGGTCATACGCAAACTGGTGCATAAACGCAATCAGTTTAACGTGACGTACACTCTGGAACTGTGACGTAAGCCAAACATACCCTAAATATCCTTTACATAACTTATAAATAAGTTTCGAAGGATTCGGTATGGCAAAAACATGTTTATTTGAACTAAAGAACTATTTACGACAAAACTGCGAAACTAACGTTGGTGACCGCCCGGATAATATTTAAATCCCAGAAATATTCTGTTATAATTAAAATTTTATTTTAATCAGGTTCGTGATGAAAAATAAATTAAAACACCTAAAAACGTTATTTTTCAAAGTTTAAGCGCGTACCGCGTGTTTCTGCGAGACACAATGCTTCTACTGCAAAACGCGGACCACACAGCCAGTCTTGGCAACTGAAATTTATTTCAGTAATATTTTGGCAAGTTTATTTTTATGGAATAATAAAAATAATTTAGAACGCCATAAACTGGGATTAAACGCTAGATAAAATACCCGGTATCCAGTTAAACACCCGTTTTAGCCTACATATGGCATGTTTATATAAAAACTTACACTTCACCCCCCCATCCATTTTCACGGTTCAATATATGGAGGGACCCCACAAATATTTTCTAGATCTTTCATATATTGTATTTGATCTTTGTGTGCCATGTGTCTTTGCATGTTTTCCTTTAAATCTTCCTATATCTCTTTATATCTTCACATAATCCTTCCATTCTCATTTACACTCAACCTCACTCTCTCTCACCCTCCTACAACCATCCCCTCTCTCTCTCTCTCCTCCCATCTTCATCCTTTGCAAACTTTGTTCTTCATTTCAAGCTCCATTTCTAGCTATATTTCAAGTGGTGGTGAAGAGCCAAAGGTGATTCCAAGGTGTTGTCAAGTGATTTCAAGCTTCCTATCATCAAAATCTCATCCTACAACCTACTTGAATCTTGAAGGTATAACACTTATGTTTAAATCATACTTTAGATTCTTGGTTGTTCTTGATGGTTTGAAGTTTCTCTTGAATCTTGGGATTTTCACTAAACTTGAAATCTAAAATGAAAAGGGTCTTGTTACAAAATAAAAATGATATGGTGTATATATATATGTATAACCGAACATATATATACATGTGGGTATGAGTTTTGAGCTTTATTTTGATAAAGTACTTGTTTAAGTGTTACATGTTCTTAAATAATAGTTTAAATGCAAGTGGTTGATGATCTATGTATGATTTGATAAATGTTAAAGTACATCAGCAAATAACATGAAAATATCTCATATTTGATGCATCTAAACCCATATAAAATGTTGATGTTATGATAGTATGCTTTTTGTACATGTGAATATATGTTGATGTAAAGCTCAAGAAATGGTAAAAAGGGGTTGTATGACAAAAGTGTTTTAGATCAGGTTACAAACACTAAAAATAACATTATTTGATGTAATATAATGGCATGAAACTTTGACATTGGTTTGATAGCTTTGCATGTTGTACATATAGCTTAAAAAGTGGTAAATTATGTGAAATTTGCATGATTTATGTGCTTTATTTAAGACCTGCACTATCATGAGTATAACCATTATTTTATTCAGTAAATAACATGGGTTATGTCAAAATTTCAAGTCGTTTCGATTTGGGATGGTTCGGGTAACGTTTGATGCAAAACTATGCGGTAAAACGGTCGAAAATCGCCTTTTCAGAGTATTTTTGCAAAACAGTTTTAAATCAGTAACCAAACTGATATATTTGGTGTAAAAATAAGTATTTTAACTTATATTAAGTTTACTTGGTGATTGGTTAGTCATACGTGACTTCCGACGCCCAAAAATGTTACCGAATCGCAAAAATAAGTATTTTTCGACATACACTAGAATGGGTTGTTCATGGGTTATTTTATGTGTTACAATGTGCTATGTGTTTTACAATATGTGTATGATCATGTGTTAGTGTTGACAAGATTATGTGTGTTACGCTCGAGTACATATATACAAATACACCAAAATAATCAAAAATAATAACTTTTCGAGAAATCTCAAAGTTATGTGAAAATTCCAAGTATCGAAGAAACTCATGTATTTTTGTGAGTTTTGATTATTTAATCATTCTTATTTAATTTAGGACGAATAAACAAATTGTGGGATTGTGTTAACATATAAAAACGCACCCAAAGGTGAGTACATAGACCCCTCTTTTACTGTTTTCCAAACCTTTTGGGGTGAAACACATGTGCCTACTTGTTATTTTCATGCTTTTCCATGTTTTCATATCATATACTTGCTATGTTCATTAGTACACTATTTGTACATAAATTTCACTTACTTTTGCTATGTATGTTTATTTTGCATATTTAGCATATTGATTTACATGACTTTTCTGCTTTGTATGTTAACTTAGCATACTTAGTACATTCCTTTCATTTCATGTTTACAATTTGATATGACATTTGGTTTGTACAACGGGACTAAAACACATTCATTAACATTAGCTACGCCGCTCGGTAGTAAGTAATGGTACCATAGGACTTGACAAATCCCATTCCTAACATCCTAGGTTTGTTTGGGTGTAAAGAATGACTGAATCCGAAAACATTTTACTTTGGTAATCTTTACTCTAAGGTTATCCTGCTGTCTCAAGGCTTGAATGTATGCGTTAACTTTCCACATAAGTGTTCGTATCTGTAAAACATGCATTTACTTTGCAAAACATAACTTTTTGATATATTCGAATTACTTTGTTTTCTACATTTTTACATTTGGTTTATGTGACTCCACTTTACTTACCATACATAACATTGTTTACACATTACTTGACTACATTTGGACTTTTAACATTTGACATGGTTTATACAAGGACTTTTTGACAATTGGTTTAAACATGGACTTTATACACTGGTGGTTTGTTTAAGTGACTTAAGTAACGAGATGTGTGTAGTATGATACAAGCATGGTGGATACGCCGCTGGTACTTCCTATATATAAGTGCTTGTATTGTACTACATGTCGTAGCATTATTTAGATCATTCAATTTGGACTTATACATTTTACACAAACAATATATTTTTCACAAGACTTTGGTTAACAAAACAATTTACAAGGTTCATGACTAACTTTTATTAAACATTTCTTTAAACTCAAGTCATGAATCCTATTTTCATAAAACCTATGTATCTCACAGGCATTTTTATGCTGACGTACCTATTTTCACATGTGTTTTCAGGAGCTGTTGCTTAGGATGTTCGTGACACACTAGGGCGGACCTGTGCCTTAGAGATTTAAAATAAAGATGGAACTAGTTTAATTATGTTGTGTACTCTTTGGTTATGGTTTTGAAACAATGTATTCCACCTTTGATTGTTGAATAAAATGAAATTTTAATTACCATGGTTGTGGAACAATAATTCTGTTACAACACTCCCCGACGTTTCCTCCACGATTTGATGTTTTACATGGTCGGGGTGTGACACTGTAGGCCTCCTTCACTGGTTTGAGAAGCTCGAGTCTGACTTCGAGATGTGTGAATGCCCTGAGGCTCGTAGGGTGAAGTATGCTACTGGTACTCTTGAAGGCGTAGCGCTCACGTGGTGGAACGCTCAGGTCCAAATGCTGGGGTTGGTTGCTGCTAATGCCACCCCATGGAAAGATTTCAAGGAATTAGTCAAGGAAGAGTACTGTAACCGTGATGATATCCACAAGCTGGAGGTAGAGTTCTTCAACTTAAAGATGACGGGGTCGGAAATTGAAGCGTACATGAAAAGATCGAACGAGCTGGCTATCTTGTGTCCTACTATGGTGGATCCTCCTATTAAACGTATCGAGTTGTACCTTAAAGGTTTAGTGCCAGAGATCCAGAGCCATGTGACTGCAGCGAACCTCGCCACCATCCAGCAAGTTATTCGTTTGGCTCATCGACTCACTGATCAAGCAGTCGAGCAGAACAGGCTGCCCAAGCGTATTGGTACTACCACTGCTACTACTACTTCTGATATCCCCAGCGACAACAAGCGCAAATGGGATGGAGTCTCAAGCAAGGGTTCAACATCAGCTCAGTCTCAATCTCAGCAGTGAAAGACTGATGACTACCAGAGTCCTGGTCAGCAATCTTCTGGTAGTCAAGGGCAGGGTGGATATAGGGGAAACCACCCCAAGTGCAACCGATGCAATAAGAATCATAGTGGGCAATTCAACAAGGGTCGTTGTCTGAGGTGTAACAAATTTGGTCATGAAGCAAAGGATTGCAGGGGTGCACGACCTGCAAATCAGAATCGTCAACAACAGCCACCAGCTCCACAGAATCAGCCGCAGCAACAGCAGGGTAACAGGGGATGCTTTCAGTGTGGTGCTGAAGGTCACTTCAAGAGGAACTGCCCCCAGTTGAACCAGAATCAGAACAACAATAATCAGGGGAATGTGAACAATAACAAGGGTAACAATGATGGCAACGGTGCCAGGGGACGCGCTTTTGTGCTGGGTCAGGGTGACGCGAGGAACGATCCCAACGTTGTGATGGGTAAGTTTCTTCTGGATGATTTCTTTGTTACTGTTTTATTTGATTCGGGTGCCGATACTAGTTATGTGTCCTTAAAAGGTAGCCAAATGCTTAAGCGCACTCCAACACTTTTGAACACCAAGCACACGGTAGAACTAGCAAATGGTAAAAGTCTCGAGGCCACACACATAGTTAAGGGTTGTAGTCTCGTTCTAGCTGGTCAGACATTCTCTACCGATCTTATTCCTATCGTTCTTGGTAGTTTCGATGTCGTTATAGGGATGGATTGGCTATCTCAACATCAAGCGGAGATTATATGCAAGGAGAAAATCGTCCGTATTCCTCGTTCTGGTGAAGAACCTCTCGTGATACATGGCGACAAGAGTGGTGCTGTTGTGGGCATCATCTATTTCCTTAAGGCCCAGAAGTGTTTGCGAAAGGGCCACACTGCTATTCTAGCCCTCGTTTCTGATTCATCCTCGAAGGAAAAGAATATAGAAGACATTCCTATTGTGTGTGACTTTCCTGAGGTATTTCCTGAGGAATTACCTGGTCTTCCGCCTCATCGACAGGTCGAGTTTCAAATCGAGCTAGCTCCTGAAGCAGCACCTATAGCCCGTGCACCTTATCGTCTAGCTCCATCAGAACTTGAAGAACTATCTGCACAGTTACAAGAACTCTTGGAAAAGGGTTTCATACGTCCTAGCTCTTCGCCCTGGGGAGCTCTAGTGTTATTTGTGAAGAAGAAAGACGGTACCTTCAGAATGTGTATTGACTACCGCGAACTCAACAAGGTGACTGTGAAGAATCGCTATCCTCTTCCACGCATTGATGACTTATTCGACCAGTTGCAAGGGTCGAATTTCTACTCCAAGATTGACCTGAGGTCAGGCTACCATCAACTGAGAGTCCGAGACGAGGATATCTCTAAGACAGCATTCAGGACTCGGTATGGGCATTACGAGTTTCTGGTTATGCCATTTGGATTGACGAATGCACCTGCGGTCTTCATGTATTTTATGAACAGAGTGTGCAAGCCTTACCTGGATAAGTTTGTCATAGTTTTCATCGACGACATCCTGATCTATTCGAAGAGTCAGGAGGAACACGAGCAACACCTGAGACTTATTTTGGAACTTCTTCGAACAGAGCAGTTGTATGCCAAATTCTCGAAATGTGACTTCTGGCTCCGCGAAGTCCACTTCTTAGGCCACGTGGTAAACAAGGATGGGATTCACGTTGATCCATCCAAGGTAGACTCGATAGCCTGCACCCCGTACGCCAACAGAAATCCGCCAATTCTTCTGTTTGGCGGGCTACTACAGAAGGTTCATCAAGGATTTCTCCAAGATTGCACAACCTCTCACTTCACTAACTCAGAAAGGTGTCACCTAACGTTGGGGTGATGCACAGGAATCTGCATTTCAGCACTTAAAGGATAGACTCTGTAGCGCACCTATTCTCTCATTGCCTGAAGGCACAGACGATTTTGTGGTTTATTGCGTCGCTTCCATCCAAGGACTTGGTTGCGTGTTGATGCAACGTGACAAGGTCATTGCTTATGCATCGCGACAACTTAAGGTTCATGAGAAGAATTACACTACTCACGATCTGGAGCTGGGAGCAGTTGTTTTCGCACTTAAGATATGGAGACATTACCTGTACGGTACCAAGTGCACCATTTACACCGATCACAGGAGCCTCGAGCATATCTTCAAGCAAAAAGAGTTAAACATGAGACAACATCGATGTGTCGAACTCTTGAATGATTACGAATGCACGATCAAGTAGCATCCGGGCAAAGCAAATGTTTTGGCCGATGCCCTCAGTCGAAAGGATACTACACCAAGACGCGTACGAGTGTTACAACTTACCATCCAATCTAGTCTCCCTACTCAGATACGAGATGCTCAGGTTGAAGCATTGAAAGCAGAGAACATCAGGGCGGAGTCCCTACGAGGATCAAGGAAACAGTTAGAACAAAAGGAAGACGGCGCCTATTACGTAACAGGGCGTATTTGGGTCCCACTTTATGGAAACTTACGCGAGCTTGTGATGGATGAAGCGCATAAGTCTCATTACTCAGTACATCCTGGTTCGGATAAGATGTACCACGACTTAAAGACTACATACTGGTGGCCTAGCATGAAAGCCAACATAGCAACCTACGTCAGTAAATGTTTGACTTGTGCGAGAGTCAAGATTGAATATCAGAAACCATCAGGCCTACTCCAACAACCAGAGATCCCGACATGGAAATGGGAGCAAATTTCCATGGATTTCATTACTGGCCTGCCTAGATCTCAGCACGGAAATGACACTATTTGGGTGATCGTGGATCGACTCACAAAGTCTGCACACTTCTTGGCTATCAAGGAAACGGATAAGTTCTCCATTCTAGCAGACGTTTATCTTAAGGAAGTTGTTTCGAGGCACGGAGTGCCAACCTCTATTATTTCCGATCGTGACGCACGTTTTACCTCTGAATTGTGGCAAGCAATACACAAGTCTTTTGGCTCTCGATTAGACATGAGCACAGCATATCATCCGCAAATGGATGTGCAGTCTGAACGCACCATCCAAACCCTTGAAGACATGCTTAGGGAATGTGTGATTGATTTTGGTAACGGCTGGGAATGACATCTACCTTTAGTGGAATTTTCTTACAATAACAGCTACCACACCAGTATTCAGGCCGCTCCGTTTGAGGCATTGTACGGACGTAAATGCCGATCACCTCTTTGTTGGGCAGAAGTTGGTGACAGCCAAATCACAGGCCCAGAACTTGTGGTAGACACGACTAAGAAGATTGCTCAGATACGACAACGAATGGCGGCAGCTCGTGACCGTCAGAAAAGCTACGCTAATAAGCGTAGCAAACCACTCAAGTTCCAGGTTGCGGATCGAGTGCTACTCAAAGTCTCACCTTAGAAAGGTGTAGTTCGTTTTGGAAAACGAGGCAAACTCAATCCGCGTTACGTTGGACCGTTCGAAATCGTTGAGAAAATTGGAAAAGTTGCTTACAAGTTGAATCTACCTGAAGAACTCAGCGGAGTTCACAATGTATTTCACGTGTCAAAGCTGAAGAAATGTCTGTCAGATGAGACCCTCATAGTTCCTTTGAAGGAGCTCACTATCGACGATCAGTTGCGATTCATCGAGGAACCTGTGGAGATCACAGACCGAGACGTTAAGATTCTCAAGCGCACCAGAATACCTCTTGTTCGAGTTCGTTGGAACTCCCGTCGTGGCCCAGAGTTCACCTGGGAACGAGAAGACCAAATGAAACTCAAGTATCCCCAGTTGTTCGAGAACAGTGCAACCACTACTGAGGCTGAAGCTACTACAGAATTTCGGGATGAAATTCCAAACCAATGGGGGGATGATGTGATACCCCAGGAAAACCTGGAAACAACGCAACACAACTAGCTTCCTCAGTAACCACGTGCTAAATTTCGGGACGAAATTTCTTTCAAGTTGGGGATGATGTGACAACTCGAGTTTTCAAGGTCTTTCATCAACACGTTACTTGTTTCTGTAGTATGCTGCATAACTTGTTTGTCTTGTAATTGCGCGCGTTTGTGATACGTTGAGATATTGTGTTATTATTTAGTATTTGATTATGTGTTAATGTGTAACTTGTGATCTGTTTACAAATGAAACCACATACGATGAAACACTAGGGTTTTGCCATAGGTTGTCTCCATGAAACCTTAGAGGTTTCGCCACACACTTGTCTCAATGAAACTTGGAGGTTTCGTCTTGACCCTCATGACGAAACTTAGGGTTTCGCCGGCCCAGGGTTACGCCGAAGCCCATTAAGGGCCCAACACGTTACAACTACATATATAGCATAGGGTTACGTAAGAACTTATCAGTTATCAATCTCCAAACCCTAGAGTCTCTCTCCCTCTTCCTTGTGCGACGGCAACCATCACCTTCTCTTAAATTCTTGTTGTTCATCTTGAATCGGTTAGTGTGTAATTACTGGATACGACTACTCGATTAAATCAGTTTGTACCTTGTATGATTGTTAAGTGTGATGAATCTGGTGACTATTGTCTTATACTTATTAGGGTTTATTGATGTTAATGATTTTCTTGCATAACAACTAGAGATGAGTGATTCGTGATGAATGAAACCTCTTGTGGTTTAAGAGTTATTAGAAAACATTTATGCATGATGGGATAATTAGGATTTGGTATCCTGATGTTAATCTATAGAACTAGATCTGGTAATTGTGATTCTAATCATTTGTATCCACTGCTTATGTTTTGATTTGATATTGGTATACCATGATCATCACTTGATTAGATGTTAAATGAACATGTGTTATAGCCTTGCACGTATCAATGATTTCTGTGTTTTATGATATGTTCGATGATAGTGTGAAACGGCAGATAATGATGATTAGGGTTTCTGTGTGATTAACTGATGACACGACGTAACTTATGCACCCTGACGAAACACTGATGTCGACGAAACCTGGGGGTTTCGTCAACATAGGCCACGACGAAACCTGGGGGGGTTCGTCAAAGGGAACATGACGAAACCTTAGAGTTTCGTCAAATGGGAATCATGACGAAACAGGGAGTTTCGTCAAGTGGGTAAACTGCACAGTAACTCAGTTAAGTCTATTAAGGGTTAGCTATGTTAGTTATGTGTTATTAAATATAAAGCATGGGTTGCATGAGCCTGTATAACTGTTAAATGCTATGTGTTAGTTGTTGCTCGAATATACGTTATGATCATGACTGTCACTTGAACTATGTGATTATCAACTGATTTCGCATGCATGAACACTATAGGATTGGATTGAATTATTTGTGAGCGAATAGTAATCTTACCGAGCAAACCGAGATGAGTTCACACACTTTCTAAGGCATTGGATTCCCGGTGGTTGGGAATGGGTTAAAGAATTAAAACGGAACCTGCATATCCTCCTTGGGTAGGATATGTACGGCCATCCTCCTTGGGTAGGATGCCAATATTAAACCTGTGTATTCTCCTTGGGTAGAATACGTACGTACGTTCGTCCTCCTTGGGTAGGACAACAACCTTAAACTTACTAGACAAAACTCTATCATTAAGTCCCTCATTTTATATCGACTTAATCGCGCTATTAGGTTCGACAAACCTCACACCGTGCCGTTCAGACGGGCGTGTACTAATGGATCATGGCAAACTGTCAATGATGATAGACATTGACGTAGGGTACAACTATTGTTCGTCAGTTGTCGATATGGTAACAGTCTAGTGGTTCACATAGGGAAGCCCCCACTGATTATGGATATGGTTTGGGAAATAAAGGAACTGGTTAACTCGTGGTTTACGAAACAACTGGTGGTTTTCAAAACAAACATTAAACTAAACAACCAACTGTGAACTCGCTCAACTTTGTTGTTGCCTCGTTGTTACATGCCTTGCAGGTCGTTAGATGCTTATGGAGCTTGCACGAGGAGGAGGTCGTTGTGGGATATGGACTGTTATGTCCCGTACATAACATTTGAACTTTAAACAATGTTTTGGTTATTTAAACATTACTATGCTTTCGCTGATTACTTAAACATGTTTGGTTTCTTTTAAACACCAATTATATTGGGTTTGGTTTATTCACTTAATTGCATAGTTCAATATGATTGGTGGCTGGATCCTGGTCAGTCACTCCTCCAAGCGGTGATACTCCGCATGTGGATTTTGGGGGTGTGACAGCTATAGGCCATTGTCGTACACCAAAGGCCAGGGGCATCATAATCTACTCTTGACCCCAAACAATCATAAAGCCATGCTTTGATTTTCCCATCAATTGCTGTTGAGATAATAAACTGCACGAAAAAAGGGGGTTGATTGTGCAGGCGACCACGTGTGAATATTTTAGAATCTAAAAATTTAATAATAGCTGGATATCAGCACAATAAAAAATGTGTGGATAAAGACACAAAAAGATACTTACCTGTACTATTTCCTTAGGATGAGCAAAAGCAATATCATTTACACCACCAACATGGGCATCTATCTGTAACGTACAAGATCCATCATGGTTATCGCCCCAAGTTCCGGATACGGCTCGAATCGGCATCGTCCCATGTAACTCTTTCCTCTTTGTAGTTCCTATAAAAATAAAACAACATAAAATATAGCATTTCATGGAAAACATCATATTTTGAGTTAACTACCATTTTCGTCCCTGTGGTTTGTCCACTTATGCATTTCAAAATTGTACCATTTGTCTCCCTAACATTCTCAAAACGTGTCATTTTAGTCCAAAAAACTAACCCCAGTTAACTAGGGTAAAATGGTCATTTTACATAGATTATTTTTCTCTTCTTTTTAAACTTCTGTAAAATGATCATTTGTGTGAATTAAACTCTTATGCATAATTTATAAATCAAAACAGGAATTAAGCAAATCTAAAGATTACTATGTAAATAGCGTAAAAGAACTGCAATTTCGTTAATATATATGCACAGATACCTATAGGAAAAAGTGAAACCACTGTTTTGGGTTAAAACAGTGTTTTGAAACCACTTTTGGGTTAAAACAGTGGTTTCAAACACTGTTAACCCAAAAGTGGTTTCAAAACACTGTTTTAACCTAACAGTGGTTTCAAACACTGTTTTAACCCAAAAGTGGTTTCAAAACACTGTTTTAACCCAAAACAGTGGTTTCAAAACACTGTTTTAACCCAAAACAGTGTTTTGAAACCACTGTTGGGTTAAAACAGTGTTTTGAAACCACTTTTGGGTTAAAACAGTGGTTTCAAACACTGTTAACCCAAAAGTGGTTTCAAAACACTGTTTTAACAACACTATGTGCAAGTGTGTTTACATAGTTACATGTGTGTGTATAATTAATGGAGGATTAATACAAACCTTGGGAGGAATATGAGGGTTTTCTAGACAAAACTCATGCATGATCCAACCAGTTTTAATCCCATTCGGAGCTCGGTTGTTGTAAAACACTAAAGTCTTTCTCATCCCTGCGAGGGCACCAGCGTTCGGATAAACAAATGTTCTATCTTTCCCAGTAGCCTTCCAGTATCCGGTTTTCGTGGCCCTGTTGGTCCGAAATCCTGTTGCATATTTGCGATCACGGAAACTGAAGAAATACCACTCACTTGAATTGAGTTTCGCCACCTCTTCAAAACAAAAACAAAAGATCAAAAAATTCTAAGATCTTAACCCATAAGAAACTTATTAGATGGAAATTCAAATATAGCTATTATTAGAGTTTATGATATACCTTAAAGTAAACTCAATGAAAAAATGGTTGGTTAAACTTATTAGATGGAAATTCAAATATATACAAGATCAACTTCTTACAACATCTCTGTTGAGACGCGTTCATAAACATTTAACACACTAAAAGAAAAAAACAATTATCCATTCGCAACAAACCACCAATGGCTAAATTGAAAAATAACAGAGAAAAATAAATTTTAAAAGTACCAACAGGCCCACCATCATTGATTAAAAAAAATTGATTTTTCTTTCTTAAAAAGTTGGTTCATACTTCATTTCCTATAAAAACAACTAATCCAGAATTTCAAAAGGGGCCTGAACGATGGGCTTTTAGAGAAGCATGCTAACTTCACATTTAATTTGATTAATTGAATCCAATAAGCTTACAATATATGTACAGATACACACCATTATACAAAAACGTACTTTTTACTACAAAAGTATGCTTCAAAAAAAATAACAAAGAATAAATAACTAACCTCTAGACGAAGAGCCTTTCCTTTTGCTACATCTTTTCGACTTGAGCTTCTTACTACACTTGACACAAAACCAATCCTCCTCATGAATATATTCAACCAGCGTATCACAATAATCAATATGCATGCCAACACCGCACCCAACCAAACCGCTTTCATCCCCACATATCAGCATTTCTCCCTAACATGCAAATGCGTCTGCCAAACATATAATTCTTGTAAACTGTTGAAAGGTGTAAATGTACCTACCTGACTCCAAAAAGTCAAAGTCAACTTACTTCAGAACAAAAGTCAGAAGTGAAATGAAAATTTTACCTTTTTCTTTACAATCTTGATCATCTCAGCAATTTGAAAATGAAGATGCTCACCACAATTTTCTACCATTGTCTCTAAAAGCTGCTATCCTCTCCATCTACGCTCCATTTTTTGGCATGCATAGCAACTACAAGTGAAAACAAACATTAGAAGTTATATACATCATACCTAAATCCCTCCTTTAGAAAAATTTAAAAAAATTGCATCATTTTAGTCCCAGATGACATCAGTAAAAAAAAAAGTTTTGTTCATTTGACCCGCCTGATATAAAACATAAGCGGCCCATTCATCAGTTAGTGGGTCAAGACTACCACCTCTTATATTATTAGAAGGATAGTGTAACTTACAGGTAGCAGCGCATGAGAAAGCCAATTGGAGTTGCTAATTTCAAATCGGTTTAAGTTCTTCTAAGAGCTTAGCAACTCTGTACTGCAGCAACAACTATGGCTAGAAGTTGAGTAGCCTGCAACACCTCCTGCTTGCAGAATACGAACAATCTCTTGTTACAGAAATTACACACACACACGTACACAAACCTGTTGAGTAAATCAGAGATATATGCAGATGAAGACATCACTTACTGTAAAATTCACAATGGTGTCACTAGAAAATTAATTAAAAAAAAAGAGAAAAACAAACTTAACTCAAATAATTGACATAAATTAATTAAATTTCCTTTCATACCTGAAACAAAATTCATATCCGATTTCATAAACACAAATTATAAAAGTGTAGAGAAACATACATTTTTTACTTGGAAAAAAATAATGCAAAGTTTGAGGGCCTTTATTGATATCTTCGATTCACCCACCCACTCGTGAGCATGCTCGGAGGAAAAGATTAGTAGACCAATCAACTTTGATCTCTTAGACTCTTAATACAAAGTTTGAGGGCCTTTATTACAAAGTTATCATTCAAATAACAAAAGAAAGCAACAGAGAGTTCTCATATCATACCAAAGTTATACAGTTACATTCATCATGACTTAAATTCATAAAGGCAATCCTCTTAAACATCACAATTAACTCATTGTTCTCAGTAACCCTAGAATCAACAACATTTCAAATTCAGCTTCTTAACAACCTAATAATAGCAATCAACCACCTTCATTCACAATCGTTCAACATAAGTATTATGTAATTACAATGGAAACAATACTCACAAGCTTAATTGCAACTTCTTCATTCGTCTGAACATTAGTACCTGCAAAACAGAACAATCAAAATCAACCAAAACACACAAATTAAACAAGATTAACCAACGGCACCGTAAATTTAGGAACATTTGCACAAAATATGCACAAATAAAAACACGTAGAAAATGATGATAATATGAGAAATTGAGGAAGAAGAGAGAGAGAGACAGACCTAGATAGATCTGACCGAAGAATCCACTGCCAATTTTACGGCCGAGACGAAACTTATTGCCGACACGAGGCTCCATGAAGAATGAAGATCTAGGGTTTTGGATGATCGTATTGTTATTATTATTTAGGGGAGTGAATTTATTTATTTTGAAGAAGAAAAGAAAGACGAAGGCGAGGAGAGAGAGGATGGATGGATATTCTCTCTATAAGAGAATGGAGGGTTTGAATTTTGAAATCAGAGGATGAAGCAGTGTTTTAGGGTTTTTAAGTGTTTAAATGGTTTGCCCAAATGTTTATTTCAAATTATAAAAGTAGAAAAACATGGAGGCAAAATGCTCAGAGATAGGTTTGAAATTTGAAAACATGGAGCCAAAATGCTTAGAGATAAGGTTAAATCTATTACTATATATAAATATAAATCTATAAATATATAAAAATCGGAATTATGACATAAGCATGGTCAATGTGGCATAGCTAAGAAGGTGACACATATGCAAAGTTACATCATCCTCTAATCTCTCTTAATAGATAGTATAGATATTAGCAAATAAACATACGTAATTCATTGTCTATCTAAATTTAATTTAAACTCTTAATTAAAGAATAGATAGCGGAGAGGTGGTAAGAATAGTAGGACAAATATTACTATTATTATTGTTGACTTCGCTTTTTTTCTCTCTAAACTGCCGATTGCCGGAGGCTCGACGAAGAAGTGATTATCGGGACAGCGTGCAGGGTCGCCATTCTCTTTGGCTTGACCTTTCATTCTATCTTGTTATTTCACAACTTCCATTCGCTTTTCGGGGTCGGTTTTTGTTATTTGTCTCAGTGGTATTCGTTCGGAGGTCTATTCAACGGAGGCTCGACGAAAGGTCGAAGATTGGGATAGAGGAAGAGGTTTAACGTGATTCACATATCGCTTGTGGTCTAACATAACCTGCTCTTCTATTTTGATCTTTCTTCATTTTCCAATCGCTTGCCGGGTTTAGTCCTTCATCATCATGGAAGACGAAGGGCCCTGGTTGGATCCCCGTTATTAGCGGAAGAAGGGCAAGAATCAATAAGATTATAAGGTTGGTAAGGATAATATCACTAAGTTCAATATTACTAATTTGCCGACCGGCTGTAGACCCTAGGACGTGGTGGATTTTGTGAGGGGAAGCGGAGAGGTGGCAGGAATGTATATAGCGAGAAAGAAGGACAAGGAGGGTAGAAGATTCGGTTTCTTGAGCCTGAGGATCGTGAAAGATGCAAAAGCAACAGAAAAGGTGCTAAACGGGTTGAAGATGGGGGGATGTAAACTTAGTGTCAACATAGCTAAATTTGCAGCTGAAAATGTGGAGAGGTGGGAGGAGGACGAACAAGGAAAGAAGGCCGGATGTGGGAATGTGGACAAGTTTCAGAAGGAGCCAGGAGGTGGTGGGATGATGAAGAGGAATTGTTTTAGTGAAGGGTGGTTGAAAGAAGGGATTTCCTTCAAAGACATGCTAAAGAAGGATTCTGGGGGTAGCAATGTGGAGGTGATGGAGAAGGAAGTTGAAGTACACAGTGAAACTAGCGCTTTTTTTATCTTCAAGGGAGAGCAGTGGTAGGAAGGGCCCTTGACATTCAGTCTTTAGCGAAGATGAATTTGTTTCTTAAAGATGCAGGTCTTATCGATTCTAAAATCTATTATGCTGGGGGGCTTAGCTTACTGATATCCTTTGACAATAACACTGAGGCTGCGGAGTTTCTTTTAAATGTTAATATGTGGAGTGCATGGTTTTCGTCGTTAGATTTATGGGCTGGTCAAACCATGTAATACGAGAGAGTGGCTTGGTTAAAGTTTCACGGCATGCCGCTACATCTGGCAGAGAACAAAGTGTTTGATGAGATGGCGGGTAAGTTTGGTAAGGCGATTCACAATTCTCAACTATCTCCGGCGGACACGAATTTATCAGTCAATTATGTTGGGATTTTGGTGGACCATGGGGAAAGGATTTCGGACTCTGTTACGTTGAAGTGGAAAAACAAAAGATATAAGGTATGGATCCTTGAAGAGCTGGATAATTGGGTGCCTGATTGTGTATCGGAGGAAACACGGTCAGAGGTCTCTACCGGTGTCGCTGATATGGTCGGCTCTCCGTCAGTAGATCTCGAAAATTCCTATCGTGGGGCGGGAGAAGCCGATAGGTCGCTAGGTCAAGATCAGGGGATTGAGGATCTCGAGAAGGTAGGAAATCCGGTAGAGGAGGGGAAGTCGGCTGGTCAAAATGGTTCCCAAGGCTTTGGGAATGTCAGTCTAATTACTTTACCTCGGGGTTTGGAGAAAATAAAAAAATCCCAAAAAACACCTTTTGATATTTCTAAAGATAAACATAAGTGTAAGCCTAGAGGTTCCAGCCTAGAAATAGGCCCAAGGCCCAAAAAAAGGACAAGGGTTGACTTGGAGGATTCTTTTGAGAAGTTCGGTCTTTTGGGCCAACCCAACGTGGAGAAAGCCTGTGAGGAAGGCAATTGTGGGTCGAATACATTAACCCCTGGCAGTCTAAGGCTTGACCTTAACAAAGAGGGTTGTTCTTATGAAGCGGATATTAATCTGGATAACGATGTCAGACCGGATTTGCAAGCATCAGATACAAGGGCAGAGGAAAAACTTGGTGATAAGGAGGATGATGGCAGCGATGTTCTTAAAGAAATTGAAGAAACGGTATTTCTGGGAAATCGCATCGGTGTTAACCTAAGGAATCATAGCTCTCTTGTTAAGAAGGCGATTGTCAACGAAGGTAACAATGTTTTTTTATCATGAACTTTTTATCGATCAACGCTTGTGGTGTTGGGGGGGGGGTATAAAGGATAGATGGATCAGGGGGCTTAAACAGGAGCATGGTATAGACTTCTTGTTAATTCAGGAGACTAAGAAGGAAGACTTTTCTAGAGTTAATATTGCCAATTTTTGGGGGAATATTAAGTTTGGCATGGAATTTGTTAGTTCTGTGGGTTTTTCAGGTGGCATCATGTGTATTTGGGATACAGGGGTGTTTGATGCTGTGTCTTTTGTTAAGAATAGATATTATTTAATTGTGATTGGAAAGATTAAAGGTAGCGGGTTGGTGTTGAATGTGGCTAATGTTTATGCCCCGCAATCGGTTAGTGCTAAACTAGTTGTTTGGAACGAGATTTCGTCGGTTATTGAGGAACATCCCGGAATGTGGTGGGTAGGTGGGGATTTCAATGCGGTTAGGAAATCCAGCGAAAGGAGAAATTCTAGGTTTAACTTGTCGTGTGCCATGAATTTCAACAATTTTATCTTCAATTCGGGGCTTTTAGAGTATGATTTGAAAGGAAGAAGGTTCACTTGTATTAGAGGGAATGGTAAAAAATTAAGCAAAATTGACAGATTTTTGGTGTGCTCAGAGTTTTTCAACCGCTGGCCTGATTCTACATTTAGGGCCCTTTCAGCCTCTTATTCCGATCACTGCCCTATTGTGCTTATTACCAGATCTAAGAATTTTGGAGCTAAACCCTTCAGAGTTTTTAACTCCTAGTTGGGGAAAGAAGGATACAAAGAAGCAATTGAAAAGTCTCTAGAAGGTTTTAATTTTTCTAGTCCGCCAGACAATGTTTTGATTCAAAAGTTTGCGGTGATCAAGAAGGGGTTAAAAGTTTGGAGAGAAGAAATGAAGAAGAAAGAGGGGGAATCGGTTAATTTGGCGGTTTTTGAAATGGAAGAGTTGGAGAATATTATGGAGTCTAGAGTTTTATCAGAAGAAGAAGAGTGGTCGTACTTGGAAAACAAAAATTTGCTGATGGAAATTGAGAGAGGAAAGACGATGGATATGAAACAACGATCTAGGACGAAGTGGGCGTTAGATGGTGATGAAAATTCGAAATTTTTCCATGCTCATGTTAATGCTAGAAAAGCGATTAATGGTATCCCGGGTTTAAATATTGGTTCGAGTTGGGTCACTAAACCGTCGTTAGTTAAGCGGGAAGTCTTGAAATTCTTTAGGAATAGATTTTCGGAAGAAGTGAGGAGTAGGCCGGTTTGGGATTGTCAAGGCATAAAGCAGATATCAGTGGCTGATAAGGAGATGATTGTGTTGCCTTTTTCTTTATCGGAAATTAAGGAGGCTCTAAAGGAGTGTGGCGACGATAAGGCACCCGGTCCCGACGGGTTGAATTTCAAGTTTGTTAAAGTTTTTTGGCACTTATTCGAGGCAGATTTTTTAAAGATTTTTTAACACTTTTTTGAGAACGGGGCCTTTAGTAAAGGATGCAGTTCGTCATTTATTACTCTCATTCCCAAGATTAAAGATCCGGTGAAGTTAAAAAATTACAGGCCTATCAATCTTATAGGGATTATTAGCAAGATGATCTCGATGGTCCTTGCGAATAGATTAAAGAAAGTTATTGGATTAGTGATATCGGAATCGCAATCGGCGTTCTTGAAAGGAAATTTCATTTTGGATGGTCCTTTGATTATAAACGAGTTATTTAGCTGGTGCAAGAAGTTTAAGAAAAAAGTCTTCTTCCTTAAGATCGATTTCGAGAAGGCTTACGAAAATGTAAATTGGAATTTTCTGATGTCTATTATGGAACATATGGGATTCCCGTCGAGATGGTGCAGGTGGATCAAAGGCATTGTGGAATCGGCTAGGTCGTCTGTTTTAGTTAACGGATCGCCTACGTTTGAATTCAAGTGTTCGAAAGGGATCAGACAAGGCGACCCAATTTCTCCGTTTCTTTTCATAATTATTATGGAAGCTTTATCTTGCATGATTGAGAAGGCGAAAAATGATGACATATTTGTGGGTATTCAAACACCCTCGAACGGTCCTATGGTTTCTCATTTATTGTACGCGGATGATGCCATGATTATGGGTGCTTGGTCGAGATCTAACATTGCTAGCGTGGTCCGTATTCTTCGGGTCTTTCATATGTGTTCGGGTTTAAAGATAAATATTGCTAAATCTTATTTATATGGTATTGGAATCAATAGTGTGGAAAGGAAAGATTTGGCAAACATCATTGGTTGTCAAGAAGGGGAATTTCCTTTCAGATATCTCGGCTTGACAGTAGGAGCTAATATGAATAGGGTTGCTAATTGAAAGCCTGTTTATGATATTATTGATGCTAGACTCGCGAAATGGAAAGCGGTGATGCTGTCTATGGGTGGAAGAATTACGCTAATTAAATCGGTTCTAGAGAGTTTACCGAATTACTATTTTTCGCTCTATAAAGCCCCCGTTCAAGTTATTAAGGACCTCGAAGCCAAAATAAGAAACTTTTTGTGGGTAGGGTGCAACTCGGTTAACATAGTGCATTGGGCGGCTTGGGATCGGGTGGCGTTACCGTTGGATAAAGGTGGATTAGGCCTTAGTAAACTTAAGAGTATTAACATATCTTTATTGGCTAAATGGGGTTGGCGCTTTAAAGAAGATAAGAACAAGTTGTGGGTGAAAGTTATCGATGCGGTTCACAATACGAGATCAAGATGGGATTCTTTTCCTTTGAGAAAAACGATGGGAGGGGTCTGGTGCAATATTGTGAGTTTGCTGGAGAAAACTTTGATCGATAATAAGCAGTTAAAAATGTTTTTTAGGGGGGAAGTTGGTAACGGTGAATCCTTGCTCTTTTGGATTGATTCGTGGTCGGGGAACGGGCCTTTGAGGTGTTTATTTCCAGCCTTGTTTGATTTAGAGGTGAAGAAAGATTGCAGGATTCGCGACAGGATCTCTAACGATTCTAGGGTATCAAGATTTTCTTGGCAGTGATCAAGATCGCCGGCGGTCGGGCAAGAGATAGATGAATTAATTGGGTTATGCAGATTGCTTTTTAACTTGGTCTTAAAGGATGTCAAAGACAAATGGATCTGGACGGAGTCTTCGGATAAATCTTTCAGCGTTGGGTCAGTCAAATCTTTGCTAATAAAATCCATCGGCTCTCCTTCGGATTACTTCCCGAGTAGGTGCAAGTGGCTCCCCCGGAAATGTAATGTTTTTATATGGAGACTTGGTTCGAATAAGCTGGCTACTATGGATGGGCTGTTCAAAAGAAACATTGTTAGGGGCGATATCTCTTGTGGGCTTTGTGGAGAAGGGGATGAAACTGCGGATCACTTGTTCACCTCGTGCAGAATCGCTTCAACGGTTTGGCCCATTATTAGCTCATGGTGCAAAATTCCGGTCATCTTGGCTTTTTCGATCAAGGATTTACTCGAATCTCATGAAAATATTGGGTTAAAAGGGAAGAAGAAAGAGATTATTCAAGGTATTATTAGAATCGGATGTTGGTGCATATGGAAAGCTAGAAACGAGGCTAAATTTAATAACAAAGAAACGAAGATGGAGGGGATTATGCGAGAAATCAAGACGGTTGGGTTTTTATGGCTTAGTACTAGATCGAAAGATTTTGATGTTAGATGGGAAGATTGGTGTAGTTTTGTTGATATGTAAAGCTTTTGTTTGTTTGTTTGGTGCCGCCTCGTCTTGAGGTTTGGCGTTTTGTTTTAATGAAGTTAGCCTTTCAAAAAAAAAAAATAGATAGCACAAAACTCTATTGCCATTGCTATGGAGATTTTTCAGTAAGTTTCTATTTATCTAATCTTTTGGTTAGTCTCTTTTTAGTAGGTCTCTTTTATACAATATTATTTTAAATTTTGCAACATTGATTTCGCTGTTAGTGTTTTTTTATTTTTCATAAAATCAGCTATTATTCTATTATTAAGATGATATTAAAATCAACAATCAGAAAATAAATCAAATAAATTCTTTTCAATATGTGGTTTTTTTATTAGTTTATATGTGGTTTTTGCCTCATTATCAACAAGCCAGTGCATCATCAGTAGTTTTTTTTTTAAATGTATTCTTAATATTAACACATTTGTTTGTGTTAATGTTAAATATATATTCTTTCTTATATTTATTTTATAGAATTTTTTAGAAAATATAAGGTATAAAAATAAATATTATAATTCTAAATGAACATGAACGTTAATAAGAAAACAAAAAAACAAAACCTGAAATACTTAAAAAATAGATTTTAGTACTCTTTTAGAGAAATTAATTAAGTATTAATTAATAATTAAGTAATAATTTTATTATTGTTAGTAGGTAATAGTTACACTAATAGAGTAGATTGGGGTGTCAAAAGCAGCACCCGTGTTAAAATGTGAGCATAGTGGTGTTTCTCTCCGGTGATTAAGTGTTCTAATTTTATGATAGACAAATGTCTAAATCTAGTAAATTGTTAAGGCTGGAAGGTGTGGTATAAAGCCCTTAGGGGCTTTATCACGTCACTTCAGTGCCACGTCATATCCACGTCACACAGATATTGGCTTTGGCTGAAGATGGTGCCCCTTTAACTTGCTGGGTGTGGCTTTGGCTGAAGATAGCGCCCCCATTTAACCACCATCAACTTCAAAAATGCCAAGGCTGCTCGTTAACGTGCTGGTGGAAGGAGGATCAGGTCTGGCCCTGAGAATTCATGTACCATGTTCCAGCTCAAAAAAACGTGCCCTTAGGCCTTAACAAAATTGGGTATTGGGCTCACTAAAAGTCTAAACCTAATGCAAATGGGCTAATAACTAATCTAAACCATAAAAAAAGTTTTGTAAGTGGGTCTATGTTGGTGTTTGTATAGGTATACCCTATTAATTTATTTATTTTTACATATACATGTTGGAGTTTTTTAAAAAATAACGTGCCTTTCGAAATATCGGGCCTTGACCGTTGGTCCTCCCCGCCCACCTTCAGGGCCGGCCATGAGGAGGATGGCGCCCCCACCCCTTTAACGGTGGCGGTATGGAGGTTGGCGCCCCCGGGGAGCTATGGATGCAGATGTGACGGGGTGACGCCTCCCATACCCTCCGGCCTTACTTTTGTTCTTTAATCCATAAAGCGTGTTTCTTTCACTAAAACTTGCTAAGAAGTTAGATAAAGTTGTAGGTGTATTTGTAAGTTTGCAAATAATTGCTTGCCTTTCATTCCTCAAGGATCGATACATATATAGAGTACAAAGAATCCTATAATTTTGGGATATCACTATGATTTGGCCTATCACAATAATTACAGATTTACATTCTAAATATATATATATATATATATATATATATGGATTAGGATCAAATACAAATAATTCTAATTGTAAGAAGGGTACAATGGCTTCTAAAAAAACCCACTATATAAAAAAAACTTAAACATCCACCACCACCAAAAACCTAAACCCCCACCCCCACCCACCAAAAAAATATGTTTTTTTTTTGCCGGGAGGGGAGGGGGGGTTAAGTTTTTTTTTTTGGGGGGGGGGGGGGGGGGGGGTTGGTAAGGTATAGTTTTTTTTTTCTTTGCCGGGTGTAGGGGTGGGGGGGTTAGGTTTTTTTGGTGAGGTATATATATATTTTTTTTTTGCTGGGTGTGGGGGGGTTTAGGTTTTTTGGTGGGGGGGGGGGGGGGGTTAGGTTTTTGGGTGGTGGTGGGGTGGGGTGGGGGTGGGTGTTTAGCTTTTGGGTGGTGTTGTAGTTGGTTTAATTTTAGGTTATTGGACAATTGTTACTCTATAAATCCTTCTTACACTTCTTACAATTAGGAGCCTTTGTAGAATAACTTGACCCATATATACTAATACTCCCTCGCAGTCGAAACGGCCTGTTCCCGAATGTTGAGACTGGAACGAAAGTCGTCAAAAAGAACTTTGGGTAAGCCTTTGGTGAAGATGTCGGCGATTTGGTACCGGGAGGGGAGATGCATGACTCGAACCTGACCTTTGGCTATCTTTTCACGAACAAAATGGATGTCCATTTCGATGTGCTTGGTCCATTGGTGTTGAACAGGATTGCCGGCCAAGTAAATGGCGCTTATATTGTCACATTTGACCAATGTAGCATATTTTGGAGGATGATGTAATTCAAGAAGTAGATTTTGGATCCAACAAACTTCAGAGACAACATTGGCCACACCACGATACTCCGCTTCGGCACTTGAGCGGGATAAAGTTGGTTGGCGCTTTGACGACCAAGATAATAGATTGTCACCCATGTAGACACAGTACCCGGAAGTTGAGCGACGTGTATCAGGGCACCTACCCCAGTTAGCATCGGTGTAGGCAACGAGAGATACGGGTGACGATTTTTGAAGGTGTAGGCCAAAAGACAGTGTCCCTTTAATGTACCGCAAAATACGTTTTAAAGCATTCATGTGAGAGGTCATGGGAGCATGCATATGTAAACAAATTTGTTGCACGGCATAGGAGATGTCGGGTCGTGTGAAGGTTAAGTATTGAAGTGCCCCGGCCATGCTTCTGTATTCCGTGATGTTGTCCCATGGGGTACCCGAATTTCGGCTCAATTTTTGTTGGGTGTCAACCAGTGTAGCCGCAGGGTTGCAATCCGAAAGACCCGCTTTTTCCAAGATTTCCCGAGCATATTTCTCTTGTGAAAGGAACATAGAATCACCATGCCTTGTAACCAAGATGCCGAGAAAATAAGTGAGTGGACCAAGGTCTTTCATGGCAAATTCTTTGGATAGGAGATCCATAAAGTGGTTCCGTAAAGCATCCGAAGAGGTGATTAACAGAATATCATCCACATATAACAAGATAAAGGCCATTTGCTTACCATCTTTAAAGATAAAAAGAGAGTGATTACACTGGCTCTGATGAAAACCCAAAGTTGAAACGTAATCCGCGAACCGTTGGTACCATGCCCGAGGTGCTTGCTTAAGCCCGTAAAGAGACTTTTTAAGAAGACAAACGTGGTTCGGATATTGCGGATCGCGAAAACCCATTGGTTGATGCATGTACACAGTTTCGTTCAATTTGCCATGAAGGAAAGCGTTTTTTACGTCAAGTTGATGAACCGGCCATGAATTAGAGAGAGCTAACGAGAGCACGGTCCGGATGGTTGTTGGCTTGACCACCGGACTAAAGGTCTCCCCACAATCGATTCCGATTTGTTGAGAGCGGCCATCACATACAAGACGAGCTTTGTACCTCTCGAGAGTCCCATCCGCCTTCTTTTTGTGTCGAAAAATCCACATGCTACGGACAATGTTCATTGTGGGTTGTTTGGGTACTAATTCCCACATCCAGTTATTAATAAGAGCTCGATATTCATCAAGCATGGCACTTTTCCAGTCAGGATTAGAAAGGGCTTCAGTTGGGTTTCTAGGTAGAGGAGAGATGGGCGTGGAGTGAGAGGTGTGGAGATTAAAGTGTATTTTTGGTTTTGTTATGCCAGACATGGATCTGGTGTGAATGGTTCTAGCGGGTGGGTAATCATTGGGTGGCTGAGCTAGGTTTGGGTCAGGTTGAGAAAAAGGTACGGTTGGGTCAGGTTGAGAAATAGGTGGGCTGGGTTGAGAGAGAGAGAGAGAGGATGGGCCGATATAGGATGAAGGGTGTGGGCCGATAGGGGTGGAGGGCTGTGGGCCGAGAGAAGAGGTGGGTTGTGGGCCGATAGGGGAGGAAATGTGTGGGCTGGATTGAGATGAAGAGGAAGTGTGCGTGTGACAACTGGCACAAAACCGGTAATTTCCGTACAATTTAATTAATACTTAATGACTGCAATTATGTGTTTAAATGTCAACATTATCTAATTATATGCTATACATGTGAATTCATGCACATTTTATACTACAAATGTTGCTTTATGCATTAATGATAGCGTTGCGTCAGAAATACTAGTAAACTCACCGGTAAGACACATTGTGTCAACAATTCTGCAGAAAGCAGTCAGACAATAGAATTGGGGCCTAGGTGTAGGTCCAACGTCAAGAATACATTAAAACCCAAATATGTATACAAGGGTTAACATATAGACGTTCCGGAAGCTAGAATATGCACTAAAAAGCACCCGAAACGCACTTTAAATGCAGAATTCTGCACAAATCAACTATAATCAGCTTTTTAACACATAAATATTATGCAGAATTCATGTTTTATTATCTAGAATACCCTCCTAAGTGTCGGGAATTGAAAGGGTCACAAAAGGATACTTAAAGGACACTAAATGGTGCAATTTAGCGCTTTAATGAACCGGTATCTAACCGAACAACCGGACAATACCCGAAACATGAAAATATTACTAGAAGCATTGTTTTAATATTTCGGAGCTAGTTATGGTCCCCGAACACCATAACACCTCTTATGTGACACCCGTGTCACTTCAACCATCAAACAAATGCCAAACCAATGAAATATTGTATTTCATACTTTGGACTTGTATAAATATGTGTATCTTTTGCACATATCAACTCTTGTTCGATTTCAAGCTCTAAATCGCTTTCTGGAAGGTTATACGCGCACTAATGCGTAAATATAACCAGTTTAATGCAACAAACACTCCGTAATAGTGACATAGACTTAACATACCTTAAATAACCTCTACATAACTTAGAAATAAGTTTTGGAAGGTTTGGTATGCCGAAATCAAGTTAAATCGCTTACAGGGACTAAAATGGACAAAATGCGAAAGTATGCCAATTTGAACTGTAACAGACATTCCGAAACATGGCCATAAGTTAAACATACCATAGATATCCTTTACATAGCTTAGAAATAGCCTTTGAGGGGTTCGGTGTGCTAAAATAAACTTTTGGGTCATTCAGGGACTAAAAGCGTCAAAAAGTGCACAAGTTTGCATTTTCGCGCATAACTTACGTTCTGAATACATCCGGACATCCAAAAATTTATGTAAGCACTAAAACATTTTATTTTAGTGTTTGGCATAAGAAAAATCCATTCGTTGCGTCATTTGGATCGTCTTTCGCGCTTATGCGCATTCCGTCGTAATTAAGCGAACATCACGATCGTACGACCAAACGAACTGACACCCGTCATATTTTTGAGCATGTTTCATGTCCACAATGTTTAGGCATCATTTTAGGGCCTTAAAGTTGGCTTTACGGGCCTTAGAAGTGTCGGAAATGGCTTAAATACACAACAGGGACCAAAACTGTCATTTTTGAAACTTATTTTCTGATCAGAACCCCCATGCGGCCCGCATTAGTTTTGGTGTATCCTGAAGCGGGCCGCGTCAGCCTTCCAGAACAGATAAGATCGATTAGTCAGCTGATTCCAGCTGTTTAATCCACACCCACACATTCTAACTTGCCCTTTCAGCTCATGGGGGATCATTTTTAGCCACCATAACTTTCCAACAAGTGTACGCACAAGATTCGAGCACGGTTTCCATGAAACGATCTTAACGGTTACCCGAAAACTATAAATACCCATCCACCCCATTGCAAAACCCACAAGAATTCTGATTTGAGGAGCTCTAAGTTGAAACCATTGTTTCATACCTGAGCTACTTGGATCGGGATTAGCATTCGGGGACCCTTCGTAAGTATTCTTTCGTTCTTTTATTGCTTTTCGAGTCTTTTCGAGTCTGAAAGTCAAACTTTGTTTGACTTTCTGCGTTGACCAGTTTATGGTCAATGCGAAGTTCGTTTGAACTTCGCAACGTGAGTGTAATCACGTTGGTTATAGTCCCTTGGGACTATGCCTACTGATTACCACGTTGTCTAGGGTCGTAGGGTAAGCGATCTAATAAATCGCTTATACCTTCGAACCCGACCCATTTGGTTGAACATTAGGATCCGACCAAATACATTAGGTGACCATAGTAGGTAGGGAATAACCTTCCGAGGTTATACCCTATGGTCACATCGTTTAAGTAGTTGTATGATAGGTAGTTTATATGCCTTAGGTAAATTACCAGAATACCCTTTTCATGTATAATTGGTAATTAAGCATATGTAACCTAAAATTTTGTCACATAACTGATTATGTAACATGTTTAGGCATATAACACTTGTCATAGGACTAGTTAGGCGGTCCGAACGCGTTCTACGCGAACGACGCGTTAAAGTAGCATAAGCTACCTTAATGAGTCGCGATGGGTCAAAAGCACTTAGGTTAGGTTTCATTTAGTATGTAGGCTTTGTTAAACCATATGACACGAGTCTCTATACTCGTTTGGTTTACAAACCCTCATTCTATCTAAATCATCCGATTTAGGTCCGGTTATTAACATAGTTACCTATATTAGGTGCCGTTTGATTTCCGTGATCTCTAGCATTGTTTGGTTGTTACTCAAGGACTACTAAGCAATCTCAAGTGAGTACATAGACCCCTCTTTTACTGTTTTCCAAACAGTTTTGGGGTGAAACACATGTGCCTACTTGTTACTTTCATGCTTTCCTGTTTTCACACCATATACCCGCTATGTTTGTTAGTACATTATAGTACATGATTTCATTACCTTTCATGCTATGTATGCCCATTATGTGCATACTTAGTACATCGTTTTACATTACATTTTTGAACCGTTTATAACAATTTGACTATGTGAACCGTTTATAACAATTTGACTATGTGAACCGTTTATAAACATTTGACTATGTGAACCGTTGTAAACATTTGACTATGTGAACCGTTTGTATCTGTGAACCGTTTGTATCTGTGAACCGTTTGTATCTGTGAACCGTCTGTATCTGTGAACCGTTTGTATCTGTGAACCGTTTGTATCTGTGAACCGTGTGAACTGTATTTGACTATACATAAACATTTCTACAATTGTTAAACATTACATCTTGATGGTTTGGTTTGAGTAAGTGATTTAAGTAACGAGACGTGTGTAATATGATACAAGCATGGTGGATACGCCGCTGGTACTTCCTATATATAAGTGTTTGTATGGTATTACATATCGTAGCGTTATTTAAATCATTTCAGTTTGAGACATATAACATTTTATACAAATAACATACTTTTTACAATACATTGTTTTACAAGCAACTTATCTTATACAAACTCATTTTACAATGGTTATTCATTTAACCATACATTATTCTCTTATTTATACATATCATCTGCTCTTATCATTTTTTTTTCAAATGATTTACAAAACAAAGCAAATTACAAGGTTCATGACTAAACATTTTCTCAAACATAAGTCATGAAACCTATTTTCACAAAACCTATGTATCTCACAGGCATTTTTATGCTGACGTACCTATTTTCACATGTGTTTTTCAGGAGCTGTTGCATAAGATGATCAAGATACACATAGGCAGACTTGGGCCTTAGTGACAATAAAAGATGCAAGACTAGTTAATTATGTTGTATTTCTTTGTTTGTTAAGACATTGTAACACTTTTAATCAATAAAACGAAACTTCAATTGCCATGGATTTGAAACAATTAATTCTGTTACAACACTCCCCGACATTTCCGCCACGTTTTGTATGTTCTACGTGGTCGGGGTGTGACATCTTATAACATAATAACACAACAAGTCCCTAATCAAGACACTTGAAAACTAACTTATTTATGTAACTAAGGATTGAAATTTACACATTACCCCCCCCCCCCATTTAGTGGACGGTCATGGTGGCCCCCATCAAAGATCTTACTTGATCTCATTTGATTGCACATGATCTTGCTTGGATTCCTTTAGATATTGCAAGATCTCTATAGATATTCTATGATCTTGTAGGATTCACTAGGAGATATGTCATTATAAGTATAACCACCATCAACATCTCACTTCACACAACACACTCTCCCTCTCCTCCTCTCCTTGCGGCCGTGAGCCACCCCCCACACCACCATCATCTTCATCTTCATCCATTGTTCATCCATTCCAAGTTAGTTACAAGGTGCAAGAAGGTGTTTAAGAAGGATTAGAGCTTGTGGATCTTGAAGAACCTTCTCCATTTGCTTTTAACCATCACATTTGCCATCCTCAACTTCTTGAGTTCTTCCCTAGCCCTTGTGCTAGTAGTAAGCTCCTTGTAACTTGTTACTTCATATTTTGATGGTTAAAAGATGATGAATATTGTTAATCACAAGAACACAAAAGAACATGATCATGATACTTTAACATAAGCTTAAATACATAAGAATACATGTAAATGATGATGATTTGCTTCTTGATGAATGATGATTTGTGTTGGTGATGTTAGACATCATAAGATGTTGGAAAATTTTGAAAATAGCATTTTTCACAAATATAGGAAAATGATTTTTTCCTATTTTGGACTAAAAATAAATATAATAAAATGAGCGGGTTTTATATATTTACTTGTGGGTTTGTGTTCTATGTCGGAAGAGCTTCTCAATGAACTAAACCACGTCCAAAACGGAGCTAAGATGAATGAGATATCGATGCTCAAAGTTTGGTGTTTGACACTTGAATGCTGAAATAAGTGGGAAAGTGGCACCTTGTCCCACATCGGATGAGAGATGGAACTTAAAGGGGTATTTAAGTGGGAACTCTCCATCCTTATTGTTTCATGGAAGCCCTCACTAGTGTACTCGCGAAGGGTGCGGATCACCCTAACTCGCACTCACACACGCGCGCATGGCGTGGGCGATGAGGCGCAATGTGGCGCTTTGATGGCGCACTTTGCACTTCGTACGCTCGCATCACCGAGAGCCGCCTTTGTATTTTTGACCGTGTGCGCGTGGTGGAGCACAAGGGTTGCAAGGACCAAGTGGTAGTGGTAGGTGATGTGGCGCAGGTGCGCATGAGCCAACTGGACGCACCGCGCATGAGGGTGCAGACCTGCGCGCGCGCGCAGAAGCTTCCAGCAGCAGTTAATGTTGTCCAGTTACGTTTCAGCATTCGAAACTGACAAAGTTAATGCGTTTGACTGAGAATTAAGTGACGCATTAAAGTGCATTAAAGACGTTTAATGCAGTTTAATTCTCCCATTTAATTTATTTTTCAGTTTCGAGTTCAACCTGGTGTATAAATAGGAGGCTCCTTTCACCAGATTTTACACACCGATTAACACAGCAAATTCAATCTCTCCCTCTGAATTCTACATCTTCTTCAAGCAGCTAGGTACACCTTCGGGTTGGAGTCAAGACCGGCAGTGCAACTGATTCGGGCTGTTGTATCCTGGAAACAAATGTGTTCTCCTGGGAGACACGAAATTTGTTTTAAGGGACCCGTGTCTAACACGATCCTCAGCCAAGAACAGTGTTTCTGTTCGATTTTCTTGTTCTTGTTTTTTTCCTTTTTCAATTGTAATTGTATTGTATTTTATTTTTCATTCTGTAATTGTTTCAGTAAGCCAAGTTAATAAAGTTTTATTTAATTTTGCACGAACGGATTCCAACAATCTTAAAACAAATTTTAAAACACCGTTCGTGTAGAATCACAAACTTCTCTGCTGTGAATTTAATTTTTTTTGTTCTCACAGCGGGTTGTGTTTTAAAAGTTTTTTCTCTGTTTTGATTCAAAGTTGCGCCTTTGTTAAAACAGAACTCTGTTTCTACTCCTTCTGTCGCTGAGTTCTGAAAATCTCCTGCTGCAGTCTTCAAAGTTGAGCTTAGAAGCTACACAGCTGAATTTTTTAACTCTTAATAATAATAAAGTAGCGTCTTTATTATCTTAAAAACAGTATTTAACTTGTTTTCTTGGAACTTTTTCAGAATGTCGACTGAAAATGTGAACACGAGCAACACCAATGTTGTTGTTGGTACCCCTGCCAACACTGTGGGAGTGTCCACAGTGGCGAATTATGCTGAACGACCCGAGAAGTTCTTGGGTCTCCACTTCAAAAGGTAGCAACAGAAGATGTTCTTCTACTTGACCACCATGAACCTTGCGAGGTTCTTGAATGAGACCGTTCCCCAACCTGCGGAAGGGGAGACCGACGCTCAGGCTCTGAGCGCGGTAGAGGCGTGGAAGCAATCGGACTTTATATGTCGAGGCTACGTACTCAACGGTCTCTCGGATGCGCTGTATAATGTGTACTATAGTATCAAGACTTCCAAAGAATTATGGGAGTCTTTGGATAAAAAGTACAAAACGGAGGATGCGGGAACAAAGAAATTTGTTGTCGCCCGTTTCTTGGACTACAAAATGGTTGATAACAAGACTGTTATGAACCAAGTCCAAGAGTTATAGATTATACTTCATGACATCCACGCTGAGGGTATGGTACTCAGCGAGACGTTTCAAGTGGCAGCCATGATCGAAAACTTACCTCCTGCTTGGTTGGACTTTAAGAATTATCTTAAACACAAGCGAAAGGAAATGTCGGTGGAGGAACTTATTGTTCGTCTTCGTATAGAAGAGGACAACAGGGTGGCCCAAAAAGGCACCATGTTGCAAGCTTTGGCTAAAGCAAATATGGTAGAAATTGGGGAATCCTCAAAGGGCAACAAGGGCAAGGGTAAAAACAACAACAAGGGGAAAGCAAAGGTTAACAACCTTGGACCTAAAAAGGGGGCTGTGAAAAAGAAACCTGCGCCTTTCCAAGGTACTTGTTACAATTGTAACGAGACGGGGCACCGTGCTAACCAATGCAAGAAACCTAAGCGTGAGCCTGCGCATATGGTTGATGAGGATGGTATGCCTCTAATCGCAATGATAACTGATGCGTGTGAAGTGTCGTTAGTTTTTAATATATATATTAAGCCCTTTTTAACAATTTTTAGTCAAGTTTTAAATTTATAAAACATGATATTTACTAACACTAAACACACATATGGGCAAGTGCACCCATCGTGAGCGTAGTATAGTGTTGGTAAGATACCGAGGTCGTCCAAGGACACAAGAGCTTTTAGTACCGGTTTATCCTCAACGTCTAATCAAATCAAAAGTTTAGAAAAAATGTTTTAAACTAAGAAAATAAAAACTAACTAAAATGCTGAAAATAAAAATAAAAGAAAAAACAAATAGACAAGATGAATCACTTGGCTCCGACTAGTGTTTAGTGTAACCTTTGATTATTTCCGCACTTTTGCACTTATTTAAGAGATTATCTTAGTTATTGTAGTAGGCCCCTCTTTTGAAGGTGACGTTACCTTCAACCCAGTAGTTTGAGTCAGCAAGGATACAATCCTAAAGGGTCAGATTATTGAAAGATAATTAATTAAGTTATTAATGCAAATTATGGTAGGCCCCTCTTTTGGAGGTGACGTTACCCTCGACTAAGTAGTCTGAGTCAGCAGGGATACAGTCCTAAATAGCCGGGTTATAGTATTAATAGTAGTTTAACTTATGAGGGGATCAAAGAGTTTGGACCCCCGCCATCCAATACCGTTAAGTATTGAAGGAGGTCCTACTAAATTTGACCCAGGTCCATTGTAGGACCTCTAAACGCTGAACAATGGCAAGACTCTTACCAAACCGTTCCATTAACCCCCGACCAGGTAGCCAACATACCTCCATATAGACCGTGGAGATATGAATGGTGAAAATCTTTTATTTTATATAGACAGTAAAATAATGTCAAGACACCACGGACAAACGATAAGGAAGAATCACCTTCAACATAAGAAACTAGTTATTAAAGTCATTAATACAAAACCAAGTAAAAAGTGCGAAAAGATTAAAAATAAAAAGTATTACACTAGACACTTGTCTTCACCAAGTGATGTAAGAGACTTAGGCAAACATGGCCTTGATTGTGAAGAACTCTTACGATCAATCTTGGATCCTGAGACGACTCACACACTCTATGATGGACAATGGATGATGGTGGTGGATGATGGTGTTATGGTGGTGGTGGGTGGTGGGTGAAGTATGAGAGAGGTGGTGTGCCAAGGGATGGTTTGAGCTTGAGCCAAGCACTCCTATTTATAGGCTGAACAGAAGCTCAGGCACGGCCCCGTGTCCAGTGGGCACGGCCCCGTGTCCACATCCTTCTCTTTCTTCATTTAATGCAGCTTGTCTTATTAGTTGACCACGCCCCCGTGTCCGCTGAGCACGACCCCGTGTGCAGAAGAATCTTTGTACTATGAAGATTTGCCTGGATTGTGCGAATCTTATAGTTGACCACGGCCCCGTGTCCGCTGAGCACGGCCACGTGGTGGGCAATAGAAGCTTCTGCCACTTTGTCTTTTCTGCTGACACTTGGGCACGCCCCCGTGCTGGCTGAGCACGGGGCGTGTTCAGTCTTCTGTCTTCTTTTTTTGCTTGGGAATATGCTGTCGTGGGGTCGGGCATGTCACGTTTGTTCCTTTTCTTGTATTTATGTTAGATTTTGCTATCTTTTTCTTCTTTTGTTAATTTGAGCTCATTTAATCCTGAAAATACAAAAGGAAGACAAAAGCACACTTTTTCCAACATTAGTACTAAAAAAGGGTTAGTTTCATGCCACAATTGATGTAATTTATATGTTGCATTTTGCACATATCAAATACCCCCACACTTGAATCTTTGCTTGTCCTCAAGCAAAACTCTTTATAATGTGGCTTTACACACCCAAATGGAATGGGTAGAAGAGAACGTTTTTAGGCTTATCATAGAGTGTCGGGATTTCCAAGATTCTTTATTAAGTTTTATTTTTATTTATTTACAATCCTATTCATCATGATTTATTTAAAACTTTTCATAAGATAAATTACTTATTAGGGCATAACATGCCTCTTTAAAATTTTCTTTATATACAAGTTCACATACCTCATGGGGATCACTCAACACTCGGCCGAAAATGTATTTTAGTGGATCACTCGAGAGCGGCATGGAACTTACTCCTACCATAGGCTTGCCAAGCAATCAATTCTCCTCCTTTTTAACTTATATACCTTTGTAAATATCAAGAGGACTTTTGGGTTAAGGGTTAGGCTTGGGTTAAAGGTAGGTGGTTGGGTTAGTGGTTAGTAGAAAAGGGCGAAAAAGCGTAAAAAGCAGCGGTTTTCGTAAGACTTTCAACTTTTTATTATTTTGATGAAGCCATTATTCCAAACAAAGTTATTTTTGATGAACTTGCTTGTTTATTTGTTTTTGCTTCATCATCAACACATTTTTTTTTTTGAAAAGTCATACGAAGAACCGAGCTAGTTACTAAAACAAAGGGTTAAAAAATGAAAAAGGTTTAGGTGGGTGAAAGGGTGTTTGGTTTGGGTTATGAAATGAAAATGTTTAGGCTCAAAGGGGCTAACTAGGGGGAGTTTGGGTAGGTGGTAAAAAAAAAAAGAAAAATAATGGTGTAGAAATAAAAAAGGTTAGTCCTAATGCCTCCATCATTTACTTACTCGGGTTTAAGTTGGTAAGGACCGGGAATGTATCGTCGTGGCAAGTTCTGGAGTCGTAAGAACCAAGCGGCTATTCACACAAGAAACGAAAAATGAGCATTTAGTTTAATGATATGTAATTGTATGCTCAATAAAGGCTCAAAACTCACTTTTGTGGGAATGGGTTTTTATGTGATCAAGTATATATAATCAAATTTTAACTAAGTTTGCCATGCCTTTTCATAATTTTCTTATGTTGGTTCTTTTTATCACGACGCTATCGGTTGTAAATTTGTAAAAATATTACCTCTTTAGAACTTTGAAATTCCCAAATTAAACCTAGACAAGTAAAAAAAATGAAAATTTTTGAAAATAATTTGGGGTGATTAACGGTTCCAATAGAGTTTTGTGTAAGGCTTGTATTTAGGACTTGCAAGATTCAAGGTTTTAGCATCCCCCCCCCCCCCACACTTCAATTACACATTGTCCTCAATGTGTCCCAAAAATAAGTTTTTAGGTTGATTGAATGTGTAAAAGGTGTGATTTAAGCAAAAATTTTGTGTTACTGGGCGCTGAACACGGCCCCGTGTTGTCCGGGCACGGCCCCGTGTTTAAGTGCCAGTAACAAAAATTAAACAAAAGAAACAGAAGCCTGGACACGGGGGCGTGTTGGGTGAACACGACCCGTGTCCAGTTACCTGAACTGGGTCTTTTCTGCAGACTGTGCAGCACGGGGCCGTGTTGGGTGGACACGGCCCGTGCCGAGCTTACTGTAAATGAAGAAAATTGTCGGACGGTCCTGTTTTCCTGCATGGGGTGCTGGTTCAAGTTTCCCTTTTATCCTTTGTCATCTCAAGTGTGTTTTATTCCTGAAAATTAAAACTAAACTAGAAAACATAAAAACTAATCTAAATTAAACTAAGGATAGTTCTGCGGAATGCCTCCGTGGTGCGCCACGTTTATAAGGGTCCTTGGCTAGACCCAAAGCCTGGTCATATGTTACTCAAGTGGGATGTTTCGCATCCCATGTTACACCGTCGAAGAGCGTCATCCAAGCTTGAGTCTATGACCTTCATGTAGTCGACCGGGTCTTCGTCTTCTACTCGCTTTCCCACTCCAAACTTCACTTCCTTGTCCCCAAACTTCAATGTTAGTGTTCCGTCATTCATATCAATCACTGCTTGGGCGGTGGCTAGAAATGGCCTCCCGAGGATGACAGGAACATCGACGTCTTCTTCCATATCTAAGATGACAAAGTCGGTTGGAAAAACGAAATTGTCAACTTTGACCAATAGATTTTCAGCGACACCTTGTGGAAATTTGACGGATCTGTCGGCGAGTTGTATGCTCATCTTTGTAGGGCTCGTTGTTCCTAGGCCGAGTCATTTGAACATTGATGTGGGCATGAGGTTAATGCTAGCCCCAAGATCGGCTAATGCATTACGAACGGGGGATTCCCCAATCGAGCAAGGAATCGTGAAGCTTCCGGGATCAATTTTCTTTTGTGTGAGTTTGTTGAGTACTAAGGCGGAGCATTCTTCGCCTAAGTTAACTAATAGCAATGATTCAATTTTCCTTTTATGAGTGAGGAAGTCCCTCATAAATTTTGCTTATTTAGGCATTTGGGTAAGGACTTCAATAAAAGGAATATTAACATGCAATTATTTTAGTAAATTTTCGAACTTTGCGAATTGCTCATCGGTCTTTTGACGATTTAACCGACCAGGGTATGGAACCGGAGGAGTCTTGGTGTGCTCTTGAATTGGTGGAGAAGCCTTTTCTGTTTGGGGTGCAGGTGAAGTCGTGGGTTGGCTTCTTTCAACTGCCGGTAATGGAGCCTCCTCGGGACCCACGGTTCGGTTTCTCAACGTGATGAGATGTACTTGCGCTTTTGGGTTGGTTTCGGTATTGCTCGGTAACGCGCCTTGTGGTCTCTCGGAGAAATTTTGAGCTACTTGATTTAATTGTTTTTCAATGTTTTGAATGCTAGCTTGTTGATTTCTAAAATTCGATTCCAATTGCTGAAATCGATCCGAGTTTTTCTTTTCGGTGTCAGAGATAAGGCGAGATACAGTATCTTCAAGCCTTTCTCATCCTCCTTGTTGTTGAGAAAAGTTTTGTGGTTGTTTAAAGTTAGTTCGTTGGTTTTGTTGGTTACTACTATTGCCGGGATCTCTCCAACCAAGGTTTGGGTGGTTACGCCATCCTTGGTTGTAGGTACCCGTTGGAGGACCGGTCGGCCTAGGTCTGTTATCAATGTAGTTTACCGTTTCCGTTTGTTCATCTAATTCTTTCATACAACTCCAATTTTCATGTGGCCCACCACACCCTTCACAAGCCATAACCGAGACCGTTTTTGTCATTTCTAATTTTTTTATTTTTAAAGAAAGGGCTTCGATTTGGGCTTGTAAAGAAGTGCTTTCATCAACCTTATGGGCGCCCGGGGCAATATATTTATTGCCTCGGGGAGTGTGCCATTGAAAATTGGTTTGAGCAATTTCCTCAATTTGATTATATATTTCATTTGGGCGACGATTACCTAAAAGTCCCCCGGAGCTAGAATCAAGTGTTTGTCTTGTGTGTGGCAACAACCCATTGTAGAAAGTGGATACTTGTTGCCATACCGCAAGACCGTGATGAGGACACTTTCTTAGTAGCTCCTTCAACCTTTCCCAAGTTTCATATAAGGATTCCCCATCCTCTTGTGAATATGTATTAATTTCAGTCATTAATTTAGCTGTTTTAGCAGGAGGGAAATACTTATATAGAAACTTTTGGGCTAGTTCATCCCAGGTGTTTACCGAGCCAACTGGGAGGGTGTTAAGCCAAGCCTTAGCTCGGTCTTTTAGTGAAAATGGAAACATCCGAAGGCGAATGGCATCGTTTGATGCTCCATTGATCCGAAAGGTATCACATATTTCTAAGAAATTAGTAATATGTAGATGGGGATCCTCGTCCGCAAGCCCATGGAAGGATGCGGAGTTTTGAAGCATTTGTATCAAATGTAGCCGAAGTTCGAAGTTATTGGCCTCGATATTCGGTGCATTGATAGCGGCGCCGAGATTACCTACAGTGGGTCGTAGGTAATCCATAAGGGTACGTTGGTCCGCCATTGGAAGTGGGTCCCCCGAAACTTTCTCTTGGTTTTTAGCTTTAAGTCTTTTTCTGAGAAAGCGTTCGGGTTCTTCTAGAGGTTCTTTTATGTCTCTACTAGAACTGGAGCTCATGCACTAGGTAGGAAGTTCAAATGTGGCGCCTGGGTTCCAAGTCCTGCAACAAAAACAGAAAAGAACGTTGGTCAGAAGGTTCACCACGGCCCCGTTTTCAGTGAACACGGCCTGTGGTCGGAGATACAGTAATTGTTTTCCGGATCCCTGTTACTGGGAGTTGGGCACGGCCCCGTGTTGCACCGACACGGCCCCGTGTTCAGCTTTCTGTAACTCGGAAAATAAAAACTGCCAGTAACAAGGCTGGACACGGCCCGTGTCCGACCAGGCACGGCCCGTGTCCGACCAGGCACGGCCCGTGCTAAGCTCTGCAGAAGGTGAAAAATTAAGAAAAATCCTAAAAAAATGAAAAATAAGAAAAACGATTAGGCCGTTGATTCCTAACTTTCTTAAAATCCTTGTGTCCCCGGCAACGGCGCCAAAAACTTGATGCGTGTGAAGTGTCGTTAGTTTTTAATATATATATATATTAAGCCTTTTTTTAACACTTTTTAGTCAAGTTTTAAATTTATAAAACACGATATTTACTAACACTAAACACACATATGGGCAAGTGCACCCATTGTGAGCGTAGTATAGTGTTGGTAAGATACCGAGGTCGTCCAAGGACACAAGAGCTTTTAGTACCGGTTTATCCTCAACGTCTAATCAAATCAAAAGTTTAGAAAAAATGTTTTAAACTAAGAAAATAAAAACTAACTAAAATGCTGAAAATAAAAATAAAAGAAAAAACAGATAGACAAGATGAATCACTTTGCTCCGACTCGTGTTTAGTGTAACCTTTGATTATTTCCACACTTTTGCACTTATTTAAGATATTATCTTAGTTATTGTAGTAGGCCCCTCTTTTGAAGGTGACGTTACCCTCAACCCAGTAGTTTGAGTCAGCAAGGATACAATCCTAAAGGGTCGGATTATTGAAAGATAATTAATTAAGTTATTAATGCAAATTATGGTAGGCCCCTCTTTTGGAGGTGACGTTACCCTCGACTAAGTAGTCTGAGTCAGCAGGGATACAGTCCTAAATAGCCGGGTTATAGTATTAATAGTAGTTTAACTTATGAGGGGATCAAAGAGTTTGGACCCCCGCCATCCAATACTGTTAAGTATTGAAGGAGGTCCTACTAAATTTGACCCAGGTCAATTGCAGGACCTCTAAACACTGAACAATGGCAAGACTCTTACCAAACCCTTCCCTTAACCCCCGACCAGGTAGCCAACATACCTCCATATAGACCGTGGAGATATGAATGGTGAAAATATTTTATTTTATATAGACAGTAAAATAATGTCAAGACACCACGGACAAACGATAAGGAAGAATCACCTTCAACATAAGAAACTAGTTATTAAAGTCATTAATACAAAACCAAGTAAAAAGTGCGAAAAGATTAAAAATAAAAAGTATTACACTAGACACTTGTCTTCACCAAGTGATGTAAGAGACTTAGGCAAACATGGCCTTGATTGTCAAGAACTCTTACGATCAATCTTGGATCCTGAGACGACTCACACACTCTATGATGGACAATGGATGATGGTGGTGGATGATGGTGTTATGGTGGTGGTGGGTGGTGGGTGAAGTGTGAGATAGGTGGTGTGCCAAGGGATGGTTTGAGCTTGAGCCAAGCACTCCTATTTATAGGCTGAACAGAAGCTCGGGCACGGCCCCGTGTCCACATCCTTCTCTTTCTTCATTTAATGCAGCTTGTCTTATTAGTTGACCACGCCCCCGTGTCCACTGAGCACGACCCCGTGTGCAGAAGAATCTTTGTACTATGAAGATTTGCCTGGATTGTGCGAATCTTATAGTTGACCACGGCCCCGTGTCCGCTGAGCACGGCCCCGTGGTGGGCAATAGAAGCTTCTACCACTTTGTCTTTTCTGCTGACACTTGGGCACGCCCCCGTGCTGGCTGAGCACGGGGCGTGTTCAGTCTTCTGTCTTCCTGTTTTGCTTGGGAAGATGCTGTCGTGGGGTCGGGCATGTCACGTTTGTTCCTTTTCTTGTATTTATGTTAGATTTTGCTATCTTTTTGCTTCTTTTGTTAATTTGTGCTCATTTAATCCTGAAAATACAAAAGGAAGACAAAAGCACACTTTTTCCAACATTAGTACTAAAAAAAGGTTAGTTTCATGCCACAATTGATGTAATTTATATGTTGCATTTTGCTCATATCAATAACCGAGGAAGCGGCTATGATTGAAGAAGTCAACGCAATGGGTGAAAACCAAAAGGATGGTTCGTTGACACGGGTGCAACCCGCCATGTTTGCGGAGACAAGGCTCTTTTCTCTACATTCAAGGAAGCTTCGGGTGAAGAAAAGCTTTATATGGGAAATAAAGCTACCGCAAGCATCAAGGGGGAAGGCACGGTCGTCTTGAAGATGACTTCGGGCAAGGAGCTTACCTTGACAAATGTGCTATATGTCCCAGAGATACGGAAGAATCTCGTGTCGGGATGGATGCTCAACAAGTTTGGATTTCGTCTAGTGTTTGAATCAGACAATTTTGTCTTGTCTAGACGTGGAATGTTTGTAGGAAAAGGCTATGCCCTTAATGGTATGTTTAAAATGAATGTAATGGTTGTAAACCAAAACAAAAGTTTGAATGAAACTTCTACTTCTACTTACATGGTTGAGTCTTCTAATGTTTGGCATGGTAGACTAGGACATGTAAATTTTCATTCATTACGACGTTTAATTAAATTAAACTTGATACCAACATTCCATATCTAGTCCAATCACAAATGCGAGACATGTGTTGAATCCAAACTTACAAGATCATCGTTTAAATCGGTTGAACGAATAACCGAACCCCTTGATTTAATTCATACCGATGTGTGTGATTTAAAAGCGGTTCCCTCGCGTGGAGGAAATAAGTACTTCATCACGTTTATTGATGATTGTACGAAATATTGCTATGTGTATTTACTTAAAAGTAAAGACGAAGCAATAGAGAAGTTTATCTTGTACAAAAACGAAGTTGAGAATCAACTTAAAAAGAAGATAAAAGCTTTGAGAAGCGATCGAGGAGGTGAATATGTTGCACCATTTGCGGATTTATGCACAAAAAGTGGCATTGTACATGAGTGTACACCTGCTTATTCTCCACAATCAAATGGCGTTGCGGAACGATAGAACCGCACATTGAAAGAAATGATGAACGCCATGTTGATAAGCTCGGGAGTGAACCGAGAAATGTGGGGGGACGCCATTCTCTCAGCAAACTATCTTTTGAACAAGATACCTTTGAAAAATAGGGACGAAACTCCATATGAGTTATGGAGAAAAAGGAAGCCTTCGTACAAATACTTGAAAGTGTGGGGGTGCCTAGCTAAGGTGATTGTACCACCTCCTAAGGCTCTTAGGATAGGACCCAAAACTGTTGATTGCATTTTCATTGGATATGCACATCAAAGTAGCGCACATCGTTTTCTTGTACATGAGTCCAAGAATCCCGATGTACATAAACACACTATCATAGAGGCAAATCCTAACGTCGTCTCATATTTTGAGAATGTGTTTCCTATGTTAGGACAAACACATGCGACCTCATCAAGAGTGGTTGATGAAGCAGGTCCAAATTCGTCTACATGGTTAGATGAAGCAGGACCAAGTTCATCTACGAGGATAGATGAAAGACATGAACGACCCGAGGTCGAGGAGGGTGAGCTTAGATGAAGTAAACGACAAAGGGTTGAAAAATCTTTTGGTCCAGACTTCATGAGCTATATGGTTGAGGGTGAGCCCAATACCTACCGCGAAGCGGTTACCTCCGCGGAAGGACCTCAATGGCAAGAAGCAATTAAGAATGAAATTGATTCTATATTGCAAAATCATACTTGGGAGTTAGTAGATCTTCCACCTGGTTGCAAGCCACTTGGATATCGTTGGATATTCAAAAGGAAGATGAAAGCTGACGGAAGTATTGATAAATACAAGGCAAGGTTAGTGATCAAAGGATTTAGACAAAAGGAGGGTCTAGACTATTTTGATACTTACTCGCCTGTAACGCGAATAACCTCTATACGATTGGTTCTTGCAATTGCGGCTCTAAGAAATTTGGAAGTTCACCAAATGGATGTAAAGACCGCATTTCTAAATGGCGATTTAGAAGAAGAAATTTACATGGAACAACCTGAGGGTTTTTCTGCCCCTGGAAACAAGGGTAAAGTATGTAAATGGGTCAAGTCTTTGTATGGCTTGAAGCAAGCTCCAAAACAATGGCACCAAAAGTTTGATCATATCATGATTGACAATGGTTTCAAAATAAATGAGTGCGACAAGTGTGTTTATTTTAAAGACACACCAAGAGGTTATGTGATTCTATGTCTTTATGTAGATGATATGCTTATCATTGGGAGTGATGATAAGATGATCAACTCAACGAAAGACATGTTGAAAGCGAGGTTTGACATGAAAGACATGGGTCTCGCGGATGTGATTCTTGGAGTAAAAGTCACTAGAACCCAAAATGGTCTTGTGCTGAGTCAATCTCACTACGTGGAAAAGATCCTTGGGAAATTCAATTCGGACGATACGAGCATAGCTCGAACTCCAATTGATAATACCCAACGCCTAAGGAAGAATAGAGGCGAGAGTGTTTCTCAGTTAGAGTACTCAAGGATCATTGGTAGTCTCATGTATCTAATGACATGTACTAGACCCGACTTAGCATATGCTGTGAGCAGGCTAAGTAGATACACCAGTAATCCGAGCGAGGATCATTGGAAAGCTATCACAAGGGTGCTCAGATACATAAGATACATGAGAGACTATGGATTACATTATACCCGTGATCCAGCAGTGATCGAAGGATACACTGATGCGAATTGGATATCGGATATAAAGGATCACAGATCCACAAGTGGTTACGTGTTTACACTTGCTGGCGCAGCTATAGCTTGGAAGTCTTCCAAGCAAACGGTTATAGCTAGATCCACGATGGAATCCGAATTCGTCGCTTTAGATAAAAGCGGGGAAGAGGCGGAGTGGCTACGTCAATTTGTGGAAGATATTCCAAGATGGCCAAAGCCGTTGACGGCGATCTGCATACATTGTGACAATCAGTCTGCTCTTGCTAGAGCACAAAGCATGATGTACAATGGCAGATCAAGGCACATTCGACGTAGACACAACACGGTACGACAACTTATCTCAACGGGTGTTATCTCATTTGACTATGTGAGGTCAAATGAGAACATTGCGGACCCGTTAACAAAAGGCTTAAGCACAGATAAGGTGTATAGGTTGTCAAGAGGAATGGGACTAAAGCCCATAGATGAAGGGAATATGAGGGAAACCTAACCTAGTTGACTGGAGATCCCAAGATCTAGGTTCAATAGGCAAACTTAATCATAAACCCAAAGGGAGTCACTGTGGGGGGTGCCCCAAAATCAATAAAGGGAGTTGTATACTTCCTAGTCCATTCCAATCAGTGACATGAAGGAAAGGTTAAGCATGTTGAGGTTAAGGATTTTGAGGAAATCCAAATTAACCATGATGCTTTTAATGATTCAGAGGAATCACCTATGTTAGAGAGAAGTGGGGTCGCTTCGAATGGATTTGTGGGGAGGCGCAAATCCTAGAGCTCTCGCAGAACCAGGAACGTGTTCCATGACCATGAACGGACACAACCATGAGGTCTTAACTCGACTAGGGAGAGTATTGTGTGAATGTATATTGTCGCCTACATAAATGGGGGATTGTTCAAAGACCCCGCGTCTACAAGACCCTAGGAGGCTAAGTATGCTTCACAAAAGAAGGTTCAAAGGTTACACCTACCTATCTTGCAATACTCAACTGTTGAACGTGTATCGTTGAAACTTGATAGATCGATTTCTATTCATGTGGGGGATTGTTGGAAAATTGTGAAAATAGCATTTTTCACAAATATAGGAAAATGATTTTTTTTCTATTTTGGACTAGAAATAAAAATAATAAAATGAGCGGGTTTTATATATTTATTTGTGGGTTTGTGTTCTATGTCAGAAGAGCTTCTCAACGAACTAAACCACGTCCAAAACGGAGCTAAGATGAATGAGATATCGATGCTCAAAGTTTGGTGTTGGAAACTTGAATGCTGAAATAAGTGGGAAAGTGGCACCTTGTCCCACATCGGATGAGAGATGGAACTTAAAGGGGTATTTAAGTGGGAACTCTCCATCCTTATTGTTTCATGGAAGCACTCACTAGTGTACTCGCGAAGGGTGCAGAGCACCCTAACTCGCACTCGCACTCGCACACGCGCGCGTGGCGTGGGTGATGAGGCGCAATGTGGCGCTTTGATGGCGCACTTTGCACTTCGCATCGCCGAGAGCCGCCTTTGTATTTTTTACCGCGTGCGCGTGGTGGAGCACCAGGGTTGCAAGGACCAAGTGGTAGTAGTAGGTGATGTGGCGCATGACGTGGCAGTCATGCGCATGCGCGCGCAAGTACACATGGCATGGGGGGCGCGGTTGCGCATGGTGCATGGGCAGTGAGCCAACTGGACGCACCGCGCATGATGGTGCAGACTTGCGCGCGCAGAAGCTTCCAGCAGCAGTTAATGCTGTGCAGTTACGTTTCAGCATTCGAAACTGAAAAAGTTAATGCGTTTGACTGATAATTAAGTGACGAATTAAAGTGCATTAAAGACGTCTAATGCAGTTTAATTCTCCCATTTAATTTATTTTTCAGTTTCGAGTTCAACATGGTGTATAAGTAGGAGGCTCCTTTCACCAGATTTTACACACCGATTAACACAGCAAATTCAATCTCTCCCTCTGAATTCTACATCTTCTTCAAGCAGCTAGGTACACCTTCGGGTTGGAGTCAAGACCGGCAGTGCAACTGCTTCGGGCTGCTATATCCTGGAAACAAACGTGTTCTCCTGGGAGACACGAAATTTGTTTTAAGGGACCCGTGTCTAACACGATCCTCAGCCAAGAACAATGTTTCTGTTCGATTTTCTTGTTCTTGTTTTTTTCCTTTTTCAGTTGTAATTGTATTGTATTTTATTTTTCATTCTGTAATTGTTTCAGTAAGTCAAGTTAATAATGTTTTATTTAATTTTGCACGAACGGATTCCAACATAAGAAACCTACTAGATTGTGATTAAACACATGATCTAGTAAGTTAAAGTGGTGATCTTGTGAAAGACCAAGATCATCATACTATATGTCTTCATGAACTTGACTAATGAAAGTGATCTTCATATGTAAAGATGATTTAAACAAAATACAAATCTTGTAAATAGATGATTACAAGAATAATTTTTCCAAGAAACCAAGTTTATTTACAAGATTTACAAAGTCATGGTTTATAAGTAAACTAATCATATTTTTAGTGTTTAAACAAGACTAGAAACATGTGTGTAACAAGAAAAATACAAAAGAAATATTTTTAGAAAAATCATCTTACAAGTTGTAAATTACTAGATCTTTTAATAAAGTGATTTACAAACAAATAACCATGTTTTTTAAGGGTAACTAAACCTACTAAATAACATGGTAAGTTACTACAAGTTTTTACAAAAACTTCAAGTTCATGATGTAGTATAATTTACTTGATTTTGACACTCGGTAAGTGTTAAAGGAGTTGATGATTGTTTGTGTTGATTTTAAAAGAAAATAAACACATGTTTTGAAAACATGGCAAACCTCCATTTTTAGGGGAAACTATGTCAAAATTTCTATAAAATTTTGACACTTAGAAAAATATAAGTTTTTGTGAAACTTATTCCCTAAAAATTTACCTAAAAATATTTACCAAGGTTTCCCTAATTTTTATGTAAACTTCAAGTTAAGAAATGATGATTTCTTCAAGATAAAAATTGATATTAAGTATGTATATTTTTGAAGAAAATATATATATTTATTGATCACCAAATTTTGTGCTAAGTGTATGTAGTATGTATTATACGTAAATAGTGTATTAGGACTTGAAAATACACTAAGTACTCCTAAGGAGTAGAAATACAAAATACACATACAACATGCTTAAACAAATACAAGAAGATATATTTATGAAAATATATTTCTTAATAGATTATGTAACTCGGACAAGTTACGAACTGAAATTGTCTTCTTGGACAAAAATACATAATTCGGGTGAAAAATACAAGATACTTATATTTATTTTTGAGAAAATAATATAAGTAAGATACATAGTTAAAAATATAAATTATTTTTAACAAAAGAACACATACATAAAAGATGGTGACTTGTACTTGTGCGATACAAGTCTAGTGACTAACGTTAATAAAACACGTATAGGTCACGACGCTATATAAGCAAACCCGGTGAAGTTTACGGCGCAAGAAACGCAAAGTTGTGAGTTCATGCTCCCCCTTTTCTTTTAACTGTTTTCAGTTTTATAACTTCGGGGGTGAAGTACATGTTACTAAATGATTACAGAAAAGTGAGTTTATGTCCCCACTTTTAATCTTTTACATACTTTTTAAACTTGAGGAAAATACATGTGTTATGGTATACTGGATACAAAGACTAAGGAATGATACTTGAAATCGTGTCACGAATAGGGTACCAGAAGCACCATTAATCAACAATATACCTAGACCGCAGAACAAAAGGTTAGATCTAATGGGTTTTCGGGTAGCCACACTCTTGGTGAAAACTAGTACCAAGTAGTGCTTTTGTGTCTCAATCGTGAATCGACAACTAGAAAAATGCCTATGGTTTGGATGCTTCCTATGTCGTGTCACATGTTAATGGCCTTGCAACCCATTAACAATCTCGATACTTACAGAAATACTTGATTTACACAAATTACATACCATGTTTTCATACAAAGTATACAAACGTTCAATACAAAAACAGCATGAATTCACACCAACATTATGTTGACGATTTTCCAAAAACTCACATGTATTTCAGGTAACTAAAGTGGATGTGCGCACGGTCATACTCTTGCTCTTGGATGTTGTTTATGTTTATCGTTGAATAAAGTTGTAAACTTTTCAGACAATATGTTGTCTTGTGATGTAAACACTTAAACCATGTTTTCAGTTGTGTATTGTTTGGCATTTGAAGTTATTTTTACGAGCATGTAGTATGTTTACCATTCGTATGCAATGAGAACCTTTCATGATCACACCTCGTGCTTCCGCCTAAGAAAGGGGTGTGACAGTGCGGGCCGAGGGGTGTTGGGCTAGAAGTGGAAGGGGAGGCTGGGTCATTGGTTTGTGGGGTGGCAGTGGGTGTGGGGTTAGGCGACGAGGCCCAAATGAGAGGATGAGGGTCGGTAGTTAAGAAGTCATATGATTTTGTGGGTTGAGAAATTTTTGAGAAAGGGAAAAAAAGTTCGTCAAAAATGACGTCCCGAGATATATGTATTTGGTTGGTTTTAAGATTATAACATTTGTACCCTCGGTGATTGGAAGGATAGCCTAAAAACACACAAGGAGTTGAGCGATCCGCTAACTTGTGAATTTTGGAAGAGGGTATTAGGGGATAGCAAAGGCAGCCAAAAGTGCAGAGGTGGGTATAAGTGGGATGAAGATTGTAAAGAGAGAAGGTGGGGGTAGAGTTATTTAGGACTTTAGTGGGTAAAATATTTAAGAGATAAATGGCTTGTTCAAGAGCATGAGGCCAAAGGTTGTGAGGAGTTGATGATTGGGAAAGAATGGTTCTCATAATGTTATTGATGGAACGAATTTTTCGTTCGGCTTTACCGTTTTGGGAGGACGTGTAAGGACAAGAGAAACGAAAGGTCATGCCATTGGCGGTACAAAATTTATGAAATGACGTATTGTTATATTCCCGCCCGTTGTCACATTGAAAACTTTTTATGGGCATGTTGAATTGAGTAGAGATAAGTTTATAAAATTCTAGAAATTTAGAAAAAACTTGAGATTTGGATGATAAAGCATATGTCCACAAAAAATTGGTTTTATCGTCTAAAAACAAAATGTAATAGCGACAACCTGTAGATGAAAGAACCGGAGAGGTCCACAAGTCACTATGAACTATATCAAATGGTAAATGAGTCAAATAATAAGAATTATTAAACGGAAATTTAATATGTTTGCCGAAAACACATGGCTCACAAACATGAGAAAGCTTAGAATTATTAAAATAAGTAGATAAACTAGGTTTCAAACAACGCAAAATATTAATATATAGGTGTCCAAGACGGCGATGCCAAGTATCTTGAGACACGGAAACAAAACTTGTGGCTTGAGAATTGGAGACTTGGGCTTGTGGACTTGTATGTAGAGTGAGTGGGTAGAGATCACCATTGCTATCACATCGGAGGAGTGGCGTCCGTGTGTGGAGATCCTTCACATAAAAACCAAATGGATCAAACTCGACTGAAACATTGTTGTCGGTGGTGAAACGACGAACGCAGATCAAGTTTTTAACAAGTTTAGGTGCGTAAAGAATATCATTAAGTTTAAATTTTGGAAAAGGGTAAGGTAAGGTGTGATTTCCAATTACATGAACTGGAATTTTAGTGCCATCACCGACGATTATGTTTCGAGCATTAACCTTATTAAAACAAGACGTAAGATTAGAAGGGTTATGTGTCATTATACCTGTAGCACCGGTATCCATGTACCAAGTGTGATCCGGCGGGTGAAGGGAAAGTGTGTTGAAGGCCTGATCCAACTCAGTTGGAGGTTCGGATGGTCGTGGGCCTAGAAGACCCGGTTGAGAGTTTGGGTTTGAATTAGTATTGGGCCGATTTGATGGGGCAGTAGGGTAAGGACAAGGCGGTGCGGCCCAAAAGTAAGGGGCCCCAGGGGATGGTGGGCGGTTTGGGTTTACGGCTGTTGAAGGATTCCACGGATTAGTGGGCCATGGTGGGAGGGAAGAGGAGTTCCAGTGTGGGGTTTGGTTTCGGCCTCGGCCCCTTCCGCGGCCTCGGCCACAGCCTCTGGTTGCGTTGGCGGATTGTTGGTGGGTAGGGGATGCAGTAGAAGAGTGAGTAGTGTTTGTGGAAGTGTGAAGAGTCGCGTCATGTGAGACTCGGTTCGCTTTGGTTGTTTCTTCGAGAATTAATTGAGAACGGGCTTCATAGAAGGTGGGGAAGGGTTTGGTGTTTTGTAAGATGGAAGCAATACCCCCGTAGGCTTCATTCAAACCGGAGAGAAGTTGAATGACTAGGGTGCGTTCGGTGACCGGGGAGCCGACATTTGCCAACTGATCAGAGAGGACTATGACTTCCTGGACATAGGCCGCCATGGAGGGAAACGAATCAAGTTTGATATTTGCAAACTTCTGTTGAAGGAGGACGGCCCGGGTGGCTTGATTGTCATGGAAGATGCTTTTCAAACCCGTCCATGCATAGCAAGCCGTTGAGTCCGGTTGCATGATGGTGCACAAAAGATCATTCGAAATGGTTCCATATATCCATTGAAGGACTATGGCGTCGAGTCGCTTCCAAATATCATCGGAAACTGGTGCGGTTTGGGTGTCTTTGTCTTTGTCCGCGGATGCGGAGCCAGCGGCTTGAGGGGGGCGAGTGGTGGTCGATGACTTCATGAGCACGACAGTGAATTTTAAAAAGCTCCGCCCAAGAGGCGTATCGGCTGGTGTCAACTTCAAGAGTGATGGGTATGAAATTCTTGATGTTGTTCACGGTAATAGCGGGGTAGGTTTTGGGATACATTGGGGAAGAAAGGATATGGCGGATTGGGGGCTGTCGGCGCAAAAGAGGAGGAAGAAGGACTGCAGGATCGAAAGGAAACTTACACTGATACCATGTAAGTTTGCAAATAATTGCTTGCCTTTCATTCCTCAAGGATCGATACATATATAGAGTACAAAGAATCCCTATGATTTTGGGATATCACTATGATTTGGCCTATCATAGTAATTACAGATTTACATTCTAAATATATATATAAGATTAGGATCAAATACAAAGGAATGGTACAAAGGCTCCTAAAAAAACCCACTAAAAAAAAGAAAAACTTAAATATCCACCACCACCCAAAAACCTAAACCCCCACTCACCCCCTCCCCCATCACCCACCAAAAAAAAAAAAAAACATTTTTTTGCCGAGTGGTGGAGGGTGGGGGTTTAGGTTTTTGGGTGGGGGTGGGTGTTTAGTTTTTTATAGATTTTTTTTTAGATTTTTTAGGGGGTGGGAGACGGGGGGGGGGGGGGGGGGTAAGGTGTTTTAAGGTTTTTGGGGGATGGGGTGGGGGTAGGTTTTTTTTGGTGAGGTATAGTTGGTTTTTTTTTTTTTTTTTTTTTTTTTGCGGGGGGTGGGTGTTTAGATTTTGGGTGGTGATGTAGTGGGTTTAATTTTAGGTTATTGGACAATTGTAACTCTATAAATCATTCTTACAACCACTTTTTTTACACTTTGCAATATAAAAACTCACCCTCACAAGTTTTGATGGATTGGATGAGAATGCTCTTACAATTATGAGCATTTGTAGAATAACTTGACCCTATATATATATAAATTATATATATATATATAGGGGAAGGATCCACTAAAAAGTGGATTTTGCCTAAGTAGCCTAAGAAGGATTGTGATGATGACATGTGGCACTCCTAATAAGTAGGAATGAAGGGCATTTTGGTCCTTATAAATAGGAGTGAAAATGACATGTGGCACCCCTTTTGCTTTTTAAAAATACAACAAAAAAATCTAGCACAAAAAAATTAGTACAAAAAAATCTAGCACAAAAAATCTAGTACAAAAAATATAGCACAAAAGATGTAGTACAAAAAAATATAGCACAAAAAAATCTAGTACAAAAAAATATAGCACGGAAAAATTTAAGCAAAAAAATATAGTACAAAAAAATCCGCCACAAAAAAATGAGGAAAAAAAATTTAAGACAAAAAAATTCAGCACAAAAATGTAGTACAAAAATTTAGCACAAAAAAATGTTATACAACATAGAAATACAACACATTTAAGTGAGTTTTTTTAGTCTTCATATTTTATATAGCAATATGGTACTCAAATTAAAGATAAAAAGACGCTCGATTTTATGGTGAAATTTTTATGAAAAAATAATGTCGTATAAAAAAGTTATGAACGTTTAAAAAATGGGGGTGGAATATGCATGTGCCTTGCATGTGGAGAGAGAAAATCCATAATAGGATTTTCCCAAGATACCCTTGCACTCCTCCTTTCTCCTACCCTTTCATCTTAACTATTGATTTGAAAAATGAATGGTTAAGATTACTTCCCATCCTACTTAGGGAAAATTGACTTTTTATTTGATCTTACCCCTATATATATATATACCATATATACTAATAGTATTACAACGAAATCAATTTATAACGAAAAGAACATGTTAGATAATGCTCGATAGTTCTCATTTCCGCAACACTGTGTTGCTATTTGCTATCATGTGTTATGGTTCTTATATTTCGAATATTGTATTATATAGTATTAATTAAATATATGTAATTCTCGTACTCAAAATAGTGTGATTTCTTCAATTTAACTTCAATTATTTAATGATTATATTAACAAGATAAATTGTTTTACGTATTCATTGTTTATTATATTATTATATTAAGTTTTCTAACATGAACCAAGTATAATTTTATTCTTTTATCACCCAAAAAAGTTACAAGTTACCAGACAAAGGTGAAACTATTGTGGTTTCGACTATCAGTTCTCTGATATATCCACTTCCTGACCAGGGTCCAACGGGTTATTTGTAGCAATTGTTCAGTCTCAGAGGGACAGGGTTTTGTTTTTTGTAGATTAGAGTTTGTAATTCAGAAAGGGATGGAAACGCAGCTTGTTACTTGTCTATCTTCTGTTTTGATATAACTTGGCAAGTATGACTAATGAGATTTTATCTTCTAATATTAATGTGGCAAAAAAAAATGAATAAGTAGGCCAAAGTGGATGCCCAAATATATGTTTTTGTTCCGTAACTCGTGACTATATGCGTAATGTATACATGACATAAGTATATAGGTATGACATCGCTTGAAAATGGCTATTTTTGTGATTTTTTATAATAATAGTTTTCGAGTAGTGCCTAAAAAAATCAATGATCTATTTATCAACCACGCAGATTAAACCCTTACTACTTACACAAGCTTTAATTCTACTACTAAACTATATCTATTTATCAACCATGCAGATTAAACCCACCCTACTTAAAACTAGCAAGCTATATCCAACAAGAAAGCCCTTTGGTTTAAATGCATAACTTAAAAGACAAGTCTAAGAATTTCCAAACAAAAACAAATTCGAAGGTCAAACCCAACATAAATCAACATAATGATAACACTAATAAACTAATTCTTGTTTAAATCGGATCCGGTCAAACCCTTTTTGGATGTCTATAGTATAAGTTAACCGATTATTTATTCTTCCTTTCTTTATTATAACTATAATAATAAAACAATAACAATTATTTATTATTAGGAAAAATTACAAGTTTTGTCCTTTATCTTTATACCACTTTTCAGGCGGTGTCCTTTTTAACGAATGTTGACAGGCGGTGTCCTTTACTAGGTATTTTGTTGCAAGTTTAGTCCTTTACACCCAACCCAGTTAAAAAACCCTGTTAATTGTTGGGTGTAAAGGACTAAACTTGCAACAAAATACCTAGGTAAAGGACTAAACTTGCAACAAAATACCTAGTAAAGGACACTGCCTGTCAACAATTATATGGGCTTTTTAAATGAGTTAGGTGTAAAGGACTAAAGTTGCAACAAAATACCTAGTAAAGGACACCGTCTGTCAACATTTTTTAAAAAGGACACCGCCTGAAAAGTGGTATAAAGATAGAAGACAAAACTTGTAATTTTTCCTTATTATTATTAATCCCTTATTTGCTAGCCATCAATGTACTTAATATATTTTATAATTCCAACTTGTTCCATTAAACTTGCTGTATTATCGTTTTTGTTTATCGTTTATTAATACTGGAATATTCCTTTTCAGTATTAATATAAAAATCCAAATTAATAAACTTGAAAAAGATAAATACATAAATAATAAATTAGTCACTGTGTGATGTAATTTCTCAACTATATTATTTTCAACCAATTTTTAATTAAACTAACATATATATAATATACAGAGATTAAATTAGAGCAGGAAAAAAGTTATTTGTGACGGAAATTATACTAGTTAATCAATATTATTGACTATTATAGTGGATAAATTATATATGCGATGTCAACATATATGGACATTAAGTTAACGTGAAGATATTGTGGGTATGCATCACATCATCGTTATAAAAGCTAAAAGTTTTATAACGACTTATAATATGATCATTGAGACAATGCCAAGATAGAGGTGAGAGAGAGCATCTTTGAGCCATATTGACGATACTCCAATTATTTTTTAATTTGATTAATGTTTTTTGGATTTTTTCTAGAATATATTGATTATCGAAGTTGATTATAGATCTTTTTTTAGTTATTGTTTACATCTTATCAGGGGCAGATTTAGCATGGTTCTATGGGTTCCCAGGAACCCATTCGATTCGAACAAAATGGAAAAAATTAGTGTAAACCTTGTATGATTTGGGAAAAAATAATGAAAATTAGTGAAAAACTACCAAAAGGAACCCAGTGAAATCCGACCCTGGATCCGCCACTGCATCTTATCCCGCCATAATCAATGCGACAAAACACTTTGATATTTGTGGTTTAGCTTTTTCTACTGATCTAATATCTTTCTTGTAGAAGATGGTTACGGTGTAAACAGATCCTGACACTTAAAAAGGTTAAATTAGCACATACTAAAACAACACATACATAAAAGTATCAGTTTTGAAATATATTAGAACATGTAAATTAAACAAGATAATTGATTTTAGCATATATGTGAATTATATTAGCACTTTTCTTTGTGGAGAATTATATCAGCACATTGAGAACAAAATATGGATAAAAAAAGAACTAATAGCTCGTTAACATAATCATAAGAAATTCAATATAATTGATACTATTTAGGTTATTATTTTACCCCTTCTCTATAATTGGTTGGATGTCATATGTCACTTTTTAAATTGTTCTTGCAGTTTTTAGACGAAATGCGGTTTGTATTTGAGCCATGTAGACGGATGATACAAGATTTGTCTACGTTGCTACAAACACCAACCTTCAAACTTATCGTCCTCGATTCGATTTTCCCACCATCGTCATAAACACGATAAAATCGAGTGACTACGATCATGGTTGTAAAAATCCCGACTATGTGCCGATTAATCCCCGATTAATCGCTAGCCCACCCCACCGCCCGACTAGCGATTACTACAACACTGACTACGTTATCATTTGTAACATGTAACCCCTCGTACCAGCTCATGCTTTTACTTTTGTTCACTCACAAATTTCCTAGGTTACCTGAATGAAAGCTTCCTAGTAAGTTACCCATCGTAAATTACTCACATTCATGCATTATTAAGTATAGAGTTCTCTCGTCTACGATCCATTGCATCTAAAACATCCTGATAGTACTTAGAGGTTGTATATTGATTATGCATCAATATCTCTTATGTATAGAAGCGATAAATAGATCTACGATATTACATATGAGTTGAAACCGGATCAAGAGGAGAGAAGAGGGTTTTTTTGGGTGAGGAAGTTTTCTTTTTATTGGTGAAAACATTTTTTTTCTCAAACTACCTACTAAGTTTAAAAGAGTAAAAATGTATTTTTCAAAAGTGTAATACGACTTCTTCTTTTTTTTTTTTTCTTGATTCACCACTGAGTATAATGGTATAAGCCTGAAAAATAGGCAAGTTAGGTTGGTTCGGGTGTTGGATTAAAACGATTGTGTGAAATTGAGTTCAGGTCAAAACATAGGCAAGTTAGGTTGGTTTGGAAAACATAATTCCTTTGGTTTCGGTGGAGTAGGATCAAATACAAACCACATTTCGTATACAAACTGTAAGAACCATTCAAAAAGTGTCATGTGACATCCAACCAATTATAGAGAAATGGTAAATAATAACCTAAATAATATCAATTATATTGAATTCCATATAATTATGCTAACAAACAATTAATTCTTTATTTGAATCTTTCTTTTGTTTTCAATGTGCTGATATAATTATTCATAAAGAAAAGTGCTTATATCATTCACAAATGTGCTAAAATCAATTATCTTAATTAATTTTCATGTACTAATATAATTCAAAAGTGCTACCTTTATGTATATATTGTTTTAGTATGTGCTAATTTAACTTTTTTTTTAAGTATCAGGACATTTTCTCAGGGTTTGTAGGATAAATATGGTTTGTATCATAACCAACCCCTGGTTTAGGTAAAAACATATTCAAACTACAATTGTCTTTGAAACGAGTCGTTTTAGGAAGGGAAAAAAGTAGCAAAATGCGTAATGAGTTCACCCTCTATATTTATTTTTATGGTGGCTAGTGGCGACAGTTATTGGCGGCGAGTGAAGACTCTTGAGGAGAAGGTGGTGACGATGGCGGGAATGGAGACGCCAATGGTGGTGACCACCATAGTGGTGGTGGCGACAATGTTGGCGCCGATAATGGGATCCTAGAAGCAGGGGGCGGCGACACCGACGATGGTTTAGATGGGGCATTGATGTTGGTGACTCTCGACGATGACAACGGTTGCGTCAATGGTTTGGTGGTTGTGTCGGGGTTGTGGTGGCGGCGTTGACAAAGATAGTTGCATTGGTGGAGGAAGCGACAATAGTGGTTGATTCGGTGGTGGAGGCAACCTTAGATGGTGGAGGTGACGACAAACAATAGCCACCAGAGTTACTCATCCACAGGGTTGTTCCTACGGTTTTGGAGACCCTAAGCGAACTATAAAATGGGGGCCCTAATTTCGCCCACAAACTCTCCTCCAATCCCGATGAGTCATCCATGTGGACTCATTTCAAGTTAGCAAGTGTTTTGATTGACCCATTTTGATGCATTGTTAAACTTGTGTTGACCTGTTGTGTAATTTGCGTTGACACAAATGAAACCAATTGCAATTTTTTACCCAACTCGACTTATCTCAGGGGCGGACCCACCTTATGGGGTGGGTGGGCGGCCGCACTCCTTGAAAAAAATTAGTGGTATTTTTTTGCGAAAAATCCCGACCGCACCCCTTGGAAAGTTTCGTCTGCACCCCTTGAAAAATTCCGACCGCACCCCTTGGAAATTTTCGTCCGCACTCCTTAGAAAAAAATGTTAGGAATTTATATAAAAAAATGTAAACACGGATTGAAACCCGATCAAATTATGTAAACAAGTTAGCCCACTAACCTCTTTAATAAACTTAAATTCAATCCATCAAGCCCAATAACTTAATACCCATTCAAGCCCAACCCAACTACTAGTTTTGTTAAAAAAATCAGTCCACATAATAAAAAAACCCAAATCGCTACCACTTGCCAACGACTCCCGCCCTCCCTCTGTCTCACTTCACCGCCCAGCTACAGCATAATTCCGGCCGGCAACTGCAAAATTCGGGCTGCAAACTGGTTAATTCAGGCCGCCCATGACAGGTACATGTTTTTTTTTTTTTGTTATTTTGATGTTTATGTGATTTTGTTCAAGAGTCATGTGATAATGGGATTTTAGGATGGGTTAAAAAAGTTTAAACTTTTATTTGTTTTGAGATAATTTGGGGTTGTTCTAGTCTTTATAGGATGGGTTTGTCGTTTCTTAATCTCTTATTGATTATATGATTCTAATATAGGGTTTGAAAAGATGAGATTCAAAAATTGAACTTAAATAGGTAATTCGATTTGTTTTGATGTTTTATTGGGTTTTTTCAATAGAAACAGATATATATTTGTTAAAAAGGTTTAAAATTTGATATGCTTTTTTTTTTTGTTCTAGTCTTTAGTTAGGTGGTTTTGTTGATTATATGATTGTTGGTTGGTAAATAGCAATTACTAAGGCTTGAAATTTAAAATTTTAAAATGAAATTAAGGAACATGGGCTATAGTTGAACACTTGAAGATCCTTGTTTATTTTGTATGTGATAAAATTAGGAAGAAACAATCAGTAGCGAAGTTATGCCGCGATTTCTCAAGAGGAAAGGGGTTGAACCACTTTTTTTTCGCCGGATTTTTTTAATTAAAAACCAAGGTATGTTTTAGATAAGTTGTTTTGTTCTTTTATTTAATGATTAAGAGAAATAGAAGTAGAGATGGTTTGAACTTTGATGCTTTTTTGTTTGTTAATGTGATAGGAAGTTAGGAACTAGGGTTTGATTGTTTAAAATTGAATTGGACCCGACCCGATTTGATCTGATTCGACCCGCTATGAAACTTTGTTTGTTTGTGTTTACTTGTTTTACATGACCCGATCCGACCCGCTATGAACTGATTTTTTTTCTATAGATAGGGGTCTAAAATCTTTATAAAATTTCCGCACCCCAAAAAAAAATCCTAGATCTGTCACTGACTCATCTAGTGATGGATGGATCATAATTGACAGACTTATATGAAATAACAAAAGTACAAATAAATTGTGAAAGTATCAAAACACATAAATAGTTTAGAAAAGATATAAATTTATACAACATTTTGTTGAAAAATCAAACGAAAAAGGTGTAAAATTATTTTGTGTCCTAAAGTTTCCTTTATTATAGTTACAAAAAATTACAGTAACCACATATTTATCTTTTTAAGTTTTTAGAGGTAAGAAGTTTTATTGATGAAAAGAGGATGTTGATTAACTTTGGTAAATACCAAATTTTATATACATACAATAAACATGAGAGAAATAATGTCAGGCAGCTGATTCGTACTCCTTCATAGGTTGATTTTTTTTGTATTTAACTTTTAAACCTTCAGCTTCGCTAATATACGGGTTTCGTCCCTCTGTTTTTAAAAAGTTTTTTTTTCATATTGGTTAACTTTGTTTATATGCGTGTTTAGTCTCTCTGCTTAAACTTTGGTATTCTACATAAAAAAAACTTTCTTTTTACTGGTTAACCTTTTTTATATGCATGTTTCCCTCTGATTTAACTTTTGGTAGTGTATATGTTTAGTCCTTTTACTTTTATTCCTTTTTGTATTTCATTTTTTTAGCATTTTCCCTTTGCTACAATAACGAATCAACCCGGGGGAATAGTGACCGTTAGCTATTGGTGGACAACCGCTACTACTATTGGTGTTGGGATTGAACCCTATTAAAGGAACAGTTGATTAAAGCCAAAACTGGATCAGATCAGTGGATTCAGAATAAGCAGATGTTTGTATTCAATCTTTCCCCTTGGAAGTGGTTCTAACAACTGATGACCTTCATCCACTGATCCTCTACAACAACTGTTGTCCTTTAACAACTGCTAAAGACTATTGAAGACAAGCACTGATGCTCAATCTATTGTCATGTTTCAAGTACTGCTGATGAAGACAAAGCACTGCTAGGAGTATAACAGTGGAATGGGAAGCAGTAGTTTAGTCTATCTTCTGTTTATATTGTAATTAGTGGTTTGTATTAGCAGTAGTTGTATTAGATCAGTAGTTACTGGTTGTTAGGAGGTTAGATGTCACTTTCATGGTGACGTCAGCAAAGATGCCACAGTGGTTTGCTTCGTACTATAAATAGAACAGTACCATGTACTGTTCTATTAGCTCTTTCATCACTTGTCATTCTGTACGAACAAACTTGTGTGAGCTCAGGCTGAGGGGGAGTTTGTAATACATGCATGCATTGTAATTGAAGTTTGTAATAAATATAATCATTCGATTTCATGTTAAACATGTGTGTTGAAAGCAAATCTTCCATTTGATTGTGTTGAAAGTTTATTCCATTTAATTCCACTGCAATTGTTCTTGTTCTTGTTCATCTTCATTTTAGTTAAACAAAACACAATCATAAGAAACTCAGATCCTAACAATTGGTATCAGAGTTAGGACAGTCAAATTTGATCTAACAATCATTTTGATGTAAAAGTTCAGCTCACAATCGTTGATACTTATAATTGTTCGTTTTGTTGAAAAACAGAGTAAGGTTTAATCATGAGCAAAATTGATTAATCAGTACCTGTAAAACAACCAGGATGACGTCACAATCACAAGATGTTAATAATAGCATCGGTTCACTCTTCAAACCACCCATGTTGAAGCGAAATGAGTACAACATCTGGAAGAGAAGGATGGGTCACATCCTTGCTCAACAGAATACCGGATGTTGGAAGTCGGTTATCTTTGGACCACATGTTCCAATGGTGCCGAGTGCTGAGGATCTAAAGGTTCTTGTTCCTAAGAAATTAGAGAACTACACAGTGTCACACCCCGACCACGTAGAACATACAAAACGTGGCAGAAACATCGGGGAGTGTTGTAACAGAATTAATTGTTTCAAATCCATGGCAATTGAAGTTTCGTTTTATTAATTAAAAGTGTTACAATGTCTTAACAAACAAAGAAGTACAACATAATTAACTAGTCTTGCATCTTTTAATGTCACTAAGGCACATGTCCGCCTAAGTATGTCTTGATGAGTCCTATGCATCATCTCCTGAAAACACATGTGAAAATAGGTACGTCAGCATAAAAATGCCTGTGAGATACATAGGTTTTGTGAAAACAGAATTCATGACTTATGTTTGAGAAAATGTTTAGTCATGAACCTTGTAATTTGCTTTGTCTTGTAAATCATTTGAAAAACGATAAGATCAGATGATATGTGTAAATAAGAGAATAATGTATGGTTAAATGAATAACCATGTAAAATGAGTTTGTATAAGATCAGTTGTTTGTAAATCAATGTCTTGTGAAAAGTATGTTATTTGTATAAAATGTTATATGTCTCGAATTGAAATGATTTAAATAACGCTACAATATGTGATACCATACAAACACTTATATATAGGAAGTACCAGCGGCGTATCCACCATGCTTGTATCATATTACACACGCCTCGTTACTTAAATCACTTACTCCAACCAAACCACCAAGATGTAATGTTTAACGATTGTAGAAATGTTTATGTATAGTCAAATGTCTATTGTCAAATGTAAATCATGTCAACAGATACAAATGGTTCACACGGTTCAATAGTTACAAACGGTTCATATAATCAAAGGGTTACGACGGTTCACATAGTTAAATAGTTATGACGGCTCAAAATGTAGTATAATGTGTTCATATGCTGGATGAGCATATGCAATAGAAATGCAATGTAAAACAATGTACTAAGTATGCACACAATGGACATACATAGCATGAAATGTAACGTAGAACGATGTACTAAGTACGCACACAATGGGCATACATAGCATGTAATGTAAAACGATGTACTAAGTACGCACACAATGGGCATACATAGCATGTAATGTAAAACGATGTACTAAGTAAGCACACAATGGGCATACATAGCATGAAATGTAATGAAATCGTGTACTATAATGTACTAACGAACATAGCAGGTATATGATGTGAAAGCATGGAAAGCATGAAAGTAACCAGTAGGCACATGTGTTTCACCCCAAAACAGTTTGGAAAACAGTAAAAGAGGGGTCTATGTACTCACTTGAGATTGCTCAGAAGTCCTAAGATAACCACCAAGCAATGCTAGAGATCTCGGAATCAAACGGCACCTAATATAGGTAACTATGTTAATGAACCGGACCTAAATCGGAGGATCGGATAGAATGAGGGTTCGTAAACCAAACGAGTATGGAGACTCGTGTAATATGGTTTAACAAAGCCTACATACTAAATGAAACCTAACATAAGTGCTTACTACCCATTACGACCCGTTTAGGTAGTTTATGCTACTTTAACGCGTCGTTCGCGTGAAACGCGTTCGGAACGCCTAACTAGTCCTATGACAAGTAAAATATGCATTAACACATCTAATATTGTTACCAAATCAGTTTAGATACCAAAAGTTATGTTACATATGCTTAAAATGAATTTTGGCGTAAAAAAGGGCATTTTGGTAATTTACCTAAGGCATATAAACTACCTATCATACAACTACTCAAACGATGTGACCGTAGGGTATAACCTCGGAAGGTTATTCCCTACCTACTATGGTCACCTAATGTGTTTGGTCGGATCCTAATGATCGACCAAATGGGTCGGGTTCGAAGGTATAAGCGATTTATGAGATCGCTTACCCTTACGACCCTAGACAACGTGGTAATCAGTAGGCATAGTCCCAAGGGACTATAACCATCGTGATTACAATCACGTTGCAAAGTTCAAACGAACTTCGCATTGACCATAAACTGGTCAACGCAGAAAGTCAAACATTTCGGACTCGAAAAGCAATAAAAGAACGAAGGAATACTTACGAAGGGTCCCCGAATGCTAATCTCGATCCAAGTAAATCAGGTATGAAACAATGGTTTCAACTTAGAGTTTCTCAAATCAAAATTCTTGTGGGTTTTGCAAATGAAGGCATGGGGTATTTATAGGATTTCCCGAACCGTTAGGATCGTTTCTTGGAAAATGTGCTTCAATCTTGGCCATACACTTGCACCCATGGTATTGTAATACCATGTGCACATCAAACCAGCCCATAGTATTGCCCAAAACCATGTGCAAAGGTGGTATAGGCCAGATTCAATGTTTCTGCATAGAAAGTTTCAAAAATGGCAGATTTGGTCCCTGTAGTGTAATAAGGCCTTTTCCGACGCGTTTAAGGCCCGTTAACCCCATTTCAAAGCTCTAAAATGAAGTTAAAGTAAAGGGAACTTAAAATGTTCTCAAAAATATCTCGGATGTCGGTTCGTTTAGCCGTACGGTTGCGTTGTTCGGCTAATTACGACGGAATGCGCATAAGCGCGAAAAACGATCCAAATGACGCGACGAATGGATTTTTCTTATGCCAAACACTAAAATAAAATGTTTTAGTGCTTACATAAATTTTTGGATGTCCGGGTGTATTCAGAATGTAAGTTATGCGCGAAAGTGCAAACTTGTGCACTTTTTGACGCTTTTAGTCCCTGAATGACCCAAAAGTTTATTTTAGCACACCGAACCCCTCAAAGCCTATTTCTAAGCTATATAAAGGATATTTAAGGTGTGTTTAACTTATGGTCATGTTCCGGAATGTCTGTTACAGTTCAGATTGGCATACTTTCGCAGTTTGTCAACTTTAGTCCCTGTAAGCGATTTAACTTGTTTTTGCCATACCAAAGCCTTTAAAACTTATTTCTAAGTTATGTAAAGGTTATTTAAGGTATGTTAAGCCTATTTCACTATTCCGGAGTGTTTGTTGCATTAAACTGGTTATATTTACGCATCAGTGCGCGTATAACCTTCCAGAAAGTGATTTAGAGCTTGTAATCGAACAAGAATTGATATGTGTAAAAGATACACATATTTATACAGATCCCAAGTATGAAATACAATATTTCATTGGTTTGGTATTTGTTTGATGGTCGCAGTGACACAGGTGTCACAGTCTCCCCTACTTAAGGAAATTTCGTCCCGAAATTTATTCGTAGGAGTCTATTTGTGACTTTGTGTCAAATAACCACCAGAGATATGTAAAGCATAATTTTGTTATTTTCCTCAACGGATACTTTTCAGAAGCAAAAATGAACGAACGGGGTCATTTTCTTCAACGGGTTCTTCGGAAATGGAAAATAAAGGATTTTTATCTAAACGGATATACATTTCCCTCAACGGATATTCTTCAGAAGTGAAAACGAATGGATGATTCATTCTTCCTCAACGGGTCCTTCGTCAGAAATGGGAATGAAGGAATAATCCACGGATATTCATTTCTCTCAATGGATATTCTTCAGAACGAAAATGAACAAACGGGGTCATTTTCCTCGACGGTTATTATTCAGAATTTGAAATGAAGAAATAATCAACGGATATTCATTTCCTCAACGGATAATCTTCAGAAACGAAAATGAATTAACGGAGTCATTTTCAACGGTTGCTTCCTCAGGTACGGAAATGAAAGATTTAACAACGGATAATCATTTCCTCAACGGATAATCTTCAGAAACGAAAATGAACTAACGGAGTCATTTTCAACGGTTGCTTCCTCAGGTACGGAAATGAAAGATTTAACAACGGATATTCATTTCCTCAACGAATAATCTTCAGAAACGAAAATGAACTAACGGAGTCATTTTCAACGGTTGCTTCCTCAGAGTTGGAAATGAAGGATAAACGGATATTCTTTTCCTCAACGGATATTCCTCAGAAGTGAAAAATAAATAGCTAGTTCATTTTTCCTCAACGGATGCTTCATCAGAATTGGAAATGAATTGGGTTAACTTAGATACATGATAGAACTTGCTGTGATTTCTATGCACTAAATTCCATAATTATGTATGCATCCATAATTACGTAATTCATTGCACAGTTCGTTTTGTAATGTTGTGGGGAAGGAGATCAAACTTGTGATGAGGGTGACTAGACTACCATAGGGTCCTTTTAATTAGATCGACAGAGGATCTTCTTAATTAGGCCACAAAGGAGTCCTTTCATCTATATCATCACATAATATTCCTAACCAGATTTTTGGATCGATCAGTTTAACTAGACCACTAAAGGGGTCTAATTATGAAGTAGTACTTTATAATCCAAGGGACTTAACTACAGCGTAGAAGTCCATTAAGGATTTTAGGTAGTACCTTTGGGTATCCTACTATGAATCTCTTGTACAAGGATATGCAAGATTCTACAAGGATTTGGATAACATAATTTGAATCATATGACACATAAAAGGGAACACATAAGCACATAATCACATAATTGTTTAATTGTTATTATCTTGTTATTGATTGCTATTAACTTGGAACCTCGTACTTCGTTTCTCTTGGAAGAAACGGGTACTTAGGATTTTTGTGGAAAACGCAAGAGATCATACAATGGAAGAAATTTGGGGGTAGTCTGTTCTTCAAGGAATACGGTTCCTTGATTGTTGGTATTGTAGAGGATATGTTTATACATGCAATCACATAACATATTAAAATGTAAATGAAAGATTTATTCATAACAACAATAACAACAACTGTTTCATAGATCGTGATAACAAAAGAAAATAATACACAAGGCTCGATTATTTTCTACACAGCGTTGTCTCTTGTTGGTCTGATACTCATCTCTGCGCTGGATTTGCATTAGCAAGCCTTGGGCAATTCCTACGAAAATGGTCCATCTCGCCACAGTTGTAGCAAGACCCCGGTGGGAAACGAGCTTGAGCAGGATTGTTGCCAGCTTGATTTGGTGCAGCTGCGGTTGGGCAAACCCTCGCTGTATGACCTATAAGTCCGCAAACTTGGCATGTGCGGCACTTCACACCAGCATGATGATGTAGGCCACATTGGTTGCACAAGGGTGCAGTTCCGTTGTATGGTTTCCTGGCAGGGGGTTGAGCTGGTTGGTTGGGGACGGCTTGATCATTGTGAGTAACCATGGCGAAGTTCTGAGAAGCCTTTCGCTTCTTTGACTTCTTAGGGGATCCAGTCTGTTCATCCATGGTCTTTGATTCCTCTTTTGAGTTCGATTCCTCGACCGGTTTCTGGTCACCCTTTCGGAAAAGCTTACGTTTCCTGATCTGAGATTCAGTCAAGGTTGCAGCTAGCTCAATGGTCTGCCTAACTGTAGTAGGGTTGCTACCAGTCACAATGTCTTGTATAAAGTCAGGGAGGCCATCAATGTACTTTTCGATTGCCTTATCCAACGGCGTGACCATGTTTGGGCATAACAGACTTAACTCCTCATAACGGTCCGTGTAGGCTCGATGCTCACCGCTATCTTGCTTCAAACCATCAAACTCCCTTTCCAATGCTCGTAGTTCATGACGAGGACAAAACTCCCTCATCATAAGAGCTCTAAGTTCAGCCCATGTCTGTGCTAGAGCAACTTCTGCACCACGGTCTCTCATAACCCCGTTCCACCATGTAAGAGCCCTCTTCTGAAACACACTCGAAGAAAACTCGACCTTGCGATTGTCAGGACACTGCACGTGGCGGAAAGTATTCTCAATGCTCTCGAACCATTGAAGAAGCCCAGTCGCTCCCTCAGAACCACTAAACTTGAGTGGTTTAGCCGAGTTAAAACTCTTGAAATTGCATGGACCATTGTTGTTGTTGTTGGCTTGGTTCCATTGAGCAAAGAGGTTTGGGAATTGAGCAGCCATTTGCTGCGCAATAATTTCTGCCAGTTCGGCAGTCGCTATCTGGTTTTCGCGTCGAGGAGGCATTCTAAAAGAGGAAACATGAAAGGAAACGACTGAGAGTATTAGACGAAAAGAATGAGATGAAACAAATCTGATGAAGCAAGGATAGTGGTCATTTGTTTGTTACTACAAAGCAACAAACGACCCTGGTGACTAATCAAAGTAAATGGATCAAAAATAATGTATCGCGAAGACATGCTCGCCTATAAGTGAACACTCATCCCAAGAATTCCCAGGTAAGCACAACTGGTCTCGCGTCTGATGAGATATATACGAAGTGCTTGCCTAGACAGAAAACCCAGAATACAGGCATTCACCCTTCCAGTTTGCACGTGTTCACATTATTTAAAACCCAAAACATTGACGAGATTTTGAAAACTCAAAGGGGTTCAAAACCTTATAACAGAGGGTTCAAAACCTTACAATAGAGGGTTCAAAACCTAGTAATCAATCATCCTAGAACAGATGATTAGTTTTCAAAGCGGTTTTGAAATTTATGTTCTTGTTGTGGTCGTCGCCTAAGGATAGGTGACGGTATTGTTTTATGACTAAACGCAAGTAAACTCGCGTTAGGGTCCTAGAAAGGTTATAGACTAGGTCAAAGCATTACTAATAACCTAATTCCCTATAACCATTGGCTCTGATACCATCTTTTCTGTCACACCCCGACCACGTAGAACATACAAAACGTGGCGGAAACGTCGGGGAGTGTTGTAACAGAATTAATTGTTTCAAATCCATGACAATTGAAGTTTCGTTTTATTAATTAAAAGTGTTACAATGTCTTAACAAACAAAGAAGTACAACATAATTAACTAGTCTTGCATCTTTTAATGTCACTAAGGCACAGATCCGCCTAAGTATGTCTTGATGAGTCCTATGCATCATCTCTTGAAAACACATGTGAAAATAGGTACGTCAGCATAAAAATGCCTGTGAGATACATAGGTTTTGTGAAAACAGAATTCATGACTTATGTTTGAGAAAATGTTTAGTCATGAACCTTGTAATTTGCTTTGTCTTGTAAATCATTTGAAAAACGATAAGATCAGATGATATGGGTAAATAAGAGAATAATGTATGGTTAAATGAATAACCATGTAAAATGAGTTTGTATAAGATCAGTTGTTTGTAAATCAATGTCTTGTGAAAAGTATGTTATTTGTATAAAATGTTATATGTCTCGAATTGAAATGATTTAAATAACGCTACAATATGTGATACCATAAAACACTTATATATAGGAAGTACCAGCGGCGTATCCACCATGCTTGTATCATATTACACACGCCTCGTTACTTAAATCACTTACTCCAACCAAACCACCAAGATGTAATGTTTAACGATTGTAGAAATGTTTATGTATAGTCAAATGTCTATTGTCAAATGTAAATCATGTCAACAGATACAAATGGTTCACACGGTTCAATAGTTACAAACGGTTCATATAATCAAAGGGTTACGACGGTTCACATAGTTAAATAGTTATGACGGCTCAAAATGTAGTATAATGTGTTCATATGCTGGATGAGCATATGCAACAGAAATGCAATGTAAAACAATGTACTAAGTAGGCACACAATGGACATACATAGCATGAAATGTAACGTAGAACGATGTACTAAGTACGCACACAATGGGCATACATAGCATGTAATGTAAAACGATGTACTAAGTACGCACACAATGGGCATACATAGCATGTAATGTAAAACGATGTACTAAGTAAGCACACAATGGGCATACATAGCATGAAATGTAATGAAATCGTGTACTATAATGTACTAACGAACATAGCAGGTATATGATGTGAAAGCATGGAAAGCATGAAAGTAACCAGTAGGCACATGTGTTTCACCCCAAAATAGTTTGGAAAACAGTAAAAGAGGGGTCTATGTACTCACTTGAGATTGCTCAGAAGTCCTAAGATAACCACCAAGCAATGCTAGAGATCTCGGAATCAAACGACACCTAATATAGGTAACTATGTTAATGAACCGGACCTAAATCGGAGGATCGGATAGAATGAGGGTTCGTAAACCAAACGAGTATGGAGACTCGTGTAATATGGTTTAACAAATCCTACATACTAAATGAAACCTAACATAAGTGCTTACTACCCATTACGACCCGTTTAGGTAGTTTATGCTACTTTAACGCGTCGTTCGCGTGAAACGCGTTCGGAACGCCTAACTAGTCCTATGACAAGTAAAATATGCATTAACACATCTAATATTGTTACCAAATCAGTTTAGATACCAAAAGTTATGTTACATATGCTTAAAATGAATTTTGGCGTAAAAAAGGGCATTTTGGTAATTTACCTAAGGCATATAAACTACCTATCATACAACTACTCAAACGATGTGACCGTAGGGTATAACCTCGGAAGGTTATTCCCTACCTACTATGGTCACCTAATGTGTTTGGTCGGATCCTAATGATCGACCAAATGGGTCGGGTTCGAAGGTATAAGCGATTTATGAGATCGCTTACCCTTACGACCCTAGACAACGTGGTAATCAGTAGGCATAGTCCCAAGGGACTATAACCATCGTGATTACAATCACGTTGCAAAGTTCAAACGAACTTCGCATTGACCATAAACTGGTCAACGCAGAAAGTCAAACATTTCGGACTCGAAAAGCAATAAAAGAACGAAGGAATACTTACGAAGGGTCCCCGAATGCTAATCTCGATCCAAGTAACTCAGGTATGAAACAATGGTTTCAAATTAGAGTTTCTCAAATCAAAATTCTTGTGGGTTTTGCAAATGAAGGCATGGGGTATTTATAGGATTTCCCGAACCGTTAGGATCGTTTCTTGGAAAATGTGCTTCAATCTTGGCCATACACTTGCACCCATGGTATTGTAATACCATGTGCACATCAAACCAGCCCATAGTATTGCCCAAAACCATGTGCAAAGGTGGTATAGGCCAGATTCAATGTTTCTGCACAGAAAGTTTCAAAAATGGCAGATTTGGTCCCTGTAGTGTAATAAGGCCTTTTCCGACGCGTTTAAGGCCCGTTAACCCCATTTCAAAGCTCTAAAATGAAGTTAAAGTAAAGGGAACTTAAAATGTTCTCAAAAATATCTCGGATGTCGGTTCGTTTAGCCGTACGGTTGCGTTGTTCGGCTAATTACGACGGAATGCGCATAAGCGCGAAAAACGATCCAAATGACGCGACGAATGGATTTTTCTTATGCCAAACACTAAAATAAAATGTTTTAGTGCTTACATAAATTTTTGGATGTCCGGGTGTATTCAGAATGTAAGTTATGCGCGAAAGTGCAAACTTGTGCACTTTTTGACGCTTTTAGTCCCTGAATGACCCAAAAGTTTATTTTAGCACACCGAACCCCTCAAAGCCTATTTCTAAGCTATATAAAGGATATTTAAGGTGTGTTTAACTTATGGTCATGTTCCGGAATGTCTGTTACAGTTCAGATTGGCATACTTTCGCAGTTTGTCAACTTTAGTCCCTGTAAGCGATTTAACTTGTTTTTGCCATACCAAAGCCTTTAAAACTTATTTCTAAGTTATGTAAAGGTTATTTAAGGTATGTTAAGCCTATTTCACTATTCCGGAGTGTTTGTTGCATTAAACTGGTTATATTTACGCATCAGTGCGCGTATAACCTTCCAGAAAGTGATTTAGAGCTTGTAATCGAACAAGAATTGATATGTGTAAAAGATACACATATTTATACAGATCCCAAGTATGAAATACAATATTTCATTGGTTTGGTATTTGTTTGATGGTCGCAGTGACACAGGTGTCACACACAGATCAAGATTTTCAAAAACTTGAACTAGATGCCAAGGCATTCAACATAGTTGCATCTGCACTACCAAATGAGATCTATGCTGGACTGTCACATTGTAACAATGCTAAAGAATTGTGGGATGCACTTAAGGAAGAGTTTGGGGGGACTGAAGAAGTAATTGAAAACAACAGGGAAATTTTGAACCAACAGTATGAAACCTTTTGTCACATTAAGGGTGAAACATTAACACAACAGTTTGAGCGATCCAGTTGTCTCATTAGTGAGCTAAGAATTGTTAATGTTGAATTTGCTAAGTCAACACAAAATAGCAGGTTTCTTAGATCACTGCCTGAAAAATGGGATACAATTTCTTTTGTAACCAGAAATTTTGTTGAGTTCAAAGATCTGACCCTGACCCAACTTCATGATAGACTCCTGACCTATGAAAGGGAGTTAAACCAGAAAAAGAAGTTGCAAGAGTCTGGAAAAGTTGCAGATGACTACTCATTTGGCAACACAACTCTTCTGGGTCAGGAAGAGTCTGGCAGCAGTAAGGATCAGAGTTATGATCACTTTATTGACATAACTGCTGGTGGAAATTTCAACTCTGATCCTCACTCATCCAATTTTGCTTTTACAGTAAATGGAGAAAGCCAGAACTATGATAATCTATGCTTTGAACTCAATGACCTTCAGCATTTTGATCCAACTGACTTAGAGGAAATGGACATATTACACCAATTAGCTTTGCTGAGTGTAAGAACCAGCAAATTTTACAAAAGGACAGGGAGATAATTCCCAGGGTTGCATGGGAATTTAAAAGTAGGGTTGGATAAGTCTAAAATCAAATGTTACAAGTGCAATAGGTTAGGTCACTTTGCTAGGGAATGTAGGAATCAAACAAATGGACCTATTATCACTCACCCTAGTCCAAGACCACAAAATAACCAAGGCACTGTGCAGTATTCCCATTATACCCCTACTGCCCATGTAAACACTGCTCATTATGCAAACCCTGGAACCCCTGTTCCTGTGCAGTATGTCCAAACCACTGTTCCTCAAATTTAGTATGTCCAACCCCTGTCCCTCAGGTTCAAGTGCAACCAGTTGCACCTCAACAAGCTACACCAGCAGTGGTTCAACCAGATCAGCAAAGCTTTTTCACCCAAGGCTTTGTTGACTGGAGTAGCTTACCTGATGAGCTAGGTGATGAAAATTTTGCACTCTATGCTACTAATGATGCTTCTAATGATGAATACTATTTTATGGCATTAGAGTCAATACCAGAAGGGCTGGAAACTGAAGAAGAAAAGTCAAATGCTGAAACAATGGATGAAATTGCTGAAGCAATGGTTACTGCTGTTGCTGGTTAAATACTGTTGACCCCTGTTGGAACCACTGTCAGACCCCTGGTTTGAAGAAGAAGAGAAGAAACATGGTGAAAAGGAAGAGAAGGTGGCTGATGAAGAAGAGCATGTTTGTGATTGTGCCATGATGGCTGCAGCTAAGGTATCACCTCAGGTTCTTAAAAATCTGTGTTCAGACAAATGCATCATAGCATTTGCTAACATTAAAGAGGTGAATGAAAACCTTAGGGATAGAGTGCTTAATGATGAAGTTCAATTTGAAAAGTCATTAAAAGAACTGAAAATCAAATTGGCTGAAAAAGATAATGAAATCTGCAGTCTCAAACAAGAGCATAGCATAACCAAGGACCAACTCCAGACTATGATAGAAAAATATCAAGCCTGCAAAAAGGAGTTTGAATCCACCCAAATCACTTGTGAAAAATGGGTGGGTGGAATCCTGCAAAGGTTATGAAATTATGCTTGAAAAACAACTTGAAAGTAATGTAAAAAATGGCATTGGATTTAGAAAAAATGATCAAGTTGAAAACACTGCTGCAAATCAAGTTGGTTCTATTGAAATCATACCAACCAACAAGAATGGCCAAGAAGTTAAAATAACTGACAAACTTGGTAACAAAATCACTTTGGAAAGATCTGTGGGGTCCTCAACTTTTGAGGAAATTGAGAAATACCAATTCAAACCCACATGGTCTGATGAGTGTGACATTCTTGAAAATTTCAAACCAATGGACTTCACAACCATTGATGGTGTAAAAGCTCCTAAGGCCAAGGTCATTCCTCTTAAGGACATCCCAACAGTGGTTCAAAACTCTGTTGCAAAGGAGTCCGAAAAGAGGAAGAAAAGAGATAAGATTAAAAACTTGTTTTGTGACTTTTGTGAAAAGAAAAATCATTTGACCAAAGATTGTTTTCATTTAAAAGCATATGATCTAAACAAAACAAGTACTGGTGTGCCTTCAAAGAGCTGCACCATCTGTGAGATCAAATCATTCCACTCAAGAGTGTGTGTACCTGAAATCCTTTAAGGTCAAAAAGGAAGAGTACATGTCAAAAACACCAATGAGTTCATCAAAATCACAAGTCAAACAACAACCACTGTTTGTGCCACTTCAAACAGCTGTTACAAAATAGCTGAACCAAACCTCTGTTAAAAGAGAAGTTCAGGTGACTGATGCACCCCTGCTAACAAATACCGAAGAGGTAAAGGTCAACCACCATACCCTAGGGTCCCATATGTTTATGAGGCTTAAAAAAGGCCTTCTAAACCAAGAGTGAACAGGAATCCCTTTGGGTACTAGCAACTGATAGGGCAAGACCCCCAGCAGTGGTTAAAGAAAAACAGTTCCAAAACTGTCCAATCCCTAGAGCTAACCATTGTCCATCCACCTGAACATAACATAGACACTGTTGAGACCCCAACCAAAGCCTTATTGGCTTTGGAGACCCTAATGAACTAACCTTTTACTTAATGTGCAGGGAGCTTCTGCATGCTTAGATAGTCTTTGGTATGTAGATAGTGGAGGCTCCAGGCACATGACAGGATGTAGAGCCCTTCTCAAAGATTTCAAAACTCATGGAGGGGGTGATATATCTTTTGGTAATAATAGTAAAGGGAAGGTTATGGGGTCTAGTACAGTTCAGTCTAGTAATGTTAAGTTTGAAAATGTCAATCTAATAGACAATCTAAAATTCAACCTCCTTAGTGTTTCACAAATGAGTGATAAGGGCTATGGCTCATTCTTCACTAAGGATTGTTGTAGGATTGTTAGACCAGAAATGGTTAAAAACATTGAAGAAATAATAAAAATTGGAAAAACCCAACGTGTTGCTCAAAGAAGTGGCAATGTTTATGTAGTTGATTTGTCAAAAGAGAGCCCCAGGACTGATGCATGTCTGTTCTCAGCTGCCTCTAACAAAGAGACAGAATTATGGCACAGAAGATTGGGGCACACAAATCTCAAGACAATCACTGCTTTGTCAAAACAAGGGTTAGTAAGAGGCCTTCCTCAAAAACTATACACTTGTCCTGAGCATTGTGTTTCCTGCTTAAAAGGAAAGCAACATAAAAGCTCATTTAAGTCCATTGAAGAGTCCAAAACAACCAAGTGCTTGCAAATGCTGCACATGGATTTGTTTGGCCCAGTTAAAGTCATGAGTCTGAAAAAGAAGAGATATTGTTTGGTTATTGTAGATGACTTTTCTAGGTTTACATAGACTTATTTCTTACATTCCAAAGATGAGGCTATAGGCATTCTGCAAGACTTTGTTAAACAGGTTGAAAAGTAGTTTGACTTGCAAGTAAAAGTCTTCAGGAGTGACAATGGCACATAGTTCAGAAATAGGGAGTTGGATGAGTTTTGTGTGTCAAAAGGAATTGTAAGGCAGTACAGCATTCCAAGGACACCAGAGCAAAATGGGGTTGTTGAAAGGAAGAACATGACATTGATTGAGGCTACCAGAACCATGCTTGCAGATTCAGGTTTGCCATTAACTTTCTGGGAAGAGGCAGTAAACATTGCTTGCTATGTCCAGAACAGAGTTTTAATCAACCCCAGGCATCAAAAGACTGCCTATGAACTTCTGTATAAAATCAAACCACTGATCTCATACTTTAAAGTATTTGGCCGCCCATGCTTTATTTTGAATTTAAAAGACTCAATTTCAAAATTTGCAGCCAAAGTAGACAGTGGATATCATTTGGGATACGCAACCACTGCTAAGGCCTACAAAGTGTTTAACACAAGGACCAAAACAGTGGAAGAGACTTTGAATGTAAAGTTTAATGAACTTTCTTCAATGAAAATTCCTGCAAATCCTGCAGAATTGTTTGATCTTGATAAATTTACTTTTGAAAATATTGTTGTCAAGACTAAAAGTGCAGGTCCATCAGAAACTCCTCCATCAGACAATGGGAATGAAGTGATCATTCCACAAAAAACCTTCAAATCCATTGCCAGAGCAGCAGATGTTCAAAACAGCTGTCAAAGCTCAACCACTGCTATCTCAACAGTTGTTGACCAAAGTAGCCCATTAACCCCTGCTTCCACATCATCAAACACTGTTGATAAAAGTCCTCAAACAGTGGATAAAAGTCAGCATGTTTTCACACCAATTCCACCTATTCCTCCACCTCCATTTCAAGACACTGTTGGATCATCAAAGTCACCAACAGTTGTTAGCTCAGATGATTCACATCTGCAACCCTCATCATTAAATGCCATTGTTCCATACCAAGGAGATTTAATCTTCTTGAAGTCTCATCCACCTGACCAAATCATTGGCAACATCAATGAAGGGGTGATCACAAGAAGTCAATCCCAAAACATTTGTCTTTTTGCTGGTTTTCTATCTCTCCATCAGCAAGTCAAGTACCAAGAGGCACTGAAAGACAACAGCTGGGTAGAAGCCATGCAAGAGGAGCTCCAACAGTTTAAAAGACAACAAGTATGGGAGCTTGTACCACTGCCAGAGGATGTAAGTCCTATTGGCACAAAGCGGGTCTTCAAAAATAAAAATGATGAAAGGGGCATTGTTGTCAAGAATAAAGCAAGGCTTGTGGTTCAAGGTTACAGACAGGAAGAGGGCATTGACTATGATGAAACTTTTGCCCCTGTAGCTAGATTGGAAGCTATCAGACTGTTCCTGGCCTTTGCTGACAACCACAACATAAAGGTGTTTCAAATGGATATCAAATGTGCATTCCTCTATGGTAAGATTCAAGAAGAGGTATATGTTTGTCAACCTCCTGGTTTTGAGGATCCATTTTATCCAGATCATGTCTACAAGCTAAATAAAGCTCTGTATGGCTTGAAACAAGCACCTAGAGCCTGGTATGAAACTCTTTCCACCTTTCTTCTTTCCACTGGTTTCACAAGAGGTAAAATAGACAAAACACTGTTTTTAAAATGGAGAGGGAAAGACTTGATGATTGTCCAGATTTATGTGGATGACATCATTTTTGGAAGCACATGTACTCAAATGTGTGAAGAGTTCAGACAACTCATGACAGTTGAGTTTGAGATGAGTGCAATGGGTGAACTACAGTGTTACCTTGGTCTCCAAGTGAAACAACTGCAAAATGGTACATTATCCATCAAGGCAAATATGCCAAAGAACTTTTAAAGAAATTTGAGATGGATGATTGCAAACCATGTAGTACACCCATGGCAACCACTAAAATAGTCATGTCTGATGAAAAGGATGATTTGGTTGATCAAACTCTTTATAGAAGCATGATTGGGTCTTTATTGTACCTAACTGCATCTAGGCCAGACATCATGTATGCAACATGTGTTTGTGCAAGATCCCAATCAGCCCCTAGAAAGTCAAACCTTATTGCTGTAAAAAGGATATTCAGATACCTAAAAGGTGCTCCCACACTTGGTATCTGGTATCCAGCCGATGGAAATATCAAGCTTTCAGGTTTCTCAGATAGTGACTTTGCTGGATGCAACACAACAAGGAAGTCCACTTCAGGAGGGTGCCAATTTCTAGGCAATTGCTTAGTGTCTTGGCAAAGCAAAAAGCAAGCAGTTGTTTCAACATCCACTGCTGAGGCAGAGTATATAGCTGCTGCAAGCTGTACAGCCCAACTGCTATGGCTTCAAAATCAATTGCTGGATTTTGGTATCAATGCCTTAAAGACACCTCTCATGTTGGACAGTCAGGCAGCAGAAAATATCATAAAAAATCCAGTATCTCATTCAACCACCAAGCACATTGATATCAGACATCACTTTGTGAGGGATTTCTATGAAAAAGGTTTGATTTCTCTACATCATGTTCATACCAAGGATCAGCTGGCAGATGTGCTAACAAAAGCATTAGACACATCCACCTTTGAAAGCTTGATCTCTAGGATTGGCATGCTGAACATGGAATAACAGGCAAAATCCTGTTTTTCTATGAATAAAAGCATTAAAATGTTTTCAGAAAATAAAAAATGCATCCTTAAAAATAGCTAAAAATGAAATTTTCATTGATCCTTAAAAGTCTGCCATAACCACTGTTTTTTATTCAAACATCTGTTCTGTTAATACTGTCCACTACTGAAAGTCAACCTCTGTGCTCTCCTTTCCTTGATAAACACTGTTGCTCAAACACCAGTGTTTCAATCCACTGATAGGCTATCCACTGATAGTTTGAAAGTCACCCACTGTTTTCTTTATAACCGTTGCAACCACTGATATTGCTTCATCAGTGGTTTCCACAAACAACTGTCTTCCATTACTCATCAGGGGTTGGCACGTGGACAGTACATAACGGTCAGATCTTTGTAATCGCTGCCACGTCAGCATTCACTATTTCTCCTTATAAAACCCTGATTAAAAACCCAAACAAGGTTTTCACTGTCGAATCGAATTCAAAAATTCCTTTCTCAAAGCAGTTACCGTCCATTTCTCTCAAATCCTTTATTATCTTCTTCCTCTCGCAATCATTTTCAAATCACCATGACTCTTCCATTTAAAACTCCTCACAACTACTTGGGTCTACTTGAAAAACCCAGTCATACCGAAACCTTCAACTCCATTATTGATGCTTTGTCGTCTTCAAAGTACAAAACTTTGTTGACTTGTGATGCTCCGATCTTCCTGGATACCCAACAAGAATTCTAGAAAAATGCTAAATTGGAATCTAAGGATAAAAAGCCCTTAGCCGTCAATTCTTCTAAAAAGGGTGTTCCAGTCAAAATTACACCTCAAACCATCTCCGAAGTGTTTGAACTTAATGATCTTCAAGGTAAAACTTCTTTTCCTAAAACAGAGTATCAAACTGATTTTCTTGAAAGAGGGTATGAAGAGGAAATGAAAAAGATACCTTACAAAAATGCAGCTTTCCTCCTGCTATGAGATTTTTGTTTCATACCCTTCTTATGTGTGTTTCAAATAAAACAACTGCCTTCAATGAGATCCCATTGAATATTCAATACCTGGGCTATGCTATCTTACAAAAAGAAAATTTCAACTATTCCCAGGAAATCTTCAATTATCTTGTTACAAATGTTAATAAAAAGGCATTTTTGTTATTTCCAAGGTTTTTAAGTTACTATTTTAATAAGAAATTTTCCAAGGATAATGCTCATGTGTTAATCCAAGGAAATCCTTTTCAAATGAACAGCCTAACCTCTGAAACTTTTACAAGGCTGTCTAAAATTTCCAAAACACAAGCAGAGGTTCCTGAGCAGACTTTAGCAGCAACCACTGCTCCTCAGGCACCTGCTATTGAGCCCACTGCTCAAGGTGATCACAGCAGCCAAACAACTACTGTGAAACCCACACCTAAAACCACCAAATGACCAAAACAGAAAAATCTCAAAAGCCCCCCAAACCCAAAACAAAGGTAACTCTGGAAGATGAGATCTCAGAGATTATACCAGTGACAACACCAAAATCACCAATAACCACTGCTGCTACTTCCTCACAGCAGATGGTTGAAAGATCTCAACCTGAGCCTCAAACTCCTCCTGCTTCTTCTAAAAAAGAACAGGTTGTAAGAACAGGGACACCAAATTATGATGCTCTGGAATCACTTGATTCCATCATCCACAACCCACTGCCCGGGGCAAATTCTCTTTCAACCCCTATCCTCACTTCACAAATTCCACCATCAATAAAACCCTTGTTGGATGCACTTGATATAGCTCAGACAGAAATCAGTTCTTCTCAATCACCTATAACTAAGAATATGCCACAGAAAGTGACTGAGTCTGAGCTCCCTATCATTGCTAACCCACCAACAACTGAGGAGGTTACACTGCAGGAAGTACTTGTACTTCCTGTCAGTAGTTCAAGTGGAGCAGCTACTACAAGTGTTGAACCCACTGGTTTACACTTGGGCAGTAGTTTCATAAGTAAGACTCCCTTGAAGGCAATTTCTTTTTTGGGAACCACCCTAACCACTGGTGTATATCCTCTATTCACTAGTGAGTTAAGACTGGTAACCTCTGCAGAAGAAAGAAGTCCCCAGTACCAAGAAAAAGGGGCATCAGTGGATGATTTTTAGGAAAATTTCCTTAAGACAACCACTGATACAACCACCTCTGGTGGAAAATCAGATGATCCCATTAACTTGGGTGATGGGTTAATGTACAAGAAATTGACGGAGAGGGATGACAAATTGGACACATCTGTTGCAGACATTAAGTCTATGCTGCAACAGTTGTTACAAGCACAAAAGGCAACACCCACTGCTACTGCATCTGCATCATCTGCTCCATCCCCTGATACACTCTGGAGCTTATTTCAACCTCTGCTTGTACAACAAAGACAATATGCTGATCAGCAACATGAAATTCAAGTTCAAAAGATCAGAAACATAATGGAAGCAAGGTTTAAAGATACACAAGCAGATATCAAGGCAATTAAGGCCCATCTGTTGCAAACCACTGGCACTGCTCCTCCTACCATAATATTTGTTGATAATCCTCCACCCAATGATGCCAAAAAAGGGGAGAAAATGAGGCAGTTACAGAAAAAGGGATATGAAGATGGTTTGTACATTGCACCAGATAATTCCAGTATGCTTGCAGACATCCCTAAGCCACATGGTTCCAAAAAGGTTGATGTAACCTTAAATGTTATTGCTGATGCAAAAGAAAGTGTGAAAAAGGATATGGAGGCAAAGGGTAAATCAAAATTTGAAGAGGAGAAGAAAGTTTATATGGAGAAGGAAGAGTAGGGTGTTTCTGAGCCAAAGGATGAAGAAAGTCCTAAGCCTAAAAGAAAACAGCCCAAGTAGAAAAATGAGGCAACCTAAATCCATACCTTCTAGAGCCACAAACACACTCCCCAAGCTCCTAAAAGCTCCACTCATCAACCTTCCAAACCAACAGATGTTGAAACACCTGTTGTATCAACAGATGTTGGTATTTCAGTTGTTTCAACAGTTGTTAGCCAAACAACTGCCACCACTACTTCAACACATACTCAATCCACTGCCATACCTAAAATCACATCACCACCAAAAACATCCTCATTACCACCAACACCTCCTGCCAAAAAGCAGAAGACATCAGGTGACACATCATTTGTTGTAATGACAACATTGGTTGAAACTCCAGTTGTTTTAACAACTGTTAGTCAACAACCTACCACTCAAATCACCACTACTCAACCCACCAAAACACCACCAACCTCTCCTAAACCCAAAAGGAGAAGGATAATACTGGAAGATGACTCTTCACCACCTCAAACTTCTTCACAAGCACTGTCCCTTGTCACCATTCCAAACCCTGTTCCACTCTCTTCAGCACAAGCTTTTAACCCAAACACTGCCATTACTCCTGCAGGTGTCCAGTATCCATTAGATCTTCCAGCAGTTAGAGAGGAGATCAAATCCTTCTACTCTGAAGATGACCCTGCTAAAAGGAGTTTGCCATCTCTTCAAGCATATCCTTGGCCAAATAACATTGAAGAATATTTAAAGTTAAAGGCTCAACAAGCAGAGGATATCTCTAAAAGAAATTCACAAGGAAAATCTGACAAGGAGATTCAAAGATACTATCAATACCTGCTCACTCAGGTCAGTAATTTGGAAAGGTTTTCAAAAGATCTCTGTCAGAAATTGTCAGAAAGAGATGATGATAGCCTTAGAAAAGATTACATTGAACACATTATGGCATTCAAGAAATACAAGGAAGATAAGGCTCAATACAAAGAATGGACCCTGGTGAGCTTAAAGAGGAGTTAGAAAGAGTTAAGAAAATGAACAAAGACAAAGTTAAACATACTCCTCCTGTTTGGGCAAAATACAAGAAAAATGTACCTGATAAGATGTTAAAGCTGAAGAGAATGAAAGAGGAACTTATTGCTGCTGATTTTGGGTCAAGGAATCAAGTGACAAGGTGGAAAGAAGAAAAAGTCATGGCCAGTTATAGAAAGTTGGAAGAGTTAAGAAAGAAAAACCGTAATGTTCCTCAAAAGCCTGACTATCCTGAAGCAGTGGTTCCAGTTAAACCACAAAAGCTACAAATCAGGAAACCCACTGTTCCACCTGCTGTTATCCTTTATCAAAGAAGGAGACAAAAGCAGATGAATGCAGCACCAATATCAAAAGAAGACCAAGTCGCAGAAGAGTATATCATGAAGATGGTTCTTTAGACACTTATGGCAGAAAAACAAGGTTCAAATCAAGATACTGCCCAAGTTGTCATCACCAGGCCACAATCTCCAAATTCCTCATCAATAAAAACTCTCCCAAGAAACCCACTGGATTAAAAAAATACTAAAGTGGAAATCTGACAAACAGACCCACGTATTGACTTTACTAAAATCCAGTGGTGAGGTGAATAACATATCAAGGGAACAAGCACTAGGCCTGAGTGTTGAAGATCTGCAAGATCTCCTTGATCTTACACTGTGCAGGGATGAGGATGATACAGATTCCTTGGACTTTGAATTACAATTCAAAGGACAAGTCAGGGAACTGTTGATGAGGCAATAAAAATCCACAATAATGAAGGGTTTTGGCATCATCTGTTCCAGGGGAGATTGTTGGGATTGAACCCTATCAAAGGAACAGTTGATTAAAGCCAAAACTGGATCAGATCAGTGGATTCAGAATAAGCAGATGTTTGTATTCAATCTTTCCCCTTGGAAGTGGTTCTAACAGCTGATGACCTTCATCCACTGATCCTCTACAACAATTGCTGTCCTTCAACAACTGCTAAAGACTGATGAAGACTGTTGAAGACAAGCACTGATGCTCAATCTACTGTCATGTTTCAAGTTCTGCTGATGAAGACAAAGCACTGCTAGGCGTATAACAGTGGAATGGGAAGCAGTAGTTTAGTCTATCTTATGTTTATATTGTAATAAGTGGTTTGTATTAGCAGTAGTTGTATTAGATCAGTAGTTACAGGTTGTTAGGAGGTTAGATGTCACTTTCATGGTGACGTCAGCAAAGATGCCACAGTGGTTTGCTTCGTACTATAAATTGAACAGTACCCTGTACTGTTCTATTAGCTCTTTCATCACTTGTCATTCTGTACGAACAAACTTGTGTGAGCTCAGGCTGAGGGGGAGTTTGTAATACATGCATGCATTGTAATTGAAGTTTATAATAAATATAATCATTCGATTTCATGTTAAACATGTGTGTTGAAAGCAAATCTTCCATTTGATTGTGTTGAAAGTTTATTCCATTTAATTCCGCTGCAATTGTTCTTGTTCATCTTCATTTTAGTTAAACAAAACACAATCATAAGAAACTCAGATCCTAACACTTGGGCTTTAGTAAAGTTACTTTATAATTCATAAACTTTATTAAAACTAAAATTGTTTGACACACATATTTTTATTTATGTCTAATTTTTATTGAGATCGTGTTATAAGTAGTATGTACAGGTAACCGAAACAAATGTGTGCTTGTTATTAAACTAAGAAATATTATGTTTATCGCATTGCAACACGAACATGACGTAAATGAGTATATAACATATCATCAAGTGTACAACGATTAAATATAATATTTAAAATGATGCTCGATAAATACCAAGTAAATACAAAATATTTTGTATTTTTTACACATAAGAATACATATGTGTATATGTCACTATCACGCTTCAAAATTATTGTAGGGACATAAATATCTTCAAATCTCATATCCAAAAGACCAAACAAAATGATGCCTTTTAAGATTCTTATCCTCCCCTCCCCTTCTTGACTATTTAATTCCTCCAAATTTTGACTTTTATCCAAAATAATAACTCAAAATTTTAATACAAATAACGATAAACATTTAAAAGGAAAATGTTTGAGGGACATGTGATTCATTGTAATTGTAATCAAACTAGTAGGTGTCCTGCCCGCGTTGTGCGGCGATCGCCGAATAATTCTCAATCCATTAAAAAAAAGACTACTATAATTTTGCTATGAAAAAAAAAAACGATGACAAGACCGTAATTTTGGGCTCAGGGCAAAACTGTAATTTTTCAGGACTAATGAGCCAGTGTTAGGCAGCTAGAGTTATGCGCCGTCCGCGTTGCGGGGCGCTAAACCGAGTATTTCTTAGGTTAATAACATGTACGCCTTTATGTCGGTTAGTTATACATGCTATCTATAACACGATATCAAAAAAGATACATCAAGTTAACCAATTAAAGAAAAACAGTACCATAGTTATGATAAAAAATAATTAACTAAAACGATGACAAGCGTGTAATTTAGAGTTGGGGGCAAAACAATAACTTGTCAGGACCAATTAGCGAGTGGTAGGCAACTGTTTGGCGTGAATAAAAAAAAATTTAAGTCAACAAAGTAAAATAAAACACTACCATGGTTTTGCCAAAGAAAAAAAAACGATGGCAAAATTGCAATTTTTAGTGGAGGTAGAATCGTAATTTTAAAATGAAGGTAAAATAATATTTTGAACCGAAGGCAAAACCAATTTTTTTTTTATTTTGAAATGGGGGCAAAATCGTAATATTTTAGCTGCGGGCAAAATCGTAAGACCAACCAGTTCACAAAACTATTCCTTATTACGTCAGCAAACTGGCAAAATCGTAATTTTAAACTGGGAACCAAATCGTAATTTGGCATGACTCTAGCTGAGGGCAAACTCATAATTTTATTTTGAACTGGGGGCAAAATTGTATTTTTTAACAGAGGGCAAAATCGAAAATTTAAGCAGGGGGCAAAAGCAAAACTTTATTTTGATTCGAGGGCGAAATCGTAATTTTACACCTGTGATAAAACTGTAATTTGACATCATCTATAAATAACTATTATATGAAAAAAAAACACACAAAAGTCAACATGACCGCCCAAAGTGGCCAACCAATTGAAAAAACTATTACTTGCTTACGTATGCATCTTCTAAATGTTAATATGTATATTTAGTTGATGCCCAGCCCGCGTTGCGGGGCGATGGCCGAATAATGAGCGAGTATTAGTCAGGTCATTGACACGAAAAACAATTAAATCGAGTCAACCAATTCAAGCAAAACACTTTTATAGTTTTGATAAAAAAAAACTAAAACAATGGCAATATTGTAACATTATTACGCTGGAATTCCGACTTAGAACGGGTATCCTTTCTTTATTGATTGTTTTTTGTTGTTTTACGCGGTGATTAGGAGAAAATATATATGTATAAGAGTTTGATATTTTTATGTTTTTTGATGTTTTTTCAGTTGTTCTAAACTTTTAGTTAATGATTTTGTTGTTTTATTTTAAGCTTTGTTTGTTTAAATGATTACTAATCAACATTTAAAACAAGAGCTTAAATGTTCAAAAACTATGGACAGCCCTATTGGTTGAATATAATTGTTTATTTTGTGTAAGTGTTTTGTGTTGTTTTATATACTTATGGAGCGATTTATATGTGATAAGAACCATGAGTATGGAAGTTATCACGCGATTTTTCAAGAGGCAAAGGGTTGAACCACTTTTTCGTTAAAGACCAAACTATGTTTTAGATAAGTTTTTTTTGTTGTTTTGTTTAATTATTATGAGATATAGAAGTAGGGATGGTTTGAACTTTGATGGTTTTTTGTTGTTAATTTACTTACTTATGATGTGTTTAATGTTTTACTTCAAACTATGTCTGTTAATGTGATAGAAAGTTAGGAAATAGGGTTTGATTGATTGAAAATTGAAATTGACCCATTATGTTTACTTGTTTTACATGACCCGACCCGATCCGACCCGCTATGAACGAATTTTTTTTATATAGCCAAGGGCCTAACATATGTTTAAAAACTTTTCGCACCCCACAAAAAAATTCCTAGGTTCGCCATTTGACGCTCTCCACCCGGAATAGTTAGACTTCGCAATACTATTCCACATGAAGTTGCCTGGTATAACAATTGTCTAATATAACATAAAATATCCTTTAAATACAAACTAAGTTCACATACTTGTAACGGTCTACATAAGTTTGTTTATACAAAATACACGCGGATTAAGTTATTAAATGACAGGTAACAAAATGCGGAAGCATAACTCTTGAATTGTGTTCAGTTCTTCATAAGACTTGATCTTCATCCATCACGTAACTTGGTATCACCTATAACACATTAAGCATCTTAAATATTAGAAAATACATGTTAAACGAACCGTATGATCGAAATAATTAAACTAAATTTTTTGACAGAATTACCCTTCGTCGCGTCACACGACGAAGAAGGGATTAACATGTCACACGACATGATGATGTTGACCGGAGGCTTTGACTTGCCTCCCTCACGTCACGCAATGGAGAGATGAGATCCCTGCCACGCGGATGTGTTATTTGTTAGTGTTTAATTATATTTTTGCTTGATATTTTTGAACTTTGATGTCTTTGAATAACTTTATTTATAAAACATCTATTTTTTGTTTATATTACTAAACATTGTCTAATACGTATTTATTTGAACACTGACGAAAAGAATGATATAGGTTCCGATTCTACTTTGAACCTTTGACAAGGAAAACATATATTTCATTTGTATAATATCTATATTTTTAAACCTACATGACTAATAACTAAAATATATATTATGTATACGTGGTTATATATATATATATATATATATATATATATAATGTAAGTATCTATGGAAAACCCATTTAATCTAGAAAACTTGAGAAACCTGAATTGTGTGGACAAGATTGATCCACATCATATCTTTAAAACACATGTTAAAAGGGCAAATTGGTCATTTGTTCAAGCCATCACTGTAGGATCGTTGTAGGACCCGACTGAGTCGTTCAGAAGAGCTTTATATCCGGTTCAAAGGCGGAATCAGTGAAACGGACTTGAAAACAGCTTGATACTATTAAATCTGTCACTTTGATTAATTTAGCAAAGATTACAACCTGGACAAATTTTGGCAGCACCTCGTTACAGATCAGAAGTCGCGTACCAAATGAAATCAACAAGTGCCCTATATATAGTGTGTGTAGTTCGCTTGAGGATGACCATGCATGTTCAAGCGACCAGGCATGTTCAAGCGAACTCAACTTTAATCTCACAAATCTCAGTTTCTCGCACCTCGAACACTGATAATCCTATCCTATCCTATTACATAATTCAAGACGAAGTCAATAGACGTAATGCACTAACAATCACTTCACCCTCTTCCCATCTCATTAAGTCACATTTATTACCCATCAACTCATCACCTTTTTAAACCAAAGATATATACAGAACTTCCATTTCTTTCTTCCTTCTTCATCCTCAATTCCTTTCTTCTTCAAAAACCCTAACTCCATTGCTTTCTTCCTTCTTTCATGGCCGATTTTCAGGCTTATTCTCCTAGCCGTGTATTCCGGAACAACTTCATCGGCGATGAATCACCGACGGTTTACTTCCAGCAGGCATCAGGTTCGATAGGTATGTGAATGAATCAAGAATTTGTTCTCTTTTTTTTAGAAGACATTCATGTTTTTTTTTTTGTTCATGTTCTTCTTTTTTTAGGAGTCATTCCTCTTCTTTTCTGGGTAATCATCTTTTTTTGTTTCCTGTTCTTCATTTTTTATGAGTCAATAATGAACACCCTGCCATTTACATGTTTGTTGGTGTTGCGGATTAGACGATTTATTTTGGATCCTTTTGTTTAACTTATTTGAAGTTTTTTCACATTTTTTAATATCTTGCACAACCAAGCAACCAATTTGTATTTTCTTTTTGTTTTGTTGGTGTTGAAAACCCATTACTATACAAGTTTATGATTTATTGTATAATCAGGTGTTGGACATATTAGAGATGAGAACATGCAGCCAGAGGTAGAACTTCAACAGTCTCACTTTCAGATGTTTTCACCAAATGAAGCAGGTTTTAACATTTAGATTTAAAAGCTTTTTTTTTCTAAAAAAATACCTTATTCTTGTTTTTCTAATTACCAGTGCAAACTCGATTTTCAGATATGTGGAGTGATGAGTATGATGAGGAATCACCGCTACGCGCACGAGCTAACGACAGAGGGAAATTCCCGCTAACCGGACCTGATATTCATGAAGATTATCTTTAACCTTTTTGGCAGCATGAAACCATAAATATTTTTGAAAAATATTCATTCGTAACATTGTAACATGTGTTAGCACTCCAATAAAAGTGTTAGCACTGCAATAAAAATAACTTTTACCTTTGTATTTAAAAAAAATATGCATTGTTTACAAGTCTCATATGCATCGATCAACGTAACACGTACACATGTAACATGTAACATGTGTTAAAACCTTACAGAAAATTAAAAAAAATCCATGATGGTGTTACAAAATGTAGCACTTATGACAAGGTTTTCCTAAAAAGATACATTTTATGTTATTTTTCAAAATTACTCAGTTGTAACATGTGTTAAATATGTAGCCGTTATGTTTTTTTTTTTTGAAAAAAGATTCAGTTTTTGTTTAATTTACACATTTTATACACAGATGAACAAGGAACTCCCCGCTACTTTGTAACTCAGACCCCACAAGGAACCAAATATTGGACTCCTATTGTTGATAAGGAGTTCCATCCCGTTGTTGGAAAATCATATGACACATTTGAGGAGCTTATTGCAATGTATAAGGCATACGGATATTAAGCTGGCTTCGATGTAAAAAAGGCGCAAACAAAGGTTTGGAATGGGTATGCGACACACAAATACCTGAGGTACTCGAAAGCTGCTAAACCGCAACAGAAAAGGACGTTTGACACTCTCTGTGAGTCTTCGGTGATGACCAACAGGAAAAGTACATTCACACATGTAACACCCCGAAAACGGGTTTGGTAATTAAACCCCGTTAATACTAAAGAGCGGGTATAATACCGTTAGCAGAAAAAATTAAGCCGGAAATTATTAGGATTTAAATAAATAAGTTTAATAATAAATAAAACGAGGATAGATACTTTGAGAAAACAAAGTATATAGAAGGCCCGAGTTAACGGGACTCAAAATAAAACGAGATTTTAACTCCTCGAACCCATTAAGTTAACTAGGAATAATTAACCTAGTTAGTAATATATGATTAAGTGATGAATAATAAATTATAGCTTCTTTTGAAACAAAATAAACATGAGGGGCCAAAAGGGTTAACTTGAAAGTTAACTAAATAAATAAAAAAAAAACACAGTGTGTGTTTGTAGGATCGACCAGGAGCAGGAGAAAGAGGGGTGAAACCCTAGCTCACCCAAATTCATCAAATTGAAGGCCAAGATTAGCTCGAATCAAATGCATGAACACACAGAAACGATCACCTAGTCGTGGGGATCGTAAGGTATGTCAAATTTTTGATATTTATGAAGTTGAGATTTTTGATGAACTTATGAAAAATCGAAATTCAAGCTTGAATGAGTGATGTTTGGCTGAAACTAGGATGAATTCATGTTTAGAAACAAACCCTAGTTGAAAAACTTGATGAATTAGTATTAAAGACTAGGGATTTGATGATTACTCTTGCATGTGCTAAGTGGGTTTTGACTAAATTCGTGTATGTGATGCTTTTAGGGGTTTTGATTGCTAAGAATAAGAGTTATAATGTCATAAACATGTTCAAATTGAAAGCTGAATTCAAACAGCTTCTGATCAGAATTTACAGCCGACTTGTATCGGCTGTAACCTGGACAAAACGTGACAAAAACATGTGTTTCTTGAGCCTAAAATGTAATTACAGGAAATATCTTTAAAACCCCACTGGAATCGCATTTTTTCGACGAAAATTGAGCGTTTTATGAATTTTTCCGTATAAGAGGTTCAAGCTGCGTTTTCTGGCAGAATTTGCAGCCCATTACGAATGTCATAACTCAATTTAGGAATTGATTTATGATCTCAAATTCTTACTGTAGAAAGTTTTAACTGATTAAAAGAATCGCCAATTGGAATTTCGTCAATCGGATAAACGAGGAATTTTAAATGAATTTTTCCGTAAGCTGCAGTCAGAAGTGACGAATCTGATTGCAGCTTAGTAAATGAATTTTTACGAATTTTTGGTAAAGAGTTAGATCTTGAAATTTTAACACAAGGTCTAACCCTCCGAGAGGTACGCCACATAAAAAAATCATAATTTTTGAAGACTTGTAAACATGTTAAACAAGTCACCAAAAACAGCCTAATTTCAGTGATATGGAATGCTTAAATGAAATCGTGGCCTACTAGTTAGCATGTAAAATTTGATTTCGTTAAGAGTTGGGATGAAATAAGCCTATGTGATTTTAATGAACCAAATGTGCATATGAATATGTTGATAAGTCGGTTGACTTTTAAAAAGTGAAACCGACCAATGATTAGATCGAATGATAATTTTGATATGGTCGAATGATAAATTCGACATAAAACCCGTAGGATGGTATAGTCGTAAATGATTATGACTAATCTAACCGTCTTACGAATCATGATGATAGTTGACAAGCTAGGTGGAGGCTTGGAAAGGAAGCGGGTCAAACGGATCAAGTGTAAAGGGAAAGCGTACTTCGGATGCAAGGTAAGTAAAGCTTACACCCATTGTAGTATACGTATGTATTTTATAGGTGATAAAGGTGACAACCGATTATAGTCAAAATTTGAGTTCCGACACGAAACGAAATGAGCCGGAATGAATAAAAACGATCAAAACCATGGTTAATGGTAAAAATGGACAAAATGGTATTTAGTCGTGAATTGACTAGGAGTTAATAAGTTTTCCTTAAGGTTACCTTATAGCGTAACTAGTAATGGGAAAAAGGGGAAAGGGTAAATTAGTCACGTGTTAACTAAATGTAAGTTGAGATTAAAAAGGATACCCATGGCGTAAGCCATAACGGGTTAAAAACATAAGAAAAAGGATCTTGTGGTAAAATCCGAAATGGGTTGGATGTGTCAATGGGTAATTAAAAACCATGTTTTGACATAAGCATAAATGTTTGGTCATAAAGACTAAATGGGTCAAATGGTGGTGACGACACCATTTGACAATATCGACTAATGTTTGGTTGTCAAGTTAGATGTTCACAGGAGTAAACGGGAAGTGGATTATTGTGTCGCTATAAAGTAGCGGCTAATAAAAGAAAGGTACAAAACGAGTCTATATGTTGACCCGAGCTAGGTACGCATATTTTAAATTATAGTTAGAAGTAATATGTTGGTCAAATATCAGTGAAAGCCCTTCGTCGTAATATGAGGGACTGAAATTGACCAAAATACCCATGAACACTAAACCGGGTAAATGGTCTTTATGAGCCGTTTAAGATCGTGTATTATGATAATGTAAGTTATAGATAAGTATAAAGTGGATTGTGCATAACAAAAGGGAAAGATTTAAACTTAGAAGGTTTAAGTCTTCGAAACGGGTCAAAAGAATTATGCGCATAGATTGAGTATTAGCCGCGTAATTCATAAAGGTTACAAACCCGAACTATATATTTTGAGTTAAGCATGTTGATGTATGCTAAATAGTTAATTAGAAACAACGTTGTAAACTTTTAAAACAAATGGGTCGAATAAATGAAATAAGAAATTATAAACTAATCGTTTATAATTCTGGTTTCATATGCGGAAAATAGGATAAATTGATGCGTATTTTTATTACAAACGCGTAGGAAAAAGAATCACCTAAAACGGACTTGTAGATAAAAAGTTATGACACTTTAAAGATCGTTTTACTATTAAAACCATAGCTGGGAAAAATGCAGGTTTCAGTAACAAAACTGCTGGAAAATCATCTCCCCCGCGACACGCGACAGGGAGCAGTAATCCTGGCGCGACACGCGAGGGTGCTCACGGCACGCAAAAGATCAAGAGGAGCCTGTCGCGTGGCGCGACAGACTAAATTCTGAAATTTTATTTTGTTTTTGATTGTTCGCTACTAGAACTTGATTATACTAATATTTAAGATATCGAAACTAACTTTTAAGTTGGTTTTGATCATAGGTGAATGTGAAGATGTCCCGGATGAAGATCAAGCTCTTTGAAGAACCGAACACGATCAAGATACAAGCTTACGCACATGGTTTCGTCGTCATTTAAAAACGACGAATTTATACATATTGTATTGTATTATTTCAAATCCGAAAATGTTTTAATTTGATCGTATTTTCAATGTATATGTAATTATAATTACATGTTTATTTACGTAAATAATACGAAAACCCTAAAAATAGTAGCAAGGGTGTTACAAGTTGGTAATCAGAGCTCATGGTTAAAGATTAAAGTGTGTTCGGTTCGAGGCTTGATCGCAAATTCGGTAAGTACATGTATGTTAATGGTTTAACATGTTAAAGTGTTGTGAACAACACATAGGGTTATTGTGTAATACACGTTACCCCAATGAAAACGATAGGTATAGTTAACGAAATCACGTGCGTTGACACGTACAGTAAAAAAAAAAAAGGCCTTGTATTACAATACAGCCGTTTATTAATGTCGGAATTACTAACCTTTGTGAATGTTTTAATTGAAGGACACTCACATCTGAAGATGACGAGAGTTGGACAAATTACGGATATGACTGTGAAACGGTCCGATGTATGACAAGCAAAGCATACTCATCAAGGATCTAAATCGCGTAGTTATCGCGAACAAGGTTAACGGCAAAAGAAGCCCGTTAGGGCAAGCATTACCAGGTGCACATTTTAAATTTTATTGCATAAATAGCAATATGCAACAAACATGTAGAGAACGATTGTTGCACCTGTAAATTGAAAACTTGGAAAAAACCCGAATAGAAAACCTATCCGGGATATTGTTTCCAAGAGAAACAAATAGAGGCATTACTTACATGGGGTGTAATGTTAAAATTATAAAAAGGTCATGTATACCAGGTGTTGATCGCTTACTCTGGCCAAGTAAGTAGTGAACATGTGGTACCATGAACTTCTTATGATGGACACATTTACGTCTGATGTAGTAAGGACGGGGTGAATGGGACTAACTTAAATGGTACCCAAATAAACCAAACAAGCAAAATATTTGATAATAATATAAACGCATAGCCAGGTGACGGAAGCGTGTTACATTAGGATAATGAGCCCGAGAGAAGGGACAAAGACCAATGTAAATGATGACATAAATGAATAACCTGATGAAAATTCATAAAGATAAGTCATGTTGGACGAAAGAGCCATGGTTGACAAAATGGGCAAGTAAAACCAAAGTATAGATGATCCGCCGGATAATAAAAATGAAGGTATTGCCCATACGAAAAAGATAATCAAAGTTGTTAACTTTAGTCATAGTAAAGCAAGGATGACGATGATAATCGTCACTCAGAATCTATACGGCCGTCAAGGATGGTCACACAAGGAATAAAAGACATGGTTGAATAAAAGTGATGGATTTCGCTAAGACGACCAAATCAATCGAAGCGAAGTCTTAATGCATACCGGAAGGGTTGCAATGATAACGACTTCGGTAAAACACCCAATTGATTGGTAGGAATTTGAGTGAATGCGTAAACCAAGAGACGGGAACGCGAATTGAAAGTCAAAAGACTCGGGTTTCGAGTCATGGCTAAAAGACGATAAGATACTGTAAATAGAAATTTTAATAAATTGCGTTCAAGTATTCTAAAGTTGAACGGGTCGAATAAAGAATGAAGTTGGACATTCATAAGTGATGAAATTTCACACGAACAAGTCAAACGAATTAAATGAAGAATAACGCTTGCTAACATAAGTAAGCGTGAAATATTAATAAACTTATGCAAGGGGCTATAGGCGCTAAAAAAAAAAACCTTAAGGTAAAAGAACCCGGGTAGTGGGTTGCAAGGAAATACATGTGAGAACCAAATAATGGTAAGCGTAGAACAAATCGACGTGTAGATGACGTAAAGAGTCATAAAATCGGAAGATTAGTCCAAGAGTAAACGAACGAAGCTTTAGACTACGGTCAAAGCCAACTAAAGTTCAAAAGCGAAAATAAACAATTCCAAACATAATAAGAGATGCTTTGAAGCTATATATGTATATATACATTTGAATATAGACATGGATAAAAGACGATCGGCGAGATCATCATAACCTACGGGATTATAAATAGTGTTAAAGTCTACGGGACCAAAAAGACCTTCGGGTCACAAATAGAAAGAAACGAATGGTTGGGGTTCTCACCTTAAAAGGTGAAAATCTAGAGAAAAAGCTTACGAGGCTAAGTAAAAGAACTTGCGGGTCACTTGGATAAAACGAGGAAAACTGGTTGTAACTCCCCGCGTAAAATAATAATGGGAGGTAAAGTTAGTATAAAAGCGATGAGTTTCGCTAAGTTAATCGAATGGGTTAAAGTGAAGAATTTCACTAAAACATTTAAACGGGCAAAATCGACAAAGAATCCACAATTATTTAAATTGTGTTACGCCACAAAAAGGGGGAAGTCATTACCGAAATGAAAACAGAAGGGGATAAACCTGTTAACAGACTGATGAGACTAAGTGGTCAAATGACAACTCGATCAATAAAGATAAAGGATATAAGCTGAAGGTAACGGCCCGTGAGGCCTTACACATGAAAGACGTACGCGTCAATATAAATGAAAACGTCAGATCGAAAGGAACTAGTGAATGTTTTGAAAACGAAACTAGGTTCGTTTAGTCTAAATTAAAAGAAATACGTAAATAAGGTTTCGGGGACGAAACCTCTTTAAGGGGGGTAGACTTGTAACACCCCGAAAACGGGTTTGGTAATTAAACCCCGTTAATACTAAAGAGCGGGTATAATACCGTTAGCAGAAAAAATTAAGCCGGAAATTATTAGGATTTAAATAAATAAGTTTAATAATAAATAAAACGAGGATAGATACTTTGAGAAAACAAAGTATATAGAAGGCCCGAGTTAACGGGACTCAAAATAAAAACGGGATTTTAACTCCTCGAACCCATTAAGTTAACTAGGAATAATTAACCTAGTTAGTAATATATGATTAAGTGATGAATAATAAATTATAGCTTCTTTTGAAACAAAATAAACATGAGGGGCCAAAAGGGTTAACTTGAAAGTTAACTAAATAAATAAAAAAAAACACAGTGTGTGTTTGTAGGATCGACCAGGAGCAGGAGAAAGAGGAGTGAAACCCTAGCTCACCCAAATTCATCAAATTGAAGGCCAAGATTAGCTCGAATCAAATGCATGAACACATAGAAACGATCACCTAGTCGTGGGGATCGTAAGGTATGTCAAATTTTTGATATTTATGAAGTTGAGATTTTTGATGAACTTATGAAAAATCGAAATTCAAGCTTGAATGAGTGATGTTTGGCTGAAACTAGGATGAATTCATGTTTAGAAACAAACCCTAGTTGAAAAACTTGATGAATTAGTATTAAAGACTAGGGATTTGATGATTACTCTTGCATGTGCTAAGTGGGTTTTGACTAAATTCGTGTATGTGATGCTTTTAGGGGTTTTGATTGCTAAGAATAAGAGTTATAATGTCATAAACATGTTCAAATTGAAAGCTGAATTCAAACAGCTTCTGATCAGAATTTACAGCCGACTTGTATCGGCTGTAACCTGGACAAAACGTGACAAAAACATGTGTTTCTTGAGCCTAAAATGTAATTACAGGAAATATCTTTAAAACCCCACAGGAATCGCATTTTTTCGACGAAAATTGAGCGTTTTATGAATTTTTCCGTATAAGAGGTTTAAGCTGCGTTTTCTGGCAGAATTTGCAGCCCATTACGAATGTCATAACTCAATTTAGGAATTGATTTATGATCTCAAATTCTTACTGTAGAAAGTTTTAAGTGACTAAAAGAATCGCCAATTGGAATTTCGTTAATCGGATAAACGAGGAATTTTAAATGAATTTTTCCGTAAGCTGCAGTCAGAAGTGACGAATCTGATTGCAGCTTAGTAAATGAATTTTTACGAATTTTTGGTAAAGAGTTAGATCTTGAAATTTTAACACAAGGTCTAACCCTCCGAGAGGTACGCCACATAAAGAAAATCATAATTTTTGAAGACTTGTAAACATGTTAAACAAGTCACCAAAAACAGCCTAATTTCAGTGATATGGAATGCTTAAATGAAATCGTGGCCTACTAGTTAGCATGTAAAATTTGATTTCGTTAAGAGTTGGGATGAAATAAGCCTATGTGAGTTTAATGAACCAAATGTGCATATGAATATGTTGATAAGTCGGTTGACTTTTAAAAAGTGAAACCGACCAATGATTAGATCGAATGATAATTTTGATATGGTCGAATGATAAATTCGACATAAAACCCGTAGGATGGTATAGTCGTAAATGATTATGACTAATCTAACCGTCTTACGAATCATGATGATAGTTGACAAGCTAGGTGGAGGCTTGGAAAGGAAGCGGGTCAAACGGATCAAGTGTAAAGGGAAAGCGTACTTCGGATGCAAGGTAAGTAAAGCTTACACCCATTGTAGTATACGTATGTATTTTATAGGTGATAAAGGTGACAACCGATTATATTCGAAATTTGAGTTCCGGCACGAAACGAAATGAGCCGGAATGAATAAAAACGATCAAAACCATGGTTAATGGTAAAAATGGACAAAATGGTATTTAGTCGTGAATTGACTAGGAGTTAATAAGTTTTCCTTAAGGTTACCTTATAGCGTAACTAGTAATGGGAAAAAGGGGAAAAGGGTAAATTAGTCACGTGTTGACTAAATGTAAGTTGAGATTAAAAAGGATACCCATGGCGTAAGCCATAACGGGTTAAAAACGTAAGAAAAAGGATCTTGTGGTAAAATCCGAAATGGGTTGGATGTGTCAATGGGTAATTAAAAACCATGTTTTGACATAAGCATAAATGTTTGGTCATAAAGACTAAATGGGTCAAATGGTGGTGACGACACCATTTGACAATATCGACTAATGTTTGGTTGTCAAGTTAGATGTCACACCCCGAAATATCAGAGTATTGGCGTGACTGGACTAGTATCTTCATTGCACAGCGGAAGCAAATAATCTAAGTCTTTTAGAAATTGAACGCCACTAAGTACTCGACTCTTCATGGTTCTCCTATTCCAACCGTGCCTTGTCTTAAAATGCAACTTGAGAAAGAAACATGCGAAAAATCAACATAAAGTTGAGCGAGTTCATAGTTTGTTTGTAAAAGATTTGAAATAAATCTTTTTGAATAACCGGTTTTTGAAGTATTGTTGAGAAAACGAATTTAAAATCATTTTCTTGTCATGTTATACAGAAACTTTGTATGAAAACATGGTATGTAGCTTGTATAATTCAAGTGTTTTTGTATATATCTTGTATAAGTCAAGTATTCTTGTATGTATCATGTTTTCTTGTATAAGTCAAGTATTCTTGTATGTATCATGTTTTCTTGTATAAATCAAGTATTCATGTATGTATCATGTTGTTAATGGGTTGCAAGGCCATTAACATGTGACACGACATAGGAAGTCACCAAACCATAAGCATTTTTCTAGTAGTCGATTCACGACTGAGACACAAAAACACTACTCGGTACTAGTTGTCACCAAGAGTGGGGCTGCCCTGACACCCGTTAGATCTAACCTTTTGTTCTGCGGTCTAAGTATGTACACGATTAATGGTGCTTATGGTACCCTATTCGTGACACTATTTCTCGTATCATTCCTCAAACGCATCATACTTGGTACTAGTTATCACCAAGAGTGCTTCTTGTTTATGTATTCACCATATCAAGTATCAATTTTTCAGTTCTTGTATTCTTTATGTCAAGTATCAATTCTCATGTGTTTTTATACTCTTGTATTTGTATTTCCTCGTAGTTTAGAAAACTAGAATTCGTGTGTAAACGCTTGTTTGAAAAACCGGTATAAAACATAAGCTTTTCGTAAACCATTTGTGTCAGATAAATCTTGCTTGTAAAATGGTTTATAAATATGTAATTCATGTATGCTTTGCAAAAAGTGCATGTCTTTCCACCCCGAAAACATTTAGAAAAATGTAAAACCGTAAAAGGTGGGGTTATGAACTCACCTGAATATTCATGTGCAAAGCTAGCTAATTACGACTTCGCGATGTCGTTTCCAAGACGTGACTTGCTATCGTGCATTCTACAATATTCCTAACACGGAATATCTAATAAGTTTCTAAATAACGCAGTAACTAACTACGTGTAATCGAGCTCTACCGAATCGTTAATCGAACGATTTGACGGTAAATTGCCAACTTAAAAGAAGCGAAGAAGTTATACTTGTTAGCTCGTTTTAAGAAGTCGTATGTTGATATATAGGAATATTCGTATGAAAGTAATATATAATAAACTCGTATTATATATATTGCGTCGTGTGTATATTTGCCAAAAATATACGTATGCGCCGTCTAGGCGTATAAAATAAATATAACAGTTATATTTATTTTGTAAAAGAATCGTCGACTTGTATTGGAAAATAAATATATAACTATATTTATTTATAAAAGGATTCGAGTTCGTTTGAAATAAATATAATAATAACTATATTTATTTTTGTTGTCGAAATAATTTCCGAATCGTTGTTATGTAATAAAACGCGTTTTGTTTTTACGGATTCTCTCGAAAAACGGGCAGAGTTTCCTCTGTTTTTGGACGCCCCGACAACACAAGTTGTCGTTATTTTAACAAAATTCAATCAAGATTCAATATCAATTTATATAAACGAGATACTAAATAAATCCAAGTATTCTTTAACTATCACTTTTCGTTAATTTGTTCGGTTCGAGCTCGTTAGTCACGTAATATTAAAATTATATAAAAAAAAATATAACATAATAAATTGCGCCGTTTACCAAATCCTCATGTCGAAACGCCAACTCAGTTGACCGAGTCAACCGGGTTGACCGGCTGAGTTGACTCTCTGAGTTGACTGTGTTGACTCGGTTAACCGAGTTTGACCGAGTTGAACTTGTTGACCTGAGACGAGTCTTGATTGAGTCGACTCACTGACTGAGTCAACCGAACCGAATCTGAATCCATGACGAGTGACCTGCTGATTTGTCGACTGAACCGGAACCCGAACCTCAGCTCGAACCATGCCCACTCCGAACCATCACCAAGTCCGAGCCAAACATAACCTGAACACGATCTGGACATGAACGAACCGAACATCTTCAACAATCAGAGAAGAGAAGAAGGGAAGAAAGGGGGAACCAATTATTACCGGAAACTTGTCGGATAAGGTCTTGGACCGCCGGACTTTTGTCATTGACCACCGGATAAACGAACCAACCGCCGGGTAATCGAGCCGACCGCAGGTTTCTCTCTTTCCCTTCAGTCTCTCTCTCTCTCGGTCTCTTTCTCAGTCGCCGATACGTCTCGTCGCCGCCGCCGTACCCCAGTCACCGGAGACCTTCGCCGGTTCTCTGTTTTCTCTCCTTTTTCTGATTTTTGTCACCGGAGACGAGGGAATGGGGGTGTATTGTCGTCGGTTGTGGGTGTGGTTAACAGGTTCACGAAGGAAAGAGGGGAGGGGGGTGTTGTCGGACCACCACGACGCCGGAGATGGAGTCCGGTGGCTGGTTGCGTCGAGAAGGATGAACAGAGGGTCTGCACATTTGATTTGTTTGTGGGTATAGTTTTTGTTTTGTGAGGAAATTGATTCCTCTGTGTTTTGTTTATGTAATAGAGAGAGAAGGTGAGTTTGCTAATATGCAGACAAGACAAAGGCAATCAAGGGTATTTATAGAGGGAAGGGTTTTTATTGTCTTTTAAGTATACAAATTGTATTCAGGTCACATGTTTTATCTATTGAATCAATATCTCTTGAAGAGATTTGCAAGTATTTGCAAGACTTTATTATAAATTTTGCAAGGATTTCAAATCTTGTAGAGATTTGACAATATTTTGTAGAGATCTCATAAGATCTAATATATTATGTACAGGTGTAGGCTTGTGGGTTTTGGGCTTGGGCCCAGGGCCCACAAGCCCATCTCATGTGTAAGTGGCCCGTAATTCCTACGAGACCCGATATTGCAACCAAAACACATAAAAATATTCGTATAACATCCATATTTGTCGGTGTCGTCAGTATTTCGTACGGTTTCAGTCCGTTGTCATTTGATGTTTCGCAGATTCCACGCGAACCTTCATACGCGTACTGTATAGCTGAACAAACGTTCCTGGGCACTCCAAGGGCCTAGTTAAGTCAATCTTCTACTTAATCACTATTTATTATTGCGTTAATCGCCTGTTAATCACGTAATTAAGGGCGTAAATTACAGGTTGTCACATTAGATGTTCACAGGAGTAAATGGGAAGTGGATTATTGTGTCGCTATAAAGTAGCGGCTAATAAAAGAAAGGTACAAAACGAGTCTATATGTTGACCCGAGCTAGGTACGCATATTTTAAATTATAGTTAGAAGTAATATGTTGGTCAAATATCAGTGAAAGCCCTTCGTCGTAATATGAGGGACTGAAATTGACCAAAATACCCATGAACACTAAACCGGGTAAACGGTCTTTATGAGCCGTTTAAGATCGTGTATTATGATAATGTAAGTTATAGATAAGTATAAAGTGGATTGTGCATAACAAAAGGGAAATATTTAAACTTAGAAGGTTTAAGTCTTCGAAACGGGTCAAAAGAATTATGCGCATAGATTGAGTATTAGCCGCGTAATTCATAAAGGTTACAAACCCGAACTATATATTTTGAGTTAAGCATGTTGAGGTATGCTAAATGGTTAATTAGAAACAACGTTGTAAACTTTTAAAACAAATGGGTCGAATAAATGAAATAAGAAATTATAAACTAATCGTTTATAATTCAGGTTTCATATGCGGAAAATAGGATAAATTGATGCGTATTTTTATTACAAACGCGTAGGAAAAAGAATCACCTAAAACGGACTTGTAGATAAAAAGGTATGACACTTTAAAGATCGTTTTACTATTAAAACCATAGCTGGGAAAAATGCAGGTTTCAGTAACAAAACTGCTGGAAAATCATCTCCCCCGCGACACGCGACAGGGAGCAGTAATCCTGGCGCGACACGCGAGGGCGCTCACGGCACGCAAAAGATCAAGAGGAGTCTGTCGCGTGGCGCGACAGACTAAATTCTGAAATTTTATTTTGTCTTTGATTGTTCGCTACTAGAACTTGATTATACTAATATTTAAGGTATCGAAACTAACTTTTAAGTTGGTTTTGATCATAGGTGAATGTGAAGATGTCCCGGATGAAGATCAAGCTCTTTGAAGAACCGAACACGATCAAGATACAAGCTTCCGCACATGGTTTCGTCGTCATTTAAAAACGACGAATTTATACATATTGTATTGTATTATTTCAAATCCGAAAATGTTTTAATTTGACCGTATTTTCAATGTATATGTAATTATAATTACATGTTTATTTACGTAAATAATACGAAAACCCTAAAATAAGTAGCAAGGGTGTTACAACACACACTGATTGCAAGGCGCAGATTCTTGTCCTCATCACGCATAACCCTACTCGTTTTGTTGTACACAACTGGATTGATGTGCATAATCACCCCCTTATTGACCCATTCAACCGCGGCCTTTCAAAAATATCAAGAAAACTCCCATTTGCAATGCAACAATTTATTCACCGAATGAGCATCAATCGTATTGGTCCAGTCAAGACCCACAGGTGCCTTGTAAGTATTAAAGGTGGTCATCACAACGTTCATGGTACTCCCGACGACTTTAAAAACTTTAGCCAGAAGTTGAGGATTTTTATAGGTAACCGAGATGCTCAACTTTTTCTGGATCGCCTTCGTGATCGAAGGGAAAGTCTTCCAAACTTCTACTATGACTTTGTTGTATCTGACGGGAAATTGAATGCTGTGTTTTGGGCTGATGAGATCTCCAAGCTAAACTACAAGGCTTTTGAGGATGTGTTAGCGTTCGATGCTACTTACCAGACAAACAAGTTAGTAGATATATTGCACCTAATATATGGAACATGTTTTACATGTGTTACACATGTAGCTCTTACGTTACAACCTTTTCTTTTACTTTAAAACAATTTGTAACATGTGTTACAGATCTGCCTTTTTTTTTAATTTTCAGATAGTTGTACATGTGTTACACATGTAACCCTTACTCTAAGTGGTTTTGGAAAAAAGATAAATTCATTGTTATTTCAAAACGATAGGCAATTCTAAGTTGTGTTACACATGTTAAAATTGTCCATTGTTTTGAAGTAACAATAGGCATTTTAAAAAGATTCCTTTATTCTTATTTCAAAACATTAGGCAGTTGTAACATGTGTTACACATGTAGCTCTTGTCTTACAATGTCTCCTAACAAACGTTAGGCGTATTACATGTGTTTCACATTTAACTATTAAGATAAATGGTTGTGAAGAAAGATATCTTTACTGTTACTTTAAAACAATAAGCACTTGTAACATGTGTTACAGATCTGCATTTTTTTTACATCTTTGACACCTTTACATGTGGGCCTTTTAAGATGTGTTAAAGATGTTAGAATTATCTATTGTTTTGAAGTAGAAATAGGCATTCTTACATGTACCTGCATAATGTTATGAAAAAAGATTCCTTCATTGTTACTTCAAAACAATAGGCAGTTGTAACATGTGTTACACATGTAGCTCTTATATTACAATATTTCCTAATATGTGTAACACATGTTACAATTGCTTATTGTTTTGAAGTAACAGTAAAGATATCTTTTTTCATTGTTACTTCAAAACAATAGGTAGTTGTAACATGTGTTACACATCTTAAAATTATCTATCTTTTTCAAATAATCACAGGCATTGTGACATGTATCTGGATAATGTTAAGGGTTCGAATAAGAATATGCATTTTATTTTGAGTTTTGACACTTGTTACATGTGTTACCCCCGACATGTAACATGATTTTGTGCTAACCGCCCACCCTCTTTTTCCCCTGGTACAACATGATTTTTGTACCATTCACTGGTGTAGACAACCACATGCATTGTGTGACCTTTGGTGCTGGGTTGCTTATAAATGAGACTGTTGAATCTTATAAATGGGTACTCCAAGCATTCCTGAAAGCACATGGGACTGAACCCCGATTGATCTTAAGCGATCAGGACCCATCGATGAAACAGGCTATTCAACAAGTCTTTACTACATCTCGTCACAAGCTTTGCATGTGGCATATTGTGAAAAAGCTACCAACCAAGGTCAAAGATAAGCATTGAGATATTATTCCGAAGTTTTTTTTTTTTCAGTACCTTATTGTCGACCTGTTTTTTTCTCCTTTAACCTCGTTAACAGATTGCGGGTGACCTGTTGCAAAACACTGATGTGAGGGCTTGCATTCATCGACTTGTTTGGAATGTTTACATAAAGCCATCTACCTTTGAATCGCGATGGGCAGCGTTGCTGGAAAAATTTGGACTACAAGACCACCAATGGCTCAATGAGATGTACGAAATCAGGGAACGTTGGGTACCTGCGTACTTCAGGGACATCCCTATGTGCTGTTTGATGAAGACGACTTCACGTTCTGAAAGTTCAAATGCAGCTTTCAAAGTTAACTCTACCAGCGCAAATACTCTGGTTTAATGGCTGCTATGTTATGACGCGCGAATTGACGCACAACGTTACCGCCAAAGAGTTGCTCATTTCAAATCTTCTTCCATTGTTTTCAATGGCAAAAGCAATCTGCCCATTGAAGAACATGCATTCGCTATTTATAGTTCGAAAGGAAATCCTCAAGGGCAAGTTTTACTGCTACATCTCAAACCAAGCGATCGAAGACGACAAATTGGTTTTTTCTGTCACACATGAAGACAACGTTTTCACGGTTATTTTTTTCACAATAGGCTGCCTAACACATGCTACATATAATATTTTTTTACAGCCAAGCATTACAGTGCCTAACATTGGTTTAGCTTTATAATATGCAGGTCAAGTTTAATAATGTTGATAGGACAGCAGATTGTTCATGCCGTGGTTTCACCCGCATAGGCTACCTATGTCGCCACGTCTTTTGTGTGTATCACTTACAACATGTTGATATGATCCCAGCCCAATAAATCTCCTATAGGTGGCGGCGTGATATCTTGCCAAAGAGAGTGTTTTCCGTCCGGAGTCATTATGGTATGACACGCAACCGCAGGATGTTATGTGATCTGGGATTATTGACGTGGTCTCCGACTGTGTGGATGTTGTTCGAAACGATGTTGATTCACTTTCATCCTTGCTTGAACAGCTAGAACTCATCAAAATGAATTTGTTAACAAAAGGATCTATCCAGATGCCAGCCCAAGTGCCAAGTGAGGATGTCTTAGAAGAACTGATTGGGCATCCAAGAGAGAACGAGGTGGTGGTGAATAACCCTGATGTGGCGCGCAATAAAGGATGTGGTAAACACCGTCGCATTACTGGTAGCAGCAACCAGCCAGCTCCAAAACCCCCAAAGGCTGCTCGACTGTGCCGAACCTGTATGAAGTACGTCACTGGCCATGATTCCCGTAATTGCAAAAAAAAATCACCGATCCCAATAGCATCAATCAGCCTCCTAACCCGAATGACATGGGGTCTTCATCTGCCCTTTAGTTGTATATGCTAGCTGACGACAATCGCTGACCAGACGCCAAATTTTGACACGTGTTATGTACGTGTAACAGTATTTTGGACTTTGCACCTCGATGCAGCAGTAAAACTATTACGTGTGTAACACGCATTATCCAATGGTTGTTTTTGTTTGGGTAAGCTACTTAAGTTGATTGGTGAAGCTCAGTATGTTCTTCGTTACTTAGTTTAACGTATGCACATTTCATGTGAAACATAAACAATATCCCGCTCATGTTTCAACATGTATTTTGGTTGTAATTTGACAATGGCATGGTTGGCTTTAACTTGTTTTACTAGATGTGTATATTCTTGTGTATGGTACCACTTTTATTTGTTACCTTTACCACTTTTTATGTTTAACGACCTATTTTTGGTTTTTTAAAAGGGTGCACCCCTTTAACCAATTCGGTAACCAATCAAACCATCATGTATTCCTTGTGTTACACACGATTATATTAGATGTCAATGATTCCCATGTGTTGCATATACTTTTGTAACGTGTGTTACAAATCACATGTACTAGCATGTTTAGATGTATACACGTTACATATACTAAGTGTTTTATATATACCAAGTGTGTTTCATACACACATGTAACATGCGTATGCCTTTGTGGTGCATATACTCGTGTTACATGTATACGTATGTTATTCACTATATACGTGCCTTGTTTTTATTCACTACATCGTATGTAACACATGTTACTTACATATTCCACCATGTACTGCATATACTTACGTAAGATGTGTAACACATGTTACAATTGCTTATTGTTTTCAAGTAACAGTAAAGGTATGTACCTTGTTTTCTACTTCATCCTGTGTAACACACGTTACACTTGTTAATGAGTATCACAGGTTACAATTGAAATAGTATGTTCACCACCCAATGCTCATTTACTACTTTTCTTACCATTGGTAATGAATAAAACATGTTAACTAATAACACATGTTAATTGAATAAAACATGTTAACTAATAACACATGTTAACTGATAACTGTTTAAAATAAACAAAATTTGTGGTGACTACGATAGTTACAACATATTACAGAGAAGACCAGAATGGTCATATTGTATTTGGGTTATGGCCATAATTTAAAATAAACAAAATTCGTGGTGACTACGATAGTTACAAAAACCACCACGCATATATCACTAGCCAGTTGATTTGTTATAAACAAAAGTTGTGGTACCCAAGATAACTACAAAAACCACCATAGATGTTCCCACAAAAACCGTAGAAAAAGACCACACTACCACACTCAGCGCCCCCCCCCCCATAAATGAGGCGGCTTCAATCTTGCCTTTCAAAGTGTTAGAGGGCGACAACAGAATATGAGTGGCATACTTCGTCCACAACTTTCTCACCTCCTTCATTTTCCTGCTCCTATTTGTACTAAACACAGCTTCAAATGGTTCATGCACCCCCTTGAATTTTTCCATGTGCCTTATTAAGAAGATACCGAAGTCTGTATTGTTCCCATTCGTGGCCCAATCAAGCTTCTTCCTCTTGATTTCCAACCCCTTGATCACCGACCCCCTTGGATGGTTTACCTCCTCTAGGTAACGTACAAACATCTCCTTCTGGTAGCATAGAACAAAGATCATAGTGAGTTGGTATACCATGTTACTTACAATATGATGAATATTTGCATTTTATAGTGTACTTACATATTTGTACGGTACTGACTTGTTGATGTAAACATCACTATCGAAGACCTGACGTGTGAAGTTTTCTGCACCATTGTCGATCAACGTAATTGCGGGATTTTTCATCTCAAACACTAGCAGATAGTAGTGGCCGGCCTCTAATATCGGAAACAGCACCATGTAGAAACTTCTAAGGTTAAACTACTTTTCTTTGCCATACATTCCGCCTTGCATATTCTTTCTAAACTTGTCCATACGTTTCTCATAGTGCATATCTTGATCAAGCAGCATCCACTCAAACTGAAACACAATTCAACTGGCATTAATTATATTATGCTTCATCACACATAAACAATTTATGGCTATTAAAAAATAACTCAGAACTACTCTTGTCCCCATAAACAAACGGTTGGTCGACCCTGGTGCTTTGAATTTTTCTTCATAGTTCAGCACCTCAGCCCAGCAGTCAATAATTCGATCAATCACCAGGGCCCCTACGCTCAATGTCTTAAACATTCTTCGAGTTGCTTCAACATATGCATTGCTCCTGTAGAGTAGCTCCCTGCAACCCAAATTCACAGTGAAAACACCTACTTTGTTACCCATGTTACTAAATGTTATGTATTCCAAATGTAAATTTTTCTTACTCTGCTCTTGGGTTTGCTCTATATTCTTCATTAGTAAAGCCCTCCGCCCATGCTTTTCCTCGCTCTGTCCTATGACATGGGTGTTATCGCATGTTACACAAAATATAAAACAACAAAAAAGGTAACTTTTCATAATTGGTTACATCTGCATAGAGCACTTACAGATTTATTTTCATCATCTCCTTTCGGCTTGAATCCCCATCCACTTTAAACTTTAAAAGTCGATCAAATCCCATTTGTTTTACTGCCATTCTTTGTTCGAAAGATAGCACGTTAATGCATCGGGCCAGTTGGATTGGTGATGGTCTCGTTCTAAGCCCTGGCCAATTATCATGCTTTGACTTTTTCCTCAACCTACACACGACCGCCCCTTCAGCTTCTTCTCTTTCTTCATCCCATTCATCGTCAGTTTCTTCGTCTACTTTCTTTCGCTTTTTCGGTATCTTACCAGTTTGCGATCTTGTTTCTCTCTTTGTTGCTGCAAATAAAACAGGTTTAACACATGTTACTTAATTTCATAAAAATAAAACAGGTTACCTAATATGTTTTTGATAAAATAAAGTCAGGTTTAACATATGTTACCTATTTTTATAAAAATAAGACAAGTTTAACACTTGTTACATAACTTGGAAAAAATATGATAGCTTTACACATGTTAACTAATCTGATAAAAATAATACAGGTTACATGTTACATAATTTGATAAAAATAAGACAGGTGTAACACATGTTACACTAACATGTTTACCTAATAGGAGAGGTTTAACACATGGTAATAAGACAGGTTTAACACATGTTACATCATTTGATAAAAATGAGACAGGTTTAACACATGTTACACTAATATGTTTACCTAATCAGGGAGGTTTAACACATGGTACCCTAATACGAAGGTTTAACACATGTTACGCTAATATCTTTATATGCTTTTGAGCCCGTTGCCTTGTACCCTAATATCAGACAGGTTTAACACATGTTACGCTAATATATTTATATGCTTTTGAGCCCTTAGACTTGTACCCTAATATCAGAGGTTTACCTAATTTTTTTTTGACAAAAAACAAGGCAGGTCTAACACATGTTACCTAATATGTTTTTGATAAAAATATAAGACAAGTTTAACACATATTACCTATTTGATAAAAATAAGACGGGTTTAACCCATGTTACGATAATATGTTTACAGATGTTTAACACACCGAACCCTAATAAGACAGGTTTACCTAATTTGTTTTCGATAAAAACAAGGTAGGATTAACACATGTTACCTGATTTGATAAAACTTTTCATACCTCTATGCTTTTGACTCTGCTCACTTCTGCTCCCCACTACAATTGGATGTTTGGCTACTCAAATGAATAACAACAACAACCGTTACACACGTTACATTCACCTAGCTTATCATATATACAAAATATAACATACATACCATTTCGCCCCGTAGCCGGCGGAGTAGCGCTGCTGACATCAATAGGAACCACTCCTATAAAAAAATTATGAAATGTTTTAATCAACCCAACTAACTACCTACGAAAAAAATAGTCAATATAAAAAGAACAAACCAAATCTCTTTTTTTGTATTTCTGCGATTGGTGTGTCCGAGTCCCAATCGTCAATATCTGTAGCTTCGAAAAAAAAGGATCAGAACCTAATAAATATTCATTCTTTTAAGCAGTGGCTTTACCTATTGTTTGTTAGTTTGCCGGACCCACTTCCGACGTACTCTTGAACTCGCCGATGTTCCCGCCACGTAACTTTAACCTACCCATACACGGCCGAACCACCAAATTATTGTTACAAATCAATCCCTGTTGGATCTGAGTTTCTTTTTTATTGTATTTTCGTTTGTAATTAAGATGGAAATGAATGAGTTGTGCAGCGGAAATAAGATGAAAGCAAACTTTGCATACAATCAAACGAGAGTAATACTTTTATCAAACATCTTTTCACAAAGAACCGAATGATTGAATTTATTTCAACAACGATTACAATGATTGATGTAAGAATGCAAACTCCCCCTCAGCCAGAGCTCAGTAGTTTGTTCGTGCAAAGAAGACGATTGATCAAAAGAGCTAATAGAACAGTACAAAGTACTGAACTATTTATAGGCACTTGCAAACCACTGAGCATCTTAGCTGACGTCACCATGAAAGTGACATCTAACCTCCTAACAAACTCTAACTACTGATCTATAAACACTGATGTACTAAACTACTGCTATTACATTATATTACATAAAAGACACTTAAACTGCTGCTGCATCCTTCCACTGCTGTGAACCCAGCAGTGCTTGTCCGGATCAGCAGTACTTGACCCAAGGCAGTAGATAGAGTCAACAGAGCTTTGGTCTTCCATCAGTCTTTGACTTTGGTCAGTAGATATAAAGCAGCAGTTGTAGGTCAGCACTTAGTATGATCAGCAGATAGGAGGTCAGCAGATATGAAACCACTTTCAAGGGGAGAGATTTGCATGAACCAACTGTAAACGTCTGCTTATTCTGGATCCACTGCTTTGATCCAGTTTTGGCTTTACATTATCTGTTCCTCTGATAGGGTTCAATCCCAACAATCTCCCCCTGGAACAGATAATGCCAAAACTCTTCATTATTTGTGGAAATTTTTATTGCCTCAACAACAGCTCCCTTATCTGACCTTTGAATTGTAGTTCAAAGTCAAGGGCATCTGTATCTTCATCATCCCTGCTGAGTGGAAGATCAAGGAGATCCTGCAAATCTTCAAGACTCAGGCCAAGAGCTTGTTCCCTTGATATTTTCTCCACTCCTCCACCAGACCTGAGCAAAGTCAATACGCAGGCCTGTTTGTCAGTTTCCCACTTTTGTATTTTTGAGCCTGGTGGGTTTCTTGGGAGATGTTTATTTGCAGAAGTATTTGGAGAGGCTGGCCTATTCATGACTGGCTGAGCAGTACTTGCAGTTTGATCCAAACCAAGAGTTTCCATAATCATTTTCTTTATACCCTCTTTTCCAAGGTCTTCACCTTCCATTAACTCTTTGATGGTTTCAGCAATCAGTTGTTTGTGTGGCCTTCTTTTGTAGATGGTAGCACCAACTGGAGCTGTGGATCTCCTGATTTGCAGCTTTGAAAGTCTTTTTGAACTCGCTGCTTCAGGATAGTCAGGCTTTTGAGGAACTGTGGGATCTTTCTTTCTTAATTGTTCCAACCTTTTGTAAGTAGCCCTGACCATATCTTCTTTCCATCTAGCAACTTGTCTTTTGTTACCATAATCAGCTGCTACCAATTCCTCTTTCATCCTCTTCAGCTCTTTCTGTTTGTCAGGTACATTCTTTCTAAATTTTGCCCAGTTAGGAGGAGTGTGAGTGACCTTCCTTTTTATCATGTCTTGAATTCTTGCAGCTTCATCTTCAAGCTCAGGAACAGTCCACTCTTTGTACATATATCTCTCTCCTTTGTACTTTTTGTGAGCCATGATGCTTTCAATGTAGTCTTTCTTCAGAGATTCAGCTGCTCTTTCAGAAATTTGTTGACTAACATTTTTTGCAAATTGCTCTAGGGATCTGACTTGTGTGAGCAAATATTGATAATTTCTTGAAATTTCTTTGTCAGACTTCCCTTGTGTGTTTCTTTTTGAAATATCCTCTGCTTGCTTGGCTTTGATTTCCAAGTATTCATCAACATTTTTAGGCCAAGGATATCCTTTTATTGATGGCAACCTCCTTTTGGCAGGGTCATCCTCATAGTAGAAGGATTTTATTTCATCTCTAACAGCTGCTAGTTCAAGAGGAAATTGAACACCTGCAGGAGGTAAGGGCTTGTACATTGGAACTGAAGAGAGAGGAACAGGTTTTGGTATTGTGACAAGAGCTAAAGATTTTGAAGATGTTGGTGATGGAGGTGTGTCATCATCTTTTAAAATTAGCCTTCTCCTTTTTGGTTTAGGAGAGACTGATGATGTTTTGAATGGAACAGTGGTTGTAGATGTAGTGGCAGTGGATTGCGATTGACTAACAGTTATTGAAACAACTGGTGTTTCAACCACTGCTGTCATAACAACAGATGTTATAACATCTGCTGTCTTCTGCTGTGTGTCAGCAGGTGTTATTTTTGGTGGTGATGATGGTAAAGCAGTAGATGTTGTGTGTGTTGAAGTGGTGTGTGTTGATGGAACAACTGTTTGGCAAGCAGTGGTTTTTGTAACTCCTGCTGCATCAGCTGTTTTGTATGGTGGTTTTTGAGCAGACTTTGAACGTCTGGTTGGAATGGATTTGGGTTGCCTTACTTTTCTAGTAGGCCTCTTCTTCTCCTCAACAGGATTTTCATGATCCCTTGACCCAGAAGTACCCTGATCTGGATGATCCATTATGTCCACCCTGGCTTTCCTTTTGGCCTCTCTATCTCTCTTCACACTTGCAATTGCTTCTGCTAGTGCATTTGTTGTCACATCAATCTTCTTGCTACCATCTGGCAAAGGGATCTTTTTGGTCATGTTTGAATTCTCTGGTTCAAGATAAAGACCATCTTCTATACCCTTCCTTTTCCACTCCTTAATTTTCTCCCCCTTTTTGGCATTATCTTCTGGGAGGTCATAAATGAAACGTATGTTTGGAGGAGCAGTGCCAGTGGTGTGCAAGATCTGAGTTTTGAGAGCCTTTAAGTCAGCCTGAGTGTTCTTTAATCTTGACTCCATTGCATTTCTCAGCTGTTGTACATGTTTTTCATGTTGCTGATCTGCTAGTTGTGCTTGGTGTTGGAGAAAAGATTGAAATAGATTCCAGAGCTCATTTGTAGCAGGTGTCCTTTGTGGGGCAGGTGCTTGAGGTGGAACAGTAGTTATTTGTACCTTCTGAACTTGTAACACCTGTTGTAGCATATCTTTGAGTTCTGCAACAGAGTTATCAAGCTTTGCAATACGATTCGTCAATTTCTGGTACGTTAAACCATCACCCAAGTTAATGGGATCATCTGATTTCCCACAAGCAGTGGTTTTATCAGAGGTAGATGTAGGGAATATACTCCAAACATTAACCACTGATGCCCCTTTTTCTTGGTACTGGGGTCTTCTTCCTTCAACACTTGACAACCTTTTGATGTTGCCAGTAGGATAAATAAATCCACTGGTGGTTGACAGAGGTGCTATAAAAGGAATTGCCTCCAAGGAAGTCTTATGAATGTAACCACTGTCCAAATGTAACCCAGTGGGTGTAACAGTTGTAGTGGCTGCTTCACTTGGATTACCACCAAGAGTTACTTGTAACTCAAGGGGTGTAACCTCCTCAGGTTGTGTTGGAGGGTTAGCAAAGATTGATACATCAGACCCAGTCAGTTGTTGAGGTATATTCTCATTAATAGGTGATTGAGAAGGACTGGATAATGCCTGGTTCAAATCAATTGCATCCAACAGTGGTTTTATTGGTGAGGGAAATGTGGATGTGATGGTTGGTGTAGAAGTAGGATGTGTCCCGGGCATTGGACTGTGGATGATAGAAACGAGTGTTTCCAGAGCATCATGATGTGGAGACCCTATTTGTACAACCTGTTCTTTTTGTGAAGAAACAGGAGGAGTTTTGGTTATGGGTTGAGATATTTGTACCAACTGCTGTGAGGAAGAAGCAGCAGTGGTTTCTTGTGACTTTTGTGTTGTCACTGGCAGGAGCTCTGGTATCTCATCCTCCAGAGATGCCTTTTTGAGGGTTTTGGGGGGTTTTTGTGTTTTTCTTTTTGTTGGCTTTTTGGTGATTGTAGGTGTGGGTTTCAAAGCAGTTGTGCTGCTGCTCTGATCACCTTGAGCAGTGGGCTCAGCAGCAGATACCTGAGGAGCAGTTGTAACTACTAAAATCTGCTCAGGCACCTCTGCTTGTGTTTTGCAGGGTGCTAACATCCTTGAAAAAGTTTCAGTAGTTAAACTGTTTATTTGAGTAGGAGCACCCTGATTTATTATAGTTAAATCATCCTTACTGAATTTCTTTGAAAAATAGTAACTTAAAAACCTTGGAAACAGTAAGAATGATTTTGTTTCAACATTATTAACCAAATCTTTAAAAATTTCCCGAGAATAGTTAAAATTTTCTCCTTGAAGAATAGCATATCCCAGATTTTGAATCTTTAAAGGGATTTTATTAAAAGAAGTGGTTTTATTTGAAACACATAGTAGGAGGGTATGAAATAAAAATCTGGTTGCAGAAGGAAAATAACCTTTTTCTAAGGTTATTTTCTTCATCATTGTGGCTTCATACCCTCGCTCAATGAAGTCAATTTTTAACTCGTTTTTAGTGAAAGAAATTTTACCTTCCTGATCACCGAGTTGAAAGACCTCTGAAATGGATTGTGGCGTGATTTGGACAGCTTTACCCTTTATATAAGAGTTTATGGTGGTTGCAATGTCGCCTTGTTTTTCAAGGGTTGCATTTTTCCAGAACTCCCTTTGGGTTGCCAAATAGATTGGTGCATCGGCAGTGATCAAGGTTTTGTACTTTGATTTTGCCATGAGATCAATGATGGAATCGAAATCTTTTGTGGTTCCTGGTTTTGTGAGAATACCCAGGAGATTGTGAGATGGTTTGTGTGGAATTTCAGTGGAGATTGCCTTTTGAGAGGCTGTTTGCGATGAAGATTTGGATGAGGGTTTTGAAGATTTCTTTGATTTTGTCATTTTGAGGATGATTGATCGAAGAAATTTGTGAAGAGATGTGAAGAAAAACTTCTTTGAGAAGAGAATTTTTAAGAATTCAATTCGACAGTAAAACCCTGTTTTGGTGGTGAGTGGGGGATTTTATAGGGAAAAAAGTGAATGCTGAGGTGGCAGCCGTTACAAAAGGTCTGACCAATATGTACTGTCCACGTGACAACCCCTGTTGAAAGTGAAGGACAGTACTTTTGTTGAAAGTGACTGATGAAGGCAGTGGTATGAAAGCAGTGGATGATTTTTACTATCAGTGGATAGCATATCAGTGGATAAGACACTGCTTTTGAACAACAGAATTTATCAAAATAATGAGAGAGCAGGGGTTGACTTTCAGCAGTGGACAGACTTTTGAAGTATAGCAGACTTTTGAACAATCAGTGGTTAGTGGCAGACTTTTAAGGACTTAATGAAAAAAATTTCATTTTTAACTATTTTTAAGGATGGAGTTTTGATTTTCTGAAAACATTTTGTTGCTTTTATTCATAGAAAAACAAGATGTTGCTTGTTATTCCATGTTCAGCATCCCAATCCTAGAGACCAAACTTTCAAAAGTGGCTGTATCAAGTGCTTTTGTGAGCACATCAGCCAGCTGGTCTTTAGTTGGGACATGATGCAGAGAAATCAAACCTTTTTCATAGCAGTCCCTCACAAAGTGATGTCTGATGTCAATATGTTTGGTGGTTGAGTGGGAAACTGGATTTTTGATGATATTTTCTGCTGCCTGACTGTCCAACATGAGTGGTGTCTTTAAGGCAGTGATACCAAAATCCAGTAACTGATTTTGAAGCCACAGGAGTTGGGCTGTACAGCTTGCAGCAGCAATGTATTCAGCTTCAGCAGTGGATGTCGAAACAGTTGCTTGCTTTTTGCTTTGCCAAGAAACTAAGCAGTCACCTAGAAACTGGCACCCTCCTGATGTGGACTTCCTTGTGGTGTGACATCCAGCAAAGTCACTGTCTGAGAAACCTGAAAGCTTGATGTTCCCATTAGCTGGATACCAGATACCAAGTGTGGGAGCACCTTTTATGTATCTGAAGATCCTTTTTACAGCAATGAGATTTGATTTTCTGGGAGCTGATTGACTTCTTGCACAGACACATGTTGCAAACATGATGTCTGGTCTAGATGCAGTTAGGTACAATAAAGACCCAATCATGCTTCTATAAAGTGTTTGGTCAATCAGCTCATCTTTTTCATCAGACTTGACCAGCTTATTTGTTGCCATGGGTGTGCTGCATGGTTTACAATCATTCATATCAAATTTGGTTAAAAGTTCTTTAGCATATTTGCTTTGATGAATGAAAGTTCCATTTTGCAATTGCTGTACTTGGAGACCAAGAAAGCATTGCAGCTCACCCATTGCACTCATTTCAAACTCAGCTGTCATGTGTTCTCTAAACTCTTCACACATTGAGTTACATGTGCTTCCAAAAATAATGTCATCCACATAAATCTGGACAATCATTAAATCCTTCCCTCTCCATTTTAAAAACAGTGTTTTATCAATGGTACCTCTTTTGAAACCATTTGAGAGTAGGAAGTTGGAAAGAGTTTCATACCAGGCTCTTGGTGCTTGTTTCAAGCCATACAAGGCTTTGTTTAGCCTGTAGACATGATCTGGATAAAATGGATCCTCAAAACCTGGAGGTTGACAAACATACACCTCTTCTTGAATTGTACCATAGAGGAAAGCACTTTTGATATCCATTTGAAACACCTTCATATTGTGGTTGACAGCAAAGGCCAGGAACAGTCTAATTGCTTCTAATCTTGCAACAGGGGCAAATGTTTCATCATAATCAATCCCCTCTTCCTGTCTGTAACCTTGAACCACAAGCCTGGCTTTATTCTTGACAACAATACCCCTTTCATCAGTTTTGTTCTTGAAGACCCACTTTGTGCCAATGGGACTAACCTCTTCTGGCAGTGGTACAAGCTCCCATACTTGTTGTCTTTTAAACTGTTGGAGCTCCTCTTGCATAGCTTCTACCCAGCTGTTGTCTTTCAGTGCCTCTTGGTACTTGACTGGCTGATGGAGTGATAGAAAACCAGCAAAAAGACAAATGTTTTGGGTTTGGCTTCTTGTGAGCACCCCTTCATTTATGTTGCCAATGATTTGATCAGGTGGATGAGATCTCAAGAAGATTAAATCTCCTTGGTATGGTATGATGGCATTGGTTGGTGAAGGCTGCAAATGTGTATCATCTGAGCTAACCACTGCTGGGGACTTTGATGATCCAGCAGTGGTTTCAAAAGGTGGTGGAATAGGAGGTAATGAGGTGGAAAACTGCTGGCTTTTATCCACTGTTTGAGGACTTTTGTCAGCAGTGTTTGAGGATGTGGAAGCAGTGGTTGATGGGCTACTTTGGTCAACAATTGTTGAGGTAGCAGTGGTAGAGCTTTGACAACTGTTTTGAACAGCTGATGCTTTTCCCTTTGTGGCAGACTTTTGAGGGATGATGATTTCATACCCATAGTCTGGTGTTGTATCCTCTGATGGACCTGCACTGTTAGTCTTGACAGCAGTATTTTCAAAAGTGAATTTTTCAAGATCAAACAGATCTGCAGGATTTGCTGGGATTTTCATTGATGAAAGTTCATTGAACTTAACATTCAAAGTCTCCTCCACTGCCTTGGTCCGTGTATTAAACACTTTGTAGGCCTTGGCAGTGGTTGAGTACCCCAGATGATAACCACAATCAATTTTGGCTGCAAATTTTGAAATGGAATCTTTTAAATTCAAAATAAAGCATGGGCAGCCAAACACTTTGAAATATGAGATCAGTGGTTTAATTTTATACAGAATTTCATAGGCAGTCTTTTTGTGCCTGGGGTTTATTAAAACTCTATTCTGAACATAGCAAGCAGTGTTTACTGCCTCTGCCCAGAAAGTTAAAGGCAAACCTGAATCTGCAAGCATGGTTCTGGCAGCCTCAATCAGAGTTCTGTTCTTCCTTTCCACTACCCCATTCTGCTCTGGTGTTCTTGGGATGCTGTACTGCCTTACAATCCCTTTCTTCACACAGAAAGCATCCAACTCCCTATTTTTGAATTCTGTGCCATTGTCACTCCTGAAGCTTTTTACTGGAAGGTCAAATTGCTTTTCAACCTGTATTACAAAGTCTTGCAAAATGCCTGCAGTTTCATCTTTTGAGTGCAAGAAGAAAGTCCATGTGAACCTAGAAAAGTCATCAACAATAACCAAACAATATCTTTTCTTTTTAAGGCTCATGACTTGAACTGGGCCAAACAAATCCATGTGTAGCATTTGCAGACACTGGGTTGTTTTGGACTCTTCAATGGACTTATAAGAACTTTTATGCTGTTTTCCTTTTAAACAGGAAATGCAATGTTCAGGACATGAAAACAATTTTTGTGGTAGGCCTCTCACCAAACCATTTTTTGAAATTTCTGTGATTGTCTTAAGATTTGTGTGTCCTAGCCTTCTGTGCCAAAGTTCTGTCTCTTTGTTAGAGGCAGCTGAGAACAGACAGGCATCAGCTCTGGGACACTCTTTTGACATGTCAACAACATAAACGTTGCCACTTCTTTGAGCAACAAGTTTAGTATGACCAGATTTAATTATTGCTTCAATCTTTTTGACCATTTCTGGTCCAACAATCCTACAACAGTCTTTTGTGAAGAATGACCCAAATCCCTTGTCACTCATTTGGGACACACTCAGAAGGTTGAATTTTAGATTGTCTATTAGATTGACATTTTCAAACTTTACATTTCCAGATTGCACTGTACCAGACCCCAGAACCTTTCCTTTACTATTATTCCCAAAGGATATATCACCCCCACCATGGATTTTAAAGTCTTTGAGGAGGGCTTTACATCCTGTCATGTGCCTGGAGCCTCCACTATCTACATACCAAAGACTATCAAAGCATGCAGAAGCTCCCTGCACATGAAGTAAAAGGATTAGTTCATTAAGGTCTCCAAAGCCAACAAGGCTTTGGATGGGGTCTCAACAGTGTCTGGAATGGATGCAAGATGATGGACGGTGGTTAGGTCAGGGGTTTGAACTGTTTTAAGACAGTGTTTTTCTAACCACTGTTGTGGGTCCTGACCTATCATCTGCTGGTAACCAAAAGGATGCCTGTTCACTTTGGGTTTAGAGGGCCTTTTGTAGGCCTCATAAACGTGTGGAATCCTTTGGTAAGACTGTTTTTCTCTGCCCTTTTTGAACTGATTGGCAGGGGGTGCATCAGTAACCTGAACATCTCTTTTGACAGATGTTTGGTTCAGCTGTTTTGTAACAGCTGTTTGTACTGGCACAAACAGTGGTTGTTTCTTGGTGAATTTGACAGATGATGAGGATGATGGTGGACTCAAGGATGTTTTAGCCATGTACTCATTCTTTTTCACATCAAAGTTTTTGAGGTACACACATGCTTGAGTTTTGTGGTTTGTTTTCCCACAAACAATGCAGCTTTCTGCTGAAACAATGACACTTGTTTTGTTTAGATCATAAGCTTTTAAGTGGAAACAGTCTTTTGTTAGATGATTCCTTTTCTCACAGAATTCACAAAACAAGTTATCAATTTTTTCTTTCTTCTTTCTCTTTTCAGATTCCTTTGCAGCAGAGGTTTTAACCACTGTTGGGATATCTTTGAGAGGTATGACTTTAGCTTTTGGAGCTTTAGCACCATCAATTGATGTAAAGTCCATTGGCTTGAAATTTTCAAGAATATCACACTCATCAGACCATTTTGGTTTAAACTGATGATCTTCAAGCTCCTTGAAAGTGGAGGAGCCCATTGGTCTGTTAAGTGTGATTTTGTTACCAAGTTTGTCAGTGATTTTCACTTCTTGGCCATTCTTGTTTATGGGGATAAGCACAGTAGCTTCATCAGTGGTTTGAACAGAGTTTTCAAAAGCAGTGTTTTCATCATCATATTTTCTATACCCAACCCCAAACTTCACATTGCTTTTTCTCTGTTTTTCAAGCATAACCTCATATCCTTTGCAGGATTCCACCCATCTTTCACAAGTAATCTGGGCAGACTCCAACTCCTTTTTGCAAACTTGTTATTTTTCTACCATAGTTTGAAGTTGGGTTTTGGTTATACTTTGCTCTTCTTTTAAACAGCTGATTTCTTTTTCTTTTTCAGTCAATTTGTTTTTAAGTTCTTTTAAAGAGCTTTCAAATTTGACCTCATCAGTTAAGATTTTATCCCGAAGGTTTTCATTCACCTCTTTGATGTTAGCAAAAGCAATTATGCAATTATCTGAACACAGTTTTTCAAGAACTTGAGGAGATACCTTGGCAGCTGCCATCATTGCACAATCACATTGATGATCTTTATCATCATCAGCTCTTACCTTCTTTTCACCAACCTTTTCTTCTTTCTCTTCTTCTTTGTCCTCTATGGACCATGGATCTATCATTGGTTCAATCAGAGTACCTGAACTTTCTTCCAACAGTACTTCATCAGCCACAGCAGTAATCACTGCTTCAATCACCTCTTCCACTGTTTCAGAGTACTGCTGTTCCTCCTCAGCTTCAACCCCCTCCTGTATTGACTCTAGTGCCATCAAACAAAACTCATCATGTGAAGAATCATTAGAAGCATAGAGTGCAAAATTTTCATCACAAAGATCATCAGGCATACTGCTCCAGTCAACAAACCCTTGAGTGAAAAAGCTTTCTTGATCTGGTTGTGTTGCTGCTGGAACAGTGGTTTGAGGTGCAACAGGTTGCACTTGTACCTGTGGAACAGGGGTTTGAACATATTGGATTTGTGGAACAGTAGTTTGGACATAATGTACTGGCACAGGGGCAGCAGCATAGTGAGCAGTGTTTACTTGTGCTGCTGGGGCATATTGGGCATAATGCACAGTGTTTTGGTTTTGAGGTCTAGGATTTGAGCTAGGATGAGTAATTATGGGACCAGTATTTTGACTCCTACATTCCCTAGCAAAATGTCCCAACCTATTACACTTGTAGCACTTGATTTTCGATTTATCCAACCCAACCCTTAGATTCCCATGCAAACCTGGGAATTTTCTCCCTGTTCTTTTGTAGAACTTGCTAGTTCTAACACTTAGCAAAGCCAGTTGGTGCAGGATGTCCATTTCCTCTAAATCAGTGGGATCAAAATGTTGCAAATCATTTAGTTCAAAGCTTAAATTATCTGACATCTGGTTTTCGTTTGCAGTGAATGCATAACTTGCAGAGTGAGGATCAGGGTTGTTAAAGTTAGCTCCAGCAGTTATGTCAATGAAATGGTCATAACCCTGGTCCTTACCACTGCTCCCAGATTCTTCTTGACCCAAAAGAGCAGTGTTACCGAATGTATAATCATCAACGGCTTTTCCTGACTCTTGTAACTTCCTTTTCTGGTTCAACTCCCTTTCGTAGGTCAGGAGTCGACCATGGAGTTGGGTCAAGGTCAGATCCTTGAACTCAGGTGAATTTCTGGTGACAAAGGCTATAGTGTCCCATTTTTCGGGCAGTGACCTGAGGAACCTGCTGTTTTGAGTTGAGTTTGTAAAAGTGGTGTTAACAAGCCTCAGTTCACTGATGAGACAACTAAACCGCTCAAATTGTTGAGTCAGTGATTCACCTCTAACATGACAAAACGTTTCGTACTGTTGGTTCAGGATTTCCCTATTGTTTTCTATGACTTCTTCAGTACCTCCAAACTGTTCCTTAAGTGCGTCCCACAATTCTTTGGCACTGTTACAATGTAACAGTCCAGCATATATTTCATTGGGCAGCGCTGATGCTATGATGCTAAACGCTTTAGCATCTAGTTCGATCTTTTGAAAATCAGTTTCGGTGTAATTTTCAACTGGTTTTGGAACGAACTTTTTAGCATCTTCAGCGCTTGGCACTGAAGGAACATGAGGACCAAAGGTGACAGACCTCCAACAACCTGTGCTTTGTTGAGCGAGGATGTGACCCATCCTCCTCTGCCAGATGTTGTACTCATTTCTTTTTAGCATAGGTGGTTTAAAAAGTGAGCCGATGTTGTTTTTATCATCCTGAGATTGTGACGTCATTCTTGTTGTTTTACAGACACTGAGAAATCAACTTTAATGGTGATTTATCCTTGCTCTGTTTTTCAACGGACGAACAAACGATCAGTATCAACTGTTATGAGCTGAACTATTTACGTCAAAATGATTGTTAAATCAAATTTGACTGTCCAAGCTCTGATACCAATTGTTGGATCTGAGTTTCTTTTTGATTATATTTTCGTTTGTAATTAAGATGGAAATGAATGAGTTGTGCAGCGGAAATAAGATGAAAGCAAACTTTGCATACAATCAAACGAGAGTAATACTTTTATCAAACATCTTTTCACAAAGAACCGAATGATTGAATTTATTTCAACAACGATTACAATGATTGATGTAAGAATGCAAACTCCCCCTCAGCCAGAGCTCAGTAGTTTGTTCGTGCAAAGAAGACGATTGATCAAAAGAGCTAATAGAACAGTACAAAGTACTGAACTATTTATAGGCACTTGCAAACCACTGAGCATCTTAGCTGACGTCACCATGAAAGTGACATCTAACCTCCTAACAAACTCTAACTACTGATCTATAAACACTGATGTACTAAACTACTGCTATTACATTATATTACATAAAAGACACTTAAACTGCTGCTGCATCCTTCCACTGCTGTGAACCCAGCAGTGCTTGTCCGGATCAGCAGTACTTGACCCAAGGCAGTAGATAGAGTCAACAGAGCTTTGGTCTTCCATCAGTCTTTGACTTTGGTCAGTAGATATAAAGCAGCAGTTGTAGGTCAGCACTTAGTATGATCAGCAGATAGGAGGTCAGCAGATATGAAACCACTTTCAAGGGGAGAGATTTGCATGAACCAACTGTAAACGTCTGCTTATTCTGGATCCACTGCTTTGATCCAGTTTTGGCTTTACATTATCTGTTCCTCTGATAGGGTTCAATCCCAACAATCCCATACATGGCCTAACCACCAAATTATTGTTACAAATCAATAGTTTTAACGTACAGTTGGCAAGTTGGCAATCCAAAAAAAGAAAAACCCGAGACCGTTTCTACTCAAAACAAATAACACTTCCTAGTCGCATTCAAAACAAAAATCACCACTAATCGGACCCAAACACCTACCTCTTCAACTCGCCGTTGTTCCCGCCACGTAACTTAAACCTACCCATACACGGCCGAACCACCAAATTAATGTTACAAATCAATAGTTTTAACGTGCAGTTGGCAATCCAAAAAAAATAATAATAATAATAACCCGAGACAGTTTCTACTCAAAATAACCCGAGACACTTCCTAGTCGAATTCAAAATACAAATCATCACCGATTTGAAAAAAACATAAAAACCAACATTAACACTTTCTAGTCTCATTCAAAACAAAAATCACCCACTGATCAAATCACACACCGATCGGACCAAAACACCGATCGATCGGAAAAAACAGAAAACCCAACATTTCCGGCATTCAAACACCTACTGTTCGGTAAAAAACAAAAATCTTTTCCGGCGTTCAAACACCTACTGTTTCGGAAAACACCTACTGATAAGGAAATCTAAATCAAACTTACTTGCTTCTGCATGTTCTTGCTTTCTTCCATTTCCGGCGACTTTTACCGGACGACAACAACTGAAATGTTGATCTCATATCTAGGGATTTCAATTCACCGCCGCACCTTCTATTTTCTCCGGTGCACCTTTTCTTCTCTGGTGGGTTTGGGGAAGATGGAATGTCTTGAGAGAGAAAGAGATGATTTCTGTTGAGACGTTTTGAAATCTTTGAAATGAAGTTGGGGTTTTGAGTAGTTCTCATTGAAAATCGTGCACCTCCTTTCATATCCTTTCATGCATGTCAAATCAGTATTAAAATAATATATATAATGTACTAATATTAGAGTTGATTTTACCTATATACCCTTCAAGTACTTTTGTTGACCTCATCATTCTATTTAATTTAATTCAAAAAGCCTTCAAAATTTATGAGCCATTAGATGATCTTGATCAATGGTTATAGATTGGGTTTCCTAGGTTTTCTTAGCACAAATAAGTTTTCTATACATCCTTCCCCTATATATATATATATATAGGACAATGCTAGATAGAAAACCCTAAAATTTTGAGAAAACCATAGAAAACCCAACCTCCCGACTTTTTTTTTTTTTGAAAAAAATAACACATGTAATATACATGTTTTTAAGAGTTTTGAGCCAAAAAAATCAAAAAAGCGCCGAGTGGATGTTTTAAAAAAAATAAACAAGTTTCAGCAACTTTCATCACTAACATGTGTTAGACAAAAAATGCTGAAACTTGTTTATTTTTTTTTTTTAAAAACCATTCGGCGCTTTTTTGATTTTTTTGGCTCAAAACTCTTAAAAACATGTATATTACATGTGTTATTTTTTTCAAAAAAAAAAAAGTCGGGAGGTTGGGTTTTCTCAAATTTTTAGGGTTTTCTATCTAACCCTCCCCTATATATATATATCTCATTGATTATTTAAATACAAATTATAGAATTATAGGTTATAGATCTAAATTTTGTTATACTTTATAATTTGTATCAATATTAATTAATTTTGTTCCTTGATGTGTTACAAATTAAATATTCTTTGTTTATTATGTATTTATTAATTTATTAATTATAAATTTATTAATTTTAAATTCATCATCATAATGAATGATCTGTGTAAAATGCAACATATAAATTACATCAAATGAGGCATAAAACTAACCATTTTTTAGTACTAATGTTGGAAAAAGTGTGCTTTTGTCTTCCTTTTGTATTTTCAGGATTAAATGAGCGCAAATGAACAAAAGAAGCAAAAATGCAGCTAAATCTAACACAAATACAAGAAAAGGAATAAACGTGGCATGCCCGACCCCTCGACAGCATCTTCCCAAGCAAAAACAAGATATCAGAAGGCTGAACACGCCCTGTGCCCAGCGGACTCGGGGGCGTGCTCAAGTGTCTGCAGAAAAGACAAAGTTGTAGAAGCTTTTATTTCCCAACACGGGGGCGTGCCTAGCTCCACACGGCCGTGGTCAACGCTAAGATTCGCAGAATCCAAGCAAGTCTTGATAGTACAGATACGCTTCTGCACACGGGGCCGTGCCCAGCGGACACGGGAGCGTGGTCAACTAATGCAGCCAAACTGCAATTAATGAAGAAAGAGAAAGTGGATGGACACGTGGCCGTGCCTAGTGGACACGGGGCCGTGTCCGGGCTTCTGTGCAGGCTATAAATAGAGGTGCTTCGTTCACTTCAAAAGCATCCCTTGACAAACCACATCTCTCCCACTTCACCCACACTCCACCACCATCACAACACCCCCATCCACCACCATCATCCATCATCTATCATAGAGTGTGTGTAGTAATCTCGGGATCCAAGATTGATAGTAAGAGTTCTTGACAATCAAATGCCATGTTTGCCTAAGTCTCTTACATCACTTGGTGAAGACAAGCATTTAGTGTAATACTTTTGTTTTTTTATCTTTTCGCACTTTTTATTTGTTTTTGTATTAATGACTTTAATAACTAGTTTCTTATGTTGAAGGTGAAACTTCCTTATCATTTTTCCGTGGTGTCTTGGCGTTATTTTACTGTCTATATAAAATAAAAGATTTACACCATTCATATATCTACGTTCTATATAGAGATATGTTGGCTACCTGGTCGGGGGTTAAGGGAATGGTTTGGTAAGTTTCTTGCCTTGTTCAGTGTATAGATCCTGCAAGGACCTGGGTCAAGCTTACTAGGATCTCCTTCAATACCCACTGGTATTGGATGGCGGGGGTGCGAATGGCTTGATCCCTTCATATGTAAACTACTATTAATACATTAACCCGGCTACTTGGGATTGTATCCCTGCTGACTCAAACCACTTAGCCGAGGGTAACGTCACCTTCTAAAGAGGGGCCTACCACATTACGCATTAATAACGTAATTAATTATTTTTCAATAATCCTAACCTTTAGAATTTTATCCTTGCTGACTCAAACTACTGGGTTGAGGGTAACGTCACCTTCAAAAGAGGGGCCTACTACTATAACTAAGATAATCTCTTAAAAAGTGCAAAAGTGCGGAAAACATCAAAGGTTACACTAAAGGCGAGTCGGATCCAAGTGATTCATCTTGTCTATATGTTTTTATTTTATTTTTATTTTCAGCATTTTTAGTTTTTATTTTCATGTTTAAAACCTTTTTCCAAAATTTTGATTTGATTAGACGTTGAGGATAAAACCGGTATTAAAAGCTCTTGTGTCCTTGGACGAACTCAGTATCTTACCAACGCTATACTACGCTCACAATGGGTGCACTTGCCCATATGTGTGTTTAGTGTTAGTAAATATCGTGTTTTATAAATTTAAAACTTGACTAAAGTGTTAACAAGGGCTAAAAATATATAACGCTACACACGCATCAATGCAAATAAATATCTAATTTCGAATGTGAATAAAAAAAGTTTCAAAAATGATTAAATAATCAATCGAGATATAATTTTTTCAATCAATATCTAAATATCTAATTTCGAATGTATAAAATTAACTATCAAAATTATCCGAGATTTGATTAGTAGTGACTTATATAACACACCAGAAATAAAAAAATTATCTTTAGTAATTATGATAATTGAGGTGATTTTAAAATTGAAATATTTGTTACACTAAAGGAAACTTTTTCCCCTCTAATATAACTTATTATAACCCTCTACATTTTCATACTGCATTTTATTGTTATATGTCAAATAAACACATCCTCTACAAGTTATCAAGAACACGTATGCTGGTTACAATCGGCTCTATTTGATTGTGAGTCAATCATATAAACAGGTTAGTTACTTCCTATATTCTTATTATTTGTTTCTATTGTTATAAGTGTGTGTAGTTTTATCTTCTTATACCTATCAATTATTAAAGAATTGTACATATTAGTTAACGATGTATATGTTTATACTTTGATTAAAGAATGTTTTTTCTTCTTCTTCTTTATTCGGTTACCTCCAATCTGGGGGTAGATACCATCTATGTATATTTTGGTTTTTCTTCATAAAATATTTGTACTTTAATCTTCTTATTACTTTAATCTTCACAAATAGTTATATAGGTAAAGTTTGACAATTTAATCACTTCAATTACTCTATTGCACACGTTTTTTTTTTTTGAAAGGTAACTATTATTCACAAACGGCACACCCCCAAAAACAAGGGCAGCCAACAACACGACAAAACCGGTTACATTATAGAAAAAGAAACCCAATCCTCCCAAGAAATATCTCTATACTTAGATCTATTGCTATACCACAAGAAACAAATCGACTTAATGTCCTGAACTATGTTATACGCCGACTTATGCTTGCCCGAAAACCTTCTTTCGTTTCTTGCTTTCCAAATGCACCACCAACCAACCATAATAATACCTTTGAGGATGATTTTAGCTTTACAGCCCAAGCCGGAGAACTCATGGACTTCGAGCAGATCGATCAGCGAGAATGCAAAAATCGGACCAATGTTAACCCACCTAGTTATAAGGTGCCAGACCTCCATAGCCACCACATAAGAACAGAGAAGGTGCTCCGCAGTCTCGCTTCCGTCGCCACACATAACACACCTGTCGTCACCATTAAAATAAATTTCGTTTGAATAGAGCATCCACAGTGGCAATCCATCCCATTTGAGCGCGCCAGACAAAGATATTCACCTTCTTCGGGACCCACTTCGACCATTTAAAAACGTAATTATTGATGAAATCGACATCACTTCAGAGAAAGCCTTTCACCGCACCCACCGAAAACACTTTATCCTTACCACCGATCCATTCCCACTTGTCATTATTGGCCGACAGCTTCACCGAGTCCAGAAAAGAGATGAGCTCATACCATTCGCTCCATTCCACAGCCGACTCTGAGCTACGAGACCACCCCCAACAGCCAGTGAAAGCACGCAGCAAACTGTTGTAACGAGAAGCAACCAAACAATTCTTGGCCGTTTCTAAACGAAATAGGGACGGGAAGCGATCCTTAAGAGGGGCATTACAAACCCACGGATCCAGCCAGAATTTAATCGAACTACCATTACCAATAATACCCTTGAAATTATCGAGCAACTTAATACCTCCCACTTTAGTTTTAGTAACAGTAGCTACAATACCTTTCTAGACTCCCCCTATATTTTTATTAACAGGGACCGCTAACCAGCTTCTATTGGAGACATGAATAGAGTCCACCACCCTTTTCCAGAGGGCATCACCTTCATTACGGTACCGCCAAATCCACTTGCTCAGCAAAGCAATGTTAATTTCTTTAAGATCCGAGAGCCCAATACCACCCTTATCAATCGGGGCAGACGTCCGGTCCCAGGCAACCCAATGAAGCTTCCTTTCCGAACTCCCACCACCCCAAAGAAATCTCTTAATAATAGCCTGAAGTTTATTAACGACCGTCACAGGAGCTTTAAACAAAGAAAAATAATAATTAGGCAAACATTCAAGAACCGATTTAATAAGGGTAACACGACCGGCAGTGGACAACATAGAGGCCTTCCATAACGCGAGACGCGATTCGAAGATGCCAAAAATGAAGTCCCAGTTAACAACTATACTCATCTTGGCTCCCACCAAAATACCAAGATGGAAAAAAGGCATTTTACCAACTGAACACTTTAAAATAGCAGCCATTTCTTCGACTACAACTTCTCCCACTCACAATCCAAAAAGACTAGATTTTTTCATGTTAATCTTCAACCCGGAACAAATGTAGAAACATCTTAACATCAAAGCCACCTTTTTAATGTTGTTCCTCGCCCATTCCCCAATCAGAACACAATCATCTGCGTAAAGGAGGTGAGATAACACCGGCCCTTCCTTCGGGAGAGAAATTCCCCTAAATGCCCCCACTCTACAAGCTTTCCTAATCATACTGGAGAAAGCTTCCATAACAATTAAGAAAAGAAAAGGAGAGATCGGGTCTCCTTGACGCATACCTTTGTGACACGGGAACTCGAAGGTAGGCGATCCATTAACGAGGACCGAAGATCGAGCAGAAGACAGAATACCATGAATCCAAAGACGCCATTTCGGAGGAAACCCAAGTTGATGCATAATCGACGACAAAAAATTCCAATTGACATTATCATAAGCCTTGGCAAAATCAATTTTGAAAAGGAACAACTCGGTACCATTCTTCCTAGCCCACGCAAGAACTTCGTTAAGGATAAGGGGACCATCCAAAATAAGTCTATCTTTGAGAAAAGCCGACTGATTTTCTGACACAACGGATCCGATGACCATCTTCAACCTGTTAGCTAAAACTTTAGAGACCACTTTGTTAATAATCCCCACAAGATTTATTGGCCGGTAATCACCAAGGCCTCCCGGGTCTTTAGATTTTGGGATGAGAGTAATGAACGAAGAGGAGCAACCACGAGAGAATGTGCCCGTCTTGAAAAAATGCTTAAAAATGCTCACAAAATCCTCTTCAAAGAGATTCCAGAACCTTTTAAAAAAATTCATATTGAAACCGTCCGGACCAGGCGCCCGTTCGCTACCACAATCGAAACAAGCTTGCTTAATTTCCTCTTTCGAAAACTCCACAATCAGAAGAGAGGCATCCTCCTCCGACAACTTTTTATCAAACTCACAAACCAACTTAGTCCTAACCGACATGTCCTCCTTAAATTTATGCCTAAAGAAATTATAAACCATTTTTTAACCTTTCTAGGTTTGGAAACCCAAACATCCTGATCAAACAAGCCCGGAATAGCGTTAGAAGCCTTACGTTTATTAATAAGACCGTGAAAAAATTTTGAATTGTCATCCCCATTCGAGGCCCACCTCACTCTGGACCTTTGTTTCAAGTCCATAGCCTTAACACGCTCCATCTCTAATAACTTTTTCTTACATTCCAATCTCACCCACTCTTCTTCCTCCGTAAGCTCCCTATACTCCATTTCCTCATCTAACTTTTCAATCTCCGATTTGGCGGACTCCTCCTCCTCCTCACCTTCCTTACTCTTAAGACCGTCTCTCCATTCCTTGATTTTGAACCGAAGGTGCCTCAACTTAAGAGTCAAAACCAGATCCGGGGGACCATCAGCGACGAAACCCGATAGGGCCGACTCCACCACAGAAGCAAAATCCGGCCGATCTAACCAAGAACTGAAGAAACGAAAAGGTTTCGCACCAAAATTCAAATCTTTGACCACTAAAAGAAGAGGACTATGGTCTGAATGAACCCTAGGAAGAGCCCTGACAAAAGCCTCAGGCCATAAATTTTGAAAATTTTTACAAACCAAGACCCGATCGATCTTGCTAAACTTTTTCCCATTCTCGCCTTCCATCATAAAAGTAAACTTACTTCCTTTTAATTCAAAATCGCACAGGTCAGCGTCGTGAATGAATTGGTTGAAATCTCTCGCACAATGAGCTTTGAACCTATAATTTTTTCTTTCCTCCGCACCACGGACCGCATTAAAATCCCCAGCCAAAACCCACAGCCCTACCCTTCCTGCTTTAGCAGCCAGGATACGTTCCCACAGGGCACGCTTTTCTACAGATTTTTGGGGCGCATAGACATTAAGAATAAACACCTCTTCCATATTCCCTTTCACCTTCCCGGACAGTAACAAAAAATTGGGATCCTTGAGCACCGATGAAAGACTGAACATACCTGGGTCCCAAACGCAGAGAAGCCCCCCGGATCTGCCCGTCGGATTCACAGCTTCCTTAACCCACCCCGATTGACCCCAGAAACGAACAACGTCAGCATCTGGGATATCCGACCGATTAGTCTCCTGGAAAGCCATAAACGACACCTTCTATTTGACTTTAATCTCCTTAATCCAGTTTGCTTTTCTATCCACACCAAAACCCCTAATATTGATAGACAACAGATTCATCGATCACCCTCATTAATACCTTCTTCTTCCCTAATAACCTTCTCCACCTTGTCCTCTAAACCTTCCAAATTAACACCCACCAACCTCCCAAAACTAACAGTGTCATTGATTTCCTTTTCTTTGATTCTCTCCTGAGTGTCATCAACAAGCACAGAACCTACCAGAGAAACCTCGAACCTGTTGCCGACACCCATCTGATCTACCGATAAGACGTTTGAAACCTCTGGCTTATCATTTAGATTAATCTTATCCTTTTCATTCGACAAGCCCATACCCGATCCACCAGCCATATTCGAGAACCAGAAATTGGGAATATATTCCCCGTTGGACCCAGCCACATGGCCCACCAAGTCTTCGTCAAAATCAGAATCCCCACTTCTAATTCTTTTCCTGGGCCAAGAAGTAGATTGGCCCACCAGATTGGCCCAATGGTCACTAAATGTAGGCCTGGAGTTAATACAATAAGGAGGAATGGGATCCTGAGCTTTGAAGGCAACACCAATAGGCGATACATTATTATTATTATCAATATCCACGTGCATGGGAACCTCCCCAATCTCTTCATGCGCCGCCGGACACGGATCCACATGAAGATCATCAGATTGACCCTTCACCCCCTCTACCTCTACGCCTCCCTTGACAGAATCACCTACTTCCGCCGTAGTCAAAGAATCCCGGTTACCACCATCAACCTCCGACGACAAGTCGTCCACCCAATTAATATTTCCCAGACAATCCGGAACCCACGCAATCGGTTCCTCTTTGACCCAAACTCTGTAGATTTTATCTTGCCATCTTAATTTAAGAACCCCGAGAGAGAATTCCCGTTATCAGTCAACACCCCAAGACAGTCAAAAGTCAGGTCCCCATCGTCTTCAAGGCTCTGCAACTCATGAACCACCCTCCCATACCTTCCTCCGATCGAGTTGAAAACGGTCGGGGAAAAAAGGTGAGGAGGGACCCCATAGATATTAATCCACGCTAAACGTTCAAAAGGCAACGATTGTCCCACCCAGGGATCGATGGAAGAAAACCACTGAGACCAAACGCAACTCTCTTCAGCAAAATTCTTAGCAAACTTTTCATCATTAAACGACAGAAGGATCGTCAGTCCGCCAAGGTACTGAATAACAATATCCTGAAACCTGGCTTCCCGTATAGCACATTAATAGACCTGAGCACAGAGAAGTTAACCGTTCTACCCACCAACACTCTACCAAACTTGTCGGAGAGGGAAAAGACCGACGGGTCAGCTTCCTCCACGTCCTCTTCCATGGAGGGCCTGGACTTGTTCATCAGAATATCCACAAACGACCGCCCATTGGACACCCCATTAAAATCCGTCGCTGGCTTCCGAGACAGACCACTCGGCTTCAAACCATACTGATTCGCAGTACCCTCCGTACTATTACCTGCTCTACCACGGCTGAAGCGGGAGCCATCATTCTCCTTGGCGAATTTAGCAACGTTCACAGGGAGTTTGTTACCTCCTAACTTCATGTTCACCATACTAGCTTCCAACCCAGCAGCATCTAGAACACCTTTTAAGCTTACGAAACCGAAAGTCCTTCCTTCCTTATCCTTCTTTTTGGCGATAAAAGCTCCCGCAATGTCTCCAAAGGCCCTAAACGCATTAGCAAGAACCCACGGCCTACAACCTCTAGGAATGTTCGAGACGAAGAACTTCACAATCCGATGATTAAAGCCTTCCCCGGACCCCGACCCTTTAGCATTGTTCTCCACCCACGGCCCTCCATCGTCCTCAAACTCCATGAGAAAACAACCAGCCGGAACCCAACAGGCCCAGCAGGCGAATGGAATCCGAAGCGACACAAAATAGGGGGAAATGTAACCTCAAGGAGAACACCCAAGGGGATGACTGAGAACCTTGCCCACTATTCTACGTTGTTCGTCATCGTCGAGCTTAACTTGACTTACGAGGTCAATTATTGTGCAATGATGCTTTGAAAGGTCCAACACTTTATTAAAGATTCAATATGTCAACAGTTTGACTTCTTGGGTCAAAACATAGCATTATGATATCTTAAAAAATCAATGTGTCTATTATCAATTTAATATGGGTACAGTTTGACTACTGAAGTCCAACGTAATGGTATTTAGATTATTTTGACATTTTTAGACATTACTTGCCAAGAGAATAAAGAATGTACTTGAGCAAGCTTTTGAAGGTTGTTGCACCTTAAAATATCATTCAAAGTTATAAAAATTAATCTGATATTGAAAATTGAGCAAGTAAATTTGTTATATTCGAACTGGTCAACTCCTAGACTTGGAAGCAACGATCACACATGACGATTATTTTGCGTTTTCTTTATTAGCAAAAAGTATCATTGGTGAACTTTTCTCAAGCTCATCACTCTAAACATGACAATTATCAATAAATTTGTAAGCACTACTTTCTTTGTACAACCTTGTAACACACGGGAACTTAAACTATCTAAAAATATTTTGACATACAATTTATTTTATTTTTATTTATTTACGGAGTGTTTTGTGAATTTAATTAAGTTTCCTATTAACCAAGATCTTTGCTAATATTACTCTGTATTATCCATTTTTAAATTCAGTCGAATACTAAAATTTCATAAAAGCAATGATTATAATTTTATTATCCGAATTTTAATTTAATATACTTTTCTAATTAGATCATTCTTTTTTTGAAAGGCAATCAAACTGGTCTAATAATAATTATAACAACTCTTGCATTAATTTTTAAGCCAACAATAATACCAGAAAAATCACATGGTTGCAGAGTTTGGTTCCACAATCAACACGTTAAATATTATTAATAATATTTTTTAAGTAATTTTATTTTTAAAGATGACAAAACTGATCCATTGAATATATCCCCTCTCCATGGCCCAGTGGTTGGAGGCCGGTTCCTCCTTTGGGAGGTCACCGGTTCGACTCCCGCTTGCGGCTTTAGGGGGGGACGTCCCAATGATAGATCGTTTCCTTCCGAGTTATGGAGCGGTCATAAGGGTAACCCAGTTTTACCCAACTGTTACCCCAGCAACACGTGTGGGGGCAGCATGGTTTCCGGGCGGAAGTCAGCTCGCGCGCCGGCCGGGGCCCGATCGAACATCGCGTCCGGAGATGCGGGGTTGACGGGGAATGTCTTAGACATGTCCCCGGAGACCAATCGGTCTTGTACAGAAAGTCTCCTTCCAAAAAATATATATATATACATATATAAATGACAATACAATAAGGATGGTGTAAACAAGTATTACTAAGTAAAGTTCACGTACAAATAACTTTAACGTACTAAACTTACGAATAACATGAAAAAGGTAAAAAAAAAAAAAAAAAGCGGTGACATTTTCGTAATTATTTGCTCGTAGGGTAATTATTAAAATTACTCTACAAATGGTCCTGTAAAGTAATTTTGTAAAATATTCTTGTAGAGTAATTTTGATCTTGTAGAGTAATTTTGTAAAATATTCTTGTAAGTAATTTTGATTAAAAAAACTATACCTCATCAAAAAAAAACCCCAAAACCCTAATGAAATTCTAAAAACTAAACCATAAAGCTAAACCCCATAACTAAACGCTAAAATTTTTACAAAATTACTCTACAAGATCAAAATTACTCTACATGATCATTTTACAAAATTACTCTAAAGGATCATTTGTAGAGTAATTTTGAATTGTGTATTGTTTGATAAACTTGCAGAGTAATTTTGATTCACTTGTAGAGTAATTTTGATACACTTGTAAATTACTCTACAGGATCATTTGTAGAGTAATTTTGATAATTACTAATAATTACGAAAAGGCTACCGTGTTTTTTAGCAAAACCTTCAATTCGTACGTTAAAATTATTTGTATTTGATCTTTTATCTACTTTTTTAGTATCATCATAAAAATACAAACTATATTAATATATAAATAAAAAATTGCGTAATAAAAGCGTTCAAATTTTCCCGAATTATAAAGCACTTTAAAATTTAAAAAATTACATCTGAAGAAACACGAAATTACTGTCGGGATGATTGAACCGTTTTCTCTAAGAGATGGTGAATCACACCTTCTTCTTTCTCTTCAAACCAGATCTGCCATAGAAAAGAGAGAAAAGTGGGGATGTAGAGATGACTGGTAGGGGAAGAATCCCCGATTTCCAGTTACAAAAGGTGTGGCGGCTCTATATCTTGTGCCCTAATAATGAGGTGAACACATCTTTATATAGGAGACATGGGTCTCCCCTAACCTAAATGTGGCAGGCCCAGTTAGGGGTTATCTCTACAAGTCCCCAGCCTAAAGTAGTGTAAACTACATCGCGTTGGGTCTCGCGGTTGGGTTAGTAAGCAACAATAATAAGTAATTAATATAAAAGCGATAAGTAACAGTAATGTCCGACCGCTCAGGTCGGGTCCAATACCATACCCCATCAACATCCGACGATTATGACCCACTTTTGAAGAAAGTAGTCGCTTGGTAATTTTATACGTTTATTAGGCTATATGGTGTGGTCATGACCCTTATGGTCATCATGACCCTTCATATCAGCGCAATGTCACACAAATCTAGTCCATCATCCAAAACCACTATCCTAAGGTTGTGGTAATGACCCAAACCACTATTCTCTTATTTTAATTTATTTTTGTGAAAATGAAAAGAAAATATTGAAAAAGGAAAGGAGGCCCATGGTTGTCATGGCTTAATCCATGTCAACCATGGTAGATGAGGCAAGATGATGGTATAACAATCCATTAATGATCCTACGTGCCATGATTCAATGGGTTAGAGGCTCCTGCTTAGATTAACAATTAAAAAATATACTAAATATCCAAAAATATATACATAAATAGTTAGTAATAAATATTTAGGAATATATTATGTTTTATTATATCATTTTTTAAATTAACTTTTTCAAACCAAAAATACAAACAAATGGTGAAATAAGAAAAACTGAAAAAATATACATAAATAGTTAGTAATAAATATTTAGGAATATATTATGATTTATTATATCGTTTTTTAAATTAACTTATTCAAACTAAAAAATACAACCAAATGGTGTAATAAGAAAAACAGAAAGATATTTAGGCATGCTCAAAATATACAAGCTAATTAATCACTTATGAAACGTGATACGTTATGAAAGATGCAAATGAGCAGACACCACCCACCATCACCGCCCACCATTACTGTTTGTCGCTGGCGAAGTCAGCATAGCTACAAACGGCACAACCACAATGTTGTTGCTACCACTGTCATTGTTGCGACCTCCATCTCCTAGCGCCATGAAGGGGTATGGTCCTAGATCTCGCACCAATATGGCTGTGAGTGACCACTACCCTTATCAAAAACCCCCACCCGCAAGAACTTATTTGTGTCCGTGCGGGCACGCGCGAACACAGCGGTCGAATCCAATATGTCAAGTGATAAGAAGAAGACTTACCTGGTGTATGAAAATGGGTGTTGCACATAGCGATGCGGCTTGGCACCGCATCCTATGAACATTTTTGTCACGACAAGGGATTTGGACAACAGCAACAGTCATCGCAAGCGGCGATGCGGCCTGGCACCACATCCCGCATATGTCTTGGCTAGAGCAAGAACGCGGAAACAACAGCAGTTACCGCGAGCAGCGATGCGGCGCGGCACCGCATCCTGCCCACAAGGCAAGTGGGACTGATACCACAGAGCAAGTGGCACCAATGACAGTCGTCTGTCAGCCCACACGTAAGCAACAGACTGACACCACAGTAGGACGTGGCATCACCACCGTAACCGATAAGCCTGCCACACCTGCAAGAGGTTGTGCGTTGTTAGTCTAGCCACTCAATTACCCTCCTTCACTCCTCGGCTATAAATACCCATCCCAAACCAGGTTTGAGGTATCTCTTCTCAACTCTCTCACTACTACTAATATCACACTTTGCTTCACAAGCAAATTACTGATTCTCACGCTGGAGAGTGGTAACAAGGAGCACCCCCACCCCATCCTCCTTGTTACGAGTCACGGTTTGTTTTCCTTGTGCATGAGATAGACCAGCGGACGATACAGCCGCCGATTCTCGGAAAGAAGTGATTAACCCTACTTGACGAGACCAGTGAATTAACCTCCCTTGGTTAACCACTGTTTCATCATTGGCGCCCACCGCTACTCTTAGCACTTTTTTCACATGCCTTTCATTCTTGAGATCATGTTTGATCGTCAAAACAATGCTAACGGGGAAAGCCTAAACCCCGCAAACCCTGGGCCTGCGGGGACTGCTCCCCCAGCCCAACACGTTGGCCACATTGGCACATCCACACAAGGGGGCGCTCCCCCATGTTCACACCAGATTTTTCACAGTATGCTTCTGTGATACCTCCGGACATGGACCTCCATGCCTGGTATTACTAACAACAAACTATCCTGGCCGAAGCCTATAATAGAGCTTGCGCATAAGTGTAAATTCCCGGCGGCCCCACCCCAGCACTAAACACACCTGCGGCTCGTATCTTGCAATACGAGGGCAGGGCCCCCACGCATCCAGCCTCCTGAAGTAGGCGCGAAGACCGCAGGTTCTCCTACTGCAGCGTCCGCACACTCGAAGAGTACGATTCCACATATGGGTCCCGACGTAGGGGCCTAATACAAAGCAGCCTAGGAAGTCATGGCGAAAATAGGCGAAAGTCCACAGCCAACCGCGGCTCTGGCATCCACAGCCGTCTGGGACCACAACCCCAAAACGAGGGGTATGATCGTACCGACCCAGAAGACCGTACATATTGCGGGGAATCCCACTCGGCTAATAGCTGACCAGGAGGATACAATTACGTTCCTCCCACTAAACCCTGCACTACCTACCTCCGCGCTGCTAAGCGCAACCAAACCCAACCCTACAGGCTAAGATCCGCGGTCGAAAACTCTAAATTCGTACCGGAGATCGCCCACGCCAAAGTCACAACAACCAAACTCCCACTTATGATTGGAAAATACAGTGATTCGTCCGATCCGGACGACCACATTAACATTTTTACCGGCGCCGGGTGCATGGGCAAGTGGGACGAGGCCACATGGTGCCATTTTCCCCCCAGACCCTCACTGGATTAGCGAGGGCATGGTTCGATTCTTTGCCAGTTGGATCGCTGGCTTCATTTGAACAACTGCAAGCAAAATTTCTTACACATTTCAGCCAGAAGCAACGTCACAAGCCCGATTCAATAGACGTCATGAACATCTGGCACGGAGACAACGAAAGCCTTGAGTCGTTTGTCATCCGCTACAATAAAAAGTGCCTCGAGATTGGCGGAATAACAGATCAAATGGCACGCAACCATTTCATCCGAGCCGTTAAGGACGATGAAATGGTCATGACCATCTCAGGCAAGGAGGGCTTGCCAGAAAAGTGGGACGACGTCATGGCCGCGGTCAAGACGTATGCCCAAACCCAGCGGTCTCTCAAACCGCACACTGCCAAGGCACAGCCCCAGGTGGAAGGTCAATCCTCCCCCACGACCCCAAGCGCAACAACAAGCGCAACCTGGACACGTAGAATCGCACCAACGATTCCAAACCATACGTCCCGCGCAGTTACTAGCCCGACGCAAGGGCGACAATCAATGACCAACGCGACAACCGGGTATCCAAGAAGGAATCTCGGGACCGCAACTGGACCGAGATCAACAAGTCGGCTAAAAGACTTCCTCCTTACGGACGCACAATTCTTGTGACCGGCCCAACCAATGAAGTCCAAAAATAACCAAGATCTCACTCTCTACTGTGAGTATCACAAGAACTCGGGCCACTCAACCAACAGCTGCATCAGTCTCCGGTTGGAGATTGAGCGAGCCCTGAAAGAGGGTAAGCTGCAACATTTGTTGACAGCCACGCAGAAGCAAACCAAGCGCATCACCCCACAGGACAAGGGCACCTCCACAGGCAAAAAGACCATGTATGTGGCCTCAACCCACATGATCAATGGGGGCCGTGGAAGGCCACGCAAGGCGGCAAGAAGAGGGACAACGACTGGAAGGACGAACAAGTCGTTTTCCCCAAAGTCCGAGGCGGACCGCGCGACAGGCGCGCCGTCGTCATCACAGGCTACCTAGCTCATTACGGCACGGAGCGGTTGTTCATCGACCCGGGTAGTACTTCTAATATTATATATTAGCAGTGCTTCAACCAGTTTGATCAGAAAGATAAAGATCGGTTGCAGCCGGTAGATTACCCTTTAGCCGGATTCGCGGGGGAAACCGTATTTCCCCTGTGCCAAATCGCTTTTCTCGTGCGCCTTACCAACGGTAGACACACGCGAACAGAGGAGGTAAACTTCATGGTTTTACCCCCACACCTCCCGATACGACATACTTCTCGGGCGGGAGTCTCAGGGCGATTTCAACATGATTACATTCGTCCCCCACTCTGCCATCGGTTTCCCAACCGAGACGGGGGTTGCGATAATCTATGCCCGCAGAGAGATTATGTCTACGGACGAACTGCGTCCAACCAAGACGGCGAGTCTCACCCCCAACACCCAACCAGAGAAGTGGGTACTTAACGCAAGATACACAGAACAGGCGATCACGTTGGGTCACGCCTTATCCAACAACACCAGAGCGCGCCTGAAGTAACTCCTCGTCAGGAATCAAGATATCTTCGCATGGACACTCGCCGACATGACAGGGGTGCCACGCGAAATCGAACAATATTTCTTGAATACCTTGCCAGGTATCAAGCCAGTGATCCAAGGCCAACGCCACCTTAGATCCGCAAAGAACGAGGCGATGTACGAGCAGGTCAAAGAACTGCTCTCCGCAGGCATCCTGCGGGAAGTCAAATACCAGACTTGGTTATCCAACCTAGTCATGGTAGAAAAACCAACCGGGGGCTTGAGTATGTGCGTCGATGACGTGTGCGTACATATACATAATTTTGCAATGAAATTACACACGATTCGGTTTTAAATTTATAAAAGTGATTATTACTTTAACATCAAAACACACACGAAAGAGGCAAGTGTACCCCGTCATATATGTAGTAAAGTATATGTAAGAACCAAGTATCGATCCAAGGAAATGGGCGGAGAATTAATACTTGACCTTTGTCACTAAACTACCGGTAAAAACATAAGTTTGGTTGATTTAAACTAAACTAAAGTAAACATAACCAAATACATAATAAAAATATAATAGATAGTAGATAAAAAGCCTTGCTAAATACACAACCACAGCATGTCAACTAAGTTAGTTTTGGCACTAGAAGCATTCGGTCAATTTTCCAATTTAAGACAATTAGTATCCCTTTCGGGAATCCGAACATGACAATCATTCGGGAAGCTAAAACGATAAACACACTTTAACCACCTAAAATTGTTCTTTAACGTGCAATTGATAAATGTCTATGAAAATCTCTTAAAAATAAGTTAGTCAGCCGTTAGGATTGTTCTAACCTCACTTAAACAAGGAAAGCGACACCGATAAACACAATGCAACCACCGAGATAAGCATAAACTAGATTAAATTACAACCGAGTTCATTTTAAAAATCTTGCACAATAATTCACTAAGATAGCAATTTTGGCCTAAACTACTAACTAAGCTAACAAATCATGGCAAGAATTTATAACGACACCATCTAACCCGTTTAGGTCCTTACGTGACGGCAAGCTCTCTTGATTAACAATAATTACATTTTATTAAATCACTAACCATTTCTAGTATCATGATGCATACATTTAAACCAAGTTAAACTAGTTAACCAAATTCAAAGTTTACTAATACAAGATTAATTAAGCTTCATTTTTCAACTATCTTAACTAACCAAGCACCAATCATCCAACATAATTACTTATAATCAAGAATTCAATATCAATAACAAGGTTGCAAACTAATCATCAAAGATTAACATAGAAAATACTTCAAAGTGTCATTACAAACAAAGTTTAACAAACTAATGGTTATAATCTAGCAAGGGATTGTTGTGTTTTTGCCCAAAGGCTACAATAATACATAAACAATAATCTAAGTACTTGAAAGATTAACAAAAACATGGAAAGATTAGAAAATCAAACCATAAACAAGTACTAGACTAAGGATCCGGGTAGTAATCGAGCTAAACGAGACAATGTGGCTTGAATCCGGGTGAAAGCTAATGCCTCCGGAGCCTGAAAATCGCCTGCGAAGCTCTCCAAAAATCCAGAATATCGAGCAGAAGGTTTCTGTTCTGTTTTTATACTTTTTGCTGTCGCACGGTCGTTCTCCATATGGCACGACCGTGCACTTTATTCAATTATTGGGGATGGGTCACCATAGTGCATACGTCATCAGATCGTTGACCAGATTTGAAATGGCACGACTGTTCTTCGTGTGGAACGGTCGTTCAGTTCCGGGTTACTTGTTGCACGCCGAGTCGCACAGGTCGTTCATCACTGAGAGGCTGTTGGTTCATCGGATATGCACGGTCGTTCCTCAGATGGAACGTCCGTTCTTCACCGAGCCGCCTTGTTTCCTAGAACGATCAGTCGCACCTCTCGTTCATTTCCGGGTTGATCACCTTTGTCGGAGATGCACGACCGTGCATCAGGTGGAACGGTCGTTCCACAGGCCCAGATCAGAATCCTTAACAGAATGTCCGCAGCTTCGTCGTTTTGTCCGGAAAGTCCTCGTTTTCGCTATCATCTTGTCTGGTATGTTGTTTTAGGCCTGTAAACATAAACGTAGATAAATAAGTATCCGAATGACGGTTTTACGGCCAAAATCGCATAAAATAGGGGTAAAACGGGGAACTAAAATATGTGTAAATTAACGAATATCAAATCTCCCCACACTTGAACCTTGCTTGTCCTCAAGCAAGCTAAACTAAAAAGCAATAAAAGACATAAACAAACAAGAACGATAATTTACACACTATTTTATTGAAAACTAAAATAAACGGTTAGCCGGTTTGTCGAAAGACAACATCAAAAGATTCAAACCCAACAAGCATATGCAATTAAAAAGCGACAACCAAAAAGCCGTGACAAAACATTTAATTGACTCACATGTTAATCTTCACACAACTCACAATGTTCACACACACTCGGTTTTATTTATGAAACATACATAAAATGTGCATGCGTAAACACTCAACGCCTAGTCAATGAAATGCGCAATAACATAAGCTTGTCATAAGATCTCGTCTCCACCAACTAACATGCAAATAAGTGTAAATCAAGAGGTCTTTACGGGTTATAACGTTAGGCTTGGGCGAAGGGTATGGAAGTGGACATTTAAAATGGCGAAAATGGTTAAAACTCGGTTTTAGCGTTTAACTAGCAACAAAATAGTACAACTATACATACAACCGCCTTAAAAAGGCGACTAAAGCGCAATCGAGCTTATCGACGAAATTTTTAACATTTAAGCATTCAAAATTGCTCGATTTCTATCAACTTCACCCTATTTTAGGGTGTTTTATTTTCTGTTTTTTTTTTTTAACATACTAAAATACACTGAAATATAAACAATAACAAACTAGTTAAACTATTATTTTAACCGAGTTTCAACACTAAAAAGGTTTAAAAACATAAAAAGGCTAAATTTGGTTAAGTGGGCGATAATGTGGGTAAACAAAGATGAACGGGAAGGCTCGACAAGGTTAATCCTAAAGGGTAATATAAGGTGAACGGGAAGCACAACACAAAGAACAAGGTACACAACAAAGGGGTAATCTAAGTGCCTCTATCACTTTTACACAAATTCACACGTTCATGGTCTTAACAAGTATACTAGTGACAAGTTCTAAATTGCACATAACATTCGGCTCACTCCTATATCCGTAATGAACAAATATATAACAATCTAGGCTCAAATATGCTCACGTAACGGAAGGAATGGGTAAAAGTGTGAAAACTATCATGCAAGTCTTTCTTTGTTTGTCACGCTTTTCGGTTTCCTTTTTTCAAAAATATTTTGCTTGTCGAGTTTTTATCAAGTCCAATGCTTTCTAAAACATAACCAACCGGTTTATTTACAAAAATATAAACAAAATACAAGTATTTTTAAATGATTTTTCTGATTTTTTTTTTATATACAAGAGGACAAACAAAGTTAAGTTAACAAAGTTAACCCCCTCCCCACACTTGAACTTCGCATTGTCCCCAATGCGAGACCCGAAATATAGAGAAAGGGATAAAAAATACTCCCCTCAAGATGATGTTGGTGCCACGAGACTTCCGAAGCTGTATCTGGTACGTGCTCCGGTCCAAGATCCGATAGATAAAACCTGCGAGTATCTCATGTGCACCCAAAATATAACAGAAACAGAAAAATCACAAAACAACCATAATATACATAAGTACTAAAATCCAAACAAAATATAAAGGAAATTGTCTGAAAATACATAACCGGGGTGTTTTAAATAATAGTCAAAATAAACACCCAAATAAAAGTAAAGTACTGAAACATAAAACACCACCAAATGCTATCACCACCGCCAGCTACTCATCATCATCATCATCATCATCATCATGTCTCGTGCCAGATGGGCCCTGATCGCCATAGTCAGGGGGGTTCCACGGTGGGAACTCCGGCGGGTGCTGAAAATAGTCGGGGTATGCGTGATGCATCTCCCCGAAAAGATAAGAAAACCCCGCAGACACCCCCTGGTATAAAGTATCCTGGCGATGCTGAATCTGGTCATGTGTGGCCCGAAGCTCTGTCTGGCTGGCCCGAATCTCGTCCTGGCTAGCCCGGATCTGGTCCTGGCTAGATCTAATCTCGTCAAAGTAGGTACCATGCTGCTCCTGCGTCACACGCATATCCTGGAACTGCTGGTAGAAAGTGGGCCAATCCTCATGCTGATGAAATGCTTGGTGCTGCGGCGAGTGTGGTGGTGTCGGTGGCTGGTGCTGCTCTCCCATTTCTTCATCTTCATCTTCCTCCTCATGTTCCTCCTCAGCTGGAGGTAACGGGTCCCAGACCTCGCAATTCAATCCCCTCAACCTATCTCCTCTATCAAGCTCAGCAATCACCCCCATGAACTTCAAAGACCGGATATCAACATGAACCCCCTCAGTAATCAAAGTGAGACCCCTAAGCACCCCCGGCGTCATATAGCGCTCATTGTACGCTATCTCGGTCACATACGAACCACCATGAATCTCACTGTTCGCATGTCGCCCTGAGCACTTTACGAAGTACTCAGCCATTCGAGCGGCTAGGTTGATTGGTGCTTTGTCAACCAACGCATACAAAAAGAGCAAATCAGGTGTGGGACAGTTACCCTGACTATCCATGCGTCCGCATATCGAGTGGCTGAATACATGGTGCATCACTCGCACCAGAGGGTCTCGGAGTCGCGAAGCCTTTGACATCCGTGGGTTGTAGGGGTCCCCAATGGCATTTTCTGCCCAGAATGCATCCCGCGCTGCATCATTAGGGAAGTTGAACTGATCGTTGAAGACGCCGGGATCATCCATGTCATCCCTCGTGTAAATCCCTAACCTCCGTCCCAAACGACCGACCGACCATGTATGCCATCGCCTACATAACCTGAAGGTGACCCGCTCCCTGTAGCGGAAATCGGGCTGTGTATGTGCAACCGGCCTCTCATAGGCATATGATGCAAAGAATTCAATGGTCAACTCCCGGTAAACGGGTCGGTTGCATGCGACCAGATTTGCTAGTGGCCGACTCATCATGTCGTCCAGGCGATCATACTGGTTGAGGTCACGCATAACCTCCCAATCTAACCATCGGGGGACTCCAAACTGCCCCCGTCTCGCCCATAATGCATCGCGCTTTGGTATGCACAACGCTTCTTTCTCAATGTTGGGGTCAAACTGTAGGAAGGGATGGTTCATCTGCAATGGGGAAAATTGTTAGGAAGACAGAAACAGGAGAAAAATGAATTGAAAACAGCCGAGCAGCAATTTATGAAGAAACTGTCCAACTGTACTGGGCGAATGGCATGGTCGTTCTTCGAGACGCATGGTCGTGCGTCTCCGAGAACTAACAGACCAAGCCCAGTGATATCGTGAACAAGCCGGTGAGGCACGACCGTTCCACACGAGGAACGACCGTGCAACTCCGAATCTGCAGACTTCGACCCCTGTACTTAGAATAATCTGATCTTTGCAAAAATTTCAACAAGTATTGGGCTAACAGGGGTCTGAAAATCAACCGGGTGTTCACGATACTTCGATTCAACAAGGGTTAGGGTTTCGATTTGTTTATGAAGAGAACCCTAAAAATTTCCTTGAAAAATCGGAAGAAATCTACACTAGAAAGCAAGAAAACAAGAAAATCTACAACTAGGAACGTACCGTGCGAAGAAGGGTGTTAGATCGTGCGAAAAACCGTGCGATATGGTGAAAAATCGCCCTGGAACGGTCTGCAGCGGCTAGGGTTCGCGAATGAGGGATTTTGCAGCAAATGAGGGTATATATAATGTGCAAAATGACAAAATTGCCCTCAGCCTGTGGCACGGTCGTTCCTGGTATGGAACGGTCGTGCGATACCGACATCGCTCAAACCCTGCAGCATGTTCACGGATATGCACCGAGGGTGCGATCCAACGTGCCGGTCCCTCGGAGATGCACGGTCGTGCGACCCGAAGAACGGGCGTGCATCAGCTGCAGATGCAGAATTTTCTGCAGAAGCTATTTCCAGCAACCGTTTTGGCCGTTTTTCGCCGTTTTTTCGACACACCAACTGTTCTAACAATATTGCAATACAGAACCTTCGCTCGGCACGTATGGAAACTAAACAAACTAACGACAATTACCTAACTAACCTAAATTACGCTAAAACTACAAAAACAAATAAAAGGACAATTTTGCCCTTATAGCGCCAAAGACGCTCCTGCTGCATTTTTGTCGGCGAGTCAGCAGCGTAGACTCATGCTAAATTTTTGTCGACGAGTCGATAGCAAGACTCAAAGCTAAAAACTAGAAAAACTACACAAACAACTAAAAAGACTAAACTACCCCTAAAGCGCAAAATACGCTCTTGCTACATTTTTTATCCGCGAGTCAGTAGCGTAGACTCTCTCCTCCCCACACTTATGATGTGTGCGGGGTTTAGAGTTCAATCACCTCCACCACCGATTCTATCAGCCCGGCAACGTACAACTTCAATCGGTGACCATTTACCTTGAATGTAACGCCATCCGCGTTCTCTACTGCAACAGTACCATACGGAAATACTTCCTTAACCGTGTATGGTCCTGTCCAGCGTGAATGAAGCTTCCCAGGAAATAAGCGCAACCTAGAATTGTACAGAAGAACAAGATCACCCGCTTGGAATTCTTTGTGGTCCTTCAAGCGTTTATCGTGAAGTTTCTTCGTGCGCTCTTTGTAAAGTACGGAGCTCTCATAGGCTTGATGCCGCAATTCTTCCAATTCATGAATTTGAAGAAACCGGGCTTCACCTCCGGTTTTAAGGTCCAAATTCGCGGTTTTCAATGCCCACATAGCCTTGTGCTCCAACTCCACCGGTGAATGGCATGCCTTTCCGTATACCAACCTAAAGGGGGTGGTCCCTATTGGGGTCTTATAAGTTGTACGGAATGCCCATAATGCCTCATCAAGCTTGTCCGACCACTCCTTGCGGTTCGCTCCAACCGACCGCTCAAGGATGCGCTTAAGCCCACGGTTCGTGACCTCCACCTGCCCGCTAGTCTGCGGATGATAGGGCGTGGATAAACGGTGATGCACACCGTATCGGGACAAAGCCTTTTCAAGCTGTGTATTACAAAAATGAGTCCCTCGGTCACTAATGAGCGCCTTCGGAGCGCCAAATCGGGCGAACAAACTCTTAAGAAACCTCACAACTACTCTGGCGTCATTAGTGGGTAAGGCTTGCGCCTCCGCCCACTTTGATACATAGTCAACAGCCATGAGTATGTACTTGTTTCCGCGTGAGGGGGGGAATGGTCCCATGAAGTCTATCCCCCAAACATCAAAGACTTCACAAACCTGTATCCAGTTCTAAGGCATTTCGTCGCGTGCAGATATGTTTGTCGCCCTCTGACAAGCATCGCACGCTTTCACCCAACTCTGCGCGTCACGGAAAATGGTCGGCCAGTAAAACCCGGAATCCAACACCTTCTTCGCGGTGAAGTTGGCTCCGTGGTGGCCTCCGGTAGGTCCCTCATGACACTGGCGCAGAATGTCGGTCGCCTCAGCCCCTGATACACATCTCCTAATCACCTGATCAGCACCCACCTTAAACAAGAAAGGGTCGTCCCATATGTAGTGCTTGAGATCCGAAAAGAGTTTCCTCTTTTGCTGGTGAGTCAACCCTTTAATCAGAATTCTACAAGCAAGATAGTTCGCCAAGTCAGCGAACCATGGCGACTCATCACATATCTCAACACCCATCAAAGATTCGTGTGGGAACTTGTCATTGATTGAATCCCAATGCGAATCCTCGATGTCTCCGTGCTCTAACCGAGACAGATGGTCGGCAGCTACATTCAAAGCACCCTTTTTATCTTGTATCTCAATATCAAACTCTTGCAGCAACAGGATCCATCTGATTAGATGCGGTTTAGCGTCCTGTTTGCTGAAGAGGTATCTAATGGCTGCATGATCAGTATATACAATGGTTTTCGAAAGCACTAAATACGATCTAAACTTATCAAATGCGAAAACGACCGCCAAGAGCTCTTTTTCAGTCGTGGTATAATGCTCCTGAGCGTCGTGAAGAGTTTTGCTCGCATAATAGATCGGATGGAAGTGCTTTTCCTTCTTTTGACCCAGAACGGCCCCTATAGCGTAATCACTCGCGTCGCACATGATTTCAAATGGCAGACTCCAGTCCGGTGCGACTAAAATAGGGGCCTCAATCAACTTCTGCTTGAGGAGGTCAAAAACCCTCAAGCAATCATCTCCAAACACGAACGGAGCATCTTTCTCCAACAAACGGGTCATGGGTCTGGCGATTTTTGAAAAATCTTTGATGAATCGCCGATAGAACCCGGCATGACCGAGAAAGCTCCGTATAGCACGGACAGAGGTGGGGGGCGGAAGTCGTGATATAACGTCGACTTTAGCTGGATCGACTTCCATGCCCGCGTGAGAAATTTTGTGTCCCAAAACTATGCCCTCCTTCACCATGAAGTGGCATTTCTCCCAGTTCAGGACCAGATTGGTCTCCTCACACCTCTTCAACATTCTTTTCAAATTTTCCAGACATTGATCAAAGGAATCCCCAAATACCGAAAAATCATCCATGAACACCTCCATGGAATCCTCAATCATGTCGTGGAAAATTGCGATCATACATCGCTGGAAAGTAGCCGGCGCATTACACAGCCCAAACGGCATACGCCGGTAGGCGAATGTACCGAAAGGACAGGTAAATGTGGTCTTCTCCTGGTCCTCAGGAGCGATAGGAATTTGAAAGTAACCCGAGAACCCATCCAGAAAACAATAATATAACTTCCCTGACAGACGCTCCAACATTTGATCAATGAATGGAAGCGGGAAGTGGTCCTTGCGGGTGGCGTCGTTGAGTTTGCGATAATCGATGCAAACCCGCCATCCAGTGACCCTCCTGGTTGGAATGAGCTCATTCCTATCGTTTGTGACCACAGTCATGCCCCCCTTTTTGGGCACTACCTGCACAGGACTGACCCAAACAGAGTCGGAAATGGGATAGATCATACCAGCATCTAACAACTTAATCACTTCCTTTTTAACGACCTCTTACATGTTCGGGTTCAGCCGCCTCTGGTGCTGCGCACACGGCTTGAACTGATCCTCCATAAGAATTTTATGTGTACAGAAGGAGGGATTTATACCTTTTATGTCCATGATTTTCCAAGCGATTGCTTTCTTATGAAGTTTCAACACATTAAGCAGCCTGCTCTTCTCTTCTCCCGCCAATCCAGATGAAATAATGACAGGCAAATGACGCTCCTCATCCAGAAACGCGTACTCCAGGTGCGGTGGGAGCTCTTTAAGCTCCAAGGTAGGAGGATCTTCCACGGAGGGCTTCGACTTCACTTCACTCTCGCGATCAATTTCTGTGAAACGATCCGGACTCTGGGGACCATCATCACCAATCTGATAGACTGGCTGCTCTAAATAATGGCCCTCCTGCGTAATGCCAACTAAGTCCCCACACAACAGATGTGTGTCCGAATCTATCTCCTCGATCGTACCCTGGAAATACGTGCTCACATAAGTGTCGACAATGTCAACATAATAGAGCGCGTCGTCCTGACTCTGAGGATGCTGCATAGAACGTTTAATGTCAAACGTCACATGCTCATCATCTACTCGGAGTGTGATCTGGCCCGCCGCCACGTCCACAATCGTCCGGGCGGTATTCAAAAACGGGCGTCCGAGTATAAGAGGCACTCTCGAGTCCTCATCCATGTCCAGGATAACAAAATCCACGGGAAATACAAACTTGTCAATCTTAACAAGCATATTCTCTACAAACCCGCGTGGATACTTGACAGAACGATCCGCAAGTCGAATACTCATCCTCGTAGGTGACGGCTCACCTAGATCCAACTTTGTAAAAACCTTATAGGGCATAAGGTTTATACTCGCTCCTAGATCTGCTAACGCATTACTGACAGACAGATTGCCAATGAGGCAAGGAAGCGTGAAGCTGCCTGGATCTCCCATTTTTGTAGGCAGGCGATTCTGGAGAATAGCAGAGCAGCTTTCATTCATAACCACACAAGACATGTCCTCGAGTTTTTGCTTGTTTGAGAGGATGTCTTTCAGAAACTTCGCATACTTTGGCATTTGTGCCAAAGCTTCAACAAACGGTATGTTTATATGCAATTGCTTAAACATCTCAAGAAACTTACCGTTTTGTTCATCCATCTTCTGCTTCTTCAACCTTCCTGGATAGGGCACTAGAGGCTTGTAACCTGTGACCGGCTCCTGGACTTGTGCTGTACTTGCTGGGCGTAGCCTGGCATGCACCTCATCCGGTGTGTCGGTCGGGACCGCTTCAGTGATCGGTGGTGAGTCCGATATGACGGGTCCGGTAGGTTTTCCACTCCTGGTCATCACCGCATTCACATCTCTGTGCGGGCCCGGGTTTGTCTTAGTATTGCCCGGGAGACCACCCTGGGGTCTCTTTGACATCATCTGTGCCAGCTGACCAACCTGATTCTCTATGTTCTGAATCGAGGCCTTGTGGCTCCTCATTTCTCCCTCATGAGAGAGAAAACGATCCTCGCTCTGCTGGTAGCGTTTTTCAGCTAACTGATTCGCGCTCGAGGAGCTAGTAAGAAGCTGGGACATCATCTCCTCCAGCTTAGAACTAGACTGAGGGGCCTGCTGCTGGGAACTACTCCCAGAGCCCTGATTCTGATGCGGGTATGAACGCTGTTGGTAGGATTGGTTGTACTGCTGGAACTGCTGACCCTGACCCTGTTGCGCTGGAGCGCGCGGAGTGAATCCCAAAGGATTTTGATTGCCTGTGTTCGCACGCCACCCAAAATTTGGGTGATTTCTCCAACCGGGATTATAGGTGTTACTGTAAGGGTTGTTCTGCGGCCTAACTTGATTACTCACGAAATCTACCTCTTCGTGGCCCTCGTATCCGACTCCCTGAAAACATGCCCCAGGCTCGTGTGACACACCACACTGGTCACAACCCGAGCCCGCATGCGCAATCATCTGGGACCTGTCGAATCTCGATGCGAGAGCTGAGATTTGTGCAGTAATGGCCGTATAATCGTCTACAGCATGAACTCCTGCGCGGGATCCTGAGGATGATGATGTAGCCCGACTTCTATCTCCTTCGCGGCGAGAGCTAGACTTCAACGCAACCTTTTCAATGATATCGTAAGCCTCATTGGGCGTCTTTGTCCCCAAATCGCCTCCTGAATTCATATCTAATCGCTCCTGCGTATTGTAGCTAAGCCCCTGATAGAATGTCAAGACTAGCTGTCTCTTGGTGAACCCATGATGTGGAACATCAAGTAACAGATCCTTGAATCTCTCCCAAGCTGCATGCAACGATTCTCCCTCATCCTGACGAAAGGTCACCACTCGGTTCCTTAACTTGGTTGTCTTCTCGGGTGGAAAGTACTTTTTCATAAATAGCTCCACCAACCCATTCCAGGTCCTGATGGACCCAGCTGGCAGTGACATAAGCCACGCTCTGGCTTTGTCACGCAGTGAGAAAGGAAACAACCTCAACCGAACGGCATCCTCCGAAACATCCCTCATTTTAAACGTGGAACAAACTTCGAGAAAAGCCGCAATATGTCGTCCGGGATCCTCATGTTCGCGTCCGTCGAACTGCACCGAATTCTGGACCATATTAATTATACTAGATTTTATTTCAAAATTAGGTGCATCTATAGTAGGTCTAAGGATACTCGGCTCCAGGCCTGTCGCTCGAGGCTGATTAGACTCATTCAAAGGTGGCTCGTCGTCTGCCATGATTGCGTTCCCTGCTGCCCTTGAGCCCTCGGCTTCAACGGGTACCACCGACTCCGGCCCGCCAGATGCGAGCAGTAGCCCAACCGCACGCCCTTTCGCTCGAAGACGCCTCCGAAGATCACGTTCGGGTTCGTCTGACGGTTCAACAAGTTCTGGAGCGGGGGTCGAGAACATCAACCTGCAAACGAAAATTTGACACGGTGAATATTTTATTAATTAAATAATGCTGTTTTTTTTTCAGCTGAATAGAAGCAGAAAGTTATTATAAATGGGCTAAAAATTTTAAAAAAATCCGAAAAATGGGCCCGAAATTTTATAAAAATTCAACACAATAAATAAATGAATCGACTAATACAAAAATGGCTTTAGGGTGCCGAAAACCCAAAAGAATAAGTGAATAAATAAATCCGGATCAAATAAATAAATGGAACAAAAATAACGCGAAAACGAATAAATCAAATAAAAACAAGAAATATTAACAAATAAATAATCAAGAAATTATACACAAATATTAACAAGTATTTACACCGATAACCAAATGACTCGGGTCGTTCCTAAAACTCGCCATCTCCCCAGCAACGGCGCCAAAAACTTGACGTGTGCGTATATATACATAATTTTGCAATGAAATTACACACGATTCGGTTTTAAATTTATAAAAGTGATTATTACTTTAACATCAAAACACACACGAAAGAGGCAAGTGTACCCCGTCATATATGTAGTAAAGTATATGTAAGAACCAAGTATCGATCCAAGGAAATGGGTGGAGAATTAATACTAGACCTTTGTCACTAAACTACCGGTAAAAACATAAGTTTGGTTGATTTAAACTAAACTAAAGTAAACATAACCAAATACATAATAAAAATATAATAGATAGTAGATAAAAAGCCTTGCTAAATACACAACCACAGCATGTCAACTAAGTCAGTTTTGGCACTAGAAGCATTCGGTCAATTTTCCAATTTAAGACAATTAGTATCCCTTTCGGGAATCCGAACATGACAATCATTCGGGAAGCTAAAACGATAAACACACTTTAACCACCTAAAATTGTTCTTTAACGTGCAATTGATAAATGTCTATGAAAATCTCTTAAAAATAAGTTAGTCAGCTGTTAGGATTGTTCTAACCTCACTTAAACAAGGAAAGCGACACCGATAAACACAATGCAACCACCGAGATAAGCATAAACTAGATTAAATTACAACCGAGTTCATTTTACAAATCTTGCACAATAATTCACTAAGATAGCAATTTTGGCCTAAACTACTAACTAAGCTAACAAATCATGGCAAGAATTTATAACGACACCATCTAACCCGTTTAGGTCCTTACGTGACGGCAAGCTCTCTTGATTAACAATAATTACATTTTACTAAATCACTAACCATTTCTAGTATCATGATGCATACATTTAAACCAAGTTAAACTAGTTAACCAAATTCAAAGTTTACTAATACAAGATTAATTAAGCTTCATTTTTCAACTATCTTAACTAACCAAGCACCAATCATCCAACATAATTACTTATAATCAAGAATTCAATATCAATAACAAGGTTGCAAACTAATCATCAAAGATTAACATAGAAAATACTTCAAAGTGTCATTACAAACAAAGTTTAACAAACTAATGGTTATAATCTAGCAAGGGATTGTTGTGTTTTTGCCCAAAGGCTACAATAATACATAAACAATAATCTAAGTACTTGAAAGATTAACAAAAACATGGAAAGATTAGAAAATCAAACCATAAACAAGTACTAGACTAAGGATCCGGGTAGTAATCGAGCTAAACGAGACAATGTGGCTTGAATCCGGGTGAAAGCTAATGCCTCCGGAGCCTGAAAATCGCCTGTGAAGCTCTCCAAAAATCCAGAATATCGAGCAGAAGGTTTCTGTTCTGTTTTTATACTTTTTGCTGTCGCACGGTCGTTCTCCATATGGCACGACCGTGCACTTTATTCAATTATTGGGGATGGGTCACCATACTGCATACGTCATCAGATCGTTGACCAGATTTGAAATGGCACGACCGTTCTTCGTGTGGAACGGTCGTTCAGTTCCGGGTTACTTGTTGCACGCCGAGTCGCACAGGTCGTTCATCACCGAGAGGCTGTTGGTTCATCGGATATGCACGGTCGTTCCTCAGATGGAACGTCCGTTCTTCACCGAGCCGCCTTGTTTCCTAGAACGATCAGTCGCACCTCTCGTTCATTTCCGGGTTGATCACCTTTGTCGGAGATGCACGACCGTGCATCAGGTGGAACGGTCGTTCCACAGGCCCAGATCAGAATCCTTAAAAGAATGTCCGCAGCTTCATCGTTTTGTCCGGAAAGTCCTCGTTTTCGCTATCATCTTGTCTGGTATGCTGTTTTAGGCCTGTAAACATAAATGTAGATAAATAAGTATCCGAATGACGGTTTTACGGCCAAAAACGCATAAAATAGGGGTAAAACGGGGAACTAAAATATGTGTAAATTAACGAATATCAGTCGACTATAAAGATCTCAACAAAGCCTGCCCCAAAGATTGTTACGCACTTCCCGAGATCGACGAGAAAGTTGATAACCTCGCCCCATTTCGATGGAAGTGTTTCCTCGATTGTTATAAAGGCTATCACTAAGTGCAGATGGCAATCGAGGACGAAGATAAAACGGCATTCCGCACACCTACCGGGAATTACTATTACACAAAAATGTCGTTTGGGTTGCGCAACGCGGGCGTAACTTATCAAAAGTTGATGAACGGCACTTTTGGTGATTAAATCAGCAAGAGTGTCGAAATCTACATGGACGACCTAGTCGTCATGAGCATGGAGGAGGATACCATGCTCAATGATATCGAAAGAACATTCCAAACTCTGCATAGCATCAATATGAACCTCAATCCAAGGAAATGCCCGTTTGGAATGGAAGAAGGCAAGTTCCTTGTATTCATCGTCACCAAAGATGGATTCAAGGTGAACCCGGAAAAGGTTCAGGCGATCGAGCGCATGCCATCGCCTTCCACAATGAAGGAAATGCAACGACTAGCCGGCCGGCTAGCTGCGCTAAACAGTTTTTTAGCCAATCACGCAGCTAAATCTTATCCTTTCATCAGTACTCTGCGGAACTGCTTAAAGAAGGAACAATTCCAGTGGACCGCAGATGCTGAAAACGCTTTACGGGAGATGAAAGAGTGTTTGATCCAACTCCCAACTCTAACCGCACCACGCAAGAAAGAACCACTCATCTTGTACCTATCCACCGCAGACAACGCGGTGGGCACGGTACTTATAGTGGAGTGAGAGGGAGTTCAAACACCAATCTACTATGTCAGCAAAATGATCAATGACCCAGAGACAAGATACTCCATCATGGAGAAGTTGGTACTCTCACTGTTTCACGCATCGAGACGGTTATGACGTTACTTTGCAGATCACGTCATCACCGTGTTAACCAACTACAGGATCGGGCAATTCCTCTCCAAGCCCGAAATCTCAGGGAGACTAGCAAAATGGGCCATTGAACTAGGCGCGCACACATTGATCTATAAACCGCGCCCAGCAATCAAAGGCCAAGTTCTAGCTGATTTTGTCGCCGAAGTACCGGCAAGTCGCATCCAAGAATGCGAAGATGAACAAAACCCTACACCACCACCATCCTCATCGGATACCTGGGCACTATACACTGTTGGTGCATCCAACGAGGACGGTGCAGGTGCAGGTCTGCGGCTCGTCAGCCCCGATGGCCAAGAACTCACCTATGCAATCCGCCTCGATTTTAAAAGCACAAACAACGAGGCAGAGTATGAGGCTCTACTGGCAGGGCTGCGTCTGGCAGTCAAGCTCGGCGTCCAACATTTGGAAGCACACGTCGACTCATTATTAGTGCAAAAGGAGATATCATGATCCTCTATCTCGAACAAGACATGCAACTGAAATCAAAGTTCACCTCCTTCAATATCCGATATATCAATAGGAGTGAATACAAACCCGCGGATGCACTCTCAAAACTCGCATCCACCAGCTTCCAACATCTGGCAAAGGAGATACGTATTGAGATCTTGCAAAATCCCTTAGTACCCTGCGCCAAGTCAACGTTATCCAGTACGATACAACATCCTGGATGACACCAATTATTGCATACTTGCAATCAGGTGTTACTCCCGAAAGTAAAGCAGAGGCACACAAGCTACAATATAAAGCGTGCCATTATCAGATGGGAGACGGTATTTTATACCGCAAATCATACCTGGGGCCACTCCTACGATGCGTTGACCCCCAAGATGCCACATATCTGATCAGAGAGATACACGAAAGAATATGTGGCATACACGCAGGCCCGCGCATGGTAGTGGCCAAAATCATGAATGATGGGTACTACTGGCCCGACATGCACCTGGATGCGGTCAAAGTCTTACGCAAGTGTTTCAATTGTCAGCGACATGCTCCAAAAACCTTGCGCCCCAAGAACAATCTGATCCGCGTCACCACATCATGGCCTTTCCAAAAATGGGCAATTGATGTGGTGGGACCCTTTCCAGACGCACTAGGTGCGGTGAAGTTTATCATAGTGGCTATCGATTATTTCTCAAATGGGTAGAAGCAAAACCACTAGCCTCTACCACCGCTATGTTAACAAGAAAATTTGTCTGGGAGCACATCATATGCCGTTTCGGTCTACCAATGTGCATAGTAACAGATAATGGCACCAACTTCACGGCCGAAGATTTCCAAAACTGGCTAAAGGAACTAAACATTGAACATGTCTTCTACTCAGTGGTCATCCGCAAGGGAACGACCAAGTTGAGAGCATCAATAAAAGTTTAGTCGAAGGCATAAAGGCACGGTTGGGAACAGCCAGACGCGGCTGGGTCGATGAACTCCCAAGTATTCTATGGGCCCATAGGACTAGCCCGAAGACAAGTAACGGTGAGACACCCTTCAGCCTAGTTTATGGCTCTGAGGCGGTGATCCCCGCTGAAGTAGGTCTCCCTTCACCAAGAATGTTGGCTATCAACAAGATTGACAACAGCGACGAACGCAGGCTTGACTTGGACCTCCTAGAAGAGAGGCGTGAAAACGCAACAATCAATGAGGCCAAGTACAAAACCAAACTTGAAAAGTACTACAATGCACGCGTTCACATTTGTACCTTCAACCCAGGAGACTATGTCCTTCGCGACAATGAGGCATCTAACGCAGAACGCCCAGGGAAACTTGCCCCCAAATGGGAAGGACCCTACCTCATCCAAGAGGTACTGGGCAAAGGCGCTTATAAAATACAAACGTTAGAAGGCGAACCTATCGCAAGAACATAGAATGCACAGCAACTTCGACGCTGTTACATGTAAGCCACATTTACATTTTCTATGTAAGCTACTGGCCCGCAGGCCATTTGACAATAAATAAATGAACAATTCAATGCAATATTTTTTATCCTTTCTATTACAAATGCGTGTTCCACTTTGCGGTATCTGCAAAAACAGATTGGCAAAATCTTCATTCGTGATACCCACACAAAGTGGTGACCGCACACAAATATTGTAATAGGCCAGCAAAGGCAAACCATCAATGTCTATCCGGTCGGATACGCCCATACAGTTTTTACAAAACCTACACAATTCCTAAACCCTAACGGGATCAACACGGAAATTGACTACTACCTTACTCAACCGCGCTTTATAGCCAACAGATTCATTCGTATACTTGCATATCACCTAGATATGCAAATGGCAAATCTAGACTTAATGTTACTTAAGGCCTTAAGCATTGGCCTTATCTAACATTAACTCACATATGTTCAAAAGCAAGAAATAACAACACTTTATATTCCAAAAAGTTTCTACACCTATGCGGTGCACAAGAAATTTTACATAAGTTTTTCCCAACATTTACATCAAAAAGAAGTCAAAAAAGGACACGCAGGCCAACCTAGTCTTCTTTTGTACCACTGGTACCCGTATCCCTTTTTGAGCCGCCAGCGGTCTCCTCTTCCTCATCATGCTCATACAACAACCGCAGACGGTCCACGTAATCTTCCGCCTCCAAGCATTTCTCAATATCTTCAATAGCGTAAAGGGACAAGTTGTTGTATGCGTTAACAGCTGCGACATACCGAGCTTCAGTATCTACGCCATGGAACCCAGATCTTTCATCGGTAAATTTACTTTGGAAAAAGGGGTTCACATGGGCAATGCACTGATTGTAACCAGCCTTGAACCCTGCCTCCCGCGCACGCTACTTAAGCTCATTTACAGCAGTTGCGTTCTCAGGCGCGTCAAGAACGGTTCCAACAATCTGCAAGAATACAAGTAACAAGGTTAACGAAGGCAAAACTTAAAATGGGAAGGACACCAGGTACTTACATGCCCAATACCGTGATCACGCATCCAATCACGATCTGCCTTAAGCTGATCCAGAGAGATAGTCAAACTATCCCTGGCCTCTGCAATTTCCCTTGCCCGCGCTTCAGCTTCAGTCGCGCGGGCAGTAACCTCTTCAAAAATGGTTACCCGGTTCTGCACTTCCACCTATCAACAACGAAGCATAGACAACTATAAGAAGACGATCACATGCACTTATGCAACAAAGAACTCAAGTAAAATAACAGTTTATACCTTGAGGTCCTTGAAAACTTTGTTCAGATTACTGCGGTCAGCATCCGCCTCTTCAAGCGCCTTGGCACCGCGTGCCTCAGCCTCTCTTGCCTCCTTTGCAGCCGCTTCAGCTGCGGCCTTTTCCTTCATCAAAGCAGCATTCGCGTCCTTGAGATTTGTCAACTCCTGACGAACACGGAAAAGTTTTTCATTCTCTCGAGCGCAAGCTTCCCTCTAACCCTTGCGCTCATCAGAAAGCAATTTTGCAAGAGTACGAACCTGTTTAAGGCCAACAGTTGCAGCCCAAGCCTCAGTCTGCTTCAGCTTCTCAAAAGCAGCCTTATCTTTTTCCAGCTGCTCCGCACCTTCCCGAGCAGCCTTCACCAATGCTTCAGCTTCAGCTCGCAGGCGAACGTTTTCCTCCTCCTTGTGACCCAACACCTTGTAGTCTTCCATAATTGCGTTCGCAATTATAGAACTTCCAACAAGCATGTAGGAGAGATGGTTTATCCGGTTCTCAAGAGGCAAACCGCGGGCACGAAAAACCTCAAAAGGAGTGCCCAAACCGCTTAAGATATCCCTGCAAGCGGAGGGATCGTTGGAAATATCATCCCCTTGCATAACAGTCCAAGGGGGACAATATAATTCACACTCCGGTTCTCCGCATAAGAACGATAATAAAACTCCAATTCAGTCTCAGCAGGCTGAATGGATGGTTGATCTTCAACTCCCGTGCCCGCGGCAGTTGAACCAGATGACTTCTCAGTAACAGGGGAGTTTGGCTTTTCAGCAACAGGGGAGTTTGGCTTTTCAGCATCAGGGGACTTCAGTTTCTTGCCCCCTTGAACTTCACTGTCATGCGGGTCAATTAAGTTGTTGGACGAATCCAACGTATCAGCAATGGTTTGACCCGCAGCCTTCTTTGTAGAACCCTCCGCATGCGTAGATGGCGGAGTAACCACTTCAATAGAAGGGCTTCTTCTATCCTCCTTGTGGACCTCCACATCCGCAGCCGCGTCCCGCGGGGGAGAAGAAGGAGCGTCAAAAAAGGAAAAAGTTTCCTCACGTGGTTCTACAACAAAGCAAAAAACATCTATAAGTTACAAGTTAGAACAGACAAATACTTGTAAACATATGGTCAACTTACCAGTTACAACCGTAGGTTTTGGCTGCGAGATGGCAGCCGTCCGGGTCCTTCTCAACTTCGGACCTTTCTGCCCACCGGCGGAAGAGGCATCTCCTTTCCGTTTCTTCTCATCAGTAGGTTTAGAACCAGCAGAGGATCCACTCGCAGCCGCACCACCACCTGAAACACCCAAACCCTCAAGGGTGTCAGACACTACCACATAATCGTCGTATTTGCTTAAACGAATACGAGAGATACCTGCCACCTCCGGCTCATGCGGTTTCTTCGGTTTGCGAAACCGCTTGTCACCATGCTTCTCCATGTGCTGCTTGGGAACACCTGTGGCATCAGGGTCTCCCAAGGCCCCAAGATCTCCTACGTTTTTTTGTACATCAACAAACAATCAGCAGGACCAACTTGTTTACAAAACACTAAAGAAAGAATGTACTATTGTACCTTTGCCTTGCGGCAGCGCTGCCTCCATTGCGGCCCGTTCAGGCAGCCGAAAATTGTCATGAATAGTGTGGTTGAACCCTTCCTCACCATCCGCACAAGCAAGCACCTCAACCTTGCCTTTGAAGCCCGGATGAAACATTCTCCAAAGGGGAGCATCCTCTGATAGCACATATGCAAAACACTCAGTAATAAAAAATAAGGAAGCAAGAAACCGCATGGAGGAAAAGAACACTTACCACCACTTTTTCCCGCACAATGTGCCTTGCCTTCCTGCTCATCCTTCCAAGCATCATCCGTAGCACCCACAACTGCGAGTTATTCAGTTTCTTCCACCCGATGATCCGCAACCTCGGGAACCAGTCCACCGTATCCGCCTTGGGGACGCTAATATTCTCTGGAATGATCGAGTCCGTCACATTTCTAAAGGTCAAACTTGCAGTGATAGCAGTAACTTTAATGTAGAAGAACTTTGTCTTCCACTTCGTTAGACCCTTAGGAAGGACCATCAACTTAGGGCTACCATCCCGTTGACGAAAAGAAAAGAAGCCCATAGACATGGTCATCTGATAAAACCGCCGGAAATCTCCGACGGTGGGTTCTATACCAAGAGCACGAAATGTGTACTGGAATTTTCGAACCCGGATCATCCCAAAAGGACTCAATTGAGAAATATGGAGTTTATACCACTCCAAGACCTCGGCAAAAAACACAGTTAACGGCAAATGAAGGTTGCAAACGCTGAAGAAATCAGCCCACATGGTCATATACCCCGCCGGAGCATCGGCGGCGGTGGCACCCTCTTGTGGGTAAACGGCACCATATTCCGTTGGCATCTGAATATCCATCATTAGAGCGTCGAATGACGCTTTCGGCCACCGGAGCTCCGGCAATATCTTCCCAGGAGCATTGGCTTCCTCCTCCTCCACCGCCGTCGGCGACGATGGTTCAGGATCGTCACCCATAGAAGAATGGGGATTAGATGGTTCAGCCATTAAAAAAGAAGAAAGAAAGATGAGTTAAAGAACTTCGACGAAACCTCACCAGAAAAACAAAGGGTTGTTCGAAGAAGACGAAGGTTTTCACTTTCTCTCACCGGAAAATTTTTTGAATTTTTGAAAAAGTGAGGGGAAACCCCAAACGGTTTCCCCTTTTATCTCATCGCAACTAATGTTGTACAGTAACTGAAAAGTCGTGCAAAAAAGGAACAAGTCATGCGATGCCACGTGTAAACCAACAGTTACTTTGACGGTTACCACGTGCGCGTCGCCGCCCACGCGCCTGACAAAAAGACTTTTACACTCCTGCTACAGTGCATTTATTACCTTGGGCAGTGCAAACGTCCTTTCGTTTCGGAACATGCCAGGCAAATCCCACCAACTTCTACCAACTCACACGTGCGATCTACCACGTGTACAACAAAAACAAAAGCGACAACAACATTCAAAATTAAGCGGCATGCGGTTTCTCTGGCATCCCGCACCATAACCCATACCGCATGTCGGTTTTTACATACTCCTCAAAAAAGGAAAAATATATATCTACACTATGTAAAGGGGTATAACCAATACCCTTATATATCCACGAGCACACGTGGAATATGCGGAGATGACACACACGAGCCTGCACAGGTGTGTCAGATACTCAGAACCAGCGTTATTCTTTGGACTGCGAAAACCGCTTCTCAGGAACAGGCAAACCGCATTACCTTGGAGCTTCTTCAAGCTTCAAATCCCTCGTGTCCGGTTCATAACCACAGAGGGGAAGCAAACAGTTTCTCCATAGGGAAAAGGATAAGCATGTTGAGCGACCGCACATCAGCAACCCTGACTCCTGATCATTCAAGAGCCACATCCAAGCATAAAGCTCTTTTAAAGCGAGTTTTTTGTTGCAAACCATAGACACTCATGAGTCACTGCGGTTATGCATAGCTCCACGATCGGTAGCTACGGAAGAGCCACAACTAATTCATCACACGGATGAGCAAAGCTACTTCCAGAAAAACTGCTTTCCAACTAAGCGTGAAGGAAAGTGGATACAAAACGAATGCGGACGAGTTTCACCTAGATTCCTAACTATCTAAGTTGATCTCCTTGAGTAACAAGCCAAGAAACAGTGGTAACAAGTCTGCTTATGACTTTGTTTGCCCACCTATAAGCCGCATAGAATAAACAATGGTGGGCACTACCAGGCCTATGACCATGTTTATTTGCCCTTAGTTAAAGTGAACGATTCAAATTGTTTGACCAAACACGGCCAACAATGACGCAAGTCCCCCACACTGTTCGACCAAACATGGCCAACAATGTAAGGAAACGAGGTAACCGCAAAGGACGTGCGGTTACTTGAGAGCTAAACTGGGAGAACACGAATACCCCACAAAACAGGGATCATCGTTCAATGTCCAGTTGATAAACATAAAGCAATAGCAAGGCACTTACAGCAATGCATCAGCAACCGCAGAGGTTACAACTACAGTTGCGGACATTGATATCTTCAGTCATCGTCTCAAAGGTTGGTTCGGCACACCAACAGGTGGTAACCACTCCGGATGACCTCAGAAAAAGGTAGACCATACTACCGGATCAAAATCCTCGGCTGAGAATTCCGCATCAAACGGAACTTACTCACCGGTACGGAAGAGACGTCACATGACTCTACCAGATCCCTGGCTTGATTTACTTGAAGCGGGAGCCATTAGTCTGGCCTAGAATCTTCTCCAACTTCCAAAATCCCACTCGACCTCATAGTCCAGTATTCCTCCCACATGCATCTTGCATGAGGAAACAACACTAGACTGGGGGGACTTGAAGGGGTATGGTCCCAGATCTCACACCAACATGGCTGCGAGTGACCATTACCCTTATCAAAAACCCCCACCAGCAATAACTTATCTGTGTCCGTGCGGGCACGCACGAACACAGCGGTCGAATCCAATATGTCAAGTGATAAGAAGAAGACTTACCTGGTGTATGAAAATGGGTGTTGCACATAGCGATGCGGCTTGGCACCGCATCCAATGAACATTTTCATCACGACAAGGGATCTGGACAACAGCAACAGTCACCGCAAGCAGCGATGCAGCCTGGTACCGCATCCTGCATATGTCTTGGCCAGAGCAAGAACGCGGAAACAACCGTAGTTACCGCGAGAAGCGATGCGGCACGGCACTGCATCCTGCCCACAAGGTAAGTGGGACTGACACCACAGAGCAAGTGGCACCAATGACAGTCGCTTGTCAGCCCACACGTAAGTAACAGACTGACACCACAGTAGGACGTGGCATCACCACCATAACCGACAAGCCTGACACACCTGCAAGAGGCTGTGCGTTGTCAGTCTAGCCACTCAATTACCCTCCTTCACTCCTTGGCTATAAATACCCATCCCAAACCAGGTTTGAGGTATCTCTTCTTAACTCTCTCTACTACTACTATCACACTTTGCTTCACAAGCAAATTACTGATTCTCACGCCAGAGAGTGGTAACAAGGAGCACCCCCACCCCATCCTCCTTGTTACGAGTCACGGTTTGTTTTCCTTGTGCAGGAGATAGACCAGCGGACAATCTAGCCGCCGATCCTCGGAAAGAAGGGATTAACCTTACTTGACGAGACCAGTGAATTAACCTCCCTTGGTTAACCACTGTTTCATCACGCCACTAGCAAATAAATTGATATTTTTTTCAAAATGACCACTTCAATTTAAGTCTATTTTGATGGAAAAATGATTTGGTCAAGACAAAACTGATATTTATATAATTTTAATTTATAAAAGTTATGTGTATTGTTTGTTGTGCCTTTTGCTTTGTGGTTGTTACTTGCTTTATGTGGGTTATTCCTTTGGTTTTGGTTTGTACATTTTAGGTTGGTGGGAGGTTTAAAAGCTTGACCCATCACCGTCTCTTTCTTCTTTGCTCTCTTTCTTTCTCTCTCTACACGTGGACTACTTTTCTTGCGTTTCTCGGACAATTTTCTGGTGATTGTAGGTAAGTATTTTGTTTCTTTGATGTCGTATGTTAGTTGATCATGTCAGTTTTTGGGTATTCCTCTCTGTACGATTTTGTTTAGTGGGTTTATGTCTTACTGGTTTTGATTTTCCGGCGACTGTCGTTGAGTATTTTGTTTCTATGTTGTCGTATGTTGTTTGATCATCTTGGTTTTTGGGTTTTCGTCTTTGTACCATTTTGTTTGGTGGTTTATGTCTTATTAATGTTACTGGGACGACGACATCATGGTATGCTTATTGTTAACTTTGTGTGTAGCCAAAACGTATTTAGGGTTTGTTTTAAGGGGACTGATCTTTTTGGTTGATCGATTGTTTTTGATGATTCGTTTCTGATGTTGGCTATGATGTTGTTTTCTTGGATTTTATTTTGTGTTTTATCGTGCAATCAAATAGTTGTATGTGTTTCAAAGTTGTTGGATTTTGTTTATTGAATGTTGCTTTGTCGGTTATGATGAGTGTTTAATTTTCGAAGATTGTTTATACTTTTCGTCTTTGATGCTTTGGTCAGACGATGGTTGTTGGGTCTTTGTGTGTTAATGTGTATTCGGTTTGTGTGGATGACTATTTAGTTGTCCGAGACTATTTTCCTTTTGCGTATGGGTATATGGTGTTATGCTTTTGTGATTATTGCTGGATCGTTGTGTAATGAAGGGTATTCAGTTAGTGAGGGTGGCTTTTTACCGTCTAAGACTGTTTACCCGCTTTGGTTGGGTCTGTGATACTTTGCAAAGATGATGACTGCTGAAACTTATTGAGTTGTTGGTTATTCGGTGGGTGAGGATGACTTTGTTATCATACCAGACTATTTAGAATGTGTCTATGACGCTATGTTGAGACACACAAAGCTTAAGGTAAAACCTACAATGTATAGAAACCTTTGAATTGGGTCGTTTGAGAGGACCATGGTGTCCTTTGGGTGTATGATGCTCTGTGGAGATGTTATTTGTTGATAATTTTGGTAACATATTCTTTACAAATTTATTTTTCACATTGTTTCATTGTTGTATTCGTTTTCCTAATTATGATCGATTGTAGTAGTAGCAGCAGCAGAAGCAGTAGCAGTAGCAGTAGCAGTAGTAGCAGAGTTTGTAGGTCCAATCAAAATCTTGGATGTAGATGGCAATTATGTTGTTTGGAGATTTTCTTTACACCGTTTGCAACTATGGGTGCAGCCATAGTAGATTTGGGCGAAAGTGAATTCCGTTGCTATGATTTTAAGTCTTTGTTCATGTTATTTTGTTTTTTTTTTTTGCTTATATTTTCCTTTTGATTTGTATAAGAATTTTGAATTTTGGTTGATCATATGTACTTTGTACGCATATTGGATTACGAAAAACATAAGACTGTCATTGGTGGATGTTTGTAAGTACTCTCTTGGTTAGTTTTTGGTTATCTGGTCGATGATAGTGGGAGCAACCTTATCTTAGACTTTTTTTCTTATTTGTTATGTTGGCTTTGCTATTGGCTTTTGGGTTTCGATGAGGTAAGTAGCTTTCATACTTTGTTTTTGTTTTTATGATGGCGTATTTATGGCTTATCTTTACTTTCTTATGACTATGAACATGTTTTAATCTATGCATTTTATCAAAAGTGGGTTTAATGTAGTCACTAGTTGCTGCCAATAACTTGAGCCTGTAAATCTAGTTATATAATGTTAATCAGTAACATCTGCGTTCATTATTGGTTGTATCTTTTGTCACACCCCAACCGACGACAGAAACATCGGAGTGAGACGAAATCGATACAACAGTTAAAATCTGATTTCATTTCATATCAAATGTCGAATAACAATACAAGGAAATTCAAGTACAATATGTTTCAAGTACACCGAAGCAAATTACAACATAACATAGTACAAAATCGATACAAAATTTAAAATCTAAGATTTCTAGGTGTGTATCTAAGGCATCGTCGCTACGCCCGATTCTAGTATCATCATCATCATCATCATCCTGCAACATGTTAAAAATACATGGTTCAATACAACGTATTGGCGAGTATACAAGTTTTGATACATAGCATTAGGGGTGTGCGTGGGTCGGTATGGGTCGGTTTTCACCCAAAACCATAACCATAACCGCGATGTCGGTTAATGGATAACCATAACCATAATCGATTGGTTATGGCGGTTATGGTTAATCGGTTTTGATGGTCATAGCGGGTCAGTTATGTGTGGTTAACCGTGAATTTAGACCTACATAAAAATAGCTTAATTTTTTTGAACATGGAATGAATTGTTATTACATATTACTATGCATTAGTATATTGAATAGTATTAAAGTACATATAATCTATAATACTAATACCGAATATTCAAACAAAGTGATATTATATCTTCATATAAATTTACATCAACATCTTAACCAAAACGATATGAAATAACCCCTAAATATTAAATACGTTCAACCAACAATATCAATATTAAAAGATGGTGAAAAGTCTTATATCTAACTAAGATCTAACTACATGTATGTTCGGTTCGGTTATGGTGGGTATAGAAATCTCGATAACCATAACCGACCCGATATTTTCGGTTTTTAGAAAAACCATTAACAGACCCACCGACTTTTTATTTGGTTCGGTTTTTTTCGGTTAACTCGGTTATGGGTCGGTTATTTCAGTTTTTAGAAAAACCATTAACCGACCCACCGGTTTCTTATTTGGTTCTGTTTTGTCGGTTAACTCGGTTATGGGTCGGTTAATTCGATTTTTTGCACACCCCTACATAGCATAGTAATAAAAGTTTAAACGAATCCACATGGAAAACTAGTTATTCAAGATAAATATTAAACTGTCATGTGAACAAACAAGTCAACCCAAGCTTTAACGCAAGTAAAAGACTTAACATGACCCAACGTTCACAGGCGGTGCATTACTCCTATAGCGCTATACATGTTAAGGATACGCTCGTACGAAGTTAATGACAAGATCAACACAAAACATACAAACCCAGATTAAAATATCAAGTATAAGGTATGCATGCATGTATTGGATTGTTCGTGCATTTTGTATATGTCACACCCCCAAAATGCCACATGCGGAAACACCGTGGGATGTGTGACGTACCAGGATCGAGCCACCAATCACATTGAACCACAACATAGTATTAAATAAAAGTTTCCATTTATCTCATTAAGTAAATCCAAAACATCATTTAAAACCAATATGTTCAGCGGAAGCATAATGTAAGTAATTATTCAAGTGTTTTAAAACAATGTGCAAAACCAATGAACATGTATCCAAGAGCTGCAACCCATGACCACTCCAGCACTCCCAGATAGCAAGTTCCATCCATGAATCTAATGACCTGCAAGCATGCAGACAAGTGTGTCAGACGACGCTGGCGAGTTCAAAGTTTGTTAACACATTTAGTTACCAGATATGAGCTTAAAACATTTTAGAGATTAGATGTTGTTAATAACTCGATTACCACAGATGGCTCCAGATTATTTTCCCTTCCCCAATGCTCTATCAAACATTGGTCAAGTGGTTAAGGTAATTAGTTCACGACCGTCCTCCCCGGTACGGTGTGAGGGTGCCAAACCTAATAGCGCAATCAACTAATAACCTCGTTGCCTCCCCGGCAACCAATCGGTATATGATGGGACTTAATGATAGAAATGAGTGTATTAACCAACATCCCAGGTTTAACATTCCAGTCAAACCCAATTACCCGACATTCCTCCCCGAAACGTTTACCAGATGACCCTCCCCGGGATGCATGCTTGGAAAAAGAGCAGTGAACTCACCTTAGATTTGCTCGGTTTATTTAGTTACCATTTCCAGTTAATCAACCAACCCTACTGTGGTCAACAATACTTATCAGTTTTGTAAACAGACTAAATCACGTATTTCACGCAGACTGTATTCATCACCAAGTTTACCATATAACATGAATCAAGTACCCAGTTTGTATACACCGCAGCACATAACAGTTGGGTCTACTACTACTACCATGAGTGAAACCAGGTTTCTAATCACAAGTAACAGTCATTTCTAATGCACATTGACATCTATCAACATGTGTATCATAATGGTTCACGTAAAATAGCATTGCATGCAACAGGTAATTTGTTTCCATACAAGTCAACATATCCATGTGAATGTTACACAAGTCAAAACAGGCTCCTTATTCTTAACCAGCACTATCATGTACTCAAATAATATGCATAAACATCAACATTCATTATCATTATCATCACAGTGGAGTGCCGACGAAGGACCTTCACATCGACGAAGATCCCCTTGACGAAGGTCCCCATTCTTCATCGAAGGCATGTCAACGAAAGTCCCCATTGTTCGTCACAGACATGTCGAGGAAGTATTCTATTTTTCATCAACCGGTGTGTCGACGAAGACTGACATTCTTCGTCGACTTGTGTTGTTCGCCGGGGGTTGTTCGTCGTCAAACCCAAGCAGTTTCAACATTTCCCTAAACCCTAATGTTTACAGTTACCTTATCGCCGATCACAATCCAATCGGTTTCTAGGTTCATCATGCAAGCACATCATCGTTATTACTATCAACAGTTTACCAATAACATCATTAATCATCATGGATAGTAACATCATAACATTATCGTTCATCATTCTTACGAAGCCTTACAGTTAGCATGAAATCATTATTGTAACCCTATCAATTCATCAATTAGATACGACACCAGAATCACATTTAAGCGATCATCAACCATAAGGTTTCCTAACCTCTAGGCACAACCTAATCATTCATTCATCTAACTGCACGATGTCATAGACGAACCCTGGCCTCACATAAGGTTATCACACAATTACACCAATGATTAACACGATGAATACTAGCCGATGATAAGGAGATGATAAGTCCGATCGAGATGTAGAGCCTCGTGAACCCAAGGTTGTCGCCGCACAGAAAAGAGAAGGTGTTCTAGGGTTTGCCGTAAAAGCTTATGCCCGGTTATGTACTGAATTAACATTAAAACCATGTTGGGCCTATACTGGGCTGTGGGCCGGTGAAGATCCCATATGAAGTTAATTCTTTGTCAGGCAAGGGAATGGCGAAATACATTCTTCATTGAGCAAGCCAATGACGAAGTATATTCTTCGTCAAGCAATGTTGTGACAAAAAGGGTTTTTTGTCCTTAAAAGTTTTGATTAAACGTTCAATCATTAAACCACCAACTAACTTATACTAAAATCATTAAATAATATCCACGATACAATGTACAACGAAATATAAAACAGGTGACGCGTAAAGGAAAAGTCTTGAAATCTCGGGTTGTCACATCATCCCCAACTTGAAAGAAATTTCATCCCGAAATTTAATAAGCAATCCAAAATAGTGCGGCGTTAGATCAGGATGACTGTATATTTTCCGCGGGTGCCACATCATCCCCAACTTGAAAGAGAATTTCGTCCTGAAATTCCTCAGTTGCATCCGGATTAGATTGTTCAGTTGGGAAAAGGTGAGGATACTTGAGCTTCATTTGATCCTCGCGCTCCCATGTGAACTCCGGTCCACGTCTTGAGTTCCAACGAACTCTCACGATAGGGATTCGACTATGCTTACGGACCTTGACTTCCCGATCCATAATTTCGATAGGTTCTTCGACAAATTGTAATTTGTCGTCAATTTTCAACTCTTGAAACGGTACCACAAGTGTTTCATCAGACAAACACTTCTTTAGTTACGATACGTGGAAGACATCATGAACATTACCCAACTCAGCAGGTAACTCTAGCTTGTAGGCAACTTTACCGATTCGCTCCAGAATTTTGAAAGGCCCTACATAACGAGGATTAAGCTTACTACGTTTCCCAAACCGTACCACACCTTTCCAGGGTGAGACTTTTAACATGACACGATCGCCAACTGCGAACTCCAAAGGTTTCCTACGCTTGTCAGCGTAGCTTTTCTGACGGTCGCACGCTGCCGCCATACGATTTCTGATCTGAACAATTTTCTCGGAGGTTTCAAGTATAAGTTCCGGGCCTGTGATCTGGCTGTCACCCACCTCAGCCCAACAGAGAGGAGAACGGCATTTCCGTCCGTACAGTGCTTCGAACGGGGCTGCCTGTATGCTAGTATGGTAGCTATTGTTATAAGAAAACTCTATCAGAGGCAAGTGTTTCTCCCAACCCTTGCCAAAATCAATCACACACGCTTGCAGCATGTCTTCAAGTGTCTGGATGGTCCGTTCACTTTGACCATCCGTCTGTGGGTGATAAGCAATGCTCATGTCGAGGCGTGAGCCGAATAATTTGTGCATAGATTGCCACAAATCCGATATGAAATGCGGGCCACGATCTGAGATAATAGAAGTTGGCACCCCGTGCCTAGAAACCACTTCCTTAAGATAAACAGCAGCTAGTTGTGAGAACTTATCTGTCTCCTTGATTGCTAGAAAGTGCGCTGACTTTGTGAGACGGTCAACGATCACCCAGATGGTATCGTTCTCGTTTTGAGTTCGTGGCAACCCTGTGACAAAATCCATAGCGATTTGCTCCCATTTCCACATGGGTATTTCGGGTTGCTGAAGCAGGCCGGAGGGTTTCTGATATTCCACTTTAACTTTCTTACAAGTCAGACACTTACTCACATAAATCACGATGTGAGCCTTCATCTTTGGCCACCAATACAAGACTTTGAGATCCTGATACATCTAATTCGAACCCGGATGAACTGAGTATCGAGACTTGTGCGATTCGTCTATCACAAGCTCTCTAAGATTACCAAACAAAGGGACCCATAAACGTTCCATGAAATAGAGAATTCCATCAGACCTCTCTACTAGTCGTTTCTCCATGCCCCTCAAATATTCGGCTTCAATGGTTTCCTCTTTCAATGCCTTAGTTTGTGCAGAGCGGATCTAGTCAGGAAAATTAGAATGGACGGTGAGCAGCAAGGCGCGGACACGTTTGGGCTTCGTTTCCTTTCGACTAAGGGCATCAGCTACTACGTTAGCCTTTCCTGGATGATACTTGATTGCACAGTCATAGTCGTTTAAGAGTTCTACCCAGTGACGCTGTCGCATATTTAATTCCTCGTGGTCAAAAATATGCTGAAGGCTCCTGTGGTCGGTATAAATAGGTCATTTGGTACCGTACAAATAGTGCCTCCAGATTTTCAACGCGAAAACCATGGCTCCCAACTCTAAATCGTGAGTCGTGTAATTCCTCTTGTGAACCTTCAACTGTCGAGAGGCGTAGGCTATCACCTTCTCACGTTGCATCAACACGCAACCAAGACCATGAATGGAAGCATCACAATACACCACAAAATCTTCTGTACCTTCAGGTAGAGACAAGATCGGTGCACTGCAGAGTTTCTGTTTTAATAACTAGAAAGCATCTTCTTGTTTCATTCCCCAAGAGTATACAACGTCGTTCTGTGTCAACGAGGTAAGAGGCTGAGCGATCTTTGAGAAGTCTTTGATAAACCTGCGGTAGTACCCAGCGAGACCAAGAAATTTTCGCACCTCTGAAGGAGTCTTCGGTGCCGCCCAATTTCTGATAGCATCTATCTTGGCAGGATCTACGTGTATCCCCGATTCATTCACAATGTGGCCAAGGAAGTGTACCTCTCTAATCCAGAAGTCACACTTAGAGAATTTCGTGTAGAGTTGCTCCTTCCTCAAGAGCTCCAAGATAAGCCGTAAGTGTCGCTCGTGATCTTCCTTGCTCTTAGAATAGATCAAAATGTCGTCGATAAACACGATGATAAAATCATCAAGATACGGTTTACACACGCAGTTCATGAGGTCCATGAAGACCGCTGGCACGTTCGTCAACCCAAATGGCATAACCAAAAACTCATAATGGCCATACCGCGTTCGAAAAGCCGTTTTTGGTATATCCTCCTCTCGGACTCTCATCTGATGATAGCTCGATCTTCAATCGATCTTCGAGTAAAAACTTGACCCCTGCAACTGGTCAAACAGGTCATCTATGCGTGGCAAAGGATAACGGTTCTTGACAGTCACCTTGTTGAGTTCCCGATAATCAATACACATACGAAAGGACCCGTCCTTCTTCTTCACAAACAGAACTGGGGCTCCCCAAGGCGAAGAACTAGGTCGGATAAAACCTCTATCGAACAGCTCTTGAAGTTGATTAGATACCTCTTGCAACTCCCCAGGTGCAAGACCATAAGGAGCTCGAGCAATTGGGGCCGCTCCTGGTGTGAGATCAATCTGAAATTCCACTTGACGGTGAGGAGGTAAACCAGGAAGTTCCTCAGGAAACACATCAGAAAATTCACGAACAACTGGCAGGTCTTCGATCTTCCTCTCTTCAGACGGAGTATCAGTAACAAGTGCTAGAATAGCAGGATACCCCTTTCGTAGACACTTCTGAGCTTTCAAATCTGAGATGATACCAACCATCGCACCACTGCGATGCCCTTGAACCGATAAATATTCTCCACTGGGGAAAGGAATACGCACGATTTTCTCCTTACAGCGTATGTCAGCACGATGCTTGGATAACCAGTCCATACCAACCACTACGTCAATACTACCGAGCGTAACAGGAAGGAGGTCAATATTAAACACTTGACCCACAAGATCGAGTCTACACCCTATTAAAATGTGCGAGGATTCAATCGTCTTACCATCGGCTAATTCTACTACATGCTTAGTTTCTAGAGGTGTTGGAGTTAACCCTAGTCGTTGACTGAACTCTAAGGACACATAAATCCAATCGGCACCGGAATCAAATAACACAGAAGCAAAGAGATTGTTCCCAGAAAACGTACCAGTCACGACATTGCCGTCGTTCCTAGCATCACCACCTCCGATCGTCAATACCCATCCACGAGCACCATTGCCTCCATTGTTGCCGTTATTGTTGTTCCCAGCATTGTTATTGTTGTTCTGGTGGTTGTTCTTATCATTGACATTTTGATTCAGCTGAGGGAAATCCCTTTTAATGTGGCCCTCGTCCCCACACTGGAAACACCCCTTCCTATTGCCTTGGTTCTGATTGGGCTGCTGTCTTTGCTGTTGCTGATTCTGCTGCTGCTTTGGAAACGGAGCTCTACAGTCTTTTGCCATATGGCCTACTTTATCGCACCTATGGCAAGCTCGGACACACGGTCCATGATGATGATAACCACACTTGTTGCACTTTGGCTTCCTACCAACGTAGGAGCCTTGGCTTGGATTGTTGCTCTGGCCTTGGTTAACTGAGGACGACTGACTGAAACTACGATTATTGCTGTTGTCAGGCCTTTTCTGTGATTGGCTTGCACTAGTCGCTTTGTCAGCATCGTTCCATTTACGCTTGTTATCACTAGCAGGTGTGGTAGCTGTAGCAGTAGGGGTAGTAGCAGAAACACGTGGCGGTAGCGAACCATGCTCGACCTCTTGGTCGGTAATCTTGTGTGCTAAACGGATGATCTGAGGCAGGTTGTTAAGGTTTGCAGAAGTGACCAAACTCTTTCTTGATGGTGCTAGGCCCTTGATGTATAGTTCAATTCTTCGAGTTGGGGGTCGAGATAAGTTAGGGCACATGTTAGCTAGCTCGTGAGATCGTTTCGTGAAAGCCTCGATCTCAGACCCCTCCATCTTCAGATTGTAGTACTCGTTCTCAAGTTTCTGAATTTCGTCACAAGGACAGTACTCCTCCCGCATCAACTCCTTGAAATCATCCCAAGTAGTTGCATTCGCCATCTCAATACCCAACATTTGCACTTGGGCATTCCACCAAGTTAAGGCACCATCCTCCAATCTGCCTGTACCATACTTCACCCAGTCCCCCACGGGACAGTTACACATAGCAAACACTGACTCGGCTTTTTCAAACCATCGAAGTAGCCCCACAACTCCTTCAGTCCCACTGAATGTCTATGGCTTACAATCCATGAACGTAACGTACAAGCAGGCAGATTGTTTTGATTCTGATGCGCTTGTTGACCTAGGAATGAGAGAAAGTACAGCACGGGTAAGAGTTGAGTACGTGACACAAGAATAAAGAGTATTTGGCACATATCGTACCAGCTTGGTAGGCTGCCAAAGCCTCAGCCACACGTGTGTTAATCAAGTTTGTCAATTCGGCCTGAGTCATCGCAATGTGACCACGCCCATGGCCTCGTCCGCTCATGATTCTATATAAGAAAAGAGGACAGGTTAAGAGTCGAGATAAGGTAGGAGTTGAAGCTCACGGTGGCTTCCACAAACTACTAAGTTTTCATCAAACAACAGAGCGGAACCCCTTTCGCACTCGTTAAGGCTCACTGGGACTCACATGCACCCCACATTATTATTATGTGTGCACCCATAATAGCAATGTGATTTGCATGTTTATCTCAGCTCCTCCCAACTTATGCTAAAAGGTTCCTCAAATTCAAGTAGCAAAACAGAAGACACCACAAAACGTAAACCACGAAAGTCTAGCGGGATATCACACTGTGACTCTATCAACCACACAACTTAGACAAATAACACATGAATTCAGTCTGTAGTGCTAAGTGTGCAATCACATGCAACATCATACACAAGTGTACACTAGATATGCTATACAATAAGTAAACGAGATACGAACCTTGCAATCTGGAGCTGAGTGTCATGATCGATTTCGAAATTGTTCGGTTATAGTCTGGTTTTATAAAAGCGTTTTAAAACCTAGTTCACTATAACCAGTGGCTCTGATACCAAACTGTCACACCCCCAAAATGCCACATGCGGAAACACCGCGGGATGTGTGACGTACAAGGATCCAACCACCAATCACATTGAACCACAACGTAGTATTAAATAAAAGTTTCCATTTATCTCATTAAGTAAATCCAAACATCATTTAAAACCAATATGTTCAGCGGAAGCATAATGTAAGTAATTATTCAAGTGTTTCAAAACAATGTGCAAAACCAATGAACATGTATCCAAGAGCTGCAACCCATGACCACTCCAGCACTCCCAGATAGCAAGTTCCATCCATGAATCTGACGACCTGCAAGCATGCAGACAAGTGTGTCAAACGACGCTGGTGAGTTCAGAGTTTGTTAACACGTTTAGTTACCAGATATGAGCTTAAAACATTTCAGAGATTAGATGTTGTTAATAACTCGATTACCGCAGATGGCTCCAGATTATTTGCCCTTCCCCAATGCTCTATCAAACATTGGTCAAGTGGTCAAGGGATGTCCCTCTCGGACGAATGTGCCTGTCATTCGAACGAATGTGACTATTTCTTAGGTAAATCAGCTCGGTTTTGTGTGAACTGATTACCCACTCAATTAAAATTGGCTCAAACTCGAATCCACAGCTATTGTCTTAGCTTGTGAGCTCGTAGAACCTCTGATCCAGCTGAGTCCGAAGTCAGAAAGTTTGTAAAAAGGTTTTTTTGAATGATTCATCTTCACTTCCATCATGGTCCTCAACTGAGTTGAGTGTTTACATCAGTTGCCATGGCAAGGCTGATAAACCAGACGGAGATTTGTGAAGAAGCTTGTAAAAGTTTGATGACAACAAAAGAAAAGTAGAAAAATAAGATGAAATCAGAAGTTTTCGAGCTAAATAATCACTTAGGAGTGACTGAGATAGGCTCCAAGTGGTCTGCTCAATGTTTGTTCGGGAGAGAATTTCGGGTGTTGAAGGTTTGGAAGTGAAAGAATGGACTTGTATTTATAGAGTGGAGGTGACATTTGGGACGGATGCGCTTCGTACGAATTGGGCCAGGCCCATTCGCATGAAAGTGCCAGGCCCAAAAGCCCAATGCTTGATTTTGTTAGATTTCGATGGTTTTAAGCATTTTAAACGTATAAATGCAATGTATAAGTGTTGTGCATAAATAAAGGAATGTATAGATGTATTTTGTATGTATAATAAGTATGCATACTCATGAATTTGCATGAAATTGGTATCAAGTATGTATGTAACATGAATAATCGACAAGTACTTATGAATAAAGTATAACACAAGTATATAAAAGATAGAATTTTCATTATGATTCAAGTCTCGGATTACAACGTTTTGAAAAGAAATACGAATACAAGGGACTACAAGTTTCCATAAATGGAAAGCACAATGATCTTGTTAAATAAGGAAAGTTATAAAAGCGAGACATTACATTTTTGCCTTTCTTGGTTTTCCTTACTTTACTGTGTTGTTCCTTTTGCTTTTTAGTTTTTTACCACCTTGGTTTGTGGGGGCTTATGGTGGACTAACGCTTTTAACTTTCGCTTTGTTGGTTTAACGTTTGATTATTGTTTTTATAACATAATATTGAATGCCAAGTCTGACGCTAACATAGTAGATAGATTCATTCCAAAGTATTGTAAGAAGCATTGACAAAGTGCTTCTACGAATATGTATGATATGTTTCATAGTGATATTTATATGTTTTATATGTTTAACTTTGTCGGAAAACATAATATTACGCATTCTTAAATAGGCTCTTTACTTTAAGCGTTTAAGATGGCTTTTACTAAGCAACCACGCCTAATTTAATCCGAGCCTATGATTGATTGTGACCAACGATGGTTGATAAAACTTTTTAGTTTCGTTGGAGTTATATTGGTGTGTAACTTATACATTTTTTTTTTCTTTTGTGCAATAGTTTATTACACCTTATGCAGAATTGTGTTTGATTCGTTGATTCGTTAATTCCTTATTGCCCGCCCATTTGGGTGTGTATTTCAGATTCACACGTTGGGCTAGGATGCATGTGTTTGAGTTGATTACATCATGGTAAGCATACTACTTATTGTTTTATCTAATACCTGTCTTTTGTTATGTTAACGGATAATTAATTATTAATTTTGTAGGTCAATTGACACATGCAATTCCAAGGCAACTAGCGTTTTTTTGTTGTACCAACCGATGGGCGTAACTGCAAATTAAGCCCCTTTTTGTGATGTGTCTGCAGCCGAACTAGTGGTGGAAAAGACATTGCCACATCACCATGATGCTCGTGTTTTTGTAGCACACAAAATCTTGGTATGGTTTTTATTTTTGTAAAAGCATTATACTTATAGTTGTAATAGTCTTTTTTCTACGAAAACAAACAACTTTATTACTTTATATTGTTTGACATTTTGTATGAAAGTGTTACGTACTTTTTTTTGAACGACAAATTTCTTTTATTTCTGTTGTCTGTGAGACTTGAACCCAAGACGTCTCCCTCCCAATATGTTTAAACGTTTTGTCTTTGCCAATGGACCACCACCCCATTGGTGAAAGTGTTATGTATCAGTGGCGGACCCAGGAATTATTTGATGGGGGTGCGGATGAGTGGCTCAAGCATATTTTCAAGGGGTGTGGTCGGGTTTTTTGCCTAAAATATACACTAAATTTTTTTTTCCAAGGGGTGCGCCCGCCCACCTTGAGCATAACCTAGGTCCGCCCCTGTTATGTATTTGAAGTAACAATATGTAACAACTATTAATGATCCGTCTATATTATAAACGCTTTGTATTCATGACGTCTGCCAAGCAATGCATGCACACATAATTTTGGTTTTTCTAAAATAGCATTTTCTGACTCGAACTCAATATAACCGAATCTGTTTTATATTCGTCACCTGACCCATCACACCTCCTTTACCATATTTAACCAAAATCATCGAAAAGTAACATGAAAAAAAATTATCTTTCCATTATATATATTTTTTTAAACCAATTTAGTTGTGATTCCCATTCGTATCATCCAAATTACATTAAAATAGAATAGAAGGTAAATTGGCAACAAGTTGTCCCGTCACCCATTTCTGACAAAATAAATGGTTACTTTTGGATTGGTGGGATGCCATTTGGGGATAAGTAGAGATAAAGGTGTTACTGTTATGTGCGCCTCCACCGCTTTAAGTAGGTATATACCAATCATGCTCATTTATCCTTTTGTTTTTCTATATCTTGTAATTACTTTTAAAGGTCGTTGCTTTCTATTTTTATATGTATATTTTTGCAATTATTTTTTTAAAACAAAATCTCTTTATGCTAATATTAAATAATATTTTCACATCTAGAAGAGAGAGAAGTTCGGTCATCTTAGTCATAAAATTGTTTAACTTTTTTTTTTATGGCTAAACTTGCATGCTATGAGGATTGAACCCATGACCTCCACCTATTCTACACCTTATTTAACTCACCAACACCATTGGGCTATTCCCAATGGATAAGAAGGCTGAACCAAAAAAGGTGTTCTTTAAAGAACCGACCATTAGTAAAATTATTAACTACTAATTAATAATTTGATTAAAGGGATGTCTTAATATTTTAAGAGAGATGATAACCATTACTTAAAATTTTAAATGTTTATTTAACTCTTAATGTGGAAGATAAACTACATTTCTCAATATGTTTAATGTAAAAACATTTTGTTTTCTTCACCATCATCAAATCACTTTCAGTAATTTTAACAGACTTAAAATCAAAGAAAATCTAAATAGTTTTCGTTATGAGTTATAAGGTGCAAATCGGACACTCGTTAGAGAGTAATCTAATTTCCGACTCCGATGAACAATGATGGTTAAGGAGTGCCCCTGAAGGTGTATTGCTTGATCAAGTTGAAACTACACCATGAGTTATTAAAAGTGATCGCAATAAATGAGATTTTTTTTTTAAAGTAATTTTTTAACATGAACTTTTCAATGGGTACTATCTACTTCCTATCAACATAGGGTTGTTCATGAGCCGAGTCGAGCCGAGTCGAGCCGAGCTAAGACAAGCTCGTGCTCGGCTCGATTATAAACCGAGCTGGCTCGGATTTGAAATCGAGCTGAAAATCTAAGCTGGGACTCGGCTTGGTTTTAAACCGAGCTGGCTTGGCTCGGCTTGGTTTGGCTCGATTTTAAAAATAAAAGTTAATACATAGCTCTCTAAATTCAGTATTCTAAAATATTATTCAATACTTAACAGAACATATTCAAAATAAGTTCAACCTAATACATTACAAGCCAAAATCACGTTCAACAACATAAAATAAGTTTTATATTTCAAGTAAATACAATATTTGTTCATTAGCACGACAATCAACCTTTAAATATGTCATAGATATCAAACTACAAGCCTAAATACATGTAAATAATGATCAATTTTTTGCAATATATTATATGTATATAAAAATAAAATATATTATAAGTAAAATAATTCAAACTAAGCCGAGCCGAGCTACCAAGCGAGCTAAACCAAACCAATGTGACCGTTTTCATCTGCATCATTGCTAGAGCACTTGCACTGATCTCCTTGAGGTCGGGATTTGCTTCTTCACTACTAATATAACTTTGCATGTATTAAGCATACACTACACTATAAGGGTGGAGGGTATGGTTCAATCACTCTAGGGTGTTTGAGTTATTCTCTACCCAATAATAGCATGTCATGTCAAGTCTCAATTTCACTCCCCATTTTGCACTCAATCAGGGGGTATGGTTCAAACACTTAGAGAGTGGTAAAGAATTTAAAAAAAAATTGTGATTGGTTGAAAGGGGTTGGGACCCACCATTAAACCCCTCTCCCTCCTCCTTCCCTCCTCTTCCCGCATCGGTGACTATACACCGAAAACATTCAAACAATCGGTGACTCAAACAAGTGGGGGTGGTTCCCCGATCGGTGAAAGGAGTCACCGAAACCACTCCCCCAAACCATACCGTGTACCCTAACATATTTCTTATAGTCTAGTCCGATGTTTTTGCGGTTGATTTGCTACAATATGTAAAACAATCGATCATAACGGTTTCAAAATTTCCAAACCGACCAGTCGATTTTTTAAACCCACTGTGAAGCCAAAACAGATGACAATTTGGGCGATTTATCAACGTTTTATTACGTATTCTTTTACAACTTTAGTACATAATTTATACCACTTAATAAACAAGAATCTTTATGTGCTACTTGTCCTCACTATCAGATTAAGAATTTAGAGGAGAAGCTTATTAAGATATTCACATATTATAAAAAAAAGTAAAGCATAAATATTTGGAACCAATTTCGCAAACAATTCTACTTTTTTTTTTTCGAACATACATAGATAATCATGGTTATCTTCACTTTATAAGTATCTATTTCTATTATATATAATAAATAAAAGAGATTTAGGCCACGTGTCACTTGATTAGGACATCCTCAATTCCATTTTCCCGTCCAACAGTACCACTCTTCTTTTTTCTTTTATCTTACTTTTTCACAAAACCTAATACCAAAATGTCATCCACTGCCGCTTCATTCTTCTCCTTCACGCATGCGATTCTAGGGTTTCTTTCCCGGTCGCTTCAAGATCTATGCTTTCTCAGTGATGAATCTCTGTAGATCCGACACCAGCTCGATTGGTATGACTGCTCGGTACTTTTCTTTTTACCATCTCTGTTATATGTTATTTGAATCGGATCTGGGTTGTGATTTTCCAGACTTGGTGGAAGATCTGGGTTTCGTCTTTGGTACATGTTAAAAGAAAGTAAGCCTAATTGTTGTTTGGTTTGTTACAGGGTTGATATTTGTACAAGTCTGACCCTACTCGTGACCCTGACGATGCCGGTTTTGTTGCCGATGCTAAGAAGGCGGTGGATGAAGCCGTTGATGACGTCACCGCTGTCGTTGCCGCTGCATCTGCTGAAGCTGCAGAACCCTAAGTATGTGTTTTATGTGTAACTATTAATAATAAGTAAGCGTTATTTGATCTCTACATGTGTCTGTCACTTTTGTGTTTATGTTTTTGCATCTTTAGGGTTTTAATTTTTGGGTTAAGTGAAATGGCAGGTTATATCTTCGTCAAGGTATGTCATAAAACATCCAGTGAGTGAGAAGGGGTTAGAGCGAAATGCGAGTCCATTGAAATTAGTTCAAATGGCATAAAACCATAACTGTTGAAATGAAAATAGTTGCAATTTTGATGGGAAATTCCTTACAAATCGGTGAAATGGTCTGTGCAGGGGCAGATTCAAATGCACTTGACCACATTGAAATCTTATGAAGCTGAGGTACTATGAGATTGCATATTATAAGTTGAGGTTTTTAAATTGTCTTTATTACACTTGAAATCTTATTTTTTTTTTCATAAAGACAGTGATAACCTGGAGATCATTTCATATGGGCCCATCTTTAGTCCCTACAAATCGCATTTTCACCGTGAACTCAGTGAGGGGTTGTCTATGTCTGTCTACCGGTTATGTGAAAACATCTGAAGGGATTCGAAATAATGCTGATGCTGAGGTACATACATCTCCCTAATATATGAAGGCAATTTGAATATCTAAGATACGATTTGTTTTGCTTTTTATTTCCGTTTCTGTTTTTAATGAATCTACTTATGTACATTGTTTAAGGGTTGGTAGTGGTTTTAGGGTTATCCTGATGGATTTCCAGAAGAAGATGTTTCAGTTACTTGGTTTTATCATCGACTTAATTGCGCTCAGTTTCACAGGTACCCGCCATTCATTCTTATGTCTACATTATTCAATTTGTAGTTGTAGTCAATAGATTGGTCTCGATTCATTGACTTTTTCAAATTAGAAAAATAAATAGTATAAAGTGCTGAAGGACAACGGGATTATACATTTTAAAACTAAACATATGATTGGAATTCAAGTGTCTAAAATCAATTACTTTTGTATAATCTGGTTTTTCTTTTATCAATATAGCTTTGTGAAGGGTCATCTACTGTAGTGTAAAATGAGAAACATACATTATTCGTTATTAATATATGCTACAAAATTGGAAAAAGAGATAAATATGAATTGTTATTTTTTTAAGTTGAATTTTATTAATATCCATGTTTGGAATTGGTTGCAGGCTCTTGAGAGAAAACAAAGGCGAAAAAGAACAGTTTATTCTTTTGATGAACAAATGCTTGAATTCTCATAACAAAACTAAAAAAGGTTGACATCTATGATTAGGGATGAGCAGTTTACGGTTTCAAACCGCAAGAACCGGGGAACCAAACCGGAACCGCTTTATCCGAACCGTATTTTTCTAATACATTTTTTGTTTACCTTTGTAACAAGCTAAGGACAATCCTTATGTAGTGAGGTGTTTAAAGGATATGTGCGGCAGTATTGTGAGCTGTCTACAAATTGTTGAGAAAATGTAACGCGGCTGGTTCGGTTCTTGATGAAGGTATGTGTCATTTTAGCAGTTTTTAACAGATTTTGACCTGTTTGCGAGTATTTATTCCAGTTAAGATTATGTTATGTACTTACTTATATTGATGTTCGGGCGGTGTTAGTGATGGATTATATATATAACTTTGTTATAAGCAGTTAAGCCGGCAAAATATGAACTAAACTGTACACGTCTCAAATTGGCCAAATCAGCTAACTTTCTTCGGTTTGGACAGTTTGGTCAGTTTCAATGGTTTATGAACACCCCTAATACTCACTGTGGCTGATTGGATGAATTTTCCTTATGTTTTCGATTGATCTGATTGTTTTTTTTTTTGTTACTTTAGTTTTCTTTCTTTTTTTTCATTTTCACGGTCATTCTTGGTTCTATTTTGAAGGCTTGTGATCAAGTTCAGCTGTCCTTATAAAAGATGAATCTATCTGGATTGACTGAAAGCCTTACAAAGAATTGCTTTCACCTTCATTCGAGAGGTCCAGTGATGTGCGTGAGTGTTATTAGTTTTTAATGTATATGTTAAGCCCTTTTTAACACTTTTTAGCCAAGTTTTAAATTTATAAAACACGATATTTACTAACACTAAACACACATATGGGCAAGTGCACCCATCGTGAGCGTAGTATAGTGTTGGTAAGATACCGAGGTCGTCCAAGGACATAAGAGCTTTTAGTACCGGTTTATCCTCAACGTCTAATCAAATCAAAAATTAGAAAAATGTTTTAAACTAGAAAAATAAAAACTAACTAAAATGCTGAAAATAAAATAAAATAAAAACAGATAGACAAGATGAATCACTTGGCTCCGACTCGTGTATAGTGTAACATTTGATTATTTCCGCACTTTTGCACTATTTAAGAGATTATCTTAGTTATTGTAGTAGGCCCCTCTTTTGAAGGTGACGTTACCCTCAACCCAGTAGTTTGAGTCAGCAAGGATACAATCCTAAAGGGTCGGATTATTGAAAGATAATTAATTAAGTTATTAATGCATATTATGGTAGGCCCCTCTTTTGAAGGTGACGTTACCCTCGGCTAAGTAGTCTGAGTCAGCAGGGATACAGTCCTAAGTAGCCAGGTTAAAGTATTAATAGTAGCTTACATATTAGGGGATCAAAGAGTTTGGACCCCCGCCATCCAATACCGGTGGGTATTGAAGGAGGTCCTACTAAATTTGACCCAGGTCCTTGCAGGATCTATACACTGAACAAGGCAAAAATCTTACCAAACCGTTCCCTTAACCCCCGACCAGGTAGCCAACATACCTCCATATAGACCGTGGAGATATGAATGGTGAAAATCTTTTATTTTATATAGACAGTAAAATAATGCCAAGACACCACGGACAAACGATAAGGAAGAATCACCTTCAACATAAGAAACTAGTTATTAAAGTCATTAATACATAACCAAGTAAAAAGTGCGAAAAGATTAAAAATAAAAAGACACTTGTCTTCACCAAGTGATGTAAGAGACTTAGGCAAACATGGCCTTTGATTGTCAAGAACTCTTACGATCAATCTTGGATCCTAAGACGACTCACACACTCTATGATGGACAATGGATGATGGTGGTGGATGATGGTGTTATGGTGGTGGTGGGTGGTGGGTGGTGGGTGAAGTGTGAGAGAGGTGGTGTGCCAAGGGATGGTTTGCAAATGAGCCAAGCACCCCTATTTATAGCCTGAACAGTAGCTCGGGCACGGCCCCGTGTCCAGTGGGCACGGCCCCGTGTCCATCCTCTTCTCTGTCTTCATTAATTGCAGTTTGTCTGCATTAGTTGACCACGCCCCCGTGTGCAGAAGCGTATCTGTACTATCAAGATTTGCCTGGATTCTGCGAATCTTATAGTTGACCACGGCCCCGTGTCCGCTGAGCACGGCCCCGTGGTGGGCGATGGAAGCTTCTACAGCTTTGTCTTTTATGCTGACACTTGGGCACGCCCCCGTGTTCACTGAGCACGGGGCGTGTTCTGCCTTCTGTTCTCTTGTTTTGCTTGGGAAGATGCTTTCGGGGAGGTCGGGCATGCCACGTTTGTTCCTTTTCTTGTATTTATGTTAGATTTAGCTGCCTTTTTGCTTCTTTTGTTAATTTGAGCTCATTTAATCCTGAAAATACAAAAGGAAGACAAAATCACACTTTTTCCGACATTAGTACTAAAAAAGGGTTAGTTTTATGCCACAATTGATGTAATTTATATGTTGCATATTGCACACATCAAATACCCCCACACTTGAATCTTTGCTTGTCCTCAAGCAAAACTCTTTATAATGTGGCTTTACACTCCCAAATGGAATGGGTAGAAGAGAAGGTTTTTGGGCTTGTCATAGAGTGTCGGGATTTCCAAGATTCTTTATTGAGTTTTATTTTTATTTATTTACAATCCTATTCGTCATGATTTATTTAAAACTTTTCAAAAGATAAATTACTTATTAGGGCATAACATGCCTCTTTAAAATTCTATTTATATACAAGTTCACATACCTCACGGGGGATCACTCAACACTCGGCCGAAGATGTATTTTAGTGAATCACTCGAGAGCGGCATGGAACTTACTCCTACCATAGGCTTGCCAAGCAATCAATCCTCCTCCTTTTTAACTATATACCTTTGTAAATATCAAGAGGACTTTTGGGTGAAGGGTTAGGCTTGGTGTGACAACTGTGTTCTGTAAGCACCGTATAATGTAAAACAATGTTGGTTATCAATAAAACAATGTGCTTTGGTGTTATTACATGTGTTATTGTGTTTGATGAGTTTACAATTTGATTCGATACCAATTTCAAGCTTTAAATCACTTTCTGGAAGGTTATACGCAAACTGGTGCTTAAACGCAATCAGCTTAACGCGACAAACACTCCGGAACTGTGACGTAAGCCAAACATACCCTAAATACCCCTTATATAACTTAGAAATAAGTTTCGAAGGATTCGGTATGGCGAAAACATGTTTATTTGAACTAAAGAACTAATTACGACAAAACTGCGAAACGAACGTTGGTGACCGCCCGGATAATATTTAAATCCCACAAATATTCTGTTATGATTAAACTCTTATTTTAATCAGGTTCGTGTTGAAAAATAAATTAAAACGCTTAAAAACGTTATTTTTTTTTTCAAGTTTAAGCGCGTACCGTGTGTTTCTACGCGACACAATGCTTTTACTGCGAAACGCAGATAACGTAGCCAGTCTTGGCAACTGAAATTTATTTCAGTAATATTTTGGCGAGTTTATTTTTATAGAATAATAAAAATAATTTATAACGCCATAAATCGGGATTTGAACGCTAGATAAAATACCCGGTACATAATTAAACACTTTAACGGAACGATACCCAACCGAACAACCGGACATTACCCGGAACATAAAAAATATTGTCAAACACCTTGTTTTTACTTTCCTGAGCTAGTTAGGGTCCCCGAATACCCTAACCCACTTTATATTATATTACATCTTATAACACACTAACAAAACTTTAGAAATCTAACTAGATGGCCACTTTACCATTATAACCCAACCAAACTAAACCCTTCCCCCCAAAAATCGGTTACATGGTGCTTCACACCCCAAGATTTTCTTGATTAATTTATGTGATATGCATGTACTCAAGGTGACATTAGATCTAATGGACAAATGGTGAGAATGGGTAATATAAAGACACAAGAGTTCACCACTATCTCTCATTCACCTACATCAACTCAACTCCTTTTCCTTTCTTTCTCCCCTTGCTTTCGGCAGCCACATATCACCACCATACACCCACCATCAAGTTCCCTTCAAGCCATTTTTCACACACACAAAGGTGCTAGAGACCGAACAAGTAAGCTTGGTGCACTCGGAAGCTCAAGGACCTCTCTCGTTTTCTTTTATCCACCACTTCTACGCTTTGAAACTCCCCTAGCCTTGTGCTAGTAGTAAGTACCTTAGATCTTCATCTTGTTCATATTTTTGGTGGTTAATAGTTGAAAGAATGATGAAAGGTTAAGAACTCTAAAGAACTTAAACAAGGCTTGAACATCACCTAACATATGATAAAGTAGTGTTAAAATGATGAATGAAATATGATATTGCATGATAAATCTGGAATATATAAGTAATAATCTGCTGTAAGTATTGTTTTGATCACTAAACATGTGAACGGAATCAATCAAACACACTTTATCATGTTAAAAGACTGAAAACAGCTTGCTGATTTGCATTCCCAGCCACCTTTAACCGGCTGTAACCAGACCGTATCTTAACGAAAAATGTATTTTCTGAAGTATGGATTTATATATTATGAAATACGGTTCTAATGGCACCGGAATCATAATTTTTGGACTTCGTTTACTATTTTTAAAGTGTCTTTTCGTAACAGCAGCTAGAGCTGCGCTTTTCTGCTGAAAATATGCGTCCTGTTTTCTATCATAACTTGTATTCTGTGTGGATTCTGATCACGAAATTTATACCATAGTTGACCACTGATGTATTTGTAATTCTCCCACTGGAATTTCGTAAATCAGACTCACGATGAATTTTTAATGAATTATTTCGTAAACTGCAATCAGAAAATAATAAATCTGATTTCAGTCCGGAAAATGAATTTGTATAAAATATTGGTAATAAACTAAACCCCGATATTTTTACACAATAATATCTGGATCGTTTAAGACGTTCTGTAAAAATTTGGGAATTTTTGGAATAAGTTAACCATTTTATTTAAATGTCCAAAAACAGTCCAGTTTCATGTATATTAAAACAGAAATGACATAAGTAGTAATTTGCATGTCAAAGTGTGGGTCTTTGATTATTAAAATCATTCTTATTTAATTTAGGGCGGATAAACAATTTGAGGGATTGTGTTAACATTTAAAAACGCACCCGAATGTGAGTACATAGTTCCCCTCTTTTACTATTTTCAATTGTTTTGGGGTGATTCATATGTATCAAAACGATTTCGATGTTTTAACGATGGTTTCAAAACGAGTAAGATGGTTTATACCAAACTAATAACGATTTCGATAATGTGAACGAACTTGTTGGTTGTAGTTACATAACGAATGACATTCATTAGCATTGATCAAGCCGACCAGTATTAGGTTATGGTACCATAGGATCCGACAAATCCCGTTATCAGACTGGACCCATGGTTATGTGTGGGTTAGGTGGGTAACGACCGAATCTGATGATTGTTAACTTACCCTTTGGAGGTTTGTTAATGCGAAAACGAGTTGAACAATAGACGAGTCACACAGGTTTGAATGTTATTAGCGAGACGACCAAAAGTTGTTTCACGATCTAAAACGAGAATGATTTAAACGACTAAAGCGATGTTTAACGAATTAAACGACTCGGGTAAACAATTGGAAGCGATGTCACACAAACGAGGTTTTCGAAACGATATAAACTATACGAGTTTTATTACGAGAATGATTTACGATTTGGTTTACGAAAACAAATGTTTTGGGTTAAGATTCATGGCTTCGAGGTTTATAAATTATAACCAAACTATTTTGATTTGGTTATTCATTTTACGATACAAACATTTTATAAAACAAGGTTTTCTAATGACAATTAACGAAGTTGCACAATTTATTCCAACGTATAAACGAGCCATGAATCTAACACTCTCACAAAACCTATGTACTCGCCAGCATTTCTTTGCTGACTTTGTTTTCACATATGTTTCAGGTGTTGTTGAATGATGTTGATTGCTAGGATGCATACTCACATAGGACTGGACGAGGCCTTAGTAACTTAATAAACTTGTTTATTTAGATTTCCAGACGATGTAAATATTTAATGTTTAATAAAACAAAACTTCAAATTTCCATGTGTTTTGAAACAATGATTCTGTTACAACACTCCCCGATAATTCCGCCGCGATTTGTTGTTTTACGCGGTCGGGGTGTGACAGAAAAGTTGGTATCAGAGCTCATGGTTATAGGGAATTAGGTTATTAGTAATACTTTGACCTAGTCTATAACCTTCCTAGGACCCTAACACAAGATTCTTGTGTTTATATCTTAAAACAATACCGTCACTTATCCTTAGGTGACAACCATAACAAGAACACAAAATTTCGAATCCGCTTTGAAAACCAATCATCTTTTCTAGGATGATTTATTTTTTAGTGCATACATCTGTCGTCTTCGTCTTATATCGAGTCTCGGGTTCGTTGCTGATCTGATCAAGAGTGATGTCATCATTCTTGATGATGACATCATCTAATGACATCATCATTGCAACATATTCACAAGAAGACAAAACAGAATGTAAATATGTTTGACTTTCGTTTGAAGCATGCATGTACGTTTGAAGCATGCATGTACGTTTGAAGGAGGGTTCCGTTTGAACATGTCCGTTTAAAAGGTGTCATGTCCCTTTCAAACGGAAGGGCTTGGCCTATAAATTCCCTTCAAACGATTTCATTTAAAACGGATTTCAGATTCGATACCGAGGTGCTGTCGGTATTCCTTTTGAATGTAAACGTTGTTAATTCAATATACAAGAGGTTTAAAGTGTGAATCAAGCTGTTTTCACATTCGTTTCTTTGTTTCCACCTCTGAAACGGATTTGAGCTCTTCCGAACGACTCATTCAGGTCGCAATTCGATCCTACAAGTGGTATCAGAGCTCAGGACGAGGAGTTCATACCAAAACAGCCTGTTTTCATCACAATTTCTAACTTCTACACCTTCTTTTTAAAACTGAACAAGTTTTCACGGTTAAAATCGGCTAAAACTTTCACAATGTGTGTGTAATTGTATTTTAACAAATCCTAGAGAATATCAGATTAAAACTCGAGATAAAACTGGTAAAAATGGACTTAAAACTGGTTTCCGTTTGAACGAGGCCTGGTGTTCCGTTTGAAAACTGATCCTTCTGTTTGAAATCTGACCTATTCCGTTTGAAGTTGACCGTTCCGTTTGAAATTGACCTATTGCATTTGAAGTTGACTGTTCCGTTTGAAAAGTGTGAATCGTTTGAAAGTGCATCGTGTTGTGTGAAACATTAAACGAGGTGTCAGTAAGTTGGAATAGGAATCACAAGTTGGTCAGTTTGCATGTGAACAAATCAGTTCTCCCATGTGAATATATCAGTTTGCATGGGATTCAAAGTAAGGTCCAATTAAAACTTTGCATGAATTGATGTTGTCGGCAAAAGTGCTTTGATTATACCAGATTGCATGTGTTGTTGTCAGGCTCATTGATTTCTCTGGTATACAAGTCTCGGCCCAACAGAATTATAGAATCTCGGTCCATGTGATGCTTATAACTAAGGCCAAATTGTGATTGGGTTATTAAAAGGCCCAATTAGATTGACTTTAAAAAGTGTTGTCGGCCATTTATAATTGAATCAAGAATTTGAGATTAAGTGGGCTTGGATCAAAGCTTTTGGGCCGAAAATTTTAGAAATTGAGCTGGTGTTTTCATTTGAATCGAGATTTTGAGATTGGGATACAAACGGTTAGTGTGACTCGTGAAAAGTTGAATTTAAGAAACTTTGAAAATCAAAACATGGATTTTGAAGAATTATTGGCGTATATGAATTATGAATCTCAGCAGTATATTCCGATAAAGCAAGAAGGAGAAACAGTCTCAGCAAAAGAAGTTGTTGAAAAAATTCCAGTTTTTGATTATTCGTCTGATGAAGAGAATGACAAGTATGAAGAAGAAATCCAAAGACTTGAAAATCTTAAACAACAACTTCCATCTGATCAACTTAGTGGAAAGTTATTTTATGCCGATAAAATTGAAAAATTGAAAGAAAAACAAGATGCAAAAAGAAAGAATCAAAAAGCAGTTATTGTTAAAGAAGAGATCAGAGCTGAGAAAGAAGTAAAAGCAGCAACAACAGAAAAGCAAATCAAACCTAGTATGAAAAGGCAGGTTGAACAAGTTCCAGCGGTCAAGATTGAGAAAGTAGAATCTGAAAAACCTGTATCTGTGAATCCTGAACCAGTATTAAAGAAAAAGGTTGTAGAAGATGCACCTATCTTTGATCATTCATCAGAAAAAGAGAGTAAGGATGAAAGTGTTCATGAGGAAAAGAAACAGGTTGAAAATATTTCAGCGTTAAAGGTTGAGACAAAAGCTGATGATAAACAGATTCTTGTTTTGCTGAAAAATTGTGAGAAGTTGACATCTGAAAATGACAAACTCTTGAAGGAGGTTGAGAGTTTGTCATTAGAAAACAAAAATCTTAAAAAATCAGAAAATGTTTTAAAAAATCAAATACACAATTTGGAAAATGAAAAAGTAAAGATTGAAAAAGATTTTCAAAGTCAAATAAAGATTCTTGAAGATGGGAGATCTGTTTTTAGCAAGAATAATATTGAAAAGCAAAAATTGATAAATTCTCATCTTCAGACGATTATTCGACTTGAAAAAGAAGCTGAATGTGCTCAAATGAAAATCAAAGAGTTAGAAGGTAAAATCAGGGAATGGGAAGAAAAGTTGAAGGTTTTTGTGAATACTTCAGCTATTCCTTGCCTAAAACCAGTTAATTCAGTTCCAATAAGTGACGATGTCACAAACTATGATAAAGTCATAGTTGAAGATTGCGATGAAAAATCTGATGATGAAAACGAAAAAATTGAAAAAAAGAATTTGTTTTTGAAATTAAAAGAAAAATTTCAAGAAACTGTTTCACAATCAACTGAAAAGGGAGAATGCTCTAAGCAAAAACCTTTGAAGAAGAAAGTGGAACAAAAACAAAAAGAGAAAATTTTGAAAAATGTTCAAAAAGAAAATAAAAGTTCATCAGATCAATCATCCAATCGCAATCAAAAATTACAAAAAGTAAAAATTCAAAATTCAAAATTTGTTGGTAATGAGTGGTGCAGGTCGGACCACAGTGCTCAAAAGCCAAATCCAGCAAACAAGAGGAGGAAAGATTATCACCAAGCCAAACAGTGCTTTGATCTAAATGTTTGGACTGAAAATGGTGATTGGTACGATAACAGAGTGTGTTACAGATACGGCTATCAAGGACACATTGTTGTTAACTGCCAGAGTTGGAGGTTTGAGTCAAGGAGATGCTTTAACTGCAACATGATTGGGCATATTGCTAGAGATTGCTCAATGAGATCAATGAGAAGATCGAGGGCTGAATCTCAGAGGCAGGTGAAGAAACCAGTCAATGTCAAGCCTAAAGAACAGAAGGTTCAAGAATCTAAAGCTCAAGAAAATAAAGTGAAGCTTTCTCAAGGGCAGAAAGACAGACAGGGGAAGAAGAGGAAGAAAGCGAGAGAATATCTCGAAAGGATTTTGTCCTCGGATACAACTGGTAAAACAGATAAAAGTTCTGATAAATCGTCTTGCTCGCCAAAGAATGACAAATCAAGCAAAACGGATTTATCAGATACAAATCTGAGGACGAAAGAGGGAAAGAAGAAAAAGAAAGTGGAGAATTCACTTCCTGGTGATGAATCTGTTTCTTCAAAAACAAAGGAGCCAGTTGTTGGCAATGAATCTGACTCATCAAAGTCAGACAAGCCAAGTTCAGGCAATGAATCTGGTGTGGTAAAGCCAGAAGAGCCGTGTGTTGAGGTAAAAGTTGAGAATTCTGGTCTAACAATGGATGATGTAATTTTTCCACCATTGTTGAACAAGAATTCAAAATCACCCAAGGGCAGTCAGGCTTGGGTGAATCTGTTTAAATGAAAAACCTGACTTGCCGGAACTCCCAGGTTGGTAAGTGAGGAGTAGGTATCGGCACATTTCTTGAGAAATTCACGAAAGTGATATTTCGAATTTACAAGTGGTAAATCAAGGACATTAAGTTGTACTTGATTTTCTACAAGTGATGTTTTTGGATTGATCTTAAAAATGTTAGTTTTTACAAGTGGTTGAAAGAACAAGGTGATGAAACCCCATGTTTGAGAAATGACTTACAAAACTAATTTTCCGGAAAAACCATTTTGATTAAAACAAACTTAAGTGTTTTGAAATCACCATGGGAAAATGTTTTGTTGTCAGGGGAAGTTCTGATTGTTCAAGCCAAGTGAATGGAGAATTGAAGTAATTCTCATCATGTTGTCATTTACTTTGTACAGTTCATTTTCAAATTTTCCCAGAAAATCAAAATTGAGATATATTTTGATTTCAGGGGGAGAAATTTTTTTTTAAAAAAATTAAAAAAAATTGAAAATGCCAAAAACATTGAAAATGCAAAAATGAGTTTTGTTGTGAAAAAGAAGAAATGATAGTAGATCAGTTAGACTGTCACTGCATGCTAAAGAAATGGAAAGTCAAAATGTGATAAACGGTCTCACTAAAGATGTGACGATAGGCTCAGCTAGACTAGTAGATTTGCGATAACGGTACAAACTTAAATGAAAAAGCCTAGTTCTAGTGGGAAACATGGTCAAAAGCATAGTACTTAGTTTTGTCCTTCTTGATTGTGTGCCTACTCAGTAATCGCTGAATGTTGAAAAACATAAAACTGGTTAAGTTTGTGAACTTTCACAACTTTGCTATAAAGTCGCTGTGATTGTGCATTTCATTTTGCAAAGATTTAAACTTGTCTTATTTTTTTTTTGTTTAAGCATTGGACATCCTCTGCGTATACGTGAGTATCGACCTGGATGTTATTGCCTAAACGTTCTGCTTTATTTTCTTTGGTGTTTCGTCTAAGCTTTGGATCACCTCTGCGTATACGGAAGTATCGACCTGGTGGTTAAAGCCTAAACATCTTCAACTTGTTTTATTTTTCTTATTTTGTTTAAACATTGGACTTTCTCTGCGTATACGGAAGTATCGACCTGATTGTTAATGTTTAAACATTCTACTTTATTTTCGCACAATTCACAGTCGATAAAAGTTTAAAGGCATTACTTGAGATAGTGTATTGCATGATGAGGGGATATGCTGAGATCGTGGAGTCCATAAGAATTTAGTGCAAAATTAATATACCCTAACGTATCGGTAAGCATTTCGAAAGTTTTTAGATTGAGTTTAAGTGGACAACAATATCGTCAAACTACGTGAATCGTTTAGAACTTAAAATGTATAAAGCTTAACGGTGTCGGTGATTTGTCTCATACACTGATATGATCCTCTTACATAATCTCACAAAAATATTGTCTGTAAATATTTCTTTTCTGCATTTCTTTCTATTCAAAAATCCAAAAAGATTTTCAGTGTGTTTTAGCATAAATTTTGAAAAATACAAAAAGATTTTCGACAACTGATGATGAAGAGCTGATTTTCGAAATTCCAAGTGCTGAACATGATGAACAGGTTTGGGAGTGTGTGTGCTGAATTGAAAAATTTTTGATTTAAGAAAGTAGTTTGATTAGTTAATTAGGGTCATTAATTTGAACTTGATGTAACTATTACTAGTAAGTTTTTCTTATTGATTTAAGTAAAAACTTATGTGTTTGTGAGAAGATTGTGCAGGAGATGAGCTTAAACAGAGTTAAAGCCAGGATGCAATCTCAAGGTGATAGCTAATTCCAAACGGCGATCCCATCATGATGAAAGGGGGAGTCTAACGAGGCTAGAGCCAAAGAGAAGATCTTGGTATATGCTAAGAAAGAAAAGAGACTGATAAAGACTGAAGATGCGAAGACTCGACACTTAAGACTCGTCAACATCTGAGGGGGAGTCTGTTAGTGCATACATCTGTCGTCTTCGTCTTATATCGAGTCTCGGGTTCGTTGCTGATCTGATCAAGAGTGATGTCATCATTCTTGATGATGACATCATCTAATGACATCATCATTGCAACATATTCACAAGAAGACAAAACAGAATGTAAATATGTTTGACTTTCGTTTGAAGCATGCATGTACGTTTGAAGCATGCATTTCGTTTGAAGCATACATGTACGTTTGAAGGAGGGTTCCGTTTGAACATGTCCGTTTGAAAGGTGTCATGTCACTTTCAAACGGAAGGGCTTGGCCTATAAATTCCCTTCAAACGATTTCATTTAAAACGGATTTCAGATTCGATACCGAGGTGCTGCCGGTATTCCTTTTGATTGTAAACGTTGTTAATTCAATATACAAGAGGTTTAAAGTGTGAATCAAGCTGTTTTCACATTCGTTTCTTTGTTTCCGCCTTTGAAATGGATTTGAGCTCTTCCGAACGACTCATTCAGGTCGCGATTCGATCCTACATTATTGTAAGGTATTGAACCCTTTAAGTTTTCAAATCTCGTCAAAGTTTGGGTCTAAATAGTGTGAACACGTGCAAACCGGAAGAGTGAATGCCTGTACCCTGAATTTTCTGTCTAAGGCTAGAGTGTTCGTACAAATCCGCAGTATCGGACCAGTCACTCTTACCTGGGAACTTTTGGAGTGAGTGTTCACTTATAGGCGAGCATGTCTTCGGTGATACATTAATGTGACCCGTTTACTTTGATTAAACGTCATCATGTTTGTTTGCCTTAAGTAACAAACATATGATCGCACCTTCTATGCGTTGTTGTTCTGTTTTAATTATCCGATAACCTTTCACTTGTTTTCTCCTATGTCTTTCACTTCCTCTAGAATGTCTCATCGTCGCAACGACATTCAAATGTCTGAGCAAACTGCCAAATTTGCCCAGCAAATAGGCGAAGTTATCCTGAAGACTGTTGAATTAGCTGTCGCCGTGTCTCGTCTCAATAACGAAGCCACCCAAGAAGCATCAAAGAAAGCAGAACTCGAGCCTCCGAAAAAGTCAAAGAAGCGTAAAGCTCCAAAGAATCCCGTAGCCGTTACACCAAATCAAGCAAAACCTAGCCATGTGGCAGCACAACCTGCCAAGAAGCCGTACTTGGGAACTGCTCCCTTGTGCAATCAATGCAATGGTCATCATCCAGATCAAACACCATGTTTCAAATGTACCCACTGTGGACGATGGGGACATTTGGTCAAAACATGTCGTTATGCGATCCAAAATAAAACTGTTGCAGATCCTACTGTTGTTCAAGCAAATCCAGCGCGAGTGTCACACCATGGCTTTGCGGAAGCGTGAATAATTTGGTGTGACTTCTTAATACCATAGCTTAATCATAACAAAGCTATATGATAATAAAACCATGCAAGATCATCCATAGATTTAAGTTTTAAAACCGAAGTAACATAACATTGTCTTAGGGACTACAACACCATAACATAAAACATTGTTTTGAAAGACATAAACATCAACATGAATAAAACGCAGTTTAAGATTTGTGACTCGTCCAGGAAAAAGTCACATTTCCTAAACTGGGATGACCTCGGAACTCATATGCAGCGGGAAAACACAACATACCGCGCCAGATCTTTAATTCCCTGAAATACATGTAAGTTGAAAAATCAACAATAATGTTGAGCGAGTTCATGTGTAAGTGAGTAAATAAACCTTTGTATGTATAAAAACCCTGGTATGTAGCAAATAAGGAAAAAGAGATCACCAATGGTTTGCAAGCCCATTGATATGTGTGAAGTGCAAGTAGGAAGACTCAAACCTAGCAGATTTATGCGTTGGGTACAAAGTCACCCCGAGGTCCGTTCTGTTTGGGCCTGGGGTTGGGCTCGCTACACCCAGATAGATCTACCGCTCCTGCCCCTCGGTCCTACCCTGAGGATTAATGGCCTCAAGTTTCTTCCTACCCACTCACATGATCTGAATAATAATAACCCTCCTTACGCTAACCATACCATGTAAGAATTATTCGTAATCATAGTAACATGTATTTCACCCCCGCAGTTTAGAAAACTGAAAACAGTTAGAGAAAAGGGGACATGAACTCACAGTGGTGCGTCTCTACCAAGTATATCTCCTGATCAAGCAGCTGTGCGACGACCTACACGTACTAGATCTATTAGACGGACGGCCGTGCCTTAGCTTAAGGTTTAAGTTTTTGGGAAACAGTTAGACAACTATTTCGTGTTTACATTTTGTAAATACTTGGTAATTATTCTCCTTCCCAAGGATGGGGGATTTAATACATGTGCGTTCGTATACCTTCAAAATATATTATTAAGTCTCACTTAAAAGTATATTTTATTTTTAACTCCAAAATATAAATATTCTTCCCAAAATAATACTTTGACAAAAATACGCGCTCATAAATATTTTCTGAAATGCGTAAGCTACGTTTTAAAGATCAGGTGGTAATAATTATACCGTTGTAACTTATTATTAATTATGAAAGCGTATGTATTACCTTGAAACCGTTAATATTTGGTAATATTATTTTTACTCTAAAAATAATATTTGTATAGTTCACAAAATAATCATAAAAATTCACAAGTGTTGTTACTAAATATATACTAAATATATATTTTAGCAAGTTTTTATTTTGTGAAAATCCCACCTCCGATAATTAGAAATCTTGTAATAAAGTCATGGCGAAATCTATAATTCGAAAACATGTTAAAAAAATGTATTTCTAACACTTGTAGTGACAATATTTCTAAGTGTTAGGTTTTTGGAAAAATTTCGCCAGAGTTTCCTCTGTAACTGGAGGTGGCCACGCTTTCAAGCGTATCATTTTCTTTTACAAATCAAACCAACAATTTTCTCATTCAACCAAAACAATGTTCAAAGCATCAAACTAGTCAATGTATATGTAAATCGCAAGAATTACATGAACTTGTAGTTTTTCCAAAAATATGTAGTAAAGCTCCTTACTTTTAACGTATCTTTATATAAATCCATCCGGTTTCGTAAAAGCCTCGCTTTTAAAGAAATTCCATCTTTACAACTTCTTGTAAAATTTGACGAAACTAGTTCTTTGTCGAAACTTAGTGTTTACACACTTGTGTGTTTAAAAATCATTCTTGTTCATGTAAGATCCGGTTTTAGAAAATAAGATTTCCTTGACACTCGGTCCTTTGAAAATACCGCTTGTAGATCCGTAGATCTACTAGTTTTAAACACTATTTCGTAAGTAAAATCGTTTTTACACAAGTTCAAGTTTCTCGGGTGGTAGAGTTTCATCACTTAACCCTTGTTACACTTAAACAAGCTCTATGTCATGATCCATGATCACGACTAATCCGGGTTAGATGATGATCCGAGCTACCACATCATAGATCGGCACTAAATAATTACACAAAACAAATCTTACAAGATTTACATAACAACTTAGCTTTTAACCATCATATTCATCATTTTAGTAGACTTTTACCATATCATCTTGTATGTTCATAGATTTTAACCGACAAAGTTCTTTTTAACCACTTTAAAATAGATCGAGAGTGTGTTTAAAGCAACTTACTACTAGCTCGAGGCTAGGGAAGGAACTAGTCGAAGAATGAGTGGATAAAATCAATAGGGTGAGGTCCTTCGCGTTCCGAATGCACCAAGCTTCCTCGTATGAGATCCTTTACACTTGTAGATGCTTGAAATGGCAAGATCAAAGCTCGAAAATGGATGGGTGTGGGTGTGTGTGTTCGGCCGAGAGCCAAAGAGAGGGAGAGAGAGGAGTGATTTGTTAAGTGGTTTAGTGAATATGATGGACTATGCTTGTTACTTATAGATAAATCTTTCCATTTTAACCAAAGGGTTTTATGTCCACTTGATATTAGACAACCAAGATTATTTTAATCTTGCAAGGACAAGGGGTGTCACCATATGGTGACCGATTTCGTTGGAGGGGGGGGGGGTCTATGGTTCCATTTCAACTAAACATTAGTTATTAACCCGGTTACTAGTGTGTCATGCATTATGACGGGTGTTAGGGTATTCAGGGACCCTAACTGGCTCAGAAAAAGATAAACAATGTTATTTGCAAAATTTTTATGTTCCGGGTAAAGTCCGGTTGTTCGGTTGGATAGAGATCCGTTAAAGTGCTTAACAAAGCTTTAAAGTGTCGTTATTATTATTTTAGTGACACAACTTATTCCCGACACTTTGGAAAGTGTCTAGCAATGTTTTTCTCATGTTTTGGCACTTTATTAGGTAGCTAGATGCTGAATTATTATTTAAAGTGCTGAGTTTTGTACTTAGAGTACGTTTTAGGCACATCCGGTCACTGTAACTTATATCTAGTGACGCAGTTCTACAACCCTTATATCCCTACACTCACCACTAGTGTAGCAAACTATCTCAGGCTCTTACAGGCCTTAGAGGCAGTACCTGCCTGGTGCTAGTTATGACAGCACGTTCAATAGGTTGTCCGTTCATTGTGCTACTGTGCTTTTGGTGCATCAAGGTTGTCACAAAGGTGCTGTAAGCAAAACATGGAGTGACAGCAAGTAAAGTATGATGCAAGTAAGTACATGTATCAGTATTCAAGTAGCAGTTTATCCACAAGTTCAAGTAAGCACAGTAATTAAGCAGTAATTAATTATTAATTAAGTCGTACGGATACCTGGTTTAGTGAGGGTTGTCACATTCTCCCCCCGTTAGAAAAATTTCGTCCCGAAATTTTAAGTTCTGCTTGTAGATGCAGGGTTCTTGGGAAATAGGTGGGGGTATTTCTCTTTCATCCGGTCCTCACGCTCCCAGGTGTGTTCAGGACCATGTCTGGCATTCCAATGAACCTTGACGAGCTTGACACTGCTCCGACGGGTCTTGTTTACCTTCTAATCCGTAACCTCAACAGGTTCTTCAACGAAATGGAGCGTGTCGTCAACATGAATCTCGTCGGTGGGAATGGCAATGGTATCTTGAGTTGGACTTTTCTTCAGGTTGGATACATGAAATGTATCGTGAACTCCATTTAGCTCGGCAGGTAAGTCCAGCTTGTATGCTACTAGTCCTATCATTTCCAAAATTCTGAAAGGGCCAATGTAGCGCGGATTCAACTTCCCACGCTTTCCGAAGCGTGCCATACCCTTCCAGGGTGAAACTTTCAATAAAACCATATCTCCAACTTGGAACTCCAAATGTTTCCGGATTGGATCTGCATAGGCTTTCTGTCTTTCGCGAGCTGCTTCGATGCGTTTTCGAATCTGCGCAATCTTGTCTGTCGTCTCTTGGACGATTTCGGGACCAACAAGCTGTCTATCACCTGTGTCAGCCCAGCATAGGGGTGATCGGCACTTGCGTCCGTAAAGAGCTTCGAATGGCGCGGCTCCAATACTGGTGTGGTAGCTGTTGTTGTATGAAAATTCGACCAGTGGCAAATGCTTATCCCAGCTACCGCCCAAATCCATAACACATGCTCTCAGCATATCTTCCAAGGTCTGAATAGTCCGCTCGCTTTGACCGTCGGTCTGAGGGTGAAATGCCGTGCTCAGATTTAATTGTGAGCCAAAAGTTTCTTGTAAGGATTGCCATATCCTTAACACAAACCTTCCGTCTCTATCAGAGATGATCGAGAGAGGCACTCCATGACGTGCGACGATCTCTCTCATGTATATTTCTGCCAGTTTGCTGGTGTTATCCTTCTCTTTGATTGGCAGAAAGTGTGCGGACTTTGTTAGGCGGTCAACTATCACCCAGATAGTGTCATGGCCTCTTGGCGTTCTTGGCAACTTTGTAATAAAATCCATGGAGATTTGTTCCCATTTCCATTTGGGAATCTCAGGTTGTTGCAGAAGTCCTGAAGGCTTCTGGTATTCCGCTTTCACCTTAGCGCACGTTAGACACTTGCTCACATAAACAGCAACATCGCCCTTCATCCTAGGCCACCAATAGTAACCCTTGAGATCTTGGTACATCTTATCCGCTCCTGGATGGATAGAGTACCGCGATTTGTAAGCTTCATCAAAAACAACTTTCCTTAAACCACCAAACAGAGGAACCCAAATCCTTTTCTCAAAACATAACGTTCCTTCCTCGTTTGGTACTAATAGCTTCTCCATCCCACGAAGATATTCTTCTTCAAGATTTCTTTCCTTGAGAGTTTCCTTCTGCGCGGCACGAATGCGCAAGGAAAGATCGGTTTGGATAATCATTTCTAAAGCCCTAACCCTTATGGGCTTGATCCTCTCTTTTCGACTTAGGGCGTCGGCAACCACATTCGCCTTCCCTGGATGATACTTTATCTCGCAATCGTAATCATTTAACAACTCAACCCATCGTCTTTGTCTCATATTCAACTCCTTCTGGTTGAATATGTGTTGTAGGCTCTTATGATCTGTAAAAATTGTACATTTCGTACCATATAGGTAGTCTCTCCAGATCTTTAAAGCAAATATCACTGCGCCTAGCTCCAAATCGTGCGTGGTATAGTTCTTCTCATGTACCTTCAACTGACGTGATGCGTAAGCAATAACCTTCTGGCGTTGCATCAACACGCAACCCAATCCTTGACGCGAGGCGTCACAGTATACCACGAAATCGTCAGTACCTTCCGGTAGTGCTAGGATTGGCGCATTGCAGAGCTTATCCTTCAACAGCTGAAACGCTTCTTCCTGTTTATTCCCCAATCAAACTTCTTATCTTTCTGGGTGAGGAGCGTCAATGGTTGAGCGATATTCTAAAAGTCCTCAATGAACCTTCGATAGTAGCCAGCCAAACCCAAGAATTGTCGAATCTCGGTTGGCGTCTTTGGCGTTTCCCAATTCTTGATCGCTTCGATCTTGGTTGGATCCACATGGATTCCATCTCCATTTACCACATGTCCAAGAAATCGGACTTCACGTAGCCAAAATTCACACTTAGAGAATTTGGCATACAGCTGTTCTTTCTTCAGCAGCTCCAAAATAGCTCTTAGATGCTATTCGTGCTCAGCCTTTGTCCTTGAATAAATCAAGATGTCTTCGATAAACACAATCACAAACTTGTCCAAGTACGGCTTGCAAACTCTATTCATCAAATCCATGAAGACTGCAGGTGCGTTTGTCAACCCAAACGGCATAACAAGGAACTCGTAGTGTCCATAACGAGTTCTGAAGGCTGTCTTCGGGATACTCTCCTCTTGTATCCTTAACTAATGGTATCCCGATCGCAAATCGATCTTTGAGTAAAAGCTTGAACCTTGCAGTTGATCAAACAGTGTGACACCTGTGTCACTGCGACCATCAAACAAATACCAAACCAATGAAATATTGTATTTCATACTTTGGACTTGTATAAATATGTGTATCTTTTGCACATATCAACTCTTGTTCGATTTCAAGCTCTAAAATCGCTTTCTGGAAGGTAATACGGGCGTTGATGCGTAAATATAACCAGTTTAATGCAACAAACACTCCGAATTAGTAACATATACTTAACATACCTTAAATAATCTTTACATAACTTAGAAATAAGTTTTGAAGGCTTTGGTATGGCAAAAACAAGTTAATTCGCTTATAGGGACTAAACTTGACAAACTATGAAAGTATGCCAATTTGAACTGTAACAGACATTCTGGAACATGACCATAAGTTAAACACACCTTAAATATCCTTTATATAGCTTATAAATAGGCTTTGAGGGGTTCGGTGTGCTAAAATAAACTTTTGGGTCATTCAGGGACTAAAAGTGTCAAAAAGTGCATAAGTTTGCACTTTCGCGCATAACTTACGTTCTGAATACATCCGGACATCCAAAAATTTATATAAGCACTAAGATATTTTATTTTAGTGTTTGGCATAAGAAAAATCCATTCGTCACGCAATTTGGATCGTTTTTCGCGCTTATGTGCATTCCGTCGTAATTAACCGAACAACGCAACCGTACGGCTAAACGAACAGTCATCCGAGATATTTTTGAACACATTTTAAGTTCCCTATACTTTAACTTCATTTTAGAGCTTTGAAATGGGGTTAACGGGGCTTAAACGTGTAAAAAAAAACGCATCGAAAGCCAAGTTTTGAGGTTGCAGGGACTGAAACTGTAAATCTGCCAAACTAGGTCCTTAAGTAGGGGCCAGATGCAGCAAAACGTTTTTTTTCAGCTTTTAACAGCCCTTAACACTCTCCAAAGGCCAAGTGCCAAGTGTCAAACTCTTATGGTGGATGGCAAATGAGTTACCACAACTTTCCAACAAGTGTACGGCTTAGATCGTGCCCCCTTTTCCAAGAAATGATCCTAACGGTGAACCGAAAACTATAAATACCCACCTCCACCCTTCACTTTTCCTCACAAGAATCTGATCTTATGTGCTCTAAGTTGAAACCTTTGTTTCATACCTGAGCTATTTTGATCTAGATTAGCATTCGGGGACCCTTTGTAAGTGTTCCTTCGTTCTTTTATTGCTTTTCGAGTCCGAAAGTCAAACTTTGTTTGACTTTCTACATTGACCAGTTTATGGTCAATGCGAATTTCGTTTGAACTTCGCAACGTGATTATAATCACGATGGTTATAGTCCCTTGTGACTATGCCTAATGATTACCACGTTGTCTAGGGTCGTAAGTGTAAGCGATCTAATAAATCGCTTATACCTTCGAACCCGACCCATTTGGTCGATCATTAGGATCCGAACAAATACATTAGGTGACCATAGTATATAGGGAATAACCTTCCGAGGTTATACCTTATGGTCGCTTCTTTTAAGTAGTTGTATGATAAGTAGTTTATATGCCTTAGGTAAATTACCAAAATACCCCTTTGATGCCAAAATTCATTTTAAACATATGTAACATAACTTTTGACATCTAAACTGATTTGAAAACAATATTAGACATGTTAAGGCATATTTTACTTGTCATAGGACTAGTTAGGCATTCCGAACGCGTTTTACGCGAACGACGCGTTAAAGTAGCATAAGCTACCTAAACGGGTCGTAATGGGTCACAAACACTTAGGTTAAGTTTCGTTTTAGTATGTGGGCTTTGTTAAACCATATTACATGAGTCTCCATACTCGTTTGGTTTACGAACCCTCATTCTATCCGATCCTCCGATAAAGGTCTGGTTTATTAACATAGTTACCTATATTAGGTGCCGTTTGATTCCGTGATCTCTAGCATTGCTTGGTGGTTATCTTAGGACTTCTGAGCAATCTCAAGTGAGTACATAGACCCCTCTTTTACTGTTTTCCAAACTGTTTTGGGGTGAAACACATGTGCCTACTTGTTACTTTCATGCTTTCCATGCTTTCACATCATATACCTGCTATGTTCGTTAGTACATTATAGTACATGATTTCATTACATTTCATGCTATGTATGCCCATTGTGTGCGTACTTAGTACATCGTTTTACATTACATGCTATGTATGCCCATTGTGTGCGTACTTAGTACATCGTTTTACATTACATGCTATGTATGCCCATTGTGTGCGTACTTAGTACATCGTTTTACATTACAAGCTATGTATGCCCATTGTGTGCGTACTTAGTACATAGTTTTACATTACATGCTATGTATGCCCATTGTGTGCGTACTTAGTACATCGTTCTACATTACATTTCATGCTATGTATGTCCATTGTGTGCATACTTAGTACATTGTTTTACATTGCATTTCTGTTGCATATGCTCATCCAGCATATGAACACATTATACTATATTTTGAACCGTGGTAACTATTTGACTAGGTGAACCGTCGTAACCCTTTGATTATATGAACCATTGTATCTGTTGACATGATTTACATTTGACAATAGACATTTGACTATACATAAACATTTCTACAATCGTTAAACATTACATCTTGGTGGTTTGGTTGGAGTAAGTGATTTAAGTAACGAGGCGTGTGTAATACGATACAAGCATGGTGGATACGCCGCTGGTACTTCCTATATATAAGTGTTTGTATGGTATCACATATTGTAGCGTTATTTGAATCATTTCAATTTGAGACATATAACATTGTAAACAAATAACATATTTTTCACAAGACATTGATTTACAAACAACTTATCTTATACAAACTCATTTTACATGGTTATTCATTTAACCATACATTATTCTCTTATTTGTACATATCATCTGATCTTATCGTTTTTCAAATGATTTACAAGACCAAGCAAATTACAAGGTTCATGACTAAACATTTTCTCAAACATAAGTCATGAATTCTGTTTTCACAAAACCTATGTATCTCACAGGCATTTTTATGCTGACGTACCTATTTTCACATGTGTTTTCAGGAGATGATGCATAGGACTTATCAAGACATACTTAGGCGGACCTGTGCCTTAGTGACTTAAAACGAGACAAGAACTAGTTAATTTTTGTTATATACTCTTTGTTTCTTGTTTAAAACAATGTAACTCTCTTGTTTGATTAATAAAACGAAACTTTAATTGCCATGGATTTGAAACAATTAATTCTGTTACAACACTCCCCAACGTTTCCGCCACGTTTTGTATGTTCTACGTGGTCGGGGTGTGACAGAAAAGTTGGTATCAGAGCCAATGGTTATAGGGAATTAGGTTATTAGTAATGCTTTGACCTAGTCTATAACCTTCTTAGGACCCTAACGCGAGTTTACTTGCGTTTAGTCATAAAACAATACTGTCACCTATCCTTAGGTGACGACCACAACAAGAACATAAATTTCAAAACCGCTTTGAAAACTAATCATCTGTTCTAGGATGATTGATTACTAGGTTTTGAACCCTCTATTGTAAGGTTTTGAACCCCTTTGAGTTTTCAAAATCTCGTCTAGGTTTTGGGTTTTAAATAATGTGAACACGTGCAAACTGGAAGGGTGAATGCCTGTATTCTAGGTTTTCTGTCTAGGCAAGCACTTCGTATATATCTCATCAGACGCGAGACCAGTTGTGCTTACCTGGGAATTCTTGGGATGAGTGTTCACTTATAGGCGAGCATGTCTTCGCGATACATTATTTTTGACCTATTTACTTTGATTAATCACCGGGGTCGTTTGTTGCTTTGTAGTAACAAACAAATGACCACTATCCTTGCTTTCATCAGATTTGTTTCGTCTCATTCTTTTCGTCTAATTCTCTCACTCGTTTCCTTTCATGTTTCCTCTTTTAGAATGCCTCCTCGACGCGAAAACCAGATAGCGACTGCCGAGCTGGCAGAAATCATTGCGCAGCAAATGGCTGCTCAATTCCCAAACCTCTTTGCTCAATGGAACCAAGCCAACAACAACAACAATGGTCCATGCAATTTCAAGAGTTTTAACTCGGCTAAACCATTCAAGTTTAGTGGTTCTGAGGGAGCGACTGGGCTTTTTCAATGGTTCGAGAGCATTGAGAATACTTTCCGCTACGTGCAGTGTCCTGACAATCGCAAGGTCGAGTTTTCTTCGAGTGTGTTTCAGAAGAGGGCCCTTACTTGGTGGAACGGGGTTATGAGAGACCGTGGTGCAGAAGTTGCTCTAGCACAGACATGGGCTGAACTTAGAGCTCTTATGATGAGGGAGTTTTGTCCTCGTCATGAACTGCGAGCATTGGAAAGAGAGTTTGATGGTTTGAAGCAAAAAAGCGGCGAGCATCGAGCCTACACGGACCGTTATGAGGAGTTAAGTCTGTTATGCCCAAACATGGTCACGCCGTTAGATAAGGCAACCGAAAAGTACATTGATGGCCTCCTTGACTCAATACAAGACATTGTGACTGGTAGCAACCCTACTACAGTTAGGCAGACCATTGAGCTAGCTGCAACCTTGACTGAATCTCAGATCAGGAAACGTAAGCTTTTCCGAAAGGGTGACAAGAAACCGGTCGAAGAATCGAACCCAATCGGGGAATCAAAGACCATGGATGAACAGACTGGATCCTCTAAGAAGTCAAAGAAGCGAAAGGCTTCTCAGAACTACGCCGTGGTCGCTCACAATGATCAAGCCGTCCCCAACCAACCAGCTCAGCCCCCTGCCAGGAAACCCTACAACGGAACTGCACCCTTGTGCAACCAATGTGGCCTACATCATCATGCTGGTGTGAAGTGCCGCACATGCCAAGTTTGCGGACTTATAGGTCATACAGCGAGGGTTTGCCCAACAGCAGCTGCACCAAATCAAGTTAACAACAATCCCGCTCAAGCTCGTTTTCCACCGGGGTCTTGCTACAACTGTGGCGAGATGGGCCATTTTTGTAGGAATTTCCCAAGGCTTGCTAATGCAAATCCAGCGCAGGGATGAGCATCTGACCAACCAGAAGACAACATCGTTTAGAAATAATCACGTCTTATGTATTATTTTCTTTTGTTGTCAAGGTCCATGAAACAGTTGTTATCATTGTTTATAAATAAGTCTTTTATTGCAATGTAATTATGTGGTTGTATGTATAAACAAACATATCTCTTACAATACCGACAATCAAGGAACTGTATTCCTTGAAGAACAGACTACCCCCAAATTTCTTCCATTGTATGATCTCTTGCGTTTTCCACGAAAATCCTAAGTACCCGTTTCTTCCAAGAGAAACGAAGTACGAGGTTCCAAGTTAATAGCAATCAATAACAAGATAATAACAATTAAACAATTATGTGATTTTGTGCTTATGTGTTCCCTTTTTTGTGTCATGTGATCCAAATTATCTTATCCAAATCCTCGTAGAATCTTACATATCCTTGTACAAGAGATTCATAGTAGGATACCCAAAGGTACTACCTAAAATCCTTAATGGACTTCTACGCTGTAGTTAAGTCCCTTGGATTATAAAGTACTGCTTCATAATTAGACCCCTGGGGTGGTCTAGTTAAATTGGATGATATAGCTGAAAGGACTCCTTGGTGGCCTAATTAAGAAGATCCTCTGTTGATCTAATTAAAAGGACCCTATGGTAGTCTAGTCATCGTCATCACAAGTTTGATATCCTTCCCCACAACATTACAAAACGAACTGTGCGGACTGTGCAAGGAATTACGTAATTATGGATGCATACATAATTATGGAATTTAGTGCACAGAAATCACAGCAAGTTCTATCATGTATCTAAGTTAACCCAATTCATTTCCAATTCTGATGAAGCATCCGTTGGGGAAAGTGAACTAGCTATTCATTTTTCACTTCTGAGGAATATCCGTTGAGGAAATGAATATCCGTTTATCCTTCATTTCCAACTCTGAGGAAGCAACCGTTGAAAATGACTCCGTTAGTTCATTTTCGTTTCTGAAGATTATCCGTTGAGGAAATGAATATCCGTTTATCCTTCATTTCCAACTCTGAGGAAGCAACCGTTGAAAATGACTCCGTTAGTTCATTTTCGTTTCTGAAGATTATCCGTTGAGGAAATGAATATCCGTTGTTAAATCTTCCATTTCCATACCTGAGGAAGCAACCGTTGAAAATGACTCCGTTAGTTCATTTTCGTTTCTGAAGATTATCCGTTGAGGAAATGAATATCCGTTGATTATTCCTTCATTCCCGTTTCTGACGAAGGACCCGTTGAGGAAGAATGAATCATCCATTCGTTTTCACTTCTGAAGAATATCCGTTGAGGGTAATGTATATCCGTTTAGTTAAAAAATCCTTTATTTTCCATTTCCGAAGAACCCGTTGAAGAAAATGACTCCGTTCGTTCATTTTCGCTTCTGAAAAATATCCGTTGAGGAAAATAACAAAATTATCCTTTACATATCTTTGATGGCTATTTAACACAAAGTCACAGACAGACTTCTACGAATAAATTTCGGGACGAAATTTCCTTAAGTAGGGGAGACTGTGACACCTGTGTCACTGCGACCATCAAACAAATACCAAACCAATGAAATATTGTATTTCATACTTTGGACTTGTATAAATATGTGTATCTTTTGCACATATCAACTCCTGTTCGATTTCAAGCTCTAAAATCGCTTTCTGGAAGGTTATACGCGCGTTGATGCGTAAATATAACCAGTTTAATGCAACAAACACTCTGGAATAGTAACATATACTTAACATACCTTAAATAACCTTTACATAACTTAGAAATAAGTTTTGAAGGCTTTGGTATGGCAAAAACAAGTTAATTCGCTTACCGGGACTAAACTTGACAAACTATGAAAGTATGCCAATTTGAACTGTAACAGACATTCTGGAACATGACCATAAGTTAAACACACCTTAAATATCCTTTATATATCTTAGAAATAGGCTTTGAGGGGTTCGGTGTGCTAAAATAAACTTTTGGGTCATTCAGGGACTAAAAGTGTCAAAAAGTGCATAAGTTTGCACTTTCGCGCATAACTTACGTTCTGAATACATCCGGACATCCAAAAATTTATGTAAGCACTAAAATATTTTATTTTAGTGTTTGGCATAAGAAAAATCCATTCGTCACGCAATTTGGATCGTTTTTCGCGCTTATGCGCATTCCGTCGTAATTAACCGAACAACGCAACCGTACGGCTAAACGAACAGTCATCCGAGATATTTTTGAACACATTTTAAGTTCCCTATACTTTAACTTCATTTTAGAGCTTTGAAATGGGGTTAACGGGGCTTAAACGTGTCAAAAAAAAAGCATCGAAAGCCAAGTTTTGAGGTTGCAGGGACTGAAACTGTAAATCTGCCAAACTAGGTCCTTAAGTAGGGGCCAGATGCAGCAAAACGTTTTTTTTTTTCAGCTTTTAACAGCCCTTAACACTCTCCAAAGGCCAAGTGCCAAGTGTCAAACTCTTATGGTGGATGGCAAATGAGTTACCACAACTTTCCAACAAGTGTACGGCTTAGATCGTGCCCCCTTTTCCAAGAAATGATCCTAACGGTGAACAGAAAACTATAAATACCCACCTCCACCCTTCACTTTTCCTCACAAGAATCTGATCTTATGTGCTCTAAGTTGAAACCTTTGTTTCATACCTGAGCTATTTTGATCTAGATTAGCATTCAGGGACCCTTTGTAAGTGTTCCTTCGTTCTTTTATTGCTTTTCGAGTCCGAAAGTCAAACTTTGTTTGACTTTCTGCATTGACCAGTTTATGGTCAATGCGAAGTTCGTTTGAACTTCGCAACGTGATTATAATCACGATGGTTATAGTCCCTTGTGACTATGCCTAATGATTACCACGTTGTCTAGGGTCGTAAGGGTAAGCGATCTAATAAATCGCTTATACCTTCGAACCCGACCCATTTGGTCGATCATTAGGATCCGAACAAATACATTAGGTGACCATAGTATATAGGGAATAACCTTCCGAGGTTATACCTTATGGTCGCTTCGTTTAAGTAGTTGTATGATAAGTAGTTTATATGCCTTAGGTAAATTACCAAAATACCCCTTTGATGCCAAAATTCATTTTAAACATATGTAACATAACTTTTGACATCTAAACTGATTTGACAACAATATTAGACATGTTAAGGCATATTTTACTTGTCATAGGACTAGTTAGGCGTTCCGAACGCGTTTTACGCGAACGACGCGTTAAAGTAGCATAAGCTACCTAAACGGGTCGTAATGGGTCACAAACACTTAGGTTAAGTTTCGTTTTAGTATGTGGGCTTTGTTAAACCATATTACATGAGTCTCCATACTCGTTTGGTTTACGAACCCTCATTCTATCCGATCCTCCGATAAAGGTCCGGTTTATTAACATAGTTACCTATATTAGGTGCCGTTTGATTCCGTGATCTCTAGCATTGCTTGGTGGTTATCTTAGGACTTCTGAGCAATCTCAAGTGAGTACATAGACCCCTCTTTTACTGTTTTCCAAACTGTTTTGGGGTGAAACACATGTGCCTACTTGTTACTTTCATGCTTTCCATGCTTTCACATCATATACCTGCTATGTTCGTTAGTACATTATAGTACATGATTTCATTACATTTCATGCTATGTATGCCCATTGTGTGCGTACTTAGTACATCGTTTTACATTACATGCTATGTATGCCCATTGTGTGCGTACTTAGTACATCGTTTTACATTACATGCTATGTATGCCCATTGTGTGCGTACTTAGTACATCGTTTTACATTACAAGCTATGTATGCCCATTGTGTGCGTACTTAGTACATAGTTTTACATTACATGCTATGTATGCCCATTGTGTGCGTACTTAGTACATCGTTCTACATTACATTTCATGCTATGTATGTCCATTGTGTGCATACTTAGTACATTGTTTTACATTGCATTTCTGTTGCATATGCTCATCCAGCATATGAACACATTATACTACATTTTGAACCGTGGTAACTATTTGACTAGGTGAACCGTCGTAACCCTTTGATTATATGAACCATTGTATCTGTTGACATGATTTACATTTGACAATAGACATTTGACTATACATAAACATTTCTACAATCGTTAAACATTACATCTTGGTGGTTTGGTTGGAGTAAGTGATTTAAGTAACGAGGCGTGTGTAATACGATACAAGCATGGTGGATACGCCGCTGGTACTTCCTATATATAAGTGTTTGTATGGTATCACATATTGTAGCGTTATTTGAATCATTTCAATTTGAGACATATAACATTGTAAACAAATAACATATTTTTCACAAGACATTGATTTACAAACAACTTATCTTATACAAACTCATTTTACATGGTTATTCATTTAACCATACATTATTCTCTTATTTGTACATATCATCTAATCTTATCGTTTTTCAAATGATTTACAAGACAAAGCAAATTACAAGGTTCATGACTAAACATTTTCTCAAACATAAGTCATGAATTCTGTTTTCACAAAACCTATGTATCTCACAGGCATTTTTATGCTGACGTACCTATTTTCACATGTGTTTTCAGGAGATGATGCATAGGACTTATCAAGACATACTTAGGCGGACCTGTGCCTTAGTGACTTAAAACGAGACAAGAACTAGTTAATTTTTGTTATATACTCTTTGTTTCTTGTTTAAAACAATGTAAGTCTCTTGTTTGATTAATAAAGCGAAACTTTAATTGCCATGGATTTGAAACAATTAATTCTGTTACAACACTCCCCGACGTTTCCGCCACGTTTTGTATGTTCGACGTGGTCGGGGTGTGACAGAAAAGTTGGTATCAGAGCCAATGGTTATAGGGAATTAGGTTATTAGTAATGCTTTGACCTAGTCTATAACCTTCTTAGGACCCTAACGCGAGTTTACTTGCGTTTAGTCATAAAACAATACTGTCACCTATCCTTAGGTGACGACCACAACAAGAACATAAATTTCAAAACTGCTTTGAAAACTAATCATCTGTTCTAGGATGATTGATTACTAGGTTTTGAACCCTCTATTGTAAGGTTTTGAACCCCTTTGAGTTTTCAAAATCTCGTCTAGGTTTTGGGTTTTAAATAATGTGAACACGTGCAAACTGGAAGGGTGAATGCCTGTATTCTGGGTTTTCTGTCTAGGCAAGCACTTCGTATATATCTCATCAGACGCGAGACCAGTTGTGCTTACCTGGGAATTCTTGGGATGAGTGTTCACTTATAGGCGAGCATGTCTTCGCGATACATTATTTTTGACCTATTTACTTTGATTAATCACCGGGGTCGTTTATTGCTTTGTAGTAACAAATAAATTACCACTATCCTTGCTTTCATCAGATTTATTTCGTCTCATTCTTTTCGTCTAATTCTCTCACTCGTTTCCTTTCATGTTTCCTCTTTTAGAATGCCTCCTCGACGCGAAAACCAGATAGCGACTGCCGAGCTGGCAGAAATCATTGCGCAGCAAATGGCTGCTCAATTCCCAAACCTCTTTGCTCAATGGAACCAAGCCAACAACAACAACAATGGTCCATGCAATTTCAAGAGTTTTAACTCGGCTAAACCACTCAAGTTTAGTGGTTCTGAGGGAGCGACTGGGCTTCTTCAATGGTACGAAGCTATAGTCGGCACCAGTATCAAATAAAACGGCTAACCCAAGCATATTCTTAAATTCTAATGATACGAAGCTGTAGTCGGCACCAGTATCAAATAAAACGGATGCATAGCATTGGTTTACAGGGAACGTACCAGTAACGACATTGGGGTCCTGGCGCGCTTCCCTCGCTTCGATATGGAACACTCTTCCACGGGCTTGGTTCAACTCTGGGCAGTTCCTCTTAAAGTGCCCGATATCACCACAGTTAAAGCATCCAGGTCTTTGCCCGTTTCCACCTCCATTTCCAGCTTGGTTATTCCTTTGGTTATGATTCACAGCGCCTGCTTGATTCGCATTGTTGCCTCGATTCCCAATACCTCCATTGTTTCCTTGTGGGCGATTTCCAATTCCACCCCGATTATTGTTTCTGTTTCCAAATCCTCCTTGGCCTCCCTGACCAACAGTGGCCCAACAGGAATCCTTCAAGTGGCCAGGTTTCCCACACGCTTCACATACCTTCAAACCACATCAGCCAGAATGGTGACGCTGGCAGGTGTTGCACTTGGGCTGGGTGCCCATATATCCCTTTCCTTTCTTTCCACCACCAGCTGTAACCTGAGCTGGCGCGTTTGGCTCTCCTTTCTTAACAACACCACTAATGCCTTGTTTAAAGTTCGAGAACTTTCGTTTGTTACCTCCGGATGACTCGACGTGAGTCTCTTTCTTCTTTATCTCGACCTCACCAAACTTGTTCAGGCGGATAGCCTCCTCAGTGAGAGCTACGCTCAAATCGATTGCCTAAGTAATTGTTGCAGGCTTGGAGGAGGTCACCATGCTTATGATTTGAGGAGCTAATCCCCAAATGAAGTGTTCAATCCGCTTGAATTCTGGAGTGACCATATAGGGTACCACATGCGACAGGTCGTGAAACCTCTGAACATATTCCGCGATCTTCGGACCTTCCATCTTCAAATGCCAGAACTCAGTTTCCAATCTTTGGATTTCAGCGCGAGAACAATACTTTTTGCGCATTAGTTCCTTTAGTTCGGTCCATGTTAGTGCGCAGCAGCTTCACCCAGTGTCTGTACTTGCAAATTCCACCAAGATAGGGCTCCATCCAGAAATAGCCCAGAAATGTAGGTGACTTGCTGGTTTGGTGCACACTTGCTCATGCGGAGAACAGATTCAGTCTTCTCGGCCCAACGTACAAAAGCGACAGCACCTCTGGTGCCATCAAAGTTGACAGGCTTGCAGTCTAGAAACTGCTTGTAGGTGCACCCTGCACATACGTTACAACATATGTGTTGGGATTGAACCCTATCAGAGGAACAGATAATTAAAGCCAAAACTGGATCAGAGCAGTGGATCCAGAATAAGCAGACGATTACAGTTGGTTCATGCAAACCTCTCCCCTTGAAAGTGGTTTCATATCTGCTGACCTCCTATCTGCTGATCTTACTAAGTGCTGACCTATAACTGCTGCCTTGCATCTACTGCCAAATGTCAAAGACTGATGGAAGAACAAAGCTCTGCTAAGTCAATCTACTGCCTTGAGTCAAGTACTGATGATCCGGACTAGCACTGCTGGGTTCACAGTAGTGGAAGGATGCAGCAGCTGTTTAAGTGTCTTTTGTGTAATGATTTGTAATAGCAGTAGTTAGTACAGCAGTGTTTGTATTGATCAGAGGTTAGAGTTTGTTAGGAGGTTAGATGTCACTTTCATGGTGACGTCAGCTAAGATGCTCAGTGGTTTGCAAGTGCCTATAAATAGTTCAGTACTTTGTACTGTTCTATTAGCTCTTTCACCACATCGTCTTCTTTGCACGAACAAACTACTGAGCTCTGGCTGAGGGGGAGTTTGCATTCATTCATCAATCATTGTAATCATTGTTGAAACAAATTCAATCTTTCGATTCATTGTGTAAAGATGTTTGATTAAAGTATTACTCTCGTTTGATTGTATGCAAAGTTTGTTTTCATCTTAATTCTGCTGCACAACTCTTTCATTTTCATCTTAATTTCAAAAAAAAATACAATCAAAAAGAAACTCAGATCCAACAATTGGTATCAGAGCTTGGACAGTCAAATTTGATTTAACAATCATTTTGACGTAAATAGTTCAGCTCATAACAGTTGATACTGATCGTTTGTTCGTCCGTTGAAAAACAGAGCAAGGATTAATCACCATTAAAGTTGATTTCTCAATGTCTGTAAAACAACAAGAATGACGTCACAATCTCAGGATGATAAAAACAACATCGGCTCACTTTTTAAGCCACCTATGCTAAAAAGAAATGAGTACAACATCTGGCAGAGGAGGATGGGTCACACCCTCGCTCAACAAAGCACAGGTTGTTGGAAATCTGTCATTTATGGTCCCCATGTTCCTTCAGTGCCAAGTGCTGAAGATGCTAAAAAGTTCGTTCCAAAACCAGTTGAAAATTATACCGAAACCGACTTTCAAAAGATCGAACTAGATGCTAAAGCGTTTAGCATCGTAGCATCAGCGCTGCCCAATGAGATATATGCTGGACTGTTACACTGTAACAGTGCCAAAGAGTTATGGGACGCACTTAAGGAACAGTTTGGGGGAACTGAGGAAGTCATAGAAAACAATAGGGAAATCCTGAACCAACAGTATGAAACATTTTGCTACGTTAAAGGTGAATCACTAACGCAACAATTTGAGCGTTTCAGTTGTCTCATCAGTGAACTGAGGCTTGTTAACACCACTTTTACAAACTCAACTCAAAATAGCAGGTTCCTCAGGTCACTGCCAGAAAAATGGGACACCATAGCTTTTGTCACCCGAAACTCACCTGAATTCAAGGATCTGACCTTGACCCAACTCCATGGTCGACTCCTGACCTATGAAAGGGAGTTGAACCAGAAAAGGAGGTTACAAGAGTCAGGAAAAGTTACCGATGATTACATTTTCGGTAATACTGCTCTTCTGGGTCAAGAAGAATCTGGGAGCAGTGGTAAGGATCAGGGTTATGATCACTTCATTGACATAACTGCTGGTGCAAATTTTAACAACCCTGATCCTCACTCTGCTAGTTATGCATTCACTGCAAACGAAAACCAGATGTCAGACAATTTAAGTTTTGAACTAAATGATTTGCAACATTTTGATCCCACTGATTTAGAGGAAATGGACATCCTGCACCAACTGGCTTTGCTAAGTGTTAGAACTAGCAAGTTCTACAAAAGAACAGGGCGAAAATTCCCAGGTTTGCATGGGAATCTAAGGGTTGGGTTGGATAAATCAAAAATCAAGTGCTACAAGTGTAATAGGTTGGGACATTTCGCTAGGGAATGTAGGAGTCAAACTACTGGTCCCATAATTACTCATCCTAGCTCAAATCCTAGACCTCAAAACCAAAACACTGTGCACTATGCCCAATATGCCCCAGCAGCTCAAGTGAACACTGCTCACTATGCTGCTGCCCCTGTGCCAGTACATTATGTCCAAACTACTGTTCCCCAAATCTAATATGTTCAAACCCCTGCTCCACAGGTACAAGTGCAACCTGTTGCACCTCAAACCACTGCTCCAGCAGCAGCACAACCAGATCAACAAAGTTTTTTCACTCAAGGGTTTGTTGACTGGAGCAGTATGCCTGATGATCTTAGTGATGAAAATTTTGCACTCTATGCTTCTAATGATTCTTCACATGATGAGTTTTGTTTGATGGCATTAGAGTCAATACAGGAGGGGGTTGAAACTGAGGAGGAACAGCAGTGCTTTGAAACAGTGGAAGAGGTGACTGAAGCAGTGGTTACTGCTGTGGCTGGTGAACTACTGTTGGGAGAAAGTTCAGGTACCCTGATTGAACCAATGACAGATCCATGGTCCGTAGAGGACAAAGAAGAAGAGAAAGAAGAAAAGGCTGGTGAAAAGAAGGTGAAAGCTGATGATGAAGAAGATCATCAATGTGATTGTGCAATGATGGCAGCTGCCAAGGTATCTCCTCAAGTTCTTGAAAAACTGTGTTCTGACAATTGCATAATTGCTTTTGCTAACATTAAAGAGGTGAATGAAAACCTTCGGGATAAAATCTTGTCTGATGAGGTCAAATTTGAAAGGTCTTTAAAAGAACTTAAAAACAAATTGACTGAAAAAGAAAAAGAGAACAGCTGTCTAAAAGAAGAGCAAAGTATAACCAAAACCCAACTTCAAACTATGGTAGAAAAATACCAAGTTTGCAAAAAGGAGTTGGAGTCCGCCCAGATTACTTGTGAAAGATGGGTGGAATCCTGCAAAGGATATGAGGTTATGCTTGAAAAACAGAGAAAAAGCAATGTGAAATTTGGGGTTGGCTATAGAAAACATGATGATGAAAACACTGCTTTTGAAAAATCTGTTCAAACCACTGATGTAACCAATGAGTTCATCCCCACAAACAAGAATGGCCAAGAAGTGAAAATCACTGACAAACTTGGTAACAAAATCACACTTGACAGACCAATGGAATCCTCTACTTTTGAGGAGCTTGAAGAATACCAGTTTAAACCAAAATGGTCTGATGAGTGTGACATTCTTGAAAATTTCAAGCCAATGGACTTTACATTAACTGATGGTGTCAAGGCTCCAAAAGCTAAAGTCATACCTCTCAAGGACATCCCAGCAGTGGTTAAAACCTCTGCTGCAAAGGAGTCTGAAAAGAGAAAGAAGAAAGAAAAAATTGATAACTTGTTTTGTGAATTCTGTGAGAAAAGGAATCATCTAACAAAAGATTGTTTCCACTTAAAAGCTTATGATTTAAACAGAACAAGTGTCATTGTTTCAGCTGAAGGTTGCATTGTCTGTGGTAAAACAAACCACAAAACTCAAGCATGTGTGTATCTCAAAAACTTTGATGTGAAAAAGAATGAGTACATTGCTAAAACATCCTTGAGTCCATCATCATCATCAACATCTGTCAAATTCACCAAGAAACAACCACTGTTTGTGACAGTTCAAACAGCTGAACCAAACATCTGTCAAAAGAGATGTTCAGGTTACTGATGCACCCCCTGCCAATCAGTTCAGAAAAGGCAGAGAAAAACAGTCTTACCAAAGGATTCCTCACGTTTATGAGGCCTACAAAAGGCCCTCTAAACCCAAAGTGAACAAGCATCCTTTTGGTTACCAGCAGATGATTGGTCAGGACCCACAACAGTGGTTAGAGAAACACTGTCCTAAAACAGTTCAAACTCCTGACCTAACCACTGTTCATCATTCTGCATCCATCCCAGACACTGTTGAGACCCCATCCAAAGCCTTGTTGGCTTTGGAGACCTTAATGAACTAATCCTTTTACTTCATGTGCAGGGAACTTCTGCATGCTTTGATAGTCTTTGGTATGTAGATAGTGGAGGCCCCAGGCACATGACAGGATGTAAAGCCCTCCTCAAAGACTTTAAAATCCATGGAGGGGGTGATATATCCTTTGGGAATAATAGTAAAGGAAAAGTTCTGGGGTCTGGTACAGTGCAGTCTGGAAAAGTAAAATTTGAAAATGTCAATCTAATAGACAATCTAAAATTCAACCTTCTGAGTGTGTCCCAAATGAGTGACAAGGGATTTGGGTCATTCTTCACAAAAGATATTTTTAGGATTGTTGGACCAGAAATGGTCAAAAAGATTGAAGCAATAATCAAAACTGGTCAAACTAAACTTGTTGCTCAAAGAAGTGGCAATGTTTATGTTGTTGACATGTCAAAAGAGTGTCCCAGAGCTGATGCCTGTCTGTTCTCAGCTGCCTCTAACAAAGAGACAGAACTTTGGCACAGAAGGCTGGGGCACACAAATCTTAAGACAATCACAGAAATTTCAAAAAAAGGTTTGGTGAGAGGCCTGCCACAAAAATTGTTTTCATGTCCTGAACATTGCATTTCCTGTTTAAAAGGAAAACAGCATAAAAGTTCTTACAAGTCCATTGAAGAGTCCAAAACAACCCAGTGTTTGCAAATGCTACACATGGATTTGTTTGGCCCAGTTCAAGTCATGAGCCTCAAAAAGAAAAAATATTGTTTGGTTATTGTTGATGACTTTTCTAGGTTCACATGGACTTTCTTTTTGCACTTAAAAGATGAAACTGCAGGCATTTTGCAAGACTTTGTAATACAGGTTGAAAAGCAATTTGACCTTCCAGTGAAAAGCTTCAGGAGTGACAATGGCACAGAATTCAAAAATAGGGAGTTGGATGCCTTCTGTGTGAAGAAAGGGATTGTAAGGCAGTACAACATCCCTAGAACACCAGAACAGAATGGGGTAGTGGAAAGGAAGAACAGAACTCTGATTGAGGCTGCCAGAACCATGCTTGCAGATTCAGGTTTGCCATTAACTTTCTGGGCAGAGGCAGTAAACACTGCTTGCTATGTTCAGAACAGAGTTTTAATAAACCCCAGGCACAAAAAGACTGCCTATGAAATTCTGTACAAAATTAAACCACTGATCTCATATTTCAAAGTGTTTGGCTGCCCATGCTTTATTTTGAACTTAAAAGATTCCATTTCAAAATTCGCAGCCAAAATTGATTGTGGTTATCATCTGGGATACTCAACCACTGCCAAGGCCTACAAAGTGTTCAATACACGGACCAAGGCAGTGGAGGAGACTTTGAATGTTAAGTTCAATGAACTCTCATCAATGAAAATCCCAGCAAACCCTGCAGATCTGTTTGATCTTGAAAAATTTACTTTTGAAAATACTACTGTCAAGATTAACAGTGCAGGTCCATCAGAGGATACAACACCAGACTATGGGTATGAAATCATCATCCCTCAAAGGTCTGCCACAAAGGGAAAAGCACCAGCTGTTCAAAATAGTTGTCAAAGCTCAACCACTGCTACCTCAACAGTTGTTGACCAAAGTAGCCCATCAACCACTGCTTCCACATCCTCAAACACTGCTGACAAAAGTCCTCAAACAGTGGATAAAAGTCAGCAGTTGTCCACTTCATTACCTCCTATTCCACCACCTTTTGAAGCCACTGCTGGATCATCAAAGTCCCCAGCAGTGGTTAGCTCAGATGATACACATTTGCAGCCTTCACCAACCAATGCCATCATACCATACCAAGGAGATTTAATCTTCTTGAGATCTCATCCACCTGATCAAATCATTGGCAACATAAATGAAGGGGTGCTCACAAGAAGTCAAACCCAAAACATTTGTCTTTTTGCTGGTTTTCTATCACTCCATCAGCCAGTCAAGTACCAAGAGGCACTGAAAGACAACAGCTGGGTAGAAGCCATGCAAGAGGAGCTCCAACAGTTTAAAAGACAACAAGTATGGGAGCTTGTACCACTTCCAGAAGAGGTTAGTCCCATTGGCACAAAGTGGGTCTTCAAGAACAAAACTGATGAAAGGGGTATTGTTGTCAAGAATAAAGCCAGGCTTGTGGTTCAAGGTTACAGACAGGAAGAGGGGATTGATTATGATGAAACATTTGCCCCTGTTGCAAGATTGGAAGCCATTAGACTGTTCCTGGCCTTTGCTGTCAACCACAATATGAAGGTGTTTCAAATGGATATCAAAAGTGCTTTCCTCTATGGTACAATTCAAGAAGAGGTATATGTTTGTCAACCTCCAGGTTTTGAGGATCCATTTTATCCAGATCATGTCTACAGGCTAAACAAAGCCTTGTATGGCTTGAAACAAGCACCAAGGGCCTGGTATGAAACTCTTTCCAACTTCCTACTCTCAAATGGTTTCAAAAGAGGTACCATTGATAAGACATTGTTTTTAAAATGGAGAGGGAAGGATTTAATGATTGTCCAGATTTATGTGGATGACATTATTTTTGGAAGCACATGTAACTCAATGTGTGAAGAGTTTAGAGAACTCATGACAGCAGAGTTTGAAATGAGTGCAATGGGTGAGCTGCAATGCTTTCTTCGTCTCCAAGTACAGCAATTACAAAATGGAACTTTCATTCATCAAAGCAAATATGCTAAAGAACTTTTAACCAAATTTGATATGAATGATTGTAAACCATGCAGCACACCCATGGCAACAAATAAGCTGGTCATGTCTGATGAAAAGGATGATCTGATTGACCAAACACTTTATAGAAGCATGATTGGGTCTTTATTGTACCTAACTGCATCTAGACCAGACATCATGTTTGCAACATGTGTCTGTGCAAGAAGTCAATCAGCTCCCAGAAAATCAAATCTCATTGCTGTAAAAGGGATCTTCAGATACATAAAAGGTGCTCCCACACTTGGTATCTGGTATCCAGCTAATGGGAACATCAAGCTTTCAGGTTTCTCAGACAGTGACTTTGCTGGATGTCACACCACAAGGAAGTCCACATCAGGAGGGTGCCAGTTTCTAGGTGATTGCTTAGTCTCATGGCAAAGCAAAAAGCAAGCAGCTGTTTCAACATCCACTGCTGAAGCTGAATACATTGCTGCTGCAAGCTGTGCAGCCCAACTCCTGTGGCTTCAAAATCAGTTACTGGATTTTGGTATCACTGCCTTGAAGACACCACTCATGTTGGACAGTCAGGCAGTAGAAAATATCATCAAAAATCCAGTTTCCCATTCAACCACCAAACACATCGACATCAGACATCACTTTGTGAGGGATTGCTATGAAAAAGGTTTGATTTCTCTGCATCATGTCCCAACTAAAGACCAGCTGGCTGATGTGCTCACAAAAGCACTTGATACAGCCACTTTTGAAAGCTTGGTCTCTAGAATTGGGATGCTGAACATGGAATAACAAGCAACATCTTGTTTTTCTATGAATAAACGCAACAAAATGTTTTCAGAAAATCAAAACTCCATCCTTAAAAATAGCTAAAAATGAACTTTTTCATTAAATCCTTAAAAGTCTGCCATTAACCACTGATTGTTCAAAAGTCTGCTCTACTTCAAAAGTTTGTCCACTGCTGAAAGTCAACCCCTGCTCTCTCATTCCTTTGATAAACTCTGTTGTTCAAAAGCAGTGTCTTATCCACTGATATGCTATCCACTGATAGTGAAAATCATCCACTGCTTTCATACCACTGCCTTCATCAGTCCCTATCACACAAGTATTGTCCTTCACTTTCAACAGGGGTTGTCACGTGGGCAGTACATATTGGTCAGACCTTTTGTAACGGCTGCCACCTCAGCATTCACTTTCTTCCCTTTAAAATCCCCCATTCACCACCAAAACAGGGTTTTACTGTCGAATTGAATTCTTAAAAATTCTCTTCTCAAAGCAGTTTTTCTTCTCATCTTTCACAACTTTCTTCGATCATTCATCTTCAAAATGACAAAATCGAAGTCATCCTCAAAACCCTCATCCAAATCATCATCGAAAACAGCCTCTCAAAAGGCAATCTCCACTGACATTCCACATAAACCATCTCACAATCTCCTGGGTCTTCTCACAAAACCAGGAACCGCCAAAGTTTTCGATTCCATCATTGATCTCATGGCAAAATCAAAGTACAAAACTTTGTTCACTGCCGATGCACCAATCTATTTGGCGACCCAAAGGGAGTTCTGGAAAAATGCAACCCTTGAAAAACAAGGAGACACTGCAACCACCATAAACTCTTCGATAAAGGGTAAAGTTGTCCAAATCACGCCACAATCCATTTCAGAGGTCTTTCAACTCGGTGATCAGGAAGGTAAAATTTCTTTCACTAAAAACGAGTTACAAACTGACTTCATTGGGAGAGGGTATGAAGCCACAATGATGAAGAAAATTACCTTAGAAAAAGGTTATTTTCCATCTGCAACCAGATTTTTATTTCATACCCTCCTACTATGTGTTTCAAACAAAACCACTTCTTTCAATGAAATCCCTTTAAAGATTCAAAATCTGGGATATGCAATTCTTCAAGAAGAAAATTTTAACTATTCTCGGGAAATTTTTAAAGATTTGGTTAATAATGTTGAAACAAAATCATTCTTACTGTTTCCAAGGTTTTTAAGTTACTATTTTTCAAAGAAATTCAGTAAGGATGATTTAGCTGTAATAAACCAAGGTGATTCTACTCAAATAAACAGTTTAACAACTGAAACTTTTTCAAGAATGTTAGCACCTTGCAAAACACAAGCAGAGGTGCCTGAGCAGATTTTAGCAGTTACAACTGCTCCTCAGGTATCTGCTGCTGAGCCCACTGCTCAAGGTGATCAAAGCAGCAGCACAACTGCTTTGAAACCCACACCTACTATCTCCAAAAAACCAAAAAGAAAAACTCAAAAACCCACAAAACCCATCAAAAAGGCAACTCTGGAGGATGAGATACCAGAGCTTCTGCCAGTGACAACACAAAAGTCACAAGAAACCACTGCTGCTACTTCCTCACAGCAGTTGGTACAAATATCTCAACCCATAACCACAACTCCTCCTGCTTCTTCACAAAAAGAACAGGTTGTACAAATAGGGTCTCCACATCATGATGCTCTGGAAACACTCGTTTCTATCATCCACAGCTCAATACCCGGGGCAACTCCACTTTCTACACCATCCTTCACATCCACAATTCCCCCACCAACTAAACTACTGTTGGATGCAATTGATTTGAACCAGGCATTAACCAGTCCTTCTCAATCACCTATAAATGAGAATATGCCTCAACCACTGACTGGGTCTGCTGTATCAATCTTTGCTAACCCACCAACACAACCTGAGGAGGTTAGACCCCTTGAGTTACAAGTAACTCTTGGTGGTAATCCAAGTGAAGCAGCCACTACAATTGTTACACCCACTGGGTTACATTTGGATAGTGGTTACATTAATAAGACTTCCTTGGAGGAAATTCCTTTGATAGCACCTCTGTCAACCACCAGTGGATTTATTTATCCTACTGGCAACATCAAAAGGTTGTCAAGTGTTGAAGGAAGAAGACCCCAGTACCAAGACAAAGGGGCATCAGTGGTTAATGTTTGGAGTATACTTCCTACATCAACTACTGATAAAACCACTGCTAGTGGGAAATCAGATGATCCCATTAAATTGGGTGATGATTTAAAGTACCAGAAATTGACGGATCGCATTGAAAAACTTGATAACTCTGTTGCAGAACTCAAAGATATGCTACACCAGGTGTTACAAGTACAAAAGGTACAATCAACTGCTATTCCACCTCAAGCACCTGTTCCACAAAGGGCACCTGCTACAAATGAGCTCTGGGATTTATTTCAACCTTTTCTCCATCAACAAGCAAAACTAGCAGATCAGCAACATGATAAACATGTTCAACAGCTGAGAAATGCAATGGAGTCAAGATTCAAGAACACTCAGGCTGATCTGAAGGCTCTCAAAACTCAGATCCTGCAAACCACTGGCACTGCTCCTCCAACAGTACTTTTCATTGATCAACTCCCAGACGATAATGCCAAAAAGGGGGAGAAAATTCAGGAGTGGAAGAAGAAAGGAATAGATGATGGTCTGTACATTGAACCTGAAAAGGATGCTATGACCAGAAAAATTCCTGTGCCAGATGGTAGTAAGAAGGTTGATGCTACTCAAGAAGCACTTGATGAAGGAGTAGCAAGTGTAAAAAGAGATAGAATGGCAAAGGATGTTTCAAGGTGGAATGAGGAGAAAAGAGCTTTCATGGAGCTGTATGAGCAGGGTTGTTCTGGTTCTAAAGATTCTAAAAATCTGAAGACAAAAAGAAAACCTAAGTCCATCCCATCCAGATTTCCAAAGCCTCCAAAGCCACCATCCAAAAGCCATCAGCATAAAACCTCCACTCAAACAGCTGTTGTAACTCCTGCTGTATCAACTACTGATGGTACTTCAGTGGTTTCAACATCTGTTCCCACTTCAACACACACTACTTCAACACACACCAAAATTACTACATTACCATCACCACTGTCACCACCAAAAACGATCTCACCACCATTTCCACCTGCTGACAAAAAGCAGAAGACAACAGATGTTATAACATCTGTTGTAATGACAACAGTGGTTGAAGCACCAGTTGTTTCAACAACTGCTAGTCAGACACAAACCACTGCCACTTACTCTACTACCACTGTTCCATCTCAAACATCATCAGTCTCTCCTAAACCAAAAAGGAGAAGGCTAATTTTAAAAGATGATGACACATCTCCATCACCAACATCTTCAAAATCCCTGTCACTTGTCACTATTCCAAAACCCATACCTCTCTCTTCAGCTCAAATTTTAAAGCCATTACCTCCTGCTGGTGTCTCATTTCCTCTAGAACTCATTGCAGTTAGAGAAGAAATAAAATCCTTTTATTATGAGGATGACCCAGCCAAAAGGAGTTTGCCATCAATTGCAGAATATCCCAGGCCTAACAATATTGAAGAATACTTGAAACTCAAGGCCAAACAAGCAGAGGATACTGCAATCAAAAACAGAAAAGGGAAATCTGATAGAGAGTTTCAACAAAACTATCAGTTTTTACTTTCACAGGTCAATGCTATGGAGCGTTTTGCTAAAAATGTATGTCAGCAAATTTCAGAAAGGGCAGATGAGTCCTTGAGGAAAGACTACATTGAGAACATCATGACCTACAAGAAATACAAGGGGGAGAAACACATGTACAAGAGCTGGACCATTCCTGAGCTTGAAAAAGAAGCAGCCAGGATTCAAGATATGATCAAAAATAAGGTCAAGCAGACTCCTCCTGAAAAGTTTAAACAATTTGAAGCTGAGAAGATGTTAGAGTTAAGGAGAATGAAAGAGGAGCTGATTGCAGCTGATTATGGGTCAAAGAACTCTGTGACAAAGTGGGGAGAAGATAGAGTCAGGGCAACCTATAAAAGCTTAGAGGAACTTAGAAAGAAAGATCCTAGAGTTCCACAAAAGCCTGACTATTCCAAAGCAGAGGTCTCAAAAAGACCACCAAAGCTGCAAATCAAAAGAACCACTGCTCCAGCTGGTGCTGCCATCTACAAAAGAAGGAGCAAAAACCAGTTTAGCATGGAAACAATTCAAGATCTATTAGCTGGAGATGCCATTGTAAAAGCAGGCACAGAAGTAATGATAAAAGAAGATCTTGAATTGGAACAATCTGCAAGTGCTGCTCAGCCAGCTATGAACAGGCCAGCCTCACCAAATACTTCTGCAAATAAACATCTCCCAAGAAACCCACCAGGCTCAAAAATACAAAAGTGGGAAACTGACAAACAGACCTGCGTATTGACTTTGCTCAGGTCTGGTGGAGAAGTGGAGAAAATATCAAGGGAACAAGCTCTTGGCCTGAGTCTTGAAGATTTGCAGGATCTCCTTGATCTTCCACTTAGCAGGGATGATGAAGATACAGATGCCCTAGACTTTGAGTTACAATTTAAAGGTCAGATAAGGGAACTGTTGATGAGGCAATAAAGTCTTCCACAAATAATGAAGAGTTTTGGCATTATCTGTTCCAGGGGGAGATTGTTGGGATTGAACCCTATCAGAGGAACAGATAATTAAATCCAAAACTGGATCAGAGCAGTGGATCCAGAATAAGCAGACGATTACAGTTGGTTCATGCAAACCTCTCCCCTTGAAAGTGGTTTCATATCTGCTGACCTCCTATCTGCTGATCTTACTAAGTGCTGACCTATAACTGCTGCCTTGCATCTACTGCCAAATGTCAAAGACTGATGGAAGAACAAAGCTCTGCTGAGTCAATCTACTGCCTTGAGTCAAGTACTGCTGATCCGGACTAGCACTGCTGGGTTCACAGCAGTGGAAGGATGCAGCAGCTGTTTAAGTGTCTTTTGTGTAATGATTTGTAATAGCAGTAGTTAGTACATCAGTGTTTGTATTGATCAGAGGTTAGAGTTTGTTAGGAGGTTAGATGTCACTTTCATGGTGACGTCAGCTAAGATGCTCAGTGGTTTGCAAGTGCCTATAAATAGTTCAGTACTTTGTACTGTTCTATTAGCTCTTTCACCACATCGTCTTCTTTGCACGAACAAACTACTGAGCTCTGGCTGAGGGGGAGTTTGCATTCATTCATCAATCATTGTAATCGTTGTTGAAACAAATTCAATCTTTCGATTCATTGTGTAAAGATGTTTGATTAAAGTATTACTCTCGTTTGATTGTATGCAAAGTTTGTTTTCATCTTAATTCCGCTGCACAACTCTTTCATTTTCATCTTAATTTCAAACAAAAATACAATCAAAAAGAAACTCAGATCCAACAATATGAATGGCATTAGCATCCTTGCTAGAGATATCCAATTAGATCATGCTATGTCTTAATGACTTAGTATTACCATGAGGTGGATTGTTGTTGCCATTGTTGTTTGAGCTGCTTCCGCTGGGTCCTCCTTGCGAGGCGACGTATTGCGCGATGGCAGCAGCGATGACTTGTTGGAGTTCTGCCTCATTGGTAGGCATCGGCGTTTGACGTCTCGGCGGCATCTTCTAAAAGATGGGTTCACGTCGGTCAGGCCAAAATAAAGCGTACGTATATAATGATAGTAATAGTACATAACATCATCATCGACTAAGGGCTACATCACCCCAGTCCAAAAGAATATCAAATCAGTGTCAATACATCCCATATACATGATCAACAAAAGTCAGAATCAGAATGCAGTCTCCAAAAATGCTGTATGGTCGGAGCAATCGCCGTCTTCTCATCAACGTCTACCCATGCTGTACTAAAGATGCCCTAAACTGATGGTGGTAGAGGAGGGGGAAAATGGGTGTAGAACAAACGTCGCAAATGGAGCCAGTCCTCCTCCATGGCTCTCTGGGTACGCAACCAAGAAGCAACCTGCTGCTCAAGTGCCAAAAGGCGTGCAGCATAGTCAGGTAACAATGGTCGAGGGTGCTGCGAAGAAGCAGGGTGGGTCTGACCCTGACACTGGCACGGCGGTGGCTGAGCTCTCTCAAGCTCCTGAATACGCCGTGTGAGTGCCTCCTGCTGGACAACAAATGACTTCAGAACGTCCTCAATAGAATACCCCATATGGAAAGAATGGTAGGGGTCGGTCGGTGGCATAACAGAAGGTGACGTCCAGAGAAACGGCTCGCTGGCTGGATCAAAAGGTGGCACAAAGAATGGTGGTACAGGGGGAATAGCAGATGAAGACTGTGGCATAACCGGAATATATGTCGGCGCATGTCCAAAGGGACGAGCCGAGGAACCCTCTCCAGGTCGAGCTGGAGGTGTGTACTGTGCAAATGAAAGAGAGAAATCAACGTGACGTGCATCGGTGGTATGAGGAGGAATAGGTGGAAGCTCATCATCCGCAGGAATCCACCCATGCTGGGCGTGCTCATCTCGTGGGTCAATCTGTGCTTCAAAAAGTGCTCGATCAAACTGTACAGGCATAGGGTCAAGGTGGGGTGCAACAAGAGGGTCAGCAGGTATATCAGCGATTAAGTAGGGGATCAACATGATCAGCAGCAATAACATGGTCCCCTCCAGTAGTGGTGCATCAGCAGGGTGATCATCAATGGGTGGGTCAGCAATCAATAGGTATGCCAGCATGAGCAGGGTCATGCTCAAGCACTGGGTCAGGAGCAGCTACTGGCTCGAGGGCCATAGCAGGCTCGGGATCAACGAACTCCATATCAAAATCTGCATGATCAGCGAATGCAGGGTCAACTGGGTCTACTGGGTCAACCATAGGCTGATCCAAGTGGATGAACTCTATCTCCCGGTCCGGGTCAAATCCAGGGGGAAAAACAGGGTCTGAATCCTCATCGAGGTCGTGATCGAAGGCGAATCCAGGATCTGGACCGTGTGAATAGTGCTGTGCGCTCCGAGTGTGTGACGGTGCGGAGGCCACAGACTCGAAGGAGTCTGGAGCGGGTGAGTGTGCAGGTGACTCCTCAGCTGGAGCATCTGCGAGTAACAAAAGACCACCGTCAGCTAGAAGGGCCTCGCCCTCAACATCGTCCTCCAGGGGCTCATCATCAAATAGATCGACGTCGTCGTCAACGTCGGCGTCGAGGAGCATATCGTAAGCAGGATAAACGGCCAAAGGTATGGGAGCAGGGACCTCTACGAGTGGTAGGTACCCAGCAAAAGGACCATCAGCGGGCTCATCGACAGCGTCGGGCAGCGAAAGGGCTGAAAGTCGTCCTCGTCCGTGCTGGTAACATCTGATGTGTGGACCTCGTGCTCTGAAGACTCTAAGTCGTCTGATACTATGGGTCTAGGGCCCGTGGTGTCCGAATCACCTGTGCCGGGCGAGTCCATGGTGTCTGTAACACAAACACAAATATGTACAAATAATCAATCATACAATCAGACAAGCACATTAGTCACCAAGTAAGCAATCAAATAATTCTCCTAGTCCCACTAGCCTCCCAGCCTCTCAGACTACTCTTCCTAGTCCTACTAGCCAAATTCTCCCAGTCCTCTCAGACTGCTCTTCCTAGTCCCACTAGCCTATTCTCCCAGCCTCTCAGACTGCTCTCCCTAGTCCTACTAGGCAACTACCTCGGTCTCCTAGACCGAGCCTCGGTCCTCCAGACCGAGCCTCAACCTCCCAGACTGAGCCTATAAATAATAAATAAATGTGCTCAACATTTGTTTGTAAAAAGTTTTGGATCTGGACTTGAGTGGTATGCAGTGTAAAAATGTTTTCGTGAGAGCCCTAGTGATCATAGTCTAGACTCGAGAAGGAATCCTAGTTCGCTATGATCAGAGCTCTGATACCAAGCTGTCACACCCTGGCTTTGCGGAAGCGTGATTAATTTGGTGTGACTTCTTAATACCATAGCTTAATCATAACAAAGCTATATGATAATAAAACCATGCAAGATCATCCATAGATTTAAGTTTTAAAACCGAAGTAACATAACATTGTCTTAGGGACTACAACACCATAACATAAAACATTGTTTTGAAAGACATAAACATCAACATGAATAAAACGCAGTTTAAGATTTGTGACTCGTCCAGGAAAAAGTCACATTTCCTAAACCGGGATGACCTCGGAACCCATATGCAGCGGGAAAACACAACATACCGCGCCAGATCTTTAATTCCCTGAAATACATGTAAGTTGAAAAATCAACAATAATGTTGAGCGAGTTCATGTGTAAGTGAGTAAATAAACCTTTGTATGTATAAAAACCCCGGTATGTAGCAAATAAGGAAAAAGAGATCACCAATGGTTTGCAAGGCCATTGATATGTGTGAAGTGCAAGTAGGAAGACTCAAACCTAGCAGATTTATGCGTTGGGTACAAAGTCACCCCGAGGTCCGTTCTGTTTGGGCCTGGGGTTGGGCTCGCTACACCCAGATAGATCTACCGCTCCTGCCCCTCGGTCCTACCCTGAGGATTAATGGCCTCAAGTTTCTGCCTACCCACTCACATGATCTGAATAATAATAACCCTCCTTACGCTAACCATACCATGTAAGAATTTTCGTAATCATAGTAACATGTATTTCACACCCGCATTTTAGAAAACTGAAAACAGTTAGAGAAAAGGGGGACATGAACTCACAGTGGTGCGTCTCTACCAAGTATATCTCCTGATCAAGCAACTGTGCGACGACCTACACGTACTAGATCTATTAGACGGACGGCCGTGCCTTAGCTTAAGGTTTAAGTTTTTGGGAAATAGTTAGACAACTATTTCGTGTTTACATTTTGTAAATACTTGGTAATTATTCTCCTTCCCAAGGATGGGGGATTTAATACATGTGCGTTCGTATACCTTCAAAATATATTATTAAGTCTCACTTAAAAGTATATTTTATTTTTAACTCCAAAATATAAATATTCTTCCCAAAATAATACTTTGACAAAAATACGCGCTCATAAATATTTTCTGAAATGCGTAAGCTACGTTTTAAAGATCAGGTGGTAATAATTATACCGTTGTAACTTATTATTAATTATGAAAGCGTATGTATTACCTTGAAACCGTTAATATTTGGTAATATTATTTTTACTCTAAAAATAATATTTGTATAGTTCACAAAATAATCATAAAAATTCACAAGTGTTGTTACTAAATATATACTAAATATATATTTTAGCAAGTTTTTATTTTGTGAAAATCCCACCTCCGATAATTAGAAATCTTGTAATAAAGTCATGGCGAAATCTATAATTCGAAAACATGTTAAAAAAATGTATTTCTAACACTTGTAGTGACAATATTTCTAAGTGTTAGGTTTTTGGAAAAATTTCGCCAGAGTTTCCTCTGTAACTGGAGGTGGCCACGCTTTCAAGCGTATCATTTTCTTTTACAAATCAAACCAACAATTTTCTCATTCAATCAAAACAATGTTCAAAGCATCAAACTAGTCAATATATATGTAAATCGCAAGAATTACATGAACTTGTAGTTTTTCCAAAAATATGTAGTAAAGCTCCTTATTTTTAACGTATCTTTATATAAATCCATCCGGTTTCGTAAAAGCCTCGCTTTTAAAGAAATTCCATCTTTACAACTTCTTGTAAAATTTGACGAAACTAGTTCTTTGTCGAAACTTAGTGTTACACAAGTGTTTACACACTTGTGTGTTTAAAAATCATTCTTGTTCATGTAAGATCCGGTTTTAGAAAATAAGATTTCCTTGACACTCGGTCCTTTGAAAATACCACTTGTAGATCCGTAGATCTACTAGTTTTAAACACTATTTCGTAAGTAAAATCGTTTTTACACAAGTTCAAGTTTCTCGGGTGGTAGAGTTTCATCACTTAACCCTTGTTACACTTAAACAAGCTCTATGTCATGATCCATGATCACGACTAATCCGGGTTAGATGATGATCCGAGCTACCACATCATAGATCGGCAGTAAATAATTACACAAAACAAATCTTACAAGATTTACACAACAACTTAGCTTTTAACCATCATATTCATCATTTTAGTAGACTTTTACCATATCATCTTGTATGTTCATAGATTTTAACCGACAAAGTTCTTTTTAACCACTTTAAAATAGATCGAGAGTGTGTTTAAAGCAACTTACTACTAGCTCGAGGCTAGGGAAGGAACTAGTCGAAGAATGAGTGGATAAAAGCAATAGGGTGAGGTCCTTCGCGTTCCGAATGCACCAAGCTTCCTCGTATGAGATCCTTTACACTTGTAGATGCTTGAAATGGCAAGATCAAAGCTCGAAAATGGATGGGTGTGGGTGTGTGTGTTCGGCCGAGAGCCAAAGAGAGGGAGAGAGAGGAGTGATTTGTTAAGTGGTTTAGTGAATATGATGGACTATGCTTGTTACTTATAGATAAATCTTTCCATTTAACCAAAGGGTTTTATGTCCACTTGATATTAGACAACCAAGATTATTTTAATCTTGCAAGGACAAGGGGTGTCACCATATGGTGACCGATTTCGTTGGAGGGGGGGGGTCTATGGTTCCATTTCAACTAAACATTAGTTATTAGTTAGGTTAATTTAGTTAGTTTAGGGATTAACCCGGTTACTAGTGTGTCATGCATTATGACGGGTGTTAGGGTATTCAGGGACCCTAACTGGCTCAGAAAAAGATAAACAATGTTATTGGAAAAATTTTTATGTTCCGGGTAAAGTCCGGTTGTTCGGTTGGATAGAGATCCGTTAAAGTGCTTAACAAAGCTTTAAAGTGTCGTTATTATTATTTTAGTGACACAACTTATTCCCGACACTTTGGAAAGTGTCTAGCAATGTTTTTCTCATGTTTTGGCACTTTATTAGGTAGCTAGATGCTGAATTATTATTTAAAGTGCTGAGTTTTGTACTTAGAGTACGTTTTAGGCACATCCGATCACTGTAACTTATATCTAGTGACGCAGTTCTACAACCCTTATATCCCTACACTCACCACTAGTGTAGCAAACTATCTCAGGCTCTTACAGGCCTTAGAGGCAGTACCTGCCTGGTGCTAGTTATGACAGCACGTTCAATAGGTTGTCCGTTCATTGTGCTACTGTGCTTTTGGTGCATCAAGGTTGTCACAAAGGTGCTGTAAGCAAAACATGGAGTGACAGCAAGTAAAGTATGATGCAAGTAAGTACATGTATCAGTATTCAAGTAGCAGTTTATCCACAAGTTCAAGTAAGCACAGTAATTAAGCAGTAATTAATTATTAATTAAGTCGTACGGATACCTGGTTTAGTGAGGGTTGTCACAGCGAGCTCGTTTTCCGTCGGGTACTTGCTACAACTGTGGCGAAATGGGTCATTTCAGGAACAAATGCCCAAAGTTTGTCAATGCAAATCTGACCCATGGATGAGCATTTGGCCGATTAGAAGAAGCTGCTGCTTTGAATAATCCGAATCTTATGTTTATGTTTCTAGTGTTTTCCTTTGAACTCGGAAACAATCGATTTTTGTTTATAAATAAATCTTTATTTGCAATTCCGATGTACAAATATAGTTGCATGTGTGTATGGCATACCCTATGATACCTACACCAAAAGAACCGTATTTGTAGTTCTCTTGTTCATATGATCGCTCATGATTTCCTAGAAGATGCTAAGTGCTCGTTTCATTCTAAGAAACGAAATTGGCAATCTGAGTAATCACTTTAATTCCTTGGTTAGATAACTAAGGAAACCCTTATCTATCAAAGTTACTTTTTATTTTTGCAATTTTTATTTTGATGAAGCTATAATTCAAACAAAGTTATTTTTTTTATGAACTTGCTTGTTTATTTCTTTTGCTTCATCATCAACATATTTATTTATTTAATTTTTTTTTTTTAAGTCATACGAAAAACCGAGCTTGTCACTAAAACAAAGGGTTAAAAATATAAAGGTTTTGGTGGGTGAAAGGGTGTTTGGTTTGGGTTAAGAAATGAAAAGGTTTGGGCTCAAAGGGGTTAACTAGGAGGATTTTGGGTAGGTGGTAAAAAAAAAGAAATATAATGGTGTAGAAATAAAAAGGGTTAGTCCTAATGCCTCCATCATTTACTTACTCGGGTTTAAGTTGGTAAGGACCGGGAATGTATCGTCGTGGCAAGTTCTAGAGTTGTAAGAACCAAGCGGCTATTCTCACAAGAAACGAAAAATGAGAATTTAGTTTAAAGATATGTATTTGTATGCTCAATAAAGGCTCAAAACTCACTTTTGTGGGAATGGGTTTTTATGTGATCAAGTATATATAATTAAATTTTAACTAAGTTTGTCATGCCTTTTCATAATTTTCTTATGTTGGTTCTTTTTATCACGACGCTATCGGTTGTAAATTTGTAAAAATATAATCTTTTTAGAATTTGAAATTCCCAAGTTAAACCTGGACAAGTAAAAAAAATGAAATTTTTTTGAAAAAATTTGGGGTGATTAGCGGTTCCAATAGAGTTTTGTGTAAGGCTTGTAATTAGGACTTGCAAGATTCAAAGTTTTAGCATCCCCCCACACTTAAATTACACATTGTCCTCAATGTGTCCCAAAAATAAGTTTTTAGGTTGATTGAATATGTAAAAGGTGTGAAAAAGCAAAGTTTTTATGTTACTGGGCGTCTGGACACGGCCCCGTGGTGTCCGGGCACGGCCCCGTGTTCAGGTGCCAGTAACAAAAAGTTGAACAAAAGAAACAGAATCCTGGACACGGGGGCGTGTTGGGTGAACACGGCCCGTGTCCAGTTTACCTGAACTGGGTATTTTCTACAGACTGTGCAGCACGGGGCCGTGTTGGGCGGGCACGGCCCGTGCTGAACCTGCTGTAATGAAGAAAATTTGTCGGATGGCCCTGTTTTCGTGCATGGGGTGCTGGTCCAAGTTTCCCTTGTTATCCTTCACCATCCCGAGTGTGGTTTACTCATTACAACATCATCCAAACACCAAATTAACTAAAACCATCATTCATTAAGTCATAGAGAAAATTACAAAATAATCCTAAAAGTTAAAATACTAGATAGTTAGGTCAAAGAAACACAAGAAATCTAAACCAAGAAGTTCTAGCCTACTACTTATTCTATTAGCAAAATTTCCAAAAAGATAAATCTCTCGGTTAGATGTGGCTTGAAAAACTTCTTTTTCCGGGCATGGGTTCCTCACACGTCGGCGAGCCATTCTTCGATCTCCCTAGAGAGGAGAAAGTCGGGCTCATTGGCATTGGTTTGAGGAGGTGCAACCTCCACCGGGACTTCTTGTAGATCTTCAAGAAGAGGTTCCGCTGGAATGTCGTCCCAACCGGTAGGATCGTTGATGCCAAGTGCTAGGTTCCAATCCTCTTGAGGGAGGATTGGTTCCATGGGAGGTGTTACAAGAATGTTTAACCTCTGGTGCAAGAGGTTTATTTTTTGAAAACTGTTTTCCAACCCCACCGTAAGATAATTTATACGGTCTATTAGGACCTCCTCTACCGAAGTCATCTCGTCAAGAGCTTCACGTAATGCCATCACGTAACGTACGAGAGTCGCTTCGATTGATGACCTTCTCTCCCTTCGACTGTTTCTGGAGTGCGCAGAAGAAGTTCCACTGTTTTGACTAGACATTCTACGTAAACAAACCAGAAATAGTTCATTTTAAATGAAACAGTACATCGGACACGGCCCCGTGCTCAATGACCACGGCCCCGTGTTCAACTTTCTGCAGATTTCCAGAACAAGGAATCTTGGAGTTTTAAATTATTTTTCCAACTTATGAAGCATTTTTTAACAGAAATAACTTAAAACAACGTTGCACAACTTATTTTTAGCAAGATTCCTTGGACAAAAATCTAATAATCAACACAATAAAGCTTGAGAGCAAGCTTCAATGGAGGTGTTGAGACAAGAAAGATGAAGAAGAAGGCAATGGATAAAAGAAGAAAGGACAAGATGTTTGTTAGAACCTTCTTTTAGAAAATACCTAGGATGGTAGGTGAGAAGATCCTCTCAAATCTCTGTCCCTGGATGGTCTAAATGTGCAGGATTCTTGGCTGCATTTATAGAAAACGACAGCATGCTGAACACGGCCCCGTGTCGGCTGGACACGGCCCCGTGTGTAGGCAAGATCCTGACACATTTTTTCTGTATTCTGACTAAAAGTCAGAAAGGAATCTTTTGGTGGACACGGGGGCGTGTTGACCTGGGCACGGCCCCGTGTCGAAAGGCTGTTTATGAAGTTTGTCTATTTTTAAGGAACTTTTCCGGATCGGGTGGTTCCTTACTGGATGGAACAACCCCAAAGTGCCTAAGATACCTTAATTGTTCTAGATTAAGAAGAGAACGCAAGAGGTTGTCGGTGAGGGTGATTCCTATGCTATATGTAGGTGGACAAGTCCAACCCTTTTCCGGGCTCTTGTTAAAGAAGGTGTATGCCGAATCGCTCAGGTCTATGTATGCATCGAACGAAGTCGATGGGGAGTCCTTCACGGCACAATCGACACAGGGACGACTATCGCTCAAGTCTTCACTAGAGTTAGAGGTAACGTTGGTAACAACGAAGTTGTTTTTATGCGATCCCAACAATTCTTCTTGGTTATCGTCGTGAGATAAATTATTGAAATCTATCATAAGTTCTTCTAACCAATTAAGAATTAGATCTTCCATTTGAAATAGTTCATCAAGAAGCATTTCTCCTAGAAGATCCGGTTGAGAGCATTCGAGGGAGAGATAAGGATTATTTTTACTTTCGCCCCTCTTAAGGCTACATGAAAACAATGGGTCTATATAGTGGGGCTTATAATTTAGAAAATAACATTCTAATTCTTTATGAGAGCCACCACATATTTGACACCACGTACCATAAGAGTGCCGAAAGTAAAAAATATCATTATCACTCATGTTTGTGTCAGAAATTACCAACCGTCGGGATCTTACGGTTCTGTTTTCAGTAACTGAATCTTGGGCACGGGGCGTGTTGGGTGGGCACGGCCCCGTGTTCAGCTTACAGTCGGACTTAAAACAGGATTGTCAGTTCCAATGATTGGGCACGGGGGGTGTTCAGCGGGCACGACCCGTGCTGAGTTCTGCAGAAGCTGAAAAAAACTAAGAAAAATCCTAAAAAAATGGAAAAATAAGAAAAACGATTAGGCCGTCGATTCCTAACTTTCTTAAAATCCTTGTGTCCCCGGCAACGGCGCCAAAAACTTGATGTGCATGAGTGTTATTATTTTTTAATGTATATGTTAAGCCCTTTTTAACACTTTTTAGCCAAGTTATAAATTTATAAAACACGATATTTACTAACACTAAACACACATATGGCCAAGTGCACCCATCGTGAGCGTAGTATAGTGTTGGTAAGATACCGAGGTCGTCCAAGGACACAAGAGCTTTTAGTACCGGTTTATCCTCAACGTCTAATCAAATCAAAAATTAGAAAAATGTTTTAAACTAGAAAAATAAAAACTAACTAAAATGCTGAAAATAAAATAAAATAAAAACAGATAGACAAGATTAATCACTTGGCTCCGACTCGTGTATAGTGTAACCTTTGATTATTTCCGCACTTTTGCACTATTTAAGAGATTATCTTAGTTATTGTAGTAGGCCCCTCTTTTGAAGGTGATGTTACCCTCAACCCATTAGTTTGAGTCAGCAAGGATACAATCCTAAAGGGTCGGATTATTGAAAGATACTTAATTAAGTTATTAATGCATATTATGGTAGGCCCCTCTTTTGAAGGTGACGTTACCCTCGGCTAACTAGTCTGAGTCAGCAGGGATACAGTCCTAAGTAGCTGGGTTAAAGTATTAATAGTAACTTACATATGAGGGGATCAAAGAGTTTGGACCCCCGCCATCCAATACCGGTGGGTATTGAAGGAGGTCCTACTAAATTTGACCCAAGTCCTTGCAGGATCTATACACTGAACAATGCAAGACTCTTACCAAACTGTTCCCTTAACCCCCGACCAGGTAGCCAACATACCTCCATATAGACCGTGGAGATATGAATGGTGAAAATCTTTTATTTTATATAGACAGTAAAATAATGCCAAGACACCACGGACAAACGATAAGGAAGAATCACCTTCAACATAAGAAACTAGTTATTAAAGTCATTAATACATAACCAAGTAAAAAGTGCGAAAAGATTAAAAATAAAAAGTATTACACTAGACACATGTCTTCACCAAGTGATGTAAGATACTTAGGCAAACATGGCCTTTGATTTTCAAGAACTCTTACGATCAATCTTGGATCCCGAGACGATTCACACACTCTATGATGGACAATGGATGATGGTGGTGGATGATGGTGTTATGGTGGTGGTGGGTGAAGTGTGAGAGAGGTGATGTGCCAAGGGATGGTTTGCAAATGAGCCAAGCACCCCTATTTATAGCCAGAACAGTAGCTCGGGCACGGCCCCGTATCCAGTGGGCACGGCCCCGTGTCCATCCTCTTCTCTGTCTTCATTAATTGCAGTTTGTCTGCATTAGTTGACCACTGTCACACCCCCAAAATCCACACGCGGAGTATCACCGCTTGGAGGCGTGACTGACCAGGATCAAGCCACCAATCATATTGAACATAACAAGTATTAAGTAAAATCCAAACACACACAATATGAAAGGTGTTTCAAATCAAAAACGGAGTTAAGTGTTTAGCGGAAGCATAATTGTAAAAACCCAATGTAAATATTAAGTACGAAATAATGTATTGTTTTCAGCATGGCACACACTGCCATGTCCCACAACGACTGCGCCTCCCTGTGCAAGCTCCATAAGTACCTAACGACCTGCAAGGCATGTAGCAACGAATCAACAACAAAGTTGAGCGAGTTAACAGTTGGTTGTTTAGTTATAGCATTCGTTTCATAAATCGTGTGTTCGTTTTGTAAACCATGTATCGTATTAATTCGTATCGCGGTCTCCCAGACATGTTTGCGAAGATTGGTGGGGGCTTCCCATGTGTTACTAGACCACGCGTATCGACTGCTACGAAAATGTAAGAGGTGCCCTAAGTCAATGTCTATCAGCATTGACCCTTTGCCCATAGTCCATTAGTACACGCCCGTTCGGACGACACGGTGTGAGGTTAGTTAAACCTAATAGCGCTATCTACTAATGACCCACTCGCCATAGGCCTCGGCGATTAAGTCGATAAATGAGGGACTTAAAGTGATAGAGTGATGGTCTTATGGTCGTACGTATCCTGTTGTATGGGGAGTACGCAAGTTTGTAGTTACCGTTCAGTTCTTCAACCCATTCCCAACCCTTGGGAATCCCATGCCTTGGATAGAGTGTGAACTCACCTTGGTTTGCTCGGTTTGATTAAATGCTCGTTAAACAGTTGATCAGTCAAAATCCTATCGTGGTTACCAGAGACAATCAGTTTCATGAATTCACAATTCACGTATCTTATCATACGTATTGCTCAAACAATAAACAACCAAACATATAACCATCGCGTATGTCATAACAAGCATCCTAATCATAGTACATTTTCGATACAAGTTCATGTCACACCAACGCACATGTTAAGTAGTTCACTTCACCTTCAAGTAACCATGTAAGTCATGACAAGAAAACATGCAACATGACAAGTCGATTATTATCATATAGTCGTCTAACAAGTATGCGAGATCACATTACAAATCCACTGAACACCATAACTTGGCATATCATAAAATTATTCATGTTTTATGATTACATTACTGTTCGGGTCGCCTATAAATCATATATCACCATCCTCTCCTAATTGCTCAAAATAATACCCACACAAGATCGGCCCATCTTAACCAACCCTCGCGGCCCAATACACATGGGTGTCCAATCCGATTCAGTTTTGCATGTTTATTAAAGTTCTATAATTCCAACATGTAGCATATGATTTCAAAATCATTTAAAACAAATCAGTATCTCATGTGAAATCACTTATACTGTACATATGTTGCTTCATATATGAAAATTATGAGTCACATGCAAAGCAATCACATGGGCTCTGACATTTTACATGCAAACTTCAAGATTAATGGCCAATAATCTATCTACCACAAACTCCTAATTGGACCGATAATAGACTTTCACATGGGCCATATATATATACTATTATATTGGACCGATAAAATCACAATTCAGAGTTGAATAGGAAAGTGAATGCTTCATGTGATGCCTACTGACACCAAAACACAACTCAAACCAAACATCCAGCTTTTAATTAATTGCACTTGAATTTCATTGGACCTCCAATACAAGTTCACATATGCCGACAACAACAATTTAACCTCTTGTTCATCAATCATTATCCAATCATATGAATATACACACTTCACAATAATAGTTAATACATGATACGAAATAATTAATCCATAATGATTCAAATCAAATAATTATCAATAATAAGTCACTAACCTAAACAGGAGAAACAAGAGCAATGAACTAGTCGATGTAGGAGGCTTCGAGAGTTTCAAGGCTGCCGTCGCACACAAGGTTAGGGAGAGACTCTAGGGTTTTCTATACGTGCTCAAACGTAACCGACTTCATAAGTTATATCGAAAACACAACTGGGCCTGCCGAACACCCTTGGGCCAAGGCCCATTCCTGGCGAAATCGATGAAGCCGACGAAAAAATAGGGTTTTCGTTGGGTGGATGGCGAAAACAGGTGTTTTCGTTAAACATGTGTTTTCGTTAGGTGGGTGGGTGTTTTCGGCCAAGGCTCCATTTTGTTTTTATTAAATATACAAAGCATAACACTAATATAAAACATATATCATATACACACTTACAATACACACCAAGAATATAACATATCAATCACAGTACGATTTAATGTATTACAACGTGTACAGTTGTGAAACAAACAAGTCATGTAAACAAACAATCTAAACAATTAACGTGAAATAATGCGAAGATGGAATCTTGGAAACTCGAGTTGTCACATTATCCCCAACTTGAAAGAAATTTCGTCCCGAAATTTAGCACGCGGTTACTGAGGAAGCTAGTTGTGTTGTGTAGTTTACTGCTTTTCCTGGGGTGTCACATCATCCCCCCGTTGATTTGGAATTTCATCCCGAAATTCTGTAGTAGCTTCAGCCTCAGTAGTGGTTGCACTGTTTCCGAATAACTGGGGATACTTGAGTTTCATTTGATCTTCTCGTTCCCAGGTAAACTCTGGGCCACGACGGGAGTTCCAACGAACTCGAACAAGAGGTATTCTAGTGTGCTTAAGGACCTTAACGTCTCGATCTGTGATTTCAACTGGTTCCTCGATGAATCGCAACTGATAGTCGATAGTGAGCTCCTTCAAAGGAACTATAAGGTTCTCATCTGACAGACACTTCTTCAGATTCGACACGTGAAAAACGTTGTGAACTGCACTGAGTTCTACGGGTTTCGTTTGTAGGCCACCTTGCCTATTTTCTCTATAATTTCGAACGGTCTGACATATCGCGGATTGAGCTTGCCTCGTTTACCAAAACGAACCACACCCTTCCAGGGTGAAACTTTGAGTAGCACTCGATCCCCAACTTGGAACTCGAGTGGTTTCCTGCACTTATTAGCGTAAGCTTTCTGACGGTCGCGTGCCACCGCCATGCGTTGTCATATCTGAGCAATTCTTTCCGTTGCGTCTACCACCAGTTTCGGAACCGTGATCTGACTGTCTCCCACCTTTGCCCAACAAAGAGGTGATCGGCATTTACGACCGTATAATGCCTCGAATGGAGCGGCTTGAATGCTGGTGTGGTAACTGTTGTTATACAAAAACTCCACTAACGGGAGATGTTTTTCCCAGCCGTTGCCGAAATCGATTACACATGCCCGAAGCATGTCTTCTAGAGTTTGGATGGTGCGTTCAGACTGCCCATCCGTTTGCGGGTGGTAAGCTGTGCTCATATCTAATCTTGAGCCAAAGGACTTGTGCATTGCTTGCCACAGTTCAGAAGTAAAACGTGCATCACGATCGGAAATAATGGAGGTTGGCACTCCGTGCCTCGAGACAACTTCCTTAAGGTAGACGTCTACTAGAGTAGAGAACTTATCCGTTTCCTTAATAGCCAAAAAGTGTGCAGATTTTGTGAGTCGATCCACGATCAGCCAAATAGTATCATTCCCACGTTGAGATCTAGGCAGGCCAGTAACGAAATCCATGGAAATTTGCTCCCATTTCCATTGTGGTATTTCTGGTTGTTGAAGTAGGCCCGATGGTTTCTGGTATTCAGTCTTGACTCTCGCACAAGTCAAACACTTGCTAACGTAAGTTGCTATGCGAGCTTTCATGCTAGGCCACCAATACGTAGTTCTGAGGTCGTGGTACATCTTATCCGAACCAGGATGTACTGAGTAGCGAGACTTATGTGCTTCATCCATTACAAGTTCTCGTAAATTGCCATAGAGTGGGACCCAGATGCGTCCTATTACATAGTAGGCGCCGTCTTCCTTTTGTTCTAACCGTTGTCTTGAGCCGCGTAGGGCTTCAGCCTTGACGTTTTCGGGTTTCAATGCTTCTACCTGAGCATCTCTGTCACACCCCCAAAAGTCCATCTGCGGAGTACCACCGCTTGGAGGCGTGACTGACCAGGATCCAGCCACCAATCATATTGATCATGCAAGTTAAAGGATATAAAAGTTTAACCAATACAATTGGTGTCCAAGTAAGGCATAGTTAAGTTGCAAGCGGAAGCGTAAGTCTTAAAACCAATACATAAGTTTAATTGTTTCAAAGTTTAACATGGCACACAGTCGTCCATGTCCCACAACGACTCTCTTCCATGCAAGCTCCAGCTAAGTACCTATTGTCCTGCAAAGCATGTAGTAACGAGTCAACAACAAGTTGAGTGAGTTCACGGTTGGGTGTTCGTTTTAAGTTGTTTCGAAAACAGTTTCCTTTATCTGGCATCCTGCCGTGGGGGTTACCCCATAATTGAAAACGTGACTTGTTTATTCCCGGTTACTCTGGCTATCCAGCCGTGTGGGCTACCCCGTGTTAGTTATCTGGCATTTCGGCCGTGGGGGCTACCCCATGTATACACTAGACTCGTTACCATATCGACTGTTGACTGTAGTCATGTTTATGTGCCCTGAAACTGTCAATGTCTATCATCATTGACGTGCCCCAGATCCATTAGTTCACGCCCGTCCTCTGCGGCATGGTGTGAGGTTTGTCAGACCTAAATAGCGCTATCTAACTAATGACCCGCTCGCCATTGGCCCGGCGATTAAGTCGATATAAAAAGGAGGGACTTCGTGATAGAGTTTTGGTCTAGTACGAGTTATCTGTCCGTGAGGACGAGGAATTACATTCCTGAACCATTGCTGTCCTACCCAAGGAGGACGAGGAACCCATGTTCCTTAACCCCAATTCCCGACCCCTGGGAATCCCATGCTTTGTAGAGGGTGTGAACTCACCTTGGTTTGCTCGGCAGATACACAGAAAGGTCAAACAAGCAATATTGTGGTCACTCACGTCCTATCATAGTTGTATCATACAAGTCAGGTTCAAACCATGTATTGCACGTATGTTCTACACGTATGCTAGCACATTGTATGCAAGTATCATTCATGGCAGCCCAACAACATTCACATTCAACAGTTACACATAAGGTCCATGCATTAGGCCCAAAAGTCCGGCCCAATCATCTAAGTCCGTAATGGGGTGCAAGTTCAAGTCAGCGTGTACATGCACATGGTCTCGAGTCGAGACTGTGCGGTCTCTAGTCGAGACTGTGCGGTCTCGAGTTGTTGACTACAAGTTCTCGAGTCGCAACTGAAGTGGTCTCGGGTCACGCATATGCTGGTCTCGATTCGCAATCGGACTCGCAACCATGGTCTCGGGTCATAATGGTTGTGTGCTGATCAAGTGTGGTCTCGAGTCGAGACTATAGGTTCTCGACTCGCAACTTGTGTCGAAACCGGGGATCTTGAGTTGACATATGGTGGTCTCGAGTCGAGACAGAAGATCTCGGCTGGGGACATTTGCTGAATTCGACGTTGTACTTGGCCAATGAGATTTCATGGTCATGATATTATGTACTATCCAGTAATGTTGCACTAACATGTTCCCTTGTCTATGCCTTACCAAAAATGGATCAAACATGGCAATTTCAAATGTTCATAACATATTCATATCATCTTCAAGTTGTTCTTCATATATTCATCATGTTCATCATAATATCCAATAGTTCATCATGATCATAACTTGAAACAACAATCCAAACATTCAAACAACTAATCCGATTTCCACATATATGCAGCCATTTAACAAGCATTTGATTTGTAACATAAGAGTATGCAATCCGATTTTATGAACATTAACAACTAATGGTTTAGAACACATTTAAACACAAGATATCATTAACCCATCATACAATATATCCGAAATCGAGTCATGTTATCTTATTAATCATCATCATGCATAAAACTTAACAAATAAACATATTATCACATAATCTTCATCATACATCATCATCAAACCGAAACAAACGCATAACATGCATCACTAACCTATAACATCACACATCAACACCTTTAATCATGAAAATACATGTGTTTACAAAGGAATCACTAACCGGTTCAAGTATGGGTTCAAAGGTGTGAGTGAAGCCTCCAAGTGGGTGTGTACGAGTTGATCCGAGAGCTCCTTAGTGGTCACCGGTTTGAATCCGAGAGTGAGGGAGGAGGGTGTTGTGGCTTAGGGTTTTAGTGAAGAGGGTGGAGTGTGTGTGTGGGTGAGTGTAGGTTGTCCCAAAAGATGGTAAGGTTGGCTATCAACTAATGTTATATACTAGGTCTACATTGGTGCACCCTAGTGGGCTTCGGATGAGGTGCACGGCCCAATCCTGCCCATATGTTGCACTGTTCACTCAAGACCGCATGGTCTCGAGTCGGGTCCTTATGTCTCGGTTCATATACATACACGCATACATACAAGTACACACATAAACATAACACGTAATCGCATAGAATGTTCACTTATGTCATTAAACCACAAGTTAGCTAATCACGTAACATTCAAGCAAGTAGCATCGAGATATAACAAAAGGTTCTAAATTTCGAGTTGTCACATCATCCCCAAGTTGAAAGAAATTTCGTCCCGAAATTTGGTAGGTACTCACTGAGGAAGCTAGTTAAGTTGTATGGTTTTCCCGGTTTTCCTGGGGTGTCACATCCACCCCCCGTTGATCTGGAATTTCGTCCCGAAATTCCGTAGCTTCAGGCTCAGTAGTGGTTGTACTGTTTGCGAACAGTTGGGGATACTTCTGTTTCATCTGATCTTCGCGCTCCCAGGTGAACTCTGGGTCGCGACGTGAGTTCCAACGAACTCGAACGAGAGGTATTCTAGTGCTCTTGAGGACCTTAACATCCCGGTCCGTGATTTCGACTGGTTCCTCGACGAATCGTAACTGCTCGTCGATAGTGAGTTCCTTCAGAGGAACTATGTGGGTCTCATCTGACAGACACTTCTTCAGATTCGACACGTGAAAAACGTTGTGAACTGCACCGAGTTCCGCTGGTAAGTTCAGTCTGTAGGCCACCCTGCCTATTTTCTCGATGATTTCGAAGGGTCCAACGTATCGTGGGTTAAGTTTGCCGCGTTTACCAAAACGAACCACACCCTTCCAGGGTGAAACTTTGAGTAGTACTCGCTCCCCAACCTGGAGCTCTAGTGGTTTCCTGCCCTTATCGGCGTAAACTTTCTGTCGGTCACGAGCTGCCACCATGCGTTTTCGTATTTGAGCAATTTGTTCGGTCGTGTCTACCACATGTTCTGGACCAGTGATCTGACTATCCCCCACCTCTGCCCAACAAAGAGGTGACCGGCATTTGCGTCCGTACAATGCCTCAAACGGAGCAGCTTTAATGCTGGTGTGGTAGCTGTTATTGTACGAGAATTCCACAAGTGGCAGATGTTTTTCCCAGCGGTTGCCAAAGTCGATTACGCATGCACGAAGCATGTCTTCTAAGGTTTGAAAAGTGCGCTCGGACTGCCCGTCCGTCTGAGGGTGATACGCTGTGCTCATGTTTAATCGTGAGCCAAAGGATTTGTGCATTGCTTGCCACAGCTCTGAAGTAAAACGTGCATCTCGATCCGAGATGATAGAGGTGGGCACCCCGTGCCTCGAAACAACTTCCTTGAGGTATATTTCTGCAAGAGTGGAGAACTTATCCGTCTCCTTGATAGCCAAGAAGTGTGCAGACTTGGTAAGTCGATCCACGATCACCCAAATAGTATCGTTTCCGCGCTGGGATCTAGGTAGGCCAGTAACGAAATCCATGGAAATCTGCTCCCATTTCCATTGTGGTATCTCTGGTTGTTGGAGTAGGCCTGAGGGTTTCTGGTATTCAGACTTGACTCTCGCACAAGTCAAACACTTACTGACGTAAGTTGCTATGTGGGCCTTCATGCTAGGCCACCAGTACGTAGTTTTGATGTCGTGGTACATTTTATCCGAACCAGGGTGTACCGAGTAGCGAGACTTGTGTGCTTCGTCCATCACAAGCTCTCGTAGGTTGCCGTAGAGTGGGACCCAAACGCGTCCCGTTACGTAGTAAGCACCGTCTTCCTTCCGTTCTAGGCGTTGCCTTGATCCGCGTAGGGCTTCAGCCCTGACGTTTTCTGGTTTCAATGCTTCTATCTGGGCATCTCGTATCTGGGAAGGGAGACTAGAATGTATAGTGAGCTGCAATGCTCGCACGCGCCTAGGCGTAGTGTCCTTCCGACTAAGGGCATCAGCCACAACATTGGCTTTGCCCAGATGATACTTGATTGCACATTCGTAATCGTTCAGTAGTTCGACCCACCATCGTTGTCGCATATTCAGTTCCTTCTGCTTGAAGATATGTTCGAGGCTCCTGTGGTCGGTGTAGATGGCGCACTTGGTACCGTACAGGTAATGCCGCCATAACTTAAGTGCAAAAACAACAGCTCCCAGCTCCAAATCGTGTGTAGTGTAGTTCTTCTCGTGAACTTTGAGTTGGCGTGAGGCGTAGGCTATAACTTTATCCCGTTGCATCAATACACAACCAAGACCTTGAATTGATGCGTCGCAGTAAACCACAAAGTCGTCAGTGCCCTCAGGCAGTGAAAGGATAGGTGCGCTGCAAAGTCTATCCTTCAAGTGCTAAAACGCTAATTCCTGTGTATTTCCCCAGCGATAAACAACGCCTTTCTGTGTTAGCGAGGTGAGAGGCTGTGCGATCTTAGAAAAATCCTTAATGAACCTCCTGTAGTAACCTGCCAAACCTAAGAATTGGCGAATCTCCTTTGGTGTACGAGGTGCAGGCCAGTTCCTAATCGAGTCTACCTTGGACGGATCAACGTGAATCCCATCCTTGTTTACCACGTGGCCTAGGAAATGGACTTCTCGAAGCCAGAAGTCGCATTTCGAGAACTTTGCATAAAGATGTTCTGTTCGAAGGAGTTCCAGGATAAGCCGTAGATGTTGCTCGTGTTCCTCCCGACTCTTAGAATAGATCAGGATGTCGTCGATGAAGACTATAACGAACTTGTCCAGATAAGGCTTGCACACTCGATTCATCAAGTCCATGAAAACCGCAGGTGCGTTCGTCAGCCCAAAAGGCATGACCAAAAACTCATAGTGCCCATAGCGAGTTCTAAAAGCTGTTTTGGAGACATCCTCTTCTCGGACTCTCAGCTGGTGATAACCCGATCTCAAATCGATCTTTGAGTAGTAGCTCGACCCTTGCAGCTGGTCGAACAAGTCGTCAATACGCGGTCGAGGGTAGCGGTTCTTCACTGTCACCTTGTTGAGTTCCCGGTAGTCGATGCACATTCTGAAGGTACCGTCCTTCTTTTTCACAAATAGTACTGGAGCTCCCCAGGGTGATGAGCTAGGACGAATGAAACCCTTATCCAAGAGTTCTTGTAGTTGCGTAGAGAGTTCTTCCAACTCTGATGGAGCTAAACGATAAGGTGCACGAGATATAGGCGCAGCTCCAGGAGCTAATTCGATCTGAAACTCGACTTGGCGATGAGGCGGAAGACCAGGTAATTCCTCAGGAAATACCTCTGGATAATCGCGTACAACTGGAAAATCTTCTATCTTCTTCTCTTTCCCTGAGGTGTCAGTAACGAGAGCCAAAATGGCAGTGTGGCCCTTTCGCAAGCACTTTTGGGCCTTAAGGAGAGAAATGACGTTCTCAACAGCACTCCTCTTGTCGCCACGAATCATGAGAGGTTCACCACCGGAACCCGGAATACGGACAACCTTCTCGTTGCAAAGAATCTCTGCTCGGTGTTGGGATAACCAATCCATCCCAATGACAACGTCGAAACTACCCAAAACGATAGGAATGAGGTCGATAGAGAAGGTCTGGTCAGCGAGAATAAGTTCACAACCCTTGACTACGTGTGTGGCTTCTAAACTCTAACCATTTGCTAGCTCTACAGTGTGCTTGTTGTTCAAAGGTGTTGGAATACGCTTAAGCATTTGGCTAATTTCTAGTGACAGGTAGCTAGTATCGGCACCCGAATCAAATAATACTGAAACATAAAAGTCTTCGAGAAGGAACTTACCCGCCACAACATTGGGGTCATTCCTTGCTTCACCTTGGCCAATCACGAACGCCCGCCCCCTGGTGCCATTGTTGTTGTTGTTCCCATTGTTACCATTCCCCTGGTTGTTGTTGTTGTTGTTCTGGTTCCTGTTCAGTTGGGGACAATCTCTCTTGAAGTGACCCTCAGCTCCACACTGAAAGCACCCTTTGTTATCACCCTGCTGCTGCTGCTGGCGCTGGTTCTGTTAAGCTGGCTGACGATTCTGATTGGCGGGGTATAAGCTCCTGCAATCCTTTGCAGCGTGACCAGGCTTGTTGCACCGATGACAGTTGCCCCTGGTGCATGGCCCGCTGTGGTGCAGGCTGCAGCGATTACATTTGGGGTGATTCCCTTTGTACCCACCGTGACTTTGACCACCAGATGATTGCTGACTAGGGCTCTTGTAGTCATCAGTCTTTCTCTGCTGAGACTGGGACTGAACAGAAGTCGACCCCTTACTTGAAGTTCCATCCCATTTCCGTTTGTTGTCACTAGAGGTACCAGAAGTACTTGCAGCACCTATGCGCTTTGGTAACTTGTTCTGCTCCACCGCCTGATCAGTGAGACGGTGAGCCAACTGGACAACTTGCTGGATGGTGGCGAGGTTCGCTGAAGTCACATGGCTTTGGATCTCTGGCACCAAGCCCTTGAGAAAGAGTTCAATACGCTTAAATGGATGGTCCACCATAGTAGGACACAGTAAGGCAAGCTCATTCGATCTCTTAGTGTACGCCTCAATTTCTGACCCCGTCATCTTGAGGTTGAAGAACTCGACTTCCAGCTTATGAATGTCATCACGACTGCAGTATTCTTCCTTGATCATTTCCTTAAAAGTTTCCCATGGGGTGGCGTTGGCAGCAACCAACCCCAGCATTTGAACCTGAGCGTTCCACCATGTAAGGGCTAAACCCTCGAGAGTACCGGTAGCATACTTCACTCTGCGCGCCTCAGGGCATTCACACATTTCGAACACAGATTCTAGTTTCTCAAACCAGTGTAGGAGACCTACTGCTCCTTCAGTGCCGCTAAAAGTAGTTGGTCGGCAGTCCATGAAAGTCTTAAAAGTGCACACGGGTGGCTGAGCATGCTGACCTATCGTGGGTGAAAGAAAAGACAGAGTTTAACACAAAGGTTGGTTCACGAGAGCAGGATTCTAAAGATCCTAGAATGAGTTCGGACTGCAGGATATACCTCCTGCGTGTGCAGCTGCAAGTGCTGCGGCAACTCGTTCGTTGATCAGGGCCGTCAACTGGGCTTGTGATAGGTTAACGCGTCCAGACATGATCTTCATAACAAGAGGAACGTGAGTGAGAGGGGATCGCGAAAGTGCGATGACAGAAGGGAGTAAGTACACACGTGTTCAAGCAACCGTAGTTATACTAACCAAGCATACCATGAGCAAAGTTCTATGTAATCTAGCAAGTAGGCAATGTAAACATAAATCATATCACCTAGAATGTCGAGTCTTGCACGTGGAGCGAAGCGTCGTTGTGTATCGTTGAGCACTGTTCAGGTTATAGTCTGGTTTTAACAAAAACTTTTTCCCTTATTAAAACCAAGTTCACTATAACCAATGGCTCTGATACCAATCTGGCACACCCCCAAAATCCACACGCGGAGTATCACCGCTTGGAGGCGTGACTGACCAGGATCAAGCCACCAATCATATTGAACATAACAAGTATTAAGTAAAATCCAAACACACACAATATGAAAGGTGTTTCAAATCAAAAACGGAGTTAAGTGTTTAGCGGAAGCATAATTGTAAAAACCCAATGTAAATATGAAGTACGAAATAAAGTAATGTTTTCAGCATGGCACACACTGCCATGTCCCACAACGACTGCGCCTCCCTGTGCAAGCTCCATAAGTACCTAACGACCTGCAAGGCATGTAGCAACGAATCAATAACAAAGTTGAGCGAGTTCACAGTTGGTTGTTTAGTTATAGCATTCGTTTCGTAAATCGTATGTTCGTTTTGTAAACCATGTATCGTATTAATTCGTATCGCGGTCTCCCAGACATGTTTGCGAAGATTGGTGGGGGCTTCCCATGTGTTACTAGACCACGTGTATCGACTGCTACGAAAATGTAAGAGGTGCCCTAAGTCAATGTCTATCAGCATTGACCCTTTGCCCATAGTCCATTAGTACACGCCCGTTCGGACGACACGGTGTGAGGTTTGTTAAACCTAATAGCGCTATCTACTAATGACCCGCTCGCCATAGGCCTCGGCGATTAAGTCGATAAATGAGGGACTTAAAGTGATAGAGTGATGGTCTTATGGTCGTACTTATCCTGTTGTATGGGGAATACGCAAGTTTGTAGTTACCGTTCAGTTCTTTAACCCATTCCCAACCCTTGGGAATCCCATGCCTTGGATAGAGTGTGAACTCACCTTGGTTTGCTCGGTTTGATTAAATACTCGTTAAACAGTTAATCAGTCAAAATCCTATCGTGGTTACCAGAGACAATCAGTTTCATGAATTCACAATTCACATATCCTATCATACGTATTGCTCAAACAATAAACAATAAACAACCAAACATATAACCATCGCGTATGTCATAACAAGCATCCTAATCATAGTACATTTTCGATACAAGTTCATGTCACACCAACGCACATGTTAAGTAGTTCACTTCACCTTCAAGTAACCATGTAAGTCATGACAAGAAAACATGCTACATGACAAGTCGATTATTATCATATAGTCGTCTAACAAGTATGCGAGATCACATTACAAATCCACTGAACACCATAACTTGGCATGTCATAAAATTATTCATGTTTTATGATTACATTACTGTTCGGGTCGCCTATAAATCATGTATCACCATCCTCTCCTAATTGCTCAAAAGAATACCCACACAAGATCGGCCCATCTTAACCAACCCTCGCGGCCCAATACCCATGGGTGTCCAATCCGATTCAGTTTTGCATGTTTATTAAAGTTCTATAATTCCAACATGTAGCATATGATTTCAAAATCATTTAAAACAAATCAGTGTCTCATGTGAAATCACTTATACTGTACATATGTTGCTTCATATATGAAAATTATGAGTCACATGCAAAGCAATCGCATGGGCTCTGACATTTTACATGCAAACTTCAAGATTAATGGCCAACAATCTATCTACCACAAACTCCTAATTGGACCGATAATAGACTTTCACATGGGCCATATATATATACTATTATATTGGACCGATAAAATCACAATTCAGAGTTGAATAGGAAAGTGAATGCTTCATGTGATGCCTACTGACACCAAAACACAACTCAAACCAAACATCCAGCTTTTAATTAATTGCACTTGAATTTCATTGGACCTCCAATACAAGTTCACATATGCCGACAACAACAATTTAACCTCTTGTTCATCAATCATTATCCAATCATATGAATATACACACTTCACAATAATAGTTAATGCATGATACGAAATAATTAATCCATAATGATTCAAATCAAATAATTATCAATAATAAATTACTAACCTAAACAGGAGAAACAAGAGCAATGAACTAGTCGATGTAGGAGGCTTCGAGAGTTTCAAGGCTGCCGTCGCACACAAGGTTAGGGAGAGACTCTAGGGTTTTCTATACGTGCTCAAACGTAACCGACTTCATAAGTTATATCGAAAACACAACTGGGCCTGCCGAACACCCTTGGGCCAAGGCCCATTCCTGGCGAAATCGATGAAGCCGACGAAAACATAGGGTTTTCGTTGGGTGGATGGCGAAAACAGGTGTTTTCCTTAAACATGTGTTTTCGTTAGGTGGGTGGGTGTTTTCGGCCAAGGCTCCATTTTGTTTTTATTAAATATACAAAGCATAACACTAATATAAAACATATATCATATACACACTTACAATACACACCAAGAATATAACATATCAATCACAGTACGATTTAATGTATTACAACGTGTACAGTTGTGAAACAAACAAGTCGTGTAAACAAACAATCTAAACAATTAACGTGAAATAATGCGAAGATGGAATCTTGGAAACTCGAGTTGTCACAACCACGCCCCCGTGTCCACTGGGCACGACCCCGTGTGAAGAAGCGTATCTGTACTATCAAGATTTGCCTGGATTCTGCGAATCTTATAGTTGACCACGGCCCCGTGTCCGCTGAGCACGGCCCCGTGGTGGGCGATGGAAGCTTCTACAGCTTTATCTTTTATGCTGACACTTGGGCACGCCCCCGTGTTCACTGAGAACGGGGCGTGTTCAGCCTTCTGTTATCTTGTTTTGCTTGGGAAGATGCTTTCGGGGAGGTCGGGCATGCCACGTTTGTTCCTTTTCTTGTATTTATATTAGATTTAGCTGCCTTTTTACTTCTTTTGTTAATTTGAGCTCATTTAATCCTGAAAATACAAAAGGAAGACAAAAGCACACTTTTTCCAACATTAGTACTAAAAAGGGTTAGTTTTATGCCACAATTGATGTAATTTATATGTTGCATTTTGCACACATCATCCAGCTTTACCATGTAAGCGCTCTTCTATCAGGGGACACGTAGAGACTTTTTATGTCTTGAAAGGTAATTTCATTAATAACTCTTGATAGAGTTTGTATTTGGTTACTACAACTGGGATTAATTCAATAATTTCATCGTCTAAGCAGATAAAATAATTCGAATTGTTCTACACGAAGATTTATCACAAAAAGAATTTCTTTGGTGAAATGTGCCATGGATGCTTCGTTTGGTGATTCTAGAGATGAACCATCTGGTAATCTTTAGTTTCATGTTTTTATATTAAATGGCGAATGATGCTATCAACAAGGAAGCTTCCGAAGACGAAATCCAAAGTGCTAGAACCTTCTTAGTCCAAAAATACGCGGGTCACAAATCAAGCGATTGAATCCGCACACGACAAAATAATAATTCAAAAGGTTTACGAGAGGAAAAATCACAAAACCGACGTGAAGTAAAAGATGAGGGAAGTCAGTCAGTTTCGTGTTGTACAAACTGTCACAAACAAGCCCAAATCACAAACCACCAGCAACCGCCACAATACAATAACGACATAAACGTAAGCGGCATCAGTTTCGCAAATATTCCCTCAGCCTCCACCATTCCTTACGCAATGGCGTTTGATCCAAACTCTGCGCCACCATAGCGTCACCAGAACTTCTTCCATTACCTCCTTCTCAAACCCCACAGCACACCTGCAACATTTGGTTCGTTGTTGACTGTTGGGAACCTGATGCCGCTACGGCCGCCAACTTTTGGTGAGTTCCATCATTTGGCTTCACTAATCATATTAACATGTGACCAAAGAACTACAGGTAGCTTGGCACCACAGACAATGCTAATTTTGAAATTCTTTAAAGTTGACCATTACCGACCTGTTTAGCCTAGGTGATCTACTTACCTTAGTTGGTGGTTATTGTTGATTATCTTGAAGCTTGAAATGTTGACTTTGGGTCAAGTGGTTGAAAAAAGTAGGTGAATTAGAGATCTCTTCAACTCTTGCTGTGATCTATATTGTTGATATGAGTGTGAACCACTCATTTTGAGACAATATCACTGCAGCCAAACACCCCCAATAAGAGTAGCTAGATATAATGTGTATCAACTTTTAAATAGTTAAATTTGTTGTCATATAATATTATGCTGATACATTCAGTTTTTATTGAGCAGATTCAACAAATCACGGCACACTACATCAGTAGATCGTGCCAGAGTCTCATTTTGAAATAAATCACCAAGAGCTAGAGTTGCCACCAATCTAACTTTTTGAGCTTGTGTTTGTGGGTCCAAAAGGTAGTGTGATAATGGTAAGATTGCTGATTTGGTTGCTTTGGTTTCTCGGATTGTAATATTCTTTAATTGAATTTCCAACAGCCTTGCATCAGTTTCTTCACACTGATGACCCCTTTGCAGTTTCAATAAAGCCCCAATAGCACTGCTTTCAGCCATGGCTTTAGCACAGCTGGAATCATCACTTTCAATTATTAAAAGTAATTTTATCAAGCCAGGGAAGCAATCCCGGGTAATAACCTAGTTTATAATAAATAAATGAGATATTGAGTGGGTTTTCAATTTCAATTTTGTTTATATAGGGGAAGGTTCTATGCAGAACACTAAATATTGCGAGAATACGCAGAACAAAATAAATCATTAATTTTTTCAATCCTAAAAACCTAAAAAGTAAATGAAAATGTTACAAATGTAAGATTTATTGTTTCTCACACTATAATTCAAAGCAAAATATGAAAAATTTTCACTTTTTATATAAGGGTGGAGGGAGCGGTTAGACACTTTGAATAGGTAAACTCTCAAATCACCCAATCAAACAGTGCCACGTCATTTTACCTATTTTGTTTACCTATTACTCAAAAACGTTGGCGGTGGTTAGACACTTTGGAATAGGTAAACTATTAAAACAAATGTGTGTGATTAGTTGAGAAGGCATGAACCCCACCACGCACCCCTCTCTCTCTCTCTCTCCCCTTCCCTCCCTCTCCCCAATTCGGTGAACCTTCACCGAAAACACCTCCAATTTCGGTAACTTTGATCTGTAAAATTGTTGGGCAATGGTCATCGATTCGGTAAACATAAGTTTACTGCTCCACTCCATAGGCCTTAACCTACATGTATGTAGGCTGTGTGGGTAAAAATATATGGTTTTTATGTATATGTAATACACATATAAATGTAAGAAATATAATATTTAAAAAATATGAACATTAAGTTTAGTGATTTAGAGTTATTATTTTTATTATCATAATAATTATTATTCGGTAATGATCTCATTACATATATATATATAGAGAGAGAGAGAGAGAATTGCTATATTTATGTACTATATTATTTGCTTCTGAATGTTTGTTTTAGTTAAAACTAGGTTAGAACCCCGTGTGTTACACGGGTTGAAAAAATATAATTATATATATTAAATAATAATTATATATACTAAGTAATAAAGAATTATATCTTTCAAAAAAATTAATGTATTGCACATGCTGAATAAAACTATAACAAGGTTAAAAAAAAGTTACATATACATCAATAAAAACACGACATGTGGATTAGTAGATATTAGTTACCATTAAAAGCTCTTTTTAACATATAATAATAATAATAATAATAATAATAATAATAAAATTAAAAGATAAGGATAAGATTAGTGATATTTATGTATTAATTATTAAACAAAATTAAAATAAAATATAAGTAAAATTGTGAGGTTAAAGGAGGGAATGACATGTAACGTTAATTGGAAATAAATGTAATGTTATATACTTAGTAATATAAAAGTTGTGTCTTTAAAAACCCGTGTATTGCACGGGCTGTATAAAATATTACTCTTACCACGTTTCTTACCGTCCAATCACATTAAATATTTGATTTTTTTTAGAAATCACATTAATGTAATCTTTTAATTTTTCAAATTTATCTAAGTTTTTCTAAATCTTTTTTCTACTTTGTTTTTGTTTTTTTATTGTTTCGCTAATGCGTTTCTTTATTTTTCTTTCGTATGTGTGTAATCCACTCTTCTTCATAAAAAGTCTGTCATTTTGTTCGATCCCTCATTTTGCAAGTTTCATAACTAAAATTCGTATCTTTTGAAATAAAAATTTCATGTCGCAGGCCTCATGATTCAATCTATAAAAATCACATTCCTGAGTCCAAAACAATCTCGATGATTCTAATTTCGAAAGCTTCCTCCATAATCGATGTATTAAAAGTGAAATCTCATGTTCAGTCAACTCAATCTGAGAAAGAACAAAGTTATGAAATATTCAATTCACACTTGATTAAGAACATGAAGAGTTAATTGGACATAATGGCCTAGATGGAAACTTAGAATGTGAGTGAACTTTAGTATTTAATTTGTTGCTTGATAGGGTTTGTTTTAAGGTTATTTTTGTCATTGTGTGAAGTTTCATTAAATAAGGGGATATATGTAATTTTAGTTTTGAGTTGGATAAATATGCAATTAGGGGTTTTTTATGAGGAATATATGTAATTCTCCCTAAATTTAATACGGGTTTTTTTATAAGGAGATATATGTAATTCTCCCTAAATTTAATACGGGTTTTTTTATAAGGAGATATATGCAATTCTCCCTAAATTTAATACGTTTAGAATTTGAGTATAAGGCTATAGGGTGTGGTCATATGACCCTCATGACCATCATAACCCTCCACGTCAGTGTTATATCACTCACCTCTAATCCACCATTCAAAACAAATACTCTAAGGGTGTGGTCATGACCCAAACCATTATCCCCTTATTTATTTTAATTTATCTTTGTCTAAAGAAAAATGAAATTATTTCTTGAAAAATGGAAAGGATGGCCATGATTGTCATGGTTTAATATATGCAAACCATGGTGGATCATGCAAGAGGTGGTGTAGCCTTCCATTCATGTTCCTACATGGCGAATCATGTCCCAACTATGACCCCTACACCTTTTAGCCTACGTAGTTTCTTCCCGTATTTAAAATCTATTATTTTCTTTTGTAATCACCCGCAATTAATTCAAATATTATGTTTTCCTACGTCATACCAAATTAACAGTTTTAATATTATAATTATAATCGTTTATTTATAAATAATCTAAAGCTAATACTATTTAAACATTTTAATATATTATCTACAAAATACACGTTCATCAATATCAATGAATTTTATCTACCTAAACTTTTTAAATACAATATTTATTCAATAGTTATATCAACTAATCTATCTATACCATATAAAGAAATCTTTATATAACCTTTTTAACATAATATTTATTCGATCATAATTCTTAAATATTTGCATCACTGTCTTTAATTATAAAAGAAAGTATTTATAATTAACTATGAGAGAGAAGCGAGAAACAAATAAATAGATAAGATAATTAATATATTGTTATCAATTATCTTTGTCTTTTATCATTAAAATATCTTCTAAAATTTTAAATCTAATATTATCAATAATTGACTTTTCATAATAAATATTTAGAAAAACAAATATTTAAAAAAATAATTAAGACTGTCTTATAGAACGCCATGTGTCCCTAACATGGTTTTCTTTTATTATATGTATAGATAGATATGAACAACATTAATTTCACCCAAAATAGTTAAGTTTAAAATAAAAATTAAAAATTTTAAAAAGTTTATCGCAATCCTTTCTAAAGTTCAAATTGGTTCTTGATTTCAAATACTTTTATTGTTGCAAACATCAAATAACGTTTTAAATCACTAAATCTTCATGATTTTATATTTAACTAGGTTAGAACCCCGTGTATTACACGGGTTGAATAAATGTAATTTTATATATTAAATAATAAAAAGTTATAACTTAATGAAAATCGTATATTGTACGGGTTAAATAAATGTAATTTTATATATCAAATAATAAAAAAAGTTATATTTTTAAAAACCATGTGTATTACACAGATTAAATAAATGTAATTTTGTATACTAAAAACGTCGTATCGTTAAAAAACCTGTGTATAATCGGGTTGAATAAATCTACAAAATGATTAAAAAAAAATGCATCCTTAAAAACCCCGTATATTACATGTGTTGAATAGATCAAAAAAGAGTTATATCTTTAAAAACCACGTGTATTACACAAATTAAATAAATGTAATTTTGTATATTAAATACTCAAAACGTCGTATATTTAAAAAGCCCGTGTATAGTCGGGTTGAAAAATCTACCAAATAATAAAAAAATTATATCCTTAAAAACATCGTGTATTACACGTGTTGAATAAATCTAATTTTACATAGCAAATGATAAAAAGTTATATCTTTAAAAACTTCGTGTATTATTCGGGTTATATAAATGTAACTTTGTATAGTAAATGATTAAAAAAAAGTTAATTTTTTTAAAAACCCCGCGTTTTACACGAGTTAAATAAATAAAATTTTGTATACCAAATAATAAAAAAGTTATATTTTTTTATAAATTAGGATAACATTTAATATTAATTTATTATTTATCTGTACTATATAATAAAAGAAACAATGTTGAGGACACATGTCGTTTTATGAGGTGGTCTCAAATTAAATTTTGTAGAAGAGATTTTGATGATAAGGATAAAGATAAGTGATAACCATATATTAATTATTAAAATTAAAAGATTTTGATGATAACTATATAATAAAAGAAACCATTTTGAGACACATGTCGATTTATTAGGTGGTCCCAAATTAAAATTTGTAGAAGAGATTTTGATGATAAAGATAAGTGATAACCATATATTAATTATTAAAATTAAAAGATTTTGATGATAAGAATAAAGATAACTGATAACCATATGTTAATTAATAAAATTAAAAAATATATATTAACGTTTTGATTATTTATAAAGATAAAGATAGTTTTAACTGTTTATATAAAAGTTTATAATTCTTTATCTTTATTTACTATCTAATAACCATGAAATGAAACTGATGAAGAAGTGCACTCAATTAAGAATTATTTCCAAATTCAAATGAATCACAAGTAGTTCAAAAGGAACAAAAAAATTATTTGTTGTTAATTCCTTTTGCTACTACTATACTAACCTAATCAAATATGAAAGTAAAACTATCATACATGAAAATTTAAAAAGTTAACATTTTTTTTCTTTTAACTTTTGTTGCTTATTAATAACTATTTAATTTAAAATTTCATTGATCTAAGCATGCGTAATACTTAAGTTTCTAACCTATTAATAAATAAATAAATAAAAGTAAAATGTTAACTTGTGTAATATACAAGTTTCTAACCTAATAATAAATAAATAAATAACAAAGTAAAATGTTATAATACATCAAAGTTCATTTTTTCAAAAACATATATTGACGACCATATGTGTTAACCGATTATATAATATTTAATTAACCCGTGTAATACACGCGCGTATTCAACTCATGCAATACACGTTTTTAAAAATGTAACTTTTTTATTACCTAATGTATAAAGTTATATTTATTCAACCCGTGTAATACACGGGATTATAACCTAGTATATTTAATATAAGATAAGCAGGAAAGAGAAGTATTTATTTTAAAAATATATTAAATTAACAATTTAGATTTGAGGATAATATTTTATTAAAATATGATAAGATTTAATATTAATTTATTATTTATTTAATTAATATAATATCTATCTATACTATATAATAAAAGAAACCAATATTTGACACGTGTCATTGATTGGAGCCACCTATTTTTATTTTTAAGGTTTTCCATCTTTCTCTTATATTTATCTTCTAATAATTATAGATAATATTAAACAAAAAATGTTAATTGAATACAAAAAAAAAAATCTTGGATAACATCTTTAACGAATAACGATTACTTATTGATAATATACATGTATGAGATTTTTTTTTACTATTATTATTGTTTTATTATTTATCAAATATATCGATTACTTAATTTTTTATATATATAATCCAAAATTATATTTATTTAATTTACTATCAATCCAAAATTACATTTATTATATATAAGACTTTTTCCAAAATTATATTTATTTAATACACCGTCAATCCAAAATTACATTATTTAATATACCATCAATCCAAAATTACATTTATTCAACTCGTGTAGTACACTGTACACAAAGTTTTTTAACTCTTTTATGATTTGGTATATAAATTATTTTTATTCAACCCATACAATAGACAATAGACGAGGTTCTTAAAGATATAATATTTATTATTATTAATATTTTTTTGAACGACAAATTATTTTATTCCCCTGTTGCTTGTGAGACTTGAACCCAAGACTCCCCCCCTCCCAATGTGTTTAAAGACTTTGCCTTTACCAATTGACCACCACCCTAATGTTAATATTTTTTATTATTTAATATATAAAATTATATTTATTCAACCCGTTTAATAAATGAGTTTTTAAAGATATATTGTTTTATTATTTAGTATATAAATTAGATGTTTTACTATTATTAGTATTTTTATTTTTATTATTTATCAAATATATTGATTACTTAAAATTTTTATATATATAAGACTTTATCCAAAAATTTATTTATTTAATATACTATTAATCCAAAATTATATTTATTTAATATACTATTAATCTAAAATTACGTTTATTTAACTCGTGTAATACACAGAGTTTTTAAAGATTTAAATTTTATTATTTGGTATATAAATTACATTTATTCAACCCGTGTAATAAATGAGATTTTTAAAGATATATTGTTTTTTATTTAGTATGTAAAATTATATTTTTTTTCAACCCGTGTAACACACGGGGTTATAACCTAGTAAGTATATATTTGAGGATACCTTCAATGAATGACACGTGTTCAAAAATTGATTTCTTTTATTAAAGTAGATAGATAGATGTGTACTTTATGTGTAGGAGGAAAAATTATTAAATTAAATTAAATAAACATGTTAATATACAAATTTCTAAACTAGTTTTTATTAAGTTTGAACATAACATGTTTATTTAATTTAATAATTTTTCCACCTCTGATTATTTCAAATTATATAATGTTAAATAAAACTTTTAACTTGATAGAATTCATATTGAAATATGTCGTGATAGAATTCATATTGAAATAAGTATAAAAATTAACATATCATGTATTTAAATTTATAAAAATACGATATTTTTAGGGTTAGGTTATTTGACAAAGGGTAAACTAAATACAAAGGGTGAGAAGCCACTAGAAAGTACAAGTGTTCAATGAAAAAACAAGTGGGAAAGGTAGTATCGCCAAGAGAAAAAACTCAATATTATATTTAATACGAGTACCATATTGTTATACTTCAAAAAAAATTGAAATTCTAGTTGTGTATTATACAATGGACATAACATAAAACACAATGAATATTAAACTAAAAACACAATGGAAAGTAGAGTAAAAACACAATCGATGATAACAGATAAAAGACAAAATGGATAGTAGACTAAAACAAAATGGACATAACGTAAAACACAGTGCGTATCAAACTAAAAACGCAATGGAAAGTAGACTAAAAACACAATTGATAACAACAGATAAAAAACACAATGAACAACAGACTAAACACAATGGACAATAGACTAAGAACAAAATGAATAACAAACTAAAACACAATGGACAACACTAAAAACAAAATGAATAACAGACTAAAACACAATGGACAACAGACTAAAAACACAATGAACAACAGGCTAAAAGCACAATCAACAACAAATTAAAACACAAAAAGCTATATATTAAAACACAATGGATAAGAAAATAAAAACACAATGGACAACAGACTAAACAGAATGGAAAGCAGATTAAACATAATAACCAGAACCTATAACACAATTTATAGAAAATCCACTCAGTTGAAAAAAACAATAATCAGAACGAATAACACAATGTATAAAAGCCCAAATATAACACCATCTTCATTATGGCATACGTTGTATTATAGGTTCAGCTAAAAAAGCAATAGACAAAACCCAAATTAACATTGTGTTAAAAGTTTTGATAATAACACAATGTAAAGAAACCCTAGTAGAAACGTGATGACCAAAACCCAGTTGAAAGAACAATGCCCAGAACCTTTAACACAATGCAAAGAAACCCAATAAAAATGAAATTTTTATTAGGATCAGTTTTACGGTTCAAAATGGGGTTGCGGCACAGTTTATTGCTCGTTTACTAGCCATTTGTTTGTAGTTGGTTGTTTTGGCATTTTAACGAGAAAGCGTCGTTATATTAAAAAAATCATATAGCAATATCATAATCATATTAAAGATAAAAAAACGACCATTATTATGGTGAAGTGTTTTTTTTAAATGTCGTATGAAAAAGTTATGAACATTTTAAATTGATGGTCAAAATTAACATGTGTCTTGCACGTGTGGAGAAAAAATTTAATAAATGTGTGATTTCCTTTTTGTCATCTCACTATTTTCTTTTCCTTAAATTGACCTCAACCCTCTAAATTTAAGGTCAATGTTCCTCCTTACTCTTCTTATTAGTTTTTCACTTTGTATTTTCTTCTAATCCTATATTTTAAAATATATAAAGGAAAAATAACAATTATTTTTACTAATACATATTATTTTTCGTGTTTTCTTGTGGGTTCCTCTTTACAGATTACACTAATATCACTTGTACATATTTAAATGTGCAGTTGTACCATGAATAATATTCATTCATACTTAATATTGTCCTTAAATATTTAAAAGTTGCAATTCTTAACCAATATTTTGACCACTAATCCTGTTTTCTAATCCTTGACTTTAGTTAAATAAAACCCCACATGAAATATGCCAGTTTGTCTCCCACCTTTTTCTTGTTTTTCTCTTCACAAGACAACAATCTTTTTTATATTTGAATTTAATTTTTATAGAAGATAAAATTATAATTGCCCGTTGTTATACTATAATAATATTATGAGTAAATACTTTTTGAGTCTGTGTGTTTTAGTTGTTTTAACTATTTGAGTCCAAAATTAATAAATTTAACGCTCTGAGTCCCTAACCGCTAATTTTATAACGTTTTGAATCCCTTAGTGGTTTTAACCACTTAAGTTCAAAATAAAAAATACAAGTGTTAAAAATTGGACTCAAAACGTTATAAAATGAGCTGTTAGGGACTCAAGCCGTTAAACTTTTTGATTTTGGATTCAAGTGGTTAAAACCACTAAAACACAGGGACTCAAAAAATAATTTACTCTAATATTATATTATTATGAATATCTGTTCTATGTGATTTTTTAATTTAATGTTTGATATTAACAATTTTATTTACCTATTTTTATACCTAATCAAATAAACTGAAACAAAACTATCGTTTTATTTAGTTTTTAAAAGGGTATGAAATTGGCAAAATGGGCTCCATAGTCCATTTGAGTGAGTGTTGGACATTCTCGGCCAAGTTGGTAAGTTGTGCAAGGTCCCTATTGGGCTTCTGTATATAGACTTTTATTAATTGAAAACAAACTTTAGAATATGGTTTTTGGGTTGCTTTTGTTATTAACTGAAATTAGGAGGATATCATGCCATAATTAAATTTGACTTTTATTAATTGAAAATAAACTTTAGAATATGGTTTTTGTGGTGGTTTTGTTATTAACTGAAATTTGTTTTTAGGATATCATGTCATAATTAAAATTGATACTGTTGGGTTGTAGAATTCTCAATACTAGTAGGTGTGGCGCGACAGTAAGGGCCAGAGTCGCAGCCTATGAGCTTATTCTTTAATTATGGGTTTTAACCTTAATTGTGTAGTCTATAAAATAATCTTTTGTACTTATAATGTTTAACACCTCAATAAAGAATATCCTAGTTGTAACCCGTGGACGTAGGTCAGTTTAGACCAAACCACGTAAATCCACGTGTTTGTTTATTGCTTTTGGTGTCGTATTCGTGTGTATGCTCGATCCTAACAAGTGGTATCAGAGGTTCGGTGCACACAATGTTTAGGGTTTTGAACGGCAGCCACCGTCAGCCTTGTTCATCGAGATTGAAGGAGCAGTATTAGCCCAGTCATTGATCGTAACAATCGCAGAAAGAAGAAAGTCAATTTACCCGAATTCGACTTAGGTTCAGTTTGCAAAGTTCGATCAGCCGGTTACCGAGTAGCGTCACCAAGATCAGTTGCAAGAACAAGAGTCGAATTGTGTTTGCAGCGGACCAGAAAAAGGAGTATTCATTCAGATCGTCATTCGAGTTATCGTCGAGCAGTAAAGCCGACGCGTGCAAAGAAGAAACGGCCAACGCCCCTATTCCGCCAAGTTATTGATATGAGAAGGTTCGCCAGGTTACCTTTGTTTGCGGGTTTCGAAAAGATTTAGGGGGTGTTTGGGATTTATTTTGCCTCCTAACTTCTCAAAAGGAATAAGTAAGAAATTCTTACTTCTCAGTTTCTTCTTTTTGAAGGCATAAAAGGCCTTTTCAAGAGGTGTTTGGGATTCCTTTTGCCTTCAAAAGTCCTTCTTAGATGATTCTCAGATGATGTTTGGGATTCCTTTTAACTTCTAAGAAGTTAATAAGCCAAAATTAGCTCCAAAAGTTCTTTTCAAAAGGAATCCCAAACACCCACTTAGGGGGATTTGTTTATTCTTCATTGCCAAAAAAAGGAACAGGTGTTGTTTTGAAAGAAAAAGTGATTAGGGTCTTTGACTAAGGGATAAGGTTGACCAAGTTTTCTAGTGTAACCGTATTTGTCTTTTTGTCTTTCTTGGGAATGAACAAAGGGCAGTAGCCCAATACCAATTTTGAGGCTAAGGGTGGGCGAAGTGGGTTCGATGAGTGGAGCGGGGATAGGAGTTTGCAGCGTGGGGAAGTGTTGTCGGCCCTGTTTCGGTGAGTGTTTGAGTGCTTGGGCGGTGACTACTCACCGAGTGTTTGAGTGATTGTTCTAGAAATAAAAAATATGTATTAAAAAAAGAGGGGGGGGGGGGGTGTTTGACCATTAGTGTTTGAGTGGAAAATGAGGAGTGGAGTGGGGACTTGACATGACATGGCATTATTGGCTAGGGAATAAGTTTACCACTCACCATTTGGTGACCACTCCCTCCACCCTAAGTGATTTTTAAGTAGAAGGTTTTAATGAGTGTATTAACCTAGTTAAGGTTTTGAGATTAGTTTGACCAACGTGTTTTCAAAGAGTCGTCTGTAAAGACCAGAGAAACGGGATCATAGACCAGTGTGGTTAATCAGGTTCTATTGTTTTCAGTTGGTTGCAGTTCTGCTTTGTTTATTCGATTAATTTTTGTTTAGTCGTGTTATTGTGTTTATCATGGCAGGAGGCGAGAAGGTGCAAATCTAAAAGTTTGACGGAAAAGAAGTTTGGTTGGTGGAAAATACAGGTTGAAGCACTACTTTGTCAGAAAGACTTAGGGGTTGTTTGTTTAGCTCTTAATGAGGCTCTTAATGGTTCAGACCTCTTACAAGTTCAGTACTTAATGGTTCAGACTGATTTTTTTTTTCACGAGCAGATGTCTGAATGGTTTAGACATTTGCCTCAGAATGGTTAAAACTGAGTCTGAATGGTTAAGATCTCTCATCTGAATTGGTCAAACATTTGCCTCTGAACGGTGAAGCATTATACTGGCTCTTAATGGTTCAGACCTCTTACTGATTCAACACTTAACCATTTAGAAGTTACCAAACAGCCCGTTAGATGTAGTGCTCGAGGATGAAAAGCAAGAAAAAAAACGCCACAAGCAGATTGGGATAGGATGGATAAGAAATCCAGAGTAGTGATAATGCTTTCCCTATCGGAGAATGTTGCATTTAATATACAGAAGGAGACCTCAGCTAGACGAATGATGGCAGCATTATCGGTCATGTATGAGAATCCTTCTGCAGCAAACAAGGTTTAGCTTATTCAAGAGCTTGTGAATACTAGGATGAGGTGTTAGGCTCTAAAAGTGTTAGCGCATCAAATATACGCAACGGGCTATGGTTGCGAACTGGGTTTAATTGGGTTAGTTTATATTAGGTTTGGACCTTGTATAGGTCACTTGGGCCATGTCTAAGTCCATGTGGGCCAGGCAGGCCCATGGGGAGCCCAAGTGGAGAATGGGCTTACCTAGGAATATAACCTAGTTTGTTTCACAAACTAGGGTTAGAGGCCTCCATGTTACAGAAATCCTAGAGAGCTAGAGAGAGGCTGCGAGTTTGGTTTTTGTTCATCTTGTACCAGACGATTTTGCTTTGATAGTAATAGAATCGTGTGCAAGGTGCTAAAGTATTTTGGTGTTCTTGTTTTTCGTTTGGCTTGAATCACACCAAGTTTGGATTCCGCACATCCTTGGTGTTTGTTTGATATCATTGTTTGATCCAGTTTATAGGGACTTACAAGTAGTATCAGAGCCTTTAGAACCTATTTCTAGGCGCGTTTTGACATCAAATATTCAAGATTTTTAAACTTTTGTTGAAAATAATCAAAAACACTCGTCGTGTTCTTCGCGTTCTTCATCATGTTCATCTGTTTTTGTGTGAAATTTATTATATTTTGGTGTTTTGATTTTTGAAAAAGGTGTTAATGGATTACACCAAATCCTGTAAAAAAATTTTAAAAAGGAAGATTCGTTTATTTTTAAAAGGATTTGTGAAATTCCTATTTTTTGGAAAGTTGTTCAACTTTTCAAATAAAAGGTGGGAATTTATTTAAAATTTTAACCGATTTCGAAAAGGTTTTCGAAAGTTCAAGTTCAAGTTTTCGAGACACAAAGCTTTCGAATTATCAAGCTCATTCAAACTTTTTGAAACACCACATAATTTCTGAAACACCAATAGTTTTCCGAAACAAAAATTTTCGAATCCTTCCATCATCGAAACACGACATTTTTCAGAACATATTGATGTAATCAGGGGCGTACCCACCCTAAGCCAAGGGTGGGCGGGCGCACCCCATGAAAAAATATTTTTTAGTGTTATTTTTTGCTGGAAATCCCGACCGCACCCCTTGAAATTTTTCACCCGCACCCCTTGAAAATTTTCAACCGCCCCACTTAGAAAAAAATAATTATTAACCACTTATTTACTTAATTATTTAATCCAATCAAAGCCCAATCTGCAATCAATTTTTATTAACACAAGCCCAAACCCAACCTAAAGAAATTTGAACTAAATAAAATAACCCAAACCCATCCACCCATTCCATTTCCAAATCCCGCCCCCCAAAAAACTCCCAGCGACTTGACGCCACTTAGGGGTGTTCAAGATCGGATAATCCGGTTTTCGGATATCCGCAAATCGGATATCCGAAATTTCGGATAGTGAAATATTGACATCCGAACCCGAATCCGAAATTTCGGATATCCGATTTTCGGATATCCGAAATTTCGGATTCGGGTTCGGATATCCGAATATCCAATTTTTTATTTAATTTTTATATTTTTATTATCTTTTAATATATGGAACCAGATTTTTCGGATAGTTTCGGATATCCGAATATAAATTTAGGATATTTTTTCGGATATTTCGAATATTTTTCGGATACTTCGGATATTTTTCGGATATTTCGGATATTTTTTCGGATATTTCGGATATTTTTTCGGATATTTCAGATATTTTTAGATACTTCGGATATTTTCGGATATTCGGATATCCGAAAAAAATAAAAATTAAATTTTCGGATATTTTCGGATAATCCGATTATCCGAAAATTCTCAAAATCACTATCCGAATCCGAATCCGAAGTTTCGGATTATCCGATTTTCGGATATCCGAAAATTCGGATATCCGAAAATTCGGATATTTCGGATACGGGTTTTCGGATATTTCGGATTCGGTTTCGGATTCGGATTTTTTTGAACACCCCTAACGCCACTGCTCACGACCTGGTGGCTTTTTTTACCGGAAAAACCAAAATTCCAATTGGATCGACCCATATTCGTCAGAATTCCAATATAGAACTAGTATAGTATAGTTTATTTATTTATTTATTTTGTTTTATGTGATGATTAGGAGAAAATATAGATGTGTAAGGGTTTAATCTTTTTATGTTTTTTTATATTTTTTTGTTGTTCTAGACTTGTAGTTAAATGATTTTGTTGTTTTATTTATAGCTTTGTTTGTTTAAATGATTAGTTACAAGTAATCAACATTTAATATTAGGGCTTGAATGTTTAAAAATATAATTGAAAGTTATGGGCTATAGTTGAACATGAATGTTTATTTTGTTTAAGTGTTTAGTGTTGTTTTATGAACTTATGGAGCAAATTATATGTGTTGGGAACAATGAGTAAGAATATAATGAACTTATGGTGTGTTTAGTATCTTTAGATGATATTTTGGATATATTCAAAAAAAACCTGTAGGGCACAGATTTAAATACGTTTGTAATTTGTAATGACGTTTGACCTGTTTTTGATGATTTATAAATTTTAGTTTGATGTTTTTTGTCTTACATGATCCGATCCGACCCGCGATATTTTTATACAGCAAGGGGCCTAAAATCTTTGAAAATATTCCGCACGCCAGGAAAAAATTCTTGGGTCCGCCACTGGATGTAATGCAAATTACATTTGTTTCCATGTATAGTTTGTATAATATTTGAGTTGTTTTGTGTTATTTTATCATTGATTTTGTATATTATGGTGTCTTGTGTGCTTTGCTGGGTCCTGGGAGTGAAAACGAGCTGAAACGTTGAAGAAACAAGCACACAGGAGGAGGTTTGGGCTTAGTGAAGGATTCTCATGGAATGAAAATGTATATTTGAGAAGATGAGAAGATAGAGAATTGAATCACGAATCCATAGGCGAAAACGGAGTTGAAAGGAGAAAGTTATGAACGAAACCGTATTCTGAGTATGCGAGCCGCTTGCCACCCGCGAAGAGAGGGACTATATGGCTCACGGGGCGCGGCGTATTGGCTGATCAGCGCATAAAACTTCATATTTAAGCCCCATACTTAGCCCTAATCAATCCTAGACAACCCTAGACGATTTGGGAGCTTTTTGGACGAATTTCAGACATCTTTTGGAGCATAATTGAGTAAGACAAAGCATCGGTGTTGGTTCAGTTCTGTTTGAGCATGAGGGAAAACAGTAAATCATACCTGTCACAGCAGAAAGTCCAGTGGAGAATCCAGTAATGGAGTTCGACATGCTTGTCATCATGATTTGGTTCCTCCTTAGGGTGCTGACTGATGATGGGGCTTAGAGAACCGAAAAGGGTATCGGTTAGGAGAAGGAGGACGAATTTGATGTTATGTCTAATGGGGTGTGAAACTTAGTAACCTCATAACCTCCACTTAATTCTCCTTATATAAGCACCCAGGAGGAAACCTAATTAGTTACTAAGGGTAATATGGTCCATCAACAATTACCAACTAATTTAAATAATAGGTTATTATATATTTTGATCTTTATTATGTAAATGATTATAATGGCTATAGATTAAATATTGTTACATAATATATTTAATCTTACATTCTCCCACTTAGCCGAGTAATCATTTACTATAAGTATTAGATAAGCCTGATCAGGAGTTAACACTCATTTTAGCCTTAAACAAGTACTATAGCAGAGAAATACAGCCGTTGAATCATTATGCGACTCAGGACCCCCATTAATCATACTATAGCCTTAATTTAAAACCTAATCGTCATGATCAAAATACGCGTAAGCCCTTTGTTTGATTTGTAACTTTATTTGTCAATATGCCATTATACCGGTTGAACATATTCTAAGAGACATACAAAATCAAACTGAGGAAATTTCATTAACATAAAACATAAGCTAGTACAATATGCTCAAATAAGGTCTTTACAAAATCCCATATTACGAACATGTTCTTCATAAACCTTAGGAGGGAGACCTTTAGTCATCGGATCCGCAAGCATATCCTTAGTACTAATATACTCGATACAAAGATTATTTTCCTCAATTCGTTCTCGTACGAACAGATATTTTGTATCGAGATATAAACCAGCTCCAGTCGAACTGTTACTGTTCGAGAAACTAACGGCAGCTGAATTATCACAGTAAAGCTTCAATGGTCTAGAAATGGAATTTACGATTTTGAGTCCAGTGATCAGATTTCTAAGCAACATTCCATGACAGGTTGCGTTATAAACAGCAATGTACTCTGCCATCATTGTGGAAGTTGTGGTCAGCTGTTGTTTATGACTCTTCCATGAGATAGGGCCGCCTGCTAACATAAAGATATAGCCCGAAGTGGATTTCTTGTCATCTTTGCACTTTGCAAAGTCAGAATCAGAATAGCCCACCACTTCTAAATGATCACTTCTTCTATAAGTCAGTTTATAGTCTTTCGTCCCTTGCAGATATCGAAGTACCTTCTTAGCTGCTTTCCAGTGATCTAGGCCAGGATTAGTCTGATAACGGCCTAACATTCCAGCAATATAAGCGATATCTGGGCGAGTACAGACTTGAGCATACATCAAGCTCCCGACTACTGACGCGTAAGGTATCTGGCTCATTTGCTCCTTCTCAACCTCTGTTGTCGGACACTGGAATGAACCGAAAACATCTCCCTTAACTACTGGAGCGACGGAGGGTTTGCACTGTTGCATGTTGTAACGCGTAAGGACACGATCTATGTAGGCCCTCTGGGACAATCCTAAGATCCCTTTGTGTCTATCTCGGTGAATTTCGATGCCAATGACGTAAGAAGCCTCTCCGAGATCCTTCATGTCGAAGTTATGCGAGAGTAACCGCTTCGACTCATGCAACATGTCTAAACTATTACTTGCCAATAGAATATCATCTACGTAAAGGACAAGTATAGTAAAGTTGCTCCCACTCATCTTGAGGTAGGTGCATTGATCCACTTGATTCTTCATAAAACCTTGCTTCTTCATGACTTCATCAAACTTGAGGTACCATTGACGTGATGCTTGTTTTAACCCGTAAATGGATTTCTTCAACTTACAGACTAGATGCTCCTGACCTTCAGGTTTAAAGCCTTCAGGTTGTTTCATGTAAACATCTTCATCCAAATCTCCGTTAAGGAAAGCGGTTTTAACGTCCATCTGATGTAACTCCAAATCGAAATGAGCTACTAGGGCCATGACGATCCTTAATGAATCTTTACGAGAGACAGGTGAAAACGTCTCTTGATAATCAATTCCCTCTTTCTGAGTGTAGCCCTTTGCAACCAATCTCGCTTTGTAGCGTTCAACGTTCCCATTCGGATCCAGTTTTGTTTTGAATACCCATTTACATCCTACGGGTTTGGCTCCGTTGGGTAATTCTACCAAATCCCAAACGTCATTTTTCTTCATGGATTCAAGCTCATCAATCATTGCTTTATTCCATTCAGAAGACTGATCACTGCTAACGGCTTCATTGTAAGAGATAGGATCATTGAGCTTTCCAGCATCCATTTCAGTCAGGTAGGTAACATAATCATCCCAATTAGTTGGCCTTCTTTGCCTAGATGACCTTCTGAGTGGATTATCGGGTTCAGCGTTGTCTTGGTTTTGAGCGTTTGATGTGCCTTCGTCATGAGGTATAATGGGTTCTGATTGTAGAGGTGAATTTGGAGTTGGTGCAGTAGCTTCAGGTACAGTAGTTGCATTGGGTACAAGAGGAGTAATCGGAGTAATGGTAAGCGACGAGTCTCTCCCCCCCGCGTCTTGTACTTCTTGCAATTCTTCGTAAGGGTTGGTACTGCTCCCACTGACCTTGAAATCCTCCAGGAACGCGGCACGCTTGGTTTCAACAATACGGGTGACATGGGAAGGACAATAGAAACGATAACCCTTAGAGTTCTCAGGATACCCGATAAAGAAACAGGTAACTGTTTTAGGGTCAAGTTTCCTTAGGAAAGGATTGTAAAGCTTCGCTTCAGCAATGCAGCCCCATACTTTCATATATTTAAGACTCGGTTTCCTTCCTGTCCAAAGTTCATAAGGAGTTTTAGGGACAGACTTAGAAGGAACTCTATTGAGTATATGAACAGCTGCTTTTAACGCTTCAGTCCAGAGGAATAATGGTAAATTAGTGTTGGCTAACATACTGCGCACCATGTTCATAAGGGTACGGTTTCTTCGTTCAGCGACACCATTCTGCTGAGGTGTACCAGGCATGGTGTATTGGTTCACAATCCCCTGGCCCTTACAAAACTCATAAAATGGACCAGGAGCTTGACCCACATCAGTATGTCGTCCATAATATTCACCGCCTCTATCTGATCTGACAACTTTAATCTGACGATCTAATTGCTTTTCAACTTCAGCCTTATAATCTTTAAAAGTTGTTAGAGATTCAGATTTCTCCTTAATTAGATACAAGTACATGTAACGAGAATAATCATCAATAAAAGTGATAAATGAAGTATGTCCTGTTATGCCAGCGATTTGGTAGGGACCACTAATGTCAGTGTGAATGAGTTCTAATAAATTAGAGCTCCTAGTGGCACCTTTCTTATTCGCTAATGTCATTTTACCCTTAAGACATTTGACACATGTTCCAAAATCAGAGAAATCGAGAGGAGGTAAGACTTCATCCTTCACAAGACGATTTAATCGTTCTTTTGAAATGTGGCCTAAACGCTGATGCCACAACATGGATGAAGTTTCTAAGTCTCGTTTCTCTTCCATCTTTGTGAGTGATTCATTAATATTATATGACAACAAAGATTTGGAAAAGTTATCTTCTAGTTCTAATCTATAGAGACCACCATCCAGGATACCAGTACCATAAAGAACAGAATCATAATGGATAGAGAGTTTGCGATGACCATGGGAAACAATAAAACCGTCCATGTCTAACTTTGGTCCTGATACAAGGTTCCGAGTTACCTCAGGAACATATAAGGTATCATAAAGTTTAATACATAAACCAGTTTTCATAACTAATTGTAATGTTCCAATGGCCTTCACTTCTAATTCTCGATCATCCCCAACCTTAAGCGTTCTTTGGTTTCTTTCCAGCTTCCGGATTGAAAGGAATCCCTGAGTAGAATTGGTAACATGAACCATAGAACCAGAATCAAACCACCAAGAATTAGCAGGAACACTTAAATTATAGGACTCAAGTATCATAAAATAATCGTTACCTTTCTTAGCCAGCCACTCCTTAAAATCAGGGCATTCCTTCTGCATATGTCCTGTCTTTTTACAGAACTTGCAGCGGATACTGCCTAAGGAGTTCTTTGAGCTGGAAGCTGCACTTGTACTAGGATTAGAATTAGGCCTTTGGACTTTAGAAGCATCCTTCCTCTGATAATTGTTCTTCCTCTTCTTAGAGTTGGAGGTAGTGAAGTTGGCAACATCAGTATGGCGATCCATCCTCATACGCTCTTCCTCCTGTACGCACATGGCGACCAGCTCACTCATCGTCCATTTGTCCTTCTGAGTGTTGTAATTGATCTTGAATGCTTCAAAGGACGAAGGAAGCGAAGTAATGATGAAATGAACAAGGAAACCATCACTGATTTCCATTTCCAGCCCCTTCAGCTTATTGGCCATGTCATTCATCATCATGATGTGCTCGCGAATGCCACTCCTCCCATCATACTTAGTTGTCACCAGCTTGAGAATAAGAGTACTAGCGTGTGCTTTAGACGTCCCCTTGAACTGAGCCTCCACATGTTCCAAGTAGGTTTTAGCATCTTCAGAATCAGGAATAGCTCCTCTGATTGCATTGCTTATGGACTGCTTCATAAACATGAGAGACATGCGGTTACACCTAGTCCACTTGTCATGAGTTAACTTCTGAGCAGCAGTACTTTGTGGAGTAAGGTCCGCTGGCTTATCCTCTCTTAGAGCATAATCGAAATCCAGCAGCCCGAGAGTAAGCATGAGAGCATCCTTCCATGCAGCAAAGTTATCACCAGTCAAAGGTGGAATTCCGCAATTTGGTGCTGATAGTGGAAATAAGATGAGCAAATTATGATACAAATGAAGAAGTCCTAATGTGATCTAAGGGCACGTTAAACTAAGGCAGGCATAAATAGTGACCATTTTACATTATGAAGCTGTGATATTGTCTATTACTAACATCAAAATAATAGACTTAGCTAAAAAATTCTACTTAAACGAAAACAAAACAGCTTTGGCCAGAAGTGTAATCATTTAAGCATATGTGCAAAGTGTTTGTAACAAATCAGCTTTGGCCAGAAATTGAAACAATCACTTTAGTTATGCACTTGTTGAGTATGCCATCTATGAATGAATTAAATCAGCTTTGGCCAGAAATTAAGACATTCATGCTTATGATGCACACACAACATAGCTTTCGTAATACTTGAACGATAAGTAGATGTATCAAGTCAGCTTTGGCCAGAAATGATATATCAAAAGCTCATTCAAGTTAAGCTATTCTGGTTTTGCAAAACATTATCTGATTCTGATTAAATTAACTAAGTAAATTACAAAACCATTTATTTAATTACAAAACCATTTATTTTTTAGTTCACATTAAACAGCTTAAAATAAAAAATAATGAGGTTTCGAGTCACAGCCTTGTTGTCTCGAGTCGAGACCTTTGTCTCGAGTTGACACGTTATGGTCTCGCCTTGTCACGTTATGGTCTCGAGTCGAGATCTAATGGTCTCGAGTCGAGACCTCTGTCTCGAGTTGTAATGGTTTAGTAACCTTAGTCGAATCCTCAGTGGTCTCGAGTTGAAAACTTTTGAAAACCCTTATGATTTCGAGTCGAGACCTTGTGGTCTCGAGTCGAGATCTTGGTCTCGAGTCCACTGTTGATAGCTGTTTCTTGTGATAACATAACTGAAATTCGAAATCTAAGGGATTATGAGATATTGTTTCCTGTTTTAAGATGATCTAATTTTATCAACATATTTCGAAAATTGTAACTGTTTATCTAATAACAATTTCGAATAAAGTTAAATGATAAAATTAGATCAAACATGGAAAAAAACACTCATTAATCCTGAAACATTCCAAAACATAACAGAATTATCGAATTTCCTAAGAACATGTGATGAACCCTAAACATAAAATAAAATTCTGGAACCCGAAACCTGAATTTTAAAGCCTTGCTTAAACAGATTTCGGTCATAAAACATAACCCTTTAGATTTCGAGTAAACATATGATTAATAAATTCCGAAAACAGGGATTTCGAACATATATACCTACTCGAATACGGCTGTTGATTCATAATATTTCAAAAAAAATTCGTTTTCCAAGTTTCAATCCCAGAATTATGGATACGAAAACAGAACTGACTAATCAACATATGCTCTGATACCACATGTTGGTTCAGTTCTGTTTGAGCATGAGGGAAAACAGTAAATCATACCTGTCACAGCAGAAAGTCCAGTGGAGAATCCAGTAATGGAGTTCGACATGCTTGTCATCGTGATTTGGTTCCTCCTTAGGGTGCTGACTGATGATGGGGCTTAGAGAACCGAAAAGGGTATCGGTTAGGAGAAGGAGGACGAATTTGATGTTATGTCTAATGGGGTGTGAAACTTAGTAACCTCATAACCTCCACTTAATTCTCCTTATATAAGCACCCAGGAGGAAACCTAATTAGTTACTAAGGGTAATATGGTCCATCAACAATTACCAACTAATTTAAATAATAGGTTATTATATATTTTGATCTTTATTATGTAAATGATTATAATGGCTATAGATTAAATATTGTTACATAATATATTTAATCTTACAATCGGTTGACGTTGTGAAGACTTGGGATCATGTTGGCTTGCGTGTTTAGCATCCGGATTTACTTGTTCTCTTGTTTATTACTTTGATTATGTTATGCTACTTTGTGATGACACTTGTTCTTGATTTCTTAATGATGTGTACCTAACTCTATAGACTACCTAGATTGGATGAATGGATTGTTAAACTTTAAATTTTATTATGGAAAGTTGATTTTCTATGGATTCTTTATGAAAGTAGTCAACTAGATTATCAGTTTGATGTATATGCATGTTTAGCTTTGTTTGATTGTCGTTAATTGCTTCGTATGATTCTTGGTGGATTTCTTTCACATAATAGGTTCATGCTAGATTATAGTTTTATATTGTGATCTTTTGGGTTAGTTGGCCAATATACCTTATGTAACGCTCCGCTTTTTCGTAACTTTCCAAATTTAGAAGTTGTGTCTTGTAAATCTATTTTTGGAAGCTCGTGTCTTCCGTAATCATATATCGTCTTATAATCGTAAATCCTAGGTATAAATCGTAGTGCAACCCATCGTTTATTCTCAAATTATATCTTAATATTTCCTTTACACTTATACGATTTTGATTCATTATATTTTGATTCACTATCCATGATTCTTGTAAACATATAATAATCTTACAAACACTTGACTTGTATACTCAATTTACGCGAATTCGATACTTAATCTTGACCAACGTACTTCTTCGTACTTGTTTAATATTTATTTTTATGTTTCAATTACATTTCATACCTTTATATATGATTCTTGTGCTTAAAACACCCTAAAAACAACTTAGAACCTCATCATATGAAAGTACGGGGGGCAGAAGTGTCAAAAATCAAACTTTTTGCATAAGCCAAGCGGCTCACCGGGGGCGACCCGCTCACCTATACTCTCTCGCTGCCGGCGAGAGGGCCTGATCCGCAGTTTTTGATCAGCAGCCTCGGGATTTGTCTTTTTGTGTGTTTTCTTGAGTTTGTTTTTTGTTTTCTACATTAAATAAACACCAACCAACCACCCTAATCATTCCCTATAAAACCCATGCCTTCTCCACACTTTTTCCACTTTTCAAACTCACTAAACACTCTCTAAACACTCAAGAATGCAGCTGGAAATCAGAAGAGAGGCAGATTCGTTACCAGTTGCTAAAATGTGCATAAATTCTTCATTTCTCAACCTTTTTCTTTGATTCTTCTTCCTAATCACTTGGAACAACCTTAGGGATGTTTCCATAGGTTTTCCATGGAAAACCAAGGCTTGGAACATCACCAAAACAGGCTCCAAAGTGATGTAAATTTTCTGTTTTGATTTAAACACTTGTTAAACTACTTAAACTTGAGGTTTCTCATACACATTCCTATATCCTTATGCTCATAATCAATTCTATGGTTAGTTGGGCTTAAAAACAAGGTTGTGACATCTAAAATCAGAGGTTAAAACCTCATAAACATTCTGTTTTGTTTGGGTTTTAACCCACAAGTAATGAACAAGCTTAAAACTTGATGTTGTGTGATTATAAGGTTAGCTTGGGCTATCCTACTTGAAAATCCACACATTACTTGATGTTTTCTTTTAAGTTATAGTTATTTCCTTTTTTATTATATGTTCATGACCCTCCTTGTTGTCTATGATAACAAGTGTAGTGGTGAACACCAAAGAGGTACCTAAATGGAGGACTTGTCCTTCCTACCTCATGCATGGCTTATGTGATATACAAAGAGGTTCCTAAATGGAGGATTTATCCTCCTACCTCATGCTTGACTTATATGACTTTATGCTATCTATATAACTTATATAATATTATCTAAGTAACCAAACTTTTGATGATGAACATATGGTCATTTGTCAAATGTGAAGTTACATCATCTAAGACTTTAATAACTTGTTATGATTCTAATGGGTATTTTGACCCATAAAAACATTCTAACCCTTGTGGGGTTTCATAGTTTCAAACAAGTATTATATGACTGGATGATTATTTTCCTCATATGTCTATTTTCATGCACATAAAACTCCGAATCCCTAAACAAACCTTCCCTTAAAACTCCAAACCGAACACATTCATTCTTCTAGTCTCGACAACTTCGTCACATTGGATAATCGGAAAGCATATGCAATTTTGTGAGTATACTCGAACCCATTTTACTTTTAAACACTTTCGGGTGCAACATGTATTCTATGTAAAACACACAAACACTTGAAACTATTTGAATCACTCTCTATCCATGATTAAACATGAAACTATATGATGCTTGTTAATCTCGTATGCTATGTAAACTTTTTGTGTCGATATGCTCATTAACTTTGTACAAGCCTACCTTAACAATTATAGCGCTATAGGAGAAACGCACCGCCCAAGAGTCTTGGGGTATTGTTAAGTCAAACATGTAACCTCCGGCTAATCTATTGGGACAAGCAGAATTAACGCGTTGGAAACTTGGGTTTGAACATATTGTTACACCGTTTCAGCATATTAGTAACTTGCATATTGTTATTCATGTTGGATGTGAGCCGTTAAAATATTTTAATCTATGTTATGCTATGTATGAAAACTTGTATACTCGCCAACTTTTTGTTGATCGTATTTTAATACATGTTGCAGGTTGTTAGTCAAGATGATGCTAAGTGAAGAAACAAGATCTAGGTGGACTTACAAACACACTTAGATTAATTTATTTTGTAAATGTATGTTTGAAACAATGTCGTTCATGTTTGATTCTTGTATGACATTTCTACCAATTTATGAAATTTAATTTAAATTATATTGTCATATAGTGTTATGAAGTTTTGAGCAATTTGTTCATCTCATCCCGATGTTTCTGTCATCGGTTGGGGTGTGACTGATTGGTATCAGAGCTATAACTATAGGGAATTAGGAAAAGTAGGAATGCTTTTACCTAGTCTATAGTTCGAGAGCTTTATTTTTGTGTCTTTGCTTGAAACTACTCGCATTCTACTCTAGTTGCTTCCTATTTATCCTCTTTTGATCTTTTAAACATATATGCCACTTATGTGTTAATACTTGACATGCTATTATGATGTGCTAATACTTGTTTTAATATGCGTTAATACTTGTTTTATTGTTCTATCCTTTATGTGCTATTCTTGACATGCTTCTTATGTGATTAATACTTGCTTTATTGTTCCTCAACATACGCCTTTCCTAAGGCATTTTACTCGTTTTTACCAAACTCGAAAACACTCGTATAATACAAACGCGACGAGTTTACCAAAATAGGCGTGAAACCCACAATTTGGTAAACGACTCTCATTCCACTTAATTCTATTTTTGCACGAAATTACACCATTAAGTTAGGAGTGAAATCCACATCTTAATGGTAATTTCAAATCTCAAATTTCAAATTCTAGTGGACCTTTGTCAACGTGTCGAAATTAAATTTTGACCCGACGAGTACCTGTGACAACCCGTGATTTACGGCTCCTAATTTCGTGATTAACAGATGATTAACGCGATAATAAATAGTGTCTACAGCGCGAATTAGCTTAATTAGGCCTTTGGAGTGCCTGGGAACGTCTATCCGTCTTTACAGTGCGCGAACGGTGGTTTACAGAGAAACCTGTGAAACGTTAAACGGCAACGGATTGAAACCAAACAGGATACTGACAACGCCGACAAGTATGGATGTTACACGAATATGTTATGTGTACGAAATTAATTTTCTAAATTTATTTGGGCTCCCGTGTGACACAAATGCAAACGTGGATTAAAAACGCGTTGGTAGGAGACGGCGAACGGCGCCTTTTACGCGAGATTTTTACCGTTAGCAACGCGCGAACGCGACTACAACGGATACCAACATTATTTTTGCACGAAATATTATTTTACTAGGCTACGGTGATTTCGGTTTTGACAACGGGTCTCGTAGGAATTACGGGCCACTTACACACGGGGATTGAGCTTGTGGGCCCTAGGCCCAAGCCCAAAACCCACAAGCCTAAACCCGCTCATAATATAATAGATTCTATAAAATCTCTACAAATCTTTTGCAAATCTCTGCAAAATCTTTGCCTTAGAGATCTGTTGAAGATATCTACAAAATCTTTATATAATCTTTACAAAAGATTTTTATCTCTAAGGATAAAGCATGTTACCTGGATGAAATGTAAATACACACAAGACAATACACACAAGACAATAAAACCTTCCCATCTATTAATACACCACATGATGCTCTTTGTCTGCATATCCAGCTACACATACATGAACACAACACAAAGAACTTCCCTATTACCTCTCTTCCCTCTCTCAAATACTCACAAACAAAACACAGGGAATCAACTCACAAACAAACTCACACACACCGGATCCCTCTCTACCTCTCGGTGAACACCCGGCAGAGCCGGTCGGAGCCACGGCGGCGCTGCCGTCTGTGGTGTTGACGATGATTACCCAGCGAACCCCCTCCCCTCGTTCCCCTTTCCGGTGGCGGCGACACAGACCCCCTTCCTGCTCGAGCTGTTTAATCGAACCACCACCACCATAGTTGGGTGGTGGTGATGTGCGGCGACGTACAAAGAAGAGAGAGACCGAGAGAGATGGAGAACCGACGGTCAGAGTCTCGGACCGCCGGTCAGTGCGTTTATCCGATGGTCAGCAGATTTGTTCGGTGGGTTTCAGACGAGGATGATGATGATGATGTGGTTCAGTTCGGTCGGGTCGCAGATTTGGGTCTCGGCCCGGGTTTCAGTCCGAATGGTTCGTCTCTATCGAGTTTTCGGTTCGGGTTCCGGGTCAGCGGGTTCGAGTTTTGGTTCAGCTCATCCGGCTCAGTCAACAGGAAGGTCCGGGTCAGTTTTGTATACGATTCAGTCAACTCAGCGAGCCAACTCAGTTGACTCGGTTAACTCAGCAAGTTGACTCGGTCAACTCAACCGAGTCAACTCGGTCAACAGCAGCGAGTCAGCTCAGATGGTTCGGTTCGGGTCAAGCGGTTCGTTCAGACGGCTCAGTGTCGGTTTCAGTCGACTCGGTCAAACCTGGTCAACTCACCGAGTCAACTCAGTCAACTCAGCCGGTCAACCCAGTTGACTCAGTAAAGTCAGCTGGTCAACGCGTAACAGAAACGACTTGAAGATTCGGAATATTGTAGAATGCACGCTAGCGAGTCTCATCTTGGAAACGACATCACGAAGTCGTAATTAGCTCGCTTTGCACAAGAATGTTCAGGTGAGTTCATAACCCCACTTTTTACGGCTTTACATTTTTATAAATGTTTTCGGGGTGGAAAGACATGCACGTTTTGCAAAAGCAAACAAAGTTTAGAACAAATGCAAAACTCGTATTTCTAAATCATATTACGAAGGGATTTCGAGGAACTCAAATGATCTACGAAAGGTTTATACTAAACATACCGGTTTTTACAAAACAAATAAGTATTATCAAAATGTGAACGATTTTCATGACTAAGGACAGATCAATTGGTGATAATATATATAGAATGAGGAGCCAGCCTTTATGGCTGGGGAGGATCAGCCTTAGTGGCTGGGGAGGATCAGTCATAGAGACTGGGGTAAAATACATGTACAATGATTACAGACATTTTTATACACGGTATGGTTAGCGTAAGGAGGTTTATTATTCCGATCATGTGAATGGGTAGGCAGAACACCGAGGGACTTAAGCGGTAGATCTATCTGGGTGTAGCGAGCCCAACTCTAGGCCCAACAGAACGGACCTCTGAGAGGACCAACAGAACGGACCTTGAGTGACTTAGTTGCCCGACGCATAAATCGGCTAGGGTTGAGTCTTCCTACTTGCATTTCACACATGCTAATGGCCTTGCAAACCATTGGTGATCACAAGTCCCCTTATTTGCTACATACCAGGAACTTTATACTTACGAAACATACTTGTTCATACAAATTAAATACCATGTTTTATACAAAATTTAAGGCATAGGATTATGCGGGTCAAAGTCAGGGTGGGCATTGATGATTATACGAACATTACAAAAACATGGTTTTATGAACATAACGTGTTACAAACACAAAACTTTGCAAGAAAATGGTTTTTAAATTCATTTTCTCAATACTACTTCAAAAACCGGTTATTCCAAAGATTTATTTCAAATCTTTCACAACTCAAAGGATTTATCTCAAACCTTTCACAACTCAAAAGATTTATTTCAAATCTTTTACAAACAAACTATGAACTCGCTCAACTTTATGTTGATTTTTCTCGCATGTTCTTTCTCAGGTTGCATTTCTAAGACATGGCACGGTTGGAATAGGAGAACCATGAAGAGTCGAGTACTTAGTGGGCGTTCATTTTCTAAAAGGCTTAGCTTATTTGCTTCCGCTGTGCAATGACGATACCAGTCCAGTCACGCCAAGCTCTGATAATTTCGGGGTGTGACAGATTGGTATCAGAGCTATAGGTTACAGCGAATCAGGTTCCTGTTGTGATACCTAGGCTCTAACCTCACTTTCCTCTGGGAACTTAGACTATTAAGACGTTGAATACATACAGAACGCCCAATACTCAAATATGGTCTCCAACCGTTGCCGACAAGCAAACAGACAAATCCAAACAAATGTTGAGCACATTTTACTATTTATAGGCTCGGTCTGGAGGATCGAGGCTCGGTCTAGGTGACCGAGGTAGTTGAGCACGTTGATTTATAGGCTCAGCCTGGAGGGCTGAGGCTCGGTCTGGAGGATCGAGGCTCGGTCTAGGTGACCGAGGTAGTTGGCTAGTGAGGCTAGGAAGAGTAGGCTCAGTCATGAAGGCTGAGGCTCGGTCAAGGGGACCGAGGCTCGATTTAAGAGGTCGAGGTGGAGGATAGAGTAGTCTTAAAGACTGGGAGAAATTGGCTAGTGAAACTAGGAGAATTACTTGATTTCTTATTGATGACTAACATGCGCATTCGGTTATATGATTGATTATTTGTGCATGTGTTTATTAAAGGTCATCACGTAGGAACCGCGAATATTAACTCGGGCACACACTATATTTCATAGTGTCTATGATATTTTAACTTCCCGAGCAGGCAGCCTACGCATAACGAAACACTAGTGCACGAGAATACATGGAACTCAATTTCTACGTCAACGGATGACGGGATACATCACCTCCTACGCAGCACACAACGCTAGTGCGCAAGTATACGTGAAACTTAAGCTATACATCAACGGAGGTACGACACATACGACTGTCAAGGCGAGGCCTTGAGAAGAAACGATGACGCAATCTAACGACGACGCTAGATTCCTGTCAGCAGGAGAACTAACAATCAGGGAACGACAACTTGTCACGCGATCCTGCAACGACACGAATCACGCCAGGGAGAAGACTATTGTCTCCGCAATCCCCCTACCTAACTAACGACGAACACGCTATGTTCGACAGTCCATGGTAATGTCACCAAACAATTGGTCGTCACACGAAACCCCAGGTAAAGTCCTCAAATTTCTCTATTTGAAATTTCGAATTTCACACTTACTGAGTAGGTTTTCGTATCTCTACTCCTCTTAATGGTCATTGTATTACGATCATTTCTTTACAAGTTACATACATGGTTTTTCGTTATAACCATGCCGAAAGTTTTCTTGTCGATACATATACTTATTGTCGGATTACGCTAAAACCAAGTTCAATTGTTTGAACTTGCTCATTACACTTATTCGATTCGAGACACCATATGATGTATTGGGAGCATCATATTCAAATCAATTTTTAACGAACACTTCACTTGTTCCGAGTCGTGGTAAACTTGTTTGGTATTCGACTCCATTAAATTGTTGATTTCGACACCTTGTGGTGGTGTTTTCACTTATTTGAACCTTGCGCTAAACTCGTTTACGTACCGTATGCACGGATTTAATTATTCATGTATTGATTCAGATTAAATCCGCTTTGAATTATCACATTACAACAGTCTTAACACAATTGTGTGTTAAGACAATGGTACACAAATTCATTTCATATTCCGGTGTACCTTATAACGGTTCTTTCAACATCGATCGAATGCTTTGCGACATCCATTGTTTCTTCACCATCGATCGAAAACATTGTTTCATTGATGTTCCATTTTCAATTGAAAATCCTGTGATGTCTTTTAAAACAAACTTTCAAGATTCACTTTATTGCGCTTTCATTTGACTTCAAACACGGTGAATTTGTTTGATCACCGCTATTATTGAATCATTTGAATCATTACGACACCTTGTGGTGTCAGTACAAACTTGTAGCTTGTGCTAATTATGATTGAGCGTTTTATGCAAAACACAGGTGATACTTGTTCGATCACCTCTATTATTAAATGGTTTCATTCATTGCGACACCTTGTGGCATCGGTATGAATTGCAGCCTGCGCTGATCACGATCGAACGTTTCATGCAAACTATTACATTTGAGATTGTTGATTCTAAGTTCATCCAGTGGATGTTATTGCTTCTAGAACTCATTTATACGTTCATATGGAATTCGATTGGTCGAAGTTCCTGTTGGATCCCTGTTAACTTAGTCACATTAGTGATTGTACCTATACGTCTCGTTTCCCTTGACATCAATTACTGAGACACATTTCTTTTAAACTGTTGGGATTCCTATTGTGAAGGAATGCCCTTGAATTCACATGATTCGAATAAGTCTTTTTCGATTACGCGGTCATTCACTTGGTTATTATTCGGACTTACCTGCGAATAACACAATTCTGAGGGGATAACATAGTCTAAATTTCGAGGACGAAATTTCTGTAACAGGGGGAGAATGTGACAACCCGTGATTTACGGCTCCTAATTTCGTGATTAACAGATGATTAACGCGATAATAAATAGTGTCTACAGCGCAAATTAGCTTAATTAGGCCTTTGGAGTGCCTGGGAACGTCTATCCGTCTTTACAGTGCGCGAACGGTGGTTTACAGAGAAACCTGTGAAACGTTAAACGGCAACGGATTGAAACCAAACAGGATACTGACAACGCCGACAAGTATGGATGTTACACGAATATTTTATGTGTACGAAATTAATTTTCTAAATTTATTTGGGCTCCCGTGTGACACAAATGCAAACGTGGATTAAAAACGCGATGGTAGGAGACGGCGAACGGCGCCTTTTACGCGAGATTTTTACCGTTAGCAACGCGCGAACGCGACTACAACGGATACCAACATTATTTTTGCACGAAATATTATTTTACTAGGCTACGGTGATTTCGGTTTTGACAACGGGTCTCGTAGGAATTACGGGCCACTTACACACGGGGATTGAGCTTGTGGGCCCTAGGCCCAAGCCCAAAACCCACAAGCCTAAACCCGCTCATAATATAATAGATTCTATAAAATCTCTACAAATCTTTTGCAAATCTCTGCAAAATCTTTGCCTTAGAGATCTGTTGAAGATATCTACAAAATCTTTATATAATCTTTACAAAAGATTTTTATCTCTAAGGATAAAGCATGTTACCTGGATGAAATGTAAATACACACAAGACAATACACACAAGACAATAAAACCTTCCCATCTATTAATACACCACATGATGCTCTTTGTCTGCATATCCAGCTACACATACATGAACACAACACAAAGAACTTCCCTATTACCTCTCTTCCCTCTCTCAAATACTCACAAACAAAACACAGGGAATCAACTCACAAACAAACTCACACACACCGGATCCCTCTCTCCCTCTCGGTGAACACCCGGCAGAGCCGGTCGGAGCCACGACGGCGCTGCCGTCTGTGGTGTTGACGATGATTACCCAGCGAACCCCCTCCCCTCGTTCCCCTTTCTGGTGGCGGCGACACAGACCCCCCCTTCCTGCTCGAGCTGTTTAATCGAACCACCACCACCATAGTTGGGTGGTGGTGATGTGCGGCGACGTACAAAGAAGAGAGAGACCGAGAGAGATGGAGAACCGACGGTCAGAGTCTCGGACCGCCGGTCAGTGCGTTTATCCGATGGTCAGCAGATTTGTTCGGTGGGTTTCAGACGAGGATGATGATGATGATGTGGTTCAGTTCGGTCGGGTCGCAGATTTGGGTCTCGGCCCGGGTTTCAGTCCGAATGGTTCGTCTCTATCGAGTTTTCGGTTCGGGTTCCGGGTCAGCGGGTTCGAGTTTTGGTTCAGCTCATCCGGCTCAGTCAACAGGAAGGTCCGGGTCAGTTTTGTATACGATTCAGTCAACTCAGCGAGCCAACTCAGTTGACTCGGTTAACTCAGCAAGTTGACTCGGTCAACTCAACCGAGTCAACAGCAGCGAGTCAGCTCAGATGGTTCGGTTCGGGTCAAGCGGTTCGTTCAGACGGCTCAGTGTCGGTTTCAGTCGACTCGGTCAAACCTGGTCAACTCACCGAGTCAACTCAGTCAACTCAGCCGGTCAACCCAGTTGACTCAGTAAAGTCAGCTGGTCAACGCGTAACAGAAACGACTTGAAGATTCGGAATATTGTAGAATGCACGCTAGCGAGTCTCATCTTGGAAACGACATCACGAAGTCGTAATTAGCTCGCTTTGCACAAGAATGTTCAGGTGAGTTCATAACCCCACTTTTTACGGCTTTACATTTTTATAAATGTTTTCGGGGTGGAAAGACATGCACGTTTTGCAAAAGCAAACAAAGTTTAGAACAAATGCAAAACTCGTATTTCTAAATCATATTACGAAGGGATTTCGAGGAACTCAAATGATCTACGAAAGGTTTATACTAAACATACCGGTTTTTACAAAACAAATAAGTATTATCAAAATGTGAACGATTTTCATGACTAAGGACAGATCAATTGGTGATAATATATATAGAATGAGGAGCCAGCCTTTATGGCTGGGGAGGATCAGCCTTAGTGGCTGGGGAGGATCAGTCATAGAGACTGGGGTAAAATACATGTACAATGATTACAGACATTTTTATACACGGTATGGTTAGCGTAAGGAGGTTTATTATTCCGATCATGTGAATGGGTAGGCAGAACACCGAGGGACTTAAGCGGTAGATCTATCTGGGTGTAGCGAGCCCAACTCTAGGCCCAACAGAACGGACCTCTGAGAGGACCAACAGAACGGACCTTGAGTGACTTAGTTGCCCGACGCATAAATCGGCTAGGGTTGAGTCTTCCTACTTGCATTTCACACATGCTAATGGCCTTGCAAACCATTGGTGATCACAAGTCCCCTTATTTGCTACATACCAGGAACTTTATACTTACGAAACATACTTGTTCATACAAATTAAATACCATGTTTTATACAAAATTTAAGGCATAGGATTATGCGGGTCAAAGTCAGGGTGGGCATTGATGATTATACGAACATTACAAAAACATGGTTTTATGAACATAACGTGTTACAAACACAAAACTTTGCAAGAAAATGGTTTTTAAATTCATTTTCTCAATACTACTTCAAAAACCGGTTATTCCAAAGATTTATTTCAAATCTTTCACAACTCAAAGGATTTATCTCAAACCTTTCACAACTCAAAAGATTTATTTCAAATCTTTTACAAACAAACTATGAACTCGCTCAACTTTATGTTGATTTTTCTCGCATGTTCTTTCTCAGGTTGCATTTCTAAGACATGGCACGGTTGGAATAGGAGAACCATGAAGAGTCGAGTACTTAGTGGGCGTTCATTTTCTAAAAGGCTTAGCTTATTTGCTTCCGCTGTGCAATGACGATACCAGTCCAGTCACGCCAAGCTCTGATAATTTCGGGGTGTGACAGTACCAACCACACTTAGGGCACAAAGTCGTCAAGTTAGGGGTGAAACCCGCATCTCGTCGACCAGTCTCACTCCTTGATTTATATAAATCCCGCCAAGTCTCGAATTTTCGATTTGAATTGGGACATGTAGTAACCGAAAGGGTGAATACCATTAACCGACATGTCGGCGAGAGTATTTCACCTATTAGGCCAAAGCATGCTTCTCAAATTCAAAAGACTTTTCGACCACTTTGGTTAGTCAAAGTTCCGTTTTGGAATCCTCTAAGTTTTACTCGAACTTACGTTTTACTATTCTCAATCTTATATGATGCAATCCTCTCTTTTCAAATTCAAATTATTTTTTAGATTTCACTTTTTACGCACATATCATACTAGAGTTTTTCATATAATTATACATTATGCACATACATGATTTCACACAATTTTATCTACATTCCTTGTAACAACAAATGGAGACATATCATCAAGATAAGAGTGATTTTCTTACCTTGACGATTAACTTCCGCTTCTTTTCTCATCTTACAACGACCTCACCAACGGGTTAGGGGTGATTTCCTTACCTAGGTGATCGTTACCAAGACTTTATTTTAATAGACTTCATTATGCAAACACGATCATGTTTACACCTAAATCGTTTACCATTCGTCAAAATCCTTATTTATTTCAAAATGCATGGTTTATTTAAACATATTTCTTACCCTATAATCTATTTCCACATAACTCACATACACGAAATTTTAATCATACCATAAGCGCTTGTCCCTCGATTTTCAAAATTTTATGAAATGCTACCCATCAACTTAGTCGGCCTAATAAATCCATTGCCCACGAAAATTTCGTATTCAACGTAATTATTAAAACACGCTCATCTCATGTCATTATACTAAGATTGTTATTTTCAATTGGGAATCAAACCAACTTTTCGTACACACCTACAAAATATTACAAATATCGTCTGATCGCTCACTAGAACTCTTTACAAAATCAATAAAATATTTTATTAAGAACACTTTTCAACAATCCCTAAGTTCATATACCAAATTTCTTTTCTAAGGATCAACATTTTCAAAAGAACCTCTAAACTTCGAATTTCTTCTTTAATACAAGGTCATTTAAAACGACGCAAACTTACTGATGTGTGTAAGTGTGTATAGTTTTTAATGTATATTTTAAGCCCTTTTTACACGTTAGTCAAGTTTTAAATTTATAAAACACGATATTGTACTAACACCAAACACACATATGGGCAAGTGCACCCATCGTGAGCGTAGTATAGTGTTGGCAAGATACCGAGGTCGTCCAAGGACACAAGAGCTTTTAATACCGGTTTATCCTCAATGTCTAATCAAATCAAAAATTTAGAAAAAAGTTTTTAAACTAGAAAAATAAAAACTAACTAAAATGCTGAAAAATAAAATAAAAGTAAAAACAGATAGACAAGATGAATCACTTGGCTCCGACTCGTGTTTAGTGTAACCTTTGATTATTTCCGCGCTTTTGCACTTTTTAAGAGATTATCTTAGTTATTGTAGTAGGCCCCTCTTTTGAAGGTGACGTTACCCTCAACCCAGTAGTTTGAGTCAGCAAGAATACAATCCTAAAGGGTCGGATTATTGAAAGATAATTAATTAAGTTATTAATGCATATTGTGGTAGGCCCCTCTTTTGAAGGTGACGTTACCCTCGGCTAAGTAGTCTGAGTCAGCAGGGATACAGTCCTAAGTAGCCGGGTTAAAGTATTAATAGTAGCTTACATATGAGGGGATCAAAGAGTTTGGACCCCCGCCATCCAATACCGGTGGGTATTAAAGGAGGTCCTACTAAATTTGACCCAGGTCCTTGCAGGATCTATACACTGAACAAGGCAAAACTCTTACCAAGCCGTTCCCTTAACCCCCGACCAGGTAGCCAACATATCTCCATATAGACCGTGGAGATATGAATGGTGAAAATCTTTTATTTTATATAGACAGTAAAATAATGCCAAGACACCACGGACAAACGATAAGGAAGAATCACCTTCAACATAAGAAACTAGTTATTAAAGTCATTAATACATAACCAAATAAAAAGTGCAAAAAGATTAAAAATAAAAAGTATTACACTAGACACTTGTCTTCACCAAGTGATGTAAGAGACTTAGGCAAACATGGTCTTTGATTGTCAAGAACTCTTACGATCAATCTTGGATCCCGAGATGACTCACACACTCTATGATGGACGATGGATGATGGTGGTGGATGATGGTATTATGATGGTGGTGGGTGGTGGGTGAAGTGTGAGAGAGGTGGTGTGCCAAGGGATGGTTTGCAAATGAGCCAAGCACCCCTATTTATAGGCTGAACAGAGGCTCGGGCACGACCCCGTGTCCACCTTCCTTCTCTTTCTTCATTAATTGCACTTTGTCTGCATTAGTTGACCACGCCCCCGTGTCCGCTGGGCACGACCCCGTGTGCAGAAGCGTATCTGTACTATCAAGATTTCCCTAGATTCTGCAAATCTTAGAGTTGACCACGGCCCCGTGTCCACTGGGCACGCCCCCGTGGTGGGTGATAGAAGCTTCTATAGCTTTGTCTTTTCTGCTGACACTTGGGCACGCCCCCATGCTCAGTGAGCACGGGGCGTGTTCAGCCTTCTGTTCTCTTGTTTTTGCTTGGGAAGATGCTGTCGGGGGGTCGGGCATGCCACGTTTGTTCCTTTTCTTGTATTTTTGTTAGATTTAGCGCCTTTTTGCTTCTTTTGTTCATTTGAGCTCATTTAATCCTGAAAATACAAAAGGAAGACAAAAACACACTTTTTCCAACATTAGTACTAAAAAATGGTTAGTTTTATGTCATATTTGATGTAATTTATATGTTGCATTTTGCACACATCACTTACTAACTTCTGAAACCTTTTCAACATCACTCAATATGTTAATTGAACTCAAAACATGTGGGCAAGAAAAACTTCATAAGGATCGACAATTTTCAACCATGTGAATTCTTTTAAAACCATAGTAGCATTTCCATTCTTTTACAAAGTACAATTCACATAATCAATGGATGTTTTATACTCTCTTTACATTCACAAACTAGATTCTACATATCGTGTGAACTCAATCTATTTTGATTCAATAAACTTCACGTTTTGCTCAAACAACCATACATGCATATCATCTTACGTGTTTTAGTCTATATCTCACGACAATTTCACATATATCATTCATTTTTGTTTTCTTTCATACTCAAAACTTCTTGATCTTTTACGTGCTTAAATTGTATATTTCAGTTAATACCATATACAAAATCATTATTTTTTTACACTCATATTCATATTCGTACTTATGCATCTTATATCTACACTTGTATTCATACTTACACATTTATGTTTATACTCATATTCATATTTATACATTTTTATGTTATATTCATATGCACAGGTATACATTTACGTTATACCTATATTCAAATTAATGTTCATATTTATACAATTACACGTCTATACTTATATTCACATTTATACATTTACGTTCATACTTATATACACATCCATATTCGTATTCATACATTACACGTTTATACATACATCTATCCTTATACATTTATGTTTACACTTATATACATATTCATGTTGGTGCTCATGCATTTTACTTGTATTCATATTTATAAAGATTTTGCTTCCACTTATATTCATGCATCTTTATGTTTATACTTATATGCAAATTTACACATTTATGTTTATACTTATATTTATACTCATACTCGTACTCTTATTCATATGTTTTATGTTTATACTCTCATGTGTATTCATACTTAAACTTATACTATGCTCATGCTCTTATTCATACTCAAAATTTATACATTCGCACCTGTACGTGAGCGAAACCCGAGGGATTTGCTTACGTAGGTCTCATGCCTATTTGAACGCAAACATGCTTATATACTACATTCTTACTCACACGCAACCTTATTTTCAGAATTTATGTATACCTTAATTCATACGCAACTAGTACAATCTATGCGGATTATGCGACAATCAGTATAATCGCGGGTGCACACGGGATTATAGTGATAAGCGCATGAGAACCATAGCATTACTGTGTATGGTAAGACACGGAACGTAACATTGCACCGAATAACGAAACTGACGTAACATGATTGAAACATGGTGGATACACCGCCGGTACTTCCTATATATAAGTGTTGTCACCATATTACTAAACTTTCGTAAAACGTGCCATGAGAAATTCAGTGTTTTGCAGACCTTTTAGACCTGATACAAAGTTTAAACAACTCACAAACGCATTATATCCGATTATCCACGACGAGACTTCATTCTTAACACACTACTTTCGTCTGTCCAATACATGTATCATCCTTATACTCCCGTTCATGGTGGGAGAAATCAAATCACTCTTATACCTCCATCAGTCTCCAATCTTGTCTTTTTATTCGAACCTCGTTTACAATAAATCAGTTAAAACGTTCGAATGTTAACCTACCTGCTTACTTTTAAAACTACCTTTCTATCCTTTATTCATGTGCAAATACCCATAGTTGGTCGTTACCTTCAAAACCGTTTTATGTAAAACGTCCAACCTTCTCGTTCCTCTCAATAAAATAATTTTCTACAAATATGCGATTTGGTACTATTCTTTAAACTTTCCATGCAAACGACCTCACTTTTCATCAAATACAAACCGTTCAATACAAAATTTTCCTTCTTAAATACAACACATTTCAATACATCTCAATTTTGAACTATCACAAACTTGTTTAAACTCGTTTTGCATATGCACGCACATACACGTTTTCACTTATGTTTGATGCCTCAAATTATTTTAGACAAACAAACTCTTTTACAAACCTATCTCATTATTTTTTTTAAATTTCATACTTTTCAAAACGTCTCAAACTCCAAAATCCCAATTTTAAACAATTTTCTTTTTACCAAAATCCTTTTCAACCTTTAATAAATTTCGGGACGAAATTTCTTAAAGGAGGGGAGACTGTAACGCTCCGCTTTTTTCGTAACTTTCTTAATTTAGAAGTTGTGTCTTGTAAATCTATTTTTGGAAGCTCGTATCTTCCGTAATCATATATCGTCTTATAATCGTAAATCCAAGGTATAAATCGTAGTGCAACCCATTGTTTATTCTCAAATTATATCTTAATATTTCCTTTACACTTATACAAATTTTGATTCATTATATTTTGATTCACTATCCATGATTCTTGTAAACATATAATAAACTTACAAACACTTGACTTGTATACTCAATTTACGCGAATTTGATACTTAATCTTGACCAACGTACTTCTTCGTACTATTTTAATATTTTTTTTATGTTTTAATTACATATCATACCTTTATATATGATTCTTGTGCTTAAAACACCCTAAAAACAACTTAGAACCTCATCATATGAAAGTACAGGGGGCAGAAGTGTAAAAAATCAAACTTTTTTGCATCAACCAAGCAGCTCACGGGGGCGACCCGCTCCCCTATACTCTCTCGCTGCCGGCGAAAGGGTCTGATCTGCAGTTTTTGATTAGCAGCCTCGGGATTGGTCTTTTTGTGTGTTTTCTTGAGTTTGTTTTTTGTTTTCTACATTAAATAAACACCAACCAACCACCCTAATCATTCCCTATAAAACCCAAGCCTTCTCCACACTTTTTCCACTTTTCAAACTCACTAAACACTCTTTAAACACTCAAGAATGCAGCTGGAAATCAGAAGAGAGGCAGATTCGTTACAAGTTGCTAAAATGTGCATAACTTCTTCATTTCTCAACCATTTTCTTTGATTCTTCTTCCTAATCACTTGGAACAACCTTAGGGATGTTTCCACAGGTTTTCCATGAAAAACCAAGGCCTGGAACATCACCAAAATAGGCTCCAAAGTGATGTAATTTTTCTTTTTTGATTTAAACACTTGTTAAACTACTTAAACTTGAGGTTTCTCATACACATTCCTATGTCCTTATGCTCATAATCAATTCTATGGTTAGTTGGGCTTAAAAACAAGGTTGTGACATCTAAAATCAGAGGTTAAAACCTCATAAACATTCTGTTTTGTTTGGGTTTTAACCCACAAGTAATGAACAGGCTTAAAACTTGATGTTGTGTGATTATAAAGTTAGCTTGGGCTATCCTACTTGAAAACCCACACATTACTTGATGTTTTCTTAGATTAGTTATAGTTATTTCCTTTCTTATTGTATGTTTATGACCCTCGTTGTTGTCTATGATAACAAGTGTAGTGGTGAACAACAAAGAGGTACCTAAATGGAGGACTTGTCCTTCCTACCTCATGCATGACTTATGTGATATACAAAGAGGTTCCTAAATGAAGGATTTATCCTCCTACCTCATGCTTAACTTATATGACTTTATGCTATCTATATAACTTATATAATATTATCTAAGTAACCAAACTTTTGATGATGAACATATGGTCATTTTTCAAATGTGAAGTTACATCATCTAAGACTTTAATAACTTGTTATGATTCTAATGGGTATTTTGACCCATGAAAACATTCTAACCCTTTTGGGGTTTCATAGTGTCAAACAAGTATTATATGACTAGATGATTATTTTCCTCATATGTCTATTTTCATGCACATAAAACTCCGAATCCCTAAACTCGAATATAAACCTTCCCTTAAAAGTCCAAACCAAACACATTCATTCTTCTAGTCTCGACAACTTCGTCACATTGGATAATCGGAAAGCATATGCAATTTTGTGAGTATACTCGAACCCATTTTACTTTTTAAACACTTTTGGGTGCAACATGTATTCTATGTAAAACACACAAACACTTGAAACTATTTGAATCACTCTCTATCCATGATTAAACATGAAACTATATGATGCTTGTTAATCTCGTATGCTATGTAAACTTTTCGTGTCGATATGCTCATTAACTTTGTACAATCCTACCTTAACAATTATAGTGTTATAGGAGTAACGCACCACCCATGAGTCTTGGGGTATTGTTAAGTCAAACATGTAACCTCCCGCTAATCTATTGGGACATGCAAAATTAATGCATTGGAAACTTGGGTTTGAACATATTGTTACACCGTTTTAGCATATTAGTAACTTGCATATTGTTATTCATGTTGGATATGAGTCGTTAAAATATTTTAATCTATGTTATGCTATGTATGAAAACTTGTATACTCGCCAACTTTTTGTTGATCGTATTTTAATACATGTTGCAGGTTGATAGTCAAGATGATGCTAAGTGAAGAAACAAGATCTTGGTGGACTTAGAAACACACTTAGATTAATTTATTTTGTAAATGTATATTTACAAAATACATAGTGTTATGAAGTTTTGAGCAATTTGTTCGTCTCATCTCGATGTTTCCGCCATCGATTGGGGTGTGACACCTTAGAAGCGGTAATTGATAATTAGATAAGTCTAAGTGTTCTACTAATCTCATTAGCTGTGAGGTGCGAGATTATTGTTAGGTCCAAGTCAGTAAATTGCAAGGTAGGGTCTTCGTGAGGAGTCTGAACTAGTTTCCTTATTGACCGTTGTCTAACCAGTCAAATTGAGAACCTAAGTTTATCCTAGGTTTATAACCCGTGGGGGAGTACATCGAATTAGGGTACTTTCATAAACCACTTAAATAACCTGTGAGGGAGTCTAGACCAACCGGTGTCCATAATAGCCTTTAGAGCTCCATAAGTTTCTTCCCGAGAAGGGTTGGGGGTCCTGTTTAGGGTTTAGCATTTGAAGATCCCGGTTCCATATCACATTAGTATCCGATAGAAAGACAGACGATAATATTTGGGATTCTAGCCTAGGTAGTTATTTGTCATCACTGAGTTCAACCCTAGGCTAATTCGTGTTCGAGTTTATTCTCATTAGTTAGCTTTAATTAATTGCAATTTTTGGATATTACCCCCTCTCAAAAACATAAAATCAAATTAGTCGTGTCAGTCTGTTAAGTCTATTAAGTCTACTTTACACAGTCTAAAGAGTCTCGTGGGTTCAATATATGGACTTTACATAGCTTTACTAGATCGAATTATTGGTTTTTTTACAAGTTTTTATTTTTAGTAAAATAAACCGGTCATTTGAAACCAGATTTATAACACAAAGTAATTCCTCAGCTTCTGATCAAATGCCCTTGAAAAGCTGTGTTGAATTTGTGAATGTCATCAAGTCAATACATAAAAGTATAAAGGTATAAAAACACAAAATTTTAGAGAACTAAATCAAGATAAGAACATACATCCCTAAGAGCAATTGAATGAAATTCAAACAGCAAATCTATGAATAAGTGATATAGATAAAAAAAAGTATGCAACATTCAAATGGTTTTTTTTATTACCCATTTAAATTCAAGCTCTCAAAAACTTCTCTTAAAGTCAGATACATCCCATCTTGAAATATTACAACCTAAAGAAGCAAATACAAAGTCACTACTAGAAATCATTGTAACAAAGATGAAAAACAAATCAGCAAACTATTTAAGTTATTACCTCATCAACTTCTTTCCTCAACTTAGACTTTATGAACCTTAACAAAGATCGCTCAACACCACAAATCGGAGTAATCAAAATTATAAATCAATAGATTTGGTTATATATGATCACATTTTCTACAAATTCTAACACAAAATAAGCCACAAATAACTAGGATTTTCTATAGAAACGTAGGATTATAAGATTAAAAGCACCAAAAGTTGATGTAAATAAAACTTAACATACCAAGATCTAGTTCATATGGTTACGATTTAGGGTGTTGAACAATCACTTCAATGACAGTCGCCTCCTATAGATCAAGTATTTGTGAAAGGAAAAGCTTTTGATAAGCACTGAATCGGATTTAAACGAACAACACACAATCGCCAAAAATTAGGGTTTCTGATTTATAAAAACCCCAAAATCAAATCAACGATTCATCAAAGACATGAATAAAACCTAAATCTAAACATAAAATGTACTAATATTGGATCAATTAAACAATAAGATTGATTAAAATAAAAAGCATTACCGACTGAAGAACTCATTCACATAAGAAAAAGTACAGCAGGGAAGAGTGGCTGAGAATAATCGCAAAAAGATGAAGATTGAGGGTTTATAATTTGAATATACAACTTGCAAGGGAAGGATTTCATAATTATGGAAAGATCCATTATTAAAGAATAGGTGAGACTATTTCATGATTATGGAAATAATGAAACTGACTGAGATAAATTTGTGATTTCCTAAAATATAAAGTCGCGGTTTCAAGGAGAGAGAGGAGCAAGAGAATTGAAATTCTGCCTATTTTGTGATTATCTTTATTAAGAGTCATGCCACATTATCAAGTTATTTTGCTTAGAGATAGATGAGGATAGAAGAAGGGATAATATTTGTTCTCTGGGTAATATATCGTCCATTTAGTTGAAAACTAAACTGAAGTTGAACCAACTATTTCTTAAGGTAATTAAAAGGGTCATGCTATTCCCACACGCAGAAAATTATTTTCACACGCCGAAGCGCCGCGCTATGGCCATAGCGGGGCGCTTAGGTCGACAAAAGGTGAGTTGATGGTTTGACTGACATAAGTTGCAGAGACATAAAGGTGATACGAGGTTGCAGTGTCCCGTGAACCCTAAGCGCCGCGCTATGGCCAAAGCGCGGCGCTTCGACCCCAAATTTTCATTATTTAAACCTGCATAGAGAGAACATTTAGCATTCGAGGGTATTCTAGTGTTTTGTTGTTTGTTGATTTCTTTGATGTATTAGTTACGTGTCTTGAAAAAACGATGTCGTGGTTAAGCAACTATCTTTTCGGTCAAAATTCTAACGAGTCAGTTGTTCCTGATTCTTACGAGGGGACCGCTATTTCTGACTCGTATGAGAAACCGGTCTCGTCCAACGTGAGGGAGGCAGAGGTTATATCTGGCATTCGTTATCGTGATAACACAGTGAAGCTGGATTTGAATACCCCTGTGGAGGACCCTTACGCACAACAAGGTTATTCGAATTTCGGTTACGGTGGCGAGTACAGCTTTGTACAGCAGGAGTGTTATCCAAACGACAGTTACGGTTGTCAACAGAGCTTACAAGGTTATTCGAATTTCGGTTACGGTGGCGAGCAAAGCTTTGTACAGCATGAGTGTTATCCAAACCACAGTTACGGTTGTGAACAGAGCTTTGAACATCAAGTCTATTCGAACCTCGGTGACGATGGTGAGCCGGAGGATGTGTCTGTTGACGAGGAAGGCTGTTACCCGGTTACATTTTCGTTTGATACAACGCAGACCTTTTCGTCACGTAAAGAGTTGGTGCGTTGGGTACAAGACACGGAAAAAGACAATGGTTACCTCATTGTGATTAAGAGGTCGAATAAAAGAGGAGAGAATTACAAGATTTGGTTTCAATGTACTTTTGGTGGGGAGCATAAGAGTATAGCTACACAGAGGAAAACGGGTAGCAAGAAAATAGGCTGCCCGTTCGAGATGATCGGGTTTTCGGAATCATCCGGAAGTGTTTGGAGGATCGAGGTGACGAAGGCGAAGCATAACCACACTCCTATTGAAAACTTAGAGGGTCACGCGTATGCGAGAAGGCTTTCTTCGGAGGATAAAAAACTGGTTAAGGAGCTGGCAGAGCAAGATATTCCCAACCAAAGTATCTGGCGAACGCTGACAAAAAACAATCCGGCTAGAAAGCTTATTCCGAAATATATACACAACGCTGTTCAGAAGATCAACGCCGAAAAAAATGTCGGTAAGTCTCCGATTCAAAAACTTGAAAACATTCTTCTCGAAAAAGATTACACTTATTACATGCGCACGAATGAGATATCGAACGAAGTTGAAGATGTCTTCTTTGTTCACGAAAAATCATTCACTATGTGGTGTGCCTTCCCGCATGTGCTAATGATTGACGCCACCTACAAAACGAACATGTACAACCTGCCATTTGTTCAGGTCGTAGGCATGACGTCATGTTCATGTACGGTACGTCATGTTCAGGTCGTAGGCATGACGTCATGTACAACCTGACAAAGTCAGTCCTTGTCTGTTGACTTTGGCCAAAGCGCCCCGCTATGGCCAAAGCGGGACGCTTTGAGTTTGCAAAAAGACAAAGAGCGTGTGCGAATAGACCAAGCCAATTAAAATGTACTCATATTTTTTTCATTGTGATTTGGAATCGATTATACATTAGAAGAAGAATAAACAAGGGAAGTATACAACACATCTCACAATTAAAATATGTAACTAAACTAAAAGATTTTTATAGTACGTTATATACAAGTGATATCCATGAGACTTTGAGAGCATGGACAAAGTGCGATCACGTGCCATGAAAAAGATGGTTTTACCAAGAGAGTGGACACGGATCAAGTGTAAAAAAAAAAGAGATTGCCGAATCTATGCATGTGTCATCAAAAAGATTTGGTTAAAATAGGCAGCTAAACATTTTCCTGTTTAATTTATTAATTCAACTTTTATTTTTATATTATATTGTATTAACTTTTTATTTAGATCATGCCAAGTTATATATTATTACAGATCCCATCCTTAACCATAACAAGTTAGGGATTTAGCCTCAAATGTAGAAATCATAATGTGTTTGGTATAACACTAATTAACATTAAAATTTACTCGTCTCAGAGTCGAGTTAATTACATAGGAGGCTTGGGTGGAGTGGAGATCATCGAGTCAATGAAAGTGTCAAAACTCCCAAAGGCTAATGAGGTCGACATTGATGTTTGTTACGGCATGCCGTGGAGTTGTAGATATGGAAAGAGAGGGGAGGTTGAACTATTAATTTTGTTTTAGTATAATTTAACTTTTATATTTTTAATAACGAAATAAAGCCTTTATATGTAGGGTTGACAATTTATGACTCGTCCTCTTAACATGATATGACTTGACATAAAGTTAAATGAGTCAAAGTGTTTGAGTAAAAGGTCCGGGTCATAAATTGTGTGACACGCATAACATGTATAGCTTATAATGCTAAATAGGTTGTCACGACACATTTATGTCTCGTTTATCAAAACAGCATAGCTTAATAGTTTTATAAATAAATTATAACAAAACATTGATTGTAAGTTTTAATAACTTTTATTTTATCTTACTAATATATTTTCCCCAAATTTTGTTTAGTGACTCACGTTAAGTGTGTCGTGTCATTATCTGCTTATTAAGCATTATATTACATATCCATGACCCGTGTGGGTTGTACATGTCATGTTTGGGTTCACTAATTGTGTTAAACGAGTCCTATAACAAAACACAACACAGTTCACCGTCCCTATCCTATCTACATATAGAAAGAAGTCTAAAACATTCATAAAATTAATGCAGCATATCATTCAATCTTTAAATTACTAATCATCACCACAATTCAAAGCGGAAGAGAGCCATACAGCACAAATGAAGGAAGGCCACATTTTCTTCTATACACAAAAACCTACCCTTGGAAACACAAATAGCAACAACCTCTTGTTAAACTTAATTAATTAGACTGGTCACATCTGGTGCACCTCAGCCAACGGGTTCTTGATTAACCCGCTACCACCACCAACATTATATGATCCATGATTCGTCTTCTTGACAGAAGATGATGATGAAGCATATCGCGTGTTTGAAGGTTGAATTTCCGATTTCTTCCAGAGTTTAGAACTCAAAAGATCTGCACCTGGTAACCTGCAGCATAAGGTCGGTTTAGGGTTCGATCCCTGTCCCGTTGACTTTGCCAAATCATAAGAAATCTCATCCAGCGTTGACTCTAGACCGCGCACACGAGACTCCAGTGACCGCATCCCGTCCTGTGAGCTCCCGATATATTTCTGTAAATGGACAGTGTTACATTTTACATCAAATAAATAATCGTAACTGTATATATGTGAGAAGTCGCCTTTGAAAATCAGAGGTGTTAGCGTTTCATTTTGTGTTACGTAATTAAATAATCGTAACTGTATACATTATATATCAAATAAAAGTTATACAAATAATAGGCCTGTATAAGCTAGCACCTTAGTCATGCAACTCATGCTCGAATACTCGATATTTTAAGCTCAGGCTCGAGCTCATTTACACCACTATGGGTATCTATACATAAATAAGTATATAGTTTTATTATGTCTTACTAAGAGGGCACGAGGTGCGATATGGTAATGTGGCAAGGCGGTATCCGCGTAGTCACTGCCCCACCGATTGCGGTGTGGCTGTGCCGTTGTGTGTACCGTAGGATGTTGATTACTTTTCTTTTGTTGACTAATCAACTCACAAATGGAAAGTGTAGTGGGTGAATTATTATTAATTCATTTTAGGTTCTCTATCAATTTTAGTTAGGTTCTCTATCAATTTTAGGTTCTTTTAATATCAATTCATTTCAGATTCTCTAATTATTTTAGGCTATCTAACTATTTTAGGTTCTTTTAATATTAATTCACAAGATTGCAAATACTATAATGTGATATAATAATATCAGGACAGAATTTCAATCATTGGGAAATATACATTATGATAGGATAAAAATGATTTTATTCTACTATTACTATACAATGTAGTTTAGTTATATACTTCATTTATTTGAACGTTTTATATTTTATTGCTAATATTATTTATTTAAATTTTTTTTATCTAATTGAGGGATTTTAGGGATGAATAAAAACCGGCATTTCCATGTAAAGAATGGAATAGGAAGATACATAAGAAAAAACTGATGTGACGCTGATGTGAAGAAATCACGTAGTCAAAGATAGGAGGGTTGGGGAAGAAGACACCCCACCTTAACTTTGAATGTGGATACTTTAGTAGTGTTGGTTGGACCTAAACCAGTTGTTGGGAAGGTACACTTATTATCAAAGCCCCACATTATTAAGTTATTGGTTACCAAATAACATGCTGTTGGGTGTTGAGTCTTGACCATGTGTTAGATAAGATAGGGCCAATAATGTCATTAAACTAGGTTGTAATTTTGGGGCAAATATTGTTTAAAATTACCTCGAGGAGATCAAACAAGTTGGACTGTTGGGTTTCGATTTGAACAAGTTGATTGCGAATCAAAGACAAGTCCTCATCTTGGTTAACCGAATCGATATTCAAACGTCCTGCACCTCCGGAACTTTCCATATCTTCATGAGATTGAGATTCGGGTATCTTTTCATCAGTTATTTCGCTGAAAAGGGCCCGTTTTGTTTCTTGCTTTAAAGATCTTTGTTTGCTGTGTTGACCCTCGGTAGTGTTAAGTTTCTGATCATTTGGCTTCTTGCGATCCAGCTTACGGAACATTGCTGGACCAGTTTTCCTGCTGGTGGCGGAAGCGGAGGGCACGGTTCGCTTGTTTGTTATTTGAGGTGGATTTTGTATCTCAGCTTCTTCTTCTGCCATATCATATCACACAACATCAGAAATCATATCATTCCAGAAAATTAAGAGAATCATTATAAAAGCCCAAAGCATACACATTACAAAGTAATACTATTCGATTGAAAAATCAAATTTTGTTCAGATCATTCCACACAAATAGTTCCTAGTGGCGAATCCGAGTATCTTTACTAAATCTATATGCAATAAAAACATCTAATACTACTGCTAGCGAGCGAATAGATCTGCAATTCAACTTAATTAACGAATATACGAAAGTAAGATATGCGAATCCAAGCATAGTATCAATTGTTTTGCAATACTGAATATCCACTATAAAACTAGAAATGCGAGAAATCTTCATACCTTTAAAAGAATGTGATTCCTGCTGTGGTAACACCTCCTCCAGCACATCCAAAACCGCATTCCAAGCTTCGATCATCTGATTCATCGTCTCCCTCACACCTTTCACCTACACATACACAATAACCAATCCAATTCATATAAATGATAACAACAACAACAAACATTTAACCAACCAAACACAACTCAATTAACTCTCACACCTTATCAAACTTCTTCGCCTCGAATGTCTTCAAACACGACGCCTTATACGCCGGCAACAAATCCTTCTCCACAACAGCCAACACCTCCAACACCTCAGCCGCCCCCTTCCTCACCGCCCAATCCTCACTCTTCGCCACAAAATCCGTCATAATCTCCACCAAACTCTTCACAATGACCGGACTGGAAGCCGCACCGACTCTAACAACACTAACAACCACCCTCAGCAATGCAGCCTTCGCCTTAAAACAATTACTCTTCAACAACTTCTCAACCTTCGGCAACAACCGCCTCAAGTAAGCCGTGTCCGGCTCCGGCGCGTCGTTGATAGCCGACGCCAGACACAGAGCCGCGCCGATCTGAGCGTTCTGATCCTGCTCGGTAACCAACGCGTCAACAAACGGTTTCGCAACGGATATGAACGGCGGTTTGGTGACGTGAGCAGCGATGGAAGCGGTGGCGGCGACGCAGGCGGTACGGACGACGGTGTCTGGATCACGTAACCGGCGGACGACGGCGGAGAGGAGTTTTGATAAGTGAGGTGATAATATGTTGCCGTGGGTTTCGGATAAGGTGGAGATTAAGCGAATGCATTGTTTACGGACAGGAGATTTGTCGGAAGAGTTTGTGGTGGAGATTGAAGACAGAAAGGGTGAAATTGATTCGTGATTTAGAGTTTTTGCGATGGATTCGAGCTCCGTTGCGGCGGCGGAGTGTGTGTCGCGGTCGGAAAGTTTGTTGAGGCAGGTGAGGACTCGATGTTTGAAATCTGGTGGTGATCTCGGAGTATGTTTAGCAAGTGACATTGTGGAAGTAACGGAGGTTGTTTACAGTGACGGTGGTGGTGGTGGTTTGTCTGTAAATTCCGGCAGCATTGCCGGAGACGATGACGGAGGTGCTGGTTCTGAAAGATATTATAATGTATATTTGTTGTTGTTCTCTGAGGGAATGAGACTTAATTGGCAGAAACCCTGAAACGTCGGTAGTACTTTACCTTTTTCTTATTCTTTTTTCTTTTAACTCCATTATCAATTTTTGTTTATTTATTTTTGGAGTTAAATGTCCGGATAATCCCTGTGGCTTGGCCTTTTTTAACTTTAATCCCTAACTTTCTAAAATCATTTCTATAGTCCTCAACTTTTCAATTTTTGTTATCGGATAGTCCCTGGCACGGATAGAGGTTAGTTTTTAATGTTAAGTGTGTGTGAAATGACTAAAATGCCCTTATCATAAAATAAAACAAAATAAATTAAATAAGTGTTAAATAAATATATCTTTGTAAATATATATATACACACAGATCAATAATATGAGATGATCCCTTTCTCTCTCGTTCTCTCTCTGGTACCACCACCACCATCACCTCCAACTTCACTGCCGCCATCACCACTGACCACCACCACCACCATCATCACAGCCACCACTTCCGCCACAACCACTACCGCCGCCATCATCACCACCCCCCACCACAACCACCATCGTTTCGATCTATTGATGTTGTTTTCATCAATGATGATGATGATGGACAGAAGGAACCTGGTTCTAGCTTGAGGGTACTTCCTTGTTTGATTAACTGGAAAACCCAATTTGATTTTGGTTTTAGCTCACTCCCCCGCCATCATATCAACATCAGTAAGATATGGCTACCTCCACCCTTCTCAAGAGAAGCACCACTGCAGCAGCAAATCTCTTCAACAAGCTTCTTCTTCCTATTCGCTCCGTTTCTGCTACACCTTCCGTTCATCGGAGCTTCAATACGAACGCATCTCAAGTCTCTGCTTATGAAGATTTCAATAGCAACGACAATGATTTCTCTTTCACTTGTTCGTACATTTCATCGGATATTGTTTCGATTTTGTTATGAGTCGATGTTACAATGTGTGATTGATACTTGTGATGTAGTTATTTATTCAATTTCTGAAAATTATTTTGATGTTTGTTCACTTTGTTGTGAATTGATGTTAATTACGGATCTATGGTTTTTGATGAATGCTAGTTTTATATGTTTTTGTTTCAGTTTGTTAATTCTAATTGATTTACACAGAGATTTAGTTGTGTGATTTAAGTTCAAATTTGATTGTTGTTTTGTGCTAGATTTGGTGCTTGTGAAGGTGATTTGTTTAGGTTAGGTTTGCAGAGTGTTTTGAAAGTTGATTTAATTGGGGATGGTTGTGGCAGTAATGGTTACAGTGAAGTGGGGGGGGGGGTAGATGGTGGTGGTGGTTGAAGGTGATGATGGTGATGGTGATGGTGGTGTGGAGTGGGGAAGATGAAGTGGGTAGGGTGGGTGGTGGGTCCTATATAAATTGAATATTAATTATATTTCTTTTAAATTTTTAGTTATTAATTTGGTTAACAAGGGTATTTTTATCATTTCACATGCACCTAACACCAAAAACTAACCCCCATCCACGCCAGGGACTATCCGGGAACGAAATTCAAAAACTTGGGGACTATAGGTGTAATTTTAGAAAGTAAGGGACTAAAGGTGAAAAACGGGCAAGCCACAGGGACTATCCGAGCATTTTTCTCTTTATTTTTGTGTACAAACCGGGTGTTTTCTAGTACCTGGTTCGGGAGGGTTTTGACTTTTCGGGTATTGGTCATACTCGTATCTGGTTCGGGTTTGGATTTGGTCAGAAAATCTATACCCTGTGTACCTAGATTCGAGTAGGGTTTGGGTTCTTCTTTTCAATACCCGAGTATTAAAATACCTTATTTTCGGGTCTGAGTAGGGTTCGGCCGTTCGGGTATTAGTTGAGTATGGTTCTGGTATGGTTCGGGTTCAGGTATATATCGGGTTTTTCGATTCATTTTATTGGCACAAAACATAGAAATATAATGGAAACCTTTATATTTAAATATTGTATACCTTGAAATTTTCCCAAAAAAGCCTTACACAAGCTCTAAACATTCAAACAAGTTGTTGTACACAACGGATCCAGGTATTACGAAAACCCGGATATTACGGAAAACCGGGTACGGGTTTTATGGGTACGAAAAAAACCCGGGTTCAGGTTCGGGTATTGAACAGAATATGCATACCCGGTCTCTACCCTACAGGTAGCTTCGGGTTTAAAAAACCCGGTTTCTCTAATACCCGGGTTCGGGTTTTTTACAGGTTCGGGTTTTTTGTGCCCCTTTAAATGTAGTGGGGAAACAATTAGTATTGCGGTACTTGTTTCTAGTAGTTTTTTATTCATGTAATACTTGTTGTAGCATTATTATGGTGGATATACATCATAGGGTGAGGTTCTGGAGTGAACACTAGTGTATTTGTGAACTGAGTGAACAAATCTTGACCATTGATTCACATCATTAAATCGTAAAATACACTAGTGTATTTTCATCATCAGATCATGGCCATTGATTTACTCTTATGTATACACTTGTGTATTGATAATCAAGGACCATGATTAGTTCACTATTGTTCACTATCAAGGGGGTTGTTCACAAATGAACCTAGCCCGAGCGTTACGCATGTTTAATAACTAACAGATTTAGCATCTAAATTATCAAGTACTCTAAGAAACGATTGATGTAATAAAGTAACACATGAATAAGGAAAAATAAGTCTTAAGCATAAAAGTTGAAAACTAAAAGCTCGAGTGTGAACTACGTTAAATAATGATGAAATCAATTTAGTCATACGCCTTACACATCTCAATGATCCCGTCTATATTATCACACCAGCATTTGTCATCAAGACAGATCCCCAAAATTTCTCGTATCTCTTATTGTTTGATTGTTACATCTTTTGGAGGATGAATTTCTTCTATCTTCTCCAGTTTACTGACACATCAGTGGTTGGAGCAGGTTTGGGGAACTGAAAAAAAAAATGTTAAGCATTTTAGTTACATGGGTTTTATCATGTAATTGTTATACATAGATACCTGACACATCTTCCATTTTGCTCTTCGTTTCATTCATAACAGATTCCTAATCTTTCTAGAATGGTGCCCGCATGATACAGCAAGAAACACAGACACTACCAGGGTGTGCATGGTTCAGTCGGTTTGGTTATTATTCTCAACCGAAGTTATCGATTAGTTTATTCTATTAACCAATCGGTTTTTGGTTAATCAGTTCAGTTTATTCAGTTAGATTGACAATTTTTGGTTTGGTACGCTTAATTTCGGTTAATAGCTAGAACCAAACTTTGGCTTAAAATTACATGAAAGTGGGGTATAAATACATTAAATAGATATATAAATAATGAAATAGTAGTATAATACATGAAATGGAGGTATAACATATGAAATGCATGAACTGAATGTATAAAAATTAGACATGTATAATATATATATATATATATATATATATATATATATATATGAATGGTTCGGTTAATTTTGGTTTAACGAAGGTACAAAAAACCGATAACCTATATTTGCGTAATCGGTTTTCAGTTTTTGGTTGATTTTGGTTCGGTTTGGTTTCGGTTAATGATTTAGTTAATTTTCATAACAGGAGCATTATGGTCATTTCAAATAAACTAACAGAATAACTGGATGACGTTAGTGAGGGTAGTCTGTAATAGTTACGAAAGTGAAACCACAGGAAGTGTTTTGGCAATTTTTAAACCAGTGGACTGAAATAGTGATTTTTGACAAACCATAGGGACAAAAAACGTTATTAACTCTTTAAACAACTATAGCTATACTATACTCAAATTAAAGAGAATAAAAATATCATTGTAATGGTGTAATTTAAAAAAGAAATACGTACGAAAAAATTATGGTTATTTAAAAATCTTGGGGGTAGTTAGTTTTTTATAAGGGGAATAAAGTGTAACTACAAACTAATTTTTATTTATATATACTATAATTTGTAACATGTTTAGGCTTCTTGGTGTTGTAACATATGCATCTATAGTGTTTAATGAATTGGTTGGTTCTACTCCCTAGTGAAGTGAATAAGTTGTACCACTACTTGGTATAAATACCAAACCCCATGTAACGCCCTGCGTTTTGAAACTTTCACATTTTGGCAAGTCTCGTCCCTGTCATACTTAATGTTGCCTGTTTGAGCCTTAAACTATGTTAAACTATGTGAAACTTTGCTCAATGTGATACGTGCGAAACTTTGACACTACGTGAAACTTTCACTCTATGATGCTTTCGTGATACTTTGTGCGTAAATCTTGAAGCTATACTAGACTCTTATGGATCTTAACTCTTTTGATACTTGAATCTTGACTCTTATGGTGCTTTGAGACTCGAATGTTGAAACTTGACATTTATTATGATAGATACTGATTAAACAAGAAGCTTGACACTTATTGATGCTTATTCAACGAGAAACTTGATACTTAGTGGAACGAGAAACTTGATATTGTGGACGTGAAACTCCGATTCCTTGTTAAACGAGAGACTTTGATACTGGATACTTAGACGTAAACTAGCGTGAACGTAAACTTGAAACACAAAAACTTTTGTGCTAGTAATAATTTTACCCATGTAATGATTACTCACAACATCACGCAACACAACGCTTAATCTAGCTCGTAAAACGAACCAAAGTCAGAAACTAGCAAACAGGGATTGGCTGTCCGGATGGGCATCCGATCGGATGACCATCCAATCGGATGGCCATTCGATCGAATAGTCATCCGATCCATGCCATCCCACCACCTTACCATCACTCTCACACTATAAATACCCGCTGTCACATCACTGTTCACTGATGTGACAGCCTCGTCCGACCCAGAAGCTTCCAACTCGTTCTAAGGCACTTTTCTTTCAATTTTAAGCGATTCTTGTAAGTTTTTTCTGTGAATCTTGTACTTCTATCATCATTACACAATTCCCCACCATTCATTCCATCAAAATCACTGTTTCCTTCCCGGAATCACCCGATTTGGACTCTTGAAGATGACATCATCATGGGTTGCTTATGTAATCAGTGAATGATGTCAGCTCCTCAGGAATGGTGCAGATACACCTGTATTCTACACATTCAAACACAAATCCTTGCAAAACTTTAACTTTTCTCAAAGGAAATTCTTACTTTTCAACTTTTCTTCAAACTTTCTTAACTTTTCTACTTAAACCCAAGGGAATCTGACCCTAAACTGGCCTAGTCTTGTTCCTTAGTCTGGAGTCGGCTTGGAAACAAAAGTTCACCGGAGAGATGACTAATTTACGGGTCAGACATGAAACTCCGTCAAGAACAGTTACCCTGATCGAATGAGGTGATTCCCATCCGATCAGACAAGCTGAACCTTGGTGGATTTCCGTTGTCTTGAAACGTTACCACGTCGTCTCTGTTAAACTCGAACTTGGAGATTTTTACAAGTTATTACAACCAAACAGATCTCCCGATCGAATGACCATCCGATCGGATAACCCTCCGATCGGATGACCTTCCGATCAGGTAATATATAAGCTCGCAAACGTTCAAAGTTCCACTATTTTCCAAAGTAACACATCTCGATCGAATGGCCATCCGACCGGATGACCATCCGATCGAATGACCTGGGTTTATACTACAACGAAAACTTCAAAAGTTGAAACAATTTGCAAACACACCACTGATTGAATGACCAGTCGATCGAATGGATATCTGATCGGATGACCATCCGATCGAACGGGGTCTATTTGGCTCGAATGGTCATCCGACCGAATGACCACCCGTCCGGATGACCATCCGATCAGGAAACCTATCAGAAACTTCTACTCGATTTTCACACGATTCGACATTCTGTTCATCGCTTAACTGTTATACTATAATCAGGCTTATTCCAGCACTCTTTTCGATCCAATTAGTTGGTGTTGATACTTAGCACCCACTGTGAGTATACTCGATCCCTTTTTGTTTTAAACACTTTGGGATGAAACATGTATTCTATAAATATGACACTTGATACTTATTTGGAAACACACTTTATTCGCTGTGAACATGAAACTTGAAACTTGTGATTCTTGAGACTTTTATGCTATATGAATGTTTAATCCTTGTGTGTAGTTCCACCTTAACAATGGTAGCGCTATAGGGGTAATGCACCTCCCCGTTAGTCTTTGGGGTATTGTTAGGAGGAGACATTTAACCTCCCGTTAGTATTTGGGAAAGGCATTTAACGCATTGGAAACTTGGGCTATCACTTGGACTGCGTAAACTAGCTTGGTGAAACTTTTATGTGTTTACATGATGGATATGAGTCTTTTAAACTATTATGCTATTACGTACTCAAACTTGTATACTCGCCAACATTATTGTTGATAGTATTTTAATACATGTTGAAGGTTGATAGTAGCTGAGGAAATAAAGAAAACTTGCTAGGATGCTGCTTAGAAACACATCTTAGTTAATTCAGAAATCTTTGAACAATATTTGGATGTTTTGTATTTGATACTTTTATGATTTTGGATCGTTGATTTTAGACAATTTCATGAAACGTAATTAATTATTATTGAAATAAATAGTGTTGTGGAAATATCTTGAGCAATCTGAATGCTTAGTGTCGCGCCCCGATGTTTTCTCCATCGGTTGGGGTGTGACAGATTGGTATCAGAGCCATAACTATAGGGAATTAGGTAAAGTAGGAATGCCTTGCCTAGTCTATAGTTCTAGGAAACTTGACTCTTATTTGTTGTTTAAGACTTATGCATTCTACCATACTTGCTTCCTAGCAACATATTCCTGTTAAACATTACATGCCTTTCCTAAGGCTAACACAATATACACTTGAACGCTTTGAAAACACTGCTGAGCAACATTTGTATTTTACACGAGATTTACCCTCAAGTCAAGTGTGACATCCAAACCTTGAAGGGAAGTTTCCATATTATATTCTAGTAGGTCTTATCTTTTGATAAGTACCAACACTATTAGGGTACGATGTTGTCAAGTTAGAGGTGAAACTCACATCCTGATAACTAGTCCCACTCTTTGTCTTTCAGTCTTGCCAAAGCCTTGAAATTCCAAATCAATTAGGGATGTGTAGTGACAGAAAGGACAAATATTGTGGGCCTAACATCGATGACGTATTTGTCTAAGTAAGCCAAGGCATGCTGTCTTAATTCGAAAGGGGTTCGAATCACTTTGGTTAGTCAACGTTCCTCTACCCGGAACAATCCTATGTTTCATGAGCCTATCTTTTATGTTATCCCGATTTTACATGTGGTTTTAAACTTGATTCTTTGTTCGTTTCAAAACTTGTACATGAATCGCACGTATCTCCGTAATCTAAAACAATAATCATAATCTCTCAGGATCGAACTAAATTTATGATGCTTTATTCAAAGTATTATACTACGCGGAAGTCTTGATTGAACTATAAGGAAACATGTTGAACGTTTATGCTATGTGAAACAACTTGATTAATCTATGTGACTAGTAAAAGCGCGTGAAGGTCATGGAGTGTACTTTTGTGTGTGGCAAAACACGGTACGTAGCATGACACTGAATTACGAGACGGACGTGACATGGTCGAAACATGGTGGATACGCCGCTGGTACTTCCTATATATAAGTGTTTCTATCATCTTACCAAACTTTCGTACCACGTGCCATGCGAAATTTGGGGTTTTACGGACCTGTGATCAGTATACTGAACCTTTTATGCTATGTGAAACATATTGAACGTATTATACTATTAAACAATGTGAGTCTTTACGAAACTTTATGCAATACTATGTGATTGTGAGACTATGACTTAAACGAAGCATTGTGGTCGAGTCTTACCCGATTCTTTGTTGAATCTTTAGATGTCGTCAAGTCGTCTTAACAACCCACACAAGAAGTCAAAGGCCAACACTCAGAAGAAGATGATGTCTTTTATGGCCGACCAAATTGCACGCATTGTTCCCAAGATTGTCACTGAAATCCAGGGATCAAACACTCCTCCCTCCTCTATTGATTCTAAAGCAGACAAACCTAAGCCTGTGAGCTTCAACTACAAACACTTTGTCTCTTGCAACCCTAAGCCTTTCACGGGCAGTGATGGAGTGACTGCAATGCTGGCGTGGTTTGACAGCATAGAAGTCACTTTCATCAACAGTGAATGCCCTGAGCACCTAAAGAGTAGGAGTGCAACTGGCGTGTTTAAAGGAAGGGCTCTAGATTGGTGTATAAATGAGAGAAACATCTGCTCAAACGATGAGGCTTATGCTTTACCTTGGGCCGAGGTTAGGGAAATGATGATGCTTGAATTCTGCCCTCCGCATGAGCAGCAGAAACTTGACGATGAATTTTGGCATTTAAAACAAGTTGGAGATGACAATATGGCGTATACTACACGTTTTAAACAACTCAACATCATTGTACCTCACTTGGTGTCTACTCCTAAGCGCATGATCACCAAGTACATTCATGGGTTACCTCCTGCTATGCGTGATGCCATTGAAGCAGCTCAGCTCGGATCTATTGAGGAAGTTTACCGTCTTGCAGCAAGTTTGAACAACAATCGTGTTCGTGATAAACAGTTTGGAAACTCTGCCCCCTCGAAATCAGCTAACCAAGTTACCCAGCATCCAAGTGGCAGCAAGAATAAGAAACGAAAGTCTCAAGGCTCTGGCTTCAATGCCATTGTCCCTGCTGTTAATGCAAATCCTACTGGCAATGCATTGTGCCTGCTGCTACTAACCCTCCTGCTCCAGAAAACAAGAAACCATACACTGGGGTTCATCCCAAGTGTGCTACTTGCAACTTCCATCACCCGGCCAACTCTGCTTGCCGTCTATGTACCAACTGCAATCGCTATGGTCACACAACTCCTTACTGCCGTCAAGCCAACCAGGTCTGTCACACCCCTTTCTAAGGCGGAAGCACGAGGTGTGATCATGAAAGGTTTTCATTGCTTACGATTGGTAAACATACTACATGCTCGTAAAAATAACTTCAAATGCCAAACATTACGTTACTGAAAACATATGTTAAGTGTTTACATCACGAGACAACATATTGTTTGAAAGTTTACAACTTTATTAAAGGATAAACATAAACAACGTCCAGGAGCATGAGTAAGACCGCGCGCACATCCACTTTAGTTACCTGAAATACATGTGAGTTTTGGAAAAAACGTCAACATAATGTTGGTGTGAATTCATGCAGTTCTTGTATTGAACGTTTGTATACTTTGTATGAAAACATGGTATGTATCTTGTATAAATCAAGTATTCTTGTATAAATCAAGTATTCTTGTATAAATTAAGTATTCTTGTATGTATCAAGTATTCCTGTATAAATCAAGTATTCTTGTATGTATCAAGTATTCCTGTATAAATCAAGTATTCTTGTATGTATCAAGTTTTCCTGTATAAATCAAGTATTCTTGTATGTATCAAGTTGTTAATGGGTTGCAAGGCCATTAACATGTGACACGACATAGGAAGCAACCAAACCATAGGCATTTTTCTAGTTGTCGATTCACGACGGAGACACAAAAGCACTACTCGGTACTAGTTTTCACCAAGAGTGTGGCTGCCCGAAAACCCGTTAGATCTAACCTTTTGTTCTGCGGTCTAGGTATATTGTTGATTAATGGTGCTTATGGTACCCTATTCGTGACACGATTTCTCGTATCATTCCTTAAAACGCATCATACTTGGTACTAGTTATCACCAAGAGTGCTTCTTGTTTTTGTATCATACCATTTATAAACATTGTAACATTTGTAACATGTATTTCACCCCCGAAGTTATAAAACTGAAAACAGTTAAAAAGAAAAGGGGGAGCATGAACTCACAACTTTGCGTTCCTGCGTCTTAAACTTCACCGGATTTGCTTATCTAGCGTCGTGACCTAAACGTGTTTTATTAACGTTAGTCACTAGACTTGTATCGCACAAGTACAAGTCACTATCTTTTGTATATGTGTTCTTGTGTTAAAAATAATTTATATTTTTAACTTTGTATCTTACTTATATTATTTTCTCAAAAATAAATATAAGTATCTAGTATTTTTCACCCGAATTATGTATCTTGTCCAAAAACTTCATTTCATGTTCATAACTTGTCCAAGTTATTTATGCTATCAAGTAATATATTTCTGTAACACCTGTGCCTTCACGGCCATCAAACAAATACCAAACCAATGAAATATTATATTTCATACTTGGGATTTGTAAAAATATGTGTATCGTTTACACATATCAACTCTTGTTCAATTTCAAACCCTAAATCGCTTTCTGGAAGGTTATACGCGCACCGATGCGTAAATATAACCAGTTTAATCCAACAAACACTCCGGAATAGTGAAATAGGCTTAACATACCTTAAATAACCTTGACATAACTTAGACATAAGTTTTGGAAGGTTTGGTGTGGTGAAATCAAAGTTAAATCGCTTACAGGGACTAAAGTTGACAAACTGCGAAAGTATGCCAATTTGAACTGTAACAGACCTTCTGGAACATGACCATAAGTTAAACATACCATAAATATCCTTTACAAAGCTTAGAAATAGGCTTTGAGGGGTTCGGTGTGCTAAAATAAACTTTTGTGTCATTCAGGGACTAAAAGTGTCAAAAAGTGCACAAGTTTGCATTTTTACGCATAACTTACGTTCTGAATACATCCGGACATCCAAAAATTTATGTAAGCATGACTATATTATGCTTTAGTGTTTGGCTTGCCAAAAATCCATTCGTCGCGTCATTTGAATCGTTTTTCGCGCTTGTGCGCATTCCGTCGTAATTAAGCGAACATCGCGTTCGTACGGCTAAACGAACCGACATCCGAGATATTCTTGAGCACAATTTAAGTTCCCTATACTTTAACTTCATTTTAGAGCTTTGAAATGGGGTTAACGGGGCTTAAACGTGTCAAAAATGCATCGAAAACCAAGTTTAGGGGCTGCAGGGACCAAAACTGTAAATCTGCCAAAGTTGTTACCTTACGGACCTCAACGTTGGCAGCTTTGAGGTCCGTAAAGCAGTCTGCAGACCAGATTCAATGTTTTAATCAGCTGTTTGCAGCTGTTTAATCCTCCTCCACATGTTCCCAATTGTCTAGTCAGATGATAAGGATCACTTTTAGCCACCATGAGTTTCCGACAAGTGTACGCCTTGGATCATGGCACGTTTTCCATGAAACGATCCTAACGGTTCGGGTATTCCTATAAATACCCAACCCATTCCATTGCAAAACTTACAAGAACTTTGATTTGAGAAACTCTAAGTTGAAACTATTGTTTCATACCTGAGATTTTTGAATCGAGGTTAGCATTCGGGGACCCTTCGTAAGTATTCTTTCGTTCTTTTCCTTATTTTTACTGCTTTTCGAGTCAGAAAGTCAAACTTTGTTTGACTTTCAGCGTTGACCGGTAATGGTCATTGCGAAGTTCGTTTGAACTTCGCAACGTGAGTGTAATCACGTTGGTCATAGTCCCTTGGGACTATGCCTACTGATTACCACGTTGTCTAGGGTCGTAGGGTAAGCGATCTAAAAAATCGCTTATACCTTCGAACCCGACCCAGTTTGGTCGATCATTAGGATCCGACCAAACACATTAGGTGACCATAGTAGGTAGGGAATAACCTTCCGAGGTTATACCCTATGGTCACATCGTTTAAGTAGTTGTATGATAGGTAGTTTATATGCCTTAGGTAAATTACCAGAATACCCTTTTCATGTATAATTGGTAATTAAGCATATGTAACCTAAACTTTTGTCACATAACTGATTATGTAACATGTTTAGGCATATAACACTTGTCATAGGACTAGTTAGGCGGTCCGAACGCGTTTTACGCGAACGACGCGTTAAAGTAGCATAAGCTACCTAAACGGGTCGTAATGGGTCGTAAGCAGTTAGGTTAAGTTTCATTTAGTATGTAGGCTTTGTTAAACCATATCACACGAGTCTCCACACTCGTTTGGTTTACAAACCCTAATGCTACCCAGTCTTCCGATTTAGGTCCGGTTATTTAACATAGTTACCTATAGTAGGTGCCGTTTGATTCCGTGATCTCTAGCTTTGCTTGGTGGTTATCCTAGGACTTCTGAGCAATCTCAAGTGAGTACATAGACCCCTCTTTTACTGTTTTCCAAACTGTTTTGGGGTGGAACACATGTGCCTACTTGTTACTTTCATGCTTGCCTGTTTTCACATCATATACCGACTATGTTTGTTAGTACATTATAGTACATGATTTCATTACTTTTTTGCTATGTATGTTGACTGATAACATGCTAAGCACATTGATTTACATGACTTTTCTGCTTTGTATGATAACTTAGCATACTTAGTACATCATTTTACATTGCATCTCTGTTGCATATGTTCCAGTAACATATGGACACATTGTTTTACAGCTCTACCTTATATGTTTACTCTAGCATACTAGGTACATTATCTTCATCTCATGCTTACATTTTGGTATGACATTTGGTTTGTTTAACGGGTCTATATAACATTCATTAACATTTGCTACGCCGCTCGGTAGTAGGTAGTGGTACCATAGGACTTGACAAATCCCGTTCCGGACATCCCAGGGAAAGGGGATGAAAGGAATGACCGAATCCGAATACATATTCTTTTGATAACTCACTTTTACATAGTTATCCGGCTGTCTCAAGGCTTGAATGTTTGCATTTAACATACTGCATAAGTGTTTGTATCAGTAAAGCATGCATTATTCTACAAAACATAACTTTGATTTAAACCAAGTTTTACTTCAATACTTTGTTTTGTACATTTTTACTTATGGTTTAAGTAGTCTTAATTTTACTTACCATACATATCATTTTGGTTATACATTACTTGACTACTTTTAAATTATAAACATTTGACATGGATATTTGACATAGACATTTGACATGGATATTTGACATAGACATTTTGACATGATTTACATCTTGACATGAACATTTTACATTGTTTGGTTTGGTTTGATTAAGTGATTAAGTAACGATGCCTGTGTAATATGATACAAGCATGGTGGATACGCCGCTGGTACTTCCTATATATAAGTGTTTGTATGGTATTACATGTCGTAACGTTATTTGAATCATTTCAGTTTGAGACATAGAACATTTCATACAAATAACATACTTTTCACAAGACATTGATTTATAAACAACTTATCTTATACAAACACATTTTACTTGGTTATTCATTTAACCTTACATTTATTTATACTTATCATCTGATCTTATCGTTTTTCAAATGATTTAAAAGACAAAGCAAATAACAAGGTTCATGACTAAACATTTTCTCAAACATAAGTCATGAATCTTATTTTCACAAAACCTATGTATCTCACAGGCATTTTTATGCTGACGTACCTATTTTCACATGTGTTTTTCAGGAACTGTTGCATAAGATGGTCAAGATACACATAGACAGACTTGGGCTTTAGTGACAATAAAAGATGCAAGACTAGTTAATTATGTTGTATTTATTTGTTTATTAAGACATTGTAACACTTTTAATCAATAAAACGAAACTTCAATTGCCATGGATTTGAAACAATTAATTTTGTTACAACACTCCCCGATATTTCCGCCACGTTTTGTATGTTCTACGTGGTCGGGGTGTGACAATTTCCATGTATTTGTCTAAGCATGTTGTATGTGTATTTTTGTATTTCTACTCCTCGGGAGTACTTAGTGTATTTTCAAGTCCTAATACACTATTCACATATAATACATACTACATACACTTAGCACAAAATTTGGTGATCAATAAATATATATATTTTCTCAAAAATATACATACTTAATATCAATTTTAATCTTCAAGAAATCATCATTTCTTAACACAAAAATTAGGGAAACCTTGGTAAATATTTTTAGATACATTTTTAGGGAATAAGTTTCTCAAAAACTTATATTTTTCTAAGTGTCAAAATTTATAAAAATTTTGACATGGTTTCCCCTAAAAATGGAGGTTTCCCATGTTTTTAAAACATCTGTTTATTTTCTTTTAAATCATCACAATCAATAATCAACTTATTCAACACTTTCCGAGTGTCAAAATCAAGTAATTTCACTACATCATGAACTTGAAGTTTTTGTAAAAACTTGTAGTAACTTACCATGTTATTTAGTAGGTTTAGTTACCCTTAAAAACATGGTTATTTGTTTGTAAATCTCATTCTTGAAAAGATTTGGTGTTTACAACTTGTAAACATAATTTACAAAAATGTTTATCCATAACATCTTCTTGTTTCTCTAGTGTTTATTTACTTGTCTTTCCACTAAAAATAGTGTAGGTTTAATAATTAAAAATCATATTTTAAACTTGGTTTTCTTGGAAAATCATTCATAAATCTTGGATTTACAAGATTATTAGCTTACTTTGTTTATTACTTTTTCAAGAAATCATCTTGTCTTCAAGTTCATGTTTAATCTAGAAGATGATCATCTTGTATAAACACATAATCATCTCCTAACTTGCTAAATCATGCTTTTAATCATAATCTAGCAAGTTCCATGTAGTGATCAATATCAATATCTCTAGTAATCAACAAACAAACATTATTCTTGTACTAAACAATGTCATTCTATTCATATATCATCATGTGCAAAGCTTTATGTTCAAGATTCAAGTCTTTTAGCGTTCTAGTTATTTTCATCACAATATATCTTTTAACCACTAAAAACTTGAAGTAAACAAAGATCAAAGAAGTCTTACTACTAGCTTCAAGCTAGGGAAGAACAATGATGAAGATTGAGTGGATAAAAGCAAGTGTGAGTGGTTCTTCAAGATCCGAGAGTTCTAAGCTTCGTTAACCACCTTCTAACACCTTGGAGTGAGCTTGGAATAGTTGAACTCGAGGTGAAAAATGGTGGTGTGTGGGGAGGAGATTACGGCCGAGAATGGTGGTCAAGGGAGGAGTTTTGGTGTTGTGAAGATGGAAGGATAACATGTGATCTTATAACCATTCAAGAGTTTTGTCTAAAGGTCCCTGTGTCCCTAAAAGTACTAACATAATCTTCCACTCAATCAAGCAAGATCAAGTGTGATCTTTGGAGATTTAGGAGATCACATGTGGGGGCCACATGTGACCGCCCATATGTAATGGGGGGGGGGGGGTAAATTGTAACTTGCAATGGTAAAGTGGGTAATTAGTGGAAGGTTAAATGTAAAAGTCTAGTGTTTAGTGTGTATCATGCTTTATGTAGAATGTTTAAGTGTTCGGGTGTCACACCCCGACCACGTAGAACATACAAAACGTGGCGGAAACATCAGGGAGTGTTGTAACAGAATTAATGTTTCACAACCATGGATATTAAAGTTTCGTTTTATTGATTAAAAGTGTTACAATGTCTTAGCAAACAAGGAATTACAACATAATTAACTAGTCTTGCATCTTTTATTGTCACTAAAGCCCAAGTCTGCCTATGTGTATCTTGATCATCTTATGCAACAGCTCCTGAAAAACACATGTGAAAATAGGTACGTCAGCATAAAAATGCCTGTGAGATACATAGGTTTTGTGAAAATAAGATTCATGACTTATGTTTGAGAAAATGTTTAGTCATGAACCTTGTTATTTGCCTTGTCTTTTAAATCATTTGAAAAACGATAAGATCAGATGATAAGTATAAATAAATGTAAGGTTAAATGAATAACCAAGTAAAATGTGTTTGTATAAGATAAGTTGTTTATAAATCAATGTCTTGTGAAAAGTATGTTATTTGTATGAAATGTTCTATGTCTCAAACTGAAATGATTCAAATAACGTTACGACATATAATACCATACAAACACTTATATATAGGAAGTACCAGCGGCGTATCCACCATGCTTGTATCATATTACACACGCATCGTTACTTAATCACTTAATCAAACCAAACCAAACAATGTAAAATGTTCATGTCAAGATGTAAATCATGTCAAAATGTCTATGTCAAATATCCATGTCAAATGTCTATGTCAAATATCCATGTCAAATGTCTATGTCAAATATCCATGTCAAATGTTTATAATCTAAAAGTAGTCAAGTAATGTATAACCAAAATGATATGTATGGTAAGTAAAATTAAGACTACTTAAACCATAAGTAAAAATGTACAAAACAAAGTATTGAAGTAAAACTTGGTTTAAATCAAAGTTATGTTTTGTAGAATAATGCATGCTTTACTGATACAAACACTTATGCAGTATGTTAAACGCAAACATTCAAGCCTTGAGACAGCCGGATAACTATGTAAAAGTGAGTTATCAAAAGAATATGTATTCGGATTCGGTCATTCCTTTCATCCCCTTTCCCTGGGATGTCCGGAACGGGATTTGTCAAGTCCTATGGTACCACTACCTACTACCGAGCGGCGTAGCAAATGTTAATGAATGTTATATAGACCCGTTAAACAAACCAAATGTCATACCAAAATGTAAGCATGAGATGAAGATAATGTACCTAGTATGCTAGAGTAAACATACAAGGTAGAGCTGTAAAACAATGTGTCCATATGTTACTGGAACATATGCAACAGAGATGCAATGTAAAATGATGTACTAAGTATGCTAAGTTAACATACAAAGCAGAAAAGTCATGTAAATCAATGTGCTTAGCATGTTATCAGTCAACATACATAGCAGAAAAGTAATGAAATCATGTACTATAATGTACTAACAAACATAGTCGGTATATGATGTGAAAACAGGAAAGCAGGAAAGTAACAAGTAGGCACATGTGTTCCACCCCAAAACAGTTTGGAAAACAGTAAAAGAGGGGTCTATGTACTCACTTGAGATTGCTCAGAAGTCCTAGGATAACCACCAAGCAAAGCTAGAGATCACGGAATCAAACGGCACCTACTATAGGTAACTATGTTAAATAACCGGACCTAGATCGGAAGATTGGGTAGCATTAGGGTTTGTAAACCAAACGAGTGTAGAGACTCGTGTCATTTGGTTTAACAAAGCCTACATACTAAATGAAACTTAACCTAAGTGTTTACGACCCATTACGACCCGTTTAGGTAGCTTATGCTACTTTAACGCGTCGTTCGCGTGAAACGCGTTCGGACCGCCTAACTAGCCCTATGACAAGTGTTATATGCCTAAACATGTTACATAATTAGTTATGTGACAAAGGTTTAGGTTACATATGCTTAATTACCAATTATACATGAAAAGGGTATTCTGGTAATTTACCTAAGGCATATAAACTACCTATCATACAACTACTTAAACGATGTGACCATAGGGTATAACCTCGGAAGGTTATTCCCTACACTACGGTCACCTAATGTGTTTGGTCGGATCCTAATGATCGACCAAACTGGGTCGGGTTCGAAGGTATAAGCGATTCGTTAGATCGCTTACCCTACGACCCTAGACAACGTGGTAATCAGTAGGCATAGTCCCAAGGGACTATAACCAACGTGATTACACTCACGTTGCGAAGTTCAAACGAACTTCGCATTGACCATTACTGGTCAACGCTGAAAGTCAAACAAAGTTTGACTTTCTGACTCGAAAAGCAGTAAAATAAGGAAAAGAACGAAAGAATACTTACGAAGGGTCCCCGAATGCTAACCTCGATTCAAAAATCTCAGGTATGAAACAATAGTTTCAACTTAGAGTTTCTCAAATCAAAGTTCTTGTAAGTTTTGCAATGGAATGGGTTGGGTATTTATAGGAATACCCGAACCGTTAGGATCTTTTCATGGAAAACGTGCCATGATCCAAGGCGTACACTTGTCGGAAACTCATGGTGGCTAAAAGTGATCCTTATCATCTGACTAGACAATTGGGAACATGTGGAGGAGGATTAAACAGCTGCAAACAGCTGATTAAAACATTGAATCTGGTCTGCAGACTGCTTTACGGACCTCAAAGCTGCCAATGTTGAGGTCCGTAAGGTAACAACTTTGGCAGATTTACAGTTTTGGTCCCTGCAGCCCCTAAACTTGGTTTTCGATGCATTTTTGACACGTTTAAGCCCCGTTAACCCCATTTCAAAGCTCTAAAATGAAGTTAAAGTATAGGGAACTTAAATTGTGCTCAAGAATATCTCGGATGTCGGTTCGTTTAGCCGTACGAACGCGATGTTCGCTTAATTACGACGGAATGCGCACAAGCGCGAAAAACGATCCAAATGACGCGACGAATGGATTTTTGGCAAGCCAAACACTAAAGCATAATATAGTCATGCTTACATAAATTTTTGGATGTCCGGATGTATTCAGAACGTAGGTTATGCGTAAAAATGCAAACTTGTGCACTTTTTGACACTTTTAGTCCCTGAATGACACAAAAGTTTATTTTAGCACACCGAACCCCTCAAAGCCTATTTCTAAGCTTTGTAAAGGATATTTATGGTATGTTTAACTTATGGTCATGTTCCAGAAGGTCTGTTACAGTTCAAATTGGTATACTTTCGCAGTTTGTCAACTTTAGTCCCTGTAAGCGATTTAACTTTGATTTCACCACACCAAACCTTCCAAAACTTATGTCTAAGTTATGTCAAGGTTATTTAAGGTATGTTAAGCCTATTTCACTATTCCGGAGTGTTTGTTGGATTAAACTGGTTATATTTACGCATCGGTGCGCGTATAACCTTCCAGAAAGCGATTTAGGGTTTGAAATTGAACAAGAGTTGATATGTGTAAACGATACACATATTTTTACAAATCCCAAGTATGAAATATAATATTTCATTGGTTTGGTATTTGTTTGATGGCCGTGAAGGCACAGGTGTTACAGTCTCCCCTACTTTAGGAAATTTCGTCCCGAAATTTATTTAGAGGAAACTTGTAAGAATTTAAAACATGAAGTTGAAAAGATCGAACAATATTGGCTAGATTTCTGAACTTCTAGTAACTTTAATAATCATCATGATTGCAACGTAAGAGGGATACCTATATATACAAGTATATAAAGCATCATTGGTGCGTCCACCGTACCTCCATTACATCGTCCTCATTTTGTTATTGTTGTCGCTATCGGTTCTTTCACATAATAAATCTTACTGGATTTCTGTGCACTAAATTTCATAATTATGTGCGCATACATAATTAGAGAATTCCTTGCACAGTTCACACAGTCTATTTTATAATGTGTAGGGTAAAACCAAATGAAAATCATGTGAGGAGCGTGACTTAGACCGCCATAGAGTCCTTTAGACTAAATCAATAAATGATTTAAATAGACTATCAAGGAGTCTGTTCAGCTACATCACTAGATGTTATCATTTTTTTTTTAACCAAATTGTGAATCAATCTTTTTGACTAGACCACTAAAGGGTCTCTTATGAATCATGGAGTGGTACTATATAATCCAAGGGTCTTAACTATTACATAGAAGCCCATTCAAGGATTAAAGGTAGTACCTTTTGAATATCCTGCTACGAATCCCTCATATGAAGATATGAAAGATCCTGCAAGGATTTGGATAAAGAATATCCAGAGTATTAAAAACACCAAAAATGCATAAAAGAAAACATAAGATGAGTAAACACATAGTCACATAATCACAAAATTGTTTAACTAGAAGTTTGTTCTGCTAACAGAGTACATGTATTTAAAGCACACTAGGAATCCATCTCGTGGATTTCATTTGGTACTTTAAACATTATCAAGAATCTAACTATAAAGATAGAAAGATCTTTTTAAAAGAAAAATTCGATTTCGATTATAAGGAACCGAAATGTTCGAATTCAGGTACATAAGGAATCCATTTAAGGACTCTGATTTGAATGATGATCATCCACAAGGATCTAATTGTGAAGATAAAAAGATCCCTTATGGATTTTAGAAGTTGAAGATGTTTTGATACCTTGCACTGGACGTGCTTATGTCAAAACATGAAGTAAAAAAATGCTTATGAAATTGAGATGCTAGATATGCCAAGGCGACATATGAAGCAGAATTTTGAAGGTTAAGTCAATGTACGAGGAAAATATTTTTGAAAACTGTGCATGGGGTTCTTTTAAGAAAAAATGTGTTTAACGTTTTTGAAACCTTATATATAATACTTTTTGAAATCATAAAGTAGGTGTATTAGGTAGATATATTTACAAAAATGTTTTAAAATCATGCGAGATGAATTTTGAAATTATGTATAAGGTTTTTGAAAGACATGAATGATGCTTTTCGAAATCATGCACTTGATCAGAAAATGTATTGTGTTAATATTGTCTTCAGACTATATGAAATATTTTGAAATTAGAAAGGTTGGTTTTGATAACATGGCCAATTTTTTTGAAATAACATAGACAATGCATCTAGAAAAATTGTTTTCAAACTATATGAAATGTTTTGAGATCATGAAGATTGTTTTGAAATACTGGTACTGTGTATGTTGAAAAATCAAAACGTAATGGGTATGAGATTTGAAAACACCCTTAGTTATCTAACCAAGGATTTAAAGGTACAGATGTGCGAATAGCACGATTACTCATAATGTCACTTAATTTTCTGTACTTTGTTTCTTAGAGTGAAACGAGTACTTAAAATTTTCGAGGGAATCATGAGCAATCATTTGAGAGAGAGAAATCACAAGAGTAGTTTGTAAGGTACATAGTTCCTTGATGTAGGTATCATAGGAAAAGCCATACACACCTAGCAAGGGGTTGAGCTGGTTGGTTGGGGACTGCTTTACCATTGTGAGCGACCATGGCGAAGTTCTGAGAAGCCTTTCGCTTCTTTGACTTCTTAGGGGATCGTTCATCCATGGTCTTTGATTCCTCGATTGGTTTATTGGCTGATGGTGTTGTCGCCTGACTAGGTCCTGCCTGTCTTGGTGACTCTTGAGTGGCTTCATCCTGGAGATGATACATGGCAGTAGCTAATTCAACAGTCTTCAGGACTACTTCGCCTATTCGCTGAGCTAATTTGGCTGCTTGCTCAGATATCTGGGCGTCATCGTGATGAAGAGACATTCTTGAAGAAAAAGAAAGGCATAGGGAGAAACAGGTGAAAGATTATTGGACAATCAAAACAGAATGATAACGCATGAAAATTGCGATCATTTGTTTGTTACCTAAGGCAAACAAATGAGACGGTGACTAATCAAAGTAAATGGGTCAAAAATAATGTATCGCGAAGACATGCTCGCCTATAAGTGAACACTCATCCCAAGAATTCCCAGGTAAGCACAACTGGTCTCGCGTCTGATGAGATGTATACGAAGTGCTTGCCTAGACAGAAAACACAGAATACAGGCATTCACCCTTCCAGTTTGCACGTGTTCACATTATTTAAAACCCAAAACCTTGACGAAGTTTTGAAAACTCAAAGGGGTTCAAAACCATATAATAGAGAGTTCAAAACCTTACAATAGAGGGTTCAAAACCAAGTAATCAATCATCCTAGAACAGATGATTAGTTTTCAAAGCGGTTTTGAAATTTATGTTCTTGTTGTGGTCGTCGCCTAAGGATAGGTGACGGTATTGTTTTATGACTAAACGCAAGTAAACTCGCGTTAGGATCCTAGGAAGGTTATAGACTAGGTCAAAGCATTACTAATAACCTAATTCCCTATAACCATTAGCTCTGATACCATCTTTTCTGTCACACCCCGACCACGTAGAACATACAAAACGTGGCGGAAACATCGGGGAGTGTTGTAACAGAATTAATGTTTCACAACCATGGATATTAAAGTTTCGTTTTATTGATTAAAAGTGTTACAATGTCTTAGCAAACAAGGAATTACAACATAATTAACTAGTCTTGCATCTTTTATTGTCACTAAAGCCCAAGTCTGCCTATGTGTATCTTGATCATCTTATGCAACAGCTCCTGAAAAACACATGTGAAAATAGGTACGTCAGCATAAAAATGCCTGTGAGATACATAGGTTTTGTGAAAATAAGATTCATGACTTATGTTTGAGAAAATGTTTAGTCATGAACCTTGTTATTTGCCTTGTCTTTTAAATCATTTGAAAAACGATAAGATCAGATGATAAGTATAAATAAATGTAAGGTTAAATGAATAACCAAGTAAAATGTGTTTGTATAAGATAAGTTGTTTATAAATCAATGTCTTGTGAAAAGTATGTTATTTGTATGAAATGTTCTATGTCTCAAACTGAAATGATTCAAATAACGTTACGACATATAATACCATACAAACACTTATATATAGGAAGTACCAGCGGCGTATCCACCATGCTTGTATCATATTACACACGCATCGTTACTTAATCACTTAATCAAACCAAACCAAACAATGTAAAATGTTCATGTCAAGATGTAAATCATGTCAAAATGTCTATGTCAAATATCCATGTCAAATGTCTATGTCAAATATCCATGTCAAATGTCTATGTCAAATATCCATGTCAAATGTTTATAATCTAAAAGTAGTCAAGTAATGTATAACCAAAATGATATGTATGGTAAGTAAAATTAAGACTACTTAAACCATAAGTAAAAATGTACAAAACAAAGTATTGAAGTAAAACTTGGTTTAAATCAAAGTTATGTTTTGTAGAATAATGCATGCTTTACTGATACAAACACTTATGCAGTATGTTAAACGCAAACATTCAAGCCTTGAGACAGCCGGATAACTATGTAAAAGTGAGTTATCAAAAGAATATGTATTCGGATTCGGTCATTCCTTTCATCCCCTTTCCCTGGGATGTCCGGAACGGGATTTGTCAAGTCCTATGGTACCACTACCTACTACCGAGCGGCGTAGCAAATGTTAATGAATGTTATATAGACCCGTTAAACAAACCAAATGTCATACCAAAATGTAAGCATGAGATGAAGATAATGTACCTAGTATGCTAGAGTAAACATACAAGGTAGAGCTGTAAAACAATGTGTCCATATGTTACTGGAACATATGCAACAGAGATGCAATGTAAAATGATGTACTAAGTATGCTAAGTTAACATACAAAGCAGAAAAGTCATGTAAATCAATGTGCTTAGCATGTTATCAGTCAACATACATAGCAGAAAAGTAATGAAATCATGTACTATAATGTACTAACAAACATAGTCGGTATATGATGTGAAAACAGGAAAGCAGGAAAGTAACAAGTAGGCACATGTGTTCCACCCCAAAACAGTTTGGAAAACAGTAAAAGAGGGGTCTATGTACTCACTTGAGATTGCTCAGAAGTCCTAGGATAACCACCAAGCAAAGCTAGAGATCACGGAATCAAACGGCACCTACTATAGGTAACTATGTTAAATAACCGGACCTAGATCGGAAGATTGGGTAGCATTAGGGTTTGTAAACCAAACGAGTGTAGAGACTCGTGTCATTTGGTTTAACAAAGCCTACATACTAAATGAAACTTAACCTAAGTGTTTACGACCCATTACGACCCGTTTAGGTAGCTTATGCTACTTTAACGCGTCGTTCGCGTGAAACGCGTTCGGACCGCCTAACTAGCCCTATGACAAGTGTTATATGCCTAAACATGTTACATAATTAGTTATGTGACAAAGGTTTAGGTTACATATGCTTAATTACCAATTATACATGAAAAGGGTATTCTGGTAATTTACCTAAGGCATATAAACTACCTATCATACAACTACTTAAACGATGTGACCATAGGGTATAACCTCGGAAGGTTATTCCCTACACTACGGTCACCTAATGTGTTTGGTCGGATCCTAATGATCGACCAAACTGGGTCGGGTTCGAAGGTATAAGCGATTCGTTAGATCGCTTACCCTACGACCCTAGACAACGTGGTAATCAGTAGGCATAGTCCCAAGGGACTATAACCAACGTGATTACACTCACGTTGCGAAGTTCAAACGAACTTCGCATTGACCATTACTGGTCAACGCTGAAAGTCAAACAAAGTTTGACTTTCTGACTCGAAAAGCAGTAAAATAAGGAAAAGAACGAAAGAATACTTACGAAGGGTCCCCGAATGCTAACCTCGATTCAAAAATCTCAGGTATGAAACAATAGTTTCAACTTAGAGTTTCTCAAATCAAAGTTCTTGTAAGTTTTGCAATGGAATGGGTTGGGTATTTATAGGAATACCCGAACCGTTAGGATCTTTTCATGGAAAACGTGCCATGATCCAAGGCGTACACTTGTCGGAAACTCATGGTGGCTAAAAGTGATCCTTATCATCTGACTAGACAATTGGGAACATGTGGAGGAGGATTAAACAGCTGCAAACAGCTGATTAAAACATTGAATCTGGTCTGCAGACTGCTTTACGGACCTCAAAGCTGCCAATGTTGAGGTCCGTAAGGTAACAACTTTGGCAGATTTACAGTTTTGGTCCCTGCAGCCCCTAAACTTGGTTTTCGATGCATTTTTGACACGTTTAAGCCCCGTTAACCCCATTTCAAAGCTCTAAAATGAAGTTAAAGTATAGGGAACTTAAATTGTGCTCAAGAATATCTCGGATGTCGGTTCGTTTAGCCGTACGAACGCGATGTTCGCTTAATTACGACGGAATGCGCACAAGCGCGAAAAACGATCCAAATGACGCGACGAATGGATTTTTGGCAAGCCAAACACTAAAGCATAATATAGTCATGCTTACATAAATTTTTGGATGTCCGGATGTATTCAGAACGTAGGTTATGCGTAAAAATGCAAACTTGTGCACTTTTTGACACTTTTAGTCCCTGAATGACACAAAAGTTTATTTTAGCACACCGAACCCCTCAAAGCCTATTTCTAAGCTTTGTAAAGGATATTTATGGTATGTTTAACTTATGGTCATGTTCCGGAAGGTCTGTTACAGTTCAAATTGGCATACTTTCGCAGTTTGTCAACTTTAGTCCCTGTAAGCGATTTAACTTTGATTTCACCACACCAAATCTTCCAAAACTTATGTCTAAGTTATGTCAAGGTTATTTAAGGTATGTTAAGCCTATTTCACTATTCCGGAGTGTTTGTTGGATTAAACTGGTTATATTTACGCATCGGTGCGCGTATAACCTTCCAGAAAGCGATTTAGGGTTTGAAATTGAACAAGAGTTGATATGTGTAAACGATACACATATTTTTACAAATCCCAAGTATGAAATATAATATTTCATTGGTTTGGTATTTGTTTGATGGCCGTGAAGGCACAGGTGTTACATCGGGAACCAATACTACCTCAGAAAAATAAAAACAATGCTTCTTGCAATATTTTGATGTTCCGGGTAATGTCCGGTTGTTCGGTTAGATACCGGTTCGTTAAAGTGCTAAATTGCATCGTTTAGTGTCTTTTAAGTATCCTTTTGTGATACTTTCAATTCCCGACACTCAGGAAAATATTCTGGATCAATTTTTCATATTTTTGCATGGTAATATCTTGTTATATTGCTGAATTTTTGCTGAATTATATAAAATTCAGCTTTTAAAGTGTATTTCAGGTGCTTTTTAGTGCGTATTTTAGCTTCCGGAATGTCTATATATAAACCCTTGTATGTACTCTTGGGTTTTAATGTATTCTTGTCGTTGGACCTACACCTAGGCTCCAATTCTATTGTCTAACTGCTTTCTGCAGAATTGTTGACACAATTTGTCTTACCAGTGAGTTTACTAGTATTTCTGACGCAACGCTGTTCATTAATGCATAAAGTAATTCTTGTAGTATAAAACGTGCATAAATTCACTTGTATAGTATATAATCAAACAATGTTGACATTTAAGCACATAATTGCAGTCATTAAATAATAATTAAAGTGTACGGATATTACCGGTTTGGTGCCAGTTGTCACAAGGTCCAGCAAGCACCACCAGCTCAGGCAGCCCTTCCAGCTCCCCAGAACCCCAGACCAGCAAATGTTCATGCATGCTACAAGTGTGGAGACACTGCTCATCTCTGTAACCAGTGTCCCCAGCTGAATCAAGAGCAACAACCAGCCGCTCAAGGACGGGCGTTCAACATTAATGCAAACCAGGCTCGTAACGACAATGACGTCGTTAATGGTACGTTTCTCGTCAATAATCTTTACGCTTTGATACTATTTGATACTGGTACCGATAGAAGTTTTGTGTCCATAGAATTTGAATCTTTGTTAAACTGTGCATGCTCAAAACTACCTAAGTCTTTCTCTGTTGAGATTGCCGATGGTAAGTCTATTCTATTTGATTCTATTCTCAGTGGTTGTTCCTTGACTCTTAACGACCACATCTTTGCTATTGACCTCATACCCATGCAATTGGGTAGTTTTGATATCATAATCGGCATGGATTGGTTGCGTAAAAACCATGCCGAAATCGCTTGCCACGAGAAGTACGTTCGTTTACCTCTCCCATCTGGTGAAACTTTGCACGTATATGGAGACCGACCTTCTAGAGGACTGAAGTTGATGTCATGCACCCAAGCGAATAAGTGTTTACGTAAACAGTACTTTGCCTTCTTGGCCCACGTTGTGGAACAAAAGGGTAAGGGAAAGAGCGTAAGCGATGTTCCAGTAGTGTGTGATTTCCCCGATGTCTTTCCTGAAGATCTTCCTAGTCTTCCACCTCATCGATCTGTTGATTTTCATATTGATCTCTTACCTGGTTCGACTCCTGTCGCCAAGGCACCATACCGACTTGCACCCTCTGAGATGCAAGAACTGTCCAGTTAATTACAAAAACTGCTCGACAAAGGTTTTATACATCCAAGTACCTCTCCGTGGGGTGCTCCTATACTTTTCATCAAGAAGAAAGATGGTTCGTATCGTATGTGTATCGACTATCGCGAGCTTAATAAACTCACCGTTAAGAATCGTTATCCCCTCCCTCTTATCGATGATCTGTTTGACCAACTATAAGGCGCGTCCTGTTTCTCTAAAATCGACCTATGATCTGGATATCATCAGCTCTGTGTTCTCGAAGAAGATGTCCCCAAAACCATGTTTCGCACTCGTTATGGGCACTACGAGTTCGTGGTTATGCCTTTTGGCTTGACCAACGCACCTGCTGTGTTCATGGATCTTATGAATCGTGTTTGTAAACCTTATTTGGATCGTTTTGTGATAGTCTTTATTGATGACATTCTTATTTATTCAAAAACTCGAGCTGATCATGAACGTCATCTACGCCTTATGTTAGAACTTTTACATGGTGAACGCTTATATGCAAAATTTTCTAAGTGTGAATTTTGGATAAATGAAGTACAATTTCTCGGGCACGTTGTTAGTAAACAGGGAAGTCATGTTGACCCTTCCAAAATCGAAGCAGTGAAGAATTGGAGTACGCCTAAATCTGCATCTGAGATTCGTTCCTTCTTGGGATTGGCGGGTTCTTACCGCCGATTCATCTCGGAATTTTCAAAGATTGTCGTTCCTCTTACTTCGTTGACTCAGAAGGAGAAACCTATTGCTTGGGGTCCCGAGCAAGAGGAATCTTTTCAGACTCTTAAGAATCTTCTGTGTAATGCTCCTGTGCTTGCTCTCCCTGATGGGAATGATGATTTTATGGTATATTGTGATGCCTCGAACCGTGGCCTAGGTTGTGTGCTCATGCACCGGGACAAGGTCATCACTCATGCGTCCCGACAACTCAAGATACATGAGAAAAACTATACTACCCATGATCTGGTGCTCGGCACAGTTGTTTTTGCATTAAAGATCTGGCGACACTACCTATATGGTACTAAGTGTGTGGTTTTCACTGACCATAAGAGCCTACAGCACATCTTTAAACAAAAGGAACTGAATATGCGTCAGCGTCGATGGGTAGAGTTGCTTAACGACTACGACTGCGAGATTCGCTATCATCCTAGCAAGGTGAATGTCGTGGCCAACACTCTTAGTCATAAGACTCATGCTAGTAGTATCATCTGTTCTTAGATCACTAGTGATCTTCATACTTGTATCCGTGAAGCTCAGTATTCGTCATCTAACGAAGGTAGTCTAATCGTTGAAGTACGAGGTGCTTCTGTTGATCAACTTGAAACAAAGTCTGATGGACTTCAGTATTATCTTAATCGCATATGGGTGCCAGATCGCGATAATCTTCGTGAGCTCATTATGAATGAGGCTCACAAATCTCTATACTCTATTCATCCTGGTGCTGATAAGATGTACCACGATTTGCGTATGACTTATTGGTGGCCTGGTATGAAGAAAGACATTGCTGCGTACGTCTCCAAATGCCTTACTTGCACGAAGGTAAAGGCTGAACATCAACGTCCTTCAGGTCTTCTAGAACAACCCGAAATCCCTGTTTGGAAATGGGATAGTATCGCAATGGACTTTATAACTAAACTACCTCGTACACCTACCGGTCATGATAGTATATGGGTAATCGTTGACCGTTTGAATAAATCAGCCCACTTTCTTCCTATTCGCGAAGATTATAAAGTGGAGAAACTTGCTCGAATTTATACCGATGATATCATATGCCGTCATGGCATACCTCTTGACATAATCTCTGACCGTGATGGTCGTTTTACTTCACGTCTTTGGCAAACTTTTCAGCCCGCTATGGGTTCTATTTTGAATCTTAGTACAGCTTTTCATCCTCAAACGGATGGACAGACTGAACGCACAATTCAAACCCTAGAGGACATGCTCCATTCTTGTGTCATCGACTTTGGTGGTAATTGGGATGTACATTTGCCATTGATCGAATTCATCCTCAAACGGTCGCAAGTGCCGATCTCCTCTCAGTTGGCATGAGATTGGTGACAAGCAACTTACTGGTCCTGAGATCATTCAAGAGACAACGGATAGGATTCTTCAGATTCTCGATAACTTGATCAAGGCTAGGAGCAGACAAAAGAGCTATGCTGACAAAAGGCGTAAGCCTCTAGAATTCAACGTTGGAGCCTTAAACTATGTTAAACTATGTGAAACTTTGCTCAATGTGATACTTGATAAACTTTGACACTACGTGAAACTTTCACTCTATGATGCTTTCGTGATACTTTGTGCGTAAATCTTGAAGCTATACTAGACTCTTATAGATCTTAACTCTTTTGATACTTGAATCTTGACTTTTATGGTGCTTTGAGACTCGAATCTTAAAACCTGAAATTTATTATGATAGATACTGATTAAACAAGAAGCTTGACAATTATTGATGCTTATTGAACGAGAAACTTGATACTTAGTGGAACGAGAAACTTGATATTGTGGATGTGAAACTCTGATTCATTTTTAAACGAGAGACTTTGATACTGGATACTTAGACGTAAACTAGCATGAACGTAAACTTGAAACACAGAAACTTTCAAGCTAGTAATAATTATACCCATGTAATGATTACTCACAACATCACGCAAATCGACGCTTAATCTAGCTCGCAAAACGAACCAAAGTCAGAAACTAGCAAACAGGGATTGGCTGGCCGGATGGGCATCCGATCGGATGACCATCCGATAGAATGACCATCCGATCGGATGGCCATTCGATCGAATAGTTATCCGATCCATGCCATCCCACCGCCTTACCATCACTCTCACACTATAAATACCCGCTGTCACATCACTGTTCACTGATGTGACAGCCTCGTCTGACCTAGAAGCTTCCAACTCGTTCTAAGGACTTTTCTTTCAATTTCAAGCGATTCTTGTAAGTTTTCTCCGTGAATCTTGTACTTCTATCATCATTACACAATTCCCCACCATTCCTTCCATCAAAATCACTGTTTCCCTTCACGGAATCACCCGATTTGGACTCTTGAAGGGGACATCATCATGGGTTGCTTATGTAATCAGTGAATGACGTCATCTCCTCGGGAATGGTGCAGATCCACCTGTATTCTACACATTTAAACACAAATCCTTGCAAAACTTTAACTTTTCTCAAAGAAAATTCTTACTTTACAACTTTTCTTCAAACTTTCTTAACTTTTCTACTTAAACCCGAGGGAATCTGACCCTAAACTGGCCTAGACTCGCTCCTTAGTCTGGAGTCGGCTTGGAAAAAAAAGTTCACTGGAGAGATGACCAATTTACGGGTCAAACATGAAACTCTGTCAAGAACAGTTACCTTGATCGAATGAGGTGATTCCCATCCGATTAGACAAGCTGAACCTTGGTGGGTTTCCGTTGTCTTGATATGTTATTACAACCAAACAGATCTCCCGATCGAATGACCATCCGATCGGATAACCCTGCGATTGGATGACCATCCGATCAGGCGATCTATAAGCTCGCAAACTTTCAAAGTTCCACTATTTTCCAAAGTAACACAAATCGATCGAATGGCCATCCGATCGGATGACCATCCGATCGAATGACTTGGGTTTATACTACAATGGAAACTTCAAAAGTTGAAACGATTTGCAAACACACCACTGATCGAATGGCCAGTCGATCGAATGGATATCTGATCAGATGACCATCCGATCAAACGGGGTCTATCTGGCTCGAATGGTCATCCGACTGAATGACCATCCGATTAGGAAACCTGTCAGACATTTCTACTCGATTTTCACACGATTCGACATTCTATTCTGTCACACCCCCAAAATCCACAAGCGGAGTATCACCGCAGGAGGCGTGGTTGACCAGGATCTAGCCACCAATCACATCGAACTCATAATTATAAATAAATAAAACTTTCATTTATTATTGATAGAAGTGTTACAAAACATTATTTAACATTCAGCGGAAGCATAATACATTAATTAAGAAATTCATAAACCAAGTGTGTGAAAGCCATTAGATTCGTCTCGCGTTTACATGTATCTCGACCCATGACCACTCCAGCATCCCAGACAGCAAATTCCAACAATATGCACCTAAAGGCCTACAAGGCATGTAACAACGAGTCAACAACAAAGTTGAGCGAGTTCACAATTAAGTGTTCGTTTTAAAGTTGTTCTAAAAACCATGAGTTCATTTGTAAACCATAAGTTAACCAGTTTCCTTATTTCCCAAACCATATCCATAACCAGTGGGGGGCTTCCCCATGTGAACCACTAGACCGTTACCATATCGACAACTGAGGAAAATAAGTTGTGCCCTACGTCAATGTCTATCATCATTGACTAAGTGCCCAGATCCATTAGTACACGCCCGTCCGACTGGCACGGTGTGAGGCTTGTCAACCCTAATAGCGCTATCAACTAATGACCCGCTCGCCATTGGCCCGGCGATTAAGTCGATATAAAAATGAGGGACTTTATGATAGAGTTTTGTCTAGTAAGTTTAAGGTTGTTGTCCTACCCAAGGAGGACGAACGTACGTATTCTACCCAAGGAGAATACGCATGATTAATATTGGCATCCTACCCATGGAGGATGGCGGTACATATCCTACCCAAGGAGGATATGCAGGTTCCGTTTTAGTTCTTTAACCCATTCCCAACCACCGGGAATCCCATGCCTTAGAAAGAGTGTGAACTCACATCGGTTTGCTCGGTAATTTAACGTACGTTTTCCATGTTGATCAATCAAGTCCTAGTACAATTAACGTTACAATCAGTTTCGTATACTAGTTGTCACGTATTTTATACACACATTAAACAAGTAACGTATAAGAAGGGCACGTATCGACATTCACATAAGTCTTAATAGTTAATCACCCCACATGACAGTCTACTAACACGTGTAGTCCATATCTGTGCGTGGCCCATTGTCCTATGGCCCATCTAGGGAATGTATGGTCTGCATTCAAGTTTGCGGCCCAATTCAATCCATCCAATCCATACATAATATTAACATAACTAGTCAGTCCATTCAATCCATACGTAAAAATTTATATGAACTAATCAATCCTTTATCATTGATAATTATCAAGATTTCCCATAGTCATGATAGTCACAGTTTGTCATACTTCATACTAGGATTTAACCTACCAATATAATCATCCTAAAAATCCATCACATATTATTAACTAGAAATCTCCCTCTTATCCAATAAGATTATTATCATATGAAAACAATCAATTATTATCAAAACAAACAATAGTGGCCGACAACTGTTAAAGCATTCGAAGATTATTATTGGACCAATTTATTAGTGGCTGACACTATTGTTTATTCAAACCATTTTATTATCACATCACATCCATAACCATATTATCATACGAAATCATTGGTTAATAATTCATAATTACAAGCATGCTATGTCTAAACATGTTACCATACATATATGCATAATTACATCACACTGTTACCCACAAACTCATACTCGATTCACATGTATATCGGTCAAGATAACAACAACTCATGCTCATCATTCTTGGTCATATAATATTCATGTTATATTCACATATGTTACCTAGATGAACCCAACAATCACAACAAAGAAATCAGTAAATACTAACCACAAAATTGAATGGGTGAGGTGAAGCCTCGAGGGGGGGAGGGGTCTTATCTTCTGCCGTCGATTCCCAGATGCAAAATATGGGTGCTTAGGGTTTGTTTGTTGTTTGCAAGTTATGAGAACATAAACCTACATACGTACACTAAGGGTATATATGCACCAAGACATAACAGACTTCTACGTTGGTTTGTATTGGGCTGCGGATCAAGAGATAGCAAGAAGAGGCACACTCGGGCCAATGACTTGATGTGCGGCCCAATGTGTGAATAACTTGATAATCGGCCCCATGTAGAGTGTGTATAATTTAAACATTCGGTCCCAATTACATGGAATACTAAGGATGGCCCAATCACAAAGATAACCTAATAACTCGCTCAAGTATAACCCGGCACGTTTACGTTTAACACATAATCATAGCAAAAGTGAAAAAGAAATAACGAGGGATCAAGATTACAAAACTAACCTTGGAAGTTTGGGTTGTCACATCATCCCCAACTTGAAAGAAATTTCGTCCCGAAATTTGATAAGTAAACCCAAAAACAGTGAGGTGATAGATCAAGATCAGGATGACTGTGGATTTTCCGCGGGTACCACATCATCCCCAACTTGAAAGGGAATTTCGTCCCGAAATTCGCCAGTGTCATTAGGAGTTACGTCAACCGTTTGAACAACCGAGGATACAAGAGCTTACTCCGATCATTGTGTTCCTACGTGAACTCCGGTTCACGTCCTGAGTTCCAACAAACTCTCACGATTCGGAATTCGACTATGCTAGAGAACTTTGACGTCCTGATCCACTAATAAGGGTATCACAGGCGTTTTATCGGACAAGCACTGCCTTGAAATCGAGGCATAAATATCATCGCGAACGTTATCCAATCCATTTGTTAACTCGGGTTTGTGAGCCACGTCACCGATTCGTTCCAGAAATCCGAATGTCCCAACGCATCGTGAACTAAGCTTGCCACGTTTTCCATAGCGTACCGCACCCTCCCAAGGTGAGACTTTCAATTATGACATGTTCGCCTACAGTGAACTCCCAATGTTTCCTAAGCTTATCAGCTTTCCTAACAGCCACGCGTTGCCGTCAAACAATTTCCGATCTAAGCAATCTTCCTTAGAGTTTTGTGTACAAGTCCTGGATCTGTGATTAGGTTGTCGCCCACCTTAGTCCAATCAAGAAGATTGGTATTATCATCCATGCAATGTCTCAAACAGAGCCATCTGAATACTAGAATGGTGACTGCTACGGTAGAACTCAACCATAGGTAAATGTCCTTCTAACTCTTACTAAAGTCCATCACACACATGCTCGCAGCATGTCTTCGAGCGTCAGGATGGTTCGTTTACTCAGACCGTTCATCCTACGGTGGTAAACAATGCTCATGTCTAGACGTGAGTCGAGGATGTTGTGTTTAGTCTGCCATCAATCAGATATAAACCAAAATCATGGCATCAGGAGTTGGCATCCCGTGCCTAAAACCGCCTCTCTCAGAGGAATATTCAAAAGCTGTGAAGACTCGTTAGTTTCCTTGATTGCAAGAAAGTGTGCTGGTTACGTGAGACAATCAACGATCACCCAGGTGATACTGTTCTCGTTGCGAGTTGTAAGTAGACTAGTGACAGAATCCATGGCAGCCTGTCCTCATTTCAATACATGGGTGTTTCTGGTTGCTGATACTCCATCTTGACTTTCCCACAAGTCAAACATCATTCACATACATAGCTAGGTGGGCCTTCATGCCCAATCACCAGTACAAGATTCACAGATCCTAATATCTCTCATCAAAACTTAGATAACTGGAATATCGAGGCCGGTGTGCTTTGCTCAACACAAGTTCCCTAAAGTTACCGCGTAATGAGGTCCACATTCGTTCTATGGGGTAGCGAATATCATCCAAAAGTTCCATCCAGTGATACCATTAACTGATTTAGCTCTTTCGTCACCAAGGTACATGGGAGGCCCTTGTGATCAGTCTAAGTAGTGCATTCGGTACCGTCCAAGTAATGCCTCCAACTTGATTGCAAAGGCCACGGTTTCCACCGCAGGTTGTGTGCTGTGCAGTCCTTCATTGTAACTCCTTTACGTACGTCATCACTCTCTCCTGATGCATCGATGTGCAACTGGGACTCCAATTCGGACCATTAAGGTATACTACTCAATCACCCGCACCCTCGGGTAAAGACGATGCTCATTGCATGGTAGAGTTGGGATTCGAAAACTGAAAAGACGTCCCCCTATTTTGTCTTCCACAAGCACAACACCCTGCTGTGCTAAAGCGATTAAAGTTGCACGTTCTGTGAAAATCTTGTGATGAATCTACAACAGCATCCACCGAAACCAAGAAATTGTTGTACCCCCGAAGGAATCTTTGGTGTCAATCAGTTTCTAACAAAATGGATCCTAGCACGATCCACGCGTATTCCCACTTCGTTGGTTACACGATCAAAATGCATTTCTCGAATCTAGATGTTACATTTAACCAGACTTCACACGTAATGACTCCTCCCTCAGGAGCTCTAAGATAAGATACAGACGTCGTCCATGATGTCCCTTCCTCTAGGAAATAACCCAAAACGTCATCAATAAATACGGTCGATTTTTGTGGTCCATAAGCTACTGGTGTGTTGATTATCTCGATGGTCATGGTGTACAAAGTCGCACTGGCCGCATTGTGTTTGATATGCCATTCTAAGGGCATTCTCCCATTGGACTTCCATCTGATGGTAGTTCGTTCGTTAGCCAATTCTCGAATGAGAGCTTGATCCTCGCTACTGGTTGACAGGTTGGCAATACATGGTCGAGGCTACGGTTCTTGATCGTCACCTTGCTGAGTTCTCGATAATCAGTACACATATGAAAAGGCTTGTTTTCATGGATATAACTGGGGCTCCCCAAAGCGAAAAACTATGTCCAACAAAACTCCTGTTCAATAGTTCCTGTAGTAGACTAGGCAGTTCTTGCAACCCTCCTGGTGCAAGGCGGTAAGAAGTACGAGTAGTCAGGACTGCCTCTAGCGCGAGATCAAACTGAGATTCGGCCTAACAGCTATGGAAATAAACCCAAAAGTTCCTCGGGTAGCATACTGAAAATAATCACGAACAACTAGTAGATCCTCGATCCTCTTTTCCTTAGCCTTATCATCAGTGACGAGTGCTAACATAGCGGGGTGATTCTTCCGTAGGCACTTATGGCCTTCACTGCTGAATTGATGCTAACCTCTGCCCCAATCGGATACTTTATGATAGACGACAACTTTCCCCTCACAGGGTATAACTGCGCGATATCGGGTTAACCAATCCATACTGACTACTGCATCAAAACCATCGTGGATAGCAAAAAGGAAGGTCGATGTCGAACACTTATCCCACAAGGTCGAGTTTGCATCCCAACGAACATACAAGGCTTCAATTGACTTGCCATCCACCGGTTCCATAACAGGTCTGGTTTCGAGAAGCATCAGGGTCGAAGCGGTTAGCTACCCATGCAAGCTACCATGTTGTTATTATGCCTGGCATCGCCTACGCCAATCCTAAATGCCCTTCCACAAGCACCACTACCAGTGTTGTTACGATCACGTGGATTTCCCAATACTGTCATCGTTCCCTTGGTTGTTGACATTTTGACTTAATAACAGTCGATCCTTGCCGAAGTCACCTTTGTTTCCATGCTGTAGACTACGATTACGAGTACCTTGATGTTTCCATGCCGGTTGCCTCTAATGTCGTTGCTTGAAACGGAGCCCTACGATCTTTCATCGACAAAGTCCATCTTGCCACATTTCCGTGCCACGTCCTAAGGTGCTACTTATTGCGCTGGCCGTTACACACTTCTGTACCATGGTCAATTGTCATCGCTTATGTCCTGATTGATTCGTAAAAGTTGGCTCCCATGAGCCGCTGACTAGGGTTAAAGATTCGATTGGCGTCAAATTGCTGATGTTCGTTGTTGGTAGTCAGGTTCGTCCTAATACTGAGATCGGTAAGGTACCATGCTCATCCTCTTGTCCATCAATCTTGCAAGTCGATTAAGTAATACACGGTACACTGCTAGAGTGTTGCAGAAGTGATCGCACTTCCGGATCTAAGGCGTCAGTACGTTGAGCTCCAGCCAATGAAGTGGAGTAGGAATGATATCGACCAATCATTTAACGCTGCGACATCCAGCTCAGGGACGTTCGTGCAAGCACCTAACATTCCACACGGTTCGTTAGGCGTTCAGATAGGTGTTCAGGTAATACTCGATTGCATCAAGATTCGTAAGGGTTCAGAGAGAAGTGAAAAGGTCACATTCGAATAGGAGACAATCACTACTATGACTCCTATAGACTTGTTACGTTTCACATTGATCAAGTAACAGAGCAGAACCCCTTTTTCACTTGTTAAGCCTCACTGGGACTCACATGCACCCCACATTATTATTATGTGTGCACCCACAATAATATTGTGATTTGCATGCTCATCTCAGTTCCTCCTAACTCATGTCAAATGGTTCTTCAAACTCAGATGTCAAACAAAGAATATCACAAAACAGGGGTCACGAATGTCTAAGGTAACACCACACTATCAACCTCTTAACACATGCAAGTAACACATGAATTCATACTGTTGTGCTAAACGTGCAATCTCATGCAATATCATATGCAAGTTTTCATTAGTTATGCAGTACAATGAGTATTCGAGAGGCGAACCTTGCAATCTGGAGTTGAGTGTCATGGTCGTATTCACGTTTTCAGAACTGTTCGGTTATAGTCTGGTTTTATAAAAACGTTTTCCCCTTTTTAAAACCAAGTTCACTATAACCAATGGCTCTGATACCAATCTGTCACACCCCCAAAATCCACAAGCGGAGTATCACCGCAGGAGGCGTGACTGACCAGGATCTAGCCACCAATCACATCGAACTCGTAATTATAAATAAATAAAACTTTCATTTATTATTGATAGAAGTGTTACAAAACATTATTTAACATTCAGCGGAAGCATAATACATTAATTAAGAAATTCATAAACCAAGTGTGTGAAAGCCATTAGATTCATCTCGCGTTTACATGTATCTCGACCCATGACCACTCCAGCATCCCAGACAGCAAATTCCAACAATATGCACCTAAAGGCCTACAAGGCATGTAACAACGAGTCAACAACAAAGTTGAGCGAGTTCACAGTTAAGTGTTCGTTTTAAAGTTGTTCTAAAAACCATGAGTTCGTTTGTAAACCATAAGTTAACCAGTTTCCTTATTTCCCAAACCATATCCATAACCAGTGGGGGGCTTCCCCATGTGAACCACTAGACCGTTACCATATCGACAACTGACGAAAATAAGATGTGCCCTACGTCAATGTCACACCCCAACCGATGGCGGAGTCATCGGGGCATGGCACTGAGCGAAACAGATTGTCCAGAAGTTTCCATAACAACTATCATTACCATTCAATTTAAATTAACACGTCCCATACCATGTCTCAAACAGTAAACAAATTATTACAGATAAACATCAAGACAAATATTCTGTTCCGACAACTCAGATTCAAACATAAATAGTTTATTTATTGGTTTCTAGGACCCCATTTCCTAGCTTCCATTTCATCACAGCGCAGAGAGCATCCTAGACCTTTCCTAGCCTCGATTTGACAATGAACTAGGCATATAAACCTCCTAAGCACCTGTCACATACGTTAAAATAAAGTCAATACATAAAATGTAAAGGTGAGCATACAAGTTTGATAATAGCATATAGAGTTCGAATTTGTTTACGCATAACCAGCAAGTACACATAGTGAAATGAAGCACGTTAGTTATCGACATAGACCCATCGATACCAATGACTGCGGGTTGACTGCCTGAGGCAGTTCGCAATACATGATTACCACCGTAATCCATGCAAGTAAAAGATCCTTAACAACCCCCGTGAGAACGGGTGCTGAGTCCAAACTATAGTACTATCGTTGCTAAGGCAGGTAGACAGCATTCCATGTGTAAACATAACAAACAAGCATTCATGAGCCACGTATAACATGCATTAACGGTTAGCGTTCAAATAGTTTGAGTAGTGTGATAATTGTAGTTTGAATATTCGTAACGTATGTAACACCCAAAAGTGCTTAAAGCAAAAAAAAAGGGATCGAGTATACTCACAGCGATTATGGATTGAAGGGAGCGCTTAGCGAATACGGTTAGCCTAAATAGATTTGGTAGCATAACGGTAAGTGAAACGTAAAACAGGAAACAAGTATTGAGGAGTCGGACAGCTGGTCGATCGGACGGAAGTGCGATCGGACGGCTGACCGTTCGGCTGACAGTCCGTACGATCTGCTGTTCGATCGGTCGGTAGGCCGATCTGATGGCTGTACGGGTGGATTGTTCCTTCCTTTGAGAAGGATGTGTTTGTGTACGATGGCTTGTCCTTTGAAGTTTTCGTTGTAGCATTTTGAAAAGATTGAAGTACCTTTGCCTTTCAGGTCAGTCGATCGGACGGCAGTTCGATCGGCTTGCAGCCCGATCGGTTAGGCATTCAATCAGAATTTCAAGGTTTAGCCTCGGATCAGACAGGTGTTCGATCGGACAGGTGTTCGATCGGTTGGCAATTCAACAAGTCAAAGACTTTAATGAGTGTAAAGTGTGATGCAATGGATCGGATGGTTGGTCGATCGAATAGCACAACTGCTGTTCGATCGGACAGCAGGGTGTCACCTGATCGGACGGCTGTTCGATCGGGTGGCACTCCTAGTGCATTAAACATGTTGAAAATTAATTAAGTGTGGAAGCATAGTATCTCATGATCCGAAGTGTAATCCAATCGGACAGTAGTTCGACCGAACAACAGTTCGTTCAATACCATTCTTCAAAGCAAGTTGTTTGTGTGGGACCATGTGCTAGCCGATCGGCTGGCAAGTCGATCGGCTGGGTTATCCGATCGGCTGGCTGTCCGTTCGGACAGCAGTCCGATCGGTCAGCATCCTGACCTGATCAGCCTTGCGTCTAACACCGTTGTTGTTCCGTTTGTTTGTCGTTTTATCGTGGTACTTTGACAGCGAGTAAAACCATAGATGCCCCGTTCTTACTTGGTCTCCCGGGTCGGACAGGAATCACCCAAATCCGGTCGGTGGTCTGTTCGGAACGAAGTTTAATGTTCAACCCGAAGTCGGTTAACCTCGTGGATAGAATCCAGATCTTGAGCCGTGTAACCACTGAAGTGCTTTGTAAAACCGGCTCAGGTTCCGTTTCCACTGGTTCGAGTGAAAAGAGTTGAAGAAAGTTGAGAAAATCCATCCTTCAATCCTTTTCACCAAGTATATGTTCAGATCTATAAAAGATCCTTGTTTGTTCATGTGGAAATCGGCTAGATCCAAGTCATTCTTGGTGGATTGAGGCCAAAACATGAAGTTCTTCAAGAACTCATGCTGACATCATCCTAGAACACTTGATTCTTGATGATTTCACGGTTAAAAGTTTAGATTTGAAAGATAGAAAGGTGTAGGAGTGTGTATAGATCAAGAAAGTACAAGATTTAGGACGAAAACTTACCGGAATCGAGAGAAATCTGAGAAAAGGCGAGTTGAGCGTGCTGGTCGGACAGAGGTTTCCAAAAGTGGTAAAGGGTGATAATGACAGGGGCATTTATAGGAAGACAAAAGAGGAAAGGGCTAGCCGATCGGCGGGCACCTCGATCGGATAGCCTGTCTGGTCGGATAGCAGTCCGTTCGCTGGCTGTTCGATCGGCTGGGAAGCCTGATCGATCGGTTGCACCTATCGAGTATTTTGCGCGATGATTTCAGTTATTTCGGTTTTGGTTGCGAGCGGTTCGATATGATAGGGTTTCCTATTCAAATTACTTTCAGTCCCAACTACTTCGTATCTCGCGTAATCTATTCTCCACCATTTATTATGGTTCGATGGTGATTCGGGTTCGAGTTCGATAGCATTCGAGTTAGATTGAGTTCGCTTGATTACCACAACATAACATAAATAAACATGCACAGGTAACACGTAAGGCACACACACACGTATAAACAATAAGTAAAATTACGTAGTTCGAGTTACGATTTGATGTCGCTTCGATTAGCATAGCTTGATTAACTTTATCGCATTGTTACTTCCTATAATTCACAGTCGTAGGTCGATCGAGTAATGATTAACACAATTCGATTATTGCAATTAACAACACTTACTCCACATAATATAAATAAAATAAAGACATTTCTACAAGTCAAGTTGCGCGAAAGCGGTCGTTGACTTTGACCTTGACTTTGACTTTGACTTTGACTTGTGAAAACACGGGGTGTTACAGCCTCCCCTGGTTTAGGGAATTTCATCCCGAAATTAAGCTGAAAGCCGTAACAAAGCCGTGAATCACGTTTGAGAACTCTTCGTTTGGACAGAGTTGAAAACCGGGACCTACAAGTGGTATCTGAGCAGGTTCTCGGTTGCGAAGGTCAAACGCACAGATTCGTACTATAATCGGTGGTTCTATAGATTAATATGAAATCGTACAAAACACTAAAGTCACAATACTACTTTCTCTCTCTAACTTCACCCTTCAAACAACTGCGGGTACTTAGCCTTCATATCGCTTTCGAGTTCCCAAGTGAACTCTGCGCCTCGTTTGCCTTCCCATCGGACCTTCACAATAGGAATGCGTGAGCGCCTGAGCTGCTTGGTTTGGCGATCCATGATTTCGACAGGCTTTTCCACGAAGTGTAATGTTTCGTTCACTTGTAGATCGTCTAGAGAGACATGTAAATCGTGGTCGGCGATGCACTTTCGGAGGTTTGACACGTGGAAAGTCGGGTGGACGTTGCTAAGTTCCTCTGGTAATTCGAGTCTGTAGGCGACCTTTCCGATCCTTTCCAGAATCTTAAAAGGTCCAACATATCGAGGCGCGAGTTTCCCTTTCTTGCCGAATCGGACTACACCCTTCCAAGGTGATACCTTTAGGAGTACGTAGTCACCAACGCCAAATTCACGGGGCTTGCGCTTTTTATCGGCGTAAACCTTCTGTCGATCCCGAGCTTTCACCAGGTTGTCTCTGATTTGGAAAATTTTGTCTGCCGTTTCTTATAATAGCTCAGGACCGGTTAGTTGCGAGTGACCGATCTCGTGCCACACAATAGGCGACCGACATCTTCTTCCGTATAATGCCTCGAAAGGTGCCATCTCGATGCTAGAGTGATAGCTGTTATTATACGAGAATTCGACTAACGGCAGGTGTTTATCCCAATTACCACCGAAGTCTAGAACGCACGAACGGAGCATGTCTTCAAGAGTATGGATCGTTCTTTCAGTCTGACCGTCGGTTTGTGGGTGGAAAGCGGTACTTAGATTAAGCGTTGTACTGAGTTCCGTTTGAAACGTTTCCCACAACCGTGAAGTAAACCGAGCATCACGATCAGAGATGATGTCACGAGGCGTCCCATGATTACAAATGATCTCGTCGGTGTAGATTCGGGCTAATCGTTCTACCTTTTAGTTTTCTCGTATGGGCAGAAAGTGTGCTGATTTCGTCAAACGGTCGACTATTACCCAAATTCTGTCGTGGCCTGATGACGTGGGTGGTAGCTTGGTTATGAAATCCATAGCTATGCTCTCTCACTTCCACATGGGAATTGGTGGTTGTTCGAGCAAGCCAGAAGGTCTTTGATGTTCAGCCTTGATCCTAGCACAAGTTAGGCATTTTCCGACGTAGAGAGCGATATCCCTTTTCATACCCGGCCACCAGTACTTGTAACGAAGGTCCTGGTACATTTTGTCAGCACCGGGGTGAATTGAGTAGCGGGATTTATGGGCTTCGTCCATGATAATCTGTCGCAAATTGGTTCGTTTGGGAATCCAAATCCGGTCTAAGAAGTGGAATATCCCATTTGATTTGCTCACAAGCTGGGCTCCATCGTGGTAGATTCTTTCTTTCTTCAAGGTGCGTTCGTTGAAACATGCATGTTGAGCGTCGCGGATGAGAGTTTCGAGGTTGTGCTGGGCTTGAACATTACGAGTGCTAAGCAGGTAGCTCCGTCTGCTAAGTGCGTCGGCAACAACGTTTGCTTTGCCTGGGTGATAACGAATCTCGCAGTCGTAATCGTTGAGAAGTTCTACTCATCGGCGTTGACGCATATTAAGTTCCTTCTGATTAAAGATATGCTGTAGGCTCCTATGATCGGTGAAGATCGTACACTTAGTACCATACAGGTAGTGTCGCCAAATCTTTAATTAAAAAACAACCGCGCCTAGCTCGAGATCATGGGTTGTATAGTTCTTCTCGTGGATTTTGAGCTGACGAGATGCGTACGCTATGACCTTGTCCCGTTGCATAAGAACACAACCGAGACCAAGGTTGGAAGCATCACAGTAGACAATGAAATCATTGTTTCCGTCGGGCAATGTGAGAATAGGAGCATTGCAAAGCATGTGTTTGAGGGTTCGAAAGGCAGACTCTTGTTTGTTTCCCCAAACAAAAGGCTGGTCTTTATGCATAAGAGAGGTAAGTGGTACAGCAATCTTTGAGAATCCTTCGATAAATCATCGATAATAGCCTGCCAGTCCGAGAAAAGAACGGACCTCAGACGGATTCTTAGGTGTAACCCAGCTCTTGACAGCTTCAATCTTTGCAGGGTCGACGTGAATGCCTTGGCTATTTACGATGTGACCCAGAAACTGAACCTCCCCTAACCAAAATTCACACTTGGAGAATTTGGCGTAGAGTTGGTTCCCCTGGAGTAACTCGAGAACCAAACGTAGATGTTGCGCGTGTTCGGCTTTCGATTTGGAATAGATCAAGACGTCGTCGATGAATACGATGACGAAGCGGTCGAGATATGGTTTACACACGCGATTCATCAGATCCATGAAGACCGCTGGTGCGTTTGTTAGGCCAAAAGGCATGACAACGAATTCGTAATGGCCGTAACGAGTTCGAAATGCGGTTTTGGGTATATCCTCTTCTTGAATGCGTAGCTGATGGTAACCTGAACGTAGATCGATCTTCGAGAAACACGTAGCGCCTTGTAGTTGGTCAAACAAATCGTCGATACGAGGCAGAGGATAGCGGTTCTTGATAATTAACTTATTCAATTCCCGGTAGTCGATGCACATCCGGAACGACCCATCCTTCTTTTTGACGAAAAGGACTGGCGCGCCCCAAGGAGAGGTGCTCGGGCGAATGAAGCCTTTTTCAAGTAATTCCTGGAGTTGGGTTGAGAGTTCGCGCATTTCAGACGGTGCGAGTCGGTAAGGAGCTTTGGCAATAGGATTTGCTCCAGGAATGAGGTCAATACGAAAGTCTATATCACGACTTGGAGGTAATCCGGGAAGATCCTCTAGAAAGACATTAGGAAATTCTCGAACCACTGGAACGTCTTTCACTTCCTTCTTCTCTTTCTTTTCCTTCTCTGCTACTACAATGTTAGCCAAGAAAGCCCTGTATTCCTTGCGGAGATACTTGCTGGCTTGGATACATGACATAAGCTTGAGTCCCTTTGAAGTAGTATCGCCATAAACGCACAGTGAGTCACCATTTGCGAGCGAAAATCGAATCATCTTGTCGAAGCATACAACTTCAGCATAGTTTTCTCGAAGAAGGTCCATGCCTATAATGACGTCAAAGCTTCCGAGTTGCATCGGAATAAGGTCGATTGGAAAGATGTGATTGTTGAGCTCAAGAGTACCATCACGGATAACAGAATTAACAGCGATGGTTCTTCCGGTAGCGACTTCTACCTCGAACTTCGAGGATAGTTTGGAACGTTTACGACTAAGGAGTTTCTCAAATTCGAGTGACACAAAGCAATTATCGGCTCCGGTATCAAACAAACATGAAGCATAAATACCATTCACAAGGAACGTACCATTGACCACGTTGTTGTCGGCCTGGGCTTGACGCACGTTGAGGTTGAAAGTTCTGGCGCGTACGGCCTGTTGTTGCTGCTGCTGTTGTTGTTGCTGATGTGGCTGCTGTTGCTGAGGCTCTTGTTTCACAACCCTGTTCGGGCACACGTTGGCGAAATGGTTCAGGTCGCCACACGCGAAGCAGGCTCTGGCTTTGACTGCGGGTGCCGGAGGAGCTTGTTGACCCTGTGGGGCAGTGATTAGAGCTTGGTTGGCAGGAGCTTGACGAATACGGCAGTTGGCAGTAAAGTGGCCGTACACATTACAGTGAGCACAAAAACGACATTGAATAGCAGTCGGGTGGTGGTAGGTGCAAGTAGGGCAGAGTGGGTGTGGCCCAGTGTATGCACGCTTTGCAGGCGGTGCATTGGCCACAGGCGCCGCTACTTGACGCTGTTGGGCAGGTACGGTTTGAACTGGTGCAGCAGTAATTGCACAGTTCTTGTTGGTGGAGCTGTTCTTTCTCTTGTTCTTCCTCTTGTTGCTGGACGAGGTGGGTTCAGCAGTGGGTGCGGTAGCGGTAGCTTGATGTAGATGCTTGGAAGTCTTATCCCATACCCCAGCCTTAACCCGTTTGTCGTTGATCTCAGCGGCCAACAGATAAGTTTCCTCGATCGTTGTAGTCTTAGCCGCTTGCACGAAATCAGCAACGCAGTCGGGCAAAGCTCGGATATACTTCTTGATGGTCACGTCGGGAGTCTTGACTTGATCGGGACAGATAATGCTGAGCTGCTTGAAGCGGGCAGTAAGACCAGCATTGTCACCATCCTTTTGCTGTATGTGCCAAAATTCATCTTCTAGCTTTTGACGCTCGTGAGGAGGGCAGAATTCCTCTAGCATAACTTCCTTGAGCTCGTCCCACGACAGTCCGTAGGCTGCATCGTTCCCTCTCTTGTTCCTCTCGGCCGTCCACCAGTCTAGAGCACGGGACTAGAAGACGCCGGTAGCATTCAGAGTTCGAAGGTCATCAGGGCAACCACTTTGTCGCAGAGTAACCTCGATAGAGTCAAACCAGTGAAATAGTGCAGTAGGACCTCCTTCGCCAGTGAATTCTTTTGGCCCACACGACTTGAATTGCTTGAAACTTAAGGGCCTTGTGGCAGCCTTAGGAGCTTCGGTTCTCGATTCCTCGGATGATTTGCTGGAATTCTCATAAACATCACTCACGGCCTTTGCTACACTTTTCACGATAATGGAAGCAAGACGTCTGTCTCTCTTTTCTTGACGAGAAAGTGGATGACGGGATCCGAACGACATTGTCTGCAATAGACATCGCCACGGTACTCAACACATTGTATTCGGATCTCACCTCACACGTCTACTAACTACTAAAGCTTAGTAACACGTACATTCACGTAAACACACAACACATAGGGTACAAATCACATAAGCACGTAGAGCACATAATCACAAAATTCCTAGGCACGTAGGGTAAAGAAGCGTTTTCACACATGAGGCAGTCAGAATACAGAAACCTATCATTCAAAGCTCGTGAGTGTTCGAATATAGTATAGTGCGAGCGATCTGTTAGCGAATTGAGGTAGAATAGCCGTGCGAATCGTGGGTGTTGATCGAAGTGAAAGCAAAATCGAGTAAGTCTTCTAAAATTTAAACACAATAACAGGTAAAAGCACATAAACCACACAAAATTGACGAATCATCAGAGTCAGCAGTTGCGGGCTCAAAATTAAAATCATATAAAATTCGAGAAATAGATTGTCTGCGGCTAGTAGACTTCGACTAACCAAAGTAATTCAACTATTCGCAAGGATCCGTTGTACACGTTTGACTTCCGGGGATATGCCCTTGCCTCGATTCTTGGGCGTTGGCACTCGTCCCGTTGGTCTCATTGTGACTTCAGATCGTTGGAGTCCGTCGAACTTTGGTGAGAGTTTTGTAAAATGCGCGGAACAAGTCGTCAAGGTTAGGGTTTCACCCCTGGCTTAACAATTTCGTCCCTGTTTTGATAAAATAGAGGAGATTATTCATCAAAATATGGATTTCACTCCTAATTTGGCATAATTCCCCTCGTTTGTAGTTAAAATGCGAGTTAAATAAGCAACCTTGGTCAAGAGTTTGCGGTTTTCACACCTGCTCTTGACCTTGCTGCCCATTCATAATTTAGAAATTCGAGCGTAGTGAGAGTGTAGGATAAGCAAGAATAACGAGAAGTAAGCTCGTACATAATCACTACTGGTTATGCACAAGTAGATCTTGCTGGTTCTTAACTATAGTCTAGGTATCTAAGACTTCGACCCGGACTAGGTCGAGTCTTGCCTAATTCCCTATAGTTATGGCTCTGACACCAATCTGTCACACCCCAACCGATGGCGGAGTCATCGGGGCATGGCACTGAGCGAAACAGATTGTCCAGAAGTTTCCATAACAACTATCATTACCATTCAATTTAAATTAACACGTCCCATACCATGTCTCAAACAGTAAACAAATTATTACAGATAAACATCAAGACAAATATTTTGTTCCGACAACTCAGATTCAAACATAAATAGTTTATTTATTGGTTTCTAGGACCCCATTTTCCTAACTTCCATTTCATCACAGCACAGAGAGCATCCTAGACCTTTCCTAGCCTCGATTTCACAATGAACTAGGCATATAAACCTCCTAAGCACCTGTCACATACGTTAAAATAAAGTCAATACATAAAATGTAAAGGTGAGCATACAAGTTGGATAATAGCATATAGAGTTCGAATTCGTTTACGCATTACCAGCACGTACACATAGTGAAATGAAGCACGTTAGTTATCGACATAGACCCATCGATACCAATGACTGCGGGTTGACTGCCTGAGGCAGTTCGCAATACATGATTACCACCGTAATCCATGCAAGTAAAAGATCCTTAACAACCCCCGTGAGAACGGGTGCTGAGTCCAAACTATAGTACTATCGTTGCTAAGGCAGGTAGACAGCATTCCATGTGTAAACATAACAAACAAGCATTCATGAGCCACGTATAACATGCATTAACGGTTAGCGTTCAAATAGTTTAAGTAGTGTGATAATTGTAGTTTGAATATTCGTAACGTATGTAACACCCAAAAGTGCTTAAAGCAAAAAAAAGGGATCGAGTATACTCACAGCGATTATGGATTGAAGGGAGCGCTTAGCGAATACGGTTACCCTGAATAGATTTGGTAGCATAACGGTAAGTGAAACGTAAAACAGGAAGCAAGTATTGAGGAGTCGGACAACTGGTCGATCGGACGGCAGTTCGATCGGACGGCTGACCGTTCGGCTGACAGTCCGTACGATCTGTTGTTCGATCGGTCGGTAGGCCGATCGGATGGCTGTACGAGTGGATTGTTCCTTCCTTTGAGAAGGATGTGTTTGTGTACGATGGCTTGTCCTTTGAAGTTTTCGTTGTAGCATTTTGAAAACATTGAAGTACCTTTGCCTTTCAGGTCGGTCGATCGGACGGCAGTTCGATCGGCCGGCAGCCCGATCGGTTAGGCATTCAATCAGAATTTCAAGGTTTAGCCTCGGATCAGACAGGTGTTCGATCGGACAGGTGTTCGATCGGTTGGCAATTCAACAAGTCAAAGACTTTAATGAGTGTAAAGTGTGATGCAATGGATCGTATGGTTGGTCGATCGAATAGCACAACTGCTGTTCGATCGGACAGCAGGGTGTCACCTGATCGGACGGCTGTTCGATCGGGTGGCACTCCTAGTGCATTAAACATGTTGAAAATTGATTAAGTGTGGAAGCATAGTATCTCATGATCCGAAGAGTAATCCGATCGGACAGTAGTTCGACCGAACAACAGTTCATTCAATACCATTCTTCAAAGCAAGTTGTTTGTGTGGGACCATGTGCTAGCCGATCGGCTGGCAAGTCGATCGGCTGGGTTATCCGATCGGCTGGCTGTCCGTTCGGACAGCAGTCCGATCGGTCAGCATCCTGACCTGATCAGCCTTGCGTCTAACACCGTGGTTGTTCCGTTTGTTTGTCGTTTTATCGTGGTACTTTGACAGCGAGTAAAACCATAGATGCCCCGTTCTTACTTGGTCACCCGGGTCGGACAGGAATCACCCAAATCCGGTCGGTGGTCTGTTCGGAACGAAGTTTAATGTTCAACATGAAGTCGGTTAACCTCGTGGATAGAATCCAGATCTTGAGCCGTGTAACCACTGAAGTGCTTTGTAAAACCGGCTTAGGTTCCGTTTCCACTGGTTCGAGTGAAAAGAGTTGAATAAAGTTGGGAAAATCCATCCTTCAATCATTTTCACCAAGTATATGTTCAGATCTATAAAAGATCCTTGTTTGTTCATGTGGAAATCGGCTAGATCCAAGTCATTCTTGGTGGATTGAGGCCAAAACATGAAGTTCTTCAAGAACTCATGCTGACATCATCCTAGAACACTTGATTCTTGATGATTTCACGGTTAAAAGTTTAGATTTGAAAGATAGAAAGGTGTAGGAGTGTGTATAGATCAAGAAAGTACAAGATTTAGGACGAAAACTTACCGGAATCGAGAGAAATCTGAGAAAAGGCGAGTTGAGCGTGCTGGTCGGACAGAGGTTTCCAAAAGTGGTAAAGGGTGATAATGACAGGGGCATTTATAGGAAGACAAAAGAGGAAAGGGCTAGCCGATCGGCTGGCACCTCGATCGGACAGCCTGTCCGATCGGACAGCAGTCCGTTCGGCTGGCTGTTCGATCGGCTGGGAAGCCTGATCGATCGGTTGCACCTTTCGAGTATTTCGCGCGATGATTTCAGATATTTCGGTTTCGGTTGCGAGCGGTTCGATATGATAGGGTTTCCTAGTCAAATTACTTTTAGTCCTAACTACTTCGTATCTCGCGTAATCTATTCTCCACCATTTATTATGGTTCGATGGTGATTCGGGTTCGAGTTCGATAGCATTCGAGTTAGATTTCGAGTTCGATTGAGTTCGCTTGATTACCACAACATAACATAAATAAACATGCACAGGTAACACGTAAGGCACACACACACGTATAAACAATAAGTAAAATTACGTAGTTCGAGTTACGATTTGATGTCGCTTCGATTAGCATAGCTTGATTAACATTATCGCATTGTTACTTCCTATAATTCACAGTCGTAGGTCGATCGAGTAATGATTAACACAATTCGATAATTGCAATTAACAACACTTACTCCACATAATATAAATAAAATAAAGACATTTCTACAAGTCAAGTTGCGCGAAAGCGGTCGTTGACTTTGACCTTGACTTTGACTTGTGAAAACACGGGGTGTTACAGTCAATGTCTATCATCATTGACTAAGTGCCCAAATCCATTAGTACACGCCCGTCCGACCGGCACGGTGTGAGGCTTGTCAACCCTAATAGCGCTATCAACTAATGACCCGCTCGCCATTGGCCCGACGATTAAGTCGATATAAAAATGAGGGACTTCATGATAGAGTTTTGTCTAGTAAGTTTAAGGTTGTTGTCCTACCCAAGGAGGACGAACGTACGTATTCTACCCAAGGAGAATACGCAGGATTAATATTGGCATCCTACCCATGGAGGATGGCGGTACATATCCTACCCAAGGAGGATATGCAGGTTCCGTTTTAGTTCTTTAACCCATTCCCAACCACCGGGAATCCCATGCCTTAGAAAGAGTGTGAACTCACCTCGGTTTGCTCGGTAATTTAACATACGTGTCCACGTTGATCAATCAAGTCCTAGTACGATTATCGTTACAATCAGTTTCGTATACTAGTTGTCACGTATTTTATACACACATTAAACAAGTAACGTATAAGAAGGGCACGTATCGACATTCACATAAGTCTTAATAGTTAATCACCCCACATGACAGTCTACTAACACGTGTAGTCCATATCTGTGCGTGGCCCATTGTCCTATGGCCCATCTAGGGAATGTATGGTCTGCATTCAAGTTTGCGGCCCAATTCAATCCATCCAATCCATACATAATATTAACATAATTAGTCAGTCCATTCAATCCATACGTAAAAATTTATATGAACTAATCAATCCTTTATCATTGATAATTATCAAGATTTCCCATAGTCATGATAGTCACAGTTTGTCATACTTCATACTAGGATTTAACCTACCAATATAATCATCCTAAAAATCCATCACATATTATTGACTAGCAATCTCCCTCTTATCCAATAAGATTATTATCATCTGAAAACAATCAATTATTATCAAAACAAACAATAGTGGCTGACACTATTGTTTATTCAAACCATTTTATTATCACATCACATCCATAACCATACTATCATACGAAATCATTGGTTAATAATTCATAATTACAAGCATGCTATGTCTAAACATGTTACCATACATATATGCATAATTACATCACACTGTTACCCACAAACTCATACTCGATTCACATGTATATCGGTCAAGATAACAACAACTCATGCTCATTATTCTTGGTCATATAATATTCATGTTATATTCACATATGTTACCTAGATGAACCCAACAATCACAACAAAGAAATCAGTAAATACTAACCACAAAATTGAATGGGTGAGGTGAAGCCTCGAGGGGGGGGGGGTCTTATCTTCTGCCGTCGATTCCCAGATGCGAAATATGGGTGCTTAGGGTTTGTTTGTTGTTTGCAAGTTATGAGAACATAAACCTACATACGTACACTAAGGGTATATATGCACCAAGACATAACAGACTTCTACGTGGGTTTGTATTGGGTTGCGGATCAAGTGATAGCAAGAAGAGGCACACTTGGGCCAATGACTTGATGTGCGGCCCAATGTGTGAATAACTTGATAACCGGCCCCATGTAGAGTGTGTATAATTTAAACATTCGGTCCCAATTACATGGAATACTAAGGATGGCCCAATCACAAAGATAACCCAATAACTCGCTCAAGTATAACCCGACACGTTTACGTTTAACACATAATCATAGCAAAAGTGAAAAAGAAATAACGAGGGATCAAGATTACAAGACTAACCTTGGAAGTTCGGGTTGTCACATATTCAACGCTTAACTGTTATACTATAATCAGGCTAATTCCAGTGCTCCATTCGATCTAATTAGTTGGTGTTGATACTTAGCACCCACTGTGAGTATACTCGATCCCTTTTTGTTTTAAACACTTTGGGATGCAACATGTATTCTATAAACATGACACTTGAAACTTATTTGGAAACACACTCTATCCGCTGTGAACATGAAACTTGAAACTTGTGATTCTTGAGACTTTTATGGTACGTGAATGTTTAATCCTTGTGTGTACTTCCGCCTTAACAATGGTAGCACTATAGGGGTAATGCACCTCCCCGTTAGTCTTTGGGGTATTATTCGGAGGAGACATTTAAACTTCCGTTAGTCTTTGGGAAAGGCATTTAACGCATTGGAAACTTGGGCTATCACTTGGACTGCGTAAACTAGCTTGGTGAAACTTTTATGTGTTTACATGATGGATACGAGTCTTTTAAACTATTATGCTATTTCGTACTCAAACTTGTATACTCGCCAACATTATTGTTGATAGTATTTTAATACATGTTACAGGTTGATAGTAGCTGAGGAAATCAAGAAAATTGCTAGGATGCTGCTTAGAAACACATCTTAGTTAATTCAGAAATCTTTTAACAATATTTGGATGTTTTGTATTTGATACTTTTACGATTTTGGATCATTGATTTTAGACAATTTCATGAAACTTAATTAATTATTATTGAAACAAATAGTGTTGTGGAAATCTCTTGAGCAATCTGAACGCTTAGTGCCGCGCCCCGATGTTTCCGCCATCGGTTGGGGTGTGACACCCCACACACTTTCTTTCTCTCTCTCTGGAAATCTCTTCTCTCTAACCTTGTAGCACCTCGTAAAATCGTGTTCAATAATGTGTTGACACGTGTCCCTAATCTTAAGCATACTTGAAAGTTGGCTAAGAGGGACTAATTTTGTGAAAATTGAAAACTTTGAACGTAGAGGGACTAAAAGTGTCAATATGCTAAAACTATGCCTCTGAGTGACCTTATATGGCATCCGTATTCTCAAATGAGCCACTTGTTGGACAAGAGAAGCCGTTTGCATAATCGTTTGGAAGTTTGCGTAATTATTTAAAAGTTTGCGCGACGAAGGGTTAAAAGCGTCAACATGTTAATTCTTACCTCTGAGTGACCTTTTAACGAGTTGGGAGCTTCATGATGTTCGATCATACTCTCGGGAATGCCTAATATTGGCCATATAGGCTTCTATGCCATTAAACGATAAAACGCGCAAGTTTGCGAATTAAAGGGTTAAAAGCATCAGCATGTTAATTCTTACCTCTGAGTGACCTTTTAACGAACCCGGAACATCTGATGCTCGCTAATACTCCGGGTATACCTAATATCTTGTATTTTATTAATAAGAATGCAAAAAAATCATTCGTTGCGCAATATGGGACGTTTTCGCGTTCGTTATAACGTTCGTCGTAATTAAGCGAAAAACGCAACCGTACAACCGAACGAACCTACATCCATGACATTTATGAGCATAATTCAAGTTAAATATACTTTAACTTCCTTATGGAGCTTAAAAATGGGGTTAATGAGTGTTAGAAGTTCCAAAACGCGACAAAACAAGATCAGGGACCAAAGTTGTCAAAAAAATGTAACTTTTGCCCTTGCTGAACCTTTACGGTCCTCAAACCAAAACCTTTACAGTCCGTAAAGGTGTCTGCAGGTTTGATTTTTGTCTTGGTCCCCACTCCAAGCTTCCAAAAACCTTTTATGCGCTTTTAAGTAAAATTAAACATTTTGTGTTTTCCCGAGTGCGGAGAAAAAGAAAAAAAAGTGATAATTTTACTATTATGCGCTTTTAAGTAAAATTAAAATAAAAATAACCATGATAATTGATGATACCATAACTGAGTTTCCTTTAAAACATTTCTTTCTTCTTCAAATCCATCTACATGTCTCAGTGTAAATGGGAAAAAGAATCAAATCACGAATTGAAATGATCATTCAACACCTGTTGATCCTTCAAGTTACCCATAAAACCTTTTGCGTTTTTTCTGTATGTACCAAACGACTTGAAGGCGGTTGACTGAGGTTGTTCTGCACTTTTTATATCATTGTAATCATCAGCATTTGAATACTTTTCGTCTCTTGATCTTCTTGAAAGCTTTTGAATATTAGCTTCTTTCTGTATGCAGATATACCACCACAAACAAATAACCAAGATTGCCAGCATGTCAATGAGATTTAATTTTAAAGTTTCAAAAAGAACAAGCAACTGAAATGTATAACAATAGTAGATGCTCTCTTGCAATAACCATATAGCACTAGAAGAATATGTATGTTAGCTCAAAAGATCTAGCAGCTAAATATTATCTTGTTGATAGATTACTGAATCAGGCTCTTAAAGTTTTCAGTTGCATTACATCACAAATATGAATGTGTTACATTAGTTAACATAATCAATCACAGTGAGCCAAAACATACACGATCTCATTTTTTGTCGAAACTAATTAGATAACATGACAGTAATGGTGATCAGATCAAATAACTATAACCTCAATCAGTAAAAGAGTAATATTCAAACGAAACTGAAAGAGAACTTACCGGATACATACACCATCTCTTTTTTTTGTCAAAATAGCCGAACATTATAATTTTAAATTTATAACGAGCAGTTCTTCAATTAGTTGTCTCAAATTTTACATACAAACAAAACTAAAATTGAACTAAGTGCAGGGTCAGGCCTCATTCATACATACATACATACAGTTCTCAAAGGGCAAATTCAAGCCTATGCTTCAAAAGTTTTGGCCATAAACAATCAAAGCAATCTAATTTAATCAAACTAAAACAGTTCAAGAAGCCAAAACATAAATTGGACACATTAATTTAATCACAATTTTAGATAAGGGGGACCCTCTTCATATTCTTTCCTCAATTCTTGTTGGCTCATGTGGATCCCACCTTAAGAACAGATGATTGAAAGCCAAAATAAGTCTACAATCAACCGATCCTTCATAACAGTGCTTGAAGACATTCTCCTCCCAAAGGAAAAGGCATCAAACAACTGCTGATACCAAAGGTTTACTACAAGCTAAAGTCTGCTGATTTACAAGGTCTGCTAAAGTAAACCTCTGCTGAAGACCAAAGTCTGCTGGAAGCAAAGGTCTGATCACCCTTTGATTATAGAAGACAAAGTCTGATGAAGAAGGTCTGCTAAGGCTCAACAGAGGATAAGGTTCACCAGACGTTGAATCAACAGATGATAGATAACAGTGTTTTGAATGTAACAGTGCTTTATTTGTAGCAGATGTTAGAGGTTGTTATAGTTGTTAGATGTCATTGTCTAGGTGACGTAAGCATAGATTCCACATTGGTTTGCATTGTACTATAAATAGAACAGTGCATGTATTGTTCTATTTATCACTTCACACACTTGATAGTTTGTACGAACAAACTGAGTGATTTAAGGCTGAGGGGGAGTTTGTATTCATGCATACGTGAATCGTTGTAATATTCAATCATTCAGTAAAAAGTATTCATGATGAAAGCAAATCTCTCATTGTTTGTGATTTAAAGTTTATCTTCATTCCGTTGCAATTATTTCCATCTTTTTATGATCTTCCATTATTCATCTTAAACATTCACATACAATCAAACTCAGATCCTAACAATTCTTCAGTTTTCATATTTTTTTAACTGATGATATGATAATGGGTGTAGGTGCTCTTCATTTGTTGTGAAGAATTTGAGAGGTAAACATATGGGTTTTATTGTTAAAATTCACATGATCCAGTAAAAGAAAATCATCATAAACAATAAGCACACCTAAAAAATTCATCTTATAAGAAGCTATACCCTCACAAAATTCATCTAAGAAACACAGTTAAAACACCTATATCGATAAATTAGATGTAGGTGTGTTACCTCAAAGATGGATTGCTTGTCACACCCCCAAAATCCACAAGCAGAGTATCACCGCAGGGAGCGTGACTGACCAGGATCCAGCCACCAATCATATTGAACAATATAATTAAATAAATAGAAGTCCAAACCAAACAATATAATTGGTGTCAAAACAATTCAACAAAGTTTAAGTCATCAGCAGAAGCATAAAGTTCAAAACCCAAAACATAAGTTTAAAAGTTCATAAGTTTATCATGAATACTCAATGGTCCATGCCCCACAACGACACCTCCCATGCAAGCTCCTACTAAGTACCTAACGACCTTCAAGGCATGTAACAACGAGTCAACAACAAAGTTGAGCGAGTTCACAGTTGGTTGTCCATTTTAGTGTTGTTCCCAAAAACTATAAGTGATTTAAAAAAAACTATGAGTTAACCAGTTCCTTGTTTCCCAAACCATAACCAGTGAGGGCTACCCCATGTAATCCACTAGACCCGTTACCATATCGACTACTGACTGTAGTTATGTTTATGTGCCCTGCGTCAATGTCTATCATCATTGACTACTGCCCAAGTCCATTAGTCCACGCCCGTCCTCTGCGGCACGGTGTGAGGCTTGTCAAACCTAATAGCGCTATTTAACTAATGACCCGTTCGCCATTGGCCCGGCGATTAAGTCGATATAAAATGAGGGACTTAATGATAGAGTTTTGTCTAGTGTCATTCAATGTTGTCACCCTTCGCATAAGAGGGTGGGAGTACGTGTCCTACCCAAGGAGAACATGCAGGTTTCAATGTTGTCACCCTTCACCTAAGAGGGTGGGAGTACGTATTCTACCCAAGGAGAATACGCAGGTTTCCTTATTAAACGTTAACCCATTCCCAAACCACCGGGAACCCCATGCCTTGTAGAAAGTGTGAACTCACCTTAGATTAGCTCGGAAGATTAATTTATGGAAAGAAATATGTGAGGTGGAACTGGTCAATCACGTCCTAACATGATTACCGTTTAAGGGTTAGTGGGTGTACTCACGCGGAAACACGAATCCTACACGTAGCAAATTGTATCATACAATACTAAATATCATGCATGCATTTATCACGACATAGCTTAGCGACAACACAAGTGTCATGAAAGACTTAAAATACTATTCAATAAAAATTTCAGCAATATAGTGCATTTTCGGCAGTTTTCGGATTATTATCCGGAATAGTTCGCGTACAACAAAATTCCCAAAAATTATAGAATGTTTTAAACGATCCAAATATTATTGTGTCAAAATCTCGCGATCCAATTCATCACCAATTATTTTATAAAAATCATTTACCGGGCTGCAATCAGATTCGTCACTTTCTGACTGCAGTCCACGGAAAAATTCATTTAAAATTCATTGTAAGTCCGATTGATGAAATTCCAGTTGGAGAATTACGAAAACATCCGTGCCCAGCTACTGTATGAAAATCGCAGTCTAACTCTATTCAGATAACAAGTTACAATAAAAAGTGTAACGCGAATTTTCTGCAGAAAAACGCAGCTTTTGCTGCTGTGAAAAACAGCTCTTTAAAAATAGCAAACGACCTCAGAAAAATGTGATTCCAGTGCCCTTTGAAGCGTTTTTCGAAATAACATGTTATAGACTCGAGAAAATCCAGTTTTTAACATGTTACGACTCAGTTACAGCCAACTTAAGTTGGGTGTAAACGCCAAACAGTTTGCTGTTTTACAGCTTTCACTACTTATCGCGAGTCCTAAAGGTTCCGTTAGCATGTTTAGTGATCATGTATCCTAAATCAATCCTTGATCCTTCATATAAAAGTAAAGTAGTAGCCAAAGATTTTTTATTGCTAAGAGGCCAAAAACTGTACCTACATGTTACACAGATTCATAAAAGTTTCATGGATTTAGAACGAAGTCGAACCGGCACTCTTATACAATCGGCCCAATACATGAACTTCACAATTAAGATCAAGCATCACTACCATCATAATACATACACCATACTTCACAGTTTTCATATACCTAATCACCTATCATTGGTGTTTAATATATATATCATCGTACAACATTCAGTTTCATATATCTTACCAACAAAATCGACAGTTCCATATACATGCTCTCACAAAAATTTTCATGTATATCATCAACAATTTCATCCAAGTTTCATATATTCACTAAATCATAGGCATAAAATGAAACTAAGGTAAGACCGAAACCGAGACAACGGCGATAACTTAAAGAATTTCGGACGAGGGAAGTGAGGTCTTACCCGAGATCGGTAGCTGTGTATCGACTGACAAGAGATTGATGATGACTGCTGCTGGTTTGAGGTAGGGAGAACGATGGCAGCCGTAAATTTTGGGAGAGAGGTTAGGGCTGGATGTTTTCTTTTGAATCTGAATAACTCTCATGCATACATACATAATTAATATAAGATGTGAGTATGGCGGTTAGAAGGTGGGCCGAAGACTTGTGGGTTGGGGCTTAGGTTTGAGCCTTGAAAATTGAAGTGTGGGCTGCCATTTCTAAACGTAAAAGAAAAATAAGAAGGATTATGGTGGCATTTGTTTAGTTAGTATACTAAGCATTTCCTTTTTTTTAACTTATTATCACAATATAGTTAAGCATCCACTCAATTAGTTTAATATATATTAACCAAGTTAAGGTTCGGGTCTCATAAGCATCAGGTTTCGCGAGTGGGTCGAATCCACAAGCGAGTTATGCTATGGTTCAAAGGTACAACGGTTTGGGTGAGTTATGATAACACGTTATAACAACCTATGCACACATAATACAAGAAATCGACTTAGGAAAGTACCTTTTTTTTCCTAGATGTCACATTATCCCCAAGTTGAAAGAAATTTCGTCACGAAATTTGCAACCAGTCGCTGAATAAGCTAGTGCGGTTGAGCGTTTTCGTGGGGTGTTACATCTTCCCCCCATTGGTTTGGAATTTCGTCCCAAAATTCCGAAGTAGCTTCAGTACTGGACTTACCTTTCTTAAACAACTGGGGGTACTTGCGTTTCATCTGGTCCTCCCGTTCCCAAGTGAACTCCGGGCCACAACGGGAGTTCCAATGAACTCGAACAATAGGTATCTTGGTTCGTTTGAGAGTCTTGATTTCTCGGTCCATAATTTCCACCAGTTCCTCGAGGAAGCGCAACTGATCGTCGATAGTGAATTCCTTGAAAGGAACAATGAGGGTCTCGTCTGATAAACATTTCTTCAGATTTGACACGTGGAAGACGTTGGGAACACCACTGAGTTCTTCGGGCAAATTCAGTCTGTAAGGCACCTTGCCGATTTTCTCAGTGATTTCAAAAGGTCCGACATATCGCGGATTAAGTTCGCCTCGTTTGCCAAAACAGACCACACCCTTCCATGGTGAGACTTTAAGTAGCACTCGATCCCTAACCTGGAACTCGAGAGGTTTCCTACGCGTATCCGTGTAACTTTTATGATGGTCACGAGCTGCCGCCATTCTTTGTCTGATTTGAGCAATCTTCTCCGTTGTGTCGACAACGAGTTCTGGGCCAGTGATTTGGCTATCACCAACTTCTGCCCAGCATAGAGGTGATCGGCATTTCCGCCCGTACAAGGCCTCGAATGGAGCAGCTTTGATGCTGGTGTGGTAACTGTTATTATATGAGAACTCTACTAAAGGTACGTGTCTTTCCCAGCCGTTGCCAAAATCGATAACACATGCTCGAAGCATGTCTTCTAGTGTCTGGATGGTGCGTTCAGTCTGCCCATCCGTCTGAGGGTGATATGCTGTGCTCATATCTAGACGTGAGTCGAAAGATTTGTGCATCGCCTGCCACAACTCAGATTTAAAGCGTGAGTCTCGATCAGAGATGATAGAAGTTGGCACTCCGTGCCTAGTGACTACTTCCTTCAGATAGATGTCTGCGAGCATAGAATACTTGTCAGTTTCCTTGATTGCAAGAAAGTGTGCAGACTTAGTTAGTCGATCCACGATCACCCAGATGGTGTCGTTTCCCCGCTGAGATCTAGGCAAGCCAGTGACAAAATCCATGGAAATTTGCTCCCATTTCCATGTTGGGATCTCAGGTTGTTGGAGTAGTCCTGATGGCTTCTGGTATTCAACCTTAACTCTGGCGTATGTCAAGCATTTACTAACATAGGTCGCTATGTTAGCCTTCATACTAGGCCACCAGTACGTGGTTTTGAGATCGTGGTACATCTTATCAGAGCCAGGATGTACCGAGTAACGAGACTTGTGAGCCTCATCCATCACAAGCTCACGTAGATTACCATAAAATGGGACCCAGATACCCCCCACTAAGTAGTAGGCACCGTCTTCCTTTAGTTCCAACCGTTTTTCCAATCCCCGTAGGGACTCAGCTTTGAGGTTTTCTTCCTTCAATGCTTCAATCTGTGCATCACGAATCTGGGTAGGAAGACTGGAGTGAATTGTAAGCTGTAATGCGCGTACACGCCTAGGCTTGGTTTCCTTATGACTGAGGGCATCGACCATAACGTTGGCCTTGCCGGGATGATATTTGATCGCGCACTCATAATCATTCAGAAGTTCGACCCACCGACGTTGTCGCATGTTCAACTCCTTCAGATCAAAGATGTGCTGGAGACTCCTGTGATCGGTGTAAATGGTGCATTTGGTACTGTACAAGTAATGTCTCCATATCTTAAGTGCAAACACTACTGCTCCTAACTCCAAATCGTGGGTAGTGTAGTTCTTTTCGTGGACCTTGAGCTGGCGTGATGCGTAAGCAATAACCTTTTCACGTTGCATCAACACACAACCAAGTCCTTGGATTGACGCCTCACAATAAACCACGAAGTCTTCTGTGCCATCAGGTAACGAAAGGATGGGGGCGCTGCAAAGTTTCTCCTTCAGTAGTTGAAACGCGGCTTCCTGAGCATCACCCCATCGATAGGTGACACCCTTCTGCGTTAAAGTAGTGAGAGGCTGCGCAATCTTTGAAAAATCTTGAATAGACCTTCAGTAGTAACCCGCCAAACCCAAGAATTGACGGATTTCGGTTGGAGTACGGGGTGCAGGCCAGTTCTTGATCGAGTCAATCTTGGATGGATCAACGTGAATCCCATCTTTATTAACTACGTAGCCTAGGAAGTGGACTTCACGAAGCCAAAAGTCACACTTCGAAAACTTAGCGTAGAGCTGTTCCGATCGAAGAAGTTCTAGAATAAGCCGCAGATGGTGCTCATGCTCCTCCTGACTTTTAGAATAGATCAAGATGTCGTCAATGAAAACAATGACGAACTTATCCAAGTATGGTTTGCACACTCGGTTCATGAGATCCATGAAAACCGCAGGTGCGTTTGTCAATCCGAAAGGCATAACCAGAAACTTGTAGTGTCTGTAACGAGTCCTGAATGCTGTCTTGGAGATGTCCTCGTCCTGGACTCTCAGCTGATGATAGCCCGATCTCAGATCAATCTTTTAGTAGAAGCTCGACCCTTGCAACTGGTCGAACAGGTCATCGATACGAGGAAGGGGATAACGATTCTTCATGGTCACCTTGTTGAGTTCGCGATAGTCTGTGCACATACGGAAGGTACCGTCTTTCTTCTTCACAAACAAAACTGGAGCTCCCCAGGGTGAAGAGCTAGGGCGAATGAAACCCTTGTCCAAGAGTTCCTATAGTTGCGTGGACAGTTCTTCTAATTCTGATGGGGCTAAGCGATAAGGTGCACGAGCTATAGGTGCTGCTCCAGGAGCTAGCTCGATTTGAAACTCGACTTGACGATGAGGCGGAAGACCAGGTAATTCCTTGGGAAATACCTCAGGGAAGTCGCGGATGATTGGAATGTCTTCTATCTTCTTCTCTTTTGTTGAGGTGTCAATAACGAGGGCTAGAATAGCAGGGTGGCCCTTTCGCAAACACTTCTGGGCCTTAAGGAAAGAGATGATGCCCACGACATCACAACTCTTATCACCACGAATAACAAGAGGTTCACCGCTTGCACGAGGGATGCAGACAACTTTCTCCTTGCAGAGTATTTCCGCTCGATGATTGGATAACCAATCCATCCCAATAACAACGTCGAAACTACCAAGAACGATGCGGATAAGATCGATAGAGAAGGTCTGACCAGCAAGAGCGAGACTACAACCCTTAATTATGTGTGTGGCCTCAAGACTTTTACCGTTCACTAGTTCTACAACATGCTTGGTGTTCAAGGGAATTGGAGTACGCTTAAGCATCTGACTAACTCTTAAGGACACGTAACTAGTATCGGCCCCCAAATCAAATAGAACAGAAACAAAGAAATCATCCAGTAGGAACTTACCCGTCACGACGTTGGGATCGTTCCTCGCATCACCCTGACCAATCACAAATGCATGTCCCCTGGCACCATTACCATCATTGTTATCCCTGTTGTTGTTCCCATTCCCCTGATTGTTATTGTTGTTCTGATTCTGGTTCAGCAGGGGGCAGTCTCTTTTAAAGTGGCCCTCAGCACCACACTGGAAACATCCTTTGTTGTTACCCTGATGTTGCTGCTGCTGCTGGCGATGGTTCTGTGGAGTCTGTTGCTGCTGTCGCCTCTGATTTGCAGGATAAAGGCTCCTGCAATCTTTTGCTGCATGGCTTGGTTTGTTGCACCTCTGGCAGTTGTTCTTGCTACACGGGCCGTTGTGGTGCATGTTACATCGATTGCACTTAGGGTGGTTTCCCTTATAGCCACCCTGACCTTGATTACCAGAAGACTCTTGACTAGGGCTCTTGTAGTCGTCAGTCCTTCGCTGCTGAGACTGAGACTGAACAGAACTTGAACCCTAGCTTGAATTTCCATCCCACTTGCGTTTGTTATCGTTTGGAGCATCAGAAGTAGTGGTAGCACTAATATGCTTTGGAAGTTTGTTCTGCTCGACTGCCTGATCAGTGAGACGGTGGGATAGTCGTATAATCCGCTGGATTGTAGGAAGATTAGCTGAAGTCACCATGCTCTGAATCTCTGGCACTAAACCTTTGATGTAGAGCTCAATACGCTTGTAAGGAGGATTCGACATGTTGGGACACAATGCAGCCAATTCGTTTGAACGCTTCATGTAGGCCTCAATTTCTGACCCTACCATCTTGAGATCGTAGTACTCCACCTCCAACTTATGGATATCATCACGATGACAATACTCTTCTTTGATCAACTCCTTAAAATCGTTCCATGGGGTGGCATTAGCAGCTGCCAACCCTAACATCTGCACTTGTGCGTTCCATCAGGGGAGTGCACCACCTTCAAGAGTTCCAGTTGCAAACTTCACCCTACTAGCTACAGGGCACTCACACATCTCAAAAACAGATTCGATCTTCTCGAACCAGTGGAGAAGACCTACAGCTCCTTCCGTGCCACTGAAAGTAATAGGTCGACAATCCATGAAGGTCTTGAACGTACACACTCGAGGCTGAGCATTTTGACCTATTGCGTGAGAAAGAAAGGATAAGGTTAAGCATGAGAGTAGGTTCATGAGGGTAGGATCTAAACATCCTTGGATAGGTCGAAATGGCAGGCTTTACCTCCTGCTTGAGCTGCTGCTAGAGCCTCAGCAACTCGTTCATTGATTAGAGCCGACAGTTGGGCCTGAGTCAAGTTGAGACGTCCACTCATGATCTTCACATCGAGAAAAGCACAAGTAAGAACGGTGACGTAGAGGTGTAAAAAGTATGGGGTGACAGAAGAGAGTAAGCACACTGGGTTTCAAACAACAGTTGTTACGTTAACTAAGCATACTATGAACAATGCACTATGTAAACTAACAGGCAGGCAATACAAACATAAACCATATCACCTATAGTGTTGAGTCTTGCACGTGGAGCGAAGCGTCGTTGTGGATCGTTGAGCACTGAACAGGTTATAGTCTGGTTTTGTCAAAAAAAAACTTTTCCCTTTTAAAACCAAGTTCACTATAACCAATGGCTCTAATAACAATCTGTCACACCCCCAAAATCCACAAGCAGAGTATCACCGCAGGGAGCGTGACTGACCAGGATCCAGCCACCAATCATATTGAACAATATAATTAAATAAATAAAAGTCCAAACCAAACAATATAATCTGTGTCAAAACAATTCAACAAAGTTTAAGTCATCAGCGGAAGCATAAAGTTCAAAACCCAAAACATAAGTTTAAAAGTTCATAAGTTTATCATGAACACTCAATGATCCATGCCCCACAACGACACCTCCCATGCAAGCTCCTACTAAGTACCTAACGACTTGCAAGGCATGTAACAACGAGTCAACAACAAAGGATTACGGTGGCATTTGTTTAGTTAGTATACTAAGCATTTCCTTTTTTTTAACTTATTATCACAATATAGTTAAGCATCCACTCAATTAGTTTAATATATATTAACCAAGTTAAGGTTCGGGTCTCATAAGCATCAGGTTTCGCGAGTGGGTCGAATCCACAAGCGAGTTATGCTATGGTTCAAAGGTACAACGGTTTGGGTGAGTTATGGTAACACGTTATAACGACCTATGCACACATAATACAAGAAATCGACTTAGGAAAGTACCTTTTTTCCTAGATGTCACATTGCTGATCACTGATGGAGAGTAGGTTGCAACAACGAAGATGAACAACAACCCTTATCAAGTTGAATCTGAAGATTCAGGAAAGATCATGATGATAACTAAAGATATGCGATTATGGGAGAGATGATGGAAGGTGGGTTGAAGATATGGCGGGATGTGGGAGATATACCCGCCATTTTTCTAAGAGGGTAAAACTGGAACCCTAAATTAGAATGTGGCTTTCATTATTCTTTTCTCTCACAATCTTCCCGATTTGGGAGGAAACAACTCAACACTAAAATGACCTCCCCTATCTCTTCTCTGCCTTTCTTCCCATAAAAAATCTCTGGAACACCATTACCTTCTTCTTTCCTTCCAATTCTTTTCTCTTCTCTAATTAAGTGAATCTCTGGAACACAACGTAAAGTTGGTAACCATAATATCGCCAATCTTCCATAATGTACATAAAGAATTATGGGGCTTGATTGAACTTTATCATATCATAAGTAAAAAAACCAACAAATATTCTGTTAATGGTTAGTCATTAGTGTGTTATATGTATTTTAGTCATGTTTTATTGTTATTATTAAATAAGTGTTAAATTCAATTGTAAATACTAATCAATATTATCTTGAGGTTTTTTTTTGAACGACAAACAATTTTTTTATTCCACACCAAATTTTACATCTACAACATGTTCAAATGGTTAGTAAGAAGCTAGCCAACCACCTGAAAAATCCTCACCAAACCTGAGGTATGTTTGGGCTATTTGAAGAGGTATACATTTAAGGAATTTGTGCTACAACCGACCATTTTAATGCAAAAAGTATTCTCGAGAAGGGCGGATATGGAATTGTTTACCAAGGGACATTGAATGATGGTACAACAATAGTTGTTAAAAGACTAAAAGACAGTAATAATTTTGGGGGGTGAAATACAATTTCAAACAGAAGTCGAAACAATTAGTATGGCTATTCATTGTAACCTTTTACGCCTTTAGGGATTCTGTTGTACTAAAATGAGCTACTTTTTGTCTATCTACTTATGCCAAATGGTAGTGTAATGATGCGTGTGAAGTGTCGTATATTTTAGGTGTATATTTTAAGCCCTTTTTAACACTTATTTTAGCCAAGTTTTAAATTTATAAAACACGATATTTCACTAACACTAAACACACATATGGGCAAGTGCACCCATCGTTGAGTGTAGTATAGCGTTGGTAAGATACCGAGGTCGTCCAAGGACACAAGAGCTTTTAATACCGGTTTATCCTCAACGTCTAACCAAAATAAAAGTTTAGAAAAATGTTTTAAGCTAAGAAAAATAAAAACTAACTAAAATGCTGAAAATAAAAATAAAATAAAAACAGATAGACAAGATGAATCACTTGGTTCCGACTCGTATCTAGTATAACCTTTGATTATTTCTGCACTTTTGCACATAATTAAGAGATTATCTTAGTTATTGTAGTAGGCCCCTCTTTTGAAGGTGACGTTACCCTCACCCCAGTAGTTTGAGTCAGCAGGGATACAATCCTAAAGGGGTGGATTATTGGAAGATAATGAATTAAGTTATTAATGCAGTATTGTGGTAGGCCCCGCTTTTGGCGGTGACGTTACCCTCGACTAAGTAGTCTGAGTCAGCAGGGATACAGTCCTAAATAGCCGGGTTATAGTATTAATAGTAGTTAACTTATGAGGGGATCAAAGAGTTTGGACCCCCGCCATCCAATACCGTGAAGTATTGAAGGAGGTCCTACTAAATTTGACCCAGGTCCATTGCAGGACCTCTAAACGCTGAACAATGGCAAGACCTTTACCAAACCGTTCCCTTAACCCCCTACCAGGTAGCCAACATACCTCCATATAGACCGTGGAGATATGAATGGTGAAAATCCTTTATTTTATATAGACAGTAAAATAATGCCAAGACACCACGGACAAACGATAAGGAAAGATCACCTTCAACATAAGTAACTAGTTATTAAAGTCATTAATACAAAACCAAATAAAAAGTGCAAAAGATTAGAAATAAAAAGTATTATACTAGACACTTTGTCTTCACCAAGTGATGTAAGAGACTTAGGCAAACATGGCCTTGATTGTCAAGAACTCTTACGATCAATCTTGGATCCCGAGACGACTCACACACTCTATGATGGACAATGGATGATGGTGGTGGATGATGGTGTTGTGATGGTGGTGGGTGGTGGATGAAGTGTGAGAGAGGTGGTGTGCCAAGGGATGAGATGAAATGAATCCAAGCACTCCTATTTATAGGCTGAACAGAGAGCTGGACACGGCCCCGTGTCCGCTGGACACGGCCCCGTGCCCGTCTGACACTCTCTCTCCTCATTAATTGTAATTCGCAATTACAATAAATGCGCCTGCTGTACTTTCGACACGCCCCCGTGTCCGCTGAGCACGGCCCGTGGTGGGCAATAGAAGCTTCTATAGGTTTGTCTTTTCTGCTGCTTCTTGGGCACGGCCCCGTGCTGGCTGAGCACGGGGCGTGTTCAGCCTTCTGTTTTCTCTATTTTGCTTTGGAAGGTGCCGTTGAGGGTTCGGGCAATCCACTAATGTTCCTTTTCTTGTATTTATGTTGGATTTAGCTGTCTTTTTGCTTCTTTTGCGTTTTTGAGCTCATTTAATCCTGAAAATACAAAAGGAAGACAAAAACACTCTTTTTCCAATATTAGTACTAAAAAAGGGTTAGTTTTATGCCTCATTTGATGTAATTTATATGTTGCATTTTACACACATCATGTAACATCAAGATTGAAAGGTTTGACATTTGAATTTCCTGTCATATGGACTATCATCTAAGTTAATCATTGATGTGTACTTAGTATTTCTGATAGAATTTGATAACTACATCAGATCAGACTTTCAAATGAGTACCAAATACGCATAATTAAACTGATGTCAAATTGAATCTTAAGGTGCTACTACCATGACTAAAAGGTCCAATTGATTAATCTCTTTTTAATTTAAATGCTACTATTTGTTAGACAATTAATATGCAAAAGGACTTAAATTCAGATATTGGATATCTTTTGTCACACCCTGACTTTTGCGAAAGCGTATTATGTGTGACTTGCTTAATATCATTGCATTCAATTATAACAAACAACTATATGATAGAAACCATGATGTTCATCCATTACTGAGTTTCAAAATAATACCAACCACATTGTTTAATCCCAAACAAGGACTTCAAGTTTAGATTACAAACCAACCAAATGTTTGAAGTTCCATAAAGGACTTTGACAAAAGACATAAATAAAACCAAGGCTTTCACTTGTATGTCATATCTAAGATAAAACATCCAATTCAAACCCTACAAGAGTGCGGATGACATCATTTATTGTAGACACGTTGTGAAAACTTTCAACCTTCGCCAGATCCCTCAATTCCCTGAAATACATGTAGTTTGTAAACATCAACAAAAGTTGAGCGAGTTCATGTGTTTGTATGTGTGCACGAAACCTTGTAAACAATTGTATGTATGTCTTTGTAAACCGGTATGAAAGCGTCTATGAACAGATCAATTAATGTGTTGCTAATACATTAATATGTGTGTAACGGTGTAGGAAGGCTCAATCCTTTTGCGTATTTCGTACCGGGCCATCCGGCGGGAACGACATAGTCACCACATGGTCCAACCCGCGGGCTCATGGGTGGGGATCGCAACTTCTATCACTCATGCCCCTCGGTCCTTAAACAAGGACTAATGGTCTTAAGTTAACGCCTACCCATTCACATGATCTAACAATTCATTCATTAGCTAACTATACCATTTGTAATCATTGAAATATTTGTAACATGTATTTCACCCCCGAAGTTGTAAAACTGAAAACAGTTAAAAGAAAAAGGGGGACATGAACTCACAATCTTGCGTCCTGTAATCCGGTGTAACTCAAAGATCCTGACCTGAAGTCGTGCAACTACCTACACACGTGCTATGGTTTATTAGACGACTAGGTCGTGTAACGACTCTTAGTCTTGGTTGTTATGACTTAATATTCTTTGAGTTACGTATTGGATGTGCAATATATTATTCCAAAGTATATAATTATTGGTTAAAATAATAATATTTTAACTTAAATTATATTTATAATTTATTCGAATATTTGTTAAAATAATATATTCTAACTTGATACACTATGTATTTATACATGTATATTTTCCCAAGGATGGGTATGCTTATACTTATATTTTTAGTCTTGTGTATTTTTGCCAAGTATTGGTGGCGTATTCCGGTGTGTATTTGTACGTACAAGAATACGTATTTTCTTGTATTTATTAAGTATTCTTATACTTAATTTTTGTATTTAAATTTTTCGGAGTATTATTTTTAACCAATAAAAATCACCAATTTATGTTCTTAAAGTATATATATTTTAAGAAATCTTTTTAGAGAAAAATATCCATAAATCTTTCTTGGCAAAAATAATTGTATTTTCATATAAACCTCAAAATAATATATTTTCAAGATTAACTTAGAAAATACTTTATAAATCCATTTTTCACCCAAAATAATATATTCATAATTTGTTTAAGAGAATATATATTTTCTTCAAAAATAATATATTTTCTAAATGTTCAAGAAAATATATTTATTTTTCTCCATTCAAAATAATATATTTTCTACTTGGTAAATATATGATATATTTTTGTAATACTTGTAAAAATTATAATTTCTGTTTCTTTGGTTTCCAAGATACTATTTAACTCATTTGTCAAAATATACATGAATTTAATTTCCGGAATATATATAAGTGTAGTCCATATGTCCGTGTTCGGTTTGTCCAAAATTCGGGTATAAATTATATATTTGTTTTCTTGGAATTTTGGTAATATTTTGTATTACAATTTTTGTATTTTGGTAAGTTATATTATTTTCAAGTCCTAAAATAATACAACTAATACACATAATATACAAGTCGTCACACAAATTGTGACATCTAAATATATATTTTCCTAAATACATATTTAGTCACTTTTATTTATCAAAAACAACTTCCAACATTTGTACTTTTTGTAATAAAAATGATGGCAAATTTTATATGAAAAACCATGGTTAAAATTGACTTATAAACACTTGTTTTAAAAATATTTTTCTAAGTGTTTAAATTCTACCAAAAATTTGCCATAGTTTCCCCTTAAAAATAGAGGTTTCCATGCTTGCAAAGCATATCATTTTCTTTTGAAATCATCACCAATCAACAACAATTCAATCAACACTTACCATGAGCCAAAATCATGCAATTTCCACTTCATCATGAACTTGAAGTTTTGTAAAAACTTGTAGTAACTTAGTATGTTATTTAGTAGGTTTAGTTACCCTTTAAATCATGGTTATTTGTTTATAAATCACATTCATGTAAAATTTAGTCTTTTACAACTTACAAGATGATTTTTCTAAAAATACTTCTTTTGTATTTTCCTTGTTACAAACATGTTTCAAGCTTTGATTTAACACTAAAAATATGATTAGTTTTCTTAAAAATCATGATCTTGTAAATCTTGTAAATAACTTTGGTTTCTTAAGAAAACTATTTTTGAAATCATCCATTTACAAGACTTATAACATGTATTCATCATCAACTTACACAAAAACATCTTCATTTTTCAAGTTCATGTTCACATAAAGGATGATCATTTTGATTTCTACAAGATTCATCCTCTCACTTGCTAGATCATGTGTTTAATCACAATCTAGCAAGCTTCTTATGATGATTAACATCATAATCACAATAAATCAACAATCAAGATTCATACATACACTAAAACAACATAGATTCTTATGATTTTAAGCTTTATGTTAGAGTTCATCTTCTTGTTTCTTCATGATCTTTATGTTTAACTATTAACATAATCTTTTAACCATCAATATAAGAAGTAAAATCAAGTTACAAGAGTCTTACTACTAGCACAAGGCTAGGGAAGAAATCAAAGATTAAGAAGGTGATGAACAAGGTGGATAAAAGCTCTAGAGAATGGTCCTTCAAGCTCCAATGGCTGCAAGCTCCTTAACTTAGCTTCTTGCACCTTAGAATCACCTTGGAATGGAAGAGATTGAAATGAAAATGGTGGTGGTGTGTGTGGTGGTTCATGGCCGAGAAGGAGGAGAGTGAAGTGTTTAGTGTTTGTGAAATGAGGTTATGGAATGATCTTATATTACACCCTTGTTATTATTTCACGTTTATCGTATAATTTAAATCCATAATCATGTAATAATAGTCACAATTACACTGAAAATACGGGTTTGTTAAAAACTTTTACAATTTAAAGTGATACAACATAATATGATTTAATTCGCCATTTTAGAATAACGACGAAACAACGTTGCGGAAGCTTTGTTTAACGTGTGTTCGTTTCTTACTCGATGCTTGATCTTCATCCGGGACTCTCGACATTCACCTGTGATCAAAACCAACTTAAAGGTCAGTTTTGATAATTAAATAACTAATACAACAAGGAAATTAGGAAAATCCAACATTGATATCTTGATCCAAAAACAATTACTTGAATCTGGCCTCCACCGTAACTTACGGTGGACATCGTAAGTTACGGTGGCCCCTGTGTTAAAATTTCTCTACCGTAACTCAGGAGGCAACCACCGTATCGATTTCAGCCCCACCGTAACTTACGGTGGGCACCGTAAGTTACGGTGGCCCCTGTGTTATGCCTCTTCCATTTTGCCGTTTTTGACACGAAAACTTTCGTATCTTTCGATCCACGTATCCGTTTGACCTCCCGTTTCTTCCTACATGATCGTAATTTGATTCTCCATCTTGTAGAGTAAAATTCAACATTTAAAACTAATGAAATTCTAAATCTTTAAGCATTCGGCTTATTGTTCAGAATCAATATTTCGACCCGTTTGTATTTAGGACCTCTAAACTTGTTTCTAGTTAGTCATAAGTCATAAACTAAGATATCTAACTTTAAATCTCTATCTTGGATTCCTAACTTTCATTTAAAAGATTAGAAATCAAGGCATTTGAACAAAATAATTAAATACAATAAATTATATATTTTGTTTTCAGCCCCTTCACCCGGCCGTGTCAAAAGATCACCCGGCCGTGTCAGCTTAACATATATTTTTCACAGCCCCTTCACCTGGCCGTGTCAAAACTTCACCCGCCCGTGTCAACTCTAAACGTTTATTTTTCAACAAATTTGCATCCAAACCTATCCAAACTCATTTTAATTGCTTGGGGTTCGTTTCTTAACATGTCTAAGCTATCATCCATTACCCGGATCCATTATTCATACAGTTTACGCTCCCGTTACCCGGTTTACGTTTTTCTTTATCACACTTAAGCCAACATTTTACCACCTACTTTATTTTGACCCGTTTAGAAGTTTTCATGCATTTGAGCATTCAAACTCGCTATTTTCTTTTCACGCCTCTTCTCTTCTTGCTAATTAACTACTTATCTTCCACCCAAACTATTTCTATGGTGGATTCAACATAATGAACATCTTTTTCCCAATTTTACCCATCGGTTGGTCATTTTACGCAAATGACCATTTTTGAGCATTTGACCCACGAATGTGTATTCCTATGACTTTTATTCATATTTAATGATTCCCTAATCTTAATACAAGTTCCTAAACAACCCCTATGGGTCGTTTACCCAATATACCCTTCAAGGGTGTTTTGGTTAACTTTAGTCCCTCACTTTACGACGAGGGACTTTTGCTAAATATTTGACCAAAAATTGTATGTTTAACTAAAAGCTTATTTATGCGTACCTGGCCCGGGTCAAAGTACTGACCCGTTTATATAACTTTTGCTTTAAATCTTTCTAGTTAAAGCAACGCAAGCTTATGTTATTTCCTGTGATTACCAAAACTCAACAAGCGATTGTCAAATGATGTTAACCACACCATTTGACCCATTTAGTCTAATTGACCATTTGTCCGTATGAGATGGTATTTAATTACCATTTCACCCCTTTAAACCTTTCCCAGTTTTCCTTTGAACTTGTTTTACTTAAAACCGTTTTTATTTATTCGTCATTACATGACTAATTTACCATTTTACCCCTTTTACTATAATTCATGATTTCTTACCATTTTCCCTCATTCCGACTCTCATTGAATCGTGTCGGAATATCATATACCAACCACTTAGTAGCATTCATATCAATACTGGAAATTTAGTAACTTTGCAAATAATGTAAAGGGGCGTAAGCTCTACTTACCTCGCATCCGAATACGCTTTCTTCTCGTGCTTGATTCGTTTGACCGCTTCTTTCCCAAGCCTCCACCTAGCTCGTTAGGCGACAAACTATCATCATTCACAAGGTGGTTAGATTAGTCATTTCAATTCATGACTATTCCACCTTACGTATTTTCTATGTCGAAACCACTATTCGACTTTATCATTGGTTAGTTTGACTTTTATAGGTCAACTATCTTAAATCATACAATAGGCATAATTAAGTTAAATCAACATTATGATTAGAACCCGTTTTAACCCTTATTTCACGTAATTCGTCAAACAAGGCAATTACGCGTTTCATTCGTAATTTCAACATATAAACATTCACTTAGGCATTTTAACAAACACCTTGCGGGCATAATTTCTCATATTTACTAACTAGTTCATAACTAGTTATCTTTACCAAGATTTACATCAACACATTCAAACCTCAAAGTCTAGTGTTCATGAACTACATCTAGAACTTATATCATAACCTCAATATTCATCAATCTTACATTCTAATCTGAGTGTTCATCATATTAACATAAAACCCACTTAGCACATAATAGGGTAATTACCAAATCCCTAGTTTTGACAACAATTCATCAAATTTTCTACTAGGGTTTGTTTCTAAACCAAGATATAATCACAATAACACTCATAGATTCAACATTCATTCCAGAATTTTGATTATGATTGTTCATCATAATCTCAAAGTATCACCAAATCATAAAATTCAACATACCTTGTAATCCCCACGACTAGGTGATCACGAATTTGTAAACATGCAGACGATTTGGGTTTGATTTGAGCTTCAATTTGAGAGATTTGTTGGATTTAGGGCTAGAGCTCCATGGGAGCTTTCTCCTGGCCATCCCACGCACGCACACACACACTTTTAATGTGTGTTGTGTTTTTTTTTTTAATAAAACAAGTTTCCCACTTGTCCATATTAGTCCCTCATGTTTTATTTTAATCAAATGAAGCTATATCTCACCATTAGTTACTTAATCACATGCTACTAACAAGGTTAATTACTCCTAGTTACTTTAATGGGTTCGGGAAGTTATAACCCGTTATGTTTTAAGCCCCGTTAATTTGGCCTTTTTGTATACTTTGTTTTCTCAAAGTATTTATTCCCCCTTTTAATTAATATTAGGTTTATTTATTTGAGTCCTAATATTTACCGGGTTAATTTTTACCACTAACGGTATTTTACCCGTCTTTACTATTAACGTGGTTTGATTACCAAACCCGTTTTTTGGATGTTACATCTTATGGTTTATAAACTTGAACATCCAACATTCTATAAACTCTTGGTCTTAATGTTTCTAAAGGAGCCAACATATCCAATTAACAATTCAATAAAATCTTGGGGGTGGGTCCCTCTAGGGTGACCATCGAACAAGAGGGGGGGTATGGTTGAAGTGTAATGGTAAGTTAGATCATTTGGTTAGATTCTAAGTGTTAAGTTTAGTGCTATAAGTGTTATATGGTTATAAGACATGTTATGATGTTCGGTGACCATAACTAGCTTGGAAATGTTAAAACAGTGCTTCTAGTGAAAATTTGGTGTTTCAGGTAGTGTCCGGTTGTTTGGTTGGTTACCGGTTCGTTAAGGTGTTAAATTACGCAGTTTAGTGTGCTTTATGTTTCCTTTTGTGACAGTTTTGATTCCCGACACCTAGGAAGGTATTCTGGACCATTAAACCATAATTCTGCACTAAGTTGTGTTGTTAAAATGCTGATTTTTGCTCAAAATTGCAGAATTCTTCTGTTTGTGTGAGTTTCAGGCACTTTCCGGCACTTAAACTATCACTAGGAAGGCAGTTTTATGATCCTTACTTTCCTACACACTATACTAGTGTAACTCTTGGTTTCTAGCTCATTCTGTGTCTTATCATCATGTCTGTCTGAGTACTGAACTCCCATCAGTACCTCTCGTTTTTCTGATAACTGTGCTAACTTTGTTTCGTGCATCATTTGAATCATAATGTGTTGCATGCAAGAGTGATATGAAATCATGCAACATGTAATGCACTTGTATGTATATGACAATAATCAGAAAGCATTCATGTCATTAATTCAAATCAAGCACAATTATTAAAGCACAAATTACTGTTTAGCATGTACGTAATTACATGGAAAATTGACGGTTGTCACATTCTCCCCCTGTTAAGAAAATTTCATCCCGAAATTTTAAGTTGCTTTATCAGTTGCAGGGGAGTTAGGGAACAAGTGTGGATACTTTGATTTCATTCGATCTTCACGCTCCCAAGTAAACTCTGGGCCATGACGTGAATTCCAGTGAACCTTGACAAGCTTAACGTTACTCCTCCGAGTCTTGTTGACTTTCCAGTCTGTAACCTCAACGGGTTCCTCAGTGAATTGGAGAGTGTCGTCGATATGTACTTCATCCGTAGGGATGATAACTGTCTCCCGAGTTGGGCTTTTCTTCAGGTTTGACACATGAAATGTATCGTGAACACCGTTTAGTTCCTCTGGTAATTCTAGCTTGTATGCGACGGTGCCAACCCTTTCCAATATCTTGAATGGCCCAATGTATCGTGGATTCAACTTACCACGTTTCCCAAAGCGTGCTACACCTTTCCAACGTGAGACCTTCAACAAAACCATGTCTCCTACTTCGAATTCCAAAGGTTTCCGTCTTTGATCTGCGTAACTCTTTTGTCGATCACGAGCCGCCTTGATGCGCTCTCGGATCTGCATGATTTTTTCAGTTGTTTCTTGAACCAGTTCGGGACCAACCATCTGTCTATCTCCAGCATCTGCCCAACACAACGGTGAGCGGCACTTACGGCCATAAAGAGCTTCGAACGGTGCGGCTTGAATGCTTGTATGGTAGCTGTTATTATAGGAAAACTCAACTATAGGTAGGTGAGTATCCCAACTGCCACCTAAATCTATTACACATGCGCGGAGCATGTCTTCCAGTGTTTGAATAGTTCTTTCGCTCTGACCGTCAGTCTACGGGTGAAAAGCCGTACTCAAATTCAACTGAGATCCAAAGGCTTCTTGAAAGGATTGCCAAATCCTTGATACATTTAAAAGCTCACATAGTAGCTAATCTCTTAGACAAAATATTTAAATCACGTACTACTAGTTTTGTTTTCTAATACACTAGCTTATTAATATATTTAAAAGCTCACATAGTAGCTAATCTATTAGACAAAATAGTAAGCTAGAGATTCCGTCTACCAAGTACGAAATCTTCATTATCGTGCCATAGCATAACGATGACTTGTCACATTTAAGGGTGACCCCTTTCGGTAACCCCATTTTACCGAGCGGCATTGGGCCCGCCACCCCCAAATCGGTGTTCGGTGACTCTTTCAAACGGTGAATACTCACCAAAAAGAGAAGATATAGAGGTGAGAGAGAGGGTTAATGGTGGGCCCAACCCTTTTTCAAGCAATCATAATTTTTTTTAAATGTTTACCACTCTACATGTGTTTGAGCACCACTAGTGTTTGAGTGCAAATTGGGGAGTGAATGGGGAATTTGACATGACATGATATTATTAGTTAAAAAAAGTTTATCACTCCCCATTTGGGGAGCACTCCTTCCACCCTAACGCTATGTTAGAGTTTTATTTTCAAGAGAAGAGAAGATATTTGGAAGGAAAGAAAAGAGTTATGGTGTTTCAGAGACTTTTTTAATGGGGAGAAAGAAAGAGAGGAAGAGATAGAGATGCGGGAGAATGGAATAATTTTGTTTTCTTTCCAAATTGGAAAGATAAACTTTCTTTCCTCCCTATACTTTCTTTCTTCCGAATTTCAACGTTATAAAATGAGTGGTTAGAGACTCGGAACGTTAAACTTTTTGATTTTGGACTCAAGTAGTTAAACCACTAAAACACGACTTAAAAAGTAATTTACTCTTAGTTTTAAGGTATCCGGGGTGGTCTTGGCAACACCCTTCGGCAAGGTGTTTGCCGATAGGCAATACCGCCGCTACCTCCTCTTGCCGCGCAGTTGTCTCAAAAATCGGTGAATGTTTGCCAAGGGGGGAAAGAGAACGTTGGAGAATTTATTGGTGCAATTTTTTGAACGGTAATATTACTATTATTATTAGAAAATAAAAAAAAAGTTTTTTTTATAAACCTATATAAATCACACGCATTTTAAACAAATTCACACCAACCCACATCCTCAATACTCCAAATCTATTCTATTTTTTTTATAAAAATGATGGAAGAAATACCTATTTTATTTCTACCCGATAGCAGTGATTCGTCCGATAGTAGCATAAGTTTTTTTTTTCCCAAAAACTCATCGACGAAGCCGAACTACAAGATACGGGCACATCTAGTAAGAAACGTTATGTTCGTCGTGGTCATGAGAGTGGTCACGAAATCCTTATGGCGGATTATTTTGTCGAAGAACCGAAATGTAACGAATTTTCCGTCAGCAGTTCCGTATGTCAAAAAGTTTGTTTCTAAAAATTATGAGCGACGTGGAAGCGAATAACTTGCGCATTATGAAGAAGAGTTTTACCCCGTTGCAAAAAGTTACATCGACTATTAAACAACTTGCAACCGATAACGCTCCAGACGAGAACGACGGGTATTTACATATGGCCGAAGGACTTCCCGTGAGTGTCTACAATATTTCTGCGAAACGGTATGTAATATACGCTCCCGAGTTCTTACGTAGGCCAACAAGCCATGACATGGCGCTTTTGTACCAAGCTCATGAGGATAAACATCATCTTCCTGGTATGGTGGGTAGCCTTGATTGCACCCATTTCGTATGGAGAATGTGTCCCACGGAGTTTCGGGGCCAATTTATGAGAGGAAATCACCGTTACCCTACGGTTATGCTCGAAGCGGTGGCCTCTCAAGATTTGTGGGTTTGGCATGTTTTTTGCGGTCCACCAGGTGCACAAAACGACATAAATGTGCTTCCCCAATCGCCATTATTTCAAACTAAACGTAATGGAACGGCCCCAAAATGTCCATTTTACGTTAACAACCAATTATACAAACGTGGTTGCTATTGTCACACCCCAACCGATGGCGGAAACATCGGGGCGCGGCACTGAGCGAAACAGATTGTCCAGGAGAAATCCATAACAACTAAATTACCAGATAATTAGCATTATGTCCCATACCATAACTTATCAAATAAAGCAGTTATTACAGACATAGTTATCTCAAAGACAAATCATTGTTCCAACAACTCAAAATATTAATTATTTGTTTCTAGACTCCCCTAGACTTGATTCCACAAAAGCAAGTCATAGCAAGCATCCTAAACACCTGTCACGTACGTTAAAATAAAAGTCAATACACATAGTGTAAAGGTGAGCATACAGGTTTAGTAGTATAATAGTAGTGAAAGCGATTTACGCATAACCAGCATGTAACAATTATAATGTGAAGCAGGTAGGTTATCGACAATTAAATATACACAAAAGTGACTGCGAGTTGTAGAATGCGCAACACATGTCACCACTGTGACATGTGAAAAAAAGCCCTTAACAACCCCTGTCCACGACAGGTGCTGAGTCCAAACTATGTACTATCGTTGCTAAGGTGTTAGGCAACAATCATTGTGTAAACATAACATACTAGCATTCATCGAATAACACGTATAACATGCGAGAGCGGTTAGCGTATAAAAGTGCTTGCGTTGTGTCTCGATTGTGATTTGATATAAGTAACGTATGTAACACCCAAAAGTGCTTAAAGCAAAAAGGGATCGAGTATACTCACAGATCGTGTTTAACAAGTAAACATAGTCTTGGATTGAAGGGAGCGCTGAGAGATTAGCGTGGACACAGTACGACAGTATGAGCATTGAAAGGTGCGTAAAACAGTGTGAATGAACTGAGGTGGGGACAGATAGTCATCCGATCGGATGACCTTCCGGACGGATGGCCATCCGGACGGATGGCCATTCGCTCGGAGGGTTGTCCATTTGGGATGGATGTGTTTGTGTATGATGGAACTTTGAAGTTTTCGTTGTAGCATTTTATAAAATAGGAAGTGTTTCTACAATTCAGGTCATCCGGCCGGATGGTCATCCGGCCGGATGGTCATCTGGACGGATGGCCGTTCGGTCGGATGGAAGTTCGTTTGAAACTATCATTCCTTAGAAAAAGTCCGTTTGAAAAATGTCACAAGCATTGAATGTCACAAGTCATCCGATCGGATTGTCGTTCGATCGGATGGCAATCCGATCGGACGGCAGTCCGTTCAGCAACCTGTTTGTTTTGAAACTTGCAGAAATTCGTTAAGTTTGGAACGTTTTTGCGATTGTACCGAGATGGTATGACAACGTGTCAAACAACAGAACCCCATCAAGCCCAAGTCATCCGATCGGATGGGAATCACCCCGTCCGATTAGTTAACTGTTCTTGACGGTTATTCATGTTCAACCCGTTAAGTCGGTCATCTCTTCGGTAGGAATCCGTTCTCAGAACGACACTTCACCGGAGAATGGGTAGAAGGCCTGAAAGAGCTTGGATCCTATAGGTTTTATGTGAAAAGTTGAGATTATTGAAGAAAAGTTTGAAACACTTTGATTATGTTTAGATTTAGGTGAAATCAGTGTTTAAACATTGTAGAAATCCTTTGGATCTGAGTTGTTCTTGGTGGATTGAGGTCACACTTTGGTGTTCTTGAGAACCCATGATGACATCATCCTAAAACACCCCAAATCCCCCGATTTCATGGTGAAAAGTTAAGATTTGATGGTGAAAATGATGAAGAAGTGTGTGTAGATGATAGATGTACAAGATTTGAGGTAGAAACTTACTAGAATCGCGAGGAATCGAGGGAAAACAAGCCAAGTGCGTACTGGTCGGAGGAGGAGCTGTCACATCACTGTTCATGATATGACAGGTGCTATTTATAGGCAAGAGAGGGAAAAAGGCGGTGTAGTGATGCGATCGGAGGGCCTTCCGATCGGATGGCCATCCGATCGGATTGTCATCCGGTCGAATGGTCCTTCGATCGGATGGCTCTCGCCAGTTGTTTTCTGACTTTTTGTTTCGTGCGTTGAGTGTTGCAATGCGTTTTGAGTAAGCGATGCGATAGTATCACCCACTATTTACACAAATATTATAACTACTAATATTCACAAAAGTAAACCTTAGATTTCAAGTGCGCGATGAGATTGCGTTGCGATTGCGCTTGCGATTAATCACCTCAACAAATATAAACATGCACAAATAACACATAATAGCACACACACGTAAAACAATATCCATAACCTGTAATTCGAGTTGCAATGCGATTAGCGATAAGTCGATTAGCGTTTAGTGGAGATTTATTGCATTTACTCCACATAATACAACTAACGTAACAATAAATTAGAGTATCGATTAACAAGTCAAGGTGTACAAGCAATAATTAAGCAAGGAATGATAGATCCAATTAGCAATCTTTTCTTCCTTTGACTTGACTTTGACTTTGACTTCGAAAGTCGGGTTGTTACAGCCTCTCCTACTTTAGGAAATTTCGTCCCAAAATTTAAGGCGCAGGTGTAACAAACAGTTGTGGATACTTAGCCTTCATAACACTCTGAGTTCCCAGGTGAACTCGGCACCGCATTTGCCTTCCCAGCGAACCTTCACAATGGGAATGCGTGAGCGTCGGAGTTTCTTGGTCTCTCGATCCATGATCTCGACTGGTTTCTCCATGAAGTGTAATGTTTCGTGCACTTTTAGATCCTCAAGAGGGACATGTAAGTTCTGGTCGGCTAGACACTTTTTGAGGTTCGAAACGTGGAAAGTCGGATGGACATTACTAAGTTCCTCCGGTAGTTCGAGTCTGTAGGCCACTTTGCCAATTCTTTCCAGAATTTTAAAGGGTCCAACAGATCGAGGCGCGAGCTTTCCTTTCTTGCCGAATCTGATCACTCCCTTCCAAGGTGCCACCTTTAGGAGTACGTGATCGCCAACGTAAATTCAAGGGGCTTGCGGCGTCTATCGGCGTAACTCTTTTGACGACTCCGAACTTTCAGGAGATTGTCTCGAATTTGGAGGATTTTGTCAGTTGTTTCTTGCAGTAACTCAGGACCGGTAATTTGCGCATCCCCGATCTCGTGCCATACAATAGGCGATCGACATTTTCTTCCGTATAATGCCTCAAATGGTGCCATTTGAATGCTAGAGTGATAACTTTTATTGCACGAGAACTCGACTAAAGGTAAATGCGAATCCCAATTACCACCGAAATCTATCACACACGAGCGAAGCATGTCTTCGAGGGTGCGAATCCTGCGTTCAGTCTGACCGTCGGTCTGGGGATGGAATGCGGTACTAAGATTGAGAGTAGTACCGAGAGCAGATTGAAACGTTTCCTAGGGACGTGAAGTGAATCGACCATCGCGGTCAGAGATGATGTCACGAGGTATCGCGTGTTGACAAATAACTTCGTCGGTATAGATCCGAGCTAATCGTTCTACCTTGTAGTCTTCCCGTATCGGTAGAAAGTGAGCAGACTTGGTGAGACGGTCAACGATAACCCATATATTGTCGTGACCTGATGGCGTGCGCGGAAGTTTCGTTATGAAGTCCATAGCTATACTCTCCCATTTCCACATAGGGATCTCGGGCTGTAAGAGTAAGCCAGAGGGGCGTTGATGCTCAGCCTTGACTTTCGAACAAGTCAGGCACTTCGAAACATAGATAGCGATATCCCTCTTCATGCCCGGCCACCAGTACTTGTAGCGAAGGTCCTGGTACATCTTATCAGCACCGGGATGAATGGAATATCGAGACTGTGGGCTTCGTCTAGCAGAATCTGTCGTAAGTTGGTGCGCTTGGGAATCCAAATTCGGTCTAGATATTGGAATATACCATTCGATTTATTCACCAGTTGTTCGTCGTTATTGATAATTCTTTCTTTCTTCAAAGTGCGTTCGGTAAAACAAGCATGTTGGGCGTCACGGATAAGAGCTTCAAGATTGTGATGGGCTTGAGTATTACGAACGCTATGCAAATAGCTTCGTCGACTGAGAGCATCGGCAACGACATTTGCTTTTCCAGGATGGTAACGAATCTCACAGTCGTAATCGTTGAGGAGTTCAACCCATCGGCGTTGGCGCATATTCAGCTCTTTCTGGTTAAAGATGTGTTGCAGGCTCTTGTGGTCGGTGAAGACCGTACACTTGGTACCGTAAAGGTAGTGTCGCCAAATCTTAAGCGCAAAAACAACTGCACCAAGTTCGAGATCATGGGTTGTATAGTTCTTATCGTGGATTTTGAGCTGTCGAGACGCGTACATGATAACCTTGTCACGTTGCATGAGGACATAACCGAGACCGAGGTTAGAGGCATCGCAGTAGACTACGAAGTCGTCGTTTTCGTCGGGCAGTGAGAGCACGGGAGCGTTACAAAGCATAAGTTTCAGAGTTTGAAAGGCCTCCTCTTGTTCGGTTCCCCAAACAAAAGGTTTGTCCTTGTGCGTAAGAGAGGTGAGAGGGACAGCGATCTTCGAGAAATCAGCGATGAATCGACGGTAGTCACCCGCCAATCCGAGAAAAGAACGAACTTCGGACGGGTTCTTTGGTGTAACCCAACTCTTAACTGCTTCTATCTTCGCAGGATCGACATAAATACCTTGACTATTGACAATATGACCAAGGAATTGAACCTCCTCAAGCCAAAATTCTCACTTGGAGAACTTAGCGTAGAGGCGGTTTCCCTGGAGTAGTTCAAGAACCAAACGGAGATGTTGCGCGTGTTCGGATTTGGACTTGGAATAGATCCGGATATCATCGATAAACACGATGACGAAGCGGTTAAATATTTGGGAATTGATCCAGATTTGAGGGAGAGTGGGAGATCACACCCGGTTAAATTTGGGGGTGGATTTGGTGGTTGGTTGGAGAGGGAGAGATACTTGAGATAGATAGGGGTAAAATGACATAAATGCCATCACATGAGGTGCACATGATCTGACTTAACATAAAATTTTAACTTGGTTAGTGTAAAATGACGAAATGTGTAATGAGTTTTGCAAATAAAGGATTATGACTGTAATTATTAAAGTTAAAGGCTATCCATTGCAATCCGGTACAAATATAAAGGACGAAAAGTGTAATTTACCCTAATTTTTAAGGTAAAAGGTAATATAAAATACAATTGCTTGTAAAGTCAACCCTCTTTTCAATTGTAATAATTTAAAAGTAACCACGTCAAGTCTATGAAAAGGGGAGGAAAAATTAGTAATAATCATGAAAAGGTTCAGTCTTCTAATAATGTGACACACATGGTTAAGGCAAGATGCTTCTTTGCATCATGGACAAAGGCCAATTTAGTTGAACCCACTTAATTACTTAAACAAATTGCCCACCCACCTCCACATTCTCAAAAGGAATTGTTGTCAAATACTTTAACAAATATAGTATAGATGCTAGATATACACACGATTATTAAGATATGTATTAATAGTCCAAATAGGATATGTTAATAGCTGAACTTCCCTTTGTTGATATCCCCAAAAAAGAAAAACAAATAATAATCTTATATTATTTGAAACTTATCATAGATATCCAAATACTGAAACAGATTAACATCGGAAAAAAAAAAGAGTTAATAGCCAAAATGGTCCCTGAGGTTTGCTCACTTTTGCCACTTTAGTCCAAAATCCAACTTTTTTACATCTGGGTCCCTAAGGTTTGCATTTTGTTGCCATTTTGGTCCAAATCTCAAATCAGGTCAGATTTTCAAAAAAAACCCTGCTATTTTGTCTTTATGCTCAGGGGTATTTTAGTCATTTTACCTCTCTCTCTTGAATAAAAATCCTTCTTCTTTGCAACAAACCACCTGTTCAAGTCTCTCTCTCTCGGCTCTCTCTCTCTCACTAAAACACAGCCATCCTCACCACCGCATCATCCCCACCACCAACCCCACCACCGCATCATCCCCATCACCACCATCCTACTGCCGCCAACACCACCATCCCACTGCCATCATCACTCACAATCACCGGATGTTTCACCGCAAAGCTTCACTGAAGGGTTTTTCGATTTCGTTTTCCTCTCAAATGTTACCAAATCTGTGAAAATCGATGATGATTTTTGTGAATCGGATGTTGAATGAGTGACCGCAAGCTGCTCTATCTTTAGTCTGTGGTGATTGTGGTGGAGGAGGTGGTGTTGGTGAAATATACAGAGATTGATGGGGTGTTTGTGGTTGAGTGAAGAATTGGGTTGATTATGGATATGTACAGCCAGATCAGAACCATTATGCAGAGATTGATGGGGGGTTTCTTTTGATTTGTGGTGGTTGGTTGTGGTGGTTGCGGAAGAGAGAGAGGGAGAAGAGAGAGAGACAGAGATGGTTGCGGTGGTGGAGGTGCTGTGGCGATGGTGGTGGTGCAGTGGTGGTGGTGGCGGAACTACAGGAGGGTCAGGGGGGTCAGCTGACCCTCCGGCCGGCTAAATTCCGGCTAAGTTTCCGGTTTACCAAAGTACTCATCCAGAATCGTTCCTTACACTTGACCCCCTTGATTATCTTCTGTGAGAATAAAGGTTAGAAGTGAAGAAGAAGGATGTTCGATTATTTTCAGGAAGGAAGGTCCAACGAACAAAAGTTGCAGAGTATTTTAAGTCTGAATGTAGAAATAGAAAGAAGAAGAAATGACAGACTGTATGAATAACATTTAACCAATTTATTATTATTATTATTATTATTATTGTGGGCTTTTTAAGAAAAATTAGTTTGGCCCATTATAAAAACTATATTTTATTGTTGTTATTAATTTTCTTTTTGCTATTTTTTCTTTGCTTAAGAAAGTCATCTCTAAAACTTCTGTTCAACTGACACATAAAGACAAAACATCTTTACCTTCTTGAGATTTTAATATATTTTATTAGGTTATGATATGGTAATTTATTTATTTATTATTTTAATATAAACTATTTTCTCAAAGTTATTCAATTATTTTTATATTAAAAAACACTTACTATAGAAACTCAAAGATCGATATATCATCAACTCTGTTAAATAGAAATATAATAACAATAACAATAATAATAAAAGAACTCAAGAGGAAACTAAATTATCTGAGTACGAAAATGTTCTAACTTGATCTTATGTAAACCAATTAATGATGGCCCCTCGGACGTGGTCAAAGGGGCTCTGACGGATTTGGTTATGGATGGCCCCTCGGACGTGGTGTTGTCTCGCAAGTTGAAGCGGCTTAGAGAGCGATTAAAAACTTGGTACAAAAAGTGGAAAAATCAAGAGCTTGAAGATGAGACGAGACTTAGAAAAGAAAAAGAAGAGCTTGATGTTTTGATGGAGCAAAAAGATTTAGAAGAGTCCGAGTTATGGGTTTGGTCGGAGTGTAAGAAGAGTCTTGATGAAATTGAATATGATAGGTCGCGGGATATTCGACAAAAATCTAGAGTTAAGTGGGCGGCTCTTGGGGATGAGAACTCGGCGTTTTTTCATGGTATGGTCAATGGGAGGAAAGCTAGAAATGCCATTCCGGGGATAGATGTTAACGGGGTGTGGGTGTCTAAACCGTCTTTGGTGAAAAAAGAAGTTATGAGGTTTTTTAGAGATCATTTTAAAGAACAGTACAAGATTCGGCCGGAGCTAGTGTGTAGCGGTGTGAAAAGATTAACGGATGACGATAGTTTGATGCTTGTACAACCATTTTCGAGGCAAGAAATAAAAGATGCGGTTTTTGATTGTGGCTCGAACAAAGCTCCGGGTCCAGACGGCTTCAATTTCAGGTTTGTCAAGTCTTTTTGGAGTTTGCTTGAAGACGATTTTGGACATATTATGGATGAGTTCTTCGAGACAGGTAACATTAGTTTGGGTTGCGGGTCGTCTTTTATAACTTTAATCCCGAAGGTTAAAACCCCTTTGGGTCTTAAAGATTATAGGCCCATCACTCTTATTGGGATGATTAGTAAGGTTAAGTCTAAGATCCTTGCTAACCGTCTTAAGAAGGTGTTGGGCTCGGTTATTTCCGAGTCACAGTCGGCTTTTCTCGCGGGTAGATTTATCCTTGATGGGCCTTTGGTAGTAAATGAGCTCATGGAATGGTTGAAGAAAAAGAACCGTAAGTCGTTTATCCTAAAGATTGATTTCGAAAAAGCGTATGATAATGTGAATTGGAATTTTTTGTTGTCTATGATGCACCAAATGGGTTTTAAATCAAGATGGGGTAAGTGGATAGAAGGAATATTGAAGGCATCTAGATCCGCGGTTCTTGTGAATGGGTCTCCAACCTTCGAATTTAATTGTGAAAAGGGTCTTCGTCAAGGCGACCCTATTTCACCATTCTTATTCCTTATAGTGATGGAGGCGTTGTCTTGGTTGTTGAGAAAAGCTCAAGAGATTGGGGTCCTTAAAGGTATTAATTTTTCTGAGAGTGAAACCGATATTACCCACCTGTTTTATGCGGTTGATGCGCTTATTATGGGGGAATGGTCGCAAGAGAACATTCAAAACACGGCTCGCATTTTGAGAATATTTTATATTTGTTCGGGCCTTCGAATAAACATCCATAAGTCCAATCTTTATGGGATTGGTACGGAGGATTTTGAAGTAGACGATATGATGGCGATTTTGGGTTGTAAACGTGGTTCTTTTCCGTTTGTGTATTTGGGGATTAAAGTGGGAGCAAATATGTCCAGAATTAATAACTGGAATATGGTTATTGACGTGATTAAAAGAAGGTTAGAAACATGGAAGGCGAGAACGTTATCTATAGGAGGGCGCTTGGTTTTGATTAAGTCGGTTCTTGAAAACCTTCCGGTGTACTATTTTTCATTGTATCAAGCGCCTAAAGCGGTGGTTCAAAGTATTGAGGCGATCTTTAGACAGTTCTTTTGGGCCGGTTCTTCGGGTGTTAATAAGATACCATGGGTCGCTTGGGAGGTTATAGCAAGACCAAAAAATAAAGGTGGGTTGGGAGTGGCTAGTATACAAGATACAAATGAAGCGCTTTTGCTTAAATGGACGTGGCGGTACAAATGTGATGCTGTGAGCCTATGGAAAAAGATTATAGAAGGTTGTAATGGGGCAACAAGAGCTTGGTCGTTACTTCCTTGTGGTCCTCTCGCTAGCGGGTGTTGGAGGAGGATTGTGAAAATAGGCTCCAAAAAGCTTGCTAACGGGTCGGAATTTAATACTTTATTTGCAGCGCAGGTTGGTGATGGCTCGGCGGTTAACTTCTGGACGGATACATGGCTGCGTCACGAGCCTTTGCGCTTGATTTATCCAGCCTTGTTTCGCCTGGAATCTAATAAATGGGCAGCAGTTAATCAGCGCGTGCAGCTTGTTAACGGGTCACGGACTGGGATGGTTTGGAGCTGGAGACAAACACCTTCGTCTGATACAGAAGTGAGCGAATTGTTTCAGCTGCTATCAGATTTGTTCGAGTATAGGTGGAAGCCTGGTGCGGATAAATGGTCGTGGAAAGGTGATAAAAATGGGTTGTTTTCGGTTCGAGGCGCTAAACAAGTGTTAGCTGATCCTGGTACAGCAGCGCAGAGTGAGGTTTTTATCAAATGGAAGACATGGACACCACTAAAGTGTAAGATTATGGTATGGCGCGCTGCTTTGAATCGTCTTCCTACAAAAATGGAGCTTTTGAAACGCGGGGTGTTGATAGAAGATGTGGTTTGTCCCATGTGTGGCGAAGATAATGAAACGCTAATGCACTTATTAACCGGTTGTATTGTTTCCACGGAGATTTGGGCTAGAGTATCATCTTGGTGTAACATTACCCCGCCGATCGTTTTTGATGTCAAGGACCTTCTTGCGTTAGCGGACCTACAACCATACTCGAAGAAGGAGAAGGATATCCTTAGAGGTATTATTTATACTACTATATGGATGTTGTGGATCGAAAGAAACTCGAGAGTGTTTGAAGGCAAACATCGGCGCCCTTTGGAACTCTTAGCGAATATAAAAACCGTGTCGTTTTTTTGGTTTAGACATAGATCGAGAATTAAAAGGGTAGAGTGGAATACGTGGTGTAATAGTCCTTTGAATGCGTTGTAATCGGTTTGGCCGGTGGTCCCCGTTTTGAGGTCCATTTTCGGCGTGTGTTTTTAATGAAGTTTACTTTTCAAAAAAAAAACCAATTAATGATTTTTTGATTACTATACAAGAGGAAGTTAGAGCGTCCTCTAACCAATTAATGACTATTATATCCTTATACATTTACCAACCAAGATTCCTACCGGCACTCAACCGTTGCGACGATATAAACATGAACGATACCCCCTTTCAGTTTTCCCCACCATCATATACATCCGACGTTCAGAAGTTTTTGTATTTCTATTTCATTTTTCACACATACTACACCCTTTCAAGTATACTCTGGCCGATTCTCTCTCGCTTTTATTACCTATCGTCATATCACCGATGATGAATCGAATTCCGATATTTCCATACCCGAATCCGGCACCAGACCGCGTGAAGTTTATTTGCAGTCATGGCGGCAAGATCCTCCCCGCCCTCCCGACGGCCGCCTCAAGTACACCGGCGGTGATACTCGCGGTATCTCCGTTTATCATCACGTTACGTTTCACGGTATTTTTTTCGGTATTCTGTTCTTTTTCTTGGCTTGAACCCTAATGTTATGCAAAATCTTAATATCATTGTCAAATTAGGATTTTATTTTCGTTTGTTTTAGTTTTTGTGTAATAAGTTGTTTGGAGATGTGTAATTAATGATGAATTTAAGTTACTGGAATCGTGACTTTATGAACACCTAGATTAAATTAGGGTTTCAATTTCGTTGTTTCATTTTTTAGAGAATAGGTTGTTTCAAGATGTTATCTCGGTAGTTATTGATGAATTTGAGTCATTGGAATCATGAGTTGATCAATAAGTAAATTAAGTTAGGGTTTCAGGTTTCCTCTGTTGCAAAGTTTGTGGAATAATTTGTTTGAAGATGTAATTTTGTTGGTTAATAAATGTATTATACTTATTGGAATCATGATTTTATGCACATGTAGATCAGATTAGAGTATCAGATTTCCTCTGCATATGTTTTAAGATTATATTTAGGGAATGATTTGTTTCGGTATGTAATCTCCCAAGTTCGTAGCCGCCATTAACAATCTTCACCGCCACCGTTTCCCTATTAAATTGACCGCATTTTCATTCTTCGTCTTCAACCGTTTTCTTCTTTTATTCCATCAACGCACCAATTGCCATCGCTCTTTTCGTCTCGCGAATCACCATTTTAATATGCCGAATCACATAAGGTAACGTGCATCATCTTTTTCTCAGTCAAATCCAACGTGTTTGAAGATGTTGTTTGATTCTTCTGTTTATGGTTTTTATACAAAATCTGTAAATCTAACTTGAATAATCATGTGTTTGTATGTCATCATTCTGTTTTCGATTTTCAAGAGCATTTTATTAGAATGGGGAACAAATCAACGGTGACAAAGAAGATGAACATGACCGTGAGTTTTTACTTTTTCTCTTCAATAATCGTCCGTTTTTCGTGGGTTATCTTTGTTCTAATTGTTTTCTGTTGATTGTCATATCCTTATGGTGAACTATGTTTCCAAAACGATGAAATGTCGATGAAGCATCAATTGAAGGAATTAGAGGAGGTATATATATCTATTAAAGTTTCATTCTTTGAAAAATATGTTCAGTCCGAGTGTATTTGCATAAGTTCATATGTTTAATTTTCCCTCCAATTCAATCTAGATGCTTTTTTCCTACCCAATTTAAACCCAAAATCGGGGCACATGCATTTGCAAGTCATGGTTATCTCAAATTCGTGAAATATAGCTAATATGTTAGTTTAAAATGTTATATTAATGAAATTTTATATGAATATGTTATAATATACCATTAAAACAAACTGAGATTTAAATGTGTATGATTAAATGTCAAAATAAATTCATTGTTTATCAAGTTCGTTTTTGAATTATTCATAACTTTTTATTCGAATTTGAAACTTTTGAAACTAAGTATGAATTCGAACCGGATTTTAATTAACCGAACTCGAATATGTGGGTTAATGTATACGCTTAATTTCCTGAGAGTTAATATTAAGCAATATTTGATAGTCATATTAAGATTAGTACACTCCTCTATTCAACAAAATAGTTTATTGGTAAACTCTCTAAGGGTATAAGGTTGATGCATTCATTGCTATGCAATTTATCTTTCTCAAAATTCTAGCAAAAAGTTGCCACATATTGTGTATTTATGTGTTTATTTGCATATATCGGTGTGTATTTTACAATTATAGATATGTGTATGGTGCATTTTTGTGAATTTTTATCCACTAATTCATGTTGATACTAACAATGCGTATTAACTAAATGTTTGTTGTTTTCTTTTTGCAAGAAAATATTTACCATCAACATTTGTTTCAGATCTATTTTTGTGATCGTGAAGATGGTGGTAGTGCACCATATGCTATACAAAACAGTCATGCGCAGCAATGCGTGCTCCCACAAAATCGGTGTCACTTTTGATCAAATAAATTTCAAGGTTTGCTTTCATTATTCGTCGTTCGTTTGCTTTCATTGTTTGTGATTGTTTGTGATTGATAAAATATTATAATTGGAGTCAAGAAAAGAAAAGACCTAATTAATCAAAGTACTGGCGTCTCAAGTTGTACTTGGAATGCTGTAAGCGGTAAGTTCCAGTTACACAATAGTTGATACAATCATCTCAATCACACCGTCATAGTTGGTTTGTCCTCCTTACCCCAACCCTGCCTTCTCAACAATCCCAAATCCACCGCCATGTCCTCTTTTCTTGATGAAAATTTCAATCAGAACATCTCATCTCATCATCGGGACTGTTTGAACATCAAAGGGGTCGTTTAAAATATCCCATTTGAAGTTTTGAACTATAGGTACGAGTCGCCAGGCTTAACCCGGAGTACCTCTTGCTGTCGTAGGTTACAGGTTTTGGTGCATCGCTTATCGGATGGGAATTACACCTATAAGGAGTTTGAAACAAGCGAAGATAGAGGAAAGTGGTGTAAGGATTATGGTTATGAGAAGATGCATTCACAATGGAGGAGTTGGGCTGGGAATATTACCATGAAAATCTGCAAAATGGACTGAATAAGGGTTGGGGTTCTCATGGCTGCCATGATATATTCTATTGATTCCCTTTTATACTTTGAATTATTCAAGTAACAATATGTTTCCTTGCCATCACGTTTATTATATTTGTTTTATTTTTGTAGTTTAAGTTATTTAGTTTGTTTACAATTCATATTTGATTTATTTTTATCGTATAAGTTATTTAGTTTGTTTATAATTCGAAGTCATAGATATATGTGTTTCGACTATATAAACCCAAGAGTGCCATAAGATTTCGTTGTTGTCACTGTTTTGGAGGCAAGGGATAAAAATAAATTAAAAATAATGTTTTACAGAAACTTACGAATGTTATCCGATATAGTGATACTAAATCATTTATAATTAATTTCCCGCCGCAACGCGCGGGTTGCGTTAACTCGTTCGAATACAATTACCAACATCAACCGATAAAAAAAGTAACTAATGTACACCAAAGAACGTGGCATATGTCTATTTTGACCCCCTGATTAAAAATTCCTGGTTCCGCCACTGGTGGTGTTCGACAGAGATGAGAGAGAGAAGAGAAAGAAGGGTGTTTGAAGAGAGAGAGAGTGTGTGTGCAGAGTGATTTTAGGGGTGTTTGGGTATATTAATACTTAAAATGACTAAAATACCCCTGAGGAAAAGGACAAAATAGCAGGGTTTTTTTTGAAAATCTGATCTGATTTGAGATTTGGACCAAAATGGCAACAAAATGCAAACCTCAGGGACCCAGATGTAAAAAATTTGGATTTTGAACTAAAGTGGCAAAAGTGAGCAAACCTCAGGGACCATTTTGGCTATTAACTCAAAAAAAAAAAAAAAAACTCATGTGTACATTAAAGTCTTAAAACAAATATCTTTTAAAAGTCGGTGCTAAAATTTCATAAGAGTAGATGTCAAAGTTTGTGATGGGTTGCTCGAGAATAAATCACATATAAACTTAATAAAAATTCATGCAATGCGGTTTTCAATACATAGACACGCCCCTCCTTGTGTATGATGAACCTATGATAATATAATATTTAGGCCGGAGGGTGTGGGGCGCCACCCAGGCCAACTCAGCGTCTATAGCGCCCCTAGGCGCTATACACCCACACCGAGCAATTCAAGGAGGGGCGCTATGGTTGGGGCTCCATTGTGATAACGAGCAGGAATCGCATGGAACGAGGAGTTAAGACATTGTTACCGTTGAACGGTAACTTTAAAAAAAAAAATTTAATTTCCTTTTTTATAAATTAACCTTATAAATACCCAACATTCCTTACATTTTTTATTTCATTCCTTTCACTTTCTCTAAACTTTTTATACCATTCTCTACAATGTTTCCCAACAACCCAAACCCATGGGACCCGAACAATCCGTTGTGGCAAACTTTGCAAAACAACGAGCAAATGGACCGGTATCGGCGAGACCCGCGTACGGGTGAGCTTGGATATTATCAAATGCCACCAAGCACCCCAACTTCTCCTCGTCCCACCGCTCCACCGATGCCCGGTTTTTACGGGTATTATTCTCAACCCCCTTTTTTCCCCCAAACATATCTCAAAACATACTCCAAACCCAAGACATACCCGAAACCCAAAACACAACCCAAACCGAATCCGTTCCCGAAACCCAAGTCGAACCCTCTTCTAAAAAAAGAGAAGTCATCGAAAGAAGGACGAGTCCGAAAAACGTGCTACTAAGAAGGTCGAATTTTGGTCGCCTAAGGAAGAGTTCAAGTTGGCAAAAGCATGGCTCGACGTATCGGAGGACGAGATTGTTGGTAAATTTTATCTCCATATATTTTTACATACTTTTATAAACATATAGTTTTGTAAATTTAATTTTTAATTCAAACATATTGTTTTGTAAATACAATTTTTTATAGGAAACGACCAAGATTTAAAGGTATTTTGGGGTCATATATGTGAGAAGTTTTTGCCGCAATAGGTCGTGGCGAATATCGAACACCCGAGTCTTTTTCGGGAAAGCGGGGTGCTATGAGGACGAAGGTTACCAATTTCAATAACATATATACTAATCTCGTCGACAGTAGTCGAAGGAAAAGTGGTTCGAGCGACGTCGACGTCATGACCCAAGCCCACAGCGACTATAGATTGTACCATGGACATTTTTTCACGTTGGTAACAACATGTGAGCTTCTTCGCAAATCTCCCAAGTGGCATCTTGTACCACCGTTCGACCCAACCCGCCCTAGATCTAAACGCTCCAAATCGACATCCATCACTGAACAATCAGGGTTCGATGCTCGTACAATAATTAATCTAAACGACGATGTTGACGAATTTGAAGAACCAGAAGAGCTGCCTCGATCAACTGGTAGGGATAAAAGTAAGGCAGCGGCACGAGGAAAGTCTTCTACAACGCCATCGGATGGCCCGTCAAAGTTGGCGCATGACGTGGCAGTCATGCGCGTACGCGCGAGTACAAGTGGCATGGAGCATGGGCACTGAAGTGACGTGCGCGGCGCACCAAAATGAGCCAATACGGCGCGACTGTGTGGCGTGCTCGTATAGGCTCACAGGTGACGTGGCGCACGCGCGCATGGAGTTGAGCTAGTGTGGCGCACGCGCGCATGGAAGTGAGCCAAAATAGCGCACGCGATCATGAGCATGCAGACTTGCGCGCGCAAGGGCGCGCGCACACCAGTGTGTCTTGCGTGCACGCAGAAGCTTCCAGCAGTTAATGCTAGTGCTGTTACACTTCAGCATTCGAAACTGACGAAGTCAATGGCTTTGACTGTGAATTAAATGACGACTTAAAGTGCATTAAAGACGTTTATATGGGAAATAAAGCTACCGCAAGCATCAAGGGGGAAGGCACTGTCATCCTGAAGATGACCTCTGGCAAGGAGCTTACCTTGACAAATGTGCTTTATGTTCCAGAGATATGGAAGAATCTCGTGTCGGGATGGATGCTCAACAAGTTTGGATTTCGTCTAGTGTTTGAATCGGACAATTTTGTTCTTTCTAGACGTGGAATGTTTATTGGAAAGGGCATAGCCCTTAATGGAATGTTTAAAATGTCTGTAATGGTTGTGAAAAACAACAAAAATATGAATGAAACTTCTTCTTCAACTTACATGATTGAGTATTCTAATGTTTGGCATGGTAGACTAGGACATGTAAATTTTAATTCTTTAAGACGTTTAATTAAATTAAATTTGATACCAACATTCCATATCGTGTCCAATTACAAATGCGAGACATGTGTAGAATCCAAACTTACGAGATCATCGTTTAAATCAGTTGAACGAATAACTGAACCCCTTGATTTAATTCATACCGACGTGTGTGATTTAAAAGCGGTTCCCACGAGTGGAGGAAATAAGTACTTCATCACGTTTATTGATGATTGTACTAAATATTGCTATGTGTATTTACTTAGGAGTAAAGATGAAGCAATAGAAAAGTTTATCTTGTACAAAAATGAAGTTGAGAATCAACTTAAAAAGAAGATAAAGGCTGTGAGAAGCGACCGAGGAGGTGAATATGTTGCACCTTTTACGGATTTATGCGCAAAAAGTGGCATTTTACATGAGTCTACACCTCCTTATTCTCCACAATCAAATGGCATGGCGGAACGAAAGAACCGCACATTGAAAGAGATGATGAACGCCATGTTGATAAGCTCGGGAGTGAACCGAGAAATGTGGGGGGACGCCATTCTCTCAGCAAACTATCTTTTGAACAAGATACCTTTGAAAAATAGGGACGAAACTCCATATGAGTTATGGAGAAAAAGGAAGCCTTCGTACAAATACTTGAAAGTGTGGGGGTGCCTAGCAAAGGAGAAAAAGGAAGCCTTCGTACAAATACTTGTTGAATGCATTTTCATTGGATATGCACATCAAAGTAGTGCACATCGTTTTCTTGTACATGAGTCCAAGAATCCCGATGTACACAAACACACTATCATGGAAGCAAATCCTAACATTGTCTCCTATTTTGAAAATGTGTTTCCTATGTTAGGACAAACACATGCGACTTTATCAACATCGGCTGATGAAGCAGGTCCAAGTACATCTACATGGTTAGATGAAGCAGGTCCGAGTTCATCTACGAGGTTAGATGAAACTCATGAACGACCCGAGGTTGAGGACGGTGAGCTTAGATGAAGCAAACGACAAAGGGTTGAAAAATCCTTTGGTCAAGACTTCATGAGCTACATGGTTGAGGGTGAGCCCAATACCTACCGTGAGGCGGTTACCTCCGCAGAAGGACCTCAATGGCAAGAAGCAATAAAGAATGAAATTGATTCTATATTGCAAAATCATACTTGGGAGTTAGTAGATCTTCCACCTGGTTGTAAACCACTTGGATATCGTTGGATATTCAAAAGGAAGATGAAAGCTGACTGAAGTATTGATAAATACAAGGCAAGGTTAGTAATCAAAGGATTTAGACAAAAGGAAGGTCTAGACTACTTTGATACTTACTCGCCTGTGACGCGAATAACCTCTATACGATTGGTTCTTGCAATTGCGGCTCTAAGAAATTTGGAAGTTCACCAAATGGATGTAAAGACCGCATTTCTAAATGGCGATTTAGAAGAAGAAATTTACATGGAACAACCTGAGGGTTTTTCCACCCCAGGAAACGAGGGTAAAGTATGTAAATTGGTCAAGTCTTTGTATGGGTTGAAGCAAGCTCCAAAACAATGGCACCAAAAGTTTGATCATGTCATGATTGATAATGGTTTCAAAATAAATGAGTGCGACAAGTGTGTTTATTTTAAAGACACACCAAGAGGTTATGTGATTTAATGTCTTTATGTAGATGATATGCTTATCATTGGGAGTGATGATAACATGATCAACTCAACGAAAGATATGTTGAAAGCGAGGTTTGACATGAAAGACATGGGTCTTGCGGATGTGATTCTTGGAGTAAAAATCACTAGAACCCAAAATGGTCTTGTGTTGAGTCAATCTCACTACGTGGACAAGATCCTTGGGAAATTCAATTCGGATGATACGAGTATAGCTCGAACTCCAATTGATAATACCCAACGCCTAAGGAAGAATAGAGGCGAGAGTGTTGCTCAGTTAGAGTACTCAAGGATAATTGGTAGTCTCATGTATCTAATGACATGTACTAGACCCGACTTAGCATATGCTGTGAGCAGGCTAAGTAGATACACCAGTAATCCGAGCGCGGATAATTGGAAAGCTATCACGAGGGTGCTTAGGTACATAAGATACACAAGAGACTATGGATTGCATTATACCTGTGACAACTGTCAAAATTTCAGGTATCCGTACAATCTATTAACCATGATTAGTGCTTAATGACTGTGCTGAATTACAATTAACTGCTTTCTGATTACTACCATACACATACATGTGCATCATACATTGTTTAATGTCAAACCAATATTGCATGAAAGCTATATTGCCTCCAATGATGCATTAAGTACAGTTAGCACAATTATCTGATAAATCAGGAAGATGCTGATGGAACTCAGCACATAGACAGACAGTGCATTGAGGCACATAATGAGCCAGAAACCAAGTACTACACTAGTATAGTGTGTAGGAAAGTAAGGATCACAAAACTGCCTTTCTAGTGATAGTTTAAGTGCCGGAAAGTGCCTAAAACTCACCCAAAGTGCTGAATTCAGCAAAATTCAGCATTTTAACAATCTAATTTTATGCAGAAACATGGTTAAATGGTCCTGAATACTTTCCTAAGTGTCGGGAATCAAAAGTGTCATAAAAGGGTACATAAAGAGTACTAAACTGCATAGTTTAGCACCTAAACAAACCAGTATCCAACCGAACAACCGGACACTACCCGAAACAACAAATTTACACTAGAAGCATTGTTTTAACATTACCAAGCTAGTTATGGTCTCCGAACATCATAACACCTCTTATAATTACAAAACAACTTATAACACCTAAACATACACTTGAAATCTAACTAGAATCTTTAACTTACCATAATCACCCAACTAAACTGTAACACCTGTGCCTTCACGGCCATCAAACAAATACCGAACCAATGAAATATTATATTTCATACTTGGGATTTGTAAAAATATGTGTATCATTTTGCACATATCAATTCTCGTTCAAATCCAAACTCTAAATTCACTTTCTAGAAGGTTATACGCGCACCGATGCGTAGATATAACCAGTTTAATGCAACAAACACTCCGGAATAGTGGAATAGGCTTAACATACCTTAAATAACCTTTACATAACTTAGAAATAAGTTTTGAAGGCTTTGGTATGGCAAAACCAAGTTAATTCGCTTACAGGGACTAAAGTTGACAAACTGCGAAAGTATGCCAATTTGAACTGTAACAGACATTCCGGAACATGACCATAAGTTAAACATACCATAAATATCCTTCACATAGCTTAGAAATAGGCTTTGAGGTGTTCGGTATGCTAAAATAAACTTTTGTGTCATTCAGGGACTAAAAGTGTCAAAAAGAGCACAAGTTTGCATTTTCGCGCATAACTTACGTTCTGAATACATCTGGACATCCAAAAATTTATGTAAGAATGACTACATTATATTTTAGTGTTCGCCTTAAGAAAAATCCATTCGTCGCGTCATTTGGATCGTTTTTCGCGCTTATGCGCATTCCGTCGTAATTAAGCGAACATCGCGTTCGTACGGCCAAACGAACCAACATCCGACATATTTTTGAGCATGTTTTGAGTTCCCTATACTTTAACTTCATTTTAGAGCCTTGAAATGAGGTTAACGGGGTTCAAACGCATCGAAAAAGGCCTTAAACACGTGCAGGGACCATTTCTGCCAACTTTGAAACATTTCTGAATCAGAGAGGTGCTAGCGTAGCGCGACTGCATAGTGCCTTTGCACTAGCGCTACGCGACTGCCTAACCTGACCAGATTAAGTGTATTTGCAATCAGATTTCAGCTGATTAATCCTCACCCACATGTTTCCAATTGTCTAGTCATGTGATAAGGATGGAATTTCAGCCACCATAAGGTTCCGACAAGTGTACGCCTTGGATCGTGGCACGTTTTCCATGAAACGATCTTAACGGTTCTCCGAATACTATAAATACCCCATCACCCCAACCTCATTTCTTACAAGAATTCTGATTTGAGAGCTCTAAGTTGAAACCTTTGTTTCATACCTGAGTTCTTGGATCGGGATTAGCATTCGGGGACCCTTCGTAAGTATTCTTTCGTTCTTTTCCTTATTTTACTGCTTTTCGAGTCAGAAAGTCAAACTTTGTTTGACTTTCAGCGTTGACCAGTAATGGTCAATGCGAAGTTCGTTTGAACTTCGCAACGTGATTGTAATCACGTTGGTTATAGTCCCTTGGGACTATGCCCACTGATTACCACGTTGTCTAGGGTCGTAGGGTAGGCGATCTAATAAATCGCCTATACCTTCGAACCCGACCCAGTTTGGTCGATCATTAGGATCCGACCAAATACATTAGGTGACCCTAGTATAGGGCATAACCTTCCGAGGTTATACCCTATGGTCACATCGTTTAAGTAGTTGTATGATAGGTAGTTTATATGCCTTAGGTAAATTACCAGAATACCCTTTTCATGTATAATTGGTAATTAAGCATATGTAACCTAAACTTTTGTCACGTAACTGATTATGTAACATGTTTAGGCATATAACACTTGTCATAGGGCTAGTTAGGCGGTCCAAACGCGTTTCACGCGCACGACGCGTTAAAGTAGCATAAGCTACCTAAACGGGTCGTAATGGGTCGTATACAATTAGGTTAAGTTTCATTTAGTATGTAGGCTTTGTTAAACCAAAATGACACGAGTCTCTACACTCGTTTGGTTTACAAACCCTAATGCTACCCGATCTTCCGATCTAGGTCCGGTTAATTAACATAGTTACCTATATTAGGTGCCGTTTGATATCCGCGATCTCTAGCATTGTTTGGTTGTTACTCAAGGACTTCTGAGCAATCTCAAGTGAGTACATAGACCCCTCTTTTACTGTTTTCCAAACTGTTTTGGGGTGGAACACATGTGCCTACTTGTTACTTTCATGCTTTCCTGTTTTCACATCATATACCTGCTATGTTCAATAGTACACTTATAGTACATGATCTCATTGTGTTTTATGCTATGTATGTCCATTTAGTTCATACTTAGTACATCGTTTTACATTTACATTTTATGCTATGTATGTCCATTGCGTGCATACTTAGTACATTGTTTTCATTACATGCTTACATTTTGGTATGACATTTGGTTTGTTTACATGGGACAATACATTCATTAACACCGATCATGCCGTTCGTTAGTAGGTAGTGGTACCATAGGAATTGACAACTCCCGTTCCGGACGTCCCAGGGAAAGGGGATGAAAGGAATGACCGAATTCGTTGATATAAGACAGATAGACCTTTAATTCGTTTAAAGGGTTTATCACCACAGTCGCCAGGCTTGGATGTATGCATATTCACAATACCGCATAGATGTTCATATTAAATATTTGCATGCATTTACACAAAACATAGCTTTGATTTAAACCAAGTTTTACTTCAATACTTTGTTTTTGTGCATATGGTTTAGTTGAGACCTTTCACTTGCCATACATGACATTTTGACATAGACATTTGACAGGGATATTTGACATAGACATTTGATATGGATATTTGACATAGACATTTGACATGGATATTTGACATAGACATTTGACATGAATATTTGACATAGACATTTTGACATGATTTACATCTTGACATGAACATTTTACATTGTTTGGTTTGGTTTGATTAAGTGATTAAGTAACGATGCGTGTGTAATATGATACAAGCATGGTGGATACGCCGCTGGTACTTCCTATATATAAGTGTTTGTATGGTATTACATGTCGTAACGTTATTTGAATCATTTCAGTTTGAGACATAGAACATTTCATACAAATAACATACTTTTCACAAGACATTGATTTATAAACAACTTATCTTATGCAAACACATTTTACTTGGTTATTCATTTAACCTTACATTTATTTATACTTATCATCAGATCTTATCGTTTTTCAAATGATTTAAAAGACAAAGCAAATAACAAGGTTCATGACTAAACATTTTCTCAAACATAAGTCATGAATCTTATTTTCACAAAACCTATGTATCTCACAGGCATTTTTATGCTGACGTACCTATTTTCACATGTGTTTTTCAGGAACTGTTGCATAAGATGATCAAGATACACATAGACAGACTTGGGCTTTAGTGACAATAAAAGATGCAAGACTAGTTAATTATGTTGTATTTATTTGTTTATTAAGACATTGTAACACTTTTAATAAATAAAACGAAACTTCAATTGCCATGGATTTGAAACAATTAATTCTGTTGCAACACTCCCCGATGTTTCCGCCACGTTTTGTATGTTCTACGTGGTCGGGGTGTGACAGAAAAGATGGTATCAGAGCCAATGGTTATAGGGAATTAGGTTATTAGTAATTAGTAATGCTTTGACCTAGTCTATAACCTTCTTAGGACCCTAACGCGAGTTTACTTGCGTTTAGTCATAAAACAATACTGTCGCCTATCCTTAGGCGACAACCGCAACAAAAACATAAATTTCAAAACCGCTTTGAAAACTAATCATCTGTTCTAGGATGATTGATTACTAGGTTTTGAACCCTCTATTGTAAGGTTTTGAACTCTCTATTATATGGTTTTGAACCCCTTTGAGTTTTCAAAACTTCGTCAAGGTTTTGGGTTTTAAATAATGTGAACACGTGCAAACTGGAAGGGTGAATGCCTGTATTCTGGGTTTTCTGTCTAGGCAAGCACTTCGTATACATCTCATCAGACGCGAGACCAGTTGTGCTTACCTGGGAATTCTTGGGATGAGTGTTCACTTATAGGCGAGCATGTCTTCGCGATACATTATTTTTGACCTATTTACTTTGATTTGTCACCATCTCATTTGTTTGCCTTAGGTAACAAACAAATGATCACAATTTTCATTCGTTACCACTCTGTATTGATTATCCAATAACCTTTCACTCGTTTCTTCCTCTGTCTTTCATTTTCTTCTAGAATGTTTATTCCTCTTGGCACTGGTCAAATGCCCGAGCGAACAGCCAAATTTGTCCAGCAAATTGGCGAAGTGATTCAGAGGACTGTGGATTTAGGTATTGCCATGGCTCGTCTTAACAATGATGCCTCTCGTCTCGACAATGAAGCCACTCAAGAGACACCAAAGGAAGCAGTAGTCAGGCTTGCAACAACATCAAGGAAGCGTAAGGCTTCAAGGAAACCCGCAGCGGTTACACCTAATCAAGCTGGACCTAGCCAAGTGGCAAGGCCACCAGCTAGGAAGCCGTACTTAGGAACTGCTCCTAGGTGCAAGCGATGCAACGGTCATCATTCAACCCTCATACCCTGCTGGAAATGTACCTACTGTGGACGGCGGGGACATTTGGTCAACACATGCCGCTTTGCTATCCAGAACAAAGCTGTTGCAAATCCTGCTGCTACCCAACTCCAAGTCAACCCTACTCAAGCTCGTTTCCCGCGTGGTACTTGCTACAACTGTGGCGATACGAGCCATTTCAGGAACAACTGCCCGAAGATAGTCAGTGCAAATCCAACCCTCGGATAAGCATTTGGCTGAACAAAGGATGTTGCTGTCTTATGCCTTTGTTTCTTTTGTTTCGTGTATTGTGAAACAATATGTCTTGTTCATAAATAAAAATCGTTGTTCACAAATTCTGATATACAAGTATAGTTACATGTGTGTATGATTTTCCTATGATACCTGCATTAAGGAACTATGTTCCTTACAAACTACTCTTGTGATTCTCACTTTCAAGTGATCGCTCATAATTTCCTCGAAAGTTCTAAGTACTCGTTTCATTCTAAGAAACGAAGTACAGGAAATAAAGTGAAATTATGAGTAATCGTGCTTTTTACACATCTGTATTTTTGAATCCTTGGTTGGATAACTAAGGATATTTTTCAAATCTCATACCCATTACGTTCTGACTTTTTTCAACATTCACAGTACAAGTATTTCAAAACCATCTTCATGATCTCAAAATATTTCATATAGTTTGAAAACAATTTTTCTAGATGCATTGTCTATGTTATTTCAAAAACATTGGCCATGTTATCAAAAACCAACCTTTCTAATTTCAAAATATTTCATATAGTCTGAAGACAATATTAACACAATACATTTTCTTATCAAGTGCATGATTTCGAAAAGCATCATTCATGTCTTTCAAAAAAAAAAAACCTTATACATAATTTCAAAATTCATCTCGCATGATTTTAAAACATTTTTAAATATATCTATCTAATACACCTACTTTATGATTTCAAAAAGTATTATATATAAGGTTTCAAAAACGTTAAACACAGTTTTCTTAAAAGAACCCCATGCACAGTTTTCAAAAATATTTTCCTCGTACATTGACATAACCTTCAAAATCTGCTTCATATGTCGCCTTGACATATCAAGCATCTCAACTTCATAAGCATTCTTACTTCATGTTTTGACATAAGCACATCCAGTGCAAGATTTCAAAACATCTCCAACTTCTAAAAATTCATATGGGATCTTTTTATCTCCACAATTAGACCCTTGTGGATAATCATCATTCAAATCAGAGTCCTTAATTGGATTCCTTATGTACCTGAATTCGAACATTTCGGTTCCTTATAATCGAAATCGAATTTTTCTTTTAAAGATCTTTCTATCTTTATAGTTAGATTCTTGTTAATGTTTAAAGTACCAAATGAAATCCACGAGATGGATTCCTAGTGTGCTTTAAATACATGTACTCTGTTAGCAGAACAAACTTCTAGTTAAACAATTTTGTGGTTATGTGACTATGTGTTTATTCATCTTATGTTTTCTTTTATGCATTTTTGTGTTTTTGGTATACTCTGGATATTCGTTATCAAAATCCTCGTAGAATCTTTCATATCTTCATATGAGGGATTCGTAGAAGGATATTCAAAGGTACTACCTTAAATCCTTAATGGGCATCTATGTAATAGTTAAGACCCTTGGATTATATAGTACCACTCCAGACCCTTTTTAGTGGTCTAGTCAAAAGATTGATTCGCAATCTGGTTAAAGAATGACATCTAGTGATGTAGCTGGACAGACTCCTTGATAGTCTATTTAAATCATTTATTGATTTAGTCTAAAGGACTCTATGGCGGTCTAAGTCACGCTCATCACAGGATTGTTCAATTGGTTTTACCCTACACATTATAAAATAGACTGTGTGAACTGTGCAAGGAATTCTCTAATTATGGATGCGCACATAATTATGAAATTTAGTGCACAGAAATCCAGTAAGATTTATTATGTGAAGGAACCGATAGTGACAACAATAACAAAATGAGAACGATGTAATGGAGGCATGGTGGACGCACCAATGACGCTTCATATACTTGTATATAAGTGTCCCTCTTACATTGCAAACATAATGTTATTAAGGTTACTAGAAGTTCAAGAACCCTAACCAATGTTGTTTGATCTTTTCAACTTCATGTTTTAAACTCTCACAAGTTTCCTCTAAATAAATTTCGGGACGAAATTTCCTAAAGTAGGGGAGACTGTAACACCTGTGCCTTCACGGCCATCAAACAAATACCGAACTAATGAAATATTATATTTCATACTTGGGATTTGTAAAAATATGTGTATCATTTTGCACATATCAATTCTCGTTCAAATCCAAACTCTAAATTCACTTTCTAGAAGGTTATACGCGCACCGATGCGTAGATATAACCAGTTTAATGAAACAAACACTCCGGAATAGTGGAATAGGCTTAACATACCTTAAATAACCTTTACATAACTTAGAAATAAGTTTTGAAGGCTTTGGTATGGCAAAACCAAGTTAATTCGCTTACAGGGACTAAAGTTGACAAACTGCGAAAGTATGCCAATTTGAACTGTAACAGACATTCCGGAACATGACCATAAGTTAAACATACCATAAATATCCTTCACATAGCTTAGAAATAGGCTTTGAGGTGTTCGGTATGCTAAAATAAACTTTTGTGTCATTCAGGGACTAAAAGTGTCAAAAAGTGCACAAGTTTGCATTTTCGCGCATAACTTACGTTCTGAATACATCTGGACATCCAAAAATTTATGTAAGCATGACTACATTATATTTTAGTGTTCGCCTTAAGAAAAATCCATTCGTCGCGTCATTTGGATCGTTTTTCGCGCTTATGCGCATTCCGTCGTAATTAAGCGAACATCGCGTTCGTACGGCCAAACGAACCAACATCCGACATATTTTTGAGCATGTTTTGAGTTCCCTATACTTTAACTTCATTTTAGAGCCTTGAAATGAGGTTAACGGGGTTCAAACGCATCGAAAAAGGCCTTAAACACGTGCAGGGACCATTTCTGCCAACTTTGAAACATTTCTGAATCAGAGAGGTGCTAGCGTAGCGCGACTGCATAGTGCCTTTGCACTAGCACTACGCGACTGCCTAACCTGACCAGATTAAGTGTATTTGCAATCAGATTTCAGCTGATTAATCCTCACCCACATGTTTCCAATTGTCTAGTCATGTGATAAGGATGGAATTTCAGCCACCATAAGGTTCCGACAAGTGTACGCCTTGGATCGTGGCACGTTTTCCATGAAACGATCTTAACGGTTCTCCGAATACTATAAATACCCCATCACCCCAACCTCATTTCTTACAAGAATTCTGATTTGAGAGCTTTAAGTTGAAACCTTTGTTTCATACCTGAGTTCTTGGATCGGGATTAGCATTCGGGGACCCTTCGTAAGTATTCTTTCGTTCTTTTCCTTATTTTACTGCTTTTCGAGTCAGAAAGTCAAACTTTGTTTGACTTTCAGCGTTGACCAGTAATGGTCAATGCGAAGTTCGTTTGAACTTCGCAACGTGATTGTAATCACGTTGGTTATAGTCCCTTGGGACTATGCCCACTGATTACCACGTTGTCTAGGGTCGTAGGGTAGGCGATCTAATAAATCGCCTATACCTTCGAACCCGACCCAGTTTGGTCGATCATTAGGATCCGACCAAATACATTAGGTGACCCTAGTATAGGGCATAACCTTCCGAGGTTATACCCTATGGTCACATCGTTTAAGTAGTTGTATGATAGGTAGTTTATATGCCTTAGGTAAATTACCAGAATACCCTTTTCATGTATAATTGGTAATTAAGCATATGTAACCTAAACTTTTGTCACGTAACTGATTATGTAACATGTTTAGGCATATAACACTTGTCATAGGGCTAGTTAGGCGGTCCAAACGCGTTTCACGCGCACGACGCGTTAAAGTAGCATAAGCTACCTAAACGGGTCGTAATGGGTCGTATACAATTAGGTTAAGTTTCATTTAGTATGTAGGCTTTGTTAAACCAAAATGACACGAGTCTCTACACTCGTTTGGTTTACAAACCCTAATGCTACCCGATCTTCCGATCTAGGTCCGGTTAATTAACATAGTTACCTATATTAGGTGCCGTTTGATATCCGCGATCTCTAGCATTGTTTGGTTGTTACTCAAGGACTTCTGAGCAATCTCAAGTGAGTACATAGACCCCTCTTTTACTGTTTTCCAAACTGTTTTGGGGTGGAACACATGTGCCTACTTGTTACTTTCATGCTTTCCTGTTTTCACATCATATACCTGCTATGTTCAATAGTACACTTATAGTACATGATCTCATTGTGTTTTATGCTATGTATGTCCATTTAGTTCATACTTAGTACATCGTTTTACATTTACATTTTATGCTATGTATGTCCATTGCGTGCATACTTAGTACATTGTTTTCATTACATGCTTACATTTTGGTATGACATTTGGTTTGTTTACATGGGACAATACATTCATTAACACCGATCATGCCGTTCGTTAGTAGGTAGTGGTACCATAGGAATTGACAACTCCCGTTCCGGACGTCCCAGGGAAAGGGGATGAAAGGAATGACCGAATTCGTTGATATAAGACAGATAGACCTTTAATTCGTTTAAAGGGTTTATCACCACAGTCGCCAGGCTTGGATGTATGCATATTCACAATACCGCATAGATGTTCATATTAAATATTTGCATGCATTTACACAAAACATAGCTTTGATTTAAACCAAGTTTTACTTCAATACTTTGTTTTTGTGCATATGGTTTAGTTGAGACCTTTCACTTGCCATACATGACATTTTGACATAGACATTTGACAGGGATATTTGACATAGACATTTGATATGGATATTTGACATAGACATTTGACATGGATATTTGACATAGACATTTGACATGAATATTTGACATAGACATTTTGACATGATTTACATCTTGACATGAACATTTTACATTGTTTGGTTTGGTTTGATTAAGTGATTAAGTAACGATGCGTGTGTAATATGATACAAGCATGGTGGATACGCGGCTGGTACTTCCTATATATAAGTGTTTGTATGGTATTACATGTCGTAACGTTATTTGAATCATTTCAGTTTGAGACATAGAACATTTCATACAAATAACATACTTTTCACAAGACATTGATTTATAAACAACTTATCTTATGCAAACACATTTTACTTGGTTATTCATTTAACCTTACATTTATTTATACTTATCATCAGATCTTATCGTTTTTCAAATGATTTAAAAGACAAAGCAAATAACAAGGTTCATGACTAAACATTTTCTCAAACATAAGTCATGAATCTTATTTTCACAAAACCTATGTATCTCACAGGCATTTTTATGCTGACGTACCTATTTTCACATGTGTTTTTCAGGAACTGTTGCATAAGATGATCAAGATACACATAGACAGACTTGGGCTTTAGAGACAATAAAAGATGCAAGACTAGTTAATTATGTTGTATTTATTTGTTTATTAAGACATTGTAACACTTTTAATAAATAAAACGAAACTTCAATTGCCATGGATTTGAAACAATTAATTCTGTTGCAACACTCCCCGATGTTTCCGCCACGTTTTGTATGTTCTACGTGGTCGGGGTGTGACATAAACACCCCCCATACTTAGTTACATGTGGGCCCCCACATGTGGATTTTATGTGATTAATTAATAGATATTGTCTCCATCTTTAGTGAACATAAGGACCAATGGATGAAGATGTGTTGAAAGTGACTTTATATTAGCCCCAAGACACAACATAACTCAATTACACATAACACAACACACTTCATCCTCTCCCTCTCCTCCCTTGGCTCGGCCGAGAGCACCACACAACACCACCACCACCACTTTCACCTCTAGTTCATCCATTTTCAAGTGATACCAAGGTGCTAGAAGCAAGATTAAGGAGCTTGGTGGCCTTGAAGCTTGAAGAACCTCTCTTGTTTGCTTTTATCCTCTTGATTTCTACACTTGAATCATCCCTAGCCTTGAGATAGTGGTAAGAACCTTGTACACTCCATTTTACTTCCATTGTTAGTGGTTAAAGTACAATCATAATCAAGAACTTGAAGAACACTAAAGATCATAAGAATGAAACATGAACATAAGCTTGTTTAATGAAGTAATCTTGATGAATATGGGTTGTTATGCTTATTGATCATTGATTGTTTGTAGAAATGATGTTGATCATCATAAGATCTTGCTAGATCATGATTAAAAACATAATCTAGCAAGATGTAAGAATAGAAATTGTTGTAGGATGATGGATCATCCACACATAAAGCATGAACTTGAAAGAAACATAATGTTTTCTTGAAAAATCATGATCAAGTAAGTTGTTAATCATATGGATCTAAGAATTTCATGAAGGATTTCTAAAGAAACCAAGTTAAAAAAATGTAAGTTTCATTTGATCTTGGTTCTCACATAAACAAATCTCATTTTTAGTGGTTAAACAAGTGTATGAACACTTGTGTAACAAGAAGAATGCATAAAGAAATATTTTTAGAAAATATGATTTAAAGTTGTAAACATCTAACTCCTTTAAAAATGAAGTTATTAAAGAAGTAATCACATTTTAAAGGGTAACAAGACTTACTAAGAATACTAGTAAGTTACTACAAATTTTTACAAATATTCAAGTTCATGAAGTAGTAGAATATACATGATTTTGGCAAGATTGGTAAGTAAAGGTTGTTTGTTAATTATTGTAAATTGATTGTGTTGATTTTTACAAAAGAAAATGATATGCTTGAAAGCATGGAAACCTCCATTTTTAGGGGAAACTATGGCAAAATTTTCTAAAAATACAAACACTTAGAAAAACATTTTTAAACAAATACTTACGAGTGTATTTTGAACCATAAATTGTTACATAAACTTTGCCATAAATTTTGGTTACAAAATACAAATATTGGAGGTTGATTTTTATAAATAAAAGTGACTAAATATGTATTTAGAAAATATATATTAAGAAGACACATATGAGTGATTATTTGTATACTTTGTGTATTAGTTATATTATTTTAGAACTTGAAACAATATAACTCACAAAAAAACCAAAAATTACCATACAAAATATTACCAAAATTCCAAGGAATAAATATACAAGAATACCCAAAATACCGGTAAGACCGAACAAAATATTTCAGAAATAATATTCATGTGTATATTTTGGTAATTCATATTTTGGACACTAAGAGAATGAAAATATGATTTTTACAATCACTACAAGAGTATATCATATTTTTGACAAGGAAAAATATATTATTTTTGGCAAGTATGAAATATATATTTTCTTGAAATTTTTAGAAGATATATTATTTTTAAGAAATATATATATATATATATATTTTCTTACACAAACAACAAATACAATATTTTTGGGGGAAAAATATATTTTCTCAAATAAATATGAAACATATCATTTTTGGAAGAAAAAAATGAGTTTAAATATATTTTCTAAATTAAGACTTGAAAATATATTATTTTTGAAACTTATGAGAAGATGCAAATATTTTTGCCAAAAGAAAAATTATAAATAATTTTTCTAAGTAATATTCCTTAAAATATATATTTTGGAGATATATATATTGGATCTTTACTAAAGATGATATTCCGGAATAATTAATATGAAATTTAGTATAAGGATACTTAATGAATACAATAAGCATACGTATTCTCGTACGTATGAATACACACCGGAATACGGCCTCAAAACATGGCAAAAATACACATGTATAAGATACCCCCCCATCCTTGGGAAGGCAATACAAGTATAAATACTTGGGAAGTATTATTACAATAATATTGTTTAACAGTTATTCCAAAATTTAATAAATATACCTTGAGTTAAAATATTAATTATTTTGACAAATAATTATATAACTTGGAATAATATCGAAGACACAAAAGAAATGTAACTAAGAAACATTAATACTAAGTCAAGGCACGGCCCGTTCGTCTAATAGACATTAGTACGTTGTAGGTAGTCGTGTTCGCCGAAGGAGCTTGAGTTACGATTGTTGAAGACGCAAAACTGTGAGTTCATGTCCCCCTTTTCTCCAAACTGTTTTTGTTTTATAACTTCGGGGGTGAAGTACATGTTACAAAAGGATTACATATAATTACAATTGGTATGGTTAGCTTTGGAAAGTACAGTAGATCATGTGAATGGGTAGGCGCACTCTTAAGACCATTAATCCTCGTGTTAGGACCGCGGGGCATGAGTGATAGATCTATTTAGGTGTAGCGAGCCCACACCCATGTGGACCGGGGTTTGGCCCATGAGGTGACTATGTCTTACAGCCGGAAGGCTGGTACAAAATCTGCTAGGTTTGAGCCTTCCTACGCCGTTGCACGCATGTTAATGGCCTTGCAAACCATTAATCGATCTGTTTCCTTGTTTTGCTTTCATACCGGGATTTATGAACATACATACATACAATGATTACAAGGTTTTATTCATACACACAAACAAACACATGAACTCGCTCAACTTTTGTTGATGTTTTCAAAATACATGTATTTCAGGGAATTAAGAATGTGGATCTAGCGGGCGTTCGGAGGTTACAAGTGTTGATAAGGATAAGAGATGTCATCCATGGTCTTGAGGTTTGGTTTGGGTGTCCTATCCTGGACAAGACACCACTTCTAAATCTTGGTTTTATTTAGAGTCTTTTGTTGAGTCCTTGTGAACTCATAAACAATTCGTATGGTTTGTAAAACTTGAATTTGAAGTCTATGTTTAAACAATGATGTTTGCGATGTTTTCAAACTTATTTAATGGATGACGATCTATGGATTTATCATATAGTTGCTGTTATGATTGAATGCAATGGTATTAAGAAAGTCACATCATAATCACACTTCCGCAAAAGTCAGGGTGTGACAATACCCGTGATCCAGCAGTGATTGAAGGATACATTGACGCGAACTGGATATCGGATATAAAAGATCATAGATCTACAAGTGGATATGTGTTTACACTTGCGGGAGCAGCTATAGCTTGGAAGTCTTCCAACCAAACTGTTATAGCTAGATCCACGATGGAATCCGAATTCATCGCTTTAGATAAAAGCGGGGAAGAGGCGGAGTGGCTATGTCAATTTGTGGAAGATATTCCAAGATGGCCAAAGCCGTTGACGGCGATTTGCATACATTGTGACAATCAATCAGCGCTTGTTAGAGCACAAAGCGCGATGTACAATGGCAGATCAAGGCACATTCGACGTAGACACAACACGGTACGACAACTTATCTCAACGGGTGTTATCTCAGTTGACTGTGTTAGGTCAAAAGAGAACGTTGCTGACCCGTTAACAAAAGGCTTAAGCAAATATAAGGTGTATAAGTCGTCAAGAGGAATGGGACTAAAGCCCATAGAAGAAGGGAATATGAGGGAAACCTAACCTAGTTGACTCGAGATCCCAAGATCTAGGTTCAATAGGCAAACTTAATCATAAACCCAAAGGGAGTCACTATGGGGGGTGCCCCAAAATTAATAAAGGGAGTTGTACACTTCCTAGTCCATTCCAACCAGTGACATAAAGGAAAGGTTAAGCATGTTGAGGTTAAGGATTTTGAGGAAATCCAAAATTAACTGTCGCAACCCCCGATCCCTTATTCCCGGGAACGGGCGGACACGATCTCAGTTGTGGTGGTATCAGGTTATTTAATCTTACAGCGGAATTTTCATCAGGACCGTAGTTAGGAAATGTTTATCAGAGTAAAACCACCATATTTTGTATTAATAATCACATGGATAAAATCCAAGTTTCTTATTACAATACATTTATAGGGATAAACCCTATTTTATTGAATTTAAAACATCGTTTATTAGGTAACTTTTATAGCCACATTATCCCCAAGCCTTTAGTGCTCTCCAGCTGGCTTTCTATTAATTGGCTGTCACATTGGGTTACCTGAAATGCGTTTTAAAAACATTTGTCAGTCGGAAATACTGGTGAGTGAATCCCAGTTTAAATCAAGAAACATTTTATTGATTAAAACAGTATTGAGGACGATTACAATGTTTATGTCTACACAATTACTCCATTTGGTACTATCAATCCACTGACTTGTGGGTCATATTACACATTGGCTAACTCATTATCCAATGGTAACGTACTGTCAACCTTGACTTACTACTCACAGTGTAGTAAATTTTGTATACAAAACCCCAACATACCGGCAGTAATTGAAGAACTACAAAGACTCAATCACCGCTTAATCACATTGTAAAACATTTAAGGTTTTGTAAAATATTACAAAAAGGTTAACAAAAAGAGGATAAACTCACAAAAAGGTTTACACAAAAAGAAGGATTACTCACATTGCTATCTTAGGCTTCTTGTAAGGGTTTCCTGGGTATAATCTATAATTTATACAAATGTACATTGGTTAGTATCATAACCCTTTGAAATTATTAATGATACCCTCCCCGAGACGGCATTCCAACAACTACGTCGGGCAGAACCACGACAGTTGTTACGGAACCCTAAATCAATCGGGCAGCATAACTATTATGAAACTGGGGTTATAATACTTACAACGGAGCAGAACCTCGCTAATTAGGGGTATAATACCCGTGTATTATAACTTTTCTACAGAAATTGTGATTTGAGATTGAAATGTGAGCGACGAAAAACGTAAACTGATGAGTTCTATATATAGTGCTGATATCTGACTTCCAGGCGGCCCGCGTAAGGTAAGGCTAAGCCTTACGTGGCCCACGTCAAACCGAGGGTCAACGCATAGCTTGTCCGGATCACCACTAGGCTTGACACGATGACGACACATGTCAGATCAGGATGCATCCGCGTTTCACGATCTCTAGCGGCCCGCGTAAGTGTAAGCTTATGCTTACGCGGCCCGTATCAACTTTAAGAAGTCAACGAAGTCCGGTCTCAGTCCTTATACCGCCCACGTGAGATGTTGGGGTAGGTCTACGCGGCCCGCCTCAACTCTATATTTCATGTTTTTACTTAATTTTATAAATTATAACATAACTCGGGCTCGGTTTTCACATAAGGGATGTAATATGAGACATATTGGAATATTTTAAGATATAATAGGGTATACAAAATATAATGAGGGTGTTGGTTTTACCGAGGGTTGTTACATTAACCATGATGTTTTTAGTGATTCAGAGGAATCACCTAAGTTAGAGAGAAGTGGGGTCGCTTCGAATGGATTTGTGGGGAGCCGCAAATCCTAGAGCTCTCGCAGAACCAGGAAAGTGTTCCATGACCATAAACGGACACAACCATGAGGTCTTGACTGAACTAGGGAGAGTATTATGTGAATGTATATTGTCGCCTACATAAATGGGGGATTGTTTAAAGACACCATGTCTACAAGACCCTAGGAGGCTAAGTATGCTTCACAAAAGGAGGTGTGAAGGTTACACCTACCTATCTTACAATACTCAACTGTTGAACGTGTATCGTTGAAACTTGATAGATCGATTTCTATTCATGTGGGGGATTCTTGGAAATTTGTGAAAATAGCATTTTTCACAAATATAGGAAAATGATTTTTTCCTATTTTGGACTAGAAATAAATATAAGAAAATGAGCGGGTTTTATATATTTATTTGTGGGTTTGTGTTCTATGTTGGAAGAGCTTCACAACGAACTAAACCACATCCAAAACGAAGCTAAGATGAATGCTGAAAAAAGTGGGAAAGTGGCACCTTGTCCCACATAGGAGGAAAGATGAAACTTAAAGGGGTATTTAAGTGGGAACTCTCCATCCTTATTGTTTCATGGAAGCACACACTAAGTGTACTCGCGAAGGGTGCGAAGCACCCTAACTCGCACTCGCGCACGCGCGCGCGTGTGGCGTTGCGTGGGCGATGAGGCGCAATGTGGCCCTTTGATGGCGCACTTTGCACTTCGCACGCTCGCATCACCGCGAGCTGCTTGAGAGCCGCCTTTGTATTTTTGACCACGTGCGCGTGGTGGAGCAAAAGGGCTGCAAGGATCAAGTGGTTTGTGACGTCGAATGCAGGCGCATGACCCAGGCGGGTCCACGCGCAGTGGCGCATGACGTGTCAGTCATGGGTGTACGCGCGCGAGTACACGTGGCATGGTGGCGCGCACTCGCGCATGAAGCATGGACACTGAAGTGACGTGCGCGGCGCACCAAAGTGAGCCAATACGGCGTGGCTGTGTTGCGTGCTCGTATAGGCTCACAAGTGACGTGGCGCACGCGCGCAGGTGCGCATGGAGTTGAGCTAGTGTGGCACACGCGCGCATGGAAGTGAGCAAAAATGGCGCACGTGTGCATGAGCATGCAGACTTGCGCGTGCACCAGTGTTTCTTGCGCGCGCAGAAGCTTCGAGCAGTTAATGCCAGTGATGTTACACTTCAGCATTCGAAACAGACGAACTCAATGGCTTTGACTGCGAATTAAATGACGAATTAAAGTGCATTGAAGACGTTTAATGCAATTTAATTCTCCCATTTAATTCGTTTTTCAGTTTCTACTTCGAATCTGCAGTATAAATAGGAGGTTCCTACTGCAGAATGAATACCACCGAAAATTACCAGCTCTTACATTCTCCATTGCAACTCTTTCAAGCTTCAAGGTATACCTTCGAGTTGGAGTCAAGACCGACAGTGCAACTGCTTAGGCTGTTGTATCCTGGAAACAAACGTGTTCGCCTGGGAGACACGAAATTTGTTTTAAGGGACCCGTATCTAACACGATCCTCAGTGTTGGTGCACTAAATGTCTGCTGATTACGTCATAATCAAGTCTTATGTCTAGATAGATTGTATGAGTGTGAAATAGTAATAGAATTAGGGTTTAGTTTTGATTTAGGAAGTGTTTATAAGGGTTCCGTTTGAAACAATCGTATGAAATGAGGGTTCCGTTTGAACCAGGCCGTTTGAGATAAGGGTTCCGTTTGAACCAGGTTGTGTTAAGTTCAAACGGAAGGGTATATGTCTATAAATAGGAGTGTGTTAGTCTCATTTCAAACGGAACGGGTAGAACGATTGTGTGTGTGAGCGAAGGTGCTGCCAAATTTTTGTTAGAAAACATTGTAAAAGCTCACGGTTGATAATAGAAAGAAAGATTAAAGAATACAAGTTGTTTTGGACGTTGTTTACTTTGATTCCGCCTTAGTAATCGATGTTGAACTACCTTAACTGACTTTCAGGGTCACGTACACGATCCAACAAGTGGTATCAGAGCTCAGGACGAGGAGTTCATACCAAATACAGCTTGAAATCATCGGATTATCTCACTTCTACCTTTCTTTTCTGATTTAAACTAGTTGTCGCGGTTAAAATGGCTTGAAACGTTCACATTGCAAACGAAATTTACTATTAACTAATCCTTGAAATTTTGAAACCAAAATTCGACCTAAAACTGATCGAAATCATTCATACCGTTTGAAAATGTTCGCGAATTGCTGACGTCATACCGTTTGAAATTGATCATATCGTTTGAAATTGACACATACCGTTTGAAATTGAACATATCGTTTGAAAACAAACTGATCGTTTGAAGTAATCGTTTGAAAATGGATTCTGTCGTTTGAAATTGTCGTTTGAGTTTGAACCATATCGTTTGAAGGTGATCGTTTGAAAACATCTGTCGTTTGAAACTATTGATATTTCAAACGGAACAGCCCATTCCGTTTGAAAACATTTGTCGTTTGAAACTATTGGTATTTCAAACGGAACATCCCATTCCGTTTGAAAACAACCAGTTCGTTTGAACCATTGTTTGAACTATTCCGTTTGAACAAGTTCCTTTTGAATCTGATATTTTCCAAAACCAAAATTTTTCTAAGTGTTGTCTGATTTTACAGGTACATTCACGATGGATGATATTTTCTTAAACCCGTTTAGCGACATGTACGCGTTCGCTGGAGATTCCGGAAACGATAATACTTCGTCAAGCAATGTGAATGATAACATGCCAAAAGAGAAGAAAAAGGAAGCTTGGGAGTCGGAAAGTGCCTTCGGAACGTTTAATAAACCTCCAAAGCTTATGGCTATTGAGGAGTATAGTCGGTGGTCCAGAAAATTTGAAGACCGGTTGATGGCATTCGCATTTCCTAGCTGGAAGAGTTTGAAAAACGGTTATGAACATGGAAAGAAATATGGTGAAACTTTAAGAGCAGCCGAGGAGATTGAATCATTTGTAGCTGAACAAAAGTGTGTGGCATTGTTATTTCAGTCAGTCCGGGAAGACATTATTGCCTTGATTGACTATTCAAATGCAAAAGATCTTTGGGAAAAGCTTGAAAAGAAATGTATCGGTAGTCAAGAAATTAATAAAAACAAAAAGAAACTTCTTAGAAAAGAATTTGATCTGTTTGGATGTTTAAAGAACGAGTCAGTGTGTAAAATGATAGAAAGGTTCGGTCATCTGAAGCTGGAATTAGTAAGACATGATATCGACATTCCTGAAGAAGATCTTATCGACAAATTGTTCGATTCGTTGCCTGACGAGATGGATTGGAGATATTATGCGCTGATGCTGAAGAATATCATCAAAGAACCAGAAAAGCTGACATTAGATTTGCTGATTGAAAAACTCGAAAGTCATGAGTTGGAGTTAAAGAAGACGTACAAAGTTAATCATTCATCTTATCAACAGAATCTGGATCTATACTATCCAAAAAGCATGATGCCAAAAGCAACTTCACCAAAAACTGCGTTTTCTGTGGAAAATGTGTCGACAGCTGGCAAAGAAAATCAAAGTGGTCAAAGCAGTGGAAGTCATAGTGGTTATCACAGTGGATCTTCATCTTCTGGAAGCCATTCTGATGCAAAGAATCGTTTTCAATGCAACATCGCAATAGACTTGAAGAATGCTCAGAATTTTGATGAAGAGTCGGCCAAGCAGCAGATGATTTTCTTAGCATCGGTGTTGGAATCGTATGAAGGGTTGGTAGCTGGGAAGATTGGAAACACAAATCTGACGAAAGAAGATTACGATCAGATTGATCCGGAGGAAATGGAACTGATCGATATTCGTTGGGCTATGGCAAGTGCTGTTCGTCGTGCACAAAGATTCATGGAAATTATAGGCAGAAAAACAATTGGTGGTGCTTCTACTAAGCTGGGGTTCGATAAATCCAAAGTGACATGCTTCAAGTGTAAGCAGAAGGGTCACTTCAAAAGAGAATGTCGAAACGCTTATGCTGATGAGTCGGAGAATCCTTTCAGAGATGATTACTACAAGAAGGCAATCTATCATCAGAATAAATCCGAACCGCCTAGATTGAAGCAGGTTGAAGACAACAGAGAGAAATCTAGAGCTCTTTCGGTGATTTACGATGATGAGGGTTATGACTGGAGTCAAGAGGTTCTACCAGAAGAAGATGCGGTTGGTTACGCATTCATGGCGAAAAATGACGATCCTATTCCATGGAAAGACGATCGAACTGAAGAGCAAAAGTATAGATACAGAAAAATGATAGCTGAAAACAAAATCATTAGAATATCTCGTATCTTTCTGGAAGCAAGAAGAGCCAATAGATGGGATCCAGATAGAGAGTGCTATCTTGATGAGTATGGAAATATTGCAATTGATGATAGTACACTTGATATTGAAGCTATAATCCAGCAATACAAAGAATATGATGAGTACTGGCAACATAAATGGTGGGGAACTCCAACCGAGAAAATGAAAGAGGAAGCGAAGAAAGAAAAAGAAGAAAAAGAGAAGAAGGAGAAAGAAGAGATCGAGAAAGCAAAGAAGATTGATACTGGAGGTATTGACACAACTCAGGAGTTGACTGCTGAAAATCTTGGAAGAATGGCTGACAAAGTGCTAGCTGCTAAGGCACTTGAGGTAGACTCTAACTCCGTGTCTGAGTCAAAAAGCCAGGTCAGTTCAGATGTGTCAACAAATGTGTCAGGTAAGAAAATCGATGGAAATGCTGATTGCAAAAATTGCAACAAAGAGTGCAAATTTTGTAGCACAGTCATGTATCTCAACGGGAAGAAAGTTGATGATCTGACAGCTAAGGTCAGAAGCGTTGAGAATCAGATTCTTGATCGTGACAAAACAGTTAAAGCTTCAACTGAACGGATAAGAGAATTAACTAAACAAATTGAAAATGATAAAATTGATCATGACAAAATTAAACAAGAAAATGAAAAGTTGATTCTTGAAAACCGTCAGATTTCTGAAAAAATTTGAAAAACTCAAAAGCACAATGAAAGATTGTGATGATCGAAACGGTAAAACTTTTAAAGAGAATGAACATTTAAAAGCAGTGCTTAGAGTCAAAGAAGAATCAATCAACCAACAACTGGATGAAATCGCTAAATTGAAACTTAAAGTTCAAGAGGCTGTAATCGAAAACGAGCGAATCCAGTTGAAGCTTAACAGTTACAGCTCCGCAAGCTTTGTTTTGCAACATATCATTCCCAAACCCATCGGGAAAGACAAAGCGGGCGAAGATGTGTATTGTGATGGAACTGGGGTGGGGTTTCATCAAGTTCCACCACCTGTTCTTGATAATTACACTAAGAAGCAATCTGGGTTGGTTGAAATTGAGGAAGAAAAAGAAGTTAAACTTCCGGAAAATATTGATGTTACTTTTACGTCATCTAATGATAGTGTTCAGACAGAGATTGTTAAGAGTACAGCTGAAAGTGTTTTGATGTCTGATTCAACTGAAGATGATGGGTGTTTCTTGGACAAATACATTCAGAAATCAAAATCCAAAAACAACTTAAGTGATGAACCGGGTCTTGTGATGTACAAGATGGCTGGATCTGATAAGTTGTATTCGGATTCTGAATTTCCCATTGAGAATGTTAATGTGAAAAAGTTGACAAATGTTTTCAAGTTAGTTGATGTTGAATTGTCAGAAGTGAACAGTTTGTGTCAAACAAAAAGGCAAATGAATTTTGAGAAAGATAAAGCTTATTACAAAAAGCCTGTTGTTCCACCACGTTTTTATAATAAAAATCGAAACAATTGGTCGGGTGGTTATCGAGGTGGTAATAGTTATCAGAAGAAGAGTTTTCAAAACAAAAGGTTTGCTGAAAAGAAAGTGTTTGTGAATGGTTCAAGTTCACTTGCTGATGAAGAGAATGAAATTTTTTCAAAATCAAATAAAGAGTTCTTTGAGAAGAAGGTTTCACAACCTCAGTCTGAAGGCACAAGTCGAGTTGCTGATACTCGTACATGTTTTAGATGTAACAAAGTTGGTCACATTGTAAGAAATTGTACCAACTCCAAGCCTAAGACTGAAGTTGTTGACAGATGGTTCCAAAAGAAGAAAGTTGACATGAAGGGTAAAGCACCAATCGTTGTTGAGAAAAAGAGTGTGAAAAATGACAAGATCAAAGTGAAAAATGAACCTGTAAAGAAAGTGGTAACTAAAAACGACAAGTTTAATAAACAGGTTGCATTATCTCAACAAGTTTGGAAACCAAAAACTGAAATGAAAATTTCAACTTCTGAAGTGAAAAAGGCTGAAGAATCAATTTCGGTTGATTATGATGCAAATTTTCCACCTTTGAAGGCTGAAAATTTCAAAATTCAAATTGCGAGAGTCAAGGTTACACCTAAGGCTGATGAGGCCTGGGTGGACACTATGTTCGAATAAGCAGTTTGAATTGCCGGAGCTTCCTGGATCGCGAAGCATGAATCGGCATCTTTCTTAAAAGTTGGTTAATTTGAAGTTTGTTATGTGCAGGATCTTCCAAGAGCCATTTCAAGATGGATCATGGATAGTGGCGCATCTCGACATATGACAGGAAAAACTGCATTACTGTATGATGTGAAGAATATCAATGGTGGTTATGTGGGATTTGCAAGTCATGAAGGTGGTAGAATTGTTGGTGAAGGAACGTTATCCAATGGGATTGTGACGTTTGAGAGAGTTAACTACATCACTGAGCTGGAAAACAATCTGCTTAGTATCTCGCAGATTTGTGACAATCAGTATACTACTCATTTCACTGATAAAGAATGTTTAATTTTGAAACCTGGATTTGTTGTTCCTGAAGAATGGATTATCATGCGGGCACCTAGAGTGAATGATTTATATGTGTTAGACATGAGCGTAGCTACTACAACAACTGGTCAAGCACATTGTTTTGTGTCTAGAGCAACTGAGAAAGAATCGAGATTGTGGCACCGAAAGATGGGGCATATTCACCTAAGGAAGATGAATCACTTGGTGCACAATGATTTGGTATTGGGAGTTAATATCAAAGGTTTTCATCTGGAAGGGGAGTGCATTAGTTGCATCAAAGGCAAGCAGAAGAAAAAGTCACACCTTACAAAGCAAGTCAATTCAGTTTCAAGACCGCTGGAAAGACTTCACATGGATTTGTTTGGTCCTGTGAATGTCAAAAGTATTACAGGAGATTACTATTGTTTGGTCGTTACTGATGATTATTCCAGATTTTCGTGGGTTTCTTTCTTGAAGACGAAAGATGAAACATTTGACAGTTTGATGGGGCTGTTCAGGAAGATTGAGAATTTGTACCAAAGGTGTATCAAGAGAATTCGAAGTGACAATGGTACTGAATTCAAGAACAGTAAGATGGAAGAATTTTGTGATGAAAGAGGTATTTTGCATGAGTTTAGTGCTCCGTACACTCCGCAGCAGAATGGAGTCGCAGAACGCAAAAATCGGACACTAATCGAGACGGCTAGAACTATGCTCGCAGATTCAAAGTTACCGATAAATTTTTGGGCTGAAGCTGTTTCCTCCGCATGTTATACGCTCAACAGGGTTCTCACTGTCAAGAAGTTCAACAAAACATGCTTTGAGCTAATCAATAACCGTAAACCGAATTTGAAGTATCTAGAACCGTTCGGGTCACCTTGTACGGTTATAGAGCCTCATGGAAAGTTTGGTCCGAAGAGCATTGAGGGAATAATTGTTGGTTATTCAAATCCGTTGAGACGTGTCTTCGTTCCAAGTGAGAAGCGGATTATTGAAGCTGCAAATGTTGAATGTCAAGGTTATACTATGCCGCCGCAGAATCCTGGTGATTCATGGCGTTATCATTATGACAAACTTTGGGATTCGTTTGACATGAGAGAAGAATCAGAGGATGATGAAGATTTCTTTGATGAGTTGGATATTTTGCGTGAATATGAGTCACAGTTAAGATTCCCAGCTGAGTATTCGAGGAGACCACGGGAAACTTCAAATGATGATGAAGCAGGTCCAAGTAATGCTGGTGAACATGATGATGTCCAACAGAATGAAGTTGCTCAGGATAATCAGTTGGCTCAGAATGATAATCTAGAAGCTGAAAACATGCCAGTATTTGATCATGGTGATTCATATTCAAATTCTGAGGGGGTGCAAATTCAGATTTCAAGTCAAACAAACCAAGTTGGTGAACAAGATGCAGAACAGAATGTTACTAATCTGGAGGGAAATGTAGATGTTCCAAGTGAAGTGATGCCGCGAACTTTTTCATCTCATCCAGAGGAGTTGATCATAGGAGAATTGCAGAAAGGCGTTCGCACTCGAAATCAGATTGATAAAGGGCTTACATGTTTTTATACAAAAGTTGCTCCTTTGCAAACTGAATTCTCATTGAGTTATTTTATCTCGCAGGTTGAGCCAAGAACTTACAAAGAGGCGCTTACTGAAGACTCTTGGGTCAATGCAATGCAGGAGGAACTTAGTCAATTCGAGAAATTGGGAGTGTGGAAGTTAGTTGATTTGCCGGATGGTCATAGGAAAATTAACACCAAGTGGGTGTTCAAGTGTAAGAGGGACGATAGAGGAGTTGTTGTAAGGAAGAAAGCTCGACTCGTTGTTCAGGGATTTAGTCAACAGGAGGGAATTGATTTTACTGAAGTCTATGCTCCTGTAGCTCGACTAGAGGCAATCAGAATTTTCCTAGCATTTGCATCTTGGAAGAACTTCAAAGTTTATCAGTTGGATGTTAAATCGGCATTTCTTTATGGGAAGGTTAAAGAGGAGGTTTATGTCGGTCAGCCACCGGGCTTCACCGATCCAATCCACAAAAACAAGGTCTACTTATTGGACAAAGCGCTGTATGGTTTACACCAGGCCCCGAGAGCCTGGTACGAGACTTTCTCTCAACACCTATTAGCCAACAAGTTCATTCGTGGAAAAGTGGATGCCACTCTCTTCACTAAAGAAGTCGATGGTCATCTTCTGATAGTTCAGATTTATGTGGACGATATAATCTTTGGGTCGACAAATGAAAATCTATGCAAAGATTTTGAATCAGTGATAAAGCAAAAGTTTGAAATGTCATCAATGGGGGAGATGAAATTCTTTCTGGGACTACAAGTTGAACAACTTCCTGAGGGAATTTTCATTCATCAGTCAAAGTATGTTCATGATATTCTAGAGAAATTTGGGATGTCAAGTTCTACTCCAGCTGCTACCCCACTTGCAACAAATCATGGGATTCACCCAGATCTCACTGGAGACAGGGCTGATGAAACGTTTTACCGATCCATGATAGGTTCATTAATGTACCTAACTGCTTCACGTCCTGATATTATGTACCCAACGTGCCTCGCAGCAAGATTTCAGTCTAACCCGAGATCTTCGCATATGATCATGGTGAAGAGGATATTGCGCTACCTGAAAGGAACTCCTTCATTGGGGTTGTGGTATCCTAGGAAAGGCGACTTTACGCTCGAAGGGTATTCCGATTCGGATTTCGGATGCTGCAAAGTTAATTCAAAATCAACAACTGCAGGATGCCAGTTCTTTGGTCCTAGATTGGTTACCTGGCAGTGTAAGAAACAAACGTCTGTGGCGTTATCTACTTGTGAAGCGGAGTATGTTTCTGCTAGCAGTTGCTGCTCTCAGATCTTGTGGATACAGCAATAGATGCGCGACTACGGTTTGCAGTTTCTTAACACACCTCTTTTTGTTGATAATGAGGCCGCTATAAATATAACTAAAAATCCAGTACATCACGCTAAAACTAAACACATAGAAATTCGTCATCACTTTATTCGTGATTGTTTTGAGAAAAAGTTGATACGAATTGAGAAAATCCACACTGACGAACAGAAAGCTGATTTACATACCAAAGCTTTTGATAAAAATCGGTTTAAATATTTGTTAAAACTGAATGGTATGAAGCTTCTGTCGGTGTCGGATGGCATAATTGGCGTTGATGAGAGTACTGTTGCGGATGAAGACGAGAAACAATCTGCAATGGTTTGTCGAATTTTTACTTATTTTGGTATTTAGGGGGAGTAGATGTTTGTACATAGTTTATTTTTAGAAAATACAAAAACAGTAAAAAATGCAAAAATACAAAAACATGATAAAGTCTGAAAAAGAGCTTGTGTATATAGGGAAAATGATAGTACATCAGCTAGACGATTACAGTATGCTAAAGATTTGTAAAGTATAAAAGAGTTAAACAATCTTACTGATGATGTGTCGATAGCTTTTCGCACATTTAGTTGATTTATTTGGGATATAAACCTAAATTCAAACTTGTGAATTCGTGGGGAACACTACTTGGATATATAGGTAACCCTTGAAATCTCGTTTGAAAGGTCTCTTAATCTGATATACTAGGTCTTTATACTCAATGATGTCTGGGGTGTTATTCCGGGACTTCTGCTGAACGGTAGTTCTGACCTAGTCCTTGGCTAATACTTGCTAAAATGCTTGAAACACAACATTAAACCCTCAGCATGCTGAAACAATAAAATTGATAAATGCTGCTGTTGTAAGCAAAAAGATCCTCTAAAGGGGACACACCGAAAAGTCGAAGCTGATATCTCTCTGCGTATACGGAAGTATCGACCTGAGATCCCTCGGCCCTCGCATACCTAATTTATACAGATATCATTGTAGTATTCTCACCTGTAAGACTGATTATTGAGATTCTGGATACGGGAGTATATTCAAGAGGTGGGACACATGAATGAGCTAAGTTCTTAATTCATCTAAATCGTATCCTGAGTAAATTGAAATTTGTGTGAGAATTTAAGATGGATCAGTATATCGACAATCGAGGTGAATTGTTTAAATCTGAGTATGTAATGTAGCTTAACGGTACTTGTGATTTGTCTGAAAAGCTGATATGATTCCCTAACACGCTCGCCAAAAATATGTTTGTAAACAGTTTACTTTGTTTACTTTCTGCAATTTAAGTTTTCTGTATTTCATTTCTTAGTTTAGTACACTTTGATAAAATCCAAAAAGATTTTATTTCTGCTTTATTTTTCTGACAAACCATAGTGGAGAGTTGATTGTTGGATTCTCAGATGTTTGAAGCAGATGCAGGAGATTCTGGACTGAAAAATGAGGAGAGCTTACTTTGAAGAAGTTTGAATTGTTTGAAAAATAAAAAACAAGTTCATTAACTTGATATTTGTTATTTTCAGAAAATGTTTGAAATTGTTGTTTTAAAATCAGTATTGTTTCGTCAAAAGATCAACCAAGGTCATTAATTTGGACTTGGTAGATTAATCAAGTAATCAGGGTCATTAACTTGGACCTGAATACTTGAGTGGATTTCTAAAACTGATTGATTTTGTGTTTTTGTGGTTGAAAAGATAGAATTGTAATGTTTGTTGGTTGAGTAACAGGTTTGGACTTCATTATTCCCAATGGAGGCAAATTGTCAAAGCTTGAACCAGATTTCTCAGATAATAGCATATCGAGAGGAGGAGTCTGTGAAAGGGGGAGTCTGGATCATCAGTCAAAGGGAAGATTGAAGTTTAAAGTTCGATGTTTGAAGATTGTTAAAGACAAAGACTTGAAGCCAAAGACTTCATCAACATCCAAGGGGGAGTCTGTTGGTGCACTAAATGTCTGCTGATTACGTCATAATCAAGTCTTATGTCTAGATAGATTGTATGAGTGTGAAGTAGTAATAGAATTAGGGTTTAGTTTTGATTTAGGAAGTGTTTATAAGGGTTCCGTTTGAAACAATCGTATGAAATGAGGGTTCCGTTTGAACCAGGCCGTTTGAGATAAGGGTTCCGTTTGAACCAGGTTGTGTTAAGTTCAAACGGAAGGGTCTATGTCTATAAATAGGAGTGTGTTAGTCTCATTTCAAACGGAACGGGTAGAACGATTGTGTGTGTGAGCGAAGGTGCTGCCAAATTTTTGTTAGAAAACATTGTAAAAGCTCACGGTTGATAATAGAAAGAAAGATTAAAGAATACAAGTTGTTTTGGACGTTGTTTACTTTGATTCCGCCTTAGTAATCGATGTTGAACTACCTTAACTGACTTTCAGGGTCACGTACACGATCCAACACTCAGCCAAGAACACCAGTTCTGTTTGAATTTTCTGTTCTTGTTTTCTTCTTATTTCAGTTGTAACTGTAATTTATTTCAGCTTTCCTGTTTCCAGTTGTAATTCAAGTTAATAATAAAAGTTTTTATTTATTTTGCATGAACGGATTCCTACATTATGAACTTATGGAGCGATTTATATGTGATAGGAACCATGAGTAACAATGTAATGAACTTATGGAATGTTTAGTATCTCTAGATGATGTTTTGGATAGATTTCAAAAAATGAAAACCTGTAGGGCACAATTTAAATACGTTTGTAAGACGTTTGACGTTTTTTAATGATTATATAAATTTTAGTTTGATGTTCTTTTGTCTTACATGACCTGAACCGATCCTACCCGCTGTAAACCGATTTTTTATATAGCAAGAGGCCTAAAATCTTTAGAAATATTTCGCACCCAACAAAAAATTCTTGGATCCGGCCAGTGTACGCAACAGAGAAGCCAAAACATTCCTTGGACGTGAGTTAATTGGCACCTATTTAAATAGGCTATTTGCAAGTGGTCCATAAAGTTAATATCCCAATGTAAAGGCAACTTGGAGACCAAGAGGCTCCTGTGAGACACCAATCAATGTGGCAAGTGATATAGAAATCTACGATCTCCGGATTTTTTTTCTTATTTGTTCGATTTTAATTTTTTTCTAGTAAATATGGTATAATGAAGAATCATGGATAATAAATTCTTACAATTTATCCATCTTCATCAAAACTATTTATACACATCTTAAAATATAAGATAAAAGATTTGTGTTTTGAGTTTCACAATTTACTTCTTAAAATACAAGATAAGGAATTTGTGTTTTGAGTTTCATAATTGTTGCTACAACAAACATAAGACCAAGGATAGTGACTGGATTGGTTAGGCAAAAGGGTTCAAGGGTTTTGATTTGCCTAACGCAGGTCATGGGGTCCCCCACGTATGCAATATGTAAGGTTGGATCACTTTACTACTGATTGCTTTGAATTATGGATTGAAAGATATTCAACCCAGAATGTTTGTATGCAATGTGTTAGTGTTGAAGTGATTGAAGAATAGAACATACAATGCACAAGTTCTAGAGAGAAGAAGTGAGATTTTGGAAGTGGCCAGTTGAATGACAAAGTGTTATCATTTATAGAGAAGGAGCCAACTATAAGGAGAAACCATTGACTAGTGATCCAAGGTTGCAGTGGAGGGCTTGCCCTTTTTGGTAGATTGAAGGCTTTGGGCTTGCGGATAAAAGGATGTCTCTTCCCACATGCTCCTTTTGCGGCTAAGTGGGAGAGATCACACGTAAAGTGTGATGTGACCTGACATTGTTTTGTGCTTTTTGCTGTTCATAACAGCTGGTTGACTCCGAACCCTTTTACCTTTCAACTCTTTAAGCTATATTGCATTTTTAGCCAGTTTATTAAGCTTGAGCCACCCACGTTATCAACCCCCAAGTCAGAGGTGTTTGGGGTGTAAGCTCAAAGGATTCTGACTTTTACACAATACTTTTATTAGTTAAAAGGCTTCAAGGCTTGAAGGGATCAGGGTTCTGCGTTTGGGGAGGCAAAACTGTTGGGTTTGAATTTGAAAAGACAATTGATGTGACTGATTGGACGTTTTTCTGCAGACAGTGGTTTTAAGTCCCCTAGGTAATAATAGTATCTGTCAGGCCTCATTTATTTACTCATTTATCAAGGGAAACTAACTTTACTCATTTCTCTCAAACATTTTAGAGTTCCATCAAACATTCTCTTCTTTCATCCACGTTAGTCTTTTCTTTATCTTTATCTTTTTTCCTTCAATCATCACTCATGGTGCCCGAAAGGATCAATCCATCAGTTATTCTCGTCTTACCTAAGAAGAGGTTGAGGCATTTTGTATACAATGGGGAATCAATTCAAGGTTTAATCCGGTGGCTCCGGGTTTGGACAAGTCTATCGATCAATGTCCGGCCGGTTCCATTGCTCTATATTGCCGTCATTTTGATTTTTCGAACCTTCGTCACCCATTTTCTAGTTTTTGTTGTCAACGTTTTAGAGTACTATCTTGTTTCTTTCTGTCAATTACACCCCAAGGGCCTCGCTAGGGTTTTACATTTTGAGGTTGTATGTCGGGCTGCAGGGTATGATCCGTTATTATTATCCTTTCGCCGTTTCTTCCATTTGGCTAAGAACGATGGCTGGTTTACTATCGAGACGTCTCGGGTTGACACATGTTTGATTTGGTCTATGTTGACCACACTCGGTTCTTGGAAAGACCGGTTTTTTTGGGTTTCCAAGTCGATTGTTCCGTTCAAAATGGTTGGGAGGCATCCGGATGCTGTCCTTAATGAACTGGAACCCTTTGAATCCGAGTTGGATTGTTGGTTTTTGAAATAAATCATGGCATGTCCTTCTAGGCTTCGCCCTTTTCCTAAACAGTTGTTGGTCTTAATAGGCATTAGCAAATTATGGGATAAACCGGACCGAGATCCTGTACTCATGAGGGATGGTCAGGGTATGCATTTTACTTTGTTGGTTTCTTTATTGTTTTTCCATATCTTTGCTTATGTTTTGTTTTATGTTTTGATGGCAGTCATGTCTGCATTGGATTTCATTACGAGTGACAACACTTCTGATGTTGTGTTTACGGATGCTGAGGCTACAGAAGGTGATGATGCGGTTGTTTGTGGTGCTGAACATAGGTTTGAAGGTTCAACTTACGTGAACATTCCCAACGTTAAGGGATTTACCAAGGTTGCTGCTTCTAAGGCTTCCACACGCCGTTCCACCCGTTGCATGTTAAAGGGTGCTGAATAGCCATCCGGTTGAGAGACCGTTGATCTTAGCGATGATATAGAGATTCCGGATGATTTGGAAGCTGGGGTTGAGGGGAAGAAGAAGGAGTTACCCTTGGTTGTTGGCAAAGAGAGTAAAGCAGTAGGTAAGAAGGTTGCAGGGTTGAAGGGTTCAGGAAAGGTTATTGAGGGTTCTGCTCATGTTAATCCGGAGGTTTATGTGCCAGATTCGAAGGTTAGCATTGCTGATAGTTTTAAATCTTCATTTGTTTGCGAGGATGTGCTTACTCACTTTGCTCCTCCTGCCCTCCGGGATTCTTGCTCATCGATGGATGATGATCAAATGATCTCCAAGATGATATTGGGTGCCTGTAACCTTGCTGCCTTGCTTCCTGAGGGGATATCCCATTTCCGAAAAAGAATGCAAGAGTATGAGGACTTTTCGAAGAAGAGAGATGGAATGAAGGCTATAATGGCTGCCTTAAAAAAGGAAAGCGAAGGCTTTGCCGAAAAGGAAAGAGCTTGGGTGATGAAGGTTGGTGAGCTCACCCAAAGGCAAGAAGTTGAGGTAAACGAGCTGTAAAAACAGGTTGAAGCCTTGAGTGCTCGAGAGGAGGCTTCTTCGAAAGAGAAAGAAGAGTTGAAGGCTTCTTTAGCTCAAGTGACCAAATATAACAAATGGCTCATCGAACATAGTTTTCAACAGGTGGTACTTATCTTCTTCACTCTTCTGAATTCAACAAAGCTTTGGGTGATGTATACACCAAACTCCTCGTCCATAGAAAGCACCAAGGCTATACTGTCGGTTACGAAGCTTGTGAAGCTGGGACTCCTAAAGATAAGTCTTCTCTCTACCAGCCCAAAGCATTCGAAGTCTTTAAGGACTCTGTCCTGAAGATAGAGCATTTGACCTACCCTTATGTGGGTGAGGTCTCCGAATGCTTTGGTAAACCTCTCTTTGTCCTGCAGGAGCTAAAACCCCGAGGCCTCAATGAGGCTGTTTGTGCTGAAGTCCCTATCAAAGAAACGTCCTTTTTCCAGAGATAGCGAAGAGACGAGTTCTGAAGGTGGTGAGGGCTCAAAGGGTTCAAGCCTTGAAGCCTCCGAGGAAACGGGTGCAGCAAGGAGTAAGAAGAGGAAGGCTAAGAAAATCCAAGATGATGAAGGTTTTAAGAAGGCTGAGGCAGCAAAGTCTACCATTTCTGATGCTGCTAAGTGAAAAAAAAAACTTTTATTCATAGCTATCTTAGCATCTTGAACAATATTATAGGTTGTACGTTTAAACATGTTTTTATTTTGAGGGAACCGTTTAGGTCCCTTGGTGGTTGAAGCCATGAAGGCTTTGGACAATACTTTATGTTGGATGGCCAGTATGGCCCTTGCTATGTTTAACTTGCTATCTTTTACGTTTTGCTGTTCTGCTTATTCCCTTGTGTTTTTGCTGATTTTGTGTGTTGTCTTTGTTTTGGGTTGTGTACCCTTTGTTAATTATACCTTGAACGGTTCAGTGCTGCAGTCACTTAGCCTTAGAGTATTTTTAACAAAAAGACACAACATCTATCCTATTTATGACACTCGCTTAGTGTTTTTTTAGGTTCGTAAGCCAATGTTAAAGCTTAAGGAACGTTTGGGGTAGGCTGTTCAAACCCATCTATGAGACATATTTTTTAAGTCTCATGGAGTTGTATTGATTTAGGAACTCACCCCTTATAGAGGTCCATTCAACCCTTGAACCTATTGAGCGATGTGACCTAGGAGCTCATCCCCTTACATGGCCCTTGCCATGGAGTTTCTAGTTAGGTTCTCAACCTGATTAACACACCCTGACCGTGTAAAACAACAAACCGCAACAGAAACGTCGGGGAGTGTTGTAACAGAATTATTGTTTCACAACACATGGTATTTAAAGTTTGGTTTTATTAATTAAAGTGTTTACATTGTCTTGGAAATAACGGAAACATAATGTAAATTAAGTTGTCTTTCTTCATTTAAAGTCACTAAGGCCCAAGTCCGCCCAAGTGTGTCATGATCATCCTCATGCATTAGCTCCTTAAACACATGTGAAAATAGGTATGTCAGCATAAAAATTCCCGTGCGATACATAGGTTTTGTTGATGAAGGATTCATGACTAGTAAGTTAAAAGAAGTGTTTAATGAAAAGTAGTCATGAACCTTGTAAAATGTTTTCTTTTATAAAATCATATGAAAATCAGATGATATAAAAGAAAGATGTTTTGTTAAATAAATAACCAAGTGAAAATGGATTGTATAAAACATGTCATTTGTAAAACAATGTCAGTTGAAATATATGTCATTTGCATAAAATGTGTCATGTCTTTGTCGAACAGGTTTAGATAACGCTACAATATGTAATATCATAAAGCACTTATATATAGGAAGTACCAGCGGCGTATCCACCATGCTTTTATCATATTACACACGCCTCGTTATTTAAATCACTTATCAATAAACCATCAAATAATGTCTTGTCAAAACCAATGTCGAATGTTATGTGTAAACAATGTCAAATGACACAATGTCAGGTATAAACCATGTCTTGTATAAACAATGTCTTGTATGGCAAGTAAAAGTATTTACTCAAACCATATGTATAATGTCAATGTGTAACCAAATATCATGTACAAAACAATGTCTTTGAATAAACCATAGTTTAAATCAAAAGTTATGTTTTGCAAAACCAATGCTTTATGGATACGAACATTTATGTAGTATTGTTTATCGCATACATTCAAGCCTTAAGACTGTTGGATAAACCCTTAACAAGTCAAAGTTTTATCAAAAATGTTTTCGGATTCTACCATTCCCTACTTCCAAACAAAACTACAAAGCTGGGAACGAGATTTGTCAAGTCCTATGGTACCATTACTTGTAAAACAAGGTTTCCAAGGCCGAGTACTCCCCTAGTAGTCGCTACAAGGTAGGCTGCCGAGGCGACTTTCTCTAACTCCGCCTAATTACTCGGAATCGATCAAACGCGGTCAACCTCAGCCAAAATCAGATCTAGTATGTCAATTTGGACAGAGTTTGACTTAAAAATAATAAAACATAATTTATATGACTATCATATTAAATAATAAATATCATTTTTACGTATTTTGTTATAGATATCAGTAAATTTATGCTATTAGACTTATATTTAATTTTCAAAAACTAATTTATTTATAATTTAACATGTCCGAGTACTCCCTGAGTACTCTCCGCCTATGCCGAGTACTCTCAACTCCCCGGTCGACCGACTAAGGAGCGCCTAGCGACTTTTGCAACCATGCCATTACATACTACCGAGCAGCGTGATCAATGTTAATGAATGTATTCTTGTCCCGTTAAACATACCAAATGTCAAAACCAATGTAAGCATGTCATGTGAAAACCATGTACTAAGTATGCTAAGTAAACATACGAAGTAGAAATGTCCATGAAATCAATGTGCTAGCATGCTCAGTCAACATACATAGCAAAATGCAATGCAAATCAATGTGCTAATATGCTGAGTAAACATATGCAGCAAAAGTATCTATGAAATCAATGTGCTAGCATGCTCAGTGAACATACATAGCAAAACATAATTGAAATCATGTACTATATGTGTACGAGTTGAACATAGCAAACATATGTCATGAAAAGCATGAAAACATGAAAGTAACAAGTAGGCACATGTGTATCACCCAAAATATTTGAAAGTGGTAAAAGAGGGGACTATGTACTCACTTGAGATTGCAAGGTATCCACTATGTTAATAAATCGGAACCTAAATCGGGAGATAGGATAGAATGAGGTCTTGTAAACCAGAGTGTTGGAACTCATATGATATGGTTTAATAAAGGCTACATTCTGATTTGAAACCTATCCTAAGTGCTTATGACCCGTTATGACCCATTAAGGTAGTTTACGCTACTTTAACGCGTCATTTGCGCAAATGCGCGTTCGGATGGTCTAACTAGCCCTATGATAAGTATTATATGCCCTAACATGCTTAATAATGTTGCATAATCAGTTTAAGTGTCGAAATTTAGGTTGCATAGGCTTAAATTGAAATTATGCGCAAAAGGGCATTTTGGTCATTTTCCTAAGGCATATAATCTACCTATCATACAACTAGTTAAACGAAGTGACCATAAGGTATAACCTCGGAAGGTTATTCCCTATACAACTATGGTCACAAAACATGTTTGGTCGGATCCTAATGATCGACCAAACGGGTCGGGTTCGAAAGTCTAAGCGGTTGTTAAGACCGCTTGACTTACGACCCTAAATAAGCACTAAACTAAAAGTGATGAGTTAAATATGTTAAAACATGTTTAACTAAGTTAGAAAACTGATTTGGTATCAAAACAAAGTGTTTTGATACCCGAAAATAGTTCTGTCGTAAAATGCACATAAACGTGCATTTTAACCAAAACTTTGACTCGTCACTTCGACTAGTAAACGTGGTAATCAGCAGGTATAATCACAAGGGATTATAACCATCGTGATTACGATCATGTTGCAAAGTTCGATTGAACTTTGACTTGACCAATTCATGGTCAAAACCGAAAGTCAAACGACAGTCAAACTGTTTGACTTTCAGCTTGTAATTGCTGAAAATAATTAACAAGACTGAATAGAACATTTACAAGTGTTCTTGGATGGAAGATAACTTAGAAAAATCAGGTAAGAGGCCTCCAAACAAGTGGTAGCCTCTACTTAGAGTGTTTGAGATGAGAAAATGGAACGAGCAAGGATATGGACAAATTTGAAGGGTATTTATAGTTGAATTGAAGCCCTTAGATCATGCCATGTGGATTGTGTGCTCACCAAGGATCAACAATGTCACACACTGATATTTCCACGTATTACCGGTGGGGAGTATCGTGACGTAGTTGATATCATCATAGTCAAACAACACAATTTAAATGCACAGCGGAAGCAAAAGATAAATATATTACAAACCGAATGAGAATACCAAAGTATCACAAACGGTGTGTAAAGGGTCCACAGGCGGATCAAAAGATAAATAAGGTCATTGTTCAACAGACTTTAGCATCTAGAGCTTGCGAGACTTAATTAATGATGCTAGGAGTAGCCAGCCTATTTCGTCTAGTACCTGCACTTAGCCTTTTTGGAAAATACGTCAGTTTACACTGGTAAATACAATTAACTGACTCACTTTGAAAATGTTTTAGAAAATTGATTTGAATGCACATGGCATAAAAATTCTTTTATAACTTGGGATAATTATTTATATATAATCTTGTATATACAGTTTTTACTTATTTGTCGTCCGTCAGGGCCGGTTTGTTGGGCCGGTCTAGATTAACTGACATGCCACAGGTATAATACCCACAAGGTTGATTCCTTTAAGTGGACAACCAATTTTTACATATGCAACTGTCAGGTGTACGCCTACACCCCGTGCTTAGGTCGTGGCCATTTCTTTGAATGATGCCAAGGATATCCGAGACATGGTCATTTAACCCCCAAAGACCATACACCAAATAATACAGAATAAAACGAGTTATGTAAATACATCAATCACAATCCGATTTAAATGATTACATACCCGACCAAGCGGTATTATTATAATACCGTATCCCAAGCCCGTATAGGGAAAATAAGTTAAGAGTATTTACCTGAGCAAATTTATACAATTTATCCCAGCCGTACACCACCAAGCAAGTACATGTAGCTTTTACTGGGCTCCTAAATCTGGAACGAAGGTTTTTAATAACCTATTAGATTCCTAACGGGTCTTTAATTAAGCCTATGCTTAGACCGGTTAGTTTTCAAAAGGAAAATACGGTTCAAACGCATGATAAGGCGAAGACCGGTTTAGAATGTGGTTTTGACCCGAAAAGCTTGTATGCTTGTTTAATATGGGTAACTTAAGCACATTCTGGATTTTGAGATGAAAACGATATGGTTTGACCCGTTTCGGCTAAATTATGCAAACTAGTTACATAAGCCGATCCGAACGTGAAAAGTGCGTAACGGGTAACCATATGAGTCATATTCAAGTTTCCTAAGTTAATATGCCTTAAATATGTTGTGACATCAGTAAGATATCTTCTATTATGCCCAAAACGGATTTAAACTCAAATTATGCCCCGTAAGGGCATTTTGGTCATTTAAAAGGTTATAAAAGAGTTTAAATATAAATCTGAGTTTCGGGTCTGATGTAATCAGAAAAAATACTTAATTTTTTAAGTTATATCAGTAGGGTATAACCTATATGTGAAATTTATCCTTTATAACTAAACTATGCACCGTAGGGGCATTTTGGTAATTTCACTTAAGCCTAAAAGATCAAAACCTGGAAATCTGAGTTTAAAACTTTTGTCTTACTGTTAAAATATAAAAATTTACTGAACATATCAGTAGGCATCAAACCTTATATGTTTAAAATAGTTTTAATACATACTATGCGCTTAAAACGCGTAAAAAGGTAGTTTTAAGCGATTTCCGGGTTTTATAAGAAAAGCTGATATTTTTATTATTCCAGAAGGATTAAAATATTTTATTTATCATATTAGATCAGTAGAAAAAGGTTTGATATCAAAATGATTTGAAAAACTCATTTTATATGCCAAAAGGGCAAAACCGACAATTACCGAATCAAGCTTAGAACTCTATGTTATGCTCAGCCTAAAATTAAATAAAAATCTTCAAAAATCCCAAAATATTATTTTATATCAGTAGGTAAAAAGTTTGGTATCAAAAATTAGGTTTAGATAGGCTATATGCTAATTACGCCGTTTAATTAATAAAAAGCTTTCTAATTACGCTATTGAGCATAACTCTTAATCTAGACCTCCAATTGATGTGAAAATTTAGGGACATGTTTATAAATCAGTAATAAAGATTATTGTCCTCTCACATTTTTTAAATTCTTGTTTTAATGTCAAAAGGGCATAATAGTCAACATTTAAGCATTTAACGGAAGCATGCATATGAATCGGATAACTAATGAACCAAGTTGTATAATCACAGAGGGTTATACTTATATGAAACATGGTCCTAATAAAGCTCTAAGACAATTATAAAACATGCTCTAATGGGTCAGAACTGAAAGTCAAAGCAAAAGTCTACTTTTGCGACTTTCGGTTCTGAACCGAGCTTAAACAGAAAATTGTCGAGTTGAACATGTTTAGACATGTTCTTATACTAATTACCAAGTTATATTAATGACAAAACATGTTGTATAGCTTCTACATTGCTAATTATGCATTAATTTGAAAATAAGCTTTCTGTTGACTTTTTAAGATTAACTTTGACCCGACAATTGACCTAGTTAGAGTGGGAATCAGAGGGTGCCCTTTTAAGGGTTTATTGCCCACATAATTACCAACTCATAGGTACTTTCAATTTGAAATTTGACTGGGCAAATTAAGGTTAATGACGAAGTTAAACCTTAATTACGACAGATTGACTTTAGGCTAATTAACTAAGTAAAACTGAATTAGGGAAGGTTAAGGACACTTACTGAAGTCCTATGCACGACTAAGAATGCTTGGGAAGTGCCCTTGAGCTCCAGAAATCCTCAGAACAAGAGTTTGGAAGCTTTCCAAGTGAATGCTCAAAAGTGAGTTCATAAGTTGCAACAATTGGTCCTATATATAGCCAAGGGAAGTCATGGAGATTGATCCAGGTGTTAAGGGAACTTCCAGGGATGATGACAAGTGCCTAGGGACGTGTATCATGCAGCAAGAGGGTGGCAAACTCGCTGAATCGCGTAAACATGCAAGCTGCCACGTTTTAAGATGTTTGCTGTCACTAGTAGTCCTTCGCGTGGTGCCACGGACGGGTGCCCAGGTGGTGACGCTACGCCAGCACCCCACATATCAGCCAACATGTTTCAAAATGTGACACTTTCACCCCCTGGACTTTCTAATGCGTAGTTTCTTCCATTTTAGGCACTTTTAACCCTTGAAATTTATATTTCTATGATCCATGAGATAAAACCAATCATCAATAGGTCCGGTTTCGTTAAACGATAACCGAAAACACAAGTTTTGCCTCGTTGACGCTTTTAACCCCTCGTACACGAATATTATCATAACTTTCTCATACTTTATCGAAACCTTGTGAAATTTTTATCACTTATTCTCGTGAGCATAATTAATCATTACAAAGCTTCGGGTTCGCTAAAAGATCACTCAGAGGTACAACTTAAACATGTTGACACTTTTAACCCCTGTAGTTTGTAATCTCTCACTTTCTTCCACAATTAGCTTCGTATGATCCATGATTCATTCGTTTAAGGGTATAAATGTCGTGTAGGGTTATTGAAAGATATATTTATCCATTGTTGACACTTTGAATCCTTTTATACTCAGAGATTCCTTGTTTGTCAACTTTAGTCCCCTTAACTTAATCCTTTACACGTGTAAAGTCCATGACACGTGTCAATATAATATTGGACATGAATTTTCGAGGTGTTACATCCTTACCCCCTTAAAAGAAATCTCGACCTCGAGATTTACTGAAACAAGTGAGGGTACTTTTCTTTCATTATGGACTTTACCTCCCACGTGTATTCGGGACCTCTACGTGCGTCCCATTTAACCTTTACAATCGGCACTTGCTTCCTTCGAAGCTTCTTAACCTGTCGGTCCTCAATCGACAAAGGTTTCTCAATAAATTTCAGGCTCTTATCTATGTGCACATCCGTACGTGGTATGACTAGTGATTCATCAGCTAGACATTTCTTCAGATTGCAGATGTGGAATACATTATGAATACCACTGAGCTCTTCAGGAAATTTTAACTTATAAGCCACTTTTCCGACACATTCGATGATCTCGAATGGTCCTATATATCCAGGGCTTAACTTACCCTGATCAATTAAGATTTAGCACACCCTTCTTAGGGCGATACCTTCGATTGAACCTTATTCCTTACTAAGGACTTAAGAGGGTTGCGACTTTCATCAATCCTTAATTTTTTTATGCCAATTACTGGCAACTTTTAGATGATTACGAAATCGAATGATCTTATTTGTTGTTTCCAAGGCAACTTTCAGATCCTGGTAATTGGACTTCCCAAAGTCCTGTTCATTAAACGGACGTTTTGATATTTCATCTATACAAGGTCTCCAAAGGAGCGACCTTGATACTTATGTATTTGCTATTTTAGAAAAACTTATTTAAGGTGAGGTGGTTATTCCAACTACTGCTTAAACCCAACCTTAAGGAATAGCTAATCCTTACAGTTTAGTCGAACAAGTCGACGATCCTGGGCAACTGATAGCGATTCTTATTTGTTGTCTAAATAGGATTGCGGTAAATAATGCATAAGCAAAATGAACCGTCTTTCTTTATTAACAATACCGATTTCTCAGAATATTGAGTTAGGCTATAAGAATCCTTTATCTTAAAACTTACTTAATCAGGGTTTCGATTCTTCCAATCTTGGAGATTTCATAATAATACAACCCTAAATGGGATGTTAATCTTCACTCTACTTGCCTCTCAGAAGGTAAACAAGGTAATCTTAGGAGAAGATAATCAAGACACAAGGAGGTTACATAGATTTTCCAAATCTCAGGTACCAGTTCATTTATCATAGTCTATGTCAGATAAGTGACACATTTATGTTATGAGTCCACGAATTCCTTAATCAGAGACATTTACTTGGACAATTCCATTCTGGATATCCTCTTTGAATACCATTGGCTGACTTTAGTACCATATGACCATCGAAATATCTTTGTGGTCCCATGCATTAAACCTCCATACTGATCAGGCATGGAAGCAATCCATGGAACATATTAAGATACACCAATCCTCATATGGTGCTCTTATCATACAGTCTGGTATTCGAAGTTGATAGAGGTCAAATAGATATCAACTACATATGCTGACGTACTACATCTAGAGAGAGGATGCTTCTAGAACTCTACGACTGAAGGGTTCTAACAGAAACAAAAGAAATGGTTATTATGATTTCGCCTGCAAGTTTTACCTTACACTTAATATCTGGGGTTCTTACGGGAAAATTTCTAAAAGTTTGCTAAGCTTATGGTCTTATGAGAGACTTAGCAGCACCTGAAACCAAACGTAACTCTTAGCAATACAATCACAATAAAGGATTTATCTGGTGTCATTATTAATGTGAACTGCCTCTAATCATTCATCAGGAGGGTTAAGCGCCTCCATTCTTAATCCTTTTAAACATAGCTGCAAAATCTTTGACAAATTTTTAGGGCAGTCTCAGCTTTGACTGGTTATCTCTTAATCTATATAACGTGAGTAGCTGAGGTAGATCCATAATGGATTTATAATAAGCAGGCTTTGAAAACCCTAATGTGTCCTCTTATTGCCGATGCTAACCACCAATAATTATTTGCATTAAGCTTAGATTTTGGGTAAATTGAATAGGGCACTATCTCAGCCAATGAATTAAAATTTGTAACATACCTTCGACAGTCTCGAACTTTTATGGTGAGAGTCAGAAAATTCTTATTCCATCTTTTTTTTCATGAAGCGGATAATAGGTTATCCTAATAAGGTCCCTAAAATTTGGACCATCCCATATTGTATAAGAGGATCTTTCTTGTGGACTTGATTAATGTCCTCACTAATTAAGGGTATTGCCATCGAATGACTGTGATGCATACCTCACCGTGTCCTTTCCAGCATAACCGCTGATACACCTAATGGTTTCTGCTTCATTCAAGAATTTCCTGCAATCAATGGCCCCTTTTTACTATTGAAGTCTCTTGACTTCCAAGAGACGAAGTACTTTTAAGTACATCCTAAAAAGAATGGGCTCCTTGCCATATATGGTTTTGTTTGGGTTATTCTTCGCATTTGAAGCATGAATATATCTCTTCTCATGAGCGGCGACATGTGTTTTAAAGCGACCAGCATTCGACTTTTTGAACCTTTTTTTATGACTTTTCTCATAGCCTTTCAAACAGCTGCGTTAATTACAGTTTTGGAGTTTAACTCCATTAACATTGAGGTTCACATTTGATGCATCGTTAACAGTTGTCGCATCTCCAGCATCGCGACTGTTGTTTATCTCTTCTGAGTTTTCCATACTCGAATATTTGGTATTAAATACCATATTCAACAAGTGCTTAGGCAATCCATACCCAGTGTCTCCTTGAATTGTCAAAGGCTCACCATAAGGAGTCTTGATAACTACTTGCTTCTTATCACTCACAATATGGGCTTGATTTTTAAGATGACCAATTCATTCCTATCACTAAATCGAGTCCCTTTTATTTTAATGGAAATAAGGACAGCGGGAAAAGAATGATTTCTAATGGATATAAAACATCCATCTAATATTGCTGAAACAGTCTCTGAGGTACCATCGGCTTTGTTTACGGCTGTATCTAACATAGCCTGTAACTCGGTGCCTGTTAAGTTCAGTCTTGTATCATCATTCTGATCAACTGGATGATTGTGAGCTTCAGAGGAGTCAGCCATGGTGAAGCTTTTAAGGCTACAAACCATGTAGTACTAATTTGCTTAATTATAATGAATTGTCGAACTTGATGATTAAATAGCCATGGTGTAAATCAACTATATAGGCCAATAGATAGTATTAAATTTATTTGATTATGTTTTGCCTAGGTTTTTTAAATAACCCATCTTTGGCGCTTAAATAGAATATAATCCTTCATATTTATTAGACAGGGGACATAAATCACGACTGTCAATGTCGTACTGACATTTTATATAGCATAAAGGCTTGTTCCAAAGGACTTTTGATGGCATAGAGGCCTTGTCACTTGGGAAATTTTAAAACATAATCAATGATTCCTTTGGATCGGAAAATTTCATAATTCATTGTCTTGACAAGAAGTTATGAAATAAAACTATGTATACATCTTTGCTCGAAGGCATACATTTCAAATGAATGTTTTGATGTATTCATCATGTTCGACGTTTATTAGCCATGATTCCTACTGATCATTTATGCTAATTAAGGGGTTTGGAAAAAAAATTCCTAATATAAAGATGACAAGTGTGATTTTATCGCATCACCGTTGTCAGGAGAGTTAACATGCTTTCAGATGTTAACAAGGATCTGAATCTCTTTTAAACAGGTTTTTCCATCATAGCTAGGTCTTTAATGACATTCAAGCTAGGTTATACCTTTTAAGATTCTCTTTTAATATGTATACTGGCAGGAAAGGAATGATATTTATTTTATTCAGGATTTTCATTATAATTATCCTAAATTTAATTAAAATATAATTATGGCACAAAAGGCCAAGTCACATGGACAGATTTAATTTATAAACCAAGATTTTACAGAATCGAGGTATTAAGGTTTGAATCAAAGTTCATCACCTTTTCTTGACAGGGAGTTGTAGGCCACCACTGTCTTTAGTCCCAAAGGACGTTAATTATAGCCCGTAGGCACTTTATCCCTAAAGGATGATTATATAATTAAGGGAAATTGGAATAACCCAATTTAAGAATGACTTATGTGATTTTATCGAATCACATTTTTGCCAAGAGTGTTAACATGGATTGGAACCTTTTGAATAGGTTTTACCATCTTGGCCATGTCTGAAATGACATCTAGGCTAGGTTGTACCTTTAAGATTCTTTTTAATATTTAACGCAGAACAATCCTAAACTGAGATGTTAATAAGGATCTGAATCTAATTGAGGAACTACCATCTTGGCCCTGTCTTAAAATGACACATGGGCTAGGTCTTGTCCTTTTTTAGATTTTGCCATTTTATTATAATGGTAGATCTTATAAAAGGAATGAAATTTAGATAAAGCATCCCAATGATTTCAAAAGAGGTACAGAATTGCCCTAATCGGGGCTTGAAAGGAATAATGTTGTCCTCGAAGGGACTGAAAGATAATTATGTCCTTATAAGGACTTACTAAGGAAACGATATTCAGTAAAAGGAGTTTCTTCTTCATTTTATTTCTGAATGCTTTCTCCTTGGTTGCACGTTAATCCTAGTCGCAGTACGAAGCTCGGCCTTCCCTAGGCTTCAAATGGGGAGAATTTCCATTATGGCTTCTTTGCTTGGCGACAAACTAAAATATATAGAATTGAAAGCAATAATTCTCCGAATAGAGATGAGAGTATTCCTATGTTAAGTCTAGACTCAGAAGGTCAAGGAATGTGCTACTGTATAACTGAGATTAAACACAAAAGGCTAGTGTTTAATTCACTTAGTGTTGGCTCTGATACCAACCTGTCACACCCCGATATTTCCACGTATTATCGGTGGGCCCGGTGTGGAGTATCGTGACGTAGTTGATATCATCATAGTCAAACAACACAATTTAAATGCACAGCGGAAGCAAAAGATAAATATATTACAAACCGAATGAGAATATCAAAGTATCACAAACGGTGTGCAAAGGATCCACAGGCGGATCAAAAGATAAATAAGGTCATTGTTCAACAGACTTTAGCATCTAGAGCTTGCGAGACTTAATTAATGATGCCAGGAGTAGCCAGCCTATTTCGTCTAGTACCTGCACTTAGCCTTTTTGGAAAATACGTCAGTTTACACTGGTAAATACAATTAACTGACTCATTTTGAAAATGTTTTAGAAAATTGATTTGAATGCACATGGCATAAAAATTCTTTTATAACTTGGGATAATTATTTATATATAATCTTGTATACAGTTTTTACTTATTTGTCGTCCGTCAGGGCCGGTCTAGATTAACTGACACGCCACAGGTATAATACCCACAAGGTTGATTCCTTTAAGTGGACTACCAATTTTTACATATGCAACTGTCAGGTGTACGCCTACACCCTGTGCTTAGGTCGTGGCCATTTCTTTGAATGATGCCAAGGATATCCGGGACATGGTCATTTAACCCCCAAAGGTCATACACCAAATAATACAGAATAAAACGAGTTATGTAAATACATCAATCACAATCCGATTTAAATGATTACATACCCGACCAAGCGGTATTATTATAATACCGTATCCCAAGCCCGTATAGGGAAAATAAGTTAAGAGTATTTAGCTGAGCAAATTTATACAATTTATCCCAGCCGTACACCACCAAGCAAGTACAGGTAGCTTTTACTGGGCTCCTAAATCTAAAACGAAGGTTTTTAATAACCTATTAGATTCCTAACGGGTCTTTAATTAAGCCTAAGCTTAGACCGGTTAGTTTTCAAAAGGAAAATACGGTTCAAACGCATGATAAGGCGAATACCGGTTTAGAATGTGGTTTTGACCTGACAAGCTTGTATGCTTGTTTAATATGGGTAACTTAAACACATTCTGGATTTTGAGATGAAAACGATATGGTTTGACCCATTTCGGCTAAATTATGCAAACTAGTTACAAAAGCCGATCCTAACGCGAAAAGTGCGTAACGGGTAACCATATGAGTCATATACAAGTTTCCTAAGTTAATATGCCTTAAATATGTTGTGACATCAGTAAGATATCTTCTATTATGCCCAAAACGGATTTAAACTCAAATTATGCCTCGTAAGGGCATTTTGGTCATTTAAAAGGTTATAAAAGAGTTTAAATATAAATATGAGTTTCGGGTCTGATGTAATCAGTAAAAATACTTAATTTTATAAGTTATATCAGTAGGGTATAACCTATATGTGAAATTTATCCTTTAAAACTAAACTATGCACCGTAGGGGCATTTTGGTAATTTCACTTAAGCCTAAAAGGTCAAAAACTGGAAATCTGAGTTTAAAACTTTTGTCTTTCTGTTAAAATATATAAATTTACTGAACATATCAATAGGCATCAAACCTTATATGTTTAAAATAGTTTTAATACATACAATGCGCTTAAAACGCGTAAAAAGGTATTTTTAAGCGATTTCTGGGTTTTATAGGAAAAACTGATATTTTTATTATTCCAGAAGGCTTAAAATATTTTATTTATCATATTAGATCAGTAGAAAATGGTTTGATATCAAAAAGATTTGTAAAACTCATTTTATAGCCCAAAAGGGAAAAACCGACAATTACCGAATCAAGCTTAGAATTCTATGTTATGCTCAGCCTAAAATTAAATAAAAATCTTCAAAAATCCCAAAATATTATTTTATATCAGTAGGTAAAAGGTTTGGTATCAAAAATTAGGTTTAGATAGGCTATATGCTAATTACGCCGTTTAATTAATAAAAAGCTTTCTAATTACGCTATTGAGCATAACTCTTAATCTAGACCTCCAATTGATGTGAAAATTTAGGGACATGTTTATAAATCAGTAATAAAGATTATTGTCCTCTCACATTTTTTAAATTCTTGTTTTAAGGTCAAAAGGGCATAATGGTCAACATTTAAGCATTTAACGGAAGCATGCATATGAATCGGATAACAGGTTGCATAGCTTCTACATTGCTAATTATGCATTAATTTGAAAATAAGCTTTCTGTTGACTTTTTAAGATTAACTTTGACCCGACAATTGACCTAGTTAGAGTGGGAATCAGAGGGTGCCCTTTTAAGGGTTTATTGCCCACATAATTACCAACTCATAGGTACTTTCAATTTGAAATTTGACTGGGCAAATTAAGGTTAATGACGAAGTTAAACCTTAATTACGACGGATTGAATTTAGGCTAATTAACTAAGTAAAACTGAATTAGGGAAGGTTAAGGACACTTACTGAAGTCCTATGCACGACTAAGAATGCTTGGGAAGTGCCCTTGAGCTCCAGAAATCCTCAGAACAAGAGTTTAGAAGCTTTCCAAGTGAATGCTCAAAAGTGAGTTCATAAGTTGCAACAATTGGTCCTATATATAGCCAAGGGAAGTCATGGAGATTGATCCAGGTGTTAAGGGAACTTCCAGGGATGATGACAAGTGCCTAGGGACGTGTATCATGCAGCAAGAGGGTGGCAAACTCGCTGAATCGCGTAAACATGCAAGCTGCCACGTTTTAAGATGTTTGCTGTCACTAGTAGTCCTTCGCGTGGTGCCACAGACGGGTGCCCAGGTGGTGGCGCTACGCCAGCACCCCACATATCAGCCAACATGTTTCAAAATGTGACACTTTCACCCCCTGGACTTTCTAATGCGTAGTTTCTTCCATTTTAGGCACTTTTAACCCTTGAAATTTATATTTATATGATCCATGAGATAAAACCAATCATCAATACGTCCGGTTTCATTAAACGATAACTGAAAACACAAGTTTTGCCTCGTTGACGCTTTTAACCCCTCGTACACGAATATTATCATAACTTTCTCTTACTTTATCGAAACCTTGTGAAATTTTTATCACTTATTCTCGTGAGCATAATTAATCGTTACAAAGCTTCAAGTTCGCTAAAAGATCACTCAGAGGTACAACTTAAACATGTTGACACTTTTAACCCCTGTAGTTTGTAATCTCTCACTTTCTTCCACAATTAGCTTCGTATGATCCATGATTCATTCGTTTAAGGGTATAAATGTTGTGTAGGGTTATTGAAAGATATATTTATCCATTGTTGACATTTTGAATCCTTTTATACTCAGAGATTCCTTGTTTGTCAACTTTAGTCCCCTAAACTTAATCTTTTACACGTGTAAAGTCCATGACACGTGTCAATATAATATTGGACATGAATTTTTGAGGTGTTACAAACAAGATCATTACAAGTGTGTGGCCAGGAGTTTAAGCCTTGATTACCACTCAAAATACCCACAAGTTTGCTAAATAATTCAATAAAATAAGTGCCTCAGCTGTTTTTAACATTCTGCCCAGATGTAAGGCTCGCGCTGCATGACAGCTAAGGCCTCAGGCCATCGCGCCCCGTGAGGGCTTCTGTAGAAAGTTTCAAAATTTGGCAGAACAGGCCCCTGCAGCTCAAAACTTTATCTTTGACGCGTTTAACCCCCGTTAACCCATTTTCAAGGATCTACAAGGATGTTAAAGTATAGGGGACTTGAAATATGCTTGGAAATATCATGGATGTCAGTTCGTTTGGTCGTACGGTCGCGTTTTTCGGTTAATTACGACGAAACTCGAACGGACGCGAAAAGATCCAAATTAAGCGACGAATGGTATTTTTGCATTCCTATCACTAGAATACAATATTATAGTTATTTCAAAAATTTTTGGATGTCCGGATATGGCCAGAACGCAAGATATGCACGTATATGCAAACTTTTGCAGTTTGTCAGAAATAGTCCCTGTGATCGAATAAACTTATTTTTGCCATACCAAACCTTTCAAAACTTATTTCTAAGTTATGTAAAGGTTATTTAAGGTATGTTAAGCTTATGTTGCTATTCTTGAGTGTATGTCGCGTTAAACTTATTACGTTTACACATCAGTTTGCGTATAACTTTCCAGAAAGCGTTTAAGAGTTTAATATCGAACAAAATCAAAATGTGCAAAATGTCAAACATAAATAAACAAATATTGGGATCAAAACACATTGTTTTATTGAAATTTTAATTGTTCAGAGTTATACAATGATTGCATAAGCACAGATGTCACAGTCTCCCCTACTTTAGGAAGTTTCGTCCCGAAATTTATTTAGAGGAAACTTGTGAGAATAGATGTGGATATTTCGCTTTCATTTGATCTTCACGTTCCCAAGTAAATTCTGGGCCACGTTTAGATTCCCAGTGAACTTTGACAATTGGTATGCACTTGCGTTTTAGCTTCTTGACTTCACGGTCCAAAATTTCCACAGGCTTCTCGACGAAGTGCATCGTGTCATCAACACGAATTTCATCAAGTGGTATGTGGAGGTTTTCATCAGCTAAACAATTTTTGAGATTGGACACATGGAAGGTTTGATGAACATTTCTAAGTTCAGGAGGTAGCTCTAGTCTGTAGGCCACTTTTCCGATTCTTTCAACGATCTTAAATGGTCCAACATATCATGGTGCAAGTTTTCCTTTTTTTCCAAATCTAATCACACCTTTCCAAGGGGATTCCTTGAGTAGGACGTGATCACCGACTTGAAATTCCAAGGGCTTGCATGGTCTATCCGCGTAACTCTTTTGACGGCTTCCAGCGGTCTGAAGGTTATCGCGAATTTTCTTGACCTTATCTGTAGTCTGTAGAATGAGTTCAGGTCCAGTAAGCTGAGCTTCACCTATCTCATTCCAACAGACCGGTTAACGGCATTTTCGACCGTATAAAGCCTCGAAAGGAGCCATGTTGATGCTGGAGCGATAACTATTATTGTAGGAAAATTCGATTAACGGTAGATGCGAATCCCAACTACCACCAAAATCGATCACACAAGCTCTAAGTATATCCTCTAGTGTCTGGATTGTTCTTTTAGATTGACCATCCGCCTGAGGATGAAAAGCTGTGCTCAAATTAAGTTGGGTTCCCATGGCAGATTGCATGGTTCTCTAAAAGTGAGACGAGAATCGAGCATCTCTGTCAGATATAATGTTGAAGGAACACCATGACGGGATACGATCTCATCGACATAAATCTTAGGAAGTTTGTTAGCAGATAGACCTTCGCGGATCGGTAAGAAATGTGCTGACTTTGTTATACGATTAACGACTACCCAAATGGCGTCATGACCCCTTTTAGTACGTGGCAATTTGGTAATGAGATCCATAGCAATGTTTTCCTATTTCCAAACTGGTATCTCTGGTTGCTCTAATAATCCAGAGGGATGTTTATGTTCTGCCTTAACCTTAAGACAAGGCATTTGGACACATATAAGGCAATGTCTTTCTTCATACCCGGCCACCAATATTGGGTTCGAAAATCCTTATACATTTTGTCTGCACCAGGATGAATTGAATAACGAGACTTATGAGCTTCATCCATTAACAAGGTGCGAAGATTGTCTTGCTTTGGAACCCACAAACGGTCCCTAAAATGATATAACCCATCGTCCTTTAGTTTAAGATCAGGCTTAAGATGATATGGTAATTCTTTACCCATCAAGTCTTGTGAAACACAAGTATGTTGAGCCTGAGAAATGCGGGTTTAAATATCAGATCGAACATGAATATAGTGAAGATTGACACGTTCTTTACGACTCAATGCGTCAGCCACAACATTCGCCTTACCAGGATGGTAGCGAATTTCGCAATCGTAGTCGTTTAGAAGTTCAACCCATCGTCGTTGCCTTATGTTTAGTTCTTTCTGATTGAAAATGTGCTGGAGACTTTTGTGGTTAGTGAATACCACACATTTAGTACCATACAAGTAGTATCTCCAGATTTTGAGAGCAAAAACTACTACGCCCAACTCAAGATCATGAGTTGTGTAGTTTTTCTCGTGTACCTTCAGCTGTCTTGATGCATAGGCTATGACTTTGTTTCTTTGCATGAGAACGTAGCCAAGGCCTAAGTTGGATGCATCGCAATATACGACAAAGTCATCATTGCCCTTAGGTAAAGATAAGATAGGTACATCACAGAGTTTCTGTTTCAAGGTCTGAAAAGCTTCTCCCTGTTTGGGTCCCCACTCAAAAGGTTTATTCTTTTGAGTTAAATCTATGAGAGGAACCGCAATCTTGTAGAAATTTGCAATAAAATGGTGGTAATAACCCACGAGACCAAGAAATGAATGAACCTCGGTAGGAGTAGTAGGTGTATCCCATTCCTTAATCGCATTGATTTTGGTGCGATCTACATGTATTCGTTGTTCGTTAACAATGTGTCCCAAAAATTGAACTTTCTTAAGCCAAAATTCACACTTGGAGAACTTGGCAAAAAGCTGTTCTTTCTTTAGGAGTTCCATTGTATGACGGAGATGTTGTTCATGGTCAGCTCGTGTCTTAGAATAGATCAAAATGTCATCAATGAAAACAATGATGAACTTGTCCAAATAAGGCTTACAAACCCTATTCATCAAGTCCATAAAAACAGCAGGAGCATTAGTTAAACCGAAGGGCATAACAGTAAACTCATAGTGACCGTATCGTGTGCGAAAAGCAGTCATGGGAATATCTTCTTCGAGTACACCAAGCTGATGATACCCAGAACGTAAATCAATCTTTGAAAAGCAAGTAGCTCCTTGTAACTGATCCAAGAGATCATCAATGCGAAGTAGGGGATATCAATTCTTGATTGTGAGTTTATTGAGCTCACGATAATCGATACACACCCTGAAAGATCCATCTTTCTTTTTTTACAAATAGGACATGAGCACCCCAAGGTGAAAAGCTTGGACGGATGAATCCTTTGTTTGAAAGCTCCTGAAGCTGTTTAGATAACTCTTGCATCTCAGACGGTGCAAGATGATATGGAGATTTAGCAATAGGATTAGCACTAGGTACAAGATCAATACGAAACTCAACTTGGCGTATTGGAGGTAAACCAGGTAATTCTTCAGGAAATACCTCAGGATAATACCGAACAACAGGGATGTCTTGAATAGTCTTACCTATGCCTTTCTCCTCTACGACATGTGCCAAAAAGGCCACATAGTTCTTTCGTAGGTATTTTTGGGCTTGGGTACATGTCATGAGTTTGAGACTACTAGCCGGTTTCTCACCAGTCGAAAGCAGCACACGAACAATTTTCTCAAAACAAACCACCTATGCATGGTATTTGGCTAACCAATCCATACCTACTATAATGTTGAAGCTTCCAAGTTGCATATGCGTGAGGTCAATAGGAAAAAGATGGTTATAAAGGTTCAAATGGCAATTTCGAAGGACAGAATCGAGTACAACGGGTTCACCACTAGCTACTTCTACTTTCAAGGGCTTCCCTAGTTTTGTTCTAGCCATGGAAAGAAAAGGCTCAAAAGCTAATGACACAAAACTCTTATCGGCACCCGAATAAAAAAGAATGGAAGCAGGTTGGTTGTTAACAAAGAACGTACCGTTCACCACCTCGTTGTCTGCATGTGCCTCGTTAGCATTCATGTTAAAGACTCGTCCACGAGCCTGAGCCTGATTTGCATTTGCCAACTTCGGGCATTGGTTCCTGTAGTGGGTCTGGTCCCCATAATTATAGCAAGAGCCAGGCGGGTAGTGAGGTCGTGCAGGCTGCTGGGCAGGTTGTTATGCAGGGTTTTGTGCTGCCTGATTTTGGTTAGGAGCAAAACGGCATGTGTTGGCAAGATGACCAGATTTCCCACAGTTTGTACAAATGTGACACTGTACATGTGGTTGATGGTGACAGTTATATTTGTTGCACAAAGGTGCATTGCCAGCGTACTGCTTCTTGGCAGGTGGTTGTGCGGGCTGATTAGGAGTAGTCTGGTTAGTCTGTGCCACCACAGCGAAGTTCTTGGAAGCCTTTCGCTTCCTCGACTTCTTTGAAGACTTTTCCTTTTTACCCTTTTGTTTCTCATTCTTTCGGACTATTTCTTGTCACCCTTTCTATGGAGTTTACCTTTCTTGACTTGCGAGTCGGTCAAGGTGTAACCCTTGTGCAAAATTTCGGGCTTTCAAAACTTTTTCTTTGAAAGCAATTCGATAACCGATGCTTAAACGTAATCCATTTAACGCAACGTACACACCAAGAAGAGGACAAAAGCTAAACATACCCTAAATACCCTTTACATAACATAGAAATAAGTTTCGAAGGGTTAGGGACGGCAAAAACAAGTCTATTCGATCACAGGGACTAATTGCGACAAGCTGCAAAAGTCTGCCAATTCGTACAGCAACGTACATTCTGGAACAAGATCATAAGCCAAACATACCCTAAATACCCTTAACATAGCTTAGAATTAAGTTTTGAGGGGTTCGGTATGTGAAAATATGCTTATTTGATCATAGGGACTAAAAGCGTCAAAACTGTGAAAGTTTGCATTTACATGCATATCTCGCGTTCTGACCATATCCATACATCCAAATATTTTTGTAATCATTAAAATATTTCATTTTAATGATGGGAATACAAAAATACCATTCGTTTCGCACTTTGGATCGTTTTCGTGTTCGTTTGAGTTTCCGTCGTAATTAAGCGCAAAACGCGACCGTACGACCCAACGAACCGACATCCACGACATTTCCGGACACATTTCAAGTCCCCGAATCTTTAACGTCCTTATAAAGTATGGATCTTGGCTTAATAGGGGTTAAAAGCGTCAAATACAAGTTTGAAAACGTGCAGGGACCATTTCTGTCAAATTCGAAACTTCTGATACATGTGGTCGCGCCACGCGATGGCCCAGGACCTCCCTGTTCGCGCGACATGAGGATCACATCTGGGCAGAAACATGTTTTCAGTAAACAGCAGCTGGTTTTGTGATTTATTTGATTGTTTTGCATCCTTGATCACCAAGTTTAAGTGTTTTCCAAGCTTAGAATCAGATTTGCAACACTTGTAATGATCTTGTTTAATCCTTGGGCAATACTCATACACATGTCAAGATCTTGTGCACCCCCAACAACTATAAATACTCACCTTCACTTCCTCATTCATTGCTCATTTTCTCATTCTCTTCTCTACAACTCTAAGTAGAGGCTACCACTTGTTTGGAGGCCTCTTACCTGAGTTTTCTAGTTCATTTTTTCCAGCCGTAGAGCACTTGTAAGTGTTCTTTCATAGCTTGTTCATTCATTTCAGCAATTATAAGCTGAAAGTCAAACAGGTTGACTACCATTTGACTTTTGGTTTTGACCATAAATTGGTCAAGTTAAAGTTCAATTGAATTTTGCAAGATGAGCGTAATCACGATGGTTATAATCCCTAGCAATTATACCTACTGATTACCATGTTGACTAGTCGAAGTGACGAGTCAAAGTTTCGGTCGAAATGCACAATTATGTGCATTTTATGACGAAACTATTTTCGGGTATCAAAACACTTTGTTTTGATACCAAAGCAGTTTTCTAACTTAGGTAAACATGTTTTAACATGTTTAACTCGTCACTTCTAGTTTAGTGCTTATTTAGGGTCGTAAGTCAAGTGGTCTTGACAACCGCTTAGACTTTCGAACCCAACCCGTTTGGTCGATCATTAGGATCCGACCAAACACATTATGTGACCATAGTTGTATAGGGAATAACCTTCCGAGGTTATACCTTATGGTCACTTCGTTTAATTAGTTGTATGATAGGTAGTTTATATGCCTTAGGAAAAATGACCAAAATGCCCTTTTTGCGCATAATATAAATTTAAGCATATGCAACCAAGTTTTTGTCACTTCACTGATTATGCAACATTATTAAACATGTTAGGGCATATAATACTTATCATAGGGCTAATTAGACCATCTGAACGCGCATTTGCGCAAATGACGCTTTAAAGTAGCATAAACTTCCTTAACGGGTCATAACGGGTCAAAAGCACTTAGGTTAGGTTTCAAATCAGAATGCAGGCTTGTTTAAACCATATCATATGAGTTCCAACACTCATTTGGTTTACGATACTTCATTCTACCCGATCTTCCGATTTATGTTCCGTTACACTAACATAATATCCGATACACTAGGAACCACTTCTACACTTGAACTCTTGGTCCTTTGAGCTTTGTTATATCATTTGAACAAGACCTATACGCAATCCCAAGTGAGTACATAGTTCCCCTCTTTTATGCTTTTCAAATGTTTTGGGGTAATTCATATGTGTAACCAATTTATTTTCCAATGTATGACATATATGTGTTTACTAAGTGCTTTTATGTGTATTATTCCGATTATGCAAACACGACGATTATCCAAATCCTTATAAGATCTTACTATCTTCATAGTTAGATTCTTGTAGGATATTTGAAGTACAGTCTTAGATCTTCCTATCTTTATAGTGAGATTTTTAAGAAGTACTTTACAAGACGATGGTTATGGTTTATGTGTAGAGATTGTTGGTGATTTAGATAAAGAAACTAGAGTAATACAATAAGGACATGGTGGATACGCCGCTGGTACTTCCTATATATAAGTGTGTTTATTGTATTACTCTTCGTGGCGTTATCCCAAATCACCATTAGGATTTAGGATGTTATGATTCAAAGATTCAATGTGACAGAAACCAAATCCTTTTAGAATCGATCTATCTTCATAGATTGATTCTTCTAGGATGTTTAAAGTACTAATATTGAATTCCTTGATTGGATTTAATTGTGTACTTTAAATGCATATTCGACTAGACAATGTGATAGAAACCAATTCCTTATAGCATCTATCTATCTTCATAGATTGATTCTTGTTGGATGTTTAAAGTACTAATATTGGAGTCCTTGTTTGGATTCATTGTGTACTTTAATGCGTATGTGACAAGACGATGTGACAAAAGCCGGATTCCTGTAGTATCTATCTATCTTCATAGCTAGACACTCAAGGGATGTTTAAAGTACTAATATTGGAGTCCTTGTTTGGATTCATTATGTACTTTAATGCGTGTTTACAAGTTGGTGACAAGTTGACAATTTATGTGTTTATGTGGTAGTTGTGATTTAGATAGCGAAACGGGTGTAATAAAATAAGAACATGGTGGATATGCCACTGGTACTTCCTATATATAAATGTTCTTATTTTATTACTCTTATAGCGTTATCCGAATCACATTAGGATTTATGTGTTCAATTGATTCAACGTTCAAGTATCCAAATCCTTGTAGAATCTTCCATATCTACATATGTTAGATTCTTAGAAGGATATCCAAAGTATTATTATAAATCATTGACTTGATTTTAATATTACTCACACGAGTTATGACAGATTTCAAAACAGTTATTACTAATCCTTGATAGGATTTCTAATAACACATTCACAAGTTTTTATGACGATTTCAACGAGATTACAAAATACAATTTCAATGGCATAAAAAATTACTTAGTAATAATCATATTGCCATATTCAAAACTCTTTGTCACAAGTTTTCACAATCAAGATAATGTATTGCAATACTAAACTTTTGCCATTCTTTGGCTTCAAGATTTCATTTTCAATCGACAACTCTCATAGTTGTCAAAGTATTGCAATACCAAACTTTTTGCCATTTATTTGGCTAACAAAACCTATGTACTCGCCGGCATTTTTATGCTGACTATTTTTCACATATGTTTCAGGGTTTCAATTATTCGAGCATGCAACGCATTGGACTGCATCCGGGCCTTAGACATCTTAAATCAAAAGATAATTACATGTATTCCTTGTTTGTAATACAATGATAACAATAATGAAACAATTTAGTACCAGTAGTTGTGAGTAATTTGTAATGTGACTCCCCGATATTTTCGCCGCGTGTTGTTGTATTACGCGATTGGGGTATTACACAAGGTAACAGCGAGATCGATGGCCTGTCGGACTGTAGTAGAGTTATTGCCAGTGACGATATCCTAAACATGATCTAGCAAACCATCAATGTATTTTTCAATTGCCTTGTCCAAAGGCGTGACCATAGTCGGACAGAGCAAGCTTAACTCCTCGTATCTGTCAGTATAAGCACGGTGTTCTCCACTGTCTTGCTTCAAGTCATGGAACTCGTTTTCAAGTGCCCTCTTCTCGTGAAGAGGGCAGAACTCTTTCATCATCTGAGCCTTGAGTTCCTCCCATGTTTGACCCAAAGCAACATCAGCACCTCTATCTCTCATCACTCCGTTCCACCACGTGAGCGCCCTCTTTTGAAACACACTAGAAGCAAACTCGACTTTACGATTGTTAGGACACTGAACATGGCAAAATGTACTCTCAAGACTCTCAAACCACTGTAGGAGCCTAATTGCTCCTTCAGAACCGCTAAACTTGAGCAGTTTAGCCGAATTAAACTGTTTAAAGTTGCACGTAGCAGGTGCATTTTGTTATTGTTGTTGGCTTGGTTAATTTGACTAATGAGATTTAGTAGCATAGCAGCCATCTGCTGTGCTATAATAGTTGCAAGTTCGGCATCAGATTGTTGTACGTTTCGTCGAGGAGGTATTCTAAAAGTGGAAAACATGAGAGAAAACGAGTGAGATGACATGATGAAAAATGAGATGTCATAAATATCGACAAAATGTAAGGATGGTGGTCATTTGTTCGTTACCTCATGACACACAGTGATTAATCAAAGTAAATGGGTCATAATAATTGTTAGTGCATATGTCTGTTGACTTCGTCTTGTATCGAGTCATGTAACTAGATTGGATAGACTGGAGCTCGGTAGACTAGAAAATAGGAGTTTTAGAGGATATTGTCCAAGTCACACGAGCTGGCTAATCCAGGTCGTACGGTCTGATCAGGTCGCACGGTCTGGCTTGGCTGGTTCGTGAGGTCTAGCATTCCTATAAATAGGTAAGTCCAGGTCTTCATTTGTAACTTTGTGATTCCGGAGACGAAGTGCTGCTGAAGTGTCGAACGATCTGTAAACACTATCAAATCAATACAATCGACAGTTATAGTGATTCTACGTGTAAATCTAGCTGCTATAACATCAATACGTCTGTTTCCGCCTTTCGTATTGATCGAGAACTCTTCTGAACGACTCGTTTGATCGAATCCCGATCCTACAAGTGGTATCAGAGCTCAGGAGGAAGAGTTCTTACCATTTCAGCTTGATTTCTTCAAAAACAACTTCTTTCTACTCATTTTCTACACTTTTTCATCAAATTTACCGAGATTCCACGGTTAAAATGACCTGATTTCGTGTTATAACTCGTAAAACATCATTTTGAACAATCCGTGAACAAATCAGAACAAAATTCAACCTAAAACTTGATAAAAATTGACAAAATCATGAACTTTTGGACTTAGAATTCTCAAACGAGGTGGATATTCATCCAAACCGTTTAAATTTTGAACCAAATTGTTTGTTTTCTGTCCAAACCGTTCGAAAAACATTCAGATCATGTGAAAATATCTCAGATCGTTCGAAAAATATTCAGGTCACTTGAAAATTATGTCCAGGTCGTTTGAATTTTGATCCAGGTCGTTTGAAGTGATCAGGTCATTTGAAGTTATACCCAACTCGCACGAGTTGAATTCCAGGTCGTTTGGATTTTTACCAGGTCGTTTGAAAAGTTTCCAGCTCGTTTGAAATTGTCAAACGGTGTGATCCAGACCGCTTGAAAGTATCCAGCTCGTTTGGAGTGATTTCAGTTTGTACGGTTTGAGGATTTCCAGCTCGCGTGACATTCCAGACTGTTTGAAATTGATAGTTTGTGAAATTTTTCGTACCACAACATGGACAACGAATTTTATAATGCATTTGCTCCTGCCCCGATTACTCCTGTTACCGTTGCCGAAACTGTTGGTATTGAGAATGAAACTAGAACTTTCCAAAAACCTCCAAAGCTTATGTATATTAAGGATTTTAAAGGGTGGCAAGACCGTTTTGAAAACTGGGTGCAAGCAAACAAGTTTGATGCATGGGTGTCTTTAGAGAAAGATTATACTTTACCGAAAGATGAACTTGGAAATGAAAAACAATTAAGTCAATTTTTACCGGATGAAAAATTAAAATACACAAGTGAAAAAATGATGATTAGCATTCTCCAACAAGCGGTAAAAGAAGATATTTTCGTTTTGCTTCAACATGAGGGAACTGCTAGATCAATTTGGAGAGCGTTGATTAAAAAGTTTAAGGGTAGTGCCGATATGATCAAAAATAAACGAGCATTACTAAAGAAATCATTTGATATGTTTACAGCTTTTGAAGGTGAGACGCCTAGGAAGATTATCGAGAGATATTGTCATCTAGTCATGGAGATGAAAAGATTGGACATCAAGAACGAAGATGATGAATGGGTTGATAAATTAGCCGATGCTCTACCACATAATGAATGGGGAACATATCTGTTGATTTTAAAGCATAACCGACAATTTGAAGATATGAATTTGAGTAGGTTTATCCAGAAATTGGAAGAACATGAGCTATCAATTCGAAAAACTGCTACAATGAGAAGTCCGGGTGCTCAAAAGGATGTTAGTCTGTACTACAGAGAAAACAAGATTGAGACTACTCCTAGTCCGAAGATTCAAACTGCGTTCAGTGCTGAAAATTCTTCTGGAACAAATGCAAGCAATAGAAATCAGAGCAGTGGATATTCTTCGTCTTATTCAAGTTTTGAACCAAATTTCTCGACACCGAGTTCTCAACAACAAAGTTCAACAAATTTTACAGGTCAAGTATTGCAATGCAATGTTGCATTACATATTCAAAATGGTCAAAAATTTTCTCCAGATATTGCGAAGCAACATATGGCATCTCTTGTCACTGTGTTAGAGTCGTATGAAAGCTTAGTTGCTGGACGAATCAGAAATCCGATGCTTACTAAAGAGGATTATGATCAGATTGATTCCAAAGAACTTGAGTTGATGGACATCAAGTGGTGTTTAGCTAGAGTTTTGAGAAGAGCAGAAAAGTTCAAAGAGATCACCGGAAGAGATGATCTTCGTGAAGCTGCAACATCTCAGCTAGGTTTTGACAAATCAAAGGTTACTTGTTTTCGTTGCCGAGAAAAAGGACATTTTAAATGGGATTGTACAAACAGAGAAGCAACCGGAAGACAAGATCCTTTCGGAAACAACGATTATCATAGAAAAGCAATTTATCATCAGGTTGCTCAACAACCATATCAACAACAATCTTCAGACTCACGTACTATTCCGATTGAAGAATCAAAGGGTAAAGCTTGTTTTGGTCTGGTAGACGAAGAAGATGAAAGGATTCCAAAAGATTTCAATTGGAATGATTATGATCCTTCTAGACCTTCAGTTTCTAAAGCATTTGTTGCTCGAATCTTCGAAGATTCAATCTCGGAAGAAGAATCAATAAAATCTAAGAACAGTCCTAGAAGACAACCGATTTATAAGTCTTCAGGAAGTGATGAAGACACTGATGATGAGGAAGAGTATATTAATAAAGCTAGAAAACAATTGGATTCTTATAGTTTTAATTTGTTTTTTGCAGATAAAATCGAGATTTTGAAAGAGAAAAGGGCTGCTAGACTGAAGAGAGAAATGGAAGCAAGAAGGGTTGCTGAAGAAAAGACTGAAGTTAAGATAGAAGCTGATAAGGCAAAAGTTGAAGAAAAACCGACAGAGAAGGTTGAGGTTGAAGAGAGTGAAGTGAAGATAGAAGTTTAGAAAGAACCGATTGTGATTGAAAAGGTGGTGGAGAAAATAGTTGAAAAAATAGTTGAAGTTGAAAAAAAATTTGAAGTTGAAAAGATTGTAGAGGTTGAAAAATCTTGTGCTAAGTGTTTAGAACCCTGCAAAGATTGTGCCGAGAAAGATACAAAGTATGCTGAATTGGAGAAGCTCAAAGAGAATTTATTGTATAATGCGAGAAGCATAAGGGAATCATATGATCTCCTAAGCAGCAAAGTGAACTTGTACAAAGGAGCTAGTGATGAGGATATCCAGATGAAGAATCTTCTGAAAGCAACAGTTCTTCAAAAGCAAACTGCAATCAACAAATATATCGAGATTATTGCTGGGCTGAAACAAGAATTGGCAGCGATGATGATTGAAACAGAAAGAGTGAATACTTTACTTCGAAGTTATCAAAGGTCAGAGTATGTTATTGATCGCATCTATCCTACTGTTGCAGCTCATAAGTATGCAGAAGATGAAGAAAATTCTGGTAAGAAAACTGGTTTGAATTATAACAGAGTACCAAATCCAATGTGGGATGGCTATACCCCCCGACACTTTGAAAAGGTGGCTGAAGCACTCAATCTGAATCTAAAATCCGAGTCTATCGATGGATTAGCAGATGATATTGATGTCACCTTCACAGCTTCTGACACTGATCATGAGTCCGAGTTAATTAAGAAAGTGGTCGATCAGGTGTTGGAGAAAAATGAAGAGTCAAAGTCAGAGTCTAAATCTGAAAATTCGAGTTCATCAGACAGAAGTTCGAGTTCACCGGTCAAAAGGGTTTACAATAAAGATTTTCTGATGTCACAAAATAATTTGAATGACGAAACATTCAAAGTAGCATATACTTTGAATGATTCCGACAAATTATATTCTGATGAAGAATTTCCAATAAGAGGTGTTAAAACTGAAATGATTAACAAGGTTTTCAAATTAACAGAAATTAATATTTCTGAAATAAAAGATGTAAATCTTACTGAAAAACCTAAAAAATACACTTCAAGAGTTCAACAAAGATTGAATAAGAAAAAGGATTACAGTTCTGGTTCGGGTTATCGAAAGAAACCAAACCATAACAGTAATTTCAAAAAGAAAGGATTAGGCTTTATTCCACCCGAAAATCATAAAAATGAGAAAATTTATAAACCAAAAACTAAATTTGTTTCAGGAGCAAGTTCAGAAGAGGAGAAGGAGAAACCTTTCTGGAAACAGTCAAACAAGGAGTTTCTCGCCGAAAAGCAAAAGAATGTGTTGAAGGAATCTGAACCGAGAGTTGAAAGAAGAACCTGTTTCAAATGTCGAGAGGTTGGACATATTGCTTGGAATTGCTCAAAGCCCATCAACACAAGACAGGGAGTTTCTTCTAACTCTAAATTGAAAGAGAAATGTGTTGATAAAAAGGAACAACCAATAGAAAAATTTAAGGAGTTCAAAAATTCGAATTTTAAAGTTGGTGAAAGTTTGAAACATTTTTACAAAAGAAGAGCCAATTTAAACAAACATAAATGGGTTGTTAAGAAATCAGAGGTTGTTTCTGGCAATGAATCTGATTCGTCAAAGTCAAAGGAGCCATCTGTTGTGCTAAATGATGAGAATTCCGTTCCAACAATGGATGATGAAAAATTTCCACCATTGTCAAACAGAAACTTGAAATAAAAAATTGGTAAGATTGAGATTTCAGATCAATTATTCTCTGATAAGAAAGAATTTGATGCTGAAAAAGCATTTAATGGTAAAGTGCTACATATTTTTGGTAAGATGGCTGATGGGAAGGTGAAGGGAGTAAAATAATTTTATGAATCGAAAATTGTTAAACCAAATGATGATGGTTCACCCATGATTGATCAGGCATGGGTGAGATTCTTTAAAAAGTAAAATCCTGACTTGCCGGAGCTCCCAAGTTGGTAATCGTGGAGCATGAATCGGCATCATTCTTGAAAAATGTTTCTGTGAAAAGTCTACAAGTGATATTTTTTACAAAGTGGTTGAAAGAACAAAGTGATGAATGAATCCCCATGATGTGTGAAATTAACAAAACTAATTTTCTGGAAAAACCATTTTGATTAAAACAAACATAAGTGTTTTGAAATCATAATGGGAAAATAGTTTGTTGTCAGGGGGAGTTCTGATTGTTTGAGCCAAGAGAATGGAGAATTGAAGCAATTCACATTAGTTTGTCATTTTATTTGTACAGATTATTGCTTTTACTTTTAAATTTTCCCAGAAAATCAAAAATTGAAACATATTTTTTATTTTAGGGGGAATAAAAAATTTAGAAATTGAAAATTTGAAAAATCCAAAAACATGATAAAATAAAAAACCAAAAACATCGAAAAATCAAAATGAGTTTTGTTGTGAAAAAGAGAAAATGATAGTACATCAGTAGACAATCACCGTACGCTAAAGAATTGGAAAGTTAAAATGTGATAAACGGTCTCACTGATGATATGCCAGTAGGTTTTTACATGCTTAGTAGATTGTTTTCGAGATATAAACCTAAATATCAAATAATTACTTATCTCGTGGGGAACATCTCTCGGATATATAGGTAACACCTGAAATCTTGTTTGAAGGGCTTTCTATTTCTGACATACTAAGTCTTTGTGCGTGATGATATCTGGGGTATTATACCGGGACTTCTGATTTTGCGGGAGCAATAGCCTAGTCCTCGTATAATACTCTGCACTGCTTTAATCATAAAGCCCACCCTCAGCATAAAAAACGATGAAACATTGAAAAATGCTAATCATGTGCTGTTGAAGAAAAGATCCCCAAACGGGACACACCTAAAAGCCAAGCCATCATCTCTTTGTCTGAACGGAAGTTCTAACCTGAGCTCTCATGGCCTCGCATTACCCGTTTACAGATATCATTAGTGTACATTCACCTGTAAGACTGAATATAGGAGTCTGGATACGGGAGTATATTCTGAGGTGGGATACGCGAATAAGTTAAGTGCTTAAAACACTAATTCTCGTATCTCGAAACAATTGAACTTTGTGTGAAAATTTAAGTGGATCAATATATTGACAATCTAAGTGAATTCTTTAGATCTTAAAGTGTTTAAAGCTCAACGGTACTAGTGATTTGTCATAAATTGATAAAATCCTCTTACACAAACTCACAAAAATATGTCTGTATATAGTTTATTTCCAAAAAATTCAAAAAGATTTTCAGTGTGTTTTAGCATAAAATTTTGAAAAATCAAAAAGATTTTATTTTATCTTATTTTCGACAACTGATGTTGAAAAGCTGTTTTTCAAAATTCTGAGTGCTAAACATGATGAACAACAGTGGGTTAGGAGAGTGTGTTTGAAATGAAAAATGAAGTTAAAGTTTGAGTTTATTTGATAAATGTTTTAAGATAATCTTACAAATGATGTTTTGAAGCTGATTTTACTGTTAGTTAATCAAGGTCATTAATTTGAACTTGATATAACTATTGTTGATGTTGAATGATTTCTACAAATGGTTTCTAAATTTGTTAAATTTTAACAATTGTGAAATTTACTTTTGGGTAGAGAATTGTGCAGGTTACCAGGTTCCTGATCCTGTTGCTACAGAGAGCCAGGAGACGTTCCTGAACCTGTGAAAGCTGTAGAGCCAGATCCCCGTGTCAAAGCCTGAGCAGAGTTTGAGCCAGGACACTATCTTAGAAGGAGTGCTATGTCAGATTGCAATCCCGGAACAACTTAAGGGGGAGTCTGTTAGCAAAGGGGAGTCTGTTAATTGGAAGATTTCAGATTGCTGATGAGTTTAAAGAATCAAGAGATCTGATCAAGAGAGATTGAAAGATAGAGATTGAAGGATGCTTACAGAGAAAGATACTTTGGAAAGAGCGAGAAGACCGATCAAGACTGAAGACTCAATACACTGAAGACTCGTCAACATCCAAGGGGGAGTTTGTTAGTGCATATGTCTGTTGACTTCGTCTTGTATCGAGTCATGTAACTAGATTGGATAGACTGGAGCTTGGTAGACTAGAAAATAGGAGTTTTAGAGGATATTGTCCAGGTCGCACGAGCTGGCTAATCCAGCTCGTACGGTCTGATCAGGTCGCACGGTCTGGCTTGGCTGGTTTGTGAGGTCTGGCATTCCTATAAATAGGTGAGTCCAGGTCTTCATTTGTAACTTTGTGATTCCGGAGACGAAGTGCTGCCGAAGTGTCGAACGATCTGTAAACACTATCAAATCAATACAATCGACAGTTAAAGTGATTCTACGTGTAAATCTAGCTGCTATAACATCAATACGTCTGTTTTCGCCTTTCGTATTGATCGAGAACTCTTCTGAATGTCGTTTGATCGAATCCCGATCCTACAATAATGTATCGCGAAGACATGCTTTAGCCTATAAGTGGACCCTCACCCCAAGAGTTTCCAGGTAAGGGTGGCTGGTCCGATACTGCGGATTTATACGAACACTCTAGCCTTAGACAGAAAACTCGAGGTACAGGCACCCACCCTTCCAGATTGCATGTGTTCACATTATTCAGACCCAAACTTTGACGAGATTTTGAAAACTTGGAAGGCATTAAGCCAAAAAGAAATCATCTAAGAATGGATTATTGATTTCAAAATCATTTTGGAAATTTGTGTTCTTGTTTTGGTAATCACCTAAGGATAGGTGATGTTTATTGTTTTAAGATCTAAACACAAGATAACTTATGTTGGGGTCCTAGAAAGGTTATAGTCTAGGTCAAAGCATTACTAATAACCTAATTCCCTATAACCATGGGCTCTGATACCAACTCTTCTGTCACACCCCGACCGCGTAAAACAACAAACCACAGCGGAAACGTCGGGGAGTGTCGTAACAAAATTATTGTTTCACAACACATGGTATTTAAAGTTTGGTTTTATTAATTAAAGTGTTTACAATGTCTTGGAAATAACGGAAACATAATGTAAATTATGTTGTCTTTCTTCATTTTAAGTCACTAAGGCCCAAGTCCGCCGAAGTGTGTCACGATCATCCTCATGCAATAGCTCCTGAAACACATGTGAAAATAGGTACGTCAGCATTAAAATGCCTGTGAGATACATAGGTTTTGTTGATGAAGGATTCATGACTAGTAAGTTACAAGAAGTGTTTAACGAAAAGTAGTCATGAACCTTGTAAAAAATTTTCTTTTATAAAATCATATGAAAATCGATATGAAAATCGATATGAAAATCAGATGATATAAAAGAAAGATGTTTGGTTAAATAAATAACCAAGTGAAAATGGATTGTATAAAACACGTCATTTGTAAAACAATGTCAGTTGAAATATATGTCATTTGTATAAAATGTGTCATGTATTTGTCTTTGTCGAACAGGTTTAGATAACGCTACAATATGTAATATCATAAAAGCACTTATATATAGGAAGTACCAACGGCGTATCCACCATGCTTTTATCATATTACACATGCCTCGTTATTTAAATCACTTATCAATAAACCATCAAATAATGTCTTGTCAAAACCAATGTCGAATGTTATGTGTAAACAATGTCAAATGTCACAATGTCAGGTATAAACCATGTCTTGTATAAACAATGTCTTGTATGGCAAGTAAAAGTATTTACTCAAACCATGTGTATAATGTCAATGTGTAACCAAATGTCATGTACAAAACAATGTCTTTGAATAAACCATAGTTTAAATCAAAAGTTAGGTTTTGCAAAACCAATGCTTTATGGATACGAACATTTATGCAGTAATTTTTATCGCATTCATTCAAGCCTTGAGACTGTCGGATAAACCCTTAGCAAGTCAAAGGTTTATCAAAAATGTTTTCAGATTCTGTCATTCCCTACTTCCAAACAAACCTAGGAAGCTGGGAACGGGATTTATCAAGTCCTATGGTACCATTACATACGACCGACCGGCTTGATCAATGTTAATGAATGTATTCTTGTCCCGTTAAACATACCAAATTTCATAACAAATGTAAGCATGTCATGTGAAAACCATGTACTAAGTATGCTAAGTAAACATACGAAGTAGAAATGTCCATGAAATCAATGTGCTAGCATGCTCAGTCAACATAGATAGCAAAATGCAATGCAAATCAATGTGCTCATATGCTGAGTAAACATATGCAGTAAAAGTATCTATGAAATCAATGTGCTAGCATGCTCAGTCAACATACATAGCAAAACATAATTGAAATCATGTACTATATGTGTACGAGTTGAACATAGCAAGCATATGTCATGAAAAGCATAAAAACATGAAAGTAACAAGTAGGCACAAGTGTATCACCCCAAAACATTTGAGAGTGGTAAAAGAAGGGACTATGTACTCACTTGAGATTGCAAAGTATCCTCGATTAAGTGAACTATCAAGCTCGGGAAATCAAGGAACCAAGTGGCACCTAGTATCGAATCACTATGTTAATAAATCGGGACCTAAATCGGGAGATAGGATAGAATGAGGTCTTGTAAACCAAATGAGTGTTGGAACTCATATGATATGGTTTAATAAAGCCTACATTCTGATTTGAAACCTATCCTAAGTGCTTATGACCCGTTAAGGTAGTTTACGCTACTTTAACGCGTCATTTGCACAAATGCGCGTTCGGATGGTCTAACTAGCCCTATGATATGTATTATATGCCCTAACATGTTTAATAATGTTGCATAATCAGTTTAAGTGTCAAAATTTAGGTTGCATAGGCTTAAATTTAAATTATGCGCAAAAAGGGCATTTTGGTCATTTTCCGAAGGCATATAATCTACCTATCATACAACTAATTAAACGAAGTGACCATAAGGTATAACCTCGGAAGGTTATTCCCTATATAACTATGGTCACAAAACATGTTTGGTCGGATCCTAATGATTGACCAAACGGGTCGGGTTCGAAAGTCTAAGCGGTTGTTAAGACCGCTTGACTTACGACCCTAAATAAGCACTAAACTAAAAGTGACGAGTTAAACATGTTAAAACATGTTTAACTAAGTTAGAAAACTGATTTGGTATCAAAACAAAGTGTTTTGATACCATAAAATAGTTCTGTCTTAAAACGCACATAAACGTGCATTTTGACCGAAACTTTGACTCGTCACTTCGACTAGTAAACGTGGTAATCAGTAGGTATAATTGCAAGGGAATATAACCATCGTGATTATGATCACGTTGCAAAGTTTGATTGAACTTTGACTTGACCAATTCATGGTCAAAACCGAAAGTCAAACGGGGAGTCAAACTGTTTGACTTTCAGCTTGTAATTGCTGAAAATAATTAACAAGACTGAATAGAGCACTTACAAGTGTTCTTGGTGATGGAAGATAACTTAGAAAACTCAGGTAAGAGGCCTCCAAACAAGTGGTAGCCACGACTTAGAGTGTTTGAGATGAGAAAATGGAATGAGCAAGGAAATGGGCAGGTTTAAAGGGTATTTATAGTTGAATTGAAGCCCTTAGATCATGCCATGTGGATTGTGTGCTCACCAAGGATCAACAAGATCATTATAAGTGTGTGGCCAGAAGTTTAAGCATTGATTACCACGCAAAATACCCAAAAGTTTGCTAAATAATTCAAGAAAACAAGTGCAACAGCTGTTTTTAACATTCTGCCTAGATGTAGGGCTCGCGCCCCGCGACAGCTAAGGCCTCAGGCCGTCGCGCCCCGTGAGGGTGATGTGCGTAGTGCGTGGTATAATTTTTTGTATATTTTTAGCCATTTTTACACTTTAGTCAAGTTTTAAATTTATAAAACACGATATTTTACTAACACTAAACACACATATGGGCAAGTGCACCCATCGTGAGTGTAGTATAGCGTTGGTAAGATACCGAGGTCGTCCAAGGACACAAGAGCTTTTAGTACCACTTTATCCTCAACGTCTAATCAAATCAAAATTTTAGAAAAAAGGTTTTAAACATGAAAATAAAAACTAAAAATGCTGAAAAATAAAATAAAAATAAAAAACAGATAGACAAGATGAATCACTTGGATCCGACTCGCCTTTAGTGTAACCTTTGATTATTTCCGCACTTTTGCACTTTTTTAAGAGATTATCTTAGTTATAGTAGTAGGCCACTCTTTTGAAGGTGACGTTACCCTCAACCCAGTAGTTTGAGTCAGCAATGATACAATCCTAAAGGGTTGGATTATTGAAAGATAATTAATTAAGTTATTAATGCGTAACGCGGTACGCCCCTCTTTTGAAGGTGACTTTACCCTCGGCTAAGTAGTTTGAGTCAGCAAGGATACAATCCTAAATAGCCGGGTTAATGTTTTAATAGTAGTTTACACACGAGGGGATCAAGAAATTCGAAACCCCGCCATCCAATACCAGTGGGTATTGAAGGAGGTCCTACTAAGCTTGACCCAGGTCCTTGCAGGATCTATACACTGAACAAGGCAAGACGCTTACCAAACCATTCCCTTAACCCTCGCCCAGGTAGCCAACATATCTTCATATAGACCGTGGTGATATGAATGGTGTAAATCTTTTATTTTATATAGACAGTAAAATAACGCCAAGACCCCACAGACAAATGATAAAGAAGTTTCACCTTCAACATAAGAAACTAGTTATTAAAGTCATTAATACATAACCAAATAAAAAGTGCGAAAAGATTAAAAATAAAAAGTATTACACTAAATGCTTGTCTTCACCAAGTGATGTAAGAGACTTAGGCAAACATGGCCTTTGATTATCAAGAACTCTTACTATCAATCTTGGATCCCGAGACTACTACACACACTCTATGATGGATGAAGGTGGTGGATGTGGGTTGTGATGGTGGTGGTGGGTGGGTGAAGTGTGAGAGAGGTAGTTTGCCAAGGGATGCCTTTGAAGTGAACCAAGCACCCCTATTTATAGCCTGCACAGAAGCCCGGACACGGCCCCGTATCCATTGGGAATGGCCCCGTGTCCATCCATCTTCTCTTTCTTCATTAAATACAGTTTGTCTGCATTAGTTGACCACGCCCCCGTGTCTGCTGGGCACGGCCCCGTGTGCAGAAGCGTATCTATACTATCAAGATATGCTTGGATTCTGCGAATCTTAGCGTTGACCACGGCGCCGTGTCCGGTGGGCACACCCCCGTGTTGGGAAATAGAAGCTTCTACAACTTTGTCTTTTCTGCAGACACTTGGGCACGCCCCCGTGTTCAATGAGCACGAGGCGTGTTCAGCCTTCTGGTCTCTTTTTTTGCTTGGGAAGATGCTATCGAGGGGTCGGGCATGCCACGTTTATTCCTTTTCTTGTATTATTGTTAGATTTGGCTGGATTTTTGCTTCTTTTGTTCATTTAAGCTCTTTTAACCCTGAAAATACAAAAGGAAGACAAAAGCACACTTTTTCCAACATTAGTACTAAAAAAGGGTTAGTTTTATGCCGCATTTGATGTAATTTATATGTTGCATTTTGCGCACATCAAATACCCCCACACTTGAATCTTTGCTTGTCCTCAAGCAAAACTCTTTATAATGTGGCTTACACTCCCAAATGGAATGGGTAGAAGAGAAGGTTTTGGGCTTGTCTTGAGTGTCAGGATTCCAAGATTTTTATTAGATTTTATTTTTATGTTATTTACAATCCTATTCGTAATGATTTATTTAGAACATTTCATAAGAGAAATTACTTATTTGGGCATAACATGCCTCTTTAAAATTCCATTTATATACAAGTTCACATACCTCACGGGAGATCACTAAACACTCGGCCGAAGATGTATTTTTGTGAAACACTCGAGACCAGCATGGAACTATACACCTTTGTAAATATCAAGAGGACTTTGGGGAAGGGTTAGGCTTGGGTTAAAGGTAGGTGGTTTTGGGTTAGTGGTTAGTAGAAAAGGGTGAAAGGCGTAAAAAGCGTCGGTTTTCGTAAGACTTTTTATTTTTATGACTTTTTTATTCTAATGAAGCATTTCTTCAAATAAAGTTCTTTTTGATGAACTTGTTTGTTTATTTCTTGACTTCATCATCATTTTTTTAATAAGGAATGTCATATGAAAAACCGAGCTTTTTACTAAAATAAAGGGTTTAAAATAAAAAAGGGTTTTGGTGGGTAAAGGGTGTTTGTTTTGTGGGTTTAGAAATGAAAAGGTTTAGGCTCAAAGGGGTTAACTAGGGGGATTTTGGGTAGGTGGTAAAAAAAAAAAAATAATGGTGTAGAAAGAAAAAGGATTAGTCCTAATGCCTCCATCATTTACTTACTTGGGTTTAAGTTGGTAAGGACCGGGAATGTATCGTCATGGCAAGTTCTTGAGTCGTAAGAAACCAAGCGGCTATTTACACAAGAAACGAAAAATGAGCATTTAGTTTAAAGATGTGTATTTGTATGCTCAATAAAGGCTCAAAACTCACTTTTTGTGGGAATTGGTTTTTATGTGATCAAGTATATATAATCAAATTTTAACTAGATTTGTCATGCCGTTTCATAATTTTCTCATGTTGGTTCTTTTTATCATGACGCTATCAGTTGTAAATTTGTACAAATATAACCTTTTTAGAACTTGTAATTCCCAAATTAAACCAAGACAAGTAAAAAAAAGAAAAATTTTTGAAAAAAATTTGGGGTGTTTAGCGGTTCCAATAGAGTTTTGTGTAAGGATTTGTAATTAGGACTTGCAAAATTCAAGGTTTTAGCATCCCCCCCACATTTAAATTACACATTGTCCTCAATGTGTCCCAAAAATAAGTTTTTAGGTTGATTGAATGTGTAAAAGGTGTGTTAAAAACAAAATTTAATGTTACTGGGCATCTGGACACGGCCCCGTGTCGGATGAACACGGCCCCGTGGTCAGATTGCCAGTAACGATGACTTACAGAAGGTGGACACGGGGGTGTGTTGGATGAACACGACCCCGTGTTGGGCAAAAATATGCAAAAATTAGACAAACAACAGGTCTGGGCGGTGGGCACTGGGGCGTGTCAGCTAGGCACGACCCCGTGTGGACAAACTGAAAAAGTGTAAAACAGGTTTCTGGCTTCGGTTTTGCTGTCCCGGCTTTAGTAGCACTAATGTTTATTGCTCTAAGCCTTGTATGTACCTGTTTAACTAATAAATACCACACCAAACAATAACCAACATCCTAAATTACCAAAGTTCATCATCCACGTCACACGTTAAAAAGAAAAACAAATGCAGAAATTAAAAAGAGTTAAGGAAAGAAATTGTTCAACAAGTGGCACGCAGGCCAGAAATTGTTCATAAGATAAGGGGGTTAACCTGTGAGACCTTCAACCGTGTGATGCTACCTCCAACTCCTCCCGCTCAATCCATGTCCTCGTCGTCATCATCATCACCTCCTCCGTCGCCCGCCATGTACTCCCGGATGTTTCCAATGTCATCCTGCATGTCGGAGATGTTTCTCTCTATCACTCCGACCCAGGCGTATGTGTTGCTAGCCATGTTGTAGGTGTTCCTGGTGCACATAAGGTTTTCCTGCAATAAATCATGTAAGTTTTGAAAGTTAGGAAAACCGCCTCCTTGTGAGGAGGATTGACTCGGATCACCCTGGTGCTGGTAATGGTACTGAGGAGGAGGACTGATGTGTGGAGCGTATAGGACTGGAGCCTATTGAGGGTTCCATGCATGCCCATGAACCCTTTGAAAACTGATCGACTCGTCATCTGCTTCATAAATCAAGTTCATGGAGCGGCCAATGACCATGTCCACTCTTCCCGACCATGGGCTCTTTTGAAAAGACCTTGGCATCCTAGCAACAAAGTGTTTGAAAAGGCGGTAGATCCACCCTCCAAAGAAGATAGGAGTCAGGGGAGTAGCAACTTGGTTCCAGTGCATGTTGCGGAGTAGCAGGTATTGAACATCAAGGTTGACACAATTGTAGATGCAATGGAGGACAAGCAGATCTCGTAACCCTACAACACCGCTGCTGTCGTGTCTCTGGCTAAGAGAGTAGGTGAGGACCCTGTGAATGTAGCGGTAAAGAGGGTCTCTCAACTGTGTGCTCTTAGTCCGGCTCGGGTTATAGTTGCCTTCTCCTAGTTGAGCCCAAGCAGCTTGGCGTTGATTTTATTGAATTTCACATAGACCGCCGGTGTTCTCTTCATCTCCAACATCCTCTTCCGTGTACAACCCAACTATTGCCCCAAACTGTGCGATCGAGTACCTAGTCCTCCCACAATGGAACTCTACCCCATTATTTTCAAATGGACCAGCTCTTGTCTTGAAGGCGAACGTGCTGTAGAATTCCATGTTGTATTCATGCATGGAGTGAAGCCGAGTGCAAAGGGCAGCTCGTAGTGGGCCGGTGACAATGTTGTTGAAGTGGTCTATCTGGTCCACTACTCCTAGAAGATCCATGCATACTTGTCGTGGGTACTCCTCAGGCCTAGTTCTTAGAGTACATCATATCTTGCTTGAGCATCCAACTCATTTGCATTGAATCGAGTAAATTTCTTGGCCATCTGAAAGAAAACACCAAACAATTAGCAAGAAACAGTGAAATTTTCGAAGAAAACCGAAAACAGCTAGCTGAACACGGCCCCGTGTTCAGTGGACACGCCCCATGTTGGACTAAATTTGGCTGGACACGCCCCCGTGCTCGCTGAGCACGACCCCGTGTCCAGGCGTCTGTTTACCAAAATTCCCATTTTTCGACCCGGTCCTGAAAACTTGAAAATTTTTGGTCCAGTAGGGGCGGTTTTCCCCGAAAATGAAACCCTAAGTGCCGTTTTTCCCAAAACAAACCGTTTACCCCTTCAATTTTTATTTTTTTGGTTCAAAAACAAGGGTTTGGGGTTTTTGTGAGAAATCGGGCAAATCTACAAACAGTACAAGTTGATTTACTTCCTATAACATGTATCTATACTAATGCTAACAGATTTAAGCAAAAATTTGATGTTCGATCCGGTTGAAGTTCAAGAACCCTAGATTTTTCCCCAAATTTTTGATGTTAAACTACATGCAAGTGCTTAATCTAACTACTTATGATGATAGAATCATACCTTGATGTTGTTAGAAGTAGGGGAAACGTCGAAATCTTGCAGAAAAATCGCCAGAACCAGAGAGTTTTTTGGGAAACGGGGCGTGTGGAATGAAGAAACTGAATGAAAATGGGGGTTTTATCCTGATAGTTGCGCGAACACGGCCCCGTGGGCAGGCAATTTTTAATATATATATTTTTTAAGTGCTAGTGTGAGTACCCTGTTTCCCGAAACTTGGTTTTAGAAATCATACCGGTTCAGATGTTTTCCCGATGTTCGTAACTTACAAGGTATGATGTTGATGCTTGAACCTTTGTTCATTCTTCGATTGTTTGAAGCGAGATTTCTTCCTCTTCATCCTTGATAAAGCTTTAGCCATTGGCCATTGACTTTGAATGGAATTCCATTCCGAGATTTAATTTCGACTGCACCGTGTGGGAAAATATGGGTGATGGAAAAAGGTCCTGACCACCTAGACTTTAATTTACCAGGAAATAATCGAAGTCGTGAATTAAACAATAGAACTTGATCTCCTACCCGAAATTCATTAGGTTTAATGTGTTTATCATGCAAAATTTTCATCCTTTCCTTATAAATTTCGGAGTTAGAGTATGCATAATTCCTTAATTCGTCTAATTCGTTTAATTGGCAAAATCGATTTTTACCGGCAACCTCTAAGTCTAAGTTTACATTTTTAATTGCCCAGTAGGCCTTGTGTGCAATTTCTACTGGAAAATGACAACTTTTTTCCGTAGACTAGCTTATATGGGGTTGTACCTATTGTTGTTTTATAAGCAGTTCGAAAAGCCCATAAAGCATCGTCTAATTTATCGGCCCATTCCTTTTTATTTAACCCTACGGTTTTTTCAAGTATTCTTTTTAAACCTCTATTAGTCACTTCGGCTTGTCCGTTTGTTTGAGGGTGATATGCCGTTGAGACCCAGTGATAGACCCCATATCTTATTAAAAAAATTTCAAGTTGATGGTTACAAAAATGGGTACCTCTATCACTTATTAATGCTTTTGATGTTCCAAAACGAGAGAATAGTCTTTTCAGAAATCTTACCACGACTCTTCCATCATTTGTTGGAAGTGCCTCGGCCCATTTAGACAAGTAATCTACCGCCACAAGTATATATCTGTTTCCTTTTGATGGTGGGAAGGGTCCCATAAAGTCAAGTCCCCACACATCAAAAATTTCACAAACAAGAATGCCATTTTGTGGGATTTCGTTTTTGGAAGAAATATTACCTGATCTTTGGCAAGCGTCACATGTCTTGACAAGACTTTGGGCGTCTTTGTAAATGGTTGGACAATAAAATCCTGAATCAAATACCTTTCGTGCGGTACTAGCGGCACCATGATGTCCTCCGTATGGACCTTCATGACAATGGCAGAGAATTCTTCTTGCTTCACTACCATGTACGCATCGGCGGATGAGTTGATCAACACACATTTTGAAAAGATAAGGATCTTCCCAAAAATAATGCTTTACATCGGCAAAGAATTTCTTTCTTTGATGATGTGGCCATCCTTTTGCGACTATACCGCTAGCTAGGTAGTTAGCATAATCGGCGTACCATGGTTCTTCTCGGTATTCCACCATTTCCAGGGACTCCGTTGGGAACTTTTCATTTATTTGCTCGTCCCTAGTTGCCTCCAAAGCTGGGTCTTCCAAGCGCGAAAGATGATCTGCTGCGGTGTTTTCTGCTCCTCTTTTGTCTTTGATTTCAATGTCAAATTCTTGGAGGAGTAGAATCCACCGAATCAAACGTGGTTTAGCATCCTGTTTCTTGAAGAGATATCGAATGGCTGCATGATCTGTATAGACTATTGTTTTAGAAAGAACAAGATAAGAATGAAATTTATCAAAAGCAAATACCACAGCTAGCAATTCCTTTTCTGTTGTTGTGTAATTTTCTTGTGCATCGTTAAGTGTTTTACTAGCATAATAAATTGGGTGAAAATGCTTATCTTTTCTTTGTCCCAAGACGGCTCCAACTGCAAAGTCACTTGCATCACACATGATTTCGAATGGTAATTTCCAATCAGGCGCTATCATGATAGGTGCATTGACTAGCATTTCTTTTAGTGTTAGAAATGCTTGATTGCAAACCTTGTCAAAGATGAAAGGGGCATCTTTTTCAAGTAATTTTGTTAGAGGTCTTGAGATTTTGGAAAAGTCCTTGATAAATCGTCTATAAAATCCGGCATGCCCTAGGAAACTTCTGATAGCTCTAACGGAGGATGGGGGTGGTAACCGAGAAATAGTGTCTATTTTTGCTTGATCAACTTCCATTCCTTCGCTTGAGATTTTGTGACCGAGTACTATTCCCTCTGTGACCATGAAATGGCATTTTTCCCAATTAAGGGCGATGTTAGTTTCCTCACATCAGGATAGCATTCGTTCAAGGTTATCGAGGCATTGGTCATATGGATCTCCAAAGATAGAAAAGTCGTCCATGAAGACTTCCATTGTCTTTTCTATCATATCATGGAAGATGGCCACCATGCAACGTTGAAAGGTTGTGGGGGCATTACATAGACCAAAAGGCATGCGTCGATAAGCAAAAGTTCCATAGGGGCATGTGAATGTTGTCTTTTCTTGGTCTTCAGGTGCTATCGGGATTTGAAAGTAACTAGAAAAACCATCTAAGAAACAATAAAATTTGTGACCGGATAATCTTTCTAACATTTGATCAATAAAAGGTAAAGGAAAGTGATCTTTCCTTGTTGCTTCATTTAATCGATGATAATCTATACATACCCTCCATCCTGTGACGGTTCTCGTTGGTATTAATTCATTTTTCTCATTAGTTATTACCGTCATACCTCCTTTCTTTGGAACTACTTGGACGGGACTTACCCAAGGACTATCGGAGATTGGGTAAATAAGTCCGGCGTCAAGTAATTTGATGACTTCGTTTTTAACCACTTCTTGGACATTTGGGTTTACTCTACATTGTGGTTGTATTACCGATTTATAGTCATCATTCATTAAAATTTTGTGCGTACACATGGAAGGACTTATTCCTTTAATATCTACAAGCTTCCAAGCAATTGCATTTTTTTGTTTTTTCAAAAGCGTAATTATTTTTTCTTTTTCTAAACTATTCAATTTTGACGAAATAATTACAGGTGATTTACCATCTTTGTCTAGAAAAGCATATTCCAAACCTTTTGGGAGCTCTTTGAGCTCAAGAGGTGGGTCTTTAGGAGACTCCTTATTTGGTTGCTCATTTTTGTCAAGAATCACAAAGGTTTGTTCTATGGCGGCCTCTTCTTCAACAAAGTGGTCAATTTCTTCTCTTGTATCGGGTGGTTCATCTTCATCTTCAATTAGTGGGTCATTATTGCCGAATAGATATTTCATTGAACGCTCAAGATCGACACTCTTTTTAAATTCCCCTAATCGAATAGATAGATTATTGTACTTCCGATTTTTCAAAGCTTCGTGGGTTTTTACAAAAGGTCGTCCCAACACTAGAGGAGCGTCATCAAGGATGACAAAGTCGGTTGGGATTACCATTTGGTTGGTTTGGACCAAGACATCCTCAACTACCCCTATTGATTTTATTACTTTTCGATTAGATAGAAAAATGGGTATTTGAAGTAGAGAAAAATCACCAATACTTAATTTTTCGAAAATGTAGTTTGGCATTATATTAACACAAAGATCTTTATCAATTGTGATATTACTAATAAAGGAGTTTTGAAAAAAAATATGGAACCGGTGTAATGTTAATTTCAAATGGGTCTTCTTTTATTAGCGAAGTTTGATCATTTGTTAACTTAATGCTTACCGTTTCGTCAATTTTAGTGTTAGTGTTTAATTCTTTTAAAAACTTAGCATGAGTGGGTACTAAACAATGATTTTCGAAAGAGGTGACAAGAGATTATTTTTTTCAAAATTAGACTCTTCTTGAATTTTAACGTTATTGGACTCACCTTTCTCGTTGTTTAACTCATGTGTCGGTTTTTCACTTACTTGTTCTTCCATTTTTACATTTTTAACTATCTCTTCTTTATTACAAGTTAATTCTTCTCTTACGCGGGACTCCTCTTCCCTTGCGCGAGATTCTTTTATGCAACGTTCGATAGTTTTAATGTGTTCTATTATCTTATCGGCTATGTGGGTGATAGAGTAAGGATCAGGATCCTCAAAGCTTGAATCCGGATGTTCAATCCTTTGTTCCTCATAATACTCATAGGAAGTAGATGGTTCACACCATTGTTCTTCTTTGTAAGTATTGATGGATAAGGGTCGTACTTTTGTTCTTCATAATGCTCATATGAGGTGGGTTGTTCACGCCATGGTTCCTCATAATAAGCATATGAAGGTGGAGGCTCATATCTTGGTTCCTCAAAGTATGAGTATGAAGGCTCGTACCTTGGTTCATAAAAATATGAGTATGAGGGAGAAGGTTCATACCTTGGGTCTTTATAGGATATGTATGAAGTGGTCGGCTCATACCTGGGCTCCTCATAGTAGGTGTATGAAGTGGATGGTGTAAAGAGGTCACAATATTGTACCGAGTGAGGGTTACCACAAATGGTGCAATAGTCTTCCCTATAATCATCCTCCTCATAGGTGTAGTTGTAGCCTCCTGAGTATTGATCCATAAGAATCACTCAGCAGACCACAACAGAGTCTCGAGACCAGAAAACAAAAATAAAAACAGAAACAGAGGCTGGACACGGCCCCGTGTTCAGTAGACACGGCCCGTGTTCAGGTTCTGTATCTGGGCGTTTTAATAAAAGTGACTGGTTTTGTGCAGCACGGGGGCGTGTTAAGTGAGCACGACCCCGTGTTCAGACTCTGTATCTGGGTGTTTTAAAAAAAAATGCAGCACGGCCCCGTGTTCAGTGAGCACGGCCCCGTGTTCAGGCTACTGTAAATACAAAAACTAACTAAAATGCAGAAAACGTGCACGCATTTAAAAAAGGTTTTGAAAAACTGATTAGGCCGTCGATTTTAAGCTTTCTTAAAATCCTTGTGTCCCCGGCAACAGCGCCAAAAACTTGATATGCGTAGTGCGTGGTATAATTTTTTGTATATTTTTAGCCCTTTTTACACTTTAGTCAAGTTTTAAATTTATAAAACACTATATTTTACTAACACTAAACACACATATGGGCAAGTGCACCCATCGTGAGCGTAGTATAGCGTTGGTAAGATACCGAGGTCATCCAAGGACACAAGAGCTTTTAGTACCGGTTTATCCTCAACGTCTAATCAAATCAAAATTTTAGAAAAAGGTTTTAAACATGAAAATAAAAACTAAAAATGCTGAAAAATAAAATAAAAATAAAAAACAGATAGACAAGATGAATCACTTGGATCTGACTCGCCTTTAGTGTAACCTTTGATTATTTCCGCACTTTTGCACTTTTTAAGAGATTATCTTAGTTATAGTAGTAGCCCCCTCTTTTGAAGGTGACGTTACCCTCAACCCAGTAGTTTGAGTCAGCAAGGATACAATCCTAAAGGGTTGGATTATTGAAAGATAATTAATTAAGTTATTAATGCGTAATGTGGTGGGCCCCTCTTTTGAAGGTGACATTACCCTCGGCTAAGTAGTTTGAGTCAGCAGGGATACAATCCTAAATAGCAGGTTTAATGTTTTAATAGTAGTTTACATATGAGGGGATCAAGAAATTTGAACCCCCGCCATCCAATACCAGTGGGTATTGAAGGAGGTCCTACTAAGTTTGACCCAGGTCCTTGCAGGATCTATACACTGAACAAGGCAACACGCTTACCAAACCATTCCCTTAACCCCCCAATAGGTAGCCAACATATCTCCATATAGACAGTAAAATAACGCCAAGACACCATGGACAAATGATAAGGAAGTTTCACCTTCAACAAAAGAAACTGGTTATTAAAGTCATTAATACATAACCAAATAAAAAGTGCTAAAAGATTAAAAATAAAAAGTATTAAACTAAATGCTTGTCTTCACCAAGTGATGTAAGAGACTTAGGCAAACATGGCCTTTGATTGTCAAGAACTCTTACTATCAACCATGGATCATGAGACTACTACACACACTCTATGATGGATGATGGATGTGGGTTGTGATGGTGGTGGTGGGTGGGTGAAGTGTGAGAGAGGTGGTTTGCCAATGGATGCCTTTGAAGTGAACCAAGCACCCCTATTTATAGCCTGCACAGAAGCCCGGACACGGCCCAGTGTCCATTGGGCACGGCCCCGTGTCCATCCATCTTCTCTTTCTTCATTAAATGCAGTTTGTCTGCATTAGTTGACCATGCCCCCGTGTCTGCTGGGCACGGCCCCGTGTGCAGAAGCGTATCTGTACTATCAAGATTTTCTTGGATTCTGCGAATCTTAGCGTTGACCACGGCCCCGTGTCCGGTGGGCACGCCCCCATGTTGGGAAGTAGAAGCTTCTACAACTTTGTCTTTTCTACAGACACTTAGGCACGCCCCCGTGTTCAATGAGCACGGGGTGTGTTCAGCCTTTTGTTCTCTTGTTTTTGCTTGGGAAGATGCTATTGAGGGGTCGGGCATGCCACGTTTATTCCTTTTCTTGTATTATTGTTAGATTTGGCTGCATTTTTGCTTCTTTTGTTCATTTAAGCTCTTTTAACCCTGGAAATACAAAAGGAAGACAAAAACACACTTTTTCCAACATTAGTACTAAAAAAGGGTTAGTTTTATGCCGCATTTGATGTAATTTATATGTTTCATTTTGCGCACATCAAGGGCTTCTGCAGAAAGTTTCAAAATTTGGCAGAACAGGCCCCTACAGCTCAAAACTTGATCTTTGACGCGTTTAACCCCCGTTAACCCATTTTCAAGGCTCTACAAGGATTTTAAAGTGTAGGGGACTTGAAATATGCTTGGAAATATCATGGATGTCAATTTGTTTGGTCGTACGGCTGCGTTTTTCGGTTAATTACGACGAAACTCGAACAGACGCGAAAACGATCCAAATTAAGCGACGATTGGTATTTTTGAATTCCTATCACTAAAATACAATATTCTAGTGATTACAAAATTTTTGGATGTCCGGATATGGTCAGAACGCAGGATATGCACGTATATGCAAACTTTTGCAGTTTGTCGCAAATAGTCCCTGTGATCGAATAAACTTGTTTTTGCCTTATCAAACCTTTCAAAACTTATTTCTAAGTTATGTAAAGGTTATTTAAGGTATGTTAAGCTTATGTTGCTATTATGGAGTGTATGTCTCGTTAAACTGATTACGTTTACGCATCAGTTTGCGTATAACTTTCCAGAAAGCGTTTAAGAGTTTAAAATCGAACAAAATTAAAATGTGAAAAATGTCAAACATAAATAAACAAATATTGGGATCAAAACACATTGTTTTATTGATATTTGAGTTATTCAGAGTTATACAATGATTACACAAGCGCAGATGTCACACTGATTATAGGATAGAAAGACAAATTTTGATAAAAAAAAAACTTCATCATTCATTCATCCCAAAGTACATCGATTACAAGGGGAATAGAACAATATTTTGAAATTATTTCTAACACATTTTGACTAAACATGGAACCTTTTAAGGTTTTTGCCATTCCAGTAGCGCGGAAGCTTTTTGCCTTGTGTATTGGCCAGCTTGTATGATCCTCCTTTGTGGGCTTCAAGGATGGTGTATAGCCCTTCCCACTTACGACCAAGTTTTCCTTGACTTTCTTTTTTGCTAGCCTCATTGTTTTGAAGCACATGGTCCCCAGGCTTGAATCATTCATGCTTCACCTGTGCATTGTAATATGATTCCGTTTTTTGCTTGTACTTTGCTTCCCGTATAGTGGCCTGATCACGAGCTTCTTTGAAGAGATCCAGATTCAACATTGTCTCTGTTTCGCGTGACTCGGGGTCAATGTTGAACGTTCGTTGTGTTGTGGCTCCAATCTCTGTCGGGATCACCGCCTCTAATCCAAACACTAGGCTGTAGGGTGTTTTCTTGTGGCTTGTCTTCACAGTTGTTCGGATTGCCCATAGGACATTGGGAAGTTCTTCAAGCCAGTTGTTGTCGTATCTGCCCAATCGAGCCTTAATCCCTTCAACAATGCTTCGATTTTTCCTTTTAATCTGGCTGTTGGACTGTGGGTAAGCAACCGAGCTGAATACTTGAGTTATTCTAAACTCCTTACACCAGGAGCTAAAAGGCTACCCGGCAAACTGTTTCCCGTTGTCCGTAACTAGTACCCCCGGGAGCCCAAAACTGTGACAACCCTCATAAATCCAGGTATCCGTACGATTAGTTAATATTGATTAGTGCTTAATGACTGTGCTGAATTACAAATAATTGCTTTCTGATTACTGCATCATACATACATGTGCATCACATTTCATACTGTCACATCATTACTACATACAAACACTTAGTGGCATAAATGATGCACAAAGCACAGTTAGCGGATAACTCAGAAAAATGCTGACTATGTTCTCTACATAGACAGACAGTGTTTTAAGACCCAGTATGGGCCAGGAACAAGGTACTACACTAGTATGGTGTGTAGGGAAGTAAGGACCATAAAACTGCGTCACTAGGTGATAGTTTAAGTGCCGGAAAGTGCCTAAAAACCACATAAAGTGCAGAATTCTACACATTTCAGCAAAATTCAACATTTTTAACATGCTAGTAACATGCAAAAATATGGCAAAATGGTCCTGAATGCTTTCCTAAGTGTCGGGAATTAAAAGTGTCACAAAAGGGTACTTAAAGAACACTAAACGGAACAACTTGACACTTTAACGAACCAGTATCTAACCAAACAACCGGACACTACCCGGAACACCAAAATTATGCTAGAAACATTGTTTAATTATTTCTGAGCTAGTTATGGTTCCCGAACACCCTAACACACTATATAATGCATCATACACATAAACACTAGACTTTACACTTAACCTCCAACTAATTAACATAATTTACCATTTAAACTTACATTTACCCCCCCCCCCTCATGATTTACGGCCCCAAGGGTGGCCCACCCTTGATCCCCACAATCTTGATAGATATGGCATAATCTCAATGGATTTAGGAGAAGATCATGTGTGTACTTTGTGAAACATAAAACCCTTTGGATAATAGTGTTGGATGGTTATAAGAAGGATCATAGAGTTCTCATTCTTCACCACACTTCTTCTTCTTCCTCTCCTAGCCATTCTCGGCCGAACACCCCTCTCCACACCACCACCATTTTCATTTCAAGTTCACCTATTCCAAGCTCATCTCAAGGTGTTAGAAGGTGATTAAGGAAGCTTGGTGCTTGTGGATCTTGAAGGACCTTCATCATTTGCGATTATCCTCCACTTTTGTCATCACCATCATCTTGTGTTCTTCCCTAGCTTAGAGCTAGTAGTAAGACCCTCATAACTTTTGTTACTTCTAATTTTGATTGGTTAAAAGATGTAGTATGTTGTAATCACAAGAACACTAAAAGACATGAACATGAATCATGAACATACAACTTATATATGATGAAATCTTGATGAAATAGTGTTTTTTAAGTGTATGTATGATACTTGTTGTTTACTTGAGATTATGATGTTGATCATCATAAGGAGCTTGCTAGATTGTGATTAAACACATGATCTAGCAAGTTAGAGGATGATTATGTGTTAACACAAGAAGATCATCCTCATATATAAGCATGAACTTGAAAATAAGATGATTTCTTGAAAATAATAAACAAAGTAAGCTAGTAATCTTATGAATCTAAGATCTATGAGTGGTTTTCCAAAGGAACCAAGTTTATAATGTGATTTTTAGAAGATCTTGATGCTTACTTAAACCTACACTATTTTTGGTGGTGAAACAAGTGTAGAAACACTAGAGAAACAAAAAGATTTCATAAAGAAACGTTTTGGTAAAATATGTTTACAAGTTGTAAACACCTAAATTTTTTAAGAATGAGATTTTTAAAGAAATAAACACACTTTAAAGGATAACTAGACCTACTAAATACACCACCAAGTTACTACAAGTTTTTTGTGAAAGATCAAGTTCATGTTGTTATGTAAATTGTATAGTTTTTGCACTTGGTAAGTGTAAGTGGTTTAGGGATTGATTGTTGATTGTTGTGATTATTTTTGAAAAGAAAATGATATGCTTTGATAGCATGGACACCTCCATTTTTAGGGGAAACTATGGCAAAATTTTCTAAAAATACAAACACTTAAAGAAATATTTTCTAACAAATATTTACAAGTGTATTTTGATCATAAGTTTTCAATATAAATTTGCCATAATTTTTGTAATAAAAATACAAGTATTGGAGGTTGGTTTTTATAAATAAAAATGGGTGAATATATATTTAAAATATATATATATGTTGAGACACTTGTGTGAATATTTGTATACTTTGTGAAATAGTTATATTATTTTAGGGTAAAATAATATAACTTAACATAATACCATGAAATTTACAATCCAAAATAATACCAAGAATATCAAGGAATAAATATATAAGTTACAAACATAATATTGTGGAACCGAACGATAGAATGTAACTTACAAATATTCCGGAAAATACCGTTACAAATATATTTTTGGTAAATGTTATTTTGGATACAAGAAATGAAAATATGATTTTTGTAAATATTATAAAGTATATCATATTTTTTACAAGGACAAAAATATATTATTTTTGGGAAGTTAAAATATATTTTCTTAGTATATTTAGAAGATATATGATTTTTGGGAAAAATATATATTTTCTGGACAATACTTTGTTTTTGGGACAAAATAAGTTATTATATATATTTTTTAAAGTGGGACTTGAAAATATATTAATTTGAAACAAAAAATACAATAATACGAAAATACATGTATAAGATACCCCATCCTTGGGAAGGAAATACGAAGTTAAATACTTGAGAAGTTTTGATACAAAATATTGTTTAACAAATTATTCCAAAACTAAATATAATTTAAAGTTAAAATAATTATTATTTTAACATGTATTTATAACTCGGAATAATACCAGAAACGTAACTAAAAAACGTAAATACTAAGGCAAGGTACGGCCCGTTCGTCTAATAGACCCTAGTACATTGTAGGGAGTCGTGTTTGCTGAGGAGATTTGGGTTACACATACTGAAGACGCAATACTGTGAGTTCATGTCCCCCTTTTCTTTTAACTGTTTTCAGTTTTATACTTCAGGGGTGAAATACATGTTACAATTACTACAACGTTTTATACATGGTATGATTAGCTTAAGGGGGGTTTACTGCTAGATCATGTGAAAGGTGGGTATAACACTTAAGGCCATTAATCCTCGTCGTAGAACCGAGGGACAAGAGTGATAGATCTATTTGGGTGTAGCGAGCCCACACCCATGGGGACCAGGGTGGCCCATAGGGTGACTATGTCTTCCAGCCGGATGCCCGGTACAAATTTGCTAGGTTTGAGTCTTCCTGCACCATTTCACACATATCAATGGTCTTGCAAACCATTGGTGATCTGTTTTCCTTATTGCTACATACCAGGGACATTCATTCATACATACATACTTTAAAGGTTTATTCATACACATACACATGAACTCGATCGACTTTTGTTGATATTTTTAAGCTACATGTATTTCAGGGAACTAAGTGGATCTGGTAGGTGTGTGCATCTTTTCAAGTTGCGTATAAATAAAAGATGTCATCCGTGGTCGTAGAGTTTAGAAGATGTATCCTATTCCTGGACGGGATACATGTTTCTAAACATGGTTTTATTTAAGATCTTTTGTCGAGTCTTGATGAACTCATTTGAACATGTTGTGGTTTGTAACTTAAGTTTGGTGTCAACTTTTCAAACAAGTATGTTGTGGTACTTTCAAACTTAACTTTTATGGATGAATATCTTTTGGTTTTATCATATAGAAATGTTATGATTGAATGTTATGGTATTAAGAAGTCACACCAATATCCACGCTTCCGCAAAAGTCAGGGTGTGACAGCTTGGTATCAAAACTTCGATCGTAGCGAACTAGGATTCTTTCTCGAGTCTAGACTACGATCATTAGGGCTCTCACGAAAATGTTTTCACAAACATGTTTTCATTGCATACACAAAATGTCCAGATCCAGGAAACAAACATTTTTACAAATAAAAGACACAAATTACATTTCAAAGAATTCATTTATATTTCAGTCTGAGAGACTGGGGAGTTAGTCTGAGAGACTAGTTGGGTAGTGCAGTCTGAGAGACTGGGGAGTTAGTCTGAGAGACTAGCTGGGTAATTCAGTCTGAGAGACTGGGGAGTTGGTCTGAGAGACTAACTGGGTAGTTCAATCTGAGAGACTAGGTAGTCTGAGAGACTAGTTAGGGCAGTCTGAGAGACTGGGAGGTTTAGCCTGAGAGGCTGGGTAGTTCAGTTTGAGAAACTGGGAGGTCTAGTCTGAGAGACTAAGTAGATCAGTCTGAGAGGCTGGGTGGGATAGTCTTGGGAAGACTAGGATGCATACATGCTTACATTGTTATTACTTACATGCTTATTTGATGATTGTTGATATGTGTGCATATATGTGATTGATTTGTTACAGACATCATGTCCTCCTCTGAGAGTGGAGTATCTGACACTGTAGACCCTATGCCCATAGTTTCTGATGATGAGATCATCCCAGAGGATGAGGTTTTTACGTCTGACACCACGAGTAGCGATGATGATGATTTCCATCCGTTTGCCTTACCAGATTTTGGAGATGATATACCACTAGCTTATGGTCTTCCTGGCGAGGATCTAATTCTTGTTCAGATCCCTGCTCCTTTTCCACTTGCTGCATTTCCTCTCGAGGATCTGCCACTTGACGCTATGTCTGACGATGACATCGATCTTTTTATTGAGGGTCCCCCTGAGGGTGCCCAGGATGATGGGGCTCCAGTCGATGATGTCATTGCTATTCCGCTTATTGAGATTCTTGTCATGGAGATTTCGTCTGACCATTCTGGTCCTGATTCGTTTGAGTCTGTGTCATCTACTACTCTACACGCACTGGGATTACAGCGATATCCCACCGATACTGATTCTGACACAGCTATGTCTGTTGCACCTGATATTCCACACGGTGTTGATCATGATTTTGAGTTTGATGATGAGTTGGATCCTGTCTTTCCACACGACTTCGACCCTGAGCATGAGATTAAGTTTGTCCCCGATGAGCAGCCTTTTGAGGCACCTGTCGTTCCTGACGATCAGCTCTTTGATATACCCGCTGATCTTGAGCTTGCACCAGCTGACCCTGAGCCTTTGATTGCAGCAGAGCCCATACCGGAGCATGACCCTGTTGACATTCCAGTTGTTGCACCACTGTTACCTGACCCTTTACCTGCACCTGTTGATCATGCTCCTTTTGCTGACCATGTAGATCCCCGTTATGCATTCACCCACAATGGGTGGATAGAGGACGATGATGACTTGCCTCCTTTTGTTAGACCTATTACTCCCCCACCTGCACCTACACATGCACCAGCTGATGTCGCCCCGTTTCACCCACATGTGTCTGACATTCACCGCACAGATCTACCGGTCACGTTCCTACAGGATATCCCTCATCCCCGTCCAGGGGAAGGTCCATCGAGTCAGCAGCCCAGTCACATACCACCTGTGTCAGCAGCCTTTCCCTTCATGCCACCGTTTGCACCTGCTATACATACTGCACCTTTTCCTTCTGCACCATCGGGCGAGCCACTTATCTGGTTTCCGCCCAACACGATTCCTGTTTCTGATCCAAACCATCCCTTCCACATTGGATACACGAGGGATGATTTGCTTTTGTCGCTGCAGCTCCAGCAGGAGATGCTGTGTAGGAGAGTCATGGAGTTAGAGAGGATCCCGCGTCCTCCGCCTTGTCCTTGTCAGTCTCCATTCGTGAATCCACCCGCTCCTCTCCTGCCATACCCAGATTTTGATGTCCGTTTTCTTACTATGGAGCAGCAGGTTAGCTACCTGTTGTGTATTGTTCATGCCCTCGAGGAGGAGCTAGCGCGTCTGCGCAGTTTGCTATTCGTTCCTCCACCTCCTCCTCCTCCACCATCAGCATAGCAGTTTTTGGTTTTATGCAGGTAGTATACTTTTGGTGAGGGTGCAGCTATTGAGCCCAGATTGCACAACTTTTTGAAGACCATATTTTTTTTTTTACTTTTGATTGTTGTAGTTTGATGGATAGTATGGACAAGGGTGATGTGACCCTGTAGTCCTTTTTGGTTGTGATATGATACATTTTGTGAACTTGTAAAACTGTAATTGTGGTCATTGATATATGAAAGCTCAATCGCAACATTCTCATTACATACATTGTTGAATTACTTGTTTGTATTATGACATGGGATGTTATGTGCTTACTTGCGTTGATAAATGTTATTACATATGCATACTACATACTTATATACATAAAACCTGACCTATACAATCTTCTTATAGAAGATGCCTCCACGAAGAGAAACTCGATTGCCCACTACTGAGGCCGAGTTACAAGAACGAATTTCACGAGCGATAGCAGATTACGAGGCCTCACGCGCCAAAACTAGCGGGGGGTACCTCGAGAAACAACCCACCACATGGTAATGTTTAAGTCGCTTGAGACACATTACGTTACATTTGGATATTCCATGTGCGTTTGCTAATGCTTTCTGTGAATGATGTTACTTGTACACGCTGTACCTATAAGCAGTTCTTAGACTGTAAACCGCTGAATTTCGACGGCACCGGGGGTGCTGTGGCTTTTGTGAGATGGACGGAGAAGACCGATTCTGTGTTGAGAATGAGTAAATGTGCACCAGAACATCAAGTCACCTACATCTCCGGATTGTTCTTAGATGGAGCGCTTTCATGGTGGAATCTCCAAGTCCAAACTCTGGGAGAGGCAGCAGCATACGCTTTGACTTGGAATGAAATGAAGGAGCTCATGCAAAAGAAATACTGCTCCAGGGCTGAAATCCAAAAGTTAGAAACTGAATTCTGGAACCTCAAGTTGGACGGCCCGAAAATTGCGGAGTATGTGCAGAGATTTCACGATCTATCTCGCGTGGTACCATACATGGTTAGTCCGGAATTCAAGCGCGTCGAGTGTTTCATTTGGGGGTTGGCACCTCAGATTATGAGTATGGTGACGATGTCAAAACCTACCATGATTACTGAGGCTATCGATCTGAGCGTGCCACTGACTGAAGAAGCTATCAGGTTAAACAAGTTTTCGATTTCTGACCAGAAAAAGAAGGAGACTCACGTTGAGTCATCCGGTGAGAACAAAAGGAAGTTCTCAAACTTTAAGAAGGGTACTAGCAGTGCTAACAAGAAGAAGGATGTGAACTTACCAGCTGAAGCCAAGACTGGGATTGAAAACAAAGGAATTGGTTACATGGGCGCTCTGCCCAAATGTGGTGTATGCCAGTACCATCATTCCGGCCAGTGCAGATTCAGGAAATGTGAGACTTGTGGAAAGGTTGGTCATTCAAAGGAAACATGTTGGGCTGGTACAGGTCGTGATGGTCAAAGAGGATATGGCAATGGAAACAATAACCGCGGTGGTAATGGGTATGGAAACCGCCCACAAGGAGGAAATGGCGGTAACGGAAATCGTGGTAATTTTGGGAATCAAGCTAACCGTGGAGCGAATAACAATCAAGGTGGTAATGGGAACGGTAATGGTCGAGGACCAGGTTGTTTTAATTGTGGAGACGTGGGGCATTTCAAGAGAGAATGCCCAAAGCTCAATCAAGCTATAGGAAGGGTTTTCAACATCGGAGCGAGATAAGCTCGCCAAGATCCAAATGTCGTTACTAGTACGTTCCCTATCAACCAACGCTTTGCATCTGTACTATTTGATACTGGTGCCGATTATAGTTTTGTATCGCTAGAATTTAAGAAAATGCTTGGGTTGGTAGCTAGTAAGCTAGATATTCCATATTCAATAGAACTAGCTAATGGAAAGCTAGTAGAAGCGAATGAAGTTATTAGGGGTTGCGTGATAGAACTGGGAGAGCACGAGTTTACACTTGATCTGCTACCGGTCGAGTTGGGAAGCTTCGACATAGTAGTGGGGATGGATTGGTTGTCAAGCAACCGAGTAGAGATTGTATGTCATGAGAAGGTCATTCGCATTCCAATGGCGAATGGAGAAACAATTATGGTACATGGAGAGAAGCACGATACACCCCTAAGGATCATCAGTTGTTTGAAAGCTCGAAAGTATTTGCAGAAAGGATGTGTCGCCTTCTTGGCACACATTGTGGATAAAGAAGCCGCTGAGCCAAAGCTAGAAGACATTCCAGTCGTGAAGGAATATCCTGAAGTCTTTCCTGAAGACTTGCCAGGATTTCCACAACGACAAGTCGAGTTCCACATTGACTTAGTTCCAGGTGCTGCGCCGGTAGCCAAGGCACCTTATCGACTTGCGCCTTCAAAAATGCAAGAGTTGTCAACGCAACTTCAGGAACTTTTAGACAAGGGATTTATCAAACCAAGCTTCTCGCCTTGGGGAGCTCCAGTGCTGTTTGTCAAGAAGAAAGATGGTAGTTTCCGCATGTGTATCGACTACCGTGAGCTTAACAAGTTGACTATCAATAATAGATATCCTTTGCCAAGGATTGATTACCTGTTTGATCAACTACAAGGTTCGAGTTTTTACTCCAAGATCGATCTTCGATCAGGTTATCACCAGTTGAGAATTCAAGAGGAGAGTATTCCAAAGACGGCCTTTAGGACTCGCTATGGACACTATGAGTTCCTGGTTATGCCATTTGGGTTGACGAACGCGCCATCAGTTTTCATGGATTTGATGAATAGAGTTTGCAAGCCGTACCTCGATAAGTTTGTGATCGTGTTCATCGACGATATTTTAATTTACTAAAAGACGAAGGAAGAACATGAGCAACATCTAAGAGCCATCTTAGAGCTGCTTAAGAAAGAAAAGTTGTACGTGAAGTCCTCGAAGTGCGAATTTTGGTTGAGCGAAGTTCAGTTCCTTGGTCACGTGGTTAATGGAAATGGAATTCATATGGATCCCACAAAGATCGAAGCGATCAAGAACTGGGAGACGCCAACCGAGATTCGACAGTTTCTAGGTTTGGTAGGATACTACCGCAGATTTATTGAGGATTTTTCAAAGATCGCACAACCATTGACCTCCCTTACACAGAAAGACAAGAAGTATGAATGGGGAGACAAACAAGAGGAAGCTTTTCAGCTACTGAAAAACAAGCTTTGCGATGCACCCATCTTATCCCTACCCGAAGGCACTAACGACTTCGTGGTATATTGCGACGTCTCGCGTCAAGGTTTAGGTTGCGTGCTGATGCAGCGACAGAAGGTTATAGCCTATGCTTCACGCCAGTTGAAGATCCATGAGAAGAATTACACCACGCATGACTGGGAGTTAGGCGCGGTGGTGTTTGCATTAAAGATCTGGTGACATTACTTGTATGGCATGCGATGCACAATCTTTACTGATCACAAGAGCTTACAGCATATATTCGATCAGAAAGAGCTTAACATGAGACAAAGACGATGGGTAGAGTTGTTAAATGATTATGATTGCGAAATCAAGTATCACCCAGGGAAGGCGAATGTGGTCGCCGATGCCCTGAGTCGGAAAGAAAGAATCAAGCCTATAAGGGTTCGAGCTTTAGAAATGATTATTCAAACGGACCTCTCTTTGTGCATTCGTGCCGCGCAGAGAGAAGCTCTTAAGGAAAAGAATCGTGAGAATGAATATCTCTGTGGGATGGAGAAGCAGTTAGTACCCAATGATGAAGGAACGTTGTGCTTCATGAAACGAATTTGGGTTCCTCTCTTCGGTGGTTTGAGGGACGTTATTTTTTATGAAGCTCACAAGTCACGGTACTCGATCCATCCAGGATCAGATAAAATGTACCAAGATTTAAAGGATTTTTATTGGTGGCCGAGATTAAAGGGCGATGTTGCAATGTATGTTGGCAAATGTTTGACTTGTGCCAAGGTGAAGGCCGAGTATCAGAAACCTTCAGGCCTGCTGCAACAACCTGAAATACACCAGTGGAAGTGGGAGCAGATTTCAATGAACTTTATAACGAAATTACCAAGGACACCCAGAGGTCATGATACGATTTGGGTAATCGTGGACCGTCTGACCAAATCTGCACACTTTTTGCCAATCAAGGAGAAAGACAACACTAGCAAGCTTGCTAAGCTATACCTGAGAGAGATAGTCGCACGACATGGAGTGCCTCTCTCGATTATCTCTGATAGAGATGGAAGGTTTGTATCAAGGATTTTGCAATCCTTCCAAGAAGCCTTTGGTTCTCAGTTGAATCTGAGTACTGCATTCCATCCGCAGACAGATGGCCAGAGCGAGCGAACGATTCAAACGTTGGAAGATATGTTACGAGCTTGCGTGATGGATTTGGGTGGTAGTTGGGACACTCACTTACCCTTGGTAGAATTCTCGTACAACAACAGCTACCATGCGAGTATTCAAGCTGCACCGTTTGAAGCTCTCTATGGACGCAAGTGTCGATCACCGTTATGCTGGGCAGACGCGGGTGATAGACAGCTTGTTGGTCCCGAATTGGTCCAAGAAATGACAAACAAGATTATCCAGATCCGAGAGCGCATTAAGGCGGCTCCTGATCGACAAAAGAGTTATGCGGACCGAAGAAGGAAACCGTTGGAGTTTGAGGTAGGAGATATGGTTTTGCTAAAGGTTTCACCTTGGAAGGGTGTAGCATGCTTTGGGAAGCGTGGGAAGTTGAATCCGCGATACATTGGACCATTCAAAATCCTAGAGAGGATTGGTCTTGTAGTATACAAGTTGGATCTACCCGCAGAACTAAATGGTGTTCATGATACGTTTCATGTATCTAATCTGAAAAAGAGTCCAACTCAAGAAACAGTTGTCATTCCTGCCGATGAAGTTCACACACTCCACTTTACTGAAGAACCTGTTGAGGTTACTGATTGGAAGGTTAACAAGACACGCAGGAGTAGTGTTAAGCTCGTCAAGGTTCGTTGGAACGCGCTACGCGGCCCAGAGTTCACTTGGGAGCGTGAGGATCGCATGAAAGCAAGATACCCACATTTGTTCCCCAAGACCCCTACAGTTAGTAGCAGAACTTAAATTTCGGGACGAAATTTTCTTAACAGGGGGAGAAAGTGAGAACCCTCATAAATCCAGGTATCCGTATGATTAATTAATATTGATTAGTGCTTAATGACTGTCTGAATTACAAATAATTGCTTTCTGATTACTGCATCATACATACATGTGCATCACATTTCATACTATCACATCATTACTACATACAAACACTTAGTGACATAAATGATGCACAAAGCACAGTTAGCACAGTTAGCGGATAACTCAGAAAAATGCTGACGATGTTCAGCACATAGACAGACAGTGTTTTAAGACCCAGTATGGGCCAGGAACAAGGTACTACACTAGTATGGTGTGTAGGGAAGTAAGGACCATAAAACTGCGTCACTAGGTGATAGTTTAAGTGCCGGAAAGTGCCTAAAAACCACATAAAGTGCAGAATTCTGCACATTTCAGCAAAATTCAGCATTTTTAACATGCTAGTAACATGCAAAAATATGGCAAAATGGTCCTGAATGCTTTCCTAAGTGTCGGGAATTAAAAGTGTCACAAAAGGGTACTTAAAGAACACTAAACAGAACAACTTGACACTTTAACGAACCGGTATCTAACCAAACAACCGGACACTACCCGAAACACCAAAATTATGATAGAAGCATTGTTTAATTATTTCTGAGCTAGTTATGGTTCCCGAACACCCTAACACACTATATAATGCATCATACACATAAACACTAGACTTTACACTTAACCTCCAACTAATTAACATAATTTACCATTTAAACTTACATTTACCCCCCCCCCCTCATGATTTACGGCCTCAAGGGTGGCCCACCCTTGATCCCCACAATCTTGATAGATATGGCATAATCTCAATGGATTTAGGAGAAGATCATGTGTGTACTATGTGAAACATAAAACCCTTTGGATAATAGTGTTGGATGGTTATAAGAAGGATCATAGAGTTCTCATTCTTCGCCACACTTCTTCTTCTTCCTCTCCTAGCCATTCTCGACCGAACACCCCTCTCCACACCACCACCATTTTCATTTCAAGTTCACCTATTCCAAGCTCATCTTAAGGTGTTAGAAGGTGATTAAGGAAGCTTGGTGCTTGTGGATCTTGAAGGACTTTCATCATTTGCTATTATCCTCCACTTTTGTCATCACCATCATCTTGTGTTCTTCCCTAGCTTAGAGCTAGTAGTAAGACCCTCATAACCTTTGTTACTTCTAATTTTGATTGGTTAAAAGATGTAGTATGTTGTAATCACAAGAACACTAAAAGACATGAACATGAATCATGAACATACAACTTATATATGATGAAATCTTGATGAAATAGTGTTGTTTAAGTATATGTATGATACTTCTTGTTGTTTACTTGAGATTATGATGTTGATCATCATAAGGAGCTTGCTAGATTGTGATTAAACACATGATCTAGCAAGTTAGAGGATGATTATGTGTTAACACAAGAAGATCATCCTCATATATAAGCATGAACTTGAAAATAAGATGATTTCTTGAAAATAATAAACAAAGTAAGCTAGTAATCTTATGAATCTAAGATCTATGAGTGGTTTTCCGAAAGAACCAAGTTTAAAATGTGATTTTTAGAAGATCTTGATGCTTTCTTAAACCTACACTATTTTTGGTGGTGAAACAAGTGTAGAAACACTAGAGAAATAAAAAGATTTCATAAAGAAACGTTTTTGTAAAATATGTTTACAAGTTGTAAACACCTAAATTCTTTAAGAATGAGATTTTTACGGAAATAAACACACTTTAAAGGATAACTAGACCTACTAAATACACCACCAAGTTACTACAAGTTTTTTGTGAAAGATCAAGTTCATGTTGTTATGTAAATTGTATAGTTTTTGCACTTGGTAAGTGTAAGTGGTTTAGGGATTGATTGTTGATTGTTGTGATTATTTTTGAAAAGAAAATGATATGCTTTGATAGCATGGACACCTCCATTTTTAGGGGAAACTATGGCAAAATTTTCTAAAAATACAAACACTTAAAGAAATATTTTCTAACAAATATTTACAAGTGTATTTTGATCATAAGTTTTCAATATAAATTTGCCATAATTTTTGTAATAAAAATACAAGTATTGGAGGTTGGTTTTTATAAATAAAAATGGGTGAATATATATTTAAAATATATATATATGTTGAGACACTTGTGTGAATATTTGTATACTTTGTGAAATAGTTATATTATTTTAGGGTAAAATAATATAACTTAACATAATACCATGAAATTTACAATCCAAAATAATACCAAGAATATCAAGGAATAAATATATAAGTTACAAACATAATATTGTGGAACCGAACGATAGAATGTAACTTACAAATATTCCGGAAAATACCGTTACAAATATATTTTTGGTAAATGTTATTTTGGATACAAGAAATGAAAATATGATTTTTGTAAATATTATAAAGTATATCATATTTTTTACAAGGACAAAAATATATTATTTTTGGGAAGTTAAAATATATTTTCTTAGTATATTTAGAAGATATATGATTTTTGGGGAAAATATATATTTTCTGGACAATACTTTGTTTTTGGGACAAAATAAGTTATTATATATATTTTTTAAAGTGGGACTTGAAAATATATTAATTTGAAACAAAAAATACAATAATACGAAAATACATGTATAAGATACCCCATCCTTGGGAAGGAAATACGAAGTTAAATACTTGAGAAGTTTTGATACAAAATATTGTTTAACAAATTATTCCAAAACTAAATATAATTTAAAGTTAAAATAATTATTATTTTAACATGTATTTATAACTCGGAATAATACCAGAAACGTAACTAAAAAACGTAAATACTAAGGCAAGGTACGGCCCGTTCGTCTAATAGACCCTAGTACATTGTAGGGAGTCGTGTTTGCTGAAGAGATTTGGGTTACACATACTGAAGACGCAATACTGTGAGTTCATGTCCCCCTTTTCTTATAACTGTTTTCAGTTTTATACTTCGGGGGTGAAATACATGTTACAATTACTACAACGTTTTATACATGGTATGATTAGCTTAAGGGGGGTTTACTGCTAGATCATGTGAAATGTGGGTATAACACTTAAGGCCATTAATCCTCGTCGTAGAACCGAGGGACATGAGTGATAGATCTATTTGGGTGTAGCGAGCCCACACCCATGGGGACCAGGGTGGCCCATAGGGTGACTATGTCTTCCAGCCGGAGGCCCGGTATAAATTTGCTAGGTTTGAGTCTTCCTGCACCATTTCACACATATCAATGGCCTTGCAAACCATTGGTGATCTGTTTTCCTTATTGCTACATACCAGGGACATTCATTCATACAAACATACTTTAAAGGTTTATTCATACACATACACATGAACTCGCTCAACTTTTGTTGATATTTTTAAACTACATGTATTTCAGGGAACTGAGTGGATCTGGCAGGTGTGTGCATGTTTTCAAGTTGCGTATAAATAAAAGATGTCATCCGTGGTCGTAGAGTTTAGAAGATGTATCCTATTCCTGGACGGGATACATGTTTCTAAACCTGGTTTTATTTAAGATCTTTTGTCGAGTCTTGATGAACTCATTTGAACATGTTGTGGTTTGTAACTTAAGTTTGGTGTCAACTTTTCAAACAAGTATGTTGTGGTACTTTCAAACTTAACTTTTATGGATGAATATCTTTTGGTTTTATCATATAGTAATGTTATGATTGAATGCTATGGTATTAAGAAGTCACACCAATAACCACGCTTCCGCAAAAGTCAGGGTGTGACAAAAACGGCAGATTATTATTTCCTAAACGAAATCAATGACTTGTTTCCCCAAAATTTTTGCCAATGATTTTACTTCTGGCACTTAGCGAAGTAATCAATTGCTATCAATAAGAACTTAACTCCTCCTTTGGCTGGTGGGAGTGGACCTACAATGTACATTCCCCATTTGTGAAACAGCCAACCCGAGGAGATGGGAACGAGGTCATGCTTGGGGCTTTTGGGTACTGAAGCATGCAACTGACAAGATTCACATTTTCGTAGTTGTTCGTAGGTATCTCGATGGATGGAAGGCCAAAAGTATCCAAGGTTCATCAACTTTGAGACTACCGATCTTGGGCCATAGTGAGCCCCAGATATTCCTTCATGAACCTCCTTAATCAAATATTGGCTTTGTTCTGGGCCAACACATCGAAGTAGTGGTGCAAGGTATCCTTTTTTGTAAAGGATATCTCCTTGTAACACATGTTGCCTTGACTTGATACGAAACCTTTCGGCCTCCGTTTGATCAAAGGGGTCATCCAATTTAGCCCTTCCTCAGTAATCACATCTTGTACTTCAAGCTCTTGAATGGATGATGTTTTCAATACTTCAGCCAACACTTTCTTGGTGAGATGGGCAAATGTAAGGGATGCAAGCTTGCTTAATGCATCGGCGTTCTTGTTTTGTGACCTTGGAACCTGTTTAATGGTAAATGATTGAAATGTACTTATGACTTCTTTTGCCTTTTCTTAGTATCTCTTCATGTTTGGCTCCTTAGCTATGTAGATATCATTCACTTGATTTGAGACAAGCAAGGAGTCTATGAAGACTTGAAGCTTTTGAACATCCATCCTTTTGGCTAGCTTGTGTCCAGTGATCAGTGCTTTATATTCGGCTTCATTGTTGGTTGTCTGAAATTCAAGCCGGAGAGCATATGTAAATTCTAATTCTTCGGGATTGACCAGGACAAGTCCAGCCCCTGACCCTTCAAGGCTAGAAGCTCCATCAGTAAAAAGCTTCCAGGTATCAGGGTCAGATAGTTCAGTTGAGGTGGTGTTAAATTCCGTTTTTTGTTTCTTTTGGAATTTCTAAAATGAAATCAACCAAGATTTGGGCTTTGATAACCTTCCTGGGAACTTAGGTGATGTTGTGTTCACCTAGTTCCACTGCCCGTTTGGCTAATCGTTCCAAAAGTTTCAGGTTTTTCAAGCACACTTTTGATGGGTTGGTTAGTGACCACTTGTATTTGGTGTGCTTGAAAATATCTTCGAAGCCTTCTGGCTTCCTTTACCAGGGCTAGAGCAAGTTTTTCTAATGGGAGATATTTGGTCTCTACCAATTTTAGAGTTTTATGAAGAAGTAAACGGGTACATGAGCCTTGTCACGTTCAATGGTCAGGAGCGCACTGATGGCTTCCTCCACAACTAAAAGATAAACAGAGACCAGTTCCCCTATTATCGGAGTAGCAATGAAGCTAAGTGCTGCTTCATGTGGTTGAAGGCTTCCTCAGCTTCCTCAGTCCACTAGAAATCTTTCTTGTTGGTGCACCCTTGAAGGGTTTTGAAGAAAGGAAGGGCCTTCTCAGCTAGCTTGGACGTAAAATGCTTCAAGGCTGCAAGCTTCCCATTGAAGCTTTCAACCTCTTTCTTGCTTTGTGGGGACTTTGTGTCAAGGATGGCTTTAACCTTGTTAGGGTTAGCCTTTATGCTTTGCTTTCCCATGATGTGCCCCAAGAATTTTCCTTCTTCAAAACCAAATGAACACTTGACAGGATTAAGCTTCATGTTGATCTTTCTAAAGTTCCGGAATGTTTCTTGTATATCATCAAGCATTTGCCCTTCGGTTTTGCTCTTGATCACTAAATCATCAACGTAAGCTTCCATGTTTCTGCCTATTTGCCCGACGAATGCTTTGTCTACCAAACGTTGGTAAGTTGCCTTTGCATTCTTTAAACCAAAAGGTATTTTTTGGTAGCAAAAAATACCTTTATCGGTGTGAAATGCATTTTCTCTTCATCTTCTTTTTTCATCTGGAATCGATGGTAACCTTTGTAAGCATCCAGGAAGCATTTGAAGAGGAAGCCTGTGAGCGAATCAACTTTCAAGTCGATTTCAAGTAACGGGTAACAATCCTTTGGGCATGCCTTGTTTAGGTCCTTGAAGTCAATACACATCCTCCAAGACCCATCAGGCTTTCAGACCATTATTGGGTTGGCTATCCAGGAATGATACTTCACTTCTCGAATGATCCCGGATTGGACGAGCCCTTCAACCTCCTGATATGCTGCAAGGCTTCTATCTGGGGCCAAGCTTCTCTTTTGTTAAACAACATGTTTCACATTGGAGGTGATTTTGAGCTCATGTTCAGCGATATCTCGAGGGATACCGGTCATATCTTTGGGATACCATGAAAAGATGTCCATGTTGTGCAAGAGCAGCTTCTTGAGATAAGAGAGAGTGTCTTCAGCAAGGTTGGTATTTACCCTTATCCTCTGTTGAGGGTATTTTGGGTTAATGATCCATCCTTGTTCATCCTTTTCATTTTTCTTTGAACTCTCCCCTTCAACCAGGAAGGCTTCCTGGGTAGGTTGAATGGTTTCTATCCCTCTTTCGGTTGGGAACTTCACAGTGCCTTGGCCAACTGAAACCGCCATTCCAAACTCACTCTGCCCAGGCCTTCCTATGATGACATCATAGTTGGAAGGCATGTTGATCACCATGAAAAGGTGATTAGTTTGGTTCTTTCCATCTTTCCTTCACTAAAGCAGACATCAAGGGTTATTTGGCCCAAAGGCTTGATGAGTATATCGGCTATACCTTTGATAGAGGATTCAACTTGCTGAAGCCTTGAACGCTCGTCACAGCTGAGACGGTTGAAGCATTTCTCAAACATGATTTCAGTGGCTGCTCCCGTGTCAATGTAGGCTTTGTTTATTTTGATGGTTCCCACGGTAGCTTCCACCACCAAAGGGTTTTAGAGCAACCCCTTTTGGGTGGTGGGAAGCAAACACATTGAAGCTCCTAAGCCTCTAAGCGTGGTCGTTTGTGGGAAGCTTCTCCATAAAATTTTACCATGTTTACTTCCTTACTCTTACCTTCAACCATTTTATCTCTTACTCCTTTGACCAAATGGGCAAGTTCTCCGGACTTAACAACTTCCTCGATTCTTTTCTTGAGCTGGAAGCAATCGTTGGTGTGGTGGCATTTTTCTTCGTGAAACTCACAGTATAGAGTGGAGCTTTCGTTTCTATTGCTCTTCAGTAAGGTTCGAGGAGGTCGAAAGCTATGTTTTACCTCTTCAGTGGCTAGGATCTCTTGCAGGGTCTTGGTTAAGGCTGTGAAGTTCACAGTCTTTTCCCGGCTTAGAGGGTTCCTGCCTTCAGGCCTTCTTGGATCTGAACTTCTAGGGCGTTTGTCATAGGAACCATAGTTACACCTTTTCCTTTTGGGACTGTTACTTCTCCAACTAGGACCCATTTTCCTTTGCTCTTTGACGTCAACGACTTCCTCTCCATGAATGTGAGCTTCAGCCCTTTCGAGGGCCTCCTCAAGGGTTTTGGTAGGCACTTATTGAAGTCCTTAGTAAGGTATTTGGAGGTGATGGCATTCATGAAACCTGCCACCCTTATTTTTCATCAGCACACACGTAGGTTAACCCTTCCTTCTTGTATCTTTCGATGAAATCTCTAAGGCTTTCATCATCTCGTTGCTTGATCTGGAAAATCACTGTAGCATCCTTGACATACCTCCGTTGTTGTGAAAAGTTGGCCAGGAAACATTTACTCCGGTCATCAAAGGTTCGAATGCTTCTTTCGAGTAGGTCATTAAACCATTTCCTGGCAGACCCTACAAGGGTTTGCATGAACATGAGACAACACTCAGCATTGGACCACTTTTCAATCCTTGTGGCCCTGGTAAAGATTTGGATGTGGTCTTCGGGATCTTCAATTCCGTCATATGTTCTTATGTGGGATGGCATTTTAATCCTGGTTTGAAAATCATAATCGGAAATTTGTTGGGAGAAACAAGACAAATTGCTAGGCTTATAAGGTTTGGCAAGATCTTCTTCTACTCGTGAGGCTGGATTATTGCTTACCTTTCCTTGGTGAGTGGTCAACACTTGGTTGATGAAGTGTTGCCAAGGAAAATGTGCCATCGTTTGTGGCATTAGGTTAAAGCCTTGAAGGCTTTCGGGTGTAGCAATGTAGTTCATTCCCATGGGAGCACTCATGAGTCACCACTGCACTTCGAGCCATAGGGAAAACGACTAAGGCTTGTTCCCATGTTGTGGACACGGGAAGAGGAAGGCTTGAAGCTGGTGACTGCAAAAGTTGATCTAAAGTTGTCTCATGTCCCAACGGTGCACCAATTGCAACTGGTTGAGAGGTTAACAAAGGAAAAACAATTGGATATGGTCTTCCAACAGCATACGGACTCGGATTGGGTGGAAGATGACTATGACCAGCTTCGAACCGGGATGTAGTGGGTTGTGAGCGACTAAAAGGAGGCAGGGGTGGCACTGGTGACAACGAAGGTTCAGGCTCATCATAGTCCAGCCTTATTCTTACTCCTTTTTCTCTTTCTCGACTCACATACTAGTTGAGAAGAGATCTCAAATGTAGGAAGTTGTTTGCTACACCCTCGGGTGTCAAATCAATGCGTTCTGGTGTACTCGTTGCACCAATTTGAGGAGAAAGAACCCCTGAACGAGAAGGGGATGCTGTCTGAAAGGAGGAGAACTCCGGGACCATGGTTCCCGTTGGAGTGCTTCCTGGAGTAGAAAATGATGTAGATAGAGCCGGTGGAGTTTGGCCAGCACTAGGTGTTGAAGTACGAGGTACTTGATTCACCTCACCAAGGATAGTGACTGGGCTGGTTAGGTAAATGGGCTCAAGGGTTTCGATTTGCCTAACGGAGGTCGTGGGGTCCCCCCACGTATGCAATACGTATGGTTGGATCACTTTACTATTGATTGCTTTGAATTTTGGATTGAAGAATATTCAACCCATAATGTTTGTATGCAATGTGTTAGTGTAGAAGTGAATGAAGAATAGAACATACAAGGAACAAGTTCTAGAGAAGAAGTGAGATTTCTAGAAGTAGCCAGCTGAATGACAAAGTGTTGTCATTTTGTGAGTGCATATGTCTATCGCTTGCGTCAATCACGTATCGTAGCTGGAACGAATGGTACAAGACTGGTGCTGAATTGAAGAACGCTAGTTATGAAGCAAAGGCAGCTTCCAACGAAGCCACCAGCTTCGTACGAAGGCAGCCATACATGCCTTGTTCGAACCCACACCTTTATATATAGGTGGTTAGTCTTATTCATTTGTAACTTTTGGGGTATACTTGTAGCGAAGCTCTGCCCGTTTGATTTCGTGGTGTGAACTCTATTGTACCAGTTAGAGAAATCATTGATAATTACATCTTTGTGTTCTGTCCACACACGTGATTGGATTCCGCACATTTCACGTGTCGGTACGCATTCAACGAAGAGGAATTCATCCAGATCCTGAATTCACAAGTGGTATCAGTGCAGGTGCTTGATTGCAAGGATTGAAGACACAAAGATTCATGCTTCTACATCAGATTCAGAGCTGATTTTATCTTCTTCATCACACTTCTACTTCTGCTCATCTTCTTCTCATTTTCTTTGAACTTTAAACTCAGATCTATGGAGATTTCACGGTTAAAAACGGCTAGATTTTTTATATAACGTGTATAAATCAGCATTAATCAATCCTACAAATTTTCAGATCAAAATTCGAACAAAATCAGATTCAAATCAGTGAAAAACATCAAAAACATGGTTGTGTTCGTTTCAGCGTAGCTTCGTACGAAGGTAGCTTCGTACGAACCCACGTTCTCAGTTCAAAGTTTTGTTTCAGAATCTGTTTTATGAAGCCAGTGTTACAGCCTCGTACGAACACACATATCCAGTTCAAAAATTGTGACTTCGTACGAACTCAGCCTCGTACGAACCCACACTTGTTTGATCAATATACTTTCTAGCTTCGTACGAACGCACAGTTTTATTCAATTTTCAGATTTGATCAAGTGTTTGTGTATTTGCAGGTGATCATGGCTGAAGAATTTTACAACATGTTCTACAATGCATATACATCTAAAACAATAACTGATCTTATTCCGGTTTCAACTAAAACAGTTTCGAGTGCTATTTCTGAGAGTCTAAAGAATGATACTTTGTATGGAAATCATCAACGACCACCGAAACTAATGAACATAGAAGATTACCATTGGTGGAATACTCGTTTTGAAAACTGGGTGAAGGCGTATGCCTGTGAGAGTTGGATAATGATGATTATGGATATAAAAAACCTGTAAACGAACAAAATGAATTACGTCCAATTCCAGAATATTCAAAAATTGAAAAATAAAAACATTCTGATGAACTAAAAATGGTAACATTATTACAACAATCGGTTAGAGGGGATATTTTGTTTTTGTTACAACATGGTGAAACCTCAAAGTCTATGTGGGAAGCTTTAAAGTTGAAAGCCGATGATGGGAAAGATATTAAGAAAAACAAAATATCTCTGTTGAAAAAAGAGTTTGATCTGTTTGGATGTATGAAAGGCGAGACAGTTCGACAAATGATTGAAAGGTTTTGTCATCTCAAGATTGAGCTAGATAGGTTTGGAATTCACAAGGAGTGGGAAGAGATTGTTGACAAGTTGGTCGAGGCGTTACCTCAAGTTGATGACTGGAAGACGTTTGTGATTGTTCTGAAAAATGATCCAAAATTTGAAGAAATGACATTAGATGGATTGATTGAAAAACTTGAAGGACATGATTTGCAATTACAAAAACAAAACAAAATGTCCAGTTTGATTTATCAGCAAAATGTTGATCTTTACTACTGGGGAAGTCTACTGCAAAACAATCAGTCACCAAAGATCGGTACAGTATTTAGTACTGACAATGCTGGAGATTCATCAAAGAACACGTCTTCAAGCTATGATTCAGGATATCATTCTTCTTCTACATCATCAAAAACCAGTTCAAATCAGAACTGGAAATATTCTCCAAATTTGAACTCTGATTTCGCTAAACAACACATGAGTTTCTTGGCATCTGTTCTGGAGTTCTACGAAAGTTTAATTGCATGAAAGATCGGTAATCCTAACATGACCAAAGAAGATTACGATCAGGTTGGTACAGAAGAGATGGAGCTCATGGATATTCGTTGGTGCATGGCAAGCGTCATCAGAACAGCACAACGGTTTATGGAGATCACCGGTAGAAAATGTCTGGAAGGTCCCGATATGAAGCTGGGTTTCGACAAAGCCAAAGTCACTTGTTTTAAGTGCAAACAAAAGGGACACTTCAAGAGAGAGTGCTCAAACCGTCAAGCAGATGATAGTGTGAATCCGTTTCACGATGATTATTACAAGACCGTCATCTATCATCGCAACAATGAATAGCCAACAAGAAAGCAGATTGAAGAAGGATCGTCTAAAGAGAAGAAACAAGCTATGTTGACGATTCATGATGAGTATTCCCTCAAGAGGATGAAGGTTTTGACTGGGGAAAGTATATTAAAGATGAGAGAGAGGAGAAAAAAGAACAGAAATGGGTGTTGATGGCTGAGATAAAAAGAAGCCGACAGGAAAAGAGGTAAGAGGTTATTTGGATAATGTATATGATGCCTACAAAGAAGCAAGGCGGGCAAGAAGATGGGATGTAGAGAAAGAGTGTTGATGCGTGCACGACTACACATATTTTTACAATGAAATTACACACGATTTGGTTTTAAATTTATAAAAGTGATTATTACTTTTACATCAAAACACACACGAAAGAGGCAAGTGTACCCCGTCATATATGTAGTAAAGTATCGGTAAGAACCAAGTATCGATCCAAGGAAATGGGCGGAGAAATAATACTAGACCTTTGTCACTAAACTACCGGTAAAAAGATAAGTTGTTTGATTTTTAATAAACTAAAGTAAGCAATAACAAATACTTATAAAAACATAATAGAAAATAGATAAATAGCCTTGCTTATTACACAACCAAAGTATGTCAACTAAGTCCGTTTTGGCACTAGAAGCATTCGGTCAATTTTCCATTTTAAGACAATTAGTATCCCTTTCGGGAATCCTAACATGACAATCATTCGGAAAGCTAAAACGATAAACACACTTTAACCACCTAAAATTGTTCTTTAACGTGCAATTGATAAATGTCTATGAAAATCTCTTAAAAATAAGTTAGTCATCCGCTAGGAGTTTTCTAACCTCACTTAAACAAGGAAAGCGACACCGATAAACACAATGCAACCACCGAGACAAGCATAAACTAGATTAAATCACAACCGAGTTCATTTTAAAAATCTTGCACATAAATTCACCAAGATAGCAATTTTGGCCTAAACTACTAACTAAGCTAACAAATCATGGCAAGAATTTATAACGACACCATTTAACCCGTTAAGGTCCTTACGTGACGGCAAGCTTTCTTGATTAACAATAATTACATTTTATTAAATCACTAACCATTTCTAGTATCATGATGCACACATTTTAACCAAGCTAAACTAGTTAACCAAGTTTAAAGTTTACTAATACAAGATTAATTAAGCTTCATTTTTCAACTATCTTAACTAACCAAATACCAATCATCCAACACAATTACTTATAATCAAGAAATCAATATCAATAACAAGGTTGCAAACTAATCATCAAAGATTAACATAGAAAATACTTCCAAATGTCATTACAAACAAAGATTAACATACTTATGATTATAATCAAGCAAGGGATTGTTGTGTTTTTGCCCAAAGGCTACAATAATACATAAACATTAATCTAAATGCTTGAAAGATTAACAAAATTATGGAAAGATTAGAAAATCAAACCATAAACAAGCATAAGATTAAGAATCTGGAAGATAACGAAGCTAATCGGCACAATGTGGCTTGAATCCGGGTGAAAGCAGAAGCCTCCGGAGCCTGAAAATCGCCAGAATCGCTTCCAAAATGTCCAAAGTTACGAGCAGAATGTTTCTGCGAGTTTTTATATAATTTCGATCTCGCACGGTCGTGCATCCTGTCGCACGACCGTTCACTTTATGAATTATTGGAGGTATGGTGCACCATACTGCATGACGTCATCAGATCTTGACCGTCTTCGGTCTCGCACGACCGTTCTTCCTGAGGCACGACCGTTCGTTTCCGGGTTCTTGTTGCACGGACAACTGCACTGGTCGTTCAGTTCCGGGGTTTTGCTGGTCATCGAATCCGCACGGGGTGCAACCAACCGCACGCCCGTGCGTCACCGGGATTGCCTTGCATGCCAAGTCGCACCCTCGTTCATTGCCGGGCTGGTCTTGTTATGTCGGAAATGCACGGTCATTCCTCAGACTGCACGACCGTTCCATTCGCCCAGGTCAGAATTCCAACAGAATGTTCGCAGCTTTGTCGTTTCGTCCGGAAAGTCTTCGTTTTCACTATCATCTTGTCTGGTATGTTGTTTTAGGCCTGTAAACAAAAGTATACATAATTAAGTATCCGAATGACGGTTTTACGGCCGAAAACGCATAAAATGGGGATAAAATGGGGGACTAAAATATGTGTAAATTAGCGAATATCAAATATCCCCACACTTGAACCTTGCTTGTCCTTAAGCAAGCTAAACTAAAATGCAATAAAAGATAGAATCAAACAAGAACGATAATTTACACATTATTTTATTGAAATAACTACAAACGGTTAGCCGGTTTTTTGAAAGACAACATCAAAAGAATCAAACCCAACAAGCATATGCAAATATGTGGCGATAACCAAAAAGCCGTGACTCACTTTCAATTGACTTAACATGTTAATCTTCACACAACTCACAATGTTCACACACACTCGGTTTTATTTATGAAACATACATAAAATGTGTATATGCAAACACACAATGCCTCGTCAATGAAATGTGTAATATCATAAGCTTGTCATAAGATCTCGTCTCCACTAACTAACATGCGAAAAAAATGTAAATCAAGAGGTCTTTACGGGTTGTAACGTTAGGCTGGGGCGAAGGGTACGGAAATGGATATTTAAAGTGGCGAAATGGTTAAAACTCGGTAGCTACGTTTAACAAGCGCAATACAACAAAACTATACTTACAAACGCCTTAAAAGGCTACTTACGCAACAACGAGCTCATAAACAAGATTTCATCATTTTATCAATCAAAATTGCTCGAATTTTGTCTACTTCACCCTATTTTAGGGTGTTTTTTTTAAGCATATAAACTAATGGATTTATACAATGAAACATAAACAATAACAAGCGCTAGTTAAACGATTATTTTGACCGAGTTTCAACACTAAAAGGTTTAAAACATAAAAAGGCTAAATAGGGCTAAGTGGGCGATAATATTGGGTAGACAAAGGTAAACGGGAAGGCTCGACATGGTTAATCCTAAAGGGTAACGTAGGGTAAACGGGAAACACAACACAAAGAACAAGGCTAACAATAAAGGGGTAATCTAATTTCCTCTATCACTTCTACACAATTCCGCAAGTTCATGGTCTTAACAAGCATACTAGTGACAAGTTCTAAATTACACATGACATTCGGCTCACTCCTATCCGAAATGAAAAAATATATAACAATTTCAAGGCTCAAACATGCTCACGTAACGGAAGGAATGGGTAAAAGTGTGAAAACTATCATGCAAGTCTTTCTTTGTTTGTCACGCTTTCCGGTTTTCTTTTCAAAATTTATTTTGCTTGTCGAGTTTTTATCAAGTGCGAAGCTTTCTAAAACACAACTAACCGGTTTATTTACTAAAATATATACATAAAACAGATATTTTTGAATGATTTTTCTGATTTTTGATTGATTTTTTTTTAGGACAAACAAAGTTAACAAAGTTAACCCCCTCCCCACACTTGAACTTCGCATTGTCCCCAATGCGAAACCCGAAATATATAGAAAAAGGATAATAGTACTCCCCTCAAGATGATTTCTGATGAAACGAGACTTCCAAAGCTGTATCTGTCATGTGCTCCGATCCAAGATTTGATAGCCGAAATCTACAAGTATGTCATATGGTGCAGCAAAACAGAACAGAAACAAATAAACCATAATTTACATAAATATAAGTACTAGAATCCAAACAAAGACAAGACATAAAGTAAAGTGTCTGAAAATAAAGTACATAACGGCGGGTGTTTGAAATAACAATCAAAATGAACACCCGAAATATAAAGTACTGAAATAGTAAAAACCACCAACTATCAACTTCACTGTCTCCTAATCGTCATCACCAGCATCATCTCTCGTGAAGGACGGGCCCGCATCTCCATGACCAGGTGGGTTCCAGGGTGGGAACTGCGGAGGATGCTGAAAGTAGTCGAGATAGGCATGATGCATCTCCCCAAACAGGTATGAGAACCCAGCACTCACCCCCTGGTACAAGTGGTCCTGGTTCGCCCTGATCTCTTGGAACCGCTGCTCCTGATTAATTTGCATCTGTTGGAACTGCTGGTAGAACTCAGGGTAAGGTGGGATGCCCTCGGGCCACTCCTGGTGGTGGTATCCATGGTGCTGCGGTGAATGTGGTGGTGTTGGTGGATGTGGTGGTGTCTGTGGTCCGTGCTGCTCCTGATGCTCCTGATCATGCATCTCCTCATCCTCGTTTTCCTCCTCAGCTGGGGGCAACGGGTCCCAGACCTCATTGTTTAGACCCCTCAATCTATCCCCCCGATCCAACTCAGCTATCAACCCCATGGCTTTCAATGACCGAATATCAACATAAACCCCTTCGGTCACCAGAGTGAGAGTCGCAAGTACCTCATCAGTCATCAGGCCCAAATTGTAAGCAATTTCCGTCACATATTGACCGCCGTGAATTTGACTGTTGGGTTTCCTCCCTGAGCACTTCACAAAATATTCAGCCATCCTTGCGGCTAGGTTGATGTGTACTCCGTCAACCAGCGCGTACAGAAAAATCAAATCCGGTGTTGGACAGTTCCCTAAACTGTCCATGCGGCCGCAAATGGTGTGGCTAAATACATGATGCATCACTCGAACCAAAGGGTCTTTCAACCGTGAAGCTTTAGACATTCTCAGGTCGTAAGGGCCACCAATTGCATTTTCAGCCCAAAACTCAGTCCGTGCTTCATCAGTTGGAAAGGTAAACTGCTCCGTGAAGAATTCGGAATCCATGTCTTCTCTTGTGTAAATACCAAGCCTCCTACCCAATCGACCTACTGACCAAGTGTGCCATTGTCCACCCAACCTGAAAGTTATCCGATCCTTGTGGCGGAATTTTGGCCTTCTATGAGCAATTGGTTTTTCGTAGGCATATGTGGAGAAGAACTCTATTGTTGGCTCAAGATAGATGGGTCGGTTGATAGATACTAAGCGCACAAGTGGGATAGTGATCATGTTTTCAAGCCTATCATACTGATTTAACTACCTCATAACCTCCCAATCCAGCCTCCGGGGGACTCCGAATTGCCCTCGCCTTCTCCATAAGGCGTCACGCCTTGGGATACAAAGAGCTTCTTTCTCATCATCGGGGTTAAATTGCAAGAAAGGATGATCCATCTGTAAGAGGAATATCATTTGAATAGCAGGAACAGGAAAAATTTCACTAAAAAACATCAGAACACGTATTTATGAAGATTCTATTATTCTGATCTGGGCCTGTCGCACGGACGTGCGACGAGATGCACTGTCGTGCGTCACCGAGAACAAGCTAAGATGGTCAACAAATGTCGGATCTGCACGGCGTGCGACCAACGGCACCACCGTGCAACATCGAGACCAACAGACAGCATCGTGAACAGTCGGATCTGCACGGCGTGCGACCAACAGCACCACCGTGCAACATCGAGACCAACAGACAGCATCGTGAACAGTCGGATCTGCACGGCGTGCCACATGTGGAACGACCGTGCAACATGATTTTCCTGCAGATTTCTAACCCCGACTCTGAACAGTCTGATTTTTCCAAAAATTTTCAAATTTTTGCCAAACAGGGACTAGAAATCTGATCGGGTGTTCACGATACGTACGATTCAAACAAGGGTTAGGGTTTCGGTTGTATTTATGAAGGGAACCCTAAAAAAACCTTGAAGAATCGGATGAATCAAACCTAGAAAGCGAAAGAAACAGAAAAATCTACAAAAACAACATACCGTGCGAAGAAGTGTGTGAAACCGTGCGAAGAAGTGTGTGAAACCGTGCGAAGAAACCGTGTGATTTGAGGCGAAATTGCTCTGGAACAGCCGTCTACAGTTAGGGTTCGCGAATGAGGGGAATGGAAGCAGATGGGGGTTTTTATAATGTGCAAAAGACCAAATTGCCCCTGCCTCTCGCACGGTCGTGCGACAGCTCGCACGGTCGTGCATCACCGACATATTTCAAACCCTACACGTTGTTCTCGGAGATGCATCGGGTGTGTGACTCGTCGTGCAAGCCACCTTGCAAACACATGGTCGTGCGATGCGTGGCACGGTAGTGCAACAGCTGCAGATCAGTTTTTTCTGCAGAAGCCATTTCCAGCAACTGTTTTGGCCGTTTTTCGCCATTTTTTGCAACACGCAAACTGTTTAATCAATATCGCAACATAGAACCTTCGCCCGGCACGTCTAAAAATTGTACAAACTAACGAAAACTAACAAACACCTAAATTACGCTAAAACTAGAAAAACACATAAAAAGACGATATTACCCCTAAAGCGTAAAATACGCGCTTGCTACATTTTTTATCCGCGAGTCAGTAGCGTAGACTCTCTCCTCCCCCACTTATGATGTGTGCGGGGTTTGGAGCTCAATGACCTCCACCGCCGACTCTATCGGCCCGGCAACGTATAACTTCAACCGATGTCCATTTACTTTGAATGTAACGCCATCTGCGTTCTCTACTGCAACAGTACCATACGGAAATACCTCCTTAACTGTGTATGGTCCTGTCCAGCGTGAATGAAGCTTCCCTGGAAATAAGCGCAGTCGTGAATTGTAAAGAAGAACAAGATCACCCGCTTGGAATTCTTTGTGGTTCTTCAAGCGTTTGTCGTGAAATTTCTTCGTGCGCTCTTTGTAGAGGACGGAGCTCTCATAAGCTTGTTGTCACAGTTCCTCCGATTCATGAATCTGGAGAAACCGGGCTTCACCTCCGGTTTTCAAGTCCAGATTCGCGGTTTTCAAAGCCCACATAGCTTTATGCTCCAACTCTACCGGTAAATGGCATGCTTTTCCGTATACCAACCTAAAGGGAGTGGTCCCAATAGGGGTCTTATAAGCTGTACGGAATGCCCACAATGCCTCATCAAGTTTGTCTGACCACTCCTTGCGGTTTGCACCAACAGACCGCTCAAGGATGCGCTTTAGCCCACGGTTAGTGACTTCCACCTGCCCGCTCGTCTACGGATGATAGGGCGTGGACAAACGGTGATGCACACCGTAATGGGACAAAGCTTTTTCAAGCTGAGTATTACAGAAATGAGTCCCTCTGTCACTAATGAGCGCCTTCGGAGTGCCAAATCGGGCTAACAAACTTTTCAAGAATCTCACGACCACCCTGGGGTCATTTGTGGGTAAGGCCTGTGCCTCCGCCCACTTTGATACATAGTGAACTGCGACCAGGATGTACTTGTTACCTCGTGTGGGGGGAAACGGTCCCATGAAGTCTATCCCCCATATGTCAAAGACTTCACAAACTTGTATCCAGTTCTGGGACATTTCGTCGCGTGCCGAAATATTTGTCGCCCTTTGGCAGGCATCGCACGCTTTTACCCAACTCTGCGCGTCACGAAAAATAGTCGGCCAATAAAACCCGGAATCCAACACCTTCTTGGCGGTGAAGTTGGCTCCATGGTGGCCTCCGGTAGGTCCCTCGTGACAATGGCGCAGAATATCGGTCGCCTCTTTCCCTGATACACATCTTCTGATCACCTGATCAGCACCCACCTTGAATAAGAAAGGGTCGTCCCAAATGTAGTGCTTGAGATCCGAAAAGAATTTCCTCTTTTGTTGGTGAGTCAACCCTTTAATCAGAATCCCGCAAGCAAGATAGTTCGCGAAGTCGGCGAACCAAGGCGACTCATCGCATATCTCAACACCCATCAAAGACTCGTGTGGGAAATTGTCATTGATTGAATCCCAACGCGCGTCCTCGATGTCTCCATGCTCTAACCGAGATAGATGGTCAGCCGCTACATTCAATGCACCCTTTTTATCTTGAATTTCAGTATCAAACTCTTGCAGCAACAAGATCCATCTGATTAGACGCGATTTAGCGTCCTGTTTGCTAAAGAGATATCTAATGGCTGCGTGATCAGTATACACAACGGTTTTCGAAAGCACCAAATACAATCTAAATTTATCAAATGCGAAAACAACTGCCAAGAGCTATTTTTCAGTCGTGGTGTAGTGCTCCTGAGCGTCGTGAAGAGTCTTGCTCGCATAGTAGATTGGGTGAAAGTGCTTTTCTTTCTTCTGTCCTAAAACGGCCCCTATAGCGTAATCACTCGCGTCGCACATAATTTCAAATGGCAGACTCCAGTCCGGTGCAACTAAAATAGGGGCCTCAATCAACTTTTGCTTGAGAAGGTCAAAAACCCTCAAGCAATCATCTCCAAATACGAACGGAGCGTCTTTCTCCAACAAACGGGTCATAGGCCTAGCGATTTTTGAAAAGTCCTTTATGAATCGCCTGTAGAACCCTGCATGACCAAGAAAGCTCTGTATCGCTCTCACAGAGGTGGGAGGCGGAAGTCGTGAAATAACGTCAACTTTAGCTGGATCGACTTCCATACCAGCACGAGAAATCTTATGTCCCAGAACTATGCCCTCCTTCACCATGAAGTGGCATTTCTCCCAGTTTAGGACCAGATTCGTCTCCTCGCACCTTTTCAACATCTTTCTCAAATTTTCCAAACAATGATCGAAGGAATCCCCAAATACCGAAAAGTCATCCATGAAAACCTCCATAGAATCCTCGATCATATCATGGAAAATAGCAACCATGCATCTTTGGAAGGTCGCTGGTGCATTACACAACCCAAAAGGCATCCGCCGGTAGGCGAATGTGCCGAAGGGGCAGGTAAATGTAGTCTTCTCCTGATCCTTAGGAGCGATAGGAATTTGGAAATACCCAGAGAACCCGTCCAAGAAACAGTAATACAACTTCCCCGACAGACGTTCCAACATCTGGTCGATGAATGGAAGCGGGAAGTGATCCTTACGAGTAGCATCATTGAGTTTGCGGTAATCAATGCAAACTTGCCACCCAGTGACGGTACGGGTAGGAATTAGCTCATTCCTATTATTTGAGACTACAGTCATACCACCTTTCTTAGGTACAACCTGCACTGGACTCACCCACACAGAGTCGGATATAGGATAAATCATCCCGGCATCCCACAACTTGATCACCTCTTTCTTCACCACGTCCTGCATATTAGGATTTAAACGCCTCTGATGCTGTGCACACGATTTGTACTCGTCTTCCATCAGAATCTTGTGAGTATAGAAAGAAGGATTGATGCCCTTGATATCCATGATTTTCCACGCAATAGCTCTCTTATGAAGTCTCAGAACCTCAAGAAGCTGATTTTTCTCATCTTTTTCCAATGATGCCGAAATTATGACCGGTAAGCGACGCTCCTCGTCCAGAAATGCATACTCGAGATGTGGTGGGAGTTCTTTCAACTCTAAAGACGGCGGATCTTCAACCGACGGTTTTTCTTTCTCTTCTTCTACATGGACAATTTCAAGAAATCTCTCCGGACTCTGGGAACCATCGTCACCAATCTGATAGACTGGCTGCTCAAAATCGTGGCCCTCCTGCGTAATGCCAATCAGGTCCCCACACGACAGACGTGTGTCCGAATCAATCTCGTTAACAGTGCCTTGAAAATGAGAGCACACACATGCATCGACAATGTCGACATAATAAAGCATGTCATCGTGACTTTGCGGATGCTGCATCGATCTTTTGATATCGAACGTCACGTGCTCATCATTCACTCGGAGCGTGATTTGGCCAGCTGCCACAACAACAATCGTCCTCGCTGTATTGAGGAAAGGGCGTCCAAGTATTAAAGGCACTCTTAAATCTTCTTCCATGTCAAGAATAACAAAATCCACGGGGAAAACAAATTTATCGATTTTTACAAGCAAGTTTTCCATAAATCCGCGCGGATACTTGATTGAACGGTCTGCCAACCGAATGCTCATTCTAGTGGTTGACGGCTCACCCAGATCCAGTTTAGTAAAAACCTTATATGGCATAAGGTTGATACTCGCTCCCAAGTCAGTCAATGCATGGCTAACAGACATGTTTCCAATCAAACACGGGAGCGTAAAACTACCCGGATCTCCCATTTTCATGGGCAGACGGTTTTGTAGAACGGCAGAACAAGTTTCATTCATCACCACACATGATATATCCTTGAGCTTCTGTTTATTCGAGAGGATATCCTTAAGGAATTTCGCATACTTTGGCATCTGGGCCAAGGCTTCAACAAACAGTATATTAATGTGTAGTTGCTTGAACAACTCAAGGAACTTACCGTATTGTTCTTCGTTCTTCTGCTTCTTCAGCCTGCCTGGATAAGGTACTAGAGGAGTGTAATCTTTGACCGGCTCCTGGACTTGTGCTGTACTTGCTGGGCGTAGCCTGGCTTGCACCTCGTCCGGTGTGTCAGTCGGGGTCGCTTCAGTGATCGGTGATGAGTCCGATATGACGAGTCCGGTAGTCTTTCCACTCCTGGTCATGACAGCATTCACATCCCTGTGTCCGCCCGGGTTTGGTTCTGTATTGCCCGGAAGACCACCTAGGGTCCTTTTAGACATCATCTGTGCCAGCTGACCAACCTGATTTTCGATATTTTTAATCGAGGCTTTGTGACTCCTCATTTCTCCCTCGTGGGAAAGAAAACGATCCTCGCTCTGTTGGTAGCGTTTTTCAGCCAACTGATTCGCACTCGAGGAGCTAGTAAGAAGCTGAGCCATCATATCCTCCAGCTTGGAACTAGACTGAGGGGTCTGCTGCTGGGAGCTACTCCCAGTGCCCTGATTCTGATACGAATATGGAAGCTGCTGGTAAGGTTGGTTGTATTGCTGGAACTGCTGACCCTGACCCTGCTGCGGTGCTGGAGCGCGCTGAGTGAACCCCAATGGGTTTTGATTACCTGTATTCGCACGCCACCTAAAATTTGGGTGATTTCTCCATCCGGGATTATAGGTATTGCTGTACGGGTTGTTCTGCGGCCTCACCTGATTACCCACAAAAACTTGACGTGTGCGCGACTACACATATTTTTACAATTAAATTACACACGAGTTGGTTTTAAATTTATAAAAGTGATTATTACTTTTACATCAAAACACACACGAAAGAGGCAAGTGTACCCCGTCATATATGTAGTAAAATATTGGTAAGAACCAAGTATCGATCCAAGGAAATGGGCGGAGAAATAATACTAGACCTTTGTCACTAAACTACCGGTAAAAAGATAAGTTGTTTGATTTTTAATAAACTAAAGTAAGCAATAACAAATACTTATAAAAACATAATAGAAAATAGATAAATAGCCTTGCTTAATACACAACCAAAGTATGTCAACTAAGTTCGTTTTGGCACTAGAAGCATTCGGTCAATTTTCCATTTTAAGACAATTAGTATCCCTTTCGAGAATCCTAACATGACAATCATTCGGAAAGCTAAAACGATAAACACACTTTAACCACCTAAAATTGTTCTTTAACGTGCAATTGATAAATGTCTATGAAAATCTCTTAAAAATAAGTTAGTCATCCGCTAGGAGTTTTCTAACCTCACTTAAACAAGGAAAGCGACACCGATAAACACAATGCAACCACCGAGACAAGCATAAACTAGATTAAATCACAACCGAGTTCATTTTACAAATCTTGCACATAAATTCACCAAGATAGCAATTTTGGCCTAAACTACTAACTAAGCTAACAAATCATGGCAAGAATTTATAACGACACCATTTAACCCGTTAAGGTCCTTACGTGATGGCAAGCTTTCTTGATTAACAATAATTACATTTTATTAAATCACTAACCATTTCTAGTATCATGATGCACACATTTTAACCAAGCTAAACTAGTTAACCAAGTTTAAAGTTTACTAATACAAGATTAATTAAGCTTCATTTTTCAACTATCTTAACTAACAAAATACCAATCATCCAACACAATTACTTATAATCAAGAAATCAATATCAATAACAAGGTTGCATACTAATCATCAAAGGTTAACATAGAAAATACTTCCAAATGTCATTACAAACAAAGATTAACATACTTATGATTATAATCAAGCAAGGGATTGTTGTGTTTTTGCCCAAAGGCTACAATAATACATAAACATTAATCTAAATGCTTGAAAGATTAACAAAATTATGGAAAGATTAGAAAACCAAACCATAAACAAGCATAAGATTAAGAATCTGGAAGATAACGAAGCTAATCGGCACAATGTGGCTTGAATCCGGGTGAAAGCAGAAGCCTCCGGAGCCTGAAAATCGCCAGAATCGCTTCCAAAATGTCCAGAGTTACGAGCAGGATGTTTCTGCAAGTTTTTATATAATTTCAATCTCGCATGGTCGTGCATCCTGTCGCACGACCGTTCACTTTATGAATTATTGGAGGTATGGTGCACCATACTGCATGACGTCATCAGATCTTGACCGTCTTCGGTCTCACACGACCGTTCTTCCTGAGGCACGACCATTCGTTTCCGTGTTCTTGTTGCACGGACAACTGCACTGGTCATTCAGTTCCGGGGTTTTGCTGGTCATCGAATCCGCACGGGGTGCAACCAACCGCACGCCCGTGCGTCACCGGGATTACCTTGCACGCCAAGTCGCACCCTCGTTCATTGCCGGGCTGGTCTTGTTATGTCGGAAATGCATGGTCGTTCCTCAGACTGCACGACCGTTCCATTCGCCCAGGTCAGAATTCCAACAGAATGTTCGCAGCTTTGTCGTTTCGTCCGGAAAGTCCTCGTTTTCACTATCATCTTGTCTGGTATGCTGTTTTAGGCCTGTAAACAAAAGTATACATAATTAAGTTTCCGAATGACGGTTTTACGGCCGAAAACGCATAAAATGGGGATAAAATGGGGGACTAAAATATGTGTAAATTAGCGAATATCAAGTTTTATGTGGACCGTAAAGGAAACCCGACTGTTGATCCAGATGAGGTTGATTTTGAAGTACTAGTTGCTGCAATTCCGACTGTGGATCTTTGGTGTCTAGGGCTTAGAGAGATTCCACACTACAGAGAGAAGGTTGAAAAAGAAATCAACAAGGTGATCTATGCAAGTTTGGAAAAGAAGAAAAAGACAGTGGAGGAGATTGTGGTTGAAAGCAAGACGTTCGTGGATGAAGTGAAGAAAACAGCTGATGAAAAGCTGGAGAAGATGGTTGATGAAGCTGCTGCTAGAGAACAGCAGGTGAAGAAAGCCAATGAAAAGGCAGAAAAGCCACGGTGCCTAATGCTGAGGTAAGAGGTCAATCTGAATCTTCTAAAATGTTAGATAAATGTGATCATAAAACTGATGAACAGTGCAAGAAGTGCATGGAAACGTGCACAGCTTGTACTGAAAAAGATAACAGTCTAAGATCCAGAAATATTGAATTTACTTAAATAGAAAATATTTTCAAAGAAAAATGTAATGAAATGTTAGAATGTGAAAAGCTTTTAAAACAGAAAAATGAAAAGCTGACACAAAAATGTGATGATCTTGAAAAGGAAAATAAAATTTTGAAACAACAATGTTTAGCTGAGTGCAACGAATATATTCCAAAAGATAAAACTATTCAAGAGTTGCAAAAAGAATATGATGGAATGAAATTGTCGTATCACACGGTAAAAGAAGCTTATGAGATTTTAAAAAGTAAAGTTACAAGTCTGGATAATAGATTTTCAGCATGTCAAGAAACAACTAGTTTTCTTGAAGCCAGATATGAAGGAAAGCAAAAAGTTTTAAATAACTACATGGATGAAGTTGCTAAACTTAAACAAGAACTGGCTGAAAAAGAAAAAATAGTTAACAAACTTCAAAGTTATCATGCTTCGTCATATATTTTGGAACGTATTTTCAACATCACACTGGATGGTAAAGATTCCGAAAAGAACAAAAAGGGAATTGGGTCAGAATACCATCAGGTTCCACCACCGTTGGAGGATAATTACATATTCTATGATGACGAAAAGGTGGAAAAAGCTATAAACATGGTTGACCAATTACCTGATAACATCGATGTGACTTACACCAAATCTGATGATCTCAGTGATTCAGAGGTGGTAGGTAAGGTTGTTGAAAGTGTTTTGTCAGAGGAGTCTACCAAACCAGATAAGTCTGAGTCACAAGATGAAAATGAGGGAAGTTTTCATGAAAGTTATCTTAAAAATTCAAAATCTGAGAAAAATATGAATAATGATCCGATAGGATTGGCATACACCATGATTGGATCAGACAAATTAGTCTCAGATATTGAATTCCCGATTCAGAATGTGATTTCGAATAAAATTAACAAAGTTTTCAAATTGGTAGAAATTGAAAAATCTGAAATTTCAAAATTTACTGGAAAGAGCAAGAAATTTTTTTATAACAAACCTAGTTACAAGAAGAAAAATATGAATGCTGGGTTGGGTTATAAGAAGAAACAAAATCAGAAATGATTTGAAAAGCCAAATTCTCATAAAAAGACGAACTTTGATCACGGAACAAGTTCTGAGGAAGAAAAAGAACTCCAATTTAGATGACAGTCTAATGAAGAGTTCTATGCTCAAAAGAAACAACAACAACAGGTTAAAGATGTTTCCAAGAGAACATGCTTTAAGTGTGATCAAATTGGATATCTCAGTTGAAAATGTCCAAATCTTAAACCTGTTGGTGTTGAGAAAAAGAAGTCCGATGTTGTGAATCAGAATTCAACCAAGTTTGAATCAAAATGAACTTGGAAACCAAAACCAATAACACCCAAAGTTGTGCCACAACAGATTTGGAAACAAAAAGAAAATGTTTCAGAATCAAAACAAATCTGGAAACCTAAAAATAATTTGTCAAAATAAAACATTCAAAATGATTCAAAATTTTATCGTAAGAATGTTTCAAAAGGGCAAACTTGGGTGGTCAAGAAACAAACTTCTTTGAATAATAATCAAAATGAATTGATTTATTCAAGTAATTGAATTGATTTATGTTCAGCTACCTGAGTCTAAACAGGCTTGGGTTTCTTTATTCAAGTAATTGAATTGATTGTATGTGCAGGTGCTCCTGAAGATTAATGAATGTCCAATCAAGGAGAGGAGCAGCCTGGCACGAGAGGAGGCTGCTGGTCCCTGCGTCTGAATACAGGGAGTTTGTTCATTTCTGTACATAAATAAACTATATTTCAAAAAACCCTAAAAATAGAAAAAGTTAAAAACCAAAAATATGTTTGTGTTTTAAATTTTGTCAAAAATCAAAAATTTTACAAAAATAGGTTGATTGAATACGCCGAAACCCTCACGTGGAGTTTATGAGAACTCAACAGAATTTAGCCGACCACTTAACCAAAGAGTTATGTAGAGATCTTGTGCACAAGGCAGCTGTAGGGATGGGATTAAAGTCCACATGAGATTTCTCATGTTAAGATACCCAATTCCCACCTAATATGAAGTTAGGTGACGAATTCAATGTGGAAAGCTTAACATCTAGAAATTGGAACACATTAGTAGCATCATCCCAAGGTATGTGATCAGATCTGCAAGTTAAAGAAGGTTGATGCTTTTCTTCTTAATAGTTCTTTGAAAAATTGCATATGCAGGTGCAAGAATAAAGAGCTACATATATGAGCATTAAGTTTAGCCGCTTCAAGAAGCTACGACTTGGCTTTGATATGCTCATTGAAGGATGGGACACAGGCTAGTAAAAATAGTGTCAAGAAAGAACATTAGAGTATGTAAACTTGTGTGTGTATTATCTTCAGGTATTCACTGAATAGAAAGCGTTCAATCCTTAGCGACACCCCTATATTCGAATATTCGGAATGTGTAATATACTAATGTGAAATTTAATCGTCGCGATATTTCATTTATGCATAAGTTTGATTATTGTGAATTTGTTTAAGTTAATCAAGGATTACGCTAAAATGGGGGAGGAATGTTAGATATTTTAGTGTAATCGGGATTGACTAAGTGATCAAAGCGAATAATAATATACATCAAGCAAGTTAGGAGGTGCGGGGAGTGCACGCTTGTTTGAGTTATTATAATTCGAAGTGTACGGGGGTTCCAAGGGGGCAACGCCCCCTTGGCGGGGGTCCGGGGGCAGCGCCCCTGGGAGCAGGGTCCAAGGGGAGGCAGCCCCTGGCGGGGTCCAAGGGGCAGAGCCCCTGGCTGGGGTCGAGCTCTTGATAACTGCCAGAGGCAGTAATCTGCAAAACACCCTCAAAATTCCCAGACAGTTTTCTGATCATTCTTCTTCCTGGTTCACAAAATTCGAAGACAAAAATAACATACCCTGGTTCTATTCTCGAAAAACAGAGTTGTATCCGATTGAATTATTCGGGTGAACAACTGAAATAATTTGATCTGAGAGTGACATCACGCCTCTCTGTTCATCCGGCAATCTAAAATTCCCCAACATGGACAAGGCTTTGTTCGAGTTAGTTTACAACACTACTCTTGTTGTTTTAACATTACTAAAGGTATTTCTCTCTAAGTAGTTGAGGATTTTAGTTACATAATCTAGATATATTATTAGTTTAGAGGGTGTATGACCTAGTTATTCTAGAAAAAGGAATTATCTATAGAGATGAAACTAGGACGGTTTGGTTCCGTTATAGAATAAAACCATACCTAAAATTGTTGTTTCATTCTTTAGATGATCATGATAAGTTTTAGTTTATTAAGAACACAGTTAAAAATATATATGTATTGTTACAACAATACGACCACTTTTCACCATGTTTTATTTTTCCTGATTTAACTTCTGGCGTCATCATTTATTCGATATGATCTAGATTAAGTGGTAAAAGTCTTGTATTTCTCTTGAGAGATGTAGGTTTAACTCTCACTTGGTGTAGAGTGAGGCACTAATGGACAACGATAGGAGACTCAGGGAAACCTGGGTTAGATCCTTGAGCCAAACGGGTTTTACCGGTAATTTCACCGTCGTGCCTACGGGCGAGTGGGTTACCGGGTTTTTCCCGGAATTGGTGGTGAACTCGGGGTTACTCTCGGAGTACTCCATTTGTCCAATGGGTACCCAAAGTGTGCTTGGGATTGATTCCGTTGACCGTTAAAAAATAAGTATATATCAAATAGTCCGGTTGACTTGTACAGGAGTATGCTTAACATCATTTACAACAATGAACTGGTCTAAAATCTAAACTAATATAGTCAACGTGTCATATTATTTCAAATCATCATTATTCCAAACCCCACTTTTACTCATGATGCTAAACCACTCCAAACATCTTTCTCGTTATCCATCTCATCACCTACTTCTTATTTTATTTAAACTATTTATAATTTCTATATGTTAATTTATTCAATTAATGATATTATTTATTTTTTATTTAAAGAAGAAAAAATATGAAAAATAAATATTCATAACAAAATAATTTATTTATTATTTCTTTATCTAGTATATTTGTTCAATAATAAATTCAAATAAAATAGTAAAAAAAAAGAATATTTAATTCTTACAACGACTCTTTTTCAAACGACTACTTTTGCAATTGCTAGTTTTTCAAATGGCTACTTTTGCAGTGGCTAGTTTTTTCTAACTATAAATTTAATTCGTAATTCAACCAGCATATAAATTTATCAGCAGATAATTCACTACAAAGATTAATAAAAAAACTGGAAAGAAACCCTTGGACCGAAGAAGAAGAAGACATGGCTCTGGTCAACTCTTCAATGGACTTTTGCGATAATAGACGAAGAGCCATTTCTTTTAGAGAACCCTTATTTGAAGGATTTCGTTAACATGTAGGAGAAACCAATCGCTCTTTGTACACCACTTTGTCAATGTTTCATATTCTGTTTGGGGAGGTTCACATATTTGATGCATTTTTTCAACTTCACTATGGCTCAAGTGACGACAATACAGAGGCACAAGCGATTGCCCGGGCCCGTCAGGAATATGAAAACATACACAATAAAGATTTTTTCACATGGAGTCCTGAATATTAATAAGAAGTCATCCTCGTATGCATCATGCTCCCCCTTCGAATGCCAACTCTGGCGGTTAAGAGTTGATGATTAGGATTAATTATCTGCTTTGTGTAACGCCCCAAACCTAAAATTTCGTTAAATAGGGTGTTTACGTGTTACATGGAATGAAGTCGTTTAATTACGATAAATTAACCTAGTTAAAATGTATGATAAATAAAAAAAGAAAAAAGAGGGTTTTAGATAAACGAGGGACAGAAACCAAAGAAAGAGGGCTGAAAGTGTAAAAGCTGGAAATAAAATTGTGGAACAAGAAGGAGGTCGACATTTTTGTCTGGCCTCTCCTTGTGTCACACCCCAACTAGCGGCGGAAACAAAAAGGATGCAACATACACCTCTGGTATAAACACATTGCTTATAAATATACTATATTAAATATTAAACTGTACATCATGATACATGTTGTTTACACAATATGAGTATGTTACAACAACATATTCCCGCAAACACCTTTAGAGGGTGTTTGGGATTACGTTTTGAAGTGATTATTTGATTATTGCGTCTGTAAAACATAAATAATCTAAAAAAGTGTTTGGATGAAAAAGTGATTATTTGCCTCCAAAACGCAGTTTTGGAGAAGCATGTACCTACATGCTTTTTCAAAACGCAAAATCTATTTTGAAAACGCATAATCTATTTTGAAAACACAACACTAAACACCCCCTTATTCTTATAGTAGGTATGCTTCTATGTGCGTAATTATCCGTAAAGCAAAACTTGAAGCAGCATACACAGGTATCACCCAAGTTTATGTATACCTGAAAAGCATGTTTAAAAACGGTCAACTACAAATAGTTGGTGAGTTTGACAGTTTTGTTGGTTTCTATGCACAAGTACACAGATAAAGTTTTGCACATGCAATGTAGTTATACTGTCACACCCCGATTTATGGTGGGCCAGGATGGTGGGTTTATATGTGACAAATGATAACAGTTTCACAATTGGCAGCGGAAGATATAATGATAAAATATTTAAATATAAAAGCTTTAGATAAAACTTATAACAAGTTGTTCGGTACAAAAGTCCTACGAGGTAGGATCAAATAAAATATACTTCGGACATCATAGGTCTTATGCCATTGAGTCGCAAATCCCAAAGCTTTTCTTTGCCGAATCGTATCCATCCTACTATCAAGGTTCGTTACCCGTGATCAATCTTTTGAAAATACGTCACTTTCCACTGATAAACACAATTAGCCAACTCTTTTTTAAATCACATTTGATATATATTATAAAAACAAATAGGCAATAATTTTAGTATTTATTACGATTAATTTTTGTCACCAGTTTTACATGCTTATCAATACAGTCGGGGACCAGAAATCTATGTCGGTACTTGGACAATGTACATACCATCTTTAGATAAACCTAACCCCCACCCCACCCCACCCCACCCCACCCCGTAGAAAAAAACTTATGTTCCCCACCCTCACCCTCCAAAAACCTAAAAAAAAAACCTAAACCCCCCACCCACCCCACTCCCTACCCAAGCTAAATGCTAAAACTAAATCCAAAAGCTAAACCTCAAAACTAAATACTATATACAACAACAACAACCATACCCAGTATATCCCACAAATAGCAAAGCTACTTATAGGGTCTGGGGAAGATGAGATATAGACAGACCTTGCCTCCACCCCTAAGGATAGAGAGGCTGCTTCCAGAGAGACCCCCTGGCTCCAAAACCATCAACCTACCAACGCTCCAAGTCAAAAAAATATATAAATAAGAAGTCAAAGAGTATACCAACACACAACATACCAACATACCAAGAAAGTGATCAGAGAGTGACACAATATAATGTAAAACATGTATGATAGCATACAACATCATATGGGTATAAACACAAGAAGGCAATCACCTGTAAGGTCACTCAAACGATAAGAAAAATCTACGTCCCTAAATATACCTAAGACCCTACTACAATATCCTCTAGAAGTCTTTAACCCTAATTCTACGCCTCCACAAAGTCCTATCTTGGGCCATGTCCTCAGAAAGGTGCAACTTTAATTAATCATGCCTAATTTGCCTATCCCATGTCAGTTTGGGTCTACCTCTTCCTCTCCCCCCCTCCACAGTGAGATTTTCCACTATTCTAACTGGTGTCGTCGTTTCCCTCCGCTTCACATGCCCAAACCAGCTCAATCTCCCCTCCTTAATCTTATCCGATATACTAGCCACTCCTAATCTTTTCCAAAAAAACTACATTTCTTATTCGATCTAACCTCGTGTTTCCACACATCCACCTCTGCATTCTCATCTCTGCCACCTCCATTTTGCGTGCTTGTGTCTTCTTGATAGCCCAACAGTCTGTTCCATATAGCATAGCGGGCCTAATTGCTACCCTGTAAAATTTCCCCTTTAGTTTAGTTGGGAACCTCCTATCGCACAATACCCCTCTGGTTGCTCTCCATCTACACCAGCCAGCCTGTATGCGATGGGTTACATCACTATCTATGTCACCATCTCTTTGTACAAACGACCCCAGATACTTAAACTTAGTTTCCTGCGGGGCCAATTGATCCTCAATGGTTATTTGGGTGTTATCGTCATCGGCTAGACCACTGAAATCATAGTGTAGATACTCAGTCTTAGATCGACTAATTCTTAGGCCCTTGCTGTCTAAAGCTGCTCACCACTCCTCTACCCTCTCATTCAGGCACTTTTTAGACTCTGCAATCAACACAATATCGTCTGCAAAAAGCATGCACCACGAAACTGTCTCCTGGATCAACTTGGATAACTCATCCAAGACAACCGCAAAAAGAAAAGGGCTCAACACAAACCCTTGATGGAGTCCTACCTCCACCGGAAAGGAGTTTGTATCCCCTACAGGGGCGCGAACACTAGTCTCCGTTCTATCGTATGTATCCTTAATTATGTCTATATACTTCCCAGGTAGCCCTTGACCTTCCAAAGTATCCCAAATCAGTTGACGTGAGACAGTGTCATATGCCTTTTCAAGGTCGATAAACACCATATGTAAATCTTGCTTCTACGCTCTGTATTTTTCCATCAACCTTCTTAGAATATGTATCTCTTCTGTAGTTGACCTCCCTTTCATGAATCCAAATTGATTTACTGAAACCTGAGTTTCTCTTCTAATTCTAGTTTCAATTATCCTCTCCCAGAGCTTCATAGTGTGACTTAGCAGTTTGATTCCTCTATAGTTCCCACAACATTGGACGTCTCCTTTATTCTTGTATAAAGGCACCACGACACTACTCCTCCATTGATCTGGCATTTTTCCAGTCTTGAAGATAAGATTGAGCAAAAATGCTAACCATCAGACTCCTTCTTCCCCCAAACACATCCACACCTCAATCGGTGTGTTATCCAGACCCACTGCCTTGCCTCTTCCCATTTTCCTAAGTGCCATCCTCACCTCTTCATGTGTGATCCTCCTACAGTAGCAATTATTATGTTGTCACCTTTGAGTCATGGGATTGTCGTTATGTTGTTGGTATGCCCTTCCGTTGTTGAAAAGATTATGGAAGTAGGTTTGCCATCTCAACTTAATGTCATGTGCCTTGACCAAAACACGTCCATCCTCTCCTTTGATAAACTTTACTACTCCTAGATCTTGTCTTCTTCGCTCCCTAGCTTTGGAAATCTTGAACATGTCAAGCTCCCCCTCTTTCGTTTCCAAACGTTCATACATTTGTTTATATGCTGTGTTTTCTGCCTCGATCACCGCCTTTTTCGCTTCCCTTTTTGCTTTCTTGTATATCTCCTTCACCCTCAGCCGCCCCCTCATATGTGCACCTCAAAAGATCTCTAAAACTCTGTTGCTTATCCTTTATATTGGTATGCATGTCTTCATTCCACCACCAGGACTCCTTATGCCCTCTAGTCTTTCCTGTTGTGACCCCTAGCATCTCATTCGCCACTGTAGTGATTGTAGTCGCCATAGCCTCCCACATCCGGTTTGTGTCGTTACCTAGTTGCATCGATGTCATCGAGTTAACTTTATCTCTAAACATTATAATTTTTTCTCCCTTCAAGTTTCCCCAACTGATCCAAGGCCAAGTTTTCCTCTCCCCCTCAGTTAGTCTTACTTTTAGGGCTATATCTGCTACCAGCAAATGGTGTTGAGCCACTGCATTCTCCCTTGGAATAACCTTGCATTCCATCCACATCCGTCAATCTTCCTGCCACATCAACAGATAGTCGATTTGCGTGTTACGTCCTCCGCTACTAAAAGTGATCAAATGAGATTCCCTCTTCGTAAAGAACGAGTTTATAATACCTAGGCCGTGAGCTACCACGAAGTCTAGAAGGTCTCTACCAGGTTCATTTCTATCGCCAAAACCAAAACCCCCATGTACCAACTCAAAGCCATCACTATCCTTGCCAATGTGCCCATTAAAATCTTCTCCTATAAAAATTTTCTCCTCCCTAGGTATGGCCCTTACTACCACATCTAGACAATCCCAGAATTCTCCTTTCTCTTGATCTAAATACTATATATATATATATATATATAGGGTGGGGTTCTAGAGTGAACACTAATGTATTTGCGAACTGAGTGAACAATCTTGGTCATTGATTTACACATGTGGATGGCTAAGATTTCATCATCAAATCATAAAATACACTAGTGTATTTTATCATTAAATCCTGGCCATTGATCTACACAAATGTATGGCAAGGATTAGTTCGCTCAGTTCGCAAACTACACTAGTGTTCACTCTTGAACTTAATCCTCTATATATATATATATATATTTATAGTTAAATCATGACTTTTTATTAAAAAGTTCAATTTTTTATTAATAAAAGTTGCAATTTTAATGGAAACTTTTTTAAAAAATTGTAAGTGTTTTAAACTTTTTTAAGTAGTTTTGGTTGTGTTCACACTAGTTCTTGTGGTTCTCGCGGTTCTCGCTGTAAATCGTGATTCCTAAATGATCTTTACCCTATATATATATATGTGTATATATATATATATATAGGTACGGGATCAGGAGAAAACGCCCCAAAGTGTGAGAACGGTGAGAACGCATCCTGGGCCAACACGTGGTGCGGGACATGATCAGGGTCAGAGGGGTTTTTTTGTCTTTTCAATATTCTTCTTTTTTCCCGATTTTGCGTAACATTCTGCTTCATTTTTCGGCGTCTAAGATTATTTTGGCGTTAATTATATTCATTAACAAATTGGCGTTTTATTTTTTCTTAGATCTGTCACGTTGAATTAATTATTTTTGTGTCACATAGATAATTTTTTTGGCGTTGTAGCATTTCCCTTGTCAATTTTTGGCGTTTTGTGGCGTTGTATAATAATTCACTACGAGTCATTAATATTTTCATAAGATTACAACTAGAACAAATGTTTTTTATGGCATTTAGTCAATTTTTTTGGTGTTTAATACATTGACAAGGTGCTTTGCCAGCACTCGTTCTCACAGTTTTCATACTATTAGTGTTTTGGTGTTTGAAGTTTTTGGCGTTTTATATAATAATGTATTTTATTAGCAGATAATTATATAACAAAACAATAGAAAATGAAAAATAAAAAAAAATTAAAAAATGGTAATCTAAATTCTCATCCAAATCTTCACTGTCATCAGCCTATTCTTCTTGAATTTGTTTTGGCGTTTTGAACCTTTGAATACTTTAGCTAGATGCCAACTTTCCTACATAAACCCAATCTTTTTTAGACGAAGCTTTTTAGTGGCATCCTGTTTTTTGGTGTGATATTCTTGTTTGATGGCATGTCATTGAAGATCAACTCTTGTTTGAATGCTATTTATAATAATGGAGTCCAAAATAGCATTTTACACTTGTATTGATCCCTTTATGCCATGCATATAGTCATCAAGAACAAAGCTCACATGATGACATATCACTGTCATCAATCTCTTTATCTTGAATATTCGTCCATCTCATTCAGCAAAAGATTATAGAGATACCCACCTCAGAGAAGAATCCATTCATCGAAAGCTTTGCCATCTGCGGTTTTTTCAACTAACTTTTTGACGTTTTAAAGTGAGTGGTTTCTAGTGAACATGGCGTTTATTAGTCTGGGTGTGATCAATTCATTGTGTAGAGACCCTTCTCTTATAGGAGTTTTTTGGCGCGTAGTTTAGGCGAAATTTTTATTATAATAAATGATAGTAATAAAGTAACCGTCTTTTCAGTTACTGTGTGTATTTACTGTTTTGTTCAGCTTTATCAGTTTCTAGGGTGATAGACGTCACATCTTCCAAGTTTGGCGTTTTTTAAATGGCGTTATGCAGACCAAGATAACTGTGACAACCCGAACTTCCAAGGTTAGTCTTGTAAATCTGATTCCTCGTTGTTTCTCGTTCACATTCTTGCTATGATTAATTGTAAACGCAAACGTGTCGGGTTAGGCTCAAGTATATTTTTGGGCCACATCTTAGTGTTACTTGTTCGAGCGGGCCGCACCCTAAACCCTTGTAACCCAATAAAAACTAATTAGACTAAAACTAGCCCATTCTGATAACAACTCTACTATATTATTATGTATTATGATAACAACTAATTGAATGGGCTTGAGCCCACTTCGGCCAAAGAGGTTAACCCCCCCCCCCCCCCAAGACTATTATTATGTATACGTATTACGTTAGGGATTAACACAAAACTCAAGCAAACCCTACTCTCCTCCATACTCTACGTACGGCAGTGGCACCCCCCTCTCTTCATCGAAGCCTTCTAGTTGTACCTCCTCAATTCCGGTTAGTATGTTAACGCATTAGTTAGAATTCTTGAATAGTTTTGTGTTGTGTGGTGTTTTGTATTTCGTGGACTACATGCTAGAATGGATTAATGGTTATGATTTTAATTATATGTGTTGCAAACTGATTGTGGTCTGATGTAACATGAGATAACATTACACGAAATTGTTATGGTTTGATGATGGCTGATGATCTTGGCACATAATTAGGGGCCGACGGTTAGCATGTTATTAGTTAAATTGCATGTTATTAGTTAAGTGCGCATGAAGTTGTTTATGATCAGATTTACGTGATTATATGACTGCTCGATGAAGTTGTTTGTGATCAGATTTACGTGATTATATGATTGCTCAATGAAGTTGTTTATGATCAGAATTACTTGAGATCATAGTGATGTTCGATAAACCGTTAATTCGCTCTAGGAAGTGTCATGTTAACTTGATGAAGGGTTATAACCTTGTTAAGGAATTAATGTTGATTAGGGATATCATGAGTGATTGGAAAGTTGTTGCGAGAAAAACTGATTAGGAAGCACACAACTAAAATAGCACACTCACATATTGCACAACATGACTTAAATGGACTGAACAAGTTGATTGGGCGCTCATGTGTATTGGGCCGTATAGTGAACACTTAGGCATATATGGCATTGGGTCATAAATTGAATATGGGATGAGATATAACAATAAATTGTGCAAACTGATTATGGGCCTAGGTGTAACAGTAGGCCGAACCAACTGAAATGGGCCACACCTTGGCGAGAGTTTAGGCTCGGTTGGTTGGGTACTGATTAATGGACCACAAACTGATATGAATTATATGCTAGATTCTTGGGTCAGCACTCTCGGGTGGGCCACTAACTTGTTTAAATTGCACATGGTGTGGATAATGAAATGAAATATTAACTGTTACGGGTCTCGTGAAATATGAACTTGTGAGGTGAACTTGTAAGTAAACCAATTAACTATTATGAGATTTCATGATGATAACCGACGGACATGTTGCATGATAAACTATTATGATTCATAGAACATGTGTGATTCTTGTATGTCACTACGTATACATGATGAAAGCTATGAATATGTGAATTACTGTTATGACACGTGAAACGATGGGTGTAAATGCATGTACAATCCTTGTGTATTGCATGTGTAGAATATGTGGTTAATTACATGCAAAACTGATTCTTAATGGTAACCATATTAGGACTTGGTTGACCAACCTGAACACGTAACTTGATTTACCGAGCAAATCTAAGGTGAGTTCATCTCTTGAGCATGCCTCCTAGTGGTTGGGACAATCAATTGGGTATTCCTGGGAGGAATGGGTCTTGGGTAATTCACTGGGTATTCCTGAGAGGAATACATCTCTTGGTTAAAACGGGAATGTTAGATAATACACTCTTTCCTATCATTTTAAGTCCCATCTTATATCGAATAGTTACCTGAGAGGTAACAGGGTGTTACTTGATAGCGCTATTAGGCTTGGCAACCTCACACCGTACCTGAGAGGAAGGGCGTGAACTAATGACCTTAAATCATGACCATTGCTTAGATAGGGGCAGTGGGGACGGGCAAAACAATCTGGTAGCCAACTTGTACGGTACTCGAGTTATTATCTACATTAACATCAATGAACTGAACTAAACACTTGGTAACTAACGTTTTCGTAAAACTATGAACTCACCAGCCTTGTCTGATACACTTGTTGCATGCTCGCAGGTCGTTAGATGTTTTGGATTGGGACTTGCTGTCTGGAGTAGCTGGAGTGGTCATTGGTCGAACTGGATGGATACATGTGATGGAATTACTGATATTATACATTGGTTTTGAAACAGTTTATCTATGGTTTACTATTTGCTTCCGCTGAACAATGTTGGGTTTATTTAAACTTATTGTTGATACTTTTTATTAATATGTGATGGTTTTCATTTAAAAACTTGTATGGGTTCAACATGATTAGTGGCTCGTTATTGGTTTGTCACACGCCTAGCAGGGTTTCCATAGGTGGTATTTTGGGGGTGTGACAGTTTGGTATCAGAGCCACTGGTTATAGTGAACTTGGTTTTAAAACGTTTTCACAAAACCAGACATAACCGAATAGTTCCGAAATCGACCATGACACTCAGCTTCAGACTGCAAGGATCGTTTCTCGTTTACTATTGCATAGTATATCTAGTGTACACTTATGTATGACATTACACGTGAATGCACATTTGACACTGCAGTATGAATCCTTATGTTACCAACCCCTGTTATGTGAACTGTTAGTGTGACACTACCCTTCGACTATTGTGATTCTTAATCCTTTAAAACCTTCCGTTTGTTATTTGGATGTGGGGAACCTTTTAGCGTAAGTTAAGAGGCACTGAGATAAGCATGCAAATTACCTTATTATTATGGGTGCACACATAATAATAATGTGAGGTGCATGTGAGTCCCAGTGAGGCTTAACAAGTGTGAGAGGGGTTTCGCTCTGTTGTCTAGTGTGAACTCATTAGTCTGTAGAAGTCATTAGGAGGTTTGACTCATACCTTATTTCGACTCGTGACCTTTTCCCTTTTCTCCTATAGAATCATGAGCGGACGAGGCCATGGACGCGGCAACATTGCTATGACGCAGGCTGAATTAACTAACTTAATCAACACTCGTGTGGCTGAAGCCCTAGCGGCTTACCAGGCTGGTACGATATGTACCAAATTCTCTTTATCCTTGTGTCGTATACTCGAATCTTACTTGTGTATTGTACGTTCTTTCGTTTTAGGTCAACCTGGGAATCAAAACAATCCGCCTGTTTGCACATTTAAGACGTTTATGGATAGTAAGCCACAGACGTTCAGTGGAACTGAAGGAGCTGTAGGACTCCTACGGTGGTTTGAGAAGGCCGAATCTATGTTTGCTATGTGTAACTATCCCTTGGGGGACCGGGTGAAGTTTGCTTCAGGCACGCTCGAGGATGGTGCCTTGACTTGGTGGAATGCCCAAGTTCAGATGTTGGGTATTGAGATGGCGAATGCCACTACTTGGGAGGATTTCAAAGAGTTGATGAGAGAGGAGTGCTGCCCTCGTGATGAGATACAGAAACTAGAGAACGAGTATTACAACTTGAAGATGGAGGGGGTCTGAGATCGAGGCTTACACAAAACGATCTCACGAGCTAGCTAATATGTGCCCTAACCTGTCTCGACCCCCACCTCGTAGAATTGAATTGTACATCAAGGGCTTTGCACCAGCGGTGAAGAGTTTAGTCACTACTGCAAATCTCAACAACTTAGCTCAGATCATCCGCTTAGCCCACAAGATCACGAATCAGGAGGTGGAGCGTGGCTCACTACCACCGCGTGTTTCTGCTACTACTGCTACCACTGCTACAGCTACTCCTCCCGCCACTGACAGCAAGCGTAAATGGAATGACGTGGACAAGGCGTCCAATTTGGTACAGCCACAGAAGAAACCAGACACAGGCAACAATCGCAGTTTCAGTTAGTCATCTTCTGTTAATCAGAACCAGAGCCACAGTACGAATCAGGGTTCTTATGCGAGGAAGCACCCAAAGGGTAACATGTGCCACTTTCATCATCGTGGACCATGCACCCAAGTCTGTCGCAGGTGCAACAAAGTGGGTCACATGGCTAGGGATTGCAGGGCTACGGACCCGAGACTGCAGCAGCAGCAGCAACCCTCACAGCAACAGCAGCCGCAGCAACAGGATAGGCTGCAACCTCAGCAAAATTAGGGTAATCGCAAGGGTTGTTTTCAGTGTGGTGACGAGGGCCATTTCAAGCGGGAGTGCCCTCAGTTGAATCAGAATGCGGGAAATAATAATAACAACACTGGGAACAACAATGGGAACAACGGTAGGAATGGTGCTCGTGGGCGAATGTTTACTATAGGTGCTGGGGAAGCTAGGAATGATGGCAACGTAGTGACTGGTACGTTTTCAGTAAATGATCTATTTGCTTCTGTTTTATTTGACTCTGGTTCCGATTGGAGTTATGTATCTTTGGAGTTCAGTCGTCAGTTAGGTTTGAGTCCTACACCTTTTGTAACTAAGCATATAGTAGAACTAGCTGATGGTAAATCAATTGAAGCTTCACATGTCCTCATGGGGTGCAAACTCGATCTGATGGGTCAAGTGTTCGACATTGACCTACTCCCAATTACTCTTGGAAGTTTTAATGTGGTTATTGGCATGGATTGGTTGTCTAAGTACCAGGCGTAAATTCTCTGTAAAGAAAAAATCGTGCGTATCCCTCTCCCTAGCGGAGAATCTTTATCGGTTCAGGGTCATCGAAGTGGTGCTATGGTTAGTATTATCTCAGTGATGAAGGCTCAGAAGTGTTTACGTAAGGGCTACCCAACTATTTTAGCTCTTGTTACTGATTCGCAATCTGATGAGAGAAGGATCGAGGACCTTCCAGTGGTTCGTGAGTTTCCTGATGTGTTTCCTGAAGAACTCCCTGGTTTATCTCCACATCGTCAGGTGGAATTTCAGATTGACCTCACGCCAGGAGCAGCTCCGATTGCTCGTGCTTCTTATCGTCTCGTGCCAGGAGAGTTGCAGGAGTTGTCAAATCAACTCCAAGAGCTGTTGGATAGAGGTTTTATCCGACCTAGCTCTTCACCTTGGGGAGCCCCAGTTCTGTTTGTGAAAAAGAAGGATGGGTCCTTTAGGATGTGTATAGATTATCGTGAGCTCAACAAGGTAACCGTCAAGAACCGTTATCCTTTACCACATATCGACAATCTGTTTGACCAGTTGCAAGGGTCAAGTTTTTATTCCAAGATCGAATTAAGGTCGGGCTATCATCAGGTACGAGTCCGAGAGGAGGATGTTCCCAGAACAGCTTTTCGAACGCGGTATGGCCATTATGAGTTTCTGGTTATGCCATTTGGGATGACTAACGCACCAGTGGTTTTCATGGATCTCATGAACCGCGTGTGCAAACTGTATCTCGATGATTTTGTTATTGTGTTCATCGACGACATTTTGATCTACTCCAAGAGCAAGGAAGACCACGAGCGGCACTTACGTCTCATCTTGGAGCTCCTGCGGAAGGAGCAGCTTTACGCGAAGTTCTCAAAGTGTGATTTCTGGATTCGGGAAGTACACTTTCTTGGTCACATTGTTAACGAAAAGGGGATACACGTGGATCCTGCTAAGATTGATGCTATTAGGAATTGGGCGGCACCGAAGAATCCTTCGGAGGTGTGACAATTTCTCGGTCTTGTGGGGTACTATCGTCGGTTTATTCAGGATTTCTCAAAGATCGCTCAACCTCTCACCTCCTTAACACAGAAGAACGTTGTTTATTCTTCGGGAATGAAACAGGAGGATGCTTTCCAACTCTTGAAACAGAAACTTTGCAGCGCGTCGATCTTGTCCCTACCTGAAGGTACCGAGGATTTCGTGGTATATTGTGATGCTTCTATTCAGGGTCTCGGTTGCGTGTTGATGCAACGCGAGAAAGTGATAGCATATGCTTCTCGACAGTTGAAAGTTCATGAGAAGAATTATATGACTCACGACTTGGAGTTAGGGGCTGTGGTATTCGCGTTGAAGATTTGGAGGCATTATCTGTACGGTACCAAATACACTATCTACACCGATCACATGAGTCTCCAGCACATCTTCGACCAGAAGGATTTAAATATGTGACAACGTCGTTGGATAGAACTTTTGAACGACTACGAATGTGCCATCAAGTATCACCAGGGTAAAGCTAACATTGTAGCTGATGCACTTAGTCGAAAGGAGACAAAGCCTAAGCATGTTCGTGCTCTGCAGCTTACTATTCACTCTAGTTTACCTGATCAGATTCGTTCCGCTCAGATCGAGGCATTGAAAGAGGAAAACATCGAGGTTGAATACTTGCGGGGCATGGAAAAACAACTTGTGGAGAGATCTGATGGTATTCGCTATTTTATGGAACGGATATGGGTTCCTTCGTATGGAAATCTTAGGGAGCTTGTGATGGACGAAGCGCACAAGTCTCGGTATTCAGTTCACCCGGGCTCAGATAAAATGTATCAGGATCTAAAAGTCATGTATTGGTGGCCAAAGATGAAAGCTCACATAGCAACGTACATGAGTAAGTGTTTGACTTGTGCTAAAGTCAAAGTGGAGTATCATAAACCCTCAGGCCTACTTCAGCAACCAGAGATACCCACGTGGAAATGGGAGCAGATTGCTATGGGTTGCCAAGAACTCAGGCGGAAACGATACTATTTGGGTGATCGTTGATCGTCTCACGAAGTCAGCACATTTTCTAGCAATCAAGGAAACGGATAAGTTCTCATAGCTTGCGGCGGTTTATCTTAAAGAAGTGGTTTCCAGGCACGGGGTGCCAACTTCCATCATCTCAGATCGAGATCCGCGTTTCATTTCTGATTTATGGCAGTCGATGCATAAGTCGTTTGGTTCACGTCTCGATATGAGTACTGCTTATCACCCACAGACGGATGGTCAGAGTGAGCGCACCATTCAGACACTTGAAGACATGCTACGGGCATGTGTGATTGATTTTGGGAAAGGGTGGGAGAAACATTTGCCGTTAATAGAGTTATCCTACAACAACAGCTACCACACTAGTATTCAGGCAGCTCCATTCGAGGCGTTGTATGGGCGGAAATGCCATTCTCCTCTCTGTTGGGCTGAGGTGGGTGACAGTCAGATTACGGGTCCAGAACTTATACTTGAAACTTCAGAAAAGATTGTCCAGATCAGAAAACCATATGGCGGCAGCGCGTGACCGTCAGAAAAGCTACGCTGATAAGCGTAGGAAACCGTTGGAGTTCGCTGTAGGTGATCGTGTTATGTTGAAAGTTTCGACGTGGAAGGGTGTTGTACGCTTTGGGAAGCGCGGCAAGCTTAATCCCCGTTATGTAGGGCCATTTAAAATCCTGGAGCGGATCGGTAAAGTGGCTTACAAGCTCGAGTTACCTGCTGAGTTGGGTAATGTCCATGATGTCTTCCATGTTTCGCAATTGAAGAAGTGTTTGTCTGATGAAACATTGGTGGTACCATTTCAAGAACTCAAGATTGATGACAAGTTGCAGTTTGTCGAAGAACCTATCGAGATTATGGACCGGGAGGTCAAGGTTCGTAAACATAGTCGAATTCCGATCGTTAGAGTTCGTTGGAACTCAAGACGTGGACCGGAGTTCACATGGGAACGCGAAGATCAGATGAAGCTTAAGTATCCTCAACTTTTTCCTAATGTACAATCTAACTCTGGTAAAACTGATGAATTTCGGGACGAAATTCCTCTTCAAGTTGGGGATGATGTGGCACCTGGGGAAAACCTGCAACAATCTTGATTCATCACTTCACCTCTCTGTGCTTACTTGTCAAATTTCGGGACGAAATTTCTTTCAAGTTGGGGATGATGTGACAACCCGAGCTTCCAAGGTTAGTCTTGTAAATCTGATTCCTCGTTGTTTCTCGTTCACATTCTTGCTACGATTAATTGTAAACGCAAACGTGTCGGCTTAGGCTCGAGTGTATTTTTGGGCCACATCTTAGTGTTACTTGTTCGAGCGGGCCGCACCCTAAACCCTTGTAACCCAATAAAAACTAATTAGACTAAAACTAGCCCATTATGATGACAACTCTACTATATTATTATGTATTATGATAACAACTAATTGAATGGGCTTGAGCCCACTTCGGCCAAAGAGGTTAACCGCCCCCCAAGACTATTATTATTATGTATACGTATTATGTTAGGGATTAACCAAAACTCAAGCAAACCCTACCCTCCTCCATACTCTACGTACAGCAGTGGCACTCCCCCTCTCTTCATCAAAGCCTTCTAGTTGTACCTCCTCAATTCCGGTTAGTATGTTAACGCATTAGTTAGAATTCTTAAATAGTTTTGTGTTGTGTGGTGTTTTGTATTTCATGGACTACATGCTAGAATGGATTAATGGTTGTGATTTTAATTATATGTGTTGCAAACTGATTGTGGTCTGATGTAACATGAGATAACATTACACGAAATTGTTATGGTTTGATGATGGTTGATGATCTTGGCACATAATTAGGGGCCGACGGTTAGCATGTTATTGGTTAAATTGCATGTTATTAGTTAAGTGCGCATGAAGTTGTTTATGATCAGATTTACGTGATTATATGACTGCTCGATGAAGTTGTTTGTGATTAGATTTACGTGATTATATGATTGCTCGATGAAGTTGTTTATGATCAGAATTAGTTGAGATCATAGTGATGTTCGATAAACCGTTAATTCGCTCTAGGAAGTGTCATGTTAACTTGATGAAGGGTTATAACCTTGTTAAGGAATTAATCTTGATTAGGGATATCATGAGTGCTTGGAAAGTTGTTGCGAAAATAACTTATTAGGAAGCACACAACTAAAATAGCACACTCACATATTGCACAACATGACTTAAATGGACTGAACAAGTTGATTGGGCCGCTCATGTGTATTGGGCCGTATAGTGAACACTTAGGCATATATGGCATTGGGTCATAAACTGAATATGGGCTGAGATATAACAATAAATTGCGCAAACTGATTATGGGCCTAGGTGTAACAGTAGGCCGAACCAACTGAAATGGGCCACACCTTGGCGAGAGTTTAGGCTCGGTTGGTTGGGTACTGATTAATGGACCATAAACTGATATGAATTGTATGCTGGATTCTTGGGTCGAGCACTCTCGGGTGGGCCACTAACTTGTTTAAATTGCACATGGTGTGAATAATGAAATGAAATATTAACTGTTACGGGTCTCGTGAAATATGAACTTGTGAGGTGAACTTGTAAGTAAACCAATTAACTATTATGAGATTTCATGATGATAACCGACGGACATGTTGTATGATAAACTATTATAATTTATAGAACATGTGTGATTTTTGTATGTCACTACGTATACATGATGAAAGCTATGAATACATGAATTACTGTTATGACACATGAAACGATGGGTGTAAATGCGTGTACAATCCTTGTGTGTTGCATGTGTAGAATATGTGGTTAATTACATGCAAAACTGATTCTTAATGGTACCCATATTAGGACTTGGTTGACCAACCTGAACACGTAACTTGATTTACCGAGCAAATCTAAGGTGAGTTCATCTTTTGAGCATGCGTCCCGGTGGTTGGGACAATCAATTGGGTATTCCTGGGAGGAATGGGTCTTGGGTAATTCACTGGGTATTCCTGAGAGGAATACATCTCTTGGTTAAAACGGGAATGTTAGATAATACACTCTTTCCTATCATTTTAAGTCCCATCTTATACCGAATAGTTACCTGAGAGGTAACAGGGTGTTAGTTGATAGGACGGGCGTGAACTAATGACCTTAAATCATGACCATTGCTTAGATAGGGGGCAGTGGGGACGGGCAAAACAATCCGGTAGCCATCTTGTACGGTACTCGAGTTATTATCTACATTATCATCAATGAACTGAACTAAACACTTGGTAACTAACGTTTTCGTAAAACTATGAACTCACCAGCCTTGTCTGATACACTTGTTGCATGCTCGCAGGTCGTTAGATGTTTTGGATTGGGACTTGCTGTCTGGAGTAGCTGGAGTGGTCATTGGTCGAACTGGATTGATACATGTGATGGAATTACTGATATTATACATTGGTTTTGAAACAGTTTATCTATGGTTTACTATTTGCTTCCGCTGAACAATGTTGGGTTTATTTAAACTTATTGTTGATACTTTTTATTAATAAGTGATGGTTTTCATTTAAAAACTTGTATGGGTTCAACATGATTAGTGGCTCGTTATTGGTTTGTCACACGCCTAGCAGGGTTTCCATAGGTGGTATTTTGGGGGTGTGACAGTTTGGTATCAGAGCCACTGGTTATAGTGAACTTGGTTTTAAAACGTTTTCACAAAACCAGACTATAACCGAACAGTTTCGAAATCGACCATGACACTCAGCTTCAGACTGCAAGGTTCGTTTCTCGTTTACTATTGCATAGTATATCTAGTGTACACTTATGTATGACATTACACGTGAATGCACATTTGACACTGCAGTATGAATCCTTATGTTACCAACCCCTGTTATGTGAACTGTTAGTGTGACACTACCCTTCGACTATTGTGATTCTTAATCCTGTAAAACCTTTCGTTTGTTATTTGGATGTGGGGAACCTTTTAGCGTAAGTTAAGAGGCACTGAGATAAGCATGCAAATTGACTTATTATTATGGGTGCACACATAATAATAATGTGAGGTGCATGTGAGTCCCATTTAGGCTTAACAAGTGTGAGAGGGGTTCCGCTCTGTTGTCTGATGTGAACTCATTAGTCTGTAGAAGTCATTAGGAGGTTTGACTCCTACCTTATTTAGACTCGTGACCTTTTCCCTTTTCTCCTATAGAATCATGAGCGGACAAGGCCATGGACACGGCAACATTGCTATGACGCAGGCTGAATTAACTAACTTGATCAACACTCATGTGGCTGAAGCCCTAGCGGCTTACCAGGCTGGTATGATATGTGCCAAATGCTCTTTATCCTTGTGTCGTATACTCGAATCTTACTTGTGTATTGTACGTTCTTCCGTTTTAGGTCAACCTGCGAATCAAAACAATCCGCCTGTTTGCACGTTTAAGACGTTTATGGATTGTAAGCCACAGACGTTCAGTGGGACTGAAGGAGCTGTGGGACTCCTACGGTGGTTTGAGAAGGCCGAATATGTGTTTGCTATGTGTAACTGTCCCGTGGGGGACCGGGTGAAGTATGCTTCAATCACGCTCGAGGATGGTGCCTTGACTTGGTGGAATGCCCGAGTTCAGATGTTGGGTATTGAGATGGCGAATGCCACTACTTGGGAGGATTTCAAAGAGTTGATGAGAGAGGAGTGCTGCCCTCGTGATGAGATACAGAAACTAGAGAACTAGTATTACAACTTGAAGATGGAGGGGTCTGAGATCGAGGCTTACACGAAACGATCTCACGAGCTAGCTAATATGTGCCCTAACCTGTCTCGACCCCCACCTCGTAGAATTGAATTGTACATCAAGGGCTTGGCACCAGCGGTGAAGAGTTTAGTCACTGCTGCAAATCTCGACAACTTAGCTCAGATCATCCGCTTAGCCCACAAGATCACGGATCAGGAGGTGGAGCGTGGCTCACTACCACCGCGTGTTTCTGCTACTACTGCTACCACTGCTACAGCTACTCCTCCCGCCACTGACAGCAAGCGTAAATGGAATGATGTGGACAAGGCGTCAAATTTGGTATAGCCGCAGAAGAAACCAGACACAGGCAACAATCACAGTTTCAGTCAGTCATCTTCTGTTAATCAGAACCAGAGCCACAGTACGAATCAGGGTTCTTATGCAGGGAAGCACCCAAAGTGTAACAGGTGCAACTTTCATCATCGTGGACCGTGCACCCGAGTCTATCACAGGTGCAACAAAGTGGTTCACATGACTTTTTACAGGAATAGACAATTGTACTTTAATTTACAATTCCACCCGTAATACATTACTTTTTACTTTACCAATATTCAAAATGCACATATGCATCATTATGTATAATCATGATATAACGTGTTTTGGTACAAAAAGTTTGTGATTTTGAATGGAGAAGTAGGCCCATATACATGTTTTTTGGTTAGTTATATCTAGTGGTTGATGGTTTGGTTATAGTTGTCAATTTATGATGTAATAAGTTGATTGTATGGTATAAATGGTGTTTATATACATGTAATAAAGTGAAAATATTGGTAATGGTATTGTATTATGGATGGTAGGGGGTAATGGTATTGTATTATGGATGGTAGGAGGTAATTGTAGTGTATTATGGATGGTATGATAGATGAAAGGGAAAGTGTATTCAAAGTAGTGTACCAAAACACCTTATTTCATGTTGATACATAGAGATGCACATATGCATTTCTAATATTGGTAATGTAAAAAGTAGTGTATTACATATGCTAGTGTAAATGAAAGTGCAATTCTCTAATATTTGTAATGAATTACGGAATTTGTCAAAGAAATGACAAAAATGCACATGTGCATGTTTGTGTATTATGGATGGAATGATAGATGGAAGAGAAAGTGTATTCAAAGTAGTGTACCAAAACACCTTATTTCATGTTGATACATATAGATGCACATGTGCATTTCTAATATTGTTAACGTAAAAAGTCGTGTATTACACGTGGTAGTGTAAATGAATATGCAATTGTCTAATATTTGTAATGAATTACGGAATTTGTCAAAGAAATGATACATATGCACGTGTGCATGGATAACTGTTACTCGATTTTTTTTGAAATTTTTTTATTGACGAAATATAGCGATTTTTCCAAAAAAATAGTAAAAAAAACTTTTTTTGGGGTGTTTTTTAGATTTTTTTAGGCATTACTGTTTGTGTTCACACTGGTTCTCGCGGTTCTCACAATAAAGGGTGGTTCCTAACGGATCCTTATCCTCTCTCTCTCTATATATATATATATATATATATGTACACACGTTTATCAGTCATCTATGTACGAAAACTTATCAACAACGCCTTGACACCTCGACTCTTTTGACTCTCCGTTGTTGATCAGTTTTGTTTTAGACATAATGGAAAACATGTAAATAGCATACCTGATTGCAGCAGTACAGGCCAGCAGAGATTCCAGATAGAGACGCAGCAATAAGGTTTGACATGATTGTCAGCTTGATCTGGTTCATCCTTAGGGTGCAATCTAATGATGGTGATAAGAACCGATAAAGGGTAACCGGTATAGGAGAGGAGGCGATTTGATGTTATGAGAGTAATTAGGTTATGTGTCCTGAAGTCTAACCCTTTAACATCCACATTATTTTCCTTATATATGCACCCAAAAGGAAACCCTAATTAGTTAATAAGGGTAATAAGGCCCATCAACAATTACCAACTAATTATTTAATAGGTTGTTATATATTTTGATCTATATAATGTAAATGATTATAATGGCTACTAGATTAAATATTATGTCATAATATATTTAATCTTACATTCTCCCACTTAGCCGAGTAATCATTTACTATGAGTATTAGATAATCCTGATCAGGAGTTAACACTCATTTTATCCTTAAACAAGAACTATAGCAGAGAAATACAGTCGTTGAATCATTATGCGACTCAGGACCCCCATTAGTCATACTACAGCCTCAATTTAAAACCTAATCGTTATGATCAAAATACGCATAAGCCCTTTGTTTGATTTGTAACTTTATTTGTCTATATGCCATTATGCCGGCTTGACATATTCTTAGAGATATACAAAATCAAACTGATGAGGAAAATTAACTAATACTTAGTCATTCATAATACGATATGCAGTTGCGCACGGCCATAAATTAAAACCCGTCTATGAGCTCTCTTAATAAGACTTATGGGCTATAGCCATTCAGTTATAGGATCCTTAAGCATATCATGAATGTTTTCGATACAAAACTTAGTTTCCTCAATTCGTTCATAAACGAATAATTAATTGTGTACCGAAACTTAATGCAGCACCTCTTGAACTGTTACTGTTCAAGGAGTCATGGTAGCTGACTTTATCACAATAAGTCTTCAATATATTAAATATATGGAGTTAATAAACTTATGAGTCCACTGATAAATTTCCAACAACATTTAGTGACTATATTATGTCGTTATAACTTAGGTTGTTGATATCAGTCCATTATGGCTCCTCCATGAGATAGGTTTTGTCTGCTAACATAAGGATATACCCGAAATTACATTTTATCATCTTTGAATATTACAAAGTTAGAGTAATCAACCGGTTTTAGTTCTCACTTCTTCTTTAAGTTATAGTCTCTCGTTTCTTTTAAAGATATTGTAATACTCCATTAGATGCTTCACATTAATCTAGACATATTAACTGTGTTGCAATGTGAGTAATATCTAAACGAGTATAGACTTGAACTTACATAAGGCTTCTAATTAATGAAGACTAAATAAATAATCTCATTTATCATATTATCCTCTAAAGGAAGAGCAGTATTGTTCGTTACATATGTAAGGACCCATTTAATGTTAAACTTATAGAACGAAAGTAATGTCCCATTGGGTCTATCTCGGTATGTTATTATATCTATTACATAAGAGATATCTCTGAGATCTATTATATCAAAGTTTGTGTTAACAATGCTTTGACCTATGTAACATATACTTGTCAAAAGAATGTCATCTATATAGACAAGTTTATCTTAGTTGCTCCCACTCATTTTGAGGTAGGTACATTGATCCACTTGGTTCTTGATGAAAATGATTACGTTAAGTTTTCATCTCATTATGATGTTTTCATTAACCCGTACATGGATTTTATCGGCTTATAGACAAACTGTTCTTTAACCTTAAGTTTAGAACTTTCAGGTTGTCTTATGAACATATAAATATGCCAGCCATTTGTTAGGGAAAATTGTTTTAATGTTAATCTAATGTAGCTTTAAACTATTATAAGCTACTAGAAAAGTGATGATCCTCAAAGAAATCTTTGATAATTTATCTCTTCCTAGGTATAACCTTTGACAATCAATCATGCCTCTTCGTGTCTTAACGCTTATATCAGGATTTGGTTTAGTTATGAACACTCTTAGGTAATTCAATCAAATCCCAAACGTAGCACGAACACATAAAATCAGTTTTACTAGAAAACAATTTTATTCCATTCAGAAGATTGATTGACGCTAATGGCTTAATTAGGAGAGATAGGATCAGTAAACCTTTCCAAAATCCATTTCAACTTCAATTAGGGAGGTTATGTAATCATCAAAGTTAGTAGGCTTTTAAACCTAGATGACCTCCTGAGTTGATTATTGGGTTTTAAAAGTTTCAGTTTTATGGATTAGCTCTTGGTTAGGTTGCTATCATTTTCAGGATTCTAAGTTTGTAAGAGTTGGTGCAGTATGGTATACAAGAGGTGTAATCGGAGTTAAATTCGGAGTGGAATTTAATGACACTCTTCCCCCTGCCTCTTGTATTCCTTGCAAGTCATGATAAGGACTTTGACTACTCCCACTGACCTTAGAAATCTTTAGGAACTCAGCATGCTTAGGGTCAATATGTAACGACCAACAAATTCTAATAGAGAAAAAACAAATTAATGACGTTAGTCGTTGTAGTTTTTCTTGTTGAGGATTATGTTAGTTTAGGTAAGAAATCTAAGTGTGCCCACAATTAAGCAACAATGAAACTTTAGTAAGAGTAGCATTAGATTTTAAGGAGACAAGTTTTGATGGAACAGTGTCGTGATGGAGCGGTGTCTTGTACAAGAGGTGTAAATTGAAGTAATATAAAGTTTTCACTCCCCCACCTATTGCAACTATTGCAAGTTATTATTAAGACACTTAATGCTCCCACTGATCTTTAATATCTCTAGAATGCTACAAGAGAAGCTTCAATGAGCTACGTGACGTGGGAACCTATCACATATACGTTAGACTTTATTTGATTTCTTTAATGTCCAGATATCATAAGAAACTTTAGGGACATATTTAATAGAAATCTTATTAAGCATATATATATATATATGAACAGATTTCTTCTAAGACCGTGGGCCATATGCGACAAAATTTAGATACAAATTGATAGTCTTTAAATGATAAATGAATTATGTATGAATGTTCCATTTGGAATAAGTTCCACGAGTGTCAATGAATGACTTATGATGGACCCATACTTATTCCTTAAGCCAAGTCATATTTTAGGGTTTAACGTCATGATTTAAAATCACTTAGAATGAGATTAGTTGAATAATCATCCTCATTAACCATGTCATGATTTCTCATGAATTTCGGTTGTAATGGATGAAATTTATAAGTCTCATTTTCCTTTTATCAAATTCTCATTTGCATGATGACAAAAGTTGTGAAAGTTTAAGGTATCATCTAGTTTCATCTTAGTAATGTTTCTATCCAGATATTTAGAACAAATAAAATAAGAGTTTAAGATAAGTGCGACTTTATGTTGGTTATGCAAACCTCACAACCTTCATGACATAGCCTAAGTAATGATACTGTATTCTGATTAATCTTCAGAATATGTAAGGTATCGAAAACCTTTGTTAGAAGACTGCTTATTATGGTTCTTATAGCCTTAACAATTAATTTTGTCACTAACTCTCATGTTAGTTATTTGTCGAGTTCTGGTAAGGAAACGTATGGAACTAGAGTCAACTGTTAATTGGAATATTAAAATTACCAGACTTAAATATCATTAGTAAGTGACTATCTAATTAATTTATCCAACTGTTCTTTAGAATAATGGATAGTCTCGTTGCTTATGTCTAGTCTAATGGCATAATTATGCAGTGAGATTTTCCCTTGAAGAACCTTAAAGTTGGAATTTTTTATTTGTAATTTGTCTATGGACCTTAGAACAATCCTCTTTTGAAGGTTTTAGTGGTTGTAAGGTGAATAGCATCTTATTTTCCAGTTTCAAACATTTATTTCTCTGTACATATGTTGCTTACCAACACACTCATTATACTTTGGTACTTTTGAGTGTTATAGTTGATTTATAAGGCATCAAATTGTACAAGTGAAAATCTTAGTATGTAATGTACTGGAAAAATGTGCTTATTTCCATGCTTAAACCCTTAACTTTATGGGTAATGGTATTGTACATTATTATGTATTCACATATACCACTTAGCTTTATAGTTTATAGTTTTAAATGAAGGCATGCATCTTAGGAATTCTTGTGATTATTCCACAATAATAGATTAGTCTTAGGAAAAACTTAATCTGGAATAACTTTAGTGATAGCAATTATGTTAGAGAGTTCTTAATTATCATAAGAGACATGATGTTCGATTTATCCTATTCATCATGCTCTAATTTTCTTCTGTAGTATCTTTATTAGAAGAAAGCAGTAGGAGTATCATGTCTTAAGAGATAATCAAAGATTTAATTTAAGAGCTAATTCTTATAGAAACTTTAAATAAAACAAAACATATTAGGTTTAGGAATTAGAGTGGATGAGATATAGATTTATAGAAGAAAATTACAGTGAATAAAGCTATGGGTACTTAAAATAAGGCAGACAAAAAATGATCATAAGTTTAATGAAGGATCATTAATATGAGGATCATTATGTGAAGAGGTTGTGATATGTCTATTACTAACATCAAAATAATAGACTTAGTTAAAATTCTACTTAAACGAAGACAAATCAGCTTTGGCCAGAAGTGTAATCATTTAAGCATGTGTGCAAAGTAATCGTGACAAATCAGCTTTGGCCAGAAATGAGGCAATCACTTTAGTTATGCACTTGTTAAGAATGCTATACATGAATGAATTAAATCAGCTTTAGCCAGAAATTAAGACATTCACGTTTGTAATGCATACTCAACATGGCTTTTTATTATACTTGAGCAATAAATAGATGTATCAAATCAGTTTTGGCCAGAAGTGATACATCAGAAGCTCACCCAAGTTAAGCCATTTTGGTTTTGTAAAACATTATTTGATTCTAATTAATTATTTAATAACAAAACCAATTATTTAATAGCAAACCACCTGTTAGCGCGGTGAGTTAGCTGGGGGGGATAGCGTGCCCCCTGTATGGGGTTCGGGGCGGAGCCCCGAGCTAAATTTTAGTTCACATTAAACAGCCTGAAGTAATGAGGTTTCGAGTGAGATCTCGACTCAGTTATGAGGTCTCAAGTGAGACCTCGAGTCAAGTCTCGACTCATCTTGTAAAATAATGAGGTCTCGACTCATTAAGGTCTCGAGTCGCAACCTCAGTGTCTCGAGTCGTAATCATGGTCTCGACTACTGTGTTTTATGAGATCTCGACTGCTTGATGAGGTCTCGAGTCGCAACCACGGTCTCGAGTTGTGAAGATTGAAGCCCTTAGTCGAAACCTTAGTGGTCTCGAGTCGAAACCTTATGGTCTCGAGTCGAAATTGTTGTCTCGAGTTGTAAATATTTTAGAACACTTATGATTTCGAGTCGAGACCTTGTGGTCTCGAGTCGAGATCTTGGTCTCGGGTCGTTAAAAGTGATCTCGAAACTCCTGTTAACAGCTGTTAATGTAAAAGCATAACTGAAAATTCGAATTCTTAGGGATTTTGAGATATGGTTTCCTGTTTTAGTGATGATCTAATGTTATCAAATATTTCGAAAATTTTATCTATTGATCTAATAACAGTTTTTCGAAAATTTTAATAGTTAAAACAGATCAAAACATGGAAAAACACTCAATAATCCAAATCATATTCCAAAACATAAAGGAATTTTAAATTTTCCTAAGAACACTCAATAATCCAAATCATATTCCAAAACATAAAGGAATTTTAAATTTTCCTAAGAACACATGATGAACCCTAAAAAAAATAAAATAATAATTCTGGGATCCGAAATCCTTATATCTTAGCATATTGATGTTGATTTCGGAACAGTAACAATTTCGGATGTGATTAAACATCCTTTTAACTCATAAAATCCGTGAATTCTTAGCTTTATTCGAATTTTATGTTTCAAGTTATATCGGGTTTTTCATAAAAATTTGTTTTCCAGATTTTAATCCTAGAATAATGGATAAAATCAGAACTGATTTATCAACATATGCTCTGATACCACATGTTGATCAGTTCTGTTTTAGACATAATGGAAAACATGTAAATAGCATACCTGATTGCAGCAGTATAGGCCAGCAGAGAATCCAGATGGAGACGCAGCAATAAGGTTTGACATAATTGTCAGCTTGATCTGGTTCCTCCTTTGGGTGCAATCTAATGATGGTGATAAGAACCGATAAAGGGTAACCGGTATAGGAGAGGAGGCGATTTGATGTTATGAGAGTAATTAGGTTATGTGTCTTGAAGTCTAACCCTTTAACCTCCACATTATTCTCCTTATATATGCACCCAAAAGGAAACCCTAATTAGTTAATACGGGTAATAAGGCCCATCAACAATTACCAACTAATTATTTAATAGGTTGTTATATATTTTGATTTATATAATGTAAATGATTATAATGACTACTAGATTAAATATTATGTCATAATATATTTAATCTTACATCCGTTTGTTTCTTGTTCTAATGGTTACTTGTTTTATAACATGCGATAGGTTATGGTTATATCGTACTCATTGTCGAATGTTTGGATATATTATTGTTTACTGTTATATGTTTCTAATTGGCTAAGATTTGTTACCCTAAGCTCTCTGGCTCCTCCCGTGACGGAGAAATCAGTTCACGGTGTCCCTAGATACAAGTGTGGTACATAACTACTAGGAGGCGTATGGATATATCTTAGGTATACTTCTGGAGATAGATGTTGGGAAGGCCAACCTGCACTACCTCATGTGACAGACTTTGTGACTATCAACTCTGTCTAGCTTATGGGTGCATCCATGTGATACATTTTATTTAGTATTTACTCTACATCGTATCATATTTATATATTTATTTCTGACACTGTGACCGTTACTACACTGATATATTACTGTTACTATATTTTTACTATTACTTCTATTACTCTTGAGCCTATCACTCTGTGCCGGACATTCAACTCATTCCATAAACTTTATTCCTATACAGGTTCACAGAATACTTTGGGTAGAGTGAAAAGAGAAGAATAAATCATATGATGTTATCTAAAGATACCGGTCTCTTATGTATAGGCCTTTAAACAATTTGCAACATATGACTTTTAATTAAATAAATTGAACTATAATTTATGTTTATCTCTGTTATTTTGACACGTCAGTTATATCTCGGTTGGGGTGTTACATATCCCCTGCACTTTAATTTTTTACACTTGCACTCTCTCCATTTTAAGCGAGTTTTTTTTCCTTAATCATTTTATGTTTCTACCATTGAATTTTAATAGAATTATCATACACCCCCTAAACTATAATAATTATTTCCTTTAACCATTTATATATATATATATATATATCCCTGAAGTTTAATAGAATTATCATACGGTCTTTGAAGTTTAATAACATTATTTTATTCCTTTTTAACCAATATTTTTTATTTTATCTTTCTATACGTTTAATTCTCTTTTATTTAACTTATTATAATTGAAGTTTACTTTAGATTTTAGACGTGTCTACTTTGCCCTGTGAACTTGTGGTTACGGTAGTGTCCGTCAAATCGATGCTATAGTAACTTTTTTTAATGTAATTTATACACTTACATCCTCTGTACATAATATATTTGATATTTCACCCTCTGCACTTTAGTCAGGTTCTTTTTCTTTAATCAACTTATGATTCTAATCCTAAAATTTAATAGAGTTATCATATGGCCCCCTTGAACTTTATTAGTTAGTTTCTTTTAATCAAATTATGTATATATCCTTAAACTTTAATAGAGTTATCATACGACCATGGAAGTTTAATAACGTTATTTTATTAGCCAATATTTTTTCTTTTGTCTTTTCATATATTTATAAATATTTTTTTAATTCTTTTTATTTAACTTGTTTTAATTGAAACTAACTTTTGACTTTAAACATGTTTACTTAATAGTGTGACTTGCATATTGTTACTGTCGTTTCAACGGTAATCTTTCTTAATACTAATGTACAAGTTGTTAAAACTGACCCTTACATATTTTTGCCGGATCTACACCCCTAGCGCAACGCCTTAGTGAATTTGTTTTTTATCGTTTTATTTGTGTTAAACATGCTTCCAAATTTTTTAGGCGACTTTATATTTTGGGTTTTCTTTTTCGGTTGATATACAGAATGTTAGTAACATATAGGTACCATAATAAACCAAACCGATACTAACCGAATTCCCGTCATTAACGTTACTTTTAGCATTGCGTCTAGGTTTTCATTTAAGTTTTTTTTTTAAATCAGCCTGCCTCCCACCGTGAAGCACATATGTAAACCACTAGTTTGTTTTATGAACACCACATGTGTTTAAATAAGCTGCTAGCTCGCCACACACCCTTAAATCTTGTTTTGATGCTCTGACATGTGTACGACTCGTATTGGTGTATATGGGCCGTATACGATGTCTGACAATGTTTGATAATGATTGGTTTGTCATAGACCCATACGGGTCTTATACATGTCATGGAATGCCAGGTTTGTCATCTGAGTATACGAGTCTTATACTGAAGTACGGCCCATATACTGTTTTTTATGATTTTGGAAGAAGCAATGAGTTTAATGAGTTTTCTTGGTTGGAAGTATACTAGTCGTATACGCCCAACATATTCGTTTTAATTTTTCTTAATGTTGTTTTTTAGTGAAATAAAATATTTCTATTTTTATATTTTTTTAACAATACTATATATATATGATCTATTTATTATTATATAAACTAGGGCCATAGTAAGTCTGTGTTTCGCGGCGGTCATCGACTTTTCTACATTCCCCTGTGCAATGCGACGGTAATTTGCATTTAGGATGTAGATGCGGTGGAAAAAATGTAAGGCTCGGTATCCACCACTTGTACATTAGTATTCACCCTGTAAAAAAAGATGTCGAATAGACGATAAAAAATAAGCAAGTTTACGTTGATAAAATAGGCAAGTCGCAAGGTTTAGTAAACATCTGTAAACACAAAAGTTATACTGAACTATAAAGGAAAACAGTTAAAAAACTGGATTAGACATATTGAAAAGGAAAAAAAAACAAATAAAATAGAAAAGAGAAGCTGATTAAAGAGTTGAGGATGTAAATTTCTTTATTAAAGTTCAGTGGCTATAGTGTAAATTGGTTATAAAAAATAAATTTATTAAACTTCAGGGGATGTATATGATGACTTTACAAAAGTTCAAGGGTAAAAATATAAAGTGAAAAAATAACTTTAGTTAAGTTGCAGGGGTAAAAGAAAAGAAATCACAAAAAATCTTGAGTAAAGTACAATTTCAGTCCTTGAAGATTACACCTAATCACACTTTCAGCTCTCATTTGAAAAGAACGAACACTCCGGTCCTTGTGGTTGTCGATTGCTCGCAAACAAGTCCCTCCCACTAACTGACCATTTGTAATTCAGTGAAAAGACTAAAATATCCTCATAACTTTACTTATAATTTCAGTCCCTGCTGGTATATTCCAAAATTTCCCTCCATATTCAAAAGTCTTTCCTAATATAGTAATAAACCACCTTAAGCCATTAATTAAATAGCAATATGAAGGTAGTAACTCAACAACAAGAAATCAACACATGTAAGTAGAATTGGAAATCAGTTTAGAACTTGAACTGGTTTTGACTATTTGGAGTTGGTTGGGTATGACTTTTTGCCCTTCAACCTGTTTGACCTTTACAAGTTTAAATTGTTAACAACAACAACAAGAGATCAACACATGTAACCAGAATTGGAATGCAGTTTATATATTGAACTAGATTTGACTATTTGGAGTTGGGTTGGGTTTGACTTTTTGCCCTTCAACCTGTTTGACCTTTACAAGTTTAAATTGATTCAAGTTTTAGAACTTGAATTGGGTCTCACCTTCACAACACCAGTAACCGGATTTAAAACATCTAACATTTTGAACTTCACATGTGTTTTACTTATAGAACTGCAAATGGGTTTGACTTCTAGACACCAAAGTTGTTTTGACCTTTCTTTACTCAACATACTTAACATGGTTCTGACCTCTGTTTGACCTCTGTTTTGAACATCAAAAGACCTTTGTTTAGTTAGATTTGTTTAGTCAAACATGTTTCAACATGAGTTAAACAAATACATGTATCTACTGTCAAATACTAGTTCATTCAAATACATGTATTCACTTAAATGAACAAACCGGTTATCTAAAACTAAACATGCTCATTTAAATGACTAAAACTAATACATGTTCATTCAAATGACTAAAACCATAAACTACCAAATACTAGTTCATCCAACACAAACAGGTTATCTAAACAAACATATTTCCAAACCAAAACTTACAATTCAAGCTCAAACATCATTCTCAAATACATGTATTGACTTAAATGCACAGACAGGTTATCTAGGGGATTACCCCTGATCAAACATCATTCTCAAATCTGTCATTCATCATCATTCATAAATTTCATTAGTCATACAACATTCATACATATAAACCACACGGGTTACCCCTGATCATCAACGACTAAAACCCAAAACTTGACCACCCCAAGTAACCCAGTTAACTGTTGTAACTAACACTGATCATCCATGATTAAAACCCAAAAATGACCAGACCAAACAAACCAAAAATAACAATTATAGTTAACCTATTAGCTATGCATCACATATGTACAGGAAAGGACCTTGAAGCCTTCACATGCGACGAGCAAAATAGAGCTCAACCCGAAACCACATACCGGACCTCATCAGAACCCGGTACTGGATCCTAATATTCCGCCTTGTGACCTGGACCCTGATTCCTACTAGAAATCCAAGAAAAACAAACCACATTTCAACTACTATACAACAATACACGAATCTTATCACGAAATCAAATTCTAAATATAAAATTAAGACAATGCAGTATCAATAACATGGAATGTGATCAGAATAATGGCGTATTGTCTCATCTTGATGATGATCGGAGTTATGTGTCGCCGAAAGGAGGTGTTGCCAGTGGGGTTGTTGAGCGAGAGAGGGTTTTAAGGATGAAGGATTGGATTGTGGCTTATCATGTAAGTTGGGGGATTGAAAAGGTTGATCAAGTTTCAGATTTAAGGGAAATGTCCATTCTGCCCTTCCTACCGCTAAGTTAGTTGACGGTCAACTAACGGCTGTTAGTGGGAGGGACTTGATTGCGAGCAATTGACAACCACGAGGACTTGATTGTTCGTTTTTTTTTTCAAATGGGGACTGAAAGTGTGATAGGGTGTAAACTCATGAACTGAAATTGTAATTTACTAAAAAATATTTCTAAAAGTGGTTTTAAAAAAAAAGCAACCAGAGAAGTTAGCAAAGCCGTCCGGTGCAATTTGGCAAACCCACACTATTGAAACTTCTTTTCTTTTATATATAGTATAGCAAAGCCCCGGTCTACTCCTGAACCGACGGTGGTGACTGCCAAACGGTCTCTCCCACATCAAACGAGAATGCCAGCTGACCACCCCACTCTTCAGTGATCACCATCTGAATTTGCCGTCATACGATTTAGGAAGTCCACCTGAGTTTATACTGACATCCAACCTGGTCTCTCCGACGGCCACTCGCTTAAGAACCTTCCCAATCTTGTGACATAGGCCCTGAACGTAATGTGGGAAGTGAGCCTTCCGGCCAAGAACTCAGTGAAGTACATGACGAACCTGTAGGCGAGGTTCGCCCCGTCATTCATGAGTATATCATGCATAGTACATGTCTTGCTGAGTGACCCACTCCTTGCTATCTTTAACAAGCAATCGTCATCGTGGTACATCGATATAGATATCGGCAGGGGCGGACCTATGTGGTTACTCGGGGGAGCGCCCGCTACCGCTAGGCGGGGAAAATTTTGACATTTTTAGTGTAAATTTTGGAAAAATTTGACGTTTTTTCGATTTCGTTACCGCTTTTCTTATAAAACGTTACTGCTTGGCGTGGATCCTAGATCCGCCACTGGATATCGGTGCATGGGGTCTCGTACAAGCCTGCTGCTTCGAGGAGGGTTGACCACCACCAACGGCACTAAACTATACCTACAACACCAACCAGAGATGTTTTTGTAAAATAATGGAAGGTTATTAAAAAGTAACACATAAAAGTTAATATACGACATAAAAGTGAAATGTATATAAGAACTAAAACGAGACGGTCAAAAAGCATAAATTTTTATGGCCTGTATATTGAAATGGTGTGTCGGCAAAGCAGTACGCCATTGTTTTGGGAAATCAATGCGGTCAGCAATATTTTAAGTAGGGACAGCTTTTTTTTTTTTTTTTTAAAGGTGACTTTCTATGTACTGGACCAGTGGTCACCGGGTTCACGTCGAAGACATTCCCCCGTCAGCCCCGCTCTTCCGGACGCGATGTTCGATCGGGCCCCGGCTTTTGCGCAAGCTTGACTTCCGCCCGGAAACCATACTACCCTCACACGAGAGACTCGCTAGGGTAACAGCTGGGTAAAACCGGGTTGCCCTCAAGACCGTTCCATGCCTCGGTAGGAAACGATCCATCATTAGGACAACCCGCCTCACTAGCCGTAAGCGCCGGGAATCGAACCGGGGTGGCCTAAGCAAAACCCCGGCCGACAACCAACTGAGCTAGGAGGCGGATCCTAAGTAGGGACAGCTTAACTAATTTCTTTTAAGCTCTCCCACAAATAATCCAAACAATATATAATATTCCAGATAAAACAAATTGAAAAAGAAAATGCATTTGTATTTTTGGCCAAAAATGTTTACTTAACTGGAAATAATCATTTTGTAGTTTTACAAAATCACATCATACGCATTCAACAAAATAAGTAATTATAATAACAAAACTTTTGTCACTAGTTTCTTAAGTAATGATATGAGGGTGAATATCATCTACTGTTATGTAAGTAGATAATTAGAATCAAATACAAACCACATTTCGTGTACAAACTGTAAGAAACATTTAAAAAGTGTAATGTGGTGTCCAACCAATTATAGAGAAATGGTAAAATAATAACCTAAATAATATCAATTATAATGAATTTCCTATAATTATGCTAACAATTAATTAATTCTTTATTTGGATCATATTTTTGTTTTTAATGTGCTGATATAAAGAAAAGTGCTGATATCATTCACATGTGTGCTAAAATCAATTATCGTGATTAATTTTCATGTGTTAATATAATTCAAAAGTGTTACTTTTATGTATGTGAGAATTTAATTTTTTTAAGTGTTAGGATCTGTTCTCACGGTTTGTAGGATAAATATGGTTTGTACTGTAACCAACCGCATAAATACTAGGAGTAGGATAAAAAACAAACCACATTGAAAACGGGTTTGATAACATAAAAAAACCTAGCTTTTGAGTCGTTAGTCATAGATCAGGCAACGGCGCAGCTTGTTGTCCGTTTACCATCTATCTCGATGTAAATTCATAATTTTAATTTCTTTCTTTTCTTTTTTTATGTTGTCAAAAGTCTAATGATAGAAGGAATATATAGTCTCTCCTCACTTACTAGTCTCGTGTTTGTATAATGGGGAGGTTTTGTTTTTACATACTTTTAGTGAATTTACTTTTATATCTAACACATTGTTGTGTTGTGTAACACCACTATAAATGTTGGAGAAAAGAACACCATTCTTATATAAAACATAAAAAAAATTGCTAACAACTTTTCAGCATGATTTCCATTATTTTTCATCACAAAGATCAAACAATGGACAAGGGTCCACAACATTTAACTAGTATTAGAAGAGTGTCGGGTGCGTTTCAACTAATTATGTAATATAAAGCCATAATCGTTAGTTTATATGTATAAAAACCGACTTTCATTCCAATTTTGTAAAAATATATATTTAGTGATTAACTTTTTTTTAAAGACTTAAAAAAAGGTTACCTCTTCTTCACCTTAATCTAGGGTTACTATATAGGATTAAAATCTATCGGTTTAGACTGAGACAAAATCATATCAGTGTTTAAATCAAAGACCGGACCAGTTTATTTTCCGTAAGTTCCGTTTTTTATTTGATTGTACAACAGTGTCCACACAGGTCATTTACAACAATTTTGTTTTTATGTTTGTGTATTATTTAGTTAGTATTAGTATTAGTATTTATCTTTTTTTTTTTTTAAACTGCAATATCATTTCACACGAAAAGGGCAATTACAAAGTAATGGCAGGTAGTCGGGCAACAAGTTGCGCCGCCACCCCCTTTTGAATAGAAAACCCAATTCTACTAAATACATAGTTTGAAACCTTTACCGACGAAGAATTACTATTAACGACTTTTTGAACCCGATTCAAAAGTCGCACAGCGTCAGGAGCAAGACCACCAAAGGTATCAAACGCAAACGGGGCAAACACATGTTGATTCTCTAGGCAGGCTTTCTCATGTTTTGCCACTTTGCTCGCCTCTGCCTTGAGCACCGCTTGCCCTACGGCAAAGCCCTTGTCCTTGAGCCCGACAAAGGGGGAGACTCCAGTTAGATCTACACAAGCGTGTTTCCCCCCTTCCCATCCAAACACAAGGATGTCCGCCGGACGTAAAGTGGACCTCCCCTCTAAGGGGTCAGTCAGGAAATTTACTGGAGCCTCCTTTTTGGCAGAGATCCCGGCCCGCTTAAGAACATCACATAACACATCTCTCACCCAATCATGCCGATATTTAAACCCTGGTATCTCTTTACAGTGGATCGCGTGCTCGCCGAAAGAATCCAAACACGCTTTGCGGCATACCGGACATGGCTCGTCAACTGGGAACAAAGGAATCATCAGTCGGTATCTAAGGATAGCACGGTATTCCATAGCCGACATGTGTTGCCCCAAGCCTTCAATAGGTGCGACAGACAGAAAATCCTGAGCATGTGGGGCACGTAGACATTCAAACACAGCTCTTTGCCGAGGGGATAAAACAAACTTCTCTTTAAACCTCTTGACAATTTCGCCATATAAGGCATTCGCCAGAATTTTCTGGGATTTAGGAGGGGCGGTGTCTTTAATGTAGAAACCGCCAATATCAAGGTCGGGAAGAGAACTATGCAAACGGTCCAACGCACTCCTGTAATCGGAGTCTAAAACATCCCCACCACATTCTCGGAGTATGTGGTCTTGTAAACCCCAAGATTGGGCCCTTGAAGCCACGAAAGCATATGAAGAGGCATCCTTGGCCGTACAAATCCCTAAGCCTCCGAACCGGGTCGGGAGAGAAGCCAACCTCCACTGGAGATCTCCAAAAAAAGGCACCCCCACAAACAACAATATCCTCTAATGCTCCCCGGAGGCCCTCATCAAAAACAGAGACAGCTCCCCCGACCAAAGAAGGTTGACACGTTCGAAGACCAAACAGTAATTTAGCAACACCCATACAAGAACGAAGTAAGAGGAGCTCGCTCTGAGGGTCTCGTAGGCGTTTAAGGCACCTCATCAGCTCGACTGCACAGTTCGCTCTTTTAAGAGCCATACTACTAATAAACTCTGCATCACGACTAACGGCACCCCCAAGGAGTTTCACACCCAGCACCGGTCTCCCAATCCCACGAGGGAATAAGCCTTTCTGAACCTTTACACCATTGCAGGTTGGCCAGAAAACTTCAGTCTTCTTTATATTAAGTTGAAGCCCTAAGGAAGGACCCTCCGCTCTGATGATGTCTAAAGCATTAGCCACTTGGGTGGCATCTCCAATAAGCGTTTCGTCATCTAGGTACCAGGCGTGAAATAAAAGTTTGCAGTGATCCCTTATTCGGTGAACAAGGGGTGGAGAACAAGGACAAAAAGGAGGGGCCCCAAGGGGTCCCCCTGCTGAACGCCAGTAGTAGACCAAGTATTTATCTAATTCTCTATTTATAATTGGTTATATATTGAATGCCCTCTATACTATTTGCTTCATCATTTTATAATGTGAAAATAGCAAACACATATATTAAAGATAAGGGTAAATTACTTTTTGAGTCCCTGTGTTTTATTGGTTTTAACTAGTTGAGTCCAAAATCAAAAAGTTTAACGACCTGAGTCCCTATAAGCATTTTCTTTAACCATTTGAGTCCAAATTTCTAACTCCATCCATCAAGTCTGTTAACTATGAGGGTAATTTGGTCATTTACACACAATGTACAACTCTTATATGCACAAGATTATAAGAAACAAGTGTCTAATGCATAAACTTTTAATATATAATATATATATAAATAATTACATATATATAATAAAACACACACACACCCCAGCACACACCTACACTCTCTCTCTCTCTCTCTCTCTCTCTCTCTCTAAACCCCCGCACAGCCACCATCCCCACCACTGCCACCACCATCTCCACCACCGCCACCTCCAAACACCATCCCCACCACTGCCACCACCATCTCGCACTTTCAAAACTACAACTTTCAAAACCTATAGTTATCCATTCATACCTACAATTCTACAAATTCAGGCTCTAACATCCAATCACCCACACATACTAATCAAAAACCACCAAAACACACATACAAAACCGCTCAATCACCAATTAGGTTTACATATATCATAACAACAAGTGAATCACACTATCAAAAAACAATCAATTGCGAAGATAACAAGAACAAAAAGTCAAAAATAAAAAAAAGACGCACCAGAGGTTCAGATTTCTAGAACAGATTTGAGATCTAAACAGCAGGATCGAAACCGGAACCAGAAGACGAGGGTTTATTGGAGGAGAAAAACTTGGTGGCGAAGTAACATTGAGCGACAAACCTTGTTGTGTCGGAGCGTTGAGAGAGGTGGAGCAGCTTCTTCAATTAGGGCGGCGGTTCTGCTTCACCTCCGCCGTGTACGGTTGGTTCTGCTTCACCTCCGCCGTGTACGACGGCGAAGCACAATTAGGGCTTCCCAGCCATATGAAATCAAGCATCAACCTCTGCGGGGAACCAGCCATATGAAATCAAGCATAGACTGCGGCGAATCACAATTAGGGCTTCCCACCCATTTTTACTCGTCTTGTTGTTGTTGAAGATCGGTGGTGGGTGTTGTGGTGGTGACGGTGGAGGTGCAGCGGTGGTGGGTGTTGTGGTGGTGACGGTGTAGTGGTGCTGGTGACGGTGGAGGTGCAGTGGCGACGGTGGTGTTGATGGTGTGGCGACGGTGGTGTTGATGGTGGAGGTGTGGTGGTGGGATGGAGATGGTTTAGATAGAGAGAGAGAGAGAGAGAAAGTTCTGGTGGAGGTGTGGTGGTATCTGGAAATGATCAAGAGAACAGAACATGTATATATATTTAATTTAATAATAAAATGGTTTTTTTAATTAAAAGGGTAATTTGGTCATTTAACAAAAGTTAACAGAATAATTTTAACAGTGTTAGAAATTTGGACTCAAATGGTTAAAGAAAATGCTTATAGGGACTCAGGTCGTTAAACTTTTTGATTTTGGACTCAACTAGTTAAAACCCATAAAATACAGAGACTCAAAAAGTAATTTAGCCTAAAGATAATATTACTTTTACCTCATACGAAATATTTCCTCACTTTAATAAAAGGCTCTATGAACCAAGCCTATACAAGCCCATAAGAAAATAGCCCATATGGGAAAAGCCGGTACTCAATTTAGGTGTTGTTTGTTTTTTCTGCACGAAAACATCTTCTGCTGCAGGCCACATCTGCAGACATCTGCAGGAGAAGAGGTGGACCAAATGTCTGCAGCTGCAAGGAGAAGATGGTTTGTTTTTTTTTTATATAAAACCTCTTCTACACACACAAAACTCTCTCTACTCTCTCTCTACTCTCTCTCTAAAATAATCACCACCGCCATAATCACCACCGCCACCACTTCACCACCGCCACCACTTCACCACCGCCATCATCACCACCACCGTCACCACCTCCGCCTTCAGAGTTCGATTTGGGGGTTTGTTCTCGGTCTCCTGCTGCTCCCGTCACCACCACCGCCATCTTCAACCTCTTCTGCTCCCGTCACCACCACCGCCATCTTCTACACACACAAAACCTTCAGATTTGTTCGATTTGGGGGTTTGTTCGATTTAGGGTTTTGGGGTCGATTTGGGGGGGTTTTGATGATGATGATTTGGGGGTTTTGATGATGATGATGGTGGCGGAGCAGGGGGTTTCGGGGGGGTTTGTTTCCATCGATGATGATGGTGTCGGCGGAGGTGGGGTTTTGGGTGATGTCGATTTGGGGCAGTGGTGGTGGTGGCGGAGCAGTGGTGGTGGTGATGATGATGATGGTGTCGGCGGAGCAGTGGTGGTGGTGGCGGAGCAGGGGCGGAGCAGGGGTGGAGGTGGAGGTGGTGCCAAGAAGAGGTAAACCTCTGCTTGGAGAAGCTTACCTCTCATCACTTCCCCAAGAAGAGGTTGGGGAGAGGTAAAAAGCACTTCTCGAAAAAAAAAAAACAAACACTCTTCTGAGGCTAAACCTCTTCCCGCGTCTGCACGGTGCAGACAGAAGAGGCCAGGAAGCTCTTTTTGGAAAAAAACAAACACCACTTAATGTCTATAAACCAAGAGGCCTTGTGGATCGAGTGAATCCGGTTTAACTATCGGATCGGATTTGGATCCTGATCTCAATTTTTTGCGTACCTCTTAGTTGATAAACTAATTATGTTTGTTTTGTAAACATGTAAAAGAAGTCAAGAAGATAATATGTAAATTTGTCATATATAGAATAGTCAGATATGAAAACCGAAACTCCTTAATATATTTGTTTTTAACATATCCGATCAGTTATATTACCTTAGCTATTAACCTAGATAGCTAAAGTAAGTAGAGTATTATATCCACGAGTAGCATTTAGTTAGTAAACATACATGAGAAACGAAAGAACCACGTCATCGCGATACGATTTGTTAGTGTTCAGATAATAAATTCAAATCACTTTGTTTACCCCAATCGAATCCCTCCCATGGAACTTTGGTGCTCCCTTTTGTTCTCTTTTCTTTTTCTTTTATGGGCTGCCTCAAAGTCCAACTTGGCACACAACATAAATATTAATTTAGCCCAACTAACTTCATTTTATTTCAGCCCACATTCTTGCTTATCCTAATCGTTATCCAATAGATATGAGACCAAATACACGTATTCTTTCGTTTAGTTCAATGACTTAATTTCTACAAAAACCTACAACACAATAAAATACATCAAAATAATATACATTGGATAACATAAAAGATATATAAGTAAACAACTAAACTTTATTAAGTTAACCAGTCAATATTAATTAAATAGTAACTTATGTAGCTATAAGAGAAACTTATGATGTTACTATTCATTGAATGAATGAATTCTCCAATAGCGTCCTTAAACCACGATGAGGACACTACTGAGTAGAATAGACAGAGACGGTCTAGAAATTACAATAGATTGAATGAATGAAACTTATGATGCTACTATTCATTGATTTGTGTGATTCGATACTCTGGTGGTTTATGTGGGATTAGGAAACCACGAAAAAGCAGAGACGGTCTAGAAATTACAATAGAATAGACAGGTTCGTCATTTTTTCAAAGGGATGTGAGATTGAGATATCGGGAGATTTTTAAATGGAATTTAGGCGCGAAGTCATGCTAATAACATGTTAAAATGGTTGCGAAAACTTATTCATTTAACTAAAATCCATATCACATTTATATTGATGATATATGGTATAGATAGTCACAAAAAGAAATAGAACAACAAGATGGAATATATATTTAACTCGAAAACATAAAGTCTTATAAACAAGGAGTAATAATAGTTGTATTTAACAATATCCTTATACTTTATGCTTAACGTAGGTCTGAATATATGTCATTATCTCCTTATTACAAGAATGAAATAGACATAAAATATAGTAAAAATAGAATATAATAGCATGTTCAAAGGTGTGACCGCAATATCCGGTCCATGTTATTGAAACAAGGTAGTATTATTAACATAAAAATCCTTTTAAAACGTATAAACATATATACATACATGATAGACCACTACCTAACATGCAAAATGAGAAATCGACGTCAGAATAAGGACACATGAAAAATGGTTATCCATCAAAACCAAATTCTTAGTGTGTTTCTTGACGACATCGTTATCGATCATGTTATTGTTCGAAAACCTATATGCACTTTACCTAACTTGCAAAATGAATGAGCTAGCTAGCTAACGTGTCTATATATTAAGAAGGCGAGTTGCCTGTAATAATCCCAACTACACGTCATTGCCCATTGCCAGTCTCACATTTGAATATTCTCCATGCCAGTCCCACCTTTCATTTATTTTTCCTCCATTGGTCCTCAGTTTAAAAAACTTAACGGAGTTAAGTTTTTTTTTTTCCGAATTACAAACAAACGTATTAGGGCTTTTGATCAGAACGAGGATACGAGTCCATTAATGTAAAATTTACCTCGAAACGGTGCTCCAAGTGACTTGATTGTTGTTAATTGGAAGTTTAAACACCCGAATTGAAGCACTGTTTTCATCGCTTGGAGCACTAACTAAAAAAGCCTAAAAAAAGCTACCCCCCCCCCCAAACCTAAACCCCCCTCCCCCTCCCCCCAAAAACCTAACCCAAGCTAAAATGCTAAAAAACAAACCCCCAAGGGTCTGATTGTTTTGGGGTTACGTCAGATTAGGGTGTCGGCAGAATCAATCTTTAGGGTTGGCGGATTAGGGTTTGTTATCGGCACTTTGGCGGCTGATTACTCACCTGATTACGGACTCATTGATTCTGATTGTTGGCGAATTATTTTGGTGGTTGCGGATACTAGGGTTTTCAGGCGGCTTCTATCTTGAACGAAATTCTGGCTGCTAGGTTTCAGTTTAATGGATGAACGCATGAAACCTGGTGGAAGGCCACCACTATCTTTTAAGGAAATTGCGGATCGAATTCTTGATGTGGATGGGAACAATATACAGCCAAAACGTGGCATCAACATCATTGATGAATTCACTAAGGTCACTACTTCGGTTCAGTTGGATAAACCGTTCTCGCCAACAACGGGTGTTCATGGAATGAATTTGTTGACTCCATTGGCTGGTAACTCGAACTCAAGATCATCTGGGACTGCGGATCCTTTATCTTTTGCTAGCGTTGTGAATTCCGCAAAGGAGAAGGTAAAGGTTAATTTTCGGATGATGGAATCTAGCGAGTCGGTTGATGGTGCTGATGTTGTTATTCCATTGTCTTCGGTCAAGAAAGTCTCTGACAGGTATGCTAACACGTTGTATGGATATTTTCTGGGCAAACGGCTGGCTTTTCCTGTGGTGGATTATTTTGCAAAGAACAACTGGGTCAAATATGGTCTCTCGAGACTAATGATGAATGCAAACGGGTTCTTTTTCTTTAAATTCAAAACAAAGGAAGGGATGGATAAATTGGTGGAGGATGGACCTTGGATGATTAGAAATGTTCCAATAATCTTGAAGGAGTGGTCGGCTTCTGTCAAGTTGGAAAAAGAAGATATAAAGGCTATCCCAGTTTGGGTTAAGATGCATGAAGTGCCGTTAGCAGCATATACTGAGGATGGTCTTAGCTTGCTCGCTTCTAAGATAGGGGTGCCTAAGATGCTAGATTCGTACACTGCTACAATGTGTGCTGAGTCATGGGGAAGAAGCAGTTATGCTAGAGCTCTCATTGAAATTCAAGCCGGGGCTGAGATAAAGAGGAGTGTTACAGTTGCAATCCCATCTTTGGAGGGTAATGGTCACTCAAAGGTGGAGGTAAAAATCGAATATGATTGGGAGCCTTTAAGGTGCTCATATTGTTGCGTGTTTGGTCATGAGGATAACTCGTGTCCAAAGAGCCCTCAGGTCGTTTCGGGTGGGGATTCTGGAAAGAAAATTGATGATTTTCAGGTTGTGGGTGCAAAGAAGAAGAAATCTAATAACCAAGGGATTCACATGAAAAATCAGAAGCCTAGGGTAGTGTACAGACCAGTTGTAAACCCTAAACCAATTTCGTCATTGAAGAAGCCGATGAACAATCAGGTATTAACGTCAAACCCCTTTGATGCTCTTAAGGATGATGATGGTGGGCAGGGAGGTAGTACTGTGGTTCGTAGAGAGAAGAAGGAGAAACAGTCGAGTGACAGGCAGGATTCGGATGAAGAGGAGGTCGAGGAGGTCTACAATGAAACTAGTGAATTTATGACATCGGGTACTCATCCTTGTTATTCGAAAGTAGGGGCAAGCACCTCTTCCACAAAATTCTCAAATGGATAGGCTATCTTTGGTTCGTTTGAAGGGTTTGCCGGTTTGTGGCAGCTTTATCTTTGATGATGGCGGTTGAGGATTTTGTTTTTCTTTGTTTGCATTGTTTTGTCTACTAGATCTCTTTCATGATGTATAGTAGACTAGGTTATGGGGTGTCATAGTTACTTTGTTTTTGCTTTGTCATACATATATGGGGCATGTCCTATATATGAACTAGTGTGGAACACATCCTCACTACTTGTACTTATTTGCGGTTGAATTTTAATAGAATCACCGGGGTAACCCTTTACCCAAAAAAATAAAAAACAAACCCCCAAAAACCTAAAAAAAAAAAAAAAAAATCTAAAAAACACACAGGAATTTTTTTTTTTTTTTTACTATTTTTAACATTAAAATCGCTACTTTTAGTAGCCAATTTTTTTTTTAATATTTTTAACATTAAAGGTAGCGATTTTTTTATAAAATATATTAGAAAAAAAATTGTGTGTTTTTTAGCTATTTTTAGGTATTTTTGGTTGTGTTCACATTGGTTCTCGCAATAACGGGTGGTTCAATAACTATGCTAACAAACAATTAATTCTTTATTTGGATCATCTTTTTGTTTTTAATGTGCTGATATAAAGAAAAGTGCTGATATCATTCACATGTGTGCTAAAATCAATTATCGTGATTAATTTTCATGTGCTAATATAATTCAAAAGTGTTACTTTTATGTATGTGAGAATTTAACTTTTTTAAGTGTTAAGATCTGTTCTCACGGTTTGTAGGATAAATATGGTTTGTACTGTAACCAACCGCATAAATACTAGGAGTAGGATAAAAACCAAACCACATTGAAAACGGGTTTGATAACATAAAAAAACCTAGCTTATGAGTCGTTAGTCATAGATCAGGTAACGGCGCAGCTTGTTGTCCGTTTACCATCTATCTCGATGTAAATTCATAATTTTAATTTCTTTCTTTTCTTTTTTTATGTTGTCAAAAGTCTAATGATAGAAGGAATATATAGTCTCTCCTCACTTACTAGTCTCGTGTTTGTATAATGGGGAGGTTTTGTTTTTACATACTTTTAGTGAATTTACTTTTATATCTAACACATTGTTGTGTTGTGTAACACCACTATAAATGTTGGAGAAAAGAACACCATTCTTTATATAAAACATAAAAAAAAATTGCTAACAACTTTTCAGCATGATTTCCATTATTTTTCATCACAAAGATCAAACAATGGACAAGGGTCCACAACATTTAACTAGTATTAGAAGAGTGTCGGGTGCGTTTCAACTAATTATTGTAATATAAAGCCATAATCGTTACTTTATATGCATAAAAATCGACTTTCATTCCAATTTCTGAAAATATATATTTAGTGATTTAACTTTTTTAAAGGCTTAAAAAAAGGTTACCTATTCTTCACCTTAATCTAGGGTTACTATATAGGATTAGAATTGATCGGTTTAGACTGAGACAAAATCATATCAGTATTTCGGTAAGTTCCATTTTTGATATGATTGTACAACTGTGTCCACAGAGGTCATTTACAACAATTGTGTTTTTATGTTTGTGTATTATTTAGTTAGTATTAGTATTTATCTAATTCTCTATTTATAATTGGTTATATATTAAATGCCCTCTATACTATTTGCTTCATCATTTTATAATGTGAAAATAGCAAACACATATATTAAAGATAACTAGGTTATCACCCGGGACTGCTTCCCGGGTTGTTTATTTTTATTAGTTAATAAACATGTATTTTTATTAAAATGTAACATATTATTTCATTAAACTTTTACACGACATTGATTAATGGTTAATACAATAATAAATTAAAAAATGTCTTCATATATGTTTACAATAAAAACTTAAGTAAATAATGTCATTCATAAATGCATACACGGCCCAGTAATTTTATAACATTAAAGGCCCAATTTTCATTACTAATAACATAAGAAACCACATGAATAAGAAATACTTGACCAAATAGAAAATAAACGAACATATGAGAAAGTTACTTAGATTAATCATTAATCTATGGTCTGGCATAATAAATTCAAAAGTACGTTGATCAGACAAAATGAATTAAAAACACTTACTTTTCGGGCATAAATATAAACGATCAACAAAATCTTTATTAGATAAAGCCGAAAGCAAACGAAACTGAAAAATGAAAAATGAGGTTGCGGACCTCATAGTTGAATGCCTTTGTACAACACAATTAGAGAACAAAAAAAACTATTACTTCATTTTTTATCATCATATGTATACTCCCCTAAAGAATAGTCCACACTTTTCTTACGTTGTGCTGAGTTGACCTGTTTACGCCAAAACGAAAAAAAAATAATAAAATGATTATAAACTCGCTTCACATGCCACAACCCCTGGTGCACTTATCTGTTGTACACTTCTCACAAATGTACAACACACTAATACACCAACAAAAAAAATGCTAAGAGTGTGAGTTTGACCCAATTCAACCAGTCATACACTTACTCATAAAAAATAGTACAGAGCTCTCTCCAAGACTTTCCTAGCCGATCTGGCTAAGAATGAACTTGAAGAATTTCCGGCCCAAGTTATACATGTCTCCATATGTAATTAGTACTTTCGACCCATCTCGTTAATGTATTAGTTGATTTAGGTTAACTTTTTATCTCAAAAGAAGGGGTCATAACTTACACAACTTTTATTAAATGTCCAAAAAAAGGCTTAGTGCAACTAAATAAGATTTGTAGAAAATTAATAAAAATTACATAAACGACCAGTTTGTTTCAGGTAGGGAAAAATGAACTTAATATATACACTATATCAACTATTTATATAACCCTATTCTTATCCTATATAACCCTAGTCTTGTGATTAGGATACTCATCAAGTTTGGGATTAGGATACTCATCAAGTTTGGGTACATATACAATATCAATGCCACATGCTTTTAGTCAACCCCACTTGACTCGTATACAAAGTCAAACCAATGGAAATTTGAGGCTTTAAGATTATTCACATGCTTTTCAAGTTCAAAATCATGGGTATAACACCACTGAACTTTAAGATTATTCGCATACTTTAGAATTATTCACATGCAGGTTTGACCCGTTTAACAATAAAGAGTTGAATTAGGTTTATTTTTAATCTCTATTCTGAAATGGACGAAACTAAAGGTTTAAAATCATTGGCATAATATTGTTTTGTAAACATATGTAATACATTAGTTATTTACTAAATGTTGGTAAAAAGGGTTTCTTGGCCAACCCGACCTTGTCGAACCAGCCCGACTAACACATCTTCCCAACTCTACTCATACATCTCACTAAAGAAGCCCAGTCAAGATTTACATGTGGACTTTAATTTTCCATTGATGTCTAAAATAGAGTTATTTTGGTAATCTCTGCGTAAAATAACAGTCAAGATATAAGAAATAAAATTTTAAATTAGTAAAAGTAATGAAACTAAGGTTTGACTCTTAGCTTTCAAGAGTCAAAATTTGAAGTTATTAACTTCAACTCTATACAGAAGTGAAATTTTATTAGGCCTTATTTCTTACGGTAGAAGTATTGAGGCTATACTAAACGACTTGTTCTGCCACAAACCAGCAGAAATGGACCCGTTTAGAATATTGTTCTCCAAGGACCTACAATTTGTAAGGGTGTAAAGCAAGATGGACCTGCAATTTATAAAAGTTTTATTATTTAAGGCCATTGCACAAACCAGTATATGGTACTTGAGACGTATATGGTACTTGGACTCCCCATATTTCCCCTGAACCTTTTCCTACTCAGCAAGTCGGTATTCATAATACATGTATTCACCACACCTTTCATCATACACGAATCTATAAGGAGGTCAGGAAAGCAGTGCTAGGATATTTTGTATCGTGATTGTGAGCATATAGTGTTGGTAAGTGAATAAAGATATTTGGACTGCAACATTTAGAAAGATCAACATGAACAAACTGAATATGATTATAAGACTCACAGTCTCATATTAAATTTTAGTAGAACATGATCATGAACTTATAAGTTATAAAATTGTGTGCTTACCTAACTCGTTAACCTCCCTAATTGGAGAAATTACATGTCTCTCTATTATAGATTCAAAAAGCGAACACTTCAAGGTCCTACCCTGAACCAATACAACATATTCACTCAGCAGAACTAATAAAAAGTGCAACGCATATTCTAATAAAAAAAGAACCTTAAGAACAATGCATAACTATAAAAATTGTTTAATAGTTGATGCTAGCTCAAGAAAACTAAACTTATCTTTTTAAGGATGTTTAAACTCTTGAGCTTGGGATGACAGTGATCGCGTAAATAAGATATATTACACATTGGAAGAGAGCTTAATCAGCTAATGCTAAGTTAGAGCAGGAGAACAGTTATAAGATAAAAAAATGTAGGTAAAGAAAAAGTACCTCAAGAGACCCATTGTGCATTCCAAAATCCCAACCATGAAATGACAACAATAGAGATCAGCAAAGACTTCGAAATGATGGAAGCAAATTTTGCAAATATAGTTTGGCCACGAACTGTGTTGCCTCGCTAGTTATCTGGACGTTCCTGCAAGTCGAACATGAAAAGCCTATTTAGGTCATGATCAGCAACAAAAAGGTTCATAAGATGCCTATTTAGGTCATGATCAGCACACAAAAAAGCGGACGGTAGTTTGGGCGGGAAAATGAAAAATGAATTAAAACGGACGGTAGTGTGATTCAAAAGAGAAAAAACATATTAAGTAACCCTTCATACTTTCCAAATAAAACATAAACTGGACCGCATCAGAAGGAGAAAACAACATCAGGAGTGTTGAAGAGAGTTGACCAAGTTTTGACTGTAGTCCCAGAGCTTCTTGGCCAATTCATAATCCGTTGCAAAGTTGCCTGCTGCGTATTCATTGCAGTCCTGAAAGTATTTCCCGCTCACCCCTTTTTGGTTCGGGTGCACTGCTACATAGCAAGTCGTTGCCGCACCCTATATGTAATACATGAAGGTAAAGGTTTTCGTAAAATAAATCGAAAGAGAAAAGATTTCGGTGGATTTGATATTTGGCACTTAAACAACAATACCTGTGGTGCAGTTTTCCATATGACATAAGTGAACAGCTTAAAAATTCCTGCCAAAAATAACATATAAAACTTCACAAAGTTCTTTTTTCTCATGTAGAATATCTTTATATACTTGCTCATACTCATACGCAGGAATGAATGTCTCATGAGATCGGTCATTATTAACCCGGGGTGTACCGAGTTTACAGTAATATTGACCCCTTCTTCCTGCATTTCAATTCTAAAATATATATGGATTTATTGATAAAATGGAACGTAAATAAATAAATAGATACCTGTAGGTGTCAAGAGAGTTCATTAACGTGCAATATGTTGTCTAACTTTGACTGGCCGTATGCTTTTCTCTCAGAATAGCTACTTTAGGAAAGTTAGTGGAATCCAAGATATCATTACACAACATATTAGAATTTAGGATCATATATGACATTAGAAACAAATACTGATAGATTTACCTATCTTTATCATTGATTTTATTGAACACGACCCCTTGTTCATAAGTGTAGCGATGAGCTATTGATGATAAATTTACAATTCTACCCCTCGATTCCAGTTCTTGCAGTTGTTTCCTTCATTTTATCAAGTAGCAGCTTTGTCAAGTGAAAGTGACCTGAAAACATTTATTCCCCGCGTTTAACATCAAACTTCGTAATAGTGATCAAAATTTTTTAGAAGAAAAATAAGGTACATTAGTGATCTACCTAGATGATTGGTCGCAAACTGCATCTCTATCCCGTCTTGTGACAGTTGGTAGGGGCAGAACATAACACCAGCATTGTTTCTACAAATTTAGAGTCTTCTTCGGTTAGAAAAAAAATGCTAACGCAGTAACACTTGATATCATTTTAATGATAATCAATAGCTTTTAGGAGGTTTTTTGTATTGGACGACTTTCGACCTGTTAGACTGTTTATTTTACTGGTAAGAGATTAAAAAAAACCATGACCGGAAGTAAATGGTTAATGGCATACATCAAGATGTTGAGTGGAAGATCAAGAGCATTGAAGGTATGAACAAAGGCGTTAACCGAGTTGAGAGATGAAAGATCAAGCTCAAGAACATCAATCTTGGCGTTGTCGTTGTTTTAGGATGGTTTGTTACATCATATATAAATTTTACATGATAGTTGTTTGAAGTATACCTGATCTCACTGGATGGGTCCGGACAATTTGCCTCGACAGCAGCATATTCCTTCAAAATACACATTAAGTAACAATTTTAAAAAATATCTACGCATACAAATGACCATACTCGTAAAAAGCATCTGAAATTAGTTCAAATATCATCAATCATACAAAGCAAATATAGCACAACAATAACAAATCGTATATAAATCTGAAATAACGATTAAAAAAAACTACCTTTTCAACAACTTATGAACATGATGTTGAACATACAACTGATAATCAATGATGATAATTGGAAGCATCTCAAATCATTTTATTGACAAAAGTAAAGCAACAGTTGCAGGTTTGAATGTTATGGTTTCAAGAAACAAATCCCTAATTTCATCTTCTCTTCGTTCTCATCCCCAAATAACCTAATATTAATTGGTCACTCCTTCATAATCACACGTTAATTTCTAAATAAACAAAAAAGATACCATCTCTCATATAGTGAACGACGATGAAGAGGCTAATGGAACTTTAATCAAGCAAAGCATTCTTATACTTGTATGATTCAGATCTACATCTAGTTAATCAATTTCTTTTTCTGGCAAAATTTTTTACAACAAATTAAAACCAACATCCCTAAAATCAAAAGCAGCCCTAGAATTAAAAAGAATCAAAAGCTTACATATAGTGCCAATCCTACAAATGAAATCCTTCGGTGGTCATTGCTAGATCTGCAATATAAGAATGGTTTTTTTTTTTATAACAAATCAAATTTAAGTTCACACATATTTCAATCAATTCATTCTAAAGTATAAATTCAAAATTCTTTTTTTGAATTTATCATCTTCCCCAATTGAAAGCCTAGCAGTCGCCCGCCCACATATAAATTCAAAGTTCTTTTTTACATATTACAGTTTACAATCTAGACTAAAACTATACTGCTTTTTTCGGAATAAATAAAACGATTGAATCGATATAATACTTACATTGAACTGGAGTTGGATCAACTCCGGCGAAGCTTGACCGGAATGCTTGCGACTGCGGCGGTAAAAATAACTGATGGGCTATTCGGTTGTTATTACATTAGGGTTTTATGACCGGATAAATGATAGAACACATAAACATAGAACACAAACATCATACCTGCAAATTTTATGACCAGATCTAAAAGAAATAAGAACAATGATGTTAATAAGATTCGAATCAACGTTTTCTAAAACCAATAATCATCACAAAATCACTTTTTAAAATGTTTCAGATGAACATCATAGAATCATCAGAGGAATTTCAAGTTACAACAGTAAGGATGGAGAAGAAAACATACCTTATGCTCAGTTTATTTAGATTGAGATTTAGGGTTTTGAGAGTGAAAATCTGGTAAATGATATATCGATGACAATCTTGTAAATGATAGAACATAATCGTATGTGAAATCGGTGTTTAATGTCGATTCTTTTTGAAGAAAAAATGTGTCTGCCGCGCTAGGGTTTTGAGAGTGACGATAGAGAAAAGGAGTTCTGTCAGTTGTTGAATGAAAGGAACAAATGATTTTGGACTTTTAGAAGCAATATATACTCGGGTCAAAATCCGGATCCCGTATAACCCATTAACAAAAAAATGACCCATCCAGTTTCCCGCCAAAACCACATCTAATAAGCCCTAATATTGCGCCATGTGTCCCAAATTTTATTTGTTTATAATAGATAATAATAGATATTACTTTTACCTCATACGAAATATTTCCTCACTTTAATAAAAGGCTCTATGAACCAAGCCTATACAAGCCCATAAGAAAATAGCCCATATGGGAAAAGCCGGTCTCAATTTAATGTCTATAAACCAAGAGGCCTTGTGGATCGAGTGAATCCGGTTTAACTATCGGATCGGATTTGGATCCTGATCTCAATTTTTTGCCTACCTCTTAGTTGATAAACTAATTATGTTTGTTTTGTAAACATGTAAAAGAAGTCAAGAAGATAATATGTAAATTTGTCATATATAGAATAGTCAGATATGAAAACCGAAACTTCTTAATATATTTGTTTTTAACATATCCGATCAGTTATATTACCTTAGCTATTAACCTAGATAGCTAAAGTAAGTAGCGTATTATATCCACGAGTAGCATTTAGTTAGTAAACATACATGAGAAACGAAAGAACCACGTCGTCGCGATACGATTTGTTAGTGTTCAGATAATACATTCAAATCACTTTGTTTACCCCAATCGAATCCCATGGAACTTTGGTGCTCCCTTTTGTTCTCTTTTCTTTTGCTTTTATGGGCTGCCTCTAAGTCCAACTGGCCACACAACACAAATATTAGTTAAGTCCAACTAACTTCATTTTATTTCAGCCCACATTCTTGTTTATCCTAATCGTTATCCAATAGATTTGAGACCAAAAACATGTATTCTTTCGTTTAGTTCAATGACTTAATTTCTATAAAAACCTACAACACAATAAAATACATCAAAATAATATACATTGGATAACATAAAAGATATATAAGTAAACAACTAAACTTTACTAAGTTAACCAGTCAATATTAATTAAATAGTAACTTAAGGAGCTATAAGAGAAACTTATGATGTTACTGTTCATTGAATGAATGAATTCTCCAATAGCGTCCTTAAACCACGATGAGGACACTACTGAGTAAGCTTTGAATTTTGTTGCTAGAGAATGGTCAGATGCTAAATTGTTAATGATTAATCTTTAAATTTCCATACGCTAGCTTTTGAAGAAAAACTTGACCAGAAAGAACGTCTGACTAAATCGTAAAAGTGGATTGGTCACCTAGGTTGCTGGCTAGGTGCATGGATTGATGGATAAAGAGCTTGATTTGTGTGATGCGATACTCTGGTGGTTCATGTGGGGTTAGGAAACCACGAAAAAGCAGAGACGGTCTAGAAATTACAATAGAGTAGACAAGTTCGTCACTTTTTCAAAGGGATGTGAGATTGAGATATCGGGAGATTTTTAAATGGAATTTCAGGTGCGAAGTCATGCTAATAACATGTTAAAATGGTTGCGAAAACTTATTCATTTAACTAAAATCCATATCACATTTATATTAATGATACATGGTATAAATAGACACAAAAAGAAATAGAACAAGATGGAATATATATTTAACTCGAAAACATAAAGTCTTATAAACAAGTATCAACAATATCCTTAATTATACTTTATGCTTAACGTAGGTCTGAATACATGTCATTATCTCCTTATTACAAGAATGAAATAGACATAAAATATAGTAAAAATAGAATATAATAGCATGTTCAAAGGTGTGACCACAATATCCGGTCCATGTTACTGAAACAAAGTAGTATTAACATAAAAATCCGTTTAAAACGTATAAACATACATACATACATGATAGACCACTACCTAACATGCAAAATGAGAAATTGACGTCAGAATAAGGACACATGAAAAATGGTTATCCATCAAAACCAAATTCTTAGTGTGTTTCTTGACGACATCGTTATCGATCATGTTATTGTTGGAAGACCTATATGCACTTTACCTAACATGCAAAATGAATGAGCTAGCTAATATGTCTATATATTAAGAAATCTTTCCTTCGTGCTTGAAAGAAATTCCTATCATTCGGCAGAGCCGTTCCAACATTTTTGGAGGCCCTAAGCGAACTACAAAGTCAGGGCCATATTGAATTGATATAAAGGAATGGAGGGAGATTGAGATTTGAGAAATTAAATAACCATAGCGATGATTTTTCCTAATCTTGGCCCTAATGTCGCTCAATCCGCAATCAGTTTCACATTGGTTACTCAAAAGACGCTGCAAGTAACGAGGGTTGATGTGTTGTGTGCGTGGATAATGCAGACTCCTAATGTAAATCCTAAATCTTGGGCCTAAAAAATGTTGTTTAAACGGCAAAAAACAAGTCTAATATATGAAAGGAAATAAAATTGGAGGCCCTTGTTTTTTTGGTGGCCCTAAGCCTTAGCCTAGGTTGATAAGCCTTACAGGCCGGCCCTATTCGGGTTCGGTTGCCAACAAAGACAAACTTGTTTTAATCATTTACCAACAACAAAATTAACATGAAACATATGATTTGGTAAATCAATTTTCAGTGAGCAACCAAATTACCATTTGAAATCATAAAAAAGAACCAAGATAAGTTGTTGGTATTCTTTTAACCAATACTTGATCATGAACTATACTTAACTCATGATACTTGTAGTTTTAAGCGTTGGGATGTAAGAAAGTACAGCCCTAATATAGCTTAAAAATGTATAAAAAGAGTTATTATTGATAACAAAATTTATTATACACACACATTGTATATACAAACCATGTATTATCTAAGATGACATAAAGTATAGAAGGCATTTTGCAACTAGTTTCTAATACCAATCCTTATTGTTTTCTTCAATTTGATCATATCACCATTTGATTTCAATCGTTCATGTGTAAACTTAGGTCCGCGTCTTGAATTTTTACTGTCGTTTTCTCTAGATACATACATACATATATATATATACACACACACATACACACACACACACATATATATACTATATTATAAAGTATATCCGAATGATTGCTTAAGGTAATTTGCCACTTTACTTAAAACACTTTTAAAGCATAATGTACAAGTGTTTAAAGCACATGAAATAAAAATAAACTTCACTTTCCAATATTACCCTTCATGCTTCATGCTTCAGGCGCGGCCTCTTCCCTTTCAGAATTCAAACCCGATATCCCAATCACATTTCAAAATTCAAACCCTCCCCATCTCTTCCTTCTCTCTCTCTCTCTCTCAAATTCCATCAGATCTAGATCTAGATCAGCCCCTTTCTCTCGATTCACCTTTAAAGAAGAAAAACATGAGCAACTGGTGAAAACATCCCTTAAGCAGACAGCGAGAGAAACACACGGCGGGATACACATCTAGGGTTTCTAGATTCATTATTCAGATCTTAGATTTTCAAAAACCTCTACCGCCCCTTTCTCTCTCTGGCGATTCAAGAACATGAAGGCGATTTCACCAGATCGATGAAGATTTCACAAGATTGATGAAGAATCCGACCTCTCGGTTCCGATTTAAGGCTTTTTTTTTTAATACACATATGTCTTCAAACCCTCTAATGGTAAGGTTCATTTTTTTCCAAATAGTAGGACTTCAGTTATCAGGCTTGTTCTCAGTTTACAAATTGAAACCCTATATTTGTCGTGCGAATTCAATTTCTTTTGAGGAATTTGGATTTTGTGTTTTTGTTCACAAAAAAGGTTTTTGATTTTGTGAATTGAAGAACTTTAGTTCTAGGGTTTCGTTTATTGAAACTCTAGGGTTTGACATTTGTGATAAATTAGCAGATCAGTTGAAAACTGGCAATCGGTTGTTGTAGTCAAGTTTTTTTTTGAAAGCTGCACATTAGGATGAATTTTTTGAACTTACAGAGATGATGAAAGCTAAGCTAAAACAACGTTTGGTGTGTAGCTCAAAAGCTTGAAGACAAGAAGCTGAGGTAATTGTGTTGTATTTGAACATCAGAAATTTCATACATGTTGATAGTTATTTGTTTTTTGTTTTTTTAATTCTCATAGGTTAACTGAAATGATCTTACTTTTGTTATCTTCTAGTTTTATTTGTTAATGCAGGTCTCCATTAAGTGGCTAAATAGCAGGGATGAAGTATGGAAAGCAAAGATACCAAATGTGTATCCTTTTGTTTCAGTTATTGTTAATTAAGTATGTTTTTTTTTGAATTTCAAACAAGCAGAGCTAGGGAAGATGACAAGCCCAGATCTGATAGGTTTGCTTCATAGTTGCAATCGGTGGATGAAGATGGAAATCAAGTAGGTTTTTTCTATTTTCTGCTCAGATCTACCGTGCTAGCGTTAATTTTTGACGTGTTTGGTTGTTTTGTTGTAGATGAAGATGGAGTGGTGGAGATACACGAGCCAGTGAGTTAGACGACTGTCACAACCCCCGACCCTACCCTGGGAGCGGGAGCCGCGAGCCAGTCAGATGGTATCGGTGTTTATTAATTTGGTAGCAGAAAGTTTTATCAGGACCGTAGTTAGGAAATATTTTTATCAGAGTTAAACACCAAAATGTTTAAAATAAATAAATGGGATAAAACCCAAGTTTTGATGATAATGTATTTATAGTAATCAAACAAAACTTGATTTCCATCTGTAAAATATTTATAGGGATAAACCCTAATTTAAAAACAATTCTCCTTTTTATTTAGGTAACTTTTATAGCCACTTTTCTAAGCCTTCAGTGCTCTCCAGCTGACTTTTATTGGCTTCACACTAAGTTACCTGAAACGCGTTTTAAAACATTTTATCAGCAAGAAATACTGGTGAGTGCATATCATTTTAATCAAAACGATTTTATCACTTTCCAGCATTGAGGGCAACCCGCAATTACATTTGCTTAATCTAATCAATTACTCAATCAGTACTGTCAACCCGACTTGTGGGTCATATTACTCATTGGCTAACTTTTTGTCCAAAGGTAACGTCTTACAAATTTTGTATACAAAACTTCAACATACCGGCAGCAATTGTAGACTTACAAATACTCAATTACTGTTAAGTATAATTTGAAACAATTTGAGGTTTTGGTAAAACATTTTGACTCACAAAATATATTTGCAAAAAGGTGACAAAAAGAAGATGTACTCACATTTGTAGATTTAGGTATTTCTACAAGCTTCCTGGTAATATTATAGCTTCCTGATAATAATATAGCTTCCTGTTGTTTCTCCTGGTTATTATTTATTAAACAATGCACATGTGTTAGTAAAATAACCCAAATTGCATTAACCGTACAACTTGAGATAGAACTCCAATGACTGAGTCATGCAAGGCCTTGACATGCATTAAAGAGTCCTAAATCAATCGGGTGTACACACGAGACAGAATTCCGCCGACATGCATTACGGAATCCTAGATCAATCGTGTAGGGTAATAGCAGGGTTATAGTACTTACAACGAGGCAGAGCTTCGCTTGTTAGGGGGTATTTGGCTATAGTTTTAGCCTATAGATGTTGAGAGAGAAATCAGAGAAAATGAACAAGTTGAAATGCTATCTTCTGCCCCTTTTATAGCTGATCGGGCAGTCTGTCTCGCCCCGCGACGGACTCCTCTTCATCTTTCACGCCCCGCGAGAGCCCCGGAGGTGGCGATAGGGTTGCTGAGTCACGAGGTAGTGTCGACACGTGTCCTGACACATGGCATTCAGAGTGTCCGTGAAGCAATAGGCTGTCGCGCCCAGCGACAACTTTGTCTTCGTCTGTCGCGGCCCGCGAGCGACTCTTGAATCTTGTTTTTCTTGATTTTTACAAGCTCAAATGTATTTCGAGTCCGTTTCTTGTATACGAGATGTATTTGGGAGCGTTTAGGGTCGTTTCTCGAGGGTTGTTACATCCTCCACACCTTGTGTTAAATCTCGTCCTCGAGATTTGGGATATGATATTTTCTTGGGGTTACGTCCTGTCTTTAGTAAAACAACATATCAAGGTGTTTGAAATAGAATCGAAAGATAAAATATAAAGGTATCATAGGATAATTGGAATTCAATGGTTCCAAAAATTTGTTTCAGGAGTCGATGTTGACTGAACGAGATGAAATGATACAATCATCAAGGTGACTGAGTTTCACAAATCAAAAGAGAGATTTGATAGGCATAAAATTCCAAATGCAATTACTTTTTGGAAACAATAGGATTTAATGTCAGAAAAGAACTTACTTTGATTGAGGAAGACTAACAATCTCAAATGGGAATAGAAGTATGAAAAATGATTTGTCAACTAACAAACCAGAAATCAGTGACATTTGAATGGCAAGGATACATCGAAAGTACAATAGAATTTAGTGTATCATTGTCCTGATACATAATTGTATCAATACGACATATAGATTGATATGATTAGGGTTTATGATTAGTTCAGGCTACAAAATTTATACAAACATCACAAGGTGTTTGTAATGATTGAAGAATTCAATGATTACGATAACTGAACGAATTCACCATTCTCGAAATTAACTGAAAGTTTCAATAAAGTGAATATGGGTATTCAAAAGATAGGATGTTCAAATGAAGGGATAAATGAATATCGTAGGATTAACCAAAGATGAAAGAAATGGTAGAGGTATATTGGAATAGGGATTTTAGCTACCGTTATCTTAACACAAAATTTGTATTAAGACTGGTTTAGGATAAAAATTAGCAGAAGATAGATAAATTTGTACCTTAGGTGTGAAAATGAAATGAGTCCAAGTTTCCAAGGGAAATGCCACCGTAAGGTGTCGTGTTTTAACAAATGATTCATTGGAGTTGAAGACTTTAAACAAGTCTACTATGATTCAGAAAATTAAGATTATCTCGAATATGATGATCTCAATTCATCATATGGGATTTCGAATCGAATGTATATTGTGAACAAGTTCAAATAATTAAGCTTGGTTTGGACATATTCCAACAATGAATATACGTATTAACAATAATTGAAATACGGTAAGTAACTTTGAAAAGGAAATGAGTTTTCCAAGAAATCTGTTGACCTGATATCAAAAGTCAACGTTGTTGCAATCATTGCGATTGTCAAAAATGAGTATAACAAAATAAGATCCAAACTCGTGAATAAAAGATCTTTTGAAATTAAATCATATGTGTAACAAGCAATGCATGTACGACATAGGAATTTGTCAAGAGATGAGATAGATGAGTGTTAGTCTTTATGAAAGAAAGATAAGGACCTTTTAATATAAAACTTTAATCGGAATCGAAAGTCAACTAATACTTTAGTACAGGCAAAACGTACGGATGCTTAAGTTAGAATTTTCCTTGGCTTCCCGTGTCGTTTATGTGTTCCTTCTAGCTTCCTTTGGGTTTCTAGTGTTGGGTGCCGTAGATAGTTTTGGGCAGTAGGGACGAATATGACCTGGTTCTCTGCAGTGGAAACAGATGTTAGTTTTCCTTCTACATTCTTCCTCGGTATGTCCAGCTTTCTTGCAAAAGTTACAGTGGAGTGTCTTCTTAAAATGACGTCTTCCCGAACACTTTTTGTTGTTGGAGGTAGGCTGTGCGATTGCTGGTTCCATTCCTTTGTCCTTATATGATTTGTCGGAGTGGAATTCCTTATAAGAGTAGCTATATGTTGTGGTTTTCTTCCTTTTGGAAGATGGAGTTTTGATACGAATATCATGACCTCCATTGGAACTAGGGCTAGGTTTGAAGTGATGAGGATGCCTACAGTGGGTAGTAGGATTCTCGTTTATAGGCACATAAATCTTAATAGCTTCAATGATCGAAGGTATGACATTCGATATTCCTTAAGCTATTATATTTTCTATAGTGCTTTTATCCAAGGAATTCTCATTACTAGCCTAGATTTCCTGATTACATGTGATTTCCTTTGACATCTGAATTACAAACATATTTAGAGATAACTATCACAGAACTAAATAATTATATAGGCATCTTTTGTTGCTCCTATTATGTTTAATACAAAATATAGTCATGCCTATCAGCCTTATGTGTTGATATATATATATATATATATATATATAGATATATATATATACATATTTACATATTATATTTTGAGATTTTCTTTCACTATAAATTTTATCAAAATATATAAGGAAAGTATATATATTATATTATGTGTTGTTTCTTTCTTTGTTGTAATAGCTTTTCTCTATATTGCCTTTATATTTCCAGAGCTCATGGCTGGATAGGTATTCAGAAATTACAGTTGTGGCTAGAGGTAAGGGTTCATATGAGATTCTAAGAATTTTCATCATTGACCAACGATTGTTCTTCAAGAGGTGGTGCTAGTATAGATATTCTTAAGGTATATTTTGGATTAAAGGTGGGTAGCAAAATAGATCTTGAGTAACATGTAGGTTTGTTTCTCCTGTTATATAAAAACTTGTTTTTTCGATAGCAGATATTCGATTATCATATTGTATATTTTATCAAGAAATTTGTGTCTTGCATACACCTACGTAATAATATAAAGTTTTAAAGTTTCCTGAAGTATATATAATATCAAATTATAAGAATCCAATTAAATGCTTTAATTATCCGGTTTATTCCCATAACTTTGTTTATTTCTTTATAATAACAAAATAATTTTCTATTAAATTTATTAAACATAATATTTTTAGAATAAAAAGGTTAATTCATCGAAAGGAATTTAAATAAAAATATAAATTTTCTGGATTTTTTTAGAACAATTTAACCTTTAATTGACATGTGGACTTATTTCGATTATAATATATTTAGAACTTGATTTCTTAATTTATCATATTTATTTATTAAAAAAATAGATAATACAGAGTTTAGCGTTTTTAAATTTGATCCTTAATATAAGTAGTGAAGTATTATTCCTATATCAGAATATACATATATAATTTAAGGAATAAGTTGAGCTATTAGATAAAAATCCTTAAACTATTTCCTGTCGATATGTATGTGTTGTGTACATATATTTTAAATCATCTAGTTATACAATACCAAATATTTTTTTTACTTATTTGTATAAAGTATCATTTGTTTTATTAATATGGGTTATAAAATATAAAATATTTTATGCATATATTTGCATACTCTTCATATAAATGAAAATGTACATGTGCTTATATGGATATAATATAATCATATGGAATAATATTTTCATAGAGCTATCATGAAAATCATGTTCTTAATTATTGTATCTAAACAATAGACATGTTTTAATTTTTAAGTATGCTAAAATATTATATTTTAAGAAAGTTAATATAATTATATGTTTTGTCAAAATTTTGACAAAAATATAGATTTAAGTTGAGTAAAATTTTGGGTTATACCATAGATCATAAAACATACTACTTGCATTGAATAATATTTTATATTATGATATTTCAGTGACATTATACCTAAAGGGTGTTTATCTCATATCTTTGATTAAGATATTAATGTCAATATCATAATATTATTATAATTTATATTAAATTGTATTTACATAAATATATGGGTATGGTATATATTCAAAATTTAATGTTAATATATTATAAATATATATCCTTTATATACTCATAGTATAACATACTGTAAGATACAGATAAGGGTTACATATCCTAAGAATTTATTGACATAAAATCATCTAGGTATAATACATATTATCATAATATTTATATTATGATATTTTTCGAAGTGTCATACTTGGGGTGTGTCATCTTTTATTAATATTAAGATATTAATGCTAATCTCGTAATATTATTATAATATTATAAAAATTTTATTGAATTTTATGCATAAAAATATATAGGTACGATATATATATATATATATATCATTATTAATATCTCACCTATATATATATATATATATATATATATATCTAATATTAACATAGCCTAAGTCTTCTCTCTTGAAAGCCAAAACCGGATCATGACAGTGGATTCACAATAAGCAGCAGTTTACACTAAGTCTTCTCTCTTGAAAGTGATTATAACATCTGATGGTCTTACATCCACTGCCCGGATACAACTGCTGTTGTTCTTCTAACTACTGATGAAGCCAGAAAACTGCTGAGAAGAAAACACTGCTGGTACAATCTACTGATGACAAAGCACTGCCCAATCAAGGACTGATCAACCTTGATGAAAGCACTGATATAAAGAGAGAGCAGTAGTTTAGTATATCATCTGTTTCATGTATAGTCAGTTGTTAGGTTTAGCAGTGTTTGTATAAGAACAGTAGATACAGGTTGTTAGGCTGTTAGACGTCGCTTTCATGGTGACGTCAGCTGAGATGCCTCAGCGGTCTGGATTGTCTATAAATGGAACAGTACTCTGTACTGTTACATTTGATCGTTTTGAGTGAGTTCTTCTCCTCAATTCGATCCTTTCATCTTGTGCAATCAACCATTGTAGTATCAGGCTGAGGGGGAGCTTAGTTTGTAAGCTTGCATTGTAATCTTTTGCTTTGAATTGTAATCTTTCAACTTTATGAAAAGCAAATGTTTATCAAACTATATTCTCCTTTGATTGTGTTTACAGAGTTTGTTATTCATTTCCGCTGCACTTAAACTTTGTTCATTTCTATTTGATGTGTTCAAATTATACAAACAAACACAATCTGAGAGCCTCCGATCCTAACAATTGGTATCAGAGCCTGGACAGTCAAATTCGATCTAACAATCAATTTGACATAACAGTTCGGCTCAAAATTCATTGATACTAAGGTTGGGTGCATTTAGTTGAAAAACAGAGTACCGAGTAAACCATGCTCAAAAGTGGTTATTCAAAAACTCTGTAAATCAACCAAGATGTCATTTGACACACAAATCTCACACAACAAGTGATTTCATGCACAAGACACTCATGGTTTTTAGATCTAAAAACATATCTGTTAAACTATGGGATTATTTCTTATTTTCAAAATTGATTTCAACTGTTGGTATGAAGTTTGTGATGTTTTAATTATGATTAGATGCTAAAGTATGAACCTCGGATTAACAAAAACCTATGTTCATAAAAACATTAGTGTTTTTGCTAACAAAAGAGAGGGAAACTAAAACTTTAGTCACTTGATCTTATGTGTTAAAAAACAGGTTAAGATCCTCAAAAGGAACAAATCAACTCTGTTAAAATACATTAAGAAAGCAGGATAGTCCGTATCATTTGTAATGTCAAAAATTTGTAAAAATATGGCTAAACCTTTTAAAACATTACTACAAAATGATTCTGGATTAAGTATTCCTTCAATAAAGACCTCCCAGTAAGTATCGTATTACTTATAAATGGGAAGGGTGAAAGGGGAAGAAGAAAATTCACAAAAACCCAGAAGTGTGTTTATCTCAAAACTTTTGAAGTCAGAAGAAAAGAGTATAAACATAAAACACTCAAGAGTCAAAGTTTGGGGTAATAATGGTCATTAGGCAACTATGTGCAACCATTGGTTCAGGGAAAGGTTCAAGTAACAATAGTATTCGCAGAAGAATAAACTTTCAACAGGACTAGACAAATGACCTCATTTCTATTGTCAATTAATCAACAAGAGAATGGTACCAAACAGTGGTCAAAATGTATTTAATATTTCATACCACTGTTGTCAAAACACTGACCATTTTCATAAGCTTGAGATTGATATGATTAGGAGTTTCAGTGGAAAATTATACCAGATTCTTTTGGTGCTGTTTTTAGAAAATCCTTTAACTATTTTTTTTTGAAAAAAGGATTTTCTCAAATAAAGCAAGATATATTATTCTTTATTTTTTTCTTTAGGAATGATATATTCTGAACTTTTTACTGATTTTTGATAGTAAAAGTTTCAATCTCCTGTGAGGATATATGACCTTATTTTTGTTAGGTGATATTTTTCCTCAAATTAGATCAAAAGGAAATGGTATATCTATCAAGGTCATGTCAAACTCAAGTTTGTTCTTACACTATGCAGAAGATTGATTGTCAACAGATCTTAAAATACTTAGGTACTCATGTTTTAATTTAAATATTATAACAAGAATGAGTTGCCTTGGTAAAAAGTTTACATCATCTGGGGTACTAAACCACTGTCAGAAATTTGTATAAGCTTCAAAATGTGTAATTGACATGTGGTAAAACCTTGAATGAAAATTCTCAAAACGGTTGCTGATATATCCATCTTTCAAATCTTTACCATTTACCCTAACCACTGTTTTGTTCAAACATCTGTTTTCTAAATACTGTCCACTGCTGAAAGTCAGCCACTGATCCTTCAGTTTCTTGGTAAGCACTGAGGTTCAAAATCAGTGTCTTATCCAATGATATACTATCTACTGATAGTAAAAATCATCCACTGTTGTCACATTATTACCGTGGTAACTACTGATGCTTGGTACATCAGTGGCTCTCAAAACAACTGTCCTCCATTCTTCATCCATATCATCAGAGGTTGACACGTGGTCAGTTTTTAGCCATCAGATCTTAATAACCACTGCCACATCAGCGATCATTTTTTCTTAATAAAACCCTGATCAAAACCCCCAAACAGGGTTTTACATTGTCGAATTGAATTCTAAAATTCTATTTTCAAAGCAGTTTCTAACCCTTCATCCCAAATCATTCTCTATTCTTCCGCATCAAAATGACGAAATCAAAAGCAAAATCAAAATCAAAATCACCATCATCTTCCAAAGAGGTCGCTCAAACGGCCGCTGAATCCGTTGAAATACCATACAAATCTCCTCATAACTATGCGGGTTTACTCACAAAACCCACAAACAACCACACCTTCGATTCCATCATTGACACCTTATCTGAATCAAAGTACAAAACTTTGATAACAGCAGACGCTCCCATTTACCTGCAAACCCAGAGAGAGTTCTGGAAAAATGCTACGCTTGAAAAACAAGACGATAAAGTAGTAGCCATCAACTCCTCGATACAGGGTAAAGCGATCCAAATCACTCCAAAAGCAATCTCAGAAGTCTTCAAACTCGATGATCAGAAAGGTAAAACTTCCTTTGATAAAAGCGAGTTGAAAACTGATTTTTTGAAAAGAGGGTATGCATAACAATCAAAGGTCTACCTTACAAAAAGGCTATTTCCCTTCTGCACCTAGGTTTTTATTTCACACACTTTTGATGTGTGTTTCAAATAAAACAACAGCGTTTAACGAAATACCATAGAAGATTCAATGTCTGGGCTATGCTATTTTAAATAATAAAGACTACAACTACTCCCAGGAGATCTTCAATGACTTGGTAAAAAATGTTGATAGCAAAGCATTTTTACTCTTTCCAAGGTTTCTAAGTTACTATTTTAAACAAAAATTTGAAAAAGAAAATGAAAATTTGCTCAAACAAGGTGTTTATTTTCAAATAAAAAGTTTAACACCTGAAACATTCACTAGAATGTTGGCACCAATAAAAACAAAAGCAGAGGTGTCTGAGCAGAATTTAGCAGTTACCACTGCTCCTCAGACATCTGCTGCTGAGCCCACTGCTCCAGGTGATCATAGCAGCACTACCACTGCTTTGAAACCCACACCTGCCACTACCAAAAAGACCAAAAAGAAAACATCCATAAAACCCACCAAACCCAAAACAATGGCAATTTTGGAAGATGAGATCCCAGAGCAACTGCCAGTGACAAAACAAATGTCACCACAAACCACTGCTGCTACTTCCTCACAGCAGTTGGTAGAAAGATCTCCACCATTGCCTCAAACTCCTCCTGTATTCTCACAAAAGGATCAGGTTGTAAGCACAGGGACCCCACAATATGAAGCTCTGGACCCAATCGGATCCATCTTCCTCAGTCCTGATCCCAAGGACATGTCTCTTTCAACTCCTATACCCTCACCAATCACACTACCACAATCCATGCTACCTTTGTTGCATGCAGTTGATATAGCTCAGACACAAACCAGTTCCTCTCAATCACTCATCAAAGAGAGTACACTCCAACAAGTGACTGGATCTGATGCTTATACCTCTGCTATCCCAGCAACAACTGAGGAGGTTACACTGCAGGAGTTACAAGTAACTCCTGTCAGTAGTTCAAGTGGAGCAGCAACTATAAATGTTGGATCAACAGATCTACATATGGACAGTTGTTTCATTAATAAGTCTCCCTTGAAGGCAATTTCTTCTATAGCACCTTCGATAACCACCAGTGAGTTTGTTTTAACCACTGGTACCATCAAAGGATTATCAAGTGCTGAAGAAAGAAGTCCCCAGTACCAAGAACAAGGGGCATCAATGGGTGATTTTTGGGACTCAGTTCCTAAGTCGCACATTGGTACAACCACTGCTGGTGGGGATTCAGATGATCCCATTAAAGTGGGTGATGATTCAAAGTATCAGGAATTGACGGGCAGAGTTGAAAAACTTGAAACATCAGTTGCTGAGATAAAGGATATGGTGCAGCAGCTGCTAAAAGCTCAAAAAGCACAATCCACTGCTGCTCCAGCTCAAGCATCTGCACAACCTGCACCTGCTGCAAATGAGTTGTGGAATATTTTCCAGCCCTTACTTAAAAAACAAAAACAGATGGCTGATCAGCAGCATGAAATACATGTGAAAATGCTGACAAACATGGTGGAGTCGAGATTTAAAGATACTCAAGCAGACATCAAAGCTATCAAGGCTCATCTCCAAAGCACTTCTGGAAAAGTTCCCTCTACCATCCTTTTCATGGATAACCCCCTTGCAGATAATGCCAAAAAGGGGGAGAATGTCAAGCAGTTGAAGAAAAAGGGAATTGAAGATGGTCTGTATGTTGAACCAGAACAAGAAAAACAGACATCTAAATCCTCAAAAGGTTCAAAATCTCAAACCCCAAAATCTCAAACTTCCATCCAAACAGCTGATACAGCAGTAGTTACAAAAACTGCTAGTAGTAGCCAAACAGCTGCCATCACTTCAACACACACCACCACCACTGCTATACCACCACCATCAAAAATAACACCACCACCATCATCTCTTGCCAAAAAGCAGAAGACAACAGATGTTACAACATCTGTTGTAATGACAACAGTGGTTGAAGCACCAGTTGTTTCAACAGCTGTTAGTCAATCATAAACCACTGCCATTCAATCTCAAACCACTACTATACCATCAAAAACTACCTCACCACCTTCAACCCCTGCTCAAAAGCAGAAGACATCTACTGACACATCAGTAGTTGTAATGACAACAGAGGTTGAAACACCAGTTGTTTCAACAACTGTTAGTCAATCATCCACCACTGCTCTTATCATTCCTACATCACAACCAAAATCCTCTTCATCTGTAAAGCTTCACAAAAGAAAAAAAGAAACAACTCAAGTCACTGATGAAAAATATGATCCTGTTGCCGCAAAATATCCACTGGAACTAGATGCTGTGAAAAAAGAGATGAGACAATTTTACACCGAGGAAGATCCTTCAAAAAGAAGATTCCCTTCCCTCATTGGCTTCATAGTCCCAGAAAACATGGATGAATATCTCGAATTAAAAGTAAGGCAGGCAAGGATTAGAGCTAAACTTGAATGCAAAGATGAAGGTGATGAAGCCATTGCAGAAAGAATGGTACTCTTGCTCACAAAGGTCAAGCTAATGGAAGACTTTGCACAAGATCTGAGCAAAGAAAAGGCAGATCAATGAAAAGCAATAAGAAAAGAGTATCTTGCATATATAATGAAAGAAAAATTCTATTCAGCTGAGGAAAAACAGTTTGAAGAATGGCCAATAATTGCTTTAAAGCATGAAGCTAACAGGATTGAAAGGATTAAAAATGATCCAAGTAAGAAGAAGACAACTCCAAATTTGAATACGTACAAAAAGCTAATTGTTGATCTTACTTCTGAGTACAAAAAGAAAAAGCAGGAACTGATAGATGCTAAGGTGGATACTGCTGAAGCCATAGCAAAATGGACAAAGCAGTATACCGATGAGGCTTATGAACGGCTGAAGAAAAGAAAGATAACAGTCTCAGGCACTTCTAAAAATCCAGACTACAACAAGATAGAACAACAGTTGGATGCTCTTAAAACACTGATCACATCAACAGTTGACCCGAGCTTTGTGATAAACCAAGAGAAAGGAAAACTGCTGACCAGTGAAGAAGAAAAAGAAAAGGAAGCTGAGTACTTCACAGAAGCCATCAAGAAAATGGGTCCAAAAGAAGATAGTTTAGTGAGCCTTCAAAACCTTTTCAAAAAGGTACTAACCAAACCTGCATCAACAAACATTTCAGCAGATATCTCAGACAGTGAGCTTGATCAACAAAAGACACAAGAGCAAATTGACAAAGAAGTTGCAGAAGACATAGCTGCAGCAAATGAAGTCATAGAAGAAGCTTTCAAAAGAATGTCTGAAGTTCAGGATACTGCTTTACAATTTTTCTCAAGGCCAAAATCTCAAAGCTCATCAGAAAATAAATCTCTCCCAAGAAACCCATTGGGTTCAAAAGTACTAAAGTGGATGTCTGATCAAAAGACCCACGTATTGACTCTGGTCAGATCCAATGGCGAAGTGAAGTACATATCAAGGAAAGAAGCACTAGGCCTTGGTGTTGAAGATTTGCAGGATCTCCTTGAACTTTCACTATGCAGGGATGATGATGACTCAAGTTCTAAAGACTTTGAAGCAGAATTTAAAAGACAAGCTAAGGAACTTCTGATGAGGAATAAAGATCCAGAATAATGAAGGGTTTTGGCATTATCTGTTCCAGGGGGAGATTGTTGGGATTGAACCCTGCCAGAGGAATAGATAATGAAAGACAAAACCGGATCATGACAGTGGATTCACAATAAGCAGCAGTTTACACTAAGTCTTCTCTCTTGAAAGTGATTATAACATCTGATGGTCTTACATCCACTGCCCGGATACAACTGTTGCTGTTCTTCTAACTACTGATGAAGCCAGAAAACTGCTGAGAAGAAAACACTGCTGGTACAATCTACTGATGACAAAGCACTGCCCAATCAGGGACTGATCAACCTTGATGAAAGCACTGATATAAAGAGAGAGCAGTAGTTTAGTATATCATCTGTTTCATGTATAGTCAGTTGTTAGGTTTAGCAGTGTTGGTATAAGAACAGTAGATACAGGTTGTTAGGCTGTTAGACGTCGCTTTCATGGTGACGTCAGCTGAGATGCCTCAGCGGTCTGGATTGTCTATAAATGGAACAGTACTCTGTACTGTTACATTTGATCGTTTTGAGTGAGTTCTTCTCCTCAATTCAATCCTTTCATCTTGTGCAATCAACCACTGTAGTATCAGGCTGAGGGGGAGCTTAGTTTGTAAGCTTGCATTGTAATCTTTTGCTTTGAATTGTAATCTTTCAACTTTATGAAAAGCAAATGTTTATCAAACTATATTCTCCTTTGATTGTGTTTACAGAGTTTGTTATTCATTTCCACTGCACTTAAACTTTGTTCATTTCTATTTGATGTGTTCAAATTATACAAACAAACACAATCTGAGAGCCTCCGATCCTAACACAGTGGTCACACATATTGCGGATTCACAATTTCACAAAATCATGGCATGCATATTAAGATTTTTTTTTCACAGAATATGCATAAGGTATTAATTTCCTAACACAAATGTTTAAGATTTAGGTATTGGTAGAACACCTAAAGGGCTTAAACCAGTGGCATAGCTCTGATACCACCTTCTGTCACAACCCCCGACCCCACCCTGGGAGCGGGAGCCGCGAGCCAGTCAGATTGTCACACCACCAAAATACCACATGCGGAAACACCGCGAGATGTGTGACGTACCAGGATCCAAGCCACCAATCACATTGAACTATAATAAATATTTAGGCAAAACATTCCATTCATTTCATAATATAATTCCAAGTCATAAGTTAAAACCAAAGTAAACGTTCAGCGGAAGCATAACGTAAATCGTTAATCATCTGTTTCAAAACAAGTGTTCATAACCAATAAAACATGTATCCAAGAGTCTTGTCCCATTACCACTCCAGCACTCCCAGATAGCAAGTTCCAACAATGAATCTAACGACCTGCAAGCATGCAGACAAGTGTGTCAGACGACGCTGGTGAGTTCAAAGTTTGTTAACCCGTTTTAGTTACCAGATATAAGTATAAAACATTTCAATGATTTGATGTTGTTAATAACTCGATTACCGCCGATGGCTCCATATTATTTGCCCTATTCCCCAATGCCTCTATCAAAGCAATGGTCAAGACCGGGGTCATTAGTTCACTCCCGACCTCCCCGATGTGGTGTGAGGGTTCCAAACCTAAATAGCGCTATTAACTAATACCCCATTGCCTCCCCGGAAACAAATCGGTAGAAGGGACTTGAATGATAGATATGAGTGTATAAACCAACATCCCAAGTTTAACATTCCAGTCAAACCCAATAACCCAACATTCCTCCCCGGAACGTTTACCAGATGTCCCTCCCTGGGACGCATGCTTGGAAAAAGAGCAGTGAACTCACCTTGGTTTGCTCGGTTTGTTAAGTTACCCGTTTCCAAGTTAATCAACCAACCCTACCGTGGTTACCAATGAAATCAGTTTCATAATTAAACAAGTCATTATTTTCACACAGATTGCATCTCTCACAAGATCACAGTATATCAGGTAGCCAATACACCTTTCTAATGCAAGTTCACATCTCATGTGATTGTCACAAGTAACACATAACATAACAGGTGGGTTTGTTATACCAACTAATCGAACCAAGTTTATTATTATCATTGACATGCAATAAGGATCGTATACACACACAATTATCTATCATCATTAACATCATAGACACCCACTGTTCAACTCATAAACTTACACGACGAAATATCCCTGTGACGAAAGATCATCTTTCGTCGGGATGCTTGTCGACGAAGGTTCCCATGTTTCGTCGGAATGTTTGTCGACGAACAACCCCATGTTTCATCGACCTATGTTTCGTCGACTACCCCTGACAGTTTCAACATTTCCCCAAACCCTAATGTACACAGTTACTTTATCGCAGATCACAATCCAATCGGTTTCTGGGTTTATCATGCAAGCACATCATCGTTTTTACTATCAATAGTTTACCAATAACATCATTAATCATCATGGATAGTAATATTATAACATTATCATACATCATTCATACGAAGCCTTACAGTTAGCATGGAATCATTATTGTAACCCTATCAATCCATCAATTAGATACAACACCAGAATCACATACAAGTCTAATCTAACAATGACCATTGAAACACACCAACCCTAATCTCGTAATCATGGATCAAAACAGCCAATCAACCAAAGAAACATCATGCACACGATTCATTATGTCACAATACTACATGCCAGGATTAATCTGTCGATCAGACCAAGACACTAACCGTGATATCGGGATGATAAGTTTGATTCAGATGAAGAGCCTCAAGGTTCACGATGGCCGTCGCCCAGGAAAAGAAGGGAAAATAGTTTTAGGGTTGATGTTTCGCCGGTTACAGATTACAAGGGTTTTAAACAGCCAAAAGAATGTTGGGCCACGAATGGTTCTGGGCCGAGGCCCTTATGATGAAAGACCCCCCTGGTGAATAACCTTTTTCGCCGTGAGATGTTTGGGACGAAAGACTCCAGTTTTTCGTCGACATGATTGGGCGAAGAGCACTAGTGTTTGCTGACTTAGGTTTTTCACGAATCAAGTATGGTGCCACGCTATTTCTAACCATTAAACAATACACATCCAACCAACCAAACATAGAATATACTAATCACTCAAGAAAACTACACATGACATCACATAGAACAGTCTGTAACAACAGGGCCGTGACACAGGTGAAAGCATAGAGAAAAGACCTTGAATTCTCGGGTTGTCACATCATCCCCAACTTGAAAGAAATTTCGTCCCGAAATTTGATAAGCAATCCGAAATAACGCGGCGTTAGGTCAGGATGACTGTGTATTTTCCGCGGGTGCCACATCATCCCTAACTTGAATGGGAATTTAGTCCCGAAATTCACTAGTTGCATCAGATTTAGATTTTTCAGCTGGGAATAAGTGAGGGTACTTGAGCTTCATCTGATCCTCGCGTTCCCATGTGAACTCCGGTCCACGTCTTGAGTTCCAATGAACCCTCACGAACCGAATTCGACTATGCTTACAGACTTTGACTTCCCGATCCATAATCTCTATTGGTTCCTCGATAAACTGCAACTTGTCATCAATCTTCAACTCTTGAAACGGTACCATAAGTGTTTCATCGGACAAACACATCTTTAGCTGAGAGACATGGAAGACATCATGGACATTACCCAACTCAGCAGGTAACTCTAGCTTGTAGGCAACTTTACCGATTCATTCTAGAATTTTGAATGGCCCGACATAACGAGGGTTAAGCTTGCCGCGTTTCCCATACCGTACCACACCCTTCCAGGGTGAGACCTTCAACATAACACGATCGCCTACAGCGAATTCCAAGGGTTTCCTACACTTGTCAGCGTAGCTTTTCTTATGGTCGCGCGCTGCTGCCATACGATTTCTGATCTGAACGATCTTCTCTGAAGTTTCAAGCATGAGTTCTGGACCTGTGATCTGGCTGTCACCCACCTCAGCCCAACAAAGAGGTGAACGACATTTTCGACCGTACAATGCTTCGAATGGAGCTGCCTGGATACTGGTATGGTAGCTATTGTTATAAGAGAACTCTATCAAAGGTAAATGTTTCTCCCTACCCTTGCCAAAATCAATCACACACGCTCTCAACATGTCTTCAAGTGTCTGGATGGTTCGTTCACTTTGACCATCCGTCTGTGGGTGATAAGCAGTACTCATATCGAGACGCGAGCCGAACGATTTGTGCATCGACTGCCACAAATTCGAAATGAAACGCGAGTCACGATCAGAGATAATAGAGGTCGGCACCCCGTGCCTAGAAACCACCTCTTTAAGATAAACAGCGGCAAGTTGTGAGAACTTATTCGTTTCCTTGATTGCTAGAAAATGTGCTGACTTCGTGAGACGATCAACAATCACCCAGATGGTATCGTTTCCATTTTGAGTTCTCGGCAGGCCTGTGACGAAATCCATTGCGATTTGCTCCCATTTCCACATGGGTATTTCTGGTTGCTGAAGCAGACCCGAGGTTTTCTGATATTCTACTTTAACTTTAGCACAAGTCAGACACTCACATAAGTCGCGATGTGAGCCTTCATCTTCGGCCACCAATACATGACTTTGAGATCCTGATACATCTTATCCGAACCCGGGTGAACTGAGTATCGAGACTTGTGTGCTTCATCCATCACAAGATCCCTAAGGTTACCAAACAAAGGAATCCATACACGCTCTATGAAGTAGAGAATACCATCCGATCTCTCTACAAGTCGTTTTTCCATGCCCCTTAAGTACTCTGCTTCAATGTTTTCCTCTTTCAACGCTTCGGTTTGTGCAGAACAGGTCCGGTCAGGCAAGTTAGAATGGATGGTGAGCTGCAAGGCGCGAACACGTTTAGGTTTTGATTCCTTTCGACTGAGGGCATCAGCTACCATGTTAGCCTTACCCGGATGATACTTGATGGCACAATCATAGTTGTTTAAAAGTTCTACCCAGCGACGCTGTCGCATATTCAACTCCTTCTGGTCGAAAATATGCTGGAGGCTCCTGTGATCGGTGTAGATGGTGCATTTGGTACCGTACAGGTAATGCCTCTAGATTTTCAATGTGAAAACCACGGCTCCCAACTCTAAGTCGTGAGTCGTATAATTCCTCTCGTGAACCTTCAACTGTCGAGAGGCGTAAGCTATCACCTTCTCGCTTTGCATCAACACACAACCGAGACCGTGAATAGAAGCATCACAATATACCATGAAATCTTCAGTACCTTCTGGCAAAGACAAGATCGGTGCGCTGCAGAGCTTTTGTTTCAACATCTGGAAAACATCTTCTTGCTTTGTTCCCCACGAGTATACAACGCCTTTCTGTGTTAACAAGGTAAGAGGTTGAGTGATCTTCGAGAAGTCTTTGATAAATCTTCGATAGTACCCTGCAAGACCAAGAAACTATCGTACCTCCGAAGGATTCTTTGGTGCCGCCCAATTTCTAATAGCGTCAATCTTTGCAGGATCCACGTGTATTCCCGATTCATTCACAATGTGGCCAAGGAAGTGTACCTCTCGATCAGAATGTCGTCGATAAACACTATGACGAAATCATCAAGATACGGCTTGCACACACGATTCATGAGATCCATGAAGACCGCTGGTGCGTTCGTCAACCCAAACGGCATAACCAAAAACTCATAATGGCCATACCGCGCTCGAAAAGCCGTCTTAGGAACATCCTCCTCTCAGAATCTCATCTGATGATAGCCCGATCTTAAATCGATCTTCGAGTAAAAACTTGACCCCTGCAACTGGTCAAACAAGTCGTCGATGCGTGGCAAAGGATAGCGGTTCTTAACAGTCACCTTGTTGAGTTCCTGATAATTTATGCACATACAAAAGGACCCGTCTTTCTTCTTTATGAACAAAACTGGGGCTCCCCAAGGCGAAGAACTGGGTCGGATAAAACCTCTATCCAACAACTCTTGAAGTTGGTTAGATAGCTCTTGCAACTCCCCAGGTGCAAGACGATAAGGAGCACGAGCAATCGGAGCTGCTCCTGGTGCAAGATCAATCTGAAATTCAACTTGACGGTGAGGAGGTAAACCAGGTAGTTCCTCAGGAAATACATCAGGAAATTCACGAACAACTGGCAGGTCTTCGATCTTTCTTTCTTCAGACGGAGTATTAGTAACAAGTGCTAGAATAGCAGGATACCCCTTTCGTAGACACTTCTGCGCTTACATAGCTGAGATGATACCAACCATCGCCCCACTACGATGCCCTTGAACCGATAAAGACTCTCCACTGGGGAGAGGAATACGTACGATCTTCTCCTTACACAGAATCTCAGCTTGATGTTTAGACAACCAATCCATATCAACCACTACATCAGAACTACCGAGGGTAACAGGAAGGAGGTCAATGTAAAACACTTGACCCACAAGGTCTAATTTACACCCAAAAAGGACATGCGAAGCTTCAATCGTTTTACCATCGGCTAATTCTACTACATGCTTAGCTTCTAGAGGTGTTGGAGCTAACCCTAATTGTTGACTGAACTCTAGGGACACATAACTCCAATCGGCACCGGAATCAAATAATACAGAAGTAAAGAGGTTGTTCACCAAAAACGTACCAGTCATGACATTTCTGTCATTCCTAGCATCACCAACACCAATTGTAAATACCCTTCCACGAGCACCATTGCCCCCATTGCTGCCATTATTGTTCCCAACATTGTTGTTGTTGTTCTGACGGTTGTTGTTGTTATCATTGGTATTCTGATTCAGCTGAGGGCAGTCCCGTTTAATGTGACCCTCATCCCCACACTGGAAACACCCCTTCTTAAAGCCTTGGTTCTGATGGGGCTGCTGCCTTTGCTGCTGCTGATTCTGCTGATTCTGTTGCTGGTTTTGCTGCTGCTGCTTCGAGTACGGAGCTCTAAAGTCTTTTGCCATATGGCCCACCTTATCACACCTATGGAAAGCTCGGACACATGGTCCATGATGATGATACCCACACTTGTTGCACTTTGGCTTCCTACCAACATAGGAGCCTTGGCTCTGATTGCTGCCCTGGCCTTGGTTAACTGAGGACGACTGACTAAAACTACGGTTATTGCTGTTGTCAGGCCTTTTATGAGATTGACTGGCACTGGTTGCTTTGTCAGCATCGTTCCATTTTCGCTTGTTATCACTAGCAGGTGTGGTAGCTGTAGCAGCAGGGGTAGTAGCAGAAACACGGGGCGGTAGCGATCCACGCCCGACTTCTTGGTCGGTAATCTTGTGTGCCAAACGGATAATATGAGGCAGATTGTTAAGGTTTGCAGCAGTGACCAAACTCTTTACTGCTGGTGCCAGGCCCTTGATATACAACTCAATTCTCCGAGGTGGGGGTCGAGACAGGTTAGGGCACATAGTTGCTAACTCATGAGATCGTTTCGTATAAGCCTCGATCTCGGACCCCTCCATCTTCAGATTGTAGTACTCGTTCTCGAGCTTCTGAATCTCGCCACGAGGACAGTACTCCTCCCGCATCAACTCCTTGAAATCATCCCAAGTAGTTGCATTAGCCATCTCGATGCCCAACATTTGCACTTGGGCATTCCATCAGGTCAAGGCACCATCTTCCAAGGTGCCTGTAGCATACTTCACTCGGTCCCCCTCGGGACAGTTACACATAGCGAACACTGACTCAGCCTTCTCAAACCAACGTAGTAACCCCACAGCCCCTTCAGATACCTTACGCGTCAGTAGTCGGGAGCCTGATGTATGCTCAAGCCTGTACTCGCCCAGATATAGCTTATATTGCTGGAATGCTAGGCCGTTATCAGACTAATCCTGGCTTAGATCACTGGAAAGCAGCTAAGAAGGCACTTAGACATCTGCAAGGGACGAAAGACTATAAACTGACTTATAGAAGAAGTGATCATTTAGAAGTGGTAGGCTATTCTGATTCTGACTTTGCCAAATGCAAAGATGACAAAAAATCCACTTCGGGCTATATTTTTATGTTAGCAGGCGGACCTATCTCATGAAAGAGTCATAAACAACAGTTAACCACAACTTCCACAATGATGGCAGAGTACATTGCTGTTTATAACGCAACCTGTCATGGAATGTTGCTTAGAAATCTGATCACTGGACTCAAAATCGTTAATTCCATTTCTAGACCATTGAAGCTTTATTGTGATACACAAATCATCAATTCCTTTGACCATTCGTTTTGAGCCTCCAATTCTTTCGACTGAAGCTGGTTTATATCTCGATACAAAATATTTGTTCGTACGTGAACGAGTTGAGGAAAATAATCTTTATATCGAGTATATTAGTACTAAAGATATGCTTGCGGATCTGATGACTAAAGGTCTCCCTCCTAAGGTTTACGAAGAACATGTTCGGAATATGGGATTTAGTAAAGACCTTATTTAAGCATATTGTACTAGCTTATGTTTTATGATTAATGAAATTTCCTCAGTTTGATTTTGTATGTTTCTTAGAATGTGTTCAACCGGTATAATGACATATAGACAAATAAAGTTACAAATCAAACAAAGGGCTTATGCGTACTTTGATCATGATGATTAGGTTTTAACTTAAGGCTATAGTATGACTAATGGGGGTCCTGAGTCGCATAATGATTCAACGGATGTATTTCTCTACTATAGTACTTGTTTAAGGCTAAAATGAGTGTTAACTCCTGATCAGGCTTATCTAATACTCATAGTAAATGATTACTCGGCTAAGTGGGAGAATGTAAGATTAAATATATTATGTATTAATATTTAATGTAGTAGCCATTATAATCATTTGCATAATATAGATCAAAATATATAATAACCTATTAAGTAATTAGTTGGAAATTGTTGATGGACCATATTACCCTTATTAACTAATTAGGTTTCCTCCTGGGTGCTTATATAAGGAGACTTATGTAGAGGTTAAAAGGTTACACACTTAGACAGATAACCTAATTCAGTTAATATCTCAATCGGCCTCTCCTCCATACCGAACTCCCTATTCGGTTTAGTCATTACTATCATCAGTCTGCACCCTAAGGAGGAACCAGATCACCTTTACAAAGATGTCGAACTCCATGTCTTCTTCCCTCACTGGATTCTCCACTGCACTGTCTGCGGTGACATGTATGTTTTCATGTTTTCCCTTACATTTAAACAGAACCGATCAACATCGAATCCCATAAACCTGTAAGTGAGGGCACTTATTTATAACCAGAGTAATGAAGAAGGAGATGGGCTGATGGGCCTTGGGCCTGGACTCGACAACAAGGAATATCCTTCTTGTCACATCTTCAACAACCGTTAGTGCTTTTGGGTGAGGACGGAGTTGGCGCACGTTGAATGGATCCACGTGTCCTGACCTTTGTCCTTGTTGTCTCTCCGCCATCAGCGGCTGAGTGGAGATTGTGGAGCAGATGTCGGCGCACGCTGATTGGTGCCACGTATGCGTCCTTGTGTACTCTCCTGTCTCATGTACGATTGCTAATTGTGGAGCACGATCGAATACATCCTGTTGGACGCCCATTGGTCCACTGCTCTGCCACTCATACCTTTAGTACTTGTCCTAAGATGACCTGCGCTTCTGTCCTCTGCTTGGACTTCGCGCGCGACTTAGGTTTCACCTGATCAGCCGGCGCGAGGTTGAGAAAGATGCCGGATTAGTAAAATAGGAGTATACCCCTTCACTTCTTTACTTAAAGAGTTAACTTTTGTTAGTTTGGTCATTTTAACGGTTTTGCCCCAATAGTTTAAAAATGGTCATTTTTCTCCCTGATCTTTCGAGTTTGTCGCCAGTTTGCTCCTCGGCTCTAACTCAGTTAAAGGTTTATTTAGGTGAAAAGACTTACATGCCCTTTCTTTTATCTATAATATTACCAAAATACCCTTCTAGTTAATAGATTTTTTGGATGGAGTTAGAGGCAGAGAGCAAAATGATGATAAGCTGGAAAGATCAGGGAGGAAAATGACCATTTTAAAACTATTGGGACAAAACCGTTAAAATGACAAAAACACATGGAGTAAAACGTAAGTTAACTCTTATTTAAATATTGAGGACTAGGGGGCACATAGCCTAGCGGTAACAAATTTGAATGTTCAAGTCTCATGATGAAAATATGTATATATGGAGTAGGATTAACGGGTGTTGAAGTTATTCGAATAAAAAAACACATTAAATCTTGAGGAATCTATGATAACTACGTTGAATATTTTATTTAAATTAATAAGTTGCAACACTTGCTTGTTGGGTACAAGTTATTGCATCATTTCTTACACGTTTTAATTTGATTGTCGGATCGTGCATTAATTATATTATATTATATTATATTATATTATATTATATTATATTATATTATATTATATTATACATATATTAAAAATAGAATCCAATGAATAGTGTTTTAAATATTATAATAATTTTTTTAAATAGAATCCAATGAATAGTGTTTTAAATATTATAATAATATATAGTTCTTTTTAATACTTTTATTATCTTCTTTACTTTTAAGTTTGATAAACCTGTGTCAACCGGTACTGGTATCGAAAATACCGGTACAGTTATCGGTACATGAAGGTAAAAACCGACACCATCCTGGTACATAAAACATCAAAAGTCGGTATCGAATTGATTTTGGAAATCTTTTAGTTCGGGAAATTCGGTACTGCTACCCGGTGCCATTTGTTCATCCCTGATCACGGGTACCGTACGAACAATAACGGTATCGTGCAACTTTTTTTGTTGATTTTCTTCAACTTTTAATGATTTCTTTTTTTAGTTTCAGGGGTAGGGATGAGCTCGGTGCCAACCAATATCGAATCGGTACTGGTACCGAAAATACTAGTTACGGTACCATTATATGAAGGTAAAAACCGGTAGCGAACCGGTACCAGGAACACCAAAAGTCATACCGAATTGGTACTTAAGATCTTTCGGTTCGGGAAATTCGGTACCGGTACCCAGTATCATTTGCTCAGCTCTGACCGCAGGTTTCATACGAACAACATCATTACCATACAACTTTTTTGGTTGATTTTCTTTTGGTTATCTTTTAGTGTTTTTTTATATATTTTCTTTTTATTCTTGTTAGCGATTCCATGCGCAACGCGCTTGTAGTGATTTTAGAACACATGTAAACACAGACTAAACAACAAAAGACGTTCGCCGCAACGCGGCGACGGTAGTAGGGATGAGCTCGGTGCCAACCAATATCGAATCGGTACTTTTACCGAAAATACCAGTTACGGTACCAGTATATGAAGGTTAGCGAACCGGTACCAGGAACACCAAAAGTCATACCGAATTGGTACTTAAGATCTTTCGGTTCGGGAAATTCGGTACCGGTACCCAGTATCATTTGCTCAGCTCTGACCACAGGTTTCATACGAACAAAATCATTACCATACAACTTTTTTGGTTGATTTTCTTTTGGTTATCTTTTAGTGTTTTTTTATATAATTTTCTTTTTATTCTTGTCAGCGGTTCCATGTGCAACGCGCTTGTAGTGATTTCAAAACACATGTAAACACATACTAAACAACAAAAAACGTTCGCCGCAACGCGGCGACAGTAAAAAACTAGTTAATTTGAAAAAAGGGTTGCGCCCATAGGAATAGTGTTTCATGAAAATAACGAAACGATAACATAAAACGTGTCATTGTTAACGAACACAAAAAGAAAATGAATGTTTTTTTTAACCATTAATAACACAACTATTTGACCCTTAAAATTTTTTTTGAAAGAAAATAAACCAAATTTAAATGCGAGCTCCATTTAGAGCAACCACAATGGTTAAGCTGATCTAAAATCCAGACTATCTAGTCAGCATATCACATAATTTTAAATCATCATTATTTCAAATCCCATTTTTCCTCTACAACAATAAACAATTTCAAACCATTCCAAACCCCCACCTCATCACCTATTTTTCATTGTGTGTTTTTTTAGATTTTTTAGGTATTTTTTGTTGTGTTCATATTGGTTCTCGCGGTTCTCACAATAAAGGGTGGTTCCTAACGGATCGTTCTCCTATATATACAAATATATATATACTAGTCGTTTACCCGCGCAATGCAGCGGAAAACATATCACTTAGGTTGGTGAGTTTAGGGCTATGTACGGGGCGGTTCGGTTTTGAGCCATAACCAAAACCAAATTCGTGATGCAACGGAAAACACAACACTTGTTAGTAATTCTAAGGGTGTTCATGAGAAGGTTCAGATCAGTTGGGTCATAACTAAAATCTATATTTTCGGTTAAGGTACTTCAAAACCGGCGGGGTTACAATTCATGACGCGGTACTCTTTTTCTGTTAGTTTATCAATCCGCTTGTGATATATTGCTTACTATTTCTATTGGCTTTTTTTATTTGTAGCATTGGTGGGTCATGAGCTTTATAGATAATAATTAGATAATTAAAAAAATTCATACATTCGAAACGGTACAAGGAATCGGGTTTCATTAGACCCACTGAATCTTTTAATCGATATAAATTATTATAAATTATTAAAACACAACGCTCAGCTAAAGTAGCCAAGAGTTTTACCGTTTAGTTAATTCTCTAATTACACTCTCTGTTTTTTACTATATTTACTATACAACCACTCAACTTTAACTTTTTAATATACATGTTTAGCCTCTTTACTTTAATTTTGTTATTATGCATGTTTAGTCCCTCTACTTTTATTCTTTTTCATATTTTGCCTTTTAGTGTTTTTCCTCGCTAACGTGACGAACCAAACTGACTTTAACCAAACAATATCGTTACCAGTATCTATATTATCTGAACAAGTATTTCTTTTTGAAATGTCACGTAAATAAAATCTAGTTAATACTGCTTAACATGATTGAGATGCCACGTAAATATTACCGAAACGATTCAAAATTTCAAATGATGGAAGGTAGAATATGAAAAAAGCTACTGTTATTACTAATATGTCATAACTTTAATTTAAAAAATATATATACGAACAATTAAAAAATTGGTTATTTATTTCATGTAAATCAAACACATTGCTTAACATACTAATAATATATTTTAGAAAATTTATTTAAAAAAAGAGTTGAGAACATATGCATGTTTACAAGAGTGCCCAAAAGCTTAAAACAACTTATTATGCAATTTCTTATATTTTCATATTTTTAAATTAATTTATTTCTCTTATTCTTTTAGTTTTAGTTAGAAAATAAGAAAATTCTGACCATTAAATTTCAACCTTTTATCATCTACTTACATTTAAATCAGTTATCGGTTATATAACTTGGGTCATTAAAAATCAGCTATCGGTTATATAACTTGGGTCAGGTCAGTTCGGTTTTAGGTTAAAACGAAAAATTAAGACTGAAAACCTTCATGAGCTAAAGACTAATCCTTGTCATCGTACTGGTTTCTTAACCAATGGGCGAACGTTACATTGAAAACGCTTTAGCGTTAATAGAACAAGAGGTCTCTTCCTTTATAAATTATAAGGGAAATTTGTTTGAAAAAGTTTTTCATTTTGACAATGAAGAACTAATTGTGGTACACTCTTAGCTTATCACACCCCATTACAAAGTTTTTCATTATACGGTTATAGCTTATCAAATGAACTCTAATGCTTATGAAAATATCATTTTCTATTATGAACCTTTAGTTCAAATTGAAATGTGATGTTCCTTCAACCATTCTTCTTCCTCTTTCTCTTTGCATTTTATGGGGTACGTAATCAAATAATCAATGCTTTAAAATCAAAGGTTATTTTTCATTTTGTAGTAATTAATTATCTAGCCTCTAAATCATAAAAATTTTAATAATTTACCCACTTATATTAGGAACATTCAATCCACCCATGAGTTACCACCTTTGCACCAATTATTATTATGACCCATTTGACTATCTTGACAGCCAACTTGAGATAATAAGAAAATAACTAAAAACAAAATTGGTCAAATTGCTCCACACCAGTCAAAAGTCACCCATAGCGTAAATTTGAGTTATATTCGCCAAATTAGATGTTTACTAATTAAACAAATTTGAACAAAACCATCATGAGACAACTAAACACAGCTACACGTTTTGACTTGTTACCAAACAGTCAACCCGCATGACATGAGCTTGAGACCTTTCGAAGCAGTTTCACCATAAACACACAATAAATCACCATTCGCGAGCAAGAATCGAATCATCTTATCGAAGCACACAACTTCAGCATGGTTTTCACGAAGAAAGTCCATGCCTACTATGATGTCAAAACTTCCGAGTTGCATCGGAATAAGGTCAATCGGAAAGCTCAAGAGTACAATCATGAAGAACAGAATTAACAGCGACAGTTCTTCCGGTGGCGACTTCGACATCGAACGTCGAGGGGAGATGGGAGCGCTTATGATTAAGGAGCTTCTCGAATTCGAACGACACAAAACAGTTATCGGCTCCAGTATCAAACAAACACGAAGCATAAATATCATTCACGAGGAACGTACCATTGACCACATTGTTGTCAGCCTGGGCTTGGCGCACATTGATGTTGAAAGTTCTGGCGCGGGCGGCTTGTTGTTGTTGCTGTTGCTGCTGCTGTTGTTGAGGCTGCTTGTGACAACTAGCACAAAACCGGTAATTTCCGTATAATTTAATTAATACTTAATGACTGCAATTATGTGCTTAAATGTCAATATTATCTGATTACATGATATACTTGTGAATTCATGCATGTTTTATACTACAAAAAAAATTGCTTTATGCATTAATGATAGCGTTGCGTCAGAAATACTAGTAAACTCACCGGTAAGACACACTGTGTCAACAATTCAGCAGAAAGCAGTCAGAAAATAGAATTGGAGCCTAGGTGTAGGTCCAACGTCAAGAATACATTAAAACCCAAGAGTACATACAAGGGTTAACATATAGACTTCCCGGAAGCTGGAATACGCACTAAAAAGCACCCGAAACGCACTTTAAATGCAGAAATCTGCATAATTCAGCTATAATCAGCTTTTTAATACATAAATATTATGCAGAATTCTTGTTTTATTATCCAGAATACCCTCCTAAGTGTTGGGAATTAAAAGGGTTACATAAGGATACTTAAAGGACACTAAACGGTGCAATTTAGCACTTTAACGAACCAGTATCTAACCGAACAACCAGACATTACCCGGAAAATAAAAATATTACTAGAAGCATTGTTTTATTACTTTTGAACTAGTTATGGTCCCCGAATACCCCAACACATTATATAATTTGCCATACACATATAACACTAGATATTACACTTAACCTCCTAAATATTTACCTACTCTTACTATCAAAAATTACAATTAACCCCCCCCCCATGCCATTTACGGTCACCATGGACCCACACCCCACTCAAGATTTTGTTCCTTATTTTATTAGATACTTCCTTGATATCTTGGACAAAATATATGAGAGATCTCTATAAGTATGGTGGCCTTAGATTACAAGATCATTTCATATCTAACATTTCACAACTTCATCACTCCAACTCCCTCAAACTCTCTCTCTCTCCCTCTCGGCTCTTGTTTGTGCCGCCACCACCACCACCTTGCCACCACCATCCATCCATTTTCAAGCTTATTTCAAGTGCAAGAAGGTGATTCATGGAGCTTGGTGCTTGAAGAACTTGAAGAACCTTCATCCATAGCTTTCATCCACCATTTTCTTCAACTTTTTCTATAGTGATCTTCCCTAGCTTTTGAGCTAGTTGTAAGCTTCTTGTTACTAGTTTTTACTTCTCTTTTTGTTGGTTAAAAAGATGTACATTGTTATAAATCACAAGAACACTAAAAGACTTAAACAAGAATCATAAACATAAGCTTAAAAATGATGAAGTCTTGTAGAAATAATGTTGATTAAGGCATGCATGACACTTGATTGTTATTTACTTGGGATTATGATGTTGATCATCATAAGGAGCTTGCTAGATTGTGATTAAACACATGATTTAGCAAGTTAGAGGATGATTATGTGTTAACTTAAGAAGATCATCCTCACTTATGAACATGAACTTGAAAATAAAATTATTTCTTGAAAAATAGTAAATAAAATGAGCTAGTAATTTTATGAACCTAAGATTCATGAATGATTTTCCAAGAAAACCAAGTTCAAAATATGATTTTTAGTAGAACTTGATTCTTACATAAATGTACATTGTTTTTGTGATAAAATAAGTGTAAGAACACTTTGTTTTCAAGAAGAGTTCAAAAGAATAATTTTTGTAGAATATGTTTACAAGTTGTAAACATCTCAAATTTTCAAGAAGGAAGTTTATTAAGAAATAAACACACTTTAAGGGGTAACTAAGTCTACTAAATATATTACCAAGTTACTACGAGTTTTTGTGAAAGTTCATGTTCATGTTGTTATATACATTGTATAATTTTTACACTTGGGAAGTGTAGTATTGATTATTGATTGTTGTGATGATTTTAAAAGAAAATAAACACATGTTTTAAAAACATGGGAAACCCCCATTTTTAGGGGAAACCATGTCAAAATTTCTATAAATTTTGACACTTAGAAAAATATAAGTTTTTGAGAAACTTATTCCCTAAAAATGTATCTAAGAATATGTACCAAGGTTTCCCCAATTTTTGTGTTAAGAAATGATGATTTCTTCAATATTAAAATTGATATTAAGTATGTATATTTTTGAGAAAAATATATATATTTATTGATCACCAAATTTTGTGCTAAGTGTATGTAGTATGTATTACATGTAATAGTGTATTAGGACTTAAAAATACACTAAATACTCCTAAGGAGTGAAAAGACAAAAATACACATACAACATGCTTAGACAAATACAAGAAAAATATATTTATGAAAATATGTTACTTGATAGATTATATAACTTGGACAAGTTATGAACATGAAATGAAGTTTTGGACAAAATACATAATTCGGGTGAAAAATACAAGATACTTATATTTATTGTTGAGAAAATAATATAAGTAAGACACATAGTTAAAAATATAAATTATTTTTAACACAAGAACAAATACATAAAAGATGGTGACTTGTACTTGTGCGATACAAGTCTAGTGACTAACGTTAATAAAACACGTTTAGGGCACGACGCTAGATAAGCAAAAACCGGTGAAGTTTACGGCGCAAGGAACGCAAAGTTGTGAGTTCATGCTCCCCCTTTTCTTTTAACTATTTTCAGTTTTATAACTTCGGGGGTGAAATACATGTTACAATGTTTACAAATGGTATGATGGATACAAAAACAAGAAGCACTCTTGGTGATAACTAGTACCAAGTATGATGCGTTTTAAGGAATGATACGAGAAAATCATGTCACGAATACGGTACCATAAGCACCATTAATCAACAATATACCTAGACCGCAGAACAAAAGGTTAGATCTAACGGGTTTTCGGGCAGCCACACTCTTGGTGAGAACGAGTACTGAGTAGTGCTTTTGTGTCTCAGTCGTGAATCGACAACTAGAAAAATGCCTATGGTTTGGATGCTTCTTATGTCGTGTCACATGTTAATGGCCTTGCAACCCATTAACAATCTTGATACATACATGAATACTTGAGTTATACAAATTACATACCATGTTTTCATACAAAGTGTACAAACGTTCAATACAAAAATTGCATGAATTCACACTAACATTATGTTGACGTTTTTCCAAAAACTCACATGTATTTCAGGTAACTAAAGTGGATGTGCGCGCGGTCTTACTCATGCTCTTCGATGTTGTTTATGTTTGTCTTTGAATAAAGTTGTAACTTTTCAGACAAAATGCTGTCTTGTGATGTAAACACTTAACATATGTTTTCAGTTATGAAATGTTTGGTATTTGGAGTTATTTTTACGAGCATGTAGTATGTTTACCTTTCGTATGCAATGAGAACCTTTCATGATCACACCTCGTGCTTCCGCCTTAGAAAGGGGTGTGACAGATTGGTATCAAAGCTGCGATTGTAGTGAACCAGGATTCCTTCTCGAGTCTAGTCTACAATCTTTAGGATCCTTTCACGAAAACAATTTTCAAAAAGTTTTCATTGCATAAAACTTTCCGCGACATCTACTACCTGAAACTGTTTACAAGAGTCAAGAAAAGACGCTACGAGACTTAGGGTGCACTGGAGTAGCACTTGTCTGTGAATAAGAATTACTTGCAATTATGTGTGATAATTGATATATATACTAGAAATAGAATATCTCAGGTACTCGTGACTTTACCTGAAAACAATGACCTATCTGAAGGAAGAGATACGAGGATGAAACAAACTGTGAGGACTGTCCAAGGAATTACGTAATTATGGATGCATACATAATTATGGATGCATACATAATTATGGAATTCAGTGCACCGAAACCACAACAAGTCCTGCCATGTATAGATTCCCTCAGTACAAGAAAAGGGTCAAACGTGAACACCCTTCCCTCAGCCTATTAAACACTCTGTTAAGAGTAATGATTTAGGGTATAAAGACATGAACCGCCAATGTGAAGTAAGATATTTGTCTTTTACATATATTAAACTTGTACTTTGGGGATATGTAACCCTTATGCACTTTGTGAATCTTGCAAACAATAACGTAACAAGTTGCCCTGATATGTGTAAAGACTCGATGAATATCTTATGACACAACAGTATTTATCTATTTATGCATGCTTGTTGCTGTATGAATTGATACGTTTGGCGGATTGTTTGATGTCACTTATGTGGTATATGCCTGTATATATATACTACTACTGTCTCGTATGACGATATCAAACAAAATGTCTAACCCTATTGTGTTGCGTTCTTTCAGAACATGGCACCAAGGAGAATTGTGAACAATCCAGATTCTGATCAACCTCCTCCTCCCCCACTGCCAAGAACTGCTGAAGAGCTAGACGCTCTACTAGAGGAAAGGATCTCCGCAGCTATTGCCCAGTACGAGGCAAACCGTACTGAACACAGTGGAGGACCAAGCAATGCAAGGCGTAATGGAAATGGAGATTCATCTGGAGGGAACGCAGCTCAGGGCTGCACTTTCAAGCAGTTTCTCGACTGCAAACCGCTGAACTACGATGGCACTGGAGGTGCAGTGGCATTTGTATGCTGGACGGAGAAGACTGATGCCACTATCCGCATGAGCAAGTGTACCGCGGATCAGCAAGTCACTTTTGCTACTGGATTGTTTGTTGATGAAGCATTGACTTGGTGAAATTTGCAAGTCCAGACTCTGGGTGATGATGCTGCGTACGGCATGATGTGGGATGCGCTAAAGGAACGTATAAGAGAGAAGTATTGCTCTCGTGCTGAACTCCAAAGGTTGGAGAGTGAGTTTTGGCACTTGACCATGGAAGGTGCTGACATTACTGGTTATACCCGAAGGTTCCACGATCTGTCGAGAGTGATCCCCTACATGGTGACTCCCGAATTTAAGCGCGTTGAACGCTACATTTGGGGATTGGCCTCAGAGTTTCGCAGCATGGTAACTTCGGCCAAACCTCAAACGATCACTGAGGCTGTAACTCTGGCTGTTGAAGATGATGTCTGTATGAAGAAGCTATCACTGAACCCTACTAAGAATTCTGAGACGCATGCTGAGTCGTCGGGTGATAAGAAAAGGAAGCATGCGAATCTGAATTAAGCAACCCGCAGCAACAACAAGGGTTCAAACAACAAGAAGCGTGACCCTAACCCACCTAAGGAGGCGAGAACCTTTGCAGCTGCAAATGATACTGCAGCCAAAGGATACCAAGGCACCCTGCCTAAATGCCAAAAATGTAAGTATCATCATGAAGGAGCTTGTCGCATTCCAAGATGCGACAAATGTGGTAGGTTGGGTCATCAAACAGAAGACTGTTGGGGAAAAGGAAGGAACGGAAATGGAAATCGCAACGGTGCTGGTAATAGGAATGGTGGAAATGGAAATGGCAATGGTAATCAGAATGGGAATGGAGATGGGCAAAACCAAGGATGCTTCAGTTGTGGAAGCAAAGATCATTTCATAAAAGATTGCCCAAGGGGAAACAATGCTCAGGCTTGAGCATTCGTGATTAGAGCAAGGAATGCACGCGAGGACCCTAATGTGGTCACTGGTACGTTTCTCGTTAACAATCACTTTGGAACCATACTATTTGACACTGGTGCCGATTATAGCTTCATGTCTGTGGAATTTAAACGTATGCTTGGAATAGAATCTAGTAGATTAGATATTCCTTATTCCATAGAACTAGCCAATGGTAAACTCGTTGAATCGAGCGAAGTCGTTAGATGTTGCACCTTAGAACTTGGTGAGCAAAGATTTAGCATCGACCTCTTACCTATTCAATTAGGTAGCTTCGATGTAGTGGTCGGAATGGACTGGTTGTCCAAGTACAAAGCTGAAGTTATTTGTCACGAGAATATCATTCGCATCCCTCTGCCGAATGATGAAACTCTCATCGTGCATGGAGAAAAACGAGACGCGCCTCTGCGAATCATCAGTTGTATGAAGGCACAGAAGTGCTTAAGGAAAGGATGTGTTGCTTTCCTGGCGCACGTTGTAGATAAGAAGGCTGAGGAGCCGAAACTCGAAGATATTCCTGTGGTGAAGGAATTCCCTGATGTTTTTCCCGAAGATCTGCCAGGACTACCTCCGCAACGACAAGTCGAATTCCGTATAGACTTGGTTCCAGGAGCCGCTCCTGTAGCCAAGGCACCCTATCGGCTTGCACCATCCGAAATGCAAGAATTATCTACACAACTCAAGGAGTTGTTGGATAAAGGATTCATAAGGCCAAGCTTCTCGCCCTGGGGAGCTCCAGTATTGTTCGTAAAGAAGAAGGATGGAACACTGCAGATGTGTATCGATTACAGAGAACTGAACAAGCTCACTATCAAGAATCGGTACCCACTACCGAGGATTGATGACTTATTTGATCAATTGCAAGGATCAAGCTACTATTCCAAGATCGACCTTCGATCTGGATACCATCAGTTAAGAATCCAAGAGGAAAGCGTACCAAAGACTGCATTCCGAACGCGTTATGGGCATTACGAATTCCTTGTGATGCCATTCGGACTGACGGACGCGCCAACAGTATTTATGGATCTGATGAACCGCGTATGCAAACCATATCTCGATAAATTCGTGATTGTATTTATCGATGATATCCTGATTTACTCGCAAACGAGAGAAGAACACGAGCAACACCTCAGAACCATTTTGGAACTACTGAAGAAAGAGAAACTTTATGCGAAATTCTCCAAGTGCGAATTTTGGATTCGCGAAGTACAATTCCTTGGTCACGTCGTGAACGAGAAAGGAATTCATGTAGACCCATCCAAGATTGAAGCAATAAAGAATTGGGAAGCCCCCAAAACCCCAACTGAAGTTCGACAATTTTTGGGCTTAGCGGGCTATTACTGACGATTTATCGAAAATTTCTCCAAGATAGCCCAACTGCTGACAACCCTTACACAGAAAGACAAGAAGTACGACTGGGGTGACAAGCAGGAAGAAGCCTTCCAACTGCTCAAAAATAAGCTATGCGATGCACCAATACTATCCTTACCCGAAGGCACTGAAGACTTCGTGGTATATTGTGACGCTTCGCGCCAAGGTTTGGGTTGCGTGCTTATGCAACGCCAGAAAGTCATCGCTTACGCTTCAAGACAGTTGAAGGTGCATGAAAGGAATTATACCACTCACGACCTGGAGCTAGGCGCGGTGGTATTCGCCTTGAAGATCTGGCGACATTATTTATATGGTACTCGATGTACAATCTTCACAGATCACAAAAGCCTACAACACATATTTGATCAGAAGGAATTAAATATGCGTCAACGACGATGGGTCGAGTTGCTGAACGATTATGACTGTGAGATTAAGTACCATCCTGGAAAGGCTAACGTTGTTGCAGATGCATTGAGCCGAAAAGAAAGGATTAAGACCCTAAGGGTTCAAGCATTGGAAATGACTATTCAAACGAACCTCACTGCACGCATTCGTGACGCACAACAAGAAGCCCTTAAGATGGAGAATCGTAGAACTGAATACCTCCGAGGTATGCTAAAGAATTTGGTGCCAAATAAAGAGGGAACCTTGTACTTTAAGGAGCGTATTTGGGTTTCGCTCTATGGCGGTATTCGAGAAGTCATCCTTAATGAAGCTCATAAGTCACGATACTCGATCCATCCAGGATCGGACAAAATGTATCAAGACTTGAAGGACTACTATTGGTGGCCGAGACTCAAAAGCGATGTTGCTATCTATGTTGGAAAATGCCTAACCTATGCTAAGGTTAAGGCTGAATATCAGAAACCATCTGGGCTACTGCAACAACCAGAGATACCCATGTAGAAGTGGGAACAAATCTCGATGGACTTCATAACAAAATTACCCAGGACCCTGAGAGGGCACGATATGATATGGGTAATAGTTGATCGATTGACGAAATCTGCGCATTTCCTACCGATCCGAGAAAAGGATAGCACTGGAAAGCTCGCTGAGTTGTACTTGAAAGAAATCGTGGCACGTCATGGAGTGCTTATCTCAATTATTTCAGACAGAGATGGACGTTTTGTCTCAAGGATCTGGCAATCCTTTCAGGAAGCCTTTGGATCTCAACTAGATCTAAGCACGGCCTTCCATCCGCAAACAGACGGTCAGAGTGAACGGACCATACAAACACTAGAAGATATGCTTCGCGCATGTGTTATGGACCTAGGCGGCAACTAGGATACTCATCTACCCTTAGTTGAGTTTTCCTACAATAAAAGTTATCATACAAGCATAAAAGCCGCTCCGTTCGAAGCTTTGTATGGCCGCAAGTGCCGCTCGCCCTTATGTTGGGCAGACGCTGGAGACAAACGAATGGTTGGTCCTGAACTTGTACAAGAGACAACCGACAAGATTATGCAGATCCGAGAGCGCATTAAGGCAGCTCGAGATCGACAAAAGAGCTACGCTGACCGAAGACGGAAACCATTAGAATTCGAGGTAGGAGACAAAGTTTTGTTAAAGGTCTCACCTTGGAAGGGCGTAAGATTTGGAAAACGTGGAAAGCTGAATCCACGATACATCGGACCATTCAAGATTTTGGAAAGAATTGGTACCGTGGCTTATAAGTTGGAATTACCGGAAGAACTTAATGGAGTACATGATACGTTTCATGTATCCAACCTCAAGAAGAGTCCAACACAAGAAAACGGGATCATCCCTGCGGATGAAGTGCATATTGATGACACCCTCCGATTTACAGAACTACCCGTTGAGGTTACAGACTGGAAAGTCAACAAGACCAGGAGGAGCACTATCAAACTTATCAAAGTACGTTGGAACTCTAAGCACGGACCCGAGTACACGTGGGAACGTGAAGACCAGTTTAAAGAAAAGTACCCCCACCTGTTCAAGAAGACTCTTGCGAGAGTTAGTTCAGCCAGAATTTCGGGACGAAATTCTTTTAACGGGGGGAGACTGTGACAACTGGCACAAAACTGGTAATTTTCGTACAATTTAATTAATACTTAATGACTGCAATTATGTGCTTAAATGTCAACATTATCTGATTACATGATATACTTGTGAATTCATGCACGTTTTATACTACAAAAAAATTGCTTTATGCATTAATGATAGCGTTGTGTCAGAAATACTAGTAAACTCGCCGGTAAGACACACTGTGTCAACAATTCTGCAGAAAGCAGTCAGACAATAGAATTGGAGCCTAGGTGTAGGTCCAACGTCAAGAATACATTAAAACCCAAGAGTACATACAAGGGTTAACATATAGACTTCCCGGAAGCTGGAATACGCACTAAAAAGCACCCGAAACGCACTTTAAATGCAGAAATCTGCATAATTCAGCTATAATCAGCTTTTTAATACATAAATATTATGCAGAATTCTTGTTTTATTATCCAGAATACCCTCCTAAGTGTTGGGAATTAAAAGGGTTACAAAAGGATACTTAAAGGACACTAAACGGTGCAATTTAGCACTTTAACGAACCAGTATCTAACCGAACAACCGGACATTACCCGAAACATCAAAATATTACTAGAAGCATTGTTTTATTATTTTTGAACTAGTTATGGTCCCCAAATACCCCAACACATTATATAATTTTCCATACACATATAACACTAGATATTACACTTAACCTCCTAAATATTTACCTACTCTTACCATAAAAAATTACAATTAACCCCCCCCCCCATGCCATTTACGGTCACCATGGACCCACACCCCACTCAAGATTTTGTTCCTTATTTTATTAGATACTTGCTTGATATCCTGGACAAAATATATGAGAGATCTCTATAAGTATGGTGGCCTTAGATTACAAGATCATTTCATATCTAACATTTCACAACTTCATCACTCCAACTCCCTCAAACTCTCTCTCTCCCTCTCGGCTCTTGTTTGTGCCGCCACCACCACCACCTTGCCACCACCATCCATCCATTTTCAAGCTTATTTCAAGTCCAAGAAGGTGATTCATGGAGCTTGGTTCTTGAAGAACTTGAAGAACCTTCATCCATAGCTTTCATCCACCATTTTCTTCAACTTGTTCTCTAGTGATCTTCCCTAGCTTTTGAGCTAGTTATAAGCTTCTTGTTACTAGTTTTTACTTCTCTTTTTGTTGGTTAAAAAGATGTACATTGTTATAAATCACAAGAACACTAAAAGACTTAAACAAGAATAAAAAACATAAGCTTAAAAATGATGAAGTCTTGTTGAAATAATGTTGATTAAGGCATGCATCACACTTGATTGTTATTTACTTGGGATTATGATGTTGATCATCATAAGGAGCTTGCTAGATTGTGATTAAACACATGATTTAGCAAGTTAGAGGATGATTATGTGTTAACTTAAGAAGATCATCCTCACTTATGAACATGAACTTGAAAATAAAATTATTTCTTGAAAAATAGTAAATAAAATGAGCTAGTAATTTTATGAACCTAAGATTCATAAATGATTTTCCAAGAAAACCAAGTTCAAAATATGATTTTAGTAGAACTTGATTCTTACATAAATGTACATTGTTTTGGTGATAAAATAAGTGTAAGAACATTTTGTTTTCAAGAAGAGTTCAAAAGAATAATTTTTGTAGAATATGTTTACAAGTTGTAAACATCTAAAATTTTCAAGAAGGAAGTTTATTAAGAAATAAACACACTTTAAGGGGTAACTAAGTCTACTAAACATATTACCAAGTTACTACGAGTTTTTGTGAAAGTTCATGTTCATGTTGTTATATACATGTATAATTTTTACACTTGGGAAGTGTAGTATTGATTATTGATTGTTGTGATGATTTTAAAAGAAAATAAAAACATGTTTTAAAAACATGGGAAACCCCCATTTTTAGGGGAAACCATGTCAAAATTTCTATAAATTTTGACACTTAGAAAAATATAAGTTTTTGAGAAACTTATTCCCTAAAAATGTATCTAAGAATATGTACCAAGGTTTCCCCAATTTTTGTGTTAAGAAATGATGATTTCTTCAATATTAAAATTGATATTAAGTATGTATATTTTTGAGAAAAATATATATATTTATTGATCACCAAATTTTGTGCTAAGTGTATGTAGTATGTATTACATGTAATAGTGTATTAGGACATAAAAATACACTAAATACTCCTAAGGAGTGAAAAGACAAAAATACACATACAACATGCTTAGACAAATACAAGAAAAATATATTTATGAAAATATATTACTTCATAGATTATATAACTTGGACAAGTTATGAACATGAAATGAAGTTTTGGACAAAATACATAATTCGGGTGAAAAATACAAGATACTTATATTTATTATTGAGAAAATAATATAAGTAAGACACATAGTTAAAAATATAAATTATTTTTAACACAAGAACAAATACATAAAAGATGGTGACTTGTACTTGTGCGATACAAGTCTAGTGACTAACGTTAATAAAACACGTTTAGGTCACGACGCTAGATAAGCAAAAACCGGTGAAGTTTACGGCGCATGGAACGCAAAGTTGTGAGTTCATGCTCCCCCTTTTCTTTTAACTATTTTCAGTTTTATAACTTCGGGGGTGAAATACATGTTACAATGTTACAATGTTTACAAATGGTATGATGGATACAAAAACAAGAAGCACTCTTGGTGATAACTAGTACCAAGTATGATGCGTTTTAAGGAATGATACGATAAAATCATGTCACGAATACGGTACCATAAGCACCATTAATCAACAATATACCTAGACCGCAGAACAACAGGTTAGATCTAACGGGTTTTCGGGCAGCCACACTCTTGGTGAGAACGAGTACCGAGTAGTGCTTTTGTGTCTCAGTCGTGAATCGACAACTAGAAAAATGCCTATGGTTTGGATGCTTCCTATGTCGTGTCACATGTTAATGGCCTTGCAACCCATTAACAATCTTGATACATACAGGAATACTTGAGTTATACAAATTACATACCATGTTTTCATACAAAGTGTACAAACGTTCAATTCAAAAATTGCATGAATTCACACCAACATTATGTTGACGTTTTTCCAAAAACTCACATGTATTTCAGGTAACTAAAGTGGATGTGCGCGCGGTCTTACTCATGCTCTTGGATGTTGTTTATGTTTGTCTTTGAATAAAGTTGTAACTTTCCAGACAAAATGCTGTCTTGTGATGTAAACACTTAACATATGTTTTCAGTTATGAAATGTTTGGTATTTCGAGTTATTTTTACGAGCATGTAGTATGTTTACCTTTCGTATGCAATGAGAACCTTTCATGATCACACCTCGTGCTTCCACCTTAGAAAGGGGTGTGACACTGCTGCTGTTGGGGCTCTTGTTTCACAACCCTGTTCGGGCACATGTTCACGAAGTGGTTGGGATCACCACACGCGAAGCAGACTCTGGCGTTGATCGCGGGTGCCTGAGCCGCTTGTTGGCTTTGAGGAGCTAGAAGTAGAGCTTGATGAGCAGTAGCTTGGGTTGGCGCTTGTCGAGGACCAGTACGGCAATTGGCGGTGAAATAGCCGTACATGTTGCAATGCACGCAAAATCTGCAGGCGATACCCACCGGATGATGATAAGTACATGTCGGGCAAGTAGGGTGAGGGCCAGTGTATGCACTTTTTGCAGGCGGTGCATAGGTGACTAGTGCTGGAGCTGATCGGTGCTGAGATTGCTGCTGAGCCGGTACGACTTGAAGCGGAGCAGCAGTAGTAGCAACAGCACAGTTCTTGTTGCTGGAGCTGCTGTTGTTGTTCTTCCTCTTGCGACGAGAGGACTTTGATGACTGAGCGGTGGCGGTTTCAGCGGTTGGTGCGGCGGTAGCTTGGTGCAGGTTCTTGGTAGCTTTATCCCAAAATCCAGCTTTGACTCGCTTGTCATTGATTTCGGCGGCAAGCAAGTAGGTTTCCTCGATGGTTGCTGGCTTTGAAGCATGCACAAAATCTGCAACACAATCCGGCAGAGCGCGGATGTACTTCTTGATTGTCATGTCAGTAGTCTTCACTTGGTCAGTACAGATATTGCTGAGCTGCTTGAAGCGAGCAGTTAGAACAGCATTGTCACCCTCCTTTTGCTTGATGTGCCAGAATTCGTCCTCTAACTTTTGGCGCTCATGGGGAGGGCAGAACTCTTCGAGTATGATGTTCTTCAACTCGTCCCACGACAAGCCATAAGCTGCATCGTTTCCGCGTTTGTTTCTCTCAGCCGTCCACCAGTCTAAAGCACGGGACTGGAAGACGCCGGTAGCATTCAGAGTGCGGAGATCTTCAGGATAGCCACTCTGGTGCAGGGTGACCTCGATCGAATCAAACCATTGAAATAGGGCAGTAGGACCATCTTCGCCAGTAAATTCTTTCGGTCCGCAAGCTTTAAACTACTTGAAGCTAAAAGTAGCTTTGGGAGTATCGGTCCTTGACTCCTCAGAATATTTGCTAGCATTCTCGTGTAGTTCACTCACGATCTGAGGGATAACCTTCACCATTTGCTTAGTAATCATAGAGGCGAGGCGTTTGTCGGCCTGCTTTCGGCGAGCAGTTTGGGTAGCGCGAGAATCGGATGACGACATTGTCTGCAACAGACATCGCCACAGGACTCAACACAATATAATCGAATCTCACCTCAGACGCCTAGTACTACTAAAGCTCAAGAATACGTTCACAAAACACATATACACATAAACACGTAATCACAGATTCACATAAGCACCAAAAGCACATAGGCACAGAAGCATGTAGGCATGTAAAGCACGGAAACACATAACACAAGAGGCAGTCAGAATACAGAAACCTAACTATATGTTTCACGTATTCCCTATCCTTCACAACGCGTATAGCGGTTAATTACAGCGAAATACGAGAATCGAGCAGCGATTGCGAATAATGACCAGCGATCTGTGGGCGATTGTGTAGTGTGTTGTGTGCGATGATCGAGAGCGAAGAGCGAAAAGCGAACAAACCAAAACATATAAACACATAAAACACATAAGTTCCATATAAAATCGACAAATATCAGAGTTGGCAGTAGCGAGCTCAGAATCGAAACACATAAAAATTGAGAATAGATTGTCTGCGGCTGTTTAGACGTCGACTATCCAAAGTGATTCGACTATTCTCAAGGATGTACCAAAATTCCTTGTTGACCTAATAGACTGTGCTCTATCACCGACATGCGGTGAATGGCACCCATCCTTTCGACCATTCAAGCACTCGAGTCCTTGGAATCCATCGAGACTTTGGTGAGAATTTTGTAAAACCAAAATAGAGATCAGAACAAGTCGTCAAGGTTCGGGTTTCACCCCTGACTAAACAACTTCGTTGCTGTTTTGATAAAATAAAGAAGAGATTATGCATCAAAGTATGAATTTCACTCCTAATTCAATGCAAATTCTCCTGTTTATAGATAAAATTGCGGGTTGAACAAGCAATCTAGTCGAAAGTTTGTGGTTTTCACACCTATTCTTGACCTAATCGCTCGTTCATTTTCGAAAACTAGAGTGCAGTGATAGTGTAGCGTAGGCGAGAAATACGAGATATAGCAAATAAGCTCGTACATAACCCCTACAGGGAATGCACAAGTCGGTCTATTGGCACCTAACTATATACTAGGTCGTTTCTAAGACATCAACCCAGACTAGGTCAAGTCCTGCCTAATTCCCTATAGTTATGGCTCTGATACGAATCTGTCACACCCCAACCGATGGCGGAAACATCGGGGCGTGGCACTGAGCGAAACAGATTGTCTAGAAGTTTCCATAACAACTAAAATTACCAAATATTTAAAGCATCACGTCCCATACCATGACATAAAAAGTAATTTAATTATTACAGACAAAATCTAGTCAAATTGTTATGTTCCGACAACTCAGATTCCAATCACAGACAATTCGTTTATTCGTTTCTAGACCTTTCCTAGCCTCGATTTCACAGCAAGCCAAGCATCTAAACATCTTAAGCACCTGCCACATACGTTAAAGTAAAAGTCAATACACATAGTGTAAAGGTGAGCATACAAGTTTAATAGATATAATAGAGTTCGAAATCGTTACGCATAACCAGCACGTACACAGTGTAAAACGAAGCACGTTAGTTATCGACATGAACCTATCGATACCAATGACTGCGGGTTGACTGCCCAAGGCAGTTCGTAATACACACTCACCACTGTGAGCCATGTTACAAATTGTCCTTAACAACCCCTAAATGAACAGGTGCTGAGTCCAAACTATAGTACTATCGTTGCTAAAGCAGGTAGACAGCATTCCATGTGTAAACATAACAAACAAGCATTCATTGAGTCACGTATAACATGCGGTAACGGTTAGCATTTAAGTATTGCGTAGTGTGTTTGATGTGATTTAGAATAAGTAACATATGTAACACCCAAAAGTGCGTAAAGCAAAAAGGGATCGAGTATACTCACAGCGTTTGATGGATTGAAGGGAGCGCTAGAGAGTGAGGTTAGCCTGATCAGAACGATAGCATAAATGATAAGCGGTGCTCAAAATGGAGCAAAGTATCAGTGGGTCGAATGGCAATCCGATCAGGTGGCCGGTCGATCGGATGACAATCCGTTTGGGTGGTCGTCCGATCGGGTGGTCACTCGATTGGATTGTCATCTCGTTTGGGATGGATGTGTTTGTGTATGATGGTTTATCTTTTGAAGTTTTCATTGTAGCATTTGAAAACAGAGAAGTTTCTCTACCTTTCAGGTCGGTCGCTCGAACGGCTGTTCGATCGGACAGAAATCCAATTGGCGAGGCTTCTCAGGTTGAGAACAAGTTCACAGCAGGACGGTCACTCGATCGGATGGCTATCCGATCGGGTGGTAATCCGTTCGGATTGAACTTTTTGAAAAATTGTTTAAGTGTTGGAGTCAAAACATCACATGGTCGGGTGGCAATCCGATCGGACGGCAATCCGTTCAATGTTCAAGACCTCAATCGTTTGGAATAAAAGTTAAGTGTGGGACCCAAGGTACAAGCCGATCGGGTGGCTGTCCGGTCAGGTGGCAATCCGATCGGCCGGCAATCCGATCGGACAGCAATCCATCCTAGATGACCTGGTCGTCTTCTTCCTTGGTTGTTCTGGTAGTTTGTCGTTTTCTCGAGGTCGTATGATAACTTGCTAAGCAACAGAAACCTCGTCAAGTCTTAGTGACCCGATCGGACAGGAACCACCCTAGTCCGACCAGTTAACTGTTCGAGACGGTGTTCCATGTTTAACCCGAAATCGGTAACCTCGTGGATAGAATCCAGATCTTGAACCAACACATCCACAAAGAAAGAGTAGAAGGTTAGAACAAGCTCCGATTCCATCGGTTTTGAGTGTAAAAGAGTTGAAAGAAAGTTGGATAACCATCTTTCAATCCTTTTCACCGTGAATATGTTCAGATCTATGAAAGATCTTTGTTTATTCGTGTGGAAATCGTTCAGATCTAAGTTGTTCTTGGTGGATTGAAGCCAAAACATGAAGTTCATAAGAACACCATGATGACATCATCTTAGAACACCTCAAATCTGGTGATTTCACGGTTAAAAGTTAAGATTCAAAAGATAGAAAGGTGTAGGAATGCGTGTAGATCAAGAAAGTACAAGATTTAGGTTGACAACTTACAAGAATCACGAGAGATCTGAAGAAATAGCGGCTGGAGCGAGTAGGGTGAAGCGAGAGCTGTCAACATCAAATGATGTTGACATATGGGGTATTTATAGGGTTTCCATAAATGGAAAGGGGGAAGAGGGCTGGTCGATCGAGTGGCAGCCCGTTCGGGTGGCAGCTCGATCGAGTGGCAACTCGATCGGGTGGCAGCCCAATCGGGTGGCAACTCGGTCGGCTGGCCACTCGATTCGAGTGCTCGGCGCGATGAGTTTTGCGATTTCGATTCGTGTGTTGAGCGTTGCGATGCGATAGAGTTTCCTATTCAAATTACTTTTAATCCCAACTACTATATCAACATACAATCATCCTAATTTAACTTGCGTTTAGTGTTCGTGATTCGATTGCGATTGAGTTTCGATTAATCTCCTCAACATAACATAAATAAACATGCACAGGTAACACATAAGGCACACACACACACGTAGGAACCATAACCAGATGCGTAATTCGAGTTGCAAGTGCGAGTACGATAAGCGATAAGGCGATAAGACGATAAGACATGCGATAAATATCGATAAATAGTGATTAAACCTTGATTATTAGCAAATACTCCACATAATACAACTAATGTAAAAGCATAAAAAGACTATCTACAAGTCAAAGAAGTCAAAACATGAATTGAGCAAGGAGTGACAGATCTCCATTAGCAATCTTGTCTTCCTATAACTTCAATCTTGACTTTGACTTTGACTTTCGAAACACGGGGTGTTACAATTGCCTCCAAGCTCCTTGAGTTTTGCCACCCAAGAGTCAACCGGCCAAGATGGGCACTCAAGACCTGTCTCCTGGGCTTCATAAGCCATCTTGATCCGAGCTTGCAGCAGGGAGACAACAGCGGGGTTTTTGATCCCCTCCTGGAAGGAGATCATGGCCTGTTCGTGCTCAACGTGGACGGCTGCCAGCTTCACTTCGGCATCCTGAGTGACCTTCTTCAGCTTGTCCTCCTAATGTCGGGTCTTGGCTTCAGCAATAATGCCCTGGTCAGCTATGGTGGTCTCAAGTTGTTTGATCTTGGCCTCATAGAACTTGGCTGTCCCGCAAGCATCGGTATAGAGATGGAGCAAATGCTGGAGACCCTGCAATATAAAATACAGGTAAGGGTTAAAATTTGCTAACCAGGATATTCCATCAGGATATATGTGCAGGATCTAGCACCAGGATGTTACCTTATTGAGGAAAGAGGTCATAGGCTCTAGGGACTCGGTGAAGCTGAGCTCTTCGTAGGAGAACCCTTCAAAAGCTGGAGTGGTGGTCTCTGAACCCTTTCTCTTCTTGGACGTGGAAGCATGAGTTTTTGGGTTAGGCTTAGGAATTGTGACCGGTTTGGAGCTAGTAGTTGCAGGAGTCTTTTTCTTGATATTGACAGGAGTAGGATAGCTGTCAAGTTCGTCAAGATCCAAGAGGATGGGAACTTTGCTAGCATCTGCATACAGGGAGTAACTTTAAAACCCTTTTTCATAACAACATCAAATGAAAATATGTATGCAGGATATTGAACAGGATCCTTACCAGACATGTTTGAGCTGGAGTGTTGACTTGAAGATGTTGGGTATGGAATGAAGCTTCTTTCGATCGCAGGAAGGAGTCTGATGGCTTGGATTCTACTTTCTGAATCTGCGAGGGGAGGCGCCAGTTTCCTGAAGTCAGCTGCATACAGCAATAATAAAGATCAGTTCAGGATATAGGATAGGATATAAGACAAGATCATCCTAAAACCCTAAATCCTACCCTTTCTCAACCACTTCACCGGATATTCCGCTCCACCAAGGATCGAATCTCTTTTCACAAAGAAAAATTTGGATTTCCATTCCTCCTCATTCCTGGTGGCTCGGAGTATCAGTGGATCACTGGAGGTAGAATAAAACAAGAATCGGCAAGAACCAGGGCATCTAAGCCGGTACGCTAACGGAAGATCATGAACGGGGAGATCAGGAATGTGGGCATTCTTGATTCGATCAAGAACACGCAACACTCGCCAAAGCATTGGCATTATTTGACTGAAGCTGATCTTTGTGATGTGAAAAAACTCGGTAATAAAATCAGGAAAAGGAAATTGGAGGCCCAAAGTAAAGGGAAAAGCATTAAAACAGAGCCATTCGTTAGAAACCATGTCCAATCGGATTTCCCGATCGAATGGCTGGAACACCGTCCCCTCAGGGAAGATGCCGGAGGTTTTAAGAGCTGATAGGTGAGCACTGTCAAACGAACATATCTCCTTTTCCGGGTCCTGAAGGATATTCTGATGGATGAACGTGGGAGCAGAATCGCCGGAACTGGACCTTGTTTGTCTCGCCATATCTTCGCTGGAATAATGTACAGAACAGGAAGAGAGAAGAGATGAAGATGAGAGAGAGGATTTTTATCTTTTTTCTTCTTGATGGAGGTTAAATGGAGATTAGGCTGAGAAGATATAGGGAAGCAATGAGTAAATTCAGACTGGGCAGTTACAAGCGGTCAACTCAGGGGTCTTATCTCTTAATTGCCTCAATAATCGTGAAAAATGTAACCGTTAGGTCCTGGATCCTTAAACGGAAACATTTTTTGGGACAATTGTTATGGGTGAAATTCTGAGCCCATATCCTGGATAGTATCTTGAATTATATCTTGATTACATAATATATGTTCACAACCAGGATGCTGAATCAAGATATTAGTAACATCCTGATGCTGTATCTTGAGGATTACTAACGGATTGTTTGCAGGAGTACGAGTACAAGTCCATAACGTTCATGAAGACCTCTTCCCCCGAAGACTCGGTCCAGGTTGTTAGAAGAAGACCGTTGAAGCCACAATACTTGGTCTTCAACGTTCACATGGAATATTCGATGGCATCCCCCCATTTTAGGAAATTTTGTTCTCTTTTTGTAACTATAAATAGACGGATAACCAGATCACACAGGACAGCACATTCACTGCTCACGAACTCACATACTTTCTCTCACAAATCACACACTTTCGGCAAAGCTTTGTAACACTTAGCAACGATATGGTCAATATCCTGCACTGTATCCAGACTTTTGAGGTAATAAGAAGAACAAGGCAGCTGCGATTGTCAGCTCCCGAGGTTTTGTGCCGGCGATCTACATTGATCAAGGGCTTTCCTCGTACATCACGTGTCAACCTATACATTTATGCTCATTGTTTGATTATTGATATAGCTCGATATCCTGAGCCATATCCTGAAAACTGTTTTTGCAAATAACTAAACTAGGATATTTTCAATACACATTGTTAGCACGCTACCTCACAAACTAATTTGATCACTAAATTGCTTAGGTAATTTTTGACCAAAACAATGTTTGCTTCTAATCTTTTTAGGAATGCAGCATTAGAGTGGTGGAATATCATTCTTCAATCCAGAGGAAGTGACATAATTTATAACATGGAATGGACCAACTTTAAGGAGATAGTTGAAAGGAAATTCTGTCCTCCTCATGAATAGGAACAAATTGCCAATAAATTCCTAAATCATAAAATGGTTGGAATAGATTGCAGGGAATATACTACCATATTCTTTGAATATGCTAGGATAGTACCAACCTTAGCCTCATCAGAACCAATATTAATCTCCCGTTACATCTGGGGATTAATCAGTGAAATCAGACATGTAGTCAAGACAGCTAGACCCCAAACCATAGAAGAAGTAGTAGAACTTGCCAACACTTTGACTGATGAATTGGTACGTACACAAGAGGAAAACCAGAAAAAGAACCTAGCCCAAACGCTTACCCAAGAATTTCGTTATAGTAATTCCTATCGCGGGAAAGGAACAGGTTATTCCTCTTCACCTAACTGCAAGTATTGCAAAAGGAAGCACTCAGGGAGATGCTCGATATACTGTAACTTCTGCAAATTATTTGGACATAAGGAAGAAGACTGCAGGAAGAAAGCTAGCAATAGACTGTGCTACAATTGTGGAGAAGCTGGTCATATCAAACCGAACTATCCGAAACTAGTTCTAGCAACAACCAGCAAAATTAAGACAACCAAGGGACCCAAGAAGAATGCCAGAGCATTCGTTCTAACAGCTGAAGAAGCCAAGATGATTCCGGATGTGATTGCCGGTACGTTTTTAGTTAATGATGTTTTTGCTAAAGTATTATTTGACTCTGGTGCAAACCAAAGTTTTATCAATACTTCTTTCTGCGAACTTCTCAATCAACCATTAACTAAACTTCAACAAGATTATCTGGTAGAGACGGCAAATGGAAAATCCATCAAGATAAATGAAATCCTACAGGAAGCAAGGATAGAAATTCTAAACCATTAGTTTATTGCTAATCTTTTCCCAATGAATCTAGCCGGATTCGATGTCGTGTTAGGAATGGATTGGTTGGTAGCCAATTATGCCAGTATTTTATGTGATCATAAGTCTGTACAAGTAAGTACACTAAATGGTGAAAAGATCACAATTAAAGGAGACAAGCCAACCAGATCAACAAAATTCATCTCTGTGATGAAAGCTGTAAGTTATGCAAGGAAATGAGGAATGGTGTATATGATTTCCGTAATCATTAACACTAAAGAAAAAGAATTAAAAGATATTCTTGTAGTATCTAAATTCTCAGACGTTTTTCTGGAAGAGTTACCCAGATTACCACCAGATCAAGAGGTTGAATTTAGAATTCACCTAATACCAGGAACGACACCGATTGCCAAAATACCATATCGACTAGCACCAACAGAGATGCAGGAACTGAAGAAACAATTGGACGAACTACTTGAAAAAGGTTTCATACAACCTAGCTCATCGCCATGGGGAGCACCAGCATTGTTTGTCAAGAAGAAAGACGGATCGATGCATATGTACATTGATTACTGGGAATTGAATAAGGTTACGATTAAAAATCGGTACCCATTACCGAGAATCGATGACCTGTTCGATCAACTTCAAGGAGCTCGATTCTTTTCTAAGATAGATTTATGCTCAGGATATCATCAATTGAAAGTACAGGAAGAGGACATTCCTAAAACTGCTTTCAGAACAAGGTACGGTCATTATGAATTTAAGGTCATGCCATTTGGTTTAATAAATGCCCCAACCGCATTTATGGATATGATGAACAGGATATGTAAATCATACCTGGACAAATTCATAATTGTCTTTATAGATGATATTCTAATTTACTCTAAGAGTAAGGAGGATCATGCGGAGCATTTGCATATACTTTTGACATTGTTGAGAAAAGAAAAGCTTTATGCTAAATTCTCAAAATGCGAATTCTGGTTGAAAGAAGTGCAATCCTTGGACACTTGGTTAATCATGAAGGAATTCATGTGGATCCCACAAAGATCGAGGCAATCACCAAATGGAAAGTCCATGAGTCACCTACGGATGTAAGAAGTTTTCTTGGACTAGCAGGATATTATAGACGTTTTATTCAAGATTTCTCTAGAATAGCCATTCCATTGACCAAACTAACTTGCAAATCAGTTAAGTTTGAATGAGGATCAAAACAAGAGGAACCATTTAGGATTTTGAAGTGAAAGTTAACCAACACACCCATACTCGCGTTACCTGAAGGAACTGAAAACTTTGTAATCTATTGTGACGCATCTAAGTTAGGATACAAATGTGTATTAATGCAACGTCAAAAGGTTATAGCTTATGCTTCTAGACAGCTTAAGAAACATGAAGAGAATTATACGACCCATGATCTAGAGTTAGGAGCCATAATTTTTCCCTTAAGATTTGGAGACACTATCTTTACGGTAGTAAGTTCATTGTCTTCACAGATCATAAGAGTTTAAGATATGTTTTTGGACAAAATGAACTAAATACGAGACAGAGACGTTGGATGGGGATTCTTAGTGACTATGATTGTGATATCCAGTATCATGCAGGAAAAGCTAACGTAGTAGCTGATGCTTTAAGTCGAAAATATCATGAAAAGCCAAAACGAGTACGCTCTCTCAGACTAAATTTGAGATATATTTAAATGAGCAAATTAGAAAGATACAGGAAACAACAATCAAGGACGATGGTGAAGTTTTAAAAGGTATGATTAAGGAATTAGAAAAAGGAACATATGGAATTTGGAGATTTCATAAGAAAAGAATCTGGATACCTATTCAAGGAAACCTACGAGATCAAATTCTAGAAGAAGCCCATAAGTCTAAGTATACAATACATCCCAGTAGTGATAAGATGTATCAAGACTTAAGAAAGAATTTCTGGTGGACAGGAATGAAAAAGGATATAGCAAACCATGTTGCTAAATGTCTAACCTGTTCACAGGTTAAAGCTGAACATCAGAAACCTTCAGGGTTATTGCAGCAATTAGAGATGCCCATCTGAAATGGGAATTAATAACAATGAACTTTGTTACTAAATTACCCAAGACACGAAAATGTAATGATATAATCTGGGTGATTGTAGATAGATTAACCAAATCTGCTCATTTCTTACCAATGAAGGAAAATTTCAGTATGGAACAGTTAGCCAAGTTATATGTAAATGAAATAGTTTCATTGCATGGAATTCCATTATCTATTGTGTCTGACAAAGACAGCCGTTTCACTTCTCATTTTTGGACAAGTTTCCAAAAAGCAATGGGAACCAGGTTGAATCTAAGCACAGCTTACCATCCTCAAACGGACGGACAAAGCGAAAGGACAACAATGGAAGATATGCTTAGAGCCTGTGTAATTGACTTTGGAGGAAATTGGGACGATCACTTACCTCTCATAGAATTTTCTTACAACAACAGCTATCATACCAGAATCAATGCTGCACCATTTGAAGCACTCTATGGACGAAAATGCCGAACTCCAGTCTGTTGGGAAGAGATTGGAGAAAAGCAACTGTCAGGACCTGAGATTGTGCAAGAGACAACTGACAGAATTATTCAAGTCAAGGAAATACTAAAAGCAGCACGAGATCGTCAAAAGAGTTATGCGGATAACAAACGAAAGCCATTGGAGTTTCAAGTTGGAGATAAAGTATTATTAAAGTTTCTCCATGGAAAGGAGTTGTCAGATTCATTAAAAGAGGAAAGCTAAGCCCAAGGTATGTAGGACCTCTTGAGATTACCAAAAGAATAGGGCCAGTAGCTTATCAGCTACAATTACCAGAGGAAATGATAGGGATACATGATGTATTCCATATAAGTAATCTCAAGAAGTGCTTAGCAGATGAATCACTGGTAATACCTCTTCAGGACATAGAGGTAAATGAGAAACTTAAGTTTGTAGATAAACCACTTCAGATTGAAGATAAGAAGATCAAGAATCTCAAACACAAGAGATTAGTTTTGTTCAAAGTAAAAGGGGATTCAAAGAGAGGACCAGAATATACATGGGAACTAGAGTCAGAAATGCAAAAGAAATATACACACCTATTCTAATTTATCTCGAGGACTAGATTTAAAACAAGGTGTAGAGGATATAACAACCCTCATAAAACTCCCTAATTATACCCCGTATATACATAACTAGACCCGTTTAACCTTAATTTTTATAAAAATCAAATAAAAGAATAAATGTGTTTCGCTCGCGGGCCGCGACTAGATCAGGGTGGTGGTTCGCGGGGTGCGATACCCCTATGATTGCCGAAATCTCCTTAAGCCACGTGTCCCTGGGTGTGGCAAACCTATGGTGGTAATCTGCCACCCTAGCAGTAGCTAGGGTTTACCTCGCGGAGTGCGAAAGGCAGAGGAAAGGGGCTCGCGGGGTACGAGTGAGTGTCGATCTCAGCCTATAAAAGGGGCCTTTCAGCCTCAGTCTCAATTTGTTCATTTCTGTTTCTCTCTCAACCTCTATTATAGCTAAAAGTAGCTCGGTATTATACCCCTAAAACACGAAGGTCTGCCTCGTTGTAAGCATTTTAACCCTCGATCACTATTTCGTTACCCTACCCGGTTGATCTAGGGCTCCGTAACGCATGTCGAGGCTCTGCCTGACTAAGTTCGTTGGAGTTCTGTCTCGTGTTGTATGGCTAAAGTGACTTGGGTTATCTTACTAACTCGTGTGCATTGTCTGTTTTTAATAGAAAATAATCAGGAACACCATCAGGAAGCGATAGAATTACCTAAGTCTACAAAGTGAGTCATTCTCTTTTTCTACCAAACTGTTTTACAAAACCTCAGATATTTTTAATTATACTTAACAGTAATTGAGTCTTTGTATTCTACAATTGCTACCGGTATGTGGGGTTTTGTATACACTACTAGTAAAGCGTTACTATTCGACAACGAGTTAGCCAATAGTAATATGACCACAGTCATGGAACTGCCAACATGACAAATACTAAATGAATATATTGGTAGATATAAACATTGTAATCGCTCTCAATACTATAAAGTTATAAAAGCCTGTTTTGATTAAACTGGGATGCACTAGCCAGTATTTCTTGATGATAAAATCTTTTTAAAACGCGTTTCAGGTAACTTAATCTGAAGCTATAAGAAGCCAGCTATGGAGCACTGAAGGCTTAAAGAAGTGGCTATAAAAGTTACCTAAATAAAAATTTATGTTTTCAGCAACTAGGGTTTATCCCTATAAATGTATTATGAAGGAAACTTGGGTTTTATCCCATTTGTTTATTATAAAAGTTTGGTGTTTTGAAACTTTGAAATTATTTCCTAACTACGATCCTGATGTCTCATTTCCGCTGCCAAAGTAACAAACATCGATACCACCAGCTGTGTCTCGCGGCTCCAGCTCCCGGAGTAGGGGTCGCGGGTTGCGACAGTTTCCCCTGTTCCCAAAAACCCATCGAAAATCGACAGAAAAAAGAAAACCCATCACCGGAGAAGAAGAAACAGTGCACATTTCTCATCAATTACATATAATTATTACTACAATTGGTGGAGTAATGATGAAGATGATCAAAAATCAAAGACTACTCTGGATCCGCCACTGTCGCTTACTTTCTGCCAATGGCAAATGATTGGATGGAGGTGAATGGAGGTGAATTGTCATCTTAAAGCAACAAAAAAAAGTAAAAAGCAGAAACACAATAAACAAACTTAGCATCTTTGATTAGGAAGTTATGTAAAAGGAGTATGTACAGATGATTGGATTTGGGATGTCACTTCATCGATTCATATTCTGCCAGTGGCAAATGATTGGATGAAGGTGAATTGAGTTTGTAAAGATGCAGCAAGGGGGTGACGTTGAGTAGTGGTGGAGGTGGAGATAGATGGTGGCAGTGGTGGAGATTGATGGTGGTGGAGGTGGTGATGGATGGTGGTTGTTATGCAGGAGAGATACAAAGAGAACAGAGAAAGGAGGTAGAAGAAGAAGTGAGGGGTGTGGTGGAACCCACAAAAGATTATTGTTTTAATAAAAGTTTTAAATAAAATAAAAAATAAATAACCATTTTGTCCCTGAGGAAAAGAACAAAATATCAGGATTTAATTTGAGAAATATAACCTGATTTTATTTTTGTACCAAAATGGCAATAAAAGTGAAACCACAGGGACTCAGATGCAAAATGTTTCAAATTTGGACTAAAGTGCCAAAAGTGACAAAAACTCAAGGATCAAAATGGCAGTTTACTCAAAAAGTTAAATTGGCACACACTAAAACAATACATACATAAGAGTAACATTTTTGAATTATATTAGCACATGAAAATTAATCAAGATAACTGATTTTAGCACATATATGAATGATATCAGCACTTTTCTTTATAGAAATGATGTCAACACATTGAAACCAAAATGAAGATTAAAATAAAGAACTGATTGCCTATTAGCATAATTACAGAGAATTCAATAAAATTGATATTATTTAGGTTATTATTTTACCATTCTCTATAATTGGTTGAATGTCACATGACACTTTTTATATGGTCCTTACAGTTTCTATTTGATCCTACACCTCACGTTTCCGTTTGTATTGTAATGCCATTTCCTTAAGAGAATTTTAATAAAAATGGGCTTTTAGTCTTATTGATAGTTAGTTGCTAACCATTGAGTAAAATTAGACAAGGAATAACGTCGATTCGCTAACCATAATGTTTGGTGACTTCAATTTATATACATATGATGTGTTCATACTTCTTTCTTATGTTAGGCCAAACTTTACCATGCCACATAGAATGTTTTTTCCTAATTATATCTTCCAGCACACATGTGTATAACTTTTAGAAATTTGGCATGATATAAACACCCAACTTCAAAACGCTACATGGATACAACATTGATAAATTCCTTTCAAACCAAATAGTAAGGGTTAAAACCTCATTATAAGTATTGACGGTGTATAAATAAAAAGTTTGTATAGAATTAAAGAATGTGAAATTGTCGTTGTAAAATAAAAATGGATTACATCCATCCATCTTCCCATAAATTGGCATAATGATGAGGAACACAAGGCTCAGTCCATCTAACATCTTTTTTTTTTATTTTTTTATTTTGGAATATTGGATTTTAATAATCCCAACTATTCGTTGTTGACCGCTAACAGTCCCAACTTCAAAAATAACCACCGGCAACCCCAACTATTGACATATTGGTCACCAATAGACCCTGACTAACGGAACCCTAACGTCGTTAATCCCCGGTCGCCGGAAAACCGTTTTTGTCTAGAAAAAAGTTTCTAAATGTCTGATCTAAGGTTATAAAAAGGCTTGGGACGAAAATGTTGAGTTTTCCGGCAAAAAGTTAAGTTTTCCAGTCAAAAGAAGTTTTCCGGCGAAAAATGAGTTTTTCGGTGACTTTAATAATTGAGACTTTTACTAAAAAAGGTTCCTAAAGGTCCGGAAAAAGGTTACAAAGAGGTTTGGAACGAAAATGTTGAGTTTTCCGGCCAAAAACGATTTTACGGCGACCGGAGATTAAAGGCGTTAGGGTTCCGTTAGTCAGGGTCCATTGGAGGCAATATGTTAATAGTTGGTGTTATGGGTGAAATTCTGAGCCCATATCCTGACAATACATCTTGATTTTATGTTAGCTATTTGTGATCAGGATACTGAACCAGGATATTGGTAACATCCTGAGGCAGTATCTTGGTTATTACTAATAATTTGCTTGTAGGTTATCGCTGCAGGATGCTAACGTTCACAAGGACTAGTTCCCCTGAAGACTCGCTCAATATTGTTGGAAGAAAGACGTTGAAGCCGGGAGAATAGGTCTACAACGGTCGTTAAGGAATATTCAAAAGTATCCCGGAATTATAGGATAGTTTGTTTACTTGTATAACTATAAATAAGGGGTGTCGGATTGTCGCAACACACTCACTTTAGAACTCTCATACTCGTACACTCTCATTTCTAGTTGCGATTACACTCTAACACTCACAACTCACAATCATTGTAACACCTAGATTCGATCTGTGCATTATCCTGCAACTGTATCCTGGTTATTCAAGCAATAAGAAGAACAAGGCAGCCGACAATTGTCAGCTCCCGAGGTTTTATGCCGGCGATCTAGATTGATCAAGGGCTTTAATCGTACATCTTGTCTCAACTTTTACTTTTATCGCTCAATTGTTTGATTATTGATATAGTTTGATATCCTCGAGCTATATCCCGAAACTGTTTTCACACACAATCAACTCAACATATTTTTGCAAACATCAATAGCACACTACCTCACAAACTAAGTTTGATCACTTAATTGCTTCGGTAATTTTTTACCAAAACAGGTGTGACTGTCATTGATTATTTTTAAAGTTGGGACTGTTGACAACGACAAATAGTTAGGATTATTAAACTCCAATATCCTTTTATTTTTTTGCCAGTAAACTTTGAGGCAATGTGAATCTTCATTTTTCTTCTAACCTTTTTCTTATTTCCAGTAAACTTTGAGGCAATGTGAATCTTATTTTTCTTCTAACCTTTTTCTTATATTAATACCAAGATTAAGAATCATCTCTCATAGGTAATCTCTGTTAATTAGAGCTTCTAAATCAAAATACCTTAAAACACATGTTTTTCCACTAGGGTCTTTATAATGTTTTACGAAAATCCAACAGTAGTCATTCCTCTTAGGAATGGCAATGGGCCGGGCTTGGGCCGGGTATTGGTAATCCCAGGCCCGTACCCGGTTGTAAATCTTTTTCCCATACCCGGCCCGTTACCCGTTGTGTATTTGTCGGGTAATTACCCGTCGGGTATCGGGTATACCCGCGGGTATCGGGTATACCCGTTAATTTCATAAAAATACCCGTTGGGACAAATGTGTAATTTTTACTTTGATGTTTATATAATTTCCTATTTTAATGACTATAACAAATGAAAATATGATTAATAACTTACATATCATATTTAGACCTAATATACCAAACTAAATCAAAACGATTACGTAATTAAGTAATTTTATCAGGACCACCTAATTGCATAAACATCCACGTAATAAAGGGTGATAGCTTCTATATCCAATATACATGCTCAAAAATAAGTTATTTGTTCACTAAGTACCTGCCAAATAGATATCCACATATGACTATAGAGGGTAATAAGTACACGTACTAATTTTATATATATGGAAATCTATAATATAATACTTTTGGGTAAATGGGCCGGGTATTGGGCGGGTATCACTAAATCCCTTACCCGTACCCGTACCCGATTTTTTTCTTTATTAAGCCCGTACCCGGCCCATACCCATTGGGCTTCGGGTATACCCGACCCATATGTTTCGGGTTTCGGGTATACCCGTCGGGCTTGGGCTTTTTTGCCATCCCTACTCTTAGGCATGATAACTATTGGGGGCAAAATGGGCAGGTTGGGTGGATTTGGCTCATGCGTCAAAATAGATTTGGGTTAGCATGAGTATACTAAAAAGAGTTGTAATGATGGGTCAGAGTCATGATAGGTTTGGGTTATTATGGGCTAAAAATAAAATAATTTAAAAATTATATATAAATTAATAATAATGAAAAAATTAAAAAATAAAACTTAAAAAAAAAAGAAATATATAAAATAAAAAATATATAAAAATATAATATAAAAATTAAAAGGACCTTGATATTCACACACTCAAACCTTATTTCCACAACCCCCCCCCCCTTAAAGCGCCCCGCTTTGGCCAAAGCGGGGTGTTTTGGCATGCTTTCCAGACAACCGGTGATGTGATGGTATACGATGTCAGTTGAAGCACCCCGCTTTGGCAAAGCGGGGCGTTTAGGGTGCGACCTGCAGACAAAGGGTGATGAGACTTGATGGGATTTTATATTCTGTACGGTGTCGGAGAAAGTGGAACGTTTGAACCCTAAGCGCGACGCTTCGACCCTCATTTCATGCATCGGAGAATCTATTGGCACACCCAACCCATCTATGCGCACACTTTTCCAATTCAACACGCATCGTATAGGCCTATACGATGCGTATTGAATAAAGTAATAGACTTGGCAGACTGGCAGGTGTAGGTGTTGTCTGGCGGCGGGCTTAATACGCATCATATAGGCCTATACAATGCGTATCAAGGCACTGATTTTTTTAAGTTTATTTTTTGTGTGTTGTGTCTAATGTGAACCCGAGAAACGAAAGGGATTTCGAGCAGTTGGTCGATGTCATGATAGATAAAGATCTTGACACGATCATATCCATTTTGAAGTGTTAGACTAGATAGTCCAAGATGAAATATATTAAACCATTCAAGCCCACCAGTCTACAATGTGTTATGGTGAGATTCTTCAAGTTTGCACAGTGGGAGAAAAGACCAGCACCCTTGTCAGTATTGTCATAATGCAATGAGACTGAGATTTAAGCGTCGTGTTCCGATCAACGTTTATCGACATTGTTATAGTGATGAAGAAACCATAAAACGGAACATAATCCCAGATTGTCTAGAGCTTTTACACACGAATATGTGGTTCCCAATTTGTAAAGTATTATGTCAGTGGGAAATGTTTTAAAAATCAGATGCAACTTTACGGCACACTTACTTTAATCACATCTTCCATGGAGTCAGATCCGACAATAAGGTTCTATATATTCTCTAACTTTTGAAGGTTCTTTATATGTTTCTTTCATGATGCATGTCGGTGCCGGAGAGATGTTGCCGCAATGTGGACCGTTTTTGTTTGAGAGTAGAAGAGTTGCATTGCCGGTTCCGGAGAGATACGATGTTGGTGGGTTTGAGGCGCTTTCCTAGTTGTCGCCATTTCTAAAATATTATGTCAGTGGGAAATGTTTTAAAAATCAGATGCAACTTTACGGCATGCTTACCTTAATCACATCTTCCATGGAGTCACAGATCCGACAATAGGGCCCACGGATCATATGCCCACCAAGAGCACGACACATGAAATCGAACAGTTTCTTCGTCGCTAATTTCTCCACTCACCGTGAAATCGAACAGTTTCTTAATAGATTTGGTCCGGTTTCAAAGCCGGTTGAGGATTACGAGTGTTCTAGACTTGTTCAAAGCATTCTTGTTTGTGCGATTTACAGAAATAAGGATGAATTCCACGGTAAACAATGGGCCTTAATCACATTTTCCATGGAGTCACATATCCAACAATAGGGCCCACGTATCATATGCCCACGAAGAGCATGAAACATGAAATCGAACAGTTTTTCTGTCTCTAATTTCTCCACTCACGTGAAATCGAACAGTTTCTTCACATATTCGGTCCGGTTTCACTACCGGTTGAGGATTACGAGTGTTCTAGACTCGTTCAAGGCATGCTTGTTTGTGCGATTTACAGAAATAAGGATGCATTCCACGGTAAACGATGGGCCTTAATCACATCTTCCATGGAGTCACAGATCCGAAAATAGGGCCCACGGATCTTATACATGTTCTTCAAAATTCATTGTGCTTATCAAACCAGGCTGCCACACAAGAGTATGTTATTCCAAGATCAATTCCAATTGCATAATGAGCGTTGATTAGATTGTAGATATTATAGAGAAAGCAAACCGGGTATACAAAATCGCCAATAGTTATGGTTGTGTGCATTCATATTGTTGAGACAACAACAGATAATGAATGAATTGTTGGACTTCTTGTTCCAAATGCAGCTGATGAAACCGTTTTTTTACTATGGGAACGGTGGCTATGGGAAATACAAACCGCAATCGTTTTTTTTAGTATGGGAACAGTGGCTATGGGAAATACAAACCGTTTTTTATTTGGAATTGGAGAACCATTGTGTATTTGCTTACTGATTATTGAAAAGTTTTGTTTAAATCGTACTGTTACACCCCAGTAATTTACATCCATGAACCATACTGTTATTACATCCGATAAATTTAGGGAAAATGCGGTTGAAAGATGATAACCCAACAATGGAGGATCTTATTCTACAACCTCGATAAATTCAGGGATATTCTCAAATAATGTTTCCTAGATGTTTGAAGACCAACAAATGTCCAAAGTGCTGCTTCTTTGTCCGCGTGACAGAAAGCTACCTTGCAAAATTAAAAAATTAAATTGACACCTTCAATTGAGAAATTCATAGTTTAATACGCATTGTAAAGGCCTATTCAGATCTCTATTCGGTCATCTTTCCAAACTACAACACACGAATGTGTGGTTTCAATGAATTGGTGTAACTCGGTAGTTAGATAACGATAAGTTTAAACTTTATAGTGTGTGATTTGACCAGGAAAGGATTGGAGGTGATTTCTACTTTTAAGAAGCTGTCACAGTTGTCAAATTCATTGCGTGCATTCATATTGTTGAGACAACAACATATAATGAATGAATTATTGGACTTCTTATTCCAAATGCAGCTGTAGGATCCGTACTTAAAGGTCTCTCTCTAAAAGATGCAACTTTACGGCACACTTACCTTAATCACATCTTCCATGGAGTCACAGATCCGACAATAGGGCCCATGGATCTTATGCCCACTCGTGGTACAACCGGGAATTGCAAACCACAACCGTTTTTTACTATGGGAACGATGGCTATGGGAAATACAAACCGCAATCGTTTGTGACTATGAGAATGGTGGCTATGGGAAACCCAAGTTTTCTTTTTGAGCTTGATGGATGTTAGTTATCTGCTTCTCCTTACATTACTGATTTGGAAGTGGAGAACCGTTGTCGGATCTGTGACTCAAGGGGATAATGGATATAGTAACAACTACCAAGGCGGTATTTGAGTGCTTTTCCTTCAATTTCTAGAACAACGACTAACAATACCAGTTTATTACCAGTGCGGTTACCGTGAGCCTGAGGAACTTTTAATAAGCTGTCACAGTTATCAAATTCGTTGTGTGCATTCATATTGTTGAGACAACAACAGATAATGAACGAATTGTTGGACTTCTTGTTCCAAATGCAGCTGATGAAACCGGAGTTGTTATCTCGGTTGTTCAATACTTTCGTGATAAATACAATGTTCATCTTCGTTATTCTTTACTTCCTGCAATTCAAGCAGGCACGGATGCTATTACATCCGAGACGATTCAAGTGAGTCCTCTGAAGCAAGTGTATGTCTATTCAATTGAGAGAAATCATTGCATTACATCCCCGTTGAAAAACAGAATCGATAAATTTAGGGAAAATGGGGTTGAAAGAAGATAACCCAACAGTGGAGGATCTCATTCTACAGCTTCGATAAATTCAGGGGTATTCTCAAATAATGTTTCCTAGATGTTTGAAGACCAACAAATGTCCAAAGTGCTGCTTCTTCATTCGCGTGACAGAAAGCTACCACGTGACAGAAAGCTACCTTGCAAAATTAAAAAATTAAATCGAGACCTTCAATACGCATCGTATGGGCCTATACGATGCGTATTACTTTTTTAGAGGGGACATTGTTAGCCTTTGATTGACCTAGAAGTTTGAACCAACCTTAATACGCATCGTATAGGCCTATAAGATGAAGGTGTAGCTTCATTAAACCAAGAACAAAGCCTATTTCAAAACACATGTAGACATCATGTAACAAAGAAGTAATACATCAAAGGGCACAAGACAACATCTTTTACCATACTAATGGATCATAATAAACGTTGATCGAAACACGCTGCTTAAATCGGAGGATGAGTTGATTTGATTGTGAAATAGATATGAAGGATGAGATATCGGCAGTTAGCTCGAAGAAGTTTCTCTCGATTATTGATGAAGTGGATTTCAGGATTTCATTTGCACAAACTATGGAGAACTTATTTGCGTTATCCTTCATGGTGAAAGATGGTCGGTTTTTAATATTATCATTCAACACGTGACCCAAATCGATTTAGGAGAATGTGTAATCCATAGATCGATCTCAGGTGGGCATAAGATCCGTGGGCCCTATTTTCGGATCTGTGACTCCATGGAAGATGTGATTAAGGTAAGCGTGCCGTAAAGTCAGCTAACATTCACCAGCCTTCCTTTAACATGATCCCTGCTGGTGCTAAACCTTTTTAAGCTTGTTTTCAACGGGGATGTAATGAAATGATTCCTCTCAATTGAATAGACAGACACTTGCTTCATATGACTCACTTGAATCGTCTCAGATGTAATAACAGTATGGTTAGTAGATGTAAATTGCTGCGGTGTGACTGTTCAAACAATATGAATGCACGCAATGAATTCGAGAACTGTGACAGCTTATTAAAAGTTCCTCGGGCTCACGACAATCGCACTGGTAACAAACTGGTACTGCTGGTGGCTGTTCTGGAAATTGAAGGAAAAGGACTGTGATTTTGTTTTTCAACAGGGATGTAATGCAATGATTCCTCTCAATTGAATAGACAGACACTTGCTTCATAGGACTTGTTTTGGTCAAAAATCACACAAGGATTAACCAAGCATCATACCTCACAAAATCAGATTTGGTTGCATTATCCTTGTGTGATTTTTGACCAAAACAGTTTGGCGCCCACCGTGGGGCAATTGGTGCTTCATTTCTGAGAGATTTTGTTCATTTTGGTTCATCACCTTCAACCACATGCCTTCTCAAGGAAAAACTTCTTCAAGTTCCATGTTGGCAGTTACCTCATCACAGGGCATTCCACCGTTGCATCATCTTATCACTACATTCCAGAAGAATGCTGAGAATGCTCCGAAGAAGACAACCCCCGTTTTCACAAAACCAACTGTTGTTTCTTCCTCTACACTTACTAACAGTGATCTTTATGCTTTGATTTTGCAGATGAGAGGATACATGCAACAATAGGACCAAACTAATGGCAGGATCCTTCGCGAAATTGATAAAATCAGCAGAGGATCACTCCCCTTTGATGCTGAGGTCGCTGAATTTCGACACTCTGGTCATAACTTCCCGGCGCTTTGCAGCTCCAGATGTCCAATACCAGGGTGGATCAACAGGAATGCGTTCTGGACCATCGGCAATGTCTCAGGCTCAAGGATCCTCTTTCCAGCCTTCAGGATCCTCATTTTAGCATCAGGGATTCTTCACCAGTTTAGGAGAATGCATGGGGACGCAGCCAATTCAAGGATCCTCTCAGGTTCAAGGATCCTCTCAGGTTCAAGGATCCTCTCAGATTCAAGGATCCTCTCAGGTTCAAGGATCCTCTCAGGTTAAAGGATCCTCTCAGGTTTAAGGATCCTCTCAGATTAAAGGATCCTCTCAGGTTCAAGGATCCTCCTTCCAGGTTCAAGGATCCTCATCTCAGGTTTCCGGATCCATGGATTATCCTCCAAGACCTTCATTCACAGCACATCAAGGATCCAACATCTTCTAGGATCAAGGATACTTAAGGAGTGTGCAACCCAGAAGTTCAGATGTTCATCTAGGAGACTTCATACCGATGCAGACTATTGCTTCTTCTGGTCCCTCAGTTATACCAGAATCCCGTCAATATGGATTCACATCTGGAATTCCAACCTTGAATCCATTAGGAGGTAACACTTTGAATACTTCTTATAATGCTAACCATGGCTTCGTGCAGGATACAGGAATCAACCAAGCTATGGCCAAGGAATTGCAGAAACTCAAAGATATGATATCCAGCATTCCAGGAGTGGTTAAGCCCATTCCTGAAATTCCAGATGGAAGTCACAAGGGAAAGAATGGAGATCAATCCCATTCCTGAGAGGTTAAAAGAAGCATGTCTATGCAAGGGTTTTGGATCCACACTCACAGGATCTACTCTTAAATGGCTGCTAAGTCTTCCCCCTTACTCTATTACTCCATTTGCTAATCTAGTTAATCTGTTTAGTAGTCAATTTTCATGTAGTAGAAAATTTGAACGATTAACTAGTGATCTATATAGGGTAATACAAGGTCAAAATGAATCACTTAGAGATTACATCACTAAGTTTAGTAAAGAATCCTTAGATATCCCTAACCTGGATATAGCTACGGCTGTAGAAGCCTTTAAAATGGGTTTACTTAGGGATTCAATGTTCTATGATGATCTTGTCATGACCCCTTGCAGGAACTTAGATGAGGAAAGGAACAGGGCCCTTAGGTTCATCCGTTTAGAGGATGACAAAAGGATCCACGAGAGATTATCAGGATCCTCAAAGTAAGACAAATAAGGATCTTATCTCAAGGATAACTGATCCAAGCAATACTCCAAGCATGACAACCAGAATGTGCATGCTATGGAACAAGAGGAAGTTGATGAGGATTATCCTCCTGTTTCTGAATATTGTTTTTCTGCTGATAATAATGAACTAATCCTTTCTATGCAGAGTTTAGGTGACAAGGTTAGGTGGCCACGGAAGAATGACAAACCGCCTGCCACCAAAGACGAATCGAAATGGTGTGCTTACCATGGGGATTCTGGTCATCTCACAGATGAGTGCATAGCATTAAGGAAGGAGATAGGTTATCTTTTGAGCAAAGGATACTTGAAGGAATTTCTTGGAAGGAAAAAGTCAAGGATCAACGATCCTGAGAAAGTTCCTGAAAAAGCTCCTCCTCCACCAGCTGATGCCCAAATCATCCATTTCATCTCCGGAGGTTCTCAGCAGCTAAGAGACATGTAAAGGAAACAAAGATGGAGAATAGGGACAGACCTGTTCGAACTTCCATCCTTACCCAGGAAAAAGTCATATACTTTGATGGGGATGACCATGTCGACATACATGATCCTCATCATGACGGTTTGGTTATTACATTATTTATATCTAACCATTTTGTTCGCAGGATTCTCATTGATGGGAAAAGCTCAGTGAACATAATCCAGTTGGATGTCCTCAATAGAATGGACATCCTTGAATCCGATATTGTCCAAAGATCATCTGTCCTTGTGGGATCAGTGGAGAGACAAAGATTACATTGGGGGACATCAAACTTCCTATCTATATAGAGGGAGTGAATTATGTTAAAATAAAAAATTCTATGTTATTGATTGCTTATCTTGCTGTAATGTTATCTTTGGCAGGCCATGAATACACGATATGAAGGCAGTCCCCCTCAACATATCATCAATGTGTCAAGCTCCCAACTCTATGAGATATGGTGAAGATAGAAAGTGATCAGCAGGAGGCAAAGAACTGTTACACTTCTTCAATGAAGCCAGCCTCCAAGGAGCAAGACGTCATGGAGGCAAGAGAGCAAGACGTCAAGGATATTCTGTTGAACCCAGAGGATCCTGAATCCAAAATTTTATAGGATCCGGGATCCTAGACAGTATTGAGCAGGATATAGTATCCTTCTTGGAAAGAAGAAAATCTACCTTTGCTTGGAAACATGAAGATATGACAGGTATATCTAAGAATGTTATTACTCACAAACTTGGTATTGACAGGTCTTTCAAGCCAATACACCAAAAAAGGAGAAAGTTTGCACTTGAATGGAATGCCATTGTCCAAGAAGAGGTAGATAAATTGCTCAAGGAAAGTTTGAGTGGACTGATAAGCATGAAGCTGCACTCAAGGTTCTTAAGGATTATCTATCCTCAGCACCAGCCCTGATGAAACCAGAAAATGGAGAATCGTTATCCTTATACTTAGCTATTTCAGCTAAAGCAGTAAGTGTGATCCTAGTTAAGGATCATGAAGGCTCTCAACATCCGGTATACTATGTAAGTAAAATTCTACTTGATGCTGAGGCCAGGTATTCTCATTTAGAGAAATTAATTCTTGATTAAATTATGGCTTCTGCTAAACATAGACATTATTTAGAAACTCACACTATTATTGTGAAAGCTAACTTTCCTATTAAGAATGTTCCCAGGAAAACTGAAATGGCAGGTAGAATGGCAAAGTGGATAGTCAAGCATTGAGTATGAACCCAGGACTGCCATCAAGTCCCAAGCCTTAGCTGACTTTGTGGCTGATTTCAGTAGTGATCTACAAAGGAAAGCTGAATTAGAAGTTCAACAACTTGAGAAGACCAAGGATCCTTGGACACTCTTCACGAATGGAGCTTCAAATGTTAAAGGAACTTGACAAGGCACACTACTAAAATCGCCACAGGGGGACATTATACCCCAATCCATTGCATGTGAATTCCAAACCACTAATCATGAGGCAGAGTATGAGGCCTTGATAGCAGGTTTGCAATTAGCTAACAATATGAGGATCAGGTATCTTCAAGTATATGTAGATTTTCCATTAATTACTAATCATTATAGCGGTTCTTACACTGTCAAAGGCGAAAAGCTAATCAAGTACTTAGAAATAGTCAGGAAACTGGCAGATTCTTTTGGTTTTTTCAGTCTATCACAGGTACCCAGGGAAGAAAATGCAGAAGATGATGTTCTAGCTAATCTTGGATCATCACTGAAGATTCCAGAGGATGTGAAAATACTCATCATCCATGTTTTAACTCCTGCAATTGAGGATCACGTATCCATGAAGATAGTGGAAGATTCTGCAATTGTACCCAATGATGGTGCACAGTCAAGTTCAGGATCCTGGATCCTTCCGATCCTGAGATATATACAACATGGAGAGATTCCTACAGGAGGAAATCCTAGAGCTTTCAAAGTCAAGTTATCTCAATTTACAATATTAAATAACATGTTATATAAACGATCTCTTGCAGGTCCATATCTAAGGTGCATCGAGGATCCAAAAATTCAAGAAGTTCTAAAGGACTTTCATGAAGGAGATTGTGGAAACCACACTGGGGGCATAGCACTATTCTTAAGGATCCTCAGAACAGGATGCTATTGGCCTATGAGGAAGAAGTATGCTGTGGAATACACAAAGATATGTAATGCTTGTCAAAGACATAACATTATCCTTCATCAACCAGCGGAGCTCCTTCATCCTATTATTACCAGATTTGATGACCAGTTATCAACAAAGAATGGCTGGAGCATACAACAAGAATGTCAGGTTCAGAAGATTTCAAGGTCCCTACTTAATTGAAGCTGAAGCAGGAAAGGGGGCATATCATTTGTTAACAATAGATGGTGACCTCTTACCAAGAGCTTGGAATGCTGTTCACCTAAAGAAATACTTTAAGTAAGAAGGATCAGGGATCCTCAGCGATACCAGTATTCTGATTAAGGATCTGGGGTCCTCAAAGGATATATGATTCTACATTTGGTAACACATTACTTTCATTCATTTTATACTTATTACTTATCATAAGGCAAAGATGTTAAACATTTAACATCTATTTTCACAAAGTTTAAGCTTTTGCAGAGTTGTTATCATTTTACAGAAGATCAAAGTGGTTGGCCAACTTTCCAAAGTTTATGGGCTTGTCCCCAGTTTGTTGGGCTTGTCCCCAGTTATTTGGGCTTGTCCCTAGTTTATTTGGGCTAGTCCCCAGTTTTTGGGCATGTCCCCAGTTTCGCCAGTAGCGCACGATGATCCTGGTGCAGTTCAAGGCAATGCGACCAGTACCCGCTTTAGGGGCTGACAATTTCATTGTACTGGCTGTATTCAGGATCCTACGTATAATGGTAGACGTACCATACATCTGTTCCTAAGGTTTCTAACGTTTTCACGTTAGCTAAGGTTTCAGCATTTTCATGTCGCTCAAGTTTGGATAGTCGCCAGTGAGGGCCATACTCCAGTTTACACCAGTTTATTTGGGCTTGTCCCCATTTGTTGGGCTTGTCCCCAGTTTGTTGGGCTTGTCCCCAGTTTATTTGGGCTTGTCCCCAGTTTCTTGGGCTTGTCCCCAGTTTATTTGGGCTTGTCCCCAGTTATTATGGGTTCATTCCCAATTATTTGGCTTGGTCCCAAGTTTATTTTTCTTACAGGATCTTGGAGCTCTAGAGTTATACAAGTTCCGACAATAAGGATCCTGGATCCTCGAAACTTTACTTTTCACAGTTTGTATTAATTTACAAGGACATAGAATCCTAACTTGGATTCTCTGGTATGCTATATTCTAACTTTTTCTAAGCCGCAAGTTGTCTCTTATCCTTTTTGGTTAAGGATCATTGATCCACATTTGTATGAACACTTCAAGTTTTCTGTTAAAAGTTTAACATTATCATCAGATTTCCAATGACTTTCCAGTTGTTTGGCGATGATATCTTTGAAAATAGAAAGCGTACATGAAAAATAAAGAGGAAAGAAACAACAACAGTTGTAGCTAAAAATGTTTAATGTTATTACCCATTCATTATGTATCAAATCATCTGGCCTGGATTTCACCAGCAAAACCGTGGACCATCCACCCAGGCCAGATAAGGCTATCTAACAGTTAAAGTGACTATGCAGAAATTAAAGTGCAGGAAGGTTAATAGCGAACTGTGTAGAAGGATTCATTCTCCACAAACAGAAGGATCTTCTTGTCTGTAAAGGCATTTGAGGAGTTATCTCTAACTCTATATTTTGCAATGATGATTATAGCAGGTCTTATCGGTGACGAAAGACAGTATAACGACTAGTTACCAGCAGTAACGTCTAGTCCGCTTCTAACGGAAATATGACAGCTGTGAATCCTTATCACAACTGCCATATTGGGGGCAATTGTTAGGGCATGAATTTTATGCTAAGGATTATCTATTCTGAGACTGGGCATGGATCACGGATCCTTAATGGATGATGCAGAGAGTCTGAGGATCCAGAGTCTGAGGATCCAGGATCCTTAACAGAACTTATGTTTTCTAACAATTGTCACGTTTTTAATGTTTAAATGCAGGTAATGGACGTAGTGGACTCATTCTTAGCTGGAATTTCGGGGAATATTCGTTCATATGGCACATGCTTGATGAAATATAACCGTTTTTGGAGAACATGGGCCATTTCCACCTTTTTAGGAAAGTTTGTTAATTGATATTTCTTATCTTTTTAAGGGGAAACAAGCTCATTTGAGGCATAAGTCGTACACACCACAGAAAAAACACATAACACTCGAATTCTCTGCAAACACTTAGCAAAAACACACACTTACACTAGCAATTCATTGTATTGAGCCTGTTTTCTTCCGAAGTTGTACAAGGATCATTATTGTTTTTTGCAATATAGTTGGTGATCGGTAGCTTCCATCACCCGAGGTTTTTTATGCCGGAGATCTTCTAAAGATCAAGGGCTTTTTCCTCGTATAAATCTCGGTGTTCATCATTGATTTCATATACTTGTCGTTCATACAATTAACCAAGCATCATATCTCACAAAATCAGATTTGGTTGCATTATCCTTGTGTGATTTTTGACCAAAACAGGACTCACTTGAATTGTCTCGGATGTAATAACAGTACGGTTAGTGGATGTAAATTGATGGGGTGTGACTGTTCAAACAATATGAATGCGCTCAACGAATTTGACAACTTTGACAGCTAATTAAAAGTTTCTCAGGCTCACGGCAACCCCGTGAACGAATCCGATATGTCTTAAGTTTAAACATACACGCATCCCCGACTTTAAAGTCATTTTTAATCACGAGTTTACGCCAACCCCGTAAACGAATCCGATATGTCTTGATATAGAGTGTTGCTTGTAACAACCCGTATTTCGGTTGTTCCTACTTTTGTTGTATCTTCTTTGTAAACGTTTGTACTTTTGAGATTCGATTAACGCTATGGGTTAAAATATATTTTCAACACATTTTAAACGTATATTACAACGCTTATTCAATCGCAGTATCATGTTTAAACGCTATTTATAACACTTGTTACTCAAACGCTTATCGCAACGCAAACTCGAAACGCGGATTATTTAGTATGTGTGTTAACTGTGTGATTATTTGTTTAGAATATTATGTGGATATCAACACAACGCTTACACGCTCAAACGCTCACTCGCAACTCGATTAAAAGCAACGCAACACTTAACAAACGAACCAAAGTTGGAAAACCAACTCACGCGAACTCGGCCGTCCGAATGGCCATTCGCCCGGATGAGGCCCATCCGCCCGGATGGAACCCATCCGTCCAGATGGAGCCATCCAGTGGCCGGAATCAAGCTTTTCCGTTGAAAATGCAGTCGCTGCCGTCGTGCCCGTTGACTGTTTTCGTGCGTCGGTCGCTACGCGACCAGAAGAGAGAGAGTGGAAGAAAGAATTGGAAGGGGTGGTTTGGTTGGGTTATTTTATTTAACTTAAAATTTAATTGGGTTGAATTAATTGAGCTTGGATTACAGTGGAATGTTTAACGGGCTAATGGCTAAATCAATCCATAATTTTCAATTTTAATTTTCAAACTCTAGTAAAGTCTAGAACAACAAAAAAAATCAAAACAACAAAATCATGCTACTAAAGTCTAGAACAGCAAAAAAAAATCATCAAAACAAATAAAATTTCAAACCCTTTAACATCTCTGTAACTCTATCTCTCCTAAAAACCACATAAAACAACAAAAAATAAAATAAAAATGAAGGTACCTCGTTACATTTTGTATTCCAGGTGGTGGGGTGGCCGGAATCAAGCTTTTCCGTTGAAAATGCAGCCGCTGCCATCGTGCCCGTTGACTGTTTTCGTGTGTCGGTCGCTACGCGATCAGAAGAGGGAGAGTGGAAGAAAGAACTGGAAGGGGTGGTTAGGTTGGGTTGGGTTATTTTATTTAACTTAAAATTTAATTGGGTTGAATTAATTGAGCTTGGATTACAGTGGAATGTTTAATGGGCTAATGGCTAAATTGTTAAGTGAAAGTTATTGGGTAAAATTGTTAAGTAAAGTGGTTAAAGAATAATTATATACACTAGGTTATATTTTAATAAAATCAATGTTTATATATTTTTTAAATTCATAATATTTTTTTAAAGGGGCCGGTTTTTTTTTTTTTTGAAAGGTAAACTTCATTCACAGAAAAACGACGACCCAAAACGGGCCGCCTACACAAAAAACAACTACATATTTACAAACGAAATCCAATCCCTCCACTCTACACCTTTAAATCTAGATCTATTCGAAAACCAGAAAAAACTTAAGGCCTTAACTTCGCTAATAATGCTATTGATGCTAACCGATCCATTTGAGAATTTGACATTGTTCCTAGTCCGCCAAATAATCCAGCAAGTAATCATCATTATACCGTGAACTGCCACCTTTTTTTTCTCCGAAAATCCGCTGTCGATGTGATGCGAGAAGAGATCACGAATCGAAAATGCGAAAATACTAGGGATATTACACCAGTTGCTGATGTCGTGCCAAACGTTCGAAGCAGTCATACAACCAATAAATAAATGGTCGGCTGTTTCGTCTGTAGAGTGACAAAAAGGACAGACACATTCAGTAATACCTACATTCCTTCTCCTTAAAGCGACCGCAGTGGCCACTTATCCATCTCCAATCTCCAAGCATGTATGTTAATTTTTGCAAGAACCCATGAGCACCAATCCAGAACAAAGTTATCCGCCTGCGTTTGATTTCCGTACAGCAGGTCCTTTACCGACTTGACTGAGAAAACACCATCCGCTGCTGCAGACCATTTCCACCGATCCTTTACCGCTGAAAGATGAACATTGTCGAGCAAGCCTTTTAACTGTTCCAGCCTGGAAACTAAAGCCGAGTCCACCAAAACATTAATCCAACACCATGTATATCGATCCCCATTGCTAGTCATATTGATCCTGTTGGCAACCTTAAGGGTCTGTTTGGTATGGGGTAATGGAATAGACGAAGGAATGGAATGGACGAAGTAATGGAATAGACGAGGGAATGCAATGGATCATTACCATTCCATGTCTTGTTTGGTTACCATGTTTGAATGGAATGAATTATTATTGTGTATTGTTTGGTGGCAAGAAAAACGAAGGAATAAAATTAGCGATGAGTGGTGGTGGTGGTGGTGGTCGGTGGTAGTGATTGTGGGTGGTTATAGGTGGCGGTGGAGGCGATGGGTGGTGGTGGTGGCGGCGAGTGGCGATGCGGCGACGACGACGGGCGGCGGTGGCGGCGACAGCGGCCGTTGGTGGTGGGTGGCTGAGGTGGCGGTGGGTGGCGGCGGAGGTGGCGGTGGTTGGTGGTGGTGGTGGCATCGACGATGGTGGTGGGTGACGGCGACGAGTGGCGTTGGCGGTTGGTTGCGACGATGGGTGGTAACGGTGGCGGGTGGGTGGCGGCGGCGGCGAAGGTGGTTGTCGGGGTGGCGGGTTGCGGGTGGCGGCGATGGCGTCGGTGATGGGTGGTGGTGGGTTGTGGCGAAGGTGGTGAGTTGTGGTGTTGTTGATGAATGTTGAAAGAGGAGATGGAATGAAAAAAAAACATGGGGGATGGATGGAATGATTTTGAGGGAATGGAATGGCTTTTGGAATGGGTGATTCCATTCCATTGACCAACCAAACAGCATTTTCTTCATTCCATCGTAATCATCCATTCCATTACGCCCCTCATTCCTGCATACCAAACGCTACCTAACTCTTTTCTCAGCTTCTATACTATAAAGGTCAGGAAATACCAACTTAAGAGGTTCATCTAAGAGCCAAACGTCATGCCAGAACGCCACTTCCTCTCCGTTACCGATTGAACCTCTCAAGAAATGCCCAAGTGAACGACCTACCACCTAATAATGAGAAATGCTAAGAATTAAAATTAAAGCAATAATGAAAAAAGAACTAGATTGGATTTTTGGCGTGAAACATGCGATATGTTCCATCAAATTAGCGTGAAGATTATTGTGCATTTCACGTTCATCCTTTTACACGTTGTTCTTCATTAACTTATTCTAATCCTATAGTCGTTTGACTCTCGCTTTCGAAGTAATCAAAAATCGCTTGACCTTCATCCTATAACATTGTATGTTGCACACGTACATGACACACCTTATATTTCCAAGTTTCCATGGTCGTGCTGGATTTTTTTTAACATATGCCAACATTGTTAGAGGACATCCAACACTCGTTTAATGTCTTTTCTAGAAGCTTCTTGTGCGAAATTTAACCCTAATACCTTTTTTTAAAAGGTGCGGCTACCCACCCACCTAAGTGGGTAGGTCCACCACTGCTTTACACAAATGTGAACGAGTCAATTTGGGTTATATTTGATCAGAAATAAAACCTGAATTTCTAGCATCGCCAAGTAATTTAGCATATCTATAACACAACCTGAAAAACATATGGATAAAGTCAACGCACTCAAACCAACTGAAGTTCAGTCAAACCCATTAAGACTAGAGGGTATGGTGAGGCATATCCCCATGAGGATGGGCCGCCACGTAGGCGCCACATCACCGGCTCGTGGGGGATGGGCCTCCTTCACTTTTGAGGGGGGTGGAGGATGAGGCTACCCCACCTTAATATTTTATAATTTTCTAAGTTTTTTTTATTAACTTAATAAAAACTTTATAAAAATTAAAAAATACAACATAAAACAACATAAATAAATTAATTTCATAACATAAAAAAAAATTACATTTCCTAAAAAAAAACATTTCCGAAAAAAAAATTACATTTCCTAAAAATAAAAAATTACACTACTTGTCTTCGTCTTCGTCTCCGTCCCCGACGTTTACGTTGTTCCATATATGTTCTACCAAATCCTGTTGAAGCTTTGCATGGGTGAAGTCGTTGGTTAGCGCGAGGGAGTTTAAATCCTGTTGCGTCGGATCTACCGGGACAGTATTCCCGTAAGATGCATTCTCATCATACTCACAATTGGCGGTCTCTGTTAATCCGTATTCGTCTGGTAATAACGTTTTCAGACGAGCCATCTTCCTCTTCCTCCTCCAAAAGAATCTGCGCCGCCTTTACCACAGCGTTTGCGAAAAACATCTCCTCTTCGTCAGAAGAAGACGAGGACCACCAAGAATTAGATGCCATTGGTGTAAAAATGGGAGTGGTTTTTTATAAAAATGGATGAGAATGAGAGAAGAATGGGTGAAATATTGAGGTAATTGTATAAAATATGGAGGAAGAATGGGTATATATTTAAAATGGAAAAGTTTTTTTTTTTTTTTTTTTTTAAATTATAGCCGTTGTAACGGCTATATTGTTTGAAAAGTGGGCCGGCGAGTTCGTATGTGGACTGCTGGGGACGACGGAAAAGGATGGGGGGGCGGTGTGGGGGACCGGCGCCGGGGCTCGCCGGGCCTTAGCCGGCCCCAATACCGTCTAGTCTAAGCACCATACTTTATTACACATTACCTTAAATGTCTGCACATACAAACAAGCTAACATTTGATTCTTAATTAGTTGTTCAAAAATATAGACAAAGGACATGATTGAAGAATTGTGAAGAAAAAAAATACAAAAACTAAATTTAAAATAGGACAGATGATTCATTTGATCACATAGTCTATACTGTAAATTTTCACACTTATGGGGTTGATTACACTAGAAACAATACAAAACAATCTCAATTATAAATCATAATCACTAAATTCGAACTCAATTCACACACTTATCTAGATTAACACTCCTACTTAAAACACACAAAACACAAAAATAATTAAAACAAATCAAACACATCAGTCAAGCGGCACCAAAAGCAGTAGGAATTAAGTGAAGACCATAGTTGTTAAAAGCCATAATCTCTTGCGTTCTAGACCAATTTTCTAGGCGAGACAATTGCGCTTTAATTCAAGGCAACTATGCTTTCAAGAACTCATAAATTCATATTTTAAGCTCAAAACCCACTTGATTTTTTCCAACTTATAAATTTACTCATCCTAAACCCCTTAAAAATTATAATAAAGCATGAATAACTCATAAATTTATATTTTAAGCCCAAAACAACCCAAAGTTAACTAAATGGGTCAAGATTGCCGTCAGGTCTAAGACACTCATTGATATAAGCATAGATTTAAGTATTTCCTATCTGATACGGTCAAGGGCGACTTTTCCATAAGGCTACTCAAGCAAGGGTTTGAGGCACTAAAATTTAAAAGGTTGTTAATGCTAAAATATGTGATGAATGCATGCATCATATTTATGTTTGCATTTGCATTGATCATTCATCCCTACCATCATTTGAGTTGGTGGTGGCAATCCTTAAGGCACACGGGGTGGTCCGTTATACCACCCCGATCACGCGTTATTTTATAACGCTACACCGCCGCCGCCCCTTGTTTAACGTGTTATTTTTTAAACGCGTGGAATGTTTAACGCGTTGAGTTTTGAAAGAATTTGAACGTTGGCCATATATTACCGTTATACAACGGTTAAGTTTATATAAAAAAAAAAACCTTTAAACCTATATATATATCCATATATAAACCATTTTTTACACACAAAACATAAACCCATTTCTCACAATTTTTATATCTTTCTCAAATGGAATTCCCTACAGACTCGACGTTTCCGATGTCTAGCGATAGTGATACCGAGTCGTCTTCCGACAACGAGACGCTACAATATTTTGTGTCGGTGTATAACGAGCTTGATGCCGAGTCGTCCCGCCCAAAGAAGAAGATGGTCGACCGTGATCGTATACGTGCCAACAAAGTTTTGATGAACGATTATTTTGTGGAAAATCCGCTCTACAATGCCGAAACGTTTAGAGATCGGTTTCGTTTACCCAAAGAATTATTTTTAAAGATTGTTGGAGACATCGAAGCAAGCGAGGAATGGTTTCAAGAAGGTTACGATGCGAGGGGCAAAGCAAGTTTCACGCCGATACAAAAATGCACGTCCGCCATTCGCCAACTAGCGACTGGTAACCCTCCCGATCAATATGATGAATACCTAGCTATGTCGGAAAGAACTTCACGTGAATGTTTGCAATTTTTTGCAACGCGGTCATTAAGTTGTATGCTAACGAGTTTTTACGTAAACCGACGAGCCACGACATCTCACGTATTTACGCCGCACACGAGGCTAGATGGCATTCTCCCGGGATGCTCAGTAGCATCGATTGTACACATATCGAGTGGAAAAATTGTCCAAGAGAGTTGCGAGGGGCGTATGTTAGGGGAGACATCAAAAGACCAACCATCATACTAGAAGCGGTGGCGTCGAATGATTTATGGATTTGGCATTCGTATTTCGGTGTTCCAGGTTCAAACAACGACATCAATGTGTTGCACACGTCGCCGTTGTTCCAAAGCGTAACGGATGGTACCGCACCTTCCGCTCCTTTCTATGTTAACGGTCGACATTACAGACGAGGCTTTTATCTTGTGGATGGTATCTACCCGTCTTGGTCTGTTTTTGTGAAAGCTCCCTCATTTCCTGTCGAGGCTAAAGAAAAGGCTTTCAAAAAATTGCAAGAATCGGCAAGAAAAGATGTTGAGAGGGCATTTGGTGTTTTAAAGGGTAGATGGGGTATACTACACCGACCGGTTCGTGCGACGAGCAAGAAATCAATACATAGCATAGTGTATGCATGTATCATATTGCACAATATGCTGATCAAAGAAGACGGACGTGCAATATCCTCAGATTGGGTGCCGGATCCTCCTACACAAGTTCAAGTTCCACAAGATATCCATCTACAATTGCGTAACGAATAAACTCACTTTCGGTTAAGATTCGAATTAATCGAACTAGTAGGTTCTCTAGGTTTGGTGTTTGATGATTCGGACGAGGGGTAGGTTTTTTTTTTTTTTTAAATTGTATGTTTCTAGTATGTTAAATTGAAGTAGTATGTTTTAAATTTAGTGAAATTTTTAATTTTAGTGTTTTATTGTTAATTTATAATTTTGTTTTTAAATATAATTTAAAATTTCTAATTTTAAAATGAAAATTAAAAAAATTTGGGAGTGATAGAATTCCATCACTAGTGATACCACCCCGCCTACATTTCTATCACTAGTGATAGAAATTTGGTTGATGACATGGCATGATGTGATTGGACAATAAGAGTGATAGTTTCTATCACTAGTGATAGAAATTTGGTTGATGACATGACATGGCATGATGTTATAGCACTATCAAATTACACATATTATTAACCTAGAAAAGGGTGCATATGTTATTATTTAATTTTTAAAAACTTTACTAGCAATTTTTTATGAGTCCTGTGTGTATATAATGGAAAGCATGATAAATGTGTACCTATTACAACATTCAGTCTAACAGAGAGTCTAGTTACCGATGCAGACATCGATGTAGACATGATTGTCAGCTTGATCTTGGTTCCCGTTTAAGGTGTACATTGGTGATGGTAATTATTTGAGATTATGAACTCGTGATTTGTGGAGAGAGAGAGATAGGAGATTTTTGTGTTGATGTTATTGAGTGTGTAACCCTTTAATCTCTCTAATTATCTCCTAAATACACCCAAGGGTAAACCCTTTATTAGTTAGTTAGAAAGGGTAATATGCTCCATCAACAATTACCAACTAATATTATAATAAGGTATAATTTAATATCTTGATCCAATATTATATACATGATTGTAGTGCCCAAATAATTATATTTAATCTAACATTCTCTCACTTGGCCGAGTAATCATTTATTATGAGTATTAGATAAGTCTGATCAGAAATTAATGCTCATTTTAGCTTTAAACCAAAAACCGTAGTAGAGAAATACAACCGTTGAATCATCATTCAACTCAGGATCCCTATTAATCATATGACAACCTCAATGTAAAACCTAACAATAATGATCAAAATTTATAAGTAAGTCCTTTAAGCGTTTGATTTGTATTTATATTTGTCTATATGTCATTACGTTAGCAAAAAAAATCTTAGAGACATACAAAATCAAAAACAGATGAAATTTCATTAATTAAACGTAACTAGGTCCAATATGCAATTAAATGAGGTCTTTAGTAAATCCCATATTCGAAACGTGTTCTTTGAAAACTTTAGGTGGGAGACCTTTAGTATGAAATCAAATTAAATACAAAATGTTGAAACCCTATAATTCTTACAAAAATCTACACCAGGGTGAAACTCGAGAGATTAGTCGCTCATGGATGATGGGATGCGATCACCGGATGAGGAGCATATGAACTTGGACATAATCTTGAATCTCGGAGATGATGATGGATGATGGTTAGCATTTTGGGTTCAATGGTGATAGTGGATTGGATGGAGAGATGATGATGATGGTGATGGTAGATTAGAGTTAGGATTGTAGTGGTTGATGATGGTGGATAATTGGAGATGAAGGAAAAGGTGTATCTTGGCTCCAAGAACAAGGGAATGGTTCAAAAGTTCGTAACCCCCAAGTGTTATATCCAAAATTGGTCAAAAACCCGGTCAACCACTCCCATTTGCGAATCTCAGCGTCAAACAAAAGGGTTAGGCGTCGCCGACGACCAAGCCCGGCATCAGCGACACGACGTGTAAACTTCATTTGCTGGCGACGCTCTATTGTACTGTTTATAGGGATTTCCAGCCGACGCGATGTGCAATGCCGCTTTCCTGTTTTGTTCATTCCTTGCACCCGGTTGATCCCGATCCCTTCCCGATGCTCCGTAAAACTCCCTAATAGCTCCTTAAACTCCGTTAGAAGTGTAAAACACATTTCTAATCAAGGTAGGCCATTCGAAATGAAAGTTCATGTCAAAACACAAACTTAGTACGATAAATCAACGAGTTTTCAACCATGTATCACATACTCAAACTTATCTTTTGCTTGCCCTCAAGCAAATATGTTTTTTATTTACACATGGGTCGAACAAATAGACACACTTCCCATTCTCAACGATTCAAGTTAACGTCTCTTGTCATACTTGGCTCACAATTTTCACATTTCAAGAGTACATCAATAGGTAAATGAATTCTTTTAACACATGAAATGGTTACCCAATATTAACCCACCCTTAAAACTAGCACACCATGCACATCCCTCACAATGTTCTCTCCACTCGGATATGTAGAACTAGCAATAATGCACTAGCATTTTATAATGAACACTCATACCAATTAGAACACATATACGCATAGGCTTGCAACTCAATCATTCTCCACCAATTAACACAAGAACGAGGCACAAGTCAAAAGGTCGTATTCGGGTTGTAATGTGGCTAGGCTAAGGGCATGGAATGAGATATTTAAAGGTGGCGATGGTGATGAAAATTCAATTTTTATTAACAAACTAAACTAAGAAAATCAAACTACATGGCATAAATTTCGCCTTTTATTCAAAACGGACGACTAACTCCGTTTGGACTTTTTCATAGCCATTTTCTACTATTTTTCATTACATTTTCGGATTTTTTTTTTTACAAACAAACCATCCTAAAATCAAATTTTCATTACTCGGGTTAAAAACAAAAAGATTGAACGGGTCAAAGGCTAAATGGGTTGATCAAACGAAAGGTTTAGGCTCAAAGTTAGCGACTAAGAGAGTAATTTCGGGTAAGGTATAATGTAAAATGGTGTAAAAATAAAAAGGCCGTCCTAGTGCCTTAATTATTCTTGTGCTTGTAACTGGTCTATGGTCTTAAACTTATCAAAAGTTGCAATTTCTACGATATGTATCTGTATCTAATGGCAATAGATTCAAACAGGAATAATTTCTTTTATGGTGTCCTTTAACTATACCATGGTTAATATATATTTGTGAGGCATATGCATTGACATTGTCGAATGTTGGTTGAATTGTTGAACTTGTTTTATTATTAAATCTATCAGTGCACGACTGCAACCAAGTTTTTTCGTAGTATTGATCGTGGAACTACATTTTGATTTTGTTTTTGTCTTTAGCTGCAACTTGGATGGTTGACACACGGTCCCACCGTGATATAGAGCAGTTTGTAGTATATTTGCGGATGTGGCGGAGCTTAAACGAAAAATTAAGGGTGCTCTAAAATTCAAATTAAGGGGACATGACTCTCAAATTTAATATTTTACACTAAAAAGGACATTTAAAAAATTTCTATAACATTAACACTATGAAACGAAAAAAACAGAGGGACCTTCCTTGTACATTAAAGTCGTATTTGCAAAAAAAAAAAAAAAAAAAAAAAAAAATTGTGTAGTATTGATTTTTTTCAACTTGAAAAACAGTTTTTAATTTCAGCATGGATTATAACATAACTAGTGATAAAATTGTTGCAGTATAATAAGATCATAACTCATAAGACATTAAGACCCACCCGCATCACCTACCCGTTCTACGGTCCCTCTTCTTCGGTTTCATGTAACAGTTAAAACAAGAGGAAACAAACTGAAAATTAGTGCCAATGATATACCTTTACCAACGCCACAGAAATTGTGGGCTCAATCTCCCTTCAATTCGCGAATTAAGACTGAAGGGAGTGGGGCGACCTTTAGAGGGGGCGTCTTGCGACACGTGGCGCCACGTCAGATCAGAGGATTTTGAGGAAAAAAGGGGGCGTGGTGTTTGGGGCAACTCAAGATGCCAAAGAAAGATGTGATTGGTTGTTTGAAAAGTTAAGGGTTTTTGATTGGTTGTTTGAAAAGTTGGTTTTGAAAAGTTGTTTGAAAAGTTGGTTTGGGGCGTTCTCTGGAAGACGGGCAGGCCAAAATTTTGAAGGAGGTTGCCATAGGGGGTGGTGTAGCAGGCGACTTGGGGGGCGACTTGGGGTGGGAGTCGCCCCACTCCCCATAGTCTAATAAACCCTAACATCTCAGATTCTACAAAATCAACTTCCTAGACTAAAATTAAACAAACATATAAAATTCAAACAAAAATCAATAGAACAATCAAACTATAACGTAGCAGGTGTTCCGATAATTGTGACGGATTATAACGGATGAAAATAAATCGAGTATAGAAACTATATCTAAAAAACTATAAGCTTTCATGATAAAATAATATCAAAATAGCAATTATCGTAAATTATTGGAGAATATAGAAGCCACTCAAGGTGGTCTAAACTGGAGATCACAACAGGCCTAAGCCTGCACCACCATCACAAGTAACGTTCAGAACAGGAACTCGTCGAGAACTTTTCATTTGAAAATTGATTTTTCTCAGCCAATAGATTTTTGACATAATTAATACTTCACTTACTAAAATAATATAAAATTAGCAATTATCGTATATTATTGGAGAATATAGAAGCCACGCAAGGTGGTCTAAACTGGAGATCACATTAGGCCTAAGGCCTGCACCACCATCACAAGTAACGCTCAGAACAAGGAGCTCGTCGAGAACTTTTCATTTGAAAAATGATTTTTTCAGCCTATTTCAATAGATTTTTGACATAATTAATACTTCACTTACTAAACTTCATTTCAGTGTATTTGCACAAAGAGCAAAACAACTAAGATTAATCCTTCTGTATATAAAAATATCTAAAGCCAAAAAAATGCTTAAAAACTCAAACTTTCCTGTGAGCTTTGTTTTGTCATTGTCTTAACTCATTCTTTTCAAGTTCTGCCAACAAAAAAATAAATTTATTTGTTTAAGTACAAACTTACCAAAATGTAGTTTAGAAAACCAACATTAAATCTTACCAGGTTATGAACCAAATAAAAGATAAACAACAAAAGAGAAATTAACCATACCATCTCAAACCTGGGCATGTTGTTCCGTAGCTTGCAATTTGCAAAGATAACTTTAACTCATTGTTTTGACTCTTAAGCCCAACCCTTTGTATGGCAAGAAAATCAATGAAATATAAAACAAAACCAAAATGAAACCTTTGCAGTAGTAAAATATTTAGATAACAAAGCCCACCTACAATAAGGTAAGTTGTGCAGACAATGTAGTTGCTTTAGTCTGTAAAGTTTGACCTTCTGTTCTAGATCTGCAATACAAAAGCAAGCTGGGGCAGTAGTTGTGTGTAATGATTCTACAAAGACAAGGCTCATTTCAACTGGTGGCCTCATTTAATCGAGAAAAAAACAATAAATAGAATGCAGTTAGAACATTCATCCAAATATAACTACTAAGCAAATTACTCATTACCTTTATATATAACAGTTGTTTTAACCATCAATACAATTTAGTTTAAAACAATGGTCCAAGTGTAAATCATCTTAAACCTAAGTAATTTAACTAAAAAATCGGGGCAACAGGTCATAATTAGACCATCAGCAATCATCCAACCACACGAATTTAAATTCTGATATTTTGTACTTACAAAATCTGATCGAAGCCCTTTGGGTTACTGGAATCATACCTGAGGTGAAGTTGTCCATGATCTGAACAAAGATTGCATCTGTTTCCCTTGCCAGAGCTAGGTTCTACTTCTGTGTTGCTTGAACACCACTGACTGTGTCGGATTTTGGGTCACTGAAACCCTGTAATCTCCCGCAGTCACCATCTGCTACAACCAGTAGCATTGTTGCCACTACACTAAGTCCTGAAACCCTGGAAGGGGTGGTTGTTGCCGAACGACTACCACCAGGAGCGACATACCACCACCATCTCTACAGTGGCAGTGTACTGAGCTTGATGTGTGAAATCTTTAAGTGTTAGCCCGTACTTCTATTAAGGTATCCTCCCATGAATGGTCCATGACGGCTAGATCAGAGATAACATCATGGGTCACAGGTACCTGAGCTGCATTGTACTGAGCTCAAAAGTTATTATACCCCATGGATCTCATTGCATATCCCTGAATCTCAATTGTAGATTCTTTTTCAATGCAGTTTGGCTTTGCTCTCTTACGTTTCACCTGTTAAATCTAACAAGAACATTTGTAAAATTTTAAATTACTCAAATATAAGACAGAATAGAACATTTACAAACTCAAAGACCTATATTTAAATTACTCAAACATAAGACAGAATAGAACATTTACAAACCCAAAGACCTGTATCATGTGTCCAAACTGCATGACGGCTTCTGCCATATCGTGAGAGACTTCCTTTTGCTTCTGTAGTAAACTTTGTTGTTGGAGACTTAACCGTGAAGCAAAAGAAACTTTTCTACAAAGTTGAGTGGCTGCGGTTATTTTCCAAAGGCGCTCCTATATAATAATATATTTTATCCGGTACGGAAGAACTATACATAAAAGGGTTACTACTTGACTTTGATTTGTATCAGCAAAAACAAACCTGAGCAAAATCATTAGCCAACCATGACATTTCCTCAAGGACGAAATCCCAAATGTTTTTGGACGTCTATCAAGATGCAAACTTCTAATAGATAACTCCGCTATCTTCTTGCGTTTTGCCTATTCATAATACATTTCAAATCAGCTATTGAGATTTGAATGGAAAATTCTTGAATGTAGCATAAAAACTCAGATCTGCAATGTTTTGCTTGTCATCTTCCTTTGTCGATGTAACAACCCTCGAGAAACGACCCTAAACACTCCCAAATACATCCTGTATACAAGAAACGGACTCGAAATACCTTTGTGCTTGTAAAAATCAAGAAAAACAAGATTCAAGAGTCGCTCGTAGGCCACGACAAACGAAGAAAAGCTGTCGCGAGGTGCGACAGCCTGTTGCTTGGCGGACACTCTGAATGCCACGTGTCAGGACACGTGTTGACACTACCTCGTGACACAGTGATGTATTGCAAAATACATCTTTTATTCGTGTACAGTTTGTATAGTTTTCGTTACATTTAGTTTTGTTTTTCGTTAGAATGTGCATGCTATTGATTAAATCATGTTTCGCAGGTCATGATGTTTAAATATGCGAGAAACCGAGTAAAACGAGTTAAAATATTGAAAAGTCAAGCCTTGGAGCATGTTGGAAAGGTCGAGGAGTTGAAATAGAGTTAAAGAGCTGAAAAATCACTATCTGGCACCCCATCACCCACTAAGCAAGTCTGTGGCACCCGGCGAGAGACTGAAGGTAGTACATGAGAAAAAAAACAAGGTGGCACCCCGCCACCCATTCCTAAGTAGGTGGCGCCCCGCCAGAAGCTTGTAGCTGGCAATTATTACGAATTTAATAAGGGTTTGTTATGGAAAGTGATATATAATCATCTTAAACTTGGAAAAAAAACCCTAGATCGATTTTGGGACTTCTTGGGCGACTTATTGAGCATTCTTGGAGCAATTTCGGAGATTTTGAAGCCTAGGAATCATCGGTACGAGTTCGGGGAAGAAGACTTGAAGATCTAATCGGGTTTTCTAGTTCTTTATTCTTGACTTTTCTTACGAAACTTGTTATGATGAATTCATGTTTAGACATCTTTGAATTGTTTTCACGTTTTAACATGCTTGGCTAAATTTATAAATCACCTAGACTTGATGAATGGATTAATATAAAGTTTTTACCGTTTTTTGTTAATTGCATGATTATTATGGATTGATTGTGTTTAGTAAGCGGTTTGATTTAATGATTTGATGTGTATGCATGCTTTGAGTTGGTTTATTGTTATTATTTGCTTCATATGATTCTTAGTGACGGTCTATATCACAACATAGAGTCATATTAGGGTTTAGGATTTCGGTGAGTGTCTATATCACATAAGAAAACCTTAACTCTTTAGGGAGAATTGCGCAATAACCCCTAGAAGTAATTGGTAATAATTTGCTAAGTCTTAGTGTTCTACTAGTCCTAATACCAGGAAAGTGAGGGCTATTGGTAGGTCTTACCCGGCAAATTGCTTTAGATAGTCCTTGGAAAAGGTCGTGTCTTGGTTTACCTGTCGGGTTTATTAGTCTATCAAGTCAAATTGATTACTTCAAACTACCCTAGATCTATGATTGGAAAAGAGTAGGTCAATATTAGGGTACTTACACAATAATTAGACAACTGGAAAGGCGTCTAATAACCGGTAGGATTAACGGCCTAGGTAGTTCCACAGGTTTCTCCTTGAGAAGGGTTGAGGGGCTTAGTTGGTTCTTAATAGGTTTAGTACATTATGATCCCGGTTCCATAATTCATGCATTTAACTTAATCGGTAATTCTTTAAAAGTAATCCATGATTCTTGTCTAGGTGGTCTCGTTCTCATATAAGGAAAGTCCTCAGTCTTCATTCGTATTTAGTTTAGTTTTAGTTAATTTAGTAGTTTAATATAGATTTCCTAGATTTTCCGTAACCCCCCCCCCCCCCAAACAATTAAACAAGTTAAGTTGTGTCTGTCAGCGTCTGTCAGAGTCTAGTCTACGTGATACATAGAGTCTCGTGGTTCGATATCCGAACTTCCTAGGTTATACTACATTGATCGGTACACTTGCCGATTGTGTGGTTTTAGGTCGAGTCTAGAATTAAAGCTTTTTAGTGTCTAGTTTAGAGAGTCTTATTTAGTTAATTTTTATAGTCTGCTTAGCACACATCAAGTTTTTGGCGCCGTTGCCGGGGACTCTTGGCAATTGCGTTCATTAGCTTAGCTTTGATAGATTTACTTGACAAATACGTGCTACGTGTTTATTTTGTTTTGTGTCTTTTATTTTCATCTTGAGTCTTAGTTACTAGTGTTTGTTTGCTTTTCTTGTGTTCAGGTTTTTGCTTGTAGTGGATGCCACATCTGCACTCGCACGGACCGCCACCACCAGTTAAGGAGTCATCATCTCAATTGGGCCAAGGCCCACATGTTAGTTCTTCATCCTCTTCTCGTTTCCCCAATTTCGATTCCACCCCGTTACCCACCCCACCTCCTACACCACCACCTTCGCCAAACCATTCAACGAAAACCTCACCTAAGGTTTCTCCACCCGATAGCCCTACTTCTAGTACCTCTAGCAATCCAGAAAACATAGAACCAATGGCCAACGCTAGGCAAACCGTCCATCAGCAAGCCACTCAGAATTTTACCGGCCTTGCTTCACCCATCACCGTTCCACCCATCGTTAGTGAGAACTCATGGCAGATTCCATCTTATGCCATGCAGGCTATAACCAATAGTATCCAATTCCATGGCCGAGACGATGAGGACGCCCCGGCCCACATAAACCATTTCTCTCGTATCCTAGCTACTTTTAGCCTTCACGGTGCCCCTAATGATGCCACTTACTTGCAGTTTTTCCCATTTTCATTAGCCGGCCGTGCGGCTACTTGGTTGGATTCTCAACCAGCCGGTACCTTCACTACTTGGGCGGGGCTTCGTCAAGCCTTTTTGAATAAGTATTTCCCGCCCGCTAAGGCCTCACGTCTTAGAGACCACATCCACTCCTTTCGCATGGAGCCCGACGAGCCCTAGTACTTTGCTTGGGAGCGTTTCCAAAACCTTTGTGCTTGTTGCTCCCAGCATGGTCTCTCCGATTGGGCTTTATGTGAGAAATTCTATAACGGTCTCACCCAAGAGACTCGTGATAGGTTCGATACTAATGCGGGGGGGGGGGGGGGGGCATATGATGGGTATACTTACTGTTGCTGAGTGTTTAGAACGTTTTGAGGCATTCGCTCAGTCTCAATCCCAATCACGATCCGATCAGCGGTATCAAAGTGGTAATTCTAATACCACTACTAGTGCACCCGCCCGAGGGGTGAACCATGTCACCATGGACCCTAGTTTAGCCGTTGTCTTGGAAAACATGTCTAGGGAACTTAAAGAAATTAAGGCTAAGGTAGACAAATGTGAGTATTATCGAGGGGGTCACGACACGAGTGCATGTCCATTGCTTGTTGGTGAGGAGCAGGTTGATTTTGTAGGAGGAGGGTTTGGTAGAGGTCAATCTAGCGGTTTTGGTAATAATAATAATTTTGGGTCGGGTTGGCGTAATAATAATAATAACTTTAATACTAATAACAATTTCCGCTCAAATGGACCCCCTGGCTTTCAAATGGCTCAAAACCTAAATAGGGGCCAAAGTTCACTTTTTGGTAGGGGTTCAGGTGGGTAGTTTAACAAAGGGTTCAATGGGCAGGTCAAGGATGGGGGGTCAAATAACCAGGGTCAAACAGGTCAAGGTTCAAGCTATGATCTAGGGGGTAGTTTAGAAAGGATGGAGTCCATGATGAGTCAACTAATTGTTAGGGATCAAACCACTCAAAAGACCCTTAGTGAACACGATCTCATGCTTAAGAACCACCAAGCCTCATTCCAAGACCTCCAAAGGGTCGTAGGTGATATGTCTAGGAAGCTAGAAGAGAGATTACCCGGTCAGTTTGCGGGTAACACCCAACCGAACCCTAATGCCCGTGCTAAAGCCATTACCACCCGTAGTGGCAAAACCGTAGGGAACCCGAGCGTAGAGGAGAGAGTAGTCGATGAGGATGGAGATATTGTAGATGAAGAGATAGAGATGGAGGCTCCCGGTAAAGTGCAAAAGAGGCTAAGCCCAGCAAGTACCGCACAGCCCGGTGAGTCTCAAAATGAGAAGAAAGTTGAGAAAACCCCCATAGACGTTAGAGCTTCCCCTTTAGTAGACCATGCGTATATCCCGTTTCCCTCACGTCTTAAGAACCAAAAATACTCAAGGGAATACGGGCAATTTCTAGATATCTTCAAGCAATTGAAGATTAATCTTCCGTTTATCGAGGCACTTCAATCGATGCCTAAATACGCGAAATTCTTGAAAGATCTTCTTAGGAACAAAGAGAAGTTAGGAGAGTTGTCTAACGTTCCGTTGAATGGAGGGTGTTCCGCCGTTGTGTTAAATAAGCTTCCCAAAAAGCTTACCGATCCCGGTATTTTTACCATTCCTTGTCTATTCGGTAGTAATACCAACACTAGAGCTTTAGCCGACTTAGGTGCTAGCATTAACTTGATGTCCTTTTCTCTTTATGAGAAGCTAGACCTAGGAGAGCTTGCACCTACCCGAATGACATTATCCTTAGCCGATCGGTCCGTTAAATACCCTAGGGGTATAGTTGAGAACTTGCTAGTTAAGGTAGACAAATTCGTGTTTCCCGCCGATTTCGTAATTCTTGATATGGAAGCAGATGAGAGAGTCCCCATTATACTAGGTCGTCCATTCTTGCATACCGCTAAAGCTCTCATAGACGTTTATGATGGTAAGATCACCCTTAAGGTCGGTGAGGAGAGAGTCACATTCGAGATAGAGCGTTCCATGAACCACCCGAATGGTTCGGATGACTATAGTGGTCCTTGTCATTCCGTCTACTTCTTGAATTCGTTCATCTCGTGCGTCGATCATTGCTTAGAATATATTAGTGGTGCGGACCTAGTGGTAGGAGAGAAAGTAGAAGAAGAGGTGAAGAGTGTAGATGAAGTTGAAGAGGAGGGGATTCCTTTAATCCCCGATGTGTTAGCGGTTAGTGATGACACCACCCAAACCCCACCCTTAGAGCTTAAGGTACTTCCATCTCATCTAGAGTATGCTTTCTTAGGGGAGGGTTCCGAGCTACCCGTTATTATTTCATCCGCGTTAGAGGAAAGTGAGAAATTGAGGTTGTTGGATGTGTTGAGGGCCAACAAAGAGGCCGTTGCATGGAGGTTGTCCGACATCAAGGGAATAAGCCCTTCTTATTGCACTCACCGGATACTCATGGAGGATGATTATAAACCGGTGGTGCAACACCAAAGAAGGCTTAACCCTAACATGCAAGACGTTGTGAAGAATGAGGTTCTTAAACTCCTTGATGCTGGGATGATCTACCCCATTTCCGATTCTCCATGGGTTAGTCCCACTTAGGTTGTCCCCAAGAAGGGGGGGATGACCGTTGTCATGAACGAAAAGAATGAGCTTACCCCTTCACGTACGGTCACGGGGTGGCGCGCGTGCATCGACTACCGAAAGTTGAATGATGCCACCCGTAAAGACCACTTCCCATTGCCTTTCATAGATCAAATGTTGGAGCGTCTCGCCGGTCAACAATTCTATTGTTTTCTCGACGGCTTTTCCGGATACTTCCAGATCCCCATCGCACCGGAGGATCAGGATAAAACCACTTTCACATGCCCCTATGGCACCTATGCGTACCGACGCATGCCATTTAGGTTGTGCAACACTCCAGCTACTTTTAAGCGATGCATGGTCGCCATATTTCAGGATATGATAGAGAATTCCATGGAGGTTTTCATGGATGATTTTTCAGTTTATGGTGATTCCTTCGATGTGTGTTTGAAGAATTTGGAGAGGATGTTGAAGCGGTGTGTAGAGACGAAGCTTATGCTAAATTGGGATAAGTGTCACTTCATGGTGACGGAAGGTATAGTGTTAGGGCATAAGATATCGAGAGAGGGTATTGAGGTAGATCGTGCGAAAATAGATACCATTAGTAGGTTACCTCCACCCACGAGTGTTAAGTCGATTAGGAGTTTTCTAGGGCATGCGGGATTCTATAGGCGCTTTATTAGGGATTTCTCAAAAATTACTCGCCCCATGACCCATTTGCTAGAGAAAGATATTCCATTCGTCTTTGACGAGGAGTGTCTTAAGGCCTTGAACTTCTTAAAGGAACAGTTGGTTAGTGCACCTATTCTTATCTCGCTCGACTGGAGCTTACCGTTTGAGCTCATGTGCGATGCGAGTGACTATGCCGTTGGAGCGGTATTAGGTCAAGGAAAGGATAAACACTTCCACCCCATTTACTACGCGAGCAAAACGCTCAATGATGCTCAAGAAAACTACACTACCACAGAGAAAGAGCTTTTAGCCGTAGTTTTCGCTTTTGATAAATTCCACTCGTATCTCGTGTTATCCAAGACAATCGTTTTCACCAACCACTCCGCGTTACGTCTTATTTTTCAAAAGAAAGACGCTAAACCCCGACTCATTAGGTGGATTCTCTTGCTTAGCGAGTTCGATATTGAGATTAGGGACAAGAGGGGGGCCGAAAATGTGGCGGCCGATCATCTATCGCGTTTAGAGGATCCCAAGAGGGAAGAGATTCGTGAGGAGGAGATTGGATACACGTTCCCTCACGAGTCTATAGAGCTTGTTGAGGCCGAGAAAGAAGGATTGCCACGGTTTTGCGACTTAGCGAATTATCTCTCTAGTGGCAATGTTGTGAGAGGGATGTCCACACAACAAAGGAAGTGATTCATTAGCGAGGCGAGAAAGTATGTTTGGGACGATCCTTTTCTCTTTAGGATAGGGGAGATAGAGTTCTTAGACATTGTGTGTCGAGAGAGGAGGGGTGGAACATTTTTAAACATGTGCATGAGGGCCTCACGGGAGGACATCATGGTGCACACACCACCGCCCAAAAGGTATTCGATTGTGGTTTCTATTGGCCTACCGTACTTAGAGATGCCGTTCAGTTCGTGAAGATGTGTGATGCATGTCAATGAACCGGCAATATTTCCGCCAAAGATGAGATGCCTCAAAACCCCATACAAGTAGTAGAGGTTTTTTACGTTTGGGGCATCGATTTCATGGGACCTTTCCCAAACTCCAAAGGAAACCGTTACATATTTGTGGCGATTGACTACGTGTCTAAATGGGTTGAGGCTCAAGCTCTTCCCACAAACGAAGCCCGAGTAGTTTTGAAATTCCTTAAGAAGCTTTTCTCCCGATTCGGTACACCTAAAGCCTTAATTAGTGACCGTGGCACTCACTTTTGCAATGCATTGATGGAGAAATTGCTTGCACGTTACGGAGTCACTCATCGTTTGTCTACCGCATATCATCCACAAACAAGTGGACAAGTGGAGAATGCGAATCGCAGTATTAAACGAATCTTAGAGAAAACAGTGGGTAAGAATAGGAAAGATTGGTCCGACAAGCTAGACGATGCATTGTGGGCGTTTAGAACCGCCTACAAAACACCTTTAGGAACTACACCTTTCATGATCGTCTACGGAAAAGCTTGTCACCTTCCCGTAGAATTAGAGCATAGAGCACTTTGGGCATTGAAAACCGTTAATCTTGATATGACCGACGCCGCTAGGAATACATGAGCTTGAGGAGCTTAGGGATGCGGCGTATGCTCGATCGTTGGGAATTAAAGAGAAAACGGAAGTTTTACATGATAAGAAGCTATGGAAAGTCAAGGAGTTTAGCAAAGGTGACAAAATGCTTCTTTACAACTCAAGGTTGAAGCTTTTCGCGGGTAAGTTGAAATCGAAGTGGTCGGGACCTTATATGGTTCATTACGTGTTTCCGTACGGAGCGGTGGAGATTATGGATGAGTCGGACGGCCGTAGTTGGAAGGTGAATGGCCACCGTTTGAAACACTACATTGGAGGAGCAATAAACAAGGACGAGAGGGAGGAAACTCCTCTCGAAATCCCACCAAAAGCCGCCAACTAGTGTTTTGGGTGAAAACCCAAGTATATATTTTGTACCGTTTGTATCTTCGTTTATTTTTCATATTTTTAGTAGCTAACGGTCGTTTTTGTTAGTTTTTCGGGTCCTTGTTTGTGTTTTGAGTAGTTTGCAGGAGTGCATCATCGAGGATTTGCAGGAATTTACAAGAGAAATAAGGTTCCAGGTAAGTTTTACACTTAGAAAAAATTTAAGGTTGAACTTTGATGGTTTTGGAAAAACTTAAAAGAATTTTCTAAGGCAAGAAAGCAAAAAAAAAATTTAGTAAATTTTCTGTTGAAAACGCTCTGGCGGGCCGCCACCCAGTAGACAAGTTTCTCTCCCGGGCCAGAACGTAACCTGGGTTACGTAATTGTTTCTTTTACGCTCTGGCGGGCCGCCACCCATCCAACATATGTCTCGCTGCCGCCAGCACGAAACGTATTTTTTTCGGAAATATGTAATGTGGTGGAGGGCCGCCACCCACCTCCTCATCTTGTAGCGGCCCGCCAGAAACCTCATCTGCAGCCAACTATTATTAAACAATTCAAACAACATCCCTGACCATTCCCTCTTCTCTCCTACCCCACCGCTGATAACCCTCATAATCTTACCATTCACCACCAATAACTTCCATCACCCTTCACCACTACACCATACATTCCACCTGTTACACACATCCCATACATAACCTAACCTTCTTCTCCCCAATCGCCGATAACCCTGAATACCCACCATGTGTCACCAGTTTTACTCCATTATCTTCAAATGTATGCAGCCGTTTGACTCTTAAACCCAAACAAACCCATTTTAACCTACTCTATTTCCTCCACACCGCTGACCACCCTCTTTCACATAAGTTCCCCATAACCCCCTTTTCACCCACTGACACTTCCCCTTACACCCACCACTCACAGCCGATACCACTTTAGACCTTCATAACCACCACCGTAAACACCCTACGCCCACCGCCATCTCACATATCAACCATTTTCATCATCTACTACCCGATTTCCACCATCAAATTCATCAGATTTCACCATAAAAATCGGATTTCGTTTCTGGGGAGTCAAAGTTCAACCGGAATCTCTTTAGTTTCTTCTTGTTCTCACGAATCTCAGGTATGTTCTCCCTGTAATTTATGTACTTTTGAGTCTTGTAGTTTAGACTTCACGTAGTCATGATAATTTTAGGTTTATTTCTTGTGGAGTCAGTATTCTAGTTTCTAATTAGTTTAGTAATAAATTCTAGGGTTAGTCGTCTTCTTTAGTTTAGGGTTTAGTTCATGTTTTGGTATCTCAAGGTTGTGGTTTGGGTATGGTTTGGGTGTTTAAGCAGAAAATAGGTTGCGGATGGATTCGGTTTGGGGAATGGTTTCAATGTTCATCATATCCAAGTCTCAGGTTAGGTTTTGGTTAAATGTGGAGTCTTGCAAGGTTCAGTAGGATGTATGAAGTTGTGGGTTGTTCAATTTGGGGGTATACTCGACATGGTGGTCATATTTTAGACTCGGATTTGCTAACATTGAGTGTGGGGATTCGGTTGGGTAAATTTTTGGACATAAATTCAGATTTATAGCATCCGTTTTGACCTGTTTCACTAAGGCGACACTAAAGTTTCAACTTTACATTGGTTCGCACTCAATGTCGGTTTGGTTTGTGGTTTGGTTTCGGGATGTTGATGATTTGCGGGTTGGACTGGAACTTGATTTGCTGAATTTTGATTCGTTTGTAGTATATTGACGCGTATGATTCCAAACTTGCAACTTTGAATTGGAACTTTTGCAAAGAATGAAACCTCCTTTAACTAGGCGGCACTTTTCGACGCTAAAGTTTGTTTTAAATTAATACATGGCTGATTTTAAGCAAGTTTGGATGTCAATGATGGTTTGGTAGGCACTTGTGTTTACTTGAGGGCAAGTAAAGTGCCGGGAGAAGGTATAGTTTGTAATTTTTGTAGTTTGCGTCTACGTTAGATCGAGTCTAGTTTAATGTTTATTTTAGGGTCTTTGGTGTCGTTTTAATTGTGTTTGAGTCGTCTTAGCATCTTATTGCTCATTTTGCTTTCTTGAATAGTAAAACCACTCGCCCGTACTCAATCTCCATTCGGGCGAGTTTCGGTTCACATCTTAAATTGATTTTGCAAAACGTCGCTTTAATGTCACTTTGTTTCTAAATTACGGCCGCGAACGAAATGCTATACGGCCGTTGTTTTTGTATATATTATTTTTCGTTAAAAAAATAATAATAAAAAATAATAATAATAAAAATTTCAGAAATATAAAAAAATGAAAAAATTCAAAAATACAAAAAATAGTTTGTGACTAATATTCTGCTTTTCTTTGTCTTGTCATACTTGAATTGTTTTGCAGAATGTCAGGTGCAGGAACGTCAAGTCGGGCCAATAGGAAACGAGGCCGAGATACTGGCCTAAGAGGGGGCCCAGTGATTAGGGAGCTCGAGCCGGTCCAGCAGGTTGAACCGGAACTAGTACGAGTGGTGCAACAGTCAGATTATAGCAGAGTTATTGAGTATACGGGACCGGGACGCTCGCATGGTCCACGTCAAAGGATCTTGGATAGCCCTCTTTTGCAGTTTGTGATAAATTCGGAGGAGTCACGGAGGTTAGGTACTTTGTGTACGGCAGAGCTGCTGCCGTATAGGAGGATTGATTGGGATGTGTTGGATCGTTTAGGGGCAAGGGCCCGGGTTGAACAGTTGTTAGGACCGAAATTCAGGAAAGTTCTGGATTGTGATGCGCGACAGTACAAGGAAATCACAATGGAATTTCACTCGACTTTCGAGTATAAGCAAGGGAGTTTTAATGAAAAAGATGCTATATTCTTTGCCTTGGGTAGGAAATCTTATGAGATGATAGTACCTGAGTTTGCAGTGGCAACTCAGTTTTACACGGAAGAAGAGGTTAGGGCTCCCGAGTTCATTACCAGTTTGCAGGGAGTGTTTAAGAAGAAGCGTGGGTTTTGTGTTCTGACGGGTGAGTTAGCGTGGTTTTGGAGTACCATATCTAGGGTGCCATATGCTATAGGGGCAGTTGCTAGTGATATTACTGATCCGGTTCTTCGTTATATCCACAAAATTCTAGCAGCGACTCTGGTTGGTAGAGGAGAGGGAGACAACAAGGTTAATCAGGTGAGCTTATTTTGTCTGATGTGTATGGTTGAGCAGAGGCCAACCAATTTGGCGACTGTGTTTGCTTTGTCTATGAAGAGGTTATGGAGGGGTGGTGCTGGAGCCCGTATTTACTGTGGGCCGTTGATTACTTGGTTGGCCGAGAGTTTAGATGTGTTTGAGAGGTACCCGGCTGATAGGATGAAGAAGGGCCCTGACCCTTGTTTTATGAGTGTCCGGGATTTGCAGTCTGCTGGGATTATAGCTCGTACTGATCTGATCACTTGGGAGCCGATACGAGAGGGTCCACAGGTTCAGCCTCCGCCTGGTTCAGGTGCTGCGGAGGCTATGCAGGGTGCGGTTCCTACCCGTTATCAGAGGCCTCGTATTCCCAGTATTCGTCAGGATATTCTTGCTAGGCAGTACCCGTTAGCGCAGCCACGACCCGATCCACTTACCTTGGATTCATTATATGATTCTATGTTGGCGGGTTTCGGTGACTTGCGTATGTATGTTGATGATCAGATCAGTGGGCTTAGGCAGGAGGTGTTGGCAGAGATTGTGGCTGGGCAGAGGCGATTGGAGGATGGTATGCGAGTCATTATGCAGAGTCTTCATGCGCAGCCACCATCTTCTTGGCAGCAGAATGGTGAGGTGGTGGATGAGGCAGGACCTAGTGGTACACAGGCGGGTGATGAGGTGTTGGATGATGCGGAGTAGAGCGAGGATGCAGCGAGGATGACAGCTTATATCTTTTGTTTATTTTTATCTTTATGCTGTTTTTAACCCTCGTTTGTTGGTTTGTACTTAAATACGTTAAACAGGTTGGTAGGGATTTTGGGGATGGTTGACTTTTGGTTGTTGGATGTTTGCACTAACACTTAGTATCTTACATATTATCTTTTGCTAGTGTTTGGTGTTTGCGTGATTAGGTTGATATTTGTAGCCGCTTTCGTTCGCGTGTCCGAGGGTAGGAGTTGTTTGCTGAGCGCGTTTCGAATTGGAGGGCTTATGTGGAAACGACTGGCATTTTGACAGTCTCACATATACAGCTAAGTCGTTCCCCTTTTTGTTGTTGTATATTTTTTATTTATTTCGTTTGCAGTTTTTATTTTTAGGTAGTTGTTGAGTCGTATTTTCGTTCTTGCATTAGGGACAATGCAATCTCTAAGTGTGGGGATGGGATACATGTAAATAATCGAGTCTTAAATATGAAAAAAAAAATTAAAAAAAAATCAAAAAATATAAAAAAAAATTAGACAATTTTGAAATAAAAAAAAATTGAAAAAATCAGAAAAATGTCTTTCGAATAAAAAAGAATTTTGCAATTAAAGCGGAAAATGATAGAAAAGATGAATTTTTGCTCGGGTTGGAATAATAATAATATGAGATTATAATAAATCGAGCTTGCGTCTAGTTAGGGATATGTGGATAGGCCCTGGTTTGGTTTTAAGTCCCATTGAGTTAATATACATTAATTGTCGGTCTGCTAGTGGGTTTTCGCCTGGGAGATATGGGAAATTAAAACTGCCAATAAAAGTATAAGGGGCACCGTTGTAAGTTAAAACCGTTAGAGTTTGTGATCATGCAAAAATAGAAAAAAAAATAAAAAAAATGAGCTAGAAACTAAATGAAAGTAGTGCATTCCTATGTAGTCTGAGCTGGGGATAGCGACTCTACAGCAAGATTACCGCTAGGGTGTGTGAAATCGACCGTGCAAATAGAGAAAAAAAAGTACCGAAGCTTAAGTAATCTGGGTTGGGGATAGCGACTCTACAGCCGGATTGCCTCTTGGTTAGGGAAAGCATCGTCTACGCTCATGAAAGAAAAAAAAAAGATGAAAGAAAAAGAAAAAAAAATGTAAAAAAAAAAATTGATTGTAAACTCTCTTGGTTTTGATATAAGACGGTTGGGAATTGGTCCAGTGATCGTTCTCTTAGTCCTATAAGCTTGAGGCGGGAGTAGGTGGACTGTAGATTCTAGCGTGAGACCCTAGGTTGACTGACCGCACATAAATTAAATTCACATGATAAGGGCTTAGGATTGGATTCGGGTTTAAGGGGACAAGTATATTCGCAATCGCAGCTAACGCAAGCCTTGGTTTTAATTAAATATACCTATGTTTTTTACCCGAGTGATTATTTGTCTCTGATTCCGTTGCATAATTCTTTTTCGAGGACGAAAAAAGAGTAAGTGTGGGGATGTTTGATGTATTGCAAAATACATCTTTTATTCGTGTACAGTTTGTGTAGTTTTCGTTACATTTAGTTTTGTTTTTCGTTAGAATGTGCATGCTATTGATTAAATCGTGTTTCGCAGGTCATGATGTTTAAATACGCGAGAAACCGAGTAAAACGAGTTAAAATATTGAAAAGTCAAGCCTTGGAGCATGTTGGAAAGGTCGAGGAGTTGAAATAGAGTTAAAGAGCTGAAAAATCACTCTCTGGCACCCCATCACCCACTAAGCAAGTCTGTGGCACCCGGCGAGAGACTGAAGGTAGTACATGAGAAAAAAAACAAGGTGGAACCCCGCCACCCATTCCTAAGTAGGTGGCGCCCCGCCAGAAGCTTGTAGCTGGCAATTATTACGAATTTAATAAGGGTTTGTTATGGAAAGTGATATATAATCATCTTAAACTTGGAAAAAAACCCTAGATCGATTTTGGGACTTCTTGGGCGACTTATTGAGCATTCTTGGAGCAATTTCGGAGATTTTGAAGCCTAGGAATCATCGGTACGAGTTCGGGGAAGAAGACTTGAAGATCTAATCGGGTTTTCTAGTTCTTTATTCTTGACTTTTCTTACGAAACTTGTTATGATGAATTCATGTTTAGACACCTTTGAATTGTTTTCACGTTTTAACATGCTTGGCTAAATTTATAAATCACCTAGACTTGATGAATGGATTAATATAAAGTTTTTACCGTTTTTTGTTAATTGCAAGATTATTATGGATTGATTGTGTTTAGTAAGCGGTTTGATTTAATGATTTGATGTGTATGCATGCTTTGAGTTGGTTTATTGTTATTATTTGCTTCATATGATTCTTAGTGACGGTCTATATCACAACATAGAGTCATATTAGGGTTTAGGATTTCGGTGAGTGTCTATATCACATAAGAAAACCTTAACTCTTTAGGGAGAATTGCGTAATAACCCCTAGAAGTAATTGGTAATAATTTGCTAAGTCTTAGTGTTCTACTAGTCCTAATACCTGGAAAGTGAGGGGCTATTGGTAGGTCTTACCCGGCAAATTGCTTTAGATAGTCCTTGGAAAAGGTCGTGTCTTGGATTACCTGTCGGTTTTATTAGTCTATCAAGTCAAATTGATTACTTCAAACTACCCTAGATCTATGATTGGAAAAGAGTAGGTCAATATTAGGGTACTTACACAATAATTAGAGAACTGGAAAGGCGTCTAATAACCGGTAGGATTAACGGCCTAGGTAGTTCCACAGGTTTCTCCTTGAGAAGGGTTGAGGGGCTTAGTTGGTTCTTAATAGGTTTAGTACATTATGATCCCGGTTCCATAATTCATGCATTTAACTTAATCGGTAATTCTTTAAAAGTAATCCATGATTCTTGTCTAGGTGGTCTCGTTCTCATATAAGGAAAGTCCTCAGTCTTCATTCGTATTTAGTTTAGTTTTAGTTAATTTAGTAGTTTAATTTAGATTTCCTAGATTTTCCGTAACCCCCCCCCCCCAAAACAATTAAACAAGTTAAGTTGTGTCTGTCAGCGTCTGTCAGAGTCTAGTCTACGTGATACATAGAGTCTCGTGGTTTGATATCCTGACTTCCTAGGTTATACTACATTGATCGGTACACTTGCCGATTGTGTGGTTTTAGGTCGAGTCTAGAATTAAAGCTTTTTAGTGTCTAGTTTAGAGAGTCTTATTTAGTTAATTTTTATAGTCTGCTTAGCACACATCACTCAGCAACCCTATCGCTGCCTCCAGGGCTCTCGCGGGGCGCGGAAGATGAAGAGAAGTCCGTCGCGGGGCGCGGCAGACTACCCGATCAGCTATAAAAGGGGCAGAAGATGGCATTTCAACTTGTTCATTTTCTCTGATTTCTCTCTCAACATCTATAGGCTAAAACTATAGCCAAATACCCCCTAACAAGCGAAGCTCTGCCTCGTTGTAAGTACTATAACCCTGCTATTACCCTACACGATTGATCTAAGTCATTGGAATTCTGTCTCGTGTGCACACCTGATTGATTTAGGACTCCGTAATGCATGTCAAGGCCTTGCCTGACTCAGTCATTGGACAACTGTCTCGAGTTGTACGGTTAATGCAATTTGGGTTATTTTACTAACACATGTGCATTGTTTAAATAAATAATAACCAGGAGAAACAACAGGAAGCTATAATATTACCGGGAAGCTTGTAGATATACCTAAATCTACAAATGTGAGTACATCTTCTTTTTGTCACCTTTTTGCAAATATATTTTGTGAGTCAAAATGTTTTACCAAAACCTCAAATTTTTTCAAATTATACTTAACAGTAATTGAGTATTTGTAAGTCTACAATTGCTGCCGGTATGTTGGGGTTTTGTATACAAAATTTATAAGACGTTACCTTTAGACAAAGAGTTAGCCAATGAGTAATATGACCCACAAGTCGGGTTGACAATACTGATTGAATAATTGATTAGATTAAGCAAATGTAATTGCGGGTTGCCCTCAATGCTGTAAAGTGATAAAACTGTTTTGATTAAACTGAGATGCACTCACCAGTATTTCTTGCTGATAAAATGTTTTAAAACGTGTTTCAGGTAACTTAGTGTGAAGCCAATAAAAGCCAGCTGGAGAGCACTGAAGGCTTAGAAATATGGCTATAAAAGATACCTAAATAAAAAGGAGAATTCTTTTTAAATTAGGGTTTATCCCTATAAATATTTTACAGATGGAAATCAAGTTTTGTCCCAATTGAGTACTATAAATACATCATCATCAAAACTTGGGTTTTATCCTATTTATTTATTTTAAATATTTTGGTCTTTAACTCTGATAAAAATATTTCCTAACTACGATCCTAATGAAACTTTCCACTGCCAAATTAATAAACACCGATACCATCTGTGTGACAACCCGAGAATTCAAGGTCTTTTCTCAATGCTTTCACCTGTGTCACAACCCTATTGTTACAGACTGTTCTATGTGATGTCATGTGTAGTTTTCTTGAGTGATTAGTATATTCTATGTTTGGTTGGTTGGATGTGTATTGTTTAATGGTTAGAAATAGCGTGGAACCATACTTGATTCGTGAGAAACCTAAGTCAGCAAACACTAGTGCTCTTCGCCCAATTATATCGACGAAAAATTGGAGTCTTTCGTCCCAAACACCTCACGGCGAAAAAAGGTTATTCGCCAGGGGGGTCTTTCATCATAAAGGACCTCGGCCCAGAACCATTCGCAGCCCAACATTCTTTTGACTGTTTAAAACCCTTGTAATCTGTAACCGGCGAAACATCAACCCTAAAACTATTTTCCCTTCTTTTCCTGGGCGACGACCATCGTGAACCTTGAGGCTCTTCATCTGAATCAAACTTATCATCCTGATATCACGATTAGTGACTTGGTCTGATCGATAGATTAATCCTGGCATGTAGTATTGTGACATAATGACTCGTGTGCATGATATTTCTTTGGTTGATTGGCTGTTTTGATCCCTGATTACGAGATTAGGGTTGGTGTGTTTCAATGGTCATTGTTAGATTAGACTTGTATGTGATTCTGGTGTTGTATCTAATTAATGGATTGACAGGGTTACAATAATGATTCCATGCTAACTGTAAGGCTTCGTATGAATGATCTATGATAATGTTATAATGTTACTATCCATGATGATTAATGATGTTATTGGTAAACTATTGATAGTAAAAACGATGATGTGCTTGCATGATAAACCCAGAAGCCGATTGGATTGTGATCTGCGATAAAGTAACTGTGTACATTAGGGTTTGGGGAAATGTTGAAACTGTCAGGGGTAGTCGACGAAACATAGGTCGACGAAACATGGGATTGTTCGTCGACAAAAATTCCGACGAAACATGGGATCCTTCGTCGACAAGCATCCCAACGAAAGATGATCTTTCGTCACAGGGATATTTCGTCGTGTAAGTTTATGAGTTGAACAGTGGGTGTCTATGATGTTGATGATGATAGATAATTGTGTGTGTATACGATCCTTGTTGCATGTCAATGATAATAAGAAACTTGGTTCGATTAGTTGGTATAACAAACCCACCTGTTATGTTATGTGTTACTTGTGACAATCACATGAGATGTGAACTTGCATTAGAAAGGTGTATTGGCTACCTGATATACTGTGATCTTGTGAGAGATGCAATCTGTGTGATAATAATGACTTGTTTAATTGTGAAACTGATTTCATTGGTACCCACGGTAGGGTTGGTTGATTAACTTGGAATCGTGTAACTTAACAAATCGAGCAAACCAAGGTGAGTTCACTGCTCTTTTTCGAAGCATGCGTCCCGGGGAGGGACATCTGGTAAACGTTCCGGGGAGGAATGTCGGGTTATTGGGTTTGACTGGAATGTTAAACTTGGGATGTTGGTTAATACACTCATATCTATCATTCAGGTCCCTTTTACCGATTTGTTGCCGGGGAGGCAACGGGGTATTAGTTAATAGAGCTATTTAGGTTTAGCACCCTCACACCGCACCGGGGAGGTCGGGAGTGAACTAATGACCCCAGTCTTGACCATTGCTTTGATAGAGGCATTGGGGAATAGGGCAAATAATCTGGAGCCATCGGCGGTAATCGAGTTATTAACAACATCAAATCATTGAAATGTTGTATACTTATATCTGGTAACTAAAACGGGTTAACAAACTTTGAACTCACCAGCGTCGTCAGACACACTTGTCTGCATGCTTGCAGGTCGTTAGATTCATGGTTGGAACTTGCTCTCTGGGAGTGCTGGAGTGGTCATGGGACGAGACTCTTGGATACATGTTTTATTGGTTATGAACACTTGTTTTGAAACATATGATTAACGATTTACGTTATGCTTCCGCTGAACGTTTACTTTGGTTTTAAATTATGACTTGGAATTATATTATGAAATGAATGGAATGTTTTGCCTAAATATTTATTATAGTTCAGTGTGATTGGTGGCTTGGATCCTGGTACGTCACACGTCCCGCGGTGTTTCCGCATGTGGTATTTTGGGGGTTTGACAGTTTGGTATCAGAGCCAGGTTATAGTGAACTAGGTTTTAAAACTTTTTTATAAAACTAGACTATAACCGAACAGCTTCGAAAATCGACCATGACACTCAGCTCCAGATTGCAAGGTTCGTATCTCGTTTACTTATTGCATAGCATATCTAGTGTACACTTACGTATGATGTTGCATGAGATTGCACACTTAGCACTACGGACTGAATTCATGTGTACTTTCCTAGTTTATGTGATTGATAGAGCCACAGTGTGATATTCCGTTAGATTTTCGTGACTCATGTGTTGTGGTGTCTTCTGATTTGCTACTCGAATTTGAGGAACCTTGTAGCACGAGTTGGGAGGAGCTGAGATAAACATGCAAATTGCATTATTATTATAGGTGCACACATAATAATAGTGTGGGGTGCTTGTGAGTCCCAGTGAGGCTTAACAAGTGTGATAGGGGTTCCGCTCTGTTGTTTAATGTAAACTTAGTAGCCTGTAGAAGTCTTCGTGAGCTTTGACTCCTACCATATCTCGACCCTTAACCATTTCTCTTTTCTCATATAGAATCATGAGCGGACGAGGCCATGGGCGTGGCCACATTGCGATGACTCAGGCCGAGTTGACGAACTTGATTAACACACGAGTGCCCGAGGCTTTGGCAGCCTACCAAGCTGGTACGATATGTGCCAAATACTCTTTATTCTTGTGTCGCGTACACAACTCTTACCCTTGTGTTGAATTTTCTTTCGTCCATTAGGTCAGCAAGCGAATCAGAATCAAAACCATCCGCCTGCTTGCACTTTCAAGACGTTTATGGATTGTAAGCCACATACATTCAGTGGATCTGGGAAAGGAGCATACCGACTCAAGAATATGGAAGGGGATATGCTACCAAGATCCTAGAATGCCATACACCTTAAGCTCTATTTCAAGTGAGTTTAGAATTTAATTTCTAACTCAGGATGGTATGAATTATATCTCTTTTAAATATGTTTGAATTTATTTATTCTTTTGAACCCAATACTAACTTAAGCATCGTAGGGGTGTTAGCCAAGTTAACACCCACCTTAGTTTGAAGGTGTTTTGCACCATATGCTTCAGGATATTACTCCAGGATATATGCTCAAGATAAACCTAAAGATTAGAGGATTGGCCCCCTCTCTCACGTTTAAGGGATCCTTATCCCTTCAAAGGTTTAAATATATTCACCTTTCTCTCGAATTGGGTTTAAACACCCCGCCTAGAGTGCAAGATATTCAGGGATAGTTCAAGATAGCGGGACCAGTTCATGTAAAAGTGGCTAACAATTTCGTTATTATTGGCATATCCTGAATCCTTAAGGTATATGAGGATTGATCACCCTCTCTCATGAAAGGTGTTATGGGCCATTTTCTGAGTATATATATCCTGACTAATATCCTGCTTTTGGTTGTTTGCTTGTGATCAGGATACTGGATTAGGATATTGGTATCATTCTGGGCCATATCCTGGTGTTAACTAAATTAACCATGTACAGGTTAGAGGCTGTGGGTTACTAACGGTCAGAAGGACTTCTTCTCCTCAAGACTCGGGCGTATCTGTTATGTGAGAGACGTTGAACCCGAAAGACCAGGTCTACAACGTTCGAGTGGGGAATATTCGCCGGATCCCGGTTTATTAGGATAGTTTGTTGCATTTCTTTTACTATAAATAGATGGGGGCGGATCAGATTAAGGCACGCAATTTACACACACACCTTCGAACACTTTTTCTCTCTAGCTTTCAGCAGTCACTACACACAAACACTTGTAATCAAATTACATTGTAACACCTAGTTGATCCGCATCACATCCTGCACTGTATACTGAGATTTAAAGCAATAGAAGAACAAGGCAGCTGCGATTGTCAGCTCCCGAGGTTTTGTGCCGGCGATCTAGATTGATCAAGGGCTTTCCTCGTACATCACGTGTCAACCTTTACTTTTTTGCTCATTGTTTGATCATAGATACAGCTCAATATCCTGAGCCGTATCCTGAAACTGTTTTTGCAATTGACTTGATTAACATATTTTCGACACTCATTTCTAGCACACTACCTCAGTTAACTAATTTGATCATTAAATTGCTTCGGTAATTTTTGACCAAAACAATTTGGCGCCCACCGTGGGGCAAGTGGTGCTATTTTTTCTAAAAACTTTAGTAAAATCATTACTCGGCTTTCTATTGTCAAAAATTTTTGCTACATTGTTTTCAATGGCCTCGAGATCAAACATGAGCTCTTCCACCATGTCTGCTACAACCTCTGCAACAATTGGTTCAGTGCTTCCACCTCCTCCTTCTCGAATGCAAACTTCTTCACATGGAACTGAAAGTCATGTGGCTCGGGATGTTATCCCCGCTCCCACTACTCAGGGATCTGGTCCTGTTTTGGCTTCTAATGATGAAATTTTGAATTTGTTTGGTAGTGTACAGGAACAGATGAGGCAGCAGCAGGAAACTAATCGGATGCTGATGAGAGAGATACAACTCTTGAAATCCGGCCCAAGTAGACCTGCTGAAGAAACTGTCACTCCTTTGCAGCCTAGAGCTTTGAACTTCAGTTCTGCAGTTTACACTGAAGATAACCGGGGGAATATCGTGCCAAGCCATTCTCAGAATCATATTCTTGAGATACCCTCCTCGGTCAGGATGTCAACTGTGAGAAGCTCAGGATATGCTTCAGGATATGGCCAGAATCCTCAGACCGGTAACATGTCAAATAATAATACTCTTGCTACTAACAATAATGGGTCTTTGCAGGATGCAGGTATGACGTCAACATTTACTAGGGAGCTTCAGAAATTGAAGGACATGATATCCAGTGTACCTTGAGTGGTTCAGCCAATTCCGGAAGTATCCCAAGACAGCCACATGATATCCCGCTTTGCATATCCCATCTGTGATGCTGAAATCCCAAAGAGATTTCAAACCCCCAACTTAAAGTTCTATGATGGGACTACGGATCCTGAAGAGCATATTGCTCAGTATAGGGAAAGGATGGAGATTAACCCTATCCCTCCGGAGCTCAAGGAAGCATGCTTGTGCAAGGGATTCGGATCTACCCTGATAGGATCAGCCTTAAAATGGCTGTTAAATGTTCCTCCTCACTCAATTACTTCGTTTGCTCATTTGGTTAATTTATTTAACAGTCAGTTTTCTTGCAGCCGGAGTTTTGAGAAACTAACCAGTGATCTTTACAGGATAACTCAAGGACCTCAGGAATCCTTGAGGGATTATGTGAACAAGTTTAGTCGAGAATCCTTGGATATCCCACATCTTGATGTTGCGACCGCTGTGCAGGCTTTTAAGATGGGGTTACAAAAGGATTCTCAGTTTTATCAGGATCTTGTAATGAATCCCTGCAGGAATCTGGACGAAGCTCGTAACAGGGCCTTAAGATATATTCGCTTGGAAGATGACAAAAAGATGCAAGAGAGGATGAATTCCACCTCAACCTACGAATCAACCAACTGGAAATCAGAATCCTCGTACAAACCATATCGCTCCAAGCCATATGGCAGAAATGATAACAAGAAAGTTAATGCTGTTGAAGACGAGGATCCTGAAGAATATCCTGAATTATCTGAAAACTGATTTTCTGTTAATATACCTGAGTTAATGTATGCTATGCAGGGTTTAGGAGACAAAGCTAGGTGGCCTCAAAAGAATCAGCAGAAAGCTGATTGGAAGGATAAATCCAAATGGTGTGCCTTCCATGAAGATTTCGGACATGTGACCGAGGATTGCATTGCTCTAAGGAAAGAAATAAGCTACCTATTAAGCAAGGGGTATCTGAAGGATTTGCTGGGAAGAAAGAAGAACAAAGGTCAGGATCCTGAACGAGCAGCATCACCCCCAGCAGATGCCAAAATAATTAACTTTATTTCAGGAGGATCCGACATTTGTGGGACTTCGTATTCTGCGGCCAAGAGACATGCAAAAGAAGCTAAGACTGAAAGGGGAGACAAACCAGCCAGGATGACTACCCTTACAACCGATAAAGTGATCACTTTCGATAGTGATGACAGGGATACTGTCCAGGATAGTCACCATGATGCTCTCGTAATAACATTGTATGTTGCTAACCATTTTGTACGTAGGATATTGGTGGACAATGGTAGCTCCGTCAACATAATTCAGCTGGAAACATTGAAGAGGATGAATGTATCTCCGATGGACATTACTTCGAAGTCCACTGTGCTCGTTGGTTTCAGTGGAGAAGCTAGGAATACCGTAGGGGAGATAAAGTTACCAGTATATGTTGAAGGGGTCAACTCAATACAATGCTTCTGTGTGATGGACTCCCTATCCTGCTATAACATCATACTAGGCAAGCCATGGATCCATGACATGAAGGCTGCGCCATCGACTTATCACCAGTGCATCAAGATCCCTACCCCTTGGGGGGTCGTCAAAGTTGATAGTGATCAGCAGGAGGCGAAGGAATGCTACTCATTCTCAATGAAATCCTCAACCAAGCCTATTCCAGCATAGCAATTAAAGATGCGGGCCCAGGATATCGTGGAGGCTTTAGAGCAGGATATGAAGAAAGTTATCCTGGATCAGGATAATCCTGATATCTTGGTGCTCGTAGGGACCAATATCCCTCAGGATATTGAAGAACAATTAACTAACTTTTTGAAGTGCAGGATGTCAACATTTGCATGGAAGCATGAGGATATGACAGACATATCTAAAGACATTACTACTCACAAGCTTGGAATTGACAGGTCGTTCAAGCCTGTTCAGCAAAAAAGAAGAAAGTTTGCTCCTGAGCGAAATATGATCATCCAAGAGGAAGTTGAAAGGCTACTAAGGAGCAAAATGATTAGAGAAGTGAAGTTTCCTAAATGGCTTACTAATGTAGTCGTGGTACAGAAGAAAAATGGGAAATGGGGAGTCTGTGTAGATTACACGGACTTAAACAAGGCTTGTCCTAAAGACCCATTTCCTCTTCCCCACATTGATGCAATGGTGGATGCTACTGCCGGGCATGAGATGTTAACCTTCATGGATGCATCCTCAGGATTTCAGCAGATTCAAATGGAGCCTTCGGACCAGGAGGATACTGCTTTCATGACACCCACAGGTATTTATTGTTATACTGCTATGCCCTTTGGTTTGAAAAATGCAGGTGCAACATACCAGAGGTTGGTAAACATGATGTTTAAAGACAAGCTGGGGGACACCATGGAGGTATATATTGACGATATGGTGGTGAAATCTAAAAAGGCTGAGGATCACCTCCAGGATATTAAGGGAGCATTTGATATCCTGGATCAGTATAACATGAAACTGAATCATGCTAAGTCATTTCGGAGTGGGGGCAGGAAAGTTTCTAGGATATATGGTGACCAAAAGAGGCATAGAGGCGAGCCCGGAGCATATTAGAGCTATCCTGGATATAAAATCACCTTCGAATATGAAGGATGTTCAATGGTTAACAGGCCGAGTAGCAGCATTGAACAGATTTATTTCAAGATCCTCGGAAAAATGCAAGGAATTTTATGATATCCTCAAGAAGAATAAGAAGTTCGAATGGGGAGCAAAGCATGAAGCAGCCTTGCAGGATTTGAAGCAATATCTCTCAACTGCACCTCTATTGATGAAGCCTGAAAATGGTGAACCATTATCCCTGTATCTTGCAGTATCAGGGAATACAGTAAGTGCTATCCTTGTAAAGGATCATGAAGGTCAGCAGTATCCTGTCTATTATGTTAGTAAAAGTTTACTAGATGCTGAAACTAGATATTCTCATCTAGAGAAATTGATATTAGCCCTAGTTATTGTTATGGGTGAAATTCTGAGCCCATATCCTGAGAAATATCTTGGGTTATATCTTGGTTATATGATATCTGTTCACATCCGGGATGCTGATTCAGGATATTGGTAACATCCTGAATGGTATCCTCAGGATCACTAACGGATTATGGGCAGGTACGTGGGTTAGAAGCTAGCAACGTTCACAAGGACTCATTCCATGGAAGACTCGGTCCAAGTCGTTCAAATAAAGACGTTGAAGCCGCATTACTCGGTCTACAACGTTTACAATGGAATATTCGGAGCATCCCATATTTATAGGAATTTTCGTTTGTAATTTGTTACTATAAATAGGTGGGTATATCAGATCGAATAGGACATCACACGAACACTCACTACACTCTTACACTTGTTCTCTAGCAATTTTCACTTTCGCACAAAAGCGTTGTAACACTTAGCAATCTGGTCGATATCATGCACTGTATCCTGACGTTTGAAGCAATAAGAAGAACAAGGCAGCTGCAATTGTCAGCTCCCGAGGTTTTATGCCGGCGATCTAGATTGATCAAGGGCTTTCCTCATATATCTCGTGTCACCCCCTTTACTTTTTGCTCATTGTTTGATTGTAGATACAACTCAATATCCTAAGCCGTATCCTGAACACTGTTTTTCCAAACAACTTAACCAGCATATTTTCAACACACTCTTTAGCACACTACCTCACTTAACTAATTTGATCACTTAATTGCTTCGGTAATTTTTGACCAAAACAATTTGGCGCCCACCGTGGGGCAAGTGGTGCTCTCTTTACTAAAAATCTTTGTGAAATCGTTAATCGGTTTTCTGTTTTCAAAACTTTTTGCCACATTGTTTACAATGGCCTCAAGATCAAACATGAGCTCCTCCACTGTGTCTGCTACAACTTCTGCTACTATTGGTCCGGTGCTTCCACCACCTCCTCCAAGGATGCAATCTTCTTCACAACCTCAGGATATTATTCCTACTCGGAGTATTCAGGGATCTGCTCCCATTTTAGCTTCTAATGATGAAATTCTAACCTTATTTGGAAGTGTGCAGGAACAAATGAGGCAGCAACAGGAAACAAACCAAATGCTGTTGAGGGAAATACAGCTCCTGAAGTCTGGCTCGAGCAGATCTGCTGAGGATATCGTCACTCCATTACAACCCAGAACTTTGAACTTTAGTTCGGCCGTGTACACTGAGGATAATAGGGGGAATATTGTGCCCAGCCTTCCTCAGAATCATACTCCTGAAATACCCTCCTCGATCAGGATGTTAACCACGAGGAGCTCAGGATATGCTGCAGGATATGTGCAGAATCCTCCAACGGGTAGCGTGTCAAATAATAATAATACTCATGCTGCTAACAATAGTGGATCTTTGCAGGATACAAGTGTAACATCAGCATTTACTAGGGAGCTTCAGAAGTTGAAGGACATGATATCCAGTGTACCTGGAGTGGTCCAGCCAATCCCGGAAGTGTCCCAAGACAGCCACAGGATATCTCGCTTTGCATATCCTATCTGTGATGCTGAGATTCCAAAGAGATTTCAAACCCCCAACATGAAGCTTTATGATGGAACAATGGATCCTGAAGAGCATATTGCCCAGTATAGGGAAAGAATGGAGATTAACCCTATCCCTCCGGAGCTCAAGGAAGCATGCTTGTGCAACGGTTTTGGTTCTACCTTAATAGGATCAGCCTTGAAATGGCTCCTAAATGTTCCTCTTCATTTGATTACATCATTTGCTCACCTAGTGAATTTATTTAATAGTCAGTTTTCTTGTAGTAGAAGCTTTGAAAAACTAACAAGTGACCTCTACAGGATAACACAGGGGCCTCAAGAATCCCTAAGGGATTATGTGAACAAGTTCAGCCGGGAATCTTTAGACATTCCGCATCTTGATGTTGCAACAGTTGTGCAAGCTTTCAAGATGGGGCTGCAAAAAGATTCTCAATTTTACCAAGACCTTGTAATGAACCCATGCAGGAACTTGGATGAAGCTCGAAACAGGGCGCTAAGATATATTCGATTGGAGGATGACAGAAAGATGCAAGAGAGGATGAACTCATCCAACACCTATGAGTCGACTAACAGGAAGTCAGAATCCTCATTTAAGCCGTATCGCCCTAAGCCATATGGTAGAAATGAGAACAAGAAAGTGAATGCTATCGAAGACGAGGATCCTGAAGAATATCCTGAATTATCTGAATATTGCTTTTTTGTTAACATTCCTGAATTGATGTATGCCATGCAGGGTTTAGGAGACAAGGCTAGGTGCCCTCGAAAGAATCAGCAAAAAGCCGATTGGAAAGATAAGTCAAAATGGTGTGCCTTCCACGAAGATTTCGGACATGTGACTGAGGATTGCATTGCTCTAAGAAAAGAAATAAGCTATCTTCTAAGCAAGGGATATCTGAAAGATCTCTTAGGAAGAAAGAAGAATAAGGGTCAGGATACTGAGAAGGATCCTGAGCGAGCAGCGTCACCTCTCGCGGATGCCAAGATAATCAACTTTATTTCGGGAGGATCCGACATTTGTGGGACTTCGTATTCGGCGGCGAAGAGACATGTAAAAGAAGCTAAGGCCGAAAGGGGAGACAAACCTGTCAGGATGACTACCCTCACAACTGACAAAGTGATCACAATTGATGCTGATGACAGGGATACTGTCCAGGATCCTCATCATGATGCTCTGGTAATAACATTATATGTGGCTAACCATTTTGTACGCAGGATATTGGTTGATAATGGCAGCTCCGTCAACATAATCCAACTAGAGACTCTGAAGAGAATGAATGTATCCCCGATGGATATCACTTCGAAGTCCACCGTGCTTGTTGGGTTCAGTGGAGAGGCTAGGAACACAGTGGGAGAGATAAAGTTACCAGTATATGTTGAAGGAGTCAACTCGATACAACGTTTCTGTGTGATGGATTCTCTATCCTGCTATAACATCATACTGGGAAGACCATGGATTCAGGATATGAAGGCTGTGCCATCAACATATCACCAATGCATCAAGATCCCTACCCCTTGGGGAGTTGTCAAGGTTGATAGTGATCAGCATGAGGCGAAAGAATGCTACTCATCCTCGATGAAATCCTCAACCAAGCCTAGTGTAGCATAGCAATTAAAGATGCGGGCCCAGGATATCGTGGAGGATTCGGAGCAGGATGTGAAGAAAATTATCCTGGATCAGGATAATCCTGATATCTCGGTGCTCGTAGGAACCAATATCCCTCAGGATATTGAAGAGCAGTTAACTAACGTTTTGAAATGCAGGATGCCAACATTTGCATGGAAGCATGAGGATATGACAGGTATATCCAAAGACATTATCACTCACAAGCTTGGAATTGACAGATCATTCAAGCCTGTTCAGCAAAAAAGAAGGAAATTTGCTCCTGAGCGGAATACGATTATTCAAGAGGAAGTTGAAAGATTGTTGAAGTCCAGGATAATCAGAGAAGTCAAGTTTCCAAGATGGCTAGCAAACGTAGTCGTGGTACAGAAGAAAAATGGGAAATGGAGAGTTTGTGTAGACTACACAGACTTGAACAAGGCTTGTCCTAAAGACCCATTTCCTCTTCCTCACATTGATGCAATGGTGGATGCTACTGCCGGGCATGAAATGTTGACCTTCATGGATGCATCCTCAGGATTTCAGCAGATTCAAATGGAGCCTTCTGACCAGGAGGATACTGCCTTCATGACACCAACAGGTATTTATTGTTATACGGCTATGCCTTTTGGTTTGAAAAATGCAGATGCAACATACCAGAGATTGGTAAACATGATGTTCAAAGACAAGTTGGGGGACACCATGGAGGTATACATTGACGATATGGTGGTAAAATCAAAGAAAGCTCAGGATCATCTCCAGGATATTAAAGGAGCATTTGATATCCTGGATCAATATAACATGAAGCTAAATCCTGCTAAGTGTCATTTCGGAGTGGGGGCAGGAAAATTTCTAGGATATATGGTGACCAAAAGAGGAATAGAGGCGAGCCCGGAGCAGATTAAAGCCATCTTGGATATTAAATCACCCTCAAATATTAAGGATGTTCAACGATTAACAGGGCGAGTGGCAGCATTAAACAGATTTATTTCAAGATCCTCAGAGAAATGCAAAGAGTTTTATGATATCCTGAAGAAGAACAAGAAATTCAGAAGCATGAAGCAGCCCTGCAGGATTTGAAGCAATATCTTTCAACTGCACCTCAACTGATGAAGCCTGAGAATGGTGAACCACTATCCCTATACCTCGCAGTATCGGGAAATGCTGTAAGTACCGTCCTTATAAAGGATCATGAAGGTCAGCAATATCCTGTTTATTATGTTAGTAAAAGTTTGTTAAATGCTGAAACTAGGTATTCTCATTTAGAAAAATTGATACTAGCATTAGTTATGGCATCAACGAAGCTTAGACATTACTTTGAGACACATAGGATTCATGTTAAAACAAATTATCCTGTCAAAAATGTGCTTAGGAAACCAGAGATGTCAGGCAGGATGGCCAAGTGGTCAGTAAAGTTGAGTGCTTATGATTTAGTATATGAACCTAGAAATGCCATAAAGTCTCAGGCTTTAGCTGACTTTGTGGCTGATTTCAGTAGTGACATTCAGGATGAGGTAGACCTAGAAGTCCAACAATTAGGAGAATCCTCAGGATCCTGGACGTTATATACTGATGGTGCATCTAATGTAAGAGGAGTAGGATTGGGAATACTACTAAAATCGCCACAGGGGGACATATTACCCCAGGCTATTAGGTGTGAATTCCCTGCTACTAATAATGAAGCAGAGTATGAGGCTTTAATTGCAGGATTAGAGTTAGCTAAGAATATGAGTATCAAGAATTTACAAGTATATGTTGACTCCTTGTTAATTACTAACCATTTTAATGGATCCTATGTAGTTAAGGGTGAGAAATTAATCGAATACCTCGATATTCTCAAAAAATTAGCAGGATATTTCGATGTTTTTACACTTGAACAGGTACCAAGGGAGGATAATGCTGAAGCAGATGCCTTAGCAAATCTGGGATCATCGATCAGGATACCAGAAGGGACCCAAATACCAATATTACATATCTTGTATCCTGCAACGAATCCTCAGGATAAAGAAGTAGCGGGTATTCAGGATCCTAGAGCAGAGTATCCTGAAAAGGATCCTAAATCCTGGACGGCTCCAATCATGAGATATCTCAAGGAAGGACACATCCCCAGAGATGAAAATCATAAGGCATTTAGGATGAAGGTATCACGATTCACTATTATAAATAATGTTTTATACAAGAAATCTCTTGCAGGACCGTATTTGAGGTGCTTGGAGGATCCTGAAGCCAAAGAAGTACTTCAGGATATACATGAAGGGGATTGCGGTAACCACACTGGGGGCAGGTCATTGTTCTCGAAAGTATTAAGGACAGGATATTATTGGCCAACGATGAGGAAAGACGCTGCAGAATATGCTCGAAGGTGTGATGCATGTCAAAGGCATAGTAACATACTACATCAACCAGCTGAACCACTATATCCTGTAGCTTCCCCTTGGCCATTCATGAAATGAGGGATGGATATAGTAGGGAAGTTACCAAAAGCTCCGGGAGGAAAAGTCTTTATGCTAGCAATGACGGATTATTTCTCTAAGTGGGTTGAAGCTGAAGCATTTGTTCAAGTTAGAGACCAAGAAGTAGTATCCTTCATAAAGAGGAATATCCTGACCAGGTTTGGGGTACCAGCTGAAATCATTTGTGATAATGGGTCCCAGTTTATAAGCAAGCGGACTACTGACTTTTGCAAGAGTTGGGGAATCAAAATGATCACGTCTACTCCGGTACATCCTCAAGCGAATGGACAAGCTGAATCCTCGAACAAGATAATTGTCAATAACTTAAAGAAGAGACTTGGAGCCAAAAAAGGAAGATGGGCAGAAGAATTACCCTTTGTTTTGTGGGCTGATAGGACAACGGTAAAGAATGCAACCGGCCAAACCCCATTTTCCTTGGTATTTGGAGCAGAAGCAGTGATTCCAACGGAAATGGTGATACCTACTACAAGATCTATCCTTCAAGATCCTGAATAAAATCCTGAAGCCTTATGTCGAGATTTGGATACTATAGATGAAAAAAGAGATGCAGCAAGGCTAAGGATGGCAGCATATCAACAAAGAATATCCAGAGCATATAACAAGAATATAAGGACTAGGAGATTTCGAGTTGGTGATTGGGTGCTAAGAAAGGCTTTTCAAAATACAACTAATCCTGCCGATGGCAAGCTAGCTCCAAAATGGGAAGGACCATATGAAGTTGAGTCAGAAGCAGGGAAAGGAGCATATAGACTCAAGAATATGGAAGGGGATATGCTACCGAGATCCTGGAATGCAATACACTTAAAGCTCTATTTCAAGTAAGAATAGAATTTAATTTCTATCTCAAAAGGGTATGTTTTCTATCTCTTTTAAATATATTTGTTTATTATCTTGAACCCAATACTGACTTAAGCATCGGAGGGGTGTTAGCCAAGCTAACACCCACCTTAGTTTATAGTTGTTTTGCAGCATATGTTTCAGATATAGCTCCAGGATATGCACTCAAGATAAATCGAAAGATTAGAGGATTGGCCCCCTCTCTCACGTTTAAGGGATCCTGATCCCTTCAAAGGTTTAAAGGTATTCACCTTTCTTTCGAATTGGGTTTAAACACCTCGCCTGGAGCGCAAGTTATCTAGGTATAGTTCAAGGTAGCGGGACCAGTTCATGTAAAAGTGGCTGACAATTTCGTTACTGTTGGCTATATCCTGGATCCTGAAGGTATATGAGGATTGATCACCCTCTCTCACGAAAGGGTATTTTCATACTCTCTAAGGTTTAAAGGTTTTCACCTTTCTAAGATTTGGAGTTTATACACTCTCGCCTGTAGCGCATGAAACTAAGGGTTTATCCCCAGGATATCAGGGTTTATCCCCAGGATATTAAGGGTTTATCCCTAGTATGCTAAGGATTCATTTCAGGATATCAAGGGTTTTGCCTCGGGGTGTTCGGAATTTATTCAAGCCAAAGAGTGAATACATTTGCATTTCTGTGTCGTACATAGGGGACATACATCATACTATTCAAAGGATGGATCCAAGTTTGTAAGTATGCACTGGGGACATTCCTAAGGTGGAAGATTGGAATTGACTCTCTAAGAGCCTTTGGTATGATCTCTCCTTTTTTCAAATGACTTAAGTTTTCTAAGTTATATGACAATATCCTGACCAGGATATCTCTTAGGATACTTGTCAGGATATTTTCAGAATGTGTTCCCATAATATTCCCAAGAATGTTCAAACAAAACAGTTTTCGTAAGTAAAATTTGTGCACTAATAACAACAATGGTAAGGCCAAAAGAAAAGTTATATTATTAACATAGCAAAAGTTTGTGCTTTTGGTTTCATCTCAAACCGAGATCCATCCACCAAAAGCACAATTAGTCTTTAGGCATATTTACCCAACAGTTGAAGGTTTCATCTCAAACCGAGACCCATCCACCTCCAACTGTTGTATTGTTCAAAAAGCATGCAGGAAATGTAAATTGTTCAGGTGCGGAAAAGTAAAGTGCAGAAAAAGTAAATTGTTTTGGGGATTACAAACCAACATTCAAATTTAAAAAGGTGGGCTCCGGCCTTGGCACGTATATCCATCATTGCCCACCTGAATGCCCTCACACAGCGGCATCTTCTCCAACCTTCTCTGCCTTCTCATCTTCAGCATCCTGAGCAGCATCCTCTCCAGCATCCTTCTTATCTCCAGCCTTGTCTACCACCTCTGCTGACTTAGAGGATTCTCCGGCTTCAACAGGAAGTGGCACAGCTTTGCCCCCAAGCTCCTTCAGCTTGGCCACCCAGGATTCAACCGGCCAGGATGGGCATACAAGGCCTGTCTCCTTGGCCTCGTAGGCCATCTTGATGCGAGCCTGCAGCAGGGAGACGATAGCAGAGGCTTTGATTCCTTCCCGGAATGAAACCATGGCCTGTTCGTGATCCATTTGGACAGTGGCAAGTTTGAGCTCAGCATCTTGGGTGACCTTCTTCAGCATGCCCTCGTAGTGCCGGGTCTTTGCTTCAGCAATGGCACCTTGGTCGGCAACGGTACTTTCGAGCTGTTTAATCCTGGCTTCATGGAGTGCAGCAGTACCACAGGCATCGTTGTACATGTGGAGCAAATGCTGGAGGCCCTGCACATCAAATTCAGGTATGAGTCAGAATATATTAATCAGGATATCCTATCAGGATATATGTGCAGGATATGTAGCAAGATATTACCTTGTTGAGAAAGGATGTCATTGGCTCTAAGGAGTCAGAAAAGCTGAGTTCATCGTAGGAGAACCCTTCTGGACCTGGAGCACTGACTTCAGGACCTTTCCTCTTTTTTGCTGTGGAAGCACGAGTCCTCGGATTAGCCTTAGGAGCCGGGAGCGGTTTGGAGCTGGTGGCTGCAGGGGTCTCTTTCTTGACCGTGACTGGGGTAGGATAGCTGTCAAGTTCGTCAAGGTCTAGGTAGACTGGAACCTTGCTGGAGTCTGCATACAGGGAGTAAAATTTCTCCTAAGTATATCAAATAAAGACATGTATATACAGGATATTTTGCAGGATCCTTACCAGACATGTTTGCACTAGAAAGAGGACTTGGAGATGGTGGAGACGGGTTGAAACTTCTTTCAGCCTCTGGAAGGAGTTTGATGGCGTCAATCCTTTTCTTTGAATCAGCAAGGGGAGGTGCAATCTTCCTAAAATCAGCTGCGTACACAACAGAAAAAAGAAAGTTAATCAGTTCAGGATATGGAACAGGATAAGAAGCAGGATCATCCTTAAACCCTAAATCCTACCCTTTTTCAACCATTTCACCGGATATTCCGTTCCACCAGGGATTGAGTCTCTTTTTACAAAGAAGAACTTAGAGTGCCAATTATCCTCGTTCCTGGTGGCACGAAGTATCAGCGGGTCGCCGGAGGTGGAATAAAACAAAAATCTACATGATCTATGGCATCTAAGCCGGTAAGCTAGGGGGAGATCATGCACAGAAAGATCAGGGATGTGGTTTTTCTTGATCTGGTCAAGAACGGACAGAACACGCCAAAGCATCGGCATTGTTTGGCTAAAAGAGATTTTTGTAATGTTGAAGAATTCGTTGATAAAGTCTGGAAAGGGGAACTGTAACCCTAAGGTGAAGGGAAATGCACTAAAGCACAACCACTCATTGGAGACCATATCCGACCGGATTTCCCGGTCAAACGGCCGGAATACCGTTCCTTCCGGAAAGATACCGGAGGATTTGAGAGCCGACAAGTGGGCACTATCAAAAGAGCATATCTCTTTCTCCGGTTCTTGGAGAAGATTCTGCTGGATGAATGTGGGAGCCGAATCACCAGAACTGGATCTTGTATGTCTCGGCATTTGATCGCCTGAATTTTTGACCGGAAAAGGAGGATGAAGATGAAGATTAGAGAGAGAATGTTTACCTTTTTCCTTATCGGTAGTGATTAAAAAAGAGATGGAGATGAGAAGATATAGGGTGCAATGAGTAAATATAGGCTGAGTAAGTTGCAAACGGTCACTGTTTTGGTCAAAAATCAAGCAAAAATAATGCAACCAAACTTTCTGTTGTGAGGTATGATGCTTGAATTGATGAACAACAATAAGGATCACTATGAAATGTAATGAACAAGTGACACGGAGATTTATACGAGGAAAAAGCCCTTGATCAATGAATGATCTCCGGCATAAAAAACCTTGGGTGATGGAAACTACCGATCACCAACTCAAATTAAACCAGAAATGTAGTACAACTTCGGATGATAGCGAGCTAAGTACAAGGATCACTATAGTGTATTGTGTAGAAAAGTGTGTAATCGCCAAGTGAGTTAACGAGAGCTGGTGAAAGCAATTGTACGAGTGTGTGTGTAGCCAAAAATAGCCAAGTGTTTTCTAATTAGCTCGCTACCCCTTTAAAAATGGAAAATATCTGCTCTAACTAACATTCCGCAAATGGTGCAAGTCCTCCACGACTCCATAACGTCCATTTATGGCCAAGCACGTGCGGAATAGGCTTAGAATATTCTCCAGGAATATCGCCAAGACCAAGTCCAAGTTGATACTCCTGCAAAACAATTTCAAATTCAAAGTAGACAACCGTTAGTACAAGGATCCTTATGATGATCCATGATCCTGATCCTGCAACACTTCTGAGGATCACTACTTCAGACAGAATTGAGGATCACTAAACCCAACAGTAAATGAGGATCACTGATCATTTTGAAATCCACCCCTAACAATTGCCCCCAAAATATAAGTAGTAATTATGTAAATAAATGAGTTATATTTTGTTCTTATCCGCAATTAACCAACGGATAACTAGCCGTTATAATCGGACTAGCCGTTGCGAACATGACGTCACTGAGGTGACTATCCTGCAGAATCATCATTATAAATAGGAGTTAAAGATAGGGATCATTTCACATTTAAATTCAAGAGAACTCCCTTTAAATTCACATCCGACGATTAAGCAGGTATTTCTCTTCCCCTTCCTCCTTTACATTTTCTTTCTCTGCTCCTTCTTTCTTCACCTTCTTCACAATCAAGATGATGCTGAGATCCTCACCGGTGAAGGATCATAAGAAGGACACTCCTCTCAAGAGCCAGGGGATCATCAAGGATTCAGCGAATGAGAGGTGCTGCTTCACTGATCCGCAAATAGACAAAATTCGGCATTTATTTCTGGCGAACTCCTATTTCAAACCGTTTGATCCTATCGTTCTAAGTGACTACATTTCAGAAACTTGGGTAGCTTTCCCGGTCACCCCTTTCCCAATAGAATATTCGTATCCTTTCCCTGAATTCACCCAGTCTTTTTTCTCCCTCACCGGCATCTCCTATATTCAAGCTATGCCAATGATCTGGAGGGTCTTATATACCCTTGAGAGGATCATTGAGCAAGAAGGAATCAACCTGGGAATGTCGGAATTGGTCGAGATGTATGATCTCACAACATTTGGATCCCACCGATATCTGTTCAAGCGTAAACCCGGTGAAGAACATCCCATCTTCAAAGCCACTAAGAATGATACTAATTGGAAACGGCGATTCTTCTTTGTCAGAAGAGATTCTATCCCGGATGGAAAGGATCTGCTAAGGAAGTGGAGCACCCATGGTAGGATAGAGGATCCTTAGAAGGATCACTGAGTAAGCTCATTTTTTATGATGATTACTAATATGCTTCTGTTTCTTTTGTGCAGCTATCACATTTTCACATATCATACCTTCACCTGCCACCAAGGAGAGACATGCTGCTTTCAGAAGACTTGATCCTGCAATAAGGTCATTCAAAACAAACACCCAGGATTCACAAGAAGTATCCTCAGGTTCTGTCACTATGTCAAGTAAGTATCCTGTATTTTGTATAGTCAAATATTTATATAAATAGATGAATAGAAATAGGATAAGGATACTTATCTGTTTTAAATATGTAGGTGTTGGAAAGTCTTCACGATCTGCCTCTAAATTCAGTGTTGCCGAGCTTGATACTGTCAGATCCTCAAAGAAGAAGTCTGCTGCTAGCCCCTCTGTTGTAATCCCCAAGGCTACCACTTCAAAGGGAAGAGGTGGAAAGAAGAGAAAAACCTCCGAAGCTGACAACCTCCAAAGCTTACCTCTGATTCGTCATCAATTTATCGAGTACTTCAATGACGTAAGGATCACTGACTCAGTTTAATTACCCTATCTGTAACGACTCTCATCAAAAGTCATAATTATTAAATTAATTTGACCAATAGGAAACCCTAATTGAGACACCCAAGTGATTCTGCGCAAACCCTAAGATTTTCAGAAAAATCAGAATCAGGATCAGGGCCCCTAAAACTCAGGGGGGGTATTTCCTAGTTACGATTATCCACTTAAAACGTAGGCAGAAAGGAATTTTCAGAAACCGTCGACTCAGCTGAGCTAGTCCCACACGTGGCAACCCTATACATGAAAATAGTTCTCACGCGGGCCGCCTCAAGTTAGCTTAATTCTCACGCGGGCCGCCTAAGGGACAAAATTCACCTATAAATACAGGAGTTTGGGACTTGATTCTGGGAGTTGAAACGACGAAGAAATTCCAATTCTACACGGAGTTATGCTCTGTTTACTCCAATTAACACACACGATTCACTAATCGACGCCGCAATCAGGGTATTAGCACAATCGCTGCTACGATTCATTTTCCGACGATCAATATATCCAATGAATGTTTAAGTGCCGCCCACATTAGGGTTATACTTTATCGTTCGTCATTAATTTGACGGATCATCGTTAATTCGATGGATGAAGTATTGTACTTTATCGTTCGTCATTAATTTGACGGATCATCGTTAAATCGATGGATGAAGTATTGCACTTTGTCGTTCGTTGTGAGAATTTGATCTCGTGAGTTATCGTAATTGCTGGATTGATTACTAACCCAGTTTTGTGTGCCTGTTATTAAATTTAGGAAAAGGCTAAATCAGTAGGCCAAACTCTGCTCGTATAAATCTGCAATGTGAGTCATTCTCTTTTTCTCACAGTTTGTGAGTCATTCTCCTTTTCTCACAGTTTGTGAGTCATTCTCTTTTTATCAAATATTTTACAATACCTCAAATTATTTTCAAGGTTATAATTACAGGGACTAAGTCGTGGATATCTTGAATTACTGGTTAGTGGGGTATTGTGCACATTACTAATTTTCTCCCAGTTAGGTTCATTGACCTACTCGGGATAATCACTGTTAGGTTCATTGACCTACAGGGATAATCATCACTATTTAGGTTCATTGATCTAAATAGTGGTATGACCATCGTCACCATTGTGACTTGTCACCATTGTGACAGAAGGCCAGATAAAAATAAGATAGAAGCCATTGTAATCGCTCTTATGCTGTAATTGATAACTATGCATCATTATGCAAAATAGAATGATTCACTCAGTATTTCCCGCTGACAAAACCTTTTTCAAACATGTTTCAGGTAACCTGTTATGAATCAGGAAAAGTGCCATATAGCACTACAAGCTCAAGGAAGTGGCTCAGTATAAAATAAAGAAACATGTTTTGTAAAATAAAGGATTTCTTCGTGAAATCTCAAGATTGTAAATTACCGGGTTTTATCCCGCGTTGTGAAATAAAATAATCGGGAAATATTTACATTTTAAAAGCTCCTGATGAAAACTTCCGCTGTCAAACTCAATTAAATAAATACCACGGGATTTTCTGTCCCGCGGCTCCTGAAACGGGTCAAACCGGGTCGGGGGCCGTGACAGAAAAAGGTGGTATCAGAGCCACTTATCGAGCCACTGATTTAAGCCAATTAAGTATTTAGAAAATACTTAATTTTTATTAATTGCTATTTTGTGATTATATGTTTTATTATCTGACTAATTTTGAACAGTATGGGCAGATTTTTTATGTTAGCTACTGTAATAGTAAAAATAAATCTTTAAATAATTTGACTCAAAGTTTTAGCACTTTTATTATTTAAAGTCTAGAAATCTTATTCAGTAAATAAATTTACAAATAAAACCTAGTGTGTTTTAATTTTTAGTTATTTTGGTAGTTAACCAGTATGAAATACTATTTAAAAAGTTGTTCTACACAATTTGTTTATAACTTAGTAATGGTGTGTATTTTACTAAACAGCATGAGTGATCTGTTGGAAGCCCTTGAGAATTTAAATCTCTATCCAGTAAGAATCGAAGTTTCCAGAGATTTCAATAGGTATATTCCAGACATAGAAGAACCTATAGAATTCAACGCTTTACCTCTCGAGAAACCTAAGCCTAATAAAATGGAAATTGGGGAAAGTTCTAGGCAAATTGAGGGATTACCATCTCAAGAAGAACTAGATTTTATAATGGCAACAGATGATACTATTGAGTCTGTTAATGAAAAGGATTTTATTCATTCTCTTGAAACACAACTACTAATAAATTCAGAACCAGCTATTCCAAACCCTTCAATCCACTGGAATATAGACGAATGGTTGAATAATGAAATACTGTTACAAAACCATCCCTATAAGCTTTTTCCTAAGTACAATCCAGAACCTTTACCAAATCCATCAATGAGTAACGAGAATATGGCTGAATTCCGTCATTTTGACGAAATGGATGCTGGGAATAGGATCCAAGAGATTTTAGGACAGATCTCCTGGAAATACGATGAGAAGGAACGCCGTTACTAGAATATCATCTAATAAAAGATAGGGGATTATGAAACTATGATTGTGTAATAGTAAAATCAGTTTGTGTAAGATAAATAATAAAACGGGTGTATATAGAAGCATGATATAATCTTTACAACAAATAAAATATTAGAAAAGTTACAATTTTGTTTGTATATTATTTACGTGATTATGTGCAATTAAATTGTGACATTGGATTATTTCCTTTATACTAATTATTTATTTATAAATTAGATATCAGATGGAAAACGCTAATAATGAACCAGTTAATGAGGTTAATCAATCTGAGCAACAACCAGGGGACCAATATGTGACTAGGCAAGATATAGAAAATATCGTTGCTCAAGGGATAGCCAACACTATTCCAGGAATAGTTGCTCAAGGGATAGCCAATGCTATTCCAGCAATCATTGCTGCTGTTAAAAATCCAATTGAACCTCAATAAATTATTCCAAGCAAACGTATTTCTGAAGATAATTTCAGTAATAGCGTAAACGGCGGCAATAATCATGTTAATCATGATAATGAACCACGGCAAGCTCCGCTCCCTAAGAAAAGGAAAACTGCAACGCCTGGTTGCACTTACAAAGAATTTCTTGCTTGTAAACCCACTGAGTTTGCAGGCAATGAAGGAGCGACTGCGGCACTGCGTTGGTTAGAGAAAACAGAGGCAGTAATTGCCATAAGTAAATGTGCTCAGGATGATCAGGTCATGTATGCGTCAAACCTATTCAAAGAAGTGGCACTAGAATGGTGGAACACGGTGTTACAAGCAAAAGGAAGAAGGATGGCGTATGCTATGAACTGGGAAGAATTTAAGAGTCTTGTAGAAAGAAAATTCTGTCCCGAATATGAAAAAGATCAAATGGAAAATAAGTTTTTAACCCACCGGATGATGGATGTAGATTGTCGAGGGTTTACTACGACATTCTTCGAATATGCTCGAGTGGTACCAACCCTGGCTTCGCCAGAGCCGGTACTTATTTCTTGTTATATTTGGGGATTGATTTCCGAAATCCGTAATATCGTCAAGGCTGCGAAACCTCATACGATTGATGATGCAGTAGAATTAGCCAATACTTTAACTGACGAGCTAGTACGAACAAGAGAAGAAAATAGAAGGAAGGAAGTAGCCCAAAAGATTACCCAAGAATTCCGTTCGGGTAACCATAACAATTTCAAGAAAGGAGGGAATGGGCAATCTTCTACTAGTCCATTTTGCAATTCTTGCAAAAGGAAGCATTTTGGAAGATGCAAAGGATATTGCAATTTTTGCAAAATTCCAGGGCATCAAGAAGAAGACTGTAGGAGGAAGAAATTTTCAGTTTGTTACAACTGTGGAGAAACTGGACATCTTAGGCCAAATTGTCCAAAACTGAATAAACCATTTGACAATCAAGCCAAATCGGCAGAAGGAGCAAAAAGGAATGCGAGGGCCTTTCAGCTGACTACTCAAGAAGCCGAGATGATTCCAGATGTGATAGCCGGTATGTTCTTAGCTTACAACGTTTACACAATAGTATTATTTGACTCTGGTGTAAACCAAAGTTTTATAAATACTTTACTCTGCCAAACTCTTAACTTACCGTTAACCAGTATTAGATAAATTTCTACAGTAGAAACGACAGATGGGAATTTAGTTCTGCAAAGTGTAGAAATAAGAACTTTTAAGTCATATGCAACCATATTGGTTGAATTCGATGGTATGTTAGGAATGAATTGATTAGTAAAACCACTATGTTCGAATTCTTTGTGATAAGAATTCCATAGAAATTCAGGTAACTACTGGAGAAGTAATAATGATTACAGGAGATAAAACCCTATAAGCCCATAAAGTTCATATCAGTAGTGAAAGTTGCTAATAATAAAGCAAGGAGTAGTATATATGATTTCAGTAATCATTAATACTAAAGATAAAGAACTTAAGGAATTTCTGTAATTTCAGAATACCCAGATGTAATTCCAGAAGATTTACCTGGATTACCACCAGATAGGGATATAGAATTTAGGATTCATCTAATTCCAAGCCAGGGAACTTTATCAGTTAGCACAATATTGGTTGTTAAGAAGAAGGATGGTTCCATAAGAATGTGTATTGATTATAAAGAATTGAATAAAGTTACAATTAAGAATCGATACCCATTACTTAGAATTAATGATCTATTCGATCAATTCCAGGAAGATAGATAGTTTGCTAAGATCAACTTATGTTCAGGATATTATCAATTAAAAGTATCAGAGGAAGATGTACCTAAGACTGTTTTCAGAACTAGGTATGGTCATTACGAGTTTACAGTCCTGCCCTTCAAATTAAAGAATGCACTTGTAGCATTCATGGACATGATAAATAGGATCTGTAAACCATATTTGGATAAATTGGTAATTTTCTTCAACGACGATATACATATTTATTCTAAAAATCAGAAAGAATATTATCAGCACTTACATGTACTCTTAACTTTGTTAAGAAAAGAAAAAGCTGTACGCCAAATTTTCGAAGAATGAATTTTGGCTGCTAGAAGTGCAATTTTAGGTCATATGGTGAATCCCGAAGGTATTCACGTAACTCCTGATAAGATATTATCAAAATAAAAGGTTCCCTAATCCGCAATGGAAATTAGAAGTTTAGTCGGATACTACAGACGATTTATTAAGGATTTTTTTCTAAGATAGTTATATCATTAACTAAGTTAACCTGTAAAATAGCTAAGTTTGAATGAGGATCTTAAAGCAGAAATTAACCAAATACTCAGATATTAGCCTTATGAACTAAAGATTTTGAAGTATAAGGTAATGCTTCAAAGTTTTTGCAACGCAAAAAGGTAATTGCGTATGCATCAAGGTAATTGAAAAAGAACGAAGGAACTATACTACTCATGAGTTAGAATTAGGAACCATAATTTTTGCCTTAAGATTTGGAGACATTATCTGTATGGAAGTAAGGGTACTATCTATACGGATTATAAGAATTTAAGATATATATTTTTGGGCAAAAAGAATTAAACATGAGATAAAGGAGATGGATGAAAATCCTAAGTGACTATAACTGTGATATTCAGTATCACAAAGGAAAGGATGAAGACGACAAGAGATCGTCAGAAAAGTTATACAGATAATAGATGAAAGCTGTTGGAGTTCGAGTTGGAGACAAAATGTAATTGAAAGTATCTCCTTGGAAAGGAGTAAGAAAGGAAAGCTAAGTCCAAGATACATAGGACCATTTCAGTAATCCAACATATAGGACTAGTTGCTTATCATTTACAAACTACCAAGAAAGTTAGTTGGAGTACATGATGTATTTCATGTATCCAATCTCAAGAAATATTTATCAAATGAATTACTCGTATTACCTCTGCGAGATATAAAGGTAAACCAATAAGCGTTTGTTTAAGTAAAATGGGATTCAAAGATAGGACCCTAATATACTTGGGAACTGGAATCCGAAATGAAGAGAAAGTATCCTCAATTATTCCAGTAAATCTCGAGGACGAGATTTTTCTTAAGGTGGGGAGAATGTAACGACTCTCATCAAAAGTCATAATTATTAAATTAATTTGACCAATAGGAAACCCTAATTGAGACACCCAAGTGATTCTGCGCAAACCCTAAGATTTTCAGAAAAATCAGAATCAGGATCAGGGCCCCTAAAACTCAGGGGGGGTATTTCCTAGTTACGATTATCCACTTAAAACGTAGGCAGAAAGGAATTTTCAGAAACCGTCGACTCAGCTGAGCTAGTCCCACACGTGGCAACCCTATACATGAAAATAGTTCTCACGCGGGCCGCCTCAAGTTAGCTTAATTCTCACGCGGGCCGCCTAAGGGACAAAATTCACCTATAAATACAGGAGTTTGGGACTTGATTCTGGGAGTTGAAACGACGAAGAAATTCGAATTCTACACGGAGTTATGCTCTGTATACTCCAATTAACACACACGATTCACTAATCGACGCCGCAATCAGGGTATTAGCACAATCGCTGCTACGATTCATTTTCCGACGATCAATATATCCAATGAATGTTTAAGTGCCGCCCACATTAGGGTTATACTTTATCGTTCGTCATTAATTTGACGGATCATCGTTAATTCGATGGATGAAGTATTGTACTTTATCGTTCGTCATTAATTTGACGGATCATCGTTAAATCGATGGATGAAGTATTGCACTTTGTCGTTCGTTGTGAGAATTTGATCTCGTGAGTTATCGTAATTGTTGGATTGATTACTAACCCAGTTTTGTGTGTCTGTTATTAAATTTAGGAAAAGGCTAAATCAGTAGGCCAAACTCTGCCCGTATAAATCTGCAATGTGAGTCATTCTCTTTTTCTCACAGTTTGTGAGTCATTCTCCTTTTCTCACAGTTTGTGAGTCATTCTCTTTTTATCAAATATTTTACAATACCTCAAATTATTTTCAAGGTTATAATTACAGGGACTAAGTCGTGGATATCTTGAATTACTGGTTAGTGGGGTATTGTGCACATTACTAATTTTCTCCCAGTTAGGTTCATTGACCTACTCGGGATAATCACTGTTAGGTTCATTGACCTACAGGGATAATCATCACTATTTAGGTTCATTGATCTAAATAGTGGTATGACCATCGTCACCATTGTGACTTGTCACCATTGTGACAGAAGGCCAAATAAAAATAAGATAGAAGCCATTGTAATCGCTCTTATGCTGTAATTGATAACTATGCATCATTATGCAAAATAGAATGATTCACTCAGTATTTCCCGCTGACAAAACCTTTTTCAAACATGTTTCAGGTAACCTGTTATGAATCAGGAAAAGTGCCATATAGCACTACAAGCTCAAGGAAGTGGCTCAGTATAAAATAAAGAAACATGTTTTGTAAAATAAAGGATTTCTTCGTGAAATCTCAAGATTGTAAATTACCGGGTTTTATCCCGCGTTGTGAAATAAAATAATCGGGAAATATTTACATTTTAAAAGCTCCTGATGAAAACTTCCGCTGTCAAACTCAATTAAATAAATACCACGGGATTTTCTGTCCCGCGGCTCCTGAAACGGGTCAAACCGGGTTGGGGGCCGTGACACTATCCACTTGAGGATCACCTGATCCTAATCTTTGCATTGTCTTTATTGTAGAAATTTGCGGAGATCGAGGACTATGTTGGGAATGTTGAAGAGCTAGAGGAGAAACACTCTGACCTCCAAAAAGTAGCCATGCTCAAAGACCTCAAGATCGCTTCCCTTGAAAAGGATCTCAACGATGCCAAAGCTCAAACAGCTGCCATTCTGATCAACTTTGATTATGAGAAGCACGAGATCACAGAGGATGCTAAGGTCTCCACTGCCATTGCCATGTACAAGACCAAGCTACAGATGGCTCAAGAAGCTCAGGATCCCGCATTTGATAGGAGCAGCTGGGACATGGAAGGCTGGAAGGCCAGGCTGGCTGAGTTGGAGGATGAGGATGAGGCTGATGAGGTCCTGGAAATCGAGGCTAGTGGTAGTGGCAAGGATCAGGCGAAGGATACTGGAGCTGGAGGGCATGATGATGCAGCGAAGGTGTAGGCTGCACGAATGGGCGATGAAGGACATTTCTAGACGTAGCCGGAGCCCATTTTTTAGTTTGGTTATGGTTTTTATTTTGATGATGTTTTGATGAACAATGGTTGGTCTGTACTTAAAAAATAGTAATTAGGGTTGAGGATCATGGATGATCCTTTGAACAATAGGTAGGATAATGGGTGGTGGATGGATCCTCTGTTTGGGGGATGAAGCCATTTGTTATCCTTCCGTCTTTAATTTCCTGCACTTGTTAGACCTATGAACAATGGACACCCTTTGCCAACCCATGTGGACGGGCCACGTTTTGCTGGTAGAAACGTGGGTTGGCAATTTTGACAACCTTAAAAGGGTTTAAGCTTTTGTGAATAAAATAACCTTAACTTTTTGGCTTATCCTGTGTTGATATCCTTGTTAGTATTTTACTTTCTAACTGTTGTGTTGTTCAGTTTGTTTAAACTTATCAAGTAAAGAAAGAATTTAAGAAATATCCTCAAAATTTTTTAGGATATGATCAAGAATCACATATCCTATAATCGATAAGTTCTGAAAAGTAATATAGTTTAAGGATCATAAGTTCAGTTGTCAAAGGATAAGGGTTATTCAAATAAATAATGAATAAAATCAAAATAGTCAAGGATCATACCTGAGAATCCAAGTTAGGATCCTATCTTTTAACACTTAATATCAGGATAACCCATAAGACAAACCTTAGTAAAAGGTAAGGATCAAGGATCCTTAGTCGATTAACTTCAAAAACCTGAAATAGGATACAACTTGGGACTAAGCCAATATAAGATGAAAGTTAGTAACTGGGGACAAGCCCAACAATTCTGGGGACAAGCCCAATATACTGGGGACAAGCCCAAAGGATAACTGGGGACAAGCCCAAAGGATCGTATGTAAACTGGAGTATGGCCCTCACTGGCGACTATCCAAACTTAGTGACATGAAAATGCCAAAACCTTAGCTAACGTGAAAACGTTAGAAACCTTAGGAACGGATGTATGGTACGTCTACCATTATACGTAGGATCCTGAATATAGCCAGTACAATGAAATTGTCAGCCCCTAAAGCGAGTACTGGTCCCATTGCCATGAACTATACCAGGATCATCGTGCGCTACTGGCGAAACTGGGGACAGGCCCAAACTGGGGACTAGCCCAAATAACTGGGGTCAAGCCCAAATAACTGGATACTTCTGTGGATACTCAATCCTTAGTTAAGGATACCTGAACCTTCAAAACTCAGAATCAAGTAAACGGAGGATAAAGGATGCAGGATCCTTATCCTTATATAAGAGAATAAAAGAATGAAATAGTTTGAGATTAGAATGTTACCAGAAAGAAGATCATCTGTCTGCAAGGATCCTTCAAGGATACTTGTCAAATGAGGATCATGGATCCTAGTCACATAAAATACTTCTTCAAATGGACAGCATTCCAAGCTCTTGGTAGCAAATCACCTTCCATTGTTAGCAATCGATATGCCCCCTTTCCTGCTTCAGCTTCAATCAAATAGGGGCCTTCCCACTTTGGTGCTAGCTTTCCATCAGCAGGATTGGTGGTATTTTGAAATGCTTTCCTTAATACCATATCACTGTTAGGGGAGGATTTTCTAACAATTAGTGATCCTTATTCGTTATCCTAATTAGTGATCCTTACTTCTGTGACAGGTGGTGATCCTCAGAAGAGCTTCAGGATCAGGATCATGGATCACTTTAAGGATCCTCGTACTGACGATTGTTTGTTTATGTTTTGTACTACCTCGCAGGTATAACAAGATTGACCAAGTCTTGGCGACATTCCTGGAGAATATTCCCAAACTATTCTGCACGTGCTTGGCCAAAAATAGACGTTGTGGAGAACGTGGAGGCATGGCACGAAAGTTGGAAAGTTTGTTAGCTAGTTATTTTCTTATTTTAAAGGGGTAACGAGCTAGTAGAAAGACACTTAGTCATTTTCTGAGTTACACACACACTCGTACAAACGCTCATACCAGCTCTCGTCCAAACATTTAGCAATTTCATACACCTTTTACACGTTACATTCTAGGGATCCTTGTACCTAGCTCGTTACTATCCGAAGTTGTAAACATTTATTCATTTATGTGAGCTTGGTGATCGGTAGTTTCCATCACCCGGGGTTTTTTGTGCCGGAGATCAACTCTTGATCAAGGGCTTTTTCCCCGTATAAATCCATGTGTCATTTGTGCAATTTACATTGAAGTGATCCTCGATATTGTTCTACATTGTTAACATCATACCCCGTAACATAGAGTTTGGTTGCAATATCCTCAACAGATTTTTTCGACCAAAACAGTTTGGCGCCCACCGTGGGGCAATTGGTGCTTTGTCCTTAGAAAAATACGCATTTCTGTGCTCATTTTGGTTCACTACAACCAAGCAAATGGCTTCCTTAGCAAAGAATGCTTCAAATTTGATGCCATCATCCACTTCTTCACAAGGCGTCCCTCCTTTGCCTCCACCACTTTCTGGATCCCAGAAGAATGCTGAAAATGCTGCGAAGAAACCAACTTCCATTTTCTCAAAACCTCCAACTTCTTCTGCTTCTTACACTCCCACTACTAGTGACATGTTTACTTTGATTTTGCAGATGAAGGATCAGATACGGCAATAGGATAAGACCAATGAGAGAATTCTCAAAGAAATCGGAGATCTCAAGAAACAAAAGACAACGGCAGAGGATCATTCCCCACTAGTGCTGAAATCCTTGAATTTTGATACTCCGGTGATTACTTCTCAGCCATCAGTGGTTCCAGACGTTCAATATGTGGGTGGACCGAAAGGAGTGCACTACGGAACAACAACAATGACCCAGGCATCAGGTTCATATTTCCAGCCAGCGGGATCCTATCCTCAGCATATGGGATCCCTCACGAATTCAGGAGGATATTCAGGATTGCAGCAGATTCAAGGATCCTCCTTTGTTCCAGGATCATCCCAGGTTCAAGGATCCTCCTTTGTTCCAGGATCATCCCAGGTTCAAGGATCCTCCTTCGTTCCAGGATCGTCTCAGTTTCAGGGATCCTTCCAGATGCCAGGATCCTTGAGGAGTTTGCAAACAGGAAGTTCAGATGTCCATCAGGGAGATTTTATTCCAATGCAGACCAATGCTTCTACTGGTCCCTCGATCATTCCAGAGCCTCAACAATATGGATTAACATCCAATCTTCCTAATCTGAATCCGATGGGAGGTAACACTTTTAATAATTCTTATACCACTAACCATGGTCTTATGCAGGATCCAGGTATCAATCATGCCATGGCCAGAGAATTGCAAAAGCTAAAGGATATGATATCAAGTGTTCCAGGAGTGGTCAAACCTATCCCAGAGATTGCAGATGGGAGCCACAAGATATCTCGTTTTGCACCACCAATCTGTGATGCTGAGATACCCAAGAGATTCCATGTGCCAACATGAAGCTGTATGATGGTTCGACAGATCCTGAGGAACACATAGCACAATACAGGGAGAGGATGGAGATCAATCCAATTCCAGAAAGGTTAAAGGAAGCATGCCTGTGCAAGGGATTCGGATCCACTCTTACTGGATCAGCTCTCAAATGGCTGCTAAGTCTTCCTCCCTACTCTATTACCTCATTTGCTAATCTAGTTAATCTATTTAATAATTAGTTTTCTTGTAGTAGGAAATTTGAACGATTAACTAGTGATCTATATAGGATAACCCAGGGTCATAATGAATCATTAAGGGATTACATTACCAAATTCAGTAAAGAATCCTTAGACATTCCCAACTTAGATATAGCCACGGCTGTTGAGGCCTTCAAAATGGGATTGCTTAGGGATTCATTGTTCTATGATGATCTTGTTATGACACCATGCAGGAACTTAGATGAGGTAAGAACACGAGCACTTAGGTTCATCCGGCTAGAGGACGATAAGAGGATCCAAGAGAGGTTAGCAGGATCCTCAAAGCAGGATAAGCAATGATCCTCATTCAGGAACAACAAGTTCAAATCCTATAACAGATCTGATAACCAGAACGTGCATTCCGTTGATCAAGAAGAGGATGATGAGGATTATCCTCCAATTTCTGAATATTTTTTTTCAGTTGATAACAATGAACTAATCTTAGCAATGCAGGATCTAGGCGATAAAGCTAGATGGCCCCGGAAAAATGACAGACCAGCTGTAACCAAGGATAAATCTAAGTGGTGTGCATATCATGAAGATTTTGGGCATCTCACAGAAGAATGCATTGCACTAAGAAAGAAAATTGGATACTTGTTGAGCAAAGGGCATCTAAAGGAATTGCTGGGAAGAAAAAAGTCAAGGACTCAGGATCCTGAAAGGATCCCTGAGAAGGCTCTAGCCCCTCCAGCAGATGCACAAGTGATAAACTTTATTCCTGGAGGATCAGACATTTGTGGCACATCTTTCTCAGCAGCTAAAAGGCACGCAAAGGAAACTAAAATGGATAATGGAGAAAGACCAGTTCGAACATCAAGTGTCTCCGAAGGAAAAGTCATAACCTTTGATGAGGATGATCGTGTTGATATCCAGGATCCTCATCACGATGGTTTAGTTATTACTCTTTTCATTTCTAGCCATTTTGTTCGCAGGATCCTTATAGACGGAGGGAGTTCAGTGAACATTATCCAGCTTGATGTTCTAAAGAAGATGGGTATCCCTGAATCAGATATCATACCAAGATCCTCCGTGCTCGTGGGATTTAGTGGCGAAACCAAGAATACCCTGGGGGACATTAAACTCCCAATATACATTGAAGGCCTACACTCTTATCAAAAATTTTGTTTTATTGACTGTTTATCTTGTTGTAATGTTATCCTTGGCAGGCCTTGGATACACGATATGAAAGCAGTCCCATCTACCTACCATCAATGTGTGAAGCTCCCTAGTCCTTAGGGAGTAGTGAAGATTGATAGTGATCAGCAGGAGGCTAAGAATTGCTACACTTCATCGATGAAACCAGCCTCGAAGTCAAGGGAGCAATAGCAATCAAAGTATCCTCCAAGGGATGTCTTGGAGGCAAGAGAGCAGGATGTGGTAGAAATCCTCATGAACCCCGATGATCCTGAATCCAAAATCTATATCGGATCAGGGATCCTTGGCGAAATGAAAGAAGACCTCGTATCCTTCCTCAAAAGGAGAAAGACTACCTTTGCATTGAAACACGAAGACATGACTGGTATATCCAAAGATGTAATCACTCACAAACTCGGGATTGACAGATCCTTCAAATCAATCCATCAAAGGAGAAGGAAGTTTGCACCGAAAAGGAATGCCATTATCCAGGAAGAGGTAGAGAAATTGCTCCGGGCAGGTATGATTAGAGAGGTCAAGTATCCAAGATGGTTGGCCAATGTGGTTGTTGTTCAAAAGAAAAACGGAAAGTGGAGGGTATGTGTCGATTTTACCGATTTAAATAAGGCATGTCCCAAGGATCCTTTCCCATTACCCCACATTGACTCCATGGTGGATGCAACTGCGGGTCATGAACTGTTAACTTTTATGGATGCTTCAACTGGATTCCAACAAATCCATATGGAACCATCCGACCAAGAGGATACAGCCTTCATGACTCCAACTGGTATATACTGCTATATTGCTATGCCGTTCGGACTAAGAAATGCAGGTGCAACATATCAAAGGCTGGTGAATATGATGTTCAAGGATCAGATTGGACAAACTATGGAGGTTTACATAGAGGATATGGTGGTAAAATCCTTAAAAGCTGAGGATCACCTAAGAGACTTGGAGGAAGCATTCGATATCCTTGACAAATATAACATGAAACTTAATCCTTCAAAATGTCACGTTGGTGTTAAAGCAGGTAAATTTTTAGGATATATGGTGACAAAGAGAGGCATTGAAGCTATCCCGGAACAGATCAAAGCAATAGTGAACATCAAATCCCCGGCCAATGCTAAGGATGTTCAAAGGCTAACAGGCAGGATAGCAGCTTTGAACAGATTTATATCCAAATCCTCAGAGAAGTGCAAAGAATTCTATGATATCCTAAGGAAGAACAAGAAATTTGAGTGGACTGAGAAGCATGAAAATGCTTTAAGAGCCCTCAAAGATTACCTATCCTCAGCCCCGGCCTTGATGAAGCCAGAAAAAGGCGATGTGCTATCCTTGTATCTTGCAGTATCCTCAAAAGCAGTAAGTGCGGTCCTTGTTAAGGATCATGAAGAATGTTCTCAGGAAACCAGAGATGTCAGGAAGGATGGCTAAGTGGGCAGTGAAGCTAAGTGCATATGATATAAGATATGAGCCTAGGACAGCCATCAAATCCCAAGCATTAGCTGACTTTGTGGCTGATTTCAGTAGTGATTTACAAGAAGAAGCTAAGTTAGAAGTCCAACAGCTGGAAGAGACCAAGGATCCTTGGATACTCTACACTGATGGATCCTCAAACGTCAAAGGCACAGGGCTTGGAATACTACTAAAATCGCCACAGGGGGACATAATACCCCACTCTATAGCTTGTGAGTTCCAAACCACTAACAATGAGGCTGAATATGAAGCCTTAATTGCTGGTTTGCAAATTGCAAAGCATATGGGGATCAGGTATCTTGAGGTACATGTAGATTCATTGTTAATTACAAACCACTTTAATGGATCCTATGCTGTTAAAGGTGAAAAGCTAACCAAATATTTAGAGATAGTCAAAAGTTTGGCACTCTCTTTTGTTTCTTTGAGTTTGACGCAGGTACCAAGGGAAGAAAATACAGAAGCTGATGCATTGGCTAATTTAGGATCATCCTTGAAGATCCCAGAGGATATCAAGATCCCTATTATCCATATCCTGACCCCGGCTATTGAGGATCATGTGGCTATGGAGATAGGAAATGATTCTGCAATGATCCCTAGTGAGGATACTCGATCCCATTCAGGATCAGGATCATGGATCTCACCAATTATGAGATACTTACAACATGGAGAGATTCCTACAGGAGAAAACCCTAGGGCTTTCAAATCTAAGGTATCTCAATTCACAATTTTAAATAATATGTTGTATAGACGATCTCTTGCAGGACCATACTTGAGATGCATTGAGGATCCTGAAATCCAAGAAGTTTTAAAAGACTTCCATGAAGGAGATTGTGGAAACCACACTGGGGTCAGGGCATTATTCTCAAGGATCTTGAGAACAGGATACTACTGGCCAACCATGAAGAGAGATGCTGTGGAGTATGCTAAAAGATGTGATCCTTGTCAGAGACACAGCAATATCCTTCATCAACCAGCTGAATTATTGCATCCTATATCCTCCTCTTGGCCATTTATGAGATGGGGGATGGATATAGTTGGTAAGCTCCCTAAGGCACCTGGTGGAAAAGTATTCATGCTTGCTATGACTGATTACTTCTCCAAGTGGATAGAGGCTGAAGCTTTTGCCCAAGTCAGAGAAAAGGAAGTTATATCCTTCATTAAAAGAAATATTATAACTAGATTTGGAATTCCTTCTGAGATTATATGTGATAATGGTTCCCAATTTATTGGGGGCAGAACCACAAACTTTTGTGACAGCTGGGGGATTAAGATGATAACATCAACACCAATCCACCCACAAGCTAATGGTCAGGCAGAATCATCCAACAAGATCATCATCAACAATTTGAAGAAAAAGCTTGGATCCAAGAAAGGGAAATGGGCAGAAGAACTACCCTATGTGCTTTGGGCTGATAGGACAACCCCCAAGAATGCTACTGGTCAAACGCCATTCTCTTTGGTGTTTGGGGCAGAATCAGTGATCCCAACAGAAATGGTGGTTCCAACTGCAAGAACAAGTACCCGTGATCCTGAGAAGAATGATGAGAACTTGGCTCAAGACCTGGATACTATTGAAGAAATCAGGGATATGGCTAGGATAAGGACGGCCAGTTATCAGCAAAGAATGGCCGGTGCTTACAACAAAAATGTCAGGATCAGGAGGTTTCAAGTTGGAGATATGGTATTAAGGAAAGCATTCCAAAATACCACCAATCCTGCTGATGGAAAATTGGCTCCAAAATGGGAAGGCCCTTATTTGATTGAAGCTGAAGCAGGAAAGGGGGCATATAGATTGCTAACCATGGAAGGTGATTTGCTACCAAGAGCTTGGAATGCTGTCCACTTGAAGAAATATTTCATGTGAGCAGGATCCTCATGGCATAGATGATCCTCACGATAGGGATATCCTTAAAGGATCCTCAAAGTATCAGTGATCCTTACTTAGGTAATATCCTAAACTTGAACTATTTCATTTCTTTATTTTCTCATATAAGGATAAGGATCATGTATCCTTTATCCATCTCTCACGTGAGTTTAAGTTTTGAAAGTTCAGGTATCCTTAGCATGACATTGGTTATCCGCTGAAGCAATCCGTTCCTTGGGTTTAACCCCAGTTATTTGGGCTTGACCCCAGTTCCGCCTGTAGCGCACGATGATCCTGGTATAGTTCAAGGCATTGGGACCAGTACTCGTTTTAGGGGCTGATAATTCCATTGTACTGGCTATGCTTAGGATCCTACGTATAATGGTAGACGTACCATACATCCGTTCATAAGGTTCTAACGTTTTCACGTTAGCTAAGGTTTCTAACGTTTTCACGTTAGCTAAGGTTTTGGCATATTCATGTCACTAAGTTTGGATAGTCGCCAGTCAGGGCCATACTCCAGTTTACATACGATCCTTGGGCTTGTCCCCAGTTATCCTTGGGCTTGTCCCCAGTTATCCTTGGGCTTGTCCCTAGTTATCCTTGGGCTTGTCCCCAGTTGCTAACTCTTTTCTCATGTTGGCTTAGTCCCAAGTTATGATCTATTTCAGGTCCTTGAAGATAAGCAACTAGGGATCCTTGATCCTTACTTCTCTCTAAGGTTTATTTTACAGTTATCCTTATTATGGTTAGGATCCTAACTTGGACCCTCAGGTATGATCCTTAACTATTAATAATTTTATTCATTATTTATTTGAATAACCCTTATACTTGACAACTGAACTTGTAATTCTTAAACCATATCACTTTTTAGAACTTATCGGTTATGGGATATGTGATCCTTGATCATATCCTAAACTTTCTGGATATCTTTTCTAATTTTTCAAGGCTTGATAAGTATAAACAGAATGAACATTACAACAGTTGGAAAGTAAGATATTAACAAGGATAACAACACAAGATAAGCGACAAAAGGTTAAGATTTTATTTATTAACAAAAGACTAACCCTTAAAAGGTTGTCAAAATTACCTACCCGAGCATCTACCAGCAAAACGTGGCCCGTCCGCTGGGGTAGGTAAAGGGTGTCCATGATAATAAGTTCAAAGGTAGTGCAGGAATATAAAGGCGGCAGGATCACAATGGCTTCATCCCCAAAACAGAGGATCCCTCCACCATATGCAATCCTGCCTATTGTCCTAAGGATCATACATGATCCTTAATCCTAAAACCCATTGTTCAAGTACAAACCATTAAATTGTTTTAAACATCACAACCGCAAAAAACTACCACCAGATTTAAAAAAATTGGGCTCCGGCTACGTCTAGAAATGTCCATCATTGCCCAATCAAGCAGCCTAAACTTTTGCTGCATCACCACCTCCGGCTCCACTTACTTCACCAGCTTCATCCTTGCTTCCAGCCTCAATTGTCAGGATCTCTTCAGCCTCCTCTTCATCACCCAATTCAGCCAGCCTTGCTTTCCATTCTTCAATTTCCCAGCTGCTTTTGTCGAAGGCAGGATCCTGAGCTTCCAAGGCCATTTGCAGCTTGGTTTTGTACATTGCTATGGCGGCAGAGACTTTGGCATCATCTGTGATCTCCTGCCTTTCATAGTCAAAATTAACCAGCACCTTAGCCATCTCCTGTTTGGTATCCTGGAGTTCCTTCCGAAGATCAGCAAGTGCAAGATCCTTGAGCACGACAACCTGCTGGAGGTCGGCAATCTTCTTATCCTGATCCTCAACGTGGCCAACATAATCCTCGATCTCAGAGAATTTCTGCAAAGAGGATAAAGGATAAGGTCAGGATTAAGTGATCCTCAAATCAGCAGGATAAATCAGCAGGATATATCAGCAGGATATGTCGACAGGATATATGAGCAGAGACAATGATCCTTACCTCATTGAAGTACTCGAGGAATTGGTGGCGGATTAGAGGCAGGCCCTGCAAATCCTCAGCCTCGGAGGCCTTTCTCCTCTTGATTCCCTTTCCTTTGAGGGGTGCCTTGGGGATTGAGGCTGTCGGGCTGGCAGGAACCTTTCTTTTGGAGGATTTGACAGTGGTGAGATCGGTGACACTGAACCTTGAAGCAGCTTTGGCAGATTTTCCAGCACCTACACAACCAAAACAAGATAAGTATCTTTTCTTAATTTACATTTTACTATTTATTTAAACAAGGATACTTACTTGACATTGTGACAGAGCCTGAGGATACCTCCTGAGAGTCTTGGGTTGTAGTTTTGAAAGTTCTAGTTTCAGGATCGAGTTTCCAGAAAGCAGCAAGCCTTTCCCTGGTTGCGGATGTTGTGATGAGATGCGAAACAGAGATAGCTGCATGACACAAGACAAAAGGGGTTAGTGATCCTATCACATGAACAAGACTACCTGGTGATCCTTCTCATGATCCTCCGGCCTACCATTGGTGGACCATGTCTTTGGTAGATCCTCTCCGTTTAGAATGGAATTCCTCCTGACAAAGAAGAAGCGACGTTTCCAATCTTTGTCGTTCTTAGTGACTTTGAGAAGGGGATGTTCTGCACCGGGTTTTCGCTTGAACAAATAACGATGGGAACCAAAGGTAGTAAGATCATACAGTTCTGCCAATTCCGACATTCCTAAATCAACGCGTTCCTGCTCGATGATCCTCTCTAGGGTATATAAAACCCTCCAAATCATCGGCATGGCTTGGATGTAAGATATGCCGGTCAGGGAAAAGAAGGATTGTGTGAATTCTGGGAAAGGATAGGTGTACCCTATAGTGAATGGAGTAGCTAGAAAGGCAACCCATGTTTCAGAAACATAGTCACTAAGAACAGTGGGATCAAAGGGTTTGAAGAAGGCACTCGCCGGAAAACAGCGACGGATTTTATCTACTTGTGCATCGTTAAAACAACACCTCTCATTCGCTGAGTCTTTGATGATTTTTTGACTCTTCAAAGGGCTATCCTTCTTGTGATCCTTGCCCGGTGAGCTTCGGAGCATCATTCTTAGAGCGATGGTGGTAAAGAAAGAAAAACAGAGTAAGAAAAGGAAAAAGAGAAGAAAGAGATACTTGATTGATCTTCGACTGAGAATATAAAGGGAGTTTCTTTCGAATTTGAATGCATATTGATCCTATCTATATCTCTATTTATAATTATGATTCTGCAGGATTGTCACTTCCGGGACGTCATGATCGCAACGGCTAGTTCTATATTAACGGCTATATATCCGTTAGTTAGTTGCGGATAAGATCAAGAAAACATAACTCGCTAATTTTACATATCACTCCTTATATTTTGGGGGCAATTGTTAGGGGAGGATTTTCTAACAATTAGTGATCCTTATTCGTTATCCTAATTAGTGATCCTTACTTCTGTGACAGGTGGTGATCCTCAGAAGAGCTTCAGGATCAGGATCATGGATCACTTTAAGGATCCTCGTACTGACGATTGTTTGTTTATGTTTTGTACTACCTCGCAGGTATAACAAGCTTGACCAAGTCTTGGTGACATTCCTGGAGAATATTCCCAAACTATTCTGCACGTGCTTGGCCAAAAGTAGACGTTGTGGAGAACGTGGAGGCATGGCACGAAAGTCGGAAAGTTTGTTAGCTAGTTATTTTCTTATTTTAAAGGGGTAACGAGCTAGTAGAAAGACACTTAGTCATTTTCTGAGTTACACACACACTCGTACAAACGCTCATACCAGCTCTCGTCCAAACACTTAGCAATTTCATACACCTTTTACACGTTACATTCTAGGGATCCTTGTACCTAGCTCGTTACTATCCGAAGTTGTAAACATTTATTCATTTATGTGAGCTTGGTGATCGGTAGTTTCCATCACCCGGGGTTTTTTGTGCCGGAGATCAACTCTTGATCAAGGGCTTTTTCCCCGTATAAATCCATGTGTCATTTGTGCAATTTACATTGAAGTGATCCTCGATATTGTTCTACATTGTTAGCATCATACCCCGTAACATAGAGTTTGGTTGCAATATCCTCAACAGATTTTTTCAACCAAAACAATCACCAAATTAGAATTTCCTGATCCTGACATTTTTGTTGTAAGCTCCAGCCATCCTTTGTTGATAACTGGCCATCCTTATCCTTGCCAAGTCCCTGATTTCCTCTATAGTATCCAGGTCTTGAACCAAGTTTTCAGCATTTTCTTCAGGATCACGAATGGTTGTTCTTGCAGTTGGAACCACCATCTCTGTAGGGATCACTGATTCTGCCCCAAATACCAAAGAAAATGGAGTTTGGCCTGTAGCATTCTTGGGAGTTGTCCTATCAGCCCAAAGCACATAAGGTAGTTCTTCTGCCCATTTTCCTTTCTTGGATCCAAGCTTTTTCTTCAAATTGTTGATGATAATCTTGTTGGATGATTCTGCCTGACCATTAGCTTGTGGGTGGACTGGTGTTGATGTTATCATCTTAATCCCCCAGCTGTCACAAAAGTTAGTAGTTCTATTCCCAATAAATTGGAATCCATTATCACAAATAATCTCAGAAGGGATACCAAATCTTGTAATAATGTTTCTTTTAATAAAGGATATAACTTCCTTTTCTCTGACTTGAGCAAAGGCTTCAGCCTCTATCCACTTAGAGAAGTAATCAGTCATAGCAAGCATGAATACTTTTCCACCAGGTGCCTTAGGAAGCTTTCCAACTATATCCATTCCCCATCTCATGAATGGCCAAGAAGAGGATATAGGATGCAAGAGCTCTGTTGGTTGGTGAAGGATATTACTATGCCTCTGACAAGGATCACATTTCTTGGCATACTCCACAACATCCTTCTTCATAGTGGGCCAATAGTATCCTGTCCTCAGGATCCTTGAGAACAATGCTCTGCCCCCAGTGTGATTTCCACAATCTCCTTCATGGAAATCCTTTAGGACTTCTTGGATTTCAGGATCCTCAATGCATCTTAAATATGGTCCTGCAAGAGATCGTTTGTACAACATATTATTCAATATTGTAAATTGAGATACCTTGATTTTGAAAGCCCTAGGGTTTTCTCCTGTAGGAATCTCTCCATGTTGTATGTATCTCATGATTGGAAGGATCCATGATCCTGAATGAGACTGAGTATCATCACCAGGGATGATTGCAGAATCCTCTCCTATCTCCATAGCTACATGATCCTCGATAGCCGGGGTCAGGATATGGATAATAGGGATCTTGATATCCTCCGGGATCTTCAAGGATGATCCTAAATTGGCTAATGCATTTGCCTCTGCATTCTCTTCCCTTGGTACCTGTGTCAAACTAAAGGATACAAAAGAGAGTGCCAATTCTTTGACTATCTCCAAATATTTGATTAGCTTTTCACCTTTAACCGCATAGGATCCATTAAAGTGATTAGTGATCAGTAAAGAATCTACATGTACCTCAAGATACCTGATCCTCATATGCTTTGCAATTTGCAAACCAGCTATCAAGGCTTCATACTCAGCCTCATTGTTGGTAGTTTGAAATTCACAAGCTATGGAGTGGGGTATTATGTCCCCCTGTGGCAATTTTAGTAGTATTCCAAGCCCTAATCCGTTTACATTGGAGGATCCATCAGTGAACAGTACCCAAGGATCATTGGTTTCTTCAAGCTGTTGGACTTCTAATTCAGCCTCCTTTTGCAAATCACTATAAAAATCTGCCACAAAGTCAGCTAAGGCTTGGGATTTGATGGCAGTCCTTGGTTCATATCTTATATCATATGCACTTAGCTTCACTGCCCACTTAGCCATCCTTCCTGACATTTCAGGTTTCCTGAGAACATTCTTAATTGGAAAATTAGTCCTAACAATAATGGCATGAGTCTCAAAATAATGTCTTAATTTAGTGGATGCCATAATTAATGCAAGGATAAGTTTTTCTAAATGTGAATACCTGGATTCAGCATCAAGTAAGCTCTTACTTACATAATAAACAGGATGTTGTGTACCTTGGTGATCCTTAACAAGGACCGCACTTACTGCTTTTGAGGATACCGCCAAATATAAGGATAACACATCTCCTTTTTCTGGTTTCATCAAGGTTGGGGCTGAGGATAGGTAATCTTTAAGGGCTCTGAGGGCACCTTCATGCTTCTCAGTCCATTCAAATTTCTTGTTTTTCCTCAGGATATCGTAGAATTCCTTACACTTTTCTGAGGATTTGGATATGAATCTGTTCAAGGCTGTGATCCTGCACGTTAATCTTTGCACATCCTTAGCATTGGCAGGAGATTTGATATTTACAATAGCCTTGATTTGCTCTGGACTTGCTTCAATGCCCCTCTTTGTCACCATATATCCTAAGAATTTACCTGCCTTAACACCAAAATGACACTTAGAAGGATTTAGTTTCATATTAAATTTATCAAGGATATTGAATGCTTCCTCCAAGTTTTTAAGGTGATCCTCAGCTTTCTTGGACTTAACCACCATGTCATCAATATAGACTTCCATAGTGTGTCCAATTTGTTCCTTGAACATCATATTAACTAGCCTTTGATAAGTGGCACCTGCATTCCTTAATCCAAACGGCATAGCAATATAACAGTATATACCAGTTGGGGTCATAAAGGCTGTATCCTCTTGATCAGATGGTTCCATCTGAATTTGTTGAAATCCAGATGAAGCATCCATAAAAGTTAACAACTCATGACCCGCGGTAGCATCCACCATGGAGTCAATGTGGGGTAATGGGAAAGGATCCTTGGGACATGCCTTGTTTAAATCTGTAAAATCGACACATACCCTCCACTTTCCATTTTTCTTTCGAACAACAACCACATTGGCTAACCATTTTGGATACTTAACCTCTCTAATCATACCTGCCCGAAGTAGTTTATCTACCTCTTCTTGGATAATGGCATTCCTTTCAGGTGCAAATTTCCTCCTCTTTTGATGAATTGGCTTAAATGACCTGTCAATGCCAAGTTTATGAGTAATTATATCTTTAGATATACCTGTCATATCCTCATGTTTCCAGGCAAAGGTGGCTTTCCTTCTTTTGAGGAAGGATACTAGCTCCTGTTCAATATCGCTAAGGATCCCTGATCCTATGAAGATCTTGGATTCAGGATCATCAGGATCCATGAGGATGTCTTTCAAATCCTGCTCTCTTGCCTCCAAGACATCTCTTGAAGGATACTTTAATTGCTATTGCTCCCTTGGTCTTGAGGTTGGCTTCATTGAGGATGTATAACAATTCTTAGCCTCCTGTTGATCACTCTCAATTTTCACCACTCCCCATGGACTTGGAAGCTTTACACACTGATGATAGGTGGATGGGACCGCCTTCATGTCATGTATCCATGGCCTGCCAAGGATAACATTACAACATGATAAGCAATCTATAACACAAAACTTTTGATAAGAATGCAATCCTTCAATATAGATTGGGAGCTTGATGTCCCCCAATGTATTCTTAGTTTCTCCACTGAATCCCACAAGCACTGAGGATCTTGGGATAATATCAGACTCCGGGATATTCATCTTCTTGAGGACATCAAGCTGAATGATGTTCACAGAGCTTCCTCCATCTATAAGGATCCTGCGAACAAAGTGGTTAGAAATAAATAATGTAATTACAAGACCATCATGATGAGGATCCTGGACGTCAACAAGATCATCCTCATCAAAGGTTATGACTTTATCCTGGGTGACAACGGAGGTCCGAACGGGTCTGTCTCCACTATCCATCTTGGTTTCCTTAGCATGTCTTTTTGCTGCTGAAAAGGATGTACCACAGATGTCTGATCCGCCGGATATGATATTTATGACTTGTGCATCTGCTGGAGGAGCAGGAGCCCTTTCCGGGATCCTTTCAGGATCCTGGATCCTTGACTTCTTTCGACCCAAGAGTTCCTTCAAATTCCCCTTGCTCAGCAAGTAACCAATTTCCTTTCTCAATGCAATGCATTCTTCAGTGAGATGCCCGAAATCCTCATGATATGCACACCATTTGGACTTATCCTTTGTAGCAGCTGGTTTTTCATTCTTCCTTGGCCACCTAGCTTTCTCACCTAGATTCTGCATTGCAAGGATTAGTTCATTGTTATCAACAGAAAACACTATTCAGAAATAGGAGGATAATCCTCATCATCCTCTTCTTGTTCCACTGCATGCACATTCTGGTTATCAGATCTGTTGTAGGACTTGGATTTGTTGTTCCTGAAGTAGGATCCTTGTTTATCCTGTTTTGAGGATCCTGTCAGTCTATCCTGAATCCTTTTGTCATCCTCTAAGCGGATGAACCTAAGGGCCCTGGTTCTTACTTCATCAAGATTCCTGCAAGGTGTCATAACAAGGTCATCATAGAATAATGAATCTCTAAGCAATCCCATTTTAAAGGCCTCTACAGCCGTAGCAATATCCAAATTAGGAATATCTAAGGATTCTTTACTAAAATTAGTGATATAATCTCTAAGTGATTCATTTTGGCCTTGTGTTAAACTATATATAGATCACTAGTTAATCGTTCAAACTTTCTACTACAAGAGAATTGACTATTGAACAAGTTAACTAAATTAGCAAATGAAGTAATAGAGTAAGGGGGAAGACTTAGCAGCCATTTAAGAGCAGATCCTGTAAGTGTGGATCCAAATCCCTTGTATAGACATGCTTCTTTCAACCTTTCAGGAATTGGATTGATCTCCATCCTCTCCCTGTACTGAGCTACATGCTCTTCTGGATCTGTTGAACCATCATATAACTTCATAGATGGTATCTGGAACCTCTTGGGTATTTCAGCATCACATAAGGGTGGTGCAAAACGAGATATCCTATGGCTACCATCTGCAATTTCAGGAATGGGTTTAACCACTCCCGATACACTGGATATCATATCCTTAAGCTTCTGTAGCTCTCTAGCCATAGCCTGATTAATACCTGTATCCTGCATTAAGCCATGGTTAGTGTTATATGAATTATTAAAAATGTTACCTCCCACAGGATTCGTGTTTGGAATTGCGGATGTGAATCCATATTGACGAGACTCTGGCATGATTGAGGGACCAGAGGGAGCAATGGTTTGCATTGGTATGAAGTCTCCTTGATGAACGTCCGAGCTCTGAGGCTGCATACTTCTCAAGAATCCTTGATCCTGAAGGACGTTGGATCCTTGAAGTTGAGATGATCCTTGAGCCTGAAAGGATCCTGGAACCAGAGAGGATCCTGGGACCAGAGAGGATCCTGGGACCGGAGAGGATCCTGGAACAAGGGAGGATCATCGGACCGGGAAGGATCCTTGAATCTGGGAGGATCCTTGGACCTGGGAGGATCCTTGGACCTGTGAGGATCCTTGGACCTGTGAGGATCCTTGGACCTGTGAGGATCCTTGAACCGCATGCATTCCCAAATATCCTCCTGTCGTGAAGTATCCCTGATGCTGTGAAGAGGATCCTGATGGTTGAGAAGAGGATCCCTTAGGCTGGAAGTAAGAGCCAAATGCCCGACTCATAGTTGTTGTTCCATAACGCCTTCCTGGTAATTCACCCAAGTATTGCACGTCCGAAACTGCTGAGTGTTGGGAAGTTATGGCTGGAGTGTCGAAGTTCAGCGATCTTGGCATCAGAGGAGAGTGATCCTCCACTGATTTCTTCTGTTTCTTGATCTCATCGATCTCCCGGAGGATCCTTTCGTTGGTTTTGTCCTGCTCTTGTGCATGATTCCTCATCTGCAAAATCAGAGTATAAAGATCAATAGTAGTAGGATTAGTTGAAACAGAAGAAGTTAGTGGTTTTGGGAAAATGGGGGTTGGTTTCTTCGCAGCATTCTCAGCATTCTTCTGGGATCCAGAAGGTGGTGGAGGCAAAGAAGGAACGCCTTGTGAAGAACTGAATGACGGCATCAAGTTTGAAGCGTTCTTTGCTGAAGAAGCCATCTGCCTGGTTGTTGTGAACCGAAATGACCACGAAAACACGAATCTCTTTAGGAATGAAGCACCAATTGCCCCACGGTGGGCGCCAAACTATTTTGGTCAAAAATCAAGCAAAGATAATGCAACCAAACTTTCTGTTGTGAGGTATGATGCTTGAATTGATGAACAACAATAAGGATCACTATGAAATGTAATGAACAAGTGACACAAAGATTTATACGAGGAAAAAGCCCTTGATCAATGAATGATCTCCGGCATAAAAAACCTCGGGTGATGGAAACTACCGATCACCAACTCAAATTAAACCAGAAATGTAGTACAACTTCGGATGATAGCGAGCTAAGTACAAGGATCACTATAGTGTATTGTGTAGAAAAGTGTGTAATCGCCAAGTGAGTTAACGAGAGCTGGTGAAAGCAATTGTATGAGTGTGTGTGTAGCCAAAAATAGCCAAGTGTTTTCTAATTAGCTCGCTACCCCTTTGAAAATGGAAAATATCTACTCTAACTAACATTCCGCAAATGGTGCAAGTCCTCCACGACTCCATAACGTCCATTTCTGGCCAAGCACGTGCGGAATAGGCTTAGAATATTCTCCAGGAATATCGCCAAGACCAAGTCCAAGTTGATACTCCTGCAAAACAATTTCAAATTCAAAGTAGACAACCGTTAGTACAAGGATCCTTATGATGATCCATGATCCTGATCCTGCAACACTTCTGAGGATCACTACTTCAGACAGAATTGAGGATCACTAAACCCAACAGTAAATGAGGATCACTGATTATTTAGAAATCCACCCCTAACAGTCACATCATGGGTCTTATCTCTTAATTGCCTCGGTCTTCGTGAAAAATGTAACCGTTAGTGGCAGGATACTAAACGGTAACATTTTTGGGGACAATTGTTATGGGTGAAATTCTGAGCCCATATCCTGAGAAATATCTTGGGTTATATCTTGGTTATATGATATCTGTTCACATCCGGGATGCTGATTCAGGATATTGGTAACATCCTGAATGGTATCCTCAGGATCACTAACGGATTATGTGCAGGTATGTGGGTTAGAAGCTAGCAACGTTCACAAGGACTCATTCCACGGAAGACTCGGTCCAAGTCGTTCAAATAAAGGCGTTGAAGCCGCATTACTCGGTCTACAACGTTTACAATGGAATATTCGGAGCATCCCATATTTATAGGAATTTTCGTTTGTAATTCATTACTATAAATAGGTGGGTATATCAGATCGAATAGGACATCACACGAACACTCACTACACTCTTACACTTGTTCTCTAGCAATTTTCACTTTCGCACAAAAGCGTTGTAACACTTAGCGATCTGGTCGATATCCTGCACTGTATCCTGACGTTTGTAGCAATAAGAAGAACAAGGCAGCTGCGATTGTCAGCTCCCGAGGTTTTATTCCGGCGATCTAGATTGATCAAGGGCTTTCCTCGTATATCTCGTGTCACCCCCTTTACTTTTTGCTCATTGTTTGATTGTAGATACAGCTCAATATCCTGTGCCGTATCCTGAACACTGTTTTTCCAAACAACTTAACCAGCATATTTTCAACACACTCTTTAACACACTACCTCACTTAACTAATTTGATCACTTAATTGCTTCAGTAATTTTTGACCAAAACAGTTATGGCATCAACAAAACTTAGACATTATTTTGAGACACATAGGATTCATGTTAAAACCAATTATCCTATTAAAAATGTGCTTAGGAAACCCGAGATGTCGGGTAGGATGGCTAAGTGGTCAGTAAAACTGAGTGCTTTATGACTTAGTATATGAGCCTAGAAATGCCATAAAGTCTCAGGCTTTAGCTGACTTTGTGGCTGATTTCAGAAGTGACATTTAAAATGAAGTAGATTTAGAAGTACAACAGCTTGGAGAAAACTTAGAATGCTGGACATTGTATACTGATGGTGCATCTAACGTAAGAGGTGTAGGTTTAGGTATACTACTAAAATCGCCATAGGGGGACATATTACCCCAGGCTATTAGGTGTGAATTTCCTGCTACTAATAATGAGGTAGAATATGAGGCTTTAATTGCAGGATTAGAGTTGGCTAAGAATATGAGTATCAAGAATTCGCAAGTATATGTTGATTCTTTGTTAATCACTAATCACTTTAATGGAACCTATGCAGTTAAGGGAGAGAAGTTAATCGAGTATCTCGAAATTCTCAAAAAATTAGCAGGATATTTCGATATTTTTACACTTGAACAGGTACCAAGAGAGGATAATGCTGAAGCTGATGCCTTGGCAAATCTGGGATCATCGGTCAGGATACCGGAAGGAACTCGAATACCAATATTACATATCCTATATCCTGCGACGAATCCTCAGGATAAGGAAGTAATAAGTATTCAGGATCCTGATGATGAGTATCCTGAGGAGGATCCTAAGTCCTGGACGACTCCAATCATGAGATATCTCAAGGAAGGACACATCCCAAAGAATGAGAATCCTAAAGCCTTTAGAATGAAGGTATCACGATTCACTATTATAAATGATGTTTTGTATAAGAAATCTCTTGCAGGACCGTATCTGAGGTGCTTGGAGGATCCCGAAACCAAAGAAGTACTTCAGGATATACATGAAGGGGATTGTGGTAACCATACTGGGTGCAGGTCCTTATTCTCAAAAGTATTAAGGACAGGATATTATTGGCCGACGATGAGGAAAGATGCCACAGAGTATGCTCGAAGATGTGACGCATGTCAAAGACATAGTAACATATTACATCAGCCTGCTGAACCGCTGTATCCTATCGTTTCCCCTTGGCCGTTCATGAAATGGGGTATGGATATAGTGGGAAAGCTTCCAAAGGCTCTAGGAGGAAAGGTTTTCATCTTGGCAATGACGGATTACTTCTCCAAGTGGGTTGAAGCAGAAGCATTTGTTCAAGTTAGAGATCAAGAAGTGGTATCCTTCATAAAAAGGAATATCCTGACTAGGTTTGGAGTACCAGCTGAGATAATTTGTGACAACGGATCTCAATTTATAAGTAAAAGGACTACTGACTTCTGCAAGAGTTGGGGAATCAAAATGATTACGTCTACTCCGGTACATCCTCAAGCAAATGGACAAGCAGAATCATCGAACAAGATAATTGTCAACAACTTGAAAAAGAGACTAGGGGCTAAGAAAGGAAGATGGGCAGAAGAATTACCCTTTGTTTTGTGGGCTGATAGGATAACGGTAAAGAGTGCAACTGGTCAAACCCCGTTTTCCTTAGTGTTTGGAGCAGAAGCGGTGATCCCGACGGAAATGGTGATACCTACAGCAAGATCCAACCTCAGGGATCCTGAGCGGAATCCTGAAGTCCTATGCCAGGAACTGGATACTATTGATGAGATAAGAGATGCTGCAAGGCTAAGGTTGGCAGCATATCAACAGAGGATATCTAAAGCATATAACAAGAATATAAGGACTAGAAGATTTCAGGTTGGAGATTGGGTATTAAGAAAAGCTTTTCAGAATACTACTAATCCTGCTGATGGAAAGTTGGCTCCAAAGTGGGAAGGACCCTATGAGGTTGAATCAGAATCAGGAAAAGGAGCATACCGACTCAAGAATATGGAGGGAGATATGCTACCGAGATCCTGGAATGCTATACATCTAAAGCTCTATTTTAAGTGAGTATGGAATTCAAATTCTGACTCAGGGCGGTATGGATTCTGACTCTTTTATTAAATTTTAATATCATTTACTATTTTGAACCCGTTACTGACTTAAGCATCGGGGGGGTGTTAGCCAGGCTAACACCCACCTTAGCTTATGGTGGTTTTGCAGAATATACTTCGGGATGTAGCACCAGGATACACACTCAGGATACTTCGGAAGATTAGAGGATTGGCCCCCTCTCTCACATCTAAGGGATCCTGATCCCTTCACAGGTATAAAGGTATTCACCTTTCTTCCAAATTGGGTTTAAACACCCCGCCTGGAGCGCAAGTTATTCGGGAATAGTTCAAGTTGGCGGGACCAGTTCATGTAAGAGTTGTTAGGGGTGGATTTCTAAATGACCCGTGATCCTCAAATATTATCCTGTTTGGTGATCCTTACTTCTGTGTCAGTTAGTGATCCTCAGAAGTGCTTCAGGATCAGGATCATGGATTATCCTAAGGATCCTTATACTAATGATTGTCTGTTTTGAATTCGTAACTGTTTTGCAGGAATATCAATTGGGACTTGGTCTTGGCGATATTTCTGGAGAATATACTAAGTCTATTCCGCACGTGCTTGGTCAGAAATGGACGTTGTGGAGTCGTGGAGGACTTGCACCATTTGCGGATAGTTTGTTATTTAGATTTTTTGCTAGATTTAAATGGGGTAGCGAGCTAATTAGGCACAACTTTTTGCTATTTTTGGCTACACACACTCTTGCAACCGCTCACACCAGCTCTCGTTCATTCACTTAGCAATTTCGTACACTTTTTACACATTACACTATAGTGATCCTTGTATTTAGCTCGCTATCATCCGAAGTTGTAACACATTATTTGTTTAATTTGAGTTGGTGATCGGTAGTTTCCATCACCCGGGGTTTTTTGTGCCGGAGATCAACTCTTGATCAAGGGCTTTTTCCCCGTATAAACCTTGTGTCGCTTGTTATTTATTTTTCATAGTGATCCATATTGCTATAAACCAATTCAAGCATCATACCCTATAACAGAGAGTTTGGTTACATTATCCTCGTCTGATTTTTTGACCAAAACAGTTTGGCGCCCACCGTGGGGCAATTGGTGCTTCATTTCTAAGAAATTCTCATCTTTGTGATCATTCCGGTTCATTGCATACGAGCAGATGGCTTCATTAACAAAGAATACCTCCAGTGCGATGTCTGCAGTCAATTCATCCCAGGGCATTCCACCTTTGCCTCCACCACCTTCTGGACCTCAGAAAAATGCCGAGAAGAAACCAACTCCCATTTTCTCAAAACCTCCAACTTCTTCTGCTTCTTATACTCCTACTACTAGTGACTTGTTTACTCTGATTTTGCAGATGAAGGAGCATATCCAGCAGCAGGACAAGACCAATGAAAAGATCCTTAGAGAAATTGGAGACATCAAGAAACAGAAGAGATCGGCAGAGGATCATTCCCCACTAATGCCCAGATCTTTGAATTTTGATACTCCGGTTATAACTTCTCAGCCTTCAGCGGTTCCAGACGTTCAATATGTTGGAGGACCAAAAGGAGTGCATTACGGGTCATCAGCAATGACTCAGGCTTCAGGGTTACACTTTCAACCATCAGGATCCCATCCTCAGCATATAGGATCCTTTGCAAGCTAAGGAGGATACTCGGGAGCGCAGCAGATTCAAGGGTACTGGCCGTTTCAAGGATCCTCCCAGGTTCAAGGATCCTCCCAGGTTCAAGGATCCTCCTATGTTCAAGGATCCTCCCAGGCTCAAGGATCCTCCAATGTTCCAGGATCCTCCCAAGTTCAAGGATCCTCCTATGTCCCAGGATCCTCCCAGGTCCAAGGATACTCACAGTTTCAAGGATCCTTCCAGATTCCGGGATCCTTAAGGAGTTTGCAATCAGGAAGTTCTGACGTCCATCAGGGGGATTTCATTCCAATGCAAACCATTGCTTCTACCGGTCCATCGGTCATTCCAGAGCCCCAACAATATGGATTAACATCCACTCTTCCTAATTCGAATCCAATGGGAGGTAACACTTTTAATAATTCTTATACTACTAACCATGGCCTCATGCAGGATACAGGTATCAATCATGCCATGGCTAGAGAATTGCAAAAGTTGAAGGACATGATATCAAGTGTCCCAGGAGTGGTCAAGCCTATCCCAGAGATTGCAGATGGGAGCCACAAGATATCTCGTTTTGCACCACCAATCTGTGATGCCGAGATACCCAAGAGGTTCCATGTACCTACCATGAAGTTGTATGATGGTTCAACGGATCCTGAGGAACACATAGCTCAATACAGGGAAAGGATGGAGATCAATCCCATCCCAGAAAGGTTAAAGGAAGCATGTCTGTGCAAGGGATTTGGATCCACTCTTACTGGATCGGCTCTTAAATGGCTGCTAAGTCTTCCTCCTTACTATATTACCTCATTTGCTATTCTAGTTAACCTATTTAATAACCAATTTTCTTGTTGTAGGAAATTTGAGCGTTTAACTAGTGATCTGTATAGGATAACCCAGGGTCATAATGAATCATTAAGGTATGATATCACTAAATTTAGTAAAGAATCCTTAGATATTCCTAACCTGGATATAGCTACGGCTGTTGAAGCCTTCAAAATGGGATTGCTTAGGGATTCGTTATTCTATGATGATCTTGTTATGACACCATGCAGGAATCCAGATGAGGTAAGAACCCGGGCCCTTAGGTTCATCCGGCTAGAGGATGACAAAAGGATCCAGGAGAGGTTAGCAGGATCCTCAAAGCAAGAGAAGCAAGGATCCTCATTCAGGAACAACAAGTTCAAATCTTATAATAAATCCGATAACCAGAATGTGCATGCTGTTGAACAAGAAGAGGATGATGAGGATTATCCTCCAATCTCTGAATATTGTTTTTCTGTCGATAACAATGAACTAATCCTTGCGATGCAGAATTTAGGTGATAAAGCTAGATGGCCCAGAAAAAATGATAGACCAGCTGCAACTAAGGATAAATCAAAGTGGTGTGCATACCATGAAGATTTTGGGCATCTCACAGAAGAATGCATCGCATTGAGAAAAGAAATTGGATACTTGTTGAGCAAGGGGCACTTGAAAGAATTATTGGGGAGAAAGAAGTCAAGGACTCAGGATCCTGAAAGGATCCCAGAGAAAGCTCCAGCCCCTCCAGCAGATGCACAAATTATAAACTTTATATCTGGAGGATCAGACATTTGTGGAACATCCTTCTCCGCAGCCAAAAGACATGCAAAGGAAACCAAAATGGATAATGGAGATAGACCCATTCGAACATCCAGTGTCTCCGAAGGAAAAGTTATAACTTTTGATGAGGATGATCGTGTTGACATCCAGGATCCTCATCATGATGGTTTGGTTATCACTCTTTTTATTTCTAACCATTTTGTTCGCAGGATCCTTATAGATGGAGGAAGCTCTGTGAACATTATCCAGCTAGATGTTCTCAAGAAGATGAACATCCCTGAATCCGACATCATACCAAGATCCTCCGTGCTCGTGGGATTCAGTGGCGAGACCAAGAATACTCTGGGGGACATTAAACTCCCAATCTATATCGAAGGCCTACATTCTTACCAAAAGTTTTGTGTTATTGACTGTTTATCTTGTTGTAATGTGATACTTGGCAGGCCTTGGATACACGATATGAAGGCAGTCCCATCCACTTATCATCAATGTGTGAAGCTTCCTAGTCCTTGGGGAATAGTGAAGATTGATAGTGATCAGCAAGAGGCTAAGAACTGCTACACCTCATCAATGAAACCAGCATCAAAGTCTAGGGAGCAATAGCAATCAAAGTGTCCTCCAAGGGATGTCTTGGAGGCAAGAGAACAGGATATAGTAGAAATCCTTATGGATCCTGATGATCCTGAATCTATAGTTTATATAGGATCAGGGATCCATGGCGAAATGAAGGAAGACCTCATATCCTTCCTCAAAAGGAGAAAGACTACCTTTGCATGGAAACACGAAGACATGACAGGTATATCTAAAGATGTAATAACTCACAAACTTGGCATTGATAGGTCCTTCAAACCAATCCATCAAAGGAGAAGGAAATTTGCACCAGAAAGAAATGCCATTATCCAGGAGGAGGTAGAGAAATTACTCCGAGCAGGTATGATTAGAGAGGTCAAGTATCCAAGATGGTTGGCCAATGTGGTTGTTGTTCAAAAGAAAAACGGAAAGTGGAGGGTATGTGTCGATTTCACCGATTTAAATAAGGCATGTCCCAAGGATCCTTTCCCATTACCCCACATTGACTCCATGGTGGATGCAACTGCGGGTCATGAACTGTTAACTTTTATGGATGCTTCATCTGGATTTCAACAAATCCAAATGGAACCATCCGATCAAGAGGATACAGCCTTCATGACTCCAACTGGTATATACTGCTATATTGCTATGCCATTCGGACTAAGAAATGCAGGTGCAACTTATCAAAGGCTAGTGAATATGATGTTCAAGGATCAGATTGGACAAACTATGGAGGTTTACATAGACGATATGGTGGTATAATCAATAAAGGCTGAGGATCACCTAAGAGACTTGGAGGAAGCATTCAATATCCTTGATAAATATAATATGAAGCTTAATCCTTCAAAATGTCACTTTGGTGTTAAAGCAGGTAAATTCTTAGGATATATGGTGACAAAGAGAGGCATTGAAGCCAGTCCAGAACAAATCAAAGCAATAGTGAACATCAAGTCCCCTACCAATGCTAAGGATGTTCAGAGATTAACAGGCAGGATTGCAGCTTTAAACAGATTCATATCCAAATCCTCAGAAAAGTGCAAGGAATTCTATGATATCCTAAGGAAGAACAAGAAATTCGAGTGGACTGAGAAGCATGAAAGTGCCTTAAGAGTTCTCAAGGATTACCTATCCTCGGCCCCGGCTTTGACGAAACCAGAAAAAGGAGATATGTTATCCTTATATCTTGCGGTATCCTCAAAAGCAGTAAGTGCCGTCCTTGTTAAGGATCACGAAGGTACACAACATCCTGTCTATTATGTAAGTAAGAGTCTACTTGATGCTGAATCCAGGTATTCACACTTAGAAAAACTTATCCTTGCATTAATTATGGCATCCACCAAATTAAGACATTATTTTGAAACTCATGTTATTATCGTTAAAACTAATTTTCCAATCAAGAATGTCCTCAGGAAACCTGAAATGTCAGGAAGGATGGCTAAGTGGGCAGTGAAGCTTAGTGCATATGATATAAGATATGAGCCCAGGACAGCCATTAAATCCCAAGCATTAGCTGACTTTGTGGCAGATTTCAGTAGTGATTTGCAAAAGGAAGCTGAATTAGAAGTCCAGCAGCTAGAAGAGACCAAGGATCCTTGGATACTCTACACTGATGGATCCTCAAACATCAAGGGAACAGGGCTTGGAATACTACTAAAATCGCCACAGGGGGACATAATACCCCACTCTATAGCTTGTGAGTTCCAAACCACTAACAATGAGGCTGAATACGAAGCCTTGATAGCTGGTTTGCAAATTGCTAAGCATATGAGGATCAGGTATCTTGAGGTACATGTAGATTCTTTGTTAATCACTAATCACTTTTATGGATCCTATGCTGTTAAAGGGGAAAAGCTAATCAAATATCTAGAGTTAGTCAAAGAATTGGCACTCTCTTTTGTATCCTTTAGTTTGACACAGGTACCAAGGGAAGAGAATGCAGAGGCAGATGCACTAGCCAATTTAGGACCATCCTTGAAGATCCCGGAGGATATCAAGATCCCTATTATCCATATCCTGACCCCGGCTATCGAGGATCATGTGACTATGGAGATAGGAGAGGATTCTGCAATCACCCCTAGCGATGATAATCAATCCCATTCAGGATCATGGATCCTCCCAATCATGAGATACTTACAACATGGAGAGATTCCTACAGGAGAAAACCCTAGGGCTTTCAAAATTAAGGTATCTCAATTCACAATTTTAAATAATATGTTGTATAGACGATCTCTTGCAGGACCATACTTCAGATGCATTGAGGATCCTTAAATCCAAGAAGTTTTAAAAGACTTCCATGAAGGAGATTGTGGAAACCACACTGGGGGCAGGGCGTTATTCTCAAGGATCCTGAGGACAGGATACTACTGGCCAACCATAAAGAGAGATGCTGTGGAGTATGCTAAGAGATGTGATCCTTGTCAGAGACACAGCAATATCCTTCATCAACCAGCTGAATTTTTGCATCCTATATCCTCCTCTTGGCCATTTATGAGATGGGGTATGGATATAGTTGGTAAGCTCCCTAAGGCACCTGGTGGAAAAGTATTCATGCTTGCTATGACTGATTACTTCTCCAAGTGGATAGAGGCTGAAGCTTTTGCCCAAGTCAGAGAAAAGGAAGTTATATCCTTCATTAAAAGAAATATTATAACTAGATTCGGTATTCCTTCTGAAATTATATGTGATAATGGTTCCCAATTCATTGGGGGCAGAACCACTAACTTTTGTGACAGCTGGGGGATTAAGATGATAACATCAACACCAGTCCACCCACAAGCTAATGGTCAGGCAGAATCCTCCAATAAGATCATCATCAACAATTTAAAGAAGAAGCTTGGATCCAAGAAAGGGATATGGGCAGAAGAATTACCTTATGTGCTTTGGGTTGGTAGGACAACTCCTAAGAATGCTACAGGCCAAACTCCATTCTCTTTGGTATTTGGGGCAGAATCAGTGATGCCTACAGAAATGGTGGTTCCAACTGCTAGAACCAGTATTCGTGATCCTGAGGAAAATGATGAGAACTTGGTTCAAGACCTGGATACTATAGAAGAAATCAGAGATTTGGCAAGGATAAGGATGACCAGTTATCAGCAAAGAATGGCCGGTGCATACAACAAAAATGTGAGGATCAGGAAATTCCAAATTGGTGATATGGTACTAAGGAAAGCATTTCAGAATACCACCAATCCTGCTGATGGAAAGTTGGCACCAAAATGGGAAGGCCCTTACTTGATTAAAGCTGAGGCAGGAAAGGGGGCATATCGATTGCTAACAATGGAAGGTGACTTACTACCAAGAGCCTGGAATGCTGTCCATTTGAAGAGATATTCCTCAGATGATAAACATCCTTAAAGGATCCTTAAAGCACAGATGATCCTCATTTTTGGTAACATTCTAATCTTAAACTATTTCATTTCCTTACTTTCTCACATAAGGATAAGGATCTTGCATCCTTTATCCCCATTTCACGAGATTTTGAGTTTTGAAGGTTCAGGTACTCTTAGCAAAAGCATGATTATCCACACAAGCAACCAGTTACTTGGGTTTGACCCCAGTTATCCTTGGGTTTGACCCCAGTTCCGCCAGTAGCGCACGATGATCCTGGTATAGTTCATGGCAGTGGGACCAGTACTCATTTTAGGGGCTGATAATTCCATTGTACTGGCTATACCTAGGATCCTACGTATAATGGTAGACGTACCATACATCCGTTCTTAAGGTTTCTAGCGTTTTCACGTTAGCTAAGGATTTGGCATTTTCATGCCACTAAGTTTGGATAGTCGCCAGTTAGGGCCATACTCCAGTTAACATACGATCCTTGGGCTTGTCCCCAGTTATCCTTTGGGCTTGTCCCCAGTGATCCTTTGGGCTTGTCCCCAGTTATCCTTTGGGCTTGTCCCCAGTCATCCTTTGGGCTTGTCCCCAGTTATGCTTTGGGCTTGTCCCCAGTTGCTAACCTTTATCGTATAATGGCTTAGTCCCAAGTCATGTTTTATTTCAGGTTTTCGAAGTTAAACAACCAAGGATCCTTGATCCTTACCTTTTACTAAGGTTTGTTCTGTGATTATCCTGGTTATAATAATATTGAGAGTTAGGATCCTAACTTGGATCCTCAGGTATGATCCTTAACTATTTTGATTTTATTCATTGATTATTTGAATAACCCTAATACTTTGACAACTGAACTCATGATCCTTAAAATATACCACTTTTTGGAATTTTTCAACTATAGGATATTTGATCCTGCATTATATCCTAAGTTTTTTATCTAAGTTGTTCAACTTTTCTTACTCAGACAAGTGTAAATCAAAACAATTGAAAAATAAAACAACAACAAGGATATCAACACAAGATAAGCCAAAAAAAAAGATTAAGGTTATTTTATTAACAAAAGTTTAACCATCAAAGGTTGTCAAAATTACCTACCCCGAGCATCTACCAGCAATACGTGGCCCGTCCGCTGGGGTAGGTAAAGGGTGTCCATTGTCTAAAGGTCTTAGTAGTGTAGGAATTAAAAAGATGGCAGGATCACAATGGCTTCATCCCCCAAATAGAGGATCCCTCCACCAGTTGTAATCCTACCTATTGTCCAAAGGATCATTCATGATCCTTAACCCTAATAGCTATTGTTTAGTTATTACAGACCATCATTGTTTTAAAAACATCACAACCACAAAAAACTACTACCAAATTTAAAAATTGGGCTCCGGCTACGTCTAAGAATGTCCATCATCGCCCAATTGTGCAGCCTACACCTTCGCTGCATCCTCATCCCCTCCAGCTTCGGTATCCTTAACCTGATCCTTCCCACTGCCTCCAGCCTCGATCGCCAAAACCTCCTCAGCCTCTTCATCATCTTCAAGATCAGCCAACCTCGCTTTCCAGCCCTCAACATCCCAGCTGCTTCTGTCGAAGTTAGGATCTTGAGCTTCCTGGGCCATCTTTAGTTTTGTCTGATACATTGTGATGGCAGCAGAGACCTTTGCACCTTCTATGAGATCATGCTTCTCATAGTTGATGTCGATCAGGATTTTAGCTGTCTTAGTCTTGGCATCTTGAAGGGCTTTTTCAAGATCAGCAATCTTAAGATCTTTAAGCACTGCAACTTGTTGGAGGTCAGCAATCTTCTTATCCATCTCCTCGACGCTTCCCACATAATCTTCAATCTCAGCAAATTTCTGCAAAGAAAAAGACAAAGCAATTCAAAATCAGATGATCCTCAAGTGAGTAGGATACCTAGGCAGAATTGATGATCCTCACGTCATTGAAGTATTCAAGGAACTGGTGGCGGATCAGTGGTAGGCCTTGTAGGTCCTCTGTGTCAGAAGTTTTTCTCTTCTTGCCACCCCTTCCTTTAGAGGGTGCCTTGGGAATGGAGATGCTAGGACTGGTAGTGGCCCTCTTCTTCCTGGATCGAACAACATCAAGGTCGGCCGTGTTGAATTGGGAGGCAGGCTTGGAAGATTTTCCGGCACCTACACATTTAAAGCGAGATAAGTATCCTTATCCTATTTCAATATAACTATTTATTTTAATATTTAACTATACAAAAAGCAGGATACTTACTTGACATGGTGATGGAATCTGAGGATAGTTCTTGTGAGTCTTGGGTGTCTATCTTGAATGACCTTATTTCAGGATCAAGCTTCCAAAAAGCAGCAAGCCTATCCTTGGTTGCGGGTGTTGTGATGAGGTGCGAAACAGAAATAGTTGCATAACACAAGACAAAAAAGGGTTAGTGTTCCTTTCACAAGAGCCAGATTACCTGATGATCCTTCTCAGGATCCTCTGTCCTACCATTGGTGGACCACTTCCTGGGTAAATGCTTTCCGTTTGAAATGGTATCCCTCCTGACAAAGAAGAAGCGTCGTTTCCAATTTGTGTCATTCTTGGTGGCTTTAAAAATGGGGTGTTCTTCGCCGGGTTTTCGCTTAAACAGATATCGATGTGATCCAAACGTAGTGAGATCATACATCTGTGTCAGCTCTGACATTCCTAAATCAATCCCTTCCTGCTCTATGATCCTCTCCAGGGTATACAAGACCCTCCAAATCATCGGCATAGCTTGGATGTAAGAGATGCCGATAAGGGAAAAGAAGGATTGTGTAAAGTCTGGAAAAGGATAGGTGTATCCTATGGTGAATGGAGTAACTGGAAAGGCAACCCATGTTTCAGAAACATAGTCGCTCAGAATAGTGGGATCGAAGGGTTTGAAAAAGGTATTCGCCGGAAAGCAGTGACGAATCTTATCTATTTGAGCATCGTTAAAGCAACACCTCTCATGTATTGAGTCTTTGATAATCCCTTGACTCTTCAAGGGGCTATCCTTCTGGTGATCCTTGGCGGGGGAGGACCGGAGCATCATTGATGTTGGTAAAGAAAGAAAAACAGAGTAAGAGAAGGAGAAATAAGAGAAGAGATACCTAATTGATCTTCGACTGAGAATCTAAAGGGAGTTTCTTCGGATTTAAATGCATATTGATCCTATCTCTAACTCCTATTTATAATGATGATTTGCAGGATTGTCACTTCAGTGACGTCAGGTTTGCAACGGCTAGTCCGTCTCCAACGGCTAGTTATCCGTTAGTTTGTTGGGGATAAGATCGAAAAAATATAACTCGTTTATTTACGATATAACTCCTTATATTTTGGGGGCAATTGTTAGGGGTGGATTTCTAAATGACCCGTGATCCTCAAATATTATCCTGTTTGGTGATCCTTACTTCTGTGTCAGTTAGTGATCCTCAGAAGTGCTTCAGGATCAGGATCATGGATCATCCTAAGGATCCTTATACTAATGATTGTCTGTTTTGAATTCGTAACTGTTTTGCAGGAATATCAATTGGGACTTGGTCTTGGCGATATTTCTGGAGAATATACTAAGTCTATTCCGCACGTGCTTGGTCAGAAATGGACGTTGTGGAGTCGTGGAGGACTTGCACCATTTGCGGATAGTTTGTTATTTAGATTTTTTGCTAGATTTAAATGGGGTAGCGAGCTAATTAGACACAACTTTTTGCTATTTTTGGCTACACACACTCTTGCAACCGCTCACACCAGCTCTCGTTCATTCACTTAGCAATTTCGTACACTTTTTACACATTACACTATAGTGATCCTTGTATTTAGCTCGCTATCATCCGAAGTTGTAACACATTATTTGTTTAATTTGAGTTGGTGATCGGTAGTTTCCATCACCCGGGGTTTTTTGTGCCGGAGATCAACTCTTGATCAAGGGCTTTTTCCCCGTATAAACCTTGTGTCGCTTGTTATTTATTTTTCATAGTGATCCTTATTGCTATAAACCAATTCAAGCATCATACCCCGTAACAGAGAGTTTGGTTACATTATCCTCGTCTGATTTTTTGACCAAAACAAGAGTGGCTGACAATTTCGTTACTATTGGCTATATCCTGAATCCTTAAGGTATATGAGGATTGATCACCCTCTCTCACGAAAGGGTATTTTCATACTCTCTAAGGTTTAAAGGTTTTCACCTTTCTAAGTCTTGGAGTTTATACACTCTCGCCTATAGCGCACGAAAATTTGGGATTTCCCCCAGGATACAAAGGATTTATCTCCAGTATATTTTGGGTTTTACCCCTGTAACACAAAAATTGTCTATACAATTGGAACTATTGTTCAAAAAATTTCTAAGTGTTTAAGGACTTCATGCACAGGGGACATTCCATCTAAAGCAATTGTATGATGCACAAAGGATCAAAGTTGAGCTAAGTGTCTCGAACTGGGGACATCTTGGTAGGAGAAGCCACAAAAGGGGTTGGAGTTTAATACTAAGGCTATGTTCGATTCCCGGTATGATCTTTCCTTTGTGAACCTTAAATAAATTTTGTAACTCGGGTTAAGGTTTAAGTATCCTGAAAAGGATATATCTTTAGGATATATCTTCTAAATGTGTTTTTGGGATGCGTTTCGGGGTATTTGATTGAAATATTTGGAAGTGATACTTGATTGAAGTTAAAACTCTGATCAAACAAGTATTGTCAAAACAGATTTTAGAAAGTGGACTATCTTTTATTCTTTAGAAGTTTTCTCTAAAGTTGATTAAATTTTTGTTTAATAAAAGTTTTCATAATATATCACTGAGTATATTGATCAAGATATTTTCAAAAGATAGTTGTACAAAATTTTGCAAAGCTAAAATCTACATTAAGAAATATATGACAAAAATTAAAAGGCAACAACAAATAAGTCAAGAGGTAGTTATATTATTAACAAGTCAAAAGTTGTGCTTTTGGTTTCACCTCAAACTGAGGCCCATCCGCCAAAAGCACGATTAGTTTTTACCGTGCTTACGTAACAGTTGAAGGTTCTATCTCAAAACAGGACCTGTCCACCTTCAACCGTTACGACATTCAAAACAGGTTATACTAACCGATGACCAAGGGCTTCATCCTGAAACCCAGGACCCATCCACCTTTGGTCATCGTATTGTTCTAGTGCAGGAAATATAAATTGTTCAACGACAGGAAAAGTAAATTGTTTTTACAAACCACAACCATGAGATTTAAAAAAATTGGCTCCGGCCTTGGCATATATATCCATCATCGCCCACTTCGCCGCCTAAGGGGCAGCACCTTCTTGATCAGCAATTTCTTTCCCAGCATCTGCACCAGCATTCCCCGCAGGTTTCTTCTCGACATCATCACCAGCATTGACCACTTCCTCTGCCGCCCTAGAAGGCTCTTCACCAGCATGCTTTGCGGGATGAGCGACGGGATGACCTCCAAGATCCTGTAGTTTCGCTTCCCAAGCCTTTACATTCCAGGAGGGGCATTCAAAGCCCAAGCTCTTGGCCTCATAAGCCATCCTCATAAGCATTGAGACTGTCCCGATATGAACTCATATCCTGCTGGTATTGAAGAAGGGCAGCATCTAGTTTTGCTTGAGCATCCTCATTGGCTTTGTGGAGGGCAGCTTGGTGTTCCTGGGTCATTGCCATGTATTTGTCTTCATAATGCTGGGACTTGGCGGCCGCAATTGTTCCTTGATCAGCAATAGTGGCTTCAGCTTTTTCGAGCTTAATCTCCAGCATCTTATTAAGCCCACAGGCATCTTCATACAAGTGCATGAGACGTTCCAAGCCCTGCAGTTAAAGATACAGGTATCAATGTAAAATGAGCAGGATAATGATTAACATGCATGTTCAGGATATCGGAAGGGAATTTTTACCTGCTTGAGGAATGAAGTGGCTTCACTAAATCCATGATTCTCGAGAGAGAATGTCTCGGAGGCGGCTGGAGAATCCATTTCTTTTCTCTTCCGGGAGCTGGAGGCCCAGGTCCTGGATGCCGGAGGAGCTTTAGGAGCGGTAGTAGTCTTTGAAGTGGTAGGCTTTGGTGTGGCAGACGACTTCGGCTTAGATTCTTGTTTGACAGGTACAAGGCTGGAGTAACTATCCAACTCGTCAAGTTGGAAGCCTTCGAGGTTGACAACTGGTACTGCACAAGGGAAGATATTTTTAAACTTATTATACCTCTGAAAGATAATTGGTTTAATAAATAAAGATAATTACTGAGAATATGCTTACCAGACATCTCTGAACTTGATTTTTGGCTTGAATCTGTAAGAGACAGGGAGAAAGTTCTTTCACTGGCAGGAAGTCGGTAGATTTCTTTGATCCTGGACTTGGATTCCGCACTGGGGGGTGCTAAATCTCTGAAGTTCGCTGCATAAAAACATCAGGATATAAGTCTGGGATATAGTTTAAGGATACGTTTGGGGATATTCCTAAAACCCTAGATCCTACCCTTGGTTAACCATCTAACCGGCAGATCGAAACCCTTGTCAATAGAGTCTCTTTTCACGAAAAAGAACTTTCGCCGCCATCGGTCTTTGTTCTTGGTGGCCTTAAGGACTAAAGGGCTCTTGGAGGTAGAGAACAAAAGAAAACGGCTATCACCATGGGACCTCAACCGGTATGCTATGGGGAGGTCTTCAATACACAGGTCAGGGCAATGGCGAGATTTGATTTGGTCTAGCACCATCAAAACTCGCCAGACCATTGGCATAGTTTGGGCATAACTAAGGCCGGTGAGGTCGAAGAAACGAGAGATGAAGGGTGGAAATGGATACTGGAGTCTCAAAGAAAAGGGGTAGGCGAAAAAGCAGACCCACTCGTTTGATGACACGTCTGATCGGACCTCCCGATCAAAAGGGCGAATGACTGTTCCAGCAGGAAAGGCGCCGGAATCCTTAAGGGCAGCGATATCGGCATTGTTAAAGAAGCAGATTTATTTTTCTGGTTCTCGGATGAGGTTTTGACTCACGAGGGTTGGGACTGGTTCATCCGAACGAGATCTTGTCCGTGATGCCATGAAGGGTATCTAAAAGAAATTCAAGAAAAAGAACAGAGGATGAAGGAAAGGATGATTACCTGAAAATCACTTGAAGAGTAATGATAACAAGAAGAAATATCTCAGCTAATTATAGGCTGAATATAGGGGGTAAAGAGTAAATATTGCATTGAAAATGGCAGAATGTCATTTCAACCATCGTTTCGTTTTAATTGCCTCGGTCTGCGAGTTATAATTTTTAAAATATATCCGTTGGATTGGTATACCAAAAGATATATTTGGGGACAATTGTTATGGGCCATTTTCTGAGTATATATATCCTGACTAATATCCTGCTTTTGGTTGTTTGCTTGTGATCAGGATACTGGATTAGGATATTGGTATCATTCTAGGCCATATCCCGGTGTTAACTAAATTAACCACGTGCAGGTTAGAGGCTGTGGGTTACTAACAGTCAGAAGGACTTCTTCTCCTCAAGACTCGGGCGTATCAGTTATGTGAGAGACGTTGAACCCGAAAGAACAGGTCTACAACGTTCGAGTGGGGAATATTCGCCGGATCCTGGTTTATTAGGATAGTTTGTTGCATTTCTTTTACTATAAATAGATGGGGGCGGATCAGATTAAGGCACGCAATTTACGCACACACCTTCGAACACTTTTGCTCTCTAGCTTTCAGCAGTCACTACACACAAATACTTGTAATCAAATTACATTGTAACACCTAGTTGATCTGCATCACATCCTGCACTGTATCCTGAGATTTAAAGCAATAGAAGAACAAGGCAGTTGCGATTGTCAGCTCCCGAGGTTTTGTGCCGGTGATCTAGATTGATCAAGGGCTTTCCTCGTACATCACGTGTCAACCTTTACTTTTTTGCTCATTGTTTGATCATAGATACAGCTCAATATCCTGAGCCGTATCCTGAAACTGTTTTTGCAATTAACTTGATTAACATATTTTCGACACTCATTTCTAGCACACTACCTCACTTAACTAATTTGATCACTAAATTGCTTCGGTAATTTTTGACCAAAACAAAAGGGTATTTTCATACTCTCTAAGGTTTAAAGGTTTTCACCTTTCTAAGTCTTAGAGTTTATACACTCCTGCCTGTAGCGCATGAAAATAAGGGTTTATCCCCAGGATATTAAGGGTCTATCCTCAGGATATTAAGGGTTTATCCCCAGGATACTGAGGGATTATCCCCAGGATATTATGGGTTTATCCCCAGAAAGACTAAAGTCTAAGGACAGGTTCCAAACAAAATATGATTGTATTTACATCGAGAAATTCCTAAGTATTCAAATGTATTGAACACAGGGGACATACACCTTGATACAATTCAAAGGATGAACTCAGTTTCCTGAATGTGCACAAGGGATATCCATGAGGGGAATGTTGCAAAAGGATCAAAGATGGAAAATTGGAATCATCTCTCTAAGAGTCTTGGTATGATCTCCCCTTTTTTTATCTTTTGAAACCTAATCTAAATAACTTAAGTTTTTAGAGTTATGTTTCTGAGTTTAATAATAGTATCCTGATCAGGATATTTCTCAGAATACTTTTCAGGATATTTTCCCAAAATGTTTCCTTAGGATATTTAAGAAAAAATACTTTCAAAATCAAACACATGAAATAAAAATACAACAACAAAGATAAGGTCGAAAGGTTGGTTATTTATTATTCACAAGCAAAAGGATACAATGTTGGCTTCATCTCAAAATGAGACCCAACCACCAGCAGTGCAATTAGTTCTAGGACATATTTACTTAAACAGTTGAAGGCTTCATCTTGAAACCCAAGATCCCTCTACCTTCAACTGTTGATTGTTCAAAAGCATGCTAACATTGATGACCAAGGGCTTCGTCCTGAAACTCAGGATCCCTCCACCTTTGGTCATCATATTGTATCTAAGTGCAGGAAAAGTAAATGCAGGAAAAGTAAATTGTTTTGGGGTTACAGACCATCATTCAAATTTAAAAAAGTGGGCTTCGGCCTAGGCATCAATATCCATCATCGCCCACTTGACTGCCCTCACACAGCGGCATCACCTCCATCCTTCTTCGCCTTCTCAGCTTCAGCATCCTGAGCAGCATCCTCACCAGCATCCTCTCCAGCATCCTTCTTCTCTCCAGCCTTGTCCACCACCTCAGCAGCCTTAGAAGTCTCTCAAGGATGTGGCACAAGATTGCTGTCACACCCCAACCGATGGCGGAAACATCGGGGCGTGGCACTGAGCAAAACAGATTGTCCAGAAGTTTCCATAACAACTAAAATTACCAGTTATTTAAAGCATCACGTCCCATACCATGACATAAAAAGTAATTTAATTATTACAGACAAAATCTAGTCAAATTGTTCTGTTCCGACAACTCAGATTTCAATCACAGACAATTCGTTTATTCGTTTCTAGACCTTTCCTAGCCTTGATTTCACAGCAAGCCAAGCATCTAAACATCTTAAGCACCTGCCACATACGTTAAAGTAAAAGTCAATACACATAGTGTAAAGGTGAGCATACAAGTTTAATAGATATAATAGAGTTCGAAATCGTTAGGCATAACCAACACGTACACAGTGTAAAATGAAGCACGTTAGTTATCGACATGAACCTATCGATACCAATGACTACGGGTTGAATGCCCAAGGCAGTTCATAATACACACTCACCACTGTGAGCCATGTAATAAATTGTCCTTAACAACCCCTGAATGAACAGGTGCTGAGTCCAAACTATAGTACTATCGTTGCTAAGGCAGGTAGACAGCATTCCATGTGTAAACATAACAAACAAGCATTCATTGAGTCACGTATAACATGCGGTAATGGTTAGCGTTTAAGTATTGCGTAGTGTGTTTGATGTGATTTAGAATAAGTAACGTATGTAACACCCAAAAGTGCGTAAAGCAAAAAGGGATCGAGTATACTCACAGCGTTTGATGGATTGAAGGGAGCGCTAGAGAGTGAGGTTAGCCTGATCAGAACGATAGCATAAACGATAAGAGGCGCTCAAAATGGAGCAAAGTATCAGTGGGTCGAATGGCAATCCGATCGGGTGGCAATCCGATCGGGTGGCCACTCGATTGGATTATCATCTCGTTTGGGACGGATGTGTTTGTGTACGATGGTTTGTCTTTTGAAGTTTTCATTGTAGCATTTGAAAACAGAGAAGTTTCTCTGCCTTTCAGGTCGGTCGATCGAACGGCTGTTCGATCGGACAGAAATCCGATTGGCGAGGCTTCTCAGGTTGAGAACAAGTTCATAGCAGGACGGTCACTCGATCAGATGGCTATCTGATCGGGTGGATATCCGTTCAGATTGAACTTGTTGAAAAATTATTTAAGTGTTGGAGTCAAAACATCACATGGTCGAGTGGCAATCCGATCGGGTAGCAATCCGATCGGACGGCAATCCGTTCAATGTTCAAGACCTCAATCTTTTGGAATAAAAGTTAAGTGTGGGACCCAAGGTACAAGCCGATCGGGTGGCTGTCCGGTCAGGTGGCAATCCGATCGGACGGCAATCCGTCCCAGATGACCTGGTCATCTTCTTCCTTGGTTATTCTGGTAGTTTGTCGTTTTCTCGAGGTCGTATGATAACTTGCTAAGCAACAGAAACCTCGTCAAGTCTTAGTGACCCGATTGGACAGGAACCACCCTAGTCCGACCTGTTAACTGTTCGAGACGGTGTTCCATGTTTAACCTAAAATCGGTAATCTCGTGGATAGAATCCAGATCTTGAACCAACACATCCACAAAGAAAGAGTAGAAGGTTAGAACATGCTCCGATTCCATCGGTTTTGAGTGCTTTGAGTGTAAAAGAGTTGAAAGAAAGTTGGATAACCATCTTTCAATCCTTTTCACCATGAATATGTTCAGATCTATGAAAGATCTTTGTTTATTCGTGTGGAAATCGTTCAGATCTAAGTTGTTCTTGGTGGATTGAAGCCAAAACATGAAGTTCATAAGAACACCATGATGACATCATCTTAGAACACCTCAAATCTGGTGATTTCACGGTTAAAAGTTAAGATTCAAAAGATAGAAAGGTGTAGGAATGCGTGTAGATCAAGAAAGTACAATATTTAGGTTGAAAACTTACAAGAATCGCGAGAGATATGAAGAAATAGCGGCTGGAGCGAGCAGGGTGAAGAGAGAGCTGTCAACATCAAATGATGTTAACATATGGGGTATTTATAGGGTTTCCATAAATGGAAAGGGGGAAGAGGGCTGGTCGATCGAGTGGCAGCCCGTTCATGGGGCAGCTCGATCGAGTGGCAACTCGATCGGGTGGCAGCCCGATCGGGTGGCAACTCGGTCGGCTGGCCACTCGATTCGAGTACTCGGCGTGATGAGTTTTGCGATTTCGATTCGTGTGTTGAGCGTTGCGATGCGATAGAGTTTCCTATTCAAATTACTTTTAATCCCAACTACTATATCAACATACAATCATCCTAATTTAACTTGCGTTTAGCATTCGCGATTCGATTTCGATTGAGTTATGACTAATCTCCTAAACATAACATAAATAAACATGCACAGGTAACACATAAGGCACACACACACGTATGAACCATAACCAGACGCATAATTCAAGTTGCAAGTGCGAGTGCGAGTGCGAGTGCGATAAGCGATAAGGCGATAAGGCGATAAGACATGCGATAAATATCGATAAATAGTGATTAAACCTCGATTATTAGCAAATACTCCACATAATACAACTAATGTAAAAGCATAAAAAGACTATCTACAAGTCAAAGAAGTCAAAACAGGAATTGAGCAAGGAGTGACAGATCGCCATTAGCAATCTTGTCTTCCTTTGACTTCAATCTTGACTTTGACTTTGACTTTCGAAACACGGGGTGTTACAGCCTCCCCTAGTTGAGGGAATTTCGTCCCGAAATTAGGCCGAAGCCGTAACAAACAACTGTGGGTACTTCGCCTTCATGTCGCTTTCGAGTTCCCAAGTAAACTATGTGCCTCGTTTGCCTTCCCATCGAACCTTCACAATTGGAATGCGCGAGCGTCTAAGCTGCTTGGTTTGGTGGTCCATGATTTTGACAGGCTTCTCCACGAAGTGTAGTGTTTCGTTTACTTGGAGATCTTCGAGAGGTACAATTAAATCATGCTCAGCCAGGCACTTTCTGAGGTTCGACACATGGAAAGTCTAGTGGACGTTGCTAAGTTCCTCCGGTAGTTCGAGTCTGTAGGCGACTTTTCCGATCCTTTCCAGAATCTTAAAAGGTCCAACATATCGAGGCGCTAGCTTCCCTTTCTTGCCGAATCTGACCACACCCTTCCAAGGTGATACCTTTAGGAGTACGTAGTCACCAACGTCAAATTCAAAGGGCTTGCGTCGTTAATCGGCGTAACTTTTCTGACGACTCCGAGCTTTCAGCAGATTGTCTCGAATTTGGAGGACTTTGTCAGTCGTTTCTTGCAATAGCTCAGGACCGGTTAATTGCGAGTGCCCAATCTCGTGCCATACGATAGGCGATCGACATCTTCTTCCATGTAAGGCCACAAACGGTGCCATTTGAATGCTGGAATGATAACTGTTATTATACGAGAATTCGACTAACGGCAGGTAAGCGTCCCAATTACCACCGAAATCCATGACACATGAACGGAGCATGTCTTCAAGGGTACGAATCGTTCTTTCAGTCTGACCATCGGTTTGGGGATGAAATGCGGTACTTAGATTAAGCGTAGTACCGAGAGCCGTTTGAAACGTTTCCCATAGACGCGAAGTAAACCGAGCATCATGGTCAGAGATGATGTCGCGAGGCGTCCCATGTCGACAAATGATCTCATCGATGTAGATTCGGGCTAATCTTTCTACCTTGTAGTCTTCTCGTATTGGCAGAAAATGAGCAGACTTGGTCAAACGGTCAACGACAACCCAGATGCTGTCGTGACTTGAGGGCGTACGCGGAAGTTTCATTATGAAATCCATAGCTATACTCTCCCACTTCCACATAGGGATCGGGGGTTGTTCGAGTAAGCCAGAGGGTCTTTGGTGCTCGGCCTTGACTTTCGAGCAAGTCAGGCACTTCCCAACATAGAGGGCGATATATCTCTTCATGCCCGGCCACCAGTACTTATAGCGAAGGTCCTGGTACATTTTATCAGCACCGAGATGAATAGAATATCGAGACTTGTGGGCTTCGTCCATCAGAATCTGTCGTTAATCGGTCCGCTTAGGGATCCAAATTTGGTCCAGATAGTGGAATATCCCAATCGACTTATTCACAAGCTGGGCTCCATCGTGATAGATCCTTTCTTTCTTCAAAGTGCGCTCATTAAAACAAGCATGCTGGGCCTCGCGGATGAGGGTTTCGAGATCATACTGGGCTTGGATATTATGAATGTTCTGCAAATAACTTCGTCTGCTGAGAGCGTCGGCAACGACATTTGCTTTGCCTGGGTGAAAACGAATCTCACAGTCGTAATCGTTGAGAATTTCTACCCATCGGCGTTGACGCATATTAAGTTCCTTTTGGTCAAGGATATGTTGTAGGCTCCTATGATCGGTGAAGATCGTACACTTGGTACCATACAGGTAGTGTCGCCAGATCTTTAACGCAAAAACAACTGCGCCTAGCTCGAGGTCGTGGGTTGTATAGTTCTTCTTGTGGATCTTGAGCTGACGAGATGCGTAAGCGATAACCTTGTCTCGTTGCATCAGAACACAACCATGACCAAGGTTCGAGGCATCACAATAGACAATAAAGTCGTCGTTTCCGTCGGGTAGAGTGAGGACAGGAGCATTGCAAAGCATGAGCTTGAGGGTTTGGAAAGCAGACACTTGTTCAGTTCCCTAAACAAAAGGTTTGTCTTTATGCATGAGAGCGGTAAGCGGCACAGCGATTTTAGAGAAACCTTCGATAAATCGACGATAATAGCCCGCTAGTCCGAGAAAAGAACGGACTTCAGACGGGTTCTTTGGCGTAACCCAACTCTTAACTACTTCAATCTTCGCGGGATCGACGTGAATACCTTGACTATTAACAATGTGACCGAGGAATTGAACCTCCTCCAGCCAAAATTCGCACTTGGAGAACTTGGCATAGAGTCGATTCCCTTGGAGTAGCTCGAGAACCAAACGTAGGTGTTGCGCGTGTTCGGCTTTCGATTTCGAATATATCAGGATATCATCGATGAACACGATGACGAAGCGATCAAGAAATGATTTACACACCTGATTCATCAGATCCATGAAAACCGTGGGTGTATTGGTTAGACCAAAAGGCATAACAACGAACTCATAATGGTCGTATCGAGTGCGAAATGCAGTTTTGGGTATATCCTCCTCTTGGATGCGTAGTTGGTGATAGCCTGAGCGTAGATCGATCTTGGAGAAACACGTAGCACCTTGTAGCTGGTCAAACAAATCATCGATGCGGGGCAGGGGATATTGATTCTTGATCGTTAACTTATTCAATTCCCGGTAGTCAATGCACATCCTGAACGACCCATCCTTCTTTTTGACGAAAAGGACTGGTGCGCCCCATGGAGAGGTGCTCGGGCGAATGAAGCCTTTAGCAAGCAATTCCTGAAGCTGACTCGAGAGTTCACGCATTTCGGACGGAGCGAGTCGATAAGGAGCTCTAGCAATAGGGTTTGCTCCAGGAATGAGGTCGGTACGAAAGTCGATATACAGAGCTTTCTTGGCTAACATTGTAGTAGCGGAGAAGGAAAAGAAAGGAAGTCCGAGAATAAACGAAGTCCCCGTTGTATGTGAATTTCCAAAGGTATTCCCTGATGATCTTCCAGGTTTGCCACCGAGTCGTGATAAGCGATATCGAGGGTGTTTTCGAACGAACGCATTGTGATGAAAGCGATTTCGTAGCTTATGGAACTGGCCAACTTAGAGGCCAAGCCAAGGATTGGTGGGACAACCTCAGAAATGAAAGGGGTGTTGAAGCAACGAGGGCGATGACTTTGGAAGATTTCAAAACACCATTTCTCAAACATCATAGCCCCAAGGCAGTAATCAATAAGATAACAGAAGAATTCATGCAAATGAGGCAAAAGGGAGAAACCGTTGATAAAATTACGGGGACGTTTATGGATAAACTCAAGTTTTGTGATGAGTTGGTCAAAACCGAAGAACAGAAAATTTATTACTATAATACCATGCTTAGGGCCGAATATAGGGAGTTTATGACTCCCTCCCATTACGAAAGCCTCACCGACATAATCAATGCGGCGCGAGAGCGCGAGATTGAATTAAAAAGGCAAGTTGAAATAGGTGAGAGAAGGGCCTTGGATGAAAACCCAAGTCCCGCAAAGAAGTCTAAGGTGGCTGAATCTTCGAAGAAAGGAAATGCAAAAGGAGGTTCTCCGAGTTGCAAAATATGTGGGCGCGCACATAAGGGCGAATGTTACTTTAAGAACAAACCTTGCATTGCCTGAGGCAAAACAGGGCATGGGGTTTCAAACTGCCCAGACAAAGTGACGGTGTGCTATGTGTTATTAGTCGGGTCATAAAAAGTCAGAATGTCCGGAACTAACGGGAAAGAAAGAGGGTGCTGACTCCAAGAATGAAACCCCAAAGTCTAAGGCATGGTCGTTCCAAATCACTGCTGCTGAAGCAAAGATGGAACCTGATGTGGTTACAGGTATATTTACTGTAAATTCTGTCCTTGCATGTGTTTTATTTGATACGGGTGCGAATAAGTCTTTTGTTTCGCATAGATTCATTCAAAACCCCTTGTTTACATTAACAAAATTACCTATGCCAATGGAAGTAGAAGTAGGTAATAACAAAAGTTTTATTGTTTGTGATGTATGTCGGGAATGCAAATTGAATATCGATGGCGAGGAATACTCCATTGATTTAATACCCATGTCCATGGGTGAATTTCAAGTGGTAGTTGGAATGGACTGGCTGTCTCGCTACCACGCTAAGGTGATATGCTTACGTAAGGAGATACACCTAACGTCTCTGAGCGGAAAGTGTGTCATCATCTATCGGGAAAAGGCTTGTAATCCCATGATATGCTCCATGATAGAAGCCCGCAGGTTTATACTACACGGGTGTAATGCATATTTAACTTATGTGAGTGATGTGGAAAAAGAAACGCCAAGGATTGAAGACGTACCCGTGGTGCGTGAATTCGAGGACGTCTTTCCCGAGGATCTTCTGGGAATGCCGCCAGAGCGTGAAATAGAGTTCGGGATTGAACTGATTCCGGGTGCTAAACCAGTAGCTAAAGCGCCATACAGACTGGCACCGTCGGAATTGCAAGAATTAATGTCCCAGTTACAAGATCTACTTGATAAGGGATTCATCCGGCCTAGTGTATCTCCTTGGGGAGCGCCGGTGTTGTTTGTAAAGAAGAAAGATGGGAGCATGCGGATGTGTATTGATTACCGGGAGTTAAATAAACTCACGGTAAAGAATCGATACCCGCTCCCGAGGATCGACGACCTGTTCGATCAGTTACAGGGCGCTAGCTGGTTTTCAAAAATCGATTTGAGATCGGGTTACCACCAATTGAGGGTAAAGGAGGGCGATGTACCAAAGACGGCGTTCCGTACGCGATATGGACATTACGAATTCCTCGTGATGTCCTTTGGATTGACAAATGCACCCGCGGCCTTCATGGATCTCATGAACCGGGTTTGCAAACCGATGCTTGATAGGTCGGTGATTGTTTTTATCGACGACATCCTTGTTTATTCAAGAAACGAGACGGATCATGCTAACCACTTAAGAGAAATGTTGAAGATACTAAGGCGAGAAAGATTATATGCCAAATTCTCAAAATGCGCCTTCTGGTTACGAGAAGTGCAATTCCTAGGGCACGTCATAAGTGCCGAAGGAATATTGGTGGATCCATCGAAGGTGGAAGCAGTATCAAAATGGAACCCTCCAAGGAATCCATCCGAAATTAGAAGTTTCTTGGGGTTGGTAGGTTACTATCGGAGATTCATTCAGGATTTCTCCAAAATTGTATCGCCTTTAACCAAGTTAACCCGCAAGAACGAGAAGTTCGTATGGGAAGATGATCAAGAGAAGGCATTTCGGGTATTAAAGGAAAAGCTAACATGTGCACCGGTGTTGACTTTACCTAAAGGTACGGATGATATGGTAGTATATTCAGATGCATCACACCTAGGCCTTGGGTGCGTGCTGATGCAAAGAGGAAGGGTAATTGCGTACGCCTCAAGACAACTTAAGCCGCACGAAACGAAATACCCGACTCATGATCTTGAGCTGGCAGCTGTAGTCTTCGCCTTAAAGATTTAGAGACATTACTTGTATGGTGTGAAATGTACTATTTTCACTGACCATAAAAGTTTAAAGTACTTCTTCGACCAAAAGGAGTTAAATATGAGGTAGAGGCGTTGCTTAGAAGTAGTGAAGGACTATGACTGCGAAATCCATTATCACCCCGGAAAGGCTAATGTGGTGGCGGATTCCCTTAGCCGAAAGGATGAATGCGCTCCAATTCGAGTGCGGTCTATGCAGTTGGTGGTAACTTCAGGCTTTCTTGAACGAATTCGAGAAGCCCAGATCAAAGTAGTAAGGGAAGAGAATTGGAATAAAGAGCGTATAAAGGGGTTGATAAAAGATCTTGTGGAAGGAAGTAATGGGATGAAATACCGGAATGGTAGGATTTGGGTCCCAAACACATGTGGTGTTAAGGATCTTCTACTTGATGAGGCTCACAAGTCCCGTTATTCTATCCATCCTGGAGCAACCAGGATGTACAAGGATTTGAAGCAAAACTATTGGTGGCCAGGAATGAAAAGAGATGTGGTTAAATATGTAGAGAAGTGCTTGACCTGTTTACAGGTAAAAGCGGAGCACCAGAAACCATACGGTAAACTTCAACCATTGGAAATTCCGGTTTGGAAATGGGAACAAATCACAATGGACCTATTGACCAAATTACCAAAGACGAACCGCGGATTTGATACTATATGGGTGGTTGTAGATAGACTGACGAAGAGTGCTCACTTTATACCGATACGTGAGACCTATACATCAGAAAAGATGTCGGAGGTGTACACTAATGAGATAGTAGCACGCCACGGAGTACCAGTATCCATCGTGTCCGATAGGGATACCCGGTTCACTTCAAGTTTCTGGCACGATTTCCAAGAGCAAATGGGAACTAAGTTGTTCATTAGCACCGCGTACCATCCTCAAACGGATGGTCAAAGTGAAAGAACAATACAAACATTGGAAGATATGTTGCGAGCATGCATCATCGACTTCGGGGGTAGTTGGGATATTTACCTACCGTTGGTTGAATTTTCATATAATAACAGTTACCACGCAAGCATCGGTATGGCTCCGTACGAAATGCTTTACGGTAGAAAATGCCGAACTCCGGTGTGTTGGGGTGAGGTTGGTCCGCGCGAACTTTCACATAAGGATGTAGTCAGAATCACAAATGAAAAGATTGACCTGGTCCGAGCTCACTTGAAAGCGGCTCAAGATCGACAAAAGTCGTATACAGACAAACGAAGAAGACCAATTGAGTTTTAAGTTGATGATAAGGTGATGCTGAAGGTATCACCATGGAAAGGAATAATCCGGTTTAGAAAAAGGGGAAAATTAAGCCCGAGGTTTATTGGGCCATTTAAAATCATCGAGCGGGTCGGTAGGGTAGCATATCGTCTCGAGCTGCCTGAGGAGTTGAGTGGGATACATAGCACATTCCACGTATCACATATCCAAAAATGTCTAGCCGAAGAAACAGCTTACATCCGTTGTGATGACATTGAAGTGGACAATAGCCTTAACTACGCAGTGAAGCCGATTGCGATTTTAGATCATAAGGCGAAAAGCTTGAGAAACAAAGCGATTAATCAAGTAAAGGTCAAATGGGAACACCGAAAAGGATCAGACACCACTTGGGAGTCTGAAGAGGAAATGAGACGACTCCACCCTTCACTTTTCGATACGTGTATGCATTATAGTTTTATACGTGAAATGGTTTCGGGGACGAAACCCTCTTTAAGGAGGGTGGACTTGTAACACCCCAAAATAATTAATAGTTAAAAATACCAAATAATAAAAGGAAAGAAGCTAGTTTGATGTGCATTAGTCTAACAAGATAAACTAAAGGGGCTGATTTTGTATAAATGGCCAAACTTCATTTAAATAAAAATAAAACAAATCAAACACACACACACATCAGTGTGTGCGTGTGGGAGCGACCAGGAGAGGGGAAGAACACCCAAACCCTTATTTCATCAAATTGATTAAATTGAAGGGTGAATTGGGCTTGAAATTACTGCATGAATCAAGAATCTTGATCACTCATACTTGTCTAACACTACGTAAGTTACAATTTCAGTTTTTGTGATGTTTGATTCTTGAGTGAAATTTGATTAATTGAAGTTCTTGAATAATTGGGTGATGATATGTTATCAGGAAGTGTGATTAAAGTGTGGGATTATAAACCCTAACTGAAATCATGAGAATTGATGGATAAATTTTGTGTTAGGAATTGTCTTGTGCCATATATTGAAGTGGGTTTTCATCTAGAATGAAAAGCCCCAAGATTTGTGTATGAATTATGTGAATAATAATATAGGGTTGTTAAACTAGCATGTTAATATGGAAGTAATAAGTAATTAAGTTTGAATAAGATGGAATCCTTGGATTTACCAAGGTTTAAATGAACGAAAATGGCTAATTGGAAGATATGCACATAAGGTGCTTGACAAAACGCCTAAAAGATGTTGATAGACAACAATTGTGGTGTTTGGCTAAATAAACAAGCTTTAGTTATGAGTCGAGAGGTTCTAATGATAATTGGCTTGTGCATTTTAGGCAACACGGTTGAGGCGTCGGGAAGTCAAGCCGGTGCGGACACTCATTTGAAGGGAAAGCTCTAAGGTACGTGGCTAACGCTTCGTTATTTTCGTTAATTAGTCTTCATTATTGATGTTTGTTGGCAATATAGAATATGAGATTAAAGTGGTTTGGTTGCTTGAATGATGGACTTCATGACGGCAAACCAAACGGGTTATCAAGGGTGGGTACAAACCGGGTAACGGGAGTACCTTATCCGTAAACTATAAGCCCGGGTGTCGGGTGATAATGTATTAAATACGCAAACCAGTAATGGGAGCGTGAAAGTAGAACGTAAAGAACCTGAAGATGGGTTACCTTGATATATTGGTAATATCCCGTTCGTAAGATTCGGGAAGAATGAATCTAAAGGGTTAAGATGGTGAAAATGTGGAATAAAAATCCACAAGTTTGATTTTGCATCAAATGATGCATATTTGTTACAATTCTCGTTAGGAAACGTTAATAAATTGAAGGCAGGAAATTATAAGTCTAACTAGTAATTTTGGAATGTCCTGTATTGTGTTTTGATATAAATAAAGTGCGAAACTGGAACAAACAGGTCAAAACAGCAAATCATGAAGAACATACAGCAGCTACCGTAAGTTACGGTAGCTACCGTAACTTACGATAGAGAGTATATTGTTACGGCAGTTTTCTACTGCCTTACGGTAGACCAGTGTTGTCCACTGGCTACCGTAACTTACGGTGGCTACCGTAACTTACGGTAGAGCCCAGTCACTTTTGTTGGCTTTGGCATATCTTAGTTAATTGAATCCGTTTTTGAGCATAGTTTCGATTATGCTAATTTTCTAAGGACTCTAATACTAATATTTGTCAAAATTTCCAGCTTTTAGGTATTGCAAGTACATGGATGATGATCAAGTCGATGCTTCCGAACCGAACACACTCAAGATCTAGTTCCGAAACTTTTGTTATTATTAGTTATTAATAAGACTTATGAAAATGATGGAATACTTATGTATCCTAATGTTGATTTTGAACATTTGTTAAACTCGTAAGTACTCTTTTAGGATGATAACAATGTTTTGGCTAACGTTATAATGAATATTCTTATCTTGTCGGTAAGAACTTATATTTTTTTTTAAAGTAGAGTGCCACACCTGACGACCCCGGATCCTGTCCAGGGCGAGGCTCCGACCACGCTCGATAGTCGCCTGTATATCACCCTGGATCGCCCGCATGAGAAGGGCCTCAGAACGGGCATGATGGGCGTCTATCCGCTCCTGCAGCCGACCATCCATCTGCTGTAATGCAAGCACCACAACTGGTGGGAGCTGGTCGTACAAAACGGTATAATAAAAATTGAAGACGTATAGATGATGAGGGTTTGGAGATACATACCATATATGTCTTTAAACTCGAATCCAAAGCGTATCTTTACCATATGTTCTTCACCGTATATGTGTGTATTTGTGCGTATTTGGAATGTATATGATAATAACCACCTGTTAATAAGGGGGATATATCGTTTTGTCGTTTAGTACGCATCATATAGGCCTATACGATGTGTATTAACCACCTTCTTTTTTTTAAATTCAGGGGAGTAATATGCATCGTAAAGGCCTATACGATATGTATTACCCCCTGAATTTTCAAATGACCCCCTATTTTGTCGTATTTTAGCGCATTTTGTTGTATTTTAGCGTATTTTAGCTTATTTTGTGGTATTTTAGCATATTTTAACGTATTTTAGCGTATTTTGACGTATTGTAGCGTATTTCGACATATTTTTGACGTATTTTTCGTATTTTAGCGTATTTTGACGTATTTTAGGCTCCGGTAAACAAAATTAAAACAAATGGAATACATTATTCAAATAAATTATTCATTAAAATTACAAATTAATCAAGATAGTGCACTATCTTGTCTATATTAGGCTTCGTTATCGTTTCATACCATGCTATATGTTCCGTGTAATCTTGCGTCCATAGTGCTGCTTCTTCGCCTTGGTGTCTTACCCAGAGATAGTTTGGTGATGGCATTGAATAGTCCCCTTCAAGTTTGACATGGATGAAATGACTATTGTTAACATATACCAGTGTAACCACCTGATGGGGGACACGTCCGCGCTATGGATGATAGAAGGGGAATAAAGTCGAACAACCTCTCATGTCTAATATGTGAATAATCACACCAAACTTATGGGCAAGAAGGAGTCCTTCCTGAGGCATCTCCATCCAATGCTCCATGGGTGCTCTCCCAACTTTGGTATAATTTATTCTCTTTAGTTGTGCGTCGTAGTCTCCCGATAAATCACTGTCTAAAATGTACTTCCACATATATTTCTTCGCACCCATCAACTCCTCAACTATTTGGCTCCGAATAAACCCTAAGTAGTCTTTTTCCAACCCTAAACCAACAGCCATAGCCCGATACCCGCAGTGTCCATCAGGCTTGACATCTTTTATTCTTGAAATGTGGGGGTGGAACACTTCTGGAATTTCATTTTTGAATCTGAGAACATATTCAACCGTTCCATCATCAGTGATTAACGGAAACCCATGGTCCTCGCAAGGCTCTTTTTTCGTAAAGACATTGAACGACTGCGTCGCATTAGCGACCTTTGAGGCTTTTGAGACATTGCAGATGTAGATGGTATTATAGAATCACACACTATTTTCCACTGACGAACAAAGTCCTTCCAATCTGGTTGAGTATATGAATTCTTGTAGTGCTTTACGATATTCTGTAAGATGTGGAACCTGCAGAGATATCTGTGTGCGGCATGGAATATATCTTTACACGCGTTTATCAGTGCATGGTCTCTGTCCGTAAGAATTACACGAGGCTCCATACACTCGTGCAGCATGGACCTGATCCTGTCCAGGACCCAGACGTACGTTACCTCCTGCTCGTTTATGCGTGACACAAAAGGTTTGGTATGTCGACCTCATACCCACAACTTGCAAAAATGGAAGATTGTACATGTTAGTTTGTAGGCCGCGTCGACCATAAGCACATGCGGAAATGCCCGCCACATTTCAAAGGACTTATCGTGACTGAAAAATATTTTCTGAACGATATTGGTGGAAGGTTCCGCCTGTATGTAATAGGTCATCTTTTTTTCCTGGAGGATCTGTTCTAGTCTCTACATGGGAGTCGTTTTTTATCAAACTTTGAGGCCCTAATCTTTTGGCGAGCGTTGTGTATGTCCTTCGGAACACATTTGTTTTCAGGGTTCTATTCGGTTTCGGCTTTCCAGATTGTATGGGACTGTATGTCTTGATCTGTCAGCTCTTGCACCAGTCTAAACTCATTAGGAGTAAGTCTCCTGGCATACGCGTAACCCTCTAGATGTTCAGCAGGGCCGTGGTTATGCTTCTGGTTTTATTTTTTGTGCAAATAATCTATCCGCCAAGCTCGACGACTTTGGCCAAGACAACATATCACCAAAAAAGGGCATGCGCCTTTTTTGCTACCAGTTTTCCTAACAGTGGCCTTACTCTCATGCTCGCCACTACGACAACATTGGAGCCATGTCCAATGATTCTTGGACCCTCTAGTAACAATAACGTATCCGTTGACTAAACCCCTTCTTTTTACCCAACCTTCCAAATCATTGCGAGATATAAAATCCGAGTAAATTGCCAAAATCGTTCCTAAAGTTTGGGCATGTTTGTCATTTTCATCCAAAACAACTTTTTGTACAATATAGTCCTTCACTTTTGGCATTTTTTACCATTTTCATCCAAAAATCTAATTTGCTTTATTTTTTTCTATCAAACATTTGGATGAAAATGGAAAAAAAAAAATCCCAATCTCAAGGACGATTTTGGTAAAAAAAAACTTAGACGTGTGGATGAAAATGGCAAAAAATCCCAAAAATGAAGGACTATATGGTACAAAAAAAGTTGTTTTAGGTGAAAATGACAAACATTCCCAAACCTCAGGGACGATTTTGGCAATTTACTCTAAAATCCTAAGTGAAAAATATATATAGCATTTATAATAATTTTTTAACAAAAAAATATAACATTTATAATACATTTTTAAAAAATATAACATTTATAATATTTTTTTAACAGAAAAAAATAACATTTGTAATACATTTTAAAAAATAAATAATGTTTATAGTATTATTCTTAACAAAATATATATCATTCGTACCTGATCAGTTTTGTACGAAACTTTAGGGTAAGCGGGTTGCTCGTCACCCAATAACTCTTGGGCGTAAGAAGGCTCACGAACGTCTTATTGTACGCCCGAGGCACCACTAACGAAAAAGTTATTGCCATAGTCTTCTTGTCAGTACGAGGCACCATAACCGGCTTCATAATCTGGACACCCGTAACCATGATCATCGCTAGACACAATAACCAGAAAAAAACCAACAATTAAATGATAACGACAAATCTAAAAGCCTTCTTAATAATAAGTAAATATGTTTTTACCTCATTCAGATCTGGCAACAACGGTTGACGGGGCACAACAAACTAAAAAAACCAATGGGTAAAAGGTAATGGTAAATTTAATGTCGAATAGACAAAAGTAAATAAATACTTACTTCGTTGAGGTCTGGCAACAACGATTCATTACGATGGGGACGAAAGCCGGACACGACCTCATTCGCGTGATCATCATTTCCTCTCCCATCGTAAGAATCAGGGACAACAGGCCCCTCCTAATACAAATAGTGTGCTAAGTATTTCATAAACAAAACAAGTTAAAAAATGTTATACCACAATGCTTCCCGGAATAAACGTGCTTGTGTTTGTGTCGGACGACTCGTCGAAAATGTAATTAAGGTTGAACGACATGGTGGCATTGAATATAAAGAAAAAGAGAAGACATTTGAATGAATTTTGTGAATCGTCTACGTCTTCCTCGTTTATAAAGGCCAAGCAGAATGCAAATTCATAGATCAATACGGGTTGTATAGGCCTATACGACCCGTATAAGGCTGACGTAATGTTCTTTCCAATCGCTTTATGTCACTGTTGAGTGACAGAAAGTAACCTCGTACTTAATACGGATCATATAGGTTATACGATCTGTATCGGGTTTGCATGTGAACCCTATCTGTCAGAGTTGATAGACAACCTATTACCAATACGCATCGTATAGCCCTATATGATGCGTATTAGAGGAGCGTATGAAGACAGTGTCAACCTTTGACTGACCTTGGAAATTGAAGTTACCCTAATACGGGTCGTACGAATTGGTGGTGTTGATTTAATTTTACAAAGTATGTCAATAATACGAACCTTTAAGAATTTTGAAGTTTCAAGGTTTCTGTTGGTGCATAGATGTCTGTTAACTTCGTCTTTATAGAGTCTTGTATCTAGATAGGATAAACCAGTGCACAGCAGGATCAAAATTAGGGTTTGTGTGTTTGTGTAATTTCGCACGAAATAGCACTAAGGTATTTCGTACGAAATGAGACATTGCTATTTCGCACGAAATAGTCAGTGCCTATTTCGTACGAAATTACCACACCTATATATAGTGGACTTGCTGATTCATTTGTAACGTTCGAGATTTCGGAGCCGAGGTGCTGCCAGTTTGTCAAATGATCAGGATTGCTTTGAAATCATTAATAAAAGGATAATTAAGAGGAATTAAGCTATTTCACGTCTATATCATGGATTCCGCCTTTGATATGGATCATAAACTCTTCTGATTGACTCATTCGGGTCACACAACGATCCAACAATTTCTCTCTCTAAAAGATATTAATGGGTGTTATTTTAATGGGTTTGAGGATGTCTTTGTTGGGTGTTTGGTGGATGAGTGTGTGTTTTATATTGAGATTTGGGGAAGAAGGTGACATGTAGTGGACATAGATTTCTTTAAGGTTTTATTTTGTTTAGGTTTTGTCTAGTTTTATTGTCAAATGTCAAGACTTTAAAAGTTGATGTTTTATCATTTTTTAAGCATTTTAAACTTGAAGTGGAAGAGGAGGAGTGTGCATCATAAATGGACTTTGATGGTATGAATATAACCTTGTTATTGCAATGCTTCTAAGGAATATTGTTTGTGCTACCACATATTTAAGGTTCATTCAGAGGTGTTGCTCTCTAGTTTGGTTTGTGTGTTTGTTTTTTGCCTACTAGATCATTGTACTGGTTTAACAACCAACAACATGCAGGGTATTGTTGGGGCTTGGTTTACATGATCTTGACTGTTTTTATGTCGTTGGATTTGGAAATTTCATTATCGCATGCATGTCCGAATAGTGTTCCTTATCAACACGTATTCGATGAATCAAATGTCATGTCGGTGGTTAGTATTATAAGGCTAACTGATGTGTGCAAAATGCAACATATAAATTACATCAAATAAGGCATAAAACTAACCCTTTTTAGTACTAATGTTGGAAAAAGCGCGTTTCTTTCTTCCTTTTGAATTTACAGGACCAAACGAGCTTAAACGAACAAAAGGAGCAAATAAGCAGACAAAACCAACATAAATACAAAATGAAGGAATAAACGTGACATGCTTGACCCCTCAGCAGCATCCCCAAAGCAAAAGCAAAAGCAAAAGCAAAACCAAGACAACAGAGTCTGACCACGGGGCCGTGCCCAGCTGGGCATGGGGCGTGGTCAGAGGCCTGCACAAAAGACAAACCTGTAGAAGCTTCCACGCCCACCACGGGGGCGTGCACAGCTCAACACGGGGTGTGGTTAACGCAAAGATACATAGAATCTTGATAGTACAGATAAGAGTTGACCACGGGGCCGTGCCCAGGAGACACGGGGTTGTGTGGGGTCCTCTGCTGGCACTTGCAATTAATAAAGGAAGAGAAGATGCTGGCCACGGGGCGTGCTCGCTGGACATGGGCCGTGGCCAGAGCTCTGTACTGGCTATGAACAGGGTTGCTTGGTTAACTTGAAAGGCATCCCTGGCAAATCACTACTCTCCCACTTTGCCACCACTCCACCACCACTACAACACCAACACCCACCACCATCATCCATCTTTAAAGTGTGTAGTAGTCTCGGGATCCAAGATTGATTGTAAGGGTTCTTGCCAATCAAAGGCCATGTTTGGTGAAGCCTCTTACATCACTTGGTGAAGACAAGTCTTTTATGTATTACTTTTGATTTTTAATCGTTCGGCACTTTTTATTTGGGTTTGTATTAATGACTTTAATAACTAGTTTCTTATGTTGAAGGTGAATTTTTCTTATCATTTTTCCGTAGTGTCTTGAGGATACTTTACTGTCTATATAAAGTAAAAGATTGCATCATTCATGTCTTTACGATCTATAAAAAGGCATGTTGACTACCTGATCGGGGGTTAGGGGAATGGTTTGGTAAAGTTCTTGTCTCGTTCAGTGTATAGATCCTGCAAAGACCTGGTTCAAGCTTATTAGGACCTCCTTCAATACTCACTGGTATTGGATGGCGGGGGTGCGAATAGCTTGAACCCCTCATATGTAAACTACTATTAATACTTTAAACCGGCTTCTTAGGATTATATCCTTGCTGACTCAAACCACTTAGCCGAGCGTAACGTCACCTTCAAAAGAGGGGCCTACCACTTTTCGCATTAATAACTTACTTAATTGTCTTTCAAAATTCTGATCCTTTGGTATTGTATACCTGCTGACTCAAACCACTAAGATAATCTCTTAAACAGTCCGAAAGAGCGAAAATCATCAAAGGATACATTAAAAGACAAGTCGGATCCAAGTGATTCTATCTTGTCTATCTGTTTTTATTTATCTTTGCATTTTTAGTTTTTACTTTCATATTTCAAAACTTTTCTCAAAAATTTAGATTGATTAGACATTGAGGATAAACCGGTACTAAAAGCTCTTGTGTCGTTGGACGACCTCGATATCTTACCAACGCTATACTACGCTCACGATGGGTGCACTTGCCCAAGTGTGTGTTTAGTGTTAGTAGAATATCGTGTTTTATAAATTTAAAACTTGACTAATGCGTAAAATGGGCTCAAAATATCAATAAAAACATATCGAATGTTTTTAGTAAAAAATCAGAGGGGTCGGACTCTCAAAATCCAATATTTTACACTACACATATTTTTTTTGAAATTTTTGACAAAATTTACAGTACGAAGTGAAAAAATAGGAGGGGTCGGGGACCTGTCTGGCCCATGGAAAGAACCGCCCCTGGTTGTAACACGCCTCTTTTGTTGCTAGTATATCACGAGGGTATTTTAGAGAGCGCTGAAGCAAAATTTGAGTTATTGTATACTCATAAATTCATGGCTTACACCATTTTCATTCAGCCTCTGCTCTCTGGTTGGTTGTATGGATGTTTTTTTAGGTGATGAAATTGGTCTCTAGGATATGCTCCTCCCTCCTTAGTTGGGCCTTTGTTGGTCCTTAATTAATTACCAAGGGCTGATAACAAATACTGATTACATATCTTTTTAGCAAAAGTGGTTTAAGAATTAGAAAAAAGATCAAATACAAATAACTTTATCATACAAAATGTATGAATAGGGTGAAAATGTAAAAAACACGGTGGCATTTTCGTAATTATTTACTCGTAGAGTAATTATCAAAATTACTCTACAAATGATCTTGTAGAGTAATTTTGATCTTGTAGAGTAATTTTCTAAAATGTTCTTATGGGGTAATTTTGATCTTGTAGAGTAATTTTGTAGAGTATCATAATTACTCTACAAATGATCTTGGATGGTAATTTTGTAGAGTATTATTATTACTCTACAAATGATTTGGTAGGGTAAATAGGGGCTTTGAACAAGGAAAGAGTGTCTTTAGGTGGGTTTGGAAAATGTTTTCACATCTAGATAGTTCGCTGTTTGAAACAACAAACTTCTACCATTTTTCTCAAAAAAGTTCTGACAAATTTTGGAAAAGTTATGCCATGTTTAAGTTCGCTGAATGAAAGTGAAATACTTGAAGAAGTTCGTTGTTTGATTAAGCAAACTTAAAGAAGTTTGTTGTTTGATTTAGCAAAGTTATACAAGTTTGTTGTTTGATTTAGCAAAACTTAAAGAAGTTTGTTGTTTGATTTAAAGAACATAAACAAGTATACTGTTTGATTTAGCAAAGTTATATAAGTTCGTTGTTTTATGTAGCAAACTTAAACAAGTCGTAAATATATAATATTATTATTAGTCGAAGTCGTCCGTAACGTGCTTAGGTCCGTAACGAGAGTCGAAACATAACACGTCGTAAATATATAATATTATTATTATTAGTCGAAGTCGTCCGTAACGAGCGTAGGTCCGTAATGAGCGTCAAACCATAATACGTCGTAAATATATAATATTTTTTGTTAGTAATTGAAGTCGTCCGTAACGCACGTAGGTGCGTAACGAGCGTCGATTCCGTAATAAGTGCTAAATATATAATATTTTTATTTTTAGTCGAAGTCGTCTGTAATGCGCGTAGGTCCGTAACGAACGTCGAAACGTAACACGTCGTAAATATATAATATTTTTGTTATTTAGTCGAACTCGTCGGTAACGCGCGTAGGTCTGTAACGAGCGTCGAAACATAACACGTCGTAAATATATAATATTTTTATTATTAGTTGAAGTCATCCGTAATGTGCGTAGGTCTGTAACGAGCGTCGAAACATAACACGTCATAAATATATAATATTTTTATTATTAGTCGAAGTCGTCCGTAATGCGCGTAGGTCCATAACGAGCGTCGATTCCGTAACAAGTGCTAAATATGTAATATTTTTATTTTTAGTCGAAGTCGTCCGTAATGCGCGTAGGTTCGTAACGAACGTCGAAACGTAACACGTCGTAAATATATAATATTTTTGTTATTTAGTCAAAGTCGTCGGTAATACGCATAGGTCCGTAACGAGCGTCGAAATATAACACGTCGTAAATATATAATATTTTTATTATTATTCGAAGTCGTTTGTAACGCGCGTAGGTCCGTAACGAGCGTCGAAATATAACACGTCGTAAATATATAATATTTTTATTATTAGTCGAAGTCGTCCGTAACACGCGTATGTCTGTAACGAGCGTAGATTCCGTAACAAGTGCTAAGTATTAATATTTTTATTTTTAGTTGAAGTCGTCCGTAACGCGCATAAGTCCTTAACGAGCGTCGAAACGTAAGAAGTCGTAAATATATAATAGTTTTTTTTATTTAGTTGAACTCGTCCGTAACGCGTGTAGGTCTGTAACGAGCGCCGAAACATAACACGTCGTATACATATAATATTATTATTAGTCGAAGTCGTCCGTAACGCTCGTAGGTCCGTAATGAGCGTCGAAACGTAAGAACCCGTAAATATATAATAGTTTTTTATTTAGTCGAAGTCTGTAACATCCTGACTTTTTGGATTGTCACTTGCTTCGATTTGTAACCGTCCTGTATCCTGAGATTCGATATAAATAAAGTTTTATGTTATTCAAAATGCATTTTCATCACACCGCACCGCTGCACGTTTAAACGCTTTACTTTCGCAAACGCTCAACGTTAACGCGACACGAATTATAGAAAATTGTGCTATTTAAATTGCCAAGTGTGTTTGTTTGGTTACCATACGCCTCCGCATACGCTTATCGCGACTAACACGCTAAAACGCAAACGCTGTTATTAGTAGTAGCAATGTTATGCTATGTATTCTTATATTCTTTACTTGTGTGTGCTTATTATATGTATTGTTTACTCGCTCGAAACGCTCAAAGCTACTCGCACAACTCGATTTATCACGCTAAAACGCAACGCAACAATTAAAGTTGGGATAGATTAAGCCCATTCGTCTGGATAAACCATGTCCATTCGTCCGGATAAACTGTTGAACACTTAACCCGTTTTAGACTCTACTCGACACCTCGATCTCGACTGTTTCAGCACATAGGAAGACTTATGCTTCTGTTCCCGGGCTGATCTGGCGCTCCCTTCAATCCAACCAGACCGTGTTTATCTGCTAAACACGCACTGTGAGTATACTCGAACCCATTTTCGTTTAACGCACTTTTGGGTGTTACATATGTTCGCTCTCAAAAACACAACACACAACGCAAACCCTTTTAAACGCTAACTGCTCCCGCATGCTATACGTGATTAGTTGAATGCTTGTTACTATGCTTATACAGTGATATTTGCCAGACTGCCTTTAGCAACGATAATACTATAGTTTGGACTCAGCACCTGATTTGTCAGGGGTTGCTAAGGATCACATACTTTACTTCACGTGTTCGCTTCGGTAGACATGTGTTGTGCATACTCTACTCGCAGTCACGTGGTTAGGATATATCATTGTTGGTAGTTTACATGCTTCGCCCGTTACGTGTTACATGCTGGTTATGCGTAAACGCTTTTTATACTATATCTACGCAAACTTGTGTACTCACATTTACTTTATTGACTTTTATTTTAACGTATGTGACAGGTTGATGGATTGTTATGCTGCAAACAAGATAGGAAGTCTAGAAACCCACAAATAAAATCTAGGTTGTCGGATCATGTTTTGTTTATGAGAACTCGTTATCTATAATGACTGATTGTGGAATATTTGTTCGTTAGTATGGGATGATGAACCTTTAAAATATTGGTAATGATTAGTTGTTATGGATTCTCTTGAGCCATCTGATTCGCCTAGTGTCGCGCCCTGATGATTCCGCCATCGGTTGGGGTGTGACAGATTGGTATCAGAGCCATAACTATAGGGAATTAGGTCGAGTCGTGTAGAAAGACCTAGTCTATAGTCTAAGTACCAAAAGCAGATGATGTATGTCGGTGTGAATATATTTTTATGTATATTTTAAGCCCTTTTTAACACTTTAGTCAAGTTTTAAATTTATAAAACACGATATTTTACTAACACTAAACACACATATGGGCAAGTGCACCCATCGTGAGCGTAGTATAGCGTTGATAAGATACCGAGGTCGTCCAAGGACACAAGAACTTTTAGTACCGGTTAATCCTCAACGTCTAATCAAATCAAAAATTTAGAATAAGTTTTAAACATGAAAATACAAACTAAAAATGCTGAAAATAAAAATAAAATAAAAACAGATAGACAAGATGAATCACTTGGATCCGACTCGCCTTTAGTGTAACCTTTGATGATTTCCGCACTTTTGCACTTTTTAAGAGATTATCTTAGTTATAGTAGTAGGCCCCTCTTTTGAAGGTGACGTTACCCTTAACCTAGTAGTTTGAGTCAGCAAGGATACAATCCTAAAGGGTCAGAATATTGAAAGATAATTAATTAAGTTATTAATGCGTAATGTGGTAGGCCCCTCTTTTGAAGGTGACGTTACCCTCGGCTAAGTGGTTTGAGTCAGCAGGGATACAATCCCAAGTAGCCGGGTTAATGTATTAATAGTAGTTTACATATGAGGGGATCAAACTATTCGCACCCCCGCCATCCAATACCAGTGAGTATTGAAGGAGGTCCTAGTAAGCTTGACCCAGGTCCTTGCAGGATCTATACACTGAACAAGGCAAGAACCTTACCAAACCATTCCCTTAACCCCCGACCAGGTAGCCAACATATCTCTATATAGACCGTAGAGATATGAATGGTGTAAATCTTTTATTTTATATAGACAGTAAAATAACGCCAAGACACCACGGACAAATGATAAGAAAGTTTCACCTTCAACATAAGAAACTAGTTATTAAAGTCATTAATACAAAACCAAATAAAAAGTGCGAGAAGATTAAAAATAAAAAATATTACACTAAATGCTTGTCTTCACCAAGTGATGTAAGAGATTTAGGCAAACATGGCCTTTGATTGTCAAGAACTCTTACTATCAATCTTGGATCCCGAGACTACTACACACACTCTATGATGGATGATGGTGGTGGATGTGGGTTGTAGTGGTGGTGGAGTGTGGGTGAAGTGGGAGAGAGGTGGTTTGCCAAGGGATGCCTTTGAAGTGAACCAAGCACCTCTATTTATAGCCTGCACAGAAGCCCAGACATGGCCCCGTGTCCATCCACTTTCTCTTTTTTCATTAATTGCAATTTGTCTGCATTAGCTCCACACGCCCCCGTGTCCGCTGGGCACGGCCCCGTGTGCAGAAGCGTATCTGTACTATCAAGATTTGCTTGGATTATGCGAATCTTAGCGTTGACCACGACCGCGTTGAGCTGGGCACGCCCCCATGTTAGGAAATAGAAGCTTCTATAGCTTTGTCCTTTCTGCAGACACCTGACCATGCCCCCGTGTCCGCTGGGCACGGGGCCGTGGTCAGCCTTCTGTTCACTTGTCTTTGCTTGGGAAGATGCTATCGAGGGGTCGGGCATGCCACGTTTATTCCTTTTCTTGTAATTATGTTAGATTTTGCTGCATAATTGCTCCTTTTGTTCATTTATGCTCATTTAGTCCTGAAAATACAAAAGGAAGACAAAAGCACACTTTTTCCAACATTAGTACTAAAAAGGGTTAGTTTTAGGCCTCATTTGATGTAATTTATATGTTGCATTTTACACACATCAAATACCCCCACACTTGAATCTTTGTTTGTCCTCAAGCAAAACTCTTTATAATATGGCTTACACTCCCAAATGGAATGGGTAGAAGAGAAGTTTTGGGCTTGTATTGAGTGTCGGGAATCCAAGATCTTTATTAGGCTTTTATTTTTATGTTATTTACAATCGTATTCGTTATGATTTATTTTGAACGTTTCATAAGAGAAATTGCTTATTTGGGCATAACATGCCTCTTTAAAATTCCATTTATATACAAGTTCACATACCTCACGGGAGATCACTCAACACTCAGCCGAAGATGTATTTTGTGAAACACTCGGGACCGGCATGGAACTTACTTCTACTATATGCTTGCCAAGCAATCAATCCTCCTCCTTTTTAACTATACACCTTTGTAAATATCAAGAGGACTTGGAGAAGGGTTAGGCTTGGGTTAAAGGTAGGTGGTTTGGGTTAGTGGTTAGTAAAAAGGGCGAAAGGCGTAAAAAGCGTCGGTCGTCATAAAACTTTTTTGTTTTCGTGACTTTTATTCAAACGAATCATTTTCAAACAAAGTTTCTTTTGAGGAACTTGTTTGTTTATTGCTATACTTCAAATTTTTTTATAAGGAATGTCACATGAAAACCGAGCTTTTTTTACTAAAATAAAGGGTTAAAAATAAAAAGGTTTTGGTGGGTAAAGGGTGTTTGTTTTGTGGGTTTAGAAACGAAAAGGTTTAGGTTCAAAGGGGTTAACTAGGGGGATTTTGGGAAGGTGGTAAAAAAAATGAAAAAAAATGGTGTTGAAAAGAAAAAGGGTTAGTCCTAATGCCTCCATCATTTACTTACTTGGGTTTAAGTTGGTAAGGACCGGGAATGTATCGTTATGGCAAGTTCTAGAGTCGTAAGAAACCAAGCGGCTATTCACACAAGAAACGAAAAAATGAGCATTTAATTTAAATATGTGTATTTGTATGCTCAGTAAAGGCTCAAAACTCACTTTTTATGGGAATGGGTTTTTAATGTGATCAAGTATATATAATCAAATTTTAACTAGATTTGTCATGTCGTTTCATACTTTTCTTATGTTGGTTCTTTTTATCACGACGCTATCGGTTGTAAATTTGTAAAAATATCACCTTTTTAGAACTTGTTATTCCCAAATTAAACCAAGACAAGTAAAATAAAATGAAAAGTTTTTGAAAAAAAATTTGGGGTGATTAGCGGTTCCAATAGAGTTTTGTGTAAGGCTTGTTATTAGGATTTGCAAAATTCAAGGTTTTAGCATCCCCCCTCCCCCCACACTTAAATTACACCTTGTCCTCAATGTGTCCCAGAAATAAGTTTTTAGGTTGATTGAATGTGTAAAAAGGTGTTAAAAGCAAAATTTTATGTTACTGGGCGTCTGGACACGGGCCCGTGTTGATCCGGGCACGGCCCCGTGTTCAGATTGCCAATATCATAGTTTACAGAAGGCTGGGCACGGGGGCGTGTTCAGTGAACACGGCCCCGTGTCCAGTTACCTATACTGGGCATTTTCTGCAGATCCTTGGGCACGGGGCGTGTTGGCTGAGCACGGCCCCGTGCGGAACTTGCTATAATGAAGAAAAAGTGTCGGGAGGCTCTGTTTTTGTGCATGGGGTGTAGGTTCAAGTTTCCCTTAGTAGCTTCCATCATCCCGAGTGTGTTTTATCCTTCAAACACCATTAATTAATTAAAACCATCATTCATTGAAGAGTGAATTACATTAGTTCCTAGAAAACACTGTTGAACCATTAAATCGACTGCTATGGTTAATTTTCTTTTTACTATTCAAGTCATAAGGTAATATGACTATTATAATCATTAAAAGATATATTATAGCTTGGATGTGTGTTTTCTATATATTTTGGTTGACTTTGCATCACAACACTTCCTGGCTAAATTTTCCTTTTCTTTCTCCAATTACTAGTGGCGGACTCAAAAATTATTTCTTGGAGGTGCGAACGAGGGGTTAAACCAAACTTTCAAGGATGCAATCGGGTTTTTTCCCTATAAAATACACTAGAAAGTTTTTAACGGGAGGCACGTGCCCACCCAAGCTTATGCTTGGGTCCGTCCCTGCCAACAACACTTCTTCCAAATCGCAAACTAATTCTATAATGTCAGTACTGTTGTTTATATTTTTTCACTTATTGTAGGCAACTGCACTAATCAGTTTATATTTTTTTTCTTTAAATCATCTTAGATATGTCTTTCATACTTAAATCGCAGTTCAATTATATTTCTTGTTGAAGAAACACCAAATTAATCTGGTGATTAGTTTGTGGTATGTGCCTCAACAAATAAGGTTAATCTTCTTAATCTTCTCCAAGCTATGATCTGAATCTTCCTGTAAAACACTAAACACCCCGTTAAGCTTGTTAAGAGGAAGGGAATAGGGGGTTCTCCTCTTAACCACTCTCCGGTGTGAGAATAAGTATATGTGTTGTGAAAATAAGTGTGTGATTAATAGTGAGAGAGCAAGGAATCGAATGTAAGATTAAATATATTATGTATTAATATTTAATCTAGTAGTCATTATAATCATTTGCATAATATAGATCAAAATATATAATAACCTATTAAGTAATTAGTTGGTAATTGTTGATGGACCATATTACCCTTATTAACTAATTAGGTTTCCTCCTGGGTGCTTATATAAGGAGACTTATGTAGAGGTTAAAAGGTTACACACTTAGACAGATAACCTAATTCAGATAACATCACAATCGGCCTCTTCTCCATACCGAACTCCCTATTCGGTTTTGTCATTACCATCATCAGTCTGCACCCTAAGGAGGAACCAGATCACCTTGACAAAGATGTCGAACTCCATGTCTTCTTCCCTCACTTGATTCTCCACTGCACTGTCTGCGGTGACAGGTATGTTTTCATGTTTTCCCTTACATTTAAACAGATCCGATCAACATGTGGTATCAGAGCATATGTTGATTAGTCGGTTCTGTTTTGTATCCGTAAATCTGGAATAAAGATGGAAAACAAGATTTGAAAACCCTAATAAATTTCGGTTTCTGTCATCCGAGATGCCATCCCGGATCTGAATCATGCATCTCGGATCATATGTTCATTCATCATTACTGTTCCGAAATCAACATGTTCAGAATTATGTTTAAATGTGTAAAAAATTTCCAGATTTCGGATGAATGTTTGAATGTTTAATTTTAGGGTTCATCACATGTTCATGAGAAAATTCGAAAATTCCCTTAGTTTTGGAATGAATTCGGATTATAGGGTGTTTATTTCTGTTTTGATCTATTTTACCTACTTAACAATTTTCGAAATCTGTTATTATCATTAATGGATATAATTTTCGGAATAAACAGATAAATGTAATTAATATCTAAACAGGAAACTTAATCCCATAATCCCTAAGATTTCGGATTTCAATCTTATCAATTATTAACTGCCTAAATTAAGGATTTTGTAGCTTGTGGAACACATTTCGGATGATCTTTTCGGACCATCACGGATCATTTCGGACTAAGCGTCCATCACGGATCAACATCTGCCTGATCATTTCGAACCATCACGGATCATTTCGGACTAATCATTTCGGACTAAGCGTCCATCACGGATCAACATCTGCCTGGTCATTTCGGACCATCACGGATCATTTCGGACTAAGCATCACCATCTCGGATGATTCCAAGACATAACTCATCCGAGATCATCCGAGATCATCCGAGATCATCCGAAATCATCCGAAAGCATCCAAAATCATCCGACTTACGCGTCTTGGACACATCCGAGATCATTCGAAATCATTTATCTCGGATGAATCCAAGACATGATTCATCCGAAATCTTGAGTGTTCATAAAGTGCCAGGACTTGTCCAAAATCCCATTACTTTATTAAGCAGTGGTTTGCTATTAAATGATTGGTTTTGTAAATACTTAGTTAAATAATCAGAATCAGATAATGCTTTACAAAACCAAAATAGCTTAACTTGAATGAGCTTCTGATGTATCATTTCTGGCCAAAGCTGATTTGATACATCTACTTATCGTTCAAGTATTACGAAAGCTATGTTAAGTGTGCATTACGAACATGAATGTCTTAATATCTGGCCAAAGCTGATTTAATTCTTTCATATATAGCATACTTAACCAGTGCATAACGAAAGTAATTGTTTCATTTCTGGCCAAAGCTAATTTGTCACAACCACTTTGCACACATGCTTAAATGATTACACTTCTGGCCAAAGCGATTTGTCTTCATTTAAGTAGAATTTTAACTAAGTCTATTATTTTGATGTTAGTAATAGACAATATCACAGCTTCATAATTAAAATGGTCATTATTTATGCCTGCCTTAGTATTACGTGCCCTTAGATCACATTAGAACTTCTTTCTTAGTATCATAACTTGCTCATCTTATTTCCACTATCAGCACCCAATTGCGGGATTCCACCTTTAACTGGTGATAACTTTGCTGCATGGAAGGATGCTCTCATGCTTACACTTGGATTGCTTGATTTTTCTACGCTCTAAGAGAGAATAAGCCAGCGGACCTTACTCCACAAAGTACTACTGCTGAGCAGTTGACTCATGAAAAGTGGACTAGGTGTAATCGCATGTCTCTCATGTTCATGAAGCAGTCCATCAGCAATGCCATCAGAGGAGCCATTCCTGATTCTGAAGATGCTAAAACCTACTTGGCTTCTGTGGAGGCGCAGTTCAAGGGGACGTCTAAAGCACACGCTAGTACCCTTATTCTCAAGCTGGTGACGACTAAGTATGATGGGAGGAGCGGCATTCGCGAGCACATCATGATGATGAATGACATGGCCAATAAGCTGAAGGGGCTGGAAATGGAAATCAATGATGGTTTCGTCATTCATTTCATCATTACTTCGCTTCCTTCGTCCTTTGAAGCATTCAAGATCAATTACAACACTCAGAAGGACAAATGGACGATGAGTGAGCTGGTCGCTATGTGCATACAGGAGGAAGAGCGTATGAGGATGGATCGCATTACTGATGTTGCAAACTTCACCACCTCCAACTCTAAGAAGAGGAAGAACAATCATCAAAGGAAGGATGCTTCAAAAGTCCAAAGGCCCAATCCTAATACAAGTGCACCTTCCAGCTCTAAGAACTCCTTAGGCAGAATCCACTGCAAGTTCTGTAAAAAGGCAGGACATATGCAGAAGGAATGCCCTGACTTTAAGGAGTGGTTGGCTAAGAAAGGTAACGATTATTTTATGATACATGAGTCCTATAATTTAAATGTTCATGCTAATTCTTGGTGGTTTGATTCTGGTTCTATGGTTCATGTTACCAATTCAACTCAGGGATTCCTTACAATCCGGAAGCTGGAAAGAAACCAAAGAACGCTTAAGGTTGGGGATGATCGAGAATTAGAAGTGAAGGCCATTGGAACATTACAATTATTTATGAAAACTGGTTTATGTATTAAACTTTATGATACCTTATATGTTCCTAAGGTAACTCGGAACCTTGTATCAGGACCAAAGTTAGACATGGACGGTTTTATTGTTTCCCATGGTCATCGCAAACTCTCTATCCTCTATGATTCTGTTCTTTATGGTACTGGTATTCTGGATGGTGGTCTCTATAGATTAGAACTAGATGACAATTTTTCCAAATCTTTGTTGTCATATAACATTAATGAATCACTCACAAAGATGAAGAGAAACGAGACTTAGAGACTTCATCCATGTTGTGGCATCAACGTTTAGGCCACATCTCAAGAGAACGATTAAATCGTCTCGTAAAGGATGAAGTCTTACCTCCTCTTGATTTCTCTGATTTTGGAACATGTGTCAAATGTCTTAAAGGTAAAATGACATTAGAGAATAAGAAAGGTGCCACTAGGAGCTCTAATTTATTAGAACTCATTCACACTGATATTAGTGGTCCCTACCAAATCACTGGCATAACAGGACATACTTCATTTATCACTTTTATTGATGATTATTCTCGTTACATGTACTTGTATCTTATTAAGGAAAAATCTGAATCTCTTACAACTTTTAAAGATTATAAGGCTGAAGTTGAAAAGCAACTAGATCGTCAGACTAAAGTTGTGAGATCAGATAGAGGCGGTGAATATTATGGAAGACATACTGATGTGGGTCAAGCTCCTGGTCCATTTTATGAGTTTTGTAAGGGCTAGGGGATTGTGAACCAATACACCATGCCTGGTACACCTCAGCAGAACGGTGTCGCTGAAAGAAGAAACCGTACCCTTATGAACATGGTACGCAGTATGTTAGCCAACACTAATTTACCATTATTCCTCTGGACTGAAGCGTTAAAAGCAGCGGTTCATATACTCAATAGAGTTCCTTCTAAGTCTGTCCCTAAAACTCCTTATGAACTTTAGACAGGAAGGAAACCGAGTCTTAAATATATAAAAGTATGGGGCTGCATTGCTGAAGCAAAACTTTACAATCCTTTCCTAAGGAAACTTGACCCTAAAATAGTTACCTATTTTTTTATCGGGTATCCTGATAACTCAAAGGGTTATCGTTTCTATTGTCCTTCTCATGTCACCCGTATTATTGAAACCAAGCATGTTGCGTTCCTGGAGGATTTCAAGGTCAGTGGGAGCAGTACCAACCCTTACGAAGAATTGCAAGAAGTACAAGACGCGGGGGGGAGAGACTCGTCGCTTACCATTACTCCGATTACTCCTCTTGTACCCAATGCAACTACTGTACCTGAAGCTACTGCACCAACTCCAAATTTAACTCCACAATCAGAACCCATTATACCTCATGACGAAGGCACATCAAACGCTCAAAACCAAGACAACGCTGAACCTGATAATCAACTCAGGAGGTCATCTAGGCAAAGAAGGCCTACTAATTGGGATGATTATGTTACCTACCTGACTGAAATGGATCCCGGAAAGCTTAATGATCCTATCTCTTACAATGAAGCCATTAGCTGTGATCAGTCTTCTGAATGGAATAAAGCAATGATTGATGAGCTTGAATCCATGAAGAAAAATGACGATGGGATTTGGTAGAATTACCCAACGGTGTCAAACCCCTAGGATGTAAATGGGTGTTCAAAACAAAACTGGATCCGAATAGGAATGTTGAACGCAACAAAGCGAGATTGGTTGCAAAGGGCTACACTCAGAAAGAGGGAATTGATTATCAAGAGACGTTTTCACCTGTCTCTCGTAAAGATTCATTAAGGATCGTCATGGCCCTAGTAGCTCATTTTGATTTAGAGTTGCATCAGATGGACATTAAAACCGTTTTCCTTAACGGAGAGTTAGACGAAGATGTTTACATGAAACAACCCGAAGGCTTTAAACCTGAAGGTCAGGATCATCTAGTCTGTAAGTTGAAGAAATCCATTTACGGGTTAAAACAAGCATCATGTCAGTGGTACCTCAAGTTTGATGAAGTCATGAAGAAACAAGGTTTTATGAAGAATCAAGTGGATCAATGCACCTACCTCAAGAGGAATGGGAGCAACTTTACTATACTTGTCCTTTACGTAGATGATATTCTATTGGCAAGTAATAGTTTAGACATGTTGCATGAGTCGAAGCGGTTACTCTCGCATAACTTCGACATGAAGGATCTTGGAGATGCTTCTTACGCCATTGGCATCGAAATTCACCGAGATAGACACAAAGGGATCTTAGGATTGTCCCAAAAGGCTTACATAGATCGTGTCCATACACGTTACAACATGCAATAGTGCAAACCCTCCGTCGCTCCAGTAGTTAAGGGAGATGTTTTCTGATTCAACTTCATAAGGTCCTTCCCATTTTGGGGCAAGCTTCCCATCAGCAGGATTAGTAGTATTCTGAAAAGCCTTCCTTAACACCTAATCCCCAACTTGAAACCTTCTAGTCCTCAGATTCTTGTTATAGGCTCTGGATATCCTCTGTTGATATGCTACCATTCTTAGCTTTGCCGCATCTCTTGTCTCATCCACAGTATCTAATTCTTGGCACAAAGCTTCAGGATTCGCCTTAGGATCCCGGAGGCTCGATCTTGCTGTAGGTATCACCATTTCTGTCGGGATCACTGCTTCTGCCCCAAACACCAAGGAAAATAGGGTTTGTCCTGTTGCACTTTTTACTGTTGTTCTATCAGCCCATAAGACAAAGGCTAATTCTTCTGCCCATCTTCCTTTCTTAGCCCCTAGTATTTTCTTCAAATTGTTGACAATTATCTTGTTTGAGGATTTTGCTTGTCCATTTGCTTGAGGATGTACTAGAGTGGATGTAATCATCTTGATTCCCTAACTTTTGCAAAAATCAGTAGTCCTCATACTGATAAACTGAGAGCCATTATCACAGATTATCTCAGCTGGTACCCCAAACCTAGTCAGGATATTCCTCCTTATGAAAGATACTACTTCCTGATCTCTGACTTGAACAAATTCCTCAGCTTCAACCCATTTGGAAAAATAGTCTGTCATTACTAGCATAAAAACTTTTCCTCCTGGAGCCTTGGGCAACTTCCCCACTATGTCCATACCCCATTTCATGAATGGCCAAGGGGAAGCAATAGGATATAATGGCTCAGCAGGCTGATGCAGTATGTTGTTGTGCCTTTGACATGCATTACATCTTCGAGCATATTTTGCTGCTTCTTTCCTCATAGTCAGCCAATAGTATCCTGTTCTTAGCACCTTCGAGAATAATGATCTGCCCCGGTATAGTTGCCACAATCTCCTTCATGGATATCCTGAAGTACCTCCTTGGTCTCAGGATCTTCCAAGCACCTTAAGTATGGTCCTGCAAGAGACTTTTCATACAAAACATCATTTATAATGGTAAAACGAGATACCTTCATCCTGAAAGCCTTAGGACTCTCATCCTTTGGGATGTCTCCCTCTTTGAGGTATTTTATGATCGGAGCTGTCCATGATTCAGGATTCTTCTAAGGATACTCATTATCAGGATCCTGGATACCTGATACTTCCTTATCCTGAGGCTTGAAGTGTTCCATCGCAGGATACAAGATATGTAGTATTGGTATTTGAGTTCCTTCCGGTATCCTGACTGTAGATCCCAAATTTGCCAAAGCATCTATTTCAGCATTATCCTCTCTTGGTACCTGTTCAAGTGTAAAAACTTCGAAATATCCTGCTAATTTTTTGACAATTTCAAGATATTCGATTAATCTTTCACCTTTGACTGTATAGGATCCATTGAAATGGTTAGTAATTAACAAGGAATCAACATATACTTGCAAATTTTTAACATTCATGTTCATGGCCAACTCTAATCCTGCAATCAAAGCTTCATATGCTGCTTCATTATTAGTGGCAGGAAATTCACACCTAATAGCCTGGGGTAATATGTCCCCCTGTGGCGATTTTAGTAGTATACCCAATCCTACACCTCTCACATTAGATGCACCATTAGTATATAATGTCCAGGATTCTAAGGTTTCTCCTAGTTGTTGTACTTCTAGGTCTACTTCATTTTGAATATCACTACTGAAATTAGCCACAAAGTCTGCTAGAGCTTGCGACTTTATAGCATTTCTAGGTTCATATGCTAGATCATATGCACTTAACTTTACTGACCACTTAGCCATTCTACCCGACATTTCAGGTTTTTTAAGCACATTTTTAACATGATAGTTAGTTTTAACATGAATCCTATGTGTCTCAAAATAATGTCTAAGCTTAGTCGATGCCATAACTAGGGCCAATATCAATTTCTCTAAGTGTGAATATCTAGTTTCAGCATCTAATAAACTTTTACTAACATAATAGACAGGATACTTCATGATCCTTTACCAAAACAGCACTTACTACATTCCCTGATACTGCAAGATATAGGGATAATGGTTCGCCATCCTCGGGCTTCATCAATAGAGGTGCAGTTGAAAGATATTGCTTTAACTCCTGTAAGGCTACTTCATGCTTTTCTCCCCATTTGAATTTCTTATTCTTCTTCAGGATATCGTAGAATTCCTTACATTTCTCTGAGGATCTTGATATAAATCTGTTAAATGCCGCTACTCGTCCTATTAATCTTTGTACATCTTTTATGTTGGAAGGTGACTTGATATCCAGGATAGCTTTGATTTGTTCCGGGCTTGCTTCTATCCCCCTTTTAGTCATCGTATATCCTAAGAACTTTCCTGCCCCCACTCCAAAATGGCACTTGGCAGGATTTAGCTTCATGTTATACTGATCCAGGATATCAAATGCTCCTTCAATATCCTGGAGATGATCCTCAGCCTTCTTGGATTTTACTACCATATCATCAATATACACCTCCATGGTGTCCCCCAGTTTGTCTTTAAACATCATGTTCACCAATCTCTGGCATGTTGCACCTGCATTTTTCAAACCAAAAGGCATAGCAGTATAACAGTAAATACCTGTTGGTGTCATGAAAGCAGTATCCTCCTGGTCCGAAGGTTCCATTTGGATCTGTTGGAATCCTAAGGATGCATCCATAAAGGTTGCATCCACCATTGAGTCTATATGAGGCAGAGGGAACGGATCTTTAGGATATGCTTTGTTCAAGTCTGTGTAATCTACACAAACTCTCCATTTCCCATTCTTCTTTTGAACCACGACCACATTTGCTAGCCACTTGGGAAATTTGACTTCCCTGATCATCTTGGACTTCAATAATCTTTCAACCTCTTCTTGAATAATTGTGTTTCGTTCAGGAGCAAACTTCCTTCTCTTTTGCTGAACAGGCTTGAAATACCTGTCAATTCCAAGCTTGTGAGTTATAATATCCTTAGAAATACCTGTCATATCCTCATGCTTCCATGCGAATGTTGACATCCTGCATTTCAAAAAGTTAGTTAATTGATTCTCAATATCCTGAGGGATATTGGCTCCTACCAGCACCGAGATATCTGGATTATCCTGGTCTAGGATAATTTTCTTAACATCCTGCTCTGACGCCTCCATGATATCATGGGCTCATATCTTTAATTGCTATCCTACTTTGGGCTTTGTTGAGGATTTCATCGAGGAAGAATAACATTCCTTTGCCTCTTGTTGATCACTTTCCACCTTGACAACCCCCCAAGGGGTAGGGATCTTGATACACTAATGATAGGTTGATGGCACAGCTTTCATATCATGGATCCATGGCCAGCCCAATATGATATTGTAGCAGGATAAGGAGTCCATTACACAAAAATGTTGCATTGAGTTTACTCCCTCAACATATACTGGCAGCTTTATTTCTCCCACAGTATTCTTAGCCTCTCCACTGAACCCTACAAGTACAGTGGATTTTGAAGTGATCTCCATTTGGGAAATATTCATCCTTTTCAGCGTTTCTAGTTGAATAATGTTGACGGAGCTGCCATTATCCACCAGTATCCTACGCACAAAATGATTAGCAATATATAAAGTTATAACCAAACCATCGTGATGGGGATCCTGGACACTATCCCTATCATCACTGTCAAACGTTATCACTTTATCAGCTATAAGGGTTGTCATCCTGGTTGGCTTGTATCCATGTTCTGCCTTAGCTTCCTTTGCATGTCTTTTTGCTGCAGAATAAGAGGTTCTACAAATGTTTGATCCTCCTGAGATGAAGTTGATTATCTTGGCATCGGCAGAAGGTGATGCTGCTCGTTCAGGATCCTTCTCAGTATCCTGACCCTTATTCTTCTTTCTGCCCAGAAGATCTGTTAGGCCTTATAGGTTTATGGATTAGTAGGATTGTTGCTAATGGACCATGTTTCTAGAAAGTGGGGGTATTAGAGTGGGCTTAGGGATAATGGGCCTAGGGTTTTGGGGGAAACCCCTTACTATAAATAGAAAAGAGAAATTAGGGGCAAAGTGGTTGGGTGATTTTGGATAGATCTTGTATTAGACAATCAACCATTGTATGCAAGATTGGAAAGCTTTTGAATACAAAATCATCTTTCTTTCATCTCTTGTTTCTTTGCAACTTGTTTGTGTGATTCCGCCACCTTACAAGTTGTGCGATATCGTTGTGATCTCGTTTTCAGGACTTACAAGATCCTTCAGATATTCTTTGCTTAGCAGGTAGCTTATTTACTTCCTCAGGGCTATGCAATCCTCCGTGACATGTCCAAAATCCTCATGGAAGGCACACCATTTGGATTTGTCCTTCCAATCGGTCTTTTGCTGGTTCTTCCTGGGCCACCTTGCTTTATCTCCCAAACCCTGCATAACATACATTAGTTCGGGTATATTAACAGAAAAACAATATTCTGACAATTCAGGATACTCCTTAGGATCCTCATCCTCAACAGAATTCACTTTCTTGTTATCATTCCTGTCATATGGCTTAGAACGATACGGCTTATACGAGGATTCTGACTTCCTGTTAGTTGATTCATAGGTTGAGGATGAATTCATCCTCTCTTGCATCTTTTTGTCATCTTCCAGTCGAATATATCTTAAAGCCCTGTTTCGAGGTTCATCCAGGTTCCTGCAAGGATTCATCACAAGATCCTGATAAAATTGAGGATCCTTTTGCAACCCCATCTTGAAAGCCTGCACAGCTGGAGCAACGTCAAGATGTGGGATATCTAAGGACTCCCTGCTAAATTTGTTCACATAATCCCTTAAGGATTCTTGTGGACCTTGAGTTATCCTGTAGAGATCACTGGTTAGTTTCTAAAAACTTCTACTGCAAAAAAAATTGACTATTAAACAAATTAACTAAATGAGAAAACAATGTAATTGAATGAGGTGGAACATTTAAGAGCCATTTTAAGGCTGATCCTGTCAAAGTGGAGCCAAAACCCTTCCAGAGGCATGCTTCCTTGAGGTCCGGGGGAATAGGGTTAATCTCCATCCTCTCCCTATACTGAGCAATATGCTCCTCAGGATCCGTGGTCCCGTCATAGAGCTTCATGTTGGGAGTTTCAAATCTTTTTGGAATTTCAGCATCACAAATAGGATGTGTAACCAGGATATCCTGTGGCTATCCTGGGATACTTCTGGAATCGGCTGGACTACCCCAGGTACACTGTATATCATATCTTTTAATTTCTGAAGCTCCCTAGAGAGTGCCGAGGTCAAACCTATATCCTGCAAGGATCCAAAACTATTAGTAGCAAGAGTATTAAGAGTATCAGATACGTTACCGGCCTAAGGATTCTGGCCATATCCTAGAGCATATCCTGATCTCTCATAGTTGAGACCCTGATTGATGAGGGTATCTCAGGAGTATGACTCTGGGAATGACTAGGTACAATATTGCCCCTGTTATCCTCAGTATATACTGCCGAACTGAAGTTCAATGCTCTGGGCTGCAAGGGAGTGACAGTATCCTCAGCAGGTCTACTTGAGCTAGATTTCAAGAGTTGTATTTCTCTTATCAACATTTGGTTGGTCTCCTGCTGTTGCTTCATCTGATCTTGTATACTACCAAACAAAGTTAGAATTTCGTCACTAGAAGCCATAATAGGGGTTCTCCCTGAAGCAGCAGATCCTTGAACATTCTGAGTAGGGATAATATCCCGAGTTATGTGAGTTTCGGTCCTCCTTGGAGGGGCTTGAAGCTGTGAAGAAGCTTGCGTCCTTGGAGGTGGTGGAAGCACCGAACCAACTATTGCAGAGGTTGTAGCAGACATGGTAGAAGAGCTCATGTTTGATTTTGAGGCCATTGAAAATAGTGTAGCAGAAATTTTTGAAAATAGAAAACCAAGTAGTGATTTTAAGAAAGCTTTTAGTAGAAATAGCACCACTTGCCCCACGGTGGGCGCCAAATTGTTTTGGTCAAAAATTACCTAAGCAATTTAGTGATCAAATTAGTTTGTGAGGTAGTGTGCTAACAATGTGTATTGAAAATATCCTGGTTTAGTTGTTTGCAAAAACAGTTTTCAGGATATAGCTCAGGATATCGAGCTATATCAACAATCAAACAATGAGCAGAAAAGTATAGGTTGACACGTGATGTACGAGGAAAGCCCTTGATCAATCTAGATCGCCGGCACAAAACCTCAGGAGCTGACAATCGCAGCTGCCTTGTTCTTCTTATTACTTCAAAAGTCAGGATACAGTGCAGGATATTGACTAGATCGTTGCTAAGTGTTACAAAGCTTTGCCGAAAGTGTGTGAATTGCGAGAGAAAGTATGTGAGTTCCTGAGCAGTGAATGTGTTGTCCTATGTGATCTGGTTATCCGTCTATTTATAGTTACAAAAAGAAAACAAAATTTCCTAAAATGGGGGATGCCATCGAATATTCCATGTGAACGTTGAAGACCAAGTATTGCGGCTTCAACGTTCTTCTTCTAACAACCTGGACCGAGTCTTCAGGGGAAGAGGTCTTCATGAACGTTATGGACTTGTACTCATACTCCTGCAAACAATCCGTTAGTAATCCTCAGGATACAGCATCAGGATGTTACCAATATCTTGATTCAGCATCCTGGTTGTGAACATATATTATGTAATCAAGATATAATTCAAGATACTATCCAGGATATGGGCTCAGAATTTCACCCATAACAAACATGATCTTATCTTCTTCTGCACATTTTCTTATTTTTAAGACTGCTTCTGTCTTTTCTATCTAGGTAAAGCTGAAATGGCTCCTTCATTTCCTGAAAATTCTATTGGTTTACAAGCCAAGAATTCTTTATAAGAACAACCATATGAGATGGTCCTTCTTCTATTTGGAATTGGAGCTTGGATAAGTGGTCCGTGATTTCCGTTCACGCTGTGACTTGGTTTAGTGGGTACACGTTTACTTCCGATTATAGAATTATTATTTTCTGCCTCTTTAATAGTCATGATAATATATGGCATAGCATCTATGATTCCTTGGGCTACTATGTGTTCAATGGCACTCTTATAACTTGGTTCTCGTCATTATTGTTATTCTGATTTTCCTGATTTACTTTGTTTTCCATCTGAATTGTAAACATTTATCAAGTATTAATATCACAGAATAAAATTAATACAAACAAACATTCAAACAGATTGAACCAAAAACGTCGAGCATTGCGGCTTACTCTTTTCATATATCTATATCTGCATCTATTACAAATCACAACTGGAATTTAAATATTAGTAACTATGCATCGATATAGATGTAGGTGATATATCTATTTTCGTTGATATATATATATATATATATATATATATATTCAAAGTACAAAATACACACATATATCTATATATTAGGTATTGGCTTTTCTAGAACTGCATTTCACGCTCGTCATACTTCTAGACAAGTTTTTCTCCTATCTTACGGATCCGATTTCCCTCTTCAACTAACTCTTCACCATATTGGCGAAGTTCTTCCACATTTTCTTGGTTCATGGGTGGGAGTGGGGCTGGTACTGGTTTAGGGTAACGTGGTATTGATTCTCCGTAAGGATATGGGTTGTTCAATATATCCTGAATTGACCTGTTGTCGTACCACCAAGGGTCTAAAGGGTTCAGTGTTGTATACTGTTCTATAGGGTTTGGTGCGGGAATTCTAGGGATCTCATTTGGGTCAAATGCTGGGATTGGGAATTGGTCCTCCTGGTTCAGTTCTAGTTCCATGGGTTGGTTTGGAAATAAGGGTAGAAGTTGTGGTTCAGCTACTTAGTTGAGATTAATTTCTCCTTCTACATTTCCAAATTCTACATTTCCAACCATGTGAAAATATGCTAGTTACCTATCCAACTCTTCCTCCCATAAGGGTCTAGCTTCCTGGTTTTGGGTATTTCTTTCTCTATTTGCTATCCTGCATTGTTGGAGTTTTTTCATTCTTTTCCTCCTTTCATGAGCTCCTCTACTAAACCAACCTCTCTTTTTAGGGGGAAATGGTTCTTCGGATTTTGCTTTGAAAACAAAGACATCCTCAGAATCAGCAGTATATCCTGGGTTTGACTGGGAAGTTCCTTCATTCTTTGGGGAATGAGGTAATTGACGGTAGGCGTCAGAGGTACCTTGCTCACTCATACCGTAAACTAGAAAATTGTCAAATAACACAAAATAATAATATACATATTTACACAGAATAACACATAAGTTATTTCCTAACACAATTGGTTAAAATTTAGGTATTAAGAGAACACCTAAATGGCTTAAACCAGTAGCTTTGGTTCTGATACCACCTTTTGTCGCAGCCCCCGACTCGTACCCCGGGAGCGAGAGCCGCGAGACACAGCTGGTGGTATCGGTGTTTGTTAATTTAGAAGCGGAAATGAGACATCAGGATCGTAGTTAGCAAATAATTTCAGAGTTTCAAAACATCAAACTTTTATAATAAACAAATGGGATAAAACCCAAGTTTCCTTCATAATACATTTATAGGGGATAAAGCCTAGTTCCTGAAAACATAAACTTTTATTTAGGTAACTTTTATAGCCACTTCTTTAAGCCTTCAGTGCTCCATAGCTGGCTTCTTATAGCTTCACATTAAGTTACCTGAAACACGTTTTAGAAAGATTTTATCAGCAAGAAATACTAGCGAGTGCATCCTAGTTTAATCAAAACAGGCTTTTATAACTTTACAGTATTAAGAGCGATTACAATGTTTATATCTACCAAAGCGCCCTGTGAGCCCCTTTTATCTCTCTTTCGCGCCCCGCGAGGTAAACCCTAGCTACGGCTAGGGTGGCAGATCACCACCGTGGGTTTGCCACACCCAGGGACACGTGGCATAAGGAGATTCCAGCAATCATAGGGGTGTCGTGCCCCGCGAACCACCACCCTAATCTAGTCGCGGCCCGCGAGCGACACACATCTATTCCTGTATTTGATTTTTATAAAAATTAAGGTTAAACGGGTCTAGTTATGTGTATACGGGGTATAATTAGGGTGTTCTATGTGGGTTGTTATAGAAACAGAGTGTGAGCTCCGGCGAACGTAATTCGCCGGAAAAGGGGTGTTTACAAGTTCTTTCATCATCTGATTTTAGTTCTGTGCTAACATTTTGACATTTTTTAAATTTACAACTTTTTTTGTGTACAAGTTGATAGCGATTATTCAGAAGATGTCGGTGTAAAGATGGAGAGACTTGCAGAGGAAGCAGTGCCAGAAACAACTGAGGTTATTTGTAACAACACGACTTTTGAAAGTCAAAGTCAAAGGAAGAAAAGATTGCTAATTGCGATCTGTCACTCCTTGCTTAATTATTGATTGTACTTCTCTACTTATAACCGATACTCTAATTTAAATTGCTTTAGTTGTATTACGTGGAGTTCTTGTTAATAAATCTCTATTTAATCGCAGTTTAATCGCTAATCGCATCGCTATCGCATCGCAACTCGAATGATAGGTTATGGATATTGTTTTTACGTGTGTGTGCTATTATGTGTTACTTGTGCATGTTACGTTTATGTTGACGTGATTAATCGCAAACGCAATCGCAAATCTATATCGCAGCGCAATCTCATCGCAAACTCGAGATTTAAGGATTTTATTTATGGTAGTTAGTAGTTAGGCTATTTGTGTAACTAATAGGTAATACTATCGCATCGCTTACTCGAAACACATCACAACACTCAACGTATGAAACGAAACGTCGAAACCAACTCACACCGCCATCCGATCGAATAGTCATCCGACCGGATGACCATCCGATCGGATGGCCATCCAATCGCACCGCACTTCATCCCACATCACCTGCACCAACTTTCCTCTTTTGGCAATCTATAAATAGCCCTGTCACATCACTGTTCATGATGTGACAGCTCTCTCATCCGACCAGCACGTTCCAGCCCTCTTTTCTCTCGATTTCTCGCGATTCTTGTAAGTTTTCAACCCAAATCTGGTACATCTATCATCTACACACACTTCTTCATCTTTTTCACCATCAAATCTTCACTTTTAACCATGAAATCGGCTGATTTGAGGTGTTTTATGATGATGTCATCATGGGGTTCTTATGAACTTCAAGATTTGACCTCATTCCACCAAGAACAACTTAGATCTAAGAGATTTCAACATGTTTAAACACTAAATCTCGCATAAATCTAAACATTTTCAAGAGTTGAAGGATTGAAAGATGTTTTCATAACTTTATTTCAATTCTTTTACACTCTTTAGCTCAAAACCGATAGAATCAGAACTCGTTCGGGCCGTCTACTCGCTCTATAGTGAAGGGTTGGACTGAGAATGGATTTTCATCGAAAGAGACGACCGATTCACAGGTTGAACATGAACAACTGATAAGAACAGTTGACTGGTCAGAATGGGGTGATTCCCGTCCGATCGGATAACTTGGACTTGAGGGAATTCCCGTTGTTTAACACGTTGTCATACCGTCTTGATCAAACCGCAAAACTTTCAAACTTAACAAATTCCAAAATGAACAAGTCACCAAACGGACTGCCATCCGGTCGGATTGCCATCTGATCGAACGACAATCTGATCGGATGACATATGGTCTTCAACACTTAACATTTTCAAAACATCATGAAAACCAGCGAATGGCCATCCGATCAAATGACCATCCGATCGAATGACCATTCTGCTGTGAACTTGTTCTCTGAGAAATGTCTCACTGGACGGATCGCCATCCGACCGAACGATCGTTCGACCGGACGACCTGAAAGGTAGAGATACTTCTCTGTTTTCAAAATGCTACAACGAAAACTTCAAAGCCATCACACACAAACACATCCATCCCAAACGAATGGCGAATCGACCGAATGGCCATCCGACCGGATGACCATCCGTTTGGTATGCCATCCGTTCGGATTGCCATCCGTTCAGATTGCCATCCGTTCGGATGCCCCTTCTTCACTCCATCACTTCGCATCGTTTTACGCTCCATTTATCGTTTACGCTATCGTTCTGTTCAGGCTAATCTCTCAGTGCTCCCTTCAATCCAAGACGGTGTTTAGTTATTAAGCACTATCTGTGAGTATACTCGATCCCTTTTTTGCTTTAAGCACTTTTGGGTGTTACATACGTTACTTATATCAAATCACATCGATCACACAACGCAAACACATTTTATATGCTAATAGTTACTTCATGTTAAACGTGTTACTCGATAAATGCTTGTATGTTAAGTTTACACAGTGATTGTTGCTTGACACCTTAGCAACGATAGTACTATAGTTTGGACTCAGCACCTGTCATGGAAAGGGGTTGTTAAGGGCTTTTCTCACATGTCACAGTGGTGATATGTGTTACGCATTCTACAACTCGCAGTCACATCTGTGCATATTTCATTTCCGATAACCAACTTGCTTCACACTATACATGTTACATGCTGGTTATGCGGAAACTCACTTTCCCTACTATATACTATTAAACTTGTATGCTCACCTTTAAACTATGTGTATTGACCTCTATTTTAACGTATGTGACAGGTGTTTAGGATGCTTTGCTTATTACTTGTTGGAATCAAGCTAGGATGGAGTCTAGAAACAAATCTAATAAAATCTGAGTTGTCAGAACAATGTTTGTTTTTTAGAACAATATCTATAATAACTGTTTTTATCTTTTATGTTTATGGTATGGGACGTGAACGCTAACTATTTGGTAATATAATAGTTTTATGGATTCTCTTGGACAATCGGTTTCGCTCAGTGTCGCGCCCCGATGTTTCAGCCATCGGTTGGGGTGTGACAGATTGGTATCAGAGCCATAACTATAGGGAATTAGGCGAGACTCAACCTAGTCCGGGTTGATGTCTTAGAATCGACCTAGTCTATAGTCTAGGTACCAATAGATCGACTTGTGCGCACCCGGTAGGGGTTTCGTACGAGCTTACTTGATATTCTCGCTCAAACTCGTTGTACACTACACTCTTGCGCGAACATCGCATACTACAGTTCCGCGCAAGATCAGCCTTTCCTAAGGCTGGCTACACACACAAACGGATGATCTGGTTGAGATTAGGTGTGAAATTCGCAAACTCTCGACCAAAATCGCTTGTTCGACTCGCACATTTTACTATAAACAAGAGAATTTGCGTTGAATTAGGAGTGAAATCCATACTTCGATGTGAATCTCCCTATATATCTCGTGATTCTATCACATAAACAGGAATGCAGTCGTTAAGTTAGGGGTGAAACCCGAACCTTGATGACTTGTTCCGTTCTCTATACTTTGGTTTTACAAAACTCCCACCAAAGTCTCGATGGATTCCAACGACTCGAGTTGCATGAATAACCGAAAAGATGCGTGCCATTCACCGCATGCCGGTGATAGAGCACAGTCTATTAGGACAAAGCGCACACTTGATGTCCTTGAGAATAGTCGAACCACTTTGGGTAGTCAACGTCTATCAAGCCAAGAGAATCTCTCTTCGATTTTATGTGTTTCAATTCTGGAAATCGCCGCCGCCGACTCTGAGAATTGCCGATTTTATGTGAAATTTTATGTATTTTTATGTGATTTCATGTGTTTAGGTGTTCGATTTTGGTGATTTACTTGCTTTTTGTTGTTCGCTTTGATCAACACACGACCGCACTACACACTTATCTCAATACGCTAACAAATCTCTTGTGCTACTCGCTAATCGCACTCGCAATACTCGATCGCTTTACGCCACTGTGAAAGATAGGTGAATACGTGTAATATATGTAGGTGAATACGTGCAAAATATAGTTGAAGGTGCGTTTATGTGGAGTATGTGCTTCTGTGCTTACGTGGAATACGTGTTTACGTGCTTACGTGCTTCTGTGAATTTGTGCCTACATGATTTTGTGCCTTGATGTGTTCCTGTGCTTTATAAAGTAGCTTTTGGTGAGATCGCTAGACTATACTAGGATTAATCAAAATTGTGTTTGAGTCCTGTGACGATGTCTATTGCAGACAATGTCATCATTTGGATCACACACTGCTCGCTCCGCACGTCGCAACCACGAGGACAAACGCATCGCCGCACTAGTCGCTAAGCAGATGGCGAAAGTCATTCCGCAAATTGTTAGCGAGCTGAACGAAAACGCTAGCAAGTCCTCTGAAGAATTCAGGACTGATACTCCTAAAGGCACTTTTAGCTTCAAGCAGTTCAAAGCATACGGTCCCAAAGAATTTACCGGAGAAGACGGGCCTACGGCCATGTTTCAATGGTTTGATTCGATCGAAGTCACCCTACGCCAAAGCGGCTGTCCGGAAAACCTTCGCACTGTTAACGCCACCGGCGTCTTCCAATCCAGGGCTCTGGATTGGTGGACTGCCGAGAGAAACAAACGAGTGAATGATGCAGCTTATGGACTCACGTGGGATGAGTTGAAGGACATCATGATGAAAGAGTTATGTCCTCCCCACGAGCTCCAGAAGCTGGAGGACGAGTTCTGGCATATCAAACAGGATGGTGGCGACAACGCTGGTTTAACTGCTCGCTTTAAGCAGCTGAGTATCATCTGTTCGGGTTAAGTTACTACCCCCGAGATAACCATCAAGAAGTATATCCGTGCTCTGCCGGATTGTGTTGCTGACTTCGTTCAAGCTGCGAAGACGACAACTATCAAGGAAACCTACCTGCTCGCTGCTGAGATTAACGACAAGCGAGTCAGGGCTGGTTACTTTGATAAAGCCTCCAAGAATCTGCACCAAGTTACCGCTGCTCCCACCGCTGAAACCGCTGCATCTCAATCTTCAAGGTCCTCCCGCCGCAAGAGAAAGAACAGCAACTCCAGCAACAAGAACTGTGTAGTAACTGCCGCTCCACTCCAAGCTGTACCGGCTTAACCACAACCGCAGAACCGCCAAGTAGCGGCGCCTGTGGCCAATGCACCGCCAACAAAGCGTGCTTATACTGGTCCACACCCACTCTGCCCTACTTGTACATATCATCACCCGGTTGGAATCGCATGCCGGTTTTGTGTTCACTGCAACCTGTATGGCCATTTTACCGCTAACTGTCGTACCGGTCCTCGCCAAGCCCCAGCTCAAACTCCTGCTCTACCAGCTCCACAAGGCCAGCAAGCAGCTCTTGCTCACGCAAGAGTCTGCTTTGCGTGTGGTGATCCCAACCACTTCGCAAACGTCTGCCCAAACAGAGTGGTGAAGCAACAGCCACAGCAGCAGCAGCAGCCAACACCGCAACAACACCAACAGCAGCAGCAGCAGCCAGCACAGCAAGCAGCCCGCGGGCGGGTCTTCAACATCAACGCCCATCAAGCTCAGGCAGACAACAACGTGGTTAATGGTACGTTCCTCGTAAATGGTATATATGCTTCGTGTTTATTTGATACTGGAGCCGATAACTGTTTTGTGTCGTTCGAATTCGAAAGGCTCCTAAACCATAAACGCGTTAATCTCCTATCAACATTCGACGTGGAAGTTGCCACTGGAAGAACCGTCACTGTTAGTTCTGTTCTACGTGACTGTACTCTTGATCTCAACGGTCACGTTTTCCCGATCAATCTTATTCTGATGCAACTTGGTAGCTTTGATGTCATAGTAGGTATGGATTTCCTTCGGGAGAATCATGCTGAAATTATTTTCTTCGATAAAATGATTCGTTTCTCTCTCACGAATGGTGATCAATTGTGTCTTTAAGGCGAAGACGCTTCGAAGAAGTTACAACTCATGCCGTGTGTCCAAGCTAGCAAGTATCTCCGCAAGGAATACCAAGCTTGCTTGGCACATATCGTAGTAGCGGGGGAAAAGGAAGTTAAGGCAATAGACAAGGTACCTGTGGTTCGTGATTTTCCCCGAGTATTTTGCCTGGTTTACCTCCCACTAGTGATATCAATTTTCAAATCGACCTCATTCCTGGAGCAAACCCTGTTGCTAGAGCGGCTTATCGTCTCGCTCCTTCTAAAATGCGCGAACTCTCGAGTCAGCTCCAGGAACTACTTGATAAAGGCTTCATTCGCCCTAGCACCTCTCCTTGGGGCGCGCCCGTCCTTTTCGTCAAAAAGAATGACGGATCGTTCCGGATGTGCATCGACTACATGGAATTGAATAAGCTGACTATCAAGAATCGCTACCCCTTGCCTAAAATCGATGATTTGTTTGATCAGCTACAAGGTGCTACGTGTTTCTCGATGATCGATCTACGCTCAGGCTATCACCAGTTATGAATTTAGGAGGAAGATATACCCAAAACCGCTTTTTGAACCCGATACGGTCATTACGAGTTTGTTGTTATGCCTTTTGGTTTAACTAACGCTCCCACAGTCTTTATGGATCTAATGAATCGCGTGTGTAAACCCTTTCTCGATCGCTTCGTCATCGTGTTCATAGATGATATCCTGATCTATTCCAAGTCAAAAACCAAACACTCGCAACATCTCCGTTTGGTTCTTGAGTTACTCCAGGGAAACCGTCTCTATGCCATGTTCTCCAAGTGTGAATTCTGGCTTGAGGAGGTTTGATTCCTTGGTCACATCGTCAATAGTCAAAGAATTCATGTCGATCCCGCGAAGATCAAAGCTGATAAGAGTTGGGTTGCACCAAGGAACCCGTCCGAAGTTCGTTCTTTTCTCGGATTGGCGGGTTACTATCGTCGATTCATTGCTGATTTCTGAAGATCGCTGTCCCGCTTACCTCGCTTACGCACAAGGACAAACCTTTTGTTTGGGGAACCGAACAAGAGGAGGCCTTTCAAACTCACAAAGCTATGCTTTGTAACGCTCCTGTGCTCTCGCTACCTGACGGAAACGACGACTTCGTAGTTTATTGCGATGCCTCAAACCTCGGTCTCGGTTGTGTTCTCATGCAACGGGACAAGGTTATCGCGTACGCCTCTCGACAGTTCAAGATCCACGAGAAGAACTATACAACCCACGATCTCGAGCTTTGTGCAGTTGTTTTTGCATTAAAGATTTGGCGACACTACCTTTACAGTACCAAGTGTACAGTCTTCACCGACCACAAGAGCCTACAACACATCTTTAACCAGAAAGATCTGAATATGCGCCAACGCCGATGGGTTAAACTCCTCAATGATTACGACTGTGAGATTCGTTACCATCCAGGCAAAGCAAACGTCGTCGCTGATGCTCTCAGTCGACGAAGCTATTTGCATAGCGTTCGTAATACTCAAGCCCAGCATAATCTCGAATCTCTCATCCGTGACGCCCAACATGCTTGTTTTACCGAACGCACTTTGAAGAAGGAAAGGATCATCAATAACGACGAACAACTGGTGAATAAATCGAATGGTATATTCCATTATCTAGACCGAATTTGGATTCCCAAGCGCACCAATTTACGACAGATTCTGCTAGACGAAGCCCACAAATCGCGGTATTCCATTCATCCCGGTGCCGATAAGATGTACCAGGACGTTCGCTACAAGAACTGGTGGTCGTGCATGAAGAAGGATATCACTGTCTATGTTTCGAAACGTCTGACTTGTTCCAAAGTCAAGGCTGAACATCAACGCCCCTCTGGCTTACTCGTGCAACCCGAGATCCCGATGTGGAAATGAGAGAGTATAGCTATGGACTTCATAACGAAACTTCCGCGCACGCCATCAGGTCACGACAGCATCTGGGTTATCGTTGACCGTCTTACCAAATCTGCTCACTTTCTACCGATACGGGAAGACTACAAGGTGGAACGATTAGCTCGAATCTATACCGACGAAGTTATTTGTCGACACGGGACACCTCGTGACATCATCTCTGACCGTGATGGTCAATTCACCTTGCGTCTTTGGGAAACATTTCAATCTGCTCTCGGTACTACTCTTAATCTTAGTACCACATTCCATCCCCAGACCGACGGTCAGACTAAACGCACGATTCGTACCCTCGAAGACATGCTTCGCTCGTGTGTTATAGATTTTGGTGGTAATTGGGATTCGCATTTACCTTTAGTCAAATTCTCGTACAATAACAGTTATCACTCTAGCATCCAAATGGCACCATTTGAGGCATTATACGGAAGAAAATGTTGATCGCCTATTGTATGGCACGAGATCGGGGATGCACAAATTACCGGTCCTGAGTTACTCCAAGAAACGACTGACAAAATCCTCCAAATTCGAGACAATCTACTGAAAGCTTGGAGTCGTCAGAAAAGTTACGCTGATAGACGCCGCAAGCCCCTTGAATTTGACGTTGGCGATCACGTACTCCTAAAGGTTGCACCTTGGAAGGGGGTGATCAGATTCGGCAAGAAAGGAAAGTTCACGCCTCGATATGTTGGACCCTTTAAAATTCTGGAAAGGATTGGCAAAGTGGCCTACAGACTCGAACTACCGGAGGAACTTAGTAACGTCCACCCAACTTTCCACGTTTCGAACTTCAAAAAGTGTCTAGCCGACCATGAATTACATGTCCCTCTTGAGGATCATCAAGTGGACGAAACATTACACTTCGTGGAGAAGCCTGTCGAGATCATGGGCCGAGAAACCAAGGTACTCCGACGCTCACGCATTCCCATTATGAAGGTTCGCTGGGAAGGCAAACGTAGCGCCGAGTTCACCTGGGAACTCGAAAGTGACATGAAGGCGAAGTATCCGCAACTGTTTATTACGCCTGCTTCTTAAATTTCGGGACGAAATTTCCTAAAGTAGGGGAGGTTGTAACAACCCGACTTTCGAAAGTCAAAGTCAAAGGAAGAAAAGATTGCTAATTGTGATCTGTCACTCCTTGCTTAATTATTGATTGTACTTCTCAACTTATAATCGATACTCTAATTTAAATTGCTTTAGTTATATTACATGGAGTACTTGTTAATAAATCGCTAATTAATCGCAGTTTAATCGCTAATCTACTTATCGCTAATTGCATCGCTATCGCATCGCAACTCAAATGATAGGTTATCGATATTGTTTTACGTGTGTGTGCTATTATGTGTTACTTGTGCATGTTACATTTATGTTGAGGTGATTAATCGCAAACGCAATCGCAAATCTATATCGCAACGCAATCTCATCGCAAACTCGGGATTTAAGGATTTTATTTATGGTAGTTAGTAGTAAGGTTATTTGTGTAACTAATAGGTAATACTATCGCATCGCTTACTCGAAATGCAACGCAATGCTCAACGTACGAAACGAAACGTCGAAACCAACTCACACCGCCATCCGATCGAATGACCATTCGATCGAATGGTCATTCGACCAGATGACCATCCGATTGGATGGCCATCCGATCGAACCGAACTTCGTCCCACCTCACCTGCACCAACTTTCCTCTTTTGGCAATCTATAAATAGCCCTGTCACATCACTATTCATGATGTGACAGCTCTCTCATCCGACCATCACGTTCCAGCCCTCTTTTCTCTCGATTTCTCGCGATTTTTATAAGTTTTCAACCCAAATATTGTACATCTATCATCTACACACACTTCTTCATCTTTTTCACCATTAAATCTTCACTTTTAACCATGAAATTGACTGATTTGAGGTGTTCTAGGATGATGTCATCATGGGGTTCTTATGAACTTCAAGAATTTGACCTCATTCCACCAAGAACAACTTAGATGATTTCAACATGTTTAAACACTAAATCTCGCATAAATATAATCATTTTCAAGAGTATAAGGATTGAAAGATGTTTTCATAACTTTCTTTCAACTCTTTTACACTCTTTAGCTCAAAACCGATATATTCAGAACTCGTTCGGGCCTTCTCCTCGCTCTATAGTGAAGGGCTGGACTGAGAATGGATTTTCATCGGAAGAGACGACCGATTCACATGTTGAACATGAACAACCGACAAGAACAGTTGAGTGGTCAGAATGGGGTGATTCCCGTCCGATCGGATAACTTGGACTTGAGGGAATTCCCGTTGTTTAACACGTTGTCATACCGTTTCGATCAAACCGAAAAACTTTCAAACTTAACAAATTCCAAAACGAACAAGTCACCAAACGAACTGTCGTCCGATCGGATTGCCATCCGATCGAATGACATTCCGATCGGATGACATATGGTCTTCAACACTTAACATTTTCAAAACATTTTCAAAACATCATCAAAACCAGCGAATGGCCATCCGATCGAATGACCATTCTGCTGTGAACTTGTTCTCTGAGAAATGTCTCACTGGACGGATCGCCATCCGACAGAACGACTGTTCGACCGGACGACCTGAAAGGTAGAGATACTTCTCTGTTTTCAAAATGCTACAACGAAAACTTCAAAGCCATCATACACAAACACATCCATCCCAAACGAATAGCGAATCGACTGAATGGTCATCCGACCGGATGACCATCCGTTCGGATTGCCATCTGTTCGGATGCCCCTTCGTCACTCCATCACTTCGCATCGTTTTACGCACCATTTATCGTTTACGCTATCGTTCTGTTCAGGTTAATCTCTCAGCGCTCCCTCCAATCCAAGATAGTGTTTAGTTATTAAGCACTATCTGTGAGTATACTCGATCCCTTTTTTGCTTTAAGCACTTTTGGGGGTTACATACGTTACTTATATCAAATCACATCGATCACACAACGCAAACACATTTTATACGCTAACCGTTACTGCATGTTATACGTGTTACTCGATGAATGCTTGTATGTTATGTTTGCACAGTGATTGTTGCCTGAAACCTTAGCAACGATAGTACTATAGTTTGACTCAGCACCTGTCGTGGACAGGGGTTATTAAGGGCTTTTCTCACATGTCACAGTGGTGATATGTGTTGCGCATTCTACAACTCGCAGTTACGTCTGTGCATATTTCATTGTCGATAACCTACTTGCTTCACACTATACATGTTACATGCTGGTTATGCGTAAACTCGCTTTCGCTACTATATACTATTAAACTTGTATGCTCACCTTTACACTATGTGTATTGACCTCTATTTTAACGTATGTGACAGGTGTTTAGGATGCTTTGCTTGTTACTTGCTGGAATCGAGCTAGGATGTAGTCTAGAAACAAATCTAATAAAATCTGAGTTGTCGGAACAATGTTTGTTTTTTAGAACAATATCTGTAATAACTGTTTTTATCTTTTATGTTTATGGTATGGGACGTGAACGCTAACTATTTGGTAATATAATAGTTGTTATGGATTCTCTTGGACAATCTGTTTCGCTCAGTGTCGCGCCCCGATGTTTCCGCCATCGGTTGGGGTGTGACATTAATGGTGCCTGAAATAAGAGTTATGTAGCTCCTTGGTTTTCTTAATCTTGGACATGAAATCTTGGTTCTGTTTTTTCAGAGAATAGTGATGAGTTTTCTTTACAAGTTTGTGGGATTTTGTAGCAGTTATGTATTTTGTGGATAGATGGTGGCGGTAGTGGAGATTGATGGTGGTGGAGGTGGTGATAGATGGTGGTTGTTAGGCAGGAGAGATACAGAGAGAATAGAGAAAAGGGAAAGGAGGTAGAAAAAGAAGTGAGGGTGTGGTGGGACCCAAAAAAGATTATTGTTTTAATAAAAACTTTAAATAAAATAAAAAAGAAATGAGCATTTTGCACCTGAGAAAAAGGACAAAATACCAGGATTTAATTTGAGAAATATGACCTGATTTCATTTTTAGACCAAAATGACAATAAAAGTGAAACCACAGGGACCCAAATGCAAAAGGTTTTAAATTTGGACTAAAGTGGCAAAAGTGACCAAACCTCAGGGACCAAAATGACAATTTACTCTAACTTTTTTTAAGTGCTATAATCTGTTCTCAGTGCTTTTAGGATAAATATGGTTTGTACCGTAACCATCCACACGGAAACGATGTTATATATTTCACCTTGCTTTCTATAATTTCACCTTCTTGTTTAATTTTAATAGCTCCTCCATATCCATATACAACTCATAGGTAAAGTTATATAACGCTTAGGTGACCCAGGGTGGTCACGTTATGACTCCCATCACTCGTGAAACTCACTTTCAACACCGCCGCCACCCAATTTTTCACCCACAAAATTTTGTAACGCGTGAACAACTTGACGCGTTATATATCTTAGTTATGTGAGGGGGATTGTTGGTTTGGGGGGAAATTGTTGGGTGTGGTTGTGAGTGATGACCATTTCCAGTAAAAAGGGTTGTGAGTGATGGAATAATGGTTGATGACATGGCAGAACCTGATTGGATGTTGTGAGTGATGGAATTGTTTGTGAGTTATCCCACCCCTACCCCCCTTATTAGGGATTAGAGAATCAAGGCAACTAAAACAATAACATTATTAGTATAATTATACCAAAAGAGAACATATATGAAGGTAAGGGGCTGTTTGGCAACTTCTGAATGGTTAAGTGCTGAACCACCATTAAGTGCTGAACTATTAAGAGGTCTGAACCATTAAGAGCCAGTATAATGATTAACCGTTTAGAGTCAAATGTCTGACCAATTCAGATTAGAGGTCTTAACCATTTAGACTCAGTATAATGCTTAACCATTCAGAGGCAAATGTCTGAACTATTCAGACATCAGCTCGCGAAACAAACAGTCTGAACCATTAAGTGCTGAACCATTAAGAGCCTCATTAAAAGGTAAACAAACAGCCCCTAAGTTTTGTAACTCGAACTTTAAACAGGATTAACATGTATTGCGTTTGCTCGTCCCAAGTGGTCAAGTGTTCAAATCCTCTTTAGGAAAACAACATATAGTATGTGGGTTTATGAGCTTGCTATTAAAGAAATTCTTAAAAAAATCAATTATCAAATGAAAACTTACTAATAGTTTTCTACCCGAGTTCACGAAAGTCAAAGACAAAGTTTTGAGCAAACTACCATAACAATGTTTGGAATCTATATCTTTTAGTAAAGTTTCGTGTTTAAAATCCACGTCTTTTAGTAAAGATTCTCATAGAGGATAAAGAAATTGATATCTATTGACCCACCACTCGATTGAAAATATAGTTGAGAGCTATTATTGACCTACCACTCGATTGAAAATATAGTTGAGAGCTATTGGAATTAAGTAGCAACTAGTAATAAGGCCACGCGCGTTGCGGCGTGGGTACATCGCAAACATCAAATAGATTAGCGCAAACGTTATGTAATGTGTCAACCATATAAAAACGTGTGTTTTGACGTATCCGATATAATCAATGTAACTTATATAAGCATTTAAATCAAATAACAAAATCCAAACCGGGTTGGTTCATTTAGTGGGGATCCACCTAACTATTACACAACCCTTACATTTTCATTAAGACTTAGTGGCATCAATGTGCATAGTGATTCGTATGTCAAATCATAAACCAACTAAAAACGTACATAAAAATAAGCACTAAAACGTATTATATTTGACCATGTTCATTAACATGAATTTATATTGACATGTGCATATAAAAATGAGCATGTGAGAAAATAAAGTATTTACATCAAAACGTATAACAACCTAAAACATACATAAAATAGGCATGAAAACGTATTATATTAGACCCGACTCATTTGTAGGAAAACTTTAGGTCGAACCGTAAATGTGTACTGTTTACGTCCAATGCAGATACATGAATATGTACCGAAATGTCCATAAAAATAAGCCCGTGAGGAAATAATTTTTTAAGTTAAAGAATGAAAATAAGGTGCTCGCGCGTTGTGGCGTAACATTTAAGGGCACATTATCGTTCGTTAAGTGCGTTGGCAAGGTGACATTAACGTGTTTAAGCACACGAAAGAAACGTATAAAGATACGGTACGATTAAACGAAATGTATTAAGTTGTGACAAACCAACTACTCGTTTCGAATTTATAGCAACATGTAAACATGATATAAACTAAAAACACAAAGGGAAAAAAAAGATAAAAAACGAAGGAAGTAAAAGTGAAAAGTTAGAAATTTAGACGATACTTGTGTAAGTTTTAGGAGGAAAACAAATTAGTTAAAAACTGAGAGAGTAAAAATGGAAAATTTTGAGGTAGCCAAAATAAAAATTACATTAAAGGAAAGAACCTTTAGAAATCCATTCCAGTCATTGCCTGCAACTCATCTACTTCTAGTTGGGATCTTAAAAAAGTTCAATATTCCAAGTTTTAACGTTTGTATAGGATAGCTCTTTTAATGCTTGGAAAAATTAAAGGACACAATTGTAATTTCCAGTTGGAAGTCGGTGGCAATGTTTGGAAAAAATAAAGGACACAATTGTAATTTCTAGTAGATTGTCGGTGGCCTTTGCCACCGACTTTCTACTTTAAGATATAGGGTAATGTATAGCATATGACATGGAAACTCGCAAGGGGAATAGTCCATATGCACTTTGAGTTGACTAAAAAGTGGATGAATACCGGTGACATTTCTCGCCAGTCAAGTTTTCAGTGATCCAAATTTCTTATTTCGTAAAGCATACAAGGTAACTATCACATTGAATTATCATCATAAAATGTTCATGAAATTTCTAGCTTGGAGATTAAATCAGAATGGTAACTGTTCCTTAAGGAAATTAATTCATAGGTTTGTTGTAACCTCCAATTATACACAATTACCATAATATCCGTAAAACAAACAAAATTTACACATTCAATTTTAACAAGTTGAGCACATTTCTCCAAGAGTGACAATCAATACTCCTCTCTCTCACTTAACAAGTTGAGCCCATTTCTCTAAGAGCGACAATCGATACTTCCTCTCCCTCACTATTGACGTCACCAACCCTCACACTTTAATATCGCCTCTACAACCATATCACACCAACATTACCATATCCCATTAGGCATAGTCGCACCTCTATCACCATCATCACTCCAAAAACTACATCGCAATTATCTCACACCCGACTTCCTCCTCACTCTGTCGTAATAACACATACGCTCACTCATAATGATAATATGTTTTGTGGAGACGTTTTTCAAAATTACAAATGATTCAATTTTGAAATTTAATATATATATTAGTATTATCATAATTATATATTAAACAAAAGGTTAAATGCCATTTTTGTCCCTGTGGTTTGGGTCATTTTATCAGTTTAGCCCAAAGGTTTAAAACATTGTCATTTTAGTCCAAATAGTTTTAAACGTAGCAATTTTAGTCTACTGTGTTAACCCCATCCCTTTATTTTGCTAACTAGAAGCGTATTCCAGTCACTTTATATGTAATTCTGTTAACTAGAAGGGCAATTCGACCATATAAAATGATCGAATTACCCTTCTAGCTAACATAAAAAATGGATGGGGTTAACCCAGTGGACTAAAATGACAACGCTTGAATCTATTTGGACTAAAATAACAACATTTCAAACCTTTAAATTAAACTGTCAAAATAACCAAAACCACATGAACTAAAATGACATTTAACTCTTAAATTAAAAAATTTACAAAGTTTCTATTCCTAGGAACCTTCCCCATTAAATGGCAAAATCCGTAAATAGCCCAAACACCAAAGGCCAAAACTGTACAAAACCACCTATAAAACCACCCCTTAATTCCAAAACTCTGTTTCAAAAAGGGCGAACGAAGCAGAGCAAATTCCGTTATCCATCCACACCAACAACAACAACACAAAATTCAATCTCTTCATCATCGATCTCTCAACAATAATCCCTTCAATCCGACGTCGTTTCATCCACTTCATTTACATCTTCGATCTTGTTTCACGTTTTCCCCAAATCTGAATTTCTAGGGTTTTTTTTTGACGAATTCATCAGCCATGGTTTACGATTCGATTGCCAATGCTTTGATCCCCACTCCTGCTTCCAATCCCAAGGATTTTAACAAGAAAAAGCGGGTACATTTGTTATCTTTTTCTATTTTTTTTCGATTTTTGTTGATGAATTGTTTCATAGAAACGTGTTAGATTGTTTTTGTTTTCGGAAATATTTGATTTTGTTTCTTTTCGTTACGAAATATATATAATTTTACGTTTTTGTAGGTGAATCGGACTGCCAAATTGAAGCAGAGCAAACTTGATGTCCGCCGTGAACAGTGGCTTTCACAAGGTATTTTTTTCTTAATTTGCTTCAGTTTTTTTATTAATTTTCGTAAGTTTTTCTATATCTTTTAGTTTTCTTTTATTTTGCATAATATTTTGGAATTCTTTAAATTTTTTTGTAGTTTTTTTCTTAATTTTCATGGTAATTGTTTTAGTTTTTTCTTAATTTTTTGTGTGTTTTTCGATAGTTTCTATTCGATTCGATGTTAACTGGCTGTTTGGTGTGTTTTTAGTGAAGAACAAAGGATGTAAGGAGGAAAACCGAGGCACCGATCGTGCGAAAACGCGAGCATCCGACATGCACCCTTCAAACGAGGGAGAAACCCGTACGATAGGGAAACTGGTGATCACTCGCGGCGGTGAGGAGAACGATGGGTTGATGAATCATTACAGCGATTGGGAATCGCCATCAAACAGTCCCACTAGTCACACAAGTAGTTTGGCAAGCAACCGATCGGTTACGAATTTCACAGGTGGTAGTAGTAGCAGGAGTAGCAGCAGTAGCAGTGGCGGTTGTTATTCGGGAAGTATGACGGAAGAAGATGACGGTGATGATGGGTGTTTGGATGATTGGGAAGCCATCGCGGATGCTTTAGCAGCCGATGAGATTAAGAGTGATCACAACGTTAGTCCGGAACCCCAAGTGCATGATCATAACGTCAATCCGGAGCCTGTGGAGACGGTAAAAGATGATCGAGTGCAGGTGAATCGTCGGGCGTGGAGACCCGACGATGCGTTTCGTCCACAGGGTCTGCCGAACTTGCTTAAACAGAACAGTTTCCCGATGAATTCGGAGCGAAACCATGGATGTGGTGCATGGGGTTTCAAGAACGCAGGGTTAACTCCCGTTCCGACAACGTGTCCTATATGCTGCGAAGATCTCGATTTAACCGACTCGAGTTTTCTTCCGTGCCCGTGTGGATACCGACTCTGTCTTTTCTGCTACAAAAGGATTTTAGAAGATAACGGTCGATGCCCAGGGTGCAGGAAGCAGTATGAACAGCCGGAACAGGGGATTGCAACATCAAAACTGGCTCGTTCGTACAGTATGATCCCGAGTCGTTAGGTTGGGTTGAGTACGCAGGTGGTATCCGTTTTCGTGTGTCTTTTGTTTTTACATGTTAGAAACTGATATTAGTCTGTAGGTATGTCGATAGACATGAACGTTTAGTGTTTGGGAAATATGTTCTTGTGAGTTTGGCCTATAGGACTAGTTGGCTGTTGGTATGTGAATACATAAGGGCATATATAAATCAAATACATCATTTCAACTGCATTGCAAACTGTCTTGTAGGCTATTCTATAAACTTTTGTGAGTTTGATCTGTCTACTCTCTATGAGTGTTTATGCTTTGAAGTTTGAACAAGTCTTGGAATATATTTTATGCTATTTATGTATCTCTACTATGTATTAATAAACTTATTTGCATATGAAATAGTAATTATGCAGTTCCTTTTGAGTGACTTGTTACTTGGTGGAATGCGTATGAGCCTTGTATTTTACACTCGCATTGCTGTATTCTCTGGCTCTGATTTTTTAATTTATTTTTAAGACAGTTGGAATCCTGCTGAATGATTACCATATTGGTACCGGATAAAATCGGATTATACAGTTCTATATGATATGCATTGTATCTTGTATCTTAATTTGTCTTTGTGCATTTGCGTATGAGTTTATGCGTATGTTTGGCATAGGTAGTTGGTGGCTAGTGGCTGGAAGCTGGTAGCTAGTAGCTATAGCTTTTTAGATATATTTGGTGTTTGGCAGAGTAGCTAAAGCTTTTAATAAAATGTATAAAATGACCAAAATAGACATAACTAAAAATTTAAAAAGTTTGTGCATTAAAAAGTTCATTATCTTTAGAGGTTAAAATAGTCATTTTTTTTCCCTAAAAGCTTGTAGCTCCTTCTAAACGCTACTAGTAGGAGCGTTCAACCAAAAGCTTCAAGCTCCTAATTTAAAAGCTTCAAGCCCTTTTAACAAAACAAAACTTTTTATTGAGTATGAGTTTTTTCTTAACGCTAGAAGCTTCTAAAAGCTCCATACCAAACATAACCTAAATGAACACAAAGGCTGCCTTTTTGGTATTTGGTGGCGCATAAATAGCTGATGGACAAAAGATCATGTTTATGTGATCTATAAATGGGATACTTGATCTTTGTGTTTTATAGTTTTGCATTATTAAAGGAATCTTTGATTCAGTTTTCTGTTATTCTAAATATCGTCAAATGTGTATGGCGTTCTTTATTGGAGGAATTTGGCGCTTTTGTAAGTTGTGCTTTGCTCCCAGGAAAGTTTTCCTATTTCTATGTAAAGCTAGCTTACATACTTTTTATCTAGTTCTAGGTAGTCAAAAGCTCAAGGCACATATGGTGGGCCTATCATCTAGGTGCAAGGCACTTAAAAAGCGCACGCTCGAGGCGCAGGTGTAGGGCTGTTCACGAGCCGAACCGAGTGGATCTTCGCTCGTGTTTGGCTCGTTTACAAACCAAACTGAGCGAAACGGCTCATTTAAAACCGAGTCTCAAATCAAGCGAGCATTTTTCGAGCAGTAAATATTCCGAGCGAGCATTGCGATTTGGACAACCGTGTCGCCCGATTTATATTTGCTGAGACGGTTAGTGACAATGTTTGGTCTCAAGTTTTTATTTCTTTAAAAATATGCACATTTCATGGTATAACATTTTTCTTATGAATAATAATGTTGTGGCCGACGAGGCGATGATCATATTGCACGAACAATTACGTTGAGAGCAAGAGACGATCGACTTAGGGTAACGACATGAAACATTAACGTTATGAGTAGCCTGTCGTTTATTGGGTTAGGGCTTTAACTTTTAGACTTGATATTACTTTTTTATTGGCGTGGTTGGGCTAATATGTATAGATATTGTTGTAAATTTGTATATAGTTGACAAAAATCTAATAGCGTGGTATATATAAAACTATAAATTTAATTTATATTCAAGTATATATGAATGTGTATGTGTATAAGTATATATATACTAACTAAAATTCGAGCCGAACCGAGCTGAGCCGACCTTTGCTCATGCTTGGCTCTTTTACAAACCAAACCAAACCGAGCAGAGCGGCCCATTTACAACCGAGCGTCAAATTGAACGAGCATTTTCCGAACGAGCGGCGAGCGATTTGAATGGCCCTACTCAGGTGTATTCCAGGTCATTTTTAGCTTTTGTAGACATGTTTTGGTATGTTTATATGGTTTTTGCCTAGTTTAGGTCGGTTCAGACTTCAGACAGGTTTTTTTATACTGATTTTGGTCTGTGTTTTACCGCCTTTCTAGTTACTTGTTAATCATATCAATTAGGGAAGGTGCTTGTTATTATTTGTCAAATTTTTATATATTGATAGGATGATATCTGAACCTGCTGGTCCTGGTTCTCAACTTTTATAACGTCAATCGCAATGCTTTCTTAGCATCGCGGTCTTATTACATAAACAAAGTCGACTTGGTTTTAAGTTTCTAATTTAGGATGCTCTCTGACCACCGGTTCTTGTTACATATTAAACCAGTTGTTTCTTTAAGATAGCATGTGCTCAAAAAAGAAATAGCTAAGGCCATGGGGTATGGGGCTTGGGTTGGGGGAAAACGCCCAAGGCACCACTCCGGGTGGGCTTGGGTTGGGGCGTGGCCCTTGGGGCTTGGCTTTCAAGCCGGGCGTGGGGCGGGGGAAGCGAGCTGACATGGCGGGCTGTGTATGGCCAAAAGAAAAGAGCCGTTGGGCTAGCCGTTGGCCAACGGCTATATTAAAAAAAAAAAAAAAAATTTTCTTCCATTTTTTCACTATAAAACTCACATTTTTCTTCCATTTTTTACCACATTCAACCACATCTTCTATACATCTTCAATTCTCCTTCTACAAAACGAAAAAATGCATCCTTACAACCGTCCTTTTGACCCGAGCAACCCGTATGGATTCCAAGAAAATAATCCTAGCCCACCACCCACTCGTCCAATAGCTCGTCCATTTTTCATACACTCTCCTATGCCCGACATGGCGAGTTATGCATCGTATATCGGGAATCGTGTGTTTACTAACTTCCCACACACCGACGATTCGATACATACCCCGTTTTCACAATCGCCCATCGACCTTTCACCAACCTCCATCGACCTTTCACAAAACGAATCCGTTCCCGAAACTCAACCACCCAATGATGGTCCTTCCGCATCGAAACCCATCAAAAAGAGAAGTCATAAGAAAAAAAAACCGAGGAGGATAAAGTAGTTGAAACCGCCAAACGAGAACAACAAAAATGGGTCGTTGCTGAAGAAGTTGCATTGGCGAGGGCTTGGTTTGAACAATCTCAACATTCAACTTTAGGTATTCTTAACCTTTGTTTTTATTAATGGTTATTTTTTATATAAGTTTGTAATATATTAATTTTTTTTTATTAAAATAGGAAATTCGCAATCGGTTAGTAGACTATTCCATGAAGAAATGGGTAGGGAGACTTATCGTGAAAACGATAGCTTATCCTCAAAGTGGAGCGAGATAAGCACCCAACTTACAAAATTTAGTGGTTTTTTAAATAAAGCAAAGCAAAACCCTAAAAGTGGTGAAAACGAAGCCGACATTTTGACAAATGCAGTGGTCACATTCAAATCAAATGTGAAGACCGACTTCCGTTTCATGCATTGTTGGGAGATTTGTAAGTTCCATCCAAAGTGGGCGACTATCCCCATTGGTAGCGAAACTACTCGTCTTCCAAAAGGTCAAGGGCCTCGTCCCAAGCCCAATCTGATGCACGAGATCAAGAGTTTGAGGACCTTGTGGATGATTCGCCAAGCCCAAACCGGCCTGAGTATGGAAGAAATGCCTCAAGAAGGCGTGCCCAAAAATCTAGATCTGATACGGCATCGCCTTCAGCTGGGAGTTCTGGCTCGCGTAGGGGAATATACAGCGAGCAGTTGGATGACATTTCATGCAAGTTGGTTACATTCAACGTATTCCAACAACAAATGGCCGAAATACGAAGGAGCAAAGAAGCTAGAGATGCCGCTAGAGATGCCCATAAACAAAAACGGGATGATTTGAAATTTCTATCCCAGCCCATTGATCACCTACAGGGTGACGAGTTACAACTAGTCTTGGCATTGAGAGAAGATATAAAAAACAAATATAAAAGTTAGGATTTTTTTTTTTTTTTGTAATTTTCTTTATTTAAAAATATTAAAAAAATTAAATTTGTTGTTTTAAATAATATTGAAATAGTCCAGCGGGTCAGCCCAGCGGGTCAGCCCAACGAAGCCCACCAAACCCACGCCCCAAACCCCCGCCCCACCATACCGTGTTGAATGTGGGTTTAGCCCATGTCTGCCACCCATTCCACGTGTCAACCAATGCCCAACCCACGCCCCAACCCAAGCCCCACCATACCCCACGGTCTAAATGCATCATTGATAAATTCGTTAATTGTCTAATTATTTCTAACGCTAATAAAATCGTTTAGAAGTTGTCTTTATTTTAGAACTATAAAAGAGGGTTTAGGGGTGCTTGTCTTTGTTACCTTCCTGTTTGTTGTTAAATAGATCTTTGATGTATCCCTTCCCCTAGCCCAGTTGGTAGTTGGGCCGGTGTCCTCTTCATGAGGCGCCGGTTCGACTCCTACTTGTGGCGAAAGGGTTGGGACCGACCCAATGATGGTTCGTTCCTACCGAGGCATGGTTCGATCCTGAGGGCAATCCGGTTTTACCCAGCTGTTACCCCAGCGAGTCTCTCGTGTGAGGGCAGTATGGTTTCCGGGTGATGGTCAGCTTACGAGACGGCCGGGGCCCGATAGAATATCGCGTCCGGAGGGCGGGGCTAACGGGGGATTGTCTTTGACAAGAACCCGGTGACCACTAAGGTCCTGTACATAGAAAGTTACCCTTCAAAAAACTATATAGATCTTGATGTGATGTGATGTGATGTGATGTGATGTTTAGGGGGCTTCCTATTTGTTGACCTTACGAATCAGACCAGTTTGAAGAAATGGGTGCTAGTTGTTGACTTTACGAATCAGACCAGTTTGACTCTTGTCAACGCTGTTAGTATTAGGGATGAGCAATTCGTTCCCGGTACCGGTATCGGTATCGAATTTACCGAACCGGGTACTTTTTTTGTACCGATTCGGTACCGACTTTTAGCATTCGGTGCCGGTTCAGTACCGGTATTTACCGGTTTTTACCCTCAAATACCGGTACCGAACTGGGTATATTCGGTACCGGTACCCACTTTTGAGGATTTTTGGTATCGGTTCTTTCGGTACCGGTACCGGTTCGGTACCGGACGGTACCGAGCTCATCCCTAATTAGGGGCTGTTTGGCTAAGCTTATTTTAGTGACTTATTTACTTATTAACTTTTTAAAAAGTTAAAAGGTGTTTGGGTTAGCTTATTATGTGAGAGGAATAAGTAAATAAGTCACTCCATTATGACTTATTTACTTTTCCAAAAAGTCAATAAGTCATAAGTCACTCCAAAATAAGCTTAGCCAAAAAGTCAATAAGTCATAAGTCACTTCAAAATAAGCTTAGCCAAACAGCCCCTTAGTATCATGATTGATTATCACACACATCATGTTTTACATTGCCAAAGGAAATCCTACACTTTAGTGTGCCTTGAGTGCGTAATTAGTACCCACAATTATGATTGATAATCATGTTGTATAATTGGTCTAGAATAGTGAATTCAAATAAATAACAAACCCGGAATCCAAATTGAAATTGCAAAATTATGATGACACCTGGATTAATCTCTGAATCGTATGATAACTATCAGATAAACCTATTTGCAGGTTACACGCAATGATTTATTGGATTAGACAGAGACCACTATTGGGATTTGATGTTATGTTGATGAAAGCACACCTTGTAACCAAAAACTGTCGTATATTTAGTTTTGTGCGTTCCTTCTCTTTTATCTGATCGAGAGGACAGTTTCATATATGTGCCTTGGCCTTTTTGCCATATCATATATACATTAATTTAATTCAAGAGCCCAATGATAAAGTTGTACTAAATTATTAACGTTGGCCCTTATTAAATTACATTGGCCCATATATAGTTGAATAGTTTAATGGTAGATTACAAAAAACAATAACAAGGAATATTATTAAGCCTATCATATAAAATATAAAGTCTAAAACATTTAGAAACAAACTTATTATTAATTATAAGGCCCATGTAATTATTTGCACAATAAACTCAAACAATGTTAGGATTAAATCGAGCCCGCACTTCCGCTTCACCTAACTCGTTTAATCTCTAACATTATTTCCTCGATCAAGAAGTTAATGCAATACCCTAAAATCCGTTAATAACAATAAAATTACCAACATTCCTCCCACATTTTAGTGGTATTCATGATTAACTTAACCGTCCTCACAGAAACACAAACGCATGCATAATGAAAATGTCTTGAGGATTTGAAGGGGTAAGGTCCCAAAAACCTCATAATAAGTGCTTGGGACCATACCACAACCTCGTCTTTAAGTTCTTTTTTCTGACCTTGCGAGGCCGCGCACTGGTCCTGCAAAGAAGGCTTAAAAGACAAATAGCAGACAATACTTGCGCGCCAAAAGGAAATCATAAATCCTTGCGCCTTTTTCTATAAACAAAGGATGAAAATCCCAAGTTAAACCCTTCCGCTTAATAATATCCAGACTTGGATATTATTTATGTGACTGGTGACCACACGGTAAAAGAGTCACACAAGATTATGGCAATAATCTTCTAGAATAAACTCAATCGTGCACCACCAGACGGTTATAACCGTCTGGACACGTGTCGTCATCCCAGACGCTACTGAAATCACAACGATGGCATGTAAGTGGAAAGAAAACTCCACTTAATCACTTTCCACGTGGCAAATCCCCAGCCATAGATCTAATCAGCGATCCGTGTGCACCCACGTCGGATCGAGAAGCTTAACGGAAGGAGATGTAACCGCTTACGGGGTTAGCATCTTCCGTTAACTTTTCACTAACGAGTTTTCCCGCCCAAACTCCCGGCTATAAATACGAGAACTGTTCAGGTATGAAATTCAAGTTACACACACTTCTACAATACATCTTCTTCATAACCCATACTTATTCTCACACCGGAGTCGGGTCAAGGAGAGAACCCCTTTCTCCCCTTGGCGAGGCTAATGGTGCTTCTTTTTTGCAGAGTTCATCGGAGAAGGAGACCAATCGTAACGAATCAAACGAGAGGAAACCCACCTTTTATGCGGATTCAAACCCCTAGATATTCCGATCCCAGTCGTTTATCTAGTGTTTCTTCAGGATTGAATTTTCACTTAGTATATTACACGATACAAATATTAGAATAACAGGGTGTCTCTATGGATTGAGCCCATGTTATCCATTTAAATACATGTAGGTAACATACACACACGTTTACAAATCCAAATTCCACTTGACACAATGTTTTACTAGCTTGTGTCCTAATCCTTCAAAGAATATATCAAAGCTCAAGTCCAAAGCTTCTTAAAGCAGCTAAACTTCATATTCTTATAGGTAGTTCATTACTCTTGCACCTGCACTGCAATTTATCAATGAGCTATTAAGAAGTTCAACTTCAACCTACTTTATCTTGCAGTTTGAACGCATACCTTGGGATGATTTGCTAATGTGTTCCAATATCGTTATGAAAAGCTTTCCGCATTGAATTCTGCATCTAACGTTGTATTAGATGGGAATTGGGTGTCTTGACATAAGATATTTAAAATGGACTTTAAACCCATCCCTTTAACTGATTTCTTCACGAGATCTCTTCCTAACCCTTTGGTTAGATGATCAGCTAAATTAAGCTCAGATCTAACAAACTCAACGGATATCACCCCATTCATGATTAATTCTCTAATCATACTATGTCTAACACCTAAGTGTCTAGACTTCCCATTGTACACTTGACTATATGCCTTAGCCAATGTAGCTGCACTATCGCACCTGGTAGAGATTGGTGACATCGGTTTCGACCATAATGGAATCTCATAGATCAAATTTCTGAGCCACTCCAATTCTTTACCAGCTGCAGCTAAAGCCACAAACTCAGATTCCATAGTTGAGTCAGTGATGCAAGTTTGTTTCTTTGAAGCCCAGGAGATAACACCCCCACTAAGTAAGAACACCCATCCACTTGTGGAGGAATGATCTTCCTTATTGTTTATCCAACTTGCATCAGAGTACCCTTCTATAATTGAAGGAAAACCTAAAAAGTATAAACAAAAGTGCATGGTTCCTTTTAGGTACTTAAGCAGTCTGTTCACTGTTTGCCAGTGTTGAGCACTAGGATTACTAGTAAATCTGCTCAACTTACCCACAGCATAAGATATGTCAGGCCTTGTGCTAATCCTAGCATACATCAAACATCCAATGACCTTAGAATACTCTAATTGTGAAACTGAATCACCAGAATTGGGCATTAACCGGATGCTAGGATCTAGAGGAATGCTAACAGGAGAACAATTATAATGATTGAATTTCTTCAACACTTTCTCATTGTAATGAGACTATATCATGGTTATACCATTGTTACTCCTTTTAATCCTTATTCCAAGGATCACATCCGCCTCCCCCATATCCTTCATTTCAAAATTCGAAGACAACAACTTCTTTGTCTTATCAGCCTGATCTTGGTCAGTGCCAAAGATCAACATATCATCTACATATAGACAAATAATCACTCCTTTACCAGAGGATTCAAATCTACTGTAGACACACTTAGCAGCCTGGTTTAGAAGAAACCATGAGATAAGATCACCTCATCAAATTTTTGATGCAACTGCTTAGGTGCTTGTTTCAAACCATATAATGATTTGATGAGTTTACACACCTTGTGCTCTTGTCCAGGTAATACAAAACCCTTAGGTTGTTTCATGTATACCTCTTCATCCAAATCACCATTTAAGAACGCGGTCTTGACATCCATTTGGTGAATTACCAAGTTACGAATATAAGCAACAGCTAAAAGAAGCCCTATGGCTGAAATTCTTGCAACAGGAGCATAGGTATCAAAGAAATCTATTCCTTCCTTTTGCCTAAAGCCTTGGATAACCAACCTGGCTTTAAACTTATTTATGCTACCATCAACTTTCATCTTTCTTTTAAAATACATTTGCAACCCAAAGGTTTGCAACCAGGAGGCAAATCAGTCAATTTTCATGTATTATTATGCATGATATAATCCATCTCATCTTGGATGGCTTCTTTCCAGAAAGCAACATCCCTAGATGCCATTTCCTGACTGTATGTCTTAGGATCCTCCTCAATATTGAAGCAATATTGATACTAATGTTCAACCCCATTCCTGGTTCCTTCCACCAAATAAAGATGAAAGTCAGAGCCAAAAGACTTGGCTTTCCTGACCCTAGTACCTTTCCTGGGTTCAGTACTAGTCGATGATACATCTTTGGTACCAGCAGAGTTACTACCAAACTCAGTTACAGCTGATGTTTTCAAACTATGAGGCATGTCCTTTAGTCTAGGCACAGAAGAAAATCTATCCTCATTGCCAAAATCAGCAGTTCTTGATTCAATCACAGTGTGAACAGAAACATAGTCATTTGGTTCTGTGACATAGAACCTATGGACAGGGGAATTCTCACCATACCCAATAAAGATGCAATCAATGCCTCTTTCACCTATGTTTCTCAATTTTGGTTCAGTAAGCTTTACAACAGCTCTACAACCCCAAATTCTAAGATGACTTAAGTTTGGTGCCTTTTTGTACCAGAGTTCATGTGGGGTTACTTTAGACTTTTTATTAGGAACTCTATTTGTCACACCCCAACCGATGGTGAAATCATCAGGGCGCGACACTGAGCGAAACAGATGGTTAAGAGAAATTCCATAACGACTAAATTAACCAAATAGTTAATATTACGTCCCATACCGTAACCCATAAAGTAATCTAATTATTACAGACAGCGATGTTCTCAAAACACATCATGTTCCGACAACTCAGATTTCAAATAAAAATATAAATTGTCTTTGTTTCTAGACTCTTTCCTAGCCTCGAATTCATCACACAACAAACAGAGCATCCTAGCATCTTAAGCACCTATCACATACGTTAAAGTAAAAGTCAATACACATAGTTTAAAGGTGAGCATACAAGTTTAATAATAGCATATAGATTTCGAAATCGTTTACGCATAACAAGCATGTACAACGTATAATTTGAAGCATGTAAGTTATCGACAAAGATCCTATCAATACCAATGACTGCGAGTAGCGAGTGCGCAACACATATTCACCACTGTGAACACGTGAAGTAATTGTCCTTAACAACCCCTGAGTGAACAGGTGTTGAGTCCAAACTATAGTACTATCGTTGCTAAGGCAGGTAGACAGCAATCAATGTGTTAACATAACAAACAGGCATTCATCGAGTCACATATGTTGGTACACTACATCTGTCGACTTCGTCTTGTATCGAGTCTTAGACTAGTTAGAATAGATCAGGGCACATAGAACGAGAGAATGAGAGAGAGTTAGCAAGATTTCGCTTGAAGGAATGTGTATGTAAAGGATTTCGCTTGAAGCAGCTCAAGCGAAATCAACATGTTAAGATTTCGCTTGAGTCATGCTGAAGCGAAATCTCATTCTCTATATATAGGATGTCAAGGTCAAGCGAAATTAGAAGTTGTTTTTGTGTGATTTCCATACCGAGGTGCTGCCGGTGTGAGAACTGATTGTAATTGCTTTCATATCAATACAAATCAGTGTTAAAGTGAAGATTCAGCTGTTTATAGATCAAATACTTGTTTTCCGCACCTGTATTTGATGGAATTCCTCTGAACCGACTCGTTTAGGTCGCAAACACGATCCTACAATTGGTATCAGAGCCAGTTGAGGAGTTCTGCAGGATTTCAGCTGAAATTGACATCGTTCTCTTATTTCTACACCTTCTTTTCTCAGTTCAGAAAGATTTTACGGTCAAAACCTGTACAATTTCTCACAGATTGTGTAAAAATACAAGATAACAAACCCTTGAAAGTTTCATTGCAAAATTCGACGTAAAACTATCAGAAACAAACCTCCGAATGGATTTCGCTTGAACAAATCAGTTTTCTTTAGAGGATTTCGCTTGAAATTTCAAGCGACATATAGATTTCACTTCAAATAGTATTCTATTTCGCTTCAGGGCTGTCGCTTCAACGATTTCGCTTCAGAAATTATTACTTGACAATTTCGCTTGAAATATTTCGCTTCAAGTATTTCGCTTGAGTGTATAATCTGATTTCGCTTCAAGAACTTATTTCACTTGAAAGGTCTCGCTTGAACTGTGATTGACTTGGTGATTTCGCTTGAACTCACTGTTGTGTGCAATTTTTGATTTCCGAAAAATGGACGAAGATTTTTACAACGCATTTGCTACTCCGGTTTCCTCGATCACTATGGCACAGAACACGATGATGGAAAACGAAACGGGAACAATGCAAAAACCTCCGAAACTCATGAACATCGAGGAGTACAAAAGTTGGGAAGAAAAGTTTGAAAACTGGGTACAGGCAAATTATCTAGATGCATGGGAGAATGTCGAAACAAAATATGTTAGACCAATGAATGACGATGAAGAGAAAATTCCGATTAAAGATCTTAGTGCTGAAAACCGGAAGAAATACAAAGATGAGAAGATGATGTTAAGTCTGATTCAACAAGCAGTTAAAGAAGACATCCTGGTTCTATTACAACATAATGGAACATCTTATTCAATCTGGAAAGCGTTAAAGTCAAAGTTTCAAGGCAGTGAGGAAATGGTCAAGAACAAGAAGTCTTTACTGAAAAAAGAGTTTGATTTGTTTCGAAGATTGAAAAATGAGGACACTAAGCAAATAATTGAGAGATACTGCAATCTGTTGGCGAATATGAAACGATTGAAGATCAATAAAGACAATGAGGAATTGATTGAAAAATTATCAGATGCGTTACCGTATGAAACATGGGGTACTTATCTCATGATGCTAAGAAACAAGAAAGGTTTTAAAGATTTGACACTGAGCAAGTTTATCGAAAAGATTGAAGCTCAGGAGATGGAGCAGAGAAAGGTTATTCGGATGAAAGATTTCGATGGTGAACAGGATATTGGGTTGTATTACAAAGCAGGGGTGAATGAGAAGTCTACAAATCTATCTCCAAAAATAGAAACTGCTTACAACGCCAAGAATGATTCTGGAAGTTCATCATCAAGATCAAATAGCAAAACAAGTTTCACATCATTTCCGTCTTTTGACCCGAACATTTCAACAACAAAGAATGGCAAGAAATTTCAGTGCAACATTGTACTGAATTTGGAAAATGATGAAGAATATTCAGCAGAAATTGCTAAAAGTCACATGTCTTTATTGGGAACTGTTCTTGAATCTTATGGTAGTTTTGTTGCAGGTCGAATCGGGAATCCAATGCTGACAAAGGAAGATTATGACCAGATCGATGCTGAAGAGATGGAACTGATGGACATAAAATGGTGCTTGGCCAGTGTATTGAGGAGAGCTGAGAAATTCAAGCAAATCACTGGAAGAGATGATCTTCGTGAGGCTGGTAATTCTACTTTAGGTTTTGATAAATCTAAAGTCACTTGTTTTCGTTGCAGGGAGAAAGGACACTTCAAGAGGGAGTGCAAAAATCGCGAAGCAAGTGGGACTCAAAATCCGTTCAACAACAACAATGATTACTATCGAAAGGCCATTTATCATCAAGTTGCTCAACAACCACCTCAACAACAACAACATCAGGCACAAACTGCGCATGGAAGATATGTGATTGAAGATTCTGGAAAAAGAGTTTGTGCGGTTAATCAAAATTCTTCAAAGAGAGCTGATGGTAGTGCATTGATAATAGATCAAGATGATGAAAAACTACCCGAGGGTTTTAGCTGGGAGAATTTCAATTGGGATAACTATATTCCTGATCAAAACAAAGCTTATACAGTTTTTGTTGCCAAAGTTGAAGAAGATAGTGATGATGATCGTGAGTATTGGGCGAGAAAATTTGATGCTGATATGAAACTGATTGCTGAAAGTGATAGTGAAGATGAAAAGGTTAAAAAGAAGAAGAAAAAGGTCAAGACTCCCGTGAGCAGTGATGACGAAGAAATTCCAGTGATCAAAAGGAAAGTAAAGGTTGAAGTTGCAAAGTTCAAAGTTGAAGATGAAGTTGATGCAAAGAAGATTCCAGTGAAGTGTGAAAACTGTGAAGCTGTGAAGAAGCAGAACAGTACACTGATCTATAACTTGAATAGTTTGAAGGAATCTTATGATGTACTGAACAAAGCAATGAACCAATACAATTTAACTAGTGAAGAACAAGCAACAGCGATGAAAACACTTCAAGGAGCTTTTATGACGAAGCAAAAAGTGGTGAACAATTACATTGAGAAGTGTGCTGCTCTTGAACAGAAACTGGAACTGCAAAGAATCGAAACTGAAAGAGTTAATCGTTTGTTGAAAAGTTATTCATGTACTTCTTATGTCATTGACATGATTTATCCAACTGTTGAAGGCATGAAGACATTTGAAGAGGATGAAGTAACAGAAGAAAAGAAGGATGATGGAAAAGAGACTGAAGAAAAGACTCCAGAAAAGAAGAACAAGAAGAAGAATGATACAAAGAAAAAGACTGACAAGAAGGATTCTGGTAAGAAACAAGAAGTCAGTTATAACAAATGTCCACCCCCGCTAGAAAATGGATATTTGCCCAGGAATCCAAATCAGGAAAGAGTCGAAAAAGCAACAAACTTACAATGGGAGTCGGAGTCGTCAGTTAATTTGCCAGAAAATATTGATGTCGTGTTTACATCATCTGACACTGATCATGAGTCCGAGTTAATTAAGAAAGTCGTCGATCAGGTGTTGGATAAAGATGAAACTGAGGAGTCAAAGTCAGAGTCAGAGTCAAAGTCTGGTTCTGAAAGTTTGAGTTCGACGGTCAACAGTCAAAATTCTTCAGTTAAAAGGGTTTACAACAAAGAATTCCTGTTATCAAAATCTAATTTGAGTGACGAAACATTCAAAGTTGCATATACATTGAATGATTCCGACAAATTATATTCTGATGAGGAATTTCCACTAAGAGGTGTAAAAACTGAGATGATCAAAAAGATTTTCAAACTAACAGAAATCAATTTTTCTGAATTAAAAGATGTAAATCTTATTGATAAACCTAAAAAATACACTTCAAGAGTACAACAAAGATTAAACAAGAAAAAAGGTTACAGTTCTGGTTCTGGTTTTCACAAGAAACCAAACCCTAACCGTAATTTCAAAAAGAAAGGTCTTGGATTTATTCCAACAGAAAAACAGAAAAATGAAAAATATGTTCGTGATTTTAAATCAAAGATGATCCGTCCCGATGATCCGTCGGCAATCCGATCGGGTGGCAATCTGATCGGGTGGCAATCTGATCGGGTGGCAATCCGATCGGGTGGCAATCTGATCGGTCGGCAATCCGTCCCGATGATCCGTTCATCTTGTCACTTGATTCGTTTGAAGTTTTGTAGTGTTTGAATGAGACGTTTTGACATCTTGCTTGAACAACAGAACCCTTATCTCGGCCCAAGTGACCCGACCAGACAGGAATCACCCTAGTTCGACCGGTTCACGGTTCGAGTCGGTAGTTCATGTTCAAACCTGAAGTCAATATCTCTTGGATAGAATCCGGATTCGGAACTAATACATCACCAAGAATGGGTAGAAGATCAGAACGAGCTCCGATTCCATCGGGTTTGAGTGCATTGAGTGTAAAAGAGTTGAAAGAAAGTTGGAAAACCTTCTCTCAATCCTTTTATCCATGAATTTGTGTAGATCTAAGTGAAACCTTTGATAAATGTTGTGGAAATCCTTCAGATCTAAGTTGTTCTTGGTGGAATGAAGCCAAGCATTGAAATTCATAGGAACTCCATGATGACATCACCCTAGAACACCTCAAATCCAGTGATTTCACGGTTAAAAGTTAAGATTCAAAAGATAAAAAGGTGTAGGAGTGCGTGTAGATCAAGAAACTACAAGATTTAGATTGAAAACTTACAAGAATTGAGAGAAATCGAGAGAAAGAGTGGCTGGAGCGAGCTGAGTTCGAGTGAGAGCTGCCACATCAACTGATGTGACATATGAGGGGTATTTACAGGGTTTCCAAAAAAGGAAAGTGGGAAGCAGGCAGGTCAATCGGGTGGCAGTCCGATCGGGTGGCAACTCGATTGGGTGACAACCCGATCGGATGGCAATCCGATCGGATGGCCACTCGGTCAGTTGGCCACTCGATTCGAGTGTTTGGCGCGATAAGTTTAATCGTTCCGATTCGAGTGTTAAGCGATGCGATGCGATTCGAGAGAGCGATGCGATAGAATTACTCATTAAATTACTTTTAAACCCAACTATTATATCTAACATACAATCACTATAATTGACTTGCGTTTAGCGTTTTCGATTCGATTGCGATGCGATTGGTTTGCGATTGCGATTAACACCTCAACATAAACATAACATGCATAGGTAACACATAAATAGCACACACACGTAACACAATATCCAGAACACATAATTCGAGTTGCGAATGCGATAGCGATAAGCGATAGATCGATTAAACATGCGATTAAACTTCGATTATTAACAAGTACTCCACATAATACAACTAATGCGATAAAATAAATAGACTATCTATAAGTCAAAGAAGTCAAAACAAGAATTGACCAAGGAGTGACAGATCGCAATTAGCAATCTTGTCTTCCTTTGACTTCAATCTTGACTTTGACTTTTGAAACACGGGGTGTTACAGCCTCCCCTTCTTAAGGGAATTTCGTCCCGAAATTAGGCCGAAGCCGTAACAAACAACTGCGGGTACTTCGCCTTCATGTCGCTTTCGAGTTCCCAAGTGAACTCTGCGCCTCGTTTGCCTTCCCATCGGACCTTCACAATGGGAATGCGCGAGCGTCGGAGTTACTTGGTTTGGCGGTCCATGATTTTGACAGGCTTCTCCATGAAGTGTAGTGTTTCGTTTACTTGAAGATCCTCGAGGGGTACATGTAAATCATCATCAGCGAGGAACTTTCTAAGGTTCGAAACGTGGAAAGTCGGGTGTACGTTGCTAAGTTCCTCCGGTAGTTCGAGTCTGTAAGCCACTTTTCCGGTCCTTTCTAGAATCTTAAAGGGTCCAACATAACGAGGCGCGAGCTTTCCTCTCTTGCCGAATCTGACCACACCCTTCCAAGGTGATACCTTTAGGAGTACATGGTCGCCAATGTCAAATTCGAGGGGCTTGCGACGTCTATCGGCGTAACTTTTCTGACGACTCCGAGCTTTCAGTAGATTATCTCGAATTTGGAGGATTTTGTCAGTCGTTTCTTGCAATAGCTCAGGACCGGTTAGTTGCGAGTGCCCGATCTCGTGCCATACAATCGGCGATCGACATCTTCTTCCATACAATGCCTCGAATGGTCCCATTTGAATGCTGGAATCATAACTGTTATTGTACGAGAATTCGACCAAAGGTAAGTACGCATCCCAATTACCACCGAAATCTATGACACACGAACGGAGCATGTCTTCAAGGGTACGGATCGTTCTTTCAGTCTGACCGTCGGTTTGGGGATGGAATGCGGTACTTAGATTAAGCACAGTACCAAGAGCGGATTGACATGTCTCCCAACAACGCGAGGTAAACCGAGCATCACGGTCAGAAATGATGTCACGAGGCGTCCCATGTCGATAAATGATCTCTTTGGTGTAGATTAGGGCTAATTTTTCCACCTTGTAGTCTTCCTGTATTGACAGAAAGTGAGCAGATTTAGTCAACCGATCAACGACAACCCAGATGCTGTCGTGACCTGCGGGCGTACGCGGAAGTTTCGTTACGAAATCCATAGCTATACTCTCCCACTTCCACACCGGGATCTCGGGTTGAACGAGTAAGCCAGAGGGTCTCTGGTGCTCAGCCTTAACCTTTGAACAAGTTAGGCATTTTGAAACATATAGGGCGATATCCCTTTTCATGCCCGGCCACCAGTACTTGTAGCGCAGGTCCTGGTACATCTTGTCGGCACCGGGATGAATAGGATACCGGGATTTGATGGCTTCGCCCATCAAAATCTGTGGTAAATTGGTCCGTTTAGGGATCCAAATTCGGTCCAGATAATGGAATATCCCATTCGACTTATTTTCTAGCTGGGCTCCATTGTTGAGAATCCTTTCCTTCTTCAAAGTGCGCTCATTAAAGCAGGCATGCTGTGCTTCGCGGATGAGGGTTTCAAGATCATATTGGGCTTGGATATTACGGGCGATATGCAAATAACTCCGTCTGCTGAGTGCGTCAGCAACGACATTTGCTTTACCAGGATGATAACTAATCTCACAGTCATAATCGTTGAGAAGTTTCACCCACCGGCGTTGACGCATATTTAGTTTTTTCTGGTCAAAGATATGTTGTAGGCTCCTATGATCGGTGAAGATCGTACACTTGGTACCATAAGGTAGTGTCGCCAGATCTTTAACGCAAAAACAACTGCGCCTAGCTCGAGGTCGTGGGTTGTATAGTTCTTCTCGTGGATCTTGAGCTGACGAGATGCGTAAGCAATAACCTTGTCTTGTTGCATGAGAACACAACCAAGGCCAAGGTATGAGGCATCACAATAGACGATAAAATCATCGTTTCCGTCGGGTAGAGTGAGAACAGGAGCATTGCAAAGCATGTACTTGAGGGTTTGAAAGGCAGTCTCTTCTCCAGTTCCCCAAACAAAAGGCTTGTCTTTTTGCGTGAGAGAGGTGAGTGGCACGGCGATCTTTGAGAATATTTTGATAAATCGGCGATAATAGCCTGCTAGTCCGAGAAAAGAACGGACTTCAGACGGGTTCTTAGGTGTAACCCAACTCTTGACGGCTTCGATATTCGCGGGCTCGACGTGAATACCTTGACTATTAACAATGTGACCGAGGAATTGAACCTCCTCCAGCCAGAATTCACACTTGGAGAACTTGGCATAGAGTCGATTCCCCCGGAGTAGCTCGAGAACCAAACGTAGATGTTGCGCGTGTTCGGCCTTCGACTTGGAATAGATCAGGATATCATCGATGAACACGATGACGAAGCGGTCGAGAAAAGGTTTACACACGCGATTCATCAGATCCATAAAAACCGCGGGTGCGTTGGTTAAGCCAAAAGTCATAACAACGAACTCGTAGTGCCGTATCGAGTGCGAAAAGCGGTTTTGGGAATATCCTCCTCTTGTATGCGCAACTGGTGGTAGCCTGAGCGTAGATCGATCTTGGAGAAACACGTAGTGCCTTGTAACTGGTCAAACAAATCATCAATTCGGGGCAGAGGGTAACGATTCTTGATTGTCAGCTTATTCAATTCCCGATAGTCGATGCACATCCGGAACGACCCATCCTTCTTTTTGACGAAAAGGACTGGTGTACCCCAAGGAGAGGTGCTAGGGCGAATGAAACCTTTGTCAAGCAATTCCTGGAGCTGACTCTAGAGTTCGCGCATTTCGGACGGATCGAGTCGATAAGGAGCTCTGGCAACAGGTTTTGCTCCAGGAATGAGGTCGATGCGAAAGTGGATATCACGACTTGGCGGTAAGCCTGGGAGATCTTCAGGAAAAACGTTAGGAAATTCATGAACAACGGGAACGTCTTTCACCTCTTTAACTTCCCTTTTCTTCGCTACTACAATGTGTGCCAAGAAAGCTTGGTATTCCTTGCGGATATACTTGCTAGCCTGGACACATGACATGAGTTGTAGTTTCTTTGACGCGACTTCACCATAAACACATAACTGATCACCATTAGCGAGCGAGAATCGAATCATCTTATTGAAGCAAACAACTTCAGTATGATTTTCATGAAGAAAGTCCATGTCTACTATGACGTCAAAACTTACGAGTTGCATCGGATTCGATTAGGAAGATGTGATTGTTGAGTTCTAGAGTACAATCACGGAGAACAGAGTTGACTGCGACGGTTCTTCCAGTAGCAACTTCAACATCGAACGTCGAGGGGAGATGGGCGCGCTTACGATTAAGAAGCTTTTCTAACTCAAACGATACAAAACAGTTATCGGCTCTAGTATCAAACAAACACGAAGCATAAATACCATTCACAAGGAACATACCATTGACCACGTTGTTGTCAGCCTGAGCCTGGCGCACATTAATGTTGAAAGTTTGAGCACGAGCGGCTTGTTGCTGTTGTTGCTGAGGCTGCTGCTGTTGATGCTCTTGCTTCACAACCCGATTGGGGTACATATTTGCGAAGTGGTTGGGATCACCACACGTAAAGCAGACTCTAGCGATGATCGCGGGTGCTGGAGCTGCGTGTTGGCCTTGAGGGGCAGGGAGCAAAGCTTGATGAGAAGTAGTTGGAGCTGGTGCTGTACGAGGACCTGTACGACAGTTGGCGGTGAAGTGGCCGTACATGTTGTAGTGTGCACAAAATCTGCAGGCGATTCCCACTGGGTGGTGATAGGTGCAAGTTGGGCAGGTAGGGTGAGGACCAGTATAAGCACGCTTTGCCGGCGGTGCTTGGGTTACTGGTGCTGCAACCTGGCGGTGCTGAGTTTTCTGCTGAGCTGGTATAGCTTGGAGTGGGGCAGCGGTGGTTACAACACAGTTCTTGTTGCTGGAGTTGCTGTTGTTCTTTTTTTTGCGATGGGAGGCCTTTGAAGACTGAGGAGCGGCGGCGGTTTCAGCAGTTGGTGCGGTAGTAGCTTGATGGAGGTTCTTGGCGGCTTTATCCCAGAAGCCAGACTTGACTCGCTTGTCGTTTATTTCAGCGACAAGCAGGTAAGTCTCCTCGATTGTTGCTGGCTTTGAAGCTTGTACAAAATCTGCGACACAATCAGGTAGAGCTCGAATGTACTTCTTGATTGCCATATCACAAGTCTTGACTTGATCAGGACAAATTATGCTAAGCTGCTTGAAACGAGCGGTTAAAGCAGCATTGTCACCCTCCTTCTGTTTGATGTGCCATAATTTGTCCTCCAACTTTTGGTGCTCATGGGGAGGGCAGAACTCTTCCATCATTACGTCCTTCAACTCATCCCATGATAGCCCGTAAGCTGCATCATTTCCGCGTTTGTTTCTCTCGGCCGTCCACCAGTCTAAAGCGCGGGACTGGAAGACGCCAGTTGCTTTGAGAGTACGGAGATTGTCAGGACAGGCACTCTGACGCAGGGTGACCTCGATAGAATCAAACCATTGGAACATGGCCGTAGGACCATCTTCACCAGTAAACTCTTTCGGTCCGCAGGCTTTGAACTGCTTAAAGCTAAAAGCAACTTTGGGAGTATCGGTCCTTGAGTCTTCAGAAGATTTGCTCACATTTTCATAAAGTTCACTGACGATTTGTGGAACAACTTTCACCATTTGCTTAGTAATCATAGAGGCGAGGCGTTTATCTGCTTGCTTTCAGCGAGCAGCTTGAGTAGCGCGAGATCCAGATGACGACATTGTCTGCAACAGACATCGCCACAGGACTCAACACAAATTTTGATTATTCCTAGTAGAGTCTAGCGATTACCATAAAGCTCAGGAACACATCTATTCACATAATCACACAGGCACGTAGGCACATAGGCACGTAAACACATTAGCACATAAACACGTAGAGCACGGAAGCAAGTAAACACACTATATTTCGTACGTATTCTCCTATATGTGGCATACGTGTTCCCTTATCATTCAAGAGGCAGTCAGAATACAGAAACCTAACTATATGTTGCACATATTCCCTATCCTTCACATCGCATACAGTGATTAATCATAGCGATTGCGAGTATCGAGCAGCGATGGCGAATAATGACCAGCAATTTGGATATACGTGTAGTGTGTTGTGCGTGTTGATCGAAAGCGAAGAGCGAAAAGCGAACAAATCACTAAAAATCAAAACATATAACCACATAAAATCCACATAAAATTGGCAAATATCAGAGTCAGCAATTGCTGGCTCAGAATCGAAGCACATAGAAATTGATAATAGATTGTCTTCGACTAAATAGACGTCGACCACCCAAAGTGATTCAACTATTCACAAGGACCTTAAGCACACACTTTGTCCTTCTGGACTGTGCTCTCGCTTCGATTCGAGCGAATGGCACGCATCCTTCCAGTTTAGTGTGACTTCAAGTCGTTGGAGTCCGTCGAGACTTTGGTGGGAATTTTGTAAAACCACATTAGAGAGTAGAATGAGTCGTCAAGTTTCGGGTTTCAGCCCTGACTTAGCGACTACGTTCCTGTTTTGTGTGGTATAACCACGAGATAGATAAGAGGATTTGCGTCGAAGTATGGATTTCACTCCTAATTCAACGCAAATTCTCTTGTTTTTATAGTAAAAATAGCAATTCGAACAAGAAATCTGGTCGAGAGTTTGCGGTTTTCACACCTAATCTTAACCAGACTATTCGTTTGTGTGTGTAATCAGCCTTAGGAAAGGCTGATCTTGCGCATAACTGTAGTATGCGATGTTCGCGCAAGTGTGTAGTGTACAGCGAGTTCGAGCGAGAATAGCAAGTAAGCTCGTACAAAAGCCCTACTGGGCATGCACAAGTCGGTCTGTTGGTATGTAGACTATAGACTAGGTCATTCCTAAGACATCGACCCGGACTAGGTCGAGACTTGCCTAATTCCCTATAGTTATGGCTCTGATACCAATCTGCCATACCCAAACCGATGGCGGAATCATCGGGGCGCGGCACTGAGCGAAACAGATGGACAAGAGAAATTCCATAACGACTAAATTACCAAATAGTTAATATTACGTCCCATACCGTAACCCATAAAGTAATCTAATTATTACTGACAGCGATGTTCTCAAAACACATCATGTTCCGACAACTCAGATTTCAAATAAAAATATAAATTGTCTTTGTTTCTAGACTCTTTCCTAGCCTCGAATTCATCACACAGCAAACAAAGCATCCTAGGATCTTAAGCACCTGTCACATACGTTAAAATAAAAGTCAATACACATAGTGTAAAGGTAAGCATACAAGTTTAAAAATAGCATATAGAGTTCGAAATCGTTTACGCATGACCAGCATGTACAACGTATAATGTGAAGCATGTAAGTTATCGACAAAGATCATATCAATACCAATGACTGCGAGTAGCAAGTGCACAACACATATTCACCACTGTGAACACGTGAAGTAATTGTCCTTAACAACCCCTGAGTGAACAGGTGCTGAGTCCAAACTATAGTACTATCGTTGCTAAGGTAGATAGACAGCAATCAATGTGTTAACATAACAAACAGGCATTCATTGAGTCACATATAACATGCATTAGAGGACAGCGTATAAATAGTGTTTGCGTTGTGTGTTCGATGTGTTTTAGAATAAGTAAAGTATGTAACACCCAAAAGTGCATAAAGCAAAAAGGGATCGAGTATACTCACGACAATAAAGTTAATGGATTGAAGGGAGCGCTAGAGCAGAATTAGCCTGAACAGTTAATGATAGCTTAAGCGAAAGTCGGTGCAAAAAACGGTGCTTGAGTACCAAGGATCGGATGGTAATCCGATCAGATGGCAATCCGATCGGATGGCCAGTTGATCGGGTGGCAATCCGTTCGGATGGTCATCCGATCAGATGGCCATTCGATTGGATTGTCACCTCGTTTGGTGAGGATGTGTTTGTACTTTGAAGTTTTCGTTGTAGAATTTCAAAAATAGAGAAGTATCTCTACCTTTCAGGTCGGTCGATCGAACGGCCGTTCGATCGGACAGCAGTCCGATTGGCGAGACTTCTCAGTTTGAGAACAAGTTCACAGCAGGACGGTCATTCGATCGGATGGCTATCCGATCGGGTGGCAATCCGTTTGTACTGAGCATGATGAAAATTGTTTATGTATCCAAGTCCCAAACGTCACACGATCGGACGGTCACGCGATCGGATGGCAATCCGATCGGGTGGTAATCCATTTCAACGTTCAGATCCTTGAATAGTTTGAAAAATAGATTAAGTATGGAACCAAGTGCAACCCGATCGGATGGCTGGTCGATCGGATGGCAATCCGATCAGGTGGCAATCCGATCGGATGGCAATCCGTCCCGACGATTCGTTCGTCTTGTCACTTGATTCGTTTGAAGTTTTATAGTGTTTGAATGAGACTTTTTGACATCTCGCTTGAACAATAGAACCCTTATCTCGGCCCAAGTGACCCGACCGAACAGGAATCACCCTAGTTCGACCGGTTCACGGTTCGAGTCGGTAGTTCATGTTCAAACCTGAAGTCAATATCTCTTGGATAGAATCCGGATACGGAACTAATACATCACCAAGAATGGGTAGAAGATCAGAACGAGCTCCGATTCCATCGGGTTTGAGTGCATTGAGTGTAAAAGAGTTGAAAGAAAGTTGGAAAACCTTCTCTCAATCCTTTTATCCATGAATTTGTGTAGATCTAAGTGAAATCTTTGATAAATGTTATGGAAATCCTTCAGATCTAAGTTGTTCTTGGTGGAATGAAGCCAAGCATTGAAGTTCATAGGAACTCCATGATGACATCACCCTAGAACACCTCAAATCCGGTGATTTCATGGTTAAAAGTTAAGATTCAAAAGATAGAAAGGTGTAGGAGTGCGTGTAGATCAAGAAAGTACAAGATTTAGGTTGAAAACTTACAAGAATTGAGAGAAATCGGGAAAAAGAGTGGCTGGAGCGAGCTGAGTTCGAGTGAGAGTTGCCACATCAACTGATGTGACATATGAGGGGTATTTATAGGGCTTCCTAAAAAGGAAAGTGGGAAGGAGGCTGGTCGATCGGATGGCAGTCCGATCGGGTGGCAACTCGATCGGGTGACAATCCGATCGGATGGCAATCCGATCGGATGGCCACTCGGTTGGTTGGCCACTCGATTCGAGTGTTTGGCGCGATGAGTTTAATCGTTCCGATTCGAGTGTTATGCGATGCGATGCGATTCGATAGAGCGATGAGATAGGATTACTCATTAAATTACTTTTAATCCCAACTACTATATCTAACATACAATCACTATAATTGACTTGTGTTTAGCGCTTTCGATTCGATTGCGATACAATTGGTTTGCGATTGCGATTAACACCTCATCATAAACATAACATGCACAGGTAACACATAAATAGCACACACACGTAAAACAATATCAAGAACACATAATTCGAGTTGCGCATGCAATAGCGATAAGCGATAGATCGATTAAACATGCGATTAATATGCGATTAAACTTCGATTATTAACAAGTACTCCACATAATAAAACTAATGCGATAAAATAAATAGACTATCTATAAGTCAAAGAAGTCAAAACAGGAATTGACCAAGGAGTGACAGATCGCAATTAGCAATCTTGTCTTCCTTTGACTTCAATCTTGACTTTGACTTTGACTTTCGAAACACGGGGTGTTACACTATTCAACAAATAACATGCTGTTAACATAGCCTCACCCCAGAATCCTTCACTTAATCCAAAATAGGATAACATTGAATTAACCATTTCTTTCAAAGTCCTATTCTTCCTCTCTGATACACCATTTTGTTGTGGTGTATAGGGAGCAATGGTTTGATCTATTATACCAGTAGACTGAAAGTAATTAAACTGGATCATAATACTCTCCACCTCTATCAGTACGAAGGTTCTTTATCAAGCAACTTTGATGTCGCTCTACCTCTTGTTTATAAATTTTGAATTTATCAAGAGCTTCATCCTTCGAATGGAACAAATAGACATAATGTAAGTCCCAAAAATCCGAATCAATCAACGATATCAAACAATCACCAAGGATGGGCGGAATCCAAGCTTGATGATATTCAAGAAATCAAGAACATGAAAGATGAAGATTTGAAGATGAAGATTTGATGATTCAAATGCTTAAACTTGCATACAAGGAGCTTGTCTAATACAAGTTTCTAAAATAAGGAACCAACAATTAAATCCTAATTTCCATTTACTATTTATAGTAAGGGGACATTTCCCCCAAAACCCTAGGCCCATATCACCTAAGCCCACTCTAATACCCCACCTTCTAAAACTTGGTCCATTAAAAAACAAACCTACTAATCCATAAACCTATAGGGCCTAACAATCTCCCCCTAGGTTTACTGGATTAGTTGCTGAAACAGTTTGGAGGACCACTAGGCAACGGAGCCGGATCAACAAACAAACGATTCTTGATTACGTTCTTGAACTTCTTCTCCAGCTTAGCTTTCAACAGATATCAGCATACCCACATCACTATGTATTTGTTCGATCGCCTGATCTTTGCTTGATATTTGAGCCTACAAAGATGAGATCGGTGATTCTTTTAGGGCAGCATCTTCTTCCAACACAATCACTTTTCTTTGCATCTTCGCTACACCAACAGCCATATCATTATCACTATCACATTCTTTAATAAATTTCATTTTGTTGGCTGCAAAACGCATGGCTGCTTCATCATGCTCAGAGAAACCGGCACCACTGAAACTTCCTACATTGAACCTGATGCCGCTTGAGCTTTCTGGTTGCGAGTGAGTTGTTTAAGGCAGATCGAAATCGAAATTAGAATCAAAATCGAGATCTTGTGTGCTTGTTTCTTGAGTAGCAGCACTGACTTGTGGATCGGTGGGCATAGTAGGCTTTGGTTCTGAGCTTGGGCCAGTAGAATGAAAATCAGGAGTTGCTTCGGTTCTTCGTTTCTTGTTGGATGCTTCTTCAGCATCATCTGTCACGTCTTCAATTTGAACATGAGTTTCAGAAGTGGGTACGGATGGAGGGTTTCCGGCACTTTTCTTCAAAGATTCGATCAGGGCCTGTAGGTTTTCAGCAGTCATTAAGATTGATTCTCGAATGGGTTACTCAACTTTCTCAGATAAAATCACTTCCACATCATTGTCGTCATCTGATTCCTCTTCAACCATCTCTAACACTTCAGCTTTTATCTCAGCTTTAGCAATAGCATTCATGAGTTGCTCGCCATGTTCTTCGGCAACTATGGCATTCAAAGGCTTTGGTTTGAAAAGCATAGGAACCTGCAAACCTCGTAATTCAAATAAGTGGTCCGAGAAGACAATGAGAGGATCCGAAATGCTTAGGGAATAAGATTTTTCCGAAATGTGACTCGAATGAGAAAATGGTTGAAAATTTGTAGTGTTTCGGATTGGGCCTGAGATCAAACGGCCAAGCCCCAACTCAGAACAATGGTCCGAATTACATTCGAGAGCAATGGGCCGGATCTGATTCGTTTTATCCGAAACAGTGGGGCCCAATCCGAAACAGCGGGCCAGACTATTACTTTAATGTTTTGCTTTTTCAAGAAAGAAAACATCTTTTTCAAAATCAACGATCCAACCAACCGAGCAACCTTTTTGAACATAGAAATAAGAAAAATAATAATAACAACAAAATAAAATAATAATTGAATAATAATGGAGGGGTAATATAGGGAGAAACTGCCAAGGGATCAAATCGTTTTCGAACTGATTAAGGAACATTTTCCAGCACATGCTTACTTGGACTGGTCCACGCGATTGTTAATATATTTGTCCTCTTAAATCTAACGTTCAACCTTCAACTTTCAACCTTGTGATACGCTTATGGTAGAATTATACTGTGACATCCGTGTGTCCCATTCCAAGGCATACCCCCGCGATCAAGGTAAGCACAACGGTTCATCGTAGCAGGTGAGTATACTGAGTCCATCCTTTTGTTTTTACAACGCCAGACTTTCTGGTGAACAGGTCAGTACTTCCGTACAGCAGAGTGACCAGAGAAGTTTGACGAGGGCTAGGCTGATACCTTTAACGGTACGAATTTGGCTTTTATAAGCGCACGAAATTCTCGTTTTGAGATTTTCTTCCGTTTTAAGGTTTTGGCCCTCTTTGCGGCTCTTTTTAAGAATATCCTGACTGTGCCAAGGTCTTCATATAATCTGGATGCAACAGAAGGACAGTCTTGATATCCTGGATGACACATCAGTATAAAGACCCGAAACTTCAGATGTTGGCTATCTATCAACGCAGGATTTAAGACCATGAAATCATACACCGTTAATCTGTTACCCACGCGATGTCCAGTCCATTAGGTTTATACCACTTGGTATCTCTTTGCTTTTTGAGCGTTAGACCTATCAACACATCGAAGTGGATCCTAGCCTTTTCAGCATCGAAACCTTACATGTGTTAATCAAATTTTTATCATAAAAATTTATTTCACTTCCCCGCAACTATTTCTCCCCCTTAAACAATGCGTTTGTACATATATGTTTTTTTTCTTTTCTCCCCCTCAAACAAAGCATATGTACATATATGTCCCTCCCCCCTAAATTTGTGCATCACACTTTATGCACAAATTTACTTATTAATTTACATTAGTATAGAAACCCGGTTTTTTTGCCGCTCAGTCGGTGAAAACGCATCATTTTTAAAAGATCCTCAAGCACATTGAATCTCGAGATGCCGAGAGGTTCTGTAAAAAGATCCGCTGAATTAGTATCAGTGTACATCTGTTTAAGTTTAAACAATCCTCTGTCATAGCAATCTCGAATAAAGTGCACCTTTATATCAATGTGCTTGGTTTTAGAGTAAACGACAGGGTTTTTGATAATCTGGATAACGGCATCATTATCAAAATAAGTAGTAGAGTTTAGATAAGTCAAACCGTAATCCTTGAGTTGGTGTTGCATCCAAAGAACCTGAGAGCAGCAGGCAGCAGATGCTGCAACGCACTTTGCTTCTGCTGCAAAAGTGAGTTGTTGCTTCTTGCATTGCCATGAGATGAGACTGTCCCCCAAGGATTGGCATCCAGTAGATGTACACTTCATATCCCTGTCCATCTTTGAATCTGTCATATCGAATTTGGCAAGAACGTCGTTGATGTGTGCAAAATGCAACATATAAATTACATCAAATGAGGCATAAAAGTAACCCTTTTTAGTACTAATGCTGGAAAAACGAGTTTCTTTCTTCCTTTTTAATTTACAGGACTAAACGAGGTTAAAAAACAAAAGGAACAAATAAGCAGCCAAAACCAACATAAATACAAGAAGAAGGAATAACGTGACATGCTCGACCCCTCGTCAGCATCTCCCAAAGCAAAAACAAGAAACAGAACCTGACCACGGGGTCGTGCCCAGCTGGGCATGGGGTGTGGTAAGGCCATGCAAAACAAGACAAACCTACAGAAGCTTATACGCCCACCATGGGGCCGTGCCCAGCTCTACACGGGGTGTGGTCAACTCTTAGATTTGCAGAATCTTGATAGTACAACAAAGAGTTAACCACGGGGCCGTGCCCAGAAAACACGGGGTCGTGTGGGGTCCTCTACAGACAATTGCATTAAATGAAGGAAGAGAAAAGGATGGCTACGGGTCGTGCCCACTAGAAACGGGGCCATAGTCAGGACTCTGTTCAGGCTATAAATAGGGGTGCTTGGCAAACCACTTCTCTCCCACTTTGCCACCACGCCACCACCACTACAACACCAACACCCACCACCATCATCCATCATCCATCTTTAGAGTGTGTAGTAGTCTCGGGATCCAAGATTGATCGTAAGAGTTTTTGTCAATCAAAGGCCATGTTTGGCCAATCTCTTACATCACTTGGTGAAGAAAAGTCTTTAATGTATTACTTTTGATTTTTAATCTTTTGGCACTTTTAATTGGGTTTGTATTAATGAATTTAATAACTAGTTTCTTATGTTGAAAGTGAATTTTCTTTACCAGTTCTTCATGATGTCATTAATTTGCTCATTCGTGTGTTTACGGTCTATATAATGTCACACACCGAAATATCAGAGCTGGCGTGACTGGACTGGTATCTTCATTGCACAGCGGAAGCAAATAAGCAAAGACTTTCTAGAAATTGAACACCCGCTAAGTACTCGAATCCCCAATGGTTCTCCTATTCCAACCGTGCCATAACTTTGAAAAGTAACCTGAGAAAGAACATGCGAAAAAGTCAACAAAAGGTTGAGCGAGTTCATAGTTTGTTTGTAAAAGATTTGAAATAAATCTTTTTGAATAACCGGTTTTTGAAGTATTGTTGAGAAAATGAATTTAAAATCATTTTCTTTTCAAGTTATATAGAAACTTTGTATGAAGACATGGTATGTAACTTGTAAAACGTATCTGTAACTGTGTACTATGAATCTTTGTATGTATAATGTAGAATGTGAGATGTATTTGTATCAAATGTAGTATGAAAAGCATCAATGAAATCGTGACCATTAATGTTTTGCAAGGACATTAATATGTGTGACGAAATAGGAAGCAATCCAACCCTAGACGATTTTTCTTGTATCGACACCATGTCGTAGGGCAACAAACGCACTCCTAGGAAAATGAATGGCCATGAGTGGGGCTCGCCAAAACCCATTAGATCTAACCCTTTGTTCCTTGGTCCAAAACTGGATTGATGGTGCTTTAGTTATGGCCCTAATTTCTCACATGATCTAAGGTGTTTCATTCCTTGACTTATCATACTATTGTACATATAGTTTCCCCGATAGTTGTAAAGCTTGAAAAGTATTTAAGACGAAAAGGGACATGAACTCACAGGGCATAGAATTCGTGTGTATGCATATTTCCAAAAATACGCTTGTTTGAAAAACCGGTATAAAACATAAGTCATTTGTAAACCATTTGTGCTTGTCGTAATTTACAAACCATTTGTATTAGTCAAAACTTGTTTAGGAGCATGATTTAGAAATGTGTAATGTAAGTTCGTCAAAAGCCTTGTATGCTTTTGCAAAACGTGCATGTCTTTCCACCCGAAAACATTTATCAAAATGTAAAACCGTAAAAAGGTGGGGTTATGAACTCACCTTGATATTCCTGTGCAAAGCTAGCTTAGTGTGTTTCCGTAGTGCCGTTCCAAGAACGTGTATTTAGCTAGCGTGCAACTACGACATTCCTACGAAGGAATACGTATAAGTTTTCTATTAAAACGTAGCTAAACTACGTGTTCGAGCTCTACCGAATCGTTATCTAAACGATTCTAGGATAGTGTTATCGTCTTGGTTTTGAAATAACCAATTTATGGTTATTCGATCCCATTTAAGCGGGATGGATACTAAGTCTCGAGATCGACTTAGTTTTCGAGTGTTCTAGGATACCTAATTATATATATATAAACATACTTGCGAAGTCGTGAATTAGAAGTACGTGGATGGATCAACGTACGTCTCGCCGCAGCTTTTATAAGACATAAATAAATAAATACACACATATATATATATATTTATATTCGAAATCTTGGCGTTTAAAATGAATATAAACGACTATATTCCTTTGATAAGGATACTCGGACTCAAGACGATCGAAATCAATATAAAGAATTTATATTTATCTCATATGTTTTCCTTTTGAATACTAAATGTTTAAAATAAGAATTCCGAATCGTCGTTTGAAATAAATATAAAACGTTATATTTATTATTATTCCTTTTTTTTATAAAAGTATTCGGAATCGTCGATGTTTAAAGTAGCGATATTCGAAATTAGTTGAACTATCGATGTTTTGAAATCTATACGTCGTCAAAATATATATTACACTTTATATTTGTTTTGAAAAGAAAATATACTTTTGACATTCGGTGGGCATTGTTTTGGAATTATAACTGTTTCGTGTAACGGATTTTTAACAGAAAACGGACAGAGTTTCCCCTGTTTTTGGAATAACCCCGACAACTCAAGTTGTCGTTATTTGTCAAAAATCAATCAACAATTCAATATTATAAGCAATCAATGTAAAATTTTCGGCGAGTATTAATTGTAAACTAGTTTCAAATTGAATCGGTTCGAGCTCGGTCGTGTATAACTATAACTCTAAAAATAACGCAATAACTCGCGTTTAAATTTACCGGTCCTGAGTTGACCGTCTGTGACCCGACAGTTGACCGAGTGTTGACTGCGTTGACTTACTTTGACCGTTTGATTGGAGTTGACCAAGTTGACCACGGTTGGCCAAACCGAATCTGACTTGGTTTGACTATGTTGACTAGGACTCGAAACCAATCCGTTGGCTGTTGTGAATACCGTTGACCGAACCCGAGACCCAGTTTGACCAGTCAACCTGACGTGTTGACTGGTTTGACTTTGTTGACCGAGCCGAAATAGAACCCGCACATGAATCTTGAAGTGAACCTTAGATCCAAACTTAAACTGAAACAAGACCCAACTGCTCCGAAATCGAACCGAAACAAGACCCGGAGTTGCTGAAGTTGATCGACATTGACCCTACTTTGACTGTGTTGACCCGAGTTGACTCAGGTTTGACCGAGTTAACCCGGGTCCGAAATCTGACTGCGTCGACTTGAACTCGTAGCCGAAATCTGGACCGACATCAAGTCTGCAAAGAATGAGTTAAACCCAAACTCAATCCAACGAAACCCGATCCGTACCAAAAATAGAATCGAGCGAACCCGGTGTTGAACAAACTGACCTGAACCCCTCGTTGATGGCTGTTGACCGAGACAAACTGTTGACCCGGATCTGAATCAAAATTTGAGTTAAACCGAGACCCGAGTTGAACCGTGTCGTGATACCCGAACCAAAAACAGTAGCAAACCGATACCACCACCACCACCATGTCTCGTCGGCGGCAACCACCATCACCGTCAACATCATCCATCCATCTGTTGGAAAGAATGTCGCCGCCGCGTACGGCGGTTCTGCCGCTGTCATCTACCTCCTCGGTCTCTCTTCTCACTCACTCTTTCTCTCCGTCCCTTCTCTCTGCTTTGCGGGTGTCTCCCATCACTCAACACCACCATCAATGGTGGTGGTCACCGTTTCAACTGCCGGGGGGGTTGTTGTCGGTTGTCGGAGCCACCGAAACAAAAACCGGCACCGGTTGGAACTCCCATCTCTGGTCGCCAGTCTGAAACAAAGGGAGGGAGGAGTGTTTAACTGTGTATGTGTGTGTCTTCAATGGAAATCGAGACAGAAGACATAGGAGGTTTGTTTGGTGTGAGTATTTTAGTGAGGATGATGATGTCTGATGGTTTGTTTGTGTGTGTAGCAGTAGAGATCGAGAGAGAGAGAGTATTAGACTATTAGTGTGTGTGTTTGATGAGATGAGTTTTGTGTGAGTATTATTGAGAGAGAGTGAGGATATGTTTGATATTTCTTGAAGATATGGATGCAGACAAGAAGATAAGGGTGGGAGGGAAGATATTTGTGTGTCGGCTGGTAAAAATGAAAACATTAGTATTTTTAGTTGGTTAAATACTAGGTTTACCTTAAATGGGCTTGGGCTTTGGCCCAATGCCCACAAGCCCAATTCCCGTGTTTTAAACGGACCATCTACACATACGAAACCGTTTTCAAAACCCGAATGTCATGAAGCGTCGTAAAATAAAATTCTAGTATTAATATGAGTAAGATATGGTCGGTAATCGGTGTTTGCGTGTTCGTTGTCGGTTACGTTAAAAATCGCGTTAAGTTGCATCGTTTATTGTTTTTAATCCGTTTTTCGATCCGGTTTCAACTACGTATAATAAAATTCGAAAACGAAACCAAATATATGACAATATATTAATATCGAGACGAAATTCGAGTCTGGTGCGACAGTTTCGTCGTTGATTGCCGGTGCGTTACTGTTTCCGTGTTTTTCGTTCGCGTCTGCGTTTTGTGTTGTTTGAAAGCATAATATTTTCACAAAACAAAATCCATAAGTATATGTTATATGTATGAAAGTCGTAATCGGTGGTGTTTTCAGTATTTTGTTCGGTTTCAGTTCGTTGTCGTTTGATGTTCCACATATTCCACGCGAATCTTCATACGCGTACTGTAAAGTCGACTAAACGTTCCTAGGCACTCCAAAGGCCTAATTAAGTTAATTTATGTTGTAAACACTATTTATTATCGCGTTAATCACCTGTTAATCATGTAATTAAGAGCCATAAATCACCGGTTGTCACATATAAAGTGCGTTAACTACTTGGAAGGGGGTTAGGAGGGTGGTTTCGTAAAGTTCTTGTCTCATTCAGTGTGTAGATCCTGCGAGGACTTGGATCAAGCTTACTAGGACCTCCTTCAATGCCCAACGGTATTGGATGGCGGGGGTGCGAATAGCTTGAACCCCTCATATGTAAACTACTATTAATACTTTAAACCGGCTTCTTGGGATTGTATCCTTGCTGAGTCAAACCACTTAGCCGAGGGTAACGTCACCTTCAAAAGAGGGGCCTACCACTTTTCGCATTAATAACTAACTTAATTGTCTTTTAATATTCCGACCCTTTGGGATTGTATCCCTGCTGACTCAAACCACTAGGGTGAGGGTAACGTCACCTTCAAAAGAGGGGCCTACTACTATAACTAAGATAATCTCTTAAAAAGTCCGAAAGTGCGAAAATCATCAAAGGATACATTAAAGATGAGTTGGATCCAAGTGATTCTATCTTGTCTATTTGTTTTTCATTTTTAGTTTTATTTTCTTGTTTCAAAACTTTTCTCAAAAAATTAGATCGATTAGACGTTGAGAATAAACTGGTATTAAAAGCTCTTGTGTTTTTGGACGACCTCGGTATCTTACCAACACTATACTACGCTCGCGATGGGTGCACTTGCCCAAGTGCGTGTTTAGTGTTAGTACAATATCGTGTTTTATAAATTTAAAACTTGACTAATGCGTAAAATGGGCTCAAAATATTACTAAAATCATATTGCACTTCATGCACACCAAGTTTTTGGCGCCGTTGCTAGGGACACAAGGATTTTAAGAAAACTTAAAATCAACGGCCTAATCATTTTTCAAAACTTTTTAAAACTGCGCGCTCATTTTTTTTTACATTTTAGGAATTTTTTTACATAACAGTAAGCTGAACATGGGGTCGTGCTCACTGAACATGCCTCTGTGCTGCGCATAACCAGTAACAAGATTTAAACGCCCATATACAGAATCTGACCACGGGGCCGTGGTGAGCCTCTGTTTCGGCTTTTTAATTTTGTTTTTTGGTCCCGAAACTCTGTAATCTGCTGAGTGATTCTCATGGATCAATACTCAGGAGGTTACACTTACTACTATGAAGAGGATGATTACGAAGAAGAATATTGTACCATTTGCGGTAATCGTCACTCGGTGCTATATTGTGACCTTTTCAAACCATCCACCTCATACGCGTACTATGAGGACCCAAGGTATGAACCATCCACCTCATATGCATACTATGAGGAACCAAGGTTTGAACTTCCTATATCAAGATTTGATTGGGACACTTATCCCTCTAACCTTCACAAAACACCACCAACTATCCTCCCTGAAGCCGAGAGAATTGTACAATTTCTTAAAGATCTTGAACGCGTAATAAAAGAATCCCGCGAGAGGGAAGAGGCAATTTGTACTAAAGAAGTAATAGTTGAAGAAGTAAAAATGGAAGAAGAACTAAGTGAAAAACCAACGCATGAACCGAACGACGAAAGAGGTAAGTCCGAAAACGATAATTTTAAAAAAGAGTCAATTTTTCAAGAAATTAACCTCTTACCACCTTCTTTCGAAAATCGTTGTTTGGTACCTACTCATGCTAAGTTTTTAAAAGAGTTAAACACTAACACTAAAGTTGACGAAATGGTTAGCATTAAATTGACAAACGATCAAACTACGCTAATAAAAGATGATCAATTTGAAATTAACATTATACCGGTTCCATGTTTTTTTCAAAACACCTTTATTAGTAATAATACAATTGATAAAGATATTTGTGTTAATATAATGCCAAACTGTATTTTCAAAAAATTAAGTATTAGTGATTTTTCTTCACTTCAAATTACCACTTTTCTTTCTAATCGGAAAATAATAAAATCAACGGGAATAGTTGAGGATGTGTTAGTGCAAACAAATCAAACGATAGTTCCAACCGACTTCGTCATTTTTGATGATGCTCCACTTGTGTTGGGACAACCTTTTGTAAAAACCCATTAAGCATGGATCAATCGGAAGCAAAACAACCTACCAATTTAGTTAGGGGCCGACAAAAGGTTTGACGATCTTGACCAATCAATGAAATATCCAATCGACAACGACGACCCCTTAATTGAATATGAAGCTGAACCACCCGATACGGAAGACAAAATCGACCAACTTGTCGAAGAAGAGGTCGCCATTGAACAAACCATTTTAGTTCTTGACCAAAATAATGAGCAACCAAATAAGGAGTCTCCTAAATACCCACCACTTGAGATCAAAGAACTCACAAAAGGTTTGGAATATGCTTTTCTAGACAAGGATAGTAAGTTACCTGTAATTATTTTTTCAAAATTAACTAGTTTAGAAAAAGAAACTCACGCTTTTGAAAAAACACAAAAACACGATCGCATGGAAGCTTGAAATATAAAAGGAATAAATCCTTCCATGTGCACGAACAAAATTTTAATGAATGATGACTATAAATCGGTAATACAACCAGAACGTACAGTAAATCCAAATGTTCAAGAAGTGGTTAAAAATGAAGTCATCAAACTACTTGAATCCGGACGCATCTACCCAATTTCCATTAGCCCTTGGGTGAGTCCCGTTCAAGTAGTTCCCCAAAAAGGAGGTATGACAGTGGTTACTAATGAAAAAAATGAATTAAAACCAGCAAGGACCGTCACCGGATGGAGAGTTTGCATAGATTATCGTAGATTAAATGAGGTAACGAGGAAATACCACTTCCCTTTACCTTTGATTGATCAAATGTTAGAAAGATTATCCGGTCATAAATTTTATTGTTTTTTGATGGTTTTTCAGGTTACTTTCAAATACCGATAGCTCTCGAAGACCAAGAAAAATAACATTTACACGCCCCTACGGAACTTTTGCTTATTGACGCATGCCTTTTGGTCTATGTAATGCCCCCGCGACTTTCCAACGTTGCATGGTGGCCATATTCCATGATATGATAGAAAAAACCATGGAAGTTTTCATGGATGACTTTTCTATCTTTGGAGATTCATACGACCAATGCCTCGATAACCTTGAACGAATGCTATCCCGATGTAGGGAAACTAACCTCGCCCTTAATTGGGAAAAATGTCATTTCATGGTAACGAAGGGAATAGTACTCGGTCACAAAATCTCAAGCGAAGGAATGGAGCTTGATCGGGCTAAAATAGACACCATCTCCCGATTACCACCTCCATCCTCCGTTAGAGACATCAGAAGTTTCCAAGGGCATGCCGGATTTTATAGACGATTTATCAAAGACTTTTCAAAAATTTCAAAACCTTTAACAAAATTACTTGAAAAAGATGCACCATTCATCTTTGACAAGGATTGCAACCAAGCAAATTTAACATTAAAAGAAATGTTAGTCAATGCACGAATCATGATAGCGCCTGATTGGAAATTACCTTTTGAAATCATGTGCGATGCAAGTGACTTTTCGGTTGGAGCTTTCTTGGGACAACGAAAAGATAAGCATTTTCACCCACTATACTATGCTAGTAAAACACTCAATGATGCACAAGAAAATTACACAACAACTGAAAAAGAGTTACTAGCTGTAGTATTTGCTTTTGATAAATTTCGTTCTTATCTTGTTCTTACTAAAACGATAGTTTATACAGACCATGCAGCCATTCGTTATCTCTTTAAAAAAACAGGATGCCAAGCCGCGCTTAATCAGATGGATTCTACTCCTCCAAGAATTTGACATAGAAATCTAAGACAAAAGAGGAGCTGAAAACACCGCTGCCGACCATCTATCCCGCTTAGAAGATCCAGCTTTGGAGGCAACTAGGGACAAACTCATCAATGAAAAATTCCCAATGGAATCCTTAGAAATAATGGTGGAATACCGAGAAGAACCATGGTACGCTGACTACGCCAACTACTTAGCTAGTGGGATAGTCGCGAAAGGATGGTCACATCATCAAAGAAAAAAATTCTTTGCCGATGTAAAGCATTATTTTTTGGAAGATCCTTATCTTTTCAAAATATGTGCCGACTAACTTATCCGACGATGCGTACATGGTAGCGAAGCAAGGCAAATTCTCCGCCATTGTCATGAAGGTCCGTACGGAGGACATCACGGAGCCACTAGTACCGCACGAAAGGTATTTGATTCGGGATTCTATTGGCCGACCATTTATAAAGACTCACAAAGTCTTATCAAGACATGTGATGCATGCCAACGATCAGGTAATATTTCTTCCAAAAACGACATGCCACAAAATGGCATTCTTGTTTATGAAATTTTTTATTTGTGGGGACTAGACTTTATGGGACCTTTCCCACCATCAAAAGGAAAAAAATATATACTTGTGGCCGTGGATTACTTGTCAAATTGGGCCGAAGCTGAAGCTCTTCCAACAAATGATGGAATAGTTGTGGTAAGATTCTTGAAACGACGATTTTTTCGTTTCGGTACTCCAAAAGCATTAATAAGTGATAAAGGTACCCATTTTTTGTAATCATCAACTCGAAAATTTTTAACAAGATATAGGGTCTATGATCGGATCTCAACCGCATATCACCCTCAAACAAATGGACAAGCCGAAGTGACTAATCGAGGTTTAAAAAGAATACTTGAAAAAACCGTAGGATTAAATAAAAAAGAATGAGCCGATAAATTAGACGACGCTTTATGGGCATTTCGAACCGCATATAAAACAACAATAGGAACCACCCCATATAAGCTTGTCTATGGAAGAAGTTGTAATTTGCCAGTAGAAATAGCACATAGGGCTTACTGGGCATTAAAAAACGTAAACCTAGACCATGAAACCGCTGGAAAAAAATCGATTTTATCAATTAAACGAATTAGACGAATTAAGAAATCAAGCATACTCTAACTCCAAAATTTATAAAAAACGTATGAAAAGCTTAAATGACAAACATATTAAGCCTAATGAATTTCGAGAAGGAGATCAAGTGCTATTGTTTAATTCAAGACTTCGATTATTTCCCGGAAAAATTAAAGTCTAGGTGGTCGGGACCTTTTTCCATCACCCATATTTTTCCACACGGTGCAATCGAGATTAAATCTCAAAATGGCATTCCATTCAAAGTCAACGGACAAAGGCTTAAGCTCTACCAAGGATTCATTGAGGATGATGAGGAGGAGATTTCACTTCAAGCGGTCGAGGTATGATTAAACGAAGATTTGTATATATATGTAAATTATAATCATGTCTTGTAGATAATGGTTATCGGGAAAGCTTCAAAAATAGGTAAGGTAACTAAACCAGTTTCGGGAAAACAGGTCACTCACACGTGCACTATAAAAAAATTGTTAGCCGCCCACGGGGTATAATGGCATGTTCGACCTGCAGACGGGAATAAAACCCTTTTGTCTTCTCATTTCTTTGTTTACCACGACCCGTTTCCCTGAAAATCCTCTGGTTCCTCCGCGATTTTCTGCAATTTTCTACGTTTTCCTTCTGTTCAACATCAACAAGGTAAGATTCTAACATCTTCTGTAGTTAGTTTAACGATTTGCATGTAGTTTAACACCAAAAATTTGGGAAAAATATAGGGTTCTTGACGTTGAACCGAACCAAACCCCAAAATTTTTGTTTAGATCTAGTAGTATTAGTTTAGATGCATGTTATAGGAAGTAAATCAACCATTATTGTTCGTAGATTTGCCCGATTTCGAGCATAAACCATAAACCCTTGTTCTTGAACCGAAAAAGTTAAAATTGATGGGGTAAACAGTTTGTTTTTGGAAAAACAAGGGTTTCATTTTCGGGGAAAACCGCCCCGACTCAACAAACAAAAATTTCAAGTTTTCGAAACCGGGTCGAAAAATGAAAGGTTGCAGTAACAGAAGCCTGACCACGGGGCGTGGTCAGCGAGCACGGGGGCGTGGCCAGGGACTTTGCTAAACACGGTGCATGGCCAGTGACCACGGGGCCGTGTCCAGTTCCCTGTTCTCAGTTTTTTCCAAAATTTTATCATAACGCACTGATTGTTTTGTGGTTCTCTTTTGCAGAAATGGCCAGCAAGTTTCTCAAGTTCAAACAAGCAGAATGGGAGTACCAAGCTCGATATGACATACTCCAAACTAGGTCGGAAGAGGCACCGAATCAAGCATGTTATGAAACTCTGGAAGCCGTGGGGCAACAGGACCGGTACAACACACTAGTCACGGGACCACTACGGGTGGCTCTTGGCACAAAGCTCCATTCAGTTTATGAATATAACATGGAGTTTTTTAGCACTTTCAAGTTCAAAGCCAGGGCAGAACCGTTTTACGAAGAAGGGGTTCAATTCAGATGTGTTGAGGAGTTACTTTCCATCTCAATAGCCCAATTTGGGGTGACTGTGGGTTTATTCACCGAAGAAGAGTCCGTTGAAGAGGAGTTCACGTCGTGAAATCCCGAACAACATGAGCCAAACGGCATGGGCTAAAATTGGAGATGGGCCTTACGATCCAAGTGTCACAAAGAACTCCCAGTTGCGGGACCCCTCTACCGCTACATTCACCGGGTCTTTAGCAACTCCCTATGTCAACGGCGTGATAGTTCGGGTGTGGTAAACCTCCGTGATCTTACTATCCTTTATTGCATCCACAACCGCGTACCTCTCGATGTCACCCACCTACTCCTCAGGAACATGCACCTAAACCAGCTGGCCTCCTCCCCGACACCAATCTTTTTCGGGGGATGGATCTACAGCCTCTTCAAGACCTATGTCCAGCGCATGTCAAAATCATTCCATAGGGGTCCAAGGTCCGGGAGGGTAGATCTAGCCCAATGCCGCTCAATGGGAATCATCCAAGAAATGGGTGACGGATCGGTCCGCTTACAAAATGCCCGAGGAAATGTGTTGAACCCAGAAGAAGTCCTAGCCCTACATGACGACCCAAACCGTCCACCTCCTCAATAACAAAGCTACCATGCAGTTTCCTCCTCTCAAGGAGGCGAGTTTCCTAATTTTCAAAGTTTAACTGATCTTTTGCAGGAAAACCTACTATGTACTGGAAACACGTACAACATGGCTAGCAACGCCTACACCCGGATCGGAGAGTGGAGCGTACCGTCTCCACTATGCAGGATGACATCACGCACATCCTGGATCATATGGCGTATCGTGATAAGGAGGGCGATGATGATGAGGATATGGACTGAGCGGAGGCGACGGAGGTGGTGTGGTGTGGTGTCGGATGCGGTTTTTCAGGTTAACCCTTTCCACTCTATGAACAATTTTTAGCCTGCGTGCCATTGTTAAACAATTTACTTTTCTAGACACTTTTTATTTTCTGCATTTTCTTTTTATGTTTGTGGTGATGGATGTTAAACGTTGGTAAATTAGGATCTTGGTATTATGTTATGTTTGGAATGGTGTATAGCAAAACAGGTACATAGGAGGCATGGGTGCACTAAGAATTAGTGCTACATAAGCCCGGAAACCAGAACCAACAGCCAAAAACCTGAAAAACATCAATTTCAGACTGCCACCATGGGGCCGTGGTCACTGACCACGCCCCCGTGTCCACACCTCTGACCTGTTGTTTGTCTTCAACCAACCCACCACGGGTCGTGGCCACCAGGCACGCCCCGTTGCCAGCTATCTGTAAGTTCCGTTACTAGCACTCTGACCACCAGGCCGTGCTCAACCAGCACAAGCCCGTGGCCAGTAACACAAAACCTTGTTTTTAACACGCTTTTACACATTTCAATCAACCAAAAAAAAATATTTTGGGACACATTGAGGACAATGTGTTATTTAAGTGGGGGGGGGGATACTAAAACCTTGAATCTTGCAAGTCGTAATAACAAGACCTTACACAAAACTCTATTGGAACCACTAATCACCCCAAATTTTGTTTTCAAAATTTTTCATTTTTCTTTACTTATCTTGGTTTAATTCAGGAATAACAAGTTCTTAAAAAGTTATGTTTTTACAAATTTACAACCGATAGTGTCATGATAAAAAGAACCGAATAAGAAAAATATGAAAAGGCCTAACAAGTCCATTTAAAATTTGATTATATATACTTGATCACATTATAAACCCATTCCCACAATAAGTGAGTTTTAAGCCTTTATTGAGCATACATTCATACATATTTAAACTAAATGCTCATTTTCGTTTCTTGTGTGAATAGCCGCTTGGTTGTTACGACTCTAGAACTTGCCAAGATGATGCATTCCCGGTCCTTACCAACTTGAACCCAAGTAAGTAAATGATGGAGGCATTAGGACTAACCCATTTTTCTTTCAAAACCATTATTTTCATTTTCTTTTACACCACTACCCAAAATTCCCCTAGTTAACCCCTTTGAGCCTAAACCTTTTCATTTCAAAACCCGAAAAATAAACACCCATTACCCACCAAAACCTTTTTCTTTTCAAACCCATTTGTTTTAGTAAAAAGTTCGATTATCTCATGACATGAATATATATATATATATATATATATATATATATATATATATATATCGAGAGTGTTGTAATAACCAAACAAGTTCCTCAAAGAAATATTGTTTGAATATGTTTAGTTTGAATAAATGTCACTAAAACAAAAGGTTTTACAACAACGGACGCTTTCTACGCTTTTTGCCATTTAACCAAAAACCACCTACCCTTAGCCCAAGCCTAACCCTTCCCCAAGTCCTCTTGATATTTACAATGGAGTATAGTTAAAAGGGAGGAGGTTTGACGGCTTGGCAAGCATATGGTAGAAGTAAGTCCCATGCCGATATCGAGTGCTTCACAAAAATACACAATCGGCCGAGTGTTGAGTGATCTCCCATGAGGTATGTGAACTTGTACATAAATGGAATTTTAAGGAGGCATGTTATGCCCTAATAAATAATTTTTCTTAACAAGTGTTCTAAATAAATCATGACGAATAGGATTGTAAATAAAATTAGAATAAAACTTAATAAAGATCTTGGATTACTAACACTCAAGATAAGCCACAAACTTCTTCTCTACCTCTTCCATTTGGGTGTGTAAGCCACATATTAAAGAGTTTTGCTTGAGGACAAGCAAATATTCAAGTGTGGGGGTATTTGATTTGTGCAACATGCAACATATAAATTACATCAAATGAGCCATAAAACTAACCCTTTTTAGTACTAATATTGGAAAAAGCGTGTTTCTTTCTTCCTTTTTAATTTACAGGACTAAACTGTAACAACCCGACTTTCTGAGGAAAGTCAAAGTACAAGTCAAAGTCAAAGTCAATGTCAGGTCTTGCTTAGATCTGACATTTCTTACTTAATTATTGCTTGTACTCGCAGACTCGATAATCGATATGTGTAATTAACGTTATTTTAAGCTACAATTTATAAATACGTGAAGTAACAATGCGATAAACGCAACTAAACTCTATTCTACTAAACGCGATCACATCGCTACCGCATCGCAATTCGAATCGCGGTTGTGGTTATTGTTCTATGTGTGTGTAATTATGTGCTTTACTTGTGTGTGCTTAATATATGTTTTGGGATGTTATTCGCAAACGCAATCATAACTCTATCGCATCGCAATCTTATCGCAACTCGAAACTCGAAATGCAAGTTTACTTTTATGAATGTTAGGTTGATTATGTTATTTGTGTAACTAATGTGTAATACTATCGCATCACTGACTCGCAACTCACTAAAACACAACGCACGAAACGAATGTTGGAAAACTAACCCGCGCGAGCCAACCGATCGAACGACCATTCTATCAAATGGGCGTCCGACCTGATGACCATCCGATCGGATGGTCATTCGATCAAACAGCCGTCCGACCCACTTAAACTTCCACCGCCTTTCGCCCTCACACCTATAAATACCCCTCAGTCACATCAACTGTTCATTGATGTGACAGCTCCCTCCGACCCACGCACTCTCAAGCTCTTTTCTCTCGATTTCTCGCGATTCTTGTAAGTTTTCACTCTAAATCTTATACTTACATCTTCATTACACACTTTCTCATCATCTTCACCATCATATCACTACTTTTCACCATGAAATCGCTTGACTTCGGCTGTTCTAAGGTAACAGATTTCTATATGATTTTACACTGATTTCAACTAAATCTAAACATTTAACAACTATTTTCAAACTTTTCTTCAACATTCTTCACTTTTACCCTAAAACCGATGGAATCGAGACCCGTTCGGGTGTTCCACTCTTTCACTAGTAGAGAATCGGGCTGAGAACGCATTACTATCGAAGAGACGACCGATTCACGGGTTGAACATAAAACTTCACCTTAAATAGTTGAGTCTGATCGAACGGGGTGATTCCCATCCAATCGACTGAGTTGGACTTGGTACGGTTTCCGTTGTTTGACACGTTGTCATGCAGTCTCGGTTAAACCGCAAAGCTTTTCAACTTAACTGATTTTACAAAGTTTTCAACCCAAAACAATTGCTCGATCGAATAGCCATCCGATCGGATCACCATCCGATCGAACGGCTATTCGACCAGGTGATTGGTGAACTTCAACACTTAAACAATTTTCAAAACTTCAAAGAATATCAGCTTCCAAGCGAATATCCATCCGATCGAACGGCCATCCGTCCGGATGACCATCCGACCGGATGACTTGACATATAGAATACTTCACACTTTTTAAAATGCTAAAAAAAAAACTTCAAAGTTTTAAACTTTTCACAAACACACTCACTCCATCGAACGACCCTCCGACCGAATGGTCATCCATCTGGATGACCATCCGTCTGGACGGTCATCCAATCGAATCACTATCCGATCCTTCATCACACTCGACGCATTGTTACTCACTGTTTAACGATTACACTATCATTCTCTGATCAAGCTAACCTTCAAGCGCTCCCTTCAATCCAAGGAAGTGTTTATTTACTAAACACGCTCTATGAGTATACTCGAACCCTTTTTGCTTTACGCACTTTTGGGTGTTACATACATTACTTATATAAAATCACACCAAACACACAACGCAAACACTTTTAACGCTAGCCGCTCTCGCATGTTATATGTGACTCGATGAATGCTTATATGTTATGTATACACAGTGTTTGTTTGCCTGACACCTTAGCAATGATTGGAATTAGCACCTGTCGTGGACAGGGGTTTTTAAGGGTATTACTTCACATGGTCACAGTAGTGATAATGTGTTGCGCATTCTACAACTCATAGTCATGTCGGTTGCATACTTCATTATCGATAGCTTACTTGCTTCACATTTCTACGTGTTACATGCTGGTTATGCGTAAAACAATTTTGCTATACTATATGCTATTAAACTTGTATGCTCACCTTTACACTATGTGTATTGACTTTATTTTAACGTATGTGACGGTGTTTAGGATGCTATGTTGTGCTTGTTTAATGAACGAAGTAGGTGGTCTAGAAACGTCATTCAATAAAAATCTGAGTTGTCGGAACAATTATTTGTCTTTGATAACAATGTCTGTAATAACTATTTATGCTTTATAAGTTTATGGTATGGGACATGAACGTTAATTATATTGTCACTAATAGTGTTATGGATTCTCTTGGACAATCTGTTTCGCTCAGTGGCGCGCCCCGATGATTCCGCCATCGGTTGGGGTGTGACATAAACGAGCTTAAAAGAACAAAAGGAACAAATAAGCAGCCAAAACCAACATAAATACAAGAAGAAGGAATAAAGTGACATGCCCGACCCCTCGGAAACATCTCCCAAAGTAAGAACCTGACCACGGGGTCGTACCCAGCTGGGCATGGGGCGTGGTCAAGCCCTGCACAACAAGACAAACTTGTAGAAGCTTCTACGCCCACCACGGGGCCGTGCCCAGCTCTACACGGGGAGTGGTCAACTCTTAGATTTGCATAATCTTGATAGTACACCAAAGAGTTGATCACGGGGCCATGCCCAGAAGACACAGGGTCGTGTGGGGCCATCTGCTGATAATTGCATTAAATGAAGGAAGAGAAAAGGATGGCCACGAGCCGTGCCCACTTGACACAAGGCCGTGGTCAGGACTCTGTTTAGGCTATAAATAGGGGTTATTGGTTCACTTCAAAGGCATCCATTGGCAAACCACTTCTCTCCCACTTTGCCACCACTCCACCACCACTACAACACCAACACCCACCACCATCATCCATCGTCCATCTTTAGATTGTGTAGTAGTCTCGGGATCCAAGATTGATCGTAAGAGTTTTTGTCAATCAAAGGCCATGTTTGGCTAATCTCTTACATCACTTGGTGAAGACAAGTCTTTAATGTATTACTTTTGATTTTTAATCTTTCAGCACTTTTTAATTGGGTTTGTATTAATGACTTTAACAACTAGTTTCTTATGTTGAAAGTGGATTTTCTTTACCATTTCTTCATGATGTCATTGATTTGCTCATTCATGTGTTTACGGTCTATATAAAGTGCGTTAACTACCTGGAAGGGGGTTAGGAGGGTAGTTTGGTAAAGTTCTTGTCTCGTTCAGTGTATAGATCCTGCGAGGACTTGGTTCAAGCTTACTAGGACCTCCTTCAATGCCCAACGATATTGGATGGCGGGGGTGTGAATAGCTTGAACCCCTCATATGTAAACTACTATTAATACTTTAAACCGGCTTCTTGGGATTGTATCCTTGCTGACTCAAACCACTTAGCCGAGGGTAACGTCACCTTTAAAAGAGGGGCCTACCACTTTTCGCATTAATAACTAACTTAATTTTCTTTCAATATTCCGACCCTTTGGGATTGTATCCCTGCTGACTCAAACCACTAGGTTGAGGGTAACGTCACCTTCAAAAGAGGGGCCTACTACTATAACTAAGATAATCTCTTAAAAAGTTAGAAAGTGCGAAAATCATCAAAGGATACATTAAAGATGAGTTGGATCTAAGTGATTATATCTTGTCTATTTGTTTTTCATTTTATTTATCTTTTCATTTTTAGTTTTATTTTCTTGTTTCAAAAATTTAGATCGATTAGACGTTGAGGATAAACCGGTATTAAAAGCTCTTGTGTCCTTGGACGATCTCGGTATCTTACCAACACTTTACTATGCTCGCGATGGGTGCACTTGCCCAAGTGTGTGTTTAGTGTTAGTACAATATCATTTTTTACAAATTTAAAACTTGACTAATGCGTAAAATGGGCTCAAAATTTTAATAAAATCATATTGCACTTCACGCACACCAGTCGTGAACATATTTGCTTTGACAAATCAAGATTCCTTGACTGTTTTGATGAACTTTCAAGCCTAGAAACATTGTCACTTCTCCCAACGAGCTCATTTCGAACTTCTTTCACATTATCCAAAAATACGAATGGCCTCCAGACATGCCACCGGTGCGTATACCTCATCATGATCCAGACCTTCAACTTGTTCGAAACCTTAAACTACCAATCGTGCCTTGTTCCTCATGATCACGCCGGGATCATCCAGTTTGTTTCTAAATACCCAGCGCGTTCCAAGAGCACGTTTTCTTTTGTTGAAGAGAACCTCCATCCCTTTTTCGTACATCAGAGATACGCTCAAAAGGTTGTTCTTTAGTTCAGGGATATAATTGACGTCTGAGAAGATGAGAACTCCATTTTTGACAGTGCCCTTCATGATTATTTTTCCAGATTCCCTTCCCGCGAAGTTGACAAATCCACCGTCGAATATTATTATTTTGTTTTATTCAACTGGGATATGTCTTCTGTCATGTGTCTTGAACAACTACCATCGACAAACCAAAATCTAACAATCGTCCTCTAAGTTGTTCCTGCACATTTAGTGGGATTAATTAGAAACTGGAACCCAGACCATTGTTGACCTGAGTTGACCATCGCTATCAGTGTATGAAACCTCACGAAAAATCATATGATTTTTGGTAGAATTTGAGGTTTGAGCTGAAGATGTGGATGTAGACGGTTGTGAACAGTGAGACTGGGATACAGCAAGAACCAAGGGGTTCCAAATCTTAGAGTCAGTGTTGTTGTTTGAAATATTTTTCTTTACAGATGAGACTTTTGACTCCATTTGCTGACTTTGGAACCCATTTGTGTTTGAAAACTTTTGATTGTTCTTTTTCGCTAGATTCCAGTCTCCATCAAAAGGCTTGACTTTAGGAGGTCGATTTTTGTCTGATCGAAAATGCATAGCCTTCTGATGATGTGTGTTACCAGAGTAGTAGGGACGGTTAACATAGTTTCTAGCAATGTGCCCCGAAATTCCACAATTAAAACAGGTTTGTCTCTCTGAGAAAAAGACATTCAGTTCTGCTTGTGTTATTCTAGGAAACTGATTTGGTTTCTTCTTTTCCTTTGATGCTGATGGCTTGTGTGTATGTTTGATCTTGGAAGTACCCTGCTTACAGTTATCAGCACAAGAGCAGGTGTTGACAACTTTACCCTTTAGTTTAGGTTCAGTTTGCTTGAGAGATGGGTTTTCCTTTTGAGTCTTGTTTTGGCGTGGTTTTCTGTTTTTACGTAACCGTCTTTTCTTTAGAGGAGTAGATTCAGTATAATTTGCTTCATTTGAAACACTTTCTTCAGAATCTGATCCTTTGGGATCAAGAGTTGAATCATCTGTTGAATTGATTTCCACTGATCCCTTTTCTTTAGAAAACATGTTCTCGGGAGTTTCTGTAGAATTGGTTTCCATAAATATCTCTTCTTCAGTTTCATCAGTTGAATCAACTGTTGAATTGATTTCCATGGATCCATTTTCTTCAGGCTCCGAGTTCTCATGAGTTTCTGCAGAATTGGTTTCCACATATATCTCTTCTTCAGATTAATCAATATCTGATTCTCTGACATCAGCTGATTCTGGTTCTCACACGAAGAGCAGTCTATGTTTGAAACTGTTTAGCTCTCTTCAGATGTTGCACTGCTTGATTCTGAGTGTTTGTCACATTCACAATTCTCAGAAGCGCTACGCTCATTATTTGACGTACCAGAATCTGCAACTTGAATGCCAGGTTCGTCAGATGATCCAATTTCATCAACTTCTTTATTAACACAATTAAACATATCAACTTTCTCATCTTTATCATGTTCATGAGTTTCTGATGTATCAATTGATGTTTCAGGCACATCAGAATAGTTGCCCGAATCACCAGAACTGATTTCTGAGTTTATCAGTCAATACATCAGATTTCCCTGTTAAAACATTTTCTTCACGATCATAATCTAAAACCACAGCACCAGATTCATCAGTTTTAGTAGGAACACCACGACTCTCAGCATACGAAGACATAACATAGTTCCAAATGTCAAGATCACGTTTGGCAGCATCCGAATCATCAGCAACATCAGCAAAGTATGAATGTGATTTATCATCCACTGTAGACTGCTCTTCAACTATCTCTGATTCTGCACATGAACTAAAACATTTAACATTGTCTATAGAATCAGAATTTGACAAATTAATTTGGGGCTCATTTTCGGATGTTTTCACTGGTTTTGATTCATTTTCCTTTTCAGATTCTCCAGCTGATTCATTTGAGCAATTTTTATCCTCATTTTTAACAAAAATCTTGGTTTTTGAAAATCAGCTGGTCTGGCATTCTTTGGTTTGAAGGTCTCCTATGGAACATAATCACTCGGTTTACCATAAATCATTTTATCATAATTTTCTAGTTCTTGCTCAGTAGTGGGCAGTCAAGAGTAATTATGATTATATGGCAGTGGCAACTGTCTGTAGCCCAAACCCTTACCCTTGTTGCCTTTGAATGCCAGCTGCAAATTGCATAGATTACGAACAGTGTCACAGGAAGTATCAAACTTTTTTATGTTCAACTCATTTTGTTTGTACTTCCCAGTAAGAAGTTCCAGCTCACCTCTCACAGACTCTCATTCTAAGGTCTTAACTATGAGTTTGTGTTTATAGTCATGAACCCAACATTGCTGTTGATTCACGTCTCTATGAAGCTGAGCTATTTTCTTCTTAAGTGCGTCAATCTTTTCATAGAGAATTTTATAGTTCTCTCAAAGACTGATGCAGTTTCACATGACACTATAATAATCCGTGATCAATGCAGAATTTTGTGATCTCAGAAGAGCAACTTTCTTTCTACAGTGCTCAGTACATAAAATAGAATTTAACGTTTCAGAAAATGATTTCGGTTCTTCAGTCTGGGCCTGGGGTGCTAGTTTGGCCACTTCATCAGGATGAGATCCTGTTGATTGTGGGGCCTTCACATCAGATGATGCAGCAGCCACATGTGAAGGCGAGGGAATCTGAGAGTTGTTGGGATCAATAACAAGTGGTGAAGTAGCAAAAGCCTTCTGACAGTTGGACATAGACGACGATGTGTTTGCGAGATTCGGAATCCTCAGCCTGTCTTCCTAAACATATTCATTGACTGAGGAAATCACATCTCTTGTTTCCATTGTACAATGGTTAAATTTCCCCATGATAACTGCAACACGATAGTCCCACATCTTGTTACGTGGCAAACCGTACAGAAAAGCCCTGTTAATCCTACCACGTGTCACCTTTAACCCGCTCTTCTCGATTTCAGAAAGCAGCTGCATAAACCTTCTGATCACGTCTTCTATGGTTTCACCCTTAATGTAACCAAAATTATCGAGTTGTTTCCAGACCAACTCACGTTGAGAAGCATTGCTTGGAGAATTCATCGTTGAACCAAGCAATAACCCGTGAACACACTAATTCAAGCACTCCGCAAATGTATGAACCCGCTTCCCGTACTGCAACTCAAAAACTTGTCAAAACTTTTACCCCCAAAACAAACAAACAAACCCCTCCTTTTTTTAAATTGATTTTTAATTAACCCCTTTTTTATATAACTTTTAATAATGTAATATATTTTTTTAATTTTTAATATTATATATATAAAACCTTTTAATTTAATATAATTTTTTTAAATAAACTAATATTATAATTATATATTTTTTAATAAAAAACTTTAATTAATATATATTAATGATTTGGTAATGATTACCTAATAATTATTATTATATTATAATATTATAATTCTTATTAAAATCGATAAAACCTAAAAAGACTGTCTGTGTACGTCTTCTTCTTCGCTATATCAAAACCCTAAAAATATAAACTCAACCGCCAATCAAGAGAACAATCAAAACTGTTCCGATCCAACAATCACCGCTGAATGTACGTTGGATGAAGGTGAACGGAGGATGGAGAACGGCAGTGGGAGATGGCAGCCGGCGACGATGAATCTGTTGTGATGATGACCCGAGAATAGTCGTCGTCGGAGTTGGAGGTTTCGACGTGATGTATGGTGAAGAACGACGGTGACCGACTGAAGGTGAATGGAGGTGATGATCGGAGATTATGGACAGAGTTGCAGGTTTCGACGTGATGTATGGTGAAGAACGACGGTGTCGTGGGTCGCCGGAGAAGATAACCGGAGACCAGAGGTGAGGAGGGTGGTTGGAGGAGTAATGGAGAAACAGTGGTGATCAAGATGACGATGATGATTATGTTACCGGAGGTTAGTGATTGAAGATACATATCCGAATACCGGACCTTCTCATGAGGGACGGACCAAAGCATCACCGGACGAATGTTCTAAAGACCTCCATACCCCAGATCGCTGAAGACGGACAACCAAGTAAGTGCGTCTGGATGGATGACGTCATCTCAGTTGACTAGTATAAATACCCATCCAAGTACAAGGCCAAGTACGATTTCTGAACCTTCGTCCTACTTTCTCTCTCTATCAAATACTTATCCTCACGCCGGAGGGTGGCCGCAGAGGGGCCCTCCCATCTCTGCGGCGAGCCTAACGGTTTTCTCTTTTGCAGGTGCATGCCCTCAATCTCTCTTCAAGATCTTTATTCAGATCACAGGCTCCGGCCACTCTGAATTTTGGAACTTCAATTGGCGCCATCCGATTTCATAGCTCACAGTCCTTCACTTTGTGAATTTCTTGAGCAACGAAACAACTGATCTATGGCGGCCTCGGGTTCTTTGAATTCGGGATCCACTGCTACTAGTGTGCAAACTACAGCTCCAACAAGTGTTGCTTCCATGGTTCCAGCTCCTTTGAGCTCGGGGCCAGGAACAACTCTACCGTTCATATTAATGCCAACTTCACAGGCATCGGAGTTCGATGCGGAATTTCTCTCCAAAAATGCCTGTCTCTTACGACGACTGAAAGCTCAACAGGCTAGAGATGAACAGATCCTCGGTTTACGAACTAGGCTTTTCCACGAGGAGACTCCGGTAAGGACTACGGGTCCTATAGTTTTCGCCTCTCATACTTTCTCCACAATTGTTACTCCGGTAGAAGAAACTTATAACAATTATATGAAGGTCTCTTCCGGACCATCTCCAGTGATCATGGTGCGCACTGATCCTCAAGTGGAAGTGGTTAATGACCCAGAGCTCACAAAACCATACCATCTGGTATCAATGATGGCTAAATCTCAATTCAGTGCTCGCATCATCCATGCCAAGCTTCCGCCAAAGCTCAAAATGCCAACCACAGTAAAAAAATATGATGGCACCACAGACCCGGACGATCACATGTTTGATTTTGATGGAGCCGCATGAGTTGAACAATGGCCGATGCCGGCCCGATGTTTCATGTTTGCACAAACATTAACCGGAGCCGCACGTGTGTGGTTTGATGCATTGAATGAAGGAGAAATCAAATATTTCGAAGAATTTCGGAGGCTATTCCTCCAGAATTTTAGCCAACAGAGGCACTATTCCAAAGAGATCACCGAAGTACATAACATCCGGAGGAAAGATGGAGAATCTCTGGATAGTTTCATAGACCATTTCAATCGAGAAACTATGCAGATCAGTGGGGTGGTCGACCAACTGAGGATCTCCGGATTTTATCATGGGTTCCGGAATAATCAGTTGGTAGAAAGTTACACGAAAATCTCCCAAAAACAATGGAAGTACTAATGGAGCGCGCCCAGGCCTTCGCTCGTGGGAAGAATGCTTGTAATCCGGCAGCAGAGGCGGATAAAAAAATGTCCTCTTGGAAAAAGAACGGAGGATCCGTGTTCGACAAAGCTCCATCCGGAAGTAGGGGTCGAACACACCCTTACAGCATAAATGATCGAATTCAACGAGGAAGAAATTCCAGCTCGAGGTTCTACAATCTATCGGATCTCTCCAAAACTCCCAGTGAAATCCTCACTGCCGAAGGAGCAAATTTCCCCACACCTCCGAAGCTTCGGAATACATGGGATAAGAATTCCAAAAAGTACTGCGACTATCACCGAGCACGAGGCCATAACACTGACGACTATTGGTCTTTGCAGCAGGAGATCGAGAAAGCAGTCCGCTTCGGAAAACTTTCACATCTAGTAAAAGAAATGAAAGAAGGCAAGTCTGCTACGACTCCGATAGATAATCCAAATAATCAGTCCGGAATCTGCATGATAAGAAAAATGAACAGCCAAGGTGTTAAACGGACCAATCATCATTTGGCCGCATGGATGCATCAGCCAATCGCCTTTCCACCAATAACTCCGGGAGAAGTTATGGATGGACCGATCATCGTGTCTGCGGTTATTGCAGGACACAAGGTCCGACGGATTTATGTTGATAGTGGAAGCTTCTCCGAGATCATGTACCAACAGTGCTTTCAGCAACTAGCCCCACAAACCAAAGCAAAACTGATTCAAGTATCTATGCCACTGGTAAGCTTCTCTGGAGAGGTAGTTCAACCAATCGGGAAAATCACGCTGCCAACCACCTTGGGTACCGGAAGTCTGGCTAGAACTGTTAATTTAACATACTTGGTGGTTGGTGCAAGGTCCGTGCATAATTTCATACTAGGGAGGCCAGGGATGTGTGCATTTGGCATTATCAGCTCCACCATTCATGGATCATTGAAATTTCCTACTGAAGCCGGTGTGGCAACCTTGCATTCCGAGTCCACCATGTGCATCGCCGAAATACGGAAAAGCGTGGGAAATAATGCACAACCTCCGGCTCTGCTCACCGAGGAATGGGCTATCCACCCGGACTTTCCGGAACAAAAGATTGTCATCGGAGCCCAACTTCCCGAACGAACTAAAAGACGGCTGTGGAAGTTATTGTCCAGCTCCCTTGATGTATTCGCTTGGCAAACCTCCGACATGGTTGGAGTCCCTCGTGTCTTGGCCGAACACAAGTTGAAAGTATCGCATGCAGTTAAACCTGTCGCCCAAAGAAAGAGGAATATGGCTCCGGCCCGTCACAAAGCCATCGCCGAAGACGTCCATAAATTGTTAAATGCCGGAATCATCAGGGAAGTACGGTATCAAACTTGGGTCTCCAATCCGGTAATGGTCACCAAAAAAGACAACACATGGAGGATGTGCGTTGATTTCTCCGATCTCAATAATGCGTGTCCGAAATATTGTTACCCCCTTCCGGAGATCGACTTAAAAATTAATTCTCTGGCAAGTTTTCGCCTAAAATGTTTTTTGGACGCATATAAGGGGTACCATCAAATACAAATGGCTCTGGAGGACGAAGATAAGACAGCATTTATAACAAACGAGGGTCTCTTTTGTTACACTAAGATGCCGTTCGGATTAAAAAATGCCAGAGCTACCTATCAGAGGTTGATGGATAAAGCGTTCAAGGGTCAAATCGGAAGAAACCTAGAAATCTACGTGGACGATATGGTCATAAAGAGTGAAGAAGGAAAATTTCTAGGGGTATGGATAACTCAATCCAGAATTCAAGCTCATCCGGATAAGGTGCAAGCCGTGGTTTCTATGCAGCCTCCGAAAACGGTAAAAGAAATTCAATCCTTAAATGGCAAGCTAATGGCGCTGCACCGTTTCATCTCCAAAGCTGCTGACCGCACCATTCCTTTCATGAATGTCTTAAAAAGGAGCACCGGTAAGGGTCAGATCGAATGGATAACGGAAGTTGATTCCGCTTTTCAAGAGCTAAAAGTTTGTCGGGGATCCCTACCTACTTTAACCGCACCGATAACAGGTGAGACGGTCACCGTATATCTCTCCGCCTCTCATTTCGCCATCAGTGCGGTGCTCGTAGTACACCGAAATCAGGCACAAATTCCGGTTTACTACATTAGCCGTGTCTTAAAAGATTATGAAACCAGATACCCGGTGATAGAAAAGCTGGCACTCGCTCTAGTACACGCATCAAGGCATCTCCGAAGGTATTTCCAAGCCTTTAACATAGAAGTGCAGACTAACCTCCATATTCAGCAGATTCTAAGAAAACCTGAGGTCTCTGGACGTCTTACAAAATGGGCTATAGAACTCAGTGCTTTCGTCATCACTTACCGAACAAGAGGTCCGGTAAAAGGCCAAGCGGTAGCAGATTTCCTTACTGAGGTTCCCACCGGAGAAAGCGCTAAAGAAAACCCCGTCCTCCCAAAGGTCTGGAATTTATATACGGACGTCGATTCTAGTAAGGAGGGGGCTGGAGCTGGTTTAATTTTGATAGACCTGGAGGGAATAGGGTACACCTACGCCCAACGTTTTGAATTCAACACGTCAAACAATGAATCAGAGTACGAAGCACTCCAAGCCGGACTCCAAATCACTGCAAAAGTCGGTGCAAGCTCCGTCTTAGCCCATGTTGATTCATTGTTGGTTGCCAATCAAGTTAATGGAGAATACAAGGCATGAGAGGAAAATATGATCCGATACCTGAACCAAGTAAACAGTCTGATGGCCACATTTGATTCATGTAAAACTGTTCACATTCCGAGGAGCAAAAACAAAAAAGCCGATGCTCTAAGCAAGTTAGCTTCAGTCACGTTCTGCCACTTATCCAATGAGGTTTTGGTTGAAACCTTGAAAGCTCCGGCCATCAGTCAAGGAGAAGCGGTAATGTCGATCACCATACAGGAAAAGTCGTGGATAACACCAATTCTGGATTATCTGGAAAATGGTAAACATCCAAAAGACAAGGCTCAGGCACGAAAGATAAAGGTTAAAGCACTCCAATACCAAGTCCATGATGGGAAGCTTTACCGAAAGACATTTTTAGGTCCGCTCCTGAGATGCCTAACACCGGAAGAAGCCAATTATGTGATCAGAGAAATTCATTGGGGAATCTGCGGAATACACTCCGGGCCAAGGATGGTCATCGCCAAAGCCATGAATGTCCGATACTTCTGGCCGGGGATGCACCAAAGCGCCGTTGACGAGCTACGAGCATGTGAAGATTGCCAGCGTCACGCCCCGGTCTGCCACCGTGCAAAAAACAGCCTCGTACCTGTGACGTCGGCCTGGCCCTTTCAAAAGTGGGGAATTAACATCGTTGGTCCTTTTCCCGTCTCCACCGGAGGTGTAAGGTTCCTGCTAATCGCAATTGATTACTTCACAAAGTGGATGGAAGCTAAACCCCTCCGAACCATCACCGGTGATCAGATACTTCGGTTCGTATGGGAGAACATTGTATGCCGTTATGGGATGCCACTGTGCATTGTGAGTGACAACGGAAAGCAATTTTCCAAAAAGCCATTCAAGACTAGGTGTGAAAAAATGCATATCGAACAAAGCTTTGCTTCGGTCACCCATCCCCAAGCTAACGGACAGGTTGAAAGAGCCAACCGCAGCATCGTAGAAGGCATTAAAAAACGTTTGGGTAAGGAAGGAGTCTCCTGGGCGGACGAACTTCTGCACGTTCTATAGGCACACCGGACGATGCCAAAAACAAGCACAAGGGAGACTCCATTCAGCCTGACATACGGCACGGGGGCAGTCATCCCCGCCGAAGTTGGCATACCCACCCACCGCATGATTCAAAGCCAAGAGGAAAATGAACATCAACTTCGTCTAAACCTTGACTTAGCCGAGGAACGAAGAGAACTCACGGCCATCAGAGAGGCCAAGTATAAAAAAGAGTTGGAAAAGCATTACAACTCTAAGGCCATAGAGGTCAGATTTAAAGAAGGAGATTATGTCATGCGGAGGAATGATGCCAGTCTGGCCGAAGGAACAGGGAAGATGGCTCCGAAATAGGAGTGACCCTACATAATCAAAATATCCGGCAAGAATGGAGCTTATACGCTCGTCAAAATGGATGGAACTCTCGTCCCTCGTACCTGGAACGGGATGCACCTTAAAAGATGCTTCCTCTAAAGTACTTAGTTTTGAAAAGACTTAGAATAAAAGTTTGTAATGCGGAGGGTAATGGCCGCACTTTTCTATTTTTTCCAATGTGATGCGGAGGGTAATGCCCGCACCTCTTTTATGTTTTTACCTAAGTTTGTAATATCCGGAGGGGTACACCCCGGAATATCTTAGTATAAATAAAATGCATAGACTTTCTATCTTAAATAAGCTGCAGCATAGATAAAGTACCATCGGCCGAACTAGGGGACACAAACCCTAAAAGGTAAGGGTGGACTGGCGCTTTTCCATCTTTTACCTTCAACAAATTATCCTAAGTATAAAAACAAGACGGATCCGCGCACAAACATGAACGTTCTAGAAAATTAAAATACGATCATAAAAAATCATGGATGCATGTAAACGAATGATTGCATCAAAAAATAACCAGACTAAAGTATCCGGGGGTTACTTAAACCATTTACAAAGTTAGGATAATTATCAAAATGTGCAAACGGTAAAAACAAAGACCATTACACGATTCAGAACAAATAAGGTGCATATCCCAATTTACCAGATATGTCCACCTTCAAAAATTCACTATCTAAAATATCCAAAGGTGCATACCCCAAAGAACCAGGTATGTCCACCTCAATCTTTCGCTGAAGGCTCCCCGACAAAAAGCAAAGCATCCTTGATCTTCGGAAGTGGCTCATTCACAAGATTCGGCAAGTCATTCACTACCGGAAAGCTGAGCGAGTCAAAGCAGGCAATAGCAGTATTTAGCTCGTCCTTCGCGTTTCAGTTGATCAGAGGAACTTCTCCGTAAGGAGTTTTCTTTTTCAACGCATGAATGTATCCACCCTGAACCCCAGAGTTGACACTGATGGCGCTCATGGCATTATTAACCGCAGCCACGGCCTGGGTCATTTCCGGACCTTTTTGAATATTTTTTTGCTAACAGTCGAGACCCTTCCGTCAGAATCCATGCTTTGGTCGCTTGGAGATCCTCCACCTTCTGAGACAAGTAGGCGTTCTCCAATTTGAACTCTTCGATCTCAGCCTTATGATGCCCCTTCAATTCTTCCATCCGAGCCTTCAAATCGGCTTCTCCTGTTTTGTGGACATCCCGTTCTGATAAACGTGTTAGAAAAAATAAAAAAGAAGACACTCAAGATAAACAAAAATGAAGAACGGACCTGCAAGCATCCTTTCATAAGCCGCACGGGCACTAGAAACGGCCTCTTCCATCTTCGCCAAAACACCCTTGTGTTCCTTGTCCTTTTCTTTCGAAGACTCCGCAAAGCTCTTCAGTTCAGCTGCTATCTTATCCCTTTCCTCCGAAGCAAAAGCAGCCACAGCCTGAGAAGATTGATTTAGAGAAGTTAAGGACTTTAATTTCTCCTTCTGAGCTTGAAGATCCTGGGAAAGTTGGATGAGCTTTTTCTCGGTATCCGGAGTACTTTACATCTTGCGTTTCAAGGAAGTAGCTTCCCTTTCTAAATCCTCGTTCACCGATTCCGCTTCAACCCACCTGTGGTACAGCTCGGTTACATAAACATTTGATTGAGCTTGATTAAGCAATACCACGGCTCCCAGGTCCTGGCCCTTCATCCTCCTGCTTCGGGAATGATCTAGCGGTGTGGTAATGTTAAACAAAAACATCCTAGTTGTGATTTCATCCATCACCGAATCCTTATTCCTCACATCCTAATCCGGCACAAACTTCTCATCAGCAGTGGCCGGATCAATCTCCATGTCATCAGAAAAAACATCTGCATATCGAAAGGGCATCACTTCGGGTCCGAACCAGGATGGAGGGAGAGAAGACACTTGTCTTCCTCATCATCAAGGAAACAGTCCGGACCCAATGAAGAGTCCAAAATCGTACCTGAAAAAGTCACCACCTTTACATCACCCTGAGTCTTCCCTTCACCCTTACTCGTAACCACCGGATCTTCAATATCCATAGATTCGGTCTCGTTCACTGGGAGAAAACCACCGGAATATGTAGGAGTTGGAGTAGATCGATCCTGAGCAGCCTCCTCTCTGGATGATTTTCCCCCGGAAAGATGCTCATCCAAGTCAGTCAAAACATTATCACTAGAGAAAGAAGTACTCTTCTTCATCTTCTTGATCATTTTTGGCATATGAAGAGAATCGGAAGACCGGATCTGAGAGGCATCAGCTTTATGCTTACAAATGAGACCCTTCAACCCAGCATCAAAAGAAGTACCTTTGCTTTTAATAGAAACACTAGAAGGGTGATACCTCAATGCCTCGTCCAAACTCCTCACCTCCGGTGCGATGTCAGCATCCTCCGGTTGAGGCTCGTCCCTAGCCCGAGAACCGGATGACCCGGCAGTTTCTTTGGTAGGTTTAACTACTGTGGATACAGCACCAGCAATGGGCGGTTCGGAAGCACCTTGCTCAGCCAAGGGACGGATCTCCTGGGCTGATGAAGAAATCTGCTTCAAGAATGGCACTTCATCTTCAGCCTACTCGTCAAAATCAAAGTCCAGAGTATTGAAGCTCGGAACTTTCAATGCATCCCTGAGTGACATCTCATCCCCTGTAGATCAAAGAAAAATGAGTTAAAATAAAAAGAAAGAAAAGATGCCGAAGGGAGGACAAGAGGCCGGGAAACTTACTTTCACCTTTCTTGCGAATTACCGGCCACTCCCTATCCCCTCGGCCCCAAGAAAAACAAACCCATCCCAATAAAAGAAGGTGTTCGGGAACGGGACGGATAGGGGACTGATTATCAATCAGGGCTCGAGCCAACTAATGATCAAAAGAAAAGTCCTTGCCAAGATCGAAGGACATAGATTGATCCTTGAACCTACATACCATTTCTACCGAAAGGCAACGATCATCCAGCCAGAAGAAATTATCCTTCCAATTTTTCAGGCTGGGTCTCTCGTCTTCGGACAGACTGGGAATGCCCTTCCGATTGACGAATGTATACCAATCACCAGCGGTTATGAACTCATAAAAATATCTAAAAACACTCAGATCCGGTTTCCGGTTCAAAGCCCTACAAGAAACCTCGAAGTGATTTACACGGCTTTTTCCAAACGGGTTCACCTGACAGAGACGGACTCGGAAAAACCGGAGAACCTTAATTAAAAACTTCGAAAAAGGGACTCTATAATTTGTAAAATTACACACACGGGTGTACAGAGGAAATTTCCCTTGACGAAAAGGGTACATGGTTTCATCTTATGAAGGAAGAACCGGACGGAGATCTATGGGGATTCTATAAAATCCCAGACAAACTTATCCAACTGTCATTGGGTAAGAACACTAACACTCTCGGAAAGATTATCTTTTCCGGGAGCCATGATTGTAACTGATAAAACAGAATGCACCTTGAAGAAGAAGCAGAACAGAAAAGAAGAGGAAAAGAGGGTAACACCAAGAGAGATCGAGAGAGTCAAAAGATAAAAATGAAATGTAAGAAATGCCTTTTATAGAAGTCTTAAGTCGGTTATCAAGGGACAATCATGTCAACCGTCATGTCAAGCGCCGTTCACGATTCCTGAAATGGGGATTGTCACCGGTCGGTAACTGCGGTCAAAGCATTTACATCACTGACGCCACGTCAGCTTCACACTCACGCCGCCATGTCATCCGTCCAAAAACTTGATACAACATTTTATCAAGTCCATTCCAGAACTTAATAAACTGGGGGACTTGAAGATACATATCCGAATACCGGACCTTCTCACAAAGGACGGACCAAAGCATCACCGGACGAACGTTCTAAAGACCTCCATACCCCAGATCACCAAAGACGGACAACCAAGTAAGTGCGTCTGGACGGATGACGTCATCTCAGTTGACTAGTATAAATACCCATCCAAGTACAAGGCCAAGTACGATTTCTGAACCTTCGTCCTACTTTCTCTCTCTATCAAATACTAATCCTCACGCCGGAGGGTGGTCGCAGAGGGGCCCTCCCATCTCTGCGACGAGCCTAACGGTTTTCTCTTTTGCAGGTGCAAGTCCTCAATCTCTCTTCAAGATCTTTATTCAGATCACAGGCTCCGGCCACTCTGAATTTTGGATCTTCAGTGATGAAGGCTAAAAGTGATGACGGCTTTAGGTGTAAGAGAATGGTCGTGGAGTTTAACGGCGATCGAAGATGACGGAGGGTGAAGGAGGTGTTGACGAAGATGATCAGAAAAACTCGAAAACTCAAACCAATGATTCGAAACGGTGTTCGTCGGAGTGTGCGGAGGGTGTCCAATGATGACAGGAAGATGATGAAGATGTGCAGGCGTTTTGATGATTATGAAGATGACCAATAAACAAAGAAACAGAGTTTGTTGAAACATCGGCGAAGATGATGAATTATATCTCGGATGATAAATAGGTATTGATGTCTGATGAAGATGATGATGATGGCCTGATGATGTACGTTAAGAATGACATAAACGTTAATGTCTGCTGAAATGATCTCGGATGATGTTCTTGTGTATCTCGAATGGATATTGGTGATTCGAGATGATCTGAACGTGTTATCTCGGATGGAAGTTTTATGTCTCTCGAATCGTGAAAAGTGTCTCGGATGGAATTGAGGTATCTTGGATGAAATAATATGTATGTCGGATGATAACTCAGATGAAATATAAGTATCTCGGATAGATAACATAATGTCTCGGATGGAGATGATGACAAATATTCAAAAATTTGGAAAGTAGTGATGATGATGAGTTAAAGATTTATACGATGATGACAGAAGATGTGTTTGTTAGGGGGTGACGGTGGTCATCACTCATCACTCACAACACCCAATCCAGTTCCGCCATGTCATCAACCATTTTTTCATCACTCTAAACCTTTTTTAGTGGCAATGGTCATCACTCACAACACCTAACAATAAACCCCCACACCCCCTCACATCCATCCATTTTTCACGTGTGAAAAAAATCACGGAAACCCATCACGTACCACCCATCACTCGTTGAACTATTATGTGGTGGTGGTCTTTTTGTTTGTTCCACGCGTGGAAAATGGCCCATCACGGACCACCCCCAGTCCCCTTAGAATAAAATGATGTTTGACTAACGATGATGCTATGAATCTCGAATAACAATATGAATCTTGGATAAAATAATGACGGCTGATGATGAATCTCCAATGAAGTTTATGATGATCTCGAATGAAGTTTATGATGATCTCGAATGAAGACTGATGTTGTTAGATGATGATATGATAAAAATTTTTTATAATAAAACAAAACAATTTATATCTTTTTAACACATTACTAAACAGATCAGAAAGCAAAATATAATGATTTTTCAAAAATTTTGGATGAACACAATGAAGAACACGAAGAACGCGATGGAGATCACCAAGAACACGATGAAGAATCCGAAGAACACGATGAAGAACCCGAAGAACACGAAGAAGATCTTCAACCAAAAATGCATAATTTCTTAAATGTTTGATATCTAAATGACTCTGATACTAATTGTAAGTCCCGAAAATCCAGATCAAACAACGATATCAAACAATCACCAAGGATGGGTAGAATCCAAGCTTGATGATATTCAAGAAATCAAGAACAAGAAAGATGAAGATTTGATGATTCAAATGCTTAAACTTGCATACAAGGAGCTTGTCTAATACAAGTTTCTAAAACAAGGAACCAACACTTAACTCCTAATTTCCATTTACTATTTCTAGTAAGGGGACATTTCCCCCAAAACCCTAGGCCTATATCACCTAAGCCCACTCTAATACCCCACCTTCTAAAACTTAGTCCATTAAACAACAAACCTACTAATCCACAAACCTATAGGGCCTAACACATAACAAAACCTAGAGGCATCATCAATGAAAGTAACCACATACTTTTTATTTCCAAATGAGGGTGTACTATGAAAGTCACATAAATCAGAATGAATTAATTCTAATACCTTAGAATCCCTTTTAACATCTTTAAATGGTTTCCTAGTAATTTTAGTCAACTTGCAAGTATGACATTTACTACAGTTTTGCATGTCAAATGTAGGTATTAGGCTCATTTTAGACATATCTTTCATCCTGTAATAATTAACATGACCTAATCTAGCATGCCATAAACGTGAATTATTCTCAACATTACTAGAAGATGTAGATGCCATACATACATATTCAATAGCAGACGAGACATTAATATTAAGCATAAACATGCCATTACATAAATATCCAAATCCAACAAAGTTTCCATGTCGAGACAAGATAAACTTATCCGATTCAATGACCTGTTTATAACCACAATTGTTTAATACAATTCCAGATAAGAGATTCTTTTGAATCCCTGGTACATACAACACATTATCTAATAATAGATGTTTTCTAGAAGTAAATACTAGTATAACTTTTCCAACTCCTTTTATGGGCTCGGTTGCAACATTTCCCATCCTTAGTGCAGATCCATCTTCAATTGGTTCGAATTCCTCAAACCATTTGAGATCCTTGCAAACGTGACTTGTAGCACCCGAGTCTACCCACCATGCAAGCATGTCATCTTGTACATAAAAGGATTCAGAAATAAATGATACATAATTCTCAACCGAATTATGTTTATAAACCATTGGACTTTTTTAGTCCAATAACAAACCCAAAGACCGGGTTTCATTTATTTCATACCCCAATGTGATTTTTCCGACTTGTACACTTCTTGTGTTGGTACCATCACAGCTAGTAGGCTGCACCTTTGTATTAAATTTGTTTGATTTAGAAACATTACCTTTTATTTGTTTATTATTCGAATCACAAGATAAATTTTGCTTCTTTAAATCAGATCCAATTGTTGAGTTTTGTAAATAATTAACATGTCCCGAATGACTAATTGAATCAACTACAAAACTCATAGGTTTTGTCAAGCTTAAAGTGGAATTAGTAAGCGTACCTTGTGAAGCATTTGGATATTTCGACCCACTTGGACCTGCTATGTTAGCTTTGTTTCCACCCTTAGTCTTCACACAACAATATTTCTTGAAATGCCCGGTTTTCCACATCTCCAACAACCCTCTTTTGGTTTCTTGTTGGAATTATTATCGTCCAAGTTAAACTTTCTTTTATTTCCTATAAAATTTTGTAACTTAGTGAATTTACTAGAACTGTAAAAGATCTATTCCCCAGATGCTACAATAGTTTACTTCATAAATTCCAAAATCCTAAATTCATTTTTTTTCAATTACAACCATGAACCTTGAGAATTCCAAATCCAATGAAATCCCAATATCTTTGCAACCAAAATTCACTTTCAATTAAAATGATTTTCCAATTCTCCAAATTAATAAACCCACTATATCCAATAGACTAAAACAAGTTTCAAAAATTAATTCTCAAAAGCCAAACTTTGCAACTTATGGATTCCAGAAAACCACAGACTAAAATTCACTGCCAGAAAATCAAAACTTATGAAACTAGAGTTCTAAAATTAAAACTTGTGAAATCAAGATAAGCAAACTCAAATTAATCACTAGAACATGTGAATTGGGTTCAACTCACAAACTACAGAACATAAAAATATTCACTGTACAATATTTTTCAAACTTGAAATCACAACCAATGACCAAATTGAACATATTCTAGTGATTAATTTGGGGTTAATTCACAAACTACAGAACAGAAAAATGGACGGTTATCAGTGATTATAATGCGATCGCTACAACATATTCACATTCAATTCATATTTCATTTGGTTCGTCACATTGTGTTTTATCACTAAAACACACTACTATGAACACATATACGTTGTGTTTTAGTAGTCAGAAACTAGTTCCTCGCGTTGTGTTTTAGCAGTTAGTAACTGATTCGTCATATTGTGTTTTATCATAAACAAATTTTTGATGTTGTGTTTTAGCAGCTCGTCATTGGTTTGTCACATTGTGTTTTATCACTAAAACACACTACTATGAACACATCTAGTATCCAACATCAGGTGTAGTAGTAAAACACAGTACTATGATCAAACTTTAAAAATACACATTGTATACAACAAAACACATTTAATACATGTATATGCAAGATCTAATCATAATGTAGCTTTAACACATCAATCCTTGAAACAATATGCAAGATCTAATCATAATGTAACTTTAACACATCAATCCTTGAAACAATATCAATGTAAAAAACAACACCTTTGCCACTAAATCATGTTCTGTATCCGAATCGTCCAACATAAGTGGGTCATCATTTATGATACGATCGGAGTGTTCATCTTCTCCATTGGTTCGGAGTTCTCGAAAAGCTTGCCTGCAAAAAAAACACCGATGAAGAAGATACGAGTTGTAGAGCACAATAGTCAACTTAAATCGCCACTTACAATTGTATTTTATTGCGAATTTGTTATCTTTATCCATGATTTGTAGTTAATTGTGGTAACAATGAGGGTTTTCGAAAGTAGGTTTAGCGAGAGAGGGAAAATCGCGTGAAACCAGGGAGTGGGTTATTGATATGACGATTTTATGACTGATTTAAAATACGTTGAATCATTTATTTTTATCACACATGTTACCAAAAAGCCACCAACATCATCTCAACCATTAAACACACTCATCTAATAGTCAAGATCGTTTCCTACACTTGGTAGGAAAAACACATTTTGTACCCGAACCTTACCCGAAACAATATCTTTAAAAACCTCATTTATTACACGGGTTGAATAAATGTAATTTTATATATTAAATAATAGAACGTTATATCTTTAAGAATCTCGTGTATTGTACGAGTTGAATAAATGTAACTTTATATATTAAATTAAATAATAAAAAGTTATATCTTTAAAAATCATGTGTATTACGGGTTATAAATGTAATTTTGTATACTAAATAAAAAAATTATTTCTTTAAAAAATCTCGTGTATTGTAAGAGTTGAATAAATCTAATTTATATATCAATTAATAAAAAAAAGTTATATCTTTAAAACCCCATCTATTACACGGGTGAATAATGTAATTTTTTATCAGTTTTAATCATATGTTGATTAGCACCAGAGTCAACAATCCAGTTCTATTCAGGTTCAAAACTTAAACTAGTAGAACAACAAATAATACTGTTAACACAATTAGACATGTTAGATAACTTACCTCCCATATTTGACTTTATTTGCTCTCCCCTAGATTTTTCACCAACTAAACTTAACAACTTAGCTATCTGCTCAGAAGTAAATGGCATAGCAGACACAGCAGAACTAGAAGAAGCAACAGACATACCAGACTTATTATTATTATTATTATTATTATTATTATTAGCAAACTGTCATGCACTTCTCTTTTTCATAGCAGGAGGATATCCTATTATCTCAAAACAACGATCAACAACATGTCCTAACATATTACAGTGAGTACACTTCAAATTAGGATTAGGACCTCTAAAATTTCTTCTCCTAAGATCAAAACTCTGATTAGTTTTAGACACAAAATACACACTTTGACTTTTTGACCCACTACTAGCAATCCTATGAGATTCTTCTCAAGAAATAATAGAGAAGGCAACTTTGACAGAAGGAAATGGCTCTCTGGTTAATAAATTTGTTCTTACAGGTTGATATACATCATCAAGACCCATAAGAAATTGCATTAATTTGATTAAAGATGAAAAGTTGTTAAAGTCTTTGGCTGCTGATGCACCATTGCATCAAACTGCTTCCACATTGCTGTCAGTTTGTTATAATATTCAGCTACACTACTTCCATTTTGTGAAATACAATTTATCTTTTTATAAAGATCATATACCACAGAGCCATCAACTTTATCAAAAGACTCTTTTAAATCTAACCAGACTTCAGAGGCAAGTTTTGAGAAAACTTGCCCCAAAAACAACTCTTCAGAAATAGAATTTAATAACCAAGTAATAACCATAGAGTTGCATCTATCCCATTGGGCAGCCAATACATCATCATCATCAGGTTTTTCACATTTACCATCTATAAAACCATACCTAATTTTAGCTTCTAGTGCAAGTTTCTTTGCACTAGACCAAACAACATAATTCTCAGTACCGTTAAGCTTTATCCTAACTATGGTAAGGGCACTAGAGTCAATAGGATGCAAGTAAAGAGGGTTCCTTATATCTAACTTGCTATAAGAGTAACAAAGGTACTAGCATCACCAATATTGACAAAACAACAAAGACAGACAAGTAGATAGTAATACACAATACAAGAAGATGAACAACAAGAGAACAAAAGTTACCAACAGATAACAAACACATAAATGCACAATCAAGAAAAAACAGAAACACCAAACCCTAGGGCGAAGCTGAGTCAGAGAGCAGATTCCAGGGTCATCACTCTATGGTGCCTGGACAAGCTTTTACTCAAGAGCCACAAACTAGACAAAACCAACAGACTTAGAACAACAACAACAGAACAAGTAAGAACAACAAACCAACAATAACAAACAAGTAACACAAATAAACCGATCCTTTCTACCCCGGCATCAACTAATACATAACATAAATAAAAAGAAGGCAGGAACGATTCAGTGGGTGCGTATAACTCCAAATAATACCAGATCTGTAGTTTTCAAGAACTACTAGATCTGATACAGTGAAGCCACAAACAACACTTCCAGTTAGTTTGCCCTGAACCTTCTAGGGTTTCAGAGACTAACGCATAAAGTAGATCGAAGAGGAAACCATAAAAAAACAAACCCTAAGTTAGGGTTTCGTCCAACAATAACAAGTACACCACCAAAATAACAGATCTAAGCAGATCAGCCATCAACAACAGTTTCCGAGAATAGAAACCCTAAACAAAAAATAACAAACAATCAGAGAACACAAAATCACAGCGGATAAAGAACAAAGATCATCAACGGGAGCTCAATGGCTCTGATACCATGTTAACAAACATGATATAATGATCAAATACAAGAAAACATAAGATATAGCGATAAAATCAGGTGACAAATCTCTTATTAACCCAAACCAAAAGGATTTATCCCCCAATATCTCAAGATCTTATAACTGTAAGATCAAAATCAGAACAGAGATACAAACGTATCTTGATGATCATCCACTGATGATCATCTGTACCAAACAACAAGAATAATCTCTCAAATACAGGTGAGAGAAGACAAGAGTTGCGATGAATCGCATGAAACCCTAATCGCTATTACAGAGAAAACACAAATGAAAATATGGGAGTGAATGAGGAAAGATCTGGAAGACTAGTCTTTTATATGTGCGCTCAAAACAAGTTACACTTCACCACAAATCTTTCAGTAATGATGATCGTAGTCCTTCAACATTAACACTTTACCCCCTCAACTATTAACACTTTACCCCCTCAACTAATATACCTGTAACATATAGGGACATAACAAACATAACAACCGTAACAATATCTGAGCCCATAAAACCAGCCCAACATACTATTCTCATAAGCCCAATGATAATAAATAAACCAGAAGCCAAATGAATGAGATGTATAACAAGTTATTTTAACAATCCATAACCGTAATAGCAAAACGCTAACAACCATATCACGATCCCCATCGATCACAAGGCTACCCCCCCCCCCCCCTAATTACCCTATCATGTGGTTAATCCCTAGTCTAACTTGTTTACCCCTTTAACGTGTTGATTGTCTGTACGTGGAGTGTTATCACATGTCATGTCGAGTTATGGCGTAGTATGTGTCTAATTGGCGTATTGTTCCGTATCTTTGTGTATTATGTTGTATTTTTGCGTATTATGTCGTATTTTTGCGTATTATGTACCCGTGAAACAAACAAAAACACTTGAAGTTCATTATACATTACAAAATAGTTTTAAAATTACAACTTAATCTGTATAATGCACTGTCTTGTCTATATCTGGCTTCGTTATCGACTCATATCGTTCTATGCTTTTCGTGTAGGTTTCGGCCCATAGTTGTAATATAATATAGTATGTGTAGTATAGTATAGTATAATTAACTATAGTATAATATACGGTTATAGATACTATAGTATAATAAACATGTACCAAATCTATACTACATGATATGTTTTTTAAACTGTTTTTTGTATAAAAGAATTCTTTAATTAAATTTCGTTAAAACTATGATAAACTGTATACAAAATTTTGTAAAAGAAAATTTGAGTATATAATACGGTTATAACATAGATAGTATAGTATAATAAACATGTACCAAAACTATAACACATGATAAATTTAAAAAAAAAAAGAATTCTTTTATTAAAGTTTGTTAAAACTAATGATTAGATGTATACAAAAATTTGTAAAAAAAACAATGCAATACGAACCATATAGGTCCAGCCAGCCGTCAGACAAAAACTGACACATGCAGAATTGACTTTTGACTTTTGAATCTATATGACCCGTATAGGCCTATACGACGCGTATTCAAAAAGCAAAGTATGCGGATAGATTGGCTAGTGTGCCAATAGAATTCCCCAATCTTGAAAACCATTTAGACTCATAAATATTCATTTAGTCTTGGACGTAGAGGTTACAAGATAACGGGTCAACATGCAGTGGCAGAACTAGCCCATTAAATCAGGGGTATAAAAAAAATTATCGTGCAATCATACAATATTAAAAAAAACCGACAATAAATAAAACAAATACCTAATAGATTTCAGGGCTGCAGGAGGTGAGATTGTTGGCTGCCTAGCTCCTGTTCTTTCTTTGTTCCAACTTCGAACTTTGGTTTTCCTGCGTCGTTACTGTTCCACTGCTGCCTCCATAATCAACATATAAATGAGCCTATTTTATTATTATTTTTGGTCTTGGGCTAATGGGCATAGGCTATTAACAATTATGTTTGGGCTTGTAAAAAAGACTTGGATTTACACTTTATACTATCATATTTTTATGGTTTGGGTATCCTCGTATTTTTTATAGGTTTCCTTTGTATAAAAACGAGAAAAAAAATAACAGTGTGAATACGGGGTTGAGCCGTAGCCCGTGCTACGACTGCTTATATGGTGGTTCCGTCCCTGCCAACATGGGTTCAGGTTGAACATGACACTTTTAATATGTCAGCCAATAACACTTCTCCAATTTGTTAATTAAATTATAATTATATGTTTTAGTTATTGATTAGAAAAACGATATCATGTCTAGAACACAATAGAAACCAACTTGCTCTGATCCAAAACTAGCCAACTATAGAATATTTCAGGATGTGCAACTTTGTTTGCCCCTCATGACGCGAGTGACATAAGTCAAAATGTATGTGTTGATACAACAAATACAAGACCAACGGTGGTAGCTGGACTGGCTAGGCAGAATGGTTGAAGGGTTCAACCTTGCCTAACGCAGGTCGTGGGACGTTTGCGAGACGTGGAAGGAGGTTTACTAGTTTATTGTTATTCTTTGCTATGGATCCTCCTCTGAATTGTGCTCAGATTCGGAAGTGGAAGCAAAGGGAATGTGTGTGTTGGATGTGAAAGGGAATGACTTGTGCGAGACAAGCATTCGATGTGAACGACCAGAGATTGGAGAATCAGAGCTGGTCCGGATCCCCTTCTGAAGTAAATGAAGTGTCATTTTATAAGAGAAGGTATCTCCCGAAGTGGAATGGATTAGACTAGCAACCTCGCTTGCAGTGGAGGGTTTCCCCTTTTGGGGGTTGAAGGCTTTTGTCCCCCGGATAATAGCGTGCATTGTGCAGACCTGCATTGCCTTTGCGGCTGTGGGTTGGTGAAGTGATCTCCAGATGTGACTGGCTACTGTTTCCGTGTTGCTTTTTCCTTTCTCACAGCTTTTTAAGCCTTGAACCATTTAACCTTTTAAGCATTTACGTAATTAGCCATTTTATTCAATCTTGGGCTACCCCCGTCATCAGCCCCCCAAGTCAGAGGTTTTTGGGAGATGAGCTCAAAGACTTCTGACTTTATACGCGTGTTTTACTGCCTAAAAGTTTCAAGGGTTCCATGCTTGAAGGCTTGAAAGGTTGTGTTCAGTTAATATTTGAATTTTGAAATGACTGACGGTTGATGTGATTGATGTATGGCAGTTTTTAGGGTGGCAGTTACTGTTTGCCATTATTACCCCTATATATTATTTTATATCTTACTTATTTACACGGCTAATCTTTGGATAAACATCACTTTTTTCTTTTTCCTCTCAAGATTTCCCTCTTTTCTTCGAAAATCAGGTTAGTTCCCCTTATCTCATCTTTCTCTTTAATTGTTCATAGTTATGGGTGCTCGGAAGGATATGGCAAAATCCTTCTCTCGACTGACCCAGGAGGAAGTCGATTTATTTTGTGCCGAATGGGGAATAGGGACAAAGTATAGACCGGTTGCACCGGCTTGTGATAAATCTGTCAATGCTTGTCCTTCTGGTATGATTGCCTTGTATTGTCGTCATTTTGAGTTTTCAAACCTCCGTTATCCGTTTTCAAACTTTGTGTTGAATGTGTTGGAATATTATCGAGTGTCCTTCGGTCAAGTTCATCCCCTGGGTATGGCTAGGGTTTTGCATTTCGAAATTCTGTGCCGGGCTTGTGGGTATGATCCTACTCTTCTATCATTCCGTCGTTTCTTTCGTCTTGCCAAAAATGGTGATTGGTTTACCTTCGAAACCAGTCAAGTTGATACTTGTTTGATTTCGTCCATGGTTTCTACACTTGGGGTTTGGAAGGATCGGTTTTTCTGGGTGTCGGAGGAAATTGTTCCTTTCAAACTTATTTGGAGACACCCGGATGCTGTTCTGAACGAGCCGGAGCCTTCTGATTCCGAGATAAACACCCGTTTTTTAGAAATTCTTAGGGACTGCCCTTCGAGGCTTCGTCCCTTTCCTGAGCATCTGTTGGTGTTATTGGGTATAAGTAAAATTTGGGAAAATGCTAACCGGGACCCGGTGCTTATTAGAGATGGGAAGGGTATGCCTTTTTCCCTTTCCTGTTTTTTATTTCTTTTTATTTGTCTGCTTATATCTTTTTATATTTTGTATTGTAGTTATGTCTGCCTTGGATTTTATTAAGAGTGATGATACCTCGGACGTTGTTTTTGGTGATGCTTCTGCTACCCCTGGTGAGAATGCGGTTGTTAAGGGTGCTGACTATAGGTTTGAGGGTTCTGGTTATGTCAATGTTCCAAATGTCAAAGGCTTCACCAAGGTTACTGTGTCCAAAGGTTCTACTCGTCGTTCTCAACGTCATCTGAAGGGTGTCGATCATCCCTCTGGCTCAGAGCCTGTTGACGTTAGTGATGACATCGAAGCATCAGAGGATCAAGCTGTGGATGTTGGTAAAGGTAAAGAAAAGGAGTTGATCGTTTCGAGCAAGAAGAAGAAATTGGTCAAGAAGGGTGCTATTTCTGCTATTGAAGGTTCATCGGCCAAGAGTGTTGAAAGCTTCGAGGGTTCAGATGACATTTATGTGCCCAATTGGAAGGTTAAGGTTGGTGATAATTTTAAGGATCCTGTTGTGTGTGCTGAAGCGTTGGCTCATTTTGCTCCCCCTGGTGTTCGAGATGCCATATCTGAGATGGAGGGTGATCATCTTATCTCAAGGATGATGCTCAGTTCCTGCAACCTTTCTGCCTTTTTGGCTGAAGGTGTCACCCGTTTTGCCAAAGGGATGCGGGAATATGAAAAGACTTCCAAGAAGAAGGAGAAAATGAAGGCTTCTATTGCTGCCATGAAGAAGGAAATTGAGAGCTTTTCTGAGAAGGAGTTGGGTTGGAGCAAGAAGATTGAGGAGTTAACTAAAAGGCATGACATAGAAATGGGTGATCTTAGGAAAAGTTTTGAAGCTAACTTATTGAAACTGAAGTCTGACCGGGAAACCTTGGCTATGCAAAAGAAAGCTTTTGATAAGGAGAAGGATGGTTTGAAAGCTTTGGTTGCCCAAGCTACCGAGGATAACCAATGGCTTATTGAACATGGGTTTCATCAGGTGGTTACCTATCTCTTGCACTCTAAGGAATTTAACTCCGCTCTCGGTGATGTCTACACTAAGCTGCTCAACCTGGGGAAACACCAAGGCCTTATTGCAGGTTATAAGCTTTGTGAGTCTGGCAACCCTTTGGAGCAATCTCCTCTATACCGTCCCGAAGCTTCTGAGGTCTTTAAGAGTTCCGTGGAGCAAATGGAGAGGTTATCCTACCCGTATGTCAGTCAAGTTTCCTCTTGTTATGGTAAGCCTCTCTCTGTTTTACAGGAACTGAAGCCGGATGGTTTGAATGACAAGTTATGTGCTGAACTTCTTGGCTCCCTGTCGAGGAAACGTTCCTTTTCGGGGGATAGTGAGGATAGTTTTCCTGGGGAGGCCGATGTTCCGAAGGATGCTAGTTTGGAAGTTTCAGCTGTTGATGATCAAGGTCCGAAGGCTAAGAAGGTTAAGAAGACTAAGAAGGCCAAGGGTAGCATTTCTGGGGCTACTAAGCCTTCTGCTGATGCCTAAAATTCGTAGCTTTCTTAGCACTTTGTTAAAACAATTCGTGGTTTGTGACTGTTGAACAATATTAGGTTTTCAGGAACCCCTAAGGTTCCTTTTGGTTATGTTGAAGGCCTGTATGGCCGTTGAACAATGATTAGATTTGCAAGTTACTAGGACTTGCCTTAACTTATGTTTGGAAGTCTTTTTAGGATTTCTTATAATGTGATGTTTTAACTATTTTCTTTTATTATGGTTTTGTGCTTGTGCCTTTTTTGGACAAGGCAGTTCATTTGGTTTTTAACCGTTGAAGCCTTTTGGCTGTCTTTTAAAAGGTTGAAGCCTTTAAGGTTTCGAGGTATTGCCCGTGTGGCTTGAAGCCTTGAAGGCTTTTTGGTTTTGCGTCCTGGCTTGGTTTGTACCTTTGTGATTTTGTCCAATTGACTTTGTTCTTCTTTTTTTTTTTTTTTTTTGGACTTGTTTTGTTCTCTTTGTAACTTTGTCTTTGTCGGGTTTGTGCTGCCCTTATGCTTTTTATACCTAAAAGGGTTCAGTGCTGCAGACACTTAGCCTTGGCATTTTTAACAAGAAGAGATGGCACCTATCCTTGTAATCATTTCTTTTGGTTTTTTAGCCTTTTTGTAGACTGTGTTTCTAAAACTTAGGGAACATTTGGTGTAGGCTGCTTATACCCGTCTATGAGACAATTTTATTTTTTCTCGACAAGTCTCATGGAGTTGTATTGATTTAGGAACTCACCCCTTATATAGGCTCATTCAACCCTTGAACCTATTGAGCGATGTGGCCTGGGAACTCATCCCCTTACATGGCACTTGCCATGGAGTTTTTTGCTAGGTTCTCAACCTGATTTTAGGATAGAAAGACAAGTTTGATAAAAACAACTTCATTCGTTAAAGCAATACTTGCTTTTTACAAAAGGTATTCATAATCCTGCTTGAAATACATTTTGATACAAACCAAACTTTTCGTTTAAACGTGGAACCTTTTCAATGTTTTGCCGTTCCAATGCCTTGGAAGCCTTTTGCCTTCTGAATCAGCCAGCTTGTAGGATCCACCTTTGTGTGCTTCAAGGATGGTGTATGGACCCTCCCACTTTGGGCCAAGCTTTCCTTGATTTTCTTTCTTGCTGGCTTCGTTGTTTCTGAGGACTAGGTCCCCTGGCTTGAAACGTTCGTTTTTGACTTTTTTGTTGTAGTAAGCTTCCATCTGTTGCTTGTATTTGGCTTCTTGGATTGCGGCTTGATCTCTTGCTTCCTCTAGGAGTTGTAAATTCAACATGGTCTCTTTTTGGTTTGCTTCGGGATCCATGTTGACAATTCTTTGGGTTACAACTCCTATTTCGGCAGGGATCACAGCTTCGGATCCAAATACCAAGCTGTACGGTGTTTTCTTATGGCTTGTTTTTTCCGTTGTTCTAATTGCCCATAGAACACTAGGCAATTCTTCAAGCCAATTGCTTTCATATCTTCCCAATCTTGTCTTGATTCCTTCCACTATGCTTCTGTTTGTTCTCTCAACCTGCCCGTTTGATTGTGGATAAGCCACTGAGCTGAAAACCTGATCGATTTTGTATTCTTTGCACCAAACGCTAAAAGGCTTCTCAGCAAATTGCCTTCCGTTGTCGGTGACAAGTACTCCTGGCAATCCATAACGGCAAATGATGTTCTCCCAGACAAAGTCAATGACTTGCTTTCCTGTGATCTTGGCAAGTGGTTTGACCTCGGGCCACTTGGTGAAATAGTCTACCGCCACCAGTAGGAATTTCACTCCCCCTTTGCTTGGGGGAAATGGACCAACGATGTCCATTCCCCACTTATGGAATGGCCAAGCCGGGGTTATTGGGACTAAATCATGCTTGGGACTTTTTGGGATTGGTGCATGGATCTGGCAGGCATCACATTTCTTCAATTCTTCGGCTGTGTCGCGATGCATTGAAGGCCAGAAATATCCGAGGTTCATGAGTTTTGCGACTACCGACCTAGCTCCAAAGTGAGCTCCACATACTCCTTCATGAATTTCCTTGATCAAATACTTGCTTTGCTCGGGGCCGACACACCTTAGCAAGGGAGCAAGGTAACCCTTTTTGTAAAGGGTTTCTCCTTGCAGCATGTATTGTCTTGCCTTGATTTCAACCCTTTTAGCTTCCACTTGATCATTAGGTAATTCACCATTTTTGAGGAACTTTCTTATGGGAGTCATCCAGTTTGGTTCTTCTTCAGTAACCACATCTTGAACCTCCAATTCATTAATGGATGGGGCCTTCAACACTTCTACCAGTACCTTCTTGGTGAGGTGGGCAAAAGTGAGAGATGCAAGCTTACTTAGGGCATCGGCCTTTTTGTTTTGAGATCTGGGGATTTGTTTGATGTTGCATGCTTGGAAGGTACTCATTAGTTCCTTTGATTTTTCTCTGTATTTTTTCATGTTGGGCTCTTTAGCTATGTAGCTATCATTCACTTGGCTTGAGACCAGCAACGAATCCGTGAACACTTCAAGCTTTTCAACCTTCATTTCTTTGGCCAGCCTTAGGCCGGCTATTAGTGCTTCGTATTCAGCCTCGTTATTGGTGGTCTGAAAATCAAATCGAAGAGCATATGTGAACTCCAAACCTTTTGGGTTAATCAAAATTAATCCAGCCCCTGACCCTTCAACGCTTGAAGCCCCATCGGTAAAAAGCTTCCAGGCTTCAGGGTTGGAAGGTTCAGTGGTGGCAGTGTTTACTTCAGTAAGTGTTTGGTTTGGGACTTCCACAATGAAATCGGCCAAGACTTGAGCCTTGATAGCTTTCCTTGGGACATAGGTGATGTTATGTTCACCCAGTTCTATGGCCCATTTGGCTAATCGCCCCGAGTTTTCAGGTTTTTCAAGCACACTCTTAATTGGTTGGTCGGTGACCACTTGTATGGGGTGTGCTTGGAAATACCTTCGAAGCCTTCTAGCTGTTTGAACTAAAGCTAGGGCAAGTTTTTCAAGGGGAGGGTATTTCGTTTCAGCTAATTTTAAAGTTTTGCTGAAAAAGTAAACGGGTACCTGGGCCTTGTCTCGCTCAATGGTGAGGACTGCACTGATGGCCTCATCCGTAATTGAGAGGTACACCGATATTAACTCCCCGGTTTTTGGTGCCGCAATGTCTGGTAGGGAAGCTAGATGTTGCTTCATCTGGTTGAAAGCTTCATCAGCTTCTTCAGTCCATTTGAAATCCTTTTTATCTGAGCAGTTCTTGAGCGTTTTGTAGAAGGGCAGAGATCTTTCGGCTAACTTGGAGGTAAAACGCTTCAAGGCTGCAAGTTTCCCATTCAAGCTTTCAACCTCCTTCTTGGTTTTTGGTGGCTTGGTTTCAAGGACGGCTTTTACTTTGTTAGGGTTGGCTTTGATGCTTTGTTTTCCAACAATGCGGCCCAAAAATTTTCCTTCCTCGAATCCAAATGAACACTTTTCTGGATTAAGCTTCATGTTAACCTTTCTGAGGTTCTTGAAAGTTTCTTGAATATCATCGAGCATTTGGTATTCCGTCTTGCTTTTAATAACCAAGTCATCGACATATGCCTCCATGTTTTTGCCAATTTGGCTCTCGAAGGCTTTGTCAACGAGCCGTTGATAGGTTGCTCCTGCATTTTTGAGGCCGAAAGGCATCTTTTGATAGCAAAAGATTCCTTTGTCCGTGTGAAAAGCTGTTTTTTCCTCATCTTCTTCCTTCATGAGGATTTGGTGATAACCTTTGTATGCATCAAGAAAACATTTGAACGAGTACCCGGTGAGGGAGTCAACTTTGAGATCAATCTCTGGCAGTGGATAGCAATCCTTAGGACAAGCTTTGTTAAGATCCTTGAAGTCTATGCACATCCTCCAAGAGTTGTCTGGTTTTTTGACCATAACTGGGTTTGCAACCCATGATTGGTACTTGACTTCTCGGAGAATGCCGGCTGACACAAGCTTTTCAACCTCTTGGCAGGCTGCCAGACTTCTTTCAGGTGCCAAGCTTCTTTTCTTCTGGACCACAGGCTTGACCTCTGGTGGTATTCTCAACTCATGCTCAGCGATATCCCGGGGGATCCCGGTCATATCTTCAGGACACCAAGCGAATACATCACTGTAGTGTGTTAGCAATTTTTTAAGGTATGAAAGGGTCTCTTGAGAAAGGTCAGGGTTGACCCTTATCCTTTGTTCCGGGTATTTATGGTTTATGACCAACCTTTGCCTGTCTTCTTCTCTGTTTGAACTTTCACCTTCAACCATGTAGGCCTCCTGAGAGGGTTGAAGGGTTGCTATGCCCCTTTCGGTGGGGAATTTGACTGTGCCATGGCCAACAGACACGGCCATGTAAAATGCACACTGTCCTGGTCTTCCGATGATCACATCATAGCTTGAGGGGATGTTGATAACCACAAAGGTGAGTGGTTGGGTTCGTTCTTTTGAACCTTCACTAAAACGAACATTAAGTGTTAGTTGCCCTAAAGGCTTGAGGGGTATGTCAGCGATACCTTTTATAGAGGTTCCAGAAGGTTGAAGCCTTGAACGTTCTTCATTGCTCAATTGGTTGAAGAATTTTTCGAACATGATTTCGGTGGCTGCACCCGTGTCTATGTATGCCTTGCATGTTTGCAACGTTCCCACGGTAGCCTCTACCACGAGAGGGCTAGAGAGAGGGTCATTCTCCGTAGGGGGGAAACAGACACATTGAAGCTCCCAAGCTTCCAACCTTTGTCTTTTGTGAGGAACCTTTCCGTCGAAATCTACCATATTGACTTCCTTACCCTTTCCTTCAGCCATTTTGTCCCGGACTCCCTTTACCAAATGAGCGAGTTCTCCGGATTTAACAGCCTCTTCTATTCTTTTCTTGAGTTGGAAGCAATCATTGGTGTGGTGACCCTTTTCTTCATGAAACTCGCAGTATTGGGTGGAGTTCTCATTTTTCCTGCTTTTGGGGAGAGGTCTAGGAGGCCGAAAGTTTTGTTTAACTTCTTCTGTTGCAAGGATTTCTTGAGGGGTCTTTGTGAGGGGCGTGAAGCTTATGCCTTTCTCCCTGCTCGAAAGGTTCCGACCTTCAGACCTTCGAGGATCTGAACCCTTTGGCCGCCTGTCATAGGGGTTGAAGTTCCCTCTTTTTCTGGCTGGACTGTTGCTTCTCCAGCCGGACCCTCTTTTTCTTTGTTCCTTAATGTCTACAGCCTCCTCTCCCCGGATGTGGGCTTCGGCCCTTTCAAGAGCTTCTTCTAAGGTCTTGGGTAGAGATTTGTTGAAATCTCTTGTAAGGTACTTAGAGGTGATGGCATTCATGAAACCAGCCACCCTCATTTTCTCGTCGGCCCCTACATAAGTCAGACCTTCCTTCTTGTATCGTTCAATGAAAGAACGGAGACTTTCGTCATCACGTTGCTTTATCTGAAAGATCACTGTTGCGTCTTTGACATATCGTCTTTGTTGAGAGAAATTGGCCAGGAAACCCTTGCTGAGATCGTCAAAGCTTCGAACGCTTTGAGCAGGTAAATCGTTGAACCAGATCCTGGCGGATCCAACAAGAGTTTGCATGAACATTAGGCAACACTCAGCGTTGGACCATTTCTCTATCCGAGCTGCACCGGTGAAGATCTGAAGATGGTCCTCAGGATCTTCAGTCCCATCATATGTCCTGATGTGTGCCGGCATTTTGATCTTTGACTGGAAATCATAATCGGCTATCTGTCTTGAAAAGCATGAAAGGTTACTTGGCTTGTATGGTTTAGCCAAGTCCTCTTCAGTCCTTGCATCCACAGTACTGCTATTGCCGTTGTTTCCCTGAGTGGCAAGCACTTGATTGATGAAGTGTTGCCATGGGAAATTGGCCATCATCTGGGTCATCATGTTGGGCATAGGGTTGAAGCCTTGAAGGCTTCCTGGGCCAGTGGAGCAGTTTATCCCGAGGGGAGCACTCATAACAGCACTTCGTGCTAAAGGGAGCACGGACAGAGCTTGCTCCCATGTAGTTGTAGTAGATGCTGGATAGCTTGTCACCGGGGATTGTAGGAGCTGGTCAAGAGTTAGCTCATGTCCCAGAGGAGCACCACTAGTAATTGGTTGGGAAGAGAAGATAGGATGCACCGTAGGATTTGTCATAGTGGACAGATAAGGGTGAGGGTTTGAAAGGTTACTGGGACCAGCCTCACTTCTTGTTGCAAAAAGAGGAGGAGGTGGTCCAGGAGACAATGTTGGCTCGGGTTCGTCATAGTCTAAACGAATCCTCACTCCCTTTTCTCTTTCTTTACTCACGTGCTGGTTGAGAAGAGTCCTTAGCACAAGGAAATTGTTAGCAACCCCTTCAGGGGTGAGTTCAACACATGATGGGGCATCAGAGACACCGATATTAGGAGATGGAACTCCGGATCGGGACGGAGTTGGTGTGTTGAAGTTGAGGAACTCGGGTGTGCTCCCCGGAGTTGAGAAAGAAGTTGGTATAGCCACGTGAGCTTGGCTACTACCCGGAGTAGAAGTGTTTGGAATCTGATTCACTTCTTCCGGGGATCCACTTTCAGACATGGTGATTTTAAGTGAATAGAGCTACACTACTAGGTCTTTTTGAGAAGAAATAGCGGCGTAGCCCCACGGTGGGCGCCAACTTGTTGATACAACAAATACAAGACCAACGGTGGTAGCTGGACTGGCTAGGCAGAATGGTTGAAGGGTTCAACCTTGCCTAACGCAGGTCGTGGGGTCCCCCCACGTTTGCGAGACGTGGAAGGAGGTTTACTAGTTTATTGTTATTCTTTGCTATGGATCCTCCTCTGAATTGTGCTCAGATTCGGAAGTGGAAGCAAAGGGAATGTGTGTGTTGGATGTGAAAGGGAATGACTTGTGCGAGACAAGCATTCGATGTGAATGACCAGAGATTGGAGAATCAGAGCTGGTCCGGATCCCCTTCTGAAGTAAATGAAGTGTCATTTTATAAGAGAAGGTATCTCCCGAAGTGGAATGGATTAGACTAGCAACCTCGCTTGCAATGGAGGGTTTCCCCTTTTGGGGGTTGAAGGCTTTTGTCCCCCGGATAATAGCGTGCATTGTGCAGACCTGCATTGCCTTTGCGGCTGTGGGTTGGTGAAGTGATCTCCAGATGTGACTGGCTACTGTTTCCGTGTTGCTTTTTCCTTTCTCACAGCTTTTTAAGCCTTGAACCATTTAACCTTTTAAGCATTTACGTAATTAGCCATTTTATTCAATCTTGGGCTACCCCCGTCATCAGTATGTATGTATGTATGTATGTATGTATGTATGTATGTATGTATGTAATTTAATGGTAAGCACACATACTATATTATTTATTTTGTAAGCATACATTCATTCCCAAAAACACAAGTTGTAATTGTGATGTACTTTAAGAAATCTGTTGGTAAGGGTCCCAATTAGATTTGATAAATCACAGGGAGACAAATCTGCTGGTATCGGGTAGGGGCCAAGTTAGATTTCCTTTAATTCTAAAGTTACACTTTACAAGCATTCATTCTTAATAACTCCGACACCACACGTCCAACCACTTTTTTTTATTTACTTTTAACTTGTCCAAAATCAATATTAGGTTTGGCAAGATTCGGGGACTAATTAAGCATGTTCGATTGTACGTACGTAGTTTATAATTATAAGTTACTAATGAAACATGCATCATACAAGAATCGTATTTCCTAACCCAGGCCAGGCCGGACTATTTAAGCATATTCAATTTGGTTCTCGGCTATATTCCAGCTATAGCTGGGTCTTGGAAAAAAGACCAGGGTTCAAATCCTGGTATGAGGTGTAATTTAATATTATTGGTATAGTTTAGAAGAAGGACTAACGTAACATTTGTCATTCAAAATAAAATAAAAAATAATAATAAATATATATATATATATATATAGGGCCAGGATTATTTCAGAACCATAAATATTTACAGAACTCGCAGAACTCCTAATAAACAATCTTTTTATTTATATATTTTTATGTTTAGGATAATTTTATCATTTATTATGTGTATTTTTACGATTACATACATGTTAAGAGTAATTTTATCATTTTTTATATGTAATTTTATAATTACACATATGTAAACTAGTTTTTTTACATATATGTAATTAGTTATGACACATATATATAATTTTATCAATTAAACATATGTAAACTACTTTTAACATGTATGTAATCAAAGAAATACATATAATAGATGATAAAAAGATCCTAAATACAAAAACTTATATATAAAATGATTGTTTATTAGGAGTTCTGAAAGTTCTGTAGTTATTTAGAGTTCTGAAATAAACTCAACCCTATATATATATATATATATATATATATATATATATATATATTCGGCTTGCACTAACCCAACCCGAAAAGACAGAGACCGCTCCATCATATATCCGTTCGGTCTACGTTTTTATATACGTTTTACTTAAAACCGTTCAATCTTGTCTTCAAGAAAGAATAATAATATTTCATATTTAATTTTCTGGGTTAATTTATTCTACAAAGGCTCCTAATTGTAAGAAGTTATTCCTGTTTTGGTTTTTTTTTTTTTTTATGTAGTGGGTTTTTTTTAAGAGTCATTGTACCCTTCTTACAATTAGAAGCCTTTGTATTTGATCATAATCCATAATTTCCTCTATAGTACTTAAAAACTTTGTTTATATTGTTTGCTATCTTTTTTAACTTTGGCTCAAAATGAAACCAACCATGTTTGTCCAAAGTATTAACAAAAAAAAAAAGTTGGTACAACTTGTTTTCTACTACTATTACTACTACAACCTAGCTCTCTTTGTTTGGGCTTGTTGCGGTGAAGAGGGTGGAGACGGGGTTTGGTCATGGTAATCGGGTTTTGGCGACTGATCGCTATTATGTTTTCTTTTGCGGGTTAGTGTTTGGCCCGTAAGTTCGGATCCGGTTTTGAGAATCGTGTCTTTCAAGCGACGCAGATCGGAGAGCTTCACCGGTTTCAATAGATAGTCCTCAGCTCCCTCTTCTAAACATCTGGTTTTTATCACAATGGAAACAAGTGTTAGTTAAGTCACCTACACTGATTCACAAACAATTTTCGAAAAGTGACCTAAACAATTATTTTATTATTTTTCAAACAAACTAGAACATCATTAAACCGCTGTGAATGGTCCGCTACCAAAGGAACAATATCGGTAGGGTATTTGGTTTGTGTTTTTACTCATTTTTGTTTAGGTACCGGGATCATCTCAACCATCAAAACCCGTAATTGAGTGTTTATATGTGATATTAACAAACCGAACCCGATCAACGATAGATTCATAACAAAATCAGTTGACATATAGATTATAATCATACCGATCGATGCGCGTTAAACTGTTCTCCGACGACATAATCACCACCGGAATCTCTCTAAGCGTTGAAGACTCCTGCAAAACAACCTCCATCTTCAATTCAAACTTCAAATAAAAATAAAAATTCACTTCAAAACATACAAAAATGAAATTTTCACCAACCTTGATCTTCTTCAGCAATTCAAACCCTGTCATTCCAGGCATAGAGTAATCTGTCATTATCAAATTCACCTTCAAATCCTGCATTTAGAATCAAATCCCCTCAAAAACATCATAAATCATTTTTTTTTTCTAAATTCCGGTTTTAAATCTAGGCAATGGAAACAAATCCGTTCAAAATCATAACATGGTTGCAGAATTCGCTAGGCGCTCCGAGGTTGGTCGATCGGGGAGTTGTGAGTAGGTCATCGTAAGGCTTTATTTTCTACTGGCTACAACTAGAGGGTTCAAACCATGTTTTTCTATGACTGGAGGGTCGGCGGACTCTCTTAACCTCCTCTAGTCCCGTACTTGACGGAGAGTAATCAGGGATTACTCGGACATGATAAATTATAAAGAAATGAAATTTTGAGAAATTATATATGTATATTAAACATCATATTTTTGCTAATATATTAGGACATAAGTGAAAATATGCATGAATATCATCAATATACATAAAAGCAATTATGTTGAAAGATATTTAAATAGTAAAGTTTCAAAAATTGAAATTTATTCGGGCAGAAACTTACGCCGAAACAATCTGAATTCTTGTCTTGGTCTAAACCGAGATACTGTAAAGCTCGGCTACCGCTCTCGACAACGGTAACTGCAAACGAAAAACACAAAATCAATAAACCGAAAATGAAAATAAAATAATTGAGCATGAAAGAAATAGCACCTTTGAAAGAGGAGATTTGGAGGAGCTTCTGGATGACTTTCCGGTCAACGGTGCTGTCGTCGACGGCGAGAACATGGAGCTCCGGTGGATCCATGAGAGAGAGAGAGAGAGATATGGAGAATCTAGTGGGGATAGACAGAAATGGAAAATGGGGGTTTGATGCATTTATAGGGTGGGGGGCAAAATCTACTTTAAAGAAGCAAAAAGATTAAAAGCAGAGATCTTGGGATCTTTGGCAAATCTATAATCATTATCCCACTTGTCCCCTTTTCAACTTATTTCTTTTATTTTATTTTTTAGTTATTTGTTTGTGTGCTCTTCAGATTCCATACATGCTAATATTGTATATGATTTAAAAAATAGAAGTGTCTTACATAATACAATAGTTTATTAAATATTTTATATTTTACGTAATAAATAATAAAAAGTTATATCTTTATCAACCATGTATATTGTACGGGTTAAATACATGTAATTTTATATATCAAATAATAAAAAAATATATATCTTTAAAAACCATGTGTATTACACAGATTAAATAAATGTAATTTTGTATACTAAATACTAAAAATGTCGTATCTTTAAAAAACTCGTGTATAATCGGGTTGAACAAATCTAATTTTACATAGCAAATGATAAAAAAAAAGTTATATATTTAAAAACTTCGTGTATTACACGGGTTATATAAATGTAACTTTGTATAGTAGATAATAAAAAAAAAAAAAATTTTTTAAAACCCCGCGTTTTCCAGGAGTTGAATAAATATAATTTTGTATACCAAATAATAAAAAAGTTATATTTTTAATAAATTAGGATAACACTTAATATTAATTTATTATTTATATATTTAATATAAGATAAGTATGAAAGAAAGGTATTTGTTTTAAAAATATATTAAATTAACAATTTAGATTTGAGGATAATATTTTATTAAAGTATGATAAGATTTAATATTAATTTATTATTTATTTATTTAGTTAATATAAGATAAGTATAGATTTGAGGAAACCTTCAATGAATGACATGTGTTCAAAAGTTGGTTTTTTAGTATAGTAGATAGATGTGTACCATTTTTACTTCTGCTTTGCCATTAAAGCGTGTGTTGTGTATCGGGGAGAGGAGGAAGTGTCACCTCGGCTCACGCTCACAAAAACACCACGCTACCCTTGCGTAAGCGGTGAGTCCGTTAGCTTACTCACGCTAGTGAGGTTTCATTTTTTAACCGTTTTCCGATTTTAACCGTTTTACAATGGCTACAAGTAAAAATAAAGTTATTAGAGAAACATACAACTCACTGGTATAAGATATTGGATATGAGCTCGAAAAATATGCATAATTGCATATTTTCGGTTAGTATTGTTTATCTAATATATATATATATATATATATATGGAGAGAATTATGAGAAAACTACATATAAATGAGAAAAGTAAAAAAGCCTAAAAAACATACCAATTTTTTTTATTAAAATTCGCTATTTTTATATATAAAAAAATAAAAATAAAAACTTGTACTGCACATGTGCATTATATGTGTACTACACATGTGCATTACATACTTAAAATTAGATTTTGAGTTTAATTTAGCTTTTAGGGTTAGGTTTTTCGGAGGTTTTGGATTAGGATTAGGTTTAGGTTTATTTTATTATTATTATTTTTTTGAGGGGGGGGGGGTTAGGATTTTGATGGGAGGGTGAATTTAGGTATTTAGGGGTGGGGTGAAGGGTTTAGGTTTTTAGGGGGTGTCGGTGGGGAAGGGTTAGGTGGTTTAGGCTTTTCTGTATTATTGCACATGTGCAGTACAATTTTTTTTGAATTTTTTATATAAAAAATTATCAAAAATTAATTAAAAAATTGTAAAAGAATTTGTATGTTTTTTAGGCTTTTTTAGTTAGTTTTTTTTTTTTTTTGTATTTTCATTTAAACTAGATTTCTTATGATCCATCCCCTATATATATATATATATATATATATATATATATGTAGGGAGGGGCTCATGCGAGAACTTCATTTATTGCGAGAACCGCGAGAACCAATGTGAACGCAACCTAAAATAGCTAAGAAAACCTAAAAAAAACCTAACCCCCACCCCCCCCCCCCAAAAAAAAAAAAACCTAAACACCCCCCCCCCCCCAAAAAAAAACCCAACCCCCCCCCCCCCAAAAAAAAAAACCCAACCCCCCCCCCCAAGCTAAATGCTAAAAACTAAAACCCCCAAAAAACCTAAAAAAAACTAACCCCCCCCCCCCAAAACCTAAACCCCCCTCCCCCACCCCCCAAAAACCTAAACCCCCCCACCCACCCACCCCCAAGCTAAAATGCTAAAAACTAAACCCACAAAAAACCTAAAAAAATTCTAAAAAAATCAAAAAAAGATCTAAAATCTTTTATTTTTTATGCTCAAATCGCTACTTTTAGTGGTAAAAAAAAATTTAATTTTTTTTTGCTTCAAAAAGTAGCGATTTTTATATAAAAAATATTAAAAAAAATTGTGTGATTTTTAGCTATTTTTAGGCATTTTTGGTTGTATTCACATTGGTTCTCGCGGTTCTCGCAATAAGAGGTGGTTCTCGCATGATCTTCTCCCTATATATATGGGGCTCATACGAGAACCAATGTGAACACAACCTAAAATAGCTAAAAAAACCTAAAAAAAACCTAACCCCCACCCCCCTCCCCCACCCCCAAAAACCTAAACCCCCACCCCCCCCCCCCCCCCCCCAGCTAAAATGCTAAAAACTAAACCCCCAAAAAACCTAAAATAATCTAAAAAAAATCAAAAAAATCTAAATTTTTTTTTTAATATTTTTTATGCTCAAATCGCTACTTTTAGTGGCCAAAAATTTTTTATTTTTTATTTTTTAAAAAAATATTTTTAAAAAAAGTTTTATTTTTTATTTTTTTTTTGCTTCGAAAAGTAGCGATTTTTATATAAAAAATATTTAAAAAAAAGAAAAAAAATTTTGTGTGATTTTTAGGCATTTTTGGTTGTGTTCACATTGGTTCTCGCGATAAGAGGTGGTTCTCGCATGATCTTCTCCCTATATATATATATATATATATATATATAGGATAAAGATCCGTTAGGAACCACCCCTTATTGCGAGAACCGCGAGAACCAATGTGAACACATGGCAAATTTGTAATTTATGATATTTTATAAAAAAAACACGCGCTCCATTCCTTTTGTTCACTGTCGTCTACTTCAAACCTTCGCTGTTTCAACCTAGGGTTTCGTTGGAGATTCTGCTCAATCGGCGACTCGATCAACGGCGGCGACTGGTTCTACAGTTTCACGGCGGCGACTGGTTCTACAGTTTCACGGCAGCGTGCTCTTATCCTCTTGTTCACTGCCGTCTTTTTTCAAACCTAAGGTATATCTTCACTGTTGTCTTTTTCAAACTAGGGTTTCGTTGGATATTTTGCTTAATCGACTACGCGGTCTACGGCGGAGACGGATTTCTGCAGGTTCCCGACGGCGTGGACATTCACATTTTACGGGGGGGTTCAATTTTGATACTAATTTCGTCGTTGGTATACTGATTTCGGACACTCATGGCTTCGTCTGACTCATCTCGTGTTGGAGTTGAACCTACGGCATCTGATGATCATCATACAACATCTTCTTTATATCATCAACATCACAATGCTGGTTTTTACGGCCCGTCTGATATCAATGTAAATCCTATTTCTGTTGTGGGTCCATCTGATGTTGATGTTGATGTCAATACCTTACCTGCTGTTAATCCAAATGAAAGTTGCAATCCTGTGTTTACAACAGTTGCAAACCCAGCTACATCTCGACACACCCTTCATGGGTTTGAAATACAAACGCTTGATTCAATGTTTACATCAGGCAATGTAGGTTCGGATACTGCTAATTTACCTGATCAATCGTTATCAGTTGACACCACATCTACTGGTAACACCACATCTACTGGTACAGCACCTACAAGCACAGAACATCAACACTTACAATTCATTCGGTTTGAAACTAGAGGCATTTTATGTCCATTTTATGTAAAACGTGACTTATTCAATTATGTACTCCTTTGTATCATGTTCACAACTGTTTTATGTTGTACATTATGATTACCCAATATTATATGCACATGTGCATTGTGTTAACTGCATGTTTACAATTGTTTTATGTTGTACATTATGATTACTCAATGTTATATGCACGCGTGCATTGTGTTAAGTGCCTCATATTACAAATTATGCATCATATCAAATTATGTTACACTGCATCTCAAATTATGTTACAATGCAAATTTATGCACATGTGCATTATGATTGAAAAAAACAAAATAACTTTCTCGTACATTAACTGCCAATTCACATGTGCATATTAATTACAATTATACTATTAGTCGTCCCTATATCTATATCATGTTGACACTTTTTTTTAATTTATTAATTATTTCTCACTATCATTTAATTTATTAATTATCTCTTACAGGAACGATTACGAGTGCCATACATGCTACACCTAATGGCACCCCGTATTGGATACCTCAAGTTGATGTTAGATACCTTCCTGTGGTAAATAGTACATTTACCCATTGGGAAGATGTTGTCATGATGTACAATACGTATGCTACGCAATCCGGGTTTTCTACTCGTATCGGTACATCGAAGAACAAAAAGTATCATGACAATCCTAATATGAAAATCTCCACTCATAGGTATATATTATGTTCAAGGGAAGGACAACCACGGGTCACAGAATCTGACCCCAATGCTCCATCCAAAAATGCTCCAACCATATATGATAAATCCAAGAAACAACATAGACGAAGCCGATTCACAGTTTCCGGGTGTCGTGCGCGTATCAAAGTGAGGTTTGATCGTGCTACCGAACAATACAAAATATATGATTTCATTGCCGCGCACAACCATTGCATGATTGGTAGCGATCACGCCAACATGTTAAAACAAAACAGGAAACTTGGATTTGAGGAGCAACAGTTCATCCACAAAGTTAGTCTTAACAAAATCGGCCCAACTATTGCACATAACATTCAAGCATCACTTAAAGGCGGACCTCAAAATGTTCGTGGCACAACAGAAGACTTCAAAAATTGCTCCAGAGACATACGTGCATTTATCGGTGAACGCGATGCAGACATCCTCTTACATACCATGAGATCTCGTGTTACCAATCTTAATGATTTCTATTTTGATTGTGTCATAGTTGACAACGAGTTGCGATCTTTCTTTTGGGCTGATTTCGTATCATTGCGAAATTACGAGGCTTTTGGTGATGTGTGTGCATTCGACACTACATATGAAACCAACAAGTAAGATACTATACTTTTTCAGCATGTGAAATTATTAATAATTTTTTAATATCATATGTTTTATTTACAGATACAAAATGATTTTTGTGCCATTCACCGGAGTTGATCACCACAGAAAATGTGTTATCTTTGGCGCTGACATGTTATACGACGAGACTATAGAGTCGTATACATGGTTACTAAACACCTTTCTGGCTGCACATAAGAAACAACCAATCTTTGTTCTCACTGACCAAGACGCATCAATGAAACAAGCTGTATCAACCGTTTTCACAAACTCTATACATCGTTTGTGCATGTGGCACATAATGAGAAAACTTCCGTCCAAGGTAAACACTCTATCTTTTAATATTAACACGGTTCCAATTAAACCATATAATATGAGTAAATAATTCAATTTTTTATTATTCATGTTTCATCATTTACAGATTTCAAACGACATCCTTGATAATACCACTCTTCGTTCGTCAATACATAAGCTGGTGTGGAATTTATTCATCACGCCCCAAACATTCGAAGAAAGATGGCATGTGTTAATGGATGAATATCACCTAAACAATCATCCGTGGCTTTGTGAGATGTTTGCTATACGTCATGAATGGGTCCCGTGTTATTTTAGAGAGATACCGATGTGTTGTCTGATGAAGACTACATCAAGATGCGAGAGCTCAAACGCGCGTTTTAAAATCAACTCGTCAGAAACTAACACATTAGTTCAGTTTTTAATGTGTTTTGAAACCAGTATTGATGCTCAACGACACACACAACGAGATCTCGAATTTAAAAGCGATATGTCGACCCCTCGCTTAACTACCGGTCTTCGCATAGAGGCACACGCGTCCGAAACATATACATGGTCCATGTTTATTGAAGTTCGAAAAGAAATATACATGGGCATGTTCCATTGCATGCCAATTGAACGTCCTGGGACGACCGATATAAAAAATTATACTGTTCATCACTGCAAATCAAACATGTCTTATGTCAACGAATTCGAGGTATGTCATTACCCCAATATACCATTACTACATATTAACCTCATTATATCTATTATAACTTAGTATATCTATTATAACTTGTAACTTGTAACTTTCTACTGTCTGTTTGATTAATTTTTTTGTTATGCACATGTGCATGTATCAAATTTTGTCATGTTATATCTATTATAACCGTCTGTTTGATTATTTTTTTTATGCACATGTGCATGTATCACAGTTTTGTCTTATGTGTATATCTATTATAACCGTCTGTTTGATTTTTTTTATGCACATGTGCATGTATCAAAAATTGTCTTATGTTATATCTATTATAACTGTATGTTTGATTAATTTTTTGTTATTCACATGTGCATGTATCAAATTTTATCTTATGTCATTCACTTGATCATATATCAACAGTGTATTTGAATCGATTATTTTAGTATACATTAAACTTATTCAAATGTTTATTTTATTATACATTATAACTTATTCACTTGTTCATGTTACCCTTCATGTATTCATTCTATTTATAATATATGTTATGCACATGTGCAGGTTTCGCTCAATGCACCTGAACAGACAGTTAGTTGTACATGTCTTGGGTTCACTCGTATTGGATACCTGTGCCGACATGTATTCTGTATATTCCGTTACCACCAAATTGTACGGATACCGTCCCACTACATCACTCCACGTTGGAAACGAGATGCGCTCCCGTCGGCTGTTCATAGCATATCTAACATATACTCATCTAACAACAGCGAGTTTGCTATCATCCACAACGAAATAATGGATTTGGTCAATCAATGCACAAACTGACTCAGACGCAATCCTGACCAGCTACGTTCCTTGTCTTCTGAGATCAAACGCATCAGAAACCGCTTATTCGAATCGTTTCCGTGCGATCCTCAGCCTCGTTCCGTTCAAACAACTGCAAACATCAGTGACATCTTAAACATACCTTCAAATCTAAGCACAAGTGTCCGTCCTCCGCAAGGTATTAGAAACAAAGGTTGTGGGACCAAAAAACAACGGATCGGCCCCGGTGGTCAAAACATTAAAGACAAACGAAAGAAAGCCGGTAAACGACAAAAAGCCGCCCGCTTATGCAACAAATGCAACAAGTATGTATTTGACCATGATTCTCGCAATTGCGAGAAAATCAAAGCTGCTAAACTTGCTGCACGAGCAGCTAAACGTGCTGCTGCTGCTATCGCCGCTGGACTACCCGCCTCGTCTGATTCCGATTCTGATGGTACTGATGTTGATCTCGATGACACCGACGATGACACCAATGGTGACACTGATGAGTATAATTCTTCTGATTATGATGCATCTGAATACCCTGTCTCCATGCAAAAACCTCCCGTACCTGAGCGAACAAATGTTATGCGTGAAACTGAACAGTCTTCTAAGCCTGATCAAACCCTTAGGCGCTCAACCAGACGTCGCAAACCATCCAACATAGCTCGTGATTCTTGATTGATGTATTACGTATTGCAACTTATGATTACCGAACTTATCTAATTATGAACTTCTCTATTTATGACTACCAATGTTTGTTTTGTATTTTTTTTTATTAGTACCCATTTAACTTACAGTGTTGATATTGATGCTTGACTTGTCATATGCACATGTGCATATGTATTTACAAGTTGTATATACCGTTTTTTAAACCACCTGTTTAACATTATACATTTTACTAATATGAAGTTAAAACAATTTTGTTAAATATACCCAATTGTAATAAATTATACAAACTTAACCTTTAATCTGTGTGTTTTAACACTTTATGCACATATTGTATGCACATGTGCATACGGGTCATTTAATTTATTAATCAACGTAACATGACATCTTTTAACAAACATATAAAATTTTAACTAGTAACATGCATTTATATCACTTTGTGCATATGGGTCATTTACCCATATTATTGCACATGTGCATATCAAATCGCCCATAACATAATCCAACTATTAACCAATTAATTATCAACTTGTAACTAATTAATTATCAACTAAGTATCAATTTGTGTAAACCAAACATGAAACGTGAAACAATAAAACATAAAACGTCTAACCATGCACATGCGCATATCAAATCAGCCATAACACACTCCAATTGTCAACTAATTAATTGTCAACCGAGTATCGACTAATTATCAAGTAAGTACCAACTAAGTAAGTGTCAACTAAGGACTAATTATCAACTAATTACCAACTAAGTAAGTGTCAACTAAGTACCGACTGATGTCAACCCGCATCACAACAACTACCCGCGTCTAACCAACCAAGGACGTAAAATGTATAACCAAACAAAAACATGAAATGTGAAATAAGTTGTAACCTACACACACAGTCTATTTCTAATCCATTTTCCACTTGCTAAGCATCTTCCAACATTCTTCTTGTTTCAACGCCTCTTCGTTTAACATCTTCAGCACCCTTTCATCTTTCATTCCATGTACCGTCTCCTTTGCGAGCCCCATAACGGTTCCTTTATATACGTTTGCATCTGATAACAACAGCTTTGTCGCAATTTTCATCCTCAAATTTTTCAGCTGCATCTTCTGAATAGCTTTGTTGGTACTAAAACCACATTCAAAACTAACATCGCTACCTTTATACACTTCCATGTGTCGCATCGTGAATACACCGCAGTCATTGAAATTGTCAGTTGTTTCCCATCCCAACCTCTTTCTCGTCACATTTGCGTTCACCATGCGTGATGCCGTTGGGTGTCCGACATCTTTCAAATACTCGACAATGTAATGTTTCTGTAATGCATAAATACATCGTCATAAATCAATATAATTATTCACAAGTATAACACTAAATATAAAAATACATACTTACCACTTTAGAAGGCGACCCTAAGCTTCTAAAACTTGTTCCTTTTCCTGTTCCTTTTCCTGATGTCATCTTGTAGTACGCGAAGCTATCATGCATATTATCAATCACTTCAACTGTTGCGTTATCCAAATCAAAACAAATCATGTAGAAGTGTTTTTTTTCGATCATTGGTACAATTGTAATGTTGAAATCTCTCAACTTCAACATTTCGTTGTCACACTCAACCACCTCTTTCAGACGCGATGTTATTGTTGCAAACGCCCTTTTTCTGTTTGTTTCGCCTTTAGCATATACTCTGGCTGCACATATTACATCAATACATGTCATGCACAAATAATATTTAATGTATTCACAATTGTTTTTAATCATAATTTATGACACACTTACGATTGTTGTGGTATAACACCATAACCTCCTTTTTCCTGACGGTTTTTCTTTCTTCTCCATATAGTTCAACAGTGCCGCCCAACAGTCTATTACATTTTGTGAAACCCACTTTCCTTCTTCGAGTGTGTTTATCCAAAATGCTCTGGTCGACAATCCATGTTGAGTTTCAAATATATAGTTGCTGCATACATCACATACATTTCATTACTTTTTTTTATGCACATGTGCATCAAACACGTTACATGCATTATAAGCAATATTTATAATAATATAATTCATGTGACATATGGTGTCCATATGTCATAATGCATAACTGTATATGCACATGTGCATCAACCAACAGTAATAATATGAATCCTAATAATAATAACAACATTAATATTACAAGTAATAACAGTCGTAATGCATATGTAAACTTACTTGAATGTCAACTTCACCTCCTCCATCTCCTCTTGGACGTCTATCTCCTCGTCATCGTTCTTTTTATCACTCATCTTATTACTTTCTCCCCTATAACATAAGTTTGTAATTCAATTTGTCATAATGTCAATACAAAACATGTAATAAAACTACAACATTCGTAATTATACTTACCCTCGTTTATCATCCATAACCGTCAACAAATATTGCTATATCAGTTTTTCATCGTCATTCAACGGTTCGTTCATTTCAATAACATTCCCACGCACACTTGATTCATCTTCTAGATTTGGCGAGCTCTGTGAGCTTTGTGATAACAGCATGAAACTTGGTATCGAATAATCCAATTCTTTTTCATCATTCGATTTTCCCTTCACTTGCCCCTTGCCGACACCCTTATCCGCATTTGCCAACGTATACGCCAGCTTACCCGCACCTTCCATCGATCCTTCCACACGACCCGTCATGGTATCCACCTTGTCCTTTACGTTACCAGCAGTTGTACCCGTACCAGTTATCAATTTTGCCATTTTGTCTTCGCCTTTAAACACCTTATCGTACTGCCTAACAAGCTCTATGACATTCTCGTTTTTTGGATATTTTGAACAGGCTTCATCCAACTTTTTAACTAGCAATGCTTTCGTCCTTAATGTCCCGTCCATTAATTGTTGGATTAATCCCATATGTTCCTGATTACGAGCACATATAAATGTAATAAAACTAATATGTACAATTGAAATATTATTTGATATATTCATTACATGTTATGCATTATTTATATTCATTATGCACATGTGCATTATATAAAACTAGTATAATTATTAACTTTAATGCTAACACCAAACCATTGTGCACATGTGCATTATATAAAACTAGTATAATTTTTTTTGTATGTGCATCAACTTTATTTTAAATATTCTTTATTACATAACATTTGCATCCACCTTTTTTTATACTACTAATGTACATGTGCATTTTTTCATAAATAACATTATTTGTTATAACCAATTATGCATATATGCACTCTTCATACATAACATTAATATGATCATCACAAATATGCACATGTGCATTCTCAAATTATCATGACTACTGTACATACCTCAAATGACACCGGTTGAATGTTGCTGGTATCATCAGACTTGACTGAACCCTTGCGATCTACGCCCCTATCTGCGTCTCTGACATGGACATCGACACCAACCCCAACCCCTTTACCATATGTCACATGCGCCCCTGACCCGTCCCCTTTGAATGAAACATTTTCTGAAACTCTATCCTCCATATATCCTTCTCGTAACGATCCTTTCCCAAACCCCCCATTCTTTATCTCGTATTTTTCCCTAATACTCAACATGTCTTTTGTCCAAAACGATAACGGACTACTTGTGCGAACTGAATTTATATGTCAGCATATGGTTTGGTCCACGTATATCAACTGCGCATGTGCATTATCACCATACATTACAAAATTATATAAACACAATAATAATAATAATAATAATAATAATAATAATAATAATGATGATAATAATATGTTATACAATTTACAAACATGACAATTAACTTACCACCATAATCGTGAGCACGCCATTGAAATATATGGACTTGTTGTCTCGCTGCCAACCGTCCTTGCTGTTCTTGATTGTGTCGCAAATAAATTTGCACCAATTCACGTTTTCCACGGCGATGTCTCCGTCTAAACACTCGAGAAAATCAGTTTTACACGTTCCATCTTTCCTTACCTCTACCATTGTGTTCATAAACAACGCTAAAAAATCATATTTGAAAAATACCCCGTCGTCATCTTGATTACAAACTATTCTTTCAACTATCCTACTTGGTGTCATTGGACACCCTTTGTACAAATGGGCCCACATGGCATATGTCCCACACCTTTCATCTTCGTCCTCTTCTTCTTCGTTTACATCCTTTATGTTGCCTTTTAAATCCTCCTTGCCTTTTACCTCTTTCTTTCTACATGTTTTCCCTTTCTTTTTTTTTTCCCTTTCTTTGTATCTTTATCAACATTCACTTGTTCTTCATCGTCGTGCTTTTTGGTTTCCTCGTTCTTTTCACCTTTCTTTGTTTTATCCTTACTTCTCCCTTTTTTACTCTCTTTTCTTTGATAATTCAGCACAACCCCACAGTTTCTTAATCCTAACAACCCGCTGACTACATTTTCGTTGACTTCTATATTACCTACACTCAACTTAATCACCATATCTCTTTCGTTAAACCTATCTACTACGAAATGTGCCAGTCTTCCTGGTATGCTGTCTGTTTTGATCTTTAATATACTCCCGAACCCCATGGTTTGTACTGTTTGCTTCTGTTTGTTGGACATTGCGTTTACCGCCCTCACAAGTTGGTGCGGTGATAAACGTGTACGTATGGAACGCCATTTAACTGCCTGAACAGATCTTTGAATCACTGGCTTTTTTTCCGTTCCGGCTCCTGTCTTATTCGTTGTTACAACTGCTCTATTCTTCGTTTCTGTTTAATAATGCATTGCAGTTTTTTGTTTAGTTTCTGTTTAATAATGTATTACACTTTCTGTTTTAATAATGCATTACGATGCACGTGTGCAAACAAATAAAAACAAAAAAAAAATATAAAAAACACGTTTGTGCATCAATAAAGCACGAGTGCATTTTAAAGAAGCACAAATGCATTTTAAAGAAGCACATATGCATTATAAATAACATCAATAAATCACAGATGCGTTTTAAATAATCTCATATGCATTTTAAAGTACGATTAATTATTTTAATAACACATACCATCAACATCTTCCATATCCACCTCGTCCGTGCTTCCGTCGTTTCCCGCTGACGTGCTTTTTGATTTTACGGACCTTGTATTCCTATTACGAACTCCTTCATTCCTAGTATGAACTCCTTCGGCACCTTTATCTCCTTCAACATCTTCAGTTGTTTCGTTATGTTTTCGTTTACTTTTCCTTATACTGACATCCTCAAATTTCGTCATGTTCTGCCTTTTCAATATGCCTACAGTTCAAAATGTAATGGTTAAACAGAATATTCATGTGCATGTACCCATATTTTAAAACGACAAGACAAAAAAAAAAAAACAACAACAAACAATAATACTATATAATTAACAAACTATAACCTTTTGGCGTATCGTTCTTGTATTCAACTTCAGCCGCGTCAGGCATCCTTATTGATCCTCCATCTCTTGACCTCAGTTCAAATGTTACTTTCTTTTGCCTTTTTTCCATTGATTATCTACAAGTAACGTGTGCATCAACATTAATTTATGATACATGCATCAACATAACAACATACGACACATGTGTCATTATAATCGTCAGCATACAAAATATGCACATGTGCACATTAACATATGCACATGTAAAAAATATGTACACATGTGTCATTATAATCGTCAACATACAAAATATGCATATGTGCATATTAACATATGTACATGTGCATATTAACATATGCACAGTCGACATACAAAATATGCACATATGCATTTTTAACACATGTACATTTGCATATTAACATATGCACATGTGCATAATAACATGTACACACATGCATATTAACATATGCACATGTGCATATATATACATATGTATGTGATACTCCTGTATTTAACACTACGTATCTGTATTTCACACAATGTTACTTTATGATCATGTTCTATTATTAATTATGATAGTGTCCTTTTTAATTACATAATGCCGAAATAAAAACAAATATGCACATGTGCATATGTACGTGAATCACCTTGATATACTGTTATTTGTTATGCGTTGTGTACACTGACCACAAGGAATGCACAATTGCATATATGTGTATTACACAAACTTACCTTAATATCATGTTTATTGTAATCCTTATATGTCAAAAAAATTATGCTCGTGTGTATGACTGTATAAATCAAACAAGCTACATATGTGTTCATAATTATGCACATGTGCATTAGCTTACAAACAAGTTTAAATTATAAATATATCGATTCGAACTTCGTGTTGCCGAGCATATCAAACTCATTTGTATAACATCAGTTATATGAAACACAGTTCTTAATAATACATATATGAAACTAATAATAGATCTGTTAAATGTTTTATTTACGAAATATTAAATCTGAATCTAATAATAACAGTCGTATTAACATAATCGATTACGCTTACAAGATAGTGCAGTCGTATTAACATAATCGGTTACACTTACAAAATAGTGTAGTGACGCTTGATTTCTGACGATTGATGAATTGTGATGAATCGCTAGTCCGATTAGCCCTAATTGTGCAGATTAGCCCTAATTGTGCAGCAAAAATCAACGAATTCCTCCAAATTCCTTCAAATTAGCCCTAATTCTTCAGATGTATGACGATACGGCGATTTTTATGACAAAATGGTGATATCGTTGAGCGTACAGAATCGATTTTTCGTATAAATCGCCTATGAAGAATGGATTGTTCGTATGAATCGCTGTGACGGATTGTTAGATCGTGTAGTTGGTTTCTCGGACGTGAGATATTATTTAGTGTGCAATTTATTTTGTATTTGATGTCCATTCGTATATGTTGTAACGAGGGAGGCGGGTATTTTAAAGTTTTCCATGTAATTACAATAATGCCACGTGTTCACACGGTTCTCGCGGTTCTCGCAATAAAGGTGGTTCTCGCATGAACCCCACCATATATATATATATATATATATATATATATAAAATTAGTATTCGCTCTAATTTTTATTTGCTTTATTTTAATCATTTTTTGTTTGTTCTTTTAAATGATATTGCACCGATACATATGAACAGGCTTTTAGGAGAGGTTTGGGTCCTTTTGTATCGAAATATTTGTTTTCGAGATTGTTTACATGGGGTAACACGATGTTAGGGGATTGTGTGTTCTACTCGAGTTGTAAACACGGATGACAAATAAAATCGAGTTCGACGGGAATATACTTGATACCCTAAAATGTTAATTTCTGATTTGATCCCAACTCAACTTATTAGAACGATAACAATGAAATTTACATGTAAATCATAACAGGTGTTTTTATAACAAACTAACATTTATACTCCATAGTTTTAGAATAACGGTAAATGTTTTCATATATTATTTTATGTTGCAATGTGCGTCATATATTCTTTTATAATCATATGAAGTAATAATGTATAAAATTATATAGATAAGCTTATTGCATAGATTAGTATGTTAATCTAATTGATCCTAGTGTTTTAAGTTTTTCTTAAGGTTTCTATGTGTATTATGTTGTATCTTGGTGTGTTTTGTAGACAACCCAAAAAGAAAAACATTTGTGAAATCATAGCAAAAATCTCGACACTTTTTTTTTTTTCTCTTTAAACCATCTCCCCTCTTTTCTTTATGATGTCATTCTCTTGCGCATGTCTTCTTTTAAAAGTTCACGTGTTTTGTTCTTTGTAAATATTTCATCATACACAGCAGTACCCCACTACTATGTTTCAATATTATTATAACCAGTGGCGTCTCTGAGAATTCATGTACCCTATTCGAACTCAAAAAATATGCCCTTATGCCTTAACGATAATAAATGTAATTACGAAAATGACAAAATCGTAGTATTCGATAAACAATGCAATTACAAAAAATGAAAAAATTATAATATTTAAATGAGTTACATTACATACCGTAATAACTAATAAGCTAATAGCTAACCAATGATTCGTGCAGGCCTCTTTGCATTTTTCATAGCAAATTGTTGGATCAACTCTTTCACAATTTATATTATCTAAAACTTCGTTTTCAATTAGTAATGGGCTCAATTAACCTAGTGGGCTAAATTGTAAAGTCTAAACCATAAAAAAATGATTTGTAAATGAGCCATACTTGAAATTGGTATAGGTTTACTATTTAAATAAAATTAACATATATATATATATATATATATATATCGGATTTTTAAAAAAAGCATATGCCCTGCGAAATCATGGGCCCTGTGCGGAAGTCCTCCCCGCACACCATCTAAGCCTCCCATGATTATAACACACAAAATATATATATATATATATATATATATATATATATATAGATGTTTATAAAAGTATATTAAACACCTTATTTATTTATTTATAAACAAGCAATGCAACCTCTAAATTAATGAGTAATTATTGTTACTTAAAAGATGTCATTTTCTCCTCCAACTTGAGCCATTAGGGTGGAGGGTATAGTCAAACAACTTAGGGTGTTTGAGTGAAATCCTAACCAATAGTATTATGCCATGTCAACTCCCCATTCTACACTCAATCACTAGGTATAGTCAAACACCCCTCAATTTAAAAAAAAAAACATGATTGGTTGAGCCCCTCTCTCTCCTCTCTCCTCTCCTCTCATCACTCTCCCCCCTCAATCGGTGAACACTCACCGAAATTCACTACCTCTCTCCAACTCAAACACCCAACTCAATATAGTGGGGGTGGTCACCGATCGGTGACTCCACTCAAACACCCAACTCAAACACCCTTATACCCTCCACCCTTAGTCCATTACCACCAATACTATATATAATTTCTCCCAAAACTATTACATTGTTTTTAAGTTCTAATCAACCTCTCCTCAACAACCGAACCTCACATATTGGTTGGAGATATGTCATACAAACTAAGAGATCAACTTGTCGCTTCAAATGAAATAAATGATGCGGACTATTATACACATTGTGTTCATACGGCCACCTTTTTAGCTTAAATCTACTATGTTACTTGTATAGAGTTAGGTTTTAGTATAAATGAGTCTTAACATACAAATTGGCTTAACGTGAGAAGTGAATGATTTTTTTTTTACGAAAAATTGTTTTCCCTTATTAAGCATGTATTTTAGTCTTATAATTGTAGAGTAATTATAATTACTCTACTACTGTAAAATCACGAGTTTTTTTTATTTACATTTTGTCATTAAATATCATACTTAAGCAGATTGTAAAAAAACAAACCTTCCTTCACTTCTTATGTTAAGAATCTTTGATATGTTAAGACTTATTTATATTTTATTGTTGCACTACTCGTATATTCTATTGTTATCATATTTGTATTATACAACTGCATAACGCAAATGATATTTTAACTCAGTATTTAAAAAAAATTAGCTGATTTAGTGGAAAAAGGTATATTTAGGTACAACTATTTTGATATTATGATGACATGATACTCAAGAATTATAATCTGAGTTGGGATCAAAGCAGAGATCAACAATCTGTTTTCGTTGTAAAAATTAAAAAAAAAAATGGAAATTTAAACTACTACAAACACAAGATTGTGACTTCAGCAGGGAATAGTTGAGCCCTTCAATTGGGCAAAAAGGGCGGCAGGGGTAATAGTGCCAGGCAGCTACCCTGGCACTCCCCTATTGGTCCAATAAAATTACGATTTTATCTTGCTTTAAAATTACGATTTTGCCATCAGTTCAAATTTATGTTTTCGCCCCCACTTAAAAATAAATTTACGCTTTTGCTCCCAGCTAAATATTTCAATTTTACCCCCGGTTAAAAAATTACGATTTTGCCCCGTTCCACCCCTTAAAAATACAATATTCCCATCAGTTCAAAATTATGTTTTTACCCCCACTTAAAAATAAACCTACGCTTTTGCTCCTGCCTAAAAATTTCAATTTTGCCCTCGGTTCAAAATTACGATCTTGCCCGTATAAATTTATAGTTTTGCCATTATTTTTTTTCTCACAGCCAAGTTACGATTTTACCTTCAACTTAACTTTAGATTTTCCCCATCGTTTTTGTTTGTTTTCCTGGTGACATTACAATTTTGCCCCCAGTGTAAAATTTTAGTCGTGCCGGCAACTTCCTGTCACTCCCCCGTTGGTCCATTTAGTTTACAATTTATCCCCGAATTAAAATTATGATTTGGCCCTCAGTTAAAAATTACGTTTTTCCCATCGTTTTAGTTTTTTTTTACCAAAACTATAAAGGTTTTTTGTTTTAATTGGTTTACTCGATTTAATTTTTTCTCGTCTCAAGGAGTTGCCTAACACTAGCTCATTAGTCCTGAAAAATTACAGTTTTGCCCCGAGCCGAAAATTACGGTCTTATCATCGTTTTTGTTTTTTTTCCCTAACAAAATTATAGTAGTCTTTTTTTAATTGGTTGAGAATTATTCGGCCATCGCCCCGCAACACGGGCGGGGAATCTACTAGTTCTCAACATATACAATTACAAGTTTTGCTTACGTCAGGGAATAGTACTGTTAGGTGGTTCGCCACTTTGGGCGGCCACTTTGATTTTTTTTTTTTTTGCCATATAATAGTTATTTATAGGTGAAGCCAAATTACAATTTTATCCCAGGTGTAAAATTACGATTTCGCCCTCGATTCAAAATAAAATTTCGCTTTTGCCCCTTGCTTAAATTTACGATTTTGTTCTCAGTAAAAAATTACAATTTTGCCCCCAGTTCAAAATAAAATTATGGTTTTGCCCTCAGCTAGAGTCCTGCCAAATTACTATTTGGTTCCCAGTTTAAAATTACGGTTTTGCCCCCAGCTAAAAATTCTGATTTTGCCCGCAGCTAAAATATTACGAATTTGCCCCCATTTCAAAATAAAAAAATGGTTTTGCCCTCAGTTCAAAATATTATTTTGCCTCCATTTTAAAATTACGCTTTTACCTCCGCTAAAAATTGCAATCTTGCCATCGTTTTTTTTCTTTGGCAAAACCATGATAGTGTTTTATTTTACTTCGTTGACTTAATTTTGTTCTTATCCATGCCAAATAGCTGCATAGCACTCGCCAATTGGTCCTGACAAGTTATTGTTTTGCCCCAAACTCTAAATTACACGTTTGTCATCGTTTTAGTTAAAAAAATTTTATCATAACTATGGTACTATTTTTCTTTAATTGGTTAACTTGATGTCTCTTTTTTTATATCGTGTTATAGGTAGCATGTATAACTAACCGACATAAAGGCGTACATGTTATTAACCTAAGAAATACTCGGTTTAGCGTCCCGCAACGCGGGCAGCGCATAACTCTAGCTGCCTAACACTGGCTCATTAGTCCTGAAAAATTACATTTTTGCCCTGAGCACAAAATTACGGTCTTATCATCGTTTTTTTTATAGCAAAATTATAATAGTCTTTTTTTTTAATTGATTGAGAATTATTCGGCCATTGCCCCGCAATGCGGGCGGGCATCTACTAGTTTTAAACAAAAAGGAAAAGATGATGGTTGATGCATGCACATCATCATATTTGTTTGAATTGGGACAAGACATCTTTTAAGTGGTCCAAAATATTGACAAGTCAACAAAAACATATAAAAAATTCTTATATCGACATAATCATTTATTCTCACATTATTCAAGAATTTGACTGATTTTTGTATTTTCAAATAAATATCACCCTTCACGTGCTGTATTTATGTTCCAATTTATACATAATAGTATAGTATTAAGAAGGGTGCTACTTTCTACACCCGCCCTATTTACTTTTTTCACCCCCTCCTCTCACATACTTATAGGTGGGGCCTGCATGGGACCGACAATTTTCCTCTCACAAAGGGGGGGGGGGGGGGTGCGTATAGAATGAGCCTTGAACCCCGCATTGCAGCGGGGCGAGCACTAATGTCACACTACTGCCAGCGACTACCGATACTAAAGTCATTACTACAAAAAGAGGCATTTGCTATCAAGTTTTGCCACGGGAAAAATCGGTCGCAAATTTTGCTATGAAATAGCTACGGGTTAGCTACGGACACATTTCGCTACCATTTTGCTACCGATATTCCATGTCAAATAAAATCCGTAGCAAAACTGAGGAAATAAATATTAAAAAAATAACGTAGCAAAATCCGTAGCAAATTGATAGCAAGAACATGAAAACCAATATTTGAAAATTAATTAAAAAAAGCTAAATAAGATCCATAGCAAAATCTGTAGCAAAGTTGAGAATCTGAATATTTAAAAAATAATTAAATAAAATGCCTACTAAAATTCGTAGCAAAATATAGAAAAAATATCTAAAACCGAACGTTGAAAAACTTGTAGCAACATCCATAGCAAAACCGAGGAAATAAATATATCTAAATAAACATCGTAGCAAAACCATAAAAAAAATATTTATAAATTAACGAAAAAGAGTTAAATAAAATCCGTAGCAAAGTTTGTAGCAAGTTGAGAGTATAAGTATTTAAGAAATAATGAGAGTATAAGTATTTAAGGAATAATTAAATAAAATGCCTAGCAAAATGGTAGCTAAATGTGTAAGGATTATTGCTACTAAAAAACCGGTGGCAAGAACAAGAAAGAAAATATTTAAAAGAATACTTTAGCAAAGTCCATAGTAAAATTGAGAAAGTAAATATCTAAAACCATAACTAAATTAATTGGATAAAAGGCGTAGCAAAACTCGTAGCAAGATTAAGAGAAAATATATTATAAAATGATTAAATAAATTTGATAGCAAAATTTGTAGCAAGACCGACAAAAGAAATATTCAATAAAGATTGTAGCTAAACTAGTTGATGTCCGCCCGCGTTGCGAGACGATAACCGAATAATTCTCAACCAATTAAAAAAACACTACTATAGTTTTGTTAGAAAAAAAAACTAAAACGATTACAAAACCGTAACTTTGAGCTCAAGGCAAAACTGTAATTTGTCAGGACTAATGAGCGAGTGTTGGACAGCTCCTTGACAAATAAAATAATAAATGGTGTCAACCAATTGAAACAAAACACTTTTATAGCGAGTGTTAGACAACCCTCAGTAATTTTGAGGTGGGGGCAAAAGTATAATTTTACTTTGAACTGAGAGCAAAATTGTAATTTTAAACCGGTGGTAAAATCGTAGTTTTGAATGTGGTGGTGTAACACCCTTTCTTGTTTAATACAATATTTTATATAAGTTTCGTAAAAATGCATGTTTTTACGATTACACGTAAGTATGTGAATACGAGTTTACTAAAACTTTTACAATTTAAAAGTTTGAACAAATTAATGTAATTGAATTCGTCGTTTAAAAGATACGACGAAACGCCGCGCGGAAGCTTTTAACTTTATCGTGTTCGGTTCTTCTTCGAGCTTGATCTTCATCCGGGCACTCTTGGCAATCACCTATGATCAAAACCAACTTAAAAGTTAGTTTTGATAGTTAAATAACAAGTTTAAACAAGTTATATGGGTCAAACAAACAAAATTAAACGTTTTTCAGGTTCAGGGGGGCTAGGCGTCACGCCTAGGGGCTAGACGCCCCACCTAGCCCACTTTTTGGCAAAATGTTTTTATTATGTTGCTGTACATACCCAACATGACCCGATTTCACGGAAACTAGCATAACTCTCTCGTTTTTAATCCGTTTTACCCGATTCTTTTTCCTACGCATCCGTAATTTAATTCTCCATCATATGGAGTTAAAATCCAACATCCATCATAATAAATTTTGAGACTTCTAAGCCTTCGACTCGTTACCTTTTTATCGACTTTTAACCCGTTTATGCATTTTATCAAACAAACATATTTGTTTGATCTTATATCACATACACTTCTTCAAATTAAGGTTATCTGCCATATTAGGTTCTAATCACAGGTTTATTACACAATTTAAACCCGTTTTCGCTCGTATGCTTATTTTGACCCGTTAAGGATATTTAAGCACTTTAAAGCTTGAAATCGCTTTCATTCATTTCTAGCATCTTATTCCTACATTTCTTATCAAGTAATCTTCCACCACAACTATATGTGCGTTGGATTGTGGATATTTATATGTTCCGAGTTTTACCCCTCGGATTATCATTTTACGGCAAAGACACATATAAAGTCTTTTGACCAATATTTTACATCTTTCGCTTTTCATACTTGTTCAAAGTATTTATTTTATCCTATCACTTACTTCCAAACAACCTTTATGGTTCGTTTGCTTAATTTCGCTCACAAGGGCGTTTTAGTCAATTTTAGTCATTCTTTTTCGACGAAAGACTATTAGTGCTTGTTTGACCCCAAAATCCGACCTTTTAACCATATTCTTGTTTAGAAACCAATATGTTTCTAAAACACCATAATCATAACTCAATTTATTCGCTTTACCTAAAAGATAACCGAATATCTTATTTTAACCTTGTCTAACTGTTATAGAACTCCAAATTCTACATGATGAGTTGTATTATTACACATACCTGGCTCGGGTCAATATATTGACCCGTTTCAATACCTTGCTTTAGAGGCTGCTAAGTAATAGCGATGTAAACATCCATGTGCAATTTATTTTCTAAAATCATACAACTCGACAACCCATTAGTCGATATAGTCAAGGGTGATAATTTCACCTTTTGACCAGTTTGGTCTAAATGACTGATTATACTAGCGAGATGACATTTATTACCACCTCGTATATATGACTCGCTCCGGTTTACACCGTGCGGTCATTTTACTTATAATTTCACTTTGCCCATATTGGTTATTATGATTCACCTTATATGATAACCATTAAAAGTACATGTTTCATTCGTCATAATATGATCGAATTACCGATTTAACTCATTTTTAGCCATCATTATGTTTTCTTATCATATTTGATTATCTTGTTCCGTACGACTACACGTCGGAACATCATATCTCAATTAGTTATTTGTCTTTTTCGTAATTAATACGACGATGAATATTCTAAAATATATGACTAGTGTAAGATATACTTACCTTGCATCCGAATTACGCTTTTCCTCCATTCTTGATTTGTTTGACCCGCTTCCTTTCCCAAGCCTCCACCTAGCTCGTCATGAGTCAAACTATCATCATCATTCACAAGGTGGTTAGATTAGTCATTCAAGATCATGACCTTCACACCTTATGAATCTTTTACCACTATTCTTAATGAACCTTATCATAGGTCGGTTTGACTTTTAAAAGTCAAACCACCAATTTACAAATATGGATGCACTAACAAGTTCACATGACTCGACTTAGGCACATTATCAACCACTTAGTGAGCGTCATCTTTTGAGATGCTACATCTACTAACATGTTATCTAATTCATACCTCAAGTAACCATAAATCAACATGTAATTTTAGTCATTGTATGCACATATATACTTTGACCATCATAACCATGGGTTTAACTCTTGTGTCAAAACCCACTTCTAATCACTTATGAACTCTTAACAAAATCTCTAATTTGTTCAAGTAGTTCATTCATATGAATTAATATGATGTTTATACACATCAATACAACATCAATTTCATCAAATCAACAAAACCCACTTAGCTCATACTTGGTTATTCGGATTAATCACTAGTTTATGGCACAATTCTACAAGTTTGCATCTAGGGTTTGTTCCTAGACTTGTACCCACACTAATACCACTATAACATTGAACATTCATGCAAGAATTTCGTTCATGCAAGCTCATCAAAATTTCGAAATATTACTAAACATCAAAATTCAACATACCTTGTGATCCCCTAAGCTTGGTGATCACGATTTTATTAAAAGCCCCAAATTCTTGGCTTGATTTCTCCTTGATTTTGATCAATTTTGTGGATTTAGAGTTCACTTGATAGAACCCCTTTTTGGCTCCTGGGAAATGTCGACCAAACACACACTTGAAGTGTGTGTTTTGGTGTTTTGTTTTAATTAAATAAAACTATTTTCAATTTTGTCATGTTTAGTCCCCTCACTTGTTCAACTTTTTATAAAGAGTATTATTAATCAAGTTTCATTGGCATTTTAACAACATTTAATTAACTAGGTTGATATTCCTAGTTACTTTGCGGGTTCGGGGAAATCACATCCTGTTTTTACTTTAAGTCCCGTTAACTCGGGCCTTTTATATACTTTGTTTTCTCAAAGTGTTTATCCTCCTTTTATTTAATATTAGATTTATTTATTTAAATCCTAATATTTTCCGGGTGAATTTTTACCACTAACAGTATTTTACCTGTCAGTAATATTAACGGAGTTTGATTACCAAACCCGTTTTTGGGGTGTTACAAGTCTACCCCTGACGTGTGCGTATATATACATAATGTTGCAATGAAATTACACACGATTTGGTTTTAAATTTATAAAAGTAATTATTACTTTTACATCAAAACACACACGAAAGAGGCAAGTGTACCCCGTCATATATGTAATAAAGTATCGGTAAGAACCAAGTATCGATACAAAGAAATGGGCGGAGAAATAATACTAGACCTTTGTCACTAAACTACCGGTAAAAAGATAAGTTGTTTGATTTTTAATAAACTAAAGTAAGCAATAACAAATACTTATAAAACATAATAGATTTCAAATATGAAAATAGATAAATAGCCTTGCTTAATACACAACCAAAGCATGTCAACTAAGTCGGTTTTGGCACTAGAAGCATTTGATCAATTTTCCAATTTAAGACAATTAGTATCCCTTTCGGGAATCCTAACATGACAATCATTCGGAAAGTTAAAACGATAAACACACTTTAACCACCTAAAATTGTTCTTTAACGTGCAATTGATAAATGTCTATGAAAATCTCTTAAAAATAAGTTAGTCATCCGTTAGGAGTTTTCTAACCGCACTTAATCAAGAAAAGCGACACCGATAAACACAATGCAACCACCGAGACAAGCATAAACTAGATTAAATCACAACCGAGTTATAAACTAGATTAAATCACAACCGAGTTCATTTTACAAATCTTACACATAAATTCACCAAGATAGCAATTTTGGCCTAAACTACTAACTAAGTTAACAAATCATGGCAAGAATTTATAACGACACCATTTAACCCGTTAAGGTCCTTACGTGACGGCAAGCTTTCTTGATTAACAATAATTACATTTTATTAAACCACTAACCATTTCTAGTATCATGGTGCACACATTTTAACCAAGCTAAACTAGTTAACCAAGTTTAAAGTTTACTAATACAAGATTAATTAAGCTTCATTTTTCAACTATCTTAACTAACCAAATACCAATCATCCAACACAATTACTTATAATCAAGAAATCAATATCAATAACAAGGTTGCAAACTAATCATCAAAGATTAAAATAGAAAATACTTCCAAATGTCATTACAAACAAAGATTAACATACTAATGACTATAATCAAGCAAGGGATTGTTGTGTTTTTGCCCAAAGGCTACAATAATACATAAACATTAATCTAAATGCTTGAAAGATTAACAAAATCATGGAAAGATTAGAAAACCAAACCATAAACAAGCATAAGATTAAGAATTTGGAAGATAACGAAGCTAATCGGCACAATGTGGCTTGAATCCGGGTGAAAGCAGAAGCCTCCGGAGCCTGAAAATCGCCAGAATCGCTTCCAAAATGTCCAGAGTTCCGAGCAGAATGTTTCTGCAGGTTTTTATATTTTTTCGGTTTCGCACGATCGTGCGTCCTGTTGCACGACCGTTCACTTTAAGCAATTATTGTAGGTATGGTACACCATACTGCATGACGTCACAGATCTTGACTGGTCTTCGGTCTCGCACGACCGTTCTTCAGATGGCACGGTCGTTCGTTTCCGGGTTCTTGTTGCACGCCTAGTCGCACTGGTCGTTCAGTTCCGAGGTTTGGCTGGATCATCGGATCCGCACGGGGTGCAAGATATGGAACGCCCGTGCATAACCGGGATGGCCTTGAATGCCTTGCACGCTGAGTCGCACCCTCGTTCATTGCCGGACTGATTTTCATTTGTCGGAGATGCACGGTCGTGCATTAGGTCGCACGACCGTTCCACACGCCCAGGTCAGTTTTCTTGACAGAATGTTCGCAGCTTCGTCGTTTTGTCCGGAAAGTCTTCGTTTTCGCTATCATCTTGTCTGGTATGCTGTTTTAGGCCTGTAAATAAAAGTGTAGATGATTAAGCCTCCGAATGACGGTTTTACGGCCGAAAACGCATAAAATAGGGGTAAAACGGGGGACTAAAATATGTGTAAATTAGCGAATATCAAATCTCCCCACACTTGAACCTTGCTTGTCCTCAAGCAAGCTAAACTAAAATGCAATAAAAGATAGAATCAAACAATAACGATAATTTACACAATATTTTATTGAAACTACTACAAACGGTTAGCCGGTTTTTTGAAAGACAACATCAATAGACTCAAACTCAACAAGCATATGCAAATATATAGCAACAACCAAAAAGCCGTGACTTCACATTTTATTGACTCAACATGTTAATCTTCACACAACTCACAATGTTCACACACACTCGGTTTTATTTATGAAACATACATAAAATGTGTACGTGCAAACACTCAACGCCTCGTCAATGAAATGTGTAATATCATAAGCTTGTCATAAGATCTCGTCTCCACCAACTAACATGCGAAAAAGTGTAAATCAAGAGGTCTTTACGGGTTGTAACGTTAGGCTTGGGCGAAGGGTATGGAAATGGATATTTAAAGTGGCGAAAACGGTTAAAACTCGGTAGTAGCGTTTAACTAGCAACAAAGAATACAACTATACATACAAATGCCTTAAAAAGGCGACTATTGCGCAATCGAGCTAATCAACGATATTTTAACATTTAAGCATTCAAAATTGCTCGATTTTCGTCGACTTCACCCTATTTTAGGGTGTTTTTTTTTATATAAACAAGAAACTAGATATATAATAAACAATAAACTACAACAAACGCTAGTTAAACGATTATTTTGACCGAGTTTCAACACTAAAAAGGTTTAAAACATAAAAAGGCTAAATTTGGCTAGGTGGACGATAATGTGGGTAAACAAAGGTAAATGGGAAGGCTCGACATGGTTAATCCTAAAGGGTAATATAAGGTTTACGGGAAGCACAACACAAAGAACAAGGTTTATAACAAAGGGGTAATCTAAGTGCCTCTATCACTTCTACACAATTCCGCAAGTTCATGGTCTTAACAAGCATACTAGTGACAAGTTCTAAATTACACATAACATCCGGCTCACTCCTATATCCGAAATGAACAAATATATAACAATATCAAGGCTCAAATATGCTCACGTAACGGACGGAATGCGTAAAAGTGTGAAAACTATCATGCAAGTCTTTCTTTGTTTGTCACGCTTTCCGGTTTCCTTTTTCAAAAATATTTTGCTTGTCGAGTTTTTATCAAGTCCGAAGCTTTCTAAAACACAACCAACCGGTTTATTTACTAAAATATATACAAAATACAGGTATTTTTGAATGATTTTTCTGATTTTCTGATTTTTTTTTTAATATAGAGGACAAACAAAGTTAACCCCCTCCCCACACTTGAACTTCGCATTGTCCCCAATGCGAGACCCGAAATATAGAGAAAAGGATAATAGTACTCCCCTCAAGATGATGTTGATGCAACGAGACTTCCGAAGCTGTATCTGTCACGTGCTCCGGTCCAAGATATGTCGGATCTGCAAGTATGTCATATGTACACCAAAACAGAACAGAAACAGAATAAACATAAATAAACCATAATGTACATAAATAGAAATACTAGAAATCCCAACAAAGACATAACATAAAAACTAAAGTAAAGAGTCTGAAAAAATAAAGCGTACATAACCGGGGTGCTTGAAATAATAGTCAAAATAAACACCCAAAATAAACAAAGTACGGAAATAATAAAGCCACAAACTACCCACTCCACCGACTCCTACTCGTCATCACCATCATCGTCTCTCGTAAAGGATGGGCCCGCATCACCATGACCAGGTGGGTTCCACGGTGGGAACTGTGGAGGATGCTGAAAGTAGTCTGGATAGGCATGATGCATCTCCCCAAACAGGTATGAAAATCCAGCACTCACCCCCTGATACAAACTATCCTGGTTTGCCCGAATCTGATCCTGAGTGGCCCTAATCTCGTCCTGTCTAGTCCTGATCTGGTCAATATAAACCCCATGCTGTTCCTGGTTAACCCTGATCTGATCCTGGTTAACTCGCATCTGCTGGAACTGCTGATAGAACTCGGGCCAGTCCTGATGCTGGTGGAATGCATGGTGCTGCGGTGAATGTGGTGGTGTCGGTGGATGTGGTACGTGCTGCTCATGCTGATGCTCCTGATCATGCATCTCCTCATCCTCGTTTTCCTCCACAGCTGGAGGCAACGGGTCCCAGACCTCGTTGTTTAACCCTTTCAATCTATCCCCATGAGGCAACTCAGCAATCACCCCCATCGCCTTCAGTGACCTAATGTCAACATAAACACCCTCGGTTATCAGAGTGAGACCCTAAAGTACCTCGTCAGTCATCAATCCTAGATTATAAGCAATTTCGGTCACGTACTGACCGCCGTGGATTTGACTGTTGGGTTTCCACCCCGAGCACTTCACGAAGTATTCAGCCATCCTTGCGGCTAGGTTGATATGGACTCCCTCAACCAGCGCATAGATAAAAATCAAATCTGGTGTTGGACAGTTCCCAAGACTGTCCATGCGCCCGCAAATTGTGTGGCTAAACACATGATGCATCACCCGAACCAAAGGGTCTCTTAGTCGTGAAGCCTTCGACATTCTCGGTTCGTAAGGGTCACCTATAGCATTTTCAGCCCAAAACTGATTTCGTGCTGCATCAGATGGAAAAGTGAACTGATCCGTGAAGACTTCGGAATCCATGTCTTCTCTTGTGTAGATCCCGAGCTTCCTACCCAATCGACCCACTGTCCAAGTATGCCATCGTCCACCTAACCTGAAAGTTATCCGATCCTTGTATCGGAATTTGGGCCTTCTGTGAGCAACAGGTTTTTCGTAAGCGTATGTGGAGAAAAACTCTATTGTCAGCTCACGGTAGACGGGTCGGTTGATTGAAATTAAGCGAGCAAGTGGGAAAGTGAGCATGCTGTCAAGTCTGTCACTCTGGTTTAGCTCCCCCATAACTTCCCAATCCAGCCACCTAGGGACTCCGAATTGCCCTCGCCTTGCCCATAAGGCGTCCCGTCTCGGGATGCAAAGAGCCTCTCGCTCATCTTCGGGATTAAATTGCAGAAAAGGATGGTCCATCTGTATGAGATATATCGTTAGAAAGATGGGATCAGGAAAAATTTTAATCGAAAACAGCCGAGCAGCCAATTATGAAGAAACTGTGATTCTGATCTGGGCCTGTGGCACGGTCGTGTGACGAGACGCACGGTCGCGCGTCGCCGAGAACAAGCACCAGTGACCCAAATCCGTCGGAACTGCACGGCGTGCGACTAACGGCACCACCGTGCAACACCGACCAACAAGCAGATATCGTGAATCAGCCGGAATGGCATAACCGTTCCATCCAAGGAACGTCCGTGTGACACAGTTTCTGCAGTTTTCAAAACCCTGAACTATGAATAGCCTGATTTACTCAAAATCAACACGTTTTTTTGTACAAACAGGGGTCAGAAACTTAACCGGATGTTCACGATACGAATGGTTCTCGCAAGGGTTAGGGTTTCGCTTGTATTAATGAAGGGAACCCTAAAAATCCTTGAAGAAACGGATGAATCTACCCTAGAAAGCGGAAAAACAGATAAACTACAAGAAGGAACGTACCGTGCGAAGACGTGTGTGAAACCGTGCGAAGAGACCGTGCGATTTGAAGCAATATCGCTCTGGAACGGCTGCAGATGGTTAGGGTTCGCAAATGAAGGGTTTGGAAGCAGATGGGGGTTTTTATAATGTGCAAAAGACCAAATTGCCCCTGCCTCTTGCACGGTCATGTGACAGCTCGCACGGTCGTGCGTCACCTACATTTTTCAAACCTGCAGCATGTTCTCGGAGATGCACCGGGGGTGCGACTCACACGGTCGTGCGTCACCTACATTTTTCAAACCTGCAGCATGTTTCATTCGTCATAATATGATCGAATTACCGATTTAACTCATTTTTAGCCATTATTATGTTTTCTTATCATATTTGATTATCTTGTTCCGTACGACTACACGTCGGGACATCATATCTCAATTAGTTATTTGTCTTTTTCGTAATTAATACGACGATGAATATTCTAAAATATATGACTAGTGTAAGATATACTTACCTTGCATCCGAATTACGCTTTTCCTCCATTCTTGATTTGTTTGACCCGCTTCCTTTTCCAAGCCTCCACCTAGCTCGTCATGAGTTAAACTATCATCATCATTCACAAGGTGGTTAGATTAGTCATTCAAGATCATGACCTTCACACCTTATGAATCTTTTACCACTATTCTTAATGAACCTTATCATAGGTCGGTTTGACTTTTAAAAGTTAAACCACCAATTTACAAATATGGATGCACTAACAAGTTCACATGACTCAACTTAGGCACATTATCAACCACTTAGTGAGCGTCATCTTTTGAGATGCTACATCTACTAACATGTTATCTAATTCATACCTCAAGTAACCATAAATCAACATGTAATTTTAGTCATTGTATGCACATATATACTTTGACCATCATAACCATGGGTTTAACTCTTGTGTCAAAACCCACTTCTAATCACTTATGAACTCTTAACAAAATCTCTAATTTGTTCAAGTAGTTCATTCATATGAATTAATATGATGTTTATACACATCAATACAACATCAATTTCATCAAATCAACAAAACCCACTTAGCTCATACTTGGTTATTTGGATTAATCACTAGTTTATGGCACAATTCTACAAGTTTGCATCTAGGGTTTGTTCCTAGACTTGTACCCACACTAATATCACTATAACATTGAACATTCATGCAAGAATTTCGTTCATGCAGGCTCATTAAAATTTCAAAATATTACTAAACATCAAAATTCAACATACCTTGTGATCCCCTAAGCTTGGTGATCACGATTTTATTAAAAGCCCCAAATTCTTGGCTTGATTTCTCCTTGATTTTGATCAATTTTGTGGATTTAGGGTTCACTTGATAGAACCCCTTTTTGGCTCCTGGGAAATGTCGACCAAACACACACTTGAAGTGTGTGTTTTGGTGTTTTGTTTTAATTAAATAAAACTATTTTCAATTTTGTCATGTTTAGTCCCCTCACTTGTTCAACTTTTTATAAAGAGTATTATTAATCAAGTTTCATTGGCATTTTAACAACATTTAATTAACTAGGTTGATATTCCTAGTTACTTGGCGGGTTCGGGGAAATCACATCCAGTTTTTACTTTAAGTCCCGTTAACTCGGGCCTTTTATATACTTTGTTTTCTCAAAGTGTTTATCCTCCTTTTATTTAATATTAGATTTATTTATTTAAATCCTAGTATTTTCCGGGTGAATTTTTACCACTAACGGTATTTTACCCGTCAGTAATATTAACGGAGTTTGATTACCAAACCCGTTTTTGGGGTGTTCCAAGTCTACCCCTGACGTGTGCGTATATATACATAATATTGCAATGAAATTACACACGATTTGGTTTTAAATTTATAAAAGTGATTATTACTTTTACATCAAAACACACACGAAAGAGGCAAGTGTACCCCGTCATATATGTAATAAAGTATCGGTAAGAACCAAGTATCGATCCAAGGAAATGGGCGGAGAAATAATACTAGACCTTTGTCACTAAACTACTGGTAAAAAGATAAGTTGTTTGATTTTTAATAAACTAAAGTAAGCAATAACAAATACTTATAAAACATAATAGATTTCAAATATGAAAATAGATAAATAGCCTTGCTTAATACACAACCAAAGCATGTCAACTAAGTCGGTTTTGGCACTAGAAGCATTTGTTCAATTTTCCAATTTAAGACAATTAGTATCCCTTTAGGGAATCCTAACATGACAATCATTCGGAAAGTTAAAACGATAAACACACTTTAACCACCTAAAATTGTTCTTTAACGTGCAATTGATAAATGTCTATGAAAATCTCTTAAAAATAAGTTAGTCATCCGTTAGGAGTTTTCTAACCGCACTTAATCAAGGAAAGCGACACCGATAAACACAATGCAACCACCGAGACAAGCATAAGCTAGATTAAATCACAACCGAGTTCATTTTACAAATCTTACACATAAATTTTCCAAGATAGCAATTTTGGCCTAAACTACTAACTAAGTTAACAAATCATGGCAAGAATTTATAACGACACCATTTAACCCGTTAAGGTCCTTACGTGACGGCAAGCTTTCTTGATTAACAATAATTACATTTTATTAAACCACTAACCATTTCTAGTATCATGGTGCACACATTTTAACCAAGCTAAACTAGTTAACCAAGTTTAAAGTTTACTAATACAAGATTAATTAAGCTTCATTTTTCAACTATCTTAACTAACCAAATACCAATCATCCAACACAATTACTTATAATCAAGAAATCAATATCAATAACAAGGTTGCAAACTAATCATCAAAGATTAAAATAGAAAATACTTCCAAATGTCATTACAAACAAAGATTTACATACTAATGATTATAATCAAGCAAGGGATTGTTGTGTTTTTGCCCAAAGGCTACAATAATACATAAACATTAATCTAAATGCTTGAAAGATTAACAAAATCATGGAAAGATTAGAAAACCAAACCATAAACAAGCATAAGATTAAGAATCTGGAAGATAACGAAGCTAATCGGCACAATGTGGCTTGAATCCGGGTGAAAGCAGAAGCCTCCGGAGCCTGAAAATTGCCAGAATCGCTTCCAAAATGTCCAGAGTTCCGAGCAGAATGTTTCTGCAGGTTTTTATATTTTTTCGGTTCCGCACGATCGTGCGTCCTGTTGCACGACCGTTCACTTTAAGCAATTATTGTAGGTATGGTGCACCATACTGCATGACGTCACAGATCTTGACTGGTCTTCGGTCTCGCACGACCGTTCTTCAGATGGCACAGTCGTTCGTTTCCGGGTTCTTGTTGCACGCCTAGTCGCACTGGTCGTTCAGTTCCGAGGTTTGGCTGGATCATCGGATCTGCACGGGGTGCAAGATATGGAACGCCCGTGCATCACCGGGATGGCCTTGAATGCCTTGCACGCTGAGTCGCACCCTCGTTCATTGCCGAACTGATTTTCATTTGTCGGAGATGCACGGTCGTGCATTAGGTCGCACGACCGTTCCACACGCCCAGGTCAGTTTTCTTAACAGAATGTTCGTAGCTTTGTCCTTTTGTCCGGAAAGTCCTCGTTTTCACTATCATCTTGTCTGGTATGCTGTTTTAGGCCTGTAAACAAAAGTGTAGATGATTAAGCATCCGAATGACGGTTTTACGGCCTAAAACGCATAAAATAGGGGTAAAACGGGGGACTAAAATATGTGTAAATTAGCGAATATCAACCCCCCTTAAAGAGGTTTCGTCCTCGAAACATTTTTCTTACATGTTTTATCGAGTTTAACTCCATGCATTTGATCTCGATAATCAATCGAGCACTGCTCATATTCTAACCAATTGTTAGTATTACCAGAAAAGTATGATAATATCTTTTTGGTTACTAATCATCTACGTATCTCATACGACATAATGCACTTTGGAATAACGAAATCTCGTTATTTCCACTAGTTTGGTTAACTTAGCAATATTCGTCGCTCGGCTCTGATGTGATTGTACTTCACATTGCATTTCTTAACCGTGATCATGTCACATCATGTTTAATTTATATCAACCTTTCATTTTCGAAAATATCACTTTTCAAATATATCGTCCTGCGCCTATCAGTGTCAAGAATTGAATCTTTCATGCCTACTATTCAAATTCCTATCAGAATTTATATTTGTAAAAATGTTATTTCTTATCAAAACTGAAGTTTTAGTTAGCTTCTTCTCTTTAACTTTTGTCAATTATCCATACCAGGATATTGACAATCCAAAATTTATCTTTTTTTTTTTACAGTCTTAGTTTTATGCAAGGATTCTCAATTGATTCCCTCGCTTTGTCTAATTAGCTCGTAGGTTTTATCACTTAGCCTTATAGGCTATTTTAGTAGACTTTCACCTCTCTAAGGCGAGGTACTTATAATCTATTTCTTTCTAGCCATGACCCGTAGGTCGTTTTAGTCTCGTAGACCTTTCCTTTGTTTATAACCCCAAAGGTTATGTTGATCCCGTAGATCATTCTTTACTCATGTCATTCTTAAAATACATGTTTGGTGTCAAGGAACTCTGTTTTTGTTTGGGGAATCATTTGGTTTCAAGCATAAGATCTGTTAACCTTGACTGTAGTTCGTGGCTACGATTGTTTTCTTTCGGACGATTTTACGACTTTATGACTTTTCACGTCATTTATGCGTCAGTTCTTCTTATGCTTACTGTTATTTGATTTGCATATATTCTTATTTGGTTATGTCCCATTACCGGGCTCATTACTCTTTTGCATTTAACGCTACCTTTATCACGCTTGCGTTTACTCATGTCGTTCGGCATGATATTATATTCGACCCGTTCAACTTTAAAATAGTTGAACCTAATTTATTTCAAATTTCTATTTACATTATCTTGTCGTCTTCTAGTTATGACTCAAAACCGAGTCTTTTAACTTCCCATCCGAGTTCCCGTTTCTCGGTCCACGCATGCGTTTAAATCCTTACCCACCAACCAGGTGTTTTACCGAAGTCGTTATTATTGCAATCCTTACGGTATGCATTATGACTTCGTTTCGCTTTTATATTCCTACTTTGTTCTCAAATTTGGTGTTTTACAAAATCGGCCCGTTAAGAGTCATATTTGCATTCTCCGGGTTCGAGTGTAAGCACACCCCTCCCAATTGCATACCTTAATCATTTTACATTAATCTTTGTCCCTTCACTCGGGCTCATCATCCTAATGTAATACGCTTTCGTCACCCGGCTGTGCGTTTACATTATTATCAAATATTTTGCTCATTTGATTCATTTGGGTACTTTTTAAGTTAGTCCCATTCACCCCGCCCTTATTACATCGGATGTAAATGTGTCCGCTATAAGAAGTTCATGGTATCATATGCCACTACTTACTTGGCCAGAGTAAGCGATTAACACATGACACACATGACCTTTTTATAGTTTTCACATCACGCCCTATGTAAGTAACGCCTCTATTTAGTTTTCTTGGAAATAATATACTGGATAGGTATTCTATTCAGGTTTTTCCAAGTTTCTAATTTACATATGCAACAATCATTCTCTACATGTTTGTTGCATATTGCTATTTGTGCGTTTACATTTAAAAGCGTGCACCTGGTAATGTTTGGCCCGATGGGCGTTCCTTGCCATTAACCTTGTTCGCGGTCGTTACACGATTTAGTCCTTGGTGAGCATGCTCCTCTTGTTATACTTCAGACCGTTCCTCTATCATATCCGTAATTTGTTCAACCCTCATCATCTTCAAATGCGAGTTTCCTCCAATTAAAACATTCATAAAAGTTAGTAATGTCAACTTTACTAAATGCCCGTATCATAATACAAGGCTTTTCTACTATACGTGTTAACGCACGTAATTTTGTTAACTATATCTATTATTTAATTGAGGTATCGTATATTACACGATAATCCTATGTGTTGTTTACAACACTTTAACATGCTAAACCATTAAAATACACGTACTTACAGGATTTGCGATCAAGCCTCGAACCGAACACACTTTACTTTTTAACCATGAGCTCTGATTACCAACTTGTAACACCCTTGCTTGTTTAATACAATATTTTATATAAGTTTCGTAAAAATGCATGTTTTTTACGATTACACGTAAGTATGTCAATACGAGTTTACTAAAACTTTTACAATTTAAAAGTTTGAACAACTTAATGTAATTGAATTCGTCATTTAAAAGGTACGACGAAACGCCGCACGGAAGCTTTTAACTTTATCGTGTTCGGTTCTTCTTCGAGCTTGATCTTCATCCGGGCACTCTTGGCAATCACCTATGATCAAAACCAACTTAAAAGTTAGTTTTGATAGTTAAATAACAAGTTTAAACAAGTTATATGGGTCAAACAAACAAAATTAAATGTTTTTCAGGTTCAGGGGGGCTAGGCGTCACGCCTAGGGGATAGACGCCCCACCTAGCCCCCTTTTTGGTAGAATGTTTTTATTATGTTGTTGTACATACCCAGCATGACCCGATTTCACGGAAACGAGCATAACTCTCTCGTTTTTAATCCGTTTTACCCGATTCTTTTTCTACGCGTCCGTAATTTAATTCTCCATCATATGGAGTTAAAATCCAACATCCATCATAATAAATTTTGAGACTTCTAAGCCTTCGACTCGTTACCTTTTTATCGACTTTTAACCCGTTTATGCATTTTATCAAACAAACATATTTGTTTGATCTTATATCACATACACTTCTTCAAATTAAGGTTATCTACCATATTAGGTTCTAATCACAGGTTTATTACATAATTTAAACCCGTTTTCGCTCGTATGCTTATTTTGACCCGTTAAGGATATTTAAGCACTTTAAAGCTTGAAATCGCTTTCATTTATTTCTAGCATCTTATTCCTACATTTCTTATCAAGTAATCTTCCACCACAACTATATGTGCGTTGGATTGTGGATATTTATATGTTCCGAGTTTTACCCCTCGGATTATCATTTTACGGCAAAGACACATATAAAGTCTTTTGACCAATATTTTACATCTGTTGCTTTTCATACTTCTTCAAAGTATTTATTTTATCCTATCACTTACTTCCAAACAACCTTTATGGTGCGTTTGCTTAATTTCGCTCACAAGGGCGTTTTAGTCAATTTTAGTCATTCTTTTTCGACGAAAGACTATTAGTGCTTGTTTGACCCCAAAATCCGACCTTTTAACCATATTCTTGTTTAGAAACCAATATGTTTCTAAAACACCATAATCATAACTCAATTTATTCGCTTTACCTAAAAGATAACCGAATATCTTATTTTAACCTTGTCTAACTGTTATAGAACTCCAAATTCTACATGATGAGTTGTATTATTACACATACCTGGCTCGGGTCAATATATTGACCCGTTTCAATACCTTGCTTTAGAGGCTGCTAAGTAATAGCGATGTAAACATCCATGTGCTATTTATTTTCTAAAATCATACAACTCGACAACCCATTAGTCGATATAGTCAAGGGTGATAATTTCACCTTTTGACCAGTTTGGTCTAAATGACCGATTATACTAGCGAGATGACATTTATTACCACCTCGTATATATGACTCGCTCCGGTTTACACCGTGCGGTCATTTTACTTATAATTTCACTTTGCCCTTATTGGTTATTATGATTCACCTTATATGATAACCATTAAACGTACATGTTTCATTCGTCATAATATGATCGAATTACCGATTTAACTCATTTTTAGCCATCATTATGTTTTCTTACCATATTTGATTATCTTGTTCCGTACGACTACACGTCGGAACATCATATCTCAATTAGTTATTTGTCTTTTTCGTAATTAATACGACGATGAATATTCTAAAATATATGACTAGTGTAAGATATACTTACCTTGCATCCGAATTACGCTTTTCCTCCATTCTTGATTTGTTTGACCCGCTTCCTTTCCCAAGCCTCCACCTAGCTCGTCATGAGTCAAACTATCATCATCATTCACAAGGTGGTTAGATTAGTCATTCAAGATCATGACCTTCACACCTTATGAATCTTTTACCACTATTCTTAATGAACCTTATCATAGGTCGGTTTGACTTTTAAAAGTCAAACCACCAATTTACAAATATGGATGCACTAACAAGTTCACATGACTCGACTTAGGCACATTATCAACCACTTAGTGAGCGTCATCTTTTGAGATGCTACATCTACTAACATGTTATCTAATTCATACCTCAAGTAACCATAAATCAACATGTAATTTTAGTCATTGTATGCACATATATACTTTGACCATCATAACCATGGGTTTAACTCTTGTGTCAAAACCCACTTCTAATCACTTATGAACTCTTAACAAAATCTCTAATTTGTTCAAGTAGTTCATTCATATGAATTAATATGATGTTTATACACATCAATACAACATCAATTTCATCAAATCAACAAAACCCACTTAGCTCATACTTGGTTATTTGGATTAATCACTAGTTTATGGCACAATTCTACAAGTTTGCATCTAGGGTTTGTTCCTAGACTTGTACCCACACTAATATCACTATAACATTGAACATTCATGCAAGAATTTCGTTCATGCAAGCTCATCAAAATTTCGAAATATTACTAAACATCAAAATTCAACATACCTTGTGATCCCCTAAGCTTGGTGATCACGATTTTATTAAAAGCCCCAAATTCTTGGCTTGATTTCTCCTTGATTTTGATCAATTTTGTGGATTTAGGGTTCACTTGATAGAACCCCTTTTTGGTTCCTGGGAAATGTCGACCAAACACACACTTGAAGTGCGTGTTTTGGTGTTTTTTTTAATTAAATAAAACTATTTTCAATTTTGTCATGTTTAGTCCCCTCACTTGTTCAACTTTTTATAAAGAGCATTATTAATCAAGTTTCATTGGCATTTTAACAACATTTAATTAACTAGGTTGATATTCCTAGTTACTTGGCGGGTTCGGGGAAATCACATCCTGTTTTTACTTTAAGTCCCGTTAACTCGGGCCTTTTATATACTTTGTTTTCTCAAAGTATTTATCCTCCTTTTAATTAATATTAGATTTATTTATTTAAATCCTAATATTTTCCGGGTGAATTTTTACCACTAACGGTATTTTACCCGTCAGTAATATCAACGGAGTTTGATTACCAAACCCGTTTTTGGGGTGTTACATGTGGACAAAATCGTAATTTTTAGCCGAGGGTAAAAGCATCTGACCATATGAGGTTTTTTTTTGTGGATAGATCTGACCATATGGACCCCACATGAAAGTAAAATGACCAAAATATCCTCATGCGGGATCCATTTGGTCAGATTTAACCACAAAAGTGACATAACTTGCAAGGGTTTGCAAATATCGAGTACGTTTTCTGTAATTATTGAAGATAAAGGACACGGTTTGCAATAAGTGACATACATAAAGCACGATTTTTGTAATTTACTCTAAAGTAAAAGATCTCTGCGTATTACCCATTATGACTCGTCATGGTTCACTGTGGGGTGGGTGAATGACATGTTAGATCAAACATGGTCAATGGCAAACAAACAGATTAATCGCAGTTGTTCGTGGTCAAGAAATTATGACCCATCACAGTGCATTATGATGCTTATGATGTATTATGATGCATCATAACAAACTTGTTCAATACATATATATATATATATACACACACATATACCAAACTGATTAGTTATATAACACATAGCAAATATAGGTAGGGTAATAACACTCGTATTTCCTGACGAACCCTGATGATTACATGTGTCCCAATGCTTCCAACACGATGATTGGACTGAAATTGAGGTGTTAGAGCATTCACATCCATTCCATCAAATTTTTACCCTATATTACACTAAAAAACACTATATTTTCTTTCCCGTTTTCAATTAAATAATATTTTTATACCTTTATCATTACATATTCTCTCTCCTCCACTCACAACCACTTTAAAATATATTAAAAAATTATAGGGGGTGAACAGTGTCCCCTCAAATATGCAGATGAACAGTAACATTTTCTTTCTCTCCACTCACAACCACTTTTTATTCTTTTTATATTATAACAATCTCACTCACACAATATAATGGATTGGATGTGAATGCTCTTAGAGTTGCTAGTTGATCAAAAATGAAAAGTTGAGGGACTGAAATGGTTATTCATAAATTTTGTGTATCGCGAATCGTAAACCAATGCATGGTTTTCTTTTCAGTTCGTAAATGTTGTCTAATGGCCGACGATTGTTAAATTTAACTCGGTTTGACTTATTATGTTTAACCCATGTATTCCAGGTGCTACTAATATACATTTAACATATTATAGCTTATTACGAACTAAGACAACTAGCTACATCTCATTCTAACCATTGTTTTCTTTTTTTTCATTCCTCTCAGCCAAATTACGATTTTTGTCCTCAACTCAAATTTACAGCATTGCCATCGTTTTTGTTTTTTTCCCTATCAAGTTACGATTTTTCCCTCAATGTAAAATTATAGTTATGCCATCGTTTTAGTTTTTTTTTCTTTTTTGACAAAACTATGGTTAGAAAAGTTGGAGAGAGAGTGTGGAAAGGGTGGAGGGAGAGTGGAAAGGATGGAGAGAGAAAGTTAGTGAGAGAAAACGTAAAGATAAATTTGGGTGGGATAAAAAATGAATAGAGAAATAATATATTCTCCCCAATATGCCTTTAGTGGTCATTTTTCCTTTACTAAACATCATTTAGTTTAAATTAAAATACAATCTAATAACTTCAACCATTAAATTGTGTTCATCAATGGCTATCATGGAGTTTACTAGGTTTTTCACAATAACAAGTTTACTATTTAACCCTTCCCTATATATATATATATATGTGTGTGTGTGTGTGTGTGTTGTTGTTGTTGGACCCAGTATGGCCTTAACAACTTCTTTTCACGTAATATGGCAAGTGATTTCAGTAGATGTGAAAAAGATGTGCGGAAATGGAAATCAGACTCTCAGAAACACGACCTACAGAATTATCAAGTTTATATCACTTTGAAACAAAATGGTTTACAAGGTGATTGTAAGATTATTATCTAGTACAAATGAATCTTGAATTCTGTGGGTGAGAGGGCAATGGAGTTTTGATGTATATGTGAATGCTAAGCTTCAAACTCAATTGTCTTCTGCTGGTTGGGCCTTCTATTTATAGAAGGCTGGGTGCATGAATAAAGAATAGTTTATTCATGCAATAAGTCCAGCAAAAAGTGGCCAATTGACATATTCATTGAATCCAACGTTCAAGTTGCCTTTTTCATCATGATATCCAATAATGTCAACTTGCTTCGGTAATTGTGGCAGGATAGAGCTGATTTCAGAAAAAGTGGGATATTTCATCAGATTTTCTGATAAACCACTTCATCAGAAATTCTGGTGAACAAATCATCAGAAAAATCCTGATGATCAGAATCGTCAGAAACTGATGATATTTCATCAGAAATATCATCAGATCCATCAGAAATGACCTTCTCTGATAATCCAATTCAGCTCTTGATCAACTTGTGATTCTTTGAAGTAGATGCTGTGCATTTCAGTTGTCCTATCTGATCTTCTTTTTCTTGTTTGTGATCTTCAGGACTGTGATCTCTTCATAGATCCAGTTGATTGTGATTTTCTTCAATACTTACAATTAAAGTTTCCTAACAGTTCCCCCCTAAGTATTGTAAGAAAATGAACTACTTCTATATCTAACATAAACAACTTTTATCTGTTTCTTGAAAGAGAAAAGAATTCAAAACAACTAAGTTCAGAAATATAGAACAAAGTCAAACCAACCATAAATCAGACAAAAGTAAAATATTGTTCAAAAACAGAAATTTAATCTTATCAATTCATTAATTGATCTTCACTCCACTTTTGTATTTGTCTCCTGGTTTCAGCTTTTTCTTGTGATCAATTGCCTTTTGAGTTTCCATGTACATCTCTTTGTACCATCCTCTTAACTCCATCTAGTCATCAATGCATTCTTCAATTGTTTTTCTCAGCTGTTCATTGTTCTTTCCCTTCTTCTTGAGCTGCTCTTGCTTTTCATTCATGCAGTTCCTTATATATTTCAGAGTTTGATTGGAGTACCTGCATATTTCACTGATTCTGAACAGAGCTTTCTCTTCATTAGCATCTTTGAAGACTACACACATTTCTGGTTTGTCAAAGATTGCTCCAGTTCTCACAAGTTTAGAAGGAATTTCAGCTGGAATTCTGGTGTTGGGAGGAGGTATTAGCACCTTGTTGCTGTACTCAAAATTGATACATAGATCAAAGTCTGCCAGTGCAGCCCTTTTGTACAACTTTGCTCCTGCACTTTTGATTCTGTCAAGGGCTCTTCTGATCACCACTGAACCACTTTTCTCTTTATCAATGATATTCTTCATTTTGACTATCCCCATTGGGTGAATATCATCAGCCATATTTGCATCAGTAACCTTTTGTATACTGTTATCTTTTCTGATCAGGGTATACTTGTTTTGTCACTCTTTGCCTAAGATGCCTCCTCCAGTGGTCAAAGTATCGATTCTTTCAATGGATACTATTGGATTGGTCATGTGTTTGTGCAGAATTACCCAACCTCCATTGTTTCTGTTTTCAACAATACCTTTACTTAATGGAGAGAGTGGCCTTTTTGGGTTGTCTTCTGGACCTTTCTAGTAGTAATTCTTTAGATGTTCTTCAGGGTACATAATAGTGTGTAAATCTCCCTTCACCACATCCATTTCTCTGATGTTCCCTTTCGAATCTTCTATCATTTCTTTCCTTGGCCTTTTTGAGGAAGTCACTTCATGTTCCATTATTCTCTTCTCTTTTGTATCCATCTTTATGCTGAACTCTGTTTCTCCTGTGATGGCTGTAGAGGTTGTCTGAACTGGAACATGTTCTTTCTACTGGACCTTTGATGTGTCTGGCTTTGGGACGTTTGGTGGAGGACCCATGAGTAACTTTTGTTTATCTGGAGGTGGACCCATGGGTTGCTTCTGTTTTTGAGCTGTTGAAGTTTCTGTTTGTTTGGTTTGAGCTTGTTGAATGGTTTCTGATTGTTGTTGTGGAGTTTCTGATCTTCTTGCTTGTCTTTCTTGTGGAATTGGGGCTTTTAGTTCATGAAGATCAACTTTTGCTAATCTAGCAACATTATACTGCAATCTCTCTACTAACAAATGAACATTTGTGAGAATTTGAGTATTTGTTTCTTCTTGTTTCTTCATTTTCTGAAACTCCTGGTTTTCTTGATTTCTTTGTGCAGTCAATTCCATTAACAGTTTCTCAAAAGCCTCAGCCATGCTGCTGTTGTTGGCTCTGAGGAACTGTATTTCTTCAAGAATCTTTCCTGAACTTGAGCTTTCTCCTGTAGTTAAAACCTCAGCCATCTTTTTCTTGATATCACGCAGTTCCTTGAGAGCCTTCTCGAGTTCTGATGAGCTCTCTCTGTTTTCTGATGACTTTTGCAGTTTGTTGAGGGCTGCAACATTGTCTTTTGTTTGCTTCTGCACAGCTTTGACAGTTTCTGATAAAACCTTGATATCTGACTTTTGATTTTTGATTTCTTCCAGTATCAGATCAATTTTTTCTTCTGTGGTTGTTTTCACAGTAGCAGTTGTGTCTTCAAGTTCCTTGTGAAGTTGTTTAGGGGACATAGATTGATGTCCTTGGGAAATAGGAGAAACAACAAATGTTCCTCTTCTAACACCAGCAGAAAACACATTCTCTGCTGTTCTGAGGTTAAGAGGATTGGAAGATTCCAAATTCTCTGTATCCTCACCAGAAAATTGAAACACATTCAAGTTCTGGTTTTCCTCATATCCTTGAACTTTTTCAGGTTCTCCATGAGTTGTTGAGAAATTCTTAGTTTTCTCATCCAGGTTTCCTTGATCAGTAAACTGATCTCAACCTGTTGCCACCACATTTTCCTCCTCAGAATCTGATTCAGAAAATGGGTCATTGGTTTTACTCACATTTTGTTTTGCAGAAATAGTGCCTTTATGTAAAATTTCATATTTTCCTGGAATTGATTCATCAGAATCACTCTCAGAGAAATGAAATAAGTTCAGTTTGGAGTGTTGTGCACCTGTTTCTCCCATATGTGAGATTTCAGCATGATGTTCCTCTGCCACAGGACTCATATTCACATCTTTATCAACTTGATGAGGATCAGATTCATCCTGCTGTTCTATTCTTGGTGTGCTTGACTCTTGTGCATCATGCTCCATGGGGGACACATTTTCAAAAACTTCTTTGTTTTCTGGCCTTTTGTTCAACATCTTCAGATATTCTGCTTTGTATGGTGAATCTTCTGGTATCAGATTCATCATTCTTTCTGATAGAGCAGGCACATCATAATCTGACTTCCGAGACCCTACGGCTGTCCAAGGTCTCATGATTTCTGTACTCCACATATTTTTTGATGCTGGAATTTCTAGGTTCCTTTTAGAAAAAGCATCAGAAATTATGATTGACAGAAATCTGGGAAAGGGTAGATGTGAATCTATCCTTCCAGCGTTGGTCAGAATTGATCTTCTGATCAGAGTAAATATTTCTGTTCCAAAATCAATATTCAACCCACTAATGAGACTGAACATGATTGTTAGAATATTCATATTTATCTGATCCGTACCTCCAATCTTGGATGACAAACACTTGTTCAGAATTTCCATTAAAACTTGCCAAAAGGCAGGTAGCTTGTTTCTCTTGAATTCATTGATCTTTGAAATCCTTGTCTTGTAACCCATTACAGCATCAAGTTGTGAGTACATATCTTCTTTTGCAGGTACTTCTTCATAGCTTTGGTCTAAGGGAAGTTCCAAACATTCCCTTATTTTCTTCGGTGAGATTGTAATAAAGATATTTCCCCACACATGTGCTTTCAGCTCGAGTTGATTTGAGACTTTGAGAGTTTTTACAACTTGTTGTATAAGTTCTTCTGGTACTTCTCTGGTCTTTGTGAGGGCTTGAGCTATGGGGCATCTGGTCAGAAATTCAATGAGAATTTGACACTTCATATCATACTCTTCAATGTTATCATTCATTGCTTCATTGTTGCTCTTTAATGGAAGAAATTCAGCTTTAGTGATGAAGGGAATAGAGTGTTCGACTGGTGGTATGTTGATGTTGATTGCTGCCATTGAGAATTTGGGTTTTTGTTTCGGAAAGGGGTTTTAGGGTTATGAATTTGAAGGTTGATGATGGAAGTCTCTGTTTTGAATGAGGTATTTATAGTGAATACAGACATAGATTTTTGAATGTTTTTCGTGGGTTGTTTGTATTCAAGGTGGTTAATGACACCTTAATATGTTTTAATCCTTTAAGGAAACAACCGTTTTTGAAAAACCTTTGGTTTATCTCTAATTTAATGTAAATCTTTTTAAAGAGACTTAGAGATTCCAATGATTTTGCGGATAAACACTAAATTCCAACTTGCACCTTTTCTTCATATGGGACCCTTTTTGTTTCAAAAAGGTCCAATAGAAACCTTTTCTGAGTTGGTGTATCTTCCCAGGTTTTCCTCATGATGATATATATCAGAAAATCTTGAATAAAACTTTTGAGAGTTGTATTTTCTTCATATATCATCAGAATTCATGTGATTCACTTACAGAGGATGAATCATCAGAATTTTTTTTTTGAGATGAGAGGGAATAAGTAGAGTTCTGAGATTTTTACTTACATTGCTGTTTTGCAGTTCTGAACTCCACACCTTTGTTCTGATATACAGGAAGTATATTTTCTCATACAGCTTGTTCCAGTCCTCGGAAAAAAAATATTTTGAAAGAAGCTTAAAAGGTAAGTTTCTTTAAATCTGGTTAAAAGCTATGTTTTTCTGATGTTTTGTCAAACTTCCTGATTTTCAAGAGATTTTTCTGATAAAAATAATTGATTTTCTGATCTATTGTCAGATTTTCTGGCCTGATGAGTTTTCTGAATAATTACCAGATTTTCTGATTGATTATTAGATTTTCTGAGTTTCACTTAGAACCTGTCAGATTTCATTTGAATTTCATCAGCTTTTCCTTGTTTTTATTAGACACGTTGTGTTAGTTCCCCCTAGATCTATTAACATAATTTTTTTGTTAAACGAAATGATTGAAAAGAAATTAAAGCAGACATGATATAAAAAAACGTAAAACACACAACAAAGTAAAAAAAAAAAATAACTACTCCTCCTCCTCCAACACATTGTACATGCACTTCACATATAACCAAAGACTGGTTATTCGACCGGTGTGATTCGTTGATGGCACCAGAGTGGGCTCACTTAAGTTTTCTTGAAGTACCAGCTCAACCCTTGGATAGCAGCTTCTCACTCCTCCGAAGTCCAGCTGACTTGTGATCACCTTGGTTACGAATCGAGGGTAGATCAGAAAAGGTTGACGGTCGTGGATGTTTGCTTCTAGGTCTCTCATGAGAAACTTTGCATAGTTGTAAGGTTTTTCCTGTACAACAGCATGAACCACTTCCATCATCTTATGAGACAGCTCGTTAAAGTGTCCAATCTTCTTGGAGAAGCAGACACTTAGCTGTGTTACCAAAAACTGGAAAGGTGGTATAAACCCAGATTTGCTAACAGCCCTTGACGAGTTGTTTGTATGATAGCCCATTTCAGTCAAGGTTTGTTGCACATCTGCCTTATCCAGAAATTGGGTTTCATGATCATTACCCAGTTTGAGGACATTTCTGATTGTTTCCTCTTTTTGGGTAATTTTTACCCCCATAACCTCACTCTCAATCCACATGGAAGTACCACTAAAAATGATTTCAGAGTTCCACCAGAACTCTTGAAGAAGTTTTGGATAAATGGTGACATATGATGATACAGCAAAGCCCAAAGGACTTCTCATGATCATATTGTACACAAACCTGCAGTCCTCCCATGCAGGTCCTTCCAAGTTGGATCTTAATCTAAGATTATGAAGTCTGTGAAATGGGAAAGGGAATTGAGTAGCTTTCATCAATTTTGGGCGACCCATTTTAAGATAAGAAAAATTCTGTCGAAGGGCTTTTGAAGAGATGATTTTGGTATGAAGTAAGTTCTTTTCAGGTTGTTAATATTTATAGATGAAAGTGATAGTTCTTCATAAATGATATTAACAACCAAAAAAAAATTAATTTCATCTCTTCAATTAAGACGATATCTGTTGCAGTGAATGTAACAGTGAATGTGACAGTCTACTAAGCCCCATGTGTGAGTAAGCATTAAATGGCTAGGCGACTACTTTCATAGCTCCTAATCATTCTAGTGCCTACGTGTCACTTAAGTTTCTTATGAAAAAATGACGCTGCATGCATTTGCAGAAAAAAATGAAATTCAATAATCTGGAAAAATTTTGAGACGGTTGATTTTCACAGTAATATAGAATTTTATCCTTATGCATGTTACTCTTCCCCCTTTTTGTTTAAAAAAAAATACAAAAACAAACAATACAAAAAATATGAATATTTACAATGTGTGGGATATGCATGAAGATGGAAGTATATGAAGATTACAAATTATTCTGATGTTTCAACCTGGTTTCTGATTTTATATCAGAACTTCTGGTGAATTCACCAGATATTCTGATATTTCTTCAGATTATCTGATAAATCATCATTTATTGATGATTCATCAGATTTTCTGATGTTCCATCAGATTGATGGATTGCTTTGTCAGAAACCAGTTGATTTGTTCTTTGATTATCAGAACTTTGAAGATCAATTTGGTTTTCAATTTGTGTTTTTGTCTTTTCTGAAAAATCTTCATCATTTAAATTAACCATGCCAAGTTTGCTGATAAAAAAATTGTGTCTCTTTTCATGAAGAGGTTTTGTAAATATATCAGCAATTTGGTTTTCAGTTGGTACAAAATACATTTCTATGTTACCTTTCTCCACATGATCTTTTATGAAGTGATATCTGACGTCTATGTGTTTGGTTCTTGAGTGATGAACTGGATTTTCTGTTATTGCAATAGCACTCTTTGAGTCACATAGAATTGGTATTCTTGTCAGAGTTACTCCATAATCTTTCAGTTGAGTTTGCATCCACAGCACTTCTGAACAACAACTTGCTGCTGCTTCATATTCTGATTCTGCTGTTGATGTGGCAACACAGTTTTGTTTCTTGCTTTCCCAACATACCAATTTTTCTCCCAAGAGTTGACAGGCACCAGATGTGCTTTTCCTTTCAATTTTACACACTACATAATCTGCATCTGTGTATGCAATTAATTCAAGGTTTGTATCCTTAGGATACCAGAGACCAAGTTCTGATGTGCCTTTAAGATTTTTGAAAACCCTTTTTACAGCTTTTAGATGGGATTCTTTGGGATCACATTGATATCTGGCCAGAAAGCATGTTGCAAACATGATATCTGGTCTGCTTGCTGTTAAATATAGCAGTGATCCTATCATCCCTTTATAGGTTTTAATATCTACACTAATTCCATCTTTGTCAGAATCTAACTTGTTCCCTGTTGCCATGGGAGTTTTTGAAACAGAGCAGTTTTCAAGTGAGTATTTTTGTAGAATTGTTTTCACATATTTTGATTGACTAAAAAATATTCCATCAATTCTTTGTTTAACTTGTAACCCTAAGAAAAAGGTTAACTCACCCATCATACTCATTTCAAAGTGGCTGGTCATCAATTTTTGAAACTTTTTACAGTATTTTTCATTTGTTGATCCAAATATAATGTCATCAACATATATTTGGACCAGCAAAGTATGACCTTTATGTCTTTTGAGGAAAAGTGTGGTGTCAATAGTTCCTTTGGTAAACCCAGAATTGAGTAAGAAGTTTGATAAAGTTTCATACCAGGCTCTAGGAGCTTGCTTCAACCCATACAAGGCTTTGTTCAATCTGTAAACATGATTTTGAAATTTTGGATCAACAAAGCCTTCTGGTTGTTGCACATAAACTTCTTCCTCAATTTTACCATTCAGAAAAGCTGATTTTACATCCATTTGATAAACTTTAAAATCCTTGGATGCTGCATAAGCAAGAAAAATTCTTACAGCTTCTAATCTAGCTACTGGTGCAAAAGTTTCGTCATAATCAATACCTTCTTGTTGACAGTAACCCTTGACCACTAACCTTGCTTTGTTCCTGGTGATTATGCCATTTTCATCAGATTTATTCCTGAACACCCATTTTGAGCCAATGACAGTTTTGTCTTTTGGCTTGGGTACCAGATCCCATACCTTGCTCCTTTCAAACTGATCAAGCTCTTCTTGCATAGCTTGGATCCAGTCTGGGTCACTTAGAGCTTCTTTGACAGATTTGGGTTCTACCTTGCTTAAGAACCCGGAAAATGCACACTCATGTGCAGTTGCAGATCTTGTTCTGACACCATCTGCAGGATTGCCAATGATGTCAGAATGAACATGTCCTTTGATCTATCTTAACTTGTTGTGGAAAGTTGTTGGTTCTGATGGATTTGAAGTTTCCCCCTGAACATGTGCTTCAATTGTGTGTAAGGTATCAGAATTCTGAGCTTCTGATGTACTACACCTTTGTTCTGCAGAGTTAGTATATGAAGAATCTTTTGATTTGTTATTGAGAAAATTATCATGTTCTAGGAAATCTTCATTTATCATTTCAAAGAGATGTTCATACTTTTCTTGTTTGTCAGAAAAGTTTATTTCTTTCATGTATTCATCGGAAACTTCTGTTTCTGATGAGTTATCAAATGAAACATACAGACTTTCTCTGATTGTCCTTGTGTTGAGAATAAAAATTCTATATGCTTTTGATGATAAAGAGTAACCAAGAAAAATACCGTTTTCTGCTTTTCTGTCAAATTTTTCAAGGCTTTCAAAATCATTGAAAACAAAACATCTACAACCAAATGTATGCAAAAATTTTATACTTTGAATTCTTCCATTGATAATGTTATAAGGTGTTTTGTTGTGCCTTTTGTTGATAATGGTTCTGTTTTGAGTAAAACATGCATTTGCTGTAGCTTCTGCCCAAAAGTGAGTGGGCAGTTTAGAATAAGCAAGCATGGTTCTGGCAGCTTCTACCAAGCTCCTATTTCTTCTTTCAACCACCCCATTCTGTTGGGGTGTTGTGGGAGCAGAAAAATCATGAGAAATTCCTTTACTCACAAGAAAATTCTCAATTTTTTCATTCTTAAACTCTGTTCCATTGTCTGATCTGATCCTTCTTACTGTTAGTTTTAACAGATTTTCAATTTTCTTGATAAAATTAATGATCAGATCAGGAGTTACACTTTTCTTTCTAAACAATTCTACCCATGTGTACCTGGAAAAGTCATCTACTATTACTAGTATGTATTTCTTTCCAGAAAAACTTTCTGTACTTATGGGTCCACACAAATCCATGTGTAAAAGTTCCAAATTTTGTGAAATAGAAGACTCAGAAATCGATTTATGTGAGCTTCTCTTGGATTTACCCATCTCACATGCCTCACAAATTTTATCCTTCTTTGAGGATATCAAATGTAATCCTTTTACCAGACCTTTGCTTGCTAGTTTGCTTAGGTTTTTGAAATTTAAGTGGGCTAGCCTTTTGTGCCATAACCAACTACTACATTTGTTGATTTTTGAAAATAAACATAGTTTTCGATGTTCACTTTCTTCTTTGAAATCAAAATAGTAAATTGATTTTCTTATTCTTTTCCCACTTAAATAGATTTTATTATCATCTATACCTATTAACAAGCATTTTTCTGGTAAAAAGGTTACCTGAAAACCTTTGTCACAGAATTGACCACAACTCAACAAATTATACTTTAAGCCTTCAACATAGGCTACTTTCTCTATGGTCAAACATCCATACCTTATGCAACCATATCCCATGATCCTCCCTTTCACTCCATTTCCAAAATTTACCATTCTACCCAGCTTTGAAACAAAGTTGCTGAGTAAGCTCCTGTCCCCAGTCATGTGCTTGGAGCTTCCTGAGTCGCAGTACCAGATCTGCTGCACATGATGGTCCTGAAATGGAACGATTAGAGGGTTTTTGGTACCCAGGCATGCTTGGGTACTGTTTCTGATGGAATCCTAATCAATTTATTTTTTCTTCTTGGTTTTGCATCAGAAATTCTGTTATATGCTGAGCCATTAACAGATTTTGTATTTTTCTTTTGAAGATGGTGTTGTACAAGCTTCAGTATGTCAACACACATACAAGATTTATCAGAATTTTCTGATATTTCTTCTTGTGATGGAATGAGTGGATAATTTTGAAAAGATGAGTGAACTGCTTCTGGAGTCTTTACAGATTCTTGGCTGCATTCACTTATGTTTGTTTTGAAGTTTGGTTTTTCAAAAGAGTATTCAGAACAAGTTGTCTTGCAAGATTCAGATTCAGATTCTGATGAAAATTTATCAGAAATCTGATGAGTTGCTTTTACAAAGACAGTGGGTTTATTTCCATTTGATCTTGTATAACCTAAACCCTCTCCTTTGTTCTTTGGTGTGGACTCAATAAAATTTATGAATTCTTTGGCTTGTTGAAAACCTCTTACATTGATTTCTTTGTCATTGATTTTCTTGTAAAGATCTTTTCTTTCATTTTCATAGAACTCAATTTTAGCTCTTTGATCTAAACTATCCTCTATAAGAAGTTGGTTTTCAAGAATGATTTTATTCAAAGTCCTTTGTAACTCATCAGATTTTCTAATATCTGATTGAAGTTTTTCTTGCAGATTTAGAAAATCTAACATGAGCTTGTTTAGCTTGTGTTCAAGATCAAGATTGTCTAAATTTACCTTTTGTTCTGAAGTTTCTGGTAGACCTTCAGAAAGTGCCATGAGGCAGAAATTTGCCAATTATTCTTCTTCATCATCAGAAGAATCATCAGATAACCATGTATCTGTTCCTGCAATTAAGCTGACTTGTTGCTGCTTCTTTGCTTCTTCAAGCTTTTTCTCATAGTAAGCAACATCCTTGAGCTTTTTGGTCTTGCATTCTGATGCATAGTGACCTCTCTGCTTGCACTTGTAACACACAACTTCAGCCTTCCCTTTATCCTTAGATCTAACTTCTTCTTTAGATCTCCCATCCATCCTTCCTCTGTGACTCCTCTGGTATCTCTGGCTTCCTCCCCTCAACCTCTGCTCAAATGTTTTGGTGAGCAGTTCTATTGCCTCAGCAAAAGCTGAAAAATCTGATGAAGATCAGAAATTTCAAAACTTTGGCTCCTTGATGGTTGTGGATCATTGGTGGGTATTGTTCTTTGTGAGTTTGAGATAAGAGCTAAAGATCCCCCTCTTTGAATGGTTTCTTCAAATGTTTCTTCCTCTCTGGGGACCAAGATGCTGTATAAGTCATGAAGACTCATGTTTCCTAGTTCTAAGGTTGATGATAAAGTCATGGTTAGACTTCTCCATTATCTAGGAAGGGCATCAAGAAATTTTATGTTTATTTCATCATTTGACTTTGTTATTCCAAATTTCTTTAGCTCGTTTAAAAGTTTTGTAAATCTTTGATATGTGTCATTTAATCTTTCATTTGGCAAACTTTTAAACCTTTCATAAGATGAGACATTGTTTATTCTCTTGTTTCTTCTCATCATTTCTCCTCCTTCACAAAGATTTTCCAACTGATCCCATATTTCCTTAGCTGATGCACATGCATCAACTTGTGAAAATATGTTATTGGGGATGGCCATTATTAAAAGTGACTTTGCCCTTTCATCCCCAGCCACCTTTTCCTTGTCTTCCTCACTCCAAAGTATTTCACTTTTGGGAGCTTGGGAGGCAGGGATAGCAGGTGATTGGCCAGTTGCTGGAATAGCTGGTATTACAGTCATTGGTATATGTGGACCCCTTTCAATGGATTGAAACAGAGCTCGGTCATGACCATTAAGGAAATTGACCATCCTGATTTTCCATTGGGGGTATTCTTCTCTGACCAGAGTCGGAGGTTTGGACATAGAACCAATGTTAAAAGCATTATTCCAGGATTGAAAGCTGGCCATATTTGGAGAAAAGAAGATGAGCGATTGATCGTTTGAAAATAATTTATTCAATCTGCTCTGATACCAATTGTTGGACCCAGTATGGCCTTAACAACTTCTTTTCACGTAATATGGCAAGTGATTTCAGTAGATGTGAAAAAGATGTGCGGAAATGGAAATCAGACATTCAGAAACACGACCTACAGAATTATCAAGTTTATATCACTTTGAAACAAAATGGTTTACAAGGTGATTGTAAGATTATTATCTAGTACAAATGAATCTTGAATTATGTGGGTGAGAGGGCAATGGAGTTTTGATGTATGTGTGAATGCTAAGCTTCAAACTCAATTGTCTTCAGCTGGTTGGGCCTTCTATTTATAGAAGGCTGGGTGCATGAATAAACAATAGTTTATTATTGTTTATTCATGCAATAAGTCCTGCAAAAAGTGGCCAATTGACATATTTATTGAATCCAACGTTCAAGTTGCCTTTTTCATCATGATATCCAATAATGTCAACTTGCTTCGGTAATTGTGGCAGGATAGAGCTGATTTCAGACAAGTGGGATATTTCATCAGAATTCTGATAAACCACTTCATCAGAAATTCTGATGAACAAATCATCAGAAAAATCCTGATGATCAGAATCGTCAGAAACTGATGATATTTCATCAGAAATATCATCAGATCCATCAGAAATGACCTTCTCTGATAATCCAATTCAGCTCTTGATCAACTTGTGATTCTTTGAAGTAGATGCTGTGCATTTCAGTTGTCCTATCTGATCTTCTTTTTCTTGTTTGTGATCTTTAGGACTGTGATCTCTTCATAGATCCAGTTGATTGTGATTTTCTTCAATACTTACAAATAAAGTTTCCTAACATGTGTTTTACAAGAAAAGATAATAAACCCTGTTGAAGAATTTTATAAATAAAAACAAAAGTTAATAGAAAACAATCAATCTTTACAAAATATTTGCACATATTCAAACTACAATTATTTATTTGGTAGGTGTAAATAGTCTTACAAAAGATCTTCCGAAAAGGTTTTAAGTTTTAAATTTGAAAACTATATACATCCATGTAAAACTTAACAAATTTGAGGAATTGGTTCAACTTTTCATCCACCAACTATGCCTAAAATGTTTTAACAATATGTAACCATGGGATTAAAGTTGTTGCTTTTGTGATATGTCAATTCTAAAATGTATTATCAAGGAAATCTACTTTTTTGTGTGTGAATCAACGATTGATTGCAAATTCTATTTTTGTGTTCTTTGTTTTGTTCCTCTAAAAGACCAATAGCTGGCCACACTTACTAAGAATCTTTTCGAAAGATATGATTATAAGTTACACCGTATCTAAAGTGATTTTTTAACTCCCTTTCATATTCCATTATGAAATTCAAGATTAGAAATCCAAGATTAGAAATCCAAGATTAAGAGAAGATGTAATGTTGTGAGATTTGTTATTAGCACTTGTGTACCCTCCTTTGTGCATTTGTACTTACAATCACTAAATTATAAGTGAAATGAGAATTAGCAAACATTACTAAAATTAATGATCACACGAAGCGTTGATTACTAGCTATAGGATCGTTTTCTTTGGCTAGAAATGTTCGTAAACACAAAAAGCTCAATTACTCAATATCTACCTGATCAAATTAAGTGTGGAATCGAAGACATGATCATGTAATACACTTCTTTTATAAGTCAAAGTTTCATTCAAAAACAGAACAGCAAATCTTTACAAATTTGAATCAAAGCTCTCAAAGTGCAAAATGATCAAAGTTCTGCCCACACACATGAGCATGGCTATATATAGGCAAACTGTCACACCCCGACCACGTAAAACAACAAATCGTGGCGGAAACGTCTGGGAGTGTCGTAACAGAATCATTGTTTCACAATCATGGATTAAATAATTTCGTTTTATTGAATTATTGAACTCATTGTTTTATTACAAATCAGATAAATGCAAATATTATCTTTCAAGTTCTAAAGTCGCTAAGGCACGAGTCCATCCTATGTATAGCATGCATCAATAATCATCACATAACAGCACCTGAAACATGTGTAAAAATAGGTACGTCAGCATAAAAATGCCTGTGAGATACATAGGTTCTATTATAATTAGGACTCATGACTTTTAAGTTTAAAATAATGTTTTATAAAAAACGGTCATGAACCTTAAAATATTTTCTTTTATAAATCATACTAAAATTTATAAGAAATCAGATGATATAAAATAATAATACATAGGTAATTAAATAACTAATAAAATAAATTTGTATAAAATATATTGTTTATAAAACAATATTTTGATAAAAAGGTTTATAGTATATATATAAAAATATACTTTGGTTTTAAGAAAGTCGAATAAGTAATATATTAAAATATATTTCAGTTCCAAAATCGACAAACAAATAGTATATTAAATATACTTTAGTCGTTAAAATAATAATTTTCAGTAGTATATCAAAAGTATACTTTGGTTTTATTAATAACATATTAAACTATACTTTGGTTTTATAAATAACATATTAAACTATGTTTTGGTTTTATAAATAACATATCAAACTATGTTTTTAATAATTAACAAAATATATGTTTGTTTTGTACAATATCACACATGAGAGTATATTAAACTATACTTTTGGGAGTATAACAAAATATACAATAAAAATGTGATTTAAGAATTCATTCAGACCTGAGTGCATCAAAATACACCTTTGAGACTATAGAAATACCACAAAGGCAATCCCTATTTGGATAAAATATCGGTTTCTGACATTCCATGACAACAGGAATGGGGTGTCAAATCCTATAGCGCTATATCATACTACCAATCGGTCTGGTGAACATAAAATAAGTACAATCCAACAATTAATTTTATAATCTTTAAAAAAAAATTAGTGTTTAAACCATAAATAATCATTCAGTTTGTCAAAAGATAAGTATTAATATGTATAATCAAATTATACTTTTGAAAACATGAACATAACAAATAGGTACACATATTTCACCCCAAAACTTTGAAAATAGTAAAAGAGGGGACTATGTACTCACTTGAGGATGCTTAGAAGTCTTGAATGACAACCAAGCAAAGCTAGAGGGATCACGGATATCAAACGACACCTAATATAGGTAACTACATTAATAAACCGGAACTAAATCGGGAGATCGGATAGGATGAGGTTTCGTAAACCAAATGAGTATTGGAACTCATATGATATGGTTTAAAAAAACTACGTACTAAAACAAAACCTAACCTAAGTGCTTACGACCCATTACGACCCGTTTAGGTAGCTTACGCTACTTTAACGCGTCGTTCGCGTAAAACGCGTTCGGACCGCCTAACTAGTCCTATGACAAGTATTATATGCCTAAACATGTTTAATTATGTTTCATAATCAGTTAAATGACAAAAGTTTGGGTTACATATGCGTAAATATCAATTATGCATAAAAAGGGCATTTTGGTCATTTTCCTAAGGCATATAAATTACCTATCATACAACTATTTAAACGAAGTGACCATAAGGTATAACCTCAGAAGATTATTCCCTATACAACTATGGTAACTAAACATGTTTGGTCGGATCCTAATGATCGACCAAACGGGTCTAATTCGAGAGTCTAAGCTGTTGTTTAGACCGCTTGACTTACGACTCTATACAAGCACTAAACTAAAAGTGAGGAGCTAAAAATGTTAGAACATGTTTAGTTAAGTTAGAAAACAGGTTTTGATATCAAAACAAACGGTTTTGATACCCAAGAGTAGTTTGGTTACAAAATACGCATGAATACGCATTTTGGCCGAAACTACGACTCGTCACTACGCCTAGTCAACGTGGTAATCAGTAGGTATAGTCACACGGGACTATAACCATCGTGATTACGCTCACATTGCAAAGTTCAAACGAACTTCGTGTTGACCATAAACTGGTCAATGCAGAAAGTCAAACACTGTTTGACTTTTACGCTTAAAAAACATAAAAGAACGAAAGAAGCTTACAAAGGGTCCAAGCTAGGAAGATATGATCTATAAATTCTCAGGTATGAAGCATTTGAGCTTCAACTTAGAGAAAATTAGATCATGTGTGAGGAAAGAATGAAAATGAGGTGGGTATATATAGGATTCGGTCCACCGTTAAGATCGTTTATCGAGAACCGTGCTTTAATCATGGCCTTACCCTTGGGCCCAAGGTTTTAGAATACCATGGGAACATGTAAAACCATCAAATACCAGCCCATAGGGTGCAAAACCATGGGTTAAAACCATCAAAATCTCAAAAATGGACAAATTTCAATGTATCTGCAAGAAATTTCAAAAATGGTCCCTGCACTTGTAAAACTTGATTTTTTTGCACTTTTAAGCCCCGTTAACCCCATTTAAAGGCTCTAAAATAAACTTAAAGTATAGGGAACTTAAAATATGCTCAAAAACATCTCGGATGTCGGTTCGTTTGGTCGTACGGTTGCGTTGTTTGGTTAATTACGACGGAAATAGTAATGAACGCAAAAACGATCCAAATTACGCGACGAATGAAATTTTATCATGCCAATAACTAAAATAAAATATTTTAATTATTACATAAATTTTTGGATGTACAGATATATTCAGAACGTAAGATATGCGTGAAAATGCAAACTTATGCACTTTTGACGCTTTTAGTCTCTATTGATCAAATAAGTTTATTTTAGCATACCGAACCCCTCAAAGCCTATTTCTAAGTTATGTAAAGGATATTTAGGGTATTTTTAACTTATGATAAAGTTCCGGAATGTTCGGTACAGTACGAATCGGCATACTTTCGCAGTTTGTCGAAATTAGTCCCTGTATGCGAATAAACTTGATTTCGACACACCAAACCATCCAAAACTTATTTCTAAGTTATGTAAAGGTTATTTAAGGTATGTTAAGCCTATGTCACTGTTCCGGAGTGTTTGTTATGTTAAACTGGTTATATTTATGCATCAGTTCGCGTATAACCTTCCAGAAAGTGATTTAGAGCTCGAAATCGATCAAGAATTGATATGTGCAAATGATACACATATTTATACAAATCCCAAGTATGAAATTACAATATTTCATTGGTTTGGTATTTTTTTGATGGTTTAAGTGACACAGGTGTCACAATCTCCCATACTTTAGGAAATTTCATCCCGAAATTTAATTTTAGAGGAAACTTGTGAAGACAACTGTGATGGTTTCGCTTTCGAATGAATCCATCGAACCCTAAGTAAAACTCTGGGCAATGTTTGGATTCTTAGCGAAATTGTCAACTATCAAAGTGAAGTCCTTGTAGTAATAAAACATGGAGTTTCGAACTACGGACAGAAGAACGTTTCTTATGAAGACTTATCATAGGAAACTTGTGTGTGCTCGAAATCAGAGGCGGAGAGTGTAAGATAAAATGACATTGGTCAAGGTCCAGGACTTCTAGTAAATTAAATAATGCTACGTTCGCAATGTAATAAGGAACACTTATATATAGGAAGTACCAGCGGCGTATCCACCATGCTCCTTTCTACATTGTTCCCGTATCGTTATTCTTGTCACTATAGGTCTTAACACATGACAAAACTTGCTGTGGTTTCTGTGCACTGAATTCCATAATTATGTATGCATCCATAATTACGTAATTCCTTGCACAGTCCGCACAGTTCATTTCATAATGCATGGGGAAAAATCAATTGAATAAACATGAAGCGACTCGACTAGACCACCAAAAGTTCTTTTTAACTAGACCGTCGTATGATCTCATTAAATAGACCACTTAAGGGATCTTTTCAATTATATCATCACATGATATTCCTAACCAGATTTTCAAATTAATCTGTTTAACTAGACCACTCAAGGGGTCCAATTATAGAATAGTACTTCATAAACCAAGGGACTTAACTACAACGTAGAAGTCCATTAAGGATTTAAGATAGTACCTTTGGATATCCAACTATGAATCCCTCATATGAGATATGGAAGATTCTACGAGGATTTGGATGGATCACATGAAAACATAAATAAAACACAAAACATATAAGAAAACATATAAGCACATAATCACATAATTGTTTAACTTGATATTTAATTTGTTATCTTTGGACACGGGTATTTAAAGCATACCAGGAATCCAATCCATGGATTTCATTTGGCACTTTAAACATCATCAAGAATCTAACTATGGAGATGGAAAGATCTTAATAGGAATTCGGTTTTGTCCTTATTGAATCGTAACATACGTATTAAGGCATACGAATAATTCAATTAAGGGATCCGATTTGAGTGATATTTATCCACAAGGATCTAATTATGAGGATAGAAAGATCCTATTTTGGATTTTGGAATTTGTGTAACGTGAGGTGTTTCGAAACCTTGCACTAAACGTGCTTAAGTCGATACACAAGGTAGAAAGTTCATGAGGTTGAGGTACTAGATATGCTAAGGTGACATATGAAGCAGAATTTGGAGGTTGAGAAGCGGCAGGATTTGCAACTTCTTTGCTTTGGACAACAAAGCGACACATGTTAACCAAATATTCCCATCGTCCACCGTGGGTACATTTGAAACAGGGTATCTGATTCGGATGATGACGGTTACATTGATTGCACCAAAAAGCAGTTCCCTTGTACAGCTTCATCCCTGAGGCGAGTCATGGTGATAACTAAATCAACGGTCTTCTGGAGTACGACGCCTATTTGTTGGGCAATTATAGCACCTGGTCCGGACACTCGAGTGTTGTTGCGATGATGAGGCATCATGAAGAAAATGGAAGACATGGGTGGAAACAAGGGAAATGAAAACAGAATGACAACGCATAAAAATTGCGATCATTTGTTTGTTACCTAAGGCAAACAAATGAGATGGTGACTAATCAAAGTAAGTGGGTCATATTAATGTATCACGAAGACATGCTTTAGCCTATAAGTGGACACTCACCCCAAGAGTTCCCAGGTAAGAGTGACTGGTCCGATTATGTGGATTTGTACGAGCACTCTAGCCTTAGACAGAAAGCTCAGAGTACAGGCATCCACCCTTCCAGATTGCACGTGTTCACATTATAAGACCCAACTTTGACGGGATTTTGAAAAGTTAGAGGGTTCAAAACCTTATAATAAATCATCCTAGAACAGATGATTAGTTTTCAAAGCGGATTCGAAATTTGTGTTCTTATTGTGGTTGTCACCTAAGGATAAGTGACGGTATTGTTTTAAAACTAAACACAAGATAACTTGTGTTAGGGTCCTAGGAAGGTTATAGTCTAGGTCAAATCATTACTAATAACCTAATTCCCTATAACCATTGGCTCTGATAACAACTTTTCTGTCACACCCCGACCACGTAAAACAACAAATCGTGGCGGAAACATCGGGGAGTGTCGTAATAGAATCATTGTTTCACAACCATGGATTAAATAATTTTGTTTTATTGAATTATTGAACACATTGTTTTATTACAAATCAGATAAATACAAATGAGTATTGAATTAATAAACCGGACCTAAATCGGGAGATCGGATAGGATGAGGTTTCGTAAACCAAATGAGTATTGGAACTCATATGATATGGTTTGTTGGACCGTGTCGTGTCTCTAACGATCAGTCAAGGTAGTTCAACATTACATGTAAAGGCGGAATCAATGCATGCAACGTTACAACAACTTTCCTATTCAATTTCTTCACTTTATTAGCTTTCTGGAACAATTTTGACAGAGTTCGGTTACAAAGCTTATGACCAGATCTCGCTCAAATGAACACATACATGAGGTATTTATAGTGTTGCTGATTTCGCTCATGTGTCCCTGACACTGAAGCGAAATCACAACTTGACACTGAAGCGAAATCACCTATGTACATTGAAGTGGAATCACCTACTGACCCTTGAAGCGAAATCAACATATAATAATGTACATTGAAGCGAAATTAACTCTAAAAACCCTAATTTGACTTTTAAAGTCCAATCTTGACTTCAGACTTGATTGAAGATGCAGTCAACAGACATTCTCGTGCATCAACAGACTCCCCCTTGGATGTTGACGTAGTCTTCAGCTCCCGAGTCTTCAGTCTTAGTCTTTTCTCTAACTTTATCTTTTCATCATAAGCACTTTATCTTCACACTCCCAAATGCTGTTGATCCAGACTCCCCCTTTCACAGACTCCCCCTCTCAATATGCTGAATCTGAGATATCTGGTTCAATCTTTGACAAATAGCTTCCATTGGGAATAATGAAGTCCAAACCTGTTACTCAAACATCATTCATTACAAACTTATCTTTTCACATATAACTCATAAACTTAATCAGTTTTAGAAATCCACTCAAGTATTCAGGTTCAAGCTAATGATCCTGATCACTTGATTAATCTACCAAGTCCAAATTAATGACCTTGGTTGATCATTTGACGAATCAAACTGATTTTGAAAACATCAATTTCAAACATTTTCTGAAAATAACAAGTATCAAGTTAATGAACTTGTTTTTGACTTTTCAAACAAAACAAACTTCAACAAAGATAAGCTCTCCTCATTCTTCAGTTCAAAATCTCCTGCATCTGCTTCAAACATCTTGAGAATCCAACAATCAACTCTCCACTTTGGTTTGTCAGAAAATAAAGCAGAAATAAAATCTTTTTGGATTTTATCAAAGTGTTCTAAACTAAGAAATGAAATAAAAAAAACTTAAATTGCAGAAAGTAAACAAAGTAAACTATTTACAAACATATTTTTGCGAGCGTGTCAGGGAATCATATCAGCTTATCAGACAAATCACAAGTACCGTTAAGCTACATTACATACTCAGATTTAAACAATTCACCTCGACTGTCGATATACTGATCCATCTTAAATTTCCACACAAATTTCAACTTACTCAGGATACGATTTAGATGAATTAAGAACTTAGATCATTCATGTGTCCCACCTCTTGAATATACTCCCGTATCCAGAATCCCAATAATCAGTCTTACAGGTGAGAATACTACAATGATATCTGTATATAATTTAGGTATGCGAGGGCCGAGGGATCTCAGATCGATACTTCCGTATACGCAGAGAGATATCAGCTTCGACTTTTCGGTGTGTCCCCTTTAGAGGATCTTTTTGCTTACAACAGCAGCATATATCAATTTTATTGTTTCAGCATGCTGAGGGTTTAATGCTGTGTTTCAAGCATTGCAGCAAGTATTAGCCAGGGACTAGGTCAGAACCACCGTTCAGCAGAAGTCCCGGAATAATACCCCAGACATCATTGAGTATAAAGACCTAGTATATCAGATTACGAGACCTTTCAAACGAGATTTCAGGGGTTACCTATATATCCAAGTAGTGTTCCCCACGAATTCACAAGTTTGAATTTAGGTTTATATCCCGAATAAATCTACTAAATGTGCGAAAACCTATCGACACATCATCAGTAAGATTGTTTAACTCTTTTAAACTATCCAAATCTTTAGCATACTATGATCGTCTAGCTGATGTACTATCATTTTCCCTATATACACAAGCTCTTTTTCATTTTATCATGTTTTTGTATTTTTGCATTTTTTACTGTTTTTGTATTTTCTGAAAATAAACTATGTACAAACATCTACTCCCCCTAAATACCAAAACAAGTAAAAATTCGACAAACCATTGCAGATTGTTTCTCGTCTTCATCCGCAACAGTACTCTCATCAACGCCAATTATACCATCCGACACCGACAGAAGCTTCATACCATTCAGTTTTAACAAATATTTAAACCGATTTTTATCAAAAGCTTTGGTATGTAAATCAGCTTTCTGTTCATCAGTGTGGATTTTCTCAATTCGTATCAACTTTTTCTCAAAGCAATCACGAATAAAGTGATGACGAATTTCTATGTGTTTTGTTTTAGCGTGATGTACTGGATTTTTAGTTATATTTATTGCGGCCTCATTATCAACAAAAAGAGGTGTGTTAAGAAACTGCAAACCGTAGTCGCGCATCTGTTGCTGTATCCACAAGATCTGAGAGCAGCAACTGCTAGCAGAAACATACTCCGCTTCACAAGTAGATAATGCCACAGACGTTTGTTTCTTACACTGCCAGGTCACCAATCTAGGACCAAAAAACTGGCATCCTGCAGTTGTTGACTTTGAATTAACTTTGCAGCATCCGAAATCCGAATCGGAATACCCTTCGAGCGTAAAATCACCTTTCCTAGGATACCACAACCCCAATGAAGGAGTTCCTTTCAGGTAGCGCAATATCCTCTTCACAATGATCATATGCGATGCTCTCGGGTTAGACTGAAATCTTGCTGCGAGGCACGTTGGGTACATAATATCAGGACGTGAAGCAGTTAGGTACATTAAAGAACCTATCATAGATCGGTAAAACGTTTCATCAGCCCTGTCTCCGGTGAGATCTGGGTGAATCCCATGATTTGTTGCAAGTGGGGTAGCAGCTGGAGTAGAACTTGACATCCCAAATTTCTCTAGAATATCATGAACGTACTTTGACTGATGAATGAAAATTCCCTCAGGAAGTTGTTCAACTTGTAAACCCAGAAAGAATTTCATCTCCCCCATTGATGACATTTCAAACTTCTGCTTCATCACTGATTCAAAATCTTTGCATAGATTTTCATTTGTTGACCCAAAGATTATATCGTCCACATAAATCTGAACTATCAGAAGATGACCATCGACCTCTTTAGTGAAGAGAGTGGCATCCACTTTTCCACGAATGAACTTGTTGGCTAGTAGGTGTTGAGACAAAGTCTCATACCAAGCTCTCGGGGCCTGGTGTAAACCATACAGCGCTTTGTCCAATAAGTAGACCTTGTTTTTGTGGATTGGATCGGTAAAGCCCGGTGGCTGACCGACATAAACCTCCTCTTTAACCTTCCCGTAAAGAAACGCCGATTTAACATCCAACTGATAAACTTTGAAGTTCTTCCAAGACGCAAATGCTAGGAAAATTCTGATTGCCTCTAGTCTTGCTACAGGAGCATAAACTTCGGTAAAATCAATTCCCTCCTGTTGACTAAATCCCTGAACAACGAGTCGAGCTTTGTTCCTTACAACAACTCCTCTATCGTCTCTCTTACACTTAAACACCCACTTAGTGTTAATTTTCCTATAACCATCCGGCAAATCAACTAACTTCCACACTCCCAATTTCTCGAATTGACTAAGTTCCTCCTGCATTGCATTGACCCAAGAGTCTCCAGTAAGCGCCTCTTTGTAGGTTCTTGGTTCAACCTGCGAGATAAAACAACTCAATGAGAATTCAGTTTGCAAAGGAGCAACTTTTGTATAAAAACATGTAAGCCCTTTATCAATCTGATTTCGAGTGCGAACGCCTGTCTGCAATTCTCCTATGATCAACTCCTCTGGATGATATGAAAAAGTTCGCGGCATCACTTCACTCGGAACATCTACATTTCCCTCCAGATTAGTAACATTCTGTTCTGCATCTTGTTCACCAACTTGGTTTGTTTGACTTGAAAACTGAATTTGCTCCCCCTCAGAATCTGAATCACCATGATCAAAGACTGGCATATTTTCAGCTTCTAGATTATCATTCTGAACCGACTGATTATCCTGAGCAACTTCATTCTGTTGGACATCATCATGTTCACCCGCATTACTTGGACCTGCTTCATCGTCATTTGAAGTTTCCCGTGGTCTCCTCGAATACTCAGCTGGGAACCTTAACTGCGACTCATATTCACGCAAAATATCCAACTCATCAAAGAAATCTTCTTCATCCTCTGATTCTTCTCTCATGTCAAACGAATCCCAAAGTGTGTCATAATGATAACGCCATGAATCACCAGGATTCTGCGGCGGCATAGTATATCATTGACATTCAACATTTGCAGCTTCAATAATCCACTTCTCACTTGGAACGAAGACACGTCGCAATGGATTTGAATAACCAACAAATATACCCTCAATGCACTTCGGACCAAACTTCCCAAAAGGTTCTATAACCGTACAAGGTGACCCGAACGGTTCTAGATACTTCAAATTCGGTTTGCGATTATTGATTAACTCAAAGCATGTTCTGTTGAATTTCTTGACAGTAAGAACCCTATTGAGCGTATAGCATGCGGAGGAAACAGCTTCAGCCCAAAAATTTATCGGTAACTTTGAATCTGCGAGCATAGTTCTAGCCGTCTCGATTAGTGTCCGGTTTTTGCGTTTTGCAACTCCATTTTGCTGCGGAGTGTACGGAGCACTAAACTCATGCAAAATACCTCTTTCATCACAAAATTCTTCCATCTTGCTGTTCTTGAATTCAGTACCGTTATCACTTCGAATTCTCTGGATACGCCTTTGGTACAAATTCTCAATCTTCCTGAACAGCCCCATCAAACTGTCAAATGTTTCATCTTTCGTCTTCAAGAAAGATACCCACGAAAATCTGGAATAATCATCAGTAACGACCAAACAATAGTAATCTCCAGTAATACTTTTGACATTCACCGGACCAAACAAATCCATGTGAAGCCTTTCCAACGGTCTCGAAACTGAATTGACTTGCTTTGTAGGGTGTGACTTTTTCTTCTGCTTGCCTTTGACACAGCTAATGCACTCCCCTTCCAGATGGAAACCTTTGATATTAACACCCAATACCAAATCATTGTGCACCAAGTGATTCATCTTCCTTAGGTGAATATGCCCCATCTTTCGGTGCCACAATCTTGATTCTTTCTCAGTTGCTCTAGACACGAAACAATGTGCTTGACCAGTAGTTGTAGTTGCTACAGACATATCTAACACATATAAATCGTTCACTCTAGGTGCCCTCATTATAATCCATTCTTCAGGGATAACAAAACCAGGTTTCAGAATCAAACATTCTTTATCAGTGAAGTGAGTAGTATACTGATTATCACAAATCTGCGAGATACTAAGCAGATTGTTCTCCAGCTCAGTGATGTAGTTAACTCTCTCAAACGTCACAATTCCGTTAGATAACGTTCCTTCACCTACAATTCGACCACCTTCATGACCAGCAAATCCCACATAACCACCATTAATGTTTCTCACATCATATAGCAACGCGGTTTTTCCTGTCATATGTCGAGATGCACCACTATCCATAATCCATCTGGATACCAATTGTGGAAGATCCTGCACAAAACAAACTACGACTTAAACAACTTCAAGAAAGATGCCGATTCATGCTTCGCGAAACAGGAAGCTCCGGCAATTCAAACTGCTTATTCGAACATGGTGTCCACCCAGGCTTCATCAGCCTGAGGTGTAACTTTGACTTTAGCAATTTGAATTTTGAAATTTTCAGCCTTCAAAGGTGGAAAATTTGCATCATAATCAACCGAAATTGATTCTTCAGACTTTTTCACTTCTGAAGTTGAAATTTTCATTTCAGTTTTTGGTTTCCAAACTTGTTGAGATAATGCAACCCTCTTGTAAAATTTGTCATTTTTAGTTACCACTTTCTTTACGGGTTCATTTTTCAATTTGATGTTGTCATTTTTCACATTCTTTTTCTCAACAACGATTGGTGCTTTACCCTTCACATCAACTTTCTTCTGTTGAAACTTCACATTTTCAATCTTAGGCTTCACATTGGTACACATTCGTGCAATGTGACCAACTTGATTACATCTAAAACATGTACGAGTATCAACAACTCGACTTGTGCCTTCAGACTGATAATGTGAAGCTCTTTTCTCAAAGAACTCTTTGTTTGATTTTGAAAAAATTTCATTTTCCTCATCAGAAAGTGAACTCGAACTGTTCACAAACACCTTCTTTTCAGCAAACCTTTTGTTTTGAAACCTTCTTTGCTGATAACTCTTACCACCCTGATAACCACCCGACCAGTTGTTTCGATTGTTATTATAAAACCTTGGTGGAACAACAGGCTTTTTGTAGTAAGCTTTATCTTTCTCAAAATTCATTTGCCGTTTTGTTTGTTTCAAATTATTCACTTCCGACAATTCAACTTCAACCAATTTGAAAACATTTGTCAACCTTTTCTCATTAACATTCTCAATTGGAAACTCAGAATCCGAATACAACTTATCAGATCCAGCCATCTTGTACATCACAAGACCCGGTTCATCACTTAAGTTGTTTTTGGACTTTGGTTTCTGAATGTATTTGTCCAAGAAACATCCATCATCTTCAGATGAATCAGACATCAATACACTTTCAGCTGTGCTCTTAACAATCTCTGTCTGATCACTATCATCAGATGATGTAAAAGTAACATCAATGTTCTCCGGAAGTTTAACTTCTTCTTCTTTCTCAATTTCAACCAACCCAGATTGCTTTTTCGTATAGTTATCAAGAACAGGTGGTGGAACTTGATGAAACCCCACCCCAGTTCCATCACAATACACATCTTCGCCCGCTTTGTCTTTCCCTATAGGTTTAGGAACAATATGCTGCAAAACAAAGCTTGCTGATTTATAGCTGTTAAGCTTCAACTGGATTCGTTCATTCTCAATTTCAGCTTCTTGAACTTTAAGTTTCAGTTTAGCAATTTGATCCAGTTGTTCATTAATCGATTCTTCTTTTAATCTCAAAACAACTCTTAGATGTTCATTTTCTTTAAATGTTTTGCCATTACGATCATCACTATCTTTGACAATGTTTTTCAATTTTTCAAACTTTTCAGAAATCTGACGGTTTTCAAAAATTAACTTTTCATTTTCAGATTTTATTTTCTCACGTTCAATTTTATCATTTTCAATTTGAGCCGTTAATTCTTTGATCCGTTCAGTTGAAGCTTTTACAGTTTTGTCACGATCGAGAATCTGATCTTCAACATTTCTAACCTTTGTTGTCAGATTCTGAATTTTCTCATTGTTAAGATACGTGACAGTGCTACAAAAATTGCATTGTTTGGTGCAATTTTTGCAGTCAACATTCCCGTCAATCTTGTTACCTGACGCATTTTTGTTACCTGACTCATTTGTTGACACACTTTGACTGACCGACCCCTTTGACTCAGTAACAGAATTAGGATCTACCTCAAGTGCTTTTGCAGCTAGCACTTTGTCAGCCATAATTCCCAGGTTCTCAGCTGTCAACTCTTGCGTAGTATCAATTAAACCTGTATCAACCTGCTTTTCTTTCTTCTCTTTCTCCTCTTTCTCCTTTCTCTCTTTCTCTTTCTCTTCTTCAATCATTTTCGAAGTTGGAGTTCCCCACCATTTGTGTTGCCAATACTCATCATCTTCCTTGTACTCCTTGATAATGGCTTCAATATCTAGCGTTTTGTCATCAATCGCAATGTTGCCATACCTATCAAGATAGCACTCTCTATCTGGATCCCATCTGTTTGCTCTTCTAGCTTCCAGAAAGATACCAGAAATTCTGATAATCTTGTTTTCAGCAATCATCTTCCGGTATTGATACTTCTGTTCCTCAGTACGATCATCTTTCCACTTAATGGGTTCATCATTGCTTGCCATAAATGCGTAACCCACCGCATCTTCTTCTGGTAAAACCTCCTTACTCCAATCATACCCCTCATCATCATAAATCACAGCAAGAGCCCTTGATTTGTCTCTGTTATCTTCAGACTGCTTCAATCTAGGTGGCTCGGATTTATTCTGATGGTAGATTGCCTTTTTATAATAATCATCTCGAAACGGATTCTCTGACTCATCAGCATACGCATTCCTGCATTCCCGTTTGAAGTGACCCTTCTGTTTACATTTGAAGCATGTCACTCTTGACTTGTCGAACCCCAGTTTTGTAGATGGACCACCAATCGTTTTTCTCCCTGTAATCTCCATGAAGCGTTGTGCACGTCGAACTGCACTTGCCATTGCCCAACGAATGTCGATCAGCTCCATTTCTTCAGGGTCTATCTGATCGTAGTCTTCTTTCGTCAGATTTGTATTCCTGATTTTTCCAGCCACCAACCCTTCGTAGGATTCTAAAACAGATGCTAGAAAGACCATTTGTTGCTTGGCCGATTCTTCATCAAAATTCTGTGCGTTCTTCAAATCTATCGCGATATTGCAAGAAAACTTCGCATCAGAATGATTTACAGAAGACGTAGATCCACTGTGATAACCACTATGGCCTCCACTGCTTGAATTGCTTTGACTTTCTTTGCTTGCTGGAGAAACATTCTCAGCTGAAAATGCAGTTTTTGGAGAAGTAGCTTTCGGGATCAAACTTTTTGGATAGTACAGATCCAGATTTTGCTGATAAGATGAATTATTAACTTTAAACGTTTTCTTCAGCTCTAGCTCATGACTTTCCAGTTTCTCAATCACCAAATCTGGTTTCAACAATTCAGAAGGAATAGTGTTCTTAAGCATGAGAGCATAGTATCTCCACTCCATCTCGTCTGGCAACGAATCGAACAACTTGTCTACTTGCTCATCATCAGAATATCTGATATCATGTCTTGCTAATTCCAGCTTCAGATGACCAAACCTTTCAATCATTTTACACACCGATTCATTTTTAAGACAACCAAACATATCAAACTCTTTCCTAAGAAGTTTCTTTTTATTTTTTACAATCTCTTTGCTTCCAAGACACTTCTTTTCGAGTTTTTCCCATAAGTCTTTAGAATTGGAGTAATCTATCAGCGAAATGATGTCTTCACGCACCGATTGAAATAATAATGCTACACATTTTTGCTCGGCCACAAAACTTTCAATCTCTTCAGCTGATCTTAATGCTTCACCATTCTTTTTTCCTTGGGCATAACCATTCTTCATACTCTTCCAGCTAGAAAAAGCAAATGCCATCAACCAATCTTCGAACTTTGTTGCCCACCTGCTGTAATCTTCTATAGCCATCAGCTTAGGAGGTTTGTTAAATGTTCCAAATGCACTTTCGGACTCCCAAGCTTCCTTCTTTCTTTCTTTCGGTGGACTTTTGTTTGCATCGTTTGAAGAAGTATCGTTGTTTCCTGAACTACCCGTGAAAGCATACATATCGCTGAAGGGATTCATAAAAATATCATCCATTTTGATCGTACCTGCAAGATTATCAAACACTTAGAAAATTTTTGAAATTTTTGACAAACACTAACAATGAAGCAAAATCAGTCTCAATGACTGATAAGCGAAATCACAACAATGTCCTCTCGAGTGAAATCACAATTGTTCACTCGAGTGAAATCACAAGTGTTCCTTGGAGCGAAATTAGACTTTGTCCGTTGAAGTGAAATCAGCTTTTGTACGTTGGAGCGAAATCAGCTGATGTTTGTTGAAGCGAAATTAGATGATGATGTCCATTAAAGCGAAATTAGCAGGTAATGTTCATTAAAGCGAAATTAGCAGGTAATGTTCATTAAAGCGAAATTAGTATGTCGGATGAGCGAAATCAGAACTCGTCCAGATGAGCGAAATCAACTAAGTCCTTATGAGCGAAATTAGAACTTGTCCGGATAAGCGAAATCAGCTGATTAACCCTCGAAGTACACTAAAGCGGAATCACAATTTTAATCATTTTTACGCTGAATTTCAATCTGAAACTTTCAAGGGTTGTTATACTCTTAAAACCGATCACAATGATATGAATATTATCCAATTTTAACCGCTGATTCGTTCTAGATCTGAAGATGAAGTTCTGGTTCGAAAACAACTCGAAATTTTGGTGAAATTGATTGAGTTTTAGTAAGTTTTAAGGTCTGATATTGTTAAGGATTGATTAATAACTAGTTTCGCTCACAATACTAGACTTTCAGCTCATTTTGTCCGATCAAACTTGTTTAAACCGAAAAATAAAAGAAAAATATGAGTAGAAAAGAGATAAGAGTGTCGAATCGGCTGTTGTAGTATGAACTTCCTCGTCCTGAAGCTCTGATACCACTTGTTGGACCGTGTCGTGTCTCTAACGATCAGTCAAGGTAGTTCAACATTACATGTAAAGGCGGAATCAATGCATGCAATGTTACAACAGCTTTCCTATTCAATTTCTTCACTTTATTAGCTTTCTGGAACAATTTTGACAGAGTTCGGTTACAAAGCTTATGACCAGATCTCGCTCAAATGAACACATACATGAGGTATTTATAGTGTTGCTGATTTCGCTCATGTGTCCCTGACACTGAAGCGAAATCACAACTTGACACTGAAGCGAAATCACCTATGTACATTGAAGTGGAATCACCTACTGACCCTTGAAGCGAAATCAACATATAATAATGTACATTGAAGCGAAATTAACTCTAAAAACCCTAATTTGACTTTTAAAGTCCAATCTTGACTTCAGACTTGATTGAAGATGCAGTCAACAGACATTCTCGTGCATCAACATGGTTTAACAAAGACTACATACTAAAATGAAACCTAACCTAAGTGCTTACGACCCATTACGACCAGTTTAGGTAGCTTACGCTACTTTAACGCGTCGTTCGCGTAAAACGCATTCGGACCGCCTAACTAGTCCTATGACAAGTATTATATGCCTAAACATGTTTAATTATGTTTCATAATCAGTTAAATGACAAAAGTTTGGGTTACATATGCGTAAATATCAATTATGCATAAAAAGGGCATTTTGGTCATTTTCCTAAGGCATATAAATTACCTATCATACAACTATTTAAACGAAGTGACCATAAGGTATAACCTCAGAAGATTATTCCCTATACAACTATGGTAACTAAACATGTTTGGTCGGATCCTAATGATCGACCAAACGGGTCTAATTCGAGAGTCTAAGCTGTTGTTTAGACCGCTTGACTTACGACTCTATACAAGCACTAAACTAAAAGTGAGGAGCTAAAAATGTTAGAACATGTTTAGTTAAGTTAGAAAACAGGTTTTGATATCAAAACAAACGGTTTTGATACCCAAGAGTAGTTTGGTTACAAAATACGCATGAATACGCATTTTGGCCGAAACTACGACTCGTCACTACGCCTAGTCAACGTGGTAATCAGTAGGTATAGTCACACGGGACTATAAACATCATGATTACGCTCATGTTGAGAAGTTCAAATGAACTTCGTGTTGACCATAAACTGGTCAATGCAAAAAGTCAAACACTGTTTGACTTTTACGCTTAAAAACGCATAAAAGAACGAAAGAAGCTTACAAAGGGTCCAAGCTAGGAAGATATGATCTATAAATTCTCAGGTATGAAGCATTTGAGCTTCAAATTAGAGAAAATTAGATCATGTGTGAGGAAAGAATGAAAATGAGGTGGGTATATATAGGATTCGGTCCACCGTTAAGATCGTTTATCGAGAACCGTGCTTTAATCATGGCCTTACACTTGAGCCCAAGGTTTAAGAATACCATGGGAACATGTAAAACCATCAAATACCAGCCCATAGGGTGCAAAACCATGGGTTAAAACCATCAAAATCTCAAAAATGGACCAAGTTCAATGTATCTGCTAGAAATTTTAAAAATGGTCCCTGCACTTGTAAAACTTGATTTTTTGCACTTTTAAGCCCCGTTAACCCCATTTCAAGGCTCTAAAATAAAGTTAAAGTATAGGGAACTTAAAATATGCTCAAAAACATCTCGGATGTCGGTTCGTTTGGTCGTACGGTTGCGTTGTTCGGTTAATTACGACGGAAATCGTAATGAACGCAAAAACGATCCAAATTAGGCGACGAATGAAATTTTATCATGCCAATCACTAAAATAAAATATTTTATTGATTACATAAATTTTTGGATGTCTGGATATATCCAGAACGTAAGATATGCGCGAAAATGCAAACTTATGCACTTTTGACGCTTTTAGTCTCTATTGATCAAATAAGTTTATTTTAGCATACCGAACCCCTCAAAGCCTATTTCTAAGCTATGTAAAGGATATTTATGGTATGTTTAACTTATGATCAAGTTCCAGAATGTTCGTTACAGTATGAATCGGCATACTTTCGCAGTTTGCCGAAATTAGTCCCTGTAAGCGAATAAACTTGATTTTGACACACCAAACCATCCAAAACTTATTTATAAGTTATGTAAAGGTTATTTAAGGTATGTTAAGCCTATTTCACTGTTCCAGAGTGTTTGTTGCATTAAACTGGTTATATTTGCGCATCATTTCGCGTATAACCTTCCAGAAAGTGATTTAGAGCTCGAAATCGATCAAGAATTGATATGTGCAAATGTTACACATATTTATACAAATCCCAAGTATGTAATTACAATATTTCATTGGTTTGGTATTTTTTTGATGGTTGAAGTGACACAGGTGTCACACAAACCAACACGTCTGAGCTCATGCGTGCGGATGTGAGTGATGCTCATACGCGTGTATGTGCTCATACGCGCGTATGAGCATGCTTTCCAAACAAAAACAACTTTAACCACATAATTCACTATCCTATACATTAAGTCTAACTAACTGGGGTAGCCCATATTCTAATACTTGGATCGTTGGGGTCTCGGGTTTGAGACGTGGCAACCCCACCTCTCTCGAACCCCAAGTGTTGGGAGGGTATTTGCCGCCAGGGATCCTTGTCGGGTGGTGAACTGGGAGGGGGGATCCCCTCCGCTATCAGGGGTACCGTGCACCTACCTTTTTTTATACATTAAGTCTATAATCAACTAAGACATAGGCATTAGACATTATGTATCAACAGACTCCCCCTTGGATGATGCCTCATTCTTGTCTCCGTTGGTCTTTTATCCTTTGCTCCCAAAGAAATTCTTCATGTACTTCTGTTTTCGCCTTTCGAATCCTTCAATTGGTGTTTGATCTGTCTTCGGAGATCACTTCATATATTGATACCTTGAGATTGAAGCTTTCTTTCGTCGATCTTTAATCCTTTGTTCTTTATTCTTTTCTTTGATATCTTCATTTTTCTCAATCGATCTCCATTTAATATCCCACGTTATGCCTGAATGTCTATCATAAGCATATCAGACTTTCACCATCCTTTGATACTACAAAGCTTGGTATCTATCAACACTCGAATAGTAAATCTTGTTGTAGAACAACATTTCTATATCTTTCTCCGACATGTTAACAATCCACATCAGATCATACAACCTGATATATCTCCAATTACCATCTTTGCATAACACAATAACTGCTTCCCCAGTCTTTTATTTTCATCGTAGTACCACCACTTGAACTCAACACGAAAATCTTGTTTCACTTCCATCAACGACATATTTCTGAGTGTCTTCGGTCGTTTGTACTTTAGAATAACCTTTGGTTTTCCTGTTTCAGGATCAGTCTCATCTTTCATCACTATACGTTTTGGTTGCTGAGGCTTCCACCATCTAAAATGATTCTTCGCTTGTTTTTTTAATGAGCCTCAGAACCATCTGATTATACTCGCTCAGCTCATAATTAATCAATCTCGTTCTGCATAGCTCTGTCACATTCCACCAAGGTAAACTTTTAATATGATTGATATTCCTGAAGTGTCGTACTCCATACTCTCTACGTATCGCAATCACTTTCAATTCAAGTATCCAGCACCATCTAATAATATCTCCCAGCGAGATGTCTTTGTTCCTAGTAAAGAATGATAACGGTCTTCGAAAGTTCCTTTCTTGAGGGATAGTTCTAAACCATTTCTGTCGATCAGATAATGTTTCTCATTTTTCATTCTGAGGAGACTTACATTGCTTAACTCTCTCTTCCACCTTTCTTTTCACTGTATCTTTTGCCTCATCAGCAAACATCTCAGTGAATGTGGGAAATTCTTCATTTACGTGAGTAGCATAACAAACTTCTTCATCATCAAAGTCATCTTCAATCTCCACACTAGCAAACTCATCAACATTAGGAATTGGTTAGAATACATAAGCTTCTTGCTTGTCATCATTCTCCATTTCTACTAACTCTTCTTCAAAATCAAATACAAATTCTTCTTCATTAATACCACACAATCTTGCAAGTTCTTCCTTTGTGTAATTGTGTGCATACTCTCCTTCTTCAATATCAACAAACTCAAACAAATCCTCGGTTGTTGTACTAGCAGGAACGGATGTGAGTGGTACTGCATCCGTGATGATTAGTGTGAATGCACTATGTCTATCGCTTCCGTCAATCATGTGCTTTAACGTCAAATGTATCAAATCGTAGTTGATTAGGCTAGACAAGACTTGGTTTGAAATATAGAACCTGTTAGCGCGCAAGGCCCATCCGCGCGGATCAGACAGATCTGCGCTAAGTGTTCATCCGCGTTAATACGCATCCGTGATTACCTGTTGGTGCAGATCAGGACTGCCTATATATAGTTGTTTATGTCTTGTCATTTGTAACCTTTGTGGACTAGAGATGGGAAACTCTGTCCAATTGATTTCACGGTTTTGTATTATCAAATCATCAATAGAAATCATATTAATTAACTTGTTCTTGTTCAAGTCACTTTCGTACTTGGATTCCGCAAGATACAAAGTCATATCAACCAGTTGTACATTCAAGCATATCGTAATTATTCCTAACAAGTTTCTACAAGTGGTATCAGAGCAGGAGATTGGTTGCAAGGACTGAAGATACAAGATACAAGCAGATTCAGGAAAATCAGAGTCAAACCAGAGCAAAAATGATCTGATTTCATCATTTTCTACTCATTCTTCTTCTACAATTCTTTTTCAAGCTTAAAACATAGATTTAACGTCGAATATACGGATAAAATTGACTAAGTTTTGAATATGTTGTGCGAAGTCATAACATAATCACTCCCTGAAAAGACCAGATCAAAATTTGAGCTAAATCATTGAAAAACCATGAAAAACGTCATTTAGGTTTGCGCATTAGTTTGAGTTTATCAGAGTGCATTCGCACGGATTAGATCAAAAGCTAATCCGCATGAATCAAACAAGCACGAGTCTCACAGATCAGATATCTTATTTTGCGCGAATCCGATAATACCCATTCGTGCGGATTTGACACTTTGGGTTCGCACGGATCAGACCAGGATTCCCATTCGCGCGAATCAGATCTCAAGATTACTTGGTTTTCAAGTTGTCTGATTGTTTGTTGATCTTTGCAAGTATCTCTTAGATATCTCAAAGTTTGAAATCATGGAACAGGAGTTTTATTATGAATTCTACGATGCTTTCACATCCGCTACAACATCCACACCAAAGAGCGTTTCAAATGTTATCTCTGAAAGTCTGAATTTTCACAATATTTATGGAACTCATCAAAAACCACCCAAACTTATGAACATAAAAGATTATAACCGGTGGAAAGATGGATTTGAAAGTTGGGTTAAAGCTTATGCTTTTGAAAGTTGGAGTTTGTTAAAATTTGGATATGAAAAACCAAAAAAATGATAAGAGAGAAGAAATACCATTTGAAGAATATGAAGATGATGATAAAAAGGAATCCTCTAATGAACAAAAAATGATTACACTGTTACAACAATCAGTTAGAGATAATATACTCTCGTTACTCCAACACAATGAAACGTCTAAATCAATGTGGGAGGCACTGAAAGTTAAAGCTGAAGGTGGGAAAGAAATAATGAAAAACAAAAATAACTGCTTAAGAAAGAGTTTGATTTGTTCAGTTGTCTAAAGGGTGAGAATGTCCGAAAAATGATAGAATGTTTCTGTCATCTGAAAATTGAATTGGAAAGATTTAAAATCAAAAAGGATAATGAGCAAATCATCGACAAACTTATTGAGGTGTTACCCAACGAAGATGATTGGCAAACATATATCATGATTCTTAAAAACGGTGTAGAGATTGAGAAGATGAATCTTGATTGGCTGATTGAAAAACTGGAAGGTCATGAGTTAGAACTCCGAAAGTAAAACAAAAAGAACAGCTCAAATTATCAGCAGAACGTGAATTTGTATTACCGTGGGGAACATCTCTCGGATATACGGACTTTGTAATTCGAAATTTCGTTTGAGAGGTTGCTTGATTCTGAGATATTAGGTCTTTATACTTATTGATATCTGGGGTATTATACTTGGTCTTCTGATTTTGCGTCAACAATGGCTTATACCTCGTATAATACTTTCGCGCTTAAAATCCCTCACTACATTAAAATTGAGAAAATATCGAAAGATATATATCAAGTGCAGTTAAGAAGATTCCTAAGTGGAACACACCTTAAGTCGAGCCTTCATTTCTTTATCTGAATGGAAGTTCTAACCTGAGCACTCAAGGCCTCACACTAACCTAGAGACAAATATCATTTAGGTATACTCATCTGTAAGACTGAATCTAGGGAATCTTGATACGGGAGTATATTCTGAGATGGGACACGCGATTAAGTTAGTTCTTAAAACACTAATCTCGTATCTTGATTCAATTGAAGTTTGTGTGAAAATTTTAAGTAGATCAGCATACTGAAAATCTAAGTGAATTGTTTAAAATTTAAAGTTCATATAGATCAACGTTGCTAGTGATGTGTCATAAACTGATATGATCCTCTAACGCAAACTCAACAAAAATATGTCTGAAATATTTTGTTAGTGCAATTTCATTGCAGAAAAAATCACAAAAAGATTTTAGGAGTGTTTTAGCATAAAGTTTGTAAAATTCAAAAAGATTTTGTTTCATTTTATGTTCGACAACTGATGTTGGAAAGCTAAGTTTCAAAATCTAAGTATGCTAAGCATGTCTCAGAATATAACAAGTTCATTAAGTTGAAACTTGGTTCTTAAAAATGTTAAATCAAAATAGTTTGATATTGTCTCCAAGGTCATTAATTTGGACTTGGTTGATAATCTGATAAATCAGGGTCATTAAGTTAAACTTAATTATCTGTGAGGGTTTATTAAGATTGTATGCTTTAGCGTCAAATATGATATTGATTGGTTTGTGCGTGAAAGTTGATTGATAGGGGGAGTTTAGTTTTTAATGTCAAATGAAATTTGTGGAAAGCCAGATTATAATCCTGAAATTGCATGAAATTCTTACAAGTGTTTTGAATTGTCAAATGGACAGATACTCAAAGAGCCAGGTACGAATCCTGGAAGATCAAAGAAAGAAAGAACTTGCTAAAGAGAGAGTCTGATGTAAAGGGGAGTCTGTGATTCAGAACTGTCAAAAATTTTTGAAGACTCAGAGATGATGAAGATTAGCTACGAGATTGACTGCAGCATTATCCAATGGGGAGTCTATGAATGCCCTATGTCTATCGCTTCCGTCAATCATGTGCTTTAAAGTCAAATGTATCAAATGATAGTTGATTAGGCTAGACAAGACATGGTTTGAAATATAGAACATGTTAGCGCGCAAGGCCCATCCGCACGGATCAGGCAGATCCGCGCTAAGTGTTCATCCGTGTGACACCTGGGTCACTGCAACCATCAAACAAAAACCAAATCAATAAAATAATGTTATTTGATCCCAATGTTTGTTTGGTTATTTTTGACATTTTGCATATTTTGATTTTTGTTCAATTTCAAACTCTACATCGCTTTCTGGAGAGTTATACGCCAACTGGTGCGTAAACGTAATCAGTTTAATGCGACAAACATTCCGGAACATGACCATAAGTTAAACATGCCATAAATATCCTTTACATAGCTTAGAAATAGGCTTTAAGGGATTCGGTGTGCTAAAATAAACTTTTGGGTCATTCAGGGACTAAAAGCGTCAAAAAGTGCACAAGTTTGCATTTTCGCGCATAACTTACGTTCTGAATACATCCGGACATCCAAAAATTTATGTAAGCATTAAAATATTTTATTTTAGTATTTGGCATAAGAAAAATCCATTCGTCGCGCAATTTGGACCGTTTTTGCGTCCGGTACGACTTCCGTCGTAATTAACCGAACAACGCAACCGACATCCGACATATTTTTTAGTATATTTTAAGTTCCCTATACTTTAACTTCATATTTGAGCCTTTAAGTGAGGTTAACGGGGCTTAAACGTGTCAAAACGCATCAAAAATCAAGTTCGGAGACTCAGGGGCCTGTTCTGCCATTTGCTGAAACTTTCTGCTAGCAAGCATGGTACTTATGGACCGTAAGGGACCTCATACGGTCCGTAAAGCATGCCCAGACCAGCAGAAAGTTGATTTTAGCTATTTCCAGCTGTTATACCCCCTTGCACATGGTTTTCAGAATACTATCGGCTCATTTAGGGGTGCACATGGTATTGAAATACAATGGGCACACATGGAGGGTTGAGATCGAAGCTCGGGAATCAAGAAACGATCTTAACGGTTCAAGGAAATCTATAAATACCCATCCATTCTCATTTGCAAAACCCACACCTTTGAATCTGAACTTGTTCTCTAAGTTGATGTGTTTATCACTTCATACCTGAGAATATTCGGATCAAAACTTCCGTTCTTGGACCCGTTGTAAGTCCTTTTTCGTTCTTTTAGCGTTTTCTGCGTTGACCAGTTTATGGTCAACACGAAGTTCGGGTGAACTTCGCAACGTGAGCGTAATCACGATGGCTATAGTCCCTTGTGACTATGCCTACTGATTACCACGTTATCTAGGCTCAGTGACGAGTCGTAGTTTCGGCCAAAATGCTCATCCAGTATATGGACACACTGTTTTACATTACATTTTTGTTGCATATGCTCATCCAGCATATGGACACATTGTTTTACATTTTGAACCATTTGTAACCATTTGATTGTATGAACCATTTGTAACCGTGTTACATTTATGTGAACCATTTGTCACCTTTTAAATTATGTAAACCATTGGTCACTGTAACCATAGGACTTGACAACTCCCATTCCTGAAATCCTGGGTTGTTTGGGCGTAAGGAATGACCGGATCCGAAAACATTTTTGATAACCTTTACTTTAAGGTTATCCAACTGTCTCAAGGATTTGATGTAGACGTTTAACTTACCGCATAAGTGTTTGTATCAATAAAGCATGCAGTTATTTTGCAAAACATGACTTTTAATTATTCAAAATACTTTGTTTTGTACATCTTACTTGTGGTTTAAGTAGTCTCGTGTTACTTACCGTACATAACATTGTTTACACATTACATGATCTACATTTGTCAATAGACATTTGACCATACATAAACATTTCTACAATTGTTAAACATTACATCTTGGTGGTTTGTTCGGGTGAGTGATTTATATAACGAGGCGACGTGTAATACAATAAAAACATGGTGGATACACCGCTGGTACTTCCTATATATAAGTGCTTTTATGGTATTACATATCGTAGCGTTATTTAAACCATTTCAGTTTAGACATATTACATTTACAACACATTTTCACATAAACATCGTTTTACAAATAACTTAACTTATACAAACTCATTTTATTTGGTTATTCACTTAACCATACATTTTTCTTTATACATATATATCATTTGGTTTATTTATCACTTTTCAAATGATTTATGAAAGGAAACACTCAACAAGACTCATGACTACTTTTTACTAAACAGTTTCTTTAAACCCTAGTCATGAATCCTATTTTCACAAAACCTATGTATCTCACAGGCATTTTTATGCTGACGTACCTATTTTCACATGTGTTTTCAGGAGCTGTTGCATAGGATGTTCGAGACACACTTAGGCGGACCTGTGCCTAAGTGACTTAAAACGAAGCAAGAACTAGTTAATTTATGTTATGTACTCTTTGTTTCTTGTTTTGAGACAATGTAACTCGCTTGTTTGATAAATAAAACATAACTTTAATTTCCATGGTTGTGAAACAATTAAATCTGTTACAACACTCCTGACGTTTCCGCCACGTTTTGTTGTTTTACGTGGTCGGGGTGTGACAGAAAAGTTGGTATCAGAGCCAATGGTTATAGGGAATTAGGTTATTAGTAATGCTTTGACCTAGACTATAACCTTTCTAGGACCCTAACGCAAGAAGATTTGCGTTTAGATTTTTAAAACAAAAACCGTCACCTATCCTTAGGTGATAACCACAATGAGAACATCAATTCCGAATCTTCTTTGAAAATTAATCATCTGTTCTTGGATGATTGATTACTAGGTTTTGAACCCTCTGTTGTAAGGTTTTGAACCCTCTATTACAAGGTTTTGAACCCCTCTGAGTTTTCAAAATCTCGTCAGAGTTTTGGGTCCTAAATAGTATGAACACGTGCAAACTGGAAGAGTGAATGCCTGTACCCTGGGTTTTCTATCTAAGGCTAGAGTGTTCGTACAAATCCACATAATCGGACCAGTCACTCTTACCTGGGAACTCTTGGGGTGAGTGTTCACTTATAGGCGAGCATGTCTTCGCGATACATTATTTTTGACCCATTTACCTTGATTAGTCACAATGTGTCGTTTGTTTGCCTTGTGGTAACAAACAAATGACCACCATCTTTGCTTTTGTCAAATTTTGTATCACCTCATCCTTTTTATCTAAGCATCTCGCTCGTTTCCTTTCATGTTTCCCTCCTTTTAGAATGCCTCCTAGACGCGACAATCAGATAGCGAATGCCGAACTGGCAGAAATCATCGCGCAGCAAATGGCTGCTGCTTTCCCAAATCTTATTGCTCAACTGAACCAAGCCAACAACAACCATAATGCTCCATGTAATTTCAAGAGTTTCAATTCAGCTAAGCCACTCAAGTTTAGTGGTTCTGAAGGAGCAACTGGGCTCCTACAATGGTTCGAGAGCACTGAGAGTAAGTTTCGTCACGTTCAGTGTCCTGATAATCGCAAGGTCTAGTTTGCTTCCAGTGTGTTTCAGAAGAGGGCTCTTACATGGTGGAATGGGGTTATGAGAGACCGTGGTGCTGAGGTTGCTTTAGCACAGACTTGGGTCGAGCTTAGGGCCCTTATGATGAAGGAGTTCTGTCCTCGTCATGAACTGAGGGCTTTAGAGAGGGAATTTGATGATTTGAAGCAAGATAGTGGTGAGCATCGGGCTTACACTGACAGGTATGAGGAGTTGAGTCTGTTATGCCCGAACATGGTAACGCCTTTGGATAAGGCGATCGAAAAATACATTGATGGCCTCCCTGACTCAGTACAAGACATTATGACTGGTAGCAACCCTACTACAGTTAGACAGGCCATTGAGCTATCTGCAACCTTGACTGAATCTCAGATCAGGAAAGGTAAACTTTTTCGAAAGGGTGACAAGAAATCGATCGAGGAATCGAAACCAAAGGATGAACAGACTGAATCCTCTAAGAAGTTAAAGAAGCGAAAGGCTTCTCAGAACTTCGCCTTAGTTGCACACAATGATCAAGCCATCCCCAACCAACCAGCTCAACCCCTGCTAGAAAGCCATACAACGGAACTGCACCCTTGTGCAATCAATGTAACCTTCATCATCATGCTAGTTTGAAGTGCCGCAAATGCCAAGTTTGTGAACTTATAGGTCATACAGCAAGGGTTTGCCCAACCACAGCAACACCAAATCAAGCTGGCAACAATCCTGCTCAAGCTCGTTTTCCACCAGGGTCTTGCTACAACTGTGGTGAGATGGGCCATTTTCGTAGGAACTGCCCAAGGCTTGCTAATGCAAATCCAGCGCAGGGATGAGTATCTGACTGGCAGAAGACAACGCTGCTTAGAAAATAATCAAGCCTTGTGTATTATTTTCTTTTGTTGTCACGATCTATGAAACAGTTGTTATTGTTATTGTTGTTTATAAATAAATCCTTTATTTACATTGCAATGTACAATTGTGGTTGCATGAACAAACGACATATCCCCTACGATACCGACAATCAAGGAACCGCATTCCTCCCATCTTTTGATTTCTTGCGATTTCCACGAAGAACCTAAGTACAGATTTGTTCCAAAGAAACAAAGTACAAGGCGCAAGTTACAACACTGGACGAATACCCAATATACCACTATAAATCCTTAATAAGGGTACCTAAGGGTATTTCCGTAAGTCCTTAATTATTGTGTACCTTAATTCGAATATTATGATTCCTGGTAATCAGAAATCGTATTTTTGGAAGATCACCCTATTTTCAGATAGATTCTTGAGGACGTTGAAGTCCATCGACTGGGTTCCTGGTGTACCTTGAATACCCATGTTCAAATCGACATCAAGTTAATAACAATTAATAACAAGATGATAACAAAATTTATATCCAAGAAAACAATTATGTGCTTGTGTGTTAATGTGTTGACCTAATCATAAGTTGTCTCGACCTTGTTCAAATTCTATCCCCTTCACATTATAAAACAAACTGTGATTACTATGCAAGAAATTACATAATTATGGATGCATACATAATTATGAAATTTAGTGAACGAAAATCACAGCAAGTTCTATCATGTGTCTAGAGTTAACCCTATTCATTTCCGTTCTGATGAAGCATCCGTTGAGGAAAAATGAACTAGCTATTCATTTTTCACTTTTGAAAGAATATCCGTTGAGGGAAATGAATATCCGTTTGTTTAATCCTTCATTCCCAATTCTGAAGAATACCCGTTGAGGAAAATGACTCTGTTTGTTCATTTTCGTTCTGAAGAGTATCCGTCGAGGGAAATGAATATCCGTTTGTTTAATCCTTCATTCCCAATTCTGAAGAATACCCGTTGAGGAAAATGACTCCGTTTGTTCATTTTCGTTCTGAAGAGTATCCATCGAGGGAAATGAATATCCATTGATTATTCCTTCATTCCTGTTTCTAACGAAGAACCCGTTGAGGAAAATGAATCATCCATTCATTTTCACTTCTGAAGAATATCCGTTGAGGGAAATGTATATCCGTTTAGTTAGATCCTTCATTTTCCATTTCCAAAGAACCTGTTGAGGAAAATGACTCCGTTCGATCATTTTCGCTTCTGAAGAATATCCGTTGAGGAAAATGACAGGATTATGCCTTGCATTTCTTTGATGATCATTAAACACAAAGTCACAGACAGACTCCTACGAATAAATTTCGGGACCAAATTTCCTAAAGTAGGGGAGACTGTGACACCTGGGTCACTGCAACCATCAAACAAAAACCAAATCAATAAAATAATGTTATTTGATCCCAATGTTTGTTTGGTTATGTTTGACATTTTGCATATTTTGATTTTTGTTCAATTTCAAACTCTACATCGCTTTCTGGAGAGTTATACGCCAACTGGTGCGTAAACGTAATCAGTTTAATGCGACAAACATTCCGGAACATGACCATAAGTTAAACATGCCATAAGTATCCTTTACATAGCTTAGAAATAGGCTTTAAGGGGTTCGGTGTGCTAAAATAAACTTTTGGGTCATTCAGGGACTAAAAGCTTCAAAAAGTGCACAAGTTTGCATTTTCCCGCATAACTTATGTTCTGAATACATCCGGACATCCAAAAATTTATGTAAGCATTAAAATATTTTATTTTAGTGTTTGGCATAAGAAAAATCCATTCGTCGCGCAATTTGGGCCGTTTTTGCGTCCGTTACGACTTCCGTCGTAATTAACCGAACAACGCAATCGTACGGCCAAACGATCCGACATCCGACATATTTTTGAGTTTATTTTAAGTTCCCTATACTTTAACTTCATATTTGAGCCTTTAAGTGAGGTTAACGGGGCTTAAACGTGTCAAAACACATCAAAAATCAAGTTCGGAGACTCAGGGGCCTGTTCTGCCATTTGCTGAAACTTTCTGCCAGCAAGCATGGTCCTTACGGACCGTAAGGGACCTCATACGGTCCGCAAAGCATGCCCAGACCAGCAGAAAGTTGATTCCAGCTATTTCCAGCTGTTATACCCCCTTGCACATGGTTTTCAGAATACTATGGGCTCATTTAGGGGTGCACATGGTATTGAAATACAATGGGCACACATGGAGGGTTGAGATCGAAGCTCGGGAATCAAGAAACGATCTTAACGGTTCAAGGAAATCTATAAATACCCCTCCATTCTCATTTGTAAAACCCACACCTTTGAATCTGAACTTGTTCTCTAAGTTGATGTGTTTATCACTTCATACCTGAGAATATTCGGATCAAAACTTCCGTTCTTGGACCCGTTGTAAGTCCTCTTTCGTTCTTTTAGCGTTTTCTGCGTTGACCAGTTTATGGTCAACATGAAGTTTGGTTGAACTTCGCAACGTGAGCGTAATCACGATGGCTATAGTCCTTTGTGACTATGCCTACTGATTACCACGTTATCTAGGCTCAGTGACGAGTCGTAGTTTCGGCCAAAATGCGTATTCTTGCGTATTTTGTAACCACACTACTTTTAGGTATCAAAACCGTTTGTTTTGATACCAAACTTGTTTTCTAACTTAGTTAAGTATGTTTTAACATGCTTAGCTCGTCACTTTTAGTTTAGTGCTTATATAGGGTCGTAAGGTAAGCGATCTAAACAATCGCTTATACTTTCGAACCCGACCCGTTTGGTCGATCATTAGGATCCGACCAAACACATTAGGTGACCATAGTTGTATAGGGAATAACCTTCCGAGGTTATACCTTATGGTCACGATGTTTAGTTAGTTGTATGATAGGTAGTTTATATGCCTTAGGTAAATTACCAAAATGCCCTTTTTACGCCAAAATTCATTTTAAGCATATGTAACATAATTTTTGGTATCTAAACTGATTTGGCAACAATATTAGACATGTTAAGGCATATTCTACATATCATAGGACTAGTTAGGCAATCCGAACGCGTCTTACCCGAACGACGCGTTAAAGTAACATAAGCTACCTAAACGGGTTGTAATGGGTCGTACGCACTTAGGTTAGGTTTCATTGTAGTATGTAGGCTTTGTTAAACCATATTACATGAGTTCCTATACTCATTTGGTTTACGAACCCTCATTCTATCCGATCCTCCGATTTAGGTCCGGTTTATTAACATAGTTACCTATATTAGGTACCGGTTGATTTTCGTGATCTCTAGCATTGTTTAGTTGTTACTCAAGGACTTCTAGGCAATCTCAAGTGAGTACATAGACCCCTCTTTTACTGTTTTCAAACTGTTTTGGGGTGAAACACATGTGCCTACTTGTTACTTTCGTGATTTCCCTGTTGTTCATTAGTACACATATAGTACATGATTTCATGCATTTCACACCATGTATGCCCATTTAGTGCATACCTAGTGCATTGCTTTACATTACATTTCATGCTATGTATGTTCACTTAGCATGCTAGCACCTTGTTTTACCTTACATTTTGTTGCATATGCTCATCCAGTATATGGACACACTGTTTTACGTTACATTTTTGTTGCATATGCTCATCCAGCATATGGACACATTGTTTTACATTTTGAACCATTTGTTACCATTTGATTGTATGAACCATTTGTAACCGTGTTACATTTATGTGAACCATTTGTCACCTTTTAAATTATGTAAACCATTGGTAAAACCATAGGACTTGACAACTCCCATTCCTGAAATCCTGGGTTGTTTGGGCGTAAGGAATGACCGGATCCGAAAACATTTTTGATAACCTTTACTTTAAGGTTATCCTACTGTCTCAAGGCTTTGATGTAGACGTTTAACTTACCGCATAAGTGTTTGTATCGTGTTACTTACCATACATAACATTGTTTACACATTACATGATCTACATTTGTCAATAGACATTTGACCATACATAAACATTTCTACAATTGTTAAACATTACATCTTGGTGGTTTGTTCGGGTGAGTGATTTATATAACGAGGTGACGTGTAATACGATAAAAACATGGTGGATACGCCGCTGGTACTTCCTATATATAAGTGCTTTTATGGTATTACATATCGTAGCATTATTTAAACCATTTCAGTTTAGACATATTACATTTACAACACATTTTCACATAAACATCGTTTTACAAATAACTTAACTTATACAAACTCATTTTACTTGGTTATTCACTTAACCATACATTTTTCTTTATACATATATATCATTTGGTTTATTTATCACTTTTCAAATGATTTATGAAAGGAAACACTCAACAAGACTCATGACTACTTTTTACTAAACAGTTTCTTTAAACCCTAGTCATGAATCCTATTTTCACAAAACCTACGTATCTCACATGCATTTTTATGCTGACGTACCTATTTTCACATGTGTTTTCAGGAGCTGTTGCATAGGATGTTCGAGACACACTTAGGCGGACCTGTGCCTCAGTGACTTAAAATGAAGCAAGAACTAGTTAATTTATGTTATGTACTCTTTGTTTCTTGTTTTGAGACAATGTAACTCGCTTGTTTGATAAATAAAAAGTAACTTTAATTTCCATGGTTGTGAAACAATTAATTCTGTTACAACACTCCCCGACGTTTCCGCCACGTTTTGTTGTTTTACGTGGTCGAGGTGTGACAATCTGTGCTAATGCGGATCCGTGATTAGCTGTTGGTGTGGATCAGGGTTGCCTATATATAGTTGTTTGTGTTTTATCATTTGTAAACTTTGTGGACTAGAAAGGGGAAACTCTGTCCAGTTGATTTCACGGTTTTATGTTATCAAATCATCGATAGAAATCATATTAATTAGCTTGTTCTTGTTCAATTCACCTTCGCACTTGGATTCCGCACAAGATACGAAGTCATCTCAATCAGTTGTACATTCAAGCAGATCGTAATCGGTCCTAACAAGTTTCTACAATTAGTATCCTCATTGGCATTCACATCTCCACTTATCTCCCCCTCAACACCAGATGTATGTTCAGTATGAGTTTCTGGTATTTCAGATTCAGTCGTTTTCGATTCAGTTGTTGTAATACCTGCTCCAACTTAATCATTGTCATCACTAGCATCATCATCATCATCAAAATCATTGTCAGAACCTTCAAAATCCACTTTTTCTTCATCATCTTCGTTCTTGTTATCTTTCTCCTTTTGAATTTTGTTTCCTGGTCCAAACATTACTTTTGATTCTATAGTCTTCTCTGTTTCAGCTTCTTGCATATTCACATCTTGTTCTTCAATAAATCTAGCTTCATGTATTGTTGCAATTGGAGGTTCATTAAAAACTTCAGTTTCAACAACTTGTGTTCAGGTATGGCTTCGATTTGAAGTTCAGTAACAACTTCTGATTCTTTAACAATCTCTACTTCCAGTATTGTCTTTGACGGAGGTTCAATGATAACTTCTTGTATACCATTAACTAGTTTCTTCCCATCAGTCTTCATCTTTGCAGTTTCAGCAACCTCAGCTTCTAAAACTGTTTCATTTTCCAAGTTCTTCATCAGTTCAACTTCATCATCAAAATTCATCTGAAACTTGTTCTCCAACACCATGAAGTAGTTGTTGAACTTGATTAATAGACTAGCATGATGACCTCTCCATTCTGAATTAATATCAATATATGTCTTTTTCTTATCATTTTGAGTTTTTAAAATTATGTTCTCAGCTCTCAACTTGCTTTTCCAACTCCAATATCTTCTCATTATTCGGCTCATTAAAGAAATCATCTCCGAAGTCTTGATCATCAAGCGTAGGAGTTGATTGTTTCTTTGGTGTCAGTGCTTTCTTTGACGTTTACTAAGATGGCTCATAAATTGGCGTCTTTATATGCACACTCTCTATTGTTCTAATATCAACAGTTTCTTCAACAACATGAGTGGGTTTTTCCTTAACCATTTCATCAACTTCTGGTTCATCAACAAGTTTTAACTTTGAAGTTCTTCGTCTCTTAGATTTAGGGGTACCCGTTGTTTTGAAATGTCACACCCCAACCGATGGCGGAAACATCGGAGTGAGACGAAATAGATTTCTCATTACACATAAGGCTAAAATTGTGACAAGTATTTAATGATAAATTTCATTTCATTGCTAAAAGAATCAAATTACATCGTTTGAAAAGGAAATACAACAAGTTGAACCAAAAAGGATTACAATACAACAAGTATTAAAGTTTAAGAAATGCGTTTCTAGGCATCCTATTAAGTTCCATGCATCATCAACATCATGATAAACCTGCAACATGTTTTAAATTATAGTTCAATACAAAAGTATTGACGAGTATACAAGTTTGATTGTACTAGCATATAAGTTTAAAATGATGATGAACAATCCACATGGCAAACCTTATTATCAAGATTAACGTATAAACTGGCATGCGATTTACAAGTCTACCCTCTGATTACCGTATGTATAAAGAATGAATAAACTTAAGATGACCTCTTGTTCACGGGCGGTGCGTTACTCCTATAGTGTTATACATGTTAAGTGGAGGCTCGTACGAAGTTAATGACAAGTTTATCACATAAGAATCACCCAGAAAACACGGATCAAGCATAACATAATAGTAAGCATGTATTGGATTGTTTGTATATATGATTGCATAAAAGCAATGTTAAGTGTGTTTTTGTATATATAAACATGTTACACCCAAAAAGTGTGAAAACGGTAAAATGGGTCAAGTATACTCACAATATTGCACATGCTTTCCGATTGTCCGCGAGTGACGAGTTGTTGGAGAATAAGGTTTTAATGGTAAGGTTACATGATGTTTAGGAAGTGATAAGATTCGGAATTTAGAATTTAAAGTATAAAAAGTATGTATACGAAAGTAATATCTAGTTCTAAGAGCTCATTTATGACACCATGTTAAGTGGTTTCATGGGTCCCAAATTGCCCATTGGAATCATAACAAGTAACTTAGAATATTAGATATCTTAGCCTAAGTTTATGACGAATAAACATGACTCGATTGTCATCACAAATTCAGCCATGTTTTATATAGATACGTATAGTTTATATAGTAATAATAACATCCTAAAACTAAGTCCAATCATAGATTATCATGTAGTATCATGTATGTCAAGAATGAAGGTTTAAACCTCATTATATGATTCACCCCTACACAAACCATCATGAAGATGGTTCGGAGGGTCATGAATAACAAGAAAGTAAATCTATTCTAGCAAGTCACTTGTAATATCAACTAAAACATCAAGTGAAGTGTGGAACTAAGTTTGAAATGCCAAGGCATCCAATGTTCACACTTGTATCAAACATAAGTCTCACTATATGAACTATGGCAAACTTATATGATTTCAACACTTGTGGGTTGTATTGAACCCTAACAAAACGTAAAGTTTAGAGGTCGTTTGTACCTCTAAACTTGTAAGAATCTATCACACCTTGACTTTTGCGGAAGCGTGATTATGGTGTGACTTTCTTAATATCATTGCATTCAATCATAACAACAACTATATAATAAAACCATTGATGGTCATCCACTAATTAAGTTTAAAACATCACGAACAACATTGTTTGAAACATAGACTTCAAATTCAAGTTTTACAAACCATACGAATTGTTTAAGAGTTCACAAGGGCTCAACAAAAGACTCTAAATAAAACCAAGATTTGGAAGTGGTGTCTTGTCCAGGATAGGACACCCAACCCAAACCTCAAGACCATGGATGACATCTCTTATTCTTAACAACACTTGTAACCTCCGAACGCCCGCCAGATCCACATTCTTAATTCCCTGAAATACATGTATTTTGAAAACATCAACAAAAGTTGAGCAAGTTCATGTGTTTGTTTGTGTGTATGAATAAAACCTTGTAAACATTGTATGTATGTATGTATGTTTGTAAATCCTGGTATGAAAGCAAAACAAGGAAACAGATCGATTAATGGTTTGCAAGGACATTAACATGCGTGCAACGGCGTAGGAAGGCTCAAACTTAGCAGATTTTGTACCGGGCCTCCGGCTGTAAGACATAGCCACCTTATGGGCCAAACCCCGGTCCACATGGGTGTGGGCTCGCTAGACTCAAATAGATCTATCACTCATGTCCCTCGGTCCTAACACGAGGATTAATAGTCTTAGGAGTGCGCCTACCCATTCACATGATGTATTGTACTTTCCAAAACTAAACATACCAATTGTAATTGTTCGTAATCATTTTGTAACATGTACTTCACCCCCGAAGTTATAAAACAAAACAGTTTAAAAAAAAGGGGGACATAAACTCACTGTCTTGCATCTTCAGTCACCGTAACTCAAGCTTCTCCGGTCAACACGACTACCTACAACGTCTAATGTCTATTAGACGAACGGGTCGTGCCTTGACTTAGTGTTAATGTTTTTAAGTTACGTTTCTTCGTACCTTCGATATTATTCTAAGTTATATAATTATTTGTCAAAATAATTAATATTTTAACTTAAATTATATTTATTAAATTTTGGAATAATTGTTAAGAGAATATATATTAACTTAATACTTCCCAAGTATTTATACTTGTATTTCCTTCCCATCGGGGACGTATTCCGGTGTGTCATTATACGTACGAGAATACGTATTTTTATTGTATTCATTATGTATACTTTATACTTAATTTCACATTAATTACTCCGGAATATTATCTTTAATAAAGATTCAATATATATTTCCAAAATATATATTTTAAGGAATATTACTTAGAAAAATTATTTATAATTTTTCTTTGGCAAAAATATTTGTATTTTCTCATAAGTTCAAAAATAATATATTTTCAAGTCCAACTTGAAAAATATATTTAAACTCTTTTTTTTTTTTTTTTTCCAAAAATGATATGTTTCATATTTATTTAAGAAAATATATTTTTCTCCCAAAAATATTGTATTTCATGTTTGTGTAAGAAAATATATATTTCTCAAAAAAAAATATATCTTCTAAAAATTTCATGAAAAATATATATTTCATACTTGCCAAAAATAATATATTTTTCCTTGTCAAAAATATGATATACTCTTGTAATAATTGTAAAAATCATATTTTTACTTCCTTGGTGTCCAAAATATTATTTTACAAAATATACTTTGTGAATAAATTTTCCGGAATATTTTGTAAGTCTTATTTCATAGTTTGGTTTCACCAATATTTTGTGTACAACTTGTATATTTATTCCTTGGAATTTTGGTTGGAAATTTTTGGTATTTTTGTGAGTTATATTATTTCAAGTCCTAAAATAATATAACTAATACACAAAGTATACAAATAATCACACACATGGTGTCTTCTAAATATATATTTCCTAAATACATATTTAGTCATTTTTATTTAGGAAAACCAACCTCCAATATTTATATTTTTGTAACAAAAATTATGGCAAAGTTTATGTAGGAAATTCATGGTTTAAAATACACTTGTAAATATTTGTTTAAAAATATTTTTCTAAGTGTTTATATTTTTAGAAAATTTTTCCATAGTTTCCCCTAAAAATGGAGGTTTCCATGCTTTCAAGCATATCATTTTCTTTTGTACAAATCATCACAATCCATTCACATTCATCAACAAACAACCTTTACTTACCAATTTTGCCAAAATCATGCATTTTCTACTACTTCATGAACTTGAATATTTGTAAAAATTTGTAGTAACTTACTAGTGTTCTTAGTAAGTCTTGTTACCCTTTAAAATGTGATTAGTTCTTTAAAAACTTCATTTTTAAAGAAGTTAGATGTTTACAACTTCTTGTCACATTTTCTAAAAATGTTTCCTTATGAAATCTTCTTGATACACAAGTGTTTCTACACTTGTTTAACCACCAAAAATAGAGTTTGTTTTTTTAAAAACCAATATTTAATAAAACTTATATTTTTAACTTGGTTCCTTTGAAAAACCATCCATGAATCTTTAGATCTACATGATTAACATCTTACTTTAATCTTTATTTTTCAAGAAGACCATTTATTCACTCAAGTTCATGATTCATGTGTGGATGATCCATCATCCTACAACATTCCTATTTTCTCATCTTGCTAGATTATGTTTTTAATCATGATCTAGCAAGATATTATGATGATCAACATCATTTCTACAAACAATTAATGATCAACAAGCATAACAACTCATATTCATCAAGATTACTTCATTAAACATGCTTATGTTCAAGTTTCATTCTTATGATCTTTAGTGTTCTTCAAGTTTATGGTTATGATTCTTCTTTAACTACTTAAAATAGAAGTAATATAGCAAGATCAAGACTCTTACCACTAGCACAAGGCTAGGGATGATTACTAGATGAAATGAAGTGGATAAAAGCTTATGTGAGAGGTCCTTTAGCTTCCAAAGGCTCCAAGCTTCCTTGTACACCTTCTAGCACCCTTGTATATGTATGGATTGGATGGAAGATGATTGATGATAATGATGGTGTGTGGTGGTGTCTTTGGCCGTGAGCAAGTGGAAGGAGGAAGAAGAAAGTGTGTGGGGTGTGTAGAATTAGAATGATAGTTCAAGACTTGTGGGTTTTATTATAATCTTCCAACACATGAAAGACTAATTGTTTATATGTTTCATGGACCATCAACAAGATCACATAAATAATTAAAAGAAATCAAGGGTGGGCCACCCTTGTCTAACCGTCCACAAAGGGGGGGGGGGGTCTTGGTTAGGATGTAATGGTAAGTTATGATGAGTAGTTAGATTCTAAGTATAATTGTTAGGGATTTAGTTATTATATGTTTATATAGTGTGTTATGATGTTCGGGGACCATAACTAGCTTGGTAATGTTAAAACAATGCTTCTAGTGAAAATTTGGTGTTTCGGGTAGTGTCCGGTTGTTCGGTTGGTCACTGGTTCGTTAAGGTGCTAAACTTTGCAGTTTAGTATGCTTTATGTATCTTTTTGTGACACTTTTGATTCCCGACACTTAGGAAAGCATTCAGGACCATTTAACCATGTGTTCTGCATAATATTAGTGTGTTAAATTGCTGATTTTTGCTGGATTTTGCTGAATTCAGCACTTTGGGTGAGTTTTAGGCACTTTCCGGCACTTAAACTATCACTTAGAAAGGCAGTTTTGTGATCCTTACTTTCCTACACACTATACTAGTGTCATACTTGGTTTCTGCCTCATTCAGTGTCTTAATGCACTATCTGTCTATGTGTTGAGTTCTGTCAGCATTTTCCTGATTTATCAGATAACTGTGCTAACTGCACTTAATGCATCATTTGAGGCAATAAAGCTTTCATGCAATATTGGTATGACATTAGACAATGTATGATGCACATGTATGTATATGGCAGTAATCAGAAAGTAGTTAATTGCAAATTCAGCATAGTCATTAAGCATTAATCATGGTTAATTAATTGTACGGATACCTGGATTTTTGATAATTGTCACATTCTCCCCCTGTTAAGAAAATTTCGTCCCGAAATTTTAAGCTTTACTACTAGTAGCAGGGGAGTTAGGGAACAAATGTAGGTATTTAGCTTTCATGCGGTCCTCATGCTCCCAAGTAAACTCTGGGCCATGACGTGCGTTCCATCGAACCTTGAGAAGTTTAACACTACTCCTCCGAGTTTTGTTAACTTTCCAATCGGTAACCTCAACAGGTTCTTCGGTAAAGTGGAGTGTGTCATCAATGTGAACTTCGTCAGCAGGAATAACCACCGTTTCTTGTGTTGGACTCTTCTTCAGATTGGATACATGAAATGTATCGTGAACACCATTCAGTTCCGCTGGTAGTTCCAACTTATAGGCTACAATGCCAATCGTTTCCAGGATTTTGAACGGTCCAATGAATCGTGGGTTTAACTTACTACGCTTCCCAAAGCGTGCCACACCTTTCCAAGGTGAGACTTACAACAAAACCATATCTCCCACTTCAAATTCCAAAGGTTTCCTTCTTTGGTCCGCATAGCTCTTTTGTCGGTCACGAGCCGCCTTAATGCGCTCTCGGATCTGCATGATCTTATCTGTTGTTTCTTGGACCAATTCGGGACCAACAAGCATAACGGCGATCGACACTTACGTCCGTAGAGAGCTTCAAACGGTGCAGCTTGAATGCTTGTATGATAGCTGTTATTATAGGAGAACTCAACCCAAGGCAGGTGAGTGTCCCAACTACCACCCAAGTCCATTACGCAAGCACGCAACATGTCTTCTAGCGTCTGAATCGTCCTCTCGCTTTGACCATCCGTCTGTGGGTGAAATGCGGTGCTCAAATTTAGTTAAGAACCAAACGCTTCTTGGAAAGATTGCCAAATACTTGACACAAATCTTCCGTCTCTAACAGATATGATCGACATAGGCACTCCATGACGTGCGACTATCTCTCTTCGGTACAGCTCAGCTAGCTTACCAGTGTTATCCTTTTCCCTGATTGGCAAAAAGTGCGCAGATTTTGTCAGACGGTCTACGATTACCCAAATCGTATCATGACCTCTGGGTGTCTTTGGCAACTTTGTTATGAAGTGCATTGAGATCTGCTCCCACTTCCACATGGGTATCTCAGGTTGCTGCAGAAGACCTGAAGGCTTCTGATACTCGGCCTTTACTTTGGCACAAGTTAAACACTTTCCAACGTAAGTTGCAACATCACCTTTCAATCTCGGCCACCAATAGAAATCCTTCAAATCTTTGTACATCTTGTCCGATCCTGGGTGGATCGAGTACCTCGATTTATGAGCTTCATCAAAAATCACATTTCTAAGACCACCAAAGAGAGGAACCCAAATTCGTCCCATGAAACACAAGGTTCCTTCCTCATTAGGTACCAACTTCTTCTCAATCCCATGGAGATATTCATCCTTAAGATTCTCTTTCTTAAGGGCTTCCCTTTGTGCAGCACGAATGCGCAACGAGAGGTCTGTCTGTATAATCATCTCTAAAGCCCTAACCCTTATGGGCTTAATCCTCTCTTTTCGACTTAAGGCGTCTGCCACCACATTCGCCTTTCCTTGGTGATATTTGATTTCACAATCATAATCGTTTAACAGCTCCACCCACCGTCGCTGTCTCATGTTAAGCTCTTTTTGATCAAATATGTGCTGGAGGCTCTTGTGATCTGTAAAGATCGTGCATCGGGTACCATACAAATAGTGTTGCCAAATCTTTAATGCAAACACCACTGTGCCTAATTCCAAATCATGCGTGGTGTAGTTCTTCTCATGAACCTTCAACTGGCGCGAAGCATAAGCGATAACTTTCTGTCGCTGCATCAACACGCAACCTAATCCCTGACGCGAGACGTCACAGTATACCACGAAGTCGTCGGTGCCTTCGGGTAGGGATAGAATTGGTGCATCGCAAAGTTTGTTCTTAAGCAACTGGAAAGCTTCTTCTTGTTTATCTCCCCATTCATACTTTTTATCCTTTTGAGTAAGGGAGGTCAGCGGTTGAGCGATTGTAGAAAAATCCTCAATGAATCGGCGATAATACCCAGCTAAACCTAGAAACTAACGGATCTCTGTTGGCGTCTTCGGAGTTTTCCAATTCTTAATCTCCTCGATCTTGGTGGGATCCACATGGATTCCATCTCCATTCACTACATGACCAAGGAATTGTACCTCTCGCAACCAGAACTCGCACTTCGAGAACTTAGCGTACAATTTCTCCTTCTTGAGCAGCTCTAAGATGGCTCTAAGGTGTTGCTCGTGCTCTTCCTTCGTCCTTGAATAGATCAAGATATCATCGATATATACAATCACGAATTTAACGAGGTATGGCTTGCAGACTTGATTCATCAAATCCATAAATACTGCTGGCGCGTTTGTCAACCCAAACGGCATCACTAGAAACTCATAATATCCATAACGAGTTCTAAAAGCAATCTTTGGTATACTCTCTTCTTGAATCCGCAGCTGGTGATAACCTGATCGAAGATCGATCTTGGAGTAATAACTCGAACCTTGAAGTTGATTGAAGAGATCATCAATCCTCGGCAAAGGATACCAATTCTTTATGGTTAACTTGTTTAGCTCACGGTAGTCAATGCACATATGAAAACTACCGTCCTTCTTCTTGACAAACAGTACTGGAGCTCCCCAAGGTGAGAAGCTTGGTCTAATAAATCCCTTGTCCAAAAGCTCATGGAGTTGCGTCGACAATTCTTGCATCTCGGAAGGCGCAAGTCGATAAGGTTCCTTGGCTACAGGCGCGGCGCCTGGAACCAAGTCAATATGGAATTAGACTTGTCGTTGAGGCGGCAATCCTGGCAAATCTTCGGGGAAGACTTCAGGATATTCCCTTACCACAGGGATATCTTCCAACTTCGGTTCTACCACTTCCTTATCAACAATGTGAGCCAGGAAGGCAACACATCCTTTCTGCAAAAACTCTCAGGACTTCAAACAACTGATAATCCTTAGAGGCGTATCGCTTTTCTCCATGCACTAAAATCGTCTCTCCATTCGCCATCGGGATGTGAATGATCTTCTCATGGCATACGATCTCAGCTTGGTTGCTTGACAACCAATCCATTCCGACTACCACGTCAAAGCTTCCTAACTTGACTGGTAGAAGATCAAGCGTAAACTCATGCTCTCGAAGTTCTATTACACAACCTCTAATCACTTCGTTTGCCGCCACTAGCTTTCCATTAGCTAGTTCTATCGAGTACGGAATATCTAACTTACTGGCCACTAACCCAAGTATATTCTTAAATTCTAGGGACACGAAGCTATAATCGGCACCGGTATCAAACAGTACAGATGCAAAGCGTTGGTTGATAGAGAACGTACCAGTAACCACATTCGGATCTTGACGAGCTTCCCTAGCCCCTATGTTGAAAACTCTTCCTTGGGCTTGATTGTTCTTTGGGTAATCTCGCTTGAAATGCCCGACATCTCCGCAACTAAAGCATCCTTGCTTGTTTCCACTACCACCTTGATTGTTTTTTTGGTTGCGGTTTCCATTACCGGCTTGGTTTCCAGCACCACCACGGTTTGCATTACCGCCATTTCCTCCTTGATTGCGGTTTCCATAACCATTTCCACCACGGTTACCGTTTCCATTTTCGTTGCCATTACCTCTTTGACCATCGTTATTCCCACGACCGGCTCTATACCAGCATGTCTCTTTGGCATGGCCAACTTTTCCGCACGTCTCACACTTTCCAGCTCTACATCGTCCAGCGTGATGAAATTGACACACATCACATTTAGGCAGGGTGCCCATATATCCTTTTCCTCTAACCTCAGCACCAGAAGTAGTACCAGTCTTAACCTCAGCTGGCAGATTCGTATCTCTCTTCTAGTTACCACTTTTGTTTCCTTGGGTACCCTTCTTGAAATTGGAGAACTTCCTTTTGTTCTCTCCTGATGACTCGACATGAGTATCCTTCTTCTTCCCATCAGAGATCGAAAACTTGTTCAGCCTAATCGCTTCTTCAGTCATTGCCACACTCAAATCAATGGCTTCAGTGATCGTTGGGGGCTTGGATGTCGTTACCATGCTCATGATTTGGGGTGCCAATCCCTAAATGAAACGTTCAATGTGCTTGAATTCTGCTTCTACCATGTAGGGGACAACGCGCGACAGGTCATGGAATCTCTGCACATACTCAGCAATCTTCGGACCATCCATCTTTAAATTCCAAAACTCGGTTTCCAACTTTTGAATCTCGGCCCTTGAACAGTACTTTTTGCGCATTAATTCTTTCATCTCGTCCCAAGTCATAGCATATGCAGCTTCCTCTCCCAGAGTCTGAACTTGAAGGTTCCACCATGATAGAGCTCCGTCTAGGAAAAGTCCACAAATGTAGGTGACCTGGTGCTCTGGCGCACACTTGCTCATTCGCAGCACAAAATCTATTTTCTCAGCCCATCTAACGAAGGCTACAACACCTCCAGTGCCGTCAAAATTCAGAGGCTTGTAGTCTCGGAAATGCTTGTATGTACAGCCTGTACAAGCAACATCATTCACAGGAAGCATTAGCAAAAGCACACGGAAAGTCCTAACGTATCGTAATGTGTCTTAAACGACTTAAACATTACCGTGAGGTGGGTTGTTTCCTGAGGTACCTCCGCTGTGTTCAGAGCGCAAGGCCTCATGTTGTGCGATTGCCTGTGAAATCCATTCTTGCAGTTCTGCCTCTGCTGTGGGCAACTGAGTGTTCCTTCGAGGAGGCATCTTCTAAAAGAAGATTGTATAGGTCAGGTCTTATGTATATAATAAGTAGCATGTATATAATAGCGTTTGTCATAACAAGTAAGCATGTAATCATCATAATCATGGCATAAACAAGTAATTTTACATCGTATTTAATGAGAACATTATGATTGAGCTTTCATTAATCATCGACCACAAAAGCAGTTACATGTTTTACAAGTATCATATCAAAAGGGATCACAGGGTCACACTACCCTTGTCCAAATTGTCTATCGATCTACCATAAGTCATACAGTCAAAAGGTGGTCTCCAAAAGGCTTCACTAGCTCAGCTCAATAGCGGTGCTCTCATCAAAAGCAAGCTACCTACATAAAACCAAAAACCGTCTATGCTGATGGCGGTGGAGGAGGAGGTGGAGGAACAAAAAGCAAGTTGCGCACATGCGCAAGCGCCTCCTCAAGCTGATAAACATGACGCAACAGATAACTGATATCTTGCTCAACAGTAAGAAATCGAGTGTCAAACTCGGGTAACGGAGTAAGCGGTGCAGGAGGATGCGAAAACGGGGACGGTGATGATCGAGGGGGAACAAAAGATGGCTGACACGGACATGGCAAAGGTCGCGATGTCATCTCAAGCTCTAGAATCCTGCGGATCATGATCTCATACTGAAGCTGCAATGATAGAAGTAACCCATCCCGTGTATAACTAGTGAAATGTGAGGGATGGTAGGGATCAGAAACCGGCATGGTGTATGGTGGGAACCATCTAAGTGGCTCGTCAAGTGGTGAAGAAGTAAAATGAGCAGAAGGTGTATACTGAGGCATGTGAGGGAAAGCTGCTGACACATGTGGGTTATGGCTAGGCTGCTGGCTAGAAGTGCCTTCCCCTGGACGGGGTGAAGGGATGTCCTGCAAGAAAGTGATAGGTAAGTCAGTGCGGTGAACGTCAGACTCGATCGGGTGAAAAGGGGCAACACCAATAGGTGCAGGTGCATGTGGGGGAGTAACTGAGTCAATAACAGGAGGGTCAACGGGTGCAGGAACTGGATCTGGCATAAGTGCAGCAACGTCAGGTATGCCAAAGGGGATAAAATCAAGATCAGGTAAAGGCTCAGGAGCAGGTATCGGCTCAGGATCAGCGGGTGCATCAATGGGCTGATCATCGGGAACAAAATCAGGCTTAAGTCCAGGCTCAATGTCGTGTGGAGGAATCGGTGCAGCTGACACAACTATATCATCGTCTGAATCTGTGGCATAACGTCGCAAACCAACTGCCTCTAAGGCGGAAGAAGACACGGACTCAAAGGAATCTGGTGCAGAGTGTAAACTGGAGTCAGAGGAAATCTCAATAACAGGAATCCCCAGAAGTGGGATAGCAACAACGTCCTCATCGAGCTCTCCGTCACCCTGAGCATCATCGGGAGGACCATCGACAAACAAGTCAAAATCATCGTCAAAGAGATCATCAAAGGGTCAATCCTCAGGAGGAATGACCATGAGAAGAACGGGAGCAAGGATTGGTGCCATGACATGCTCACCATCGGGGTGACCGATGATAAGATGATCGTGAACTGGAATGGGAATAACAAAGGGATCCTCGTCTGGGATACCATCAGCAATCGGTAAATCATCTCGGAGATCGGGTAGCGCAAAGGGCTGAAAGTCGTCGTAATCGTCGGACATCATCTCAGGTTCACTCTCGGTGTCAGAAGTAAAAATCTCTAGCTCAGGGATGATCTCATCATCAGAAACTACAGCCATAGGGTCATCGCTATCGGACAGTCCACTCTCAAATGATGACATAGTGTCTGTAACAAAACAATCACAACATGTGCACATATATCAACAATTAACACTAAGCATGTAATCAATGACAAGGTAATCATGTAATCATCTATCCTTCCTAGTCTCCCAGACTAAGCCACCCAGTCTCCCAGACTTAACTACCTAGTCTCTCAGACTAAACCACCCAGTCTCTCAGACTGAACCATAAACATAATCCTTGAGATGTGTTTCATGTCTTTTTGTTTGTAAAATGTTTGTTTCCCTGGATCTGGGCGTTTCGTGTATTCAATGAAAACATGTTGTAAAATCATTTTCGTGAGAGCCCTAATGATTGTAGTCTAGACTCGAGAAAGAATCCTAGTTCGCTACAATCGAAGCTCTGATAACAAGCTGTCACACCCTGACTTTTGCTGAAGCGTGATTATGGTGTGACTTTCTTAATATCATTGCATTCAATCATAACAACAACTATATGATAAAACCATTGATGGTCATCCACTAATTAAGTTTAAAACATCACGAACAACATTGTCTGAAACATAGACTTCAAATTCAAGTTTTACAAACCATACGAATTGTTTAAGAGTTCACAAGGACTCAACAAAAGACTCTAAATAAAACCAAGATTTGGAAGTGGTGTCTTGTCCAGGATAGGACACCCAACCCAAACCTCAAGACCATGGATGACATCTATTAATCATAACAACACTTGTAACCTCCGAATGCCCGCCAGATCCACATTCTTAATTCCCTGAAATACATGTATTTTGAAAACATCAACAAAAGTTGAGCGAGTTCATGTGTTTGTTTGTGTGTATGAATAAAACCTTGTAAACATTGTATGTATGTATGTATGTATGTTTATAAATCCTGGTATGAAAGCAAAACAAGGAAACATATCGATTAATGGTTTACAAGGCCATTAACATGCGTGCAACGGCGTAGGAAGGCTCAAACCTAGCAGATTTTGTACCGGGCCTCCGGCTGTAAGACATAGTCACCTCATGGGCCAAATCCCGGTCCACATGGGTGTGGGCTCGCTACACCCAAATAGATCTATCACTCATGTCCCTCGGTCCTAACACGAGGATTAATGGTCTTAGGAGTGCGCCTAGCCATTCACATGATCTACTGTACTTTCCAAAGCTAACCATACCAATTGTAATTGTTCGTAATCATTTTGTAACATGTACTTCACCCCCGAAGTTATAAAACAAAACAGTTTAAATGTAGGTCCCGTGAGCCGTATAGATCGTAACAGAATCGTCGATCTAACCTAGAGTGCGGAATCCTCTAGATCAGATTTAACAGAAAATGTGTAGAAAACCGAAATCACTTTAAACCCGATCTTTATTGATTATCTTCTAACGATTACAATCAATCAAGATCCTAATTCGTCCAAGCCTCTCTCTTTCACGAATTCTCTCCAAGATGATTAAGGTGATTAGAAGATTAACCTAAACCCTAATGCTAAGCTTTGTTTATATAGGACAAAGCTTTGCACATGGGCTAGGTCATGGGCTAGGCCCATTTCGCCTACCATCCCCCTATATGGGTTTGGTTTGGCCCAATCACTCTTAATTTACTATTACAAAGCTAAACCCGCTAACTGTTTATCGTTTTACTAATTACAAGATATCCAAAGACCAAATCTAAGCTGTTGTCACAAATATGCACCAACAAACTCCCCCTTAACAATAGCTCGCAAAGGTAACTTCAGTCTTCAGAATCTCACAGTCTTTTGGTCTTTGGATAGCTTCAGCTTTAACAGCTTCTGTCAGCAACAGACTCCCCCTAAGCTGATGCATCCAATCACCAAATCTTCAAAACTTTAGCACTTGAGTAAACTCCAGTTCAATATTTGTATAGAACTCTTCAACTCTTCAACTTTGTCTGCAATGTAGAAAGGAGGGTCTACCATGCATCCAATCAAACCCTCATCTTCACAGCAACGTCTCATCAACACACTGCTTCAATCTGTATGCTATAAAACAAACATCTCGAGAAACCATAAGAATTTTTCAACATAAGTTAAACAATTTATTATTATTCAAGAGATTTGTTAAACTGTATAACAGATTAAGCACTTTCCAATTCAACACCAACACGCACAAATTTTTAAACAAACACCTTATAACCTGCATGATTTTAAAAAAAATTTGAACCCACTTACTAACACTGTCTCCCCCTATCGGTAACAATTCCTCCAGGAATAACAGTTTCCCGTACATTAAGAATTTTTAACAGGAAAAGACACTATTTTTGTATTTTTTGTATTTTCTGAAAGCAAATAAATACGAAAAGCAATAAACACTCTATTTTTGTGAGAATCACCGGTAAGAAGATCATATCAGCACAATCAAACTGTTTCACATCAATAGTTAATTTTATATGTAATTTTCCGTGAAAAGCAGTTCAAGACGATTACCAGTATGTTTGTCCACTTAAACAAAATGCATGAACATTTCAAGTACCATTACCGTATGATACGTTAAGGTAATTTTAATTCTGATATACTAGTGTGTCCCACTTCAGGATGTACCCCCGCGATCAAGGTATGCACAAAGATTCATCGTAGTAGGTGAGTATACTGAATTCATCCGTTTTGTTTTTCAACGTTTAGATAATTGGTGAACAGGTCAGTACTTCCGTACAGCAGAGAGACCAAAATATCTAACGAGGGCTAAGATAAATACCATTTTTGGTACGATTTATGCTTTTTGCAATTTTTGAATGACTCTCTATGAGAGCTTCTTCATTTTCAGGGTTTTGGCATTTTTAGCTCTTTTAAGATATCCTGGGTGTGTCTAGGTCAGCGTGTATCTGGATGCAACAGAAGGACACCCCTGATATCCCCAGATGAAATAACAGTATAAAGACCCAAAACTTCAGATTTTGGCAATCTATCAACGCAAGAATTAAGGTCATTAAACCATACACCACTGATGTGTTCCCCACTCATACTCAGTGCATTTAGGTTTATATCACATTGGTAAGTTGATTATTTCATGCTTTTGCCAACTGGTATATCATATGATGAAGCTGCTATCACACTTAAGCATTTTAATTCAGTTTGAGTGTGACAGTCTAACTTGCTGATGTACTATCATTTCTTCTTTTTCACACCATGAAAACTAATTTTTCCAATTTTTCAATGTTTTTGGATTTTTTTAAAATTTTATAACTTACTCCCCCTAAACACACTCATTATCTAAACTCTTTTTGGCTTAGGGAAATTTCTCCCCCCTAAATTTTTGTTTTTATGGAGTAAGTTTTAAAAACATAAATTTAAAAACACAAACAAACTCCCACCTTAACCTGACTACAGTTTTTCACGTTTTAAGTTTAAAAACAATCAAAATGATCACAGAAGTAAATAGTTTGTTACCCATGTTAACCTACTATTCACCTCAGATGCTTTACAGGAATAACCACTGTCGAACACATCAACAGTCCTTCTTGGTCATCCTGCACACACTCAACAACTCAGTTAGTCTTGAGAACCCAAGCCCTGATAGTCTTGGGTTTTCCAAATTCATCCATTACAGGAACATCCATCCAATATCCATCACTCCTCAGTGGGGTCTTGGATTGCTTTCCCATTGTTGAACAAGATTGATAATTTCCACTAGGTCTTTGATTGCGAGAGTTCCAACAACCTCTCGGATTTTCTGACCTTTGGAAATTATTATCTTGATACCTGATTCTCCCATTATTATACCATGAATTTTGAAAAAAAATTGGATGTTGTTGAACATTTGAGTTACTGAAACTCCTATGTTCATTTCTTCTTTGAAAATTTCGATTACCAGCAGTTTGGTATCGAGTTTGATATCCAAAATTTCTATTTTGACTTTGAAATTGATTTGATTTACCATTATGATGACTAAATTTTGGAGAAATACTTCTTGGTCTATCAAATATTTTTGAAGTTGAGGGTTTTGATTTAAATTCAGGTTTATTTGTCTGACAACTAGTTTTTACACTATTGTTTGACCCAATCTGATTCCCGTCTTTAACCTCATCAACCTTTTGTTTACCTTTCTTCAAAGGACAACAACTCGCCACATGTCCTTTGTTGTGACATTTAAAACATGATCTTTTCTTATAAGTTTTCCTTTTGTTTGATCCCTTTTTAAATGTTTTGGCCTTTTTTATCTTCAGTATCCTCATCCACTTTATGAGGTGTACTGTTAGACCCTACAGATTCTTTCAAAGAAATTGGACTATTTGGCAAGTCCACAGCTATCGGATCCACTACCTCTTGTGCAGTGGTTACAAAATCAATTAGCTCTTCTTCTTTTGGTAGAAAAGAGTAGTCTTGATTTCCAGAAGATGAAGCTTTAGTAAACCCCACCCCTGTTTTATCATTACTCCTTTTTAAACCTTTTTGAATTTGAGTCCTGACTAACGAAGAATTTCCAAAATTGTTTAACTTCCCCTGAAGTTCAACAATTTTGGCTTGTGCATCAGCCAATTCTGTGCACTTTTCTGAAAGCTCGTTAGTCTTTTCTTTCACAGTTTCACGAGCCAAATCAATGACCTGTAACAGTTCATTGACTTTGCTTGTTAAACTGCTAATTTCTTGTTCATTTAATTTGAGTTTATCTAAACAATTTGACTATCTTTTAATCAAAAGAACATTTAACTCTTTTCGGTTTTCCAAATCAGCTAAAAGAATTTTGTTTTGCTCCGATAGTCTGTTAACTTTACCCTGTAGTTTAGTGCAATTAAGACATGTATGACTTACAGATTCTGATGATACCTTCACCTCTGATGTAAGTCCATTCACATCCTTCATGCCCTTTGAAACTTCTGCACCCTTCTTTTCAGCATTCTTCTCATCTGCTTCCTTCTTCTCTTCTATCTCAGCAGCTCCCTCTACAATCTTCACAGCTGCAAGCTCAGCTACACATGCTTGATCACAAGTAGTTACTTGTGAAGAGATCTGATAACGTTTTTCCAAAGCTTCCCACAGCTCTCTAGAAGTCCCATACGCCTTGAAAGTATGTTTAACACTCTCAGGCAAGGACATCTTTATTGCTGCGAAAGCTTTCTTCTCAGCATCAACCACCTCTTTCTCAGAGTCATCCAACTTCTCATAAGAAATTACTTTTACCCTTCCTTCAACACGACGTGTGGGAGCAACGTATCCATAAATCATACAGCTCCATATTCTCGCATCCTTACTTTGAACATATGCCTCAACCTTCTTTTTCCATTCAGCATATTCATTTACGTTTATAAGCTTTGGCCAGTTCTTAACAACCTCACTTCCATTATCCATCTTAGCCATCACGCAACGTAAAAGTTCAAATGGATTTTGGTAACCTGAATCAAAATCCAAATCTAACTCCTCTACTGGTCCTTGTCGAGCTTTTACCGTAAGCGAACTGATAAAACCATACAAAAATTTTTCTGAAAACTGTTTTTATCAAATTATACCGTTAGATTCGTCTCGAAATTACGATTCCAATGATATATATAATGATATATATTTTTCTGAAAACTGTTTTTTTTTTTTGCCCTAAAAATCCAAGGATTTCAACGGTCCAAACGGTTTCCTGAGATTAGTTACGGATAATTTCCTAAACTCGAAACGGTGAAATTTTTCTTACGCAAGCCAAGAAAAAATCCACCCCTTCCGAAATGAACAAAAATGGTCCGAAATGGTTATCCGAATTGACTCTTTATCCGAAATGAGTACTCTCAGATCCGAAATGAACTAAACTGATCCAAAATCAGACAATCTGATCCGAAATCAAGTCCTTCTGATCCGAAATGCTTAAATGTTGTCCGAAATTCAACTGTTTGATCCGAAATGATCCGAAATCCAAGGTTCCTGGTCCGAAATGCTTGCTTTTAATCCGAAATGGATTCGAAATATAAGATCTAAGATCCGAAATGCAATCACAAGATCCGAAATGGTCCGAAATTGCTTGATTTCTATCCAAAATTTCTTGTTCTGGTCCGAAATACAAGTATTCTGATCCGAAAACCTTGATTTCTATCAGAAATCAGCAGCAGAACTCAAGAACAGCCTCAAAAACACGTCCAAAAACCCAGATTTCTGCAGAAACGATTCTGAACCAAGCCAACCACAAGAGCCTAACGCTCTGATACCAATTGTAGGTCCCGTGAGCAGTATGGATCGTAACAGAATCGTCGATCTAACCTAGAGTGCGGAATCCTCTAGATCAGATTTAACAGAAAATGTGTAGAAAACCGAAATCACTTTAAACCCGGTCTTTATTGATTATCTTCTAACGATTACAATCAATCAAGATCCTAATTCGTCCAAGCCTCTCTCTTTCACGAATTCTCTCCAAGATGATTAAGGTGATTAGAAGATTAACCTAAACCCTAATGCTAAGCTTTGTTTATATAGGACAAAGCTTTGCACATGGGCTTGGTCTTGGGCTAGGCCCATTTCGCCTACCATCCCCCTATATGGGTTTGGTTTGGCCCAATCACTCTTAATTTACTATTACAAAGCTAAACCCGCTAACTGTTTATTGTTTTACTAATTTCAAGATATCCAAAGACCAAATCTAAGCTGTTGTCACAAATATGCACCAACATTAAAGAAAAGGGGGACATGAACTCATAGTCTTGCGTCTTCAGTCACCGTAACTCAAGCTTCTCCAGTCAATACGACTACCTGCAACGTACTAATGTCTATTAGACGAACGGGCAGTGCCTTGACTTAGTGTTAATGTTTTTGAGTTACGTTTCTTCGTACCTTCAATATTATTCCAAGTTATATAATTATTTGTCAAAATAATTAATATTTTAACTTAAATTATATTTATTAAATTTTGGAATAATTGTTAAGACAATATATATTAACTTAGTACTTCCCAAGTATTTATACTTGTATTTCCTTCCCAAGGTTGGGGGTATCTTTCACTTGTATATTTTTGTCACGTATCGGGGTCGTATTCCGGTGTGTCAATATACGTACGAGAATACGTATTTTTATTGTATTCATTATGTATTCTTTATACTTTATTTCACATTAATTACTCCGTAATATTATCTTTAATGAACATTCAATATATATTTCCAAACTATATATTTTAACGAATATTACTTAGAAAAATTATTTATAATTTTTCTTTGGCAAAAATATTTGTATTTTCTCATAAGTTCAAAAATAATATATTTTCAAGTCCAACTTGGAAAATATATTTAAACTCATTTTTTTTCTTCCAAAAATGACATGTTTCATATTTATTTGAGAAAATATATTTTTCTCCCAAAAATATTGTATTTCATGTTTGTGTAACAAAATATATATTTCTCAAAAATAATATATCTTCTAAAAATTTCATGAAAAATATATATTTCATACTTGCCAAAAATAATATATTTTTCCTTGTCAAAAATATGATATACTCTTGTAGTAATTGTAAAAATTATATTTTTACTTCCTTGGTGTCCAAAATATTATTTTCCAAAATATACTTTTTGAATAAAATTTCCGGAATATTTTGAAGTCTTATTCCATAGTTTGGTTTCACCAATATTTTGTGTACAACTTGTATATTTATTCCTTGGAATTTTGATAATATTTTGGATGGAAATTTTTGGTATTTTTGTGAGTTATATTATTTCAAGTCCTAAAATAATATAACTAATACACAAAGTATACAAATAATCACACACATGGTGTCTTCTAAATATATATTTCCTAAATACATATTTAGTCATTTTTATTTAGGAAAACCAACCTCCAATATTTATATTTATGTACCAAAAATTATGGCAAAGTTTATGTAGGAAATTCATGGTTTAAAATACACTTGTAAATATTTGTTTAAAAATATTTTTCTAAGTGTTTATATTTTTAGAAAATTTTTCCATAGTTTCCCCTAAAAATGGAGGTTTTCATGCTTTCAAGCATATCATTTTCTTTTGTAAAAATCATCACAATCCATTCACATTCATCAACAAACAACCTTTACTTACCAATTTTGCCAAAATCATGCATTTTCTACTACTTCATAAACTTGAATATTTGTAAAAATTTATAGTAACTTACTAGTGTTCTTAGTAAGTCTTGTTACCCTTTAAAATGTGATTAGTTCTTTAAAAACTTCATTTTTAAAGAAGTTAGATGTTTACAACTTCTTGTCACATTTTCTAAAAATGTTTCCTTATGGAATCTTCTTGTTACACAAGTGTTTCTACACTTGTTTAACCACCAAAAATAGAGTTTGTTTTTGTACGAACCAAGATTTAATAAAACTTATATTTTTAACTTGGTTCCTTTGAAAAAAACATCCATGAATCTTTAGATCTACATGATTAACATCTTACTTTGATCTTTATTTTTCAAGAAGACCATTTATTCACTCAAGTTCATGATTCATGTGTGGATGATCCATCATCCTATAACATTCCTATTTTCTCATCTTGCTAGATTATATTTTTAATCATGATCTAGCAAGATCTTATGATGATTAACATCATTTCTACAAACAATCAATGATCAACAAGCATAACAACTCATATTCATCAAGATTACTTCATTAAACATGCTTATGTTCAAGTTTCATTCTTATGATCTTTAGTGTTCTTCAAGTTTATGGTTATGTTTCTTCTTTAACCACTTAAAATAGAAGTAATACAGCAAGATCAAGACTCTTACCACTAGCACAAGGCTAGGGATGATTACTAGATGAAATGAAGTGCATAAAAGCTTATGTGAGAGGTCCTTTAGCTTCCAAAGGCTCCAAGCTTCCTTGTACACCTTCTAGCACCCTTGTATATGTATGGATTGGATGGAAGATGATTGATGATAATGATGGTGTGTGGTGGTGTCTTCGGCCGTGAGCAAGAGGAAGGAGGAAGAAGAAAGTGTGTGGGGTGTGTAGAATGAGAATGATAGTTCAAGACTTGTGGGTTTTATTATAATCTTCCAACACATGAAAGACTGTAGGATCGTTGTTGGACCCGAAACGAGTCGATCAGAGGCGTTCTACTCAAAATGAAAGGAGGAAACATACATTATGAGTTGAATTCAGCTAGATATCACTTTTAACTATCGTTTATATTGATCTGGAACAGTTTTACAGCAAGACGATACTTCGACAGAGCTTCGCCGTCGGAAACACACATACAAGAACTACTTGAAACGAAATCTGATTAAAGCTATTTATAGGCTAGGTGATTCCGCTTGAACATGCTCAAGCGGAATACCATTACAAGCGAAATCTCCATCTCAAGCGAAATAACCAGTTCAAGCGGAATCTTGTGATTTCGCTTGAACCTGCCATGACCTCTTCAAGCGAAATCAGCTCCTTGACTTGTTTTCTCGATCTTCGTGTCCTAAACAATGCAAGACTCGATACAAGATGAAGTCGACAGACGCATGCACCAACAGACTCCCACTCGAATGTTGACGAGTCTTAAATGTCGAGTCTTCAACGTCTTCAGTCTTTATCAGTCTGAACGTGTAAGCATCTTCAAGCTTTATCTCTTTCTTCCCTTCAGTATCAACAGACTCCTCTTGAACAATCTACTTCTCGGATGTCTTCAGACTCCCCCTGTCGATTTACTGGGATCGCAGTCTGGCTAGTTGATATCTTAGAGTCCTCGGGTATAGGAACCTGGCTTTGTGCTCTTTCTTCAGGTTCAGGATCGAAACCTGGCTACACCTGCACATTCTCTACCCAAAAGTAAATTTAACAAATTTAACATTTTGACAAATTTATATGTACAAACTCCTTCTCAATATAAACCAGAATGATTTATCAATGATAGAAACCTCAAATGACCACTTGTATATTTGAAAATTTTTCTTTATTTATACACATGCTCCCCCTCACCACATGCTCATCATGTTTAGCACTTGGAATTTTGAAAATCAGCTCTCCAACATCAGTTGTCGAAAATCTTTTTGAATTTTTCAAACTTTATGCTAAAACACACTGAAAATCTTTTTGGATTATTGAATGAAAAGAAATGCAGTAAAGAAATATTTACAGACAATATTTTTGTGAGTTTGTGTAAGAGGATCATATCAGTTTATGACAAATCACAAGTACCGTTGAGCTTAGTTACACATTAAGAATTAAACAATTCACTTAGATTGCCGATATACTGATCCACTTAAATTTTCACACAAATTTCAACTGATTCAGGATATGAATTAGGTGTTTTAAGGACTTAAACTCATTCATGTGTCCCACCTCTTGAATATACTCCCGTATCCAGATCCCAATATTCAGTCTTACAGGTGAGTATACCACAGATGATATCTGTAAGGGGTTAGATGCGAAACCGTGAGAGCTCAGGTCAGAACTTCCGTTCAGCAGAGAGATGACGGCTCGACTTTTGGTGGGTCCCCTTTAGAGGATCTTTTTTTACAACAACATTGATTAGCAATTTTATTGTCTTATCAATTTATGCTGAGGGCGGGGCTATATTTCAAGCAAGCAGTAAAGTATTCTCCGGGGACTAGGCCATTGCTTCCGCATTATCAGAAGTCCCGGGTTAATACCCCAGATATCACTGAGCATAAAGACCTAGTATCTCAGAAAGAGGGATCTTTCAAACGAAATTTCAGGGGTTACCTATATATCCAAGTAGTGTTCCCCACAAAATAAGCAAGTTTGAATTTAAAGTTTATATCCCGAAAAAATTTACTAAATGTGTAAAAACCTATCTGCATATCATCAGTGAGACCGTTTAACGCTATTTAATCATTACATTTCTTTAGCATAATGTAACTGTCTACTGATGTACTATCATTTCCTCTTTTCTGACACAAAACTCATTTAGAATTTTATCATGTTTTTGACTTTTTTCAAATTTTAAAATGTTTTTGGATTTTCTGAAAAATATTACCTACTCCGCCTAAAATGCAAATACATTTAAAGAAATTTGAAACAAACTGTACAAGTAAATTGACAACCGATATCGAATCGCTTCAATTCGCCATCCACTTGGCATAAACAATCAGAACTCCCCCTTTCAACAAACTATTTTCTCATAATGATTTCAAAACACTTAAGTTTGTTTTAACCAAAATGATTTTTCCGGAAAATAAGTTTTGTTGATTTTATCACTTGTAGAAATAGGGAATAAACTCATCACTTTGTATCTTTTCTCTTTTCAATATAATGAACCCCATATATTTTTTAACCAATTGTAGAAAATCAAGTACAACTTAATGTCCCTGATTTACCACTTGCAGTTGAAAATTTCTTCAACCACTTTGAAGATTCATTCATCAACCATTTGAAAAATATAATAGTTTAAGAAAATACCACCTGTATCTTTACCAAATGTACCACTTGTAAGATTAACAACCAAGAAAGATGCCGATACCTGCTCCACGCTTACAAACCTGGGAGCTCCGGCAAGTCATACTTATCACTTATGAAAAACAGACATCCAAGCTTCACCAAACTTGGATGTTTCCTCCTCAACTTCTCTTGGGTAGTAAGATGCCTTCTTAGTTTCATAAAAGTCTTTTACCCCTTTGGCCTTTCCCTCGACCATTTTCCCAAACATCTTTTTAACATTTCCATTAAAAGATTTTTCAATATCAAATTCATTCTTTTCAGAATAAAATTGATTTGAGATTTCAACTTTTCCAACTTTTGATTTAAAATTTTCAGCCCTCAATGGTGGAAAATGAACATCATCCATTGAAGGTACCGAGTTTTCATCTTTTGACTCAGCTTGTGACTCGTCTAACTTTGTGGAGTTAGATTCATCACCAAATTTCTCATAAAACTTCTTAACAACCCACATTTGGTTGTCGTGTTTAGCTCTCTTTTGATAAAAATGAGTCTTTGAACATTCACCAACTTCATATGTTGAATTTTCAAAAATTTTGAATTTTTCAGTTGGTGGCTCTTTTTTCTCAACAACCTTTTCATTGAGTTTTTTAGAAACTCCTTGTTTTTTCTTTGTATCCAACGGACAATTCCATGCAATGTGACCAGCTTCATTGCATTTAAAACAGGTTCTAGTATCCTTTCTATGAAAAACTCCAGTTCCTATTCTCTTCTTTTCAGCAAGAAACTCTTGGTTTGATTGTCTCCAGAAAGTTTTCTTCTGTTCTTCCTCAGCACTTCCTCCTGAAACAAATTTAGTATTTGATTGAGAAATTCTTCTATTTTTATAATTTTCAGGTTGAATATAACCAAGACCTTTCTTTTTGAAATTACCATTATGGTTTGGTTTTCTTTTGAAAACCAGAACCAGAACCATAACCTTTTTTCTTGTTTAAACGTTGTTGAACTCTTGAAGTATATTTTTTAGGTTTTTCAGTAAGATTTACATCTTTTATTTCAGAAATATTGATTTCTGTTAGTTTGAAAACCTTTTTGATCTTTTCAAAATTAACACTTCTTGTTGAAAATTCCTCATCAGAATATAATTTGTCTGAATCAATCAATGTATATGTCACTTTGATTGCTTCGTCATTCAAATTAGATTTTGATAACAGGAATTCTTTATTGTACACTCGTTTAACCGACGTCTTTGAACTGTTGACCGACGGACTCGGACTTTTGACGGACGAACTTGAACACCCAGACTCGGACTTTGACTCAGACTTTAACTCTGACTACTCATCTGTATCCAACACCTGATCGACCACCTTTTTCATTAACTCGGACTCATGATCAGTGTCAGACGATGTAAAAACAACGTCAATGTTTTCTGGTAAATCATCAGTTATATCGGACTTTAACTTTATATTGACTGCTTTTTCGACTTGCTCCTCATTCGGTTTTCTAGGCGAATACCCTTCCCAAATCGGAGGCGGACACTTGTTATAACTAGCACTCTGTTTCTTACCAGTATCCTTCTTCTTTGGCTTCTCATCTTTAAATGCTTCAAAACCTACAACAGTTGGATAAATTCGATCAATGAGATAATCAGAACTAGAATAACTTTGCAGTAAAAGTCTAATTCTCTCATTTTCAATCTTTTCTGTCTCCAACTCCTGCTGCAACTTGGCACATTCTTCAATGTAATGATTTATCGCCTTCTGCTTTGTCATCATCACAGCATTCATCATGGTCAGTGCATCTTCTCTTTCAGATTTTGTCTTTTGAAGACCAGTTACTGTTCTATTTAGCACATCATATGACTCTTTCATGTAATTGAGATTGAACAACAATTGTTCTTTCATCTTTTCTTGCTCATTCAACTTCTCATCTTTTTCTGCACATTGCTTGCAAGATTCCAAACACTTTGAGCAAGACTTAATGACTTCCACAATCTTTTCTACTTCGATGACTTTCTCAACCTCAATCACTGTTTCAGCTTCAATCACCTTCTCAGCTTTAACTTCTTCATTTTGAACAGTCTCTTCTTTTTTATCAACACTTTCACTCTTCATTTTATTTTGTTCTTTTGCTGCACGTCTCTCCTTCAGTTTCTCCAAGCGATCTACAAAATAGAATTGAAAACTTTCAGGAGATAGATGAGTTTTTGCAACATTAATATGTCTTTCTTCCTCATCATCACCACTGTCATCAGTTGGTGATTGATCAAACTCTATTTCCTTCTCAGAACTATTATCTGAAAAACTAGAATCAGATGGTGTTTGATCAAAATCTAATGTCTTTTCAGCACGATCATCTGAAGAGACAGAATCAGATGATGTTTGATCAAGAACAGTTGTTTCTTCTGAACTTTCATTGGATGAAACATATTCTTCTTTTTTATTTTCCACATGAACACCAATCGCTTTCATCCACTCTGTAAACAATTCAGGCTCTTGAACTATCTTTGCAACAAAAGCTTTAAAATTCCCATTCTCATCAGTAAACTGATCCCAGCTGAACCCTTCAGGTAATTTTTCATCATCTTGATTTATTAGACATGCTTTACTATCAGCTGAAATATATTTTTCCCAATTGAATCCTGGAGCCATTTTCTCATCATCTTGATTAATAATGCCAGAATAAGCTTTCCTATTTGTATCTTCAATCATCTTCCCAAGAGCAGTTTGTGTTTCTTTTTGTTGATATGGTTGATGAGCAACTTGTTGATATATGGCTTTCCGATAGTAGTCATCTTTTCCAAAAGGATTCTTTGCTCCGCTAGCTTCTTGATTTTTGCACTCTCTCTTAAAATGACCTTTCTCCCTGCATCGAAAACAAGTAACTTTAGATTTATCAAAACCCAAAGTAGACACATGTGCATCCAGAAAATCATTTCTCCCTGTGATCATTTTAAACTTTTCTGCTCTCCTCAAGACACTAGCTAGACACCATTTGATGTCCATGATTTCCATCTCTTCAGCGTCTATCTGATCGTAATCCTCTTTCGTCAGCATAGGATTTCCGATCCTCCCTGCAACCAAACCTTCATAGGATTGTAGCACAGTTGCAAGTAACGCCATGTGATCTTTTGCAATTTCTTTAGAAAAACTTTGACCATCTGGAAGATTCAATGCAATGTTGCCCTGTATCACACAACCATTTCCACTTTTTGAACTTTGAGAATGAAAACTTGAATTTGAACTCTTCGGATTAACACTTGGATATGAAGAAAATCCACTGCTACTGTTGGGACTTGGATCAGCATTTCCAGATGACTCTCCAGCACTAAAAGCAGTTTGAATTTTAGGACTCTTTTCAGCCTCTTGAACATTTCCTTTGTAATACATTTTCACATCTTGTTGACCACTCGGATTACTCATCCTCGCAATCTTTTGTTGTTCAAGATCTTGACCCTCAATCTTCTCGATGAACTGAGAAATCGTCAAGTTGTCATATTCTCCAGTGTTCTTTAAGATCATCAAAAATGTACCCCACTCTTTCTGAGGTAAAGCATCAGCTAATTTGTTGACCCATTCATCTTGAGTTTTGGTTATGCTTAACAACGACATAGAACGCACTAAGTGGCAATATCTTTCAATCAACTTCTTTGTATCTTCCCCTGGAAAACTTGTGAAAAGATCAAATTCTTTCTTAAGCAATGCCTTTTTACTCTTAATCATCTTCTCACTTCCTTCAAACTTTATTTTAAGAGCATCCCAAATTGATTTTGAAGTTTTGTCATGTTGAAGCAATACAAAGATGTCTTCTTTAATAGCCTGCTGAAGTAGACTAATCATCTTTTTTTTCAGCTCTGTACATGTCTCGTTCTTTATCATTGAATTCAGAGATTTTTTTCTGAACTCGCAGTTCAGTACGTGGTAGTACAAACTTTTTCAAAATACACTCCCAAGATCTCAAATGGTTTGCTTGTACCCAGTTTTCAAACCGATCTTTCCAACCATAATATTCCTCAATGCTCATTAGCTTCGGGGGTTTTTGTAAAGTTTCGGTCTCATTTTCCATGTTCATGTTTTGAGTAATGGCAGCTGGACTAGTCGGGGATGTTGCAAATGCGTTGTAAAATTCTTCACTCATGATTCGGAAACTTTTTCACAAACACAGTCACTTTCAAGCGGAATAAGATTTCAAACGGGATTACTTCCAAGCGAGATTAAGCTTCAAGCGAGATTACCTGCACACACCTTGAAGCGAAATAACCTGCAAACAACTTCAAGCGAGATCAAAAACTTCAAGCGGGATAACACGTTCAAACGGAATCACTTGATTTCGTTTGTAATTCAAGCGGAATAGCAGGTTGAAGCGGAATCACTTATTTCGTTTCAAATTTTCAAGCGAAATAACGTTTTTCAAGCGGAATAAGGTATTTCGCTTGAAATGGCAACAACTTTTCAAGCGGAATTAAAAGACTCGTTCAAGCGAAATAAGAACTTTTGTCCGTTTTTGTCATTTTTAAGCTGAATTTTGATCTAATTTTCTCAAGGGTTTGTTAAAACACTGTTTTGCTTATGTTGTGAAAAATTCAGCCCATTTTAACCGTGAAAAGTTGTTCAGTTGATAAAATAAGGTGTAGATATAAGAGAATGAGATGAAATCAGGCTGAAATCTGCAGAACTCCTCCTCCTGAGCTCTGATACCACTTGTAGGATCGTTGTTGGACCCGAAACGAGTCGATCAGAGGCGTTCTACTTAAAATGAAAGGCGGAAACAGACATTATGAGTTGAATTCAGCTAGATATCACTTTTAACTATCGTTTATATTGATCTGGAACAGTTTTACAGCAAGATAATACTTCGACAGAGCTTCGCCGTCGGAAACACACATACAAGAACTACTTGAAACGAAATCAGATCAAAGCTATTTATAGGCTAGGTGATTCCGCTTGAACATGCTCAAGCGGAATACCATTACAAGCGAAATCTCCATCTCAAGCGAAATAACCAGTTCAAGCGGAATCTTGTGATTTCGCTTGAACCTGCCATGACCTCTTCAAGCGAAATCAGCTCCTTGAGTTGTTTTCTCGATCTTCGTGTCCTGAACAATGCAAGACTCGATACAAGACGAAGTCGACAGACGCATGCACCAACAAAGACTAATGGTTTATATGTTTCATGGACCATCAACAAGATCACATAAACAATTAAAAGAAATCATGGGTGGGCCACCCTTGTCTAACCGTCCATAAGGGGGGGGGGTCTTGGTTAGGACGTAATGGTAAGTTATGATGATTAGTTAGATTCTAAGTATAATTGTTAGGGATTTAGTTACTATATGTTTATATAGTGTGTTATGATGTTCGGGGACCATAACTAGCTTGGTAATGTTAAAACAATGCTTCTAATGAAAATTTGGTGTTTCAGGTAGTGTCCGGTTATTCGGTTGGTCACTGGTTCGTTAAGGTGCTAAACTTTGCAGTTTAGTATGCTTTATGTATCTTTTTGTGACACTTTTGATTCCCGAAACTTAGGAAAGCATTCAACACCATTTAACCATGTTTCTGCATAATATTAGTGTTTTAAATTGTTGATTTTTGCTGAATTCAGCACTTTGGGTGAGTTTTAGGCACTTTCCGACACTTAAACTATCACTTAGAAAGGCAGTTTTGTGATCCTTACTTTCCTACACACTATACTAGTGTCATACTTGGTTTCTGGCTCATTATGTGTCTTAATACACTGTCTGTATATGTGTTGAGTTCTGTCAGCATTTTCCTGATTTATCAGATAACTGTGCTAACTGCACTTAATGCATCATTTGAGGCAATAAAACTTTCATGCAATATTGGTATGACATTAGACAATGTATGATGCACATGTATGTATATGGCAGTAATCAGAAAGCAGTTAATTGCAAATTCAGCACACTCATTAAGCATTAATCATTGTCGCAAACCCCCGCCCCCTATCTGTCCCGGGAACAGGCGGCCGCGAACTCAGTGTCGGTGGTATCGGTGTTTATTAATTTAGCATCGGAAATTACATCAGGACCGTAGTTAGGAAATATTTTATCAGAGTAAAACACCATATTTTACATAAATAAACACATTGGGATAAAACCTAAATTTTCATTACAAACTAATTTATAGGGACAAATCCCATTTTATTGAAATAAAACGCCTTGTTTATTTAGGTAACTTTTATAGCTACTTTTCCAAGCCTCCAGTGCTGTCCAGCTGGCTTCTAGTTGGCTTTCACATTGTGTTACCTGAAACGCGTTAAAAAACATTTTGTCAGTGGGAAACACTGGTGAGTGAATCCCAGTTTAATCAGGAAAAATTTTATTAATTTAAACAGTATTGAGAGCGATTACAATGTTTACATCTACCCAATTACTCATTCAGTACTGTCAATCCTGACTGGTGGGTCATATTACACATTGGCTAAATCTTTGTCCATTGGTAACGTGTCTCATATCAAAACCCCAATATACCGGCAATAATTGTAGAATTACAAAGACTCAATCACCGCTAAATTGCATTGTAAAATGTTTAAGGTTTTGTAAAAACTGTTTACAAAAAGGAGATTACTCACATTGCTGTTTTAGGTTTTCTGTAAGGGTTTCCTAGTGATAATCTATAAATTACACAAATGCACATGCGTTAGTATAATAACCCATTTTAACATTAGTAATACCCTCCCCGAGACGGCATTCCAACGACTACGTCAGGCAGAACCACGACAGCCGTTACGAAACCCTAGATCAATCGGGCAGCGTATATAATACGTATCCAGGGGTTATGATACTTACAACGGAGCAGAACTTCGTTATTTAGCGGGTATTATACCTGAGTATAGTGCCTACTATGTGAAAATTGAGAGAAAGAAAAGATCGTGAGCGAATTCGATTGTTCTGCCGAAGTCTGCTATATATAGGGCCTGATTTGGGGTTTGTCGCGGCCAGCGTAAGATGAGTCCAAGGCCTACGCGGCCCGCGAGGGCTTGTAGCCTAGGTCGTAGCCTTGCTGCGTCGACACGTAGCCTTAACATGAGTCCGACACGTGGCGGCCTGGGGGCTCGCCTGAGATTGAAGCCGTCGCGGCCCGCGTAAGCTTAAGCTTACTTCTACGCGGCCCGCGAGCGACTATTAAAATTTGTTTTTATTTTAATTTTTATAAAAATAAAGGTATCGAGGGTCCGTTTTCACGTATGGGGTATATTTTAGGACATATTGGGGTATTTTAATTATTTTTAGGGTGTCGAAAATATTTAGAGGGTTGCTATATCCTCGCCACCTTGTTTTAGAGCTCGTCCTCGAGATCTACTGGAACAAGTGTGGATATTTCTTTTGCATTTCTGATTCAAGTTCCCATGTGTACTATGGTCCTCTTTTGGAGTCCCATTTCACTTTGACCAGAACTAATCTCTTGTGCTTGAGGTTCTTGACTTTCCTGTCTTCAATCTGTAGAGGTCTTTCTACAAATTTAAGTTGTTCATTTACCTCTATATCCTTAAGAGGTACTACCAGTGATACCTCAGCTAAGCATTTATTGAGATTAGATACATGAAATACATCATGTATTCCTGCCATTTCTTCTGGCAGTTGTAGCTAATAGGCTACAGGTCATATTCTTCTAATAATCTCAAAAGGTCCAACATACCTGGGACTTAGCTTTCCCCTATTGATGAATCGTACAACTCCTTTCCAAGGAGAGACTTTCAATAATACCTTGTCACCTACCTGAAATTCTAACGGCTTGCGTCTGTTATCAGCATAGCTCTTTTGTCGATCACGTGTTGCTTTTAGTCGTTCCTTGACTTGAATGATTTTGTCAGTCATTTCTTGCACTATCTCAGGTCCGGATAGTTGCTTTTCTCCAATCTCTGCCCAACAGACTGGAGTTCGGCACTTTCGTCCATAAAGTGCTTCGAAGGGTGCAACATTGATACTCGTGTGATAACTATTATTATAAGAAAATTCTATTAAAGGTAAGTGTTCATCCCAATTACCTCCGAAATCAATTACACAAGCTCTAAGCATGTCTTCCATTGTCTGAATCGTCCTTTCTCTTTGTCCGTCCATTTGAGGATGATAAGTTGTGCTTGGATTCAACTTGGTTCCCATTACTTTTTGGAAACTTGTCCAAAAAATGAGAGGTAAAACGACTATCTCTGTCAGAAACAATTGATAAAGGAATTCCATGTAATGAAACTATTTCATTTACATATAACTTAGCTAATTGTTCCATACTGAAAGTTTCTTTCATTGGTAGGAAATGAGCTGATTTAGTGAGCCTGTCTACAATCACCCAGATTGTATCATTACCTTTTTCTTGTTTTGGGTAATTTGGTAACAAAATCCATTGTTATCAATTCCCATTTCCATACTGGCATTTCTAACTGTTGCAGCAGTCCTGAGGGTTTCTGATGTTCAGCTTTGACTTGTGAACAGGTCAAACACTTAGAAACATAAGCTGCTATATCCTTTTTCATTCCTATCCACCAAAATTTTTTTCTTAAATCCTGATACATCTTATCACTTCCAGGATGCATCGTATACTTAGACTTATGGGCTTCTTCTAATATATGGTGACGCAGGTTTCCTAATTTAGGTATCCACATTCTTTTCTTATGGAATCTCCAAATTCCATTTGTTCCTTGTTCTAATTCCTTAATCATTCATTTTAACTTTTCAGTATTGAAGGGGTATGGTCCCAGATCTCGCGTCAGCATGACCGCGAGTGACCATTACCCTTATTAAAAACCTCCACCAGCAAGAACTTATCTGTGTCCGTGCGGGCATGCGCGAACACAGCGGTTGAAACCAATCTGTCCATTGATCAGAAGACTTACCTTAAGTACGAGAACGCATGTTACGCATAGCAATGCGGCCTGGCACCGCATCCTATGGACATTTTCGTCACGACAAGGGATCTGGACAACAGTAATAGTCACCAAGCGGCGATGCGGCACGGCACCGCATCCCGCATCCATCTTGGTCAGAACAAGAACGCGGGAACAACATCAGTTACCGCAAGCAGCGATGCGACCCGGCACCGCAACCTGCCCACAAGGCAAGTGGGTCTGACACCACAGTGCAAGTGGCACTGAGAACTGTCACTTGTCAACCCACATGTGTGCAACAGTCTGACACCACAGCAGGACGTGGCATCACCACCGTGACCGACAGGCCTGACACACCTACAGGAGGCTGCGCGATGTCAGACTAGCCACTCAACTACCCTCCTTCACTCCTCGGCTATAAATACCAACCCCAAACCAGGTTTGAGGTATCTCTTCACAACTCTCTCACTACTACTACTATCACACTTTGCTTCCCAAGCAAATTACTGATTCTCACGCCGGAGAGTGGTAACAAGGAGCACCCCCACCCCATCCTCCTTGTTACGAGTCACGGTTTGTTTCCTTGTGCAGGAAACCCACCAGCGGACGATCCATCCAGCGATCCTCGGAAAGAAGGGATTAACCCTACTTGACGAGATCAGTGAGTTAACCCTACCCGGTTAACCATTGTTTCATCATTGGCGCCCACCGCTACTCTTAGCACTTTTTTCCACATCCCCTTTTCTTTCCCAAGATTTTGGCTGATCGCATAAACAACACTACAGGGGATAACCTAATCCCTGCAAACCCAGGGCCTACGGGGAGCAACCCCCAAGCCCCAAATCTTGAACACATTGGCACATCAACGCAAGGGGGCGCATCCCTTACGTTCGGACACGATCTATCACAGTACGCTGTTGTGATACCTCCAAGCATGAACCTTCATACCTGGTACGACCAGCAACAAGCTTTGTTGGCCGCAACATACAACAGAGCTTGCGCAGAAGCACAAGTACCGGTCGGGCCTACCCCAGCACCGCATACCCCTGAGGGTCGTGTTTTACAGTACGACGGCAGGGCCCCAACACATCCAGCCTCCCGGAGTAGGCACGAAGACCGCGGTTCCTCTTACTGCGACGTCCGCACACTTGATGAGGACGATTCCTCGTATGGGTCCCGCCACAGGGGCCCTATACATAGCCGCCTAGGTCCCCATGGCGAAACTAGGCGGCAATCTACAGCCCACCACGGCCCCGGCATCCAAAGCCGACTAGGACCTCAGTCTCACCATGAAGGGCAGGGCCGTACCGATCCGGACGATGGTACATACTGCGGGGAATCACATGCCACTAACAGCAGACCGGGAGGACGCAACTATATTCCTCCCACTCACCCCCGCACTACATACCTCCGCGCTGCAAAGCGCCACTAGAGCCAACCCTACAGGCCGAAATCTGCGGCCGAAAACTCCAAGTTTGTCCCGGAGATTGCCAACGCCGATGTCACCACCTCCAAATTCCCATTAAACATTGGGAAATACAACGGTTCGGCCGACCCAGATGACCACATGAACATCTTCGTCGGCGTCGGGAGCAACGGCAGGTGGGATGAACCCACTTGGTGTCAATTTTTCCCGCAGACCCTAACAGCTCTGGCCAGGGCTTGGTTCGATTCTTTGCCTGTGGGGTCACTGACCTCATTCGAGGACTTGCAAGCAAAGTTCCTCGCGCATTTTTTTCCAGTAGCGACATCATGAACGTGATTCTATGGACGTCATGAACATCTGGCGCAGAGACAACGAATCGCTTGAGGCGTTCGTTGTCCGTTACAATAAAGAGTGCCTGGAGATAGGCGACGTTGTAGACCAAATGGCACGCAACCATTTCATTGTCGCTGTTAAGGACGAACAAATGGTTATGACTATCTCCGGCAAGGAAGGCTTGCCTAAGAAATGGGAAGATGTCATGGTTGCGGTCAAGACATACGCCCAGACTCAACGGTCCCTCAAACCGCACGTCTCAAAGGCACAGCCCCAAACGGAAGGCCAGTCCTCCCACCAAGAGCACAAGCGCAACAACAAGCGCAACCGGGACACATGGAATCACGGCAGCGATCCCAGACCATATGTCCCGCGTAACAACCAGCCCGACGCAAGGGCAACAATCAACGCCCAGCGTGAAAACGGGGCATCGAAGAAGGAATCTCGGGACCGTAACTGGACCGAGATTAACCAGTCGCCAAGCGACGTCCTTCTTACGGACGCGCAGTTCCTGCGACCAGCCCAACCAATGAAGTCCAAGAAAAACTAGGATCCCGCACTCTACTGCGAGTATCACAAGGACTCAGGCCACACGACGAACAACTGCATCAGTCTCCGATTGGAGATTGAGAGAGCCCTAAAGGAGGGTAAGCTGCAACATCTGTTGCCAGCTGTGCAAAAGCAAACTAAGCGCATTACCCCCCACAACGAGGGCACCTCCACAGGTAAGAGGACCATGTACGTGGCCTCAACCCACATGATCAATGGAGGACGAGGAAGCCCGCGCAAGGCGGCAAGAAGACCGGACAATGACTGGAAAGACGAGCAACTTGTCTTTCCAAAAGTCTGAGGCGGACCGCGCGACAGGCGCATCGTGGTTATCACAGGCCACCTGGCTCACTACTGCACTGAGCGATTATTCATCGACCCGGGCAGTACATCTGATATTATATACGAACAGTGCTTCAACCAATTCGATCAAGAAGACAAGGATCGGTTGCAGCCGGTGGACTACCCGTTGGCCGGGTTTGCGGGGGAAACCGTATTTCCCCTGGGCCAAATCTCACCAACGGAAGGCACACACGAACGGAGGAGGTAAACTTCATGGTTTTACCTCACACCTCCAAATATGACGTACTTCTCGGGAGGGAGTCCCACGGCGACTTCAACATGATCACATCCGTCCCCCACTCTGCCATCGGTTTCCCAACCGAGATGGGGGTTGCGATAATATACGCCCGCAGAGATGTTATGTCCACGGACGAGCTGCGTCTGGCCAAGATAGCAAGGCCCACCCCCAACACTCAACCAGAAAAATGGGTTCTTAACGCAAGACACCCAGAGCAAACAGTCACGTTGGGCCACACCTTGTCCACCACCATCAAAACGCACCTGAAGCAGCTCCTCTTCATGAACCAGAATATTTTGCGTAGACACCCGCAGACATGACAGGGGTACCACGCGAAATTGCGCAACATTTCTTGAATACCATGCCAGGTATCAAGCCGGTGATCCAAGGCCAACGCCACCTTGGATCTGCAAAAAATGAGGCGATGCATGAGCAGGTCCAAGAACTGCTCTCCGCAGGCATCTTGCGGGAGGTCAAATACCAGACTTGGCTATCCAACCCAGTCATGGTAGAAAAACCAACTGGGGGCTGGCGCATGTGCGTCGATTATAAAGATCTCAACAAAGCCTGCCCCAAAGATTGTTACGCTCTTCCGGAGATCGACGAGAAGGTCGATAACCTTGCACCATTTCGATGGAAGTGTTTCCTCGATTGTTACAAAGGCTACCACCAGGTACAGATGGCAATCGAGGACGAGGATAAAACGGCATTCCGCACGCCTACCGGGAACTACTGCTATACGAAAATGCCATTTGGTTTGCGCAACGCGGGTGCAACCTATCAAAAGTTGATGAACGACACTTTTCGCGGTCAAATCAGCAAAAGTGTCGAAATCTATATGGACGACCTGGTCGTCATGAGCATGGAGGAAGATACCATGCTCAACGATGTTGAAAGAACATTCCAAACTCTGCGAAGCGTCAATATGAAGCTAAACCCAGGGAAATGCTCGTTTGGAATGGAAGAAGGCAAGTTCCTTGGATTCATAGTAACCAAAGATGGATTGAAGGTAAACCCGGAAAAAGTTCAGGCGATCTAGCGCATGCCATCGCCTTCTACGATGAAAGAAATGCAACGACTAGCCGGCAGGCTAGCCGCAGTGAATAGATTCTTAGCCAACCATGCAGCTAAGTCTTACCCTTTCATCAAGACCCTGCAGAGCTGCTTAAAAAAGGAACAATTCCAATGGACCGCAGAGGCCGAAAAAGCTTTCCGGGAGATGAAAGAGTGTTTGATTCAACTCCCAACTCTAACCGCACCACGCAAGGATGAGCCACTTATTTTGTACCTATCTGCCGCGGACAACGCGGTAGGCGCAGTACACATAGTGGAGCGAGATGGAGTTCAAACACCCATCTACTATATCAGCAAAATGCTCAACGACCCAGAGACGAGGTACTCCATCATGGAGAAGTTGGTATTGGCACTAGTGCACGCATTAAGACGGTTGCGACGTTACTTTGCAAACACGCCATTACAGTGTTAACCAACTACAGGATCGGCCCGTTCCTATCAAAACCCGACATCTCTGGTAGATTAGCAAAGTGGGCAATTGAGTTGGGCGCACTTACACTGAACTATAAGCCGTGCCCCGCAATCAAAGGCCAGGTCTTGGCTGATTTCGTCGCCGAAGTACCAGCAAATCGCATTCAAGAATGCGAACAAGAACAAAACCCCACGCCACCACCATCCTCCTCAGAAACATGGACACTATTTACCGATGGTGCATCCAACGAGGATGGTGCAGGTGCGGGTCTGCGACTCGTCAGCCCCGATGGCCAAGAGCTTACCTATGCAATCCGCCTCGATTTCAAAAGCACAAATAACGAGGCAGAATACGAGGCCCTACTGGCAGGGCTGCGTCTGGCAGTCAAACTCGGCGTCCAACATTTGGAAGCACACGTCGACTCACTATTGGTTGCAGGGCAGATACGCGGTGACTATGCCTCAAAAGGGGATATCATGATCCTCTACCTCGAACAAGCCTTGCAACTGACATCAAAGTTCACGTCCTTCAATATCCGCCATATCAACAGGAGTGATAACAAACCTGCGGATGCACTGTCAAAACTTGCATCCACCAGTTTCCAACACCTAGCAAAAGAGGTACGCATCGAGATTCTGCAAAATCCCTCAGTACCCCTACGCCAGGTCAGTGTCATCCAGTACGGTACAACATCCTGGATGACACCAATCATTGCATACTTACAATCAGGTGTTACCCCCGAAAGCAAAGCAGAGGCACGTAAGTTACAACAAAAAGCGTGTCATTATCAGATGGGAGACGGTATTTTATACCGTAAATCATACCTGGGACCACTCCTACGATGCGTCGACTCCCAAGATGCCACATACCTTATCAGAGACATACACGAGGGAATATGTGGCATACACGTGGGCCCACGCATGGTGGTGGCCAAAATCATGAACGCCGGGTACTACTAGCCCGGCATGCACCTAGATGCGCTCAAAGTCTTGCGCAAGTGTTTCAATTGTCAGCGGCATGCTCCCAAGACCTTGCGCCCCAAGAATAACCTGATCCCCGTCACCACTGCATGGCCATTCCAAAAATGGGCAATCGATGTGGTGGGACCATTTCTAGACGCACCAGGTGCAGTGAAGTTTATCATAGTGGCTGTTGATTACTTTACAAAATGGGTAGAGGCAAAACCGCTCGCCTCAACCACCGTTATGATAACAAGGAAATTCTTCTCGGAACATATCATCTGTCGTTTCGGTCTACCAATGTGCATCGTTACAGACAACGGTACCAACTTCGCTGCCGATGACTTTCAAAAATGGCTAAAGGAGATAAACATTGAACACATATTCTCCTCAGTGGCGCATCCGCAAGGGAATGGCCAAGTCGAGAGTATCAATAAAAGTTTAGTCGAAGGCATCAAAGCACGGTTGGGAACAGCCAGACGTGGCTGGGTTGATGAATTCCCAAGTATCTTATGGGCCCACAGGACAAGCCCAAAGACAAGTAACGGAGAGACACCCTTCAGCCTGGTCTATGGCACTGAAGCGGTGATCCCCGCGAAAGTAGGCCTCCCCTCACCTAGAATGTTGGCTATCAACAAGATAGACAACAATGAGGAACGCAGGGTTGACTTGGACCTCCTGGAAAAAAGGCGTGAAAACGCTGCCATCAACGAGGCCAAGTACAAAACCAAACTTGAAAAGTACTACAATGCACGCGTCCGCATTTGTACCTTCAACCCGAGAGACTACGTCCTTCGTGACAATGAAGCATCTAACGCGGAACGCCCAGGGAAACTTGCCCCCAAGTGGGAAGGACCCTACCTCGTCCAAGAGGTCCTGGGCAAGGGCGCATATAAACTGCAAACATTAGAGGGCGAAACTATCGCACGCACATGGAATGCACAACAGCTTCGACGCTGTTATATGTAAGCCATGTTTTTTACATTCACCATGTAACCTATCGGGCCGCAGGCCATTTGCAAATAAATAAATGAATGATTCAATGCAATATTGTTTATTTACTTCTATTACAAATGCGTGTTCCACTCTGCGGTATCCGCAAAAACAGATTGGCCAAATCTTCATTCGCGATACCCACACAGAGTGGTGACCACACGCAAGTATTGTAATAGGCCAGCAATGGCAAAACATCAACTGTCTATCCGGCTGGATATGCAAATACGGTTTTCACAAAGCCTACACAATTCCTAAACCCTAACGGGATAAAAACAGGAATTGACTAATACTCATACGACAAAGGTATAGAGTATACTTAACCGCACTTTACAGCGGGTAGAGTTCTTCATACTTGCATATCACCTGGATATGCAAAAGGCAAATACAGACTTAGTGTTATCCACAATAACATTAACTCATACAAGTTCAAACACACAAGTAGAAAAAACACTTGTACAACTTCAACGACACGGTTCTTTATATTCAAAAAATTTCTACACCTATGCGGTGCACAAGAGATTTACATAAAAAGTTCCTAATATTTACATCAAGGAAACAAAAAAGGGCACGCATGCCAACCTAGTCCTTCTTTGTACCGCTGGACTCCGCACCACCCTTGCCGTCACCAGCGGTCTCTTCCTCCTCATCCTCGTCAGCATATAACCATCGCAAGCGGTCCACATAGTCTTCCGCGTCTAAGCATTTGTCAACTGCTTCAAGGGCGGAAATGGACATATCGTTATACGCTGCGAGAGCAGCAGTAAGACGTGCTTCGGTATCCACCCCATTAATATGACTAATGCAACGGTTGTAGCCAGCTTTAAAACCAGCCTCCCGCGCACGCTGCATAATCTGCTCTACACCAGCTGCATTCTCAGGTGCGTCAAGGATAGCACTAGCAATCTGCAAAATACAAGCAGTAAGATTAGCAAAGGCAAACCTAAAAAGATAGCAAAGGCAACGGGTACTTACATGCCCGATACCGTGAATACGCATCCATTCGCGATCATCCTTGAGCTGACGGAATGAAGAAATAAGGCTATCCCTAGCCTCGGCAGCATCGCGAGCCTGCACTTCAGCTTCAGCAGCGCGGGCAGTGACGTCCTCAATAACGGTCCCCCGTCTCTGCACTTCAGCCTTTCAATAACAAAGAAAACAAGTATAAGGATACTCAGTCACACTTATGAGATAAACACACAAATTCAAGGGCAAAAAGAAACTCATACCTGGAGATCCTTAATAATCTTATTTAAATTGGTGCGGTCAGCATCTGCACCAGCAAGAGCCTTGGAAGTGCGGACCCCCTCCTCTTTGGCCTCTTTAACCGCCGCCTTAGCTTCTTTGGCCGCCACCTCAGCAGCAACTTTCTCCTTTACCAGAGCAGCTTTCTCCTTGCTCAAAGCTGCGTTTGCTGCCTTAACGTTTGTCAGCTCCTGACGAACACGAAACAGGGTTTCATTCTGTTTGGTCCAAGATTCTTTCTAAGTCTTGCGCTCATTAGAAAGTGTTTCTTTCCAACTCTTGCGCTCATCAGAAAGCAGTTTGGCGAGGGTACGAACCTGTTTAAGCTCAGCAGTTGCGTCCCACTCCTCGGTCTGCTTATGCTTCTCAAAAGCAGCCTTATCCCTTTGAAGCTGCTCCGCACCCTCACGAGCAGCCCTCACCAACTCTTCATCCTCGGCCCGCAGGCGAGCGGTTTCCTCCTCCTTACGCCCCAACACCTTGTAGTCTTCCATAATCGCATTCGCCATTATGGAACTCCCCACAAGCATGGAGGAGAGTTGATTGATCTGGAGCTCACGCGGCAAACCGCGGGCCCGGTTAACTTCAAACGGAGTACCCAAACCTCCCAAAATCTCCCTACACGCGGAGGGATCAACAGAAATATCATCCCCTTGCATCACATTCCAAGGGGGACGGTGATAGTTCACAGCCCGGTCTTCAGTGTAAGTGCGGTAATAGAACTCCAATTCAGACTCTTCAGGCTGAATGGGAGGCCCTTTGAAACCCGCACCCCCAGAAGCAAAACCAGAAGCCTTCTCGGCAGTAGGAGATTTTTTCTTCTCAGCATCAGAAAATTTCAGGTTCAGATCATCGGTATCCTGCGGGGAAATCAGATTATTATGGGAATCCACTGTATCAAAGATCTGGGCCGCAGGTCCCTTCCCAGTATCCTCTGCCCGCGCAGAAGGCTCAGGCACCACTTCAATGGAAGGGCTTCTGGTAAATTCTTTATTCAACCCCACATCCGCAGCTGTATCATGCGGGGGGAGTGAGGAGCATCAAACATAGAGAAACCTTCATCTTGCGGTTCTGCAAATAAAGCAAAAACACTTATCAATTACAAGTACAAAGACAAACATTTGTAAAAGTTATGAATTACTTACCAGTGATAACCACAGGTTTCACAACAGTTGTTCGTTTGGCCAGTATTCTCGGACGCTTCTTCTCACCAGCACCAGCAGCGGTATTATCTATCTTCCTTTTCTTCTTCTCATCAGCAGGCTTGGAACCCGCAGCGGTCCCACCTGCAGCCGCACCACCACCTGGAACACCCAAACCCTCAAGGGTGTCAGACACTACCACATAATCGGTATATCTGCGGAAACGAGAACGAGAGATACCTGCCGCCTGTGGCACCAACGGAGGAACAACAGTAGCCTCAGGTTTTTTCTTACCGCGACCCCGTGCAGCTTTTTCCACATGCTTTTTCTCCGCATGTTTCTTGGGGGCACCCTTCACCTCAAATTTACCTAGGGCCCCAAGAGTACCTGCGTTTACATCATCAAACAAGCAAACAAGAAAGGAGGAATTTCTTTACAAGACAAGAAAGAGGATTATACCTTTGCCTGCGGCAGGGGTGCGTTCAGCGCCTCGCGTTTAGGAACGCGAAAGTTGTTGACAATGGTCAAGTTAAAACCTTCACCTTCCGCGCACGGAAGTAACTCAACCTTGCCTGTGAAGGTCGGATCAAATATCCTCCACAACGCAGCGTTCTCTGATAATACACTTACAAATTAAGAACAAACAAGGAAGCAAAGAAACCGCACAAGAGTAAGAACACTTACCACCATTCTTTTCCCGCACAACGGGCCTCGCTTTCCTATCTGGCCTGGTCAACATCATCCGCAGCACCCACAACTGCGAGTTGTCCAGCTTCTTGTGCTCAATAGTCTTCAACTTGGGAACCACTCCACCGTCTCCGCACTAGGAAGAGAAATATCCTCCGCAGGGATGGTCTCATTAACATTCCGCATGGTCATGTTAGCAACAACCGCGGCAGCCTTAATGTAGAAGAACTTGGTCTTCCACTTTGTAATACCCTTCGGAGGGGTCATCAGCTTGGGGCTCCCATACGTTTGGCTAAAAGAAAAGAACCCGGTATTCACCGTCAACTGGTAAAACCGCCGGAAATTCTCAACGGTAATCTCAAAGCCAAGAGCACGAAAAGTGTACTCAAAATTTCTAATCCGAATCATCCCGAACGGACTAATCTAGGAGATATGGAGTTTGTAATACTCCAAAACCTCACCAACGAACACGGTCAATGGTAAACGAAGGTTACCATCAACGAAGGAATCAGCCCACATGGTGACATAACCGGCTGGAGCGTTGGCACCGGTTTCACCTTCCTGTGGGAGGGTAGCCCCAAACTCCTGGGGCATTTGAATGCTGGTCATCAAGTTCTTAAACTGACTCTCCGGCCACTTCAGCACCGGTAGGCCACCGCCAAGGGCACTACCACCGTCTTCTTCTTCTTCTGCCGCCACCGGCGAAGAATGTTCAGGGTTTTCACCCTCAGAATTGTGTAGATTGGATGGTTCAGCCATCAAGAAATGTAATAAAGAAAATGGAAGAATGAGTTTACAAAAAAAAACTCATAAACTTGACCGGAATTTCAGACAAAGTTTATCGGAGAAGACAAAGAGAACACCCTCTTTCACCGGAAAAATTTCGAAAATTTTGAACAAGTGAGGAAACCACAAGTGGTTTCCCCTTATATACTCATCGCAATTAATGCGATGCAGTAAACCGACTCATCACGTTCAAAATGGGCCAATTACGTGATGCCACGTGTTCAGCGACGGTTACCACGCGCGCGTGGCCGTCCACGCGCCTGACAAAAGAGACTTTTTACACTCCTTGCTACAGTGCATTTATGACCTCGGGCAGTGCAAATGTCCTTTCATTTCAGCACATGACAGAATCCTACCAACTTTCACCAACCCACACGTGCGATCGTGACGTATGCAGCAGAAAGAGACAACATTATCCAAACATAAGCGGCATGCGGTTTCTCTGGTTTACCGCACCATAACCCAGACCGCATGTCGTTTTTTAGATATCCCTCAAAAAAGGCAAAAATATATATCTCTACATTATGTAAAGGGGTATAACCAATAACCGCACATACCCACGAGCACACGTGGAATATGCGGAGATGACACACACAAACCCTTACAGGTGTGTCAGATACTCAGAACCAGCGTTGTCCGGTTCCATATAACCTTCTTCAAGGTTCAAATCCCTCGTGTCCGGTTCACAACCACGGAGGGAACGCAAACAGCTTCTCCTTAGGATAAAGGACAGGTACGCTGAGCAACCGCACATCAGCAACCCTGACTCCTGATCCTTCAAGAGCCACATCTAAGATTCAAACTCTCTAGAAGCGAGTTCTTTGATGCAAACCGCAGATACTCACGAGTACCTGCGGCGAACTACAAATACCCTAACGGTAGCTACGGAAGAGCCACAACTAAACCGCTACGCGGTTGCTCAAACCTACTTCCAGGAAAACTGCTTTCCAATTAAGCGTGAAGGAAAGTGGTTACAGAACGAATCCGGACGAGTCTCACCCAGATTCCCAAGTATCTACGGTGACCTCCTTCGGCAAGTCTACTTCAAGGAAAACTACTTTCCACCAAAGCGTGAAGGAAAGTAGCTAAGGAACGGTGGTAACAAGTCTGCTTATGACTGTTTACTCACCGACGGACCGCATAGAATAAACAATGGTGGGTACTACCAGACCCATGATCATGTTTATTTGTCCATAGTCCAGATTCACATTGTTCGACCAAACACGGCCAACAATGACGCAAGTACCCCACATAGTTCGACCACACATGGCCAACGATGTGCAGCAACGAGGTAACCGCAAAGGACGTGCAGTTACTTGAGAGCTGAAACCACATAGGACGTGCGGTTACTAGAGAGCTAAACTGGAGAACACGAATACCCCACAAAACAGGAATCATCGTTGAATGTCCAGTTGCTAAACATAGAGCTTGAGCAAAATAGTTACAACTTTGCATCAGCTGACGCAGAGGTTACACCCAGAGAATGGCAATCACGGAATTTTTCCATCACCATCTCAAAGGTTGGTTCGAACCCTGCTAACATCTTCAGTCACCATCTCAAAGGTTGGTTCGAAACACCAACAGGTGGCTGATGACATCAGAAAAAGGTAGACCATATTACCGGATCAAATCCTTGGCTGAGAATTCCGCATCAGACGGAACTTGTTCACCGGTACGAAAGAGACGTCATCGGACCCGCAGCTTGAATTACTGAAAGTAGGAGCCATCTGCATGGCCCATATTCTACCTTCTAGACACCATAGTCCAGTATCCCTCCCACATGCAACTTGCATAAGGAAGGAACACTAGACTGAGGGGACTTGAAGGGGTATGGTCCCAGATCTCACGTCAGCATGACCGCAAGTGACCATTACCCTTATTAAAAACCTCCACCAGCAAGAACTTATCTGTGTCCGTGCGGGCACGCGCGAACACAGCGGTTGAAACCAATTTGTCCATTGATGAGAAGACTTACCTTAAGTACGAGAACGAATGTTACGCATAGCGATGCGGCCTGGCACCGCATCCTATGGACATTTTCGTCACGACAAGGGATCTGGACAACAGTAACAGTCACCAAGCGGCGATGCGGCACGGCACCGCATCCCGCATCCATCTTGGTCAGAACAAGAACGCGGGAACAACATCAGTTACCGCAAGCAGCGATGCGGCCCGGCACCGCATGCTGCCCACAAGGCAAGTGGGTCTGACACCACAGTGCAAGTGGCACTGAGAACAGTCACTTGTCAACCCACATGTGTGCAACAGTCTGACACCACAGCAGGACGTGGCATCACCACCGTGACAGACAGGCCTGACACACCTACAGGAGGCTGCGCGATGTCAGACTAGCCACTCAACTACCCTCCTTCACTCCTCGGCTCTAAATACCAACCCCAAACCAGGTTTGACGTATCTCTTCACAACTCTCTCACTACTACTACTATCACACTTTGCTTCCCAAGCAAATTACTGATTCTCACACTGGAGAGTGGTAACAAGGAGCACCCCCACCCCATCCTCCTTGTTACGAGTCACGGTTTGTTTCCTTGTGCAGGAAACCTACCAGTGGACGATCCAGCCAGTGATCCTCGGAAAGAAGGAATTAACCCTACTTGACGAGATCAGTGAGTTAACCCTACCCGGTTAACCATTGTTTCATCAAGTATCATCCTTGATTACTGATTCTTGTGCTTTTCTAATCCGATCATTTAAATCTACTTGCAGATTTAACTTAAGAGAACGTACCCTTTTCGGCTTTTCATGATACTTTCGTCTTAAAGCATCAGCCACTACATTTGCCTTTCCTGCATGATACTGGATATTACAATCATAATCACTAAGAATTTCCATCCAGCGCCTTTGTCTCATATTTAGTTCCTTTTGCCCGAAAACATACCTTAAACTCTTATGATCTGTGAATATGGTAAACTTACTACCATGAAGGTAATGTCTCCAAATCTTAAGGGCAAAAATTATAGCTCCTAATTCTAAATCATGGGTTGAATAGTTCTCTTCATGATTCTTAAGTTGTCTAGATGCGTAAGCTATAACCTTTTGACGTTGCATTAATACACATCCATAACCTAACTTAGAAGCGTCACAATAAATTACCAAATCTTCTGTTCCTTCTGGTAACGCTAGTATGGGTGTGTGGGTTAATCTTTGCTTAAGAATTCTAAAGGCTTCTTCCTGTTTCGGTCCCCATTCAAACTTAACAGATTTACAGGTTAACTTAGTTAAGGGAATGGCTATTCTAGAAAAATCTTGAATAAATCTTCTATAATAACCGACCAATCCTAAGAAACTTCTAACCTCAGTTGGTGACTCAGGGGTTTTCCATTTAGTAATCGCTTCGATCTTGGTGGGGTCCACATGAATTCCTTCATGATCGACTAAATGTCCAAGAAACTGTACCTGTTCTAACCAAAACTCGCACTTAGAAAACTTAGCATAAAGCTTTTCTTTTCTTAATAAACTTAGAAGGGCGTGCAAATGCTTTGCATGATCCTCTTTACTCTTAGAGTAAATGAGAATATCATCTATAAAAACAATTATGAATTTATCCAAATATGGCTTACATATTCGGTTCATCATGTCCATAAATGCAGCTGGGGCGTTGGTTAAACCAAATGGCATGACAGTAAATTCATAATGGCCATACCTTGTTCTGAATGCGGTCTTAGGAATGTCCTCTTCCTGTACCTTCAGTTGATGATATCCTGATCTTAAATCGATTTTAGAGAAAAATCGAGCTCCTTGCAACTGATCGAACAGATCATCAATTCTCGGTAATGGGTACTGATTCTTAATCGTGACCTTGTTCAATTCACGGTAGTCAATGCACATACTGACGTGACCGTGTCGTCCCGATCAGTCAAAAACCCAATTAAACCTAGGTAGCTAGGGTAAGTCAGGTATCGTATCCACGAAGAGCATGTGGTCAGTATCGCACAACCTGTTCGATTAGTTAGACTATTTACAAATAATGTACAAAGTGATTATGAAGTTTGCTAATTTTATTTGTTTGTTTGATTGTAAAAATAAGTCAGAGGGAACCGACAAGTGGTTATTATCTAAAACAATGTGTGATTAAATAAGATTGCAACTAAACTAAATGATTGAAACAAGAAATTAGAAACAAGTTCCACACCCGGTTCGATAATTGCAAGATCTAGGGTTCCTACATGTTTTAACTTGATTCAATTGCATATAGTGATTAACGGATTACTATCACGAAGCTTAGGTGCCCATTGCTATCGACGTCATAGACAACGGACCGTAATGCACTTCGTTACCTCGGACATGTAAATCCTAACCTAAGATAAGGCATAATTGCACATAACCATTTCGCAAAGTCATAACTTTTAACATCGTTCGACAATTCATGAATTCGAAACAAATGCAAGACAATTATCCAAGGTTTCAAATACTAAACAATTTGTCACAAAACCAAATTAAAATACAAATGCATAAACCCTAGAAAATCTTACAACAATCTACACCGGGGTGAAACCCTTAGGAGATTAGCCGCGTATACTCATGACGTCCCACCAAGACTTCCCCATTTTCTTCTTGATTTCTGTGCAAAGCAGTCAAGGTGTTGCCTACTCCCCAAAATTGCGAAAACGTAACTCCCTGTGTTCCCTCTTCGATCATCAAGATGTCGATTCTCTCGGGTTGTTATCAAAGCCCCAAAAATATTAGTCAATGATTGTTGTCCATTATCGAATGAATGCCCCAATCCCCATAAAAGATTATTCCTTTTTCTAGAGCCCAAAAAGTAATTAGTGTTGTTGCCACTGTTTCGTGATGGATCAGAGCCCACATGTGCGTGTATATTTATGATGTTGGTGGCCCAATAAAAAATCCAACATTCTCCTTTAGTCTGCATGATGATGTATGATGTTGTTGACTTTTTATGGGTTGCATCCAATTGATCTACCATGTGCGGCCCAAGATAATAATTTGGTGATGTTGAAAATATAGTCCCCACCAACATGTATTAGCTGCCTTTCTAGTGTTCAACTGATATGATGTTGTCCTTACAAAGTCCAACTAGCTGCCTCACGTGAGTTGTTGTTCAATTAATGCTCCCCCCTCAAAGTCAGTGCATGAACTCCTCCAAAAAGAAATTCATGCGATGATGATATGATAATGTTTACACTGTTTGCCAACATGTGCTGCTTATCTCTCATGTAGGGTTTTTTTTTCAACCCTTCATTCTTTTTTTCTTTCTTTTAATCCTTGAACAAACAAAACACATACATAGGAGCTCCACTTCTCACCTACCGTAGCCTAGGGTGCGAGGACCGTAGGTCACGTTCTTGACTTGCTGTACATATTTGGCTGATGTATAAGAGAACCATATTTGCTTTCATGCATGTTTTGTATAATAACAAACAACCCAGCCCCTGGGACTTCATTACTTTCGCGTATCTTGAGCTTTGACGTCGTTTTATCACCCGAACAAATACCGAATAACGTGACATCTCTTTAATAATCACCCGTTCTTGTTCCGTTTCATCAATAAGCGTTTTACCTGTAAAATCATAAAAACCCGTAGTTATCATACTCGCGACGCGTAATCACTTAAAACACAATAGGATACGTAATTTAACACACTTAACGCTCGTGTTTTGCACTCTCCATCACATACGCATCAATCCGTCTTTCTTTTTAACGAACAAAATCGGTGCTCCCCATGGCGATGAGCTTGGCTGTATGAATCCTTTCTCCAACAATTCGTCTAACTGTTTCTTCAGTTCCTGCATTTCTGCGGGTGCCAAACGGTAAGGTGCTTTGGCAATTGGTGCTGTCCCTGCTAGTAGGTGGATTCTGAATTCAACTTCCCTGTCAGGCGGTAGTCCTTGTAATTCTTCCGGAAACACATCTGAAAACTGAGACACTACTGGAATGTCTTTTAGTTCTTTTCCTTTAGTGTTAGTGATTATAGAAATCAAATACACTATAGATCATTTTCTTATACAACTTGCTGTTTTCATTACAGAGATGAATTTTGTAAACTTAGATGGTTTATCTCCTTTAATTGTGATCTTCTCGCCATTTGGTGAATTTACTTGAATTGACTTTTGATCACATAAAATATTGGCTTTATTGGCTATTAACCAATCCATTCCTAAAACGACATCGAATCCTGCCAGATTCATTGGATAAAGGTTTGCCATAAATTTTTGATTTAAAAATTCTATTCTTGCTCCCTGCAAGATTTCATAAATCCTAACGGTTTCACCATTCGTTGTATCTACTAGACAGTCTTGTGGGAGTTTAGTTAATGATTGATTAAGAAGTTTGTAAAATGAAGTATTAATAAAACTTTGGTTCGCACCAGAGTCAAATAATACTTTAGAAAAAACATCATTAACTAAAAACGTACCGGCTATCACGTCCGGAATCATCTTGGCTTCATCTGCTGTCAGAACAAATGCTCTAGCATTTTTAGTGTTCTTGTTGTTCGTAGCTGGAACTAATTTCGGACAGTTGGGCTTGATATGACCTTGTTCTCCGCAGTTGTAGCATATCCTATTGTTGGCTTTCTTCCTTCAGTCTTCTTCCTTGTGTCCCGATATTTTGCAGAAATTGCAATATATGGAGCATCTTCCAGAATGCTTCCTTTTGCAATACTTGCAATAAGTTGCAGATGTGGAACCTACATTTTTCCAACGGTTGGAATTTCCAGAACGGAATTCCTGGGTAAGCCTCTGAGCTAGGTTCTTCCTTTGATCCTCTTCCCGTGTTCGTACTAATTCATCAGTCAAGGTATTTGCTAGTTCTATAGCTTCTTCTATGGTTTGGGGTCTAGCTGCCTTGACTACATGCCTAATCTCCCCAATTAATCCCCAGATGTAACGGGAGATTAATACTGGTTCAGGTGACGCAAGGGTTGGCACGATTCTAGCATATTCAAAGAATACTGTAGTGTATCCCTTACTATCCACTCCAGTCATCCTAAGGTTCAGAAACTTATTTGCTATCTGTTCCTTTTCATTGGGAGGGCAGAATTTCCTTTCTACCATATTTTTAAATTCTTCCCACTCCATATTGTAAACCCTATCACTTCCCCTTGACTGGAGGATAGTGTTCCACCATTCTAAGGCTGAGTTCTTAAATAGATTGGAAGTAAACATTTTCTTATCCTCTTCCGCACATTTGCTTATTTTTAAGACTGCCTCAGTCTTTTCTATCCAGCGTAGAGTTGCAATGGGTCCTTCACTGCTTGAGAATTCTATTGGTTTGCAGGACCAGAATTCTTTATAAGAACAACCATAAGGCATGGTTTTTCTTCTTTTGGGAATGGGTGCTTGAAGTACAGGTCCATTGTTCACGCTGTGTTCAGGTTCTGTTGGTCGTTTACTACTATGTTTACTTTTATTATCGGCTTTCTTAACAGTTTGAATAATAAATGGCATTGCATCTATAATTCCTTGTGCCACTATGTGTTGGATGGCACTATTATCCACTTGGTTTCCAATGTTATTGTTGTTTGGATTCTCATTAATCGGGTTATTGTCATTCTGGATATTATCATTCTGGTTTTCCTGGTTCACTTCGTTGTCCATCTGAATTTTAAACATTTACCACATATTAATATCACAAAATAATATTTAATACAACCAATCACATAACACACATATTGATCAAAAACGACGATCATTGCGAATTACTCTTTTTATATCTATATATGCATCTACTACAAACCAATACTGGAAATTAAAATTACAATACAGCTGAAATGGAAATTATACTATTAGTAGTAGACATCAGTTTATATATATATATATATATATATATATATTCAAACACACATGTTATATATTATATTATTATTATTATTACTTCCTCCTCCATCACATTCATGGATATGGATTCATCCAGAAATCCATATTACGCTCGTCGTACTTCCAAACGAGTCGCTCTCCCACCTGTCTCATCCTCTCGCTACTTTCTAAGATTTCCTCACCAAATGTCCTGAGTTCTTATACATTTTCTGCACTCATTGGGGGTGCAGGTTCCTAGACTGGGTTTGGAATCTAGGGCATAGGTTCCTTGTATGGGGGTGTGGGTTCCTGGTAAAGGTAAGGATTCTCTAAAATCTCTCTAATGAATACATCGTTATCGTAATAGGGATCTAGAGGGTCCAAACCTGGGTATGCTCCTAGATTCGGCATGGGCATGTCCTCTTGTATGGGGTAACGTTGCACATAGTCCCTATTGTCATCCCACCACGGGTCATAGTTTGGATCTAAGGGATTGGGTGCTGGTACCCTAGGTATCTCCTCCTCTGGGTTGAAATCATGCATTTCAACTTGATTTTCTGGGTTTTCTATCTCCATAGGCTGGTTAGGAAATGGTGGTTGTGGTTGGGGTGCTATCAGTTGCTCCAGGTTAGGGTCGGCTGCAGTAGTTGCTAGGATATGGAAATTGGCTAGGCTTCTATTAAGCATGTCTTGGGTGTGGGCATCGGTTTCTCTTTTAGCTGCTGCAAGCACTCGTTGTTCTTGCAACTTTTTCATACGTTTCCTACGCTCATGTGCTCCCCGACTGAACCATCCTCTCTTTTTATGAGGGAATGGCTCTTCAGACTGAGCCTTAAACACGAATATTCTTTCTTCATTATCAGCAGAGTACCCTGAGAGGGCCGGCTGTGAAGAGGCGCCTTCGCTTCTAGCCGAACCAGACAACTGACGATACGCGTCGGATGGTCCTTGGTCGCTCATACTGTAAACTAACAAATAGTCAAATAACACATAACAATAAAATACAATTATGCACGTAATTCGGTAATTTATTTTCTAACACTTTAAATAATAATTTGGTGTCAGCAGAACACTTCTGTGGCTAAATCAGTGGCTTAGCTCTGATACCACCTTCTATTGCAACCCCCGCCCCTTATCTGTCCCGGGAACGGGCGGCCGCGAACTCAGTGACAGTGATATCGGTGTTTATTAATTTGGCAGTGGAAATTACATCAGGACCGTAGTTAGGAAATATTTTATCAGAGTAAAACACCATATTTTATATAAATAAACACATTGGGATAAAACCCAAATTTTCATTACATACTATTTTATAGGGATAAATCCCATTTTATTGAAATAAAACGCCTTCTTTATTTAGGTAACTTTTATAGCCACTTTTCCAAGCCTTCAGTGCTGTCCAGCTAGCTTCTAGTTGGCTTTCACATTGTGTTACCTGAAACGCATTAAAAAAATTTTTGTCAGTGGGAAATACTGGTGAGTGAATCCCAGTTTAATCAGGAAAATTTTTATTAATTTAAACAGTATTGAGAGCGATTACAATGTTTACATCTACCCAATTACTCATTCAGTACTGTCAATCCTGACTGGTGGGTCATATTACACATTGGCTAACTCTTTGTCCAATGGTAACATGTCTCACATTTTGTATACAGAACCCCAACATACCGGCAGTAATTGTAGAATTACAAAGACTCAATCACCGCTAAATTGCATTGTAAAATGTTTAAGGTTTTGTAAAAACTGTTTACAAAAAGGAGATTACTCACATTGCTGTTTTAGGTTTTCAGTAAGGGTTTCCTGGTGATAATCTATAAATTACACAACTGAACACGCGTTAGTATAATAACCCATTTTAACATTAGTAATACTCTCCCCGAAACGGCATTCCAACGACTACGTCGGGCAGAACCACGACAGCCGTTACGGAACCCTAGATCAATCGGGCAGCGTATCTAATACGTATCCAAGGGTTATGATACTTACAACGGAGCAGAACTTCATTATTTTGGGGGTATTATACCCGAGTATAGTGCCTACTATGTGAAAATTGAGAGAAAGAAAATATCGTGAGCGAATTCGATTGTTTTGCCGAAGTCTGCTATATATAGGGCCTCATTTGGGGTTTGTCGCGGCCCGCGTAAGATGAGGCCAAGGCCTACGCGGCCCTCGAGGGCTTGTAGTTTAGGCCATAGCCTTGCTGCGTCGACACGTAGCCTTAACACGAGTCTGACACGGGGCGGCCTGGGGGCTCGCCTGAGATTGAAGTTGTCGCGGCCCGCGTAAGCTTAAGCTTACTTCTACGCGGCCTGCGAGCGACTATTAAAATTTGTTTTTATTTAATTTTTATAAAAATAAAGGTATCGAGGGTCCGTTTTCGCGTATGGGGTGTATTTTAGGACATATTGGGGTATTTTAATTATTTTTAGGGTGTCAAAAATATTTCGAGGGTTGTTATAATCATGGTTAATTAATTGTACGGATACCTGGATTTTTGACAGTTGTCACAGAATCAACACTAACAAGTTCCACAACCATTGATGGGTTTAGGAGGTTTCTAGGTACAAGATTCAAGTATAAAAAGGTAAGTTTCGTAAAAGTTAATCAATCTTCTTCCAAAACAGAAAGTTTGGACCTCAAAATGGTGATGTTCCACCTTAGATTAACATGGTAATCTTGTGGTAACACTCCTATAGGTGTTCCAAGCCTTGTAAAAGAAGATTTGGTGAAGAAAAGTAGAAGAAATGTGAGTTTGAACTCAGTTTTGGTACTTAGACAATTCTGCCAAAACTTGAGTTGCAATTGATTTGAGATTGTTTTTGGAGTGCAAAAGAGTTGGAAAAGTGAAAATGAGGTGATGGAGGCTTGGTTATATAATGGTGAAGTAGGGTTTGAGTTTTAATGGAGTTTAAAGGTGATTGGGTGAGTTTGGAGGTGGAAGAAATGGCTAATCCGTGAACAAGAAACAACTTTCTGTGGATTAGACGGGGTGGCGTGCCGCGACGATCAACCATCATCCACGTCGCGCAGCACGACGGGCTTATCTTCAGGAAATTCTTTGATTTTGGGTAGGATTAGTCCCTAGACGTTTGTTATTGATATAATTTAAGGTACTTTATGTATGCAAGGCATATAATTAAGTATTTTAATCACGGTTAAGTATTTGTATAAGCATGTACAGATACGTATGGATCACGTGTATACGACGTTTGCTTGTATGTTTATCACATGTTTTACGAGATTCAAGAATATGGTATAAATGCATAACTGAATAGACGTACAAGTATGAATAATTAGATAAGGTATAACTTGGATAGAATAGGGATTTTATTACGACTAAAGTCTTGGATTTACAACGATACAACAAAATATGATTACAAGTTTCCAAATACAGAAATACGAGACAAGTTTTCTAAATAAGGAACGTTACGAAAAAGCGAGGCGTTACATGAAATTTGGCTTTGATTTACTTTTCTTTCACCCTCAAGTCATTGGCTTCTCAATCAGAATTTTTGGAACGTAATCTTCATCTTTTTCTTTCTCAGTTTTTCTCCTCTTAGCCATTTCAATTTCATTCGGGAAATCCGGTTATGATTCAGTAGCCTCATCATCAGTTTTCTTGTCTTCTTTTTCTTTATTAGAAGTTGCCAACACTACTACTTCCCCTTCTTCAATAACCGGCTCATCTACATCAATAACTTTCCTCGCACGTGAACGCTTTATATGGCCAAATAATTAAGTAGGTTTACGCTTGTCTTTATCAAACACATCATAGTTATTGGACTTATTTTTCTTGTGGGCTTAGGTTAGGCCATGTGGGCCGAGTTTTATATGGACCCTATATAATGTCTTGTTTGGTTCATTATTAGGGTTAACCAGTTATGCATTTGGTTAGACTTCAGAATACGAATTAGAGAAGTTGTTGATTGTTCTTGTGTTTCCTTCGAATTGTACCAGACAAGTCATAGAACTTGTGTGCAATCTATATTAATATCAATCGACTTTCTTCATCTTGTTTCTACACTTTCTTAGTTTTTTGGACTTTGATTTTTGTTTGTGATATCCGATTGATAAGATTTCTTGACTTACAATTGGTATCAGAGCCTAAGAAGTCTTTCGAAGGCTCAGTTTTCTGGATATTACATCGAAGAACAAGAAGTTTAGTGTTTGCATATTAGAAGAACAACAAGAACTTCAATAAACATCTTAAACAATTTTTGTTTTGATCCGTCTTGGAAGTTTACGGATTCTGTTTGCATGTTTTTCGGGATTATTGGAGGAAAGAATCTCAGAAATTGAATTTTGAATTATTCCTTGATTTTTGGGATTTAATTTTTGAAAAAGGAGTCAGTGTACGGGATAAGATATGTTGTGTACGGGTTTAAAACATCAGGTGTGTGATCTAGGAGTTGAGGTATGCGATCTGGAGTGTACATTCTATACAGATTGGCAGTGTGCGGCCTAAGAGGTTTAGTTTGCGGTCCAACTAACAGTGTGCGGTCCAATAGCAAGTGTAAGGCCTAACAGTTAGTGTGCGGTCCAACTAACAGTGTGCAGTCCAAATATAGAAGTGTGCGGCCCAAACAAATCTGTGTGCGGCCCGAGTTTACGTGTACGGTTTCAGTGTGTGCGACCTAAAACTTAATGAGCGAGTGTGGGCAAAGGTGGAAATTTAACCAGCTAACGTGTTGGGTTTAAACGTATTTAAGTGAAGAATTTGATCTGCAAACAATCTTAGCAAACTGGTTGCACGATTGGACTCATGTGATTTTTAGGATAAAAAAAGGCACGAAAATCCCGAAAAAGGTTTTGGACATTATATATCATTGGACTCGAAATTCGAGACGAGTTTAACGGTATGATTTGGTAAAAACAGTTTTCAGTTAGTTTTTAACGGCCCGGTTCGGTAAAAAAATTCTGGGGGATCACGGTTTTGTTACTTAGAAATGTCTTCTTAGAGTGATGCGCTTAAGAAGAAACTTGAAGGTTTCAGTTATATCCCTAGTGAATCTGCTGAAGCACTTACTGGCCGGTTTGCTGAACTGCAATCTGAAATTTAAAAATGCTAAAATTATGGTGTTTACGTTTAGGGGCAACAGGAAGCTTTAAGATGCTCTAAAAAGTATTCCGGATCAGGCAAAATGTAGCTGGTTTAGTTATGTTAATCAAATAGTGTTGACAACCAACTGTTACAAAATGAAGCTGGATGAGCTGATCTCACTCCTCAAAGTTTATGATAAGGCTGACAAGCAGAAGGCTCAAGGCAACACATCTGCTATAGTTTGCTCATCCACTCCTACTACTCCATTGCCTGGAAAATTGAGCCCAGTCATCAAATCTGGTGATTCATCGCCGAATTCAGAATCAGGTTGCTGTGCAGGTACTCAGATTCATGACTTCACTCCTACTCTTACTGAGGTATGTGTTGATGATATTTGTTGTACTAATGCTTGTAGAGAGAAGGTAATTGGTTATAAAGAACAAGTCAACTCATTAATTATGCAACTGTAGTTATCTAAATCTAATTTATATCAGATTAAAAAGAAAATCAATAGATACAAGGATATTGTGGAGACACAAAAACGTGATATCCGACACTGGCGTAAGGATTTGAGTCAAGAAAAGTGTAGACATCTCCATTTTAAAGAGCTTTCTAAAAAATTAACTACTGAACTTGATTCATTAAAATTAACTTTTGAAAATACAAACTTTAATTTTTGAAAATTCGATGTTTCTAGTGAAAAAGTTGAAAACATGTTGCGGTTCAATAAGAAAAAAGTTAGGAATGAGGGTTTGGGATTTGTGTCCATTCCTCCACCATACAATCATTCCTATACCTCTATTCCTATGACTGAAAAGGAGATTGCTAACATTCCTGACATGGTTTATGGTGAGGTTAAGGGTCTGAAAGTTGAGCCAGCTAGCTTCTAGTTGGCTTTCACATTGTGTTACCTGAAACGCATTAAAAAACATTTTGTCAGTGGGAAATTCTGGTGAGTGAATCCCAGTTTAATCAGGAAAATTTTTATTAATTTAAACAGTATTGAGAGCGATTACAATGTTTACATCTACCCAATTACTCATTCAGTACTGTCAATCCTGACTAGTGGGTCATATTACACACTGGCTAACTCTTTGTCCAATGGTAACATGTCTCACATTTTGTATACAGAACCCCAACATACCGGCAGTAATTGTAGAATTACAAAGACTCAATCACCGCTAAATTGCATTGTAAAATGTTTAAGGTTTTGTAAAAATTGTTTACAAAAAGGAGATTACTCACATTGCTGTTTTAGGTTTTCAGTAAGGGTTTCCTGGTGATAATCTATAAATTACACAACTGAACACGCGTTAGTATAATAACCCATTTTAACATTAGTAATACTCTCCCCGAAACGGCATTCCAATGACTACGTCGGGCAGAACCACGACAGCCGTTACGGAACCCTAGATCAATCGGGCAGCGTATCTAATACGTATCCAAGGGTTATGATACTTACAACGGAGCAGAACTTCATTATTTTGGGGGTATTATACCCGAGTATAGTGCCTACTATGTGAAAATTGAGAGAAAGAAAAGATTGTGAGCGAATTCGATTGTTTTGCCGAAGTCTGCTATATATAGGGCCTCATTTGGGGTTTGTCGCGACCCGCGTAAGATGAGGCCAAGGCCTACGCGGCCCTCGAGGGCTTGTAGTTTAGGCCATAGCCTTGCTGCGTCGACACGTAGCCTTAACACGAGTCTGACACGGGGCGGCCTGGGGGCTCGCCTGAGATTGAAGTTGTCGCGGCCCGCGTAAGCTTAAGCTTACTTCTACGCGGCCTGCGAGCGACTATTAAAATTTGTTTTTATTTAATTTTTATAAAAATAAAGGTATCGAGGGTCCGTTTTCGCGTATGGGGTGTATTTTAGGACATATTGGGGTATTTTAATTATTTTTAGGGTGTCAAAAATATTTCGAGGGTTGTTATAATCATGGTTAATTAATTGTACGGATACCTGGATTTTTGACAGTTGTCACAGAATCAACACTAACAAGTTCCACAACCATTGATAGGTTTAGGAGGTTTCTAGGTACAAGATTCAAGTATAAAAAGTTAAGTTTCGTAAAAGTTAATCAATCTTCTTCCAAAACAGAAAGTTTGGACCTCAAAATGGTGATGTTCCACCTTAGATTAACATGGTAATCTTGTGGTAACACTCTTATAGGTGTTCCAAGCCTTGTAAAAGAAGATTTGGTGAAGAAAAGTAGAAGAAATGTGAGTTTGAACTCAGTTTTGGTACTTAGACAATTCGGCCAAAACTTGAGTTGCAATTGATTTGAGATTGTTTTTGGAGTGCAAAAGAGTTGGAAAAGTGAAAATGAGGTGATGGAGGCTTGGTTATATAATGGTGAAGTAGGGTTTGAGTTTTAATGGAGTTTAAAGGTGATTGGGTGAGTTTGGAGGTGGAAGAAATGGCTAATCCGTGAACAAGAAACAACTTTCTGTGGATTAGACGGGGTGGCGTGCCGCGACGAACAACCATCATCCCCGTCGCGCAGCACGACGGGCTTATCTTCAGGAAATTCTTTGATTTTGGGTAGGATTAGTCCCTAGACGTTTGTTATTGATATAATTTAAGGTACTTTATGTATGCAAGGCATATAATTAAGTATTTTAATCACGGTTAAGTATTTGTATAAGCATGTACAGATACGTATGGATCACGTGTATACGACGTTTGCTTGTATGTTTATCACATGTTTTACGAGATTCAAGAATATGGTATAAATGCATAACTGAATAGACGTACAAGTATGAATAATTAGATAAGGTATAACTTGGATAGAATAGGGATTTTATTACGACTAAAGTCTTGGATTTACAGCGATACAACAAAATATGATTACAAGTTTCCAAATACAGAAATACGAGACAAGTTTTCTAAATAAGGAACGTTACGAAAAAGCGAGGCGTTACATGAAATTTGGCTTTGATTTACTTTTCTTTCACCCTCAAGTCATTGGCTTCTCAATCAGAATTTTTGGAACGTAATCTTCATCTTTTTCTTTCTCAGTTTTTCTCCTCTTAGCCATTTCAATTTCATTCGGGAAATCCGGTTATGATTCAGTAGCCTCATCATCAGTTTTCTTGTCTTCTTTTTCTTTATTAGAAGTTGCCAACACTACTACTTCCCCTTCTTCAATAACCGGCTCATCTACATCAATAACTTTCCTCGCACGTGAACGCTTTATATGGCCAAATAATTAAGTAGGTTTACGCTTGTCTTTATCAAACACATCATAGTTATTGGACTTATTTTTCTTGTGGGCTTAGGTTAGGCCATGTGGGCCGAGTTTTATATGGACCCTATATAATGTCTTGTTTGGTTCATTATTAGGGTTAACCAGTTATGCATTTGGTTAGACTTCAGAATACGAATTAGAGAAGTTGTTGATTGTTCTTGTGTTTCCTTCGAATTGTACCAGACAAGTCATAGAACTTGTGTGCAATCTATATTAATATCAATCGACTTTCTTCATCTTGTTTCTACACTTTCTTAGTTTTTTGGACTTTGATTTTTGTTTGTGATATCCGATTGATAAGATTTCTTGACTTACAATTGGTATCAGAGCCTAAGAAGTCTTTCGAAGGCTCAGTTTTCTGGATATTACATCGAAGAACAAGAAGTTTAGTGTTTGCATATTAGAAGAACATCAAGAACTTCAATAAACATCTTAAACAATTTTTGTTTTGATCCGTCTTGGAAGTTTACGGATTCTGTTTGCATGTTTTTCGGGATTATTGGAGGAAAGAATCTCAGAAATTGAATTTTGAATTATTCCTTGATTTTTGGGATTTAATTTTTGAAAAAGGAGTCAGTGTACGGGATAAGATATGTTGTGTACGGGTTTAAAACATCAGGTGTGTGATCTAGGAGTTGAGGTATGCGATCTGGAGTGTACATTCTATACAGATTGGCAGTGTGCGGCCCAAGAGGTTTAGTTTGCGGTCCAACTAACAGTGTGCGGTCCAATAGCAAGTGTAAGGCCTAACAGTTAGTGTGCGGTCCAACTAACAGTGTGCAGTCCAAATATAGAAGTGTGCGGCCTAAACAAATCTATGTGCGGCCCAAGTTTACGTGTACGGTTTCAGTGTGTGCGACCTAAAACTTAATGAGCGAGTGTGGGCAAAGGTGGAAATTTATCCAGCTAACGTGTTGGGTTTAAACGTATTTAAGTGAAGAATTTGATATGCAAACAATCTTAGCAAACCGGTTGCACGATTGGACTCATGTGATTTTTAGGATAAAAAAAGGCACGAAAATCCCGAAAAAGGTTTTGGACATTATATATCATTGGACTCGAAATTCGAGACGAGTTTAACGGTATGATTTGGTAAAAACAGTTTTCAGTTAGTTTTTAACGGCCCGGTTCGGTAAAAAAATTATGGGGGATCACGGTTTAGTTACTTAGAAATGTCTTCTTAGAGTGATGCGCTTAAGAAGAAACTTGAAGGTTTCAGTTATATCCCTAGTGAATCTGCTGAAGCACTTACTGGCCGGTTTGCTGAACTGCAATCTGAAATTTAAAAATGCTAAATTTATGGTGTTTACGTTTAGGGGCAACAGGAAGCTTTAAGATGCTCTAAAAAGTATTCCGGATCAGGAAAAATGTTGCTGGTTTAGTTATGTTAATCAAATAGTGTTGACAACCAACTGTTACAAAATGAAGCTGGATGAGCTGATCTCACTCCTCAAAGTTTATGATAAGGCTGACAAGCAGAAGGCTCAAGGCAACACATCTGCTATAGTTTGCTCATCCACTCCTGCTACTCCATTGCCTGGAAAATTGAGCCCAGTCATCAAATCTGGTGATTCATCGCCGAATTCAGAATCAGGTTGCTGTGCAGGTACTCAGATTCATGACTTCACTCCTACTCCTACTGAGGTATGTGTTGATGATATTTGTTGTACTAATGCTTGTAGAGAGAAGGTAATTGGTTATAAAGAACAAGTCAACTCATTAATTATGCAACTGTAGTTATCCAAATCTAATTTATATCAGATTAAAAAGAAAATCAATAGATACAAGGATATTGTGGAGACACAAAAACGTGATATCCGACACTGGCGTAAGGATTTGAGTCAAGAAAAGTGTAGACATCTCCATTTTAAAGAGCTTTCTAAAAAAATTAACTACTGAACTTGATTCATTAAAATTAACTTTTGAAAATACAAACTTTAATTTTAGAAAATTTGATGTTTCTAGTGAAAAAGTTGAAAACATGTTGCGGTTCAATAAGAAAAAAGTTAGGAATGAGGGTTTGGGATTTGTGTCCATTCCTCCACCATACAATCATTCCTATACCTCTATTCCTATGACTGAAAAGGAGATTGCTAACATTCCTGACATGGTTTATGGTGAGGTTAAGGGTCTGAAAGTTGAGCCAGCTAGCTTCTAGTTGGCTTTCACATTGTGTTACTTAAAACGCATTAAAAAACATTTTGTCAGTGGGAAATTCTGGTGAGTGAATCCCAGTTTAATCAGGAAAAATTTTATTAATTTAAACAGTATTGAGAGCGATTACAATGTTTACATCTACCCAATTACTCATTCAGTACTGTCAATCCTGACTGGTGGGTCATATTACACACTGGCTAACTCTTTGTCCAATGGTAACATGTCTCACATTTTGTATACAGAACCCCAACATACCGGCAGTAATTGTAGAATTACAAAGACTCAATCACCGCTAAATTGCATTGTAAAATGTTTAAGGTTTTGTAAAAACTGTTTACAAAAAGGAGATTACTCACATTGCTGTTTTAGGTTTTCAGTAAGGGTTTCCTGGTGATAATCTATAAATTACACAACTGAACGCGCCTTAGTATAATAACCCATTTTAACATTAGTAATACTCTCCCCGAAACGGCATTCCAACGACTACGTCGGGCAGAACCACGACAGCCGTTACGGAACCCTAGATCAATCGGGCAGCGTATCTAATACGTATCCAAGGGTTATGATACTTACAACGGAGCAGAACTTCATTATTTTGGGGGTATTATACCCGAGTATAGTGCCTACTATGTGAAAAGAAAAGAGTGTCTGTTATAACAAGTGTCCGCCTCCAATTTGGGAAGGGTATTCGTCTAGAAAACCGAATGAGGAACAAGTAAAAAAGGCAGTCAATATAAAGTTGGAGTCCGAGATAACCGATGTATTACCAGACAATATTGACATCACATTCACAGCATCCGACATAGATCATGAGTCTGAGTTAATAAAAAGGATGGTCGATCAGGTGTTAGATAAGGATGAGAATTCCGAGTCTATGTCCGACTCCAGAAGTTCGAGTTCGTCTGTCAGGAGTTCAGAGTCGTCGGGAAAACGGGTGTATAGTAAAGAATTTTTGTTGTCAAAATCTAATTTGAATGACGAAACATTTGAAGTTGCATATACTTTGAATGATTCTGACAAATTATATTTTGATAAAGAATTTCCAATAAGAGGTGTGAAAACTGAAATGATAAACAAGGTTTTCAAACTCACAGAAATTAATATTTTTGAAATAAAAGATTTAAATCTTATTGAAAAACCTAAAAAAATACACTTCAAGAGAAAAAACAAAAAATGAACAAAATTTTAAATAAGAAAATGGGTTACAGTTCTGGTTCTGGTTACCGAAAGAAACCAAACCATAACGGTAATTACAAAAAGAAGGGTTTAGGTTTTATACCACCAGAAAATTATAAAAATGAGAAAATTTCTAAAAATACAAAATTTGTATCAGGAACTTCTGCTGAGGATGAAAAGAAGAGCTCATTCTGGAGACAGTCAAATTAGGAATTTCTTGCTGAAAAGAAGAAAATTGAAGCTCATCAGAGAAAAGAGACTAGAACCTGTTACAGATGTCAAGAAGTTGGTCACATCGCCTGGAACTGTCCTAAGGCAACCAACACAAAACAGGGAGTTTCAGAAAAACTCAAAGAAATAGTTGTTGATAAAACCGAATCACCAACTGAAAAATTTAAAGTGTTTAAAAATTCAACATATGAAGTTGGTGAATGTTCGAAAAGGTTTTATAAAATGAGGGGAAATCTTGACAACCAAGCTTGGGTTGTTAAGAAATCAGATGTAAAATCTGGCAATGAATCTGATTCCACAAAATCAGAAGAGCCACAAGTTGTTAAAAATGGTGAAAACTCAGTTCCGCCTTTGGATGATATTCATTTTCCACCATTGCAGACTGAGAATTTTAAATCAAAAGTTAGGAAAGTTGAAATCTCAAATCAATTTTATTCTGAAAAGAATGAATTTGATGTTGAGAAAGCGTTTAATGGGAATGTTAAAAAGATGTTTGGGAAAATGGTCGAGGGAAAGGCCAAAGGGGTAAAAGATTTTTATGCTACAAAGAAGGCAACTTACAGCCCAACCCCTAGTGAAGTTGAGAAAGTTACACCCAAGGAAGGTCAGGCTTGGTTGTCCATATTGTTTGTTTGAAAAACCTGACTTGCCGGAGCTCCCCAGGTTGGTAAGTGTGGAGCAGGAATCGGCATCTTTCTTGAGAAATTCACGTTTGGTGATATTTCGACTAACAAGTGGTAAACCATGGACATTAAGTTGTACCTGATTTTCTACTAGTAGTGATTGCTGTTTGAACTTAAAATTGTTATATTTTTTCAAACGTGATATTAAGAAAAACAATGTGATGAACTCCTAATCTACAAGTGGTAAAATCAACAAAACTAATTTTCCGGAAAAACCATTTGATTAAAACAAACTTAAGTGTTTTGAAATCACAATGGGAAAATAGTTTGTTGTAAGGGGGAGTTCTGATTGTTTATGCCAAGTGGATGGCGAATTGAAGTGATTCGATATTAGTTGTCATTTTATTTGTACAGTTTGTTTTCAAATTTCTTTAAATGTGTTTGAATTTTAGGGGGAGTAAGATTTTTCTGAAAAATCCAAAAACATTAGAAAATTTGAAAATGTCAAAAACATGATAAAATCAAAAATGAGTTTTGTTGTCAGAAAAGAGTTAATGATAGTACATCAGTAGACAGTTACAGTATGCTAAAGAAATGTAATGTTTAAATAGAGTTAAACGGTCTCACTGATGATATGCCGATAGGTTTTTACACATTTAGTAAACTTTTTTGTGATATAAACTTAAATTCAAACTTGCTTATTTCGTGGGGAACACTACTTGGATATATAGGTAACCCCTAAAATTTCGTTTGAAGGATCCCTCTTTCTGAGATACTAGGTCTTTATGCTCAGTGATATCTGGGGTATTATCCCGGGACTTCTAATTTTGCGAAAGCAATGGCCTAGTCCCCGGAGAATACTTTACGCTTGCTTGAAATAAAAGCCTGCCCTCAGCATAAAAAATGATGAAACATTGAAAAAATGCAAATCATGTGCTGTTGTAAAAAAGATCCTCTAAAGGGGACCCACCAAAAGTCAAAACTGTTATCTCTCTGCTGAACGGAAGTTCTGACCTGAGCTCTCACGGTTCTTCGCATCTAACCCTTACAGATATCATCTGTGGTATACTCACCTGTAAGACTGAATATTGGGATCTGGATACAGGAGTATATTCAAGAGGTGGGACACATGAATGAGTTTAAGTCCTTAATACACCTAATTCATATCCTGAATCAGTTGAAATTTGTGTGAAAATTTAAGTGGATCAGTATATCGGCAATCTAAGTGAATTGTTTAATTCTTAATGTGTAACTAAGCTCAACGGTACTTGTGACTTGTCAAAAACTGATATGATCCTCTTATACAAACTCACAAAAATATTGTTTGTATATATTTCTTTATTGCATTTCACTTCATTTAAAAAATCCAAAAAGATTTTCAGTGTGTTTTAGCATAAATTTTGAAAAATCCAAAAAGATTTTCGACAACTGATGTTGGAGAACGGATTTTCAAAATTCCAAGTTCTAAACATGATGAGCATGTGGTGAGGGGGAGTTTGTGTTTTAAATGAGAAATTTTTTTTAATATCTTCTTACAAGTGGTTCATCAGTTATTAACATTGTTAAATCTTCCTGGATAAATTTAAAGGGAATTCTAGATATATAAATTTTGTAAAATGTTAAATTTGTGAAAATTTACTTTTGGGTAGAGGATGTGCAGGATAGCCTGGATTCTGAAGTCTGAGTATAGAGCCAGGTCACGATCCTGATCCTGAGAAAGCCAGATTGCGATCAACATCCGAGGGAAGATGAAGATTGTTAGAGGGGAGTTTGTAGATCCTGAGAAAGAAAAGAGAAAATAAAGATTGAGGATGCTTTACAGTGTTAGATACTTCAGAGAGTGATCAGACTGATAAATACAGAAGACGTTGAAGACTCGACACTTAAGACTAGTCAACATTCGAGGGGGAGTCTGTTGGTGCATACGTCTGTCGACTTCGTCTTGTATCGAGTCTTGTATATGTATAGATAAATCAGGGAACGGAAAATGAGAAATTAGGTCAACAGGCAAGTTCAATCGGAATTAGAATGGTTAATTCCGCTTGAAGTTGACATGACATTTCTAACGAAATTAGCCTTGCTAATTTCGCTTGAGTCTGTTAATTCCGTTTGAATGCTAATCTCACTTGAAACGTGATTCCTCTTGAGTCATGTTCAAGCGGAATTAGTTTGCCTATATATAGATGGTGCCTAATTCCGTTTGAGTAAGTTGTGTATGTGTGTTTTCGGAGCTGAAATGCTGCTGAAGTCTCGTCTTGCTGTAAAACTTTGTCAGATTAATAAGAAAGACATTTAAAGTGATATTCTTGCTGAATCCAACTCAATATGTCTGTTTCCTCCTTTCATATTGAGTAGAACACCTCTGATTGACTCGTTTCGGGTCCTAACACGATCCTACAATTTCGTGTGCTATTAAAGCAAAATCCGTACCAAAAAGTATTTTCCTAACCCTCGTCGGGCGTTTTATTGGTCTGAAAGTACTGACATTTTCACCAATAGTCTGACATTGTAAATCGAAAGGATGAACTCAGTATACTCACCTGCTACGATGAATTGTTGTGCTTACCTTGACCGCAGGGGTATGTCATGGAATGGGACACAGGGGTATTATAGTATAATATTACCTTGAGCATATCACGAAGTTGAAATTTGAGAGTTGAGCATTAGGTTTAAGAGGACAATCATATTGATAATCACATAGACCAGTTTGAGTAAGTTCGTACCGAAAAATGTTCCTTGGTCTGCCTAAGAATGATTTTGATCCTATTGCAATTGTAGTTGTATATTATTTTCCTTGTTTATTTTTATTTCTGTTTATATTCTTATTTTTAAAAATAAAATAAATAAAAAATATATAGAAAATTCAAAAATCCAAAAAATAGTGTTTATTTGTTTTATAAAAAAATTTAACCGTTCTTGAAGATTTGATTGATCAGTAAAAATTGAGTGAAATTTTAATAGTGAAATCCGAGTACCAGTACTTGGATGTACCAAATGTTCATGTGGTACTTTTCTCTGTTGCATAGAAATGTTTGCTTATGAATTTCTAAGTATGTGCAGAACTTGATTTCAATCAAGTAACAAGGGTCCATGAAGAATGAGATGTTGTTAGCTGCTGACAAAGCATGAAGCATCACATCAACAAGATGTACATGAGTCAGAAGAACCAGATATGAATCATCGTCTTACAATGATAGTATCTTTGAAGAAGTACCTGTGAACCTGCTTGAAAGAGAAAGATTGTAAAGGAAAAGACCTGCTGAGAATCCTCCTCTTGCATTTTTTAAGCAAGATGTTCAAGCAAAAGCTGATGATGTTTAAGAAGAACAAAAGACCCAAGTTTGAGGATGAAGAGATGAAGTATGTTCCCACAAAGACATGATAAAGACAACATAAACCTAGGGGATATTGTAAGGCCATATAATTAACTAGGTTTTGTGAGTTCAGGATCGGATCTATATGATCACAAGCTCTGCGGTGAATTCGGTTTAACGTGCGGAATCCGTTAAACCGAACCGTAATCATGTGCGAAGTTGTAAATAATATCGTTTTATTATTGTAGGATCGTTCGACTGATCCGAATGAGTCGTTTAGAGAAGTTCTGATCTATTTCAGGTGCGGAAAACAAGAAATAGACTTAGTAATAGCTTGATCTTCACTTAATTCACTGATTGTATTGATTAAACGTTGTTTACAATCGATCTTCACACCGGCAGAGCTTCGGTATGGAATACAAGAACTTGCTTAATGATTTCGCTCTTGAGGACCTATATATAGGCCTCTTGATTCCGCTCATGATGACACCGATACATTTGGAGCGGAATTAACATGATATAATGTTGTGATTCCGTGCGGAATCACCTACACGTGACTAAGAGCGAAATCATGCTAATAAAACACAATTCTATCATGCAAACTATTTTGTCTTCTAGCAAAAACATCTTTCACGTGAACTTTGAGAACTAATATTCTATTTTGTGCATTTGTCTTCACATGATGTAATTGATGATGTCATATGTATGATGTAATCATCAATAATGATGACATCATTCTTCTTCCGAACTGCAACGTATCTGAGACTCGATATAAGATGAAGACGACAGATGTGTGCACCAACAGACTCCCCCTCAGATGTTGACGAGTCTTAAGTGTCGAGTCTTTACAATCTTCAGTCTTTATCAGTCTTTGTGCTTCACTCTTTCAATCAGCATCAACAGACTCCCCTTAACAATGTGCTGGCATTCCTTCAGTTCTTCACCATCATCTGCTTCAGGATCATAGTCTTGCTTTCACAGGTTCAAGATCGTTGTCTGACTCATGCTTTGTCTTCAGAATTCTCAAATATTGGAATCTGGCTTTTCAAACATAAGCTTCTCAGAATCGATCAACCTGGCTCACATCCAGCCTTTTCTCAAACCTGCACCATCTCTACCTCAAAGTAAATTTTACAATTTTAAACACTAACATGTATACATCAACTCAAAACCTTCCACAAATCAAACATCTTATCAATAATAATCCTGATGAACCACTTGAAAAATAGATTAAAACATATTTGATTTTCAAACACATAGACTCCCCCTCACAACATGGTCATCATGTCTAGCACTTGGAATTTTGAAAATCAGCTTTCCAACACCAGTTGTCGAAAATCTTTTTGACTTTTTCAAAAATTTATGCTAAAACACACTAAAAATCTTTTTGGTTTTTGAGATATTAAGAAATGCAGTAAAGAAATATTTACAGACAATATTTTTGTGAGTTTGTGTAAGAGGATCATATCAGTTTCTGAGACATATCACCAACACCGTTAAGCTTCATTTCATTTTAAGTTCTAAACAATTCACCTAGATTGTCAGTATATTGGTCCACTTAAATTCTCACACAAAGTTCAACTGTTCCGAGATACGATATTAATGTCTTAGGAACTCAAACTTATTCGCGTGTCCCACGACTTGAATATACTCCCGTGTCCAGATCCCAATATTCAGTCTTATAGGTGAGTATACCACAGATGATATCTGTAAGGGAATAAATTATAGTATGAAACCGTGAGAGCTCAGGTCAGAACTTCCGTTCAGCAGAGAGATGACGGTTCGACTTGTGGTGTGTCCCCTTTAAAGGATCTTTTGATTACAACAACAATGACTATCAATTTTATTGTTTCATCAATTTGCTGAGGGCGGCGCTATGTTTCAAGCAAGCGGAAAGTATTATTCGAGGACTAGGTCAGAACTTCCATTCAGCAGAAGTCCCGGAATAATACCCCAGATATCACTGAGCATAAAGACCTAGTATCTCAGAAAGAGGGACCTTTCAAACAAGATTTCGGGGGTTACCCATATATCCAAGAAGTTGTTCCCCACGATATAAGCAAGTTTGAATTTAGGTTTATATCTCGTCACAATCTACTAAATGTGTAAAAACCTACTGGCATATCTGCAGTGAGATTGTTTATCACAATTTAACTTTCCATTTCTTTAGCATGTTGTGACAGTCTACTGATGTACTATCATTTCCTCTATTTCACAACAAAACTCATTTTTGATTTTATCATGTTTTTGTATTTTTCAAATTTTCTAATGTTTTTGGATTTTCAGAAAATTTCTACCCCCCCTAAAATGCAAACACATTTCAGGAAATTTGAAAACAAACTGTACAAAAACTTGACAACCGATATCAAATCGCTTCAATTCGCCATCCACTTGGCATAAACAATCTGAACTCCCCCTTTCATAAAACTATTTTCCCATTATGATTTCAAAACACGTATGTTTGTTTTAACCAAAATGATTTTTCCAGAAAATAAGTTTTGTTAAATTTACCACTTGTAAAGTTAGGGGTTTGGTTCATCACATTTTCCTCAATCATTTTTAGAAAATCAGATACAACTTAGGTGCTGTTTGTTTTTTCTGTAGGAAAAGGTCTGCAGTCTGCGGACCACATCTGCAGGCATCTACAGGAGAAGAGGTGGACCAAATGTCTGCAGTCTGCAAGGAGAAGAGGGTTTGTTTTTTTTTTTATATAAAACCTCTTCTAGGTTTAAAACACACACATAACACACCTCACACACTGATCTCTCTCTACTCTCTCTTTACAATCTGCACCACCTTCACCACCGCCACCACTTCACCACTGCCATCATCACCACTTCTCCAGCGACCACCACTTCTCCGCCTTCACACCTCCACTTCTCCAGCAACCACCACTTCACCACCGCCACCACTTCACCACCGCCATCATCACCACCACCGTCACCACTACACCACAGCCACCACCGTCACCACTACATCACCGTCACCACTACACCACCGCCACCACCGTCACCACTACACCATAGATCGATGATAACGATGATGCAGATCGATGATGATGATGATGATGATGTAACAGATCGATGATGATGATGATGATGTAACAGATCGATGACGATTTGGGGGTTTTGTTTCTGATCGATTTGGGGTGTTTTGTTTGCCATCGATTTGGGGGGTTTTGTTTCCGATCGATTTGGGGTGTTTGTTTGCCATCGATGATGATGATAACAGATGATGACGATGATGGTGTCGGAGCAGGGGTGTCGGAGGTGGAGGTGGTGGTGGTGGCGAAGCAGGGGTGTCGGAGGTGGAGGTGGTGGCGGAGGATGTGGTGGTGGAGGTGGTGGCAGGGATGTGGTGGTAGAGGTGGTGGAAGAAAACGTCTGCCAAGAAGAGGTTCCAAGAAGACATGGGAACATGTCTGTGTGGTGAAGAGGTCTCGCAGACCTTTTTTAATGAAAGGTCTGCGAGAAAACAAACAATCTGCAGCATCCAAACGTCTGCCCGCGTCTGCGCGGCGCAGACATAAGTGGCCAGAAGTACTTCTGGCCAAAAAACAAACAGAACCTTAATGTCCCTGATTTACCACTTGGAAGTGAAAATTTCCATCAACCACTTGTAGGAATACCTCATCTACACAAAACTATTTTACCAATAAAAATGTCGATTCCTGCTTCACACTTACCAACCTTGAAGCTCCGGCAATTCACACTTATCCTGTAAAATTTAACTTTTATAAGAATCAATCACATTATCAATTACTAAGAAAGATGCCGATTCCTGATCCACGATTACAAACTTGGGATCTCCGGCAAAGTCAGATGTTCAAGGGAAAAGAATTTCCACCCAAGTCTGACCAACCTTGGGTGTTTTTAGCTCTTTTAGTTCTTTTTCAGTAGGGTCAAAAGTTGCCTTTTTAGTTGCATAAAAATCTTTAACCCCTTTTACTTTCCCATCAAGCATTTTCCCAAAAATTTTCTTAACATTTCCATTGAAAACTTTTTCAACATCAAACTCATTCTTCTCGGAGTAAAATTGATCCGAGATCTCAACCTTACCAACTTTCTGTTTAATCTTCTCAAACTTCAGTGATGGAAATTCATCATCATTCACTGAAAATACAGAATTTACCTCTTTTACCTCACCTTGTAGCTCTTCTGGCTTTGTGGAACCAGATTCATCGCCAATTTTTATATCACCTTTCTTAACAACCCACATTTGGTTATCCTTGGCTTTCCTTTTGTAAAAAATTTTCTTCGAACACTCACCAACTTCATAAATCGAATTTTCAAAAATTTTGAAGTTTTCAGTTGGTGGTTCAACATCAACAACCTTCTCTTTGAGTTTTTCAGAAACTCCCTGTTTTGTCTTGATATTCTTTGGACAATTCCATGCAATGTGACCAGCTTCATTGCATTTGAAACAGGTTCGAGTCTCTGTTGGATGAAACACTCCAGTTCCATTCCTTTTCTTCTCAGCAAGAAACTCCTGGTTTGATTGTTTCCAGAACGGTTTCTTCTGTTCATCCTCAGCACTTCCACCTGAAACAAATTCTGTTTTTGTTTTAGAATTTTTCTCATTTTTTTATAATTTTTAGGTGGAATAAAACCTAAACCTTTCTTTTTGTAGCTACCATTATGGTTTGGTTTCTTTTGAAAACCAGAATTGTAACCCTTTTTCTTGTATAATCGTTGTTGTACTCTTGAAGTGTATTTTTTAGGTTTTCCAGTAAGATTTAAATCTTTTATTTCAGAAATCTTAATTTCTGTCATTTTGAAAACCTGTTTGATCATTTCAAATCTAACACTTCTTATTGGAAACTCTTTGTCAGAATATAATTTGTCAGAATCATTTAAAGTGTATGCTACTTCAAATGTTTCATCATCCAAATTAGATTTTGATAACAAAAACTCTTTACTGTATGCCCGTTTGACCGACGACTTTGGACTGTTGACCGACGAACTTGAACCTCCAGACCCAGACTTTGACATAGACTCCTCATCTGTATCCAACACCTGATCGACCACCTTTTTTATTAACTCGGACTCATGATCAGTGTCAGACGATGTAAAAACCACGTCAATGTTTTCTGGTAATTCATCAGTTGTATCGGTTTTTAACTTTATATTGACTGCTTTTTCGACTTGCTCCTCATTTGGTTTTCTGGGAGAATAACCTTCCCAGATTGGAGGCGGACACTTGTTATAAGTAACACTCGGTTTCTTACCAGTATCCTTCATCTTTGGCTTGTCATCTTTGAATGCTTCAAAACCTGCAACAGTCGGATAAACTCGATCAATAAGATAATCAGAACTAGAGTAACTCTGCAATAATCGTCTAATTCTTTCATTCTCAATTTTCTCCTTCTCCAACTCTTGCTTCCACTTTGCACTTTCTTCGATGTAGAAGTTTATAGCTTTCTGTTTCGTCATCAATGTTGCATTCATCATCGTCAAAGCATTTTCTCTTTCAGAGTTTATCTTTTGAAGACCAGTTACTGTTCTGTTCAATACATCGTATGATTCTTTCACGTAGTTAAGATTGAATAGTAATTGTTCCTTCAACTTCTCAAACTCTGCCATTTTCTCATCTTTTGCTGCACATTCTTTGCAAGTCTCCAAACACTTCAAGCAAGGCTTGATAACTTCAACAATCTTTTCAACTTCAATAATTTTCTCAACTTCAACCACTTTTTATCTTTAGTCACCTTTTCTGGTTCAGCAATCTTCTCAGCAACACTTTCAGTCTTCATTTCCTTTTGTTCTTTTGCAGCTCGTTTTTCTTTCAGCTTCTCCATGCGATCTGCAAAATAGAAATGAAAACTTTCAGGAGATATATGAGATTTAGCAATGTTAATATGTTTTTCTTCCTCATCATCACTGCTGCTGTCATCAGTTGGTGACTGATCAAACTGTACAGATTTTTCAGAATTATCATCCGATGAACTAGAATTAGATGGTGTTTGATCAAAAACAATTTCTTTTTCTGAACTGTCATCTGAGCTTTGTGAGCTTTCATCTGCACTCTGTGAGCTTTCATCTGATGCAACAGACTTTACAGTTTCACCAATAGATTTCATCCATGAAGTAAACATATCAGGTTCTCTCACTATTTTTGCAATGAAAGCTTTAAAATTTCCTTTTTCGTCTACAAACATATCCCAGCTGAAGCCTTCAGGTAGCTTCTCATCATCTTGATCGACTATGCATGCTTTGCTATCAGGAGATATAAAATTGTTCCAGTTAAAATCCACCACGCACGCTCTTTTTGAATCCTCGATTCTTCTACCATGAGCCACCTGTGGTTCTTGTTGTTGACCAACTTGCTGGTAAATGGCTTTCCGGTAGTAATCGTCTTTTCCAAACGGATTCTGAGCTCCACTAGCTTCCCTGTTCTTGCATTCCCGTTTGAAATGGCCTTTCTCCCTGCATCGAAAACAAGTAACTTTAGATTTATCGAAACCTAAAGTAGAAACGTGTGCATCAAGAAAGTCATTTCTCCCGGTAATCAGCTTGAACTTTTCAGCACGTCTAAGAACGCTGGCTAGACACCATTTGATGTCCATTAACTCCATTTCTTCAGCATCTATCCGATCGTAATCCTCCTTTGTAAGCATAGGATTTCCGATCCGTCCAGCCACCAAACCTTCATAAGATAGCAATACAGAACCAAGAAATGCCATGTGATCTTTCGCAATCTCTTCAGAAAAACTTTGACCATCTGGAAGATTCAAAGCGATGTTGCATTGTATCACATAACCACTTCCATTTTTAGTACTTTGAGAACTGAAACTTGAAGTTGTATCTTTTGGATTGACACTCGGGTATGAAGAGAAACCACTGCTACTTTTATAACTTTGATCAACTTTTTCAGATGAATCTCCAGCACTATACGCAGTTTGGATTTTCGGGCTTCTTTCAACTTCTGGAACACTGCCTTTGTAATACATCTTTACATCCTGTTGACCACTTGGATTGTTCATCCTCGCGATCTTTTGCTGTTCCAAATCTTGACCCTCAATCTTCTCGATAAACTGAGAAATTGTTAACCCATCATAAACCCCAGTGTTCTTCAGAATCATCAAATATGTGCCCCATTCCTTTTGTGGTAAAGCGTCAGCTAACTTGTCTACCCATTCTTCATGATCCTTTTTTATACTCAGCATCGACATGGATCGCACTAAGTGGCAGTATCTTTCAATCAGCTTCTTTGTATCTTCCCCGGGCAAACTTGTAAACAGATCAAATTCTTTCTTGAGCAGTGCTTTCTTGCTCTTGATCATATTCTCACTACCCTCAAACTTGACTCTAAGAGCATCCCAAATTGATTTTAAAGTCTTGTCATGTTGAAGTAACACAAAAATGTCTTCTTTGATAGCTTGCTGAAGTAGACTAATCATCATCTTTTCAGCTCTGTACATATTACGTTCTTCATCACTAAACTCAGATATTGCTTTCTCAACTTGCAAATCAGTCTGTGGTAATACATATTTCTTCAGAATGCACTCCCAAGATCTGAGATGGTTAGCTTGAACCCAATTTTCGAATCTGTCTTTCCATCCGTAGTACTCTTCTATGCTCATCAGTTTCGGGGGATTTTGTAACGTTCCAGTCTCGTTTTCCAAATTCATGTTCTGAGCAATAGAAGCTGGAGTAGTCGGAGTCGCAAAGGCGTTGTAGAAATCGTTATCCATGATTCGGAATCGAAGAATTTCTCAAACAAGCTTTCACACAAACTGGTTCACCTTGTAAAAACACCTTGTTTAATGTTTCTCAATATTCGATGCACTTATCCGACAACAATGATTGGGCCGCAATTGATACTCATGTGGGCTGATAAACTTTTAACTTTAACAACTTATGCACATGAACCAAACCTGACTTTAATAGACTGAAGATATATGATGGGCAGATAAAAAAAACCACTAAGCCGACAACTTTCAATAATGAAACAATTCTATTGAACTTCCTTAATACTCACTGATTGGGTCGCTATACATTCAAAACACATGGGCTGATTTATCACATGCAATAAGCATACAACACTCCTCAACGATTAGACCTCCAAACTGAACTAACACATGCAATTTTTAATTTCAATCCCACTAAGCCGACACCTTTAACTTTCTTCACATGCACATGAACCAACACTTTATCTCAATTGCAATTGAACCTTTAATTCCACTAAACTGACAAACTTTTTGTATTCACATGTAACCTTATCAAAAAGTATCCGACAACTTCATTATAACACGAATATTCTTCTGATGTTGGAGCGAAATCACAAGTTTTGAAATCTGGAGCGGAAACAGACTTTGAATACTATGAACGGAATCAAAAAATTGAGCACTATGAGCGGAATCAAACTGTTCACAGGAGCGGAATCAAACTGTTCACAGGAGCGGAATTAAACTGTTCGTCATCCAGGAGCGGAATCACACATTTAGCAGACATGAGCGGAATCAACAGCAGTTTTGGAGCGGAATCAGACTTTCAAGAGCGAAATCAGGAATGATCATTACGAGCGGAATCAACTCGGAGTCCATTTTTGTCCATTTTTAGTCTGATTTTAGATGTGTAACTTTCTAGGATTTGTCTATGTCCAATTCTCTATAATCTGTGAAATTTTGAACCGATTTTGACCGTGAAATCTTTCTGAATCGAGAAAAGAAGGTGTAGAAGTAAGAATTATTAATGAAATACGGCTGTAAACTGAAGAACTCCTTCAACCGGCTCTGATACCAATTGTAGGATCGTTCGACTGATCCGAATGAGTCGTTTAGAGAAGTTCTGATCTATTTTAGGTGCAGAAAACAAGAAATAGACTTAGTAACAGCTTGATCTTCACTTAATTCACTGATTGTATTGATTAAACGTTGTTTACAATCGATCTTCACACCGGCAGAGCTTCGGTATGGAATACAAGAACTTGCTTAATGATTTCGCTCTTGAGGACCTATATATAGGCCTCTTGATTCCGCTCATGATGACACCGATACATTTGGAGCGGAATTAACATGATATAGTGTTGTGATTCCGTGCGGAATCACCTACACGTTACTAAGAGAGAAATCATGCTAATAAAACACAATTCTATCATGCAAACTATTTTGTCTTCTAGCAAAAACATCTTTCACGTGAACTTTGAGAACTAATATTCTGTTTTGTGCATTTATCTTCATGTGATGTAATTGATGATGTCATATGTATGATGTAATCATCAATAATGATGACATCATTCTTCTTCCGAACTGCAACGTATCTGAGACTCGATATAAGACGAAGACGACAGATGCGTGCACCAACAATTATCAAACAAACGATAACCAGACAGATTTTCAACGCCTACGATACAAAAACAACTCGATCTAGATGAATGTAGAAATTGATGATCTTGTGCGAAGTTGTTCTTGTCTGATATGTGTGTTCTACTTGTACGAAGGGATAAGTTGAACTATTTATAGATGGTGTGGCATCATACCAATCACATACATGACTTCGTATGAACTCATGCAATCCACAGGTTCGAACGAATTCCCATGCAAGTCACCTCGGTTCGTAATTTGGCATGCAAACTTCATATTTGTAGTTTTGTTATCTCATGGATGTGATGTTGATATGATGTCATCATTTAGTCATGATGACATCATGTCTGGTCATATCTGATCTCGCATCGTGCCGTATCATATCCTATCCTAACCTGACATTACCTTTTTTTTTTGAAAGGTGAACTTCATAATGGTGACCATTGTCACATCCGCAAATCGCGGACCCTCGCCAAGAACGTGGGCCCAGATAGCAAGGCCAGCGCTGGGTTAACCAGTCTTGGGTCGAAGGCTTTCCCCCGGAAACCGTACTGCCTCTACACGAGTTGCCTCGCTAGAGTAACAGCCGGATGAAAACCGGAGTGACGCTCAGGATCAAACCCTCCTCGGTAGGTTTTTTACCATCATTGCGCACGGGTGTCCTACCCCCTGATCTCGCATCGTGCCGTATCATATCCTATCCTAACCTGACATTACCTAACGACACCTAGTGAAACCTCTGTCCGGTATGATACAGACTCAAGACTTTAGACGTTACAAATACAGACAGATTTCTAACTTTGGACATACAAAATGCATTCATAGACTCCCCCTTGGACATAGCTTAGAAATCTGTGAAGTTTAGTCTTGATCTGCCACGGAAAACATATTCAAGCAATCAAAGTAAAACTGTAAGCTCCCCCTTGAATAATGCTCCGAATCTTTAAACATTTAGATTTGACAATTAATCTTGCTCCCCTTTCTTTTAGCTTCCTGTCAAATCTTATCATTATTCTAATAAACTTTTTAGATTCAACTGGTGAGAATTTTCTAAGCATGATCAATTTTAGTAACCCTCACAGATGATCAAGTTCAAATTAATGACCTTGATTATGTGTCAACTGTCACTTTTCCGTACATTCCGTACACTAAATAAATATTAATTTGTGCTTTAATAACTGTGCATGATCTAGTTTACAAGACAAATGAATTTCTGATTACTGTTATATACATACAATTGCATTTCATGTTACAAGACTTTATTCGTTGCTACATGCAACACGATATAGTTCTAATAATGCACAGAACAAAATTGGCACCATTACCAGACAAACTAAAAATGCTGACGAAGTTCAGTACATAGACAGACAGTGTTTTGAGGCCCAGTATGAGCCAGAGACCAAGTGATACACTAGTATAGTGTGTATGGAAGTAAGGACCCCCAAAACTGCATGCCTAAGTGATAGTTTAAGTGTCGGGAAGTGCCTAAAACTCACCCAAAGTGCAGAATTCTGCATAATTCAGCAAAATTCAGCTTTTTAACAAGCTAGTAATGTGCAAAAATATGGCAAAATGGTCCTGAATGCTTTCCTAAGTGTCGGGAGTTAAAAGTGTCACAAAAAGTTACATAAAGGACACTAAACGGAATAACTTGACACTTTAACGGATCGGTATCTAACCAAACAACCGGACATTACCCGGAACACCAAAATATTGCTAGGAGCATTGTTTTACTTTTTCTGAGCTAGTTATGGTTCCCGAACATCCTAACATATTATATAATGCAAGATATACATAAAACACTAGACTTTATACTTATCTTCCAACTAATTACCTACACTTACCATCAAGTTACACTTAACCCCTCTCCCCCATATGATTTACGGCCCAAGTGGCCCCCACACTCAATATTTTTCTAAATCTTCCTAATTCTCACTTAAATCTCCTCTTGGATTTGATGAGATTGTGTATGTACTTCAAAGAACATATTAACCTTTGGACATTAGAGACTTGTGGTTATAAGTAGTCTTGAATCACCAACACTTCACAACACCTTCATCTCTCTCCCTTGCTCTTCCTCTCTCGGTCGAACATAGTCCCACACACCTCCACCATTTTCATTCCAAGTTCATGCAATCCAAGCTTCACACAAGGTGTAAGGAGCCATATTAGAAGGTTTGGTGATCTCGGATCTTGAAGGACCACTTCCGTTTGCTTTTATCCCCTCCATTTTCATCATTGTTCTTCCCTAGCTTGAAGCTAGTAGTAAGATCCTTTTTTACTCTTGTTTACTTCCATTTTTAGTGGTTAAAAGATATGTTATGTTGAAAATCATAAGATCACTAAAAGACATAAACTTGAATCTTGAACATAAAGCTTACATATGATGAAATATGGATGAAATGATATTGTTTAGTGTTTGAATGATGTTTGATCGTTGTTTACTCGAGATTGTGATGTTGATCATTTTATGGAGCTTGCTAGATTGTGATTAAACACGTGATATAGCAAGTGGGAGGATGATTATGTAACAACATAAGATAATCATCTTCATGTATGGACATGAACTTGATAAATGAAGGGATTTCTTGTAAAATAATAAACAAAGTGAGCTAGTAAACTTATGAACCAAGTTTAAAAAGGTGATTTATGAAAGACCATGGTTTTTATTAAACTTACACTATTTTTGGTGATGAAATAAGTGTAGAAACACTAGAGAAACAAGAAGGTTTAATAAAGTAAAGTTTTTGTAAAAGATGTTTACAAGTTGTAAACATCTAAAACTTCCAAGAATGAGGTTTAACAAGAAGTAAATATATTTTGGAGGATAACTAAACCCACTAAACACTTTGCCAAGTCACTAAAAGTTTTTAATAAAAGATCAAGTTCATGTTGTTATGAAAAGTGTATAGTTTTCGCACTTGGTAAGTGCAAGATGTTTAGGGTTGATTGTTGATTATTGTGTGTTGAATTTGAAAAGAAAATGATATGCTAAATAGCATGGACACCTCCATTTACAAAGGAAACTATGGCGAAATTTTCTAAAAATACCAACACTTAGAAAATATTTTCTAAACAAGTGTTTACAAGTATGTTTTAAACAATGTTTTTCAATATAAACTTTGCCATAATTTTTGTAACAAAAATACAAGTATTGGAGGTTGGGTTTTTGTAAATAAAGATGGATAAATATATATTTAGAATATATATTTTATATTAAAATACTTGTGTGAATACTTGTATACTTTGTGGAATAGTTATATTATTTTAGGGTAAAATAATGTAACTTACAAATACCAAGAATTTACAACTCCAAAATAATACCAAAAATCGCAAGGAATGAAATATAAGTTACATACTTGATATTGTGAAACCGAACGCAAAACCGTAACTGATGAAATATTCCGGAAAATACCGTTACAATATATTTTTGGTAAATATTATTTTGGATACAAGAAGTGAAAAGGATGATTTTTGTACATATTACCAAGTTATGTCATATTTTCAACAAGAAGGAAATATATTATTTTTGGGAGATAAAAATATATATTTTCTTAGAATACATTGTTTTTGACAAAACAAGTTTAAATATATTTTCTAAAGTAAGACTTGAAAATATATTATTTCGGAACTAGAAATACAAGAATACGAAAATACATGTATGAAATAATCCCATCCTTGGGAAGGAAATACGAAAATAAATACTTGAGAAGTATTGTCACGGAACCTTGGAATAATATTTGTGACATAAAAGAAACGTAACTCAAAACATGAATACTAAGGCAAGGCACGACCCGCTCGTCTAATAGACCCTAGCACATTGTAGGTAGTCGTGTTTGCTGACGAGATTTGAGTTACGAGTACTGAAGACGCAAAACAGTGAGTTCATGCTCCCCCTTTTCTCTTAACTGTTTTTGGTTTTATAACTCTCGGGGGTGGAATACATGTTACGAATACTTAAACGGTATGAAATGCCTATGAAATACTAGATCATGTGAGCATAGACTAGATATTGAAATGCCATTAATACTTAATTAGGGACGAGGGTTAGATCTAACGGGTACGGCCGAATCCCACTCATGGTCACAACTAGTACCAAGCAGTGCTTCGGAGTCCCAGTCGAGGGTAATCGACACAGTCGAGGGTAATCGACACAGTCGTGGGTAATCGACACAGTCGAAATAAATCGACACAGTCAAGGGAAATTGACACAGTCAAGGTAAATCGACACAGTCGAGGTAAATCGACAAGGGTATATGCCTACTCATTACGAGTGCTCCCTATGTCCTCACATGCCTTAAAGTCCTTGTTAAACAATTATGTTCATACACGCTTTTCATACCTGTTTACAAAGGAGTCTCTCAAAGATATACAAGATTACAGTACTCATACAAAACGCATGAACTCGCTCAACTTTTGTTGACGTTTTCCAAAATTACATGTATTTCAGGTGACAGGTTGGATCTTGGGCGCGTGTATCGTAACTAGAAATAGACTTCAAGTTTAGATGTCATCCACTTTTGTTGGTTTGTAACCTAGTCGAAGGTTGTGTTTTAATACTTAAATAACCAGTTTTTGTAATACTCAAATTTTATGAATGGATGAACATCATTCTGATCATGTAGTTGTTTATTACGATTGAATGCAATGATATTAAACCAGTCACACATCATACGCTTCCGCAAAAGTCAGGGTGTGACAGTTTGGTATCAGAGCTTCGATTGTAGTGAACTAGGATCCCTTCTCGAGTCTAGACCACAATCACTAGAGTTCTCTCACAAAAACATTTTACAAAAAGGTTTTTCATTGCATTCACGTAAGCGTCAAGATCCATGAGTCAAACATTTTTCAAAGAAGAGACAAGGCAAGGACATTAGTAGGGAATACCCTCAAGATAAGGTGCCAACCAAGGTATAGTCTACACGAGTTAGACTTGCCAAAGACAAAATGACCCCCCAAAGAATAAACGAGAGTTATACGTGATATAATGCATCGAATTTCCTGTTTATGCTAAGTAACATATTTGTTTATTGATATATATACATACAAATAAGTGTACGGAATGATTATTGACGTGAATAAGATACATTCGACTCCGACTCCTATTACTGTACGTAACTCGCACGATGAAGCTATCGACCTCGCGTACTTTGCAAAGCTCATGGCTAGAGTGATTACCAAACAAGATTCTGAGCTTGCTTCCGTAGGAAATGGCTGCTCTTCTCTCTCGATCGTGAAGGTGCCTGACTACGATAGTGACGGTGAGGCAGAGGCGGCAACCTTGAACGAATTCTTAATCAGCGCGATGAGATCCCTGCGGCTTTTATGAAGCGAGATTGACGACACACTTGACCAGAAAAGGAAGATGAAGTATTCATCTTGAAGGTGCCCCTCCGACTACTAGGAATTCTCTTTATTCCTATTTCATTTAATCATCGTGCCTATACGCGCGTAACGATAACGAGTGTTAGCGCGTGGACCACTGCAATGGTCCTTACCAGGACGGAGATATAAGGACAGTAGTGTCCCCTCCTTGATTGATCATCTGCTTGGACGAGGGAAAATTGGGGTAACTGTGCAAGACAATTTATTATTACGGGGACCCACGTAATAACGACTTGTAATGCATGGAAATCCTAGTGGACTCTGCGGGTCAGGTTGATGATCACCATCCCTCCAAGAATAATCTGTAGGTGTTCACACCTTCATCTGGTAGAACAATACATAGACCATTGCTTTAGCACTTTATAGAGTTGGAAACCTGTCTTGCCTACTTCGTGTCTACCCGTGTATGAGACGTTTGAGAACCAATATTTAAGCAAGTGAAGATGGATAACATTCGGAAAGATTCAGTGACGTTACACTCTCTATCACCCCTACATGAACAACCCCATCTCTGGGAAAATATACACATCAGTAAAGCTAAATGTAGCAGGAAATAACTGAAAACTTGTGACCAAGGTGATGAACCTTGAGTTCATTTGGTTACAAGCAATAAGTCAAGTTGCCAAGCTTATGTGAAGGCTCAGTAATTGTTTCCTCACTCGTACATTGTTGATTATATATCCATGTGATATTGGGTGATTACATGTTTGCTTATGGTGCTATGTACCTCATAGACAATTATGGAATGTTGTCTAACCTACCGCATACCTTTTGACAGAAAAGAATGCCACCCAAATGAGACACAAACACCAGTACGCTACCAAGGACAGAAGCCGAGCTTCAAGAGCGTATCTCGCAGGTGATGCGTGCGAAGTGTTACTTATTTTAGGTGTGTATTTTAAGCCCTTTTTACAAATGGTCGTCCCAACACTAGAGGAGCGTCATCGAGGATGACAAAGTCGGTTGGGATTACCATTTGATTTGTTTGAACCAAAACATCTTCAACTATACCGATTGATTTTATTACTTTCCGATTGGATAGAAAAATGGGTATTTGTAGTGGAGAAAAATCACTAATACTTAATTTTTCGAAAATGTAGTTAGGCATTATGTTAACACAAAGATCTTTATCGATTGTGACATTACTAATAAACGAATTTTGAAAGAAACATGGAACCAGTGTGATGTTAATTTTAAATGGGTCTTCTTTTATTAGCGAAGTTTGATCATTAGTTAACTTAACACTTACCGTTTCGTCAATTTTAGTGTTAGTGTTTAACTCTTTTAAAAACTTAGCATGAGTGGGTACTAAACAATGATTTTCGAAAGAAGGTGTCAAGAGATTAATTTCTTCAAAATTAGACTCTTCTTGGATTTTAACGTTGTTGGACTCACCTTTTTCGTTGTTTAACTCATGTGTCGGTTTTTCACTTATTTGTTCTTCCATTTTTTCATTTTTAGTTATCTCTTCCTTTTTTAATTCTTCTCTTGCGCGGGACTCCTCTTCCCTTGCGCGAGCTTCTTTTATACATCAATCGATAACTCTAATGTGTTCTAATATCCTATCGGTCACTTCAGTTATAGAAAAAGAATCATTATTTTCTAAGCTTGAATCCGGTTGTTCGACCCTTTGTTCCTCAAAATACCCATATGAAGTTGATGGTTCACACCATTGTCCTTCATTGTAAGCATATGATGGATAAGGTTCGTAATTTTGTTCTTCATAATACTCATATGAGGTGGGTTGTTCACGCCAAGGTTCCTCATAGTAAGCATACGAAGGTGGTGGCTCATATCTTGGTTCCTCAAAGTATGAGTATGAAGGCTCATACCTTGGTTCATCAAAATATGAGTATGAGGGAGGAGGTTCATACCTTTGGTCTTCATAGGATGTGTATGAAGTTGATGGCTCGTACCTGGGCTCCTCATAGTAGGTGTATGAATTGGATGGTTGATATGAGCGATTATTTTGAACCGAGCGTGCATTACGACAATTAGTGCAATAATTACCCCTATAATCATCCTCCTCATAGGTGTAGTTGTAACCTCCTGAGTATTGATCCATAAGAATCACTCAGCAGACTACAACCGAGTCTCGAGATCAGAAAACAAAAAGAAAAACGGAAACAGAGGCTGGACACGGCCCCGTGTTCAGTGAGCACGGCCCCGTGTTCAGGATCTGTATCTGGGCGTTTTAATTAAAGTTACTGATTTCGTTGAGCACGGGGCGTGTTCAGTGAGCACGGCCCGTGTTCAAGCTTCTGTTACTGGGTGTTTTATGAAAAATATGCAGCACGGCCACGTGTTCAGCGAGCACGGCCCGTGTTCAACCTACTGTAAATGCAAAACTAAACTAAAATGCAGAAAAATGTGGGCCCGTTTTGAAAAGGTTTTGAAAAACCGATTAGGCCGTCGATTTTAAGCTTTCCTAAAATCCTTGTGTCCCCGGCAACGGCGCCAAAAACTTGATGCGTGCGAAGTGTTACTTATTTTAGGTGTGTATTTTAAGCCCTTTTTAACACTTATTTTAGCCAACTTTTAAATTTATAAAACACGATATTTCACTAACACTAAACACACATATGGGCAAGTGCACCCATCGTTGAGTGTAGTATAGCGTTGGTAAGATACCGAGGTCGTCCAAGGACACAAGAGCTTTTAGTACCGGTTTATCCTCAACGTCTAACCAAAATAAAAGTTTAGAAAAAATGTTTTAAACTAAGAAAATTAAAAACTAACTAAAATGCTGAAAATAAAAATAAAAGAAAAACAGATAGACAAGATGAATCACTTGGTTCCGACTCGTATCTAGTATAACCTTTGATTATCTCCGCACTTTTGCACATAATTAAGAGATTATCTTAGTTATTGTAGTAGGCCCCTCTTTTGAAGGTGACGTTACCCTCACCCCAGTAGTTTGAGTCAGCAGGGATACAATCCTAAAAGGGTGGATTATTGGAAGATAATGAATTAAGTTATTAATGCAGTATTGTGGTAGGCCCCGCTTTTGGCGGTGACGTTACCCTCGGCTAAGTAGTCTGAGTCAGCAGGGATACAGTCCTAAATAGCCGGGTTATAGTATTAATAGTAGTTAACTTATGAGGGGATCAAAGAGTTTGGACCCCCGCCATCCAATACCGTGAAGTATTGAAGGAGGTCCTACTAAATTTGACCCAGGTCCATTGCAGGACCTCTAAACGCTGAACAATGGCAAGACCTTTACCAAACCGTTCCCTTAACCCCCGACCAGGTAGCCAACATATCTCCATATAGACCGTGGAGATATGAATGGTGAAAATCCTTTATTTTATATAGACAGTAAAATAATGCCAAGACACCACGGACAAACGATAAGGAAAGATCACCTTCAACATAAGTAACTAGTTATTAAAGTCATTAATACAAAACCAAATAAAAAGTGCAAAAGATTAGAAATAAAAAGTATTATACTAGACACTTTGTCTTCACCAAGTGATGTAAGAGACTTAGGCAAACATGGCCTTGATTGTTAAGAACTCTTACGATCAATCTTGGATCCCGAGACGACTCACACACTCTACGATGGACAATGGATGATGGTGGTGGATGATGGTGTTGTGATGGTGGTGGGTGGTGGATGAAGTGTGAGAGAGGTGGTGTGCCAAGGGATGAGATGAAATGAATCTAAGCACTCCTATTTATAGGCTGAACAGAGAGCTGGGCACGGCCCCGTGTCCGCTGGGCACGGCCCCGTGTCCGTCTGACAATCTCTCTCCTCATTAATTGTAATTCGCAATTACAATAAATGCGCCTGCTGTACTTTCAACACGCCCCCGTGTCCGCTGAGCATGGCCCGTGGTGGGCAATAGAAGCTTCTATAGGTTTGTCTTTTCTGCTGCTTCTTGGGCACGGACCCGTGCTGGCTGAGCACGGGGCGTGTTCAGTCTTCTGATTTCTCTACTTTGCTTTGGAAGGTGCCGTTGAGGGGTCGGGCAGTCCACTAATATTCCTTTTCTTGTATTTATGTTGGATTTAGCTGTCTTTTTGCTTCTTTTGCGTTTTTGAGCTCATTTAATCCTGAAAATACAAAAGGAAGACAAAAACACTCTTTTTCCAATATTAGTACTTAAAAAGGGTTAGTTTTATGCCTCATTTGATGTAATTTATATGTTGCATTTTACATACATCAAATACCCCCACACTTGAACTTTTGCTTGTCCTCAAGCAAAACTCTTTAATATGTGGCTTACACTCCCAAATGGAATAGGTAGAAGAGAAGGTTTTGGGCTTGTCGTAGAGTGTCGGGATTTCCAAGATCTTTTTGGGTTTTATTTTTATTTATTTACACTCCTATTCGTAATGATTTATTTAGAACTTTTCATAAAAGAAATTACTTATTTGGGCATAACATGCCTTTTTTAAAATTCTATTTATATACAAGTTCACATACCTCACGGGGAAATCACTCACACTCGGCCAAAGGTGTATTTTTAGTGAATCACTCGAGAGCGGCATGGAACTTATTCCTACCATAGGCTTGCCAAGAAATCAATCCTCCTCCTTTTTAACTTTTATACCTTTGTAGATATCAAGAGGACTTTGTGGGTTAAGGGTTAGGCTAGGGTTAAAGGTAGGTGGTTGGGTTAGTGGTTAGTAGAAAAAGGGCTAAAAGCGTAACAAGTGTCGGTTTTCGTATTTTTGCAACTTTTTATTTTGATGAAGCTTTTATTCAAACTAAGTTATTTTTGATTAACTTGTTTGTTTATTTTCTTTTTGCTTCATCATTATCACACATTTTTTTTTTTTACGAAGAACCGAACTTGTTACTAAAATTAAGGGTTAAAAATGAAAAAGGTTTTGGTGGGTAAAAGGGTTTTTGTTTGGGTGATGAAACGAAAAGGTTTAGGCTCAAAGGGGCTAACTAGGGGGATTTTTGGGTAGGTGGTAAAAGAAAAAGAAAAATAATTGTGTAGAAATAAAAAGGGTTAGTCCTAATGCCTCCATCATTTACTTACTCGGGTTTAAGTTGATAAGGACCGGGAATGTATTGTCATGGCAAGTTCTAGAGTCGTAAGAACCAAGCGGCTATTCACACAAGAAACGAAAAATGAGCATTTAGTCAAATGATATGTAATTGTGTGCTCAATAAAGGCTCAAAACTCACTTTTGTGGGAATGGGTTTTTATGTGATCAAGTATATATAATCAAATTTTAAATAAGTTTGCTATGCCTTTTCATAATTTTCTTATGTTGGTTCTTTTTATCACTACGCTATCGGTTGTAAATTTGTAAAAATATAACCTTTTTGAGAACTTGAATTTTCCGAGTTAAACCTAGACAAGTAAAAAAAAATGAAATTTTTGAAAAACAATTTGGGGTGATTAGCGGTTCCAATAGAGTTTTGTGTAAGGCTTGTATTTAGGACTTGCAAAATTCAAGGTTTTAGCATCCCCCCCACACTTAAATTACACATTGTCCTCAATGTGTCCCAAAAATAAATTTTTAGGTTGATTAGATGTGTAAAATAGTGTTTAAAAAGCAAAAATTTGTGTTACTGGGCACTGAACACGGCCCCGTGTTGAGTGGGCACGACCCCGTGTTCAGGTGCCAGTAACAAGAACTTACAGAAGGTGGACACGGCCCCGTGTCCACTGGACACGGCCACGTGTCTGACAAAATTCTGCAGAACAGAAGCCAAACAGCAGGTCTGGGAGGTGAGCACGGGGGCGTGTTGGCTGGACACGTCCCTGTGTGGACAGTCTGAAAGCCTGAAAAACAGGTTTCTTCCTCCGGTTTTTCCATCCTGGCCCTATAAGTGCTAAGGCTTAGCACCCCAAGCCTTGGTTTGTACCTGTTTCATCACTTAATACCACACCAAGCAACACAAACATCCTACATTACCACAGTTAATTGTTCCAAGCATAAAGTAAAAGAAAAATAAAACGGAAAATAAAAGTGTTTAAGGAAAGTAAATTGTTCTGGTTCTGGCACGCAGGCCACCAATCGTTCGATAGATAAAGGGACTTAAACATGTGGGCTCGCCATCAACCCGCTCCTGCTCCTCCAAACCCTCTACTCCATATCTTGATCGCTCTCATCACCTCCATCCCCATGCCCCGCCATGTACTCCCGGATGCTGCCGATATCGTCTTGTAGATCGTTGATGTTGCGTTCAATAGCTCCGACCCGGTGGTATGTGTTGTTGGCGAGGTTGTAGGCGTTCCTGGTACACATGAGGTTTTCTTGCATAAGATCATGTAAGCTTTGAAAATTAGGAAAACCGCCTCCTTGTGAGGAGGATTGACCCGGATCACCATGGGGTGGATACTGGTGGTGGGGAGGTGGTGCGTGAAGAACTAGGGCCTCCTGTGGGTTCCATGCATAGCCTTGCGTTCTTTGGAAACTCACTGTTCCGTCTTCCGCCTCATAGAGTAAGTTCATGGCTCGGCAAATGTGGTAGTCAACTCGTCCCGACCATGGGCTTCTTTCAAAGGCTCTTGGAATTTGCGTGTAATGCTTAAAAAGACGGTACACCCATCCTCCGAAGAAGATAGGCGTTGGAGCTCGAGCAAGGCGGTTGAGATGCATGTTTCTTAACAGGAGATACGGAACATCGAGGGGCTTTTGGTTGTGGATACAGTGGAGGACAACCAAATCTTTCAACCCTACAACACCGCTACTGTCGTGACGTTGGTTTAGAGAGTAGGTGAGGATCCTGTGAATGTAGCGATAGAGCGGATACCTTAGCTTCGTACTCTTGGTGCTACGAGGGTCGTAGATTCCTTCACCAATTTGAGCCCATGCGGCTTGTCTTTCATTTCCCTCCAAGTCTCGTAATCCCCCGGTATTTTCTTCGTTTCCCGATTCCTCTTCTTGGTATAGACCTATTATGGCTCCAAACTGTGCCATGGAGATCGAGTACATTGTCCCTCCACACCGAAATACAACCCCTTCATTGTCGAATGGGTCGCACCTTGAATTGAAGTTGAAGGTACTGTAGAACTCCATGGTGCATTGATGCACCGACCGAAGCCTAGTGTTTAATGCAACACCTAGTGGTCCCGTAACGATGTTGTTGAATCGGTTCAGCTGGTTTACCAAGGTTAACAGATCCGTGCAAGCTCTCCTGGGGTACTCTTCGGGTCTTGTTTGAAGAACCTCATACCTTGCCCTTGCATCAAGCTCACTTGCATTGAACCTTGTGAACTTTGCCATCTGAAAGAATACACCAAAAATTAGCACGAAACAGAAATGTTTTCGGACAAAACTGCAAACAGCGGGCTGGACACGACCCCGTGTCCAGCGGACACGGCCCCGTGTCCAGAGGTCTGTTACTCAAAAACTTCATTTTTCGACCCGGTTTCGAAAACTTGAAAATTTTTGGTCCAATAGGTGCGGTTTCCCCCGAAAATGAAACCCTAAACACCGTTTTTCCCAAAATATCCCGTTTACCTTATCAATTTTTATCTTTTTCGGTTCAAGAACAAGGGTTTGGGGTTTTTGTAAGAAATCGGGTGAATCTATGAACAATCTAAGTGTATTTACTTCCCTTAACACTAATCTAACTAAATGCAAACAGATTTAGGCAAAAATTTTAGGTTCGATCCGGATGAACATCAAGAACCCTAGATTTTTCCCCAAATTTGTGGTGTTTTAACTACATGCAAGTAACTAATCTAACTACTACGAGTGATAGAATCATACCTTGACGTTGTTAGATCGGTAAGAGACGTCGAAATTTCGCGAAAAATCGCCTGGAACCAGAGCTTTTGTGGGGAAACGGGGCGTGTGGAATGAAGAAACTGTTTTGAAAAAGGGGTTTTATCCCGTCTGCAGCGCGAACACGGCCCCGTGTCCAGCGGACACGGCCTCGTGCCGAGCAGTTTTTTTTTATTTTTTTATTATTTTTTTTTTTTGATGTGCGCGTGTGAGTGCCCCTTTTTCCCATAAGCTATGGTTTAGAAAACTTACCACTTTATTTTGTCGTCTCAATCGTTCGTAACTTACCAGGCATGATGTTTTTATTCTTCCATGGTTTGAAGCGAGATCTCTTCTTCCTCATCCTCAATAAATCCTTGATAGAGTTTCAGCCGTTGGCCATTGACTTTAAATGGTGGCCCATTTCGAGGTTTAATTTCTACTGCACCGTGTGGAAAAATATGGGTGACGGAAAAAGGTCCTAACCACCTAGACTTTAATTTACCAGGAAACAATCGAAGTCGTGAATTAAACAAAAGAACTAAATCTCCTACCCGAAATTCATTAGGTTTAATATGTTAGTCATGCAAATTTTTCATTCTTTCCTTATAAATCTCGGAGTTTGAGTATGCATAATTCCTAAGCTCGTCTAATTCATTTATTTGACAAAATCGATTTTTACCAGCAAATTCTAAATCTAAGTTTACATTTTTGATTGCCCAGTAGGCTTTGTGTGCAATTTCTACTGGCAAATGACAACTTTTTCCATAGACTAGCTTATATGGGGTTGTACCTATCGTTGTTTTATAAGCAATTCGAAAAGCCCATAAAGCATAATCTAATTTATCAGCCCATTCCTTTCTATTTAACCCTACGGTTTTTTCGAGTATTCGTTTTAACCCTCTATTAGTCACTTCGGCTTGTCCGTTTGTTTGAGGGTGAAATGCTGTCGAAACCCGGTGATAGACCCCATATCTAGTTAAAAAAAATTTCAAGTTGATGGTTGCAAAAATGGGTACCTCTATCACTTATTAAAGCTTTAGGTGTGCCAAAACGAGAGAATAATTTTTTCAGAAATCTTACCACTACTCTTCCATCATTTGTTGGAAGTGCCTCGGCCTCGGCCTCGGCCCATTTAGACAAGTAATCTACTGCCACAAGTATGTATTTGTTTCCTTTCGATGGTGGGAAAGGTCCCATAAAGTCGAGTCCCCATACATCAAAAATTTCACAAACAAGAATGCCATTTTGTGGCATTTCGTTTTTGGAAGAAATATTACCTGTTCTTTGGCAAGCATCACATGTCTTTACAAGATTTTGAGCATCTTTGTAAATGGTTGGGCAATAAAATCATGAATCGAATACCTTTCGTGCGGTACTGGCAGCACCATGATGTCCTCCGTATGGACCTTCATGACAATGGCGGAGAATTCTTCGTGCTTCACTACCATGTACGCATCGTCTGACGAGTTGGTCGGCACACATTTTGAAAAGATATGGATCTTCCCAAAAGTAGTGTTTCACATTGGCAAAGAATTTTTTTCTTTGATGATGTGGCCATCCTTTTGCGACTATACCGCTAGCTAGGTAGTTAGCAAAGTCGGCGTACCATGGTTCTTCCTTATATTCCACCATTTCCAGGGACTCAGTTGGAAATTTTTCGTTGATTTGCTCGTCCCTGGTTGCCTCCAAAGCTGGGTCTTCTAAGCGTGAAAGATGATCTGCTGCGGTATTTTCTGCTCCTCTTTTGTCCTTGATTTCAATGTCAAATTCTTGGAGGAGTAGAATCCACCTAATCAAACGTGGTTTTGCGTCTTGCTTCTTAAAGAGATATCGAATGGCTGCATGGTCTGTATAGACTATAGTTTTAGAAAGAACAAGATAAGAACGAAATTTATCAAAAGCAAATACCACAGCTAGTAACTCTTTTTCAGTTGTTGTGTAATTTTCTTGTGCATCGTTAAGTGTTTTACTAGCATAATATATTGGGTGGAAATGCTTTTCTTTTCTCTGTCCTAAGACAGCTCCAACTGCAAAGTCACTAGCATCACACATGATTTCGAAAGGAAATTTACAATCAGGTGCTATCATGATAGGTGCATTGACTAGCATTTCCTTTAGGGTTAGAAATGCTTGATTGCAATCCTTGTCAAAGATGAAAGGAGCATCTTTTTCAAGTAATTTTGTTAGAGGCCTTGAGATCTTTGAAAAGTCTTTGATAAACCGCCTATAAAATCCGGCATGCCCTAGGAAACTTCTAATAGCTCTTACGGAGGATGGAGGTGGTAATCTAGAAATGGTATCTATTTTGGCTCGATCCACCTCCATTCCTTCGCTTGAGATTTTGTGACCGAGTACTATTCCCTCCGTTACCATGAAATGGCATTTTTCCCAATTAAGGGCGAGGTTAGTTTCCTCACATCGGGATAGCATTCGTTCAAGGTTATCGAGGCATTGGTCGTATGAATCCCCAAAGATAGAAAAGTCGTCCATGAAGACTTCCATTGTCTTTTCTATCATGTCATGGAAAATGGCTACCATGCAACGTTGGAATGTTGCGGGGGCATTACATAGACCAAACGGCATGCGTCGATAAGCAAAAGTTCCATAGGGACATGTGAAAGTTGTCTTTTCTTGGTCTTCGGGTGCTATCGGGATTTGAAAGTAACCTGAAAAACCATCCAAGAAACAGTAAAATTTATGACCGGATAATCTTTCTAACATTTGATCAATGAAGGGTAAAGGAAAATGATCCTTTCTTGTTGCTTCATTTAATCGTCTATAATCTATACATACTCTCCATCCTGTAACGGTTCTCGTTGGTATTAATTCATTCTTTTCGTTAGTAATTACCGTTATACCTCCTTTCTTTGGAACTACTTGGACGGGACTTACCCAAGGACTATCGGAAATAGGATAGATAAGTCCGGCGTCAAGTAATTTGATGACTTCGTTTTTAACCACTTCTTGAACATTTGGATTTACTCGACGTTGTGGTTGTATGACCGATTTATAGTCATCATTCATCAAAATTTTGTGTGTGCACATAGAAGGACTAATTCCTTTTATGTCAACAAGTTTCCAAGCTATTGCATTTTTGTGTTTTTTCAAAAGATTAATTAGTTTTTCTTTTTCTAAGTTATCTAATTTAGACAAAATAATTACAGGTAACTTACCATCTTTGTCTGGAAAAGCATATTCCAAACCTTTTGGAAGTTCTTTGAGCTCAAGTGGTGGGTCTTTAGGAGACTCCTTATTTGGTTGCTCGTTTCGATCAAGAACTTTAAAAGTTTGTTCTATGGCGACCTCTTCTTCAACAAAGTGGTCAATCTCTTCACTTGTATCGGGTGGTTCATCTTCATCTTCAATTAGGGGGTCATTATTGCCGAATGGATATTTCATTGATCGTTCGAGATCGACACTTCTTTTAAATGCCCCTAAATGAAGAGGTAAATTGTTGAACTTCCGGTTTTTCAAAGCTTCGTGAGTTTTTACAAATGGTCGTCCCAACACTAGAGGAGCGTCATCGAGGATGACAAAGTCGGTTGGGATTACCATTTGATTTGTTTGAACCAAAACATCTTCAACTATACCGATTGATTTTATTACTTTCCGATTGGATAGAAAAATGGGTATTTGTAGTGGAGAAAAATCACTAATACTTAATTTTTCGAAAATGTAGTTAGGCATTATGTTAACACAAAGATCTTTATCGATTGTGACATTACTAATAAACGAATTTTGAAAGAAACATGGAACCGGTGTGATGTTAATTTTAAATGGGTCTTCTTTTATTAGCGAAGTTTGATCATTAGTTAACTTAACACTTACCGTTTCGTAAATTTTAGTGTTAGTGTTTAACTCTTTTAAAAACTTAGCATGAGTGGGTACTAAACAATGATTTTCGAAAGAAGGTGTCAAGAGATTAATTTCTTCAAAATTAGACTCTTCTTGGATTTTAACGTTGTTGGACTCACCTTTTTCGTTGTTTAACTCATGTGTCGGTTTTTCACTTATTTGTTCTTCCATTTTTTCATTTTTAGTTATCTCTTCCTTTTTTAATTCTTCTCTTGCGCGGGACTCCTCTTCCCTTGCGCGAGCTTCTTTTATACATCGATCGATAACTCTAATGTGTTCTAATATCCTATCGGTCACTTCAGTTATAGAAAAAGAATCATTATTTTCTAAGCTTGAATCCGGTTGTTCGACCCTTTGTTCCTCATAATACCCATATGAAGTTGATGGTTCACACCATTGTCCTTCATTGTAAGCATATGATGGATAAGGTTCGTAATTTTGTTCTTCATAATACTCATATGAGGTGGGTTGTTCACGCCAAGGTTCCTCATAGTAAGCATACGAAGGTGGTGGCTCATATCTTGGTTCCTCAAAGTATGAGTATGAAGGCTCATACCTTGGTTCATCAAAATATGAGTATGAGGGAGGAGGTTCATACCTTTGGTCTTCATAGGATGTGTATGAAGTTGATGGCTCGTACCTGGGCTCCTCATAGTAGGTGTATGAATTGGATGGTTGATATGAGCGATTATTTTGAACCGAGCGTGCATTACGACAATTAGTGCAATAATTACCCCTATAATCATCCTCCTCATAGGTGTAGTTGTAACCTCCTGAGTATTGATCCATAAGAATCACTCAGCAGACTACAACCGAGTCTCGAGATCAGAAAACAAAAAGAAAAACGGAAACAGAGGCTGGACACGGCCCCGTGTTCAGTGAGCACGGCCCCGTGTTCAGGATCTGTATCTGGGCGTTTTAATTAAAGTTACTGATTTCGTTGAGCACGGGGCGTGTTCAGTGAGCACGGCCCGTGTTCAAGCTTCTGTTACTGGGTGTTTTATGAAAAATATGCAGCACGGCCCCGTGTTCAGCGAGCACGGCCCGTGTTCAACCTACTGTAAATGCAAAACTAAACTAAAATGCAGAAAAATGTGGGCCCGTTTTGAAAAGGTTTTGAAAAACCGATTAGGCCGTCGATTTTAAGCTTTCCTAAAATCCTTGTGTCCCCGGCAACGGCGCCAAAAACTTGATGCGTGCGAAGTGTTACTTGTTTTAGGTGTGTATTTTAAGCCCTTTTTAACACTTATTTTAGCCAAGTTTTAAATTTATAAAACACGATATTTCACTAACACTAAACACACATATGGGCAAGTGCACCCATCGTTGAGTGTAGTATAGCGTTGGTAAGATACCGAGGTCGTCCAAGGACACAAGAGCTTTTAGTACCGGTTTATCCTCAACGTCTAACCAAAATAAAAGTTTAGAAAAAATGTTTTAAACTAAGAAAATTAAAAACTAACTAAAATGCTGAAAATAAAAATAAAAGAAAAACAGATAGACAAGATGAATCACTTGGTTCCGACTCGTATCTAGTATAACCTTTGATTATCTCCGCACTTTTGCACATAATTAAGAGATTATCTTAGTTATTGTAGTAGGCCCCTCTTTTGAAGGTGACGTTACCCTCACCCCAGTAGTTTGAGTCAGCAGGGATACAATCCTAAAAGGGTGGATTATTGGAAGATAATGCATTAAGTTATTAATGCAGTATTGTGGTAGGCCCCGCTTTTGGCGGTGACGTTACCCTCGGCTAAGTAGTCTGAGTCAGCAGGGATACAGTCCTAAATAGCCGGGTTATAGTATTAATAGTAGTTAACTTATGAGGGGATCAAAGAGTTTGGACCCCCGCCATCCAATACCGTGAAGTATTGAAGGAGGTCCTACTAAGTTTAACCCAGGTCCATTGCAGGACCTCTAAACGCTGAACAATGGCAAGACCTTTACCAAACCGTTCCCTTAACCCCCGACCAGGTAGCCAACATATCTCCATATAGACCGTGGAGATATGAATGGTGAAAATCCTTTATTTTATATAGACAGTAAAATAATGCCAAGACACCACGGACAAACGATAAGGAAAGATCACCTTCAACATAAGTAACTAGTTATTAAAGTCATTAATACAAAACCAAATAAAAAGTGCAAAAGATTAGAAATAAAAAGTATTATACTAGACACTTTGTCTTCACCAAGTGATGTAAGAGACTTAGGCAAACATGGCCTTGATTGTCAAGAACTCTTACGATCAATCTTGGATCCCGAGACGACTCACACACTCTACGATGGACAATGGATGATGGTGGTGGATGATGGTGTTGTGATGGTGGTGGGTGGTGGATGAAGTGTGAGAGAGGTGGTGTGCCAAGGGATGAGATGAAATGAATCCAAGCACTCCTATTTATAGGCTGAACAGAGAGCTGGGCACGGCCCCGTGTCCGCTGGGCACGGCCCCGTGTCCGTCTGACAATCTCTCTCCTCATTAATTGTAATTCGCAATTACAATAAATGCGCCTGCTGTACTTTCGACACGCCCCCGTGTCCGCTGAGCACGGCCCGTGGTGGGCAATAGAAGCTTCTATAGGTTTGTCTTTGCTGCTGCTTCTTGGGCACGGCCCCGTGCTGGCTGAGCACGGGGCGTGTTCAGTCTTCTGATTTCTCTACTTTGCTTTGGAAGGTGCCGTTGAGGGGTCGGGCAGTCCACTAATATTCCTTTTCTTGTATTTATGTTGGATTTAGCTGTCTTTTTGCTTCTTTTGCGTTTTTGAGCTCATTTAATCCTGAAAATACAAAAGGAAGACAAAAACACTCTTTTTCCAATATTAGTACTTAAAAAGGGTTAGTTTTATGCCTCATTTGATGTAATTTATATGTTGCATTTTACATACATCAGCAGGCAATTGCACGACATGAAGCCCTCCGCACTGAACACAGCGGTGGCACTTCCGGAAATAACCCTCCAACTGGCTGCACCTATAAACAATTCCTGGACTGCAAGCCATTGAATTTTGATGGCACAAGAGGTGTCGTTGCATTTGTTCGTTGGGCAGAAAAGACTGACTCCGTTCTAAGAATGAGTAACTGTTCACCCCAGCAGAGTGTTACCTTTATCTCAGGATTGTTTTTTGGATGGTGCACTCTCCTGGTGGAACCTTCAAGTTCAGACCCTTGGTGCAGATGCTGCTTATGCACTGAGCTGGGACGAGCTCAAGGAAATGATGGAAAAGAAATACTTCTCTAGGGCTGAAATCCAGAAGCTTGAGGTGAAGTTCTGGAATTTGAAAATGGACGGGCCAAAAATTTCTGAGTACGTCCAGCGATTTCACGACTTGTCTAGGGTCATCCCCTACTTAGTCAAGCCAGAATTCAAGAGGATTGAACGATTCATTTGGGGACTTGCACCTCAAATTAGGAGCATGGTTACTACCTCAAAGCCCTCAACCATTGCAGAGGCTATCGATTTGAGTGTCACTCTTACTGAAGAAGCTCTACGCATGGGGAAATTTTCGGAACCTGAGGATAACAAGAAAGAGACTCATGTGGAGTCATCAGGCAACAAGAAGAGGAAGTCTTCAAACCTAAAGATAGGCACCCAAGTCGGCTATGGAAGCTCTAAAGCTAACAAAAGAAAGGAAGTGAACCCGCCGCATGGCAGGAAAGCTTATGGAGCCACCCATAAGGCTAGTAGTAAGGTTTACTTGGGGACTAAGCCGAGGTGCGGGGAATGCAATTTTCACCATGAAGGTCGATGTCTGAGGCCTAAGTGCGGAAAGTGTGGGAAAGAAGGACACATCAAGGATGACTGTTGGGCGAAGGATCCAGACAAAAGAAATAAAGGTAGAGTACCAGGTTGCTACAAATGTGGTGAAGCAGAGCATTTTAGGAAAGATTGCCCTAGGAAGAAACAAGCAAGGAAGGGTTTTCACGATCGAAACTCGTGAAACACGCCAGGATCCAGATGCGGTTACGGGTACGTTCCCTATTAACCAACCCTATGCATCTATTTTTAATTAATACTGGCATCAACCTTAACCTTGCATGCTTAGAACTTAAGAAACTGGTTGGCCTAGTTTCAAGTAAAATAGACGTCCCGTTTTCTTTAAAAATGGGCATATAGAAGACTAGTTTAGGCAGACGAAGCAATTAAGGATTATATTTCGGGGACTCAAAAGGCCGGAACCTTCTGTTACCATTGACTTGGGCATATAGAGTTGAAGTCATTCGATATAAGGAAAATCAGTCGCATCCCTCTTGCGAATGATGAAACATTTATAGTGCACAATCTTCTTGCAATAGTTGCAAGGGTACTAGACCGTGGGTCTGCGACATCTCTTATTGGTTGGAGAGACACAGAAGTGCCTCCGAGTAGACTGCATAGCCTTCCTAGCTCATGTTGCCGATAAGGAGACCTAGGAGCTGGAGCTAGAAGACAACCCCGTGGTGGACGAATTCCCAGAAGCCTTTCCTGAAGACTTGACAGGAATACCCCCCCCCCCCCCCCACAACGACAAGAGAAGTTTAAGATGAACCTCGTGCCAGAAGCGGCACCAGTGACAAGATGACGCCGTACCAACTAGTTTCGTCCGAGAAGCATGAGCCTCCGATATAACTGCAAGAACTGCTAGACAGAGGAAATTAAGGACATGACACCCTTAGTTAAGGACACAAAGAGAAAGTTGACAGTTTCCATTTTGCATAAATTCCAGAGAACTGGATATCAAGGATTGGTATCCTTTGCCAAGGATTGATGACATGAACAGACCTATCGTAAGGTTCTAGTTACCACTCAAAGATCAACTTGAGGACAAGATGTCCTCAACTGTGAATACAAGAAGGAAATATCCCTAAAACGACCTTTGGGACTCGCTTCGAGCATTACGAGTTCCTTGTCGTTACGAGTTCCTTGTCGTACCATTTGGCTTAACACATGCATCGACAATATTCATGGACCTCATGAATCGAACGCGTAAGCCATACCTGGATAGATCATGATTATATCTATTGACTACATTCTTATATGGACAACGACCAAGGAAGGTCGTGAGAAACAGCTACAATTTACCTTGCGACTCTTAGAGAAAGAACAGTTATGTACTAAGATGTCGAAAAGCGGATTTCGAATTCGTGAGGTAAGAACTTTAAGATACATGATGGATAAGAACGAGATTCATGCCAACCCTGCAACCAAGAGCTAAGGAGTTAGAGTTGCAATTATGTGACGCTTCTCGACAAAGTCTCGATTGCGCGTCGACCCAACAAGACCACGGCATTGCATACGCGATACATTGATTAAAAGATCATGAGAAGAAACCATGATCTAGATACAGTGATTGCGCACCGCAAATTTGACGTCATTACCTGTAAAGAAAACGCTGCACGACCTTTACTAATCACAAGGGTTGCAGCACACCGCTGATCGTAAAAACTTGAATATTAACGTAGATGGACTAAGCTACTGAACAATGCAGACTGTATGGACATGATGTGTGCTTGTGTGATAAACTTTGATGAAAAGTTGGAACACTCACTTGCCCTTAGTGGAGTTTTCCTACAACAGTATTTATCACACCGCCGTTTAAACCGCTTCGTGTGAAGCTTTAGATGGAACATAATAAGTCGATCCCCGTCGTGTTGAACGGAGACCAGAGATAAACAATCTACTGGCCCGAGTTGGTCCAGGAAAAACTAGAGGCAAGATCGTTCAGATATGTGATCATATCAAGACAGCCCACGGAATACAGAAAGATTGCGCCGATGAGCGGCGGAAATCGTAAGAATTTGAGATAAGAAGTATGACTTAAATGGGAGCCTCGCCTAGAGAAGGCGTGGTGTGATTTGGAAAACGTAAAGGTTGGACCCCGATGTAGGGATCGGAACCATTGTTCACAAGACGAAACTTCCAGAAAAAGATCAGTAGTGATCGCGACACATTCCATGTGTCTAGAGGATTCTGACTCAAGGAACAGTCGTTGTTCCCACAAATAAGATTCACGTCAATGACAAACGACAAAATTACTATAGAACCTATTAAGGTTACGGACCAAGACTCCACAAGACACAGAAAAGACGTAATTGAATTACTTGAGTACGATAGAATTCATATCATGACCCAGAGTTACATGGGAACATGAAGGCAAATTTTAAATCTAAGTGACCACATTTGATTCATAACTCCCCAGCGACCGATGGCATCGCTTGAATTTCAGGACGAAATTCTTTTAACGGGGGGAGACTGTGACAACTGTCACTTTTCCGTACATTCCGTACACAAAATGAATAGTAATCTGTGCTTTAATAACTGTGCATGATCTAGTTTACAAGACAAATGAATTTCTGATTACTGTTATATACATACAATGGCATTTCATGTTACAAGACTTTATTCGTTGCTACATGCAACACGATATAGTTCTAATAATGCACAGAACAAAATTGGCACCATTACCAGACAAACTAAAAATGCTGACGAAGTTCAGTACATAGACAGACAGTGTTTTGAGGCCCAGTATGAGCCAGAGACCAAGTGATACACTAGTATAGTGTGTAGGGAAGTAAGGACCCCCAAAACTGCATGCCTAAGTGATAGTTTAAGTGTCGGGAAGTGCCTAAAACTCACCCAAAGTGCAGAATTCTGCAAAATTCAGCTTTTTAACAAGCTAGTAATGTGCAGAAATATGGCAAAATGGTCCTGAATGCTTTTCTAAGTGTCAGGAATTAAAAGTGTCACAAAAAGTTACATAAAGGACACTAAACGGAATAACTTGACACTTTAACGGATCGGTATCTAACCAAACAACCGGACATTACCCGGAACACCAAAATATTGCTAGGAGCATTGTTTTACTTTTTCTGAGCTAGTTATGGTTCCCGAACATCCTAACATATTATATAATGCAAGATATACATAAAACACTAGACTTTATACTTATCTTCCAACTAATTACCTACACTTACCATCAAGTTACACTTAACCCCCCTCCCCCATATGATTTACAGCCCAAGTGGCCCCCACACTCAAGATTTTTCTAAATCTTCCTAAATCTCTGTGACAACTCGAGTTTCCAAGATTTCCATCTTCGCATTTAGTGCACGTTAATTTTTTTTTAATGTTGTTTGTTACTCAACTTGTTTGTTTCACAACGCTTACATTTGTAAAACGTAAAATAGTATTTCGATTGATATTTGATATTTGGGGTGCATATTATATTTGAGTATATGATGATAGTGTAATTTGTGCTAAATGGGATTGTATAGTTTATTATGGAACTTTGGCCAACACCCCTGCTCATATGAAAACACCCCCTGATGAAAACACCCTTCTGTGATGAAAACACTTTAGTGTTTTCGTCCAGCTATGTTTGGCGAAAACAGAGATGGGCCTTGGCCCAGTATTGAGTATTATATATTTATTTTATAAACAATCTTCTCCGATAAGTTTCCCACTTACCAAACCTTATCACTTTGTTTCTCTCTCTACATCTGAAACCCACACACAGAATTCCTCATTTTGAAGCCAAACCTCTGTTTAATTTACGGTTAGTGATCTTCATGTTCAGTTGTTTAAGATGCTTATTGTATGATTTTGGAGGTTTAATCATTATTTATATATGTGATTATGTGATCTATCATTGTGTGCTTGCTAGATAATTATTATCTCTAAACTGTCTGTATCTTGGATGTTTGGATCAACAGTGGGTATATGTTATTAAAAGATAAACTGATTCAAGTATGTTCTTGATCTCACAAAGTTTTGGTAGAGTATTTGTTTTATATCAATGATTGATTAAATGACTTTGTAGATGATTAATCATGTAACCATAGTGAGATTATAGAGTTTCTGGGTTTTTCATATGTTACAGTAAGTGTTGTTGATGATGATGAATAGTAACGAAAACACCCCCCCACAAATGAAACTGGACGAAATCACAAAGAGTGATTTCGGCCCACATGTTGTTTTCGGCCCAACTTAGATTTCGGCCCACTTAAGTGATTTCGGCATATAGTGATTTCGGCCCACATAAGGGATTTCGTCCATATAAGTGTTTTCGGCCCATGTATGATTTCGGCACACAAAAAGGATTTCGGCCAAACAAGGGATTTCGCCACTTTGATGATTTCATTCTATTGTTTGCTGTTAACTTGTTAAGTGTGTTAGTTAGCTAACTCTGTTTAGTGAGTAACTCTGTTAGTTGTAAATTCTAATTAACATGATACTGTTCAGTATGTTATATTAACCAGGTTATATATGTTAAGGATGTTTAGTTTATTAACTTGGTTAGATATACTAACCTTAATAAACTAGTTAACCCTGTTAAGTTGATAACCTTATTAAGTCTATTACTTCTGTTTTCTGTTAATAGATAACATTGTCAAAATGGACTGTGAAAGCCTTTATGTGAAACATGAATTGCATAAGTTGGATTAACTGTTTACATGATACAAGATGCTAATGTCTAGGCACTCTGTGATATTACTGTGATACTAGTTGCATGCGAAACCTTACAAACATGTACTGATTAAATACGTGCACTATAGGACTTGACTGATTTTCTTGTGAGCACATAGTTTAGCATACCGAGCAAACCAAGGTGAGTTCACACTTCTACCAAGGCATGGGATTCCCGGGGTTGGGAATGGGTTGATTGATTATTTATGCTTAAGAGTTATCGAAACTACATACCATTGGCCTCGGGAGAGGAAGGTCAATGGTAGATACTACTAGACTAGTGATACATATACTTCTCTTCGCACACATGCCGGGAATCGGCCGCGATACTAGAACAATCTTCGCAAACATGCCTGGAATGGCCGCGAACTATACTTTAATCTTCGCAAACATGCCTGGAGGGCCGCGATACAAATATACCTAGTCTAGAGAACATATGGGAAACCCCCACTAAACTTCGCAAACATGCCTAGAGGGCCGCGATGCTATTACATACGATACATGATTACTAAACGAACATACGAATTACAATACGAACATTATAACTAAATAACCAACTGTGAACTCGCTCAACTAGTTGTTGACTCTCTGTTACATGCCTTGCAGGACCTTAGGTACTTTTGGAGCTTGCACGGGAGGCACGGTCGTTGTGGACATGGATCGTGATTGTGTTATTAAACATTATGACATTTTGTACTTAAACTTATGTTGGGTCTTACATTATTGCTTCCGCTACACACTTGTTTTATGTTTGGTTTGAAAACACCTATCGTATTGATTAATGACTTTTACTATTTACTTATGTTCAATATGATTGGTGGCTTGATCCTGGTCATGTCACGCCTCCAAGCGGTGGTACTCCGCGTGTGGATTTTGGGGGTGTGACAGATTGGTATCAGAGCCATTGGTTATAGAGAACTCGGTTTTAATAAGGGGAAAACGTTTTTATTAAAACCAGACTATAACCGAAACAGTGCTCAACGATCCACAACGACGCCTCGCTCCACGTGCAAGACTCAACATCCTAGGTAATATGGTATATGTTTTATTGCCTACTTGCTAGAATTGCATAGAACTTTGCTCAGGGTATGCTTAGATTAACGTAACACTATTGCATGAGAATACTTGTTTGCTTACTCTCTTCTGTCATCGCACTATTCGTGAACCTCTCTCACTTATGTTATCTTTGCTATGAAGATCATGTCTGGACGTATCAACATGACGCAAGCCCAATTGACGGCTCTCATTAACGAGCGAGTTACTACGGCACTTGCAGCCGCACAAGCAGGAGGTATACCCTGCAGTTGTAACTCACACTAGGATCTTTAGATCCTACACTCCTAAAACAACTCTTGTGCTTAATCTTGTCCTGGTTCTTATACACAACAGGTCAGCACGCTCAGCCACCTGTTTGCACCTTCAAAACTTTCATGGACTGTCGTCCTACTACTTTTAGTGGCACGGAAGGAGCGGTTGGACTCCTCCATTGGTTTGAAAAGCTCGAGTCCGTATTTGAAATGTGTGAATGCCCAGAGGCTCGCAGGGTGAAGTACGCCACTGGTACTCTAGAAGGCATTGCGCTGACTTGGTGGAATGCGCAAGTTCAGATGTTAGGGTTGGCTGTTGCTAACGCCACACCCTGGAATGATTTCAAGGAGTTGATCAAAGAGGAATACTGTAGCCGTGATGATATTCATAAGCTGGAGGTAGAGTTTTACCACTTGAAAATGACGGGGTCAGAAATTGAAGCGTACACCAGAAGATCGAATGAGTTGGCTATTTTGTGTCCTACTATGGTAGACCCTCCCATTAAGCGTATCGAACTGTATCTCAATGGTCTGGTGCCGGAAATTCAAAGTCACGTAACCTCAGCGAATCTTGGCACTATTCAACAGATCGTCAAGCTAGCTCATCGCCTCACCGATCAGGCAGTGGAACAGAACAGGCTGCCTAAACGTATCGGCGCTACTACTACCGCTACCACTCCAGTTACTCCTGCTACTCCCAGTGACAACAAGCGGAAATGGGAAGGGGATTCCAGCAGGGGTTCAGCTACTGTACAGTCTCAAGCACAGCAGCAGCGCAAGACTAGTGATTACCAGAGCCCGAGTCAGCAATCGTCTGGTGGTCAGGGGCAGAGTGGATATCGGGGAATTCATCCACTGTGTAACAGGTGCAACAAACACCACAGTGGTCAGTGTCGTAAAGGCCGCTGTCAGAGATGTCTAAGGGTAGGTCATGAAGCTAAAGATTACAGGAGCTCAAAGCCTGCGAATCAGAACCAGCAACAACAGCCACCAGTTCCACGAAACCCGCCACAGCAACAACAGCAAGGAAATAAGGCATGCTTTCAGTGTGGGGCTGAAGGTCACTTCAAGCGGAACTGCCCCAGTTAAATCAGAATCAGAACAACAACAACAATAATCAGGGCAATGGGAACAACAATGGGGGAAACAACAACGACAATGGTGCTAGGGGTCGTGCATTTGTGATTGGTCGGGGTGATGCGAGGAACGATCCTAATGTGGTTACGGGTAAGTTTCTTCTCGACGACTTTTATGTTATCGTATTATTTGATTCGGGTGCGGATACCAGTTATATGTCTCTGAAAGTTAGTCAAATGCTTAAACGCGCACCAACACTTTTGAACACCAAACATGTCGTAGAGTTAGCTAACGGTAAAAGTCTAGAAGCCACACACATAGTTCAGGGTTGTAATCTTATCCTCGCTGGTCAGACTTTCTCTATCGATCTCATTCCTATAACTCTGGGTAGTTTCGACATTGTCATTGGTATGGATTGGTTATCCCAACAACAAGCAGAGATCCTATGCAAAGAGAAGATCATTCGTATTCCTCGTACTGGCAAAGAACCTCTCGAAGTTCAAGGCGATAAGAGTGGTGTCGTGAGTGGCATCATCTCCTTCTTAAAGGCACAGAAGTGTGTGCGAAAGGGCCACACAGCTATTTTAGCACTCGTTACAGATACATCGACGAAAGAAAAGAAGTTAGAGGATATTCCAGTTGTACGCGACTTTCCTCAAGTGTTTCCTGAAGAGTTACCTGGGCTACCGCCCCATCGCCAGGTCGAGTTTCAAATCGAGCTAGCTCCTGGAGCAGCACCCATAGCTCGAGCGCCTTATCGCTTAGCTCCAACTGAACTGGAAGAACTGTCTAAGCAATTGCAAGAACTCTTGGAAAAGGGTTTCATACGTCCTAGCTCTTCACCCTGGGGAGCTCCAGTATTATTTGTGAAGAAGAAAGACGGTACCTTTCGTATGTGCATAGATTACCGCGAACTAAACAAGGTGACCGTAAAGAATCGCTATCCTCTTCCGCGCATCGACGACTTATTCGACCAGTTGCAAGGGTCGAGCTATTACTCGAAGATTGATCTGAGGTCAGGTTACCATCAACTGAGAGTCCGGGATGAGGACGTCTCCAAAACAGCATTCAGAACTCGCTACGGCCATTACGAGTTTTTGGTCATGCCATTCGGGCTAACGAACGCGCCTGCGGTTTTCATGGATCTTATGAACAGGGTGTGCAAACCTTATCTTGACAAGTTTGCTATTGTTTTCATCGACGACATCCTGATCTATTCGAAGAGTCAGGACGAACACGAGCAGCATTTACGACTTATTTTGGAACTCCTTCGAACGGAACAGCTGTACGCCAAATTTTCGAAATGCGACTTCTGGCTTCGTGAAGTCCACTTTCTAGGTCACGTGGTAAACAAGGATGGGATTCATGTTGATCCATCCAAGGTAGATTCGATCAAGAACTGGCCTGCACCTCGCACACCAACCGAAATACGCCAATTCTTGGGTTTGGCGGGTTATTACAGACGGTTCATCAAAGACTTCTCAAAGATTGCGCAGCCGCTTACATTACTGACACAGAAAGGTGTTGCTTATCGTTGGAGTAATACACAGGAAACAGCATTTCAACACTTAAAGGATAGACTTTGTAGCGCACCTATCCTCTCATTGCCTGAAGGCACGGACGATTTTGTAGTCTACTGCGACGCATCCATCCAAGGTCTTGGATGTGTGTTGATGCAACGGGATAAAGTTATTGCTTATGCTTCACGCCAACTTAAGATTCACGAACGGAATTACACTACACACGATTTAGAGCTGGGAGCTGTTGTTTTTGCGCTCAAGATATGGCGACATTATCTGTATGGCACCAAGTGCACCATCTACACCGATCACAGGAGTCTTGAGCATATCTTCAAGCAGAAAGAATTGAACATGCGACAACGCCGATGGGTCGAGTTACTGAACGATTACGAATGTGCTATAAAGTACCATCCGGGCAAAGCCAATGTGGTGGCCGACGCCCTCAGTCGAAAGGATACTACACCTAGGCGTGTACGAGCGTTGCAACTCACTATTTAGTCCGGTCTTCCTTCACAGATACGAGATGCTCAGGTAGAAGCATTGAAACCAAAAAACGTCAGGGCTGAAGCCCTACGCGGCTCAAGGCAACGGTTAGAACAAAGGGCAGACGGAGCCTATTATGTAACCGGACGCATCTGGGTCCCACTCTATGGTAATTTACGCGAGCTTGTAAAGGATGAAGCTCATAAGTCTCGCTACTCAGTACATCCTGGTTCGGATAAGATGTACCACGACCTCAGAACTACATATTGGTGGCCTAGCATGAAGGCCCACATAGCAACTTACGTTAGCAAATGTTTGACTTGTGCGAGAGTCAAAGCGGAATATCAGAAACCATCAGGCCCACTCCAACAACCTGAGATACCACAATGGAAATGGGAACAAATTTCCATGGATTTTGTTACTGGCCTACCTAGATCCCAGCGCGGAAATGATACTATTTGGGTGATCGTGGATCGACTCACAAAGTCTGCTCACTTCTTGGCTATCAAGGAAACGGATAAGTTCTCCACTCTAGCAGACGTATACCTTAAAGAAGTTGTCTCGAGGCACGGAGTGCCCACATCTATTATTTCTGATCGTGATGCACGTTTTACTTCAGAACTGTGGCAGGCAATGCACAAATCTTTTGGCTCTCGTTTAGACATGAGCACAGCTTATCATCCTCAGACCGATGGGCAGTCTGAGCGCACTATTCAAACTCTAGAAGACATGCTTCGGGCGTGCGTAATTGACTTTGGCAAGGGCTGGGAAAAACATCTGCCACTTGTGGAATTTTCGTACAACAACAGTTACCACACCAGCATTAAAGCTGCTCCATTTGAGGCATTGTACGGGCGTAAATGCCGATCACCTCTTTGTTGGGCAGAGGTGGGTGACAGTCAGATCACAGGTCCAGAAATGGTAGTTGATACTACTGAAAAGATTGCTCAAATACGACAACGCATGGCGGCAGCTCGTGACCGTCAGAAAGCATACGCCGATAAAGACAGGAAACTACTCGAGTTCCAAGTTGGGGATCGAGCACTACTCAAAGTTTCACCCTGGAAGGGTGTTGTTCGTTTTGGCAAAAGGGGCAAACTCAATCCACGATACGTTGGACCATTTGAAGTCATAGAGAAGATAGGCAAAGTGGCCTACAGACTGAACTTACCAGCTGAACTCAGTGCAGTTCACAACGTTTTCCACGTGTCGAATCTGAAGAAGTGTCTGTCAGATGAGACCCACATAGTTCCTCTTAAGGAGCTCACTATCGACGAACGGCTGCATTTCGTCGAAGAACCAGTTGAAATCACGGACCGGGATGTTAAGGTCCTCAAGAACACCAGAATACCTCTTGTTCGAGTTCGTTGGAACTCCCGTCATGGCCCAGAGTATACCTGGGAACGCGAAGACCAAATGGAACTCAAATATCCCCAGTTGTTCGAAAACAATGCAACTACTACTGAGGCTGAAGCTACTACAGAATTTCGGGAAGAAATTCCAAATCAACGGGGGGATGATGTGACACCCCAGGAGAACCAGTAAACGATAACTTACCTAGCTTCCTCAGTAACCGCATGCTAAATTTCGGGACGAAATTTCTTTCAAGTTGGGGATAATGTAACAACTCGAGTTTCCAAGATTTCCATCTTCGCATTTAGTGCACGTTAATTTTTTTTTAATGTTGTTTGTTACTCAACTTGTTTGTTTCACAACGCTTACATTTGTAAAACGTAAAATAGTATTTCGATTGATATTTGATATTTGGGGTGCATATTATATTTAAGTATATGATGATAGTGTAATTTGTGCTAAATGGGATTGTATAGTTTGTTATGGAACTTTGGCCAACACCCCTGCTCATATGAAAACACCCCCTGATGAAAACACCCTTATGTGATGAAAACACTTTAGTGTTTTCGTCCAGCTATGTTTGGCGAAAACAGAGATGGGCCTTGGCCCAGTATTGAGTATTATATATTTATTTTATAAACAATCTTCTCCGATAAGTTTCCCACTTACCAAACCTTATCACTTTGTTTCTCTCTCTACATCTGAAACCCACACACAGAATTCCTCATTTTGAAGCCAAACCTCTGTTTAATTTACGGTTAGTGATCTTCATGTTCAGTTGTTTAAGATGCTTATTGTATGATTTTGGAGGTTTAATCATTATTTATATATGTGATTATGTGATCTATCATTGTGTGCTTGCTAGATAATTATTATCTCTACTGTCTGTATCTTGGATGTTTGGATCAACAGTGGGTATATGTTATTAAAAGATAAACTGATTCAAGTATGTTCTTGATCTCACAAAGTTTTGGTAGAGTATTTGTTTTATATCAATGATTGATTAAATGACTTTGTAGATGATTAATCATGTAACCATAGTGAGATTATAGAGTTTCTGGGTTTTTCATATGTTACAGTAAGTGTTGTTGATGATGATGAATAGTAACGAAAACACCCCCCCACAAATGAAACTGGACGAAATCACAAAGAGTGATTTCGGCCCACATGTTGTTTTCGGCCTAACTTAGATTTCGGCCCACTTAAGTGATTTCGGCATATAGTGATTTCGGCCCACATAAGGGATTTCGTCCATATAAGTGTTTTCGGCCCATGTATGATTTCGGCACACAAAAAGGATTTCGGCCAAACAAGGGATTTCGCCACTTTGATGATTTCATTCTATTGTTTGCTGTTAACTTGTTAAGTGTGTTAGTTAGCTAACTCTGTTTAGTGAGTAACTCTGTTAGTTGTAAATTCTAATTAACATGATACTGTTCAGTATGTTATATTAACCAGGTTATATATGTTAAGGATGTTTAGTTTATTAACTTGGTTAGATATACTAACCTTAATAAACTAGTTAACCCTGTTAAGTTGATAACCTTATTAAGTCTATTACTTCTGTTTTCTGTTAATAGATAACATTGTCAAAATGGACTGTGAAAGCCTTTATGTGAAACATGAATTGCATAAGTTGGATTAACTGTTTACATGATACAAGATGCTAATGTCTAGGCACTCTGTGATATTACTGTGATACTAGTTGCATGCGAAACCTTACAAACATGTACTGATTAAATACGTGCACTATAGGACTTGACTGATTTTCTTGTGAGCACATAGTTTAGCATACCGAGCAAACCAAGGTGAGTTCACACTTCTACCAAGGCATGGGATTCCCGGGGTTGGGAATGGGTTGATTGATTATTTATGCTTAAGAGTTATCGGAACTACATACCATTGGCCTCGGGAGAGGAAGGTCAATGGTAGATACTACTAGACTAGTGATACATATACTTCTCTTCGCACACATGCCGAGAATCGGCCGCGATACTAGAACAATCTTCGCAAACATGCCTGGAATGGCCGCGAACTATACTTTAATCTTCGCAAACATGCCTGGAAGGCCGCGATACAAATATACCTAGTCTAGAGAACATATGGCAAATCCCCACTAAACTTCGCAAACATGCCTAGAGGGCCGCGATGCTATTACATACGATACATGATTAATAAACGAACATACGAATTACAATACGAACATTATAACTAAATAACCAACTGTGAACTCGCTCAACTAGTTGTTGACTCTCTGTTACATGCCTTGCAGGACCTTAGGTACTTTTGGAGCTTGCACGGGAGGCACGGTCGTTGTGGACATGGATCGTGATTGTGTTATTAAATATTATGACATTTTGTACTTAAACTTATGTTGGGTCTTACATTATTGCTTCCGCTACACACTTGTTTTATGTTTGGTTTGAAAACACCTATCGTATTGATTAATGACTTTTACTATTTACTTATGTTCAATATGATTGGTGGCTTGATCCTGGTCATGTCACGCCTCCAAGCGGTGGTACTCCACGTGTGGATTTTGGGGGTGTGACAATCTCACTTAAATCTCCTCTTGGATTTGATGAGATTGTGTATGTACTTCAAAGAACATATTAACCTTTGGACATTAGAGACTTGTGGTTATAAGTAGTCTTGAATCACCAACACTTCACAACACCTTCATCTCTCTCCCTTGCTCTTCCTCTCTCGGCCGAACATAGTCCCACACACCTCCACCATTTTCATTCCAAGTTCATGCAATCCAAGCTTCACACAAGGTGTAAGGAGCCATATTAGAAGGTTTGGTGATCTCGGATCTTGAAGGACCTCTTCCGTTTGCTTTTATCCCCTCCATTTTCATCATTGTTCTTCCCTAACTTGAAGCTAGTAGTAAGATCCTTCTTGACTCTTGTTTACTTCCATTTTTAGTGGTTAAAAGATATGTTATGTTGAAAATCATAAGATCACTAATGTCACACCCCGAAATATCAGAGCTGGCGTGACTGGACCGGTATCTTCATTGCACAGCAGAAGTATTTGAGCTAAGACTTCTAGAAATTGAACGCCCGCTAAGTACTCGAAAGCCCGTGGGTTCTCCTATTCCAACCGTTCCATAGCTTTGAAAATGCAACCTGAGAAAGAACATGCGAAAAAGTCAACATAAAGTTGAGCGAGTTCATAGTTTGTTTGTTTTATATCAAATGCGTTTTAAAACACTTGTAATCTTGCATTTGAAAAACCGGTTTGTGAGATCTTAATCTCTCATAGCATTTGAAATGTCATATTTGTATATCGGTAACGTAATGTTTCCTGTTATGTTTATAAACCGATATATGTAACTGTTGAGTTTGTAAACCAGTAATGAAATGTTTTCTGTCGTATCTGTACTGATATTGAAATGATTGTTGTTATCTTTGTAAACCAGTATTGAAATGTTTTCTGATATCTTTGTAAACCGGTATTGAAATGTTTTCTGATATCTTGTAATCTTGGTATGTTCTGATTCATACATGGAGTCTGTTAAGGATCTATCAGTGGGTAGCGAGCCCCCTGACATAATGTACCATAAGCAAATAACCAAACCGAGAACACTTTGTCATCATTTGGGATCACAAAAGCACTCCAGGGTATACCAACCAGGAGTGGGGCGTGCCTCAAGCCCAATAGATCTACACCTTTTGCACCTTGGTCACTAAGTGATTAATGGTTACTAATGTAGTTTCCCTACTTATGCACATTGATCATGTCATCTACTCCGTAACTAACATACCAATAGTTTTAGCATGTATTTCCCCTCGATGTTTTTGAAAACAAAACATTGAAAACAGTGAAAGGAGGGACATGAACTCACTGGGTTGTCTCGTTTTTCATACGCAGCATATTGTTGTAACTTGGACATTCTCGTCCCTAGTCATGAAAATCATGCACGTTTCGTAAATACGTATTTGTTGTAAGAACCGGTAAGTTTAGCTTAAACCTTTTCGTAAACCATTTGAGTTCGTTGAAATCCTGTTGCGAAATGGTTTAGAAACATATGATTTTTGTTTCTCGAAACATTGTGTTTTTGCAAAACTTGCATGTCTTTCCACCCCCGAAAACATTTATAAAAATGTAAAACAGTAAAAAGTGGGGGTTATGAACTCACCTTGATATTCCTGTGCAAAGCTAGCTTAGTGTGATTCCGTAGTGCCATTCCAAGAACTTGAATTAGCTAGCGTGCAACTATGAAATTCCTAATCAAGGAATAATTATAAGTGTCTAATTAAACGTAGCTACACTACGTGTCCGAGCTCTACCGAATCGTTAAACTAAACGATTCTATAAAGGTATTATTTTGGTTTGAAATAACCAAACTATTGTTAGTTGATCCCGTTTATACTCGGGATAAAACTAGGTCTCGAAAACGACTTAGTATTCTGAATACTTTATGATATATATATATATATATATATATATATATATATATATATATATATATATATATATATATAGATATAAATATATTTACGTAGTCGTGTTAGTCGTCGTGAATTAGAAGGCGTAGGTGAATAGTTGTACGACTCTTCGTAGCTTTCGTAGAACGTAATGAAATAAATATAAATATTATATTTATCTTTATAAAAATACACGACGTAACGACGTTTGAAATAAATATAAATCGTTACATTTATTTTATGAAAGTACTCGGAAGTATCGATGTTCGAATAAATATAGATAATTATGCTTATCTAAATAGGTGTCGGGTTTCGTTAAGTTGTAACTCGCGTGTTGTCGAAATGTTATAATTTCAGTTTATAAGTTATAAAACGTCACTAAAATAAATATACTTTTATATTTATTTTATAAGAACACTTGGATTTCGATAAGTGTCGTTGTTAAGATTTATATACGTTTATAATTCGGGTTTTAACGAAAATCGGGCAGAGTTTCCTCTGTTTTTGGGCGATCCCGACAACTAAAGTGTCGATTTATTTTCAAAATTCAATCAATTACTCAACAATATATATAAGATTTTCGTCGAAGTATATCAAAAGTAAACTAATATGTAATCGTTCGGGTCGAGCTCGGTCGCGTAAATTATCTAAAAATCTATAATCTACATTGAACTAAACTAAATTTCGCGTCGTTAAAACTTTACCGGGTCTGAGTTGACCGCGTTTGACCTGTTGACCCGCAGCATGACCCGAACACCGAACTGAGTTGACTGTTTGACCAAGTTTGACCGGCTTTGATGGTCGAACCGAAACCCAAACCGTGTGAAACCGTAAGCTGAATTCCATCTAAATAAAACTCGAACCGCTCCTGCCACGAATCCGAGCCAACTTTGACCCGTTAACCACCCGAGACTTGACCCGAAAAAAAAATGAAACATAACCCGATCCACACTCGAAACCAACTGAATAACATCACCACTTTGTCGCTGTCTGAACCAAAATCATCTGAACCCGAGCCGAGACCAAAACAGAAGCCGCTAACCTGGACCAAAACTGAACTAAATCTCGAACCGTGAACCGAGAGAAACCAAGCATCACTACTGTCGTCATTACAGTCGCTCACCACCACCACTTCAGCCGTTAAACCCGTCTTCAACATCAACAACAGCAACATTTCCGTCGTCAGCAGTTCGTGAAGTTTGTCGGAGATGAAACAGGGACCACCGCTGCCGTTTCGTCGCCCGTTCTCTCTCTATTTTCGATGTCTCTTTCTGTCTCCGTTCCAACGTCGTGCGCCACCACCCGAGAGTGGTGGCCGACCGTTAAATCGGTAAAAACGGCGGCCGTCCGCCGTATCAACACCGGCTCCGCCGGTGTCCGGGCTTGCAGGACGAAACAGAGGCAGGTGCGGCTGGGTTGTGTTTGGGTGCCGGAAAACGGCAACAAGCCAGCGGTCGGTCGGAGCTTTCTCCGGTTACCGGAGATTGAGAGAGATAAAGATGGGTGACTGGCTGTGGGTCTGTGATCGAAGAAGAAGAGGGAGCAGAGGAGGGAGTTCTGTTGTGGTGTGCGTGTATATGAGAAATGAGATGGAACCAGGGTTACTCTTCTCTTAAATACATAGGTTTAGTTTAGTAGGTTTGGGCCCAAGGCCCGTTAGCGTGTTTAGAGCGGCCCAATAGAAAGCCGAAGCCCGTTTCTCGAATCCTGTTCGGTGTAAAATGTCGTGTAATAAAGTTTTAGAGTCGAAACGCTAAAAATTACGTCGGAAATCCATATTCGACGCGCATTTTTGTCGGTTGCGTTAAAACCTCGTAAACTGTGTCGTTCGTCGTTTCGTGTCCGTTTTGCGATCCGTTTTCAACTACGGATAATAAAATTTTAAAAAAAAACGAAGCTAAATATATCAAAAATATTTCGGTTTTTAAGTTAATACGCGTAATTAGAAGCCGTTAAGTACCGGTTGTCACATTCTCCCCCTGTTACAGGAATTTCGTCCTCGAAATTTAGACTATGTTATCTCCTTAGAGTTATGACGTTCCTAGGTAAGTCCGAATAATACCAAAGTGAATGACCGTGTAATCGAACCAAAACTTGTTCAAATTACGTGATTGCAAGAACATTTTGCATCAATAGGAACCCAACGGTTTAACTGAGTTTGTTCTAGAAATTGATGTCAAGTGAACGAGATGTTGTGATACTATTACCAATGTGACTAGGTTTACTGGGTTCAACAAAAAGGAAATTCAACCAATGGAATTTCAAATGAACGTTCAGAAACTGCAATCAATTTTTGAAACAACAAATTTTACTATCAATGGAATCTTGCGTTGGTTGTTATATAGTTGAAACTCATAATCAATAAGCTCAAATGGATAGAATCATGAAATGATTTGTCAACTATTGAACCAATAATTGAATAAGATAAAATCAACGTGTTGACATTGTTGAGTTGCAAGGATACACCGAAATGAAATACAACCGAACCTGGTGTATCATCGTCTTAATACATAGTTGCATTAAGACTACTTAAATGATGTGTCAAACGAAAAGCATATATAGTTTCGCATGAACGACTGATCATGATTAGCACAAGCTACAAGTTTATACCGACACCACAAGGTGTCGTAATGAATGAAACAATTCAATAATAGCATGATCGAACAAGTATCACCTGTGTTTTGCATGAAACGCTCGATCATGATTAGCCCAAGCCACAAGTTTATACTGACACCACAAGGTGTCGTAGTGATCGAAATAATTCAATAATAGCGGTGATCGAACAAGTATCACCGTGTATGAAATCAGATGAAGGGCTCAACGAATTAAATGTGAATGTTTGTTCCAAACAAACATCATGAGATTTTCAATTAATAATGAAACAGCAACTAAATTGTGTTTTCGATCGAAGATGAAAAAGTAATGAATATCACAAAATGTTCGATCGATGAAAGAACCGTTAGAAGGTACTACGAAATATGACATAAATTTGTGTACCATTATCTTAACACACGATTGTGTTAAGATTGCTTTAATATGATAAATCAACAAAGAGGATTTAATATCAATAAACAAATAAATAAATAATTAAATCCGTACATAGGGTGAGCAACGAGATTAGCGCAAGCTTCAAACTTGTGAAAAACGCCACCACTAGGTGATCGTGATCAAAGAAACGATTCACTGAAGTCGAAGACCAAACAAGCATGTTATGGTTCAAAACAAATGAAGTGCTTGTTGGGATTATTTCGAATATGTACTACGAGCAAGTTCAATCAATTGAACTTGGTTGAAATATAATCCAACAATGAATTCATGTATCAATAAGAAAGTTTCGACATGGCCACAACGAAAAACCATGTATGCCACTCAAAAGAAAATGAGTTTTCCAAGAAATCCGTTAACTCGATACCAAGGAGTCAACATTTTGCAATAATATGGGTCGTCTAGAACACAATACAAAGATTTGGTATAGCGAATTAATATATGAGATGTTGACAAAACAACCATTCGAAGTGAAATCACATGCGTAGCAAACAATGCATGTGTAGTGTACAAATTTGTCAAGAAATAAGAAAATGAGTGTTCGCTATCATGAAATAAAATCTTCGTGATGCAATGACCATTAGAGGGAAGTAGAAATGTAAAAAAAAAAAATCTACTCACTAGATGCAAAATTCGGAATTTCAATAAAAGAAATTTAAGGACTTTACCTGGAATTTTGTGTGATAACCGTTGTTAAGTGACATTGCCATGGAATGTCAAACATTGCGTATTATTCATAAATGAAATAGGGGGAATGTGGAGGCATGTGACTTCTTTTGCAGCGCCAACAATTGTGAGTCTCTTCAGACTAAGTATCGACTGTTGTGAAATCTTGTTTTAACGTACCTCAGCGTGTCATTTACAGGATCACGTGGCAAAGTACTGCGTTTCGGTTGTTGTTTCTCCCGCTGAGAGGATTAGCATCGTTATTGTCATGCCCAATCAAGTTTTCCAAAAACCTTGCCTCGAAAGTCGTGCGTGATATACTTCGACGTCCGCTGACGTATAGTTTAAATTTCGTGTATACTTGTGCACTAGCGTTTCATTCCGCGTAGAATGTGATGTGCTCCGACATCCGTTGACGTATAGTTTGAGTTTCATGTATTCTCGGGCACTAGTGTTTCGTTCAGCGTAGGTTACCTGCTCGGTAAGTAAGATAGCATAGACGAAAAAATATAATGGTGTTTGCCCGAGTTAATAGTCGCAGTTCCTACGTGAGGACCTTTAATGGATTTCGTCATAAGTTTTGCAGAGGTCCTAAATGCATGTTATCAAAACTCTCAAGGTTTTGCTTACCGTATGTAATCGTTTCGTGTATCGTGTATCAAACACAACTCTTGTGCATGTTTAAAATCAAAACAGTTGACTCATAGTTCTTGGCAACGGTTGGAACCCATATTCGAGTCCTAGGCGTTCTGTATGTGTTCAAGTCTTGATATCTAAATCCCCAGAGGATAGTGAGGTTAAAGCCTAGGTATCTCTACAGAAACCTAATTCGCTGAAACCTATAGCTCTGATACCAATCTGTCACACCCCGAAATATCAGAGCTGGCGTGACTGGACCGGTATCTTCATTGCACAGCGGAAGTATTTGAGCTAAGACTTCTAGAAATTGAACGCCCGCTAAGTACTCGAAAGCCCGTGGGTTCTCCTATTCCAACTGTTCCATAGCTTTGAAAATGCAACCTGAGAAAGAACATGCGAAAAAGTCAACATAAAGTTGAGCGAGTTCATAGTTTGTTTGTTTTATATCAAATGCGTTTTAAAACACTTGTAATCTTGCATTTGAAAAACCGGTTTGTGAGATCTTAATCTCTCATAGCATTTGAAATGTCATATTTGTATATCGGTAACGTAATGTTTCCTGTTATGTTTATAAACCGATATATGTAACTGTTGAGTTTGTAAACCAGTAATGAAATGTTTTCTGTCGTATCTGTACTGGTATTGAAATGATTGTTGTTATCTTTGTAAACCGGTATTGAAATTTTTTCTGATATCTTTGTAAACCGGTATTGAAATGTTTTCTGATATCTTGTAATCTTGGTATGTTCTGATTCATACATGGAGTCTGTTAAGGATCTATCAGTGGGTAGCGAGCCCCCTGACATAATGTACCATAAGCAAATAACCAAACCGAGAACACTTTGTCATCATTTGGGATCACAAAAGCACTCCAGGGTATACCAACCAGGAGTGGGGCGTGCCTCAAGCCCAATAGATCTACACCTTTTGCACCTTGGTCACTAAGTGATTAATGGTTACTAATGTAGTTTCCCTACTTATGCACATTGATCATGTCATCTACTTCGTAACTAACATACCAATAGTTTTAGCATGTATTTCCCCTCGATGTTTTTGAAAACAAAACATTGAAAACAGTGAAAGGAGGGACATGAACTCACTGGGTTGTCTCGTTTTTCGTACGCAGCATATTGTTGTAACTTGGACATTCTCGTCCCTAGTCATGAAAATCATGCACGTTTCGTAAATACGTATTTGTTGTAAGAACCGGTAAGTTTAGCTTAAACCTTTTCGTAAACCATTTGAGTTCGTTGAAATCCTGTTGCGAAATGGTTTAGAAACATATGATTTTTGTTTCTCGAAACATTGTGTTTTTGCAAAACTTGCATGTCTTTCCACCCCCGAAAACATTTATAAAAATGTAAAACAGTAAAAAGTGGGGGTTATGAACTCACCTTGATATTCCTGTGCAAAGCTAGCTTAGTGTGATTCCGTAGTGCCATTCCAAGAACTTGAATTAGCTAGCGTGCAACTATGAAATTCCTAATCAAGGAATAATTATAAGTGTCTAATTAAACGTAGCTACACTACGTGTCCGAGCTCTACCGAATCGTTAAACTAAACGATTCTATAAAGGTATTATTTTGGTTTGAAATAACCAAACTATTGTTAGTTGATCCCGTTTATACTCGGGATAAAACTAGGTCTCGAAAACGACTTAGTATTCCGAATACTTTATGATATATATATATATATATATATATATTTATATTTAGATATAAATATATTTACGTAGTCGTGTTAGTCGTCGTGAATTAGAAGGCGTAGGTGAATAGTTGTACGACTCTTCGTAGCTTTCGTAGAACGTAATGAAATAAATATAAATATTATATTTATCTTATAAAAATACACGACGTAACGACGTTTGAAATAAATATAAATCGTTACATTTATTTTATGAAAGTACTCGGAAGTGTCGATGTTCGAATAAATATAGATAATTATGCTTATCTAAATAGGTGTCGGGTTTCGTTAAGTTGTAACTCGCGTGTTGTCGAAATGTTATAATTTCAGTTTATAAGTTATAAAACGTCACTAAAATAAATATACTTTTATATTTATTTTATAAGAACACTTGGATTTTGATAAGTGTCGTTGTTAAGATTTATATACGTTTATAATTCGGGTTTTAACGAAAATCGGGCAGAGTTTCCTCTGTTTTTGGGCGATCCCGACAACTAAAGTGTCGATTTATTTTCAAAATTCAATCAATTACTCAACAATATATATAAGATTTTCGTCGAAGTATATCAAAAGTAAACTAATATGTAATTGTTCGGGTCGAGCTCGGTCGCGTAAATTATCTAAAAATCTATAATCTACATTGAACTAAACTAAATTTCGCGTCGTTAAAACTTTACCGGGTCTGAGTTGACCGCGTTTGACCTGTTGACCCGCAGCATGACCCGAACACCGAACTGAGTTGACTGTTTGACCAAGTTTGACCGGCTTTGATGGTCGAACCGAAACCCTAACCGAGTGAAACCGTAAGCTGAATTCCATCTAAATAAAACTCGAACCGCTCCTGCCACGAATCCGAGCCAACTTTGACCCGTTGACCACCCGAGACTTGACCCGAAAAAAAAATGAAACATAACCCGATCCACACTAGAAACCAACTGAATAACATCACCACTTTGTCGCTGTCTGAACCAAAATCGTCTGAACCCGAGCCGAGACCAAAACAGAAGCCGCTAACCTGGACCAAAACTGAACTAAATCTCGAACCAAGAACCGAGAGAAACCAAGCATCACTACTGTCGTCATTACAGTCGCTCACCACCACCACTTCAGCCGTTAAACCCGTCTTCAACATCAACAACAGCAACATTTCCGTCGTCAGCAGTTCGTGAAGTTTGTCGGAGATGAAACAGGGACCACCGCTGCCGTTTCGTCGCCCGTTCTCTCTCTATTTCCGATGTCTCTTTCTGTCTCTGTTCCAACGTCGTGCGCCACCACCCGAGAGTGGTGGCCGACCGTTAAATCGGTAAAAACGGTGGCCGTCCGCCGTATCAACACCGGCTCCGCCGGTGTCCGGGCTTGCAGGACGAAACAGAGGCAGGTGCGGGGTGCGGCTGGGTTGTGTTTGGGTGCCGGAAAAAGGCAACAAGCCAGCGGTCGGTCGGAGCTTTCTCCGGTTACCGGAGATTGAGAGAGATAAAGATGGGTGACTGGTTGTGGGTCTGTGATCGAAGAAGAAGAGGGAGCAGAGGAGGGAGTTCTGTTGTGGTGTGCGTGTATATGAGAAATGAGATGGAACTAGGGTTAGGGGCTGTTTGGCAACATCTGAACCAATAAGTGCTGAATGAATAAGAGGTCTGAATGGGTAAGAGGCTCTGAACTAGTAAGAGCTGAACCAGTAGAGTGTTGTTTGGTTGGACCTCTTAATAACTGTGTAAAATGACATTTTTACCCCTTCACAAAATAAATACCTACTGGTTATCTTTTTAATTTTTTATCCATTCACACCTTATCTTGTTTCTCGGATTCTTTTTATCCACTCACACCTTATCTTGTGTCTCTCTTTTTCTTTTTGAAAGGTTATCTTGTTTCTCTCATCTGAAGTTTTCCTTTCAAAAAAAAAATCTTGTTTCTCTCATTATGTAAGATCACAATCTCACAATCAATGGCAGAAAAGCTACCGATGATTCATCGGTCAACCTTCTTATCAACGCCGGAAACAACCACCACCGTCACCGGAACTCTTTCGCCGGAAACAACCACCACCGTCACCGTTACTCTGGGAACACGGACCCACGGTGAGTCTAAACTCGTTCATGTGTATTGTGGTTTCATACGATGTTAATCATGTTATAGATCTTTTGATTCGTTGTTCGCCAGTGGTCACCGCCGTCGATAATGGTAATGATCAACGGTAGGTGGTCGGTGGTCGATGAAGGAGACGGTGGTGGGTATGATGGTTCTCGATGGTCGGTAAATTAGGAGAGAAAGGAGGTGAGGTGAGGGTGGTTCACAGCGGTTGTGGATGACGGAGGTGGTTTCCATGGTGGAGGTGGTGATAATCAGTAAGGGATGGGTAAGAGGTGTGTCGGCAAGGGTAATATTCACCGGAGAAGAAGAAATTTGTAAGAGAAAAAGTTCTGAATGAAGAGGGTATTTGCTGGAAAGTTTGTAAATAAGAGGTTAGTCAGACTCCTTATCATGTATGACCGGGTCAGAGGTAAATAAGAGGCTGGGTAAGTTTTAAGAGGCATGAAACAAACGATCTGAAATCTGACCCAGTCAGACATGGGCTGTTAAGAGGCTGTTCAGATGCAAACAAACAGGGCCTTACTCTTCTCTTAAATACATAGGTTTAGTTTAGTAGGTTTGGGCCCAAGGCCCGTTAGCGTGTTTAGAGCGGCCCAATAGAAAGCCGAAGCCCGTTTCTCGAATCCTGTTCGGTGTAAAATGTCGTGTAATAAAGTTTTAGAGTCGAAACGCTAAAAATTACGTCGGAAATCCATATTCGACGCGCATTTTTGTCGGTTGCGTTAAAACCTCGTAAACACTGTCGTTCGTCGTTTCGTGTCCGTTTTGCGATCCGTTTTCAACTACGGATAATAAAATAAAAAAAACGAAGCTAAATATATCAAAAATATTTCGGTTTTTAAGTTAATACGCGTAATTAGAAGCCGTTAAGTACCGGTTGTCACAACTAAAAGACATAAACTTGAATCTTGAACATAAAGCTTACATATGATGAAATATGGATGAAATGATATTGTTTAGTGTTTGAATGATGTTTGATCTTTGTTTACTAGAGATTGATATGTTGATCATTATATGGAGCTTGCCAGATTGTGATTAAACACATGATCTAGCAAGTGGGAGGATGATTATGTAACAACATAAGATAATCATCGTCATGTATGGACATGAACTTGATAAATGAAGGGATTTCTTGTAAAATAATAAACAAAGTGAGCTAGTAAACTTATGAACCAAGTTTAAAAAGGTGATTTATGAAAGACCGTGGTTTTTACTAAACTTACACTATTTTTGGTGATGAAATAAGTGTAGAAACACTAGAGAAACAAGAAGGTTTAATAAAGTAACGTTTTTGTAAAAGATGTTTACAAGTTGTAAACATCTAAAACTTCCAAGAATGAGGTTTAACAAGAAGTAAATATATTTTGGAGGATAACTAAACCCACTAAACACTTTACCAAGTCACTACAAGTTTTTAATAAAAGATCAAGTTCATGTTGTTATGAAAAGTGTCTAGTTTTCGCACTTGGTAATTGCAAGATGTTTAGGGTTGGTTGTTGATTATTGTGTGTTGACTTTGAAAAGAAAATGATATGCTAAATAGCATGGACACCTCCATTTACAAAGGACACTATGGCAAAATTTTCTAAAAATACCAACACTTAGAAAATATTTTCTAAACAAGTGTTTACAAGTATGTTTTAAACTATGTTTTTCAATATAAACTTTGCCATAATTTTTGTAACAAAAATACAAGTATTGGAGGTTGGGTTTTTGTAAATAAAGATGGATAAATATATATTTAGAATATATATTTTATATTAAAACACTTGTGTGAATATTTGTATACTTTGTGGAATAGTTATATTATTTTAGGGTAAAATAATGTAACTTACAAATACCAAGAATTTACAACTCCAAAATAATACCAAAAATCGCAAGGAATGAAATATAAGTTACACACTTGATATTGTGAAACCGAACGCAAAAACGTAACTTATGAAATATTCCGGAAAATACCGTTACAATATATTTTTGGTAAATATTATTTTGGATACAAGAAGTGAAAAGGATGATTTTTGTACATATTACCAAGTTATGTCATATTTTCAATAAGAAGGAAATATATTATTTTTGGGAGATAAAAATATATATTTTCTTGGAATACATTGTTTTTGACAAAACAAGTTTAAATATATTTTCTAAAGTAAGACTTGAAAATATATTATTTCGGAACTAGAAATACAAGAATACGAAAATACATGTATGAAATAATCCCATCCTTGGGAAGGAAATACGAAAATAAATACTTGAGAAGTATTGTCACGGAACCTTGGAATAATATTTGAGACATAAAAGAAACGTAACTTAAAACATGAATACTAAGGCAAGGCACGGCCCGCTCGTCTAATAGACCCTAGCACATTGTAGGTAGTCGTGTTTGCTGACGAGATTTGAGTTACGAGTACTGAAGACGCAAAACAGTGAGTTCATGCTCCCCCTTTTCTCTTAACTGTTTTTGGTTTTATAACTCTCGGGGGTGGAATACATGTTACGAATACTTAAACGGTATGAAATGCCTATGAAATACTAGATCATGTGAGCATAGACTAGATATTGAAATGCCATTAATACTTAATTAGGGACGAGGGTTAGATCTAACGGGTATAGCCGAACCCCACTCATGGTCACAACTAGTACAAAGCAGTGCTTCGGAGTCCCAGTCGAGGGTGATCGACACAGTCGAGGGTGATCGACACAGTCGAGGGTGATCGACACAGTCAAGGGATATCGACACAGTCAAGGGATATCGACATAGTCAAGGTAAATCGACACAGTCGAGGTAAATCGACACAGTCGAGGTAAATCGACAAGGGTGTATGCCTACTCATTACGAGTGCTCCCTATGTCCTCACATGCCTTAAAGTCCTTGTTAAAAAATTATGTTCATACACGTTTTTCATACCTGTTTACAAAGGAGTCTCTCAAAGATTTACAAGATTACAGTACTCATACAAAACGCATGAACTCGCTCAACTTTTGTTGACGTTTTCCAAAATTACATGTATTTCAGGTGACAGGTTGGATCTTGGGCGTGTGTGTCGTAACTAGAAATAGACTTCAAGTTTAGATGTCATCCACTTTTGTTGGTTTGTAACCTAGTCGAAGGTTGTGTTTTAATACTTAAATAACCAGTGTTTGTAATACTCAAATTTTATGAATGGATGAACATCATTCTGATCATTTAGTTGTTTATTACGATTGAATGCAACGATATTAAACCAGTCACACGTCATACGCTTCCGCAAAAGTCAGGGTGTGACAGATTATCCAGCTTATCAACTTTTTAAATTTTCATTTTAAAAATCTAGTTTCAAATTAATGAACTTGTTTATGTTCAGCATCTTCAGATTTTGAAACGCAGCTTTTCATCATCGGTTGTTGAAAATAAAGCGGAAATAAAATCTTTTTGTATTTTTACAAAGTTTATAGTAAAACACTCCTAAAATATTTTTGTGATTTTTCTTTAATGAAAGGCTGTAAAGAAATATTTACAAACATATTTTTGTTAAGTTTGCGTCAGAGGATCATATCAGTTTATGAGACATCACAACCACCGTTGAGTTATAAACACTTTAAGTTCTAAACGATTCACTTAGATTGTCAGTATATTGATCCACTAAAATTCTCACACAAAGTTCAACTGATTCAAGATACGAAATTAGTGTTTTAAGCACCTAACTTGTTCGCGTGTCCCACCTCATAATATACTCCCGTATCAAGATTCCCTAGATTCAGTCTTACAGGTGAATATACTATATTGATATCTGTTCTCTGGGGTAGTGCGAGACCTTGAGAGCTCAGGCTAGAACTTTCGTTCAATCAAAGAGATGAAGGCACGACTTTAGGTGTGTCACACTTAGGGATCTTCTTTACAACAACACTTGATTTGTATCTTTCGATATTTTATCAATTTTTATGCTGAGAGAAAGCTTTATTTAAAGCGCGTAAAGTATTATACGAGGTCTAGGCCATTGCTTCCGCAATATCAGAAGACCAGGTATAATACCCCAGATATCACTAAGTATAAAAACCTAGTATCTCAGAATTAGGCAATCTTTCAAACAAGATTTCGGGGGTTACCCATATATCCGAGAGATGTTCCCCACGAAATATGTAAGATATTGATTTTAGGTTCATCTCCCGAATTCAGTTTACTAAACGTGTAAAAACCTACTGGCATATCATCAGTGAGACCGTTTATCACATTTTAACATTCCATTTCATTAGGATGCTGTGATTGTCTTACTGATGTACTATCGTTTACTCTTTTTACACAAAAAACTCATTATGAATTTTCTCATGTTTTTTGCTTTTTCAAATTTTCAAATGTTTTTGTATTTTTAAAATTTTTACTCCCCCTAAAATTCAAAACATTTAAAGAAAATTTGACAAACCGATGCAGATAGCTTCATCTCGTCATCTATTTCTGCTTCACATTCTCTGTTTATCTCAAATTCACCCCCATGATTTACAAAACCACTTAATTATAACGTTTTGAAACCATTCTTCAATCTTGTTTTATCATGTGTTTGTTCAGCCGTGAGGGTTTCGGCGTTTTCCTTTTAAATTTTTCAAAAGATTTTAACAATTTAAACCAAACACTTCCTGTTTTTAACCACAGACACGGGATTTTCTCCTCATGTGCCAGGTAATTCCGTTATTCATGTTGAACTTGAATTAGCCCCTGAACACCTGCACATGTAAATGAATTTGAATAGTTTTGAATTGGAACTCAATCCATATTTGATTTAGGTTTACCAAATTCATCAACATATGACATGAACGACCTTTCACAATTTCTTTTATATTCAAACACGTTAATGAAAATTTTATCTGAAAATTTAACTTTCTTTAATTTTTTAACCGTTTGATTAACCAATTTTTCCTTCTTTAATCTCTCTTTTGTCCTCAGATTTGTATCTGATGAATTTGTTTTACTTGACCGATCATTCCATGGATAGCAAAACGATTCATCAGAACTAATATCTGAATCCACAGTAGTATCCGAGGACAAAATCTTTTCTAAATACTCTCTCGTTTTCTTTCTTTTCTTTCTCAGCTATCTTTCTGCCCTTGTGACAATTTGATCCTTTGGTTAGGCTTTTCTTCTATTTTCTTAGTTTTCTTAGCCATTTTATGAGATTCAGCCCTCGATCTTCTCTTTGATATCATTGGACAATCTCTGGCAATATGACTTCTGATTTGACATTCATAGCATCTTCTCGTCTCAAATCTCTGATTCTGGCAGTTAACAGCAATGTGTCCTTCAAAACCACATTTGTAACACACCCTGTTATCATACTATTCTCCATTTTTAAACCAAACACTTAGATTGTAACATTGATTTGCCTTGTGGTAATCATTACTTCTCATTTTTCTATCATCATAATGATTTGTCTCTAAAGAATCTTCATTCCATCTTCTCCTGTAAGCTTGATTTGACTTTTGAGCACCGCGATTAAACTTGCACCACTTTTTACCAACTTTTTGTGAGTTTTGATTTTCAAATTTTTGTTTTTATAGCGATTTGATGATTGAACTGATGATCTTTGATTTTGAACATTTTTTGAATTTTTAACATTTTGTTTTTGTTCTCGATTTTGCTTAGAAGTTAAACACTCACCTTTTTCAGCAAATTGTGGAATTGTTTCTTTAAATTTTTCTTTTAGTTTCAAAAATATATTCTTTTTATCATTTTCATCATCACAGTCTTCAATTATGACTTTGTCATAATTTGTGACATCATCACTTATTGGAGTTTTCATTGAGGGATTTTTGTTTTTCGTGTTATCAGGTACAACCGTTTTTGTTTTGCCCTTTCCTGACGGTTTACACCCAATACCACAGTTACAAAATTCATATTCGTCCTCCCCCGTTTCTTCATTTTTATTGATCGGTTTTGGAACTATATTATCAAACATTAAGGACGAAGCAACAAAACCTTTCAATTTCTTTTCTAAATCTTCAATTTTATTTTTAGTAATCTCAGCATCTTGTTCAAGTTTTGTGAATTTTTTTCTAGATGCGTGTTTATTATATGTTGTTTTTCAAAATCATTTTTATTTAAACTGATTTTTCATTTTCTAAATTTTTTTATTTGATTTTTCAAATCATTTTCTAATTTTATAAAAAAAAAATTCTAATGTCAAACTTTCCATATCTCTCAACAGTTTGACATTTTCAGATTTTGTTTTTTCACAATTTGAGCACACAATTTGAGGACTGTGTTCTTGAAGCTTGTTGACAAATTTATCTAGAGTAAATCTTGAAAATTATAATCTTTTTTCAACTTAATCAAAGCTTCATTCCATTCTGAAGCTTCATTCCAAGTAAATCAGAATACCGTCCTTTCAACTGACTCAACGATTCATGTTTTTTACACCGAAATTGTTCAAATCTCTTAACCCAAACTTTTCTTTTTGTTTCATCCGGAAACCACGGTTGCACTTCCATACCATCATCCAATTCATACATTTTCTTAAACTCGAAAGTTATTGAAAACTCGATTAAAAGAATATTAGTAGCTCAAAGTCCAAAAATTTTAACTTCCACTAGGCCCACTAAACAATCTTGGTTTAATACTTGCAACAAACTTGATTCAAACTTGGCCCAAACAATAACCTAGAATTTTCAGCCCAACTTTATAATACTAGGCCAACACTTCTAAAATTCTTGGCCAAAATCTACTAAAAAAGACCCTAACAATTTTTAGCCAATACCAAGTAATCATGGTCCAAGTCAAACTCAAATGACTCGGCTCAAACTCGAATTTTAACCTGTATAAACGACCCACTAAACGTTTGTAGCCCACTAAAATCCTTGCACTAGAAGCCCAAATCTCAAAACTTGCGGCCCACTAATGCTTTTTGAACTCAAATGTCAAGAATATTGGTGCACTCAAATGAATTATCCACTAAGAATCGGTCCAAATATCAACAGTTCCTTTGATCACTAAAAATTTCCAAACTTGTAAAATATTGACCCAATCTCGATTAAAATCTTATGATTCGAATGTAGTGAAATAACCCGGCCCAAATGATAAAATCTCAGCTCAACAATTGTTTAACAGCCATTATAAACGAAAATCCTTTTTTATATATTTTTAAAATTTGATTTTCACATGTGCACATCAAATCACTAAAAATATTCCTTTTCCAATCAATGAAGTGTAATCTTGTCAAAACCTTCAAGGGTATAGGGAGTGGTTAGACACTTGAAAGTGATAAACTTTAAAATCAACCAATGAGAGTGTCATGTCAAAATGGTAAACTATGCCCAAAAGTGTTAGCAATTGTTAAACACTTCACGATTGGTAAACTATTTAAAAAAAGGGGAAATGCCACAAAAATGTAATCAAGTTTGTCAAATGTTTCAATTAAGTTATCGAAACTTTTTTTGTCACTACAAAATAACTAAACTTTATTTTTGTGTTTTAATTGTGTGTAATTACCAGGTAATCAGGTTACCATTTGATTTTTATTTTTTATTTTTTTTTTGTTTTAATGCTTATGTGGATAATATTCAAAGTAATAAAAAAGTAAATAAAAAAACATCAGTGGACAAATTGTTCTTCTTCACGGCTGTAGACTGTCATCGTCTCCCAAAACCCCACCCCCAATGCATACACAATTAAACACCACAACCCTATTGCTTCAAATCGCCAGCGACCAACCTTAAACCCCCACAACGTTGGCGATTCATTGGAGACCCAATTTCTGGTCTGAAAACCCCCCACAACGTTGGCGATTCGTTGCTGGTGTAGTTTCCGGCGAATACAATGGTCGGAGTGGTGTTATGAGCCCGGTCGGAGTGGTGTTACAAGTCCAGATCTGGCTGTTTCGTGGAGGTTGCAGTCTCCTGTCAAGTTTTATTGGGATGTTTTGCTAAATTCTAAGGAAATGAGTTTGAATGTTCAATGAATGTAAGAACTTGATCTGGGTTTGTGGATTTGATGAATAAACATTGGGTTCAATAAATAAAAATTGGTTCTTACTTTCTACTTTCTAGTACAGAAGTATAACGAAATAGGTTTGGATTTTTTGATGAATTAAAATAAAGAAATAGGTTTTATTAAAAATATGTGATTGTCTAATTTAATCTTTTAAATGAAAAAGCCATGTCACTATTTTTGTAATCCATGTAGGCATTAAAAATTAAAAAAAAAAATACCTGACACATCATCAAGTTAACTTGGTAACCTATTAATTGCGCAAGATTAGAACAAAATATGAAACTTGGGTTACTTTTAAGAGACAAAAAGAGTTTGAGTGACTTTAATGGAACATGTAGGAAACTTGGTTACTATTTTATAAAGTTGCCCCTTAAAAAATAAGAATGTGTGATTGGTTGAGATGACATAGAACCCACCACACACGCCCCACTCTCTCCCCTCTCCTCCCTCTCCCCACATCGGCAACCCCTCACCGATTTCTTCCCCACAATCAGTAAAACCATTTCGGTAAAGATGTGGGCATTGGTCACCGATCGGTGCCGAAGCCCTTTGCCGACTCCACTCCGGACGGCCTAATATCTCGTAGGATTTATATTTTTTATTATTTAAATTCTTAATATATAGTAATGTGAAAACCTTAATATCTATACTAGTGGGAAACCCGCGCGTTGCTGTGGGGCGATAATGAGACCATATACATATTTTTTTTGCTCAAATCAACGCATTATAAAAAAATGTGATTGACAACTCTGCTTCCTTGATGTGGAGATAAACAGTAGAGCTGGCAAGATGGACGAGTCGATTGATCATCAATGAACCCCTATACGTATTTCTTTGATATGGAGATAAATGGTAGAGGTGACAAAGATTGGCGGGACAATTGAGTATCAACCAAACCCATCATCCATATCAACCAACACACTAAACCCATCATCCAGATAAATGGTAGAGGTGACAAAGATAGAAACTTGGCACACCTTGCTTTGGTAACACCAAATTCGTTTGTTAACAATTACTTCAGGAATCTTGTTCAAAGGAGAGGCCTTCTTCAGTAAGATCAGTATTTAATGGTGGCTCAACTGATAGCATGGTGAGTACGACAACAATCTTAGAAGATTTGCATCCGATCTCACTGCAGCTGCCATGGTTAAAATGGGAGAAATTGAGCCCCTTACTGGTGCTAATGGAGTCATAAAAACTACCTGCAATGCTGCCACTTAAAAAAAACAAAATTTTATGCTTCTCCACACATTAATTGTATTGTAACCATGTTAAATTCTTGGATCGCCAATTTCATAAGTTGTAATATGATCTTTCCATAATTGCTATAACCTCCTTAATCTTTCTATTTTTAAAATGATTTGGTTTAACAATATAGTTTATGGTGTTGTTTAACATATTAATAGTTAGATATTTTTAAAATATTATAAATGGTTAAAAAGTGTTTAACATATTAATAGTTAAATATTTTTAAAATATTAATAGTTAAATATTTTTAAAATATTATAATAGTTAAATCATTTTACCTAATAGAATTAGAAGATAATTAAAATAGATAACCCATCTTATTTTTGAGTTAGGTGTAAGGTAAATTACGATTTTGGCCCCTGTGTTATATCATTTTTACTATTTTAGCCTAAAAAAGAATTTTTTAACATTTGAGCCCTCAACGTCTTTTTTTCTAACCCTTTTGTCCCCTAACACCAACCCCATCCATTAAATGTTAGGGGCCAAAAGGGTTAGGAAAAAAACGTTAGGGGCCAAAAGGGTTAGAAAAAAAGGCGTTGGGGTATTACATGTTAAAAAAATTGGGCTAAAAGGGTAAAAGTGATATAACCACAGGGCCAAAATCGTAATTTACTCTAGTTTTAATAATAAGCCAAAAAATGGTTATACCTCGCTTCACAAGAGCCGCTTTATCAAGCAAATTAACCAACTTAACTACTTGCGTAAGAGTTCTAAATCTCTTTCCATCATCACCAAAAACAAGACCAAATCCTACATGACTTGTTTTAGGGTATTAATTCAAGAAAGATGCAGTCTAAGAACAACAAATAAAGCATACCATTTATAATTTTTCAAATGACAATGTTGAACCATGAACTACTGATGTATATAACATCCTAAGCAAAGTTTAGATAATAGTGAACATAGATAGAAATGATAAATAGCAAATAAAGCCTACCAATTATAATTTTTCAAATGACAATGTTGAACCATGAACTACTGATGTATATAACATCCTAAGCAAAGTTTAGATAATAGTGAACATAGATAGAAATGATAAATGATAAAAAAATGGCGCCTAATCTGTAACAAATAATAAGAATTAAATACTAACTTATAAATATCTCTGCTTCTTAGCATTCATTTTCCTCGAGTAAAAAGCTTCACAAGCATATTATCAATATACAAGTAACCAGAAGCATTCAAATTTGTGCAGATCTTTCAATTGATTCCTTCTAAAAGTAAGGCCACAAAATGAATTTACTGCATACATACACATGAATTTACAGTAAGATAATAATGGGGAACCACTATGATTTGGAGGCAAGAATTATAAACGTTTTGCAGCCACTACCACAAATATAGGAAAGGTAACGAAATCTTTCATTTACCATCTTAAAATGATGATAATTTATAGATATCCGTTTTGCGAGCATGATCTTAAGTGCCGTCTTCTAGAGCTAACTCTAGATCAAGAAGCATCCTTTTTTTTAAAGTAAACTTTTATAAACAACACCACCCCAACACAGAGCAGCAACAAAACACAACAGCAGCACATGCCTTTAAAACATTTGAAAAGAGCACCAGTTAGCCCAAGACAATTCTCTATTTTTAGATCTACTCCTATACCAAAAATAACCAAGCACCATAACATCTTGAAAGATTTTTCCAATATCGACGCTAATGCCAGAAAACCTGATGTCGTTCCTCCTTTTCCATAAGATCCAGTAGCCGACCGTAATAATACCATGCAGGATATCTTCCTCGTGCTTCTTCAAACCTGCGTACTTGTAAATTTCCAGCAAGTCTTTAACCGAAAAAGCGTAGATGGGACTTATCTTGCACCAGAGACTGACCCGATTCCACAACACAGCAGCCGCTTAACAGCTACATAAGCATGGGCGGTTCTTAGTAGGGGTGTGGCAGGGCCACGACCCGGGCAAGTTTTTCGGCAGTAGTGCTAATTTTCCGCATTTCGATCGAAATTTTTTATATATACTATGTTTGGCCCGGGCTTGCCCGGGCTTTTTTTAGTGCCCGTGTCTTTCGGCCCTGGCACATTCAACGGGCAAGATCCGCCACTGTACATAAGAGATGATCAGTTGTTTCAGGTCCGTCTTCGCATAAAACACACATCTTCTCCGTTGTAGCAGTTTCGTTTTAAAAGTGCGTCAACTGTCGGGATCCTCCCCATCTCAGGACACCACACCAATATATTGCATTTCTTTGGCACCCATTTCGACCACTTGAGAACAAAGTTGTTACTGCAATCTCTATCACTTCTCAAGAACCTTTTGACCGCTCCAACTGAAAAATCTCTATCTTTTCCGCCAATCCAGACCCATTGATCTTTATCACCATAGAGGTTTATAGAATCCAGCTTTTCAATACAACTATCCCACTCAAATAATGAAGAAAGATGATGAAATAGAAGCAGGCCAACCTGCGTGAACTGTTGAGATCTATGCCATCAAGAGTCAGATTTGCCTCACCCCCCTTTTGAGATGCTGCTGCATTCTGAATATCAACACAATGAACGATGATGATATAATTAACGGTACATAACTAACTTTACCAAATACATGGAAAATAGCTAAACTAACATACATTATTCATGTAATGGGGCAAAATGAAAAATACAACAGCTCAATGCGGGCGTAAACAATGGGTGAAACCGGGTCATCCAAGCTAGTTTAAAGCGGCTACAACTGGGTTAACACCATCAACAACCATAGTTATTCGCTACTATCATTGCCGACACCACCCATGAGTCCAGTTTGGAAATTTATACTTTTTTTAAACGGCCTAGTTTGACCCTCCCATTTGTGAGGACATCAAAAGTGAAAAGATAGCCATAAACTTACATGATCACTTCTGAAGAAGACTAATGAGGTTTCTGCTAAAATAAACCACCTTTTCTTCCAAGATGTCCACCCAATCCCTGCATTAATGGTTGGTTTGAGACATAAGAAACAAAGCATGTAAAATGAAAATTTATAAAAATGTAGTAAAATAAACATATAACAGACTTAAGACACAGTAAATTGAAAAATTATTAACCAAAGAATACACCTTTTGATGACAAAAATAAGTGACCACTCTTATAAACCTGCAAACCATATAGAAAGACAACTGAGATTTCAATGATTTAACAACCTACAAGTAAATCTTGGAAGTGGTTATGTAAACAGAATAAACCATAAAACATTTCATTTATTTATTTTATTTTGTGGATTGTATGGATACCTAAAAGTAACATATTGTACTAATTAATACCATCTTTAACATTTTAAAACTTAAAAACCAGTAGCTTGTCATAGCCAGGCCGGTTTAACTTGTGGTAGGTCTGGCAAAATTAACCCATTAATCTCATTTTGGGTCCTAATGGGTCATAATAACAACTTCCTGGGCTGTTTTGGGTTTAGTGTTTAATTTTGATGGGTCAAAATGGGTTAAAATCAAATGATGAAAAGGCAAGAACGGGTCAGTGCGGGTCAAGAGTAAAAAATAAACGGGTGAAACTGGGTTGAAGGAGAAATTGAACGGGTCCTTGAATTGCATCTGAAGAGTGAAGACTGAAATCATCTCTGTTCTCGATTGTATCTAAAATTATGGAAATCGCATCTGAAATCGCATCTAAACACTTTACCTATGTCTCTGAAATCATCCCAGCCATAATCTTCTTCTACATCGATCTCCTCTCTAACCCTAGAGGTAAACTTTTTGGTCTAATTTCTTCAAGCTTTACATCGATCTCATTTAAAAAATGTGCTCTACTTTTTTCCTCAATTTGTTGGTATAATCTCTAAAAATATGCTCTATTTTTTTCTTCGGAAAACCCTTGTGCACCAACTGTTTTGTTGAATTGCCTAAATGAAAACGAAAGTGTTTTTTTAATCAATTTTCGTCAAATGTTCTCTAGTTTGTCTTTAAGTTTGTTGGTAAATTCGATTTGAAGTATTTTGAGTAGATAAAAGTTTAAAAGGTCATAAACTTCATGATGTTTAAATGATTAAATTACTACACAGTACAGCCCTATGAATAATGTTGCAACCTTATTCATATTGACTTGCTTTTTGTTCATCTTAAACCCAATCAAAACTGTTAAAAAAGCTTAAATGAGGAATTGAAAATGAGTATTTTTTAAAATGTTTTCGACCCCCGTCGGAAATCTCAAGCTTCGCCACTGGTTACCACTTATAGTTACCAACTCTCAGTTGATTATGATTTTTTCACATTAATTTTAACCATTATATTAGTGTGATCAAAGAATCAGATTGCTTCCTACAGTTTAAAATATATAGTTAACCGCTTCAAGAAGAGTGGAATTTGAACGAGATACAGGAGGCAGAGCATGTGTTGAACTAAAGTAACTCGGAAGGCGATTAAAAATCCAAGTGAAAACGAAGTTGAACTAAAGTAACTATGAGGCTTTGGCACTCTATGATGCTGCGATTTCCATTGATCCCGAGAAGGCATCATACAGAAGCAACAAAAGTGCGGTGTTAACCAGTTTGGGGAGGCTTTTAGAAGCGTTAACCGGGGTGGGTCGAGGAGTTGAGTTTGATGGTCTAGTTACAAAAGACATTAAGCAAATACCATTGAGAACCCCGTTTGAAGATTAAAAGACATGAAGCAATTCGTTCTTTTTTTTATCAATTATTCTCCAACCGATTGTTCTTCTGCGATCGTTCTTTTCGACATCCACAGATTTGATTTTGATATATTACGGAATAGAATTCATAAATTTTGGATGAAAGCTAAATGTTGATGTTTGAATATTGGTTGGATTGAGTGGGTGACGGGAAACATGAAGATAAAAACAGCTAATGCACTTTTTTGACCCGAACCCGTCCCGACCCGAACCCATTCTCAACCCGAACAACCCGGATCCGTTTTAACCCGACAAAATTGCCCCTTGATGTACAATCTCTTTAAAAAAAACTTTTTTTTAACTAACCTGACCCGATCCGACCTGAAACCCGTTCTGACCCGAACCCGTTCCGACCCGAACCCGTTTTGACCCGAACCAAAACAACCCTTTTTTTTAATTGACCCGTTTTGACCCGAACCCGTTTTGACCCGAACCCATTTTGACCCGAACCCGTTTTGACCCATGACCCGACCCGACCCAACCCGACCCGTTTGCCAGGTCTAACTTGTGGCCCCTGCCCCAAGGTACACAAAATCTTAAAAAAGTACCTTGTTGCCATTATGAGAATGTGGTGGCGTAGAAAAAGGTGGCATGCCATCACCACCACCGTCTCCCTAAAAAAACAAATAAAGATGCAATTAGAGAGAGAGAGTTCTGGCTACCGATACGAAAAGGAGAGCGAGCGGCTTTGGCTTGAGAGGATGCACGCGCCGCCGCGCTACGGAGGGATGATGACCGGAAAATTGATCAGACGGCAGCCGCTGTAGTCGCCATTGTGTGTGTGGTGTACGTTTTTTTGATCCGGTTGCTATCAAGGGTTTTGAGTTTTGGGGCTAGATGGTTCAACTGCCTGAGGAGTTAGACCGTGGGGCTTGGGTTGGGCTTGGGTTGGGGCATTAGTTGACACGTGGATCTTGAATATTACAAACCCAAAGCCAAGTTTTGAAGGGGTATGGTGGGGCTTGGGTTGGGCGTGGCTGGGCTGGCGTGGGCTAGTTTGGTTTGGCCATTCACAGCCCGCCAAGTCAGCTTGCTAGACCCGCCCCACGCCCGGCTTGAAACCCAAGCCCCAAGGGCCACGCCCCAACCCAAGCCCACCCGGGATGGTGGCTTGGGCGTTTTCCCCCAACCCACGCCCAAACCCCCCGCCCCATACCCCATAGTCTTAATTGTGGGTTATTCCATGGATGAAATCCCTAAAACACCCTTAAGGTGTCTTAAAATTTTGGAAAAGGTGCAAGTTTAGCCCCTTTAAAATGGCTTCTCTCTATTGTACATAATGCTTCAAAATTTATACGCGAAATAAAATTACAATCTTGAACATCTGAAATGCTTTATATAGTATTATAGATAGATTATAGATTACAGATAGATATAGATATAGATTATAGATAACAAAAATAATCAACAATCGGGTAAAACTCTAAAATCTCTATATCATGCACCGCACAATACCCCTTTCAGTTCTTCCACCAATCGTCACAACAGATTAACTTCATTTCCATTTTAAAACTACAAAAGCTTCTTGTTGAATAAACCAACTGCAACCCACTTAAACAATTGCTTCTTTCTTCAACAATATGAATCACTTGTTCATTTCAGAATGATTCAGCCGTGAATCCTTTCAAATTTCTACGAATACAGCAGTTATCTTAGATTCGATACTTTTTCATTAAACCTATATCTAAGTAACAACACTCAATCTTCGACTTTTCTTATCACAAAAACAGCTTTCAACTCAGATTTGTATTTCTTTTACTTCGATAGAGTATCAACAGTCCGATATCATCAAAACTTCAACCAACAAACACTTATTTAATCTGAAAATCTCAAACAACACACTGAAACCATTGAATTAGTCTGAAAACCACCAATGACATGTTGAAGAATAATTCAAATAACCCGGATTCTATGGTTGCACGTGTTTTGAAGATTTCAATAAGGTCGTTGGCCAAAGTTGTTGGTTTTAGTCCGAGTCTATAGGATTAACCGAATACGCTGGTTATCCTTTGGTTATTTAAAGTGTGGCAGTCTTTACTTTTTCTTTATGTACTCTCAAGTTATTCAAAGCAATAAAGTAATCTGTGTCGACTAACATTGAGTGTTCATCTGTACTTTTTGAAAGTTTGAGTGTGTGTGATTTGATTGCTCATACCAACACGTGGTATCAGAGCAAGGGTTTGAGATCAGATCTAGATGGCAGAATCAATGCAATCAAGCAGTTCATCTTTCATGCCAATCCCTATGTTTAAAGGGGAAGGGTATGAGCACTGGAGTGTGAGAATGAAAACTATCCTTCGATCTAGAGATCTGTGGGATATGGTAAATCAGGGAATGTCTGATCATGGTGATGACATTGAAGCCCAAAGAAAAGAATAGAAGACAGATGCACAAGCGATGGCTGTTATACAACAAGGTGTTCATGACACCTTGTTCTCAAGAATAGCATCAGCAGAGACATCCCAAGAAGCATGGGATACACTGCGCATGGAGTTCCAAGGTGATTCTCAGGTCAGTCTATAAAGCTGCAGGGATTGAGGCGTGAGTTTGAAAACTTGGTTATGAAGGAAGGAGAAGTGGTTGGTGACTACTTCTCACGTGTGATGGCGATTGTGAGTCAGCAAAGAGCCTTTGGTGAAGAGATCCCAGATCAAAAGGTTGTTGAGAAGATCCTGAGAAGTTTCACAGCAAAATTCGATTATGTTGTGCCATCAATTGAAGTGGCATATGATCTCACTAGCTTGTCTCCAGTAAAGCTAATGGGATCATTACAGTCTCAGGAAGAGAGGTTAAATAGCATATCTGGTGAGTTGAAGATAGGAGACAAAGAGAAATCTGGTAAGCAGGCTCTGCAAGTGTATCAACCAAACAGGAGACTTACATATGACCAAGGTAGCAGAGGCCGTGGTCGTGGCACTTCCAGAGGTCGTGGAACGGGTCGTTCAAATGAAGATAGAGGCAGAGGGCCACAATGCTACCAGTGCAATCGTTTTGGTCATCTTAAACGTGACTACTGGTTTAATGAGGAAAGCCATGCTAAAGTGGCTGCAAATCCAGAAGAAGAAGAGGAGAATCATGAAGAGGTTTCGTACTTATTTATGGCATTAACCACATGTGATTCTGATAATCCAAGTCTTTGGTTCATTGACTCTGGATGCTCAAATCACATGACAAGTGTTAAAGGTAGTTTTGTAAAACTTGATGGTTCATTCAAACTAGCGGTGAAACTTGGTGACAAGAAGACTCTCTTAGTTGAAATAAAAAGAACTATCAAAATCAAGATGAACAATGGTACATTTAAATATTTGGATGATGTTTATTATGCACCTAATCTTGAATACAACTTAATGAGTGTTAGCCAGTTGATCAGGAAGGGGTATGCATTAATCTTTGATGATGATGCATGCTCTATAATACACAAAGAAACACAATCTAAACTTATGAAAGTTCAGTTGGCTGCAAATAACATGTTTCCCCTTGATGCTTCAAAAGTCAAGGCAAGTGGGTCCTCACATGAACATGAAGCAACCAGACTGTGGCACTGCAGATTTGGGCACCTTCATTCACAAGCCTTACAGCAACTCTATAACAAGAAGATGGTTCAAGGATTGCCTCGGATGAAGGAGATTGGTCAGTGTGAAGGATGTGCATCAGGGAAACTTCACAAACTTCCATTTCACTCAAGTACAAGAAGGGCAACGCAAGTTCTTGAAGTTATTCACACAGATGTGTGTGGTCCTATGCCTGTCAAAAGCCTTGGCGGTAGTAGGTACTTTCTTTTATTCATTGATGACTTTTCAAGAATGACTTGGGTATACTTTATTGAAAAGAAATCTGAAGTTTTCTCAAAGTTTAAAGTGTTCAAGGCTTTGGTTGAAAAACAAAGTGAAAAATTTATTAAGGTGCTAAGAAGTGATAGGGGTGGGGAATATTGTTCTAATGAGTTCAACTCCTTTGTGAGTTGCATGGTATTAAGAGACAACTGACTGCTCCTCACACTCCTTAACAAAATGGAGTGTGTGAAAGAAAGAATAGAACAGTTCTAGAGATGGCTCAATGTATGCTTCAGTCTAAAGACATGCCTAGTTATTTTTGGGCCGAAGCAATCTCTACAGCTGTTCACATTCTAAACATGTCTCCTACAAAGGCAGTAGATGCAAGAACTCCTATACAAGTGTGGTCCGGTGAAAAACCTGATGTTGAAGACCTTTGAGTGTTTGGAAGTATAACCTATGGTCTGACACCAGCTCAACTAAAGCACAAGTTTGAGCCAACCTTAGCAAAGTGTATTTTGATTGGTTACTCTACACCAACCAAAGGTTATAGGTTGTACAATCCTGTAACCAAACAGATCTTTACCAGAAGGGATATAAAGTGTTTTGAAGACAAAGCGTGGGACTGGTCACGTGTGAAAACTCCTAAAAATAGTCATTTGTGGGATTTAAGTACTCTTGATATGTTACTAGGTCTCACAAATGACCCTTCTACCCCTAGTGATTCACAAAACCAGTAACCTACTATTCCTAATGTGACTGCTGGTCAGAACAGTCATGATACAAGCAACCAGGATGTGATAAGTCAACATCATAGTACAACAGGGTTACAAAGTCAAACCGTTGGTGATGCTGCAGAAGGTATAGTTGACTCTAATTCTCCTTCTTTAAGAACCAGAAGTCTGAATGATGTCTATGAGGCTACCTCGCCTATGGAAAATTATTTGGTGTGTGAATTTGCTCTCTCCATAAGTGATCCCATGATGTATGAAGAAGCAATTTGAAGAAAGAATGGCAGGTTGCAATGACTGAAGAAATTAAGGCAATTGAGAAAAATGAAACATGGATGCTAGTTGATCCACCATCCAACAGAAACATTGCAGGTCTGAAATGGCTCTATAAAACAAAGCTTGGTCCATATGGCAAAGTGTTGAAGTATAAGGCTCGTCTAGTGGCAAAGGGGTACTTTCAAAGGAAAGGTGTGGATTTTCAAGACACATTTGCTCCTGTGGCCAGGTTTGAAACCATTAGAACTGTTCTTGCAGCTGCTGCTCATCAAGGTAGGATGATCTTCCAGCTTGATGTTAAATCAGCTTTTCTGAACGGAAGACTTGAGGAAGAGATCTATGTTGAGCAGCCAAAAGGTTTTGAAGTGAAAGGTCAAGAGAACAAAGTCTACAGACTGCATAAAGCACTGTATGGTCTCAAACAGGCTCCAGAGCTTGGTACTCTCGGATAGATACTTATTTCACAGGTCATGGATTTGCTAGAAGCTACAATGAGCCAACCTTGTATGTGAAGACGGTTAAAGAAGTGGGGAATCATCTATGTCTGTCTATACGTAGATGATATAATATATGCAAGTTCAAGTGCATTGTTGCTTCAGGAATTTAAGGAAGGTATGATGCAAGAGTTTGAGATGACTGAGATGGGTCATCTTAAATTCTTCCTTGGTCTTGAAGTCATACAAATGAAGACAGGTGTGTTCGTAAATCAGGCCAAGTATGCTGAATATTTGCTGAGGAAGTTTGAAATGGTTGGTTGCAAGATTGAAGACACTCCTATGAATGCTAATGAGAAGCTGCATGTTGATGAGTCTGTTCCTGCTGATGCAGTTCTTTACAGAAGTTTAATAGGTGGTTTAATGTATTTGCAGCATACTAGACCAGACATAAGTTTCACTGTGAATGTTCTGTCTAGGTTCATGCAAAGGCCTAGTAAACTGCATTTTGGAGCTGCTAGAAGAGTACTTCGTTATGTTGCAGGTACAATGTGATTTGGTTTGTGGTATGACAAGAACAGAGAAGTGAATCTGTACGGGTACAGTGACAGTGACTGGGCAGGAATCTTAGATGACAGGAAAAGTATCTCTGCTAATGTGTTTACGCTTGGTAGTGGTGTTGTATCATGGAGCTCCAAGAAACAACACTCAATTGCTCTATCTAGCACAGAGGCAGAATATATATCAGCTACCAGTGCCACCTGTCAAGCCATATGGCTTAGAAGAATTCTTGATGATTTGGGTTTGAAGCAAGAAAGGGCTACAGTGATATGGTGTGATAGTAGGTCAGCTATTCACTTGTCCAGAAATCCAGTTATGAATGGGAGGTCAAAGCATATTGAACTAAAGCACCATTTTATTAGAGATATGGTAGCTCAGAGACAAGTATCGCTTGAGTTTTGTGGAACTGATGAACAGACTGCAGATGTCCTAACTAAAGCTCTTTGTCGAGAGAAGTTTCTGCTGTTCAGGAGGATGTTGGGAGTCCGGAATTTGAATTAAGGGAGGGTGTTGAAGAATAATTCAAATAGTCTGGATTCTATGGTTGCACGTGTTTTGAAGATTTCAATACGGCCGTTGGCCAAAGTTGTTGGTTTTAGTCCGATTCTATAGGATTAACCGAATATGCTGGTTATCCTTTGGTTATTTAAAGTGTGGGAGTCTTTACTTTTTCTTTATGTACTCTCAAGTTATTCAAAGCAATAAAGTAATCTGTGTCGACTAACATTGAGTGTTCATCTGTATTTTTTGAAAGTTTGAGTGTGTGTGATTTGATTGCTCATACCAACATGACATGCCGAAACTGATCAGAAATCAACCGAAAAGATCTGTAACTCAATAGAATTGTTCGAAACCCTGTATCAGTCTGAATCAATCATTCAATTTTTTTTTAAGATAAGTCAATATCATTCCACACGAAAAAGGGCAATTACAAAGCAATGGCAGGCAGTCGGGCAACAAGTTGCGCCGTCAATATCATTCAAATAAGAACAATCAAAATTCACATCTAGTTCATCAATTCTGATGAACAAACAGCAAAGACACAACTCAGATTCAGATCTGCACTTGAAGTAATATTCGAGTAATATCATCCACAACACAAGACTCGTCGATATTCTTTCTCAGATTCGAAACAATAACAGTCCTACAACTTCAGATTCACATCAAACTTTTCAGATCTAAACTTGAATCAAATTTTTGATGCGTATGAACAAAAATGTAATTTTTCATCATATGTTCATTTGTTATTATTTTCTGAATCGATTTGATGTGTATTACAAACTTCTTGTGATGTATGGTTAACTTTTGAAGAACATTATCAAGTTTCAGCCTTTCTTACGTATTCAAATTTTAGGCTCGGTTTTAACGAGATGTTTTTTGAACAATATACTGAGTTTTGATCAAGTTTCAGCAATTTGAACAAACTGAAATCAATGAAACAACGACTGAAATGATCAAAACTTCAACAGAAACTCATCCAAACAAAACCAAAAACAACCAAAACAGTCCGATATCTTCACCGAAATGAATCGAAACTCGTCCGATTCAACACACGATTACACGCAGAGCATCCGTAGCTCTGATACCACTTGTGAGTGTTGGGTTAATCGGTTCTTTACGGTTCATGGGTCAACATGTTAGCGGGTTTGCATGTGAATGGTTCACGGTTTCTAAACCAAGTTTATCGGGTACAAGAAGTTGAACCAAAGTTAATACGGGTTTCGGGTCGTGGAGCTGAATTTGGCTGTGGTAAATGGAGCTTCGTAGACTTGAACAGATCAACAAGTGGTTTAACATGCCACGTTTTTATTTATTTTGTTTTACTAGGTCTAGTGGGTTAAAAGTCATGGGTATATTTTTCCTAGCTTTTAGGTAATTTACGTTGCAGTAAGTTAGTTCCTTTTCTTTAGGATGAAGTTGTTTGTTTTCTATTTAATGTAAACTTTACAATCAATGGAATTGTAGTTCAACCAGAAAACCCTTCATTCGTAAACATTCTTTCTCAAACTTCATATTCACATATACATAATATAATTCTACGTGAGTTTTAGTGTGTGTGAAGTGGGACCTGAACCAACATTTGGTATCAGAGCCTAGGGCTCGTAGAAAGCGGGTTTGAAGATCGGAGGAAGCCTCCGCCGCCGGCGGGTGTGTCGGTCGGTGGAGGGCAGGCGTGAAAAAGGTCTATCCCGTCGCTGCGGGACAAACGCAGCAGGAAAATGAGTTGTTCGGGACTGTGTTGCAGCGTTAAACGGAAGCGTTAAGGTGTTTCGGTAGGCCGTTGTTGTGGTAGACGTACCGGTTAAGACGACGTGGGTGACCGGTGATAAACACTTGTTTTCCGGGGCTGTTAGTAGTGATCAAAAGAAGGTTCAAGGCTGTTCGGATGTTAGTTGCGGGTTTGCGCAACTGTTATACAACGGTGACAACAGCAGAATGTTTTGCAGAAGCCTTGATCGGATTGTTCGTGATAAGAGGAGACCGACGTAGTGCGTGAAAAGCGGGCAGAAGGGATCCGTCAAAGCAGGTGGCTTTGGATTCGTCTCGTTTGGCAAGGTGAGAAAACGGAAGAAGCGGGTAGCTTGTTTTCTTTGTCGGTGGAGAGCCTCTTGAACAAGGGTGATCGGAAAAAGGTGGTTGAAAAAAAAAGGAAGAACACGGTGGTAACATTATGGCGTTGGAGTTCAAATCGGGTGGCTTTGGATTTGGCCGGGGAAGAGGTCGTCAATCCGTGAAAAATCGTGATGTTAGTGAGCGTTTCCAACGTGATGCCATGTGACATGTTACAAGTGTGGTGATTTGTTTCGGGTTGAACCGAGAAGGCTTTGGACGTGACCGAGGTGAAGGTCGGGTGTCCGGTAGAAGTCGGGATGGTTCGAGAAGAATTGGTGATTCGGGCGTCGTAAACGAGTGGCGTAAAAAAAAACCGATTAAGGGGGTGATTGTTGGGTTAATCGGTTCTTTACGGTTCATGGGTCAACATGTTAGCGGGTTTGCATGTGAATGGTTCACGGTTTCTAAACCAAGTTTATCGGGTACAAGAAGTTGAACCAAAGTTAATACGGGTTTCGGGTCGTGGAGCTGAATTTGGCTGTGGTAAATGGAGCTTCGTAGACTTGAACAGATCAACAAGTGGTTTAACATGCCACGTTTTTATTTATTTTGTTTTACTAGGTCTAGTGGGTTAAAAGTCATGGGTATATTTTTCCTAGCTTTTAGGTAATTTACGTTGCAGTAAGTTAGTTCCTTTTCTTTAGGATGAAGTTGTTTGTTTTCTATTTAATGTAAACTTTACAATCAATGGAATTGTAGTTCAACCAGAAAACCCTTCATTCGTAAACATTCTTTCTCAAACTTCATATTCACATATACATAATATAATTCTACGTGAGTTTTAGTGTGTGTGAAGTGGGACCTGAACCAACAGTGAGTTCAGGATCGGATCGATATGATCACAAGCTCTGCGGTGAATTCGGTTTAACGTGCGAAATCCGTTAAACCGAACCGTAATCGTGCGCGAAGTCGTAAATAATATCGTTTTGTTATCAAACAAACGACAACCGGACAAAGTTTCGACGCCTACGATACAAAAACAACTCGATCTAGATGAATGTAGAAATTGATGATCTTGTGCGAAGTTGTTCTTGTCTGATATGTGTGTTCTACTTGTACGAAGGGACAAGTTGAACTATTTATAGATGGTGTGGCATCGTACCAATCACATACACGACTTTGTACGAACTCATGCAATCCACAGGTTCGAACGAATTCCCATGCAAGTCCCCTGGGTTCGTAATTTGGCATGCAAACTTCATATTTGTAGTTTTGTTATCTCATGGATGTGATGTTGATATGATGTCATCATTTAGTCATGATGGCATCATGTCTGGTCATATCTGATCTCGCATCGTGCCGTACCGTATCGTATCCCAACCTGACATTACCTAACGACACCTAGTGAAACCTCTGTCCAGTATGATAGAGACTCAAGACTTTAAACGTTAAAAATATAAACAGATTTCTAACTATGGACATACAAAATGCATTCACAGGTTTACGATTGTCTTTATTAAACACATTCATAGTTATTGGACTTAGTTTTCTAGTGGGCTTGGGTTAGGACATGTGAGCCGAGTTTTATATGGACCCTATATAATGTCTTGTTTAGTTCATTATTAGGGTTAACCGGTTATGCATTTGGTTAGACTTTAGAATACGAATTAGAGAAGTTGTTGATTGTTCTTGTGTTTCCTGCAAATTGTACCAGACAAGTCATAGAACTTGTGTGCAGTCTATATTAATAATAATCGACTTTCTTCATCTTGTTTCTACACTTTCTTAGTTTTCCGCACTTTGATTGTGTTTGTGATATCCGATTGATAAGATTTCTGGACTTACATCATTCATATTCAAATCCGCCTTAGTTTCATCTGATTTCTGTTTTACCACATATTTCTTTTGACCCTCAACTGGTCGTTTCATGATTTGTCTTGGAACAAATTTTAATTTCATTTCTTTGATCACATCTGAAGGTTTTGTCTGAACATGTTTTTGAAATTTGTTCAGACACCGATACGAAATATGTCCAATCTTATGACAAGTATAACACTTTCGTGTATATGTATAAGATTGCTCAAAACCTTCTGATGTGTGCCTGCCCATGTTTCATGCATTCCTGATGCGTACCCACTCAATTCCATGCAATTTATTAGTTTATTTACTTTAGTTTATATGTTTTATTTCTACTTATTTTAAATAGTCATGTGGTCAAATAAAGGAAGTGGTGGAGGATGCTCCATAATTTCCATGTCTCGTATTTTTAGGTTAGTGGGTTAGTAGTTAGTTATTGTTTTTGTTTTATAAGTATCATTGTTGAGTTATTGAAGATCATGAATGAAAAATTATGAATTGAGTCTGAATTCTCTCTAAAGTTCTTTCTGGCTTCCGTCTATTTTCTTAGGACCATTTGATATACGATTCGGTTCGTAACAATTGGTATCAGAGCGGTCTTGATCCCCATCAATGGACGCTCTTGAAGTGAAGGCTACATTTAATCGGATTGAGTCGACTCTTTTAGAGATGATCAATCTTCTAAAAATGGAGTCCCAAAGATGGGCAACCTACAGCCACACCGCTTCCGCCGCGACACCACCACTTGCCTCACTACCACCGAAACAAGCTTCCGCCACTGCACCACTTATCCTGTCACCCGTTTCTGCCGCAACACCACCAGCCGTGTCACCCGTTCCCACCACACCACCACAAACCGCTACCCAACCGCAACCAACAGTCCCTACACCAACACCAAGACAAGCTCCTGTTGTACCGGCACTAGCTGTGAAACAGGCATCATCACCCACACCGTCTGCAGCGAAAGCAACCCCAAACCTTGACTGGCGCCCACCGTGGGGCTTCACTAAAACTGCTCCGAATGCTGCTAGGAGAACCGAGTGGCGGCCACCGTGGTGCACCGCTAATGATCCGTGGTGAATTGACCATTACGAGGGAATGAAAAAGGGTGTTTGGTTAGTCAATGGAATGGAATCACCCATGACATAATTCCATTCCCTCAAAATCGATCCACCCCCCATGTTTTTTTTCATTCCATCCCTTTTGTACCCTTCATAAACAACACTACAATGGCCACCACCCACCACCTCTTAACACCGACGCCCATCGTCGCCACCGTTCACCGCCACCCACAACCCTCCACCGGCGCCACTCGCCACCCACCCGTCACCGCCACCACTCGTCGTCGCCGCCGTTTATCACCACCCACAATCACCGCCACTGACTACCACCACTCACCACCGATTTTATTCTTTCGTCTTTCTTGCCTACAAAACAATACACTATAAGATGACGCACATACCTTCTTTAACGAAAGGTTTCGAGAAAACAAACAGTATTTAGATCCAAAGGTCTGCGCATGGTACAGGCGACACAGACATAAAAGGCTAAAAAACTCTTTTTGAAAAAAACAAACAGCACCCTCAAGTAAAATTAAAAGTTAAAAGAATGAGTAAACTGCCATTTTGGTCCCTGTGGTTTGGCCAGTTTTGCCACTTTAGTCCAAATCTCAAACTTATTACATCCAGGGCCCTATGGTTTGGTTTTTGTTGCCACTTTGGTCCAAATTTCAAATTTGACTAGAATTCCCAATTTCAACCCCCTGTTTTGTCCTTATATCCAGGGGTATTTTTGTCATTTTGGTTTTATTGTAAATGATTATTAATCCAAACACCCCCTAAACTGATTATAAATCCCAAACACCCCCTAAACTCTGATTATAAATCCCAAACACCCATTTCTCTGCACTCTCTCTCTCTCTCTCTCTCTCTCTCTCTCTCTGTGAACTACCACCACCACAACCACCACCCCCACCACCGTATCATCACCACCACCAACCCTGCTCTCTCTACTTCACTCATTCAAGAACCCTAGCCAATATCATCAGCCGCTACCTTTCCCTATTCCCCTCATCTCTTGTCTGCAACACCCCCCATGAATTCCCGACGACGACAGGGACGTAGACCAGAAGAGAGAGAGGACGTAGACCCCCATCACCACCTGCTACCTCTGTGAGAACCACCGCCACCACAAACCCACCACCACCGAATTAACACCCAATCAGACACATCCATCACCCATTAACACCCTAATCAGACACATACACATACACACACCAACAACAATAATGCCACTGCAGAACAACAACAACAAGCACCACCACCTCCACCACACCTCCGCCACACCTCAGCCACCAATAAGGCAGAGATTAAGGTGAGGTCGGTTGCCTTAAACCCACATCAAAATCATCAAATCGGTGAATGTATGAACATCAAAATCATCAAATCGGTTGCCTTAAACCCACATCAAAATCACCACCACCACCATCGCTCTGCCGCCACAAGCACCACCTCATCCCCCTTCTCACCACCGCCACCACCATCAACCCCCAATTTAGGGTTTGTTCCACTTTCTCTCTCTAGAATTTCACAACAAACTTTTCGTTACCTTCAACACTGACAGAGAGAGAGTGATCGGAAGAGAACACCACCGTCGGAGTTGGGAGAGAGAGAGAGAGAGAGGAGCAGAGCTATGTGTTGAGAGAAAGAGAGAGAGATGTCGGAGATGTGAAATTAGGGTTAGATCTTTGTGTTTCGATCCCTAATCAGTAATCTGGATGTTGGCGGCGATTGGGTTACGATGGTGTTGGCGGCGACAGTGGCGATGGTGGTGGCGGGGATGATGTGGGGGTGGTGGTGGTAGTTCTGAAAGAGAGAGAGTGTGAGAAAGATGAGAGAGAGAGAGAGATGTTGTCTGTGTAGGTATATATATTATATATATAATTGTTGTAGGTATTTGATATACATAATTGAGTTATAAAACCAAAATGACAAAAATACCCCTGGATATAAGGACAAAACAGGGGGTTGAATTTGGGAATTCTGGTCAAATTTGAGATTTGGACCAAAATGGCAATAAAAACCAAACCACAGGGCCCTGGATGTAATAAGTTTGAGATTTGGACTAAAGTGGCAAAACTGGCCAAACCACAGGGACCAAAATGGCAGTTTACTCTAAAAGAATCATAAAAGCACAACCCAAACTTGTTTCTTTTCCATCATCATTTTCCACTTAACCCCCTCCAAACTTCACCATCGCCATAGAAGCAACGTGAAATCAATGGAGGAAGAGAAAGCGGCGGCATACTACGACGAGCTCACTCGCAAAGGCGGTGGCGCCGCCCGCTTCAAACAAGGCCTCGGTTTCTCATCTTCTTCTTCCGACCATAACGACGTCGTACCGGCCAGAGGCTCCGCTCTTCCGTCTTCTTCGTTCCTCAGCAGCTTTGTTAGAGCTTCGAAAGCATCCGATGTTGAGAAAGAATCACATATTGAATCTGTTAAAGACAAGCTCAAGAAGAAACATGATTCATCGTTGCCTAGGGTTTCAGATGATCGATCTCGAGGTAGATAAAGTGTTAACCTAACTTATCGTGTATTTTATTAATATGTTAAGGGTTATGTATTAGCGAAGACTTTTATGAACTTTTGGCAATTTTTGTTTCAGTAAACAGGTTCCTAAATACGTGATGTTTATCGTGTCCCTAAAAAGGTTTGTAACAGGTTGTTTCGTGTTGACCTGTTTCTAAATAGGTCGTGTTCGTGTCTAGCATCACAGGTCATCGTGTCGTGTCTATCATGTTATGCCCGCCCTAATCTCATGTGCGGTACCTTAAACGAGCCAAAGCTCGGCTGGATATTAATTAATACATCGAAGTCTAAAAAGAGTTAAGTTCAACTTAAATTTACACATTAAGGCTCGACGAGCCTAGACGATCTTCTTCTTCAAGGGGATAGCTAACTAAACTAGCTTTATTTGAGGCTCAGGCTCGACTTGTTTCGAGCTTTTTATCGATTCGATCTCGAGCAGCTCGGCTCGTTTGCACCTCTGCTATTTTATCTCTGATTTGAATGTTAGGTTAGTTATTGATGTTTTATCATTAGGTATTCCATTAGTTTGTTAGTTTTATAAGTATCCTTTTCGTTGTAATCCGTTTTTTGGCATTATATTATTCATTGATCATTAGTATTATCCTTAGGTTGTTAGTTTTATTATGATCCTTTTCGTTGTAATATCTGTATATAAACGACATATGGATGTTGCTATTTAATACACAGAAATATAATTCTTTAACAAAAATATTGATTTATCATTATCGTTTTCATTGTAAGCTCTCTGTATAGAGAGATTTGGTTTTCAGTAATGTTATTCATCAATAATATTTTGTTCTTGTTTTGAATTCTTTCAGAAAGTGATAGACATTCTTCGAGGCGTAGGAGGAGTAGAAGCAGAAGCAGAGATGACAATGAGCGTTCGAGGAATCGGCACAGGCACAGATCGAGTAGTAGAGATAGAGATAGGTATGGAGAAAGGGATAGGGATCGTTATAGGGACAGGGATAGAGAGAGAGATAGAGGAAGACGGAGGAGTAGGTCTAGGAGTAGAAGCGTGTCTCCCAGGCGTCGGAGATCGGAGAAGAGCAGGGATGTCGATGATGATTGGAAAAGTAGAAAGGAGAAAACTGGTGGAGTTGATTATGCGAAATCGATCGACGGCTATGATAAGATGGTATTCTTCTTAAACCCTTTTTGTTAACTACCTAGGAAGTTAACATATGTTATGCTTTGTGTTGTGTGCAGTCACCAGCTGAAAGGGTCAAAGCAAAGATGAAACTTCAACTTTCTTCAACTTGTACGTTAATGTTATATGTTAACTATTACTATACTTAAACATGCTAAATGCTATCAACAATACGAAGACTTGATCCGCTTTTGGTGTATACTGTATGTATATGATTTCTTTTCATAATTTTATATATGCATTTTGAATTTCAGCTAAACAGGATGAAGCAAACGGCATGGGGTCAGGATGGGAGAGATTTAACTTTGACAAAGACGCTCCACTTGATGATGAAGAGATCGAAGGTTAGTTTATGTTCAAATGGGCCGGGCTGGGTTGGGCCAGCCCACAAATCCATATTGGATTCATAGACTCATACTATTACTATGCATATTTCAGCTGCGGAAGATGATGGAGCGTTAGTGAAGCATATTGGCCAAACTTTCCGCTTTTCTGCTGTAGAGGTATTTTCCAATCTAAATTTTAAACACTTTTTTATTTAACTTTGGATGTTGAAGGGTATTTTGGACATTTTGAAGGCAAAACGGGAGGAGAAGATTAAGGCGACTCATGATGAGGCTATTTTTGGAACATCATTACTTGCACCACCTGTGGATACAGACAGTGAAGGAGACGGAAACAATTGTACAAGAGAAAGTCCTGAAACTGCCCTTGTTGCAAGTCTCATAAGCGATCAGGTCTGTGATTCTCCGCACATTATCGTAGGTGTCAATTTCGATAAATTAACTTATGAATAAGTCGATTCGGGTTGTATTATATCTCAAACGGGTCAAACAGGTTGACATAGTCTACGCATACTTCCCAGACCAGTTTATTCAAATATATAATATTATTGTGATAAGTTACTTTTTGTTATTTCAAAATTTTAAAAACGGACAAAAGTATTGATTATAGCATTTGTCATACTGATCGGTTTCAACCCGTTACCCCACCCGTTTATTTGGCACCTACTACATTGTCATATTGTAGATATGTAATTTGTAACCATTGATCATAAAGTTCTCGTGTGATCATTTTTTTGACGATGATGAGGATTTTGTTGCTACAGGTTCGTACATTGCAACAAGGCTCGTGGCGAGATCGTATACAAAAAGCTTGATTGAGGATTAGTTGGTTTTTCCAATCATGTGACTCCTTTTATCATGTGACCTTTGTCTATTTTTTTTTTTTTTAAATATATTTGAACTATGTTTTATACATAACATGTCAAGTTAGTAAATAAATAGTTAAAATAAACTAATTCAAATTTATAATTTTTTAAAATAATATTATTTTAAAACATTGTTTGTTCCCTACAATAAAACCAAACCAAAGCATGAGAATAAGAGAGTGGTGACAAGGTCTATGTTGTACTTTCTTGTAACTAGAAGCTGACACTTACCAAAGACATTGTCAAGCTATCCATAACGCGTAATCAACTCACTAACTCTCTTCTATATATATACACACACACAAATCAAATTTATTTTAAATAGAAAACACACACTTCACAAGCGATTTAAGAAAGCAAGCAATGGACTACACCAAAGGAGGCTGTGGGAAGGCCAAAGGGCATTCTTTTGATAACCTTCCGGTGAACCGATGGCAGATTAAGAAAAGAATTATCAAAGACCTGTTATTTAGAAACGGGAAACAAGCAACGGGAGGTGGTGGAGGCAACGAGCATCCGCTGAATAGGTGGCAGGTTAAGAAGCGACTACTTAAACAACTGTTTTCCAGCACCACGAGTGTTTAGTATATGGCTGTGGGTCTAAATCTTGTTTAGGTGTGTTACAGAGGTTTTGAACCTTGATAAAATAGGATGGTTTAGAAGTCGATATTTCACACGAAAGTGCTTAAATGTTCAAGTATGTTGTGTATGTTTCGCAAATTTGTGATGAATTAACGAATGTAGCAAAAAAAATATATATATATCACTGTGTGAGTGTACAAAACTCTAAACTCTAATGCATTAGATGACAAGTTGATCCATGTGCTTGATAACATTAGAATATGAGACTTTGAATATTATCAAGTGATGTTTGTTGTAAACATCCATTACCAATTTGGTATGCGTAATACTCCTGTCCATTTTACCCTTACCCGGTTAACTTGTCTGGCCTGATTTCACTCGGCCAAAACAACCCGTTACCCTAAAACTGATTGTTATTTGGGTCGGATATTCGTTAGACCTTTCAACATGAAAAACCCGAATAACCGAAACCGATTAATCGAAAACCCGAATACCAAATCCCATCACTAATACCCGGGTTGACTTACCATCCTGCATTCACCCATATAAAATATTAAATCATTCATTTCAAGCCAATTTTTAAATTTAAATTAAAATTTATTATTATAGTACGGTTCGACAAGGGTGTTCATTTTTTTGTTCTAAAAACACAATTTCAATTAACTAGTTAAATTTTCGCCCGCGCGTTGCGGCGGGGACCCAATGACTGCAAAACGCGTGTCAGTAACGGCAAGCAGATACCGAATATCAAAACATAAATAAAAATGTCGTGAAAAGGATAGTCAATCCGTCCTAAAAAAGCAATTTTAAATAACCTAATATATAATAATAGGACCCACATGTCCTACACGTTGGAAATTCGGTTGTTTTCAGTTCAGATATTACGGTGCTAACACGTTAAAATATGGATGAGCTCGGTACCTGTAACGGCACCGAAAGTGCCGATCCGGAAAATCATCGAAATTAGGTACCGGCACCGAAAATGCTCGGTACAATACGGTATGGTATTTGAAGGTAAAAATCAATAAATATAGGTATGGTGCTAGACTGGTGTCGAACCGAAAGTAACGATTCTGAAAACGCCAAAAGGTGGGTATCAAATTGGTATCGAAAATGATTTGGTATAGTAAATTTGGTACCGATACGATACCGGTTTGATTACAGGATTTGATACGATTTGCTCATCAATAATCTAAATATCCAAGTTAATTTTACATGCTACAATTCATTCATTACGTAAAAAGACAAAAAATAAAGCAAAATAAGTTGTTGTGTATATAAAACCTCATTCAAACCAAATACAGTTTACTTACTCTGTGTATGAAAAGTAATCTAAAATGTGCAATTACTTGCATTGGTACGTTGCTACAGGATTTGATGAGCTCGGTACCAACCAGTACCGAAAATACCGTTACCGAAATCCCCAAAAATGGGTATCGGTACCGAATATATCTGGTACAGTACGGTTTGATACGGACGGTACTGGTACGACACCTGTATTTGAGGGTAAAACCCGATGAATACCGGTGCCGAACGGATACCGAAAATACACTCTGTTTGGTAAATTTGATACCGGTACCCAATACTATTCATTCATTTATTTTTCTATTAGTTTTCATTGAACACTCTTTTGAATATTTAAATTTATTATTACTGTTCAATTCGTTTTCTTTTTAATATATAAGTCAATACGATAGAAACATCATCGAGCTTCACCCATAACTTTTTTTTGAACGGCAAGAAACGACGTGTCAATCACCGTGACACCGGACGCTGTGGCCAATGTCGACTACTCGACCGCCGCCAGCCCCTTGGCTCTCCCCAGATGCGCGGAAACCCGACCTCCACCCTCCCGAATGTGGAATAATCGGTAAAACCTCGCCTCCCATCCAAGTCGAACCGGCGCCACCCGTATTCGCTCTTCACCAGGATGCCGCAGAAAATAATGAGGAGAGTGAGAATCAAACCTGAGTCACAAGTAACATAATTCTTTCCCCAAACACTCCACCACTACCTCATTGCTCACCCATAACTAATTATACAAAGTCAACCTCCTTTGCTTTTTTTTATTTTTATTTTTTTTAACATTCACAATTTTTTTCCCATGTTTGTCCTCAACCAGACTTCCCTACAAAGTTTTTTGTTGAGGGTCAAAACTTTTAGAATCTTTATGACTAATGAGTTTCTTTTTGTTGTGTTATGTACCCGATTAACCCGCTGGAGCCGATTTCACGCGACCCAAACACCCCGATAACTGACAAACCAATTGTTATTAGGGTCGGGTATCGATTAGACCTCTAAACATCAAAAACCCAAATATATATCAACCGGAAGAAATAGTCAATAATATATATATATATATATATATATATATATATATATATATATATATATATATATATATATATATATATATATAATAAAAGTGTGGGGTCGCTTGACCTCAGACCATATAAGGTGGGGTGGGTCCGTACATGGATGGTAATTATGATGTGTAACTATACAAACAAATAATAATAATAAATAATACGCACCATGACTTTAACATTCCGTACTATTAAAATCGTTTTGTACAGAAACCGATATACATATTACACACATACGCGTTTGTAATTCTAGATGTCTAGGGAGCAAATATTTTTTTTAAACAAATCAAAATCAAAGAAAAATGCATCATATTGTTACATCCATCCATCCTTCCAAACAATTCTATTCAAACTTTTTAGAACTTATTATTATAATAAAATAAAATTGAACAGGTTAATGATATAGGTTGAGATAGTTGAACTAGGTGTTTAAATATTGTTTGTTACCTGACTTCCCTCCAATAAAACCAAACCATAAAGTTAATGAAGTGATGCACAAGTCTTTCTAGTCCTTTCATGCAACTAGAAGATGACTTATCAAAGAATTATCAAGTTATCTATTTTTGACGCTTAATTAAAAAAAAACACACACAAACTCACTTATAACCTCATTTTGTATGACTATATACGATTCTCTCTCTCTCTCTCTCTCTCTATATATATATATATATATATATATATAATATACACACACAAATCACATTCATCTCAAACCAAAAACACACATTGTACAAGAAATTAGTTAACCGATGAACGTAAGAAGGCAACCAATGGACACAGAAGAACGTTTTGGGGCACCACATGATTAGTATATGGGGTCTAAATCCATGTTACATTCGGGTTGATCAACATTTGTACCTTGTTTTGACTAATGATTATGTTCAACTTTTAACGTAATAAGAAAAAAGATTATGGTTTGCATTCTAAAAAGTCGAAATGTTTGTTGACTTGGACAAAGTCAGGGAAAACCTCTAAATTCTTTTCGATATTGAATCGTTGACATATGATAGTTCCAAATCGAATCTATGCAGAAAGAATATCTTTTGTCTCATAGTAGCCTGCGCTAGTCTCATTACTAAAATTCAGCTATTGGGTTAGCTATGCACTTCACATGTTTTCTAGCAGAGTGTAAAACTTTTTGTATTTTTGGCAAGAATTATGCGTTATTGTAACAAAGGCCAAATAGGACTTAACTCGTTTTATAAGAACCCAAATAGAAACCATCAAGAAAACGAAATTAAGGAGTTTCCAGACAGCTTTGACGGTCCAAGTAGGACTTAACTCGTTTTATTCGATCATTCTTCCTTTTGTGTGTATCACTTGAAACGGACTCACTCATATATTGGGGAAAGAATGTCGACGTCAAGCAGCATATATTGGGGAAAGAATGTCGACGTCAAGCAGTTTGATGACTTCCTTCTTCATGAAATCCTTCATATACGGATTCAACCTCACATGTTTGTTTGTGACCAGAACGGTGATGTTTTTAATCGATACACTTCACGTTGTGTATCATATGGTGTTAGATTTTACAACTGAGTCATCATAGTCTAGTCAAGATTGTCGGGAAATCAACCCAAAAAGCTAAGTTGTTGCAAAATATGTTGTGATTGTTCAACCCAAAAGGCTTAGTGGATACTACATATTATAAAGACTATAGGAAGCAGAAGCTAAATGACTGATTCGAGTTCGGTTTCAATTTCCAAACCTTGAAACATCTCAAACCAGCTAATTTGCTTCAATTTGAATGGTTTGATAGGTATCAGGGGCGGACCTAGAGTGATAGAAGGGGTAACCTCCGTTGCCCCTTGACGCTCCGATGGTAGTGTAAATTTTGAAAAAATTTGACGTTTTTTCGATTTCGTTACCCCTTTTTATTGAAACGTTACCCCTATGAGGGTTTTCTAGATCCGCCACTGACAGATATCAACACCTCTATTGTCCACCATCAGTGACTAGCGCGAGTTGAGTAAAAACTAAACCTAGTCAGAAAATATCAATATAAAAACAGTACTACAAGAAGTTATAATGTGGATTAAATCTATCAACTAGATGACTGAATTACTTAAACAAATGACTAAACTACATACCTCACAATAATCCTACAAGAACATTTGTTGAATATTATGAAGAGAACTGTTCAACATCCATTTAAAGAAAACCAGATTGTGCAAGTTTAATATCTTGAAGAAGACTTTTTGCTGTTTCCTTCTCCTGCAATCACAATTAAAATGCAAAAAATAAGTTCATAAAGCTTTCAACCTTTTCAGATTTTTACGTTTCCAAAAGAAAATTTAAAACAAGATCCGGGTCGTGTAGGTTGGTTAACCGGTTGAAATGGTTGAGGCCGGATTGGGTTGACCTGCGATCACACTTTTTGAATCAAAGAATTTAAGAGGTTATATGTACTAGGCTCCATACAACTTTCAAACCTGTTTTGACCTGTTTTCAGGTAAAAAAATATTTGGCTCTTTGACCCGTTTGAGATCAAACATAGGGCTGTATACAACTTCCAAATATTGATAACATAAAAAAAATCATAAAAACTATTTTTATTTTTCTAATATTTTAAAGACCGAAAGGCATATTAAAAGTATTATACATATAATTTTTGTCTATTTTCCCATATTTCTATATGTTATTGATTAATTAATTAAACTTAAAAAGTTAACACTTCAACCCCCTCCCACATATTTTTTATTTTGATACATTTAAAATTAAAATTAATTAAACTGTATAAAATAAAATAATTCGAGCTGGCTCGCGAGCTCACGAGCCGAGCCAGGCCTAGCTCGAGCTCGGCTCGTTTACAGCCGAACATTTTTCGAGCTTTTTACGAGCGAGCCGTGAGCTGCGAGCTTTTTGAACACCCCTAATCAAACACAACCCAAATTAACATATGCACCACTATATATATCGAAAATGATTAAAAATCAAACAGAAAGAATTTGCAGCTTACAGGGCCATTATAATCAAGAAGACGCGTGCAATACACTTCCGCTTCTTCATATCTCTTCTGAACTTTACAATAATTCGCAAGAAAGAATAACGCTTCCACCATATTCGGCCCTTCTCGTTCTTCCTCTTCCATTCTTTCCAAATCTTTCTTATAATAAAAAGCCGCCTGTTCCGATTGACCCAATTCATTATACAGTTCCGCCAACTTATGAAGCGCAATAGCTTCTCTATCGTTACAATTCGCCGCACGTTTATAACACTTAATCGCCTCCTCAAGCATATGAAGCTGGTCCGTTTCGTAACAATGCGCCATCGCGATCCACAACCGTGAATCACCGGGCTGCAAAAACACCGATTTTTTAAAATAATGAAGCGCGTAATGCGGCATTCCCATCATTTCGTAAGCTTGCCCGAGCCCGTACCAAGCTCGATAGTCGCACGGGTTTATATCGACGGCCCGTCTGTACGCATCGACAGCCGCCGGTGTGTTTTTCATCTCGACGTACTCGTGCCCCATCAACGTCCACGCGGATAGGTATTTTTTGTCTAGTTTTAACGCGCGTCGAAAGTACATAACCGACTTCTCGTGAAGACCTTTCAAACTATAGTAGTTACCGATAATGCAACACGATTCGGGTCGGTACTTATCGGTCATGAAAACTTGATGCGCAAGGTAACTTAGGCCCGAAAAGCATTCTTTCGCGTACAACACATTGGAATACATGTCCATGTCATCAATACGGTATGGGTCGATCCGAAGAAGCTCTTCGAAAATGGCCTCGACTAGTTCGAACTCGCGTAGGCTGTATTGGGCTTTGGCGATTTGCGCTTTGATGTAGTTGCTACAACTGAATGTTGCTTGCAAGTAGTCGTATTTAGCTAACGATTCGTTATGCATACGTAGTTCGTGATAAGTGGTGGCGAGAAAGAAGTCTTTCATCCAATGGTTATTGAGTTTGAGGCTGTTTAACGTGTCGGTTGTCGTGCATAAGGATTGTAGCTCTAGCCATGCACTCCAGTTCCAAGGGTACGCGTTAACGGACTCGACAAGTACAGTTCGGGCTAGATTTTCGTTGCCTTTTGCTTTGAGAACAAGACCGTATAAGTAAAGACAAAACGGGTCGATTGAACCGTTTTTACGAACTGCGGCTAGGTCTCGTTCTATGGACACAAGTTCGCTATTTACGGCATCGCTTTTACCCAAAGGTCCCTCGAGTTCGATTATTTCTTCTTCTTTTCGCTTTTCGCCAGCCTGGAATAACCAAGTGAGAGTTTTTCTATATACAAATAAAAAGAGTATTCTTATATATACAATCCGGTAAAAGATCTTATGTTGAATTCACAGCAAAGAAGAAAAGGAAAAGAAATTAAACTACATCTTCTAAATCCCAACAAAAACTACATCTTCTAATGCTCCTAATAACAAATAACTGATTTTAACCAAAATCATATCAAATTATCCCATAGGCATTTAATCGAACACCTGGTATGCACAAAAAAACATCATCATCAAACACTTAAAAAAAACAATCAATCACCACCCAGATAACAACTTGCACACATCAAACCAAACCGACACCAATAATAACTATTTTTAACCAAATTCATATCAAATTATCTCATAGGCATTTAATCGAACACCTGATGTGCATGAAAAACATCAGCATTCAACAACTCAGATGACAATTTAAAAATACACTCAATAACAACTGTATATTTGAAATCAAACCAACACGATATCTGGCCAGAAAACTCACCAAATAAAGCGCATAACACCTCAAAAACAAAGCTTTCTTCCCAGTCTGATCACCCAAAACATGAGCAGCCCTCCTATACTCTCTACAACTAAAATACGTCTTTGCAAGAATATAAAAATCATTCCCCACATCTTCATTCTCATCCTCCAACACCACTGGACTCGACACATACGATGTCCCAGCAACAGGGGTGGATGTAACCTCTTCATTTGATCGAAACCTGCGGCGAATACTGGAGCAATCGCGCTGTAATCTTGTGTGTGAAGGAGGGTACTTTGCGGGATCTTGTTCGATGCCCACCAGTTGTTCTGCAGCCCTGTTGTTGTTTAGAGTTGAAGTTAGAGAAGTTTTTGAAGTGAAATAAGAAAAGGGGTTTGCTCACCATTTGGATGCAGAGTGTAGGCAGCGATCGGTGAGGTGGTGGATGGCGGATCGGAGCTCGTTCCGGCAGGTTTCCTTTGTGATGCCCATTGGAACAATGTGAATGCTTTGGGTGAAAGTGTTTTTGAATTCAGTGCTCGCCGAGTTTGGGGTTTGAATTAGAGTAAATTACAAGTTTTGTCTTTATGAATGTCCCAAATTGCAGGCGCTGTCCTTTGTCTTTAAAATTGACGAGTTTTGTCCTTAATTTTGCAAATCTTGCACGTTATGTCCTTTAGGCCAAACCCAGTTAATTTTTTTTTTGTTAAATCTGATCATGTGTAAGGCACATGAGGACATTTTTGACATTTCACCTTTAAAGGGACTAATGTGTAAATAATTAATATTCAATGACTATTTTATAAAAAAAATACAAACAACTGAAATCACTCCCTCTCTTCTCTCTCTTCTCTCTCTCTTCTCTCTCTCTAAACTCACTCTCACCTCTTTTTCCCTGCAACCACAATACACAACACCTAATTATCACTCCATTGGCTACAAACCATCGCCTCCACCCTGCACCGCCTACAGACACCACCTACAACCACCGCCTCCACCCTTCGACGCCTAGGACTACCGCCTCCACCCTCCACCACTTCCACCCTTCATCGCCTACAACTATCGCCTCTTCATCACCGGACACAAGATGGTAAGCCAAACAATTGATTCCCAAAAACACCCAAAAAGGTATACTAATCATAAAGATCAACAACTTACAAACACACATACACATACACAGACCCTAAAACAACAAAACATATACATATGATATATATATATACTTTAGAGAAAGAGTTGGTATCAACAAATACGAATGAATTGTTCTGAGCAGCTACAGACGGCGTGGAGGAAGATGGGACCGGCCACATGTGCCACCGGTGGTACCACAACTCACCTTCCCACCGCCCATACATAACAATAATCGTCCATCATCACTCTTATTAATCAAATCTCGTTGTTCTCCGTACCGTGCGACTTCAACCATCAGCCACTTTTCCGATCCCCTTTTTTTTATCTATCTAACCAAACCCTAGCTCCTTCAATTAACCGATCACGAACCTCCGTAACCGCCTCAACTGTTCCAGATCGAGATTCAAACAGCCAGAAGTTCAATTAATCGATCGATAACCGAACGGATGTTTGGAATTTGGGGGAATTAGGGTTTTTTTGATCTGTGAGAACTAGAAGAGAGAGAGAGAGAGAAGAACGGGAGAGAGGAGAGAGAAGAACGGGAGAGAGGAGAGAGAACCGTTGGAAGAGAGAGGGGAGAGAGAGGATTCTAAATATTTGTTTTGTTTTTTCACAGTCCCTAGATATTAAATATTTTGCACAATAGTCCCTATAATGGTGAAAAGACAAATGTACCCTCACATGCCTTGCACATGACCAGTTTTAACAAAAAAAAATTAACTGAGTTTGGCCTAAAGGACATAACGTGCAAGATTTGCAAACATTAAGGACAAAACTCATCAATTTTAAAGACAAAGGACAGCGCCTGCAATTTGGGACATACATAAAAGACAAAACTTGTAATTTACTCTTTGAATTATATTTTTGTTTTTCAAACAAACATTACGTGAGGGTGTTTATTGGTTCGGTTCAATTTATGGTTTATTCGGTTTTCAAAATTTTATATCCTAGGTCAAAAACCAAACTAAACCAAATTAGGAATATGTAAACCGAACCAAATCAAACCAAACCAAATTCAATCCGGTTTGGTTTCGATTAATAAACCAAATTTAGAGTGAATTGCAAGTTTTGTCCTTTATCTTTAGGCCATTTTGCAAGTTTTGTCCTTTATGTTTAAATTTGACGGGTTTTGTCCTTTATGTTTGAAAATCAAGCACGTTTTACCCTTTGGGCCTTAAAAATCAAGCACGTTTTGTCCTTTATGTTTAAAAATCAAGCACGTTTTGTCCTTTATGTTTAAAAAATCAAGCACGTTTTGTCCTTAAAAATCAAGCACGTTTTGCCCCAAAGGGTAAAACGTGCTTGATTTTCAAACATAAAGGACAAAACTCGTCAAATTTAAACATAAAGGACAAAACTTGCAAAATGGCCTAAAGATAAAGGACAAAACTTGCAATTCACTCACCAAATTTAATTAAATTGTACCTAAGTATTTTTTTCCTAATTTATATTTATGTTTGTGTTCTAAGTTCCGAACATCAAATCAACAACGAATTTAAACCAAACAATATATAAATAAAGACATAGCAAAATAAAACAACCATATCCATAAATTAGTCGTACACACAACCACAACCACAAAGTTAAAACTTCAAAACATAAATCATAGAAACTATAAATAGTCAACAAGTCTAATGGCACAAAATATAAATAATCTTCAACCCATTGGGATACATATACTTAGATATTAGACTTAGTATTTTGGGCTAATAAATTGTATATAGTTTATTAATCTGTTTTAGATTTTTTTTTTTTTGGAATTGCGACTTTCATTAAAAACACTAGCAAGGCGTTAGGCAAAACAAAAACAACCAAAACAAATTACAACGGACATTTATCCCACTCCTTCTAATCGAAATCCTTAAAACGAGATCTATTAAAAATCCACACAAAGGTTGTTGCTTTTATATCTTCTAACGGCAGCCTCACGCTCTTCTTTTTGCTCGAAAACATACACTCATTCCTCATTTTCCATACGTTCCACAAGTTGACAGGATGATCCAATGTAGAACTTCTGCTTTACGCCGATCCAAGTTGTACACCTTGTCGATCTCAAGCAAATCTTTCACATAAAAGGCGTATATTTGATTCAATCTACACCAATTTGAGATGAGGTGCCAGACTTGAGCCGAATAAACACAAGAAGTCATGAGTTGATCGCATGTCTCGTTCGCTTCCTCACATAACTTGCAAACCACCGAGTCTAAGTTAATGTTTCTTTTTTAAAGCTCCACCAACGAAGCGAGCCTATCTAAACCCATTCTCTAAACAAAGACATTAACCTTTTTGGGAATTCGTTTGTTCTAGCGATGTGCCGTATCAGCCACGCCGTGACCCGCATTAAACAAAACAGTCTTCATAGAGGAAACAAAAACGGACTTCGAAGAATCCTCCAACCCAATCCATTTATCTAGCTGAGATTTAGACACTAAACGTGTGATTGTTTTAGATTTAGACACCAAAACGTGTATTTTGGAGAGGTATGAGATTGGAAAAAATATATTTCAGTGGTATATTGGAAACCTATACCCCGTTTACCTTAATCATATACACGTAACTTATGCTCATAGTTTTTATTTTTTATTTGTTTTTTCCTTAATCAGTTTTTAGTACTGTTTTGGCCCCCTAATTATGCCTTTTTAGGTTTTAGCAAACAAATGGGGTGAGTTTAGGGTAACATTGTTAAGATATCGTCGAGAACGTTGATTAAAGATGTTCCTCTTAGAAGGTTCTTCAAAGGAAAGATTGGATGTGCCGATGTGGTAATTACATTTCTTTATGGAGGGATTCTTGGGTCTCAAACATCCTGCTAAAAGATATTTTCCTAGCTTTGTTCCAGTTAGAAACTGTAAAAAGATGCATAATCAGAGAGAGATTTTATGTTTTGGTGGTCAAAGGATGAATCATGGCTGTGGAAGAAAGAGTCGGCTGTAACATTCCCAAAATTTTTATTTATAAAATTTAAAATAAAGTATATATAAACTTATGTTATTAAACGGATAGATTATGGGTAAGTTGACCTATAGAAATATGAGGTATTTTGGCAAACGTAGGAACCGTTTAATAATTATAATAATAAACATACGTTATAATTAACCTTACTCCGTTTTTAATGAAACTTGGTTCAAAATGTAGATAAAAATATTCTCGTTGTAATGGCATATTCAACATTTTATAAAACGTCATATTTTAGAAGTTATAAGCGCCAAATGAGTGAAGCAGTTAAATTAATTATAATATATATATTAAATAAAATAATAAAATAATATTAAAAAGCAGTTAAATTAATTATAATATATATTAAATAAATTTTTATATTAAAATTTAAAGTAAGGAAATAAACGAAATAAGCCAACTAGGAATAAATAACCTAGTTAGTTACAAGTCTAGTGGTAACAAAGAAATTTGGCTAAAACATCTAAAATAAAAACTTGAGAATAGTAAAGGGGCCAAAAGTGAAAAGATGGAAAATGGTTTTATTAAATAAAATTTAATAACCAAAAACACACACTTGGTGTGTGTCTGGTCGAAGAAAAACACAGGGGGGGGGGGACCAAGCTCCTTCATTGAACCCTAGTTCTTGAATTTCCATCAAATTGATAGGGCAAATCAGCTCCAAATCGAAATCCAAACTCAGAATAGTGATCACCTTCGTGAAAGGATCATAAGGTACGCCTAATTTTGCAATTTAGTTTCACCTTGAGTTCTAGGTGAAAACATGAAATCAAAATTTAAGCTTGCATGATCAAAGTTTGAACGGAATTAGGAATGAATTTATGTCTAGGAGTAAACCCTGGTCATTAGTTTGTTGAATTGATGCTTATAATTGTGAAATTCATGGTCACCCATCTAAGTGTAAAATGGGTTTTGTGGAATGATAAAGAACACTAAGAATTTGATTTTTAAACGAGTGTTGTTGATTTACATGAAGTGAATCTAGATGTTATAATGCATACTAGATATAATGAACTTGCAAAAATTGTTTAATTTTGGGCTAAATAGTTAGTCATGAACTTGATAATGGACTATATAAAACGATGCCCATAAGGTGTTTGTTAAAACGCCTAAGAGAAAACTAAATGTTGAAATTCGGAACAAAACGCATATTTGAACGATGTTGTGAATTATGTGTTATATGACATGAATAGAGTTCTAAACGAATTGTTAATTGAACTATATAGGCAAAGGAATGAGTCTTCAAGCGGACAAGTCGGAGCGGACACACGCTTGAAGGGAACGCTCTAAAGGTACGCGACTTGTCGTCTCTTTACATTTATACAGACAAGCCTAGTCGTAGATATGTTTAATGTTGTTATAGCGAAAATGGTTGCATTTGGTAAGTCTAAGAAGTGATGGAATTCACTCGACAAACCAAACGGGTCAAAATAAATAGTTGGAATATGTATGATGTTGAAATAGTGAAATTGTAATCGTTTGGTAAGTCTAAGAAGTGATGGAATTCGCTCGACAAACCAAACGGGTCAAAATAAATAGTTGGTTAGATATGATTATTGATAATATTGTTTAATTAGTCATGTTTGGAATGTATATAAAGTGATGTAACACACTAGATAAAGAACGGGTTAAAATAATGGTCGAAATGGTAGTGTTCGAAGTGACTTGAACGTCACTCGTTAAATTTGAGTTATAAAATCATAAACCATGGAATGGAATTGATACGCTAAGATGGACAAGCCCGGGAATGGGTAATTATGGTTAGAAATCAATGACGATGAATTATGCAAGTACGTATCTTTGGTTCCGTTACATTATGATTGGATATTGAATGTAGTTAGTTAATCTAAATTAATGTAACATTTGATTTTGGTATTTTGTCGAAATGACGAAGTTCATTAGACGTAGAAATGGGCTAAATATTTGTTGAAATAAGCTTAGTATGTTGATTAAAACGGGGGTTTCCGTTAGATGACCAAACAGGTCAAAACAAGGTTAAATTTGTAATATTAAAGTGACGTGAATGTCACTCTATGATTTGGGAATTTTGAAAGTGTACAAAAAACATGGAATGGTAAAGATACGCGGAAGTTCACAAGCCCTGGAAATGGGTACGAATACTTAGAAATAATATTGAATGATTAAGATGTATAATAAAGTGTGAAACAAACGGGTCAAATAAATGAAACAGGAATTTATGAACTATTCGTTTATAATTCAAGTTTCAATGCGGGAAAATAGGGTGAATTGATGCGTATTTTTATTATGAACGCGTAGGAAAAAGAATCACCTAAAACGGACTTGTAGATAAAAAGTTATGGTCATTTGAAGTTGTTATTTTTGTAAAAATTGGAGCTGGGCAGATATGCAGGTCCAGAAAGTGAATCTGCTGGAAAAGCGTCTCCCAGCGGCACGCGACGGGGAGTCTTCACTCTGACGCAACACGCGGGGCCGCTCGCGGCATGCGAAAAACTTAAAGGGATCTCTCGCGTGGCGCGAGAGATCAAAATTATAAATTTAATTTTGTTTTCGTTTGTTTGATATTGGAACTTGGTTATACTTATTTATATGTTGTCAAAACTAACTTTTAAGTTGGTTTTGATGTTAGGTGAAGTAGGAGATATTCCGGATGGCGATCAAGCAAGATGTCAAGAACCGAACACAATACTTTTGAAGTTTCCGCGTTAATATATTTTGTTTTAACTGAATATGAATATGTAACTCTTGATGCCTCATTTTGAATGTTTTAAACTTGTTGGGATGTTAATCATGTATGAACACTCAACTTAACAAAGCTTTTGTAAATCCGTATTGTTTTTCTTAAGTTAAAGGTGTATTTAGTAGTAAATCCATGATAAATTGAGACGGGTGTTACAAGTTGGTTATCAGAGCCGAAGGTTGTTGACAAAGTGTGTTCGGTTCAAAGCTTGATCAAACATCCGGTAAGAATTATTTATATGAGTAGATTGTAACGAACATTAGGAAAAGAATATGAATTTAAGTGCACAGGAAGAGTGTGTTGATCAAACATGAATGGTTTAAACAAGTTACAAACTTGGCTAAATCAAAATGAAAGATGCAAATGATAATGAAACGAAATGTTTGACAATTGATATAAACATTTCAGATTCGAGATGTCTAGTGTTGGTAAAAGATGATTAGGTAGTATGAATACTAATCATAGATTGATTATAAAATAAGTACTTGTGAAATAAGTATATTTGAATGTCTCGTAAAACAATACGGGCAACATTGAATAGTAAAATTAATAATAAATTGGAAATGTTCAAATGATATGATGACCGTGTCTTAAGATGACGGGAGTTAAATAATTTAAATGACGGAAGGTTCGGAAGCATGACAAAGAACATGCTAGCAAAGAACCTAAATTAAGTGATGACTTGAGACAACATAGTATCAATCAGGCACACGTTCTAAATTACAATAAGACAAGTGGAATGCAACAATTTACATAATGAATGATAGTTACATATGATGAGTGAATTATATAAAAGATATATATATATATATATATATATATATATAAATGGTGAGCATGTGAAACCGAGGTAAAAGTAATCTCGATAAATATTGCAATGGGAAGGAGTGCGCGTACACTCGAACCCGGGAAACTTAATAAAGTAAATAAATGATGTATTGGGAAGGAGTGTAATTACACCCGAACCCGGAAATTTGCAATAGTAATAGATGATAAGGACAAGGTTATAGACTTAGCCAAACCAAATAAAACATGTAGAAATATCATTTATATCAATAAACGATGTGGATAAATTCCATACAACGATATGGAATAATAAAATGAAATGAATTGATTTTGTTATTGTTACAATGAGATTAAAGTCAAAAATGAGAAATTAAGACTCGGATAGAAAATATCATCGAGAAAGAAGCTAAATGGATGATACGTATTATTCGCTACTGTGAATAATGAAATGTCAATAAATATGGATTTAGAAACTTGGGTATGGGTAACTATCCGAGTAACATGTTATTAATAAAATCCTTATGAGGAAGAACGATGATCACATTGATGGGTGTGATTGAAAAAAAAAATTAATTAAAAGTTTGTAAAATAAACGCATTAAAAAGCGTTGGAACGAAAACGGGTAAACCCCAAAAGCCGTATAACAATAGTAGTGGTTTTACCAAATAAGTTAAGAAATGGACTTTCAGAATATTAATAAAAGAGACAGACTTAAGGGTCGCTAACAAAAGAAAGATGTGTGTGATTTCAGATATATGTGTAAACCAAGATACGGGAACGCATATTAAAAGTCCAAAGACTCGGATTAAGAGTTATGACTAAAAGACGATAAAATTTCGCAAAACAAAAACTTTGATAGTTATGTTCAACTATTTCAAAGTTGAACGGGCTGAATAAAGTATAATGCTCGATAGTGCAAATAAGCGCATACCATTAATTGAAGCGCAAAATATTAACAAACTCATTTAATGGGTCATGAGAGAATATAAATGAGAAAACACGAACCAGACAACGGGAGCATTAAAACATTAAGATAAAAAAAACCCGAGTAACGGGTTGTTAATAAATAATGTGTGAGCCGGATAACGGTGAGTGGAAAACAAACTGGCGCGTAAATGACGTAGGAAGTCATAAAGTCGGAAGATTAGTCCAAAAAGAAAACGAATGTAGCCTTAGACTACGGTCAAATCTATAGAATTCGAAAGAGAAAATGAAAAATGAATTAATGTTAGGTTTGAAAGGGGCGCCCTGACACCAAAAATGTATTTTTAAGAATATGAAATGACATAAGCAAAAAATGATCCCCGGGATCATCATAACCTTTGAAATTATAAACAATGTAAAGGTTTAGAGGACTAAATGACCCTCACGTCACCAATAGAAAGGAATAAACTATATGGGGCATCACCAAAAAGGGTAAAAGCCTATATATGTATATATAGCTTACGAGGCTAAGCAAAAGAACCTACGGGTCACTTGGGCAAAGCGTGGGATGATTCCCCGTATAGAGCAATAACGGAAAAGAATAATTCTTGTTGTCAAATTCTTGATATGATTAATTGACATGTATTAAAAAGAAAAACATTAAACTAAAATTTAGTTTTAGTAAGAAAAAACGTTTAACAAACCCGAGATTTATCGGGCTGTTTAAAATCATTGAACAAGTTGGTAAAGTAGCATACCGGCTTGAACTACCGGAGGAACTCAGCGGGATACATAGTACGTTCCATGTATCGCATCTCCGAAAATGTCTAGCCGACGAAACAACTTATATCCACTACGACGACATCGAAGTGGATGATAGACTCAACTATGCAGTGAAGCCGATTGCAATTCTATATCGTAAGGTGAAAGGCTTGAGAAACAAAGAAATTGACAAAGTGAAGGTAAAAAGGGAACATAAAAAGGGTTCGGATACTACATGGGAATCCGAAGAGGAGATGCAACGACTCTACCCTACATTGTTCGGTACGTGTTCCGGTTTCGAGGACGAAACCCTTCTTAAGGGGGGTGGACTTGTAACACCACGAAAATATAAATTTTTATATTAAAATTTAAAGTAAGGAAATAAACAAAATATACCAACTAGGAATAAATAACCTAGTTATTTACAAGTCTAGTGGTAACAAAGAAATTTGGCTAAAACATCTAAACTAAAAACTTGAGAATAGTAAAGGGGCCAAAAATGAAAAGATGGAAAATGGTTTTTTTAAATAAAATTTAATAACCAAAAATACACACTTGGTGTGTGTCTGGTTGAAGAAAAACACAGGGGGGCGACCAAGCTCCTTCAATGAACCCTAGTTCTTGAATTTCCATCAAATTGATAGGGCAAATCAGCTCCAAATCAAAATCCAAACTCAGAATAGTGATCACCTTCGTGAAAGGATCATAAGGTATGCCTAATTTTGCTATTTAGTTTCACCTTGAGTTCTAGGTGAAAACATGAAATCGAAATTTAAGCTTGCATGATCAAAGTTTGAACAGAATTAGGAATGATTTTATGTCTAGGAGTAAACCCTAGTCATTAATTTGTTGAATTGATGCTTATAATTGTGAAATTCATGGTCACCCATCTAAGTGTAAAATTGGTTTTGTGGAATGGTAAAGAACACTAAGAATTTGATTTTTAAACGAGTGTTGTTGATTTACATGAAGTGAATCTAGATGTTATTATGCATACTAGATATAATGAACTTGCAAAAATTGTTTAATTTTGGGCTAAATAAGTCATGAACTTGATAATGGACTATATAAAACGATGCCCATAAGGTGTTTGTTAAAACGCCTAAGAGAAAACTAAATGTTGAAATTCGGAACAAAACACATATTTGAACAATGTTGTGAATTATGCCTTATATGACATGAATAGAGTTCTAAACGAATCGTTGATTGAACTCTATAGGCAAAGGAATCGAATCTTCAAGCGGACAAGCCGGAGCGGACACACGCTTGAAGGGAACGCTCTAAAGGTACGCGACTTGTCGTCTCTTTCATTTATACAGACAAGCCTAGTCGTAGATATGTTTAATGTTGTTATAGCGAAAATAGTTGCGTTTGGTAAGTCTAAGAAGTGATGGAATTCACTCGACAAACCAAACGGGTCAAAATAAATAGTTGGATTATGTATGATGTTGAAATAGTGAAATTGTAATCGTTTGGTAAGTCTAAGAAGTGATAGAATTCGCTCGACAAACCAAACGGGTCAAAATAAATAGTTGGTTAGCTATGATTATTGATAATATTGTTTAATTAGTCATGTTTGGAATGTATATAAAGTGATGTAACACACTAGATAAAGAACGGGTTAAAATAATGGTCGAAATGGTAGTGTTCGAAGTGACTTAAACGTCACTCGTTAAATTTGAGTTATAAAAGCGTAAACCATGGAATGGAAGTGATACGCTAAGATGGACAAGCCCGGGAATGGGTAATTATGGTTAGAAATTAATGACGATGAATTATGCAAGTACGTAACTTTGGTTCCGTTACATTATGATTGGATATTGAATGTAGTTAGTTAATCTAAATTAGTGTAACATTTGATTTTGGTATTTGTCGAAATGATGAAGTTCATTAGACGTAGATATGGGTCAAATATTTGTTAAAATAAGCTTAGTATGTTGATTAAAACGGGGGTTTCCGTTAGACGACCAAACGGGTCAAAACAAGGGTTAAATTTGTAATATTAAAGTGACGTGAATGTCACTCTATGATTTGGGAATTTTGAAAGTGTAAAAAAATGGAGTGGTAAAGATACGCCGAAGTTCATATGCCCGGGAAATGGGTATGAATACTTAGAAATAATATTGAATGATTAACATGTATAATAAAGTGTGAAACAAACGTGTCAAATAGATGAAACAGGAATTTATGAACTATTCATTTATAATTCGAGTTTCGATGCGGGAAAATAGGGTGAATTGATGCATATTTTTATTATGAACACGTAGGAAAAAGAATCACCTAAACGGACTTGTAAATAAAAAGCTATGGTCATTTGAAGTTGTTATTTTTGTAAAAATTGGAGCTGGGCGGATATGCAGGTCCAGAAAGTGAATATGCTGGAAAAGCGTCTCCCTCGCGGCACGCGATGGGGAGTCTTCACTCTGACGCGACACGCGGGGCCGCTCGCGGCACGCGAAAAACTTAAAGAGATCTCTCGCGTGGCGCGAGAGATCAAAATTCTAAATTTTTATTTTTTTTTCGTTTGTTTGATATTGGAACTTGGTTATACTTATTTATATGTTGTCAAAACTAACTTTTAATTTGGTTTTGATGTTAGGTGAAGTAGGAGATATTCCAGATGGCGATCAAGCAAGATGTCAAGAACCGAACACAATACTTTTGAAGTTTCCGCGTTAATATATTTTGTTTTAACTGAATATGAATATGTAACTCTTGATGCCTCATTTTGAATGTTTTAAACTTGTTGGGATGTTAATCATGTATGAACACTCAACTTAACAAAGCTTTTGTAAATCCATATTTTTTTTTCTTAAATAAAAGGTGTATTTAGTAGTAAATCCATTATAAATTGAGACGGGTGTTACAACACCCCTACACGTCCTAAAATATACCCCGTATACGAAAAACAACCCTAAAATACCTTTGTATTTATAAAAATCAAATAAAAAAATATTAGAGTCACTCGCGGGCCGCGACCCAGTTTGCCTAAATCTTGATGGGGGCCGAGGCCCATTACTTGCCGGGCACCCTTTGTGACACGTGTCCTAACACGTGTCGACTCTACGCGCTGACTCGTCAACCCTCAAACCAACCCGAGCTCCCTCGCAGGCCGCGAAGGATGGAGAGTAGGCTCTCGCGGGGCGTGAGCCGCCGTTCGACCAGCTATAAAAGTGGTCAGGATCGGCCATTTCAATTGTTCAGAATTCTAATTTCTCTCTCAAACATTCGGTAGGCTAAAGTTATAGCCTAATACCCCCTAATAAGCGAAGCTCTGCCTTGTTGTAAGTATTATAACCCCGATCACGTATTCGTTACCCTACCAGATTGATCTAGGACTCCGTAACGCATGTCAAGGCTCTGCCTGACTCAGTTCGTTGAAGTTTTGTCTCGGGTGTATGGCTAATGTGATTTGGGTTATCGTACTAACACATGTGCATTGTCTAAATTTAATAAATAATAACTAGGAGAAGCAACAAGAATCTATAATATTACCAGGAAGCCTATAGAAATACCTAAGTCTATAAATGTGAGTCATTCTCTTTTTATAACAAACTGTTTAACAAAACCTCAATTGTTTTAAATTATAATAGCAGTGATTGAGTCTATGTATTCTACAATTACTGTCGGTATGTTGGGGTTTTGTATACATTACTTGTTACTAATACTGAGAATAGTAACATGACCACAAGTCAGGATTGACAGTACCGTGGGTGGTAATTTAGTAGATAGAAACTGTTAGGATCTGAGTTTCTTAGATTGTGTTTTGTTTAAGTAAAATGAAGATGAAACAGAGATGTATTGCAGCGGAAATTCGAAATAAACTTTGAACACACAATCAATGGAAGAATAAGTTTAAGCAAACATGTTTATCATTGAACTGAATGATTGTATTTATTACAAAGATCAATTACAATGCATGCATGCACAAATCTCCCCCTCAGCCTAAGCTCACTTGATTATTCGTACAGAATTGACTTGGTGAAGAACAGCTAGCAGAACAGTACATGGTACTGTTCTATTTATAGTACAGAATAACCACTGAGCATCTTCGGTTGACGTCACCATGAAAGTGAAATCTAACCTCCTAACAAACTACAACTACTAATCTATACAACCACTGATACTAAAATACTGATTTACATAGAACAATACAATGCATAACTAAACCACTGATTCTTCATTCCACTGTTATAGCTTCAGCAGTGCTTTGGTCTTCAGCAGTACTTGAGATACATCAGTAGATTGAGCTTCAGCACTTTAATCTTCAAACAGTCTTTAGATCAGCAGTAGTTGTAGAGAAGTACTTTGAGTTTATCGGTTGTTAGGAGCCACTGTTCAAGGGGAAAGATATGCACAGACAACTGCTTATGTAAGATCCACTGTTCTGAACCAGTTTTGGCTTTATCAAGTGTTCTTTTGTAGGGTTTAATCCCAACAGAAATATTGTAATCGCTCTCAATACTGTGAAAATATAAAATGTTGTTTTAATTAAACTGGGATGCACTAACCAGTATTTCTTGCTGATAAAATGTTTTTAAAACGCGTTTCAGGACTGATATTTTTCTATCATTGCCTGAAGTTGGTCCTTGGTTATGCTATGCTCATGTTTGAGGCTGCAAATCTCATTTTCCTTTTCTGACAATTTGATTTTAAATTCTTTTAAAAAAAATTCAAATTGTATTTCATCATTTAACACTTTATCTCTAAGGTTTTCATTCACCTCCTTAATGTTTGCAAATGCTATGATGCATTTATCTGAACAAAGGTTTTTAAGAACCTGGGGTGATACCTTAGTTGCAGCCATCATGGCACAATCACAGACATGTTCACTTTCCTCTGACTTCTTCTCTTCTTTTTCATCTTGCTTCTTCTCCTCTTCTTCAGTAGACCAGGGGTCAGACAGTGGTTCCAACAGGGGGTTTGAATTTTGTTCCAACAGTTGTTCACCAACAACAACAGTAACCACTGCTTCAGCAATTGTATCCACTGTTTCTGCACTAGATGTTCCTTCTTCAATTCCAGCCCTTCAGGAATTGACTCTAATGCTGCAAAACAGAATTCATCACTAGAAACAGCATTCTCAGCATATAGAGCAAAGTTTTTATCACCTAGATCCTCAGGCAAACTACTCCAATCAACAAAGCCTTGGGTGAAAAAGCTTTGCTGATCTGGTTGAACAGCTGTTTGTGTAGCTTGTTGAGGTGCAACTTGGTGCACCTGAACCTAAGGAGCTGGGGCATGGACATACTGTATCTGAGGAACAGTGGTTTGGACATAGTGTACAGGAACAGGGGTTGCAGGGTGTGCATGGTGAGCAGTGTTTACATGAGCAGCAGGGGTATATTGGGAATAATGCACAGTGGTTTGGGTATTTTGTGGTCTAGGGCTAGGGCTAGGATGTGTGATGATTGGTCCATTAGTTTGACTCCTACACTCTCTAGCAAAATGACCTAACCTATTACACTTGTAGCATTTTATCTTTGATTTATCCAACCCTACTTTCAGATTCCCATGTAACCTTGCAAATTTTCTCCCTGTTCTTTTGTAAAACTTGCTGGTTCTAATACTCAACAGTGCAAGTTGGTGTAGTATGTCCATTTCCTCTAAATCAGTTGGATCAAAATGCTGAAGATCATTGAGTTCAAAAGAGAGATTATCAGAAATCTGGTTTTCACTACTAGCCGTGAAAGCGTAGTTGTTTGAGTAAGAATCAGAGTTGTTAAAAGCTCCACCAGCAGTTATGTCAATGTAATGATCATAACTCTGATCCTTACTACTACCAGATTCCTCTTGACCCAGAAGTGCTGTGCTACCAAATGTGTAGTTGTCAGCAACCTTCCCTGACTCTTGTAACTTCTTTTTCTGGTTCAACTCCCTTTCATAAGTAAGGAGTCTACCATGAAGTTGAGTCAGTGTTAACTCTTTGAACCCAACTGAATTTCTGGTTACAAAAGCAATTGTGTCCCATTTTTCAAGAAGTGGCCTTAAAAACCTGCTGTTTAGAGTTGATTTGGTAAATTCAGTGTTAACAAGTTTTAGTTCACTTATGAGACAGCTAAAACATTCAAACTGTTGTGTTAATGATTCACCTTTGACATGACAAAAGGTTTCATACTGTTGATTCAAAACCTCTCTATTGTTTTCAATTACTTCTTCAGTACCACCAAACTGTTCCTTAAGTGCATCCCACAATTCCTTGGCACTGTTACAGTGTAACAGCCTAGCATAAATTTCATTTGGAAGTGCGGATGCAACGATGCTAAATGCCTTGGCATCCGGTTCAATTTTCTGAAAATCCTGATCTGAATAGTTTTAAATTTTTTAGGTACTAGAACTTTTAGATCCTCAGCACTCGGCACCATTGGAACATGTGGTCCAAAGACAAACGATCGCCAACACCCTGTGTTTTGTTGATCTAAGATGTGACCCATCCTACACTGCCAGATGTTATACTCAGATCTGACCAACATAGGTGGTTTGAAGAGTGAACCAGTGTTCATTGTGTTATCCTGTGATTGTGATGCCATTCTGGTTATTTTACAGGTACTGAATAATCAACTTTTATACGTGATTATACCTTACTCTATTTTTCAACTAAAAACGAACAATCGAAAGTATCAACAAAATTAAGCTGAACTTTTACGTCAAAATGATTGTTAGATCAAATTTGACTGTCCTAGCTCTGATACCAATTGTTAGGATCTGAGTTTCTTAGATTGTGTTTTGTTTAAGTAAAATGAAGATGAAACAGAGATGTATTGTGTCACACCCCTTTCTGCGGCGGAAGCACGAGGTGTGATCATGAAAGGTTCTCATTGCATACGAAAGGTAAACATGCTATATGCTCGTAAAAACATCAAATACCATAATTTGAAAACATAAGTTTAGTGTTTACATTACGAGATAGCATAAAACATTGTCTTGAAAGTTTACAACTTTATTTAAACGTGAACATAGACGACATCCAAGAGCATAAGCAAGACCACGCGCACATCCACTTCTAGCTACCTGAAATACATGTGAGTTTTGGAAAAAAAAAAACGTCAACATAATGTTGGTGTGAATTCATGCAGTTTTTGTATTTCACGTTTGTATACTTTGTACAAAAACATAGTTGGTATATTGTGTAAATCCAGTATTCTTGAGTACACCACGTACTCATGTAAAATCAAGTGTTCATGCATAAATCAAGTATTCTTGTGTACACCACGTACTCATGTATAATTCAAGTTTACTTGTATACCCCACGTACTCAAGTATAATTCAAGTTTTAGTATGGTATGAATCTTATGTAATTAAAGTATTCCTGTAAGTATCAGGATTGTTAATGGGTTGCAAGGCCATTAACATGTGACACGACATAGGAAGTCACCAAACCTTAGGCATTTTCTAGTTGGCATATTCTGAGACACAAAAGCACTACTCGGATCTCGTCCTCACCAAGAGTGTGGCTGCCCGACACCCGTTAGATCTAACCTTTTGTTATGCGGTCTAGGTATATTGTTGATTAATGGTGCTTATGGTACCCTATTCGTGACACGATTTCTCGTATCATTTCACAAAACGCATCATACTCGGTACTCGTTCTCACCAAGTGTGTTTCTTGTATTTGTATCATACCATTTATAAGTATTGTAACATTTGTACATGTATTTCACCCCCGAAGTTATAAAACTGAAAACAGTTAAAGAAAAGGGGGAGCATGAACTCACAACTTTGCGTTCCTTGCATCATAACTTCACCGGATTTGCTTAATTAACGTCGTGACCTATACGCGTTTTCTTAACGTTAGTCACTAGACTTGCGTCGCACAAGTACAATCACTCTCTTTTGTATTTGTATTGTTGTGTTAAAAATATTTTATATTTTTAACTAAGTATCTTACTTATATTATTTTCTCAAAAATTAATATAAGTATCTCGTGTTTTGCACTTTGCGCCCGAATTATGTATCTTGTATGTTGTATGTGTATCTTTGTGTTTTTACTTCTCAAGAGTATTTAGTGTATTTTTAAGTATTAATACACTATCAAGTATAATACATACTACATACACTTAGCACAAAGTTTGGTGATCAAATAATATAATATATTTTTTTCTCAGAAATATACATACTTAATATAAATTTTAAATTTTGAAGAAATCATCATTTCTTATCACCAAAAATTAGGGAAACCTTGGTAATATTTTTTTTAGATACATTTTTAGGGGATAAGTTTCTCAAAACTTATATTTTTCTAAGTGTCAAAATTTATAAAAATTTTGACAGAGTTTCCCCTAAAAATGGAGGTTTCCCATGTTTTCAAAACATGTGTTTATTTTCTTTTAAAATCAACAACAATCAATTTTCAACAATAATCATCAACAGCATATACTAATTTCTCTATTCCATGAACTTGAGAATTTATAAAAATGTGTAGTATCTTACTAGCACATTTAGTAAGTCTTGTTATCTTTAAAAATATGATTAGTTCCTTAAAAACTTTATTTTTAAAGAATATGAAGTTTCACAACTTCTAGTCAAGATTCACAAAAATATTTCTTTGTTGAACTTCCTTGTTACACAAGTGTTTACACACTTGTTTATTTACTAAAAATGCTTTTAGTTCGAATAAGCTCCGGGTTTTAACAAAACTAATATTTTTGCTTGGTTCTTCCGAAAAACCACTTGTAGGTCTTTAGATCCACAAGTTTACAACTTCATTTTACAAGAAAAATTATGTTTATTCAAGTTCAAGACTTATGAATGGATGGATCCATCATCCTTCAACTTTCTAACTTTTACATCCTACTAGTTCATGCTCTCAAACATGGACTAGTATGTCTAGATGATGATCCATCTTGTTTCTACTAACAACAACATCAAATAATCATACTTCACAAGATCAAACATGATTTACACAAATAACTTCTCTTTATCCACCTTATTCATCTTATGTTCAAGACTTTAATGTAAGTTCTTTAGTGTTTCATAATTTTAACCATTAAATCATCTATTAACCACCATAAACAAGATCAAGATGATGATTAGAAACACTTACTACTAGCTCAAGGCTAGGGAAGAAACAAGATGTAAATTTGGTGGATAAAAGAAATCTAGAGCGGTTCTTGCACTTTCGAGATCACCGGGCTTGTTTGTGAAGCTCCTTGCACCTTTGAGTATGTAAGAAATGAGTGAACAAGACTTGGAGGTGGGTGGATGATGGTGGTAGGGTGGCGGCCGTGAGGTGGTGGTTATGGAGAGAGTTTGAGTTGGTTGAAGTGTGTATGATGAAAGAGACTAGATGTCTAGGGACCTTATTTATAAACCATGTCTTCATATTGTCCATCATACCATATGTTCTCTAGATTACCAACAACAACAATTTAAATAATCAAAGAAAATGGAGGTGGGTCACCCCTAGTGGTGACCGTCAAAATGAGGGGGGGGTATGGTTGGGGTGTAATGTTATAGTTAGGATCTAGTTAGTTTCTAATGATATTTAGTTAGTGTATTAAGTGTGTGTAATAATAATATAAAGGGTGTTAGGGTGTTCGGGGACCCTAACTAGCTCAGAAAAGTAGAAACAATGCTTCTAGCATTATTTTGGTGTTCCGGGTATTATCCGGTTGTTCGGTTAGACACCGGTTCGTTAAAGTGCTAAATTGCACCATTTAGTGCCCTTTAAGTACCCTTTTGTAATACTTTCGATTCCCGACACTTAGGGAAGTATTCTGGATGATAAAACGACATTTTTGCATGATATTTATGTGTCTAAAAGCTAATTAGAGCTGAATTTATTAAAATTCTGCTCTTAAAGTGCGTTTCGGGTGCTTTTTAGTGCGTATTTTAGCTTCCGTAAGGTATATATGTAAACCCTTGTATGTATTCTTGGGTTTTAATGTATTCTTGTCGTTGGACCTACACCTAGGCTCCAATTTTAATGTCTGACTGCTTTCTGCAGTTCTGTTAACACAGTGTGTCTTATCGGTGAGTTTACTAGTATTTCTGACGCAACGCTCTCGTTTTTGCATAAGGCAATATTTTGTAGTATACAACGTGCATGAATTCACTTGTTTAGTATGTGTTCAGACATTGCTGACAATTAAGCACATAATTGCAGTCATTAAATAATGATTAAAGTGTACGGAAATCACCGGTTTGGTGCCAGTTGTCACATATTGCAGCGGAAATATGAAATAAACTTTGAACACACAATCAATGGAAGAATAAGTTTAAGCAAACATGTTTATCATTGAACCGAATGATTGTATTTATTACAAAGATCAATTACAATGCATGCATGCACAAATCTGCCCCTCAGCCTGAGCTCACTTGATTGTTCGTACAGAATTGACTTGGTGAAGAAGAGCTAGCAGAACAGTACATGGTACTGTTCTATTTATAGTACAGAACAACCACTGAGCATCTTCGGCTGACGTCACCATGAAAGTGACATCTAACCTCCTAACAAACTACAACTACTGATCTATACAACCCCTGATGCTAAAATACTGATTTACATAGAACAATACAATGCATAACTAAACCACTGGTTCTTCATTCCACTTTTATAGCTTCAGCAGTGCTTTGGTCTTCAGCAGTACTTGAGATACATTAGTAGATTGAGCTTCAGCACTTTAATCTTCAAACAGTCTTTAGATCAGCAACAGTTGTAGAGCAGTACTTTGAGTTTTTCGGTTGTTAGGAGCCACTGTTCAAAGGGAAAGATATGCACAGACAACTGCTTATGAAGGATCCACTGTTCTGAACCAGTTTTGGCTTTATCAAGTGTTCTTTTGTAGGGTTTAATCCCAACATAAATATTGTAATCGCTCTCAATATTGTGAAAATATAAAATGTTGTTTTAATTAAACTGGGATGCACTCACCAGTATTTCTTGCTGATAAAATGTTTTTAAAACACGTTTCAGGTAACTTAGTGTGAAGTTAATAGAAGACAGCTGGAGAGCACCCAAGGCTTAGAAAAGTAGCTATAAAAGTTACCTAAATAAAAATGAGACTTTGTTTTCAATAATTAGGGTTTATCCCTATAAATTGTATTGTAAATAAAACATGGGTTTTATCCCACTTGTTTATTATAAAAATATGGTGTTTTAAACTCTGATAAATATTTTCTAAATACGGTCCTGAAAAGTTTTCCGCTGCATATTTAATAAACACCGATACCATCTGACTGGTTCACGGCTCCCGCTCCTAGGGTAGGGTCGGGGGCTGTGACTGAAGGTGGTATCAGAGCCACTGGTTTAATATACCTAAACTTAAACATTATGTTAGGAAATTAATATATTAATTTATGTATTATTCTGTGTAGATAAATTTTAATATTCGTATTATGATTTTTATGTTTTGAGTTCATAGTTTGAGTAATCAATATGATTAAATGTACCCATAGGATACCCATGCATACGTATAATATTTCTAGTAAAATATAACACGTGCGTTATATTTTAACTAGACATGCACTTCTCTGTTTAGAATTACACTTTATGGTCTATAGTTTTATAGCATAGATTTATATTAATGTAAGTTTACATATTATAAAACATAGCCCTATATTCATTCGAATAAATTCCATAGGGTTAAACATTTAATATTTTATTATAATACAAATATACCACCTCACAGACAATGAATATAAAATGTAAAAATATATTTTAATGATATAAAAATACATTATTCCCTATATAAATAAGTAACTTTTTCATGCATAAAGACTTGTAACTTGTGCTTTGGGGATTTCTCCAAAAAAAAAACTTGATTTTTTTTTTTTGTTTTAACCCAAATGTTTTTGCCTTTTGCCATTTTAACCCTACAAAATTTGTTTTTTTTTTTTAACTTTAACTCAAAATTTTTCATTATTTGCAATTTAACTTCACAACTTTTGTCAATTATATTTTTCGTCTTTGGTTTAACGTTTTTACGTTTCGTTACGTATAGTTCTAAATTTTTCGAGTTAATACGACGCAACGTATGAGTGTGGTTCAACTTTTTTATGTTTTGTTTCAAATTTTGCAAGTTAACACGGCGCAACGTGCATGTGTGGTTCAACGTTTTTACCTCAATTTTTTCATGTTTGACAGGTTCGTCGCAACACGCAGATCCTAGGTCGAGCCAGTGTTGGTGGTCGATCACGGTTGTGTGACATTAGTTTTAATTGACACTGTTTTACTTCCCGCCGTAACACGGGGTGTGCTTTGGGGGTTTTCCAAAGAAAAAATGGTTATGTGTATGGTTGTCGTAACCTTGGCTTTAGGGGTTTTCAACAAAAAAATGATTTTTTTTACTTTTCACCCAAAAGTATTTCATAAATTACTTTTAGCCCAAAACTATTTGTTTTTTTTGTTTTTTTTACTTTTAACCCAAAACTTTTTATCTTTGTGCAATCTATCCTCACAACTTTTTTTACTTTCAACTTTGATCCTTTATAGTTTTCATTTTCCGCAAATTTTCCGCTTTATGCTTAGTTCTAAATTTTGTGACTTAACACATCACAATGTGCGTCTTTACTTTAACGTTTTTACGTTTCGTTCTAAATTTTGCGAGTTAACACGACGCAACGTGCGTGTATGGGTGAACGTTTTTACATCGTCTATTTTTTTCCTGTTTGACAGGTTTAACATAACGTGCGGGTCCTATGTCGACTTAGTTATAACTAAAGAATCCCCGCCGCATTGCGGCGGGTCTCAATTCTAGTTGTAAAAAAAAGGCACGTGGTAGTACCTCTTCAAGAGGAAGTACCATTAACCAACCTAAGTTATTGTTTGTGTTGTACACTGTAAAACAACAGTAGCTATGTGTGCATATAAATAGCGAGGGTTTAGCTTTGACATGAAGGAATTGGTTGATATGTGTAAAACAACAAAGGAGCCACATGGATTCACAAGAGGGGTTCTAATCCATGTGTGGTGTACTGTTTTAAATGAATAAATATATTTTAAATAATAATAATATAATATAATATTATTAGCTTTTAATATTTTCGTAATATAATACTATTAGTTATATCGAAAAAATTGATTACTAATTAAATTTTACAAGAGTACTTAAAAAAGTGATGAATTAAATAAAAGCCACTAAATAATTAACCATTAAAATAATTAGCATTTAGTTTTTCTAATTATATAATTATTGAAGCTAAATAACCGTCGTTATGTAATTCATGAAGTGATATATATATTTTAAGATATATTTAAATATTAAAAGCACATGAGTAAAAAAAGGACCAATTAAAATTAAAAAGGTTTTTCAATATATTTGAGTAGAACCAGGTTGAGACTTCTCTATACTCCTTCAAATTGTTAACTTAACACTTAGTAATGTTATATTTATTAAGTTAAAATTTACTTTTATAATAAATTTAAAATATACGTAATATAGTTTAAAATTAAAATATAACACCACCTTATATAAATATTTACTATATATAATTTAATATAAGGATCATAGTAAAATATGAAGTTTATTTTACAATAAAGTAAGATATATTTAAACACGTAAATATTTAATATATTATTGTATGTGAGTATTTATCAGATCTTTTTCACCTTCCATAACTGCCACCCTTAATTATAGGAATACAAATAAAAATTAATCTACGAATTTGTGTCATCTCGTTAGAACTGTATAGTGTTATATATTTTTATATAGTGTTATATAGTGTTTTTTGGTGTTATATAGTGTTATATATTGTTATATGATGGATGTATTGTCACACCCCCAAATTCCACCTGCGGAGTACCGTCCGCTTGAGGGCGTGACCGACCAGGATCCAGCCACCAATTATACTGAGCATTGGGTAATAGTAAGGATGATCACCAACCATAATGGTTAGTAAGCACCATAGTTAAAGTTCAAATGTTTAGGTTCAAATAACAGTTAAGTAAGTAGCGGAAGCATAGACAAAATAGTTTAAACAAAGTTCTCAGTTCAGATTAATTAGAACCCAACATGCGGGTTTAGGCGACCACTACACTTCCCAAGCTGCAAGCTCCTGAGTCACTGGTTACCTGCAAAGCATGCAGTAAGGGGTCAACAATAATGCTGAGTGAGTTCACTAGTTGTCCAGTTTTAATTACCAAAAACTTGTTTCACCAGTTAATTTATCCGTTTATACATGCCATGGGGAGCTACCCCAAAAGTTAGCAACTAAACTGTTTTTCCAATACCGAACACTAGGTGACCGTTGCGTATCCGCAAGAGAGTGCCCCGATGTCAATGTTCTATCATCATTGACGGATGCCTGAGTACATTAGTTCACGACCGATCCCATACCTTGGCACGGTGTGAGGTTGGTAAGACCTAAATAGCGCTATCAACTAATAACCCGTTCGCCTGGCCCCGGCGACTAATCGGTATTAAGTAGTAGGGACTTTAAGTGATAGAGTTTCGTTTAGTGCCGTTTGTTGCAATCCGTATAAACAGTAATTAACTAAAAGGTTCCCCTTTAACAAGGGAAGAAAGTAAGTTGTATCCCTCATAAGGGGATAGTGTTGTTTTTAGTTCCGTTTCCCAAACCACCGGGAATACATGCTTTAGGTTGTGAACTCACCTTGGGTTGCTCGGTAGATTAATTACCCGGTCTATCACGTTGGTCACCACGTCCTAGCATGGTTACCGAATATGGGTCAAGTTGGGGTATAAGTAAACACGTATAATCTACACATAACTAACACATAGCATGCACAACATTTAGTTATCCAATAAGTCATTGGGCCCGTCTAAGTTCTTTAATAGCAACAGTTAGCAGTTAACACGTAGCCCCACTAAACAGTAACAAGCATGTACAGTGAATACACTTAGGCCCAATAACTAACAGCCCAGTCGAGACCAGGACACTCAGTTGCGAGTCGCTACCGGAGGTTGCGGCTTGTCACGTCTTGGTTACGAGTCGCAACAAGTGTTTCGTCCTGTTATGTCTTGGTTACGAGTCGCAACAAGGGTTTCGACTTGTCACATTGTGGTTGCGAGTCGTAACCGGGCGGTCTCGAGTCGCAACCGGGCGGTCTCGAGTTGTCAAGGTTTAGTTGCGAGTCGCAACCGGGGGTTGCGAGTCGCAACCTCGGAAACGTGCACAAGAAACCTTCTAGAACCCGGCAGATGTACTAACCAATACAATTGCAATTTCATGAGATTTTGTACTGGCCAATAAGAGTGCATAAACATGTTTTATTGTCTACTATCAAATGAAAATGGATCAAACAGTGGGTTTTTCAAATATTCAAAGCACATTCAACTCAAGTTCATGTTTGTTCATCATACACACAAACTACCCATCATGTATAATCCTTCAAAACCGATCCGAAAACATGTCATCCTAGACCTTATACTTGCAATACTAACAGCATTTTCAGCCAAACAATTACCATTTCAGCCAAACAATTGCCATCATTCAAGCCAAATCATTCATCTAAACATATTCACCACATAAGCATATCATCATCGGTTCAAACAATTATTTCGCATGAATCATTCATTCAAACACAAGATAACACTAACTCATTATGTAGTTTATCCGAAATCAAGACATGTTAACCGATAATCATCATTATGCACATACAAATCATTTAACAAGTATGCATACCATCTTCTATATAAGAAACACCTTCATTACATAAAAACAACCATCTTCATGTATTATCAACCTAAAGAAAACACTAACCGGCTAGATTCAAGGTGTGAAGATGTGAAGGGTTGATGAAAGGGCTTCCGAGTGATGACCACAAGCTTGAACCGAGATGATCCGAGATGATCCGAGAGCTCCTTGTTGTTGTTTCCGGTTTGATCCGAGAGAGGGAGAGGAGAGGAGGTGAGTTTGATGTTAGAACTTTAGGGTTTTAGGGTTTTAGTGAAAGAAAGATGAGGGAGAGTGTGTGAGATGAGGGAGTGTGAGGGTAATGTTGCAACAAATGGTGAAAGTTGTGGAGGTTGGCTATATATATATCGAGTGAGTTAGGGGGTATCCGGGTGGGCTAAGGTCACGGCCCAACCGGCCCGAGTATCTTCGAGTTGGGTCCTTTGGGGTCTCGGCCCACTCATATAACACACATACACTCATATATAATACATACACATAATTTAATACATGGATCACATAGCACGCCAAAATAATTCATAAACTTTCATTTAATATCATATATATACACGCACATACATTCATTTAAGGACGACAGTTGGTTCGGGAAAACCCGAAGTGTCACATTATCCCCGAGTTTTAAGAACTTTCGTCCCGAAAGTTAAAGCAGCCACTGACAAGCTAGTAAAAGTGAGAGCGTTTCAACGGGGTGTCACATGTATAATGATATATAGTGTTATTTTAGAGTCATATAATGTTATAGTGTTATATTTTTCTGATAGCATATCTATGATAGATGTATAGTGTTATATAGTGTTATATGGTGTTATATGGTGTTACATAGTGTTATACGGTGTTATATATTGTTATATGATGGATGTATAGTGTTATATATTTCTTGTAGCAATTACATATTTTCTGGATTTTTTAGAATGTCCGAATTTTAGAATAAGTTTAAATTTGAATCGCTAGAATCTATGAGAAGTTACCTAATTTGAAACATATACAAAGACACTATTACCCCTACAATTTTCAAATCAGTCCAAATAATTAAAACACAATTTATAATTTGGTCCCTATTGATCTCAACCATTAGATCAAAGATCTAATGGTTTAAAACACTTCTCACACTTTTGAATTAATGTACACTATCCCTACCCTATATAGGTAGAGGATCCTGTACATTAATTTTTATTTGTATTCCTATAATTAAGGGTGGCGGTTATGGAAGATTATCAATTAATTAAATCAATAAGAAAATGACTTGTTTACCCTTTTGAATTAATTTAGATTTAGGACACTTGTCGTCACCACCATATTTCTCACCCGTCTCACACTTTTAGATTAATGTACAGGATCCTCTACCTAAATATATATATATATGGAGAAGATCATGCGAGAACCACCTCTTATTGCGGAAACCAATGTGAACACAACCAAAAATCCCTAAAAATCACACAAATTTTTTTAATATTTTTTATATAAAAATCGCTACTTTTCGAAGCAAAAAAAAAATTAAATTTCTTTTTAAAATTTTTTTTGGCCACTAAAAGTAGCGATTTGAGCATAAAAAATATTTTAAAAAAAAATTTTAGATTTTTTTTTTATTTTTTTAGGTTTTTTGGGGGTTTAGTTTTTAGCATTTTAGCTTTGGGGGGGGGGGTTTAGGTTTTTGGGGGGTGGGGGAGGGGGGTTTAGGTTTTTTTTTTTTTTTGGGGGGGGGGGGTTAGGTTTTTTTTTGGGGGTGGGGGTTAGGTTTTTTTAGCTATTTTAGGTTGTGTTCACATTGGTTCTCGCGGTTCTCGCAATAAATGGAGTTCTCGCATGAGCCCCTCCCTATATATATATATATATATAGTGTAAGTATATGGAGAAAACCACTTTTATTGAGAAAACTCGGGAAACTCTAAGCTCCCGACATTTTTTTTTTTGAAAAAAATAACACATGTAATATACATGTTTTTAAGACATTTGGGCCAAAAAAAACAAAAAAAAACGCCGAAGGTTTTTTTTTTTTTTAAAATAAACAAATTTCAACAACTTTGCTATGTAACACGTGTTACACAAAAAATGCTGAAATTTGTTTATTTTTTTTAAAAAAATCCCTTCGGCGCTTTTTTGTTTTTTTTGGCCCAAAAGTCTTAAAAACATGTATATTACATGTGTTATTTTTTTTAAAAAAAAAATGTCGGGAGCTTTGAGTTTCCTGGGTTTTCTCAATAAAAGTGGTTTTCTATATATCATTTCCCTATATATATATATATATATATATATATATATATATATATATATATATATATATATATATATATATATATATAGGGAGGAGTTCATGCGAGAACCACCCTTATTGCGAGAACCAATGTGAACACAACCTAAAATAGCTAAAAAAACATAAAAAAAACCTAACCCCCCCAAGCTAAAATACTAAAAACTAAACCCCCAAAAAACCTAAAAAAATCTAAAAAAAATCTAAAATTTTTTTTTAAATATTTTTTATGCTCAAATCGCTACTTTTAGTGGCAAATTTTTTTTTTAATTTTTTTTGCTTCGAAAAGTAGCGATTTTTATATAAAAAATATTAAAAAAACATTTTTGTGTGATTTTTAGCTATTTTTAGGCATTTTTGGTTGTGTTCACATTGGTTCTCGCAATAAGAGGTGGTTCTCGCATGATCTTCTCCCTATATATATATATAATCAAAATTTGTTTAAGAACACGGAGTATTACTTGACCAAAAAAAAAAATGGTAGTACCATAGATAATATTCAAAGCTTAGGCGATTATTTTTCTATTCATAAGGTTCTACCAAATTTGTTGTATATACTAATATATTTATAATAAACTAGTCTTTACATAATTCTCATTATATTTCCTAAATTTTATAAAAATATATCAAATTAAATCTATACATATTCTATATTATTTTATTTTGCTCAATATTATTACTAATATCTCAAAAGAGATCTTAGTTATTTCATACAAACTACTGAAACATATTAAATTAATATTATTAAACTTTTAGTATAAATTTATAATGAAAAATTAAAATATAATTATAATAATAATAAATCATAATAATAATAATGATAGTTATTATTATTATTATTATTATTATTATTATTATTATTATTATTATTATTATTATTATTCTAATATGAAAACCATAAAGGTATTACAAGAACTATATACTATAATTCATTGGCTTTCATTATTAATATATGATAATATATATTACAATTCTATTTTATTTAATTTGAATTATATATATACATTATAATACATTTAAATAATGTTTATATAATTTATATGTTTATATGTGTATATGGTAGAGGATCCTGTAAAAAAGGCCTAAAGTGTGAGAAGGGTAAGAAAGAATCTCAGCCATTAGATCTTTTGATCTAATGGTTGAGATCAATAGGGATCAAATTGTAAAATATTTTCATTAATTTGGACTGATTTGAAATATCTAGGGGCAATATAGTCTTTTTAACCCACTAGAAATTAGGTAATGCACATGTAACTTCCCCCCGTCTTTTTTAAACGTCAATAACTTTTTATACATAACTTTTTTAAAAAAAAAATTACACCATAATAACGAGCGTTTTTTTATGTTTAATATGAGTACCATATTGTTATACTTATATAGAGAAAAAAATATGTTTTGATCAGATGTTTAGTCAATGAATGGTGTTATATACTTGCTGAATGATGTTATATACTTGTTGAATGGTTTATATACTTACTGAATGGTGTTATATACTTGCTGAATGGTGTTATATACTTACTGAATGGTGTTATATACTTGCTGAATGCTGAATGGTGTTATATACTTGCTGAATGGTGTTATATACTTGCTGAATGCTGAATGGTGTTATATACTTGCTGAATGGTGTTATATACTTACTGAATGGTGTTATATACTTCCTATAATTAAGGTGGCGGTTATGGGAAGTTTTTAATTAATTGAATTAATGATAAATTTACTTGTTTACCCTTTTCAATTAAATTAGATCTAATGGCTGAGATTCTTTCTTACCTTTCTCACACTTTTGGTCTTTTTTACAATAACCTTACCCATGTGTATATAATGTAAACTGTTGATGCACAAGAATGTCTGTTGACTGCATCTTCATCAAGTTTTATATCAAGAAAGTCAAGATTGGAACTTAAAAGTCAAATTAGGGTTTAGTGTTGATTTAGGAAGTGTTTATGAGGGTTCCGTTTGAACTTGTTGTTTTAGATAAGGGTTCCGTTTGAAATGAGGGTTCCGTTTGAACTTATCGTTTGAAATGAGGGTTCCGTTTGAACCAGGCCGTTTGAGATATAGGGTTCCGTTTGAACCATGTTATGTTAAGTTCAAACGGAAGGGTCTTATGCCTATATATATGAGTGTGTTAGTCACATTTCAAACGGAACGGTACGGAACAGTAGGAGGTCATTGTGTGAATCACGAAGTGCTGCCGGATTTGTGTTAGAAAACATTGTACAAGCACACGGTTGTTAATAGAAAGAAAGATTAAAGGATACAAGTTGTTTTGGACGTTGTTTACTTTGATTCCGCCTTAGTAATCGATGTTGAACTACCTTAACTGACTTTCAGGGTCACGTACACGATCCAACAAGTGGTATCAGAGCTCAGGACGAGGAGTTCATACCGAATACAGCTTGAAATCATCGGATTATCTCACTTCTACCTTTCTTTTCTGATTTTAACTAGTTGTCACGGTTAAAATGGCTTGAAACGTTCACATAGCAAACGAAATTCACTATTAACTAATCCTTGAAATTTTGAAATCAAAATTCGGCCTAAAACTGATCGAAATAATTCAGACCGTTTGAAAGTGTTCGCGAGTTGCTGACGTCACCGTTTGAAAATGGCTATATCGTTTGAACTGATCGTTTGAAATGTTTGTCGTTTGAACTGATCGTTTGAAAAGTTTATCGTTTGAAATGTGTATCGTTTGAACTATTGTCGTTTGAAACATTTGTCGTTTGAAACTGTCATCGTTTGAAACTAGTGTTATTTCAAACGAAACAGCTATCGTTTGAAACCATCATCGTTTGAATCTCTATCGTTTGAAGCTTTTGTTATTTCAAACGGAACAGTCTATTCCGTTTGAAAACAACTAGTTCGTTTGAAAAATTGTTTGAACCATTCCGTTTGAACAAGTTTCGTTTGAATTTGATATTTTCAAAAACCAAAATTTTTCTAAGTGTTGTCTGTTTTTACAGGTACATTCACGATGGATGATATTTTCTTAAATCCGTTTAGCGACATGTACGCATTCGCTGGAGATTCCGGAAACAATGATGCTTCATCAAGCAATGTGAATGAGAATAAACAAAAAGAGAAGAAAAAGGAAGCTTGGGAATCGGAAAGTGCCTTCGGAACGTTCAATAAACCTCCAAAGCTAATGGCTATTGAAGAGTACAGTCGTTGGTCCAGAAAGTTTGAAGATTGGATGATGGCATTCGCATTTTCAAGTTGGAAAAGTCTGAAGAACGGTTATGATCAAGGAAACAAGAATGGTGAAGTCTTAACAGCATCTGATGAGATTGAATCATTTGTAGCTGAACAAAAGTGTGTGGCGTTGTTATTTCAGTCTGTTCGGGAGGATATCATCTCATTGATAGACTATACAAATGCTAAAGATCTATGGGCAAAGTTAAAACATAAATGTTTAGGAAGTACAGAGATAGTGAAAAACAAAAAGAAACTTCTTAGGAAAGAGTTTGATATGTTTAGTTGTCTTAAGAATGAGTCAGTGTGTAAAATGATAGAGAGGTTCGATCATCTGAAGCTAGAATTAGCACGACATGATATCAAGTATCCTGATGATGAGCAAGTAGACAAGTTGTTCGATTCATTGCCAGACGAGATGGAGTGGAGATATTATGCTCTCATGCTTAAGAACACTATTCCTCCTGAAATGTTGAAACCAGATTTGGTGATTGAGAGACTTGAAAGTCATGAGCTGGAGTTGAAGAAGACGTACAAAGTTAATCACTCATCTTACCAGCAGAATTTGGATTTGTACTATCCAAAAAGCATGATGCCGAAAGCTACTTCTCCAAAGACTGCATTTTCTGCTGAAAATGTGTCTACAGCTGGCAAAGAAAGTCAAAGTGGTCAAAGCAGTGGAAGTCATAGTGGTTATCACAGTGGATCTTCATCATCTGCAAGTCATTCTGATGCAAAGAATCGTTTTCAATGCAACATCGCGATAGATTTAAAGAATGCTCATAACTTTGATGAAGAATCGGCCAAGCAGCAGATGATTTTCCTAGCATCGGTGTTGGAATCGTATGAAGGATTGGTAGCTGGGAAGATTGGCAATACAAATCTGACAAAAGAAGATTATGATCAGATTGATCCGGAGGAAATGGAACTGATTGATATTCGTTGGGCTATGGCAAGTGCTGTTCGTCGTGCACAAAGATTCATGGAAATTACTGGTAGAAAAACAATTGGTGGTGCTTCTACTAAGCTGGGGTTCGATAAATCCAAAGTGACATGCTTCAAATGTAAGCAGAAGGGTCATTTCAAGAGAGAATGCCGAAATGCTTATGTTGATGAGTCGGAGAATCCTTTCAGAGATGATTACTACAAGAAGGCGATTTATCACCAGAATAAATCCGAGCCGCGTAGATTGAAGCAGGTTGAAGACAACAGAGAGAAATCTAGAGCTCTTGCAGTGATTTATGATGATGAGGGATATGATTGGAGTCAAGAGGTTCTACCAGAAGAAGATGCGGTTGGTTACGCATTCATGGCGAAAAATGAACCAATTCCATGGAAAGATGAGAGAACTGAAGAGCAGAAGTATAGATACAGAAAGATGATTTCGGAAAACAAAATTACTAGACTTTCTAGTATCTTTTTGGAAGCAAAGAGAGCCAACAGATGGGATCCAGATAGGGAGTGTTATCTTGATGAGTATGGAAATATTGCAATTGATCACAAAACTCTTGATCTGGAAGTCTTAATCAAGGAAATGAAAGAAAATGATGAGTATTGGCAACACAAATGGTGGGGAACTCCAACTTCGAAAATGATTGAAGAGGAGAAAGAGAGAAAAGAGATAGAAGGAAAAGAATCCAAGAAGATTGATACTGGAGTTATCGATACTACACAGGAGTTGACTGCAGAGAACCTGGTAAAAATGGCTGATAAAGTGCTGGCTGCTAAAGCACTTGAGGTAGACTCTAACTCCGTGTCTGAGTCAAAAAGCCAGGTCAGTTCAGATGTGTCAACAAATGCGTCAGGTAAAAAGATCGAAGGAAATGCTGATTGCAAAAATTGCAACAAAGAGTGCAAATTTTGTAATACTGTCACGTATCTCAACGGTGAGAAAATTAAAGATCTGACAGCAAAGGTCAGAAACGTTGAGAATCAGATTCTTGGTCGTGACAAAACAGTTAAAGCTTCAACTGAACGGATAAGAGAATTAACTGCTCAAATTGAAACTGATAAAATTGATCATGACAAAATTAAACAAGAAAATGAAAAGTTGATTCTTGAAAACCGTCAGATTTCTGAAAATTTTGAAAAACTCAAAAGCACAATGAAAGATTGTGATGATCGAAATGGTAAAACTTTTAAAGAAAATGAACATTTAAAAGCAGTGCTTAGAGTTAAAGAAGAATCAATCAACAAACAACTGGATGAAATCGCTAAATTGAAACTTAAAGTTCAAGAGGTTGTAATCGAAAATGAGCGAATCCAGTTGAAGCTTAACAGTTACAGCTCCGCAAGCTTTGTTTTGCAACATATCATTCCCAAACCCATCGGGAAAGATAAAGCGGGCGAAGATGTGTATTGTGATGGAACTGGGGTGGGGTTTCATCAAGTTCCACCACCTGTTCTTGATAATTACACTAAAAAGCAGTCTGGGTTGGTTGAAATTGAGGAAGCAAGTGAAGTTAAACTTCCGGAGAACATTGATGTTATTTTTTCTACATCATCTGATGATAGTGTTCAGACAGAGATTGTTAAGAGCACAGCTGGAAGTGTTTTGATGTCTGATTCAACTGAAGATGATGGGTGTTTCTTGGATAAATACATTCAGAAATCAAAATCCAAAAACAACTTAAGTGATGAACCGGGTCTTGTGATGTACAAGATGGCTGGATCTGATAAGTTGTATTCGGATTCTGAGTTTCCAATTGAGAATGTTAATGTGAAAAAGTTGACAAATGTTTTCAAGTTAGTTGAAGTTGAGTTGTCAGAAGTGAACAGTTTGTGTCAAACAAAAAGACAAATGAATTTTGAGAAAGATAAAGCTTATTACAAAAAAGCCTGTTGTTCCACCACGTTTTTATAATAAAAATTGAAACAGTTGGTCGGGTGGTTATCGAGGTGGTAATAGTTATCAGAAGAAGAGTTTTCAAAACAAAAGGTTTGTTGAAAAGAAGGTGTTTGTGAACAGTTCAAGTTCACTTTCTGATGAGGAAAATGAAATTTTTTCAAAATCAAATAAAGAGTTCTTTGAGAAAAGAGTTTCACATTATCAGTCTGAAGGCACAAGTCGAGTTGTTGATACTCGTACATGTTTCAGATGTAATCAAGTTGGTCACATTGCACGAAAGTGTACCAATGCGAAGCCTAAGACTGAAAATGTGAAGATTCAAAAGAGTAAAGTTGATGTGAAGGGTAAAGCACCAATCATTGTTGAGAAAAATCATGTGAAAAATGACAACATCAAAGTAAAAAATGAACCTGTAAAGAAAGTGGTAACTAAAAATGACAAGTTTTATAAACAGGTTGCATTATCTCAACAAGTTTGGAAACCAAAAACTGAAATGAAAATTTCAACTTCTGAAGTGAAAAAGGCTGAAGAATCAATTTCGGTTGATTATGATGCAAATTTTCCACCTTTGAAGGCTGAAAATTTCAAAATTCAAATTGCGAGAGTCAAGGTTACACCTAAGGCTGATGAGGCCTGGGTGGACACCATGTTCGAATAAGCAGTTTGAATGGCCGGAGCTTCCTGGATTGCGAAGCATGAATCGGTATCTTTATTGAAATGTTTTAAAATCAACTTGTGGTATGTGCAGGATCTTCCAAGAGCCATTTCAAGATGGATCATGGATAGTGGTGCATCTCGACATATGACAGGAAAAACTGCATTGCTATATGATGTGAAAAATATCAATGGTGGTTATGTGGGATTTGCAGGTCATGAAGGTGGTAGAATTGTTGGTGAAGGAACGTTATCCAATGGGATTGTAACGTTTGAGAGAGTTAACTACATCACTGAGTTGGAGAACAATCTGCTTAGTATCTCGCAGATTTGTGACAATCAGTATACTACTCACTTCACTGATAAAGAATGTTTGATTTTGAAACCTGGTTTTGTTATTCCTGAAGAATGGATTATCATGAGGGCACCTAGAGTAAATGATTTATATGTGTTAGATATGTCTGTAGCAACTACAACTACTGGTCAAGCACATTGTTTCGTGTCTAGAGCAACTGAGAAAGAATCAAGATTGTGGCACCGAAAGATGGGGCATATTCACCTAAGGAAGATGAATCACTTGGTGCACAATGATTTGGTATTGGGAGTTAATATCAAAGGTTTTCATCTGGAAGGGGAGTGCATTAGCTGCATCAAAGGCAAGCAGAAGAAAAAGTCACACCCTACAAAGCAAGTCAATTCAGTTTCAAGACCACTGGAAAGACTTCACATGGATTTGTTTGGTCCTGTGAATGTCAAAAGTATTACAGGAGATTACTATTGTTTGGTCGTTACTGATGATTATTCCAGATTTTCGTGGGTTTCTTTCTTGAAGACGAAAGATGAAACATTTGACAGTTTGATGGGGCTGTTCAGGAAGATTGAGAATTTGTACCAAAGGCGTATCAAGAGAATTCGAAGTGACAATGGTACTGAATTCAAGAACAGCAAGATGGAAGAATTTTGTGATGAAAGAGGTATTTTGCATGAGTTTAGTGCTCCGTACACTCCGCAGCAGAATGGAGTCGCAGAACGCAAAAATCGGACACTAATCGAGACGGCTAGAACTATGCTCGCAGATTCAAAGTTACCGATTAATTTTTGGGCTGAAGCTGTTTCCGCCGCATGCTATACACTCAACAGGGTTCTCACTGTCAAGAAGTTCAACAAAACTTGCTTTGAGCTAATCAATAATCGTAAACCGAATTTGAAGTATCTAGAACCATTCGGGTCACCTTGTACGGTTATAGAGCCTCATGGAAAGTTTGGTCCAAAGAGCATTGAGGGAATATTTGTTGGTTATTCAAATCCGTTGAGACGTGTCTTCGTTCCAAGTGAGAAGCGGATTATTGAAGCTGTAAATGTTGAATGTCAAGGTTATACTATGCCGCCGCAGAATCCTGGTGATTCATGGCGTTATCTTTATGACAAACTTTGGGATTCGTTTGACATGAGAGAAGAATCAGAGGATGATGAAGATTTCTTTGATGAGTTGGATATTTTGCGTGAATATGAGTCACAGTTAAGATTCCCAGCTGAGTATTCGAGGAGACCACGGGAAACTTAAAATGATGATGAAGCAGGTCCAAGTAATGCTGGTGAACATGATGATGTCCAACAAAATGAAGTTGCTCAAGATAATCAGTCGGCTCAGAATGATAATCTAGAAGCTGAAAACATGCCAGTATTTGATCATGGTGATTCAGATTCAGATTCTGAGGGGGAGCAAATTCAGATTTCAAGTCAAACAAACCAAGTTGGTGAACAAGATGCAGAGCAAAATGTTACTAATCTGGAGGGAAATGTAGATGTTCCGAGTGAAGTGATGCCGCGAACTTTTTCATATCATCCAGAGGAGTTGATCATAGGAGAATTGCAGAAAGGCGTTCGCACTCGAAATCGGATTGATAAAGGGCTTACATGTTTTTATACAAAAGTTGCTCCTTTGCAAACTGAATTCTCATTAAATTGTTTTATCTCGCAGGTTGAACCAAGAACTTACAAAGAGGCGCTTACTGAAGACTCTTGGGTCAATGCAATGCAGGAGGAACTTAGTCAATTCGAGAAATTGGGAGTGTGGAAGTTAGTTGATTTGCCGGATGGTCAGAGGAAAATTAACACTAAGTGGGTGTTCAAGTGTAAGAGGGACGATAGAGGAGTTGTTGTAAGGAACAAAGCTCGACTCGTTGTTCAGGGATTTAGTCAACAGGAGGGGATTGATTTTACTGAAGTCTATGCTCCTGTAGCACGACTAGAGGCGATCAGAATTTTCCTAGAATTTGCGTCTTGGAAGAACTTTAAAGTTTATCAGTTGGATGTTAAATTGGCGTTTCTCTATGGGAAGGTTAAAGAGGAGGTTTATGTCGGTCAGCCACCGGGCTTTACCAATCCAATCCACAAAAACAAGGTCTACTTATTGGACAAAGCGCTGTATGGTTTACACCAGGCCCCGAGAGCCTGGTACGAGACTTTGTCTCAACACCTACTAGCCAAAAAGTTCATTCGTGGAAAAGTGGATGCCACTCTCTTCACTAAAGAGGTCGATGGTCATCTTCTGATAGTTCAGATTTATGTGGACGATATAATCTTTGGGTCGACAAATGAAAATCTATGCAAAGATTTTGAATCAGTAATGAAGCAGAAGTTTGAAATGTCATCAATGGGGGAGATGAAATTCTTTTTGGGATTACAAGTTGAACAACTTCCTGAGGGAATTTTCATTCATCAGTCAAAGTACGTTCATGATATTCTAGAGAAATTTGGGATGTCAGGATCTACTCCAGCTGCTACCCCACTTGCAACAAATCATGGGATTCACCCAGATCTCACCGGAGACAGGGCTGATGAAACGTTTTACCGTTCCATGATAGGTTCTTTAATGTACCTAACTGCTTCACGTCCTGATATTATGTACCCAACGTGCCTCGCAGCAAGATTTCAGTCTAATCCGAGAGCATCGCATATGATCATTGTGAAGAGGATATTGCGCTACCTGAAAGGAACTTCTTCATTGGGGTTGTGGTATCCTAGAAAAGGCGATTTTACGCTCGAAGGGTATTCCGATTCGGATTTCGGATGCTGCAAAGTCAATTCAAAATCAACAACTGCAGGATGCCAGTTCTTTGGTCCTAGATTGGTTACCTGGCAGTGTAAGAAACAAACGTCTGTGGCGTTATCTACTTGTGAAGCGGAGTATGTTTCTGCTAGCAGTTGCTGCTCTCAGATCTTGTGGATACAGCAACAGATGCGCGACTACGGTTTGCAGTTTCTTAACACACCTCTTTTTGTTGATAATGAGGCCGCTATAAATATAACTAAAAATCCAGTACATCACGCTAAAACTAAACACATAGAAATTCGTCATCACTTTATTCGTGATTGATTTGAGAAAAAGTTGATACGAATTTAGAAAATCCACACAGACGAACAGAAAGCGGATTTACATACCAAAGCTTTTGATAAAAATCGGTTTAAATATTTGTTAAAATTGAATGGTATGAAGCTTCTGTCGGTGTCGGATGGCATAATTGGCGTTGATGAGAGTACTGTTGCGGATGAAGACGAGAAACAATCTGCAATGGTTTGTCGAATTTTTACTTGTTTTGGTATTTAGGGGGAGTAGATGTTTGTACATAGTTTATTTTCAGAAAATACAAAAACAGTAAAAAATGCAAAAATACAAAAACATGATAAAATTTGGAAAAAGAGCTTGTGTATATAGGGAAAATGATAGCACATCAGCTAGACGATTACAGTATGCTAAAGATTTGAAAAGTATAAAAGAGTTAAACAATCTTACTGATGATGTGTCGATAGGTTTTCACACATTTAGTAGATTTATTTGGGATATAAACCTAAATTCAAACTTGTGAATTCGTGGGGAACACTACTTGGATATATAGGTAACCCCTGAAATCTCGTTTGAAAGGTCTCTTAATCTGATATACTAGGTCTTTATACTCAATGATGTCTGGGGTATTATTCCGGGACTTCTGCTGAACGGTAGTTCTGACCTAGTCCCTGGCTAATACTTGCTGCAATGCTTGAAACACAGCATTAAACCCTCAGCATGCTGAAACAATAAAATTGATAAATGCTGCTGTTGTAAGCAAAAAGATCCTTTAAAGGGGACACACCGAAAAGTCGAAGCTGATATCTCTCTGCGTATACGGAAGTATCGACCTGAGATCCCTCGGCCCTCGCATACCTAAATTATATACAGATATCATTGTAGTATTCTCACCTGTAAGACTGATTATTGGGATTCTGGATACGGGAGTATATTCAAGAGGTGGGACACATGAATGAGCTAAGTTCTTAATTCATCTAAATCGTATCCTGAGTAAATTGAAATTTGTGTGAGAATTTAAGATGGATCAGTATATCGACAATCGAGGTGAATTGTTTAAATCTGAGTATGTAATGTAGCTTAACGGTACTTGTGATTTGTCTGAAAAGCTGATATGATTCCCTGACACGTTCGAAAAAAAAAATTTGTTTGTAAATAGTTTACTTTGTTTACTTTCTGAAATTTAAGTTTTCTGTATTTCATTTCTTAGTTTAGAATACTTTGATAAAATTCAAAAAGATTTTATTTCTGCTTTATTTTCCGACGAACCAAAGTGGAGAGTTGATTGTTGGATTCTCAGATGTTTGAAGCAGATGCAGGAGATTCTGGACTGAAGAATGAGGAGAGCTTATCTTTGAAGAAGTTTAAATTGTTTAAAAAGTTAAAAAGAAGTTCATTAATTTGATACTTGTTATTTTCAGAAAATGTTTGAAATTGTTGTTTTAAAATCAGTTTGTTTAGTCAAATGATCAACCAAGGTCATTAATTTGGACTTGGTAGATTAATCAAGTAATCAGGGTCATTAACTTGGATCTGAATACTTGAGTGGATTTTTAAAACTGATTAAGTTTGTGAGTTATGTTTGAAAGATAGAATTGTAATGTTTGTTGGTTGAGTAACAGATTTGGACTTCATTATTCCCAATGGAAGCAAATTGTCAAAGCTTGAACCAGATATCTCAGATTCTAGCATATCGAGAGGGGGAGTATGTGAAAGGGGGAGTCTGGATCAACAGTATATGGGAGTGTGAAGATAGAGTGCTTATGATGAAAAGACAGAGTTTGAGAAAAGACTAAGATTGAAGACTCAGGATCTGAAGACTACGTCAACATCCAAGGGGGAGTCTGTTGATGCACAAGAATGTCTGTTGACTGCATCTTCATCAAGTTTTATATCAAGAAAGTCAAGATTGGAACTTAAAAGTCAAATTAGGGTTTAGTGTTGATTTAGGAAGTGTTTATGAGGGTTCCGTTTGAACTTGTTGTTTTAGATAAGGGTTCCGTTTGAAATGAGGGTTCCGTTTGAACTTATCGTTTGAAATGAGGGTTCCGTTTGAACCAGGCCGTTTGAGATATAGGGTTCCGTTTGAACCATGTTATGTTAAGTTCAAACGGAAGGGTCTTATGCCTATATATATGAGTGTGTTAGTCACATTTCAAACGGAACGGTACGGAACAGTAGGAGGTCATTGTGTGAATCACGAAGTGCTGCCGGATTTGTGTTAGAAAACATTGTACAAGCACACGGTTGTTAATAGAAAGAAAGATTAAAGGATACAAGTTGTTTTGGACGTTGTTTACTTTGATTCCGCCTTAGTAATCGATGTTGAACTACCTTAACTGACTTTCAGGGTCACGTACACGATCCAACAAGTGGTATCAGAGCTCAGGACGAGGAGTTCATACCGAATACAGCTTGAAATCATCGGATTATCTCACTTCTACCTTTCTTTTCTGATTTTAACTAGTTGTCACGGTTAAAATGGCTTGAAACGTTCACATAGCAAACGAAATTCACTATTAACTAATCCTTGAAATTTTGAAATCAAAATTCGGCCTAAAACTGATCGAAATAATTCAGACCGTTTGAAAGTGTTCGCGAGTTGCTGACGTCACCGTTTGAAAATGGCTATATCGTTTGAACTGATCGTTTGAAATGTTTGTCGTTTGAACTGATCGTTTGAAAAGTTTATCGTTTGAAATGTGTATCGTTTGAACTATTGTCGTTTGAAACATTTGTCGTTTGAAACTGTCATCGTTTGAAACTAGTGTTATTTCAAACGAAACAGCTATCGTTTGAAACCATCATCGTTTGAATCTCTATCGTTTGAAGCTTTTGTTATTTCAAACGGAACAGTCTATTCCGTTTGAAAACAACTAGTTCGTTTGAAAAATTGTTTGAACCATTCCGTTTGAACAAGTTTCGTTTGAATTTGATATTTTCAAAAACCAAAATTTTTCTAAGTGTTGTCTGTTTTTACAGGTACATTCACGATGGATGATATTTTCTTAAATCCGTTTAGCGACATGTACGCATTCGCTGGAGATTCCGGAAACAATGATGCTTCATCAAGCAATGTGAATGAGAATAAACAAAAAGAGAAGAAAAAGGAAGCTTGGGAATCGGAAAGTGCCTTCGGAACGTTCAATAAACCTCCAAAGCTAATGGCTATTGAAGAGTACAGTCGTTGGTCCAGAAAGTTTGAAGATTGGATGATGGCATTCGCATTTTCAAGTTGGAAAAGTCTGAAGAACGGTTATGATCAAGGAAACAAGAATGGTGAAGTCTTAACAGCATCTGATGAGATTGAATCATTTGTAGCTGAACAAAAGTGTGTGGCGTTGTTATTTCAGTCTGTTCGGGAGGATATCATCTCATTGATAGACTATACAAATGCTAAAGATCTATGGGCAAAGTTAAAACATAAATGTTTAGGAAGTACAGAGATAGTGAAAAACAAAAAGAAACTTCTTAGGAAAGAGTTTGATATGTTTGGTTGTCTTAAGAATGAGTCAGTGTGTAAAATGATAGAGAGGTTCGATCATCTGAAGCTAGAATTAGCACGACATGATATCAAGTATCCTGATGATGAGCAAGTAGACAAGTTGTTCGATTCATTGCCAGACGAGATGGAGTGGAGATATTATGCTCTCATGCTTAAGAACACTATTCCTCCTGAAATGTTGAAACCAGATTTGGTGATTGAGAGACTTGAAAGTCATGAGCTGGAGTTGAAGAAGACGTACAAAGTTAATCACTCATCTTACCAGCAGAATTTGGATTTGTACTATCCAAAAAGCATGATGCCGAAAGCTACTTCTCCAAAGACTGCATTTTCTGCTGAAAATGTGTCTACAGCTGGCAAAGAAAGTCAAAGTGGTCAAAGCAGTGGAAGTCATAGTGGTTATCACAGTGGATCTTCATCATCTGCAAGTCATTCTGATGCAAAGAATCGTTTTCAATGCAACATCGCGATAGATTTAAAGAATGCTCATAACTTTGATGAAGAATCGGCCAAGCAGCAGATGATTTTCCTAGCATCGGTGTTGGAATCGTATGAAGGATTGGTAGCTGGGAAGATTGGCAATACAAATCTGACAAAAGAAGATTATGATCAGATTGATCCGGAGGAAATGGAACTGATTGATATTCGTTGGGCTATGGCAAGTGCTGTTCGTCGTGCACAAAGATTCATGGAAATTACTGGTAGAAAAACAATTGGTGGTGCTTCTACTAAGCTGGGGTTCGATAAATCCAAAGTGACATGCTTCAAATGTAAGCAGAAGGGTCATTTCAAGAGAGAATGCCGAAATGCTTATGTTGATGAGTCGGAGAATCCTTTCAGAGATGATTACTACAAGAAGGCGATTTATCACCAGAATAAATCCGAGCCGCGTAGATTGAAGCAGGTTGAAGACAACAGAGAGAAATCTAGAGCTCTTGCAGTGATTTATGATGATGAGGGATATGATTGGAGTCAAGAGGTTCTACCAGAAGAAGATGCGGTTGGTTACGCATTCATGGCGAAAAATGAACCAATTCCATGGAAAGATGAGAGAACTGAAGAGCAGAAGTATAGATACAGAAAGATGATTTCGGAAAACAAAATTACTAGACTTTCTAGTATCTTTTTGGAAGCAAAGAGAGCCAACAGATGGGATCCAGATAGGGAGTGTTATCTTGATGAGTATGGAAATATTGCAATTGATCACAAAACTCTTGATCTGGAAGTCTTAATCAAGGAAATGAAAGAAAATGATGAGTATTGGCAACACAAATGGTGGGGAACTCCAACTTCGAAAATGATTGAAGAGGAGAAAGAGAGAAAAGAGATAGAAGGAAAAGAATCCAAGAAGATTGATACTGGAGTTATCGATACTACACAGGAGTTGACTGCAGAGAACCTGGTAAAAATGGCTGATAAAGTGCTGGCTGCTAAAGCACTTGAGGTAGACTCTAACTCCGTGTCTGAGTCAAAAAGCCAGGTCAGTTCAGATGTGTCAACAAATGCGTCAGGTAAAAAGATCGAAGGAAATGCTGATTGCAAAAATTGCAACAAAGAGTGCAAATTTTGTAATACTGTCACGTATCTCAACGGTGAGAAAATTAAAGATCTGACAGCAAAGGTCAGAAACGTTGAGAATCAGATTCTTGGTCGTGACAAAACAGTTAAAGCTTCAACTGAACGGATAAGAGAATTAACTGCTCAAATTGAAACTGATAAAATTGATCATGACAAAATTAAACAAGAAAATGAAAAGTTGATTCTTGAAAACCGTCAGATTTCTGAAAATTTTGAAAAACTCAAAAGCACAATGAAAGATTGTGATGATCGAAATGGTAAAACTTTTAAAGAAAATGAACATTTAAAAGCAGTGCTTAGAGTTAAAGAAGAATCAATCAACAAACAACTGGATGAAATCGCTAAATTGAAACTTAAAGTTCAAGAGGTTGTAATCGAAAATGAGCGAATCCAGTTGAAGCTTAACAGTTACAGCTCCGCAAGCTTTGTTTTGCAACATATCATTCCCAAACCCATCGGGAAAGATAAAGCGGGCGAAGATGTGTATTGTGATGGAACTGGGGTGGGGTTTCATCAAGTTCCACCACCTGTTCTTGATAATTACACTAAAAAGCAGTCTGGGTTGGTTGAAATTGAGGAAGCAAGTGAAGTTAAACTTCCGGAGAACATTGATGTTATTTTTTCTACATCATCTGATGATAGTGTTCAGACAGAGATTGTTAAGAGCACAGCTGGAAGTGTTTTGATGTCTGATTCAACTGAAGATGATGGGTGTTTCTTGGATAAATACATTCAGAAATCAAAATCCAAAAACAACTTAAGTGATGAACCGGGTCTTGTGATGTACAAGATGGCTGGATCTGATAAGTTGTATTCGGATTCTGAGTTTCCAATTGAGAATGTTAATGTGAAAAAGTTGACAAATGTTTTCAAGTTAGTTGAAGTTGAGTTGTCAGAAGTGAACAGTTTGTGTCAAACAAAAAGACAAATGAATTTTGAGAAAGATAAAGCTTATTACAAAAAAGCCTGTTGTTCCACCACGTTTTTATAATAAAAATTGAAACAGTTGGTCGGGTGGTTATCGAGGTGGTAATAGTTATCAGAAGAAGAGTTTTCAAAACAAAAGGTTTGTTGAAAAGAAGGTGTTTGTGAACAGTTCAAGTTCACTTTCTGATGAGGAAAATGAAATTTTTTCAAAATCAAATAAAGAGTTCTTTGAGAAAAGAGTTTCACATTATCAGTCTGAAGGCACAAGTCGAGTTGTTGATACTCGTACATGTTTCAGATGTAATCAAGTTGGTCACATTGCACGAAAGTGTACCAATGCGAAGCCTAAGACTGAAAATGTGAAGATTCAAAAGAGTAAAGTTGATGTGAAGGGTAAAGCACCAATCATTGTTGAGAAAAATCATGTGAAAAATGACAACATCAAAGTAAAAAATGAACCTGTAAAGAAAGTGGTAACTAAAAATGACAAGTTTTATAAACAGGTTGCATTATCTCAACAAGTTTGGAAACCAAAAACTGAAATGAAAATTTCAACTTCTGAAGTGAAAAAGGCTGAAGAATCAATTTCGGTTGATTATGATGCAAATTTTCCACCTTTGAAGGCTGAAAATTTCAAAATTCAAATTGCGAGAGTCAAGGTTACACCTAAGGCTGATGAGGCCTGGGTGGACACCATGTTCGAATAAGCAGTTTGAATGGCCGGAGCTTCCTGGATTGCGAAGCATGAATCGGTATCTTTATTGAAATGTTTTAAAATCAACTTGTGGTATGTGCAGGATCTTCCAAGAGCCATTTCAAGATGGATCATGGATAGTGGTGCATCTCGACATATGACAGGAAAAACTGCATTGCTATATGATGTGAAAAATATCAATGGTGGTTATGTGGGATTTGCAGGTCATGAAGGTGGTAGAATTGTTGGTGAAGGAACGTTATCCAATGGGATTGTAACGTTTGAGAGAGTTAACTACATCACTGAGTTGGAGAACAATCTGCTTAGTATCTCGCAGATTTGTGACAATCAGTATACTACTCACTTCACTGATAAAGAATGTTTGATTTTGAAACCTGGTTTTGTTATTCCTGAAGAATGGATTATCATGAGGGCACCTAGAGTAAATGATTTATATGTGTTAGATATGTCTGTAGCAACTACAACTACTGGTCAAGCACATTGTTTCGTGTCTAGAGCAACTGAGAAAGAATCAAGATTGTGGCACCGAAAGATGGGGCATATTCACCTAAGGAAGATGAATCACTTGGTGCACAATGATTTGGTATTGGGAGTTAATATCAAAGGTTTTCATCTGGAAGGGGAGTGCATTAGCTGCATCAAAGGCAAGCAGAAGAAAAAGTCACACCCTACAAAGCAAGTCAATTCAGTTTCAAGACCACTGGAAAGACTTCACATGGATTTGTTTGGTCCTGTGAATGTCAAAAGTATTACAGGAGATTACTATTGTTTGGTCGTTACTGATGATTATTCCAGATTTTCGTGGGTTTCTTTCTTGAAGACGAAAGATGAAACATTTGACAGTTTGATGGGGCTGTTCAGGAAGATTGAGAATTTGTACCAAAGGCGTATCAAGAGAATTCGAAGTGACAATGGTACTGAATTCAAGAACAGCAAGATGGAAGAATTTTGTGATGAAAGAGGTATTTTGCATGAGTTTAGTGCTCCGTACACTCCGCAGCAGAATGGAGTCGCAGAACGCAAAAATCGGACACTAATCGAGACGGCTAGAACTATGCTCGCAGATTCAAAGTTACCGATTAATTTTTGGGCTGAAGCTGTTTCCGCCGCATGCTATACACTCAACAGGGTTCTCACTGTCAAGAAGTTCAACAAAACTTGCTTTGAGCTAATCAATAATCGTAAACCGAATTTGAAGTATCTAGAACCATTCGGGTCACCTTGTACGGTTATAGAGCCTCATGGAAAGTTTGGTCCAAAGAGCATTGAGGGAATATTTGTTGGTTATTCAAATCCGTTGAGACGTGTCTTCGTTCCAAGTGAGAAGCGGATTATTGAAGCTGTAAATGTTGAATGTCAAGGTTATACTATGCCGCCGCAGAATCCTGGTGATTCATGGCGTTATCTTTATGACAAACTTTGGGATTCGTTTGACATGAGAGAAGAATCAGAGGATGATGAAGATTTCTTTGATGAGTTGGATATTTTGCGTGAATATGAGTCACAGTTAAGATTCCCAGCTGAGTATTCGAGGAGACCACGGGAAACTTAAAATGATGATGAAGCAGGTCCAAGTAATGCTGGTGAACATGATGATGTCCAACAAAATGAAGTTGCTCAAGATAATCAGTCGGCTCAGAATGATAATCTAGAAGCTGAAAACATGCCAGTATTTGATCATGGTGATTCAGATTCAGATTCTGAGGGGGAGCAAATTCAGATTTCAAGTCAAACAAACCAAGTTGGTGAACAAGATGCAGAGCAAAATGTTACTAATCTGGAGGGAAATGTAGATGTTCCGAGTGAAGTGATGCCGCGAACTTTTTCATATCATCCAGAGGAGTTGATCATAGGAGAATTGCAGAAAGGCGTTCGCACTCGAAATCGGATTGATAAAGGGCTTACATGTTTTTATACAAAAGTTGCTCCTTTGCAAACTGAATTCTCATTAAATTGTTTTATCTCGCAGGTTGAACCAAGAACTTACAAAGAGGCGCTTACTGAAGACTCTTGGGTCAATGCAATGCAGGAGGAACTTAGTCAATTCGAGAAATTGGGAGTGTGGAAGTTAGTTGATTTGCCGGATGGTCAGAGGAAAATTAACACTAAGTGGGTGTTCAAGTGTAAGAGGGACGATAGAGGAGTTGTTGTAAGGAACAAAGCTCGACTCGTTGTTCAGGGATTTAGTCAACAGGAGGGGATTGATTTTACTGAAGTCTATGCTCCTGTAGCACGACTAGAGGCGATCAGAATTTTCCTAGAATTTGCGTCTTGGAAGAACTTTAAAGTTTATCAGTTGGATGTTAAATTGGCGTTTCTCTATGGGAAGGTTAAAGAGGAGGTTTATGTCGGTCAGCCACCGGGCTTTACCAATCCAATCCACAAAAACAAGGTCTACTTATTGGACAAAGCGCTGTATGGTTTACACCAGGCCCCGAGAGCCTGGTACGAGACTTTGTCTCAACACCTACTAGCCAAAAAGTTCATTCGTGGAAAAGTGGATGCCACTCTCTTCACTAAAGAGGTCGATGGTCATCTTCTGATAGTTCAGATTTATGTGGACGATATAATCTTTGGGTCGACAAATGAAAATCTATGCAAAGATTTTGAATCAGTAATGAAGCAGAAGTTTGAAATGTCATCAATGGGGGAGATGAAATTCTTTTTGGGATTACAAGTTGAACAACTTCCTGAGGGAATTTTCATTCATCAGTCAAAGTACGTTCATGATATTCTAGAGAAATTTGGGATGTCAGGATCTACTCCAGCTGCTACCCCACTTGCAACAAATCATGGGATTCACCCAGATCTCACCGGAGACAGGGCTGATGAAACGTTTTACCGTTCCATGATAGGTTCTTTAATGTACCTAACTGCTTCACGTCCTGATATTATGTACCCAACGTGCCTCGCAGCAAGATTTCAGTCTAATCCGAGAGCATCGCATATGATCATTGTGAAGAGGATATTGCGCTACCTGAAAGGAACTTCTTCATTGGGGTTGTGGTATCCTAGAAAAGGCGATTTTACGCTCGAAGGGTATTCCGATTCGGATTTCGGATGCTGCAAAGTCAATTCAAAATCAACAACTGCAGGATGCCAGTTCTTTGGTCCTAGATTGGTTACCTGGCAGTGTAAGAAACAAACGTCTGTGGCGTTATCTACTTGTGAAGCGGAGTATGTTTCTGCTAGCAGTTGCTGCTCTCAGATCTTGTGGATACAGCAACAGATGCGCGACTACGGTTTGCAGTTTCTTAACACACCTCTTTTTGTTGATAATGAGGCCGCTATAAATATAACTAAAAATCCAGTACATCACGCTAAAACTAAACACATAGAAATTCGTCATCACTTTATTCGTGATTGATTTGAGAAAAAGTTGATACGAATTTAGAAAATCCACACAGACGAACAGAAAGCGGATTTACATACCAAAGCTTTTGATAAAAATCGGTTTAAATATTTGTTAAAATTGAATGGTATGAAGCTTCTGTCGGTGTCGGATGGCATAATTGGCGTTGATGAGAGTACTGTTGCGGATGAAGACGAGAAACAATCTGCAATGGTTTGTCGAATTTTTACTTGTTTTGGTATTTAGGGGGAGTAGATGTTTGTACATAGTTTATTTTCAGAAAATACAAAAACAGTAAAAAATGCAAAAATACAAAAACATGATAAAATTTGGAAAAAGAGCTTGTGTATATAGGGAAAATGATAGCACATCAGCTAGACGATTACAGTATGCTAAAGATTTGAAAAGTATAAAAGAGTTAAACAATCTTACTGATGATGTGTCGATAGGTTTTCACACATTTAGTAGATTTATTTGGGATATAAACCTAAATTCAAACTTGTGAATTCGTGGGGAACACTACTTGGATATATAGGTAACCCCTGAAATCTCGTTTGAAAGGTCTCTTAATCTGATATACTAGGTCTTTATACTCAATGATGTCTGGGGTATTATTCCGGGACTTCTGCTGAACGGTAGTTCTGACCTAGTCCCTGGCTAATACTTGCTGCAATGCTTGAAACACAGCATTAAACCCTCAGCATGCTGAAACAATAAAATTGATAAATGCTGCTGTTGTAAGCAAAAAGATCCTTTAAAGGGGACACACCGAAAAGTCGAAGCTGATATCTCTCTGCGTATACGGAAGTATCGACCTGAGATCCCTCGGCCCTCGCATACCTAAATTATATACAGATATCATTGTAGTATTCTCACCTGTAAGACTGATTATTGGGATTCTGGATACGGGAGTATATTCAAGAGGTGGGACACATGAATGAGCTAAGTTCTTAATTCATCTAAATCGTATCCTGAGTAAATTGAAATTTGTGTGAGAATTTAAGATGGATCAGTATATCGACAATCGAGGTGAATTGTTTAAATCTGAGTATGTAATGTAGCTTAACGGTACTTGTGATTTGTCTGAAAAGCTGATATGATTCCCTGACACGTTCGAAAAAAAAAATTTGTTTGTAAATAGTTTACTTTGTTTACTTTCTGAAATTTAAGTTTTCTGTATTTCATTTCTTAGTTTAGAATACTTTGATAAAATTCAAAAAGATTTTATTTCTGCTTTATTTTCCGACGAACCAAAGTGGAGAGTTGATTGTTGGATTCTCAGATGTTTGAAGCAGATGCAGGAGATTCTGGACTGAAGAATGAGGAGAGCTTATCTTTGAAGAAGTTTAAATTGTTTAAAAAGTTAAAAAGAAGTTCATTAATTTGATACTTGTTATTTTCAGAAAATGTTTGAAATTGTTGTTTTAAAATCAGTTTGTTTAGTCAAATGATCAACCAAGGTCATTAATTTGGACTTGGTAGATTAATCAAGTAATCAGGGTCATTAACTTGGATCTGAATACTTGAGTGGATTTTTAAAACTGATTAAGTTTGTGAGTTATGTTTGAAAGATAGAATTGTAATGTTTGTTGGTTGAGTAACAGATTTGGACTTCATTATTCCCAATGGAAGCAAATTGTCAAAGCTTGAACCAGATATCTCAGATTCTAGCATATCGAGAGGGGGAGTATGTGAAAGGGGGAGTCTGGATCAACAGTATATGGGAGTGTGAAGATAGAGTGCTTATGATGAAAAGACAGAGTTTGAGAAAAGACTAAGATTGAAGACTCAGGATCTGAAGACTACGTCAACATCCAAGGGGGAGTCTGTTGATGCACAAGAATGTCTGTTGACTGCATCTTCATCAAGTTTTATATCAAGAAAGTCAAGATTGGAACTTAAAAGTCAAATTAGGGTTTAGTGTTGATTTAGGAAGTGTTTATGAGGGTTCCGTTTGAACTTGTTGTTTTAGATAAGGGTTCCGTTTGAAATGAGGGTTCCGTTTGAACTTATCGTTTGAAATGAGGGTTCCGTTTGAACCAGGCCGTTTGAGATATAGGGTTCCGTTTGAACCATGTTATGTTAAGTTCAAACGGAAGGGTCTTATGCCTATATATATGAGTGTGTTAGTCACATTTCAAACGGAACGGTACGGAACAGTAGGAGGTCATTGTGTGAATCACGAAGTGCTGCCGGATTTGTGTTAGAAAACATTGTACAAGCACACGGTTGTTAATAGAAAGAAAGATTAAAGGATACAAGTTGTTTTGGACGTTGTTTACTTTGATTCCGCCTTAGTAATCGATGTTGAACTACCTTAACTGACTTTCAGGGTCACGTACACGATCCAACATAAACTAAAATTTATTTTATATAGAATACATATAAAATTTTATACATTTAAACCTATAATATAATTTAAAGAAAGTGTATGTTCCAAAGATTATTATATATATTAATATAATCATATATATAGTCATGTTTTTATTCTCTATCATTTAGAATATTATAAAAATAAGTTTTATTATAAAAGAAGAGAAAAGATGAGTCTGAAGGTGATACAAATCGTCTGATGAGTTGTACAATCAGTATAAATAAAAGATTAGGTAATTATTTCTTTAGAATATATATATATATATATAGGGAGGGGCTCATGCGAGAACCACCCTTATTGTGAGAACCTTGAGAACCAATGTGAACACAACCTAAAATAGCTAAAAAAAAACCTAAAAAAACCTAACCCCCACCCCCCCCCCCCCCCAAAAAACCTAAACCCACCCAAGCTAAATGCTAAAAAAACCCTAAAAAAACCCTAACCCCACCCCCCCCCCAAAACCTAAACCCCCTCCCTCACCCCCCAAAAACCTAAACCCCCCTCCCTCACCCCCCAAAAACCTAAGCCCCCCCACCCCCCCAAGCTAAAATGCTAAAAACTAAACCCCCAAAAAACCTAAAAAAATCTAAAAAAATCAAAAAAAAATCTAAATTTTTTTTTTGATTTTTTAATATTTTTTAGGTTAAAATCGCTACTTTTCGAAGCAAAAAAAAAAATTTAAAAAAAAAAAATTAAATTTTTTTTTGGCTTCGAAAAGTAGCGATTTTAACCTAAAAAATATTAAAAAAATCAAAAAAAAAAATTTTGTGTGATTTTTAGCTATTTTTAGGCATTTTTTGTTGTGTTCACATTGGTTCTCGCGGTTCTCACAATAAGAGGTGGTTCTCGCATGATCTTCTCCCTATATATATATATATATATATATATATTACAAAATGAAAACATCTTTTCTTACACGACTTAAATCAATGATTTAACTATTTTTCCTGGCACGTTAAAATTTTCCTAAACATTCTAAGTTATTGTTTCATTTGCAAGCTAGAATTAAAATAGATACCTCACATAAAAATAATTGACTCAAATGTATGTTTAATACGCTGGTCCTTTATATAGTTTTATTTAAAGACCAAATTACAATGTTAATAGTATAATGACTATTATTATTTGGGGTATATATATATATATATTCTAAGGGAGCCGCTAGAATGAGAACCACCACGAGTTATGAGAACCACGAGAACCGCGCCCCGCGGGTGGCCGTTGACCACGAAATTTTTTTTACACCTAGATCCGTATATTTTAAGACCGGGTGTAAATTTTGGGTTCAAACGGCGCGCCCGAGGGGGTAGTTTTTTACGCCCAAAGTTTGAGTTTTTTTAATTTTTCTTTTTTTTTTACCAAACTTTGGGCGTAAAAAACTACCCCCTCGGGCGCGCCGTTTGAACCCAAAATTTACACCCGGTCTTAAAATATACGGATCTAGGTGTAAAAAAAATTTCGTGGTCAACGGCCACCCGCGGGGCGTGGTTCTCATAACTCGTGGTGGTTCTCATTCTAGCGGCCCCCTATATTCTAATACATGTATATTACTTAGTTACCTAATATATATCTAAAATCAATTTTAGAAAACGTCAAACTTTGTACTACCTACTATAATACTTTTTTGAATAAATAATATAATGTACAATAAATTAAGAATTAAGTTTCTAATATTTTATCCAATATGGTCCAACCTACTAGTTAAAATGAAATTGTTCCCATAAGTCTAGAAAGTTTATATTTTGACTAATTTATTTATCCATCATTTAATTCCAAAATATTATATTCAATAAACAGAAGTTTATTTCTATTACTTTTATAAAAAAGGGTAAATAAAGCTAGGGGAATAAGCTTGATAATTGGTACCATCGGATATATATAAGTTTTGATATTAACAAGAGATTTGAAATTTTATGTTTCTAAATAATAAATATATACATATATAATAGAATTTTTTGGTGGTATACACAATATAATAATCAAATATCTTATAAAGATAAACATAAGAGAAAATATCACTGGTGATTCATATGAAAACATGAAATCATATAAAAATAAATCATAAAACGTGGTGTGTTTTAAAAAATACCATCTGTCTTAATAAAATATTACTTGCAACGGAATCTAATGTTGTATAAGCATGAATAGAGTTAGCTATAAGCATACTCATTGGACACACCCATAGAGTCAATGGAGACAATAATGTTGTTGTCAAAACTCCAAAGAAAGTCACAACCATAATAATCTCTATGCTTAAACAAAAGGGTTCGAATATTAATTTTTACTAGTAACACCCAGGATAGTATTTAGACTTGAACCTAAGAAAAATGCCTTAGTATAAGCTTCAATATAAGCTAATTACTTGTGTAGATAAAGTGTGATGGATGTTGGTATGCCGTGAGGATGATGACTAGAACAATGCAAGTATGATAAATAAGCAATAACACTTGGCCACTGTTATTTCTTGTTTATTAGTACTACTCAGTTCTAGAATATGATCCATCATGAGAATACTAATTTTCTTGTTTCTTGATGCAAGCCATAATAAATGATGCACTTTTAAAATCATGATTTGATAAAATCTATTTATGGGAAATACAATGATAATTACCTCTCCGGCAAGACTGAGTATGGTGTGGTAGACTCTCCAGCTTGTCTGGGTAAGATGGGGGTACGTCTCCGGTGAGACCGGGTAAGATGGGGTATATGTTATGTTAATGAAATTCCCTAAATCGTACCATGACCTGATGTCTGACTTGTTTTTGGAAAATATAAATCTGTTAAATACATTGACCTTATGAATGGTGTGTATATTACAAGTATGTGAAATATATGATTATATAGATATGTATATCTATAAGGAAATCCAAAGATCATAATGATTGACAATTAGGGATAAATCATGAACAGGTATGTCAATGATAATTTTAGATTTATTTATCAGGAATCTCTCGTATACATCTATAATTCTGATATCAAACATTATTTCGTTTGATCATCCGTCCCGTAATTCGTGCGACAAGATGAATGACATGAACTCTTTAAGTTGGACGCCATCGAGAGTATAAGGATTCCCTTACGTTACTTTAGATTATTGACGCTTTAGGAAACCTGTAACTAAAAGTTGTACGGAGACGCAAAAATCTAAAAACTTACGCTAATAGTAATTTTACTTTCATTAATAACTCCAGAGAAGATAAAAATCTCAAAACATATAGAATAGTTCTGGTCAAAGTAAAGTAGAATTCAAAGTAAGGACCAGAATATACTTAGTAACTAGGATCAGTGACGTAAAAGTATTCCTCCACATTTCAGTAAATCTCGAGGACGAGATTTAAAACAAGGTGAGGAGGATGTAACATTCCTAAAATTTTTATTTATAAAATTTAAAATAAAGTATATAAAAACTTATGTTATTAAACAGATAGATCATGGGTAAGTTGACCTATAGAAATATGAGGTATTTTGGCAAACGTAGGAACAGTTTAATAATTATAATAATAAACATATGTTATAATTAACCTTACTCCGTTTTTAATGAAACTTGGTTCAAAATGTAGATAAAAATATTCTCGTTGTAATGACATATTCATCATTTTATAAAACGTCATATTTTAGAAGTAATAAGCGCCGAATGAGTGAAGCAGTTAAATTAATTATAATATATATATATATATATATATTATAATATTAAAAAGAAAAATTGACAACTTACAATTGAGCAGCAAGTTTCAAATGGAGTATTTATAGAATGCAACACTACTCAAAATTTTCTGTACCTTCTCCATCTCGCTCTCACTCTGTCTTTTTATAAGCCATTCTTTCTTATAGTAATTCACCTATAATACTCCAAAGCCCTGCCCCGTTTTAAGTATTTTAACCCCTCATCACTGAGTCGATACCCTGTCCGATTGATTTAGGACCCACCAACGCATGTCAAGGCTCTGCCCGACTAAGTACGTTTGGGTTCTGTCTCGTGACACATTGATAAAGTTAAATTGGGTTACTATACTTAACACGAGTGCATTATATAACAACCCTCCTAAAACACCCCTGATACCCCTACATGTCCTAAAATATACCCCGTATATGAAAAACGGCCCTAAAATACCTTTGTATTTATAAAAATCAAATAAAAACAAATATTAGAGTCGCTCGCGGGCCGCGACCCAGTTTGCCTAAATCTTCGCGGGGCGCGAGGCCCATTACTTGCCTAGCACCCATTGTGACACGTGTCTGTGACAACTGCCAAATTTGCATGCATCCGTACAATTAATTAATTTTGATTAGTGCTTAATGACTGTGTTGGAATATATTTAACTGCTTTCTGATTACTGCATCATACTTACATGTGCATCACATATTGCATGATGTCACTTCATTATTACATGCAAATCATATTTTCACAAACGATGCACAAAGCACAATTAGCACAGTTAGCGGATGACTCAGAAAAATGCTGACGAGGTTCAGTACATAGACAGACAGTGTTTTGAGACCCAGTATGAGCCAAAGACTAAGTACTACACTAGTATGGTGTGTAGGAAAGTAAGGACCACAAAACTGCATTTTTAAGTAATAGTTTAAGTGTCGGGAAGTGCCTAAAACCCACATAATGTGCTGAATTCAACATATTTAAGCAAAAACCAGCTTTTTAACAAGCTAGTATCATGCTAAAATATGACTAAATGGTCCTGAATGCTTTCCTAAGTGTCGGGAATTAAAAGTGTCACCAAAGGGTACATAAAGAACACTAAACGGTATAGTTTGACACTTTAACGAACCGGTATCTAACCGAACAACCGGACACTACCCGAAACATCAAAATTATACTAGAAGCATTGTTTTATCAATTCTAAGCTAGTTATGATCCCCGAACACCCTAACACACTATATAACACATAATATGCATAACATCTAACTAATACACTTAAGTTCTAACCAATTAACTTAACCATCATTAGAAACCAACTAGAGCCCCCCCCCCCCCTCATGCTTACGGTCACAAGGTGGCCCCACCACCCAAAGATCTTCCTTGATTACACTTAATCTTATTTGATTTGGTAGAAGATCATGTCTTGTACTTGTGAAGCATAATACCCAATGGTTAATCCCTTAATATGGTTATAAGTAGATCAAGAGCTCTCATTATCTCACACCCACTTCACACACAACTCTCTCCCTCTTCTCTTGCTCCCTCATGGCCGTGAGCCGCCCACACCACCACCACCACCACCACCACCTTCATCCATTGTTCATCCAATCCAAGTTCATCACAAGGTGCTAGAAGGTGTCTAAGGAAGTTTGGAGCTTGTGGATCTTGAAGGACCTTTCCCATTTGCTATTATCCATCACATTTGTCACCTTCATCTTCTTGTGTTCTTCCCTAGCCCTTGTGCTAGTAGTAAGCTTCTTGTCACTTGATTTTACTTCATATTTAGTTGGTTAAAAGATGATGAACTTTGTTAATCTTGAAGAACACTAAAGAACATAATCATGAAACATTAACATAAGCTTAATAACATAAGAATACATGTTGAATAGTGTTGATTTGCTTCTTGATGATTGATTATTTGTGTTAGTGATGTTAGACATCATATGAAACCTACTAGATTGTGATTAAACACATGATCTAGTAAGTTAAGGTGGTGATCTTGCGAAATACCTAGATCATCATACTTTATGTTTCTCATGAACTTGAAAATGAAAATGATTTTATGAGTGATGAAGCATGTAACATGATTACTATACATAAACTTGGATGATTTCAAAAATAGTTTTCCAAAGAAACTAAGTTGAATAACAAGATTTACATAGACTTGATTTTTACATAAACTAACACTATTTTTAAGGGTTAAACAAGTGTAGAAACACTTGTGTAACAAAAAGACTACATAAAGAAGCATTTTTAGAAAATGTGTTTGGAAGTTGTAAACACCCAACTTCTTTAAAGATGAAGTTTTTAAAGAAGTAAATACATTTTAAAGGGTAACTAAACCTACTAAACACACTACCAAGTTACTACAAGTTTTTATGAAAGTTCAAGTTCATGATGTTATATAAATCACATGATTATGGCAAATTGGTAAGTGTAAGTTGCTTATGGTTGATTGTTGATTGTTTGTGATGATTTTAAAAAGAAAATGATATGCTTTGATAACATGGACACCTCCATTTTTAGGGGAAACTATGGCAAAATTTTCTAAAAATATAAACACTTAGAAAAATATTTTCTAACAAATATTTACAAGTGTATCTTAACCATGAACTTTCAATATAAACTTTGCCATAATTTTTGTTACAAAAATACAAATATTGGAGGTTGGTTTTTATAAATAAAAATGGGTAAATATATATTTTGAATATATATACATTAAAGACATGGTGTGTGTGAATATTTGCATACCTTGTAATAGTTATATTATTTTAGGGTTAAAGTGATATAACTTAACAAAACACCAAGAAATTACAATCCAAAGTATACCAAAAATCTCAAGGAATAAATACACAAGTTACACTCAGAATATTGAGAAACCGAACTAAGAAATGTAACTTACCAAAATATTCCAAAAAATATGCTTATAAATATATTTTTTGTAAATGATATTTTGGATACAAAGAAGCAAAAATATGATTTTTCCAAATATTACCAAGTTATATCATATTTTTGATAAGGAGAAAGTATATTATTTTCGGGAAGTAAAAAAAATATATTTTCTTGGAATACATTGTTTTGGATAACATAAGTTTAAATATATTTTCTAAAGTGAGACTTGAAAATATATTAATTTGAAACTACAAATAAGTTTTGTCAAAAGAAAAATTATGAATAATTTTTCTAAGTAATAAAACATATATTTTGGAAATATGTATTGGATATTTATTCCGGAATAATTAATGAGAAATTAAGTATAAGAATACTTAACAAATACAAGGATATGAATATACATGTATGAGATACCCCCATCCTTGGGAAAGAAATGTGAGTATAAATACTTGAGAAGTATTATTACAGAAATATCGTTTAACAGTTATTCCAAAATTAAATATAATTTAAAGTTAAAATAATTATTATTTTAACAAGTAATTATAACTTGGAATAATATTGAAGACATAAAAGAAACGTAACTCAGAAACGTTAATTCCAAGTCAAGGCACGGCCCGTTCGTCTAATAGACCCTAGTACATTGTAGGTAGTCGTGTTTGCTGAAGAGATTTGAGTTACGAGTACTGAAGACGCAAGACTGTGAGTTCATCTCCCCCTTTTCTTTAAACTGTTTTGTTTATTAACTTCGGGGGTGAAATACATGTTACAAAAGGATTACATACAAATACAATTGGTATGGTTAGCCTAGGAAAGTACCATAGATCATGTGAATGGGTAGGCGCATACTTGAGACCATTAATCCTCGTATAAGGACCGAGGGGCATGAGTGATAGATCTATTTGGGTGTAGCGAGCCCACACCCATGAGGACCAGGGTGGCCCATAGGGTGACTATGTCTTCTAGCCGGAAGCCCGGTACAAATTTGCTAGGTTTGAGCCTTCCTACGCCGTCACACATATCAGTGGCCTTGCAAACCATTGGTGATCTTTTCCTTTTTTGCTTTCATACCGGGATTTACAAACATACATACACTGTTTACAAAGGTTTTATACATACATATACACAAACACATGAACTCGCTCAACTTTTGTTGATGTTTTCAAATTACATGTATTTCAGGGAACTAAGTGGATCTGGCAGGTGTTTGCATGTTTTCAAGCTGCGTTATAAATAAAAGATGTCATCCAAGTCTTTAGGGTTTAGGAGATGTATCTAAATCATGGACGAGATACATGGTCCTAAACTCGGGTTTGTTTAAGGTCTTTTGTCGAGTCTTAGTGATCTCCTTAAAACTTGTTGTAGTTTGTAACTTGAATTTGGTGTCGATGTTTCAAACAATTATGTTGTGCTATTTTCAAACTTAATTTATGGATGAACATCTAATGGTTTTATCATATAGCGTTTTTATGATAGAATGCTATGGTATTAAGAAAGTCACACCAATAACCACGCTTCCGCAAAAGTCAGGGTGTGACAGCTTGGTATGAGAGCTTCGATCGTAGCGAACTAGGATCCCTTCTCGAGTCTAGACTACGATCATTAGGGCTCTCATGAAAATGTTTTCATAACATATTTTTCATTGCATACATGAAACACCCAGATCCAGGAAACAAACATTTTTACAAACAAAAGACACAAATCACATTTCAAAGAATTCGTTTATAGTTTAGTCTGAGAGATTGGGTAATTCAGTCTGAGAGACTGGGGAGTTAGTCTGAGAGACTAGTTGGGGCAGTCTGAGAGACTGGGAAGGTCAGTCTGAGAGACTGGGTAGTTCAGTTTGAGAAACTGGGAGGTTTAGTCTGAGAGACTAGGTGGTTCAGTCTGAGAGGCTGGGTGGGATAGTCTGGGAAGACTAGGATGAATACCTGCTTACATTGTTACTACTTACATGCTTATTTGATGATTGTTGATGATGTGCATATGTTGTGATTGTTTTGATTACAGACACCATGTCCTCATCTGAGAGTGAGCTGTCAGATACTGTAGACCCTATGGCCATAGTTTCGGACGATGAGATTATCCCGGACCCTGAGATTTTAACCTCTGACACAGAGAGTGACGATGATGATGACTTTCAGCCTTTTGCTTTGCCGGATTTCGGCGATGATATACCGCTAGCTGATGGTTTACCCGGCGAGGATCCATTTCTTGTTCCGATCCTCGCTCCTTTGCCCCTTGCTGCATTTCCTCTCGAGGATTTTCCTTTGGATGCTTTGTCTGACGATGACGTCGATCTTTTTATCGAGGGTCCCCCTGAGGGTGCCCAGGGTGATGGAGCTCCAGTCGATGATGTCGTTGCTGTTCCACTTATTGAGATGCCTATCATTGAGATTTCATCTGATCATTCTGGTCCTGATTCTTTCGAGTCTGTGTCATCCACTACTTTGCATGCACTGGGATTACAACGTTATCCCATTGATTCTGACTCTGACACAGCTATGTCTGCCGCACCTGTTCCTCCACAGGACTTTGGGTTTGATGATGAGCCTTAGCATGAGGTTGACTTCGTTCTTGACGATCAGCTTTTTGATGTACCCGCTGATCTTGAGCTGGCACCAGCCGACCCTGAGCCTATGCTTGCACCCGAGCCTATACCTGCTCATGATTCTCTGCCTGAGCATGACCCCGTACCTGTTGGCATACCTGTTGTTGCACCACTTGTACCTGATCCGATCCCTGCAGCCGCTGACCATGCTCCTTTTGCTGATCAGATAGATCCCGGTTACGCATTCACCCGCAATGGGTGGATAGAGGATGATGATGACATACCTCCTTTTGTTGAGCCCATTACTCCCCCACCTGCACCTACACATGCACTTGTTGACTTTGCCCCGTTTCACCCACATGTGTCTGATGCTCACCGCACTGATCTACCGGTCACGTTCTTACATGATATCCCTCCACCCTGTCCAGGGGAAGGACCGTCCAACCAGCCGACTGGCCATGTTCCACCTGTGTCAGCAGCCTTTCCTTTCATGCACAGTTTACACCTGATACTCATTTTGCTTCTGCACCATCAGGCGAGCCACTCATATGGTTTCCGCCAAACACCATGCCAGTTTCTAATCCATACCATCCTTCACATTACACTGGTTACACGAGGGATGAATTGCTTTTGTCGTTACATCTTCAGCAGGAGATCTTGTGTCGTAGAGTCATGGATCTTGAGAGGATTCAACGTCCTCCACCTTGTTCGTGTCTGTCACCTTTTGCGACTCCACCAGCTCCTCTTTTGCCTTATCCGGACTTTGATGTTCGATTTCTTACTATGGAGCAGCAGATTAGCTATCTGTTGCGACACGTTTACGATCTTGAGGAGGAGCTCGCGCATGTGCGCAGTTTGCTTCCTGTTCCTCCGCCTCCTCCTCCTCCACCATCAGCATAGCCGGTTTTTGGTCTTATGCAGGTCGCTTACTTTTGATGAGAGTGTCGCTATTGAGCCCAACTTGCACAACCTTTTGAAGACCACTTTTTTGACACTTGACTGTAGTAGATTGATAGACGATTTGGACAAGGGTGATGTGACCCTGTAGTCCCTTTTAATGTGATATGATACATTATAGAACGTAAAACTGTATTTGTGGTAAGTGAGATATGAAAGCTCAATCGCAATATTCTCATTATATACATTGTTGAATTACTTGTTTGCGTTATGGTTGAGATGTTATGTGTTCACTTGCGTTGATAAATGCTATTATGTATACATGTCATGCGTTTACTATATTTATCATGACCTGACCGACACAATCTTCTTTTAGAAGATGTCTCCACAAAGAGAAACACGATTGCCCATGACAGAGGCTGAACTACAAGAACGGATTTCACAAGCGATAGCACAGCACGAGGCCCTGCGCTCTGAACATAGCGGGGGTACCTCAGAAAACAACCCACCTCATGCTTGTACCTACTGGCAGTTCCTTGACTGCAAGCCTCTGAATTTCAACGGCACTGGAGGTGCCATAGCTTTTGTGAATGTCACACCCTGGCTTTGCGGAAGCGTGGGTTTATTTGGTGTGACTTCTTAATACCATAGCAACAATCATAACAATGCTATATGATAAAAACATGAGATATTCATCCATTAATAAAGTTAGAAAAATCCCATTTTCAACAATCACAAAATAAGTTACAAACCTTAACTTGATTTAATTGAGTTTATAAAGACTTAGCAAAAGACTTTAAACAATACTAGGTTTAGGGGTATGTAACCCGTCCAGGAAGAGGTTACACCTTCTAAACCATGGATGACTTCTTTATTCAAACGCAGCTTGAAAATACGTGCATACCATGCCAGATCCATTAGTTTCCTGAAATACACGTAGTTTGAAAAATCAACATAAAGTTGAGCGAGTTCATGTGTAAGTGAGTATGTATAAACCTTTGTAATATGTCTGTATGAATGTATGTTCTTGGTATGTAGCGATAAGGAAAAAGAGATCAATTAATGTGTAGCTAATACATTAATAAGTGACATGGCCTAGGAAGCACTCAAACCTGTAACGCGGATTTCATACCGGTCCTTCCGGCGGAACGACATAGTCACCACATGCAGCCACACGCTGGCCCATGTGTGGGGCTCGCAACACCCGATAGATCTATCACTCATGCCTCTCGGTCTTTATACAAGGATTAATGGTCTTACGATAATAGCCTATCCATTCACGTGATCTAGCAGTAAGTTCCTTAGCTAATCATACCGTGTATAAAATGTTTGTAGTAAATGTAACATGTATTTCACCCCCGAAGTGTAAAAACTGAAAACAGTTAAGAGAAAAGGGGGGACATGAACTCACAGAAGTGCGTCTCGAAATAGTATCTCCAAATCAACCTGCTGCATGACGACCTACACGTACTAACTTCTATTAGACGGACGGCCGTGCCTTGGCTTAAGGTTTAACGTTTTTGGGAAATAGTTAGGCAACTATTTCGTATTTACAATTCTTAATTATTTAATAGTTGTATTCCTTCCCAAGGATGGGGGTTTTAATACATGTGCGTTTTTATAAATCCAAAAATATATTATTAAGTCTCACTTAATAAAATATATTTTTATTCATTTGTCTAAAATATTCTATCTCCAAAATATACATATTTTTCTCAAAAATATTATATTTTATACCATACGATTTCCAAAATAATACTTTTATCAAAATACGCATTTAAGAGTATTTTTCCCCAAAAATACATAAGTTACATTTAAAGTTCGGGTGGTAATAATAATACCGGCGTAACTTAGATATTTATCTGTGATAGCGTTGGTATTATTTTGGAGTCGTGCTTTCATAATGTATTCCAGTTATATTATTTTTACTCTAAAAATAACATGTAGTTCACAAAATGATCATAAAATCACACAAGCGTTTTACTATGAAATATATATTCTCAATATATATTTAACAAGTTTCATTTACGAAAATCCACCTCCGACACTTGGAAATTTTGTAATAAAAATCATGGCGAAGTTTGTTTGGAAAACAAGTCAAAAATATATTTATAAACACTTGTCACCAAAATATTCTAAGTATTATTTTCTGGAAAAATTTCGCCAGAGTTTCCTCTGTAACTGGAGGTGTCCACGCTTACAAGCGTATCATTTTCTTTTCGAAATTCAATTAATCAATTTTCCAATCATCAGTATACAATATTCAAACATTCAATTAGTCAAAACAAGTATAAATCGCAAACTCATGAACTTGTAAGTTGTGTAAAAGTTTGTAGTAACTTTCCAACATATTTAGTAGATCTTTCCATCTTTAAAAATAAAATTAGTTTCTAGAAAACTTTATTTTTAAAGAATATGCAATTTTACGACTTCTAGTCAAAAGTTATGAGAGTGTTTCTTTGTTAAATCCTCTTGTCACACAAGTGTTTACACACTTGTTTGTTCACAAAAATGCTTTTTGTTATGTAAGATCCGACTTCAAAACAAGTCTTGTATCTTTTACTTGGTTCTTTCGAAAAACCACTTGTAGATCTTTAGATCTGCTAGTTTAGAACTCTATTTTACTAGAAAAATCTCTTTTACACAAGTTCATGTTTTGGTAGTGGAAGAGTTCATCATCTTGTAACTTTCACACTTAACAAACTACTAGTTCATGTTCCATGAACATGATCTAGCATGGTTAGATGATGATCTATCCCACTACTAGCATCAAACAATATAAAATAATTACAACTAGATAAGATTCATAAGATTTACACATGTGTCTTCTCTTTATCCAACTTGTTCATTTCATTTTCAAGACTTTCGATTTTGTTCTTTAGAGTTTCTCAATATTTTTCATTCTTTCAACTATTAACCACCAAAAATAAGAACAAGATGATGATTTAAGGCACTTACTACTAGCTCGAGGCTAGGGAAGATCAATGGAGTAAAATGAGTGGTTAATGGCAAACAAGAGAGGTCCTTAGAGTTCCGAGTGCTCCACACCTTCTAAACCACCTTGAATCACCTTGTGAGAGGCTTGGATTTGGTGAAGGAAAATCGAAAGGTGGTGGGGTGTGAGGGGGTGTTCTCGGTCGTAGCTAGTGAGGGGGAGAGGAGAAGAAACTTGTGTAAGGTGTTTTGATGATAAATGAGAGTGATGATGGTTATTTAATATCCAATTTCCTTTGTCCATTGGAACATATGTAAACGATAGTACCAACACAATCTATCAACTTCCAATAAAGATTAGAGGGAATATTTAGGTGCTGTTTGTTTTTTCTGCAGGAAAACCTCTTCTGCTGCAGGCCACATCTGCAGACATCTGCAGGAGAAGAGGTGGACCAAATGTCTGTAGTCTGCAAGGAGAAGAGGGTTTGTTTTTTTTATATAAAACCTCTTCACACACATTACACACACAACACACACCTCTGCTTTCACTTCACCACCGACACCACTTCACCACCGTCACCACCGCCACAACTTCACCACCGCCACCACTTCACCACCGTCACCACTACACCACAGCCACCACCGTCACCACTACACCACAGATCGATGATGATGATGGTGCAGATCGACCACCGCCATTAAAACCCACCGCCACCGCCGCCCCTTCTCTCTCTACGATCTCTCTCTCTCTCTTCGTTCCAGATGTCGATGTTGATGATGATGAGGGTTTTCGATTTTAGGGTTTTCGATTTGGGGGTTTTGTTTGTGATGTTGATGATGATGTCGGAGGTAGTGGCGGAGTGGAGGTGGAGCAGATGTCAGAGGTGGAGCAGAGGTGGTGGCGGAGTGGAGGTGGAGGTGGAGAAGATTTGGGGGTTTTGTTTGTGATGTCGATTTGGGGCTGGAGCAGCGAAGGTGGTGGCGGAGTGGAGGTGGTGGTGGCGGAGCAGGGGTGGTGATGATGATGATGATGGTGGCGGAGCAGGGGCGGAGCAGGGGTGGAGGTGGAGGTGGTGCCAAGAAGAGGTAAAAAGCTTTGTTTTATCTCTTCCTCAGGAAGAGGCTGGGGAGAGGTAAAAAGCACTTCTCAAAAAAAAAACAAACACTCTTTTGAGGCTAAACCTCTTCCCGCGTCTGCACGGTGCAGACAGAAGAGGCCAGGAAACTCTTCTTGAAAAAAACAAACACCACCTTAGTGAAGATTATATCCACCTTTGGTGTGTGGGGTCCCTAGGGACGGTTAAGGCACAAAAAGGGGGGGTTAGATGCAAGTTATTTGGTAACTAGGTTATAAGTGTAAGTGTCATCATCATCTTCACATGCAACACATGGGGATTTGTAAAGTTTATAAAAGTCTTGCATAGGGGACCCCATGGGGACGGTTAGGTGCATGGGAGGGGGGGGGGTAATTTGTAACATTTGTGGGTAAATAAATTAATTAGTGGGAGTTTAAGGTTATGTCTAGTGTTTGGCGTGTACCGGGTATTATGTAAGGTGTAATAGTGCTCAGGGACTATAACTAGCTCAGAAAAAAAAAGTGTAACAATGTTTTTGGCAATATTTTTGTGTTCCGGGTAAAGTCCGGTTGGATGTTAATTCGTTAAAGCGTCAAATAAAGCTTTAAAGTGTCTTTAATAATATTTCTAGTGTCACAATAAATTACCAACACTTTGGAAAGTGTCTAGAATTATTTTACCAAGTTTTTGCACTTTACTAGCTTTGTAAAAATGCTGAATTTTGTAATAAAGTGCAGAATTTTATAGTTAGAGCATGTTTTAGGCACATCCGGTCACTATAACTATCACCTAGTGACGCAGTTTTACAATTTTCACCTCCCTACACTCCCTACTAGTGTAGTAATCTATTCCCGGCTCATACTGGCCTCAGAGACAATGTCTGTCTAGTGCTGGCTATGTCAGCATGTTTACTGGGTTATCCGTTTATTGTGCTAACTGTGCTTTTGTGCATCAAGGTTGTCACTGATGTTTGTGTGTAAATAATAGGGTGACAGTAGTAAGGTATGATGCATGTATATGTATGTATCAGAAACCAAGAAACAGTTGAACCACAGTTGTAAGCAAGCACAGTAATTAAGCATTAGTCAAATATTAATTAATTGTATGGATACCTGGTTTTGTGAGGGTTGTCACATTCTCCCCCCGTTAAAGAAATTTCATCCTCAAAATTTGTACTACCTTATGGGTGAGTCACACTTGTATGTATACGGATAATATCGAAGTAGATAATTATCAATCCGAAGCAAACATTACTCACATTAGGTGAGTCCAAACATATTTCACAACCCGAATCCTAGGGTTAAAAAAAAGGTGTATGCTCCTAGCGTTTTGATGTTAAAGGTACAGTACGTATTTGACGTATGGTATAGCGTAATCCAGCTAACAGGGGTTCCACAAAAGTGGAGTTTTGACTAATAAGATTTTTAAACGATCGGTTACAATATGCAAACGAGTTTTTCACAAACCATAGCGCCCGCTATATGAGTTCAAAATCAATCAACTCAAACGCCATAGTAAAATGATCTGTCAACTCCTGAGTAAACGTCTGGTAAGGTTTAGTGTGTTGACATTTTTGAATGGTGAAGATACACTGAATGGAATACAAACGAATTTGGTGTATCATTGTCTTGATTCGTAGTTGCATCAGTAATGTTTAAATGACAAGTCAAACAAAAGTACATGTAGTTTTGTGTGAAACGGTTGACCATGATTGGCACAAGTTACAAGTTTGTAACGACGCCACAGGGTGTCGAAATGAAATAATTCATTAATAGTGGTGATTGAACAAGTTCACCGTGTTTTAAACCAAATGAAAGTGTACTGAGACAATCTGAAGGTTTGATTTATACCATGTTATAGAGTTTCCAATTAAATACGGAACATCAAAGAACCACTGTTTCTAATCGAAGATGAAAAGTAATAAGTATCGCAAGGCATTTGATTGACAATGAAAGAATCGTTAGGAGGTACCTGTGCTTATGAATTGGATCTATGTACCTTTGCCTTAACACATAACTGTGTTAAGACTGCTTCGATCGTGGATATCAAAATGGATTGTTAACAAGTAAATAGGCAATTAAATCCGTGTATGAAATGAGTAACCCAAATTAGCGCAAGCTTCAATCTTGTAAAAGTATCACCGCAATGTATCGAAATCAAACAAACGATTTAGTGGAGTCGTAGACCAACCGAATCTACTACGAGTCGTAATGAAAGAATCTCGGTAAAAATAGTTGAATATGATGCTCCCAATACATCATATAGCGTTTCAAGTTAAACCTGTGAACTGGATAAGTTCAAGCAATTGAACTTGGTTTCAAAGTAACCCGACAATAAACCTATGTATCAACAAGGAATTCTCGGCATGGTAGCAAAATAAACCATGAATGTAACTTGAAAGAAAGCGGTTTCAAGAAAGTGTGTTGGCTTGGTAACAAAAGAGCCAACAATAACAATAATGTAGGTTACTCGAATCAGGGATCAGTAATTAGGTTTAGCAAATAATATGTAATTTCCAATGAAGTGTTTATTCAAAACGAAATCACATGCGTAGCATGATGCATGTATGTCAGGTAAGTTTCCTAGAAAAGGAACAACGAGTATCTGCTAAAGTGAAGAAATGACCAGCTATCGAAGCAAATGTGTGTTCGCTCTCAGCGAGAAAATTATCGTGATGCAACTACCATTAAGGGGAGTAGAGATGCAAACATCTACTCGCCAGAAGTAAAAGAAAGCCAAGTACTCTCTATTTGGTCAACGGAACTGGCATATGCGCCAGGTTAATGATAGTTGATTGAGTTGACAGATATGGTTCCTAAATAAAAACCCTTACGAGTTTGGACCTGGGTTCCCAAAGGTCCTAAATATATGTTTTCTAAATCCTCCAGATTTCGTGTCCCGTGTCGATCTGGTTTGTGCATTGTGTAGGAAGCACTATTTTTGTGTACGTCTAAGAACAAGTCTTCGTCCCACAATTTTTCCTCGGTATACCTTCTTACTGAATTTACCGTCAATGACACTCGATCGTCGATCCGTCGTGTAATGGTAGTCGGACCCTTACAGTTTGTCAAATAAGTAATTCGTCAATCCTTAGCAAGAGCCACCGACCCTGGTTGGCTAGCTCGTCCGACTTCCGATCATTTGAAAGTCATCGTCCTTTTTCTTGATGAGCGGAACTGAGGTTACGCAAAAAGGGAATTTTGGTCTGTTGTCTTCCTTCTCTATTTACTACTGAAACTACACTGTTAATCCTTGCATCTCCGAAAATGTAAGTCGCTACGGTGCATCAACTACAGGTGCGGTTCCTGGAATTAAATCGATGCGAGATTCGACTAATCGTTGAGGAGACGATTCCGGCAAGTCTTCGAGGAAGACTTCAGGATATCCTCTGATCACGGGGGTATCGTTAAGTTTTAGTTCTTCGGCTCCCTTGTCCCCAACATGAGCCAGGAAACAACACATCCTTCCCACAACAACTTTCGTGCCTTAAGCAATTCGTGATCGGTGGTGGCGTATCCTGCTTCGTGAGTCACAATCGTTCCTTCATTCGTCATCGAGGTGCGGATATCAACCTCCGCTCGACCGCTTGCCAACTAATACATCCAATTACCACGTTGAAGCTTTCCAACTCAACTGGCAATAGATCTAGCGTAAACTTACGTTCTCCGGGTTCTATCTTGCCGATTCCAGTTACTGTGTTGGCTCCCACTAGCTTCCCCCTAAGCTAGTTCTAATGGGTACTGGAATATCTACTTACTCGCTACTGAAACCAATTATACTCTCGAACTCTAGAGGTGCGAATCATAAAATTTGCAACAGTATTTGGCAATACAGATGCATAACATTAAGTAATTCGGGACGTACCGATATCCATGCTTGGATTCCTGGCGTGCTTCCCTGGCTCCGGTGTTAGACATTTTTCCCATGATTTTGCTTAATCTCCCTTGGGCAATCTTTCCTATAGTGCCTCATATCCCCGTAGGTATAACATCCCTTAACTTTCCCCTTTCCTTTCTTTCCACGCTTCGTCTCACGCCAACATGTTTCCCTGTTGTGTCCCACTTTGCCACAGTTGTCACACTTCCCATTTTTACATCGTCCGGTATGATGACGTCGGCACCTGTCGCATTTAGGTAGCTTACTCATGTACTCTTTCCTCTTTTTGGCCTTGTTGTTGCTACTCGACTGGGTACCCTGTTTGAAATTTACCAACTTTCTCTTGTTGTCCCCAGATGACTCTACATGAGTCTCCTTCTTCTCCTCAGAGGTTGAAAATTTGTTCATCCTGATTGCCTCTTCAGTCAAGGCCACACTTAGATTGATGGCCTCAGCGATCGTTGCAGGCTTTGATGTTGTCACCATGCTCATGATTTGAGGTGCAATCCCCAAATGAAACGCTCAATCTTCTTAAACTCTGGATCTACCATGTATGGAACAATACGCGACAGAACTTGGAACTTCTCCACGTACTCAGCTATTTTTGGACCTTCCATCTTCAAGTTCCAGAACTCAGTTTCCACCTTCTGGCTTTCTGTTCTCGAACAGTACTTTTTATGCATTAGCTCTTTCAGCTCGTCCCGCAGCAGCCTCGCCCAACGTCTGAACCTGGAGTTTCCACCATGACAGAGCCCCATCTCGGAACAGCCTGGAAATGTACGTGACCTGATCCTCTGGGGCGCATTTGCTCGCACGCAAAACAGTGTCCGTCTTCTCAACCCAGCGCACGAAGGCTACAGCACCCCCAGTGCCGTCGAAATGTAGGGGCTGGCAGCCCAAGAACTGCTTGTAGGTGCAGCCGTTGGGTGGGTTATTTCCTGAGGTACTTTCGCTGCGCTCGGAGCGAAGGGCCTCGTACTGCGCGATGAACTGCAAGAGGCGTTCTTGAAATTCCGCCTCTGTCGTCGGCAGAGGGTTGTTGGTGTTAGTGTTCCCTTGAGTCGACATCTTCCTAGAAGAAAGTCGGTTAGGTCTGGTCTTGTTAAGTACACGAGCACACAAGCCTCTAATTAGCGAATAAGACCTCAGAGGTGTATTACATATATGTATATACACAATCGTTATATTATTCAATCACATATCATTACAATTATTGCACAACTTGTAAATAAGAACGTAGTAAGTAAGCATGTAGTATTATAGTTATAGCACAAATACGCTGATCAACAGCGTGCTTAGTGGGAACATAGCGACTGAGTCCTTCATTAGTTATTAGTCATAAGCATTGTCGCATGTTTAAAGATGATTGGGCTTTCGTTATCCTCCGGCCACAATCACTGTGTCTTACAAAATGTATCACATCAGAAGGGACACAGGGTCACCCTACCCTTGTCCAACACGTATATTAGTGCATCAAAATTTCATAATCAAAAGTGGTCCTCACAAGTCTCCGCAATCCCGACTTATCATTAGTGTCTTTACCCAAGTGTAATGCAATCCGCATAATCCAGAAACCAACTATACTGGTGACTGAGGTGGAGGAGGAAAGAAAAGTGACTGCTAACACGCGTGAGTCCCTCCTCGAGCTTGTATATACGTCGGAGTAATTGTCTGATCTGCCGCTCGATAGTAAAGAAATGAGTATCAGAATCCTGGGAATGGTGTAATGGCAACGGTCGAGAGCGCAAAAGGAACCTTGATGTATGTGGCGAATCAAAGTATGCTGACAATAGACAGGGTGGAGGACGTGGTGTCTTACATAAACTTTTCTGAAAAAATGATGTCTTGTGATGTAGACACTTAAATCATGTTTTCGGTTATGTAATGTTTTGCATCTGAACTTGCCAATTGTGGTGTCAGCTCAAGCTCCAACGTTCTACGACTCATATCCCCAAACTGTAGTTGGTGTTACAGGAGCAACTCATCTCGTATGTGGCCTCCATAACGTGAGGAATGGTAAGGGTCTAAAATCTGCATAGTGTATTATAGGATCCATCCAATCGGCTCGTACAGCGATGTAGGGGTGAAAGGAGTAAGCGGTGCGGCCTGTAAGGCCGTAGAAAATGCTGCTATAGCAAAATGATCGTTACGTGGGTACTGACCTGGAGTACCTCTCCGGGGCGCAGGTATGTCTTGAAAGAAAGCGATAGGTGCGTTGGCGCAATGGACGTCGGTCTTCATAGGGGAAAGGAGCAACATCAGCGGTTATGGATGCAAAAACAAACGTTTCAACCAATAAGGAGATTGTCAGGTGCTGGTACTGGGTTAGATAGTAGGAGTGCAATGCCTAGTAAACCAAAAGTAATAGTGTCATGACCAAGCAAGGGTGTAGGACCAGCAGTTGCAACATCAGGATGACTCAAAAGGTGCAGAAGCTAGCTCAGCAGCAGGCCCGGGGTCGTGTAACGGTGTGGTGCCTCGAGTAGGTGATAGTGCAGCAGCCATGTCGTCGTCGTCTTGTGTCAGTAGTAGAATGCTGTACTCCAGCTGTTTGTAAGGTTGCAGGTATCACAGACTCAAAGGAGTCTGAATGCATGCTAGAATCAGAGGATGGCTTGTTAACAGGGGTCTTAAGAAGTGAAGTTAGTAACAGTGTCCTCGTCTAATTTTCTATCGTCATGGGCGTCAGCAGGAGGACCATTGATAAGCATGCCAACGTAGTCATATATTGTTTGTCGAGTAACCATCCTTCGGAAGGGATGTCCACAAGGGGGCGCATTGTCTAGGATCGGATCCATAGTGTGCTCACCGTCGGGATGACCAGTGATGAAGTGGTCATGGACCGAAACAAGAGTGACAGAAGGATTCTTGTCAGAGAAGCCATCAGCAAGGGTAAAGTATTACCAGAATCTGGTAGCGCGGACTGTTGGAAGTCGTCCTCGTCCTTGGTCGGCATATCAGGATCACTCTCAGTGTCTACCGTAAATATCTCCGGCGCAGATGCAGTCTCCTTATCCGTGGCGGTGGCCGTAGGGTTATCAATGTCTGATAACTCGCTTTCTAAATAGAGTGACATGTGTGCCGGTACATAATAGTCATAGCATGTGTACCCATAATAGTTATTAACAATTAGTGTATGCAAATATTCACCATGTGTGCACGTATATCAATAATCATCAATTAAGTAGTAACAATGTACGCATGTAATCGCCCTAGTCTTCCCCAGACTATCCTCTTAGCCTCTCAGACTGAACTTCCTAGTCTCTCAGACTAAAATCTCCCAATCTCTCAGATTGAATTCTCAGTCTCTCAGACTAAGCCTCCTAGTCCCACTAGACTACTCCCTCAGCCTCTCAGACTGAGCCTCCTAGTCCCACTAGACTACTCCCTCAGCCTCTCAGACTGAGCCTCCTAGTCCCACTAGACTACTCCCTCAGCCTCTCAGACTAAATTTTCCCCAGTCTCCCCGATTGGACTATAAATTTTGAAAAGTGTATTTGTGCCTTTTTGTTTGTAAAAAGGTCTTGTGCCCTGGATCTGGACGTATGGTGTATGCAATGTAAAAGTGTTTGAAAACATTTTCGTGAGAGCCCTGTTGATCATAGTCTAGACTCGAGAAAGAATCCTAGTTCGCTATGATCGAGGCTCTGATACCAAGCTGTCACACCCTGGCTTTGCAGATGCGTGGGTTTATTTGGTGTGACTTCTTAATACCATAGCAACAATCAAAACAATGCTATATGATAAAAACATGAGATATTCATCCATTAATAAAGTTAGAAAAATCCCATTTTCAACAATCACAAAATAAGTTACAAACCTTAACTTGATTTAATTGAGTTTATAAAGACTTTAAACAATACTAGGTTTAGGGGTATGTAACCCGTCCAGGAAGAGGTTACACCTTCTAAACCCTGGATGACTTCTTTATTCAAACGCAGCTTGAAAATACGTGCATACCATGCTAGATCCATTAGTTTCCTGAAATACATGTAGTTTGAAAAATCAACATAAAGTTGAGCGAGTTCATGTGTAAGTGAGTATGTATAAACCTTTGTAATATGTCTGTATGAATGTATGTTCTTGGTATGTAGCGATAAGGAAAAAGAGATCAATTAATGTGTAGCTAATACATTAATAAGTGACATGGCCTAGGAAGCACTCAAACCTGTAACGCGGATTTCATACCGGTCCTTCCGGCGGAACGACATAGTCACCACATGCAGCCACACGCTGGCCCATGTGTGGGGCTCGCAACACCCGATAGATCTATCACTCATGCCTCTCGGTCCTTATACAAGGATTAATGGTCTTACGATAATAGCCTATCCATTCACGTGATCTAGCAGTAAGTTCCTTAGCTAATCATACCGTGTATAAAATGTTTGTAGTAAATGTAACATGTATTTCAACCCCGAAGTGTAAAAACTGAAAACAGTTAAGAGAAAAGGGGGGACATGAACTCACAGAAGTGCGTCTCGAAATAGTATCTCCAAATCAACCTGCTGCGTGACGACCTACACGTACTAACTTCTATTAGACGGACGGCCGTGCCTTGGCTTAAGGTTTAACATTTTTGGGAAATAGTTAGGCAACTACTTCGTATTTACAATTCTTAATTATTTAATAGTTGTATTCCTTCCCAAGGATGGGGGTTTTAATACATGTGCGTTTTTATAAATCCAAAAATATATTATTAAGTCTCACTTAATAAAATATATTTTTATTCATTTGTCTAAAATATTCTATCTCCAAAATATACATATTTTTCTCAAAAATATTATATTTTATACCATACGATTTCCAAAATAATACTTTTATCAAAATACGCATTTAAGAGTATTTTTCCCCAAAAATACATAAGTTACATTTAAAGTTCGGGTGGTAATAATAATACCGGCGTAACTTAGATATTTATTTGTGATAGCGTTGGTATTATTTTGGAGTCGTGCTTTCATAATGTATTCCAGTTATATTATTTTTACTCTAAAAATAATATGTAGTTCACAAAATGATCATAAAATCACACAAGCGTTTTACTATGAAATATATATTCTCAATATATATTTAACAAGTTTCATTTACGAAAATCCACCTCCGACACTTGGAAATTTTGTAATAAAAATCATGGCGAAGTTTGTTTGGAAAACAAGTCAAAAATATATTTATAAACACTTGTCACCAAAATATTCTAAGTGTTATTTTCTGGAAAAATTTCGCCAGAGTTTCCTCTGTAACTGGAGGTGTCCACGCTTACAAGCGTATCATTTTCTTTTCGAAATTCAATCAATCAATTTTCCAATCATCAGTATACAATATTCAAACATTCAATTAGTCAAAACAAGTATAAATCGCAAACTCATGAACTTGTAAGTTGTGTAAAAGTTTGTAGTAACTTTCCAACATATTTAGTAGATCTTTCCATCTTTAAAAATAAAATTAGTTTCTAGAAAACTTTATTTTTAAAGAATATGCAATTTTACGACTTCTAGTCAAAAGTTATGAGAGTGTTTCTTTGTTAAATCCTCTTGTCACACAAGTGTTTACACACTTGTTTGTTCACAAAAATGCTTTTAGTTATGTAAGATCCGACTTCAAAACAAGTCTTGTATCTTTTACTTGGTTCTTTCGGAAAACCACTTGTAGATCTTTAGATCTGCTAGTTTAGAACTCTATTTTACTAGAAAAATCTCTTTTACACAAGTTCATGTTTTGGTAGTGGAAGAGTTCATCATCTTGTAACTTTCACACTTAACAAACTACTAGTTCATGTTCCATGAACATGATCTAGCATGGTTAGATGATGATCTATCCCACTACTAGCATCAAACAATATAAAATAATCACAACTAGATAAGATTCATAAGATTTACACATGTGTCTTCTCTTTATCCAACTTGTTCATTTTTTCAAGACTTTCGATTTTGTTCTTTAGAGTTTCTCAATATTTTTCATTCTTTCAACTATTAACCACCAAAAATAAGAACAAGATGATGATTTAAGGCACTTACTACTAGCTCGAGGCTAGGGAAGATCAATGGAGTAAAATGAGTGGTTAATGGCAAACAAGAGAGGTCCTTCGAGTTCTGAGTGCTCCACACCTTCTAAACCACCTTGAATCACCTTGTGAGAGGCTTGGATTTGGTGAAGGAAAATCGAAAGGTGGTGGGGTGTGAGGGGGTGTTCTCGTCCGTAGCTAGTGAGGGGGAGAGGAGAAGAAAATTGTGTAAGGTGTTTTGATGATAAATGAGAGTGATGATGGTTATTTAATATCCAATTTCCTTTGTCCATTGGAACATATGTAAACGATAGTACCAACACAATCTATCAACTTCCAATAAAGATTAGGGGGAATATTTAGTGAAGATTATATCCACCTTTGGTGTGTGGGGTCCCTAGGGACGGTTAAGGCACAAAAAGGGGGGGTTAGATGCAAGTTATTTGGTAACTAGGTTATAAGTGTAAGTGGCATCATCATCTTCACATGCAACACATGGGGATTTGTAAAGTTTATAAAAGTCTTGCATAGGGGACCCCATGGGGACGGTTAGGTGCATGGGAGGGGGGGGGGTAATTTGTAACATTTGTGGGTAAATAAATTAATTAGTGGGAGTTTAAGGTTATGTCTAGTGTTTGGCGTGTACCGGGTATTATGTAAGGTGTAATAGTGCTCAGGGACTATAATTAGCTCAGAAAAAAAAAAGAGTAACAATGTTTTTGGCAATATTTTTGTGTTCCGGGTAAAGTCCGGTTGGATGTTAATTCGTTAAAGCGTCAAATAAAGCTTTAAAGTGTCTTTAATAATATTTCTAGTGTCACAATAAATTACCAACACTTTGGAAAGTGTCTAGAATTATTTTACCAAGTTTTTGCACTTTACTAGCTTTGTAAAAATGCTGAATTTTGTAATAAAGTGCAGAATTTTATAGTTAGAGCATGTTTTAGGCACATCCGGTCACTATAACTATCACCTAGTGACGCGGTTTTACAATTCTCACCTCCCTACACTCCCTACTAGTGTAGTAATCTATTCCCGGCTCATACTGGCCTCAGAGACAGTGTCTGTCTAGTGCTGGCTATGTCAGCATGTTTACTGGGTTATCCGTTTATTGTGCTAACTGTGCTTTTGTGTATCAAGGTTGTCACTGATGTTTGTGTGTAAATAATAGAGTGACAGTAGTAAGGTATGATGCATGTATATGTATGTATCAGAAACCAAGAAACAGTTGAACCACAGTTGTAAGCAAGCACAGTAATTAAGCATTAGTCAAATATTAATTAATTGTACGGATACCTGGTTTTGTGAGGGTTGTCACAGTGAAATGGACCGAAAATATGGATTCTGTTTTGCGAATGAGCGGATGTACGCTAGAGCAACAAGTCCCATATGCGTCAGGATCGTTTAAAGACGGGGCCTGGTTATGGTGGAACTCTCAGGTTTGAATATTGGGCAGAGCTACTACGAATGCTTTAACATGGGATGAGCTGAAGGAAATGATGCGTAGGGAGTTTTGCTTTCAAATGGCGATCCAGAAGCTAGAATTCGAATTCTGGAAGCTAAAGATGGAAGGTCCAAAAGTGGCAGAGTACGTGCAGAGACTTCACGATTTGTCACGAGTTGTTCCGTACCTAGTGGAACTAGAGTTGAAAAGGATGGAGCCATTCATCTGGGACTGGCGCCTCAGATCCTGCGCTTAATGATGGTATCAGCTCCGCCAACAGCTCTCGATGCGTTCGAATTAAGTGTGGCACTCAGTAAAGAAGCGGTTAGACTGGAAAAGCTTTCAAACCCTGATGAGAAGAAGGAAACTCAGATAGAGTCATCCGGAAAGGACAAAAGGAAGCTCACTGACTTATAGAAAGATACCCGAATGAATAAAGCCAAATGGAGAAAGGAGTACATGGACACTCTACCTAAGTGCGAAGACTGCCTACTTCATCATACTAGGCCATGTAGGTGTGGAAGAAGTGATGTCTGCGACAAAGTAGGGCATGTAAAGGAGATGTGTCAAATCGGAGCGGGACATGGAAACGAAGGACAAGTTGGTAACGGAGATCACGAAGGAAGCAACGTCAATGACGACTATCAAAGTAGGACCAATGATGAACAAAAACTTGCTCGAGGTTGTTTCGACTGCGGGGACAGGAGGCATTTCAAGAAAGATTGCCCTAACAACAATCAGGCCGATGTTAAGATTTACTTGGGAGCTAAGCCGAGAAGTGATAAGTGCAAGTATCACCACAAATGTCAATGTCTAAAGCCTAAGTGCAGTAGGTGTGGAAAGAAAGGGCACAACAAGGATGCCTGTTGGGCGAAGAGTCCCATAAAAGGAGGAAATGATGACAATAACCAAGGCGGAAATAACAATGATAAAATACCGGGCTGCTACAGATGTGGGAACGTGGGGCACTTTAGGAAAGAGTGCCCAAGGAGGATTAACCAAGATCGTGAAGGGGTGATATCTGTCGTTATGGACATGCAAAAACCTATTTAAACTATTAGTATAGAATAAGCAGGGTATCGAACCAAGGGAGGACTGTGGAAAGTGTCGTAATGAAAAGGATTGATTAAATAATACTGAATGAGAAAATCGGTTGTTAGTTTGATTGTTTGATTAACTAACAAACTACGAAAATACGAGGTTGTAAATAGTTGGAGAGAACAATGGTTCCTCCAGATTTCAGGTTTTGCAGCTAGATTCAGTTATGTGTTTAATCGAAACACTCACATAGACATAAGTGTTTAACTTAATTCATCAAGTGTGATAATCAACGACTAAGTACTCCGGTCAATACATAACGGGAGGTTATCGAATAATTATCAATTACAATTACAAACCCTAACCCCATGTCAAATATATCCCAATTACTAGAACTCTCGGGAACTGAATGCTTAGAAATTAAGGTTTAAATAAATGCAATTATTTACAACCAATAAATCAAATCAAAGGTGAAAAGCATCGAATGCTTAGATCACCGAGTTAAACGATTGTCACAAACACATAAAATTATCCAACTTACAAAAACCCTCCATCCGGAGGAAACCACTAGGAGATTAGCCGCTCATCTCGATTGAATGGTCTTCAAAGGCTTGATTAATAATTAAAATCATCATATTCATTATAATATAATATAAAGAATAATGATAATATTAATAAAAACTAATCTTCAATGAATGATGATGATCGTTGATATTGTTTGCTCCACAAAAGTCAACCACCAAATATGTGTTGATGAGAATTGATGATGTCACCTCAAAGTCTTCACGTGAAGTTGTGATGATGATTTTGTTGACTAAAAGTGTCTTCCCCGGACGATGTGAGGATGATGATCGATTTAATGTTGTTGTCGGCTACCCCCTCAAAACCCTATCCTGGCCGATGATATCTCCACGTGATGCTGTTCTTTTTATCGGCCCATGTGCCTTCAATTCATGTTTTTTTAACCTTCCGGGTCATAGACTACGAACTGCAACCGTAGCCTACGAAATAGAAATTCTGTTTGAACATTAGCATGAAACCGTAAGCTACGAAAAGTGGTTCGTAGGCTACAGTCGACCTCTGATGGCTCTCCTTTGCTGAAATATGTAACTCGTAAGTTACGAGTTAAACTCGTAGCTTACGGAATGAAAATTCTGATCAAATTCAACAAACAACTCCAAAGACTTGTAAGCTACGAGTTCCCATTCATAAGCTACGGTCGAGACCTTTCTCCTCCTCTCTTCTTCATGCATAACTTTCAACAATTACATTTAAGCCCCTGTACTTTTAGTCTTCTCACTTCTTGCATATAAAAGTCTTCCATCATATGTAAGCATAACACACTTTCCATAAATTGCCAAACGCCCCCTGAACTTTATTATTCCTTGATCTTTGCACATATAAGATCCACACAACTTTCATAAATTACCGAGTTAGTCCCCAAACTTCACTTTTCCACACTTCTTCCACTCATGAGCCTTTATATTACACTAACAAGCTTTAACATCCATCCTTGAACTGCGATATCCCATCATATGCTTACAACTTCATCTTTAACCCATATAATTGCACCGAATTACGTGCTTTACCTGCAAAACACCAAATTCTCATAGTCACTTCATTCTACACAAGTAAACACATCAAATACACATAAAACATGATAATTAAACACTCTAAAGCTCGGGTTTCACCCTCTCCATCACATTCCCACACTTGCCTTTGTTTGTCCCCAAGCAAACCAACTAGAACTAATCACCATAGCAACAACACCTCTAAACCCCCTAACCGGTTCAACCTGTTCAGTCCCAAGTCATATCTATCCCATAGACTGACACAATCGAGATTGACATTATGACAAGTAATGATGCAATTTCAAAAACTTAAGACTTGTCTATCTAAAACTAACATGTTTAAAATTAGACACATGCTACACACCCCTCACAATGTACTCTCCTCTCGGGTTAATATCTGGACTAGCGTGTAATGTGCTAGTATATAAAACACTCCAAAAAGCAAACATGAAATCCTGCAATCATAGGCTTGTATGACAATCACACCTCCACCGTATCATCTAACATGGCACATATCAAAAGGACTTTCGGGTTTTGGGCTTAGGGTAAAGGTAGGAAAATATTTTTTTTTCTTTTCTAATTGACTCACAAACAATAACCAAACCGTGACAACTTTTTTCAAACACAACTTATACTTTTGGGTTGGTTTCTATCCAAGAACATAGACAATATTCATACACTTCTGTTTTTGTTCTTTTCTTTCACATATTTTTTCATTTTTCTCTTTTTTTTTCTTTTTTTTTCAATTTTTTTTTCATAGCAATATAATCACGGTCAGTTTTTCACAATAGACAATGGGCGAACAAACGAAAGGTAGTTAGGCTCAACAGGGCTACTAAGGGAAATTGGTAAATAAAACACAAAAGGAACACAAACACAAAGGGTGTAACGGGAAATCCTAATGCCTTTATCATATATGTGCACATGTCAAACCCACAGTCTTAGCATGCATCAAATCACACAAGTTCTAACACAGAAAAACACGTAGCCTGCACTCAACAAGTGAATTCATCATATAATGTATCCTATCCGTCTACAGGCTCAAACTCTCACCAAGAAAAGGTAAAAAGGTTGTCGACATGTAGCATATGCAATTAAAACATGTTACCCCTAGATAGACATCTCTTTTCAACTCATTTCCTATAAAACGCTTGTCAAACCTACTCTCATGAAACTTAAAGGGACAACCATGACAAGGGACTAATCTAGCCTACTACCGGTAAGAAGCCTATTAGTGATTGAAACTTCAGGTTTTCATATCCAATTAGCTTGTTTAAGGCGATGAAAAATTTTAAAATTTTCAAAATTTTCATTTTTCACCAATTTTCATCGATTTCAACCACTTTCAATCGCTTCAAAGCTTTACAACCACTTTCAATCGCTTCAAAGCTTTATCCACGAATCCCTTCCCGGGCTCCCCCATCCCCACACTTGGGATACATTGTCCCCAATGTATGGTGCTTTTAAAATATAGCCCGGGAAAACAAACCAACAATCCTAAATGAGCGGCTAACTCATCACAAAACAAAACAAACGAACACATCCCATTAAACAAAACAAAGGTTCACACCACCAAAAACAACAAAACACACCAAAAACAAAGTAAGATAGATAAACACATGCACCTGATCATGTGTCTGTAGTGATGCGGCCGTTGTGCTTTAACCGGAATAAACGTATTCCATAGATTCTTTGATATCTCACCGGGGATGTTGCAAAACATCCCCACACTTGAATTGTTGCATCCGTGATGATTGAATCAAGAACCTGTCAAAACACAACCACACCAAAACGAACCAAACCAAAGTACAATACTCTACATCCTCGGGCTGCCTCCCGAGAGCGCTAAGTTTTAGGTCTTCAGCCAGACCGTACCTGACATTCAGGGTGGTTCAGCTGCACGTTTTCCTCCCCATTTCTCTCCATACATCATTGTCCAATCTTGTGGAAGGCTCGCAGCTCCACGCCAGTTGAGTTCAACCTCAGCCTTGTTGCCCCACTCACTCCCACCATCGGGTGGTTTTCCTGCAATTGCTCTTCCTCTCACAGCTGTCTTGTTCACCTGCCTTCCATCATTCGTTAACTCAGACCTGCAAAAATTACCTCCACTCGAACCAATCTCATTAGTAGCACCTGTGGGACTCACATCATTCAGAAGATCATAAGCAATAGATTTTAAAAATACATTAAAATACAGCTTACGATTCTTGTAACTTAAAATTACCATCCCATTCCTACAGTCGATTTGTGCATTTGCTGTATACAGAAACGGGCGACCCAAAATTACCTTCGGTTGTGCGTAGGTCGGTGCGGGTGCATAATCAACCACCATAAAATCGACCGAGTAGTAGAACTCGCCGAGCTGAATTACCACATCCTTTACAACCCCTCGAGGTTGCTTTAAACTCGCATCCGCAAACATGGCCATTTGATCAATTGCGTGTAACGGACCAAAGTCGTACTGGTCATAAAGGCTACCGGGAAGAACACTCATCCCAGCTCCATAATCCAACAATGCCTTGTGGATTTTGAACTTTCCCACTCGAATCGGGACGATCGGCTCCCCTGAGTCACACCCATCTCCATCCTCATTTTCGCCACTTAAACCTGCAATCACATGGGAAACAGAAGAAGTTAAAAATTTATCATTCAAATTGTTTTTAGGAACGAAACTTACCCCGCTGACTGGTATATTCTTCCCATGCTTGGGGTTCGTTTGAGTGTCACTGGGAAGCTTCCCGTTTTGCTGTTTCAACTCCTTCACATCGGTTGCAAGTTGGGCCATTTGTGTGGTTAATGATTGAACGGCTTTATCTCGCATCTCCTCCTTTTGAGCAAGATTTTTCAATTCAAGCCTTTGATTTTGTAAGTCAAGCTGAATTGCTTTCAACATCTCCATCATATCATTATTCACTTGACCATTACTATGCTGGTAATTTCGTTGGAAACCCGAATTATTACCCCCTTGATAATTATTTTGGTTCCGGGACTGGTAATATTGGTTGTTTCCTTGGAAACCCGAATACCTGTTCCCACTTCCCTGCATCATATTCACCTCATCCAGATTACCGATAATGTTAGGGCACTGATCAGCAATGTGCCCTATATCCCCACAATGACCACACAACGGAAACTGACCATTTACCTCCGGTGGATTCTCTACTGCTCTCACTGTTGACTGTCGTGCACTTCTAGAAGATTGAGCCTTGCGTTTTGACGCCCTTGCAGTTCTTTCTAAATATTCCCAATCATCTTCTTCGTAATTCATTCCAAAAGTACCATTGGATATTGAATTTACATCCCTGGCATCTTCATCTGTTAGGCCTTCGTGGAATGTATTAATAAGCTCCCACAAATATATCTCATGATGTGGACAGTTCTTGAGCATCATTTTGAAACGATTGAACGCTTCGTGAAATAACTCACCGGGCTGTTGTCGAAACCCTCGGATATCCTTCCTTGCATTGTTAGTACGCAAATGAGTATAGAACTCATCTAAAAATTGTTGCTGCATTTCGTCCCATGTGAAGATCGAAGCTGACGGTAGCGAATGAAACCATTGCTGTGCTTTGTCTTCACGTGTGAATTGGAAAAGTACCAATTTCACATCATCAACTGAGAAACCTTGGCTGCTGATTGTGTTGCAACGTGCATCATATGCAGCAATGTGTAGATATGGTTCTTCATGTGCGTGACCATGAAACTTAGGCAGACTGGATATTGATTGTGTTCGTACTTCGAATGACCGCCCTCCTTGTAGTTGCGGGATCACAACCGGTGATGGGTTGTTAACTATAGCAGGTCTGAAGTGGCTCTCTATGCCTCGAACTGGACCTTGATTATTTCGTCGTGGAATTCCTTCCGGTAAAATCACTAGTCGGTGTAGGTTTCGTGGCAGCGGTCTTGCCTGACCCTGCATCTGAGGCACCGGCGGTGGTAATGGAATGTCCACCACCGGCCTTATCGGAGCAGGCTGCTGATTGAGTGTGTCAGGTTGATGATATTGTTGTGGTATCTGTTGTTGTATTGGCGTTGGTTGCACATATTGTTGATACCCTACGTTCCCTTGATTGACTCTCTCGGCCGCACCCGATCCGACTGTTTGCCTCTCATAGTTACCCGTGTTAACCACTTGTCTCTCGTTTTGACCCATGTAGTTATCATATTCCTCATAGCCATCATCAAAATCTCCTGAGTTATTTCCTTGATCATAGATGGTTGATCTATAAAGATTTGGCATTGGCTGACTTTGCTGTGAAATAACTGGTCGGGCGGCTGGCGGAATTGATGTTGCATTAGGTGCTTGAGTCTGACTTGGTGCTGCAGCATCATCGGGAATGATTCTAACATAAGGAGACGAATGCTGTAAATTGAGCGTCTGGGTTGCACTTGGGTATTGAAGGGATGTTGCTTGGGTGGAAATTGGTTGAGTGTTGTCAAAGTTTGGGAAAAAGGTTGAGAATGATGGTACTGGAGATGTAGAAGTAGGTTGTGTAGACTGTGGTGGTGGTGGTGAAACTGGTATGGTAGTGTTCGGTTAAGGTTGGGTAGGTGTTGGTGAGAATTGTTGTTGTGGAAGTGGGTTTTGCGGTTGTTTCTCCGGAGTCGCTGAGTTCTCCATTGTCTTGAGTGTTGATGTAGGTGATTGTAGAATCTTGTTCTCATGATGTAGTACTCGTTTGGTATGCTTTACTGTTCTCTCGATCTCTGGGTCGAACACTAATGGTGATGACTTTCTGGAATTCCGAGTGTGATGCATACACTTCCTAGATCACCTGCACAAACAAAAACAAGAAAACCTCGTGTAAATCCGAACAAAACAGAACAAACTAAAAAGACACTATTTTTGGATTTTTTTTTAACTAACTAGAACTTAACACTAAGCACTTTGCGCACGCCTCCCCGGCAACGGCGCCATTTTGATGTCTGTCATTATGGACATGCAAAAACCTATTTAAACTATTAGTATAGAATAAGCAGGGTATCGAACCAAGGGAGGACTGTGGAAAGTGTCGTAATGAAAAGGATTGATTAAATATTACTGAATGAGAAAATCGGTTGTTGGTTTGATTGTTTGATTAACTAACAAACTACGAAAATACGAGGTTGTAAATAGTTGGAGAGAACAATGGTTCCTCCAGATTTCAGGTTTTGCAGCTAGATTCAGTTATGTGTTTAATCGAAACACTCACATAGACATAAGTGTTTAACTTAATTCATCAAGTGTGATAATCAACGACTAAGTACTCCGGTCAATACATAACGGGAGGTTATCGAATAATTATCAATTACAATTACAAACCCTAACCCCATGTCAAATATATCCCAATTACTAGAACTCTCGGGAACTGAATGCTTAGAAATTAAGGTTTAAATAAATGCAATTATTTACAACCAATAAATCAAATCAAAGGTGAAAAGCATCGAATGCTTAGATCACCGAGTTAAACGATTGTCACAAACACATAAAATTATCCAACTTACAAAAACCCTCCATCCGGAGGAAACCACTAGGAGATTAGCCGCTCATCTTGATTGAATGGTCTTCAAAGGCTTGATTAATAATTAAAATCATCATATTCATTATAATATAATATAAAGAATAATGATAATATTAATAAAAACTAATCTTCAATGAATGATGATGATGATCGTTGATATTGTTTGCTCCACAAAAGTCAACCACCAAATATGTGTTGATGAGAATTGATGATGTCACCTCAAAGTCTTCACGTGAAGTTGTGATGATGATTTTGTTGACTAAAAGTGTCTTCCCCGGACGATGTGAGGATGATGATCGATTTAATGTTGTTGTCGGCTACCCTCTCAAAACCCTATCCTGGCCGATGATATCTCCACGTGATGCTGTTCTTTTTATCGGCCCATGTGCCTTCAATTCACGTTTTTTTAACCTTCCGGGTCGTAGACTACGAACTGCAACCGTAGCCTACGAAATAGAAATTCTGTTTGAACATTAGCATGAAACCGTAAGCTACGAAAAGTGGTTCGTAGGCTACAGTCGACCTCTGATGGCTCTCCTTTGCTGAAATATGTAACTCGTAAGTTACGAGTTAAACTCGTAGCTTACGGAATGAAAATTCTGATCAAATTCAACAAACAACTCCAAAGACTTGTAAGCTACGAGTTCCCATTCATAAGCTACGGTCGAGACCTTTCTCCTCCTCTCTTCTTCATGCATAACTTTCAACAATTACATTTAAGCCCCTGTACTTTTAGTCTTCTCACTTCTTGCATATAAAAGTCTTCCATCATATGTAAGCATAACACACTTTCCATAAATTGCCAAACGCCCCCTGAACTTTATTATTCCTTGATCTTTGCACATATAAGATCCACACAACTTTCATAAATTACCGAGTTAGTCCCCAAACTTCACTTTTCCACACTTCTTCCACTCATGAGCCTTTATATTACACTAACAAGCTTTAACATCCATCCTTGAACTGCGATATCCCATCATATGCTTACAACTTCATCTTTAACCCATATAATTGCACCGAATTACGTGCTTTACCTGCAAAACACCAAATTCTCATAGTCACTTCATTCTACACAAGTAAACACATCAAATACACATAAAACATGATAATTAAACACTCTAAAGCTCGGGTTTCACCCTCTCCATCAAGGGGCATCCAACATAGGAGCTCGTGAAGCATGCCAGGATCCAGATGCGGTTACTGGTACGTTCTCCATCAACCAAATTTTTTTTTATCTATGTTGTTCGATACCAGTAACGACCTTAGCTTCGTATCTCATGAATTTAAGAATATACTTGGTTTAGTAAAGGGGTAAGTTAGATAACCCGCACTCGATAGAACTAGCTAATAGGAAGCCTCGATATGGTAATTGGGATGGGCCAGTTGTCGAGCAATCGAGCGGAGGTTTTTTTATCCGCATCCCAATGACGAACGACGAAGCAATCGCGACTCATGAAGCAGGATATGCCTCTACAAATTACTAGTGCTTGAGGGCACAGGAGTTTTCACGCAAAGGATGCGTTGCCTTCCTAGCACACATTATGGACAAGGAAGCTGCTAAGCCGAAGTTGGAAGATATCCCTGTGATAAGGGAATAGCCTGAAGTCTTCCCCCGAAGACTTGCCTGAATTATCTCCTCAACGACAAGTCGAACTTCGCATCGATTTGATTCCAGACGCCGCGCCTGCAGTCAATGCACCTTAGCGACTTACACCTTCGGAGATGCAAGGATTGTCAGTATAGCTTCAGTAGTTGATAGAGAAGGAAGTTAACAGACCAAGCTTCCCGTTTTGAGTAACACCAGTTCTGCTCATCAAGAAGAAAGACGATGATTTTCAAATGAGCATCAATTACCAGGAGCCGAACGAGCTAACCAACAAGAGTTGGCAACTCTTGCTTAGGGTTAACGAATTATTTAACTAACTATGAGGACCTAACTACTATTTTAAGACTGATCGATGATTAAGTGTCATTGTATGTGAATTCAGGAAGAAAGTATACCAGGGAATTGTGGGACAATAACTTGATTTAAACCTACACAAAAATTGTATTTCCTGCGCAACACACAAAACAGTTGTACACAGAATGTGAGACTTTGAGAATCTAGAAAACATGTGCTTAATCCTTTGGGAACCCAGGTCAAAACTCGTAAAGGTTGTCACTTAGGAACCACACCTGTTAACTCAAGCAAACCCCATTATCCTGCCAAATGTGCTATTTCAGTTAACCAAACAGAAAGTACTCAAATTTCTTTTGTTGAAATCTCCACTTTTGCTTCTAACGAATGGATGTTTGCATCTCTACCCCCCCCCCTTAATGGTAGTTGCATCGCGTTAATTTTCTTCACTGAGAGCGAACACACATTGCTTCGATACTTGGTCATTTCTTCATTATTAGAAATACTCATTGTTCCATTACTTGGAAACTTATATGTCACACATGCACCATTTGCTACGCATGTGGTTTCGTTTCGAATAAACGCTTCATTAAAGTTCAAATATTATTTTAAAAAGCTAACTATTGGTTTATGATTCGAATAACCTACATCATTGTACTTGTTGGCCCCTTTGCTATCAAGTCAACACACTTTATTGAAACTTCTTTTCTTTCAAGTTACATTCATGGCTTATCTTCGTAACCATGCTGAGATTCCCTTGTTGATGCACACGTTTATTGTCAGGTTACGTTGAAACCAGGTTCAATTGCTTGAACTTATCCACTTCGCATATTCAATTTAAGATGTCATATGATGTATTGAGAGCATCATATTCGAATATTTTTGCAAAGGTTCTTTTGTTTCGAGTCGTAGTAGACTTGGTTGGTCTACGACTCCACTAAATCGTTTGTTGGTTCCGATACCTTGCGGTGACGCTTTCACAGAATTGAAGCTTGCGCTAATTTGGTTACGCACCTCATACACGGATTTAATTGTCTATTTATTTGTTCTAAATCCATTTTGTTCATCACGATTAAAACGGTCTCAACACAGTTGTGTGTTAAGACAATGGTACCCAGATTCATTTCATATCATATCACGGTGTACCTCCTAACGATTCATTCGTTATAAATTGAACACTCTGCAGTGTTTATTGCTTTCCACCTTCAGTCAGAAGCAATAGTTCTTTGATGTTCCATATCCAATTGAAAACCCCATGACGCAGTTTAAATCAAACTTTCGGAGTTGTTTCAGTACGCTTTCCTTTGATTTCCAACACGGTGAACTTGTTCGGTCACCGCTATTATTGAAATATGTCAATTACGACACCTTGTGGTGTCATTACAAATTTGTAGCTTGCGCTAATCATGGTCAACCGTTTCACACAAAACTACACATACTTTTGTTTGGCTTGTCATCTAAACATTCCTAATACAACTACGAATTAAGACAATGATACACCAGATTCGCTTGTATTTCATTCGATGTATTCTCGCAATTCAAGAATGTTAGCACACCAATCCCTACCATTTATTTATTCGAAAATTGACAGATCATTTTCATATTCAAGTTGATTGATTTTGAGTTCATATAGCGAATGCTATGGTTTGTAAAAACTCGTTTGCATATTGTGACCGATTGCTTGAAAATCCTTTGGTCAAAACTCCTTTGTTGCACCCCTGTTAACTATGTTACGCCAGATTATACATCTATACATCTCGTGTCCTTTGACATCAAATGCTAGAACACATACCTTTTAACCATTGGGTTCTTGTTGTTGAAATATATCCCTGGAATTCACCTGATGTGAATAAGATTAGATTCGGTTTTGTAGTTGTCTACCCCAGTATTATTCATATACATACACGCATAATGAAACCCTAAGGAGTTAAGGTAGTACAAATTTCGAGGACGGAATTTTCTTAACAGGGGGAGAATGTGACAACTGCCAAATTTGCATGCATCCGTACAATTAATTAATTTTGATTAGTGCTTAATGACTGTGCTGGAATATATTTAACTGCTTTCTGATTACTGCATCATACTTACATGTGCATCACATATTGCATGATGTCACTTCATTATTACATGCAAATCATATTTTCACAAACGATGCACAAAGCACAGTTAGCACAGTTAGCGGATAACTCAGTAAAATGCTGACGAGGTTTAGTACATAGAAAGACAGTGTTTTGAGACCCAGTATGAGCCAGAGACTAAGTACTACACTAGTATGGTGTGTAGGAAAGTAAGGACCACAAAACTGCATTTTTAAGTAATAGTTTAAGTGCCGGGAAGTGACTAAAACCCATATAAAGTGCTATATTTCAGCAAAAACCAGCTTTTTAACAAGCTAGTATCATGCTAAAATATGACTAAATGGTCATGAATGCTTTCCTAAGTGTCGGGAATTAAAAGTGTCACCAAAGGGTACATAAAGAACACTAAACGGTATAGTTTGACACTTTAACGAACCGGTGTCTAACCGAACAACTGGACACTACCCGAAACATCAAAATTATACTAGAAGCATTGTTTTATCAATTCTAAGCTAGTTATGATCCCCGAACACCCTAACACACTATATAACACATAATATGCATAACATCTAACTAATACACTTAAGTTCTAACCAATTAACTTAACCATCATTAGAAACCAACTAGACCCCCCCCCCTCATGCTTACGGTCACAAGGTGGCCCCACCACCCAAAGATCTTCCTTGATTACACTTAATCTTATTTGATTTGGTAGAATATCATGTCTTGTACTTGTGAAGCATAATACCCAATGGTTAATCCCTTAATATGGTTATAAGTAGATCAAGAGCTCTCATTATCTCACACCCACTTCACACACAACTCTTTCCCTCTTCTCTTGCTCCCTCACGGCCGTGAGCCGCCCACAACACCACCACCACCTTCATCCATTGTTCATCCAATCCAAGTTCATCACAAGGTGCTAGAAGGTGTCTAAGGAAGTTTGGAGCTTGTGGATCTTGAAGGACCTTTCCCATTTGCTATTATCCATCACATTTGTCACCTTCATCTTCTTGTGTTCTTCCCTAGCCCTTGTGCTAGTAGTAAGCTTCTTGTCACTTGATTTTACTTCATATTTAATTGGTTAAAAGATGATGAACTTTGTTAATCTTGAAGAACACTAAAGAACATAATCATGAAACATTAACATAAGCTTAATAACATAAGAATACATGTTGAATAGTGTTGATTTGCTTCTTGATGATTGATTATTTGTGTTAGTGATGTTAGACATCATATGAAACCTACTAGATTGTGATTAAACACATGATCTAGTAAGTTAAGGTGGTGATCTTGCGAAAGACCTAGATCATCATACTTTATGTTTCTCATGAACTTGAAAATGAAAATGATTTTATGAGTGATGAAGCATGTAACATGATTACTAGACATAAACTTGGATGATTTCAAAAATAGTTTTCCAAAGAAACTAAGTTGAATAACAAGATTTACATAGACTTGATTTTTACATAAACAAACACTATTTTTAAGGGTTAAACATGTGTAGAAACACTTGTGTAACAAAAAGACTACATAAAGAAGCATTTTTAGAAAATGTGTTTGGAAGTTGTAAACACCCAACTTCTTTAAAGATGAAGTTTTTAAAGAAGTAAATACATTTTAAAGGGTAACTAAACCTACTAAAAACACTACCAAGTTACTACAAGTTTTTATGAAAGTTCAAGTTCATGATGTTATATAAATCACATGATTATGGCAAATTGGTAAGTGTAAGTTGCTTAGGGTTGATTGTTGATTGTTTGTGATGATTTTAAAAAGAAAATGATATGCTTTGATAGCATGGACACCTCCATTTTTAGGGAAACTATGGCAAAATTTTCTAAAAATATAAACACTTGGTAAAATATTTTCTAACAAATATTTACAAGTGTATCTTAACCATGAACTTTCTATATAAACTTTGCCATAATTTTTGTTACAAAAATACAAATATTGGAGGTTGGTTTTTATAAATAAAAATGGGTAAATATATATTTAGAATATATATACATTAAAGACATGGTGTGTGTGAATATTTGCATACCTTGTAATAGTTGTATTATTTTAGGGTTAAAGTGATATAACTTAATAAAACACCAAGAAATTACATTCCAAAGTATACCAAAAATCTCAAGGAATAAATACACAAGTTACACTCAGAATATTGAGAAACTGAACTAAGAAATGTAACTTACCAAAATATTCCAGAAAATATGCTTATAAATATATTTTTGGTAAATGATATTTTGGATATAAAGAAGCAAAAATATGATTTTTCCAAATATTACCAAGTTATATCATACTCAAGGAATAAATACACAAGTTACACTCAGAATATTGAGAAACTGAACTAAGAAATGTAACTTACCAAAATATTCCAGAAAATATGCTTATAAATATATTTTTGGTAAATGATATTTTGGATATAAAGAAGCAAAAATATGATTTTTCCAAATATTACCAAGTTATATCATATTTTTGACAAGGAGAAAGTATATTATTTTCTGGAAGTAAAAAAAAATATTTTCTTGGAATACAGTGTTTTGGATAACATAAGTTTAAATATATTTTCTGAAGTGAGACTTGAAAATATATTAATTTGAAACTACAAATAAGTTTTGTCAAAAGAAAAATTATGAATAATTTTTCTAAGTAATAAAACATATATTTTGGAAATATGTATTGGATATTTATTCCGGAATAATTAATGAGAAATTAAGTATAAGAATACTTAACAAATACAAGGATATGAATATACATGTATGAGATACCCCCATCCTTGGGAAGGAAATGTGAGTATAAATACTTGAGAAGCATTATTACAGAAATATCGTTTAACAGTTATTCCAAAATTAAATATAATTTAAAGTTAAAATAATTATTATTTTAACAAGTAATTATAACCTGGAATAATATTGAAGACATAAAAGAAACGTAACTCAGAAACGTTAATTCCAAGTCAAGGCACGGCCCGTTCGTCTAATAGACCCTAGTACATTGTAGGTAGTCGTGTTTGCTGAAGGGATTTGAGTTACGAGTACTGAAGACGCAAGACTGTGAGTTCATGTCCCCCTTTTCTTTAAAGTGTTTTGTTTATTAACTTCGGGGGTGAAATACATGTTACAAAAGGATTACATACAAATACAAATACAAATACAATTGCTATGGTTAGCCTAGGAAAGTACCATAGATCATGTGAATGGGTAGGCGCATACTTGAGACCATTAATCCTCGTATAAGGACCGAGGGGCATGAGTGATAGATCTATTTGGGTGTAGCGAGCCCACACCCACGAGGACCAGGGTGGCCCATAGGGTGACTATGTCTTCCAGCAGGAAGCCCGGTACAAATTTGCTAGGTTTGAGCCTTCCTACGCCGTCACAAATATCAGTGGCCTTGCAAACCATTGGTGATCTTTTCCTTGTTTGCTTTCATACCGGGATTTACAAACATACATACACTGTTTACAAAGGTTTTATACATACATATACACAAACACATGAACTCGCTCAACTTTTGTTGATGTTTTCAAATTACATGTATTTCAGGGAACTAAGTGGATCTGGCAGGTGTTTGCATGTTTTCAAGCTGCGTTATAAATAAAAGATGTCATCCAAGTCTTTAGGGTTTAGGAGATGTATCTTAATCCTGGACGAGATACATGGTCCTAAACTCGGGTTTGTTTAAGGTCTTTTGTTGAGTCTTAGTGAACTCCTTAAACCTTGTTGTGGTTTGTAACTTGAATTTGGTGTCGATGTTTCATACAATTATGTTGTGCTATTTTCAAACTTAATTTATGGATGAACATCTAATGGTTTTATCATATAGCATTGTTATGATTGAATGCTATGGTATTAAGAAAGTCACACCAATAACCACGCTTCCGCAAAAGTCAGGGTGTGACAGTGTCAACTCTACGCGCTGACTCATCAACCCTCAAACCGACCCAAGCTCCCTCACGGGCCGCGAAGGATGGAGAGTAGGCTCTCGCGGGGCGCGAGCCGCCCTTCAACCAGCTATAAAAGAGGCTAGGATCGGCCATTTCAATTGTTCAGAATTCTAATTTCTCTCTCAAACATTCGGTAGGATAAAGTTGTAGCCAAATACCCCCTAATAAGCGAAGCTCTGCCTCGTTGTAAGTATTATAACCCCGATCACGTATTCGTTACCCTACCTGATTGATCTAGGACTCCGTAACTGAGAATAGTAACATGACCACAAGTCAGGATTGAAAGTACCGTGGGTGGTAATTTGGTAGATAGAAACATTGTAATAGCTCTCATTACTGTGAAAATATAAAATGCTGTTTTAATTAAACTGGGATGCACTCACCAGTATTTCTTGCTGATAAAATGTTTTTAAAACGCGTTTTAGGTAACTTAGTGTGAAGTTAATAGAAGTCAGCTGGAGAGCACCGAAGGCTTAGAAAAGTGGCTATAAAAGTTACCTAAATAAAAATGAGACTTTGTTTTCAATAATTAGGGTTTATCCCTATAAATTGTATTGTAAATAAAACATGGGTTTTATCCCACTTTGTTGTTTATTATAAAAATATGGTGCTTTAAACTCTGATAAATATTTCCTAACTACAGTCCTGATGAAAGTTTTCCGCTGCATATTTAATAAACACCGATACCATCTGACTGGTTCGCGGCTCCCGCTCCCAGGGTAGGGTCGGTGTTGATGCATGCGTCTGTCGATTTCGTCTTGTATCGAGTCTTGTACTAGATTGTATAGATCAGGGCACGGAAAACGAGAAAATGTGTGTGTATAGGTAATTTCGTTTGAAATGACACATGTGTCATTTCACACGAAATCAAGCTGTTAATTCCGCTTGAGTGATTTCGCTTGAGTGATTCCGTGTGAAACTGATTCCGCTTGAGTCATGTTCAAGCGAAATTAGCCTGCCTATATATAGGAGTGTCCTGATTTCGTTTGAAGTAGTCTTGGATGTGTGATTCCGGAGCCGAAGTGCTGCCGAAATGTCGTCTTGCGGTAAAACTTTGTCAAATCAATCAGAAAGACATTTAAAGTGAATTTCTAGCTGAATCGAACTCGATATGTCTGTTTCCGCCTTTCATATTGAGTAGAACGCCTCTGAACGACTCATTTCAGGTCTGAAAACGATCCTACAAGTGGTATCAGAGCTCAGGGGGAGGAGTTCTTACCAATTCAGCTGCAATTTCCATTTTCTACACCTTCTTTTTCGAAATTAACAACTTTTCACGGTTAAAATCAGCTAATTTTCTCACATTATACGCACAATAGTGTTTTAACAAAGCCTTGAGAGAATCAGACCTAAATTCAGATTAAAAGTGACAAAATTGGACCAAAAAGGTGATTTTGTTTGAACGAACATCTGATTCCATTTGAAAAATTGAGGTTATTTCACACGAAATAACTGATTCCGTTTGAAAACTAATTCCGTTTGAAACATTTCAAGCGAAATCAGTGATTTCGCACCAAATCGGTATTTCGTGTGAAAGTGATTCCGTGTGAGTTGTTATTTCGTTCCAAATTGTTGTGCAGGTAATTCCGTTTGAACAGGTAATTCTGTTTGAAAGGGCTATTTTGCTTGAAAGTGTCATTTTTGAAAAACTTGTTACCGAAACATGGAAGAGGAATTTTATAACGCGTTTGCTACCCCGACTACTCCTACTGACATTGCTAAGAACATGAACATGGAAAATGAAACTGGAACTTTGCAAAAACCCCCGAAGCTCATGGGCATTGAAGAGTATTATGGTTGGAAAGATAGGTTTGAAAACTGGGTTCAAGCTAATCATTTGAGATCTTGGGAGTGTGTTGAGAAAAAGTAAGTACTACCACGTACAGATTTGGGAATTGAAAAAAAGATTTATGAATTTACGGATAAAGAACGAGACATGTACAAAGCAGAAAAAATGATGATTAGTTTACTCCAGCAAGCTATTAAAGAAGACATATTTGTATTGCTTCAACATGATAAAACTTCACGTTCAATTTGGGAAGCACTTCGAATTAAGTTTGAGGGTAGTGAGAAAATGATCAAGAGCAAGAAAGCATTGCTAAAGAAAGAATTTGATTTGTTTTCGAGTTTGCTAGGAGAAGATACTAAGAAATTGATCGAAAGATATTGTCACTTAGTACGGTCAATGTCATTGTTAAATATCAACAAAGATCGTGAGGAGTGGGTCGACAAATTGGCTGATGCTTTACCTCAGAAAGAGTGGGGTACATTTTTTATGATACTAAAGAATACTGGAGAATATGAAGGATTGACAATTTCCTAGTTCATTGAAAAGATTGAAGGACAAGATCTTGAGCAACAGAAGATTGCAAGAATGAACAATCCTAGTCCACAACAAGATGTAAAAATGTACTTCAAAGGGAATGTTCAGAATGTCGAAACAAGTCCAAAAATCCAAACTGCTTTCAGTGTTGAAAATTCATCTGGATCAGTCACTCAAAGTCCAAGCAGCAATAGTGGTTTTTCTTCATATCCGAGTGTTAATCCGAAAGCTTCAAGCTCAAGTAATCAATTTCAAAGTTCAAACAGCAACAATGGTCATGTCTTAAATTGCAACATCGCTTTGCATCTTCAGAATGGTCAAAATTTTTCTGAAGAAGTTGTCAAAAGTCATATGACATTACTTGTTACAGTATTGGAATCATATGAAGGATTGGTTACCGGAAGGATTGGAAATCCTATGTTGACAAAAGAGGATTATGATCAGATAGATGCTGAAGAAATAGAGCTGATGGATATAAAATGGTGTTTGGCGAGTGTGTTGAGGAGAGCTGAAAAGTTTAAAATGATTTTAGGAAGAGATGATTTCTTGGATGCAAAAGTTTCTACTTTGGGTTTTGATAAATCTAAAGTTACTTGTTTTCGATGCAGGGAGAAAGGTCATTTCAAGAGGGAATGTACTAATCGAGAAACAAGTGAAGCAAAGAATCCGTTTGGTGGCAATGATTATTATCGAAAAGCCATATATCAACAAATTGCTCATCAAACGTATCAACAAAAAGAACCACAAACTGCACATGCAAAAATGATCGTAGAAGCAAATAAGAAAGCTTATTATGGCATAATTGATCAAGATGATGAAAAAGTGGCAGAAGGCTTTAGCTGGGATAAATACATTCCAAATGATTCAAAAACAGTTGCATTAATCGCACAGATAGTTCAAGAGCCAGATTTGATGACAGAATGGATGAAAACGTTTTCCAGTAATGAGAAAAATCAATATGATGAATCTAGTTCTTCAGATGCTAGTTCAGAACAAACACAAGTGATTGATCAATCATCAACTGATGACAGTGATGATGAGGAAGAAATGCATATTAATATTGCAAAAACTCATTTATCTCCTGAAAGTTTTCAATTTTATTTTGCAGATAAAGTAGAGAAGCTAAAGGAGAAACAAGTAGCAAAAGTAAAGAAACAGTTGAAAAGTGAGAGTATTGTTCAGGAAAAGATTTTTGAACAAAGTGAAGAGGATAAAGCTACTGAGCAAGCAGTTGATGTTAATGAGAAAGTGATTGAAGCTGAAAAGGTGTTTGAAGCTGAGAAAGTGATTGAAGTTGAAAAGATTATTGAAGTGGAAAAGATTGTTGAAGTAATAAAACCGTGTCTAAAGTGTTCAGAATCGTGCAAACAGTGTGAAGAAAAAGATGAGAAATTGAGTGAGCAAGATAAGATGAAGAAACATTATTGTTCAATCTCAATTATGTAAAAGAATCATATGATGTGTTGAACAGAACGGTGACTAGTCTACAAAAGACAAATTCTGAAAGAGAAGATGCATTGACAATGATGAATGCTGTGATGATGACAAAGCAGAAAGCGATCAATGATTACATTGAAGAATGTGCCAAGATGAAGCAGGAGTTGGAAACAGAAAAGATAGAAAATGAAAGAATCAGACGATTACTGCAAAGTTATTGTAGTTCTGATTATTTGATTGATCGAATTTATCCAACTGTTGCAGGTTTTGAAGCATTTCAAGACAAGAAGCCTGAAGAAAAGGATACTGGTAAGAAACAAAGTGCAAATTATAACAAGTGTCCGCCTCCGATCTGGGAAGGTTATTCTCCCAGAAAACCAAATGAGGAGCAAGTCAAAAAGGCTGTCAATATAGAGTTAAAATCTGAAACAACTGACGAGTTACCAGAAAATATTGACATCACATTCACATCATCTGACACTGATCATGAGTCTGAGTTAATAAAAAAGGTGGTCGATCAGGTGTTGGATAAAGATGAGGAGTCGGAGTCAAAGTCTGAGTCAGGGAGTTCAAGTTCATCATCAGTTGATAGTTCAAAGTCGTCGGTTAAAAGGGTTTACAATAAAAAAAATTCCTGTTATCAAAATCTAATTTGAATGACGGATCAATCAAAGTAGCATATACTTTGAATGATTCAGACAAATTTTATTCTCATGAGGAATTTCCAATAAGAGGTGTTAAACAAGAAATGATAAAAAAAAAATTCAAACTAACAGAAATTAATATTTCTGAAATAAAAGATGTAAATCTTTCTGAAAAACCTAAATCTTACACCTCAAGAGTTCAACAACGTTTAAACAAGAAAAAAGGTTACGATTCTGGTTCTGGTTTTCAAAAGAAACCAAACCACAACGGTAATTACAAAAAGAAAGGTCTCGGTTTTATTCCACCAAAAAATTATAAAAATGAGAAAATTTATAAAACAAAAACTGTATTTGTTTCAGGGACAAGTTCGGAAGAAAAACAAAAGAGCTCATTCTGGAAGCAAACAAACAAAGAGTTCTTTGCAGAAAAACAAAAGTTTGTGAAGAATGGAATCTATCAGAGAAAGGAAACAAGAACCTGTTACAGATGTCAAGAAATTGGACACATTGCCTGGAATTGTCCGAAAGCTACCAACATCAAACAGGAAGTTGTTTCTAAACTAAAAGAAAAGATTGTTGAGAAAAATGAACCGCCAACTGAAAAATTCAAAGTTTTTAAAAATTCAACATATTAAGTTGGTGAATGTTCAAAGAAAAGATTTTACAAGAGAAGAATGAATCTTGACAATCAAAAGTGGGTTGTTAAGAAATTTGATGTGAAATCTGGCGATGAATCTGATTCCACAAAGTCAGAGGAGCCACAAATTGATCTAAAAATAGAAACATCAGTATCGCCAATGGATGATGTCAATTTTCCACCATTGCGGACTGAAAATTTTAAACGAAAAGTTGGAAATGTTGAGATTTCGAATCAATTATATTCTGAGAAGAAAGAATTTGATGTCGAAAAGGTTTTTAATGGAAATGTGAAAAAGATTTTTGGGAAAATGATTGAAGGAAAAGTCGCAGGAGTTAAAGAATTTTATGAAACTAAGAAGGCAACTTATACCCCGCGTGAAACTGAAGAGGTCACATCCAAGTTTGGTGAAGCTTGGATGTCTGTTTTTCATATGTAAACATTCTGACTTGCCGGAGCTTCCAGGTTGGTAAGTGTGAAGCAGGTATCGGCATCTTTCTTGAGAAATTCACGTTAGTGATATTTCGACTTACAAGTGGTAAATCAGGGACATTAAGTTGTACTTGGTTTTCTACAAGTGATGTTTGTTGATTGAATTTAAAACTGTTATATTTTTTTCAATAGATTGAAGATAAAAGAACAAAGTGATGAGTTTATCCCCTATCTTACAAGTGGTTTTATGAAATCAACAAAACTAATTTTCTGGAAAAACCATTTGATTAAAACAAACTTAAGTGTTTTGAAATCACAATGGGAAAATAGTTTGTTGTAAGGGGGAGTTCTGATTGTTTATGCCAAGTGGATGGCGAATTGAAGTGATTCGATATCAGTTGTCACTTTACTTGTACAGTTTGTTTTCAAAGTTTCTTTAAATGATTTTGAATTTTAGGGGGAGTAAGAATTTCTGAAAATCCAAAAACATTTGAAAATTTGAAAAAGGCAAAAACATGATAAAATAAAAAATGAGTTTGTTGTGAAAAAGAGGAAATGATAGTACATCAGTAGACAGTTACAGTATGCTAAAGATATATAATGTTTAAATAGTGTTAAACGGTCTCACTGATGATATGCCGATAGGTTTTTACACATTTAGTAAGCTTTTTCGGGATATAAACTTAAATTCTTACTTGCTTATTTCGTGGGGAACACTACTTGGATATATAGGTAACCCCTGAAATTTCGTTTGAAGGATCCCTCTTTCTAAGATACTAGGTCTTTATACTCAGTGATATCTGGGGTATTATCCCGGGACTTCTGATTTTGCGGAAGCAATGGCCTAGTCCCCGTATAATACTTTACGCTTGCTTGAAATAAAAGCCTGCCCTCAGTACAAAAAATGATGAAACATTGAAAAATGCTAATCATGTGCTGTTGTAAAAAAGATCCTCTAAAGGGGACCCACTAAAAGTCGAAGCCGTCATCTCTCTGATTTTGCGGAAGCAATAGCCTGAGCTCTCACGGCCCTCGCATTTAACCCCTTACAGATATCATCTGTGGTATACTCACTTGTAAGACTGAATATTGGGATTTGGATACGGGAGTATATTCAAGAGGTGGGACACATGAATGAGTTTTAGTTCTTAATACATCTAATTCATATCCTGAATCAGTTGAAGTTTGTGTGAGAATTTAAGTGGATCAGTATATCGACAATCTAAGTGAATTGTTTAATTCTTAATGTGTAACTAAGCTCAACGGTACTTGTGACTTGTCAGAAACTGATATGATCCTCTTACACAAACTTTCAAAAATATTGTCTGTAAATATTTCTTTACTGCATTCTTATTCTATTCAAAAATCCAAAAATATTTTCAGTGTGTTTTAGCATAAATTTTGAAAAATTCAAAAAGATTTTCGACAACTGATGTTGAAGAGCAGATTTTCAAAATTTCGAGTGCTAAACAGGATGAACAGGTTTGGGAGAGTGTGTTTGAAAAGTTTTTCTTATAAGTGATACATCAGAGATTAAAAATGTTAAATTTTTATACAATACTTGCAAATGATGATGTGTTAAGTTTGTGTTTACAAGTGGTAAGCAGTGAATAAATCTGTTAAATTGTAAATTTGTGAAATTTATTGTTAGGTAGAGTTTGTGCAGGATTGAAGATTGGAGAAAGCCAGGTTTCTGATACTAAGCTTAAGGAATTAAGAGATCTGATCAAGAAAAGCTAGATAGGAGCCAGGTGGAGATTCTGGAGATGAAAAGAAAAAGAGAAGACAGAGATTGAGAATGTTTTACACTGTCAGATTCTTCAAAAAGAGCAGAAAGACTGATAAAGACTGAAGACGTTGAAGACTCGACACTTAAGACTCGTCAACATTCGAGGGGGATTCTGTTGATGCATGCGTCTGTCGATTTCGTCTTGTATCGAGTCTTGTACTAGATTGTATAGATCAGGGCACGGAAAACGAGAAAATGCGTGTGTATAGGTAATTTCGTTTGAAATAACACAGGTGTCATTTCACACGAAATCAAGCTGTTAATTCCGCTTGAGTGATTCCGTGTGAAACTGATTCCGCTTGAGTCATGTTCAAGCGAAGTTAGCCTGCCTATATATAGGAGTGTCCTGATTTCGTTTGAAGTAGTCTTGGATGTGTGATTCCGAAGCCGAAGTGCTGCCGAAATGTCGTCTTGCTGTAAAACTTTCTCAAATCAATCAGAAAGACATTTAAAGTGAATTTCTAGCTGAATCGAACTCGATATGTCTGTTTCCGCCTTTCATATTGAGTAGAACGCCTCTGAACGACTCATTTCAGGTCTGAAAACGATCCTATAGTCGGGTTAATTGCGCGGAAGGTTTTAATATATGGAAGTGGATCGATGATAAGAAGGGCGAGTTTAGTGTTGGATTGGTTAAGAAGCTCTTAACTAAAGGGGTCGGTCACAATTGCTTTTGTGATGGAATGGTGCAAATGGCTGCCTTCTAAGTGTAATGTTTTTGCTTTGAGGGCGGAGTTGGGTAGAATTCCGACGACAAATACATTTAGAGCTAGAAACATTCATGTGGAAGATATGGATTGCCCGACATGTAAAAGTAGCATTGAAACAATGGACCATTTATTCACGAATTGTGTGAAAACTTCAATTCTTTGGCAACACTTATGTGCATTGTGTAGAGTGTCGAATCTCATTCTCCTCTCGTTTAGAGACTTAATCGAAGCTCACAATCATTTGGGTATAAAAGAGCCGGAGAAAAGCGTGTTTCATGGGATCGTTATAATTGGAAGTTGGAACTTATGGAAAGCTAGAAATAGAATGATATTTGAGAACAAAAGGGTGTGGGTCGAGGAAGTTGCGGGTGAAGTTAACACAATGGAGGGTTTTTATGGTTTAAAAGTAGATCCAAATGTAAATTTGCAATTATGTAGTCGTTGTATAGTGTGGTGGCCACCCGGTTTTCTTGTTTGACGTGCTTTAATGAAGTTTACGTCTAAAAGAAGCAAACAAAACTTTTAATTTTGCAAAGGGGTAGTGGGGTATTTAGCTTACTCATGTGTCTACTATATTATATATGCATGAATGAAGAGCATTTTAAGATATCTAAAAATTAAGATTTTTTTAATTTTAATGCATAAGGTATAACCCTAAAATGAGGGTAAATTAATATTTCAAAAACTAATTACAATTTAATCATTCATCTTAATTACACTTTAATTCTATCATCTATAACCAAATTATGGATAACTGATTAGTAGTTACACTTTATCTCCCTTATAAAAAAACTAACTACCTCACGTTTTTAAACAACCATAATTTTTATGTATTTACGTATGTGTATATATATATATATATATATATATATGAAAAGGGTAAAATGAGAACCACCTTGAGTTGTGAGAACCATGAGAACTAGACCTTCCAAAAGGTTTTCTCAAAACAAATTTCTCGAAAACGTTAAAAAAATCACTTGTTCCAGCGAATAAATAAAAAATAAAAAACTTCGCATGCAAAAATTTACATCGGGTGTAAAAAATTATATTGGTGATGTAAAAAATTTACATCGCCGTAAACAAATTTTACATCAGGCGTAACTACTGATTCAACAATCTTTTTTTCTTTTTTACAAATATGTTTATAACATTTTCATCTACGTTTGTGTAGAAAATGGTTGCCTAACTCGCGCAGAAAGTAGGAGTTCTCATGGTTCTCACAACTGGTGGTAGTTCTTAATTGAACCGAATCCTCTATATAACAACAACAACAACAACCTTACCCAGTATAATCCCACCTATCGCTAGGCTATTGATAGAGTCTGGCGAGGGTGGGATGTAGGCACGCCTTACCTCCATCCCAAAAGATAGAGATGCCGCTTCCAGTGAGACCCCCGGCTCCAAAACCATAACTAAGACATAAGATTCCAAACAACATACTAAGGAACACAACTACTATAAAAATGTAAAACTAAAAATAATTAAAGTACACACATAAAAAGTATTTCTTAGTAGAACTACGACATCGGTAAATGGAAATGGTGAAAACCTATAAAAATGTCATATAACTTCTCAAAGAGAACTTGAAAACTAACCTCCTAAGACAAGAACCTAAAACAAAACTATACCCACCTCCTAAAAGTCCTTAACCTTAATCTTACGTCTCCACGAAGTTCTATCTTCGACCATGTCCTCTGAAAGGTGCAAATCTAGCAAATCCTATCTAATCCGCTCATCCCAAGTCATTTTCGGCTTGCCTCCACTCCTCCTTCCCTCTACAGTGAGCGTTTTGACTGTTCTAACACACACACACACACACACGCACACACACACACACACACATATATATAGTGGGGTTCTAGAGTGAACACTAGTGTATTTGCGAACTGAGTGAACAAATCCTGGCCATTGATTTACACACATGTATGGCTAGGATTTTATCATCAAATCGTAAAATACCCTAGTGTATTTCATCATCATATCCTGCCCATTGATTTACACACGTGTATGGCCGGGATTAGTTCACTCAGTTCGCAAATACACTAGTGTTCACTCATGAAGCTAATCATATATATAGGGGAAGGATCCACTAAAAAGTAGATTTTGCCTAAGTAGCCTAAGAAGGATTGTGATGATGACATGTGGCACTCCTAATAAGTATGAATGAATGGCATTTTGGTCCTTATAAATAGGAGTGAAAATGACATGTGGCACCTCTTTTGTTTTTTAAAAATACAACAAAAAAATCTAGTACAAAAAATATAGCACAAAAAATCTAGTACAAAAAAATATAACACAAAAAATGTAGTACAAAAAGATATAGCACAAAAAATGTAGTACAAAAACATATAGCATGAAAAAATTCAGCAAAAAAATGTAGTACAAAACAAAAAAATCCAGCACAAAATATTGAGAAAAAAAATTTAAGACAAAAAAATTCAGCACAAAAAAATTTAGCACAAAAATATAGTACAAAAATCCAGCACAAAAAAAAATGTTATACGACATAGAAATACAACACATTTTAGTGTGTTTTTTTAGTCTTCATATTTTATACAGCAATATGGTACTCAAATTAAAGATTAAAAAACGCTCGATTTTACGGTGAAATTTTTATGAAAAAATAATGTCGTATAAAAAAGTTATGAACGTTTAAAAAATAGGGGTGGAATATGCATGTGCCTTGCATGTGGAGAGAGAAAGTCCATAAATAGGATTTTCCCAAGATACCCTTGCAGTTCTCCTTTCTGCTACACTTTTATCTTAATCATTGATTTGAAAAATAAATTGTTAAGATTCCTTCTCATTCTACTTAGGCAAAATAAACTTTTTATTTGATCTTATCCCCATATATATATATATATATATATATATATATAGGCCGGTTAACGTACAATACCTTTTATCCTACATTATGTACGCGATGCCCTCAGCCGTACGATCTTCAATCGATCAAACGCGGGCGAAACTAATTTAAATGATTAAATTAATCATTTTAATATATCTAAATCATACCAGGAAGGTTAAAAACGTCATTGCGAGGTCATAAATCTCTGTAATTGACCGATGATAGTTCAAAATCAAACCCTAAATCAAATTCAAAAACCTGAAATTCTTCTTCCCCAACCTCCCTTCGTTCCTTTTGGTGCGATATCGAGAATAAGAACTACTAATTTGGGAGTTGTAAGGGTCAAACGGAAGAAGACTGACAATAATCGACCAGCAATCGAAGAAGATGAACAGTAACACACACACAGATTATACACATGCGATTTCATCAAAATTACCACATGCGAAATTGTTACAAAAAAACAACATGTTATTTCATCAAAATTATCACATGCGAAATTGGTACAAAAAACCAACATGCGAATTCATCAAAAATTATCACATGCGAAATTGTTATAAAAAAACAACATGCGATTTTAAAATGCGGGAAGATGATCTGACGGCTGAGATTGTAGCGTACGTAATGTACGATAAGCAATATTGTACAGTACTCTTTACCTATATATATATATATATATATATACTAGTAGGGTGCCCGCGCGATGCGGCGGGGGCGACATTTTGCATTGCGGCACTCGTTTCTGGTAGTTTTCTTATTCGTATAATATTTATGATAACATTATTGTGGTGGATATATGTTATAAGTGTTACACATATGTAAAGTTTTGTTTTTTTTATAAAAATTAATAATCAAAAGTCAAAAAGTATTGTTTCTTTATAAAAATTAATAATCAAAAGATAAAAAATAAAAGATAAGTTGTTATAATTGTAAAGTATGTTTATTTTATTGGTTAAATTATAAAGTATAATTTTATTCTTTAAAGTTCATAGTTTTTTTTTAAATATCCACATAGTACTCATCCAATAAACTTTAAGTTTAAATTTTTCGTTTTTATAAAAATAATAAATAGTATTTGACTCGTAAGTACGTTTTAGACCTTTAACTTAAATTGTTAAATTTCGTTTTTTCCAGATATAAAAAATTTATAATTTTATAAAATTTCAAGAACCGTTTTTATAAAAAAAAATAGGATGTTAAGAGTTTATATCTTTATTAACTTTATATCATACTAAGTTCAGATTTTTAGTTCCTAACTAATCTTATCTATATGAGTCTACTTTTAACTTATAATCCCTAAAAATATGCAACACAATCTACTATGTATCTAATCAAGTTGGTAAAGAATTCTTTTGAAACTGACTAATATTATCTATAACAATATAGTTGAACTTATAATTCCTAAAAATTTGCAATACAATTTAGTATTTATCTAGTAAAGATTGTAAATTTCTGGAGTATTTTATTTATATTACTTGTTACAAAAAATGTTTATAAAAGAATTATTATTTTTATAAAAACAAAATGTTTTGTTTATAAATAAAGTAAAAAAACTGTTTTACACATGTAAAGTTTTGTTTTTTAATAAAAAATAATAATCAAATGACAAAAAATAAAAGATAAGTCGTTATAGTTGTAAAGTAACTTTATTTTGTTGGTTAAATGATAAATTTTATAATTTTATTCTTTAAAATTCATAACTTTTTTACATATCCACATGGTACTCATCCAATAAACTTTAAGTTAAAAATTTTGTTTTTATAAAATTAAATAATAGAAATCAGTAGTTGACTCGTAAGTACGTTTTACACCTTTAGCTTTAATTGTTAAATTTTGTTTTAAATATAAAAAAAATATATTTTTATAAAATTTTAAAAACAGTTTTATAAAAAAATAGGGTGTTAAGAGTTTATATCTTTATTAACTTTATATCATAGTAAGTTCAGTTTTTTAGTTTAGCTCTAAAGTTTATTATTTTATAATTTTTTTAATTAAGAAATACAAATTATTAGATTAATATCCAAGAATAACTGCAATATTTTATAATTTCAGAAATATCTATGTATTGCAACTTTAAGATATAAACTTATATAAGTAATTGACTTGTAAATTTAGGATACTAACTTTATTTTAAACTTTATTAATATGGTCAATAACTGCATTATATTAACACAAAAAATAAAGTTCAAATATAAAATAAACTTTATTCATACGTCTAGATCAAACATAACAACTGAAAATGAAAAAAAAAACATAAAAACACTTGACAGATTTCATATTAGACTACATGAAATTTGTTCCTATTCTGAATTGACACTCGAGGTATTTTTAATCGGGTTTTCTAGTTTGTGCTTGAATCGACAGTATCTTCTAATTCATCTTCTTTGTCATTATCCTCAGAATCGTATAAATTAATAACCCCACTCCATTTCCATTCAGAGAGTCTCTTGGATCTCTTCCTTTGAGTCTCAAACTTCCGATCCTTAAAAAGGACAAAAAATAAATACAAAAGTTAAAAAAAAAAGATTAAATAAACCTTAAAATAATCTCTTCACTAAATTCACGTTGAAGATTAGACTTGTATGAACTAAACATTGTACCATAAGAAATAATATCAACCCTTTTATCACCATCATCCTGCAATAAAACACACATATAATAACAAAACGAACATGTTAATATGAAATATATACGCAAAAATAATACTTAAAAACCAACAAAATCAATACCTTAGAAGCTGGGTGTTTAAATTGGCATGTTCATCATGCAACTTAATCTGAAAAATCAAATAAGTTAACATTGACATAAAAGTAAATAAAAGAAAACAATTATTCTCTGTTGCGATATAACATAACTGACCTTATAATTTTCAATCTCACATGCTTGGTTTTTCGCAACAATTCAACTCAGAACTGGATCAATTTTTTTAACTTTGTTTAACAACACATACAGGAGTGTCCTGCTATGTATTTATAGTAGTAACTATAGAAGTGGATTAGGGTTTAACTTTAGATTTTCCGCCCCTTTATTTAGGAAGTTTGTTGTGGTTAGTTTTAAGTTTTTAAAAGATATATCTAAGTATAGATATTAGGCAGTTTTAATTTTTTTTTGTTTTTGTTTGCATAGATGGAGCCCATCTTTGTAGATTAGGCGCATTAGATCATAAGTATTAATTACTTGTACATTAAAGCATTTATATCGACTTGTACCTTTTAGTCTGTGCGTCGATATTGAACAAGACAAGTACCAAAACGTCGACAAAAATGTGTAGGTCGCCATGGTATATTTGGAATTTTTTTTAAACAATATAGTTTATAAGATATGTCAAGAATACGTAAAAAAATTATAAGTTTGTTGTGGAGGGGTGAATTGTAACTAATTATCTATAATTTTGTTAAAACCTCAGGGATTTAAGTGTAATAAGTTTAGGGGCTAAAAAATAAATAGTGTTTAAAAGACCAAACTACCATCATTTTAGGGCTCTTTCTATAAATAAAAGGGGAGAAAGTTCTTATTTTTTAGGTATCTTAAAATACCTCTCCAAATACCGGTCATTGGTTGTTTTGTATCCCCGTTTAACTAAAATTAACTAAACTGAACCGAACAATTCATATTTCCATGTAAATCCTAGCTTTTATAACTCTGGTTCATATATTTCATATTCAATACCTCCATTTCATATACTTATACTTACATTTCATTTATTTCTAAACAAAAGTTTTAGCCGAAGTTTGGTTTTGGCTATTAACCGAAAATAAACGAACAGAACAAAAAACCCTCAATCTAACATAATAAACCAAAGTAATTAACTGGATACAGATTGATTAATAAAATAGACTAATCGATTACTTCGGTTTCAGGTTCGGTTGCGGAACCAAACCAATCGAACCATGGATATTCTTGCAGTGTCTGTGTTTCCCGTCACATCGGGCGGGTAGCATTCTAGTACTGAAACATGCAAAAGATATGTTTCCAACATAAAGAATCTAACATCCCATTTTGTTTGTGATTCTTTTTTTTTTTGAAAAGTAACTTTCATTAACCAACACGCCAAAACCTCAAACCGAGGCGGCCCCAAAAACAACTACACAACTACATAATTACAAATTTACACCAATCCTCCCAAGAAACCCTCAACATTCTCGCTCTACTATTTAACCATAAAAAACCAATTGCCTTAACCTCACTAAGAATACCACCAATACTAACCAGCTTGTTATTGAACTTAGCTTCATTCCTGGCTCTCCAAATGCTCCAGCAAGCAATTCTAATAATACCTTTGACTACTTCTTCCCCCCCCCCCCCCCCCACTTATCCCACAAAAATCATGGGCTTCCAAAAGGTCTTTAACCGAAAAAGCCAGCAAATTAGGAATGGAACACCACAAACAAACCTGCTGCCACAAGACTGCCGCCATATAACATGTCGTAAAGACATGCTCCGCTGTTTCCTCTTCTTCGCCGCAAAAAATACACCGGGATATTGCGTTTCAATAACGCATCCATAGTGGCTAGTTTGTTTAACGTTAACCTCCATATAAAAACATTACATTTTATCGGAAGCCATTTACACCACTCTGGCACATACACAGGCACCTGAGCAACACCCAAGTCGATCAGCTTTTTTACTCCTCCCACACTAAATTCTCTATCCCCGGCCCCATTCCAAACCCACGATTCTAATCCCAAACCAGAAAAGAAAAGTACAATGAAAATTCGTTCCAAAACTTGTGAAAATCAGAAAAATTCAATTCGTTTCGTTTGCGTGTAAATCAGTGTTCATACATCAATTGCTATTACCATTCAATAATCATCACAAACCCCTAGTGACAAACGAGTGATATTGACAGAGAGAGGTGTTCTCAACTTTTGCATAGTTCTCTCACTAAGGAACAACTAAGTATAGTGATATTTACAATTCATACCCTCAAAGTTCTAGTCGTTTACAAAATGGCCTTTCTAAGTCGTTAACATGTGCATTCTCTCTATGTATTAAAAACAATAACGTCAGGGTGTTTTCCAAATTTTTGAGAAGTACTTTAGTTTTTTTGAATGACAAATTTTATTTTTTTTACTCCATGTGGGACTTGAAGTGAGTGAACCCATGAACTTAAAAAAAAGTTTATACAATATTTAATTTAAAACGTAACCAAACGTCCAAACCTTTAAGAGGCTAGAATTCTAGATGACACGTTATATGACCTTGGGTAATTTTTAGTTCTTCTTTTAGTGGACTCAAATAGTTGGGCTACCAATCTACCATTAATACCCATTGGGCCTCCCAAAACCCCCTAGACTTAAATAGTTGGGCTACCAGTCTACCATTATATAAATTGATATTTTAAAACTTGTTTACACTTGTGTTATCATATAAATTAATCAAGTTTACGTAAACTATTTACTCTATAAACCAGAAAATTTAACATTTTATAACTTTATTACTTTATTTGATAAAGAGTTAAATGCCATTTTAGCCCCTGTGGTTCGGGCCAATTTGTCAGTTTAGTTCAAAGATTTCATTTTTCACCTGTGGGTCCAAAAAGGTTTCACCGTTGCCATTTTAGTCCACTAGATTAACTTAATCCATTTTTTCTGTTAATGAAAATGGCAATTTGGCCGATTTATATATAATTTTGTTAACTAGAAGGGCAATTCGGCCATATAAAATGACTGAGTTGCCCTTCTCATTAACAAAAAAAATGGATTAAGTTAACCCAGCGGACTAAAATGGCAACAGTGAAACCTTTTTGGCCCATAGGCGAAAAATGAAAACTTTGGACTAAACTGGCAAAATAGTACAAACCACAGGGACTAAAATGACATTTAACTCTTTGATAAAATATATTACCTTTCATCTATTATGCACAAATGGTAAATGGCCGATTTTATGTAATCACGAAACAAAATAGATTAATGTAATCATTTACAATCAAGCTCACTTGTAAGATGGCCAAAACACTTTTTATCTAAATTTTTAACCTTGTATTACAAATAGTTAACTAAATGATTAGTAAAAGCATGTTATTTTAATAGTAATCTAGTTTTTTGAATAATATAATTTTGATTGATGCATGCATTACAAATAGGGACAATTGCACAAAAATATCTGACCATAGCAATAGTAACATATCATGGGTAACATACTTTATCTATTTAACCAACAAGAACAACATAATTTACCGCATAGTTGCTGCAATTGGTGAAAAAATAAGGGGTTTTCTAATGGTACACCCCCCTCTATCTACACACTTTTTCAATTCAATACGCATCGTATAGGTCTATACGATGCGTATTGAATTAAAGTAAAAAACATGACAGACTGACAGGTGCATGTTATGTCTGGCGGCGGGCTTGATACGCATCGTATAGGCCTATACGATGCGTATCAGGCCACTGTTTTTTTGAATTTATTTTTTGTTGTGTTGTGTTGTGTCGAATGCGAACCCGAGAAACGAAAGGGATTTCGAGCAGTTGGTCATCTTTCCAAGCTTTTACACACGAATATGTGGTTCCCAATTTGCGGAACATAATCCCAGATTGTCTAAAGAAGCGCTTTTATCATATGTCATATTAGATGTGTTATGGTGAGATTTTTCAAATTTGCACAGTGTGAGAAAAGACCAACACCTCTGTCAGTATTGTCTTTTAAATTCGCATAAACATATATTCGTTTCATAACCTCCTCCTATAAATCAACCACAACTCACCCGAGACCGACCTCTGGATCACACATGATAAAAGTGCTTCTTTAGACAATATGGGATTATGTTCCGTTTCTTCAAGATTTACGTCTGATGTCCAAGTTTGATCATATTTGACTTCATCTGCGGCAGTCCAATGACTTTCTTGGTTCAATAATCCGACAATAGGGCCCACGGATCTTACACCCGAGACCGACCTCTGCATCACACATGATAAAAGCGCTTCTTTAGACAATCTGAGATTATGTTCTGTTTCTTCAAGATTTACGACTGATGTCCAAGTTTGATCACATTTGACTTCATCTGCGGCAGTCCAATGACTTTCTTGGTTCAATAATCCGACAATAAGGCCCACAGATCTTATGCCCACCCGAGACCGACCTCTGGATCACACATGATAAAAGCGCTTCTTTAGACAATCTGGGATTATGTTCCGTTTCTTCAAGATTTACGTCTGATGTCCAAGTTTGATCACATTTGACTTCATCTGCGGCAGTCCACTGACTTTCTTGGTTCAATAATCCGACAGTAGGGCCCACGGATCTTATGCCTACCCCGAGACCGACCTCTAGATCACACATGATAAAAGCGCTTCTTTAGACAATCTGGGATTATGTTCCGTTTCTTCAAGATTTACGTCTGATGTCCAAGTTTGATCACATTTGACTTCATCTGCGGCAGTACAATGACTTTCTTGGTTCAATAATCCGTTCAATATCAGCATTGGTTATCACCCTGTGTGAGCATTGGAAGCCCGACAAACAGTCTTGCAATTACATCTTCAATCGAGACCGCATTATTAATTATAATGAAGCAGTGAAGATTGAATGTGCAAAACCGCAACCGTTTTTTACTACGGAAACGGTGGCTATGGGAAATACAAACCTGACACGAACCACAATGGACTCAGACTCATACTACCCTTGTCGTTCTGTATTTTGTCCTTTTCTAATTCTCGAAGAATCTCGTAACTTATGACACATGATAAAAGCGTTTCTGTAGACAATCTGGGATTATGTTCCGTTTTTTTAAAATCGTGAGTTGGTCAAACCTTTCTAAAAGTAGAAAAAAATAAAACAGAAGAAAGTGTTCCTCTTGTTACCAAGCATGTCATCTGAAATAATTAACATGACATTGTTAAAAGGGGAAATCTATTGGAACACCTGATTGAGAGAAACTCCTTCGAGCTAACTGTTGATATCTCATCCTTCTGTTGTTCAGTACTTCCGAGACGATTCAAGTTATTTAAGTTAATTCTGTTGATTTAGTACTTCAAGGCATGCCTGTTTGATGACCGAATAGAGATCCAAATTGTGAGGAAAGATGACCGAATAGAGAACAAGTTCACAGCAGAATGAAATTTTATTGAAAACTTCTAAAAATAAGTGTTTGAGGCATGCCTGTTTGATTCAAGTAAGTCCTATGAAGCAAGTGTCTGTCTATTCAATTGAGAGGAAAGATGACCGAATAGAGATCTGAACCAACCGAAATCCACTTCCGAGACGATTCAAGTGAGTCCTATGAAGCAAGTGTTTGTTTATTCACTTGAGAGGAATCATTGCATTACATCTCTGTTGAAAACAAGTGGTTGTAATGATGGAACCCTTGATTTGAAAAACATTTTTGAGAAATTTATAGTTCAATACGCATTGTATAGGCCTATACGATGCGTATTAATCGATGATTTTACTGAAATACCCCTGGTTTTCTGATAAATTCAGGGGTATTTTTGAGAAAAATCAAAGTTATATACGATTCGTATAGGCCTATACGATTCGTATTACGATGATATACGATACAACATAGGCCTATACGATCGTATATGGCCTTATTTCAAATTTAGTGTTATCGTGTTTCCCTCGGTTCGACGCGTATACGTCTCGTTTTTTGCCGAACTTTCGCATATTTTGTCGTTTTATTGCGTATACCTTCAACATAAGTCGTTTCGGTGCCGTTCGGTTGCGTGCGAATATCTTATTCTATGATTACGTACAGTTTTGTTTGAAATCCACTTGTACTCCATAGTGCCGTATTATATGTATACGTGTGTGGAAATATCGTTAGTCGCGTACTTTGACGTATTTTTGCGTATTTTGACGTATTCTAACATATTGTTGCGTATTTAATAGTATTTTTGACGTATTTGAGCGTATTCTAACGTATTTTAGCTTATTTTAACCTATTTTAGGGTATTTTTACGTATTGTAACGTAAGTTAGCGTATTTTAGGGTATTTTAGCGTATTTTAACGTATTTTAGCGTATTTTAACGTATTTTAACGTATTTTAGCGTATTTTAACGTATTTTAACGTATTGTAACGTAAGTTAGCGTATTTTAACGTAAGTTATTGTATTTTAACGTATTTTAGGGTATTTTAGTGCATTTTAACGTATTTTAGCGTATTTTAACGTATTTTAACGTATTTTAGGGAACATAATCCCAGATTGTCTAGAGAAGCGCTTTTATCATGTGTCATATGGTAACAAGAGTGTGTTGTTCCAAGATCAATTCCAATTGCAGTTTTTTCAACTCTCCTGTTCCAAATGCAGCTGATGAAACCGGAGCTGTTATCTTGGTTGTTCAGTACTTTCGTGATAAATACAATGTTCATCTTCGTTATCATTTGCTTTCTACAATTCAAGCAGGCACGTATGCTAAACGTACTGTTATTACATCCGAGACGATTCAAGTGAGTCCTATGAAGCAAGTGTCGGTCTATTCAATTGAGAGGAATCATTGCATTACATCCCTGTTGAAAAAACATAATCGATAAATTTAGGGAAAATGGGGTTGAAAGATGATAACCCAACAGTGGAGGATCTCATTCTAAAACTTCGATAAATTCAGGGGTATTCTCAAATAATGTTTCCTAGATGTTTGAAGACCAACAAATGTCCAAAGTGCTGCTTTTTCGTTCGCGTGACGGAAAGCTACCGCGTGACAGGAAGCTACCTTGCAAAAATTAAAAAATTAAATCGACACCCTCAATACGCATCGTATAGGCCTATACGATGCGTATTACTTTTTTGGTAGGGGACAATGGCAGCCTTTGGCAGACATAGAAGTTTGAACCCACCTCAATACGCATCGTATAGGCCTATACGATGCGTATTGAGGGTGTCGATTTAATCCCCCAAGGTGTGCCGATAATACGACCCAAAAAATGAAGGTATTTTATAGTTCACAATAACTGAATTAACCCACTTGAGTCATTAGAGTGGCGGATTTAGAAAATCCGTATAGGGGTAATGTTTCAATAAAAAGGGGTAACGAAATCGAAAAAACGTCAACCCACTTGAGTCATTACAGTGGCGGATTTAGAAAATCCGCATAGGGGTAACGTTTCAATAAAAAGAGGTAACGAAATCGAAAAAACGTAATTTTTTTTCAAAATTTACACTACCGTCGGAGCGTCAAGGGGCAACGGAGGTTACCCCTTCTATCACTCTAAGTCCGCCCCTGAGTCATTAGATATATAACATAACACAAATCTATATTTATATACATAAGTGGGTCAAAATGGCTAACTCTAATCATACATCAAATACAAAACCTGAGTATCTTCTTACAAACTTATGATTCCAAATTATAAGTAATCCCCATTCTCGTTGTTACAGATGTAGCCATTACACTATAGATTTGTTTTTATTGATGAAAGCATTAATTTTGTTACTTAATTACCTTATATTGTGTTGAGTTATAATAACTAATCAAATTAATTTATCTTTTATTTAATAATTCAACACAAGTCAATTCCAATTTATTGAATCTTTGCAAGTATCTTCTTTATCGTTGAATTACAATAAGTTTATATCTTAGCTATAATTCTTAATGTACTTCCTTTAGACCAGTTGGTGATGAAAGCTTAGTATCAAAATGTTGCATTTACAATCCTGGTTTTTATCTTTGCTACACTTACACTATTTAACGTTAGTTACATTTGGCTATTTGTGTCTTAGAATTTTCCGATATCCAGTTTTAATCTTTGCTACACTTACACTATTTAACGTTAGTTACACTTGGCTACTCGTGTCTTAGTATTTTCCGATATAAGTTAACCTAATCTCTTTTCTTTAAATTATATATAAAATGCGAATCAATACCCATTTACTTGTGTTTTTATCGAAAATAGGTCAAATCAGGGCCGGACCTATAGTACAAGTAACACAGGCTTGGGCCTAGGGCTTTTAAAAGAATGGGACCACACTTAAAAGAAAACTAATATGCTATTTATTAGTATTAGTGCAAATTATTGTTTTAGATTTGTTTGATTTCTTATACAATTTTTTTTTGGGTAAAGGGTTACCCCGGTGATTTTATATATTCACAAAACCAAACAAAACAAGTAGTGCGGAGACATCCACACTAGTTCAAACATGGGACATACCCCATGAAAGTACACCAAAAACCAAAACACTAGAAGAACAAATAAACAACGACTAAACTAGAATCTAGACAAATAAACCAACTATCAGTTATCCGCCATTATCTTCTAAGCAGCCCTCCTGCACCTCCCACTCCTGAAGCAACGCCCTCACTCTAGGAGTATTTTTAAACCTGCTTCCCATCAGCTTATACCGAATCGTCTCCAGAATTGCATCAGCAACAACATCAGGAGGTCTCGCATGATTCCGGAATAACCGATTATTACGTTCCTGCCATATAATGTAAGCCGACGTAGCAACGATCAAACGACAAATGAAATTGGCCGCAGTCTTTGAACGAGCATGCTCAGATAACCACTCCACAATTAGATTCCACTTTGGTTGCACTGAAGTCATACCCGGTTTAACTCTGACCAAATTCCAAACTTGAGCCGAGTACTTGCACTCAAAGAAAAGATGTTCATGTGAATCAAAATTCTCGTAACATAACAAGCAACACATCATGTTCATGTTTCTCCTTCTAGAATCGCCCCAACGAAGAATTCTGTCTTGAGTTAGCAACTTCCGTCTCATAATAAGCCACATCAGAAAGGCATGTCTCGGGATGCACTGAGAAAACCATACAACATTAACCCAATCAACCTGTGGCTCTCTAGAGCGAATCGAATTCCAAACTTCAGACGACGAGAACTCATCTATCTTATCCCCGTCCTTCCATAAAACATGATCCTGGACATTTTGGTTTCTTTGAATAGCATCAGCCTGGATAAGAACAGGAAACAAGTTTCTCCAAGCCTCGGGCCAATTCCACGAGTCACCTATCGAAACATCCGCCACTGTATCTTGCAATGTAAAACCCGCTCTTGCAATCTCTCTAGGCGAGATGAAGGTACATAACGGCCCATTAACACACCAATAATCGAACCACGCTGATGTGCAAGACCCATCACCAATCTTCGACCAAATTTTTTTTCTAATTAACGGACGAAGTTGCAAAAGTTTCTTCCAACTCCAGCAAGAGTTCGAAACACTTTTACAATCCCAAAAAATTATGCCTCTTAATCTATACGAGTGGATCCAAGCCACCCATAAGGATTCTCTTCGAATAATCAAACTCCAAATGTGAGAAACCATTAGAGAAATATTGAAATCCCCGATTCGTCTAATCCCCAATCCCCCTTCATACTTCGGAATACAAATGAACTTCCAAGACACTTTAGCTTTACCACGATGGAAAGACGATGATTGACCCCATAGAAAATTCCTCATCTTGGCTTCCAGCTCATGAATAACCCTAGCCGGTAACATGAAAACCGAGGACCAATAGACATGCATAGAAGATAAGACAGAAATTGATTTCTTATACAAGCAAACCATTAATTGATATAGTTGTGTTAGATTTGTGTTTGGTTCCAAACACGGATAAAAGAGTATCGTTTATAACAATCAAAGAAGGAAAACAGGGTGTCAGAATTTGATTTCGCCTTGGACCTCCAAAAAGATTGGAACGACCCTGGGTCAAATGATTCTTTATTAAACGGGACCAGGTCAAATGGATTGAAAGTCATGTGAAGTGTTATTTTAATGCAAACGACATCTTAATTGTTTTATTTAAAGATTTATATTATGATTATAGTAGTAGTATTTTTTGTTAACATGGTTAACACAATATTTACCTATAAAAAGTTAACAGAACCCAGCATGGCACAATTTGATTAGTAACATATTGGCATGTTTCAACCTAACCGAAGACGAGATGTTGAACTGCATTTACCGAAAATTTGTTTTTTGTAGTGTAAAATATTGGTTTTTAAGAGTCCAGCCACATCAATTTGGATTTTTTTGAGTCTGGCCTCACCGAGTTTTCTTTCAAACTCCGCCACTGTTGCAATGCATTTTTGGCATGTTACCAAACTTGCAAGGCACCGGCGTTTAGGACGACGTTATTGATTAGGCGGGGGAATCTCCACCGGCGTGGAAGAGTTTTGGCGTCGACGTGACCCAAAAAAAAAAAAAAACCGAGAATGGTAGCCGTTGCGTTAACCGAAAAAGAAGATAATGCCCTATCTTCAAGCCCCTCCACACCGTGTGGTCCAATCGAACATTCACACAAATTAAGTTGACATACCAAAACTAGAACAAATACACGATACAACGAATATACATCTAGAAATGACTGTACAATGAATCTTATTATTGAGTGCATGTAGTAGGGTGAGGAGAATAGCAAGTATGCAACACCAAAAAAGTAAAATGTGGAGGTGCGGGGAATCGAACCCCGTGCCTCTCGCATGCGAAGCGAGCGCTCTACCATATGAGCTACACCCCCATTTTGTTTGCGTATGATTTTTCTATCTAGATTAATAGCATCAATTGGGTTGTTTAGTTGCATTGACTGCTAATTGCATTTTTTATTACTATATTTGTACATGAAACCTACACATGTTTTTCAGTTACATTTATTTTATTTTATTTTCCCCCTCAGTTACTTTAAAAAAATATGAAGTATTAGGTAATAAATATATTAGTTTTAATCAGGTAATATTAATTAGTAACAAATTAATAATTACCTTTCGGGAAAATGCTACAGAAATGTAACCAAATTTGTCATTTGTTCTAATTAAGTCATCCAAACTTTTTTTGTTTCTAAAAAATAACTAAACTTTAATTTGGTGTTCTAATCATATGTAATTACCAGGTCATTAGGTTAACATTTTTTTCTTCTTATTTTTTATTTTCTCTTAATACTTTGTATTAAAATGAAATCATATTTTAACCCTAAAAACCATATACAAAAGTTTCAATGACAATCATCCATCAAAACCATCAGCCCCGACAAGACTACTTGACGATCAGATCCAAATCATCGAACCACTTTCAATCATTCACAATTCACTGATTTTGTGTTCAAAACCTTCAACCTATTTAATGATTATGCGATCAAAACCATACGCCACCGGAAGGTTCATTGATTGTGTTCGACATAATCTAAGTTCCAGATCCGAAGGAGGGTTCTTGGAAGGCTAGATGCAATATTCTCAATTAAGTCTTCTGACATCTCTCATCCGCTCCCATTGTTGCGTTCAAACTGATATTAAGGCTCTCTCGGGGTGCCAACTAGTGTTCTGCATGACCCAAATCCTAAGATGGGAGGGGCTACCTGGTTCGGTCCATTTTTGTAGTTTTCTAGTCTCTGCAAATGCACTCAGGCAATTGTGAGCTTGTAATTTATTGTTTGGTGTTTGTTATTTATATTTAGCCATTTAGGTGATAAGGGAGGAGTTCATGCGAGAACCACCCTTATTGTGAGAACCGCGAAAACCAATGTGAACACAACCTAAAATAGCTAAAAAAACCTAACCCCCACCCCCCCCCCCCCCAAAAAAAAAACCTAACCCCCCCCCCCCAAGCTAAATGCTAAAAACTAAAACCCCCAAAAAACCTAAAACCCCCCCCCCCCCCCCAAGCTAAAATGCTAAAAACTAAACCCCCAAAAAACCTAAAAAAAATCTAAATTTTTTTTTTAATATTTTTTATGCTCAAATCGCTACTTTTAGTAGCAAATTTTTTTTTTTAATTTTAATTTTTTTTTGCTTCGAAAAGTAGCGATTTTTATATAAAAAATATTAAAAAAAAATTTTGTGTGATTTTTAGCTATTTTTAGGCATTTTTGGTTGTGTTCACATTGGTTCTCGCGGTTCTCGCAATAAGAGGTGGTTCTCGCATGATCTTCTCCCTAGGTGATAAAAATATTTTAGGGTGGTTCTTTGGAGGTAACTTTGTAATATCAGTTGTTTAATGGAAGTTTGTTCTTGCATGTAAAAAAAATATAAATCTTGTTTATACAAAGCATCAAAAGAAAATATGATTGATTTAAATACAAAGCATTAAAAGAAAATAAAAAATAAGAAAAAAGAATTGGTAACCTGATGACCTGGTAATTACATATGATTAGAACTATGGATGAGCAAAATGGACCCGGTACCGGTACCGAATTTACCGAACCGGGTACCTTTTCGGTACCGACTTTTGAAATTTTCGGTACCGGTTCGGTACCGGTATTTACTGGTTTTTACCCTCAAATACCGGCACCGTACCGGTACCGAACCGTACCGAACCGGGTATATTCGGTACCGGGTACCCACTTTTGAGGATTTTCGGTACCGGTACCGGTTCGGTACTGGACGGTACCGAGCTCATCCCTAATTAGAACAACAAATAAAACTTCAATGATTTTATAGTGACAAAAAAAGTTTTAGTGATTTAATTAGAAAAGTTGGCAAACTTGATTACATTTCTATAAAGTTACCCCATATCTTTCTTAGTTGGTATATGGAATCATGTTTTATATTTAGTTTCAATTTTAATTCTTGGTTTGGATATAACTTTTGAACTTTTCATCACTGACTTCTTAATTTCTTATTTGAGTTAAGGTTTGGATTGTTATTGTTATTATTATTACCGAAATGCTAAAACTTTCTTCATGGATTGGGAGGCAGCTCAAGGTAACGAACAAATCTAATTTTAAAATATCTATATAACTTGGTGGAGCCGAAATTGAAGGAGCAATACTCAAAGTGAATCGTATTAGGTTTTGCTAATACTTCCTTGTATACGGGCCCAAATTGCTCTTTACATCACAAAACATAAGGTTTTCAACGACGAGACAACCTGTTCGAAGGAGGTTTTTTCGGACGGTTGTTTTGAGGGAAGTAACGCAAGACAGAAGTAATTTTTGTGACCGCAGAATTTTTGGCACACAAACCAAGAATGACCAAATGTTTTAACGCGATGAGTATGAGTGGCTAAGCGCTCCGTGACTTCCTCTAGATGGGCAGTTTATGTTTACACTTTGTTTGGTTAGTTTTGTATTGGGTCTGTTCTTTTTCTGACAAAACTGTGAATCAGACTGATAGATAAGTTGATTTTTTTTCATTCCAATCACCAGTGCAAATTAAATAAGGATGGCAGGTAGACGAGCAACAAACTGCGCCGCCATCCACTTCTGAATAGAAAACCCTAATCTACTAAAAACAATGCCTCGCCACTGAGGGGTCGAAAAGTTGGTGTGGACCACACCCTGAACTCTAGTCAAGAACCGAACCGCCTCTGGCGTCAATGACCCGAACGTGTCAAACGCCAGGGGGACAAAGGCATGCTGGTAATCCTCACAAGCTTTCGCGTGCTTTTCCACCTTCTTTGACTCTGCTTTTAGTACCGCTTGCCCCGCCATAAACCCATTTTCCCGGAACCCAGCTAGGGGATACACCTGTGAGCTCGACACAAGCATGTTTCCCTATAACTGCGTTCGATTGATGACAAAACCTAGAAACGGGTTAGATGACTAAAAAGGGTTGACTTGATATAGGTAGATTGGGTAATTGAATTATATGGTTTGATGAAAAAAAAACCTATTTTGATTGCCACGTTAACTAATTATACAACACTATGTCTATGTGGTGTTCAATTAATGAGTTTATCTTGTGTAAACCTAGAATCTAAAATCTGGAGGAGGTTACGTTTTCAGAAATCTGATAACTTTTCTCTAAATTACTTCACTGTTTTCTAAAATTCAATCAAAACCCCAAATCAAGACTAGTAATTACTTTTTAGCTAAATAATAACTACAAATTCCCTGTGAAGATAACCTTACTTACTTGTACTAGTATTAGTATTTAAGTAAAAATATCTTCTTTTGATCAGCACACGAAAGCTACATCAAGTATCAATTAGTAATAAGAATGAATTTATCGAAGAATGCTGCAAAACTCAGTTTTTAACTATTAAATTCGAATGAGAATGAATTTATCGACCAATGCTGCAAAACTTAGTTTTTAAACTATTATTATTATACATATTAAAAGAAATTGATGATGAATAGTGTTTTTCAATTTTTAAATAATTGTTTTATTTTTTAATAATATTTAATTTGCTATATATATATAGCAAATTAAACATATTAAAACATTAATTAATTAATTAATTAAATTAAAACATTAAAACAAATTGATGATGAATAGTGTTTTTCAATTTTTAAATAATTGTTTTATTTTTTAATAATATTTAATTTGCTATATATATATATATATATATATATATATAAATATAAACATTAAAACAAATTGATGATGAATAGTGTTTTTCAATTTTTAAATAATTGTTTTATTTTTTAATAATATTTAATTTGGTATATATATATATATATATATATATATATATGATAAGGATCCGTTAGGAACCACCCTTTATTGCGAGAACCAGTGTGAACACATGGCAAACTTGTAATTATGTTATGTTTATTATAAAATACACGATGTTCACTATTTCAGTTTAGAATTCTTAGGGCTTCTTTCATCGGAGCAGAGTTCCACCATCTAAGACCAGAATCACCACCAACTACGACCAGAATCATCACCGTTTACAACCAGAATCACCACCGTCTACGTTGTTCACTGTTCACGGTGACCAGAAAATCATCACCGTTTACAACCAGAATCACCACTGTCTACGTTGTTCAGTGTTCAGGCGACCAGAATCACCGTCATGCTTCCTCACCACTGTTCCTCCTACCATTGTTCCTCATGTAACCCTAATCAAGCCTTTCCTCCTACCATTGTTCTTCCTGTAACCCTAATCGTGCCACACTCTTTAATGATTCTGATCGGGTTGCCCTAATTACGAATGGAATACTCGATTGCGAATGGATGAAGAATATATGATCTATGATTATGTTCTTACTGCAATAATATCGATTATAATACGAATTTTGGAGAACTAACCTCAATTATACGACGAATTTTGAAATGTTTGATGGTAAAATTGATATGACGAACGGTTTATGTTGTATCGCTATCGATACGACTTTATGGTCAATCGCTATCGATGTGACAAAGACGAAGATATGACATGACAAAGAAGAAGATATGACGAAGACGAACTGCTGATGTAATCGAGACGGAGACGAACTACTGGGAAATACTGATGCCTGAGAACTGAGATTTGAGAACTGCTGATGCAATTCGAGTGTCAGATGTGATTTTTATATAAATGCACCATCCTGCACATGTGCAGCACTTTACCATTACCTTATAAATACATCATCCTTCACATGTGCAACACTTTACCATTACCCTATAACCATTACCAATAATCTACATCTTGCACATTTGCAGCACGTTACCATTACCCTATAATCATCAACAATAATTTGTTCACATTACCAATACATAATCATGCACATGTGCATCACGTTACCATTACCTTATATCATCACCAATAATCTGTTTATCATTTATCCAACATTCTTACACATAACATTTACCTTATTAAATATCACTTTTTTACCATTCTTTCTATATTCAGGAACATTCATACACAATGAAGCTGCTACTATTGTTGCTGGAATTCCGAACCCCCTATCGATGAAACTGATTCTTATTGATTCTTATTCCGATTATGATAATGATACTGATGAAGATACGTATGATGATTCTTATAATGATACTGGTGAAGATAAGTATGATGATTCTAAAGACCCTACATACACAAATGTACATGAGCAGCCCCTTAGATGTTCATCCAGACATTATAATGCACCAAACCATCAAAAATTTGATTAAGTTCGTCGTCAAAATATTGATCATTTTGTTTTATTATTCGTTTTACATTTAATCTGAACTGTTTACATTCAAGTTGCTCACCTACGTTGAACTGTGGTTTACATTTACTTTGAAACGTCTGCGTTCAATTTAATTATGTTAAATTATTGTTTACACCTAATTTAATATGTTTACATTCAATTTGACCTACACGTTTACGTTGAACTACTCGATTAAACATCATTTAAACTATGTATTCTGATATTATGATTACAAATTCCGATGTTTATGATTGCACTTACATGGCTGATACTTTTTTTTATCACTCACATTGTTATTGTTTCAACCAATGCACATATGCATACATAAATATTTTAACTACATTTGATATGTTTTCATTTACATATACATCAACATATATAATGTGATACCCCATACGTAATAGGGTACTACATACACTCCAGATAATTATTGTTTCGAACCATGCACATGTGCATACATGTTTACTGTTTCACTACACATTGTTATTGTTTCTACCAATGCACATGTGCATACATGAATATTTTAACTACATATAATCCGTTTTCCTTTACATATACATCAACATATATAATGTGGTACCCCATACATAATAGGGTACCACATACGTAATATGATATGAACAAATATACAATATTTTAAAATATACACATATTCATTACTACCATGTTTATTGTTTTTTATTAATACACATGTGCATTACCAACATTAACACACTATCACACAACTTTTGTATAACAACAAGTAAATATAACACCTTTATCATAAGGAATCACATAATCCGAACAACAATCGTTATTACACATATGCATCACCGGCATATACTATAATAAACAAAATATGACATCCTAAATTAACAAATGTAACCATTCGTAATACATTATACAATACCAACATGTATGTTATATCAAACTTTGCACATGTGCAATACCAACATTACCTCTGCCAAACAACATAATACATCATATATTAACAAACATGATCATCCGTATTGCATGTCCACAAACTACCTACACATAACGTTCGCTTTAGTTCACAACCTCACACCTTCTGCTCTTCTTTCCAATTTCTACGCATCTTCCAACACTCCTCTTGTTTCAACGCCTCTTCGTCTATCGTTTTCCGATAATTTTTCATCCGTCAACCTATTAATAAAATATGTCCTTGTTGTCAATCCACGAGTAGTTTCCAATGTATTTTTCCTGCATACATTACATATATTACATCAGTTATTTCATATATGCACATGTGCAGTAAACATATTACATACATTATGTACAATGTTTATGTTTTAAGGTAATAATGCACGTGTGCATATGCCGTAATACATTCATATTAACTTCATTTGACAAAATATGCATATGTGCATAAATATGCACATGTGCATTAACATGACTGACCTTATCAACATGTTTGTTTCAATAAAAAAAGTTTACCCTTACCAAATCAAATTTCGTATTACCACCAATCATATTTAGCATGAATTAGTAACAAAACTATTATGACAAACTATGCACATGTGCATAACTTTTTTTTTTAAATGAAAATGTTATTCACATAAGCCAACCTCCAAAACATAGGCGGCCGAACCAACCACTATAGCAAAACGAAAAACAACAACTCAACACAAGAACCTAAAGACCGAAAACTAGCAGCTACCTTATATCGAAACTACACCATTTTTTCCCAACTCACGGACCTATTTTTTTGACCTATTCTTATACCATAAAAACGCACAGACTTAATATTACGGATAATCTCTTCGGGGTTAACTTGAGTCTCTGAGAACCTTTTATTGTTCCTGGCTAACCATATACACCAATTTGTCATGAACATAATGCCAGGTAAAGCTTCTTTCACTTTTCTATCCAGATTGCAAAACTCAGAGGCAATTACGATATCTTTAGCCGAAAACAGAATAAAAGAACTCACCTTGCACCACTGACTGATGTGATACCAGACAGTCGACGCTACCCTGCACGAACAAAGAAGATGTTCAGCTGTTTCATCGCCATCTTCACACAGACAACATTTCACATCTCTGCCCCCAACAGTTCCGATCCCGGAGTGCAGCCAGCGTGGGAATACGATCTAAAACCGCCCTCTAAACAAAAATATTGCATTTTTTGGTACCCATTTCGACCATTTCACAATGTGCTTGCTGCTGAAATCGGAGCCACTATACAGTAAGTTATTGACAACATTGACTGAAAAATTAGAGTCATTACCTCCCAACCATCTTTGCCATCGGACAAAGTGACATTATCGAGGAGCCCGATCAACTCGTGCCATTCCAGTAATTCTTCGGCAGAGCTTGGGCTTCTCGATAAATTCCAAACACCCATAAAGTTTATATTATTCTGATTGTACCGTTCCGCCACCAGTCATCATTTCTATTGTTCCATTCTAAATATATTTGGGAAACGGGTTTTGTGCATAATTATGCACATGTGCATTAACATGACTGGCCTTGTTAGCATATTATGGTAAACTATGCACATGTACATCAAAATGAATGACCTTGTTAACCTATTCTATCAAATTATGCACATATGCATAACTGTATATCACGCAATGCTACCTTATTGTCATATTCAACCATGAGTTACAGGTTTATATAACTTCATAATATGATTGATTACATATTAATATAACTGCATAACTGTATGTCATAACAAAAAACAACACCAAAATAACAATACATACAAATTATATATCATTTATGAATAAATAATTGAGATTAGTATTCAATTAATGTGCATATTAACCAAATATGACAATTTATGCACACGTGCATAACTATATAAAAAACAAAATCACCTTATTATACTGATTTATTAAGTGAATCCTATTCAAATTTATGTACATGTTAACATACTAGTACGTTTTATGCACATGTGCATAACTATGTATCACACACCTCATTGTCTTATTCAGTGTAATCGTAATTTGTCAAACTTTGCACATGTGCATAACTGTATAGGACATAAAATTAGTTTATTATCATGTTCTATGTAAACCTATTCTATTCTGTATAAGCCTATTATGTCGTGTTAATGCACATGTGCATTAACTGTATATATCATAAAATTATCTTATTATCATGTTCCGTATAAGCGTATTTTGCCTATTTTGTATAAGCCTATTCTGTCGTGTTAATGCACATGTGCATTAACACCACATAACTTGTCAACAGTCATAATTCAGTTGTAAAAACCCTATCATTTACCAAATCAACTTTCGTGTTGCCAATCATATCCAACATTATGCACATAACATCATTCCTTAATAAAAAAATACATAAAACAACACATCAGTATCAGATTACACATAGTTCATCACAACATTAGCCCTTCTGCCCTTCTGTTCACTCAAAAGTCATATATATACCACGATTTTCAATAATCCATTTATGAAACAACAGTTTAAATGTAATAACCACATAATAACATGTCTGAATCGACGGATGATAGTTGTTTTATCATATACAACTACAAAACAAGGTGTATGAACTTACAAATTCATGGAACGGTGCAACAGAGGATCGATGTTCCGTTAAACGACTTGTGTTCTTCCGATTATCCATATCTGTGCATTACGATCGTTTTTCCCTAATTTAGATTGTAATACGAATGTGCAATCGGTGATTATGTTGTTAATGCACTGATATCGACTGGTTTTGATGACGAATACATGATTAATTATAAGATCGAGATGATGAATTTTGGGGGATTTGGAGTGTGACGTGAACTGAGATGAAGAATTTTGTAGAGATTGGATCCGGATGTGAACTGAATATAAATGATGGTTTAATCTGATGTTTGAAGTCCAGGAGGAGGAGGCAACTGATTTAATTTTTATTTTGTATTTACAATAATGCCATGTGTTCACATTGGTTCTCGCAATAAAGGTGGTTCTCGCATGAACCCTACCATATATATATATATATATATATATTTTTTTTTAAAATCAAAATTATTATCTATGAAGACTTTGTTTTAATTTTATATATATATATATATATATATATATAGGGGACCGCTAGAATGAGAACCACCTCGAGTTATGAGAACCGCGAGAACCACACCATCCGGGGCGAGGTGGACCAAATTTTTTTTACAACTAGATGTGTGTATTATAAACACATTCGTAAAAAAAAATTTTTAAAAAAAATGCCGTGTGGGTAGTTTTTTACACCACAAGTTTGGTGTTTTTTTTTTGTTTTTTTTTACACCAAACTTGTGGTGTAAAAAACTACCCACACGGCATTTTTTAAAATTTTTTTTTACGAATGTGTTTATAATACACACATCTAGTTGTAAAAAAAAATTTTGGTCCACCTCGCCCCGGATGGTGTGGTTCTCGCGGTTCTCATAACTCGAGGTGGTTCTCATTCTAGCGGCCCCCTATATATATATATATAGGGTCAAGATTTAGGGAAAACAGTGAAAAGTGTGAGAACGGTGAGAACGATTTTGGCGTTGACATGTGGCATTGATGCTAAATTAAACTAAGGGTAATATTGTCAAAAAAAACTCACCCACATGAACTGGGTGTTCAAATAAAACGCCATAAAAACATCTAATTCAGAAAAAAAACGCCATGAAAATACCCAGTTAGAAACGCCATAAAACACCCAGTTCAGAAAAACGCCATGAAAAACTCAGTTGAAAATGCCATAAAACACTCAGTTTAGAAAAAAACGCCATGAAAATATCTATTTAAAACGCCATAAAAACACATAGTTCAGAAAAATGCCATGAAAATTAGGGGTGTTCAAAACCGGATATCCGAAATTTCGGATATCCGAAAGTCGGATATCCGAACATTTCGGATAGTGGATTTCACTATCCGAATCCGTATCCGAAATTTCGGATATCTGACGGATATCCGAAATTTCGGATACGGATACGGATAATGAACCGGATATCCGAAATTCTAAAAAAAATAAATTTCAAATAAAAATATTAACTTTTCTAACATACCAAATAGCAAATAAAAAGATCTGTTCAAAGTTCAACTGAATCAAATATGATTCCAAAAATCAAAATACAAGGTATTTGTGAATAAATCTATGGAGCAACTTTACTCTTGAATCAAAATACAAGGTATCTATGAATTAATCTACTGTTGGAAGTTGGAACAAATATAGGGAACAAAACCATAAGAAAAAAAAAAAGAACAACTTCGATGATTTAAACAAACATAAACACTAAACAACTTCCAAATCGTACATGTTTAGCTTCCAAATCGTATATAAACAGCTTCCATGTTTTGAAACTGAAACGAATCGTGTAAAACCGAATCAGTAAATCATATATAAACTGATTGAACCTTTTATGTTCGGTATATAAACTGTTGAACAAATCAGATTCGATAATCGATATATGGAAACAAACCTTGAAACATCGACTTTCAGATCTCGATCTTTAATATTCGTATCTTGATTCTTCAGATCTGGATCTTCGATGCTCAGTTGTTCGAATCTGGATGTGGGTCGTAGTGGGTGGGGACGTGGGGTGTGAGAGCGGCTGGTGAGAATGGATTAGGGTTATTAGGTTTTAACTTTTGGTATTTATATATTATACAAATATAATAAAAAAATGTTTCGGATATCGGATATCCGAAATATCCAAAATTTTCTGAAATTACTATCCGAATCCGAATCCGAAAATTCGGATTATCCGAATTTCGGATATTCGAATTTTTGGACATCCGAATTTTTGGATAATTCGGATACGGATATTCGGATAATTCGGATTTGGATTCGGATTCGGATGATTTTGAACACCCCTAATGAAAATACCTAGTCTAAAATGCCATAAACACCCCGTTCAGAAAAACGCCATAAAAAACCCAGTTCAGTTTTTTCGAAAAATATATCAATAGTATACTCGTTGGAAAGATAAAAAAAACGTTGAGTTTTATGGTGTGATTTTTATGAAAAAATAATCATGTATAAAAAAATTATTGGCGTTTAAATATGATCGTGGGAAATGACATGTGATTAGCATGTGCACCTTTGTTTGGAAATTCCTATTTTACCCCTCCTGGTAATTCTAAGACCCCTAGTATTTACAAAAATGTCACCGCATCAATCTCAGCTACAAACCACTAAGATCTTGTGGCTGAGAATCATGCTCACCGTTCTCACACTTTGAGTTGTTTTCTCCTGATCATGTTCATATATATATACATAATTACAAGTTTGCCATGTGTTCACACTGGTTCTCACGGTTCTCGCAATAAAGGGTGGTTCCTAACGGATCCTTATCATATATATATATATATATATATATATATGGAAATGTTCATGCGAGAACCGCGAGAACCATTGTGAACACAACCTAAAATAGCTAAAAAAACCTAACCCCCACCCCCCCTCAAAAAAACCTAACCCCCACCCCCCCCTCAAAAAAACCTAAACCCCCCCCACCCCCCTCCAAAAAAAAAACCTAACCCCCCCCCCCCCCCCCCCAAGCTAAATGCTAAAAACTAAACCCCCAAAAACCTAAACCCCCACCCCCAAGCTAAAATGAGAAAAACTAAACCCCCCAAAAAACCTAAAAAAATAAAAAAAAACACACAATTTTTTTTAATATTTTTTACATTAAAATCGCTACTTTTAGTAGCCAAAAAAATTTGTATGTATATATGTGTGTGTGAGGGGGTTTTGTCTTGTAGTGGACCGGCTTGAACGTCCGGAAAAAGCCGGGGAGGACGCCGCTGGGGTGGGGGGGGGGGGGCGAAATGGGCAAAGGATCGGCGCCGGTGGGGGACGATCCAACTTGATCCCCACACTGTGCAACCTTATAAAAAAGATTTAAAACTAAATTTTTGTTTGAGGTTTCGAAACAGCTCGTTTGGTGACAAATGTAATGGCCCCATTAACAAGACAATTTGCTGGTTTTTACATGATATAAAGCCTCTTGAAAGAAAGGAATGTTGGCCAACAAAGACAAAAGATGAAAAGAGTTTGATTTGAATTACGATTTTGTTCACTTTTGCTTTTGGTCTTGGCAAATTGTGGAGTGGGCATAGGGCCTTGTCAACCCTAAACTTTCTTCTTTGTAATCATTACATGCATGCATGGACCACATAATGTCAATACCCTAAATCAAATCACCACCACATACATATGTTTTCTTTCTTTTTTTTTTCAATTTATACAATTGGTTTTTTCTACCTTTTGTAAAAACATGTTTTTGTTCATGGAGAGAATTTAGTGCAATGGTGTTTATAAGGGTATACGGGGCATCATGCGAGGAGTGGGGCGGTGACCCAAGTCCCCGAGCGGGAACACCGCCGCCATCATCGCGGTGAGTGAATTCGGTGACCAAGATCGGTGTGTATTCACCGATGAGAGGAACAAGTTTAAACGGCTATATAGCCGTTACACATTTAAAAAAAAAATATTTCCTAACCCCTATAAATAGGGCTGTAAACGAACCGAACGAACACGAACTTGTTCGTGTTCGTTTGTTAAAAAATTTATGTGTTCGCGAACCGTTCACGAACACTTATCAAACGGGATTTTATGTTTGTGTTCGTTTGTTAAGGAAATGAACTTGTTCGTGTTCGTTTGTGTTTGTTTGTTAATTTTAGGCAACGAATGTTGACAAACCCAAATGAGCACAAACTAATGTTCATGAACACAAATGAAAACAAATGAACACAAACAATCGTTCATGAACAGAATATATAATACACTGACACTTATTAGATATTTAATTTGTCAGAATTTTGATATATTTAAATAAATATAAAAACTAAAAACACTAACGAACTATCGAACACAAGCAAACACGTTACCAAACATTCACGAACGTAAACAAACGAACGCGAGCTCTGTTCATGTTTGTTCAATTAACTAAACGAACGAAATTTCTTGTTCGTGTTCGTTTGTTTAATAAACGAATGAACACAAACGAACTTCCCGCTGAACGGTTCACAAACTGTTCACCGAACGTTTGGTTTGTTTACAGCCCTACCTATAAATACTACCTCTTTAACCATTTTATTTTTCAAACCCAAAACAACTCTCACCCATTCATATCATCTAATTTTTTTAACCAATCTTTAAAAAAAATGGATTCCAAGTTCCCGTTTTTTTCTCCCCTGCCCGACTTTCCCGACGATGAACGACCACTTATACAAACGGAACGGCGCCAAATTGTCCATTTCAGGTGAACGACCACTTATACAAACGCGGGTATTATCTTACTGATGGGATCTACCCTAGCTGGTCCGTGTTTGTGAAGTCTTTTCCATATCCTCACATCCTGAATGAAAAAAAGTTCAAGAGGCAACACGAGGCCGCAAGAAAAGATGTGGAACGGGCGTTTGGTGTGTTAAAGGCGAAGTGGGGAATACTAAATCGTCCAATGCGTTCCAAAACGGTGAAAAAGATAAGGTCCATCGTGTATACGTGCATTATTTTACATAACATGATTATAAAAGACGACGGAAGGGCGATAACACCGGTACACATTCAAGATCCTCCAGTCGAACCCGTCTTCGATGATACAGCTTATAACGAGCTCATTGACGAAGAAACGCATTGGAGACTAAAACACGATCTCGTCTTCGATGATACAGCTTATTAATATTTGTTTAATTTATAAACATGCATAATTACAACAAATAAAAAAAATAAAAAAATAAAAAAGCAAGTCCCCTAAGAGAGGAGTGCCGCCATCAAATTGAGGGTGTGAGGGGAGTTAAGAGGGGAGTTGACGTGACGCGTGCTGATTGGCCGTGAGTAAGAGAGGGGACTCCCCTAAGAGAGGAGTGCCCCTCTCACTCCTCTCTTAGGGGAGTCCCCTCTCTTACTCACGGCCAATCAGCACGCGCCACGTCAACTCCCCTCTTAACTCCCCTCACACCCTCAATTTGATGGCGGCACTCCTCTATTGAGGGATTTGTTTTTTTTATTTTTTTAATTAAGAAAATATTTTTATAAAAAGTAAAACATAATTTCATAAAAGAGTTAGAAGTGAATTTGTTGGAGTTAGTGCAGACGGGCTTGCTCATCCTAGGAAAGAGTCCAGGCTGCAAAGAACTTAATTGAAATGTTTCCATTTGTTGGAGGCAGAAGTGAATTTATCTGAAAGTAATTATTTTTATTGTTTGATTATTCTTTAAACATATTTTAAATAATATTTTATATGTAACAGTTTCTTTTACTATATTCGATATTTTTATCATTAAAACTTACTCTATTCAAGACAAAGTTGTTTTTGATATTACAAAACTAAAACTAAAAGTTAATCTATTTTGAATACAACTCAGTTTTTTCAGTATATTATAATATAGACAAAAATAAATACGTGTTTAGATTTTTTAGAGGGTAAATTACTTTTTGTGTCCCTGTGTTTAAAAGGTTTTAACCACTTTAGTTCAAAATCAAAATGTTTAATACCCTAAATCCATACAACCACTTTTCTTAACCATTTAAGTCCAAATTTCTAACTCCGTTTAAATTTTCTATTAGTTTTTCATTAAAGACTAAAATGCCCCTGTATTATATTATATTATTATTATTATTATTATTATTATTATTATTATTATTAATATATATATTGAGAGAAACACACACTCAAACACTGATTTCTCTCTCTCTCTCTCTCTCTTTCTTTCTTCATTATCTCTCTCTCTCAACCACACCACCACCACCATCACCGTCGCACCACCACCTAACGCCCTCTAGAGTCTGAACTTCTGCAAATATGCATTCTTAACTTTCGGAACCTCAGTGATCCAATTAGGTAGCTCATCCGAAGTCATTATTCCAGATCCCGAGCCTCAGACTCGGGCTATATCATGAAAACATACAATTTCAAACCAAATTCCGGCATCCTGTGCATCAATTCAAACATAATAAGTCGATAATCAAGCTATGAAAAAAAAACCAAAAACAGCAGTTGCCGCTGATATACAAAACATATCATTCATAGAGTCTGAACTTCTGCAAATAAGCATTCTTAACACTTTTCCCTATCATTACACAACAATTACACATTTTTTCTTTCACAAACCTTCAAGAAAGATCAAACCAATTCTCAATTTGTGAAAAAGATGCCTCCTTTCTCACAATCAAGCCCTATCTCAAATGGGTTTTCAAACAATCACCACAAAAACAACCAACAACCTTCAACCAATATCATCACCATTGATGTAGGTGGTCAGCTTTTTCAAACCATAAAACAAACCCTAACCCTAGTTGGCTCCAAGACCATTTTCTCCAATCTTTTTAATTCATCTAAACAGGTAATCTCCCATCAAAAGCTAAAGCCGTCGATCTGGAACCCTAACGCCGCCGTATGATTTGGAACCCATCTCCACCCACCTCTTGTAACACCTCGAAAATTCACGTCCTATAATAAGTTGACACGTGTCATATGTTTGAACGTGTGAAAGAATGTACTAAAGGGACTAAAGTTGACAAACTTGAAAAGTATATGAAAATACGAGTTCTAAATGTCAACAGTGAATAAATATATGGTACATTAACCCTACATGTTGTTTATAGCATCAAACGAATAAATCATGGATCATGCGAAGCTAAAAGTGAGAGATTACAAATTGCAGGGGTTAAATGTGTCAACATGTTTAAGTTATACCTCTGAGTGACCTTTTGACAAACCCGAAGCTTTGTAACTGTTAATTATGCTCACTAGAATGCACGATATAAATTTCATGAAGTTTCGTTATCGTATGAGAAAGTTATGATCAAATTCGTAAGCGAGGGGTTAAAGCGTTAACGTTGAAAGTTATGACTTTTCGGGTTAACCGGAAGTGTCCAGGGACTTGGCAAAGTGGGTATAAGTCCTAAAGCCCTTGTAGGTAAATAATAAGGGGTCAAATTGCAAAATATAAGCTTGGTTGACCTTTCGAAGAGCCAAGGGACAAGATGCGGAAAATAGAAAATGAAAATTCTGATTAACAGGCTGAGGCGGGCCGCGTAAAGGTTAACATATCCTTACGCGGGCCGCGTCAGGACATCAGATGCAGAAAATCATTCCTTGTTGGCTGTTCAGCCTTGGAACCGACTTTAATCGATCTTTTTGCATTATGGGCGACCCCTAAACACCCCCTAAACACTTAGGGACACTTGTAGAAGGATTGTGGTCAGTAGTAGACTTGTTTGTCAACTTCTTGTGGTGATTAAACCACTATATAAGGCCATTAGTTGCAACAAGTTTCCTCACACTTCATTCTTGCAATCTGATCATTCCTGGAGCTCAAGTCTGCTCTCAAGTGATCACATTTCGTGCATAGGACCTTGGTAAGTTTGCTAAACCTTTCTTAATTAAGTTTTAGCCTAGTTTTATCTTAAAAGTCAAACCGTCGTAATTAACGGTTGACTTTAAGATTAATCACAAATGGTCCAGTGATTAGTCGAATCAAAAGTAGTTATAAGTTGGTAATTATGTGGGTAATAAACCCTCAAAAGGGTTCCCCCTGATTCCCACTCTAAGTAGGTCAAATGTCGGGTCAAACTTGTATTTAAAAAGTCAACAGGATACTTAGTTTACAATTTATGCATAATTAGCAATGTAGAACATATACAACCTGTTCGATCATTGTTATAACTTAGTAATTAGTGTAAGAACATGTCTAAACATGTTCAACCCGACAATTTCCTATTTAGACCCGGTTCGGAACCGAAAGTCGCATAGTTTGACTTTTACTTTGACTTTCAGTTCTGAGCCGTTTTGGTATGATTTAGAAATACCTAAGAGCTTCATTTGGACCAGGTTACATGCTAGTATATCCCTCTGTGATTATACACTATGGTTCATTAGTTAACCGATTAATATGCATGATTCCGTTAATTGCTCATATGTTGACCATTATGCCCTTTTCACGTTAAAACGTGATTTTTGAAAATGTAAAAGAGTAGAAACCTTAATTACTGATATATAGACTTGTATGCAAAGTTTGACATCAGTTTGAGGTGTAGAATAAGAGTTATGCTCGTTAGCGTAAAATTAAAGCTTTATGTTAATAAAACGGCGTAATTAGCGTATAGCCTAGTTAAGCCTACTTTTTGATATCAAATCTTTTACCCACTGATGTAATATATTATTTTGGGATTTTTAATATTTTTAATAACTTTTAGGCTGAGCATAATTTATAGTCGTAGGCTTAATCCGGTAATTGTCGGTTTTGCCCTTACGGGCCATAACATGAGTTTTACATATCCAAACGACTCCAAACCTTTTGCTACTAATCTTAAATGATAAATAAATTATTTTAAGCCTTCTAGAATAGTAAAAATATCAGCTTTAGGTATCAAACCCGTAAACGGCTTTTAATCGCCTAATTAAGCGTTTTTAACGCATAATATGTACTAAGATTATTTTAAACATACCAAGGGTGATACCTACTGATATTTGAGGCAAATTATAATATTTTAACAGTAAGCAAAGGTTGTTAAACTCAGACTTCAGTTTTGAGCTTTTCGGCTTATGTGAAATTACCAAAATACCCCTACGGGGCATAGTTTGGTTATAATTGATAAATTTCACATATATAATTTACCCTACTGTTATAACTTAGTAAGATAAGTATTTTTTCTGATTATATCAGACCTGTAACTTAGGTTAATACTTAGACTCTTTTATAACCTTGAAAATGACCAAACTACCCCTACGAGGCATAGTTTGTGTTTAAACTCGTTTCGGGCATAATAAAAGACATCCCACTGATGTCACAACATATTTGAAGCATATTAACTTAAGAAACCTGTAAATGGCTCATATGAATACCCGTCACGCTTATTACGCGTACGGTTCGGGTTGTGTAACAAGTTTACATAAATTAGCCGAAACGGGTCAAACCTTATTGGTTTTATCTCAAAATCCAGAATGTGTATGAAATACCCATATTATACAAGTCTTAAAACTTGTCGGGTCTAAAACACATTCTATTCCGGTCTTCGCTTAATCATGCGTTTGACCCGTATATTTCTTTAAGACTAACCGGTCAAAGCTTAGGCTTAATTAAAGACCCGATAGCATTCTAATTGGTTATTTATACCATCATTCCAGACTAGAGCCTTCCGGTAAATTGTACCTACGCTTACTTAAGTGAATACGGCTGAGTTATTATAATTCTTGCTATTTAAGACAGGAGCTAGCTCAGGTAAATACTCTTAACTTATTTTCCCTATACGGGCTTGGGATACGGCACTATAAAAGTACCGCTTGGTCAGGTGTATGTAGTCATTTAAATCGGATTGTGATTGATGTATTTACATAACCTGTTTAATATGTATTATTTGGTGTATGGCTTTTGGGGGTTAATGACCATGTCCCGGATATCCTTGGCATCATTTTACGAAATGGCCACGACCTAAGCACGGGGTGTAGGCATACACCTGACAGCTGCATTATGTAAAAACTGGTAATCCACTTCGAGGTATCATCCTTGTGGGCACTATACCAGAACTGGTAATCCACTTAGAGGACGATAGCCTGTGGGCATTATACCTGTGGCGTGTCAGTTAATCTGTCTGGCTCTTCTAACCGGCCCTAATGGATGACAAATAAGTAAAACTGTATACAAGATTATATACAAATAATTTTCCCAAGTATAAAAGATTAATTTTGCCTCTGTGCATTTTAATCAAAGTGTCAAAAATATTTTGTGCCTGGTGCATCTAAATCAATTTTCTTAAACTCTTTTCAAATGAGTCAGTTGAGTGTATTTACCAGTGAAAACTGACGTATTTTCAAAAGTCTAAGTGACAGGTACAAGTACGTAATAGGCTGGAAGCTGCTCAGGACGTTAATAAGGAATCTTGCAAGTTCTAGGCGTCTAAAGTCTGTTAAAAATATTTGTATTTTAAGATCCGCCTGTGGATCCTTTACTTTCCGTTGTAATACTGGATATTACTTTATATTCGGATTGTAATATAATTATCTTTTGCTTCCGCTGTGCATTTATATATTGAGTTGTTTGACTATGATGATATCAACTACGTCACGATACTCCCCACCGGGCCCACCGGTGACACGTGGAAAGTCGGGGTGTGACACCTCTGATTTTAGATATGATGGTAGCAGTGGGGCGGCGGTGGTGGTAGTGGATGTGAGATAGTAGTGGAGGGTTCTCGACAATGGGGGTGAGACGGTGGTGGTGGGCGTTTGGAGGTGGCAGTAGTGGGATGGTGGTGGCAGTGGGGCGGCACGGGCGGTGGAGGTGAGACGGTGGTGGTGGGTGTTTGGAGGTGGCGGTAGTGCGATGGTGGTGGCAGTGGTGGGGATGATGGTGAGGTGGTGGTGGGGATGGTGGCTGTACGATAGTGTTTATAAAGAGAGAGAAGATTGTGTAAAGATGAGAGAGAAAATGTGTGCAGGTGTGTGTGCTGGTGTATGTGTTTTATTATATATATATATATATATATGTAATTATATATAGAAACGAGATCAGGAGAGAACGGTGAAAAGTGTGAAAACGGATCCTGACCCAACACGTGGCAGGAGGCGCTAATTGTTATGCGAGGGTACGATTGTCTTTTTATACGTTCCCTCCTTATTCGCGTTATAAATCTCTTTCAAATTAAAACTCCAAAGATTTCTTGTTAGTTGTTACCTCCTTTGCAAGCTTTCTTAGATCTATGGCGTCTAACGTGGATTCTGTTCGACAAAGTAAAATTCGTTGGCGTTTTCTATTTTTGTTCCAGCAAATCATGCAACAGATATGACGTTTTGTTCTTTTATGCTTGTTTCATTGTTTTTTTTTATAATGTGTTGTATGATTTTGAATGGCGTTATTCAATTATGCAATTTAATCGTGTTTTAATTGGTATTTAAACAATTACTAAGAACTGATAATTGGAGTTTTCAATATTAATTTTAATTGTCGTTTACGATCTAGTATATTTCTTATTTTTTTTACGATTATTGGCGTTTTACATCTATTTGATTAGTTTTAATGTTATTTAGTAGTATTTGTAAACATCAGTTATTACTATTTAATTTGTGTAAACATCAGTTTTGTTAATTATGGCGTTTTCATTATGATGTTATATTTTGTTAATTATTTATGTTGTTAAGTGTTTTTAATTATTCATCTCATGGCGTTTTCATCATGTCGGTTTTAAATTATGTGTTTATTATGTCTTGTTTATTATTCAATTAATGGCGTTTTAATCTATAATGTTATTACGAGACATTTTCTATTTTTAATGGCGTTTTCTGATTTTTCTCTTCCTCACTGTGTTTTCTCAAACGAATTTGCTTCCTCGAGTCAAAGGCTTTGCCCCAAAACTGGATTATCATTTATCATTCCTGACGTCAGTGAAGAAATAAAGCCCACAATGGACATGGTATTCTTAAGCCTCGAGGATTGTTATTCAATGTATGCCAAGGAGTGTGGGTTTTCAGTAAGGAAAGGGACTACAAAGACAAACTCTAAAGGTGTGTTACATATTAAGTATTACTTGTGTACGAGATCTAAGTTATATAAGGACAAGAAGGTTGATACGTTGGACCCCAATCAAAAGGAGCGATTAGTGCGATCCAACTTTTCAAATAGGACTGATTGTGGTGCACTGTTAGGTGTAACTTTTGAGGATGGATCATGGAAGGTGTATAAGTTTGTCGAGGAGCATAACCATTATCTTATTGAACGTCCTGATAATCATTTTCTTCCAATTGAACGACACCTCACTTAGCTCCAGAAGCATGTTATACACAGCATGTCTAAGCTGAATTTGGGTCCCGTGAAGGCGTTTAATGTTATGAAGACTTGTTTTGGCGGTTTTGAAGATGTGGGTGCAAGTAAAGTTGAATTTAAGAACTATAAGAGGCAAATTAACTTGTTTATAGGGGAATATGACGCCGATATGGTTGTGAGACATTTGAATGAAAAAAAAAACATTCTCAGCCTAATTTCTCGTATGATTACTTCACAGACGAAGAGAATCGTTTGAAGGGACTTTTTTGGGTTGATGATCAAGCCAAGCAAAATTACCACGTGTTTGGTGATGTGATTTCGTTTGACGCCACGTATCGTTCCAACAAGTAATATTTTATTATTCAACTTCTTCTATTTTTTGGCGTTTTATGAGTTTACATGCAATGGCGTTTTTATTAGTTTACATGATATGGCATTTTATTAGTTTACATGCAATGGCGTTTTTATTATTATTTCAGTTCTCATGGCGTTTTCATATGCAGATACTCTATGGTGTTTGTACCGTTCACTGGTATAGACAATCATCACTGCAGTGTTACATTTGGTGCAACATTATTGGCGTCAGAAACTGCTGATACGTATATTTGGTTGTTGAGAGTTTTTCTAAAAGCTGTTGGTTCTCAACCAAAAGTTGTTGTCACTGACAAAGATCCAACAATGAAGAAGGCTATTTCTGTTGTATTTGTTGACACGAGGCATCATTTATGCATGTGGCATGTGATGCATAAACTTTCTCTGAAGGTTGGTATGCTTATTTTTACCTTTGCCGTAGTAGGATACACTGCGTTTTGTACCTTGTTAATTTTTTTTAATTAAGTTTTGTCTTTGTGTAATTTTATATGTTTTTTTATGCATGGCGTTTTCGTGTTATACATAGGTTGGTGTTAGGCTATGCAATTCCACCAATTTTAAAGAACGGATTTGTGGTGTTGTGTGGACGGTTATTCTCATTCCTGAAGAGTTTGAATCAGAATGGGAAGCGGTTATATCAGAGTTCAATTTAGCAGATAATGACTGGCTACCTCATATTTTTGCACTCAGGGAATCTTGGATCCCTGCATACTATAGAATGGAAGAGATGTCGGGTCTTATGCGAACGACATCGAGGTCGGAGAGTGAGAATCATTTTTTAGTCAAATGTACAATTCGAAAACTACTCTTGTTGAGTTCATGACTCATTATGAAACTGCAATAGAAGCACAGCGTCACACACATCAGAAAAATAATCATGAATCTCGATACAAACGACCCCAGTTGAAGAGTAATTACCAATTGTTGGAAGGCCAAGCTGTTGACATATACACAAAAAGTATTTTTTGTGACGCTCAAGCTGAGCTAATTGGAATTGAGGATTGCATAAATCAACGTTACGAAGATCAGCCCGATGGGTTTGTTAAGTTTTACATAAATGACTTCCAACAGCCTTGTACATCCTTATTTGAGGTAAACAATGGCGTTTTGTTTTTATATGGCGTTTTCTGTTAATGGCGTTTTTCATATCCAGTGTGTGGTTTTTTTTAATTTTTTAGACAAACATTCTCTGCATGGCGTTATAGAGATATTTTTTTTGACATTTTTCAGGTAATGTTCCGTAAGTCTGATTGCACATGCAGTTGCTCATGCAGGCGTTTTGAACAGTTTGGTTTGCAATGCAGACATATATTCTATGTTTTGAGAATTATGGACATTAGGGAATTTCCAAAACAGTACATTCTGAATAGATGGCGCAAAGAGGCTTCCCCAAATTGCTCTCCCGAATACTCAATTAGTCGTGAATATATGACCGAGCTTGACCCCGATGTGCAAAGTATGATGCGAGATATTATTTTTTCAATGGAATATACTTTGAACCGTTTATCTGGTAATAAACAGGAGCTATCCTTATACAAGGATCATGTTCAATCTTATATGAAGAAGGTTCAAGATATGCAGATTGTTGCTCCTCCCGCTAGTACTAGGGATAGATTTGCCGAGATAATCGGTCAATACAAAAATGACAAGAATCCAATAAGAGTCCCTGTTGGGTATAAATCCAAAGGTTCTGGTTCTCGGAAGCGTTTGAAATCTAATCAGGAGATAGCAATCGAGAAAAAGAAATCAAAGTTGAAACCCGGGGCCAAAGAAAGACAATGTCAGAACTGCAAAGGATATGGACACTACGCATCGACATGCAAACAAACTGTAATTAAAAGAAGATCGACAAGGTCTTCGAGAGCAAGTGAAGAGTAGTTTGGCGTTTTGCATTTTACATTCTTATAGAACACACACAGATGGTTTTCGAGAGCCAGTGTAGAGTAGTTTGGCGTTTTGTATATTTCATTCCTATAGAACACAGACAGATCTCAGTTTGGCGTTTTACATCATTTTTATACATCATTTTTTTTCCATTATTTTTTTTCGACCTATTTGTTCATAACATGCTACTTCGAAGTTACGTAACAAAAAATATAAGACCGGTCAAGCAAATCAAACGCCAAAAAAAAAACAACGCCACTAAATAAAACTACCAAAAACCTCTAATTTTGGTCATGCTAAACTCAATAATGTTTTGCTGAACAAGATGGACAACATTGTTAATCCTCAGTCAAGAAAGATGTCTAACAATGTTGTCCATCCCGTTTAGCTAAACTTTATTGAGAACAAAATTGAATCTCCATGAAATGGCGTTTTTGAATTTTTGTGGTTTTTGTATGTTTTGGCGTCTATATTGAGGAAATAGTGTATATCAAAGAAACACGGATTGGAATCTTTGATATTTGGGTTTTTTTGGCGTTTCTAAGATGAATGGTATAGAAGAAAATATGGCGTTTGGGGTTTTGGTGTGGATTTTAGCAGGTCTGAGAGGTTGTTTATATAGGAAGTTTTTGGCGCGATTTTTATTATAGTAAATGCTAGTAATTAAGTTCCGTCGTTTCAGTACTGTTTGTTTAGCTTTACCGGTTAAAAACAAAGTTTGGCGTTTTATACCTAATGGCGTTTAGATTAGGATGAAGTGTGCCATGTGTGTTAAGGCGGGATTTTAATAGCGTTTTATTCGTGAGTTTGGCGTTTTGTGTAGAGAAGTCAAAAGACCCTTTTACCCTTAATGAAGCGCGCTACACTAATAAAAGTGATGTTATTTACGAAAATGCCACCGCGTCATCTAGTCCATAGATTGTTTTGATCTGACGATCCATAAGCATTCTCTCCGTTCTCACACTTTCCACCGTTTTCTCTAAATCCTGACCCATTATATATATATATATATATATATTATTAAAAGTTTATGTATTAAAGACTTGTTTCTTGTACTTATGTGCATACAAGACTTGTACTTTGTGTGTAAATGACCAAATTACCCTTATAGTTAACAGACTTGGTGGATGGAGTTAGAAATTTGGACTCAAATGATTAAGAAAAGTGGCTGTAGGGACTCAGGGTGTTAAACATTTTGATTTTGAACTTAAGTGGTTAAAACTAATAAAACACGGGGACTCAAAAAGTAATTTACCATTTTTTTAAATGTTAAATTATATATAATATTAGTGAAAAACTAAACTATATGTTAAGATGAAAAGTTAAACAGCAAAATAAAGTTAAACAGCAAAATAAAGTTAAACTATCTTTAGACGCATTTGCTACTTCCTCTAACGAATTTAAACATATTCCATGCAGCTTTAATTCGTTTCATGGATGAGCAAACCCCTGTATATCAACTGTTTCATGTCATCACAATGGCACAATGTAGATTGTGGAAATCGTTGCGTTAATCTCGCTCTTCACCTTAGTGAAATACCTACTTTTGCATAGGTTTTAAAAACCACATAAATAGGCATTAAAAAACCACATACTTCTACAAAAGAATTCCAAAGTTATTTGTACGAGTGATCTATATTTTTGTTACTTGGATCATTTTTATTTTTTATAAGCTTGTATGACACCTAGACTCGAACTTAAGACTAACACATGCATAGATCACAAAATCACAATCTAAAACTCAAAAACCTATAAACTCATAAACGAAGATTTGACACGTATCTTTTTTAAAACTGAGATTTTACATTATCGATAGTTTAGTATCATATAAGTAGCAACCCCGTTGATATAAGAATCAATTGGGTCGCCATCCACTCTCTAGGGTAGTCTAACACCTAGTAGCATTAACTGGATCGAGTTTGTGAATTGCTAGAGTAAACAAAACTATCATAAGATAAGATAAAGGTTTTTTATGTTTGCGTTGTAAAAATTAGTCTCCTAAATGAAAGCACCAATCATCATTAATTAGGGTCAACACCTTACACAAATTAAATGATGTGACATTTATCATTTGGTAAATCATATTTACAATGTTAATTAGTTGGTACTCAAAATAGGTAGCAGACTTGCATATGGTAATCAATCAAATCCTAATTTTTGATTAATTAACTCTTCACATTGTTTTTGAAAGTTATCCTTTATTCACAGCAAACCAACAGCACAAAGGCTACAACCCAAAAAATAAACCAGACAAATTACACGGCCATATTACAAGATAATTATAAAAATTTAAACTACACCATTGATCCCAATCTATCTCCAACTTCGACGTTTTCTTTATCCATAAAAACCCATGGTGCACAATTCATCCAAGATGTTTCCGGTATCAACTCTGATCGAGTTAAACACCACATCGCACCTGTGTTTCCATATAAACCAGCAACCTATTTTAATGATACATTGGACCAGTTTGCATCTCACCTGGGCATCCGATATCCCATATATATCCTTTGTCGAGAAAAGAACAGAGGAGCTAACCTGCATCACACCAAAATTTTAGGCCAAATGACTGTAGCCACCATGCATACTAAGAACAACTGGTCCAATGATTCCTCCGTCTCACCACATGATGTCGCATCGCATAAGAGCCATCCAAGTTGGAAACCTATCCAAAGCCAATTTCCAACATAAAATGTTTACTTTCTAGGGAATCCAAGAACACTAACCTGCATTGTAATCGTCCCTAATTGACGCATGTTTAACCATTAGTCCCCTAAATGATTTAACCGAAAAACCGTCATCAATGTTGAGAGATTATTTCCAATAATCCATCGAGTCACCCAAAGTAACCCCATTTAGCTTGTTTAGGCATATATTAAAATTTTCCAATTCATTTGCAGTAAGGCTATTGGGTGTGGGGCTCGTCCCCGGGACGGCGACCCGCGTCGAGGGCTAACTACACCGCCTCCTCCTGTTGCGCCGCGTCGTTATCATCCCCTCCTAGCCGTTCTCGACGGTGCTCTCTCTTTTTAGCACACACACACACACATACACATACATACATACATATGTATATATAAAGGGGCTCATCCCCCACACCCTAGGCCCATTCATTTAGGATCATCCCCCATACTCGCTGACGTGGACGCTGTTACACCCTCAAAATCCACCTGCGGGGTTTTACCGCGAGGCGCATGACAAACCAGGATCTAAGACACCGGTCATATAGAGCGACCTTTATATGAGAAAAATACGTTTTAAACCAAACAAGTAAAAATAAGTTAACGAAAATGCGGAAGCATAAATAAACATATATAAAGTGTGCGCCAACACAAACGCCAAAAAATCAATAGTATACAAAGTGATAATGCATTATTCAGAAAAAATGTTTTGATATCCATGTTGTGCACCTAACCGTGAGTACCTTAGCGACCTGAGAAAACATGCAAGAAACAAGTGTCAACAATTATGATGAGTGAGTTCACAGGTTTAGTTACAGTTATAAAATAAGTCGTTTTCCTAAGTTTCCACTGTTTCAATCCAAACAACAAGTTATAGTATTTAACAGTTTATTGTTATATTAGTAGGTAGCTAACACATGTTACATCATGAAAGAGTTCGAAACCGAAGCTGACTCGTATTGCCTTTGTTTGCCACGTCTATCACTGACCATGGTGATATGGTAGGCCAATTCTACACCCGTTGACCATTACCGATCTAGCTAGCGTGACTAGCTCGAGTAGGGCTTGTCGGGCCCAGTAGTACTTCTTAAAACTTCCCCCGCTATCCACCCAATACTAACGGTCCGAGGTTTACAAGGACTTTATGTGATAATTGCTACTTTGTGACCATAACGATTTAACAAAACTCTATTAAATAAAGACATTATATTAGTATAACGTTAAAGCGTTACATTACCATAATGTGTACATGTTTCCTTTTGCTATGTTTCAAAACATTTAAAGAATATGGACCGTAAACTCACCTTAGTGTTGCTCGGTAAGATATATGTGTATGCAAGTTGGAATGGTCAACCACGCTCTATTATGGTTACGATGGATTATTAGTGTGTGTTTACTCAAGACACAAAAGTCCTACACGTATCTAACACAGAGCATGTGAACAAGTTGACACATAGTTATTCTATCATGTGGTTTTGTGCACATGTTCACAACATAACCTACGACATGTTATACAATATTCATATAAATTATAAACAAGTGTAGACACTTAGAATAGCAAGATCAACCCTTATAAGTTTATAAAATCATGCATTGCAGTTCACTGAAACTAGGCTATTTTCGAGGACTCATTTACTATACTTACTAAACTGTAAACATTATGAATCATTTATGTGACATGTCTCTTGGTTTCCTAACTCCTTACCGAAAAATTATGAAAAATATTTACTAAGCAGTGGTCAGATTCGTCACTTTCTGACTACTGCTTACGGAAAAATCCATTTATGAAATCCTCGATTATCTGATTGACGTGATTCTAGTTGGAGATTTCTCGAAACACATAAGGTTATCTACTATATAAATTTCAATCATAAAATCCAAAACAAGACTGAGTTATGCTATTCGTTCTAGGCTGTAATTGCTGTCTGGAAATACAGCGTGGACCCTTGTTACGAAATAATTCATTTACATTATACAACCTATCGACACTATTTATTTCTGGTTACACGAGTTACCTATCAAATTAATCAACAAAACTCACCCATATTTGTTAAACTATTATCAAGAACATGAATCCTAATAAGCCTGATCATTGCATATTCACTTTTTACACATATCCAATCTATATAATCTTGCACATACATACTGTTAGAATCATAGACCCTTTAAAACACTATTTAAAATCATCAAACAATATTCACACAACCCTATAACACAAGAATCCTTCAAGAACAAGATCAAGATTTATGTCTAACATACCTAACACTTGAATATCAAACAAAAACTCTCGCCTCTTGTGCTTGATGATCTGTCGAAGAGAGAGAGAGAGAGAGAGAGAGAGAGAGAGAGAGATAGAGAGAAGTGAGCTGATTTAGTTAGACGGTGTACGATTACCTAGATGGTATCATTCCCGCTAGGTGTCCTTGGCAAACCCGTAATGAAATCCACATCGATTTGTTCCCATTTCCACACTAGGATCTCCGATTGTTACAATAACCCTGATGGTTTCTGATATTCAACTTTAACCTTAGATCAAGTCACACACTTGCTTATTTAGGTGGCAATTTCAGCCTTCATGTTTGGCCACAAGTAGGTTGTCAAGAGAGCATGATACATCTTATCCGAACCTGGATGGATAGAGTATCTAGATTTGTGGGATCGTCCATTATTTGTTCTCTCAGATTCCCGTAGAGAGGTACCATACTTCATACCCATACGCATGCAGCATACACAAACCAAACCCTACTTAATCTTCATTCTCATACGCAACTGCTCTCTCACTAAGTCTCTCTCTCTCTCTTCGACGGATCATCAAACACAAGAGGTGAGAGTTTTTGTTTGATCTTCAAGTGTTAGGTATGTTAGACATAAATCTTGATCTTGTTCTTGACGGACTCTTATGTTATAGGGCTGTGTGAATATTGTTTGATGATTTTAATTAGTGTTTTGAAAGGTCCATGATTCTAATAGTATGTATATGAAGGATTATATAGATTGGATATGTGTAAAAAGTGAATACACATGATGAGGCTTATTAGGGTTCATGTTCTTGATAATAATTTAACAAATATGGGTGAGTTTTGTTGATTAATTTGATAGGTAACTCATGTAACCTGAAATAAATAGTGTCGGTAGGTTGTATGATTGCAAAACGTAATAAAGGAATGGCTAAAACTCGTTTTATGACATTGAAGCGAGTTTTAACGATTCCTTTATCGTGTTTTGCAATCATACAACCTATCGACACTATTTATTTCAGGTTACACAACTAATAAGTGTCCACCTTGGTTTGCATTAGTGTCTAGGTTCATAGTTTGCATTTGGAAACAAGATCTTTCATTGCTGGAGTATGATTACGGAGGATCCCAAAGGATCCGATGAGGACATCGTGTATAGGCTGGGCGGTGACATTAAAAAACTTAGATTTAAACTGTGGGTTACGTTAAATGGAAGAGGCTTTGACTGTATAACACAAATCTGTTGTAGCCCAGTGGTGTGTGGTGTTGTGCTTAGTTTTGGCCCGGGCAGAGACTCGGGTTCAAATCTCGTCTCCTGTCACTGGTCCTGTTTTTTATTCCATTTTTTAACATTTATAACTAATAGTGTTTCAACCCCTGGACTATTTAACTTAATTTAACTAGCTAAGGTAACATAGTTATCAATTCCTTTTTATAAAAATTAACAGAACTAACTAAATTCATCTCGTTAACGATTCTTTTTACAATATTAACTGGACTTAACTAAGTTCTATTATTATTATTTTTATGTCTTTAAACCTTTAAATAAATTAGTTAATATAAATAATTAAACACTTAAAATATAAATGATAAAATTAAGAATAATTCACTTCTTATTTACTTCGTATAGAATCTTACTTACAAATGCGAGTCGAGTTTTCGGGCATCCGTTTTTGGCAGATGTTACACTTCCTCCCATCGATAGGTTAGATGCTTTCCACTTAGTGAGCGTATTTTCAAAATATTGGATCACAAGTGCCGAATTCAAAATTTTATTCATATTGGCGCCAACTTTTATTCCAAGATAGGTGAATGGAAATCCACCATGTTGACATGCTAATATATCCGCTGCCCTTTGAATCTCATCCGAAGCAACCACTTCACCAGACAAACATGACTTCCTACTATTAAGTTTATGTCCGGATACGATAGAGAAGCATTGCATCAAACGCCTAATGTTCAAAGCATTATGATCTGACCACTCCCCTATCAAGAGGACATCGTCAACAAAAATCAAATGGGAAATTTTTGGCCATTCATTTGGGGTTGCCACTCCATGTATGGAGCCTAAATTAACCACACTGTTTACAAATGATGAAAACGCTTCCATTGCCAAGTGAAGAGCAAGAGGGTCCCATTTCCGAACACCACGCTCATAATTAAATTCATTAGTAGGTGACCCATTGACCAAAACCGACGATCTAGATGAAAGGAGAACACTTTTATCCATAAGCGCCATTTTGTTGGAAAATTCATTTGTTGTAATACAGAATCCATAGAGCCCCATGAAATAGAATCGAAGGCCTTGTTGTAGTCAACCTTAAATAGGAGCACATTCGATTTAGTTTGCTTAGCCTAAGATAAAGTTTTGTTTATGATCATTGGCCCATCGAGTATATTATGGTCAGCGAGGAAAGACGTGTAGGTCCCTTGGTTGTATGGATCTTTAACAGAATTGTATATCCATCCTAGAGTGCGGAATCCTCTAGATCAGATTTGTTACAGAAACGAGTAGAAACAGAAATCACTTTCAAACTGGGTTTCTATTGATTATCGATTACAAAAATTACAATCAATCAAACCCTAACCAATACAATTTCGTCCAAGCCCTAAGCAATCTCACGAAATTCTCACACAAACTGTTTTGGCGGATTAACCTAAACCCTAAAGCATAACCTTGTTTATATAACACAAGGTTTGCAACTTGGGCTAAGGTTTCCTACATGGGCAAGGCCCAAATCGTCCACCCTTGTCCCAACTGGGTTTTGTTTAGCCCAAACTCTATAACCAAACTATTACAAAGCTAAACCCGCTAACTGTTTATCATTTAACTAATTACAAGATATCCAAAGACCAAATCTAAGCTGTTGTCACAAACATGCACCAACAAACCCCCCCTTGACAATAGCTTCATAAAATAACTTTGTCTTCAGTCATCTTGCAATCTTCATGTAGTCTTGCACTGTCTTTGGTCTTTGGATAGCTTCAGCTTCAATAGCTCCTGTCAGCAACAGACTCCCCCTAAGCTGATGCATCCAATCACCAAATCTTCAAAAACTTTAGCGTTTGAGTAAACTCAAGTTCAGCATTTGTATAGCAATCTTCAAACTCTTCAACTTTGTCTGCAATGTAGAAAGGAGGTTCTACCATGCATCCAATCAAACTCTCATCTCTTCACAGCAACTCATCACTGTAACTTCTCAGCAACACACTGCTTCAATCTGTATACTATAAAACAAACATCTCGAGAAACCATAAGAATTTTTCAACAGAGTTAAATAAATTATTATTTTTCAAGAGATAGTTAAACTGTATCACAGATTAAGCATTTTCAATTTCATCACCAACACGCAAAACTTTTTAATCACACACCCTATAACCCGCATGATTTAAAATTTTGAACTCACTTTCTAACACTGTCTCCCCCTATCAGTAACAATTCCTCCAAGAATAACAGTTTTCCGTACGTTAAGAATTTTAAACAGAAAAAGACACTATTTTTTGGATTTTTATATTTTCTGAAAGCAAGTAAATAACAAAAGAAATAAACACTCTATTTTTGTGAGAATCACTGGTAAGAAGATCATATCAACACAATCAAACTGTTTCACACTATTAGATAATTCTTTATTTAATTTTTCGTGAAAAACAGTCCAAGACGATTACCAGTATGTTTGTCCACTTAAACAAAATGCATGAACATTTCAAGTACCATTACTGTATGATATGTTAAGGTAATATTATTTACTGAAATATTAGCGTGTCCCACTTCAGGATATACCCCCACGATCAAGGTATGTACAAAGATTCATCGTAGTGGGTGAGTATACTGAATTCATCCGTTTTATTTTTCAACGTATAGATAATTGGTGAACAGGTCAGTACTTCCGTACAGTAGAGAGACCAAAATATCTAACGAGGGCTAAGACAAATACCATTTTTTGGTACGATTTATGCATTTTGCACATTTGAATGACTCTCTATGAGAGCTTCTTCATTTTTGGGTTTTGGCATTTTTAGCTCTTTTAAGATATCCTAGGTGTGTCTAGGTCAGCATATATCTGGATGCAGCAGAAGGACACCCCTGATATCCCCAGATGAAAAATCAGTATAAAGACCCAAAACTTCAGATTTTGGCAATCTATCAACGCAAGTTTTAAGGTCATTAAACCATACACCACTGATGCGTTCCCCACTCATACACAGTTCATTTAAGTTTATATCACATTGGTAAGTTGATTATTTCATGCTTTTTGCCTACTGGTACATCATATGATGAAGCTGCTATCACACTTTAGCATTTTAATTTCATTTTCAGTGTGACAGTCTAACATGCTGATGTACTATCATTTCTTCTTTTTCACACAGTGATAACTCATTTTTGATTTTTCAATTTTTTTTATGTTTTTAATTTTTCAATGTTTTTGTATTTTTTTTATATTTTAAGAAAAGCAGTAAACTATTTACAAAAATTCTTAAGAAAAACCAGTTATTCAGGATTCCTCATCCCGTTAAGTTCGACTAAATGTTCAAAGCGAGCCCTGTCAAATGCTTTAGTATAAATATTTTCCAGGTTATCTAGTGTGTCGACTCAGCACTTTGAACTTCAATTTAAATCATTTAATATATATATAACAACAATCTCACATCCCCCTTCATGTGCCTGAAGCAGCCACTATCAACATACCATTAGTTGATAATCCTCCTTAGCAGCTCCTGCACACACCAACTAAGAAATTAGTTAGATTGGGGGACCCAAGCCTTAATGGTCTTGGGTCGTCCAAATTCACCAACCACTTGAACATCCATCCAATATCCATTACTCCTAACTGGAGTCTTGGATCTCAGACCTGTTGATGGAAATGGGTTTTGATTTCCATAAGATCTATGGTCCTGAGGGTTCCTATATGTGTTTGGACTATTTGACCTTTGAAAATTTTGATTCCAAGAAGCTTGATTGTTATAATTTCTAAAGCCATTGTTATAAAAAGTTCGACCACCATTATTTTGGTATCGATTTTGATATTGACCTTGACTTCTGAAATTATTTGAATTATAATTGTTCATTCTAGGGGAACTGCTTCTAGGTCTCTCATATCTGCCTGGTGGAGATTTAGGCTGAAATCTTTGTTGATTTCTTTCAAAACGAGGAACTTGTGGAGTTCCTGTTCCAGCCTTATCTACACCAACAACAACATTCTCTGGTTGCTTAGGAGCAGATTTCTTTGGAGAATTTGATCCTTTCTCCTCACTATCACCTTTCTTCTCTGGTGATTTCCCTCTCTGTTTTTCACTAATTTGTGCTTCACTCTTTTTGTTAGGACAACAGCTAGCTACATGTCCCTTGATGTGACATTTGAAGCACGATCTCCTTTTCAAAGACTTCTTAGCTGGAGTCTCTGAGGTAGATCCCTTATCAGATGGTGATGATCCCTTGGATGAACCTTGTTTAGTTTGCTTGGGTTCAGATTTTTCTTTGTTTTTATTTTTAGCAAACACTACATTTGATTCATTTTCAATAACAGTTGTTTCATTTTTCATATCACTACCTTGAACAAAATTAATCTTTTTAACAAAAGCTTGATTTTTATTCCTAGGCGGTGAATTTTTCCTTTTCAAAGGTTCCCTGTTATTGTTCTTCTTAGCATCATCACTCTTCGATCCATCACCTTGACTTGATGTGGATGCGAAACTACTTGGTGCAGATGCCATAAAGTCTGCTAGCTCATCTTCACTAGGCAGGAATGAATAGTCATGACTAAGAGGAGGTGGAACTTCATTAAAGCCCTGGAAGCCCACACTGGTCTGGTCATTACTCTTCTTTAACCCACCCATCATGTGTTTCATTACAAAAGACGAATCTCTGAATTGACTCAATTTCTTTTCAAGTTCAACAATTTTGAGTTGTGCATCTGACAACTCTTTGCATTTTTCAGAAATCTCTTTTGTTTTCTCAGCCATCATGTCATGAGCTAAGTCTATGACTTGAAGTTTTTCATTTAGTTTGCAAGTTAAAGCTTCAATTTCAGCTTCATAACCTTTTATCTTCTTCAAGTATGACGATTCATTTCTTTTAGCAAAAAAGTTTGACTCTTTAATGTTAGACATCTCGCTTATCAAACTTTGGTTTTGTGTTGACAACCTGTCAACCTCACCCTGTAGTTCACGACATCTCAAACATACAGAATTAGATTGTACCTCTTTCTCATGAACTTCTGTATTTTCATCAGCAACAACCTGTTCAGCTTCACTCTCTTTCTCTACTTCAGCTTCCACTTTTGCTTCAGCATTCTTCACTTCAGATTCAGCATCACTCACAGTAGTTTCAGCCTCATCAACTGGCACTATCTCTGGCATGAATGCCTGAGTGGCACTCTCATTTCCCTGATATCGCTTTTGTAATGCATCCCACATATCCTTTGAATTAGTGTACTTTTTGAAGGTATGCTTGATGCTATCAGGTAAGGACATCTTTGTCGCAGCCAAGGCTCTCTTTTCAGCCTCATACATCTTTTTATCATCCTCTTGCATGTTCACATAGTCTGTTCGACGTGGTCTGCCCTCAAAATCGTGTGTTGGGTTTGTGTACCCATCTTCTATACAGATCCACATGCGTGCATCCTGAGATTCAATGAAGGATTTGAAGTTGTCCTTCCATGTAAGATAATTCTCCACCTTCATCATCTTAGGTGCATTCAAATTAGTCATGTTCGACATTTTAACGCAACAGACTGGTAAAACCGTACAAAATATCTCCGAAAACAGTGGTTACTAAATTACACCTTTAGAATCGTCTCGAAAAGACGAATCCAATGATATATAATATCAAAAACCAAATTCGGGATTTTCCAGAGTCTTTTTTTGTGTCCTAAAAATGCAAGGAATCTAACGGTCCAAACGGTTTTGTCAAACGGGCTACGGATCAATTTCTATTTGCAAAACACTGAAATTTTTCTTACGCTTCCCAGAAAATATTCCACCACTTTAATTATGCTGGTTTTAAGTTCACTGTTAAATTCGCTGGGTAGCAGATTAATTTCTCTGGTCAACAAGTTAATTTTGCTGGTATATTTCGCTGAAAAGACAAGTTCGCTGGTCAAGTTCGCTGGTCAAATTCGCTGTCTCAATTTCGCGATGACGACGACCTGTAAAGTCGCTGAAAACCGTAATAATTTCACTGAGGAAAATTATACGCTTACCAAAGTCGCCTTTGGATTTTAGGTTCGCCGGTAAGTATGCTGGTTAATTTCGCAGATCAGTCAATTTCGCCAGATCAGTCTATTTCGCCAGTTCAGTCAATTTCACCAACCAGTAACTTTGGAAACTTAATCTTTTCGAAAATTTGATGATTTTCCAACACAAATCTGCAAAATCAGAAAACCTAATCAGCTCAAAATTTCCGAAAATTATGAAGAACAGATTGAAAACCATGAAGAACACGAAGAACAGTCTTCGAATCTTCAAGATATTCAGCCAAAACTTCTTCCAGAATTAACCAAAAACTTTCCTGGAAACCCTGAAACCTGCAAAACAGCAATCAAACAAACCAAAAGATCAAAACAGCCAACAAATTCGAAAATTTTATCAAACCAACAAAAAATTTTTGAAACCCTAATTTTATCAGATTTCAAAAATTTCGAAATCTCCCTGTTTCTGCCAAGAACAATTCTGAACCGAGCCTTCAAGAGCCTAAATGCTCTGATACCAATTGTAGGTCCCCTTTATGTATGGATCTTTAACAGAATTGTATATCTAACCTAGAGTGCGGAATCCACTAGATCAGATTTGTTACAGAAACGAGTAGAAACAGAAATCACTTTCAAACTGGGTTTCTATTGATTATCGATTACAAAAATTACAATCAATCAAACCCTAACCAACACAATTTCGTCCAGGCCCTAAGCACTCTCACGAAATTCTCACACAAACTGTTTTGGCTGATTAACCTAAACCCTAAAGCATAACCTTGTTTATATACCACAAGGTTTGCAACTTGGGCTAAGGTTTCCTACATGGGCAAGGCCCAAATCGTCCACCCTTGTCCCAACTGGGTTTTGTTTAGCCCAAACTCTATAACCAAACTATTACAAAGCTAAACCCGCTAACTGTTTATCGTTTAACTAATTACAAGATATCCAAAGACCAAATCTAAGCTGTTGTCACAAACATGCACCAACAAGACGATTGCTCCTCCGAAACCACAGACTTGATCACAAGTTTTAGCCGACTGGTTAGAACTTTTGGGATAACCTTACTTGTATAACCAATCAAAATTATTGGCTGGAAGTCGTTAAGGTTAGTAGCACATGAAGATTTTGGGATAAGTGTGATAAAAGAGGAAGAAAAACCTTGGCTTATAAATCTTGTTTCAAGAAAATGGTGCATCATATTCACGAAGTCTTCGCCTAGCTCATCTCAAAAGTGTCACACCCCAAAATCGTCGCAGCGGAAATACAAACGTGGCGGTGACGGAGGTTGGTACCCATAAACGTCTTAGTGATCAATGCAATTTTTATGTTGAACATTTTGTTTCTTTTAAAACAGAAGTTTTAAGTTTCCACGTTCATCACAACCATGTCATAGTTATTTGACCCTTAGGGGTCTTATTACACACGGTCCCAAAAGTAGTTTTAAAGTGTCCAAACATTATTTAATTATAATCGCATCACACAACCACAAGACAACACAAGCCAAAATCCCCAAATCCGAACTCATGTACCTGAAGAGCACGTAAAAATCAAGTGTCAACATAATGGAGGGTGAGTTCACATATCCAAATTCGTAACCATTTGTATAAGGAATGGGACAATTATGCTCTGTAAACACTGTATGATGTAAAACAATATCAATTATCAATGAAACGATGTGTTTTGGTCTCAATGTTTGTGTATTGTGTTTGACAATTTCACGTTTTGATTCTAGTTTGATTTCAAGCTTTTAATCGCTTTCTGAAAAGTTATGCACAAACTATTACGTAAACGTAATCAGTTTAATGCGAAAAACACTCCGGAATAGTGACATATGCTTAACATACCTTAAATAACCTTTACATAACTTAGAAATAAGTCTTGAAGGGTTTTGTGTGTAAAAAACAAGTCTATTCGATCACAGGGACTATTTGCGACAAACTTCAAAAGTCTACCAATTCGTATAGCAACGTACACTCCAGAACATGATCATAAGCTAAACATACCCTAAATATACTTTACATAGCTTCGAAATAAGTTTTGAGGGGTTCGGTATGCGAAAATACGCTTATTTGATCACATGTACTAAAAGCGTCAAAACTGCGAAAGTATGCATTTATGTTCATATCTTGCGTTCTGACCATATCCGGACATCCAAAAATTTTGTAATCACTAGAATATTGTATTTTAGTGATAGGAATGCAAAAATACCATTTGTCACGCAATTTGGGTCGTTTACGCGTTCGTTACGATTCCGTCGTAATTAACCGAAAACCGTACGACCAAACGAACCGACATCCATGAAATTTTTGAGCATAATTCAAGTTAAATATACTTTAAGTTCATCATGGAGCTTGAAAATGGGCTTGACGGGTGCTAGAAGTGCCAAAGCGCGACAAAACAAGCTCAAGGGTTAAAACTGTCAATATTTGAAAGTTGTATGCCAGCAGCAAGGTCCATACGGACCGTATGGGACCTCTTACGGTCTGTAAAGATGGCCCAGATTAGCAGATTCAATGAATCTGCATAACAACCTGCTCATTTGGTTTTAATCCCTGGTTTCTTCATTTGGTGGGCTGGTTTGTGTGATTATCAAGTCCCCAAATCAGGTTTCAACAAGTGTGTGGCTATGATTCTTCCTTGATCAACACACAATCCACATGGCAATCATCTAGAGGCACAATATTTCCTATAAATAGCATGGTCCACTTGCTTATTCTTTGCTCATCTCCTTCAAATCTGATCTATTGCTCTGATTGAGGCTACCACATTAAGTTGGAGGCTTCATACTTGAGCATTCTAGTTCAATTATTTTCAGCCAAGAACACTTGTAAGTGTTCTTTCATGCTTGTTCATTTATACAAGCATGAAAGTCAAACAGTGTTTGACTTTCAGCTTTGACCGGTCAAGACAAAGTTCATTTGAACTTTGCAACGTGAGCGTAATCACGATGGTTATAGTCCCTTGCGACTATACCTACTGATTACCATGTTGACTAGTCGAAGTGACGAGTCAAAGTTTCGGTCAAAATGCACGATTATGTGCATTTTGCGATGAAACTATTTTCGGGTATCAAAACATTTTGTTTTGATATCAAATCAGTTTTCTAACTTAGTTAAACATGTTTTAACATGTTCAACTCGTCACTTTTAGTTTAGTGCTTGTTTAGGGTCGTAAGTAAAGCGGTCTAAACAACCAGTTAGACTTTCGAACCCAACCCGTTTGGTCGATCATTAGGATCCGACCAAACATATATCGTGACCGTAGTTGTATAGGGAATAACCTTCCGAGGTTATACCTTATGGTCACTTAGTTTAATTAGTTGTATGATTGGTAGTTTATATGCCTTAGGAAAATGACCAGAATGCCCTTTTCATGCATAAATTGGAATTTAAGCATTTGTAACTTAAATTTTGACACATAAACTGATTATGCAACATATTTAAACATGTTAGGGCATATAATACTTGTCATAGGACTAGTTAGGCTATTCGTTTGCGCTTTTACACAAATGACGCGTTAAAGTAGCGTAGACTACCTTAAAGGGTCATAATGGGTCATAAGAACTTAGGATAGGTTCCGAATCAGAATGTAGGCTTTGTTAAACCATATCACATGAGTTCCAATACTCATTTGGTTTACGAGACCTCATTCTACCCGATCTCCCGATTTAGGTGTCGATTTATTTACATAGTGATCCGATTACTAGGTGCCACTTGATTTCCTTAGTTTGCTCGAGCTTTGTTAGTTCATTTAATCAAGGATACCTTGCAGTCTCAAGTGAGTACATAGTTCCCCTCTTTTACTGCTTTCAGTTGTTTTGGGGTGATTCATATGTGCTAAACGATTTCGATATTTTCAAAACCGAATACTATGGTTTATATTAAACACAACGATTGCGATAATGTGAACGAACTTGTTGGGACATTATTACATAACACGAATGACATTCATTAGCTTTGGCTGAGCCGATCAGCAGTATGTTATGGTACTATAGGATTTGACAAATCCCATTATCGGACTATCGCCATGGTTATGTATGGGGGTAATGTGGGTAACGACAGAACCTGATGATTGTTAACATACCCTTTGGTGGTTTGTTAATACGAGTTGAACGATGGACGAGTCACACAGGTTTGAATGTATTCAATGAGACGACCAAAAGTTAGTTTTCACAATTAAAACACAAATGATTTGAACGAGTTAAACAAATTGAACGATTGTTTTTTTGGTATGTGAATAGATAACGGGACGGTTGTAATGTGATAAAAGCATGGTAGATACGCCGCTGGTACTTCTTATATATAAGTGCTTTCATCATATTACATTCCGTGGCGTTATTTAGTTCACTTGGACGAATGATTTCAAACGATGACACGAAACGATATTTACTAAATGATATAAACCATACGAGTTTTATTACAAGAATGATTTACAATTAGGATTTCAAAGACAATTGTTTTAGTCAAGATTCATGGCAACGAGGTTTTATAAACTATAACCAACTTGTTTTAAGCTGGTTAATCATATTGCAATACAAAACACTTTTCAAAACAAGGTTTTCAATTATTGACTCTAGTAGTCGTACGAGGTGTTGCAATACTTATACAAGCCATGAATTTGACACACTCATAAAACCTATGTGCTCGCCGGCATTTTTATACTGACTTTATTTTCACATATGTTTCAGGTGGTGTTTGATGACGTTGATGATGACTAGGATGCATGCTCACATAGGATCGGACAAGGCCTTAGTGACTTAATAACAATGATAGAAAATATGTTAAACTTGTTTACTCTATGACAAGATAATGTTAAACACAGAATATTTAAATAAAACAAAACTTCAATCCATGTGTTGTGAAACAATGATTCTGTTACGACACTCCCCGACGTTTTCGCTGTGGTTTTGTTGTTTTAACGCGGTCGGGGTGTGATTAGAAGAGTTGGTATCAGAGCTCAAGGTTATAGGGAATTAGGTTATTAGTAATGCTTTGACCTAGACTATAACCTTTCTAGGATCCTAAAAAAGTTATATTGTGTTTAGATTCTAAAACAATACCGTCGCCTATCTTTAGGTGACAACCACAACAAGAACATAAATAACAAATCTGTTTTGAAAATCAATCATCTATTCCTAGATGATTTGTTTTAGGCGTTTAACCTTCAAAGTTTTCGAATCTCGTCAAAGTTTGGGTCTTATAATGTGAACACGTGCAATCTGGAAGGGTGGGTGCCTGTACCTCGAGTTTTCTGTCTAAGGCTAGAGTGTTCGTACAAATCCACATAATCGGACCAGTCACTCTTACCTGGGAACTCTTGGGGTGAGTGTCCACTTATAGGCTAAAGCATGTCTTCGCGATACATTATATTGACCCATTTACTTTGATAAGTCACTGTGTATCGTTTGTTTGTTCGAGGTAACGAACACATGATCACCTTCCTTGTGTTTCGTCGATGTTTTCAATACCTTTTTCATTTATCCAAATGTCAATCTCACTCGTTTCTCATGTTTCCTTATTCTTTTTAGAGCAAGCCTCCTCGACGCGATCAAACACAGGATGCTGCACTCGCAACCCTTGTCGTTCAGCAGATTGCTGTTATGATTCCAAACCTCATAACTCAGATTAATCAAGAAAATAACAATAACAACAATAACAATGCTCAGTGCAGTTTTAAGATGTTTAATTCGGCTAAACCACTAAAATTTTCTGGGTCTCAAGGAGCAACTGCGCTCCTACAATGGTTCGAGAGTCTGTAGAGCACATTTAGACATGTTCAATGTTAGAATAAGTGAAAGGTTGAGTTCGCATCAAGTGTTTTTGAGAAACATACATTGACATGGTGGAACTGTGTGTTGAGGGATAGGGGTGCCAATGTGGCTTTGGCACAAACTTGGGAAGAGCTTCGGGCTCTCATGATGAGAGAGTTCTGCCCCCGTCACGAAATAAGACTTTGGAACGAGAATTTGATGATCTTAAACAAGATGGGGGAGAACACCATGCTTACATGGATCATTTTGAGGAGTTAAGCTTACTTTGTCCCACTATGGTTACCTCGTTTGATAAAGCAATTGAGAGGTATATCGATGGTTTGCCTGACACTGTGCAAGACATTGTTACTGGTAGCAACCCTACCACTATACGTCAAGCCATGGAGTTGGCTGCAACCCTGACTGAGTCTCAGGTCAGAAAGGGTAAACTAACCCGCAAGGGTGATAAGAAATAGTCAGCCGATACCACTCAAGACAAGGGAAAGGGTAAGAAGAAAGGTGAGTCTTCGAGGAGGTCGAGGAAGGGAAAGGCTTCCCAAAACATTGCTGTTACCACACCACCTAACCCGAACGCTCAGAACCAACCAGTGCAACCTCCTGTGAGGAAGCCATATGCTGGTACTGCACCGTACTGTAATCGGTGCAATGGTCATCATGTGGCTCAGTAAGTATGTAAACAGTGTACCTCATGTGGGAGACTTGGTCACACAACCAATATTTGTCGAGCTGTTCCTAACCAAGCTACACAGAACCCAACATAAGCACAAGGAAACGCCGCTAGACCTCCTTTCCCACCTGGTTCATGCTATAACTGCGGTAAATGGGTCACTTCAGAAACAAATGTCTAAAGCTTGTGAATGCAAACGCCAATGCAAATCCCGCTCATGGACAAGTATACAACATAAACGCTAACAAGGCTCGTGCTGATAACGAAGTCGTTAACGGTACGTTCCTTGTTAACCATCAACCTGCATCTGTTCTTTTTGATTCTGGTACCGATAGAAGTTTATTATCGTTAGCATTTGAGCCTTTACTTGCGATGCCTAGAACTAAACTAAGGAAGCCCTTATCTGTCGAAGTTGCTACTGGTGAACCTCTTGTACTCGATTCCGTCATTCGCAATTGTCAATTGAACCTCGATAACCATCTTTTTCCTATTGACCTCACATCGATGCAGCTTGGGAGTTTCGATATTATCGTAGGAATGGATTGGTTAACCAAACATCATGCTGAGGTGGGTTGTTTCGATAAGATTGTTCGTATTCCTCTTTCATCTGGTGAAGTTCTAGAAGTTCGTGGCGAGAAACCTTCGAATGTTTTAAAACTCATGTCGTGTACTAAAGCCCAAAAATACCTACGAAAAGGATATGTGGCTTTTCTGGCACATGTCATATAGGAGAAAGGCAGGAACAAACGTATTCAAGATATTCCTATTGTTCGAGATTATCCAGAGGTGTTTCCTGATAAACTGCCTGGTTTGCCTCCAGTTCGTCAAGTCGAATTTCATATTGATCTTGTACCTAATGCCAACCCGATTGCTAAAGCACTTTACCGTCTTGCACCATCTGAGATGCAAGAATTATCAAAACAACTTCAAGAGTTATCTGACAAAGGATTCATCCGTTTGAGTTATTCACCTTGGGGCGCTCCAGTCCTATTTGTGAAAAAGAAAGATGGATCTTTCCGTATGTGTATCGATTACCGTGAGCTCAATAAGCTCACCATCAAGAATCAATATCCCCTACCACGAATAGATGATCACTTTGATCAGCTGCAAGGTGCTACATATTTTTCAAAAATCTATTTGCGTTATGGGTATCATCAGCTTCGTGTACTCGAAGAAGATATTCCCAAAACTGCTTTCCGCACGAGATATGGTCATTACAAGTTCACTGTCATGCCTTTTGGTTTGACTAATGCTCCAGCTGTTTTCATGGACTTAATGAATAGGGTTTATAAACCTTATTTAGACAAGTTCATCATTGTATTCATTGACGACATCCTTATTTATTCAAAGTCTCGAGCCGATCACGAACAACACCTTCGTCTGACAATGGAACTCCTGAAGAAGGAACAACTTTTTGCCAAATTTTCCAAGTGCGAATTTTGGCTTAAGGAAGTTCAGTTCTTGGGTCATATTGTTAACGAGTAGGGTATTCATGTGGATCCATCCAAAATTGCAGCAATTAAGGATTGGAACACACCTACTACACCCACAGAAGTTCGCTCTTTTCTTGGTCTCGCTGGTTACTATCGTCGATTTATCGTGAACTTCTCAAAAATTGCGGTCCCTCTCACTGCTTTGACTCAGAAGAATAAGCCTTTTGAGTGGGGACCCAAACAAGAGGAAGCTTTCCAAACAGTAAAACGAAAACTCTAGGATGCTCATATCTTATCTTTACCCGATGGGAACGATGATTTCGTTGTCTATTGTGACGCATCGAATCTAGGCCTTGGTTACGTTCTTATGCAACGAGGTAAATGCATAGCTTATGCGTCAAGACAATTGAAAATACACGAGAAGAACTACACAACTCACGATCTTGAGTTAGGCGCTGTGGTTTTTGCTCTCAAAATTTGGAGACACTATCTCTATGGCACGAAGTGTGTGGTTTTCACAGACCACAAAAGTCCCCAACACATTTTCAATCAGAAGGAGCTAAACATGTGACAACGACGCTGGGTTGAACTCTTGAACGATTACGACTGCGAGATTCGCTACCATCCTGGTAAGGCGAATGTCGTAGCCGATGCGCTAAGTCGAAAGGAACGAGTCAAGCTACACTGTGTTCGAATTCTATCCGATATCCAATCACGTATCTCTCAAGCTCAACATACTTGTGTTACACAGGACTTGATGGGTAAGGAATTACCACGCCAACTTGATCTTAAACTCGAAACGAAAGACAATGGGTTACTTTATTTCTAGAACCGATTATGGATTCCAAAACAAGACAATCTTTGCACTTTAGTGATGGACGAATTTCATAAGTCTCGTTATTCAATCCATCCTGGTGCTGACAAAATGTACAAGGATCTTCGTACTCAGTACTGGTGGCCTGGTATGAAGAAGGATGTTGCCTTGTATGTATCTAAATGCCTAACTTGTCTCAAAGTTAAGGCTGAACATCAGCGACCATCTGGTTTGCTTGTACAACCAGAAATACTGGTATGGAAGTGGGAGAAAATTGCGATGGATCTCATCACTAAATTACCGTGCACATCTAGAGGTCATGATGCCATTTGGGTAGTGATTGACCGTCTTATGAAATCAGCACACTTTTTACCGATTCACGAGGATCTATCTGCAGATAAACTCCCCCAGATCTATGTTGATGAGATTGTATCTCGACAAGGTGTTCCTTTGAATATCATATCTAATCGTGATGCTCGATTCTCGTCTCACTTTTGGAAAACCAAGCAATCTGCTATGGGAATCCAACTAAATCTGAGCACTGCTTATCATCCCCAAACGGATGGACAATCTGAGACGACGATACAAACATTGGAGGATATGCTTAGAGCATGTGTGATAGACTTTGGTGGTAATTGGGATTCGCATCTACCATTGATCGAGTTCTCTTACAACAATAGTTATCATGCTAGCATCAATATGGCACCGTTCAAAGCTTTATACGGTCGAAAATGTCGTTCACCTGTCTGTTGGAATGAGATCGGTGAAGCTCAGCTTACTGGACCTGAACTCATTCTGGAAACAACAGACAAAGTCAAGAAAATTCGCGATAACCTTCTGACAGCTAGAAGTCGTCAAAAGAGTTATGCAGATATGCGACACAAGCCCTTGGAATTTCAAGTCAGAGACCATGTCCTACTCAAGGTATCCCCTTGGAAGGGAATGGTGAGATTTGGAAAGAAAGGAAAACTTGCACCACGATACGTTGGATCATTTAAGATTGTTGAAAGAATCGGAAAGGTTGCCTATCGACTTGAGCTACCTCCTGAACATGGGAATATTCACCCAACATTCCACGTGTCCAATTTACGAAAGTGTTTAGCCGTTACTAATCTTCACATTCCACTCGACGAAATCTAAATTAATGACACAATGCACTTTGTCAAGAAGCCCGTGGAGATAATGGACCGTGAAGTCAAGCGACTAAAGAACAAGCGAATACGATTAGTCAAAGTTCGTTGGGAGTCCAAGCGTGGCCCAGAGTTTACTTGGGAGCGTGAGGACCAAATGAAGGTGAAATATCCACATTTGTTTTCACAGGTTTCCTCTAGTTAAAATTTCGGGACGAAATTTCCTAAAGTAGGGGAGACTGTGACAATTGTGCTCTGTAAACACTGTACGATGTAAAACAATATCGATTATCAATGAAACGATGTGTTTTGGTCTCAATGTTTGTGTATTGTGTTTGACAATTTCATGTTTTAATTCTAGTTCGATTTCAAGCTTTTAATCGCTTTCTAGAAAGTTATACGCAGACTATTACGTAAACATAATCAGTTTAATGCAAAAACACTCCACAATAGTGACATATTCTTAACATACCTTAAATAACCTTTACATAACTTAGAAATAAGTTTTGAAGGGTTTGGTGTGTCAAAAACAAGTCTACTCGATCACAGGGAGTATTTATGACAAACTGCAAAAGTCTACCAATTCATATAGCAACGTACACTCCAGAACATGATCATAAGCTAAACATACCCTAAATATCCTTTACATAGCTTAGAAATAAGTTTTGAGGGGTTCGGTATGCGAAAATACGCTTATTTGATCACAGGGACTAAAAGCGTCAAAACTGCGATAGTATGCATTTATGTTCATATCTTGCGTTCTGACCATATCCGGACATCCAAAAATTTTGTAATCACTAGAATATTGTATTTTAGTGATAGGAATGCAAAAATACCATTTGTCACGCAATTTGGGTCGTTTACGTGTTCGTTACGATTCCGTCGTAATTAACCGAAAACCTTAACCGTACGGCCAAATGAACCGACATCCGTGACATTTTTGAGCGTAATTCAAGTTAAATATACTTTAACTTCATCATGGAGCTTGAAAATGGGCTTGACGGGTGCTAGAAGTGCCAATACCCTACAAAACAAGCTCAGGGGTTAAAACTGTCAATATTTGAAAGTTGTCTGCCAGCAGGATGGTCCACACGGACCGTATGGGACCTATTACAGTCCGTAAAGATGGCCCAGATCAACAGATTCAATGAATATGCAAAACAACCTGCTCATTTGGTTTTAATCCCTGGTTTCTTCATTTGGTGGGCTGGTTTGTGTGATTATCAAGTCCCCAAATCAGGTTTCAACAAGTGTGTGGCTATGATTCTTCCTTGATCAACACACAATCCACATGGCAATCATCTAGAGGCACAAGATTTCCTATAAATAGCGAGGTCCTCTTGCTCATTCTTTGCTCATCTCCTTCAAATCTGATCTATTGGTCATTCTCCTCTACTTTAGGAAATTTCATCCCGAAATTAAGGCGCAGACATAACGAAGAGATGTGGATATTTTGCTTTCATATCACTTTCGAGTTCCCAAGTGAACTCGACGCCGCATTATCCTTCCCAGCGGACCTTCACTATAGGAATGCGTGAGCGTCGGAGTTTCTTGGTCTCTCAGTCCTTGATTTCTACTGGCTTTTCCACAAAGTGTAGAGTTTCGTTAACTTGCAGATGCTTGAGAGGGACATGCAGGTTTTTTCGGCTAGACATTTCTTGAGGTTCGAAACATGGAAAGTCAGATGTACGTTGCTGAATTCCTCCGGTAATTCGAGTCGGTAGGCCACTTTGCCAATTCTTTCCAGAATCTTAAAGGGTCCAACATATCGAGGTGCCAACTTTCCTTTCTTACTGAATCGGATCACCCCCTTCCAAGGTGAAACCTTTAGGAGTACGTGATCACCAACTTCAAACTCAAAGGGCTTGCGGCGTTTATCGGCGTAATTCTTTTGACGACTCGAGGTTTCGAGAGATTGTCTTGGATTTGGAGGATCTTGTCAGTCGTTTCTTGCAATAACTCAGGACGGTAATTTGCGCGTCTCCGATCTCGTGCCATACAATAGGCGATTACATTTTCTTCCGTATAATGCCTTAAAGGGTGCCATTTGAATGCTAGAGTGATAACTGTTGTTGTACGAGAATTCGACTAAAGGTAAATGCGAATCCCAATTAGCACCAAAATCTATAATGCATGAACGGAGCTTGTCTTCAAGGGTGCGAATCGTGCGTTCAGTCTGACCGTCGGTCTGGGGATGGAAAGCGGTACTCAGATTAAGAGTAGTACCGAGAGCGGATTGAAAAGTTTCCCAAAGGCGTGAGGTAAATCGACCATCGCGGTTAGAGATGATATCACGAGATGTCCCATGTCGACAAATGACTTCGTCGGTATAGATTCGTGCTAATCGTTCAACCTTATAGTCTTCTCGTATCGGCAGAAAATGGGCGGATTTAGTAAGACGATCAACGATAACCCAAATGCTATCATGACCTGATGGCGTGCGAGGGAGTTTCGTAATGAAGTCCATAGCTATACTCTCCCATTTCCACATCGGGATCTCGGGTTGTACGAGTAAGCCAGAGGGTCGTTGATGTTCAACCTTGACTTTCGAATAAGTCAGGCATTTCGAAACATAGAGAGCGATATCCTTCTTCATTCCTGGCCACCAATACTTGGCACGGAGATCCTGGTACATTTTATCAGCACCGGGATAAATGGAATATCGTGATTTGTAGGCTTCAGTCAGCAATATCTTCCGAAGGTTATTGCGACTGGGGATCCAAATACGCTCGAGATAGTAATAGATACCCTTCGATTTGGTGACAAGCTGGGTTTCAGCTCCACACTTCATTTCCTGTTTCAAGGTATTCTCAATGAAGCATACGTCCTGAGCGTCGCGAATGAGGGATTCGAGGTCGTGTTGGGCTTGAATATTACAAACACTATGTAAATAGCTTCATCGGCTAAGAGCATTGGCAATGACGTTTGCTTTGCCTGAGCGGTAGCGTATCTCACAGTCGTAATCGTTGAGAAGTTCAACCCATCTGCGTTGTCGCATATTCAGTTCTTTCTGGTTTAAGATGTGTTGTAGGCTCTTATGGTCGGTGAAGACCGTACACTTGGTACCATAAAGGCAGTGTCGCCAAATCTTTAACGCAAAAATAACTCCATCGAGTTTGAGATCATGGGTTGTGTAGTTTTTATCGTGTATTTTGAGCTGACGAGAGGTGTACGCGATAACCTTGTCCCGTTGCATAAGGACATAACCAAGACCTAGGATAGAGGCATTGCAATAGACTACAGAGTCTTTGTTTCCATCGGGTAGCGCGAGTACGGGAGCGTCGCAAAGCATACGCTTAAGAGTTTGAAAGGCATCCTCTTATTCAGTTCCCCAAACAAAAGTCTTGTCTTTGTGCGTAAGAGAGGTGAGAGGAACAACGATTTTAGAGAAATCAGCGATAAATCGACTGTAATAACCCACCAATCCGAGAAAAGAACGAACTTCAGACGGGGTTTTCTGTGTAATCCGATTCTTAAATGCTTCAATCTTCGCGGGGTCGATGTGAATACCTTGACTGTTGAGGATGTGACCAAGGAATTGAACCTCCTCGGGCCAAAATTCACACTTGGAGAACTTGGCGTAGAGGCGATTCCCTTGGAGAAGCTCGAGTACCAACCGGAGGTGTTGCGCATGTTCGGCTTTCGACTTCGAATAGATAAGGATATTATCGATAAACACGATGACGAAGCGGTCGAGAAAGGGTTTACACACGCGATTCATCAAATCCATGAAAACCGCGGGTGTGTTGGTTAGACCAAAGGTCATAACGACAAATTCATAATGGCCGTAATGGGTTTGAAAAGCGGTTTTAGGGATATCTTCCTCCTGAATTCGTAACTGATGATAACCAGAGCGTAAATTGATCTTGGAAAAACACGTAGCGCCTTGCAATTGATCAAACAAATCATCGATTTGGGGTAAGCGATAGCGATTCTTGATAGTAAGTTATTGAGTTCCCTATAATCGATGCACATTCAGAACGATCCATCCTTCTTTTTCACGAAAAGGACAGGTGCGCCCCATGGAGACGTGCTAGGGCGTATGAAGCCATTATCAAGTAGTTCCTGGAGTTAACTCAAAAGTTCGCGCATTTCAGATGGAGCGAGACGATAGGGGGCTTTAGCAACAGGGTTAGCTCCAAGAACGAGGTCGATACGAAAATCAATATCATGACTCAGGGGTAGACCGGGTAAATCGTCAGAAAAGACACTAGAAAAATCACGAACCACAAGCACCTTTTCCATTGGCTTCTTTTCCTTTTCCTTCTCTACTATTACGATGTGTGCCAAGAAAGCCTTGTATTCCTTTAGGAGATACTTGCTTGCTTGAATGCACGACATGAGTTTCAGTTCCTTCGAAGATACTTCTCCATAAACATAGAGTTGGTCGCCATTAGCAAGGGAGAAATGAATCATCTTTTTGAAACAAACAACTTCAGCATGATTTTCACGGAGAAAATCCATGCCTACTATGATATCGAAACTACCAAGTTGCATCGGAATGAGATCGATCGGGAAAACGTGATTGTTGAGTTCAAGAGTACAATCACGGAGAACAGAATTAACGGTGACGGTTCTTCCGGTGGCGAGTTCTACGTCGAACGTCATTAGGAGGTTAGCGTGTTTACGGTTTAGGAGCTTTTCGAATTCAAACGACACAAAACAGTTATCTGCTCCAGTATCAAATAAACACGAAGCATAAATACCGTTAACGAGAAACGTACCACTGACAACATTGTTGTCAGTTTGAGCCTGACGGATATTGATGTTGAAGGTTCTTCCACGGGCTGCTTGTTGTGGTTGCTGCTTGTTGGGATTGAACCCTACAAAGGAACAGTTGATAAAGCCAAAACTGGATCAGATAAGTGGATTCAATTTAAGTTGTGTGCAACAGTTCTTTCCCCTTGAATGTGGCCTAACATCTGATGACCCCTATCTACTGTCCTGCTACAACAACTGCTGATCTTCAACAAATGATGAGACTTAAAGACTGTTGGAGATGAAACACTGATGCTCAATCTGCTGTCATGGTTCAAGTACTGCTGAAGACACAAAGCACTGCTAAGAGTATAACAGTGGAATGAGAAGCAACAGTTTAGTCTATCGTTTGTATTTATTGTAATCCGTAGTTTGTAGTAGCACTAGTTGTATAGATCAGTAGTTACAGGTTGTTAGGAGGTTAGATGTCACTTTCATGGTGACGTCAGCAAAGATGCCACAGTGGTTTGTTCTGTACTATAAATAGAACAGTACCCTGTACTGTTCTATTAGCTCTCTTCTTCCACAAGTCATTCTGTATGAACAAACCATCTGTGAGCTCAGGATGAGGGGGAGATTACACAAAACAGTTATCTGCTCCAGTATCAAATAAACACGAAGCATAAATACCGTTAACGAGAAACGTACCACTGACAACATTGTTGTCAGTTTGAGCCTGACGGATATTAATGTTGAAGGTTCTTCCACGGGCTGCTTGTTGTGGTTGCTGCTTGTTGGGATTGAACCCTACAAAGGAACAGTTGATAAAGCCAAAACTGGATCAGATAAGTGGATTCAATTTAAGTTGTGTGCAACAGTTCTTTCCCCTTGAATGTGGCCTAACATCTGATGACCCCTATCTACTGTCCTGCTACAACAACTGCTGATCTTCAACAAATGATGAGACTTAAAGACTGTTGGAGATGAAACACTGATGCTCAATCTGCTGTCATGGTTCAAGTACTGCTGAAGACACAAAGCACTGCTAAGAGTATAACAGTGGAATGAGAAGCAACAGTTTAGTCTATCGTTTGTATTTATTGTAATCCGTAGTTTGTAGTAGCACTAGTTGTATAGATCAGTAGTTACAGGTTGTTAGGAGGTTAGATGTCACTTTCATGGTGACGTCAGCAAAGATGCCACAGTGGTTTGTTCTGTACTATAAATAGAACAGTACCCTGTACTGTTCTATTAGCTCTCTTCTTCCACAAGTCATTCTGTATGAACAAACCATCTGTGAGCTCAGGATGAGGGGGGGGGGGGGAGATTGTATGCATGCATGCATTGTTATTGAAGATTGTAATAAATATAATCATTCGATTTCATGTTAAACATGTTTGCTTAAAACAATTCTCTCGTTGATTGTGTTGAAAGTTTGTTCCATCTTATTTCCATTGCACTTAATCTTAATTCATCTCCATTATATTCAAACAGGCACAATCTTATCAAACTCAGATCCTAACAATTGGTATCAGAGCTTGGACAGTCAAACTTGATCTAACAATCATTTTGACGTAAAAGTTCAGCTCAAAATCATTGATACTTTTAATTGTTCGTTTCGTTGAAAAACAGAGTAAGGTTTAATCACGATCAAAGTTGATTAATCAGGGCCTGTAAAACAACCAGAATGACGTCACAATCACAGGTTGTCAATAACAGCATTGGTTCTCTCTTCAAACCACCTATGTTGAAGAGAAATGAATACAACATCTGGGAGCGAAGGATGGGTCACATCTTAGCTCAACAAAATACCGGATGTTGTAAGTCGGTTATCTTTGGACCACATGTTCCAATGGTGCCGAGTGCAGAGGATCCAAAAGTTTTTGAACCTAAGAAAATTGAGAACTATACTGATCAGGATTTTCAGAAAATTGAACTGGATGCCAAAGCATTTAGCATCGTTGCATCTGCACTACCAAATGAGATTTATGCTGGACTGTTACACTGTAACAGTGCCAAGGAATTGTGGGATGCACTTAAGGAACAATTTGGGGGGACTGAAGAAGTGATTGAAAATAACAGGGAAATTTTGAACCAACAGTATGAAACCTTTTGTCACATTAAGGGTGAAACATTAACACAGCAGTTTGAGCGATTTAGTTGTCTCATAAGTGAACTTAAGCTTGTTAAAATTGAATTTCCGAAATCAACTGTAAACAGCAGGTTTTTAAGGACACTTCCTGAAAAATGGGACACAATTGCTTTCGAACTAGAAACTCTGTTGAGTTCAAAGATTTGACCCTGACCCAACTTCATGGTAGACTCCTGACCTATGAAAGGAAGTTAAACCAGAAAAAGAAGTTACAAGAGTCTAGAAAAGTTGCAGATGATTATTCATTTGGCAGCACAACTCTTTTGGGTCAAGAAGAATCTGGTAGTAGTAAGGATCAGAATTATGATCATTATATTGACATAACTGCTGGTGGAGCATTTAACAACTCTGATTCTTACTCAAACAACTATGCTTTCACAGCTAGTAGTGAAAACCAGAATTCTGACAATCTGTGCTTTGAACTCAATGATCTGCAGCATTTTGATCCAACTGACTTAGAGGAAATGGACATTTTGCACCAACTTGAATTGCAGAGTGTTAGAACCATCAAGTTTTACAAAAGGACAGAGAGAAAATTTCCAGGGTTACATAGGAATCTAAAAGTGGGGCTGGATAAGTCAAAGATTAAACGCTATAAGTGTAATAGGTTAGGTCATTTTGCTAGGGAGTGTAGTAGTCAAACCAATGGACCAGTTATTACACATCCTAGCTCAAACCCTACACCACAAAGTAACCAAAACACTGTGCATTGTGCCCAATATGCCCCTGCTGCTCATGTAAACACTGCTCACTATGCACACCCTGCAACCCCTGTTCCTGTGCACTATGTTCAAACCACTGTTCCTCAGATACAGTATGTCTAGGCCCCTGCTCCTCAGGTTCAGGTGCAATAAGCTGCACCTCAACAAGCTGCACCAGCAGTGGTTCAACCAGATCAGCAAAGCTTTTTCACCCAAGGCCTTGTTGACTGGAGCAGCTTAGCTGAAGAATTAGGAGATGAAAATTTTGCACTCTATGCTCAAAATAATGTTTCTAGTGATGATGTTTATTTTGTAGCATTGGTGTCTATACTAGAAGGGCTGGAAACTGAAGAAGGACAGTCAAGTGATGAAACAGTGGACAAAATTGCTGAAGCAGTGGTTACTGCTGTTGCTGATGAAATACTGCTGGGAGAAAGTTTAGAACCCCTGTTGGAACCACTGTCTGACCCATGGTCTGAAGAAGAAGAAAAGAAGAAAGAAGGTGAAAAAGAAGAGAAAACTCAAGAAGAAAGTGATCATACCTATGATTGTGCCATAATGGCTGCAACTAAGGTATCACCCCAGGTTCTCAAAAACCTTTATTCAGACAAATGCATCATAGCATTTGCAAACATTAATGAGGTGAATGAAAACCTTAGAGATAGGTTATTAACTGGTGAAGTTCAATTTGAAAAGTCTTTAAAAGAATTGAAAAACAAACTGAATCAAAAAGAAAATGAAATTTGCAGCATCAAACAAGAGCATAGCATAACCAAGGACCAACTCCAGACCATGATAGAAAAATATCATGTCTGCAAAAAGGAGTTGGAAGCCACCCAAATCACTTGTGAAAAATGGGTGGAATCCTGCAAAGGTTATGAGATCATGCTTGAAAAATAGCTTGAAAGTAATGTAAAATTTGGCATAGGATTTAGAAAAAATGACCAAGTTGAAAACATTGCTGCAAATCAAACTGGTTCTGTTGAAATCATACCAACCAACAAGAATAGCCAAGAAGTTAAATTAACTGATAAACTTGGTAACAAAATCACTCTGGAAAGATCTGTGGGATCCTCAACTTTTGAAGAGATTGAGAAATACCAATTCAAACCCACATGGTCTGATGAGTGTGACATTCTTGAAAATTTCAAACCAATGGACTTCACAACTGTAGATGGTGTCAAAGCTCCTAAGGCAAAGGTCATTCCTCTTAAGGACATCCCAATAGTAGTTCAAAACTCTGTTGCAAAGGAGTCTGATAAGAAGAAAAGAAAAGGTTAAAAACTTGTTTTGTGATTTATGTGAGAAGAAAAATCATTTGACCAAAGTTTGTTTCCATCTTAAAGCATATGATATTAACAAAACAAGCATAATTGTGCCTTCCCAGAGCTGCACCATCTTTGGTAAAACAAACCACCTCACTCAGGGATGTGTGTATCTCAAATCCTTTGATGTAAAAAAGAATGAGTACACTTCAAAAACATCCATGAGTTCATCAAAACCATCAATCAAGAATCAACCACTGTTTGTGCCAGTTCAAACAGCTGTTACAAAACAGTTGAACCAAACCTCTGTTAAAAGAGATGTTCAGGTAACTGATGCACCCCCTGCTAACCAATACCAAAGAGGTAAAGGTCAACCACCATATCCTAGGGTCCCACATGTTTATGAAGCCTACAAAACGCCTTCTAAACCAAGAGTGAACAGGCATCCCTATGGATATCAAGAACTGATTGGAAATGGCCCCCAATAGTGGTTAGAGAAACAAGCTGCAAAAGTTAATCAACCCTCTGATCTAACCACTGTCCATCTTCCTGACCTTAACATAGACACTGTTGAGACCCCATCCAAAGCCTTATTGGCTTTGGATACCCTCCTGAACTAATTATTTACTTGATGTGCAGGGAGCTTTTGCATGCTTAGATAGTCTTTGGTATGTAGATAGTGGAGGCTCCAGGCACATGACTGGATGTAGAGCCCTACTCAAAGAATTCAAAACTCATGGAGGGGGTGATATATCTTTTGGTAATACTAGTAAAGGGAAGGTGATGGGATCTGGTACATTACAGTCTGGAAATGTTAAGTTTGAAAATGTCAATCTGATAGACAATCTAAAATTCAACCTTCTTAGTGTCTCTCAAATGAGTGACAAAGGTTATGGTTCTTTCTTTACTAAGGAGTGTTGTAGGATTGTTGGACCAGAAATGGTTGAAAAGATTGAAGAAATAATAAAAATGGAATAACCAAACTTGTTGCTCAAAGAAGTGGCAATGTTTATGTAGTTGATTTGTCAAAAGAGAACCCAAAAACTGATGCCCGTCTGTTCTCAACTGCCTCTAACAAAGAGACAGAACTTTGGCACAGGAGATTGGGGCACACAAATCTCAAGACAATCACTGCTTTGTCAAAACAGGGGCTAGTAAGAGGTCTTCCTCAAAAACTGTTCACCTGTCCTTAGCATTGTGTTTCCTGCTTAAAAGGAAAACAACATAAAAGCTCATTCAAGTCCATTGAAGAGTCCAAAACAACCAAGTGCTTGCAAATGCTTCACATGGATCTGTTTTGTCACACCCCCAAAATCCACACGCGGAGTATCACCGCTTGGAGGCGTGACTGACCAGGATCAAGCCACCAATCATATTGAACATAGTAAGTATTAAATGTAAAGCAATCAAACCAATATGAAAGGTGTTCAAAACATATGTATAAATTCAACGTTTAGCGGAAGCATAAATAAACCCAATCTTAAGTAGCAATTCAAATGTTTAAATGTTGTTCATAACATCCACAAACTGTGCCCACAACGACCGTGCCTCCCGTGCAAGCTCCATAAGTACCTAAGGTCCTGCAAGGCATGTAACAGAGAGTCAACAACTAGTTGAGCGAGTTCACAGTGAGTTTGTTTAGTTATAGTGTTCATAATGTAGTTCATATGTTCATTTAGTAATCATGTATCGTATGTATCGTATCGCGGCCCTCTAGGCATGTTTGCGAAGTATAGTGGGGATTTCCCATGTTTGCTAGACTAGGTATAGTAGTATCGCGGCCCTTCCTGGCATGTTTGCGAAGATTAGAGTATATAGTTCGCGGCCCTTTCTAGGCATGTGTGCGAAGATTGTCATAATATCGCGGCCGACCCTTGGCGTGTGTGCGAAGATCGTTTAAATTAGTATAACCAGTCTAGTCTGTTCTTATCCATAATCCTTCCTCTACCGGGAATCATATATCTAAGTTCCATAAACTGAATGAATAAATAATCCAACCCATTCCCATCCTGGGAATCCCATGCCTTGGCTGTGTGAACTCACCTTGGTTTGCTCGGTATGCTAAGTGTATGCTCGCAAGTAATCAATCACGTCCTAAAGTATGCACGTATGTGAAATCAGTTTGTGTTCAAGTTGTTCACGTATAAACATGTAGCACGTAATCACAATCATATACAAGACGGTTACACTTAACAGAATTATCTCAGGTTCCTGCACAGATCAGCTATTCGACGAAACATACATGTTGGCGAAACACAGATATTGACGAAACACATGGGTTGGCGAAACACACGCTTGACGAAACATATTCTGTTTCGTCGTGGTCTTAATTGGCGAAACAGAATTCAATTTCGTCGATTACTCCTGGCGAAACACTTTATGTTTCGCCGAGAGTTCTGTTTCGTCGGATGTCAGTTTCGCAGACATCAGATGTAGCAGTTACGAATATACACAGAACCCTAATCATGCTAGTAGCCGTCAACAATATCAGAAATCATACGAAGGTCAATGTGCATAACGAATCATCATAACTCAATCATCCAAGAATCATTGTCTAGCATAAACCCTAGTTTTTGTATAGCATATTAATCTAACATGCAACAATCCTATCATTTAACCCTATCAAGATGCTAACTTATATTCAGAATCAGATCATAATAATAATATCCAGAACCGAGCATTCGATTGTACTAAGTTTCGTATAGAATGATTTGTATCCAACTACAACATACATATCGAAATCCATATCATTATCATCATAACAAGAACCCTAATATTAAACATGTATCAGTTTCAGATATACATCATCAAGGCAGAATCACATGACACATAAACACGTACACGGATGAATGATCAATCAAAGCACATAAATCTACTAACCGAGATGATGTTAAAGATGGTTTTGATCGTTCGGGAATATTCAGAGCTGCCGACACGCACAGAGGAGGTTCTAGGGTTTCAACTTTTGCCAAAGATGTGAAACTAAGGTCGCTACACGCTAATAAACACGATTTAACGTTCTGGGCCCGTAATGGGCTTCGGCGAATCTGGGCTCGGCGAAACACACTGTTTCGTCGAGATGTAGATGGCGAAACAAGTTCTGTTTCGTCGGAACTGGTTATGGCGAAACACTCTTGTGTTTCGTCGGGTTCTTAACAGTTTAAGTTCTACAAACAGTACACATGTTATACAATCACACATAACCATGCAAACACACTAGGTTTTATCATAACACAACCATAAAGTCAAAGTCAACGTGCATTAAATGCGAATAAAGAACGTCGGAAATTCGAGTTGTCACATTATCCCCAACTTGAAAGAAATTTCGTCCCGAAATTTAGCATGCAGTTACTGAGGAAAGCTAATAGTGTGACGTTGTTTACCTGAATTGTATCGCGGCTCCCCGAGCATGTTTGCGAAGATTACTGGTTTTCTTGGGGTGTCACATGTTTGGCCCAGTTAAAGTCATGAGTCTTAGAAAGAAAAGATATTGTTTGGTAATTGTAGATGACTTTTCTAGGTTTACATGGACTTATTTCTTACATTCCAAAGATGAGACTGCAGGCATCCTGCAAGACTTTGTCACACAGGTTGAAAAGCAGTTTGACTTGCCAGTAAAAATATTCAAGAGTGACAACGGCACAGAATTCAGAAATAGGGAGTTGGATGAGTTTTGTGTGTCCAAAGGAATTGTAAGGCAGTATAACATTCCCAGGACACCAGAACAAAATGGGGTAGTTGAAAGAAAGAACAGAACTTTGATAGAGGCTGCCAGGACCATGCTTGCTGATTCAGGTTTGCCATTAACTTTCTGGGCAGAGGCTGTAAACACTGCCAGCTATGTCCAGAACAGAGTTTTAATAAACACCAGGCATCAAAAGACTGCCTATGAAATTCTATATAAAATCAAACCACTGATCTCATATTTTAAAGTTTTTGGCTGCCCATGCTTCATTTTAAACTTAAAAGATTCTATTTCAATGTTTGCAGCCAAAATTGATTGTGGTTATCATTTGGGATACTCAACCACTGCTAAGGCCTACAAAGTGTTCAACACTAGGACTAAGACAGTGGAAAAGACTTTGAATGTGAAGTTCAATGAACTCTCTTCTATGAAAATCCCAGCGAATCCTGCAGAATTATTTGATCTTGATAAGTTTACTTTTGAAAATGTTTCTGTCAAGACTAACAGTGTAGGTCCATCTCAAAGTTCTCCATCAGACTATGGATATGAAGTCATCATTCCACAACAAAAGTCCGCATCAATTGGTAGAGTAGCAGATGTTTAAAACAACTGTCAAAGCTCAACCACTGCTACCTCAACAGTTGTTGACCAAAGTATCCCTTTAACCCCTGCTTCCACATCCTCAAGCACTGTTGATAAAAATCCCTAAACAGTGGATAAAAATCAGCATGTTTCCACACCACTTCCTCCTATTCCTCCACCTCCATTTCAAGACCCTGTTGGATTATCAAAGTGACCAACAGTGGTTAGCTCAGATGATTAACATCTGCAGCCTTCACCTTTAAATGCCATTGTTCCATACAAAGGAGATCTAATCTTCTTGAAGTCCCACCCACCTGACCAAATCATTGGCAACATCAGTGAAGGGGTGCTCACAAGAAGTCAATCCCAAAACATCTGTCTTTTTGTTGGTTTCCTATCACTTCATGAGCGAGTCAAGTACCAAGAGGCACTGAAAGACAACAACTGGGTAGAGGCCATGCAAGAGGAGCTCCAACAGTTTAAAAGACAACAAGTATGGGAGCTTGTACCACTTCCAGAGGGTGTGAGTCCTATTGGCACAAAGTGGGTCTTTAAAAATAAAACTAATGAAAGGGGTATTGTTGTCAAGAATAAAGCAAGGCTAGTGGTTCAAGGGTTCAGACAGGAAGAGGGCATTGATTATGAGGAAACTTTTGTCCCTGTAGCAAGATTGGAAGCTATCAGATTATTCCTGGCCTTTGTTGTCAACCACAATATAAAGGTGTATCAAATGGACATTAAATGTGCATTCCTCTATGGTAAAATACAAGAAGAGGTATATGTTTGTCAACCTCCAGGTTTTGAGGATCCATTTAATCCACATCATGTATACAAGCTAAATAAAGCTTTGTATGGTTTGAAACAAGCACCTAGAGCCTGGTATGAAACTCTTTCCACCTTTCTTCTCTCTATTGGTTTCACAAGAGGTAAAATAGACAAAATATTGTTTTTAAAATGGAGAGGGAGAGACTTGATGATTGTCCAGATTTATGTGGATGACATCATTTTTGTAAGCACATGTTCTAAAATGTGTGAAGAGTTCAGAAAACTCATGACAGCTGAGTTTGAGATGAGTGCAATGGGTGAACTCCAGTGCTTTCTTGGTCTCCAAGCAAGGCAACTACAAAATGGTACTTTCATCCATCAAGGCAAATATGCCAAAGAACTTTTAAAGAAATTTGAGATGGATGATTGCAAGCCATGTAGTACACCCATAGTAACCACAAAAATAGTCATGTCTGATGAAAATGATGATTTGGTTGATCAAACTCTTTATAGAAGCATGATTGGGTCTTTATTGTACCTGACTGCATCTAGGCCAGACATCATGTTTGCAACATGTGTTTGTGCAAGATCCCAATCAACCCCTAGAAAGTCAAACCTTATTGCTGTAAAAAGGATATTCAGATACCTAAAAGGTGCTCCCACACTTGGTATCTTGTATCCAGCTGATGGAAATATCAAGCTTTCAGGTTTCTCAGATAGTGACTTTGCTGGATGTAATATAACAAGGAAGTCCACTTCAGGAGGGTGCCAATTCCTAGGCAATTGCTTAGTGTCTTGGCAAAGCAAAAAGCAAGCAGCTGTTTCAACATCCATTGCTGAGGCAGAGTATATAGCTGCTGCAAGCTGTATAGCCAAACTGTTATGGCTTCAAAATCAATTGTTGGATTTTTGTATCACTGCCTTAAAGACACCTCTCATGTTGGACAGTCAGGTAGCAGAAAATATCATCAAAAATCCAGTCTCCCATTCAACCACCAAGCACATTGATATCAGACATCACTTTGTGAGGGAGTGCTATGAAAAAGGTTTGATTTCTCTACACCATGTTCCAACTAAAGATCAGCTGGCAGATGTGCTAACAAAAGCATTAGACACATCCGCCTTTGAAAGCTTGATCTATAGGATTGGCATGCTGAACATGGAATAACAGGCAAAATCCTTTTTTTCTATGAATAAAAGCATTAAAATGTTTTCAGAAAATCAAAATTCCATCCTTAAAAATAGCTAAAAATGAAATTTTTCATTAATCCTTAAAAGTCTGCCATAACCACTATTTTGGTTCAAACATCTGTTCTGATGATTATTGTCCACTGCTGAAAGTCAACCTCTGTTTCCTCATTTCTTTGTTAATCACTGTTGTTCAAAATCAGTGTTTTAACCCACTAATGGCTATCCACTGATAGTTAAAAGTCAGCCACTGTTTTCATTTTACCACTGTTAACCACTGATAATTGTTCCATCAGTGGTTTCCTAAACAACTCTCTTCCATTACTCATCAGAGGTTGGCAAGTGGATAGTACTTATCCGTCAGATCTTTTGTAACTGTTGCCAGGTCAGCATTCACTTTTTCCAGCTTATAAAACCCTGATCAAAACCCCAAACAGGGTTTTCACTGTCGAATCGAATTCAAAATTCCTTTCTCAAAGCATTTACCATCAATTACTCTCAAATCTTTCATCATCTTCTTCCTCTCGCAATCACACTCAAATCGCCATGGCTCTTCCATACAAAACTCCTCATAACTACCTGTGCATACTTGAAAAACCTAGTGACAGCACAACCTTCAACTCCGTCATTGATACTCTTTTGACCACAAAGTACAAAACTTTGTTGACTTATAATGCTCCTATCTTCCTCGATACCCAAAGAGAATTCTGGAAAAATGCTAAACTTGATGTTAAGGACAAAAAGCCCTTAGCAATAAATTCAATAATCCGGGGTATTCCAGTTACCATCACACCTCAAACTCTGTCAGAGGTCTTTGAACTCAATGATATTCAAGGTAAAAGCTCTTTTCCAAAAAACAGAGTATCAAACTGATTTTCTTGAGAGAGGGTATGAAGAGGAAATGAAAAGGGACACTTTACAAAATGGCAGTTTTCCTCCTGCCATGAGGTTTTTATTCCATACCCTCCTCATGTGTGTATTAAATAAAACTACTGCTTTCAATGAGATACCATTGAAAATTCAATATCTCGGTTATGCAATTATGAATGAAGAAAATTTTAACTACTCCCACGAAATTTTCAATGACATGGTTAAAAATATTAATAATATTAAAGATAATAAGAAACCATTTCTCTTATTTCCAAGGTTTTTAAGTTTTTACTTACAAAAGAAAATTTCCAAGGATAATGCCCATGTGCTAATCCTTTGAACTCTCTGTAGAAGTCTTGCTCCATTTATTTCAATGGCATGTTCTTCGTATCGTGCGGTCTCTTAACATGAAGTGTAATATCTTTCTCTCCAGTTACCGGGTTAATCTTCACAATACACTTTGGATAGTGTGGTTTCCAGACAGAAAAACCATCTTCAGCTTGTTGTCTGATGTAACCCCAAAGCCTTGATTCGTGAAATCTAACTTCTAGACCCATAGACATTGTTGACTATTTTTCGTTTTCACCAATTCCGCAATGTCTCACCATGCTAAGGTTTTCAGGTCCATCAGAAAGTTGAAGTATTGAACCCCGAATTCTCTTTTTACCGCATAAACTTCAAGATCTTCAAGATATCCCCAAGATAATATGTCACCAAGTGATTGATCAGGATGACGAGTAAAGAATTTGAGTGGTCGCTTGAATTTTCTTTCATTAACTTCTGGCTTAAACCACTTCTTGCGTTCTTCTCTTAGCTTATCTCTCGTAATCATTCTGGGAATACCATCATCACGAATTCTTTCCTCAACTCTCTTCCGAAGCTCATTTTCATTGTGTGTAGAGCATAACTCGAAGAACGTCAGGAAATCCTCTGACCCTTACCGGAATAATGAAATGGCTCTTCATTGTCGGATTCAGAATCATCTTCCACGACAACGTTGTCGAAGCTATCTGTTTCATCAACAATCTTGAATACATAATCACCTGCTTCGTTAGTATTTGCCTTCTCAAGATCATCGTCAAAATCAAATTTGAAGTTCTCATAAAAAATTTCATCATCTCTTCACGTGTATAGTTGTGGACATATTCCCCTTCCTCCTCATCATGACAGAGATAAATCACCTTTGGAATATCAGCTGAAACTAAGCTTATTGGTACAGCCTCAGTGAAGATTTCAGCTGATTCTGCATCGCGAGGAGCTCTAGAACCCTTCTCCCCCTGACGGTTTACATTCTCTCTCTCTCTCTCTCTCTTTCTCTCTCTCTCTTCATTCTGTGAATCATCTAGGTAATCTTGCACCTGATGATCACCAAATCTTTTCACTATCATCATTTCATCACTGTGACAACCGGTGATTTACGGCTCATAATTACTCGATTAACAGGCGATTAACACGATAATAAATAGTGCTTACGACGCTAATTAACTTAAACAGGCCCTTGGAGTGCCCAGAAACGTTTGTTCAGCTATACAGTACGCGTATGAAGATTCGCGTGGAATTTGCGGAACATCAAATGACAACGGACTGATGCCGTACGAAATACTGACGACACCGACAAAAATGGATGTTACACGAATATTTTTATGCTTATGAAGTTTGGGTTGCGAAAACGGATTCGTAGAGTTTACGGGCCACTTACACATGAGACGGGCTTGTGGGCCCTGGGCCTAAGCCCAAAACCCACAAGCCTAAACCTGCATAATACAAGATCTCTAGGAAATCTCATAAAATCCATACAAGAATTGTGTCTCACAAATTGGAAACATAAAATCCCTGCAAATCAATACTAATCTTTACAAAAGATTTTTATCTCTAAGGTTAAAACATATTACCTGGGTGCCATTTGAATGCATACAAGACATAAGAAAATAACTTTGGTTAATACCCACTTGAGTTATTTTAAAACCCCTTCACCTTTTGATCTCAGACAAACAACACACAAACATGAAGACTCATCTTCATACTCTCCCTCTCTCGATCTCTGCTAAGAACACACACACAGAGAAACCACACACACAAATGAAAAATCAAATCCAAGCCATCTCTCCCTCTTGCCTCTCCAACTCCGACGATCGGAGATATTTCCGACAACCACAGAGAACCGGCGCTGCCAGTGGTTCTCTCCGACGGGCGAGACACCCCCCCTTCTGTCTTCTGCTTATCGGCAGCCACCACCAGATGATGGTGGCGTGTGGCGGCTGCAACAGGAAGGAACGAAGAGAGAGAGAGAGCTATGGAGAAGAGAGAGAGAGCTGCGGAGAAGAGAGAGAGAGAACCAGCGGACCAGGCGGTCGGAGCCACGGACCGTCGGTCTTCGCCTTTATCCGTTAAGTTTACCGGTAAATCCCTCTCCGTCTTCTTTCATTTTGTTCTTCTCCCGATGATATGATGATGATGACGGTGATCTTATGTTGAAAATGTTCGGTTTGAGTCAGCCTTGTTCAAGTCAGGTTTGGGGTTAGATGCGGCTCGTCCAGTATCGGGTTTGTGTTCGGAGGAGCTTCGGTTCAGTCCCGGTCAAGACAAGTCAAAGGTTGGTTCAACTCGGTTTGACTCGGTCAAACCGAGTCAACTCAGGTCAATGGGTCAGACCTGGTGTGGTTCGGTTTCAGCTCAGATCGGGTCTGGTGCGGTCAGATTTGTTAGTGGCAGAAGCAGTTCGAGTTGACTCGGTCAACTCAGCGAGTCGACTCGGCTCAACTCAGTCGGCTCACTCGACATATTGACGGAAGACTTGGTAAAGATTTAACGACAAGATTATTTACGTTATATTATGGTTTTATTACGTGAAACGAGCTCTCGAAACCGACTGATTATAAATTACATTCGTCATATATTTGACAAAGTTTGCATATAGTTGAATCCTGATTAAATTGTGTTGATTTTTTTGAAAATAAAACGACAACTTGTGTTGTCGGGGGCGTCCAAAAACAGAGGAAACTCTGCCCATTTTTCGAGAAAAACCCTTAAACACGACACGTATTATATTTCAAAAACGACGCTTAATGGAATTCGAGTTTATAAAACTTCAAACTTTGATAATTCCAAACGCTTTTACAAATAAATATAATGTTATATTTATTTCGAACGTCGTTAATTCGTATAACTTCTATAAAATAAATATAGCTTATATATTTATTTCAAGTATCAAACAACACGATCTTGTTTTATAAAATAAATATAGATATATATTTATTTCAAACACTCGAATTCTTTTACAAAAAAGATACAGTCTATCTATTCAACGACTCGATGAAGTTCTTATAGAATAAATATAATATTTTATATTTATTACGAACGCCGAAACGACATATACATATATTTTGGCAAAAATATACAAGACGCAATATATATATATATATATATATATATATAATACAAGCTTATTATATAATACTTTCATACGAATATTCCTACATACTCAAACGACTTCTCGCGGCAATTTAACTTAGTCATTTTCATTAAGTTAACTATTTACCGTCAAGTCGTTCGATCAACGATTCGGTAGAGCTCGGTAACACGTAGATTAGTTACCACATTATTCGAACCTTATTAGATATTCCATGTTAGGAATACTGTAGAATGCATGCTAGCAAGTCGAGCCTTGGAAACGACATCACGAAGTCGTAAATTAGCTAGCTTTGCACAGGAATATTCAGGTGAGTTCATAACCCCACATTTTTACACTTTTATAAATGTTTTCGGGGTGGAAAGACATGCACTTTTTGCAAAGCATACAAGAATTATATATTTCTAAACCATGTTACAAAGAACACAAATGGTTTACGAAAAGCTTATGATTTATACCGGTTTTCCAAACAAGCGTATTTTTCTGAAAATACAAATACAGGAGTTTAAAAATACATGAGTTATGGTATGAAAATATAAAAATATAAGATACGCACTTGGTGAGGACGAGAACCAAGTAGGATGCGTTATAAGAAATGATAACAAGAAACGCACTTGGTGAGGACGAGAACCAAGTAGGATGCGTTATGAGAAATGATAACAAGAAACGCACTTGGTGAGGACGAGAACCAAGTAGGATGCGTTATGAGAAATAGTGTCACGAATAGGGTACAGAAGCACCATTAATCAACAATATACCTAGACCGCAGAACAAAAGGTTAGATCTAACGGGTGCCGGGCAGCCACACTCTCGGTGAGGGCGAGAATCGAGTAGTGCTTTTGTGTCTCAGAATATACCAATTAAATGCCTTAGGTTTGGTGACTTCCTATGTCGTGTCACATGTTAATGGCCTTGCAACCCATTAACAATCCTGATCTTACAGGAATACTGTATTTACATAAAATTCATACCATACTAAAACTTGATAAATAACTTGAAGTACGTGGGGTACTCAAGAAAAACTTGATTTATAACTTGAAGTACGTGGGGTACTCAAGAAAACGGGAATTATACTTGAAGTACGTGGGGTACTCAAGAAAAAAAACTTGAATTATACATGAGTACGTGGTGTACACATGAAAACTTGATTTATATCTGAAAATGATTTTAAATTCGTTTTCACAACAATACTCCAAAAACCGGTTATTCAAAGAGATTTATTTCAAATCTTTTACAAACAAACTATGAACTCGCTCAACTTTATGTTGATTTTTCGCATGTTTCTTTCTCAGGTTACAGTTATAAGACAAGGCACGGTTGGAATAGGAGAACCATGAAGAGTCGAGTACTTAGTGGCGTTCATTTTCTAAAAGACTTAGCTTATTTGCTTCCGGAAGATACCAGTCCAGTCACGCCAATGCTCTGATATTTCGGGGTGTGACAGATTGGTATCAGAGCTATAGGTTACAGCGAATAGGGTTCTCTGTAAAGAATACCTAGGCTCTAACCTCATATTTCTCTGGGGACTTAGATTATTCAAACATTGAATACATACAGAACGCATAGTACTCGAATATGGTCTCCAACCGTTGCCAAAGATCAAACGGTCAAAATTTTGATTTCAAACATACACTAAAGTGGTGTTTTACACACGGTACACAAAATAGTCGCATACAGTACACAAAACTCTGAGAGCTTAGGAAACATGCATTTAAGACCTTCGGAAACTTATGTTAAAGTTCATTAAAGGTCATCACGTAAGAACTGCAAATATTAATTCGGGGCACACAAAATTATACATATTGTCTATGATGTTTTAACTTCCCGAGCAGGCAGCCTACGCATAACGAAGCGCTAGTGCACGAGAATACATAGAACTCAAATTTTACGTCAACAGATGTCGGAGTGCATCACATGCAACGAAACGCTAGCGCACAGGCATACGTGAGACTTAAGCTATACATCAACGGAGGTTGAAGTACGTCACATGCGACTATCGATCAGGAAGCGGCAGTGGGCACGCGGTCCTGCAAACGACACGAGTCATGCTAAGGAAAAGACGCAAGTCACCGTATTCCCCCTATTTCAGCTAACGACGAATACGCTATATTCGACATTCTATGGTAATGTCACCTAACAAACGGTTATCACATGCAACCCCAGGTAAAGTCCTTAAATTTCTTTTATTGAAATTTCGACTTTCACACTTACTGAGTAGATTATCGAATCTCTATTCCTCTTAATGGTCATTGTGTCACGACCATTTCTTTCAGTATAGCGAATATTCATTTGCTTCATTTCTTGAAAATTCATATGTTACGCATGCATCGTTTGTTACGCATGTGGTTTTGTTTCGAATAAAGCGTTTCATTAAAGTTCAAATGTTATTTCGCTTGTGATTCGAATGACCCGCTTTGTTGTAATTGTTGGCTTCTTTGTTATCAAGTCAACACATTTTCTTGAAATCCCTTTCTTTTCAAGTTACATACATGGTTTTCGTTGTGACCATGCCGAAAGTTTTCTTGACGATACATGTATTTATTGTCGGCTTGCGCCGAAATCAAATTCAATTGTTTGAACTTGTTCATCACACATATTCAATTCAAGACATCATATGATGTATTGGAAACATCATATTCGAATTCGTTTTAACAAGCGTTTCATTGTTCTGAGTCGTAGTAGATTTGTTTGGTCTACGACTCCATTAAGTCGTTTGTTGATTTCGACACCTTGTGGTGTCAGTATAAACTTGTAGCTCGGGCTAATTACGGTTGAGCATTCGATGCAAAACACAGGTGATACTTGTTCAATCACCGCTATTATTGAATTGTTTCATTCACTACGACACCTTGTGGGGTCAGTAGAACTTGCAGCTTGCGCTGATCACGATTGAGCATTTCATGCAAACTATTACACATGAGCTTGTTGAAATCTAAGTTCATTTATTGGATGCGATCATTTCTAGAATTCATTTGCGTCTTGTGATACGTCCTTGAATTCACATCATTCGAATAAGTCTTGATTCGATTTCGTGATCGCTCACTTGAGTATTATTCGTATTTACTTGCGCATAACGTAACTCTAAGGAGTTGACGTAGTCTAAATTTCGAGGACGAAATTTTATTAACAGGGGGAGAATGTGACAACCGGTGATTTACGGCTCATAATTACTCGATTAACAGGCGATTAACACGATAATAAATAGTGCTTACGACGCTAATTAACTTAAACAGGCCCTTGGAGTGCCCAGAAACGTTTGTTCAGCTATACAGTACGCGTATGAAGATTCGCGTGGAATCTGCGGAACATCAAATGACAACGGACTGATGCCGTACGAAATACTGACGACACCGACAAAAATGGATGTCACACGAATATTTTTATGCTTATGAAGTTTGGGTTGCGAAAACGGATTCATAGAGTTTACGGGCCGCTTACACATGAGACGGGCTTGTGGGCCCTGGGCCCAAGCCCAAAACCCACAAGCCTAAACCTGCATAATACAAGATCTCTAGGAAATCTCATAAAATCCATACAAGAATTGTGTCTCACAAATTGGAAACATAAAATCCCTGCAAATCAATACTAATCTTTACAAAAGATTTTTATCTCTAAGGTTAAAACATATTACCTGGGTGCCATTTGAATGCATACAAGACATAAGAAAATAACTTTGGTTAATACCCACTTGAGTTATTATAAAACCCCTTCACCTTTTGATCTCAGACAAACAACACACAAACATGAAGACTCATCTTCATACTCTCCCTCTCTCGATCTCTGCTAAGAACACACACACAGAGAAACCACACACACAAATGAAAAATCAAATCCAAGCCATCTCTCCCTCTTGCCTCTCCAACTCCGACGATCGGAGATATTTCCGACAACCACAGAGAACCGGCGCTGCCAGTGGTTCTCTCCGACGGGCGAGACACCCCCCCCCTTCTGTCTTCTGCTTATCGGTAGCCACCACCAGATGGTGGTGGCGTGTGGCGGCTGCAACAGGAAGGAACGAAGAGAGAGAGAGCTCTGGAGAAGAGAGAGAGAGCTGCGGAGAGGAGAGAGAGAGAACCAGCGGACCAGGCGGTCGGTGCCACGGACCGTCGGTCTTCGCCTTTATCCGTTAAGTTTACCGGTAAATCCCTCTCCGTCTTCTTTCATTTTGTTCTTCTCCCGATGATATGATGATGATGACGGTGATCTTATGTTGAAAATGTTCGGTTTGAGTCAGCCTTGTTCAAGTCAGGTTTGGGGTTAGATGCGGCTCGTCCAGTATCGGGTTTGTGTTCGGAGGAGCTTCGGTTCAGTCCCGGTCAAGACAAGTCAAAGGTTGGTTCAACTCGGTTTGACTCGGTAAAACCGAGTCAACTCAGGTCAATGGGTCAGACCTGGTGTGGTTCGGTTTCAGCTCAGATCGGGTCTGGTGCGGTCAGATTTGTTAGTGGCAGAAGCAGTTCGAGTTGACTCGGTCAACTAAGCGAGTCGACTCGGCTCAACTCAGTCGGCTCACTCGACATATTGACGGAAGACTTGGTAAAGATTTAACGACAAGATTATTTACGTTATATTATGGTTTTATTACGTGAAACGAGCTCTCGAAACCGACTGACTATAAATTACATTCGTCATATATTTGACAAAGTTTGCATATAGTTGAATCCTGATTAAATTGTGTTGATTTTTTTGAAAATAAAACGACAACTTGTGTTGTCGGGGGCGTCCAAAAACAGAGGAAACTCTGCCCGTTTTCTGCCCGTTTTTCGAGAAAAACCCTTAAACACGACACGTATTATATTTCAAAAACGACGCTTAATGGAATTCGAGTTTATAAAACTTCAAACTTTGATAATTCCAAACGCTTTTACAAATAAATATAATGTTATATTTATTTCAAACGTCGTTAATTCGTATAACTTCTATAAAATAAATATAGCTTATATATTTATTTCAAGTATCAAACAACACGATCTTGTTTTATAAAATAAATATAGATATATATTTATTTCAAACACACGAATTCTTTTACAAAATAGATACAGTCTATCTATTCAACGACTCGATGAAGTTCTTATAGAATAAATATAATATTTTATATTTATTACGAACGCCGAAACGACATATACATATATTTTGGCAAAAATATACAAGACGCAATATATATATATATATATATATATATATATAATACAAGCTTATTATATAATACTTTCATACGAATATTCCTACATACTCAAACGACTTCTCGCGGCAATTTAACTTAGTCATTTTCATTAAGTTAACTATTTACCGTCAAGTCGTTCGATCAACGATTCGGTAGAGCTCGGTAACACGTAGATTAGTTACCACATTATTTGAAACTTATTAGATATTCCGTTTTAGGAATACTGTAGAATGCACGCTAGCAAGTCGAGCCTTGGAAACGACATCACGAAGTCGTAAATTAGCTAGCTTTGCACAGGAATATTCAGGTGAGTTCATAACCCCACATTTTTACACTTTTATAAATGTTTTCGGGGTGGAAAGACATGCACTTTTTGCAAAGCATACAAGAATTATATATTTCTAAACCATGTTACAAAGAACACAAATGGTTTACGAAAAGCTTATGATTTATACCGGTTTTCCAAACAAGCGTATTTTTCTGAAAATACAAATACAGGAGTTTAAAAATACATGAGTTATGGTATGAAAATATAAAAATATAAGATACGCACTTGGTGAGGACGAGAACCAAGTAGGATGCGTTATAAGAAATGATAACAAGAAACGCACTTGGTGAGGACGAGAACCAAGTAGGATGCGTTATGAGAAATGATAACAAGAAACGCACTTGGTGAGGACGAGAACCAAGTAGGATGCGTTATGAGAAATAGTGTCACGAATAGGGTACAGAAGCACCATTAATCAACAATATACCTAGACCGCAGAACAAAAGGTTAGATCTAACGGGTGCCGGGCAGCCACACTCTCGGTGAGGGCGAGAATCGAGTAGTGCTTTTGTGTCTCAGAATATACCAATTAAATGCCTTAGGTTTGGTGACTTCCTATGTCGTGTCACATGTTAATGGCGTTGCAACCCATTAACAATCCTGATCTTACAGGAATACTGTATTTACATAAAATTCATACCATACTAAAACTTGATAAATAACTTGAAGTACGTGGGGTACTCAAGAAAAACTTGATTTATAACTTGAAGTACGTGGGGTACTCAAGAAAACGGGAATTATACTTGAAGTACGTGGGGTACTCAAGAAAAAAAACTTGAATTATACATGAGTACGTGGTGTACACATGAAAACTTGATTTATATCTGAAAATGATTTTAAATTCGTTTTCACAACAATACTCCAAAAACCGGTTATTCAAAGAGATTTATTTCAAATCTTTTACAAACAAACTATGAACTCGCTCAACTTTATGTTGATTTTTCGCATGTTTCTTTCTCAGGTTACAGTTATAAGACAAGGCACGGTTGGAATAGGAGAACCATGAAGAGTCGAGTACTTAGTGGCGTTCATTTTCTAAAAGACTTAGCTTATTTGCTTCCGGAAGATACCAGTCCAGTCACGCCAATGCTCTGATATTTCGGGGTGTGACAGATTGGTATCAGAGCTATAGGTTACAGCGAATAGGGTTCTCTGTAAAGAATACCTAGGCTCTAACCTCATATTTCTCTGGGGACTTAGATTATTCAAACATTGAATACATACAGAACGCATAGTACTCGAATATGGTCTCCAACCGTTGCCAAAGATCAAACGGTCAAAATTTTGATTTCAAACATACACTAAAGTGGTGTTTTACACACGGTACACAAAATAGTCGCATACAGTACACAAAACTCTGAGAGCTTAGGAAACATGCATTTAAGACCTTCGGAAACTTATGTTAAAGTTCATTAAAGGTCATCACGTAAGAACTGCAAATATTAATTCGGGGCACACAAAATTATACATATTGTCTATGATGTTTTAACTTCCCGAGCAGGCAGCCTACGCATAACGAAGCGCTAGTGCACGAGAATACATAGAACTCAAATTTTACGTCAACAGATGTCGGAGTGCATCACATGCAATGAAACGCTAGCGCACAGGCATACGTGAGACTTAAGCTATACATCAACGGAGGTTGAAGTACGTCACATGCGACTATCGATCAGGAAGCGGCAGTGGGCACGCGGTCCTGCAAACGACACGAGTCATGCTAAGGAAAAGACGCAAGTCACCGTATTCCCCCTATTTCAGCTAACGACGAATACGCTATATTCGACATTCTATGGTAATGTCACCTAACAAACGGTTATCACATGCAACCCCAGGTAAAGTCCTTAAATTTCTTTTATTGAAATTTCGACTTTCACACTTACTGAGTAGATTATCGAATCTCTATTCCTCTTAATGGTCATTGTGTCACGACCATTTCTTTCAGTATAGCGAATATTCATTTGCTTCATTTCTTGAAAATTCATATGTTACGCATGCATCGTTTGTTACGCATGTGGTTTTGTTTCGAATAAAGCGTTTCATTAAAGTTCAAATGTTATTTCGCTTGTGATTCGAATGACCCGCTTTGTTGTAATTGTTGGCTTCTTTGTTATCAAGTCAACACATTTTCTTGAAATCCCTTTCTTTTCAAGTTACATACATGGTTTTCGTTGTGACCATGCCGAAAGTTTTCTTGACGATACATGTATTTATTGTCGGCTTGCGCCGAAATCAAATTCAATTGTTTGAACTTGTTCATCACACATATTCAATTCAAGACATCATATGATGTATTGGAAACATCATATTCGAATTCGTTTTAACAAGCGTTTCATTGTTCTGAGTCGTAGTAGATTTGTTTGGTCTACGACTCCATTAAGTCATTTGTTGATTTCGACACCTTGTGGTGTCAGTATAAACTTGTAGCTCGGGCTAATTACGGTTGAGCATTCGATGCAAAACACAGGTGATACTTGTTCAATCACCGCTATTATTGAATTGTTTCATTCACTACGACACCTTGTGGGGTCAGTAGAACTTGCAGCTTGCACTGATCACGATTGAGCATTTCATGCAAACTATTACACATGAGCTTGTTGAAATCTAAGTTCATTTATTGGATGCGATCATTTCTAGAATTCATTTGCGTCTTGTGATACGTCCTTGAATTCACATCATTCGAATAAGTCTTGATTCGATTTCGTGATCGCTCACTTGAGTATTATTCGTATTTACTTGCGCATAACGTAACTCTAAGGAGTTGACGTAGTCTAAATTTCGAGGACGAAATTTTATTAACAGGGGGAGAATGTGACAACTGGTGATTTACGGCTCATAATTACTCGATTAACAGGCGATTAACACGATAATAAATAGTGCTTACGACGCTAATTAACTTAAACAGGCCCTTGGAGTGCCCAGAAACGTTTGTTCAGCTATACAGTACGCGTATGAAGATTCGCGTGGAATCTGCGGAACATCAAATGACAACGGACTGATGCCGTACGAAATACTGACGACACCGACAAAAATGGATGTCACACGAATATTTTTATGCTTATGAAGTTTGGGTTGCGAAAACGGATTCATAGAGTTTACGGGCCACTTACACATGAGACGGGCTTGTGGGCCCTGGGCCCAAGCCCAAAACCCACAAGCCTAAACCTGCATAATACAAGATCTCTAGGAAATCTCATAAAATCCATACAAGAATTGTGTCTCACAAATTGGAAACATAAAATCCCTGCAAATCAATACTAATCTTTACAAAAGATTTTTATCTCTAAGGTTAAAACATATTACCTGGGTGCCATTTGAATGCATACAAGACATAAGAAAATAACTTTGGTTAATACCCACTTGAGTTATTATAAAACCCCTTCACCTTTTGATCTCAGACAAACAACACACAAACATGAAGACTCATCTTCATACTCTCCCTCTCTCGATCTCTGTTAAGAACACACACACAGAGAAACCACACACACAAATGAAAAATCAAATCCAAGCCATCTCTCCCTCTTGCCTCTCCAACTCCGACGATCGGAGATATTTCCGACAACCACAGAGAACCGGCGCTGCCAGTGGTTCTCTCCGACGGGCGAGACACCCCCCCCTTCTGTCTTCTGCTTATCGGCAGCCACCACCAGATGGTGGTGGCGTGTGGCGGCTGCAACAGGAAGGAACGAAGAGAGAGAGAGCTCTGGAGAAGAGAGAGAGAGCTGCGGAGAGGAGAGAGAGAGAACCAGCGGACCAGGCGGTCGGAGCCACGGACCGTCGGTCTTCGCCTTTATCCGTTAAGTTTACCGGTAAATCCCTCTCCGTCTTCTTTCATTTTGTTCTTCTCCCGATGATATGATGATGATGACGGTGATCTTATGTTGAAAATGTTCGGTTTGAGTCAGCCTTGTTCAAGTCAGGTTTGGGGTTAGATGCGGCTCGTCCAGTATCGGGTTTGTGTTCGGAGGAGCTTCGGTTCAGTCCCGGTCAAGACAAGTCAAAGGTTGGTTCAACTCGGTTTGACTCGGTAAAACCGAGTCAACTCAGGTCAATGGGTCAGACCTGGTGTGGTTCGGTTTCAGCTCAGATCGGGTCTGGTGCGGTCAGATTTGTTAGTGGCAGAAGCAGTTCGAGTTGACTCGGTCAACTAAGCGAGTCGACTCGGCTCAACTCAGTCGGCTCACTCGACATATTGACGGAAGACTTGGTAAAGATTTAACGACAAGATTATTTACGTTATATTATGGTTTTATTACGTGAAACGAGCTCTCGAAACCGACTGATTATAAATTACATTCGTCATATATTTGACAAAGTTTGCATATAGTTGAATCCTGATTAAATTGTGTTGATTTTTTTGAAAATAAAACGACAACTTGTGTTGTCGGGGGCGTCCAAAAACAGAGGAAACTCTGCCCGTTTTTCGAGAAAAACCCTTAAACACGACACGTATTATATTTCAAAAACGACGCTTAATGGAATTCGAGTTTATAAAACTTCAAACTTTGATAATTCCAAACGCTTTTACAAATAAATATAATGTTATATTTATTTCGAACGTCGTTAATTCGTATGACTTCTATAAAATAAATATAGCTTATATATTTATTTCAAGTATCAAACAACACGATCTTGTTTTATAAAATAAATATAGATATATATTTATTTCAAACACACGAATTCTTTTACAAAATAGATACAGTCTATCTATTCAACGACTCGATGAAGTTCTTATAGAATAAATATAATATTTTATATTTATTACGAACGCCGAAACGACATATACATATATTTTGGCAAAAATATACAAGACGCAATATATATATATATATATATATATAATACAAGCTTATTATATAATACTTGTAGGATCGAATACCGACCCGAACGAGTCGTTTCAGAGGAGTTTTATCAGTCGCGAGTGCGGAAAACACGTAACCGATAACAAAACAGCAAGCTATTCACTTTTAACACCTTTCTGATTGATTTATAACAGATTACAATCAAATGGAGAACCGGCAATACCTCGGTCTCTCTGAACACACCTTAGAACTAACTCCTATGGTTCGCTCAAGAGACTATATATAGAGCATGAGGTTCGCTCCAATAAACATGATCATATAAGCGATCCTGACATATGACATAAAAGCGGACCTCAACTTGACAAATGAGCGAACCTGATTTAGTTGACTCATAAGCGGACCTACATCTAGACATATTTTGACCGAAATCATCAACTATATTTACATACATGTTTTTGTCTTATATGTAATGATGTCATTGTGACATCACTTTGATGATGTCATGATGACATCATGCTTGAACGTCTTCGCAACGAACTGAGACATGACTGAAGACGTAGACGACAGACGGATGCACCAACAAACTCCCCCTCGGATGTTGACGGAGTCTTCAGTGTTGAGTCTTTGCATCTTTAGTCTTTATCAGTCCTCTCAAACTCTTTGAAGTGTCTGACATTGTAAGAATCCTCAATCTCTATTTTCTCATCTCTTTTCATCACTAGCAAACTCTTCACGAACAATCTTCAGACTCCCCCTCTCAATCAGCTGGGATCGTAGCCTGAAATTCACTTTCCACAGGTTCTTAGATCGTAACCTGGCATTCTAACAAACTCAGGTTTCGGAACCTGGCTAACCTGCACAACTCTACCCAAAAATAAATTTTCTGATGATAACTTGAACACAATCAGACATTATTTGAAAATATTACAAAAATGATCTAACATTTATAATCTCTGATGAATCATTTGAAAAAAATATCATTTTCATGTTCAAAAACAATACACTCTCCCAAACCATTTGTTCAACATGTTTAGCACTTGGAATTTTGAAAATTAGCTCTTCAACATCAGTTGTCGAAAATCTTTATGACTTTTTCAAAATTTATGCTAAAACACACTGAAAATCTTTTTAGATTTTTGAATAAGAATGCAGTAAAGAAATATTTACAAACAATATTTTTGTGAGTTTTGTGTAAGAGGATCATATCAGTTTTTTTACAAGTCACGAGTACCATTGAGCTTAGTTACACATTAAGAATTAAACAATTCACTTAGATTGCCGATATACTGATCCACTTAAATTCTCACACAAATTTCAACGAATTCAGGATATGAGTTAGGTGTTTTAAAGACTTAAACTCATTCATGTGTCCCACCTCTTGAATATACTCCCGTATCCAGATCCCAATATTCAGTCTTACAGGTGAGTATACCACAGATGATATCTGTCAGGGGAATAAATTATAGTACGAGGGCCGTGAGAGCTCAGGTCGATCTTTCGATACGCAGAGAGATGACGGCTTCGACTTCTGGTGGGTCCCCTTTAGAGGATCTTTTGCATTACAACAGCAATGACTATCAATTTTATTGTTTCATCAATTTGCTGAGGGCTGCGCTATATTTCAAGCATGCGGAAAGTATTCTCCGGGGACTAGGTCAGAAATTTCTTTCAGCAGAAGTCCCGGGATAATACCCCAGATATCACTGAGCATAAAGACCTAGTATCTCAGAATAAGGGACCTTTCAAACGAGATTTCAGGGGTTACCTATATATCCAAGTAGTGTTCCCCACGAAATAAGCAAGTTTGAAATTTAGTTTATATCCCGAAAAAGTTTACTAAATGTGTAAAAACCTCTCGGCATATCATCAGTGAGACTGTTTAACGCTATTTAAACAATACAATTCTTTAGCATACTGTGAACGTCTACTGATGTACTATCATTTCCTCTTTTCTGACACTAAAACTCAATTTTTGATTTTATCATGTTTTTGCCTTTTTCAAATTTTCAAATGTTTTTGGATTTTCTGAAATTTTTACTCCCCCTAAAATGCAAACACATTTTAGGAAATTTGAAAACAAACTGTACAAGAACATGACAACTGATATCAAATTGCCTCAATTCGCCATCCACTTGGCATAAACAATCAGAACTCCCCCTTTCACAAAACTATTTTCTCATTATGATTTCAAAACACTTAAGTTTGTTTTAACCAAAATGATTTGTCCGGAAAATAAGTTTTGTTAATTTTCAAACCACTTGTAAGTTAGGGGAATGGTTCATCATTTTGTCCATTCAATCTCTTGTATTAGGATTACATCAAGTTCAAACTAATGACCTTGAGTAATCACTTTGTCAGAATCAACCTCTTACCACTTGTAAGTATATCCAAAACAATTAATCACATGTAGGAATAAAACATCTACACAAACCATTTTACCAATCAAGATGCCGATTCCTGCTTCGCACTTACCAACCTGGAAGCTCCGGCAATTCCTGCAGTATGACTTGCCAAAATTTAACTATTACAAGATTCATTCACAAAAACAATTTCCAAGAAAGATGCCGATTCCTGATCCGCGATATAAACTTGGGATCTCCGGCAAGTCAGGTTTTTCAAGCAAAGAAAATGTCCACCCAAGCCTGACCAGCCTTGGGTGTTTTCAATTCAGAAGCAGTTGGAGTGTAAGTTGCTTTCTTTTTAGCATAAAACTCTTTTACCCCTTTTACTTTCCCTTCAACCATTTTTCCGAAAATCTTCTTAACTTTCCCATTAAACGCTTTCTCAACATCAAATTCATTCTTGTCAGAATAAAATTGATTAGAGATCTCAACTTTCCCAACTTTTGATTTAAAATTCTCAATCCTCAATGGTGGAAAGTTCTCATCATCCATTGAAGGAACTGAGTTTTCATCACTCTCATCAAACTGTGGCTCCTCTGATTTTGTGGAATCAGATTCATTGCCAGATTTTACCTCTGATTTCTTAACAACCCAAGCTTGATTGTCAAGATTTCCCTTCTTCTTGTAAAACCTTTTCGAACACTCACCAACTTCATATGTTGAATTTTTGAAAACTTTAAATTTTTCAGTTGGTGATTCGGTTTTATCAACAATAACTTCTTTCAGTTTTCCAGAAACTCCCTGTTTTGTGTTAGTCGCTTTCGGACAGTTCCATGCAATATGACCAACTTCATTGCATCTGTAACAGGTTCTTGTTTCTTTCCTTTGATAAGCTCCATTCTTCATCTTTTCAGCAAGAAACTCCTTGTTTGACTGTTTCCAGAATGAGCTCTTTGCTTCTTCTTCATGACTAGTTCCTGCAACATATGTCATTTTTGATTTAAAATCTCGAACATATTTTTCATTTTTATAGTTTTCAGGTGGAATAAAACCAAGTCCTTTCTTTTTGTAGCTACGATTGTGGTTTGATTTCTTTTGAAAACCAGAACCAGAATTATAACCTTTTTTCTTGTTTATCCGCTGTTGAACTCTTGAAGTGTATTTTTTAGATTTTTCAGTAAGATTTAAATCTTTTATTTTAGAAAAACTAATTTCTGTCATTTTGAAAACCTTTTTGATCATGTCAAAACGAACACTTCTTATTGGAAACTCTTTATCAAAATATAATTTGTCAGAATCATTCAAAGTATATACAACTTCAAATGTTTCATCATTCAAATTAGATTTTGACAATAAAAATTCTTTACTATAAACCCGTTTTTCCGATGATTTTGAATTCTTGACAGACGAACTCGAACTTCTGACTGACTGACACGAACTTTGGGATTCGGACTTTGACTCTGACTCCTCATCCTTATCCAACACCTGATCAACCACTCGTTTTATCAGTTCTGACTCATGATCTGTGTCGGACGCTGTGAACGTGACGTCAATACTATCCGGTAAAACATCGGTTATCTCGGACTCCAACTTTATATTGACTGCCTTTTTTAATTCTTCCTCGTTAGGTTTTCTAGACGAATACCCTTCCCAAATCGGAGGCGGACACTTATTATAACATACACCCTGTTTCTTACCAGTATCCTTTTCCTTTGGCTTTTTGGTTTTATCTTCATCTTTAAATGCCTCGAAACCTTCAACTGTTGGATAAATTCTATCCATTACGTAGTCACAACCTTTGTAACTTTGCAGCAATCTTCTGATTCTTTCATTCTCAGCTGCTTCATTCTCCAACTCTTTCTTTCTCTTTGCACATTCTTCTATGTACATGTTAATCTCTTTCTGTTTTGTCATCATAGTAGCATTCAACATCTTCAAAGCTTTCTCTCTTTCAGAGTTAGTCTTTTCCAGACTATTTACAGTTCTGTTCAAAACATCATATGACTGTTTCAAATTTTTTACATCAAACAACAACTTTTCTTTCAACTTTTCTAACTCACTAAACCTCTCATCTTTCTCTATACATTGTTTACAAGACTCTGAACATGTAAGACAAGGTTTTGTGATTTCAACTATTTTCTCGACCTCAACTATCTTTTGAACTTCCACAATCTTCTCAATCACTTTGACTTCTTTCAATTCTTTTGCAGCTTTCCTTTCTTTTAGTTTCTTCAATTTCTCTGCAAAATAAAATTCAAAACTGTCAGAAGATAAATGAGATTTTCCAATGTTTATATGTTCAAGCTCTTCATCATCACTGTTATCTGTTGAACTGTTTTCAGAGGAAACAGATTCTTCATCTTTTTCTTCATCATCAGATAACACAGCCATCCATTCTTTCACCAACTCTGGCCTTTGCACAATCTGAGCAATAAAAGCTTTAACATTAGGATCAGCTGGAATGTACTTGTCCCAGCTAAAACCATCAGCCATTTTCTCGTCATCTTGATCCATGATGCCATAGTAAGCCTTTTTGTTTGCATCTTCAATCATTCTTCCATGTGCAGTTTGTGGCTCCTTTTGTTGATGCGGTTGATGAGTGATTTGCTGATAAATGGTTTTCCTATGATAATCATCTTTCCCAGACGACTCCTTTGCTCCTCTTGGCTCCTGATTCTTGCACTCTCTTTTAAAGTGGCCTTTCTCCCTGCAATGAAAACAGACAACTTTAGATTTATCAAACCCTAAATTAGAAAGATTTGCATCCAAGAAATCATTTCTTCCTGTAACCAATCTAAATTTTTCTGCTCTCCTCAATACACTAGCTAAAGCCCATTTAATATCCATCAGTTCCAGCTCCTCTGCATCGATCTGGTCATAATCTTCCTTTGTGAGCATCGGATTACCAATTCTTCCGGCAATCAATCCTTCATAAGACTCTAATGCAGTGACCAATAATCCCATATGATGCTTTACAACTTCTTCAGAATAATTTTGACCGTTTTGAAGATGTAGAGCTACATTGCACTGAATCGAATGCCCATTTCCAGCAGATGCACTTTGAACACTTGGAGGATTCACCGTTGAGAACCCACTAGTGTTGACTGATCCTTGACTGCTAGGTGTAGACTGATTTCCAGCACTAAATGCAGTTTGTATCTTTGGACTGACTTCAACAGTTTGAACATTTCCTTTATAATACAATTTAATATCTTGTTGATGAGTTGAACTGTTCATTCTAGCAATTTTCTGCTGCTCCAGATCTTGTGCCTCCAGTTTCTCGATAAACTGTGCAATTGATAACCTTTTAAACTGTCCGGAATTCTTCAATATCATCAGATATGTACCCCATTCCTGTTGCGGTAACGCATCAGCAAGCTTTTCAACCCATTCTGCTGAATTTTTTGTAATCTTCAACTGTGACATGGTGCGTACAAGATGACAATATCTTTCAATAAGACTCTTTGTTGTTTCACCAGGCATGCACGTAAACAATTCAAACTCTTTTTTCAACAAAGCTGCTTTACTTTGTAACATTTCAGTGCTTCCCTCAAACTTCTTTTGAAGAGCTTCCCAGATAGAATAAGAATTTTCATCATGTTGAAGCAACACAAATATATCTTCTTTTATCGCTTGTTGTAACAAATTGATCATCATTTTCTCTCCTTTATAACTTTCCCTCTCTTGTTCAGTAAATTCAGAAATGATTTTATCAGCTCCCATTGTATTCTTTGGCCTCTCATATTCAGTTTCGATGCTCTCCCAAGCTTTTAGATGATTCGCCTGAACCCAATTCTCAAACCGTTTCTTCCACCCGTGATAATCTTCAATTCCCATAAGCTTCGGGGGTTTTTGCATTGTTCCGGTTTCGTTTTCTGCATTCATGTTTTGAGCAATTGTAGCTGGAGTAGTCGAGGATGTAGCAAATGCGTTGTAGAACTCAGAATCCATTTTTTTTTAGCAACTTGAATCTCTTGTAGAAACCGACAAGTACCTCGGTCTCTCTGAACACACCTTAGAACTAACTCCTATGGTTCGCTCATGAGACTATATATAGAGCATGAGGTTCGCTCCAATAAACATGATCATATAAGCGATCCTGACATTTGACATAAAAGCGGACCTCAACTTGACAAATGAGCGAACCTGATTTAGTTGACTCATAAGCGGACCTACATCTAGACATATTTTGACCGAAATCATCAACTATCTTTACATACATGTTTTTGTCTTATATGTAATGATGTCATTGTGACATCACTTTGATGATGTCATGATGACATCATGCTTGAACGTCTTCGCAACGAACTGAGACATGACTGAAGACGTAGACGACAGACGGATGCACCAACAATACTTTCATACGAATATTCCTACATACTCAAACGACTTCTCGCGGCAATTTAACTTAGTCATTTTCATTAAGTTAACTATTTACCGTCAAGTCGTTCGATCAGCGATTCGGTAGAGCTCGGTAACACGTAGATTAGTTACCACATTATTCGAAACTTATTAGATATTCCGTGTTAGTAATACTGTAGAATGCACGCTAGCAAGTCGAGCCTTGGAAACGACATCACGAAGTCGTAAATTAGCTAGCTTTGCACAGGAATATTCAGGTGAGTTCATAACCCCACATTTTTACACTTTTATAAATGTTTTCGGGGTGGAAAGACATGCACTTTTTGCAAAGCATACAAGAATTATATATTTCTAAACCATGTTACAAAGAACACAAATGGTTTACGAAAAGCTTATGATTTATACCGGTTTTCCAAACAAGCGTATTTTTCTGAAAATACAAATACAAGAGTTTAAAAATACATGAGTTATGGTATGAAAATATAAAAATATAAGATACGCACTTGGTGAGGACGAGAACCAAGTAGGATGCGTTATAAGAAATGATAACAAGAAACGCACTTGGTGAGGACGAGAACCAAGTAGGATGCGTTATGAGAAATGATAACAAGAAACGCACTTGGTGAGGACGAGAACCAAGTAGGATGCGTTATGAGAAATAGTGTCACGAATAGGGTATAGAAGCACCATTAATCAACAATATACCTAGACCGCAAAACAAAAGGTTAGATCTAACGGGTGCCGGGCAGCCACACTCTCGGTGAGGGCGAGAATCGAGTAGTGCTTTTGTGTCTCAGAATATACCAATTAAATGCCTTAGGTTTGGTGACTTCCTATGTCGTGTCACATGTTAATGGCCTTGCAACCCATTAACAATCCTGATCTTACAGGAATACTGTATTTACATAAAATTCATACCATACTAAAACTTGATAAATAACTTGAAGTACGTGGGGTACTCAAGAAAAACTTGATTTATAACTTGAAGTATGTGGGGTACTCAAGAAAACGGGAATTATACTTGAAGTACGTGGGGTACTCAAGAAAAAAAACTTGAATTATACATGAGTACGTGGTGTACACATGAAAACTTGATTTATATCTGAAAATGATTTTAAATTCGTTTTCACAACAATACTCCAAAAACCGGTTATTCAAAGAGATTTATTTCAAATCTTTTACAAACAAACTATGAACTCGCTCAACTTTATGTTGATTTTTTGCATGTTTCTTTCTCAGGTTACAGTTATAAGACAAGGCACGGTTGGAATAGGAGAACCATGAAGAGTCGAGTACTTAGTGGCGTTCATTTTCTAAAAGACTTAGCTTATTTGCTTCCGCTGTGCAATGAAGATACCAGTCCAGTCACGCCAATGCTCTGATATTTCGGGGTGTGACAATCACCACCATGATTATCGTCATCGTCATCATTATCACTTCCCTTGTTGTTGTCGATGTTACGAAAATCATTATCATCTTCTTCTTCATCCTCACCTTCTTCATTATCTTTCTTGTTTTTGTTGCGTCGACGTTCAATTTTAGCAAGCCTTTGATTTTCTTCATCACTATATTGAACAGCCACTGGTTCACCAACTGACTCGAACTGAGTAATGTCAGCAACATTATCAACTTTATCTTTGCCTTTATCTTTCATCGCCTCTGCAGCTTTCTTTTCTCTCTCAATCCTCCGAGCCTCAGCATTACGGATTTTCACCTGATCATATTTAGCTTGTATACTTGTACCAAACTTACTTTCAAATACAACGTTTAGCATCTCGATCTGTTTTGACTTAATCTTCTTATCAGCCTCGTGATCGTTCACCATTTTCTTTAAGATTTCATTTTCTGCATTCAGTATAGTATTAGAAGAAGATAACTGTTCATTTGAAGTTACCAAACCTTGAACTACTTCGTTCATTGCAACATTTCTTGCTTCAAGGTGTGCAACTTTATCATTCAGAACTTGCACTTCATTCTTTAAGACGACATTCTCAGCTTCTATATTCTTTATCTTTTCATCAGAAGCCACTTTTTCTTTTTCAAACTTTGAGACTCTAACTTCAACACTGCCGTCGTCAAATAATTGCATATCTGATATATCGTCGATGGTTGGTATTGGTCCAGAACCCAAAGGAATGTTACCAAAGGCTTCATTGAATTCAGCTAAATGATCAGAATGCCATGGTGTTGTTACTTTCTTTGTTGTTGATTCAGGTTCTTGGACATGTTGATGTTGTTGTGGGGGTGTGCGTTGAGCTTCTTCAGTCTCTATTGGTACCATTTGATGAACAGGAGATCTTTGAAGAATTAGAATCGGTATCTCGAAAGGATCAACTGTAGAAGTTTCAACTGTAGAAGTCTCAACCCTTTCAACTGTACTTTGGATCGGCTCGCCAGCAATTGTTACTTTGACAACTTTCACAAAACTGTACTCGTATGAGCTTTCTTCGCTTTGGGAGAATCAGTTGGTTGTGACATTCTTTTCAATCTACCTCTCCCTTTCTTTATATTTTGAACTTCAGCACCTGATGGCTCGTATGTTGCAGCGTCTTCATCACTGCCTTTTCTTTTGGTTGATGCATTATCCGCAAGGTTTGAGTGCTTCCATACGCCACCACACATATTAATGTCCTTTCAAAACATTAATGATCTGTTCATTGACGCTTTTCATACCTTGTGTTAAAAAGAATCTCTCAAATGTTTACAAGTTTATTTGGAACTCACATAAAAACACACGGAGTCGCTCAACTTTTGTTGATGGTTTTCAACTTACTTGTATTTCAGGAAACTAAATGGATCTTTGGCGTCGGGGTTGTTTTCAAGAAGTGAAATTCAAGTTTAGATGTCATCCCCTTTTGGAGGGTTTGATCCGTATATTTCATCTTTGGTGAGATATATGGCGCAAAGCCTCGTGAATTTAGTCTTTTGTTTAAAAAGTCCTTATCATGGAACTTATTATCTTTTGATGGTTTGTAACTTAACTTAAAACTATGTTGGTTGAAATTTAAACAACATATGTTTGTAATGTTTCTAAAACTTATGAATGGATGAACATCATATTTTAGTCATATAGTTGTTTATTATAATCGAATGCAATGAGAACTGATCAAGTTACACGTATACGCTTCCGCAAAAGTCAGGTTGTGACATCAAATGTGCAATATATTCTTCTCGATTCCACTTCTTTACTTCAGCAACTAACGCCACACCCTTATTTGGAATGTACTTGTTCCGATTAAAACCTTCTTCCTCCTTAGTATCCACCAACACACGATTCTCTCTTTTGAAGAACCCTCATCGATCTATTGTCGATTGTACTTCGATGGTTGTTCTTTGTTGTGATGATAGACCGCCGTTCGATAATAATCATCGTGAAAAGGATTGACACTCTCATCCACCTCCTGGTTTGGACATTCTCGTTCGAAGTGTCCTTTTTGTTTACATTTGAAACATGTAACCATGGATTTACCAAATCCAAGTTTGGTTGTAGGACCTCCAATACACTGTCTCCCAGTTATCTCCATGAATCTCTGAGCTCATCTAATCACACTTGCCATGCACCATCGAATGTTAATCAACTCCATCTCTTCTGGATCAATTTGATCATAGTCTTCTTTAGTCATGTTGGGGTTTCCGATTTTCCCCGCAACTAGACTTTCATAAGACTCTAAAATTGATGCCAAGAAGACCATTTACTGCTTAGCTGCATCGGCACTCATACTCTGTGAGTTGTTCAGATTTACAGCTATGTTGCATTGAATCACATTTGAATTGGAGTTGTTTTGATTTTGATGATTGTTCGGTGTAGAAGACGATTGATTACTTGAATTTGCATTAGCATTTGAATAACAAAAACCACTACTCGATGAACCACTATTTGATGAACTACTTTATGGTGATCCAACCAAGTTTTCTGTACACTGAATGTGGTGCCAATTTTTGAAGATTGGTTTTTTGATAACATGCTCCCTCGACAGTACAAATTCACATTATGTTGAAGGGTTGAGTTAATCATCTTGTTCTTCTTTCAGATTTCTAACTCATGACCTTCAAGCTTTTGAATTGGCATTTGTAAATCCATCTTACCAAAATCTGCACTATTCCTGAGAATCATGATGTACGTGGGCCAATCATCTTCATTTGGTACAACATCAATGAGCTTGTCGATTATCACCTCTTTGTCTCATAAGTGGTTATCTTTGTTAACCAATAATAGCCTTGCTCAATGAGTCCATGTCCATCTCAGGTTTTGAAAACTTATCAACACCTTGAACATCTCCAAGTTGGAGTTTTATTGTCAAAATTTCGGGTGTGATGGCAATTTCTCTTTTACCCACTTTAGCAGTGATGGCCTTCATTTTTCCTTTCTCGTCATGTGATAAACATTCAGCGGTCCAGAACTCAACAAGAGTTGTTTTGTATATTGTTGGGTTAACAGTTAATGGATGGTGGATGGTGGAATGGGGATTTCATAATCAAATCAATGATATGGTGATATTGGGGGTGATCATTTGATTTGGTGAGATACATAGTAGGTTTTGAATAGGTCGCAAGGCAAGGTTGGCCACCATCAAAGAAGATGAATGATAAGAGTTTTAGAGAGAAAAATTGAGAGTTGGGGCTTGTAATTGAACAACAGACGATTATGAGAGTACAAAGAGAAACCCAAATTGTTCATGGAGTTTTTATAGGGTCTCATGCAATGGTCACAAGAAACTACTGGTTTTGGAAAAGAGTTAGAGTGTCCCAACAGTTTTAGGTCTTTTGGAGAAAATTCAGTAGCTTCCATCCTTTTTTTTAAATTTTATACATAAGAAAGATCTTTTATTATTTTATGATAATTTTTTAATTTTATTTATTTGTTGTTTGATTTATGTAAAACAAAGCTTCAATGATATGATTTTGGAACACATACAAGATGACTCGCAGACTTGATCCCATCATGGCTGGACTGATCACTTTGACTCCCAAATTTAGTCATGGTCAATTGTTGTACCATCCCCATCTGCTGTTGTTGGTTCTTTACCAGTTCATTTATTTCAGCACTTTGATCAGACCTCCTTGGCTTGTACTGATGAGGGGTAATGGTAATTTTTCTTTTTTTGGCCAATTGTTTGCAGGTGATGCATTAGTCCTTGGACAGGTCTAGTAAATTTCTTATGGTTTAAGGCCCTAGTTCTTCCATCTCAACTTTTGGCCAATTGTTTGCAGGTGATGCATTAGTCCTTGGACAGGTCTAGTAAATTTCTTATGGTTTAAGGCCCTAGTTCTTCCATCTCAACAGTGTTAAATACTTCAAAGGATTGTGTTGACTCAGGGTAAAAAGATTCACTGAATGGATAGAAAACTGGCTTTTCTTGAAAGTTTTCCAAATTCATCCTCTTACTTTACTCATAAGCAATAACCATGTAACACTCTTCTATGTTGTGATTTGTTCTTTCACAAACAGTAAAAAACAATGTGCCTTTGTTTTTAATTCTTCTTGAACCGGACTTTGATTTGGCTTTGAAACCTTGTTTTGAACCAGTAGCTTGAGGTGGAAGTTGTCACAGCCCCCGACCCCACCCCGGGAGCGGGAGCCGTGAACCAGTCAGATGGTATCGGTGTTTATTAATTTGGCAACGGAAATTTTCATCAGGACCGTAGTTAGGAAATATTTTTATTAGAGTTAAACACCAAAAATGTTAAAATAGATAAATGGGATAAACCCTAATTATTGAAAACAATTCTCCTTTTTAATTAGGTAACTTTTATGGCAACTTTTCTAAGCCTTCAGTGCTCTCCAGCTGGCTTTTATTGGCTTCACACTAAGTTACCTGAAACACATGTTTAAAACATTTTATCAGTAGGAAATACTGGTGAGCGAATCCTAGTTTAATCAAAACAAGTTTTATCATTTTACAGCATTGAGGGCAATCCAGCAATTACATTTGTTTACATCTACTTTAATTACAACCCACGGTACTGCCAATCCTGACTTGTGTAAATGTTACTACTCACAGTGTAGTAACAAATTTTGTATACAAAACCCCAACATACTGACGATAATTGTAGAATTACAAATACTCAATCACTGTTAATTATGAGATAAAAAAATTAAGGTTTTGTAAAAACAATTTGTGAAAAGAGGAATTACCCACATTGCTAATTTAGGTATATCCTTGTGACTTCCTGGTTATAATCTATTAAATTAAACAATGCACACGCGTTATTATAATAACCCAATTTACATTAGCTATATCCCTCTCCCCGAGACAGAATTCCAACGACTGAGTCAGGTAGAGCCTTGACATGCGTTACGGAGCTCTAGATCAATCGGGCAAAGTAACTAATACGTAACCGGGGGTTATAATACTTACAACGAGGCAGAGCTTCGTTTATTAGGGGGTATTTGACTATAATTTTCGCCTATAGAAATTAAGAGGAAAGAAAGAAAACTGAACGACTTGGAAATGCTGCATCTCGGCCCTTTTATAGCTGAAACAGAGGTCTCTCGCGCCCCACGAGAGTCTCTTCCTCTTCCGTCGCGGCCCGCTTGAGCCTAAAAGGCGGCGGTAAGGTTGATGCGTCACCGGGTAGTCTTGACGGGTGTCGGGACACGTGGTACGATGCGGTTCCGCCACTTAACTCTAGGTCGCACCCCGCGATAGACCAGGAGAAGTCTGTCACACCCAGCGACAGCTTATTATTTATGTTTTTATTTGTTATTTATTAATGTAAGGGTTATTCTGGTTCGTTTCTCGTGTTCGGGGTGTATTTAGGAGTGTTTAGGGGTGTTTCTTGAGGGTTGTTATATCCTTCCCACCTTGTTTTAAATCTCGTCCTCCAGATTAGACCTATGATATTTCCTTGGAGTTAGATCAAATCTTGTAGTTGGTAAAAACAGTGTCAAAGTGTCTTTGGAAGCATTTTATTGACGAAAGTTCCGAACCCAAGTCTGTGGGCAGAAATTGGAGAAAAGCAACTATCTAGACCTGAGGTAGTGCAAGAAACAAGAGACAAGATAATTCAAGTTAAAGCAATACGAGATTTATCAAAAGAGTTATGTAGATAACAGATGAAAACCTTTCAAGTGGGAGATAAGGTTTTGTTAAAAGTTTCTCTATGGAAAGGGGTAGTCAGATTAGTTAAAAAAGGGAAGTTAAGTTCCGGGTATGTGGGACTATTTATTAGAAGAATAGGACCCGTAGGTTATCAGCTACAACTGCCAGAGGAAATGTATGTATGAAATCTTAAAAAAGTGCTTAGCAGACGAATCATTAGTGATATATCTCTAAGGACATAGAAGAAAATGAGAAACTTAAATGTTTTGATTAGTTTCAGGAATTGATATTAACTGAACGTGACACAATTAAGTTTTACAAAATCAAGAGAGACATATAAATCAAATGTAAACGACCTTTAGGAACAATAGGATTTAATGCCAGAAGAGAACTTACTTTGATCGTTTAATTGAGAAGAACTCTGAATCAATAATCACAACTGAAAATAGAAGTATGAAAAATGATTTGTCAAAAATCAAACCAGAAATCAGTGACGTTTATTTAAATGGCAAGGATACACCAGATAGAATTTAGTGTATCATTGTCTTAATACATAACTGTATCAAGACTTACTTGAATGATGAGTCAAACGAATGACGTATGAATTGATATAATTAGGGTTTACTATTAGCGCAGGCTACAAATTTATTCAGACACTGCAAGGTGTTGTAGTGATTGAAAGAATTCAATGATTTTTGCGAGCGAACAAATTTACCGTTTTCGAAATTAACTGGAAAGTTTCAATGAAGTGAATCTGGATATTCAAAGAATAGGAGGTTCAAATGAATAACTGAATATCGTAGGATTGATCAAAGAAATGTTGGAGGTACATTGGAATAGGAATCTAGGTACCTTTATCTTAACACAAATTTGTATTAAGACTGGTTTAGGATAACAAATCAATAGGGAGATAAATTCGTACTTTAGGCGTGAAAATGAAATGAGTCCAAGTTTTAAAGAAATCGCCACCGCAAGGTGTCGTGTTTTAACAAATGATTTGAAATTGAAGACTTCAAACAAGTCTACTATGATTCAAACAAATGAAGGATTAGTTGAGATTACCTTGAATATGATGACTCAATTCATCATATGGGATTTCGAATTGACTGTATATTGTGAAGAAGTTCAAATAATTGAGCTTGGGTTGGACATATTCCAACAATGGACATATGTATTAACAGGAAATGGTTACAATAAAATCTGGTAAGTATCTTTGAAAAGAAAAGGAGTTTTCCAAGAAATCTTGCTGATTGGGTATCAAAAGTCAATGTTGTTGTAGTCATAGCGATTGTCAAAATGAGTTATGTAACAACTGTGCTTGTAATCACTATGAACAGTTCTGTTATCAATAAAACAATGTTATTTGATCCCAATGTTTGTTTGATTGTGTTTTACATTTTTCATGTTTTGACTTTTATGTAATTTCAAACTCTACATCACTTTCTGGAGAGTTATACGCAAACTAGTGCGTAAACGTACTCAGTTTAATGCGAGAAATACTCCGGGAACATCAACATATACTCAACATACCTTAAATAACCTTTACATAACTTAGAAATAAGTTTTGAAGGCTTTGGTATGGCAAAAACAAGTTAATTCGCTTACAGGGACTAAATATGACAAACTGCGAAAGTATGTCAATTTGAACTGTAACGAACATTCCGGAACATGACCATAAGCTAAACACACCTTAAATATCCTTTACATAGCTTAGAAATAGGCTTTGAGGGGTTTGGTGTGCTAAAATAAACTTTTGGGACATTCAGGGACTAAAAGTGTCAAAAAGTGCACAAGTTTGCATTTTCGCGCATAACTTACGTTCTGAATACATCTGGACATCCAAAAATTTATGTGAGCATGACTATATTATGTTTTAGTGTTCGCCATAAGAAAAATCCATTCGTCGCGTCATTTGGATCGTTTTTCGCGCTTATGCGTATTCCGTCGTAATTAACCGAACATCGCGACCGTACGGCCAAACGAACCGACATCCGAGATATTTTTAAGCATGTTTTAAGTTCCCTATACTTTAACTTCATTTTAGAGCTTTGAAATGGGGTTAACGGGCCTTAAACATGTCAAAAATGGGCTGAATGCATGACAGGGACCAAAACTGTAAATCTGCCAAAGTTGTTACCTTACGGACCTCAACATTGGCAGCTTTACGGTCCGTAAAGCAAGTTCAGACCAGATGCAGAGTACTTAACAGCCTGTTTTCAGCAGATTTAACCACAACCACATGTTTTAAATTGCTTAATCACTAAGATAAGGAGCATATGTGGCTCCATAAACTTTGTGACAAGTGTACGCACGAGATTAAGGCACGATAATCGACAAACGATCCTAACGGTGGGCCGAATACTATAAATACCCATCCACCCTCAACCCCAAAACCCACAAATCTGATTAAGAAAGCTCTAAGTTGGAACCTTCGTTTCATACCTGAGCTATTTTGATCTGGGTTAGCATTCGGGGACCCTTCGTAAGTATTCTTTCGTTCTTTTCCTTATTTTACTGCTTTTCGAGTCAGAAAGTCAAACTTTGTTTGACTTTCAGCGTTGACCAGTAATGGTCAATGCGAAGTTCGTTAGAACTTCGCAACGTGATTGTAATCACGATGGTCATAGTCCCTTGGGACTATGCCTACTGATTACCACGTTGTCTAGGGTCGTAGGGTAGGCGATCTAATAAATCGCCTATACCTTCGAACCCGACCCAGTTTGGTCGATCATTAGGATCCGACCAAATAAATTAGGTGACCATAGTATAGGGCATAACCTTCCGAGGTTATACCTTATGGTCACATCGTTTATGTAGTTGTATGATAGGTAGTTTATATGCCTTAGGTAAATTACCAGAATACCCTTTTCATGTATAATTGGTAATTTAGCATATGTAACCTAAACTTTTGTCACGTAACTGATTATGTAACATGTTTAGGCATATAATACTTGTCATAGGACTAGTTAGGCGGTCCGAACGCGTTACACGCGCACGACGCGTTAAAGTAGCATAAGCTTCCTAAACGGGTCGTAATGGGTCGTAAACAATTATGTTAAGTTTCATTTAGCATGTAGGCTTTGTTAAACCATATCACGTGAGTTCCGACACTCATTTGGTTTACAAACCCTAATGCTACCCAGTCTTCCGAGATAGGTCCGGTTTATTAACATAGTTACCTATACTAGGTGCCGTTTGATTCCGAGATCTCTAGCTTTACTTGGTGATTATCTATAGACATCTGAGCAATCACAAGTGAGTACATAGACCCCTCTTTTACTGTTTTTTTCCAAACTGTTTTGGGGTGGAACACATGTGCCTACTTGTTACTTTCATGCTTTCCTGTTTTTCACATCATATACCGACTATGTTTGTTAGTACATTATAGTACATGATTTCATTACATTCCATGCTATGTATGTCCATTGTGTGCATACTTAGTACATTGTTTTACATTACTTTTCTGCTATGTATGTTGACTGATAACATGCTAAGCACATTGATTTACATTACTTTTCTGCTATGTATGTTGACTGATAACATGCTAAGCACATTGATTTACATGACTTTTTTGCTATGTATGTTGACTGATAGCATGCTAGCACATTGATTTACAAGACTTTTCTGCTTTGTATGTTAACTTAGCATACTTAGTACATTGTTTTCATATGACATGTATACAACTGCTATGACATTTGGTTTGCACAAACGGGTCTTTATAACGTTCATTAACATTTGCTACGCCGCTCGGGAGTAAGTAGTGGTACCATAGGACTTGACAAATCCCATTCCTGACATCCTGGGTTTGTTTGGATGTAAGGAATGACTGAATCCGAATACAATTCTTTTGATAACCTTGACTGAAAGGGTTATCCGACTGTCTCAAGGCTTGAATGTATGCGTTAACTTACCACATAAATGTTTGTATCAATGTATCATGCATCACTTTGCAAAACATAACTTTTTGATATATTCAAAATACTTTGTTTTGTACATTTTTACTTATGGTTTAAGTAGTCTTATTTTACTTACCATACATAACATTTGTTACACAATTACTTGACTACTATTGGACATGGATATTTGACATAGACATTTGACATGGATATTTGACATAGACATTTGACATGATTTACATCTTGACATATTATTCAATACATTTGACAATTGGTTTAAACATAGACTTCTTACATTGGTTGGTTTGGTTTGATTAAGTGATTAAGTTAACGATGCGTGTGTAATATGATACAAGCATGGTGGATACGCCGCTGGTACTTCCTATATATAAGTGTTTGTATGGTATTACATGGCGTAACGTTATTTGAATCATTTCAATATTGAGACATAGAACATTTTAAATAAATAACATATTTTTCACAAGACATTGATTTACAAACAACTTATCTTGTACAAACATATTTTTACATGGTTATTTATTTAACCTGACATTTACTTATACATATCATCTGATCTTATTGTTTTCAAATGATTTACATGACAAAGCAAATTACAAGGTTCATGACTAAACATTTTCTCAAACATAAGTCATGAATCTTATTTTTCACAAACCTATGTATCTCACAGGCATTTTTATGCTGACGTACCTATTTTCACATGTGTTTTCAGGAGCTTTTCCGTAGGATGTTGATCATGATACTAGGGCGGACCTGTGCCTTAGAGACTTTAAAAGAAGATAGACTATGTTAAATTATGTTCTGAACTCTTAATTTACTGTTTTGAGACAATGTGACACCCTTGTTTAATAAATAAAAAAAACTTTGTATGCCATGGTTATGAGACAATTAATTCTGTCGCAACACGCCCCGATGTTTCCGTCGCGATTTGTTGTTTTACGTGGTCGGGGTGTGACAGAAGAGTTGGTATCAGAGCCAATGGTTATAGGGAATTAGGTTATTAGTAATGCTTTGACCTAGACTATAACTTTTCTAGGAACCTAACACAAGCTATCTTGTGTTTAGATCTTAAAACATGTACATCACCTATCCTTAGGTGATTAACAAAACAAGGAACTAATTTTTTTTTTTTTTTTTTTTTTTTTTTCCGAAACGATTTTTGAAAAACAATCATCTGTTTTTGAATAAATTTTTACAAGGTTTTGAACCCTCAATTGTAAGGTTTTGAACCCTCTGTTATATGGTTTTGAACCCTTTTCAGTATTGGTTTTTGGCCTTGTGCCTTCTAATTTTCAAAAATCCCGTCAAACGTTTTGGGTTTTAAATAATGTGAACATGTGCAAACTGGAAGGGTGAATGCCTGTATTCTGAGTTTTCTGTCTAGGCAAGCACTTCGTATACATCTCAACCAGACGCGAGACCAGTTGTGCTTACCTGGGAATTCTTGGGATGAGTGTTCACTTATAGGCGAGCGTGTCTTCATTATACATTATTTTGGATCCATTTACTTTGATTAGTCACAGTGAGTCGTTTGTTTGCTTTGTGATACGGACGAATGACCACCATCTATGCTGTTTGCAATTCTTGTTTTTATCATCTCATTCTTTTCATCCAATCATCTCACTCGTTTCTTTTCATGTTTTCCTCTTTTAGAATGCCTCCTCGACGCGAGAACCAGATAGCTACTGCCGAGCTGGCAGAAATTATTGCGCAGCAGATGGCTGCTTAGTTTCCAAATCTCTTTGCTCAATGGAACCAGGCCAACAACAACAACAATGTTCCATGCAAATACAAGGATTTTAACCAGGCTAAACCACTCAAGTTTAGTGGTTCTGAGGGAGCGACTGGGCTTCTTCAGTGGTTCGAGAGCATAGAGAATACTTTTCGCCACGTGCAGTGTCTCGAAAATCGCAAAGTCGAGTTTGCTTCGAGCGTATTTCAGAAGAGGGCTTTGACATGGTGGAACGGGGTTATGAGGGACCAAGGTGCAGAAGTTGCTCTCGCACAGACATGGGCTGAACTTAGAGCCCTTATGATGAGGGAATTCTGTCCTCGTCATGAGCAGCGAGCCTTGGAGAAAGAGTTTGATAATTTGAAGCAAGATAGTGGAGAGCACAGGGCATATACTGACAGGTTTGAGGAGTTGAGTCTACTTTGCCCGACTATGGTTACCCCACTCGACAAGGCTATCGAGAGATACATCGACGGCCTACCTGACTCGGTACAAGACATCCTTACTGGTAGTAACCCTGCCACTCTCCGTCAGGCGATCGAGTTATCAGCGACACTGACTGAGTCGCAGGTGCGTAAGGGAAAGCTGCATAAGAAGGGTGACAAGGGTAAGAAGCAGGCATCTGACAAAGGGGATGGTAAGAAAGGTGAAAACAAGAATGGGAAGAATTCTGGTTCTTCAAAGAATGCTAGGAAGCGAAAGGCTTCCCAAAACTTTGCTGTTACTGCACAGGCTCAAGCTGCACCAAATCAGCCTGCGCAGCCAATAGCCAAGAAACCTTATTTTGGCAATGCACCTTTGTGCAACAGGTATAATGGCCATCATCAACCGCACCTCCAGTGTCGTCAGTGCACCAACTGCGGAAGATCTGGTCATCTTGCTGTGAACTGCCGCATTCCTGTCAATCAGAACCAGGCAGTTCAAAATCAGGCCCAACAGGTTGCTCAGCCTCTTGCTCAGCAACAAGGTCAAGCTGCACGACCTCATTTTCCTCCTGGTTCGTGCTATAATTGTGGGGATCTGACCCACTACAGGAACCGGTGCCCAAGGCTAGCCAACCAGAACCAGAACCAGAATCCGGCTCCGGCTCGAGGCCGAGTCTTTAACATGAATGCCCAAGAGGCGCAGGCGGATGATAATGTGGTGAACGGTACGTTCTTTATTAATAATCAGCCTGCATCTGTTCTTTTCGATTCCGGTGCCGATAAGAGTTTCGTGTCTTTATCTTTTGAGCAAATGCTTCGAGTGTCTAGAACGAAACTAGGCAAATCTTTGACAGTAGAGGTTGCTAATGGTGAACCCATTATTCTTGATTCTGTTCTTCACAACTGCCAGTTGAATCTTAACGACCATCTTTTTCCTATTGACCTCGCGCCTATGCAACTTGGAAGCTTCGACGTTATTGTGGGAATGGATTGGTTATCCAAGCATCACGCAGAGATAGTTTGTTCTAAGAAGATTGTTCGTGTGCCGCTTTCGACAGGCGAGATCCTGCAGGTTCAAGGTGAGAAGCCTACCGGTGGTCTCAAACTCATGTCTTGTTTTAAAGCTCGGAAGTATCTGCAGAAAAACTGTGTGGCTTTCTTAGCACATGTTACAGAAGATAAAGGCAAGGGTAAGTCTATTTCAGATATTCCTGTCATTCGGGATTATTCTGAAGTGTTCCCTGAAGATTTACCTGGTCTACCTCCAGCACGCCAAGTCGAGTTCCGCATTGATCTCGTACCTGGTGCAAATCCCATAGCCAGAGCTCCATATCGTCTTGCACCATCTGAGATGCAAGAGTTGTCTAAACAGCTTCAGGAGCTCTCTGACAAAGGTTTTATCCGTCCCAGTTTTTCACCTTGGGGTGCTCCCGTTCTTTTTGTTAAGAAGAAGGATGGATCCTTTAGGATGTGTATCGATTATCGTGAGCTTAACAAGCTTACCATCAAGAATCGATATCCCCTACCTCGCATCGACGACCTCTTTGATCAGTTACAAGGCGCTTCTTATTTTTCGAAGATCGATCTGCGTTCCGGGTATCATCAACTTCGGGTGCAAGAAGAAGACATTCCGAAGACAGCGTTCCGTACTCGTTATGGACATTACGAGTTCACAGTCATGCCATTCGGTTTGACTAATGCTCCTGCTGTTTTCATAGACTTAATGAATAGGGTCTGCAAACCTTATTTGGATCAGTTCGTCATTGTTTTTATTGACGACATCTTGATTTACTCTAAGACGCGAGCTGATCACGAGCAGCATCTTCGTCTTACTCTGGAACTCCTGAAGAAAGAGCAACTTTTCGCCAAATTCTCCAAGTGAGAATTTTGGCTTAAAGAAGTTCAATTTTTGGGACACATTATCAATGAACAAGGTATTCATGTAGATCCCTCCAAGATCAGTGCGATTAAGGATTGGGATACGCCTACTACTCCTACTGAAGTTCGTTCTTTTCTTGGTCTAGCGGGTTATTATCGCCGCTTCATTGAAAACTTCTCTAAGATTGCAGTTCCTCTAACTGCTCTAACTCAGAAGAAAATGCCCTTTTATTGGGGATTCAAACAAGAGGAAGCTTTTCAACACCTGAAGCAGAAGCTTTGCGATGCGCCTGTTCTATCATTGCCTGAGGGTGATGATGATTTTGTCGTGTATTGTGATGCATCGAAATTGGGTCTTGGCTGTGTTCTTATGCAAAGGAACAAAGTCATAGCCTATGCATCGAGACAGTTGAAGATACATGAGAAGAACTACACCACTCATGATCTTGAGTTGGGTGCAGTTGTTTTCGCTCTCAAGATCTGGAGACACTATTTGTACGGTACAAAATGTGTGGTTTTCACTGACCACAAAAGTCTTCAGCATATCTTCAACCAGAAAGAACTCAACATGAGACAGCGACGTTGGGTTGAGCTTTTAAACGATTATGACTGCGAAATTCGCTACCATCCTGGTAAGGCGAATGTCGTAGCTGATGCATTGAGTCATAAGGAACGTACTAAGCTTCATTGTGTACGTGTTCAATCTGTTATTCAAGCTCGATCTGATATTCAAGCCCGCATTTCTCTAGCTCAACAATCTTGTGTTTCATAAGGTTTAATGGATAAGGAATTTCCCTATCACATAACACCTGCTCTGGAACTGAAGGACAATGGATCATATTACTTCATGGACCGTTTGTGGGTCCCAAGCCAGGATGATATTCGTACCTTGCTTATGGATGAAGCCCATAAGTCTCGTTATTCCATTCATCCGGGCTCAGATAAAATGTATAAGGATCTTCGTATTCACTATTGGTGGCATGGTATGAAGAAAGACATTGCCTTATACGTATCCAAATGCCTTACTTGTCTTAAGGTTAAGGCTGAACATCAGCGTCCTTCGGGTTTATTGGAGCAACCAGAGATCCCAGTTTGGAAATGGGAAAACATTACTATGGATCTTGTTACCAAACTCCCGCGCACAAAGAAAGGTCATGATGCCATCTGGGTAGTCGTTGATCGTCTCACAAAGTCAGCGCATTTCTTGCCAATCCGCGAGGATTTTCCTACTGACAGACTTGCTCAAATCTATGTAGATGAAATTGTGGCTCGACATGGTGTTCCTTTGAACATCATTTCTGACAGAGATGCTCGTTTCACTTCTCACTTTTGGAGAACCATGCAATCTGCTATGGGGACCCAACTTAATCTGAGCACAGCTTATCATCCGCAAACGGATGGTCAATCTGAGAGAACAATCCAGACTCTGGAGGATATGCTAAGAGCTTGTGTGATCGATTTTGGTGGTAGCTGGGATTCACATCTTAAATTGATTGAATTCTCCTACAACAACAGTTATCACACTAGCATCAAAATGGCTCCTTTCGAAGCTCTCTATGGTCGAAAATGTCGTTCACCAGTCTGCTGGAATGAGATTGGCGAGGCTCAACTTACTGGACCTTCCCTCATTTTAGAGACAACTGACAAGGTCAAGAAAGTTCGTGATAACCTTCAGGCAGCTAGAAGCCGTCAGAAGATTTACGCGGACCCAAAACGCAAAGCCTTTGAATTTCAAGTCGGTGATCGAGTATTACTTAAGGTCTCACCTTGGAAAGGTGTGATCAGATTTGGAAAGAAAGGAAAACTTGCACCTAGATACGTTGGACCATTCAAGATCGTCGAAAGAATCGGAAAGGTAGCCTACAGACTTGAGTTACCTCCTGAACTTGGAAATGTTCATCCAACTTTTCACGTGTCCAATCTCAAGAAGTGTACAGCTGATGAGAACTTCTCCATACCGCTTGACGAAATTCGTGTTGGCAAAACACTGAAATTTGTTGAGAGACCAGTGGAAATCATGGAACGTGAAGTCAAGTGGCTTAAACGCAAGCGCATTCCTTTGGTCAAAGTTCGCTGGGAAGCTAAACGTGGACCTGAGTTTACTTGGGAACGCGAAGATCAAATGAAGGCGAAATATCCACATCTTTTTCCACAAGTTTCCTCTAAATAAATTTCGGGACGAAATTTCCACAAGTAGGGGAGACTGTAACAACTGTGCTTGTAATCACTATGAACAGTTCTGTTATCAATAAAACAATGTTATTTGATCCCAATGTTTGTTTGATTGTGTTTTACATTTTTCATGTTTTGACTTTTATGTAATTTCAAACTCTACATCACTTTCTGGAGAGTTATACGCAAACTAGTGCGTAAACGTACTCAGTTTAATGCGAGAAATACTCCGGGAACATCAACATATACTCAACATACCTTAAATAACCTTTACATAACTTAGAAATAAGTTTTGAAGGCTTTGGTATGGCAAAAACAAGTTAATTCGCTTACAGGGACTAAATATGACAAACTGCGAAAGTATGTCAATTTGAACTGTAACGAACATTCCGGAACATGACCATAAGCTAAACACACCTTAAATATCCTTTACATAGCTTAGAAATAGGCTTTGAGGGGTTTGGTGTGCTAAAATAAACTTTTGGGACATTCAGGGACTAAAAGTGTCAAAAAGTGCACAAGTTTGCATTTTCGCGCATAACTTACGTTCTGAATACATCTGGACATCCAAAAATTTATGTGAGCATGACTATATTATGTTTTAGTGTTCGCCATAAGAAAAATCCATTCGTCGCGTCATTTGGATCGTTTTACGCGCTTATGCGTATTCCGTCGTAATTAACAAAACATCGCGACCGTACGGCCAAACGAACCGACATCCGAGATATTTTTAAGCATGTTTTAAGTTCCCTATACTTTAACTTCATTTTAGAGCTTTGAAATGGGGTTAACGGGCCTTAAACATGTCAAAAATGGGCTGAATGCATGACAGGGACCAAAACTGTAAATCTGCCAAAGTTGTTACCTTACGGACCTCAACATTGGCAGCTTTACGGTCCGTAAAGCAAGTTCAGGCCAGATGCAGAGTACTTAACAGCCTGTTTTCAGCAGATTTAACCACAACCACATGTTTTAAATTGCTTAATCACTAAGATAAGGAGCATATGTGGCTCCATAAACTTTGTGACAAGTGTACGCACGAGATTAAGGCACGATAATCGACAAACGATCCTAACGGTGGGCCGAATACTATAAATACCCATCCACCCTCAACCCCAAAACCCACAAATCTGATTAAGAAAGCTCTAAGTTGGAACCTTCGTTTCATACCTGAGCTATTTTGATCTGGGTTAGCATTCGGGGACCCTTCGTAAGTATTCTTTCGTTCTTTTCCTTATTTTACTGCTTTTCGAGTCAGAAAGTCAAACTTTGTTTGACTTTCAGCGTTGACCAGTAATGGTCAATGCGAAGTTCGTTAGAACTTCGCAACGTGATTGTAATCACGATGGTCATAGTCCCTTGGGACTATGCCTACTGATTACCACGTTGTCTAGGGTCGTAGGGTAGGCGATCTAATAAATCGCCTATACCTTCGAACCCGACCCAGTTTGGTCGATCATTAGGATCCGACCAAATACATTAGGTGACCATAGTATAGGGCATAACCTTCCGAGGTTATACCTTATGGTCACATCGTTTATGTAGTTGTATGATAGGTAGTTTATATGCCTTAGGTAAATTACCAGAATACCCTTTTCATGTATAATTGGTAATTTAGCATATGTAACCTAAACTTTTGTCACGTAACTGATTATGTTACATGTTTAGGCATATAATACTTGTCATAGGACTAGTTAGGCGGTCCGAACGCGTTACACGCGCACGACGCGTTAAAGTAGCATAAGCTTCCTAAACGGGTCGTAATGGGTCGTAAACAATTATGTTAAGTTTCATTTAGCATGTAGGCTTTGTTAAACCATATCACGTGAGTTCCGACACTCATTTGGTTTACAAACCCTAATGCTACCCAGTCTTCCGAGATAGGTCCGGTTTATTAACATAGTTACCTATACTAGGTGCCGTTTGATTCCGAGATCTCTAGCTTTACTTGGTGATTATCTATAGACATCTGAGCAATCACAAGTGAGTACATAGACCCCTCTTTTACTGTTTTTTTCCAAACTGTTTTGGGGTGGAACACATGTGCCTACTTGTTACTTTCATGCTTTCCTGTTTTTCACATCATATACCGACTATGTTTGTTAGTACATTATAGTACATGATTTCATTACATTCCATGCTATGTATGTCCATTGTGTGCATACTTAGTACATTGTTTTACATTACTTTTCTGCTATGTATGTTGACTGATAACATGCTAAGCACATTGATTTACATTACTTTTCTGCTATGTATGTTGACTGATAACATGCTAAGCACATTGATTTACATGACTTTTCTGCTATGTATGTTGACTGATAGCATGCTAGCACATTGATTTACAAGACTTTTCTGCTTTGTATGTTAACTTAGCATACTTAGTACATTGTTTTCATATGACATGTATACAACTGCTATGACATTTGGTTTGCACAAACGGGTCTTTATAACGTTCATTAACATTTGCTACGCCGCTCGGGAGTAAGTAGTGGTACCATAGGACTTGACAAATCCCATTCCTGACATCCCGGGTTTGTTTGGATGTAAGGAATGACTGAATCCGAATACAATTCTTTTGATAACCTTGACTGAAAGGGTTATCCGACTGTCTCAAGGCTTGAATGTATGCGTTAACTTACCACATAAATGTTTGTATCAATGTATCATGCATCACTTTGCAAAACATAACTTTTTGATATATTCAAAATACTTTGTTTTGTACATTTTTACTTATGGTTTAAGTAGTCTTATTTTACTTACCATACATAACATTTGTTACACAATTACTTGACTACTATTGGACATGGATATTTGACATAGACATTTGACATGGATATTTGACATAGACATTTGACATGATTTACATCTTGACATATTATTCAATACATTTGACAATTGGTTTAAACATAGACTTCTTACATTGGTTGGTTTGGTTTGATTAAGTGATTAAGTTAACGATGCGTGTGTAATATGATACAAGCATGGTGGATACGCCGCTGGTACTTCCTATATATAAGTGTTTGTATGGTATTACATGGCGTAACGTTATTTGAATCATTTCAATATTGAGACATAGAACATTTTAAATAAATAACATATTTTTCACAAGACATTGATTTACAAACAACTTATCTTGTACAAACATATTTTTACATGGTTATTTATTTAACCTGACATTTACTTATACATATCATCTGATCTTATTGTTTTCAAATGATTTACATGACAAAGCAAATTACAAGGTTCATGACTAAACATTTTCTCAAACATAAGTCATGAATCTTATTTTTCACAAACCTATGTATCTCACAGGCATTTTTATGCTGACGTACCTATTTTCACATGTGTTTTCAGGAGCTTTTCCGTAGGATGTTGATCATGATACTAGGGCGGACCTGTGCCTTAGAGACTTTAAAAGAAGATAGACTATGTTAAATTATGTTCTGAACACTTAATTTACTGTTTTGAGACAATGTGACACCCTTGTTTAATAAATAAAAAAAACTTTGTATGCCATGGTTATGAGACAATTAATTCTGTCGCAACACGCCCCGATGTTTCCGCCGCGATTTGTTGTTTTACGTGGTCGGGGTGTGACAAGTTAAAGGAAATAAGGTCTGAATTTTGTTAATAAAAGATCTTTTTGAAATGAAATTACATGCGTAACAAGCAATGCAGGTGTGACATAGGAATGAGACAAATGAGTGTTGGCTGGAAGAAAATTAAAGACCTTTTATTATAAAATTTTAATTGGAATCAAAAGTAAACTAATACTTTAGTACAGACAAAACATAAGGGTGCTTATATTAGAATTTGCTATTGCTTCATGTGTCGTAGATTTTTATGCGTCCTTCTTAGCTTCATCTGGGTTTCTAGCCTCGTGGTCGGGTGTCTTAGATAGCTTTGGGCAATAGGGACAGATATGTGACAACTGCTAAATTTGCATGCATCTGTACAATTTAATTAACCATGATTAGTGCTTAATGACTGTGCTGAATTACAATTAATTGTTTTCTGATTACTGCATCATACTTACATGTGCATCACATATTGCATAATGTCACATCACTTTTACATACAAACTTTAGTGACATAAACGATGCACAAAGCTTGGTTAGCACAGTTAACGGATAACCCAGAAAAAAAATGCTAACGAAGTTCAGTGAATAGACGGACAGTGTTTGAGACCCCGTATGGGCCTGAGACAAGGTACTACACTAGTATGGTAAGTAGGGAAGTAAGGACCACAAAACTACTTCACTAGGTGATAGTCTAAGTGCCGGAAAGTGCCTAAAACTTACCTAAAGTTCAGAATTCTGCAGAAAATTCAGCAAATCAGCATTTAAATACATTAATATTATGCAGAAACATGACTAAATGGTCCTGAATGCTTTCCTAAGTCTCGGGAAACAAAAGTGTCACAAAAGGGTACATAAAGAACACTAAACGGAATAGTTTGACACTTAATGTTTAGCATGCACCCTAAATCATAAAATACCATATACGATCTAGATAGTAACAAGAATGTATTCGATGATCAGATCTAAACAATCACAAATACCAAATCAAACAGAAACAAGGTTACACAATCCCAATTACACAATAATGTCAAAACCCTAGATCGATATCAAGATTTGCATAAAGTCATGAAATCAATTCATCATACGCATTACAGTCAAGAACATGTTTACAACATAACCATATATCTAGAACTGAAATCAAACTAAACGTGTAAATCACTAACCGAACTAAGAATGATCAAACAAGGAGAAATCCACCACGAAGGGAGAGGCTGCCGTTGGGTTTCAAAGGAGAGCGAGAGAGAAGGTAAGAGGTGATTAGGGTTTGCCAGTTACAGTTTTCACATAAAGGTTGTGAACAAAACACTATATCCTATCGTTACTGGGCCAAAGGCCCATTTGTTGTTTTCGCCGGCCTGTCAGTTGACGAAAACACTGTTTTCGCCAAGGGGGTGTTTTCGTGGGGTAGTGTGTTCGTCGCACAGGGAGTATATTAAAGCAACTTATAAGCAACTTATAGACAAAACACATATCAATATAATCAACTTATAAATAAATCATAGTGCACAGTTTCAATGCAATGAACCACAAGACACAGTATGAAGCAAGTAACGTATAGAGGAGAAACCTTGGAAACTCGAGTTGTCATATTATCCCCAACTTGAAAGAAATTTCGTCCTAAAATTTAGCACGTGGTTACTGAGGAAGCTAGTTGTGTTGCGTTGTTTCCTGGTTTTCCTGGGGTGTCACATCATCCCCCCGTTGGTTTGGAATTTCGTCCCGAAATTTCGCAGTAGCTTCAGCCTCAGCAGTGGTTGCACCTTTCTCGAACAACTGGGGATACTTGAGTTTCATTTGGTCTTCTCCTTCCCAGGTGAACTCTGGACCACGACGGGAGTTCCAACAAACTCGAACAAGAGGTATTCTGGTGCGTTTGAGAATCTTAACGTCTCGGTCTGTGATTTCAACTGGTTCCTCGACGAATCGCAACTGATCGTCGATTGTGAGCTCCTTCAAAGGAACTATGAGGGTCTCATCTGACAAACACTTCTTCAGATTTGAAACGTGGAAAACGTTGTAAACTCCACTGAGTTCTTCAGGTAGATTCAACTTGTAAGCGACTTTACCAATTTTCTCAATGATTTCGAACGGTCTGACATAACGCGGATTGAGTTTGCCTCGTTTGCCAAAACGAACTACACCTTTCCAAGGTGAGACTTTGAGTAGCACTCGATCCCCAACCTGGAACTCGAGTGGTTTCCTGCGCTTATCAGCGTAGCTTTTTTGACGGTCACGGGCTATCGCCATTCGTTGTCGTATCTTAGCAATCTTCTCATTTGTGTCTACCACAAGTTCTGGGACTGTAATTTGGCTGTCACCAACTTCTGCCCAACAAAGAGGTGATCGGCATTTACGTCCATACAATGCCTCAAACGGAGCGGCCTAGATACTGGTGTGGTAGCTGTTATTATACGAAAATTCCACTAAAGGTAGATGCCGTTCCCATCCGTTACCAAAATCAATCACACATGCCCTAAGCGTGTCTTCAAGGGTTTGGATGGTGCGTTCAGACTGCCCATCCGTTTGCGGGTGATATGATGTACTCATGTCTAAACGTGAGCCAAAGGACTTGTGCATTGCTTGCCACAGTTCAGAGGTAAAACGTGCATCACGATCGGAAATAATGGAGGTTGGCACCCTGTGTCTCGAAACCACGTCCTTTTGGTACATGTCTGCTAGAGTAGAGAACTTATCTGTTTCTTTTATAGCCAAGAAGTGTGCAGACTTAGTCAATCGATCCACTATCACCCAAATAGTGTCATTTCCGCGCTGAGATCTAGGCAGGCCAGTAACGAAATCCATGGAAATTTGCTCCCATTTCCATGTCAGGATCTCTGGTTGTTGGAGTAGGCCTGATGGTTTCTGATATTCAATCTTGACTCTCGCACAAGTCAAACATTTACTGACGTAGGTTGCTATGTTGGCTTTCATACTCGGCCACCAGTACGTGGTCTTGAGATCGTGGTACATCTTATCCGAACCAGGATGTATTGAGTAACGAGACTTATGTGCTTCATCCATCACAAGCTTGCGTACGTTTCCCTAAAGTGGGAGCCAGATGCGCCCTGTTACGTAGTAAGCGCCATCTTCCTTTTGTTCTAACCGTTTCCTCAATCCTCGTAAGGACTCGGCCCTGATATTCTCTGCTTTCAATGCTTCAACCTGAGCATCTCGTATCTGAGTAGGAAGACTAGATTGGATGGTAAGTTGTAACGCTCGCACGCGCTTAGGTGTAGTACCCTTTCGACTGAGGGCATCGGCCACAACATTGGCTTTGCCCGGATGGTACTTGATCGCGCATTCATAATCATTCAAGAGCTCGACCCATCGACGTTGTCGCATGTTTAACTAATTTTGCTTGAATATATGCTCGAGACTCCTGTGATCGGTGTAAATGGTGCACTTGGTACCGTACAGGTAATGGCTCCATATCTTAAGTGCGAAAACAACAGCTCCTAGCTCCAGATCATGAGTAGTGTAGTTCTTTTCATGAACCTTAAGTTGCCGCGATGCATAAGCAATGACCTTGTCATGTTGCATCAGCACACAACCAAGTCCTTGGATGGAAGCGTCGCAATAGACCACGAAATCATCTGTGCCTTCAGGCAAAGAGAGAATTGGTGCGCTACAAAGTCTATCTTTTAAGTGCTGAAACGCAGATTCCTTTCTATCACCCCAACGATAGGTGACACCTTTCTGAGTTAGTGAGGTGAGAGGCTGCGCAATCTTGGAGAAATCCTTGATGAACCTTCTGTAATAGCCCACCAAACCCAAGAATTGGCGGATTTCTGTTGGTGTACGGGGTGCAGGCCAGTTCTTGATCGGGTCGACCTTGGATGGATCAACATGAATCCCATCCTTTTTTACCACGTGGCCTAGAAAATGGACTTCGCGAAGCCAGAAGTCGCATTTCGAAAATTTGGCATACAACTGCTCTGTTCGAAGAAGTTCCAAAATAAGCCTCAGGTGCTGCTCGTGTTCCTCCTGACTCTTCGAATAGATCAGGATGTCGTCGATGAAAACAATGACAAACTTATGCAGGTAAAGTTTGTACACTCGGTTCATGAGATCCATGAAGACCGCAGGTGCATTCATTAATCCGAAAGGTATAACCAGAAACTCGTAATGCCCATAACGAGTCCTGAATGCTGTTTTAGAGATATCCTCATCTCGGACTCTCAGTTGATGGTAGCTTGACCTCAGGTCAATCTTGGAGTAGAAACTCGACCCTTGCAACTGGTCGAATAAGTCATCAATGCGTGGGAGGGGATAACGATTCTTCACAGTCACCTTGTTGAGTTCGCGGTAGTCAATACACATTCTGAAGGTACCGTCTTTCTTCTTCACAAATAACACCGGAGCTCCCCAGGGCGAAGAGCTAGGACGCATGAAACCCTTTTCCAAGAGTTCTTGTAATTGTGCGGATAGTTCTTCTAGTTCAGATGGAGCTAGAAGATACGGTGCACGAGCTATTGGTGCTGCTCCAGGAGCTAGCTCGATTTGAAACTCGACTTGTCGATGAGGCGGAAGACCAGGTAATTCCTCAGGAAATACCTCAGGAAAGTCACGTACGATCGGAATATCTTCTATCTTCTTCTCTTTCTTCGAGGTGTCAGTAACGAGGGCTAAAATAGCAGTGTGGCCCTTTCGCAAACACTTCTGGGCCTTAAGGAAAGAGATGATGCCTACAACAGCACCACTCTTGTCGCCATGAATCACTAAAGGTTCTTCACCAGAACGAGGAATACGGACGATTTTCTCATTGCAAATAATCTCCGCTTGATGTTGAGATAGCCAATCCATCCCAATAACGACGTCGAAACTACCAAGTACGATGGGGATGAGATCGATAGAGAAAGTCTGACAAGCTAAGACGAGATTACAACCCTTAACTATGTGTTTGGCCTCGAGACTTTTACCGTTTGCTAGTTCTACCATGTTCTTGGTGTTCAAAAGTGTTGGGGTGCGCTTAAGCATTTGACTAACTTTTAAGGACACATAACTAGTATCGGCACCCGAATCAAATAAAACAGTAACAAAGAAGTCATCCAGAAGAAACTTACCCATCACAACGTTGGGATCGTTCCTCGCGTCACCCTGACCCAGCACGAAAACACGTCCTCTGGCACCATTGCCATCATTGTTACCCATGTTATTGTTCCCGTTCCCTTGATTATTGTTGTTGTTCTGATTCTGGTTCAACTGGGAGTAGTTTCTCTTGAAGTGACCTTCAGCACCACACTGATAGCATCCCCTGTTACCCAGCTGTTGCTGCTGCTGATTCTGTGGAGCTGGTGGCTGTTGTTGACGATTCTGATTTGCAGGTCGTGCGCCCCTGCAATCCTTTGCTTCATGACCAAACTTGTTACACCTCAGACAACGACCCTTGTTGCACTGTCCACTATGATGCTTGTTGCATCGGTTGCACTTGGGGTGGTTTCCTCGATATCCACCCTGCCCTTGACTACCAGAAGATTGCTGACCAGGACTATGGTAGTCTTCAGTCTTTTGCTGCTGAGACTGAGACTGAGCTGATGTTGAACCCTTGCTTGAGACTCCATCCCATTTGCGCTTGTTGTCGCTGGGGGCATCAGAAGTAGAAGTAGTAGTACCAATGCGCTTGGGCAACCTGTTCTGCTTGACTGCCTGATCAGTGAGACGATGAGCCAAACGAATAACTTGCTGGATAGTGGCGAGGTTTGCTGTAGTCACATGACTCTGAATCTCTAGCACTAAACCTTTAAGGTACAGCTCAATACGCTTGATTGGAGGATCCACCATAGTAGGACACAAGATAGCCAGTTCGTTCGATCTTTTCGTGTACGCTTCAATTTCCGAACCCGTCATCTTTAAGTTGAAGAACTCTACCTCCAGCTTGTGGATGTTATCACGATTACAGTACTCTTCCTTGATCAATTCCTTGAAATCGTTCCATGGGGTGGCATTAGCAGCAACCAACCCCAGCATCTGAACCTGAGCGTTCCACCATGTCAGCGCTACACCTTCAAGAGTACCAGTAGCATACTTCACCCTACGAACCTCAGGGCATTCACACATCTCGAAAACCGACTCGAGCTTCTCAAACCAGTGAAGGAGGCCTACAGCTCCTTCAGTGCCGTTGAAAGTAGTAGGTCGGCAGTCCATAAAAGTTTTGAAAGTACACACAGGAGGCTGAGCATGTTGACCTATCGTGCGAGTAGAAGAGACAAAGTTAAGCACAAGTGTTGGTTTACGAGAGTAGGATCTAGGGATCCTAGAGTAAGTTGCAATGGCAGGTTATACCTCCTGCCTGAGCGGCTGTGAGTGCTGCAGTAACTTGTTCATTGATTAAAGCCGTCAGCTGGGCTTGAGTTAGGTTAACACGTCCACTCATGATCTTCATATCACAGGAAACATGAGTGAGAAAGGTGTCACGAAAGTGCGATGACAGAAGAGAGTAAGCACACATGTGTTTCAAACAATAGTTGCTACATTTATCTAAGCATACCATGAACAATGTACTATGTAACTAACAAGTAGGCAATATAAACATAAATCATATCACCTATAGTGTTGAGCCTTTCACGTGGAGCGAAGTGTCCTTGTGGATCGTTGAGCACTGTACAGGTTATAGTCTGGTTTTGTCAAAAAGCTTTTTCCCTTTTAAAAACCAAGTTCACTATAACCAATGGCTCTGATACCAATCTGTCACACCCCCAAAATCCACAAGCGGGGTATCACCGCATGGAGGCATGACTGACCAGGATCAAGCCACCAATCATATTGAACAACATAATTTAGTAAATAAAACCAACCACAATATATTTGGTGTCCAAAAGAAAATAACCAACTTTATGTTAACAGTGGAAGCATAAAATGTAAAACCCAAACATAAGCAATAAGTTTATAAAGTTTAAATGTTTAACATGGAACTCAACAGTCCATGTCCCCACAACGACCACTCCTCCTAGTGCAAGCTCCATAAGCACCTAACGACCTGCAAGGCATGTAACAACGAGTCAACAACAAAGTTGAGCGAGTTCACAGTTGGTTGTTTAGTTTTACAAGTTTGTTTTGAAAACCATAAGTTGTTTCGTAAACCACGAATTAACCAATATCTTTGTCTCCCAAACCATATCCATAATCAGTGGGGCTTCCCCATGTGAACCACTAGACCGTTACCATATCGACAACTGACAAAATAAGTTGTGCCCTACGTCAATGTCTATCATCATTGACTAAGTGCCCGGATCCATTAGTACACGCCCGTCTGACCGGCATGGTGTGAGGCTTGTCAACCCTAATAGCGCTATTAACTAATGACCCGCTCGCCATTGGCCAGGTGATTAAGTCGATATAAAAATGAGGGACTTCATGATAGAGTTTTGTCTAGTAGGTTTTAAGGTTGTTGTCCTACCCAAGGAGGACGAACGTACGTATTCTACCCAAGGAGAATACGCAGGATTAATATTGGCATCCTACCCATGGAGGATGGCAGTACATATCCTACCCAAGGTGGATATGTAGGTTCCGTTTTAATTCTTTAACCCATTCCCAACCACCGGGAATCCCATGCCTTAGAAAGTGTGTGAACTCACCTCGGTTTGCTCGATATGCTAAATTACTTTCTCACAAATATTCAGTCAAAGCCTATAGTATGCATGCATACACAATCAGTTTATGTTCTTAACTTTCACATAATCTAACATCACAAAGTGTGCTTGGCAGTTAATATCGTGTAACATGTAAACAGGTATTGCAAGTTCATACAATTCATGCTTCACATAAATGATTTCTCAGTTTATTCTAACATGGTTATCCACTAACAGACCTAACAGACTTAACTGAGTTACTGTTTCCCAACTTGACAAGACATTTGGCAAAAACCCTTCGGCGAAAACCCACAGGCGACGAAATCCCCTTGGCGACGAAATCCCAAAGGGTTTTCGTCGTGATTGCATTTTCGTCGGACCTGGATTTTCATCGGGTAGGTGTCTTCGTCGACACAGTGTTTTCGTTGAGTAATGGGTTTTCGTCAGGTAAGAATAATAATCATCATCAACAGTTACGAATTCCAGAAATCCTAATGATCATCTAACAGTTACATCGGCTACTACAATCATTTGCTCAATCATCATACAACCAGAATCATCATTCAATCTTCACAACACTTAATGTCTAGCATGCACCCTAAATCATAAAATACCGTATACGATCTAGATAGTAACAGGAATCTATTCGATGATCAGATCTAAAAAATCACAAATACCAAATCAAACAGAAACAAGGTTACACAATCCCAATTACACAATAATGTCAAAACCCTAGATCGATATCAAGATTTGCATAAAGTCATGAAATCAATTCATCATACGCATCACAGTCAAGAACATGTTTACAACATAACCATATATCTAGAACTGAAATCAAACTAAACGTGTAAATCACTAACCGAACCAAGAATGATCAAACAAGGAGAAATCCACCACGAAGGGAGAGGCTGGCGTTGGGTTTCAAAGGAGAGCAAGAGAGAAGGTAAGAGGTGATTAGGGTTTGCCAGTTACAGTTTTCGCGTAAAGGTTGTGAACAAAACACTATATCTTATCGTAACTGGGCCAAAGGCCCATTTGTTGTTTTCTCCGGCCTGTTAGCTGACGAAAACACTAAAGTGTTTTCGCGAAGGAGTGTTTTCGCCAATGGGGGTGTTTTCGTGGGGTAGTGTGTTCGTCGCACAGGGAGTATATTAAAGCAACTTATAAACAACTTATAAACAAAACACATATCAATATAATCAACTTATAAATAAATCATAGTGCACAGTTTCAATGCAATGAACCACAAGACACAGTATGAAGCAAGTAACGTATAGAGGAGAAACCTTGGAAACTCGAGTTGTCACAACTTCGATGTGTATACAAGCTCGAGGAGGAGCTTGCACATGTTAGCAGTTTGCTTTTCTTCCCTTCTCCACCTCAGTCACCATTATAGTTGATTTCTGGATTTATGAGGATTACATTACTCTTGGGTAAAGACACTACGGAAGAGCTGAGATTGTGGAGACCTTTTAAAGACTACTTTTGACCACGTGATCTTGACACACTGACAGACTTATTGGGCAAGGGTAGGGTGACCCTGTGTCCCATTTGATGTGATACACTTTGAAAACAATGTGATTATGGACGGAAAGTAATGGAAGCCCAATCGTCATATTCCCCAATAAAACATGTAACAATACCTTGTGGCCAATAATCTATGAAAGCTCTGTCGTCATATTCTTATTAAACATGTAAAACAACAACGTGATTTCCTGTTATGTTCTTATTAACCATAATCCTATCTACAAGTTGTGCTATAATTGTGACGATATGTGATTGATTGTTATAACGAATGCGTATATACATATATGTAATACACCTCCTGGGTCTCATTCGTTAAGTAGGTGCTTTTGTGCTTATGTCTTTAATGAGGCCTGACCTATCCGATCTTCCTTTTAGAAGATGTCGATTCAAGGGAACACCGTTACCAACAACCCTCTGCCGACGACAGAGGCAGAATTACAAGTGCGCATCTTACAGGCCATCGCACAGTACGAGGCCCTTCGCTCCGAGCGCAGCGGAGGTACCTCAGGAAATAACCCACCAAGCGACTGCACCTACAAACAATTCTTGGGCTGCAAGCCCCTAAATTTCGACGGCACTGGGGGTGCCTTAGTCTTCGTGCGCTGGGTTGAGAAGACGGATTCTGTTTTGCGGGTGAGCAGATGCGCCCCAGAGCATCAGGTTGTGTACATTTCCGGACTGCTTCAAGATGGAGCTCTGTCATGGTGGAACCTCCAGGTTCAGACGTTGGGCGAGACTGCTGCGTATGCTTTGACATGGGATGAACTGAAAGAACTAATGTGTAAGAAGTTCTGCTCGAGAGCAGAAATCCAGAAATTGGAGACTGAATTCTGGAATCTCAAGATGGATGGCCCAAAGATTGCTGAATACGTGCAGAGATTTAACGACCTATCTCGCGTCGTTCCTTACTTGGTTGATCCAGAATTCAAGCCCATTGAGCGTTTTATTTGGGGATTAGCACCCCAAATCATGAGCATGGTGACGACATCAAAGCCTGCAACGATCGCTGAGGCCATTGATCTAAGTGTGGCCTTGACTGAAGAGGCAATCAGGTTGAACAAATTTTCAATCTCTGAAGAGAAAAAGGAGACTCATGTGGAGTCATCTGGAGATAACAAGAGAAAGTTCAGAAACTTCAAGCAGGGTACCCAGACGAATAACAACAACAAAGCCAAAAAAGGAAAAGAGTACATGGGTAAACTACCTAAATGCGACAAGTGTCGATGTCATCATACCGGGCGATGTAAAAACGGAAAGTGTGACAACTGTGGCAAAGTGGGGCACTACAAGGAGTCGTGTTGGCATGAGACGAAACGTGGAAAGAGAGGTCAAGGGTGTTATAACTGCGGTGTCATGGGGCACTTTAGGAAAGATTGCCCACGGGAGATTAAACAAGATCGTGGGAAAAATGTCTAACACCAGAGCTATGGAAGCACGCTAGGATCCAAACATGACCATCGGTACATCTCATAGTAGTCAATATTATGCGTCTATGCTATTTGACATTGTCGTCGAATTTTAGCTTCAGAATATACTTGTTTTAGTAATAACTAAGATAGATATCCAGTACTCGATAGAACTAGCTTAAGGGAAGCTTCGACGTGGTAATTGGGATAGATTGGTTGGCGAGCAATCAAGCGGAGATTATTACCCGCACCCCGATGGCAAATGAAGAAACAATCATGGTTCACGGAGGTAAGCAGAATACGCCCCTATAGCTTCCAAATTGCTTGAAGGCACGGAAGTTGTTGCGTGTTGGATGTGTTGTTTTCTGGGCTCATGTCATGGAAAAGGGAACCGAAGAACCAAAACTCGAAGATGTCCCTGTGATAAGGGAATATCCGGAAGACTTCCCCGAAGACTTGCCAGAACTATCTCCTCAACGACAAGTCAAATTTCACATCGATTTGATTTTGGACGCCTGGGCTGCAGTTAATGCACCTTAGCGACTTACGCCTTCGGAGATGCAAGGATTGTTAGTGTAACTTCAGTAGTTGATAGAGAAGGAAGATAACAGACCAAGTTTCCCGCTTTGGGTAACCCCAGTTTTGCTCGTCAAGAAGAAGGACGATAGCTTTCGTACGAACATCAAACTACCAGGAGCCGAACGAGTTAACCAACAAGAGTCGGTAACTCTTGCTAAGGATTGACGAATTTCTTACTTAACTAACTGTGAGGATCCAACTACTATTTCACGACTGATCGATGATCGAGTGTCATTAGCTGTGAATTCAGGAAGAAAGTATACCGGGGAAATTGTGGGACAATAACTTGTTTTAAAAAATACACAAAAAAATCGTGTTTCCTACACAATGCACACAACAGTGTTACACAGAATACGAAACTTTGAGAATTTAGAAGACATGTACTTAGGACTTTTGGGAACCCAGGTCAAAACTCGTAAGGGTTAATGCTTAGGAACCACACCTGTTAACTCAGGCAAACCCCATTATCCGGACGTATATGCTATTCCAGTTAACCAAACAGAAAGTACTCAAATTTCTTTTATCGAAATCTTCACTTTTGCTTCTAGCAAGTAGATGTTTGCGTCTCTACTCCCCTTAATGGTAGTTGCATCACGTTAATTTCTTCGCTGAGAGCGAACACACATTTGCTTCTATACTTAGTCATTTCTTCACTTTAGCAAATACTCATTATTTCATTTCTTGGAAATTCATATGTTATGCATGAACCATTGGTTATGCATACAATTCCGTTTCGAATAAGCACTTCGTCAAGGCTCAAATGTTATTTTGCTAAAACTAACTATTGGTTTATTATTCGAATAACCTACATTATTGTAATTGTTGACTCTTTTGCTACCAAGTCAACACACTTTCTTGAAACCTCTTTTTCTTTCAAGTGACATTCATGGTTTATTTTTATAACCATGCTGAGATTCCCTTGTTGGTACATACGTTTATTATCGGGTTGCGCCGAAACCAAGTTCAATTGCTTGAACTTATCCATTTCGCATATTCAAATTAAGACGCCATATGATGTATTGAGAGCATCATATTCAAACTTTTTTGCAAAGGTTCTTTTGTTTCGATTCGTAGTAGACTTGATTTGTCTACGACTCCACTAAATCGTTTGTTGGTTTCGACACCTTGTGGTGATGCTTTCACAAAATTGAAGCTTGCGCTAAGTTGGTTACGCACCTCATACACGGATTTAATTGTCTATTTATTTGTTCTAAATCCGTTTTGTTTATCACAATTAAAGCGGTCTCAACACAATTGTGTGTTAAGACAATGGTACATAGATTCATTTCATACCACGATGTACCTCCTAACGATTATTTCATTATTGATCGAATGCCCTGCAATAATTATTGCTTTTTCACTTTCAATTAGAAACGGTAGTTCTCTGATGTCCTATATTCAATTGAAAGGCCCTACGATGTCGATTGAATCCAATTTTCAGGCCTGTTTCGGTACACTTTCATTTGATTTCAAACACGGTAAACTTGTTGGTCACCACTATATTTGAATTATGTCATTACGACACCTTGTGGCGTCATTACAAACTTGTAGCCTGTGCTAATCATGGTCAACCGTCTCACACGAAACTACACATAGTTTTGTTTGACTGGTCATCTAAACATTCTTAATGCAACTACGAATTAAGACAAAAATACACCAGATTCGCTTGTATTTCATTCGGTGTATTTTCGCAATTCAAGGATGTCAACACACTATTTTATCCATGTATTGTTGAAAGTTGACAGATCATTTTCATGTTACTATCACATTCGAATGGTTGATTTTGAATTCATATAGCGGATGCTATGGTTTCTGAAAACTCATTGACATATCGTGATCGATTGTTGAAATCCGATTAGTCAAAACTCCTCTTTTGAGGAACCCCTGTTAACTAGATTACACTAGACCATACGTCGATACGTCTTGTATCTTTGACATCAAACCCTGAAACACATACCTTTTAAATGCTGGGTTCCGATTATTGTAATATGTCCTTGGATTCACCTGATGTGAATAAGATTTGATTCGTTTTTGTGGTTATCTACCTCAGTATTATACGCATAATGTAACCCTAAGGAGTTAAGGTAGTATAAATTTCGAGGACGAAATTTTCTTAACTGGGGGAGAATGTGACAACTGCTAAATTTGCATGCATCCGTACAATTTAATTAACCATGATTAGTGCTTAATGACTGTGCTGAATTACAATTAATTGTTTTCTGATTACTGCATCATACTTACATGTGCATCACATATTGCATAATGTCACATCACTTTTACATACAAACTTTAGTGACATAAACGATGCACAAAGCATGGTTAGCACAGTTAACGGATAACCCAGAAAAAAAAATGCTGACGAAGTTCAGTACATAGACGGACAGTGTTTGAGACCCCGTATGGGCCAGAGACAAGGTGCTACACTAGTATGGTGAGTAGGGAAGTAAGGACCACAAAACTACTTCACTAGGTGATAGTTTAAGTGCCGGAAAGTGCCTAAAATTTACCTAAAGTGCAGAATTATGCAGAAAATTCAGCAAATCAGCATTTAAATACATTATATATTATGCAGAAACATGACTAAATGGTCCTGAATGCTTTCCTAAGTGTCGGGAAACAAAAGTGTCACAAAAGAGTACATAAAGAACACTAAACGGAATAGTTTGACACTTTAACGAGCTGGTATCTAACCGAACAACCGGACACTACCCGAAACACTAAAATTATACTAGAAGCATTGTTTTATTATTTCTGAGCTAGTTATAATCCCCGAACACCCTAACACGCTATATAACACATAATATGCATAACATTTAACACTTAGAAACTAACTAATTAGCATAATTATCCATCACCACCCAACCTATACCCCCCATGGTGGACGGTCACATGGTGGCCCTACCCATGATCTTCTTGATCCTACTAGATATTATGTGATCTTACAAGATTTGCTAAGAAGATTTGTTATGTACTAACTAGACATATAAACCAATGGGTAATATAGAAAGATGGACTATAAGTATATCCTTAGAATTCATAACACACACTTCTCTTCTCTCTTCCTCCTTTGAGTTCGTCCGAGACCAAGCACACCACAACCACCATCATTCACTCACTTTCATCTTACTTCACACATATACAAAGATGCTAGAAGGTGCATAGAGAAGCTTGGAACCTTTGGAAGTTGAAGGACCTTCATCGATTGCTTTTATCCACTTGTTATCTTCATTTGAATCATCCCTAGCCTTGAGCTAGTGGTAAGAACTTCATACACTCCATTGTTCGTCTTATATTAGTGGTTAAAAGAAGATTCATGTTGATTATTATGAAGAACACTAAAGAACCTAATCATGAAACATGAATATAAGCTTGAAATTATAAGAAAACTTAAAGGAATCATGTTGTTTAATGTTGTTGTGATATTTGATGAATGATTGTTTGTGTAAATGATGTAGATCATTATATGATCTTGCTATATCATGATTAAAAACATAATCTAGCAAGATGAGAGGGTGAAAATGTTAGAGATTCATAAATCATCCTCATGAAGGACATGAACTTGAAAAGATATATTGTTTTCTTGAAAAATAATAATCAAAGTGGGTAAATAATCATATAGATCTAAAATTTATGGGTGGTTTTCCAAAAGAACCAAGCTTGAAATATGAGTTTTAATAGATCTTGGTTCTTACATAAACAAACACTATTTTTAATGGAGAAACAAGCATAGAAACACTTGTGTAACAAGAAGATTGCTTAAAGAAGCATTTTTAGAAAATGAGTTTGGGAGTTGTAAACACCCAACTTCTTTAAAAATGAAGTTTTCAAAGAAGTAAATACATTTTAAAGGGGTAACTAAAACTACTAGACACACTACCAAATTACTACAAGTTTTTATAAAAGTTCAATTTCATGATTATTATGTAGATAATAATATTTTGGCACTTGGTAAGTAAAAGTTGTTTAAGATTGATTGTTGATTGATTGTGATGATTTTGAAAAGAAAATGATATGCTTTGATAGCATGGACACCTCCATTTTTAGGGGAAACTATGGCAAATTTTCTAAAAATACAAACACTTAGAAAAATATTTTCTAAACAAATGTTTACAAGTAGGTTTAAACTATGGTTTTCAATATAAACTTTGCCATAGATTTTGTTACAAAAATACAAGTATTGGAGGTTGGTTTTTATAAATAAAAATGGATAAATATGTATTTAGAATATATATTTACATTAAAGACACATTGTGTGTGACTATTTGTATACTTGGTGTAATAATTATATTATTTTAGGATTTAAAATAATATAACATAACAAAACACCAAGAAATGACAATCCAAAATATTACCAAAAACCCCAAGGAATAAATACACAAGTTACACACAAGATATTGTGAAACCGAACGCAAGAACGTAACATACAAAATATTCCGGAAAATACCGTTATAAATATATTTTTGGTAAATAATATTTTGGATACAAGAAATGAAAATATGATTCTTGTAAATATTACAAAGTTATATCATATTTTCGACAAGGAGAAAATATATTATTTTTGAGAAGTAAAAATATATCTTCTTAGAATATTTGGAAGATATATGATTTTTGAGAAAAATATATATTATCTTGAAATACATTATTTTTGGACAAAATGAGTTATATATTTTCTAAAGTGAGACTTGAAAATATATTGTTTTGGAAGTATATATTTGATATTTATTAAGAAAATACGTACACACCGGAATACGACGCCAATGCATGGCAAGATTCAAATACAAGAATACAAATATACATGCATGAGATTCCCCATCCTTGGGAAGGAAATACGAATATGAATACTTGAGAAGTATTGTTACAAAATATTGTTTAACGATTATTCCAAAATCAAAAGATAATTTAAAGTTAAAATAATTATTATTTTAACAAGTGATTATAACTTGGAATAATATCGAAGACATAAAAGAGACGTAACTCAGAAATGTTAACACTAAGTCAAGGCACGACCCGCTCGTCTAATAAGACCATAGACATTGTAGGTAGTCATGTACGCCAGAGGAAACCTTGAGTTATAGGTGGATTCGAAGAACGCAAAACCGTGAGTTCATGTCCCCATTTTCTCTTTTAATTGTTTTCAGTTTTACAACTTTGGGGGTGAAATACATGTTACAAACTGATTACAAACAATTACAAATGGTATGATTAGCAAAGGAATGTACTGCTAGATCACGTGAATGGGTAGGCGATTAACCTAAGACCATTAATCCTTGTATAAGGACCGAGGGGCATGAGTGATAGATCTATTGGGTGTTGCGAGCCCCACCCATGGGCCTGCGTGTTGGCCGCATGTGGTGACTATGTCGTTCCGCCGGAGGGGCCGGTATGAAATACGCATACATGATTGAGTGCTTCCTATGCCATGTCACTTATATTAATGTATTAGCTACACATTAATTGATCTATTTTTCCTTGTTGCTTCATACCAGTTTACAAGTACATATATACATACAAAGGTTTTCAAGGATGATTCGTGCATACATACTAAACACATGAACTCGCTCAAATTTTGTTGATGTTTTCAAACTACATGTATTTCAGGGAATTAGTAAGTGGATCTGGTGGGCGTTGAAAGTTTTATGTTGCGATAAGGAATAAAGATGTCATCCATGGTCTTTGGGTTTGGTCAGTGTGTCTTATTCCTGGACGAGACACGTCTTCCAAACCTTAGTTACATTTATTATCTTTTGACGAGTCCTTAGCGAACTCATAAACAAATTGTATGGTTTGTAAAACTTGAATTTGAAGTCTACATTTTTAAACAATGTTGTTATGTTTTAAACTTATTCGATGGATGACAAACCTATGGTTTTATCATATAGCTGTTGTTATGATTGAATGCAATGATATTAAGAAAGTCACACCATAATCACGCTTCCGCAAAAGTCAGGGTGTGACAAGATATGACCTGGTTCTCCACATTTGTAACATACATTAGTTTTCCTTCTACATTCTTCCTCTGTATGTCCATTCTTTTTGCAGAAGTTACATTGAAGTGTCTTCTTAGAATGGCATCTTTTTGAACGCTTTTTGTTGTTGCAGGTAGATTGTACGATTGCTGATTCCATTCCTTTGTCCTTACAAGATTTGTCGGAGTGGAATTCCTTATAAGAGTAGCTATATGTTGTGGTTTTCTTTCATTTGGAAGGTGGAGTTTTGATACGAATATCATGACCTCCGTTGATACTAGGGATAGGTTTGAAGTCATGTGTATGCCTACTGTCACACCCCGACCGCGTTAAAACAACAAACCGCGGTGGAAACGTCAGGGAGTGTCGTAACAGAATCATTCTTTCACAACACATGGATTGAAGTTTTGTTTTACTGAATCAAGTTTATTACATTGTCTCGAATATTAAAATCAAAGCATGAACATATTGTCCTTCATTGTTATTAAGTCACTAAGGTCTCGTCCATTCCTATGTGAGCATGCATCAATATCATCATCAAACATCATCAACTATGGTACCTGAAACATATGTGAAAATATGTCAGCATAAAAATGCCGGCGAGTACATAGGTTTTGTGTGAGTGTCAGATTCATGGCTCGTTTACATTTTGAAATAACTCGTACAACCTTGTTAATCGATATTAGAAAACCTAGTTTTGTAAAATGTTTGTATTGTAAATTGAATAACCAAGTCAAAACAGATTGGTTAGTTTATAAAACCTCGATTCCATGAATCTTAACTTAAAACATTTGCTTATGTAAACCCAAATCGTAAATCGTTTTCGTAATAAAAATCGAATGGTTTATATCATTAGAAAAACCTTGTAGTGTAACTTCGTTTTGAAAACATTTTCCCAAGTGATCTATATAACGTAACGATATGTAATATGTTAAAAGCACTTATATATAGGAAGTACCAGCGGCGTATCCACCATGATTTTAGTATATCACACCCGCCCCGTTACCTAATCACTTATCATAACCCAATCGTTCAATAGTTCAAATAGTTCCAATCGTTCAAATCGTTCACATAGATCAAACAGTTCCAATGGTTCAACATGTTCAAATAATTCACATAGATCAAATAGTTCCAGTGGTTCAATAGTTCACAAGTTCTAGTTGTTCAATAGTTCATATAGATCAATAGTTCCAGTGGTTCAATAGTTCACATAGTTCCAGTGGTTCAACAGTTCATATAGATCAATAGTTCCAGTGGTTCAATAGTTCTCGTAGTTCCAGTGGTTCAATAGTTCATATAATTGAAATCGTTGTGTTCAATATAAACCATAGCATTCGTTTTAGAAGACTAGAAATCGTTTGGCACATATGAATCACCCCAACATAATTGAAAATAGTAAAAGAGGGGAACTATATACTCACTTGAGATTGCAAGGGATCCTCGATTAAAGTAAACTAACAAGCTCGGGCAATCAAGGAATCAAGTGGCACATAGTATCGGATCACTAGTTAATAAATCGACACCTAAATCGGAATATCGGGTAGAATGAGGTCCCGTAAACCAAATGAGTATTGGAACACATGTGATATGGTTTAACAAAGCCTACATTCTAAATCGGAACCTATCCTAAGTGCTTACGACCCGCTACGACCCATTAAGGTAGCTCATGCTACTTTAACGCGTTGTTTGCGCAAATGCGCGTTCGAGATGCCTAACTTGTCCTATGACACGTATTATATGCCTAAACATGTTTAAATATGTTGCATAATCAGTTTAAGTGACAAAATTTAAGTTACATATGCTTAAAATCCAATTATGCATGAAAAGGGCATTTTGGTCATTTACTTAAGGCATATAAACTTCCTATCACACAACTAATTAAACTAAGTGACCATAAGGTATAACCTCGGACGGTTATTCCCTATACAATTATGGTTATAATATATGGTTGATCGGATCCTAACGATCTACCAAACGGGTCGGGTTCAAAAGTCTAAGCGGTTGTTAAGACCGCTTATCTTACGACCCTATACAAGCACTAGACTAAAAGTGACGAGTTAAACATGTTTAAACATGTTTAACTAAGTTAGAAAACAGGTTTTGATATCAACACAAAGTGTTTTGATATCCGAAGATAGTTTCGTCTCAAAATGCGCATAAATGGCATTTTGACCGAAACTTCGACTCGTCACTTCGACTAATCAACGTGGTAATCAGTAGGTATAGTTACAAGGGACTATAACCATCGTGATTACGCTCACGTTGCAAAGTTCAAATGAACATTGTGATGACCAAAGACTGGTCAAAGCAGAAAGTCAAACACTGTTTGACTTTCAAGCTTGAAAAGCATAAATGAGCATGAAAGATACTTACAAAAGGTCCAAGCAATGAAGAATTTGATCTAAAAATACTCAGGTATGAAGCTAAGGCTTCAACTTAGAGCAAAGTCAGATCAAATGTGAGGAATGCTTGAAAATCAAGTGGGTATTTATAGATTTCTAAGAACAGTTAGGATCGTTTCTCGTAATTCGTGCTTTAATCCTAGCCATCCAAGTGTTACCCATAGTTTACAATACAAGGGGAACATTAAAACCCTCAAATGGTATCACAAATCAGGGATCAAAACCATCAAAACCAGCTCAAATGACCAGATTCATTGTTTCTGTCTGGCAGTCTGTCGCGGGCCGCGTAGACTCTCACTGAGTCTTAAGCGCCCCTCCTAGACATCTTTCACAGATTGTCAAGTTTAGTCCCTGCAGTCCAAAACTCAGTTTTTGATGCATTTTTGACATGTTTAAGCCCCGTTAACCCCATTTCAGGGCTCTACAATGAAGTTAAAGAATAGGGAACATGAAATATGCTCAAAAACATCTCGGATGTCGGTTCGTTTGGTCGTACGGTTGCGTTGTTCGGTAAATTATGACGAAAACTCGAACGGACGCGAAAACGATCCAAATTGCACGACGAATGGTATTTTTGCATTCCAATCACTAAAATAAAATATTTTAATGATTATAAAAATTTTTGGATGCCTGGATATGTTCAGAACGTAAGATATGCGCGAAAATGCAAACTTATGCACTTTTTGACGCTTTTAGTCCCTGTTTGATCAAAAAGTTTATTTTCGCATACCAAACCCCTCAAAGCCTATTTATAAGCTATGTAAAGGATATATAGGGTATGTTTAACTTATGATCAAGTTCCGGAATGTTCGTTACTATACAAAGCGGCATAGTTTCGCAGTTTGACGCAAGTAGTCCCTATGATCGAATAAACTTGTTTTCAACACACCAAACCATCCAAAACTTATTTCTAAGTTATGTAAGGGTTATTTAAGGTATGTTAAGACTATGTCACTGTTCCGGAGTATTTTTCGCGTTAAACTGATTATGTTTATGCATCAGTTCGCGTATAACTTTCCAGAAAGCGATTTAAAGCTCGAAATTGAACAAGAATTGATATGTGCAAATAATACACATATCTATACAAGTCCCAGGTGTGAAACACAAGATTTCATTGGTTTTGTAATTGTATGATGGTCGAAGTGGCACAGATGTCACAGTCTCCCATACTTTAGGAAATTTCGTCCCGAAATTTATTCGTAGGAGTCTGTCTGTAACGTTGTGTTAAACAATCATCTTGCAGGGGATCTAGGGTGTTATCTATTTGCATAGAGTAACCCATCAAATATTTCCATGCAAGGCATAACCTTGTCATTCCCCAGTGGATATACTTTGAAGCGAAAATGAATGGATGATTCATTTTCTCCAATGGATTCTTCGTCAGACGTGGGAATGAAAGATGAATAGGTTATTCATTTCCAATGAGTATTTCTTCAAAAGAGGAAATGAATGGATAATTCATTTTCTCCAATGGATACTTTTATCAGAAATGGAAATGAAGGTATGTGTAAGCTGTTTGTTTCTCAATGGCTACTTCTTCATAAGCGAAAACGAATGGATGATTCATTTTCCGCAGTGGATTGCTTCGTCAGAAGTAGAAATGAAGGATTCTCGCAAAGAATATTCATTTCCCTGATGGATTTTTCTTCAGAAGCGAAAATGAATGGATGATTCATTTTCCTCAGTGGATACTTCGTTAGAAGTGGAAACGACGGATTATTGAATAAGATATTCATTTCCCCGATGGATTCTTCTTCAGAAGCGAAAATGAATGGATGCTTCATTTTCCTCAATGGGTACTTCGTCAAAAGTGGAAATGAAAGAATCGATACATGATTACTCATTCCCCAATGGATTCTTCTTTTAGAAGGAAAAATGAATGGATAATTCATTTTCCTCAGTGGATACTTCATCAGAAGTGGAATGGATTTATTTATTTTCCTCAGTGGATATTTCTTCAGAAGTGAAAATGAACGGATGGTTCATGTTCCTCAGTGGGTACTTCATTAGAAACGAAAATGACAAAATTAATGTAGGATTATTCATTCCCTCAGTGGGTATTTCTTTTAGAAGTGAAAATGAATGCTCAATTCATTTTCCTCAGTGGATACTTCGTCGGAAATGGAATGAATTTATTCATTTTCCTCAGTGGGTATTTCTTCAAAAGGGAAAATGAACGGATGATTCACTTTCCTCAGTAGGTACTTTATCATAAATGAAAATGAATTTGTTCATTTTCCTCAATGGATATTTCTTAGAAGCGAAAATGAATGGATAATTCATTTTCCTCAGGGGTACTTCATAAGAAATGAAAATGAACATGGTTCATGAATAGATTATTCATTTCACTCAGCGGATATTTCTTTCAGAAGTGCAAAATGAATAGCTAGTTCATTTTTCCTCAGCGGGTACTTCATCAGAAATGGAAATGAATAGATTTAACTTTAGTTTCTTATTTATGTTGATACATGACAAAACTTGTTGTGGTTTCTGTGCACTAAATTCCATAAGTATGTATGCATCCATAATTACGTAATTCCTTGCACAGTCCGCACAGTTTGTTTTATAATGTGTAGGGGATAGAGTCGGTCGAACACATAACACGTAAGCACATAATGGTCACACAATTGTTCACTTGGTTATCAATTCATTATCAGTTTGTTATTAATTGTTATTAACTTGTTGTTGATTTGTACATGGGCATTTAAAGGATACCAGGAATCCAATCAATGGACTTCAACTAGCACTTTAAACATCCTCAAGAATCTATCTATAACGATAGGATGATCTTACAAGGATTCAATTTCGTTCACAATGAATCGTAATATTCGTATTAAAGCACACAAGGAATCCAATTAAGGACTTTGATTTTGCGCTTTAAACATTTACAAGGATCTAACTATGAAGAAGATCCTATAAGGATTTGGAAGTTGTATAGCGAGAGATGTTTGGGAACCTTGCACTGGATATGCTAAGACAACATATGAAGCAATTGGATCCTTGAAACCATTGTGCTAAGCTTGCTTAGTCAGCATACGAAGCGGATGTTCTTGGAAATTGCGCACCACGTATGTAAGGCAACATACGAGCAAAATTGTTTTTGAAAACTATGCTTGGAATTGTTAAAAATATGTTTTTGAAAACCTTTTTGTAATGTTTTTGAAATCATGTACTAAGTATATTAGGTAAACATTTTGATGAAATGTTTTTTTTTTAAAACCGTGTGAGATGATGTTGAAAACATGTATGAGGTTTTCGAAAACATGCATAATCTTTTGAAATCGTATGCTGTGTAAAATATTGTGAAGTTGGGAAGATATGATATGTAAGACCAATCAAGGGCTTACGGAAGTACCCTTGGGTATCCTATTAAGGATTTAAAGTGATACTTTGGGTATTCGTTCAGGGTTGTAACTTGCACCTTGTACTTTGTTTCTTAGAAGAAACGAGTACTTAGGATTTTCGTAGAGATCATGAGTGATCACAAAAATGGAAGAACTACGAGAGTAGTTTGTTTTGCAAGGAACACGGTTCCTTGATCGTCGGTATTGTAGGGGATATGTCATTCGTACATGTAACCATACTTGTTTTTATACATCGCAATGCAAATAAAGATTTATTTATAACAAAAATATCTTGTTTCATCGTTCTAGGATTACAAAAGGAAAGTAATACATAAAGTCCGATCGTTTCAAAACAGCGTCGTCTTCCAGTCAGTTGAAATGCTCATCCATGTGCTGGATTTGCATTAGCAAGCTTTGGGCAATTATTTCGGAAATGGCCCATCTCGCCACAGTTGTAGCAAGAACCTGGTGGAAAACGAGCTTGAGCAGGATTGTTGTCAGCTTGATTTGGTGCAGCTGTAGCTCGGCAAACCCTAGCTGTATGACCAGCAAGTCCACAGTTTAGGCATTTGTGGCATTTCACACTAGCATGATGATGAAGGTTACATTGGTTGCACAAGGGTGCAGTCCCGTTGTATGGCTTCTTAGCAGGGGGTTGAGCTGGTTGGTTAGGGACAAATTGATCGTTTTGAGCAACCATGGCGAAGTTCTGAGAAGCCTTACACTTCTTTGACTTCTTGGAGGATTCAGTCTGCTTATCCTTCGGTTTCGTTTCATCGGTTGGTTTCTTGTCCCCTTTTCGGAAAAGTTTACCCTTCCTGATCTGTGATTCAGTCAGGGTAGCGGATAACTCAATGGCCTGTCTAACTGTAGTAGGGTTGCTACCAGTAACAATGTCTTGTACAGAGCAGGGATGCCATCAATATACTTTTCAATTGCCTTATCCAAAGGCATAACCATGGTTGGGCATAGCAGACTTAGCTCCTCATATCGGTCCATGTAGGCTCGATGCTCACCACTATCTTTCTTAAGATCGTCAAATTCCCTTTCCAATGCCCTGATTTCATGACGAGGACAAAATTACTTCATCATTAGAGCTCGAAGCTCTTCCCAGGTTTGAGCCAATGCCACATTGGCACCCCTATCTCTCATCACGCCATTCCACCATGTTAAAGCCCATTTCTCAAAAACACTAGATGCGAATTCAACCTTTCGTTCATTTGGACACTGAACATGTCTGAATGTGCTAGAGGCTCTCGAACCATTGTAGGAGTGCAGTTGCTCCTTGAGACCCAGAAAATTTCGATGGCTTAGTTGAATTGAATGTTTTGAAGTTACACTGAGCATTGTTATTGTTGTTATTGTTATTCGCTTGGTTTATTAGGGTAATGAGGTTCGGAATCACAGCAGCCATCTGCTGAACGATTGTGGCTGCGAGGGCAGCATTTTCAGTTTGATCGCGTCTAGGAGGCGTTTTCTAAAAAGAACAAGAAAACACGAGAAACGAGTGAGATTGACGATTGGATAAACAAAAGAGGTATCGAAGATATCGACGAAACATAAAGAAGGCGATCATTCGTTTGTTACCTCGAACAAACAAACGATGCACAAGGGCTGAACAAAGTAAATAGGTCCTTATAACGTATCGCGAAGACATGCTTTAGCCTATAAGTGGACACTCATCCCAAGAGTTCCCAGGTAAGAGTGACTGGTCTGATTATGTGGATTTGTACAAACACTCTAGCCTTAGACAGAAAACTCAGGATACAGGCACCCACTCTTCCAGATTGCACGTGTTCACATTAATAAGACCAAAACTTTGACGAGATTTTGAAAACTTTGAAGGTTTAAAACCTTATAATAATCATCTAAGAAGAGATGATTAGTTTTCAAGTCGGATTCGTAATTCGTGTTCTTGTTGTGGTTGTCACCTAAAGATAGGCAACGGTATTGTTTTAAGACTAAACACAAGGTAACTTGTGTTAGGGTCCTAGGAAGGTTATAGTCTAGGTCAAAGCATTACTAATAACCTAATTCCCTATAACCATGAGCTCTGATACCAACTTTTCTGTCACACCCCGACCGCGTTAAAACAACAAACCGCGGCGGAAACGTCAGGGAGTGTCGTAACAGAATCATTGTTTCACAACACATGGATTGAAGTTTTTTTTTATTGAATCAAGTTTATTACATTGTCTGGAATATTAAAATCAAAGCATGAACATATTGTCCTTCATTGTTATTAAGTTACTAAGGTCTCGTGCATTCCTATGTGAGCATGCATCAATATCATCATCAAACATCATCAACTATGGTACCTGAAACATATGTGAAAATACGTCAGCATAAAAATGCCAGCGAGTACATAGGTTTTGTGTGAGTGTCAGATTCATGGCTCGTTTACATGTTGAAATAACTCGTACAACCTCGATAATCGATATTAGAAAACCTAGTTTTGTAAAATGTTTGTATTGTAAATTGAATAACCAAGTCAAAATAGATTGGTTAGTTTATAAAACCTCGGTGCCATGAATCTTAACTCAAAACATTTGTTTATGTAAACCCAAATCATAAATCGTTTTCGTAATAAAACTCGAATGGTTTATATCGTTAGAAAAACCTTGTAGTGTAACTTTGTTTTGAAAACATTTGCCCAAGTGATCTAGATAACGTAACGATATGTAATATGTTAAAAGCACTTATATATAGGAAGTACCAGCGGCGTATCCACCATGTTTTTAGTATATTACACCCGCCCTGTTACCTAATCACTTACCATAACCCAATCGTTCAATAGTTCAAATAGTTCCAATTGTTCAAATAGTTCAAATAGTTCACATAGATCAAATAGTTCCAATGGTTCAAATAGTTCAAATAATTCACATAGATCAAATAGTTCCAATTGTTCAAATAGTTCAAATAGTTCACATAGATCAAATAGTTCCAATGGTTCAAATAGTTCAAATAATTCACATAGATCAAATAGTTCCAGTGGTTCAATAGTTCACAAGTTCTAGTGATTCAATAGTTCATATAGATCAATAGTTCCAGTGGTTCAATAGTTCACATAGTTCCAGTGGTTCAATAGTTCACATAGTTCCATTGGTTCAATAGTTCATATAGATCAATAGTTCCAGTGGTTCAATAGTTCTCGTAGTTCCAGTGGTTCAATAGTTCATATAATTGAATTCGTTGTGTTCAATATGAACCATAGCATTCATTTTAGAAGACTTGAAATCGTTTGGCACATATGAATCACCCCAAAACAATTGAAAATAGTAAAAGAGGTGAACTATGTACTCACTTGAGATTGCAAGGGATCCTCGATTAAAGTAAACTAACAAGCTCGGGCATTCAAGGAATCAAGTGGCACCTAGTATCGGATCACTAGTTAATAAATCGACACCTAAATCGGAATATCAGGTAGAATGAGGTCTCGTAAACCAAATGAGTATTGGAACTCAGGTGATATGGTTTAACAAAGCCTACATTCTAAATCGGAACCTATCCTAAGTGCTTACGACCCGTTACGACCCATTAAGGTAGCTTATGCTACTTTAACGTGTTGTTTGCGCAAATGCGCGTTCGAGACGCCTAACTAGTCCTATGACAAGTATTATATGCCTAAACATGTTTAAATATGTTGCATAATCAGTTTAAGTGACAAAAGTTAAGTTACATATGCTTAAAATCCAATTATGCATGAAAAGGGCATTTTGGTCATTTACCTAAGGCATATAAACTACCTATCATACAACTAATTAAACTAAGTGACCATAAGGTATAACCTCGGAAGGTTATTCCATATACAATTATGGTCACAATATATGCTTGGTCGGATCCTAACGATCGACCAAACGGGTCGGGTTCGAAAGTCTAAGCGGTTGTTAAGACCGCTTATCTTACGACCCTATACAAGCACTAGACTAAAAGTGACGAGTTAAACATGTAAAAACATGTTTAACTAAGTTAGAAATCAGGTTTTGATATCAAAACAAAGTGTTTTGATATCTGAAGATAGTTTCATCTCAAAATGCGCATAAATGGCATTTTGAACGAAACTTCGACTCGTCACTTCGACTAATCAACGTGGTAATCAGTAGGTATAGTCACAAGGGACTATAACCATCGTGATTACGCTCACGTTGCAAAGTTCAAATGAACTTTGTGTTGACCAAAGATTGGTTAAAGCATAAAGTCAAACACTGTTTGACTTTCATGCTTGAAAAGCATAAACGAGCACGAAAGATACTTATAAAAGGTCGAAGCAATGAAGAATTTGATCTAAAAATACTCAGGTATGAAGCTGAGGCTTCAACTTAGAGCAAAGTCAGATCAAATGTGAGGAATGCTTGAAAATCAAGTGGGTATTTATAGATTTCTAAGAACCGTTTGGATCATTTCTCGTAATTCGTGCTTTAATCCTAGCCATCCAAGTGTTACCCATAGTTTACAATACAAGGGGAACATTAAAACCATCAAATGGTATCACAAATCAGGGATCGAAACCATCAAAACCAGCTCAAATGACCAGATTCATAGTTTCTGTCTGGCACTCTGTCACGGGCCGCATAGACTCTTACTGAGTCTTACGCGCCCCTCCTAGACATCTTTCACAGATTGTCAAGTTTAGTCCCTACAAGTCCAAAACTCAGTTTTTGATGCATTTTTGACATGTTTAAGCCTCGTTAACCCCATTTCAAGGCTCTACAATAAAGTTAAAGTATAGGGAACATGAAATATGCTCAAAAACATCTCGGATGCCGGTTCATTTGGTCGTACGGTTGCGTTGTTCGGTTAATTACGACGAAAACTCAAACGGACGCGAAAACGATCCAAATTGTGCGACGAATGGTATTTTTGCATTCCAATCACTAAAATAAAATATTTTAATGATTAAAAAATTTTTTGGATGCCCGGATATGTTCAGAACGTAAGATATGCGCGAAAATGCAAACTTATGCACTTTTTGACGCTTTTAGTCCCTATTTGATCAAAAAGTTTATTTTCGCATATCAAACTTCTCAAAGCCTATTTCTAAGCTATGTAAAGGATATTTAGGGTATGTTTAACTTATGATCAAGTTCCGGAATGTTCGTTACTATACAAATCGGCATAGTTTCGCAGTTTGACGCAAATAGTCCATTCGATCGAATAAACTTGTTTTCAACACACCAAACCATCCAAAACTTATTTCTAAGTTATGTAAGGGTTATTTAAGGTATGTTAAGCCTATATCACTATTCCGGAGTGTTTTTCGCGTTAAACTGATTATGTTTACGCATCAGTTCGCGTATAACTTTCCAGAAAGCGATTTAAAGCTCGAAATTGAACACGAATTGATATGTGCAAATAATACACATATCTATACAAATCCCAAGTGTGAAACACAAGATTTCATTGGTTTTGTATTCGTATGAATGTCGAAGAGGCACATATGTCACACCTACAGTGGGTAGTAGGATTCTCGTTTATAGGCACATAAATCTTAATAGCTTCAATGATCGAACGTATGGCATTCGATATTCCTTGAGCTGTTATATTTTGTATAGTGTTCCTATCCAAAGAATTTTCATTACTAGCCTAAATTTCCTAATTACATGCGATTTCCTTTGACATCTGAATTGCAATTATTTTCAGATATTAATATCACAAAACTAAACAATCATTCAGACACGTTTTATTGCTCACATTACACTAGCACACTTATAATTATATCTATCAGTATTATGCGTTAAAAGATATATATATATATATATATATCAGCAAAATATAAGAGAAGTATATATATAATATATTATGTGCTATTTTCTTTTATCGTAGTTACGGACGAGCTTTTATTCTAGATTATTGGCTCGGTGTTTTACTAATAATGGCTTTATATTTTCTTATCTTAGCTTATATTCTCAGGGCTCATAATGGATAAATATTCGGGACGTTTGGTGAAAGTTGTGGTTGTGACTGTGGCTAGAATTATAGGTATATATAAGATCCTGAGATTTCCCATCATTGATTCTACCATCTTTCCCTTGGTGCTAACCCGGGTGTCCTTAGGGTTTCTTTTGGGTTAATTATGGTTAATGGTTTGAAAATCATTTGGAGAGATTCTGGGTAAACACGTAGGTTTGTTTCTTCAGTCATATATAAAAGCTTTTTTTTTTTTTTTTTTTCTGCAGAAGGTATTTGATTATTATATTGTATATATTATCAAGAAATTTGTGTCTTGCATATACATACGTATAAATATAAGGTTTTAAAATTTCCTGTAACATATACATATAATACCAATTCATAAGAATCCAATTACATAATTAGTTATCCTGTTTATTCCCATAACTTTGTTTATTCCTTTATATTAACAAAATACATTTCTATTAGATTTATTGAAAATAATATTTTGGAATAAAAAGGAAATTTATCAAAAGGAATAAATTTAATAAAGATATAAATTTTCTGAATTCTTTTAGAACAATTTAATCTGTTAACTAGCAGGTTGACTTATTTTGGTTATAACATACATAGTCTGACAACTGGCACAAAACCGGTAATTTCCGTACAATTTAATTAATACTTAATAACTGCATTTATGTGCTTAAATGTCAACTTTGTCTGATTACATACTATACAAGTGAATTCATGCACGTTTTATACTACAAATATTGCTTTATGCATTAATGATAGTGTTGTGTCAGAAATACTAGTAAACTCACCGGTAAGACACATTGTGTCAACAATTCTGCAGAAAGCAGTCAGACAATAGAATTGGGGCCTAGGTGTAGGTCCAACGTCAAGAATACATTAAAACCCAAGAGTACATACAAGGGTTAACATATAGACTTTCCAGAAGCTAGAATTTGCACTAAAAAGCACCCGAAACGAACTTAAAATGCAGAATTCTGCACAAATCAGCTATAATCAGCTTTTTAACACATAAATATCATGCAGAATTCATGTTTTATTATCCAGAATACCTTCCTAAGTGTTGGGAATTAAAAGCGTCACAAGAGGATACATAAAGGACACTAAACGGTGCAATTTAGCACTTTAACGAACCGGTATTTAACCGAACAACCGGACATTACCCGGAACATCAAAATATTACTAGAAGCATTGTTTTAATGTTTCTGAACTAGTTATGGTCACTGAACACCATAACACCCCTTATAACATAATAACACATCAAGTCCCTAAACTTTATACTTGAAAACTAACTTAATTATGCAACTAAAGATTTGAAAGTTACACTTTGCCCCCCCCCCCCCCATATTGTTCACGGTCACATAAGGGTGGCCCAACCAAATATTTGCCAAAATCCTTCATGATCTTGCACAATCTCCTTGGATCCACTTTGATTTATTTTGATATTATTTAGAAATTGTAAGATCACACAAGATATGGAAGATCTTGAGTGCACTATAAATATAACCACTCACTTCATCTTCTTCACAACCACAACCTTCTCCTCTCCTCCCCTTGTTCTCGGCTCACCCACACCCACCATAGACCCACCATTTTCATCCAACTTCAATCCATTCCAAGGTTTACATAAGGTGCTAGAAGGTGTTTAAGGAGGTTTAGAGCTTGTGGAACTTGAAGAACCTTCTTCATTTGCTTTTACCCACCATCTTTGTCATCTTTTTCTTCAAGTGTTCTTCCCTAGCCCTTGTGCTAGTAGTAAGCTCCTTGTAACTTGTTACTTCATATATTGTTGATTAAAAGATGATGATTAATGATAAACGTGAAGAACACAAAAGAACATGATCATGATACTTTAACATAAGCTTAAAAATATAAGAATACATGTTGAATATGTTGATTTGCTTCTTGTTGATTGATTATTAGTGTTAGTGATGTTAGACATCATATGGAAACTACTAGATTGTGATTAAACACATGATCTAGTAACTTAAGGTGGTGATCTTGTGAAAGACCAAGATCATCATGCTTTATGTCTCCATGAACTTGAATAATGAAAGTAATCTTCATATGTAAAGATGATTTAAACAAAATACAAATCTTGTAAATAGATTATTACAAGAATAATTTTCCCAAGAAACCAAGTTGATTTATGAGATTTACAAAGTTATGATCTCTAAATAAACTAGTCATATTTTTAGTGTTTAAACAAGACTAGAAACATATTTTAACAAGAAAAATAAAAGAGAAATATTTTTAGAAAAATCATCTTACAAGTTGTAAATGACCAAATCTTTTAATAAAGTAATTTACAAACAAATAACCATGTTTTTAAGGGTAACTAAACCTACTAAATAACATGGTAAGTTACTACAAGTTTTTACAAAAGCTTCAAGTTCATGATATAGTGTAAAATACTTGTTTTTGACACTCGGTAAGTGTTGAATGAGTTGATGAATGTTGTGATGATTTTAAAAAGAAAATAAACACATGTTTTGAAAACATGGGAAACCTCCATTTTTAGGGGAAACTCTGTCAAAATTTCTATAATTTTGACACTTAGAAAATATAAGTTTTGGTGAAACTTATTCCCTAAAAATGTACCCAAAAATATTTACCAAGGTTTCCCTAATTTTTATGTAAACTTCAAGTTAAGAAATGATGATTTCTTCAAGATAAAAATTGATATTTAGTATGTATATTTTTGAGGAAAAATATATATATTTATTGATCACCAAATTTTGTGCTAAGTGTATGTAGTATGTATTATATGTAATAGTGTGTTAAGACTTGAAAATACACTAAATATTCCTAAGGAGTGAAAATATAAAATACACATACAACACGCTTAGACAAATACAAGAGAATATATTTATGAAAAATATATTACTTGATAGATTATGTAAGTTAGACAAGTTATGAACATGAAATGAAGTTTTGGACAAAATACATAACTCGGGTGAAAAATACAAGATACTTATATTTATTTTTGAAAAAATAATATAAGTAAGATACATAGTTAAAAATATAAATTATTTTTAACACAAGAACACATACATAAAAGATGGTGACTTGTACTTGTGCGATATAAGTCTAGTGACTAACGTTAATAAAACACGTATAGGTCACGACGCTATATAAGCAAACCCGGTGCAGTTTACGGCTCAAGAAACGCAAAGTTGTGAGTTCATGCTCCCCCTTTTCTTTTAACTGTTTTTAGTTTTATAACTTCGGGGGTGAAGTACATGTTACTAAATGTTTACAGAAAAGTGAGATTATGTCCCCACCTTTTAATTTTTACATACTTTTTAAACTTGGGGAAAATACATGAGTTATGGTATGATGGATACAAGAACTAAGGAATGATACTTGAAATTGTGTCACGAATAGGGTACCAGAAGCACCATTAATCGTGTACATACTAAGACCATAGAACAAAAGGTTAGATCTAATGGGTTTTCGGGCAGCCACACTCTTGGTGAAAACTAGTACCAAGTAGTGCTTTTGTGTCTCAGTCGTGAATCAACAACTAGAAAAATGCCTATGGTTTGGATGCTTCCTATGTCGTGTCACATGTTAATGGCCTTGCAACCCATTAACAATCTCGATACATACAGAAATACTTGATTTATACAAGATACATACCATGTTTTTATACAAAGTATACAAACGTTCAATACAAAAACTGCATGAATTCACACCAACATTATGTTGACGATTTTCCAAAAACTCACATGTATTTTAGGTAACTAAAGTGGATGTGCGCGCGGTCATACTCTTGCTCTTGGATGTCGTTTATGTTTGTCTTTGAATAAAGTTGTAATCTTTTTAGACAATATGCTGTCTTGTGATGTAAACACTTAAACTATGTTTTCAGTTACGTAATGTTATTGGCATTTGAAGTTATTTTACGAGCATGTAGTATGTTTACCATTCGTATGCAATGAGAACCTTTCATGATCAGCAACAGGAAGGGCCTCGCCCTGAGCATCCTCCTCTAAAGGCTCGTCATCGAGTAGATCGATGTCGTCATCATCTCCGTCGTCGAGAAACAAACCATGGACAGGGTATGAAGCAAGTGGTACGGGAGCAGGAATCTCCACTAAAGGTAGGTACTCAGCAGGAAGGTCATCTGCAAGCTCATCAGCACCATCGGGTAGTGCGAAGGGCTGGAAATCGTCCTCATCTGTGCTGGTATAGTCGGACGTGTACACCTCATGCTCGGAGGGTGTAAGGTCATCAGATACAGTGGGTATAGGTCCTGTGGTGCCCGAATCGTCAGTACCAGCCGAATCCATGAGTCTGTAACACAAATATGCCCAAATAATCAATCATACAATCAGATAATCACATAAGTCACCAAGTAAGATATCACATAATTCTCCTAGTTTCACTAGCCTCCCAGTCTTCCTAGACTGCTCTATCCTCCACCTCGACCTCTTAGATCGAGCCTCGGTCCCCTCGACCGAGCCTCAGCCTTCATGACTGAGCCTACTCTTCCTAGCCTCACTAGCCAACTACCTCGGTCACCTAGACCGAGCCTCGATCCTCCAGACCGAGCCTCAACCCTCCAGGCTGAGCCTATAATAAATCAACGTGCTCAACTACCTCGGTCACCTAGACCGAGCCTCGATCCTCCAGATCGAGCCTCAGCCCTCCAGGCTGAGCCTATAAATAATAAAATGTGCTCAACATTTGTTTGTAAAAAGTTTTGGATCTGGACTTAAGTGGTATGCAGAAAAATGTTTTCGTGAGAGCCCTAGTGATCATAGTCTAGACTCGAGAAGGAATCCTAGTTCGCTATGATCAGAGCTCTGATACCAAGCTGTCACACCCTGGCTTTTGCGGAAGCGTGGTTAATTTGGTGTGACTTCTCAATACCATAGCTTAATCATAACAAAGCTATATGTAGTAAAAACATGCAAGATCATCCATTAAGTTTTGAAAACCAAATACAGTACCATTGTTTTAACGGGAACGTACCCTAACAACCACAACCTTGTTCAACAGACATTACAACTTAAAACATAACATAACATGGTTTAAGGATTGTGTCTTGTCCAGGAAAGAGACACATCCCCTAAACCCCGGATGACCTCGGAAACTAGTGCAGCGGAAAACATACCATACCGTGCCAGATCTCGTTAATTTCCTGAAATACATGTAAGTTGAAAAATCAACAATAATGTTGAGCGAGTTCATGTGTAAGTGAGTAAGTAAACCTTTGTGAGTATAAAAATAGTCGTGGTATGTAGCCAATAAGGGGACTTGTGATCACCAATGGTTTGCAAGGCCACTGATATATGTGAAGTGCAAATAGGGAGACTCAAACCTAGCAGATTTCGCCACGGCATTAGTATGTGGACAAAGTCACCCCAAGGTCCGTTTCTAGTTTGGCCTGGGGCTGAGCTCGCTACACCCAGATAGATCTACCGCTCCTGTCCCTCGGTCCCGACATGAGGACTAATGGCCTCATATTGCTCCTACCCACTCACATGATCTGAGTAATAAACCTCCTTACGCTAACCATACCGTATATAAAGTACTTGTAAACAAAGTAACATGTATTTCACCCCCGCAGTTAAGAAAACTGAAAACAGTTAGAGAAAAGGGGGACATGAACTCACAGTGAAGCGTCTCTACCAAGTATCTCCAAATCAGAAAGCTGTGCGACGACCTACAAGTGCTAATTCTATTAGACGGACGGCCGTGCCTTAGCTTTATTGTCTAAGTTTTTGGGAAATAGTTAGACAACTATTTCGTGTTTACATTTTGTATATACTTGGTAGTTAATCTCCTTCCCAAGGATGGGGGATTCAATACATGTGCGTTCATAAATATTTCCGTAAGTGCGTAAGTTACGTTTTAACAATCGAGTGGTAATATAATTACCGGTGTAACTTATATATTTATGGTGAAAGCGTTCGTATTATTTTGGGATCGTTAACGTTCGTAAATATTATTTTTACTCTAAAAATAATATTTATGCATTTTCACCAAATAATCATAAACAGTGTGTGAAAAATATATATTTATCACGTTAAATTTTGTGAAAATCCCACCTCAGAATATTTAGTAATTAAAGTCATGGCGAAATTCATATCTCGAAAACATGTCAAAAATAATTCTAACACTTGTAATGTAAATAATTCTAAGTGTTAGGTTTTTAAAAAAATTTCGCCAGAGTTTCCTCTGTAACTGGAGGTGGCCACGCTTTCAAGCGTATCATTTTCTTTTACAAAATCAATTTCCAACAACTTCCTTATTCAATCAAACAATTTCCGACACATCAAACTAGTCGACAAGTATGTAAATCGCATAATCGCATGAACTTGTAGTTTTTCCCGAAAACTATAGTGTAAATCCCATTATATTTTGTGGATCTTTATATAAAGTAATTTTGACCTCGTAAAAACCTTGTTCTTAGAGAAATCCATCTTTACAACTTCTCGTCATCTTTTACAAAAACGGTTATTTGTCGGATCTTTTCATTTCACAAGTGTTTACACACTTGTGGTTTATAAAAATCATATTTGTTAGTGTAAGATCCGTCTTTTAGAAAACATGATTTCTTTAACTCTTGGTCCTTTGAAGATACCACTTGCAGATACGTAGATCTGCTAGTTTTAAACACTATTGTACAAGTTAAAACACTTTTACCCAAATAAAATATTTTTACACAAGTTCATGTTTCATGTGTGGTAGAGTTTCACCTTTTAACCCTTGTATTATCCAAAACAAGCTTATGTTAAGATCCATGATCTTACCAAACCGGGTTAAACGATGATCCGAGCTACCACAATCATAGATCGGGTCTAAATAAACACAACTTTCAATTACTACAACATTTACACAACACATGAGCCTTTAACCACCATTTTTCATGTTTTTAGTAGACTTTTGTGCATCACTTAGCATTTTAACGAGATTTAACCGATATAATTCCTTTTAACCACTTTAGAATAGTTTAAAAACGAGTTCTAAGTATTATACCTCTAGCTCAAGGCTAGGGAAGATTCTTGGTGAAAATGGCGTGGATAAAAGCAAAGCGGAGGGGTCCTTCGCGTTCCGTTTGCTCCAAGGCTCCTAATACGTGACCTTTGATGCTTGAATGATGTTGGAATGGCAAGAACCAAAACCGAAAGTATGATGGATGTGGGTGGGGGTCTCGGCCGAAAGTGATAAAGAGAGGGAGAGAGTTTGAGGTTGGGATGTTGTGAAGTGAATGATCTCTAGTGTTTAGCTAAGAACTTATAGACAAGTTTAAAGGTTTTAATCCAATGGATTATGTGTTGTTTAGATATGGGACAAGAGGATTAAAATAATCAAATAGTGTACAATTGTGTTCCCCATGGTTTGGGGCCGGTTAGAGAAAGGGGGGGGGGGGTCTAGTTCGATCTCAACTAGTAATTAGGTAGTTAGTTATGTTAAACTAAGTTAAGTTAAGTGTTTAACCCCGTTACTAATGTGTAGTGTGTTACAACGGGTGTTAGGGTAATCAGGGACCCTAACTGGCTCAGAAAAAGAGTAATAATGAAAACCTCAATATTTTCATGTTCCGGGTATAGTCCGGTTGTTCGGTTGGATAGTAATCCGTTAAAGCGCTTAACAAAGCTTTAAAGTGTCGTTATATTATTTTTAGTGACACAACTTATCCCTTCAAAGTGTCAGGAATATTTTCTCATGTATTGGCACTTTATTAGTTAGCTAGAAGCTGAATTGTTTATTAAAGTGCTGAGTTTTGTACTTTAAGTACGTTTTAGGCACATCCAGTCATAGTGACTTATCCCTAGAGACGCAGTTCCACAACCCTTATATCCCTACACTCACCATTAGTGTAGAAAAATATTTCTGGCTCATACAGGCCTTAGAGGCAGTGTTTGCCTGATGCTGGCTTTATCAGCATGTTCAATAGGTTATCCGTGTATTGTGCTACTGTGCTCTTTGTGCATCATGTTTGTCACTAAGGTGCCGTATGTAAATAATGTAGTGACGATAAGTAAAGTATGATGCAGGTAAGTACATGTATCAGATATCAAGTAGCAGTTCGACAGCTAGTTCAAACAAGCACAATAATTAAGCAGTAATTAATCATTAATTAAGTCGTACGGATACCTGGTTTAGTGCGGGTTGTCACATTCTCCCCCCGTTAAATAAATTTCGTCCCGAAATTTAAGTTCTGCTTGTAGAAGCAGGGTTTTTAGGAAAAAGGTGGGGGTATTTCTCTTTCATCCGGTCTTCACGTTCCCATGTGTACTCAGGACCATGTCTGGTATTCCAACGAACCTTGACGAGCTTGACACTGCTCCGGCGGGTCTTGTTAACTTTCCAATCCGTGACCTCGACAGGTTCTTCAACGAAGTGGAGCGTGTCGTCAACATGAATCTCGTCGGTGGGAATGACAACGTCCACTTGAGTTAGACTTTTCTTTAGATTGGATACATGAAATGTATCGTGAACACCATTCAGTTCAGCAGGTAGGTCCAACTTGTATGCTACTAGTCCTATTCTTTCCAGAATTCTGAAAGGACCAATGTAGCGCGGATTTAACTTCCCACGCTTTCCGAAGCGTGCCACACCCTTCCAGGGTGAAACCTTCAATAACACCATTTCTCCAACTTGGAAATCCACATGTTTCCGGTTTGGATCCGCATAGGCGTTTTGTCTGTGGCGAGCTGCTTCGATGCGTTTAAGGATCTGCGCGATTTTGTCTGTCGTCTCTTGGACGATTTCGGGACCAGCGAGTTGCCTATCACCTGCGTGAGCCCAACAAAGAGGTGATCGGCACTTGCGTCCGTAAAGGGCTTCAAATGGCGCAACACCAATACTGGTGTGGTAGCTGTTGTTGTATGAAAATTCGACCAAAGGTAAGTGTTTATCCCAGCTACCGCCCAAATCCATAACACACGCCCTTAGCATGTCTTCCAAAGTCTGTATCGTGCGCTCGCTCTGGCCGTCAGTTTGCGGATGAAACGCAGTGCTCAGATTCAATTGTGAGCCAAAGGCTTCTTGGAAGGATTGCCATATCCTTGACACAAACCTTCCGTCTCTATCAGAGATGATTGAGAGAGGTACTCCATGGCGTGCGACAATCTCTCTCATGTATATTTCCGCAAGTTTACTAGTACTATCTTTCTCCTTGATCGGCAGAAAGTGTGCGGACTTTGTTAGGCGGTCAACTATCACCCAAATCATATCATGGCCTCTTGGCGTTCTTGGCAATTTCGTAATAAAATCCATGGAGATTTGTTCCCATTTCCACTTGGGAATTTCAGGCTATTGTAGAAGTCCTGAAGGCTTCTGGTATTCCGCTTTAACCTTAGCGCACGTTAAACATTTGCTCACGTAAACAGCAACATCGCCTTTCATCCTAGGCCACCAATAGTAATCTTTGAGATCCTGGTACATTTTATCCGATCCAGGGTGGATAGAGTACCGTGACTTGTGCGCTTCGTCGAAAATAACTTTCCTTAGTCCACCAAACAGAGGAACCCAAATCCTTTTCTCAAAACATAACGTTCCTTCCTCGTTTGGTACCAATAGCTTCTCCATTCCACGGAGATATTCTTCTTCAAGGTTTCCTTCCTTGAGAGCCTCATTTTGCGCGGCACGAATGCGCAAGGAAAGATCGGTTCGTATGATCATTTCTAAAGCTCTAACCCTTATGGGCTTGATTCTCTCTTTACGACTTAGGGCATCGGCGACCACGTTCGCCTTCCCTGGATGGTACTTTATCTCGCAGTCGCAGTCGTAGTCGTTCAACAATTCAACCCATCGTCTTTGCCTCATATTCAACTCCTTCTGGTTGAATATATGCTGTAGGCTCTTGTGATCTGTAAAGATTGTACACTTCGTACCATAAAGGTAGTGTCTCCAGATCTTTAAAGCAAAAACCACTGCGCCGAGCTCCAAATTGTGTGTGGTATAGTTCTTTTCATGCACTTTCAGTTGACGCGATGCGTAAGCAATAACCTTTTGGCGTTGCATCAACACACAACCCAATCCTTGACGCGATGCGTCGCAGTATACCACAAAATCATCAGTACCTTCCAGTAGTGCTAAGATTGGCGCATTACAAAGCTTATCCTTCAGTATCTGGAACACTTCTTCCTGTTTGATTCCCCAGTCAAACGTCTTATCTTTCTGGGTGAGGAGCGTCAAAGGTTGAGCGATTTTTGAAAAATCCTCAATGAATCTTCGATAATAGCCAGCCAAACCCAAGAATTGCCGAATCTCGGTTGGCGTCTTTGGCGTTTCCCAATCCTTGATCGCCTCGATCTTGGTTGAATCCACGTGGATTCCATCTCCATTTACCACGTGCCCAAGGAATTGGACTTCACGTAGCCAAAATTCTCACTTGGAGAATTTGGCATACAGCTGTTCCTTCTTTAGCAGCTCCAAAATAGCTCTTAGATGTTGTTCGTGCTCGGCCTTCGTCTTTGAATAAATTAAAATGTCATCGATGAATACAATTACGAACTTATCCAAGTACGGCTTGCAAACTCTATTCATCAAATCCATAAAGACTGCAGGTGCGTTTGTCAAACCAAACGGCATAACAAGGAACTCGTAGTGCCCATAACGAGTTCTGAAGGCTGTCTTCGGAATGCTTTCCTCTTGTATTCTTAGCTGATGGTATCCAGATCGAAGATCGATCTTTGAATAAAAGCTTGAACCTTGAAGTTGGTCAAACAGATCATCAATTCTTGGCAGAGGATACCTATTCTTGATCGTCAGCTTGTTCAGCTCCCGGTAGTCGATGCACATTCGAAAACTACCGTCCTTTTTTTTGACAAACAGGACCGGAGCTCCCCAAGGCGAGAAGCTTGGTCGGATAAAACCCTTGTCTAACAAATCTTGGAGCTGTGTCGACAGTTCTTGCATCTCAGACGGAGCAAGTCTATAAGGTGCCTTAGCCACAGGCGCGGCGCCTGGAACTAAGTCAATGTGAAACTCTACTTGCCTCTGAGGTGGCAGTCCAGGTAAGTCTTCTGGGAAGACTTCTGGGTATTCCCTCACGACAGGGATGTCTTCGATCTTTGGCTCAGCAGCCTTTTTATCCACAATGTGTGCCAGAAAGGCAACACATCCTTTCTGCAAACACTTCCTTGCTTTCAAGCAGCTGATAATCCTTAACGGCGTATCACGCTTCTCTCCGTGAACCACAATTGTCTCGCCATCTTCGATTGGGATACGAACAACCTTTTCATGACAAACGATCTCTGCTTTGTTGCCTGATAACCAATCCATTCCTACCACCACGTCGAAGCTTCCCAACTGGACTGGTAGTAGATCTAGAGCGAACTCTCGCTCTCCTAATTCGATCACACAACCTCTAATAACTTCATTGGCTTCTACTAACTTTCCATTGGCCAATTCGATTGAGTAGGGAATATCTAACTTATTAGCGGCTAAGCCAAGCATATTCTTAAACTCTAACGATACGAAGCTATAATCGGCACCAGTATCAAACAAAACGGATGCATAGCGTTGATTTATAGGGAACGTACCAGTAACGACATTGGGGTCCTGGCGCGCTTCCCTAGCTTCGAGTTGGAATACTCTTCCACGGGCTTGGTTTAACTCTGGGCAGTTCTTCTTGAAATGCCCGATATCTCCGCAGTTATAACATCCCAGTCTTTGCCCGTTTCCACCAGCTTGATCATTCCTCTGATTACGATTCACAGTGCCTGCTTGGTTAGCATTGTTGCCTCGATTTCCGTCTCCTCCATTGTTTCCTTGTGAGCGATTTCCAACACCACCACGGTTATTATTCCTATTCCCAAATCCTCCCTGGCCTCCTCGGCCAGCACTAGCCAAACAGGAATCTTTTGAGTGGCCCAGCTTTCCACATGCTTCACATATTTTCACACTACAATGGCCAGTATGATGGCGTTGACAAGTATTACACTTGGGCTGGGTGCCCTGGTATCCTTTTCCTTTCTTCCCGCTGCTAGCTGATCCTCCTTTCTTAACCGCCACACTGGCGCCTTGCTTGAAGTTTGAGAACTTCCGTTTGCTACCTCCTGACGACTCGACGTGAGTCTCTTTCTTCTTTGGTTCAGCTTCATCAAACTTGTTCAAACGAATAGCCTCCTCGGTGAGAGCTACGCTCAAATCGATCGCCTCAGTAATAGTTGCAGGCTTAGATGAGGTTACCATGCTTATGATTTGAGGAGCTAGTCCCCAAATGAAGCGTTCAATTCTCTTGAACTCAGGAGTGACCATGTAGGGTACCACATGAGATAAGTCATGGAACCTTTGAACGTATTCCGCTATCTTTGGACCATCCATTTTCAAGTGCCAGAACTCGGTCTCCAATCGCTGGATTTCCGCGCGAGAACAGTACTTTTTGCGCATGAGTTCCTTTAGTTCGGTCCAGGTCAGCGCGTAGGCGGCAGCTTCGCCTAGTGTTTGCACTTGTAGATTCCACTAGGATAGGGCTCCATCTAGAAATAGCCCTGAGATATAGGTGACTTGCTGATCCAGCGCGCACTTGCTCATGCGTAGAACAGATTCGGTTTTCTCAGCCCAACGAACAAAGGCGACAGCACCTCCAGTGCCATCAAAGTTGACCGGTTTGCAGTCTAGAAACTGCTTGAAAGTGCATCCGTGAGGGGGATTGTTATTGCCTTGGTTAATACTCCCGCTCGTTCCGGGCTGAGATGCTGCATACTGTGCTATGGCAGCAGCAATGACTTGCTGTAGTTCTGCCTCAGTAGTAGGCATGCGTGTCTCACGTCTTGGCGGCATCTTCTAAAAGATGGTTTAAGTTGGTCAGGCCATAGTAAAAATCCCATGTTATAATACGTAAGTCTGGTCATAATATAGTGTATGTATATAACGATAGTAATAGCACATAATATCTCATGTTATCAATCCATCACAAATATCCATCACACAACATCCCATGTCATAAAAATATAAATAAGCAATCAAGCGAATCAAATATGATGAGAATACTGCGATTGCCATATATCGAGACCACATAGTAAGTGTATCAGTACATCCTGTGTCATACAATCATCAATCAACTAGGGGCTACATCACCCCTGTCCAAAAACTATATCATGTTAGTGTCAAATACCACATCAAATATGTCAACAAAAGTCAGGATCATAAAGTAGTCTCCAAAAAATGCTGTGCAGTCCGACAATCGCCGTCTTCTCATCCTCGTCTTCCCAAACAGCACTGATGAGCTCTATACAGATGGTGGTGGAGGAGGGGGAAAGTGGGTGTAAAACAAACGACGTAACTGGAGCCAGTCCGCCTCCATAGCCTGCTGAGTACGAATGATAGAAGCAACCTGCTGCTCTAGTGTAAAGAGACGGGCAGCATAATCTGGGGGTAAGGGTCGAAATGGCTGCAGAGGAGAGTGTGTCCGACCATGACACTGTCAAGGTGGCAGCTGAGCTCTCTCAAGCTCCTGGATGCGCTGCGTGTGCGACTCGTGCTGGGCGACAAAGGACATCAAAACGTCCTCGATAGTATACCCCATGTGGAAACGATGGTAGGGGTCAGTAGGTGGCATACCAGAGTCTGGTGCCCAAAGAAACGGCTCACGGGTGGGGTCAAAAGGTGCCACACGAAATGGAGCAACAGAGGGTGGAACAGATGACATCTGGGGCATAAAAGGGATAGACATCGGTACATGCCCAAAAGGATGGGCTGAAGAACCCTCTCCAGCCCTCGCTGGAGGTACAAACTGAGGAACCTGAAAAGAAAAATCAACATGTCGTGTATCAGGGATCTGAGGGGGAAATGGTGGAACATCCTCATCAGCAGGTATCCAACCGTGCTGTGCATGCTCATCTGGTGGATCCATGTGTGCCGCGAACAGTGCATGCTCGGGCTCTAGTGGAACGGGATCAGGTGCAACCAAAGGGTGAACAGGTGCAATGTGCTCAACAGGATGGTCAATAGGTATATCAACAACAGGTAAGGGAACAACAGGATCAACAACAACATGATCGCCCTCTAACAAAGGAACATCCACGGGGAGATTGCCAACAAGTGGATCTGCTATAACAGGCTCAAAAGGTATATCAGCATGTACGGGATCATGCTCAAGCATGGGGTCTAGAGCGGCTGCCTGCTCAAAGGCGACGGCAGGCTCAGGGTCATCAAATGCCATCTCGAAGTCAAACTCTGGGTCGATAGGATCTACTGGGTCAGCTAGATCCTCCATGGGCTGATCCATAGGTATGAACTCGATATCACGATCTGGGTCGTATCCCGGGGGAAAGATAGGGTCAGAATCCTCTATGTCATCATGGTCAAACATAAAGCTGGGAATAGGTGCAACAGATGATGCCTGGTCAGGATCAGAATCGTGCACAAGGTGATGTGCGCTAAAAGTATGAGAAGGTGCGGATGCCACAGACTCGAAGGAGTCTTTGACAGGTGAATGAGTAGGTGACTCCGCGGCGGGAGCATCTGCGATCATCAAGAGATCATCAGCAACAGGAAGGGCCTTGCCCTGAGCATCCTCCTCTAAAGGCTCGTCATCGAGTAGATCGATGTCGTCATCATCTCCGTCGTCGAGAAACAAACCATGGACAGGGTATGAAGCAAGTGGTACGGGAGCAGGAATCTCCACTAAAGGTAGGTACTCAGCAGGAAGGTCATCTGCAAGCTCATCAGCACCATCGGGTAGTGCGAAGGGCTGGAAATCGTCCTCATCTGTGCTGGTATAGTCGGACGTGTACACCTCGTGCTCGGAGGGTGTAAGGTCATCAGATACAGTGGGTATAGGTCCTGTGGTGCCCGAATCGTCAGTACCAGCCGAATCCATGAGTCTGTAACACAAATATGCTCAAATAATCAATCATACAATCAGATAATCACATAAGTCACCAAGTAAGATATCACATAATTCTCCTAGTTTCACTAGCCTCCCAGTCTTCCTAGACTGCTCTATCCTCCACCTCGACCTCTTAGATCGAGCCTCGGTCCCCTCGACCGAGCCTCAGCCTTCATGACTGAGCCTACTCTTCCTAGCCTCACTAGCCAACTACCTCGGTCACCTAGACCGAGCCTCGATCCTCCAGACCGAGCCTCAACCCTCCAGGCTGAGCCTATAATAAATCAACGTGCTCAACTACCTCGGTCACCTAGACCGAGCCTCGATCCTCCAGATCGAGCCTCAGCCCTCCAGGCTGAGCCTATAAATAATAAAATGTGCTCAACATTTGTTTGTAAAAAGTTTTGGATCTGGACTTAAGTGGTATGCAGAAAAATGTTTTCGTGAGAGCCCTAGTGATCATAGTCTAGACTCGAGAAGGAATCCTAGTTCGCTATGATCAGAGCTCTGATACCAAGCTGTCACACCCTGGCTTTTGCGGAAGCGTGGTTAATTTGGTGTGACTTCTCAATACCATAGCTTAATCATAACAAAGCTATATGTAGTAAAAACATGCAAGATCATCCATTAAGTTTTGAAAACCAAATACAGTACCATTGTTTTAACGGGAACGTACCCTAACAACCACAACCTTGTTCAACATACATTACAACTTAAAACATAACATAACATGGTTTAAGGATTGTGTCTTGTCCAGGAAAGAGACACATCCCCTAAACCCCGGATGACCTCGGAAACTAGTGCAGCGGAAAACATGCCATACCGTGCCAGATCTCGTTAATTTCCTGAAATACATGTAAGTTGAAAAATCAACAATAATGTTGAGCGAGTTCATGTGTAAGTGAGTAAGTAAACCTTTGTGAGTATAAAAATAGTCGTGGTATGTAGCCAATAAGGGGACTTGTGATCACCAATGGTTTGCAAGGCCACTGATATATGTGAAGTGCAAATAGGGAGACTCAAACCTAGCAGATTTCGCCACGGCATTAGTATGTGGACAAAGTCACCCCAAGGTCCGTTTCTAGTTTGGCCTGGGGCTGGGCTCGCTACACCCAGATAGATCTACCGCTCCTGTCCCTCGGTCCCGACATGAGGACTAATGGCCTCATATTGCTCCTACCCACTCACATGATCTGAGTAATAAACCTCCTTACGCTAACCATACCGTATATAAAGTACTTGTAAACAAAGTAACATGTATTTCACCCCCGCAGTTAAGAAAACTGAAAACAGTTAGAGAAAAGGGGGACATGAACTCACAGTGAAGCGTCTCTACCAAGTATCTCCAAATCAGAAAGCTGTGCGACGACCTACAAGTGCTAATTCTATTAGACGGACGGCCGTGCCTTAGCTTTATTGTCTAAGTTTTTGGGAAATAGTTAGACAACTATTTCGTGTTTACATTTTGTATATACTTGGTAGTTAATCTCCTTCCCAAGGATGGGGGATTCAATACATGTGCGTTCATAAATATTTCCGTAAGTGCGTAAGTTACGTTTTAACAATCGAGTGGTAATATAATTACCGGTGTAACTTATATATTTATGGTGAAAGCGTTCGTATTATTTTGGGATCGTTAACGTTCGTAAATATTATTTTTACTCTAAAAATAATATTTATGCATTTTCACCAAATAATCATAAACAGTGTGTGAAAAATATATATTTATCACGTTAAATTTTGTGAAAATCCCACCTCCGAATATTTAGTAATTAAAGTCATGGCGAAATTCATATCTCGAAAACATGTCAAAAATAATTCTAACACTTGTAATGTAAATAATTCTAAGTGTTAGGTTTTTAGAAAAATTTCGCCAGAGTTTCCTCTGTAACTGGAGGTGGCCACGCTTTCAAGCGTATCATTTTCTTTTACAAAATCAATTTCCAATAACTTCCTTATTCAATCAAACAATTTCCGACACATCAAACTAGTCGACAAGTATGTAAATCGCATAATCGCATGAACTTGTAGTTTTTCCCGAAAACTATAGTGTAAATCCCATTATATTTTGTGGATCTTTATATAAAGTAATTTTGACCTCGTAAAAACCTTGTTCTTAGAGAAATCCATCTTTACAACTTCTCGTCATCTTTTACAAAAACGGTTATTTGTCGGATCTTTTCATTTCACAAGTGTTTACACACTTGTGGTTTATAAAAATCATATTTGTTAGTGTAAGATCCGTCTTTTAGAAAACATGATTTCTTTAACTCTTGGTCCTTTGAAGATACCACTTGCAGATACGTAGATCTGCTAGTTTTAAACACTATTGTACAAGTTAAAACACTTTTACCCAAATAAAATATTTTTACACAAGTTCATGTTTCATGTGTGGTAGAGTTTCACCTTTTAACCCTTGTATTATCCAAAACAAGCTTATGTTAAGATCCATGATCTTACCAAACCGGGTTAAACGATGATCCGAGCTACCACAATCATAGATCGGGTCTAAATAAACACAACTTTCAATTACTACAACATTTACACAACACATGAGCCTTTAACCACCATTTTTCATGTTTTTAGTAGACTTTTGTGCATCACTTAGCATTTTAACGAGATTTAACCGATATAATTCCTTTTAACCACTTTAGAATAGTTTAAAAACGAGTTCTAAGTATTATACCTCTAGCTCAAGGCTAGGGAAGATTCTTGGCGAAAATGGCGTGGATAAAAGCAAAGCGGAGGGGTCCTTCGCGTTCCGTTTGCTCCAAGGCTCCTAATACGTGACCTTTGATGCTTGAATGATGTTGGAATGGCAAGAACCAAAACCGAAAGTATGATGGATGTGGGTGGGGGTCTCGGCCGAAAGTGATAAAGAGAGGGAGAGAGTTTGAGGTTGGGATGTTGTGAAGTGAATGATCTCTAGTGTTTAGCTAAGAACTTATAGACAAGTTTAAAGGTTTTAATCCAATGGATTATGTGTTGTTTAGATATGGGACAAGAGGATTAAAATAATCAAATAGTGTACAATTGTGTTCCCCATGGTTTGGGGCCGGTTAGAGAAAGGGGGGGGGGTCTAGTTCGATCTCAACTAGTAATTAGGTAGTTAGTTATGTTAAACTAAGTTAAGTTAAGTGTTTAACCCCGTTACTAATGTGTAGTGTGTTACAACGGGTGTTAGGGTAATCAGGGACCCTAACTGGCTCAGAAAAAGAGTAATAATGAAAACCTCAATATTTTCATGTTCCGGGTATAGTCCGGTTGTTCGGTTGGATAGTAATCCGTTAAAGCGCTTAACAAAGCTTTAAAGTGTCGTTATATTATTTTTAGTGACACAACTTATCCCTTCAAAGTGTCAGGAATATTTTCTCATGTATTGGCACTTTATTAGTTAGCTAGAAGCTGAATTGTTTATTAAAGTGCTGAGTTTTGTACTTTAAGTACGTTTTAGGCACATCCAGTCATAGTGACTTATCCCTAGAGACGCAGTTCCACAACCCTTATATCCCTACACTCACCATTAGTGTAGAAAAATATTTCTGGCTCATACAGGCCTTAGAGGCAGTGTTTGCCTGATGCTGGCTTTATCAGCATGTTCAATAGGTTATCCGTGTATTGTGCTACTGTGCTCTTTGTGCATCATGTTTGTCACTAAGGTGCCGTATGTAAATAATGTAGTGACGATAAGTAAAGTATGATGCAGGTAAGTACATGTATCAGATATCAAGTAGCAGTTCAACAGCTAGTTCAAACAAGCACAGTAATTAAGCAGTAATTAATCATTAATTAAATCGTACGGATACCTGGTTTAGTGCGGGTTGTCACAGTCTTGTCCTTTTTAGATATTTCCATTTTATTATAATGGTAGATTTTATAATATAGGAATGATATTTTTAATAAAATCGTTCCTTTAAAATTTAAACAAGTATATGGTTGCCCTAAACGGGACTTCTATAAAAATGACTTGCCCATTCAAGAGCTAATAAGAAAATAACAAAGGAACCAAATAAGGACAAATAAAACGAATTTGAATTTGTCATATGTTCTCGTCTAGACTCAAGAATGTGCAACTGTGTAACTGAGATTAAACACAAAAGCTAGTGTTTAATTCACTCAGTGTTGGCTCTGATACCAATCTGTCACACCCCGAATTCCACGTGTCACCGGTGGGCCCGGTGGGGAGTATCGTGACGTGGTTGGCAACATAATAGTTAAACAACACAATATATAAATGCACAGCGGAAGCAAAAGATAAATATATTACAATCCGAATATAAAGTAATATCAAGTATTACAACGGAAAGTAAAGGATCCACAGACGGATCTTAAAACATAAATATTGTTCAACGGACTTTAGATGCCAAGAACTTGCAAGATTCCTTATTAACGTCCTGAGCAGCTTCCAGCCTATTACGTACTTGTACCTGTCACTTAGACTTTTGAAAATACGTCAGTTTTCACTGGTAAATACACTCAACTGACTCATTTGAAAAGAGTTTAAGAAAATTGCTTTAGATGCACCAGGCATAAATTATTTTGACACTTTGATTAAAATGCACAGAGGCAAAATTAATCCTTTATAACTTGGGACAATCATATTTATAATCTTGTATACAGATTTACATGTTCGTTGTACGTTCAGGGCCCGATGTAGAAACCGAGTCAGATTAACAGACACGCCACAAGTATAGGCCCACAAGAGAGTGAGATACCGTTATTACTTAAGCAACTGTCAGGTGTATGCCTACACCCCGTACTTAAGACGTGGCCATTTTATAATACAATGATGTCAGGGATATCCGGGACATGGTCATTAACCCCTAAAGGCTTTTATTTCAAACAATACAGATTAAACCGGGTTACCTCAATAATTTAATCACAATCCGATTAAATATTCAATACCCGACCAAGCGGTATCATTATACCGTATCCCAAGCCCGTATAGGGAAAATAAGTTAAGAGTATTTACCTGAGCTAGCTCCTGTCTTAAATAGCAAGAATTATAATAACTCAGCCGTATTCACTTAAGTAAGCGTAGGTACAATTTACCGGAAGGCTCTAGTCTGGAATGATGGTGTAAATAACCAATTAGAATGCTAACGGGTCTTTAATTAAGCCTAAGCTTAGACCGGTTAGTCTTAGAGAAATATACGGTTCAAACGCACGATTAGGCGAAGACCGGATAGAATGTGATTTAGACCCAACAAGTTCAGAGACTTTTTTAATATGGGTATTTCATACACATTCTGGATTTTGAGATAAAACCGTTAGGGTTTGACCCGTTTAGGCTAGTTTATGTAAACTAGTTACATAAACCGAACCGAACACGTAATTAGCGTAACGGGTAGTGATGAGAGCCATTTACAGGTTTCCTAAGTTAATATGCTTCATGTATGTTGTGACATCCGTAAGATGTCTTTCATTATGCCCGAAATGAATTTAATCACAAACTATGCCCCGTAGGGGTAGTTTGGTCATTTTAAAGGTTGTAAAAGAGTTTAAGTGTCAACCTGAGTTACAGGCCTGATGTAATCAGCAAATATACTCAATTTGCTAAGTTATATCAGTAGATTAAAGTATATAAGTGAAATTTATCAATTATAACCAAACTATGCACCGTAGGGGCATTTTGGTAATTTCACATAAGCCGTAAAGCTCAAAACTGACGTCTGAGTTTATCAACCTTTGCTTACTGTTAAAAATATTATAATTTGCCTCAAATATCAGTAGGTATCACCCTTGGTACGTTTAAAATAATCTTAGTACATACTATGCGTTAAAAACGCTTAATTAGGCGATTAAAAGCCGTTTACGGGTTCGATACATAATGCTGATATTTTTACTATTCCAGAAGGCTTAAAATAATTTATTTATCATTTAAGATCAGTAGCAAAAGGTTTGGAGTCATTTGGATATGTAAAACTCATTTTATGGCCCGTAAGGGCAAAACCGACAATTACCGGATTAAGCCTACGACTATAAGTTATGCTCAGCCTAAAATTTATTAAAAATCTTTAAAAATCCCAAAATAATATATTACATCAGTGGGTATAATATTTGATATCAAAAATTAGGCTTAACTAGGCTATACGCTAATTACGCCGTTTTATTAACATAAAGCTTTAATTTTACGCTAACGAGCATAACTCTTATTCTACACCTCAAACTGATGTCAAACTTTGCATACAAGTCTATATATCAGTAATTAAGGTTTCTACTCTTTTACATTTTCAAAAATCATGTTTTAAGGTGAAAAGGGCATAATGGTCAACATATGAGCAATTAACGGAATCATGCGTATTAATCGGTTAACTAATGAACCATAGTGTATAATCACAGAGGGTTATACTAGCATGTAACCTGGTCCAAATGAAGCTCTTAGGTATTTCTAAATCATACCAAAATGGGTCAGAACTGGAAGTCAAAGTAAAAGTCAACTATGCGACTTTCGGTTCCGAACCGGGTTTAAACAGGAGATTGTCGGGTTGAACATGTTTAGACATGTCCTTACACTAATTACCAAGTTATATTAATGATCAAACAGGTTGTATGTGTTCTACATTGCTAATTATGCATAAATTGTAATTTACACATTCTGTTGACTTTTTAAATACAAGTTTGACCCGACATTTGACCTAGTTAGAGTGGGAATCAGGGGGAACCCTTTTGAGGGTTTATTACCCACATAATTACCAACTTATAACTACTTTTGATTCGACTAATCACTGGACCATTAGTGATTAATCTTAAAGTCAACCGTTAATTACGACGGTTTGACTTTTAAGCTAAAACTAAGCTAAAACTTAATTAAGAAAGGATTAGCAAACTTACTGAAGTCTAATGGTTGACTAGGAAGGCTTGGGAGGTGCTCTTGTGCTCCACAAATGATCAGATTTGCAAGAATGAATGTGTGAAGTATGTTTGCAACTTAGAGGCCTTTATATAGTGGTTTAATCACCACAAAATGTTGACACACAAGTCTACTACTCACCACAACCATTCAACAAGTGTCCCTAGTGTTCTAGGGGTTGTTTAGGGGCCAAGCAAGATGTGAAAAATCGTTTAAAGTCGAGCAAAAATGAAGAAGGCAGCCAAGAAACAAAAAAATCGGACCAGACCACCCTTAGCGTGACGCGAAGGCCCCCCCTGGGGCTTCGCGTCGCGCGAGGCCCTCCTGCACAAGATCTTATACTTTTGATTTTTATGCAATGGTCCTTGGCTCTTCAAACTTTGATTAGACATCATTTTCTTGCACTTTGAGCCCTCCAAATTGATGTTTAGGGGCTTCAAGACATATACCCATTTTGTTAAGTCCCCGGTTAACTTTGTTGTTACCCGAAAAGTCCTAACTTTCAACGTTGACGCTTTAACCCCTCACATACGAATTTGATCACAACTTGCTCATACGATAACGAAACTTTATGAAATTTATATCGTGCATTCTAGTGAGCATACTTAACAGTTACAAAGCTTCGGGTTTGTAAAAAGGTCACTCAGAGGTATAACTTAAACATGTTGACACATTTAACCCTTGTAGTTTGTAATCTCTCACTTTTAGCTTCGTATGATCCATGATTTATTCGTTTGATGGTATAAACATTATGTAGGGCTAATGTACAATATATTTATTCACTGTTGACATTTAGAACTCGTATTTTCATATACTTTTCAAGTTTGTCAACTTTAGTCCCTTCAGAACATTCTTTCACACGTTCAAACATATGACACGTGTCAACGCATTATAGGACGTGAATTTTCGAGGTGTTACATCCTCACCCCCTTAAAAGAAATCTTGACCTCGAGATTTGTTAAGGTAAGGGAAGTATTTTCTACCTTATATTGGGCTTAATCTTTCCTAGTACCTTTGAGCCTCTAAGGCACTCCAATTGACCTTTATAATAGGCACATGTATCTTTTTGGAGCTTCTAATCCTGTCGATCCTTAATCGACACAGGTTGCTCATACTATCATAGTTCTGCATATCATTATGTGATAGTGCTCTTCGACTTATTGGTGACACGTCGCTAACTCATTAGTGTGGGTCACATTGCGCGCTCCACCAAGCCCCTTAATTAGGTCTTGGCTCGTAAGCTATTTGATCTTGATACATTCGATTTCCTTCGAATGATTCTACATTCTCGAAGCTTAACTAGCCCGATAATTTAACAAATTTAGCACACCCTTCCAGGGTGATATCTATTGTTGAACCTTATTTCTTAACAAGAATTTAGGAGGTTTGCTATTTTCATTAATCCTTAATTTTCTGCCGAATACTGGCATCTTAGAGATGATTATGAATTTGCGTGATCTTATTGGTCGTTTCTAATGCAACTTTCAGATCCTGATGATTGGACTTACCAATCTATTGTCCTATCAATGGACGTTTAACATTCCATCTATACAAGGTCTTCAAAGGAGCAGCCTTGGTGTTTATATATCAACTATTATAGAAGGTTTATCTTAAGGTGAGATGATTATCCCAACCGTTGCTTAAAACTATTATTAAAGAATAGCTAATCCTTATAGCTAGTTGAATAATTCGACGATCCTGAGTAGCTGATGGAAATTCTTAATCATTGCCTAGTTAGGGTTGCGGTAATAATGCATAAGCAAAAAGAACCGTCTTTCATAATTAACTATACCGAATTATCCGGATATTGAGTTAGGCTATATGAACCCTCTATTTTAAACTTAATTAATCAGGGTTTCGATTTCTTCCAATGATGATACTAGTCGTCTTGGAGATTTCATAGTAATGCAGCCTTAATGGGATATAAATCTTAATTCTACCTGCCTTCCAGGGTTAAACAGGATAATCTTTGGAGAAGATAATCAAGATACAAGGAGGTTACAGAGATTTCCATATCTCAGGCTCCAGTTCATCCATCATTGCTTGTGTCAAATAAGTGACACATTTATGTTACTAGTCCACGAATTCCTTAATTGAGAACATTTACTTGGACAATTCCATGCTGGATATCTCCTTTGAATACCATTAGTTGACTTTAGTATTATATGGCCATCGGAATATCTTGGTGGTCCCATGCATTAAACCTCCATACTGATCAGGCATGGAAGCAATCTATGGAACACATTAAGATATACCAATCCTCATATGGCGCTTTTTATCATACTGTTTGGTATTCGTAATCAATAAGGATTAAAGAGATATCAATTTCGTGCGAATGTCCTTTATCTATAGAGAGGGTATATTAGAATTTTTTTACAGATTTAGGAACAGAAAAATTAGCTCCTATTACTGAATGAATCATTTACTTAGTTGCACTCCAACATCTGCTATTCGTCACCCTGATGGCCTTAACATATACCAACCATGGTTTCATCAAACTATACCGGCCAATAAGGCACTAACATTCTTAATGAACGTTTTTTTTAAAATATATCAATATCACTTAGCCTAGGTCACAAAAGACCATCAATGGCATTTAAGGGTTGGACCTAGTTCATCACCTTTTTGACAGGGGATCAAAAAGTCACATCTGTCTTTATTATACTGATGAATTTGGATAGCTTGAAAGTTTTCCATAAGGGTATCAGAAAAGAGCGATTCCTAATAGATACAAAATATCAATCTAGGATTTATTGGAGCATTTTCTAAAGTATCATCGGTCACTTTCTACCTCGCATTAAATGATCGGAGTCTTAATCAGGCGGAGACAACAGTTCTCAACATTTATCATTCATTATAGAATCATATGTGCCAGTATCAAATAAATTTCTGCATAAACTGCTTGATATGGAAAGGTACCTGTTATATAGTTATCATTCTGCACCATCTCTTAGGCGTTCATCTGATTCCTAGGACAGTTGGTCTTGATATGCCCCTTCTCGTTGCAACCATAACAGGTTGCATCTTTCAACTTCTTGCAATCCATGGTTTTATGTTCCTTAGACTTGCAAATTTCACACGGTAGACGCTGAGACTCAAATCTGCATTTCCCAAGATGGTATTTCCTACAGGTTTCGCACCTGGTCTTCTCTCCCGACTGCTGGCTGTCTCTCTTAAACCCGGAACTCTTCTTATCTTCAGAATTCCTCTTCCTATCAGAGCGATGAGAATTCTCATCCTCCCTTTTACGCTTTCCATCTTCAGAGGCTTTGGCAGCCTTGTTTCTGACTACATCGAGTGTAAGAGATAGCGACAGATCTGCCGCTGACCTGAATGTAGTAGGTCTTGAAGCCTTAACACTGGCTTTGATTTCTGGGGCTAAACCCCTAATGAAGCGAGCAATTCTCTTGGGTTCTGGTGTTACTAGGTAAGGAACCAGTCTGGACAGGGTATTGAAACTGGTGAGGTAAGCTTGACAATCTAAGTTTGTCATCACCAATGATAAGAAATCTGATTCGATTCTTTCGACCTCGTGTTGAGGGCAATAGTTCTCCATAATGAGAGCAACAAACTGTTCCCATGACATGTTGTAAAGTCGGATCTTCCCAGCAGCTTGAATGAGAGCCTTCCACCACGCTAGCGCCTCTCCCTTGAATGATTGGGATACATACTTCACTACATCCCTCTCAGTACAACCACTGATATCGACAACTGTGTCCATTTCATCCAACCAGACCATACAATCAATTGCCCCTTTCTCCCCAGTGAAATCCCGGGGTTTGCAGGAAACAAAATATTTGTAGGTACAGGACTTGGTACGCGGTTCATTATCGAACACTATCCTCTTGGATGGAACACTGTGTTGACCAGATGAATGTCGATCATCATCCTTCTTTGGTTCTTCTTTCTTAGAGGGCGGTGGCTTGCTGTGTGCCTTCGAATAAGTCTTAGGGTCAGACTTAGAGTGGGGTACAGATGAGGCTTTACTATTAGTCTCACTATACTCCCTAAATTGCTCCTCTACAGCTTTAGATACAGCTGAATCAATCAATGTACGAAACTCTCCTCTGGTTATATTAATCCTTTCATCATCGCGGTTTTCCAGAGGGTGACTGTTCTCTTCTTTTGACCTAGCCATGTAGCTTTAAATGCTACAAAAAAATCAAACAAGGGCAAGGTTTATACGGAAGATTTTACAGTTTTATCGTTTTAAACGATTTATTAACCATGGTAATATAAACCACATTGGTTAATTTGTTAGTTATATTTAATTAGCATTTTCATTATAATTTATCCTAGTTATAAAACATTAAGGATATTAAGGTGGCGCAAAGGGCCTAGTCATAAGGACAGTTTTAAATTTACAAGCCATGATTTCAGAGAATCGAGGCCTTTAGGCTTGAATCAAAGTTCATTACCTTTTTCTTGACAGAGAGGCAAAGGCTACTACTGTCTTTAGTCCCTTAGGACAATAAGTATGGCCCGTAGGCATTTCATCACTCATGGATGTTTATAATACGATCATCTTCATTTGATGATATTAGTCAGGATCGCATTGATCATACAAACTATTATGCTTGGACGTAGTCCAACATCTTTAGACGGGGGTCAGAGACCACCACGATCGTTGTCTTATCGGACAACAAGTTTGGCCCGTAGGCATTTCATTACTAATGGATGATTATTTCAAACGAGGGAATTTAGATTAACCCCCTTTTTAAAAGATGGCCTGTGTGACTTTAATGATTCACAGTTTACCAAAAATGTTAACGTACTTACAGATGTTAACAGGGATTGGAATCCTTTGGATAGGTTTTACCGTCTTGGCCATGTCTGCAATGACATTTAGGCTAGGTTTTACCATCTTGGCCATGTCTGCATTGACATTTAGGCTAGGTTTTACCATCTTGGCCATGTCTGCATTGACATTTAGGCTAGGTTTTACCTTTAAGATTCCGTTAATATTTAACGCAGAACAATCTTAAATTGAAATGTTAATAAGGGTCTGAATCTAATTGTGGAACTACCGTCTTGGCCATGCCTTAAAATGACACATGAGCTAGGTCTTGTCCTTTTTAGATATTTCCATTTTATTATAATGGTAGATTTTATAATATAGGAATGATATTTTTAATAAAATCGTTCCTTTAAAATTTAAACAAGTATATGGTTGCCCTAAACGGGACTTCTATAAAAATGACTTGCCCATTCAAGAGCTAATAAGAAAATAACAAAGGAACCAAATAAGGACAAATAAAACGAATTTGAATTTGTCATATGTTCTCGTCTAGACTCAAGAATGTGCAACTGTGTAACTGAGATTAAACACAAAAGCTAGTGTTTAATTCACTCAATGTTGGCTCTGATACCAACCTGTCACACCCCGAATTCCACGTGTCACCGGTGGGCCTGGTGGGGAGTATCGTGACGTGGTTGGCAACATAATAGTTAAACAACACAATATATAAATGCACAGCGGAAGCAAAAGATAAATATATTACAATCCGAATATAAAGTAATATCAAGTATTACAACGGAAAGTAAAGGATCCACAGACGGATCTTAAAACATAAATATTGTTCAACGGACTTTAGACGCCTAGAACTTGCAAGATTCCTTATTAACGTCCTGAGCAGCTTCCAGCCTATTACGTACTTGTACCTGTCACTTAGACTTTTGAAAATACGTCAGTTTTCACTGGTAAATACACTCAACTGACTCATTTGAAAAGAGTTTAAGAAAATTGCTTTAGATGCACCAGGCACAAATTATTTTGACACTTTGATTAAAATGCACAGAGGCAAAATTAATCCTTTATAACTTGGGACAATCATATTTATAATCTTGTATACAGATTTACATGTTCGTTGTACGTTCAGGGCCCGATGTAGAAACCGAGTCAGATTAACAGACACGCCACAAGTATAGGCCCACAAGAGAGTGAGATACCGTTATTACTTAAGCAACTGTCAGGTGTATGCCTACACCCCGTACTTAAGACGTGGCCATTTTATAATACAATGATGTCAGGGATATCCGGGACATGGTCATTAACCCCTAAAGGCTTTTATTTCAAACAATACAGATTAAACCGGGTTACCTCAATAATTTAATCACAATCCGATTAAATATTCAATACCCGACCAAGCGGTATCATTATACCATATCCCAAGCCCGTATAGGGAAAATAAGTTAAGAGTATTTACCTGAGCTAGCTCCTGTCTTAAATAGCAAGAATTATAATAACTCAGCCGTATTCACTTAAGTAAGTGTAGGTACAATTTACCGGAAGGCTCTAGTCTGGAATGATGGTGTAAATAACCAATTAGAATGCTAACGGGTTTTTAATTAAGCCTAAGCTTAGACCGGTTAGTCTTAGAGAAATATACGGTTCAAACGCACGATTAGGCGAAGACCGGATAGAATGTGATTTAGACCCAACAAGTTCAGAGACTTTTTTAATATGGGTATTTCATACACATTCTGGATTTTGAGATAAAACCGTTAGGGTTTGACCCGTTTAGGCTAGTTTATGTAAACTAGTTACATAAACCGAACCGAACGCGTAATAAGCGTAACGGGTAGTGATGAGAGCCATTTACAGGTTTCCTAATTTAATATGCTTCATGTATGTTGTGACATCCGTAAGATGTCTTTCATTATGCCCGAAATGAATTTAATCACAAACTATGCCCTGTAGGGGTAGTTTGGTCATTTTAAAGGTTGTAAAAGTGTTTAAGTGTCAACCTGAGTTACAGGCCTGATGTAATCAGCAAATATACTCAATTTGCTAAGTTATATCAGTAGATTAAAGTATATAAGTGAAATTTATCAATTATAACCAAACTATGCACCGTAGGGGCATTTTGGTAATTTCACATAAGCCGTAAAGCTCAAAACTGACGTCTGAGTTTATCAACCTTTGCTTACTGTTAAAAATATTATAATTTTCCTCAAATATCAGTAGGTATCACCCTTGGTACGTTTAAAATAATCTTAGTACATACTATGCGTTAAAAACGCTTAATTAGGCGATTAAAAGCCGTTTACGGGTTCGATACATAATGCTGATATTTTTACTATTCCAGAAGGCTTAAAATAATTTATTTATCATTTAAGATCAGTAGCAAAAGGTTTGGAGTCATTTGGATATGTAAAACTCATTTTATGGCCCGTAAGGGCAAAACCGACAATTACCGGATTAAGCCTACGACTATAAGTTATGCTCAGCCTAAAATTTATTAAAAATATTTAAAAATCCCAAAATAATATATTACATCAGTGGGTAAAATATTTGATATCAAAAAGTAGGCTTAACTAGGCTATACGCTAATTACGCCGTTTTATTAACATAAAGCTTTAATTTTACGCTAACGAGCATAACTCTTATTCTACACCTCAAACTGATGTCAAACTTTGCATACAAGTCTATATATCAGTAATTAAGGTTTCTACTCTTTTACATTTTCAAAAATCATGTTTTAAGGTGAAAAGGGCATAATGGTCAACATATGAGCAATTAACGGAATCATGCGTATTAATCGGTTAACTAATGAACCATAGTGTATAATCACAGAGGGTTATACTAGCATGTAACCTGGTCCAAATGAAGCTCTTAGGTATTTCTAAATCATACCAAAATGGGTCAGAACTGGAAGTCAAAGTAAAAGTCAACTATGCGACTTTCGGTTCCGAACCGGGTTTAAACAGGAGATTGTCGGGTTGAACATATTTAGACATGTCCTTACACTAATTACCAAGTTATATTAATGATCAAACATGTTGTATGTGTTCTACATTGCTAATTATGCATAAATTGTAATTTACACATTTTGTTGACTTTTTAAATACAAGTTTGACCCGACATTTGACCTAGTTAGAGTGGGAATCAGAGGGAACCCTTTTGAGGGTTTATTACCCACATAATTACCAACTTATAACTACTTTTGATTCGACTAATCACTGGACCATTAGTGATTAATCTTAAAGTCAACCGTTAATTACGACGGTTTGACTTTTAAGCTAAAACTAAGCTAAAACTTAATTAAGAAAGGATTAGCAAACTTACTGAAGTCTAATGGTTGACTAGGAAGGCTTGGGAGGTGCTCTTGTGCTCCACAAATGATCAGATTTGCAAGAATGAATGTGTGAAGTATGTTTGCAACTTAGAGGCCTTTATATAGTGGTTTAATCACCACAAAATGTTGACACACAAGTCTACTACTCACCACAACCATTCAACAAGTGTCCCTAGTGTTCTAGGGGTTGTTTAGGGGCCAAGCAAGATATGGAAAATCGTTTAAAGTCGAGAAAAAATGAAGAAGGCAGCCAAGAAACAAAAAAATCGGACCAGACCACCCTTAGCGTGACGCGAAGACCCCCCCCCCTGGGGCTTCGCGTCGCGCGAGGCCCTCCTGCACAAGATCTTATACTTTTGATTTTTATGCAATGGTCCTTGGCTCTTCAAACTTTGATTAGACATCATTTTCTTGCACTTTGAGCCCTCCAAATTGATGTTTAGGGGCTTCAAGACATATACCCATTTTGTTAAGTCCCCGGTTAACTTTGTTGTTACCCGAAAAGTCCTAACTTTCAACGTTGACGCTTTAACCCCTCACATACGAATTTGATCACAACTTGCTCATACGATAACGAAACTTTATGAAATTTATATCGTGCATTCTAGTGAGCATACTTAACAGTTACAAAGCTTCGGGTTTGTAAAAAGGTCACTCAGAGGTATAACTTAAACATGTTGACACATTTAACCCCTGTAGTTTGTAATCTCTCACTTTTAGCTTCGTATGATCCATGATTTATTCGTTTGATGTTATAAACATTATGTAGGGTTAATGTACAATATATTTATTCACTGTTGACATTTAGAACTCGTATTTTCATATACTTTTCATGTTTGTCAACTTTAGTCCCTTCAGAACATTCTTTCACACGTTCAAACATATGACACGTGTCAACGCATTATAGGACGTGAATTTTCGAGGTGTTACAAACGGACCATACAAACGCTGGAAGATATGCTTCGTGCATGTGTTATGGACCTAGGTGGTAGCTGGGATACTCATCTACCTTTAGTTGAGTTTTCCTACAATAACAGTTATCATACAAGCCTAAAAGCCGCACCGTTCGAAGCTCTATATGGCCACAAGTGCCGATCGCCCTTATGTTGGGCAGACGCTGGAGACAAACGAATGGTTGGTCCTGAACTTGTACAAGAGACAACTGATAAGATCATGCAGATCTGAGAGCGCATTAAGGCGGCTCGAGATCGACAAAAGAGCTACGCTGATCGAAGACGAAAACCCTTAGAATTTGAGGTGGGAGACAAAGTTTTGTTAAAGGTCTCACCTTGGAAGGGCGTAGTAAGATTTGGAAAACGTGGAAAGCTGAACCCACTATACATCGGACCATTCAAGATTTTGGAAAGAATTGGTACCGTGGCGTACAAGTTGGAATTACCGGAAGAACTTAATGGAGTACATGATACGTTTCATGTATCCAACCTCAAGAAGAGTCCAACCCAAGAAACAGTGATCATCCCTGCGGATGAAGTACATATTGACGACACCCTCCGATTTACAGAACAACCCGTTGAGGTTACAGACTAGAAAGTCAACAAGACCCGAAGGAGTAGTGTCAAACTTGTTAAAGTACGTTGGAACTCTAACCACGGACCTGAGTACACGTGGGAACATGAAGACCAGTTTAAAGGAAAGTACCCCCACCTGTTCAAGAAAACTCTCACGAGAATTAGTTCAGCCTGAATTTCGGGACGAAATTCTTTTAACGGGGGGAGACTATGACAACTGGCACAAAACCGGTAATTTCCGTACAATTTAATTAATACTTAATAACTGCAATTATGTGCTTAAATGTCAACATTGTCTGATTACATACTATACAAGTGAATTCATGCACGTTTTATACTACAAATATTGCTTTATGCATTAATGATAGCGTTGCGTCAGAAATACTAGTAAACTCACCGGTAAGACACATTGTGTCAACAATGTAGAAAGCAGTCAGACAATAGAATTGGGGCCTAGGTGTAGGTCCAACATCAAGAATACATTAAAACCCAAGAGTACATACAAGGGTTAACATATAGACATTCCGGAAGCTAGAATATGCACTAAAAAGCACCCGAAACGCACTTAAAATGCAGAATTCTGCACAAATCAGCTATAATCAGCTTTTTAACACATAAATATCGTGCAGAATTCATGTTTTATTATCCAGCATACCTTCCTAAGTGTTGGAATTAAAAGCGTCACAAGAGGATACATAAAGGACACTAAACGGTGCAATTTAGCACTTTAACGAACCGGTATTTAACCGAACAACCGGAGATTACCCGGAACATCAAAATATTACTAGAAGCATTGTTTTAATATTTCTGAACTAGTTATGGTCCCCGAACACCATAACACCCCTTATAACATAATAACACATCAAGTCCCTAAACTTTATACTTGAAAACTAACTTAATTATGTAACTAAAGATTTGAAAGTTACACTTTGCCCCCCCCCCCCACCCCCATATTGTTCACGGTCACATGAGGGTGGCCCCACCAAATATTTGCCAAAATCCTTCATGATCTTGCACAATCTCCTTAGATCCACTTTAATTTATTTTGATATTATTTAGATATTGTAAGATCACACAAGATATGGAAGATCTTGAGTGCACTATAAATATAACCACTCACTTCATCTTCTTCACAACCACAACCTTCTCCTTTCCTCCCCTTGTTCTCGGCTCACCCACACCCACCATACACCCACCATTTTCATCCAACTTCAATCCATTCCAAGGTTTACATAAGATGCTAGAAGGTGTTTAAGGAGGTTTAGAGCTTGTGGAACTTGAAGAACCTTCTTCATTTGCTTTTACCCACCATCTTTGTCATCTTTTTCTTCAAGTGTTCTTCCCTAGCCCTTGTGCTAGTAGTAAGCTCCTTGTAACTTGTTACTTCATATATTGTTGATTAAAAGATGATGAACAATGATAAACTTGAAGAACACAAAAGAACATGATCATGATATTTTAACATAAGCTTAAAAATATAAGAATACATGTTGAATATGTTGATTTGCTTCTTGTTGATTGATTATTAGTGTTAGTGATGTTAGACATCATATGGAAACTACTAGATTGTGATTAAACACATGATCTAGTAAGTTAAGGTGGTGATCTTGTGAAAGACCAAGATCATCATGCTTTATGTCTCCATGAACTTGAATAATGAAAGTGATCTTCATATGTAAAGATAATTTAAACAAAATACAAATCTTGTAAATAGATGATTACAAGAATAATTTTCCCAAGAAACCAAGTTTATTTATAAGATTTACAAAGTTATGATTTCTAAATAAACTAGTCATATTTTTAGTGTTTAAACAAGACTAGAAACATATTTTAACAAGAAAAATACAAGAGAAATATTTTTAGAAAAATTATCTTACAAGTTGTAAATGACCAAATCCTTTAATAAAGTAATTTACAAACAAATAACCATGTTTTTAAGGGTAACTAAACCTACTAAATAACATGGTAAGTTACTACAAGTTTTTACAAAAGCTTCAAGTTCATGATATAGTGTAAAATACTTGATTTTGACACTCGGTAAGTGTTGAATGAGTTGATGAATGTTGTGATGATTTTAAAAAGAAAATAAACACATGTTTTGAATACATGGGAAACCTCCATTTTTAGGGGAAACTATGTCAAAATTTCTATAAATTTTGAAACTTAGAAAATATAAGTTTTGGTGAAACTTATTCCCTAAAAATGTACCCAAAAATATTTACCAAGGTTTCCCTAATTTTTATGTAAACTTCAAGTTAACAAATGATGATTTCTTCAAGATAAAAATTGATATTAAGTATGTATATTTTTGAGGAATATATATATATATATATATATATATATATATATATATATATATATATATTTATTGATCACCAAATTTTGTGCTAAGTGTATGTAGTATGTATTATATGTAATAGTGTGTTAAGACTTGAAAATACACTAAATACTCATAAGGAGTGAAAATATAAAATACACATACAACATGCTTAGACAAATACAAGAGAATATATTTATGAAAAATATATTACTTGATAGATTATGTAACTTAAACAAGTTATGAACATGAAATGAAGTTTTGGACAAAATACATAACTCGGGTGAAAAATACAAGATACTTATATTTATTTTTGAAAAAATAATATAAGTAAGATACATAGTTAAAAATATAAATTATTTTCAACACAAGAACACATACATAAAAGATGGTGACTTGTACTTGTGCAATACAAGTCTAGTGACTAACGTTAATAAAACATGTATAGGTCACGACGCTATATAAGCAAACCCGGTGAAGTTTACGGCGGAAGAAACGCAAAGTTGTGAGTTCATGCTCCCCCTTTTCTTTTAACTGTTTTTAGTTTTATAACTTCGGGGGTGAAGTACATGTTACTAAATGTTTACAGAAAAGTGAGATTATGTCCCCACCTTTAAATTTTTACATACTTTTTAAACTTGGGGAATATACATGAGTTATGGTATGATGGATACAAGAACTAAGGAATGATACTTGAAATTGTGTCACGAATAGGGTACCAGAAGCACCATTAATCGTGTACATACTAAGACCATAGAACAAAAGGTTAGATCTAATGGGTTTTCGGGCAGCCACACTCTTGGTGAAAACTAGTACCAAGTAGTGCTTTTGTGTCTCCGTCGTGAATCAACAACTAGAAAAATGCCTATGGTTTGGATGCTTCCTATGTCGTGTCACATGTTAATGGCCTTGCAACCCATTAACAATCTCGATACATACAGAAATACTTGATTTATACAAGATACATACCATGTTTTTATACAAAGTATACAAACGTTCAATACAAAAACTGCATGAATTCACACCAACATTATGTTGACGATTTTCCAAAAAATCACATGTATTTTAGGTAACTAAAGTGGATGTGCGCGCGGTCATACTCTTGCTCTTGGATGTCGTTTATGTTTGTCTTTGAATAAAGTTGTAATATTTTCAGACAATATGCTGTCTTATGATGTAAACACTTAAACTTTGTTTTCAGTTACGTAATGTTATTGGCATTTGAAGTTATTTTACGAGCATGTAGTATGTTTACCATTCGTATGCAATGAGAACCTTTCATGATCACACCTCGTGCTTCCGCCTTAGAAAGGGGTGTGACACATAGGTCTTGATTCTAATTCTTAATTTATTATATCTATTTATAATAGATAATACAAGGTCTATCGTTTCTAAATTTGATTCTTAATATATTAAGTAATGAAGTATCATTCTCATATGACTTAAATATAGTTTAAGAAATGAATTAAACTTATCAAATGGTAAAAATTGTTTCCTCTTGAGATATATGTACATATATTTTAAACCATATAGTTATAATATACTAAATGTTTTGTACATATTTCTATTATATGGATGAAATATCATTTGATATAAATTATATAAAATATACATACATCTGAGTTACGTATAATTTAAGAAATAAGGTTAAGCTATTTCTTGTTGATTTATAGGTATTATGTATTAAAATCATTTAATTACACAGTACCAAGTTGTTGTACATATTCCTGTTTCATAGATACAGTTTCGTAAAATATTTTATATTTTCCATGGTATATGTATATGTGCTTATGTGGATATAATATAATCATATGGAATAGTATTTTTTTATAGAGTTATTATGAAAATTCTTTTTTTAATTATTGTATCTAAATAATAAACATGTTTTAAGTATGCTAAAATATTATATTTTAACAAAATTAATACGATTATATGTTTTGTCAAAACTTTGACAGATATATATCTTTGAGTCGAGTAAATTTTGGGTTATATCATAAATTATAAAATATACCGCTTGCATCGAGTAATATTTTATATTATGATATTTTAGTGTGATCATACCTAAAGGGTGTTATCTTATACCTTTTATTAAGATGTTAATATCAACATCCTAATATTATTATAATTTATATTGAATTGTATTCACATAAATATGTATGTATGATATATATAGCAAAAATCAATACATTATGAATATATCCCCTTTTTTATATTTATAGTATAACATATGGTAAGATACAAATAGGGGTTACACATCCTGACATAAAATCATTTAGGTATGATACATATTATTTTAATATTTAAATTATGACATTTTCGAAGTATCGTACCTGAATTGTGTTATCTTACGTTAATATTAAGACATAAATGTTAATATCGTAATATTATTATAATGTTGTAAAATTCATATTGAATTATTTTCATACAAATATATGATATATATTATCTATCATAAAATTTAATAAGACATAATATTATCAATACCTTAATTATATATAAGTAATATTAAGCAAATCATAACGGTAAGATACATATATGGGTGGCACATATTGGGGATTTAAAACTCATTAAATAACATAAAAATCATAATAAAGATATTAAGATTTTATGTTCACAGGATAATACATAAGATATTAATTTCCTAACATAACATCAATGTTTAAGGTTTGGGTATTGGAAGAACACCTAAAGGGCTTAAACCAGTGGCATGGCTCTGATACCACCTTCTGTCACAGCCCCCGACCCCACCCCGGGAGCGGGAGCCGCGAACCAGTCAGATGGTATCGGTTTTTATTAATTTGGCAGCGGAAATTTTCATCAGGACCGTAGTTAGGAAATATTTTTATCAGAGTTAAACACCAAAAATGTTTAAAATAGATAAATGGGAAAACCCCAAGCTTTTCTGATAACATGTTTATAATAATAGGTGGGAAAAAACCTGATTTTTATTCGTAATGTATTTATAGGGATAAATCCTAATTATTGAAAACAATTCTCCTTTTTAATTAGGTAACTTTTATGGCCACTTTTCTAAGCCTTCAGAGCCGGCTTTTATTAGCTTCACACTAAGTTACCTGAAACACGTTGTAACACCCCGTGTTTTCGGGAAGTCAAAGTCAAAGTCGAGGTCAAGTCAACGACCGATTTCGTGCAACCCGACTTGTAGAGAATTTCTTTTATGTGTTTAATTTCGTTGTATTATGTGGAGTAAGTGTCAATAATTACAACAATCGATGTATTACAAACGCCATCTAATCGACTTACGACTGTGAACCGTAGGAAGTAACAATGCGGTAAAGTTAACGAAACGATAATCAAAGTATGCTAATCAAATCGACATCGAATCGAATCTCAACTCGAACTACACATTTTAGTTACTGTTATACGTGTATATGTGTGCCTTACGTGTTACCTGTGCATGTTTATTTATGTTATGTTGTGGTAATCAATCGAAACGCAATCGATTTTCAACATGTTCGATGCACTAGGAGTGCCACCCGATCGAACAGCCGTCTGATCAGGTGACACCTTGCTAAGAATTTGTCGTGGTTGTTCATGCATGTTGTCCGATCAAACAGCATTAGTGTTCAATCAATCAGTTATCCGATCCACTACACCACACCTTGCATTTCATTTAAAGTTGTTGACTATTGTTGACTTGCCAACCGATCAGTCAGCAAATCATTAAGTTTTTGACTTGTTGACCTGTCCGATCGAACACCTGTCCGATCCAAAGCAAATCACTACAATTCATTAAAATACCTAACCGATCGGGTTGCCGGCCGATCGAACAGCCGTCCGATCGACCGACCTAAAGGGTAAAGGTACTTCAATGTTTTCAAATGCTACAACAAAAACTTCAAAAGTCAAACCATCATACACAAACACATCCTTCTCAAAGGAAGAAACAATCCACTCAAACAGCCATCCGATCGGCCTACCGACCGACCGGACAGCGGTCTGAGCGGACTGTCAACAGAACGGTCAGCCGTCTGATCGAACTACCGTCCAATCGACCAGCTGTCCGACTCTCCAACACTTGTTTTCCGTTTTAAGCGTTGCTTATTATTATGCTATCAATCCATTCAGGCTAACTTTACTCGCTAAGCGCTCCCTTCAATCCATCAACTGCTGTGAGTATACTCGATCCCTTTTTGCTTTATGCACTTTTGGGTGTTACATACGTTACAACTATTCAAATCACATCAAACACACTACTCAATACTATTTGAACGCTAACCGTTAATGCATGTTATACGTGGCTTATGAATGCTTGTTTGTTATGTTTACACATGGAATGTTGTCTACCTGCCTTAGCAACGATAGTACTATAGTTTGGACTCAGCACCCGTTCACACGGGGGTTGTTAAGGACAATTACTTGCATGGATTACGGTGGTAATCATGTATTGCGAACTGCCTCGGGCAGTCAACCCGCAATCATTGGTATCGATGGATCTATGTCGATAACTAACGTGCTTCATTTCTCTATGTGTACGAGCTGGTTATGCGTAAACGAATTCGAACTCTATATGCTATTATCAAACTTGTATGCTCACCTTTACGTTATATGTATTGACTTTATTTTAACGTATGTGACAGGTGCTTAAGTTGTTTGTATGCCTAGCTCATTGTGAAATCGAGGCTAGGAAAGGTCTAGGAAGCTCTCTGCGTAGTGATGAAATCGAAGCTAGGAAAAGAGGTCCTAGAAACCAATAAATAAACTATCTATGTATAAATCTGAGTTGTCGGAACAGAATTATTTGCCTAGATTTTATCTGTAATAGTTTGTTTGTTGTTTGAGACATGGTATGGGACATGTTATTTTAAATTGAATGGTAATGATAATTGTTATGGAAACTTCTGGACAATCTGTTTCGCTCAGTGCCATGCCCTGATGATTCCGCCATCGGTTGGGGTGTGACAGATTGGCATCAGAGCCATAACTATAGGGAATTAGGCAAGACACGACCTAGTCCGGGTCGATGTCTTAGATACCTAGTCTATAGTTAGGAACCAACAGACCAACTTGAGCACATCCATGCTACACTATCACTGCACTCGAAAATTCAACTATGAAAGAGTAACTAAGCCGAGAATAGGTGTGAAAACCGCAAACTCTCGACTAAAGTTGCTTAATCAACCCGGAGAATTATGACAAATCAGGAGTGAAATCCGTATTTTGATGAATAATCTCCTCTATTTTATTAAAAACAGGAACGAAGTTGTTAAGCTAGGGGTGAAACCCTAACCTTGAAGACTTGTTCCGTTCATGTTTCAAAACTCTCACCAAAGTCTAGACGGACTCCAACGACCTGAAGTCACAATATGACTAACGGGATGTGTGCCAAACGCCCAAGAATCGAGGCAGAAGCATAGTCCTGAAGGTCAAATGTGCACAACGGATCCTTGTGAATAGTCGAACCACTTTGGGTAGTCGAAGTCTACTAGCCGCAGACAATCTATTTCTCGATTTTTATGTGTTTCGATTCTGAGCCCGCAACTGCCGACTCTGATGATTCGTCAATTTTATGTGCTATATGTGTGTTTACCTGTTAATGTGTTTAAATTTTGGAAATTTACTCGATTTTTGCTTTCACTTCGATCGACACACACAACTCGCCTTACATTTCTATCTCAATACGCTGCCAAATCACTAAATTATGGACGACTTTATGCTACGCTTATACTACACGACTCGATATATCAAGCGCGAACGCCATATTCGAATACTCGCGAACTGTGAATGATAGGTTTCTGTATTCTGACTGCCTCTTGTGACTACATGATTAGGTGCTTCTGTGACTCTGTGCTCTATATGCTTACGTGACTGTGTGAATCTGTGCTTATGTGAATCTGTGACTGATTGATTATATGTATGCGATGCATGTTACATTGCGTGTTCCTAAGCTTTAGTAAGTAGTAGACGTGTGGGGTGAGATTCGAATACAATGTGTTGAGTCCTGTGACGATGTCTGTTGCAGACAATGTCATCTGGATCCCGTCATCCCCTACTTTCTCGTCAAGAAAAGAGAGACAAACGCCTTGCTACCATCATCGCTAAAAGTGTAGCAAAGGCTGTGAGTGATGTTTACGAGAACGTCAGCAAGTCGTCTGAGGAGTCGAGAACCGAAGCTCCTAAAGCTACCACCAAAGCTCCTTTCAATTTCAGGCAATTCAAGTCGTGTGGGCCAAAAGAATTCACTGGCGAGGGAGGTCCTACTGCACTATTCCAATGGTTTGATTCCACTGAGGTCACTCTACGACAGAGTGGTTGCCCTGATGACCTCCGAACTCTGAATGCTACCGGCGTTTTCCAGTCCCGTGCACTAGACTGGTGGACGACCGAGAGGAACAAGCGAGAGAACGATGCAGCCTACGGTCTGTCATGGGACGAGCTCAAGGAAGTCATGCTGGAAGAATTCTGCCCTCCTCATGAACGTCAGAAGCTAGAGGATGAATTTTGGCACATACAGCAAAAGGATGGTGAAAATGCTGCTCTCACTGCTCGCTTCAAACAGCTCAGCATCATTTGTCCCGATCAGGTCAAGACTCCAGACATGGCAATCAAGAAGTATATTCGAGCCCTGCCTGACTGTGTTGCTGATTTCGTTCAAGCGGCTAAGACTACGACGATCGAAGAAACTTATCTACTGGCTGCTGAAATCAATGACAAACGGGTCAAGGCCGGTGTCTGGGATAAAACTTCAAAGCACCTGCATCAAGCTACCACCGTCGCACCAACTGCTGAAACCACCACCTCATCGAGCAACAAGAGGAAGAACAAGAGAAAGAACAGCTCCAACAACAAGAACTGTACGATCACTGCTGCACCAATTCAAGCTTTACTAGCCCAACAGCGTCAAGTAGCGGCGCCTGTGGCAAATGCACCGCCTGCAAAGCGTGCATACACTGGGCCACACCCGCTCTGCCCCTACTTGTACCTACCACCACCCGACTGCCATTGCTTGCTGTTTTTATGCTCATTGCAATATGTACGGCCATTTTACTACCAACTGCCGTGTTCGACAAGCTCCTGCTCATCAAGCTCTACTCACCGCCCCTCAGGGTCAACAAGCTCCTCCGGCACCCGCGGTCAAAGCCAGAGCCTGCTTCGCATGTGGCGATCCTAACCATTTCTCCAACATGTGCCCAAACAGGGTTGTGAAACAAGAGCCCCAGCAGCAGCAGCCTCAACAGCAGCAGCAGCACCAGCAACAACAGCAGCAACAACAACAGGCCGCACGCGCCAGAACTTTCAACATCAACGTGCGTCAAGCCCAAGCCGAGAACAACGTGGTCAATGGTACGTTCCTTGTGAATGGTATTTATGCTTCATGTTTGTTTGATACTGGAGCCGATAATTACTTTGTGTCATTCGAATTCGAGAAGCTCCTTAGTCGTAAACGCTCCCAACTCTCCACGACATTTGATGTTGAAGTCGCTACCGGAAGAACCGTCGCCGTCAATTCTGTTCTTCGTGATTGTACTCTTGAGCTCAACAATCACATCTTTCCAATCGACCTCATTCCGATGCAACTCGGAAGTTTTGACATCATAGTAGGCATGGACTTTCTTCGTGAAAACCATGCTGAAGTTGTGTGCTTCGACAAGATGATTCGATTCTCGCTGGCGAATGGTGATCTATTGTGTGTGTACGGTGATACTACTTCGAAAGGTCTGAAGCTCATGTCATGTGTTCAAGGTAGCAAGTATCTCCGCAAGGAATACAGGGCTTTCTTGGCTAACATTGTAGTAACGGAGAAGGAAAATAAAGAGAAGAAGGAAGTAAAAGACGTTCCTGTGGGTCGAGAATTTCCTAATGTTTTTCCAGAGGATCTTCCCGGACTACCGCCAAGTCGTGATATCGACTTCCGTATCGACCTCATTCCTAGAGCAAACCCTATTGCCAAAGCTCCCTACCGACTCGCGCCATCCGAAATGCGCGAACTCTCGAACCAACTCCAGGAATTACTTGAGAAAGGCTTCATTCGCCCGAGCACCTCTCCTTGGGGCGCGCCGGTCCTTTTCGTCAAAAAGAAGGATGGGTCGTTCCGGATGCGCATCGACTACCGGGAATTGAATAAGCTAACTATCAAGAACCGCTATCCCCTACCCCGCATCGACGATTTGTTTGATCAACTACAAGGTGCTACGTGCTTCTCGAAGATAGATCTACGCTCAGGATATCACCAGCTACGTATTTAAGAGGAGGATATACCCAAAACCGCATTTCGCACACGATATGGCCACTACGAATTCGTTGTTATGCCCTTTGGTTTAACCAACGCACCTGCGGTTTTCATGGATCTGATGAATCGCGTGTGTAAACCATATCTCAACCGTTTCGTCATCGTATTCATCGACGATGTCTTGATCTATTCCAAAGCGAAAGCTGAACACGCGCAACATCTACGTTTGGTTCTCGAGCTACTCCAGGGGAACCAACTCTATGCCAAGTTCTCCAAGTGTGAATTCTGGTTGGAGGAAGTTCAGTTTCTGGGTCACATTATTAATAGTCAAGGTGTTCACGTCGATCCTGCGAAGATTGAAGCTGTTAAGAGTTGGATTACGCCTAAGAACCCATCTGAAGTCCGTTCTTTTCTCGGACTGGCGGGCTATTATCGACAATTTATCGAAGGGTTCTCAAAGATCGCTGTGCCACTTACCGCTCTCACGCATAAAGACAAGCCTTTTGTTTGGGGAACAGAACAAGAGTCTGCCTTTTGAACCCTCAAGCATAAGCTCTGCAATGCTCCTGTTCTCACATTGCGCGACGGAAACAATGATTTCATTGTCTATTGTGATGCTTCCAACCTTGGTCTTGGTTGTGTTCTTATGCAGCGGGACAAGGTTATAGCATACGCATCTCGTCAACTCAAAATCCACGAGAAGAACTATACAACCCATGACCTCGAGCTAGGCGCAGTTGTTTTTGCGTTAAAGATTTGGCGACACTACCTGTACGGTACCAAGTGTACGATCTTCACCGATCATAGGAGCCTACAACATATCTTTAATCAGAAGGAACTTAATATGCGTCAACGCCGATGGGTAGAACTTCTCAACGATTACGACTGTGAGATTCGTTATCACCCAGGCAAAGCAAAGGTTGTTGCCGACGCACTCAGCAGACGGAGCTACCTGCTTAGCACTCGTAATGTTCAAAACCAATACGACCTTGAATCCCTCATCCGCGAAGCTCAGCATGCGTGTTTTAATGAACGCACACTGAAAAAGGAAAGAATCTACCACGATGGAGCCCAGCTTGTGAGCAAATCGAACGGGATATTCCACTTTCTGGACCGAATTTGGATTCCCAAACAAACCAATTTGCGACAAATCTTGATGGACCAAGCCCACAAATCCCGGTATTCTATTCATCCCGGTGCCGACAAAATGTACCAGGACCTTCTTTACAAATACTGGTGGCCCGGCATGAAAAGGGATTTTGCCCTCTACGTTGGAAAATGCCTGACATGTACAAGAGTCAAGGCTGAACATCAAAGACCCTCTGGCTTGCTCGAACAACCATCGATCTCCATGTGGAAGTGGGAGAGTATAGCTATGGACTTTATATCAAAGCTACCGCACACGTCATCAGGTCACGACAGCATTTGGGTTGTGGTTTACCGATTGACTAAATCAGCTCACTTTTTACCAATACGGGAAGACTACAAGGTAGAACGATTAGCCCGAATCTACACCGACGAGATCATTTGTAATTATGGAACGCCTCATGATATCATCTCTGATCGTGACGCTCGGTTTACCTCGCGACTGTGGGAAACGTTTCAAACGGCACTCGGTACATCGCTTAATCTAAGTACCGCTTTCCACCCTCAAACCGATGGTCAGACTGAAAGAACGATTCGTACTCTTGAAGACATGCTCCGTTCGTGTGTCATAGACTTCGGTGGTAATTGGGATAAATACCTGCCGTTAGCCGAATTCTCGTATAACAACAGCTATCATGCAAGCATTCAAATGGCACCATTCGAGGATTTATACGGAAGAAGATGTCGATCGCCTATTGTGTGGCACAAGATCGGGCATTCGCAATTAACCGGTCCTGAGCTATTACAAGAAACGACAAACATAATTTTCCAAATTTGAGACAACCTGGTAAAAGCTCGGAATCGACAGAAAAGTTATGCCGATAGATGACGCAAGCCCCTTGAATTTGACGTTGGTGACTACGTACTCCTAAAGGTATCGCCTTGGAAGGGTGTGGTCCGATTCGGCAAGAAAGGGAAGCTCGCGCCTCGATATGTTGGACCTTTTAAGATTCTGGAAAGGATCGGAAAAGTCGTCTACAGACTTGAACTACCGGAGGAGCTTAGTAACGTCGACCCGACTTTCCACGTGTCAAACCTCCGAAAGTGCCTAGCCGACCACGACTTACACGTTCCACTCGATGACCTGCAAGTGAACGAAACATTACACTACGTGGAGAAGCCTGTCGAAATCATGGACCGCCAAACCAAGCAACTCAGACGCTCTCGCATTCCTATTGTGAAAGTTCGATGGGAAGGCAAGCGAGGCGCAGAGTTCACTTGGGAACTCGAAAGCGATATGAAGGCGAAGTACCCGCAGTTGTTTAAGGAGAAAGTCTAGAAAGAGAAAGTTCTCCACAAGATTCACGGTGTTGTACAACTTTCAGCTTAATTTCGGGACGAAATTCCCTAAACAAGGGGAGGCTGTAACACCCCGTGTTTTCGGGAAGTCAAAGTCAAAGTCGAGGTCAAGTCAACGACCGATTTCGCGCAACCCGACTTGTAGAGAATTTCTTTTATGTTTTTAATTTAGTTGTATTATGTGGAGTAAGTGTCAATAATTACAACAATCGATGTATTACAAACGCCATCTAATCGACTTACGATTGTGAATTGTAGGAAGTAACAATGCGATAAAGTTAACGAAGCGATAATCAAAGTATGCTAATCAAATCGACATAAAATCGAATCTCAACTCGAACTACGCATTTTAGTTACTGTTATGCGTGTATATGTGTGCCTTACGTGTTACCTGTGCATGTTTATTTATGTTATGTTGTGGTAATCAATCGAAACGCAATTGAACTCGAAATGCAATCGAACTCAATCGACATCGAACTCGAATCACAATCGAACTATGATAATTAGTGGAGAAAGGATAGCGCAAGATATGAGTGGTTGGGATTAAAAGCAATTTGACTAGGAAACCCTATCGTATCGAACCGCTCGCAACCGAAATCGAAATATCAAAAATCGTCGCACCGAACGCTCGAAACGTGCAGCTGATCGATCATGCTCCCAGCCGATCGGACTGCTGTTCGATCGAACAGGCTGTCCGATCGAGCTGCCTGGCCGATCGGCCATCACTTTCCCCTTTTGGCATCCTATAAATACCCCTGTCATTGTCATCCTTTCCATTTTTGGAAACCTCTGTTCGACCAGCACGCTTAGTTCATCCTTTTCTCAGATTCCTCTCGATTCCGGTAAGATTTCGTCCTAAACCTTGTACTTTCTTAATCTACACGCACTCCTACACCTTTCTATCTTTCAAATCTTAACTTTTAACCGTGAAATCATCAAGATTCAAATGTTCTAGGATGATGTCATCATGGGTTCTTAAAGAACTTCATGTTTTGGCCTCAACCCACCAAGAATAACTTGGATCTAGCCGATTTCCACATAAACAAACAAAGATCTTTCCTAGATCTAAACATATACCCGGTGAAAAGGATTGAAAGATGGATTTTCCAACTTTCTTTCAACTTTTTTTCACTCAATGCCTTCAAACCGATAGAAACGGAGCCTGTGCCGGCTAACAAATCACTCCGGTGGTTGCATGGCTCAAGATCCGGATTCTATCCACGAGGTTAACCGATTTCGGGTTAAACGTTAAACTCCGTTCCGAACAGTCCACCGGCCGGATTTGGGTGATTCCTGTCTGACCAGGGGAACCAAGTAAGGACGAGGGATCTATGGTTCGACTCATTGCCAAAATACCTCAATAAAATGACAAACAAACAGAACAACCAAGTGTTAGACGAATAGGCTGATCAGGTCAGGGTGCTGACCGATCGGACTGCTTTCCGAACGGACAGCCAGCCGATCGACCGGCCAGCCGATCGGACAGTCAGCCGATCGACCGGCCAGCCGATCGGTTAACACATGTTCGATGCACTAGGAGTGCCACCCGATCGAACAACCGTCCGATCAGGTGACACCTTGCTAAGAATTTGTCATGGTTGTTCATGCATGTTGTCCGAACGAACAAAATTAGTGTTCGATCGATCAGTTATCCGATCCACTGCACCACACCTTGCATTTCATTTAAAGTTTTTGACTATTGTTGACTTGCCAACCGATCGGTCAGCAAATCATTAAGTTTTTGACTTGTTGACCTGTCCGATCGAACACCTGTCCGATCCAAAGCAAATCACTACAATTTATTAAAATACCTAACCGATCGGGTTGCCGGCCGATCGAACAGCCGTCCGATCGACCGACCTGAAGGGTAAAGGTACTTCAATGTTTTCAAATGCTACAACAAAAACTTCAATAGTAAAACCATCATACGCGAACACAACCTTCTCAAAGGAATAAATAATCCACTCGAACAGCCATCCGATCGGCCTACCGACCGACCGGACAGCGGTCCGAGCGGACCGTCAACCGAATGGTCAGCCGTCCGATCGATCTACCGTACGATCGACCAGCTGTCCGACTCTCCAACACTTGTTTTCCGTTTTACACGTCGCTTATTATTATGCTATCAATCCATTTAAGCTAACTTTACTCGCTAAGCGCTCCCTTCAATCCATCAACCGCTGTGAGTATACTCGATCCCTTTTTGCTTTATGCACTTTTGGGTGTTACATACGTTACAACTATTCAAATCACATCAAACACACTACTCAATACTATTTGAACGCTAGCCGTTAATGCATGTTATACGTGGCTTATGAATGCTTGTTTGTTATGTTTACACATGGAATGCTGTCTACCTGCCTTAGCAACGATAGTACTATAGTTTGGACTCAGCACCCGTTCACACGGGGGTTGTTAAGGACAATTACTTGCATGGATTACGGTGGTAATCATGTATTGCGAACTGCCTCGGGCAGTCAACCCGCAGTCATTGGTATCGATGGATCTATGTCGATAGCTAACGTGCTTCATTTCTCTATGTGTACATGCTGGTTATGCGTAAACGAATTCGAACTCTATATGCTATTATCAAACTTGTATGCTCACCTTTACATTATATGTATTGACTTTATTTTAACGTATGTGGCAGGTGCTTAAGTTGTTTGTATGCCTAGCTCACTGTGAAATCAAGGCTAGGAAAGGTCTAGGATGCTCTCTGCGCAGTGATGAAATCGAAGCTAGGAAAAGAGGTCCTAGAAACCAATAAATAAACTATCTATGTATAAATCTGAGTTGTCGGAACAGAATTATTTGCCTAGAGTTTATCTGTAATAATTTGTTTGATGTTTGAGACATGGTATGGGACATGTTATTTTAAATTGAATGGTAATGATAATTGTTATGGAAACTTCTGGACAATCTGTTTAGCTTAGTGCCATGCCCCGATGATTCCGCCATCGGTTGGGGTGTGACACACGTGTTTAAAACATTTTAGCAGCAGGAAATATTGGTGAGCGAATCCTAGTTTAATCAAAACAGGTTTTATCATTTTACAGCATTGAGGGCAATCCAGCAATTACATTTGTTTACATCTACTTTAATTACCACCCATGGTACTACCAATCCTAACTTGTAGAAATGTTACAACTCATAGTGTAGTAACAAATTTTGTATAAAAAACCCCAACATACCCACGATAATTGTAGAACTGCAAATACTCAATCACTGTTAATTATGAGATAAAAACAATTGAGGTTTTATAAAAACAATTTGTGAAAAGAGGAATTACTCACATTGCTAATTTAGGTATTTCCTTGTGACTTCCTGGTTATAATATATTAAATTAAACAATGCACACACGTTAGTATAATAACCCAATTTACATTAGCTATATCCCTCTCACCGAGACAGAATTCCAACGACTGAGTCAGGCAGAACCTTGACATGCGTTACGGAGCTCTAGATCAATCTGGCAGAGTAACTAATACGTAACCGGGGGTTATAATACTTACAACGAGGCAGAGCTTCGTTTATCAGGGGGTATTTGACAATAATTTTCTCCTATAGAAATTAAGAGGAGAGAAAGAAAATTGAACGACTTGGAAATGCTGCATCTCGGCCCTTTTATAGCTGAAACAGAGGTCTCTCACGACCCGCGAGAGCCTCTTACTCTTCTGTCGCAGCCCGTGAGAGCCTAAAAGGTGGCAGCAGGGTTGATGAGTCACCGGGTAGTCTTGACGCGTGTCGGGACACGTGGCACGATGCGGTTCCGCCACTTAACTCTAGGTCGCGCCCCGCGACAGCTTATTATTTTTGTTTTTATTTGTTATTTATTAATATAAGGGTTATTCGGGTTCGTTTCTCGCATTCGGTGAGTATTTAGGAACGTTTAGGGGTGTTTCTTGAGGGTTGTTATAGAACTACTTGAGGAATAGCAGTTGGTGCTATTTTCCCTTTTATGGTAAAAAAGTTCACTGGATTGAAGTTTTTGTCAACACATGTTTCATCTTACCATTTTAAGTCGTGTTGGTCATGAAAATTTGGTGAAGAACCAGGATTTCACTTAAATACATTTGGATTTGTCAAGAGTAATTTGTATCCCCTTAGGATTTTTTTAGAACAATCTCCATCCCATTTGATGGTTCAAACTCAGTTTCATCCTTAGTCTGAGTATGAGGAGTGTAATCATCAGGTCCTCATATTTTAAATTTGAAATAATTTAGTCTCTTTCTTTTAGAGCTTCTTTGTAAGAGTTCATGGTTTGATTTAAAAGTTTTTCAGATTTTTGTCTTAGCGTTATGTTCACTGCCTTAATATCCCCAAATGCCTTGATGCATTGGTTAGTACAAAGTTCTTTCGGTATTTCTGGTGATATATCAATATTATGAGTGATTTCCTTAGTTATTGATTCAGCATGTGACTCAATGTAAGAACCAACAGTTTCTAGTGAAACTTCACTGGTGCTTTGATCTGAATTTTTCAATTAAGATCTCAAATGTAACTACTACATGGTTTTTGTTCCCTTTTGCAATCATGTTAATATTTTCATCATTCAAATCCTCAGGAAAACTTCTCTAATCTAGAAAGCTTTGAGTAAAAAAGCTTTTTGAGTAGTTTCTCGTGCAAGGCAACCAATAGTTTGGGAAACTATTGGTGCATGAGCTTGGGATTAAATATGTGCTTGTAAGGGTGTTTAGACATGTGCAATTTGGTATTTTATTAGCTCATTAGCGTATTGATATGCCATTTGAATTGGCCCATGTGCAAGGTAAGCAGTAGACTGTGTGATTGGACCAGGGGCACTTTTGGAAGAATATTGATGTCCATCTGAAAAAATTGAGTGTGGTCCAGTAGTTGAGTTAGTTTGATTCAATTGATTAGGATAAGTCACACAAGATGTGGAGTTCTATGTAGAACTTATACATTCTCTAGAAAAGTGTCCTAGTTTGTGACATTTATAGCATTCAACTCTAGATTTGTTCTTTTCAATTTTACCCCTACCTTCCAAACCAGGAGACCTTCTACTATTTTTATAGTAATTTTTGTTTGACTTGATACTTAAACGTGCAAGCTGGTCTAGAAGGTCAAATTCTTCTTGGTCAATTGGATCTAAGGGCTATTGATCATTCACCATTAGTCCAAGGTTGTGGTTTCCAACAAGTGATGATTTAAAATGGAAATTAAAACCATTAGTTATGTCAACAAAGTGATCATAACTCTGATCACTTATACTATTGGTTGATGATGATCCATCATGACTCATCAAAGCTATGTTACCATAGGAGTAATCATCAACAACTTTTCAAAATGACATTAACTTCTGTTTTTTGATCTAGGTCTCTCTCAAATGTGAAGAGTTTGCCATGAAGTTGGTTAGAGTCATTCCCTTGAATCTAACAGAATTTCTTAAGACATTTGCTATTGCATTCCATTTTTCAGGAAGAGATCTCAAAAATCTATGACTCAGAGCAGCATTTGGGTAAGTTTGATCAGCGAGCATTAGCTCACTGATTAAGCATTTAAATCACTCAAACTATCGAGTAAGAGATTCCCCCTTGACATGAGTGAATGTCTTATACCGTTGATTCAAAATCTCCCTATTGTTTTCATGTACCTCATTTGTGCCACCAACCTGTTTGTTCAAAGTATCCTAAAATTCCTTGCATTCTCATAGCGGAGAAATCCAGCATAGATTTCATTAAGTAAGGCTATGGCCGATATCCCGAATGCCTGAGCATCGAGCTCTAATTTTTGGAATTCTTGCTCAGAATTAACAGTGGGCTTCTTAGGGAGATTATAGTTTGGTTTTTTAGAAATTGGTACTGAAGGAACATAAGGACTATAAACCACTTACTTCCAGTAACCGATGTTCTGCTAGGATATGTGATGACACATCCATCATTTACATATTTTAAATTCATGGTGAATGATAATCGGGGGCTTGTTTGTCGATCCAATATTGTGAGGATTGTGAGTGATTGAAACAATTATCAATCTGATATTCTGAATGGTCTAATTCTTCTCACGTCCTACTCACTTCAATCAATTATCAATTTGAGCTTGGTTTGTCTTCTGGATCAATGATGAAATCAATTCAGTGTAACCTTGTTCTGATACCAATTGTTAGATCTGAGAGTGTGTGTTTGTGTGTTTTTTGTCTAAAAACTGTTTAATAATTCAAAGAAACTCAATACAAGTAGATTATAAACACACCATTCAATACACAACTAGATTTAGGAAATGATTGTTTAATGATTCATATATATATATATATATATATATATATTCAAATGATTTTAGTACAATCAAGGTACAATAACACTCCCTCTCACCAGGTGCACTCTCGCTCTCTCTTACTTCTTATGCATTTCGCTCTCTAAATTCTTTAATCAGAGGATATTCAGTTGTACGAGTTAACTGATTACATTGTGTATTGTTCTATTTATAAGAGGAAAGAACTACTGGTGACGTCACCATGAAAGTGACCTTAAATAACCTAACAAATAATGTAACTACTAATAGTTTGTAAAACTACTAGACATTTAACTTAAAACAATTGTTACATAGAAACTCTTGGAAATACAAACCAAAACTACTGGAAGGATTCCAACACTTTTGGTTTCCACTACTTTAGTCCTCTTTGTTGACTTGTTGACCATTACTTAGTCTTCAACTATTGACCTGACATTTTGTCTTCAGCAATTGACCAGTCTTTGTCTTTTTAGCACTTTCTACTTGTCTTCCAGCACTTTGACCCAATAGTTCTTTTCCAGCTGTGTTGAATGGTTGTTTGTGAAGCTTTTAGGGGGGACTTCTGGTACTTTGAATCATACTTTAACATTATTCCATCAGGCAAGGAATATGGTTCCATTGAGTTATGGCTTTCATCATCAGTAGATCTTATATAACCTAACAAGAAATTCAACCGGCGACGAGTTATGTGTAGGTCTGGATGCCAAAAAAATTAATAAACGAGCTAAATGAGGCAAAAAAAAAATCGGACCTTCAGTAAAAAGCTAGAGTTCGTTGGGCATCCTTGGGTGATGAAAACTCATCATACTTTCATCGATGCATTAATATTCGAGTTGGGCGAAGTAGAATCAATGGTTTGATTTTAAATAGGGATTGGTGCACAGATCCAATTGCAATTAAAGAAACAGTTCAGTCTTGTTTTTCTTCCAGGTTCGAGGAACCGGTTCAGCGTCATCCGTCTTTCCAATGCTGCCATCTTAAAAAGCTTACAAATATTGACGCCGATTTTTTAACGTGTCACTTGTCAATGGATGAAGTTCGTACCGTCGTATGGGATTGTAGTGATGATAAGGCCCCGAGGCCAAACTAATGTGCTTAAAATACAACATATAAATTATATCAAATACGGCGTAAAATCAACCCTTTTCAATACTAATGTTGGAAAAAGCCCGTTTCTTCGTTCCTTTTTAATTAACAGGGTCAGAAGAGCTTAAATACACAAAAGGAGCAAAATAACAGCAAAAACCAACATAAAATAAAAAGATGGAGGGTTGACGCAACTCGCCAAGCCCTCGTCCACATCCAAACCAAGGAAATAACAAAATCAGAAGCTTTGGCACGGGGTCGTGCCCACCAGGCATGGGCCGTGCCCAGTGAGAATTCTCTGTAGAAGAAAAAGACAACAACAAAAGACAAATCCAAAGCTTAACATAGGGCCGTGCTACGACAACACGGGGCGTGGTCAACTCTAATATTTACAGAATCTGAGATAGTACACCAAGTACATTGGCCACGGGCCGTGCCATTTACACACGGGGCAGTGTTAGTACGAGGTCTTACACTGCAGTTAATGAAGAGGAGAGAGACTGATGGCCATGCGGTCGTGCCAGGCGGGCACGGGCCGTGGTGGACATTCTATTTTCATCTATAAATAGAGGTGCTTGGTTTCATTCCAAACCATCCCTTGGCAAACCACTTCTCTCTCACTTGCCACCACTCCACCACAACTACAACTACAACACCATCATCCACCACCACCATCTATTTTCCATCATTTAGAGTATGTGTAGTCGTCTCGGGATCCAAGATCGATCGTAAGAGTCTTTGTCAAACAAAGGCCATGCTTGGCTAAACTCTTACATCACTTGGTGTAGACAAATCTTTTATGTATTACTTTTTGGTTTCCAATCTATGGCAACTTTTTAATTGGGTATGTATTAATGACTTTAATAACTAGTTTTTTATATTGAAGGCAAATTTATCTAATCATTCTTCATATGTTGTTGATTCACATATTCGTGTCTTTACGGTCTATATAAAGCGTGTTAATTGCCTGGAAGGGGGTTAGAAGGGTGGTTGGGTAAATTTTATGTCTCGTTCAGTGTTTAGATCCTGTGAGAACCTAGTTCAAGCATAGTAACACTTCACGAGCGGACGGTCTTAACCCACGTGGGAGAAGTGCAAACCGCTTGAATCCCTTATTTATAAACTACTGTTAAAACATTAAACCAACCCTGCGAGGACTGTATCCCTGCTGACTCAGACCAAAGGGTTGAGGGTATAAGCTGCCTGGAAGAGGGCCTACCACTTTTTGCATTAATAACTTACTTAATTATCTCTCAATAATCTGACCTTGCGGGACCGTATCCTTGCTGACTCAGACCAATAGGTTGAGGGTAACGTTGCCAGGAAGGGATACATAAAAGAGGAGTTGGAACCAAGTGATTCCTTCTTGTCTATTTGTTTTTTATTATATTTTATTTTTGCTTATTAGTTTGTCTTTTCATAGCTTTAAAACCCTTTTTATCAAAGTTTCGTTCGATTAGATGTTAACAATAAACCAGTATTAAAAGCTCTTATGTCCTTGGACGACCTCGGTATCTTTTCATCACTATACTACGTCCGCGATGGGTGCACTTGCCCTAGCGTGTGTGTAGAGTGATAGTAGAATATCGTGTTTTATAAATTTAAAACTTGAATTGGCGAGTAAAAAGAGCGAAAATATTCATAAAAATATATACACCCGCACGCACGTCAAGTTATTGGCGCAGCTGCCAGGGACACAAAGATTTTGACAAAGCTTAAAATTAGCGGCCTAATCAAATTCTAACATTTTTCAAAACTGCGCGCCTGTTTTTAAAAATTTTTCTGTTTACAGTTGGTTTAACACGGGGCCGTGTTACTGGGACACACCCCCGTGCTGCAAATTTTTCTTAAAAATTTTTAAACGCCCAGATACAGAACTGCGCACGGTGCCGTGCCAGTTCAGCACGGGGTCGTGGTCAACACTCTGTTAAATTTTTAAATTCTGTTTTCTGATCTCGAGGCTTGTTATTCTTCTGAGTATCTTCCAATACAATGGATTACTACTCAGAAGACTACACTTACTATATTGAGGGTGATTATGAGTAACCTTATTATACCATTTGCGGTGATCCCATTCGGTATAACATTGTTACCTTTTCAAACCATCAATCTCATACACCACTTATGAAGAACCAAGGTTTGAGCTTCCAAAGTCAGACTTTGACTGGGATGCCAATCCGTTTGAAACCTACGACACACCACCAACAATCACTCCCGAAGCCGAAAGAGTCATACAAAGTGTCAAAAAACTAGAACTCTTAATTAAGAGATCTCGAGAAAAGTAATAGGCTATTTGTACTAAAGAGTTAATAATCGAAGAGGTAAAAATAGAAGAACAAAATGAAAAACTCACGCATGAACCAAACCATGAAGAAGGTAAGTCTAAAACTAATGATTTTAAACTAGAACAAACTTTTTAAAAAATTCACGTTTTCCAACCTTCTTTTGAAAATCATTGTTTTGTATCTCCTCATGCTAAGTTTTTAAAAGAGTTAAACACTTCTACTAAAATCGACGATTTAGTAAGTGTCAGGTTAATAAATGATCAAACTTCGCTAATAAAAGATGGATTCCATGAACTATACATAAAACCGGTACCATGTTTTTTTCAAAACATCTTTGTTAGTAATGTGCTAATTGATAAAGATCTTTGCGTTAACATAATGAAAAATTATATTTTTGAAAAATTGGGTACTAGTGATTTTTCTCCTCTTCAAATTCCTAATTTTTCTCTCAAATCGAAAAACGATTAATGCCATGGGAATGGTTGAGGATGTCTTGATTCAAACAAGCGAAGCGGTAGTGCCAACAGACTTTATCATCCTAGATGATGCCCCCATCGTGTTGGGACAACCATTTCTAAAATTCCATCAAACCTTGACCCAACGGAAGCAAAACAACCTACCACTTCAATTAGGGGCCGATAAAAGGTACATCGATCTTGACCAATCAATGAAATATCCAATTCATGATGGCGACCCCCTAATTGAAGATGAAGCAGAGCCACCCGATATGGAAATAGAAGAAGAATTCGTCAAAGAGGAAGTCGCCATAGAACAAACATTTTCGGCCATCGATCTTAAAAAAGAAGAAAATAAGCGGTCTCTTGAAGACCCACCGCCACTTGAACTCAAGGTCTAGAATACGCATTCTTAGACGAACATGGTAAGCTCCCCGTCATTATTTTTTCTAAACTAACACTTTTTAAAAAAGAAAATTTAATAAAGCTTTTGAAAAAACATAAAAATGCAATCGCGTGGAGGCTCATGAATATCAAAGGCATCAACCCATCCATGTGCACCCACAAAATTTTAATGAAAAATGACTATAAAACGGTAATATGACCACAAAGACGAGTAAATCCAAACGTGCAATAAGTGGTTAAAATTGAAGTCATCAAGCTACTAGACGCCGGACGTATCTATCCTATTTCCGATAGCACATGGGTAAGTCCCGTCCAAGTAGTTCCAAAGAAAGGAGGTATGACGGTAATAACTAATGATAAAAATGAACTAATACCAACGAGAACCGTCACATGATGGAGGGTTTGTATCGACTATCGTAAGTTAAATGAAGAAACAAGGAAATACCACTTTCCTTTACCATTTATTGACCAAATGTTTGAAAGACTATCCGGTCATAAATTCTATTGTTTTCTAGATGGTTTCTCCAATTATTTTTAAATTCCCATAGCACCGGAGGACCAAGAAAAAACAACATTTACATGTCCCTATGGAACTTTTACTTATCGATGCATGCCTTTTGGTCTATGCAATACCCCCGCTACGTTTCAACGTTGCATGGTGGCTATCTTCCACGATATGAAAGAAAAAACTATGGAAGTTTCATAGATGATTTTTCTATCTTTGGAGATACATTTGACCAATTCCGCAATAAACTTGAACGAATGCTATCCTGATGTGAGGAAACTAACATCGCCCTTAATTGGGAAAAATGTCATTTCATGGTAACGGAGGGAATAGTACTCGATCATAAAATCTCAAACAAAGGAATGGAAGTAGATCGGTCAAAATAGGCACTATTTCCCGATTACCTCCACCTTCCTCCGTTCGAGCCATTCGAAGTTTCCTAAGACATGCTGCATTTTATAGGCGATTTATCAAAGACTTTTTGAAAATCTCTAGACCTCTAACAAAATTGATGCACCATTTATCTTCAACAAGGAATGCAATAAAGCTTTTCTTACCTTGAAAGAAATGCTAGTCAATGCACCAATCATGATAGCGCCCAATTGGAAACTACCTTTTGAAATCATGTGCGATGCAAGTGACTTTGCGGTTGGAGCCTTCTTACGACAATGAAAAGAAAAAACATTTTCATCCAATATACTATGCAAGTAAAACTCTTAACGATGCTCAAGAAAATTATACAACAACCGAAATAGAGTTACTAGCTATAGTATTTGCTTTTGATAAATTTAGTTCCTATCTTGTTCTTTCTAAACAATAATCTATACGGATCATGCCGCCATTCGATACCTCTTTAAAAAACAAGATGCCAAACTATGTTTGATCCGGTGGATTCTTCTCCTCCAAGAATTTGACATTGAAATAAAAGATAAATGAGTAGCCGAAAACACCGCCGCCGATCATCTATCTCGATTAGAAGATCCCGCTTTGGAGTCAACTCGTGAAGAACTCATCATTGAAAAGTTCCCCACCGAATCCTTGGAGATGGTTGAATATCTAGAAGAACCATGGTACGCCGACTATGCTAAATACCACGCTAGTGGCATTCTAGTCAAAGGTTGGTCACATCAACAAAGAACGAAATTCTTTGCCGATGTAAAACACTATTTTTAGGAAGACCCATATCTTTTTAAAATATGTGCCGATCAACTAATCCGAAGATGCGTCCTTGGTCAAGAAGCAAGAAAAATTCTTCGCCATTGCCATGAAGGATCGTATTGAGGACATCATGGAGTTGCAAGCAACGCATGAAAGGTACTCGATTCTGGATTTTATTGGCCAACCATCCATAAGGATGCATACCATTTCATTAAAACTTGTGATGCATGCCAACGAACAGGTAATATCTCAACAAGAAATGAAATACCTCAAAGGGGCATTCTTATTTGTGAAATTTTTGATGTTTGGGGTATGGATTTTATGGGACCTTTGCCACCATGAAAAGCTAACAAATACATTCTTGTAGCAGTTTTTTACATGTCTAAATGGGCCGAGGCTAAAGTTCTTCCAACAAACGATGGGAGAGTTGTGGTAAAATTCTTAAAACAATTATTTTCTCGTTTTGGTGCTCCAAAAGCACTAATTAGTGATAGAGGTACCCATTTTTGCAATCATCAATTAAATAAAATTTTAACGAAATACGGGATCTATCACCGTATTTCAACCGCCTACCATCCTCAAACCAATGGTCAAGCCGAAGTAACAAATCGAGGGCTAAAAAGAATCTTAGAAAAAAACGTAGGTCAAAACAAGAAAGATTGGGCGGATAAACTAGACGATGCTTTATGGGCCTTCCGAGCCGCCTACAAAACACCAATAAGCACCACCCCATACAAGCTCGTTTATGGGAAAATTGCCACCTCCTAGTAGAAATTGCTCATAAGGCCTATTGGGCGTTAAAAAACGTAAACCTAGACCAAGAACTTGCCGGTAAAATTCAATTCTATCAATTAAACGAATTAGATGAATTGAGAAATCAATCATATTCTAACTCCAAATTTTATTAGGAACACATGAAAAATATACATGATAAAATAAGCAAACCTAAAGAATTTAGGGAGGGGGATCAAGTGCTATTGTTTAATTCAAGGCTTTGATTATTTCTGGGTAAACTTAAGTCAAGGTGGACGAGACCTTTTTCTATCACCCAAATCTTTCCACAAGGAGCGGTAGAAATTAAGCCTCCAAACGGTGAACCTTTCAAGGTAAACGGACAAAGGCTTAAGCTTTACCGAGGCTTCATCGAGGAGGAGGAAGTTGAAAGGGATCTTCAAGAGGTAGATATGTGATCGGTAAACGATCATATGTTTATTGTATATATGCATATTTTTCTTCTTAATCATCTTGTAGGAATAATTTGGAAGCATCAACTTTGAAGACTTGACGAGAAACAGGTAAGTACCAAAGGAACCATAGAGAAACGGTCACACACACATGCACAAATAAAGTTTCTGTTACTTTGAACACGGGGCCGTGTCCACCTGACACGCCCCCGTGCCTAAACGCCCAGATACCAAAAAATAATAAGACACTGCACGGGCAGTGCTGCATTAGCATGGGGCAGTGCCCGACTCTGTGACAGACTATATAACCTTCAGTCTTCACTTTTTCAATTATAACACGACCCGTTTCTCTGGAGACCCCGGTTACTGCCGATTTTTCACTGGATTTCGACAATCGATGACCCTAATCCTACTACAAGATATGATTCTAACATCATAGTAGTTAGTTTAACGATTTGCGTGTAGTTTAACACCAAAAATTCGGGTTTAATCTAGGGTTCTTGAACTAGACCCGTGCCAATCACGGATTTTTGTTTAGATCTTGTTAGTAGTAGTTTACATTAGTGTTTTGGGAAGTAAATCACTGAATATTATTGTGAAAATCGGATTATTTAAACTGTTTTCAACCAAACCCTTGTTCTTGACGGAAAACCTTAAAATCGGAATGGTAAACGAGTGTTTTATGTAAAAATGATAGTTGGGTTTTGATTTTCGGGGTAAACCGCACCTAATGGACCAAAAATTTTAAGTTTTTCGAAGCCGGCTCGAAAACCTTGATTTTTGAAGTAACAAACAGTTCGCCACGGGGCCATGCTATTTCAGCACGGGGCCGTGGCCAACTTAGACCCCGGACACAGGGTCGTGTCCGACAGACACGGGGTCGTGTCCAAACCACCTGATGTCAATTTTTTTTGCATATTTTTCGACGTAGCAACTGTCTTACTGGTTCTTTCTTGCAGGGATGGCGCCATATAAATTTCTCAAATTCAAAACCTCTGAATTGGAGTACCAAACGCGGTATGAAACTTTGCACGCAAGACACGAGGAGCCGCTAAGGCAAGTCTGTTATGAAACACTCGATACGGTTGGGTAGCGGGAGAGATATGACGCGCTTGTAACTGGTCCTCTCCGTATATTTTTGGAAACCCGGCTCCAATCTATACATCAGTAAAATATGGAGTTCTTGAGCACACTCACGTTCAAGAGAACTGAGCCGGATCTTTTCGACAATGATGAGGTATAGTTTAGGTGTGGGGGAGAATGATATAGCTTGTCTGTTGTCCAATTCGGTATTAACATTGGTCTTTATACCGAGGAGGATGCGGCGGAACCGGAATTCCCTGAAGCCATTAGAGAACTACCAGATAACCTATGATAAGCTGCATGGGCAACAATCGGGGATGGCCACTGCAACTCAAGCTCGACAAAGAGCACCAAAATTAGGGGCCTTCTTATCCGCTCCATTCATCGGGTCCTTAGTGGTGCCTTGTGTCAAAGAAAGGATAGCGATGGGGTGGTTAACTTACGATAGCTTACTTGCCTACATTGTTTCGTAACCAGCAAACCCATCGAGGTCGCCCACATGCTACTACGGAACATGGCTGCCAACGCCACCGCGGACACCTGAACGCCAATCTTTTACGGGGGATGGATCGCCAAGTTGTTCAAAAATTATATTAGGCGAACCCTGACAGTGTTTAACAAGGGTGTTGGCATGACAAAGGTTGATCTTGCGGTATGCCGAAGCATGAATCTGATCATCGATTACCCCGACGGGACTATGCGCTTCAAAGATGCAAGTGGTCGGGCTTGGAAACCAAATGACCAGGATGCGATCTTCGCAATCGAAGATACCCCAAACCGTCCTCGTCCCGGACCATTCCCAGGATCCTCGTCTCAAGGAGGGAGTGATTTTCCTAATCTCGTTAATTTGTATAGCATTATGCAGGAAACCCTCCAAGTCTCCAAAAAACGCCAATAGCATAGGCCAAAGATCGAGCTCCCGGATTGTTAGCTTGGAACGCAACATCCTTACCATGCAGAATGACATCACGCCTAGGACCACGTGGTGACTCAAGGAAAATATGAGGAGGAGGAGGACGAGGGATAGGATATAGATTCTGATTAGGCGGTGGTAGCAGCAGGCGATGTGGTTGTCGTTCAGGTTAACTCTCACGATCTTTTGAACATTATGGTATTTCCCCGGGCCGCGTCCCGTTCAGACAATTTACTTTCCTTAAACAATTTACTTTCTGCATTTTATTTAGTTTTGATGTGATGTGGAAGTGACAACTTAAACGATCGTAATTTAGGTTTTACTATGGTTTTGTTGTATTGTTTTGTGTTTTGGTAGTATTGTAGCTCACAGGTACCAGGGGAGGCTTAGACACACTAAGCATAGTGGTCCCTAAGCCTGGAAACCAGAAGCCAAACGACAAAAACCTGCATTTTCACCTGAAACAGACAAACAACACGGGGCCGTGTTCACCCAACATGCCCATGTGCCCAGTCCACTGATGCCAAAAAATTTTCTCAAGAAAGTGACATGGGTCGTGCTCACCAAGCATGACCCCGTGCTCACTTCACTTTAAGTTTTCTGAAAATCTAGTTACTAGCAATTTGACCATGGGCCGTGTTCACCCAACACGTCTGTAACAACCCGACTTTTTGGGTTATTACTTAGATCTGTCATTTATTGCTTAATTATCTTATACTCCCGAGATTCCGATTATCGCCAAAGATTTGCGCTACATTTTAAACTATGTTTTACAACGCATTCACAACGCTTAATCACAACGCAGTTATCGCATTTAACACAGCTTAAAAGGCATACTATTTAAACGCATATCACATCACATGTCATACTAAACGCTATCGCATCGCAATCTCATCGCAACTCGAATCGCAGATTTACTTTTATGCATCTTAGTTATTATGTGTGATATTTGTGTGTTTACTTGTTTAATGTTATGTGGTTATCTCATCGAAACGCTCACTCGGAACTCGCTTAAACGCCACACTTAACGCACGAAACGAAAGTTGGAAAACTAACTCACACAACTAGGCTGTCCGGATAACCAACCGATCAAATGGACTACCGTCCGGATGACCATCCGCTCGGATGGCCATCCGATTGGATGGTCATTCGACCGGCTGACCATCCGACACCCACACTCTCCACCACCTTATCCCCTCTCACCCTATAAATACTCGCCTGTCACATCACTGTTCACTGATGTGAGAGCTCTATCCGACCTAGACGCTCCCAAGTCATTCTCAAGCACATTTCACTCGATTCAAGGCCATTTTCGTAAGTAATCCTCCCTAAATCTTGTACTTCCATCCTCACTACACACTTTCTAATCATCTCCTCCATCAAAATCACTGAATTCCACCATGAAATCACCTGATTTGGACTCCTTTAAGGTGACATCATCACGGTTGCTTATGTAATCGGTTGTGTGACATCATCTTATCAAGAATGGTTCAGATCTAAAGGATTTCTACACATTTTAACACAAATCTCCACAAGATCTAAACATTTATCCACAAATTTCAACTTTACTTCAACTTTTCTTCATTTTATACTCGAAACCGATGGAATCTAGACTCATTGAGGCTCTCTACTCATTCTCTAGTTAAGAACCGGTCAGAAAACGGATTTCCACCAGAGAGATGACCGATTCATGGGTTGAACATGAAAACTTCATCGAGAACAGTTAGTCTGATCGATGGGGTGATTCCCATCCGAACGACTAAGCTGGACTTGGTGTGGTTTCCCGTTGTTTGACACGTTGTCACGCTGTCTCCGTCAAACTTCAACTTATAACTTAGAAAATTTTTGAAAACATCAGATCCCCCAATAGAATAGCCATCCGATCAGATGACCGTCCGATCGAATGAATATTCGACCAGGTGACTTGTCTTTTATAACTTTCAACACTTAAACGATTTTATCAAGACTTCAAACTACCAAACACTCGATCGAATAGCCATCCGATCGAATGGCCATCCATCCGGATGACCATCCGACCGGATGACTTGATTAATACTACAACAAAAACTTCAAAAGTTCCAAAACAATTCACAACACTCGCATCTCATTCGAATGGCCATCCGTTCGAATGGTCATCCGCTCGGATGACCATCCATCCGGATGACCACCCGATCGAATGGGTGTTCACTCGTTCGACTCACCATTCGACACTTATCTCATCCGGCACACTGTTATGCACTGTTTAACGCTTATGCCATTGTTCTATGCCCAGGCTAGCTCTCAAGGCTGTGCTTATTATTAAACACATACTGTGAGTATACTCGAACCCATTTTCTTTTAAACACACTTTTGGGTGTTACATGCATTCTATATCAAAACACGACATCTCACAACGCAAACTCTTTTATAAATGCAAACCACTCTCGCATGTTATACGTGACTCGATGAATGCTTGTATGTTATGTTTACACAGTGATTGTTTGCCTGACACCTTAACAACAATAGTACTATAGTTTAGAGTCAGCACCTGTCATTGACAGGGGTTGTTAAGGGCCTTTCTTCACATGGTCACAGTGGTGATAATGTGTTGCGCATTCTATACTCGCAGTCATGTCATTTGCATATGTCATTGTCGATAGCTTACTTGATTTACATGCCTACGTGTTACATGCTGGTTATGCGTAAACGCTTTCGCTATACTATATACTATGCAAACTTGTGTACTCACCTTTACATTTTATGTATTGACTTTATTTTAACGTATGTGACAGGTTGATAGGATGCTATGTTTGCTGTGATGAATAGACTAGGAGGTCTAAAAACCCACTAAATAAGAAATCTGAGTTATCGGAACAATGTTTTGTTTATGAGACTTATATCGTTAATGACTGTTTATGCTTTATATATTATTGGTATGGGATTTTAACATTAAATATATTGTCACTAATAGTTGTTATGGATTCTCTTGGACAATCTGTTCCGCTCAGTGCCACGCCCTGATGTTTCCGCCATCGGTTGGGGTGTGACAGATTGGTATCAGAGCCATAACTATAGGGAATTAGGAAAGGCACGACCTAGTCTATAGTCTAAGCACTAGCAGACCGCTATGTGCGAACCCGGCAGGGGTTCTGCACGAGCTTACTCTCGATACTCTCGCGAAAATTACCTCTTTGTGCGAACACCGCATACTACAGCTTCGCATAAAGACAGCCTTTCCTAAGGCTGAAAACGCACTATTAACTTTCCTAAGGCTAACACAATAAGCACATTTACGAAAACGTGTGTATTTTTTAAAACGCCTGCATAACACAACCGAGTGATTTGGTCGAGATTAGGTGTGAAAACCCAGAACTCTCGATAGAATCGCTCACTCTACGCGTATTTTTACTCTCCGCACGAGAATCTTCGTTGAGTCAGGAGTGAAATCCTTATCTCGATGAAATTATCCCTCTCCATCTCGTGGTCTTACCACACTTGTAGGAACGTGATTGTTAAGTTAGGGGTGGAACCCGCATCTTAACGACTCGTTCCACTCTCTATTTGGACTTTTACAAAACTCTCACCAAAGTATCGATGGGTTCCAATGATTTGAGTCACGTAGTAGCCGAAAGGATGCGTGTAGTTCACCATATTTTGGCGAGAGCACAGTCTATTAGGCCAAGGCGTGTACTCGAGATTGTCGTGAATAGTCGAATCACTTTGGGTAGTCGATGTCTAATACCCAAGACAATCTATTTTGATTCTAAGCCCGCAATCGCTGAATTTACTCCTTATCCCTTCTATGTGTTTTATGTGTTTTATATTTATATGTTTCGATTTTGGAGAATTATTCGCTTTCCGCTCACCGCTTTACTAAACACGCACAACTCGCACAGCTACCGAATCTCAAACTATAACTAATAGCAACTCAAACTAAGAACTCTCGCGCGCTATGTTACTTGCTATCACTGCTCCATATCGCCGCTCGCTTACGCAACTCGCAAACACTCGCACGCGCTATACGAAAATAAAGAAAGGAGCTTTAGGTAGAGAAGGTGAATACGTGCAAAATATGTAGGTGAATACGTGCAAAATATGTGCTTACGTGGATCCTGTGCTCCTATGTGCCTAGGTGCTTCTGTGCTTATGTGGTTACGTGACTATTGGCCTACGTGTTTGACGTGTTCCTTGGCTTTATATAATAATAATAATAATAATAATAATAATAATAATAATAATAATAATGATAAAGGATGTTTTTACAATACGCTAAACTATACGAAACCCGATATAATCGAATCTCGTCTAAACCATATGACGATGTCTGCTGCAAACAATGTCGTAATTTGGTTCTCACACTTCACGCGCAGCTCGCCACAACCATGCTGACAAACGCATCGCATCACTGGTGGCCAAGGAAATAGCTAAGGTCATTCCTTAGATAGTCAGTGAGATCAATGACATCAGCAGCAAGTCCTTTGTTGAATCCAAGAGCGACGTGCCTAAGACTCCTTTTAGCTTTAAGCAATTCAAGGCCTGCGGTACTGCTAACTTCATGGGTGAAGATGGGCCCAGTGCCATGTTCCAGTGGTTTGACTCCATCGAAGTCACCTTCAGGCAAAGAGGATGCCCAGAAAATCTGCGTACTGTTAATGCAACTGGAGTTTTCCAGGGCTCTGGACTGGTGGATTGCTGAGCGCAACAGGCGCGGTAATGATGCAGCTTACAAAATTTCATGGGAAGAGATTAGGGAGCTTATAATGAAGGAGTTATGTCATTCTCATGAGGTGCAAAATCTAGAGAATGAATTCTGGCATATCAAACAAGAAGGAGGTGACAACACTGGTCTCACCGATCGCTTCAAGCAGCTTAGCATTATCTGTCCTGATCAAGTGACAACTCCGGATATCACGATCAAGAAGTACATTTGAGCTTTACCCGACTGTGTAGCTGACTTTGTTAAGGAACCTAAACCTACCACCACTGAGGAAACTTACCAACTCGCCACTGAAATCAATGATAAGCGAGTTTTGGTTGGTTATTTCTAAACCTCAACCAAGATTCTGAATCAAGCAACCACTACTCCCGCTACTGAACCTGCAGCATCACATGTTTCAAAGTCTTCATGTCATAACCGCAAATGCAAGGGTAACAACAACAAGAACTATGCTACTACCGCCGCACCTCTCTACGCTGTTCCTGTCCAACCCAACGCCAACCAGAACCGTCAAGTGACAGCACCTGTGACCAACGCACTGCCTGCTAAGCGTGCGTACACTGGTCCTCATCCTATGTGCCCTACTTGTACCTATCATCACCCAGCTGGGATAGCTTGCCGTTTCTGTATCCACTGCAACCTCTACGGATACTTCACAGCAAACTGTCGCACTGGCCCACGCCAGCAAGCTCAAGCTCAAGCTCCTCCTTCACTACCAGCTCCACTCCCCGCTTCTCAGGGTAACCAAGCAGCTCCTGCACCCGCTGCTCATGCGCGAGCTTGCTACTCATGTGGTGACCCGAACCTCTTCGCTAACATCTGCCCGAACCGTGTGGTGAAACAAGATCCGCAACAACCACCGCAGCAATAACATCAACAGCAGCAGCCTCAGCAACAATAGCAGTGTTAGGATCTGAGTTTGATAAGATTGTGCTTGTTTGAATATAATGGAGATGAATTAAGATTAAGTGCAACGGAAATAAGATGGAACAAACTTTCAACACAATCAACGAGAGAATTGTTTTAAGCAAACATGTTTAACATGAAATCGAATGATTATATTTATTACAATCTTCAATAACAATGCATGCATGCATACAATCTCCCCCTAAGCCTGAGCTCACAGATGGTTTGTTCGTACAGAATGACTTGTGGAAGAAGAGAGCTAATAGAACAGTACAGGGTACTGTTCTATTTATAGTACAGAACAAACCACTGTAGTATCTTTACTGACGTCACCATGAAAGTGACATCTAACCACCTAACAACCTGTAACTACTAATCTATACAACTACTACTATTACAAACTACTGATTACAATAAATACAAAGGATGGACTAAATTATTGCTTCCCATTCCACTATTATACTCCTAGCAGTGCTTTGTGTCTTCAACAGTACTAGAACCATGACAGTAGATTGAGCATCAGTGTTTCATCTCAAACAGTCTTTAAGTCTCATAAGTTGTTGAAGATCAGCAGTTGTTGTAGCAGGACAGTAGATAGGGGTCATCAGATGTTAGGCCACATTCAAGGGGAAAGAACTGTTGCACACAACTGCTTATTGTGAATCCCCTGATCTGATCCAATTTTGGCTTTATCAACTGTTCCTTTCTAGGGTTCAATCCCAACAATCTCCCCCTGGAACAGATGATGCCAAAACTCTTCTTTATTCTGGATTTTTATTGCCTCATCAAGAGTTCGCTTACTTGACCTTTGAATTGTAATTCAAAGTTCATTGAGTCCTCATCATCCTCATCCCTGTACAGGGGAAGCTCAAGGAGATCTTGCATATCTTTGACACCCAGGCCAAGTGCTGCTTCCCTTGATATTTGCTTCACCACACCATTAGATCTGAGCAGAGTCAATACGTGGGTCTTTTGATCAGACTTCCACTTTAGTATCTTTGAATCTAATGGGTTTCTTGGGAGAGTTTTTTATTGCAGATGAGTTTGGAGATTGAGGCCTGGTGATGACAACTTTTGCAGGGTCTTGAGATTGTGCTGATTCTTGTTTTTCTACCAAAAGTGTCTGAAGAACCATCTTCATAATAAGTTCTTCTTGATCCTTATCTTGTTTGGTTGCTGCATCCGTATGCTTTTGTTTCCTTCTTTGATAAAGGATGGCAGCAGGTGGAGCAGTGGATCTTCTGATTGGTAACCTTGGTTGTCTGACTGGAACCACTGCTTCTAGATAATTAGGCTTTTGAGGATCAATGGTATCTCTTTTCCTCAACTCTTACAAACTTTTGTATGTGGCTAACACTTTATCCTTTGACCATCTTGTAACCTGGTTCCTTGATCCATAATCAACTGCTATCAGTTCTTCTTTCATTCTTTTAAGCTTCAGGGTTCTTTCAGGTACATTTTTCTTGTACTTGGCCCATACTGGAGGAGTTTGTTTGACCTTTTCTTTGAGCATCTTTTGAATTCTTGCTATATCTTCTTGTAATTTACTAATAGTCCATTCTTTGTATTGATGCTTTTCTGCCTTGTACTTCTTGTATGCCATGATATAATCAACGTAGTCTTGCCTCATACTTTCATCATCCTTTTCAGACAATTTTTGGCAAAGATCTTTTGAGAACTGTTCTAAAGTTCTGACCTTGGTGAGCAGGTATTGCAGATATCTCTGAATCTTTTTGTCAGACTTTCCCTCTGTATCTCTTTTAGATATATCTTCTGCTTGTTAGGCTTTTATCTTGAGATATTCTTCTATGTTTCTTGGGAAAGGATAACCTTGAATGGAAGGAAGGTTCCTTTTTGCAGGGTCATCTTCAAAGTAAAACGATTTGATCTCCTCCCTGACTGCTGGAAGATCCAATTGGTATTGTAATCCCATAGGAATAATAGTAGTGTTTGAACTTAGAACTTGAGCTGAGGATAATGGGACAGGGTTTGGAATGGTGACAAGGGTCAGTGGTTGTGTTGATGTTGGAGTTGGGGAAGTGTCATCTTCTAGGACAATGTTGGTTACCCTTCTCCATTTGTGCTTAGGAGAAGTTGGTGATGTTTTGGTGGGTTGAGTGGTGGTGATTGAGATGGTAGGTGTTTGACTAACAGCTGTTGAAACAACTGGTGTTTCAACCACTGTTGTCATTACAACAGATGATGTGTCATCTGATGTCTTCTGCATTTTGGCAGGTGGCTTTTGTTGTGGTGAGGTTGTTTTTGGTAAAGCAGTGGATTGAGTGTGTGTTGATGTGGTAGTGATGGCAGTTGTTGGGGTAACATCTGTTGAAACCACTGAAGTACCAACAACAGTTGATACAATAGGTGTCTTAACATCTGTTGGTTTGGAGGTTTGATGAAAGGAATTTTTGGGGATTTGGGGAGTTTGTTTGATGGTTTTGGAAGGTGTGGTTTTGGGTTGGCTTGCTTTTCTAGTAGGCTCAGAAGTACCCTGCTCTTCCCTTTCCATCAAGACTTTCTTCTCCTGCTCAAACCTTTTAGACCCTTTTATTTCCATTGACTCTTTCATGCCTGCTTTTAAATCAGCAAAAGCATTTTGAGTCTCATCAACCTTTTTGGAACCATCTGGCCTAGGGATTTCTGTAACCAGTTTTGACAATGGATCTGGTTTCATGTATAGGCCGTCTTCATATCCTTTCTTCTTTTTCTCCCCCTTTTTGGCATCATCAGGAGGATTGTCAACAAAGATGATTGAAGGAGGAGTTGTGCTAGTGGTTTGTAGTAAATGGGCCTTAATTGCCTTGATATCTGCTTGTGTATCCTTGAACCTAGCTTCCATCAAATTTCAGATCTTTTGAATCTGAACTTCATGTTGTTGATCAGCATATTGTCTTTGTTTATGAAGCAGAGGTTGAAACAATTCCCAAAGCTCAGTGGGAGTAGGAGCAGATGATGGAGCAGATGTTGCAGCAGTGGGTGTTGCCTTTTGAGTTTGTAACAACTGTTGCTGCGTAGATTTGATTTCTGCAACAGATGTGTCAATTTTGTCAACCCTCTCCGTCAATTCTTTGATTTTAAACCATCACCCAAGTTAATGGGATCATTTGATTTCCCACCAGTGGTGGTTGTATCAGTGGTTGACTTAGGAAAAGTTTCCCAAAAATCATCCACTGATGCCCCTTTTTCTTGGTACTGGGGACTTCTTTCTTCAGCAGAGGTTACCATTTTAAGTGTACCAGTGAATAATGGAAACACACCAGTGGACACTATGGTTCCCAAAGAAGAAATTTCCTTCAAGGGAGTCTGACTTATGAAACTACTGTCCAAGTGTAAACCAGTGGGTTCAACACTTGTAGTAGCCGCTCCACTTGAACTACTGACAGGAATTACTTGTAATTCCTGCAGTGTAACCTCCTCAGTTGTTGGTGGGTTAGCTGAGATAGGGAGCTCAGACTCAGTCACTTGTTGAGGTATATTCTCATTGACAGGTGGTTGAGAAGAACTGATTTATGTCTGAGCTATATCAAGTACATCCAACAAAGGTAGCATTGATGGTCGAAGTTGGGCAGTAAGTATGGGTGTAGAAAGAGAATTTGCCCCGGGAGCTGGGCTGTGGATGATGGAATCAAGTGATTCCAGAGCATCATAATGTGGTGTCCCTGTTGATACAACCTGATCTTTTTGAGAAGAAGCAGGAGGAGTTTGAGGCTTAGGTTGAGATCTTTCATCCAACTGCTGTGAGGAAGTAGCAGCAGTGGTTATTGGTGACTTTTGTGTTGTCACAGGTATAATCTCTGGGATCTCATCTTCCAGAGTTACCTTTTTAGTGGGTTTGGGGGGCTTTTGAATATTTTTCTTTTTGGGTCTCTTGGTGATTTTAGGTTTGGGTTTCACAGCAGTGGTTGTGCTGCTGTGATCACCTTGAGCAGTGGGCTCAACAGCAGTAACCTGAGGAGCTGTTGTTGCTGCTAAATTCTGCTCAGGCTCCTCTGTTTGTGTTTTGGAAGGTTTTGATAGCCTAGTAAAAGTTTCAGAAGAATGCTGTTTATTTGACAAGGATTTCCTAGGGGTGGAACTATGACCCAAAAACACGTGAAGCGGTAATCTCTTTACGAAATGAAGAAAACTGGTATTGGAGAAGTATTCGCGTGCTTGACCCGATGTTGTTGGTCAATTGCTCAAAGAAAAACATTGAATGCCTGTTCTTCAACAAGATAGTGTTCTTTCCGGAAGATAAGGAACATGCATTGCAATTCCAAAAGTTATGCTTTGAAAAAGATATTAACTCTAGTCACTAGTAGAGAGATCTTGAACGAGAAGAATTCCAAAAGGATGAACGCCAAAAGGAGTTGATCAACAAAAAGATCAAAAGAGCAACTTTCTTAGCAAGTTTGAAGTTTCCTAACAGCAAGTTGCTACAGATCAAACTCCTATTAAGAAGGAAGAGAAGAAGAAAGTTAGAATTACGAAGTTCTTCGATTTCAACATTCAGAGTAGAGAATGGTGGTTGACCAAGGGTAGATTTGAGAGGCAAGCACAGCGAGAAGAGCAGAAAAGAAAGAAGCGAAGACAGTAGAGCTTGATGAAGACTATACATGAAGACTACAGCTACATCCAAGGGGGATCTGTGAATGCATATGTCTGTAGCTTTCATCATGTATTGAGTCTTATTTTGTTTAGTATTGTATTGTATATTTTAGATTGTATTCGTATGAAATGGACAAGATTTCAATGTAATTGGCCCATTCGTACCAAAGGCACTTTCGTGCGAATGGGACATAAGCCCATTTCGTACGAACCGACCCATCCGACCTTACTGGTTTCGTGCGAGTCTGTTCGCCTATAAATAGGGGTGTTGGGCTGGTCATTGGTAAATTTGGCAACTTTGAAGCGAAGGTCTGCCAAAATCGTTTCTCGGCGTTGTAATAGCTTTCAATCAATTGAAACGATAGTTCAACGGTATTCTTGTGACTTTATACTCGGATTCCACATGAGATATGAAGATCTACTAGCTGGTCGGAGCATTTGGAGCACCGAAACGGTCCTCACACCTTACCCTATATATATAGGGTGAAAATCATTTAGGAACCACCATTTCCATTTATGCCGAGAACCGCAATAACCAGTGTGAATACAACAAAACTACTTAAAAAACACACAATTTTTTTTTAATTTTCCACTAAAATCGTAACTTTTTATTAATAATTTTTTAATATTTTTAAAAAGTCGCGATTTGACTATAATTTAAAAAAAATATATTAGCATTAAGTTTTGTGGTTTAACTTTAGGGTTCAGTTTTTAGCATTTAGCTTAAGTGGAAGGTTTAGGTTTTTGGGAGTGGCGGGCTAAGGTTTAGGTTTTTTTTTTTTTGGGGGGGGGGGTGAGGGGTGGGTGTTTAGGTTTTTGTGTGGTGGTTGGGTGGGGGGTTCATTTTTTGTTTTGGGTTAATTTTGGTTGTGTTCACATTAGTTCTAATAGTTCTCACCCATAAGTTGGTTCTCACATGAACCTTACCCTATATATATATATATTCGCCCAAAAGTTGGTTCTCGCATTAAAACTAAAACAAAAAAAATAAACAAATTTTCATATGTTGATCAATTCTTTAGAAAAATATAATAGAAACAAGAAGCTAGAACGTACCCGATTTAGCCAGTGTATCGTATTGATGAAGATTAGGATGTTCTTTACTGATCGGGTCCCCTTTACGGTGTACGGTTATGATGGCATAAATAATCTTGAAGATCATGATTTTTAGAGAGAGATAGAGGGAAGTGAATAACGGTGGTGACCAACCTAAACCCTCCTGAATAAGCTCTATATATACATCCAAGGGGAAACCCTATTCTTCTAGTAAGGGTAAATACATCCATCAAATATTTATCAATTAAGTGAATAAGAGAAATAAGGTCATCAATCAATTATAATATAAATGATAGTAATGGATGTTCTTAACAGATCGGGTCCCCTTTATGGTGTACGGTTATGATGTCATAAATGATCTTGAAGATCATGATTTTTTTAGAGAGAGATAGAGGGAAGTGAATAATTGTCACACCCCCAAAATCCACCTGCGGAGTACCACCGCTTGGAGGCGTGACTGACCAGGATCCAGCCACCAATTATACTAAACATTGGTCCATAGTAAAGATGTTCACCATCTACAATAGTTAGTAATCATTATAGTTCAAAGTTTTAAAGTCTTAAGTTCAAATAACGTTTTAAGTAAACAACGGAAGCATAAACCAAATAGTTTCAAAACAAAGTTCATAGTTCAAGATTATTTAGAACCCAACACATGGGCTAGACGAACACTACACATTCCCAAGCCGCAAGCTCCTGAGTCACTGAGTACCTGCAAAGCATGCAGTAGGGTATCAACGAAAATGTTGGCGAGTCCACGAGTTGTCCATTTTTAATTACCAAAAACTTGTTTCACCAGTTAATTTATCTGTTTATACATGCGATGGGGAGCTACCCCATAAGTAAGCGACTAAACTGTTTTTACAATACCGAATACTATTCATCCGTACGTTTCCGTAGAGTGCCCCGTTTGTCAATGTTCTATCATCATTGACGGTTGCCAGAGTACATTAGTTCACGCCCGATCCCATACGCGGGCACGGGGTGAGGTTGGTGAGACCTAAATAGCGGTATCAACTAATAACCCGTTCGCCTGACCCCGGCGACTAATCAGTATTAAGAAGTGAGGACTTGAGTGATAGAGTTTTGTTTAGTGTTGCTTGTTGCATCCAGTATAAACAGTAATTAACTAAAAGTCCCATTTAAGGGGAAGAAAGTAGGTTTGTATCCCTTACGAGGGGATATCGTTGTTTAAGTTTTCGTTTCCCAAAACCACCGGGAACGCATGCTTTAATAGTTGTGAACTCACCTTGGGTTGCTCGGCAGTCTAGTTTACTTGGTTAAGTATGCTGGTCACCACGTCCTAAATGGTTACCAGTATAGGTCAGGCTCGGACACAAGTAATCACGTATATGGTACACGTATTCAACACATAGCATACAAAACATATGAGTGTGTTGGGCCTGCCCTAACACTTGAACAGTAAATCGGTAACACTTAGTTCAGATAAACAGTAACAGGAAAGTCATGCAGCCCAAACATTGGATGCGGCCCAATAACGAAAACAAGTAGCCCACTCGAGACAAGGTGGTCTCGAGTCGAGACCTCTCGGTCTCGAGTCGCAACCAAATGGTCTTGGGTTGCAGTGGGGTGGTCTCGAGTCACGCAGTTCGAGTCGCAACTTCAGATGTCTCGGGTTCAGTCTCGAGTCGAGATCATGGGGTCTCGACTCGAGACCGTGATGGTCTTAAGTCCCTGAAGTCTGTCTCGAGTGATTACTATGTGGTCTCGAGTAGCAATCTCCGCAGTCTCGAGTTGTAGTTTGCTGGTCTCTAGTCGAGACAGGAGGTCTCGACTCGCACACCTGATGACCGAAAACCTTCTAGAACTTGTCTAATAGTACTATCCAATAGAATTTTGTTTTCATGATAATATGTACTATCCAATGTAAGGATCGGGTTTGCGACCTAAACGAGTCGGTTCAGAGGAATTCTATCAAATACAGGTGCGGAAAACAAGTATTTGACTTGTAAACAGCTGAATCTTCACTTTAACACTGATTTGTATTGATATGAACACAAATACAATCAGTTCTCACACCGGCAGCACCTCGGTATGGAAATCTCACAAAAACAACTTATGATTTCGCTTGACACTAACCTCCTATATATAGACTTTGAGATTTCGCTTCAGCATCACTCAAGCGAAATCTGATATGATGATTTCGCTTGAGGCTTCAAGCGAAAACTCAAATACATTACACATTTTCAACCGAAATCTTCTAATTCTCTCTAATTCTCTCGTTCTACGTGCCCTGATCTATTCTAACTAGTCTAAGACTTGATACAAGACGAAGTCGACAGATGTAGTGCACCAACAGACTCCCCCTCAGATGTTGACGAGTCGACTATCAAGTCACAACAACACTGTGTCTTCACATCTTCATTCTTGATCAGTCTCTGGGCTTTTCTCTCTCTATCTTCTTCTCCAGAATCACCTTGCTCTATCAGACTCCCCCTCATGATTTGCTGGTATTCATTTGTTCTTCAGCAATATCTGCTTTAGGATCGATGCCTGACTCAAATGTTGTTTACAAGATCATTGCCTGGATTTCATCTAATTCTCTTGATCAGATCTCTTGATTCCTTAAGTTCATCAGCATCAGCATCTAACAAACTTTAGATTCATGATCAGATTCTGACTTTCATAAGCTTTGAACAAATTAATCTGGCTCACCTGTAACAATCTTAACCCAGAAATAAATTTTCTAAATTTAACAATTTAAATGCACCAACAATCTGATATAATCAGATAATTCTCACTCATATCACAAATCAATGATGAACCAAATGTAGGTTTTAAAATACCAAATGTAGGATTTTAACAAACCTTTTTGACATTTTAAGATTTACTCCCCCTCACAACCAAGTCATCATGTTTAGCACTTGAAATTTTGACAATCAGCTTTCCAATATCAGTTGTCGAAAATCTTTTTGAATTTTTCAAAAATTTATGCTAAAACACACTAAAAATCTTTTTGGAATTTTTTACTATAAAGTAATGCAATAAAGAAATATTTACAAACAATATTTTTGTGAGTTCGCGCAAGAGGATCATATCAGTTTTTTTTTTAAACATATCACCAACACCGTTAAGCTTCATTTCATTTTAAGTTTTAAACGATTCACCTAGATTGTCAGTATACTTGTCCATTTAAATTTTCACACAAAGTTCAACTGTTTCGAGATACTAGATTAATGTTTTAAGCACTTGAACTTATTCGTGTGTCCCACTACTTGAATATACTCCCGTATCCAGATCCCAATATTCAGTCTTACAGGTGAGTATACCACAGATGATATCTGTCAGGGGAATAAATTATAGTACGAGGGCCGTGAGAGCTCAGGTCGATCTTTCGATACGCAGAGAGATGACGGCTTCGACTTTTGGTGTGTCCCCTTTAGAGGATCTTTTGCATTACAACAGCAGCGACTATCAATTTTATTGTTTCATCAGCTTGCTGAGGGCGATGCTATGTTTCAAGCATTTGCAGAAAGCATTATCCGAAGACTAGGTCAGAAATTTCTTTCAGCAGAAGTCCCGGGATAATACGCCAGATATCACTGAGCATAAAGACCTAGTATCTCAGAATAAGGGACCTTTCAAACAAGATTTCAGGGGTTACCTATATATCCAAGTTTGTGTTAACCCACAGAACAAGCAAGTTTGAAATTTAGGTTTATATCTCGTCACAATCTACTAAATGTGCAAAAACCTACTGACATATCCACAGTAAGATTGTTTATCACATTTTTCTTTACATTTCTTTAGCATGTTGTGATAGTCCACTGATGTACTATCATTTCCTCTATATGCAACAAAAACTCATTTTTGAATTTTATCATGTTTTTGTCTTTTTCAAATTTTCAAATGTTTTTGAATTTTCTTGAAAAATTTTACTCCCCCTAAAATGCAAACACATTTTAGGAAATTTGAAAACTAAAACTCTTGACACAATTAAAACATACAAACTGTACAGAAACTTGACAACTGATATCGAATCACATCAAATCGCCATTCACTCGGCATAAACAATCAGAACTCCCCCTATCACAAAACTATTTTCTCATTATGATTTCAAAACACTTAAGTTTGTTTTAACCAAAATGATTTTTCTGGAAAATAAGTTTTTATGATATAATCATTTGTAGATTCGGAGTGTGGTTCATCACATTGTCTATTTGAAATACCAATTGTAAGTATGGTCCAATCAAGTTCAACTTAATGACCTTGATTAACCTTTTTCATGTATGCACCTACTATACCAAATGTAAGAATTACCACATGTAGGAATGTTACGTCTACATCACCATTTTACCAATCAGAATGCCGATTCCTGCTTCGCTCTTACCAACCTGGAAGCTCCGGCGTAGTCATACATCCTGTAAACATCCAAACACTATCAAAAACTTTTAACCAAAAACTTCAAACATTAGAAAAATGCCGATTCCTGATCCACGATATAAACTTGGGATCTCCGGCAAGTCCTAAGACTTTAAGGAAAGCAAACTTCCACCCAAGTCTTCTTAGACTTGGTGGCTTCCAATTCTTGAGCAGTAGGGTTGTAAGTTGCCTTTTTAGTTGCATAAAAATCTTTAACCCCCTTTACTTTCCCATCAAGCATTTTCTTAAAAATTTTCTTAACATTTTCATTAAATGTTTTTTCAATATCAAAATCTGAGATTTCTACTTTACCAACCATTTGTTTAATCTCTTCCACACTCAATGATTTAATGTCAACATCATTCATCAAATCTTTGATCTCATCTTGTGACTCCTCTGATTTTGTGGAATCAGAATCATCGTCAGATTTTTCATCTGATTTTTTAACAATCCATTTTTTATTGTCTTTTGCACTCTTTTTGTACAATCTTTTAGAATTTTCACCAACTTCATTCTTTGAATTTTCAAAATTTTTGAAGTTTGTAGTTGGTGAATCATTCTTTTCAACCACTTTTTCTTTAAGTTTTTCAGAGACTCCCTGTTTTTTGTTGACTTTGTTTGGACAATTGTGAGCAATGTGTCCAACAACTTGACATTGAAAACAAGTTCTTGTGTCTCTGGTTTGAAAAACTCCAGTTGGATGAAAAACTCCAGTTCCTGTCTTTTTCCTTTCAGCAAGGAACTCTTGATTTGATTTTTTCAAAGATAAGCTATTTGACTCCTCTTCATAGCTTTTTCCTGCAACATATGTCATCTTTGATTTAAAATCTCTAACATATTTTTCATTTTTACGATTTTCAGGTGGAGTAAAACCAAGACCTTTCTTTTTGTAACTACAATTTTGATTTGTTTTCTTTTGAAAACTAGAATCAGAATTGTAATTCTTTTTTCCTTTTTTCTTGTTTAACCTTTGTTGAATTCTAGAAGTGTATTTTTTAGGTTTTTCAATAGATTTTAGATCCTTAATTTCAGAAAAATTAATTTCTGTCATTTTGAAAACCTTTTTAATCATGTCAAAACGAACACTTCTAATCGGAAACTCTTTGTCAGAGTATAATTTGTCTGAATCATTTAAAGTATATGCAACTTCAAATGTTTCATCATCCAAATATGCCTTTGATAGCAAAAATTCTTTACTGTAAGACCGTTTTTCCGATAACTTTGAACTGTTGACTGACGAACTTGAACCCCCAGACTCAAACTTTGACTCAGACACCTCCTTAGTATCCAACACCTGATCGACCACCTTTTTGATTAACTCAGACTCATGATCAGTATCAGACGAGGTAAACGTGATATCAATGTTATCTGGTAAAACGTCAGTTGTCTCGGATTTTAACTTTATATTGACTGCTTTTTCGACTTGCTCCTCATTTGGTTTTCTAGGCGAATACCCTTCCCAGATAGGAGGCGGACACTTGTTGTATTTAACAGTCGATTTCTTACCAGTCTCATTCTTTTGCTTCTTATCCTGAAATGCTTCAAAACCTGCAACAGTAGGATAAACTCGATCAATAACATAATCAGAACAAGAATAACTCAGTAATAACCTTCTGATCCTTTCATTCTTAATCTTTTCTTTCTCCAACTCTTGCTTTAGATTAGCATTTTCTTCGATGTAATGATTAATTGCCTTTTGCTTTGCCATCAATGTAGAATTCGTCATCATTAAAGCTTTTTCTCTTTCAGAGTTTGTTGTTTGAAGACCTGTCACAGTTCTGTTCAACACGCTATACGATTCTTTCACATAGCTGATGTCAGATAGTAGCTTTTCTATCAGTCTTTCTCTATCAAACAAAATCACATCTTTTTCTTCACAACTTTTACAGACTTCCAAACACTTCTTGCAAGGCTTTTCAACTTCAACAATCTTTTCAACCTCAATTGTTTTTACCACTTCAATTACTTTTTCTTCATCCACCCTTTTAACTTCTTCAGTTTGAATAACAGTTTCAATCTTCTCATCTTGTTGTTGTTCTTTTGCAGCTTGTTTCTCCTTCAGTTTCTCCATGCGATTTGCAAAATAGAAATGAAAACTTTCAGGAGAAAGATGTTTTTTAGCAATATTAATATGTTTCTCTTCTTCATCATCACTGCTACTCTCCATTGGTGTTTGATCAAACTCTACGGATTTTTCAGAATCAGCATCTGAAATACCAGAATCAGATGGTGTTTGATCAAAAACAACTTCTTTTTCTGAAGTATCCTCATTTTGCACACTCTCATCTGTACTTAATGACTCAGAATCAGCACTATCTGAACTTTCTTCAGATGTAATTGATTGATCTTTCACTTTTTCACCAATTGAACTCATCCAAGTAGCAAACAAATCTGGTTCTCTAACAATCTTTGCAATGAAAGCTTTGAAATCCCCTTTTTCATCAACAAACATATCCCAGCTGAATCCTTCAGGTAGTTGTTCATCATTTTGGTCCACTATACATGCTGTGCTATTAGAAGAAATGTAGTTGCTCCAGTTGAAATCTACCAAACATCCTTTCTTTGAATCTTCAATCTTTCTACCATGAGCCGTCTGTAATTCTTGTGTCTGACCAACTTGCTGATAAATGGCTTTCCGGTAGTAGTCATCTTTTCCAAATGGATTTTGAGCACCACTAACTTCTCTGTTCTTGCACTCCCGCTTAAAATGACCTTTTTCCCTGCACCTGAAACAAGTAACTTTAGATTTATCAAAACCTAAAGTAGAAACACAAGCATCAAGAAAATCATTTCTCCCGGTAATTGTCTTGAACTTTTCAGCACGTCTAAGAACACTTGCAAGACACCATTTGATATCCATTAGTTCCATCTCTTCTGCATCTATTTGGTCGTAATCCTCTTTGGTAAGCATATGATTTCCAATTCGACCAGCCACTAAACCTTCATATGAGATAAGCACGGAACCAAGTAAAGCCATATGATCTTTTGCAATGTCTTCAGAAAAACTTTGACCTTCTAGAAGATTTAGAGCTATATTGCATTGAATCACACAACCATTTCCCATCTTTGTGCTTTGAGACTGAAAACTTTCTGATGAAGTCTTTGGATTGACACTTGGATAAGATGAGAATCCACTGCTTTTGTTTGTGCTTTGATCAATTTTTTCTGTAGTATCCCCAACACCAACACTGTATGCAGTCTGAATTTTCGGACTTATTTCAGCTTCTGAATTCGGAACACTACCCTTGTAATACATCTTTACATCTTGTTGACTACTTGGATTATTCATCCTAGCAATCTTCTGCTGTTCCAAATCCTGACTTTCAATCTTTTCAATGAACTGAGAGATCGACAATCTATCATAAACTCCAGTATTCTTCAGTATCATCAAATAAGTTCCCCACTCTTTCTGAGGTAATGCATCAGCAAGTTTATCCACCCATTCTTCATTTTCCTTTTTAATGCTCATCATTGACATTGTTCTCACTAAGTGACAATATCGTTCAATGAGTTTCTTCGTATCTTCTCCGGGCAAACTTGTGAACAAATCAAATTCCTTTTTAAGCAATGCCTTCTTGCTTTTAATCATACTCGTACTGCCTTCAACCTTGATTTTTAGAGCATCCCATATTGATTGTGATGTTTTGTCATGTTGAAGTAGTATGAAGATGTCTTCTTTGATGGCCTGTTGAAGTAAACTGATCATCATCTTTTCAGCTCGGTATATTTCCCGTTCTTCTTTACTAAAATCTGAAAGCTGTTTTTCAGTCTGCATTTCGGTTAGTGGTAGAGCATACTTTGTTAAAATACATTCCCATGATCTAAATGATTTGCCTGCACCCAGTTTTCGAATCTATCTTTCCATCCATAGTATTCTTCAATTCCCATTAGCTTCGGGGGTTTCTGAGTAGTCCCCATTTCATTTTCAGAATTCATGTTCTGAGCAATGGAAGATGAACTAGACGATGTTGCAAACGCGTTGTGAAAATCGTTATCCATGTTTCAATAACAGATTCTTTCAAGCGAAATAGTCAATTTGTAGCTTTCAAGCGAACTGGTCAACTGAACTTTCTTCAAGCGAAATAATCTGTTAAACTGGTTGAAGCGAGACTAATCAATTCTTTGAAGCGAAATCGTTCAAGCGAAACTTTCTGAAGCGAAAACCTTGAAGCGAAAACCTTGAAGCGAAAACGAACTCTGTTTGAAGCGAAATGTTAAGTGTCGCTTGAAGTTTCAAGCGAAATCGTCCAATAATACTGAACTGTTCAAGCGAACTCCATTCAAATGTCGATTTTGATCACTTTTAGGTCGAATTTTGCTGTGAAACTTTCAAGGGATTGTTATCTAGTACTTTTAAACAATCCGTGAGAAATTGAATCAATTTTGACCGTGAAATATTTCTGAACTAAGAAAAGAAGGTGTAGAAGTAAGAAATTTTGATCGATTTCGGCTGAATTTTGCAGAACTCCTCCTCCTGAGCTCTGATACCAATTGTAAGGATCGGGTTTGCGACCTAAACGAGTCGGTTCAGAGGAATTCTATCAAATACAGGTGCGGAAAACAAGTATTTGACTTGTAAACAGCTGAATCTTCACTTTAACACTGATTTGTATTGATATGAACACAAATACAATCAGTTCTCACACCGGCAGCACCTCGGTATGGAAATCTCACAAAAACAACTTATGATTTCGCTTGACACTAACCTCCTATATATAGACTTTGAGATTTCGCTTCAGCATCACTCAAGCGAAATCTGATATGATGATTTCGCTTGAGGCTTCAAGCGAAAACTCAAATACATTACACATTTTCAAGTGAAATCTTCTAATTCTCTCTAATTCTCTCGTTCTACGTGCCCTGATCTATTCTAACTAGTCTAAGACTTGATACAAGACGAAGTCGACAGATGTAGTGCACCAACATCCAACCAAAATGCATAAACATGTTTTATTGTCTAATTCTATTTCAACATGGATCAAACATAGCATATTCAAATATTCATAACACATTCAAACTTGTTCATCATTAGGGTTTTTATCATGTTCAAATCTCATTAAAAAATTCATAGCATAGACATGTATTTCAACACTAGGGTTTTATCATTCATCTTAATCTTCAAAGCACGTGCATATAACCTTAGTTCTACAACTTATAATACGAGATTTATGAACAAGAATTATGTGACACATATTCCAAGTATCAAGACAATCATTAAACACAATATTTGTCCTATTTTATCATCATGAATCGGATGGTGATAAGCATCATCAATCATTCAAAGCACAATAGTTCACATCTCATTTATCATTTAACCAATCAAGCAAGTAACACCATTATTCACATAAGTACCTAGTGAGCATCTAAAAACACTAACCGATTGATATATACTTATAACTTATCATCCATTTTAATCAAACAACTACAAGGCACTAACCCGTTAGAAGTTGAGGGTATGAAGAATCAATGAACCAACTTCCGAGTGATGATATCGAGCTTGATCCGAGAGTCTTGGTTGAATCCGAGAGAGGGAGATGAGAGGAGGTTTGTGGTGGTGTTTTAGGGTTTTAGTGAGAGGGAGAGAGAGAGTGTATGTAGGAGAGTGTGGGGAGAATGATGGAAATATCAAAATGAGAGAAGGTTGGCTTGGGCATGGGTTTTATACCCGTTCTAAGGTCGGTACACTCTAATGGGTTCCAAATGGGCTTTAGGGGTGCACGGCCCAGCCGGCCCAGTCGTTCACTCAAGACCGAGTGGTCTCAAGTCGGGTTCAGTCTCAGTTCATTTATACGTACATATATATATATATATATTACATACACATAGTTTAACACAAGCATCACATAATACTTCAAGATAATTCACAAATCTTCATTTAATAGTATATGTACACATAAAGCTAAACAATGAGGTTGCTCGGGAAAACCCGAAGTGTCACATTATCCCCAAGTTTTAAGAACTTTCGTCCCGAAAGGTAAAGCAGTCATTGTCAAGCTAGTGGAAGTGAGAACATTTCAACGGGGTGTCACATCATCCCCCCGTTAGTTTGGAATTTCGTCCCGAAATTTGGTTGTAGCTTCAGTGCTAGGAGTTTCATTAGGGAACAACTGGGGATACTTGCGCTTCATCTGGTCTTCCCGCTCCTAGGTAAACTCTGGGCCACGGCGCGAGTTCCAACGAACTCGTACGAGAGGTATCTGGCTACGTTTGAGGGTTTTGATTTCACGATCCGTGATCTCAATCGGTTCCTCAGTAAAATGTAGCTGTTCGTCAATAGTGAGTTCCTTGAAAGGAATGATGAGTGTTTCATCTGACAGACACTTATTCAGATTAGACACGTGGAAGACGTTGTGCACAGCACTTAGTTCTTCAGGCAGATTCAATCTGTAAGCGACCTTACCGATCTATTCGGTAATTTCAAAGGGTCCGACATATCTCGGATTAAGCTTGCCCCGTTTTCCAAAACGAACCACACCCTTCCAGGGTGAGACTTTAAGTAGAGCCCGGTCACCAACCTGGAACTCTAGCGGTTTCCTATCCTTATCAGCGTAGCTCTTCTGACGGTCACGAGCTGCCGCCATGCGTTGCCTAATCTGGGCAATCTTTTCTGTGGTGTCTACTACATGTTCTGGGCCTGTGATCTGGCTGTCACCAACCTCCGCCCAGCAGAGAGGCGATCGGCATTTACGACCGTACAATGCCTCAAAGGGTGCTGCCTGAATGCTGGTGTGGTAGCTGTTGTTGTAGGAGAATTCCACTAACGGTAGGTGCTTCTCCCAATTCTTGCCGAAATCGATCACACATGCCCTAAGCATGTCTTCGAGGGTTTGGATGGTGCGTTCAGATTGCCCATCCGTTTGTGGATGGTAAGCGGTGCTCATGTCTAATCGTGAGCCAAAAGATTTGTGCATAGCTTGCCACAATTCAGAGGTAAAACGCGCGTCTCGATCGGAAATAATAGAGGTTGGCACTCCGTGCTTCGAAACCACTTCCTTTAAGTATACCTCTGCCAAGGTAGAGAACTTGTCCGTTTCTTTAATAGCCAAAAAGTGGGCAGATTTAGTTAATCGATCCACTATCACCCAAATGGTGTCATTTCCGCGTTGAGACCTAGGCAAGCTGGTAACGAAATCCATGGAAATTTGCTCCCATTTCCACTGTGGGATCTCTGGTTGTTGGAGTAGGCCCGATGGTTTTTGATACTCAGCCTTGACTCTTGCACAAGTCAAACATTTTCTGACATAGGTTGCTATGTGGGCTTTCATGCCAGGCCACCAGTATGTAGTCTTTAAATCGTGGTACATCTTATCCGAACCAGGATGCACTGAGTAACGGGACCTATGGGCTTCATCCATTACAAGCTCGCGCAAATTCCCATAAAGTGGGACCCATATACGCCCGTTTACGTAGTAAGCACCATCTTCTTTTTGTTCTAGCCATTTCCTTGATCCTCGCAGGGACTCAGCCCTGACGTTCTCGGCTTTCAATGCTTCAATAGGTTCGAGTGGATGGTGAGCTGTAAGGCACGAACACGCTTGGGTTTGGTCTCCTTTCTGCTGAGGGCATCGGCTACCACATTAGCCTTGCCTGGATGGTATTTAATCGCACACTCATAGTCATTTAGGAGTTCGACCCATCGGCGTTGCCGCATATTCAACTCCTTTTGTTCCATTATGTGTTGGAGACTCTTGTGATCAGTGTAAATCATGCACTTGGTACCGTATAGATAATGTCACCAAATCTTGAGCGCGAAAACCACAGCTCCGAATTCTAAGTCGTGTGTTGTGTAGTTCCTTTCGTGGATCTTGAGTGGTCGCGAAGCGTAAGCAATAACCTTCTCGCGTTGCATCAACACGCAACCAAGCCCTTGAATAGAAGCGTCGCAGTAAACAACAAAGTCGTCGGTACCCTCAGGTAAGGAAAGAATAGGAGCACTACAAAGGTTCTCCTTTAGTTCCTGAAAGGCAGATTCCTGAGCCTCACTCCATTTGTAAGCAACACCCTTCTGAGTAAGGGTCGTAAGTGGTTGAGCGATCTTGGAAAATCCCTTGATAAATCTTCGATGGTATCCTGCCAATCCCAAGAATTGGCGAACTTCGGTCGTAGTCTTAGGTATAGGCCAATTCTTAATGGATTCGACCTTAGCGGGGTCGACATGAATCCCATCCTGATTGACTATGTGCCCAAGGAAATGGACTTCCCTAAGCCAGAAATCACATTTCGAGAATTTGGCGTATAGTTGCTCATTGCGAAGGAGTTCGAGAATAAGACGCAGATGTTGTTCATGCTCCTCTTGACTCTTCGAGTAGATAAGGATGTCGTCAATAAACACAATCACGAACTTGTCGAGGTAAGGTTTGCACACTCGGTTCATGAGATCCATGAAGATCGCAGGTGCGTTAGTCATTCCGGAAGGCATAACAAGGAATTCGTAGTGACCATAGCGGGTTCTGAAAGCAGTCTTAGAGATGTCCTCATCGCGGACTCTTAGCTGATGGTAACCCGATCGCAGATCGATCTTGGAATAATAGCTCGACCCTTGCAGTTGGTCGAACAGATCGTCGATACGGGGAAGTGGATAACGATTCTTGATGGTAACCTTGTTCAGTTCGCGGTAGTCAATGCACATTCGGAATGTGCCATCCTTCTTTTTGACAAAGAGTACTGGGGCTCCCCAGGGTGATGAGCTAGGACGGATAAAACCTTTGTCCAGAAGTTCTTGTAGTTGAGTAGAAAGTTCCTTGAGTTCTGCGGGAGCTAGACGATAAGGTGCACGGGCTATAGGCGATGCTCCGGGGGTTAGCTCGATTTGAAATTCGACCTGACGGTGAGGAGGGAGTCCGGGTAGTTCTTCAGGAAATACCTCAGGATAGTCGCGTACAACAGGAAAATCTTCAATCCTGCTTTCCTTTTTCTGCGTGTTGACAACAAGTGCTAAGATAGCGGTGTGCCCCTTGCATAAACACTTCTGGGCTTTTAAGAATGAAATGATGCCTGTGACTTCTCCGCTTTTGTCGCCTTGAACTATAAGGGGTTTTCCAGGAGGACGGGGGATACAAACAGCTTTCTCTTGGCAGAGGATTTCGGCTCGATGCTTGCATAACCAATCCATACCAATAACGACGTCGAAGCTTCCCAGAATGATGGGGAAGAGATCGATACAGAAGATCTGACCCGACAACTCTAATTTGCAGTTACGAATCACGTGTGAGGCCTCGAGGTTTTGTTGGTGCATCCGTCTGCCGTCTACGTCTTATATCGAGTCTCAGTCTCGTTACGGATCTGAAAGAAGATGATGTCACCATCTTTGATGATGACATCATAATAGTGATGTCATTATCACATCACTACACAAAAGACAAAAGTTTAGAATGTAAAAGTGTGAATACGGTCAAGAACTGATTTCATTTATGTATCTAGGCTAGGTCCGCTTATGTGTCTAGGCTAGGTCCGCTTTTATGTCATAGAGATAGGTCCGCTTTTGTGTCACTAGATAGGTCCGTTTATTTGTACATGTCCTTAAAAGCAGACCTGATCACCTATATATAGGTCATATAAGCGGATCTACACACAGAGTTAGAGGTGTGTTCTTCCACTAAGCCACGAAGTGCTGCCGAAGTGTTGATTTGATTGTAAACGTTATTCAGATTAATAGAATCAACAGATTAAATTGAATTCTCGCTGAATTGTACTCGTTTTGTATGTTTCCGCCATTCAAAATGAGATAGACTCTTCTACGCGACTCGTTTAGGTCCGAAATCGATCCTACAATTGGTATCAGAGCCAGTGAAGAAGAGTTTAACACATTTCAGCCAATAATTCTGTTTCTACACCATTCTTTTCCGAAAAACAAAATTTTTTACGGTCAAAATCGGTTTAAATTCACACAATATGTTCGGAATTGATAGTTAATAAAACTTTGAAAGTTTCATGTCCAAATTCGAAGTTAAACTGGTTATTTTTGAGATTTCGCTCATACGGACTCGTGATATTGATGATGTCACCAGATGATTCCGCTCTTTTGAACAGTTTAATTTCGCTCATTTGAACATCGTGATTCCGCTCGTTTGTACAATCGTGATTTCGCTCTTACGGTCACCTTTAGTTGATTCCGTTTTTGTGACAACTATGGTTTCACTTTAGTGACATTTAGAAATTCAGCTTCAAAGTGTCAGTATTTCATGTGATATTATCGAAAGTGCATTGAGTAGTGTGAAACAATTGAGTGCATTCATTGTGTTGTGTGTAACAGTCTAGGAGGATGTCAGGTTATTGATGTTTAGGATAAAAGATCATGTGGTTTGTGTAGGTGTGCATGTGATTTGAATTAAAAGGTGTCAGCAAGAGTTGTCGATTTGGTTGTTAAGGAGGTCTAATAGTTTGTATTCAAATAAATTGTTTGGCCCAATCATTTTTAATTGATATTTGTGATATATGCGACCCATGTGAAAACAAGTGTTTGTCAGATCCATTTATGTTCGGCCCATGTGATTATATCTTTGTTCAAAATTAGCGGCCCAATCAGACTCACTTATTTGGACGGCCAAATCACAATATTTGATTAATTCATTAGTAGTATTTGGTCAAAGCAAATTTGTCGGTTTCATGTGCATGTGAAAAAAGTTAATTTTGTCGGTCGTTTTTAAATTTTTCTACATCGGCACTTGTGTAGCTTGTTGCATTATCTTTGTTGTCAGAAATTGTTGGATATTTGTAAGTGATATTTTTGATATTGTGAAAAAGCCCATTGGTTTTTTTTTTCGGTTTACAAGTAATCGACCCAATTAGCTTTTGAGATTATCAAGTTCAAATATTGATCAATATCAAGTTCAATCGAGATTTTTACAAGTTGATTCGAAACGAATTGGTGTCCAGCTTGTTTGAAACTTGTGTTTTTGTGAACTCTAGAAATCGAAACATGGATTTTGAAGAAGTGTTGGCATATATGTATCATGAATCTCAACAGTACATTCCGACAAAGAAAGAAGAAGAAACAGTCGTAGCAAAAGAAGTTGTTGAAAAAGGTCCAGTTTTTTATTATTCGTCTGATGAAGAGGGTGACAAGTATGAAGAAGAAATCCAAAAACTTGAAAATGTTAAACAACAACTTCCATCTGATCAAAGAAGTGGAAAGTTATTTTATGCCGATAAAATTGAAAAGTTGAAAGAAAAACAAGATGCGAAAAGAAAGAATCAAAAGGCAGTTATTGTTAAAGCAAAGATCAGAGCTGAGCAGATTGAACAAGTTCCATCGGTCAAGGTTGAGAAAGAAGAATCTGAAAAACCTGTATCTGTGAAGTCTGAATCAGAGTCAAAGAATGAGGTTGCAGATGACGCACCTATCTTTGATCATTCACCAGAAGAAGAGAGTAAGGATGAAAGTGTTCATGAGGAAAAGGAACAGGTTGAAAATATCTCATCTTTAAAGGTTGAGACAAAAGTTGATGATAAACATATTCTTGTTTTGTTGAAAAATTGTGAGATGTTGACATTTGTAAATGACAAACTCTTGAAGGATGTTGAGAGTTTGTCATTAGAAAACAAAAATCTAAAAAAATCAGAAAATGTTTTGAAAAATAAAATTCACAATTTGGAAAAAGAAAAAGATTTTGAAAATGAAAAAGCAAAAATTGAGAAAGATTTTCAAAGTCAAATAAAAATTTTAGAAGATGAGAGAGATTTGTTTGGTAAAAACAATCTTGAAAAAAAAATTGAAATCAATTCTTATCTTGAAAAGATTATTCGACTTGAAAAGGAAGCAGAGTGTGCTCAAAAGAAAATCAATGAATGGGAAGAAAAGTTGAAGGTGTTTGTGAATACTTCAACTATTCCTTACCCAAAACCAGTTAATTCAGTTCCAATAAGTGACGATGTCACAAACTTTGACAATGTCAAAGTTGAAGATTGTGATGAGAAATCTGATGATGAAAATGAAAAAATTGAAAAACAAAAATTGTTTTTGAAATTAAAAGAAAATTTTCAAAATACTGTTCTTCAATCGACTGAAAAGGGAGAATGCTCTAAGCAAAAACCTTTGAAGAAGAAAGCGGAACAGAAACAAAAAATTAAAAATGAGAAAATTATACAAAACGAGAATAACAGCTCATCAGATCGATCATCCAATCGCATTCAAAAAACACAAAAATTGAAAAATGATAATTCAAAAATTGTTGGCAATAAGTGGTGCAGGTCGGACCACAGTGCTCAAAAGTCAAATCCAGCAAACAAGAGGAGCAAGGAATATCACCAAGCCAAACAGTGCTTTGATTTGAGCATTTGGGCTGAAAATGGTGATTGGTACGATAACAGAGTGTGTTACCGATGTGGTTATCAAGGACACATTGCTGTTAACTGCCAAGGTTGGAGTTATGAGACGAGGAGATGCTTTAACTGCAACATCAGAGGTCACATTGCCAGAGATTGCCCAAGGAGATCAAATGAAAGATTGAGGGTTAATTCTCAGAAGATGGCAAAGAAACCAGTCAATGTCAAGCCCAAAGAACAGAAGGTTCAAGAACCTAAAGTTCAAGAAAAGAAAATGAAGCTGTCTCAGGGGCAAAAAGACAGACTGAGGAAGAAGAGAAAGAAGGCGAGAGAGTATCTCGAGAAGATCTTGTCCTCGGGGTTCATCTGTTGGTAAAAATAAGAGTTCTGATGAATCGACTCCCTCGATGGCAAAGTCAAGCAAGACGAATTCATCGGATACAAATCTGAGGACGAAAGAGGATAAGAAGAAGAATGAAGTTGATGGTGATGAATTTGTTTCTTCGGAAACAAAGGAGCCACATGTCGGCGATGAATCTGGTTCATCAAAGTCAGACAAGCCACGTTCAGGCAATGATTCTGGTTCATCAAAGCCAGAGGAGCCAGTTGTTGAGGTAAAAGTAGAGAATTCTGGTTTAACAATGGATGATGCAAATTTTCCACCATTCTTGAACAAGAATTCAAAATCACCCAAGGACCGTCAGGCTTGGGTGAATCTGTTTAAATGAAAAACCTGACTTGCCGGAGTTCCCAGGTTGGTAAACGTGGAACATGAATCGGCACATTTCTTGAGAAATTCACATTTGTGATATTTTGTCTTACAAGTGGTAAATCAGGGACATTAAGTTGTACTTGATTTTCTACAAGTAATGTTTGTGGATTGATCTTAAAAATGTTAGTTTCTACAAGTGATTAAAGAAAAACAAAGTGATGAAAGATCCCCGAATTTGTGAAATGACACGCAAAACTTATTTTCCGAAAAAACCATTTGATTAAAACAAACTTAAGTGTTTTGAAATCACAATGGGAAAATAGTTTTGTTGTGAGGGGGAGTTCTGATTGTTTATGCTAGGTGGATGGAGAATTGAAGTGATTCTCATTATGTTGTCAAGTTTGTACAGTTCATTTTCAAATTTTCTCAGAAAATCAAAATTGAGACATATTTTGATTTTAGGGGGAGTAAAAATTTTAAAAAAATTAGAAAATTTGAAAATGTCAAAAACATTGAAAAATTTATAAATGAGTTTTGCTGAAACAAGAGGAAATGATAGTAAATCAGTGGACTATCACATCATGCTAAAGATATGTAAAGTCTAAAAGTGATAAACGGTCTCACTAAAGATGTGACGATAGGCTCAGCTAGACTAGTAGATTTGCGATAACGATACAAACTTAAATGAAAAAGCCTAGTTCTAGTGGGAAACATGGTCAAAAGCATAGTACTTAGTTTTGTCCTTCTTGATTGTGTGCCTACTCAGTAATTGCTGATTGTCGAAAGACATAAAACTGGTTAAGTTTGTGAATTTTCACAACTTTGCTAAAAAGTCGCTGTGATTGTGCATTTCTTTTGCAAAGATTTAAACTTGTTTTATTTCTTTATTTTGTTTAAGCATCGGACATCCTCTGCGTATACGTGAGTATCGACCTGGATGTTGTTGCCTAAACGTTCTGCTTTATTTTCTTTGGTGTTTCGTTTAAGCTTTGGATCACCTCTGCGTATACGGGAGTATCGACCTGGTGGTTAAAGCCTAAACAACTTCAACTTTTTTTTTATTTTTCTTATTTTGTTTAAACATTGGACTTTCTCTGCGTATACGGAAGTATCGACCTGATTGTTAATGTTTAACCATTCTGCTTTATTTTAGCACAATTCACAGTCGATAAAAGTTTAAAGGCATTATTTGAGTCAGTGTATTGCATGATGAGGGGATATGCTGAGATCGTGGGGTCCATAAGAATTTAGTGCTATCTTAATATACCTTAACGTATCGGTAAGCATTTCGAAAGTTGTTAGATTGAGTTTAAGTGGACAACAATATCGTCAATCCATGTGAATCGTTTAGAGCTTAAAATGTTTAAAGCTTAACGGTGCTAGTGATTGGTCTCAAAAACTGATATGATCTTTTTTCACAAACTCACAAAAATATGTTTGTACATATTTTATTTCTGCAGTTAATTTTTGTTATTGCATTCATGTTTCATTATTTTGAAAAGTCCAAAAAGATTTTCGACAACTGATGTTGAAGAGCTGATTTTCAAAATTCCAAGTGCTAAACATGATGAACTGGTTTGGGAGCGTGTGTATTAAATTGAAAATATTTTGAATTAAGAAAGAATTTGATTTAGTTAATCAGGGTCATTAATTTGAACTTGATGTAACTATTTCTAGTAAGTTTTTCTTATTGTTTTTAAGAAAAAAAACTTATGTGGTGGTGAGAAAATTTGTGCAGGAGATGAGCTGATCAGAGATAAAGCCAGGGATTGATCTCAAGGTGATAGCTAATTCCAGACGGCGATCCCATCATGATGAGAGGGGGAGTCTGACGAGGTTAGAGCCAAAGAGAAGATCCTGGTGTATGCTAAGAAAGAAAAGAGACTGATAAAGACTGAAGATGCGAAGACTCGACACTGAAGACTCCGTCAACATCCGAGGGGGAGTTTGTTGGTGCATCCGTCTATCGTCTACATCTTATATCGAGTCTCAGTCTCGTTACGGATCTGAAAGAAGATGATGTCACCATCTTTGATGATGACATCATAATAGTGATGTCATTATCACATCACTACATAAAAGACAAAAGTTTAGAATGTAAAAGTGTGAATACGGTCAAGAACTGATTTCATTTATGTATCTAGGCTAGGTCCGCTTATGTGTCTAGGCTAGGTCCGCTTTTATGTCATAGAGATAGGTCCGCTTTTGTGTCACTAGATAGGTCCGTTTATTTGTACATGTCCTTAAAAGCGGACCTGATCACCTATATATAGGTCATATAAGCGGATCTACACACAGAGTTAGAGGTGTGTTCTTCCAGTAAGCCACGAAGTGCTGCCGAAGTGTTGATTTGATTGTAAACGTTATTCAGATTAATAGAATCAACAGATTAAATTGAATTCTCGCTGAATTGTACTCGTTTTGTATGTTTCCGCCATTCAAAATGAGATAGACTCTTCTACGCGACTCGTTTAGGTCCGAAATCGATCCTACAGGTTTCTACCATTAGCTATCTCAACGATGTGCTTAGAGCTTAACGCCGTAAGAGTGGACTTAAGTTTCTTACTAATACGTAGGGATACATAACTAGCATCTGCTCCGGAATCAAATAGAACGGAAACATAACGATCATTAAGTAGGAACTTACCCGCTACAACGTTGGGGTCATTCCTTGCTTCTCCAGCTCCAATCACAAAAGCCCTTCCTCTTGCACCATTCCCAGCATTGTTGTTATTGTTCCCAGCACCCAGATTGTTGTTGTTCTGATTCAGTTCAGGGCAGTCCCTTCGCATGTGCCCCGTTGCTCCACACTTGAAGCATCCACGGTTGTTCCCTTGCTGTTGCTGTTGCTGTGGCTGATGCTGATTCTGCCTAGCTGGGAGCTGGCTCCTGCAGTCTTTGGCTTCATGCCCCATCTTGTTGCATCGCTGACACTGACTTTTGACACATGGCCCACTGTGGTGTCGATTACATTTGTTACACTTGGGGTGGTTTCCTCGATAGCCACCCTGTTGCTGAGGGCCCTTGTTGCTTTCAGTCTTCCTTTGTTGAACTGGGGCCTGAGTGGGGTTAGCATCCTTACCCTGATTTCCATCCCACTTCCGTTTGTTATCGCTAGAAGTTCCAGCAGTAGCACTGATCCTCTTGGGCAACTTGCCCTCTTCCACAGCCTGATTGGTGAGTTTGTGAGCAAGACGTACCACGGGCTGTATGGTATTGAGGTTGGCTGAGGTCACATGGCTCTGGATTTCTGGGACCAAGCCTTTGATGTACAATTCGATCCTTCGATACATAGGTCGGGACATGTTTGGGCAAAGTGCAACATAGTCGTTGGACTGCTTGGTGTAGGTCTCAATCTCTGACCCAACCATCTTGAGTTCATAGTATTCGTTCTCGAGTTTGTGGATGTCGTCCCTGTGACAGTACTCCTCTTTGATCATGTCCTTGAAATCTTCCCACGCAGTAGCATTAGCAGTTTCCAGACCAAGCATCTGAATCTTTGCTTTCCACCATGAAAGCGCGTTTCCTTCGAGCGAACCAGTTGCGAACTTAACCCAGTTAGCAGGGGGACACTCGCAGACAACAAAGACAGCTTCGGCCTTTTCAATCCAGTGCAGAAGGCCTATGGAACCCTCAGTGCCGTTGAAAGGGAGAGGCTTGCCATCCATGAAGGTTTTGAAAGTACAAACACGTGGCTGCGCAGGCGCAGGCTGACCTGTCGTGAGAAGCGAAGCGAATAGGTTTAGAGGTGAAAAGACGATGTGGGGGTAGGATCTAAACATCCTAAAGTAACGAGTTTACCTCCAGGGTGAGCAGCGAAAGCTGCAGCCACCGTGTTGAGCAAGTTGGTGAACTGAGCCTGAGTCATGTTAACGTTTCCTCTTCCGCGCCCACTCATTGTCTTCATAACCAGAAAACACAATATGAGTGTGATGTCGTAACGTAGCGAGAATGAGACAGAAGAGAGATGTGTATCTATCTAATTAGGCACACTAGTATGTATAGTAGAGCAGTCAACATAAGATAAACAAGCAAGTAAACACAAGTCCGAGCTATGAGGTCTAATATGCTGAGTCTTGCCCTTGGAGTGTAGTGTCGTCACGAGTCACGGGTTATAGTCTGGTTTTTCTCAAAAAGACTTTCTTCTTTTTAAAACCAAGTTCACTATAACCAATGGCTCTGATACCAATCTGTCACACCCCCAAAATCCACCTGCGGAGTACCACCGCTTGGAGGCGTGACTGACCAGGATCCAGCCACCAATTATACTAAACATTGGTCCATAGTAAAGATGTTCACCAACCACAATAGTTAGTAATCATTATAGTTCAAAGTTTTAAAGTCTTAAGTTCAAATAACGTTTTAAGTAAACAGCGGAAGCATAAACCAAATAGTTTCAAAACAAAGTTCATAGTTCAAGATTATTTAGAACCCAACACATGGGCAAGACGACCACTACACATTCCCAAGTCGCAAGCTCCTGAGTCACTGAGTACCTGCAAAGCATGCAGTAGGGTATAAACAAAAATGTTGGCGAGTCCACGAGTTGTCCAGTTTTAATTACCAAAAACTTGTTTCACCAGTTAATTTATCCGTTTATACATGCGATAGGGAGCTACCCCATAAGTAAGCGACTAAACTGTTTTTACAATACCGAATACTATTCATCCGTACGTTTCCATAGAGTGCCCCGCTTGTCAATGTTCTATCATCATTGACGGTTGCCAGAGTACATTAGTTCACGCCCGATCCCATACACGGGCACGGGGTGAGGTTGGTGAGACCTAAATAGCGCTATCAACTAATAACCCGTTCGCCTGACCCCGGCGACTAATCGGTATTAAGAAGTGAGGACTTGAGTGATAGAGTTTTGTTTAGTGTTGCTTGTTGCATCCAGTATAAACAGTAATTAACTAAAAGTCCCATTTAAGGGGAAGAAAGTAGGTTTGTATCCCTTAGGAGGGGATAGCGTTGTTTAAGTTTCTGTTTCCCAAAACCACCGGGAACGCATGCTTTAATAGTTGTGAACTCACCTTGGGTTGCTCGACAGTCTAGTTTACTTGGTTAAGTATGCTGGTCACCACGTCCTAAATGGTTACCAGTATAGGTCAGGCTCGGACACAAGTAATCACGTATATGGTACACGTATTCAACACATAGCATACAAAACATATGAGTGTATTGGGCCTGCCCTAACACTTGAACAGTTAATCGGTAACACTTAGTTCAGATAAACAGTAACAGGAAAGTCATGCAGCCTAAACATTGGATGTGGCCTAATAACGAAAACAAGTAGCCCACTCGAGACAAGGTGGTCTCGAGTCGAGACCTCTCGGTCTCGAGTCGCAACCAAATGGTCTTGGGTTGCAGTGGGGTGGTCTCTAGTCACGCAGTTCGAGTCGCAACTTCAGATGTCTCTGGTTCAGTCTCCAGTCGAGATCATGGGGTCTCGACTCGAGACCGTGATGGTCTTAAGTCCCTGAATTCTGTCTCGAGTGATTACTATGTGGTCTCGAGTAGCAATCTCCGCAGTCTCGAGTTGTAGTTTGCTGGTCTCGAGTCGAGACAGGAGGTCTCGACTCGCACACCTGATGACCGAAAACCTTCTAGAACTTGTCTAATAGTACTATCCAATAGAATTTTGTTTTCATGATAATATGTACTATCCAACCAAAATGCATAAACATGTTTTATTGTCTAATTCTATTTCAACATGGATCAAACATAGCATATTCAAATATTCATAACACATTCAAACTTGTTCATCATTAGGGTTTTTATCATGTTCAAATCTCATTAAAAAAATCATAGCATAGACATGTATTTCAACACTAGGGTTTTATCATTCATCTTAATCTTCAAAGCACGTGCATATAACCTTAGTTCTACAACTTATAATACGAGATTTATGAACAAGAATTATGTGACACATATTCCAAGTATCAAGACAATCATTAAACACAATATTTGTCCTATTTTATCATCATGAATTGGATGGTGATAAGCATCATCAATCATTCAAAGCACAATAGTTCACATCTCATTTATCATTTAACCAATCAAGCAAGTAACACCATTATTCACATAAGTACCTAGTGAGCATCTAAAAACACTAACCGATTGATATATACTTATAACTTATCATCCATTTTAATCAAACAACTACAAGGCACTAACCGGTTAGAAGTTGAGGGTATGAAGAATCAATGAACCAACTTCCGAGTGATGATATCGAGCTTGATCCGAGAGTCTTGGTTGAATCCGAGAGAGGGAGATGAGAGGAGGTTTGTGGTGGTGTTTTAGGGTTTTAGTGAGAGGGAGAGAGAGAGTGTATGTAGGAGAGTGTGGGGAGAATGATGGAAATATCAAAATGAGAGAAGGTTGGCTTGGGCATGGGTTTTATACCCGTTCTAAGGTCGGTACACTCTAATGGGTTCCGAATGGGCTTTAGGGGTGCACGGCCCAGCCGGCCCAGTCATTCACTCGAGACCGAGTGGTCTCGAGTCGGGTTCAGTCTCAGTTCATTTATACGTACATATATATATATATATATATATATATATATATATATATATATATATATTACATACACATAGTTTAACACAAGCATCACATAATACTTCAAGATAATTCGCAAATCTTCATTTAATAGTATATGTACACATAAAGTTAACAATGAGGTTGCTCGGGAAAACCCGAAGTGTCACAATAATGGTGGTGACCAACCTAAACCCTCTTTAATAAGCTCTATATACACATCCAAGGGGAAACCCTATTCTTCTAGTAAGGGTAAATACATCCATCAAATATTTATCAATTAAGTGAATAAGAGCAATAAGGTCATCGATCAATTATAATATTAATGATAGTAAAGGCCACATGAATATATATATAAGATATTTCACAAGTTTAAACAACCTTATGGCATGGGTAGACTTCACTATTCAGGGAGAAAACAAATTATTCATGGGATTCCACTACAAGATAGTTGCGTTAGAGGTTCTATTAATAAAGCTATAAACGAGGCAACATTTTTACCATTAGAATTAGGTTAACGTAAAATAGTTGGGGGCAGTAGGTTCTTTTGTTCCTTGGCTTAGGAAGTTTGTCAAAATAGACCAAATGGTTTGTTCCTTGATTAATTAATAACTAATTAATTATTGCATTGTTAAATCTTGGCAAAATCTAAAACAGGTATTCTTATATGTTTCCATCTTTTGTTGCTCCAGGTACCAGATCCATCATCCAATCAGAGACAAAAAAACTACAACAAAAGGATATGCTAAGAAGCAAAAGAAATGTAATACACTTGTAGATGGCATAAAAAACTGCAGATAAGGTGCAAGAAGGTTAAAACCGGCCTAGGAATTGAAAAGTTTTTTAGTTTTTAAATTGGAAACTTATGTATACATTTTGAAATATTATATTGTTAATATCATGTGAAAATAACTAATTGCACATAAATAGCTACATAGAACCACACTAAATATGTGTGGTCAAAGGTTAGAAAGTAGCCACACTTAAAATTAGAATCTTTCATGTGGCTTTGCATAACCGTTAACCACAGTATCAATACTTTATTTTTTGTTTGTGTGATAGAAAAGTAGCAAACGTCACGGGTAAAGAAAATATACGTATGACCACCGATTAAGCAATAGCCACAATTAAAACTACAACATTTCATGTGGCTTCACATAACCCTTGGCCATACTATGTAACTTTGTTTTTTCTTGTTTGTGTGAAAGAAATGATAGCAAATGTCTTGGATAAATAGAAAATATGTGTTACCAAAGATTAAGCAATAGCTACACTTAAAACTACAAAATTTCTTGTGGCTTTCAATAACTATTAGCCACACTATGTTACTTTGTTTTTTGTTTGTGCGATAGAGTGATCGTAAATGTCATGGGTAAAAAGAAATATGTGTGACCAAATATTAAGCAATAAAAATTTCCCGTGGCTTTACATGGCCATTAGCCACACCAATCTCACTTTGTTTTTATTTTGTGTGACGGTGTTAGACTATGTATGCCCAAGACACATATTAAATTGATGTGGCTAGTACGTTATGATCCAAGTCGGGTCATACCCAATAACAAGCTAGACAAACACCTATAATATTTATTTATGATTTGATCAAACAAATAAATATTAACACTTACAATATTTAGAAATTGGTTTTCTAAATAATTGCACTTGAGAAACTAATAAATTATATGGATAATTTATTATGAGAGAGTATTTTATCATGTTATTTAATGGGTTAAATAACATTATAAAAGGTTATGATATGTTGCATAAGTCTTATAAATATGTGATGCTATATTTTTATAAATGTTATAAAATAAATACAAGACTTATATAAAAATGAAATTTGAAAATTTTGGGTGGCAAGAACCCCATAGGGCCGCCCCCTTTGTTTCTTCCCAAGGTGGTTTCCACCAATGGAATTTCATGCAAACATATCTTCCATTTTAAAACACAAGATTTGTTTTATTAATTCACAACTCTCTCACATATTTTAGACATACTTTTCTCTAGTAAAATTCAAGTCCAAGAACTTCCTTTTTCCTCTCAAAATTTTCGGCCATAAGGTGGTTGATAAAGAGGATTTTTTAAGCGAGTTCACAATGTAAATCCTAGAAACATAAGGTGTTCGTTGGAGGCTTTGGGTATGCAAGCTTGAGGTCTTCTCCTTTGAAGATTTCTATTCAAGAATATCATCTTCTTCATATCACCTTGCTTTTGAATGGTAGTATTCTAAACACCCTATGGATGTGATTTTGGTAGCATGCATGTCATATATGGATGTGGTTATTGGGTTTTGCATTTAAAATGATTTTAAATCTTATAAAGTAACATGTTTTTAAATCCTTTTACGCTGCGTTTTAATTTTATTTGGATAAAATTACTTTGATAAACATGTGAAAAAACCCAACAGACGGAATGATAGCAAACATCACTAGTAAAATAAAAGTGTGGCCCAAGGTTACACAATAGCCGCACTAAAAGTAATCAAATTTCATGTGACATTACATAAGAATTAGCCACACTATCATTACTTCGTTTTATATTGCTTGACAGAATGACGGAAAATGTTATGGGAAAAGTATATATGTGTGACAAAATGATATACTATAGCCACACTTAGTGATTTAAACTTGTCTTGTGTGTCTAAAAGCATTTATTTTGTCATACTAACCGTGTATTCATGTGACTATATAATAGAAGCAGTGACACTTAAAGTGATTTCATGTGGTCGTTTCCCGCTAACCACACTTAATGGATGAAATGCTAGATTACAACAACCCTTTTTGTCATATATTTTCGTAATTTAACATGGCTAAAACAAACCTTAAGTGACTACATAATATTAACTATGACATTTAGTGTAAATGAATGTGATCGTTGTTACCCTTTCGCCACATTTAATGGACAAAGCACATGATTACAGCAAAAACAATTGGTACCCTTTAGCCAAGGTTTAAAGGTGTTACGACCACTAAAACTATAATGTGGCCCTATCATACCTATGATGACTCGACATTTGGCTACACTTGAGCTGAAAAAATAGTTGTGGCCAAAAGCCTATGGTCACAGTGTTTTTTGAGAGAATATCAAAACCCAACAAGAGCAAATATTATACAAACTCTTTAGTAAAGCAAAACATCTTAGGTTCCGAAATTAGATTGGATGATATAAATAAGATACAAACTTAAAAGAAGAAATTTAGAGTCATTAAAATTTTGGGGTAATCAAGTATGGTAGACTACATTAGTGATCATGATGTTAATGAACAATCATTAATGTATGGATCGTTGTTCTAGTGAAGATGTGATAATGTCTACTATAAATAGCAAAATAATAGACTAAGTAAAGCTCTACTTAAACGATAATACATCACCTTTGGGTAGAAGTGAAACTATTTAAGCATAGGTGCAAATCAAGTGTAACACATCATCTTTACACATCACCTTTGGGCAGAAGTGAGACAATTAATGTGTTAGGCACAAGTTAGTTTTGGAAGATATACATGTAACACATCGCCTTTGGGCAGAAGTGAAATATTCATGCATATTAGGCAAAATGTCATGTGAATATCAATGAACAACTTTAATAAAGTGTACGATATAAATACAACACATCACCTTTGGGTAGGAGTGTAATATTCATGTATATAAGAATAATGTCACATGTGTGTCTATATCAAAATTAAGATGACTTGTTTTAAGGACACACATTTCATGACTACGATTGTTCATTGTTTGAGGATATTCACCAAGTGACAATGCTTAGTAAGACTCGAAACATGGTAAATGTAGCACGTCACCTTTGGGCAGAAGTGAAACATCAAAAGGTTATTAAAGTTAAGTAAGTTTAGTTTTGTAAATCATTTGATACATAAGGTTTAACAAAACTAATTAATTAGTTAATACTAAACCACGAGTTACGCGAATCGAACTTTTTGTATGCTATTTAAATGACCAATTTCTGTTTGTGTGAAAAACTAAGGTAATGGCACCAGGCTAATGCTAGTGTCACCAGGTAATAATTGTGTCGCTAGTTGATGACAATGTCAGTTTTAATCAGATCTAACAATCCATAAAACACATTAATGAACATTAGATCCAGAAATTTCATGAAAACTCAGAAAAGCAATTTTTAAGTGGGTATAAAATATTTGTTTCATAACAAAATTGAATTGATTAATCAACACATGTGCTGTTACGACATGTTGATCAATTCTTTAGATAAACATAATAGAAACAAGAAGTTAGAACGTGCGTACCTGATTTAGCCAATGTACCGTACTAATGAAGGTTATAATGTTCTTTACAGATCGGGTTCCCATATAGAGTGTACGATTATGGTGGCATAAGTGATGTTGAAGATCATGATTTTTTAAAGAGAGTGGGAGGTGAATAATAGTGGTGTTGTAATGGTAGTAACCAACCTAGGCCCTCTCCAATAATAAACCCTATTCTTCTTTGGGCCAAAAATGTAAAATTGGAATCCAAAACACCCCGCTTTGGCCAAAGCGGGGCGCTTTGGTATGAATTAAAACAGGCAAAGCTTGCAACTTTGCCCAAAACACACAAACACACCAATACACACACCAAAGGTGCGAAAACACACAGTGAACGACCCGAGACCTCGATTCAAGACCATTTTCATCGATTCGACTTCTACAAGTTTAGATTAATAGTCCCCAATCATTTAGACTTCATTAATTTCTAAAAATTTCGAGTTTTGATTGATTATTTGGTTTTGGGATTGGCTGGGTTATTTTTTGAAGAACAGAGGGGGCAAAGCACCCGGCTTAGCCCAAAGCGCAATGCTTCGCCCCTTTTTTGAGTTGGGGATCTGTTGACTTGAGTTGATTTCCGAGTTCATAGGTCTGTAACCCGCGTATGTCTGTAACGAGCGTCGAATCCATAACCCGCGTAGGTCCGTAACGCGCGTAGGTCCGTAACGAGCGTCAAATTCGTTAACCAGTTGTAAATATATAATTTTTTATTTTATTAGTCGAAGTCGTCCGTAATGCCGTAGGTCCATAACTAGCATCGACACATAATCGGTCGTAAAGATATAATATTTTTATTTATTAGCCGAAGTCATCCGTAACGCATGTAGGTTTGTAAAGAGCGTCGAATCCGTAAACGGTTATAAATATATAATATTTTTATTATTATTCGAATTCGTCCGTAACAAGTTGTAAATATATAATACTTTAAAATTTGTTCAAAAGTTGTATTTAAATTTGTTATTAAACTGTTTTTTTAACACACAAGTATGGATATCGATATGGACTACGACCCAGACATGGAGGTTGATGATGAGGAGCCGGTTAACGTAGATCCACTAGAGGGTCACATTTACCTGGCATTCCCGAGGGGGTCAGACAGGCATAAGAGGTGCGCGAAGTTGCGCACCATGGAGATAGGGGGCATGTTGGGATTGATTGGGGGCTTTTGGAGAAAGTGGAGGAGGTCGCAAGGGCGAGGGATATTATTGGGTTGGATAGTGGATACCCCATTTGTGGGCTTGTTCCAGACTGCGTTGGAGGACTCGTGTCGTGAGCTTATGGTTGAGTTCATTTCCTCATTTATATTCGTGCAGCATCCGGAGGATTACGTGGAGGACCTGGGCCATGTCATGCACGAGATAACTATTTGTCTGGTCGGGCAGGAGTTTGGGATGAGCCTACGGGACTTTGCCGTCCGTTCAGGTTTGTATACTGAGGCCGAGCTTATACGGATGTTTATACACAGGGGGTTAGGACCCTGGACAGGCAGACCCTTACCAGTTTCTGAATGGCTATTGCGACGGCGGTGTTTGGGCAATCCTCGCAAAAGGCCACCGCCGTCAGGGACCCTCTGTACAGATACCTAAACTGCATCATTGCGTCATCGATCATGCCCCGGTATCACAGGCGGGACAAGGTCAACATGGGTGACCTTTTCTTTCTCTATTGTCTGTTGCAGCCTCATCCGTGCGCGCTCCCTGCATGCCTGGCGGAGTACTTTGCTACCGCTTATCATAGGCAGGAGCACGGTAGGCTCTTTGGCGGGTCCTACATTACAAGAATCACGCGCTCTTTAGGGTTGGTGCCCGAGAGTGACCCCCAGCTGTCCCCGGCCATTCCGTCGACTAGATTAGGCCGAGCATCAGTACCCAGCATCTGTTTGACGCGCAATTTTCCCCGGCTTGCGCTTTCGGTCATGGGACTTCAAGAAAACCCAGAATACAGGCATTCACCCTTCCAGTTTGCACGCGTTCACATTATTTAAAACCCAAAACTTTGCCGAGATTTTGAAAATTCAAAGGGGTTCAAAACCTTGTAATCAATCACCCTAGAACAGATGATTAGTTTTCAAAGCGGTTTTGAAATTTATGTTCTTGTTGTGGTCGTCGCCTAAGGATAGGTGACGGTATTGTTTTATGACTAAACGCAAGTAAACTCGCGTTAGGGTCCTAGAAAGGTTATAGACTAGGTCAAAGCATTACTAATAACCTAATTCCCTATAACCATTGGCTCTGATACCATCTTTCTGTCACACCCCGACCGCGTAAAGCAACAAATCGCGGCGGAAACATCGGGGCGTGTTGCAACAGAATTAATGTTTCATAACCATGGATACCAAAAAGTGTTTCGTTTTATTAAACATTGAATAATTACATTGTCTGGAAATCTAAATACACAATTTAAACATAGTCTATCATTATTATTGAGTCACTAAGGCCTTGTCCAGTCCTATGTGAGCATGCATCCTATCAATCGATATCTTTCAACAATACCTGAAACATATGTGAAAACGAGGTCAGCAAAGAAATGCTGGCGAGTACATAGGTTTTGTGAAAAATAAGAATTCATGACTTCTGTTTTAAGAAAATGTTTAGTCATGAACCTTGTAATTTGCTTTGTCTTTGTAAATCATTTGAAAAATAATAAGTTCAAGTGATATGTATAAATAAGAGAATAATGCATGATTAAATGAATAACCATGTAAAATGAGTTTGTATAAGATAAGTTGTTTGTAAATAATTGTCTTGTGAAAAGTATGTTACTTGTATAAAATGTTCTATGTCTCAAACTGAAATGATTCAAATAACGCTACAATATGTAATACCATACAAACACTTATATATAGGAAGTACCAGCGGCGTATCCACCATGTTTGTATCATATTACACACGCATCGTTACTTAATCACTTAATCAAACCAAACCACCAAAGTAATGTTCATGCCCAATGTAAATCATGTAATATGTATAACCAAAACCCAATCGTATATCGCTTTGAAGCCAATCGTTTACCCAATCGTTAAAACATCGTGTGAAAACCAATTGTTTACCCGATCGTTAAATTCCTTTTAAGTCGTGAAACTACTTAAATGGTCGTCTCGCTAATAACATTCAAACCTTCTTGACTCGCATTAATAAACCCTTACCAAAGGATAGATTAACAATTCGCATTAATAAACCCTTACCAAAGGATAGATTAACAACTCGCATTAATAAACCCTTACCAAAGAGTAAATTAACAATTACAGATTCAGTCGCTACCCACAACACCCACACATAACTATGGGTGTAGTAACTAACGGGATTTGTCAGATCCTATGGTACCATAACCTAATACTGGTCGGCTTGATCATTGCTAATGAATGTCATTTGTTATGTAACCCAACCAACAAGTTTGTTCACTTTATGGAAATCGTTATTAGTTTTGTATAAATCGTCTTAATCGTTTTTGAAACCATCGTTATAACATCGAAAATCGTTTTGTTATCATCGTTAAAGCCTTGAAAACATTTAGCACATATGAGTCACCCCAAAACAATTGAAAGCAGTAAAATAGGGGAATAATGTACTCGCCTGAGAATGCTTAGAGGTCTTGAACAACAACCAAACAAAGCTAGAGAGAGCACGGAATCAGTCGACAATCTAAAACTATATAAATAAACCGGACTTAAATCGGGAGATCGGATAGGATGAGGCTTGGTAAACCAAATGAGTATTGGAACTCATATGATATGGTTTAACAAGGCCTACATACTACAATGAAACCAAACCTAAGTGCTTTCGACCCATCGCGACCCATTAAGGTAGCTTATGCTACTTTAACGCGCCGTGTGCGTGAAACGCGTTCGGACCGCCTAACTAGTCCTATGACAAGTAGAATATGCCTAAACATGTTACATAATCAGTTATGTGACAAAGGTTTAGGTTACATATGCTTAATTACCAATTATACATGAAAAGGGTATTCTGGTAATTTACCTAAGGCATATAAACTACCTATCATACAACTACTCAAACGATGTGACCATAGGGTATAACCTCGGAAGGTTATTCCCTACCTACTATGGTCACCTAATGTATTTGGTCGGATCCTAATGATCGACCAAATGGGTCGGGTTCGAGGTATAAGCGATTTATTAGATCGCTTACCCTACGACCCTAGACAACGTGGTAATCAGTAGGCATAGTCCCAAGGGACTATAACCAACGTGATTACACTCACGTTGCGAAGTTCAAACGAACTTCGCATTGACCATAACTGGTCAATGTAGAAAGTCAAACAAAGTTTGACTTTCAGACTCGAAAGACTCGAAAAGCAATAAAAGAACGAAAGAATACTTACGAAGGGTCCCCGAATGCTAATTTCGATCCGAGAATCTCAGGTATGAAACAATGGTTTCAACTTAGAGTTTCTAAGATAAAAATTCTAGTGATTATGAAGCATGGGGGGGGGGGGGGTATTTATAGTAAAAGGTCCACCGTTAAGATCGTTTCTTGGAAACCGTGCTTTGATCTTGGCCTTACACCTCAAGATAATGGTTTTACAAAACCATGTGAGCCCATGGTATTTCCCAAAACCATGTGCACATCAAAACAACCCCTAGTATTGCCCAAAACCATGTGCAAAGGTGGTATAGACCAGATTCAATGTTTCTTCACAGAAAGTTTCAAAAATGGCAGATTTGGTCCCTGTAGTGTAATAAGGCCTTTTCCGACGCGTTTAAGGCCCGTTAACCCCATTTCAAAGCTCTAAAATGAAGTTAAAGTAAAGGGAACTTAAAATGTTCTCAAAAATATCTCGGATGTCGGTTCGTTTAGCCGTACAGTTGCGTTGTTCGGCTAATTACGACGGAATGCGCATAAGCGCGAAAAACGATCCAAATGACGCGACGAATGGATTTTTCTTATGGCGAACATTCAAATATAATGTAGTCATGCTTACATAAATTTTTGGATGTCCGGATGTATTCAGAACGTAAGTTATGCGCGAAAATGCAAACTTGTGCACTTTTTGACACTTTTAGTCCCTGAATGACACAAAAGTTTATTTTAGCATACCGAACACCTCAAAGCCTATTTCTAAGCTATGTGAAGGGTATTTATGGTATGTTTAACTTATGGTCATGCTCCGGAATGTCTGTTACAGTTCGAATTGGCATACTTTCGCAGTTTGTCAAGTTTAGTCTCTGTAAGCGATTTAACTTGATTTTGCCATACCAAAGCCTTCAAAACTTATTTCTAAGTTATGTAAAGGTTATTTAAGGTATGTTAAGCCTATGTCACTATTCCAGAGTGTTTGTTGCATTAAACTGGTTATATTTACGCATCGGTGCGCGTATAACCTTCCAGAAAGCGATTTAGAGTTTGAAATTGAACAAGAATTGATATGTGCAAATGATACACATATTTTTACAAATCCCAAGTATGAAATATAATATTTCATTGGTTTGGTATTTGTTTGATGGCCTTGGAGGCACAGGTGTTACAGTCTCCACTACTTTAGGAAATTTCGTCCCGAAATTTATTTAGAGGAAACTTGTGAGAGTTTAAAACATGAAGTTGAAAAGACCGAACAACATTGGTTAGGGTTCTGAACTTCTAGTAACTTTAATAACATCATGCTTGCAATGTAAGAGGGATACTTATATACAAGTATATGAAGCATCATTGGTGCATCCACCGTGCCTCCATTACATTGTTATCATTTTATTATTGTTGTCACTATCGGTTCTTACACATAGTAAACCTTACTGGGTTTCTGTGCACTAAATTTCATAATTATGTATGCGTCCATAATTAGACAATTCCTTGCATAGTTTACACAGTCTATTTTATAATGTGTAGGGTAAAACCAAATGAACAATCCTGTGATGCGTGTAACTAGACCGCCATAGAGTCCTTTTAATTAAATCAATAAATGATCTAAATAGACTATCCAGGAGTCTGTTCAGCTACATCACTAGATGCCGTTCTTTAACCAAATTGTGAATCAATCTTTTAGACTAGACCACTCAAGGGTCTATCATCGAATCCTGGAATGGTACTATATAACCCAAGGGTCTTAATTACCACGTAGAAGCCCATAAGGATTTAAGGTAGTACCTTTTTAATATCCTACTATGAATCCATCATATGAAGATATAAAAGATTCTATGAGGATTTGAAAATCGTTTACCACACAAAAACATAGAGGAGAACACAAAAACACCTATCACATAATCGCATAATCGTATACTCGCATAATTGTTTAAATTGACCTTTAAATTTGTTATCTTTGGACACGGGTATTTAATGCATACAAGGAATCAATTCTTAATTGCATCAATTTGGATGGATCCACATGAATACCCTGCTTGTTGACTACATGACCCAAAAACTGAACTCCTTTAAGCCAAAATTTCCTCTTGGAGGATTTAGCGAAAAGTTTGTTCCTTCTTTAAGGGTTCCAGTGTCAATGAAGGTGTTGATCGTGATCGGCTCGGGACATGAATAGATCAAGATGTCATTAATATCAATGACGAACTGATCCAAATAAGGCTTGCAGACTCTATTTATTAAGTCTTTGAAGATGGCTGGAGCATTTGTCAACCCAAAAGGCATGACTGTAAACTCTTAATGGCCATACTTTATGCAGAAAACCGTTTTGGGAATATCTTCTTCGAGAATACAAAGTTGATGATACCCAAAACGCAAATCGATCTCGGAAAAAAATGAAACGCTATGCAGTTGATCGAAGAAATCGTTGATTTAAGGTAGGGGATATCGATTCTTGATGATAAGCTTACTAGGCTTACATTAATCGATATATATTCGAAAAGATCCATTTTTCTTTTCACAAGGAGGACAGGAGTTTCTCCAAGGTGAAAAGTTCGGACTGATGAATCCTTTATCAGACAACTCGTGAAGCTGTTTTGATAATTCTTGCATCTCGAACGGTGCAAGATGATAAGATACTTTAGATTTAAGAGAAACTAGTGTTTGAGGTTCTTAGGGAGATCACAAGTGATCATAAAAATGACAGAACCACATGAGTAGTTTCGTCTTTGTGATGACATCATAAGGTTGGATCAAACATTCATACAATTGCATTAGTTGAAAATAAAAACCACAAATTTTTATTTATATAACAACCGCATTGTCTTTAAATGTTACAAGATAACAACCAGAGAAATTTCAAAATTCTACTTGTTCTTCATCATTGATTGCCTCATTGATGTTATACACTCGTCCACGTGCTGGATTTACATTGACGTTGACGTTCGCATTCGGGTTTGCGTTAGCATTTGCATTCCCCAGTCTAGGGCAGTTGTGGCGGAAATGACCAATCTCTCCGCAATTGAAACATGAACCCAGTGGGAATCTCGCAGCATTCCCTTGAACCTGAGCTTGAACCTGAGCAGCCTGATTTTGTCCCAGACGACAAATATTGGCCAAATGCCCAAGTCTACCACACGTTGTGCATTTCTTGCAATCTTGTTGTACAACGTGATGACCATTGCAACGGGCACAATGTGGTGCGGTACCAGCATATGCCTTCTTTGCAGCTGGCTGTGCCGGTGGGTTTTGCAAGTTCTGAGCAGTCTGTGCTGTAACAGCAAAATTTTGGGCACCCTTCCGCTTCTTTGATTTCTTCGAAGTCTCAACTTCCTTATCCTTCTTGTTTTGACCTTTCTTGCTATCCTCCTTGTCAGACTCCTGCTTCTTACCCTTTTCACCCTTTCTGTGTAACTTATTCTTCCGAATCTGCGACTCAGTCAATGTCGCAGCTAACTCGATCGCCTGACGGAGTGTGGTAGGGCTACTACCAGTAAGGATGTCTTGTACCGTGTCAGGTAGGCCGTCAATGTATCTTTCGATAGCCTTGTCGAGTGGGGTAACCATTGTCGGGCAAAGCAGACTCAACTCCTCAAACCTATCAGTATACGCCCTGTGCTCACCACTATCTTGCTTCAACTCATCAAATTCCTTCTCCAAAGCTCGCTGCTCATGACGAGGACAGAATTCCCTCATCATAAGGGCCCTAAGTTCAGCCCACGTCTGTGCTAGAGCAACTTCTGCACCACGATCCCTCATAACTCCGTTCCACCATGTGAGAGCCCTCTTCTGAAACACACTCGAAGAAAACTCGACCCTGCGATTGTCAGGACACTGCACGTGGCGGAAAGTATTCTCAATGCTCTCGAACCATTGAAGAAGCCCAGTCGCTCCTTCAGAACCACTAAACTTGAGTGGTTTAGCCTGGTTAAAATCCTTGTATTTACACTGTGCGTTATTGTTGTTGTTATTATTGCCGTTGTTGTATATCTCGTGAACTTGGGTTACAACCCCGGGAAGCACAGCAGCCACCTACTGAGAGATCAGGGCTGCGAGTTCTTCAATAGTGAAAGTCCGAGCATCGGTTTGAGCATCGCGTCGAGGAGGCATTGTCTAAAAGAGGAAACATGAAATGAAAGAGTGAGAGAATTTAACGAAAAGAATGAGATGAATAAATCTGATGAAAGCAAGGATAGTGGTCATTTGTTTGTTACTACAAAGCAACAAACGACACACAGAACTAATCAAAGTAAATGGGTCAAAAATAATGTATCGCGAAGACATGCTCGCCTATAAGTGAACACTCATCCCAAGAATTCCCAGGTAAGCACAACTGGTCTCGCGTCTGATGAGATGTATACGAAGTGCTTGCCTAGACAGAAAACCCAGAATATAGGCATTCACCCTTCCAGTTTGCACGCGTTCACATTATTTAAAACCCAAAACTTTGCCGAGATTTTGAAAATTCAAAGGGGTTCAAAACCTTGCAATCAATCACCCTAGAACAGATGATTAGTTTTCAAAGCGGTTTTGAAATTTATGTTCTTGTTGTGGTCGTCGCCTAAGGATAGGTGACGGTATTGTTTTATGACTAAACGCAAGTAAACTCGCGTTAGGGTCCTAGAAAGGTTATAGACTAGGTCAAAGCATTACTAATAACCTAATTCCCTATAACCATTGGCTCTGATACCATCTTTCTGTCACACCCCGACCGCGTAAAGCAACAAATCGCGGCGGAAACATCGGGGCGTGTTGCAACAGAATTAATGTTTCATAACCATGGATACCAAAAAGTGTTTCGTTTTATTAAACATTGAATAATTACATTGTCTGGAAATCTAAATACACAATTTAAACATAGTCTATCATTATTATTGAGTCACTAAGGCCTTGTCCAGTCCTATGTGAGCATGCATCCTATCAATCGATATCTTTCAACAATACCTGAAACATATGTGAAAACGAGGTCAGCAAAGAAATGCTGGCGAGTACATAGGTTTTGTGAAAAATAAGAATTCATGACTTCTGTTTTAAGAAAATGTTTAGTCATGAACCTTGTAATTTGCTTTGTCTTTGTAAATCATTTGAAAAATAATAAGTTCAAGTGATATGTATAAATAAGAGAATAATGCATGATTAAATGAATAACCATGTAAAATGAGTTTGTATAAGATAAGTTGTTTGTAAATAATTGTCTTGTGAAAAGTATGTTACTTGTATAAAATGTTCTATGTCTCAAACTGAAATGATTCAAATAACGCTACAATATGTAATACCATACAAACACTTATATATAGGAAGTACCAGCGGCGTATCCACCATGTTTGTATCATATTACACACGCATCGTTACTTAATCACTTAATCAAACCAAACCACCAAAGTAATGTTCATGCCCAATGTAAATCATGTAATATGTATAACCAAAACCCAATCGTATATCGCTTTGAAGCCAATCGTTTACCCAATCGTTAAAACATCGTGTGAAAACCAATTGTTTACCCGATCGTTAAATTCGTTTTAAGTCTTGAAACTACTTAAATGGTCGTCTCGCTAATAACATTCAAACCTTCTTGACTCGCATTAATAAACCCTTACCAAAGGATAGATTAACAATTCGCATTAATAAACCCTTACCAAAGGATAGATTAACAACTCGCATTAATAAACCCTTACCAAAGAGTAAATTAACAATTACAGATTCAGTCGCTACCCACAACACCCACACATAACTACGGGTGTAGTAACTAACGGGATTTGTCAGATCCTATGGTACCATAACCTAATACTGGTCGGCTTGATCATTGCTAATGAATGTCATTTGTTATGTAACCCAACCAACAAGTTTGTTCACTTTATTGAAATCGTTATTAGTTTTGTATAAATCGTCTTAATCGTTTTTGAAACCATCGTTATAACATCGAAAATCGTTTTGTTATCATCGTTAAAGCCTTGAAAACATTTAGCACATATGAGTCACCCCAAAACAATTAAAAGCAGTAAAATAGGGGAATAATGTACTCGCCTGAGAATGCTTAGAGGTCTTGAACAACAACCAAACAAAGCTAGAGAGAGCACGGAATCAGTCGACAATCTAAAACTATATAAATAAACCGGACTTAAATCGGGAGATCGGATAGGATGAGGCTTGGTAAACCAAATGAGTATTGGAACTCATATGATATGGTTTAACAAGGCCTACATACTACAATGAAACCAAACCTAAGTGCTTTCGACCAATCGCGACCCATTAAGGTAGCTTATGCTACTTTAACGCGTCGTGTGCGTGAAACGCGTTCGGACCGCCTAACTAGTCGTATGACAAGTAGAATATGCCTAAACATGTTACATAATCAGTTATGTGACAAAGGTTTAGGTTACATATGCTTAATTACCAATTATACATGAAAAGGGTATTCTGGTAATTTACCTAAGGCATATAAACTACCTATCATACAACTACTCAAACGATGCGACCATAGGGTATAACCTCGGAAGGTTATTCCCTACCTACTATGGTCACCTAATGTATTTGGTCGGATCCTAATGATCGACCAAATGGGTCGGGTTCGAGGTATAAGCGATTTATTAGATCGCTTACCCTACGACCCTAGACAACGTGGTAATCAGTAGGCATAGTCCCAAGGGACTATAACCAACGTGATTACACTCATGTTGCGAAGTTCAAACGAACTTCGAATTGACCATAACTGGTCAATGTAGAAAGTCAAACAAAATTTTGACTTTCAGACTCGAAAGACTCGAAAAGCAATAAAAGAACGAAAGAATACTTACGAAGGGTCCCCGAATGCTAATTTCGATCCGAGAATCTCAGGTATGAAACAATGGTTTCAACTTAGAGTTTCTAAGATCAAAATTCTAGTGATTATGAAGCATGGGGGGGTGGGGTATTTATAGTAAAAGGTCCACCGTTAAGATCGTTTCTTGGAAACCGTGCTTTGATCTTGGCCTTACACCTCAAGATAATGGTTTTACAAAACCATGTGAGCCCATGGTATTTCCCAAAACCATGTGCACATCAAAACAACCCCTGGTATTGCCCAAAACCATGTGCAAAGGTGGTATAGACCAGATTCAATGTTTCTTCACAGAAAGTTTCAAAAATGGCAGATTTGGTCCCTGTAGTGTAATAAGGCCTTTTCCGACACGTTTAAGGCCCGTTAACCCCATTTCAAAGCTCTAAAATGAATTTAAAGTAAAGGGAACTTAAAATGTTCTCAAAAATATCTCGGATGTCGGTTCGTTTAGCCGTACAGTTGCGTTGTTCGGCTAATTACGACGGAATGCGCATAAGCGCGAAAAACGATCCAAATGACGCGACGAATGGATTTTATTATGGAGAACATTAAAATATAATGTAGTCATGCTTACATAAATTTTTGGATGTCCGGATGTATTCAGAACGTAAGTTATGCGCGAAAATGCAAACTTGTGCACTTTTTGACACTTTTAGTCCCTGAATGACACAAAAGTTTATTTTAGCATACCGAACACCTCAAAGCCTATTTCTAAGCTATGTGAAGGGTATTTATGGTATGTTTAACTTATGGTCATGCTCCGGAATGTCTGTTACAGTTCGAATTGGCATACTTTCGCAGTTTGTCAAGTTTAGTCCCTGTAAGCGATTTAACTTGATTTTGCCATACCAAAGCCTTCAAAACTTATTTATAAGTTATGTAAAGGTTATTTAAGGTATGTTAAGCCTATTTCCCTATTCCGGAGTGTTTGTTGCATTAAACTGGTTATATTTACCCATCGGTGCGCGTATAACCTTCCAGAAAGCGATTTAGAGTTTGAAATTGAACAAGAATTGATATGTGCAAATGATACACATATTTTTACAAATCCCAAGTATGAAATATAATATTTCATTGGTTTGGTATTTGTTTGATGGCCTTGGAGGCACAGGTGTTACACAGCAGTCGCTTACGGGTAGCGACCAAGACCCCCTTGGTCTGTCGTGGGGCGCGAGGGCCTTTGCTTGGTCGACACTGCATAGTGCCATGTGGCACATGACTCACCAAAGCTAAGGCCATGAATGGCCGAAGCTATATGCGACCCGTGGTCTCTCGCGGGCCGCGAAGGCCTTAGACGTCTCTTTCGCGAGGCGTGACAAAGTAGCTGAGCAACCTATAAATGGAGGCTCAGGCTCATTTGTTCAGTCGTTCTTTCCTCGATATCTCTCTCAACTTATGAATAGTAATTACTATACCCGGGCATAATACCCACTTTAAAGTGAAGCTCTGCCTCGTTATAAGTACTATAACCCTGCTATTACCTTACACGGTCGATTTAGGTTTCCGTAATAAATGTCGGCTCTGCCCGACTAAGTCGTTGGACATCTGTCTCGTGTTACACACGATTGATCTAGGATTCCGTAATGCATGTCGGCTCTTCCCGACTCAGTAATTGTAATTCTGTCTCAAGTAGTACGGTTAATGTGAATTGGGTTATTTTACTAACACGCGTGCATTGTTTAATTTTAATAGATAATAACCAGGAGAATCACCAGGAAGCTTTGGTTTGACCTAAATCAACAATGTGAGTACATCTGCTTTTTGTAAAATGTTTTTACAAAACCTCAAATGTTTTAAAATATAATTAACAGTGATTGAGTCTATGTATTCTTTAATTACTGCCAGTATGTTGGGGTTTTGTATACAAAATGTGAAAGACGTTACCAATGGACAAAGAGTTAGCCAATGAGTAATATGACCCACCAGTCAGGATTGACAGTACTGAATGAGTAATTGTGTAGATATAAACATGGTAATCGCTCTCAATACTGTGAAATTATAAAAGCTGTTTTAATTAAACTGGGATGCACTCGCCAGTATTTCTTGCTAATAAAATGTTTTTAAAATGCGTCTCAGGTAACAAAATGTGAAAGCCTATAGAAGCCAGCTGGAGTACGCTGGAGGCTTAGAAAAATGGCTATAAAAGTTACCTCAAATAAAGAGGACTTTTTGTTTTCAATAATTAGGGTTTATCCCTACAAATGTATTGTTAAATGAACTTGGGTTTTATTCAAAAAAATTTATAATAAAAAGTTTGGTGTTTTACTCTGATTAAAATATTTCCTAACTACGGCCCTGATGTATTCCGCTGCTAAATTAATAACACCGATACCACCAATCTGGATGCTCGCGGCGCCAGCTCCCGGGGTAGGGGTCGGGGGCTGCGACTGAGAGTGGTATCAGAGCTACAGCCACTGGTTTAAGCCAAAGAAGTGTTCTGCTGACACGTAAAATTTAAATTCTGTGTTAGGAAATAACTTATGTGATTATGTGTTTTATGTTATTTGACTATTTGTTAGTTAACAGTATGAGTGAACAAGGAACGTCTGACGCTTATCATCATTTATGTAACACCTGTGTCTCCACGGCCATCAAACAAATACTGTATCAATGAAATATTGTATTTCATACTTGGGACATGTATAAATATGTGTATCCCTTGCGCATATCAATTCTTGTTCGATTTCAAGCTTTAAATCGCTTTCTGGAGGGTTATACACGTACTGATGCGTAAATATAACCAGTTTAATGCAACAAACACTCCGGAATAGTGAAATAGGCTTAACATACCTTAAATAACCTTTACATAACTTAGAAATAAGTTTTGAAGGCTTTGGTATGGCAAAATCAAGTTAATTCGCTTACAGGGATTAAATTTGACAAACTGCGAAAGTATGCCAATTTGAACTGTAACAGACATTCCGGAACATGACCATAAGTTAAACATACCATAAATATCCTTTACATAGCTTAGAAATAGGCTTTGAGTGGTTCGGTGTGCTAAAATAAACTTTTGGGTCATTCAGGGACTAAAAGCGTCAAAAAGTGCACAAGCTTGCACTTTCGCGCATATCTTGCGTTCTGAATACATCCGGACATCCAAAAATTTATGTAAGCATTAAAATATTTTATTTTAGTGTTTGGCATGAGAAAAATCCATTCGTCGCGCAATTTGGATCGTTTTTCGCGCATATGCGCATTCCGTCGTAATTAAGCGAACATCGCGTTCGTACGACCAAACGAACCAACATCCGACATATTTTTGAGCATGTTTCATGTCCACAATGTTTAGGAATCATTTTAGGGCCTTAAAGTTGGCTTTACGGGCCTTAGAAGTGTCGGGAATGGCCTTAAACACCATCAGGGACTGAAACTGTCAATATGGCAAAGTTGGTTCTGATCAGACAAGACCAGGCGGCCCGCGTAAGTCTTGTGTGTATCCTTACGCGGCCCGCGTCAGTCACCCAGACCAGATTAACTGAATTTAACAGCAGATTACAGCTGTTAACCACACAAAAACTCACCCACACTTGCCCTTTCAGTTCATGAGGGGCCATTTTGATGTTCCATAGCATTCCAACAAGTGTAAGGTTGAGATTACATCACGGTTTCCAAGAAACGATCTTAGCGGTTCGAAGAATCCTATAAATACCCATCCATCCCAACCTCAAAAACCCACAAATCTGATCTCAAAGCTCTAAGTTGAAGCCATCACTTCATACCTGAGCTATTCGATCAAGATTTACTAGCGGGGACCCTTTGTAAGTGTTCCATCGTTCTTTTATCGCTTTTCTAGTCCGAAAGTCAAACTATGTTTGACTTTCTGCGTTGACCAGTTTATGGTCCATGCGAAGTTCGTTTGAACTTCATAACGTGAGCGTGATCACGATGGTTATAGTCTCTAGTGACTATACCTACTGATTACCACGTTATCTAGGCTCAGTGACGAGTCGTAGTTTCGGCCAAAATGCGCATTCTTGCGTATTTTGTAACCAAACTACTCTTAGGTATCAAAACCGTTTGTTTTGATGCCAAACCTGTTTTCTAAACTTAGTTAAGCATGTTTTAGCATGCTTAGCTCGTCACTTTTAGTTTAGTGCTTATATCGGGTCGTAAGGTAAGCGATCTAAACAATCGCTTATACTTTCGAACCCGACCCATTTGGTCGATCATTAGGATCCGACCAAATACATTAGGTGACCATAGTTGTATAGGGAATAACCTTCCGAGGTTATACCTTATGGTCACGACGTTTAGTTAGTTGTATGATAGGTAGTTTATATGCCTTAGGTAAATGACCAAAATGCCCTTTTTACGCCAAAATTCATTTTAAGTATATGTAACATAACTTTTAACGTCTAAACTGATTTGGTAACAATATTAGACATGTTAAGGCATATTTTACTTGTCATAGGACTAGTTAGGCAGTCCGAACGTGTTTTACGCGAACGACGCGTTAAAGTAGCATAAGCTACCTAAACGGGTCGTGATGGGTCGTAAGCACTTAGGTTAGGTTTCATTTTAGTATGTAGGCTTTGCTAAACCATATTACATGAGTTCTTATACTCATTTGGTTTACAAGCCCTCATTCTATCCGATCTTCCGAATTAGGTCTGGTATATTAACATAGTTACCTATATTAGGTGTCGTTTGATATCCGTGATCTCTAGCATTGTTTGGTTGTTGCTCAAGGACTACTAAGCAATCTCAAGTGAGTACATAGACCCCTCTTTTACCGTTTTCAAACTGTTTTGGGGTGAAACACATGTGCCTACTTGTTACTTTCATGCTTTCCATGTTTTCACATCATATACTTGCTATGTTCATTAGTACATTTATAGTACATGATTTCATTGTGTTTTATGTTATGTATGCCCATTGTGTGCGTACTAAGTACATTATTTTACATTACATTTTATGCTATGTATGCCCATTGTGTGCGTACTTAGTACATTATTTTACATCATGCTTACTTTTTGGTATGACATTTGGTTTGTTTAAATGGGACAATGTACATTCATTAACACCGATCATGCCACTCGGTAGTAGGTAGTGGTACCATAGGACTTGACAACTCCCATTCCTGAAATCTCGGGTTTGTTTGGATTGGAAGGAATGACCGAATCCGATTACATTTCTAGGTGGACCTTAGACTTTGTGCTAGGGTTTATTCTACAGTCACAAGGCTTGGATGTATGAATTTTCACAATACCGCATAGATGTTTATATCAGTATAGCATGCATTTTTTCCACAAAACATAACTTTGATTTAAACCATGTTTTACTTCAATACCTTGTTTTTGTGCATTTTACATATGGTTTACTTGATATATTTCACTTACCATACATAAACATTTTAACATTTATATACACAATTCATGATTTACATTAGACATAAACATTTTGACATTTATATACACATTACATGACTTGCATTAGACATAAACATTAGACATAGACATTAGACATGGTTTTCACATAAACATTTTGACATTTGATTATACATAAACATTTTACTTTGGTGGTTTGGTTTGAGTAAGTGATTTAAGTAACGAGGCGTGTGTAATATGATACAAGCATGGTGGATACGCCGCTGGTACTTCCTATATATAAGTGTTTGTATGGTATTACATATCGTAGCGTCATTTGAATCATTTCAATTTGAGACATATAACATTTTATACAAATAACATACTTTTCACAAGACATTGTTTTACAAACAACTTATCTTATACAAACTCATTTTACTTGGTTATTCATTTAACCATACATTATTCTCTTATTTATACATATCATCTGATCTTATTGCTTTTCAAATGATTTACAAGACAAAGCAAATTACAAGGTTCATGACTAAACATTTTCTTAAACATAACTCTTGAATTCTATTTTCACGAAACCTATGTATATCACAGGCATTTTTATGCTGACGTACCTATTTTCACATGTGTTTCAGGATAGATGCATAGGATTTATCAAGATACACTTAGGCGGACTTGGGCCTTAGTGACAATAAAAGATGCAAAACTAGTTATTTATGTTATATTTCTTTGATTGTCAAGACATTGTAACTCTTTTAATCAATAAAACAATATTTCAATTTCCATGTGTTATGAAACAATGATTCTGTTACAACACTCCCCGACGTTTCCGTCACGTTTTGTTGTTTTACGTGGTCGAGGTGTGACAGAAAAGTTGGTATCAGAGCCCATGGTTATAGGGAATTAGGTTATTATTAATATTTTGACCTAGTCTATAACCTTCCTAGGACCCTAACGCGAGTTTACTTGCGTTTAGTAATAAAACAATACCGTCACCTATCCTTAGGCGACGACCACAACAAGAACACAAATTTCAAAACCGCTTTGAAAACTAATCATCTATTCTAGGATGATTGATTACTAGGTTTTGAACCCTCTATTATAAGGTTTTGAACCCTCTGTTATAAGGTTTTGAACCCTCTAAGTTTTCAAATCTCGTCAAAGTTTGGGTCTTATAATGTGAACATGTGCAAACTGGAAGAGTGAATGCCTGTACCCTGAGTTTTCTGTCGAAGGCTAGAGTGTTCGTACAAATCCGCAGTATCGGACCAGTCACTCTTACCTGGGAACTCTTGGGGTGAGTGTTCACTTATAGGCGAGCATGTCTTCAGTGATACATTAATATGATCCGTTTACTTTGATTTGTCACCGTCTCATTTGTTTGCCTTAGGTAACAAACAAATGATCGCAAATTCTTATGCATTGCCATTCTGTATTGTTTATCCGATGACGTTTCACTTGTTTCTTCCTATGTCTTTCATTTTCTTCTAGAATGTCTCTTCCTCCCAGCAACGGTCAAATGTCCGGGCAAACAGCCAAATTTGCCCAGCAAATAGGCGAAGTGATTCTGAAGACTGTGGATTTAGGCATTGCCATGTCTCGTCTCAACAATGAAGCCTCTCGTCTCAACAATGAAGCCACTCAAGAGCCACCAAAGGAAGCAGAAGTCAAGCCAGCACCAAAATCAAGGAAGCATAAGGCTTCTAGGAAACCCGCAGCAGTTACACCTAATCAAGCGGGACCTAGCCAAGTGACAGCACTACCAGCCAGAAATCCATACAACGGAACTGCACCCTTGTGCAACCAATGTAGCCTTCATCATCAGGCTAGTGTAAAGTGCCGCAAATGCCAAATTTGTGGACTTATAGGTCATACGGCAAGGGTTTGCCCAACTACAGCAGTACCAAATCAAGCAGGACCCATCCGGGTGGCAACACAACCTGCTAAGAAGCAATACAAGGGACCGGCACCAATATGCGACAAATGTAATGGGCATCACCAAGCTCACTTACAGTGCCGTCTGTGTGTATCATGTGGACGAGTTGGTCACCTGGCAAGTGCTTGTCGACGTAACCCGAACCATGGTGGTCCAAACCAACCACAAGCCAACTCTGCTCAAGCTCGTTTCTCACCAGGGTCTTGCTACAACTGTGGCGAGATGGGCCATTTCCTAAGGGATTGCCCAAAGCTTGCTAATGCAAATCCAACCCACGGATGAGCAGTTGGCTGACTAGAAGATGTTGCTGTCTTATGCTTTTATTCTTCTGTTTTCTTGTAATGTGAAACAATCTGTTTTGTTTATAAATAAATTATTGTTCACAATTCTGATATACGAGTGTAGTTACATGTGTGTATGACTTTTCCTATGATACCTACATCAAGGAACTATATTCCTTACAAACTACTCTTGTGAATTTTCCCATTCTTTTGTTTACTCATGATTCCCATAGAAAATTTTAAGTACTCGTTTCATTCTAAGATACGAAGTACAGAAAATAAAGTGACATTATGAGTAATCATGCTTCTGCACATCTGTGCCTTTGAATCTTTGGTTAGATAACTAAGGGTATTTTGAAATATCATACCCAATACGTTTCGATTTTTCAACATACATAGTAAGAGTATTTCAAAAAAAAAAAAAAACAATCTTCATGATCTCAAAACATTTCATATAGTTTGAAAACATTTTTTTTAAATGCATTGTCTATGTTATTTCAAAAACATTGGCTATGATTTCAAAAACAATCTTCATAATTTCAAAAATGTTTCATATAGTCTGAAAACAATATTAACACAGCACATTTTCTTATCAAGTGCATGATTTCGAAAAGCATCATTCATGTCTTCAAAAACCTTATACATATACCTACCTAATACACCTACTTTATGATTTCAAAGGTATTATATATAAGGTTTCAAAAACATTGAACACATTTTTTTAAGAACCCCATGCAAAGTTTTCAAAAATATTTTCTTCATACATTGACTTAACTTTCAAATTTCGCTTCATATGTCGCCTTGGCATATCTGGCATCTCAACTTCATAAGCATTTTACTTCATGTTTTGACCTAAGCACATCAAGTGCAAGGTTTCAAAACATCTTCAACTTCTAAAATCCATATGGGATCTTTTTATCTTCACATTTAGACCCTTGTGGATGATTATCATTCAAATCAGAGTCCTTAATTGGATTCCTTATGTACCTAAATTCGAACATTTCGGTTCCTTATAATCGAAATCGAATTTTTCTTTTAAAAAAAAATCTTTCTATCTTTATAGTTAGATTCTTGATAATGTTTAAAGTACCAAATGAAATCCACGAGATGGATTCCTAGTGTACTTTAAATACATGTGCTCTGTTAGCAAAACAAATTAACAAATTAAAGATCTAGATAAACAATCTTTGTGGTTATATGACTATGTGTTTATGCATCTTGTGTTTTCTTTTATGCATTTTGTGTTTTTGTATACTCTGGGTATTCGTTATCCAAATCCTCGTAGAATCTTTCATATCTTCATATGAGGGATTCATAGTAGGATATTCAAAAAGGTACTACCTTAAATCCTTATTGGGCTTCTATGTAATAGTTAAGACCCTCGGATTAAATAGTACCATTCCATGATTCATAAGAGACCCTTTTAGGGGTCTAGTCAAAAAGATTGATTCAAAAATCTGGTTAAGAATGACATGTGATGATATAAGCTGAAAAGACTCCTTGGTTGTCTATTAAAATCATTTATTGATTTAATAAAAGGGACCCTATGGTGGTCTAGTCACACTCATCACAGATTTGTTCATTTGGTTTTCCCCTACACATTATAAAATAGACTGTGTGAACTATGCAATGAATTGTCTAATTATGGATGCGTACATAATTATGAGATTCAGTGCACGATAACCACAGTAAGATTTATTATGTGTAAGAACCGATAGTGACAACAATAACAAAATGAGAACGATGTAATGGAGGTACGGTGGACGCACCAATGACACTTCATATACTTATATATAAGTATCCCTCTTACATTGCAAACATGTTGTTATTAAAGTTACTAGAAGTTCAGAACCCTAACCAATGTTGTTCGATCTTTTCAACTTCATGTTTTAAACTCTCACAAGTTTCCTCTAAATAAAATTTCGGGACGAAATTTCCTAAAGTAGGGGAGACTGTGACACCTGTGCCTCCACGGCCATCAAACAAATACTGTATCAATGAAATATTTTATTTCATACTTGGGACATGTATAAATATGTGTATCCTTTGCACATATCAATTCTTGTTTGATTTCAAGCTTTAAATCGCTTTCTGGAGGGTTATACGCGTACTGATGCGTAAATATAACCAGTTTAATGCAACGAACACTACGGAATAGTGAAATAGGCTTAACATACCTTAAATAACCTTTACATAACTTAGAAATAAGTTTTGAAGGCTTTGGTAGGGCAAAATCAAGTTAATTCGCTTACAAGGACTAAATTTGACAAACTGCGAAAGTATGCCAATTTGAACTGTAACAGACATTCCGGAACATGACCATAAGTTAAACATACCATAAATATCCTTTACATAGCTTAGAAATAGGCTTTGAGGGGTTCGGTGTGCTAAAATAAACTTTTGGGTCATTCAGGGACTAAAAGCGTCAAAAAGTGCACAAGTTTGCACTTTCACGCATCTCTTGCGTTCTGAATACATCCGGACATCCAAAAATTTATGTAAGCACTAAAATATTTTATTTTAGTGTTTGGCATGAGAAAAATCCATTCGTCGCGCAATTTGGATCGTTTTTCGCGCTTATGCGCATTCCGTCGTAATTAAGCGAACATCGCGTTCGTACGACCAAACGAACCAACATCCGACATATTTTTGAGCATGTTTCATGTCCACAATGTTTAGGCATCATTTTAGGGCCTTAAAGTTGGCTTTACGGGCCTTAGAAGTGTCGGGAATGGCCTTAAACACCATCAGGGACTGAAACTGTCAATATGGCAAAGTTGGTTCTGATCAGACAAGACCAGGCGGCCCGCGTAAGTCTTGTGTGTATCCTTACGCGGCCCGCGTCAGTCTCCTAAACCAGATTAACGAAATTTAACAGCAGAATACAGCTGTTAACCACTCAAAAACACACCCACACTTGCCCTTTCAGTTCATGAGGGGCCATTTTGATGTTCCATAGCATTCCAACAAGTGTAAGGTTGAGATTACATCATGGTTTCCAAGAAAGGATCTTAACGGTTCGAAGAATCCTATAAATACCCATCCATCCCAACCTCAAAAACCCACAAATCTGATCTCAAAGCTCTAAGTTGAAGCCATCACTTCATACCTGAGCTATTCGATCAAGATTTACTAGCGGGGACCCTTTGTAAGTGTTCCTTCGTTCTTTTATCGCTTTTCTAGTCCGAAAGTCAAACTATGTTTGACTTTCTGCGTTGACCAGTTTATGGTCCATGCGAAGTTCGTTTGAACTTCATAACGTGAGCGTGATCACGATGGTTATAGTCCCTAGTGACTATACCTACTGATTACCACGTTATCTAGGCTCAGTGACGAGTCGTAGTTTTGGCCAAAATGCGCATTCTTGCGTATTTTGAAACCAAACTACTCTTAGGTATCAAAATCGTTTGTTTTGATGCCAAACCTGTTTTCTAAACTTAGTTAAGCATGTTTTAACATGCTTAGCTCGTCACTTTTAGTTTAGTGCTTATATAGGGTCGTAAGGTAAGCGATCTAAACAATCGCTTATACTTTCGAACCCGACCCATTTGGTCGATCATTAGGATCCGACCAAATACATTAGGTGACCATAGTTGTATAGGGAATAACCTTCCGAGGTTATACCTTATGGTCACGACGTTTAGTTAGTTGTATGATAGGTAGTTTATATGCCTTAGGTAAATGACCAAAATGCCCTTTTTACGCCAAAATTCATTTTAAGCATATGTAACATAACTTTTAACATCTAAACTGATTTGGTAACAATATTAGACATGTTAAGGCATATTTTACTTGTCAAAGGACTAGTTAGGTAGTCCAAACGCGTTTTACGCGAACGACGCCTTAAAGTAGCATAAGCTACCTAAACGGGTCGTAATGGGTCGTAAGCACTTAGGTTAGGTTTCATTTTAGTATGTAGGCTTTGTTAAACCATATTACAAGAGTTCTCATACTCATTTGGTTTACAAGCCCTCATTCTATCCGATCTTCCGAATCAGGTCCGGTATATTAACATAGTTACCTATATTAGCTGCCGTTTGATATCCGTGATCTCTAGCATTGTTTGGTTGTTACTCAAGGACTACTAAGCAATCTCAAGTGAGTACATAGACCCCTCCTTTACCGTTTTCAAACTGTTTTGGGGTGAAACACATGTGCCTACTTGTTACTTTCATGGTTTCCATGTTTTCACATCATATACTTGCTATGTTCATTAGTACATTTATAGTACATGATTTCATTGTGTTTTATGCTATGTATGCCCATTGTGTGCGTACTTAGTACATTATTTTATATTACATTTTATGCTATGTATGCCCATTGTGTGCGTAGTTAGTACATTATTTTACATCATGTTTACATTTTGGTATGACATTTGGTTTGTTTAAATGGGACAATGTACATTCATTAACACCGATCATGCCGCTCGGTAGTAGGTAGTGGTACCATAGGACTTGACAACTCCCATTCCTGAAATCTCGGGTTTGTTTGGATTGGAAGGAATGACCGAATCCGATTACATTTCTAGGTGGACCTTAGACTTTGTGCTAGTGTTTATTCTACAGTCACAAGGCTTGGATGTATGAATTTTCACAATACCGCATAGATGTTTATATCAGTATAGCATGCATTTTTTCCACAAAACATAACTTTGATTTAAACCATGTTTTACTTCAATACCTTGTTTTTGTGCATTTTACATATGGTTTACTTGATATATTTCACTTACCATACATAAACATTTTAACATTTATATACACAATTCATGATTTACATTAGACATAAACATTTTGACATTTATATACACATTACATGACTTGCATTAGACATAAACATTAGACATAGACATTAGACATGGTTTTCACATAAACATTTTGACATTTGATTATACATAAACATTTTACTTTGGTGGTTGGGTTTGAGTAAGTGATTTAAGTAACGAGGCGTGTGTAATATGATACAAGCATAGTGGATACGCCGCTGGTACTTCCTATATATAAGTGTTTGTATGGTATTACATATCGTAGCGTCAGTTGAATCATTTCAATTTGAGACATATAACATTTTATACAAATAACATACTTTTCACAAGACATTGTTTTACAAACAACTTATCTTATACAAACTCATTTTACTTGGTTATTCATTTAACCATACATTATTCTCTTATTTATACATATCATCTGATCTTATTGCTTTTCAAATGACTTACAAGACAAAGCAAATTACAAGGTTCATGACTAAACATTTTCTTAAACATAAGTCATGAATTCTATTTTCACAAAACCTATGTATCTCACTGGCATTTTTATGCTGACGTACCTATTTTCACATATGTTTCAGGATATGATGCATAGGATTTATCAAGATACACTTAGGCGGACTTGGGCCTTAGTGACAATAAAAGATGCAAGACTAGTTATTTATGTTATATTTCTTTGATTGTCAAGACATTGTAACTCTTTTAATCAATAAAACAATATTTCAATTTCCATGTGTTATGAAACAATGATTCTGTTACAACACTCCCCGACGTTTCCGCCACGTTTTGTTGTTTTACGTGGTCGGGGTGTGACAATTTAGATAATTCACCAAAAGATAAGGGAACATCATCTCAACCTAATCCCTCAGGATACTCAGCCGATACTAAGGAAGGGATATTTATATTTAAGGCACAGTTTGAGGAACCCTTTACTACTAAAAAGATAGGTGGGTTTAATAGAGGAGCACATGAGAGAAGAAAAATAATGAAGAAGTTACAACAACAGAGGGCAATAGTCCGAGCTAATAGGGAGGCAAATGCACAGATTCAGGAGACAGTCAATAGGCCACCTTGGGAAGAGGAACTAGATAGACAGCTGGCCAATTTCCACATGTTAGCCACTACAGCAGTAGACTCTAACTTAAACCAAGTAGCCGAACCGCCACTGTTACCTTTGTTCCCAGACCAATAGATGCAAGAACCCGACCAGGAAGATCCATTTCCAATCCTAGATGTAGATCTCTATGAGATTCCCAGAATTCCCCCACCAAACCCCATAGCTCAGTACTCTGACCTTAACCCTTTAGATCCCTTTTGGAGCAGCGAATGGTGGACGCAAAGTGTAATAAGAAACCCATACCCTTATGGACAACCTATCCCCCAACACCCTGATCCAATACCAGCACCCATGCCACCTATGAGCCAAGAAATTTGGAGGAACTTCGCTCATTAGGTGATAAATTAGTAGAGGAAGGAGATAGAATTCGTCTAATAGGAGAAAGACTTATGTGGAAACATGTCGAGCGCGATAAACATGATTGGATACATGATACTTTGACAAATTCCTAGATGTATATGTAATTTTGTACTTTGATATATATATATATATATATAATAGATACGGATGCATAACTACTAGTATATTCGATTTCCAGTTGTAGTATGTAACTGATGCATATATGTATAAACAGAAAAGAGTAAAAGTCGCAATGATCGGCGTTTTTGATCAATTTGTTTGTGTGATTATGTATAAGTAATTGTACTAAATGTATTCTATGGTAATTAATACTTGCTGAATATTCCCAATTTAGATGGACAACGAAGTAAATCTGGAAAATCAGAATAATGAGAATAACGGAAACCAAATAGATAACAGTGCCATCCAACATATAGTAGCACAAGGAATTATAGATGCTATGCCTTATATTATCAAGACTGTTAAGGAAGAAGATAATAATGGAAGTAAACGCCAACACACTGAACCAAGTCACAGTGTGAATAATGATAACGGACTTATTATCCAAGCTCCAATCCCTAAAAGAAGAAGAACCGCTTCTTACAGTTGTTCTTATAAAGAATTCTTGGCTTGGAAACCAATAGAATTCTCAGGCAATGAAGGAGCCATTGCAGCTTTACGTTGGATAGAAAAGACAGAAACAGTCATAAAAATAAGTAAATGTGCAGATGAAGATAATATTATGTTTGCTTCTAATATTTTCAAAAATGCAGCCTTAGAATGGTGGAATACTATTCTCCAGTCTAGGGGAAGTGACAGAGTTTATAATATGGAATGAATCAACTTTAAGGAAATGGTTGAAAGAAAATTTTGTCCTCCCAATGAAAAGGAACAAATCACCAAAAAGTTCCTAAATTGTAAAATGACTGGAATAGACTGCAAAGGTTACACTACCATATTCTTCGAATATGCTAGGATAGTGCCAACCTTAGCCTCACCTGAACCAGTGTTAATCTTTCGTTATATTTGGGGATTAATTGGTGAGATTAGATACGTAGTCAAGGCAAATAGACCACAAACCATAGAAAAAGCAGTAGAATTAGCCAATACCCTGACTGATCAATTGGTACATACACAAGAGGAAAACCAGAGAAAGAACCTAGCTCAAAAGCTTACCCAGGAATTTCGCTACAGTAATCCAACCGTGGGAAAGGAACAAGTTCTTCCTCTACACCCTACTGTAGGTATTGCAAAAGAAAGCATTCTGGAAGATGCTCCGTATACTACAACTTTTGCAAAATATCTAGACACAAGGAATAAGACTGTAGGAGGAAACCTAGTAGTAGGATATGCTTCAATTGTGGAGAAACTGGACACATCAAACCGAACAATCTGAAACTAGCTCTAGCCACAACCAACAAGGCTAAGACAACTGAAGCACCTAAGAAGAATGCCTGAGCCTTTGTTCTGACATGTCACACCCCAACCGATGGCGGAAACATCGGGGCGCAGCACTAAGCGTTCAGATTGCTCAAGATATTTCCAGAACACTATTTGTTTCAATAATAGTTAATCGAATTTCATAAAATTGTCTAACAGCATCCATGAATCAACCACAAAAGTATCAAATACGAAACATTCAAATACTGTTCAAAAACTTCTAAATTAACTAAGATGTGTTTCTAAGCAGCATCCTAGCATGTTTCTTGATTCCCTCAGCTACTATCAACCTGCAACATGTATTAAAATACTATCAACAATAATGTTGGCGAGTATACAAGTTTGAGTACGTAATAGCTTAATAGTTTAAAAAGTTCCAAAAACTCGTATCCGCCATGATAACATATAACAAGTTTCACCATGCTAAGCTAACGCAGTCCCTATGTAACACGCATTTCCAACGCAATTAACATAGCAATTCCAAGAGTCTAGCGGGAGCTATAAATGTTCATTTCCTTTCCCAAAGTCTAACGAGAGGTTTGATCTTAACAATACCCAAGACGATAGCAGGCGGGGCATTACAACCTATAGCATATGCATAGTACCATAATTGTTAAGACGTGTCACATACAAGGATTAAACGTCACATAGCATAAAAGTCTCAAGTTTCACAAGTATCATGTTTCCATGTTCACTACGGATAGAGTGTGTTTCCACATAAGTTTCAAGTGTCAAGAATCATGTTTATATAATACATGTTGCATCCCGAAAGTGTTTAAAACAAAAAGGGATCGAGTATACTTACAGTGTGTGCTATGTATCAACACCAACTAATTGGATCAAAGGGAGCGCTGGAGTTGGCCTGATTATAGTACAACAGTATGAGCGTTGAACAGAAAGTTGAATGTTGCAAGGTGTCGAACCGGTTTCCTGATCGGCTGGTCATCTGGACGGATGGTCGTCCGGTCGGATCACCATTCGACCCAAATGAAACCCCTTCGATCGGACGGTCGTTTGATCAGTAGTTTGTTTTGCAAAATTTTTCAAACTTTTGAAGTTTTCGTTGTAGTATAAGATCAAGTCATTCCATCAGATGGTCATCTGGTCGGATGATTATTCAATCGGATGACTATTCGAGTGAAAATCTGATAGTTTGAAGTTTTGATTCAAATAGTTTAAGTGTTGAAGGCTACAGGGAATAGGTCACTCGGTCGGATGATCGTCCGATCGGATGATTATCCGACTGTTGTGATCTTGTTCCTTTGAAACTTTCGTAAAATTTCTAAGTTTGAGTTTAACGGAGACGGCGCGGTATCGTGTCAAACAACAGCAACCACATCAAGTTTAACTCAGTTGATCGGATGAGAATCACCCCGTTCGATCGGACTAAGTGTCCTTAATGAAATTTCTATGTTCAACCCGAAATGTGGTCATCTCTCCGGTGGGAACGAGTAGAGAACCTGAATGAGTCTAGATTCCCTCGGTTTTGAGTGAAAAGTGAGAAAAGTATGAAATCAACTGAAAATGTTTAGATTTTGTAAGATTCATGGTAAAACATGTATAAATATCTTAGATCTAGACTAAATCTTGACGGGATGACATCACATAGCCGATTGTATAAACTGCCCTGATGACGTCATCCTCAAGGATCCCAAATCAGATGATTTCATGGTGAAAATGTATGATTATGATGAAGAATCTAATGAGAAAGTGTGTAATGATGAAAGTTGTACAAGATTCAGCTAGAATACTTACGAAATCGGCTTAGAATCGAGTAATATGTGCTTGAGAATGACTTGGAAGGCACTAGGTCGGACGAGGCTGTCACATCAGTGAACAGTGATCTGACGGCGAGTATTTATAGTGTGAGAGGGAGAGTAAGGCGGTGCAAGTGTGCTCGGGGTTGGACGGTTGTTTGGTCGAATGGCCATCCGATCGGATGTCCATTCGGACAGCCGAGATCCGTTTGCTAGTTTTCCGAATTTGGTTAGTTTTGCTAGTTTGATTAAGCGTTGCATTGCGTATTATTGTGTAATATCATCACATGATAAGATTTTATAACTAGCACAAAAGTTTCCATGTTTCAAGTCTACGTATAAACTAGCTAGTAAGCATCAAGTTTCTTATTTAACAAAGTATCAAAGTTTCTCGTTCAATCAAGTTTCTCGTTCAATAAGTATCAAGAGTCAAGTATCTAGTATCTAGTATCTAGTATCAAGTATGTTTCACCAAGAATCAAGATTCATAGTGTTTAATAAGTATCAAGAGTCAACTTTCAAAGTATCACAAAGTTTCACAAATGTTTCACATAGTTCAACATAATTAAGTCTCAAATAGTATAGGGACTAGAGTTGCCAAAAGATAAAAGTCTAGGGATGTAGGGCGTTACAGTCTCCCCTCCTTTAGGAGATTTCATCCCCGAAATCTAAGAGGAAGACTGCTCAAAGAGCTGTGGATACTTGGTTTTCATCTCACTCTCGAGTTCCCAAGTGAATTCGGCGCCACGCTTTCCTTCCCATCGAACCTTGACTATGGAAATTTTGTTGTACCTTAGCCGCTTGGTTCCTCGGTCCATGATTTCGACCGGTTTCTCCACAAAATGTAAAGTTTCATTTATTTGCAAGTCTTCGAGGGGAACCTGAAGTTCCTCGTTGGCTAAGCATTTCCTGAGATTGGATACGTGGAACGTTGGGTTTACGTTGTTAAGTTCCGGGGGCAGGTGGAGTCCGTACGCCACCTTGCCAATCATTTCGAGTATCGTGAAAGGACCCACGTAGCGAGGGGCAAGCTTTCCCTTCTTACCAAAGCGAACTACTCCCTTACAGGGAGATACCTTGAGAAGAACTCGGTCTCCAACGTTAAATTCCAGAGGCTTACGCCTCTTGTCAGCATGGCTCTTTTGTCTGCTCCTAGCCTTTATCAAGTTATCACGGATCTGAAGAATCTTATCCATCGTCTCTTGAATGATTTCAGGGCCAATAAGTTACTTGTCACCAATCTCATGCCAACTGAGAGGAGATCGGCACTTGTGACCGTATAAAGCTTCGAAAGGAGCCATCTGAATACTTGAATGATAGCTGTTATTGTACGAGAACTCGATCAATGGTAAATGTACATCCCAATTACCACCAAAGTCGATAACACAAGAACGAAGCATATCCTCTAGGGTTTGAATAGTGTGTTCAGTCTGTCCATCCGTTTGAGGATGAAAGTCCGTACTAAGATTCAAGTGAGAACCCATAGCGGACTGAAAAGTTTGCCAAAGACGTTAAGTAAAACGACCATCACGGTTAGAGATAATGTCAATGGGTATACCATGACGACATATTATTTCATCAGTACATATTCGAGCAAGTCTCTCCACTTTGAAATCCTCACGAATAGGAAGAAAGTGGGCTGATTTGGTCAGACGGTCAATGATAACCCATATACTATCATGACCAGCAGGTGTATGTGGTAGTTTAGTTATAAAGTCCATAACAATACTATCCCATTTCCAAACAGGGATTTCGGGTTGTTCAAGAAGACCTGAAGGACGTTGATGTTCAGCCTTTACCTTCGTGCAAGTAAGGCATTTGGAGACGTACACAACAATGTCTTTCTTCATACCAGGCCACCAATAAGTCATACACAAATCATGGTACATCTTATCAGCACCAGGATGAATGGAGTATCGAGATTTGTGAGCCTCATTCATAATGAGCTCATGAAGTTTTTCATGATCTGGCACCCAGATGCGATTAAGATAATATTGAAGTCCATCAGACTTTGTTTCAAGTTGATCAACGGAAGCACCTCGTACTTCAACGATTGGATTACCTTGGTTAGCTGACGAATACCGAGCTTCACTGATACAAGCATGAATATCACTAGTGATATGGGAACAGAGGATGCTACTAACATGAGTCTTACAACTAAGGGCATCGGCCACGACATTTGCCTTACCTGGGTGGTAGCGAATTTCGCAGTCATGGTCGTTAAGCAATTCAACCCATCGTCGCTGACGCATATTCAGTTCCTTTTGGCTAAAGATGTGCTGCAGGTTCTTATGGCCAGTGAAAACCACACTTAGTACCATATAGGTAGTGTCGCCAGATCTTTAACGCAGAAACAACTACGCCAAGCTCATAATCATGGGTAGTATACTTTTTCTCATGTATTTTGAGTTTTCGGGAGGCATAAGTAATAACCTTGTCCCGCTGCATGAGCACACGGCCCAAGCCACGGTTCGAGGCATCATAATATACCACAAAATCGTGATTCTCATCCGGGAGAGCGAGAACACGAGCATTACAAAGTAGATTCTTCAGAGTTTGAAAAGATTCCTCTTGCTCGGGACCCCAAGCAAAAGGTTTCTCTTTCTGAGTCAGCGAAGTGAGAGGAACGACGATCTTTGAAAAGTTCGAGATGAATCGACGGTAATAACCCGCCAGTTCTAAGAAGGAACGAATCTCAGATGCAGATTTAGGCATACTCCAGTTCTTCACAGCTTCGATTTTAGAAGGGTCAACATGAATTCCTTATTTACTAACAACGTGCCCGAGAAATTGTACTTTATCGATCCATAACTCACACTTAGAAAACTTTGCGTATAAGCGTTCACCACGTAAGCGTTCCAACATAAGACGTAAATGTCGTTCATGATTAGCTCGAGTTTTCGAATAAATAAGAATATCATCAATAAAGACTATCACAAAACGATCCAAGTAAGGTTTACAAACACGATTCATAAGATCCATGAACACAGCAGGCGCGTTGGTCTAACCAAAAGGCATAACCACGAACTCGTAGTGCCCATAACGAGTGCGAAAGGCAGTCTTGGGGATATCTTCTTCGAGAACACGAAGCTGATGATAACCAGATCGAAGGTCGATTTTAGAGAAACGGGACGCGCCTTGTAGTTGGTCAAATAGATCATCAATACGGGGAAGAGGATAACAATTCTTAACGGTAGTCGATACACATACAAAACGAACCAACTTTCTTCTTGATGAATAGCATAGGAGCACCCCACGGAGAGGTACTTGGACGTATAAAACCTTTGTCGAGCAGTTCTTGTAATTGGCTGGCTAGTTCTTGCATCTCAGAGGGTCCAAGTCGGTACGGAGCCTTGGCGACAGGAGTTGAACCAGGTAGGAGATCAATACGAAAGTCGACAGATCTAGGAGGAGGAAGACCAGGAAGATCTTCAGGGAAGACGTCAGGGAAATCACACACCACTGGAACATCACTTACGCTCTTTCCCTTGCCCTTTTGTTCCACTATGTGGGCCAAGAAGGCGAAGTACTGTTTATGTAAGCACCTGTTCACTTGAGTGCATGACATCAACTTCAGTCCTCTAGAAGGTCGGTCCCCATAGACGTGCAAAGTTTCACCAGACGGGATAGGTAAACGAACGTACTTCTCATGGCCAGCAATTTCTGCATGGTTCTTACGCAACCAATCCATGCCGATTATGATATCAAAACTACCCAATTGCATGGGTATGGGGTCAATAGCAAAGACGTGGTCGTTAAGAGTTAAGTAACAACCACTGAGAATAGAATCAACTAGAATAGATTTACCATCGGCAATCTCAATGGAGAATGAGTTAGGTAGTTTAGAGCGTGCACAACTTAACAAAGATTTAAATTCTACGGACACAAAGCTTCTGTCGGCACCAGTATCAAATAGTATCGAAGCATAAAGATTATTGACGAGAAACGTACCATTAACGATGTCATTGTCGTTACGAGCTTGGTTTGCATTGATGTTGAACACTCGTCCTCGAGCGGCTGGTTGTTGCTTCTGGTTCAGCTGGGGACATTGGTTACGGGGATGAGTAGTGTCTCCACACTTGTAGCATGCTCTCACATTGTTGGCCGGTCTGGGGTTCTGCGGAGCTGGTAGAGCTGCCTGAGCTGGTGCTTGCTGGGCTTGGTTGGCTTGACGGTAGTAAGGAGTTGTGTGTCCATAGCGATTGCAGTTGGTACACAGACGGCATGCAGAGTTAGCCGGGCGATGAAAGTTGCAGGTGTCACACTTGGGATGAACCCCCAATGTACTGCCTCTTGGTGTTTTCAGGAGCAGGAGGGTTTGGAGCTGCAGTAGTAGGCATAATTGCATTGCCTGCAGGGTTTGCATTTGTAGCAGGGACAATGGCGTTGCAGCCAGAACCCTAAGATTTTTGTTTCTTGTTCTTGCTGCCATTGGGCTGCTGAGTGATCTGATTGGCAGGCTTGAATGGAGCAGAGTTTCCAAATTGCTTATCATGAACATGGTTGTTGTTCAAACTAGCTGCAAGACGATAAACTTCTTCAATAGTGTCGAGTTGAGCTGCTTCAATGGCATCACGCATTGCAGGAGGTAACCCATGAATGTACTTGGTGATCATGCGCTTAGGAGTAGATACCAAGTGTGGCACAATGATGCTAAGTTGCTTAAAACGGGTAGTATAAGCCAGATTGTCGTCACCCACTTGTTTCAGATGCCAGAATTCGTCCTCAAGTTTCTGTTGTTCATGCGGAGGGCAGAATTAAAGCATCGTCATTTCCCTAACCTCTGCCCATGGTAAGGTATAAGCTTCATCATTGGAGCGGATGTTCCTCTCGTTTGCCCACCAATCGAGAGCTCTTCCTTGGAACATGCTAGTTACACTCCTAGTCTTTAGGTGTTCTGGGCACTCACTGTTGATGAAAGTAACTTCGATGCTGTCAAACCATTCCAACATCGCAGTCACCCCATCGCTGCCCGTGAAAGACTTTGGGTTACAAGAGACAAAATGTTTGTAGTTGAAGCTCACAGGCTTTGGTTTCTCTGCTTTAGAATCCACAGAGGAGGGAGGATTGTTTGATCCCTGGATCTCAGAGACAATCTTGGGAACAATGCGAGCAATCTGATCGGCCATGAAAGACATCATTTTCTTCTGAGAGTTGGCCCTGGAACTCTTGAGAGAGTCGGATAGTTTGCAAGAAGGCATCTAAAGATCCAAGAAAAGGATCGAATGAGACTAGTTCAAAACGTCTCGCTTTACTAATAATAGAGGCTTATGAATACATAACACAGCATAAAGTTTCACACGTAAACGCATAAAGACTCAAGTTTCACACATCACAAAACGTTTAATCATGTTTCTCATAGCACAAAAGGTTCAGCATTCTCATCACAGGTCCGTAAAACACCAAATTTTCGCATGGTATGTGGTACGAAAGTTTGGTAACACGCTGGAAAGACTTATATATAGGAAATACCAGCGGCGTATCCACCGTGTTTCGACCATGTCACGTTTGTCTCATCATTCAGTGTCATGTTACATTTCGTGTTTTGCCACACCCCACAGTACACTCCATGAATTTCACGTGCTTTTACCAGTTACGTAGATTGATCAGGTTGTTTCACATAGCATAATCATGTTTCTCATAGCTTAATCAAGATTCCCATGTAGTTTGACACAATGAATAAAGCTTCATAAATTTTGTTCGATCCTGAGAGATTATGATTATTAATGTTTTAGATTGCGGAGATACGTGCGATTTGTGTAAAAGTCTCGAAACGAACAAGGCATCAAGTTTAAAACCACACGAAAAACGAGATAACATAAAAAGATAGGCTCATAAAACATAGGATTGTTCCGGGTAGAGAAACATTGACTAACCAAAGTGAATCGAACCCCTCTCGAATTGAGGCAACGTGCCTTGGCTTACTTAGACAAATACGTCATCGATGTTAGGCCTACGATATTTGTCCTTTCGGTCACTACACGTTCTTAATTGATCGGGTATTTCGAGACTTTGGCGAGACTAAAAATCAAAAAGTGGGACTAGTTGTCAAGATGTGAGTTTCACCTCTAACTTGACAACGTCGTACCCTAATAGTGTCGGTACTTATCAAAAGATAAGACTTACTAGAATATGATATGGAAACTTCGTTTCAAGGTTTGGATGTCACTCCTGACTTGAGGGTAAATCTCGTGCAAAATACAAACACTGCTCAGCAGCGTTTTCAAAGCATCAAAGTGTATATAGTGTCAGCCTTAGGAAAGGCATGTAAGTTTAACAGGAATGTGTTGCTAGGAAGCAAGTACTGTAGAATGCATAAGTCTTAAACAACAGATAAGAGTAAAGTTTCCTAGAACTATAGACTAGGCAAAGCATTCCTACTTTTCCTAATTCCCTATAGTTACGGCTCTGATACCAATCTGTCACACCCCAACCGATGGCGGAAACATTGGGGCGCGACACTAAGCGTTCAGATTGCTCAAGAGATTTCCACAAAACTATTTGTTTCAATAATAGTTAATCGAATTTCATAAAAATTGTCTAACAACGTCTACGAATCAACCACAAAAGTATCAAATACGAAACATCCAAATATTGTTGAAAAACTTCAAAATTAACTAAGATGTGTTTCTAAGCAGCATCCTAGCATGTTTCTTGATTCCCTTAGCTACTATCAACCTACAACATGTATTAAAATACTATCAACAATAATGTTGGCGAGTATACAAGTTTGAGTACGTATAGCTTAATAGTTTAAAATGTTCCAAAAACTCGTTTCCGCCATGAAAACATATAACAAGTTTCACCATGCTAAGCTAACGCAGTCCCTATGTAACACGCATTTCCAACACAATTAACATAGCAATCCCAAGAGTCTAGCGGGAGCTATAAACGTTCATTGCCTTTCCCAAAGTCTAATGGGAGGTTTGATCTTAACAATACCCAAGAGAATAGCAGGCGGGGCGTTACAACCTATAGAAAATGCATAGTACCATAATTGTTAAGACATGTCACATACAAGGATTAAACGTCACATAGCATATAAGCCTTAAGTTTCACAAGTATCCTGTTTCCATGTTCACTAAGGATAGAGTGTGTTTCCAAATAAGTTTAAAGTGTCAAGTGTCATGTTTATAGAATACATGTTGCATCCCAAAAGTGTTTAAAACAAAAAGGCATCGAGTATACTCACAGTGGGTGCTAAGTATCAACACCAACTAATTGGATCGAAGGGAGCGCTGGAGTTAGCTTGATTATAGTATAACAGTATGAGCGTTGATGTAACGCCCCAAAACTCGAATTACTAATTTTTTTAGTGTGACCCCATGTTTAATAAAATGGAGTGTAATAACTAGGTTATTATACCTAGTCAAATGTTTAGCAAAACAAACAAGGGAACAAACTAGAGGGACCAAAGATGAACAAGGGGAAAGTTATGTTTTAATTAACAAAGCACACACATCTCGTGTGTTCTGGAACGATCAGGAGGGCTCCAAAGGAGCCAAACCCTAGTTCTTCAAAAACCTTCAAATTGAAGGATGAATCAAGGCTTAAATTCATGAATGAACATGGATTAATGATCACCATCACAAGGGGATCATAAGGTATGTCTAAAATCTAAGATTGGTGATCTTGTATGAAGTGGCTTATGTCTTAATCCGTGAGTTAATATGAAATTGATTATGTATAGGCGTTAGAATCATCATATAGAACATGGATTATGCTTGGTTTGGGTTAATTCGATGTTTAGAGATGAAACCCGTTAGTTATGGTGAGGATGATGAGTTGTATGATCACCCATGTCCAAATTCTTGTTTACTATTGATGTATTATGAAATGTATGATGGATTCTTGTTAGAGGAAGAGAAAGAAATTAGATGTTAATATGTTTGATGTTTATGTGTGAATGATACATGTTGATTAGTAGGAAGATTTGGGGAATTATGTAGGAGTTTAGGAGATTATGCATAAATTAGTTGTACATTATGATTAGAGGGTAGTATACACATCAAGCGTATGATGAAATGTATATAGTGTCGTCCGTATAGGCTATTATGATGTTACGAGTATATGATGATAAGTCGAAAGTTAAATTAATGAACTGTTGACTTTCTGAAAGTCAACTACGCATATGAAGTACGATTTGACTAGTTGCAGTAAAGGTAGGATTATAGGAAGTGGTATGGTACCTGTTATGTCGATACGTATTAAATGGAATGACATGATGAATTACATGCGTTTAATGGGATATGAATTTGGTTATATGTTTTATGTTAGCTAGAATCGACTAATGAAAGTCAAATGTGAAACATGTGATTAATATGATCGTTAACATGTACAATGATGTAAGCTAACGAGAATGCGATGTTGGTGATATGAAAGTATAGGAATCATATCGAGGCGGACTCAAGCATGAAAGGCTAATGGGTCAAGAGGAGGCAAGGAAGCGGATAGGAACGCGGATGCATAAGGTAAGTGATTTCCGTAATCACTTCTTAGTTTGTTTAAGTAATATAGTGTTTTAATTAATTAAACATGATGCTTGACGTCAAATATGTGTTGAAGTCTTTCGTCGTAGATGATGGGATTAAAGTTGATTAAACGCCCATGATGGGTATATTGGGCAAACGATCTTAAAAGTAGTTTAGAAACAAGCTATTTGATTAGTGTAATGTTTTGGTCAAATATGAAAGTGGGGAGTATGGTTTTGTAAGTCATAGACCATTTAATGCGCAAATACCCTTAACGGGTCAAAATAAACTTTTGAGCGAAAATGGGTGGAAAAAGGTGTAAGGTATTCGGGAATGAATCTTTTATGATAGATGACCTTGAAATTATTAAGTTAATATGAAGTTAAGGTCAAATAAACAAGTTATGTTGATAAATGCATGAACGGGTCAAAATTTGGTAAAAAGGGCATAAAGCCGAAGGCTAAAACTCCCAAATTTTGGTAGTCCAAATATGGGATTTTTACCCCATGTAATGGAGGATCAAATTACGATCACGTAGGAAAAAGAATCGTGTAAATCGGATCAAAATTGAGTAAGTTATGAACGTTTAGGCGAAAAATATGAAATTCGCAAGTCAGACCTGGAATTCAGCGCCCAGTGCGCCAAAAACAACGCCTAGTGCGCCAATTGTTATTTTCCTTCTGTGGTGCGCTGAAATCAGCGCCTAGTGGCGCCGATTGTTACCATGTGGCCGTCTCGCGACGCGACGGGTGCATAATTTGGCCAAAGTTGTTTATTGGTCTCGTTTTGTCTTGGGAACTCGTTTAAATGCGTTTTAAGCTACGTATGACTAATTTAACTTACGTTTTATGAGTATGTATGTTTATATGTATATAGGTAGGTATGTATGAACCTATGTACGTATGTGGATATGTATGTGTGTATGTATATATATGTTTATATATATGTAAGTAGGTATGTATGAACTTATGCATGTATGTAGATAGGTATGTTGGTATGTAAGTATATACGAGGGTAAATACGTATGTAGGTAGGTAGGTATGTGGGTAGGCATGTATGCAAGTAGGGATGCACGTATGTATGTATGTACGGATGTATATTTGTAGGTATGTATGCAGGTTTTCAATATGATTGAATACTAATGTTATTAATAATGTACCTCGGGTATAAGATGTAATGCGGGTATGATGCTGAAGTCTCACCAGGAATTGATGGTCAGATGACATGCTTAAATATAAAGAGATAACGGAATGAAGAATATACGAGGATGAATCTTGTCTTTATTTATGATGTGTACTAATGATATGATTGTATTTGGTGAGTGCAGGCGTTACCAATCACGGAATCTCATCACGAGGAGTAAAGATCGAAGACCGAGTCGCTGGACGGATTGTACGGGAGAGGTTGGATTATGTAATATATTGAAGATAAGTTATGTTATTAATTTGTGAATGAGTTCAATTGATGCACTTAATTTAAAAGAGTTATCTTTAAAAAGAATTTAAAGAACGTCAAGACGCTTGTAACGAAAGAAATTTTATGGTATGAATTTCCGCTGCGACGTTTTACTAAATGCGTGTTAGGGTCTTACAGTTGAACAGAAACTTGAATCGTGCAAGGTGTCAAACCGGTTTCCTGATCGGATGGTCATCCAGTCGGTTGACCATTCGACCCAAATGGAACCCCTTCGATCGGACGGTCGTTCGATCAGTAGTGTGTTTTGCAAAATGTTTCAAACTTTTGAACTTTTCGTTGTAGTATAAGATCAAGTCATTCGATCGGATGGTCATCCGGTTGGATGATCATTCGATCGAATGACTAATCGAGTGAAAATCTGATAGTTTGAAGTTCTGATTCAAATAGTTTAAGTGTTGAAGGCTACAGGGAACAGGTCGCTCGGTCGGATGACTGTTCGATTGGATGTGTCACACCCTGACTTTTGCGGAAGCGTATGATGTGTGACTTGCTTAATATCATTGCATTCAATTATAACAAACAACTATATGATTAAACCCTGATGTTCATCCATTAATAAGTTTCAAAATAATACAAACCACATTGTTTATTACCAACCAAAGACTTCAAGTTTAACATACAAACCAACCAATTGTTTTACGTTCCATAAAGGAATTTAACAAAAGACATAGATAAAACAAGGCTTTGATTCATGTATCTCATTGAGGATAAGATACAAAACCCAAACCCTTCAAAACAGGATGACATCATAACTTGTAAACACTTCTTGAAACATTGAGATGCTCGCCAGATCCACTCTAGTTTCTTGAAATACATGTGGTTTGAAAACATCAACAAAAGTTGAGTGAGTTCATGTGTTTTTGTATGTGTTCATGAATAACCTTGTAAACATTTGTGAGTATGTCTTTGTAAACCGGTATGAAAGCGTCTATGAACATATCGATTAATGATTTGCAAGGTCATTAATATGTGTGCAATGGTGCAGGAAGGCTCAAACCTAGCGGATTTTGTACCGAGCCTCCGGCTGTAAGACATAGTCACCATATTCGGCCACTTCCGGCCCATGGGTGGGGCTCGCAACACCCAAATAGATCTATCACTCATGTCCCTCGGTCCTTATACTAGGATTAATGGTCTTAAGTGTGCGCCTACCCATTCACGTGATCTAACAGTTTATTCCTTAGCTAACCATACCATTTGTAAACGTTTGTAAACATTTGTAACATGTACTTCACCCCCGAAGTTATAAAACTGAAACAGTTAAAAGAAAAGGGGGACATGAACTCACTATTTTGCGTTCTTCTATCCGGTGTAAACTCAAAGATCCTTTCTCCTGGTCGCATTACTATCTACACACGCGCTATGGTTTTTTAGACGGCTAGGTCGCGTAACGACTCTTAGTCTTAGTTGCTTTGTTAAGACTTAGTGTCCTTTGAGTTATGTTATTTATGTACCTAATATTATTCCAATGTATATAAATATTGGTTAAAATAATAATATTCTAACTTAAATTATATTTGTCAATTATTTGGAATATTTGTTAAAATAATATATTTTAACTTATTTTGTTTTGCAATCCTTCATGAATATTTCCCAAGGATGTGTATAATTATACTTGTGTATTATTAGTCTTGTGTATTTTGCCAAGTATTGGTGGCGTATTCCAGTGTGTATTTGTACGTACGAGGATACGTATTCTTATTGTATTTATTAAGTATTCTTATACTCAATTTTGTATTTAATTTTCCGGAATATTATTTTTAATCAACTAAAACCACCAATTTATATTTTTAAAATGTATGTATTTTAAGAAAAATTTTATAGAAAATTATCTATAAATCTCTCTTGGCAAAAATATTTATACTTTCATATAAACCTCAAAATAATATATTTTCAAGATTAACTTAGAAAATATTTATAATTCCATTTTTCACACAAAATAATATATTCTTAATTTGTTTAAGAAAATATATAATTTCCTCAAAAATAGTATATTTTCTAATTGTTCAAAAATATATATATATATTTTTCTCCAATCAAAAATAATATATTTTCTAATTGACAAAATATAATATATTTTGTATTACTTGTAAAAATCATACTTTCCGTTCCTTTGGGTTTCCAAAATACCGTTTAACATTCTTGTCTAAATATGAATTTAATTCCGGAATATATATATATATTCCTAGTCCATAGTCCTTGTCCAATATTCGGGTGTAAGTTATATATTTATTTTCTTGGAATTTTTGGTAATATTTCGTATTTAAATTTTGGGTATTTTGATAAGTTATATTATTTTCAAGTTCCTAAAATAATATAACTAATACACATTGTTATGGGTGGTTTTCTACTCATATATCCTGAACAATATTCTGACTATGTTTCTTTTGTTGTGATCAGGATACCGGATCAGGATATTGGTAACATCCTGATGCAGTATCCTGGTAGTAACTAATTAATTCACGTGCAGATTATTGGAACAAGTCTATAACGTTCAAGTGGACTTCTTCTCCCAAAGACTCGGGCAAATCTGTTGGAATATGGACGTTGAAGCCGGAAGACGTGGACTACAACGTTCACATAAGGAATATTCGTTAAATCCCGGAATAATAGGCTAGTTAGTTAGTTTCTTTTACTATAAAAAGGATTGATTGGATCAGATAAGGACACACAATCTCTCGAGCTCTCTCTCTCTAACTACAAACACTCACAACACACTTACACTTGTATCGAAATCACATTGTAACACTTAGTTGATCCGCATCATATCCTGCACTGTATCCTGATATTTGAAGCAATAAGAAGAACAAGGCAGCTGCGATTGTCAGCTCCCGAGGTTTTATACCGGCGATCTAAATTGATCAAGGGCTTTCCTCGTACATCCCGTGTCACCTTTTGCATTTTTGCTCATTGTTTGATTATAGATACAGCTCGATATCCTGAGCCGTATCCTGAAAACTGTTTTTACCAACGACTAAATTAGCATATTTTTTATACACATTCTTAGCACACTACCTCACTTAACTAATTTGATCACTTAATTACTTTGGTAATTTTTTACCAAAACAATTTGGCGCCCGCCGTGGGGCAAGTGGTGTTATTTCTTCTAAAAGCTTTTGCAAAATCGTTACTTGGTTTTTTTATTTTCAAAACTTTTTGCTACACTATTTCTAATGGCCTCGAGATCAGACATGAGCTCTTCTACCATGTCTGCTACAACCTCTGCAACAATTGGTTCGGTGCTTCCACCACCTCCTCCGAGAACACAAGCCTCTTCACAAGGAACTGAAATTCATGTGGCTCAAGATGTTATCCCCGCTCGCAATATTCAGGGATCCGCTCCTGTTTTGGCCTCTAATGAAGAAATTCTAACTTTATTTGGTAGTGTACAGGAACAGATGAGGCAACAGCAGGAGACCAACCAAATACTGATGAGGGAGATACAGCTCTTGAAGTCTGGTCCGAGTAGGCCTGCTAAGGATATTGTCACTCCTTTGCATCCCAGAGCTTTGAACTTCAGTTCTACAGTGTATATTGAGGATAACAGGGGGAATATTGTGCCTAGCCATTCTCAGAATCATACTCCTGAGATAGCCTCTTCGGTTAGGGTGTCAACTGTGAGAAGTTCAGGATATGCTTCAGGATATGGCCAGAATCCTCACACTGGTAACGTATCTAATAATAATACTCTTGCTACTAATGGTATTGGATCTTTGCAGGATGCAGGTATGACATCAGCATTTTCTAGGGAGCTTCATAAATTGAAGGACATGATATCCAGTGTACCTGGGGTGGTCCAGCCAATTCCAGAAGCATCCCAAGACAGCCACAGGATATCCCGGTTTGCATATCCTATTTGTGATGCTGAAATCCCAAAAAGATTTCAGACCCCCAACATGAAGCTCTATGACGAAACTGCGGATCCTGAAGAGCATATTGCCCAATATAGGGAAAGGATGGAAATCAACCATATCCCTCCAGATCTCAAGGAAGCATGCCTCTACAAGGGTTTTGGTTCTACCTTAACAGGATCAGCGTTAAAAAGGATCTTAAACGTTCCTCCTCATTCGATTACATCATTTGCTCATTTACTGAATTTATTTAATAGTCAATTTTCTTGCAGTCGGAGATTTGAAAAACTAACAAGTGATCTCTACAGGATAACTCAAGGACCTCAGGAATCCTTGAGAGATTATGTGAACAAGTTTAGCAGAGAATCTCTTGATATCCCACATCTTGATGTTGCAACAGCTGTGCAGGCTTTCAAGATGGGATTGCAAAAAGATTCTCAATTTTACCAGGATCTTGTAATGAATCCCTGCAGGAACCTGGATGAAGCTCGGAACAGGGCTTTAAGATATATTCGACTGGAGGATGACAAAAAGATGTAAGAGAGGATGAATTCATCCACAACCTATGAGTCAACCAACAGGAAATCAGAATCCTCGTATAAACCATATCGCTCTAAGCCATATGGGAGGAATGACAGCAAGAAAGTGAATGTTGTTGAAGACAAGGATCCTGAGGAGTATCCTGAGTTATCAGAATACTGTTTCTCTGTTAACATACCTGAACTAATGTATGCTATGCAGGGTTTAGGAGACAAAGCAAGGTGGCCTAGGAAGAACCAACAGAAAGCTGATTGGAATGATAAATCCAAGTGGTGTGCCTTCCATGAGGATTTTAGACATGTTACAGAAGATTGCATTGCCCTGAGGAAAGAAATAAGCTATTTGCTGAGCAAAGGATACCTAAAGGATCTCCTGGGAAGAAAGAAGAATAAGGGTCAGGATACTAAGAAGGATCCTGAACGAGCATCATCACCTCATGCGGATGCCAAGATAATTAACTTTATTTCGGGAGGATCCGATATCTGTGGGACCTCTTATTCTGCGGCAAAAAAGACATGCAAAGGAGGCTAAGGCAGAGAGGGGAGATAAGCCAACCAGGATGTCAACCCTCATGACTGATAAAGTGATCACGTTCGATAGTGATGATAGGGATACTGTCCAGGATCCTCATCATGATGCTTTGGTAATAACTTTATATGTTGCTAATCATTTTGTGTGCAGGATACTGGTGGATAATGGCAGCTCCGTCAACATAATTCAGCTGGAAACACTAAAGAGAATGAATGTATCCCTGATGGATATTACATTGAAATCCACTGTGCTTGTTGGGTTCAGTGGAGAAGCCAGGAATACCATGGGAGAGATAAAGTTGCCTGTGTATGTTGAAGGGGTCAACTCAATGCAACGATTTTGTGTCATGGACTCCTTATCCTGCTACAATATTATATTGGGTAGGCCATGGATCCATGATATGAAAGCTGTGCCGTCGACCTATCATCAATGCATCAAGATTCCTACCCCTTGGGGGGTAGTCAAGGTGGAAAGTGAGCAACAAGAAGCAAAGGAGTGTTACTCTTCTTCGATGAAATACTCGACAAAGCCTAATCCAGCATAGCAATTAAAGATGCGAGCCCAGGATATCGTGGAGGCTTCAGAGCAGGATGTAAAGAAAATTATCATGGATCAGGATAATCCAGATATCTCGGTGCTCGTAGGAACCAATATCCCTCAGGATATTGAAAATCAATTGACTAACTTATTGAAATGCAGGATGTCAACATTCGCATGGAAACATGAGGATATGACAAGGATTTCCAAGGATATTATAACCCACAAGCTTGGAATTGATAGGTCTTTCAAGCCTGTCCAACAGAAATGAAGGAAGTTTGCTCCAGAGCGGAACACTATCATTCAGGAAGAGGTTGAAAGATTGTTAAAGAGCAAGATAATTAGGGAAGTTAAATTTCCCAAGTGGATAGCAAATGTAGTTGTGGTGCAAAAGAAAAATGGGAAATGGAGAGTTTGTGTGCATTAAACAGACTTGAAAAAAGCTCGTCGCAAAGACCCATTTCCTCTACCTCATATTGACTCAATGGTGGATGCTACTGTCGGCCATGAAATGTTAACCTTCATGGATGCATCCTCAGGATTCCAGCAGATCCAAATGGAACCTGCGGACCAGGAGGATACTGCTTTCATGACACCAACAGGTATCTATTGTTATACTGCTATGCCTTTTGGTTTGAAAAATGCAGGTGCAACATACCAAAGATTGGTGAATATGATGTTTAAAGACAAACTGGGGGATACCATGGAAGTATACATTGATGATATGGTGGTAAAATCTAAGAAGGCTGAGGATCATCTCCGGGATATTGAAGAAGCATTCGATATCCTGGACCAGTACAATATGAAGCTAAATCCTGCTAAATGTCACTTTGGAGTGGGGGCAGGAAAGTTTCTAGGATATATGGTGACTAAGAAAGGGATACAAGCAAGTCCAGAATAGATCAAAGCCATCTTAGATATCAAGTCACCTTCCAACATGAAAGATGTCCAAAGGCTAACAGGACGAGTAGCAGCATTAAACAGATTTATCTCAAGATTCTCAGAAAAATGCAAGGAATTCTACGAGATCTTGAGGAAGAATAAGAAATTCGAATGGGGAGAGAAGCATGAAGCAGCCTTGCAGGAATTAAAGCAATATCTCTCAATTGCACCTCTATTGATGAAGCCAGAGAATGGTGAACCATTATCCCTGTATCTTGCAGTATCAGGGAATTCGGTAAGTGTTGTCCTGGTAAAGGATCACGAAGGTCAGCAATATCCTGTCTATTATGTTAGCAAAAGTTTATTAGATACTGAAACTAGATATTCTCATTTAGAAAAGTTGATATTGGCCCTAGTTATGGCATCGAAAAAACTTAGACATTATTTTGAGACACATAGGATTCATGTTAAAACTAACTATCCTGTTAAAAATGTGCTTAGGAAACCCGATATGTCAGGTAGGATGGCTAAGTGGTCAGTAAAATTAAGTGCCTATGATCTAGTAAATGAACCTAGAAATGCCATAAAGTCTCAGGCTTTAGTTGACTTTGTGGCTGATTTCAGTAGTGATATTCAAAATGAAGTAGACTTAGAAGTTCAACAACTAGGAGAAACCTCGGAATCCTGGACATTATATACTGATGGTGCATCTAATGTAAAAGGTGTAGGTTTGGGTATACAACTAAAATCACCACAGGGGGACATATTACCCCAGGCTATTAGATGTGAATTCCCTGCCACTAATAATGCAGCAGAATACGAAGCTTTGATTGCAGGATTAGAGTTGGCAAGGAATATGAATATTAAGAGTTTACAAGTGTTTGTTGATTCCTTGTTAATTACTAATCATTTTAATAGATCCTATGCAGTTAAAGGTGAGAAGTTAATCGAGTATCTTGAAATTCTCAAAAAATTAGCAGGATATTTCGATGTGTTTACACTTGAACAGGTACAAAGAGAGGATAATGCTAAAGCAGATGCCATGGCAAATCTAGGATCATCAGTCAGGATACCGGAGGGAACCCAAATACCAATACTACATATCCTGTATCCTGCGATGGATCCTCTCAAATCTCAGGATAAGGAAGTAGTAAGTATCCAGAATCCTGATAATGAGTATCCTGAGGAGGATCCTAAGTCCTGGACGGCTCCAATCATGAGATATCTCAAGGAAGGACACATCCCAAAGGATGAGAATCCTAAGGCTTTTAGGATGAAGGTATCACGATTCACTATTATAAATGATGTTTTGTCTAAGAAATCTCTTGCAGGACCATAACTGAGGTGCTTGGAGGGTCCCGAAACTAAAGAAGTGCTTCAGGATATACACGAAGGAGATTGTGGTAACCATACTAGGGGCAGGTCGTTATTCTCAAAGGTATTAAGAACAGGATACTATTGGCCAACGATGAAGAAAGATGCTACAGAATATGCCCGAAGGTGTGATGCATGTCAAAGGCACAGTAATATATTACATCAGTCTGAACCATTGTATCCTATTGATTCCCCTTGGCCATTCATGAAGTGGGGGATGGACATAGTAGGAAAATTGCCCAAGGCTCCAGGAGGAAAAGTCTTTATGCTGGCAATGACTGATTATTTCTCTAAATGGGTTGAAGTTGAGGCATTTGTTCAAGTTAGAGACCAAGAAGTAGTATCTTTCATAAAAAGGAATATCCTGACTAGGTTTGGAGTACCGGCCGAGATAATTTGTGACAATGGCTCTCAGTTTATCAGTAAGAGAACAACTGATTTTTGTAAGAATTGGGGAATTAAAACGATTACATCTACACAAGTACATCCTTAAGCAAACGGACAAGCAGAATCCTCAAACAAGATAATTGTCAACAATTTGAAGAAAAGACTTGGAGCTAAGAAAGGAAGATGGGCAGAAGAATTACCCTTTGTTTTATGGGCTGATAGAACGACAGTAAAAAGTGCAACTGGCCAAACCCCATTTTCCTTAGTATTTGGAGCAGAAGCGGTGATCCCAATGGAAATGGCGATACCCACAGCGAGATCCAACCTCCGGGATCCTGAGCAGAATCCTGAAGCCCTATGCCGAGGATTGGATACAGTGGATGAGATAAGAGATGCGGCAAAGCTAAGAATGGCAGCATATCAACAGAGTATATCCAGAGCATATAACAAGAGTATAAGGACTAGAAGGTTTCAAGTTGGAGACTGGGTGTTAAGAAAAGCCTTTCAGAATACTACTAATCCTGCCGATGGAAAATTAGCTCCAAAGTGGGAAGGACCATATGAGGTTAAATCAGAATCTGGGAAAGGAGCATACCGACTCAAGAATATGGAAGGGGATATGCTACCAAGATCCTGGAATGCTATACACCTAAAGCTCTATTTCAAGTGAGTTTAGAATTTAATTTCTAACTCAGGATGGTATGAATTCTATATCTTTTTTTATATATTTGATATTATTTATTCTTTTGAACCCAATACTGACTTAAGCATCGGAGGGGTGTTAGCCAGGGTAACACCCACCTTAGTTAACAGTTGTTTTGCAGTATATGCTTCGGGATATAGCTCCAGGATACACACTCAGGATACTTTGAAAGATTAGAGGATTGGCCCCCTCTCTCACGTTTAAGGGATCCTGATCCCTTCACAGGTTTAAAGGTATTCACCTTTCTCTCGAATTGGATTTAAACACCCCGCCTGGAGCACAAGTTATCCTGGGATAATTCAAGATAGCAGGACCAGTCCATGTAAAAGTGGCTGACAATTTCGTTATTGTTGGCTATATCCTGGATCCTAAAGGTATATGAGGATTGATCACCCTCTCTCGCGAAAGGGTATTTTCATACTCTCTAAGGTTTAAAGGTTTTCACCTTTCTAAGTCTTGGAGTTCATACACTTCTGTCACACCCCGACCACGTAGAACATACAAAACGTGGCGGAAACATCGGGGAGTGTTGTAACAGAATTAATTGTTTCAAATCCATGGCAATTAAAGTTTCATTTTATTAATCAAACACGAGAGTTACATTGTTTTAAACAAGAAACAAAGAGTACATAACAAAAATTAACTAGTTCTTGTCTCGTTTTAAGTCACTAAGGCACAGGTCCGCCTAAGTATGTCTTGATAAGTCCTACGCATCATCTCCTGAAAACACATGTGAAAATAGGTACGTCAGCATAAAAATGCCTGTGAGATACATAGGTTTTGTGAAAACAGAATTCATGACTTGATTTTAAAGAAACTGTTTAATAAAAAGTAGTCATGAGTCTTGTTGAGTGTTTCCTTTCATAAATCATTTGAAAAGCAACGGATAAATCAAATGATATATATGTATATAAAAGAATAATGTATGGTTAAATGAATAACCAAGTAAAATGAGTTTGTATAAGTTAAGTCATTTGTAAAACGATATTTATGTGAAGATTGTATTGTAGATGTAATATGTCTAAACTGAAATGGTTCAAATAACGCTACGATATGTAATACCATACAAGCACTTATATATAGGAAGTACCAGCGGCGTATCCACCATGCTTGTATCATATTACACACGCCTCGTTACTTAAATCACTTACTCAAACCAAACCACCAAAGTAATGTTTAACAATTGTAGAAATGTTTATGTATTGTCAAATGTCTATTGTCAAATGTAAATCCTGTCAACAGATACAAATGGTTCACACGGTTCAATAGTTACAAACGGTTCATATAATCAAACGGTTACGACGGTTCACATAGTCAAAAGGTTACAACGGTTCAAAATGTAGTATAATGTGTTCACATGCTGGATGAGCATATGCAACAGAAATGCAATGTAAAACAATATACTAAACATGCACACAATGGACACACATAGCATAAGTGTAATGTAAAACAATGTACTAATTATGAACTAAATGGACATACATAGCATAAAATGTAATGTAAAACGATGTACTAAGTATGAACTAAATGGACATACATAGCATAAAATGTAATGTAAAACGATGTACTAAGTACGCGCATAATGGGCATACATAGCATGAACACAATGAAATCATGTACTATAATGTACTAACGAACATAGCAGGTACATGATGTGAAAACATGGAAAGCATGAAAGTAATAAGTAGGCACATGTGTTCCACCCCAAAACATTTGGAAAACAGTAAAAGAGGGGTCTATGTACTCACTTGAGATTGCTTAGAAGTCCTAAGATAACCACCAAGCAATGCTAGAGATCTCGGAATATCAAACGGCACCTAATATTGGTAACTACATTAATAAACCGGACCTAAATTGGAAGATCGGATAGAATGAGGGCTCGTAAACCAAATGAGTATGGAAACTCATGTAGTATGGTTTAACAAAGCCTACATGCTAAATGAAACCTAACCGAAGTGCTTACGACCCATTACGACCCGTTTAGGTAGCTTATGCTACTTTAACGCGTCGTTCGCGTAAAACGCGTTCGGACCGCCTAACTAGTCTTATGACAAGTAACATATGCCTTAACATGTCTAATATTGTTGTCAAATCAGTTTAGATGTCAAAAGTTATGTTACATATGTTTAAAATGAATTTTGGCATCAAAGGGGTATTTTGGTAATTTACCTAAGGCATATAAACTACCTATCATATAACTACTTAAACGAAGCGACCATAAGGTATAACCTCGTAAGGTTATTCCCTATAAACTATGGTCACCTAAGGTGCTTGGTCGGATCCTAATGATCGACCAAACGGGTCGGGTTCGAAAGTATAAGCGATTGTTTAGATCGCTTACCTTACGACCCTATACAAGCACTAAACTAAAAGTGACGAGCTAAGCATGTTAAAAACATGCTTAACTAAATTTAGAAAACAGGTTTGGTATCAAAACAAATGGTCTTGATACCCACAAGTAGTTTGGTAACAAAATACGCAAGAATACGTATTCTGACCGAAACTACGGCTCGTCACTGAGCCTAGATAACGTGGTAATCAGTAGGTATAGTCATTAGGGACTATAACCATCGTGATCACGCTCACGTTATGAAGTTCAAACGAAATTCGCATCGACCATAAACTGGTCAATGCAGAAAGTCAACAAAGTTCGACTTTCGGACACGAAAAGCAATAAAAGAACGAAGGAACACTTACGAAGGGTCCCCGAATGCTAATCTAGATCAAAATAGCTCAGGTATGAAACAAAGGTTTCAACTTAGAGCACAAATGATCAGATTCTAGTGAGAAATGAAGTGAAATGGGTTGGGTATTTATAGTTTTCGGTCCACCGTTAGGATCGTTTCTTGGAAAAGAGGGAATGATCTAGCCCGTACACTTGTTGCAATGTTGTGGTGACTGATTTTTGGCCACCATAAGAGTTTAACATGTGGCACTTGACCTTTGGAGGGGTTTAAAAGCTGAAATCAGATGTTTACTTGACCTTTGCTGATCTGAAGGGCTGATGCGGCCCGCTTCAGGATCAGACAAAGCTCAGGCGGGCCGCCTGGAGCTTCTGATCAGAAACCAAGTTTCAAAAATTACAGTTTCAGTCCCTGCAAGTGTTTAAGGCCATTCCCGACACTTCTAAGGCCCATAAAGCCAAATTTAAGGCCCTAAAATGATGCCTAAACATTGTGGACATGAAACATGCTCAAAAATATGTCGGATGTCGGTTCGCTTGGCCGTACGAACGCGATGTTCGCTTAATTACGACGGAATGCGCATAAGCGCGAAAAACGATCCAAATGATGTGACGAATGGATTTTTCTTATGCCAAACACTAAAATAAAATATTTTAGTGCTTACATAAATTTTTGGATGTCCGGAGGTATTCAGAACGTGAGTTATGCGCAAAAGTGCAAACTTGTGCACTTTTTGACACTTTTCGTCCCTGAATGACCCAAAAGTTTATTTTAGCACACCGAACCCCTCAAAGCCTATTTCTAAGCTATATAAAGGATATTTATGGTATGTTTAACTTATGGCCATGTTCCGGAATGTCTGTTACAGTTCAAATTGGCATACTTTCGCAGTTTGTCAAGTTTAGTCCCTGTAAGCGAATAAACTAGATTTTGTCATACCAAGGCCTTCAAAACTTATTTCTAAGTTATGTAAAGGTTATTTAAGGTATGTTAAGCCTATTTCACTATTCCGGAGTGTTCGTTGCATTAAACTGGTTATATCTACGCATCAGTGCGCGTATAACCTTCCAGAAAGCGATTTAGAGCTTGAAATCGAACAAGACTTGATATGTGCAAAAGATACACATATTTATACAGATCCCAAGTATGAAATACAATATTTCATTGGCTTGGTATTTTTTTGATGGTTGAAGTGACACAGGTGTCACAGTCTCCCCTACTTTAGGAAATTTCGTCCCAAAATTTATTCGTAGGAGTCTATTTGTGACTTTGTGTCAAATAACCACCAGAGATATGTAAGGCATAATCCTGTCATTTCCTTAACGGACATTCTTCAGAACGAAAATGAACAGACGGAGTCATTTTCCTCAACGAGTATTCTTCAGAAGCGGAAATGAAGGAATAAACAAACGGGGATTCATTTCCTCAACGGGCAATCTTCAGAAACGTAAAATGAACTTACGGAGTCATTTTCAACGGGTGCTTCATCCGAAATGGAAATGAAAAGGAGAAATAAACGGATATTTATTTCCTCAACGGACAAATCTTCAGAAACGAAAATGAACAAATGGAGTCATTTTCAACAGGTGCTTCCTCAGAAATGGAAATGAAAATGATAGACAAACGGATATTCATTTCCTCAACGGACAATCTTCAGAAACGAAAATGAACAAACGGAGTCATTTTCAACGGGTGCTTCCTCAGAAATGGAAATGAAAATGATAGACAAACGGATATTCATTTCCTCAACGGACAATCTTCAGAAATGAAAATGAACAAACGAAGTCATTTTCAACGGGTGCTTCCTCAGAAACGGAAATGAAAATGATAGACAAACGGATATTCATTTCCTCAACGGACAATCTTCAGAAACGAAAATGAACAAACGGAGTCATTTTCAACGGGTGCTTCCTCAGAAACGGAAATGAAAATGATAGACAAACGGATATTCATTTCCTCGATGTACAATCTTCAGAAACGAAAATGAACAAACGGAGTCATTTTCAACGGGTGCTTCCTCAGAAACGGAAACGAATAGAGTTAACTTCTAGGCACATGACAAGACTCGCTGTGGTTTCTGTGCACTAAATTCCATAATTATGTATGCATCCATAATTACGTAATTCCTTGCACAGTCCGCACAGTTTGTCTTGTAATGTTCATAAGCACATAATCACATAGTTGTTTAACTTGGTTATTAATTTGTTATTTATTTGTTATTGATTGAGAACGGATATGGAAACCTGACGATGGACTTCAATGTCCTCTGGGATCTATCTGAAGAGATAGGAAGATCTCCCAAAAATTCGATTTTATTTTCAAAGAAATGTAATATTCGAATTAAGGAACACAACAATTTTAGGATTTACGGAAATACCCTTAGGTACCCTATTAAGGATTTATAGTGGTACTTTGGGTATTCGTCCAGTGTTGTAACTTGCGCCTTGTACTTCGTTTCCTTAGAATAAACGGGCACTTAGGAATTTCGTGGAAACGCAAGAGATCATAGAATGGGAAAATTTTGGGGGTAGTTTGTTCTTCAAGGAATACGGTTCCTTGATTGTCGCTATTGTAAGAGATATGTTGTTTATACATGCAACCACATAAATACATTGCAATGTATATAAAAGATTTATTTATAAACAACGATAACAACTGTTTCTTGGACCTTGACAACTAAAGAAAATAATACATAAGGATTGATTATTTCTAAACAGCGTTGTCTTCCATTCGGTCAGATGCTCATCCCTGTGCTGGATTTGCATTAGCAAGTTTTGGGCAATTTCTTCGGAAATGACCCATCTCGCCACAGTTGAAGCAAGAGCCTGGTAGAAAACGACCTTGAGCAGGATTGTTGCCAGCTTGGTTTGGTGCAGCTGCATCTGGGAAAACTCTTGCTGTATGGCCTATAAGTCCACAAGTTTGGCATTTGCGGCACTTTACATTGGCATGATGATGGAGGCTACATTGGTTGCACAAGGGTGCAGTTCCATTGTATGGCTTCCTAGCAGGGGGTTGAGCTGGTTGGTTGGGGACGGCTTGATCATTGTGAGTAACCATGGCGAAGTTCTGAGAAGCCTTTCGCTTCTTTGACTTTTTAGGGGATCCAATCTGTTCATCCATGGTCTTTGATTCCTCGATTGGGTTCGATTCCTCGACCGGTTTCTTGTCACCTTTTCGGAAAAGTTTACCTTTCCTGATCTTTGATTCAGTCAAGGTTGAAGACAGCTCAAAGGCCTGTCTAACTGTAGTAGGGTTGCTGCCAATCACAATGTCTTGTATTGAGTCAGGGAGGCCATCAATGTACTTTTCTATTGCCTTATCCAAAGGCGTGACCATGTTTGGGCATAACAGACTCAACTCCTCATAACGGTCCGTGTAGGCTCGATGCTCACCGCTGTCTTGCTCAAGATTGTCGAATTCCCTTTCCAAGGCCCTGATCTCATGACGAGGACAGAATTCCTTCATCATAAGGGTCCTAAGTTCAGCCCATGTCTGTGCTAGAGCAACTTCTGCACCACGATCTCTCATAACCCCGTTCCACCACGTAAGGGCTCTCTTCTGGAACACACTCGAAGCAAACTCGACCTTGCGATTGTCAGGACATTGTATGTGGCGGAAAGTATTCTCAATGCTCTCGAACCATTGAAGAAGCCCAGTCGCTCCCTCAGAACCACTAAACTTGAGTGGTTTCACCGAGTTAAAACTCTTGAAATTGCATGGACCATTGTTTTTGTTGTTGGCTTGATTCCATTGAGCAAAGAGGTTTGAGAATTGAGCAGCCATTTGCTGCGCAATGATTTCTGCCAATTCGGCAGTCGCTATCTGGCTTTCGCGTCGAGGAGGCATTCTAAAAGAGGAAACATGAAAGGAAACGAGTGAGAGAATTAGACGAAAAGAATGAGATGAAACAAATTTGATGAAAGCAAGGATAGTGGTCATTTTTTTGTTACCACCAGGTAAACAAACGACACATAGGGACTAATCAAAGTAAATGAGTCGAAAATAATGTATCGCGAAGACATGCTCGCCTATAAGTGAACACTCATCCCAAGAATTCCCAGGTAAGCACAACTGGTCTCGCGTCTGATGAGATGTATACGAAGTGTTTGCCTAGACAGAAAACCCAGAATATAGGCATTCACCCTTCCAGTTTGCACGTGTTCACATTATTTAAAACCCAGAACCTTGACGAGATTTTGAAAACTCAAAGGGGTTCAAAACCATATAACAGAGGGTTCAAAACCTTACAATAGAGGGTTCAAAATATAGTAATCAATCATCCTAGAACAGATGATTAGTTTTCAAAGCGGTTTTGAAATTTATGTTATTGTTGTGGTCGTCGCCTAAGGATAGATGACGGTATTGTTTTATGACTAAACGCAAGTAAACTCGCGTTAGGGTCCTAAGAAGGTTATAGACTAGGTCAAAGCATTACTAATAACCTAATTCCCTATAACCATTGGCTCTGATACCAACTTTTCTGTCACACCCCGACCACGTGGAACATACAAAACGTGGCGGAAACATCGGGGAGTGTTGTAACAGAATTAATTGTTTCAAATCCATGGCAATTAAAGTTTCATTTTATTAATCAAACACGAGAGTTACATTGTTTTAAACAAGAAACAAAGAGTACATAACAAAAATTAACTAGTTCTTGTCTCGTTTTAAGTCACTAAGGCACAGGTCGGCCTAAGTATGTCTTGATAAGTCCTATGCGTCATCTCCTGAAAACACATGTGAAAATAGGTACGTCGGCATAAAAATGCCTGTGAGATACATAGGTTTTGTGAAAACAGAATTCATGACTTGATTTTAAAGAAACTGTTTAATAAAAAGTAGTCATGAGACTTGTTGAGTGTTTCCTTTCATAAATCATTTGAAAAGCAATGGATAAATCAAATGATATATATGTATATAAAAGAATAATGTATGGTTAAATGAATAACCAAGTAAAATGAGTTTGTATAAGTTAAGTCATTTGTAAAACGATATTTATGTGAAGATTGTATTGTAGATGTAATATGTCTAAACTGAAATGGTTCAAATAACGCTACGATATGTAATACCATACAAGTACTTATATAAAGGAAGTACCAGCGGCGTATCCACCATGCTTGTATCATATTACACACGCCTCGTTACTTAAATCACTTACTCAAACCAAACCACCAAAGTAATGTTTAACAATTGTAGAAATGTTTATGTATTGTCAAATGTCTATTGTCAAATGTAAATCCTGTCAACAGATACAAATGGTTCACACGGTTCAATAGTTACAAACGGTTCATATAATCAAACGGTTACGACGGTTCACATAGTCAAAAGGTTACAACGGTTCAAAATGTAGTATAATGTGTTCACATGCTGGATGAGCATATGCAACAGAAATGCAATGTAAAACAATGTACTAAGCATGCACACAATGGACACACATAACATAAGTGTAATGTAAAACAATGTACTAAGTATGAACTAAATGGACATACATAGCATAAAATGTAATGTAAAACGATGTACTAAGTATGAACTAAATGGACATACATAGCATAAAATGTAATGTAAAACGATGTACTAAGTACGCGCACAATGGGCATACATAGCATGAACACAATGAAATCATGTACTATAATGTACTATAGAACATAGCAGGTATATGATGTGAAAACATGGAAAGCATGAAAGTAACAAGTAGGCACATGTGTTCCACCCCAAAACGTTTGGAAAACAGTAAAAGAGGGGTCTATGTACTCACTTGAGATTGCTTAGAAGTCCTAAGATAACCACCAAGCAATGCTAGAGATCTCGGAATATCAAACGGCACCTAATATAGGTAACTACATTAATAAACCGGACCTAAATTGGAAGATCGGATAGAATGAGGGCTCGTAAACCAAATGAGTATGGAAACTCATGTAGTATGGTTTAACAAAGCCTACATGCTAAATGAAACCTAACCTAAGTGCTTACGACCCATTACGACCCGTTTAGGTAGCTTATGCTACTTTAACGCGTCGTTCGCGTAAAACGCGTTCGGACCGCCTAACTAGTCTTATGACAAGTAACATATGCCTTAACATGTCTAATATTGTTGTCAAATCAGTTTAGATGTCAAAAGTTATGTTACATATGTTTAAAATGAATTTTGGCATCAAAGGGGTATTTTGGTAATTTACCTAAGGCATATAAACTACCTATCATATAACTACTTAAACGAAGCGACCATAAGGTATAACCTCGTAAGGTTATTCCCTATAAACTATGGTCACCTAAGGTGCTTGGTCGGATCCTAATGATCGAACAAACAGGTCGGGTTCGAAAGTATAAGCGATTGTTTAGATCGCTTACCTTACGACCCTATATAAGCACTAAACTAAAAGTGACGAGCTAAGCATGTTAAAACATGCTTAACTAAGTTTAGAAAACAGGTTTGGTATCAAAACAATTGGCCTTGATACCCACAAGTAGTTTGGTTACAAAATATGCAAGAATACGTATTCTGACCGAAACTACGGCTCGTCACTGAGCCTAGATAACGTGGTAATCAGTAGGTATAGTCACTCGGGACTATAACCATCGTGATCACGCTCACGTTATGAAGTTCAAACGAACTTCGCATCGACCATAAGCTGGTCAATGCAGAAAGTCAAACAAAGTTTGACTTTCGGACACGAAAAGCAATAAAAGAACGAAGGAACACTTACGAAGGGTCCCCGAATGCAAATCTAGATCAAAATAGCTCAGGTATGAAACAAAGGTTTCAACTTAGAGCACAAATGATCAGATTCTAGTGAGAAATGAAGTGAAATGGGTTGGGTATTTATAGTTTTCGGTCCACCGTTAGGATCGTTTCTTGGAAAAGAGGGAATGATCTAGCCCCGTACACTTGTTGCAATGTTGTGGTGACTGATTTTTGGCCACCATAAGAGTTTAACATGTGGCACTTGACCTTTGGAGGGGTTTAAAAGCTGAAATTAGATGTTTACTTGACCTTTGCTGATCTGAAGGGCTGATGCGGCCCGCTTCAGGATCAGACAAAGCTCAGGCGGGCCGCCTGGAGCTTCTGATCAGAAACCAAATTTCAAAAATTACAGTTTCAGTCCCTGCACGTGTTTAAGGCCATTCCCGACACTTCTAAGGCCCGTAAAGCCAAATTTAAGGCCCTAAAATGATGCCTAAACATTGCGGACATGAAACATGCTCAAAAATATGTCGGATGTCGGTTCGCTTGGCCGTACGAACGCGATGTTCGCTTAATTACGACGGAATGCGCATAAGCGCGAAAAACGATCCAAATGATGTGACGAATGGATTTTTCTTATGCCAAACACTAAAATAAAATATTTTAGTGCTTACATAAATTTTTGGATGTCCGAAGGTATTCAGAACGTGAGTTATGCGCAAAAGTGCAAACTTGTGCACTTTTTGACACTTTTAGTCCCTGAATGACCCAAAAGTTTATTTTAGCACACCGAACCCCTCAAAGCCTATTTCTAAGCTATATAAAGGATATTTAAGGTATGTTTAACTTATGGCCATGTTCCGGAATGTCTGTTACAGTTCAAATTGGCATACTTTCGCAGTTTGTCAAGTTTAGTCCCTTTAAGCGAATAAACTAGATTTTGTCATACCAAGGCCTTCAAAACTTATTTCAAAGTTATGTAAAGGTTATTTAAGGTATGTTAAGCCTATTTCACTATTCCGGAGTGTTCGTTGCATTAAACTGGTTATATCTACGCATCAGTGCGCGTATAACCTTTCAGAAAGCGATTTAGAGCTTGAAATCGAACCAGACTTGATATGTGCAAAAGATACACATATTTATACAGATCCCAAGTATGAAATACAATATTTCATTGGCTTGGTATTTGTTTGATGGTTGAAGTGACACAGGTGTCACAACTTCCGCCTATAGCGCATGAAAACTTGGGATTTTCCCCAGAATACTTATGGGTTTATCCCCAGAACACTAAGGATTTATCTCCAGTATATTTTAGGGTTTATCCCTTGTAATACAAAAATTATAGAAACGATTACAATTGATGTCCAGAAAATTTCTAAGTATTCAAAGACATAATGCACAGGGGACATTCCTACTGAGGCCATTGTGCAAAGCTCAAAGGATCAAGCTTGGACCTAGTACACTAAGTGTCCTGGACTGGGGATATCTTCGTTGGAAAGATTGCAAAAGGTTTGAAGTTTGAGAATGGGGTTGTACTCTACCTCTGGTATGATCTTTCCTTTAAAAACCTTTTCTAACTCGTTTAAATTTTTGGAACTATGTTTAACAAAAGTTTGATTATAGCATTTATCATTATCCTGATTAGGATATGTTTTCAGGATATATTTTCAAAATATATTTTTAGAATATGCTTCAGGATATTTGGTTGGAATGTTTGGGACATGGTACTTGGATTAAAAATTGAAACTATACTTGAGTCAAACATCTATTATCAAAACAAGCATTATAAAATGAAAGTGAACTATCCTTTTTATTTGAAAACTTTTGTCACACCGCGACCGCGTAAAACATCAAACTGCGGTGGAAACGTCGGGGAGTGTTGCAACAGAATTATTGTTTCACAACCATGGAAATTTAAAGTTTGTTTTATTTATAAACAATGGAGTTACATTGTCTTAACAGCAGAAACAAAGAGTACATAATGAAATTTTAAACTAGTCTAGCTTCATTTTAGGTCACTAAGGCACAGGTCCGCCTAAGTGTTTTTTGATCATCCTATGCATCAGCTCCTGAAAACAAATGTGAAAATAGGTACGTCTGTGACAACCTGTAATTTACGGATCTTAATTACGTAATTAACAGACGATTAACGCGACAATAAATAGTGTTTACAGCACGGATTAACTTAATTAGGCCTTTGGAGTGCCTGGGAACGTTTATCCGACTTTACAGTGCGCGAACGGTGGTTTACAGAGAAACCTGTGAAACGTTAAACGGCAACGGATTGAAACCAAACAGAATACTGACAACACCGACAAATACTAAATTTTTACGATATATTTTAGCTTCGTAATTAAATTTTAGTGACTACAGTCGAAACCGGATCGAAAAACGGATTAAAGACGACAGCGATATAATTTTTCGCGATTATTACCGTTATCAACGCTCGAACGCGACTACGACGGATACCGATATTATTTTTACACGTTTTTAACTCTGAAACATTATTTTACTGGACTTCGGTTATTTCAGTTTAAAAACGGGTCTCGTAAGGGTTACGGGCCACTTACTCACGAGATGGACTTGTGGGCCCTGGGCCCAAGCCCAAAACCCACGAGCCTAAACTTGCACATGATCTATTAGATCTTACAAGATCACTACAAAATATTGTGTAATCTCTACAAGATTTACAAATCTTGCAAAATCTATGGTAATCCATATAAAATCTACCCAAAATCTTTACTAGATACACAATATCTCCAAACTCTATAAAATGGGTGTTGCACCCTATTTGTTTTCACTCTCAGATTTACAACACAAACACAGACTCATATTACTCTCTCCCTCTCTCGATCTCTACATACACAAAGAAACACAGAGAAGCCAAACATCCAATTTTCACATCCTCTCCCACTCGACACCCCCCTCCTGTTAATCGGCTAACAACCACCATCTTTTGGTGGTGGCGGACTTCAGCAGCAACACCACCACCACCACAGGCGGCGGCGCTGTGGTGGGTGGTGCCGGTCGGTACTTCAAGCGAGAAGAGAGAGAGAGAGGGGCGATGAAAGAGAGAGAGGCGATGAGAGAGAGATAGCGGAGAAAGAGAACCGGCATATACGTATATTTTTGGCAAACGCCTAAACGGCATATACGTATATTTTTGGCAAATATACACAAGACGTGATATATATAATACAAGTTATTATATATTATTTTCATACGAAACGCGATATATGATACGAGTTTGTTATATGATATTTTCATAGAAATATTATTTTATACACGTATGACTACTCGAGACGGCTAACACACTTACAACGATATATTTATATTTTTTATATAAATATTTATTCATTTTAAGTCTCTCGGAAACTAAGTCTTTTTCAAGACTTATTAGATTGCTACTGTCATTAAACGAGACTTAACACGTATAACTTAATTTTTTCCATTAAGTTAACAACTTACCTTTGAATCGTTCGATTAACGACTCGGTAGAGCTCGGTGACACGTAGACTAGTTACCGCTTTTATTTAGAAACTTAATAGATATTCCGTGTTAGGAATATTGTAGAATGCACGCTAGCGAGTCTCACTTTGGAAACGACATCACGGAGTCGTAATTAGCTAGCTTTGCACATGGAAATTCAGGTGAGTTCATAACCCCACTTTTTACGGCTTTACATTTTTATAAATGTTTTCGGGGTGGAAAGACATGCACGTTTTGCAAAAACATACAAAGTTTAGAACAAACGCAAAACTCGTATTTCTAAATCATATTACGAAGGGATTTCGAGGAACACAAATGAATTACGAAAGGTTTATACTAAACATACCGGTTTCGGCCAGGGTGACCAGGAATTTGGTCAGGGTGACCAGGGATTCGGTCAGGGTGACCAGGGATTCGGTCAGGGTGACCAGGGATTTATTTTATACATGGTATGGTTAGCGTAAGGAGGGTTACTACTTAGATCATGTGAGTGGGTAGGCGGGAACTGGAGGCCATTAATCCTCATTGTAGGACCGAGGGACAGGAGCGGTAGATCTATCTGGGTGTAGCGAGCCCAGCCCCCAGGCCAAACAGAACGGACCTCGGGGTGACTTTGTGCCCGACACATAAATTTGCTAGGTTTGAGTCTTCCTACTTGCACTTCACACATATCAATGGCCTTGCAAACCATTGGTTATCTCTTTTTCCTTATCTGCTACATACCAGGGATTTTATACTTACGGAACTTCTTGTTCATACAAATTAACTACCATGTTTTATACAAATTCAAAGCATTATGCGGGTATGGAGTCAAAGTCAGGGTGGGCATTGACGGTTATGCGAACATTACAAATACAAGGCTTTACAAATACATGGTTTTATGAACATAACGTGTTACAAACACAACATTTCCATATAACTTGGCAAGAAAATGATTTTTAAATTCATTTTCTCAATACTATTTCAAAAACCGGTTATTCCAAAGATTTATTTCAAATCTTTCACAATACTAAAGATTTATTTCAAAACTTTCACAACTCAAAAGATTTATCTCAAATCTTTTACGAACAAACTATGAACTCGCTCAACTTTATGTTGACTTTTTCGCTTGTTTCTTTCTCAGGTTACTTTTCTAAGACAAGGCACGGTTGGAATAGGAGAACCATTGGAAACTCGAGTACTTAGTGGGCGTTCAATTTCTAGAAAGTCTTAGCTTATTTGCTTCCGCTGTGCAATGAAGATACCAGTCCAGTCACGCCAATGCTCTGATAATTTCGGGGTGTGACAGATTGGTATCAGAGCTATAGGTTACAGCGAATTAGGTTCATGTTGTGATACCTAGGCTCTAACCTCACTTTCCTCTGGGAACTTAGACTATTATGACTTTGAATACATACAGAACGCCTAGTACTCGAATATGGTCTCCAACCGTTGCCGAAAAACAAACAGTCAAAATTTTGTTTTCAAACATACGCTATTGTGATGTTTTATACACGGTACACGAAACGATTACATACAGTACACAAAAATCTGAGAGTTTAGGAAACATGCATTTAAGACCTTCGGAACAGGGAGTCAGTCTGAGAGACTAGGAGATTCAGTCTGAGAGGCTGGGAAGGTAGTCTGAGAGACTAGGAGATTCAGTCTGAGAGGCTGGGATGATAGTCTAGTGGGACTAGGAGATTCAGTCTGAGAGGCTGGGAGGATAGTCTAGTGGGACTAGGAGATTCAGTCTGAGAGGCTGGGAGGATAGTCTAGTGGGACTAGGAAGTTCAGTCTGAGAGGCTGGGAGGATGGACTGGTGGGACTAGGGGAATTACTTGATTGCTTATTGGTGACTAACATGTTTATTTGATTATATGATTGATTATTTGCGCATGTGTGTGTTTATTAAAGGTCATCACGTAGGAACCGCGAATATTAACTCGGGCACACATTATTATCCATATTGTCTGTGATATTTTAACTTCCCAAGCAGGCAGCCTACGCATAACAAAACGAGTGCACAAGAATACATGCAACTCAAATTTTACGTCAACGGATGTCGGAGTACATCACATTCTACGCAAAACGAAACACTAGCGCACGAGAATACATGGAACTCAATTTCTACGTCAACGGATGTCGGGGTACATCACCTTCTACGCGGCACACAACGCTAGTGCACAGGTATACGTGAAACTTAAGCTATACATCAACGGAGGTTGAAGTACGACACATACGACTATCGAGGCGAGGCCTTTGGGAAGGAACGATGACGCAAATTTAACGACGACGCTAGATCCCTGTCAGCAGGAGAACTAACGATCAGGAAACGACAACTTGTCACGCGATCCTGCAACGACACGAATCACGCCAGGGAGAAGACGATTGTCTCCGCATCCCCCCCCCCACCTAACTAATGACGAATACGCTATGTTCGACATTCCATGGTAATGTCACTTAACAATTGGTCGTCACACGAAACCCCAGGTAAAGTCCTCAAATTTCTTTTATTGAAATTTCGAATTTCACACTTACTGAGTAGATTTTCGTATCTCTACTCCTCTTAATGGTCATTGTATCACGATCATTTCTTTACAAGTTACATACATGGTTTTTCGTTGTAACCATGCCTAAAGTTTTCTTGTCAATACATATATTTATTGTCGGATTACGCTAAAACCAAGTTCAATTGTTTGAACTTGTTCATTACACATATTCATTTCAGAACATAATATGATGTATTGGGAGCATCATATTCAAATTCGTATTAACAAGCGTTTCATTTGTTCCGAGTCGAGGTAAACTTGTTTGGTATTCGAATCCATTAAATTGTCTGTTGATTTCGACACCATGTGATGGTGATTTTCATTAGTTTGAAGCTTGTGCTAAACTCGTTTACACATCTCATACACAGATTTAATTATTGAATTGCTTTAAATCCGCTTTAGTTTATCACATTACAACAGTCTTAATACAATAGTGTGTTAAGACAATGGTACACAAATTCATTTCTATATTTCGGTGTACCTCCTAACGGTCCTTTCAACATCAATCCAATATTCTACGATAATTATTGTTTCTTCATCTTCGATCGAAAACATTATTTCTTTGATGTTCCATTTTCAATTGAAAATATTTCGATGTTTGTTGGAACAAACATTCAGATTCACTTTATTACGCTTTCATTTGATTTCAAACACGGTGAATTTGTTTGATCACCGCTATTATTGAATTATTTGAATCACTACGACACCCTGTGGTGTCAGTACAAACTTGTAGCTTAGGCTAATCATGATTAAGCGTTTCATGTAAAACACAGGTGATACTTGTTCGATCACCCCTATTATTGAATTGTTCCATTCATTGCGACGCCTTGTGGCGTCGGTATAACTTGCAGCTTGTGCTGATCACGATCGAGCATTTCGTGCATACTAGTACATTTGAGATTGTTGCTTCTAAGCTCATCCAGTGGATGATATTGCTTCTAGAACTCATTGTGAACGTTCATATGAAATTCGATTGGTCGAAGTTCCTGTTCATTGTTGGATCCTTGTTAACTTAGTCGCACTGGTGACTGTATCATTACGTCTCGTTTCTTTTGACATCAATTACTGAGACACATTACTTTTTAAACCGTTGGGTTCTTATTGTTGAAGAATGTCATTAAATTCACCTGATTCGAAAAAGTCTTGTTTCGATTACGCGGTCATTCACTTTGTTATTATTCGGACTTACCTGCGAACAACACAATTCGGAGGAGATAACATAGTCTAAATTTCGAGGATGAAATTTCTGTAACAGGGGGAGAATGTGACAACCCGTAATTTACGGATCTTAATTACGTAATTAACAGACGATTAACGTGACAATAAATAGTGTTTACAGCACGGATTAACTTAATTAGGCCTTTGGAGTGCCTGGGAACGTTTATCCGACTTTACAGTGCGCGAACGGTGGTTTACAGAGACACCTGTGAAACGTTAAACGGCAACGGATTGAAACCGAACAGAATACTGTTAACACCGACAAATACTAAATTTTTACGATATATTTTAGCTTCGTAATTAAATTTTAGTGACTACAGTCGAAACCGGATCGAAAAAGGGATTAAAGACGACAGCGATATAATTTTTCGCGATTATTACCGTTATCAACGCTCGAACGCGACTACGACGGATACTGATATTATTTTTACACGTTTTAAAATCTGAAACATTATTTTACTGGACTTCGGTTATTTCAGTTTAAAAACGGGTCTCGTAAGGGTTACGGGCCACTTACTCACGAGATGGACTTGTGGGCCCAAGCCCAAAACCCACGAGCCTAAACTTGCACATGATATATTAGATCTTACAAGATCACTACAAAATATTGTGTAATCTCTACAAGATTTACAAATCTTGCAAAATCTATGGTAATCCATATAAAATCTACCCAAAATCTTTACTAGATACACAATATCTCCAAGCTCTATAAAATGGGTGTTGCACCCTATTTGTTTTCACTCTCAGATTTACAACACAAACACAGACTCATATTACTCTCTCCCTCTCTCGATCTCTACATACACAAAGAAACACAGAGAAGCCAAACATCCAATTTTCACATCCTCTCCCACTCGACACCCCCCCTTCTGTTAATCGGCTAACCACCACCATCTTTTGGTGGTGGCGGACTTCAGCAGCAACACCACCACCACCACAGGCGGCGGCGCTGTGGTGGGTGGTTCCGGTCGGTACTTCAAGCGAGAAGAGAGAGAGAGAGGGGCGATGAAAAAGAGAGAGGCGATGAGAGAGAGACAGCGGAGAAAGAGAACCGGTGGCGCGTGGCGGCGCGTGACGGCGTGGTTTCATGGCGGAGACAGGGATACGGAGAGGAGGGTTAGAGAGAAAGAAAGACCGCTCAGGAGAGAGAGATCGGAGACTCGGACCGGCGGTCCTTGTCTCGGTCCGACGGTCATTATTTCTGTCCGACATGTTTCCGGTAAACACACGCCTCTGTTCTTGTATTCTCGATTCTTTTACTTTCTGATGAAGGTTAACGATGAGGAGGACTTGCTGTTATGTTTCAAGTAATTTAAGTTGTTATGTTTCAAGGTTCAATTTTGATTTGGCTTGGGTTCGGTCAACAGAAGTCAACAGCGGTCAAGCGGGTTGACTCGGGTCAAACCGAGTCAACTCAGTCACTCAGGTCAAATCAGACGTGTCCGGGTCAAAACAGTCAAGGTCAGACGTGGCTTCGGGTTTCGATCAACGGTTCGGGTCAGATTTGGAAGCGTTTCGGGTCGACTCGGTCGGACCGAGTCAACTCGGGTCAACTCAGTCAACGGTTCGACGCGAAGAGCGGTAAAGTTTTAACGGTGTGAATCATTACGTTATTTTTTATAAATCTATTTACTTTCGTGATAACGAGCTTGAACCGATTGATTATAGTTACGTTTGATATATTTGACAAAATCATACATATATTGAGTGAATCTTGTTTGAATTTTGAAAAATGATGACAACTTGTGTTGTCGGGGTGACCAAAAACAGAGGAAACTCTGCCCGTTTTTCGAGAAAAATTCGTAAACACGACATGTATTATAGTTCAAAAATGACACTTAATGGAATTCGAGTCTATAATATTTCAAACCTTGATATTTCCAAACGCTTTTACAAATGAATATAATGTTATATTTATTTCGAACGTCGTTAATTCGTATCCTTTTACAAAATAAATATAGATTATATATTTTTTTCTAATATCAAACAACACGACTTTGTTGTATAAAATAAATATAGTTGTATATTTATTTCAAACACGCGGAATCTTTTATAAAATAAATATAACTTTTTATATTTATTTCGAACGCCTAAACGGCATATACGTATATTTTTGGCAAATATACACAAGACGTGATATATATAATACAAGTTATTATATATTATTTTCATACGAAACGCGATATATGATACGAGTTTGTTATATGATATTTTCATAGAAATATTCTTTTATACACGTATGACTACTCGAGACGGCTAACACACTTACAACGATATATTTATATTTTTTATATAAATATTTATTCATTTTAAGTCTCTCGGAAACTAAGTCTTTTTCAAGACTTATTAGATTGCTACTGTCATTAAACGAGACTTAACACGTATAACTTAATTTTTTCCATTAAGTTAACAACTTACCTTTGAATCGTTCGATTAACGACTCGGTAGAGCTCGGTGACACGTAGACTAGTTACCGCTTTTATTTAGAAACTTATTAGATATTCCGTGTTAGGAATATTGTAGAATGCACGCTAGCGAGTCTCACTTTGGAAACGACATCACGGAGTCGTAATTAGCTAGCTTTGCACATGGAAATTCAGGTGAGTTCATAACCCCACTTTTTACGGCTTTACATTTTTATAAATGTTTTCGGGGTGGAAAGACATGCACGTTTTGCAAAAACATACAAAGTTTAGAACAAACGCAAAACTCGTATTTCTAAATCATATTACGAAGGGATTTCGAGGAACACAAATGAATTACGAAAGGTTTATACTAAACATACCGGTTTTTACAAAAACAAATGCTTATTTTCGAAATGTGAATGATATTCGGCCAGGGTGACCAGGAATTTGGTCAGGGTGACCAGGGATTCGGTCAGGGTGACCAGGGATTTATTTTATACATGGTATGGTTAGCGTAAGGAGGGTTACTACTTAGATCATGTGAGTGGGTAGGCGGGAACTGGAGGCCATTAATCCTCATTGTAGGACCGAGGGACAGGAGCGGTAGATCTATCTGGGTGTAGCGAGCCCAACCCCCAGGCCAAACAGAACGGACCTCGGGGTGACTTTGTGCCCGACGCATAAATTTGCTTGGTTTGAGTCTTCCTACTTGCACTTCACACATATCAATGGCCTTGCAAACCATTGGTGATCTCTTTTTCCTTATCTGCTACATACCAGGGATTTTATACTTACGGAACCTCTTGTTCATACAAATTAACTACCATGTTTTATACAAATTCAAAGCATTATGCGGGTATGGAGTCAAAATCAGGGTGGGCATTGACGGTTATGCGAACATTACAAATACAAGGCTTTACAAATACATGGTTTTATGAACATAACGTGTTACAAACACAACGTTTCCATATAACTTGGCAAGAAAATGATTTTTAAATTCATTTTCTCAATACTATTTCAAAAACCGGTTATTCCAAAGATTTATTTCAAATCTTTCACAATACCAAAGATTTATTTCAAAACTTTCACAACTCAAAAGATTTATCTCAAATCTTTTACGAACAAACTATGAACTCGCTCAACTTTATGTTGACTTTTTCGCATGTTTCTTTCTCAGGTTACTTTTCTAAGACAAGGCACGGTTGGAATAGGAGAACCATTGAAAACTCGAGTACTTAGTGGGCGTTCAATTTCTAGAAAGTCTTAGCTTATTTGCTTCCGCTGTGCAATGAAGATACCAGTACAGTCACGCCAATGCTCTGATAATTTCGGGGTGTGACAACGTCAGCATAAAAATGCCTGTGAGATACATAGGTTTATTGATTTAAGATTCATGACTTGCATTTGAAAGAAAGGTTTAATAAAAGTGAGTCATGAACCTTGTAAAATGTTTTTCTTTGTAAATCATTTGAAAATCGATAAGAAATAGATGATATAAAAGGAAGATGTATGGTTAAATAAATAACCAAGTAAAAGAATTTGTATCAATTATGTTATTTGTAAAACAATGTTTATGTAAAAGTATATTCTTTGTATAAAATGTAATATGTCAAAATTGAAATGGTTTACATAACGCTACGATATGTAATATCATAAAAGCACTTATATATAGGAAGTACCAGCGGCGTATCCACCATGCTTTCATCATATTACACACGTCCCGTTATATAAATCACTTACCCAAACAAACCACCAACATGTCTTGTTTAAACAATTGTCAAATGTTTATGTATACAATGTCTATTGTCAAATGTAAATCATGTATTGTGTATCAAATGTTATGTATGGCAAGTAAATAAAAATAGTTACTCTAACCATATGTAAAATGTACAAAACAATATACTTGAATAAACCAAAGTTTAAATCAAAAGTTATGTTTTGTAAAACAAATGCGTGCTCTACTGATACAAACATCTATGTGGTATTGTTAAACGTATACATCCAAGCCTTCAGACTGTAAGATAAACCTTAGAACAAATCAAAGGTTATCAAAAATGTTTTCTGATTCAGTCATTCCTTCCATCCAAACAAACCCAGGATTTCAGAAATGGGAGTTGAAAAGTCCTATGGTACCACTACTTACTACCGAACGGCGTAGCTAATGTTAATGAACGTATTTTAGTTTCGTTAAACAAACCAAATGTAAGCATGTTTTATGAAAACAATGCACCTAGTATGCTAAGTGAACATACAAGGTAGAAATGTAAAACAATGTGTCCATATGCTGAGTGAACATATGCAACAAAAGTATTTATAAAAATCAACCAAGCAATGCTAGAAAGATCACGGAATCAATCGGCACCAAATATAGTTAACTACGTTAATAAACCGGGCCAAAATCAAAGGATCGGATAAAATGTGGTTTCGTAAACCAAATGAATATAGGAACTCATGTAATATGGTTTAACAAATCCTACATTCTAAAATGAAACCTAACCTAAGTGCTTACGACCCATTACGACCCGTTTAGGTAGCTTATGCTACTTTAACGCGTCGTTCGCGTAAAACACGTTCGGACCGCCTAACTAGTCCTTTGACAAGTAATATATGCCTTAACTAGTCTAATAATGTTGCCTAATCAGTTTAGATGTCAAAATTTAAGTTACATATGCTTAAAATGAATTTATGCGCAAAAAGGGCATTTTGGTCATTTTCCTAAGGCATATAAACTACCTATCATACAACTAACTAAACGAAGTGACCATAAGGTATAACCTCGGAAGGTTATTCCCTATACAACTATGGTCACCTAATGTGTTTGGTCGGATCCTAATGATCGACCAAACGGGTCGGGTTTGAAAGTCTAAGCGGTTGTTTAGACCGCTTACCTTACGACTCTATATAAGCACTAGACCTAAAGTGACGAGCTAAACATGTTGAAACATGTTTAACGAATTTAGAAAACAGGTTTGGTATCAAAAAAAAGGGTTTTGATACCCAAGAATAGTTTGGTTGGAAAATACGAACACACGGGCATTTTGACCGAAACTATAACTCGTCACTATGCCTAAATAACGTGGTAATCAGTAGGTATAGTAACAAGGGACTATAACCATCGTGATTACGCTCACGTTGCGAAGTTCAAACGAACTTCATGTTGACCATAAACTGGTCAAAGCAGAAAGTCAAACATAGTTTGACTTTCATGCTTAAAACGCGTAAAAGAACGAAAGACTACTTACAAGAGGTCCAAGAAATGGAGGTTTGATCTAATAATTCTCAGGTATGGAGTGTTAGAACTCCAACTTAGAGAGTGAAATCAGATCAAGTGTGAGTTGGAAGTGAAATGGAAGGGGGTATATATAGTTTTCAGGCCACCGTTAAGATCGTTCCTCGATAAATGAGCTTTAATCTTGGCCTTAAACTTGCACCCACTGATTTGTAATACCAAGGGATCCCCTAAATGAGCCCAAAGAATGTTCAAAACCATTTGCAAACATAGGGAACAGCTGGAACAAGCTGGAAATTTATTTTTGCTGATCTGACATGTTTACACGGGCCGCGTAAGAATCAAGGGGGGTCTTACGCTCCCCTCCTGAGCTGGGGATCAGCAAACAAGTTTCATAAATTGCAGTCTCAGTCCCTGCATGCTTTTAAGGCCATTTTTGATGTGTTTTAGGCATGTTAAGCCATTTTTAAGGCTCTACAACGATGCCTAAGTATAGGGGACATGAAACATGCTTAAAAATATCTCGGATGTTAGTTCGTTTGGCCGTACGGTTGCGTTGTTCGGTTAATTACGACGAAACACGAACGGACGCGAAAAACAATCCAAATTACGCGACGAATGGAATTTTATCATGCCAATCACTAAAATAAAATATTTTAACGATGATATAAGTTTTTGGATGTCCGGATGTATTCAGAACTTAAGTTGTGCGCGAAAATGCAAACTTATGCACTTTGTTAGTGCATTTGACGCTTTTAGTCCCTTAATGACCAAAAAGTATATTTTAGCGCACCGAACCCCTCAAAGCATATTTCTAAACTATGTAAAGGATATTTAGAGTATGTTAAACTTATGATCATGTTCTGGATTGTCCGTTACAGTACGAATCGGCATACTTTCGCAATTTGTCGAAATTAGACCTTGTAAGCGAATAAACTTGATTTTGCCATACGAAAGCCTTCAAACCTTATTTATAAGTTATGTAAAGGTTATTTAAGGTATGTTAAGCCTAAATTGATGTTCCTGAGTGTTTTTCGCATTAAACTGATTACGTTTACGCACCAGTTTGCGTATAACTTTCCAGAAAGCGATAAAGAGTTTGAAATTGAACAAAAATAAAAACATGCATAATGTCAAACATAAATAAACAAATATTGGGATCAAATAGCATTGATTTATTGATAACTAAACTATTCAGAGTATATACAATGATTACAAGCACAGATGTCATAGTCTCCCCTACTTGAGGAAATTTCATCCCGAAATTTATTTAGAGGAAACTTGTGAGAAAAGATGCGGATATTTCGCTTTCATTTGATCTTCACGTTCCCAAGTAAATTCTGGTCCACGTTTAGATTGCCAGCGAACTTTGACAAGTGGAATGCGCTTGCGCTTGAGCCATTTAACTTCACGTTCCATGATTTCCACTGGTTTCTCAACAAAATGCATCGTGTTATCTACACGAATCTCATCAAGTGGTATGTGGAGGTTCTCATCAGCTAAACACTTCTTGAGGTTGGACACGTGAAAGGTTGGATGAACATTTCCAAGTTCAAGAGGTAACTCAAGTCTGTAGGCTACCTTACCGATTCTTTCGACGATCTTGAATATTCCAACATATGTAGGTGCAAGTTTTCCCGTCTTTCCAAATCTGATCACACCTTTCCAAGGTTGAACCTTAAGTAAAACGCGATCACCGACTTGAAATTCCAAGGCCTTGCGTCGTCGATCCGCGTAACTCTTTTGACGGCTTCGAGCTGTCTGAAGGTTATCGCGAACTTTCTTAACCTTATCTGTAGTCTCCAGAATGAGGTTAGGTCCAGTAAGCTGAGCCTCATCGATCTCATTCCAGCAGACTGGTTAACGACATTTTCGACCATAGAGAGCTTCGAAAGGAGCCATGTTGATGCTGGAGTGATAACTATTGTTGTAGGAGAATTCAATCAATGGAAGATACGAATCCCAACTACCACCAAAATCGATCACACAAGCTCTAAAGCATATCCTCCAGTGTTTGGATTGTTCTTTCAGATTGACCATCAGATTGCGGATGATAAGCAGTGCTCAAATTAAGTTGGGTCCCTATAGCAGATTGCATGGTTCTCCAAAAACGAGATGAGAATCGAGCATCTCTGTCAGAAATAATGTTCAAAGGAACACCATGTCTTGATACAATTTCATCCACATAAATTTTAGCAAGCTTGTCAGCAGATAGATCCTCACGGATCAGCAAGAAATGTGCTGACTTAGTTAGACGATCAACAACTACCCAAATAGCGTCATGACCTCTCTTTGTGCGTGGAAGTTTGGTAATAAGATCCATTGCAATGTTTTCCCATTTCCAAACTGGAATCTCTGGTTGCTCCAATAAACCAGAAGGATGTTGATGTTCAGCCTTAACCTTAAGACAAGTAAAGGCATTTGGACACGTACAAGGCAATGTCTTTCTTCATACCAGGCCACCAATACTGAGTACGAAGATCCTTATACATTTTGTCTGCACCAGGATGAATAGAATAACGAGACTTATGAGCTTCATCCATAAGCAAGGTGCGAAGATTGTCTTGACTTGGGACCCATAAACGGTCCATGAAATAATACAATCCATTGGCTTTTAGCTCGAGATCAGGCTTAATATGAAATGGTAATTCCTTACCCATTAAATCTTGTGAAACACAAGTATGTTGAGCCTGAGAGATGCGGGTTTAAATATCAGATCGAACACGAACACAATGAAGCTTAACATGCTCTTTACGACTCAAAGCATCGGCTACGACATTCGCCTTACCAGGATGGTAATGAATTTCGCAGTCGTAGTCGTTTAGAAGTTCAACCCAATGTCGTTGCCTCATGTTAAGTTCTTTCTGATTGAAGATATGCTGAAGACTTTTGTGGTCAGTGAAAACCACACATTTTTTACCATACAAATAGTGTCTCCAAATTTTGAGAGCGAAAACAACTGCACCTAACTCAAGATCATGACTGGTGTAGTTTTTCTCATGTATCTTCAACTGCCTCGATGCATATGCTATGACTTTGTTCCTTTGCATGAGAACACAGCCAAGACCCAAATTGGATGCATCACAATACACGAAGAAATCATCGTTGCCCTCAGGCAAAGATAGAATAGGCGCATCACAAAGTTTCTGCTTCAAGGTCTGAAATGCTTCTTCTTGCTTGTCTCCCCATTCAAAGGGTTTTTTCTTCTGAGTTAGAGCACTTAGAGGAACTGCAATCTTCGAGAAGTTTTCAATGAAGCGGCGGTAATAACCCGCAAGACCAAGGAAATAACGAACTTCAGTGGGTGTAGTAGGTGTATCCCAATCCTTAATCGCAATGATCTTGGAAGGATCTACATGAATACCTTGTTCGTTGACAATACGCCCCAAAAGTTGAACTTCCTTAAGCCAAAATTCGCACTTGGAGAATTTGGCGAAAAGTCGTTCTTTCTTCAGGAGTTCCAGAGGAAGACGAAGATGTTGCTCATGATCAACTTGCATTTTAGAATAAACCAAGATGTCATCAATAAAAACGATGATGAATTTATCCAAATAAGGATTACAAACCCTATTCATCAAGTCCATGAAAACAGCAGGAGCATCAGTCAAACCGAATGGCATAACAGTGAACTAATAATGCCCATATCTTGTGCGAAAAGCAGTCTTGGGAATATCTTCTTCAAGCACTCGAAGTTGATGATACCCAGAACGCAGATCAATCTTTGAAATCATAAGAAGCACCCTGTAATTGATCGAAGAGATCATCAATGTGAGGTAGGGGATAGCGATTCTTGATGGTAAGCTTGTTAAGCTCATGATAATCGATGCACATCCTGAAAGATCCATCCTTCTTCTTGACAAAAAGAACGGGAGCACCCCAAGGTGAAAAGCTAGGATGGATAAAACCTTTGTCAGAAAGCTCTTGAAGCTTCTTAGACAACTCTTGCAACTCCGACGGTGCAAGAGGATATGGAGATCTAGCAATAGGATTTGCACCAGGTACAAGATCAATACAAAACTTGACTTGGCGTGCTGGGGGTAAACCAGGTAACTCTTCAGGAAAAACTTCAGAATAATCCCGAACAACAGGGATATCTTGAATAGACATACCTTTGCCTTTATCTGCTACAACATGTGCCAATTAGGCCACATAGTTCTTTCGCAGATACTTCCAAGCCTGAGTACAAGACATGAGTTTGAGGCTACTAGCAGGTTTCTCACCACGAACCTGTATGATCTCACCTGACGAAAGCGGAACACGAACAATTTTCTCAAAACAAACTACCTCTGCGTGATGCTTGGCTAACCAATCCATTCCCACTATAATGTCGAAGCTTTTAAGTCGCATTGGTGTGAGGTCGATAGGAAAAAGATGGTTGTTAAGGTTCAACTGGCAGTTTCCAAGAACAGAATTGAGAACAACGGGTTCACCACTAGCAACTTCTACTGTCAAAGGTTTTCCTAGTTTCGTTCTAGACATGCGGAGCAAAGGCTCGAAAGATAATGACCCAAAACTCTTATCGGAACCCGAATCAAAAAGAACTGATGCAGGCTGATTATTAACAAAGAACGTACCGTTGACCACTTCATTCTCTGCTCGTGCCTCGTTAGCATTAATGTTGAAGACTCGTCCACGTGCCTGAGCTTGGTTTGCATTCACCAACCTTGGACACTGGTCATATCCCCATAGTTAAAGCATGAACCAGGATGATAGTGAGGTCGTGCAGCTTATGCCTGTTGTTGAGCAGGTGGTTGAGCAACTTGCTAAGCAGGATTCTGTGCAGCTTGATTCTGATTAGCAGGAAGACGGCGTGTAGCGGCAAGATGACCAGATCTTCCACAATTAGTACAATGGCGACACTAAATATGCGGCTGATGATGACCATTACACCTGTTGCACAGAGGTGCATTGCCAAGGTATGGTTTCTTGGCAGGTGTTTGTGCGGCCTAATTTGGAGCAGCTTGGTTGGCCTGAGCTGTAACAGCGAAATTTTGGGAAGCCTTGCGCTTCCTTGACCTCTTCGTAGACCCAGATTTCTTACCCTTCTTGTTCTCACCCTTATCTGATGACTGTTTCTTATCCTTGTCACCCTTCCTGTGAAGCTTACCCTTTCTGATTTGTGACTCAGTCAAAGTCGCTGCTAACTCGATCGCCTGACGAACTGTGGTAGGGTTGCTACCAGTGACGATGTCTTGCATGGGGTCAGGTAAACCATCAACATACCTCTCGATGGCTTTCTCAAGTGGGGTAACCATTGTGGGGCATAACAAACTCAGCTCCTCGTATATGTCGGTATATGCCCGATGTTCACCACTATCCTGCTTCAAATCATCAAACTCCCTTTCTAAAGCCCTTTGTTCATGACGAGGACAGAATTCCCTCATCATAAGAGCCCTAAGCTCTACCTAAGTTTATGCTAAAGCAACTTCAGCACCACGGTCTCTCATAACCCCGTTCCACCAAGTAAGAGCCCTCTTTTGGAACACACTAGAAGCGAACTCGACCTTGCGATTATCAGGACACTGAACATGATGAAACGTACTCTCAATGCTCTCGAACCACTGGAGGAGCCCAGATGCTCCCTCAGAACCACTGAACTTGAGTGGGTTAGCCGAATTGAAACTTTTAAAGTTGCATGGAGCATTATTGTCGTTGTTGGCTTGGTTTACTTGAGCAATAATGTCTGGGAGTACAGCAGCCATTTGTTGCGCAATGATAGATGCCATTTCGGCATTAGATAGAGGATTTTCACGTCGAGGAAGCATTCTAAAAGAGGAAACATAAGAGGAAACGAGTGAGATGATTAGATGAAAATCAAGATGATACAAAAAGCGACAAAAGCAAAGATGGTGGTCATTCGTCCGTACCACAAAGCAAACAAACGATACACAGTGACTAATCAAAGTAAATGGGTCAAAAATAATGTATCGCGAAGACATGCTTTAGCCTATAAGTGGACACTCACCCCAAGAGTTCCCAGGTAAGAGTGACTGGTCCAATTATGTGGATTTGTACGAACACTCTAGCCTAGACAGAAAACCCGAGATACAGGCATCCACCCTTCCAGATTGCACGTGTTCACATTATTTAGACCCAAAACTTTGACGAGATTTTGAAAACTTAGAAGGCACAAGGCCAAAAGAATCATTTAAAAACAGATGATTAAATTTTCAAAATCAAATTGGAAAAATGGAGGGTTCAAAACCTTATAACAAATTATTTAAAAACAGATGATTGATTTTCAAAAATCGTTTTGGAAAAATTAAGTTCTCGTTTTGGTAATCACCTAAGGATAGGTGAAGTGCATGTTTTAAGATCTAAACACAAGATAACTTGTGTTAGGGTCCTAGAAAGGTTATAGTCTAGGTCAAAGCATTACTAATAACCTAATTCCCTATAACCATTGGCTCTGATACCAACTCCTCTGTCACACCCCGACCGCGTAAAACATCAAACTACGGCGGAAACGTCGGGGAGTGTTGCAACAGAATTATTGTTTCACAACCATGGAAATTTAAAGTTTGTTTTATTTATAAAATAGGAGTTACATTGTCTTAACAGCAGAAACAAAGAGTACATAATGAAATTTTAAACTAGTCTAGCTTCATTTTAGGTCACTAAGGCACAGGTCCGCCTAAGTGTTTCTTGATCATTCTATGCATCAGCTCCTGAAAACACATGTGAAAATAGGTACGTCAGCATAAAAATGCCTGTGAGATACATAGTTTTATTGATTTAAGATTCATGACTTGCATTTGAAATAAAGGTTTAATAAAAGTTAGTCATGAACCTTGTAAAATGTTTTTCTTTGTAAATCATATGAAAATCGCTAAGAAATAGATGATATAAAAGGAAGATGTATGGTTAAATAAATAACCAAGTAAAAGAATTTGTATCAATTATGTTATTTGTAAAACAATGTTTATGTAAAAGTATGTTCTTTGTATAAAATGTAATATGTCAAAATTGAAATGGTTTACATAACGCTACGATATGTAATATCATAAAAGCACTTAAATATAGGAAGTACCAGCGGCGTATCCACCATGCTTTCATCATATTACACACGTCCCGTTATATAAATCACTTACCCAAACAAACCACCAACATGTCTTGTTTAAACAATTGTCAAATGTTTATGTATACAATGTCTATTGTCAAATGTAAATCATGTATTGTGTATCAAATGTTATGTATGGCAAGTAAATAAAAATAGTTACTCTAACCATATGTAAAATGTACAAAACAATATACTTGAATAAACCAAAGTTTAAATCAAAAGTTATGTTTTGTAAAACAAATGCATGCTCTACTGATACAAACATCTATGTGGTATTGTTAAACGTATACATCCAAGCCTTGAGACTATAAGATAAACCTTAGAACAAATTAAAGGTTATCAAAAATGTTTTCGGATTCAGTCATTCCTTCCATCCAAACAAACCCAATTTTTAAGAAATGGGAGTTGTCAAGTCCTATGGTACCACTACTTACTACCGAGCGGCGTAGCTAATGTTAATGAACGTATTTTAGTTTCGTTAAACAAACCAAATGTCATACCAAATGTAAGCATGTTTTATTAATACAATGTACCTAGTATGCTAAGTGAATATACAAGGTAGAAACGTAAAACAATGTGTCCATATGCTGAGTGAACATATGCAACCAAAGTATTTATAAAAATCAATGTGCTAGCATGCTAAGTGAACATACATAGCAAAACAATATGAAATCATGTACTATATGCGTACTAATGAACATAGCAAGTATATGTTAAGAAAGCATGAAAAGCACGAAAGTAAAAGTAGGCACATGTGTTTCACCCCAAAACAGTTGAAAACAGTAAAAGAGGGGACTATGTACTCACTTGAGATTACTCAATAGTCTTTGGATAACAACCAAGCAATGCTAGAAAGATCACGGAATCAATCGGCACCTAATATAGGTAACTACGTTAATAAACTGGACCTAAATCGGAGGATCGGATAAAATGTGGTTTCGTAAACCAAATGAGTATAGGAACTCTTGTAATATGGTTTAACAAAGCCTACATTCTAAAATGAAACCTAACCTAAGTGCTTACGATCCATTACGACCCGTTTAGGTAGCTTATGCTACTTTAACGTGTCGTTCGCGTAAAACGCGTTCGGACCGCCTAACTAGTCCTATGACAAGTAATATATGCCTTAACAAGTCTAATAATGTTGCCTAATCAGTTTAGATGTCAAAATTTAAGTTACATATGCTTAAAATGAATTTATGCGCAAAAAGGGCATTTTGGTCATTTTCCTAAGGCATATAAACTACCTATCATACAACTAACTAAACGAAGTGACCATAAGGTATAACCTCAGAAGGTTATTCCCTATACAACTTTGGTCACCTAATGTGTTTGGTCGGATCCTAATGATCGACCAAACGGGTCGGGTTCGAAAGTCTAAGCGTTTGTTTAGACCGCTTACCTTACGACCTTATATAAGCACTAGACCTAAAGTGACGAGCTAAACATGTTGAAACATGTTTAACGAATTTAGAAAACAGGTTTGGTATCAAAACAAAGGGTTTTGATACCCAAGAATAGTTTAGTTGCAAAATACGCATACACGCGCATTTTGACCGAAACTATAACTCGTCACTATGCCTAAATAACGTGGTAATCAGTAGGTATAGTAACAAGGGACTATAACCATCGTGATTACGCTCACGTTGCGAAGTTCAAATGAACTTCGTGTTGACCATAAACTGGTCAAAGTAGAAAGTCAAACACAGTTTGACTTTCGTGCTTAAAACGCGTAAAAGAACGAAATAATACTTACAAGAGGTCCAAGAAATGGAGGTTTGATCTAATAATTCTCAGGTATGGAGTGTTAGAACTCCAACTTAGAGAATGAAATCAGATCAAGTTTGAGTTGGAAGTGAAATGGAAGGGGGTATATATAGTTTTCGGGCCACCGTTAAGATCGTTCCTCGATAAACGAGCTTTAATCTTGGCCTTACACTTACACCCACTGATTTGTAATACCATGGGAGCCCCTAAATGAGCCCATAGAATGTTCAAAACCATTTGGAAACATAGGAAACAGCTGGAACAAGCTGGAAATTGATTTTTTGCTGATCTGACATGTTTACACAGGCCGCGTAAGAATCAAGGGGGGTCTTACGAGCCCCTCCTGAGCTGGGGATCAGCAAACAAGTTTCATAAATTGCAGTTTCAGTCCCTGCATGCTTTTAAGGCCATTTTTGATGCGTTTGAGGCCCGTTAAGACATTTTTAAGGCTCTACAATGATGCCTAAGTGTAGGGGACATGAAACATGCTCAAAAATATCTTGGATGTCGGTTCGTTTGGCCGTACGGTTACGTTGTTCGGTTAATTACGATGAAACACAAACGGACGCGAAAAACGATCCAAATTACACGACGAATGGAATTTTATCAAGCCAATCACTAAAATAAAATATTTTAATGATTACATAAATTTTTTGATGTCCGGATGTATTCAGAACGTAAGTTATGCGGGAAAATGCAAACTTATGCACTTTTTGACGCTTTTAGTCCATGAATGACCAAAAGGTTTATTTTAGCACACCGAACCCCTCAAAGCCTATTTCTAAGCTATGTAAAGGATATTTAGGGTATGTTTAACTTATGATCATGTTCTGGATTATCCGTTACAGTACGAATCGGCATACTTTTGCAGTTTGTCAAAATTAGTCCCTGTAAGCGAATAAACTTGATTTTGCCATACCAAAGCCTTCAACACTTATTTCTAAGTTATGTAAAGGTTATTTAAGGTATGTTAAGCATAAATTGATGTTCCGGAGTGTTTTTCGCATTAAACTGATTACGTTTACGCACCAGTTTGCGTAAACCTCTCCAGAAAGCGATAAAGAGTTTGAAATTGAACAAAAATCAAAACATGCAAAATGTCAAACATAAATAAACAAATATTGGGATCAAATAACATTGCTTTATTGATAACTGAACTATTCAGAGTATATACAATGATTACAAGCACAGATGTCACAACTTTATCTAAATTGTTTGAGTTGTAAAAATCTTATTTGACGAAAGTCTTAGTAGGATATTTGCGAGTATCCTGATCAAGATATTTTCATGATATTTGATAATACATTTGAAATATTTCACTAAGTTTGGAACATTGAAATTATTCTCGAACTAAGCAATGTGTAACAAAGGACAATGATAAATAAGGTCAAAAAGAAAGTTATATTATTAACATAGCAAACGTTGTGCTTTTGGTTTCATCTCAAACCGAGATCCATCCACCAAAAGCACAAGTAGTTTTTTATTATATATACCTAACAGTTGAAGGTTTCATCTCAAACCGAGACCCATCCACCTCCTACTGTAATATTGTTCAAAACAAACCATACTAATTGATTACCAAGGGCTTCATCCTTAAACTCAGGACCCATCCACCTTTGGCCATCATATTGTTTTAAGTGCAGGAAATGTAAATTGTTCGAGTGCAGGAAAAGTAAATTGTTTTGGATTACAAACCACAACCATCAAATTTAAAAAAAAAATGGGCTCCGGCCTCGGCATCAACATCCATCATCGCCCATTTGTCTGCTTTCAAGGGACAGCACCCTCTTCCACCATGGCTTCATCAGCAGCATCCTCCCCAGCATCCTTTCCAGCATCCTTCCCAGCATCGCCACTAGCATCCTTTGTAGCTTTGGCATCGTCCACCTTCTCGGCTACCTTAGCAGGCTCTTCCGCAGCAGACTTCACAGGAGGCTCCACAGGGTTACCACCAAGATTTTTCAGCTTCATCTCCCAAGCCTCAACGTTCCATGAAGGGCATTCGAAGCCCAGGGCCTTAGCCTCATAGGCCATTTTCAATCTAACCTGGAAGAGGGAGATGACAATAGAGTTCTTGAGGCCTTCCCGGTATGAAGCCATATCCTGCTCGTGTTGAAACTGGGCAGCATCGGACTTGGCTTGGGCCTCGTGGGTGATCTTCTTGATGGCAGACTGGTGCTCTTGAGTCATTACCTTATATTTGGCTTCGTAATGCTCAGATTTGGTGGTGGCAGTCGCTGCTTGGTCCGCAATGGTGGCTTCAGCCTTTTTCAGTTTGCTCTCTAGCATTACGTTTAGACCACATGGGTCTTCATAAAGGAACACCAGACGTTCCAGACCCTACGATCAAAGGGACAGGTATCAATATATGGATATGCATATTGAATATGTGTGTGTGCAGGATAAAGGATAAGGATACTAACCTGATTAAGGAAGCCGGTCATGAATTTGCTGGACTCGGTAAACCCGTGATTCTTGAAGGGAAACACGTCGGATGAGGTTGGAGAATCTGCTTCCTTCCTCTTACGAGAGCTGGATGCTCGAGTCCTGGATGCTGGGGGAGTTTTGGGTGCAGTAGCGGTTTTTGAACCGGTAGGCTTTGACGTGACTACTGGCTTAGGGTTGGTTTCTTGCTTGAAAGGCATGAGGCCAGAGAAACTGTCCAACTCATCGAGCTGGAAGCGTTCAAGATTGATAATCGGCACTATAAAAAAGGGAGAAATATTTAACTCTTAACACTCATATTCTGTAATTAGTCTAGTCACATACTTACCAGACATTTCTGAACTTGATTTTTGACTTGAGCTTATGAGAGACAGGGAGAAGGTTCTTTCACTGTCAAGAAGTCGATAGATCTCTTTGATCCTGAGCTCCGATTCTGCGCTTGGAGGGGCTAGTTCTCTGAAATTTGCTGCACAAGAAACGAAGATGTCAGTTAAGGATATAGTTTTAAGATATATTTAGGGATATTCCTAAAACCCTAAATCCTACCCGAATTCAACCATCCAACTGGCAGGTCAAAACCGTTGACGATAGAATCCCTTTTTACGAAAAAAAAACTTTCGTTGCCACTGATCTTCATTCTTTGTGGCCTTGAGGATTAGGGGGTTCTTAGAGGTGGAGAATAGAAGAAAGCGGCTATTACCATGGGACCTCAGTCGATATACTATGGGGAGATCTTCGACACAAAAATCAGGGACATGACGAGATTTAATTTGGTCTAACACCATTAAAACTCGCCACACCATTGGCATGGTCTGAGCATAACTGAGGCCAGTGAGTTCGAAAAAGCGGGAAATGAAGGTTGGAAAAGGATACCGGAGTCCCAAGGAGAAAGGATAGGCTAAAAAGCACACCCACTCGTTTGATACCGCGTTTGATCGGACCTCCCGGTCAAAGGGACGAATGATCAAAACGGCAGGAAAGGCACCAGAATCTTTTAAGGCGGCAATGTCGGCGTTGTTGAAAGAGCAAATCTCCTTTTCGGGTTCTCGGAGAAGGTTTTGACTTTCGAGGGTTGGGGCTGGCTCGTTTGAACATGATCTTGTTCATGAGGCCATGGAAGGTTTCAACCGGGAAACGAGAAATTTAAGCAAAGAAAAACAGAGAAGAGAAAGAGAAAGAATACCTGAAAAATTGCTTGAAGTGAGATGATCATAATGAAGAATACTCCGGCTAAATATAGGCTGGATATTGGGGGTATGGAGTAAATATAGCATGGGAAGTTGTAGCGTGTCACTTCAACCGTCGTTTCAATTTAATAACCTCGATTTACGAGATAAGCTTTAAAATATATCCATTGGAATTGGTATACCAACAGATATATTTTGGGGACAATTGTTATGGGTGGTTTTCTGCTCATATATCCTGAACAATATTCTGACTATGTTTCTTTTGTTGTGATCAGGATACCGGATCAGGATATTGGTAACATCCTGATGCAGTATCCAGGTAGTAACTAATTAATTCACGTGCAGATTATTGGAACAACTCTATAACGTTCAAGTGGACTTCTTCTCCCAAAGACTCGGGAAAATCTGTTGGAATATGGACGTTGAAGCCGGAAGACGTGGACTACAACGTTCACAAAAGGAATATTCGTTAAATCTTGGAATAATAGGCTAGTTAGTTAGTTTCTTTTACTATAAAAAGGATTGATCGGATCAGATAAGGGAACACAATCTCTCGAGCTCTCTTTCTCTCTAACTACAAACACTTACAACACACTTACAATTGTATCGAAATCACATTGTAACACTTAGTTGATCCGCATCATATCCTGCATTGTATCCTGATATTTGAAGCAATAAGAAGAACAAGACAGCTGCGATTGTCAGCTCCCGAGGTTTTATGTCGGCGATCTAAATTGATCAAGAGCTTTCCTCGTACATCACGTGTCACCCTTTACATTTTTGCTCATTGTTTGATTGTAGATACAGCTCGATATCCCGAGCCGTATCCTGAAAACTGTTTTTACCAACGACTAAATTAGCATATTTTTTATACACATTCTTAGCACACTACATAATAAACAAGTAGCACACTAGTGTGACATCTAAATATATATTTCCCTAAATATATACTTAGTCACTTTTATTTATCAAAAATCAACCTCCAATATTTGTAATTTTTGTAACAAAAATTATGGCAAGTTTTTATTTGAAAACCATGATCAAAATTTATTTGTAAACACTTGTTTAAAAATATTTTTCTAAGTGTTCAAATTCTACAAAAATTTTGCAATAGTTTCTCCTTAAAAATGGAGGTTTCCATGCTTTAAAAGCATGTCATTTTCTTTTAAAATCATCATCAATCATCAACAATTCAATCAAGACTTACCATAAGCCAAAATCATGCAATTTACACTACATCATGAACTTGAAATTTTGTAAAAGTTTGTAGTAACTTAATATGTTATTTAGTAGGTTTAGTTACCCCTTTAAAACATGGCTCTTTGTTTATAAATCCCTTTCTTGTAAAATTTAGTCCTTTACAACTTACATGAAGATTTTCTAAAAATGATTTTTTCTTGTATTCTTCTTGTTAACAACATGTTTCTTGCTTTGATTTAACACTTAAAACATGATTAGTTTCTTTAAAAATCATGATTATGTAAATCTTGTAAATAACTTTGGTTTCTTGAGAAAAAATATTTTTATAATCGTCCATTTACAAGACTTATAACATGTTTCAATCATCATCATACACAAAAACAACTTCATTTTCAAGTTCATGATAAACATAAAGGATGATCATTTTGATTTTCACAATATTCATCCTCTCACTTGCTAGATCATGTGTTTAATCACAATCTAGCAAGCTTCTTATGATGATCAACATCATAATCACAAGAAATCAACAATCATGTATCACACATACACTAAAACACTTAGATTCTTATGTTATTAAGCTTTATGTGAAAGTTCATCTTCTTGGTTCTTTATGATTCTTATGATTAATCACTTACATATTCTTTTAACCAACAAAATGAGAAGTAAAATCAAGTTATAAGAGGCTTACTACTAGCACAAGGGCTAGGGAAGAATCAAAGATGAAGAAGATGATGAATAAGGTGGATAAAAACTTATGGTGAAGGTCCTTCAAGCCCCAATGCCTCCAAGCTTCCTAACTTAGCTCCTAGCACCCTTGAATCACCTTGGATTGTATGAGATTGAAGTGCAGATGGTGGGATTGTGGGTGGTTGTTGGCGGCCATGAGCAAGGAAGAAGGAGAGAAAGATGAGTTTGTTTGATGTTGTGAGATGTGCTAATGTGAGGAACTTATGGTTTTTAAGAACAAATCTCCAACATCTCTTAGTCTAATGGTCCTTGTGTTGCAAAAATAATTAACATATCCAATAAATAATTCAACAAAATCATGGGGGTGGGTCCCTCTAAGGTGACCGTCGAATTGGGGGGGGGTACTAGTTGGGATTCAATGATAAGTTAGTTAATTAAGTTAGATTCTAAGTATGATGATTAGTGTTATAAGTGTTATATGTTTATAAGGTGTATTATGATTTTCGGTGACCATAACTAGCTCGGAAATGTTAAAACAGTGCTTCTAGTGAAAATTTGGTGTTTCGGGTAGTGTCCGGTTGTTCGGTTGGTTACCGGTTCGTTAAGGTGCTAAATTATGCAGTTTAGTGTGCTTTATGTTCCCTTTTGTGACAGTTTTGATTCCCGACACCTAGGAAGGTATTCTGGACCATTTAACCATAATTCTGCATTATATTGTGCTGTTAAAATGCTGATTTTTGCTGAAATATGCATAATTCTACAGTTTTTGTGAGTTTTAGGCACTTTCCAGCATTTAAACTATCACTAGGAAGGTTGTTTTATGATCCTTACTTTCCTACACACTATACTAGTGTAACTCTTGGTTTTGGGCTCATTCTGTGTCTTAACATCATGTCTGCCTGAGTACTGAACTCCCGTCAGTACTTCTAGTTCGTCGGATAACTGTGCTTACTTTGTTTCGTGCACTAATTTAATCATAATGTGTTGCATGCAATAATGATATGAAATCATGCAACATGTAATGCACTTGTATGTATATGACAGTAATCAGAAATCATTCATGTCATTAATCCAAATCAGGCACAGTCATTAAGTTATAAATTACTGTTTAATTATTGTACGGATACACGGAAAATTGACGGTTGTCACATTCTCCCCCCGTTAATAAAATTTCATCCTGAAATTTTAAGCTGCGTTATCGGTTGCAGGGGAGTTAGGGAACAAGTGCGGATACTTTGATTTCGTTCGATCTTCACGCTCCCAAGTAAACTCTGGGTCGTGACGTGAATTCAACGAACCTTGACAAGCTTAATACGACTTCTTTGAGTCTTGTGGACTTTCCAGTCCATCACTTCAACGGGTTCCTCAGTGAATTGGAGAGTGTCGTCGATATAAACTTCATCCACAGGAATGATAACTGTTTCCTGGGTTGGGCTCTTCTTAAAGTTTGACACATGAAATGTATCGTGTAGACCGTGCAGTTCTTCCGGTAATTCAAGCTTGTACGCTACGGTACCAACCCTTTCCAAAATCTTGAATGGTCCAATGTATCGGGGATTCAACTTACCACGTTTCCCGAATCGTGCTACACCTTTCTAGGGTGAGACTTTCCACAAAACCATGTCTCCTACCTCAAATTCCAAAGGTTTCCGTCTTTGATCTGCGTAGCTCTTTTGTCGATCACGAGCCGCCTTGATGCGCTCTCTGATCTGCGTGATCTTGCCGGTCGTTTCTTGAACCAGTTCGGGACCAACCATCTGTCTATCTCCAGCATCTGCCCAACACAACGGTGAGCGGCACTTACGGCCATAAAGAGCTTCGAACGATGCGGCTTGAATGCTCGTATGGTAGCTGTTATTATAGGAAAACTCGACTAGAGGTAGATGCGTATCCCAACTACCACCTAAATCCATCACACATGTACGAAGCATGTCTTCCAGTGTTTGAATAGTTCGTTCCCTCTGACCGTCTGTCTACGGGTGAAAGGCCGTACTTAGATTTAACTGAGATCCAAAAGCCTATTGAAAGGATTGCCAAATCCTTGATACAAACCGTCCATCCCGATCAGATATTATCGAAATAGGCACTCCATGACGTACCACTATCTCCTTAAGGTAAAGCTCAGCTAGCTTCCTAGTGTTATCCTTCTCTCGAATCGGTAGGAAGTGTGCAGACTTTGTTAAGCGGTCCACTATTACCCATATCATATCATGTCCTCTAGGAGTCCTGGGTAATTTTGTTATGAAGTCCATCGAAATTTGTTCCCACTTCCACATGGGTATTTTCACCTGTTGCAAAAGACCTGAAGGTTTCTGATATTTGGCCTTAACCTTAGCACAGGTTAGGCACTTCCCAACATAAATGGCAGCGTTACTCTTGAGTTTTGGCTACCAGTAAAAATCTTTCAGATCTTCGTATGTCTTGTCCGATCCTGGATGGATCGAGTACCTCGACTTATGAGCTTCATAAAAAATAACCTCTCGAATACCGTCGTAGGGCGGAACCCAAATGCGTCCCATGAAGTATAAGGTTCCTTCCTCATTTAGCACTAACTTTTTCTCCATTCCTCAGAGATATTCATCCTTAAGGTTTTCTTTCTTAAGAGCTTCTTGTTGTGCGTCACGTATACGTGAAGTGAGATTCGTCTGAATAGTCATTTCTAAAGCTCGAACCCTTAGGGGCTTAACCCTTTCCTTTTGACTTAAGGCGTCTGCTACCACATTTTCCTTTCCAGGATGATACTTGATCTTTGCAGTCATAATCATTCAGCAACTCAACCCATCGTCGTTGTCGCATATTAAGCTTATTTTGATCAAATATGTGCTGCAGACTCTTGTGATCCGTGAAGATAGTACATCGAGTACCATACAAATAATATCGCCAAATGTTTAATGCAAATACCACTGCACCTAGCTCCAGGTCGTGAGTGGTATAATTCTTCTTATGTACTTTCAGTTGTCGCGAAGCATAAGCGATAACTTTGTGGCATTGCATGAGCACGTAACCCAATCCCTGTCACGAAGCGTTGCAATATACCACGAAGTCTTCCGTGCCATCGGGTAAGGATAGTATTGGTGCATCATACAGCTTGTTCTTGAGCACTTGGAAGGCTTCTTCTTGCTTGTCTCCTCAGTCGTACTTCTTGTCTTTCTGAGTAAGAGAAGCTAACGGTTGAGCTATCTTGGAGAAATTCTTGATAAACCTGTGGTAATATCCCGCTAATCCCAAAAACTGTCGAATCTCAGCCGGTGTCTTGGGAGTTTCCCAGTTCTTTATTGCTTCAATCTTTGTGGGATCCACATGAATACCATTCTCGTTTACCACATGACCAAGGAAATGTACCTCGCGAATCCAAATTCGCATTTTGAGAACTTTGCGTAGAGCTTCTCTTTCTTCAGTAGTTCCAGAATGGCTCTGAGATGCTGCTCGTGCTCTTCCTTTGTCCGTGAATAAATCAGAATATCATCGATAAATACAATCACAAATTTATCGAGATATGGCTTGCATACACGGTTCATCAAATCCATAAACACTGCTGGTGCGTTAGTTAATCCAAACGGCATCACAAGGAACTCGTAGTGTCCATAACGAGCTCTGAACGCAGTCTTTTGTATGCTCTCCTCTTGAATCCGCAACTGATGGTAGCCCGATCGGAGGTCAATCTTGGAGTAGTAGCTTGATCCTTGCAGCTGGTCGAATAAATCATCAATCCTCGGTAATGGATACCGATTCTTGATAGTTAGCTTATTCAGTTTCCGATAGTCGATACACATTCGAAAGCTACCATCCTTCTTCTTAACGAACAACACCAGAGCTCCCCAAGGCGAGAAGCTCGGCCTTATGAATCCCTTGTCAAATAACTCCTAAAGCTGCGTGGATAACTCTTGCATCTCGGATGGTGCAAGTCGATAAGGTGCCTTGGCTACAGGTGCGGCGACTGGAACCAAGTCAATGTGGAACTCGACTTGTCTTTGTGGAGGTAACCCTGGCAAGTCTTTGGGGAAGACCTCAAGATATTCCCTTACCACAGGGATATCTTCAAGCTTCGGCTCCTCGGCTTCCTTATCCACTACATGAGCTAAGAAGGCAACGCATCCTTTACATACACACTTCTGCGCTTTCACACAATGATCTTCTCATGACAAACAATCTCAGCATGGTTGTTAGACAACCAATCCATCCCGACCACAACATCAAAGCTTCCCGACCACAATATACAAGTAGCACACAAGTGTGACATCTAAATATATATTTCCCTAAATATATATACTTAGTCACTTTTATTTATCAAAAATCAACCTCCAATATTTATAATTTTTGTAACAAAAATTATGCCAAGTTTTTATTTGAAAACCATGATCAAAATTTATTTGTAAACACTTGTTTAAAAATATTTTTCTAAGTGTTTAAGTTCTACTAAAATTTTGCCATAGTTTCCCCTTAAAAATGGAGGTTTCCATGCTTTAAAAGCATATCATTTTCTTTTAAAATCATCATCAATCATCAACAATTCAATCAAGACTTACCATAAGCCAAAATCATGCAATTTACACTACATCATGAACTTGAAATTTTGTAAAAGTTTGTAGTAACTTAATATGTTATTTAGTAGGTTTAGTTACTCTTTAAAACATGGCTCTTTGTTTATAAATCCCTTTCTTGTAAAATTTAGTCCTTTACAACTTACATGAAGATTTTCTAAAAATGATTTTTCTTGTGTTCTTCTTGTTAACAACATGTTTCTAGCTTTGATTTAACACTTAAAACATGATTAGTTTCTTTAAAAATCATGATAAAGTTAATCTTGTAAATAACTTTAGTTTCTTGAGAAAAAAAAATTTTGTAATCATCCATTTACAAGACTTATAACATGTTTCAATCATCATCATACACAAAAACAACTTCATTTTCAAGTTCATGATGAACATAAAGGATGATCATTTTGATTTTCACAAGATTCATCCTCTCACTTGCTAGATCAGGTGTTTAATCACAATCTAGCAAGCTTCTTATGATGATCAACATCATAATCACAAGAAATCAACAATCATGTATCACACATACACTAAAACACTTAGATTCTTATGTTATTAAGCTTTATGTGAAAGTTCATCTTCTTGGTTCTTTATGATTCTTATGATTAATCACTTATATAATCTTTTAACCAACAAAATGAGAAGTAAAATCAAGTTATAAGAGGCTTACTACTAGCACAAGGGCTAGGGAATAATCAAAGATGAAGAAGATGATGAACAAGGTGGATAAAAGCTTATGGTGAAGGTCCTTCAAGCTCCAATGCCTCCAAGCTTCCTAACTTAGCTCCTAGCACCCTTGAATCACCTAGGATTGTATGATATTGAAGTGAAGATGGTAGGATTGTGGGTGGTGGTTGGCGGCCATGAGCAAGGAAGAAGGAGAGAAAGATGAGTTTGTTTAATGTTATGAAATGTGTTAATGTGAGGAACTTGTGGTTTTTAAGAACAAATCTCCAACATCTCTTAGTCTAGTGGTCCTTGTGTTGTAAAAAGAATTAACATATCCAATAAACAATTCAACAAAATCATGGGGGTGGGTCCCTCTATGGTGACCGTCGAATGGGGGGGTACTAGTTGGAATTCAATGATAATTTAGTTAATTAAGTTAGATTCTAAGTATGATGATTAGTGTTATACGTGTTATATGTTTATAAGGTGTATTATGATGTTCGGGGACCATAAGTAGCTCAGAAATGTTAAAACAATGCTTTTAGTGAAAATTTGGTGTTTCGGGTAGTGTCCGGTTGTTCGGTTGGTTACCGGTTCGTTAAGGTGCTAAATTACGCAGTTTAGTATGCTTTATGTTCCCTTTTGTGATAGTTTTGATTCCCGACACCTAGGAAGGTATTCTGGACCATTTAACCATAATTCTGCATTATACTGTGTTGTTGAAATGCTGATTTTTGCTGAAATATCCAGAATTCTGCAGTTTTTTTGAGTTTTAGGCACTTTCCGGCACTTAAACTATCACTAGAAAGACAATTTTATGATCCTTACTTTCCTACACACTATACTAGTGTAACTCTTGGTTTCGGGCTCATTCTGTGTCTTAACATCATGTCTGCCTAAGTACTGAACTACCGTCAGTACTTCTAGTTCGTCTGATAACTGTGCTTACTTTGTTTCGTGCACTAATTTAATCATAATGTGTTGCATGCAATAATGATATGAAATCATGAAACATGTAATGCACTTGTATGTATATGATAGTAATAAAAAATCATTCATGTCATTAATCCAAATCAGGCATAGTCATTAAGTTACAAATTACTGTTTAATTATTGTACAGATACACGGAAAATTGATGGTTGTAACAGGATGATCGTCCGATCGGATGATTATCCGACTGTTGTGATCTTGTTCCTTTGAAACTTTCGTAAAATTTCTAAGTTTGAGTTTAACTGAGACGGCGCTGTATCGTGTCAAACAACAGCAACCACATCAAGTCTAACTTAGTTGATCGGATGGGAATCACCCCGTCTGATTGGACTAAGTGTCCTTAATGAAATTTCCATGTTCAACCCAAAATGCGGTCATCTCTCCGGTGGGAACTTGTTTTTAGACCGGTTCTCAACTAGGGAACGAGTAGAGATCCTGAATGAGTCTATATTCCATCGGTTTTGAGTGAAAAGTAAGAAAAGTATGAAATCAACTGAAAATGTTTAGATTTTGTAAGATTCATGGTAAAACATGCAGAAATCTCTTAGATCTGGACTAAATCTTGATGGGATGACATCACACAGCCGATTGTACAAACCGCCCATGGTGAAAATGTTTGATTTTGATGAAGAATCTAATGAGAAAGTGTGTAATAATGAAAGTTGTATAAGATTCAAGTAGAATACTTATGAAATCGGCTTAGAATCGAGTGAAATGTGCTTGAGAATGACTTGGAAGGCTCTGGGTCGGACGAGGCTGTCACATCAGTGAACAGTGATGTGACAGCGGGTATTTATAGTGTGAGAGGGAGAGTAAGGCGGTGCAAGTGTGCTCGGGGTCGGACGGCTGTTCGGTCGAATGGCCATCCGATCGGACGGTCATCCTATCGGATGTCCATTCGGATAGCCGAGACCCGTTTGCTAGTTTCCGACTTTGGTTCATTTTGCAAGTTAGATTAAGCATTGCGTTGCGTGTTATTGTGTAATATCATCACATGATAAGATTGTATAACTAGCACAAAAGTTTCCATGTTTCAAGTCTACGTATAAGCTAGCTAGTAAGCATCAAGTTTCTTATTTAACAAAGTATCAAAGTTTCTTGTTCAATCAAGTTTCTCGTTCAATAAGTTTCAAGAGTCAAGTATCAAGTATCTACTATCAATATCAAGTATCGAGTATCAAGTTCCACCAAGAATTAAGATTCATAGTGTTTAATAAGTATCAAGAGTCAAGTTTCAAAGTATCACAAATGTTTCACATAGTTCAACATAATTAAGTCTCAAATAGTATAGGGACTAGACTTGCCAAATGATAAAAGTCTGGGGACGTAGGGCGTTACATGACAGCTGAGGAAACCAAGATGATTATGGATGTGATTGCCGGTACGTTCTTAGTTAACAATATATTTTCCAAGGTATTGTTTGACTCTGGTGCAAACCAAAGTTTTATCAATACTTCTTTTTACAAATTTCTTGACCAACCCTTAGCCAAACTTCAACAAGATTGTCTGGTTGAGACAGCCAACGGAGAATCCATTAAGATAAGTGAAATCTTGCAGGGAGCAAGAATAGAAATCCTGAACCATCAATTCTTTGCTAACCTTTACCCAATGAATCTGGCCGGTTTTGATGTCGTATTAGGAATGGATTGGTTGGTAGCCAATTATGCCAGTATTTTATGTGATCAAAACTCAGTACAAGTAAGTACACCAAGTGGTGAAAAGAGCACAATCAAAGGAGATAAGCCAACCAGATCGACAAAATTCATCTCTGTGATGAAAGCTGCAAGTTATGAAAGGAAAGGAGGATTAGTATATATGATTTCCGTAATCATTAATACTAAAGGAAAAGAATTAAAAGATATTCCTGTAATATCTAAATTCTAAGACGTTTTTCCAGAAGAGTTACCTGGATTACCGCCTGATAGAGAGGTTGAATTTAGAATTCACCTAATACCAGGGACAACACCGATTGCCAAAACACTATATCGACTAGCACCAACGGAGATGCAGGAACTAAAGAAACAATTAGACAAACTTCTTGACAAAGGTTTTATACAACCAAGCTCGTCACCGTGGGGAGCACCGGTGTTATTTGTTAAGAAGAAAGATGGATCGATGCATATGTGCATTGATTATCGAGAGTTGAACAAGGTTACAATTAAGAATCAGTACCCACTACCGAGAATCGATGATCTTCTTGATCAACTTCAAGGAGCTCGATTCTTTTCTAAGATCGATTTACGCTCAAGATATCATCAACTGAAAGTACAGGAAAAGGACATTCCTAAAACTGCTTTCAGAACGAGATATGGTCATTATGAATTTAGTGTCATACCATTTCGTTTAACAATGCCCCAGCCGCATTTATGGACATGATGAACAGGATATGTAAACCATACCTGGACAAATTCATAATTGTCTTTATAGATGATATTCTAATTTACTCTAAGAGTAAAGAGGAACATGCAGCGCATCTGCATACACTTCTAACATTGTTGAGAAAAGAGAAGCTTTATGCTAAATTCTCAAAATGTGAATTTTGGTTACAAGAAGTGCAATTCCTTGGACATCTGGTTAATCATGAAGGAATTCATGTGGATCCCACAAAGATCGAGGCGATTACTAAATGGAAAGTCCCTGAATCACCAACGGAAGTAAGAAGTTATCTTGGACTGGCAGTATATTATAAACGGTTTATCCGAGATTTCTCTAGGATAGCCATTCCTTTGACCAAACTGACCTGCAAATCAGTTAAGTTTGAATGGGGACCGAAACAGGAAGCAGCTTTAAGATTCTTAAGCAAAGGTTAACCAACGCACCCATACTCGCATTACCAGAAGGAACTGAAGACTTTATAGTCTATTGTGATGCGTCTAAGTTAGGAAATGGATGTGTGTTAATGAAGTGTCAAAAGGTTATAGCTTATGCCTCTAGACAACTTAAGAAACATGAAGAGAATTACACAACCCATGATCTAGAATTAGGAGCCATAGTCTTTGCCCTTAAGATTTGGAGACACTATTTATATGGAAATAAATTTGTAGTCTTCACTGATCATAAGAGTTTAAGGTATATTTTTGGGCAAAAAGAATTAAATATGGAGACAAAGACGCTGGATGGAAATCCTTAGGGATTATGATTGTGATATCCAGTATCATGCTGGGAAAGCTAATGTAGCAGCTGATGCTTTAAGTCGAAAGTATCATGAAAAGCCGAAACGAGTACGTTCTCTCAGATTAAATCTACTAGTAGATTTAAATGAGAAAATTAGAGAAGTACAGGAAACAACAATCAAGGACGATGCTGAAAGTTTAGATGGAATGATTAAGGAATTAGAACAAGGAACCGATGGAATTTGGAAGTTCCATAAGAAAAGGATGTGGATACCTAAACAAGGAAACCTACGCCACATAATTCTAGAAGAAGCTCATAAATCTAAGTATACGATACATCCCGGAAGTGATAAGATGTATCAAGATCTAAGAAAGATTTTTTGGTGGATAAGAATGAAAAAGGATATAGCAAACTATGTTGCTAAATATCTAACTTGTTGACAAGTTAAAGCCGAGCATCAGAAACCCTCAGGATTATTGCAACAATTAGAGATGCCAATATGGAAATGAGAATTGATAACAGTGGACTTTGTTACCAAATTACCCAAGACAAGAAAAGGAAATGATACAATCTGGGTGATTGTGGACATATTAACCTAATCTGCTCATTTCTTACCCATGAAGGAAACTTTCAGTATGGAACAATTAGCCAAGCTATATGTAAATGAAATAGTTTCATTACATGGAATTCCTTTATCTATTATATCCAATAGAGATAATCGTTTTACTTCTCATTTTTGGACAAGTTTCCAAAAAGCAATGGGAAACAGGTTAAATCTAAGCACAACTTATCATCCACAGATGGACAGACAAAGCGAAAGGACAATTCAGACGATGGAAGATATGCTTAGAGCCTGTGTAATTGATTTCAGAGAAAATTGGGATGACCATTTACCATTAATAGAATTTTCCTACAATACCAGCTATCATACTAGCATTAATGTTGCACCATTTGAAGCACTTTATGGACGAAAGTGCAGAACTCCAGTCTGTTGGGCAGAAATTGGAGAGAAGCAATTATCTGGACCAGAGTACACTTGGGAACTCGAATCAGAGATGCAAAGGAAATACCCACACCTGTTCCAGTAGATCTCGAGGACGAGATCCAAAACAAGGTGGGGAGGATATAACAACCCTCCTAAAATATTTTTGGACACCCCTAAATGTCCTAAAATATACCTCGTACGTGAGAAACGAGCCCGAAATACCTTTGTACTTGTGAAAAACAAGAAAAACAAAATTCAGCAGTCGCTCGGGGAGAGCGACCAAGACCCCCTTGGTCTGTCGCGGGGCGCGAGGGCCTTTGCTTGGTCGACACTACATAGTGCCACGTGGCACATGACTCACCAAAGCTAGGGCCATGACTGGCCGAAGCTATACGCGACACGTGGTCTCTCGCTGTCCGTGAAGGCCTTAGCCTTCTCTTTCGCGGGGTGCGACAAAGTGGCCGAGCAGCCTATAAATGGAGGGCTAAGGCTCATTTGTTCAGTCGTTCATTCCTCGAAATCTCTCTCAACTTCTGAATAGTAATTACTATACCCGGGCATAATACCCACTATAAAGCGAAGCTCTGCCTTGTTGTAAGGACTATAACCCTGCTATTATCCTACACGATCGATTTAGGATTCCGTAACGCATGTCGGCTCTGCCCGACTCAATCGTTGGAATTCTGTCTCGTGTTACACTCGATTGATCTAGGATTCCGTAATGCATGTCGGCTCTGCCCAAGTCGGTCATTGGAATTCTGTCTCGAGTTATACGGTTAATGTGAATTGGGTTATTTTACTAACATGTGTGCATTGTTTAATTTTAATAGATGATAAGCAGGAGAATCACCAGGAAGCTTTATTTTTACCTAAATCAACAATGTGAGTACATCTCTTTTTGTAAAATGTTTTTACAAAACCTCAAATATTTTAAAATACAATTAATAGTGATTGAGTCTATGTATTCTTCAATTACTGCCGCTATGTTGGGGTTTTGTATACAAAATGTGCAAGACGTTACCATTGGACAAAGAGTTAGCCAATGAGTAATATGACCCACCAGTCAGGATTGACAGTCTGAATGAGTAATAGTGTGGATATAAACATTGTAATCGCTCTCAATACTGTGAAATTATAAACGTTGTTTTAATTAAACTGAGATGCACTCGCCAGTATTTCTTGCTGATAAATTGTTTTTAAAACGCGTTTCAGGTAACAAAAATGTGAAAGCTAATAGAAGACAGCTGGAGAGCACTGAAGGCTTGGAAAAGTGGCTATAAAAGTTACCTCAAATAAAAAGGAGTTTTTGTTTTCAATAATTAGGGTTTATCCCTACAAATGTATTATCAAAATGAACTTGGGTTTTATTCCAATGATTTACTATTATAAAAAGATTGGTGTTTTACTCTGATAAAAATATTTCTTAACTACGGTCCTGATGTATTCCGGTGCTAACTTAATAACACCGATACCACCCATCTGGATGCTCGCGGCGCCAGCTCCCGGGGTAGGGGTCGGGGGCTGCGACACTGGGTCTTCCTGAGCCTGAGCCTGAGGTTCAGGCTCTGCCTCAACCTCCGCCGGGTTCGCCTTCGGCTGATCACATCGTTGACAAGGAGATCCCACCATCGCCGCTGCCGCCACCTCCGCACCCGCAGTACCCACAGCACGTCATTGAGACCTGCCTCCTACTGTGCCGGCCGTTGCCTGGGACTTCGATCGGCGCCTCCGACGGGCTGACGCCCGGCATGAGTGGATCATATAGACGCTCTTGCAGATCGTGGGTTATTTGGGATTGCCGCCCTAGCCATTGCCACCGTCCCCACCGCCAGAGGATTAGTAGCTTTAGTCTTTATTTTGTATTAGACATTCAGTTGTACTTATGTTTGTATATACAAACTGACTATATATATATATATATTTATGCGTTAGATCCTTTACACGATGTATGTTTCTTTGAGTTCATTTCATACCTCTGGCAATTTATTGTACGTTGTTTTAATTAAACATGTTCGTGTAATATAACAAAATAAAATCGACTAGCATTTATAAAAACAATGGCATAATGAAACATATCTTTATAAACGATTATTATAAATCAACTTTAAATTATATATGTTTTGTAAAATTAAAACAAAAATCTACAACTTTTCAACAAATAAAAGAGTGATTAAAAAACCGACCACTTATTTTGAAAAAAGAAAAAAATGATTAAAAACGTATATAATTAAAAAACATAAACGATTAAAAATCTACAACTTTAACGAAATTTAGCGTACATACCGCATTCGAAGATCCTTGCATTGGACACAAACCCATGGAATTTGTGGTGGATCCAAACAAAATGAATGCACGCAACGAATTTGACAACTGTGACAGCTTATTAATGGGGGTTTTTTAATTTTTCTAAAAATCATTTTAATTCAAACACGCACCTACAATTATCGTAACGTGACGTATTTTGCCATTACAAGTTATAATACGAAGTAACTGGAATCACATGACGTTGTATGGGCATCGGTTTGACATACTTAACATTCATTTTATAGCATTTTGAGTCCTTGTGTTTTAGTGGGTATAACCACTTAAGTCCAAAATCAAAAGTACAAGTGTTAAAACAACATTTTCTACATTAGACGGCAGTAAGTTGTACTATCACCATGTTAGCAAGTCCACTTGATCCGCATCACACACATCTGGTCATCAAGGATTACGAGTTTTCACTGCACAACAAGTGTAATCAATTAATAAAAGAGTGACTAGTCTTTTGTGTTAACATAAAAACAGCCACAACATACAAATTTACCAGGACTAAACACTTTGATGTACTTTGTTACAGACTTCACAGATGTCACCGAATTGGGTCTGGTGAGCTAAAATAAAAACAAGATGTTAGAATTTGTTGAAAATATTTAAATGCCAAGAACAAAATAAATGTTAAGGGCCTTACCATGAAAGGAACTCGGGAGAAGATCCATTATCCGGCTGGCAGAAGTCAAGATCAAAATCACCCAACAAATCAGTCAGATTGAAATTTGCCCCTAGACAATCTAAATTAGGCAAGTCAAAGTTAAACTCATCCTCTTCAGAAGGAGATTCTGTATTCCTGTCAGAAGTCAACTGCTCTGCCACAGTTTCAGAAGTATCAAAATCCAGCCTTCCTTTAACATGATCCTTGCTGGTGCTAAACCTTTTCAAGCTTGTTTTCAATTGTCACACCCTGGCTTTGCGGAAGCGTGGTTAATTTGGTGTGACTTCTTAATACCATAGCTTAACCATAACAAAGCTATATGAAATAAAATCATGCAAGATCATCCATAGATTTAAGTTTTAGAAACTGAAGTAACATAACATTGTCTTAGAGACTTACAACCTCATAACATAAAACATTGTCTTGAAAAACATAAACATCAACATGAAATAAACGCAGTTTAAGATTTGTAACTCGTCCAGGAAAAAGTCACATTTCCTAAACTGGGATGACCTTGGAACCCTTATGCAGCGGGAAAACATAACATACCGCGCCAGATCTTTAATTTCCTGAAATACATGTAAGTTGAAAAATCAACAATAATGTTGAGCGAGTTCATGTGTAAGTGAGTAAATAAACCTTGTATGTATAAAAATCCTGGTATGTAGCAAATAAGGAAAAAGAGATCACCAACGGTTTGCAAGGCCATTGATATGTGTGAAGTGCAAGTAGGAAGACTCAAACCTTGCGATTTTGCGTCGGGGCACAAAGTCACCCCGAGGTCCGTACTGTTGGACCTGGGGTTGGGCTCGCTACACCCAGATAGATCTACCGCTTACGTCCCTCGGTCCTATAATGAGGATTAATGGCCTCCAGTTCACGCCTACCCACTCACATGATCTAAGTAGTAAACCTCCTTACGCTAACCATACCATGTAAAAAGTACTCGTAATTATAGTAACATGTATTTCACCCCCGTAGTTTAGAAAACTGAAAACAGTTAAGAGAAAGGGGGGGACATGAACTCACCGTGGTGCGTCTCTACCAAGTATGCCTCCAAATCGATCAGCTGTATGACGACCTACACGTGCTAACTCTATTAGACGGATGGCCGTGCCTTAGCTTTATGGTTTAAGTTTTTTGGGAAATAGTTAGGCAACTATTTCGTGTTTACATTCTGTATACTTGGTAGTTATTCTCCTTCCCAAGGATGGGGGATTTAATACATGTGCGTTCGTATAATTCGGATTACACTATTAAGTCTCACTTAATATATTTTATTTCTAACTCCAAAATATAAATATTCTTCCCAGAAATATTATATTTTAATACATGTGATTTTCCCAAAATAATACTTAGTAATATTATTTTTACTCTAAAAATAATATTTACGTAGTTCACAAAATAATCATAAACACTTATACAAGTGATGTTGTGAAAAATATATACTTAATATATTTATGTATCACGTTTTATTTTGTGAAATTCCACCTCCGGTATTTTGTAAATAAGTCGTGGCGAAATCTATAATTTGAAAACAAGTCAAAATGTATTTCTAACACTTATAGTGAAAATATTTCTAAGTGTTAGGTTTTTGGAAAATTTCGCCAGAGTTTCCTTTATAACTGGAGGTGGCCACGCTTTCAAGCGTATCATTTTCTTTTATAAATCAAACCAACAATTTTCTCAATCATCGATAAGCATTATTCAAACCATCAAACTAGTCAAAATAGATGTAAAACGCAAAAATACATGAACTTGTGGTTTTCTCCAAACTATGAAGTAAATCCCATTACTTTTAGTGGATCTTTATGTAACACAATCCGATTTTGTAAAAACCTCGTTTTTATGGAAGTTCCGTCTTTACAACTTCTCGTCATCTTTTTCAAAAATAGTTATTTTGTCGAGACTTTGTGTTACACAAGTGTTTACACACTTGTGTGTTCTAAAAACCGTTCGTGTTAGTGTAAGATCCGTCTTTAAAATATGTTTTCTCTTGACACTCGGTCCTTTAAAAATACTACCTGTAGATCCGTAGATCTACTAGTTTTAATCACTATTTTACAAGCTAAAACACTTTTACACAAGTTCATGATTCGAGTGTGGTAGAGTTTCATCTTCTAACCCTTGTTATACTTAAACAAGCTTTATGTCATAATCCAAGATCATGACTAAACCGGGTTAAATGATGATCCGAGCTACCACAACATAGATCAGGTCCAAATAATCACACAAATCAAATACTACAACATTTACACAACTTATAAGCTTTTAACCATCTTTTTAGTGCTTTTAGTAGACTTTAAAGCATTATCTTGTAAGATTTCGAGTTTTAACCGTTACACATCGTATTAACCACTTCAAAATAGTTCGAGTAGGTGATTTAAGTAACATACCACTAGCTCAAGGCTAGGGAAGAATCTAAGCGCAAATAGGGTGGATAAAAGCAAGAGAATGAGGTCCTTCGCCTTCCGTTTGCACCAAGACTCCTTATGTGCGACCCTTAACACCTGTAGATGATTGGAATGACTTGAACTAAACTCGAAATCGGATGTATGCACAAGGGGGTGTTCGGCCGTAGCTTCTTTAGAGAGAGGGAGAGAGTTTTGAGTTGTGTTGTGTGATGGAAATGATCATGTGTGTATAAGCTCATACTTATAGACAATTCTCATGCTAATTACCCAATGGATTAAGTGTCTAGTAGATATCAAACAAACTAGATTATAATAATCAAGGAAGGACAAAGTATGTCCCCCCTCATGGGGACGATTGGTTTAGGGGGGGGGGGTACCTAGTTCGATTCTAACTAGTTAGTTAAGTATATAGTTAGGTTAAGTAAGTTAGTTAAGTGCTTAACCCGGTTAGTTGTGTGTCATGCGTTACAAAGGGTGTTAGGGTATTCAGGGACCCTAACTGGCTCAGAAAAAAAAAATAATGAAAATGACATTATTTTCATGTTTCGGGTACAGTCCGGTTGTTCGGTTGGATAGTAATCCGTTAAAGCGTTAACAAAGCTTTAAAGTGTTGTTAATACCATTTTTAGTGACACAACTCATTTCTGACACTTTGGAAAGTGTCTAGTAATATTTTTCTCATGTTTTGGCACTTTATTAGGTAGCTATAAGCTGAATTATTATGTAAAGTGCTGAATTTTGTACTTAGAGTACGTTTTAGGCACATCCAGTCATTGTAACTTATCCCTAGAGACGCAGTTCTACAACCCTTATATCCCTACACTCACCACTAGTGTAGCAAAATATTTCTGGCTCATACAGGCCTTAGAGGCAGTGTCTGCCTGATGCTGGCTTTATCAGCTTGTTCAATAGGTTATCCGCTATAGTGCTACTGTGCTTTTTGTGCATCATGTTTGTCACTAATGTTCAGTCATGTAATAATGTAGTGACAGTAAGTAAAGTATGATGCAAGTAAGTACATATATCAGTAATCAAGTAGCAGTTTATTCACAAGTTCAAGCAAGCACAGTAATTAAGCAGTAATTAATTATTAATTAAGTCGTACGGATACCTGGTTTGGTGAGGGTTGTCACATTCTCCCCCCGTTAGAAAAATTTTGTCCCGAAATTTTAAGTTCTGCTTGTAGATGCAGGGTTCTTAGGAAATAGGTGGGGGTATTTCTCTTTCATCCGGTCCTCACGTTCCCAGGTGTATTCAGGACCATCTCTGGCATTCCAACGAACCTTGACGAGCTTGACACTGCTCCGGCGGGTCTTGTTTACTTTCCAATCCGTAACCTCAACAGGTTCTTCAACGAAACGGAGCGTGTTGTCAACACGAATCTCGTCGATGGGAATGGCAATGTCATCTTGAGTTGGACTTTTCTTCAGGTTGGATACATGAAATGTATCGTGGACTGAATGGAGTTCAGCAGGTAGGTCCAACTTGTATGCTACTAGTCCTATTCTTTCCAAAATTCTGAAAGGACCAATGTAGCGCGGATTTAACTTCCCACGCTTTCCAAAGCGTGCCACACCCTTCCAAGGTGAAACTTTCAATAACACCATTTCTCCAACTTGGAATTCCACATGTTTCCGGTTTGGATCCGCATAGGCTTTCTGTCTGTGGCGAGCTGCTTCGATGCGTTTTAGAATCTGTGCAATCTTGTCTGTCGTCTCTTGGACGATTTCGGGACTAGCAAGCTGCCTATCACCTGCGTCAGCCCAGCATAGGGGTGATCGGCACTTGCGTCCGTAAAGGGCTTCAAATGGCGCGACACCGATACTGGTGTGGTAGCTGTTGTTGTATGAAAATTCGACCAAAGGCAAATGCTTGTCCCAGCTACCGCCCAAATCCATAACACACGCTCTAAGCATGTCTTCCAAAGTCTGTATCGTTCGCTTGCTTTGACCGTCAGTTTGCGGGTGAAACGCAGTGCTCAGATTCAATTGCGATCCAAAAGCTTCTTGGAAGGATTGCCATATCCTTGACACAAACCTTCCGTCTCTATCAGAGATGATCGAGAGAGGCACTCCATGACGTGCGACGATCTCTCTCATGTAAATTTCAGCCAATTTGCTCGTATTATCCTTCTCTCTGATAGGTAAGAAATGTGCTGACTTCGTTAATCGATCCACTATTACCCAAATAGTGTCATGGCCTCTTGGCGTTCTTGGCAACTTTGTAATAAAGTCCATGGAGATTTGTTCCCATTTCCACTTGGGAATCTCAGGTTGTTGCAGAAGTCTTGAAGGCTTCTGATACTCGGCTTTAACCTTAGCGCACGTTAAACATTTGCTCACATAAACAGCAACATCGCCTTTCATCCTAGGCCACCAATAATAATCTTTGAGATCCTGGTACATCTTATCCGCTCCTGGATGGATAGAGTACCGCGATTTGTGAGCTTCATCAAAAATAACCTTCCTTAAACCACCAAACAGAGGAACCCAAATCCTTTTCTCAAAACATAACGTTCCTTCCTCGTTTGGTACCAGTAGCTTCTCCATTCCACGGAGATATTCTTCTTCAAGGTTTCCTTCCTTGAGAGCTTCTTTCTGCGCGGCATGAATGCGCAAGGAAAGATCGGTTCGGATAATCATTTCCAAAGCCCTAACCCTTATGGGCTTGATCCTCTCCTTTCTACTTAGGGCATCGGCGACCACATTCGCCTTCCCTGGATGATACTTTATCTCGCAGTCGTAATCATTCAACAACTCAACCCACGTCTCTGCCTCATATTCAGCTCCTTCTGATTGAATATGTGTTGTAGGCTCTTGTGATCTGTGAAGATTGTACATTTCGTACCATAAAGGTAGTGTCTCCAGATCTTTAATGCAAAAACCACTGCGCCAAGTTCCAAATCATGTGTGGTATAGTTCTTTTCGTGCACTTTCAATTGACGCGATGCGTAAGCAATAACCTTTTGGCGTTGCATCAACACACAACCCAATCCTCGACGTGAGGCGTCACAGTATACCACAAAATCATTTGTACCTTCCGGTAGTGCTAAGATTGGCGCATTGCAGATCTTATCCTTCAATATCTGGAACGCTTCTTCCTGTTTGATTCCCCAATCAAACTTCTTATCTTTCTGCGTGAGGAGCGTCAATGGTTGAGCGATCTTCAAAAAATCCTCAATGAACCTTCGATAGTAGCCAGCCAATCCCAAGAATTGTCGAATCTCGGTTGGTGTCTTTGGCGTTTCCCAATTCTTGATCGCTTTGATCTTGGTTGGATCCACGTGGATTCCATCTCCATTCACCACGTGTCCAAGAAATTGTACTTCACGTAGCCAAAACTCGCACTTAGAGAATTTGGCATACAGCTGTTCTTTCTTTAGCAGCTCCAAAATAGCTCTTAAATGATGTTCGTGCTCAGCCTTTGTCCTTGAATAAATCAAGATGTCGTCGATAAACACAATCACGAACTTGTCCAAGTACGGCTTACAAACTCTATTCATCAAGTCCATAAAGACTGCAGGTGCGTTTGTCAAACCAAACGGCATAACAAGGAACTCGTAGTGTCCATAACGAGTTCTGAAGGCTGTCTTCGGGATACTTTCCTCTTGTATCCTTAACTGATGGTATCCAGATCGAAGATCGATCTTTGAATAAAAGCTTGAGCCTTGCAGTTGGTCAAACAGATCATTAATCCTTGGCAGAGGATACCTATTCTTGATTGTCAGCTTGTTCAATTCTCTGTAGTCGATGCACATACGAAAACTACCGTCCTTCTTCTTGACAAACAGGACCGGAGCTCCCCAAGGCGAGAAGCTTGGTCGGATAAAACCCTTGTCTAACAACTCTTGAAGTTGTGTCGACAGTTCCTGCATCTCAGACGGAGCAAGTCTATACGGTGCCTTAGCCACAGGCGCGGCGCCTGGAACTAAGTCAATGTGAAACTCTACTTGCCTCTGAGGTGACAGTCCAGGTAAGTCTTCTGGGAAGACTTCTGGGTATTCCCTCACGACAGGGATGTCTTCGATCTTCGGCTCAGCAGCCTTCTTATCCACAATGTGTGCCAGGAAGGCAACACATCCCTTCTGCAAACACTTTCGCGCTTTCAGGCAGCTGATAATTCTCAACGGTGTATCACGCTTCTCACCGTGAACCACAATTGTTTCGCCATCTTCGGTTGTGATACGAACAACCTTTTCGTGACAAACTATCTCAGCCTTGTTGCCTGATAACCAATCCATTCCTACCACCACGTCGAAGCTTCCCAACTGGACTGGTAGTAGATCCAAAGCAAACTCATGCTCTCCCAATTCGATCACACAACCTCTGATAACTTCATTGGCTTCTACTAACTTCCCATTAGCCAATTCGATTGAGTAGGGAATATCTAACTTATTAGCGGCTAAACCAAGCATATTCTTAAATTCTAACGACACGAAGCTATAATCGGCACCAGTATCGAATAAAACGGATGCATAGCGTTGGTTTACAGGGAACGTACCAGTAACGACATTGGGGTCCTGGCGCGCCTCCCTTGCTTCGATTTGGAACACTCTTCCACGGGCTTGGTTCAACTCTGGGCAATTCCTTTTAAAATGCCCAATATCACCGCAGTTAAAGCATCCAAGTCTTTGCCCGTTTCAACCTCCATTTCCAGCTTGGTTGTTGTTTTGGTTCGCATTACCAGCTTGATTCGCATTGTTGCCTCGATTCCCGTTTCCTCCATTGTTTCCTTGTGGGCGATTTCCATTACCACCACGATTATTATTTCTATTCCCAAATCCTCCCTGGCCTCCCCGGCCAGCACTAGCCCAACAAGAATCCTTCAAGTGACCAGTCTTTCCACAAGCTTCACATACTTTTGGCCCGCATCGGCCCGAGTGATGGCGTTGGCAAGAGTTGCACTTGGGATATGCACCCATATATCCCTTACCTTTCCTCCTACCACCAGCTGTATCCTGAGCTGGCGTGCTTGGCTCTCCTTTCTTAACAACCACACCGGCGCCTTGCTTAAAGTTCGAGAACTTCCGTTTGTTACCTCCTGGTGACTCGACGTGAGTCTCTTTCTTCTTTTGCTCAACATCGCCAAACTTGTTTAGGCGGATCGCCTCCTCAGTGAGAGCTACGCTCAAATCAATCGCCTCAGTAATGGTCGCAGGCTTGGATGAGGTTACCATGCTTATGATTTGAGGAGCTAATCCCCAAATGAAACGTTCAATCCTCTTGAACTCCGGAGTGACCATGTAGGGTACCACATGCGATAAGTCATGGAACCTTTGAACGTATTCTGCGATCCTTGGACCGTCCATTTTCAAATGCCAGAACTCGGTTTCCACTCTTTGGATTTCCGCATGAGAGCAGTACTTTTTGCGCATGAGTTCCTTCAGTTCGGTCCAGGTTAGCGCGTAGGCAGCAGCTTCACCAAGTGTCTGTACTTGCAGATTCCACCAAGAGAGGGCTCCATCTAAGAATAGCCCTGAGATATAGGTGACTTGCTGGTCTGGTGCGCATTTGCTCATGCGAAGAACAGATTCGGTTTTCTCGGCCCAACGAACAAAGGCGACAGCACCTCCTGTGCCATCAAAGTTGACCGGTTTGCAGTCTAGAAACTGCTTATAGGTGCACCCTGTACATACGTTATAACATACGATCGGCATTAGCATCAATGCTAAAGATATCCAATTAGGTCATGGTATGTCTAAATGTCTTAGTATTACCATGAGGTGGATTATTGTTGCCATTGTTGTTCGGGCTGCTTCCGCTGGGTCCTCCTTGCGAAGCGGCGTATTGTGCGATGGCAGCAGCGATGACTTGCTGGAGTTCTGCCTCATTGGTAGGCATCGGCGTTGGACGTTTCGGCGGCATCTTCTATAAGATGGTTTACGTCGGTCAGGCCATAGTTATAATACATACGCTTTATGATAGTAATAGTACATAACATCTCATGTTATAATCACATCAATCACAGAACATCCCATGTCATAGAATATAAATAATCAAATCAAGCATCAAATATGATGAGAATACTGCGATTGCTATATAATGAGACCACATAGTAAGCGTACAAGTACATCACAGTGTCATACAACATCAGTCGACTAAGGGCTACATCACCCTAGTCCAAAAACTATATCCATTCAGTGTCAATACATCAAATACATGTCAACAAAAGTCAGAATCATAATGTAGTCTCCAAAAATGCTGTGCAGTCAAAAGCATTCGCCGTCTTCTCACCAATGTCTACCTATACGGTACTGAAGAGCTCTACACGGATGGCGGTGGAGGAGGGGGAAAGTGAGTGTAAAACAAGCGACGCAAATGGAGCCAGTCCTCCTCCATGGCTCTCTGGGTACGCAAGAATGAAGCAACCTGCTGCTCCAGGGCAAAAAGGCGTGCAGCATAGTCTGGTGGTACAGGTCGAGAGGGCTGCAAAGGGGAGTGGGTCTGACCCTGGCACTGACACGGCGGCGTCTGAGCTCTCTCAAGCTCCTGAATGCGCTGTGTGTGTGCCTCGTGCTGGGCGACAAAAGACATCAAAACGTCCTCATTAGTATACCCCATATGGAAAGAATGGTAGGGGTCAGTCGGTGGCATAGCAGAAGATGATGTCCAAAGGAACGGCTCACTGGTGGGATCAAAAGGTGCCACATGAAATGGAGAAACAGGGGGAAAAGTAGTAGACGGTGGTATAGTAGGGATAGATACCGGTATGTGTCCAAAAGGGTGAGCCGAAGAACCCTCTCCAGCTCGTGCTGGAAGTGTAAACCGAGGAAATGAAAAGGAAGTATCAATGTGACGGGTATCAGGGATCTGAGGGGGAAAAGGTGGAACCTCGTCATCAGCAGGAATCCACCCATGCTGGGCGTGCTCATCTCGTGGGTCCATCTGTGCCTCAAAAAGGGCACGATCAAACTGAACTGGCATAGGATCATGGTGAGGTGCAACAAGAGGGTCAACTGGTGCATCAGCAATAAGTGGGGGATCAACATGATCAGCAACAATAACATGATCGCCCTCCAACAACGGAGCATCTATAGGATGATCATCAATAGGTGGGTCAGCAAAGACAGGCTCAATAATAGGTGCGTCAGCATGAACTGGGTCATGCTCAAGTACTGGGTCAGGAGCAGGGTCTAGTGGCTGCTCGGGCTCATCAAAGGCCATCTCAAAATCAAACTCGGGATCGATGGGGTCAACTGGGTCGACTGGATCCTCCATAGGCTGATCCATGGGTATAAACTCTATATCCTCATCTGGGTCGAATCCTGGAAAGACAGGATCGGAATCCTCCACATCATCGTGGTCGAAAGTAAAACTAGGGATAGGGGCAACAGAGGATGCCTGGTCGGGATCTGATCCATGTGAGAAGAGCTGCGCACTCTGGGTGTGTGAAGGTGCGGAGGCCACAGACTCGAAAGAGTCTGGGACCGGAGAGTGAGCAGGTGACTCCTCAGCGGGAGCATCTGCGATCAACAAAAGATCTCCAGCAGGAAGAAGGGCCTCGCCCTGAACCTCATCCTTTAAGGGCTCGTCATTAAACAGATCGACGTCGCCATCATCGTCGGCGTCGAGAAGCAAATCATAAGCAGGATAAACAGCTAAGGGTATGGGAGTAGGGATCTCCACTAACGGTAGGTCCCCGGCCAAAGGGCCATCAGCGAGCTCATCCGCACCATCAGGTAAAGCAAAGGGCTGGAAATCATCCTCGTCCGTGCTAGTAACGTCGGAGGTGTGGACCTCATGCTCTGAAGGCTCTAGGTCATCTGAGACTATAGGTCTGGGTCCGGTGGTGTCTGAGTCACCAGTGCCCGAGGTGTCCATGGTGTCTGTAACATAAACACAAACATGCACAAACAGTCAATCATACAATCAAATAATCACATAAGTCACCAAGTAAGCATCCAAATAATTCTCCTAGTCCCACTAGCCTCCCAGTCTCCTAGACTGAAATTCCTAGTCCCACTAGCCAAATTCTTCCCAGTCTCTAAGACTGCTCTATCATCTACCTCGACCTCTTAGATCGAGCCTCGGCCTCTAAGACCGAGCCTCAGCCTCCAAGACTGAGCCTACTCTTCCTAGTCTCACTAGCCATCTACCTCGATTTCTTAGATCGAGCCTCGGTCTCTAAGACCGAGCCTCAGCCTCCAAGACTGAGCCTAAAAACAATGAATAAAATGTGCTCAACATTTGTTTGTAAAATTTTTTGGATCTGGACTTAAGTGGTATGCAGTAAAAATGTTTTCGTGAGAGCCCTAGTGATCATAGTCTAGACTCGAGAAGGAATCCTAGTTCGCTATGATCAGAGCTCTGATACCAAGCTGTCACACCCTGGCTTTGCGGAAGCGTAGTTAATTTGGTGTGACTTCTTAATACCATAGCTTAACCATAACAAAGCTATATGAAATAAAATCATGCAAGATCATCCATAGATTTAAGTTTTAGAAACTGAAGTAACATAACATAGTCTTAGAGACTTACAACCTCATAACATAAAACATTGTCTTGAAAAACATAAACATCAACATGAAATAAACGCAGTTTAAGATTTGTGACTCGTCCAGGAAAAAGTCACATTTCCTAAACTGGGATGACCTTGGAACCCTTATGCAGCGGGAAAACATAACATACCGCGCCAGATCTTTAATTTCCTGAAATACATGTAAGTTGAAAAATCAACAATAATGTTGAGCGAGTTCATGTGTAAGTGAGTAAATAAACCTTGTATGTATAAAAATCCTGGTATGTAGCAAATAAGGAAAAAGAGATCACCAACGGTTTGCAAGGCCATTGATATGTGTGAAGTGCAAGTAGGAAGACTCAAACCTTGCGATTTTGCGTCGGGGCACAAAGTCACCCCGAGGTCCGTACTGTTGGACCAGGGGTTGGGCTCGCTACACCCAGATAGATCTACCGCTTACGTCCCTCGGTCCTATAATGAGGATTAATGGCCTCCAGTTCACGCCTACCCACTCACATGATCTAAGTAGTAAACCTCCTTACGCTAACCATACCATGTAAAAAGTACTCGTAATCATAGTAACATGTATTTCACCCCCGTAGTTTAGAAAACTGAAAACAGTTAAGAGAAAGGGGGGGACATGAACTCACCGCGGTGCGTCTCTACCAAGTATGCCTCCAAATCGATCAGCTGTACGACGACCTACACGTGCTAACTCTATTAGACGGATGGCCGTGCCTTAGCTTTATGGTTTAAGTTTTTTGGGAAATAGTTAGGCAACTATTTCGTGTTTACATTCTGTATACTTGGTAGTTATTCTCCTTCCCAAGGATGGGGGATTTAATACATGTGCGTTCGTATAATTCGGATTACACTATTAAGTCTCACTTAATATATTTTATTTCTAACTCCAAAATATAAATATTCTTCCCAGAAATATTATATTTTAATACATGTGATTTTCCCAAAATAATACTTAGTAATATTATTTTTACTCTAAAAATAATATTTAAGTAGTTCACAAAATAATCATAAACACTTATACAAGTGATGTTGTGAAAAATATATACTTAATATATTTATGTATCACGTTTTATTTTGTGAAATTCCACCTCCGGTATTTTGTAAATAAGTCGTGTCGAAATCTATAATTTGAAAACAAGTCAAAATATATTTCTAACACTTATAGTGAAAATATTTCTAAGTGTTAGGTTTTTGGAAAATTTCGCCAGAGTTTCCTTTATAACTGGAGGTGGCCACGCTTTCAAGCGTATCATTTTCTTTTATAAATCAAACCAACAATTTTCTCAATCATCGATAAGCATTATTCAAACCATCAAACTAGTCAAAATAGATGTAAAACGCAAAAATACATGAACTTGTGGTTTTCTCCAAACTATGAAGTAAATCCCATTACTTTTAGTGGATCTTTATGTAAAATAATCCGATTTTGTAAAAACCTCGTTTTTATGGAAGTTCCGTCTTTACAACTTCTCGTCATCTTTTTCAAAAATAGTTATTTTGTCGAGACTTTGTGTTACACAAGTGTTTACACACTTGTGTGTTCTAAAAACCGTTCGTGTTAGTGTAAGATCCGTCTTTAAAATATGTTTTCTCTTGACACTCGGTCCTTTAAAAATACTACCTGTAGATCCGTAGATCTACTAGTTTTAATCACTATTTTACAAGCTAAAACACTTTTACACAAGTTCATGATTCGAGTGTGGTAGAGTTTCATCTTCTAACCCTTGTTATACTTAAACAAGCTTTATGTCATAATCCAAGATCATGACTAAACCGGGTTAAATGATGATCCGAGCTACCACAACATAGATCAGGTCCAAATAATCACACAAATCAAATACTACAACATTTACACAACTTATAAGCTTTTAACCATCTTTTTAGTGCTTTTAGTAGACTTTAAAGCATTATCTTGTAAGATTTCGAGTTTTAACCGTTACACATCGTATTAACCACTTCAAAATAGTTCGAGTAGGTGATTTAAGTAACATACCACTAGCTCAAGGCTAGGGAAGAATCTAAGCGCAAATAGGGTGGATAAAAGCAAGAGAATGAGGTCCTTCGCCTTCCGTTTGCACCAAGACTCCTTATGTGCGACCCTTAACACTTGTAGATGATTGGAATGACTTGAACTAAACTCGAAATCGGATGTATGCACAAGGGGGTGTTCGGCCGTAGCTTCTTTAGAGAGAGGGAGAGAGTTTTGAGTTGTGTTGTGTGATGGAAATGATCATGTGTGTATAAGCTCATACTTATAGACAATTCTCATGCTAATTACCCAATGGATTAAGTGTCTAGTAGATATCAAACAAACTAGATTATAATAATCAAGGAAGGACAAAGTATGTCCCCCCTCATGGGGATGGTTGGTTGTGGGGGGGGGGGGGTACCTAGTTCGATTCTAACTAGTTAGTTAAGTATATAGTTAGGTTAAGTAAGTTAGTTAAGTGCTTAACCCGGTTAGTTGTGTGTCACGCGTTACAAAGGGTGTTAGGGTATTTAGGGACCCTAACTGGCTCAGAAAAAAATAATAATGAAAATTACATTATTTTCATGTTTCGGGTACAGTCTGGTTGTTCGGTTGGATAGTAATCCGTTAAAGCGTTAACAAAGCTTTAAAGTGTTGTTAATACCATTTTTAGTGACACAACTCATTTCTGACACTTTGGAAAGTGTCTAGTAATATTTTTCTCATGTTTTGGCACTTTATTAGGTAGCTATAAGCTGAATTATTATGTAAAGTGCTGAATTTTGTACTTAGAGTACGTTTTAGGCACATCCAGTCATTGTAACTTATCCCTAGAGACGCAGTTCTACAACCCTTGTATCCCTACACTCACCACTAGTGTAGCAAAATATTTCTGGCTCATACAGGCCTTAGAGGCAGTGTCTGCCTGATGCTGGCTTTATCAGCATGTTTAATAGGTTATCCGCTATAGTGCTACTGTGCTTTTTGTGCATCATGTTTGTCACTAAGGTTCAGTCATGTAATAATGTAGTGACAGTAAGTAAAGTATGATGCAAGTAAGTACATGTATCAGTAATCAAGTAGCAGTTTATTCACAAGTTCAAGCAAGCACAGTAATTAAGAAGTAATTAATTATTAATTAAGTCGTACGGATACCTGGTTTGGTGAGGGTTGTCACATCAATGGGGGATGTAATGCAATGATTCCTCTCAATTGAATAGACAGACACTTGCTTCATATGACTCACTTGAATCATCTCGGATGTAATAACAGTACGGTTAGTGGATGTAAATTGCTGGGGTGTGACTGTTTTCTTGTTACTTGAAGGCGGAATCTAGTTATCCCCAATTGAGGAGACGCTTGGAGAAGGAGAGGGTGTTTGAGGACCAGGATTGAAAAACAGTTGGCCACACTAGAACCTTGAACCGGTGACAGATCAGTAGGTGTAGTGTTTGATGGAATGGGCATGATTTGTTGTTGACTATTTGATGTTATTGCAGGTGGTTTGACAGAAGAAGAAGCAGATGACTTGACTAATTGTTGGGTGCGAGTTCGCTTTGAGGTTGATGGAGCAGCAGGGACATTCTGCCCCTTCTCTTTTTTAAGGCTGGTCGGCTTGTAGTCGGAATTGAGAAATTAGTGGATTCTGATAGAGGTTTGGAGGTTGACATCATGACTGGAGTGTTGTTCACTGTAAAACAGAATTCACTGTCACATTTCATATTACAATGGCTCAAATTTTCGATCTCTTCCAAGATCAAATTTCTTCATTTCCCATGATTATGAAAGCTCGTTTTGTGAGGTGGTTTTCTTTTATGTTTCCCAAAATAATTTGAAGGCTCACAAATTTCAATATCATTTTGGTGATTTTCTGAGTGTTTGTAACCTTCGTCTTATTCTGAAGATGATAACTCGTTATATGTATTTTTATGTATCAGCCTGTGATTTCTTCTAGAAACCACCATTCAAGGTCCAGGTGATGTCGTTTCGGTTTCAGGCAGTGGTTTCGGGATTTGGGTCCGGTCCAGTACAGGTTTTATTTCATGAGTCGACGCGCAAGCAGGGGAAAATGACTAGTTTTTTGATCCGGAAACTGACTAGTTAAACTATATTATGTCCAACAACACCTGTAACAATGTCGATAAACATTGATTGGAACACGCCGCTTAAATCAGAGGACAAGAAGATTAACGTTACCGATCAGTCCGTTGATGAAGAGCTTAGCGAGCACAGAGTTCTTCATGTTGGTTATTTATCGATTCAGAACTTTATTCGCAGTATTTTTTTGTTGATGAATGATCTGAAATATTAAGTAGTTCATGCTTTTAATAGTTTTTGTAGATTTTGGTTGTTTATGAGTTGATTTGATTGTCAAATGGATAAGAAGGATGAGATATCGGCAGTTAGCTCGAAGAAGTTTCTCTCGATTATTGATGAAGTGGAGTTCAGGATTTCATTGGCACAAACTGTGGAAAACTTGTTTGCGTTATCCTTCTTGGTGAAAGATGGTCAGTTTTTAATATTATCATTCAACACGTGACCCAAATCGATTTCAGAGAACGTGTAATCTAGAGGTCGGTCTCGGGTGGGCATAAGATCCGTGGGCCCTATTGTCGGATCTTTGACTCCATGGAAGATGTGATTAAGGTAAGCGTGCCGTAAAGTTGCATCCGTACAACTAGACTCACAAGACGAATGCTCGCTTTACTTTTCGGTTTTCTGCTTCTTTGTTTTTGCAGCTACATGAGTTGTGTCTCTTTTCCTTTTTACAATTCCTTTCGTTGAGAAACCGTTGTCCAACTCAGCACACTTTTGATTCTTTTCGTATTATGGCGGAGGCGTAAAGTGATATGGAACTGGTTGTTCGCAGCTTCGGTGATGTTTAAACCAGCTTTTGCTTCTTTTAGACAGAGACCTTTAAGTACGGATCCTGTAGCTGCATTTGGAACAAGAAGTCCAACAATTCGTTCATTATTTGTTGTTATCTCAATGCCCACAACACGCAGTCGTTGATGGGCTTTGCAGGCCTATATTCAATATAAAGTTTAAACTTCTTGTTATATAACTACCGAATCACACCAATTCGTTGAAACCACATATTCGTGTGTTGCAATTTGGAAAGATCAACGAATAGAGATCTGAATAACTGATACAGCCCCTTTGTAACCCAACTAAAATCTCCTTGACTCTAGATTCTTGCTTAAGCGATGTTCTGATATCGAGAATGTTCGTTTGGGGAAAATGCTTCATAATTTTAATGAAGTAAAGGGTATTGAAGGTGCCAAACAGAAACTATTGTTAATTTTAATGAAGCAACAGAGATTGAAGGTGCCAAATAGAAACTAAATGAATTATGCAACATTTCCGCATTTTTTGCACTGGCTTTCATTGCAAGATCTTTATCTATCATGTCATCGACCAACTGCTCCGAATCCCTTTTGTTTTTCGGGCCGGTATTCGAAGATCCTTGCATTGGAGACAAACCCATGGAATTTGTGGATTTCGGCTGGTTAAGATCTGTATTCGGTCATCTTTCCAACGCTTCTCCTTACATTACTCATCATTTCCTAAACCCGAGTTCATTAAGAAGTAATGACTGTTGAATAATTGTCTCCTTGGTAGTTGTTACCGTATCCATTATCCCCTTGGTAGTTGTTATCATAGTTGAATAATTGCCGCCTTGGTAGTTGTTACCATAGTTATAACTCCCCTAATATCAGGCCCATTGTTTACCGTGAAATGCATCCTTAAACTTGATAGCAGCAGTATGGTGATATTAGAACACTGTACACTGCATGTAAACATGACGATGTCCACATGGCAGAACTCCTCTAGTTGAACTATATTCCGTCTAACATATGACACATGATAAAAGCGCTTCTCTAGACAATCTGGGATTATGTTCCGTTTTATTACAGTCGTCATGATCAACTTCTGAAGAGTGAACTACATGACTTGAAGTTGTACCCAAATCTTCGATCTCTTCCAAGATCAAATTTCTTCGTTTTCCATGATTATGAAACCTCGTTTCGTGAGGTGGTCTTCTTTCATGTTTTCCAAAATAAATTGAAGGATCACAAATTTCAATATCATTTTAGTGATTTTCTGAGTGTTTGTAACATTCGTCTGATTCTGAAGACGATAACTCGTTATATGTATTTTTATGTATCAGCCTACAATTTCTTCTGTAGGGTTCACCTATGGTAGTGTTTTCCTTTTCTGATTCATATAATGTGAAGAGCAAAGTGTAAAACTTAAAAAAATATATATAGTACTAACAATTAAACTATATATGTTTTGTAAAAATAAAACAACTTTAATTTATATATGTTTTGTAAAAATAAAACAACTTTAAATCAACTTTAAATTATATATGTTTAAAAATAAAACAAAAATCTATAACTTTTCAACATAAAAACACAACCAAACAACAAACCAACAACCTATTTTTTCCACCAAAACCTCACTTTTCCCCCAAAAATAAACAGTCAGCCCAAAACGCTCCGCTTTGACCAAAGCGGGGCGCTTTGGTACGAGGTCATCAGACAAGGACTGACAGGCTCAGGCCTTGTCTGTTGACTTTACCCTAAAGCGCCCCACTTTACTAAAGCGAAGCGTTTAGAAATGTATGAATAGACCAAGAAGGTGTTTGAATAGCCTGAGTCTTTCTATTTTAGTGAGGACATTGATATCTTCGCATAATATGTGGATATGATACCTCAACTCTAGGTATTATATAGACATACAGTAGAACTGAAGCATATATTCTCACGGTGCGACTGCGGGCCATATCAAACTACCAGAGTTTACTATTTATGTCGGGAACTTAATTTGAAAAGAGTGTTATGCAGGAAAAATAGAATTTAACATTTTTTATTTATATTATATGTTTATAACGTTTAGCTTGATAATTTTTTTTTAACATTTTATTTGTAAATTTTAATACATAATGAAGCATAATTTATATTATATCATCGTCCAGTTGTTAAGGATGGGGAGCTAGTTAGTTGGGTTCTATAAGTCATGCATGGTAATATTATGATCTCAAGATCAATGAATTTAGGTTTTTTTTTTTTTTTTTTTTTTTTAACTTAGTTTTCTTGTTTAAGAGGGCTTACGACTCAACTTGCGACTCAACTTGTTACCCATTTACATACCCTTTCATTTCGATGTATGGAATACTATCAAATATTAACGTGAAAAAATCTTATCTATTTGGCAGCCTAAAGAACCATGGTTTTATTTGAAAAAAAAAAAAAATCATTTTTACCATTTACCTATAACATTTTTTTTTTCATAAAGTTCACCGGTTTAGATCAACGTAAGTTTAATATATTCAAGGTTTAGATCAACGTAGTTTAATATATTCAAATTATGGTAAATAAAACCGAAGTGATGGTGAATGTATAGGTGAAAGAGAGAATATGCTTTGTAAGGTGTGCTTGTATTATTTTAACCTCGAGTACCTAAGTAGCTTTGAACTGACCGATGTTCCAAGATTCCTATGTGTTCTTGTTTTTCTCAAACACTTAACTAATATTATATTTATTTGCAATTAGATTAAATAAAACGTAATATCTTAGAAACTAATTATGTATAACGCTTCACAGTCGAATAAAGGTATTGTTTTTAATCGACCAATGTAAGTTTTAAAATGTTGGTAGACTCTTTAATATTCGAACAAAATTATCTAAGGCATTTCAAGCATTTTTTATAGGTATATTTTATAGTGAAAATAATTTATTATAAAACTTAAATGCATTTTCGTTTGGGGTTAATTTATTTTACAAATGTTTCTAAAAATAAGAAGTGTACAAAGATACAATGAATCGCACAAGATTACACAATGCCGAGCAAAATATAACAAAATGCCGAAAAGTATAACACAATTTTGAAGAAAAAAGACACAATGACGCAAATATAGAAAAGGAAACTTGAAGTTCGTTATGTCGAAGATTTCCCCTGGTAAGTGAGTTTGTAGTTCGTTGCGTGCGTTGAGCTTACACTTATGCCCTTGACATATTGTACTTTGTGTGCAAAACTTCTAAAATCTACAACCTATAAATCCAAAAATGAAAACCTAAAATCTCACATCGCAGAGTTCGATGAGACGGTTCCAATGTCGTTTGAATGAGGTCAATCAGAGTCCGTTTTGATACCCTTTGTACGACTTCTTATTTTTAGGACCGTTTGTATTTGATCCTAAACCTTTTCGTTTGATATATAACTTTGTTGTTAAAAAATTAAAATCCAACTTATACGAATGAGTTGGATTAGGATCAAATACAAAGAGTAAATTAAATAAGAAGGATAAGAAGGAATATAGATCGTCGATCTTAGATTGGAGGGTTGAGATTAATGTAACACCCCAAAAACGGGTTTGGTAATCAAACCACGTTAATAGTAAAGACGGGTAAAACTACCGTTAGTGGTAAAAATTAACCCGGTAAATAGTGAGGTTGAAATAAATAAGCTTGATGTTAATTAAATAGGAGAATAAATACTTTGAGAAAACAAAGTATGTAAAAGGCCCGACTTAACGGGACTTAAAATATAACGAGTTATAACTTCCCGAACCTATTAAGTTAACTAGGACTAATTAATCTAGTTAGTAGTATGTGGCTAAGTGATAAATGGTGAGTTGTAGCTCCAATTTATCAAGCTAAAAACATGAGGGGCTAATGTTGTCAAGTGGAAAACTCATATTCATTAAAACAAACAATAACACACAACACACACACTAAGAGTGTGTGTGTGTGTGCGTGTAATCGCCCAGGAGCAAGAAGAAAAAGGGTGTAACCCTAGTTCATCAAGATTCAACAAATTGAAAGGCAATTTAGAGCCAAATCGTATGGATTAACACAAATTCGTGATCATCAAGCTTAGGGGATCACAAGGTATGTTAAATTTTTATGTTTAGTGAAGTTGAGATTCTTGATGAACTTATGATAAATTAAATTATTGCTTGCATGTTTGATGTAACAGTGAAATTAGGATAAATCCATGTCTAGGAACAAACCCTAGTAAGGATTTGATGAATTAATGATGAAAAATTGTGAAATAGAATATTACCCATTTATATGCTAAGTGGGTTTTTATGTCATTGTGATGAACACTTGGATTAGGGTGTTAAATTGATGAATATTGATGTTATGATATAAGTTCTAGCTGTAGTTCATGAACACTAGACATAGAGGCTTGATTTTTGATGTAAATCTTGGTAAAAATAACTAGTTATGAACTAGTTAGTAAATATGTAAAATTATGCACATTAGGTGTTTGTTAAAATGCCTAAATGAGAACTAAAGTGTTGAAATTTAGAGTGAAAACGCGTATTTGAATGATATGGAAATTATGCGTAATATGAAGTGATAAAGGTTCTAAACATCGTGATGATTTAGACTTAATTGTGTAAACCAGGTGATTGAAAGTAGTTAACTTTTGATAAGTTAATCTAACTAATGATGAAGTCGAATGGTAGTTTCGACATAGAGAATAAGTAAGGTGGAATGGTCGTGATTGTTAATTACTAGTCTAACCACCTTGTAAATGTTGACAATAGTTGACGCTTAACGAGCTAGGTGGAGGCTTGGGAAAGAAGCGGTCAAACAAATCAAGATGGAAAAAGGAAAGCATAGCTGGGATGCGAGGTAAGTAAAGCTTACGCCCCTTACATTATTTACAATTTACTTAATTGCAAGTAGTGTATATGAATTCTATTAAGTGATTGGAATATGATGTTCCGACACGATTTAATGCGAGTCAGAAAAAGGGAAAATGGTAGAAATCATGAAATATGGTAAAGAGGTAAAATGGCAAATTAGTCATGTAATGACGAACAAATAAAAAGATACGGTTTTTAAGTAAAAAGAGTTCAAAGAGAAAACCGGGATAGGTTTAAAAAGGGTGAAATGGTAATTAAATACCATCCTATATGGACGAATGGTCAATTAGACTAAATGGGTCAAATGGTGTTGTTAACACCATTTGACAATAACATTTGATAATCGCTTGTTGAGTTTTGTGTTCATAGGAATTATCATAAGGTTCGCGTCACTACTAACTAGTGATTAATAGCGAAAGGTTTTGAAACGGGTCTATATGTTGACTCGAGCCAGGTACGCCTATATATAGATTTATACCTAAAGGTGCATAAACACCCTTAACGGGTCAAGATAAGATTATAATAAAAAACGGGTCAGTGATAAGTAAAAAACCGGTGATTTGAACCTTGTACAATAGGAAATAATTGTAATAATATGTCCACCAAAAATCGAAGGCGACAAACAAGTTTGTTTGATAAAAGCATGAACGGGTCAAAAAGAGCTATAATTGAATTTCAAGCCGAGAGCTTGAAATCTAAAATTTTTTGAATTTAGATGTAGGATTTTAACTTCATATGATGGAGAATTAAATTACGATCACGTATGAAGAAACGTGAGGTTAAACGGATAAACAGTTCGAAAGTTACGCCCGTTTTCGTAAAAAGAACCAAAACTGAAAAATAGGAATAGCTGGGCTGTGGCGGGACCCACGGTTCAGACCGTGGGCTACGGTCTAGAAGGGCAGTTTGTTTGTTTTGGGCTGCAGCGTGACCCACGGTTCAGACCCTGGGCTACGGTCTGGAAGGGCTGTTTGTTTGTTTTGGGCTGCAGCGTGACCTACGGTTCAGACCGTAGGTCCCATTTACCTTGTTATAACTTGATATTAATCTATCAAAACTAACTTTTACGTTGGTTTTGATCATAGGTGATTGTTACGGGCTCCGGATGAGGATCAAGCGTGATACAAGAACCGAACACATAGTTAAATGAAGCTTCCGCACGTTGCTTCGTCGTTATTTCTAAACGATGAACTTATACATTATGTTATATTCTTTTTATTAAGAAAAGTTTTAAATAAATCCGTATTTTCCAATGTAATTGTAAATATAATTATATGATTATATTCGTGATTTAAAACTAAATCCGCTTAAAAATAGTAAGGGTGTTACAAGTTGGTAATCAGAGCTCAAGGTTAAAAGAGTGTTCGGTTCGAGGCTTGATCGCAAATCCGGTAAGTACAAGTATGTTAATGGTTTAGTATAATTAAAGTATTGTGAACAACACATAGGGTTATCGTGTAATACACGTTACCCCAACGAAAATGATTAGTATAGTTAAGGAAATCACGTGCAGTAAAAAGCCTTGTATTACAATACGGGCATTTATTAATGTCGAAATTACTAACTTTTGTAAATGTTTAATTGAAGGATACTCGCATCTGAAGATGACGAGAGTTGAACGAATTGTAGATATGACGGTGGAACGGTCCGAGGTATGACAAGCAGAGCATACTCATCAAGGACCTAAATCGCGTGACGATCGCGAACAAAGTTAACGGCAAGAGAAGCCCGTTAGGGAAAGCATTTACAGGTGCACATTTTAAATTTATTGAGTGAAGAGTAATATGCAATAAATATGTAGAGACTTACCGTTGCATATGTAAATTAAAAACTTGGAAAAACCTGAATAGAATACCTATCCAGGATATTATTTCCAAGAAAACTAAATAGAAGCGTTACTTACATGGGGTGTAATGTGAAAATTATAAACGGTCATGTATGTCAGGTGTTGATCGCTTACTCTGGCCAAGTAAGTAGTGAACACGTGGTACCATGAACTTTTATGATGGACACATTTACATCCGTTGTAGTAAGGACGGGGTGAATGGGACAAATTAAAAAGGTACCCAAATGAGTCAAATAAGTAAAATGTTTGATGGTAAACGTAAACGCAAGTCGGATGACGAAAGCGTATTACGTTAGAATAACGAGCCCGAGAGAAGGGACAAAGATTAAAGTAAATGAAAATACAAACCAACTAATGAGAATGCTAAGGCAAAGGGATAAAAGTTTGACTGTCATAACTGATGAAATTCACATGGACAAGTCAAATCAATTAAATAAAGAATAAAGGACTTGACTGAACAAAAACGATGGATCTCGCTAAGACGACCAAATAAATTAAAATGACGTCTAAAACCATATAAGAATGGTTACTTGAAAATGATTTCGGTAAAGATACCTGATGAATGGGTAGAATTTTGAAAGTATGCGTAAACCAAGAGATGGGAACGCGAAATAGAAGGTCAAAAGACTCGGATTATGAGTCATAACTAAAAGACGATGAGAATTTGCAAACATAAATTTTGATAATTACGTTCAAATATTTTAAAGTTGAACGGGTCGAATAAAGAATAAAGTTTGACGTTCACTAGTGATGAAATTTCACACGAATGAGCCAAACGAGTTAAATTAAGAATAATGCTTGGCAATATAGACAGGAAAGACACAAATTAGCAAAACAAGGATGTTAAAAAAAACATTAAGATAAAGAACCAGGGTAATGGGTCGTAAGGAAGTATAGGTAAGAACCGGGTAACGGTAAGAGTCGAACAAACCGACGTGTGAATGACGTTAGAAGTCATAAAGTCGGAAAGGTAATTCGAAAGAAAACAAATGTAGCCTTAGACTACGATCAAAGTCAAATGAAATCCAAAAAGCAAAAGTAAATAATTCTAAACATAAAAAGGGGTGCCTTGACACTATATATATATATATATATATACAGTTGAATAAAGACTCGAATAAAAGATGATCTACGGGACCATCATAACCTACGGGATTATAATTAATGTTAAAGTCTAACGAGACCAAACAGACCTTCGGGTCACAAATAGAAAGAAACGAATTGTAGGGGTCTCACCTTAAAAGGGTAAAAATGTGAAAATCTAAATAGATAGCCTACGAGGCTAAGTGAAAGGGCCTACGGGTCATATGGGTTAAGCATGGGAATTTGTTATAATTCCCCGCATTAAATAACAACGGAAAGGACTAAATCCTCGGAAGTAACATTCCTTGAAATGAGAAGAAGGTGTAAGACAAAGAGGAAACGTAAACTAAAAATTTAGTTTTTAGTCAAAAGCAACGTTTTAACAAAACATAACTAGTAGGAGGTGATTTAGAAACCGTAAAAAAACACACATAAGGCCGGAGATGGCAAAATAGAATACCAGGGTGACGGGGTATGAATTGACGGCGACTAACAAGTCTAACCGCCAAAATAGATAATTAATAAAGATAATGGATACGAGCTGAAAGTAACGGCCCACGAGGCCTTACACCTGAAGGACGTACACATCAGTATAAACGAAAACTTCTAATCAAAAGAAACGAGAGCCTTGAAAACGGAACTAGGTTCGTTTGATTAAACCAATGAACTACGTAAATAAGGTTTCGGGGACGAAACCTCTTTAAGGGGGTAGACTTGTAACACCCCAAAAAACGGGTTTGGTAATCAAACCACGTTAATAGTAAAGACGGGTAAAACTACCATTAGTGGTAAAAATTGACCCGGTAAATAGTGAGGTTGAAATAAATAAGCTTGATGTTAATTAAATAGGAGAATAAATACTTTGAGAAAACAAAGTATGCAAAAGGCCCGAGTTAACGGGACTTAAAATATAACGAGTTATAACTTCCCGAACCTATTAAGTTAACTAGGTCTAATTAACCTAGTTAGTAGTATGTGGCTAAGTGATAAATGGTGAGTTGTAGCTCCAGTTTATCAAGATAAAAACATGAGGGGCTAATGTTGTCAAGTGGGAAACTCATATTTATTAAAACAAACAATAACACACAACACACACACTAAGAGTGTGTGTGTGTGTATGCCTGTAATCGCCCAGGAGCAAGAAGAAAAAGGGTGTAACCCTAGTTCATCAAGATTCAACAAATTGAAAGGCAATTTAGAGCCAAATCGTATGGATTAACACAAATTCGTGATCACCAAGCTTAGGGGATAACAAGGTATGTTAAATTTTTATGTTTAGTGAAGTTGAGATTCTTGATGAACTTATGATAAACGAAATTATTGCTTGCATGTTTGATGTAAGAGTGAAATTAGGATAAATCCATGTCTAGGAACAAACCCTAGTAAGGATTTGATGAATTAATGATGAAAATTGTGAAATAGAATATTACTCATTTATGTGCTAAGTGGGTTTTTATGTCATTGTGATGAACACTTGGATTAGGGTGTTAAATTGATGAATATTGATGTTATGATATAAGTTCTAGATGTAGTTCATGAACACTAGTCATAGAGGCTTGATTTTTGATGTAAATCTTGGTAAAAATAACTAGTTATGAACTAGTTAGTAAATATGTAAAATTATGCACATTAGGTGTTTGTTAAAATGCCTAAATGAGATCTAAAGTGTTGAAATTTAGAGTGAAAACGCGTATTTGAATGATATGGCAATTATGCGTAATATGAAGTGATAAAGGTTCTAAACTTCATGCTGATTTAGACTCAATTGTGTAAACCATGTGATTGAAAGTAGTTAACTTTTGATAAGTTAAACTAACTAATGATGAAGTCGAATGGTAGTTTCGACATAGAGAATAAGTAAGGTGGAATGGTCGTGATTGTTAATGACTAGTCTAACCACCTTGTAAATGTTGACAATAGTTGACGCTTAACGAGCTAGGTGGAGGCTTGGGAAAGAAGCGGTCAAACAAATCAAGATGGAAAAAGGAAAGCATAGCTGGGATGCGAGGTAAGTAAAGCTTACGCCCCTTACATTATTTACAATTTACTTAATTGCAAGTAGTGTATATGAATTCTATTAAGTGATTGGAATATGATGTTCCGACACGATTTAATGCGAGTCGGAAAAAGGGAAAATGGTAGAAATCATGAAATATGGTAAAGAGGTAAAATGGCAAATTAGTCATGTAATGACGAACAAATAAAAAGATACGGTTTTTAAGTAAAAAGAGTTCAAAGAGAAAACCGGGATAGGTTTAAAAAGGGTGAAATGGTAATTAAATACCATCCTATATGGACGAATGGTCAATTAGACTAAATGGGTCAAATGGTGTTGTTAACACCATTTGACAATAACATTTGATAATCGCTTGTTGAGTTTTGTGTTCATAGGAATTATCATAAGGTTCGCGTCACTACTAACTAGTGATTAATAGCGAAAGGTTTTGAAACGGGTCTATATGTTGACTCGAGCCAGGTACGCCTATATATAGATTTATACCTAAAGGTGCATAAACACCCTTAACGGGTCAAGATAAGATTATAATAAAAAACGGGTCAGTGATAAGTAAAAAACCCGTGATTTGAACCTTGTACAATAGGAAATAATTGTAATAATATGTCCACCAAAAATCGAAGGCGACAAACAAGTTTGTTTGATAAAAGCATGAACGGGTCAAAAAGAGCTATAATTGAATTTCAAGCCGAGAGCTTGAAATCTAAAATTTTGTGAATTTAGATGTAGGATTTTAACTTCATATGATGGAGAATTAAATTACGATCACGTAGGAAGAAACGTGAGGTTAAACGGATAAACGGTTCGAAAGTTAGGCCCGTTTTCGTAAAAAGGACCAAAACAGAAAAATAGGAATAGCTAGGCTACAGCGGGACCCACGGTTCAGACCGTGGGCTATGGTCTAGAAGGGCTGTTTGTTTGTTTTGGGCTGCAGCGTGACCCACGGTTCAGACCGTGGGCTACGGTCTGGAAGGGCTGTTTGTTTGTTTTGGGCTGCAGCGTGACCTACGGTTCAGACCGCAGGTCCCATTTACCATGTTATAACTTGATATTAATCTATCAAAACTAACTTTTACGTTGGTTTTGATCATAGGTGATTGTTACGGGCTCCGGATGAGGATCAAGCGTGATACAAGAACCGAACACATAGTTAAATGAAGCTTCCGCACATTGCTTCGTCGTTATTTCTAAACGATGAACTTATACATTATGCTGTATTCTTTTTATTAAGAAAAATTTTAAATAAATCCGTATTTTCCAATGTAATTGTAAATATAATTATTTGATTATATTCGTGATTTAAAACTAAATCCGCTTAAAAATAGTAAGGGTGTTACAATTAATTTTAGAGAAAATAATATAATGGAAGGGCATAAAGAGAATCCTATATTTATTGACATTCTCTCTTCACATGTAAGACACATGCCAATCCCCCTACCCCCAATCAATTTAAAACGTCCGTGACTTTTTCATACGACATTTTTTTTAAATCACCTTAATAATGATCGTTTTTTATCTTTAATATGACTATAATATTGCCATATAAAACTATCATGAGTAAATTGTCAAAATCGTCCACGAGGTTTGAGCATGTTTGTCATTTTCATCCAAAACAACATTTTTGTACCATATAGTCCTTCACTTTTGTGATTTTTTGCCATTTTCATCCAAAAGTCTAATTTGATTTATTTTTTGTAGAGTAAACTTTGATTTTGCTTCCTGTGATTTGGTGGTTTTAACACTTTTGCCCCAATCCTTTAAAATCGGGCATTTTACTCCCTGATCTATACAACCTATCTCTATTACACTCCCGCCTCAAACGCCGTCCACTTCAAACGTTAAAACCCTGTCACGTGCCCCTCATGTGAGGGGCAAATATGTCCTTTCCTAACCTAGTGTTTTGACATTTGAAGTGAACGGCGTTTGAGACGGGGAGTGTAATAGAGATAGGTTGTATAGATCAAGGAGTAAAATGTTTGTTTTTAAAGGATTTGGGTAAAAGCGTTAAAACCACCAAACCACAGGGAGCAAAATCAAAGTTTACTCTTTTTTTTTATCAAACATTTGGATGAAAATAACAAAAAATTCCAAATCTCAGAGATGTTTTTGGAAAAAAATGTCAGACGTTTAGATGAAATTAACAAAAAAAAAAATCCCAAAAGTGAAGGACTATATGGTACAAAAAAGTTGTTTTTGATGAAAATGGCAAACATGCCCAAACCTCAGGGACGATTTTGGCAATTTACTCAAATATAATAAAATTTTCATTTTTACTAAGTTTGTTTTTTTTTTTTTTTTTTTTTTTTTTTTTTGCATTGTATTAAATGTTCTACTCATTGTGTCTTTCAACTGAATTTTTGGTCAATACGTTTTTACTAGGGTTTCTATACATTGTGTTATTATCAAAACATATAACACAATGTTAATTTGGGTTCTATCAATTATGTTTTTAACAGAACCTATTACACAATGTATGACACAATTAAGATGGTTTTATATCTGGGTTTTCTATATATTGTGTTTAATATGCTGTCCACTGTGTTTTAATCTGTTGTTTATTGTGTTTTAGTCTATTGTTCATTGTGTTTTTAGTCTGTTGTCTATTGTGTTTTAATCTGTTGTCCATTTTGTCTTTTATCTACTATCATCAATTGTGTCTTTTATCTGCTATCATCAATTATGTTTTTAGTCTACTTTCCATTGCAATTTTTAGTTTGATACATATTGTGTTATACGTTATGTCAATTGTGTTTTAGTCTGTTGTTCATTGTGTTTTTTATTTGTTGTCATCAATTGTGTTTTTGGACTACTTTCCATTGTGTTTTAGGTCATGTCTATTATGTAATACGCAACTGGTTTTTTGATTTTTTTTAAAGTATAACAATATTGTACTCATATTAAAGATAAGCAGACGCTTGATTTTATGGTATGATTTTTTTTTAGAAACAAATGACGTAATTATGGTATGATTTTTTTAGAAACAAATGACGTATACAAAAGTTACGGACGTTTAAAAAAATGAGGGGGGGGGGGAGGGAGAGGGAAAATAGGATGCAACTTGTATGTGCATATTATTTTTTCTCTTGTACACAAAATTATCCTTTCCACATGATACTTATTTGAACACTTGTCACTTTATAATGGATAATAATCAATCCCAATGAGTTAACCAAAGAAAAATCCAAAATCAAAAAATAAAGTTTAATGAATTAAAATTTCATTGATCTAAACCGGTTAACTTTTTTATTGATTCAAAACTATATCATGTTTAAACTGTTTTGTCTCATAGCATTTCACCATAACCAAATTTGTCTCACCAGTAGATGAGTCGACTTTGGAGGTACTTTGTCCATAGTCGTTGTTTCCACTCTCATATTGCAGTTTCATTGAAGAACCAGATAAAACACAAATGCTTTCAAACAAGCTCGATGATCATTAACATCAAGAATTTTATTTAACTTGACAAACAACTTTAACAAGTCTTCGATATTGGAGTCGTTGTAAGAAAGGTATAAGGGGGAAGGGGCATTTAAAGGTAGTACCTTTGCCCCGACCAATCAAATCCGTCAAGTTAAAAATCTTAAAAACTACCAATTAGCCATTAAACACTTGTGACGCTTTACCCTTGTCATAAACTATTCTTATTTTTTTTTTATTTTAATAAAGTCAAATCCCTTAACCAATCAAACCCCACCCACAAATCCTAATGCTTAACTCATGCCTCAATTAACATCAAATGGGTTCGGCTTCCCCTTGTGGCAAGCCAAACGCGACTGCCTAATCCGCATGGGTGACGGTGCTGTTCTGACACTAGTTTGAACCTGGGAGGGGGTTACCCGGATGGGCCCCATCCCCTAAGAGTTGACGACACCAATTTTAATTGATATTTTTTTTCCAAAATCGAAAAATACTCGTACCTTTTGTCATAACGTTGTGTTTGAAATTTGGAGAAAAAAAAATAAATAACATTTCGTACACCTTCTTAGGGAAGTGGGGTCGGTCCGTTATGGACTCCCCATCACTCGTTGATGTATCACGAACACCGCCGCCACCACTATGATAACGCGTTGAACTTGATAATGCGTTGAGATGATAACGCGTTGAACTTGATGATTTCGACCGTTTTTTTATTCCTTTTTGACCGTTATTCAACGGTAAACTCAAATAAATAAAAAAAATTAACCTTTAAACCTTTTATCTATATATATCTCCATTTTAAACCATTTTACACACACCAAAACATAAACCCATTTCACACAATCTACATCTTTCTCAAATGGAGTTCCCTACAGATTCGACGTTTCCGATGTCTAGCGATAGCGATACCGAGTCGTCTTCCAACAATGAGACGCTAAAATATTTTGTGTCGGTGTATAACGAACTTGATACTAGTTCGTCCCGCCCAAAGAAGAAGATGGTAGACCGTGATCGTATACGTGCCAACGAAGTGTTAATGAACGATTATTTTGTGGAGAATCCGCTCTACAATGCCGAAACGTTTAGAGATCGGTTTCGTTTACCCAAAGAATTATTTTTAAAGATTGTTGGAGACATCGAAGCAAGCGAGGAATGGTTTCAAGAACGTTACGATGCGAGGGGCAAACCAAGTTTCACGCCGATACAAAAATGCACGTCCGCCATTCGCCAACTAGCGACAGGTAACCCTCCCGATCAATATGATGAATACCTAGCTATGGCGTCCAGAACTTCCCGTGAATGTTTGCATTTTTTTTTTTGCAACGCGGTCATTAAGTTGAATGGTAAAGAGTTTTTACGTAAACCGACGAGCCACGACATCTCACGTATTTACGCCGCACATGAGGCTAGATGGCATTTTCCCGGGATGCTCGGTAACATCGATTGTACACAAGTTCAAGTTCCACAAAATATCCAACAAGAATTGCGTAATGAAGAAACTCACTTTCGGTTGAGATACGATTTAATCGAACTAGTAGGTTCTTTAGGTTTGGAGTTTCATGAGTCAGACGAGGAGTAGTTTTTTTTTGTTTTTAAATTGTAGCCTAAAATATTTCTAGTATGTTAAATTGAACTAGTATGTTTTAATTTTAATGAAATTTATAATTTTAGTGTTTTATTGTTAATTTCTAATTTAAAATAAAAAATTAAAAAAATTTGTGAGTGATGGAATTCTATCACTAGTGATGACCATCGCCACTACAAAATGCTTGTGAGTAATAGAATAGTGGCTGATGACATGGCAGGAGTTGATTGGATCTTGTGAGTGATAGAATTCTATCACTAGTGACCACCCCCACTCCCCTTAGATGGAAAGTATGAGAAAAATCATTATGTTTGTTAAGAAATAATAAAGGTAACAAATATGTAAAAAATGAAAATAGAGAAAAGAAAATAGAAAATATTAGTAACTAGTAGTGATACCCGTGTGCAAATACAGGTGGTTTTTATAAATTCATACATACCACATTTTAATAGATATTGTAATTTTTAGTTTAGTTTTTCGTTTGATTAATATTAAAACAGTCATGATTTATTCTGACAAATATTGTGTGTTGATTCATTTGAACTCTGATTTATAACTAAAGAAATAATTAGTCTAAATAAATAATCAAAAGTAGTCACTGCCTTTCATCGTAAAAAGTGAGAACTACTATTTTAAATAGTGATATCTGGTTGAAAGTATGTGCAAACACAGGTTGTTTTTAGAAAACCATTCATACCACATTTTATTAAACAACGAATTCGAGATGGCAGTGTAAGCTCTGTTTGGGGATGGAACAAGGGTTTTTATAGGGTGAAAAAGTGAAAGCCGACGTGGCATCTGTTTCAAAGATCTGATGGCTAACATTTGTCCAAGTGGCAACCTCTGTTAGGGATAATGGATGACAGTTGTTAGGAAACTCTGTTGGAAAGCAACAGAGGTTGGGAACAGAGGAATGAACAGTGGTTGATTTTAGTCTATCAGTGGATAGACATCAAAGGTTATGAACATTGGCTGATTTTAGTCTATCAGAGGATAGACATCAGTGGTTAGGATAAATAGAGGTTATGAGAACAAATGATACCTTTTAGCAGTGGATGAATTTTTAGCCAAGCAGAGGTATTAAAAACAGTGGTTCTGAACAGACATTAAGGATTTTTGAAAAAAATTTCAATCCAAGCTATTTTTAACGATGGATTTTTAATTTTCTGAAAACATTTTAATGCTTTTGATTGGCCAATTCAGCAGGATTTGCTGGGATCGAATTTGATTGACCAAGCTCTGATATCAACTGTTAGGATACGAGTTTGATTGTTGTGATAGTTATGATGATAACAATGTAAGAAGATAAAACAGAAATGGAAATGTAGCGGAATAATAAACTTTTAAATCACAACAATGAGAAGAATGCTTTCATCATCATGCTTTTATAAAGATTGCAATTACAATGTTTACGTGTGCATAAGAATTACAAACTCCCCTCAGCATGATCACTCCTAGTTTGTTCGTACAAAATTTCAAGAGGAAAGTGATAAATAGAACAGTACAAGCACTGTTCTATTTTTAGTACACAAATCAAACATCTGAAGCATTTAAACTGACTTCACCAAGACAACTACATCTAACAGCCTAACAAACTCCTAAGATCTGCTATTAGCCTAAGCACTGTTACATTAATAACCTCTGTTGAGCAGCAACTGTTGAATATCATATGTTGGTTTTAACATCTGTTGAGCCATAGAAGACCTTTGCTTCTTCAGACTTTATCTTCATCAGCAGAGGATCACTTTAGCAGACCTTTTGATCAACAGAATTTATCTTCAAGCAGATGTTCTCTTTTGGTAGACTTTGGCTTTGGCAGACCTTTGGAGTAGTAGATGTTGAGGCTTTACCATTGGGAGGAGCAAGAAAACCATATCTTCAAATAGTCCTACCATGTTGTACAGCTGAAGCCCTTTCTTCAATGATGACAGCCTGAACATAACAGCGTAATCACATTATCACTTCCTAAGTTCATAACAAAATGACAATTAACATTTTCATGTGTGTACATACATAAACAATCCCAAAAGCATATAATACTTCATTTCTAAAAACCACCCGTGTTTGCACAACTTTCTCACCAAGTAGAACACTGAATCCACCGTTTAGGGATTCTTGAGCATCAACGGATTTGATCTCAGCCTTGAAATCACCATAGTTAAGTGACAAGATTTTAGCATTTATTGCCTGCATGTCAGTACAAAATTTAAAAATAAAAAACAATACCGATGTCACATGTATTATGAACTAAAAAGATTTAACAGAGACCGTACATCTATAGTAGTGGTTATGCTCATAGACCCATCTTCCTCGTGCCGACCAAGTTTACTAATATCCTGATAAAAACGATGAACCAGCCCAGGTGACTGATGCAGTATATGATAATACTCCTGAATAAATGCATTCCCAACCTGTTTGTCACCAACAATTTAATAACATTAAATCAAATTCATTCACCTATAAACAATGCAATCAGACAATAAATTTAAGAAAATAAATATAACCTCTGGAGCCATCAAATATGGAGTCCCTTTGCAAGATTTAATGTCATTCAATGCGGTTGCCTGTAAAGTTTAGATAAATTCAATTTATATGCATCGTATGAAAAAAAATGATAACGGGATAATAAAACATTGTGTCTTCCTACCTTTGCCAATCCAAAATATGCAAGCTTTACAAATTCATTTGCATCAACCAATATATTAGCACATTTGATATCCCTAGAACATGTAATAGAACTCAAATAAGAAAACTGTATACAACTTCAATATAGTACCAAAATGAAAGAAGGTTTATACCTATGAACCACCTTCCGCTCATGCAAGTAATTTAAACCACTCAATATCTGCCTTGTGTAAGCTGACACTTGGGAATCCCGCAGTTCATACTTTTGGTAGAGCCTTGCCAATGATCCTTTAGTCATGAGCTCAAGCAAGATATATAGCTTGCCAGCATCCTGAAAATCATTGCATCTTATTAGCACATACCCACATATATTAAAAAAAATGTATAAATAATTGATCTTATGAGTAGCTGTAAGCGAGGAGCAGTTATATCCATCACATTCGTTGTGAACATGATTTCATCTTCATCATTATCAAATTTTTAATTTCTTTCAAATCAAGTTCATAAACAAGCTAAAGAATACATAAAAAACAATAACTTATTACATTTGGATCAGAACACCTTAACTGTATTCAGAAAGATCAGAACAACGCTACACAAAAAATGAGATCTTAACTCAATCTAAGTGTTTGTATCAGAAAGACATTGAGAGAAGAATTGCATACCGTATCTGTTCCAAGATATCGAACTATGTTCTCATGATGGAACTGACATAATAAAGATATTTCCTAAAAAATTATAAGGAAGACAAAAATAAAAATCATGTATGCAGAAACTCAAAATCTAATTGATATAAAAGCTATATAGGAATTGATAAAAATTAATAAATCACATGTTCAAGTTGAAAAATGCTCTGCTTTTCCTGGTCACTTGAATCAAGCAAAGAAACCTCCTTTACAGCAAAAAATATACATTATAGAATCCATTAATTTTGGGATCTTCACGGTTTCCCGGTGAGGCTCTTTTCTGCATCTCCAGCCAACTAAAGAACCTGTGATGAATCAATTTCACAATTTCTACAAAAGAACGAAACACTAAATAATCAAGCAAGACATGTAGGATTGAAGTATCAATTTCACATTTTCAACCATTCTCTCCTATGGTAATCGTTTGATGCTATCTCTTTCGCAGATTGAGAGTTATAGCAACATGAATCGCTACCACTTAAAATTTAATCTCTTCTGTTCTCTGCAAAAAGAATGGCAGAGAAGAAGAACACATTTAACAATGGTGTTCATCTAAAAGTTTCCCCATTAACTTCTGCCCATCACACACCTCTATCGGTAGGTAATAGACCTGTCTCTCACTCGTATGCATACACGGAAGACTTCTATGGTAACGTTATGTTTGTGACGTTGTCCAAGCTCATTAATTCTAATTCTGGAAGGACTATTGTTTATGAAATTTTTGCATAAGTTGCACCATTTTTTGCCCTGGCTAACTGAATACTGAAGAATAAAGAAATGGAATGTCAGTGAGACAATAAGGATATCGAAGTTTACATGTATAAATCATAACCCTGCACTCCATCTAAACAAATATATATTAGGATCAATGAGCATATGCACAATAATTGTCGGAACCTAACGTGGGTGAGTGTGGGTGTAAATTTTAGATATATTTTAAGCACTTTTTACTTGTGATCAAGCTTTAAATTTATATAACACGATACAATACTATCACTCTACACACGTTAGGGCAAGTGCACCCATCGTAGACGTAGTATAGTGATGGTAAGATAGCGAGGTCATCCAAGGACACAAGAGCTTTTATACCGGGTTATTGTTAACGTCTAATTTAACCAAATTTTTGATAAAAAGAGTTTTGAAAGTTTTGAAAGATAAATTAAAAATAAAAATGGGAATGGAAGGAAAAACAAATAGACAAGAAAGAATCACTTGGTTTCAACTCCTATTTTATGTATCCTTTGATGATTTCTGCACTTTGTGCTTTTTAAGAGATTATCTTAGTTATAATAGTAGGCCCCTTTTGTGAAGGTGACGTTACCCTCAACCTATTGGTCTGAGTCAGCAGGGATACAGTCCCGCAAGGTCGGGTTATTGAAAGATAATTAAATAAGTTATTAACGCGAAAGGTGGTAGGCCCCTCTTGTGAAGGCGCCGTTACCCTCGGCAATATTGGTCTGAGTCAGCAGGGATACAACCCTGCAAGGCTGGATAAAGTTTTAATAGTAGTTAAGTTATAAGGGATTACAAGCCGTTCTTACTTCCCCTGATTTGATGCTATATGCCTCAAGGGAAGTCTTAATAAGCTTGAAACAGGTCCTCGCAGGATCTATACACTGAACGAGGCAAGAACTTTACCCAAACACCCTTCTAACCCCCTTCAACGAAGTTAACGTGCTTTATATAGACCGTAAAGACACGAATGAGTGAATCAACAAAACATGAAGAAATGATTAAATAAAGTTCACTTTCAATATAAAAAACTAGTTATTAAAGTCATTAATACATACCCAATTAAAAGTTGCGAAAGATTGGAAATCAAAAGTAATACATAAAAGATTTGTCTTCACCAAGTGATGTAAGAGTTTAGCCAAGCATGGCCTTTGATTGACAAGAACACTTATGATCGATCTTGGATCCCGAGACTACTACACACCCTAAAAGATGAAAGATGGATGATGGTGGTGGGTGCTGGTGTTGTATTCGTGGTGGACTTATGGCAAGTGTGAGAGTAGTGGTTTGCCAGTGGATGCCTTTCACTTGAACCAAGCACCTCTCTTTATAGTAGGAAACAGAGGTCTGGTACGGCCCCGTGGTCTTCTATTTCTCTCCCTTCATTAAGTGAAGATGTCAGATCTTGTACTAACACTCCCCATGGTGACAAAACACGGCCCCGTGGTGAGTGTACTTGCTGTACTATCTCAGATTCTGCGAATCCTAGAGTTGACCATGGCCCATATTGACTTGGCACGACCCCGTGTTAGTTTATCTTTTGTTGTTGTCTTTTTCTGCAGGGAATCTTGTCTGGGCACGGTCCCAATCCGGGTGGCACGGCCCCGTGCCTAAGCTTCTCTTATTGTTATTTTGGATGTGGATGGGGGTTCTGCAGGTCGTATCAATCCTTCCTCTTTGTTTTTGTGTTGGATTCTACTGTTAATTTGTTCCTTTTTATCGTTTAAGCTCTTTTGATCCTATAAATTTAAAGTAAACAAATAAACATGCTTTTTCCAACATTAGTACCGAAAAAGGGGTTGATTTTATGCCTTGTTTGACGTAATTTATATGTTGCATTTTACGCACATTAAATACTCCCTCACTTTTATCTTTGCTTGTCCTCAAGCAATACTCTTTAATGTGGCTTACACACCCAAACGGAATTGGTAGAAGAGAAGTTTTTGGTTTATCTTTAGAGTGTCAGGAATCCAAGTTCTAAATTTCTTTTGTTTTTATTTTATTTACCATCTTATTCGTCATGATTTATTTAAAACACATTTTAAGAAAAATTATTTGTTTTGGGCATAAGATGCCTTTATAAAATTCTATTTAGTTATATACAAATTTACACACCTCACAACTGGTCACTCAACACTCGGCCGAAGATGTTTAAGTGAGAGCGCTCGGATCCGGTGTGGAACTTACTCTTACTATAGGCTTGACAAATAATCAAACCTCCTCCTTTGTGACGTTTAATCCTCGTAAATAACAAGAGGTCTTTTAAAAGGGTATGTTTTGGCTCAGGTAGGTGTTTTTTAGTAGAATGGTGAAAATAGTACAAAGTATTGGTTTTTTCATTGCTTTGTGGCTTAGCAAAAAAAAGACTTTGGCTAATGTTGTTGTTTTTTTAACCAAAGTTGAAACTAAGTCATACTCGTAATTTTATAACCGAACTTTTTACAAAAATAAAGGGTGTAAATAAAAAGTTTTGTGGATGTGGGTGGTTGTTTTTGAAAAAGTTTACATTTTTGCGGGTTTAGAAACGAAAGGGTTTAGGCTCTAAGGGGTTTAACTAAGGGGATAATTTTGGTAAGGGATGAAAAGAAAAACAATGGTTTAGAAAAAAAATTGGTATAGTCCTAATGCCTCTATCATTTACTTACTTGGATTTATGTCGGTAAGGATTTGGAACGTATTGTTTTGCCAAGTTTTAGATTTGTAAGAACCAAACGGGCTTTTCACACAAGAAACGAAAAATTGAGCAATTTGTATAGATATGTATTTGTATCCTCGATGAAGGCTCAAAACTCACTTTTTTTGTGGGGAAAAGGGTAGAGTGTAAAAATGTATATATAATCAAATTTTACAAAGATTTGTTACGCTCGTTTTTATAATTTTCTTAATGGGTTCTTTTTATCATGACGCTATCAGGTGTAAATTAGTAAAAACATAATTTTTAGAACTTATTTTTCCCAACTAAACCAAGAAAAGTAAAGAAATAAAAAAAAATAACAAAAAGATTTGGGGTGATTAGCGGTTTTCCAAGGGGAGTTTTGTGTAAGGCTTGTTTTTAGGACAAAAGATTCAAGGTTTTAACATCCCCCACACTTAAATTACACATTGTCTTCAATGTGTCCCAAATAGGGTTTGTTTGGATTAAATGTGCAAAAAGTGTGGAAAAATAACAATTTTTTTATGGTTATTGGTTACTGGGCACGGGGACGTGCCTGGTGGACACGGCCCCGTGACCAAAGTGCCAGTAACAGAATGTAACAGAAAACTTACAGTATGGTGAGTACGGGGGCGTGCTGGGTGGGCACGACCCGTGTCACTTTCTCTGGAGAGAAATTTTTCATCAGACATGTGGGCATGGGGGCGTGCCTGGTGGGCATGACCCCGTGGTAAATGTTTGTGACAGTTGAGAACTTGGGGTTCGTTGCTTGGCTTCTGTTTTCTGGGCTTGGGGACCACTATGCTTAATGTGTCCAAGCCTCCCAAGGTACCTGTGCAATAATCCTACCACAATATAATAATCCAACACAACATAATAAGTTCCTAATTACGAGCATTTAACTTGTTCAACCATCAACACACAAAAAGAAAGAAAATGCAGGAAAGTAAATTGTCTAGAGATGCAAATTGTCCGTCGGGACGCAGCCCGGAAAATACGAAAAGGTTCAAGGGTTAAAGAGAGATAACCTGAAGGGTAGATTCATCGCCTACCACCACCATTGCCTAATCCGAATCCATGTCCTCGACTTCGTCCTCCTCCTCGTCTTGATACGCCATGTGCTCCCGGATGTATATAATATCATTTTGCATGTTACCGATGTTGTGTTCCATGCTCCCAATCCGGCTGCTTGATCTTTGTCACAAGTTATATGCGTTCTTCGACACTTGGAGTGTTTCCTACACGATATTATATAAATTGTGGAGGTTAGGAAAATCTTCCCCGCCTTGAGAAGAGGAACGCGGGAAGGACCTAGAGTATCGAGGACGGTCGTGGATATCTTCGATTGTAAGGACCTCGTCCGGGTCGTTGAAGCGCATGAGGCCATTGTTGCAATCGATGATAATGTTCAAGCTTCAGCATAAGTAAAGGTCGGCCCGTGTCACGCCCACTCCTTTATGAAATCCACTCTGAGTGCGCCTAATAAAGTTCTTGAATAACTTGGCGATCTATCATACAAAGAATATCGGTGTTCAGGCGTCGGCGGTGGAATTGGTAGCCATGTTCCTTAACAACATGTGGGAGACATCAATGGGTTGGTGATTCACGATGCAATAGAGGCAAGTAAGCTCGCGAAAGTTCACCACCCCACCACTATCCTTTCTTTGGCATAAAGAGCCACTAAGGACCTGGTGAATGTATCAGATTAGAGGGTCCCTTATTTTTGTGCTCTTTGTAGAACTCAGGTTATAATGGCCTTCCCTGATCAGTGCCCAGGCAGCTTGTCTTAGGTTATCCAGGAGTTCACGGACAGCTTCTGTGAAGTTTGGCTCGACTGTTTCTTCTTCAGTGTATAGCCCAATATTCACGCCGAACTGAGCCACATAAATGCTATACCATTCTGCCCCACACCTGAATTGAACTGCATCAGAGTTAAACAGATCCTGCTCATTCTTCTTGAAAGTAAGCGTGCTTAAGAACTCAATGTTGTATTCATGGATTGATCTGATCCGGATCTCTAAAAAGATGCGGAGTGGACCAGTAATTAGAGCGTCATATCTCTCCCTTTGCCCTCCAGTTTCAAGTGTATCATAACACACTTGTCGATGTGGTTCCTCGTGCCTTGCTTGTAGTACTTCAAACCGATTCTGATAATCAAGTTCAGAAGTTTTGAATCACAAGAACTTGTGTGGTGCCATTCCTATAATAAAGCACTAGTAAGACAATTGGCGTGTTAAAAATTATGCAAAAATTGAAATCAGGGGGTCTGGGAACGACCCTATGGTAACTGGGCACGACCTCGTGTCTAAAGTCTGGGGTGTCCACGGCCCCGTGGTCAGTGGGCACGACCCCGTGGTAAACCTCCTGTTAACCCAAAATTTAAGGTTTTCGAGCTAGCTTCAAAAAATTCAAAATTTTTGGTTCATCATGTGCGGTTTACCCCGAAAATCAAACCCCAAGCATCAATTTTGCACAAAACACTTGTTTACCCCTTCGATTTTAACTTTTTCGGTTGTGAACGAGGGTTTATGAAGAATTGCTTGAACAATCTGATTTTTATAACTATGTTTGGTCATTTACTTTTCAAAACACTTCTACTAACTATTAGTAACAAGATCTAAGCAAAAATTTGGGATTGGCACGGGTCTAGTTCAAGAACCCTAGATTTTCCCAAATTGTTGATGTTATACTACATGCAAAGTGCTAATCTAACCAAATATGATGTTAGAATCATACCTTGTTGACGGATTTGGGTGGAAGATCGTAAAAAATCGGCAGAAAAAGGGCAGGAACCGTCTGCTCCAGAGAAACGGGTCGTGGTTTGTGTTGAAAAAGTGAAGAACAAGGGTTTTATACCCTCTCTGCAGAATTGCCATGGCCACGTGCATGGTAGGCACGACCCCGTGGCCGACTTATATGTATTTTTTGGTTACTGGGCATTTGGGCACGGGGGCGTGCCTGGTGGGCATGGCCCTATGGTCAAAGTGCCAGTAAGAAGTTTTTTTTATACATGTGTGTGTGACCGTTTCTCTGAGGGTTCCTTTTTTGGTACTTACTTGTTTGTCGTCCAATCCCAAGGATGCTGCTCTCCAAATGTGCCTACAATATGATTAAAAAGAAAAACATGCATATTTACAATTAACGTTTGGTTGTTCCCGATCACTTATCTACCTCTTGGAGTGTTATTTCAACTTCCTCATCCTCAAGAAAGCCTCTATAAAGCTTAAGCCTTTGTCCGTTTACCTTGAAAGGTTCACCGTTCAGAGGCTTAATTTCTACGGTGCCATGTGGAAAGATTTGGGTAATGGAAAAAGGTCCTGACCACTTACACTTGAATTTTCAAGGAAGCAACTGAAGTCTTGAGTCAAACAAGAGCACTTGATCCCCCTCCTAAAATTCTTTTGGTTTGCTTTTTTTTTTTTTATCATGTAAGAGGTTTGCTTATTTTATCGTGCAAGATTTTTATGCGTTCCTCATAAATTTCGGAGTTGGAGTATGCTTGATTTCTCATTTTATCTAATTCATTTAACGAATAAAATCGATTTTTACCGGAAGTTTCTTGGTTTAAGTTTATGTTGCCCAGTATGCTTTGTGTGCAATTTCTACTGAGAGGTGACAATTTTTTCCATAGACGAGCTTATATGGGGTAGTGCCTATTGGTGTTTTATAGGCTGTTCAAAAGGCCCATAAAGCATCGTCTAATTTATCTGCCCAATCTTTTCTATTTTGATCCACGGTTTTCTCTAAAATTCTTTTTAACCCTCGATTGGTTACTTCAGCTTGACCGTTGGTTTGAGGATGGTAGACGGTTGAAAGACGGTGATAGACTCCATATTTTGTTTAATTGATAAATGAAAAAATGGGTACCTCTATCACTGATAAGTGATTTGGAGTGCCGAAACGAGAGAATAATCGTTTTAGGAATTTTACCACAACTCCCCCATCATTAGTTGGAAGAGCTTCGGCTTCGGCCCAATTGGACATGTAATCGACTGCCACAAGAATACATTTGTTCCCTTTTGACGGTGGGAAAGGTCCCATAAAATCCATACCCCAAACATTAAAGATTTCACAAATAAGAATGCCATTTTGAGGCATTTCATTTCTTGATGAGATGTTACATGTTCGTTGGCATGCTTTACATGTTTTAATTAAATTGTGTGCATCCTTATGGATGATTGGCCAATAAAATCCTGAATCGAATACCTTATGTGCTATGCTCGTTGCTCCATGATGTCCTCCATATGGTCGTTCGTGACAATTCCGAAGAATCTTTCTTGCTTTTTGACCATGGACGCACCTTCAGATAAGTTGGTCGGCACATATTCTAAAAAGATATAGATCTTCCCAAAAATAGTGTTTGACATCGACAAAGAATTTTTTTTCTTTAATGAAGTGACCATCCTTTGACTAAAGTGCCACTAGCGAGATAGTTAGCATAGTCGGTGTACCATGGTTCTTCTTGATATTCGACCATTTCTAAGGATTCGGTTGAGAATTTTTCATTGATGAGCTCTTCCCGAGTTAGCTCCAAAGCGGGATCTTCTAAACGAGATAAGTGATCGGCGGCGGTGTTTTCAGCTCCTCGTTTATCTTTTATTTCAATATCTAATTCTTGGAGGAGAAGAATCTACCGAATCAAATGTGGTTTGGCCTCATTTTTTTTGAAAAGGTATCGAATGGCGGCATGGTTCGTATAGACTATTGTCTTTAGAAAGCACAAGATAGGAACAAAATTTATCAAAAGCAAATACAACGGCTAGTAACTCTTTTTCGGTAGTTGTATAATTTTCTTGGGCATCGTTAAGAGTTTTACTTGCATAGTATATTGGATGAAAATGTTTTTCTTTTCATTGTCCTAAGACGGCTCCAACTGCAAAGTCGCTCGCATCACACATGATTTCAAAAGGTAATTTCCAATTGGGTGCTATCATGATTGGCGCGTTGACTAGCATTTCTTTTAGTGCAAGAAAAGCTATAGTGCACTCCTTGTTGAAGATGAATGGGGCATCTTTTTCAAGTAGTTTTTTTAGAGGTCTAGAAATTTTTGAAAAGTCTTTGATAAATCGCCTATAAAATCTGGCATGTCCTAGGAAACTTCGAATGGCTCGAACGGAGGATGGGGGAGGTAACCGGGAAATAGTATGTATTTTTGCCCGATCAACTTCCATTCCTTCGCTTGAGATTTTATGACCGAGTACTATTCCTTCAGTTACTATGAAATGGCATTTTTCCCAGTTAAGGGTGAGGTTAGTTTCCTCACATCGGTATAGCATTCGTTCAAGATTATCGAGGCATTGGTCAAATGTATCTCCAAAGATAGAAAAATTGTCCATGAAAACTTCCATGTTTTTTTCTATCATGTCGTGGAAGATAGCCACCATGCAACGTTGAAATGTTGCGGGGGATTGCATAGACCAAAAGGCATGCGTCGATAAGCAAAGGTTCCATAGGGACATGTAAAAGTTGTTTCTTCTTGGTCCTCCAGTGCTATGGGAATTTGAAAAAAATACCCGGAGAAACCATCTAAAAAACAATAAAATTTATGACCGGATAGTCTTTCTAGCGTTTGGTAGGTGAATGGCAAAGAAAAGTGGTCTTTCCTTGTTGCCTTGTTTAATTTGCAAAAGTCAATACAAACTCTCCATCTTGTGATGGTTCTTGTTGATATAAGTTCATTTTTTTTCATTTTTTCCTACCGTCATACCTCTTTTTTTGGTACTACTTGGACGGGACTTACCCATGTGCTATCAGAGATAGGGTAGATGAGTCCGGCGTCTAGTTGCTTGATGACTTCATTTTTAACCACTTCTTGTACGTTTGGATTTACTCTTCTTTGTGGTTGTATTACCATTTTATAGCCATCTTCCATTAAAATTTTGTGTGTGCACATGGAAGGACTGATGCCTTTGATGTCCATAAGTTTCCATGCGATTGTTTTTTATGATTTTAAAAAGTTTTATTAGTTTTTCTTTTTAAAAAAGGGTTAGTTTTGATGAAATGATGATGGGGAGCTTTCCATGCTCGTCCAAGAATGCGTATTCTAGACCTTTTGGTAGCTCCTTGAGTTCAAGTGATGGTGGGTCTTCAAGAGACCGCTTATTTTCTTATTTATTAAGGTCGATGGCCGAAAAGGTTTGTTCGATGACGTCTTCCTCCTCGACGAGTTGTTCTTCTGTTTCTTCCGAATCGGGTGGCTCTGTTTCATCTTCAATTAAGGGGTCGTCATTGCCAATTGGATATTTCATTGATTGGTCAAGATTGATGTACCTTTTGTTGGTCCTAATTGAAGTGGTAGGTTTTTTTGCTTCCGGTTGACTAAGATTTGATGGGTTTTTATGAACGTGTCCCAAAACGAGGGGGCATCATCTAGGATGATAAAGTCGGTTGGTATTACCGTTTCGTTTGTTTGAATTAAGACATCCTCAATCATTCCCGTGGCTTTTATCATTTTACGGTTAGAGAGAAAAATAGGGATTTTCAGAGGAGAAAAATCACTGGTACCCAATTTTTAAAAAATATAGTTTGGCATTATATTAATGCAAAGATCTTTACCAATTAGCACGTTACTAACGATGATGTTTTGAAAAAAACATGGTACCGATTTTATGTTTAGTTCATGGTGTTCATCTTGTATTAGGGAAGTTTGATCATTTGTTAAGTTAATGCTAACCATTTTTTCGATTTTGTAGTAGTGTTTAACTCTTTCAAAAACTTGGCATGAGAAGATGTCAAACAATGATTTTCAAAAGAAGGTTGTAAAACGAGAAGTTCTTGAAAGTTTTGTTGTATTTTGAAATCATCATTTTTAGACTTACCTTCTTTGTGGTGTGGTTCATGCGTGGGTTTTTCATTTTGTGGTTCTTCTATTTTTACCTCTTCGATTATTACCTCTTTGGTACAAATGGTCTCCTCCTTTTCGCGAGATCTCTTAAGTAAGAGTTCTAAATTCTTGAGACTTTGTATAAGGCTTTTAGCTTCGGGAACTACTGTTGGTGGCGTGTCGTATGTTTCAAACGGATTAGCATCCCAGTCAAAGCTTGGTTTTGGGAGCTCAAACCTTGGTTCTTCATTTGTGGTGTATGAGGGTGACTATTGAAAAAGGTAACAACGTTGTACTGAATGAGATTCACCGCAAATGGTACAATATGGTTTCTCATAATCATCCTCAATATTGTAGTAGTTGTAATCTTCTAAGTAGTAATCCATTGTATTGGAAGATATCCAGAAGATTAACGAGCCTTGGGATCAGAAAACAGAAAAATAAAATTTAATAGGAGAATGACCACGGCCCCGTGCTGTACTGGCATGGCCCCGTGGGCAAGTGTAACGACTTGCACAAAAACACCCTAAAATGCTCCGTAAGTGAAAACCCGAATCCCTAAAACCCTAATTTTATGAAAAATCAAGAAAAACAAGTTTTATTTCTCGGTCGCGGCCCGCGAAGAAGTTAAGATGGGTCTTCGCAGGGCGCGACAGCTCTGAAGTCTCCGAATAATGATCAAGGCCACGTGTCGCACATGTGGCAGGTCTAGGGTGTGACACAGCAACCCTAGTCGTAGCTAGGGTAGCCCTCGCGGGCCGCGAAGATCTCCCATCAGGCTGTCGCAGGCCGCGAGAAAGCCAAATTTCAGCTATAAATAGGACGTTGCATAGCCAGTTCAGTCTGCTCGAAATTCTCAGCAAAATCACTATAATTCTGCTCTAAAACTTCATCCAAAACACCTAAATGCTGCTACGATAACGGGGTAATAACTCGATCACTGCTACTATACAATGTCCGATTGATTAAAACCGATCCGATGGATGTTTAAGTGCTGCCCGAATCTTGGGCTATAATTTGTCATTCATCATGAGGGTTTCGATCTCGTGAGTTATCGTAAATGTTTTATTAAGTTACTAACCTAGTTTCGTTTGCATTATTTAACTAGGTTACCGGCTTAATCAGTAGGCAGAGTCTGTCCGTTTAAACTTGCAATGTGAGTCATTCTTTTTTTTTTTTTTACCAAATTGCTTTCAAAACCGTGCTTGTTTTTCAAAGTTATAATTACAGTGATTAAGTCTTTGTAATCTTCAATTACTACCGGTATGTGGGGTTTTATATACACTACTTGATAATCTTCACCATTGGACAACGGGTTAGCCAATGGGTGATATGACCATAGCCACAGATTCGGTCGAGTGACAAATACCGATTTGGGGTAATTGGTTGATATATGAACATTGTAATCGCTCTTAATACTGTGAATTATAACACTGTGTCATTTTGTAAATTTAATGCACTCGCCAGTATTTCCCGCTGATCAAATCTTTTTAAAACATGTTTCAGGTGATTTACAGTGAACAAGGAAAAGTGCCGCGTAGCACTCCAGCTTGAATGAAGTGGCTCAGTAAATAAATAAAACATGATTTCTGTAACCAGGGAATTTCCCAGTGAAATTCCTTCCTTGTAAAATACGGGGTTTGTCCCGATATAATAAATAAAGCAATCTGGTGTTTTCCTTTTTTAAACGATCCTGTTAAAATTTATGCTGCCAAATAAAGAAAAATACCACGGGTTTCTGTCCCGCGGCTTCCGAACCGGGCAAAACGGGTCGGGGGCCGTCACAGAAAAGGTGGTATCAGAGCCACTGATTTAAGCCAATTAAGTATTTGAAAAATACTTAATTTTTCAATTTGCCATTTTGTGATTCTGTGAAAATTAAATTTACAATAAATGAAATTTAATTTGGATTTTTGTGTTTCTTCGTGTGTGCCAAGCAATATGAATGAGCTATCGGAAGCCCTCCGAAGTTTCACCATCCATACTACTGATATGGAAACTACCGGAACCCAGTCCGGTTATCAGGCTGACACCGAGGAGCCATTGGTGTTTCAATCCCAGGAGAAACCCATACCCAAAAAGAGAAGAAGGCTTCTGGACAGGAAACGAGGGAGAAAGAAGAAACCCGCAACCCAAAGGGTAAAGAAAACTGTGGATCCAAAAGGAAAGGAAAAAGAAGTAGGAGAGAGCTCTGGTCAAGCTCAGGAGCTGCCACTCTAGGAAGAACTGGATAGAAAACTGGCAAACTGTGATCTTATTGGACCTGTTGATGAAACTCTTTTCAATTTTTCCGCCCAATCGGAACTTCCTATCAACCTGGAACCCACCATTCCTGAACCCATTATCAACCCCCAACCTCTTACAGGGCAGTTGGAAGAATGGTGGACTAGTGACTGGCATTTTCAGAATTTCATGAATAACCCAAATGTGTACTTTCCCTAGTTTGAACCTGAACCTTCTCCTTTTCCACCCATGAACCCGGAAAATGTTGCCGAATTACGCCGCTACGGCGAGGAACTGGTGAATGCGTGAAATCGGATTCGAGAAGTGGGGGAAAACATCACATGGAAGTACGACGAGCGGGAGCGTCGTTTTTGAAAACCGGTTAACTATAGTTAAATGTTTGTATAATAATAATAAAATGTGATATATATATATATATATTTATAAAATAAATAATAATAATAAAATAATGTATAATTTTGTATAATAAAATATCTGTAAATATCTGATTTGTACGGGCGCATAAATATTATATAAATATAAATGTCGCATTGTCGACGATTTTGGCTACGTGTGCTGACTTAATTGTGTTTGTGATTGCCCTATTGTGTTTAATTGGTATCCATTTTGTGACGATAATTTGTTAATTATTCAGTTGGAAAATGCAGTAAACCAACCGGCAAATGAAGTTAACCAATCAGAACCAAATAATGAAGAACATTTTCTCAATAGACAAGATATAGAAAATATAGTTGCTCAGGGAATCACCAATGCTATCCCAGCAATCGTCGCCCCCGTTAAAAATCCTATTGAACCTTCCCAAGCCAACCATAGCAAACGCACCCGCGACGATAATTTCAGTAACAATGTGAATGGGGGCGATAATAATAATAATGTGATTCAAGCCCCATTATATAAGAAAATGAAGGTGATGACTACTGGTTGCACTTACAAAGAATTTCTCGCCTGTAAGCCAGTCATATTTGCAGGCAATGTGTAGGATCGATTTCAGACCCGGACGAGTCGATCAGAAGAGTTTTACTTAATACGAAAGGCGGAAACAGACGTATTAAGGTCAATTCAGTTAGAATATCACTTTAACTGTCATTTATATTGATTTGATGACGTTATACAGTGAGACGACACTTCGGCAGCACTTCGTTGCTCTGACCGGAAAAAGTTACAAATGAAATCAGGCACAAGGGTATATATAGGGTTCTGATTTCGCTTGAACAGGCTTCAAGCGAAATCATGTTCTCAAGCGAAAACAGGTTCAAGCGGAATTAGAAACTTAATTTCGCTTGAATGTGCCATGTCACTTTCAAGCGAAATCACATGTTCTAATTTCGCTTGAACATGTCATTCACCCTATTTTTGACATTTTCCTTGTATTTCGTGCCCTGATCTATCTAAAAACATACAAGACTCGATACAAGATGAAGTCGACAGACGCATGCACCAACAGACTCCCCCTCGAATGTTGACGAGTCTTAAAGTGTCGAGTCTTCGCATCTTCAGTCTTTATCAGTCCTCTCGAAATCTCTGAAGTATCTTGACACTGTAAAGCATCCTCAAATCTTCTCTCTTCTCTTTATCAGATCTCTTGATTCCTTAAGTTCATCAGCATCAACAATTTGCGTGAACTCCAGGATCAAAACTTGGCTCTACAATCTTTAAACTCCCCCTCTGAGTATGCTGGGATCGCAGCTTGGCTTGATAAAATCACAGAGTCTTCTGGTATCGGAACCTAGCTCTCTATCACTCAGATATCCTGCACATTCTCTACCCAAAAGTAAATTTTCTAATAACTACTTGTAAAAACAATTTCAACATCTAATAAACACTTGTGGATAAGATATTCAGACAATGATTTTACAATGTTAGTCTCTGATGAACCACTTGCATGAATAACGTTTTCATTTCAAAAAATTTTCTCATTTCATTTCAAAACATCTCAAACAATTTCACCCAAACCATTTGTTCATCATATTCAGCACTAGGAATTTTGAAAATCAGCTCTTTAACACCAGTTGTCGAAAATCTTTTTGGATTTTTCAAAAATTTATGCTAAAACACACTAAAATCTTTTTGAATTTTTTAAAATGAAATGAAATATAGTAAAGAAATATTTACAAACAATATTTTTGTGAGTTCGTGTAAGAGGATCATATCAGTTTATGACAAGTCACAAGTACCGTTGAGCTTAGTTACACATTAAGAATTAAACAATTCACTTAGATTGCCGATATACTGATCCACTTAAATTTTTACACAAATTTCAACTGATTCAGGATACGAATTAGGTGAATTAAGAACTTAAACTCATTCATGTGTCCCACCTCTTGGATATACTCCCGTATCCAGATCCCAATATTCAGTCTTACAGGTAAGTATACCACAAATGATATCTGTAAGGGGTTAAATTGCGAAACCGTGAGAGCTCAGGTCAGAACTTCCGTTCAGCAGAGAGATGACGGTTCGAATTTTGGTGTGTCCCCTTTAGAGGATCTTTTTTTTTACAACAGCAATGATTATCAATTTTATTGTTTCATCATTTTTGCTGAGGGCGGCACTATATTTCAAGCAAGCAGTAAAGTATTATCCGGGGACTAGGCCATTGCTTCCGCAAAATCAGAAGTCCCGGGATAATACCCCAGATATCACTGAGCATAAAGACCTAGTATCTCAGAAAAAGGGACCTTTCAAACGAGATTTCAGGGGTTACCTATATATCCAAGTAGTGTTCCCCACGAAATAAGCAAGTTTGAATTTAAGTTTATATCCTGAAAAAGCTTACTAAATGTGTAAAAACCTATCGGCATATCATCAGTGAGACTGTTTAATGCTATTTAAACATTACATTTCTTTAGCATACTGTAACTGTCTACTGATGTACTATCATTTCCTCTTCTTTGACACTAAAACTCATTTTTGAATTTACCATGTTTTTGCCTTTATCAAATTTTCTAATGTTTTTGGATTTTCTGAAAATTTATACTCCCCCTAAAATGCAATCACATTAAAAGAAATTTGAAAACAAACTATACAAGTAAGTTGACAACCAATATCGAATCGCTTCAATTCGCCATCGACTTGGCATAAACAATCAGAACTCTCCCTCACAACAAACTATTTTCCCATTGATTTCAAAACACTTAAGTTTGTTTTAATCAAATGGTTTTTCCGGAAAATAAGTTTTGTTGATTTTAACTTGTAGATTAAGGGTTTGGTTCATCACATTGTCTTTCAACCACTTGTAGGAAAATGCAAGTACAATTTAATGTCCTTGATTTACCATTTGTAAGAATGATCCAATCAAGTTCAACCTAATGACCTTGATTAACCATTTATAACACAAACTCTTTTTCAACCACATGGCTTACCAACCAATAACACATGTAGGTTGAATTCTCAAGATGCCGATTCCTACTCCTCACTTACCAACCGGGGAGTTCCGGCAAATTAGTTTTACTTTTTCAAAAACAACATAAGAATGATGCCGATTCATGCTCCGCGATTACCAACTTGGGAGCTCCAACAAGTCCAGAATTTTACTGTTCATAGTAGGTACCATCCCAGTCACAGACCAGGGATGATACTTTACCCTGCTTCTTTGTTTTCTTCTCGTAAAATTCCTTGACTCCCTTGACCTTCCTGTCAACCATTTTTCCAAAAATATGTTTAACTTTGGAATTAAATGCTTTTTCAACATCAAATTCTTCTTTTTCAGAAAAGAACTGATTTGAAATCTCGACTTTACCAATTTTCTTTTTAAAATTTTCAGCCCGAAGTGGTGGAAAATTCACATCATCTACAGTCGGTACTGATTTTTCACATTTAACCTCAACCTATGGCTCCTCTGACTTTGTGGAGTCAGATTCATCGCCAGAAGATAGCTCCTCTGATTTTGATGAATCAGAATCATTGCTAGAACTATCATCAGACTTCTTAACAACCCATTTTTGGTTGTCAAGATTTCCTCATTTCTTGTAAAACCTGTTTGAACTTTCACCAATTTCAAAAGTTGAATCTTTGAAAAGTTTTGTTCTATCAATTGGTGGTTCAAACACAACTTCTTTCTCTTTCAGTTTACGAGAGACTCCCTGTTTTGATTGTATTGCCTTGGAACAATTCTTGGCAATATGACCAACATTGTTGCATTTGAAACTGGTTCTCGTTTCTTTCATCTGATCAGCAAACTTCATCTTTTCTTGCTTCTTCGCAAGGAATTCTTTGTTTGACTGATTTCTGAATAGATTTTCTTTCTCTTCTTCAGTAGATGTACCTGAAACAAATATCATTTTTGATTTAAAATCTCGAACATATTTTTCATTTTTCTGATGGAATAAATCCTAATCCTTTCTTTTTGAAATTACCGTTATGGTTTGGTTTCTTTCGATAACCAGAACTAGAACTGTAACCCTTTTTCTTGTTTTCTCTTTGTTGAAATCTTGAGGGGTACTTTTTAGGTTTATCATTAAGATTTGCATCTTTTATTTCAGAAATATTAATTTCTGTAAGTTTGAAAACCTTTTTGATCATATCAGGTTTGACACCTCTTATTGGAAATTCCTCATCAAAATATAATTTGTCAGAATCATTCAAAGTATATGCACCTTTAAACGTTTCGTCATTCAAATTAGATTTTGATAACAAGAATTCTTTATTATAAACTCTTTTGCCCTGTTTGTCTATTTGACTCGGAATCCTTGATTCAGAATTTGACTCTGACATAAACTCCGACTTTGATTCCTCGGATTCATCTTTATCCAACACCTGATCGACCACTTTCTTTATTAACTCGGATTCATGATCAGTGTCAGATGATGTAAACGTGACATCAATATTATCTGGAAATTTAACTGTAGACTCCGACTCCCACTGTAAATTTGTTGACTTTTCGACTCTTTCTGAATTTGGATTTCTCGGAGAATATCCATTTTCAAGCAGGGGTGGACACTTGTTGTAATTTGCACCTTGTTTCTTACCAGATGTCTTTGATTTAATATCCTTCTTCTTTTCTTTTGTCTTTTCAGAAGTCTTTTCTTCAGAAGCCTTCTATTCTTCAGTTACTTCATCCTCTTCGAATGCCTTCATGCCTTCAACAGTTGGATAAATCCTGTCAATGACATAAGAAGTACATGAGTAACTTTTCAACAAACGATTAACTCTTTCAGTTTCAATTCTTTGTGTTTCAAGTTTTTGTTCAAGCACAGCACACTTCTCAATGTAATTGTTCACAACTTTCTGTTTTATCATGAATGCTCCCTGAAGTGTCTTCATTGCTGTTACTTGTTCTTCACTTGACTGATTATACTGATTCATGGCTTTGTTAAGAACATCATAAGGTTCCTTTAGCATGTTTATGTTGTTCATCAACTCACTGTTTTGCTTCTTTACAATTTCAGAATTCTCACAAATCACCGAACTCTTCTTTGCATTAACTTCTTCATTAACTTTGAACTTTTGAACGTCCTTTACCTTTTTCTTGATCACTGGAACAGTTTCATCATCACTGCTGACCGGTGTTGTGACCTTTTTCTTTTTCTTTTTAGATTTTTCATCTTCACTATCACTTTCTGCCATCATTTTGAAATGAGCTGCCAAACTTCTTGCATGATACTCTCTATCATCATCACTATCTTCTTCAACTCGAGCAACAAACGCTTTTTGATGTGAAGTTTTGTTTGGATCATAATCATCCCGATTGAAATTTGCCTAGTTAAAACCTTCAAGAAATTTTTCATCATCTTGATTAATCAGGCATGCTTCATTATCAGCTGAGATATATTTGTCCTAACTGAATCCTTCTGTTGACTCTTTGTCATCCTGATTCACCATACAAGCTCTCTTTGAAGATTCTTCAATCACTTTCCTACCATGTGCCACTTGTGGTTCTTGTTGTTGTTGAGCAACTTGATGATAAATGGCCTTCCGGTAGTAATCATTGTTGTTGTTGAACGGATTTTGAGCTCCACTTGCTTCACGATTTTTGCACTCCCTTTTGAAGTGTCCTTTTTCCCTGCAACGAAAACAAGTGACTTAAGATTTATCAAAACCCAAAGTAGAAACATTACCTTCACGTAAATCATCTCTTCCTGTGATCTGCTTAAATTTATCAGCTCGTCTTAATACACTTGCCAAACACCATTTAATATCCATCAGTTCCATCTCTTCAGCATCGATCTGATCGTATTCCTCTTTTGTAAGCATTGGATTCCCGATCCGACCTGCAACAAAACTACCATATGATTCCAACACAGTTCCTAACAAAGACATGTGACTCTTAGCAATTTCTGCTGAATAATCCTCATCATTCTCCAGATTAAGTACAATATTGCATTGTAGCTTCTTACCATTCTTTGTTGTTGAAATGTTCGGATCAAAAGATGGATATGATGAAAAACTTGTGTTGCTGTTTGATCCTTTGGATGAACTAGCAGATGAATCTTTTGTATTGAAAGCAGTTTGGATTTTTGGTGACATGTTGGTGGATTTATCACTGACACCACCTTTGTAATAAAGACCAATATCTTGTTCACCGTCGAAATCTTTCATCCTTGAAATCTTTCTTTGTTCCATCTCCTGAGCCTCAATCTTTTCAATGAACTTGCTTATTGTCAGATTGTTAAAACCTTTCTTGTTCCTCAACATCATGAGATATGTGCCCCAAGTCTCATATGGCAACGCATCAACTAGTTTTTCGATCAACTCTTCATTAGTTTTTTCGATGCTCAATCTCTTTATGTTGGCTAACAAATTGCAGTATCGTTCAATGATTTGTTTTGTGTTCTCATTTTTCAAACTACGAAATAGATCGAATTCCTTTTTCAAAAGTGATTTCTTGTTTTTAACCATTTCTTCTCTTCCATGAAACTTCGATCTTAATGCTTTCCAGATTGAATAAGAAGTTCCATTTTGTTGCAATAGAACCAATATGTCTTCTTTCACAGCTTGTTGTAATAGGCTCAACATCATTTTCTCATCTTTGTATTTCTTTCTATCTACAGCACTCAAATCTTTAATAGCAATCTTTTCCTCATTATCATTCATCGGTCGAACTTATTTCGTCTCAACACATTCCCAAGCATCTAAGTAGTTTGCTTGTACCCAATTCTCAAAACGTCCTTCCCAGCCCTTATACTCCTCGATGTTCATGAGCTTAGGCGGTTTTTGCATCGTCCCTGTTTCATTTTCCAACATCGTATTCTGTGTAAGAGTAATCGGGGTAACTGGTGTAGCAAATGCGTTGTAGAATTCCTCGTCCATGTTTCGGTTTTCAAAAATTATCAAACAATCAGTTCAAGCGAAATAACACTTCAAACGAGATACCCTTCAAGCGAAATAACCAAGTTCAAGCGGAAACACTCCTTTCAAGCGGAATAACCACTTTCAAGAAAAATCTCTTTTGACCTTTTCAAGCGAAATACCTATTGAAGCGGAATCACTGATTACAAACGATATAACTTCAAGCGGAATTACTAACTGAAGCGGAATAGCAAGCTTCAAGCGAAATAAGGTCGAAATTTCAAGCGGAATAACCGGTTCAAGCGGAATTACTAGCTAATTCCGTTTGAAGAGCTGCTGATGTCATCAATCTCGCATGGATTTCAAGCAGAATTACAAAAAATTCTCATATTTAGATCGATTTTATGTCCAAAACTTTCAAGGTTTTATTAAAACAGTATTACGCACAACATGTGAGAAATTTAGCCGATTTTAACCGTGAAAACTTGTGAATTTTGAAAATGAAGGTGTAGAAAACAGAATTTTCAGCTGAATTGGTATAAACTCTTCCTCCTGAGCTCTAATACCACTTGTAGGATCGATTTCAGACCCGAACGAGTCGATCAGAAGAGTTTTACTCAATACGAAAGGCGGAAACAGACGTATTAAGGTCAATTCAGCTAGAATATCACTTTAACTGTCGTTTATATTGATTTGATGACGTTATACAGTGAGACGACACTTCGGCAGCACTTCGTTGCTCTGACCGGAAAAAGTTACAAATGAAATCAGGCACAAGGGTATATATAGGGTTCTGATTTCGCTTGAACAGGATTCAAGCGAAATCATGTTCTACAGCGGAAACAGGTTCAAGCGGAATTAGAAACTTAATTTCGCTTGAATGTGCCATATCACTTTCAAGCGAAATCACATGTTCTAATTTCGCTTGAACATGTCATTCACCCTATTTTGACATTTTCCTTGTATTTCGTGCCCTGATCTATCTAAAAACATACAAGACTCGATACAAGACGAAGTCAACAGACGCATGCACCAACACAATGAAGGGGCAACTGCCGCACTACGTGGGTTAGAAAAGACCGAAGCTGTAATCAAAATAAGTAAGTGTGCAGAAGAAGACAGGGTGATGTATGCATCCCACCTTTTCAAAGAGGAGGCCTTGGAATGGTGGAACACGGTGCTACAAGCTAAGGGAAGTGACATGGCTTATGCCATGAGTTGGGAGGAATTTAAAGAATTCGTAGAAAGAAAGTTTTGTCCTTCCTACGAAAAGGAACGAATGACAAATAAGTTCCTGAACCACGGATGGTGGACGTTGATTGTCGGGGGTATACTTCGAAAATTTTCGAGTATGCTAGAATTCTACCGACTCTGGCCTCGCCAGAACTGGTGCGTATCTATCGCTACATTTGGGGACTAATTAGCGAGATTCGTGACATAGTCAAAGCTGCGAGACCCCGAACAATTGACGATGCGGTTGAATTGGCCAACACCTTGACCGACGGATTGGTGTGTACGAGAGAAGAAAACAGGAAAAAGGAACTGGCTCAAAAGATCACCCAAGGTTTCCATGGGGGTAATAACAACAGTAACTTCAAGAAAAAGGGAACTGGGCAATCTTCCACCCCGCCATTCTGCAGAAACTGTAAAAGGAAACATTTTAGAAAATGTAATGAAAATTGAAATTTCTAAAAAGCACCGGGGCACCGAGAGGAGGAGTGCAGGAAGAAATCTAAGATCTACTACAATTGCGGAGAAGATGGGCATTTTAAACCAGATTGCCCTAAATTGGTCAAAGCAGCTGACAAGAAGGCAAAAGCGACTGATGGAGCTACTAAAAATAATGCAAGAGACTTTCAGCTGACAATGCAAGCAAATCTGATTCCTGATGTGATAGCTGGTATGTTCCTAGTTCATGACGTTTACGCTAAAGTATTATTTGACTCTGGTGCAAACCAAAGTTTTATAAATACTTCATTCTGCCAATCTCTTAAGCAACCTTTAACCAAACTTAGGCAAATTTATACGGTAGAAATGGCAGAAGGAAACTCCGTTAAAATAGTCAAGGTTCTCCAAGAAGGAAAGATAGAACTCTTAGGCCATAAATTTTCTGCGAACCTTCTACCTTTGAATTTAGCAGGATTCGATGTCGTGTTAGGAATGGATTAGTTAGTAGCCATCCATGCTTGAATCCTATGTGATCAAAATTCCATAGAAATTCATACGCCAGCAGGAGAAGTAATTTTAGTTACAGGAGATAAGCCACGTAAACCAATGAAGTTCATTTCAGTAATGAAAGTTGCTAGTTATGAACGAAAGCAAGGAATAGTGTCCATGATTTCAGTAATCATTAACACTAAAAGCAAAGAACTTAAGGAAATTCCAGTAGTATCGGAATACCCTGATGTATTCCCAGAAGAGCTACCTGGATTACCGCCAGATAGGGAAGTAGAGTTTAGAATTCATCTAATTCCTGGAACTGCACCAATAGCTAAGGCACCTTATCGGTTAGCAGCCACAGAAATGTTAGAACTGAAAAAGCAGTTAGATGAATTGTTAGACAAAGGATTCATACAACCTAGTTCATCCCCTTGGGGAGCACCTGTGTTGTTCGTGAAAAAGAAGGATGGTTCGATGCGGATGCGTATCGGTTATAGGGAATTGAATAAGGTTACCATTAAGAACCGATACCCATTACCTAGGATTGATGATCTTTTCGATCAACTTTAGGGGGCTAGGTACTTCTCTAAGATAGATTTGCGCTCCGAATACCATCAGTTGAAGGTACAGGAAAAAGACATACCTAAAACTGCTTTCTGGACTAGGTATGGTCACTACGAGTTTACAGTCATTCCATTTGGATTAACGAATGCTCCTGCAACATTCATGGATATAATGAATAGGATCTGTAAGCCGTATTTGGATAAGTTCGTTATTGTCTTTATCGACGATATACTTATTTATTCCAAAAGCCAGGGCGAACATTGTGAGCACTTGCATGCACTCTTAACCTTGTTAAGAAAGGAAAAGCTTTACGCCAAATTCTCGAAGAGTGAATTTTGGTTACATGAGGTGCAATTTTTAGGACACATGGTGAATCACGAAGGCATTCACATAGATCCCTCCAAGATTGAAGCAATCACAAATTGGAAGGTCCCGCAATCAGCTACCGAAGTTAGAAGTTTTCTAGGATTAGCTGGATACTATACGCGTTTCATAAGAGACTTTTCTAAGATAGCTGTTCCATTAACTAAGTTAACCTGCAAAACTGTTAAGTTTGAATGGGGACCCAAGAAAGAAGAAGCCTTTGGAATTCTAAAGCAAAGGTTAACAAATGCCCCAATTCTTGTCTTACCCGAAGGAACCGAACATTTTGAGGTCTACTGTGATGCTTCTAAGCTAGGATTAGGATGTGTGCTAATGCAACGCAAAAAGGTAATTGCGTATGCATCAAGGCAATTGAAAAAGCACGAGGAAAATTATACGACTCATGACCTAGAATTCGGATCGATCATTTTTGCCCTTAAAATTTGGAGACATTATCTGTACGGAAGTAAGTTTACTGTCTATACAGATCATAAGAGTTTAAGATACATATTTGGGCAAAAAGAATTAAACATGAGGCAAAGAAGATGGATGGAGATTTTAAGTGACTACGACTGTGATATCCTATATCATGAAGGAAAGACAAATGTAGTAGCAGATGCCTTAAGTCGTAAGTACCATGAGAAACAAAGACGAATTTGTGCTCTTAGACAAAATCTACAATTCGATTTAATGGAACAATTGAAAAAAGTTCAAGAAATAGCGATCCAGGATAATGTTGAAGGAATGAAAGGACGAATAAAGGAATTAGAGCAAGGGACTGATGGAATTTGGAGATTCCATAAGAAAAGGATTTGGGTACCTAGACAAGGAAACTTACAAAATAAGATATTAGAGGAAGCCCATAAATCTAGGTATACGATGCATCCTGGTAATAACAAAATGTATCAAGATTTAAGGAATAACTTCTGGTGGATATGATGAAAAAGGACATAGCTAGATACGTTTCTAAGTGTCTAACTTGTTTGCAAGTTAAGGCAGAACACCAGAAACCCTCAGGGTTACTTCAACAGTTAGAAATGCCTGTATGGAAATGGGAACTAATAACAATGGATTTTGTTACTAAGCTACCCAAGACTAGGAAAGGTAACGATGCAATCTAGGTGATTATAGATCGACTAACCAAATCAGCTCATTTCCTACCCATGAAGGAAACCTTTAGCATGGAAAGATTAGCTAAGTTATACGTAGACGAGGTAGTGTCACTACATGGAGTTCCACTCTCCATTGTGTCAGATAGGGATAGTCGTTTCACTTCGCATTTCTGGACAAGTTTCCAAGAAGCAATGGGGACACGATTAAATTTAAGTACTCCATACCATCCACAAACAGATGGACAAAGTGAAAGGACGATCCAAACCCTTGAAGACATGCTCAGAGCATGTGTAATCGACTTCGGTGGAAATTGGGATGACCACTTACCATTAATAGAATTCTCCTATAACAATAGTTATCATACAAGCATCAATGCTGCCCCGTTCGAAGCACTGTATGGGCAAAAGTGTCGAACTCCAGTATGCTGGGCAGAAATAGGAGAAAGTCAACTATCCGGTCCCGAGATTGTGCAGGAAACCACCGACAAGATAACTCAAATCAAAGAAAGATTAAAAACGGCTTGAGACCGCCAGAAGAGTTATGCAGACAATCGACGTAAGCCATTAGAATTTCAAGTTGGAGATAAGGTACTATTGAAAATTTCTCCTTGGAAAGGGGTAGTTCGATTCAGTAAGAAAGGGAAGATGAGTCCAAGATACATAGGACCATTTACAGTTACCCAACGAATAGGACCAGTTGCCTATCAAATACAATTACTAGAAGAGCTAGCCAGGGTACATGATGTATTTCATGTATCTAATCTCAAGAAGTGTTTATCTGATGAATCACTGGTAATACCTCTTCAAGATATAGAGGTAAATGAAAAGTTGAAATTTGTTGAGAAACCTCTCCAAATAGAAGACAGAAAGGTTAAGCACCTCAAACACAAGAGATTGGTGCTGGTTAAAGTAAAGTGGGATTCAAAAAGAGGACCTGAATATACATGGGAGCTAGAATCAGAGATGAAAAGAAAATATCCTTAATTGTTCCAGTATATCTCGAGGACGAGATTTTAAACAAGGTGGGGAGGATGTAACGACTTGCACAAAAACACCCTAAAACGCTTCGTAAGTGAAAAGCCGAACCCCTAAAACCGAAATTTGAAGAAAAATCAATAAAAACAAGTTTTATTACTCGGTCACGGCCCGCGGAGAAGTTAAGATGGGTCTTCGCGGGACGTGACAGCTCTGAAGTCTCCGGATAATGATCAAGGCCACGCGTCGCACACGTGGCAGGTCTAGGGTGTGACACGGCAGCCCTAGCCGTAGCTAGGGTGGCCCTCGCGACCGCGAGAAAGCCAAATTTCAGCTATAAATAGGATGTTGCATGGCCAGTTTAGTCTGCTCGAAATTCTCAGCAAAATCACTATAATTCTGCTCTAAAACTTCTTCCAAAACACCTAAACGCTGCTACGATAATGGGGTAATAACTCAATCACTGCTACAATACAATGTCTGATCGATTAAAACCGATCCGATGGATGTTTAAGTGCTGCCTGAATCTTGGGCTATACTTTGTCATTCGTCGTGAGGGTTTCGATCTCGTGAGTTATCGTAAATGTTGTATTAAGTTACTAACCTAGTTTCGTTTGCATTATTTAACTAGGTTACCGGCTTAATCAGTAGGCAGACTCTGTCCGTTTAAACTTGCAATGTGAGTCATTCTTTTTTTTTTTTTACCAAATTGCTTTCAAAACCCTGCTTGTTCTTCAAAGTTATAATTACAGTGATTAAGACTTTGTAATCTTCAATTACTACCGGTATGTGGGGTTTTGTATACACTACTTGATAATCTTCACCATTGGACAACGAGTTAGCCAATGAGTGATATGACCATAGTCACAGATTCGGTCGAGTGACAAATACCGATAGGGGTAATTGGTTGATATATAAACATTGTAATCGCTCTTAATACTGTGAATTATAACACTGTGTCATTTTGTAAATTGAATGCACTCGCCAGTATTTCCCACTGATCAAATCTTTTTAAAACATGTTTCAGGTGATTTACTGTGAACAAGGAAAAGTGCCGCGTAGCACTCCAGCTTGAATGAAGTGGCTCAGTAAATAAATAAAACATGTTTTCTGTAACCAGGGAATTTCCCAGTGAAATTCCTTCCTTGTAAAATACGGGGTTTTTCCCGATATGATAAATAAAGCAATCTGGTGTTTTCCTTTTTAAACGATCATGTTAAAATTTCCACTACCAAATAAAGACAAATACCACGGGTTTCTGTCCCGTGGCTTTCGGACCGGGCAAAACGGGTCGGGGGCCGTGACAGCAAGCCTGTATGTGGGTGTTTGAAAAAGTTTTACTGGATATTTGCAGCACGGGGGTGATGTGTGCGGTGTGTTATATAATTTTGATTATATTTTAAGCCATTTTTAACACTTTAGTCAAGTTTTAAATTTATAAAACACGATATTTTACTAACACTAGACACACATATGGGTAAGTGCACCCATCGTGAGCGTAGTATAGCGTTGGTAAGATACCGAGGTCGTCCAAGGACACAAGAGCTTTTAGTACCGGTTTATCCTCAACGTCTAATCAAATCAAAAGTTTAGAAAAAGTTTTAAACATGAAAATAAAAACTAAAAATGCTGAAAAATAAAATAAAAATAAAAACAGATAAACAAGATGAATCACTTGGATCCTACTTGCCTTTAGTGTAACCTTTGATGATTTCCGCACTTTTGCACTTTTTAAGAGATTATCTTAGTTATAGTAGTAGGCCCCTCTTTTGAAGGTGACATTACCCTCAACCCAATAGTTTGAGTCAGCAAGGATACAATCCTAAAGGTTCGGAATATTAAAAGATAATTAATTAAGTTATTAATGCGTAATGTGGTAGGCCCCTCTTTTGAAGGTGACGTTACCCTCGACTAAGTGGTTTGAGTCAGCAGGGATACAATCTCAAGTAGCCGAGTTGATGTATTAATAGTAGTTTACATATGAGGGGATCAAGCTATTCGCACCCCCGCCATCCAATACCAATGGGTATTGAAGGAGGTCCTAGTAAGCTTGACCTAGGTCCTTGCAGGATCTATACACAGAATACGGCAAGAACCTTACCAAACCATTCCCTTAACCCCCGACCAGGTAGCCAACATATCTCTATACCGTAGAGATATGAATGGTGTAAATCTTTTATTTTATATAGATAGTAAAATAACGCCAAGACACCACAGACAAATGATAAGGAAGTTTCACCTTCGACATAAGAAACTAGTTATTAATGTCATTAATACAAAACCAAATAAAAACTGCAAAAAGATTAAAAAATAAAAGTATTACACTAAATGCTTGTCTTCACCAAGTGATTTAAGAGACTTAGGCAAACAAGGCCTTTGATTGTCAAGAACTCTTACTATCAATCTTGGATCCCAAGACTACTACACACACTCTATGATGGATGATGGATGATGGTGGTGGATGTGGGTTGTAGTGGTGGTGGAGTGTGGGTGAAGTGGGAGAGAGGTGGTTTGCCAAGGGATGCCTTTGAAGTGAACCAAACACCTCTATTTATAGCCTGCACAGAAGCCCGGACACGACCCCATGTCCATCCACTTTCTCTTTCTTCATTAATTGCAATTTGTCTACATTAGCTCCATACGCCCCCGTGTGCAGAAGCGTATCTGTACTATCAAGATTTGCTTGGATTCTGCGAATCTTAGCGTTGACCACGGCCGTGTTCAGCTGGGCACGCCCCCGTGTCGGTAAATAGAAGCTTCTATAGCTTTGTCCTTTCTGTAGACACCTGACCACGCCCCCGTGTCCGCTGGGCACGGGCCCGTGGTCAGCCTTCTGTTCACTTATTTTTGCTTGGGAAGATGTTGTCGAGGGGTCGGGCATGCCACGTTTATTCCTTTTCTTGTAATGATGTTAGATTTTGTAGCATATTTGCTTCTTTTGTTCATTTACGCTCATTTAATCCTGAAAATACAAAAGGAAGACAAATGCACACTTTTTCCAACGTTAGTACTAAAAAAAGGGTTAGTTTTATGCCTCATTTGATGTAATTTATATGTTGCATTTTACACACATCAAATGCCCCCACACTTGAATCTTTGCTTGTCCTCAAGCAAAACTCTTTATAATTTGGCTTACATTCCCAAATGGAATGGGTAGAAGAGAAGTTTTGGGCTTGTCTTGAGTGTCGGGAATCCAAGATTTTTATTAGGCTTTATTTTTATGTTATTTACAATCCTATTCGTTATGATTTATTTAGAACGTTTCATAAGAGAAATTACTTATTTGGGCATAACATTACTCTTTAAAATTCCATTTATATACAAGTTCACATACCTCACGAGAGATCACTCAACACTCGGCCGAAGATGTATTTTTGTGAAGCACTCGAGACCGGTTGGAACTTACTTCTACCAAATGCTTGCCAAGCAATCAATCCTCCTCCTTTTTAACTATACACCTTTGTAAATATCAAGAGGACTTGGGGAAGGGTTAGGCTTGGGTTAAAGGTAGATGGTTTTGGGTTAGTAGTTAGTAAAAAGGGCTAAAAGCGTAAAAAGCGTCGGTCATCGTAAAAATTTTTGTTTTTGTGACTTTTATTCAAACGAAACATTTTCAAACAAAGTTTCTTTTGAGGAACTTGTTTGTTTATTGCTATACTTCATTTTTTTTGATAAGGAATGTCACATGAAAATCGAGCTTTTTACTAAAATAAAGGGTTAAAAATAAAAAGGTTTTGGTGGGTAAGGGTGTTTGTTTTGTGGGTTTAGAAACGAATAGGTTTAGGCTCAAAGGGGTTAACTAGGGGGATTTTGGGTAGGTGGTAAAAAATGAAAAATAATGGTGTTGAAAAGAAAAAGGGTTAGTCCTAATGCCTCCATCATTTACTTACTTGGGTTTAAGTTGGTAAGGACTGGGAATGTATCGCCATGGCAAGTTCTAGAGTCGTAAGAAACCAAACAGCTATTCACACAAGAAACGAAAAATGAGCATTTAGTTTAAAGATGTGTATTTGTATGCTCAATAAAGGCTCAAAACTCACTTTTTGTGGGAATGGATTTATTATGTGATCAAGTATATATAATCAAATTTTAACTAGATTTGTCATGCCGTTTCATAATTTTATTATGTTGGTTCTTTTTATCACGACGCTATCGGTTGTAAATTTGTAAAAAATATAACCTTTTTAGAACTTTTTATTCTCAAACTAAACCAAGACAAGTAAAAAATGAAAAATTTTTGAAAAAAATTGGGGTGATTAGCGGTTACAGTAGAGTTTTGTGGAAGGCTTGTTATTAGGACTTGCAAAATTCAAGGTTTTAGCATCCCTCCCACACTTAAATTACACATTGTCCTCAATGTGTCCCAAAAATAAGTTTTTAGGTTGATTGAATGTGAAAAAAGGTGTAAAAAGCAAAATTTTATGTTACTGGGCGTCTGGACACGGGCCAGTGTTGATCCGGGCATGGCCCCGTGTTCAGATTGCCAGTATCATAGTTTACAGAAGGCTGGGCACGGGGGCGTGTTCAGTGAACACGACCCCGTGTCCAGTTACCTGAACTGGGCATTTTCTGCAGATCATCGGGCACGGGGCATGTTGCCTGAGCACGGCCCCGTGCTGAACTTGCTGTAATGAAGAAAAATTGTCGGGAGGCTCTGTTTTTGTGCATGGGGTGTGGGTTCAAGTTTCCCTTGGTAACCTCCATCATCCCGAGTGTATTTTACCCATTACAACATCATTCAAACACCATTAATTAATTAATTAAAACCGCATTCATTGAAGAGTGAATTACATTAGTTCCTAGAAAATAAAAGCATAAACTAAATCTTAGATAAGTAGGTCAGGAAACACAAGAAATCTAAAACAATAAAGAAGTCCTAGCCTATAATTTATTTTAAGAGCAAAACTTCCGAGAAAGATAACTCTCGGTTGAATGCGGATTGAAGAACTTCTTCTCCGGGAATGGCCCCTCATACATCGTTTAGCCATTCCTCTATCTCCCGAGGGAGAAGAAAGGCGGGCTCATTGGCGTCCTCGTTTTGAGGGGGAGTGACTTCCACCGGGACTTCTTGTAGATTTTCAAGAGTAGGTTCCGCGGGGATGTCATCCCACTCGGTGGGGTTAACGACTCCAAGTGCTAGGTTCCAATCCTCTTGGGGAGGTGTTATAAGAATATTCAACCTCTGGTGCAAGAGGTTGATTTCTTGAAAACTGTTTTTTAGCCCCACCGTGAGATAATTAATACGGTCGATTAGGACTTCTTCTACGGATGTCATTTCATCGAGAGCTTCACGTAGTGCCATCACATAGCGCACAAGAGTTGCTTCGATGGAAGGCCTTCGTTCCCTACGACTGTTGCTTGAATGTGCTGAAGAGGTTCCACTATTCTGGCTTGAAATTCTACGAAAAACAAGTCGAAAAGTTCAATTTTAATGAAACAGTGCCTCGGACACGGCCCCGTGGTCACCGAGCACGGCCCCGTGGTCACCTCTCTGCAGGTTTTTGAAACAAGGAATCTTGGAGGTTTAAATTATTTTTCTGACTTTGAAGCATATTTAAGCAGGAATAACTTAAAACAGTGTTGTAAACCTTATTTTTTTTAACAAGATTCCTTGAATAAAAACCTAACAAATATTACAATAAAGCTTGAAAACATATAGATTTCAAACTTTAATGGAGGTTTTGAGGAGAAATGAAGAAGAAGGCAATGGACAAAAGTAGAAAAGACAAGATGGTTGTTGAGAACCTTCTTTAGAATATACCTAGAATGGTATATGTGAAGATCCCACCAGATCTTTGTCTTTGGAATGGATCCAAGAGTGTAGGAATGTTGCTGCATTTATAGAAAACGACATCACGCTGGACACGGCCCCATGTCGGCTGGACACGGCCCCGTGCGCAGACAAAATTCTAACACTTTTTGTCCGTATTCTGACCAAAAGTCAGACTAGAATCTTTCGGTGGACACGGGGGCGTGCTGACCTGGACACGGCCCCGTGGCTAGAAGTGTTTATGAAGTTTTGTCTATTTTCAAGGAGTTTATCCGGATTAGGCAGCTCTTTACTGGACGGAACAACACCGAAGTGCCTGAGATACCTAAGTTGCCCTAGTTTTAGACAAGAACGCAAGAGGTTATCGGAAAGGGTGATTCCTAAGCTAAATACCGGTGGGCAAAACCAACCTTTATTTCCTTTATCCGGGCTCTCGTTAAAGAAGGTATATGCCGAATCGCTCAGGTCTATGTATGCATCGGTGGAAACCGATGAGGAGTCCTTCACGACACAATCGACACAGGAACGACTATCGCTCAAGTCCTCGCAAGAGTTAGAGGTGATTTCTGGAGCAACGATGTTGTTATAATCCGAATGCGATCTCAACAATTCTCCTTGATTGTTGTCTTGAGATGAATTAGTTATATCCATCTCAAGTTCTTTTATCCATCGGAGAATTAGTTCTTCCATTTGAAATCATTCTTCAAGAATCATTTCATCTCGAAGGGACGATTGAGAGCATTCAAGGGAGAGATAGGGATTGTTTTTACTTTCGCCCATCTTAAGGCTACAGGAAAACAATGGGTCTATATAGTGGGGATTGTAATTTAAAAAATAACATTTTAAATCTTCATGAGTTCCGCCACATATTTGACACCACGTACCATAAGAGGAGCGAAAGTAAAAAATTATCAATATCACTCATGATTGCGTCAAAAATTACCAGCTGTCGGGATCTTACGGCTCTGTTTTCAGTATCTGAAGCTTGGGCACGGGGCGTGTTTAGTGGGCACGGCCCCGTGTTAAGCTACTGTCTGACTTAAAACAAGATTGCCAGTACCAAAGATTGGGCACGGGGCGTGTTCAGCGGGCACGGCCCCGTGCTGAGCTCTGTAGAAGCTGAAAATTTAAGAAAAATCCTTAAAAAAACAGAAAAATAAGAAAACCGATTAGGCCGTTGATTCCTAACTTTCTTAAAATACTTGTGTCCCCGGCAACGGCGCCAAAAACTTGATGTGTGCGGTGTGTTATATAATTTTGATTATATTTTAAGCCCTTTTTAACACTTTAGTCAAGTTTTAAATTTATAAAACACGATATTTTACTAACACTAGACACACATATGGGCAAGTGCACCCATCGTGAGCGTAGTATAGCGTTGGTAAGATACCGAGGTCGTCCAAGGACACAAGAGCTTTTAGTACTGGTTTATCCTCAACGTCTAATCAAATCTAAAGTTTAGAAAAAGTTTTAAACATGAAAATAAAAACTAAAAATGCTGAAAAATAAAATAAAAATAAGAACAGATAGGCAAGATGAATCACTTGGATCCGACTCGCCTTTAGTGTAACCTTTGATGATTTTCGCACTTTTTAAGAGATTATCTTAGTTATAGTAGTAGGCCCCTCTTTTGAAGGTGACATTACCCTTAACCCAGTAGTTTGAGTCAATAAGGATACATTCCTAAAGGGTCGGAATATTGAAAGATAATTAATTAAATTATTAATGCGTAATGTGGTAGGCCCCTCTTTTGAAGGTGACGTTACCCTCGGCTAAGTGGTTTGAGTCAGCAGGGATACAATCCCAAGTAGCCGGGTTAATGTATTAATAGTAGTTTACATATGAGGGGATCAAGCTATTCGCACCCCCGCCATCAAATACCAGTGGGTATTGCAGGAGGTCCTAGTTGTTTTGGTCAAAAATCACACATGGATAATGCAACCAAATCCGATTTTGTGAGGTGTGATGCTTGGTTAAATGATCAAGTGTATAAACAATGAATGAATGAAATGAATGCTGAGCACAAGGATTTATACGAGGAAAAAGTCCTTGATCAATGTATGATCTCCGGCACAAAAAACCTCACATAGTGAAAACTATCACTACCAAGTATACTGAATAAACAAGTTTACAACTTTGGAAGTATTGAGCTTGATACAATGAGTTCTAGTGTGTGGGTATTCGCGAGAGAGAGTATCAGAACTGTTGTTTGTTAATCAGAGTGCAAAAAAGTGTTTCTAAAAATAAGCTCAATAACCCTTTAATCTTAGCTAAAATATCCTAACTAACTATCCGAAAAAGCAGCCTATCATCCATGATTACCACTAACGGTCACTAGCTCGTGTACATGTTGAAAATATAGAGCAAATTCCCCGTGTAATCTCGTGTGGAATAAGTCTTCTTCGAAACATACATGCAAAACAAGCCAAAAGGTGATGGAAACAATTGTTAGTTTAGAATAACAATGAGGATACTGGATCCTTATTCTCGCAGCGTCTCCTGAGGATCCTTAATTCAAACTGAACTGAGGATCCGTGATCCATGCTACACTTGAGGATCCGTGATCCATAAGCTGTAAAATTCTATCCCTAACAGTTGCCCCCCAAACATGACTAGTTGATATCCAATTAGGTAGTCATGTTTGAACGAAACTCGTACTAGCCGTTACTTGAAGATATAGCCGTTGCGAGGCTGACATCAGCGAAGGTCATCCCTGCAACAAACAATGATTATAAATAGGATAGAGATAGGGATGATATTTTGCATTTAACTTCGAGAGTCTCCTCCTTAATATCCTCATCCGAAGATCTAACAGGTATTCTCTTTCTCTCTTTTCTCTATTATCTTCTTTCCCTAATCCTCTGTTTGGGGGATGAAGCCACTATTATCCTGCCGTCTTTACTTTCCTGCACTTTAAGACTTGTTAATATGGACACCCCTTACCTACCCCAGTGGACGGGCCACGTATTGCTGGTTGATGCTCGGGGTAGGTAATTTTGACAACCTTTAAAGGGTTTAACTTTGATAAATAAATATAACCTTTAACTTTTGGCTATCTTGGTTTTATTCATTTTGCGTATATTTACCTTTCAATTGTTATTGTACAACTTTTTAGATTTACAAGTTGTTAGTGAAGATATATAAATCAGCTTATGTCTAAAAGTTCAGGATATGATCAAAGAGCAAATATCCTTTAGTCATAAAGTTTAAAGGTGAGACAATTTTAGGATCATATATCCTGTTGTCAAAGAATAGGGTATGATTGATAAATCAAGAATTAAAGTAAATGAGGATCATACCAAAGAATCCAAGTTAGGATCCTATATCCTTAATGCATACAATTGTAACAATCATAAGACAAACCCTTGTAGAAAGTTAGGATCCAGGATCCTTAACTGTTTAGCTTTGGAATCCTGAAATGAGACACAACCTGGGACTAAGCCAATCTGTAAAAGAAAGAGTTAATATCTGGGGACAAGCCCAACAATCTGGGGACAAGCCCAATAAACTGGGGACAAGCCCAATAAACTGGGGACAAGCCCGAAATTGGGGACAGGCCCGAAATTGGGGACAAGCCCGAAACTGGGGACAAGCCCAAAACTAGGGACGAGCCCAAAGGATCTTGTGTAAACTGGAGTATGGCCCTTACTGGAGACTATCCAAACTTAGTGACATGAAGATGGCAAAACCTTAGCTAACGTGAAAACGTTAGAAACCTTAGGAACAGATGTATGGTACATCTACCATTATACTTAGGATCCTAAATACAGCCAGTACAATGAAATAGTCAGCCCCTAAAGCGGGTACTGGTCCCATTGCCTTTAACTGCACCAGGATAATCGTGCGCTACTGGCGAAGGTGTAAGAACCTGTTAGTGCATGCGTCTGTCGACTTCGTCTTGTATCGAGTCTTGTGCGTAGAATGTTAGTTCAGTGCACGTATTTCAAGATATTGTAATTTCGCTTGAATGAGGTGATTCCGCTTGAAAGTGACATGAGTTATTTCAAGCGAAATCAACTTAAGCTATTTCGCTTGAAATGGATTGTGCCACTCTCAAGCGAAATCAGAACTCTATAAATAGGGTTCAAGCGAGATCAGATGTAATCTTTCCGGTTAGAGCAACGAAGTGCTGCCGAAGTGTCGTCTCGCTGTAAAACGTCTTATAATCAATATAAACGACAGTTTAAGTGTATACCTTACTGAATTGAACTCAGAATGTCTGTTTCCGCCTTTCATTCTGAGTAAAACTCTTCTGATCGACTCGTTCGGGTCTGAAAACGATCCTACAAGTGGTATCAGAGCTCAGGAAGAAGAGTTCTTACCAATTCAGTTGCAAATTCTGTTTTCTAAACCTTCTTTTTCAAAATTCACAAGTTTTCACGGTTGAAATTGGCTAAATTTCTCACAGAATGTGCGCATTAGTGTTTTGACAAAGCCTTGAAAGTTTCAGGCCTATAATCGATCTAAAACTGGTAAATTTCTTAATTCCGTTTGAAAAACAGCTTGAGAACATGACATCAGCAGTATTCCGCTTGAACTGATCTGTTGATTTCGCTTGAAATCACACTCTGTGTCTGATTTCGCTTGAATATACTAGTTGATTCCGCTTGAAACGGTATTTCGCTTGAGAAATAGTGTTGATTCCGCTTGAAACTTGCTATTCCGCTTCAAAGTAGTTATTTCGCTTGAGTTATCTCACTTGAAACCAGTGATTCCGCTTCAACAGGGTGTTTTCGCTTGAACAGTACTAGTGATTTCGCTTGAACTGACTGTTTTGTGAATTTCTTGAAAACCAAAACATGGACAAGGAATTTTATAACGCATTCGCTACCCCGGTTACCCCGATCACTCTGGCACAGAACACGATGTTGGAAAACGAAACAGGGACTATGCAAAAACCGCCTAAACTCTTGAACATCGAGGAGTACAAGGGTTAGGAAGGACGGTTTGAGAATTGGGTACAAGCGAACTACTTAGATGCTTGGGAATGCGTTGAGATGAAATACGTTAGACCGATGAATGATGACGAAGAGATTATTGCAATTAAAGATCTAAGTGCCGATGCTAGAAAGAAATACAAAGATGAGAAAATGATGCTAAGTCTTTTACAACAAGCTGTGAAGGAAGATATTTTGGTTCTATTGCAACACAATGGAACTTCTTATTCGATTTGGAAAGCATTAAAATCGAAGTTTCAGGGAAGCCAAGAGATGGTCAAGAACAAAAAGTCGCTTTTAAAGAAAGAATTCGAGCTGTTTCGTGGGTTGAAAAATGAAAGCACAAAGCAAATCATTGAAAGATATTGCAATTTGCTAGCCAACATGAGGAGATTGAGCATCGAGAAAGATAATGAAGAATTGATTGACAAACTAGCTGATACTTTGCCATATGAGACTTGGGGTACATATCTCATGATGTTGAGGAACAAGAAAGGGTTTAGCAATCTGACACTGAGCAAGTTTATTGAAAATATTGAGGCTCAGGAGATGGAGCAGAGAAAGGTTTTGAGAATGAAAGATTTTGACGGTGAACAAGACATCGGACTTTATTACAAAAGTGGTGTCAGTGATAAATCCACCAACATGTCACCAAAAATCCAAACTGCTTTCAATGCAAAAGATTCATCTGGTAGTTCATCCAAAGGATCAAACAACAACACAAGTTTTTCATCATATCCATCTTTTGATCCAAACATTTCAACAACAAAGAATGGCAAAAAGCTACAATGCAATATTGTTTTGAATCTGGAGAATGATGAGGATTATTCAGCAGAAATTGCTAAGAGCCATATATCTTTGTTAGGAACCGTGTTGGAATCATATGATAGTTTTGTGGCAGGTCGAATCGGGAATCCAATGCTTACAAAAAAGGATTACGATCAGATTGATGCTGAAGAGATGGAACTGATGGATATTAAATGGTGTTTGGTAAGTGTATTAAGACGAGCTGAGAAATTTAAGCAGATCACAGGAAGATATGATTTACGTGAAGCTAATGTTTCTACTTTGGGTTTTGATAAATCTAAAGTCACTTGTTTTCGTTGTAGGGAAAAAGTACACTTCAAGAGGGAGTGCAAAAACCGCGAAGCAAGTGGAGCTCAAAATCCGTTTAACAACAACAATGATTACTACCGGAAGGCCATCTATCATCAAGTTGCACAACAACAACAAGAACCACAAGTGGCACATGGAAGAAAAGTGATTGAAGAATCTTCAAAGAGAGCTTGTATGGTGAATCAGGATGACAATAAGCCAACAGAAGGATTTAGTTGGGACAAATATATCTCAGCTGATAATAAAGCATGCCTGATAAACCAAGATGATGAAAAGTTACCAGAAGGATTTAACTGGGAAGGTTTTAGTTGGGATGATTATGATCCAAGCAAAACTTCACATCAAAAAGCGTTTGTTGCTCGAGTTGAAGAAGATAGTGATGATCATAGAGAGTATCATGCAAGAAGTTTGGCAGCTCATTTCAAAATGATGGCAGAAAGTGACAGTGAAGATGAAAAAGCTAAAAAGAAAAAGAAAAAGGTCAAAACACCGGTCAGTAGTGATGATGAAGCTGTTCCAGTGATAAAGAAAAAGGTGAAAGATATACCAAATGTAACACCTGTGCCTTCACAGCCATCAAACAAATACCGAACCAATGAAATATTATATTTCATACTTGGGATTTGTAAAAATATGTGTATCATTTGCATATATCAAAGTTTGTTTAATTCCAAACTCTAAATCGCTTTCTGGAAGGTTATACGCGCACCGATGCGTAAATATAACCAGTTTAATGCAACAAACACTCCGGAATAGTGACATAGGCTTAACATACCTTAAATAACCTTTACATAACTTAGAAATAAGTTTTGAAGGCTTTGGTACGGCAAAAACAAGTTAATTCGCCTACAGGGACTAAACTTGACAAACTGCGAAAGTATGCCAATTTGAACTGTAACAGACATTTCGGAACATGACCATAAGTTAAACATACCATAAATATCCTTTACATAGCTTAGAAATAGGCTTTGAGGGGTTCGGTATGCTAAAATAAACTTTTGGGTCATTCAGGGACTAAAAGTGTCAAAAAGTGCACAGGTTTGCATTTTCGCGCATAACTTACGTTCTAAATACATCCGGACATCCAAAAATTTATGTAAGCACTAAAATATTTTATTTTAGTGTTTGGCATGAGAAAAATCCATTCGTTGCGTCATTTGGATCATTTTTCGCGCTTAAGCGCATTTCGTCGTAATTAAGCGAACATCGCGTTCGTACGACCAAACGAACCAACATCCGACATATTTTTGAGCATGTTTCATGTCCACAATGTTTAGGCATCATTTTAGGGCCTTAAATTTGGCTTTACTAGCCTTAGAAGTGTCAGGAATGGCCTTAAAACACAACAGGGACTGAAACTGTCAACATGGAAACTTGTTTTCTGATCAGAAGCTCCAGGCGGCCTGCCTGAGTTTTGTCTGATCCTGAAGCGGGCCGCATCAGCCTCCCAGATCAGATAAGATCGCTTAATCAGCAGATTCCAGCTGTTTAATCCACAACCACATACTCACACTTGACCTTTCAGCTGATTAGGGGCCATTTTTAGTCACCTTAACTTTCCAACAAGTGTACGCATGAGATTTGAGCACGGTTTCCATGAAACGATCTTAACGGTTACCCGAAAACTATAAATACCCCACCCCCATTTGCTTCAAACTCACTAGAATCTGATCTAAAAGACTCTAAGTTGGAACCATTGTTTCATACCTGAGTTATTTGGATCTAGATTAGCATTCGGGGACCCTTCGTAAGTATTCTTTCTTTCTTTTATTGATTTTCGAGTCTTTTCGAGTCTGAAAGTCAAACTTTGTTTGACTTTCTGCGTTGACCAGTTTATGGTCAATGCGAAGTTCGTTTGAACTTCGCAACGTGAGTGTAATCACGTTGGTTATAGTCCCTTGGGACTATGCCTACTGATTACCACGTTGTCTAGGGTCGTAGGGTAAGCGATCTAATAAATTGCTTATACCTTCGAACCCGACCCATTTGGTCGATCATTAGGATCCGACCAAACACATTAGGTGACCATAGTAGGTAGGGAATAACCTTCCAAGGTTATACCCTATGGTCACATCGTTTGAGTAGTTGTATGATAGGTAGTTTATATGCCTTAGGTAAATTACCAGAATACCCTTTTCATGTATAATTGGTATTTAAGCATATGTAACCTAAACTTTTGTCATATAACTGATTATGTAACATGTTTAGGCATATAACACTTGTCATAGGACTAGTTAGGCGGTCCGAACGCGTTTCACGCGAACGACGCGTTAAAGTAGCATAAGCTACCTAAACGGGTCGTAATGGGTCGTAAGCATTTAGGTTAGGTTTCATTTAGTATGTAGGCTTTGTTAAACCATATGACACGAGTCTCTATACTCGTTTGGTTTACGAACCCTCATTCTATCTAAATCCTTCGATTTAGGTCCGGTTTATTAACATAGTTACCTATATTAGGTGCCGTTTGATATCCGCGATCTCTAGCATTGTTTGGTTGTTACTCAAGGACTACTAAGCAATCTCAAGTGAGTACATAGACCCCTCTTTTACTGTTTTCCAAACTGTTTTGGGGTGAAACACATGTGCCTACTTGTTACTTTCATGCTTTCCTGTTTTCACATCATATACTTCCTATGTTCATTAGTACATTATAGTACATGATTTCATTACATTTTATGCTATGTATGTCCATTGTGTGCATACTTAGTACATGGTTCTACATTACATTTCTGCTATGTATGTTAACTGATAGCATGCTAGCACATTGATTTACATGACTTTTCTGCTTTATATGTTAACTCAGCATACTTAGTACATTTCTTATTCATCATATGCTTACATTTTGGTATGACATTTGGTTTGTTTAAACTATACTATACATTCATTAACACCGATCATGCCGCTCAGTAGTAGGTAGTGGTACCATAGGACTTGACAAATCCCATTCCTGTAATCCCGGGTTTGTTTGGATGGAAGGAATGACCGAATCCGAATACATATTTTGATAACCTTTACTAAAAGGGTTATCCGACTGTCGCAAGGCTTGGATGTATGAATTTTCACAATACCGCATAAATGTCTATATCAGTATAGCATGCATTTACTACACAAAACATAACTTTGATTTAAACCAAGTTTTACTTCAATACTTTGTTTTGTGCATTTCACCTATGGTTTAGTTGATGCATTTCACTAGCCATACATATCATTTTGGTTACACATTACATGATTTACATTTGACACATAAACATTTTCGACATTGGTTATACATTACATGATTTACATTTGACACATAAACATTTTCAACATTGGTTATACGTTGCATGATTTACATCTTGACATAAACATTTTGGTATATTATTCAATACATTTGACAATTGGTTTAAACATAGACATCTTACATTGTTGGTTTGGTTTGAGTAAGTGATTTAAGTAACGAGGCGTGTGTAATATGATATAAGCATGGTGGATATGCCGCTGGTACTTCCTATATATAAGTGTTTGTATGGTATTACATATCGTAGCGTTATTTGAATCATTTCAATTTTGACATATAACATTTTATACAAATAAGATACTTTTCACAATACATTGTTTTACAAACAACTTATCTTATACAAACTCATCTTACATGGTTATTCATTTAACCTTACATTTATTTATACATATCATCTGATCTTATCGTTTTTCAAATGATTTACAAGACAAAGCAAATTACAGGGTTTATGACTAAACATTTTCTTAAACAATAAGTCATGAATCCTATTTTCATAAACCTATGTATCTCACAGGCATTTTTATGCTGACGTACCTATTTTCACATGTGTTTCAGGATATGATGCATAGGATTTATCAAGATACACTTAGGCGGACTTGGGCCTTAGCGACAATAAAAGATGCAAGACTAGTTATTTATGTTATGTTTCTTTGATTGTCAAGACATTGTAACTACTTTAATCAATAAAACAATATTTCAATTTCCATGTGTTATGAAACAATGATTCTGTTACAACACTCCCCGACGTTTCCGCCACGTTTGGTTGTCCTACGTGGTCCGGGTGTGACAGAAAAGTTGGTATCAGAGCTCATGGTTATAGGGAATTAGGTTATTAGTAATACTTTGACCTAGTCTATAACCTTCTTAGGACCCTAACGCGAGTTTACTTGCATTTAGTCATAAAACGATACCGTCACCTATCCTTAGGCGACGACCTCAACAAGAACATAAATTTCCAAACCGCTTTGAAAACTAATCATCTGTTCTAGGATGATTGATTACTAGGTTTTGAACCCTCTATTGTAAGGTTTTGAACTCTCTGTTATATGGTTTTGAACCCCTTTGAATTTTCAAAATCTCGTCAAAGTTCGGGTCTTATAATGTGAACATGTGCAAACTGGAAGGGTGAATGCCTGTATTCTGGGTTTTCTGTCTAGGCAAGCACTTCGTATATATCTCATCAGACGCGAGACCAGTTGTGCTTACCTGGGAATTCTTGGGATGAGTGTTCACTTATAGGCGAGCATGTCTTCAGTGATACATTAATAAGACCTGTTTACTTTGATTAGTCACCGTATCATTTGTTTGTCAATTTCTATGCGTTGTCATTTTGTTTTAATTGTCTAATAATCTTTCACTTGTTTCTTCCTATGTCTTTCATTTTCTTCAAGAATGTCTCTTCCTCTCAGCAACGGCCAAATGTCCGAGCAAACAGCCCAACTTGCCCAACAAATAGGCGAAGTGATTCTGAAAACTGTGGAATTGGGAATTGCTATGTATCGTCTCAACAATGACGCCACTCAAGAGCCACGAAAGGAAGCAGAAGCCAAGCCTTCACCTAAACCAAAGAAACGTAAGGCTTCAAGGAAACCCGCAGCGGTGGCACCAAAACTGGCAAGACCTAGCCAAATGACAGCACCACCAGCCAAGAAAGCAATCAAGGAATCAAAGACCATGGATGAACGATCCCCTAAGAAGTCAAAGAAGCAAAAGGCTTCTCAGAACTTCGCCATGGTCGCTCACAATGGTCAAGCCATCCCCAACCAACCAGCTCAACCCCCTGCTAGGAAGCAATACAACGGAACTGCACCCTTGTGCAACCAATGTAGCCTTCATCATCAGACTAGTGTGAAGTGCCGCAAATGCCAAATTTGTGGACCTATAGGTCATACGGCAAGGGTTTGCCCAACTACAGCAGTACCAAATCAAACAGGACCCATCCGGGTGGCAACACCACCTGCTAAAAAGCAATACAAGGGAACGACACCAATATGCGACAAATGTAATGGGCATCACCAAGCTCACTTACCGTGTCGTCTGTGTGTATCATGTGGGCGAGTTGGCCACCTGGTAAGTGCTTGTCGATGTAACCCGAACCAAGGTGGTCCAGAACAACCACAAGCCAACTCTGCTCAAGCTCGTTTCTCACCAGGGTCTTGCTACAACTGTGGCGAGATGGGCCATTTCCTAAGGGATTGCTCAAAGCTTGCTAGTGCAAATCCAACCCACGGATGAGCAGTTGGCTGACTAGGAGATGTTGCTGTCTTATGCTTTTGTTCTTTTGTTTTCTTGTAATGTGAAACAATCTGTTTTGTTTATAAATAAATCGTTGATCACAAATTCTGATATACAAGTGTAATTACATGTGTGTATGACTTTTCCTATGATACCTACATCAAGAAACTATGTACCTTGCAAACTACTTTTGTGATTTCTCTCTTTCAAATGATCGCTCATGATTCCCTCGAAAATTTTAAGTACTCGTTTCACTCTAAGAAACAAAGTACAGAAAATAAAGTGACATTATGAGTAATCATGCTTCTGCACATCTGTGCCTTTGAATCCTTGGTTAAATAACTAAGGGTATTTCCAAATCTCATACCCATTACGTTTTGATTTTTCAACATATACAGTACAAGTATTTCAAAAACAATCTTCATGATCTCAAAACATTTCATATAGTTTGAAAACAATTTTTCTAAATGCATTGTCTATGTTATTTAAAAAACATTGGCTATGTTATCAAAACCAACCTTCCTAATTTCAAAATGTTTCATATAGTCTGAAAACAATATTAACACAGTACATTTTCTTATCAAGTGCATGATTTCGAAAAGCATCATTCATGTCTTTCAAAAACCTTATACATAATTTCAAAATTCATCTCGCATGATTCTAAAACATTTTTATAAATATACTTACCTAGTACAACTACTTTATAATTTCAAATGTATTATATATAAGGTTTCAGAAACATTGAACACATTTTTTTTAGAACCTCATGCATAGTTTTCAAAAAAAATATTTTCCTCATACATTGACTTAACCTTCAAATTCTGATTCATATGTCGCCTTGACATATCAAGCATCTCAACTTCATAAGCATTCTTACTTCATGTTTTGACATAAGCACATCCAGTGCAAGGTTTCAAAACATCTTCAACTTCTAAAATCCATATGGGATCTTTTTATCTTCACAATTAGATCCTTGTGGATAATTGTCATACAAATCAGAGTCCTTAATTGGATTCCTTGTGTACCTAAATTCGAACATTTCGGTTCCTTAAAATCGAAATCGAATTTTTCTTTTAAAAATCTTTCTATCTTTATAGTTAGATTCTTGATAATGTTTAAAGTACCAAATGAAATCCAAGGTATGGATTCCTAGTGTGCTTTAAATACATGTGCTCTGTTAGCAAAACAAATCAACAAATTAAATATCTAGATAAACAATCTTTGTGGTTATACGACTATGTGTTTATGCATCTTGTGTTTTCTCTTATGCATTTTGTGTTTTTGTATACTCTGGATATTCGTTATCCAAATCCTCGTAGAATCTTTCATATCTTTATATGAGGGATTCGTAGTAGGATATTCAAAAAGGTACTACCTTAAATCCTGAATGGGCTTCTATGTAATAGTTAAGACCCTTGGATTATATAGTACTATTCCATGATTCATAAGAGACCCTTAAGTGGTCTAGTCAAAAAGATTGATTCACAATTTGGTTAAAGAATGACATCTAGTGATGTAGCTGAACAGGCTCCTTGATAGTCTATTTAGATCATTTATTGATTTAATTAAAAGGACTCTATGGCGGTCTAGTCACACTCATCACAGGATTGTTCATTTGGTTTTACCCTACATATTATAAAATAGACTGTGTGAACTGTGCAAGGAATTGTCTAATTATGGACGTGTACATAATTATGAGATTCAGTGCACTGTAACCACAGTAAGATTTATTATGTGTAAGAACCGATAGTGACAACAATAACGAAATGAGAACGATGTAATAGAGGTACGGTGGACGCACCAATGACGCTTCATATACTTGTATATAAGTATCCCTCTTACATTGCAAGCATGATGTTATTAAAGTTACTAGAAGTTCAGAACCCTAACAAATGATGTTCGATCTTTTCAACTTCATGTTTTCAAGCTCTCACAAGTTTCCTCTAGATAAAATTTCGGGACGAAATTTCCTAAAGTAGGGGAGACTGTAACACCTGTGCCTTCACAGCCATCAAAAAAATACCGAACCAATGAAATATTATATTTCATACTTGGGATTTGTAAAAATATGTGTATCATTTGCATATATCAATGTTTGTTCAATTCCAAACTCTAAATCGCTTTCTGGAAGGTTATACGTGCACCGATGCGTAAATATAACCAGTTTAATGCAACAAACACACTGGAATAGTGACATAGGCTTAACATACCTTAAATAACCTTTACATAACTTAGAAATAAGTTTTGAAGGCTTTGGTATGGCAAAAACAAGTTAATTCGCCTATAGGGACTAAACTTGACAAACTGCTATAGTATGCCAATTTGAACTGTAACAGACATTTCGGAACATGACCATAAGTTAAACATACCATAAATATCCTTTACATAGCTTAGAAATAGGCTTTGAGGGGTTCGGTATGCTAAAATAAACTTTTGGGTCATTCAGGGACTAAAAGTGTCAAAAAGTGCACAAGTTTGCATTTTCGCGCATAACTTACTTTCTGAATACATTCGGACATCCAAAAATTTATGTAAGCACTAAAATATTTTATTTTAGTGTTTGGCATGAGAAAAATCCATTCGTTGCGTCATTTGGATCGTTTTTCGCGCTTATGCGCATTCCGTCTTAATTAAGCGAACATCGCGTTCATACGACCAAACGAACCAACATCCGACATATTTTTGAGCATGTTTCACGTCCACAATGTTTAGGCATCATTTTAGGGCCTTAAAGTTGGCTTTACGGGCCTTAGAAGTGTCGGGAATGGCCTTAAAACACAACAGGGACTGAAACTGTCAAAATGGAAACTTGTTTTCTGATCAGAAGCTCCAGGCGGCCCGCCTGAGTTTTGTCTGATCCTGAAGCGGGCCGCATCAGCCTCCCAGATCAGACAAGATCGCTTAATCAGCAGATTCCAGCTGTTTAATCCACAACCACATACTCACACTTGACCTTTCAGCTGATTAGGGGCCATTTTTAGTCACCTTAACTTTCCAACAAGTGTACGCATGAGATTTGAGCACGGTTTCCATGAAACGATCTTAACGGTTACCCGAAAACTATAAATACCCCACCCCCATTTGCTTCAAACTCACTAGAATCTGATCTAAAAGACTCTAAGTTGGAACCATTGTTTCACACCTGAGTTATTTGGATCTAGATTAGCATTCGGGGACCCTTCATAAGTATTCTTTCGTTCTTTTATTGCTTTTCGAGTCTTTTCGAGTCTGAAAGTCAAACTTTGTTTGACTTTCTGCGTTGACCAGTTTATGGTCAATGTGAAGTTCGTTTGAACTTCGCAACGTGAGTGTAATCACATTGGTTATAGTCCCTTGGGACTATGCCTACTGATTACCACGTTGTCTAGGGTCGTAGGGTAAGCGATCTAATAAATCGCTTATACCTTCGAACCCGACCCATTTGGTCGATCATTAGGATCTGACCAAACACATTAGGTGACCGTAGTAGGTAGGGAATAACCTTCCAAGGTTATACCCTATGGTCACATCGTTTGAGTAGTTGTATGATAGGTAGTTTATATGCCTTAGGTAAATTACCAGAATACCCTTTTTCATGTATAATTGGTATTTAAGCATATGTAACCTAAACTTTTGTCATATAACTGATTATGTAACATGTTTAGGCATATAACACTTGTCATAGGACTAGTTAGGCGGTCCGAACGCGTTTCACGCGAACGACGCGTTAAAGTAGCATAAGCTACCTAAACGGGTCGTAATGGGTCGTAAGCACTTAGGTTAGGTTTCATTTAGTATGTAGGCTTTGTTAAACCATATGACACGAGTCTCTATAATCGTTTGGTTTACGAACCCTCATTCTATCTAAATCCTTCGATTTAGGTCCGGTTTATTAACATAGTTACCTATATTAGGTGCCGTTTGATATCCGCGATCTCTAGCATTGTTTGGTTGTTACTCAAGGACTACTAAGCAATCTCAAGTGAGTACATAGACCCCTCTTTTACTGTTTTCCAAACTGTTTTGGGGTGAAACACATGTGCCTACTTGTTACTTTCATGCTTTCCTGTTTTCACATCATATACTTCCTATGTTCATTAGTACATTATAGTACATGATTTCATTACATTTTATGCTATGTATGTCCATTGTGTGCATACTTAGTACATGGTTCTACATTACATTTCTGCTATGTATGTTAATTGATAGCATGCTAGCACATTGATTTACATGACTTTTCTGCTTTATATGTTAACTCAGCATACTTAGTACATTTCTTATTCATCATATGCTTACATTTTGGTATGACATTTGGTTTGTTTAAACTATACTATACATTCATTAACACCGATCATGCCGCTCGGTAGTAGGTAGTGGTACCATAGGACTTGACAAATCCCATTCCTGTAATCCCGGGTTTGTTTGGATGGAAGGAATGACCGAATCCGAATACATATTTTGATAACCTTTACTAAAAGGGTTATCCGACTGTCGCAAGGCTTGGATGTATGAATTTTCACAATACCGCATAAATGTCTATATCAGTATAGCATGCATTTACTACACAAAACATAACTTTGATTTAAACCAAGTTTTACTTCAATACTTTGTTTTGTGCATTTCACCTATGGTTTAGTTGATGCATTTCACTAGCCATACATATCATTTTGGTTACACATTACATGATTTACATTTGACACATAAACATTTTCGACATTGGTTATACATTACATGATTTACATTTGACACATAAACATTTTCAACATTGGTTATACGTTGCATGATTTACATCTTGACATAAACATTTTGGTATATTATTCAATACATTTGACAATTGGTTTAAACATAGACATCTTACATTGTTGGTTTGGTTTGAGTAAGTGATTTAAGTAACGAGGCGTGTGTAATATGATATAAGCATGGTGGATACGCCGCTGGTCCTTCCTATATATAAGTGTTTGTATGGTATTACATATCGTAGCGTTATTTGAATCATTTCAATTTTGAAATATAACATTTTATACAAATAAGATACTTTTCACAATACATTGTTTTACAAACAACTTATCTTATACAAACTCATCTTACATGGTTATTCATTTAACCTTACATTTATTTATACATATCATCTGATCTTATCATTTTTCAAATGATTTACAAGACAAAGCAAATTACAGGGTTTATGACTAAACATTTTCTTAAACAATAAGTCATGAATCCTATTTTCATAAACCTATGTATCTCACAGGCATTTTTATGCTGACGTACCTATTTTCACATGTGTTTCAGGATATGATGCATAGGATTTATCAAGATACACTTAGGCGGACTTGGGCCTTAGCGACAATAAAAGATGCAAGACTAGCTATTTATGTTATGTTTCTTTGATTGTCAAGACATTGTAACTACTTTAATCAATAAAACAATATTTCAATTTCCATGTGTTATGAAACAATGATTCTGTTACAGCACACCCCGACGTTTCCGCCACGTTTGGTTGTCCTACGTGGTCGGGGTGTGACACCAAAGTTCAAAGTTGATGAAGAAGTTGATGCTAAAAAGATTCCTGTGAAGTGTGACACTTGTGAAGCTATAAAGAAATAGAATAGCACATTGATTTATAACTTGAACAGTTTGAAGGAATCTTATGATGTCCTGAACAAAGCTATGAATCAATATAATCAGTCAAGTGAAGAACAAGCAACAGCAATGAAGACACTTCAGGGAGCATTCATGATAAAACAGAAAGTTGTGAACAATTACATTGGGAAGTGTGCTGTGCTTGAACAGAAACTTGAAACACAAAGAATTGAAACTGAAAGGGTTAATCGTTTGTTGAAAAGTTACTCATGTACTTCTCATGTCATTGACATGATTTATCCAACTGTTGAAGGCATGAAGGCATTCGAAGAGGATGAAGTAACTGAAGAACAGAAGGCTTCTGAAGAAAAAACTTCTGAAAAGACAAAAGAAAAGAAGAAGGATATTAAATCAAAGACATCTGGTAAGAAACAAAGTGAAAATTATAACAAGTGTCCACCCCCGCTTGAAAATGGATATTCTCCGAGAAATCCAAATTCAGAAAGAGTCGAAAAGGCAACAAATTTACAGTGGGAGTCGGAGTCTACAGTTAAATTGCCAGATAATATTGATGTCACGTTTACGTCATCTAACACTGATCATGAGTCCGAGTTAATAAAGAAAGTGGTCGATCAGGTGTTGGATAAAGATGAATCCGAGGAGTCAAAGTCGGAGTCTATGTCAGAGTCAAAGTCTGAGTTCAGCATTCCGAGTCAATCTGACAAACAGGGTAAAATAGTTTATAATAAAAAATTCTTGTTATCAAAATCTAATTTGAATGATGAAACATTTAAAGTTGCATATACTTTGAATGATTCTGACAAATTATATTTTGATGAGGAATTTCCAATAAAAGGTGTCAAACCTGCTATGATCAAAAAGGTTTTCAAACTTACAGAAATTAATTTTTCTGAAATAAAAGATGTAAATCTTAATGATAAATCTAAAAAGTACACTTCAAGATTTCAACAAAGAGAAAATAAGAAAAATGGTTACAGTTCTGGTTCAGGTTTTAAAAAGAAACCAAACCATAATGGTAATTTCAAAAAGAAAGGTCTTGGATTTATTCCACCAGAAAATCATAAAAATGAAAAATATGTTCGAGATTTTAAATCAAAAATGATATTTGCTGCAGGTACTTCTGCTGAGGAGGAACAAAAGAGTCCATTTTGGAAGCAATCTAACAGAGAATTCCTTGCAAAGAAGCAAGAAGAGATGAAGAATGCTGATCAGTTGAAAGAAACGAGAATCTGTTTCCAATGCAACAATGTTGGACATATTGCCAAAAATTGTTCCAAGACAATAAAATCAAAACAGGGAGTTTCTCGTAAACTAAAAGAGAAAGAAGTTGTGTTTGAACCACCAATTGATAGAACAAAACTGTTCAAAGATTCAACTTTTGAAATTGGTGAAAGTTCAAACAGGTTTTACAAGAAAAGAGGAAATCTTGACAACCAAAAATGGGTTGTTAAGAAGTCTGGTGATAGTTCTACCAATGATTCTGATTCATCAAAATCGGAGGAGCTATCTTCTGGCGATGAATCTGATTCCACAAAGTCAGAGGAGCCACAAATTGAATCAAAATGTGAAAACTCAGTACCGACTGTGGATGATGTGAATTTTCCACCACTTCGGGCTGAAAATTTTAACAAGAAAATTGGTAAAGTAGAAATTTCAAACCATTTTTTCTCAGAAAAGAAAGATTTTGATGTTGAAAAGGCATTTAACTCCAAAGTTAAACATATTTTTGGAAAATGGTTGACAGGAAAGTCAAGGGAGTCAAGGAGTTTTACGAAAAGAAGACAAAGAAGCAAGGTAAAGTATCATCCCTGGTTTGTGACTGGGATGGTACTTACTATGAACAGTAAAATTCTGGACTTGCCGGAGCTCCCAAGTTGGTAATCGCGGAGCATGAATCGGCATCATTCTTATATTTTTTTGTTTGAAAAATTGAAAATTAGTCATTAGTATGAATTTCCGGAACTCCTAGGTTGGTAAGTGAGGAGTATCAAATCGGCATCTTGAGAATTCAACCTACATGTGTTAGTGGTTGATAAGCCATGTGGTTGAAAAAGAGTTTGTGTTATAAATGGTTAATCAAGGTCATTAGGTTGAACTTGATTGGATCATTCTTACAAATATTAAATCAAGGACATTAAGTTGTACTTGCATTTTCCTACAAGTGGTTGAAAGACAATGTGATGAATCAAACCCTTAATCTACAAGTTAAAATCAACAAAACTTATTTTCCGGAAAAACCATTTGATTAAAACAAACTTAAGTGTTTTGAAATCAATGGGAAAATAGTTTGTTGTGAGGGGGAGTTCTGATTGTTTATGCCAAGTGGAAGGCGAATTGAAGTGATTCGATATCGGTTGTCAACTTACTTGTATAGTTTGTTTTCAAATTTCTTTAAATGTGTTTGCATTTTAGGGGGAGTAAGAATTAATTTCAGAAAATCCAAAAACATTTGAAAATTTGAAAAAAAGTCAAAAACATGATAAAATGAAAAATGAGTTTTGTTGTCAAAAAGAGGAAATGATAGTACATCAGTGGACTATCACAGCATGCTAAAGAAATGGAAAGTCAAAAAGTGATAAATGGTCTCACTGATGATATGCCAGTAGGTTTTTATACATTTAGTAGATTGTGACGAGATATAAACCTAAATTTCAAACTTGCTTATATCGTGGGGAAACATCTCTCGGATATATGGGTAACCCCCGAAATCTTGTTTGAAAGGTCCCTCTTTATGAGATACTAGGTCCTTATGCTCAGTGATATCTGGGGTATTATCCCGAGACTTCTGATTTTGCGGAAGCAATGGCCTAGTCCTCGGAGAATACTTTACTGCTTGCTTGAAATATAGTGCCGCCCTCAGCATAAAATGATAAGACAATAAAATTGCTAATCAATGCTGTTGTAAAAAAGATCCTCTAAAGGGGACACACCAAAAGTCGAACCGTTATCTCTCTGCTGAACGGAAGTTCTGACCTGAGCTCTCACGGTTTCGCATCTACCCCCTTACAAATATCATCTGTGGTATACTCACCTGTAAGACTGAATATTTGGATCTGGATACGGGAGTATATTCTGAGGTGGGACACACGATTAAGTTTAAGTGCTTAAGACATTAATTTCGTATCTCGGATCAATTGAAGTTTGTGTGAAAATTTAAGTGGATCAGTATACTGACAATCTAAGTGAATCGTTTAGAACTGAAAATGTTTAAAGCTTAACGGTGTTGGTGAGTTGTCTCAAAATCTGATATAATCCTCTTACACAAGCTCACAAAAATATTGTTTGTAAATATTTCTTTACTGCATTTCATTCTATGTTCTAAAATCCAAAAAGATTTTCAGTGTGTTTTAGCATAAATTTTGAAAAATACAAAAAGATTTTTGACAACTAGTGTTGGAGAACTGATTTTCAAAATTTCCTAGTGCAGAACATGATGAACAAATGGTTTGGGTGAAAATTGTTTGAGATGTTTTAAAATGAAATGAGAAATTTTTTTGAAATGAAAAAGTTCTTCCTGCAAGTGGTTCATCAGAGACTAACATTGTAAAATCATTGTCTGAATATCTTATCCACATGTGTTTATTAGATGATGAAATTGTTTTTACAAGTAGTTATCAGAAAATTTACTTTTGGGCAGAGAATGTGCAGGATATCTGAATGATAGAGAGCTAGGTTCCGATACCGGAAGACTCTGTGATTTTATCAAGTCAGGCTGCGATCCCAGTATACTTAGAGGGGGAGTCTAAAGATTGTAGAGCCAAGTTTCGATCCTGGAGTTCATGCAAATTGCTGATGCTGATGAACTTAAGGAATCAAGAGATCTGATAAAGAGAAGAGAGAAGATTTGAGGATGCTTTACAGTGTCAAGTTACTTCAGAGAGTTCGAGAGGACTGATAAAGACTGAAGATGCGAAGACTCGACACTTTAAGACTCGTCAACATTCGAGGGGGAGTCTGTTAGTTCATGCGTCTGTCGACTTCGTCTTGTATCGAGTCTTGTGCGTAGAATGTTAGATCAGTGCACGTATTTCAAGATATTGTAATTTCGCTTGAATTAGGTGATTCCGCTTGAAAGTGACATGAGTCATTTCAAGCGAAATCAACTTAAGCTATTTCGCTTGAAATGGATTGTGCCACTCTCAAGCGAAATCAGAACTCTATAAATAGGGTTCAAGCGAGATCAGATGTAATCTTTCCGGTTAGAGCAATGAAGTGCTGCCGAAGTGTTGTCTCGCTGTAAAACGTCTTATAATCAATATAAACGACAGTTTAAGTGTATATCTTACTGAATTGACTCAGAATGTCTGTTTCCGCCTTTCATTCTGAGTAAAACTCTTCTGATCGACTCGTTCGGGTCTGAAAACGATCCTATAGAACCCGATTCGTAGGAGGTAATAGATACCTTAAACTGGGGACAAGCCCAAAACTGGGGATAAACCCTTAAAACTGGGGACAAGCCCATAAAACTTAGGAGACTTCTGTGGATACTTGATCCTTTGTCAAAGATGCACCTACTTCTGCAAAACTATAACTTAGTGAAAAAAGGATAAAGGATCCTGGATCCTTCTCCTTATAATCAAATAAATTAAAGGGTTAAATAATTTAGAATCAAATCATTACCAGAATGAGGATCATATATCCTCTAAGGATCCTTTATGTATACCAGATATGAGGATGACTAAGGATCCTAGATCCTTCTTACATGAAGTATCTCTTCAAATGGACAGCATTCCAAGCTCTTGGTAACAAATCACCTTCCATTTTTAACAAACGGTATGCCCCCTTTCCTGCCTCAGCTTCAATAAGATAGGGACCTTCCCACTTTGGAGCTAACTTGCGATCAGCAAGATTTGTGGTATTTTGGAATGCTTTTCTCAACACCATGTCACCAACTTGAAACTCTCTGATCCTGACATTCTTATTATAAGCTCCAGCCATACTTTGTTGATAACTAGCCAACCTTATCCTTGCCAAATCCCTGAGTTCTTCTATGGTATCCAAGTCTTGAACCAAGTTTTCAGCATTTCCTTCAGGATCACAGATGCTTGTTCTTGCAGTAGGGACTACCATCTCTGTAGGGATCACTGATTTAGCTCCAAACACTAGAGAAAATGGAGTCTGACCAGTGGCATTCTTGGGAGTTGTTCTATCAGCCCTAACACATAAGGTAGCTCTTCTGCCCATTTTCCCTTTTTGGATCCAAGCTTCTTCTTCAAGTTGTTGATGATGATCTTGTTGGATGATTCTGCTTGACCATTAGCTTGTGGGTGGACTGGTGTTGATGTTATCATCTTAATCCCACAACTGTCACAAAAGTTAGTAGTTCTACTCCCAATAAATTGGGATCCTTTATCACAAACAATTTCAGAAGGTATGCCAAATCTAGTAATAATGTTTCTTTTAATAAAGGATATCACTTCTTTTTCTCTGACTTGAGCAAATGCTTCAGCTTCTATCCATTTGGAAAAGTAATCAGTCATGGCAAGCATAAACACTTTTCCTCCTGGTTCTTTGGGAAGTTTGCCAACTATATCCATTCCCCATCTCATGAATGGCCAAGAAGAGGATATAAGATGTAGGAGCTCTGCTGGTTAATGAAGGATATTGCTATGTCTTTGACAAGCATCACATTTCTTGGCATAATCCGCAACATCCTTCTTCATTATAGGCCAATAGTATCCTGTCCTAAGGATCCTTGAGAACAGTGCTCTACCCCCAGTGTGGTTTCCACAATCTCTTTAATGGAAATCCTTCAGGACTTCTTGGATTTATGGATCCTCGATATACCTTAAATATGGACCTGCAAGAGATCGTTTATATAACATGTTATTTAATATTGTAAATTAAGATACCTTGACTTTGAAAGCTCTGGGATTTTCTCCTGTAGGAATCTCTCCATGTTGTATATATCTCATAATTGGAAGGATCCAGGATCTTGAATTTGACTGTGCATCATCACTAGGTATGATTGAAGAATCCTCCACTATTTCCATGGCTGTGTGATCCTCAATAGCAGGAGCCAAAATATGGATAATGGGAATTTTAATATCCTCTGGGATCTTCAATGATGATCCAAGGTTGGCTAAAGCATCAGCTTCTGCATTTTCTTCCCTGGGTACCTATGTCAAACTAAAAGAAGCAAAAGAGTCTGCCAATTTCTTGACTATCTCTAGATATTAGATTATTCTTTCACCTTTAACAGCATAAGAACCATTAAAGTGGTTAGTGATTAATAAAGAATCTACATGTACCTCAAGATACCTGATCCTCATATGCTTGGCAATTTGCAAACCAGCTATTAAGGCTTCATATTCAGCCTCATTGTTAGTAGTTTGAAACTCACAAGCAATTAAGTGTGGTATTATGTCCCCCTGTGGCGATTTTAGTAGTATGCCTAGTCCAGTTCCTTTGACATTAGAGGCTCCATCTGTGAAGAGTATCCAAGGATCCTTAGTCTCTTCAAGCTGTTGAACTTCCAATTCAGCTTCCCTTTGTAGATCACTACTGAAATCAGCCACAAAGTCAGCCAAGGCCTGAGATTTAATGGCAGTTCTTGGTTCATATCTGATATCATAAGCACTAAGCTTGACTGCCCATTTTGCCATTCTTCTTGACATTTCAGGTTTCCTGAGAACATTCTTGATTAGAAAGTTAGTTTTAACAATAATTGTGACACTTGAACAAAATCCGCAACAATCTTGATGTATCACTTCATTCCTTCATGCTCACTTGCCAAATTTCGGGACAAAATTTCTTTCAAGTTGGGGATGATGTGACAACTTGGATTTTCAAGGTCGGTAACGTTCCATCTTTGATCCTCACTTCTCGTCATATTTCCGTAATATGTTAAAACATTGGACTGAGTGGTACAATAATTCCCGCACGTTTTCTGGACCGCACCTTCTCACCCGAGCCTAAACACATTATTCCTAAACACATTATATTCATCTAAAGTGGGACCATGGCAGCCTTTGGACTATGTGGTGGCATAAGTGGTTACGGGCCACCTCATGTTAGAGCCGGCCCACTTATTCACAAACCCATATCTTAATAATAACAAATAACCCACCGCCCCCATTATCATATTATTGATAATGTACGTAGTTGTTAGTCTTGGGTTTTAGCAAAACCCTATTTTTCCTTCCTGTGCGGCGATCAGTGGCGAACCCCCCCCCCTCGAAGCAGAAACCTTCCAGCATTCGGTTAGTGTAATATCTTCATGTTGTGAATCAAGTGTTGTGTCATGATTGCCTAGTATACTGATACATGATTGTGTTTGTTCTTGATGTTGTGTGTATGTGACTTTGATCTCATGAAAGTGATGAATAGGGTGTTAGGATTGTAGTAATCAATTTTGTGAAATCTTCTGTTGAATCGAATCAAGAAGTGTTAGATTAGGGTTGCATGCATACTAGGTTCTTGCATGATTAATGGTGTGCTAATACCAAAAGAGTAGTATGATCGTCCATTAGAAACTGGTAGGGTTTGTTTACTTTTGAACTTATAAATGGAACATGATTAGGATAGTAATGTAACTGGGTATCAAAATTCAAGAAAGAATAGATCTAATTACTCATGATTTCGCTGTGTAGGTCAGTCCAGTCACATAGATTAACGAAGGGCTGACTTTAGTTGGGCCTGCATGAATAGTGGGCCGCATGACACATAAAACGAATTATGTTTTAGAGCTTTGGGCTACACCTCTCGGACCATCACAAACACACCCACTTATTATTATGTGAACTTGCAATGTATATGAACTGGGCAATATACGGGATGGGCTGCACACCGAGCCCAGATACACATGCACACGCTGAATTGATTGGGTCATGAGTTTGGGTTGTGGACTGCACCTTCGAACGAACCGACTGTTGGTACATGGGCCGTATCCGGTTTGGGTATAGACTTAGGATAGTGGCCCATTAATGATTGTACATGAAGTGTTTAGGGGGTTTGTGCTAGTATATAATTAAACGTGTGGTGTGTTATGTGCTATGTGCTATGTGCGGGATGTAATACTAGTGGATATGTGACATGTGACGTATGAACTTATGACAAGTACGTGTGTTGTAAATATAATATCACCTCGATGCTTGTATGACGTATATGAAATGTATGGGTACGACCTGTGTGATTTGAATGAGAACTATGTGACCGATGCATGTACGACACTGATTGTTATCAATAACTCTTTTAGGTCGTGAATATTGAACTGTTAAACGTGTACTTTATCTTACCGAGCAAATCAAAGGTGAGTTCACTGCACTTTTCTAAGCATGCGTCCCGGTGGTTTGGGACATCTGGTAAACGTTTCTAAAGGGAATACTGGGTAAACTGTTTATTTGGGATGTTGGTTATTGAACACAGTATAAATCATGTAAGACCCCATACATCTACCGTGTTGCTGAAGAAGCAACGAGGTATTTAGTTGATAGCGCTATTAGGTTTGGCAGCCTCACACCGGGCCGAAAGGACGGGCGTGAACTAATTACCTGGACTTCATGACCAATGCCTAGTTAGAGGCATTGGGGTTGGGCATTCACATCGTGTACATATAAGACCCCTTACATCTATTCAAGGTTGTTTGATACCTTGACATCATGACCAATGCCTAAATGGAGGCATTGGGGTTGGGCATTCACATCTAGTCGCCACATACGGTAATCGAGTAATAACAACATCAAATCAAATCATCAAAACAACATAACAACATATCATCTTGTTAACTGTTTTACACACGTGATTGATAACTAAACTCGGTAAACAAAACTTTGAACTCACCAGCGTAGTCTGACACACTTGTTTGCATGCTTGTAGGTCGTTAGCTGAGGTACTTTGGGACTTGCTATCTGGAGTAGCTGGAGTGGGCATGGTCTTACAGGGCGTATTTATCTTAACGATTACCGATACATTACTTTGAGTTTCAAACTATTTACTTTGCTTCCGCTGATTACTTTGGTTTTCATTTAAACTTACAAACAGCATTTTCGTTCAGTCAAGTATTTTATCATTTTATTGAACATGTTTGATATAATTAGTGGCTCGTTGTTGGATCGTCGCACTCCTAATAGGGACATACCCTAGGTGAGAAATTGGGGGTGTGACAGTTTGGTATCAGAGCCACTGGTTATAGTGAACTTGGTTTTAAAACGTTTTTATAAAACCAGACTATAACCGAACAGATCCGAAATCGACCATGACACTCAGCTCCAGATTGCAAGGTTCGTCTTTCTAACTTGTTGCGTACATTACATGACTAGTACACATTTGTTTATGACGTAGCATACGGACACACATACTTGTCACTATAGTATGATTACATAAATTGCTTGCTTACATTATGATGCAATGGAAGTATGTCATAGTCTTGGGATTTCTGTGATCGTATCGGTTTGATAACCTTTGTTTGGCACTCGAGTTTGAGGAACCATTTGACATGAGTTAGGAAGAGCTGAGATGAGCATGCAAATCACAATATTATTGTGGGTGCACACATAATAATAATGTGGGGTGCATGCGAGTCCCAGTGAGGCTTAACAAGTGAAAAAGGGGTTCCGTTCCGTTAATTGATCGATGTGAAACACAACAGTCTATAAGAGTCATAACAGTGGTTGTCTCTTACTTGAACGTGATCTTTTCACTCCTATCTGAATCCTTTCGAACCTCGATGCTATCGAGTAGTACCTGAACACCCATCTGAACGCCTAGCGAACTGTGTAGAATGTTAGGTGCTTGTACGAACATCCTTGAGTTGGATGTTGCAACGAAAATGATTGGTCTATACCCTTCTCATCTTTCTTCATTTGCTAGAACTTAACGTATTGACGTCTTAAATCCCGAAGTGCGATCACTTCTGCAGCACTCTCGCAACATACCGTGTATTACTTAGTCAACTTGCAAGAACGATGGACAAGAGGGTAAACGTAGTACTTTACCGACTTCAGCATTTGAACGACCCTAGTTACCGGAGACGAACACCAGCGAATTGGCCTCAATCGAATCATTCACCCTAGTTAGCGACTTATGGGAGTCAACTTTTACGAACCAAATGGGACATGCACGATGACAATTGATTATAGAAAGGAATGTATAACTGCCAGCGGAATGAGCAGTGCCTTAGGACGCGGCACGGAATGTGTTATGATGAACCCTGTTGGTGAGAGATCGTAGGGCTCCGTTTCGAGCAACAACAGTAGAGGCAACAGTCACGACAACCTCAAGGCACTAGTAATCATAGCCTATAGTATGGAAATGAAGGTGCCTACGGCATGGATCGGCCGTTGTTGAATCAAGACAACGAAAACCAAGGGAACGACGGCAGTACTGGAAATCCCCGTAACAATAACAACAACACTGGAAATGATGCTCGTGGAGGGGCATTTAGGATTGGCGTGGGCGACGCCAGGGATACAACGGCAGGGTGGCCTGCACGTTCTTGATAACGAATCACTTCGTCCCTGTTCTGTTTAACCCTGATGCTTCTTGAAACCGAACCTACTGTGGAATCGGCTGACGACAAGTCAATTGAAACTTTATATGTTCGTTGGGATGCGAACTCGACCTTGTGGAACAAGTGTTCGACATCGACCTTCTTTCAACTACCCTTGATAGTTTTGCTGCAGTGGTTAGTGTGGATTGGATTTTTTCAAGAAATCACGCAGATATATTCTGTGAAAAGGAATTTTGCGTATCTTTCTCCCCAGTGGGGAATCGTTATTTGTTCTAAAGCATCAGAGTGGTGCAAAGGTTAGCATTATTTCAGCTATGAAGGCCCAGAAGTGTCTACGGAAGGATTACCCCGCTACATTAACAACCGTTATAGACGTTAAGACTAAGGAAGAAAGGATCGAGGATCCATCAATTATTTGTGATCTCTTCTAATGAGCTACTCGAAGACCTTTCAGGTTTACTTCCACAACTGATAGGCAGAATTTCAGTTTGATCTCACGCCAGAGGCAGTCCTGATTACTCGTACTCTTACCGTCTGGCACCAGGAGGGTTAACCAACTATAGGAACTGCTGAACAGGAGTCTAGTCAGACCTAGCCTTTCGTTTTAGGAAGCCCCAGTTATATCCGTGAAGATAAGCCTTCTCGTATGTGTACTAATTATCGAGAACTCAACCAGGTAACAGTCAAGGACCGTTTGCCTCGACCATGTATTGACAACTTGTCGACCAGCTGTGAGGGTTAAGCTCCTATTCGAGGGAAGGCTAGCGAACGAACTGTCGTCAGATGGATGACCAAGGGAAGAATGTTCTTGCAGCGGCATATCGAACGTAGTACGGCCATTGCGACTTAGTATTCCATGACTTTTGGGTTAATCAATACACCGGCAGCTTTATGGATTGCATGAATCGCCCATGTTTATTGAGGACGTTTTGAATCATTCCCAAGAGAAAGGGAACTATGGGCGGCATTTGTATCTCATCTTAGAGCTCCCGAGGGAGGAGCCACTACACGCGAAGTCTCGTTAGGAGTAACTTCTGGATTCGAGAGGTACATACTTTTCTTGGTCACGTAGCCGACGAAGAGGGAATACACGTGGATCTCGCTAATATCCATTCTGTTAGAAACTGATCGCCACCAAAGATCCCTTTGGGGGTATGGCAAACCTTTGGTTTCGCAAGATGCAATCGCAGATTCATCGCATGATTTTCAAGGATTTTGCAGCTTTAACCTCTTTAACACAGCAGTGTCCTGTGTATCCGTGGGAGACGGAACAGGAGAACGTCTCTTCAAGCTTTTGAAACTCAACACTACAATGTACTGAATATCGTCCTTACCTGAGAGCACGAGTGATCTAGTGGTATATCTTGGCGATTCAAAGCAGAGACCCAGTTACATGCCAATGCGGCACGAGAAGGTGACGATTTATGTGGTGGATTTACAGGAAGAACTGCACGAGTCATGACCTACGGTGGAAGCCGTAGTCTTTGGATTTAAATTGGAGGCATTACTTGGATGGTACCAAATGCATTATTTAGACCGATCACAAGAGCCTTCAGCATATCTTCGATCAGAAAGAATTGAATATGCGTCAGCGTCGTTGGGTAGAGTTGTTCAATGATTACGAGTGCGCCATCAAGTATCACCCGGGTAAAGCTAATCTTGTAGCAGATGCTCTTAGTCGCAAGGAACCGAAACTGAAGCGGGTTCGTGCTCTACAGCTTACTATTCACTCTGATCTACCTGCTCAGATTCGTTCCGCTCAGATTGAGGCATTGAAGGAAGAAAACATCGAGGCTGAGTATTTGCGGGGAATGCAAAAGAAACTAGTGGAGAGATCCGACGGCATTCGTTATTTTATGGAACGGATATGGGTTCCTTTATACGGTAGTCTTCGAGAGCTTGTGATGGATGAAGCGCATAAGTCCCGGTATTCCGTTCACCCGGGCTCGGATAAGATGTATCAAGATCTCAGGGTTATGTACTGGTGGCCCAAGATGAAGGCTCACATTGCGACATACGTGAGTAAGTGCTTGACTTGCGCTAGAGTCAAGGCGGAATACCAGAAACCTTCGGGCCTACTTCAGCAGCCAGCGATACCCATGTGGAAGTGGGAACAGATCGCCATGGATTTCGTTACAGGATTACCGAGAACACAGGCTGGAAACGATACTATTTGGGTGATTATTGATCGTCTCACGAAGTCAGCGCATTTTCTGGCAATCAAGGAAACAGATAAGTGTTCACAGCTTGCAGCAGTCTATCTTAAGGAGGTTGTCTCTAGGCACGGGGTGCCAACTTCTATCATTTCAGATCGAGATCCGCGTTTTACTTCAGAGTTATGGCAAGCTATGCATAAGTCGTTTGGCTCACGTCTTGATATGAGCACGGCTTACCACCCACAGACTGATGGTCAGAGTGAGCGCACTATTCAGACATTGGAAGACATGCTGCGTGCATGTGTCATTGATTTTGGAAAGGGATGGGAGAAGCATTTGCTGTTGGTAGAGTTTTCCTACAACAACAGTTATCACACTAGCATCAAGGCAGCTCCGTTCGAAGCATTGTACGGGAGGAAGTGTCGTTCACCTCTCTGTTAGGCTGAAGTGGGTGACAGTCAGATTTCAGGTCCTGAGCTGGTATTAGAAACTTCAGAGATGATTGTTCAGATCAAGAAATGTATGGCCGCAGCTCGTGATCGTTAGAAAGCCTATGCCGATAAACGTAGCAAGCTGGTAGTATTCGAAGTGGGTGACCGCGTTATGTTGAAAGTTTCACCATGGAAGGGTGTTATACATTTTGGAAAGCGTGGCAAGCTTAATCCACGCTATGTTGGGCCGTTTAGAGTTCTTGAGCGCATCGGTACAGTGGCTTACAAGCTAGAATTACCTGCTGAGCTGGGTAATGTTCACGATGTCTTCCACGTTTCGTAGTTAAAGAAGTGTTTTGCAGACGACCCGCTAGTGGTACCATATCAAGAGTTGAGGATTGACGACAAGTTGCAGTTTGTCGAAGAACCTATTGAGATCATGGATAGGGAGGTCAAAGTACGCAAGCATAGTCGTATTCCGATTGTTCGAGTCCGTGGAAACTCGCGTCGGGGACCGGAGTTCACATGGGAACGAGAAGATCAAATGAAGCTCAAGTATCCTCACCTTTTTCCTAAAGACAAACCAGAATCTAGTAAACCTGGTGAATCTCGGGACGAGATTCCTCTTCAAGTTGTGGATGATGTGACACTTGAACAAAATCCGCAACAATCTTGATGTATCACTTCATTCCTTCATGCTCACTTGCCAAATTTCGGGACGAAATTTCTTTCAAGTTGGGGATGATGTGACAACTTGGATTTTCAAGGTCGGTAACGTTCCATCTTTGATCCTCACTTCTCGTCATATTTCCGTAATATGTTAAAACATTGGACTGAGTGGTACAATAATTCCCGCACGTTTTCTGGACCGCACCTTCTCACCCGAGCCTAAACACATTATTCCTAAACACATTATGCATAAACACATTATATTCATCTAAAGTGGGACCATGGCAGCCTTTGGACTATGTGGTGGCATAAGTGGTTTCGGGCCACCTCATGTTAGAGCCGGCCCACTTATTCACAAACCCATATCTTAATAATAACAAATAACCCACCGCCCCCATTATCATATTATTGATAATGTACGTAGTTGTTAGTCTTGGGTTTTAGCAAAACCCTATTTTTCCTTCCTGTGCGGCGATCAGTGGCGAACCCCCCCCCCCCCTTCGAAGCAGAAACCTTCCAGCATTCGGTTAGTGTAATATCTTCATGTTGTGAATCAAGTGTTGTGTCATGATTGCCTAGTATACTGATACATGATTGTGTTTGTTCTTGATGTTGTGTGTATGTGACTTTGATCGCATGAAAGTGATGAATAGGGTGTTAGGATTGTAGTAATCAATTTTGTGAAATCTTCTGTTGAATCGAATCAAGAAGTGTTAGATTAGGGTTGCATGCATACTAGGTTCTTGCATGATTAATGGTGTGCTAATACCAAAAGAGTAGTATGATCGTCCATTAGAAACTGGTAGGGTTTGTTTACTTTTGAACTTATAAATGGAACATGATTAGGATAGTAATGTAACTGGGTATCAAAATTCAAGAAAGAATAGATCTAATTACTCATGATTTCGCTGTGTAGGTCAGTCCAGTCACATAGATTAACGAAGGGCTGACTTTAGTTGGGCCTGCATGAATAGTGGGCCGCATGACACATAAAACGAATTATGTTTTAGAGCTTTGGGCTACACCTCTCGGACCATCACAAACACACCCACTTATTATTATGTGAACTTGCAATGTATATGAACTGGGCAATATACGGGATGGGCTGCACACCGAGCCCAGATACACATGCACACGCTGAATTGATTGGGTCATGAGTTTGGGTTGTGGACTGCACCTTCGAACGAACCGACTGTTGGTACATGGGCCGTATCCGGTTTGGGTATAGACTTAGGATAGTGGCCCATTAATGATTGTACATGAAGTGTTTAGGGGGTTTGTACTAGTATATAATTAAACGTGTGGTGTGTTATGTGCTATGTGCTATGTGCGAGATGTAATACTAGTGGATATGTGACATGTGACGTATGAACTTATGACAAGTACGTGTGTTGTAAATATAATATCACCTCGATGCTTGTATGACGTATATGAAATGTATGGGTACGACCTGTGTGATTTGAATGAGAACTATGTGACCGATGCATGTACGACACTGATTGTTATCAATAACTCTTTTAGGTCGTGAATATTGAACTGTTAAACGTGTACTTTATCTTACCGAGCAAATCAAAGGTGAGTTCACTGCACTTTTCTAAGCATGCGTCCCGGTGGTTTGGGACATCTGGTAAACGTTTCTAAAGGGAATACTGGGTAAACTGTTTATTTGGGATGTTGGTTATTGAACACAGTATAAATCATGTAAGACCCCATACATCTACCGTGTTGCTGAAGAAGCAACGAGGTATTTAGTTGATAGCGCTATTAGGTTTGGCAGCCTCACACCGGGCCGAAAGGACGGGCGTGAACTAATTACCTGGACTTCATGACCAATGCCTAGTTAGAGGCATTGGGGTTGGGCATTCACATCGTGTACATATAAGACCCCTTACATCTATTCAAGGTTGTTTGATACCTTGACATCATGACCAATGCCTAAATGGAGGCATTGGGGTTGGGCATTCACATCTAGTCGCCACATACGGTAATCGAGTAATAACAACATCAAATCAAATCATCAAAACAACATAACAACATATCATCTTGTTAACTGTTTTACACACGTGATTGATAACTAAACTCGGTAAACAAAACTTTGAACTCACCAGCGTAGTCTGACACACTTGTTTGCATGCTTGTAGGTCGTTAGCTGAGGTACTTTGGGACTTGCTATCTAGAGTAGCTGGAGTGGGCATGGTCTTACAGGGCGTATTTATCTTAACGATTACCGATACATTACTTTGAGTTTCAAACTATTTACTTTGCTTCCGCTGATTACTTTGGTTTTCATTTAAACTTACAAACAGCATTTTCGTTCAGTCAAGTATTTTATCATTTTATTGAACATGTTTGATATAATTAGTGGCTCGTTGTTGGATCGTCGCACTCCTAATAGGGACATACCCTAGGTGAGAAATTGGGGGTGTGACAATAATAGCATGAGTTTCGAAATAATGGCGTAGTTTAGTAGATGCCATAATTAAAGCAAGGATAAGTTTTTCTAAATGAGAATACCTAGATTTAGCATCAAGCAAACTTTTACTTACATAATATACAGGATGTTGTGTACCTTCATGATCCTTAACAATGACTGCACTTACTGCCTTAGAAGAGACTGCCAAATATAAGGATAATATATCCTTTTTTTCTGGTTTCATTAATGTTGGGGCTGAGGATAGGTAATCCTTAAGGGCCTTGAGAGCATTCTCATGCTTTTCAGTCCACTCAAATTTCTTGTTCTTTCTCAGAATGTCACAGAATTCCTTGCATTTCTCTGATGACTTTGAGATGAATCTGTTCAAAGTTGCGATCCTTCCTGTCAATCTTTGCACATCCTTGGCATTTTCATGAGACTTGATGTTCACAATCGCCTTGATTTGCTCTGGACTTGCCTCTATCCCTCTTTTTGTCACCATATAACCTAGAAACTTGCCAGCTTTTACACCAAAGTGGCACTTAGAAGGATTCAATTTCATATTGTATTTATCAACGATATGAAATGCTTCCTCCAAATCTCTAAGTTGATCCTCAACTTTCTTGGACTTAAACACAGTTAGGGGAGGATTTTCTAACAATTGGTGATCCTTATTTGTTATCCTAATTAATGATCCTTACTTCTGTGACAGATAGTGATCCTCAGAAGAGCTTCAGGATCAGGATCATGGATCACCTTAAGGATCCTCATGCTGACGATTGTTTGTTTGTGTTTCGTATTATTTCGCAGGAGTAACAAGCTTGACTTGGTCTTGGCAACGTTACTATGGAATATTCCACGGGTATTTCGCACACGTTTGACTGGAAATGGACGTTGTGGAGAACGTGGGAGCTTGGCACAAAAGTCGGATAGTTTGTTATTATGGTTAACTTCTATTTTTAAAAGGGGTGACGAGCTAGAATTAGAACACTTAGTCATTTTCAGCTACACACACTCTCATATAATCGCACTCTTGAAGCTCTCGACGAACACTTATTAGTTTTCACTCACTTTTACACATTTCACGATTGTGATCCTTGTACCTAGCTCGTTACTATCCGAAGTTGTAAACATTTGTTGATTTATTTGAGCTTGGTGATCGGTAGTTTCCATCACCCGGGGTTTTTTGTGCCGGAGATCAACTCTTGATCAAGGGCTTTTTCCCCGTATAAATCCTTGTGTCGTTTGTGCAATTTACATTGAAGTGATCCTTGTCATTGTTCTACATTTAAAGCATCATACCCCGTAACTAAGAGTTTGGTTGCATTATCCTCATTAGATTTTTTGACCAAAACAGTTTGGCGCCCACCGTGGGGCAATTGGTGCTTCATTCCTAAGAAGTTTTTCTGTTGGTGATCGTTCCGGTTCATTACATACAAATACATGGCTTCATCATTGAAGAATACCTCTACTGCAATGTCTGCGGTCAATTCATCTCAGGGCATTCCACCTTTGCCTCCACCACCTTCTGGACCTCAGAAAAATGCCGAGAAGAAACCAACTCCCATTTTCTCCAAACCTCCAACTTCTTCTGCTTCTTACACTCCCACTACTAGTGACATGTTTACTTTGATTTTGCAGATGAATGATCATATACAGCAACAAGATAAGACCAATGAAAGGATTCTCAAAGAAATCGGAGATCTCAAGAAACAAAAGAAAACGGCAGAGGATCATTCCCCACTGATGCCCAGATCTTTGAATTTTGATACTCCGGTGATTACTTCTCAGCCATCAGTGGTTCCAGATGTTCAATATGTGGGTGGACCAAAAGGAGTGCACTACGGAACAACAACAGTGACTCAGGCATCGGGTTCCTATTTCCAGCCAGCAGGATCCTATCCTCAGCGTATGGGATCCCTCATGAATTCAGGAGGATACTCAGGAGCGCAGCAGATTCAAGGATCTTCCTTAGTTCCAGGATCGTTCCAGGTTCAAGGATCCTCCTTCGTTCCAGGATCATCCCAGGTTCAGGGATCCTCCATTGTTCCAGGATCATCCCAGGTTCAAGGATCCTCCTTTGTTCCAGGATCATCCCAGGTTCAAGGATCCTCCTTTGTTCCAGGATCATCCCAGGTTCAAGGATCCTCCTTTGTTCCAGGATCATCCCAGGTTCAAGGATCCTCCCTCGTTCCAGGATCGTCCCAGTTTCAGGGATCCTTCCAGATGCCAGGATCCTTGAGGAGTTTGCAAACAGGAAGTTCAGATGTCCATCAGGGAGATTTTATTCCAATGCAGACCAATGCTTCTACTGGTCCTTCGATCATTCCAGAGCCCCAACAATATGGATTAACATCCATTCTTCCTAATTTGAACCCAATGGGAGGTAACACTTTTAATAATTCTTATACTACTAACCATGGCCTTATGTAGGATCCAGGTATCAATCATGCCATGGCCAGAGAATTGCAAAAGTTGAAGGATATGATATCAAGTGTTCCAGGAGTGGTCAAACCTATCCCAGAGATTGCAGATGGGAGCCACAAGATATCTCATTTTGCACCACCGATCTGTGATGCTGAGATACCCAAGAGGTTCCATGTTCCAACTATGAAGCTGTATGATGGTTCGACGGATCCTGAAGAACACATAGCACAATACAGGGAGAGGATGGAGATCAATCCAATCCCAGAAAGGTTAAAGGAAGCATGCCTGTGCAAAGATGATCTTGTTATGACACCATGCAGGAACTTAGATGAGGTAAGAACCCGGGCACTTAGGTTCATTCGGCTAGAGGATGACAAGAGGATCCAGGAGAGGTTAGCAGGATCCTCAAAGCAAGATAAGCAAGGATCTTCATTCAGGAACAACAAGTTCAGACCCTACAACAGATCTGATAACCAGAATGTGCATGTTGTTGATCAGGAAGAGGATGATGAGGATTATCCTCCAATTTCTGAATATTGTTTTTCTGTTGATAACAATGAACTAATCCTTGCGATGCAGAATCTAGGTGATAAAGGCAGATGGCCAAGAAAGAATGACAGACCAGCTGCAACCAAAGATAAATCAAAGTGGTGTGCATACCATGAAGATTTTGGGCATCTTACAGAAGAATGCATTGCACTAAGAAAGGAAATTGGATACATGTTGAGCAAGGGGCATCTAAAAGAATTGTTGGGTAGAAAATAGTCAAGGACTCAGGATCCTGAAAGGATCCCTGAGAAGGCTCCAGCCCCTCCAGCAGATGCACAAGTAATAAACTTTATTTCTGGAGGATCAGACATTTGTGGCACATCCTTCTCAGCAGCTAAAAGGCATGCAAAGGAAACTAAAATGGATAATGGAGAAAGACCCGTTTGAACATCAAGTGTCTCCGAAGGAAAAGTCATAACCTTTGACGAGGATGATCGTGTTGATATCCAGGATCCTCATCACGATGGCTTAGTTATTACTCTTTTTATTTCTAACCATTTTGTCCGCAGGATCCTTATAGATGGAGGAAGCTCAGTGAACATTATCCAGCTTGATGTTCTAAAGAAGATGGGTATTCCTGAATCAGACATCATACCAAGATCCTCCGTGCTCGTGGGATTTAGTGGCGAAACTAAGAATACCCTGGGGGACATTAAACTCCCAATATACATCGAAGGTCTACACTCTTATAAAAAATTTTGTGTTATTGACTGTTTATCTTGTTGTAATGTTATCCTTGGCAGGCCCTGGGTACACGATATGAAGGCAGTCCCATCTACTTACCATCAATGTGTGAAGCTCCCTAGTCCTTGGGGAATAGTCAAGATTGATAGTGATCAGCAGGAGGCTAAGAATTGCTATACTTCATCGATGAAACCAGCCTCAAAGTCAAGGGAGCAATAGCAATCAAAGTATCCTCCAAGGGATGTCTTGGAGGCAAGAGAGCAGGATGTGGTAGAAATCCTCATGGATCCTCATGATCCTGAATCCAAAATCTATATCGGATCAGGGATTCTTGGCAAAATGAAAGAAGACCTTGTATCCTTCCTCAAAAGGAGAAAGACTACCTTTGCATGGAAACATGAAGATATGACATGTATATCTAAAGATGTAATCACTCACAAACTTGGCATTGATAGGTCCTTCAAACCGATCCATCAAAGGAGAAGAAAGTTTGCACCGGAAAGAAATGCCATTATCCAGGAAGAGGTAGAGAAATTGCTCCGGGCAGGTATGATTAGAGAGGTCAAGTATCCAAGATGGTTGGCCAATGTGGTTGTTGTTCAAAAGAAAAACGGAAAGTGGAGGGTGTGTGTCGATTTTACCGATTTAAATAAGGCATGTCCCAAGGATCCTTTCCCATTACCCCACATTGACTCCATGGTGGATGCAACTGCGGGTCATGAACTGTTAACTTTTATGGATGCTTCATCTGGATTTCAACAAATCCAAATGGAATCATCCGATCAAGAGGATACAGCCTTCATGACTCCAACCGGTATATACTGCTATATTGCTATGCCGTTCGGACTAAGAAATGCAGGTGCAACTTATCAAAGGCTAGTGAATATGATGTTCAAGGATCAGATTGGACAAACTATGGAGGTTTACATAGACGATATGGTGGTAAAATCAATAAAGGCCGAGGATCACCTAAGAGACTTGGAGGAAGCATTCGATATCCTTGATAAATATAATATGAAGCTTAATCCTTCAAAATGTCACTTTGGTGTTAAAGCAGGTAAATTCTTAGGATATATGGTAACTAAGAGAGGCATTGAAGCTAGCCCGGAACAAATCAAAGCAATAGTGAACATCAAATCTCCGGCCAATGCTAAGGATGTTCAAAGGCTAACAGGCAGGATAGCAGCTTTGAACAGATTTATATCCAAATCCTCAGAGAAGTGCAAAGAATTCTATGATATCCTAAGGAAGAACAAGAAATTTGAGTGGACGGAGAAGCATGAAAAAGCCTTAAGAGCTCTCAAAGATTACCTATCCTCAGCCCCGGCCTTGATGAAACCAGAAAAAGGCGATGTGCTATCCTTGTATCTTGCAGTATCCTCAAAAGCAGTAAGTGCGGTCCTTGTTAAGGATCATGAAGGTACACAACATCCTGTCTATTATGTAAGTAAAAGTTTACTTGATGCCGAATCCAGGTATTCACACCTTGAAAAGCTTATTCTTGCATTAATTATGGCATCCACTAAGTTGAGACATTATTTTGAAACTCATATTATTGTTGTTAAAACTAATTTCCCAATTAAGAATGTCCTCAGGAAACCAGAGATGTCAGGTAGGATGGCTAAGTGGGCAGTGAAGCTAAGTGCATATGATATGAGATATGAGCCTAGGACAGCAATCAAATCCCAAGCATTAGCTGACTTTGTGGCTGATTTCAGTAGTGATTTACAAAAAGAAGCTGAGTTAGAAGTCCAGCAGCTAGAGGAGACCAAGGATCCTTGGATACTCTATACTGATGGATCCTCAAATGTCAAAGGCACAGGGCTTGGAATACTACTAAAATCGCCACAGGGGGACATAATACCCCACTCTATAGCTTGTGAGTTCCAAACCACTAACAATGAGGCTGAATATGAAGCCTTAATTGCTGGTTTGCAAATTGCTAAGCATATGGGGATCAGGTATCTTGAGGTACATGTAGATTCATTGTTAATTACAAACCACTTTAATGGATCCTATGCTGTTAAAGGTGAAAAGCTAACTAAATATTTAGAGATAGTCAAAGAATTGACACTCTCTTTTGTTTCCTTTAGTTTGACACAGGTACCAAGGGAAGAAAATACAGAAGCTGATGCATTGGCTAACTTAGGATCATCTTTGAAGATCCTGGAGGATATCAAGATCCCTATTATCCATATCCTGACCCCGGCTATCGAGGATCATGCGGCCATGGAGATAGGGCAAGATTCTGTAATTATCCCCAGTGAGGATACTCAATCCCATTCAGGATCATGGATCTCACCAATCATGAGATACTTACAACATGGAGAGATTCCTACAGGAGAAAACCCTAGGGCTTTCAAAATTAAGGTATCTCAATTCACAATTTTAAATAATATGTTGTATAGACGATCTCTTGCAGGACCATACTTGAGATGCATTGAGGATCCTGAAATCCAAGAAGTTTTAAAAGACTTCCATGAAGGAGATTATGGAAACCACACTGGGGGCAGGGCATTATTCTTAAGGATCCTGAGGACATGATACTACTGGCCAACCATGAAAAGAGATGTTGTGGAGTATGCTAAGAGATGTGATCCTTGTCAGAGACACAGCAATATCCTTCATCAACCAGCTGAATTATTGCATCCTATATCCTCCTCTTGGCCATTTATGAGATGGGGTATGGATATAGTTGGTAAGCTCCCTAAGGCACCTGGTGGAAAAGTATTCATGCTTGCTATGACTGATTACTTCTCCAAGTGGATAGAGGCTGAAGCTTTTGCCCAAGTCAGAGAAAAGGAAGTTATATCCTTCATTAAAAGAAATATTATAACCAGATTTGGAATTCCTTCTGAAATTGTATGTGATAATGGTTCCCAATTTATTGGGGGCAGAACCACTAACTTTTGTGACAGTTGGGGGATTAAGATGATAACATCAACTCCAGTCCACCCACAAGCTAATGGTCAAGCAGAATCATCCAACAAGATCATCATCAACAATTTGAAGAAGAAGCTTGGATCCAAGAAAGGGAAATGGGCAGAAGAACTACCTTATGTGCTTTGGGCTGATAGGACAACCCCTAAGAATGCTACTGGTCAAACGCCATTCTCTTTGGTATTTGGGGCAGAATCAGTGATCCCAACAGAAATGGTGGTTCCAACTGCTAGAACAAGTACTCGTGATCCTGAAGAAAATGATGAGAACTTGGCTCAAGACCTGGATACTATTGAAGAAATCAGGGATATGGCTAGGATAAGGATGGCCAGTTATCAACAAAGAATGGCTGGTGCTTACAACAAAAATGTCAGGATCAGGAAGTTTCAAGTTGGAGATATGGTATTAAGGAAAGCATTTCAGAATACCACCAATCCTGCTGATGGAAAATTGGCTCCAAAATGGGAAGGTCCTTATTTGATTGAAGCTGAAGCAGGAAATGGGGCATATAGATTGTTAACCATGGAAGGTGATTTGCTACCAAGAGCTTGGAATGTTGTCCACTTGAAGAAATATTTCATGTGAGCAGGATCCTCATGGCACATATGATCCTTATGTTAGGGGCATCCTTAAAGGAACCTTAAAGTATCGGTGATCCTTACTTGGGTAATATCCTAATCTTGAATTATTTCATTTCTTTATTTTCTCATATAAGGATAAGGATCACGTGTCCTTTATCCATCTCTCACGTGATTTTAAGTTTTGAAAGTTCAGGAATCCTTAGAAAAGTATTGGTTATCTGCAGAAGCAATCCGTCCTTTGGGTTTAACCCTAGTTATTTGGGCTTGACCCCAGTCCCGCCTGTAGCGCATGATGATCCTGGTATAGTTCAAGGCAGTGGGACCAGTACTCGCTTTAGGGGTTGATAATTCCATTGTACTGGCTATACCTAGGATCCTACATATAATGGTAGACGTACCATACATCCGTTCCTAAGGTTTCTAACGTTTTCACGTTAGCTAAGGTTTTGACATTTTCATGTCACTAAGTTTGGATAGTCGCCAGTTAGGGCCATACTCCAGTTTATATATGATCCTTGGGCTTGTCCCCAGTTATCCTTGGGCTTGTCCCCAGTTATCCTTGGGCTTGTCCCCAGTTGCTAACTCTTATCTTATATTGGCTTAGTCCCAAGTTATGCTCTATTTCAGGTCCTTGAAGATAAGCAACTAGGGATCCTTGATCCTTACTTCTCTCTAAGGTTTATCTTATAGTTATCCTTATTATGGTTAGGATCCTAACTTGGATCCTCAGGTATGATCCTTAACTATTTTTAATTCTATTCATTGTTTATTTGAATAACCCTTAAAATTTGACAACTAGACTTGTGATTCTTAAAATATATTGCTTTTTGGGATTCTTTAACTATCGGATATTTGATCATGGATCATGTCCTAAATATTTTCAATTTGACTTATTCAAAATTGTTTATTCAGTAAGTGTGCATCAAAACAAAGGAGAATTAAAGAAACAAAAAGGATAACAACGCAAGATAAGCGACAAAAGATTAAGGTTTTATTTATTAACAAAAGACTAACCCTTAAAAGGTTGTCAAAATCACCTACCCCGAGCATCTACCAGCAAAACGTGGCCCGTCCGCTGGGGTAGGTAAATGGTGTCCATGATAATAAGTTCAAAAGTAGTGCAGGAATATAAAGGCGGCAGGATCACAATGGCTTCATCCCCCAAATAGAGGATCCCTCCACCATTTGCAATCCTGCCTATTGTCCAAAGGATCATACATGATCCCTAATCATAAAAACTATTGTTCAGTACAAACCATTAAATTGTTCAACAAAACAACCATCAAACTAAAAAATTGGGCTCCGGCTATGTCTAGAAGTTTCCATCATCGCCCAATCATGCATCCTAAACCTTTCCTGCATCACCACCTCCGGCTCCACTTGCTTCACCACCTTCACCCTTGCCTCCAGCCTCAATCGCCAAAACTTCCTCAGCCTCCTCATCATCTTCAAGATCAGCCAACCTTGCTTTCCAGCCCTCAACATCCCAGCTGCTTCTGTCAAAGTTAGGATCTTGAGCTTCCTGGGCCATCTTCAGTTTAGTCTGATACATTGTGATGGCAGCAGAGACCTTTGCACCTTTTATGAGGTCATGCTTTTCATAGTCAAGGTCAATCAGAAGTTTAGCCCTCTTAGTCTTGGCATCTTGGAGTTCCTTCTGAAGATCAGCAATCTTGAGGTCCTTAAGCACTGCAACCTGTTGGAGGTCAGCAATCTTCTTGTCCTGCTCCTCGACGTTCCCCACATAGTCCTCAATCTCAGCGAATTTCTACAAAGGGGATAAAAGATAAAGTCAGGACCAAGTGATCCTCAAATCAGCAGGATATGTCAGCAGGATATACAGGCAGATACAGTGATCCTTACATCATTGAAGTACTCGAGGAATTGGTGACAGATCAGAGGCAGACCCTGCAGATCCTCAGCCTAGGAGGTCTTTCTCTTTTTGCCGCCCCTTCCTTTAGTGGGTGCCTTGGGAATGGAGATGCTAGGACTGGTAGTGGACCTCTTCTTCCTGGGTCTAACAGTATCAATGTCATCCGTGTCGAATTGAGAAGCAGGCTTGGTGGATTTTCCAGCACCTACACAACCAAAACAAGATAAGTATCTTCACTTAACTTATATTTCACTATTTATTTAAATTTTAAACAAAGATACTTACTTGACATCGTGACAGAGCCTGAGGATACCTCCTGTGAATCTTGGGTTGTTGTCTTGAAAGTTCTTGCTTCAGGATCAAGTTTCTTGAAAGAGATGAGTCTCTCTTTGGCAGCAGGAGACAATCTGAGGTGTGAGACGGTGATAGCTGCATAACAAGAAACCAAAAATATATAAGTGATCCTTACATCAAAAGAAAGTTTCTGGTGATCCTTCTCAGGATCCTCTACCCTACCATGGGTAGCCCATTTCTTGGGTAGATCCTTTCCGTCATCAATAGAATCTCTCTTGACGAAAAAGAAACGCCGCTTCCAATTAGCATCGTTCTTGGTAGCCTTGAAGATCGGGTGTTCCTCACCAGGTTTACGTTTAAACAAATAACGATGAGAACCAAAGGTAGTAAGATCATACAGCTCTCCCAGCTCTGACATTCCTAGGTCTATCCCTTCCTGCTCGATGATCCTTTCAAGGGTATACAAAACACTCCAAATCATCGGCATGGATTGGATATAAGAGATGCCGGTTAGGGAAAAGAAAGATTGGGTGAAGGCAGGAAAAGGATATGTATAGCCTATGGTGAACGGAGTGATAGGAAAAGCAACCCACTTGTCGGAAATATGATCACTCAGGGCATTGGGATCAAAAGGTCTAAACTCGGTGTTCGCCGGGAAGCAGTGGCGGATCCTATCAATCTGTGCATCGTTGAAACAGCAACGTTCTTTTATGGAATCTTTGATGATCCCCTGGCTTTTCGGTGGGCTGTTTTTCGGGTGATCCTTAGCTGGGGAGTTCCGGCGCAACATCTTTGATAGAATGGTGAAAAGAAACGGAAAACAGAGCAAGAGAAGGAAGAAGATGAAGAGAGAATACCTGTTTATCTTCGGAATGCAGTTATAAAGGGAGTCTCTCTGAAATTTTAAATGCAATCGATCCTATCTATATCTCCTATTTATAATCATGATTGTGCAGGGTTGTCACTTCTGTGACGTCATGGTTGCAACGGATAGTTCTACAATAACGGCTATATTTACGATAGTTAGTTGCGGATAAGATCAAGAAAACATAACTCGCTCATTTTACATATCACTCCTTATATTTTGGGGGCAATTGTTAGGGGAGGATTTTCTAACAATTGGTGATCCTTATTTGTTATCCTAATTAATGATCCTTACTTCTGTGACAGATAGTGATCCTCAGAAGAGCTTCAGGATCAGGATCATGGATCACCTTAAGGATCCTCATGCTGACGATTGTTTGTTTGTGTTTCGTATTATTTCGCAGGAGTAACAAGCTTGACTTGGTCTTGGCAACGTTACTATGGAATATTCCACGGGTATTTCGCACACGTTTGACTGGAAATGGACGTTGTGGAGAACGTGGGAGCTTGGCACAAAAGTCGGATAGTTTGTTATTATGGTTAACTTCTATTTTTAAAAGGGGTGACGAGCTAGAATTAGAACACTTAGTCATTTTCAGCTACACACACTCTCATATAATCGCACTCTTGAAGCTCTCGACGAACACTTATTAGTTTTCACTCACTTTTACACATTTCACGATAGTGATCCTTGTACCTAGCTCGTTACTATCCGAAGTTGTAAACATTTGTTGATTTATTTGAGCTTGGTGATCGGTAGTTTCCATCACCCGGGGTTTTTTGTGCCGGAGATCAACTCTTGATCAAGGGCTTTTTCCCCGTATAAATCCTTGTGTCGTTTGTGCAATTTACATTGAAGTGATCCTTGTCATTGTTCTACATTTAAAGCATCATACCCCGTAACTAAGAGTTTGGTTGCATTATCCTCATTAGATTTTTTGACCAAAACAACCACCATGTCATTAATATAGACTTCCATTGTGTGTCCACTTTGCTCTTTAAACATCATATTAACTAGCCTTTGGTAGGTAGCACCTTCTCTGAGCAGTTTATCTACCTCCTCCTGGATGATGGCATTCCTTTCAGGTGCAAACTTTCTTCTCTTTTGATGTATGGGTTTGAATGACCTGTCAATGCCAAGTTTATGAGTAATAATATCTTTAGAAATACCTGTCATGTCCTCATGCTTCCAGGCAAAGGTAGCTTTTCTTCTCTTTAGGAAGGATACTAGATCCTGTTCAATGTCATTGAGGATCCCGGATCCTATGAAAACTTTGGATTCAGGATTCTGAGGATCCATCAGTATAACTTTCACATCTTGTTCTCTTGCCTCCAGGACATCTCTTGGAGGATACTTTAATTGCTATTGCTCCCTGGGTCTTGAAGCTGGCTTCATTGATGAAGTGTAACAATTTTTAGCTTCTTGTTGGTCACTTTCTATCTTCACCACACCCCATGGAGTAGGGAGTTTGACACACTGATGATACGTAGATGGAACTGCTTTCATGTCATGTATCCATGGCCTGCCAAGGATAACATTGCAACAGGATAAGCAATCTATAACACAAAATTTTTGAAAAAATTAACTCCCTCTATGTAAATGGGAAGTTTAATGTCCCCCAATGTGTTCTTGGTTTCTCCACTGAATCCCACAAGAACTGATGATCTTGGGATAATTTCTGATTCAGGGATGTTCATCTTTTTTAGGACATCAAGTTGAATAATGTTCACTAAGCTTCCTCCATCTATCGGAATCATGTGAACAAAATGATTAGAAATAAACAATGTAATAACAAGACCATCATGATGAGGATCCTGAATATCCACACGATCATCCTCATTAAAGGATATAACTTTCTCCTGTGTAAGGATTGAGGTTCGAGTGGGCCTATCCCCATTATCCATTTTTGTCTCTTTAGCATGCCTCTTGGCGGCTGAAAAGGAAGTGCCACATATGTCTGATCCACCGGAAAAGAAGTTGATAATTTGTACATCAGCTGAAGGAGCAGGAGCTCTTTCTGGAATCTTTTTAGGATCCTGGATCCTTGACTTTTTCCTTCCAAACAGCTCCTTCAAGTGCCCTTTGCTTAACAGGTAACCAATCTCTTTCCTGATTGCTATGCATTCACCAGTGAGATGACCGAAATCTTCATGGTATGCACACCATTTGGATTTGTCTTTTGTAGCAGCCGGCTTATCATTTTTTCTGGGCCATCTAGCTTTCTCACCTAAGTTCTGCATTGCAAGGATTAGTTCATTATTATCAACAGCAAAGCAATATTCAGAAATTGGTGGATAATCTTCATCATCCTCTTCTTGCTCCACCGCATGCCCATTTTGATTGTCAGACTTGTTATATGATTTGGACTTGTTGTTCCTGAAGTAGAATCCTTGCTTTTCCTGCTTTGAGGATCCTGACAGTCTTTCTTGGATCCTTTTGCCATCCTCTAAATGGATGAATCTAAGGGCCCTGGTTCTTACTTCATCAAGATTCCTGCAAGGGGTCATGACAAGATCATCATAGAATTGTGAATCCTTAAGTAAACCCATTTTGAAAGCTTCTACAGCTGTAGCAATATCCAAATTAGGAATTTCTAAGGATTCTCTACTAAATTTAGTGATATAATCTCTAAGTGATTCATTTTGACCTTGTGTTACCCTATATAGATCACTAGTTAAACGTTCAAATCTCCTACTGCATGAGAATTGGCTATTAAACAAATTAACTAGATTAGCAAATGAAGTAATAGAGTAAGGGGAAGACTTAGCAGCCATTTAAGAGCTGATCCTGTCAGTGTGGATCCGAAACCCTTGCACAGACACGCTTCTTTCAACCTTCCAGGAATGGGATTGATCTCCATTCTTTCTCTGTACTGAGCTACATGCTCTTCTGGATCAGTTGAGCCATCATACAGCTTCATGTTTGGTGTTTGAAACCTTTTTGGTATCTTTGCATCACAGATAGGTGGTGCAAAGCGAGATATCCTGTGACTCCCATCTGGAATTTCAGGAATGGGCTTAACCACTCCTGGAACGTTGGATATCATATCCTTGAGCTTTTGTAATTCCCTAGCCATAGCTTGGTTGATTCCTGTATCCTTCACAAAGCCATGGTTAGCATTATAAGAAGTATTTAAAGTGTTACCTCCTGATGGATTCAAGGGTGGAATTCCTGATGTGAATCCATATTGATGTGATTCTGGCATGATTGAAGGACCAGATGAAGCAATAGTTTGCATAGGTATGAAGTCTCCCAAGTGAATCTCTGAACTTCTGGGTTGTATACTCCTTAAGGATCCTTGATCCTGAAAGATGTTGGATCCTTGATACACCGAAGCTGGGGGTCTTGGAGGATAATCCATGGATCCATGAACCTGAGATGAGGATCCTTGAACCTGAGAGGAGGATCCTTGACCCTGAGATGAGGATCCCGGATACTGAGAGTAGGATCCCTGGGTTGTCTGCACGCCCATGTATCCTCCTAAACTAGAGAAGGATCCTAGATGCTGGATGAAGGATCCTTGAGGATGAAGAGAGGATCCTGAAGGCTGGAAGTGGGATCCTTGAGCCTGTGTTATTACCGATGATCCACAGCGTATACTCGATGATCCACCCTGGTATTGAACGCCTGATGCTGTGGAGTGCTGGGTAGTTATGACTGGAGAATCAAATTCGGTGATCTAGGCATCAATGGAGAGTGATCCTCCGCTGATCTCTTCAATTTCTTAATTTCATCAATCTCTCGAAGGATCCTGTCATTAGTTCTGTCTTGCTGCTGCATCTATTCCTTCATCTGCAAAATCAAAGAATAACGATCATTGTTAGTAGGACCAGAAGAAGCAGCAGTAGTTGGTTTTGAGAAAACGGGGGTTTGTTTCGTCGCAGCATTCTCAGCATTCTTTTGGGATCCAGAAGGTGCAGGAGGCAAAGGTGGAATGCCCTGTGTAGAGGTGATCGTCGGCATGGAAGTTGAAGTGTTTTTCGTTTGAGAAGTCATGTAGTTGAAGATAATGAAGAGAAGTGAATGAAATGAACAAAATTTCTCAGAATTGAAGCACCAATTGCCCCACGGTGGGCGCCAATCTGTTTTGGTCAAAAATCACACAAGGATAATGCAACCAAATCCGATTTTGTGAGGTGTGAAGCTTGGTTAAATGATCAAGTGTATAAACAATGAATGAATGAAATGAATGCTGAACACAAGGATTTATACAAGGAAAAAGCCCTCGATCAATGTATGATCCCCGGCACAAAAACCTCGGATAGTGAAAACTATCACTATCAAGTATATTGAATAAACAAGTTTACAACTTTGGAAGTATTGAGCTTGATACAATGAGTTCTAGTGTGTGGGTATTCGCGAGAGAGAGTATCAGAAGTGTTGTTCGTTAATCAGAATGCAAAAAAGTGTTTCTAAAAATAAGCTTAATACCCCTTTAATCTTAGCTAAAAATATCCTAACTAACTATCCGAAAAATCAGCTCACCACCCATGAACACCACTAACGGTCACTAGCTCGTGCACATGTTGAAAATATAGAGCATATTCCCCTGGAATCTCGCATGGAATAAGTCTTCTTCGAAACGTACCTGCAAAACAAGCCAAAAGGTGATGGAAACAATTGTTAGTTTAGAATAACAATGAGGATCCTGGATCCTTATTCTCGCAGAGTCTCCTGAGGATTCTTAATTCAAACTGAACTGAGGATCCGTGATCCATGCTACACTTGAGGATCCGTGATCCATAAGCTGTAAAATTCTATCCCTAACACTAGTAAGCTTGACCCAGGTCCTTGCAGGATCTATACACTGAACAAGGCAAGAACCTTACCAAACCAATCCCTTAACCTCCGACCAGGTAGTCAACATATCTCTATATAGACCGTAGAGATATGAATGGTGTAAATCTTTTATTTTATATAGACAGTAAAATAACGCCAAGACACCACGGACAAATGATAAGGAAGTTTCACCTTCAACATAAGAAACTAATTATTAAAGTCATTAATACAAAACCAAATAAAAAGTGCGAAAAGATTAAAAAACAAAAGTATTACACTAAATGCTTATCTTCACCAAGTGATGTAAGAGACTTAGGCAAACATGAGCTTTGATTGTCAAGAACTCTTACTATCAATCTTGGATCCCGAGACTACTACACACACTCTATGATGGATGATGGATGATGGTGGTGGATGTGGGTTGTAGTGGTGGTGGAGTGTGGGTGAAGTGGGAGAGAGGTGGTTTGCTAAGGGATGCCTTTGAAGTGAACCAAGAACCTCTATTTATAACTTGCACAAAAGCCCGGACACAGCCCCATGTCCATCCACTTTCTCTTTCTTCATTAATTGCAATTTGTCTGCATTAGTTCCACACGCCCCCGTGTCTGCTGGGCACGACCCCGTGTGAAGAAGCGTATCTGTACTATCAAGATTTGCTTGGATTCTGCGAATCTTAGCGTTGACCACGGCCGTGTTGAGCTGGGCACGCCCCCGTGTCGGGAAATAGAAGCTTCTATAGCTTTGTCCTTTCAGCAGACACCTGACCACGCCCCCATGTCCGCTGGGCACAGGGCCGTGGTCAGCCTTCTATTCACTTGTTTTTACTTGGGAAGATGCTGTCGAGGGGTCGGGCATGCCACGTTTATTTCTTTTCTTATAATTATGTTAGATTTTGCTCCATATTTGCTTCTTTTGTTCATTTATGTTCATTTAATCCTGAAAATACAAAAGGAAGACAAAAACACACTTTTTCCAACTTAGTACTAAAAAGGGTTAGTTTTATGCCTCATTTGATGTAATTATATGTTGCATTTTACACACATCAGGGGCGTGGCCAAGTGGCACGGCCCCGTGGCAGACCTACTGTAAAAATTTAAAATTTTTAAAAACGGGCGCGCAGTTTTGAAAAAAATGTACAGAATTTGATTAGACAGCTAATTTTAAGCTTTCTCAAAATTCTCGTGTCCCGGCAACGACGCCAAAAACTTGAAGTGGGTGACTGTGGGTGGTAATTTTATATATATTTTAAGCACTTTTTTACTCATGATCAAGCTTTAAATTAATAAAACACGATACAATACTATCACTCTACACACGTTAGGGCAAGTGCACTCATCGTAGACGTAGTATAGTGATGGTAAGATACCGAGGTCGTCCAAGGACACAAGAGCTTTTAATACCGGCTTATTATTAACGTCTAATCTAACCAAATTTTTGATAAAAAGAGTTTTGAAAGTTTTAAAAGATAAACTAAAAATAAAAACGTGAATGAAAGGAAAAACAAATAGACAAAAAGGAATCACTTGGTTCCAACTTCTCTTTTATGTACCCTTTGATGATTTCCTCACTTTGGGCTTTTTAAGAGATTATCTTAATTATAGTGGTAGGAACCTCTTGTGAAGGCGATGTTACCCCCAACCTATTGGCCTGAGTCAGCAGGGATACAGTTCCGCAAGGTCGGGTTATAGAAAGATTATTAAATAAATTATTAATGAGAAAAGCGGTAAGCCTCTCTTGTGAAAGCGACGTTACCCTCGGCCATATTGGTCTGAGTCAGCAGGGATACAGTCCTACAAGGCCGGAAAAAGTTTTAATAGTAGTTAAGTTAAAATGGATTACAAGTTGTTCTTACTTCCCCCGATTTGATGCTAGCTGCCTCAAGGGAATTCCTAATAAGCTTGAATCAGGTCCTCGCGGGATCTATACATTGAACGAGGCAAGAACTTTACCCAAACACCCTTCTAGCCCCCTTCAAGGCAGTTAACGTGCTTTATATAGACCGTAAAGACACGAATGAGTGAATCAACAAAACATGAAGAAATGATTAAATAAAGTCCACCTTCAATAGAAAAAACAAGTTATTAAAGTCATTAATACATACCGAATTAAAAAGTTGCCAAAGATTGGAAATCAAAAGTAATACATAAAAGATTTGTCTTCACCAAGTGATGTAAGAGTTTAGCCAAGCATGGCCTTTGATTGACAAGAACTCTTACGATCGATCTTGGATCCCGAGACTACTACACACTCTAAAAGATGAAAGATGGATGATTGCGGTGGGTGTTGGTGTTGTAGTAGTGGTGGATTGATGGCAAGTGTGAGAGAAGTGGTTTGCTAAGGGATGCCTTTCACTTGAACCAAGCACCTCTATATATAGTAGAAAACAGAGGTTTGGCACGTCCCTGTGCCGTCCTAACACGGCCCCGTGGTTTTCTATTTCCTTCCCTTGATTAGCTGCAGATATCAGATCTTGTACTAACACGCCCCGTGGTGCCAGAACACGGCCCTGTGGTGAGTGTACTAAACTTGATCACATAATTAAGGTCAACATTCACCACCTAATTGTTGATCCAAGTTTGAGTCTTCAACCTTGAATTCTTCTTCCTAGGCAAACTTTGAACCCGGAGTCTTCAACCGTATGCGAAGTGATAGCAACCTTTTTGCATCTCCTCTTTATTGTTATCCTTGCATCTTTCTCCTTCGTATATACCTTCTCTTTTGACACCAACCATGCTCATCCATGCGATATCATCCCTGTTCGCAAACTCTCCCAGTGCAAATTCTGACGTACTTGCAATGCATGAATCCTTCCCAACATGTTACTTCCTTCAGGTCTTGTGACCAATCTTAAAATTCAATGAACCCGGCCTCCTACGGTGATTAATACTTCGTATGATAATAAGCGTCTAAGACATATTTTCCTTGTTGATGACTTTGCTTCTCGAACCACCATTTTCTCCCACCGTAGAGCTACCAATGGGACCCTGACTCGATTATGAAATTTCAATTTCCCTTGGCTGAACACCAACCCTTGGCCCGCATAGATCCTATGAGTTGGCTGCCTTTTTCCCATTAAGACCGGTCACAAATAAACAACAAGAAACATTCTTCTTCCATAACTTAGTGATTTCTCCTTGTTCTTACTACCGACGCGCAAAAGCGACATACCCCTTGTGTCGGAATTCCCAGTTGATTCGATGTTGCCGAACGAACCACTGTTGCACGTTTTCTTTGTCTCCATCCTCATTGAAGCAATGTAACCGCCACCGAATTTTCTTCAGACTCTTCCTGGCACTCCAAACGAAACCAACACAACCTTGATTTCGCCCTAAAACTGATTCGAACACCCCTTCGGATTGAACCTTGTCGTTGACTTTGATATAAACAAACACGCAATCGAACCCTAATTGCGACAATTTACTTCCATGCAATCCCTTGTGCCTTGTGATTGATGAATAAAACGGGATTGATCACTCCTTTTGATCGATTACAGAAGAATCGAATTCCTTGATTGAAGATTTAAATCCGTGATCTTGATCCTTGGCTCTGATACCATTATAGATCCTAGGAGATCATGAATCAACCATGCAATCAAGAAACAAAAATAACAAGAAGAATCGAGGGATTAACCCTAACACACAAGTTTATTGAAGTGAACTTTTAATTCTGATTGATATTTAAGAGTTGAAATCTAAACCTATTTAAATAGGGAAATTGTCATCTTTCAATACGTCGCAACCCTTGATGTCGTCGTTTCCGTTTTGGTGCCCATATCTAATCGATGTGTCACTTCTGTACGTCGCACACATGTGTGTATGTAGGTTACTAGTTTTAGGTTTTGATGCAATTCATCCCTAGACTTTACGTAGGTTACAAATATAATACTAAACATACTATTATCTATTTAGAATTCTGATCTTTTAACTTTGTAATAAACTTGATCACACAATCAAGGTCAACACCGCATATACCTCATATAATGTATATGTTGTAAAAACATTTGAAGTATCATAATTATCCGGAAATAGTGTGTTATGAACTTAATATCCATATAATGTATGTTCAAGTGAATACAGTATATCCAACCTAAATAGTGTGCTTACGGGTGGATATAATAAACTATACGAAAGTATGAATTTTTGATACTCCATTTTATTACCAAAACCATCACTTAGTGTTCTTCAATACCATGATAATTGTATCTGATGTTGGCATTGCATGATATATTGTAATCTAAGAGATCTAACGGTGAAAAATGGTACTCATTCTAAAATAAGTGTTTTATATATGTCAATAATATTTTTAGAAGGCTATTTTTTTGTAAAATGTAAAATGATATATATTCATAAGAACTAGAAAATAACCAGTTTACTGCAGTAGCATCATCTTTAGCTAAACCCAATAAAGTTGATAGATAGATTAGATAAGCATATTTTCTATCATCTTATTCCCACACAGTCCATAAACAGCCTTTTTCATAGAATGTAAACAAGTAATATTCGTTATCATTAGTTAATTACCCACATAACCATGCTCTTTTACCTGTGTAAATTAATAGATTAAACCAATATGTTCATTATTTTAATTTAAGCATGCATTTAATTAATCTTCAATGTACTCTGTTTTTGCAATTATTATTATTATTATTTCACTCCGTTAGTCACTATTGATATGCTTAAGGCCAGAGGGTGTGGGGGCGCCACCCTCGGCCATGTCATCACCTATAGCGCCCCGGGCGCTATACACCCACACCCTCAAAGTTAAGAGGGGGCGCTATAGAGGGGGCTCCATGGTGGTAACGAGGGAGAAGGGGCTTTATCAGGTGGGACCCTCACATGTCATCCAATCAATTTTTTTTTTTTAATTTTGATTAATAGGGGGCTCCATCCCACACCGTGCAAATTAAAGGGGGCGTTATGGCTGACGTGGATCCTACGTGACGCTTACGTGTCTTGATAAAGCCCCTAGGGGCTCCATCCCACACCCTCCAGCCTAAAAGATAAGTTGTAACTTTACATATGCCAAAATCACACACACATATTAGGTGGACCAGAGGTGTGCCCATGTGATACGAAGGAGAATGCATCATACTAATACAAACATTAGTAAAGAGTTTGAACAATTAATTGATAAAATATCATATAGGTTTGAAAGATTAAAAAAAGTTTAGTCAATAAAAACGATTTTGACAATCCGTTCAACCTTAAATGTACTATAATATAGTATATATATATATATATATATATATATATATATATATATATATATATAGGGTGGAGTTATTGTAAAAAAGACCAAAAGTGTGAGAAAGGTAAGAAAGAATCTCAACCATTAGATTTAAATTAATTGAAAAGGGTAAGATTGTAAATGCATTAACAAATTCAAATATGGTAATCCTTGATTTAAGGATTTGGAGAGAGAAAAACCTGGATTTTAGGACTTATAACCGTCCATAAATATAACACCATTCAGAGCATGTTCATACATGGTGTTTTAAAATATAACACAATTCAGAAAATATAACACCATTCATCACAAAAAATAACACCATTCAGTACAAAAATAACACCATTCAGCAGTAAATAAAAAAAAACATCATTCAGTACAAAGAATATAACACCATTCAGTACAAAAATAACACCATTCAGCAAACAAAAATAACACCATTCAGTAAACAAAATAACACCATTCAGAAAAAAATAACACCATTCAGAAAATAAAATAAACACCATTACTGAAAAGAAAAAAATAACACCATTCAGTACAAAAATAACACCATTCATCAGTAAAATTAAAAAAAAAACACTATTCAGTACAAAGAATATAACACCATTCAGTATAAAAATAACACCATTCAGCAAACAAAATAACACAATTCAGTAAACAAAATAACACCATTCAGAAAAAAATAACACCATTCAGAAAATAAAATAAACACCTCTGTATCATCTTCTTCACTTCCGGCACCACCACCACTGCCACTTCCGGCACCACCACTGCCGATCCAGCACCACCACAACCGCCGCCGCTCGAACCACCACCACCGCCGCTGCCGCTCGCATCCGTCATCCGAATCAATAAACATGCAGCGAGATCTAACCGATTATATAACAGAAATCACCCGACAGTAATTTATCAGCAACCGTAATCCACTTCTTTTTCGCCAGCGAGAGCAGTCCAGCGGAGCAACCGCAACCGCCGCTCCACCACCGACGATGGTTATGAGATCCAGATGTCATAGTCACCGTAAACCCCATCGGAACCCTACCGAACGATACCAAACCATTACTACTGAAATTCAGATCTCGTACGCAAATGTCACTATCATCGACATCATCCGAACACGAAGAAGACGAACATAGAGATCAGGAGAGAGAGAGAAAAATTGTAGGGATTTTGATTTAGAAAATGGGGATGGATCTGGAGAGAGAGAGAAATTGTAGGGATTTTGATTTAGAAAATGGGGATAAAAAGACACAATTGCCCTTAGATATTTTAATTCAGTCCAAATTAATAAAAATATTTTACAATTTGGTCCCTATTATCTCAACCATTAGATCAAAGATCTAATGGCTGAGATTCTTTCTTACCTTTCTCACACTTTAGGCCTTTTTTACAGGATCCTCTACCTATATATATATATATATATATATATATATATAGTTAGGGTAAAAATGAAAACTTATACGAATTATGAGAGCTTAGAGAACTCGACCTTTTCAAAGGTTTTTTCAATTATTTTTACAAAAAATCCTTAAAAATTAACTTTAAAAAAAAAACTAGTTTTTTTTCCATTTACAGTAGCCATAAATGCTATAAAAAAGCTAAGGACAAATTGCAACTGTACGGACCGAAAACACTGCTTCGAAATTTTTTAAACGATCGTCTTTGTAACATTTTAATCTTAGAGTGTGAAAAAACTGGGGGCAAAAGTCGGACGAGAAAGCCAATTCTCTAAGTTCTCACAACTCGTAAGAGTTTTCCCTTGATCTGGATATATTATATACAAAGTAAATATCTAGTGCGAATGTAGGAAGTCACAAGAATATGACACCTATGCTTCAGGCCAGAGGCATAATTATTCATATATAGTCACGTAGCGTGAGTACGTATTCATGTAGTGTATAAAAATCATGAAACATAATAATTATTCTCAAAATAACATATTATGTAATTACGTAATGCTATATATGTAATCACCTAATCAAGTAATGATATGTTACCACCTAACATGTTAACTTTTTTTTTTTAAACTAAAAAAAAATATAACAATCATGCTTAAGTTAAAGAGAATAAAATGCTCCTTTTTTTATATAACTTTTTGGATAAACATATTAACGTTTAGAAAAGCTATGATTATTTAAAAATCATAGAGGAAGTTGGTTTAAAAATTAATAATATTTTTAAAAGATTGTATATTTTTTAAATATCGTAATTACTTAAACTTTAAAATTATGTAAAATAACTTTTTTAATACATAGTATAGATGTAGTACAATTTCTTTAAAGACTTGTCAAAATTACATATCAGACTACACGATTTGGGGGGGGGGGGGGGGGGGTGGAGGCTTAAGAAATGGGTGTCATGTGACATATGGATGACACGTAAGCACGCGTCAGAAAAGTGGCGTGATGGAAAAAAGAGGGGTGTGGGAAGGGGCGTGTAAGAGGGGAGCGTTATTTGACACGTGGCACATACTTATCTATATTTTTTTTTAAATAGCATTATTGGTAATATAATAATTAACAATAATAAAAAGTTACATAATTTAAATTAAAAAACGATTACGTAACTAAAAAACGATTACTTAATTAAAAAAAAAAACTGAAACCATAGGGGTTGTTCGGATCAAAAAATTGAAAGTTGAGAATGAGTTGGGTAGAAGAGAGTGAGGTGAAAATGGTGAGTTTTTATATAGATGGGGTCAGTGGCGGATGTAGTGTACAAGCAGGGGTAGCACGGGCTACCTCTCAACTCCGTTTCCGTAGAGTAATTTTTTTCCGGTTTTATACAAAGGATACCTGTAAACAAATATGAGGATACCCCTGAATTTTAGGGCTAGATCCGCCACTGGATGGGGTGAAATGATATTTTTAATAAAAAGTGTTTATATTTTTTTAAAGAGTAAACTGCCATTTTGGTCCCTGTGGTTTGGCCAGTTTTGCCACTTTAGTCCAAATCTCAAACTTATTACATCTGGGTCCCTGTGGTTTGTATTTTGTTTCCCTTTTTTTTTGTTGCAACCTCCTATTTTGTCCTTTAGTGCAGGGGCATTTTGGTCATTTTTTAAATTTCATTTTTTTTTCAATTAAACCCAGATAAAAATAATCATCTCTCTCTTCTCTCTCTATAGCACCACCACCACCGCCACCTCCTCCCTCTCTCTCTTCTCTCTCTATAGCACCACCGCCACTCTAAACATCATCATCAAAACCCAGATCAAGAACATTATCAAAACCCAGACATCATCAGAACATCATCAAAACCCAGATCAAGAACATCATCAAAACATCATCAAATATCATATTTGCAATAAAACCCAGATCAAGAATATCATCAAAACCCAATTCCAATATTCCATACCTAATCTCTGTAGCAAAGTTAAAACACAATTTATGGTTACGACAAACCATAAATCGACGGTTACACAATTCTATCAGCGAGCCTCACCTTCACCAACATGAGAGCACTAAACACCTCTTCTTTAAGCTCAACAACTCTTTTATTCAACCACATATATTCACAGTTAGTGAAACAAAACCTAGAAAATCAAGAACCACCATCCATCAAGAACCACCGTCCATCATCGTAAATCCATCACCGAAAATCACCACCGGCAGATCTGAACCACCATCCATCACCGTAAATCCATCACCGTAAATCCACCACCGGCAGATCTGAACCACTTCATAAAACATCCAAAATCCCCAAACACCCAAAATCCCCTATCACCGGAGTTGAACGTCATAAAACATCCAAAATCCCCAAACACCCAAAATCCCCTATCACCGGAGTTGAACCACTTCATAAAACATCCAAAATCCCCAAACACCCAAAATCCCCTATGGAGGAGAGATCTGTGTAGAGAGAGAGAGAGAGAACTGAGAGAGAGAGAGAGAGAGTGTGTGTATGGCGGTGGTGAACGGTGGTGATGACGGTGGTGAATGGTGTAGAGAGAGAGAGAGAACTGAGAGAGAGAGAGAGAGAGTGTGGATCTGTGTTGTTTTAGTGAGAGAGAGAGAGATCGAGGGTTATATAGATTGTATATGTATGTGTGTATATTAATATATATATATATATATATATATATATATATATTAATTTTTGAATTAAGAAAATGTTAAATGAAAAGCAAAATGACTAAAATACCCCTGAACTAAAAGACAAAATAGGAGGTTGCAACAGGGAAATCTGGACAAATTTGAAATTTGGACTAAAATGGCAACAAAATGCAAACACAGGGACCCAGATGTAATAAGTTTGAGATTTGGACTAAAGTGGCAAAACTGGCCAAACCGCAAGGACCAAAATGGCAGTTTACTCTTTTTTAAATAATGTTGTTGAGGTCCAACGGCTTGTAACCACCCCAATCAGCCAACGCCACATCGACGAACATTTATCTTCAACGCTAGTGGAAAAGTTCAAGTCCAACTATCAACGGCGTCTACAACGCCGGGGAGGGTGTTGTCTGTGCGGCGTGTAAAGGCATAAATGCCGCTCATATCCATGTCCACAACATATGGTATAAGGATCATGGAAGTGGAGTGTGTGTGACATGACCTATCTGGCCTTGCGGTGCCAAGCGGGAACCTGGCTCCATCTCCTTGTGGTGTCGCCCAATTCAATCCTAAGCAGGCAACTCAAATAAACAAGAGATTAGAGGGATGAGAAAGATGAATATTTCTATGATTTAGGGATGAGTAAGGATGAAATGGGAAAAACGAATGTGACAATGATATTAAAGAGCGAAAATGTGATGACGAAAAGGGTGAAAAAGATGACACCTCACCTTAATGAGCGAAAATTATGATTAGTTAATTTATACATTTGGCTATTCGATCAGGCAATATGTCTTTAAGATCTGAAGTCTGAACTGAAAAAACCGAATATAAGTTATTACAAATTAGTCTTAAACATTTAAAAATTTATAAGATGATAAAAGTAATAACACCACCCAAGAAAAACATAAAAAAGAGAATCATGATATATACAAGAATAGAAAACATATATCATTAGCTTTTAACTTATAGTTGCGTATATAAAAGAAAAAAATTAGGAGAGAGAGACGTTGGGTTTTTGTGGTCATGCTTTCAAACAACAATCATGATGACTTCCTCTCCTCCGCCACCACCTCCACATCTTCACCCTCCTCCTCCTCTGCCACAAACACTCTCCACCACCATCATTACCCCCTCACTATCACCATCTTTATCATTCACCAGCCAAAACAAAAACCCCTCATCATCAACATATGATAAGATGACAACTAAATTTGAAGGTCATGAAGATGAGATCAAGAAATCCTAAAACTTTTACAAGGTCTCTCTCTTTCATTCCGGGGAATCAAGCGAATCGGTCCGATTGATGTTTGCTAGATCAAACATCACATGGTTCATGCTTTCCTAGCTAGTTCAATTTTTGTCCATGTTTTTAACATGGGTGTTTCTTGTTTTTTCCTTCTTCATTTGAAACCCTAATTTCTAGGGTTTGAAGCATTTAGCTTAAGAAATCAAAATCAAAGTGAAAAGAATTGTTTGCTAAGTATTTGATCTTGATATTACTCCAAACGAAAAATGAAAACATGGGTCATTTATTTTTTGCTACATTTGTTGTGAGGATTGTTGGTTTTGAGATCTAAGATTGTTTTGGTTGGATCATAATTATATGTTTAAATATATAATAATGCAATAGATTTGTTTTTTTCTTTGTATGAAAAAATGAATTTTATTTATTATGATCGATTTTATTGGTTAGAAAAGTTAACATGATGTTTGCTATGGAACTTTCAACACTTGCAATTTATATGTTTGATCGAGCAGGGTTTGTTTTTTGCGTTTGTTTTATTTTTTCTTACTGATTTAGGGTTTAATTAATTGCTGAGTCTTATTCGATATATGTGCTCCAAAAATCTGATATATTCTTTTTATGAACCATGGGTTATTGTTTTCTTGGGTCCCTTTATAATCCTCAAAAGAATCCCATGCATAGGAATCGAAGAATATTTTTCCTTGTGAAAGAACAAACATGAATAGTTATAAAAAATATTATGTTTTGATTCGAATATGGGTGTTCTTAATATTAAGTGTTGGATATCGCACAACAATGAAGGAACCAAAGTTGATCTTAGTGCTCATAGCCTCATACAGTACTGCATTTCAATACATCGATCTATACTAAGTGCCACAACAAAGGGGAAAAAGTTGACCAAGGAAATGGAAAAAAGTAAGAAAGTTCCACCGGTGATTTTAAGTATAATCTTGTATTTTATTCATAAAAAGGTAGCGAACACACATTGGTTTATTTTTAACAAAATATGGTCGATCATTGTGTTATCAAGATCACCAGACCAACCAAAATGTGAGTTTTGTTCCATCAAACAGGGCAATTAATTTGTGCTCATTTAGTATTCTTAGCCAAGTACATAAGTACTTAAAGTTAGTCTGCGCAACATGATTAACACATCAAGCAACATGATTATAGTGTGAGCGTCATAGACTTCAAGTATTTTATGTACACCATTATCAGCGACACCATATAATCTCTTGGTTATTACCGATGGATAGCCCGTATAAGAAAAAAATGATTTTCACCTACATATTAATTACCAAGCAACCACCGACGCAGGGAAGTCCATTAGGCATGTTGTAAAACTATAATTATTTGCCGGTAATCTCTTGGCGATTACTGACGGATAGCATAGACCAGAAAACGTACCAAAGGATAGAGGGACCATTGACATTGGTAAGTCTTTTGGCAGACTATCTTTCGTTGTCGCTAGAACTGTTTTAAATTGATGTTCCCTTGGTAATCCGTAGTACCAAATATTAGCTTTTCGATAAAATTTCCTCCTTGATGGGAAAAGGTTTTCGACGAATTTGTCACTCGATAATCCGTTGCTAATTTAAATGTAAGATTTCGAATAAGATTTAAGTTTAAACTTTTAACTAGTTGTTTTTCGGTGGGTGTCAGTTTGCGACGAGGTGTTCAGTCGGTAATCCGATAAAAAAGGTTACTACAAATACAAAACCACACATCAACTATTTTCAAACGAATATTTTTGTTCGATACCTATATCTATTATTAGTTTGTTGTCTCTGAAAACATTCATGTTCTCACATGCCTTACATGAACCTCGATCTTTGTTTGCTGGCATTCTGGCAAGTAGTTTGTTGCAATTGATGGTCATAGAACTAAATGTTCAAGATATGGGTTTACATGGGCTTATCGGTTTTCGTTCAAATTTCTAGATGTGTATCCACGTTATGAGAAAATAGTTTTCACAGTGTGTGGTTTCTAATGTAGGAATCCATTCATGAAAAATTAAATAAAAACTTTCATTATTAACTTGAATTACAACTGAAAAAGAAAAGCTGAAATAAAATACAGTTACAACTGAACTATGAAGAAAACAAGAACAAAAATTCAGAAAAAATGAAGCGTTCTTGGCTGAGGATCATGTTAAACACGGGTCCCTTAAAACAAATTTCGTGTCTCCCAGGAGAACACGTTTGTTTCCAGGATACAACAGCCTGAAGCAGTTGCACTGCCGGTCTCGACTCCAACCCGAAAATGTACCTGAAGCTTGAAGATTAAGAAGAATTTCAGAGAGAAGATTGTAGTATTGCTGGTGAATTCGGTGTGTTTGATCTGCTGCAGGAACCTCGTATTTATACTGCAGATCTGAAGTCGAAACTGAAAAAGAATTAAATGGGAGAATTAAACTGCATTAAACATCTTCAATGCACTTTAATTCGTCAATTAATTTTCAGTAAAAAGCATTGACTCGTCAGTTTCAATTGCTGAAATGTAATTGCACTGGCATTAACTGCTAGAAGCTTCTGCGCGCGCGCGCAAGTCTGCACGCTCATGCGCGCGTGCGCCACTTTGGCTCAGACCCATGCGCGCGTGCGCCACATCACCCGTGAGCCTCTACGAGCACGCCACACAGTCGCGCCGTTTTTGCTAACTTTGGTGTGCCGCGCACGTCACTTCAGTGCCCATTCTCAATGCGCGAGTGCGAGCCACTATGCCACGTCATGCGCCACTGCGCACGGACCCACCAGGGTCATGCGCTGCATGCCACGTCACCAACCATCTGGTCCTTGCAACCCTTGTGCTCCACCACGCACACGTGGTCAAAAATACAAAGGCGGCTCTCAAGCGGCGATGCGAAGTGCAAAATGCGCCATCAAAGCGCCACATTGCGCCTCATCGCCCACAACACACGCGCGCGCGCGTGTGCGAGTGCGAGTTAGGGTGCTCCGCACCCTTCACGAGTACACTTAGTGAGTGTTTCCATGAAATAATAAGGATGGAGAGTTCTCACTTAAATACCCCTTTAAATTTCATCTCTCCTCCTATATGGGACAAGGTGCCACTTTCATACTTTTTCAGCATTCAAGTTTCAAACACCAAACTTTGAGCATCGATATCTCATTCATCTTAGCTCCGTTTTGGACGTGGTTTAATTCGCTGCGAAGCTCTTCCAACATAGAACACAAACCCACAAATAAATATATAAAACCCGCTCATTTCCTTATATTTATTTCTAGTCCAAAATAGGAAAAAATCATTTTCCTATATTTGTGAAAAATGTTATTTTCACAAATTTCCAACAATCCCCCACATGAATAGAAATCGATCTATCAAGTTTCAACGATACATGTTCAACAGTTGAATATTGCAAGATAGGTAGGTGTAACCTTTGAACCTTCTTTTGTGAAGCATTCTTAGCCTCCTAGGGTCTTGTAGATGCGGTGTCTTTGAACAACCCCCCATTTATGTGTGACAACTGGCACAAACCGGTAATTTCCGTACACTATAATTATTGCTTAATGACTGCAATTATGAGTTTAAGTGTCAGCAATGTCTGAACACATGATTAAACAAGTGAATTCATGCATGTTGTATACTACAAAATATTGCTTTATGCATAAACGAGAGCGTTGCGTCAGAATAATAGTAAACTCACCGGTAAGACACAATGTGTCAACAGAACTGCAGAAAGCAGTCAGACATCAGAATTGAGGCCTAGATGTAGGTCCGACAACAAGAATGCATTAAAACCCAAGAGTACATACAAGGGTTTAATTTATATACATTGCGAAAGCAAAAATAAGCACTAAAAAGCACCCGAAACGCACTTTAAGTGCAGAATTTATAAAATTCAGCAATAATTCAGCATTTAAGCATATAAATATTATGCAGAAATTTCGTTTTATCATCCAGAATATTTCCCTAAGTGTTGGGAATTGAAAGAGTACAAGAAAGGTATTTAAACGACACTAAAAAGTGTAATTTAGCACTTTAACGAATCGGTATGTAACCGAACAACCGGAGATTACCCGGAACATAAAAATAATGTCAATGACATTATTTATCTTTTCTGAGCTAGTTAGGGTCCCTGATTACCCTAACACCCGTCATAACACGCTTCACATTAGTAACGGGGTTAAACACTTAACTAACCTACTTAACCTAACCTTTATCCTAATTATCTAGTTACAAACCAACCAAGGACCCCCCCCCCCCCCCCTCTCAACCGAAACCATCCCCTTAGGGGGACATACCTTGTCCTTGTGTAATTATTTTAATCATGTGTATAAGATCTAGCCTACACATGAACCTTTGGTTAATGCACACTAAGATTGCCTATAAGATCAAAGGTTAGCACACTTCACACTTACACTTCACAACACTCAACAAGAACTCTCTCTCTTGCTCTCTCAAGCTCACGGCCACACACTCACATCCATCCATCAATTTTTCGAGTTTGGTTCTTGCATTTCCATCATCATACAAGTGTTAGAGGTCACGTATTAGGAAGCTTGGAGCAAGCGGAACACGAAGGACCTCTTTCTTTAGCTTTTATCCACGCGTTTTTCATCAAGAACCTTCCCTAGCCTTCAGCTAGAGGTATATTGTTTAAAACTCATTCTTGAACTTATCTAAAGTGGTTAAAAGGATTTTTGTCGGATAAAACTCGTTAACATGCAAGATGATGCTTTAAAGTCTACTTAAAACACTAAAAATGGTGGTTAATAGCTCATGTGTTGTGTAAAAGTTGTAGTATTTGATTTGCGTGATTATTTGGACCCGATCTATGTTGTGGTAGCTCGGATCATCATTTAACCCGGTTTGGTAAGATCATGGATCTTAACATAAAGCTATTTTAGAAGTAACAAGGGTTAAAAGGTGAAACCCTACCACACATAAACCATGAACTTGTGTAAAAGTGTTTTAACTTGTACAAAAGTGTTTAAAACTAGTAGATCTATGTATCTACAAGTGGTATTTTCAAAGGACCAAGCATTAAAGAGATCATGTTTTGAAACCGGATCTTACACAAACAAAAGTGGTTTTTGTGAGCAAACAAGTGTGTGGACACTTGTGTAACAAAAGTTTTAACGAAGAAATAGTTTTCGTAAAAACCGACTAGAAGTTGTAAAACTTCATATTCTTTAAAAATAAAGTTTTTAAGAAATTAAACTTATTTTTAAAGATAACAATACTTACTAAATGTGCTAGTAAGTTACTACACATTTTTGCAAATATTCAAGTTCAAGAAATTAGTGATTATTGTTGACGGATATTGTTGATAATTGTTGTTGATGATTGTTGACAATTCAAAAGAAAATAAACACATGTTTTGAAAACATGGGAAACGTCCATTTTTAGGGGAAACTCTGTCAAAATTTTTATAAATTTTGACACTTAGAAAAATATAAGTTTTTGAGAAACTTATTCCCTAAAAATGTGTTTAAAAGCATTAACAAGGTTTCCCTAACTTTTGATGATAAGAAATGGTGATTTCTTGAAGAATAAAAATGGATAATAAGTATATATTTTTGAGAGAAAAATATATATTATTTTATCACCAAATTTTGTGCTAAGTGTATATAGTATGTGTTATACGTGCTAGTGTATTAAGACTTAAAAATACACTAAATACTCATGAGGAGTAGAAATATAGAAATACACATACAAAACACAAGATACATGATTCGGGTGCAAAGTGCAAAACACAAAAGACTTATATTTATTTTTGAAGAAAATAATATAAGTAAGATACGTAGTTAAAAATATAGAATATTTTTAACACAAGAAAATATACACAAAAGAGAGTGACTGTACTTGTGCGACGCAAGTCTAGTGACTAACGATAAGAAAACGCGTATAGGTTACGACGTTAAGTAAGCAAATCCGGTGGAGTTTACGACGCTAGGAACGCAAAGTTGTGAGTTCATGCTCCCCCTTTTCTCTTTAACTGTTTTCAGTTTTTATAACTTCGGGGGTGAAATACATGTACAAATGTACAAAAATTTACAATTGGTATGATATAAATACAAGAAGTACACTTGGTGAGAACGAGAACCAAGTGTGACGAAATATAAGAATACAAGAAGTACACTTGGTGAGAACGAGAACCAAGTGTGATGAAATATAAGTAAATGAGAAGCGCATTTGGTGAGACGAGAACCAAGTATAAGGCGCTATGAGAAATGATAACAAGAAACGCGCTTGGTGAGAACGAGAACCAAGTAGGAGGCGTTATGAGAAATAGTGTCACGAATAGGGTTCAGAAGCACCATTAATCAACGTATACATTCAGACCGCAGAACAAAAGGTTAGATCTAACAGGTGCCTGGCAGCCTCACACTCGATCGGGGCGAGAATCGAGTGGTGCTTTTGTGTCTCAGAATATACCAATTAAATGCCTTAGGTTTGGTGACTTCCTATGACGTGTCACATGTTAATGGCTTTGCAACCCATTAACAATCTGATAATTACAGAAATACTGTATTTACATAAAATTTATACCATACAAGAATTGATAAATAACTTGAAGTACGTGGGGTACTCAAGAGAATTGATAAATAACTTGAAGTACGTGGGGTACTCAAGAGAATTGATATATAACTTGAAGTACGTGGGGTACTCAAGAAGATTGATAAATAACTTGAAGTACGTGGGGTACTCAAGAAGAAATTGAATTATACATAGGTACGTGATGTACACATGAAACTGGATTTATGAAAACTTGATTTACTCACAAACTATGTTTTCATACAAAGTATACAAACATGAAATACAAAACTGCATGAATTCACACCAACTTTATGTTGACGTTTTTCCAAAAACTCACATGTATTTCAGGTAACTAGAATGGATGTGCGCGCGGTCTTGCTTATGCTCGTGGATGTCGCTTGTGTTTAACTTTAAATAAAGTTGTAAACTTTTAAGACAATGTCTTTACGCTGTCTAGCGATGTAAACGCTAAACTTATGTTTTCAAATCATGGTATTTGATGTTATTTTATGAGCATGTAGCATGTTTACTCTTCGTATGCAATGAGAACCTTTCATGATCACACCTCGTGCTTCCGCCATAGAAAGGGGTGTGACAGATTGGTATCAGAGCTGCGATTGTAGTGAACCAGGATTCCTTCTCGAGTCTAGTCTACAATCTCTAGGATCCATTCACGAAAACAATTTTCAAAAAGTTTTCATTGCATAAAACGTCCCGCGACATCCACTGCCTGAAACTGTCTACATGAGTCTAGAAAAGACATTACGAGATTTAGAGTGCACTTGAGTAGCACTTGTCGTTGACTAGAAATTACTTGCAATTATGTGTAATAATTGGCATGTACTAGGAGCAGAATGTCACAAGTATATGTGACTTTACCTGAAAGCAATGGCCCATCTGAAGGAAGAAATACGAGGATGAAATGAACTGTGCGGACTGTGCAAGGAGTTATGTAATTATGGATGCATACATAATTATGGAATTCAGTGCACAAAAATCACAGCAAGTCCTGTCACGTATAGATTCCCTCAGTGCAAGCCTACTAAGTACTCTGCTAGAGTAATGATTGTTTGATGTCACTTATGTGGTATATATACCTGCGAATATATATGATACTACTGTCTAGTGTGACGATATCAAACAAATGCCTAACCCTGCTGTGTTATGTTCTGTCAGAACATGGCACCCAGGAAAGCTGCGAATGCTCGCAATGATGATCTACCTCCTCCTCCCCCACTGCCAAGAACTGCTGAAGAGCTGGATGCTCTACTGGAGGAAAGGATCTCCGCTGCTATCGCCCAGTACGAGGCGAACCGAACTCAAGACAGTGGAGGACCAAGCAACGCTAGGCGTAATGGAGATTCGTCTGGAGGCAATGCAGCTCAAGGCTGCACTTTCAAGCAGTTCCTCGACTGCAAGCCGATGAACTATGATGGCACAGGAGGTGCGGTAGCATTTGTGCGCTGGACGGAGAAGACTAAAGCTACTTTCCGCATGAGCAAGTGTGCCTCGGATCAACAAGTCACTTTTGCTACTGGGTTATTCGTCGATGAAGCTCTGACTTGGTGGAACCTGCAAGCCCAAACTTTGGGTGATGACGCCGCTTATGGCCTCACTTGGGAGGAACTGAAGGAAAGGATGAGAGAGAAGTACTGCTCTCGTGCGGAACTCCAAAGGCTGGAAACAGAGTTCTGGCACTTGACTATGGAAGGTGCTGACATCAATGGTTACACTCGAAGGTTCCACGACCTGTCGAGAGTGCTTCCCTACATGGTGACTCCTGAATTTAAGCGTGTGGAACGCTACATTTGGGGACTGGCCTCAGAGTTTCGTGGCATGGTGACGTCGGCCAAACCACAAACAATCACCGAGGCTGTAACTCTGGCTGTTAGCCTGACTGAAGATTGTGTTCGTATGAAGAAGCTATCACTGAACCCAACAGAAAAGACCGAGACACATGCTGAGTCGTCCGGTGACAAAAAGAGAAAGCATACGAGTTTGAACCAAGCAACCCGTAACAACAAGGGTTTCAGCAAGAAGCGTGACGCTAACACGTCCCAGGAGGCGAAAACCCATGCAACCAAAGCATACCAAGGCTCCATGCCTAGATGCCAAAAGTGTAAGTATCATCATGATGGAGCTTGTCGCATTCCAAGGTGCGACGAATGTGGTAAATTGGGTCATCAAACAGAAGACTGTTGGGGAAAAGGAAAGAACCGAAATGGGAACGGTGCTGGTAACAAGAATGGCAATGGGAAAGGACAGAACCAAGGATGCTTCAAGTGTGGAAGCAATGATCATTTCTTGAGAAACTGCCCAGAGAGAAACAACGCTCCGGCTCGAGCATTTGTGATTGGAGCAAGAGACCCACGCGAGGACCCTAACGTGGTCACCGGTACGTTTCTCATTAACAATCACTTTGCATCCATATTATTCGACACTGGCACCGATTATAGCTTCATGTCTGTGGAATTTAAACGCATACTCGGAATAGAATCTAGTAGATTAGAAATTCCTTATTCCATAGAACTAGCCAATGGTAAACTTGTTGAATCGGGCGAAGTTGTCAGAGGCTGCACACTAGAACTTGGCGAACGAAATTTTAGCATCGACCTCTTACCTATTCAAATGGGTAGCTTCGATGTAGTAGTCGGGATGGACTGGTTGTCCAAGAACAAAGCTGAAGTTATTTGTCATGAGAAAATCATTCGCATCCCTTTAGCGAATGGTGAAACTCTCATCGTGCATGGAGAAAAACGAGACGCGCCTCTTCGAATCATCAGTTGCATGAAGGCACAGAAGTGCTTGAGGAAAGGATGTGTCGCTTTCCTAGCACACGTTATAGACAAGAAGGCTGTGGAGCCAAAACTCAAAGACATTCCTGTGGTGAAGGAATTTCCTGATGTATTCCCTGAAGATCTGCCAGGACTACCTCCGCAACGACAAGTCGAATTCCGTATAGACTTGGTTCCAGGAGCTGCTCCTGTAGCCAAGGCACCCTATCGACTTGCGCCATCCGAAATGCAAGAATTATCTACACAACTCCAGGAGTTGTTGGATAAAGGATTCATAAGGCCAAGCTTCTCACCCTGGGGAGCTCCAGTATTGTTCGTGAAGAAGAAGGATGGAACACTGCGGATGTGTATCGATTACAGGGAACTGAACAAGCTCACAATCAAGAATCGGTATCCGCTACCGAGGATTGATGACTTATTTGATCAACTGCAAGGATCAAGCTACTATTCCAAGATCGACCTTCGATCTGGATACCATCAGCTGAGAATCCAAGATGAAAGCGTGCCAAAGACTGCATTCAGAACGCGATATGGGCACTACGAATTTCTTGTGATGCCGTTTGGATTGACGAACGCGCCAGCAGTCTTTATGGACCTAATGAACCGCGTGTGCAAACCATATCTCGATAAATTCGTGATTGTATTTATCGATGATATCCTAATTTACTCGCGAACGAAAGAAGAGCACGAGCAACATCTCAGAACCATCTTGGAACTACTGAAGAAAGAGAAGCTTTATGCAAAGTTCTCGAAATGCGAATTCTGGATTCGCGAAGTACAATTTCTTGGTCACGTGGTGAATGAAAAGGGCATTCATGTAGACCCGTCCAAGATTGAAGCAATAAAGAATTGGGAGGCTCCCAAGACCCCAACCGAAGTTCGTCAATTTTTGGGTTTAGCGGGCTATTATCGGCGATTCATCGAGAATTTCTCAAAGATAGCTCAACCGCTAACGACCCTTACACAGAAAGACAAGAAGTACGACTGGGGTCACAAACAAGAAGAAGCCTTTCAGCTACTTAAGAACAAGCTCTGCGATGCACCAATACTATCATTACCCGAAGGCACTGAAGACTTCGTGGTATACTGCGACGCCTCACGACAAGGCTTGGGTTGCGTGCTTATGCAGCGCCAAAAAGTCATCGCTTATGCTTCAAGACAACTGAAGGTTCATGAGAGAAATTATACCACTCACGACCTGGAGCTGGGTGCAGTGGTATTCGCCTTGAAGATTTGGCGACATTATTTATATGGTACTCGATGTACAATCTTCACAGATCACAAAAGCTTACAACGCATATTTGATCAGAAGGAATTGAATATGCGCCAGCGACGTTGGGTCGAGCTGCTGAATGATTACGACTGTGAGATTAAGTACCATCCTGGAAAGGCGAACGTTGTAGCGGACGCGTTGAGCCGAAAAGAAAGGGTTAAGACCCTAAGGGTTCGAGCGTTGGAAATGACGATTCGAACGAACCTCACTGCACGCATTCGGGATGCACAACAAGAAGCTCTTAAAGAAGAGAACCGTAAAGCTGAATACCTACGGGGTATGCTGAAATACATGGTGCCAAACGAAGAGGGAGCCTTATACTTTAAGAAGCGTATTTGGGTTCCACTCTATGGTGGCATACGAGAAGTCATCCTTAATGAAGCCCACAAATCGAGATATTCGATCCATCCAGGGTCGGACAAAATGTATCAAGACTTGAAAGAATATTATTGGTGGCAGAGACTCAAAAGCGACGTTGCTGTCTATGTTGGAAAATGCCTAACCTGTGCTAAGGTTAAGGCAGAATATCAGAAACCGTCCGGCCTACTACAACAACCAGAGATTCCCGTGTGGAAGTGGGAACAAATCTCAATGGACTTCATAACGAAATTACCCAGGACCCTGAGAGGGCACGATATGATATGGGTAATAGTTGATCGATTGACGAAGTCTGCGCATTTCCTACCAATCCGAGAGAAGGATAGCACTGGAAAGCTGGCAGAGATATACTTAAGAGAAATTGTGGCACGTCATGGAGTGCCAATCTCAATCATTTCAGACAGAGATGGACGCTTTGTCTCAAGAATCTGGCAATCATTTCAGGAAGCCTTTTGATCTCAGTTAGATCTGAGCACGGCATTCCATCCGCAAACAGACGGCCAGAGCGAACGGACAATACAAACGTTAGAAGATATGCTTCGCGCATGTGTCATGGACCTAGGCGGCAGCTGGGATACTCATCTACCTTTAGTTGAGTTTTCCTACAATAACAGCTATCATACGAGCATAAAAGCCGCGCCGTTCGAAGCTCTGTATGGCCGCAAATGCCGATCGCCCTTATGTTGGGCAGATGCCGGAGATAAACGTATGGTTGGTCCAGAACTTGTACAAGAGACAACCGACAAGATTGCGCAGATCCGAGAGCGCATTAGGGCGGCTCGAGAGCGACAAAAGAGCTACGCGGATCCAAATAGAAAATCGGTAGATTTCAAGGTGGGAGACAAAGTGTTGTTAAAAGTCTCACCATGGAAGGGCGTAGTCAGATTTGGAAAGCGTGGAAAGTTGAGTCCACGATACATCGGACCATTCAGAATATTGAGAAGAATTGGTACCGTGGCATACAAGTTGGAGTTACCGGCAGAACTTAATGGAGTACATGATACGTTTCATGTATCCAACCTGAAGAAGAGTCCAACGCAAGAAAACGTGACCATCCCGTTGGATGAAGTGCATATTGATGAAGCCCTCCGATTTACAGAACAACCCGTTGAGGTTACTGACTGGAAAGTCAACAAGACCAGGAGGAGCAGTGTGAAACTTGTCAAAGTACGTTGGAGCTCTAAGCACGGACCCGAGTACACATGGGAACGTGAAGACCAGTTCAAGAAAAAGTATCCCCACCTATTCAAGAAGACTCCAGCGAGAGTTAGTTCAGTCTGAATTTCGGGACGAAATTCTTTTAACGGGGGGAGACTGTGACAACTGGCACAAACCGGTAATTTCCGTACACTATAATTATTGCTTAATGACTGCAATTATGAGTTTAAGTGTCAGCAATGTCTGAACACATGATTAAACAAGTGAATTCATGCATGTTGTATACTACAAAATATTGCTTTATGCATAAACGAGAGCGTTGCGTCAGAATAATAGTAAACTCACCGGTAAGACACAATGTGTCAACAGAACTGCAGAAAGCAGTCAGACATCAGAATTGAGGCCTAGATGTAGGTCCGACAACAAGAATGCATTAAAACCCAAGAGTACATACAAGGGTTTAATTTATATACATTGCGAAAGCAAAAATAAGCACTAAAAAGCACCCGAAACGCACTTTAAGTGCAGAATTTATAAAATTCAGCAATAATTCAGCATTTAAGCATATAAATATTATGCAGAAATTTCGTTTTATCATCCAGAATATTTCCCTAAGTGTTGGGAACTGAAAGAGTACAAGAAAGGTATTTAAACGACACTAAAAAGTGTAATTTAGCACTTTAACGAATCGGTATGTAACCGAACAACCGGAGATTACCCGGAACATAAAAATAATGTCAATGACATTATTTATCTTTTCTGAGCTAGTTAGGGTCCCTGATTACCCTAACACCCGTCATAACACGCTTCACATTAGTAACGGGGTTAAACACTTAACTAACCTACTTAACCTAACCTTTATCCTAATTATCTAGTTACAAACCAACCAAGGACCCCCCCCCCTCTCAACCGAAACCATCCCCTTAGGGGGACATACCTTGTCCTTGTGTAATTATTTTAATCATGTGTATAAGATCTAGCCTACACATGAACCTTTGGTTAATGCACACTAAGATTGCCTATAAGATCAAAGGTTAGCACACTTCACACTTACACTTCACAACACTCAACAAGAACTCTCTCTCTTGCTCTCTCAAGCTCACGGCCACACACACACATCCATCCATCAATTTTTCGAGTTTGGTTCTTGCATTTCCATCATCATACAAGTGTTAGAGGTCACGTATTAGGAAGCTTGGAGCAAGCGGAACACGAAGGACCTCTTTCTTTAGCTTTTATCCACGCGTTTTTCATCAAGAACCTTCCCTAGCCTTCAGCTAGAGGTATATTGTTTAAAACTCATTCTTGAACTTATCTAAAGTGGTTAAAAGGATTTTTGTCGGATAAAACTCGTTAACATGCAAGATGATGCTTTAAAGTCTACTTAAAACACTAAAAATGGTGGTTAATAGCTCATGTGTTGTGTAAAAGTTGTAGTATTTGATTTGCGTGATTATTTGGACCCGATCTATGTTGTGGTAGCTCGGATCATCATTTAACCCGGTTTGGTAAGATCATGGATCTTAACATAAAGCTATTTTAGAAGTAACAAGGGTTAAAAGGTGAAACCCTACCACACATAAACCATGAACTTGTGTAAAAGTGTTTTAACTTGTACAAAAGTGTTTAAAACTAGTAGATCTATGTATCTACAAGTGGTATTTTCAAAGGACCAAGCATTAAAGAGATCATGTTTTGAAACCGGATCTTACACAAACAAAAGTGGTTTTTGTGAGCAAACAAGTGTGTGGACACTTGTGTAACAAAAGTTTTAACGAAGAAATAGTTTTCGTAAAAACCGACTAGAAGTTGTAAAACTTCATATTCTTTAAAAATAAAGTTTTTAAGAAATTAAACTTATTTTTAAAGATAACAATACTTACTAAATGTGCTAGTAAGTTACTACACATTTTTGCAAATATTCAAGTTCAAGAAATTAGTGATTATTGTTGACGGATATTGTTGATAATTGTTGTTGATGATTGTTGACAATTCAAAAGAAAATAAACACATGTTTTGAAAACATGGGAAACGTCCATTTTTAGGGGAAACTCTGTCAAAATTTTTATAAATTTTGACACTTAGAAAAATATAAGTTTTTGAGAAACTTATTCCCTAAAAATGTGTTTAAAAGCATTAACAAGGTTTCCCTAACTTTTGATGATAAGAAATGGTGATTTCTTGAAGAATAAAAATGGATAATAAGTATATATTTTTGAGAGAAAAATATATATTATTTTATCACCAAATTTTGTGCTAAGTGTATATAGTATGTGTTATACGTGCTAGTGTATTAAGACTTAAAAATACACTAAATACTCATGAGGAGTAGAAATATAGAAATACACATACAAAACACAAGATACATGATTCGGGTGCAAAGTGCAAAACACAAAAGACTTATATTTATTTTTGAAGAAAATAATATAAGTAAGATACGTAGTTAAAAATATAGAATATTTTTAACACAAGAAAATATACACAAAAGAGAGTGACTGTACTTGTGCGACGCAAGTCTAGTGACTAACGATAAGAAAACGCGTATAGGTTACGACGTTAAGTAAGCAAATCCGGTGGAGTTTACGACGCTAGGAACGCAAAGTTGTGAGTTCATGCTCCCCCTTTTCTCTTTAACTGTTTTCAGTTTTTATAACTTCGGGGGTGAAATACATGTACAAATGTACAAAAATTTACAATTGGTATGATATAAATACAAGAAGTACACTTGGTGAGAACGAGAACCAAGTGTGACGAAATATAAGAATACAAGAAGTACACTTGGTGAGAACGAGAACCAAGTGTGATGAAATATAAGTAAATGAGAAGCGCATTTGGTGAGACGAGAACCAAGTATAAGGCGCTATGAGAAATGATAACAAGAAACGCGCTTGGTGAGAACGAGAACCAAGTAGGAGGCGTTATGAGAAATAGTGTCACGAATAGGGTTCAGAAGCACCATTAATCAACGTATACATTCAGACCGCAGAACAAAAGGTTAGATCTAACAGGTGCCTGGCAGCCTCACACTCGATCGGGGCGAGAATCGAGTGGTGCTTTTGTGTCTCAGAATATACCAATTAAATGCCTTAGGTTTGGTGACTTCCTATGACGTGTCACATGTTAATGGCTTTGCAACCCATTAACAATCTGATAATTACAGAAATACTGTATTTACATAAAATTTATACCATACAAGAATTGATAAATAACTTGAAGTACGTGGGGTACTCAAGAGAATTGATAAATAACTTGAAGTACGTGGGGTACTCAAGAGAATTGATATATAACTTGAAGTACGTGGGGTACTCAAGAAGATTGATAAATAACTTGAAGTACGTGGGGTACTCAAGAAGAAATTGAATTATACATAGGTACGTGATGTACACATGAAACTGGATTTATGAAAACTTGATTTACTCACAAACTATGTTTTCATACAAAGTATACAAACATGAAATACAAAACTGCATGAATTCACACCAACTTTATGTTGACGTTTTTCCAAAAACTCACATGTATTTCAGGTAACTAGAATGGATGTGCGCGCGGTCTTGCTTATGCTCGTGGATGTCGCTTGTGTTTAACTTTAAATAAAGTTGTAAACTTTTAAGACAATGTCTTTACGCTGTCTAGCGATGTAAACGCTAAACTTATGTTTTCAAATCATGGTATTTGATGTTATTTTATGAGCATGTAGCATGTTTACTCTTCGTATGCAATGAGAACCTTTCATGATCACACCTCGTGCTTCCGCCATAGAAAGGGGTGTGACATTATGTAGGCGACAATATACATTCACACAATATTCTCCCTAGTCGAATCAAGTCATCATGGTGGTCATGGAACACTTCCTGGTTCTGCGAGAGCTCTAGGATTTGTGCCTCCCCGCAAATCCATTCGAAGCGACCCCACTGCTCTCTAACATAGGTGATTCCTCTGAATCATTAAAAGCATCATGGTTAATTTTGGATTTCCTCAAAATCCTTAACCTCAAAATGTTTAACGTTTCCTTCATGTCACTGATTGGAATGGACAAGGAAGTATACAACTCCCTTTATTAATTTTGGGGCACCCCCTACAGTGACTCCCTTTGGGTTTATGATTAAGTTTGCCTATTGAACCTAGATCTTGGGATCTCCAATCAACTAGGTTAGGTTTCCCTCATGTTCCCTTCTTCTATGGGCTTTAGTCCCATTCCTCTTGACGACTTATACAGCTTATCTTTGCTTAAGCCTTTTGTTAATGGGTGTGCAATGTTCTCCTTTGACCTAACATAGTCAACTGAGATAACACCTGTTGAGATAAGTTGTCGTACCGTGTTGTGTCTACGTCGAATGTGCCTTGATCTGCCACTATACATCGCGCTTTGTGCTCTAACAAGCGCAGATTGATTGTCACAATGTATGCAGATCGCCGTCAACGGCTTTGGCCACCTTGGAATATCTTCCACAAATTGGCGTAGCCACTCCACCTCTTCTTCGCTTTTATCTAAAGCGACGAATTCGGATTCCATCGTGGATCTAGCTATAACAGTTTGCTTGGAAGACTTCCAAGCTATAGCTGCTCCCGCAAGTGTAAACACGTAACCACTTGTCGATCTATGATCTTTTACATGCGATATCCAGTTCACGTCAGTGTATCCTTCCATCACTGCTGGATCATGGGTATAATGCAAACCATAGTCTCTTGTGTATCTTATGTATCAAAGCACCCTTGTGATGGCTTTCCAATGTTCTGCGCATGGATTACTGGTGTATATACTCAGCCTGCTCACAGCATATGCTAAGTCGGGTCTAGTACATGTCATTAGATACATGAGATTACCAATGATCCTTGAGTACTCTAACTGAGCAACACTCTTGCCTCTATTCTTCCTTAGGCGTTGGGTATTATCAATTGGAGTTCGAGCTATACTCGTATCGTCAGAATTGAATTTCCCAAGGATCTTGTCTACGTAGTGAGATTGACTCAACACAAGACCATTATGGGTTCTAGTGATTTATACTCCAAGAATCACATCCGCGAGACCCATGTCTTTCATGTCAAACCTCGCTTTCAGCATATCTTTCGTTGAGTTGATCATGTTATCATCACTCCCAATGATAAGCATATCATTTATATAAAGACATAAGATTACATAACCCCTTGGTGTGTCTTTTAAATAAACACACTTGTCGCACTCATTTATTTTGAAACCATTGTCAATCATGACTTGATCAAACTTTTGGTGCCATTGTTTTGGAGCTTGCTTCAAGCCATACAAAGACTTGACCAATTTACATACTTTTCCCTCGTTTCCTGGGGCGGAAAAACCCTCAGGTTGTTCCATGTAAATTTCTTCTTCTAAATCACCATTTAGAAATGCGGTCTTTACATCCATTTGGTGAACTTCCAAATTTCTTAAAGCCGCTATAGCAAGAACCAATCGTATAGAGGTTATACGCGTCACAGGCGAGTAAGTATCAAAGTAGTCTAGACCCTCCTTTTTGTCTAAATCCTTTGATCACTAACCTTGCCTTGTATTTATCAATACTTCCGTCACCTTTCATCTTCCTTTTGAATATCCAACGATATCTAAGTGGTTTACAACCAGGTGGAAGATCTACTAACTCCCAAGTATGATTTTACAATATAGAATCAATTTCATTCTTAATTGCTTCTTTCCATTGAGGTCCTTCTGCGGAGGTAAACGCCTCGCGGTAGGTATTGGGCTCACCCTCAACCATATAGCTCATGAAGGCTGGACCAAAGGATTTTTCAATCCTTTGTCGTTTATTTCGTCTAAGCTCACCCTCCTCGACCTCGGGTCGTTCATGTCTTTCATCTAACCTCGTAGATGAACTAGGACCTGCTTCACCTAACCATGTAGATGAACTTGGACCTGCTTCATCAACCGCTCTTGATGAAGTCGCATGTGTTTGTCCTAACATAGGAAACACATTCTCAAAATATGAGACGATGTTAGAATTTGCCTCTATGATAGTGTGTTTGTGTACATCGGGATTCTTGGACTCATGTACAAGAAAACGTTGTGCACTACTCTGATGTGCATATCCTATGAAAATGCAATCAAACGTTTTGGGTCCTATCCTAAGAGCCTTAGGAGGTGGTACAATCACCTTGGCGAGGCACCCCCACACTTTCAAGTATTTGTACGAAGGCTTCCTTTTTCTCCATAACTCATATGGAGTTTCGTCCCTATTTTTCAAAGGTATCTTGTTCAAAAGATAATTTGCTGAGAGAATGGCGTCCCCCAACATTTCTCGGTTCACTCCCGAGTTTATCAACATGGCATTTATCATCTCTTTCAATGTACGGTTCTTTCGTTCTCCCACGCCATTTGATTGTGGAGAATAAGGAGGTGTACACTCATGTATAATGCCACTTTTTGAGCATAAATACGCAAAAGGTGCAACATATTCACCTCCACGATCGCTTCTCACAGCTTTTATCTTCATTTTAAGTTGATTCTCAACTTCATTTTTGTACAAGATAAACTTTTCTATTGCTTCGTCTTTACTCTTTAGTAAATACACATAGCAATATTTAGTACAATCATCAATAAACGTGATGAAGTACTTATTTCCTCCACGCTTGGGAACCGCTTTTAAATCACACACATCGGTATGAATTAAATCAAGGGGTTCGGTTATTCGTTCAACCGATTTAAACGATGATCTCATAAGTTTGGATTCTACAAATGTCTCGCATTTGTAATTAGACTCGATATGGAATGTTGGTATCAAATTTAATTTAATCAAACGTCTTAATGAATTAAAATTTACATGTCCTAGTCTACCATGCCAAAAATTAGAAGACTCAATCATGTAAGTTGAAGAAGAAGTTTCATTCATAGTTTTGTTGTTTTTCACAACCATTACAGACATTTTAAACATTCCATTTAGGGCATAGCCATTTCCAACAAACATTCCTCATCTAGAAAGAACAAAATTGTCCGATTCAAACACTAGACGAAATCCAAACTTATTGAGCATCCATCCCGACACGAGATTCTTCTGTATCTCTGGAACATAAAGCACATTTGTCAAGGTAAGCTCCTTGCCAGAGGTCATCTTCAGAATGACAGTGCCTTCCCCTTTGATATTTGTGGTAGCTTTATTCCCCATATAAAGATTTTCTTCACCCGACGCTTCCTTGATTGTAGAGAAAAGAGACTTATCTCCACAAACATGGCGGGTTGCACCCGTGTCAACGAACCATCCTTTTGGGTTTTCACCCATCGCGTTGACTTCTTAAATCTTAGCCGTTTCCTAGGTTATCAATGCGATCTGAGGCATACCATCCTCATCAACCATATGCGCACGCTCACGCTTAGGTTTCTTGCATTGGTTAGCACGATGCCCCGTCTCGTTACAATTGTAACAAGTACCTTGGAAAGGCGCAAGCTTCTTTTTCACAGCCCCCTTTTTCGGTCTAAGGTTGTTAACCTTTGCTTTCCCCTTGTTGTCCTTCTTACCCCGTTTGCCCTTATTGCCCTTTGAGGACTCCTCAACTTCCACCATGTTTGCCTTAGCCGAAGCTTGCAAAATGGTGCCTTTTTGGGCCACCTTGTTGTCCTCTTCTATACGAAGACGGACAACAAGTTCCTCAATCGTCATTTCCTTTCGCTTGTGCTTAAGGTAGTTTTTGAATTCTACCCACGAAGGAGACAATTTCTCGATCATGGCTGCCACTTGAAATGTCTCGCTAAGTACCATTCCCTCAGCATGGATGTCATGAAGTATAATTTGCAACTCTTGGACTTGGTTCATAACAGTCTTGTTATCAACCATTTTGTAGTCCAAGAAACGGGCGACAACAAATTTCTTTGTTCCCGCATCCTCCGTTTTGTGCTTTTTATCCAAGGCATCCCATAATTCTTTGGAAGTCTTGATATTATAGTACACATTATACAGTGCATCCAAGAGACCATTGAGTATATAGCCTCACCATATGAAATACGAGTGCTTCCAAGCCTTTACCGCGCTCAGAGCCTGAGCGTTGGTCTCCCTTTCTGCAAGTTGGGTAGCGGTTTCAGTCAAGAACCTCGCAAGGTTCATGGTGGTCAAGTAGAAGAACATCTTCTGTTGCCACCTTTTGAAGTGGAGACCCGAGAACTTCTCAGGTCGTTCAACATGGTTCGCCACTGTGGACGCTCCCACAGTGTTGGCAGGGGTACCGAAAACAACGTTGACGTTGGTATTTTCAGTCGACATTCTGAAAAATTCCACAAAACTAAGTTAATAAATCTGTTAGAATAATAAATGTGCTGATTTATTATTTTATTAACATAATCGATGAGTAACAAAACCAACCGTGTAGCTTCTAAGTCTAACTTTGAAGACTACAACAAAAGATCTTAGAACCCAAAGACAATGAAGAAGTAAAAGAACATAATCTGTTTTGACAAAGTCGCTACTTTGAATCTAAACAGAGAAAAAAATCTGTTTTTAAAACACAACTGTATGAATTCAAAACTGGTTCGAATTCACAGCAGAATATGTTTGTGATTCTACACGAACGGTGTTTTAAAAATTTGTTTTAAGATTGTAGGAATCTGTTCGTTCAAAATTAAATAAAAACTTTTATTATTAACTTGAATTACAACTGAAAAAGGAAAGCTGAAATAAAATACTGTTACAACTAAACTATGAAGAAAACAAGAACAAAAATTCAGAAAAAATGAAGCGTTCTTGGCTGAGGATCGTGTTAAACACGGGTCACTTAAAACAAATTTCGTGTCTCCTTGGAGAACACGTTTGTTTCTAGGATACAACACCCCGAAGCAGTTGCACTTCCGGTCTTGACTCCAACCCGAAAGTGTACCTGAAGCTTGAAGATTAAGAAGAATTTCAGAGAGAAGATTGTAATATTGCTGGTGAATTCGGTGTGTTTGATCTGCTGCAGGAACCTCCTATTTATACTGCAGATCTGAAGTCGAAACTGAAAAAGAATTAAATGAGAGAATTAAACTGCATTAAACGTCTTCAATACACTTTAATTCGTCATTTAATTCTCAGTCAAAAGCATTGACTCGTCAGTTTCAAATGTTGAAATGTAACTGCAATGGCATTAACTGCTGGAAGCTTCTGCGCGCGCGCAAGTTTGCACGCTCATGCGCGCGCAAGTTTGCACGCTCATGCGCGCGTGCGTCACTTTGGCTCAGACCCATGTGCACCTGCGCGCGTGCGCCACGTCACCTGTGAGCCTCTACGAGCACGCCACACAGTCGCGCAGTTTTGGCTCACTTTGGTGCGCCGCGCACGTCACTTCAGTGCCCATGACTGCCACGTCATGCGTCACTGCACGCGGACCCACCAGGGTCATGCGCCTGCATGCCACGTCACCAACCACCTGGTCCTTGCATGTCACACCCCTTTCTTAGGCGGAAGCACGAGGTGTGATCATGAAAGGTTCTCATTGCATACGAAAGGTAAACATACTACATGCTCGTAAAAAAAAGTAACTTCAAACATCCATAACATTACGTTACTGAAAACATAGATTAAGTGTTTACATCACGAGACAGCATATTGTCTGAAAGTTTACAACTTTATTTAAGGATAAACACAAACAACATCCAAGAGCATGAGTAAGACCGCGCGCACATCCACTTTAGTTACCTGAAATACATGTGAGTTTTTGGAAAACGTCAACATAATGTTGGTGTGAATTCATGCAGTTCTTGTATTGAACATTTGTATACTTTGTATGAAAAACATGGTATGTATCTTGTATAAATCAAGTATTCTTGTATGAATCAAGTATTCTTGTATAAATCAAGTATTCTTGTATAAATCAAGTATTCTGTATGTATCTAGGTTGTTAATGGGTTGCAAGGCCATTAACATGTGACACGACATAGGAAGCATCCAAACCATAGGCATTTTTCTAGTTGTCGATTCACGACTGAGACATAAAAGCACTACTCGGTACTAGTTTTCACCAAGAGTGTGGCTGCCCGAAAACCCATTAGATCTAACCTTTTGTTCTGCGGTCTTAGTATGTACACGATTAATGGTGCTTATGGAACCCTATGCGTGACACGATTTCTCGTATCATTCCTTAAAACGCATCATACTTGGTACTAGTTATCACCAAGAGTGCTTCTTTTTTTTTTGTATCCATCATACCATTTGTAAACATTGTAACATTTGTAACATGTATTTCACCCCCGAAGTTATAAAACTGAAAGCAGTTAAAAGAAAAGGGGGAGCATGAACTCACAACTTTGCGCTCCTTGCGCCGTAAACTCCACCGGTTTTTGCTTATCTAGCGTCGTGACCTAAACGTGTTTTATTAACGTTAGTCACTAGACTTGTATCGCACAAGTACAGGTCACTATCTTTTGTATATGTGTTCTTGTGGTTAAAAAATGATTTATATTTTTAACTATGTGTCTTACTTATATTATTTTCTCAAAAATAAATATAAGTATCTTGTATTTTTCACCCGAATTATGTATTTTGTCCAAAACTTCATTTCATGTTCATAACTTGTCCAAGTTATTTATTCTATCAAGTAATATATTTTCATAAATATATTTTCTCGTATTTGTCTAAGAATGTTGTATGTGTATTTTTGTATTTCTATTCCTTGGGAGTACTTAGTGTATTTTCAAGTCCTAATACACTATCACGTATAATACATACTACATACACTTAGCACAAAATTTGCTGATCAATAAATATATATATTTTCTCCTAAAATATACATACTTAATATAAATTTTAATCTTGAAGAAATCATTATTTCTTAACACAAAAATTATGGAAACCTTGGTAAATATTTTTAGATACATTTTTAGGGAATAAGTTTCTCAAAAACTTATATTTTTCTAAGTGTCAAAATTTATAAAATTTTTGACATAGTTCCCCCTAAAAATGAAGGTTTCCCATGTTTTCAAAACATGTGTTTATTTTCTTTTAAATCATCATCAAACATCAACAACCCATTCAACACTTTTCGAGTGTCCAAATCAAGTAAATTACCCTACATCATGAACTTGAAGTTTTGTAAAAACTTGTAGTAACTTACCATGTTATTTAGTAGGTTTAGTTACCCTTAAAAACATGGTTGTTTGTTGGTAAATCTCATTCTTGAAGGATTTAGTCATTTACAACTTGTAAGATGATTTTTCTAAAAATATTTCTTTTGTATTTTTCTTGTTTCATAAGTGTTTATGCACTTGTTTTTCTAATAAAAATAGTGTAGGTTCAAGTAAAAACCAAGATCTCCTAACAATCATATTTTAAACTTTTTTTTTTTTTTGGAAAATCATTCATAAACCTTCGATTTATAAGTTTACTAGCTCATTTTGTTTATTACTTTTCAAGAAATCATTTATTCACCAAGTTCATGTTTATACATGAGGATGATCTTCTTGTGTTAACACATAACCATCCTCTAACTTGCTAGATCTTGTGTTTAATCACAATCTAATAAGCTTCATGTATTGATCAACATCAATATTTCTAGTAAACAACAAGCAAACATCATTCATACATCCAACAACATCATACTATCCATTTTTCATCATATGTTAGCTTTATGTTTCAAGATTCATGTGTATGTTCTTTAGTGTTCTTGTATAAATCAACAAACTATAACTTTTATCCACTAACAATATGAAGTAAACAAGGATCAAAGAAGTCTTACAACTAGCTTAAAGCTAGGGAAGAACAATGATGAAGATTTAGTGGATAATAGCACACGAGAGAGGTCCTTCAAGTTCCACACCTTCTAATCTTGCTTCTTACACCTTAAAATGAGCTTGGAATGCTTGAACTAAAGATGAAAATGGTGGTGGTAGTGTGGGGTGTTGGAGCCGAGAACAAGGGAGGAGGAGGGGAGGTTGATGGTGTGAAGTTAGGAGATGAGAATGGTGATCTTTTATAATCATATATAATGTTTATCCTATGGGTATTATGTCTTCCAAGTACAACACAAATCTTCCAACAAATCCAAGGAAGATTAATAAGGATTTTGTAGGATTTATCAAGATTTTGGTGGGGTCACCCTCCATGTGACCGTCCACATGGTGTGGGGGGGGGGGGGGGGGGTAAAGTGTAAGTTTCATTCCATAATTACCTAATTAAGTAAGCTTTCAAGTATAAGGTTTAAGGATTTAATGCGTTATTGTGTTATAAGGGGTGTTATGGTGTTTGGGGACCATAACTAGCTCAGAAATAAATAAACAATGCTTCTAGCAATATTTTAGTGTTCCGGGTAATGTCCGGTTGTTCGGTTAAATACCGGTTCGTTAAAGTGCTAAATTGCATCGTTTAGTGTCCTTTAAGTGTCCTTTTGTGCTCCTTTCAATTCCCTACACTTAGGAAAGTATTCTGGATCAATTTGTCATATTTTTACATGCCACAATCTTGTTATAATGCTGAATTTTGCTGAAATATATAAAATTCAACATTTAAAGTGTATTTCGGGTGTTTTTCAGTGCGTATTTTAGCTTCCGGAAAGTCTATATGTTAACCCTTGTATGTACTCTGGGGTTTTAATGTATTCTTGTCGTTGGACCTACACCTAGGCTCCAATTCTATTGTCTAACTGCTTTCTGCAGAATTGTTGACACAATGTGTCTTACCGGTGAGTTTACTAGTATTTCTGACGCAACGCTATCATAAAGTAATTCTTGTAGTATAAAACGTACATGAATTCACAAGTATATCATGTAATCAAACAATGTTAACATTTAAGCACATAATTGCAGTTATCAAGTATTAATTAAAGTGTACGGAAATTACCGGTTGGGTACCAGTTGTCGCATTGCAACCCTTGTGCTCCACCACGCGCACGTGGTCAAAAATTCAAAGGCGGCTCTCAAGCGGCTCGCGGCGATGCGAGGGTGCAAAGTGAAAAGTGCAAAGTGCGCCATCAATGCGTCTCATCGCCCACGCCACGTGCGCGCGTGTGTGTGCGAGTTAGGACCCTTTGCGAGTATACTTAGTGAGTGCTTCTATGAAACAAAAAGGATGGGGAGTTCCCACTTAAATACCCCTTTAAGTTTCATCTCCCTGCTATGTGGGACAAGGTGTCAATTTCCTACTTTTTCAGCATTCAAGTTTCAAACACCAAACTTTGAGTATCGATATCTCATTCATCTTAGCTCTTTTTTGAACGTGGTTTAGTTCGTTGCGAAGCTCTTCCAACATAGAAAACAAACTCACAAATAAATATATAAAAGCCGTTCATTTCCTTATATTTATTTCTAGTCTAAAATAGGAAAAAAAATCATTTTTCTATATTTGTGAAAGCTGAAAAATGCTATTTTCACAAAATTCCAACATCTAATGTGTTCAGAAGATGCAAAGCACGCCAAAACCTTTTTGTACATATATAGGTCAGTTTCGACATTTTGAGGAAGAGGTTGTCAATTAGTGATGGAACTTGTGTATTTGGAAATTGATGTGCCTGAAATGGGTTTGCATGGTTATTTATATCTCTGTAAATGATAATTTGCATTTTTCTAGAAATGTAATTTAATACACTTGATAAGGCACACTGTGTATTTATCTAATAAGATTTGAAATGTAATATAATAGAAAAATGACTCGTTATAAACTAGTGTGCTTTGTGTATAATATGTAACTCACAAACACATGACAAGGCCTATTAAGGCCCTTTGGCTGACTAATCATTAGCATGTGTTTTTAACAGTCATCATCACTTTGGTGGGTGGTAGAGGCTTTGTGCCGCCTGGGGAGAGACCAGAGGTAAATTTCTAACATGGAGTAAAATTTGGTATAATTTAATAATAGTATTATGTAACCTTTCCAGTTTAAAAAAAATGTGTTTTTAACAACTTACCTTTTATAATCTAATATGCTTTTGTAGTGTAATATTGTACCCTAATTTTTTTTGAACGGCAAGGAACGACGGGCCAACCACCGTGACATCGGGCGCTGTGGCCAAGGTCGACTACTCGACCGCCGCCAGCCCCTTGGCTCTCCCAGATGCGCGGAAACCGACCTCCACCCACCTGAAGACACGACAGTGGAAAAATCGATAAAATCTCGCCTCCCATACAAGACGAACCGACACCACCCGTATTCGCCCTTCACCTGGATGCCGCAGAAAATAATAGGGAGAGCGGGAGTCAAACCTGGGTCACAAGTAACACCAAGACAAGACCAATTAATGTGTATTTATGATCATAATACTCGTGTATATCACACCAAAATAAGTATTTATAACCTAATACGCCTTTGTATAGTAATGAAGCTTCTAACAAATGACAAGGCCCTAAAGGCCCATCAATGTAATAATCACCATATATATACCTACGTTTAACACTAATATCACTTGTTATGAGTTTGTGTAACCTAGACTAATTAACTAAACAACATATAACATAGCTTAGGACTATTAGTATACTAATCATTATACACATATTAATTAACACTGAAATGACTTGTTATGACATAGTTTCTTTTTGTGTAACCATAACCAACTCACTAACACATGACAAAGCTTGTTAATGAAACCATAACCTAATTATTTGGGGTTATACCACCATTTATCCTCCTTGAAGACTTCACACAAGCTTGGTCAAAGATGGGGTAATGACTTGGCAAGAATTCTGGAATATGATTGGTCATTTTAATATTGCATAAGTGAGATGGCAACGAGAATCTTATCTCCTTCTCTAATTTTAGATTGTAAGTATTTAAAAAGGAGGAGGTGGCTCTTTGGTGAACCGGTTAAGTGAGAATAGATCTTGGAAATGGTTTAGGCTAGCATCTTGACACTTCTCGAGTCAATTGCTTGGTGTGGGTACGTTCTCGTGGAGTTCAACCCTAAATAAAGGACAACCACTTCTCTTCAAAGGTTGGAGCCATCATCACCCTCTAAGATTACATTTGTTTTAGTTCCAAGTATTCTTGACAACAGATCCATAGTGAGAGTTTTTCAAAAGGTTTCTAAGATGTTGTTAGTCTTTCGTTGCTAATTATTTAAAACTGTGTACGTAATCCTAGTAACAACATATTTTGCTCGTAATAAAAAGGTTTCCACTGACCATACTTTTAATTATTATTTAGGATGTATTATTTAAAGGGTGAGGGTATTGATACATCCATACTTTTCAAGTGCACACCCCCCTCCCTTAGAGGCAGCGTGTAGGGCTATGAGGGGTGTATATGGTGTGAAAGCATTAAATGTGTCAGAAAAAGTGAATCTATACGCCTCTCATTGCCCTATGAGCGGCGTATAAGATTGTGATTGTTAAAGCATTAAACTCTATACGCTTCTCATTGCCCTATGAGCGGCGTACAAGTACGATTTTTGATGAATTTAAGTTATAAATACTGACATGCAGGGAGTTCAGACTGAAAAGGTGACCGGTATATGCGCTTATTGACCTATACGCGACTTATCGTCCGAGAAAATGTTATTTATCCAAGCATACGGGAACTATTTCATTCAAATGTTCAAAACTCACAATATACTGATGAAAATGATGAAAATTCTCAAATAAAAACGTCGGTTGAAACCGTGAAGCATAAAGATGTAGTCTTGGGACATTGGTTATGTTTTTAGCGAAGATTCGAACCAGTCATACGTCTCCGAAAGCGTTTGGTTATCCGGCGTTGATCGAGGTGAGGAGGGGTTGTGTCTGTGCCTCGTTGTGATGACGGGGGTATGCGTCCCGTGTTGCCTGATTTGAACCAGGTGTTCGTGGATGATGCAGAACCATCTTTGTTAGGACCTAAAGGTTTATGGATTAGTAGGATTATTGCTAAATGGACCAAGGTTCTAAAAAGTGGGGTATTAGAGTGGGCTTAGGTGGTAATGGGCCTAGGGTTTAGGGGGAGTGCACCCTAAACATTACTATAAATAGTAAATGGAAATTAGGAGTAGGGGTTGGTTGTTTGTTTTAGAAACTTGTATTAGACATCTATTGTCACACCCCAACCGATGGCGGAAATATCAGAGTGAGACAAAATAGATTGCAAGAGGCTTCACAACACTATTTGTGACAAGTATTTAAATGATAAATTTTCATTTCATTTCTAAAGAGTCAATTACAAGGATTTGAAACAAATACAACATGAATAATGAAATACAATACAAATAAAATACAAAATTTAAAGTGTGTATCTAAGCATCCTACTAGATTCCATGCATCATCAACATCATCGCTAAACCTGCAACATGTTTTAAAAGCATAGTTCAATAAAAGGTATTAGCGAGTACACTAGTTTTAGACTCGTGGCATATGTACAAAAAGGTATTTTCAATCCAACATAGCAATTGGTATACAAGGTCAATCTATCATGCATAACAATATGTCAACTCTAGTGTCCACTAGTATTTACCATCCCTCGACACAAAAGTGACGAGACCGTTATAGAATAAAGACTCAACAAAACCTCGTCGGGTGGTGTGCTACTCCTATAGCGCTATAATTGTTAAGCCGAGTTAACAAGTAGTATGTATTCTAGCATGAACCTAAGCATAGCAAAGCATGTATATGGATTGAACGAATAAAAGCATGTTTGTGAATCGTGCATTTTAACAAGTAAAACATGTTGCACCCAAAGTGTATTAAAAGGAAAATGGGTCAAGTGTAATCACAAAGTTGCATATGCTTTCTGATTATCCCATGTGACGAAATTGTTAAGACTAAGAAGTTGAATGTGTTCGATTTGGCGTTTAAGAGGTGTTTACATATGGTTCTAGGGATTTGGAGTTTAAATAACATGAAAAATAAACATATGAAAAATAATCATCTAACACCTATGACACTTGTTCTTGACACTATGAAACTCTAAAAGAGTTTAAATGTTTTCATGGAACAAAGTTCCATTAGAATCGTGACAAGTTGTCAGGGCCTAAGATGATACAATCTACTAGCTTGACGAATGTCCATTAGTTTATCACCAAGAGTTCGATTATTTGGTTGTTACATAAGTATTACATAGTGTATATTACATCATATAAGTAAAGCATGAGGTAGAAGATTAAAGTCTTCATTTAGGCACCTCTAAGTATCATGGAATTCGTACATGAGGTAGGAAGAACAAAGCTTCCATTTAGGTACCTCTATTGTTCACCACTACACCTGTTGTTATGAACAACAAGGAGGGTCATGAACTTACAAGAAACAATAGAATATGAACAACTAATCTATGATAAAACATCAAGCAATATGTAGATTTTCAAGTTGGTTAGCCCAAGCTAATCCTAAATCACACAATCATCAAGTCTTGAACTTGAGCATCACTTGTGGGTTAAAACTCTTGAACAAAACAGAAAGTTTGTGAGGTTTATACCTCTGATTTTGAATGTCTCAACCTTAGTTTTAAGCCAAACTAACCATAGAAGTGGTTATAAGCATAAGGACATAGGTTTGAGATGAGTTTCCTCAAGTTTAAACAAGTTTATCGAAGTTTGAAATAAGTACAGAAAAATCAGTCCACTTTGGAGCCCTTTTGGCAACATTCCAGGCTCTGGTTTTCCAGGGAAAACCCATGGAAACGTAGCTACGGTCAATACAAAGTAGTAGGGAAAAGAATCGAGTGAATCGGATAAGAATTGAGTGAGTTATGTTCACTTTAGTGAAGTGGTATAAATCTGCTCAAACTTCTGCAATCAGCTACGGTTTGGAGTGTTTGAGAGTGAATGAAGAGTGTTTAGAAAGTGAAAAATGCTTGGTGGAGGCTTGGGTTATATAGGGGATGGATTAGGGTTTCATTGGGTTGGGCTTTGGAAGTGTTTAGTGGGCTAAATAACTCAAAACAAGGAAATTAAGTGGGCTGATGCAAGGCTGTTAACAACCCTATAATTTTTATTTTATTTTATTTTTTGACATTAGAATGTATATATTTGATGTTTAATAAAGTGTTACATGGTGTCTAGTATGTATGTAACTTGTAACAAGGTCCAAAATGCATAAATGACATGTTTTAATTTAGCAAAAAGTGTGATAACATAGGTGTGTATAACATATGAAATGTAACAAGTATGTATGGTTTATAGTTTGGTATGATCAAGTGAAACAAAAACATACACTAAGTGTTTAAATGTATGAAGATTAAAGGATTATGAATACACGATAATTGTTTACGAGTTAAGCTTACGTTTATACGAATTACGAACCATGTATCAAACGAGTGCACGTATCAATGTATAAACATGTATAAACGATGTATAAAAGATTCGTTTCATTATGATCAAAATCTCGGATTTTACAACGATACAACGAAATACGATTACAAGGAATACAAGATTTCCAAAAAAAATAGAATTTCAAGCAATGGCTTCTAAATATGGAAAGTATGGAAACGCAGGGCGTTACAGTCTCCCCTCCTTTAGGAAATTTCGTCCCGAAATTTATTCAAGTGGAAGACTTGAAAAGGTTTTGGCAAAAATTGAGACTTGGAAATTTTGAAACGGTTTGAAAAGTACGAAACTTTGGAGAACGACAAAGTAAATTTGCAAGGGAGTTCGTTGTCTAAAATAATTTGAGGTACCAAACATAGTTGAAAACGTGTAGGTGCGTATATAGGTAAAGTGAGTCTTAACAAGTTTGGATAACTTAAATTGGAGATGTATTAAAAATGGGACGTATTAAGAAGGAAGATTTTGACAAACGGTTTGTATTTTGTTGGAAAGTGGGGTAGTTTACAGGGGAAGTTTTAAGGATAGTATAAAAATCACACTTTCGTAAAAATTGTTTATTGATAGGAACGAAAAGGTTTGGTACTTTAAATAAAGTGTTAAAGGTGTACTAAGTACATTTACACAAGAATAAAGAATAGGAAGATGGTTTTAAAGGTAATGAGATAAGTTAGGATTTGAATGTTTAAGCAAGCTTGATTGTGAACGGGGTTCGTATGAAAGAAAGGATAAAGGAGAATAATAGGAGTATGGGGCGAACGATTGACTCTAAATGAATGCAAGTATATGAATGATATATGTATTAGATAAACGAAAGTAGCGTGTTAAAGATGAAGTCTCGTCATGGATAATCGGATATAATGCGTTTGTGAGTTATTTAAAGTTTGGATTAGGTCAAAAGGTTTGCAAAACACTGAATTTCTCATGGCACATTTTATGAAAGTTTGGTAACATGGTGAAAACACTTATATATAGGAAGTACCAGCGGCGTATCCACCATGTTTTGACCATCTTATGTCCGTCTCGTTATTCGGTGTCATGTTACGTTCCGTGTATTACCATACACAGTAGTACGCTCTATGGTTTTCATACGCCTATCACTATAATCCCGTGTGCACCCGTAAATATTTTGATCGTCGCATGATCCGCATAGCTTGTACTAGTTGTGTATGAATCAGGGTATACATAATTTAAAAATAAGAATGTGTACGTATAAGAATATAGAATATAAGCAAGTCCATGCTTAAGTATGTATGTGAACCCACGTAAGCGAATCACTCGGATTACGCTCGCGTACGGGTACGAATGTATGAATCATGAGTATGAATGAAAGTATGAGCATAAGTATAAGTTTATGTATGAATATGCACGTAAGTATGAGTATAAACATAAAACGTACGAGTAGTATGAGTATAAGTATAAGCATAAAATGTATGCGTATAAGTGTAGGTACGAATAATAAAATTTACGTATATAGTGTACGTTGGGACATAGCGGATTTAAGCGTATAAAAGCATTCAAAAGGTTGAGTATGTAAATACAAACGATATGAATGATGTTATCGCGAGATATCGACTAAAATGTGTATGATGATATGCATGTATAGTTGTTTAAACGAAACGTTGAGTTTATCGAATCAAAATTAGATTGAGCTTGATTTGAAGGATAGAATATAGTTTGTATATGTAAGAGGATATAAAGTACACATTGGTTAAGCATAATGTATTTTGTAATGAATGGAAATGCTACTTTTGTTTTAAAAGAGTTTACATAATCCGAATATGGTCGGTCCCCATGAAGTCCTCTTGCCCGCGTGTTTTGTAAATTGGTGTAGGAAAAAGGTTTTCGATAAAAAGTAAGTTCGTTTCATCAAACAAGAAATTATGAATTTAGGAGGTTCTTGTGAAAACGAGGATCCTTCGAAAAGAAATTTAGCAAAAGGACTTAGTGATTGTTAAAAGTTTTAACAAATGATTTGTTGATGTTGAAAAGAGTATTTGGTAAAATGATCATATAACATCTATAAGATCTTATAAGTAATTAAGAAAGGTTGGTTTGATTTCGATTAAGAATGGAAGTCTCTAGTATGATGATATAACATGTGCGTGTTTTAGTGATTAAGTTGAATATGAAGTTCATGGGCCAGAGATTCATTGGACCGATTAAATTAATAGGTAGCATTTCGTAAGGTTTTGAAATTCGGGAAATAAAATGTTTTAAGGTATGATTAAGAATTTCGTGTGTGGGAGTTATGTGAAAATAGATTGTAGGATAAGAAGTACGTTTGATAAAACAATGTATTTTGGAATTGATATAAGTGGGTATTTCGATAAATGATAAATGATTTAGGTATGAAACATGATTGTCTTTGCTTGATAAAGTATTTTGAAGGAAAGTTTTGGTAACGATCACCTAGGTAAGGGAATCACCCATAACTCGTTGGTGAGGTCGTTTTAAGAAAAGAAGGAGTGGAGTTAATTGTCAAGGTAAGGAAATCACTCCTAACTCAATGATATCTTTCCATTTTGGCGTTATAAAGAATGTAAACAAAATTGAGTGACGTTTTGAAATCATGCATAGGTATAAATGTATGAAAAAGATTTAGTATGATGTGTTTGTGAGAAAAAAAATATCGAAAGTAAATTCGAATTTGAAAGATTGTATTATATAAAATAAATAATAGAAATTTGGGATGGTTTCAAAACGGAACTTTGACTAACCAAAGTGGTCGAAAAGTCTTTCGAATTTGAGGAGCATGATTTGGCCTAATAGGTGGAATACTCTCGCCGACAAGTCGGTTAACGGTATTTACCTTTCCGGTTACTACATGTCCCAAATCAATCGAAATTTCAAGACTTGGCGGGATTTATGAAAAATTCAAGGAGTGGAACTAGTCGACAAGGTGCGGGTTTCACCCCTAACTTGACGATTTCATATCCTAAGTGTGGTTGGTACTCGTCGGGTCAAAATTTAATTTCAACACTTTGATGAGGGTCCACTAGAATTTGAAAGCGGAAATTCTCCATCAAGGTGAGGATCTCACTCCTAACTTGGTGGCGAATTTCGTGTAAAAAGAATAGGTGGATTGAGAGTCTTTCACCAAATTGTGGGTTTCACATTATTTGTGACAAGTATTTAAATGATAAATTTTCATTTCATTTCTAAAGAGTCAATTACAAGGATTTGAAACAAATACAACATAAATAATGAAATACAATACAAATAAAATACAAAATTTAAAGTGTGTATCTAAGCATCCTACTAGATTCCATGCATCATCAACATCATCGCTAAACCTGCAACATGTTTTAAAAGCGTAGTTCAATACAAAGGTATTGGCGAGTACACTAGTTTTAGACTCGTGGCATATGTATAAAAATGTATTTTCAATCCAACATAGCAATTGGTATACAAGGTCAATCTATCATGCATAACAATATGTCAACTCTAGTGTCCACTAGCATTTAGCATCCCTCGACACAAAAGTGACGAGACCGTTATAGAATAAAGACTTAACAAAACCCCGTCGGGTGGTGTGCTACTCCTATAGCGCTATAATTGTTAAGCCGAGTTAACAAGTAGTATGTATTCTAGCATGAACCTAAGCATAGCAAAGCATGTATATGGATTGAATGAATAAAAGCATGTTTGTGAATCGTGCATTTTAACAAGTAAAACATGTTGCACCCAAAGTGTATTAAAAGGAAAATGGGTCAAGTGTACTCACAAAGTTGCATATGCTTTCTGATTATCCCATGTGACGAAATTGTTAAGACTAAGAAGTTGAATGTGTTCGATTTGGCGTTTAAGAGGTGTTTACATATGGTTCTAGGGATTTGGAGTTTAAATAACATGAAAAATAAACATATGAAAAATAATCATCTAACACCTATGACACTTGTTCTTGACATTATGGGGTGTTGGGGCTCTTCACCGTGGGTAATCACCGCCAGGCAGCTATGGGGCTAAGCTAGCTTGCGGAGTTGCAATACTCCGGCGGATGGGAGGTCCGTGCAACTACCCCCCCCACTTGTTCTTGACACTATGAAACTCTAAAAGAGTTTAAATGTTTTCATGGAACAAAGTTCCATTAGAATCGTGACAAGTTGTTAGGGCCTAAGATGATACAATCTACTAGCTTGACGAATGTCCATTAGTGCATCACTAAGAGTTCGATTATTTGGTTGTTACATAAGTATTTCATAGTGTATATTACATCATGTAAGTCAAGCATGAGGTAGAAGATTAAAGTCTTCATTTAGGCACCTCTAAGTATCATGGAATTCATACATGAGGTAGGAATAACAAAGCTTCCATTTAGGTAACTCTATTATTCACCACTACACTTGTTGTTATGAACAACAAGGAGGGTCATGAACTTACAAGAAAAAAATAGAATATGAACAACTAATCTATGAGAAAACATCAAGCATTGTGTGGATTTTCAAGTAGGTTAGCCCAAGCTAATCCTAAATCACACAATCATCAAGTCTTGAACTTGAGCATCACTTGTGGGTTAAAACCCTTGAACAAAACAGAAAGTTTGTGAGGTTTATACCTCTGATTTTGAATGTCTCAACCTTATTTTTAAGCCTAACTAACCATAGAATTGGTTATAAGCATAAGGACATAGGTTTGAGATGAGTTTCCTCAAGTTTAAACAAGTTTATCAGAGTTTGAAACAGGAATAGAAAAATCTGTCCACTTTGGAGCCCTTTTGGCAACATTCCAAGCTCTGGTTTTCCAGGGAAAACCCATGGAAACGTAGCTAAGTCAATACAAAGTAGTAGGAAAAAGAATCGAGTGAATCGGATAAGAATTGAGTGAGTTGTGCTCACTTTAGTGAAGTGGTATAAATCTGCTCGAACTTCTACAATCAGCTACGGTTTGGAGTGTTTGAGAGTGAATGGTGAGTGTTTAGAAAGTGAAAAATGCTTGGAGGAGGCTTGGGTTATATAGGGGATGGATTAGGGTTTTATTGGGTTGGGCTTTGGAAGTGTTTTATGGGCTAAATAACTCAAAACAAGGAAATGAAGTGGGCTGATGCAAGACTGTTAACAGCCCTATATTTTTTATTTTATTTTATTTTTTGACATTAGAATGTATATATTTGATGTTTAATAAAGTGTTACATGATGTCTAGTATGTATGTAACTTGTAACAAGGTCCAAAATGCATAAATGACATGTTTTAATTTAGCAAAAAGTGTGATAACATAGGTGTGTATAACACATGAAATGTAACAAGTATGTATGGTTTATAGTTTGGTATGATGCAGTGAAAAAAAAAACATACAACTTAATCTTATAATCGAATAACTAGGTGTTTAAATGTATGAAGATATAAGGATTACGAATACACGATCATTGTTTACGAGTTAAGCTTACGTTTATACGAATTACAAACCATATATCAAACGAGTGCACGTTTCCATGTATAAACATGTATAAACGATGTATAAAAGATTCGTTTCATTATGATCAAAGTCTCGGATTTTACAACGATACAACGATATACGATTACAAGGAATACAAGATTTCCAAAAAAATAGAATTTCAAGCAATGGTTTCTAAATATGGAAAGTATGAAAACGCAGGGCGTTACATCTGTTGTATGGAAGTTTAAGCATTCAATTCAACAATCTTTCTTCTTGTTCTTGATTTCTTGAATATCATCAAGCTTGGATTCCGCCCATCCTTGGTGATTGTTTGATATCGTTGTTTGATCCATTTTTCAGGACTTACAATTGGTATCAGAGCCATTAGAGATCAAACATTCAAGAAATTCTGTATTTTTGTTGAAGATCTTCATCTCTTTCTTCGGGTTCTTCACGTTCTTCAAAAAATCACTATATTTTGGTTGTTGATCTCCTTGAAAAGTGTTAAAACAAAATCTTAATCATCATCCGAGATACTGTCATATCATTATTCATCCAAGAAATTAGTCATCATCTCATCAATATCATCATTTCATCATCATCTAACAACATCAGACTTTCATTCGAGATACATAAAACTTTGTTGTATCATCCGAGATATCCATCAGACATCATCCGACATTATCAAACAACTTCAAACATCTCCCATCCGAGATACATCACATCATTTCGGATAACAAACTTTTTGAATATTCATCAACACATTTCATCCGAGACACAACTTCATCAGCTTTTGTTATCCGAGACAGCCTTTGTTATCCGAAACAACTTGAATATCATCCGAAGTTGATCCGATCGTGGAGGCGAACTGAAAAGTAAAGCAATAGTTTGGCGTTCTGGTAGTAAAAAGGTTGGTTGTCCTTTTAGTCTGATAGGGAAACTAGGCGCAAGTAGTGGAAATTGGAGCCTTGTGGAGAAGAAAAACAATCATAACCATGAGCCTACATAATTTCTCGAGGGCCACACGTTTGCTAGAAGGCTGCCGGACGAAGAAGCACTGGTGGAGAGACTTTATCTGCAAAACATGGAGCCTACGAATATACATTTTACTATAAGAAAACAAAACCCACACAGCGTGTGCATTCTACAAGACATACAAAACATGATAAAAAAGATTAAACTCAAAATGTAAAGTGACCGAACTCCAATGCAGATATTGGAGAACATGTTGCAAGAAGAAAGGGGCGTTTATTTCACCAGGCTGAATCCCTCCATAAACGCGGTCGAGGAGGTTTTTTTCGTTCATCGGTACTTGTACAACATGTGGTGTGCATTCCCACATGTGTTGATGATTGATGCTACCTACAAAACAAATGAGTATAAGCTTCCGTTTATTGAAGTTGTGGGTGTGACATCGACACACAAGTCGTTTTTTGTGGCTCATGCGTTTGTCTCTGAAGAAAAACAACATAACTTCTTATGGGTCCTGGAGAAGCTCAAAGAATTGTTGGTAGATTGTATAGAGCCACGAGTAATTGTAACAGATAGGGATCAAGCTTTGATGAATGCTTGCGATAAAGTATTCCCAAAACCTTCCAAATTTTTATGTAGGTGGCACATATTACAAAATATTCTAAAATACTGTCGGGAAAAATTTACGGATGAAGACTGGAAAATATTCAAGCTTTCTTGGTCTCGACTGTGTAGTTCTCCCACTTCGACGCTATACAATTATAACTTTTGAGTGGCTTTACACGCGACTGAGTGACGACGGTCGATCAGGTACGTATTATATTAGTTTACATAAATTCATCCATATATACAAACATTACAAATCATTGTATTCTATTTTTTCAGAAGTTGTGGACTATTTGTATAATGTCCGGCTGAAAGAGTATAAAGAAAGGTTGTTTCAACTTGGACTAACACAATCCCCAATTTTGGTCAACATACAACCAACAGAGTTGAAAGTTGTAGAGTCACAACACATAAAAATAAAACTTAGACTTGTGTGGCTTGTTGGCAAAGTTGTAGACTTGTGTGGCTTGTTGGCAAAGTTGTAGAGTCACAACACATAAAAATAAAACTTAGTTTTCAAGAGAACAAGTCCGCGCAAATGGGGGACCACAGAATACCATTTTTTGATAACCTACCCGGTAATGTTTCCAAAAAAAAAAAGACTTAGAGTTGTTGCTTTTCGAGAGGAAAAAGCTACATGCATTGAGGGTAGCAGGGGGGACTTGTGGCCACCAGCTTTTTACGGGTTGTGGGTTGCCATGTGCTTGTCAGATGGAGTGGTGGGAAAGTATAGGTAATATAACAACTATAACATATACTTCGAACCATACAATATATAATCATCATTTTACTTCATGTTTTAACTATGATTCTTGAAATACAGATTGAAAAATTCCTCTTGCCGTGATAGACAAGTTCTGGACAAATCTTAATTTTTCGACAGAAAACTTAATCAAGACGATTGTAATCTTCAGGCGAAAATGGTTAGAGTCACACAACAACAACAACAACAGTCGCAACCACCTATAGTGTTAAAAAGTATGTTGTCGAAGATAAAAGCGATGGTGAATCCAAGTATGACTGACCATCAACCGCCTGAGGTAGAACAAGATACCCGGGGCCGCCCAACTACGAAAGCAAAACAACAAAAGAATGAGGAGCTTGCGAGACATAAAGATAAACAACCCCAATCACAGAGGAACAACGACACTCAAAAGCCAGTTGTGCGACATAGTCCTTCAAAGAAAATTAAAGCAAAAAAATACATTTCTAATTCTAGATGAAGACTTTCCACTGTTGGTGGGGGATGGGTACATACATACATAAATACATATTTTTAGAATTCTTTCTCAATTTTTTATTTTTTAAAATTTTTGAGTTTTTTTTATTTTTTTAATTTTTTAGAATTTTTTTGAATTTCTTTGAATTTCTTTGAATTTTTTGATTTTTTAGAACTTTTTGACTTTTTAGAATTCTTTGAATTTTTAGAATTTTTTTAGAATTATTTTGAATTTTGAATTTTTTTTATTTTATAGATTTTTTTGACTTTTTTTTTTACTTAATTAAGTGATTTTAACCCTTCCTGACCTGCTTGGATTTATCTCACTTTTTTCCTCTATGTATTTGCCAATTATAGGTACAAATACATTATCGATCGTTTTAAGGATTGGCTTACATCTATGTATCGGAGATACATAACACATATCGAAGATGCCCAACCGGGCTGATTGTCATAAGTGTAACATCCGTCAAATATAGTGTACGCAACAATTTTTTATTAAAAAAATGTTAATTAGAGTGTTTTATAATATAAAAACCCATAATTACATCACAAGATTTTTTTTTTTAAAAAAAAGAACCATACGAATCGTATAGTGTAAGGAGACGTGCATGCAAGCATCTATACGGTGCTCATTGCCCAATACATCTCCCGTGGTGGACACTCAATACGATCCTCATTGACCCATACGGCTCCCCTGGTGGACAGACAACTTTTTCAGTTTCACTAAAGGGGGAATAGATCTAAAAAAATTCAAACACACACACCAAACACCAAAAAAACACACACAAATGCTCTCTCTCGTATACACTCTCTCTCTCTCTCTCTCTCTCTCGTATCAAGCTAAACACTCCAGATTTTCAGAAGACGAACTCTGGACCACAAGATGACGATCTGGAAGTGCACACACACGCACGGATTCTTTGTCTCTCGTATAGTTCTCGCTCTCGTAACTCTTTATACGGTCGGAATATTCAAGGTTAGTTTGTATTCCATATTCTTCAACTTTTATTTTTTTAGTTGTATTTTGGCCGTTTGTGGTGGTGTTGGGGTTGTGGTTATTGTTTTCGGTAGTGGGGTTTGACGGTGGTGGGGATTGACGGTGGTGGTGGATCGGCTGTGGTGGTGGTGGTGGGTCGGTAGTCGTGGTGGTGGTGGTGGTGGTGGGTCGGCTGTGGTGATGGTGGTGGGTCGGCTGTGGAGGTGGATGAGGTTGTTAAGGGTGGTGGTGGGCTATGGTGGTGCCATGGTGGGTGGTGGTTGTGGCGGTGCTCGGATTTGTTTTATATTTTCGAATGCCGAGTCTAATGCTATAATTGTATGTTTTATTAACATGATATCGAAAGTCGGTGTAACGCCTCGCTTTTTCGTAACTTTCCTTGTTTAGAAAGCTTGTAATGTATTTCTATTTTCAGAAGCTTTTTTCTCTTGTAATCGTATTTCGTTTCGAATCGTTGTAAACTCAAGGCTTTGATCATAATGAAATTAATTATTTTATAAAGATTATACATTGTTTATTCATACAAGTTTATACATTTAATTTAGAGTAAAATGCACGGATAGTCCCTGTGGTTTGGTGAAATTTCACTTTTAGTCATCAACTTTTTAGAATTACACTCTTAGTCCCTGTGGTTTGACAAGTTGTTACTCGGATAGTCCCTAAACAAGATGGAGGTTAGTTTTTCTGGTTAAGTCCATGTAAAATGACAAAACTACCCTTATTATTTAATATAATAATTAAAACACAAAAAGGAAATACAATTAATATATATAATTTACGTGGGACCCACTTTTTAATTTTAATACACAACACCCCCACCACACACCTTCTTCATCTACATCTTCCCACCGTCGTCTCCACCACCGGTATCATCTCCTGCAACGACCACACCACCAGCACCACCGCCCACGTGAGGTCGTCGTCTCCATGCGAGGTCGTCGGAAAAACAAATCGAATCTAAAATCTGCAATTGCAACAACCTGAAAGTTGAATCCGAACCAGGTGAAAGTCACTCACTGGTATGATTTGGCCAGATTTTGCAGGTTTCAGTTTCGTTTTGGCCCGATTTTGCTCCGATCTAGGTTTGATTTGGCCTGATTTTGTTTACAGATTAGCTGAGTATCAACATTCATTTACGTGATTTAGGTGTTCATGATTTGTTGTTAATTTGGGGGTGGTGTTCAAATTGAGCATGTGGGTTTTGGTTTTGTTGTGAAAATATTAAATCTTTGTGGGTGACTTGATGATATCCATGGCTCTACTTCAGATTTGGTTTTTTTAGGAGGTGGTAGTTGATTTTAAGGTTGTTTTGGTGGAGAAAGGGTGATGATGGAGGGTGGTAGTTTTTTGTGGTGGTGGCAAGTGGCGGTTTCAATAGGTGGTGGGCGGTGGTGGTTTTAGGATGAAGAAGAAGTGGAAGGTGGGTTCCACCTTTTTTTATTTCTTTTATTGATTTAATTATCTTTTTTTATTACTAAGGACAATTTTGTCATTTAACACCCACTTAACTGAGAAAACTAACCTCCATCCGCTTGTAGGACTATCCGAGTAACAACTTGTCAAACCACAGGGACAAAGAGTGTAATTTTGAAAAGTTGGGGACTAAAGGTGAAATTTCACCAAACCACAGCCACTATCCGCGCATTTTACTCTTTAATTTATATATGCACTTGATACATATTCATGATTCTTGTAAACACATGTTTAACTTACAAACAACTGTCATAAATACGTGATTTTTATACGCTCATTACATGCAAATACTTGTACATACACTTTCGATACTCAAATTATACTTACATACATGTTATACACTTAAAACATGCTAAAACATCAAATTTTAGCTTAAAATGAGGAAAAAACCAAGTTCAGGGACCAAATTGCAAAATCTGCCAAAATTAGCCTTTAGCGGGGCGTGAAAGCAAGCCTTGGCCTATCGCGGGTGGCGAAAACCCCTGATCCACAGATTGTTGTTTAATGTCACGAGATTGGTCACTTTTCGTCATCTAACTACCACCTAACTCCATAATTACACTCTTTAACACTAACCCTAATATCCCCACTATAAATGCTCTAAAATATCTAGAAGTTTGGCAGAAACTTTAATTCATTCAAAGTGAGTTCTAGCTCACTTCTACAACTATTTTCTTCTTGTTTCTTCTTCTAAAACACTTGGATAACCTCTAGGAAGGTTTTCACAAGCTTACTTGGGCAAACTAAGATGAAACCTCACCACATTTGAGGCCCAAAGTGCACTTTAATTTTTGTTTTGTTTCATGTTCTTGTATCTTCATGTTCTTTGCTAAAACTTGGTGGTATCTTGAATCCACCAAGCTCACAACTTCTCCTATAGTTCTGCTTTTGTGGTGAGATGATTACCACCAAGTTATGAGTTCAAAAACTCTTTATATTTCAGAAAATCCAAAAACATTAGAAAATTTGAAAAATCCAAAAACATGATAAAACGAAAAATGAGCTTTTGTTGCATAAAAGAGGAAATGATAGTACATCAGTGGACTGTCACAACATGCTAACGAAATGGAAAGTTAAAATGTGATAAACGGTCTCACTAAAGATGCGACGATAGGCTAAGCTAGACTAGTAGATTTGCGATAACGATACAAACTTAAATGAAAAAGCCTAGTTCTAGTAGGAAACATGGCCAAAAGCATAGTACATAGTTTTGTCCTTCTTGACTGTGTGCCTACCCAGTAATCGCTGATTGTCGAAAGACATAAAACTGGTTAAGTTTGTGAACTTTCACAACTTTGTTGAAAAGTCACTGTGATTGTGCATTTCATTTTGCAAAGATTTAAACTTGTTTTATTTCTTTATTTTGTTTAAGCATCGGACATCCTCTGCGTATACGTGAGTATCGACCTGGATGTTGTTGCCTAAACGTTCTGGTTTATTTTCTTTGGTGTTTCATTTAAGCTTTGGACCTCCTCTGCGTATACGGAAGTATCGACCTGGTGGTTAAAGCCTAAACAACTTCAACTTGTTTTATTTTTCTTATTTTGTTTAAACATAGGACTTTCTCTGCGTATACGGAAGTATCGACCTGATTGTTAATGTTTAAACATTCTGCTTTGTTTTCGTACAAATCACAGTTGATAAAAGTTTAAAGGTATTACTTGAGTCAGTGTATTGCATTATGAGGGGATATGCTAAGATCGTGGGGTCCATAAGAACTTAGTGCAATATTAATATACCTTAACGTATCGGTAAGCATTTCGAAAGTTGTTAGATTGAGTTTAAGTGGATAACAATATCGTCAATCTATGTGAATCGTTTAGAGCTTAAAATGTTTAAAGCTTAACGGTGTTAGTGATTTGTCTCATAAACTGATATGATCCTCTTGCATGAACTCACAAAAATATTGTTTGTAAATATTTCATTTTCTGCATTTCTGTTTCAGTCAAAAATTCAAAAAGATTTTAAGTGTGTTTTAGCATAAATTTTGTAAAAATCCAAAAAGATTTTCGACAGCTGTTGTTGGAAGGCTGACATTCAAAATTCCAAGTGCTAAACTTGATGAATAGGTTTGGGAGAGAGTGTATAAAGAAGTTTTTACAAGTGGTTTGCAAAGAATAAATCATTTTGAATATTTTGTGCAAATAGTTTCTAAATTTTAAAGATTTAATTTTTGAGAAACTTATGTGTGTGTTAGAGAATTGCAGATATGAAGATTGATCAAAGCCAGATTCCGATATCTGAGCAGATAGTAATTTCCAGACTACGATCCCAGCTTAGTGAGAGGGGGAGTCTGAGGACATCAAGAGAGAGCTCAGAACTAGGTTGAGATTCTGGAAGAAAGAGAAAGAGATTGATGGTGGATGCTTACAATAGAGAATACTTCGAAGAGAAGCTTGAAGACTGATAAAGACTGAAGGTTTGACAACCGAAGACTCGACACTGAAGACTCCATCAACATCCGAGGGGGAGTTTGTTGGTGCATCCATCTGTCGCCTACGTCTTGTATTGAGTCTTGTGTAGGATAGGCTAGAACGGGACACGGAATCCAAGATATTGTCTTTAGATGTGATTCCGCTCCAAATGACATCTTGTCATTGTTCTGATTCCGCCCGAGAGTTCTTATGTTCTGATTTCGCTTATGATTTTAAGTTGTGATTCCACTCCTAATGGTGAGGTGTAGCTAGGAGCGAAATCAGAATCAGTATATATAGGGGTGTAGTTTGGAGCGAAATCATAGTTCTTAGGTGTGTGTTGTCTTCCGGTGAGCCACGAAGTGCTGCCGAAGTGTTGTCGTGATTGTAATCAGCATTTTCATCAATAGAAACAACAGATTAAAGTGAATACTTGCTGAATTGAACTGAAACACTTGTTTCCGCCTCTTGTTTTGGTGAAAAACTCTTCTAACCGACTCGTTCGGATCCGAAATCGATCCTACAAGTGGTATCAGAGCTCAGGAAGAAGAGTTCTATACAATTCAGCTGCGATTTCTGTTTTTCTACACCTTCTTTTCAAATTGAACATCATTTCACGGTCAGAATCGGTTTAGTTTTGCACACATTGCTCGGAATCTTGTATTGACAAAGCCTTAGAAGTTTCATGTCCAAATTCGAACTAAAACTTGATATTTTTGAGGTTCCGCTCGAAACTGTTCTCGGAAAAGATGATGTCATAGTGATTCAGCTTGAGAATTGATCTTGATTCCGCTCCAAATTGGTTTTCAGCTTGATTTCGCTCAAGACTTAATTCTTGATTCCGCTACAGATCAGCTTTAATTGGTTGATTCCGCTCCAGAAATTGGTTCTAATTTCGCTCCAGCTGACCATCATCTGATTTCGCTCAATAGGTTGAGTTTGATTCCGCTCCAAAAATTGAACCTAATTCTGCTCCAAAGATCTAACTTGATTCCGCTCCAGTGGACTAAGTAACAAATTCCGCTCAAAATCAGGGTTTAGTTACTGATTGATTCCGCTCGAAATGAGTTGAGTCTAATTTTGCTCAGAACTGTTGTTAGTGATTCCGCTCAGAACCAGTATTCAACTTCAAACTTATTTGGAGATTCCACTTGATGATTCATTTGAAATATATTCGGGATATTTTGCTTAAACAGAAGTTGATTAATTTCACTTGAAAGAATACATTTGCTACATCACTTGAAATTGAAAAATTGTGAACTTTTGAAGATTAAAGCAATGGATAACGAGTTCTACAATGCATTTGCTAGTCCTATCACCAATACTCAGAATGCTTTGCTTGAAAATGAAACCGGGACATCACAGAAACCGCCTAAGCTCTTGGATATTGATGACTACAATGGTTGGTCCGAACGCTTTGGGAATTGGGTTGAAGCTTATCATTTGGATGCTTGGGAACACACTGAAGTCCCATATGAAAGACCCACAAGGAATGGTATTTAGTTAACAATCAGAGATATGAGTGCTGAGGAGAAAAAGAAGTATAGAGATGAAAAATTGATGGTGAGTGTGCTTCAGCAAGCGATCAAAGAGGACATTCTGATTTTGCTTTAACATGATGGAAGTGCTTATTCAATCTGGACTGAATTGGAAGCAAAGTCTATAGGAAGTGATGATATGCTTAAAAATAAGATGTCTCTCATGAAGAAAGAATTTGATCTATTTCGTGGGTTGAAATCCGAAAACACCAAGAAGATTATTGAAAGATATTGTAACTTGGTGAGAAATATGACGAAGCTAGGCATCAAAAAGGATACTGATGAGTTGACTGAGAAACTTGCAGATGCGTTACCACATGATACTTGGGGAACATTCCTGATGATGTTGAGAAACAATCGAAAAGAATATAAAAAATTAACACTGGGTGAATTTATCAAACATCTGGAAGCTCAAGAGATGGAGCAGAGGAAGATCGCCAGGATGAAGAACTACGATGGAGAACAAGACATCAGCTTGTATTTCAAGAATGGTGTTAGTGAAAAGACAAATTTTTCTCCAAAGGTTGAAACTGCTTATAATGCAAAAGGTTCTTCTGAAAGTGCATCTCAGGGATCAAGTAGCACAACTGGATTCTCTTCGTTTCCAACTTATGATCCACAGTTTTCTACGACAAAGAGTGGCAAAGTTCTTCAATGCAACATTTCCTTAAAGCTTGAGAATGATCAGAACTATACTGAGGAAGTTGCTAAAAGTCACATGTCTTTGTTGGTGACCGTGCTTGAATCCTATGGAGGATTAGTTGCAGGGAGGATAGGAAATCCAATGCTCACGAAAGAGGATTACGATCAAATTGATGTCGAGGAAATGGAATTAATGGATATTAAATGGTGGATGGCTAGTGTGTTGAGACGGGCTGAAAAGTTTAAACAAAGCACAGGCAGAGATGATTTTCCTGAGGCACATATTTCACCTTTAGGTTTTGATAAAACTAAAGTTACTTGTTTTCGTTGCAGGGAAAAGGGACATTTCAAGAGGGAATGCACAAATCGAGAAGCGAGTGGAGCTCAAAACCCTTTTGGAAATAATGATTACTACAAAAAGGCGATTTATCATCAAGTCACACAACAACCATATCAACAACAACAGGCACCACATCAGGCTCAAACTGCACATGGTAGAAAAGAAATTAAAGATTCAAAGAGAGCGTGTTTGGTTAATCAGGGCAAGGATGGTGGATTTAGCTGGGATAAATACATTCCAACAGAAAGTAAAGTGTGTTTGGCAGATCAAGATGATGAAAAATTGCCTGAAGGTTTCAGTTGGGATAATTTTTGTCCAGACCAAGAATTCATGGCCAAAGAGATGTCAAATGGTAAAGTCTTTATTGCTAATGCTTATGATGAGTGTTGGGCTGCAAAATACAGAAGAGTCAGGGAAGCTGAAGAAGAAAAATTGAAGAAGTGGAAGAAGAAGAAGAGAGGCTAAAAGCTGAAGCTGAAGCCGAGAAAAAGAAAAGAGCTGAGTTTTTCCAAACGAAAAGAACAGTCAAAGATGTTCCGGAATTTGAAATCAAAGTTGATACTGAAGCAGTCAAAGTTCCTGAAAAGTGTTTGAATTGTGATTCTTTGATCATGCAAAACAACGAGCTACTACACAACATAAAAAGATTGAAAGAATCTTATGATACTTTGAACAGAGAGATTAACAAGTACACTTATTCAAACAGTGAACAAGTCGTTGCATTGAATACACTCAAAGGAGCTTACATGAGACAGCTTGATGACATCAACTATTACACAGAGAAGTGTGCTGATCTGGAATTGAAGTTGGCAACACAAAAGATTGAAACTGAAAGAGTAAACAATTTATTGAAAAGTTACTCATGTTCTACTTTTGTTATTGACAGGATTTACCCGATTGTTGAAAGAATGAAGAGGTTTGAGGAAGAGAAGACTTCGGAAGAAAAGAATTCCGAGACAAAAGAAGAGGATGAAGTAGAAATTTCTGGTAAGAAACCAAGTGTTGTCTACAATAGATGTCCGCCCCCGGTCGAAAATGGATATTTGTCTCGAAATCCAAATTCCGAAAGAGTCAAAAAGGCAATTAATTTACAGTGGGAGTCAGGGTCGTCGGATAATTTGCCAGAAAATATTGATGTTACGTTCACATCGTCTGATACTGATCATGAGTCCGAGTTGATAAAAAGTGTGGTCGATCAGGTGTTAGACAAAGATGACATAGAGGAGTCAAAACCGGAGTCAAAATCCGAGTCAAAGTCTGGGTCCGACAAGTCAAAGTCAACAATAAAAAAGGACAAACGGGTTTATGATAAGGAATTTTTGCTATCAAAATCTAATTTGAATGACGAACCAGTCAAAGTAGCATATACTTTGAAAGATTCTGACAAATTGTATTCTGATGAGATTTTTCCAATAAGAGGTGTTCAAACTGGAATGATTAAAAAGGTTTTCAAACTAACAGAAATCAACATTTCTGAAATAAAAGATATTAATCTTTCTGAAAATCCAAGATCTTACACCTCAAGAGTGAAACAAAGATTAAACAAGAAAAAGGGTTACAGTTCTGGTTCTGGTATTCATAAAAAACCAAACCATAACTGTAATTTCAAAAAAAAGGATTAGGATTTAATCAACCGAAAAATTATAAAAATGAAAAATTTTATAAACCAAAAACTGTGTTTGTTTCAGGAAACTCTTTAGAAGCTGAGAAAGAGCAAACGTTCAGAAAGCAGACAAACCAAGAATTCCTTGCAAAGAAGCAAGATGAGATGAAGAAAAGTGTTATTCAGAAGAAGACTACAGAGACGAGAACCTGTTTTCAGTGCAAATCTGCTGGTCATATTGCTAGAAATTGTCCGAAAACATTCAAACCAAAACAGGAAGTCTCTGGTAAAATGAAAGAAAAAGTTGTTGAGAAAACTGAACTTAAAACCAGAAAATTTACAAGCTTTGAAAATTCAACCTTTGAGATTGGTGAATGTTCAAAGAATGTGGTTAAAAGAAAAGAAAATCTGAAAAATCAAAAATGGGTTGTTAAGGGTTCAGGGAACAGTTCTGGTGATGAATCTGATTCCACAAAATCAGAGGAGCCAAAAGTTGTTAAAGAAAAGGTTGAGAAATCAGTTTCGAATGTGGATGATGTGAATTTTCCACCTCTACGGGCTGGAAATTTTTAAAAGAAAGTTGGGAAAGTTGAAATTTCAAATCAATTTTATTCTGACAAGAAGAAATTTGATGTTGATAAGGTTTTCAACAGAAATGTGAAACACATTTTTGGAAAAATGGTTGATGGTAAGGCCAAAGGAGTTAAAGAATTTTATGCTTCCAAAATGAATGTTCACAAGTCTGTTGAAAGTAAAGATGAAGAAGAGGTTGTTACACCCAAGGAAGGTCAGGCTTGGGTGGATATATTTTTCAAACAGTAAAAACCTGACTTGCCGGAGCTCCCAAGTTGGTAATCGCGGAGCATGAATCAGCATTATTCTTGAAAAAGTTTTTGAAAATTTTTAAATTGAGAAGTGTGAATTGCCGGAACTCCGAGGTTGGTAAGTGTGGAGTATGAATCGGCACTTTGAGAATTCAACCAACAGATGATGATTGGTTGAAATTGTTTGATATTTGATCTTACAATTGGTTAATCAAGGTCATTAAGTTGAACTTGATTTAACTATCATTTAAAAGTGTTAGTAAACAATGTGATGAGTTTTCCCCGAAAATATAGATGGTAAAATCAACAAAACTAATTTTCCGGAAAAACCATTTTGATTAAAACAAACTTAAGTGTTTTGAGATCATAATGGGAAAATAGTTTTTTGTGAGGGGGAGTTCTGATTGTTTATGCCAAGTGGATGGCGAATTGAGGCAATTCGATATCAATTGTCATATTCTTGTACAGTTTGTTTAGATGTATTTGTATTTTAGGGGGAGTATATTTCAGAAAATCCAAAAACATTAGAAAATTTGAAAAATCCAAAAACATGATAAAAAAAATGAGTTTTTGTTGCATAAAAGAGGAAATGATAGTACATCAGTGGACTGTCACAACATGCTAAAGAAATGGAAAGTTAAAATGTGATAAACGGTCTCACTAAAGATGCGACGATAGTCTCAGCTAGACTAGTAGATTTGCGATAACGATACAAACTTAAATGAAAAAGCCTAGTTCTAGTGGGAAACATGGTCAAAAGCATAGTACATAGTTTTGTCCTTCTTGACTGTGTGCCTACTCAGTAATCGCTGATTGTCGAAAGACATAAAACTGGTTAAGTTTGTGAACTTTCACAACTTTGCTGAAAAGTCACTGTGATTGTGCATTTCATTTTGCAAAGATTTAAACTTGTTTTATTTCTTTATTTTGTTTAAGCATCGGACATCCTCTGCGTATACGTGAGTATCGACCTGGATGTTGTTGCCTAAACGTTCTAGTTTATTTTCTTTGGTGTTTCATTTAAGCTTTGGACCTCCTCTGCGTATACGGAAGTATCGACCTGGTGGTTAAAGCCTAAACAACTTCAACTTATTTTATTTTTCTTATTTTGTTTAAACATTGGACTTTCTCTGCGTATACGGAAGTATCGACCTGATTGTTAATGTTTAAACATTCTGCTTTGTTTTCGCACAAATCACAGTTGATAAAAGTTTAAAGGTATTACTTGAGTCAGTGTATTGCATTATGAGGGGATATGCTAAGATCGTGGGGTCCATAAGAACTTAGTGCAATATTAATATACCTTAACGTATCGGTAAGCATTTCGAAAGTTGTTAGATTGAGTTTAAGTGGATAACAATATCGTCAATCTAGGTGAATCGTTTAGAGCTTAAAATGTTTAAAGCTTAACGGTGTTAGTGATTTGTCTCATAAACTGATATGATCCTCTTGCACGAACTCACAAAAATATTGTTTGTAAATATTTCATTTTATGCATTTCTGTTTCAGTCAAAAATTCAAAAAGATTTTAAATGTGTTTTAGCATAAATTTTGTAAAAATCCAAAAAGATTTTCGACAGCTGTTGTTTGAAGGCTGACATTCAAAATTCCAAGTGCTAAACTTGATGAACAGGTTTGGGAGAGAGTGTATAAAGAAGTTTTTACAAGTGGTTTGCAGAGAATAAATCATTTTGAATATTTTGTGCAAATAGTTTCTAAATTTTAAAGATTTAATTTTTGAGAAACTTATGTGTGTGTTAGAGAATTGCTGATATGAAGATTGATCAAAGCCAGATTCCGATATGTGAGCAGATAGTAATTTCCAGACTGCGATCCCAGCTTAGTGAGAGGGGGAGTCTGAGGACATCAAGAGAGAGCTCAGAACTAGGTTGAGATTCTGGAAGAAAGAGAAAGAGATTGATGGTGGATGCTTACAATAGAGAATACTTCGAAGAGAAGCTTGAAGACTGATAAAGACTGAAGGTTTGACAACCGAAGACTCGACACTGAAGACTCCGTCAACATCCGAGGGGGAGTTTGTTGGTGCATCCGTCTGTCGCCTACGTCTTGTATCGAGTCTTGTGTAGGATAGGCTAGAACGGGACACGGAATCCAAGATATTGTCTTTAGATGTGATTCCGCTCCAAATGACATCTTGTCATTTGGAGCGAAACCCCATTGTTCTGATTCCGCCCGAGAGTTCTTATGTTCTGATTTCGCTTATGATTTTAAGTTGTGATTCCGCTCATAATGGTGAGGTGTAGCTAGGAGCGAAATCAGAATCACTGTATATAGGGGTGTAGTTTGGAGCGAAATCATAGTTCTTAGGTGTGTGTTATCTTCCGGTGAGCCACGAAGTGCTGCCGAAGTGTTGTCGTGATTGTAATTAGCATTTTCATCAATAGAAACAACAGATTAAAGTGAATACTTGCTGAATTGAACTGAAACACTTGTTTCCGCCTCTTGTTTTGGTGAAAAACTCTTCTAACTGACTCGTTCGGATCCGAAATCGATCCTACATATACATAACATAATCAAGTAATGAAAGCAGGCATGAGTCATCATCTTTCATATGATGAACTTGTGACTTGTGAAGTGTGAACAATGGGAGCTTGGGCTTTCTAACCTAGTTCCACTCCTTCATTTGTGAGCTTTGTGTATAAACACTCAAGTGGTTTACTAGTATCAAAGTAACTTAGCCCCGTCTAGCCTCTGACACTTAGGATTACCTTTACATGTCGTGCTGCCACACCCAGGTTAGAGACTTACTTGGTCACTTGAGCTTGCATTAGTTAGATTTATTTCTTGTTATTCATGACCCTTCGAATCATCCTTATGATGATTTCGTGTAGTGGTGAATCATATAAAATGTCTTTAACCTCCATGCTTGACTTACATGATACTCTATGATATCTATGATTGGACTTAGTTGTAGGCTATTATTATTACCATATAAATATACATATCTATATATAGGGTGGGGTTCGGCTACAAAGTCTATTTTTTCTACAAAGTGTACAAAGTCATAAAACACCACAATTTCAGCCATAAAACACACTCAAATCTCACAAATAACAGAGTGATACGCACTAAAACACAATATCTAAACCCTAACAGTCCATAAAAACTTCAAACACACCATCATAGAACTATGAATATAAAACACAACATGATAAATAACATAAAACACACTAATATTAGTCATTCGATAATCAAAGCCTTATCATCCAAAACACAACACAAAACCCACAAATATGGCGTTTTAGTAATTTTTACTTTGTTATTTGTGGGTTTTTAGTGTGTTTTGTGGCTGAAAATGTAGTGTTTTATAACTTTTTACACTTTGTAGGAAAAATAGACTTTGTAGCCAACTCTCACCCTCTATATATAAACAAAGCTGAATTTGTGATGATAATCAAACCATGAATATTCATCATAAACATAGGCTATTATATCTAAGATTCTAAATCACTTGTTAATGATTCTAATGGGAAATTTGGGACCCATGAAACCACACAAAACATAGTGTCATAAACAAGTGCTTAGAACTAGATAATACATTCATACTTGTATACTTTTGTACTTTAAATTCCAATCCGAATCATTCATTCTAAATCCGTTAACTTACACACCTTAGTTTACCCCATGTAGGGTGACTTTGGTGATTCCATCCTCTAACTTACATAACTCTTCATAGGATTTCAAAGGAAGCTTTGCAAAACCGTGAGTACACTTGACCCATTTTTTCGTTTTACACATTTTTTGGTGCAACATGTTTGCTTATAAAATCACACACTTTTGCTTTATCTCAATGCACAAACAATCCAATACATACATGCATACGTTATACTTGATTCCTTTATCTAGGTTTGTTTGTTTTGTGATTAAACTTGTCATTAACTTCGATCAAGCCTACCCTTAACATGTATAGCGCTATAGGAGTAACGCACCGCCTGTGAACATTGGGTTATGTTAAGATTCTTTACTTGAGTTAAACTTTGGTTTGATTTGATTATTCACATGCTACATTTACGTTAATCTTGATAACATAGTTTGCTATGTGGATTCATTTAAACATTTTTATACTTATGATATGTACTTAAAACTTGTGTACTCGCCAATGCTTTTTGTGTTGAGCTATACTTTTAACATGTTCCATGTTGTAATTGACAATTATTGCTATGAAATGAAATCGGTTTTGAATTAAACATTGTCACAAATAGTGTTATGTCTGATGAGCAATCTGTTTCGTCTCACTCCGATGTTTCCGCCATCGGTTGGGGTGTGACAGATTGGTATCAGAGCCACAGCTATAGGGAATTAGGTAGAATTGCCATGATTCGACCTAGTCTATAGTAGGTACCATACTTTGACCATTCTTGCTACTTGTTTAAAATGTTAAATTCTCCCTACTTGCTTCTACCTTTTCTTTTGTCTTAATACTTACAAAATGTCTTTTCTAAGACATTTTACACAATACAAGTTGAAGACATTTGTAATACAAACGAGACGAGTTCACCAAAATAGGCGTGAAACCAACAATTTGGTGAACGACTCTCACTCCGTCTATTCTATTTTGCACGAAATTATGCCATCAAGTTAGGAGTGAAATCCACATCTTGATAGTAAATTTCCATTAAAAATTCAAGTGGACCCTCGTCAAAGTGTCGAAATGAAATTTTGACCCGACGAGTACCAACCACACTTAGGGTGCGATGTTGTCAAGTTAGGGGTGAAACCCGCATCTTGTCAACTAGTCCCATTCCTTGATTTTTGATCCTGCCAAAGTTTTGATTGTTTCAATCGATTAGGGACGTATAGTAACTGGAAGGGTAAAATACCGTTAATCGCTTCTCGACGAGAGTATTTTACCTATAGGCCAAAGCACGTTTCCCTAATTTGAAAGGACTTTCGATTCACTTTATAATAGTCGACGTTTCTAAACCCTATACAATCCATGTTTTATTAAGCTTCTCTTTTATGTTATCTCAATTTTTATGCAATTTAATACTTGTTACCTCATTCATTTCAAAACCGATACACGATTCGCACGTCTCTCGCAATCAAAAACATTAATAATACGCGTGAACAAACTAAACTTATACTCTTTTATGCAATCATACGTGTTTATGCCATGTGAATATTTGTTGAATACATGCAATATATGTGAATCATATATGTTACATGAATACTTACATGCTTAGACATGCAAAACGTTATTTTAAATTATGATCAATTCTCATCCTTTATTTCTCCTTCGATCCTCTAGATGTCTTCCCCAAACTCAGGCAAGAAAACAAAGATGTTACGATCAGGCTCGTAGAAAGGTTCCAACCACAGTGATGACACTATCTCCAAGAAAGACCTCATAGGTCTTATTTCTGAGGAAATGGCCGAGCAAATGGCCAAGGTCATACCCAATATTGTTAGCAAAATCTAACCCATCATTGAAACCCCTCATGCCTCTGTCGAGTCAAAGGTGGAAACACCTAAGGCGACGTTCCTTTTCAAGCATTTTATGGCCTGTAAACCCCTCAAATTCACCGGGGAAGAAGGCGGAAATGCTTTCCTTCGATGGTTCGATGCCATCAAACTGACCTTCCTCCAAAGTGGTTGTCCTGACAACCTTAGAACCCAAAACGCTACTTGGGTGTTCCGATTGACAAGCGCTCGATTGGTGGACCTCTGAGCGAAACACACGAGGGAACATAGTAGCTCACGCCTTACCTTGGGCTGACTTGAAGAAGCTGATGAGGGATGAGTTTTGTCCTCCCCACAAACTTCAAAAATTAGAAAATGAGTTATGGAATTTGAAGTAGATTGGGGACGACAACGCTGGTCTCACTACGCGCTTCAAGCAGCTGAGTATTTTGTGCCCTGGTCAAGTTGACACCGACAAAGCCACTACCAATTACATCCATTGTCTTCCCACCTCAATCATGAACCTTGTGGATTCTGCTTCACCAAAAACTCTCGAGGATACCTATTGTTTAGCAGCCCGCCTTAACAACAATTGCGTCATTCGTGGAGCATCTGAAAAGACTCCATCAAAGAACGCACACCAAGCTACCACCGATACCACCACTATTGAACCATCCTCCTCCCAACCAACCAAGAAAAACAAGAACAAGAAGCGGAAGGCTTCCAGTCAAAACTGTGCGGTAGTCACTCCGCAAATCCCCAAACCTTTGCAATCAATTCATGCTACACCCAACACCGAGCCATAATGCAAAGCTTACAATGGGACTCAACCCAAGTGTAACACTTGTCTGTACTACCATCCCATCAACGTTCCATGCCGTTTGTGTAGTAACTGCAATCGGTATGGGCATTTTACCTCTCAATGTCACAAACCAGCAACCAACCAAAACTAAGTTGTCGTAGCCTAGAACCCTGCACATAACCAAGCTCAACCACAGGCCGATCCTGTCTGTGCTTGCTTCAAATATGGTGATCTCAATCACCTTTCCAATGCTTACAATCAGCACGCCAACAACAACAGCAGTAGCCAGCTCGAGGCAGAGTGTTTGTCATCACCGCCGCTCAGGCACAAAACGCCAACAATGTTATAAACGGTATGTTCATCGTCAACAATGTCTATGCATCTTGTTTATTTGATACTAGTGCGGATAAAAGTTTTGTATCTGTTGAATTCAAACCTATGCTTAAGTGTAGACGATCTAAGTTTCCCAAGTCATTCTCTGTCGAAGTCACTAATGGAAAATCTGTCACTGTCGATTCCATTTCCGATTGACCTCATACCTATGCAAATGGGTAGTTTTGACATCATAATAGGCATGGATTAGCTTAGGCGAGTTCGTGTTGAAGTTATTTGCTCCGATCAATTCATTCAACTTCCTCTTCCTAACGGTGATTCCTTGCACGTCAATGGCGAGAAACCTTCTAAAGATCTCAAGCTTATGTCATGTACTCAAGCGAACAAACACTTGCGTAAGGGTTCCTTCACTTTTCTTACCCACGTTGTGGAAAATAAGGATACGGGCTCAAGCATGAGTGATTTTCCTATTAGTTGTGGCTTTCCCGACGTTTTTCCTGACGATCTTCCTAGTCTGCCTCCTGCTCATTCTGTTGACTTTTGCATCGATTTAGTGACTGGCGCTCGCCTGTCGCTAAGTCTCCTTATCGTTTAGCACCCTTGGAAATGCAAGAGCTATCGAGCCAACTTTAGGAGCTTCTTAATAAAGGCTTTATATGCCCTAGTACTTCTCCTTGGGGCGCTCCCGTTTTATTCATCAAGAAGAAAGATGGATCATTTCAGATATGTATTGACTATCGTGAGCTCAACAAGCTCACTGTCAAAAACCGATATCCTCTTCCTCGTATTGACGATCTCTTCGATCAATTACAAGGCGTAACTTTTTTTTCCAAGATTGATCTCCGTTCTGGTTATCATCAACTTCGAGTCCTTGAAGAAGATATACCCAAAACAGCTTTTCATACGCGTTATGGTCATTATGAGTTCGTGATCATGCCCATTGGTTTGACCAACGCACCTGCAGTTTTCATGGACTTGATGAATCGCGTGTGCAAAACTTATTTAGACCGTTTCGTGATCGTCTCCATCGATGATATTCTCATCTATTCCAAGACACAAGAAGAACACGAGCGACACTTGCGTCTTTTCCTTCAGCTTTTACGTACTAAACCTCTTTACGCCAAATTCTCCAAATGTGAATTTTGGTTAAAAGAGGTTCAATTCCTTGGTTACACCGTCAGCGAACTTGGTGTTCATGTCGACCCTACAAAGTTTGAAGCTATGAAGAACTGGATTGCTCCTAAGTCACCGTCTGAAATCCGTTCATTTCTTGGTCTAGCTGGTTACTATCGTCGTTTCATTTCTAACTTTTTGAAAATCATTGTTCCTCTTACTTCCTTGACTCAAAAAGATAAACATTTTGTTTGGGGTCTTGAACAAGAGGAGTCTTTCCAAACGCTTAAGGACATGCTTTGCAATGTTCCTATCCTTTCTCTGCCCGATGGTAACGACGACTTCGTCGTGTATTGCGATGCTTCAAACCCTTGTCTTGGTTGTGTCCTTATGCAACGAGACAAGGTTATCGCTTACGCGTCGAGGCAACTCAAAGTACCTGAGAAGAACTACACTATGCACGACCTTGAACTTGGTGTAGTTGGTTTTTCCTTAAAGATATGGCGACACTACCTTTATGGTACTAAGTGTGTGGTCTTCACCGACCATAAGAGCCTTCAGCGCATCTTCAACCAAAAGGAACTGAACATGCGTCAGCGTCGCTGGGTAGAGGTGTTAAACGACTACGAGATTCGCTACCATCTAGGTAAGGCGAATGTTATGGCTGATGATCTTAGTCGTAAAACTCATGTCAAGAGTGTTCGCTGCTTCCAACTCATCAACGATCTTCAAAATTGTATTCGTGAAGCTCAATACGCATCTGTTAACAACGATAACCTCTATAACGAGATGCAATGTGCTGCTGAAGAGAGTCTTGTAACCTAATCTGATGGTATTATATATCATCTCGATTGTGTCTGGATTCCTAATCATGACAACCTTCGAGAACTCCTTATGAAGGAGGCACACAAAGCTAGGTATTCTATTCATCCAGGTGCTGATAAGATGTACCACAATATGTGTACGTCCTATTGGTGGCCTGGAATGAAGAAAGATATCGCCACCTTTGTTTCGAAGTGTCTCACTTGTTCCAAGGTTAAAGATGAACATCAACGCCCCTCTGGCTTGCTCGAACAACCAGAAATTCCTGTCTAGAAATGGGAGAGCATTGCGATGGACTTTATCACTAAGCTTTCGCGTACGTCTTCAGTTCATGACAGTATTTGGGTGATCGTTGATCGATTGACCAAATCCGCTCACTTCCACCCCATTCGTGAATATTACAAAGTCGAGAAAATGGCTCATATCTACACGGATGAAGTCATTTGTCGTCATGGTATCCTTATTGACATCATTTCAGACCGCGATGATCGCTTCGCCTCCCGCCTTTGGCAAACATTTCAAAGTTCTATGGGTACTCATCTTAACCTTAGCACCACTTTTCATCCTCAATCTGACGGTCAAACCAAGCGTACTATCCAAACGCTAGAGGATATGCTTCGTTCATGCGTAATCGATTTCGATGGCAACTGGTTTATGCACTTGCCTTTCATTGAATTCTCGTACAATAACAGTTACCACACGAGTATTCAGATGGCACCATTCGAGGCATTGTATGGTCGTAAGTGACGTTCACCTATTTATTGGCACGAGATCAGAGAAGCTCAAATTATCGGTCCCGAGCTTATACAAGAGACAACGGACAAGATTTTACAAATTCGAGATAACATGCTGAAAGCCAGGAGCTAGCAAAAGAGTTACGCTGACAAGCGTCGCAAACACTTGGAATTCAACATGGGTGACTTTGTACTTCTTAAGGTATCCCCTTGGAAGGATGTAGTTCAATTTGGTAAGAAAGGGAAACTCGCTCCTCACTACGTAGGTCCTTTCAAGATTCTCGAAAGGATTGGCAAGGTAGCGTATCGACTGGACCTACCTCAAGAGCTCAACAATGTTCATCCTACCTTTCACGTCTCCAACTTAAAGAATGTCTAGCTGAAGAAGGACTTCAAGTTTCGCTCAAAGATCTTCTAATCAACGAGACTTTGCACTTCGTGGAAAAACCTGTCGAGATCATGCATCGAGGTGTCAAGCAATTAAGGCGCAACCAAATTCCTTTTGTTAAGGTACAATGGAAAGGAAAGCGTGGCGTTGAGTTTACTTGGGAACTCAAAAGTGATATGAAGACTAAGTATCCGCATCTGTTCGTTACATCTCCCTGAATTTCGAGACAAAATTTGCTAAAGGAGGGGAGACTGTAACGCCTCACTTTTTTGTAACTTTCCTTGTTTAGAAAGCTTGTAATATATTTCTATTTTCGGAAGCTTGTTTCTCCTGTAATCGTATTTCGTTTCGAATCATTGTAAACTCGAGGATTTGATCATAATGAATTTAATTATTTTATAAATATTATACATTGTTTATTCATACAAGTTTATAAATTTAATTTATATATGCACTTGATACATATTCATGATTCTCGTAAACACGTGTTTAACTTACAAATAACTGTAATAAATACGTGATTTTTATACGCTCGTTACATGCAAATACTTATATATACACTCTCGATACTCAAATTCTACTTACATACATGTTATACGCTTAAAAACATCCTAAAACACCAAATTTTAGCTTAAAATGAGGAAAAAACCAAGTTCAGGGACTAAATTGCAAAATCTGCCTAAATTAGGCATTGGCGGGGCGCGAAAGCCAAGCCTTTGCCTATCGCGGGAGGCGAAAACCCCTGATCCGCTGATTGTTGTTTAATGTCACGAGATTAGTCACTTTTGGTCATCTAACTACCACCTAACTCCTTAATTACACTCTTTAACACTAACCCTAATATCCCCACTATAAATACACCATCTCCCACTCTCATTTTCACTTTCCAATCTCTCAAACACTTCCAAATCACTCTCTAAATTCTCTAATATATCCAGAAGTTTGGCAGAAAATTTAGGTAATTCAAAGTGAGTTCTAGCTCACTTCTACAACTATTTTCTTCTTGTTTCTTCTTCTAAAACACTTGGATAACCTCTAGGAAGGTTTTCACAAGCTTGCTTGGGCAAACTAAGGTGAAACCTCACCACATTTAAGGTCCAAAGTGCACTTTAATTGCTGTTTTGTTTCATGTTCTTGTATCTTCATGTTCTTTGCTAAAACTTGGTGGAATCTTAAATCCACGAAGCTCACAACTTCATCTATAGTTGTGGGTTTGTGTTGAGATGATTACCACCATGTTATGAGTTCAAAAAGTCTTTATATTTCAGTTTATACATAACATAATCAAGTGATGAAAGCAAGCATGAGTCATCATCATCTTTCATATGATGAACTTGTGACTTGTGAAGTATGAAAAATGGGAGCTTGGGCTTTCCAACCTAGTTCCACTCCTTCATTTGTGAGCTTGGTGTATAAACACTTAAGTGGTATACTAGTATCAAAGTAACTTAGCTCCGTCTAGCCTCCGACAATTAGGATTACCTTTCAATGTCATGTTGGCACACCTGGGTTGGAGACTTACTTGGTCACTTGAGCTTGCATTAGTTAAATTTATTTCTTGTTATTCATGACCCTTCGAATCATCCTTATGATGATTTCGTGTAGTGGTGAATCATATAAAGTGGTTTTAACCTCCATGCTTGACTTACATGATACTCTATGATATCTATGAATGGACTTAGTTGTAGGCTATTGTTATTACCATATAAATATACATATCTATATATAAACAAGGTTGAATTTGTGATGATAATCAAACCATGAATATTCATCATAAACATAGGCTATTATATCTAAGATTCTAAGTCACTTGTTAATGATTCTAATGGGCAATTTAGGACCCATGAAACGACACATAACATAGTGTCATAAACGGGTGCTTTGAACTAGACAATACTTTCATACTTGTATACTTTTGTTCTTTAAATTCTAATCCGAATCTTCCATTCTAAATCCTTTAACATACACACCTTCATTTACCCCATGTAGGGTGACTTTGGTGATTCCATCCTCCAACTTACACAACTCTTCAGGGGATTTCAAAGGAAGCTTTGCAAAACCGTGAGTACACTTGACCCATTTTTTCGTTTTGCACATTTTTGGGTGCAACATGTTAGCTTATAAAAACACAAACCCTTGTACTTTATCTCAATGAACAAACAATCCAATACATGCATGCATACATTATATGTGATTCGTTTATCTAGGTTTGTTCGTTTTGTGATTAAACTTGTCATTAACTTCGATCAAGCCTACCCTTAACATGTATAGCGCTATAGGAGTAACGCACCGCCTGTGAACGTTGGGTTATGTTAAGATTCTTTACTTGCGTTAAACTTTGGTTGACTTGATTATTCACATGCTAGATTTACGTTAATCTTGATAACATAGTTTGCCATGTGGATTCATTTAAACATTTTTTTACTTATGCTATGTACTTAAAACTTGTGTACTCGTCAATGCTTTTTGTGTTGAACTATGATTTTAACATGTTGCAGGTTGATGATAATGATTATGATGAAATCTAGTTGGGGACGACCTTAGAAACTCATATCCAATTACTAGATTTTTTAACTTTTGATTATTAAACTTTGTCGTATTTGTCTTTCAATGTTGTACTTTGGTTTTTCCATGTTGTAATTGACAATTATTGTGACAACCGGTACCTAACGGCTTCTAATTACTAGATTAACAAACGTTTAAGGTGACAATAATTAGTGTTTAAGGCATGAATTAACTTAATTAGGCTCTTGGTATGCCTCGGAACGTTGATCGGACGTTACAGTGCGCGTATGGTAATTTTGTAGAAGAACTGCGTAACGATAGATGATAACGAACTAATGCTGTACAAAATGCTGACCACATTAACAAATACGAAGTTTATACGTATAACTTATACATATGAATGTGGTTTGCCAAAATAACACACTTTCAAATGTCACAAAGCGCAAACGTCAGCGAAAACGCGACTACAGGAATGCACCGGCAATGAAACAAAGGCATCGGACACGCGTATTACCTTCAAAACTAAAATATTATGACGTATTTAGCTCCGAAATCAAATTTTACTATATATAGATGAAATCTGAAAGAAAAACAGATCAGAAACGATAAACGAGGCATTTACGCGCTTTTAGCGAAAACGACGAACGTACACGTCCAACGACGATTACCGACTAAATTTTTAGCGTTCCTAGCTCTCGTTAAATATTTTCATGACATTATACGAAATTCAGGAACATAAACGGGCCATAGAAATATCGTTGGACCACTCAAAGGACTAACGGGCCCTTGGCCCAACCTAAATTTAAAAATCTAAATATATAAGTCTTCTACCCCTCTTCTCCTGTATTTTTGAGAAACAAACCCTAACCAAACAACTTCCCAGCTGACATCTGCTTCCTCTCTCTCTCGACATTATATCCGGCAACCAGAGCCGATGATCCGACCAGCTCCGGTGACTCGTGTTTGCCAGCAACGAGCTCCCATCACACCCAACCATCTCTCCTTCCACCCACACCCTCGATTCCCTCTACCTCACTAGAAAACCGGTGGTGGTTTTGCTCACCGATGACACACAAGCACCCCCCTCCCCTCATTCTTCTCCGGTGAACCACAACCCTCCGATTGAAACCCCAACACACCCCCTGTTACTAGATGTTCAACGGCAGGCCACCTGTCGTACGAAAGCAAGAGACGGAGAACGAGTCAAGAGAGAGATATATGGATGGCAGACCGGCGGTGGCTGTGGGTTGCGACGCTAATCAGGCGGCGGAGCCGCTTTCCCGACAAGAACACCGGTAAGATTTTGACTCGTAAGTTCTTCTTCATCTCAGATCCTTTAGATCCCCAAACTTCAGTTGGGTTCTTAGTTCGATTCATATGTAGTTTTGGTTTGGTTCAGTTCGATTCATGATTGATGCAAGTCAGGTCCTGTTGGTGCATACGTCTATTGACTTCGTCTTGTATCGAGTCTTGTGTTAATATAGACAAATCAGGGCACGTAGATCGAGAAAATGTGAAATGTTTGAGTTCGCATGGAAGTGTTAAGGTTGATTTCGCACGAAATAGCCAAGGCTATTTCGTACAAAATAGCAAGCTATTTCACTTAAACCTGTTCATGCGAAATCACTATGTCTATAAATAAGTGCTCATTTGAATTCGTTTGTAACTCTGATTTCCGGTAGCGAAGCTCTGCTGAAGTGTCTACAGGCTTGTAATCGATCTGATATCAATCTAAAGACAGTTAAAAGTGATTTTGTGTGTGTTTTAGCTGAAATCAACTCGATACGTTTGTTTTCGCCACTCATATTGAGAAGAACACCTCTGAACCACTCGTTTTGGTCGGTAAAACGATCCTACAAGTGGTATCAGAGCTCAGGAGGAGGAGTTCTTACCATTTCAGCTGCAAAATCTGATTTCTACACCTTCTTTTTCAAAATTAACAAAATTTCACGGTCAAAATGTCTTGATTTTGAAACATATTGTGCGTAACAGTGTTTTAACAAACCCTAGAAAGAATCAGACCTTAAAATGGCTTAAATCTTGGTCAATTTTTCAAAATTCTGTCCGAAAGTGCTATTTCGCACGAAAAAGATTGATATTATTTCGTTTGAATTGGCACGAAATCAGGTTGTATTTCACGCTAAATCACTATTTCGCTTGAAAAGAGTTCATCAGCTCGCTATTCCGTACGAAATCAATTTTTGATTTCGCACGAAAGTCATATTTCGCTTGAAAAAGTTGGTATTTCGTACGGAATCATCTATTCCGTTTGAAAGTTGGTGTATTTCACACGAAATCAGGGTATTTCGCTTGAAAAGTTGTTTTCGTTTGAGAGGCTATTCCGTGTGAAAAGGGTATTTTGTGTGAAGTTGATATTTCGCTTGAGTTGGTATTTTGTGTGAAGTTGGTTATTTCGCTTGAAAGTAATTTCGTTTGAAAGATTGTTTTGTGAAATTATGTTACCGAAATATGGAAGAGGAATTCTATAACGCGTTTGCTACATCCCCGACTACTCCAGCTGCTATTGCACAAAGCATGAACATGGAAAACGAAACTGGAACTTTGCAAAAACCCCCGAAGCTAATGGGAATTGAGGAGTATTATGGTTGGAAAGACCGATTCGAAAACTGGGTTCAAGCTAATCATTTGAGATCTTGGGAATGCATTAAGAAAAAATATGTTAAACCGCGTACAGATTTGGGAGTTATTTAAACTATTCTAAATTTACGGACAAATAACGAGACATGTATAAAGCCGAAAAGATGATGATCAGTCTATTACAGCAAGCTATTAAAGAAGACATCTTCATTTTTCTTCGGCATGACAATACTTCACGATCGATCTGGGATGCGCTTAAAACTAAGTTTGAAGGTAGTGAGAAGATGATCAGGAGCAAGAAAGCATTGCTAAAGAAAGAGTTTGATTTATTTTCGAGTTTGCCAGGTGAATCATCAAAGAAGCTGATTGAAAGATATTGTCACTTAGTGCGATCTATGTCTTTATTAGAAATTGTCAAAGATCAAGAAGAATGGGTTGACAAATTAGCTGATGCATTACCTCAGAAAGAGTGGGGTACATACTTGATGATTTTGAAGAACACGGGAGAATATGACAAGTTGACTTTTTCACAGTTCATTGAGAAGATTGAGGGTCAAGATCTGGAACAGCAAAAGATTGCAAGAATGAACAGTCCGAGTGGTCAACAAGATGTTAAAATGTATTACAAAGGAATTGTTCAAGAGGTTGAAATGAGTCCGAAAGTTCAAACTGCTTTTAATGCTGAAAAATCATCTGGTTCAGTATATCAAAGTCCAAACAGCAGTAGTGGATTTTCATCTTATCCAAGTGTTAATCCAAAGAGTTCAATTTCAAGTCATCAGTTTCAAAGTTCAAACAGCAGTAATGGTCAAGTGTTGAATTGTAATATCGCGTTACATCTTCAGAATGATAAAAAAATTTCTAAAGAGATTGCCAAAAGTCACATGTCGTTGCTTGCTACTGTGTTGGAATCATATGAAGGATTGGTTGCAGGAAGGATCGGAAATCCTATGCTGACAAAAGAGGATTACGATCAGATAGATGCAGAAGAAATGGAACTCATGGACATTAAATGGTGTTTAAAACTCTAAAACTTTAATAAAATAAATATAATTGTCTATAATTACTTCAATGCCCAAAACTCGAAAATATTTCATAAAATAAATATATTTGTGTATATTTATTCCAAACGATGTTAACTCGAGTAGTTTTATAAAATAAGTATGGTTATTTATATTTATTTCGAAATAATGATTCAAATAACTTCGAATACCTTTATAAGAAGGAATATAATGTTTATAACTATTCCGAGCGTCGTGAATTTCGAGTATTCTTATCAAATGAATATAGTTGTTTAAATTCATTTCAAACGTCAAGTTTTCGAACATATATACACACACACATATATATATATATATATATATATATATATGTATTTGTTTATTTCCATCTTACGAAAGCTACAAAGAGTCGTATTACTATTTCATCTACGCCTTTTATTTGCGACGACTAACACGACGCCGTAAGTATATTTACATTTAAATAGATAAATATATATATCTTATAACACTCGAAAACTAACTCGATTTCGTGACTTAGTTTTATCCCGATTATGAACGGGATTAAATAACCATAGATTGGTTTTTCTAAGTCGGACACGTAGTTAACGATTCGGTTGAGCTCGGACACGTAGTTTAACTACGATGTTTTATTAGAAACTTATAAGTATTCCCTCATAGGAATGTCGTAGTTGCACGCTAGCTAAATTCGCGCTCTTGGAACGGCACTACGGAATCACTCTAGGCTAGCTTTGCACAGGAATGTCAAGGTGAGTTTATAACCCCCACTTTTTACTGTTTTACATTTTTATAAATGTTTTTTTTGGGGGGTGGAAAGACATGCAAGTTTTGCGAAAACACAATGTTTCGATAAAAAAAATCATATGCTTCTAAACCATTTCGCAACAGGATTTCAACGAACTCAAATGGTTTACGAAAAGGTTTAAGCTAAACTTATCGGTTCTTACAACAATACAAGGTTTTCAAAACATGCATGAGTTTCAATGACGTGGGCAAAGGCCCAATGACATGGGCAAAGGCCCAAGGACATGGGCAAAGGCCCAATAACACTAGGTATGTAGCTATGGAATTAGATTATAACAGATCACTGTGCGTAAGTAGGAGGATGACATTAGTAACCATTAATCACGTAGTAACCAAGGTGCAAAAGGTATAGATCTATCGAGTTTGAGGCGCGCTCCACTCCGGGTTTGGTAACCCTTTATGAGTGCTTTTGCGATCCCAATTGATAACAAAGTTGTCTCGGTTTGGTTACTTACTTATGGCATAGGTCAGTGTATTAGTTACACACTGATTGATCCTTAGATTCCATAGGTGTCCTACATACTATGATTTCAATACCGGTTTACAAATATAATAGAAAACATTTCAATACCGGTTTACAAAGATAACAGAAAACATTTCAATACCGGTTCACAAAGATAACAGAAATCATTTCAATACCAGTTTACAGATAATACAGAAAACATTTCATAACTGGTTTACAAACTCAACAGTTACATATATCGGTTTATAAACATAACAGAAAACATTTTGTTACCGATATACAAAGACGACATTTCAAATGCTTTGAGATATTAAGATCTCACAAACCGGTTTTTCAAATGCAAGATTACAAGTGTTTTAAAACGCATTTGATACAAAACAAACAAACTATGAACTCGCTCAACTTTCTGTTGATTTTTCGCATGTTCTTTCTCAGGTTGCATGTTACAAACTAAGGAACGGTTGGAATAGGAGAACCCAAGGGATTTCGAGTACTTAGCGGGCGTTCGCAATCTAGAAGTCTTAACTCAAACACTTCCGCTGTGCAATGAAGATATCAATCCAGTCACGCCAATGCTCTGATATTTCAGGATGTGACAGATTGGTATCAGAGCTATAGGTTTCAGCGAATTAGGTTTCTTTAGAGATACCTAGGCTTTAACCTCACTTTCCTCTGTGGACTTAGATATCAAGACTTGGAAACATACAGAACGCCTAAGACTCGAATTTGGGTTCCAACCGTTGCCAAGAACAATGAGTCAACTATTTTGATTTTAAACATGCACAAGAGTTGTGTTTGGTACACGATACATGAAATGATTACATACGGTAAGCAAAACCTTGTGAGTTTTGATAACATGCATCTAGGACCTTTGGAGAACTTATGTCAAAATCCATTAAAGGTCATTACGTAAGAACTGCGATTATTAACCCGGGCAAACGCCTTCATATTATGTTGTCTATGCTACTTCACTTACCTGAGCATGTAACCTACGTGGAACGAAACGTTATTGCACAAGAATACATGAAACTCAAATTATACGTCAACGGATGTCGGTGCACATCACATTCTACGCGGAATGAAACGCCAGTGCACAAGTATACATGAAACTTAAACTATACGTCAGCGGACGTCGGAGTACATCACACACGACTTTTGAGGCAAGGCCTTGGGGAAACACAAATGGTCATGACAACAACGATGCTAATCCCGTTACCGGGAGGAACAACAACCGAAATGCGGTACTTTTCCACATGATCCTGCAAATGACACGAGTCATGCTGAGGTACGTTAAAACAAGATTTCACAACAGTCGATACGTAGTCTGAAGAGACTTACAATAGTTGGCGCTGCAAAAGAAGTCACATGTCTTCGCATTCCCCCTATTTCATTTATGGCGATTACGCTATGTTCGACATCCCATGGTAATGTCATTCAACAACCGGTCATCGCACGAAATTCCAGATAAAGTCCTTACATTTCTTTTGTTGAAATTTTGACTTCTTGCATATAGTGAGTAGATTTTTTCATTTCTACTCCCCCTAATGGCCATTGCATCACGAAGATTTTATTTCATGATAACAAACACTTCATTGCTTCATTCTTGACAAATTCATATGTTACACATGTGTTGTTCGTTACGCATGTGGCTTCACTCGAAGTTGTTTCTTTATCAACGTTCAATATTGTTTCACTATGTCAATTATTGCATTGTGATTTGGATGATTGCATTGTTGCAAAGCGTTGACTCCTTGATATCGAGTCAACGAAACTTGTTGAAACTCCTTTCCTTTTCAAGCTACATACATGGCTTTTCGTTGTAACCATGTCGAAATTTCGTATCGATACGTGCATTCATTGTTGGAATGTGACTAAACCAAGTTCAATTGTTTGAACTTGCTCATAATATATATTTGATTCAAGATTCCATATGATGGATTGAGGCCATCATATTCGAAATAATCCCAACAAGCACTTCATTTGCTTCGAACCATAACAGGCTTGTTTGGTCTTCGACTTCATTGAATCATTTCCTTGATCACGATCACCTTGTGGTGACGTTCTCATAAATTTAAAGCTTATGCTAATCTCGTTTGCACACATCATGTACGGATTTAGTTATTTATTTATTTGTCTATTTATATTAAATCTGTTTTGTTGAATTATCACACTAAAGTAGTCTTCATACAATCGTGTATTAAGATAATGGTACACAAGTTCATGTCATATTTCGGTGTACCTCTTAACGATTCTTTCATGACTTTATACGAAATTCGGGAACGTAAACGGGCCATAGAAATATCGTTGGGCCACTCAAAGCACTAACGGGCCCTGGGCCCAACCCAAATTTAAAAACTTAAATATATAAGTCTTCTACCCCTCTTCTCCTGCATTTTTGAGAAACAAACCCGAACCAAACAACATCCCAACTGACATCTTCTTCCTCTCTCTCTCGACATTATATCCGACGACCGGATACGATGGTCCGACCAGCTCTGGTGACTCGTTTTTGCCAGCAACGAGCTCCCATCACACCCAACCACCTCTCCTTCCACCCACACCCACGGTTCCCTCTCCCTCAATAGAAAACCGGTCGCGGTTTTGCTCACCGGCGACACACAAGCACCCCCCCTCATTCTTCTCTGGTGAACCACAACCCTCCGATTGAAACCCCAGCACACCCCCTGTTACTCGATGTTCAACGGTAGGCCACCTGTCGTACGAAAGCAAGAGACGAAGAGCGAGTCAGGAGAGAGAGATAGATGGATGGCGGACCGGCAATGGCGCCACCGCTCATGGCGGCGGCTGTGGGTTGCGACGCTAATCAGCCGGCGGAGCCGCTTTCCCGACAAGAACACCGGTAAGATTTTGACTCCTAAGTTCTTCTTCATCTCAGATCCTTTAAATCCCCAAATCTTTTTTTTTCTTTCTTTTTCGGCTGTTTTGTGTTGTTCAGGAGGGGTCGGTGAAGGTGGATGATGTTGGTGATGGGGATGGCTGAAGAGGATGACGATGGTGGCGGTGGTGTGCTGACGGTGGTAGAGGCCGCTGGAGCTTCGTTTTCCGCCCGGCGACGGCGGCAGAACCAATGATGGCACAACTTCAGTGGGTTCTTAGTTCGATTCATATGTAGTTTTGGTTTGGTTCAGTTCGATTCATGATTGGTGCAAGTCAGGTCTCGGCTCGGGTTTGAGTCGACTCAGTCAACGGGTCAGACGAGTCAACCCGGTTGACTCGGTCAACACCCGAGTCAACTCGGGTCAACACAAGTCAACAGAAGTCAAGGATGGTCAACTCAGACCTGGTAAAGTTATAAAGACGCGAAATTTAGATTCTTAGTTAAACTCGCAACTGAGCTCTTGACCCGATTAAATAACGCTTATATATATTAGCGACCTTGTTTTCATTTTGGCGCATTTGAGAAGATTATTATATATTGTTTGAGTTATTGGTTGAATTTTGACTAAAATAACGACAACTTGAGTTGTCGGGGCGTCCTAAAAACAGAGGAAACTCTGCCCGATTTTTGTAAGAACCCGACAAATGAAATGTATTTTGCTATAAAAAGGACGCCTATTGGAATTCAAGGCATTTTATAAAAATAAATGTAAGGTATGCTCATTTTTTACGACACTTCATAACTTGTGAAATGAGTTTTCAACGGATCGACAAATCAAATAACTTCGTATACTTTTATTTCAAACGTTGTTAATGGTTTATAAAGATAATCGTTTATATTTATTTCAAAATGTCAGTTTAAAACTCTAAAACTTTAATAAAATAAATATATTTGTCTATATTTATTTCAATGACCAAAACTCCGAAATATTTCATAAAATAAATATATTTGTTTATATTTATTCCAAACGATGTTAACTCGAGTAGTTTTATAAAATAAGTATAGTTATTTATATTTATTTTGAAACAATGATTCGAATAACTTCAAATACCTTTATAAGAAGGAATATAAAGTTTATAACTATTCCGAACGTCGTGAATTCCGAGTATTCTTATCAAATGAATATAGTTGTTTAAATTCATTTCAAACGTTAAGTTTTCAAACATATATACACATATATATATGTATTTGTTTATTTCCAACTTACGAAAGCTATGAAGAGTCGTATTACTATTTCATCTACGCCTTTTATTTGCGACGACTAACACGACGCCGTAAGTATATTTATATTTAAATATATTGTTAGGGATAGAATTTTATAGCCTATGGATCACGGATCCTCAAGTATAGCATGGATCACGGATCCTCAGTTCAGTTTGAATTAAGGATCCTCAGGAGACGCTGCGGGAATAAAGATCTAGGATCCTCATTATTATTCTAACTTAACAATTGTTTCCATCATCTTTTGGCTTGTTTTGCAGGTATGTTTTGAAGAAGACTTATTCCACGCGAGATACCAGGGGAATATGCTCTATATTTTCAACATATGCATGAGCTAGTGACCGTCAGTGGTGATCGTGGGTGATGAGCTGATTTTTTGGATAGTTAGTTAGGATATTTTTAGCTAAGATTAAAGGGGTATTGAGCTTATTTTTAGAAACACTTTTTTACACTCTGATTTATGTACAACACTTTTGCTACTCTCTTTCTCGAACACACACACTAGAAATCATTGTATCAAGCTCAATATTTCCGAAGTTGTAAACTTGTTTATTCAATATACTTGATAGTGATAGTTTTCACTATCCGAGGTTTTTTATGTGACATATGTGCTTGTAATCATTGTATAAACTTTGAATAGTTCAATTATCAATGAAACAATGTTATTTGACCCCAATATTTGTTTATTTATGTTTGATATTTTGCACGTTATGATTTTTGTTCAATTTCAAACTCTATATCACTTTCTGGAAAGTTATACGCAAACTGATGTGTAAACGTTGTCTGTTTTATGCGACAAACACTCCGGAGCATCAACATATGCTTAACATACCTTAAATATACTTTACATAACTTGGAAACAAGTTTTAAAGGGTTTGGTATGGCAAAAACAAGTTTATTCGCTTACAGGGACTATTTTCGACAAACTGGAAAACTATACCGATGATCATAAGCTAAACGTGCCCTAAATATCCTTTACATAGCTTAGAAATAGGCTTTGAGGTGTTTGGTGCGCAAAAATAAACTTATTTGATCTACAGGGACTAAAAGCGTCAAAAAGTGCATAAGTTTGCATTTACGCGCATATCTTACGTTCTGAACATATCCGGACATCCAAAAAATTTTGTAATCATTAAAATATTTTATTTTAGTGATTGGCATGCTAAAATTCCATTCTTCGTGTAATTTGGATCGTTTTTCGCGTTCGTTCGAGTTTCGTCGTAATTAACCAAACAACATGATCGTACGACCAAACGGACCGACATCCGAGATAATTTCAAGCATATTTCATGTCCCCTATACTTAAACTTCATTATTGAGCTTTGAAAATGGGTTAACGGGGTTTAAACGCGTCGAAAATGGCTTAAACGAGCTGAAGGGACCATTTCTGCCATTTTTCAAAAGTTTATGGAACTGGGCTGTGGTGGCGTCGCGCGACGGGATACCCCCTTAGCTGTGGCGGCACGCGACCACCCTATCTGGGCAGAAATCCTTGTTTCAGCCACAGCAGGTCTATTTTCAGCAACCGACATGAATTTCAAGGTCTTTTGTGTAACATTTGCAATACCTTGAGCTGGTTTTGGACACCCATAGCATTGTAAATCAATGGGTAACACTTAGATGGTTCAGACTGAAGCTCACAAATCGAGGAACGATCCTAACGAATTTGGAAAATCTATATAAACCCACTTGATTCATTTGCATCCTCACACATTTGATTCAAATTCAACTCTAAGTTGAAGCTCTCATTTGTGAAGGCTTCATACCTGAGTTGTTTTTAATCAAATCTTCCTAGCTTTGGACCTCTTGTAAGCTTCTTTCATGCGTTTATGCATTTTAAGCATGAAAGTCAAACAGTGTTTGACTTTCTGCTTTGACCAATCTTTGGTCAACACAAAGTTCGTTTGAACTTTGCAATGTGAGCGTAATCACGATGGTTATAGTCCCTTGTGACTATACCTACTGATTACCACGTTGATTAGGCGTAGTGACGAGTCAAAGTTTCGGTCAAAATACGTGTTTACGCGTATTTTTCAACGAAGCTATTTTTGGGTATCAAAACATTTTGTTTTGATATCAAACTTGTTTTCTAACTTAGTTAAACATGTTTTAACATGTTTAACTCGTCACTTTTAGTCTCGTGCTTATATAAGGTCGTAAAGATAAGCGGTCTAAATCACCACTTAGACTTTCGAACCCGACCCGTTTGGTCGATCATTAGGGTCCGACCAAACACATTTTATGACCATAGTTGTATAGGGAATAACCTTTCGAGGTTATACCTTATGGTCACTTCGTTTAGTTAGTTCTATGATAGGTACTTTTGTTGGTGCATACGTTTGTCGACTTCGTCTTCGTTCGAGTCTTGTACTAGATTGTATAGATCAGGGCACGGAAAATGAGAAAATGTGTGTGTATAGGTAATTTCGTTTGAAATGGCACAGGTGTCATTTCACACGAAATCAAGATGTTGATTCCGCTTGAAAGGGATTCCGCTTGAGCATGTTCAAGCGGAATCACCGTGCCTATATATACCCTTGATGTGATTTCGTTTGTAAGCTTCTGGGTTCCGACGCCGAAGTGCTATCGAAGTGTCGCTGGCCTGTAAATTGTTATCAGATCAATAAACAAGACAGGTAATAGTGAATACAAGCTAAACGAAGACCGAATCAATAAATTCCGCCTCTGATTCCGTCTAAGAACTCTTCTGAACGACTCGTTCGGGTCTCAAAACAATCCTACAAGTGGTATCAGAGCTCAGGAGGAAGAGTTCTTACCATTTAGCTTGTTTTCGCTAAAAAATTCTGATTTCTACACCTTCTTTTCAAATTTAATCAAGATTTCACGGTTAAAATGAACTGATCTTTTGATATTGTGTGTAAAATACAGTTTTAACAAACCCTTGAAAGAATCAGATCAAAATTCAGTTTAAAAGTAACAAAAAATGGGCCAAACAGTTAATTCCGTTTGAACGAGCCTCTGATTTCGTTTGAAAGGTTGAGGCAATTTCACACGGAATTACTGATTCCGTTTGAAAAACACCTAATTTCGTTTGAAAGGTTGAGGCAATTTCACACAGAATTACTAATTTCGTTTGAAAGGTAATTCCGTTTGGCTATTTTGCACGGAATTAGTTATTTCGTTTGAAAAGGCTAATTTCGTGTGAAAGGTGATTTTGATTAATAATTGATTCCGTTTGAAAAGGAATTTCGTTTCAAAGTGACTCATATTGTAAAGCTTGTTAGTAAAGCATGGATTTTGAAGAAGATATATTGGTGTATTACTATATATCTCAAGAGGAGAGTCCTTTTAATTTTGGAAAAGAATCAGTTTTCGAAAAATCAATTTCAAGAGAATCAGTTTCAATAAAAAAGGATTCAGAAATTGTTTTAGAAAAAATTGAAATGGGTTTAGATGATTCAGAAAAGAATGAAAATGATTCAGAAGTTGTTTCAGAAAGAGCGCCAGTTTTTGATCATTCATACTCATTTGATGAAGAGTGTGATGACGATAGTAGAGAACTTGAAAAACTTGAATTTTATAACAGGTTATTTTCATCTGAAATGTTTAATGAATCCTTTGCAGAACAAATTGGAAAGCTCAAGAATAAACTAGCTGTGAAAAAGAAGAATCAAAAGGCAGCAATTGTGGAAGATAGTGAAAAATCAGAGAAGAAACAGGTTGACAGTGTTCATCAAGAAACATCTAAACAAGAGGAGACAACTGTGTTCTCACAGAATGATGAAGTCAAATCTGAGGAAGAAGTTCGAATAGTAGAAGAACAGGTTCAAGAAATTCCAGCTCTCACAATTGAGAAGAAAGCTGAGGTTGAGAAGATTCATGAGATGTGCTCAAATTGTGAAAAATTAAAGTCTGAAAATGTCAAACTGTTGAATGATGTTGACAGTTTGACATTGGAAATTAAAAGGTTAAAAGAAAAAGATTTTGAATAAAATAAAATCTCCAGAAAATGAAGATTTTTGGATAAAACTTGAAAATAAAAATTTGAATGAAAATGAAACAAAATTTCAAGATCAAAATAAGTTTTAGAAAATGAAAAATTTGTTCTTGAAAAGAATAAAAGTGAGAATGAAAAAGCAATAACTTCTCATCTTGAGAAAATCTCTCAGCTTGAAAATGAAGCTGAGAGTGCAAGAAATAAAATTGATGAACTTGAAAAGAAATTGAAAGGTTTTGTGATTTCATCTGTACCAGATTATATTTGTCCAAAACCGATCAATTCTGTTCCAATAAGTGATGATGTCACAAATTATGACAATGTCATAATTGAAGATTGTGATGATAAACCTGATGATGAAAATGAGAAAAATGAAAAACAGAAAATATTTTTGAAATTAAAAGAAAAAATTCAAGAAACTGTTTTACATTCGACTGAAAAAGGTGAATGCTCAACGCAAAAACCTGTAAAGAAGAATGTAGAACAAAAACAAAGTGTTAAAAATTTAAAAAGTTTTCAAAAAGAAAATAAAAGGTCATCAGTTCAATCATCCAATCATGATGAAAAATCACAAAAATTTGAAAATCAAAACTCAAAAACAGTTGGTAATAAGTGGTGCAGGTTTGACCACAGTGCTCAAAGGCCAAATCAAGCTTTCAAGAGGAATGAGGATTACCACAGAGCCAAACAATGGTATGATCTAAGTGTGTGGTGTGAAAGTGGTGAATGGTACGATAACAGAGTGTGTTACACTTGTGGTTGTCAAGGACACACTGCTGTTAACTGACAAAGTTGGAGTTTTGATACGAGAAGATGCTTTGAATGCCAAATCAAAGGCCATATTGCAAGAGATTGTCCAATGAGATCAAAGAGAAGATCGAGGACTGAATCTCAGAAAATGGCAAAGAAACCAGTCAAAGAAAAGCCCAAAGAACAGAAGGTTTTAGAAGAGAAAGTAAAGCTTTCACAAGGGCAGAAAGACAGACTTAGGAAGAAAAGAAAGAAAGCACGAGAGTATCTCAAAAGGATTTTGTCCTCGGATACAACAGGAAAATCAGATAGCAGTTCTGATAAATCATCTTGCTAACTAAAGAATGACAAATCAAGCAAAACGAATTCATCAGATACAAATCTGAGGAAGAAAGGATATTAAAGAAAGAAAAAGTGGTTAATCAAGAGATTAACAAACCAAAGAAAGTGAAATTTTCACTTTCTGGCGATGAGTTTGTTTCTTCGGAAACAAAGGAGCCAAGTTTTGGTGATTGACTTATCAAAGTCAGACAAGCCAAGATCAGACGATGAATCTGGTTCGTCAAAGCCAGAGGAGCCATCTGTTGAGGTAAAAAGTGATAATTCCATTAAGACATTGGATGATGCAAGTTTTCCATCATTGTTAAACGGAAAATTGAAACAAAAACTTGAAAAGAAACCGAGTGATGATCACTCAAAAACACCCAAGACTCGTCAGGCTTGGGTGCTGTTACACCCGCTCGTAGCGGAAGCGCGAGGTGTGATCTGATCGGTTCTCATTGCATAACAATATAAGTGAACAATACTAAATGAATAAAAACAAGCTCCAATGCCATTGTCATAATTGTTTCGAAAGAACGCAACATAAGTTAAATGTATTTGTAACAAACCATCAAATGAAAATGTGTTTTCATCGTTCTATACATCAAAATGTAAGTCTTAAAATGTCAAGGCTTTGACCACTATATCACCGCAAAGAGGCGGTATATAACGGGCAAACCCTTCAAATGGTGGCATGGAGTCTTGATACTTACTTTCCTTGACTGAAATGTCTGCCAGGTCCACTAATTTCCTGAAATACATGTTAAGTTTGAAAACATCAACAAAACTTGAGCGAGTTCATGCAGTTTCGCTGTATGAGATGTATCTGTAAAATGTGAGTTGTATAAAATGTATCTGTAAAATGTGAGTTGTATAAACTGTATCCATAACATGTGAGTTGTATAAAATGTATTTGTATGTATGATGTATAAACTGTATCCACAACATGTGAGTTGTATAAAATGTATCTGTATGTATGATGTAGTATGTAAAGCGTCAATGAAATCGTTGATCATTAATGTTTCGCGAGGACATTAATATGTGTGACGAATTAGGAAGCAATCCAACCCTAGACGATTTTATGTCGATTCCTATCGACTGGGACACAAACGCACTCTTCTATATGGGTCCACGACCAAGAGTGGGGCTCGCCAAAACCCATTAGATCTAACCCCTTGTACCTAGGTCCAAACTGGATTAATGGTGCTTATATGTATAACCCTAATTCGCACATGATCTAAGGTGTTTCATTCCCTAACTTTAACATACGTTGAACATGTATTTTCCCCGACAGTTGTAAAGTTGTAAAACATTTAAATGAATAGGGGACATGAACTCACAACATCGCGTCCTGTGAATAGATGTAAATAAGATCTCACGTGCGGTCGTCCTGAATAGCGTTGCGACCTACAAATGTTCTTATTTTTGTTAGACACTTCGGTCTTTGTAAAGAACTTGAGTACAAGTCTTGTGTCTTCAATATGTGTAAGACCTGTATGTCTTTACTGTTCGTTAACTGTGTATTCGATGAATGAGTTGTTCAAATGTTATATATATATTTTCCACCAAATATATATATATATATATAAATGTTATCTTGTATCTTGTGAGTTGTATAGTCGGATCTAGTCCGCTGAATTTCGTGTCTTATATGTATCAATTGTATAGTTGTGTTTCCAATAATGGTATCATTGGGCCAAGCCCATGTTTTCAAGTTATTGGGCTTAAATAGTGCTCGGCCTTAAATAGTGTTGGGCCTCAATAGTGTTGGGCCTCAAATAGTGTTGGGTCTCAAATAGTGTTGGGCCTCAATAGTGTTGGGCCTCAATAGTGTTGGGTCTCAAATAGGGTTGGGCCTCAATAGTGTTGGGCTTGAATAGTATTGGGCTTGAATAGTATTGGGCTTAAATAGTGTTGGGCTTGTATAGTGTTGCGCTTGAATAGTGTTGGGCTTTGGCCCATGTGTTTGGTGTTTGGGCTTAGCCCATGAATTTATGTTAAGCCCATTAAGAAAAGTAAGCCCATTTGTAGAAAAATAGCCCATTAAGTATAATAAGCCCATTTGTAGAAAAATAGCCCATTAAGTATAATAAGCCCATTTGTTATAAAAATAGCCCACTAGTACATGTAAGCTTTTCATTTTTATAAAAACCCTTTTTATAAAAATTTACTAAGTATAGATGTTAGTAAATAAAAACATACTAGTTTTTATAAGTTTCTAAACATCCGAAATTTGTTATCGATGACATATTTATATTTCGTGTCGAAAGATCGTCTAAACGTCGTAGTAACTCCCCGGATTGGTGACTCGTTTAAGGATTCGTCCGTTGTCCGTTTTGACCATAATTGGTGTCCGATTATTAGAATCGTCCGTAACTCGTTTTAAGACGTTATCATGTGAAGTATTGTAGGACTTTCGTTATGAGGTGTTTTGAGTTTAAATGTGACATTAGATACAAGTTCCTACTTTGATATATATAACTAATACATCACGTAATACATGTCACAAAAATTGTTAAAATAACCCAAATATATATTTTCTAAAAAAAATATATATTTCTCTTGTCTAAACTTAACCAAAAATGTTGTTACTTTATAAAATAAAGTTTTTATGAAAAATGGCTATATAACCTTTGTATTTTATTCTAACCACGTTTTATAAAAATATCATTTTCTTTATCAAATCACCACCAATTTACTCTACATCTTAACTAAAAATATGAGACTTTTATAACATGAAATTATCAAGATGATATTCAAATCATGTAGGGTTTTAACCATGATCATTTCATATGCTAACAAGTTCAAAAACCAAGTTTAATTTTAGTTTTAACAACTTTTATAAAAATCTCTAGTTGTATGATACTTTTTATAATCTTGTGAGAGTATTGTTTTTAACCAAAAACCTTATATGTTTTCACAAGATCAATAGTTATGATCATCCATTTAATCCTTTATGTTAAAAACCCTTTAACATAAACATGCATAATTTTTAGATCATATCTTAAAACATCTTCTAACAATTTATTTGCATCATAAACATCATAACAAGACTAAATAAACATATATCAAGTCTTAGATCACAATATAAACAATCATAATAATATCATGATTTTTATTCTTTGCTTCTTTGTATTTTCTTCATGCTTAAAATGTATGATTACTTGGTTATTATTAGTAATAATAACAATCATAAACTTAATATATTTGCATAAAAAAAATAGATATAGAAGCTTACTTCTAGCACTAGGCTAGGGATGATCTTAGAAGATTATTAAGACTAAGAAGATGATGATCTTGTTGGTAGAATACTTTTGTATGGATGAAAACCCTTCCTTTTACTTCCAAAAGCTTTAGATCACCTTATGTTACTTGGAAATCCATGTTGATCATGAAGGAGATGAAAAAAATAAATGGGTTTTTGGATGGTGTTCTTGGTGAAAAGATGAAGATTGAAAGAGTTCTTATGTGTGTGAAAGATAAGGTGAAAAGTGATGATAATGTGGTTAGTAAATAATAAGACTAAGTGTTATAATCATTCACCAATTTGATCCACTTGCACATAAGTAAAATATCTAGATATTTAGGAAAGTATTAAGGCCATGTGGGACCCCTTATTTTCGGCCCACATGTGGGGGGGGGGGGTAAAGTGTAACATTTTTATAAAAAATGTCTTAAACATGTAGATTTTTGGTAATTAGGCTAAGTATGGTGATTAGGGTAATCTTTCACCATTAGGGGGTAATTAGTGATTCGGAACATAAATTAACATTAACTAGTTCACTAAACTAGTAGAAATAATGTTTTGATACTTTGAATGCTTTTCGTTTCGTCGTTGGCTAGTTTACGGCACTTTTGTGGCGTACCGACGGAAGTTTGCCGTACGTTGTCATTCCGCATTTAAAAGATGTATGAAGTTATTTTGAATCCCAAAATAAGCTTAACTAGTTCACTAACGCTTTCATTTGGTTGTTTTCGATGTTGGTAATGTCGTTTATTAGCTTGTCGGTGCAGAAACGGACAAGTTGTGGGGGTTGCAACGCAGTGTCGAGAGCTTATGTTTCGAATACCCCATTAATATCCTCATATTGTTTCTATATGTTTGTCATCATTTTTCATATTTTCGGAGTCCCGGAAATGCTAAATTATTATTTTGGACAAGTTAACATTGTCTTATTTTTAGTGAAACGGACGATTTAGCGATTAGGGCGTTGTACCGGAAAGTCTTATATCCTTGTAAGATATGTTTTCTTATTAGTGTTTTCTTATATAAACGGACTCAGTTATGTCATCCATGTGTCGTTTTTCCTTGTTTCGTTCTGTTTTCACGGTTTTGCTGGCATGAATAGTGTAACCGTGAATAGTGCGCGCAGCACTTGTTACCAACACTTTTAGGAAATTGTTTAATTGGTTTCGCAATACGACGAAAACCAATATATGTTATATCATTGTTTTCTTGTCCTAACCTTGTCGTCTAATATACGACACCGTTACGTAATTAAATTACGCTAATTGCACGAGATTATATACTAAGAATAGTGATTTGACTGTACGGAATTTCCGGTTATTTGCCATTTGTCACATTCTCCCCCTGTTATTGAGAATTTCGTCCCGAAATTCAAACTGAGTCATCCTTTGTAGGAGACTACTCAAACAGGTGAGGGTATTTGGCTTTGATTTGATTTTTCACGTTCCCAAGTATACCCGGGTCCGTGTCGAGAGTTCCAACGTACATTTACCAATTTGATTCGACTTCTCCGTGTTTTCTGGACCTTCCAGTCCATGACCTCAACAGGTTCTTCGGTGAATTGGAGTTTGTCATCAATGTGAATCTCATCCTCCGAGATGATAACCGTTTCTTGTGTTGGACTCTTCTCAAGATTCGACATATGAAATGTGTGGTGTACTCTACTTAGTTCTTCTGGTAACTTCAGCTTGTAGGCAACGGTGCCAATCTTTTCTAAGATTTCAAATGGTCCAATGTAACGTGGGTTAAGCTTTCCACGTTCACTGAACCTCGCTATGCCTTTCCAAGGCGAGACTTTCAACAAGACTTTGTCTCCAACCTCGAAAGATAATGGTTTTCATCTTTTATCTGCATAGCACTTTTGTCGATCGCGAGCCGTGTTGATACGGTCTCGGGTCTGAAAAATTTTATCCGTAGTCTCTTGGACTAGTTTCGAACCAATTAATTAACTATCGCCTGTTTCCGCCCAACATAGCGGAGAGCGACATTTTCGACCATAAAGAGCTTCAAACGGTGTAGCTTGTATACTAATATGGTAGTTGTTTTTGTAGGAAAACTCAACTAAAGGTAGATGAGTATCCCAATTGCCTCCTAAATCCATAACACATGCACGAAGCATATCTTCGAGTGTTTAGATTGTCCGTTCGCTCTGGCCGTCAGTTTGTGGATGAAAGACCGTACTTAGACTCAAATGAGATCCAAAGGCCAGTTGAAATGATTTCCAAATTCTTGAAACAAAACGACCATCTTGGTTAGAGATGATTGAAATAGGTACTCCATGACGAGCCACTATTTCCTTGAGATAGGGTTCCGCTAGTTTCTCTGTACTATCCTCCTCTCGAATCGGTAAGAAGTGTACGGACTTTGTTAGTCTATCAATGATTACCCAATCATGTCATGAACGCATGAGGTCCTGGATAACTTCGTAATGAAGTCCATGGATATTTGTTCCCATTACCAAACGGGAATCTCGGGTTGTTGTAACAAGTCCGAGGGATTTTGCTACTCAACTTTGACTTTCGCGCAAGTCAAGCATTCTCCGACCTAAGTCGCGATATCACTTTTGAGGTTAGGCCACCAATAGTATTCTTTCAATACTTAGGCCTATGTGCTTCCTCAAAATATCATCTCGAAGGCCGCCAAATAATGGAACCCAATTTCGACCCATAATGTATAAAGTTCCATCTTCTTTCGGCACTAATTGTTCCTTCATGCCTCGAAGTGTTTCTACTTGAATATGCTCTTCCTTGAGCGCTTGTGAATCATCTTCTCTAATGCTTGAGTTCTCAATGTTCTAACTCGCTCCTTGCGGCTCATAGCGTCAGCTACAACTTTCGCCTTGCCCGGATGGTACTTTATTTCACAATCATAGTCGTTCAACAATTCAACCCAACATAAATGTATCATAATTATTATCTTTAACAACCCTAAAATGGTTCTCAAATGTTGCTCATGTTCATCAGTCGATCGAGAGTATATCAAAATGTCGTCAATAAACACTATGACGAATTTGTCGAGATACGGCTTGCACACACGATTCATTAAATCCATGAAGACCGCTGGTGCAGTTGTTAAACCAAAAGGGCATAACGAGAAACTCGTAATGACGATAACGAGTTTGAAAAGCCATCCTTGGCATGCTTTCCTCTTATATTCGTAACTTGTGATACCCCTGATCGTAAGTCTAACTTGGAGTAGAAGCTTGGACCTTTCATAAACCATTTGAGTTAGTTGGAAATTTATATGTAACAATGTTTAGAAATATGAATTTTTGTTCATTGAAATGTTGTGAAATTTTGCAAAACTTGCACCTCTCCCCTAAAAACCTTTAAAAAGATGTAAAATGATGAAGAGTGGGGGTTATGAACTCACAACATCCTTATTCGGTAAATTACAAGGTTCAGAAGGTGCTAATCAACATGGAGATTTGGCTACGGGTGCAGCTCCCTGTACCAAGTCGATGTGAAGCTCGACTTGTCGATATGGTGGTAGTCCTGGAAAGTCTTCAGGAAAGACTTCAGGAAATTCTTTTACCACTGGAATATCTGTCAGCACCGGCCCAACGGCCTCCTTGTCGACAACATGTGCCAGAAAGGCAACACAACCTTTCCGTAAGCACTTCTGTGCCTTCACGCAATTGATGATCCACAATGGTGTATCGTGCTTCTCTCCATGAATAACAAGTGTCTCTTCGTTCAGTAGTGGTAGGCGAATGATCTTCTCGTGACATAAGACTTTGGCTAGGTTATCGGATAACCAATCCATGTCAACCACTACTTCGAAAATACTCAACTGAACGGGGAAGAGATCGATATTGAATTTCAGCTCTAGACTCGACTAGTTTACGTTTTGCCAATTCTATAGAATGAGGAGACGTCTAGCTTACTTGACTCTAGGCCAAGTACATTTTAAATTCTGTGTGGCGAGGACTTCACTATATAGTTTTAGGAACCCTATGTTTAAATGTGGGATAACCCAATCCATATGTTTAGATGTAGGATAACCCGATCCATATGTTTAGATGTTGGATAACCCAACCATATGTTTAGATGTAGGATAACCAAATCCCTAATTGTAGCTAGGACAATCCCGTCCCTAGCCATGAAACTCATGTATGTGAAATGTTGAGATGAAACTAAAATTGCCAATTGTATAAAATAACATGGATGTGAAATGTCGACGAATAGGATACATACCGGTGGCCCTTAATGATTTGATATGTCTCAGCTAATTCCCCATTAGCTAACTTGATATAGTAATGTGTGTCCAACATGACTCTAATTCGAGTATATGTATAACAACTAAAGACACTAGTTAAGCTTGGTGTTGGTATTAATAGAATTGATACATGATGATAGTAGAGTGTAAGTACTCATGACTCCATTGGGATTTTGTGGAGTATTCATAGTTCTAGCCACACACACACTTATTCACTAGCTTGATCCATTCTTAAGTATTATCGTCTTGCTTGTCTTTGTTTTGCGCTCGGTCTTAGCACACTGCTACTCTTGGCGCTTTTGCAATTGCCCTCATGATGAATGTCTCACTTGTCGCATTTAGGATTTCGACAAGTTACCAACATACATCCTGGTGCCAAAATCGTTTATGGCAGCAGTTGCCTTCATTTCTCTCATGGCGAGAGTTATAGTTTGAGTGATTGAGGTAGGGAGGGATGATGCGGTTATGCTTCGGATCTCCGAGGCTAAACCTAAAATGTAACACTCAGTGTGTTTGAATTCGGGTGTTTCCCAGTATGGGACAACCCTTGATAGACCGTGAAAGCATCAAGTGTAACCATCAACATTGGCTCCAGTTATGATCGAGTTCTTTTATAAAATCATATGAAAATAGATATGAAAATCAGATGATATAAAAGAATGATGTATCGTTAAATAAATAACCAATAAAAATGTAGTGTATAAATATATCATGTCTTGAAATAGAATATTATGTCTTGTGTAGAGGATTTCGCGTCTTGTGCAAAAAATGTCATGTCTTGTCTTTGTCGAAGAGATTTGAATAACACCACGATATGCAATATAATATAAGCACTTATATATAGGAAGTACCAGCGGCGTATCCACCATGCTTTTATCATATTACACACGTCTCATCACTTACAAATAACCACCAAAAATGTCTTGTGTATACCAACGTCAAATGACATGTATAACAATGTCTTGCGTAACAATGTCATGTATAAAACATGTCTTGTGTAAAAGCAATGGTTTTCAACACATAACTTTTAACTTAAACAATTGATTCTTTTGGCGCCATGAACTTTTTAATACACACTATTAAAAGAATCTAGACATGTATTTGGATAAATAAAGTCTATCATGTGCCCAAGAATGAAGAATGCAATCAATCGGTCATGGAAACCTCAAGACCATATTGTGCATACATGTTTGAATAAATGATAGTGTGGATAACCAAAACCAAAAGGTGTAATGCCTCTTGCGTGTATTGGTCATATGTTTAAATGGAAAAAGAAGAAAAAAAAATAATTCGTTGAGGAGGGGAAACCAACCAGTGGTCTCCGTCCATATAATATGTATTCCCTACTCTATGGACCTCGATCATCCTAAGTAGAGAAAATCCTTTGTCTTACTTGTCCATGTGATAATTATGGTAATAGTGCTTGAGTTTCACGAGCTCTAGCAAAATTATTAGAATCTCCAAAAATGTAGAATAGAATGTAATGAGGGAGTTGCAGCATGGCGCATGCCATACCATCCCTTGGAAAAAGACAAATGTCAACCGACGGAATTTATTGTATCACTTCCAATAAATATGATAAGGTGGAATATGATAAAGTAAGGTAAGGTAAAGTAAGATAAAGTGTCATAGACACCCTGAAACCAACCCATGTTCAAGAATTTCGAGAATGTTGAGGAAAATCCTCCATGAGTAGCTAACACGTTTTGTTTGTTTAAATGACTAGTCTCAACTGAATCGTGATATAGATCGAATGTTAGGTGTGAACAAATATGTGTCGTCTTCCTGTATTGTATTGTATTGTATTGTATTGTATTGTATTGTATTGTATTGTATTGTATTGTATTGTATTGTATTGTATTGTATTGTATTGTATTGTATTGTATTGTATTGTATTGTATTGTATTGTATTGTATTGTATTGTATTGTATTGTATTGTATTGTATTGTATTGTATTGTATTGTATTGTATTGTATTGTATTGTAGGGTGTTATACTAACCACCCCCAGTTCGTGTTCTACTAGATAGGAAGAATTGAATCTCAAGTAATAACTTAAGAATTTTGAATGAATAGTGATCATTAGCTTGACCCGCAGAGTCCACCATAATTTCCATGCACTACAAGTTGTTATTACGTGGGCCCCCGTAATAATAAATTGTCTTGCATGGTCACCCTAGCATTCTCTCGTTCAGAGCAGGCGATCAGTCAGAGAGAGGACACTATTGTTTATATACCTTCAACATGGAAGGAAACTTCGTGATAGTTCACGTGTCAACGTCCGTTGTTGTTACTCGCAGGACGGTACGACGTTAGATGAAATAGAAATGGAAAGAATCTGTAACAATAACAATTGAAGGGGCACCTTCAAGATGAGTACTTCATCTTCCTTGTAAGGACAAGAGTATATCCACCTTGATTAGTATGAGTCACATGGATCTCGTCCCACTAATGGAGTTGTTGTCCAAGGTTACCACCTTCGCCTCGTCGTCATTATCATGGTCAGGTATCTCAGCATTCGCGAGAAAGCAACCATATTTTACGGAATTAAGTTTAAGATTTCACTTAGGAATCATGTTCTCCATAAGCTCCGCAATAGACATGAGGTCGATATTTTCACCGTGTGAGTAAAGAGTAATAATAGAGTTTGAAGTCGAAGGTATTTTGTTCTTGGCAAAATATTTCATGCAACATATATATGAACCACCTATATATATAATCATGTAAAATCCTATCAATCAAGGATTTCTATCTTGTATAAGCTGAACTTGTAAACTGTTTATAATGCATAAACTGATAATGTAATGTATTGTAGGCACATAGTCTATTAATGTATTGTGTCTGTTTCTCATAGACTTCACCCATGTAAATGTCCTCGCTTGATTTATGTGAAATGAATTTTTGCTGTAGTGGACCTTGAAAAATGTTTATGCAATGAAAACCTTTTGACTTGTCCAATTTTTTTTATAATCTGTTCAACATGAACAAGAGGTTTTCGTGAGAGATCCCTAGTGATTGTAGACTTAGACTCGAGAAAGAATCCTGGTTCACTACAATCGATGCTCTGATACCAATCTGTCACACCCGCTCGTAGCGGAAGCGCGAGGTGTGATCTGATCGGTTCTCATTGCATAACAATATAAGTGAACAATACTAAATGAATAAAAACAAGCTCCAATGCCATTGTCATAATTGTTTCGAAAGAACGCAACATAAGTTAAATGTATTTGTAACAAACCATCAAATGAAAATGTGTTTTCATCGTTCTATACATCAAAATGTAAGTCTTAAAATGTCAAGGCTTTGACCACTATATCACCGCAAAGAGGCGGTATATAACGGGCAAACCCTTCAAATGGTGGCATGGAGTCTTGATACTTGCTTTCCTTGACTGAAATGTCTGCCAGGTCCACTAATTTCCTGAAATACATGTTAAGTTTGAAAACATCAACAAAAGTTGAGCGAGTTCATGCAGTTTCGCTGTATGAGATGTATCTGTAAAATGTGAGTTGTATAAAATGTATCTGTAAAATGTGAGTTGTATAAACTGTATCCATAACATGTGAGTTGTATAAAATGTATCTGTATGTATGATGTATAAACTGTATCCACAACATGTGAGTTGTATAAAATGTAACTGTATGTATGATGTAGTATGTAAAGCGTCAATGAAATCGTTGATCATTAATGTTTCGCGAGGACATTAATATGTGTGACGAATTAGGAAGCAATCCAACCCTAGACGATTTTATGTCGATTCCTATCGACTGGGACACAAACGCACTCTTCTATATGGGTCCACGACCAAGAGTGGGGCTCGCCAAAACCCATTAGATCTAACCCCTTGTACCTAGGTCCAAACTGGATTAATGGTGCTTATATGTATAACCCTAATTCGCACATGATCTAAGGTGTTTCATTCCCTAACTTTAACATACGTTGAACATGTATTTTCCCCGATAGTTGTAAAGTTGTAAAACATTTAAATGAATAGGGGACATGAACTCACAACATCGCGTCCTGTGAATAGATGTAAATAAGATCTCACGTGCGGTCGTCCTGAATAGCGTTGCGACCTACAAATGTTCTTATTTTTGTTAGACACTTCGGTCTTTGTAAAGAACTTGAGTACAAGTCTTGTGTCTTCAATATGTGTAAGACCTGTATATCTTTACTGTTCGTTAACTGTGTATTCGATGAATGAGTTGTTCAAATGTTATATATATATTTTCCACCAAATATATATATATATAAATGTTATCTTGTATCTTGTGAGTTGTATAGTCGGATCTAGTCCGCTGAATTTCGTGTCTTATATGTATCAATTGTATAGTTGTGTTTCCAATAATGGTATCATTGGGCCAAGCCCATGTTTTCAAGTTATTGGGCTTAAATAGTGCTGGGCCTTAAATAGTGTTGGGCCTCAATAGTGTTGGGCCTCAAATAGTGTTGGGTCTCAAATAGTGTTGGGCCTCAATAGTGTTGGGCCTCAATAGTGTTGGGTCTCAAATAGTGTTGGGCTTGAATAGTATTGGGCTTGAATAGTATTGGGCTTAAATAGTGTTTGGCTTGTATAGTGTTGGGCTTCAATAGTGTTGGGCTTTGGCCCATGTGTTTGGTGTTTGGGCTTAGCCCATGAATTTATGTTAAGCCCATTAAGAAAAGTAAGCCCATTTGTAGAAAAATAGCCCATTAAGTATAATAAGCCCATTTGTAGAAAAATAGCCCATTAAGTATAATAAGCCCATTTGTTATAAAAATAGCCCACTAGTACATGTAAGCCTTTCATTTTTATAAAAACCCTTTTTATAAAAATTTACTAAGTATAGATGTTAGTAAATAAAAACATACTAGTTTTTATAAGTTTCTAAACATCCGAAATTTGTTATCGATGACATATTTATATTTCGTGTCGAAAGATCGTCTAAACGTCGTAGTAACTCCCCGGATTGGTGACTCGTTTAAGGATTCGTCCGTTGTCCGTTTTGACCATAATTGGTGTCCGATTATTAGAATCGTCCGTAACTCGTTTTAAGGCGTTATCATGTGAAGTATTGTAGGACTTTCGTTATGAGGTGTTTTGAGTTTAAATGTGACATTAGATTCAAGTTCCTACTTTGATATATATAACTAATACATCACGTAATACATGTCACAAAAATTGTTAAAATAACCCAAATATATATTTTCTAAAAAAAATATATATTTCTCTTGTCTAAACTTAACCAAAAATGTTGTTACTTTATAAAATAAAGTTTTTATGAAAAATGGCTATATAACCTTTGTATTTTATTCTAACCACGTTTTATAAACATATCATTTTCTTTATCAAATCACCACCAATTTACTCTACATCTTAACTAAAAATATGAGACTTTTATAACATGAAATTATCAAGATGATATTCAAATCATGTAGGGTTTTAACCATGATCATTTCATATGCTAACAAGTTCAAAAACCAAGTTTAATTTTAGTTTTAACAACTTTTATAAAAATCTCTAGTTGTATGTTACTTTTTATAATCTTGTGAGAGTATTGTTTTTAACCAAAAACCTTATATATTTTCACAAGATCAATAGTTATGATCATCCATTTAATCCTTTATTTTAAAAACCCTTTAACATAAACATGCATAATTTTTAGATCATATCTTAAAACATCTTCTAACAATTTATTTGCATCATAAACATCATAACAAGACTAAATAAGCATATATCAAGTCTTAGATCACAATATAAACAATCATAATTATATCATGATTTTTATTCTTTGCTTCTTTGTATTTTCTTCATGCTTAAAATGTATGATTACTTGGTTATTATTAGTAATAATAACAATCATAAACTTAATATATTTGCATAAAAAAAATAGATATAGAAGCTTACTTCTAGCACTAGGCTAGGGATGATCTTAGAAGATTATTAAGACTAAGAAGATGATGATCTTGTTGGTAGAATACTTTTGTATGGATGAAAACCCTTCCTTTTACTTCCAAAAGCTTTAGATCACCTTATGTTACTTGGAAATCCATGTTGATCATGAAGGAGATGATAAAAATAAATGGGTTTTTGGATGGTGTTCTTGGTGAAAAGATGAAGATTGAAAGAGTTCTTATGTGTGTGAAAGATAAGGTGAAAAGTGATGATAATGTGGTTAGTAAATAATAAGACTAAGTGTTATAATCATTCACCAATTTGATCCACTTGCACATAAGTAAAATATCTAGATATTTAGGAAAGTATTAAGGCCATGTGGGACCCCTTATTTTCGGCCCACATGTGGGGGGGGGGGGGGTAAAGTGTAACATTTTTATAAAAAATGTCTTAAACATGTAGATTTTTGGTAATTAGGCTAAGTATGGTGATTAGGGTAATCTTTCACCATTAGGGGGTAATTAGTGATTCGGAACATAAATTAACATTACTAGTTCACTAAACTAGTAGAAATAATGTTTTGATACTTTGAATGCTTTTCGTTTCGTCGTTGGCTAGTTTACGGCACTTTTGTGGCGTACCGACGGAAGTTTGCCGTACGTTGTCATTCCGCATTTAAAAGATGTATGAAGTTATTTTGAATCCCAAAATAAGCTTAACTAGTTCACTAACGCTTTCATTTGGTTGTTTTCGATGTTGGTAATGTCGTTTATTAGCTTGTCGGTGCAGAAACGGACAAGTTGTGGGGGTTGCAACGCAGTGTCGAGAGCTTATGTTTCGAATACCCCATTAATATCCTCATATTGTTTCTATATGTTTGTCATCATTTGTCATATTTTCGGAGTCCCGGAAATGCTAAATTATTATTTTGGACAAGTTAACATTGTCTTATTTTTAGTGAAACGGACGATTTAGCGATTAGGGCGTTGTACCGGAAAGTCTTATATCCTTGTAAGATATGTTTTCTTATTAGTGTTTTCTTATATAAACGGACTCAGTTATGTCATCCATGTGTCGTTTTTCCTTGTTTCGTTCTGTTTTCAAGGTTTTGCTGCATGAATAGTGTAACCGTGAATAGTGCGCGCAGCACTTTTTACCAACACTTTTTGGAAATTGTTTAATTGGTTTCGCAATACGACGAAAACCAATATATGTTATATCATTGTTTTCTTGTCCTAACCTTGTCGTCTAATATACGACACCGTTACGTAATTAAATTACGCTAATTGCACGAGATTATATACTAAGAATAGTGATTTGACTGTACGGAATTTCCGGTTATTTGCCATTTGTCACAGGTGGATCTCTTTAAATGAAAAACCTGACTTGCCGGACCTTCCAGGTTGGTAAGAGTGGAGCAGGAATCGGCATCTTTATTGAGAAATTCACAATTGTGATATTTCGACCTACAAGATTAATCAGGGACATTAAGTTGTACTTGATTTATCTTTTCTAGAAGTGATTGTGTTGTGAAAATCGGGAAATGTTAAATTCTTACATGTGATTGAAAAAACAATGTGATGATACCCCAATTTTACAAGTGGTAAAATCAATAAAACTAATTTTTCCGAAAAAACCATTTTGATAAATACAAACTTAAGTGTTTTGAAATCATTATGGGAAAATAGTTTGTTGTTAGGGGGAGTTCTGATTGTTTATGCCAAGTGGATGGTGATTTGAAGTAATTTGCATCAGTTTGTCATTTTACTTGTACAGTCTATTGTTTTCAAATTTTCCCGGAAAATGAAAATTGAAACATATTTTGATTTTAGGGGGAGTAAGAAAATTTTTAGAAATTTTGAAAATTTGAAAATGTCAAAAATATTGAAAAAGAAAAAATTGAGTTTTGTTGTAAATAAGAGGAAATGATAGAAAATCAGTGGACTATCAAAGCACGCTAAGGAATTGGAAAGTCAAATGTGATAAACGATCTCACTAAAGATGTGACGATAGGCTCAGCTAGACTAGTAGATTTGCGATAACGATACAAACATAAAGCAAAATGCCTAAGTCTGGTGGGAAACACGGTCGAAAGTATAGTACTTAGTTTTGTCCTTCTTGACTGTGTGCCTGCTCGGTAATCGCTGATTGTCGAAAGACATAAAACTGGTTAAGTTTGTGAGCTTTCACAACTTTGCTGAAAAGTCTCTGTGATTTTGTGTTTTCATTTTGCAAAGATTTAAACTTGTTTTATTTCTTTATTTTGTTTAAGCATTGGACATCCTCTGCGTATACGTGAGTATCGATCTGGATGTTATTGCCTAAACGTTCTGCTTTATTTTCTTTGGTGTTTCGTTTAAGCTTTGATCACCTCTGCGTATATGGGAGTATCGAACTGGTCGTTAAAGCCTAAACAATTTCAACTTGTTTTTTATTTCTTATTTTGTTTAAACATTGGACTTTCTCTGCGTATACAGAAGTATCGACCTGATTGTTAATGTTTAAACATTCTGCTTTATTTTCACACAAATCACAGTTGATGAAAGTTTAAAGGCATTACTTGAGTCAGTGTATTGCATGATGAGGGGATATGCTAAGATCGTGGGGTCCATAAGAATTTAGTGCAAAATTAATATACCTTAACGTATCAGTAAGCATTTCGAAAGTTTTTAGATTGAGCTTAAGAGGACAAATATATCGTCAATCAATGTGAATCGTTTAGAACTTAAAATGTTTAAAGCTTAACGGTGCTAGTGATGTGTCTCAGAAACTGATATGATCCTCTTACACAAACTCACAAAAATATTGTTTGTATATATTTCTTTACTGCTTTCTTTTACATTAGAAAATTCCAAAAATATTTTTAGTGTGTTTTAGCATAAAATTTTGAAAAATTCAAAAAGATTTTCGACAACTGATGTTGAAGAGCTGATTTTCAAAATTCAAAGTGCTAAACATGTTGAACTAGAGGTTTGGGAAAGTGTGTTGGAAATGAGAAAATTCTGAAATGTTTAAATGGTTCATTAACTTGAAATAAAGTTGAATGTTAACCTACATGTGATCTTCATAGCTTAAAAATGTTAAATTTGGTTATCCTAAGAATGTTTGAGTTTTGTGAAGATAAAGAGCTGAAAAGAGTTAAAGCCAGGATTAGATCTCAAGGTGGTAACTAATTCCAGACAGCGATCCCAGATTGATGAGAGGGGGAGTCTGACGAGGTTAGAGCCAGAGAAAGATCCTGGAAAATCATTCAAGAGAAAATGTTGATGCTAAGAGTGAGAAGATAGAGATTAAAGAGAATACTAAAAGTGTCAAATCCAAGCAGACCGATCAAGACTAAAGAGTCGTCATGCTGAAGACTCGCACTGAAGACTCGTCAACATCCGAGGGGGAGTCTGTTGGTGCATACGTCTGTCGACTTCGTCTTCGTTCGAGTCTTGTACTAGATTGTATAGATTAGGGCACGGAAAACGAGAAAATATGTGTGTATAGGTAATTTCGTTTGAAATGGCACAGGTGTCATTTAACACGAAATCAAGATGTTGATTCCGCTTGAAAGGGATTCCGCTTGAGCATGTTCAAGCGGAATCACCGTGCCTATATATACCCTTGAAGTGATTTCGTTTGTAAGCTTATGGGTTCCGACGCCGAAGTGCTGTCGAAGTGTCTCTGGCCTGTAAATTGTTATCAGATCAATAAACAAGACAGTTAATAGTGAATACAAGCTAAACGAAGACCGAATCAATGAATTCCGCCTCTAATTCTATCTAAGAACTCTTCTGAACGACTCGTTCGGGTCTCAAAACGATCCAACAACTTTATATGACTTAGGAAAATGACCAAAATGCCCTTTTTGCGAATAAATTCATTCTAAGCATATGTAACTTAAATTATAACATCTAAACTGATTAGGCAACATTGTTAGACTTGTTAAGGCATATAATACTTGTCATAGGACTAGTTAGGCGGTCCGAACGCGTTTTACGCGAACGACGCGTTAAAGTAGCGTAAGCTACCTAAACGGGTCGTAATGGGTCGTAAGCACTTAGGATAGGTTCCGACTTAGTATGTAGGTTTTGTTAAACCATATCATATGACTTCCAATACTCATTTGGTTTACAAAACCACATTCTATCCGATCCTCTGATTTACGTCCGGTTTATTAATGTAGTTACCTATATTAGGTGCCGATTGATTCCGTGATCCTTCTAGCGTTACTTGGTTGTTATCTCAAGACTATTGAGCAATATCAAGTGAGTACATAGTCCCCCCTTTTACTGTTTTTAAATATTTTGGGGTGATACACATGTGCCTACTTGTTATTTTCATGCTTTTGTGCTTTCATGACATAAAGTTGCTATGTTCATTAGTACACGTATAGTACATGATTTCGTCCATGTTTATGCTATGCATGTTTAATTAACATGCTAGTACATTGATTTCATAAACACATTTATTTCATATGTTTATTTCAGCATATGTACACATTGATTTACATCACATTTTTGCTACGTACGTTCATTTAGCATACTTATACATTGTTTTCACATAACATGCTTACATTTGGTATGACATTTGGTTTGTATAACGAAACCGAAATACGTTCATTAACATTGATCACGCTGCTCGGTTGTATGTAGTGGTACCATAGGACTTGACAACTCCCATTCCTAGAATCCTAGTTTTGTTTGGACGTAAGGAATGGCAGAATCTGAAAACATTTTTGATAAACCTTTGAATTCTTCTAGGGTTTATCCTTCTGTCTCAAGGCTTGAATGTATGCGTTTAACATTACCACATAAGTGTTTGTATCAGTAAAGCATGGATTTTGCAAAACATATCTTTTGACTTAAACTATGATTTATATCAAATACATTGTTTTGTACATTTTTACTTATGGGGTTGAGTAATACTATTAATCACCATACATTTCATTTGGTTAGACATAAACATTATACATATGGTTTGAGTAGTTACTTTTCACTTGCCATATGTAACATTTGATTTTACAAGGCATGGTTCACATTTAACATTAAACATTGCTTACACATAAGTATTTTGACATTGATTTAAACAAGACATTTTGGTGGTTATTTGGTAAGTGATTTAAATAACGAGGTGTGTGTAATATGATAAAAGCATGGTGGATACGCCGCTGGTACTTCCTATATATAAGTGATTTTATGATATTACATATCGTAGCGTTATCTAAATCATTTCGACAGGAACATATTACATTTTTGTCACACCCCGACCACGTGGAACATACAAAACGTGGCGGAAATGTCGGGGAGTGTTGTAACAGAATTAATTGTTTCAAATCCATGGCAATTGAAGTTTCGTTTTATTGATTAAAAGTGTTACAATGTCTTAACAAACAAGAAATACAACATAATTAACTAGTCTTGCATCTTTTATTGTCACTAAAGCCCAAGTCTGCCTATGTGTATCTTGATCATCTTATGCAACAGTTCCTGAAAAACACATGTGAAAATAGGTACGTCAGCATAAAAATGCCTGTGAGATACATAGGTTTTGTGAAAATAGGTTTCATGACTTATGTTTGAGAAAATGTTTAGTCATGAACCTTGTTATTTGCTTTGCTTTGTAAATCATTTGAAAATCGATAAGATCAGATGATAAGTATAAATAAATGTAGGGTTAAATGAATAACCAAGTAAAATATGTTTGCATAAGATAAGATGTTTATAAATCAATGTCTTGTGAAAAGTATGTTATTTGTATAAAATGTTCTATGTCTCAAACTGAAATGATTCAAATAACGCTATGATATGTAATACCATACAAACACTTATATATAGGAAGTACCAGCGGCGTATCCACCATGCTTGTATCATATTACACACGCATCGTTACTTAATCACTTAATCAACCAAACCAACAAATGTAAGAAGTCTATGTTTAAATCAATTGTCAAATGTATTGGGTAATATTTCAAAGTGTTCATGTCAAGATGTAAATCATATCAAAATGTCTATGTCAAATATCCATGTCAAATGTCTATGTCAAATATCCATGTCAAACGTCTATGTCAAGATGTCATGTATGGCAAGTGAAATGTCTCAACTAAACCATATGCACAAAAACAAAGTATTGAAGTAAATCTTGGTTTAAATCAAAGTTATGTTTTGTGGGAAATGCATGATCAAATGTCAATCATGTTAAAATGTCTATGCCGAAATGTCTATGTCAAATGTCTATGTCAAAATGTCATGTAAAACGATGTACTAAGTAATGCACACAATTGGGCACACCTAGCATGAAATGTCATAAAATCATGTACTATAATGTACTAACGAATATAGCAGTATATGATGTTAAAACAGGAAAGCATGAAAAGTAACAAGTAGGCACATGTGTTCCACCCCAAAACATTTTGGAAAACAGTAAAAGAGGGGTCTATGTACTCACCTGAGATTGCTCAGTAGTCCTTGAGTAACAACTAAACAATGCTAGAGATCGCGGATATCAAACGGCACCTAGTATAGGTAGCTACATTAATAAACCGGACCTAAATCGGAAGATCGGGTAGCATTAGGGTTTGTAAACCAAACGAGTGTAGAGACTCGTGTCATTTGGTTTAACAAAGCCTACATACTAAATGAAACTTAACCTAAGTGTCTACGACCCATTACGACCCGTTTAGGTAGCTTATGCTACTTTAACGCGTCGTTCGCGTGAAACGCGTTCGGACCGTCTAACTAGTCCTATGACAAGTGTTATATGCCTAAACATGTTATATAATCAGTTATGTGACAAAAGTTTAGGTTACATATGCTTAATTACCAATTATACATGAAAAGGGTATTCTGGTAATTTACCTAAGGCATATAAACTACCTATCATACAACTACTTAAACGATGTGACCATAGGGTATAACCTCGGAAGGTTATTCCCTACCTACTATGGTCACCTAATGTGTTTGGTCGGATCCTAATGATCGACCAAACTGGGTCGGGTTCGAGGTATAAGCGATTCATTAGATCGCTTACCCTACGACCCTAGACAACGTGGTAATCAGTGGGCATAGTCCCAAGGGACTATGACCAACGTGATTACACTCACGTTGCGAAGTTCAAAAGAACTTCGCATTGACCATTACTGGTCAACGCTGAAAGTCAAACAAAGTTTGACTTTCGGACTCGAAAAGCAATAAAATAAGGAAAAGAACGAAAGAATACTTACGAAGGGTCCCCGAATGCTAATCCCGATTCAAGAATCTCAGGTATGAAACAATGGTTTCAACTTAGAGGTTCTCAAATCAGAATTCTAGTGATTTTAGCAATGGGGGGTATGGGGTATTTATAGGAATACCCGAACCGTTAAGATCGTTTCATGGAAAACGTGCCTTAATCCTATCCGTACATGTGTTGCAAAGTTATGGTGCTTAAATTCCATCCATACATGTGTTGCAAAGTTATGGTGCTTAGGTGCTTAAATTCCATCCATACATGTGTTGCAAAGTTATGGTGCCTAAATTCCATCCTTATCCGCTGACTAAGCATGTTTAGAATGTGTGGTTGTGAATTAAACAACGGCTAATACATCGAATCTGGTCCCGAATGCGAAAAACTGAGTTTCTGCATGTTTTCTTATGGCGAACACTAAAATAAAATATTTTAGTGCTTACATAAATTTTTGGATGTCCGGATGTATTCAGAACGTAAGTTATGCGCGAAAATGCAAACTTGTGCACTTTTTGACACTTTTAGTCCCTGAATGACCCAAAAGTTTATTTTAGCACACCGAACCCATTAAAGCCTATTTCTAAGCTATGTAAAGGATATTTATGGTGTGTTTAACTTATGGTCATGTTCCGGAATGTCTGTTACAGTTCAAATTGGCATACTTTCGCAGTTTGTCAACTTTAGTCCCTGCAAGCGATTTAACTTGATTTCACCACACCAAACCTTCCAAAACTTATATATAAGTTATGTAAAGGTTATTCAAGGTATGTTAAGCCTATTTCATTATTCCGGAGTGTTCGTTGGATTAAACTGGTTATATTTACGCATTAGTGCGCGTATAACCTTCTAGAAAGCGATTTAGAGTTTGAAATCGAACAAGAGTTGATATGTGCAAAAGATACACATATTTATACAAGTCCAAAGTATGAAATACAATATTTCATTGGTTTGGCATTTGTTTGATGGTTGAAATGACACAGGTGTTACAGTCTCCCCTACTTTAGGAAATTTCGTCCCGAAATTAATTCGTAGGAGTCTATTTGTGACTTTGTGTTAAATAACCATCAAAGATGAACAAGACGTAATCCTGTAATTTCTCTTTAACGAACATTTTTCAGAAATGAAAAATGAACAGAGTTATTCTCAACAGGCATTCTTTAGAAACAAAAATGAACAGAATAGTCATTTTACATCTTCAGAAACAAAAATGAACAGAATAGTCATTTTACATCTTCAGAAACAAAAATGAACAGAATAGTCATTTTACATCTTCGGAAACAAAAATGAACAGAATAGTCATTTTACATTTTCAGAAACAAAAATGAACAGAATAGTCATTTTACATCTTCGGAAACAAAAATGAACGGAATAGTCATTTTACATCTTCAGAAACAAAAATGAACGGAATAGTCATTTTACATCTTCAGAAACAAAAATGAACGGAATAGTCATTTTACATCTTCAGAAACAAAAATGAACGGAATAGTCATTTTACATCTTCAGAAACAAAAATGAACGGAATAGTCATTTTACATCTTCAGAAACAAAAATGAACGGAATAGTCTCTAGACACATGACAAAATTTGCTGTGGTTTCCGTGCACTGAATTTCATAATTATGTATGCATCCATAATTACGCAATTCCTTGCATAGTCCGCACAATTTGTCTGAAATGTGAAGGGGAGGAAAAATCAAACCTGATGATGAGTGTGACTAAACTACCATAGGGTCCTTTTAATTAGATCGACAAAGGATCCTTTTAAATTAGGCCACCAAGGAGTCCTTTCAGCTATATCATCACATGATATTCCTAACCAGATTTTTGGATCAATCTGTTTACCTAGACCTCTCAGGGTCTAATTATGGAATGGTACAATATAATCCAAGGGTCTTTACTATTACGTACAAGCCCGTTGAGGATTTAATATAGCACCCAAAGATATGGAAGATTCTACGAGGATTTGGATGACAAGAATTTGGATCACACAAAAACATAAAAGGGAACACATAAGCACATAATCACATAATTGTTTAATTTGTTTATTAATTTGTTATCTTTGGACGCGGATACTCAAAGTACACCAGGAATCCAATTCGTGGATTTCATTTGGTACTTTAATCCTTTCAAGAATCCATCCATGAAGATAGGATGATCTACCCAAAAATTCGATTTTCGTTTTTCAGGAAAACGCAATATTCGAATTAAGGTACACAGTAATTTAGGACATACGGAAATACCCTTGGGTACCCTATTAAAAATTTATAGTGGTACTTGGGGTATTCGTACAGAATTATAACTTTTATCTTGTACATCGTTTCTTTGCAAGAGACGGGTACTTGGGATCTTTACGCAAGAGATTGTAAAATGGAAGAATTTTGGGGGTAGTTTGCTTTTCAAGTAATACGATTCCTTGATTGTCGGTATTATAGGGGATATGTTGTTTATGCATACAACCACATAATATACATTGTAATGTAAATAAAAAGATTTATTTATTAACAATGATAACAACTGTTTCATGGACCTTGACAACAAAAGAAAATAATACATAAGATATGATTATTTCTAAAGAGTGTTGTCTTCTAGTCGATCAGATGCTCATCTCTGTGCTGGATTAGCATTAGCAAGATTTGGGCAATTTCTTCGGAAATGTCCCATCTTACCACACTTGTTGCAAGAACCTGGTGGAAAGCGAGCTCGAGCAGGTTTGTTGTCGGCTTGATTCGGTGCAATTGCTGCAACGCAAACTTTTGCCATATGACCTTTAAGTCCACAAATTTGGCATTCGCGGCACTTCACATTAGCATGATGATGTAGGCCACATCGGTTGCACAAGGGTGAAGTTCCATTGTATGGCTTCCTAGTACGGGGTTGAGCTGGTTGGTTGGGGACGGCTTGACCTTTGTGAGCGACCATGGCGAAGTTCTGAGAAGCCTTTTGCTTCTTTGACCGCTCAAGGGATCCAGTCTGCTCATCCATGGTCTTTGATTCCTCGATTGGTTTCGATTCCTCGACTGGTTTCTTGTCACCCTTCCGGAAAAGCTTACGTTTCCTGATCTGAGATTCAGTCAGAGTTGCATATAGCTCAATGGCCTGCCTAACCGTAGTGGGGTTACTACCAGTAACAATGTCTTGAACTGAGTCAGGGAGACCATCAATGTACTTTTCGATCGCCTTATCCAAAGGCGTAACCATGGTAGGACACAACAGGCTCAGCTCCTCATATCGATCAGTGTATGCTCGATGTTCGCCGCTGTCTTGCTTAAGGTCATCGAATTCCCTTTCCAATGCCCTGATCTCGTGACGAGGACAGAATTCGTTCATCATCAGTGCTCGAAGTTCTTCCCAAGTTTGGGCCAGTGCCACTTCGGCACCCCTATCTCTCACCACACCGTTCCACCATGTCAAAGCTCGTTTCTCGAAGACACTAGATGCAAAATCTACCTTTCGCTCGTTTGGACATTGAACATGCCTGAAAGTGCTCTCTAGACTCTCGAACCATTGCAGAAGTGCAGTCGCTCCTTGAGACCCAGAAAACTTTGATGGCTTAGCCGAGTTGAACGTCTTGAAGTTGCATGGGGCATTATTGTTGTTGATAGCTTGGTGACATTGGGCAACGATGATCGGGATTGCAGTAGTCATTTGCTGTGTAATGACAGCTGCCAGCTCGTCAACAGATACTGGATTTTCGCGTCGTGGAGGCATTCTAAAAGAGGAGAATATGAAAGGAAACGAGTGAGAGAATTAGACGAAATGAATGAGATGAAGCAAATCTGATGAAAGCAAGGGTAGTGGTCATTTGTTTGTTACTATAAAGCAACAAACGACCCTGGTGATTAATCAAAGTAAATATGTCAAAAATAATGTATCGCGAAGACATGCTCGCCTATAAGTGAACACTCATCCCAAGAATTCCCAGGTAAGCACAACTGGTCTCGCGTCTGATGAGATGTATACGAAGTGCTTGCCTAGACAGAAAACCCAGAATACAGGCATTCACCCTTCCAGTTTGCACGTGTTCACATTATTAAAAACCCAAAACCTTGACGAGAGTTTTGAAAACTCAAAGGGGTTCAAAACCTTACAATAGAGGGTTCAAAACCTAGTAATCAATCATCCTAGAACAGATGATTAGTTTTCATAGTGGTTTTGAAATTTAAGTTCTTGTTGTGGTCGTCGCCTAAGGATAGGTGACGGTATTGTTTTATGACTAAACGCAAGTAAACTCGCGTTAGGGTCCTAAGAAAGTTATAGACTAGGTCAAAGCATTACTAATAACCTAATTCCCTATAACCATTGGCTCTGATACCATCTTTTCTGTCACACCCCGACCACGTGGAACATACAAAACGTGACGGAAATGTCGGGGAGTGTTGTAACAGAATTAATTGTTTCAAATCCATGGCAATTGAAGTTTCGTTTTATTGATTAAAAGTGTTACAATGTCTTAACAAACAAGAAATACAACATAATTAACTAGTCTTGCATCTTTTATTGTCACTAAAGCCCAAGTCTGCCTATGTGTATCTTGATCATCTTATGCAACAGTTCCTGAAAAACACATGTGAAAATAGGTACGTCAGCATAAAAATGCCTGTGAGATACATAGGTTTTGTGAAAATAGGTTTCATGACTTATGTTTGAGAAAATGTTTAGTCATGAACCTTGTTATTTGCTTTGCTTTGTAAATCATTTGAAAATCGATAAGATCAGATGATAAGTATAAATAAATGTAGGGTTAAATGAATAACCAAGTAAAATATGTTTGCATAAGATAAGATGTTTATAAATCAATGTCTTGTGAAAAGTATGTTATTTGTATAAAATGTTCTATGTCTCAAACTGAAATGATTCAAATAACGCTATGATATGTAATACCATACAAACACTTATATATAGGAAGTACCAGCGGCGTATCCACCATGCTTGTATCATATTACACACGCATCGTTACTTAATCACTTAATCAACCAAACCAACAAATGTAAGAAGTCTATGTTTAAATCAATTGTCAAATGTATTGGGTAATATTTCAAAGTGTTCATGTCAAGATGTAAATCATATCAAAATGTCTATGTCAAATATCCATGTCAAATGTCTATGTCAAATATCCATGTCAAACGTCTATGTCAAGATGTCATGTATGGCAAGTGAAATGTCTCAACTAAACCATATGCACAAAAACAAAGTATTGAAGTAAATCTTGGTTTAAATCAAAGTTATGTTTTGTGGGAAATGCATGATCAAATGTCAATCATGTTAAAATGTCTATGCCGAAATGTCTATGTCAAATGTCTATGTCAAAATGTCATGTAAAACGATGTACTAAGTAATGCACATAATTGGGCACACCTAGCATGAAATGTCATAAAATCATGTACTATAATGTACTAACGAACATAGCAGTATATGATGTTAAAACAGGAAAGCATGAAAGTAACAAGTAGGCACATGTGTTCCACCCCAAAACAGTTTGGAAAACAGTAAAAGAGGGGTCTATGTACTCACCTGGGATTGCTCAGTAGTCCTTGAGTAACAACTAAACAATGCTAGAGATCGCGGATATCAAACGACACCTAGTATAGGTAGCTACATTAATAAACCGGACCTAAATCGGAAGATCGGGTAGCATTAGGGTTTGTAAACCAAACGAGTGTAGAGACTCGTGTCATTTGGTTTAACAAAGCCTACATACTAAATGAAACTTAACCTAAGTGTCTACGACCCATTACGACCCGTTTAGGTAGCTTATGCTACTTTAACGCGTCGTTCGCGTGAAACGCGTTCGGACCGTCTAACTAGTCCTATGACAAGTGTTATATGCCTAAACATGTTACATAATCAGTTATGTGACAAAAGTTTAGGTTACATATGCTTAATTACCAATTATACATGAAAAGGGTATTCTGGTAATTTACCTAAGGCATATAAACTACCTATCATACAACTACTTAAACGATGTGACCATAGGGTATAACCTCGGAAGGTTATTCCCTACCTACTATGGTCACCTAATGTGTTTGGTCGGATCCTAATGATCGACCAAACTGGGTCGGGTTCGAGGTATAAGCGATTCATTAGATCGCTTACCCTACGACCCTAGACAACGTGGTAATCAGTGGGCATAGTCCCAAGGGACTATGACCAACGTGATTACACTCACGTTGCGAAGTTCAAAAGAACTTCGCATTGACCATTACTGGTCAACGCTGAAAGTCAAACAAAGTTTGACTTTCGGACTCGAAAAGCAATAAAATAAGGAAAAGAACGAAAGAATACTTACGAAGGGTCCCCGAATGCTAATCCCGATTCAAGAATCTCAGGTATGAAACAATGGTTTCAACTTAGAGGTTCTCAAATCAGAATTCTAGTGATTTTAGCAATGGGGGGTATGGGGTATTTATAGGAATACCCGAACCGTTAAGATCGTTTCATGGAAAACGTGCCTTAATCCTATCCGTACATGTGTTGCAAAGTTATGGTGCTTAAATTCCATCCATACATGTGTTGCAAAGTTATGGTGCTTAGGTGCTTAAATTCCATCCATACATGTGTTGCAAAGTTATGGTGCCTAAATTCCATCCTTATCCGCTGACTAAGCATGTTTAGAATGTGTGGTTGTGAATTAAACAACGGCTAATACATCGAATCTGGTCCCGAATGCGAAAAACTGAGTTTCTGCATGTTTTCTTATGGCGAACACTAAAATAAAATATTTTAGTGCTTACATAAATTTTTGGATGTCCGGATGTATTCAGAACGTAAGTTATGCGCGAAAATGCAAACTTGTGCACTTTTTGACACTTTTAGTCCCTGAATGACCCAAAAGTTTATTTTAGCACACCGAACCCATTAAAGCCTATTTCTAAGCTATGTAAAGGATATTTATGGTGTGTTTAACTTATGGTCATGTTCCGGAATGTCTGTTACAGTTCAAATTGGCATACTTTCGCAGTTTGTCAACTTTAGTCCCTGTAAGCGATTTAACTTGATTTCACCACACCAAACCTTCCAAAACTTATATATAAGTTATGTAAAGGTTATTCAAGGTATGTTAAGCCTATTTCACTATTCCGGAGTGTTCGTTGGATTAAACTGGTTATATTTACGCATTAGTGCGCGTATAACCTTCTAGAAAGCGATTAGAGTTTGAAATCGAACAAGAGTTGATATGTGCAAAAGATACACATATTTATACAAGTCCAAAGTATGAAATACAATATTTCATTGGTTTGGCATTTGTTTGATGGTTGAAATGACACAGGTGTTACAATTTTACAACAAACGACATATTTTCACAAGACATTGAATTACAAACAACACAACTTATACAATTGTCGATTTTCATATGATTTACAAAGGAAAACATTTTACATGATTCATGACTAACTTTTGTTAAAAATTTCTTTAAACTACAAGTCATGTGTAGGATCGGATTGCGACCTAAACGAGTCGTTCGGAAGAGTTCAAATCCGTTTCAGAGGCGGAAACTAAGAAACAGATTGTAAAAACAGCTTGATACACTTTAAACCTCTTTTATATTCGATTTACAATGTTTACAATCAAAGGAAAAACCGGCAGCACCTCGGTATCACTTGGCTATCTCAGTTACAAATGACATGAACATACCCCTATTTATAGTTGTGTTGATTCCACTCCAAATTACATAAGACAACAGGAGCGAAATCAAGACTTAAACATGAGCAAAATCAAAACTTAAGATTCCGGGCGGAATCACCTATGAGCGAAATCAGACTTTATCCATAGAAGCGAAATCACATATATAACAATCTGAAGTGAGAATTTCTTTGTCTTCTTGTGAGGTGATGTCATTGAGGATATCATCTTGATGATGTCATCATGACATCATGTTTGACCATAACCGCAACGAACCCGAGACTCGATATAAGACGAAGTCGACAGATGAAGTGCACCAACATTGCAGGATCGGATTGCGACCTAAACGAGTCGTTCGGAAGAGTTCAAATCCGTTTCAGAGGCGGAAACTACGAAACAGATTGTAAAAACAGCTTGATACACTTTAAACCTCTTTTATATTCGATTTACAATGTTTACAATCAAAGGAAAAACCGGCAGCACCTCGGTATCACTTGGCTATCTCAGTTACAAATGACATGAACATACCCCTATTTATAGTTGTTTTGATTCCACTCCAAATTACATAAGACAACAGGAGCGAAATCAAGACTTAAACATGAGCGAAATTAAAACTTAAGATTCCGGGCGGAATCACCTATGAGCGAAATCAGACTTTATCCATAGGAGCGAAATCACATATATAACAATCTGAAGTGAGAATTTCTTTTTCTTCTTGTGAGGTGATGTCATTGATGATATCATCTTGATGATGTCATCATGATATCATGTTTGACCATAAACGCAACGAACCCGAGACTCGATATAAGACGAAGTCGACAGATGAAGTGCACCAACAGACTCCCCCTCAGATGTTGACGAGTCTTAAATGTCGAGTCTTTTCAATCTTCAGTCTTTATCAGTCTTCGTGCTTCCTTCACTCTAACTGGCTCTATCCTATCTCAAATTCTCTTTCAGGATCTCTAGCTCCTAGCTCTCGCATCTTCAGAGTCTCTTTCTCTAACAGACTCCCCCTCAACTTGTACTGGGATCGTAGTCTAGCTTTCACAGGTTCAGGTATCGTAACCTGACTCACCTGCATATTCTCTACCCAAAAGTAAGTTTCTCAAAGTTTAACATTTAACAAATTTAGAAACTTCATTAATCACCTGAAGACACAACCCTGAATATAAAGATTTATCATGTCAATTTCTAATGAACCACTTGAAAATATATCATTTTCATTTCAAACGTTTTCAAAACACACTTTCCCAAACCTATTCGTCATGTTCAGCACTCGGAATTTTGAAAATCAGCTTTTCAACATCAGTTGTCTAAAATCTTTTTGAATTTTCAAAAATTTAAATGAAATGCAGAAATGAAATATTTACAAACAATATTTTTGTGAGTTTGTGTAAGAGGATCATATCAGTTTATGAGACAAATCACCAACACCGTTAAGCTTCAAACATTTAAAGCTCTAAACGATTCACTTAGATTGTCAGTATACTGGTCCACTTAAATTCTCACACAAAGTTCAACTGCTTCAAGATACGATATTAATGTTTTAAGCACTTAAACTCAATCGCGTGTCCCACCTCAGAATATACTCCCGTATCCAGATCCCAATATTCAGTCTTACAGGTAATTATGACACAAATGATATCTGTAGGGGTTAATAAATTATGAAGAATCATGAGAGCTCAGGTCAGAACTACCGTTCAGCAGAGAGATCATGACTCAACTTTTGGGTGTGTCCCCTTTAGAGGATCTTTTTTACAACAGCATTGCTAAGCAATTTTATTGTCTTATCATATATGCTGAGGGTGATGCTATGTTTCAAGCATTGCGGAAAGTATTATTCGAGGACTAGGTCAGAACTTCCATTCAGCAGAAGTCCATGAATAATACCCCAGATATCACTGAGTATAAAGACCTAGTATATCAGAAAAGGGAATCTTTCAAACGAGATTTCGGGGGTTACCCATATATCCGAGAGATGTTACCCACAAATTAAGCAAGTTTGAATTTAGATTTATATCTCGTCACAATATACTAAATGTGCAAAATCCTGCTGACACATCATCAGTGTGACCGTTTATCACTATTTAACTTTCCATTTCTTTAGCATGCCGTGATCGTCCACTGATGTACTATCATTTCCTCTTTTTGACAACAAAACTCATTTTTGATTTTATCATGTTTTTGGCTTTTTCAAATTTTCTAATGTTTTTGGATTTTCTGAAAATTTTTACTCCCCCTAAAATGCAAACACATTTTAGGAAATTTGAAAACAAACTATACAATAAAGTGACAACTGATATCGAATCGCTTCAAATCGCCATCCACTTGGCATAAACAATCAAAACTCCCCCTCACAACAAACTATTTTCCCATTGTGATTTCAAAACACTTAAGTTTGTTTTAATCAAATGGTTTTTCCGGAAAATAAGTTTTGTTGATTTTAAGAAACCATTTGTAGGTTAGGGGTTCATCACATTGTTATTCCAAACAATCATTTGAAAGTATGGTCCAATCAAGTTCAACTTAATGACCTTGATTAACCACTTGTCAAAGAAAACCTTCAACAATCACTAGCAGGTTCACTTATCCATCATAACCACTTGTAAATCAACATATAACAATTTAAATATACCACCTGTACTTTACCAACTGTACCACATGTAGAATCATTTGCTAAGAAAGATGCCGATACCTGCTCCACTCTTACCAACCTGGGAGCTCCGGCAAGTCCGGTTTTTAATCAAACATTATATCCACCCAAGCCTGATCAGCCTTAGGTGATTTTGGTGGCAAACATCTGTCCCACCAACATTTTGATTTGTAAAAATCTTTTGCAGTTTTAACCTTCCCATCAACCATCTTCCCGAAAATATGTTTAACTTTTCCATTGAAAGCCTTCTCAACATCAAATTCTCCCTTATCACTGAAGAATTGATTTGAGATTTCTACCTTTCCCACTTTCCTCATTAAATTTTCCTTTGACAATGGAGGAAAATTCTCATCGTTCACATCTGGAACGGAATTATCAACCTTTTTCTCAACACATGACTCTTCTGATTTTATGGAATCAGATTCATTGTCAAAATTACCCTCAGATTTAACCACCCATTTTTGTTTACTCAAATCACCTCTTCTTTTGTAAAACCTTTTTGAACTTTCTCCTTCCTCAGAAGTAGAATTTTCAAACTTTTTAACATTTTTCACAGGTTGTTCTTTCTTATCAACACAAGTCTTTCTCAAAACAGATTTAGAAGAAACTTCCTGTTTTTGGTAGTTGGTCTTGGGGAAATTCCAAGCTATGTGTCCAACTTCCTGGCATTTGAAACAGGTTCTTCTGTCAACTCTTTCAGCAAACCTTCTCACATTCTTCTTCACTTCAGCAAGAAACTCTTGATTTGACTGTTTCCAGAATGGTTTCTTCTGTTCATCCTCTGAACTTCCTCCTGAAACAAATTTTGTTTTTGGTTTATAAGTTTTCTGATTTTTATAATTTTCTGATGAAATAAAACCAAGACCTTTCTTTTTGAGATTACCATTATGATTTGATTTCTTTTGGAAATTATAACCATAACCGTAACCTTTTTTCTTGTTCAATCTCTGTTGAACTCTTGAAGTGTACTTTTTAGGTTTTTCAGAAAGATTTAAATCTTTTATTTCAGAAATATTAATTTCTGTTAATTTGAAAACCTGTTTGATCATTTCAGTTTTTACACTTCTTATTGGAAATTCCTCATCAGAATATAATTTGTCTGAATCATACAAAGTATAAGCCACTTTGATTGACCCATCATTCAAATTAGATTTTGATAACAGGAATTCTCTATTGTAAACCCTGTTAACCGATGAACTCGGACTCTTTTCTGACGAACTCGAACTTTCAGACTTAGACTCCGGTTTTGACTCTTCATCCGTATCCAACACCTGATCGACAACTTTCTTTAATAACTCAGACTCATGATCAGTGTCAGACGCTGTGAATGTAACATCAATATTGTCTGGTAATTCATCAATGATTTCAGACTTTAACTTGATGTTGACTGCCTTTTTTAGACGCTCCTCATTAGGATTCCTGGGAGAATAAGTTTCATGGATCGGGGGCGGACATCTGTTATACTTGACACTTGGTTTCTTACCAGTATCAGTATCTTCAGTCTTTTTATCCATGAACGCTTCCAGACCTGCAACAGTAGGATAAACACGATCAATCAGATAATCACATGTAGTATAACTCAACAATAATCGTTTAATCCTTTCACTTTCAATCTTTTCAAGCTCCACTTCTTTCTTCAGCTTAGCATAGTCTTCAATATATTCATCGATAACACTCTGCTTTGTCATTAATGTTGCGCTCATTTTGTCATTTGCTTTTTCAATTTCTGAATTTGTTCTTTTCAAACTATCAACTGTCCTATTCAGCACATCGTACGACTCCTTCACATACTTCACATCAGACAGTAAATCTTCTTTCATCTTCTCTAAATCAACAATTTTCTTGTCTTTTTCTTCACAAGCTTTACAAGATTCTGAACATTTCTCACAAGGCTTAGTGACTTCAACCACCTTTTCAACTATCTTTTCGACTTCGACAGTCTTTTCAACTTCAACAAGTTTCTCGACCTCAACAATCTTTTCTATTTCAACAATCTTTTCGATTTCAACAAGTTTTTCAACTAACTTTTCAACTTCAACAATCTTTTCAACTTCAACGATTTTCTCAATCTCGACAATCTTTTCAACTTCGACAAGTTTTTCAATTTCAACAATCTTTTCGACCTCAACAATCTTATTGACCTCAACAATCTTATCAACAACTTTCTCTACTTCGACAATTTCTTCTCCTGCTTCTGTCTTTTCAGCAGCTTGCATTTTTGCTGCTTCCAGCTCTTTCCTCAATCTTGCCATCTTCTTCTGGTACAACATCTCCATTTTATCTGCAAAAAACAAATTAAAACTAGTTAGATCAATGCCTTTTCTAGCTTTGTTGAGATGTTCTTCCTCATCATCGGTATCCACATCGCTTCCAAGATCAGGAAATATCGGAATTCTTTTCTCACTAGCCACTTCATCTAGTATTCTAGCAACAAAGCCTGAATCAGATGGAATGTATTTATCCCAACTAAACCCCTCTGCAACTTTTTCATCATCTTGATGAATCAGTAAAGCTTTCTTCTTTTCATCATAAGTAGCATGAGCATGTGCAATTTGAGGTTGTTAAGTAGTCTGATGGAAGATTGATTTCTGATAATAATTATTTCTATCTTGATTCCCGGTAGCTTCTTTACTTTTGCACTCTCGTTTAAAATGACCTTTTCCTTTGCAACGGAAACAGGTAACTTTCGATTTGTCAAAACCCAGTGGAGAAGTAGCCATTCCTCGAAATTCATCCCTACCAGTAATCTCTTGAAACTTTTCAGCTCTCCTCCAAGCACTTGCTAAGCACCATTTGATATCCATCACTTCAAGTTCTTCAGCATCAATTTGGTCGTAATCTTCTTTGGTAAGCATCGGGTTGCCAATCTTCCCGTCGATCAAACTTTCGTAAGATTCTAACATAGTAACCAGTGATGCCACATGCTGCTTAGCAATTTCTGGAGACAAATTCTGACCATTTTGAATGTTTAATGTAACATTGCACTGAAGATGTGTTGAATTTTGTCGTTGAGAAGTTGATGTTGTGCTATTTGGATCAAAACTTGAAAATGATGAAGAAAATCCACCACTTTGAGTCGCATTACTAATCTTTGTTCCAGATGAGCTGTCAGCACTAAAACCAGTTTGAATCTTTGGACTATGGCTGGGAGTGGCCTCAAACTTATTACCTCTGTAATACAAACTGACATCTTGTTTTGCATTTGGATTCGTCATTATAGCAGTCTTTTGAATATCCAGCTCTTGTTCCTCAATCTTCTGGATAAACTGTGCCAAGTTTATACTCTCAGTCTTCCTCATGAGTTTCACAATCATCAGATAAATTCCCCACTTCTGTTGGGGTAATGCCTCTGCTAACTTATCAACCCACTCATCATCATCTTTCTGAATATCCAATCTTTTCATTTCTAGAACCAGATGACAGTATCTATCTATTGTTTCCTTTGTAGTTTCATGATCAAATGCAGTAAATATGTCCAACGACTTCTTCAATAAGGCCTTTTTGTTTTTGATCATATCAGCACTCCCTCGGAATTTCTGAAGTAAAGCTTCCCAGATTAATCTAGCAGTTCCATTATGTTGAAGTAAGACAAAAATATCTTCTTTAACTGCTTGCTGTAAAATGCTGATCATCATCTTCTCACTAGTGTATTTCAACTTATCAGCTTCAGTAAAATCATTGAAACCCTTTTCCAACCCACGTTCATTCTTTGGTTTCTCATAATCTTTCAGTAAAGAACACCAAGCATCGAATCTGTAAGCCTGAACCCAGTTCTCAAATCGGTTTTTCCAACCCTGAAAATCCTCAATATACATCAACTTTGGCGGTTTTTGATGAGTTCCCGTTTCATTTTCACTGTATAAATTCTCTGCAGCAGTAACGGGAGCGACTGGTGTGGCAAAAGCATTGTAAAATTCCTCTTCCATGTCTTCAGAAAATTTGATATACTTTGGCAAAAAACACCTGAACGACAAACGAAAAACAACTAATCAGTTTAAACGAACTGAGAAAATGTGAATCGAGTGAAACAGTTGACTCGATCTAGAACTCGTGTCGAAAATTCGCGGACTCGTTCTAATGTTGTTCGTGTGGAGACACTGAATGAATGGACTTAATCGGAATGAAATGGATTCAAATTTGGGCTTTAGAATGATTTGAGCCGTGCACTTCTTTATATGGGCTGCAACTATGACTCACTTGGGCCGAGGAAACTTTGAAAACCAAACACTTATCAAGTCTTTGGGCCGTTCTCAATTACTCGATGACAATATTCAATTACTGATCACATGCAATTACTTCTACCAAGACATGGCCGACAATTTTAAGATTCAATATGATATGATTGGGCCTCCAATATTCAGTACTATCCAAACACTTTTGCCGAAAATCTGACAAATCACATACTCCAATTTAATACCATTCACATGCACATGAAACAATTTATTGGGTTTATCAATATATGCAATCTGATACTTGTTCACGTGATATCGACAATTTCAAGACACACAACAATAAAATCTATATATCTAAACTGATAAGATCACATGAACCGATGGCTCTTTCTCATGCAAAGACTGACATAATCACATGTGCACAAGAACCGAAATATTCACAAGTTCACAATTTCATTCGACCTTTTATTCCACTGAACCGACAAACTCATTATATTCACATGCAACCGATTTAAACCACATGATCTCATATTCCCGATGTACTGACACTATGTCATGTTTCAGGTCAACGATGAACAGAATCAGACTTTGAACACTATGAGCGGAATCAAAATGTTCAGAGGAGCGGAATCAAACTTGTTCACAAGAGCGGAATCAACAATGTACTCAGGAGTGGAATCAACAATGTACTCAGGAGCGGAATCACTATGTATTCAGGAGCGAAATCAAAAACTTTGTATCCCAAGAGCGAAATCAGAAATATCCATTACGAGCGGAATCAACTCGGACATCATTTTTACCCATTTTTAAGTCGATTTTAGCAATGAAACTTTCAAGAATTTGTTAATAGTCACTTTTATACAATTTGTGAAAATTTAAACCGGTTTTGACCGTTAAATCTTTCTGAACTGATGAAAGAATGGTGTAGAAGACAGAAAAACAATAATATCCAGCTGAATTCGACAGAACTCCTCGTACTTGGCTTGATACCAATTGTAGGATCGGATTGCGACCTAAACGAGTCGTTCGGAAGAGTTAAAATCCGTTTCAGAGGCGGAAACTAAGAAACGGATTGTAAAAACAGCTTGATACACTTTAAACCTCTTTTATATTCGATTTACAATGTTTACAATCAAAGGAAAAACCGGCAGCACCTCGGTATCACTTGGCTATCTCAGTTATAAATGACATGAACATACCCCTATTTATAGTTGTGTTGATTCCACTCCAAATGAAGTGAGAATTTCTTTGTCTTCTTGTTGTGAGGTGATGTCATTGATGATATCATCTTGATGATGTCATCATGACATCATGTTTGACCATAACCGCAACGAACCCGAGACTCGATATAAGACGAAGTCGACAGATGAAGTGCACCAACATCATGAATCCTAAATCAATAAACCTATGTATCTCACATGCATTTTTATGCTGACGTACCTATTTTCACATGTGTTTTCAGGAGTTGATGCATAGGGTTGTTCAAGATACATTTAGGCGGACTCGGGCCTTAGTGACGATAAAAGTTGCAAGATTAGTTTAAATTACGTTATGTACTCTTTTTTTTCTTTGTTTTAAGACAATGTAACCACTTTGTTAATGATGTGTGCAAAATGCAACATATAAATTTCATCAAATGTGGCATAAAACAAACCCTTTTTTAGTTCTAATGTTGGAAAATGTGCGTTTTTGTCTTCCTTTTGTATTTTCAGGGTTAAAAGAGCTTAAATGGACAAAAGAAGCAAAAATGCAGCTAAATCTAATAATAATACAAGAAAAGGAATAAACGTGGCATGCCTGACCCCTCGATAGCATCTCCCAAAAAAAAAAAAAACAAGAAGAAAGCTGAGCATGGGGCTGTGCCCAGCTCAACACGGGGCATGCCCAGCGGACAATGGGCGTGACCAGCAGACACGACCCCATGCCCAGTGGACACGGCCCCGTGCCCAGCGGACACGGGGGCGTGTTCAGGTGTCTGCAGAAAATCTTGATAGTACAGATACGCTTCTTCACACGGGGTCGTGCCCAGCGGACACGGGGGCGTGGTCAACTAATGCAGACAAATTGTAATTAATGAAGAAAGAGAAGATGGGTGGACACGGGGCCGTGTCCGGGCTTCTGTGCAGGCTATAAATTGGGGTGCTTGTCTCATTTGCAAACCATCCCTTGGCAAACCACCTCTCTCACACTTCACCCACCCACCACCACCATCACAACCCACATCCACCACAATCATCCATCATCCATCATAGAGTGTGTGAGTAGTCTCGGGATCCAAGATTGAGCGTAAGAGTTCTTGACAATCAAAGGCCATGTTTGCGTAAGTCTCTTACATCACTTGGTGAAGACAAGTGTTTAGTGTAATACTTTTTATTTTTAATCTTTTTGCAATTTTTATTTGGTTATGTATTAATGACTTTAATAACTAGTTTCTTATGTTGAAGGTGAGTCTTCCTTATCGTTTTTCCGTGGTGTCTTGGCATTATTTTACTGTCTATGTAAAATAAAAGATTTTCACCATTCATATCTCCACGGTCTATATGGAGGTATGTTGGCTACCTGGTCGGGGGTTAAAGGAACAGTTTGGTAAGAGTCTTGCCTTGTTCAGTGTATAGATCCTGCAAGGACCTGGGTCAACTTTAGTAGGACCTCCTTCAATACCCACTGGTATTGGATGGCGGGGGTCCGAACTCCTTGACCCCCTCATATGTAAACTACTATTAAAACTTTAACCCGGCTACTTAGGCCTGTATCCCTGCTGACTCAGACTACTTAGCCGATGGTAACGTCACCTCCAGAAGAGGGGCCTACCACAATATGCATTAATAACTTAATTAATTATCTTTCAATAATCCAACCCTTTAGGATTGTATCCTTGCTGACTCAAACTACTGGGTTGAGGGTAACGTCACCTTCATAAGAGGGGCCTACTACAATAACTAAGATAATCTCTTAAAAAGTGTAAAAGTGCGGAAATAATCAAAGGTTACACTAAACACGAGTCGGATCCAAGTGATTCATCTTGTCTATCTGTTTTTATTTTATTTTTCAGCATTTTAGTTAGTTTTATTTTTCTAGTTTAAAACCTTTTTCTAAACTTTTGATTTGATTAGACGTTGAGGATAAACCGGTACTAAAAGCTCTTGTGTCCTTGGACGACCTCGGTATCTTACCAACACTATACTACGCTCACGATGGGTGCAGTTGCCCCTATGTGTGTTTAGTGTTAGTAAATATCATGTTTTATAAATTTAAAACTTAGCTAAAAAAGTGTTAAAGGGCTTAAAATATACATTAAAAATCTATAACACTCATGCACATCAAGTTTTTGGCACCGTTGCCGGGGACACAATGATTTTAAGAAAGCTTAAAATTGACGGCCTAATCAGTTTTTTAAAACCTTTTTAAAACGCGCGCATTTTTTTCTGCATTTTAGTTAGATTTTGCATTTACAGTAGCCTGAACACGAGGCCGTGCTCACTGAAAACGCCCCGTGCTCAACGAAACAAGTAACTTTAATTCAAATGCCCAGATACAGATTCTGAGCACGAGGCCATGCTCACTACACAAGAAAGGTGACAAGAATCAGAACCAATCGCCTGACAAAGCCGAGAAACCGAAGGGTAAGAAAGATGGATCTTCAAGGAGGTCTAGGAAGCGCAAGGCTTCCCAAAATTTCGCTGTTACAGCGCAGACAAATCAGGCAGCTCCAAATCAGCCAGCGCAACCGCCTACCAAGAAACATTACATTGGAAATGCACCTTTGTGCAACAGGTGTAACAGTCATCACCAACCACACATTCAGTGTCGTCATTGTACCAATTGTGGAAGATCTGGTCATCTTGCCGCCACATGTCGCCTTCCTGCTAATCAGAACCAAGCTACACAAAACCCAGCTCAGCAAGCTGCTCAACCGCCTGCTCAACAACAAGCCCAGACTGCACGACCTCACTATCCTCCTGGATCTTGCTATAATTGTGGGGATCTGACCCACTACAGAAATCAGTGTCCGAGGTTGGCCAATGCAAATCAGGCTCAGGCTCGTGGACGAGTCTTTAATACGAATGCAAATGAAGCGCGTGCAGATAATGAGGTGGTGAATGGTACGTTCTTTGTTAATAATCAGCCCGGTTCTGTCCTTTTTGATTCGGGTGCCGATAAGAGTTTTGTGTCATTATCTTTTGAACCTTTGCTTCGCATGACTAGAACGAAACTAGGAAAGCCCTTGACAGTAGAGGTAGCTGGTGGTGAACCCGTTGTTCTAGATTCCGTTCTCCGAAACTGCTAGTTGAACCTTAATAACCATCTTTTTCCTATTGACCTCACGCCAATGCAACTTGGAAGCTTCGACATTATAATGGGAATAGATTGGTTAGCCAAGTATCACGCAGAGGTAGTTTTTTTAGAAGATTGCTCGTGTATCACTTTCGACTGGTAAGATCTTAGAGGTTCATGGTGAGAAACCTGCTAGTAGTCTCAAACTCATGTCCTGTACTCAAGCTCAAAAGTACCTACGCAAGAACTATGTTGCCTTTTTCGCACGTGTCATAGAGGAGAAAGGCAAAGGTAAGTCAATTCAAGATATCCCTGTTATTCGAGATTATCCTGAAGTATTTCCTGAAGAATTACCTAGTTTACCCCCAGCACGCCAAGTTGAGTTTCGTATTGACCTTGTACCTGGTGCTAATCCTATCGCAAAATCTCCGTATCGTCTTGCACCATCTGAGATGCAAGAGTTATCTAAACAGCTTCAGGAGCTTTCTGACAAAGGTTTTATTTGTCCCAGCTTTTCAACTTGGGGTGCTCCCATTATTTTTGTCAAGAAGAAAGATGGACATTTCAGGATGTGTATCGATTATCGTGAGCTTAACATGCTTACCATCAAAAATTGATATCCCCTACCTCACATTGATAATCTCTTTGATCAGTTACAGGGTGCTACTTAATTTTTGAAGATTGATCTACGTTTTGGGCATCATCAACTTCGTGTACTCGAGGAAGATATTCCTAAGACAGCTTTCCGCACAAGATATGGGCACTATGAGTTCACTGTTATGCCTTTCGGTTTGACTAATGCTCCTGCGATTTTCATGGACTTGATGAATAGGGTTTGTAAGCCTTATTTGGACAAGTTCATCATCGTTTTCATCGACGACATTCTGATTTATTCCAAGACATGAGCCGATCATGAGCAACATCTCCGTCTTACTATGGAACTCCTGAAGAAAGAACAACTTTTCGCCAAATTTTCCAAGTGCGAATTTTGGCTTAAGGAAGTTCAATTTTTTGGGCACATTGTTAACGAACAAGGTATTCATGTAGATCCCTCCAAAATCAGTGCGATCAAGGATTGGGATACGCCTACTTCTCCTACCGAAGTTCGATCATTTCTTAGTCTTGCGGGTTATTATCGCCGCTTTATCGAAAACTTCTCCAAGATTGCAGTTCCACTCACTGATCCAACTCAGAAGAATAAACCTTTCGAATGGGGATCCAAACAGGAAGAAGCTTTTCAGACCTTGAAACAAAAACTTTGTAATGCACCTATTCTATCTTTACCTGGGGGCAATGATGATTTTGTCGTGTATTGTGATGCATCAAATTCGGGCCTTGGCTGTGTTCTCATGCAAAGGAGCAAGGTCATAGCCTACGCATCAAGACAATTGAAGGTTCACGAGAAGAACTACACGACTCATGATCTTGAGTTAGGTGCTGTAGTTTTTGCTCTCAAAATCTAGAGACACTACTTGTATGGTACAAAATGTGTGGTTTTCACTGACCACAAAAGTCTTCAGCATATTTTCAATCAGAAAGAAATTAATATGAGGCAACGATGTTGGGTTAAACTTCTAAACGACTACGATTGCAAAATTCGCTACCATCCTGGTAAGGCAAATGTTATGGATGACGCATTGAGTCGTAAGGAGCATGTCAAGCTTCATTGTGTTCGAGTTCGATCTGATATTCTAACTCGCATTTCTCAGGCTCAACATACTTGTGTTACACAAGATTTGATGGGTAAGGAATTACCATATCATATCAAGTCTGATCTTGAACTGAAAGACAATGGATCATATTATTTCATGGATCGTTTGTGGGTCCCAAGTCAAGATAATCTTCGCACCTTGCTGTTGGACCGTGTTCCGACCCTAAACAGTCAGTTGAGAACGTTCATCTTCACATACGAAGGCGGAATCAACGTAAATGAAGTTACACAGCTTTTCCTTTTCAATTTCTTCTCTTTTATTGCTTTCTGATTCAAATTTGACAGAGTTTCGTTACACAAGCAATGACTAGGTTCCGCTCCAACGTCCACAAATGAGATCACATGTCAGGTATATATAGGCCAGCTGGTTTCGCTTATATGACATGTCATAAGAGCGAAACCCCATGTGCACTATAAGCGAAACCCCCTAAATAACCCTATGAGCGAAACCTCTATGACATATAAACGAAATCACCGATGAAGCTTATAAATCTCATTATTCTATTCATCCTGGTGCAGACAAAATGTATAAGGATCTTTGAACTGACTACTGGTGGCCGGGTATAAAGAAAGACATTGCCTTATACGTATCCAAATGCCTTACTTGTCTTAAGGTTAAGGCTGAATATCAACATCCCTCTAGATTATTGGAGCAACCAGAGATACCGGTTTGGAAATGGGAAAACATTGCTATGGATCTTATTACCAAACTTCCATGCACTAAAAGTGGTCATGACGCTATTTGGGTAGTTGTTGATCGTCTTACCAAGTTAGCACATTTCTTGCCGATCCGTGAGGATCTATCTGCCGACAAGCTGGCTAAAATCTATGTGGATGAGATTGTATCCCGTCATGGCGTTCCTTTGAACATTATTTCTGACAGAGATGCTCGTTTCTCGTCTCTCTTTTGGAGGACCATGCAATCTGCAATGGGAACCCAACTTAATTTGAGCACAGCTTATCATCCGCAAACGGATGGTCAATCTGAAAGAACAATCCAGACACTGGAGGATATGCTTAGAGCTTGTGTGATCGATTTTGGTGGTAGTTGGGATTCGTATCTACCATTGATTGAATTCTCCTACAACAATAGTTATCACTCAAGCATCAACATGGCTCCTTTCAAGGCATTATACGGTCGAAAATGTCATTCACCAGTCTGCTGGAATGAGATCGGTGAAGCTCAGCTTACTGGACCTGAGCTCATTCTAGAGACTACAGATAAGGTTAAGAAAATTCGCGACAACCTTCAAACAGCTAGAAGCCGTCAAAAGAGTTACACGGATAGACGACGCAAGCCTTTGGAATTTCAAGTCGGTGATCGCGTCCTACTTAAGGTTTCACCTTGGAAATGTGTGATCAGATTTGGAAAGACAGGAAAACTTGCACCTAGATATGTTGGACCATTCAAGATCGTCGAAAGAATCGGAAAGGTAGCCTACAGGCTAGAATTACCTCCTGAACTCGGAAATGTTCATCCAACCTTCCATGTGTCCAATCTCAAAAAGTGTGTAGCTGATGAGAAGCTCCACATACCACTTGATGAGATTCGTGTGGATGACACAATGCATTTCGTTGAGAAGCCTGTGGAAATCATGGACCGTGAAGTCAAATGGCTCAAACGCAAGCGCATTCCACTTGTCAAAGTTCGCTGGGATTCTAAACGTGACCCAGAATTTACTTGGGAATGTGAAGATCAAATGAAGGCAAAATATCCACATCTATTCTCACAAGTTTCCTCTAAATAAATTTCGGGACGAAATTTCCACAAGTAGGGGAGACTGTGACATCTGTGCTTGTAATCATTGTATAAACCCTGAATAGTTCAATTATCAATGAAACAATGTTATTTGACCCCAATATTTGTTTATTTATGTTTGACATTTTGCACGTTATGATTTTTGTTCAATTTTAAACTCTATATCGCTTTCTGGAAAGTTATACGCAAACTGATGTGTAAACGTAGTCAGTTTAACGTGACAAACACTCTGAAGCATCAACACATTCTTAACATACCTTAAATAACCATTACATAACTTAGAAACAAGTTTTAAAGGGTTTGGTATGGCAAAAACAAGTTTATTCGCTTACAGGGACTATTTTCGACAAACTACGAAACTATACCGATTCGTATAGTAACGAATATTCCGGAACTTGATCATAAGCTAAACGTGTCCTAAATATCCTTTACATAGCTTAGAAATAGGCTTTGAGGTGTTTGGTGCGCAAAAATAAACTTATTTGATCTACAGGGACTAAAAGCGTCAAAAAGTTCATAAGTTTGCATTTACGCGCATATCTTACGTTCTGAACATATCCGGACTTCCAAAAATTTTTGTAATCATTACAATATTTTATTTTAGTGATTGGCATGCTAAAAATCCATTCGTCGTGTAATTTGGATCGTTTTTCATGTTAGTTCGAGTTTCGTCGTAATTAACCGAACAACGTGATCGTACGACCAAATGAACCGACATCCGAGATAATTTCAAGCATATTTCATGTCCCCTATACTTAAACTTCATTATTGAGCTTTGATGGTAGTTTATATGCCTTAGGAAAATGACCAAAATGCCCTTTTTGCGCATAAATTCATTCTAAGCATATGTAACTTAAATTTTGACATCTAAACTGATTAGGCAACATTATTAGACTTGTTAAGGCATATAATACTTGTCATAGGACTAGTTACGCGGTCCGAACGCGTTTTACGCGAAGGACGCGTTAAAGTAGCGTAAGCTACCTAAACGGGTCGTAATGGGTCGTAAGCACTTAGGATAGGTTCCGACTTAGTATGTAGGTTTTGTTAAACCATATCATATAAGTTCCAATACTCATTTGGTTTAAAAAACCACATTCTATCCGATCCTCCGATTTAGGTCCGGTTTATTAACGTAGTTACCTATATTTGGTGCCGATTGATTTCGTAATCCTTTTAGCATTACTTGGTTGTTATCACAAGACTATTGAGCAATATCAAGTGAGTACATAGTCTCCTCTTTTACTGTTTTTAAATATTTTGGGGTGATACACTTGTGCCTACTTGTTACTTTCATGTTTTCGTGCTTTCATGACATAAACTTGCTATGTTCATTAGTACACGTATAGTACATGATTTCGTCCATGTTTATGCTATGTATGTTTAATTAACATGCTAGTACAATGATTTCATAAACACATTTGTTTTATATGTTTATTTTAGCATATGTACACATTGATTTACATCACATTTTTGCTACGTATGTTCATTTAGCATTCTTAGTACATTGTTTTCACATAACATGCTTACATTTGGTATGACATTTGGTTTGTATAACGAAACTGAAATACGTTCATTAACATTGATCACGCCGCTCGGTAGTATGTAGTGGTACCATAGGACTTGACAACTCCCATTCCTGGAATCCTAGGTTTGTTTGGACGTAAGGAATGACAGAATCCGAAAACATTTTTGATAAACCTTTGATTTGTTCTAGGGTTTATCCTTCAGTCTCAAGGCTTGAATGTATGCGTTTAACATTACCACATAAGTGTTTGTATCAGTAAAGCATGGATTTTGCAAAACATATCTTTTAACTTAAACTATGATTTATATCAAATACATTGTTTTGTACATTTTTACTTAAGCGGTTGAGCAATACTATTATTCACCATACATTTCATTTGGTTACACATAAACATTATACATATGGTTTGAGTAGTTACTTTTCACTTGCCATACATAACATTTGATTTTACAAGGCATGGGTCACATTTAACATTGCTTACACATAAGTATTTTGACATTGATTTAAACAAGACATTTTGGTGGTTATTTGGTAAGTGATTTAAATAACGAGGCGTGTGTAATATGATAAAAGCATGGTGGATACGCCGCTGGTACTTCCTATATATAAGTGCTTTTATGATATTATATATCGTAGCGTTATCTAAATCATTTCGACAGGAACATATTACATTTTACAACAAACGATATATTTTCACAAGACATTGAATTACAAAAAACATAACTTATGCATTTATCGATTTTCATATGATTTACAAAGGAAAACATTTTACATGATTCATGACTAACTTTTGTTAAACATTTCTTTCAACTACAAGTCATGAATCTTAAATCAATAAACCTATGTATCTCACAGGCATTTTTATGCTGACGTACCTATTTTCACATGTGTTTTCAAGAGCTGATGCATAGGGTTGTTCAAGATACACTTAGGCGGACTCGGGCCTTAGTTTAAATTACATTATGTACTCTTTGTTTTCTTTGTTTTAAGACAATGTAACCACTTTGTTAATAAATAAAACGAAACTTTAATTACCATGGTTGTGAAACAATAATTCTGCCACTCCACTCCCTGACGTTTCCGCTGCAGTTTGTTGTTTTACGCGGTCGGGGTGTGACATTTTATGCCGAAGATCATTTGTTGATCAAGGGATTTTTCCTCGTATAAATCTTTGTGTTCACCATTCATTTCATTCATTCATTGTTCATACATTTGATCATTTAACCAAGCATCATAGCTCAGAAAATCAGATTTGGTTGCATTATCCTTGTGTGATTTTTGACCAAAACAGTTTGGCGCCCACCGTGGGGCAATCGGTGCTTCATTATTGAGAAATTTCGTTCATTTGATTCATTTCTGTTCATTACCTTCAACTACATGGCTTCTCACATGAAGAACACTTCAAGCTCCATGCCCACGATCACCTTTTCACAAAGCATTCCACCTTTGCCTCCTGTCTCTTCTGGATCCCAGAAGAATGCTGAGAATGCTGCGAAGAAGCCAACCCCCATTTTCTCAAAACCAACTACTACTGCTTCTTCTAGTCCTACTAACAATGATCTTTATTCTTTGATTTTGCAGATGAAGGATTACATGCAACAGCAGGACAGAACTAATGACAGGATCCTTCGAGAGATTGATGAAATCAAGAAATTGAAGAGATCAGCGGAGGATCACTCTCCATTGGTGCCAAGATCACTGAATTTCGATACTCCACGCACAACTGCCCAGCATTCCACAGCATCAGGTGTCCAGCTTCAGGGTGGATCATCAAGTATGCACTATGGATCATCGGCAATGACACAGGCTCAAGGATCCTACTTTCAGCCTCAAGGATCCTTCACTAGTTCAGGAGGATACGTGGGGAAGCAGATAGTTCAGGGATCCTACTCTTAGTATCTAGGATCCTCATCTTAGGTTCAAGGATCTTCGTCTCAGGGTCAAGGATCCTCATTTCAGGCTCACGGATCCATGGATTATCCTCCAAGACCCCCAATTTTGGTGCATCAAGGATCCAATATCTTTCAGGATCAAGGATCCTTAAGGAGTGCACAACCCAGAAGTTCAGAGATTCATTTGGGAGACTTCATATCCATGCACACTATTGCATCATCTGGTCCCTCAATCATGTCAGAATTGCATCAGTTTGGATTCACATCTGGAATCCCAACCTCAAATCCATCAGGTGGTAACACTTTAAATACTTCTTATAATACTAACCATGGCTTTGTGCAGGAACCAGGAATCAACCAAGCTATGGCTAGAGAATTGCAAAAACTCAAGGATATGATATCCAGTGTTCTAGGTGTGACAACTGGCACAAATCGGTAATTTCCGTACACTATAATTATTGCTTAATGACTGCAATTATGAGTTTAATTGTCAGCAATGTCTGAACACATGATTAAACAAGTGAATTCATGCATGTTGTATACTACAAAATATTGCTTTATGCATAAATGAGAGCGTTGCGTCAGAATAATAGTAAACTCACCGGTAAGACACAATGTGTCAACAGAACTGCAGAAAGCAGTCAGACATAAGAATTGAGGCCTAGGTGTAGGTCCGACGACAAAAGTATATTAAAACCCAAGAGTATATGTAAGGGTTTAATTTATATACATTGCGAAAGCAAAAATAAGCACTAAAAAGCACCCGAAACGCACTTTAAGTGCATAAATTATATAATTCAGCAATAAATCAGTATTTAGACACATAAATATTATGCAGAAATGTCGTTTTATCATCCAGAATATTTCCCTAAGTGTTGGGAATTGAAAGAGTACAAGAAAGGTACTTAAACGACACTAAAAAGTGTAATTTAGCACTTTAACGAATCGGTAAGTAACCGAACGACCGGACTGTACCCGAAACATGAAAATATTGTTATTTTCATTATTTATCTTTTTCTGAGCCAGTTAGGGTCCCTGAATACCCTAACGTCCCTTGTAACGCATGACACACCACTAACCGGGTTAACTACACTTAACCTAACTATTAGTTAGAAATGAACCAAGACCCCCCCCCCTCTTTGCAAACCGTCCCCAAGTAGGGGGACACCCTTGTACTTATGTTGATTATAAAATATAGTGTGTCTAATATCTAGATGGCACTAAATCCTTTGGTTAATACTCATATTAATTATCTATAAGATCATCTTCTTGCACATTATTCATTTCCATCACAACTCAACCTCACAACTCCTCTCTTTCTCTCCCAAGGCTTACGGCCAAACATCCCTAATCTATCCATCATACTTTCGATCTTGATCTTCATATTTCAAGCCTCTACAAGTGTTAAGGGTCACATATTAGGAGCTCTTGTGCACTCGGAACGCGAAGGACCTCCACCGTTAGCTTTTATCCACGCATTTTTCATCAAAGATCTTCCCTAGCCTTGAGCTAGAGGTATAACACTTAAAACTTGTTTTTTAAGCTTATCTAAAGTGGTTAAAAGGATTTGTGTTGGTGAAATCTCGTTAAAATACAAAATGATGAACAAAAGTCTACTAAAAACACTTAAAGTGGTGGTTAATAGCACATATGTTGTGTAAATGTTGTAGTATTTGAAATTTATGGTCATCTAGACCCGATCTATGATGTGGTAGCCCGGATCATCGTTTAACCCGACTTTGGTAAGATCATGGATCTTAACATAAAGCTATTTTAGAAGTAACAAGGGTTAAAAGGTGAAACCCTACCACACATAAACCATGAACTTGTGTAAAAATGTTTTAACTTGTACAAAAGTGTTTAAAACTAGTAGATCTACGTATCTACAAGCGGTATTTTCAAAGGACCAAGTGTCCAAGAGATCACATGTTCTAAACCGGATCTTACACAAACAAAAGTGGTTTTTGTGAATAAGCAAGTGTGTGGATACTTGTGTAACAAAAATGTTAACGAAGAAATAGTTTTCGTAAAAACCAACTAGAAGTTGTAAAACTTCATATTCTTTAAAAATAAAGTTTTTAAGAACTAAACTTATTTTTAAAGATAACAAGACTTACTAAATGTGCTAGTAAGTTACTACACATTTTTGTAAATATTCAAGTTCATGAAATTAGTGATTATTGTTGACGGATATTGTTGATAAATTGTTGTTGATGATTATTGATGATTGTTGACAATTCGAAAGAAAATAAACACATGTTTTGAAAACATGGGAAACGTCCATTTTTAGGGGAAACTCTGTCAAAATTTTTATAAATTTTGACACTTAGAAAAATATAAGTTTTTGAGAAACTTATTCCCTAAAAATGTGTTTAAAAATATTACTAAGGTTTCCCTAATTTTTGATGATAAGAAATGGTGATTTCTTGAAGAATAAAAATGGATAATAAGTATATATTTTTGAGAGAAAAATATATATTATTTGATCACCAACTTGTGTGTTAAGTGTATATAGTATGTGTTATACGTGCTAGTGTATTAAGACTTAAAAATACACTAAATACTCATGAGGAGTAGAAATATAAAAATACACATACAACATACAAGAAACATAATTCGGGTGCAAAGTGCAAAACACAAAAGACTTATATTTATTTTTTGAAGAAAAATAATATAAGTAAGATACGTAGTTAAAAATATAAGAATATTTTTAACACAAGAAAATATACACAAAAGAGAGTGACTGTACTTGTGCGACGCAAGTCTAGTGACTAACGTTAAGAAAACGCGTATAGGTTACGACGTTAATTAAGCAAATCCGGTGGAGTTTACGACGCTAGGAACGCAAAGTTGTGAGTTCATGCTCCCCCTTTTCTCTTTAACTGTTTTCAGTTTTTATAACTTCGGGGGTGAAATACATGTACAAAAGTACAATATTTATAAATGGTATGATATAAATACAAGAAGTACACTTGGTGAGAACGAGAACCAAGTGTGACGAAATATAAAATACAAGAAGTACACTTGGTGAGAACGAGAACCAAGTGTGACGAAATATATGAATATGAGAAGCGCATTTGGTGAGATGAGAACCAAGTATAAGGCGCTATGAGAAATGATAACAAGAAACGCGCTTGGTGAGAACGAGAACCAAGTAGGAGGCGTTATGAGAAATAGTGTCACGAATAGGGTACAGAAGCACCATTAATCAACGTATACATTCAGACCGCAGAACAAAAGGTTAGATCTAACAGGTGCCTGGCAGCCTCACACTCGGTCGGGGCGAGAATCGAGTGGTGCTTTTGTGTCTCAGAATATACCAATTAAATGCCTTAGGTTTGGTGACTTCCTATGACGTGTCACATGTTAATGGCTTTGCAACTCATTAACAATCTGATAAGTACAGAAATACTGTATTTACATAAAATTCATACCATACAAGAATTGATAAATAACTTGAAGTACGTGGGGTACTCAAGAGAAGTGATAAATAACTTGAAGTACGTGGGGTACTCAAGAGAATTGATAAATAACTTGAAGTACGTGGGGTACTCAAGAGAATGAGAATTAAACTTGAGTACGTGGGGTACTCAAGAAGAAATTGAATTATACAGATGTACGTGGTGTACACATGAAACTGAATTTATGAAAACTTGATTTACTCACAAACTATGTTTTCATACAAAGTATACAAACATGAAATACAAAACTGCATGAATTCACACCAACTTTATGTTGACGTTTTTCCAAAAACTCACATGTATTTCAGGTAACTAGGATGGATGTGCGCGTGGTCTAGCTTATGCTCGTGGATGTCGCTTGTGTTTAACTTTGAATAAAGATGTAAACTTTTAAGACAATGTTTTATGCGACTCAGCGATGTAAACGCTAACGTATATTTTCAAATTATGGTATTTGAATGTTATTTTTACGAGCATGTAGCATGTTTACTCTTCGTATGCAATGAGAACCTTTCATGATCACACCTCGTGCTTCCGCCGTAGAAAGGGGTGTGACACTAGGAGTAGTTAAACCCATTCCTGAAATCCCGGATGGAAGTCATAGGATATCTCGTTTTGCACCACCTATTTGTGATGCAGAGATACCCAAGAGGTTTCAAACACCAAACATGAAACTCTACGATGGTATAACTGATCCGGAAGAGCATGTAGCTCAATACAGGGAGAGAATGGAGATCAACCCATCCCTGAAAGGTTAAAAGAAGCATGTCTATGCAAGGGTTTCGGATCCACACTGACAGGATCAGCTCTTAAATTGATGCCAAGTCTTCCTCCCTACTCTATTACTTCATTTGCTAATCTAGTTAATTTGTTTAATAGCCAATTTTCATGCAGTAGGAGATTTGAACGATTAACTAGTGATCTATATAAGGTGACACAAGGTCAAAATGAATCACTTAGGGATTATATAACCAAATTCAGTAGAGAATCCTTAGATATTCCTAACTTGGATATAGCTACGGCTGTAGAAGCTTTCAAAATGGGTTTACTTAAGGATTCACAATTCTATGATGATCTTGTCATGACCCCTTGCAGGAATCTTGATGAAGTAAGAACCAGGGCCCTTAGGTTCATCCACTTAGAGGATGATAAAAGGATCTAGGAGATATTGTCAGGATCCTCAATGCAGGAAAAGTAAGGATCCTACTTCAGGAACAATAAGTCCTAATCATACAACAAGTCTGATAATCAAAATGTGCATGCAATAGAGCTATAAGAGGATGATGAAGATTATCCACCCAATTCTGAATATTGCTTTGCTGTTGATAATAATGAACTAATCCTAGCAATGCAGAACCTAGGTGAGAAAGCGAGATGGCCCAGAAAAAGTGATAAGCCAACTTCCCACAAAAGACAAATCCAAATGGTGTGCCTATCATGAAGATTTCGGTCATCTTACTGATGAATGCATAACACTCAGGAAAGAGATTGGTTACTTGTTGAGCAAAGGGCATTTGAAAGAGCTATTTGGAAGAAAAAAGTCGAGGATCCAGGATCCTGAAAAAATTCCCGAAAGAGCTCCTGCTCCTCCAGCTGATGCACAAATTATCAACTTCATTTCTGGTGGATCAGACATATGTGACACTTCCTTTTCAGCAGCCAAGAGGTATCCTAAAAAGACAAAGATGGAGAATGGGGATAGGCCTATTCGAACCGCGATCCTTACCTAGGATAAAGTCATATCTTTTGATGAGGACGATCGTGTGGACATTCAAGATCCTCATCATGATGGTTTTGTTATTACATTGTTTATTTCTAACCATTTTGTTCGCAGGATTCTCGTAGATGGAGGAAGTTCAGTGAACATCATTCAACTTGATGTCCTCAAGAAGATGAATATCTCTGAATCATAAATCGTCCCAAGATCATCAGTTCTTGTAGGATTCAGTGGAGAAACCAAGAACACATTGGGGACATTAAACGTCCCATTTACATAGAGAGAGTTAATTCTTTTAAAAAATTTTGTGTTATAGATTGCTTATCCTGCTGCAATGTTATCCTTGGCAGGCCATGGATACATGATATGAAAGCAGTTCCATCTACATATCATCAATGTGTGAAACTCCCTACTCCATGGGGTGAGGTGAAGATAGAAAGTGATCAACAAGAAGCTAAAAATTGTTATACTTCATCAATGAAGCCAGCCTCAAGACCTAGGGGCAATAGCAATTATAGTATCCTCCAAGAGATGTCCTGGAGGCAAGAGAACACGATGTGAAAGATATCCTAATGGATCCTCAGGATCCCGAATCCAAAGTTTTTATAGGATCCAGGATCCTCAATGATATTGAAGAGGATCTAATATTCTTCCTAAAGAGGAGAAAAGCTACCTTTGCCTGGAAACACAAAGACGTGACAGGTATTTCTAAAGATATTATTACTCATAAACTTGGCATTGACAGGTCATTCAAACCTATACATTAAAAGAGGAGAAAGTTTGCACCTGAAAGGAATGCTATCATCCACGAGGAAGTAGATAAACTGCTCAGAGCAGGTGCTACATACCAAAGGCTAGTTAATATGATGTTTAAAGAAAAAATTGGACACACAATGGAAGTCTATATTGATGACATGGTGGTTAAGTCCAAGAAAGTTGAGGATCACCTTAGGGATTTGGAGGAAGCATTTGATATCCTTGATAGATACAATATGAAATTGAATCCTTCCAAGTGCCACTTTGGTGTAAAAGCTGGCATGTTTTTAGGCTACATGGTGACGAAAAGAGGGATAGAGGCAAGTCCAGAGCAAATCAAGGCAATTATGAACATCAAATCTCCTGCCAATGCCAAGGATGTGCAAAGATTGACAGGAAGGATCGCAGCCTTGAACAGGTTCATCTCAAAGTCATCAGAGAAATGCAAGGAATTCTATGATATTCTAAGAAAGAACAAGAAATTTGAGTGTACTGAAAAGCATGAGAATGCTCTCAAGGCCCTTAAGGATTACCTATCCTCAGCTCTAGCATTAATGAAACAAGAAAAAGGGGATATATTATCCTTATATTTGACAGTCTCCTCTAAGGTAGTAAGTGCAGTCCTTGTTAAGGATCATGAAGGTACACAACATCTTGTATATTTTGTAAGTAAAAGTTTGCTTGATGCTGAATCCAGGTATTCTCATTTAGAAAAACTTATCCTTGCTTTAATCATGGCATCTACTAAACTACGCCATTATTTTGAAACTCATGCTATTATAATTAAAACTAACTTTCCAATCAAGAATGTTCTCAGGAAACCTGAAATGTCAGGAAGGATGGAAAAATGGACATCAAGCTTAGTGCTTATGATATCAGATATGAACCAAGAACTGCCATTAAATCTCAGGCCCTGGCAGACTTTGTGGCTGATTTCAGTAGTGATCTACAAAGGGAAGCTGAATTGGAAGTTCAACAGCTTGAAGAGACTAAGGATCCTTGGATACTCTTCACAGATGGAGCCTCTAATGTCAAAGGAACTGGACTAGGCATACTACTAAAATCACCACAGGGGGACATAATTCCCCAATCAATTGCTTGTGAGTTTCAAACTACTAACAATGAGGCTGAATATGAAGCCTTAATAGCTGGTTTGCAAATTGCCAAGCATATGAGGATCATGTATCTTGAGGTACATGTAGATTCTTTATTAATCACTAACCACTTTAATGGTTCTTATGCTGTTAAAGGCGAAAGACTAATCAAATATCTAGGGATAGTCAAGAAATTGGCAGACTCTTTTGCTTCTTTTAGTTTTTCACAGGTACCCAGGGAAGAAAATGCAGAAGCTGATGCATTAGCCAACCTTGGATCATCATTGAAGATTCTGGAGGATATTAAAATTCCCATCATCCACATCTTGGCTCCTGCTATTGAGGGTCACACAGCTATGGAAATAGTGGAGGATCCTGTGATCATACCTAGTGATGGTCCACAGTCACATTCAAGATCCTGGATCCTTCCAATCCTAAGATATATATAACATGGAGAGATCCCTATCAGAGAAAATCCTAGAGCTTTCAAAGTCAAGGTATCTCAGTTTACAATACTAAATAACATGTTATATAAACGATGTCACACCCCAAAAACGTCGCAGCGGAATATCAAACGTAGTGGAGACGGAAGTTGATGCCCAATTATATCTTGTCGAGCGATGCATTTTATTGATGGAGATATTAGTTTATTTTAAACATAAGTTATTAAACATTACGTTTTAAGTCACGACACAACTACATAGTTTAAGATGTCTTTGATCCTCGTGGATCTTATTACAAAAGTCCCAAAAAGTTTAAAAGTTATCCAACATATTTAATCAAAACAACATGCATCATCAACCACAAGATACGCCATGATTTCCCAAAGCCGAATTCAAGTACCTGTAGAACACGTTAAAATCAAGTGTCAACACAAAGGAAGGTGAGTTCACTTATTCGTTTACTAACATATTTTATTCCAAGGAAAACTTTATATTTAGGTGTTTATTTAAAACTTCCATTTAACTCTTAGAAAGTCCTTTTTACTTTCTAGTTAAAAATCCATGGGCCTTCCGTCGGTTCATTACTCCGACAACAGTAATACTGCCCAGGTTTTGTATACTAAATTATTGCGTCAACTTTCAGACTCGTATGTTAGCTAGACGATACAAACTATATATTAACCATGCAGGGATAATCAATGCTAGACAATAAACAGAATAATAATTCGTCATTTGACATTGACACGGGGCGACCGGTCACGAAGGGGTTGTCAACCCGATAGATCTACCAACAATTCCTCGCGTACATTACTTAACTGATTAAACGACATCATGGGCGCAGGGTTCTTTCTTGAAGAACAATTTGATGTCTGCCTCACGTACAATATATATATCCTACTAATATAACAATTTAATATACTACGATTTACGAATTCCCCTGTTACTCAAATGTTGAGACTCAGTCCGAAATTCATCCCCAATTCGTACGGTCTCATTTCACTTAAGAAATACCGCACATATATTATTCATTCATCAAAAACGTTTTACTTCGAAACGTATAACTTTTCAAATTCATATATTTTCAGCGAAAATATATATTTTATATTAAAAGGTATGTTTTATTTCGAAAACATTATTAAACCCTTTTGACGACGTGTTCCACCCCCAAAATATATACAAAACAGTAAAAAAAGAGGGGTTTAGTGACACTCACCTTTGGGTGCGTATTTTAATACCGCAATCCCAGAAATTGATTTTTATATACGTCCTAATATAGGAACAATTCTAAATCAATATACATATTTAACACAAAAATCCGAAGTTTCTCCGTTTCTTAGAATTATCACATACCTTTGAGATTTTCTCGAAAAGTTGTCATTTTTTATTATGTTGGCATGTTAAAATATATATATATGAGTCCATATACATATATATATTTATTATGATTTTTGAGACTTGAACGATTTTATTGGTGACCATTATTGTGTAAATCCGGTAACTTTCCCGTTTATACGCAATATATCTATGATTTGCGTGTCGTAATATATATATACACAACGTTCATAGAATTTAACACCGAACACACAAAATATTGCTAACTTATCTATTTTGTCATTTTTAAAGCAATTATACATAAATCATCTCATATGTACCAAATTTCATGCTCGACAAACAAGTTACATGTTTAACGCAATTTTACCGTTTCTACCGCACAAAACGTACATGCATACATGCATAGTCTAATTTTCCCATTATCAATTTAACACTTAACATATTATCACATTTACATGTTTAAATCACTTAACACATTTTATTGCATAAGATTCACTCAATATTCACCCATACTGGTGTTCATTGAAAAAATGCGTATTTTAGTGATTCAGTAACGTTTTCGGGCGCCGGAAGTAACGTATGACCAACCAAACACCAAGTAAACTTAAAATTAGTTAAAATAATTGTTTTTAAACTAAAAACTTCTGTTTATTTACTGATCTAAATCAGTTTTATAAAAATCACCCGAAAAGCCGATTTTTTACCGTTTTAACGCATAGTTTTGCGTTAAACGTTACTATAATCATCCCAACTCGAAACGACTCGATATTTTAACACAATACATGTTATTTACTGATTAAAATGATGGTTATAATCAGATTAGTGCAGTTTGTAGGATCGTTGAATCGATCAAACGAGACGTTCAGAAGAGTTCTCGATCAATACGAATGGCGGAAACAAACGTATCGATGTTGTATCAGCTTGATTTGCACAAAGAAGTAGATCAAATGTCGATTAGATTGATATAACAACGTTTTACAGGCTTGGCGACACTTCGGTAGAGCTTCGCTACCGGAATCCAAAGTTCTATAAATGAAATCACAAGACACCTATTTATAGGAGAACCAGAAAGCATGAACCACACATATCCACTTCGTGCGAAGTGGTCAATCCGTACGAACTGGATATTCCTGTTCGTGCGAAGTGGTTGTATTCAATCTGTTTCTCGTTTCTTTCGTACTACGTGTCTTGATCTATCAAACCTATTACAAGACTCGATACAAGACGAAGTTGACAGACATATGCACCAACAAACTCCCCCTTGGATGTTGACGAGTCTTTAGTACGAGTCTTCAGTATGTCGAGTCTTCAGTCATGATCAGTCTTCACCCTCTTTCCAAAGTGTATGTCTCTGTAAGCATCTTCAATCTCTCTCTCTTCTTCTATCAGAATCTCAACCTGGCTCTATACTCTCTCTAATTCTCTTGATCAGGTGTCTTGATTCCTTAAGTTCTTCAGCATCAGCAGCTTCTATCTCGTTTGCTAACAGACTCCCCCTTAAGTGGTTCCGGGGTAGTACCCTGGCTCAAACTCTGCTCAGGCTTAGACATGGGGATCTGCACAAAACTCTACCCAACAATAAATCTCACAAGTTATAAAATTTAACAATTTTAGAAACCACTTGTAGATGTCGTTTAACATTTCATTAATTTGAAACCATTTAATCATTTCAAAATCAGTTCTCATTTCAAAAAAACTCTCCCAACCCACTGTTCATCATGTTTAGCACTTAGAATTTTGAAAATCAGCTTTCCAACATCAGTTGTCGAAAATAAGATGAAGTAAAATCTTTTTGAATTTTCAAAATTTTATGCTAAAACACACTAATAAAAAGCAGTAAAGTAATATATACAGACAAATATTTTTGTGAGTTTGTTTAAGAGGATCATATCAGTTTATGACAAATCACTAGCACCGTTGAGCTTTAAACACTTTAAGTTCTAAACGATTCACTTAGATTGTCAGTATATTGATCCACTTAAATTTTCACACAAAGTTCAATTGTTTCGAGATACGAGATTAGTGTTTTAAGGACTTAAACTCATTCGCGTGTCCCACCTCAGAATATACTGCCGTATTCAGACTCCTATATTCAGTCTTACAGGTGAATGTACACTAATGATATCTGTAAATGGGTAATGTGAGACCATGAGAGCTCAGGCTATTTCTTCCGCAAAATCAGAGAGATGATGGCTCGACTTTATGTGGGTCCCCCTTGGGGATCTTCTTTTCTACAGCACATGATTAGCATTTTTCAATGTTTCATCATTTTTTATGCTGACGGTGGGCTTTATGATTAAAACAGTGCAGAGTAATATACGAGGACTAGGCTATTGCTCCCGCAAAATCAGAAGTCCTGGTATTATACCCCAGATATCATCACGCACAAAGACCTAGTATGTCAGAAATAGAAAGCCCTTCAAACAAGATTTTAGGGGTTACCTATATATCCGAGAGATGTTCCCCACGGAATAAGTAAGTATGATATTTAGGTTTATATCTCGAACACAATCTACTAAGCGTGTAAAAATCTACTGGCATATCATCAGTGAGACCGTTTATCACATTTTAACTTTCCAATTCTTTAGCGTACTGTGATTGTCTACTGATATACTATCATTTCCTCTTTTTCACAACAAAACTCATTTTGAATTTTTCGATTTTTTTGGTTTTTAGATTTTATAATTGTTTTGGTCAAAAATTACCTAAGCAATTAAGTGATTAAATTAGTTAAGTGAGGTAGTGTGCTAGAAATATGTATGAAAAATGTGTTTCAGGATACGGCTCAGGATATAGAGCTGTATCTATGATCAAACCATGAGCAAAAATGTAAAGGTGGACACGTGATGTACGAGGAAAGCCCTTGATCAATCTAGATCGCCGGCATAAAACCTCGGGAGCTGACAATCGCAGCTGCCTTGTTCTTCTATTACTTCAAATATCAGGATACAGTGTAGGATGTGGTGCGGATCGACTAGGTGTTACAATGTAATTCGAATACAAGTGTTGTGTGTAGTGTTTGCGATGAGCTAGAGAGAAAGTGTTCGAAAATGTGTGAGTTGAGTGACTTAATCTGATCCGCCCCCATCTATTTATAGTAAAACAAACGTAACTAACTATCCTACATAACTGGGATCCACCGAATATTCCTTAGTTGAACGTTGTAGACCTGGTCTTTCGGGCTCAACGTCTCTCCTTTAACAAATACGTCCGAGTCTTGAGGAGATCAAGTCCACTTGACCGTTGGCAAGTCCCAGTCTTTCATCTGCACGTGATTAATTCAATGTACCTCAGGATATCACCCAGGATGTTAGCAATGTCCTCGTCCAGTATCCTGATCACAGATAAACAATTAAAAGCAGGATATAGTTCAAGATATGTATGCTTAAAAAATGAGCCATAAGAATTGTCCCCAAATATATCGGTTGGTATACCAATCCAACGGATATATTTCAAAAGTCTTATCCCATAATTCAAGGCATTTAAAATGAAGCGACGGTCGAGATCACATCGTAACCTCCAACACGCTTTTTGCTCAATGGAGATCCATAATGCCCCTATATCTTCTCTCTTCTTGTTTGAAAAGCAGATATCTTCAACAGAGCCTTCAGGTAATTCTCCATTTCTCATTTACTTTCTATCAACTTTCATCGCCTTACTCGTAATAGATGCCGAGACCTTCACCCAGCAAAATCTCCTCAAAAATCCTGAAAAGGAGACCTGCGCTTTTGATAACGCAGACATTGCGGCTTTGAGAGCTTCCGGCGCCTTCCCAGATAACACGGTCTTTAGACCGTTCGATCGGTCAATTCGATCGGATGTTTCTTCCACTGATTGGGTTTGCTTTCCAGCATATCCCTTTTCGCTAGGTCTTCGATACCCTTTTCCCGAATTCATGATGCAATTCTTCCGAACCACCGGCATCTCTTTTGCTCAAACCATGCCCATGGTTTGGAGAGTATTAATTGTACTTAACCAAATCAAAAACCTCCATTGCCCCGATCTTTGCATCGAGGATTTGCCTATTGCTTATCGCCTCCGATCCCATGGCTCTAGCCGATTCTTGCTTTTCTCGACCTCTAGCAAACCCCTTATTCTTAAAGCCACAAAAAACGAAGACGAATGGCAACGCAAGTTTTTCTTTGTCAAACGAGACTCCATTGCTGAGGGTGCCAACCTTCCGGTGGAGTGGTTAACCACCGGTAGGGTCATAAATATTATCATGGACCGTTTGGTTTTCATCTCCTACTAATATCCCTCTTCTTGATCCTTATGCAGTGAACTTCAAGGAAGTAGCTCCCCCTACCGCTGAATCAGAAGAAAGAATCAGCACTGTTTACCGATTACCTGCAATAGACAGGACTTTCACCACACACGTCCCGAGTTCCAGTCAATACTCGTCATCTGAAATGTCTGGTAAGGATTACTTTCAAAATAATTAGTCAAAACAGTATAATAAAATAAAGAGTAATAATGATGTGAAACTTTTCCCTTTATGCAGCACCGGCCAAGATCCCTGAAGTCTTTGACCTCGACGAATTGGACAGTTATTCTGATCAGATTCAGGTCAAGAAGGAACCTAGTCCCAAGGCCACAGCCTCATCCAGACCCAGCAGTTCCAAAGCCATCATTATTCCCAAACCTTCACCGGCTACCAAGCCCCGGAGTTCAAGTTCCCGCAAAAGGAAAGAGCCTGATTCCCCTGTCATTTCTGACACATTTCCTTATGAGAAGCACGGGTTCATTGAAGCTAGCGGGTTTATGACTTCCTTTCTTAACCAGGTTAGTATTCTCATATCACATCCTGCGGCTTACATTATTTACAAAGATTTATCAAAATTAATACCTGTCCTCTTACCTTTGTAGGGTCTTGAGCGTCTGGTTCACCTATATCAAGAATCCTGCAAGCTTAACAAGACGCTTGAAACCAAGCTAAAGGAAGCTGAAATCACAATCTCCGATCAAGGCATGATTGCAGCCGCCAAATCTCGTCATTACGAGCAGAAATTTAAAGCTATGATTCAAGAACACCAAACTGCTCTCAACAAAGCTACTCTTCAAGCCCAGGCCGATCTTGAAGCTGCCCATGTGCAACATGAACGGGATATGGTCATCTACCGGGAAAGCCTCAAGAGTTCCGTCGTCATTTCTCTCCTCCAAGCCAGATTGAATATGGCCCATGAAGCCAAAACATTAGGTTTTGAATGCCCTTCTTGGGATGTTGGTGCTTGGGAGACCAAGCTAAAGAACCTCGGCGGCACCTCTTCCAAATCAGCTGTCGAAGAATCTTCCAAAGCAGTTGAAAAAGCAACCGATGCTGAGAAGGATGCTGAGGCGGATCCCAAGACGGATGCTGCTGAAATCACTATGGACGAAGAAGGCACTACCCCCTAGAGCTTATTTCCTTTAAATTGTTCGAACAATTTCATGTCCTATGAACAATTTTTATTTCTGCATCAAAACAATTTGATATCCGAAGGTAGATGGGTCTTGGGTTTCAGGATGAAACCTTCGGTTATCAACTAGTACTGATTGTTTCAAGTAATTTTATTTTTCATATTTCTCGCTATTATCTTCCGTCTTTCTTAGTACAGATCTTAGTTTTACAAAATTCCGTACAATTATCTTTCAAAAATATCCTGATCAATATGCTCAACGATATATTACAAAAACTGTTATTAGATAGGACTTCCAAACATTCGTTCAACTTTGTAGAAAGTTCTTTAAAGAGTGAAAAACAATCTATCTTACCAAAACCTGTTTTGATAATACTTAAATGATCAAAGTTTCAAACTAGTATTAGTTTCAAATATTTTCATCAAATATTCTGAGAAGTATTTAAAAACAAATTTTGAGAATATATCAGGATATTTAACCTTTTACCAAACATATTATTATCAAAAACTTAAACAATGTTTACAAAGGAAAGATCATACCAGGAATAGGGTATAAACCTATTACCAAACTTCAATCCCTTTGCAACTCTTCCAATGAAGATGTCCCCTGTCTGAGACACTTAGTGCATTAGTTCCGAGCCTTATCCTTTTAGCTTTACACCATTGCCTCGATAGGAATGTCCCATGTGCACAATGTCTTCTTAGAAATCTTCTGAATATCAGTTTCCATTGTATAGGCAATTTTTCATGCCACGGGGGTAAAACCCAAAAATGTCTTGGAGATAAATTCCTTATATTCTGGGGAAAATCCCAAATTTTCGTGCGCTACAGGCGGGAGTGTATAAACTCCAAGACTTAGAAAGGTGAAAACCTTTAAACCTTAGAGAGTATGAAAATACCCTTTCATGAGAGAGGGTGATCAATCCTCATATACCTTTAGGATTCAGGATATAGCCAACAGTAACGAAATTGTCAGCCACTTTTACATGGACTGGTCCCGCCACCTTGAACTATCCCTGAATAACTTGCGCTCCAGGCGGGGTGTTTAAACCCAATTCGGAAGAAAGGTGAATACCTTTAAACCTGTGAAGGGATCAGGATCCCTTATACGTGAGAGAGGGGGCCAATCCTCTAATCTTCCGAAGTATCTTGAGTGAGCATCCTAGAGCTATATCCTGGAGCATATACTGCAAAACATCGTTAAACTAAGGTGGGTGTTAGCTTGGCTAACACCCCTCCGATGCTTAAGTTAGTATTGGGTTTCAAAGAATAAATTAAACCAAACATATTTAAAAAAGATAGAATTCATACCATCCTAAGTTAGAAATTAAATTCTAAACTCACTTGAAATAAAGCTTAAGGTGTATAGCATTCCAAGATCTCGGTAGCATATCCCCTTCCATATTCTTGAGTCTATATGCTCCTTTCCCTGGTTCTGATTCAACTTCATATGGTCCTTCCCATTTTGGAGCTAACTTGCCATCGGCAGGATTAGTAGTATTCTGAAAAGCCTTTCTCAACACCCAATCTCCAACCTTAAATCTTCTGGTCCTAATATTCTTGTTATATGCTCTAGATATTCTTTGTTGATATGCTGCCATTCTTAGCCTTGCTGCATCCCTTTTTTCATCTATAGTATCCAAATCCTGACACAAGGCTTCAGGATTCTGTTCAGGATCCCGTAGGATAGATCTTGCAGTAGGTATTGCCATTTCCGTTGGAATCATTGCTTCTGCTCCAAATACCAAGGAAAATGGGGTTTGGCCTGTTGCATTCTTGACCGTTGTCCTATCAGCCCACAAAACAAAGGGTAATTCTTCTGCCCATCTTCCTTTTTTGGCTCCAAGTCTCTTCTTTAAGTTATTGACAATTATCTTGTTTGAGGATTCTGCTTGTCCATTCGCTTGAGGATGTACCGGAGTAGATGTGATCATTTTGATTCCCCAACTCTTGCAAAAGTCAGTAGTTCTCTTACTTATAAACTGAGAACCATTGTCACAGATTATCTCGGCTGGTACTCCGAATCTGGTCAGGATATTTCTCTTTATGAAGGATACTACTTCTTGATCTCTAACTTGAACAAATGCTTCTGCTTCAACCCACTTGGAGAAATAATCCGTCATTGCCAACATGAAAACCTTTCCTCCTGGAGCTTTCGGAAGCTTTCCCACTATATCCATACCCCACTTCATAAACGGCCAAGGGGAAACAATAGGATACAGCGGTTCAGCAGGCTGATGTAATATGTTACTATGTCTTTGACATGCGTCACATCTTCGAGCATATTCTGCGGCATCTTTTCTCATTGTCGGCCAATAATATCCTGTCCTTAATACTTTTGAGAATAATGACCTGCCCCCAGTATGGTTACCACAATCCCCTTCATGTATATCCTGAAGTACTTCTTTGGCTTCAGGATCCTCCAAGCACCTCAAATACGGTCCTGCAAGAGATTTCTTGTATAAAACATTATTTATAATAGGGAATCGTGATACCTTTATCCTAAATGCCTTAGGATTTTCATTTTCGGGGATGTATCCTTCCTTGAGATATCTCATGATTGGAGCTGTCCAAGATTCAGGATCCTCTTCAGGATACTCTGTTCCAGGATCCTGAATACCCGCTACTTCTTTATCCCGAGGGTTCGTTGCAGGATACAAGACATGTATTATTGGTATTTGGGTTCCTTCTGGTATCCTGATCGATGATCCCAGATTTGCTAAGGCATCTGCTTCAGCGTTATCCTCTCTTGGTACCTGTTCAAGTGTAAAAACATCGAAATATTCTGCTAATTTTTTGAGAATATCGAGGTATTCGATTAATTTCTCACCCTTAACTGCATAGGATCCATTAAAATGGTTAGTAATTAACAAGGAGTCAACATATACTCGCAAATTCTTGATACTCATACTCTTAGCCAATTCTAATCCTGCAATTAAAGCTTCATATTCTGCCTCATTATTAGTAGCAGGAAATTCACACCTAATGGCCTGGGGTAATATGTCCTCCTGTGGCGATTTTAGTAGTATACCTAAACCTACACCTCTTATATTGGATGCACCATCAGTATATAATGTCCAGGATCCTGAAGATTCTCCTAACTGTTGAACTTCTAGGTCTACCTCGTCCTGAATATCACTACTGAAATCAGCCACAAAGTCAGCTAAAGCCTGAGACTTTATGGCATTTCTAGGTTCATATACTAAATCATAAGCACTTAACTTTACTGACCACTTGGCCATCCTGCCTGACATCTATGGTTTCCTAAGCACATTTTTGATAGGATAATTCGTTTTCACATGGATCCTATGTGTCTCAAAATAATGTCTAAGCTTTGTCGACGCCATGACTAGAGCTAATATCAATTTTTCTAAATGAGAATACCTAGTTTCAGCATCTAACAAACTTTTACTAACATAATATACAGGATATTGCTGACCTTCATGGTCTTTTATAAGAACGGCACTTACAGCATTCCCTGATACAACGAGGTATAGGGATAGTGGTTCACCATTTTCAGGTTTCATCAATAGAGGTGCGGTTGAGGGATATCGCTTCAAATCCTGCAAGGCTGCTTCATGCTTTGCTCCCCACTCAAATTTCTTATTCTTCTTGAGGATATCATAGAATTCCTTGCATTTTTCTGAGGATCATGAAATAAATCTATTCAAAGCTGCTACTCGGCCTGTCAACCTTTGTACGTCTTTCATATTTGCGGGTGATTTTATATCCAGGATAGCTTTGATCTGCTCTGGGCTTGCTTCTATCCCCCTTTTTGTCACCATATATCCAAGAAACTTTCCTGCCCCCACTCCGAAATGGCACTTAGCAGGATTCAGCTTCATGTTGTATTGATCCAGGATATCAAACGCTCCCTTGATATCCTGGACGCTCCCTTGATATCCTGGAGGTGATCCTCAGCTCTTTTAGATTTTACCACCATATCGTCAATATATACCTCCATGGTGTCCCCCAGCTTATCTTTGAACATCATGTTTACCAATCTCTGGTATGTTGCACCTGCATTTTTCAAACCGAAAGGCATAGCAGTATAGCAATATATACCTGTTGGTGTCATGAAAGCAGTATCCTCCTGATCCGAAGGCTCCATTTGAATCTGCTGAAATCCTGAGGATGCGTCCATGAATGTTAACATTTCATGTCCAGCAGTAGCATCTACCATTGCATCGATATGAGGGAGAGGAAATGGATATTTAGGACAAGCCTTGTTCAAGTCCGTGTAATCTACACAGGCTCTCCATTTCCCGTTTTTCTTCTGTACCACAACTACGTTTGCTAGCCATTTTGGAAACTTGACTTCTCTGATCATCCTGGACTTCAACAATCTTTCAACTTCCTCTTGGATAATCGCATTCCGCTCAGGGGCGAATTTTCTTCTTTTTTGCTGAACAGGCTTGAATGATTTGTCAATTCCAAGCTTGTGAGTGATAATGTCTTTGGATATGCCTATCATATCCTCATGCTTCCATGCAAACGTTGACATCCTGCATTTCAAAAAGTTAGTTAACTGTTCTTCAATATCCTGAGGGATATTGGTTCCTACGAGCACCGAGATATCAGGATTATCCTGTTCCAGGATAATTTTCTTCACATCCTACTCCCAATCCTCCACGATATCCTGGGCCCGCATCTTTAATTGCTATGCTGTACTAGGCTTAGTTGAGGATTTCATCGAGGATGAGTAGCATTCTTTCGCTTCCTGTTGATCACTTTCCACCTTGACAACCCCCCAAGTGGTAGGGATCTTGATGCATTGGTGATATGTTGATGGCACAGCCTTCATATCGTGAATCCATGGTCTTCCTAGTATGATGTTATAGCAGGATAAGGAGTCCATCACACAGAAGCGTTGTATTAAGTTGACCCCTTCAACATATACTGGTAACTTTATCTCCCCTACGGTATTCCTAGCTTCTCCACTGAAACCAACGAGCACAGTGGACTTCGAAGTGATATCCATCGGAGATACATTCATTCTCTTCAATGTTTCCAGCTGAATTATATTGACAGAACTACCGTTGTCTACCAGTATCCTACGTACAAAATGGTTAGCCACATATAATGTTATTACTAAAGCATCATGGTGAGGATCCTGAACAGTATCCCTGTCATCACTATCGAAAGTGATCACTTTATCAGTTGTGAGGGTAGTCATTCTGACTGGTCTGTCTCCCCTCTCGCTCTTAGCTTCCTTCGCATGTCTCTTGGCCGCCGAATACGAAGTCCCACAAATGTCGGATCCTCCTGAAATAAAGTTAATTATCTTGGCATCTGCTGGGGGTGACGCTGCTCGTTCAGGATCCTTCTCGGGATCCTGCCCTTTATTCTTCTTTTTTCCCAGCAAGTCCTTCAGATACCCCTTGCTTAACAGGTAACTTATCTCTTTTCTTAAAGCAATGCAATCCTCGGTCATATGTCCGAAGTCTTCGTGGAAGGCACACCATTTGGATTTATCCTTCCAATCAACTTTCTGCTGGTTCTTTCGAGGCCACCTAGCTTTGTCCCCTAAGCCCTGCATAGCATACATTAATTCAGGTATATTAACAGAAAAGCAGTATTCAGATAAATCAGGATATTCTTCAGGATCCTCGTCTTCAATAGCGTTCACTTTCTTGTTATCATTTCTGCCATATGGCCTGGAGCGATATGGCTTATACGAGGTTTCTGATTTCCTGTTAGTTGATTCATAGGTTGAGGTAGAATTCATCCTCTCCTGCATCTTCTTGTCATCTTCCAGACAGATATATCTCAAAGCCCTGTTGCGAGCTTCGTCGAGATTCCTGCAGAGATTCATTACAAGATCCTAATAAAACTGAGAATCCTTTTGTAATCCCATCTTAAAAGCTTGCACAGCTGTTGCAACATCAAGATGTGGGATATCCAAGGATTCTCGACTGAATTTGTTCACATAATCCCTCAAGGATTCCTGAGACCCTTGAGTTATCCTGTAAAGGTCACTGGTTAGTTTTTCAAAACTCCGACTACAAGAAAATTGACTGTTAAATAAATTAACCAAATGAGCAAACGAAGTAATTGAGTGAGGAGGAACGTTTAACAGCCATTTTAAGGCTGATCCTGTCAGAGTAGAACCAAATCCCTTGCATAAGCATGCTTCCTTAAGCTCCGGAGGGATAGGGTTAATCTCCATTCTTTCCTTATACTGGGCAATATGCTCTTCAGGATCTGTAGTCCCATCATACAGCTTCATGTTGGGAGTCTGAAATCTTTTTGGTATTTCAGCATCACAGATGGGATATGCAAAGCGGGATATCCTGTGGCTGTCCTGGGATACTTCCGGAATTGGCTGGACCACTCCAGGTACACCGGATATCATGTCCTTCAATTTCTGGAGCTCCCTGGTAAATGTTGACGTCATACCTGCATCCTGCAAAGAGCCATTATTGTTAGTAGCAAGAATATTATTATTTGACACATTACCATTCTGAGGATTTTGGCCATATCCTGAAGCATATCCTGAACTTCTCACAGTCGATATCCTGACCGAAGAGGGTATCTCAGGGGTATGATTCTGAGAATGGCTTGGGACGATATTCCCCCTATTATCCTCAGTGTAAACTGCGGAACTGAAGATCAAAGCTCCGGGGCTGTATAGGAGTGACAGTTTCTTCAGCGGGTCTACTCGAGCTAGCTTTTAAGAGTTGTATTTCTCTTAATAGCATTTGGTTAGTCTCCTGTTGCTGCCTCATTTGTTCCTGCACACTTCCAAATAAAGTCAAAATTTCATCGTTAGAGGCTAAAACGGGAGCAGATCCCTGGACACTCCGAGTAGGGATAACATCTTGAGATTGTGAAGAAAACGGCATCCTTGGAGGAGGTGGTGGAAGCACTGAACCAGTAGTAGCAGAGGTTGCAGCAGACATAGTGGAAGAGCTCATGTTTGATCTTGAGGCCATTGTAAACAATGTGGCAAAAAGTTTTGAAAATAGAAAACCGATTAATGATTTTGCAAAGATTTTTAGTAAAAGTAGCACCACTTGCCCCACGGTGGGCGCCAAATTGTTTTGGTCAAAAATTACCTAAGCAATTAAGTGATCAAATTAGTTAAGTGAGGTAGTGTGCTAGAAATATGTATGAAAAATGTGTTAACAAAATTAGATATGAAAACAGTTTCAGGATACGGCTCAGGATATAGAGCTGTATCTATGATCAAATAATGAGCAAAAATGTAAAGGTGGACACGTGATGTACGAGGAAAGCCCTTGATCAATCTAGATCGCCGGCATAAAACCTCAGGAGCTGACAATCGCAGCTGCCTTGTTCTTCTATTGCTTCAAATATCAGGATACAATGCAGGATGTGGTGCGGATCGACTAGGTGTTACAATGTAATTCGAATACAAGTGTTGTGTGTAGTGTTTGCGATGAGCTAGAGAGAAAGTGTTCGAAAATGTGTGAGTTGAGTGACTTAATCTGATCCACCCCCATCTATTTATAGTAAAACAAACGTAACTAACTATCCTACATAACTGGGATCCACCGAATATTCCTTAGTTGAACGTTGTAGACCTGGTCTTTCGGGCTCAACGTCTCTCCTTTAACAAATACGTCCGAGTCTTGAGGAGATCAAGTCCACTTGACCGTTGGCAAGTCCCAGTCTTTCACCTGCACGTGATTAATTCAATGTACCTCAGGATATCACCCAGGATGTTAGCAATGTCCTCGTCCAGTATCCTGATCACAGATAAACAATTAAAAGCAGGATATAGTTCAAGATATGTATGCTTAGAAAATGAGCCATAACAATAATGTTTTTTGATTTTTCAAATTTTCGAAATTTCTAAATATTTTACTCCCCCTAAAATCAAAATTATGTTTCAAATTTTGATTTTCCGGGAAAATTTGAAAATAAACGCAATAAACTGTACAAGTAAAATGACAAACTGATGTGAATTGCTTCAATTCTCCATCCACTTAGCTTAAACAATCAGAACTCCCCCTGACAACAAATTATTTTCCCATTATGATTTCACAACACTTAAGTTTGTTTTAATCAAATGGTTTTTCATGAAAATTAGTTTTGTTGATTTTACATATCATGGGGATAAACTCATCATATTGTTCTTTCAACCACTTTGTATGAAAGTTAAATCAAGTTCAACTTAATGACCTTGATTAACCACTTGTGAATGAAACCCCTTTTTTTCTTTAACCACTTGTAAAAACTAACATTTGTAGGTTTTTCACAAAAAAACATTTTTTCAAGAAATACGACAATTTTAGATTCTTATCAACAATACTACTTGTTAGTCGAAATTTCACAGATGTGAATTTCTCAAGAAAGATGCCGATTCCTACTCCCCAATTACCAACCTGGGAGTTCCGGCAAGTCAGGATTTTTAAGCATGGAATACAGACACCCAAGCCTGACCAGCTTTGGGTGTTCCCGAGTTATTTTCACTCGGTGGGTAACTTCTCCTTTTTATTCAAAAAAATCTTTTACCCCTTTTTCCTTTCCATCGACCATCTTTCCAAAAATATGTTTCACTTTGCCATTAAACGCTTTTTCGACATCAAATTCTTTCTTTTCAGAATAGAATTGATTCGAAATCTCTACTTTTCCAACTTTTTGTTTAAAATTTTCAGTCCGCAATGGTGGAAAGTTTGCGTCATCCATTGGCGGAACTGAATTTTCTCTTTTTGGCTCAACTTGTGACTCCTCTGACTTTGACGAGTCAGATTCATCGCCAGAAAGTGGCTCCTTTGCTTCCGAAGAAACAAATTCATCGCTAGATTTAACATCTGATTTCTTAGCAACCCACGTTTGGTTGTTAAGATTCGCTCTTCTTTTGTAATACCTTTTTTAACACTCACCAACTTCATATGTTGAATATGTAAACACTTTGAATTTTTCAGTTGGTGGTTCAATTTTATCGACAACTTTTTCTTTGAGTTTGGAAGACACTCCCTGTTGTGTGTTGGTTGCCTTTGGACAGTTCCAGGCGATGTGACCAACTTCATTGCATCGGTAACAGGTTCGTGTCTCCTTTTTCTGATTAGCTTCATTCTTCTCATGTTTCTGTTTTTCTGCAAGAAACGCTTTGTTCGATTGCTTCCAGAATGAGCTCCTTTTCTCTTCTTCAGAACTTGCACCTAAAACAAATACAGTTTTTGATTTAAAATTTTTAATATTTTGATTATTTTCAGCATCAAAACCCAAACCCTTCTTTTTCAAATTGCTTTTATGATTCAGTTTCTTTTGATAACCTGGACTGAAACCTTTCTTCTTGTTTAAACGTTGTTGAACTCTAGAAGTATACTTAGGTTTTGAAAATCCCATTTTGTCTTTTATTTCTGAAAACTTTATTTCTATCAATTCAAAAACTGTTTTAATATTTTCAATTTTCACATTTTTAATTGGAAATTCCTCATCAGAATATAATTTGTCTGAATCATTCAAAGTATATGCGACTTTGATTGATTCGTCATTCAAATTATTTTTTGATAACAGAAAATCTTTATTGTAAACCCTTTTGACCGATGATTTCGAACTGTTGACTGATGAACTCGAACTCGCAGATTCAGACTTTGACTCTGACTCCTCATCCTTATCCAACACCTGATCGACCACTTTCTTTATTAACTCAGACTGATGATCAGTGTCAGACGATGTGAATGTGACGTCAATGTTATCTGGTAACTCATCAGTTGTTTCAGACTTTAACTTGATATTGACTGCCTTTTGTACTTGTTCCGAATTTGGTTTTCTGGGAGAATAACCTTCCCAGATCGGAGGCGGACACTTGTTATAATTTGCATGTTGTTTCTTACCAGTATCCGTATCTTCCGACTTCTTATCTTGAAAAGCTTCAAAACCTGCAACAGTAGGATAAATTCTATCAATCAAATAATCAGAACTTAAATAATCCATTAGCAATCGTCTGATTCTTTCATTCTCAATCTTTTCAGTCTCCAATTCCTGCTTCAACTCTGCACACTCTTCAATATAGTGATTGATGACCTTCTGCTTAGACATCATCAATGCATTCATCATTGTCAAAGCATCTTCTCTTTCTGAGTTTGTCTTTTCCAACTGGTTTACTGTTATGTTCAACACATCATACGATTCTTTCACATAATTAACATCGAACAATAATTTTTCTTTCATCTCGTCTAGCTCACTATACTTCTTATCTTTCTCTTCACAATGTTTGCATGGTTCCAAACATTTCAGACAAGGTTTTGTGACCTCTACAATCTTTTCAACAATCTTTTCAGCAACTTTAACTTCTTCACTCTGTTCATTCTCCTCTCCCTGAGCAACACTTTCACATTTTACCTCATTCTTTTCTTTTGCTGCTCGTCTCTCCTTTAGCTTCTCCAGTTTATCTGCAAAATAAAATTTGAAACTTTCAGTAGATAGATGAGTTTTACGAATGTTTATTTGATTAATTTCTTCCTCATCATCACTGCTATCAATTGATGATTGATCAAAGACTGGTGTCTTTTCTGAACTATCTTCTGATGAAACAGATTCTTCATCTTGATTTTTCTCATCATCTGCAAACACATCCATCCATTCTTTCATCAACTCTGGCTTTTGAATGATCTGTGCAATAAATGCTCTAAACTTTGAATTACTTCCAGCCGGAATATATTTGTCCCAGCTAAACCCCTCTGGTAATCTTTCATCGTCTTGATTCACTAGATAAGCTTTCTTTGGTGGCTCTTCGATCAGATCCTTCCTAGCATGTGAAGTTTGTAACAATTGTTGTTGATGCGGCTGTTGAGCAATTAGATGATAAATCGCTTTTTGATGATAATCATTGTTGCCGAATGGATTTTGAGCTCCACTTGCTTCGCGATTTGTACATTCTCGCTTAAAGTGTCTTTTTTCCCTGCAACGAAAACAAGTAACTTTAGACTTATCAAAACCTAAAGTAGAAACATTAGCATCACGAAAGTCATCTCTTCTAGTAATCTGCTTAAATTTCTCAGCTCTCCTCAACATGCTCGCTAAACACCACTTAATATCCATTAACTCCATTTCCTCAGCATCAATCTGATCATAATCCTCTTTTGTTAACATAGGATTTCCGATTCTTCCCGCAACCAAACCCTCATATGATTCTAACACGGTAACTAGTAATGCCATATGACCTTTAGCCACTTCTTCAGAGAAATTCTGACCGTTCTGAAGATGCAACGCGATGTTGCATTGTAGCACGTGACCATTACCATTGTTTGAGCTTTGAGACTGATAACTTGAATTTGAAACATTAGGATTAACACTCGGATATGAAGAAAATCCACTGTTGTTGATTGAACTTTGATTGAGTGATCCGGATGAGTTTTCTGCGCTGAAAGCGGTTTGGATCTTCGGACTTGCTTCAACATTTTGAACATTACCTTTGAAATACAACTTGATATCTTGTTGACCACTTGAATTGTTCATTTTAGCAATCTTCTGTTGTTCAAGATCTTGTCCTTCAAGTTTTTCAATGAATTGAGCAATTGTCAATCTATCATATTCTCCGGTATTCTTCAAAATCATAAGATATGTACCCCATTCTTTTTTAGGTAAAGCATTGCTAATTTTTCAACCCATTCCTCACAATATTTAGTGATATCCAAACGACTCATTGAACGTACTAAATGACAATATCTCTCAATAAGAGTCTTTGTAGTTTCACCCGGCAAACTTGAGAACAATTCAAACTCTTTCTTTAATAGTGACTTCTTATTCTTGATCATCTTCGTACTTCCTTCGAATTTTGTACGAAGTACTTCCCAAATCGAACGTGCACTATCATCATGTTGAAGTAATATGAAGATGTCTTCTTTCACAACTTGTTGAAGTAAACTGATCATCATCTTTTCTGCCTTGTACATTTCTCTCTCTTTTTCTGTAAATTCAGAAATATTCTTTGTAACTCCCACATTATTACGAGGTCGAACATACTTAGTTTCAATACATTCCCAAGACCTAAGATGATTTTCTTAAACCCAATTCAAAAACCGTTCTTGCCAACTATAATATTCTTCAATGCTCATCAGCTTTGGAGGTTTCTGCAACGTTCCTGTTTCATTTTCCAGAGTTACACTCTGAGCAACGGTAACAGGATGTGAGACCTGTGTCACTTCAACCATCATACAAATACCAAACCAATGAAATATTGTGTTTCATACTTGGGATTTGTATAAATATGTGTATCGTTTGCACATATCAATTCTTGTTCGATTTCGAGCTTTAAATCGCTTTCTGGAGGGTTATACTCGATCCAATGTGTAAATATAACCAGTTTAATGCAACAAACACTACATAATAGTGAAATAGGCTTAGCATACCTTAAATAACCTTTACATAACTTAGAAATAAGTTTTGGAAGGTTTGGTGTGACGAAATCAAGTTTATTCGCTCACAGGGACTATTTGCGTCAAACTGCAAAAGTCTACCGTTCCGTAAGGGAACGTACAGTCCAGAACATGATCATAAGTTAAACATACCATATATAACCTAAACATAGCTTAGAAATAAGCTTTGATAGGTTCGGTGTGCGAAAACATGCTTATATGATCTTACAGGGACTAAAAGTGTCAAAAACGGCGTAAGTTTGCATTTTCGCGTATATCTTACGTTCTGACCACATCTGGACATCCAAAATTTTTGTACACACTAAAATATTTTTATTTTAGTGATCGGCATGCAAAAATACCATTCGTCGCTTAATTTGGTTCGTTTTCGCGTCCGTTTGAGTTTCGTCGTAATTTAACGAATAACGCGACCGTACGACCAAACGAGCCGACATCCAAAAGTTTTCCGAGCATATTTTGAGTCCTCTAAACTTTTTTGACCTTGTAGAGCCTTGAAAATAGCTCAACGGAGGTCAAAAGTGCCAAAAATGGGCTCAAACACAAGCAGGGACCTAAACTGTCAATTATCAAACTTTTGCAGATCTGGGGAGTCCAGGCGGGGCGCATAAGGGTCCCCCTCACCTTTACGCGGGCCGTGTGAGAGTGCCCAGCGATAGAAACTTGATTTTAGCATTCTGTTGATACTTCAGGGGATGTTTATGTAAAATTCTTTGTGAGGTAGCCAAGTTAACACCTCCCCAAGGCTTTAAACCTGCTTACAACACTTGTATGGTGGAGATTTATTGCTTGGAAGTTACACAAAAACTTGGCAAAATCTCATGAACTCACCACAACTATAAATAGCCATCACCTTTCATTCATTCTTTGCTCATTTCTTCTCATTTCTCTTCTACATCTGATTTGGGGAGCTTTCTAATCTGATTGGAAACTTATTCTTGGTAGAAAAGATAGCTAGGACCCTTTGTAAGCTTCCTTCATTCTTTTATTGCTTTCCTAGCTTAAAAAGTCAAACAGTGTTTGACTTTCAGTTTGACCAGTCAATAGTCAACGCAAAGTTTGGTTGAACTTTGCAACGTGATTATAATCACGATGGTTATAATCCTTAGTGATTATACCTACTGATTACCACATTAACTAGGAAAAGTGACGAGTCAAAGTTTCGGTCAAAATGCGTTTTAGCACGCATTTTGCCACAGAACTACTCTTAGGTATCAAAACACTTTGTTTTGATACCAAATCAGTTTTTTTTTAAATAGGGTAAACATGTTTTGACATGTTTAACTCGTCACTATTAGTTTAGTGCTTGTTTAGGGTCGTAAGTTAAGCGGTCTAGACAACCGCTTAGACTTTCGAACCCGACCCGTTTGGTCGATCATTAGGATCCGACCAAGCTTGCTTAGTGATCATAGTTGCATAGGGAATAACCCCTGAGGTTATACCTTATGATCACATAGGATTGGTTAGCTATTCGTTAATTGGTTTACATGCCCATAGGAAATGACCAAAATGCCCTTTTGTAGCATAAATCCGTAATGTGCATATGTGAACATATTTTTGACATCTAATCTGAATTAGTAACATGTTAGGGTATAATTGGGCATGTAAGACTCGACATAGCTCATAGATAACCATCCGAACATAGTTTTGTGCAACCGACGCGTTATAGTAGCTTATGCTACCATAATGGGTCGAAACGGGTCAAGAGCACTTAGGTAGACTTCCAAATCAGAATGTTAGCTCTATTAAATCATACAATATAATTTCAATTACTCATTTGATTTATAGAACATCATTCTATTCTATCTCCTGATTTAGGAGCCGTTTAATAACATAGTTACGTATATTAGGTGCCGTTTGATTCCGTACTCCCTCTAGCCATTGAATTGTCTGCCACCCTGACTGAATCCCATATCAGGAAGGGTAAGCTTTTTTGAAAAGGCGACCCAAGACCATCTGACAAGGTTGCTCAAGTTGAACCAAAGGAAAAACAGGCCGAGGTATCCAAGAAGAAGAAGCGTAAGGCCTCTCAAAACTGCGCCATAACTGCTCAGAACAATCAGGTTGTACCAAACCAACCAGCACAACCTCGTAAGAGGAAAAAATATGTTCGTACTGCACCTTTGTGCAACAAATGCAACCGTCATCATTTGGAGCAAGAGCAGTGTCACAAATGTACCCATTGTGGAAGATTGGGACATTTCATCGATACCTGCCGTTATGCAAATCATGCTGCTGTTCAAGCACGGTTCCCACATGGGTCGTGTTATAACTGTGGTGACCTTACTCACTACAGAAACAATTGCCCAAGACTTGTTAACGCAAATCCAGCGCGTGGACGAGTGTTTAACATAAATGAGGCAAACGCGAACAACGATGCAGTAGTGAACAATTAGTTTTTTGTATTCCTTTGTCTGTTATCTTTTGACGATGGAACAATTCAGTTGTTATATAAATAAAATTTGATGTTTCAATTTTATTTTACAAAACTGATACAATTGTATGAATGTTTGATCCAACCCTTCGCTGCCGACACAAAGACAAACTACTCGTGTGGTTCTGTCATTTTATGATCACTTATGATCTCCCCGAAAATCTTAAATACACGTTTCTTTTTATGAAACAAAGACAAAATCTCTATCAAGATCTTCCTATCTTCATAGTTAGACTCTTGAAGATATTTAAAGTGCCAAACGGAATTCATGGATTGGATTCCTAGTGTGCTTTGAATACTCGTGTACTCAATTAACAAGAAAATTAACAAAATGAAGATCAAGATAAACGATTATGCGATTATGAGCTTATGTGTTTTCTTATATGTTTCATGTTTTTATGTGATTCATCCAAATCCTCGTACAATCTTCCATATCTCTATATGAGGGATTCATAGTAGGATATCAAAAGGTACTACCTTAAATCCTTAATGGACTTCTACGTCGTAGTTAAGTCCTTTGGATTATAAAGTACTATTATATAATTGGACCCCTTGAGTGGTCTGGTCAAACAGATTGTTTTGAAAATCTGCTTAGGAATATCATGTGATGATATAATTGAAAAGATCCCTTAAGTGGTCAATTTAAGGAGATCGTACGACGGTCTAGTTAAGAAGATCATGTGTTGATCTAGTTAAAAAGATCGTTCGTTGATCTACTTAAAAAGATCCTTTGGTGGTCTAAGTCAAGCCGCTTCATGTTTATTCGATTGATTTTCCCCTGCGCATTATGAAATGAAATGTGCGGACTGTGCAAGGAATTACGTAATTATGGATGCATACATTGTTAGGGGTCATTTTCTTAACATATGTATCCTGACCAATATCCTGCCTTTGTTTGTTTATTTGTGACCAGGATGCTGGAAGAGGATATTGCTGACATCTTGGGCGATATCCTGAGGCTTATTGAATTAACCACGTGCAGGTTAAGGGCAGAGGCTTGCTAACGGTCAAGAGGACTTCTTCTCCTCAAGACTCGGACGAATTTGTTGAGAAAGAGACGTTGAGCCCGAAAGACCAGCTCTACAACGTTCCAAGAAGGAATATTCGGTGGATCCCGCAAGTTTAGGGTAGTTAGTTATTTTATCTTTACTATAAATAGATGAGGTCGGATCAGCTTAGAACACATCGTTTCACACTTACACTCTAGAACACAATCACACTCTAGCTAATTGCAAACACCACACTTGTATTTCATTTTCGTTGTAACACTTAGTCGATCCGTACCACATCCTGCACTGTATCCTGATTTTTGAAGCAATTGAAGAACAAGGCAGCTGCGATTGTCAGCTCCCGAGGTTTTATACCGGCGATCTAGATTGATCAAGGGCTTTCCTCGTACATCTCGTGTCATTTACTTTACTTTTTGCTCATTATTTGCTCATTGTTTGATCATCGATACAGCTCAATATCCCGAGCCGTATCCTGAAACTGTTTTTGCAAGTAATTTAATCAACACATTTTTGACACTTACTTCTAGCACACTACCTCACTTAACTAATTTGATCACTTAATTACTTCGGTAATTTTTGACCAAAACAATTTGGCGCCCACCGTGGGGCAAGTGGTGCTCTCTTTACTAAAAATTTTTGTTAAATCGCTAATCGGTTTTTTATTTTCAAAACTTTTTGCTACATTGTCCACAATGGCCTCACGATCAAACATGAGTTCCTCTACTGTATCTGCTATGACTTCTGCTACTGCCGGTTCGGTGCTTCCACCACCTCCTCCAAGGATGCCAGCCTCTACACAATCTCAAGATGTTATCCCGACTCGGAGTGTCCAGGGATCTGCTCCCGTTTTAGCTTCTAATGATGAAATTTTAACCTTATTTGGAAGTGTGCAGGAACAAATGAGGCAACAACAAGAAACAAACCAAATGCTTTTGAGGGAGATACAACTCCTGAAGACTGGCTCGAGCAGATCTGCAGAGGACAATGTCACTCCGTTACACCCCAGAGCGTTGAACTTTAGCTCGGCTGTGTATACCGAGGATAATAGGGGGAATATCGTGCCTAGTCTTCCTCAGAATCATACTCCTGAAATACCCTCCTTGGTTCGGATGTCAACCATAAGGAGCTCAGGATATGCTTCAGGATATGGGCAGAATCCTCCAACCGGTAACATGTCTAATAATAATAATACTCATGCTACTAACAGTGGTGGATCTTTGCAGGATACAGGTGTAACATCAGCACTTACCAGGGAACTTCAGAAGTTGAAAGACATGATATCTAGTGTACCTGGGGTGGTCCAGCCGATCCCGGAAGTATCTCAAGATAGTCACAAGATATCTCGTTTTGCATACCCTATATGTGATGCTGAGATCCCAAAGAGATTCCAAACTCCCAACATGAAGCTTTATGATGGGACTACGGATCCTGAGGAGCATATTGCCCAGTATAGGGAAAGAATGGAGATTAACCCTATCCCTCCGGAGCTCAAGGAAGCGTGCTTGTGCAAGGGATTTGGTTCTACTCTAACAGGATCAGCCTTGAAATGGCTGTTAAACGTTCCTCCTCACTCAATTACTTCATTTGCTCATTTGGTTAATTTATTTAACAGTCAATTTTCTTGTAGTCGGAGTTTTGAGAAAACTAACCAGTGATCTTTACAGGATAACCCAAGGGCCTCAGGAATCCTTGAGGGATTATGTGAACAAATTTAGTCGAGAATCCTTGGATATCCCACATCTTGATGTTGCAACAGCTGTGCAAGCTTTTAAGATGGGATTACAAAAGGATTCTCAGTTTTATCAGGATCTTGTAATGAATCCCTGCAGGAATCTCGATGAAGCTCGTAACAGGGCATTGAGATATATCCGTCTGGAAGATGACAAGAAGATGCAAGAAAGGATGAACTCATCCAACACTTATGAATCGACTAATAGGAAGTCGGAATCCTCATTTAAGTCATATCGGCCTAAGCCATATGGTAGAAATGAAAACAAGAGAGTGAATGCTGTCGAAGATGAGGATCCTGAAGAGTATCCTGAATTGTCTGAATATTGCTTTTCTGTTAATATTCCTGAATTGATGTATGCTATGCAGGGTCTAGGAGACAAGGCTAGATGGCCTCGAAAGAATCAACAAAAGGCTGACTGGAAAGATAAGTCGAAGTGGTGTGCTTTCCACGAAGATTTCGGACATATGACTGAGGATTGCATTGCTTTAAGGAAAGAAATAAGCTACCTTCTGAGCAAGGGATATCTGAAAGATCTCTTAGGAAAAAAGAAGAATAAGGGTCAGGATACTGAGAAGGATCCTGAACGAGCAGCATCACCTCCCGCGGATGCCAAGATAATCAACTTCATTTCGGGGGGATCCGACATTTGTGGAACTTCGTATTCGGCAGCAAAGAGACATGCAAAGGAAGCCAAAGCCGAAAGGGGAGACAAACCTATCAGGATGACTACACTCACAACTGACAAAGTGATCACATTTGATGCTGATGACAGGGATACTGTCCAGGATCCTCACCATGATGCTCTTGTAATAACGTTATATGTGGCTAACCATTTTGTACGCAGGATATTGGTTGATAATGGCAGCTCCGTCAACATAATCCAGCTAGAGACACTTAAAAGAATGAATGTATCTCCAATGGATATAACTTCGAAGTCCACCGTGCTTGTTGGGTTCAGCGGAGAGGCCAGAAACACAGTGGGAGAGATAAAGTTGCCGGTATACGTTGAAGGAGTCAACTCGATACAACGTTTCTGTGTGATGGACTCTCTATCCTGCTATAACATTATCCTGGGAAGACCATGGATTCACGATATGAAGGCCGTGCCATCAACATATCACCAATGCATCAAGATACCTACCCCTTGGGGAGTTGTTAAAGTTGATAGCGATCAGCAGGAGGCGAAAGAATGCTACTCATCCTCGATGAAATCCTCAGCCAAAACTAGTGCAGCATAGCAATTAAAGACGCGGGCCCAGGATATCGTGGAGGATCCGGAGCAGGATGTGAAGAAAGTTATCCTGGACCAGGATAACCCCGATATTTCGGTGCTCGTAGGGACCAATATCCCTCAGGATATTGAGGAACAATTAATTAACTTTTTGAAATGCAGGATGTCTACATTTGCATGGAAGCATGAGGATATGAAAGGCATATCCAAAGATATTATCACTCACAAGCTTGGAATTGATAAATCATTCAAGCCTATGCAACAAAAAAGAAGGAAGTTTGCTCCTGAGCGGAACACGATTATCCAGGAGGAAGTTGAAAGATTATTAAAGTCAAGAATGATCAGAGAGGTTAAGTTCCCAAGGTGGCTAGCAAACGTGGTTGTAGTACAGAAGAAGAATGGGAAATGGAGAGTTTGTGTAGACTACACAGACTTGAACAAAGCTTGTCCTAAAGACCCATTTCCTCTTCCCCATATTGATGCAATGGTAGATGCCACTGCCGGGCATGAAATGCTGACCTTCATGGACGCATCCTCAGGATTTCAACAGATCCAAATGGAGCCTTCTGACCAGGAGGATAACGCCTTCATGATGCCAACAGGTATTTACTGTTATACAGCTATGCCTTTTGGTTTGAAAAATGCAGGTGCAACATACCAAAGATTGGTAAACATGATGTTTAAAGACAAACTGGGGGACACCATGGAGGTGTACATTGACGATATGGTGGTAAAATCAAAGAAAGCTCAGGATCACCTCCAGGATATTAAAGGAGCATTTGATATCCTGGATCAATACAACATGAAGCTGAATCCTGCTAAATGCCATTTCGGAGTAGGGGCAGGAAAGTTTCTTGGGTATATGGTGACGAAAAGGGGGATAGAGGCAAACCCGGAGCAGATCAAAGCTATCCTGGATATAAAATCACCCTCGAATATGAAGGATGTACAAAGATTAACAGGCCGAGTAGCAGCTCTAAACAGATTTATCTCAAGATCCTCAGAGAAATGCAAAGACTTCTATGATATCCTAAAGAAGAACAAAAGATTCGAATGGGGGGAAAAGCATGAAGCAGCTCTACAGGATTTGAAACGGTATCTCTCAACCGCACCTCTATTGATGAAGCCGGAAAACGGTGAACCACTATCCCTGTACCTTGCTGTATCAGGGAATGCTGTAAGTGCCGTTCTTATAAAAGACCATGAAGGTCAGCAGTATCCTGTTTATTATGTTAGTAAAAGTTTGTTAGATGCTGAAACTAGGTATTCTCATTTAGAAAAATTGATACTAGCATTAATTATGGCATCAACGAAACTTAGGCATTATTTCGAGACACATAGGATACATGTTAAAACAAACTATCCTATTAAAAATGTGCTTAGGAAACAAGAGATGTCAGGCAGGATGGCCAAGTGGTCAGTAAAGTTAAGTGCTTATGATTTAGTATATGAACCTAGGAATGCCATAAAGTCTCAGGCTTTAGCTGACTTTGTGGCTGACTTTAGTAGTGACATTCAGGATGAGGTAGATCTAGAAGTTCAACAGCTAGGAGAATCCTCAGGATCCTGGACATTATATACTGATGGTGCATCTAATGTAAGAGGAGTAGGATTAGGAATACTACTAAAATCGCCACAGGGGGACATATTACCCCAGGCTATTAGGTGTGAATTTCCTGCTACTAATAATGAAGCAGAGTATGAGGCTTTAATTGCAGGATTAGAGTTGGCTAAGAGCATGAGTATCAAAAATTTGCAAGTGTATGTTGACTCTTTGTTAATTACTAACCATTTTAATGGATCCTATACAGTTAAGGGTGAGAAATTAATCGAATATCTCGATATTCTCAAAAAATTAGCAGGATATTTCGATGTTTTTATACTTGAACAGGTACCAAGGGAAGATAATGCTGAAGTGGATGCCCTAGCAAATTTGGGATCATCGATCAGGATACCTGAAGGGACGCAAATACCAATATTACATATCTTATATCCTGCAACGAATCCTCAGGATAAAGAAGTAACTAGTATACAGAATCCTGGAGCAGAATATCCTGAGGAGGATCCTAAATCCTGGACGGCTCCAATCATGAGATATCTCAAAGAAGGACACATCCCTGGAAATGAAAATCCTAAGGCATTTAGGATGAAGGTATCACGGTTCACTATTATAAATAATATTTTATACAAGAAATCTCTTGCAGGACCGTATTTGAGATGCTTGGAGGATCTTGAAGCCAAAGAAGTCCTTCAGGATATACATGAAGGGGATTGTGGTAACCATGCTGGGGGCAGATCGTTATTCTCAAAAATATTAAGAACAGGATATTATTGGCCAACAATGAGAAAAGATGCCGCAGAATATGCTCGAAAATGTGACTCATGTCAAAGACATAGTAACATACTGCATCAACCGGCTGAACCATTATATCCTATTGTTTCCCCTTGGCCATTTATGAAGTGGGGGATGGATATAGTGGGAAAGCTACCAAAAGCTCCGGGAGGAAAAGTCTTTATGCTAGCAATGACGGATTATTTCTCTAAGTGGGTTGAAGCTGAAGCATTTGTTCAAGTTAGAGACCAAGAAGTAGTATCCTTCATAAAGAGGAATATCCTGACCAGATTTGGAGTACCAGCTGAGATAATCTGTGACAATGGTTCTCAGTTCATAAGTAAGAGGACTACAGACTTTTGCAAGAGTTGGGGAATCAAAATGATCACATCTACTCCGGTACATCCTCAAGCAAATGGACAAGCAGAATCCTCTAACAAGATAATTGTCAACAACTTAAAGAAAAGGCTTGGAGCCAAAAAAGGAAGATGGGCAGAAGAATTACCCTTTGTTTTATGGGCTGACAGGACAACGATAAAGAATGCAACAGGTCAAACCCCATTTTCGTTGGTGTTTGGAGCAGAAGCAGTGATTCCAACGGAGATGATAATACCTACTGCAAGATCTATCTTAAGTGATCCTGAGAAGAATCCTGAAGCCTTGAGTCAGGATTTAGACACTATAGATGAAAAGAGAGATGCGGCAAGGCTAAGGATAGCAGCATATCAACAGAGAATATCCAGGGCATATAACAAGAATATTAGAACCAGAAGATTCAAGGTTGGAGATTGGGTATTAAGAAAGGCTTTCCAAAATACTACTAATCCTGCCGATGGCAAATTAGCTCCAAAATGGGAAGGACCATATGAAGTTGAATCAGAAGCAGGGAAAGGAGCATATAGACTCAAGAATATGGAGGGAGATATGCTACCGAGATCTTGGAATGCTATACACCTTAAGCTCTATTTCAAGTGAGTCTAGAATTTAATTTCTAACTCAAGATGGTATGAATTCTTACTTCTTTTAAATATGTTTGGTGTAATTTGTTCTTTATAACCTGATACTGACTTAAGCATCGGAGGGGTGTTAGCCAAGCTAACACCCACCTTAGTTTACATTTGTTTTGCAAGATATGTTTCAGGATATAGCTCCAGAATATGCACTCGGGATAACTCAGAAGATTAGAGGATTGGCCCCCTCTCTCACGTTTAAGGGATACTGATCCCTTCACAGGTTTAAAGGTATTCACCTTTCTTCCAAATTGGGTTTAAACACCCCGCCTGGAGCGCAAGTTATTCAGGGATAGTTCAAGGTGGCGGGACCAGTCCATGTAAAAGTGGCTGACAATTTCGTTACCATTGGCTATATCCTGAATCCTAACGGTATATGAGGATTGATCACCCTCTCTCACGAAAGGGTATTTTCATACTCTCTAAGGTTTAAAGGTTTTCACCTTTCTAAGTCTTGGAGTTTATACACTCCTGCCTGTAGCGCATGAAAAATTGGGATTTTCCCCAGGATACAAAGGATTTATCTCCAGTACATCCTTGGGTTATACCCTCGGGACGAGAAAAATTGCTTATGCCATGGAAACTGACATTAAATAGATTTCTAAGATACTTGAAGACATTGTACACAGGGGACATCCCTGCCAAGATGGTGGTGTAAGGCTAAAAGAATGAAGTTTGCGACTAATGCATTAAGTACCTTGCACTGGGGACATCTTCATTGGAAGAGTTGCAAAGGGATTGAAGTTCGGTAATAGGTTTATATCCTATGTCTGGTATGATTTTTCCTTTGTAAGCCTCATTTAAATTTCTAGTAACATCATGTTAAGTATCTTGACATATATCCTCAAAGTCCTTTTAAGGATATTTGATTAGGATGTTTGAAACTGGTATTGGCTTGGAACTTTGATCATCATCAAAACTTGGTTTTGAGGAGATAAACTATTTCTTACTTTCTAAAGAAATTTTTATAAAATTGAAAGAACGTCTAGAACATCCATTTAAAAGGCTTCTGCAGTATGTTTCTAAGCATACTGGTCAGGATATTTTGTAAAATAACAGTATGAAATTTTTACAAAGCTAAGACTTACACTAAACAATGCAAAGTAACAAAAAATAAGTCAAAAGATAGTTATATTATTAACAAGTCAAAAGTTGTGCTTTTGGTAAGGCCCATCCGCCAAAAGCACAATTATTTGTTACCATAATTTTGTAACGGTTGCAAGATCTGTCTCAAAACAGGACCCGTTCACCTACAACCGTTACTATGTTCAAAACAAATTATACTAATTGATGACCAAGGGTTTCATCCTAAAACCTAGGACCCATCCACCTTTGGTCATCACATTGTTCTAGTGCAGGAAAAGTAAATTGTTCAAGGACAGGGAAAAAGTTCTTTCATTGGCAGGAAGACGGTAGATTTCCTTGATCTTGGATTCGGATTCTGCGCTAGGAGGCACTAAATCTCTGAAATTCGCTGCATAAAAACATCAGAATATAAGTCTAGGATACAGTTTGAAGATATGATTGGGGATATTCCTAAAACCCTAAATCCTACCCTTGGTTAACCATTTAACTGGTAGATCGAAACCCTTATCAATGGAGTCTCTTTTGACGAAAAAGAATTTTCGTCGCCATCGATCCTCATTCTTGGTGGCTTTAAGGACCAAAGGGCTCTTGATGGAGAACAGAAGATAACGGTGATTTCCGTGAGATCTTAACCGGTATGCTACGGGAATGTCCTCGACGAGTAGGTTAGGATAATGACAAGATTTTATTTGATCCAACACTATCAAGATTCGCCAGACCATTGGCATAACTTGGGCATAACTAAGGCCGGTGAGGTCAAAAAAACTGGAGATAAAGGGTGGAAATGGATACCGGAGTCCAAGAGAGAAAGGATAAGCGAAAAAACAAACCCACTCGTCGGATGATGCATCCGATCGGGCTTCCTTGTCAAAGGGGCGAAAGACCGTTCCGGTGGGAAAGGCACCGGAGTCTTTGAGAGCAGCAATATATGCATTATTGAAACAGCAAATCTCCTTTGCTGGATCGGTGATAAAGTTTTGACTTATGAGGGTTGAGGCTGACCGGTCTGAGCGGGATTTCGTTCGTGGTGCCATTGAGCAAATTATGAAAAATTAAAGAAAGGAGATTAGAAGAGAAGATACCTGATGCTTGCTCGAAGATAAGGATAACCGAGACAAGGAGTCCCTCGGTTAATATAGGATGAATATAGGGGGGTAAAAAGTAAATAATGCCTTGGAAGTTGCACCGCTGTCATTTCAAGAGTCTAGTCATATTAATTGCCTTAAGTTGTGAAGTAAAGTTTTGAAATATATCCGTTGGATTGGTATCCCAACTGATATATTTGGGGACAATTGTTAGGGGTCATTTTCTTAACATATGTATCCTGACCAATATCCTGCCTTTGTTTGTTTATTTGTGACCAGGATGCTGGAAGAGGATATTGCTGACATCTTGGGTGATATCCTGAGGCTTATTGAATTAACCACGTGCAGGTTAAGGGCAGAGGCTTGCTAACGGTCAAGAGGACTTCTTCTCCTCAAGACTCGGACGAATTTGTTGAGAAAGAGACGTTGAGCCCGAAAGACCAGCTCTACAACGTTCCAAGAAGGAATATTCGGTGGATCCCGCAAGTTTAGGGTAGTTAGTTATTTTATCTTTACTATAAATAGATGAGGTCGGATCAGCTTAGAACACATCGTTTCACACTTACACTCTCGAACACAATTACACTCTAGCTAATTGCAAACACCACACTTGTATTTCATTTTCGTTGTAACACTTAGTCGATCCGTACCACATCCTGCACTGTATCCTGATTTTTGAAGCAATTGAAGAACAAGGCAGCTGCGATTGTCAGCTCCCGAGGTTTTATGCCGGCGATCTAGATTGATCAAGGGCTTTCCTCGTACATCTCGTGTCATTTACTTTACTTTTTGCTCATTATTTGCTCATTGTTTGATCATCGATACAACTCAATATCCCGAGCCGTATCCTGAAACTGTTTTTGCAAGTAATTTAATCAACACATTTTTGACACTTACTTCTAGCACACTACCTCACTTAACTAATTTGATCACTTAATTACTTCGGTAATTTTTTACCAAAACATACATAATTAAGGAATTCAGTGCACAGAAACCACAGCAAATTTTGTCATGTGTTAAGACCTATAGTGATGAGAATAACGAAACGGGAACAATGTAAAAAGGGCATGGTGGATACGCCGCTGGTACTTCCTATATATAAGTGTTCCTTATTACATTGTGAACATAGCGTTATTTAAGTTACTAGAAGTCCTGGACCTTAACCAATGTTGTCTTATCTTTCACTCTCTGACACTGATTTCAACCAGACACAAGTTTCCTATGATAGTCTTCATATGAAGCGTTCTTCTGTCCGTAGTTCGAAACTCCAGGTTTTGTTACTACAAGGACTTCACGTTGATAGTTGACAATTTCGCTAAGAATCCAAACATGGCCCAAATTTTTACTTAGGGTTCGAGGGATTCATTCGAAAGCAAAACAATCACAGTTGTCTTCACAAGTTTCCTCTAAAATTAAATTTCGGGACGTAATTTCCTAAAGTAGGGGAGAATGTGACACCTGTGTCACTTCAACCATCACACAAATACCAAACCAATGAAATATTGTGTTTCATACTTGGGATTTGTATAAATATGTGTATCATTTGCACATATCAATTCTTGTTCGATTTCGAGCTTTAAATCGCTTTCTGGAAGGTTATACGCGATCCAATGCGTAAATATAACCAGTTTAATGCAACAAACACTCCGGAATAGTGAAATAGGCTTAACATACCTTAAATAACCTTTACATAACTTAGAAATAAGTTTTGGAAGGTTTGGTGTGACGAAATCAAGTTTATTCGCTCACAGGGACTATTTGCGTCAAACTGCAAAAGTCTGACGTTTCGTAAGGAAACGTACATTCCATAACATGATCATAAGTTAAACATACCATATATAACCTAAACATATCTTATTAATAAGCTTTGATAGGTTCGGTGTGCGAAAACATGCTTATATGATCTTACAGGGACTAAAAGTGTAAAAAACGGCGTAAGTTTGCATTTTCGCGCATATCTTACGTTCTGACCACATCTGGACATCCAAAATTTTTGTACACACTAAAATATTTTTATTTTAGTGATCGGCATGCAAAAATACCATTCGTCGCTTAATTTGGTTCGTTTTCGCGTCCGTTTGAGTTTCATCGTAATTTAACGAATAACGCGACCGTACGAGCGGACATCCGAAAGTTTTCCAAGCATATTTTGAGTCCTCTAAACTTTATTGACCTTGTAGAGCCTTGAAAATGGCTTAACGGAGGTCAAAAGTGCCAAAAATGGTCTCAAACACAAGCAGGGACCTAAATTGTCAATTATCAAACTTTTGCTGATCTGGGGAGTCCAGGCGGGACGCGTAAGGGTCCCCCTCACCTTTACGCGGGCTGTGTGAGAGTGCCCAGTGACAGAAACTTGATTTTAGCATTCTGTTGATACTTCAGGGGCTGTTTATGTAAAATTCTTTGTATGGTAGCCAAGTTAACACCTCCCCAAGGCTTTAAACCTGCTTACAACACTTGTATGGTGGAGATTTATTGCTTGGAAGTTACACAAAAACAGGGCATAATCTCATGAACTCACCACAACTATAAATAGCCATCACCTTTCATTCATTCTTTGCTCATTTCTTCTCATTTCTCCTCTACATCTGATTTGGGGAGCTTTCTAATCTGATTGGAAACTTATTCTTGGTAGAAAAGATAGCTTGTAAGCTTCCTTCATTCTTTTATTGCTTTCCTAGCTTAAAAAGTCAAACAGTGTTTGACTTTCAGTTTGACCAGTCAATGGTCAACGCAAAGATCGATTGAACTTTGCAACGTGATTATAATCACAATGGTTATAATCCTTAGTGATTATACCTACTGATTACCACGTTAACTAGGTAAAGTGACGAGTCAAAGTTTCGGTCAAAATGCGTTTTAGCACGCATTTTGCCATGGAACTACTCTTAGGTATCAAAACACTTTGTTTTGATACCAAATCAGTTTTTTTTAAATAGGTTAAACATGTTTTTACATGTTTAACTCCTCACTATTAGTTTAGTGCTTGTTTAGGGTCGTAAGTTAAGCGGTCTAGACAACCGCTTAGACTTTCGAACCCGACCCGTTTGGTCGATCATTAGGATCCGACCAAGCTTGCTTAGTGATCATAGTTGCACAGGGAATAACCCCTGAGGTTATACCTTATGATCACATAGGATTGGGTAGCTATTCGTTAATTGGTTTACATGCCCATAGGAAATGACCAAAATGCCCTTTTGTAGCATAAATCCGTAATGTGCATATGTGAACATATTTTTGACATCTAATCTAAATTAGTAACATGTTAGGGTATAATTGGGCATGTAAGACTCGACATAGCTCATAGATAACCATCCGAACATAGTTTTGCGCAACCGACGCGTTATAGTAGCTTATGCTACCATAATGGGTCGAAACGGGTCAAGAGCACTTAGGTAGACTTCCAAATCAGAATGTTAGCTCTATTAAATCATACCATATAATTTCAATTACTCATTTGATTTATAGAACATCATTCTATCCTATCTCCCGATTTAGGAGCCGTTTAATAACATAGTTACGTATATTAGGTGCCGTTTGATTCCGAACTCCCTCTAGCTTTGCTTGGTTGTTGTTCAAGACTTCTAAGCACCCTCAAGTGAGTACATAGTCCCCTCGTTTACTGTTTTCAAATGTTTTGGGTGAAATATGTGTACCTATTTGTTCACGATTTCAAAGTATAATTGATTATACATATTAGTACTTATCTTTTGACAAACCGAATGATTATTTATGGTTTAAACACTGATCTTTCAAAGATTATAGAATTAATTGTTGAATTGTACTTATTTTATGTTCACCAGACCGATTGGTAGTATGATATAGCGCTATAGGATTTGATACCCCATTCCTGTTGTCATGGAATGTCTGAAACCAATTTGTTTCTCCATCCAAATAGGGATTGCCTTTGTGGTATCCCTATAGTCTCAAAGGTGTATTTTGATGCACTAGGTCTGATTGAATTCTTAAATCACACTTTTATTGTATATTTTATTATACTCCCAAAAGTATAGTTTGATATACTCTCATGTGTGATATTGTACAAAACAACATATATTTTGTTAACTACCAAAAACATATTTTAAATATGTTATTTATTCAACCAAAACATAGTTTAATATGTTATACATAAATCCAAAGTATACTTTTGATATACTATCGAAAACGATTATTTTGACAACCAAAGTATATTTAATATACTATCTGTTTAACGATTTTGGAACCGAAATATATTTTGATATATTACCTAATCGACTTTCTTAAAACCAAAGTATATTTTTATATATACTACAAACATTTTATTCAAAGCATTATTTTATAAACTCATTTTACTTGATTATTTATTTATGCATCATTCTTTTATATCATCAAATTTCTCATAAATTTTCACATGATTTTATAGAGAAAACATTTTTAGGTTCATGACTACTTTTTGTTAAAACATTCTTTTAAACTTATAAGTCATGAATCATGCATAAATAAAACCTATGTATCTCACAGGCATTTTTATGCTGACGTACCTATTTTAACACAGGTTTCAGGTACCGCTGTGTGATGATTGTCGATACATGCTATACATAGGATGGACTCATGCCTTAGTGACTTTAAAACTTGAAAGATAATATTTGTAATTATCTGATTTGTACTAAAACAATGAGTTCAATAAGTCAGTAAAACGAAATTATTAAATCCATGGTTGTGAAACAATGATTCTGTTACAACACTCCCCGACGTTTCCACCACGTTTTGTAGTTTTACGTGGTCGGGGTGTGACACAGGAGTACCCGGGGCAGTAGCAAATGCATTATAAAATTCAGTATCCATGTTTCGGTTTTAAAAAGTCACTTAGACTGATTGTTCAAACGATCTGGACCTAATTTCCAAACAACCTGATGATTTCAAGTGATTTGGACCTCTTCGTGCGAACTGATCAATCTCACACGACTTGAACCTTTTCAAACAATCTGGATCAGTTCAAACCAGTTCGTGCGAACTGAATAATTTCCAAATGACCTTGAACCTTTTCACTTCGTGCGAACTGAGAGGGTCAAACTGTGCGAACTGAGTCAACTACTTTCAATCCGTGCGAACTGAGTCCAATATGTTCAATCCATGCGAACTGAGTCCAATATGTTCAATCCATGCGAACTGAGTCCAATATGTTCAATCTGTGCGAACTGGAAGCCAAACTGTGCGAAGTGGATCCTCTTGGTGCGACCTGGGTTCAAACCGTGTGAAGTGGAGGTCCACTTCGTGCGACCTGATGTTATTCCATGCGAACTGATGAGTTTCTCGAACGATCGGAAGGAATTTTGTCAAATTGATCAGGTTTTAGGCTGAATTAGGGTCTAATATGTTCACATATTGTTTAAAACAATGTTTTACGTGTTATATGGGAAAATCAAGCCATTTTAACCGTGAAATCTAGGTTAATTTTGAAAAAATGTGTAGAAAGTGAGTAGAAATGAGTAGAAATCAGATTTTTCGGTGAAAACAAGCTGAAATGGTAAGAACTCTTCCTCCTGAGCTCTAATACCACTTGTAGGATCGTTGAATCGATCAAACGAGACGTTCAGAAGAGTTCTCGATCAATACGAAAGGCGGAAACAGACGTATCGATGTTGTATCAGCTTGATTTGCACAAAGAAGTAGAATAAATGTCAATTAGATTGATATCACAACGTTTTACAGGCTTGGCGACACTTCGGCAGAGCTTCGCTACCGGAATTCAAAGTTCTACAAATGAAATCACAAGACACCTAATTATAGGAGAACCAGAAAGCATGAACCACACATATCCACTTCGTGCGAAGTGCTCAATCCGTACGAACTGGATATTCCAGTTCGTGCGAAGTGGCTATATTCAATCTGTTTCTCGTTTCGTTCGTACTACGTGTCTTAATCTATCAAACCTATTACAAGACTCGATACAAGACGAAGTCGACATACATATGCACCAACACAGTTTTTGTGTAAGTCACCTAAATCATGCAAAATTCATGTAGTTTACAACTTTTAAAGCACCAAGTACAACATGCAAAGCTAATAAACTTTATGACAAAGTTTTATACCATTAAATACTTCAAATATTTACATTTTTAGTGTTTGAAATCTGATTAAAATTTATTTTTACTAAAACAAGTACAAATCATCATTTCATGATCATATTCCAACATGCATGATCTACTAAATGCATCTAATGCATCCATAACATGTTCTAATCATTTTGTATGAACTTGAATGCATCTAGACCTTCATTTAACTCTTGTTTCAAATACTCAAACATTCCATACTTCACATCATCATCATCTACTCATTTATTCATAAATGCAAAACATATACATGTATTCTTATACATCAATAATTATCTATATCAAAAATGTTCATGCATGCATATATATATATATATATATTCAGCCACACATATATACATACATATAGTTCCAAAATTTTACTTTTCCCAAATCCATTTCTAATCATAAAACCTTTTAGAACATTCCTTTGATCACACATGCACTTCACTATACAAAAATCATGTCAAACAAGAATCTATCAAAAGTCAAGACTCAATCTCATATACATATACATACACACACGGCCGTACATACATATATATATATATATATATATATACATTCATTTTATTTCATTCAAATAAAACCCATTTGTTTTATGTTTTATGTTTTATGTTTTAAGTTTATGATTAAAGTCAAGATCTAGAGAAACTTTCATTTCTATCAAGAATCATCAAGAATCAAGACAAAGTTTTTAAAGTAAATTTATACCTTCAAGTTCTTAGATGGGTTTTTGTGAATAGATGTGTAACACCCCAATCGCGTAATATTACAACACTCGGCGGAAATATCAGGGAGTCACGTTACAAATTGCTCACAACTACTGGTACTAAATTGTTTCAATATCATTAACATCGTTTTACAAACAAAGAATACATGTAATTGTTCTTTTTAGAAGTCTAAGGCCCGTATGTAGTCCTATGCGTTGCATGCTTGAACAGTCGAAAACCTGAAACATATGCGAAAACAGTCAGCATAAAAATGTCAGCGAATACATAGGTTTTATTAGCCAAATAAATGGCAAAACATTTGGTATTAATCTTAATTGTGAAAACTCGTGACAAAATAGGTTCGTATATGGCAATATGATATTTACCAAGTCATTTTATGCCTTATATTGAAATCTCGATTAAACCATCGTAAAAACTTGTTAATATGTTATTAGGAATCCAATCAAGGATTAATAATAACTGTTTTCAAATAAATCAAAACTTATATAAGTATTATATAAATCAAATCAATGATCTATGATAATACTTTAAATATCCTTCTAAGAATCTAACATATAAAGATATGAGAGATTCTACAAGGATTTCGATAATCGAATACTGAAACAATAGTACACAAAATCCTAAAGTGATCCAAATAACGCTACAAGAATAATAAAATAAGAACACTTATATATAGGAAGTACTAGCGGAGTATCCACCATGTTCTTATTTTATTATATCCGTTTCGTTATCTAAATCACAACTACCACATAACACATAAATCATCAACTTGTACCAACTCGTAAACACGCATTAAAGAACACAATGAATCCAATCAAGGACTCCAATATCAGTACTTTAAACATCCTACAAGAATCAACCTATGAAGATAGATAGATGCTATAAGGATTCGAGTTCTGTCACATTGTCTAATCTAACATGCATTAAAGTACACAATGAATCCAAACATGGACTCCAATATTAGTACTCTAAACATCCCATATAAGTCTAACTATGAATATGGATAGATACTACAGGGATCCTGGGTTCTTGTCATATTGAATGATTGAATCAAAACAATCCTAAATCCTAAAGGTGATTCGGGATAACGCCACGAAAGGTAATACAATAAGCACACTTATATATAGGAAGTACCAGCAGCGTATCCACCATGTGCTTATTGTATTATCTAGTTTCGTTATCTAAATCACCAACAATCTACACAAAACCAACCATCGAGTTGTAAAGTACTTCTTAAAAATCTCACTATGAAGATAGGAAGATTTAAGACTGTACTTCAAATATCCTACATGAATCTAACTATGAAGATAGGTAGATCACTTAAGGATAAAACATTACATTTGCATAATCGGAATAATACACATAAAAGCACTTAGTGAACACACATATGCCATACATTTTGAAAACAGATCGATTACACATATGAATCACCCCAAAACATTTGAAAACAGTAAAAAGAGGGGAACTATGTACTCGCCTGGGGTTGCGTATAGTCCCGGTTCAAAGGGTATAACAAAGCTCAAAAGACCAAGAGTTCAAGTGTTGAAGCGGTTCCTAGGGTAACAAATATTATGTTAGGGAAACGACACCTAAATCGGAAGATTGGATAGAATGAGGTCTTGTAAACCAAACGAGCATTGGAACTCATGTGATATGGTTTAACAAAGCCTACATTCTAAATCGAAACCTATCCTAAGTGCTTACGACCTATTGCGACCCATTAAGGTAGCTTACGGCACTTTAACGCGTCGTTCGCGTGAAAGCGCGTTCGAGATGCCTAACTAGTCCTATGACAAGTATTATATGCCTTAACATATCTAATTATGTTATATAATCAGTTTAGATGTCAAAACATGTGTTACATATGTTTAAAATGAAATTATGCGGAAAAAAGGGCATTTTGGTCATTTTCCTAAGGCATATAAACTACCTATCATACAACTAACTAAATGTAGTGACCATAAGGTATAACCTCAGAAGGTTATTCTCTATACAACTATGGTCACAATACATGTTTGGTCGGATCCTAATGATTGACCAAACGGGTCGGGTTCGAAAGTCTAAGCGGTTGTTTAGACCGCTTATCTTACGACCCTATATAAGCACTATCCTAAAAGTGACGAATTAAACATGTTAAAAAATGTTTAACGAAGTTAGAAAACAAGTTTGATATCAAAACAAACGGTTTTGATACCCAAAAATAGTTTGGTTGCAAAATACGAATAGACACGTATTTTCATCGAAACTATGACTCGTCACTACACTTAATTAACGTGGTAATCAGTAGGTATAGTTACACGGGACTATAACCATCGTGATTACGTTCATGTTGCGAAGTTCAAATGAACTTCGTGTTGACCAAAGACTGGTCAAAGCAGAAAGTCAAACACTGTTTGACTTTCCCGCTTAAAAACACATAAAATAAGGAAAGAAGCTTACAAAGGGTCCAAGCTAGGAAGTTTGATCCAAGTTTGCTCAGGTATGAAGTGTTTAAACCTCAACTTAGCGCAAAATGAATTAAGTGTGAGTTGAAGTGAATGAAAGCATGGGTATTTATAGATTTTGGAGAACCGTTAGGATCGTTCCTCACAAAACGTGCCTTGATCTAGACCTTACATGTGGGCACATGGTTTTTAAAACCATGGGAATACTTAAAACCATCAAATTCCAGCCCATAGAGTGCAAAACATTGGGTTAAAACCATCAAATCCTCAAAAATGGACCAAGTTCAATGTATCTGTCAGAAATTTCAAAAATGGTCCCTGCACTTGTAAAACTTGATTTTTTGGCACTTTTAATCCCCGTTAACCTCATTTCAAGGCTCTAAAATGATGTTAAATTATAGGGAACTTAAAATATGCTCAAAGACATCCCGGATGTCGGTTCGTTTGGTCGTACAGTTGCGTTATTCGGGTAATTACGACGAAAGTCGTAACGAATGCAAAAACGATCCAAATTAAGTGACGAATGAAATTTTATCATGCCAATCACTAAAATAAAATATTTTAATGATTACATATATTTTTGGATGTCTGGATATATTCAGAACGTAAGTTATGCGCGAAAATGCAAACTTACGCACGTTTTAACGCTTTTAGTCCCTATTGATCAAATAAGTTTATTTTTGCGCACCAAACACCTCAAAGCCTATTTCTAAGCTATGTAAAGGATATTTAGGGCATGTTTAACTTATGGTAAAATTCCGGAATGTTCGATACTATGTGAATCAGCAGACTTTCGCAGTTTGACGCAAATAGTCCCTGAGTGTGAATAAATATGTTTTTGACACACCAAAGCTTTCGAAACCTTTTTCTAAGTTATATAAAAGTTATTTAAGGTATGTTAAGCCTTTTTCACTGTTCCGGAGTGTTTGCCGCATTAAACTGATTACGTTTACGCATCAGTTCGGGTTTAACTTTCCGGAAAGCGATTTAAAGCTTGTAAATGAACTAGAATCAAAATGTGAAATTGTAAAACCAAAATAAATAATTTTTTGAGACCAAAACACATTGTTTCTTGATAAAAGATAGTGTCCTACATCGTGTGTGTTTACGGAGCACAAGTGTCACAAGATGAGAATATGAAGGTTGTTTTTGCGTGAAATCAATTTTGGACACTCAAACCACCATGAATCCTTCTTGAAATGGACTTGAATCTTCTAATAATAAGTTTGAAATGTAGATGATGTTGAGGAAGAGGGTGTTCGGCCGAGCTTGATGAGAGAGAGAGTGAATGTGAATTTGTTTGATCTTGAATTTGATAAATGGAGTGTTGTAAAGGTGATAATGATTATGTTTAGACATAATTTTACACATGGCACAAGATTGAATTTTCAAGAAAGGTGGGCATCTTCCCAAGCCGCCACCTCTCTTTCTCTATCTTATATACACACACATAAAATATACATATATACATATACATATGTAGATTAGTGATAAAACAAGTATTTTACTAGATACCGGGTATTTTATCTAGCGTTTTAAACCCGTTTTAGTGCGTTTTAAACTATTTTTAGTGTTCTATAAAAATAAACCTGACAAAATATTACTGAACAATATTATGTTTGCCTGGACTGGCTACGTTGTCGGTATTTGGCAGTACGCGCTTTAAATCGCAAAAATAGGAATTTAAGCGTTTTTATTTATTTTTGTCATTCTATAAGAATAATCTTATCAAATTATTGCTAAAGTGATTTTCAGTTGCCTTGACGGGCTGTGTTGACAGTATCTTGTCGGTATACGCGCTGCATCGCGCGGTACGCGCTTAAACTCGAAAAATAGAGTTTCTTAGTGTTTTAATTTTTTTTTCTCACGAATAAGATTAAAATTATTATTTTAATCATAACAGGCTATTATTAGGATTTTAACACTGCCCGGGTGGTCACCGACGTTCGTTTCGCATTTTAACCGTTACGCGATAAGCGTTTATCTTATTGTTGCCAACATAACTTTTATCAAAATTTAATTTTAGCAATACATTAAATTTTACATATAAACATCATAACCAGTAAAATATAGCCATGTTACCTATTCACGACACGTGTTACAATTGTACGGTACGGCCTGAAAAGTCGGGTGTCACAGTCTCCCCCTGTTTAGGAAATTTCGTCCCCGAAATTTTTACTCTACAGGTTTTGTTTTCGCACTAATAAGAATAAACCAAACGAATCTATTGAATATAGTCTCATAGTTTCTGTGAGAAACTTGGATTCTTATGAAGAATCCTTGTAGATCTATATTACACACGTTCTCGATTCCTATACTCTCATCTCAATATAACTCCTTTAACATAACTAGCCCTTCAATTGTCCATGATACACGCTTCCCAATCTCAAACTGATCTATAAGCACACTCTCATCATCCTCTTTATTCCACCAAGGCAGATGCATCTTAAGGAGAAAAGCTCAATCGAACGAAATCCTTGCCCAAAAGCTCTTAAAACTATCTCGTCATCTTATCACCTCAGGTGGTGCTTAATCTGTAAGAAGATTGTGCAATCGGGCGCAGCACCGTGAGTCAGATCGATTCGAAGTTCGATCCATCTCGCAGGGAAGATCCAGGTAAGTCTTTTTAGGAAGACTTCCGGATAGTTGCGTTTTATAGAAATCTCTCCGATGTTCCTATATTTGGTTTCCGCATCCATCACATTCACTGCAACCGCTGGATAGTTCTTTTGCAATAACACAGCATCCTCACAATATTAACCACTCTCGACTATTAACACTCAACACTTGACTTGAACGATCTCCGCGAACCGCTTCCGCCTTTCCATCGTCATCGGGACGAAATATTCCAACTAGATTCTTCGAGAGATAGTCCCCACTTCATCCTCAGAAAGTGAATTCATTCTTGCATCTTCGTCAAAGCTTCTCGGCTCCGTTGATAAGAATCCAATCTCTAGAACTACAATCGCCTAACTAAATACTATAACTACGAACGACCTCTCTAGTTTCTATCAATTTACCAACTATTAGTTCTATCGGACACTTTATACTTGGCTTACCTATAGGTGAACACGACAATGGTTCATAGTTTCTCGAACGAAACTCAAGTCAGCTTTAGTATTATAAGTATGAACATAGATTGGCTTTTGATTTGAAACATACCGGAAACAGTAGCAGGACTCTCACTTGTCTTCCTGACACTTGCCCCAACGGAATTACTCTTAACGTCCTGTCCTTTCGATTTCGGGCATTCTCTTTGGTAGTGTCCTTGTCCACCGCATGTAAAACATCCTTCGAGCATAGCTCCATCCAGGGCATTCTTAGCGTAACACTGGGAAGTCACATGTCCGGTTCGGCTACATCTGGCGCACTTTTCTTGTCCATCGCAGTCCTTACCCTTCCCTGACTCTTGAGGGTTAGCTGTACTTGCTTTCTTTAATTTGCGTTTCTTCCTACTTCCAACTTCGAGAGTCTTCTTGGAGCTCTCGGGTTTGTGCTTCTTCGAATCCCAAATTCCAGGTTCAGATCGCTGAAACACTCGGATAACTGACTCATTCTAACAACCTGATATCACGCATATCAAGGTCACATCATTGCATAGGACACCAGTAAACGATCTTGGGCTACAACCCTGGATTGTTTTGTGTACGCTTCGGTGCACTGTTCATATGGTTAATAGAAATCAGGAATACGTTCCAATGAGATCATAACATATGAACAACCAAAACTTTCCGATCATTATTTTACCCGAAGGGTTTCCAATCTGTGTCCCACCAAGATCCTGCCCAGGAGTACCGCATTCACGTTTCTGGCCATCATTTTGGTTAGCATCACGCTGTTCCAAGGCAGTATTAACGTGTTGGGTTATAAGTCGAGCCAACTCCTCCGGGGTGGCAGGTAGTCCAGTATCCGGTTTTGCTTTTAGCGGCATTTTCGTCGTTTCTATTATTTACAACAATAATAATCACATGAGACGATAACCAAAATAAAAATAATTCAATCATTAGATATTAGTGGACCAAACATTACGCATGTATAATATCCACATATTAATGAGAACAATTTTTAAACCCAAAAGCTAATCATCTGATATTATCATAGAAATTAACAACTTGTTTTTCAGTACATCGTGTCTATCATTGGCATGTCTACATCGACACCCATAACAAGTTTTTCACAAAATTCCTACCTAATATCACAAAATATAATCGGCACGCAGGCCCCCAAAAGAAGAGCATCAAAAAGAGTATCCAGACACAACAACCAAAAACAAACAACCACAAATAACAAAACCAACATCTAACGCTTCATTCGTATGAAACCTAGCATCTTCCTAAACAACTCCTCCAAATCCACTATCCTCCAATGCATCAGATCCATCGCGCTGTCATCTAATTCCTTCAACTCATTGTACCAGTCGATTTTCCCCTCGAGGTCCTTCAGTTTACCCTTAGTCATTTCCAGTTCTTCGCGCATGGTGGCAAACTGTCGGTCACAATGACAACATCGATCCACCCAAAACTCCTTTCTGCTTCTTAGAAGCAGATGCGGTCTCAGCTTGTGACGTAGAGGCTACCTCTCCAACAGGCCTAACTCTTTTTCTGTGATGATAATACACTAATAGAGGTGTAGAAGATGCGTGTGACTCAATGACAGGTAAAGGTGACTCTGACAAAACAGGTGGAAGGACCTCAGCAACAGGCTCGATCACAGTAGCAGGTGGAGCAACATACGGCTCTAATGGTTGAGCTGTAATGATAGTGGCATCCACTGCTGGTGCAATACTAAAAGGTCCTCCAAATACAGGGACATCTCTGATCACGTCATCGATAACTGGTACTGTGCCATATGATTGTCCTGTCTCATGGATTAAGAAAGGAGCGTCATCGTTGTCATCAATCCACTCGTTGCTTGTGAAAGCATATCGGGGGTCTACTTGGCTAGCGAAAGCAGGGTCGACACGGAATGATGAAGCAAACTCAGCCATACCAACCATCTGTGGGGTCGTGATAGGTGCCTTTGGTAAAATGGATCTGGGTGAAGTCTCGAAATCTGGCTCGCTACTTGAGTCATTGATCTCGATGACCTCGTGCTCGTGCGACATCTGTGACACATATGTAATCGTACAAGTAAGTGTGTGGTCAACATGAATAGTAACACATAAGGCTCAAAATGAACAGAAAATCACGTATGCACATAAACACATAAGTGTAACAACTCTCATTAACAAGTCCTAATTATTACTTTAATTGTCCATTAGGAAACCCTAATTGAGAAACCCAAGTGATTCTAAATAAACCCTAAAATTTTCAGAACAATCAGAATTAGGATCAGGGCCCCTAAAAATCAGGGGGGGGGGTAAACCCTAATCGGTAATATCCTCACAGTTTGCTATAGGAATTGAAATTCGTCAAAACGTGACTCACTAAGGCTATAACAGACACGAACCTACCCTACCCTAAAAGTAACCTGTCGCGCCACTCGACAGGAACAAAAGGACCCCTCGCGTGGCGCGAGGGGGACGATTTTTCAGATATAAATAGTAGGCTGTGGGACTTGAATTTCTGCGTAGATTTGACGTTCAAAGTCATTTCGTACACTGAGTTATACTAAAATCAGTCTAAAACACACACACGATTAACGAAGTGCTGCCGCAATACAGGGTAATAACTCGATCGCTGATACGATTCAATGTCCGATCGATTAAACTATCCAATGGATGTTTAAGTGCTGCCCACATTAGAGTTTATGCTTTGTCATTCGTCGTTAATTCGATGGATGTTTAAGTATCGCACTTTGTCATTCGATGTGAGGGTTTAATCTCATGAGTTATCGTAAATGCTGTATTAAGTTACTAACCGAGTTGTGTGCATGTTATTAAATTTAGGTTAAAAGGCTAATCAGTAGGCTAGGCTCTGCTCAAATTAAATCTGCAATGTGAGTCATTCTCTTTTTATCAAATTACTTTCAAAATCATGTTTATTTTCAAAGGTTATAATTACAGTGATTAAGTATATGTAATCACCAAGTTACAGTCGGTATGTGGGGTTTTGTATACATTACTTGATAATCTTCACCATTGGGGCAGCCAAGTGGTGATATGACCATAGTCACAGACACCATTGGACAACGGGAGGGCCAATGGGTCGAGTGACAAAATACCGTAGGTAGTTGGTTTGATATCTAGAAACATTGTAATCTCTCTTAATACTGTAAATTATAACAAACGAGTCGTTTTCATAAAAAGAATGATTCACCAGTATTTCCCGCTGATAAAACCTTTTTCAAACATGTTTCAGGTGATCTGTTGTGATTCAAGAAAAGTGCCGTGAAGCACTACAAGCTTAAGGAAGTGGCTCAATATAAAATAAAGAAACATGTTTTTGTAAAAGGAAGATTTCTCCGTGAAATATTATGATTGTAAATTATCGGGATTTTATCCCGAATTTTGAAATAAAATAATCGGTAAATTACAGTTTTAAAAAGATCTTGAATAAGACTTCCACTGTTAAATAAATACCACGGGATTTTCTGTCACGCGGCTCCTGAAACGGGTCAAACCGGGTCGGGGGCCGTGACAGAAAAAGGTGGTATCGGAGCCACTGATTTAAGCCAATTAAGTATTTAGCAAATACTTAATTTTATTAATTGCCATTATATGATTATGTGTTTTATTATTTGAATATTTGTGTACAGTATGGGTAAGCAAAAGCTGTCAAACATCTATCTTAAATTAGATAGGTCATCAAACGAGAAGGGAAGTTCATCCCAAACCAAATCCTCAAATCACTTTGTAATTCCTGAAGAAGGAATATTTGTGCGAAAGGCACAATATGAGGAACCACTTTCTCCTAATAAAAGAAGTTTGATTTTTAAGAAAAGTCAGGAGAAAATAAAGAAATTCCGAGAAAAGAAGATTAAACAGGAAACCCAGGAATTAACCAGTAAATCACCTTGGGAAGACAAGTTAGATGAAAAATGGGCAGATCTTTATATGCTTGCTACTGTAGCAGTAAATGAAAATCTTTAAATATTTTTAACAACCTTATCACCCACAATCTAGAAACCTTATCTAGCAAATAAATAAGTTTACAATAAACTCTAGTATGTTTTAAAATTTCAGTTATTTTGTATGAAATAATATTTAAAGGTTATCTATGAAATTTTGTTATAAAATTTTAATTAGTATTTGTGTGTATTTTGCTAAACAGCATGAGTGACTTGTCTGATGCCTTTCATAATTTAAATCTCTATCCAGTAAGAATAGAGTTTTCCAGAGATTTCAATAGATATATACCAGACATAGAAGAACCTATGGAATTCAATGCTCCACCTCCGGAGAAACCCAAGCCCAAGAAAAGGAGAAGATTCGTAGGATGGAGGCGTGTGCGTAGGAGGAAACCCGTCACTAGAAAGATGACTAAAATAGAAAATCCCTTAGATAAAGGGAAGGGAATTGAAGTCGGGGAAGAATCAAGGCAGATGGGATTACAGTTTGATGAATATTCTAAGCAAATAGAAATGGAGATTGGGGGAGGTTCTAAACAAACCCAGGTAGAAATTGGAGAAAGTTCTAAACAAACCCAGGAAATGACATTACAGGAGGAGCTAGATTTTATATTGGCAAGCTGTGATACTATTAAACCTGTCAATAAAAATGTTTTTACTCGTCCTATTGAAACTCAACTCCCTATAAACTTAGAACCAACAATCCCAGAACCTATAATTCACACCCAACCTTTAGGAATGGATGAATGGTGGACGAATGATTGGCAATTCCAAAACCTGCTCAACAGTCCTTATTCCTTTCTTCCTCAATTTGACCCAGAACCTATACCTAATCCACCTATGAGCAATGAGAATTTAGCTGAACTCCGCCACTTTGGCGAAGAGTTAATGGATGCAGGAAATAGGATCAGGGAAGTAGGAGAACAGATCTCCTGGAAGTACGATGAGAGGGAGCGCCGTTAGGAGACTGTGGTTCTATAATAGTAATAATAATATAATCATGTGAAATAACCTAAAATAAAACTTGTGTAAAATAATCAGTGTGTAATGATGCATAATATATATGAAAAGGAGGAATCGAGAAATCGATAATTTTGACTGTATAAGTGTCTTGTGAAATGTAACAACTGTGCTTGTAATCACTATGAACAGTTCTGTTATCAATAAAACAATGTTATTTGATCACAATGTTTGTTTTGTTATGTTTTACATTTTTCATGTTTTGACTTTTGTTCAATTTCAAACTCTACATCGCTTTCTGGAGAGTTATACGCAAACTAGTGCGTAAACGTACTCAGTTTAATGCGAGAAATACTCCGGAACATCAACATATACTCAACATACCTTAAATAACCTTTACATAACTTAGAAATAAGTTTTGAAGGCTTTGGTATGGCAAAAACAAGTTAATTCGCTTACAGGGACTAAATATGACAAACTGCGAAAGTATGTCAATTTGAACTGTAACGAACATTCCGGAACATGACCATAAGTTAAACACACCTTAAATATCCTTTACATAACTTAGAAATAGGCTTTGAGGGGTTTGGTGTGCTAAAATAAACTTTTGGGACATTCAGGGACTAAAAGTGTCAAAAAGTGCACAGGTTTGCATTTTCGCGCATAACTTACGTTCTGAATACATCTGGACATCCAAAAATTTATGAAAGCATGACTACATTTTATTTTAGTGTTCGCCTTAAGAAAAATCCATTCGTCGCGTCATTTGGATCATTTTTCGCGCTTATGCGCATTCCGTCGTAATTAAGCGAACATCGCGTTCGTACGGCCAAACGAACCATCATCCGGCATATTTTTGAGTATGTTTTGAGTTCCCTATACTTTAACTTCATTTTAGAGCCTTGAAATGAGGTTAACGGGGTTCAAACGCATCGAAAATCGCTTAAAACACAACAGGGACCATTGCTGCCAACTTTCAAAACTTGCTGATTCAGGAGAGGTGCTCGCGTAGCGCGAGCCCATGAGGCTTATCCGTCGCGCTACGCGACTGACTGTTCTGGCAGATTCAATGTTTCTAAATGCAAGTTGCAACCAATTAATCCTTAACCACATGTTTTGAGATGATGTGTCATTAAGTTAAGGAGCATATGTGGTTCCATAACATTTCGACAAGTGTACGAACGAGATTCGATCACGTTATTCAAGAAACGATCCTAACGGTTACCCGAAAACTATAAATACCCCATGCCTTTCATTGTTTTTAAGCACTAGAATCTTATTAGTTGTGTTCTAAGTTGAAACTTTGTTTCATACCTGAACTATACTGATTTAGATTAGCATTCGGGGACCCTTCGTAAGTATTCTTTCGTTCTTTTCCTTATTTTTACTGCTTTTCGAGTCAGAAAGTCAAACTTTGTTTGACTTTCAGCGTTGATCAGTAATGGTCAATGCGAAGTTCGTTAGAACTTCGCAACGTGATTGTAATCACGATGGTCATAGTCCCTTGGGACTATGCCTACTGATTACCACGTTGTCTAGGGTCGTAGGGTAAGCGATCTAATAAATCGCTTATACCTCGAACCCGACCCAGTTTGGTCGATCATTAGGATCCGACCAAACACATTAGGTGACCATAGTGTAGGGAATAACCTTCCGAGGTTATACCTTATGGTCACGACGTTTAAGTAGTTGTATGATAGGTAGTTTATATGCCTTAGGTAAATTACCAGAATACCCTTTTCATACATAATTGGTAATTTAGCATATGTAACCTAAACTTTTGTCACGTAACTGATTATGTAACATGTTTAGGCATATAATACTTGTCATAGGACTAGTTAGGCGGTCCGAACGCGTTTCACACGCACGACGCGTTAAAGTAGCATAAGCTTCCTAAACGGGTCGTAATGGGTCGTAAACAATTATGTTAAGTTTCATTTAGCATGTAGGCTTTGTTAAACCATATCACGTGAGTTCCGACACTCATTTGGTTTACAAACCCTAATGCTACCCAATCTTCCGAGATAGGTCCGGTTTAATAACATAGTTACCTATATTAGGTGCCGTTTGATTCCGAGATCTATAGCATTACTTGGTGGTTATCTTTTGACAACTGAGCAATCTCAAGTGAGTACATAGACCCCTCTTTTACTGTTTTCCAAACTGTTTTGGGGTGGAACACATGTGCCTACTTGTTACTTTCATGCTTTCCTGTTTTCACATCATATACCGGCTATGTTTGTTAGTACACTATAGTACATGATTTCATGACATTTCATGCTAGGTGTGCCCATTGTGTGCATTACTTAGTACATTGTTTTACATGACATTTCATGCTAGGTGTGCCCATTGTGTGCATTACTTAGTACATCGTTTTACATGACATTTCATGCTAGGTGTGCCCATTGTGTGCATTACTTAGTACATCGTTTTACATGACATTTCATGCTAGGTGTGCCCATTGTGTGCATTACTTAGTACATCGTTTTACATGACATTTCACGCTATGTATGTTCATTTGATTACATACTTAGTGCATTGTTTTCACATGCTCACATTTTGTTATGACATTTGGTTTGTTTACATGGGACAATACATTCATTAACATTAGCTACGCCGTTCGTTAGTAGGTAGTGGTACCATAGGAATTGACAACTCCCGTTCCGGACATCCCAGGGTAAGGGGACAGAAAGGAATGACCGAATTCGTTGACATTAAGACAGATAGACCTTTAATTTGTTTAAAGGGTTTTATCACCACAGTCGCCAGGCTTGGATGTATGCATTTTCACAATACCGCATAAATGTTCATATTAAATAGTTGCATGCATTTACACAAAACATAGCTTTGATTTAAACCAAGTTTTACTTCAATACTTTGTTTTTGTGCATATGGTTTAGTTGAGACATTTCACTTGCCATACATGGACATTTTGACATAGACATTTGACATGGATAATTGACATAGACATTTGACATGGATAATTGACATAGACATTTGACATGGATATTTGACATAGACATTTGACATGGATATTTGACATAGACATTTTGACATGATTTACATTTGACACAAACATTTTTGACATTGGTTTTACATACTACATGATTTACATCTTGACATGAACACTTTGACATATTATTCAATACATTGACAAATGGTTTAAACATAGACCTCTTACATTGGTTGGTTTGGTTTGATTAAGTGATTAAGTTAACGATGCGTGTGTAATATGATACAAGCATGGTGGATACGCCGCTGGTACTTCCTATATATAAGTGTTTGTATGGTATTACATGGCGTAACGTTATTTGAATCATTTCAGTTTGAGACATAGAACATTTTATACAAATAACATGCTTTTCACAAGACATTGATTTACAAACAACTTATCTTATACAAACACATTTTTACATGGTTATTTATTTAACCTGACAATTACTTATACATATCATCTGATCTTATTGTTTTCAAATGATTTACAAGACAAAGCAAATAACAAGGTTCATGACTAAACATTTTCTCAAACATAAGTCATGAATCTTATTTTCACAAAACCTATGTATCTCACAGGCATTTTTATGCTGACGTACCTATTTTCACATGTGTTTTCAGGTGCTTTTCCATAGGATGTTGATCATGATACTAGGGCGGACCTGTGCCTTAGAGACTTTAAAAGAAAAATAGACTATGTTTAATTATGTTCTGAACTCGTTAATTTCCTGTTTGAAACAATGTAACACCCTTATTTAATAAATAAAATACACTTTGTGTGCCATGGTTATGAAACAATTAATTCTGTCGCAACACGCCCCGATGTTTCCGCCGCGATTTGTTGTTTTACGCGGTCGGGGTGTGACAGAAGAGTTGGTATCAGAGCCAATGGTTATAGGGAATTAGGTTATTAGTAATGCTTTGACCTAGACTATAACTTTTCTAGGAACCTAACACAAGTTACCTTGTGTTTAGATCTTAAAACATGTACATCACCTATCCTTAGGTGATTAACAAAACAAGGAACCAAATTATTTTCCGAAACGATTTTTGAAAAACAATCATCTGTTTTTGAATAAATTTTTACAAGGTTTTGAACCCTCAATTGTAAGGTTTTGAACCCTCTGTTATATGGTTTTGAACCCTTTTTAAGTTTGGTTTTTGGCCTTGTGCCTTCTAATTTTCAAAAATCCCGTCAAACGTTTTGGGTTTTAAATAATGTGAACGTGTGCAAACTGGAAGGGTGAATGCCTGTATTCTGAGTTTTCTGACTAGGCAAGCACTTCGTATACATCTCAACCAGACGCGAGACCAGTTGTGCTTACCTGGGAATTCTTGGAGTGAGTGTTCACTTATAGGCGAGCATGTCTTCATTATACATTATTTTTGATCCATTTACTTTGATTAGTCACTGTGAGTCGTTTGTTTGCTTTGTGATACGGACGAATGACCACTGTAACACCTGTGTCATTTCAACCATCAAACAAATGCCAAACCAATGAAATATTGTATTTCATACTTTGGACTTTTATAAATATGTGTATCTTTTGCACATATCAACTCATGTTCGATTTCAAGCTCTAAATCGCTTTCTGGAAGGTTATACGCGCACTGATGTGTAGATATAACCAGTTTAATCCAACGAACACTCCGGAATAAGTGAAATAGGCTTAACATACCTTAAATAACCTTTACATAACTTAGATATAAGTTTTGGAAGGTTTGGTGTGGTGAAATCAAGTTTAATCGCTTACAGGGACTAAAGTTGACAAACTGCGAAAGTATGCCAATTTGAACTGTAACAGACCTTCCGGGACATGAACATAAGTTAAACATACCATAAATATCCTTTACATAGCTTAGAAATAGGCTTTGAGGTGTTCGGTATGCTAAAATAAACTTTTGTGTCATTCAGGGACTAAAAGCGTCAAAAAGTGCACAAGTTTGCATTTTTACGCGTAACTTACGTTCTGAATACATCCGGACATCCAAAAATTTATGTAAGCACTAAAATATTTTATTTTAGTGTTCGCCATAAGAAAAATCCATTCGTCGCGTCATTTGGTTCGTTTTTCGTGCTTATGCGCATTCCGTCGTAATTAAGCGAACATCGCGTCCGTACGGCTAAACGAACCGACATCCGAGATATTTTTGAACATGTTTTAAGTTCCCTATACTTTAACTTCATTTTAGAGCTTTGAAATGGGGTTAACGGGCCTTAAACGTGTCGAAAATGGGCTGAATGCATGACAGGGACTAAAAGTGTAATTCTGCCAAACTATGGCTAGCGGTGCGCTACACTTTTAGTGTAGCGGTGCGCTAGCCATGCACAGACCAGATGCAGTGTTTCTTAACAGCCTGTTTGCAGCTGATTAACCACACCCACACATTCCCAATTGTCTAGTCATCTGATAAGGATGGATTTCTAGCCACCATAAGGTTCCGACAAGTGTACGGGTTGGATTCATGGCACGTTTTCCATGAAACGATCCTAACGGTTCGGGTATTCCTATAAATACCCAACCCATACAACCTCATTTTGCACAAGAATTCTGATTTGAGAGCTCTAAGTTGAAACCATTGTTTCATACCTGAGTTCTTGGATCGGGATTAGCATTCGGGGACCCTTCGTAAGTATTCTTTCGTTCTTTTCCTTATTTTATTGCTTTTAGAGTCAGAAAGTCAAACTTTGTTTGACTTTCAGCGTTGACCAGTAATGGTCAATGCGAAGTTCGTTTGAACTTCGCAACGTGAGTGTAATCACGTTGGTTATAGTCCCTTGGGACTATGCCTACTGATTACCACGTTGTCTAGGGTCGTAGGGTAGGCGATCTGATAAATCGCCTATACCTTCGAACCCGACCCAGTTTGGTCGATCATTAGGATCCGACCAAATACATTAGGTGACCCTAGTATAGGGCATAACCTTCCGAGGTTATACCCTATGGTCACATCGTTTAAGTAGTTGTATGATAGGTAGTTTATATGCCTTAGGTAAATTACCAGAATACCCTTTTCATGTATAATTGGTAATTAAGCATATGTAACCTAAACTTTTGTCACATAACTGATTATGTAACATGTTTAGGCATATAATACTTGTCATAGGACTAGTTAGGCGGTCCGAACGCGTTTCACGCGAACGACGCGTTAAAGTAGCATAAGCTACCTAAACGGGTCGTAATAGGTCGAAATCACTCAGGTTAAGTTTCATTTAGTATGTAGGCTTTGTTAAACCAAATGACACGAGTCTCTACACTCGTTTGGTTTACAAACCCTAATGCTACCCAATCTTCCGATCTAGGTCCGGTTTATTAACATAGTTACCTATACTAGGTGCCGTTTGATATCCGCGATCTCTAGCATTGTTTAGTTGTCACTCCAGAACTACTGAGCAATCTCAGGTGAGTACATAGACCCCTCTTTTACTGTTTTCCAAACTGTTTTGGGGTGGAACACATGTGCCTACTTGTTACTTTCATGCTTTCCTGTTTTAACATCATATACTGCTATGTTCGTTAGTACATTATAGTACATGATTTTATGACATTTCATGCTAGGTGTGCCCAATTGTGTGCATTACTTAGTACCTCGTTTTACATGACATTTTGACATAGACATTTGACATAGACATTTCGGCATAGACATTTTAACATGATTGACATTTGATCATGCATTTCCCACAAAACATAACTTTGATTTAAACCAAGATTTACTTCAATACTTTGTTTTTGTGCATATGGTTTAGTTGAGACATTTCACTTGCCATACATGACATCTTGACATAGACGTTTGACATGAATATTTGACATAGACATTTGACATGGATATTTGACATAGACATTTTGATATGATTTACATCTTGACATGAACACTTTGACATATTACCCAATACATTTGACAATTGATTTAAACATAGACTTCTTACATTGGTTGGTTTGGTTTGATTAAGTGATTAAGTAACGATGCGTGTGTAATATGATACAAGCATGGTGGATACGCCGCTGGTACTTCCTATATATAAGTGTTTGTATGGTATTACATATCATAGCGTTATTTGAATCATTTCAGTTTGAGACATAGAACATTTTATACAAATAACATACTTTTCACAAGACATTGATTTATAAACATCTTATCTTATGCAAACATATTTTACTTGGTTATTCATTTAACCCTACATTTATTTATACTTATCATCTGATCTTATCGATTTTCAAATGATTTACAAAGCAAAGCAAATAACAAGGTTCATGACTAAACATTTTCTCAAACATAAGTCATGAAACCTATTTTCACAAAACCTATGTATCTCACAGGCATTTTTATGCTGACGTACCTATTTTCACATGTGTTTTTCAGGAACTGTTGCATAAGATGATCAAGATACACATAGGCAGACTTGGGCTTTAGTAACAATAAAAGATGCAAGACTAGTTAATTATGTTGTATTTCTTTGTTTGTTAAGTCATTGTAACACTTTTAATCAATAAAACGAAACTTCAATTGCCATGGATTTGAAACAATTAATTCTGTTACAACACTCCCCGACATTTCCGCCACGTTTTGTATGTTCTACGTGGTCGGGGTGTGACAACCACCATCTATGCTGTTTGCAATTCTTGTTTGTTTCATCTCATTCTTTTCATCCAATCATCTCACTCGTTTCTTTTCATGTTTTCCTCTTTTAGAATGCCTCCTCGACGCGAGAATCAGATAGCAACTGCCGAGCTGGCAGAAATTATTGCGCAGCAGATGGCTGCTCAGTTTCCAAATCTCTTTGCTCAATGGAACCAAGCCAACAACAACAACAATGTTCCATGCAAATACAAGGATTTTAACCAGGCCAAACCACTCAAGTTTAGTGGTTCTGAGGGAGCGACTGGGCTTCTTCAGTGGTTCGAGAGCATAGAGAATACTTTTCGCCATGTGCAGTGTCCGGATAATCGCAAGGTCGAGTTCTCCTCGAGTGTATTTCAGAAGAGGGCTTTGACATGGTGGAACGGGGTTATGAGAGACCAGGGTGCTGAAGTTGCTCTCGCACAGACATGGGCTGAACTTAGAGCCCTTATGATGAAGGAATTCTGTCCTCGTCATGAGCAGCGAGCGTTGGAGAAAGAGTTTGATGTTTTGAAGCAAGATAGTGGTGAGCACAGGGCTTATACTGATCGGTTTGAAGAATTGAGTCTGCTTTGCCCAACAATGGTCACCCCACTCGACAAGGCTATCGAGAGATACATCGATGGTCTACCTGACTCGGTACAAGACATTCTTACTGGTAGTAACCCTGCCACACTTCGTCAGGCGATCGAGTTATCTGCGACATTGACTGAGTCGCAGATCCGGAAGAACAAGTTACACCGGAAGGGTGACAAGGGCAAGAAGCAGTCGGCTGACAAGGAAGATAGCAAGAAAGGTCAAAACTTGAATGGAAAGAACTCTGGTTCTTCGAAGAGGTCAAGGAAGCGTAAGGCTTCCCAAAATTTTGCTATCACTGCCCAAGCTAATCTGGCAGCTCCCAACCAACCCGCACAGCTTCCAGCAAAGAAACCCTATACAGGGAATGCACCTTTGTGCAATAGATGCAACAGTCACCACCAGCCGCAACTTCCATGCCGTTTCTGTACTAACTGTGGGAAATCAGGCCATCTCGCCAATTTTTGTCGATCTGCTCAAAATCCCGCGGTTCAGAACCCGGCTCAACAAGTTGCTCAGCCTCCTGCTCCGCAACAGGGTCAAGCTGCACGACCACAATACCCACCAGGTGCTTGTTACAATTGTGGGGATCTGACCCACTATAGGAATCGGTGCCCAAGACTAGTCAACCAGAACCAGAACCAGAACCAGAACCAGAACCAGAATCAGGCTCCGGCTCGAGGCCGAGTTTTTAACATGAATGCCCAAGAGGCACAGGCTGACGATAATGTGGTGAACGGTACGTTCTTTATTAATAATCAGCCTGCATCTGTTCTTTTCGATTCCGGTGCCGATAAGAGTTTCGTGTCTTTGTCTTTTGAGCAAATGCTTCGAGTGTCTAGAACGAAACTAGGCAAATCTTTGACAGTAGAGGTTGCTAGTGGTGAACCCGTTATTCTTGATTTTGTTCTTCACAACTGCCAGTTGAATCTTAACGACCATCTTTTTCCTATTGACCTCGCGCCTATGCAACTTGGAAGCTTCGACGTTATTGTGGGAATGGATTGGTTATCCAAGCATCACGCAGAGATAGTTTGTTCTAAGAAGATTGTTCGTGTGCCACTTTCGACAGGCGAGATCCTGCAGGTTCAAGGTGAGAAGCCTACCGGTGGTCTCAAACTCATGTCTTGTTTTAAAGCTCGGAAGTATCTGCAGAAGAACTATGTGGCTTTCTTAGCACATGTTACAGAAGATAAAGGCAAGGGTAAGTCTATTTCAGATATTCCTGTCGTTCGGGATTATTCTGAAGTGTTCCCTGAAGATTTACCTGGTCTACCTCCAGCACGCCAAGTCGAGTTCCGCATTGATCTCGTACCTGGTGCAAATCCCATTGCCAGAGCTCCATATCGTCTTGCACCGTCTGAGATGCAAGAGTTGTCTAAACAGCTTCAGGAGCTCTCTGACAAAGGTTTTATCCGTCCCAGCTTTTCACCGTGGGGTGCTCCCGTTCTTTTTGTCAAGAAGAAGGATGGATCCTTTAGGATGTGTATCGATTATCGTGAGCTTAACAAGCTTACCATCAAAAATCGATATCCTCTACCTCGCATAGACGACCTCTTTGATCAGCTACAAGGCGCTTCTTATTTTTCGAAGATCGATCTGCGTTCCGGGTATCATCAACTTCGGGTGCAAGAAGAAGACATTCCGAAGACAGCATTCCGTACTCGTTATGGACATTACGAGTTCACAGTCATGCCATTCGGTTTGACTAATGCTCCTGCTGTTTTCATGGACTTAATGAATAGGGTCTGCAAACCTTATTTGGATCAGTTCGTCATTGTTTTTATTGACGACATCTTGATTTACTCTAAGACGCGAGCTGATCACGAGCAGCATCTTCGTCTTACTCTGGAACTCCTGAAGAAAGAGCAACTTTTCGCCAAATTCTCCAAGTGCGAATTTTGGCTTAAAGAAGTTCAATTTTTGGGACACATTATCAACGAACGAGGTGTTCATGTAGATCCCTCCAAGATCAGTGCGATTAAGGATTGGGATACACCTTCTACTCCTACTGAAGTTCGTTCATTTCTTGGTCTAGCGGGTTATTATCGCCGCTTCATTGAAAACTTCTCTAAGATTGCAGTGCCTCTAACTGCTCTAACTCAGAAGAAAATGCCCTTTTATTGGGGATACAAACAAGAGGAAGCTTTCCAACACCTGAAGCAGAAGCTTTGCGATGCGCCTGTTCTATCATTGCCTGAGGGTGATGATGATTTTGTTGTATATTGTGATGCATCGAAATTGGGTCTTGGCTGTGTTCTGATGCAAAGGAACAAAGTCATAGCCTATGCATCAAGACAATTGAAGATACATGAGAAGAACTACACCACTCATGATCTTGAGTTGGGTGCAGTTGTCTTTGCTCTCAAGATCTGGAGACACTATTTGTACGGTACAAAATGTGTGGTTTTCACTGACCACAAAAGTCTTCAGCATATCTTCAACCAGAAAGAACTCAACATGAGACAACGACGTTGGGTTGAGCTTTTAAACGACTATGACTGCGAAATTCGCTACCATCCTGGTAAGGCGAATGTCGTGGCTGATGCATTGAGTCGTAAGGAACGTACTATGCTTCATTGTGTACGTGTTCAATCTGTCATTCAAGCTCGATCCGATATTCAAGCACGCATTTCTCAGGCTCAACAATCTTGTGTTGCACAAGGTTTAATGGATAAGGAATTTCCTTATCACATAACACCTGCTCTTGAACTGAAGAACAATGGATCATATTACTTCATGGACCGTTTGTGGGTCCCAAGCCAGGATGATCTTCGTACCTTGCTTATGGATGAGGCCCATAAGTCTCGTTATTCCATTCATCCGGGCTCAGATAAAATGTATAAGGATCTTCGTATTCACTATTGGTGGCCTGGTATGAAGAAAGACATTGCCTTATACGTATCAAAATGCCTTACTTGTCTTAAGGTTAAGGCTGAACATCAGCGTCCTTCTGGTTTATTGGAGCAACCAGAGATCCCAGTTTGGAAATGGGAAAACATTACTATGGATCTTGTTACCAAACTCCCGCGCACAAAGAAAGGTCATGATGCCATCTGGGTAGTCGTTGATCGTCTTACAAAGTCAGCACATTTCTTGCCAATCCGCGAGGATTTTCCTACTGACAGACTTGCTCAAATCTATGTAGATGAAATTGTGGCTCGACATGGTGTTCCTTTGAACATCATTTCTGACAGAGATGCTCGTTTCACTTCTCACTTTTGGAGAACCATGCAATCTGCTATGGGGACCCAACTTAATCTGAGCACAGCTTATCATCCGCAAACGGATGGTCAATCTGAGAGAACAATCCAGACACTGGAGGATATGCTAAGAGCTTGTGTGATCGATTTTGGTGGTAGCTGGGATTCACATCTTAAATTGATTGAATTCTCCTACAACAACAGTTATCACACTAGCATCAAAATGGCTCCTTTCGAAGCTCTCTATGGTCGAAAATGTCGTTCACCAGTCTGCTGGAATGAAATTGGCGAGGCTCAACTTACTGGACCTGCCCTCATTTTAGAGACAACTGACAAGGTCAAGAAAGTTCGTGATAACCTTCAGGCAGCTAGAAGCCGTCAGAAGATTTACGCGGACCCAAAACGCAAAGCCTTGGAATTTCAAATCGGTGATCGAGTATTACTTAAGGTCTCACCTTGGAAAGGTGTGATCAGATTTGGAAAGAAAGGAAAACTTGCACCTAGATACGTTGGACCATTCAAGATCGTCGAAAGAATCGGAAAGGTAGCCTACAGACTTGAGTTACCTCCTGAACTGGGAAATGTTCATCCAACTTTTCACGTGTCCAATCTCAAGAAGTGTACAGCTGATGAGAACTTCTCAATACCGCTTGACGAAATTCGTGTTGGCAAAACACTGAAATTTGTTGAGAAACCAGTGGAAATCATGGAACGTGAAGTCAAGTGGCTCAAACGCAAGCGCATTCCTTTGGTCAAAGTTCGCTGGGAAGCTAAGCGTGGACCTGAGTTTTCTTGGGAACGCGAAGATCAAATGAAAGCGAAATATCCGCAACTTTTTCCACGAGTTTCCTCTAAATAAATTTCGGGACGAAATTTCCACAAGTAGGGGAGACTGTAACAACTGTGCTTGTAATCACTATGAACAGTTCTGTTATCAATAAAACAATGTTATTTGATCACAATGTTTGTTTTGTTATGTTTTACATTTTTCATGTTTTGACTTTTGTTCAATTTCAAACTCTACATCGCTTTCTGGAGAGTTATACGCAAACTAGTGCGTAAACGTACTCAGTTTAATGCGAGAAATACTCCGGAACATCAACATATACTCAACATACCTTAAATAACCTTTACATAACTTAGAAATAAGTTTTGAAGGCTTTGGTATGGCAAAAACAAGTTAATTCGCTTACAGGGACTAAATATGACAAACTGCGAAAGTATGTCAATTTGAACTGTAACGAACATTCCGGAACATGACCATAAGTTAAACACACCTTAAATATCCTTTACATAACTTAGAAATAGGCTTTGAGGGGTTTGGTGTGCTAAAATAAACTTTTGGGACATTCAGGGACTAAAAGTGTCAAAAAGTGCACAGGTTTGCATTTTCGCGCATAACTTACGTTCTGAATACATCTGGACATCCAAAAATTTATGAAAGCATGACTACATTTTATTTTAGTGTTCGCCTTAAGAAAAATCCATTCGTCGCGTCATTTGGATCATTTTTCGCGCTTATGCGCATTCCGTCGTAATTAAGCGAACATCGCGTTCGTACGGCCAAACGAACCATCATCCGGCATATTTTTGAGTATGTTTTGAGTTCCCTATACTTTAACTACATTTTAGAGCCTTGAAATGAGGTTAACGGGGTTCAAACGCATCGAAAATCGCTTAAAACACAACAGGGACCATTGCTGCCAACTTTCAAAACTTGCTGATTCAGGAGAGGTGCTCGCGTAGCGCGAGCCCATGAGGCTTATCCGTCGCGCTACGCGACTGACTGTTCTGGCAGATTCAATGTTTCTAAATGCAAGTTGCAACCAATTAATCCTTAACCACATGTTTTGAGATGATGTGTCATTAAGTTAAGGAGCATATGTGGTTCCATAACATTTCGACAAGTGTACGAACGAGATTCGATCACGTTATTCAAGAAACGATCCTAACGGTTACCCGAAAACTATAAATACCCCATGCCTTTCATTGTTTTTAAGCACTAGAATCTTATTAGTTGTGTTCTAAGTTGAAACTTTGTTTCATACCTGAACTATACTGATTTAGATTAGCATTCGGGGACCCTTCGTAAGTATTCTTTCGTTCTTTTCCTTATTTTTACTGCTTTTCGAGTCAGAAAGTCAAACTTTGTTTGACTTTCAGCGTTGATCAGTAATGGTCAATGCGAAGTTCGTTAGAACTTCGCAACGTGATTGTAATCACGATGGTCATAGTCCCTTGGGACTATGCCTACTGATTACCACGTTGTCTAGGGTCGTAGGGTAAGCGATCTAATAAATCGCTTATACCTCGAACCCGACCCAGTTTGGTCGATCATTAGGATCCGACCAAACACATTAGGTGACCATAGTGTAGGGAATAACCTTCCGAGGTTATACCTTATGGTCACGACGTTTAAGTAGTTGTATGATAGGTAGTTTATATGCCTTAGGTAAATTACCAGAATACCCTTTTCATACATAATTGGTAATTTAGCATATGTAACCTAAACTTTTGTCACGTAACTGATTATGTAACATGTTTAGGCATATAATACTTGTCATAGGACTAGTTAGGCGGTCCGAACGCGTTTCACACGCACGACGCGTTAAAGTAGCATAAGCTTCCTAAACGGGTCGTAATGGGTCGTAAACAATTATGTTAAGTTTCATTTAGCATGTAGGCTTTGTTAAACCATATCACGTGAGTTCCGACACTCATTTGGTTTACAAACCCTAATGCTACCCAATCTTCCGAGATAGGTCCGGTTTAATAACATAGTTACCTATATTAGGTGCCGTTTGATTCCGAGATCTATAACATTACTTGGTGGTTATCTTTTGACAACTGAGCAATCTCAAGTGAGTACATAGACCCCTCTTTTACTGTTTTCCAAACTGTTTTGGGGTGGAACACATGTGCCTACTTGTTACTTTCATGCTTTCCTGTTTTCACATCATATACCGGCTATGTTTGTTAGTACACTATAGTACATGATTTCATGACATTTCATGCTAGGTGTGCCCATTGTGTGCATTACTTAGTACATTGTTTTACATGACATTTCATGCTAGGTGTGCCCATTGTGTGCATTACTTAGTACATCGTTTTACATGACATTTCATGCTAGGTGTGCCCATTGTGTGCATTACTTAGTACATCGTTTTACATGACATTTCATGCTAGGTGTGCCCATTGTGTGCATTACTTAGTACATCGTTTTACATGACATTTCACGCTATGTATGTTCATTTGATTACATACTTAGTGCATTGTTTTCACATGCTCACATTTTGTTATGACATTTGGTTTGTTTACATGGGACAATACATTCATTAACATTAGCTACGCCGTTCGTTAGTAGGTAGTGGTACCATAGGAATTGACAACTCCCGTTCCGGACATCCCAGGGTATGGGGACAGAAAGGAATGACCGAATTCGTTGACATTAAGACAGATAGACCTTTAATTTGTTTAAAGGGTTTTATCACCACAGTCGCCAGGCTTGGATGTATGCATTTTCACAATACCGCATAAATGTTCATATTAAATAGTTGCATGCATTTACACAAAACATAGCTTTGATTTAAACCAAGTTTTACTTCAATACTTTGTTTTTGTGCATATGGTTTAGTTGAGACATTTCACTTGCCATACATGGACATTTTGACATAGACATTTGACATGGATAATTGACATAGACATTTGACATGGATAATTGACATAGACATTTGACATGGATATTTGACATAGACATTTGACATGGATATTTGACATAGACATTTTGACATGATTTACATTTGACACAAACATTTTTGACATTGGTTTTACATACTACATGATTTACATCTTGACATGAACACTTTGACATATTATTCAATACATTGACAAATGGTTTAAACATAGACCTCTTACATTGGTTGGTTTGGTTTGATTAAGTGATTAAGTTAACGATGCGTGTGTAATATGATACAAGCATGGTGGATACGCCGCTGGTACTTCCTATATATAAGTGTTTGTATGGTATTACATGGCGTAACGTTATTTGAATCATTTCAGTTTGAGACATAGAACATTTTATACAAATAACATGCTTTTCACAAGACATTGATTTACAAACAACTTATCTTATACAAACACATTTTTACATGGTTATTTATTTAACCTGACAATTACTTATACATATCATCTGATCTTATTGTTTTCAAATGATTTACAAGACAAAGCAAATAACAAGGTTCATGACTAAACATTTTCTCAAACATAAGTCATGAATCTTATTTTCACAAAACCTATGTATCTCACAGGCATTTTTATGCTGACGTACCTATTTTCACATGTGTTTTCAGGTGCTTTTCCATAGGATGTTGATCATGATACTAGGGCGGACCTGTGCCTTAGAGACTTTAAAAGAAAAATAGACTATGTTTAATTATGTTCTGAACTCGTTAATTTCCTGTTTGAAACAATGTAACACCCTTATTTAATAAATAAAATACACTTTGTGTGCCATGGTTATGAAACAATTAATTCTGTCGCAACACGCCCCGATGTTTCCGCCGCGATTTGTTGTTTTACGCGGTCGGGGTGTGACATGAAATTTGTATGATTATTGTGTATAATTGTTATTTATTTGATACTAATAAATTATATATTATCAGATGGAAAACGCTAATAATGAACCAGTAAATGAGGTTAATCAATCTGAGCAACATCCGGAGGATCAATTTTTAAATAGGCAAGATATAGAAAATATCGTTGCTCAAGGGATAGCCAACGCTATTCTAGCAATTGTTGCTGCTGTTAGAAATCCAATCGAACCTCAACAAATCATTCCTAGCAAACGTATTTCTGAAGATAACTTCATTAATAGTGTAAATGGAGGCGGTAATCATACTAATCACAATACTAATCCACGGCAGGCTCCGCTCCCTAAGAAAATGAAAGCTGCAACGCCTGGTTGCACTTACAAAGAATTTCTTGCTTGCAAACCCGTTGAATTTGCAGGCAATGAAGGAGCGACTGCAGCACTGCATTGGTTAGAGAAAACCGAGGCAATGATTAAAATAAGTAAATGTGCCAAGGACGATCAGGTCATGTACGCGTCAAATCTTTTTAAAGAAGGGGCACTAGAATGGTGGAACACGGTGTTACAAGCAAAAGGAAGGATGATGGCATATGCAATGAACTGGGAAGAATTTAAGAGTCTTGTAGAAAGAAAATTCTGTCCCGAATATGAAAAAGATCAAATGGCGAATAAGTTCTTAAACCATCGAATGATGGGTATAGCTTGTCGCGGTTATACTTCGACATTCTTTGAATATGCTAGAGTGGTACCAACACTGGCTTCGCCATCACCGGTACTTATTTCTCGCTATATTTGGGGACTAATTAGTGAAATCCGTAACATCGTTAAAGCTGCGAGACCCTGTACTATTGACGATGCTGTGGAATTAGCTAACACCCTAACTGACGAATTGGTACGCACAAGAGATGAAAATAAGAAAAAGGAATTGGCTCAGAAAATTACCCAAGGCTTTCGCATGGGTAATAATAGTAACTTCAAGAGAAGAAGACACAGGGCAATTTTCAAATCCGCCTTTCTGCAGGAATTGCAAAAGTAAACATTTTTGAAGATGCAATAAAACCTGCAATTTTTGCAGAGCTGTAGGACATCGAGAAGAAAACTGCAGAAAGAAAACCATAATTTGCTTTAACTGTGGAGAAGCAGGGCATTTTAAAACAGAATGTCCTAAATTGGTCAAACTAGCAGACAACAAAACCAAGAAAGCCGACGGAGCTACTAAGAAGAATGTTCGAGCCTTTCAGTTAACTACTCAGGAAGCCGAGATGATTCCTGATGTGATAGCCGGTACGTTCTTAGTTCACAACATTTATGCAAAAGTATTATTTGACTCTGGTGTAAACCAAAGTTTTATCAATACTTAATTCTGCCAAGCTCTTAATTTACCCTTAACCAACCTTAGGCAGATTTTTACAGTCGAAACGGCAGACGAAAATTCTGTTAGCATAGATAAAGTTTTGCAAAAGGAAAATATAGAACTCTCAGGTCATAAATTCTTTGCAAACCTATTACCTATGAAATTAGCCAAATTTGATGTTGTGTTAGGAATGGATTGGTTAATAGCCAACCATGCTCGAATTCTTTGTGATCAGAATTCCATAGAAATTCAAACACCTACCGGAGAAGTCATTATGATTACAGAAGATAAACCACGTAAAACCATGAAGTTCATATCAGTAATGAAAGTTGCTAGTTATGAACGAAAGCAAGGAATAGTATATATGATTTCAGTAATCATTAATACTAAGGGTAAAGAACTTAAGGAAATTCCTATAGTCTCAGAATACCCAGATATATTCCCAGAAGAATTACCCGGACTACCACCAGATAGGGAGGTAGAATTTAGAATTCATCTAATTCCAGGAACTATACCGATAGCCAAGGCACCTTATCGGTTAGCACCTACAGAAATGTTAGAACTGAAAAAGCAATTAGATGAATTACTAAGTAAAGGTTTCATAAAACCTAGTTCATCCCCGTGGGGAGCACCCGTATTGTTTGTGAAAAAGAAGGATGGTTCAATGAGAATGTGTATTGATTATAGAGAATTAAATAAGGTTACAATTAAGAATCGATACCCATTACCTAGGATTGATGATCTTTTTGATCAACTTCAAGGAGCTAGATATTTTTCTAAGATTGATTTACGCTCCGGATATCATCAATTGAAGGTACAAGAAGAAGACATACCTAAAACTGCTTTCAGAACTAGGTATGGTCATTACGAGTTTACAGTCATGCCCTTCGGATTAACGAATGAACCTGCAGCATTCATGGACATGATGAATAGGATCTGTAAACCATATTTGGATAAATTTGTAATTGTTTTCATCGACGATATACTTATTTATTCCAAAAGTCAGGATGAACATTGTCATCACTTGCATTCACTCTTAACTTTGTTAAGAAAAGAAAAGCTGTATGCCAAATTCTCGAAGTGTGAATTTTGGCTACAAGAAGTGCAATTCTTAGGTCACATGGTGAATCATGAAGGCATTCATGTAGATCCTGCTAAAATAGAAGCAATTACCAAATGGAAGGTTCCGCAATCCGCAATGGAAATTAGAAGTTTTATAGGTTTAGCTGGCTACTATAGACGGTTTATTAAGGATTTTTCCAAGATAGTTGTACCATTAACTAAGCTAACCTGTAAAGCAGTGAAGTTTGAATGGGGACCTAAACAAGAAGAAGCCTTTAGAATATTGAAGCAGAAATTAACAAATGCTCCAATCTTAGCCTTACCAGAAGGAACTGGAGATTTTGAAGTATATTGTGAAGCTTCAAAACTAGGATTTGGATGTGTGCTGATGCAATGCAAGAAGGTAATTGCGTATGCTTCAAGACAATTGAAAAAGCACGAAGAAAACTATACAACTCATGACTTAGAATTAGGAGCCGTAGTTTTTGCCTTAAAGATCTGGAGACATTATCTATACGGAAGTAAGTTTATTATATATACAGATCATAAAAGTTTAAGATATATATTTGGGCAAAAAGAGTTAAATATGAGGCAAAGGAGATGGATGGAAATCCTAAGTGATTACGACTGTGATATTCAGTATCATGAAGGAAAGGCAAATGTAGTTGCAGATGCCTTAAGTCGTAAATATCATGAAAAGTAAAAGCAAGTTCGTGCTCTCAGATTAAATCTACAGTTTAGATTTAATGGAACAAATAAAGAATGTTCAGGAAACAGCAATCAAGGATGATGCTGAAGAAATGAAAGGACGAATAAAAGAGTTAGAACAAGGAGCTGATGGAATTTGGAGATTCCACCAAAGAAGAATTTGGGTACCTAAGCAGGGAGAATTAAGAAATAAGATTTTAGAGGAAGCTCATAAATCTAGGTATACCATACACCCTGGAAACAATAAAATGTACCAAGACTTAAGAAAGAATTTCTGGTGGATAGGCATGAAGAAGGATATAGCTAGATATGTTTCTAAGTGTCTTACTTGTTCACAAGTTAAGGCTGAACATCAGAAACCTTCAGGTCTACTACAAAAACTAGAAATGCCTGTATGGAAATGGGAACTCATAACAATGGATTTTGTTACTAAGTTACCCAAAACCAGAAAAGGTAATGACGCGATTTGGGTAATTGTGGATCGATTAACCAAATCTGCTCACTTTCTCCCAATGAAGGAAACCTTTAGCATGGAAAGATTGGCAAAGTTGTATGTAAATGAAGTCGTATCTTTACATGGAGTTCCTCTCTCCATTGTTTCGGATAGGGATAGTCATTTTACTTCTCATTTCTGGACTAGTTTCCAAGAAGCAATGGGGACTCGACTAAACCTAAGCACTGCATATCATCCTCAAACAGACGGGCAAAGTGAAAGGACGATCCAAACTCTAGAAGACATGCTCCGAGCATGTGTGATAGATTTTGGTGGAAATTGGGACGATCATTTACCTCTGATCGAATTCTCCTATAATAATAGTTATCATTCAAGCATTGAAACTGCTCCATTCGAGGCACTATACGGAAGAAAGTGCAGAACTCCAGTTTGTTGGGCATTAATAGGAGAAAGTCAATTGTCAGGTCCTGAAATGGTGCAAGAGACAACTGACAAGATTACTCAAATCAAGGAAAGATTGAAGACAACTCGAGATCGCCAGAAGAGTTATGCCGACAATCGATGCAAGCAATTAGAATTTCAAGTAGGAGACAAAGTACTATTGAAAGTTTCTCCTTGGAAAGGAGTAGTTCGATTCGGTAAGAAAGGAAAACTAAGTCCATGATACGTAGGACCATTTTCAATAATCCAACGTATAGGACCAGTTGCTTATCGTTTAAAACTACCAGAGGAGTTAGCTGGAGTACATGATGTATTTCATGTATCCAACCTTAAGAAATGTCTATCAGACGAATCACTGGTAGTACCTTTACAAGACATAGAGGTAAATGAAAAGCTGAAATTCGTAGAGAAACCGCTTCAAACAGAAGATCGAAAGATCAAGTTTCTCAAACATAAACGACTAGTATTAGTCAAAGTCAAGTGGGATTCAAGGAGAGGAGCAGAATACACTTGGGAGCTGGAATCAGAGATGAAGCGAAAGTATCCTCAATTATTCCAGTAAATCTCAAGGACGATATTTTTATTAAGGTGGGGAGAATGTAACAACTCTCATTAAAAAGTCCTAATTATTACTTTAATTGTCCATTAGGAAACCCTAATTGAGAAACCCATGTGATTCTAAATAAACCCTAAAATTTTCAGAACAATCAAAATTAGGATCAAGGCCCCTAAAAATCAGGGGGGGGGGGGGTAAACCCTAATCGGTAATATCCTCACAGTTTGCTGTAGGAATTGAAATTCGTCGAAACGTGACTCACTAAGGCTATAACAGACACGAAGCTACCCTACCCTAAAAGTAACCTGTCGCGCCACGCGACAGGAACAAGAGGACCCCTCGCGTGGCGCGAGGGGGACGATTTTTCAGATATAAATAGTAGGCTGTGGGACTTGAATTTCTGCGTTGATTTGACGTTCAATGTCATTTCGTACACTGAGTTATAGTAAAAACAGTCTAAAACACACACACGATTCACGAAGTGCTGCCGTAATACAGGGTAATAACTCGATCGATGATATGATTCAATGTCCGATCGATTAAACTATCCAATGGATGTTTAAGTGCTGCCCACATTAGGGTTTATGCTTTGTCATTCGTCGTTAATTCGATGGATGTTTAAGTATCGCACTTTGTCATTCGATGTGAGGGTCTAATCTCGTGAGTTATTTGTATTAAGTTACTAACCGAGTTGTGTGCATGTTATTAAATTTAGGTTAAAAGGCTAATCAGTAGGCTAGGCTCTGCTTAAATTAAATCTGCAATGTGAGTCATTCTCTTTTTATCAAATTACTTTCAAAATCATGTTTATTTTCAAAGGTTATAATTACAGTGATTAAGTATATGTAATCACCAAGTTACAGCCGGTATGTGGGGTTTTGTATACATTACTTGATAATCTTCACTATTGGGGCAGCCAAGGGGTGATATGACCATAGTCACAGACACCATTGGACAACGGGAGGGCCAATGGGTCGAGTGACAAAATACCGTGGGTAGTTGATTTGATATCTGGAAACATTGTAATCTCTCTTAATACTGTAAATTATAACAAACGAGTCGTTTTCATAAAAAGAATGATTCACCAGTATTTCCCGCTGACAAAACCTTTTTCAAACATGTTTCAGGTGATCTGTTGTGATTCAAGAAAAGTGCCGTGAAGCACTACAAGCTTAAGGAAGTGGCTCAATATAAAATAAAGAAACATGTTTTTGTAAAAGGAAGATTTCTCCGTGAAATATTATGATTGTAAATTATCGGGATTTTATCCCGAATTGTGAAATAAAATAATCGGGAAATTACAGTTTTAAAAAGATCCTGAATAAGACTTCCGCTGTTAAATAAATACCACGGGATTTTCTGTCCCGCGGCTCCTGAAACGGGTCAAACCGGGTCGGGGGCCGTGACAATAAGGGTTTTCATATATGATACAAATTTTTCTATGTTTATTAAAATTCTTGGCTTCGAGAATTTTGGACTTATATTTCAAAATTCTCCGGTTGAAGTCTAGTGTTTTCCTCCGAAAACATCTAGTTCGCTAACAACCAATGGCTCTGATACCAACTTCTGTCACACCCCAAAAACGTCGCAGCGGAATATCAAACGTAGTGGAGACGGAAGTTGGTGCCCAATTATATCTTTTCGAGCGTTGCATTTTATTGTTGGACATATTAGTTTATTTTAAACATAATTTATTAAACATTACGTTTTAAATCACGACACAACTACATAGTTTAAGATGTCTTTGATCCTCGCGGATCTTATTACAAAAGTCCCAGAAAGTTTAAAAGTTGTCCAACATATTTAATAAAAACAACATGCATCATCAAACACAAGATACGCCATGATTTCCCGAAGCCAAATTCAAGTACTTGTCAAACACGTTAAAATCAAGTGTCAACACAAAGGAATGTGAGTTCACTTATTCGTTTACTATCGGATTTTATTCCAAGGAAAACTTTCTGTTTAGGTGTTTATTTAAAACATCCATTTAACTCTTAGAAAGTCCATTTTACTTTCTTATTAAAAATCCATTGGCCTTCCGTCGGTTCATTACTCCGACAACACTAATACTGCCCAGGTTTTGTATACTAAATTATTGCGTCAACTTTCAGACTCGTATGTTAGCTAGACGATACGAACTATATAAACAGAATAATAATTCGTCGTTTGACATTGACACGGGGGGACCGGTCACGACGGGGTTGTCAACCCGATAAATCTACCAACAATTCCTCGCGTACATTACTTAACTGATTAAACGACATCATGGGCGCAGGGTTCTTTCTCGAAGAACAACATGATGTCTGCCTCACGTTCAATATATATATATATCCTACTAATATAACAATTTAATATACTACGATTTACGAATTCCCCTGTCACTCAAATGTTGAGACTCAGTCCGGAATTCATCCCCAATTCGTACGGTCTCGTTTCACTTAAGAAATACCGCACATATAATATTCATTCATCAAAAACGTTTTACTTCGAAACGTATAACTTATCAAATTCATATATTTTCAGCGAAAATATATATTTTTATATTAAAAGGTATGTTTTATTTCGAAAACATTATTAAACCGTTTTGACGACGTGTTCCACCCCCAAAATATATACAAAACAGTAAAAAAAAAAGAGGGGTTTAGTGACACTCACCTTTGGGTGCGTATTTTAATACCGCAATCCCAGAAATTGATTTTTATATACGTCCTAATATAGGAACAATTCTAAATCAATATACATATTTAACACAAAAATCCTAAGTTTCTCCGTTTCTTAGAATTATCATATAACTTTGATATTTTCTCGAAAAGTTGTCATTTTTGATTATGTTGGCATGTTACAATATATATATATATATATATATATATATATATATATATATATGAGTCCATATACATATATATATTTATTATGATTTTTACGACTTGAACGATTTTATTGGTGACCATTATTGTATAAATCCGTTAACTTTCCCGTTTATACGCAATATATCTATGATTTGCGTGTCGTAATATATATATACACAACGTTCATAGAATTTAACACCGAACACACAAAATATTGCTAACTTATCTATTTTGTCATTTTTAAAGCAATTATACATAAATCATCTCATATGTACCAAATTTCATGCTCGACAAACAAGTTACATGTTTAACGCAATTTTACCGTTTCTACCGCACATAACGTACATGCATACATGCATAGTCTAATTTTCCCATTATCAATTTAACACTTAACATATTATCACATTTACATGTTTAAATCACTTAACACATTTTATTGCATAAGATTCACTCAATATTCACCCATACTGGTATTGATTGAAAAATGCGTATTTTAGTGATTCAGTAACGTTTTCGGGCGCCGAAAGTCACGTATGATCAACCAAACACCAAGTAAACTTAAAATTAGTTAAAATACTTGTTTTTAAACTAAAAAATTCAGTTTATTTACTGATCTAAATCTGTTTTATAAAAATCACCCGAAGAGCCGATTTTTGACCGTTTTAACGCATAGTTTTGCGTTAAACGTTACTATAATCATCCCAACTCGAAACGACTGGATATTTTAACACAATACATGTTATTTACTGATTAAAATGATGGTTATAATCAGATTAGTGCAGTTTTTGTGTAAGTCACCTAAATCATGCAAAATTCACGTAGTTTACAACTTTTAAAGCACTAAGTACAACATGCAAAGCTAATAAACTTTATGACAAAGTTTTATACCATTAAATACTTCAAATATTTACATTTTTAGTGTTTGAAATCTGATTAAAATTTATTTTTACTAAAACAAGTACAAATCATCATTTCATGATCATATTCAACATGCATGATCTACTAAATGCATCTAATGCATCCATAACATGTTCTAATCATTTTGTATGAACTTGAATGCATCTAGACCTTCATTTAACTCTTGTTTCAAATACTCAAACATTCCATACTTCACATCATCATCATCTACTCATTTATTCATAAATGCAAAACATATGCATGTATTCTTATACATCAATAATTATCTATATCAAAAATATTCATGCATATATATATATATATATATATATATATATATATATATATATTTTCAGCCATAAATATATACATACATATAGTTCCAAAATTTTACTTTTCCCAAATCCATTTCTAATCATAAAACCTTTTAGAACATTCCTTTGATCACACACGCACTTCACTTTACAAAAATCATGTCAAACAAGAATCTATAAAAAGTCAAGACTCAATCTCATATACATATACATACACACACGGGCGTACATACATATATATATATATATATGTATATATATATATATACATTTATTTTATTTCATTCAAATAAAACCCATTTGTTTTATGTTTTAAGTTTATGATTAAACTCAAGATCTAGAGAAACTTTCATTTCTATCAAGAATCATCAAGAATCAAGACAAAGTTTTTAAAGTAAATTTATACCTTCAAGTTCTTAGATGGGTTTTTGTGAATAGATGAGAATATGAAGGTTGTTTTTGCTTGAAATCACTTTTGGACACTCAAACCACCATGAATCCTTCTTGAAATGGACTTGAATCTTCTAATAATAAGTTTGAAATGTAGATGATGTTGAGGAAGAGGGTGTTCGGCTGAGCTTGATGAGAGAGAGAGTGAATGTGAATTTGTTTGATCTTGAATTTGATAAATGGAGTGTTATAAAGGTGATAATGATTATGTTTAGACATAATTTTACACGTGGCACAAGATTGCATTTTCAAGAAAGGTGGGCATCCTCCCAAGCCGCCACCTCTCTTTCTCTCTCTTATATACACACATAAAATATACATATATACATATACATATGTAGATTAGTGATAAAACAGGTATTTTACTGGATACCGGGTATTTTATCTAGCGTTTTAAACCCGTTTTAGTGTGTTTTAAACTATTTTTAGTGTTCTATAAAAATAAACCTGACAAAATATTACTGAACAATATTATGTTTGCCTAGGCTGGCTACGTTGTCGGTATTTGTCAGTATGCGCGCTGTGCTGCGCAGTACGCGCTTTAAATCGCAAAAATAGGAATTTAAGCGTTTTTATTTATTTTTGTCATTCTATAAGAATAATCTTATCAAATTATTGCTAAAATGATTTTCAGTTGCCTTGACGGGCTGTGTTGACAGTATCTTGTCGGTATACGCGCTGCATCGCGCGGTGCGCGCTTAAACTCGAAAAATAGAGTTTCTTAGCGTTTTAATTTTTTTTTCTCACGAATAAGATTAAAATTAGTATTTTAATCATAATAGGCTTTTTTTAGGATTTTAACACTGCCCGGGTGGTCACCGACGTTCGTTTCGCATTTTAACCGTTACGTGATAAGCGTTTATCTTATCGTTGCCAGCATAACTTTTATCAAAATTTAATTTTACCAATACATTAAATTTTACATATTAACATCATAACCAGAAAAATATAGCCCTGTTACCTATTCACGACACGTGTTACAATTGTACGGTACGGCCTGAAAAGCCGGGTGTCACAAACGATCTCTTGCAGGTCCATATCTAAGGTGCATCCAGGATCCAGAAATCCAAGAAGTTCTTAAGGATCTTCATGAAGGAGATTGTGGAAACCACACTGGGGGCAGAGCACTGTTTTTAAGGATCCTTAGAACAGGATACTATTGGCCTACCATGAAGAAGGATGCTGTGGATTATGCAAAGAAATGTGATGCTTGTCAAAGACATAGCAATATCCTTCATCAACCAGCGGAGCTCCTGCATCCTATATCCTCTTCCTGGCCATTCATGAGATAGGGAATGAATATAGTTGGCAAACTTCCCAAAGCATCCGGAGGAAAAAATGTTTATGCTTGCAATGACTGATTACTTTTCCAAGTGGATAGAAGCTGAAGTTTTTGCACAAGTCAGAGAAAAGGAAGTTATATCCTTTATCAAAAGAAACATCATTACTAGATTTGGCATACCTTCTGTAATTGTTTGTGATAATGGATCCCAATTTATTGGGAATAGAACTACTAACTTTTGTGAAAGCTGGGGGATTAAGATGATAACTTCAACACCAGTCCACACATAAGCTAATGGTCAAGCAGAATCATCTAACAAGATCATCATCAACAACTTGAAGAACAAACTTGGATCCAAAAAGGGGAAATGGGCAGAAGAGCTACCATATGTACTATGGGTTGATAGAACAACTCCCAAAAATGCTACTGGTCAAACTCCATTTTCTTTAGTGTTTGGGGCTGAATCAGTGATCCCTACAGAGATGGTAGTCCCTACTGCAAGAACAAGCATCCGTGATCCTGAAGGAAATGCTGAAAACTTGGTTCAAGATTTGGATACCATAGAAGAACTCAGGGATTTAGCAAGGATAAGATTGGCTAGTTATCAACAAAGGATCGCTGGAGCTTATAACAAGAATGTCAGGATCAGAAAGTTTCAAGTTGGTGACATGGTGTTGAGGAAAGCATTCTAAAATACCACAAATCCTGCTGATGGCAAGTTAGCACCAAAGTGGGAAGGCCCCTATCTTATTGAAGCTGAGGCAGGAAAGGGGGCATACCATTTATTAACAATGGAAGGTGATCTATTACCAAGAGCTTGGAATGCTGTCCATCTAAAGAGATACTTCATGTAAGAAGGATCCAGGATCCTTGGTCATCCTCATATCTGGTATACGTTAAGGATCCTTAGAGGATATATGATCCTCATTCTGGTAATGATTTGAACTTAATTTACCTAATCCTTTAAATTATTTGATTACAAGGAGAAGGATCCCGGATCCTTTATCCTTTTTCACTAACTTTGGATAGTCGCCAGTAAGGGCCATACTCCAGTTTACACAAGATCCTTTGGGCTTGTCCCTAGTCTTTTGGGCTTGTCCCCAGTTTCTTGGGCTTGTCCCCAGTTTTTTGGGCTTGTCCCCAGTTTTTTGGGCTTGTCCCCATATACTAACTCTTTCTTTTACAGATTGGCTTAGTCCCAAGTTATGTCTCATTTCAGGATTCCAAAGCTAAACAGTTAAGGATCCTGGATCCTAACTTTCTACAAGGGTTTGTCTTATGATTGATACAATTGTATGCATTAAGGATATAGGATCCTAACTTAGATTCTCTGGTATGATCCTTATTTACTTTAATTTTATTATTGGTTTATTAATCATACCCTATTCTTTGACAACAGGATATATGATCCTTAAATTGTCTCACTTTTTAAACTTTATGACTAAAGGATATTTGATCCTTGATCATATCCTGAACTTCTTGACATAAACTGATTTTTATACCTTCACTAATAACTTGTAAATCTAAAAAGTTGTACAATAACAATTGAAAGGTAAATATACACAAAATGAACAACACCAAGACAGCCAAAAGTTAAAGGTTATATTTATTTATCAAAGTTAAACCCTTTAAAGGTTGTCAAAATTACCTACCCCAAGCATCTACCAGCAATCGTGGCCCGTCCGCTGGGGTAGGTAAAGGGTGTCCATATTAACAAGTCTTAAAGTGCAGGAAAGTAAAGACGGCTGGATAATAGTGGCTTCATCCCCCAAACAGAGGATCCCTCCACCAACTATCGTCCTACCTATTGTTCCAAGGATCACTGATCCTTAACCCTAATAGCTATTGTTTAATTATTAAAGACCATGATTGTTCAGAATCAAAACACCATCAAATAAAAACCACTAAACCTAAAAAAATGGGCTCCGGCCGCATCTAGAAATGTCCTTCATCGCCCATTACTGCAGTCTAAACCTTCGCTGCATCCTCACCACCTTTGCCAGCTGCCTCCTCCACAGGATCCTTAACCCTACTACTACCGGCTCCATCAGCTGCTCCCTCCTCAGCTTCATCCTCATCATCCAGCTCAGCCAACCTCGGCTTCCAAGCTTCCTGGTCCTAGGCAGACCTATCAAAAGCAGGATCCTCAGCCTCCTTAGCCATTTGCAGCTTGATTTTCAGCATGGAAATAGTGGCAGAAAGCTTAGCCCCATCCATGACTTCCGCCTTCTCCTTCTAGGCTGTGATCTGAGCCAATACCAGTTCCTTTTGCAGCAGGTTGATATCCTTCTCAAGAGAAGAAATCTTCTTGTCTTTAGCAAGGAACATCTGCTGGAAGTCCAGCTTTTGCTGCTCAACTTCAGCCACGTGTTGATCAAGGAGCATTTGGACCTCAGCGAATTTATGCACAAAGAAAGTTAACAATCAAGATCCCATATCCTCATAAAGGAAAGTTCAGACCTAAGGATACAGGATCCTTACCTCAGAAACGTATTCCTCAAACTGATGTTGAATAAGAGGGAGGCCTTTAGTAGGTCCAACAGTCTTTCTCTTTTTGGCACCCTTGCCCTTTATGCTCATGCTCTTGGGATTCGGAACGCTTGGGCTAGAAGCCAGCACTTTCTTGATGGAGCGAGAAGAGGCATACTCTTGAAGATCACTCACGCTGAACCTGGAAGCAGATTTTGAGGATTTGCCAGCACCTACAAATACAAAACACAGATAAGTATTCATACCTTATATTCATTTAAACATTTATTTACACATAGATATGGATACTTACTTGACATTGTGTAGGAACCGGAGAAGATTTCTTGCGAATCCTTTGTTTTGGCTTGAAATGTTCGAATGACAAGATCAAGCTTCCAGAAAGCAGCAATCCTTTCTTTTGTAACAGGAGATTCTTGAATGTAAGAGAGTGAGATAGCTGCACAATAGAAACAAAAAGAAGGATCAGTTATCCTTAGCAGAAAAGAAGAATCCTACTATGGTCCTGGTCCAAGGATCCTATATCCTACCCTGGGTGATCCACTTTTTGGGGAGGTGATTCCCATTCGAGATGGAGTCCCTCCTTACAAAGAAGAACTGGTTTCTCCAGTTGGAATCATTTTTGGTGGTTTTCAGAATTGGGTGTGCCTGACCGGGTTTGGACTTGAAAAGAAAACGATGAGAACCATGGCTAACAAGATTGTACAACTGACTCAATTCAGACATCCCTATTTCAATACCCTCCTGCTCAATGATGTTTTCAAGTGTGTAGAGGACTCTCCACATCATTGGCATGGCTTGTATGTAGCACATACCAGTAAGTGTAAAGAACCCCTGTGTTAAGGCGGGGAAGGGATAAGTGAATCCTATCAAAAAAAGGGTTGCCGGGAAAGTGATCAAGGCATCAGAGACGCAGTCACTCTTCATCGAAGAGTCGAATGATCTAAAGATGGTTCCTTCCGGGAAGCAATGACGTATCCGATCAATCTCAGGATCGGTGAAGCGACAAAGTTCCAGTGATGGGTTTTTAGTTATGCCCTGGCTCTTCAGAGGGCTCTCCTTCTTAGGATCCTTAGCAGGGGAGGATCGGAGATTCATCTTGGCTATGGGATCTTGAAGAAACAGAGAATCGGAAGAAGAAAATTTAGAGAGAAGGAAAGAGAGATACGTGTTGAGGTCTTCGAATGAAGATTTAAAACAAGAAAGTTTCGAATTTAAATACAAAATATCATTCCTATCTCTATCCTATTTATAATCATTGTTTGTTGCAGGGATAACCCTCGCTGACATCAGCCTCGCAATGGCTATATCTCCAAGTAACGGCTAGTCCAAGTTTCGTTCAAACATGACTACCTAATTGGATATCAACTAGTCATGTTTGGGAGCAATTGTTAGGGATAGAAATTTATAGCCTATGGATCATGGATCCTCAAGTATAGCATGGATCACGGATCCTCAGTTCAGTTTGAATTAAGGATCCTCAGGAGACACTACGGGAATAAGGATCAAGGATCCTCATTATTATTCTAACTTAACAATTGTTTCCATCACCTTTTGGCTTGTTTTGCGGGTATATTTCGAAGAAGACTTATTCCATGTGAGATACCAGGGGAATATGCTCTATATTTTCAACATGTGCACGAGCTAGTGACCGTTAGTGGTGATCATGGGTGATGGGCTGATTTTTCGGATAGTTAGTTAGGATATTTTTAGCTAAGATTAAAGGGATATTGAGCTTATTTTAAGAAACACTTTTTTGCACTCTGATTTATGTACAACACTTCTGCTACTCTCTTTCTCGATCAAACACACTAGAACTCATTGTATCAAGCTCAATACTTCCGAAGTTGTAAACTTGTTTATTCAATATACTTGATAGTGATAGTTTTCACTATCCGAGGTTTTTTATGCCGGAGATCATTTGTTGATCAAGGGCTTTTTCCTCGTATAAATCCTTGTGTTCACCATTCATTTCATTCATTCATTGTTCATACATTTGATCATTTAACCAAGCATCATACCTCACAAAATCAGATTTGGTTGCATTATCCTTGTGTAATTTTTGACAAAAACATATATAAATATATATATCTTATAACACTCGAAAACTAAGTCGATTTCGTGACTTAGTTTTATCCCGATTATGAACGGGATTAAATAACCATAGATTGGTTATTCTAAGTCCAAAATACTAACACCTTCTTAGAATCGTTTAGTTAACGATTCGGTAGAGCTCAGACACGTAGTTTTACTATGTTGTTTTATTAGAAACTTATAAGTATTCCCTCGTAGGAATGTCGTAGTTGCACGCTAGCTAAATTCGCGTTCTTGGAACGGCACTACGGAATCACGCTAGGCTAGATTTGCACAGGAATGTCAAGGTGAGATCATAGCCCCCACTTTTTACTATTTTACATTTTTATAAATGTTTTTTTTTTTGGGTGGAAAGACATGCAAGTTTTGCAAAAACACAATGTTTCGATAAACAAAAATCATATGTTTCTAAACCATTTCGCAACAGGATTTCAACGAACTCAAATGGTTTATGAAAAGGTTTAAGCTAAACTTACCGGTTCTTATAACAATACAAGGTTTTTGAAACATGCATGAGTTTCAATGACGTGGGCAAAGGCCCAATGACATGGGAAAATGTCACACCCCCAAAAATACCACAAGCGGAAACCCCCACGAGGCGTGTGACGTACCAGGATCTAGCCACCAATCACATTGAACCATAAGTAAAGCAAAACTTTTCATTAACTCAAAAGAAATATTTCAAACACTAGTTTAAATAGTCAAACAATATTCAGCAGAAGCATAATAGTATATTTGATAAGTTTAAAAATGTAAATGTTCAAAACATTCATCAGCGAGAAACGTTCCAAATGCCATGACCCATGATCACTCCAGCTTCCCAGATAGTAAGTTCCATAACAGTGTACCTAAGGTCCTGCAAGCATGCAGAAAAAGTGTATCAGACAACGCTGGTGAGTTCACAGTTTGTTTTAACCGTTTAATACCAAGTAGTGACTTATGATATGTTATGTTGATAATAACTCTATATCGCAGACGGCCCTTTTGCCCTTCTCTAATGCTCTATCAAACATTGGTCATGATTTAAAGTTATTAGTTCACGTCGGTCCTATCCAGGTACGTCGTGAGGGTGCCAAACCTAATAGCGCTATCAACTAATAACCCCGTTGCCCTACAAGCAACTAACCCGGTAGTATGATGGGACTTAAGTGATAGAAAGTGAGTGTATTATCCAACATCAACGTTTACTGAAAACCGTTGCATAACCCCTGCAAGGATATGCGTTTGTGAAATCCGCCTCACATCCCCTACAAGGATATGGGTTTACGAAAATCCGTTTCCAAGTTTTGTCAGTTTGATTGTTTCCACCGGACGCATGCTTGTTTTGAGAGAAGTGAACTCACCTTAGTTTGCTCGGTATGACTAGCTACTTGCACATATTTAATCAGTCAATTCCTATGGTGTTCATGTGTAGGCAATCAGTTTATATTCGCATGGTTCGCGTATAAATTATAATCATAGTGTGCGTTCAAGCAACAATCACCGATTAGCACATAACAGTTATTCAAACTCATACAATTCCACAATTCACATGTATGATTCACAACGGTACTTAATCAGTTAAGTGTACTACTCATAACAACCAAATTATGTTTCCTCAGTCATAACTAACATCATTAACAGGCAGTAACATAGTCATTCATTATCATACACCTTGTAAACTAAAGTCTGTTGATGAGGTTCCTTTCTAACGACGAACCTTCAAGGTGACGAAACACCAAGGTTGTTCGTTGGCAGGTGGGTGACGAAACACCAAGGTTGTTCGTCGGCTGGTGGGTGACGAAACACCAAGGTTGTTCATCGGCTGGTGGACGACGAAACACTAAGGTTGTTCGTTGGCAGGTTAGCTTCGTGGGGAGGGGATCTTCGTCTCCATACATAACAGTTTTCAAGATTTACCCTTAATCTTAGCAATCAGTTACGCTAGTTATTCGAAACGTCTTCACACGAATCATTAACAGCAATCACAATCAATTTACGTGCGAACATAGGTCAAAACATGAACCCTAATCATGCCACTAAGAACCAAAATCAATCAAACCACCATCATTAACAATTCATCAATTCACTTGATTTCGTATTACTATTGTCATGCGATGTTTACATATGTTCCCAACCAATCATACAAATAATCCCTGATCATGCTTCTATAACATTTTCAACAATAGGCTAACATAAGATGTTTTCTACAATTCCTTTTTATCATGCAATCCAATCATGAATCATCATACTATGCTACTGTCCAATTTTCACACTATGAAATCACATAACCAAGTATGACAAATAGATAGATAGAACCATGGGAATCGTACACTAACCGTAATCAAGATGGAATCGAAGGAAACTCGGGTCGAGGAGAGTTTGTCGTCGGGTTCGAAGGAAGAGAGGAGAGGTGAGTGAGAGCTTAGGGTTTGCTTAGGGTTTGCCGTCTTGGCCTTTGCGAGTTACGAACGGCTACACATAAATAATATTGGAAACTTACTGGGCCACAAGGGGACTTAGGCCGAAGGCCCATACGACGAACCATGTTTTTGACGAAGACGTATTCTTCGTCGTGAGGTAGTGACGAAGATCCAATGGTTCATCGAGCAGAGGTGATGACGACGGTCCAGTACTTCGTTGAGTGTGAGGATGTATGGGTTAAGTCAATAAACCTGAAACAGTTCACAAATTTTCATTAACTAACCAAGCATAATAATTCATTAATCATTTACTAATCATGCGCATGTTACAACACAAAGCAAAGTACAAAAAAATAGGATTGTAAACAAGTAACGCGTAAAAGAAAGACCTTGAAATCTCGGGTTGTCACATCATCCCCAACTTGAAAGAAATTTCGTCCCGAAATTTAAATGGTAAACCAAAAGCGGCGAAATGTCAGATCATGATGACTGTGGGTTTTCCTCGGGTACCACATCATCCCCAAAATGAAAGGGAATTTCGTCCCAAAATTCATTGGTTGCACCAGGATTAGATTGTTCTATTGGGAAAAGGTGAGGATACTTAAGCTTCATCTGATCCTCGCGTTCCCACATGAATTGTGGTCCACGTCTTGAGTTCCAACGACCTCTCATGATCGGAATTCGACTATGCTTACGAACCTTGACTTCCCGGTCCATAATTTCGATTGGTTCTTCGAAAAACTGCAACTTATCGTCAATTTTTAGCTCTTGAAACGGTACTACAAGTGTTTCATCGGACAAACACTTCTTTAACTGTGAAACATGGAAAACATCATGAACGTTACCCAGATTAGCAGGTAACTCGAGCTTGTACGTCACCTTACCAATTCATTCCATAATTTTAAATGCCCCGACATAACGCGGATTAAGCTTGCCACGTTTCCCAAAACGTACCACACCCTTCCAGAGTGAGACTTTTAACATAACGCGATCGCCTACAGCAAACTCCAAAGGTTTCCTACGCTTGTCAGCGTAGCTCTTCTGACGGTCGCATGCTGCCGCCATACGATTTCTGATTTGAACAATCTTCTCGTAAGTTTCGAGCACAAGCTCCGGGCCTGTGATTTGGCTGTCACCCACTTCAGCCCAATAGAGAGGAGATCGACATTTTCGTCTGTATAAAGCCTCGAACGGAGCTGCCTGGATACTGGTATGGTAACTGTTGTTGTAAGAAAACTCCACCAAGGGTAAGTGTCTCTCCCAACCTTTACCAAAATCGATAACACATGCTCGCAGCATGTCTTCCAATGTCTGGATGGTTCGTTCACTCTGACCATCTGTTTGAGGGTGATAGGAAGTGCTCATGTCGAGATGTGAGCCAAATGATATGTGCATCGCTTGCCACAAATCGGATATGAAATGCGGATCACGGTCAGAGATAATGGAGGTTGGCACCTCGTGTCTAGAAACCACTTCCTTTAGATAGATTCCAGCCAATTGCGAGAACTTGTCAGTTTCTTTGATTGCAAGGAAGTGCACAGATTTTGTGAGACGGTCAACGATCACCCAGATGGTATCGTTTCCGTTTTGAGTTCTTGGCAATCCAGTTACGAAATCCATAGCGATCTGCTCCCATTTCCACATGGGTATTTCTGGTTGCTGAAATAGGCCTGAGGGTTTCTGATACTCCACATTGACCTTTGAACAAGTCAAACATTTTCTTACATAAGTCGTGATGTGGGCCTTCATCTTTGGCCACCAGTATAAGACTCACAGATCCTGATACATCTTATCGGAACCCGGATGAACAGAGTATCGAGATTTATGCGCTTCGCCCATCACAAGATCTCTAAGGTCACCATACAGAGGAATCCATATTCATTCCATGAAATAGTAAATGTCGTCAGATCTCTTTACAAGTCGTTTCTCCATGCCCCGTAAATACTCGGCTTTAAGGTTTTCCTCTTTCAATCCTTCAGTTTGAGCAGAACGGATCTGATTAGGGAGGTTTGAGTGAATAGTGAGCTGCAAGGCGCGAACACGTTTGGGTTTCGTTTCCTTCCGACTAAGGGCATCCGCTACAACATTAGCTTTGCCTGGATGATACTTGATGGCACAATCGTAGTCGTTTAGTAGATCCACCCAGCGTCGTTGTCGCATGTTCAACTCTTTCTGGTCAAAAATATGCTGAAGGCTCTTATGATCGGTATAAATAGTGCATGTGGTACCGTACAAGTAATGCCTCCAGATTTTGAGTTCAAATATCACGGCTCCCAACTCTAAGTCGTGAGTTGTGTAATTCTTATCATGAACCTTCAACTGACGAGAGGCGTAAGCTATCACCTTCTCATGTTGCATCAGCACGCATCCGAGACCCTGAATAGATGCATCACAGTACACCCCAAAATCTTCGGTACCTTCAGGTAGAGACAAAATCGGTGCGCTGCAAAGCTTTTGCTTTAGAAGCTGGAAAGCATCTTCCTGTTTCGTTCCCCAGGAATACACAACACCCTTCTGCGTTAGAGCAGTGAGAGGTTGAGCGATCTTTGAAAAACCCTCAGTGAATCTTTGATAGTACCCAGCAAGACCAAGAAATTGTCGCACCTCCGAAGGACTCTTTGGTGTGGCCCAATTCCTGATAGAATCGATTTTAGTGGGATCCACATGTATTCCCAACTCGTTGACTATGTGACCCAGGAAGTGGATTTCTCAAATCCAGAATTCAAACTTAGAGAACTTCGCGTAAAGCTGCTCCTTCCTCAGGAGCTCCCGGAAGAGACGCAGGTGTCGCTCGCGGTCCTCCTTGCTCTTAGAATAGATCAGAATGTCATAGATAAACACGATGACAAAATCGTCAAGATATGGTTTACATACGCGATTCATGAGATCCATGAATACCGCTGGTGTGTTAGTTAACCCGAACGGCATAACCAGGAACTCATAATGGCCATACCGCGTACGTAAAGCTATTTTTGTAACATCCTCCTCTCGGACTCTCATCTGATGATAGCCCGATCTTAGGTCAATCTTCGAGTAGAAACTCGACCCTTGCAACTGGTCAAACAGGTCGTCAATACGAGGTAGAGGATAACGGTTCTTGACTCTCACCTTGTTGAGTTCACGATAATCTATACACATGCGAAACGATCCGTCCTTCTTCTTTACAAACAACACTGGGGCTCCCCAAGGCGAAGAACTGGGTCAGATAAAGCCCTTATCCAACAGTTCTTGGAGTTGATTGGACAATTCTTGCAACTCTCCAGGTGCAAGACGATAAGGTGCACAAGAAATCGGAGCTGCTCCTGGTGTAAGATCAATTTGGAACTCCACCTGACGATGCGGAGGTAAACGTGGAAGTTCCTCAGGAAAAACGTCGGGAAACTCCCATACGACTGGTAAATCTTTGATTTTCTTCTCTTCAGGCCGAGTATCAGTAACAAGCGCAAGAATAGTAGGGTAGCCCTTCCGTAAACACTTTTGAGCTTTCATAGATGAAATAATGTTAACGGTTGCACCACCTCGATGACCCTGAACGGTTAACGGTTCCCCACTAGGAAAAGGTATGCGCACAATCTTCTCGCTGCAAAGTATGTATGCTCGATGTTTTCACAACCAATCCATACCAACAACTATATCTGTTGGGATTGAACCCTACCAAAGGAACAGATAATGTAAAGCCAAAACCAGGTCACAACAGAGGATTCACAATAAACAGTAGTTTACACTTTGCTCTCCCCTTGACAGTGGTTATCTATCAGCTGATGAACCTTAAGTACTGCTCAAAAGAACAACTAATGATCCAAATGCTGATGTAATCCTAAAGACTGCTGAAGACAAACTTTGTCAGTCTATCTACTGCTGTCTTTTAAGTGCTGCTGTAGACACAAACACTGCTCATTTCAAGGACTGATCACCTTTGAAGAAAGCACTGATGTTGTTGTTGAGCATCAGTGCTTAGGCTACAACAGTGGAACGTGAAGCAGTTGTTTTCTCATATTTTGTATTTTATTTACAATCAGTTGTTAGACATCAGTAGTTGGTATAAGGACAGTGTCTACAGGTTGTTAGGTTGTTAGATGTCACTTTCATGGTGACGTCAGCTGAGATACCTCAGTGGTTTGGTTTGCCTATAAATGTAACAGTGCCCTGTACTGTTACATTTGATTGACTGAGTGGGTTCTTCTCCTCATGTCTAATCCTTTCATCTTGTGTGCAACCAACCTTGGGGCATCAGGCTGAGGGGGAGTATAGTTTGTAAGCATATCTGTAGCCTTTTGCTTTGATTTGTAAATCATTTGACTCTATGAGAAGCAATTGTTTATCAAACTATTATCTCCTTTGATTGTGTTTACGGAGTTTGTTTTCACTTCCGCTGCACCTAACATGTTTTCATATTCATTGATTATTCATTTTAAACAAACAAACACTGTCATGAGAGCCTCCGATCCTAACAATTGGTATCAGAGCTTGGACAGTCAAATTCGATCTAACAATCAATTTGACATAACAGTTCGGCTCAAAATTCATTGATACTAAGGTTGGTTGTATTTTGTTGAAAAACAGAGTATCAATTAAATCATGTTCAAAATGGTTATTCAAAATCTCTGTAAATCAACCAAGATGTCATATAACACACAAATTTCACACAACAGGTGATATCATGCAAAAGTCAACCATAGCTTTCAAATCTGTGAACATTTTTGTCAAATTATGGAATTGTTTTATATTTTTCAATATTGATTTCAACTGTTGTTTTGATATTTGTGATGTTTTCATTAAATACTAAAGTACAAACCTCAGATTAACAAAACCTATGTTCATAAAAGCATTGTTGTTTTGTTAACACTAATAGAGGGAAATTAAAACTTTAGTTATTTAGATCTTATGTGTTGAAAACAGGTTGAGTTCCTAAAAAGGACAAAATCAACTATGTTCAAATACATTAAGAAAACAAGGGTCAACATAGTCCGCATCATATGTAATGTGAGATTGGATGAAAAACTTGTGAAAACATGATCAAGTCTCTCAAAACATTACTGTAGAATGATTTTGGACTAATATTCACAAAAACTCAGAAGTGTGTTTATCTCAAAACTTTTGAAGTCCAAAGAAAAGAGTATAAACATAAAACACTTATGAGTCAAAGTTTAGGGTAATAATGGTCGTTAAGCAACTATGTGCATTCATCTGTTCAGGAAAAGGTTTTGATTCCAGTAAATGAACTCCAAAAAGGACTAGACAAATGTTTTTAAAAAAAAATATATCCATGTGTCCTCATGTTTGCAATCAACTGACAAAGAAAATGGTACCAAACAGTGGTCAAAATGCTGTCAAAAATTCTACCACTGATGTCAAACCACTGACCATTTTTCATAAAACTTGAGAATGATATGATTATGTTTTCTATTGAAAACATACCAGATCCTTTTTGATACTGTTCTCAGAAAGTCCTTTAATCATTTTTTCTTCAAAGGATTTTCTCAAATAACCAGGATATATTATTCATATTTTTTTTAAATAATATATTTGGACCTCTTGCTTGTTTTTGTTGGAAATAGGTTCAGCTCCTGTCAGGATGTAATACCTTATTTTTTGGTGGTATCTGTGTCCTCATAAATGGGTCAAAAGGAAATGGTACATATGTCATGATCATGTCATACTCAGGCTTGCTCCTAAATTTCCATCATAAATTGATTGCAAACTGTGCTTGAATTACTAGGGTGCTTATGTTTTAATTGAATATTAAACGAAAATGAGTTGCCTTAGTAAAAAGTTTTCATCATCTGGGGTACTAATCCACTGTCTTTCAAAATTGACATGTGGCAAAACCTTAAATGAAAATCTTCTAAACTGTTGCTGAAACACCTGTCCTTCAGAATTATACCATTTACCCTAACCACTGTTTTGTTCTAACGTCTGATCTCTAAACACTGTCCACTGCTGAAAGTTAACCACTGATCCTTCATTTTCTTGAAAAGCACTGATGCTCAAAATCAGTGTCTTATCCACTGACATGCTATCTACTGATAGTTAAAATCATCCACTGCCCATAATTTTTACCGTTGTATACACTGATGTTTGATACGTCAGTGGCTCTGAAAACAACTGTTCTCCATACTTCATCCGTTTCATCAGTGTTTGACACGTGGTCAGTTTTTAGCCCTCAGATCTTAATAACCGCTGCCACATCAGCGATCATTTTTAAATAAAACCCTGCCCTAAACCCCAAACAGGGTTTTTACACTGTCGAATTGAATTCCAAAAATTCTCTTCTCATAGCAGTTTCCAACCCTTCGTCTCAAAATCTCCAAAATCTTCTTTCGTTCTTCTCCGCAAAAATGACAAAATCAAAACCTAAATCACCATCATCTTCCAAAGAGGTCGCTCAAACGACCGAAGAACCCATCGAAATACCATTCAAACAATCTCACAATTATTTGGGTTTACTCACAAAACCCAAAGACAACCACACCTTCGACTCCATCATTGATGCAATAACTGGATCAAAGTACAAAACTTTGTTGACGGTAAATGCTCCCATATATCTGCAAACCCAGAGAGAGTTTTGGAAAAAGGCGACGCTTGAAAAACAAGACGATAAAGTCATTGCCATTAACTCCTCGATACAGGGAAAAGCGATCAAAATCACAACACAATCGATATCAGAAGTCTTCATACTCGATGATCAGAACGATAAAACCTCTTTTGACAAAAACGAGTTAAAAGCTGTTTTTCTGAAAAAGGGTTATGCAGAAGAATCAAAGGTAGATACCCTACAAAAGGGCTATTTTCCATCTGCACCCAGGTTTTTATTTCACACACTCTTGATGTGTGCTTCAAATAAAACAACATCTTTTAACGAAATACCATTGAAAATTCAAAGCCTGGGTTACGCTATTTTGAATAATAAGGACTACAACTACTCCCAGGAGATTTTCAATGATATGGTGAAAAATGTTAAAAGTAAAGCATTTTTACTTTTTCCAAGATTTTTGAGTTACTACTTTGAACAAAAATTTGAAAAAGAAAATTTAAATTTGCTAAAACAAGGTGTTCATTGTCAAATAAAAAGCTTAACAAAAGAAACATTTTCAAGGATGATGGCACCAATAAAAACAAAAGCAGGGGTACCTGAGCAGATTTTAGTGGTTACAACTGCTCCTCAGGTATCTGCTGCGGAGCCCACTGCTCCAGGTGATCATAGCAGCACAACCACTGCTTTGAAACCCACACCTGACATCACCAAAAAGACCAAAAAGAAAACATCCAGAAAACCCACCAATCCCAAAACAAAGGCAACTCTGGAAGATGAGATCCCAGAGGAAGTGCCTGTGACAACACAAAAGTCACCACAAACCACTGCTGCTACTTCCTCACAGCAGTTGGAAGAAAGATCTCAACCCATAACCGAAACTCCTCCTGCATCCTCACAAAAGGATCAGGTTGTAAGTACAGGGACACCACAATATGAAGCTCTGAATCCACTCGGATCCATCTTCCTCAGTCCTGATCCCAAGGACATGTCTCTTTCAAACCCCATCCCCTCACCAATAATAATGCCACAATCCATGCTACCTCTGTTGCATGCAGCTGCTATTGCACAGACACAAACCAGTTCCTCTCTATCACCTATCACTGAGAGTATACCCCACAAGTGACTGGGTCTGATGCTTATACCTCTGCTATCCCAGCAACAGTTGAGGAGGTTACACTGCATGAGTTACAAGCAACTCCTGTCAGTAGTTCAAGTGGAGCAGCAACTACAACTGGTGGATCAACAGATCCTCAGTTGGACAGTTGTTTCATAAGTAAGACTCCCTTGAAGGCAATTTCTTCCATAGCAACTTCGGTGACCACCAGTGAGTTAGATCTAACCACTGGTACCATCAAAGGTTTATCGAGTGCTGAAGAGAGAAGTCCCCAGTACCAAGAACAAGGGGCATCAATGGGTGATTTTTGGGACTCTGTTCCCAAGTTACACATTGATATAACCACCACAGGTGGGGATTCAGATGATCCCAGTAAAATGGGTGATGATTCAAGATATCAGGAATTGACGGGCAGAGTGGAAAAGCTTGAAGAATTAGTTTCTGAAATAAAGGAGATGGTGCAAGAGATTTTAAAAGCTCAGAAAGCACAATCCTCTGCTGTTCCTGCTCAAGCATCTGCTCCACAACAAGAACCTGCTGCAAATGAGCTTTGGAATATTTTCCAACCCATGCTTGAAAAACAGCAACAAATGGCTGATCAAAAGCATGCTATTCAAGTACAAATGTTGTCCAACATGATGGAATCAAGGTTCAAGGATACTCAAGTAGATATCAAGGCTATTAAGGCCAGTATCCAAATTGCCACTGGCAAGGCTCCTTCAACTTTACTATTCTTTGATGACCCCCTTGCAGATAATGCCAAAAAGGGGGAGATATTGAAGCAAATGAAGAAGAAGGGAATTGAACATGGCCTTCATATTGAACCTGAAAAAGAAAAAGAAAAAGAAAAAGAAAAACAGGTCTCAAAACCTGTTAGCCAAACAGCTGATACAGCAGTAGTTACAAAAACTACTGTCAGTAGCCAAACAGCTGCCATCTCATCAACACACACACCTTCAACACACACCACTCTACCACACACCACTACAACTACTGCTCTACCATCATCATCTACAATCATACCATCACCACTGCCTCCTGTCATAAAACAGAAGACAACAGATGTTACAACATCTGTTGTAATGACAACAGTAATTGAAACACAAGTTGTTTCAACCATTGTCAGTCAATCACTGCCACAAACCACTGCTATCCAATCTACCACCACTGATCCACCCAAAACATCATCTGCTTCTTCTTCATTAAAAAGGAGAAGAAATCTCATATCAGATGATGATTCACCACCATCACCACCAACATCACCACGTCCATCCCCTGCTCAAAAGCAGAAGACAACTGCTGACATATCAGCAGTTGTAATGACAACAGACGTTGAGACACCAGTTGTCTCAACAGCTGTTAGTCAGTCATCCACCACTGCTCTCACCTTTTCTACTTCACAGCCAAAGCTCTTCAACAGAATAAGAAAGCCAATCACTGCCGATGAGGGTATGCATGATCCTAATGCTGCAAAATATCCACTGGAACTTGAAGCTATCAAAAATGAGATGAGGCAATTCTATAAAGAAGAGGATCCTTCAAAAAGAAGATTCTCCTCACCCATAGGCTACATGCCACCAGAGGATATGGATGATTACCTCAAACTCAAGACAAGGCAGGCTAAAGCAAGAGGAAAATTTGAAAGTGAACGTGAAAGTCTAAGCGAAGAAGGCATTGCTAAAAGACTGGATTTCTTCCTTGAGAAGGTAAAGCAAATGGAAGAATTTGCACAGGAACTAATCAACGAAAAGGCTGAACAACGCAAAGAGCTAAGAAAACAATATCTTGCCTACATTATGAAAGAGAAGTTCTATCCTGCTGAAGAAAAACAGTTTGAAGAATGGCCAATAATCGCTCTAAAGCATGAGGCTGAGAGGATTGACAGAATCAAGAATGATCCTACAAAGAAGAAAAATGCTCCAAACTGGAACAAATTCAAAAAGCTCATTGCTGACTTCACTGCTGAGTATAAAAGAAAGAAAAGGGAGCCGGTGGATGCAAAAATGGACACTGCTGAAGCCATATCAAAATGGTCAAGACAGCAGACTGATGAAGCCTACGAAAGGCTGAAGAAAAGAAAGATAACTGTTTCAGGCACTTCTAAAAAGCAAGAACAAATGATGAAGCTCGAACAGAAGATGGGAAACCTCGACACACTGTTCCGGTCTACTTTTGTAACAAACCAAGAAGAGGGAGAACAGCTGACCGAAGAAGAGGTAATAGACAAAGAAGCAGAATACTTCAAAGATACCATCACGAAAATGGGTCTAAAAGAAGAAACTTCAACAAAGCTTCAAAGCCTTTTTAAGGCATTAAACAAACCTGCATCTCCAAACACTTCTAAAGATAAGACAGAAGCTGAAAGACAAGAATTTATAGAACAAGAAACTGCAGAAGATATAGCTGCAGCAGACAAAGTCATTGAAGAAGCTTTCAAAAGAATGTCTGAAAGTCTGCAGATGTTTTCAAGGCCATTATCCCTCAACTCATCTTCAAATAAGTCTCTCCCAAGAAACCCACTTGGCTTTAACATACTAAAGTGGATGTCTGATCAAAAGACTCACGTATTGACCTTGGTCAGAGCAATTGGCGATGTGAAGCATATATCAAGGAAAGAAGCACTAGGCCTTAGTGTTCAAGATTTGCAGGATCTCCTTGAGCTTACACTGTGCAGGGATGAAGATGACCAGAGTGCAAAGATATTTGAAGCTAAATTCAAAGAACAAGCTAAGGCACTCTTGATGAGTAATAAAGGTCCTGAATAATGAAAGGTTTTGGCATTATCTGTTCCAGGGGGAGATTGTTGGGATTGAACCCTACCAAAGGAACAGATAATGTAAAGCCAAAACCAGGTCACAACAGAGGATACACAATAAACAGTAGTTTACACTTTGCTCTCCCCTTGACAGTGGTTATCTATCAGCTGATGAACCTTAAGTACTGCTCAAAAGAACAACTGATGATCCAAATGCTGATGTAATCCTAAAGACTGCTGAAGACAAACTTTGTCACTCTACCTACTGCTGTCTTTTAAGTGCTGCTGTAGACACAAACACTGCTCATTTCAAGGACTGATCACCTTTGAAGAAAGCACTGATGTTGTTGTTGAGCATCAGTGCTTAGGCTACAACAGTGGAACGTGAAGCAGTTGTTTTCTCATATTTTGTATTTTATTTACAATCAGTTGTTAGACATCAGTAGTTGGTATAAGGACAGTGTCTACAGGTTGTTAGGTTGTAAGATGTCACTTTCATGGTGACGTCAGCTGAGATACCTCAGTGGTTTCGTTTGCCTATAACTGTAACAGTGCCCTGTACTGTTACATTTGATTGACTGAGTGGGTTCTTCTCCTCATGTCTAATCCTTTCATCTTGTGTGCAACCAACCTTGGGGCATCAGGCTGAGGGGGAGTATAGTTTGTAAGCATATCTGTAGCCTTTTGCTTTGATTTGTAAATCATTTGACTCTATGAGAAGCAATTGTTTATCAAACTATTATCTCCTTTGATTGTGTTTACGGAGTTTGTTTTCACTTCCGCTGCACCTAACATGTTTTCATATTCATTGATTATTCATTTTAAACAAACAAACACTGTCATGAGAGCCTCCGATCCTAACAATTGGTATCAGAGCTTGGACAGTCAAATTCGATCTAACAATCAATTTGACATAACAGTTCGGCTCAAAATTCATTGATACTAAGGTTGGTTGTATTTTGTTGAAAAACAGAGTATCAATTAAATCATGTTCAAAATGGTTATTCAAAATCTCTGTAAATCAACCAAGATGTCATATAACACACAAATTTCACACAACAGGTGATATCATGCAAAAGTCAACCATAGCTTTCAAATCTGTGAACATTTTTGTCAAATTATGGAATTGTTTTATATTTTTCAATATTGATTTCAACTGTTGTTTTGATATTTGTGATGTTTTCATTAAATACTAAAGTACAAACCTCAGATTAACAAAACCTATGTTCATAAAAGCATTGTTGTTTTGTTAACACTAATAGAGGGAAATTAAAACTTTAGTTATTTAGATCTTATGTGTTGAAAACAGGTTGAGTTCCTAAAAAGGACAAAATCAACTATGTTCAAATACATTAAGAAAACAAGGGTCAACATAGTCCGCATCATATGTAATGTGAGATTGGATGAAAAACTTGTGAAAACATGATCAAGTCTCTCAAAACATTACTGTAGAATGATTTTGGACTAATATTCACAAAAACTCAGAAGTGTGTTTATCTCAAAACTTTTGAAGTCCAAAGAAAAGAGTATAAACATAAAACACTTATGAGTCAAAGTTTAGAGTAATAATGGTCGTTAAGCAACTATGTGCATTCATCTGTTCAGGAAAAGGTTTTGATTCCAGTAAATGAACTCCAAAAAGGACTAGACAAATGTTTTAAAAAAAAAATATATCCATGTGTCCTCATGTTTGCAATCAACTGACAAAGAAAATGGTACCAAACAGTGGTCAAAATGCTGTCAAAAATTCTACCACTGATGTCAAACCACTGACCATTTTTCATAAAACTTGAGAATGATATGTTTATGTTTTCTATTGAAAACATACCAGATCCTTTTTGATACTGTTCTCAGAAAGTCCTTTAATCATCTTTTCATCAAAGGATTTTCTCAAATAACCAGGATATATTATTCATATTTTTTTTAAATAATATATTTGGACCTCTTGCTTGTTTTTGTTGGCAATAGGTTCAGCTCCTGTCAGGATGTAATACCTTATTTTTTGGTGGTATCTGTGTCCTCGTAAATGGGTCAAAAGGAAATGGTACATATGTCATGATCATGTCATACTCAGGCTTGCTCCTAAATTTCCATCATAAATTGATTGCAAACTGTGCTTGAATTACTAGGGTGCTTATGTTTTAATTGAATATTAAACGAAAATGAGTTGCCTTAGTAAAAAGTTTTCATCATCTGGGGTACTAATCCACTGTCTTTCAAAATTGACATGTGGCAAAACCTTAAATGAAAATCTTCTAAACTGTTGCTGAAACACCTGTCCTTCAGAATTATACCATTTACCCTAACCACTGGTTTGTTCTAACGTCTGATCTCTAAACACTGTCCACTGCTGAAAGTTAACCACTGATCCTTCATTTTCTTGAAAAGCACTGATGCTCAAAATCAGTGTCTTATCCACTGACATGCTATCTACTGATAGTTAAAATCATCCACTGCCCATAATTTTTACCGTTGTATACACTGATGTTTGATACGTCAGTGGCTCTGAAAACAACTGTTCTCCATACTTCATCCGTTTCATCAGTGTTTGACACGTGGTCAGTTTTTAGCCCTCAGATCTTAATAACCGCTGCCACATCAGCGATCATTTTTAAATAAAACCCTGCCCTAAACCCCAAACAGGGTTTTTACACTGTCGAATTGAATTCCAAAAATTCTCTTCTCATAGCAGTTTCCAACCCTTCGTCTCAAAATCTCCAAAATCTTCTTTCGTTCTTCTCCGCAAAAATGACAAAATCAAAACCTAAATCACCATCATCTTCCAAAGAGGTCGCTCAAACGACCGAAGAACCCATCGAAATACCATTCAAACAATCTCACAATTATTTGGGTTTACTCACAAAACCCAAAGACAACCACACCTTCGACTCCATCATTGATGCAATAACTGGATCAAAGTACAAAACTTTGTTGACGGTAAATGCTCCCATATATCTGCAAACCCAGAGAGAGTTTTGGAAAAAGGCGACGCTTGAAAAACAAGACGATAAAGTCATTGCCATTAACTCCTCGATACAGGGAAAAGCGATCAAAATCACACCACAATCGATATCAGAAGTCTTCATACTCGATGATCAGAACGGTAAAACCTCTTTTGACAAAAACGAGTTAAAAGCTGATTTTCTGAAAAAAGGGTTATGCAGAAGAATCAAAGGTAGATACCCTACAAAAGGGCTATTTTCCATCTGCACCCAGGTTTTTATTTCACACACTCTTGATGTGTGCTTCAAATAAAACAACATCTTTTAACGAAATACCATTGAAAATTCAAAGCCTGGGTTACGCTATTTTGAATAATAAGGACTACAACTACTCCCAGGAGATTTTCAATGACATGGTGAAAAATGTTGAAAGTAAAGCATTTTTACTTTTTCCAAGATTTTTGAGTTACTACTTTGAACAAAAATTTGAAAAAGAAAATTTAAATTTGCTAAAACAAGGTGTTGATTGTCAAATAAAAAGCTTAACAAAAGAAACATTTTCAAGGATGATGGCACCAATAAAAACAAAAGCAGGGGTACCTGAGCAGATTTTAGTGGTTACAACTGCTCCTCAGGTATCTGCTGCTGAGCCCACTGCTCCAGGTGATCATAGCAGCACAACCACTGCTTTGAAACCCACACCTGATATCACCAAAAAGACCAAAAAGAAAACATCCAGAAAACCCACCAATCCCAAAACAAAGGCAACTCTAGAAGATGAGATCCAAGAGGAAGTGCCCGTGACAACACAAAAGTCACCACAAACCACTGCTGCTACTTCCTCACAGCAGTTGGAAGAAAGATCTCAACCCATAACCGAAACTCCTCCTGCATCCTCACAAAAGGATCAGGTTGTAAGTACAGGGACACCACAATATGAAGCTCTGAATCCACTCGGATCCATCTTCCTCAGTCCTGATCCCAAGGACATGTCTCTTTCAACCCCCATCCCCTCACCAATAATAATGCCACAATCCATGCTACCTCTGTTGCATGCAGCTGCTATTGCACAGACACAAACCAGTTCCTCTCTATCACCTATCACTGAGAGTATACCCCCACAAGTGACTGGGTCTGATGCTTATACCTCTGCTATCCCAGCAACAGTTGAGGAGGTTACACTGCATGAGTTACAAGCAACTCCTGTCAGTAGTTCAAGTGGAGCAGCAACTACAACTGGTGGATCAACAGATCCTCAGTTGGACAGTTGTTTCATAAGTAAGACTCCCTTGAAGGCAATTTCTTCCATAGCAACTTCGGTGACCACCAGTGAGTTAGATCTAACCACTGGTACCATCAAAGGTTTATCGAGTGCTGAAGAGAGAAGTCCCCAGTACCAAGAACAAGGGGCATCAATGGGTGATTTTTGGGACTCTGTTCCTAAGTCACACATTGATATATCCACCACAGGTGGGGATTCAGATGATCCCAGTAAAATGGGTGATGATTCAAGATATCAGGAATTGACGGGCAGAGTGGAAAAGCTTGAAGAATCAGTTTCTGAAATAAAGGAGATGGTGCAAGAGATTTTAAAAGCTCAGAAAGCACAATCCTCTGCTGTTCCTGCTCAAGCATCTGCTCCACAACAAGCACCTGCTGCAAATGAGCTTTGGAATATTTTCCAACCCATGCTTGAAAAACAGCAACAAATGGCTGATCAAAAGCATGCTATTCAAGTACAAATGCTGTCCAACATGATGGAATCAAGGTTCAAGGATACTCAAGCAGATATCAAGGCTATTAAGGCCAGTATCCAAATTTCCACTGGCAAGGCTCCTTCAACTTTACTATTCTTTGATGACCCCCTTGCAGATAATGCCAAAAAGGGGGAGATATTGAAGCAAATGAAGAAGAAGGGAATTGAACATGGCCTTCATATTGAACCTGAAAAAGAAAAAGAAAAACAGGTCTCAAAACCTGTTAGCCAAACAGCTGATACAGCAGTAGTTACAAAAACTGCTGTCAGTAGCCAAACAGCTGCCATCTCATCAACACACACACCTTCAACACACACCACTCTACCACACACCACTACAAATACTGCTCTACCATCATCATCTACAATCATACCATCACCACTGCCTCCTGTCATAAAACAGAAGACAACAGATGTTACAACATCTGTTGTAATGACAACAGTAATTGAAACACAAGTTGTTTCAACCACTGTCAGTCAATCACTGCAACAAACCACTGCTATCCAATCTACCACCACTGATCCACCCAAAACATCATCTGCTTCTTCTTCATTAAAAAGGAGAAGAAATCTCATATCAGATGATGATTCACCACCATCACCACCAACATCACCACGTCCATCCCCTGCTCAAAAGCAGAAGACAACTGCTGACATATCAGCAGTTGTAATGACAACAGACGTTGAGACACCAGTTGTCTCAACAGCTGTTAGTCAGTCATCCACCACTGCTCTCACCTTTTCTACTTCACAGCCAAAGCTCTTCAAGAGAATAAGAAAGCCAATCACTGCCGATGAGGGTATGCATGATCCTAATGCTGCAAAATATCCACTGGAACTTGAAGCTATCAAAAATGAGATGAGGCAATTCTATAAAGAAGAGGATCCTTCAAAAAGAAGATTCTCCTCACCCATAGGCTACATGCCACCAGAGGATATGGATGATTACCTCAAACTCAAGACAAGGCAGGCTAAAGCAAGAGCTAAATTTGAAAGTGAACGTGAAAGTCTAAGCGAAGAAGGCATTGCTAAAAGACTGGATTTCTTCCTTGAGAAGGTAAAGCAGATGGAAGAATTTGCACAGGAACTAATCAAAGAAAAGGCTGAACAACGCAAAGAGCTAAGAAAACAATATCTTGCCTACATTATGAAAGAGAAGTTCTATCCTGCTGAAGAAAAACAGTTTGAAGAATGGCCAATAATCGCTCTAAAGCATGAGGCTGAGAGGATTGACAGAATCAAGAATGATCCTACAAAGAAGAAAAATGCTCCAAACTGGAACAAATTCAAAAAGCTCATTGCTGACTTCACTGCTGAGTATAAAAGAAAGAAAAGGGAGCTGGTGGATGCAAAAATGGACACTGCTGAAGCCATATCAAAATGGTCAAGACAGCAGACTGATGAAGCCTACGAAAGGCTGAAGAAAAGAAAGATAACTGTTTCAGGCACTTCTAAAAAGCAAGAACAAATGATGAAGCTTGAACAGAAGATGGGAAACCTCGACACACTGTTCCGGTCTACTTTTGTAACAAACCAAGAAGAGGGAGAACAGCTGACTGAAGAAGAGGTAATAGACAAAGAAGCAGAATACTTCAAAGATACCATCACGAAAATGGGTCTAAAAGAAGAAACTTCAACAAAGCTTCAAAGCCTTTTTAAGGCATTAAACAAACCTGCATCTCCAAACACTGCTAAAGACAAGACAGAAGCTGAAAGACAAGAATTTATAGAACAAGAAACCGCAGAAGATATAGCTGCAGCAGACAAAGTCATTGAAGAAGCTTTCAAAAGAATGTCTGAAAGTCTGCAGATGTTTTCAAGGCCATTATCCCTCAACTCATCTTCAAATAAGTCTCTCCCAAGAAACCCACTTGGCTTTAAAATACTAAAGTGGATGTCTGATCAAAAGACTCACGTATTGACCTTGGTCAGAGCCAATGGCGATGTGAAGCATATATCAAGGAAAGAAGCACTAGGCCTTAGTGTTCAAGATTTGCAGGATCTCCTTGAGCTTACACTGTGCAGGGATGAAGATGACCAGAGTGCAAAGATATTTGAAGCTAAATTCAAAGAACAAGCTAAGGCACTCTTGATGAGTAATAAAGGTCCTGAATAATGAAAGGTTTTGGCATTATCTGTTCCAGGGGGAGATTGTTGGGATTGAACCCTACCAAAGGAACAGATAATGTAAAGCCAAAACCAGGTCACAACAGAGGATTCACAATAAACAGTAGTTTACACTTTGCTCTCCCCTTGACAGTGGTTATCTATCAGCTGATGAACCTTAAGTACTGCTCAAAAGAACAACTGATGATCCAAATGCTGATGTAATCCTAAAGACTGCTGAAGACAAACTTTGTCAGTCTATCTACTGCTGTCTTTTAAGTGCTGCTGTAGACACAAACACTGCTCATTTCAAGGACTGATCACCTTTGAAGAAAGCACTGATGTTGTTGTTGAGCATCAGTGCTTAGGCTACAACAGTGGAACGTGAAGCAGTTGTTTTCTCATATTTTGTATTTTATTTACAATCAGTTGTTAGACATCAGTAGTTGGTATAAGGACAGTGTCTACAGGTTGTTAGGTTGTTAGATGTCACTTTCATGGTGACGTCAGCTGAGATACCTCAGTGGTTTGGTTTGCCTATAAATGTAACAGTGCCCTGTACTGTTACATTTGATTGACTGAGTGGGTTCTTCTCCTCATGTCTAATCCTTTCATCTTGTATGCAACCAACCTTGGGGCATCAGGCTGAGGGGGAGTATAGTTTGTAAGCATATCTGTAGCCTTTTGCTTTGATTTGTAAATCATTTGACTCTATGAGAAGCAATTGTTTATCAAACTATTATCTCCTTTGATTGTGTTTACAGAGTTTGTTTTCACTTCCGCTGCACCTAACATGTTTTCATATTCATTGATTATTCATTTTAAACAAACAAACACTATCATGAGAGCCTCCGATCCTAACAATTGGTATCAGAGCTTGGACAGTCAAATTCGATCTAACAATCAATTTGACATAACAGTTCGGCTCAAAATTCATTGATACTAAGGTTGGTTGTATTTTGTTTAAAAACAGAGTATCAATTAAATCATGTTCAAAATGGTTATTAAAAATCTCTGTAAATCAACCAAGATGTCATATAACACACAAATTTCACACAACAGGTGATATCATGCAAAAGTCAACCATAGCTTTCAGATCTGTGAACATTTTTGTCAAATTATGGAATTGTTTTATATTTTTCAATATTGATTTCAACTGTTGTTTTGATATTTGTGATGTTTTCATTAAATACTAAAGTACAAACCTCAGATTAACAAAACCTATGTTCATAAAAGCATTGTTGTTTTGTTAACACTAATAGAGGGAAATTAAAACTTTAGTTATTTAGATCTTATGTGTTGAAAACAGGTTGAGTTCCTAAAAAGGACAAAATCAACTATGTTCAAATACATTAAGAAAACAAGGGTCAACATAGTCCGCATCATATGTAATGTGAGATTGGATGAAAAACTTGTGAAAACATGATCAAGTCTCTCAAAACATTACTGTAGAATGATTTTGGACTAATATTCACAAAAACTCAGAAGTGTGTTTATCTCAAAACTTTTGAAGTCCAAAGAAAAGAGTATAAACATAAAACACTTATGAGTCAAAGTTTAGGGTAATAATGGTCGTTAAGCAACTATGTGCATTCATCTGTTCAGGAAAAGGTTTTGATTCCAGTAAATGAACTCCAAAAAGGACTAGACAAATGTTTTTAAAAAAAAATATATCCATGTGTCCTCATGTTTGCAATCAACTGAAAAAGAAAATGGTACCAAACAGTGGTCAAAATGCTGTCAAAAATTCTACCACTGATGTCAAACCACTGACCATTTTTCATAAAACTTGAGAATGATATGATTATGTTTTCTATTGAAAACATACCAGATCCTTTTTGATACTGTTCTCAGAAAGTCCTTTAATCATTTTTTCTTCAAAGGATTTTCTCAAATAACCAGGATATATTATTCATATTTTTTTTAAATAATATATTTGGACCTCTTGCTTGTTTTTGTTGGCAATAGGTTCAGCTCCTGTCAGGATGTAATACCTTATTTTTTGGTGGTATCTGTGTCCTCATAAATGGGTCAAAAGGAAATGGTACATATGTCATGACCATGTCATACTCAGGCTTGCTCCTAAATTTCCATCATAAATTGATTGCAAACTGTGCTTGAATTACTAGGGTGCTTATGTTTTAATTGAATATTAAACGAAAATGAGTTGCCTTAGTAAAAAGTTTTCATCATCTGGGGTACTAATCCACTGTCTTTCAAAATTGACATGTGGCAAAACCTTAAATGAAAATCTTCTAAACTGTTGCTGAAACACCTGTCCTTCAGAATTATACCATTTACCCTAACCACTGTTTTGTTCTAACGTCTGATCTCTAAACACTGTCCACTGCTGAAAGTTAACCACTGATCCTTCATTTTCTTGAAAAGCACTGATGCTCAAAATCAGTGTCTTATCCACTGACATGCTATCTACTGATAGTTAAAATCATCCACTGCCCATAATTTTTACCGTTGTATACACTGATGTTTGATACGTCAGTGGCTCTGAAAACAACTGTTCTCCATACTTCATCCGTTTCATCAGTGTTTGACACGTGGTCAGTTTTTAGCCCTCAGATCTTAATAACCGCTGCCACATCAGCGATCATTTTTAAATAAAACCCTGCCCTAAACCCCAAACAGGGTTTTTACACTGTCGAATTGAATTCCAAAAATTCTCTTCTCATAGCAGTTTCCAACCCTTCGTCTCAAAATCTCCAAAATCTTCTTTCGTTCTTCTCCGCAAAAATGACAAAATCAAAACCTAAATCACCATCATCTTCCAAAGAGGTCGCTCAAACGACCGAAGAACCCATCGAAATACCATTCAAACAATCTCACAATTATTTGGGTTTACTCACAAAACCCAAAGACAACCACACCTTCGACTCCATCATTGATGCAATAACTGGATCAAAGTACAAAACTTTGTTGACGGTAAATGCTCCCATATATCTGCAAACCCAGAGAGAGTTTTGGAAAAAGGCGATGCTTGAAAAACAAGACGATAAAGTCATTGCCATTAACTCCTCGATACAGGGAAAAGCGATCAAAATCACAACACAATCGATATCAGAAGTCTTCATACTCGATGATCAGAACGATAAAACCTCTTTTGACAAAAACGAGTTAGAAGCTGTTTTTCTGAAAAAGGGTTATGCAGAAGAATCAAAGGTAGATACCCTACAAAAGGGCTATTTTCCATCTGCACCCAGGTTTTTATTTCACACACTCTTGATGTGTGCTTCAAATAAAACAACATCTTTTAACGAAATACCATTGAAAATTCAAAGCCTGGGTTACGCTATTTTGAATAATAAGGACTACAACTACTCCCAGGAGATTTTCAATGACATGGTGAAAAATGTTGAAAGTAAAGCATTTTTACTTTTTCCAAGATTTTTGAGTTACTACTTTGAACAAAAATTTGAAAAAGAAAATTTAAATTTGCTAAAACAAGGTGTTCATTGTCAAATAAAAAGCTTAACAAAAGAAACATTTTCAAGGATGATGGCACCAATAAAAACAAAAGCAGGGGGTACCTGAGCAGATTTTAGTGGTTACAACTGCTCCTCAGGTATCTGCTGCTGAGCCCACTGCTCCAGGTGATCATAGCAGCACAACCACTGCTTTGAAACCCACACCTGACATCACCAAAAAGACCAAAAAGAAAACATCCAGAAAACCCACCAATCCCAAAACAAAGGCAACTCTGGAAGATGAGATCCCAGAGGAAGTGCCTGTGACAACACAAAAGTCACCACAAACCACTGCTGCTACTTCCTCACAGCAGTTGGAAGAAAGATCTCAACCCATAACCGAAACTCCTCTTGCATCCTCACAAAAGGATCAGGTTGTAAGTACAGGGACACCACAATATGAAGCTCTGAATCCACTCGGATCCATCTTCCTCAGTCCTGATCCCAAGGACATGTCTCTTTCAAACCCCATCCCCTCACCAATAATAATGCCACAATCCATGCTACCTCTGTTGCATGCAGCTGCTATTGCACAGACACAAACCAGTTCCTCTCTATCACCTATCACTGAGAGTATACCCCACAAGTGACTGGGTCTGATGCTTATACCTCTGCTATCCCAGCAACAGTTGAGGAGGTTACACTGCATGAGTTACAAGCAACTCCTGTCAGTAGTTCAAGTGGAGCAGCAACTACAACTGGTGGATCAACAGATCCTCAGTTGGACAGTTGTTTCATAAGTAAGACTCCCTTGAAGGCAATTTCTTCCATAGCAACTTCGGTGACCACCAGTGAGTTAGATCTAACCACTGGTACCATCAAAGGTTTATCGAGTGCTGAAGAGAGAAGTCCCCAGTACCAAGAACAAGGGGCATCAATGGGTGATTTTTGGGACTCTGTTCCCAAGTCACACATTGATATAACCACCACAGGTGGGGATTCAGATGATCCCAGTAAAATGGGTGATGATTCAAGATATCAGGAATTGACGGGCAGAGTGGAAAAGCTTGAAGAATCAGTTTCTGAAATAAAGGAGATGGTGCAAGAGATTTTAAAAGCTCAGAAAGCACAATCCTCTGCTGTTCCTGCTCAAGCATCTGCTCCACAACAAGAACCTGCTGCAAATGAGCTTTGGAATATTTTCCAACCCATGCTTGAAAAACAGCAACAAATGGCTGATCAAAAGCATGCTATTCAAGTACAAATGTTGTCCAACATGATGGAATCAAGGTTCAAGGATACTCAAGTAGATATCAAGGCTATTAAGGCCAGTATCCAAATTGCCACTGGCAAGGCTCCTTCAACTTTACTATTCTTTGATGACCCCCTTGCAGATAATGCCAAAAAGGGGGAGATATTGAAGCAAATGAAGAAGAAGGGAATTGAACATGGCCTTCATATTGAACCTGAAAAAGAAAAAGAAAAAGAAAAACAGGTCTCAAAACCTGTTAGCCAAACAGCTGATACAGCAGTAGTTACAAAAACTGCTGTCAGTAGCCAAACAGCTGCCATCTCATCAACACACACACCTTCAACACACACCACTACAAATACTGCTCTACCATCATCATCTACAATCATACCATCACCACTGCGTCCTGTCATAAAACAGAAGACAACAGATGTTACAACATCTGTTGTAATGACAACAGTAATTGAAACACAAGTTGTTTCAACCACTGTCAGTCAATCACTGCCACAAACCACTGCTATCCAATCTACCACCACTGATCCACCCAAAACATCATCTGCTTCTTCTTCATTAAAAAGGAGAAGAAATCTCATATCAGATGATGATTCACCACCATCACCACCAACATCACCACGTCCATCCCCTGCTCAAAAGCAGAAGACAACTGCTGACATATCAGCAGTTGTAATGACAACAGACGTTGAGACACCAGTTGTCTCAACAGCTGTTAGTCAGTCATCCACCACTGCTCTCACCTTTTCTACTTCACAGCCAAAGCTCTTCAACAGAATAAGAAAGCCAATCACTGCCGATGAGGGTATGCATGATCCTAATGCTGCAAAATATCCACTGGAACTTGAAGCTATCAAAAATGAGATGAGGCAATTCTATAAAGAAGAGGATCCTTCAAAAAGAAGATTCTCCTCACCCATAGGCTACATGCCACCAGAGGATATGGATGATTACCTCAAACTCAAGACAAGGCAGGCTAAAGCAAGAGCTAAATTTGAAAGTGAACGTGAAAGTCTAAGCGAAGAAGGCATTGCTAAAAGACTGGATTTCTTCCTTGAGAAGGTAAAGCAGATGGAAGAATTTGCACAGGAACTAATCAAAGAAAAGGCTGAACAACGCAAAGAGCTAAGAAAACAATATCTTGCCTACATTATGAAAGAGAAGTTCTATCCTGCTGAAGAAAAACAGTTTGAAGAATGGCCAATAATCGCTCTAAAGCATGAGGCTGAGAGGATTGACAGAATCAAGAATGATCCTACAAAGAAGAAAAATGCTCCAAACTGGAACAAATTCAAAAAGCTCATTGCTGACTTCACTGCTGAGTATAAAAGAAAGAAAAGGGAGCTGGTGGATGCAAAAATGGACACTGCTGAAGCCATATCAAAATGGTCAAAACAGCAGACTGATGAAGCCTACGAAAGGCTGAAGAAAAGAAAGATAACTGTTTCAGGCACTTCTAAAAAGCAAGAACAAATGATGAAGCTTGAACAGAAGATGGAAAACCTCGACACACTGTTCCGGTCTACTTTTGTAACAAACCAAGAAGAGGGAGAACAGCTGACTGAAGAAGAGGTAATAGACAAAGAAGCAGAATACTTCAAAGATACCATCACGAAAATGGGTCTAAAAGAAGAAACTTCAACAAAGCTTCAAAGCCTTTTTAAGGCATTAAACAAACCTGCATCTCCAAACACTGCTAAAGACAAGACAGAAGCTGAAAGACAAGAATTTATAGAACAAGAAACTGCAGAAGATATAGCTGCAGCAGACAAAGTCATTGAAGAAGCTTTCAAAAGAATGTCTGAAAGTCTGCAGATGTTTTCAAGGCCATTATCCCTCAACTCATCTTCAAATAAGTCTCTCCCAAGAAACCCACTTGGCTTTAAAATACTAAAGTGGATGTCTGATCAAAAGACTCACGTATTGACCTTGGTCAGAGCCAATGGTGATGTGAAGCATATATCAAGGAAAGAAGCACTAGGCCTTAGTGTTCAAGATTTGCAGGATCTCCTTGAGCTTACACTGTGCAGGGATGAAGATGACCAGAGTGCAAAGATATTTGAAGCTAAATTCAAAGAACAAGCTAAGGCACTCTTGATGAGTAATAAAGGTCCTGAATAATGAAAGGTTTTGGCATTATCTGTTCCAGGGGGAGATTGTTGGGATTGAACCCTACCAAAGGAACAGATAATGTAAAGCCAAAACCAGGTCACAACAGAGGATTCACAATAAACAGTAGTTTACACTTTGCTCTCCCCTTGACAGTGGTTATCTATCAGCTGATGAACCTTAAGTACTGCTCAAAAGAACAACTGATGATCCAAATGCTGATGTAATCCTAAAGACTGCTGAAGACAAACTTTGTCAGTCTATCTACTGCTGTCTTTTAAGTGCTGCTGTAGACACAAACACTGCTCATTTCAAGGACTGATCACCTTTGAAGAAAGCACTGATGTTGTTGTTGAGCATCAGTGCTTAGGCTACAACAGTGGAACGTGAAGCAGTTGTTTTCTCATATTTTGTATTTTATTTACAATCAGTTGTTAGACATCAGTAGTTGGTATAAGGACAGTGTCTACAGGTTGTTAGGTTGTTAGATGTCACTTTCATGGTGACGTCAGCTGAGATACCTCAGTGGTTTGGTTTGCCTATAAATTTAACAGTGCCCTGTACTGTTACATTTGATTGACTGAGTGGGTTCTTCTCCTCATGTCTAATCCTTTCATCTTGTGTGCAACCAACCTTGGGGCATCAGGCTGAGGGGGAGTATAGTTTGTAAGCCTATCTGTAGCCTTTTGCTTTGATTTGTAAATCATTTGACTCTATGAGAAGCAATTGTTTATCAAACTAGTATCTCCTTTGATTGTGTTTACAGAGTTTGTTTTCACTTCCGCTGCACCTAACATGTTTTCATATTCATTGATTATTCATTTTAAACAAACAAACAAACACTATCATGAGAGCCTCCGATCCTAACAATTGGTATCAGAGCTTGGACAGTCAAATTCGATCTAACAATCAATTTGACATAACAGTTCGGCTCAAAATTCATTGATACTAAGGTTGGTTGTATTTTGTTGAAAAACAGAGTATTAATTAAATCATGTTCAAAATGGTTATTCAAAATCTCTGTAAATCAACCAAGATGTCATATAACACACAAATTTCACACAACATGTGATATCATGCAAAAGTCAACCATAGCTTTCAGATCTGTGAACATTTTTGTCAAATTATGGAATTGTTTTATATTTTTCAATATTGATTTCAACTGTTGTTTTGATATTTGTGATGTTTTCATTAAATACTAAAGTACAAACCTCAGATTAACAAAACCTATGTTCATAAAAGCATTGTTGTTTTGTTAACACTAATAGAGGGAAATTAAAACTTTAGTTATTTAGATCTTATGTGTTGAAAACAGGTTGAGTTCCTAAAAAGGACAAAATCAACTATGTTCAAATACATTAAGAAAACAAGGGTCAACATAGTCCGCATCATATGTAATGTGAGATTGGATGAAAAACTTGTGAAAACATGATCAAGTCTCTCAAAACATTACTGTAGAATGATTTTGGACTAATATTCACAAAAACTCAGAAGTGTGTTTATCTCAAAACTTTTGAAGTCCAAAGAAAAGAGTATAAACATAAAACACTTATGAGTCAAAGTTTAGGGTAATAATGGTCGTTAAGCAACTATGTGCATTCATCTGTTCAGGAAAAGGTTTTGATTCCAGTAAATGAACTCCAAAAAGGACTAGACAAATGTTTTAAAAAAAAATATATCCATGTGTCCTCATGTTTGCAATCAACTGACAAAGAAAATGGTACCAAACAGTGGTCAAAATGCTGTCAAAAATTCTACCACTGATGTCAAACCACTGACCGTTTTTCATAAAACTTGAGAATGATATGATTATGTTTTCTATTGAAAACATACCAGATCCTTTTTGATACTGTTCTCAGAAAGTCCTTTAATCATTTTTTCTTCAAAGGATTTTCTCAAATAACCATGATATATTATTCATATTTTTTTAAATAATATATTTGGACCTCTTGCTTGTTTTTGTTGGCAATAGGTTCAGCTCCTGTCAGGATGTAATACCTTATTTTTTGGTGGTATCTGTGTCCTCATAAATGGGTCAAAAGGAAATGGTACATATGTCATGATCATGTCATACTCAGGCTTGCTCCTAAATTTCCATCATAAATTGATTGCAAACTGTGCTTGAATTACTAGGGTGCTTATGTTTTAATTGAATATTAAACGAAAATGAGTTGCCTTAGTAAAAAGTTTTCATCATCTGGGGTACTAATCCACTGTCTTTCAAAATTGACATGTGGCAAAACCTTAAATGAAAATCTTCTAAACTGTTGCTGAAACACCTGTCCTTCAGAATTATACCATTTACCCTAACCACTGTTTTGTTCTAACGTCTGATCTCTAAACACTGTCCACTGCTGAAAGTTAACCACTGATCCTTCATTTTCTTGAAAAGCACTGATGCTCAAAATCAGTGTCTTATCCACTGACATGCTATCTACTGATAGTTAAAATCATCCACTGCCCATAATTTTTACCGTTGTAACCACTGATGTTTGATACGTCAGTGGCTCTGAAAACAACTGTTCTCCATACTTCATCCGTTTCATCAGTGTTTGACACGTGGTCAGTTTTTAGCCCTCAGATCTTAATAACCGCTGCCACATCAGCGATCATTTTTAAATAAAACCCTGCCCTAAACCCCAAACAGGGTTTTTACACTGTCGAATTGAATTCCAAAAATTCTCTTCTCATAGCAGTTTCCAACCCTTCGTCTCAAAATCTCCAAAATCTTCTTTCGTTCTTCTCCGCAAAAATGACAAAATCAAAACCTAAATCACCATCATCTTCCAAAGAGGTCGCTCAAACGACCGAAGAACCCATCGAAATACCATTCAAACAATCTCACAATTATTTGGGTTTACTCACAAAACCCAAAGACAACCACACCTTCGACTCCATCATTGATGCAATAACTGGATCAAAGTACAAAACTTTGTTGACGGTAAATGCTCCCATATATCTGCAAACCCAGAGAGAGTTTTGGAAAAAGGCGACGCTTGAAAAACAAGACGATAAAGTCATTGCCATTAACTCCTCGATACAGGGAAAAGCGATCAAAATCACACCACAATTGATATCAGAAGTTTTCATACTCGATGATCAGAACGGTAAAACCTCTTTTGACAAAAACGAGTTAAAAGCTGATTTTCTGAAAAAGGGTTATGCAGAAGAATCAAAGGTAGATACCCTACAAAAGGGCTATTTTCCATCTGCACCCAGGTTTTTATTTCACACACTCTTGATGTGTGCTTCAAATAAAACAACATCTTTTAACGAAATACCATTGAAAATTCAAAGCCTGGGTTACGCTATTTTGAATAATAAGGACTACAACTACTCCCAGGAGATTTTCAATGACATGGTGAAAAATGTTGAAAGTAAAGCATTTTTACTTTTTCCAAGATTTTTGAGTTACTACTTTGAACAAAAATTTGAAAAAGAAAATTTAAATTTGCTAAAACAAGGTGTTCATTGTCAAATAAAAAGCTTAACAAAAGAAACATTTTCAAGGATGATGGCACCAATAAAAACAAAAGCAGGGGTACCTGAGCAGATTTTAGTGGTTACAACTGCTCCTCAGGTATCTGCTGCTGAGCCCACTGCTCCAGGTGATCATAGCAGCACAACCACTGCTTTGAAACCCACACCTGACATCACCAAAAAGACCAAAAAGAAAACATCCAGAAAACCAACCAATCCCAAAACAAAGGCAACTCTGGAAGATGAGATCCCAGTGGAAGTGCCTCTGACAACACAAAAGTCACCACAAACCACTGCTGCTACTTCCTCACAGCAGTTAGAAGAAAGATCTCAACCCATAACCGAAACTCCTCCTGCATCCTCACAAAAGGATCAGGTTGTAAGTACAGGGACACCACAATATGAAGCTCTGAATCCACTCAGATCCATCTTCCTCAGTCCTGATCCCAAGGACATGTCTCTTTCAACCCCCATCCCCTCACCAATAATAATGCCACAATCCATGCTACCTCTGTTGCATGCAGCTGCTATTGCACAGACACAAACCAGTTCCTCTCTATCACCTATCACTGAGAGTATACCCCCACAAGTGACTGGGTCTGATGCTTATACCTCTGCTATCCCAGCAACAGTTGAGGAGGTTACACTGCATGAGTTACAAGTAACTCCTGTCAGTAGTTCAAGTGGTGCAAGAGATTTTAAAAGCTCAGAAAGCACAATCCTCTGTTGTTCCTGCTCAAGCATCTGCTCCACAACAAGCACCTGCTGCAAATGAGCTTTGGAATATTTTCCAACCCATGCTTGAAAAACAGCAACAAATGGCTGATCAAAAGCATGCTATTCAAGTACAAATGCTGTCCAACATGATGGAATCAAGGTTCAAGGATACTCAAGCAGATATCAAGGCTATTAAGGCCAGTATCCAAATTGCCACTTGCAAGGCTCCTTCAACTTTACTATTCTTTGATGACCCCCTTGCAGATAATGCCAAAAGGGGGAGATATTGAAGCAAATGAAGAAGAAGGGAATTGAACATGGCCTTCATATTGAACCTGAATAAGAAAAAGAAAAAGAAAAACAGGTCTCAAAACCTGTTAGCCAAACAGCTGATACAGCAGTAGTTACAAAAACTGCTGTCAGTAGCCAAACAGCTGCCATCTCATCAACACACACACCTTCAACACACACCACTCTACCACACACCACTACAACTACTGCTCTACCATCATCATCTACAATCATACCATCACCACTGCCTCCTGTCATAAAACAGAAGACAACAGATGTTACAACATCTGTTGTAATGACAACAGTAATTGAAACACAAGTTGTTTCAACCACTGTCAGTCAATCACTGCCACAAACCACTGCTATCCAATCTACCACCACTGATCCACCCAAAACATCATCTGCTTCTTCTTCATTAAAAAGGAGAAGAAATCTCATATCAGATGATGATTCACCACCATCACCACCAACATCACCACGTCCATCCCCTGGTCAAAAGCAGAAGACAACTGCTGACATATCAGCAGTTGTAATGACAACAGACGTTGAGACACCAGTTGTCTCAACAGCTGTTAGTCAGTCATCCACCACTGCTCTCACCTTTTCTACTTCACAGCCAAAGCTCTTCAACAGAATAAGAAAGCCAATCACTGCCGATGAGGGTATGCATGATCCTAATGCTGCAAAATATCCACTGGAACTTGAAGCTATCAAAAATGAGATGAGGCAATTCTATAAAGAAGAGGATCCTTCAAAAAGAAGATTCTCCTCACTCATAGGCTACATGCCACCAGAGGATATGGATGATTACCTCAAACTCAAGACAAGGCAGGCTAAAGCAAGAGCTAAATTTGAAAGTGAACGTGAAAGTCTAAGCGAAGAAGGCATTGCTAAAAGACTGGATTTCTTCCTTGAGAAGGTAAAGCAGATGGAAGAATTTGCACAGGAACTAATCAAAGAAAAGGCTGAACAACGCAAAGAGCTAAGAAAACAATATCTTGCCTACATTATGAAAGAGAAGTTCTATCCTGCTGAAGAAAAACAGTTTGAAGAATGGCCAATAATCGCTCTAAAGCATGAGGCTGAGAGGATTGACAGAATCAAGAATGATCCTACAAAGAAGAAAAATGCTCCAAACTGGAACAAATTCAAAAAGCTCATTGCTGACTTCACTGCTGAGTATAAAAGAAAGAAAAGGGAGCTGGTGGATGCAAAAATGGACACTGCTGAAGCCATATCAAAATGGTCAAGACAGCAGACTGATGAAGCCTACGAAAGGCTGAAGAAAAGAAAGATAACTGTTTCAGGCACTTCTAAAAAGCAAGAACAAATGATGAAGCTTGAACAGAAGATGGGAAACCTCGACACACTGTTCCGGTCTACTTTTGTAACAAACCAAGAAGAGGGAGAACAGCTGACTGAAGAAGAGGTAATAGACAAAGAAGCAGAATACTTCAAAGATACCATCACGAAAATGGGTCTAAAAGAAGAAACTTCAACAAAGCTTCAAAGCCTTTTTAAGGCATTAAACAAACCTGCATCTCCAAACACTGCTAAAGACAAGACAGAAGCTGAAAGACAAGAATTTATAGAACAAGAAACTGCAGAAGATATAGCTGCAGCAGACAAAGTCATTGAAGAAGCTTTCAAAAGAATGTCTGAAAGTCTGCAGATGTTTTCAAGGCCATTATCCCTCAACTCATCTTCAAATAAGTCTCTCCCAAGAAACCCACTTGGCTTTAAAATACTAAAGTGGATGTCTGATCAAAAGACTCACGTATTGACCTTGGTCAGAGCCAATGGCGATGTGAAGCATATATCAAGGAAAGAAGCACTAGGCCTTAGTGTTCAAGATTTGCAGGATCTCCTTGAGCTTACACTGTACAGGGATGAAGATGACCAGAGTGCAAAGATATTTGAAGCTAAATTCAAAGAACAAGCTAAGGCACTCTTGATGAGTAATAAAGGTCCTGAATAATGAAAGGTTTTGGCATTATCTGTTCCAGGGGGAGATTGTTGGGATTGAACCCTACCAAAGGAACAGATAATGTAAAGCCAAAACCAGGTCACAACAGAGGATTCACAATAAACAGTAGTTTACACTTTGCTCTCCCCTTGACAGTGGTTATCTATCAGCTGATGAACCTTAAGTACTGCTCAAAAGAACAACTGATGATCCAAATGCTGATGTAATCCTAAAGACTGCTGAAGACAAACTTTGTCACTCTATCTACTGCTGTCTTTTAAGTGCTGCTGTAGACACAAACACTGCTCATTTCAAGGACTGATCACCTTTGAAGAAAGCACTGATGTTGTTGTTGAGCATCAGTGCTTAGGCTACAACAGTGGAACGTGAAGCAGTTGTTTTCTCATATTTTGTATTTTATTTACAATCAGTTGTTAGACATCAGTAGTTGGTATAAGGACAGTGTCTACAGGTTGTTAGGTTGTTAGATGTCACTTTCATGGTGACGTCAGCTGAGATACCTCAGTGGTTTGGTTTGCCTATAAATGTAACAGTGCCCTGTACTGTTACATTTGATTGACTGAGTGGGTTCTTCTCCTCATGTCTAATCCTTTCATCTTGTGTGCAACCAACCTTGGGGCATCAGGCTGAGGGGGAGTATAGTTTGTAAGCATATCTTTAGCCTTTTGCTTTGATTTGTAAATCATTTGACTCTATGAGAAGCAATTGTTTATCAAACTATTATCTCCTTTGATTGTGTTACAGAGTTTGTTTTCACTTCCGCTGCACCTAACATGTTTTCATATTCATTGATTATTCATTTTAAACAAACAAACACTATCATGACAGCCTCCGATCCTAACAATATCAAAGCTACCAAGAGTGATGGGAAGAAGGTCAATGTCGAACACTTGACCTAGAAGATCGAGTTTACACCCTAAGAGTATACGTGTGGCTTCTATCGACTTGCCATCGGCTAATTCCACTATGTGTTGTTTACAAGAGACGCAGGAGTCAACCCTAGCTGACGACTGAACCCCAAAGACATATAACTCCAGTCGGCACCGGAGTCGAATAACACAGAAGCTATAATACCATTGATAGAGAACGTACCGGTCACGACATTGCCATCGTTCCTTGCATCGCCTGCCCCAATAGTGAACGCCCTACCGCAAGCGCCATTCCCACCGTTGTTCCCATTATTGTTGTTTCCCTCATTGTTGTTGTTCTGGCGATTACCCCCATTGTTATTGTTGGCATTCTGATTCTATTGCGAGCAATCCTTTTTGAAATACCCTTCACTGCCGCACTGATAGCATCCCCTCTGATTACCCCGATTCTGCTGGGGTTGGTGCCTCTGTTGCTGTTGCTGAGGTTGTTGCTGTTGTTGCTTGGGATGTGGAGCTCTACAATCTTTCACCATGTGACCCACCTTGTCACACCTTTGACATGCTCAGCTACACTGGCCATAGTGGTGGAAACCACACTTATTACAATTCGGCTGTTTTCCTGTGTAACCGAAAGTCTGACTGTGGTTCTGATTCTGATTAACCGAAGATGATTGACTAAAACTACGGCTACTGTTGTTATCAGGATTCTTTTGTGATCGATTCGAGTTTATTGCCTTACCTGCGTCGTTCCACTAACGCTTGTTGTCAGTGGTGGGGGTGGCAGTAGTAGCAGTAATAGCGGTAGTAGTAGCAACACGTGGTGGCAGCGAGCCATGCTCCACCTCCTGATCAGTAATCTTGTGAGCCAGCCTGATAATCCGTGGTAGGCTATCGAGATACCCTGCAGTGACTAATCCCTTAACTGGTGGTGCCAATCCCTTAATGTAGAGCTCGATCCTACGGGGTGGTGGTTGGGATAAATTAGGACACATGTTTGCCAGCTTGTGAGACCGTTTTGTGTAAGCCTCGATTTCAGATCCCTCCATCTTTAGGTTATAGTACTCGTTTTCCAACTTTTGCACCTCATCACGAGGACAGTACTCCTCTCTCATCAGTTCCTTAAAATCCTCCCAAGTCGTAGCGTTTGCCATTTCAAAGCCCAGCATCTGCACCTAAGCATTCCACCAAGTCAAAGCACCGTCCTCCAAGGTGCTAGAAGCAAACTTCACCCTGTCCCCAACTGGACAGTTACACATAGCAAAAATGGATTCGGCCTTCTCGAACCAACGAAGCAGTCCCACGGGAACTTCAGCTCCACTTAAAGTTTAAGGCTTGCAATCCATGAACGTTTTGAAGGTACACGCAGGTGGATTTTTCTGATTTTGGTTCGCTTGCTGACCAGCTTGATAGGCCGCCAAAGCCTCAGCCACACGTGTGTTAATCATGTTTGTCAGCTTGGCCTGAGTCATCGCAATGTGACCACGCCCATGGCCTCGTCCGCTCATGATTCTATATAAGAAAAGGGGAAAATGTTAAGAGTCAAGATAAGGTAGGAGTCAAACCTCACGATGACTTCTACAAATCACTAAGTTTACATCAGACAACAGAGCGGAACCCCTTTCACACTCGTTAAGCCTCACTGGGACTCGCATGCATCCTACATTATTATTATGTGTGCACCCATAATAATAAGGCAATTTGCATGCTTATCTCAGTGCCTCTTAACTTGCGCTAAAAGGTTTCCCCACATTCAAATAGCCAAACGAAAGGCATTATAGGATTAAGAATCACAAAAGTCGAAGGGTAGTGTCACACTATCAAGCTTCACTAGAACATGCATCACAGGTAATCACATCAGGGTATCTAGTATGTAGTTTCATGCAAGTCGTGAGTGTATAACTACTAAGCAAGTAATGCATAAAGCAAACAATGGACGAACCTTGTGATCTGGAGCTAAGTGTCATGGTCGTTTTTTATACTGTTTGGTTATGGTCTGGTTTTATGAAAACATTTTAAAACCTAGTTTGTCACACCCCCAAAATACCACCTACGGAAATCCCGCTAGGCGTGTGACGTACCAATAACGAGCCACTAATCATGTTGAACTCATAGTAAGTTTTCAAATGAAATTCCAATTATTAATGAAACGTACCAACAATAAGTTTAATAAAAATCCAACAAGTTCAGCGGAAGCAATAAGTAAATCATAGTATAAATGTTTCAAAACAAATGTGTAATATCAATAATTCCATCACATGTATCCACTCAGTTCGACCCATAACCACTCCAGCCACTCCAGACAGCAAGTTCCAAATCCTAGAAATCTAACGACCTGCGAGCATGCAACAAGTGTATCAGACAAAGCTGGCGAGTTCATAGTTTTGCGAAAACGTTACCAAGTGTTTAGTTCCATTCATTGATTACAATGTTGATAATAACTCGAGTACCGTACAAGATGGCTAGCAGATTGTTTTGCCCGTCCCCAATGCCCCCTATCCAAGCATTGGTCATGATTTAAGGTCATTAATTCACGCCCCTCCTCTCAGGTACGGTGTGAGGTTGCCAAGCCTAATAGCGCTATCAACTAACACCCCGTTACCTCTCAGGTAACTATTCGGTATAAGATGGGACTTAAAATGATAGGAATGAGTGTATTATCTAACATTCCAGTTTTTACCCACAAGACGTATTCCTCTCAGGAATACCCAATTGATTTACCCAAAAACCTATCCCTCTCAGGGATACCCAATGACTGTCCCAACCACCGGTACGCATGCTCAAGAAGAATGAACTCACCTTTGGTTTGCTCGGTAAGATTAGTTACTTGTTTAACAGTTGTTCACACACGTCCTAACATGGTTACCAACAACCATCAGTCTCAGGTGCACATAATCCACATATTTCATGTACAGTTAATTCATGTATTCCTTGTTCACATAATGCACAGTTAATATACAAGTAGCATACACATGTCATTCAAGTCATAATAGTTAATCCATTAAACCAGTGTCATCGAGTAGTCACTTAGCATGTAACGGTCCCCCAAGGCTTCGGCCCACTAATTATAGTTGTACTAGCTTACCAATTTAGACAAGTAACAGCCCGAAACATAATACACACATTCATATATTTCCCACATACACTTACGAAGCCCAATGTGCAATTTGTTCAACTGTGTGATTCGCTTACAAGTGCTGTGCGGCCTAATTATCATGCAGGGCCCGACTATAGCCAGCCCATCCCTTAAAACCTGTATGACTGGGCTTCTGCGAATGGAGCTGAACCCGTGGCCCAGACGAGCCCTAGGCCCACGAGTGAAGTGCGACCAGCTGAGATTGTGCAACCCCATCCCAGGCCTGGCCTAATCGGCCCAGCAGTCCACATAGGCTGTGCGGCTGACTTGTGGTTTTCGGCCCAACCGATTCGATGTAAGGCCCAATGTTTAACCAGTTTAGCAAATCAATTAGGGGTGTAACATTTGTGAAAAATGTGTGATCAATTCCTCTAGGCCGTAAATCATGGGATCAATTACAATGTTAACATCCGTTCAATTAACCCAATCAATTACCCAATTAGTTGTATTGACTCGCAATTAACACCTTTAGTACAATTGTTTCACAAGAATGCTAATTGTCATCTAATTCATCATCAATAATTAGCACAAAACCATACTCCATCCTAATCAATCATACAATGACATCCTCAAATACTCATCATTCACATGTAGTAATTAATTCATTTACATAACAGTTTATGCAACATTTGTCAACAATTATATATATACCCAACTATCAAAAGTGCGCATGTAATCCTCCTAGGTCATCCTCGATTAACTTCACGTAGATTGCTAGTAACGGTTTACTTATTTAGATAATATACATCCGTGACTCTACTAGCGTGCAACCCTAAACACCCCTACAACTCATCATTACACGAAATCAGGGTATTAAGTCACTGAATGAAGACAGGACACTAACCTTGAGATGGAATGACACGGTGATGTCTATGATTAGATAACTTCGAATGAGAGAAGGGGGAGGGGCTGCCGTTAGTCGCTAAAGGGAGAAGGATAGCTAGGGTTCTCTTGTGATGAAAGGAAACTAATTCATGAAAACCACGCACAACACTTTATGTGCGTGCATGCGGTTATCACAAGGGTCGGGCCATCCATGGGCCGTGTGATATGGGCTGCGTATTCGGGATGCAAAGGGTTCGGACCGAGATAAAGCGTGAGGAACAAGGATGCAACATAGTCTAACCATATAACCTAACATATAGTCATGGTTTATTATTGAATATATGTACGTAATCCAAACATTTGTTATCTAATAAGTAGCAACCACACAACCATTTAATCATAATAACTAAGTGTAATTAAACAATTTAACAGATTTACGGTACGTAAACATAGTGACGACGTATAGTAGGACATGAATAATAGCGATACCAGTCAGGTGTCACGAGATTAAACAAAACAAACCTTGAAAGTTCGGGTTGTCACATCATCCCCAACTTGAAAGAAATTTTGTCCCGAAATTTGATAAGTAAGCACAGAGCAGTGAAGTGATAAATCTCAAGATTGCTGCAGATTTTCCTCAGGTGCCACATCATCCCCAACTTGAAATGGAATTTCGTCTCGAAATTCACCAGTGATAACAGAATTAGATTGGTCAGTGGGGAAGAGTTGAGGATATTTGAGCATCATTTGATCCTCGCGCTCCCACGTGAACTCCGGTCTACGTCTTGAGTTCCAACGAACCCTCACGATCGGGATTCGACTATGCTAACGAACCTTGACTTCCCGATCCATGATATCGATAGGTTCTTTGAAAAGTGTAAACTGTCGTCGATCCTCAGCTCTTGAAACGGCACCACCAGTGTTTCATCAGACAAACACTTCTTCAGTTGCGAAACATGGAAGACATCATGAACATTACCCAACTTAGCAGGTAACTCGAGCTTGTAAGCCACTTTACCGATTCGCTCCAGGATTCTAAATGGCCCAACGTAATGCGGATTAAGCTTGTCACGCTTCCCAAAGCGTACAACACCATTCCACGGCGAAACTTTCAACATAACACGATCGCCTACAGTGAACTCCAACGGTTTCCTACGCTTGTCAGCGTAGCTTTTCTGACGATCGCGCGCTGCCTGGTTTTCTGATCTGGATAATCTTTTATGAAGTTTCAAGTACAAGTTCAGGACCTGTGATTAGGTTATCACCCACCTTCGTTCAATAAGGAGATCGACATTATCGTAGAACTCAACCAAAGGTATGTGTCCTTCCAATTTTCACTAAGTCAATCACACACATGCTCGCAGCATGTCTTCGAGTGTCAGGAGGGTTCGTTTATTCTGATCGTTTGTCCTATGGTGATAAGTAATGGTCATGTCTAGACGTGAGCCAAGAGTGTTGTGTAGTGCCTGTCATAAATCAGGTATAGATCAAAATCAGGGGTAATAGGAGTTGGCACCTCGTGCCTAAAATCCGCCTCTCTCAGAGGAATATTCACAAGCTGTGAAGACTCGTCGGTTTCCTTGATTGCAAGAGAGTGTACTAGTTACATGAGACAATCAACGATCACCCAGGTGATATTGTTTCTCTTATGAGTCTTAGGTAGTCCAGTGACAAAATTCGTGGCAGTCTGTTCTCATTTCCAAATAGGTGTTTCTGGTTGCTGACACCAACCAGAAGGTTTCTGATATTCCCCCTTGACTTTCGCACAAGTCAAACATCGTTCACATATGTTGCTATATGGACCTTCATGCCTGGTTGCCAGTACCAGATTTCCAGACGACTAGAATAACGAGACTGGTGTGCTTTGCTCAACACAAGTTCCCTACGGTTGCCGTATAGTGGGATCCACATGCATTCCATGAAGTAGCGAATATCGTCCGTCCTGCTAAAATTTGCTCCTCCATGCCCCGCATGGACCCAACTTGAAAATTCTCTTGACTATTAACACTCCACACTAGACTCAAACGGTTCCCGCGAACCACTTCCGCCTTTCCATTGTCATCAGGACGAAATATTCAAACTAGCTTCTTCGAGCGATAGTCCCCACTTCATACTCTGATAGTGAATTCATTCTTGCATTTTCGTCAAAGCTTCTCAACTCCACTGATAAGAATCCAATCTTTAGAACTACAATCGCCTAACTAAATACTATAACTACGAACAACCTCGCTAGTTTCTATCAATTTAACAACTATTAGTTCTATCGGGCACTTTATACTTGGCTTACTAGTAGGTGAACACAACAATGGTTCATAGTTTCTTGAACGAAACTCAAGTCAGCTTTAGTATTATAAGTATGAACATAGATTGGCTTTTGATTCGAAACATACCGGTAACAGTAGCAGGACTCTCACTTGCCTTCCTGACATTGGTCCCAACGGAATTACTCTTGACGTCCCGTCCTTTCGATTTCGGGCATTCTCTTTTGTAGTGTCCTTGTCCACCGCATGTAAAGCATCCTTCAAGCGCAGCTCCAACCAATGTACTCTTAGCGTAACACTGGGAAGTCACATGTCCGGTTCGGCTACATCTGGCGCACTTCTCTTGTCCATCGCCGTCCTTACCCTTTCCTGACTCTTGAGGGTTAGCTGCACTTGCTTTCTCCAATTTGCGTTTCTTCCTACTTCCAACTTCGGGAGTCTTCTTGGAGCTCTCGGGTTTGCGCTTCTTCGAATTTCCAATTCCAGGTTCAAATCGCTGTAACACTCGGACAACTGACTCATTATGACAGCCTGATATCACGTATATTAAGGTCACGTCATTACATAGGACACCAGTAAATGATCTTGGGCTACAACCGTGGATTGTTTTATGATACTAACCTATGTACATTTGTGAAAATTATAGATTAATCCCAGGAAACCCTTACGCGAAGTATAAAATAGCAATGTGAGTTTATTCTCTTTTTGTTTACCTTTTTGTAATATTTTACAAAACCTTAAATGTTTTACAATGTGATTAAGCGGTGATTGAGTCTTTGTAGTTCTTCAATTACTGCCGGTATGTTGGGGTTTTGTATACAAAATTTACTACTGCGAGTAGTAAGTCGGGATGACAGTACGTTACCATTGGACAACGAGTTAGCCAATGTGTAATATGACCCACAAGTCAGGATTGACAGTACTGAATGAGTAATTGTGTAGAAATAAACAATGTGATCGCTCTCAATACTGTTTTAATTGATAAAATGTTTCTTGATTAAACTGGGATTCACTCACCAGTATTTCCCACTGACAAATGTTTTTAAAACGCGTTTCAGGTAACACAATGTGACAGCCAATTAGTAAAAAGCCAGCTGGAGAGCACTGAAGGCTTGGGAAAAATGTGGCTATAAAAGTTACCTAAAAGACGATGTTTTAAATTCAATAAAATAGGGTTTATCCCTATAAACGTATTGTAATAAGATACTTGGGTTTTGCCCATGTGATTATTAATATTAAATATGGTGGTTTTACTCTGATAAACATTTCCTAACTACGGTCCTGATGTATTTTCCGATGCCAAATTAACAAATCTGATACCACCGAAACTCTGAGTTCGCGTCCGCCTGTTCCCGGGACAGATAAGGGATCGGGGGTTGCGACAGAAGCTGGTATCAGGGCCTAGCCACTGGTCTAAGCCAAAGAAGTGTTATGCTGACACTTAAATTCTAAATTTTTTTTGTTAGGAAATAAATTACGGAAATACGTGTATAATTGTATTTATTTGTTTTGTGTTATTTGACTATTTGTTAGTTTACAGTATGAGTGATCAAGGACCCTCAGACATGTGTCGTCAGTTGTCTGATTCACCTAGGAGTGAAGGTACCTCATCACAGCCTGCCCTTTCTGGGTATTCTGCTGATCAGGAAGAAGGGATGTTTGCTTTTAAAGCTCAGTCGGAAGAGCCAATCCCTCATAAGAAAAGAGGATGGTTCAGTAAGGAAGCCTTTGGACGTAGGAAAAGAATGCGAAAGTTGCAACAGCAAAGAGCCTTAGCAGCTGTTAAGCGAAAGACAGATGCCCATACACAGGATTTGCTTAATAGAAGCCTAGCCAATTTCCATATCCTAGCTATAACTGCTGTTGACCCAAGTCTGGAACAACTAGTAGCCCCACAACCACTAATCCCAGACCAATCCATGGAGATAGAAAACCCTGAAAACCAAGTGGAGCTGCATGACTTCAACCCACAGGAAATCCCTAGGGTACAAGCACCAAACCCTCTAGACCCAAATTACGACCCCTGGTGGGACGATAATAGGAACTTGGGTAAATTACACTTTTCGTCCTTTATGTTTGTAGCGGGTTGCAATGGATAGCCTTTAACTTTAATAATTACAGTCACAGTCCTTTATTTGCAAAACTCATTACACCTTTCATCCTTTAGCACTAACCAAGTTAAAATTTTTAGTTAAGTCAGACATGTGCCTTGCATATGAGGGTAAGTTGGTAATTTTACGCTACCCTTTTATTTAAAAATTTACTTATAAATAAAACCCTATTCTTTTCAGTCTATCTTCTCCACTTGTCCCGCCACCATTGCCACCACCACACAAGACCTATCAGATATGATTTTCTCATTTACTATTAACCAACAATGGTCACCAGCCTACATGAACCAAATTACATCAACTCCCACTTCTAATATTTACAGAAGTACATACATATCTCACCAAATTAGAGTTCTTGATACACAAATCCCTGTTTAAAAATAATAAATCAAAAACCAAGAAACAAAAAAGAAAAAAAAATCAAGCCCCACCAAACCTCATCCAATCAGATCTGGTATGTGTTCAGCTAAGGTTCCAGATCAAATCTGCAAGTAACCATTAAACACCCCACCACTATGGCGACGACTTTAGTGGCGGCGATCAAATCTGCGATGTTCAAATCTGGTGTTCGTGTACGCTCAGATTATGCATAAATCGTACCTAAAGAAGCCGATCCACACGAAAATGGAACATCGCAGGTCAAAACAAAGTTGCCGGAATCCGGTCAGAACTTCATCGGAACCCTAGGTGGGTCGCCGGAGTTGCGATGATCGTCATTTCTGTCGGAGAAAGCGGTGATCGTCTCACTCGTGCTGCTAAGGTCTTCTTCACTTTAAACTAGCATTAATGTAGATTCGAATGAAAGTACATGATTAGCAAAATCGGTGGTTGAACGAGAGTTCCGACAACGGTGAACGTGAGGGAATCCAGTGAAAATCCAGTAACTCCGGTGAAAATCCAGTTGTTCGGCAACGGTTTTCTACGCAGAGAAATGTATTGCAGGAGGTGGATGATTATGTAGAGAGGGTGGACCTTTATGGTGTTCTAGGGTTTGGGAAGGGGGAACTGGGGGAAGATGACTGAATTTGGGATAGCTGATGTTATATATATGTTAATTTTTTTTATTTATTAATTAACATTTTAAATAAAAATATGAAATGACTAGAATACCCTTAAGTGGATAGATATAACTAAAAAATTTAACTTGGTTAGTGCTATAGGACGAAAGGTGTAACGAATTTTGCAAATAAAGGACTGTGACTGTAATTATTAAAGTTAAAGGCTATCCATTGCAACCCGCTACAAACATAAAGGACGAAAAGTGTAATTTATCCTAGGAACTTTGTGCAACGTTACCTGATACATGAAGACACACCCATACAGAATATAGGAGCCTATCCAGGTATGGACCCTTTAGATCCCTATTACCATGATAACTACATCAGGGAGATCTTAGAAGATCCTTACCGATTTCGCGCACTTTCACCCCCATATCAGGAACCCGCACCCCAGATTCCGAACCCAGTCCTAGAACCTGCACCCCCAATGAGTGCAGAAAACGTGCAAGAACTTAGGACTTTTGGGGAGGAAATTTTAGAAAGCAGTGAGAGAATGAGACAGGTGGGAGAGCGTCTCGTATGGAAATACGATGAGCGCAATATGGATTTTTGGATAAATCCATATCCGTGATGTGATAGAGGAGATGGTAATAGTAATAATAATATAATATAATAAAATAAAAATAAAATAAAATATGTGTGTATGGATGCCTATTACTATTAGTGTGATTCTATTTCTGTTGGTATTGTAATTTTCATTTTTGTACTAGTATGTAATAGACGCATAATAGTATATGGAAATAGAGTAAAAGTCGCAATGATCGACGTTTTTGGCTAGATTTCGTGTCATGTGATTGACTATACTAATATTATTTTTTGATATTAATGATTGGTAAATGTTTAAAATTCAGATGGCTGATGAAGGAAATCTGAATAATGGTAACCAGAGTAACATTAACGTGGTTAATGAGAATCCAAGCATCAACAACAATGGAAACCAAATGGATAATAGTGCTGTTCAACATATAGTGGCACAAGGAATCATAGATGCTATGCCATTTATTATTCAAACTATTGAAGAAGCGAATAATAAAAGTAAGCATAGCAGTAAGCGACCCATCGAACCCGAAAACAGTGTAAACAATGGACCTTTACTTCAATTGCCTATTCTCAAAAGGAGAAGAACCGTGTCTTACGGTTGTTCTTATAAAGAATTCTGGTCTTGTAAACCAATGTAATTCTCGGGCAACGAAGGAGCCATTGCAACCCTACGCTGGATAGAGAAAACTGAGGCAGTCTTAAGAATAAGCAAGTGTGTTGAAGAAGATAAGATATTGTTTGCTTCTAATCTGTTTAAGAATTCATCACTAGAATGGTGGAACACTATCCTCCAATCAAGAGGAAGTGATAGAACCTACAACATGGAATGAGAAGAATTTAAGAACAAGGTAGAAAGGAAATTCTGCCCACCCAATGAAAAGGAACATATAGCAAACAAATTCCTAAATCTTAGGATGACTAGTGTAGATAGTAAGGGATACACTAAATTATTCTTCGAATATGCTAGAATAGTGCCAACTCTTGCTTCACCAGAACCAGTGTTAATCTACCGTTATATTTGGGGATTAATTGGAGAGATTAGACACGTAGTCAAGGCAGCTAGACCTCAAACTATAGAAGAAGCTGTAGAACTAGCAAATACCTTGACATATGAGTTAGTCTGTACTCGAGAAGAGGATCAAATGAGGAACCTAACCTAGAAGCTCACACAAGAATTTCGTTCTGGAAATTCTAACCGTGGGAGAAATATAGGTTCTACCTCTGCACCTTACTGTAAGAATTGCAAAAGAAACATTCAGGTAGATGCTTCATATACTGTAACTTTTGCAAAATATCGGGACACAAGGAAGAAAATTGCAGGAAGAAAGCTAATAACAGGGTATGTTACAACTGCGGAGAACAAGGTCATATCAAGCCTAATTGCCTGAAATTAGCTCCAGCTACAAACAACAAGAATACTCAAAATGCTAGAGCATTTGTTCTGACTGCAGATGAAGCTAAGATGATTCCAGATGTCATAGCTAGTACGTTTTTAGTTAATGATGTTTTTGCTAAAGTATTATTTGACTCTGGTGCAAACCAAAGTTTTATTAGTACATCATTTTGCAAATTTCTAAACCAGTCATTAACTAAACTACCACAAGAATGTCTAGTAGAGACAGCTAATGGAGAAACTGTTAGGATTTCTGAAATCTTGCAAGGAGCAAGAATATAAATTTTAAATCAGAAATTTATTGCAAACCTTTATCCCATGAATCCGACAGGATTTGATGTTGTTTTAGGAATGGATTGGTTAATAGCCAATAAAGCCAGTATTTTATGTGATCAAAAGTCAATTCAAGTAAAATCACCAACAGGTAAAACGATCACAATTAAAGGAGATAAACCATCTAGATCCACAAAATTTATCTCTGTGATGAAAACTGCAAGTTATATAAGAAAAGGTTCTATAGTGTATTTGATTTCTATAATCACTAACACTGAAGGAAATGATTTAAAAGATATTCCAATAGTATCTTAGTTTTCAGATGTATTTCCAGAAGAATTGCCAGGGCAACCTCCAGATAGAGAAGTTGAATTCAGGATCCATTTAATACCAGGAACAGCACCGATTGCCAAAGCAACTTATCGTTTGGCACCCACAGAAATGCAGGAACTGAAGAAACAATTAGACGAATTGTTGGAAAAATGATTCATACAGCCAAGTTCATAGCCGTGGGGAGCACCAATCTTATTTGTTAAAAAGAAGGACGGATCAATGCGTATGTGCATTGACTACCGTGAATTAAACAAGGTCACGATTAAGAACCGGTACCCATTACCAAGAATCGATGATCTGTTCGATCAACTGCAAGGAGCTCGATTTTTCTCTAAAATCAATTTAGGGTCAGGATATCATCAATTAAAGATACAGGAAGAGGATATTCCTAAGACCGCATTTACAACGAGGTATGGACATTATGAATTTACTGTCACGCCATTTGGTTTAACAAATGCCCCAGCTGCATTTATGGACATGATGAACCGAATATGTAAGCCATATTTGGATAAATTCATCATAGATGATATTCTAATTTACTCTAAGAGTAAAGAGGATCATGCAAAGCATTTGCACGCACTTTTAAGTTTATTAAGAAAGGAAAAGCTTTATGCTAAATTTTCAAAGTGCGAATTTTGGTTAAAACAGGTACAATTTCTTGGACACCTAGTCAATCATGAAGGAATTGATGTGGATCCCACAAAGATCGAGGCAATTACTAAATGGAAAACCCCTAAGTCACCAACCGAGGTTAGAAGTTTCTTAGGATTGGCCGGTTATTATAGAAGATTTATTCGAGATTTTTCTAGAATAGCCATTCCCTTAACTAAGCTAACATGTAAATCTGTTAAGTTTGAATGGGGATTAAAACAAGAAGAAGCATTTAGAATTCTTAAGCAAAAGTTAACCCATATACCCATATTAGCATTACCAGAAGGAACTGAAGACTTTGTAGTCTATTGTAACGCTTCTAAATTAGGCTATGGATGTGTATTGATGCAACGTCAAAAGGTTATAGCTTACGCCTCCAGACAACTTAAGAATCATGAAGAGAATTATTCAACCCATGATCTAGAATTAGGAGCTATAATTTTTGCTCTTAAGATTTGAAGACATTACCTTTATGGTAGTAAGTTTACCATATTCACTGATCATAGGAGTTTAAGGTATGTTTTCAAGCAAAAGGAGTTGAATATGAGACAAAGACGCTGGATGGAGATCCTCAGTGATTATGATTGTGATATCCAGTATCATGAAGGAAAAGCAAATGTAGTAGCAGATGCTTTAAGCCGAAGGTATCATGAAAAGCCAAAAAGGGTATGTTCTCTTAAATTAAATCTACAAGTAGATTTAAATGATCAGATAAGAGAAGCACAAGAATCAGTATTCAAAGATGATACTGAAAAATTAAAAGGTATGCTAAAAGAATTAGAACAAGGAACATATGGAATTTGGAGATTCCATGAGAAGAGAATGTGGATACCTAAATTAGGAAACCTACATTATCGTATTTTAGAAGAAGCCCATAAATCTAAATATACGATGCATCCAGAAAATGATAAAATGTACCAGAATTTAAGGAAAAATTTCTGGTGGATAGGAATGAAAAAGGACATAGCAGCCTATGTTTCTAAATGTTTAACCTGTTCACAAGTTAAAGCTGAACACCAGAAACCCTCAGGATTTCTACAACAGTTAGAAATGCCAGTGTGGAAATGGGAATTGATAACAATGGATTTTGTTACTAAATTACCCAAAACAAAGAAAGGTAATGATACAATCTGGGTGATTGTAGATAGACTAACCAAGTCAGCTCATTTCTTACCAATGAAGGAAACTTTTAGTATGGAACAGCTAGCCAAATTATATGTAAATGAAATTGTTTCTTTACATGGAATTCCTTTATCAATTATTTCTGATAGGGATAGTCGATTTACCTCTCATTTTTGGTCAAGTTTCCAAAAGGCAATGGGAACCAAGTTAAAACGAAGCACAGCTTATCATCCTCAAACGGACGGACAAAGTGAAAGGACGCTTCAGACAATGGAGGACATGCTTAGAGCTTGCGTAATTGATTTCGGAGGTAATTGGGACGATCACTTACCTTTAATAGAATTTTCTTATAATAATAGTTATCACACAAGTATCAATGCTGCACCATTCGAAGCACTTTATGGATAAAAGTGCCGAACCCCAGTCTGTTGGGCAGAAATTGGGGAAAAGCAACTATCTGGACCTGAGATAGTGCAAGAAACAACTGATAAGATTATTCAAGTCAAGGAACGACTGAAAGCAGCACGTGATCGACAAAAGAGCTATGCTGATAACCGACGCAAACCCTTAGAATTTCAAGTAGGAGATAAAGTATTATTAAAGGTCTCTCCTTGGAAAGGAGTGGTAAGATTCATCAAAAGGGGAAAGCTAAGTCCCAGGTATATTAGACCTTTTGAAATTATTAGAAGAATAGGACCTGTAGCCTATCAGCTACAACTGCGAGAGGAAATGGCAGGAATACATGATGTGTTTCATGTATCTAATCTTAAAAAGTGTTTAGCTGATGAATCACTAATAGTACCTCTTAAGGATATAGAGGTAAATGAACAACTCAAGTTTGTAGAAAGACCTCTACAGATTGAAGACAGGAAAGTCAAGAACCTCAAGAATAAGAGACTAGTTCTGGTCAAAGTAAAGTGCGACTCCAAAAGAGGACCTGAGTATACATGGGAGCTTGAATCTGAAATGCAAAAGAAATATCCGCACTTGTTCCAGTAGATCTCGAGGATGAGCTCTAAAACAAGGTGGGGAGGATGGAACAACCCTCAGTAAAACCGACACTCTCAAATATTTCCGACACCCAATTAAATCTTAAAATGTCCCAATATGTCTTTAAATACACCCCGTATGTGAAAACCGAGCCCGAAATACAGTATAGAACCTGATTTTTAAGATGAGGCGGGCCGCGTAGACCCACCCCAACACTCACGTGGGCGGTATAAAGGTTAGAACCTGATTCCGTTTGATTTCTTAAGTTCAGGCGGGCCGCGTGAACCCCATCTCAATCTTACGCGGGCTGCGTGAGATCAACAACACGGCAACACCCCAGGCCGACACGTGTCATCATCGTGTCGAGTCTATACGCTGATCCGAACGAGCTACACGTTGACCCGGAGTCAACGCGGGCCGTGTAAGCCCCGCTTATCTTCTACGCGGGCCGCGTGAGAGTCCAGTTCAACAACTATATAAAGAACGCATCAGGCTTCAATTCAGTTCGTTCATTTTTCATTTCTCAATCACAATTTCTGAATATTAGGCATAGAAAGCTGGTATTATGCCCCCTAATTAGCGAGGTTCTGCTCCGTTGTAAGTATTATAACCCCGGTTTCGTAATAGATACGCTGCCCGATTGATTTAGGGTTCCGTAATAACTGTCGTGGTTCTGCCCGACGTAGTTGTTGGAATACCATCTTGGGGAGGGTATCATTAATATTTTTAAAGGGTTATGGTACTAACCTATATACATTTGTGAAAATTATAGATTAATCCCAGGAAACCCTTACGCGAAGTCTAAAATAGCAATGTGAGTTTATCCTCTTTTGTTAACCTTTTTGTAATATTTTACAAAACCTTAAATGTTTTACAATGTGATTAAGCGGTGATTGAGTCTTTGTAGTTCTTCAATTACTGCCGGTATGTTGGGGTTTTGTATACAAAATTTACTACTGCGAGTAGTAAGTCGGGATGACAGTACGTTACCATTGGACAACGAGTTAGCCAATGTGTAATATGACCCACAAGTCAGGATTGACAGTACTGAATGAGTAATTGTGTAGAAATAAACAATGTGATCCCTCTCAATACTGTTTTAATTGATAAAAATTTTCTTGATTAAACTGGGATTCACTCACCAGTATTTCCCACTGACAAATGTTTTTAAAACGCGTTTCAGGTAACACAATTTGATAGCCAATTAGTAAAAAGCCAGCTGGAGAGCACTGAAGGCTTGGGAAACATGTGTCTATAAAAGTTACCTAAAAGACGATGTTTTAAATTCAATAAAATAGGGTTTATCCCTATAAACGTATTGTAATAAGATACTTGGGTTTTGCCCATGTGATTATTAATAATAAATATGGTGGTTTTACTCTGATAAACATTTCCTAACTACGGTCCTGATGTATCTTACGCTGCCAAATTAACAAATCTGATACCACTGAAACTCTGAGTTCGCGTCCGCCCGTTCCCGGGACAGATAAGGGATCGGGGGTTGCGACACGCAGGGTTCTCTCTTTGAGAACAATATGATGTCTGCCTCACGTACAATATATATATATCCTACTAATATGACAATTTAATACACGATATTGTACGAATCCCCTGAATCTCCATCACTCGAGACCCAGGCCGGCATCCGTCCCAACTTTATGGTCTGCTTCGCCTCGGAAACACTGTACCATCCCAATGTCCAACATTTATTCATAAAAAACGTTTTACTTCGAAACGTGTAACTTATCAAACCTCATATATTTTCAGTGAAAATATATATTTTATATTAAAAGGTATGTTTTATTTCGAAAACATTATTAAACCCTTTTAACGACGTGTTCTACCCCCAAAATATGTACAAAGCAGTAAAAAGAGGGGTTTAGTGACACTCACCTTTGGGTGCGTATTTTAATACCGCAATCCCAAAGATTGATTTTTATATACGTCCTAATATAGGAACAATTCTAAATCAATATATATTTAACACAAAAATCCTAAGTTTCTCCGTTTCTTAGAATTATCACATAACTTTGAGATTTTCTCGAAAAGTTGTCATTTTTTATTATGTTGGCACGTTAATATATATATATATATATATATATATATATATATATATATATTATGATTTTCGCGACTTGAATGATTTTATTGGTGACCATTATGGTGTAAATCCGTTAACTTTCCCGTTTATACGTAATACATCTACGATTTGCACGTCGTAATATTTATACATAAACGTTCATAGAATTTAACACCGAACACACAAAATATTACTAACTTATTTATTTTCTCATTTTCAAAGATATTATACATAAAACATCTCATGTGTACCAAATTTCATGCTCGACAAACGTATTACACATTTAACGCATTTTTACCGCTCCTACCGCACAAAACGTACATGCATACGTGCATAGTCTAAATTTCCCATTATCAAATTAAAACTTAACATATTATCACATTTACACGTTTAAATCACTTAATACATTTTATCACATAAGATTCACTCAATATTCACCCATACTAGTGTTCATTGAAAAATGCGTATTTTAGCGATTCGGTAACGTTTTCGGGCGTCGGAAGTCACGTATGACCAACCAAACACCAAGTAAACTTAAAATTAGTAAAAAATAATTGTTTTTATACTAAAAACATCAGTTTATTTACTGATCTAAATCAGTTTTATAAAAATCACCCGAAAAGCCGATTTTTTGACCGTTTTAACGCATAGTTTTGCGTTAAACGTTACTATAATCATCCCAACTCGAAACGATTTGACATTTTAACTTAATACATGTTATTTACTGATTAAAATAATGATTATAATCAGATTAGTGCAGTTTTTGTGTATGTCACATAAATCATGCGATTTCACGTATTTTTCAACTTTTAATGCACCAAGTACCACATGCAAAGCTAGCAAAAATTATGAAAAAGTTATATATCACTAAAAACTTCAAAATAAATTTATTTTAAGGTTTATAATCTGATCAAAATTAATTTTTATCAAATCATGCTCAAATGATCATTTCATGCTTTCATATTAACATGCATGTCCACATATGTGCATCTAATGCACTCATACAACATAATCAACATTATTTATGATCTAATCATACACCAAGAACACATTAATATCATGTTCTTACAAAACACAACACACCTCATCATGATCATCCAATCATTCATACATAAATGCTACTATCCTTCATATTTAAGAACATAGAACAAACTTTTATATGCATGCATACATACATACATATATATACGAAATATATACACACACATATACCACCAAAATTTCACTTTTCATCATGTCACTTTTCAAATCTTAAGTCATCTTTAGAACCTTCTTATATGACACACTTAGATCTTACTTGCATCCTACTTTTCAAGTAATCATGTAACACAAGAATCTTTTAACAAAAATAAAAAACACAAACATTTACATATACACACACATGGCCGTACATACATATATATATATATACACATTCATTTTATTTCATTCAAATAAAACCCATTTGTTTTATGTTTTAAGTTTATGATTAAACTCCAGATCAAGAGAAACTTTCATTACTATCAAGAATCAAAACAAAGCTTTTAAAGTAAACTTATACCTTCAAGTTTTTAGATGGTTTTTGAGAATAGATGAGAATATGAAGGTTGTTCTTGCTTGAAATCACTTCCAAACCCCCTTTTCTAGCTTGAAATCACCATGGAAGTACTTTGAATCTTCATGAAAGGTTTGAAATTTTTGAATATGTGTGTAGATGGGGGGTGTTCGGCCATAGCTTAGAGAGAGAGTGAGAGAATGAATTTTGATCTTTGATTGCTTGGAATGAAGTGTATTAGAAGCTTAAATGATTATGTTATATTTCCAAGATCCACACTTGTCAAAAAGAAGGAAGATGGCAAAAAGGTGGGCAACCCTTGTGCCGCCACCTAGGTCCCACTCTCACAATCTATCATATACATACACATATATATGTATAATATAGTGTAAAAACAGGTGTTTTACTGGATACCGGGTATTTTATCTAGCGTTTTAAACCCGTTTTAGTGCGTTTTAAATTATTTTTAACGCTCTATAGAAGTAAACCTGCCAAAATATTAAGGAACAATATTTTGTTTGCCTGGACTGGCTACGTTGTCGGTATTTGGCAGTATGCACGCCGTGCGGCGTAGTACGCGCTTTAAATCGCAAAAATAGGAATTTAAGCGTTTTTATTTATTTTTGTCATTCTATAAGAATAAAATTATCAAATTATTGCTAAAATGATTTTCAGTTGCCTTGACGGGCTGTGTTGACAGTATTTTATCGGTATACGCGCTGCTTCGCGCGGTAAACGCTTAAACTCAAAAAATAGAATTTCTTAGCGTTTTAATTTATTTTTCCTCACGAATATGATTACAATATTTATTCTGATCATAACAGACTATTTTTAGGATTTTAACACTGATCGGGTGGTCACCGACGTTTGTTTCGCATTTTAATCGTTACGCGATAAGCGTTTATCTTACCGTTGCCAACATAATTTTTATCAAAGTTTAATTTTACCAACACATTAAATTTCATGTATAAACACCATAAACAGTAAAATATAGCCCTGTTACCTATTCACAATACGTATTACAATTGTACGGTACGGCCTGAAAAGCCGGGTGTCACAACTCTTCTGGAAAAACATCTTAGAATTTAGATACTGTAACACCTGTGTCATTTCCAACCATCAAACAAATGCCAAACCAATGAAATATTGTATTTCATACTTTGGACTTGTATAAATATGTGTATCTTTTGCACATATCAACTCATGTTCGATTTCAAGCTCTAAATCGCTTTCTGGAAGGTTATACGCGCACTGATGTGTAGATATAACCAGTTTAATCCAATGAACACTCCGGAATAGTGAAATAGTCTTAACATACCTTAAATAACCTTTACATAACTTAGATATAAGTTTTGGAAGGTTTGGTGTGGTGAAATCAAAGTTTAATCGCTTACAGGGACTAAAGTTGACAAACTGCGAAAGTATGCCAATTTGAACTGTAACAGACCTTCCGGAACATGACCATAAGTTAAACATACCATAAATATCCTTTACATAGCTTAGAAATAGGCTTTGAGGTGTTCGGTATGCTAAAATAAACTTTTGTGTCATTCAGGGACTAAAAGCGTCAAAAAGTGCACAAGTTTGCATTTTTACGCGTAACTTACGTTCTGAATACATCCGGACATCCAAAAATTTATGTAAGCACTAAAATATTTTATTTTAGTGTTCGGCATAAGAAAAATCCATTCGTCGCGTCATTTGGATCGTTTTTCGCGCTTATGCGTATTCCGTCGTAATTAACCGAACATCGCAACCGTACGGCTAAACGAACCAACATCCGAGATATTTTTGAGCATGTTTTAAGTTCCCTATACTTTAACTTCATTTTAGAGCTTTGAAATGGGGTTAACGGGCCTTAAACGTGTCGAAAATGGGCTGATTGCAACACAGGGACTAAAAGTGTAATTCTGCCAAACTATGGCTAGCGGTGCGCTACACTTTTAGTGTAGCGGTGCGCTAGCCATGCACAGACCAGATGCAGTGTTTCTTAACAGCCTGTTTGCAGCTGATTAACCACACCCACACATTCCCAATTGTCTAGTCATCTGATAAGGATGGATTTCTAGCCACCATAAGGTTCCGACAAGTGTACGGGTTGGATTCATGGCACGTTTTCCATGAAACGATCCTAACGGTTCGGGTATTCCTATAAATACCCAACCCACACAACCTCATTTTGCACAAGAATTCTGATTTGAGAGCTCTAAGTTGAAACCATTTTTTCATACCTGAGTTCTTGGATCGGGATTAGCATTCGGGGACCCTTCGTAAGTATTCTTTCGTTCTTTTCCTTATTTTATTGCTTTTAGAGTCAGAAAGTCAAACTTTGTTTGACTTTCAGCGTTGACCAGTAATGGTCAATGCGAAGTTCGTTTGAACTTCGCAACGTGAGTGTAATCACGTTGGTTATAGTCCCTTGGGACTATGCCTACTGATTACCACGTTGTCTAGGGTCGTAGGGTAGGCGATCTGATAAATCGCCTATACCTTCGAACCCGACCCAGTTTGGTCGATCATTAGGATCCGACCAAACACATTAGGTGACCATAGTAGGTAGGGAATAACCTTCCGAGGTTATACCCTATGGTCACATCGTTTAAGTAGTTGTATGATAGGTAGTTTATATGCCTTAGGTAAATTACCAGAATACCCTTTTCATGTATAATTGGTAATTAAGCATATGTAACCTAAACCTTTGTCACATAACTGATTATGTAATATGTTTAGGCATATAACACTTGTCATAGGGCTAGTTAGGCGGTCCGAACACGTTTCACGCGAACGACGCGTTAAAGTAGCATAAGCTACCTAAACGGGTCGTAATGGGTCGTAGACACTTAGGTTAAGTTTCATTTAGTATGTAGGCTTTGTTAAACCAAATGACACGAGTCTCTACACTCGTTTGGTTTACAAACCCTAATGCTACCCGATCTTCCGATTTAGGTCCGGTTTATTAATGTAGCTACCTATACTAGGTGCCGTTTGATATCCGCGATCTCTAGCATTGTTTAGTTGTTACTCAAGGACTACTGAGCAATCTCAGGTGAGTACATAGACCCCTCTTTTACTGTTTTCCAAACTGTTTTGGGGTGAAACACATGTGCCTACTTGTTACTTTCATGCTTTCCTGTTTTCACATCATATACCTGCTATGTTCGTTAGTACATTATAGTACATGATTTCATTACATTTCATGCTAGGTGTGCCCATTGTGTGCATTACTTAGTACATCGTTCTACATTACATTTCATACTACGTATGTCCATTTTGTGCGTACTTAGTACATTGTTTTACATTGCTTTTCTGTTGCATATGCTTATCCAGCATATGGACACATTATACTACATATTGAACTGTTGTAAACATTTGACTATGTGAACCGTTGTAATCATTTGACTATGTGATCCGTTGATATCTGTGAACCGCTTGTATCTGTGAACCGTTTGTATCTGTGAATCGTTTGTATCTATGAACCGTTTGTATCTGTGAACCGTTTGTATCTGTGAACCGTTTGTATCTATGAACCGTGTGAACCGTCTTTGACCATACATAAACATTTCTACAACTGTTAAACATTACTTTGGTGTTTTGGTTTGATTTAAGTGATTAAGTAACGATGCGTGTGTAATATGATACAAGCATGGTGGATACGCCGCTGGTACTTCCTATATATAAGTGTTTGTATGGTATTACATATTGTAGCGTTATTTGAATCATTTCAGTTTAATACATATAACATTTTATACAAATAACATACTTTTCATAAGGCATTGTTTTACAAACAACTTATCTTATACAAACTCATTTACATGGTTATTCATTTAACCATACATTATTCTTTTATCTATACATATCATCTGGACTTATTGATTTTCAAACGATTTACAAGACAAAGCAAATTACAAGGTTCATGACTAAACATTTTCTCAAACATAAGTCATGAAACCTATTTTCACAAAACCTATGTATCTCACAGGCATTTTTATGCTGACGTACCTATTTTCACATGTGTTTTTCAGGAACTGTTGCATAAGATGAACAAGATACACATAGGCAGACTTGGGCTTTAGTGACAATAAAAGATGCAAGACTAGTTAATTATGTTGTATTTCTTTGTTTGTTAAGACATTGTAACACTTTTAATCAATAAAACGAAACTTCAATTGCCATGGATTTGAAACAATTAATTCTGTTACAACACTCCCCGACGTTTCCGCCACGTTTTGTATGTTCTACGTGGTCGGGGTGTGACAGAAAAGATGGTATCAGAGCCAATGGTTATAGGGAATTAGGTTATTAGTAATGCTTTGACCTAGTCTATAACCTTTCTAGGACCCTAACGCGAGTTTACTTGCGTTTAGTCATAAAACAATACCGTCACCTATCCTTAGGTGACTACCACAACAAGAACATAAATTTCAAAACCGCTTTGAAAACTAATCATCTGTTCTAGGATGATTGATTACTAGGTTTTGAACCCTCTATTATAAGGTTTTGAACCCTTTGAGTTTTCAAAATCTCGTCAAGGTTTTGGGTTTTAAATAATGTGAACACGTGCAAACTGGAAGGGTGAATGCCTGTATTCTGAGTTTTCTGTCTAGGCAAGCACTTCGTATACATCTCAACCAGACGCGAGACCAGTTGTGCTTACCTGGGAATTCTTGGGATGAGTGTTCACTTATAGGCGAGCATGTCTTCGCGATACATTATTTTTGACCTATTTACTTTGATTAGTCACCGTCTCATTTGTTTGCATTAAGTAACAAACAAATGATCGCAATTTTATGCATTGTTATTCTGTTTTCATTTCCCTTGTTCCCTCCCATATCTCCTATGTTCTTCATGGTGTCTCTTCATCGCAACAAGACTCGAGTGTCCGGACCAGGTGCTACAACTGCCCAACAAATAGGCGTAGTACTCCAGAAGACCATTGATTTAGCTATCACCATGAGTCAGCTCAGGAATGAAGCCGTGCAAGGGAACCGCTCCTTGGAGAAGTCAGTGAAACCGTCATCATCCAAATCAAATACCATGTTACAAATGTACCCCCGGTGGACGATGGAGACATTTGGATAACATGTGTCGCTTTGCTGTTTAAAGCAAGGCAGTAGCAAATCCTGCTGCTGCTCAACCTTCAAACTCTGCTTCATATGTCGCTTGACATATCTGGCGCCTCAACCTCATGAACTTTCTACCTTGTGTATCGACGTAGGCACGCCTAGTGCAAGGTGTCGGAACACTCTCGTTACACAAACTCCAAAAATCCATGTAGGATCTTTCTATCCTCATAATTAGATCCTTGTGGATGGGTATCATTCATCGGAGTCCTTAATTGAATTCTTTGTATGATTCAATACGTACATCATAATTCAATAAGGACAAGGCCGAATTCCTTTTAAGATTATCCTATCTTCATAGATAGATTCTTGATATGATTAAAGTGCCAAATGAAATCCACGAATTGGATTCCTGGTGTACTTTAAGTGTCCGCATCCAAAGATAACAAATCAATAACCAAGTTAAACAACTATGTGATTATGTGCTTATGAACATTACAAGACAAACTGTGCGGACTATGCAAGGAATTACGTAATTATGGATGCATACATAATTATGGAATTTAGTGCACAGAAACCACAGCGAGCTTTGTCATGTACCTAGAAGTTAACCCTATTCATTTCCAATTCTGATGAAGTATCCGTTGAGGAAAAATGAACTAGCTATTCATTTTTCACTTCTGAAGAATATCCGTTGAGGAAATGAATATCCGTTTATCCTTTATTTCCAATTCTGAAGAATAACCGTTGAGGAAAATGACTCCGTTTGTGCATTTTCGTTCTGAAGAGTATCCGTCGAGGGAAATGAATATCCATTTATTTAATCCTTCATTTCCGAACCTGAGGAAACAACCGTTGAAAATGACTCCATTAGTTCATTTTCGTTTCTGAAGATTATCCGTTGAGGAAAATGAATATCCGTTGTTTAATCCTTCATTTCCGAACCTGAGGAAACAACCGTAGAAAATGACACCGTTAGTTCATTTTCGTTTCTGAAGATTATCCGTTGAGGAAATGAATATCCGTTTGTCTATCTTTTTCATTTCCGAACCTAAGGAAGCAACCGTTGAAAATGACTCCGTAAGTTCATTTTCGTTTCTGAAGATTATCCGTTGAGGAAATGAATATCCGTTTGTCTATCTTTTTCATTTCCGAACCTGAGGAAGCAACCGTTGAAAATGACTCCGTTTGTTCATTTTCGTTTCTGAAGATTTGTCCGTTGAGGAAATGAATATCCGTTTGTCTATCATTTTCATTTCCGAACCTGAGGAAGCAACCGTTGAAAATGACTCCGTTTGTTCATTTTCGTTTCTGAAGATTTGTCCGTTGAGGAAATGAATATCCGTTTGTCTATCATTTTCATTTCCGTTTCTGAGGAAGCATCTGTTGAAAATGACTCCGTTTGTTCATTTTCGTTTCTGAAGATTTTCCGTTAAGGAAATGGATCCCCGTTTGTTTATTCCTTCATTTCCGCTTCTGAAGAATACTCGTTGAGGAAATTGACTCCGTTTGTTCATTTCGTTCTGAAGAATGTCCGTTAAGGAAATGACAGGATTATGCTTTACATATCTCTGGTGGTTATCTGACACAAAGTCACAAATAGACTCCTATGAATTAATTTCGGGACGAAATTTCCTAAAGTAGGGGAGACTGTAACACCTGTGTCATTTCCAACCATCAAACAAATGCCAAACCAATGAAATATTGTATTTCATACTTTGGACTTGTATAAATATGTGTATCTTTTGCACATATCAACTCATGTTCGATTTCAAGCTCTAAATCGCTTTCTGGAAGGTTATACGCGCACTGATGTGTAGATATAACCAGTTTAATCCAATGAACACTCCGGAATAGTGAAATAGTCTTAACATACCTTAAATAACCTTTACATAACTTAGATATAAGTTTTGGAAGGTTTGGTGTGGTGAAATCAAAGTTTAATCGCTTACAGGGACTAAAGTTGACAAACTGCGAAAGTATGCCAATTTGAACTGTAACAGACCTTCCGGAACATGACCATAAGTTAAACATACCATAAATATCCTTTACATAGCTTAGAAATAGGCTTTGAGGTGTTCGGTATGCTAAAATAAACTTTTGTGTCATTCAGGGACTAAAAGCGTCAAAAAGTGCACAAGTTTGCATTTTTACGCGTAACTTACGTTCTGAATACATCCGGACATCCAAAAATTTATGTAAGCACTAAAATATTTTATTTTAGTGTTCGGCATAAGAAAAATCCATTCGTCGCGTCATTTGGATCGTTTTTCGCGCTTATGCGTATTCCGTCGTAATTAACCGAACATCGCAACCGTACGGCTAAACGAACCAACATCCGAGATATTTTTGAGCATGTTTTAAGTTCCCTATACTTTAACTTCATTTTAGAGCTTTGAAATGGGGTTAACGGGCCTTAAACGTGTCGAAAATGGGCTGATTGCAACACAGGGACTAAAAGTGTAATTCTGCCAAACTATGGCTAGCGGTGCGCTACACTTTTAGTGTAGCGGTGCGCTAGCCATGCACAGACCAGATGCAGTGTTTCTTAACAGCCTGTTTGCAGCTGATTAACCACACCCACACATTCCCAATTGTCTAGTCATCTGATAAGGATGGATTTCTAGCCACCATAAGGTTCCGACAAGTGTACGGGTTGGATTCATGGCACGTTTTCCATGAAACGATCCTAACGGTTCGGGTATTCCTATAAATACCCAACCCACACAACCTCATTTTGCACAAGAATTCTGATTTGAGAGCTCTAAGTTGAAACCATTGTTTCATACCTGAGTTCTTGGATCGGGATTAGCATTCGGGGACCCTTCGTAAGTATTCTTTCGTTCTTTTCCTTATTTTATTGCTTTTAGAGTCAGAAAGTCAAACTTTGTTTGACTTTCAGCGTTGACCAGTAATGGTCAATGCGAAGTTCGTTTGAACTTCGCAACGTGAGTGTAATCACGTTGGTTATAGTCCCTTGGGACTATGCCTACTGATTACCACGTTGTCTAGGGTCGTAGGGTAGGCGATCTGATAAATCGCCTATACCTTCGAACCCGACCCAGTTTGGTCGATCATTAGGATCCGACCAAACACATTAGGTGACCATAGTAGGTAGGGAATAACCTTCCGAGGTTATACCCTATGGTCACATCGTTTAAGTAGTTGTATGATAGGTAGTTTATATGCCTTAGGTAAATTACCAGAATACCCTTTTCATGTATAATTGGTAATTAAGCATATGTAACCTAAACCTTTGTCACATAACTGATTATGTAATATGTTTAGGCATATAACACTTGTCATAGGGCTAGTTAGGCGGTCCGAACACGTTTCACGCGAACGACGCGTTAAAGTAGCATAAGCTACCTAAACGGGTCGTAATGGGTCGTAGACACTTAGGTTAAGTTTCATTTAGTATGTAGGCTTTGTTAAACCAAATGACACGAGTCTCTACACTCGTTTGGTTTACAAACCCTAATGCTACCCGATCTTCCGATTTAGGTCCGGTTTATTAATGTAGCTACCTATACTAGGTGCCGTTTGATATCCGCGATCTCTAGCATTGTTTAGTTGTTACTCAAGGACTACTGAGCAATCTCAGGTGAGTACATAGACCCCTCTTTTACTGTTTTCCAAACTGTTTTGGGGTGAAACACATGTGCCTACTTGTTACTTTCATGCTTTCCTGTTTTCACATCATATACCTGCTATGTTCGTTAGTACATTATAGTACATGATTTCATTACATTTCATGCTAGGTGTGCCCATTGTGTGCATTACTTAGTACATCGTTCTACATTACATTTCATACTACGTATGTCCATTTTGTGCGTACTTAGTACATTGCTTTTCTGTTGCATATGCTTATCCAGCATATGGACACATTATACTACATATTGAACTGTTGTAAACATTTGACTATGTGAACCGTTGTAATCATTTGACTATGTGATCCGTTGATATCTGTGAACCGCTTGTATCTGTGAACCGTTTGTATCTGTGAACCGTTTGTATCTGTGAACCGTTTGTATCTGTGAACCGTTTGTATCTATGAACCGTGTGAACCGTCTTTGACCATACATAAACATTTCTACAACTGTTAAACATTACTTTGGTGTTTTGGTTTGATTTAAGTGATTAAGTAACGATGCGTGTGTAATATGATACAAGCATGGTGGATACGCCGCTGGTACTTCCTATATATAAGTGTTTGTATGGTATTACATATTGTAGCGTTATTTGAATCATTTCAGTTTAATACATATAACATTTTATACAAATAACATACTTTTCATAAGACATTGTTTTACAAACAACTTATCTTATACAAACTCATTTACATGGTTATTCATTTAACCATACATTATTCTTTTATCTATACATATCATCTGGACTTATTGATTTTCAAACGATTTACAAGACAAAGCAAATTACAAGGTTCATGACTAAACATTTTCTCAAACATAAGTCATGAAACCTATTTTCACAAAACCTATGTATCTCACAGGCATTTTTATGCTGACGTACCTATTTTCACATGTGTTTTTCAGGAACTGTTGCATAAGATGAACAAGATACACATAGGCAGACTTGGGCTTTAGTGACAATAAAAGATGCAAGACTAGTTAATTATGTTGTATTTCTTTGTTTGTTAAGACATTGTAACACTTTTAATCAATAAAACGAAACTTCAATTGCCATGGATTTGAAACAATTAATTCTGTTACAACACTCCCCGACGTTTCCGCCACGTTTTGTATGTTCTACGTGGTCGGGGTGTGACAGATACTACGGGAATATCTTTTAATTCTTTTCCATTAGTGTTAATGATTATGGAAATCATATACACTAGTGATCCCTTCCTTGCATAGCTTGTTGTTTTCATCACAGAGATGAATTTTGTGGACTTAGATGGCTTGTCTCCTTTAATTGTGATCTTTTCACCCTTTGGTGAACTTACTTGTACTGACTTTTGATCACAAAGAATACTGGCGTGATTAGCTACTAACCAGTCCATTCCTAATACGATATCAAATCCAGCCAGATTCATTGGATAAAGGTTAGCAATAAATTTATGGTTTAAAATTTCTATTCTTGCTCCCTGCAAGATTTCAGTAATCTTAATGGATTCTCCATTCGCCGTTTCTACCAGACATTCTTGTTGAAGTTTAGTTAATGGTTGATTGAGAAGTTTACAGAACGAAGTATTAATAAAACTTTGGTTTGCACCAGAGTCAAATAGTACTTTAGCAAAAATATCATTAACTAAAAACGTACCGACAATCACATCCAGAATCATCTTGGCTTCTTCAGCTGTCAGAACAAATACTCAGGCATTCTTGGTAGTTTTATTGTTTGTTGCTGTAGCTAGTTTCGGATACTTCGGTTTGATATGCCCTGTTTCTCCACAGTTGAAGCATAGCTTGTTGCTGGGTTTCCTCCTGCAATCTTCTTCCTTGTGTCTAGACATTTTGCAAAAGTTGCAATATATTGAACTTTTTTCCTGAATGCTTCTTCTTGCAATACTTACAGTAAGGTGCAGACGTAGAACCTGTACTTTTCCCACGATAGTTATTTTCATAAGGAAATTCTTGGGTAAGTCTTTGGGCTAGGTTCTTTTTCTGGTTTTCTTCTTGCGTACGTACCAATTCATCAGTCAAGGTATTGACTAGTTCTACTGCTTCTTCTACGGTTTATGGTCTGGCTGCCTTGACTACGTGTCTGATTTCACTAATTAATCCCCAGATGTAACGGGAGATTAATACTGGTTCTGGTGAGGCTAGGGTTGGCACTATCCTAGCATATTCGAAGAATATGGTAGTGTGACCCTTACAGTCTATTCCAGTCATTTTAAGATTTAAGAACTTATTAGCAATTTGTTCTTTTTCATGAGTAGGACAAAATTTCCTTTCAACTATATCCTTAAAATCAGTCCATTCCATATTATAAATTTTATCACTTCCTCTAGACTGGAGAATAGTATTCCACCATTCTAAGGCTGCATTCTTAATAAGATTGGAAGTAAACATAATCTTATCTTCATCTACACATTTGCTTATTTTTAAGACTGCCTCTGTCTTTTCTATCCAACGTAAAGCTACAATGGCTCCTTCATTGCCTGAGAATTATATTGGTTTACAAGACCAAAATTCTTTGTAAGAACAACCATAAGACATGGTTTTTCTTCTTTTTGGAATTGGTAATTGGAGTAGCGGTCCATTATTCACGCTGTGTCTTGGTTCACTAGGTGGTTGTTTACTTCCACTTTTATTATTTTCTGCTTCTTTAACAAACTTAATAATATATGGCATAGCATCTATAATTCCTTGTGGTACTATATGTTGAATGACACTGTTATCTACTTGGTTTCCATTATTATCATTATTCTGGTTTTCCTGATTTACTTCGTTGTCCATCTGAATTATAAACATTTATCAGATATTAATATCATAGAATAAGATTTAATGCAAACAATCACACAAACAAATTGATCAAAAACGTCGAACATTGCGACTTTTACTCTTTTCATATATATATTACAACCTACTACTGAAATTTAAACACATTACTAGTTATGCATCGATAGATATCAGGTTATCTATTTTAGTTGATTTTTTTCACACTACACACATTTATATATATATATATATATATATATATATATATATATATATATATATATATATATATATATATATATATATATATATATATATATATATAGGGGTTGTTCATCCAGAACTGCATTTCTCGCTCGTCGTATTTTGACACGAGCTTTTCTCCTATCGGTCTCATCCTCTCTCCTCCTTCTATCAGTTCTTCATCATATGTGCGGAGTTCCTGCACATTCTCGTCACTCATGGGTGGTCGTGGTGTGGGTACTGGGTCAGGGTACTGAGGTATCGGTTCTCCATACGGGTACGGGTTGTTTAATGTCTCATGGACATACTGAACATTATCCCAATATGGATCTAAAGGATTAAGGTTGGTATACTATGCTAGGGGATTTGGTATCGGTTCTTCCTGAGGATAAAGCTCCCGATAATCCCTATGGTCATCATCCCATGGATCATACGCTAGAGGATTAGGGGCTGAGATTCTAGGTATCTCGTCAGGGTCAAATGCTGGTATGGGAAATTGGTTTCCTTGGTTAGGTTCTATTTCTATTGGTTGGGTTGGAAATAGTGGCAATGGTTGTGGTGCAACTATCTGATCAAGTTTTGGATCTACTGCAGTGGTGGCTAGCATATGAAAGTTTGCCAATTGTCTATTAACTACCTCCTGAGTTTGGGCATTTACTTCCCTATTGGCTGCTGCCAATGCTCTTTTTTGTTGTAACTTTTTCATCCTCTTTCGCCTCTCATGTGCTCCCCTACTAAACCATCCTCTCTTTTTCGGAGGGAACTGTTCTTCGGATTGCGCCTTAAAGATGAAAATTCCCTCTTCTGTATCGGCAGAATACCCTTAAGGAGTAGGCTATGACAAGGTTCCTTCACTCTTGGGGGAACTATCTAGATGATGGTAGGCGTCAGACGTACCTTGCTCACTCATACTGTAAACTAACAGATTGTCAAATAACACAAAATAATAATATACATATTTACACATAATCACATAGATTATTTCCTAACATAATCGATAAAAATACTGGTGTTAGCAGAACACTTCTGTGGCTTAAATCAGTGGCTGTAGCTCTAATAACACTCTCTGTCGCAACCCCTGATCCCTTTCCCCGGGAGCGGGTGTCGCGAGATCTAGATTAGTGGTATCGGTGTTATTAATTTGGCAGCGGAAATTTACATCAGGACCATTAGTTAGGAAATAGTTTATCAGAGTAAAACACCTCATTTTTTTATAAACAATTAACATATGGGAAAACCCCAAGTTTCCATTATAATATGTTTGTAGGGATAAACCCTAATTTATTGAAATAAAATTTCATTATTTATTTAGGTAACTTTTATAGCCACTTTTTCAAGCCTTCATTGCTCTCCAGCTGGCTTCTATTTGCCTTTCACATTTTGTTACCTGAAACGGGTTTTAAAAACATTTTATCAGCAAGAAATATTGGTGAGTGCATCTCAATTTGATCAAAACAAGCTTTTATCATTTTACAGTATTGAGGGCAATTACAATGTTTATATCTACCCAATTACCACCAACGGTACTATCAATCCTGACTTGTGGTCATGTTAATATTCACAGTATAGTAACAAGTAATGTATACAAAACCCCAACATACCGACAGTAATTGTAGAATACATAGACTCAATCACTGTTTATCATAATTTAAAACAATTGAGGTTTGTATAAAAAGGTTTACAAAAATAGATGTACTCACATTGTTGTTTTAGATAATACTACTGCTTTCTGGTGACTTCCTGGTTATAATCTATTAAAATTAAACAATGCACACGTGTTAGTAAGATAACCCAATTTAAATTAGCCATACCCCCGAGACAGAACTCCAACGACTGAGTCAGGCAGAGCCTTGACATGCGTTACGGAGCCCTAGATCAATCGGGTAGAGTGACTAATACGTAACCGGGGGTTATAATACTTACGACGAGGCAGAGCTTCGCTTTTTAGGGTATAATATCCGAGAAATATTACACTATTATAGGGACAAAGAGAGAAAGGAAAATGAGCGACTTTAACTGAGGCTGGAGGCCTCCTTATATAGGGCTGATCGTGGTTCTCTCGCGCCCCGCGAGAGATACAAGCTTGGCCTTCGCGGCCCGCTTGGCCACTAGGGTTGGCCCTAGCTTGGTCATCTCATACCATAGGTTTAACACGAGACAAGGACACGTGGCGCAACCGGGTGCGGCCTGGTGTCACCTTGTCGCGGCTCGCAACAGACTAAGCTTTTCTGAGTCGTGCCCTGCGAGAGCCTTAAATTTTTGTTTTTGTTTGATTTTTATTAATATAAAGGTATTTCAGGCCCGTTTTTCGTATACGGGGTATATTTTAGGACGTATAAGGCATGTATAAGGGATTTAGGAGGGCTGTTATATATACTCCAAAGTCCATTTGGTACTGGCATCGGGCAATCATCTGTTAACTTAATCATGATGAAATGGTCACCTTCAACATACGCGATCGACAAAATGGAATGGTTCGGGTAAACCTCCGGACCATCGAACACTGGGAAGTAAGTTTGACAAACACCATTGCTTAAATGTTGAAATGTTGTTATAAAACGTCGTGTTTTTATTAGTAGAAAATATTATCGTTTTTAATAAAAAAAATGTGCGTACATTTTTTATTATGTGTTATTATATAAAACTTCATATTTTTATGAAATTAATTGAATATATTATAAAATGTCAAATTTTATAAGTATTATCAAATGTTATTTTTTTTATAAAATTAATTGTATATATTATAATAAATTTTTTTATTTATGAATTATTATTATTATGTCTTTAATTGTTAAATTTTTTTATTTTTCAAATTTTTATTAGATGAGTATTATTATGTCTTTAATTGTCAAATTTTTAAATGACAAATTTTATTAAATGAGTATATTATAACATTTTATTAAATGTCAAATTTTTATTTATTAAGTATTATTATGTCTTTAATTGTTTTTCACTTGTCATTTATTAACCATAACGTAAAAAGACACGTAATTCAAACTGTAATTAAATATCTGTTTATATTAATACACAAAACATGTCACTTTCATAATAAATGTAATGACTAAACCCTAAACCCAAAATCGCTAATTGTTACATATTCTTAAATTCTCGTTTGTGGATACCTTATGAGAACACTAATAAACACCTCTCTTGGAAGGACATGCAACGGGTTGAAATGGGTTGTGGTTCAGCTAAAATGGCTAGCGTCACTAGGAGCTAACCACAACGTAATCCACTCCAATCACACATAATCCTAGATCGACGTCCTAGTGCATTAATCTGAAATACGAACGCAGTTAAGCGTTTGAATCTGAAATATGAACGCAGTGTACTTCTCCATAAGGATTACGCTACCACCCCCATCAAAACACCGACTGTCACACCCCAAGCGATGGTGGGAACATCGGAGTGAGACAAAATAGATTGCTCATCACACATAACACTATTTGTGACAATGTTCAATTCAAAACCAATTTCATTTCATAGCAATAATTCTCACACTCCGAAATATCAGAGCATTGGCGTGACTGGACTGGTATCTTCATTGCACAGCGGAAGTGTTTGAGTTATGACTTCTAGATTGCGAACGCCCGCTAAGTACTCGAAATCCCATGGGTTACCTATTCCAACCGTTCCTTAGTTTGTAACATGCAACCTGAGAAAGAACATGCGAAAAATCAACATAAAGTTGAGCGAGTTCATAGTTTGTTTGTTTTGTATCAAATGCGTTTTAAAACACTTGTAATCTTGCATTTGAAAAACCGGTTTGTGAGGTCTTAATATCTCAAAGCATTTGAAATGTCGTCTTTGTATATCGGTAACGAAATGTTTTCGGTTATGTTTATAAACCGATATATGTAACTGTTGAGTTTGTAAACCAGTTATGAAATGTTTTCTGTCGTATCTATGAACTGGTATTGAAATGATTTCTGTTATCTTTATGAACCAGTATTGAAATGTTTTCTATTATCTTTGTAAACCGGTATTGAAATCATAGTATGTAGGATACCTATGGAATCTAAGGATCAATCAGTGTGTAGCTAATACACTGACCTATGCCATAAGTTAGAAACCAAACGAGACAACTTTGTTATCAATTGGGATCACAAAAGCACTCATAAAGGGTTACCAAACCCAGAGTGGAGCGCGCCTCAAACTTGATAGATCTATACCTTTTGCACCTTGGTCACTACATGATTAATGGTTACTAATGTCATCCTCCTACTTACGCACAGTGATCTGTTATCATCTAGTTCCATAGCTACATACCTAATGTTATTGGGCCTTTGCCCATGTCCTTGGGCCTTTGCTGTGACAACCCAAGATTTCAAGGTCTTTCTTTTACGCGTTACTTGTTTATAATCCTGTTTTTTTTTTTGTACTTTGCTTTGTGTTGTAACCTGCGCATGATTAGTAGATGATTAATGAATTATTATGCTTGGTTAGTTAATGAAAATTTGTGAATTGTTTAAGGTTTATAGACTTAACCCATACATCCTCACACTCGACGAAGTACTGGACCTTCGTCATCACCTCTGCTCGACGAACCATTGGATCTTCGTCACTACCTCACGACCAAGAATACTTCTTCGTCAAAAACATGGTTCGCCGTATGGGCCTTCGGCCCAAGTCCCCTTGTGGCCCAGTAAGGTTCCAATATTATTTATGTGTAACCGTTCGTAACTCGCAAAGGCCAAGACAGCAAACCCTAAGCTCTCACTCACCTCTCCTCTCCTCCTTCGAACCCAATGACAAACTCTCCTCGACCCGAGTTTACTTCGATTCCATCTTGATTACGGTTAGTGTACGATTCCCATGGTTCTATCTATCTATTTGTCATACTTGGTTATGTGATTTCATAGTGTGATAATTGGACAGTAGCATAGTATGATGATTCATGATTGGATTGTATGATAAAAAGGAATTGTAGAAAACATCTTATGTTAGCCTATTGTTGAAAATGTTATAGAAGCATGATCAAGGATTAGTTGTATGATTGGTTGGGAACATATGTAAACATCGCATGACAATAGTAATACGAAATCAAGTGAATTGATGAATTATTGATGATGGTGGTTTGATTGATTATGGTTCTTAGTGGCATGATTAGGGTTAATGTTTTGACCTATGTTCGCACGTAAATTGATTGTGATTGCTGTTAATGATTTGTGGGAAGACGTTTTGAATAACTAGCGTAACTGATTGCTAAGATTAAGGGTAAATCTTGAAAACTGTTATGTATGGCGACGAAGATCCCCTCCCCATGAAGCTAACCTGCCGACAAACAACCATAGTGTTTCGTCACCCACCAGCCGACGAACAACCTTGGTGTTTCGTCACCCACCAGCCGACGAACAACCTTGGTGTTTCGTCACCCACCTGCCGACGAACAACCTTGGTGTTTCATCACCTTGAAGGTTCGTCGTTAGAAAGGAACCTCATCAACAGAATGTGGTTTAGAAGGTGCATGATAATGAATGACTATGTTACTGCCTGTTAATGATGTTAGTTATGACTGAGGAAACATAATTTGGTTGTTATGAGTAGTACACCTAACTGATTAAGTACCGTTGTGAATCATACATGTGAATTGTGGAATTGTATGAGTTTGAATAACTGTTATGTGCTATTTGGTGATTGTTGCTTGAACACACACTATGATTATAATTTATACGCGAACCATGCGAATACTGATTGCGTACACATGAACACCATAAGAATTGACTGATTAAGTGTGTGCGAGTAGCTAGTCATACCGAGCAAACCAAGGTGAGTTCACTTCTCTCAAAACAAGCATGCGTTCGGTGGAAACAATCAAGCTGACAAAACTTCTAAACGGATTTTTGTAAACCCATATCCTTGTAGGGGATATGAGGGAGTTTTCAAATACCCACATCCTTGTAGGGGATGTGAGGCGGATTTCACAAACGCGTATCCTTGCAGGGGATATGCAACGGTTTTCAGTAACCATTGATGTTGGATAATACACTCACTTTCTATCACTTAAGTCCCATCATACTACCGGGTTAGTTGCTAGTAGGGCAACGGGGTTATTAGTTGATAACGCTATTAGGTTTGGCACCCTCACGACGTACCTAAATAGGATGGGCGTGAACTTATAACTTTAAATCTTGACCAATGTTTGATAGAGCATTGGAGAAGGGCAAAAGGGCCGTCTGCGGTATCGAGTTATTATCAACATAACATATCATAAGTCACTACTTGGTATTAAACGGTCAAAACAAACTGTGAACTCACCAGCGTTGTCTGATACACTTTTTCTGCATGCTTGCAAGACCTTAGGTACACTGTTATGGAACTTGCTATCTGGGAAGCTGGAGTGGTCATGGGTCGTGGCATTTGGAACGTTTCTCGCTGATGCAATGTTTTGAACATTTACATTTTTAAACTTATCGAATATACTATTATGCTTCCGCTGAATATTGTTTGACTATTTAAACTAGTGTTTGAAATATTTCTTTCGACTTAATGAAAAGTTTTACTTTACTTATGGTTCAATGTGATTGGTGGCTAGATCCTGGTACGTCACACGCTTCGCGGGGGTTTCCGCTTGTGGTATTTTTGGGGGTGTGACAGTTTGGTATCAGAGCCACTGGTTATAGTGAACTAGGTTTTAAAACGTTTTCATAAAACCATACTATAACCAAACAGTATCAAAAACGACCATGACACTCAGCTCCAGATCGCAAGGTTCGTCCACTGTTTGCTTTATGCATTACTTGCTTAGTAGTTATACACTCACGACTTGCATGAAACTACATACTAGATACCCTGATGTGATTACCTGTGCTGCGTGTTCTAGTGAAGCTTGATAGTGTGACACTACCTTTCGACTTTTGTGATTCTTAATCCTGTAATGCCTTTCGTTTGGCTATTTGAATGTGGGGAAACCTTTTAGCGCGAGTTAAGAGGCACTGAGATAAGCATGCAAATTGCCTTATTATTATGGGTGTACACATAATTATAATGTGGGATGCATGTGAGTCCCAGTGAGGCTTAACGAGTGTGAAAGGGGTTCTGCTCTGTTGTCTGATGTAAACTTAGTGATTTATAGAAGTCATCGTGAGGTTTGACTCCTACCTTATCTTGACTCTTAACATTTTCTACTTTTCTTATATAGAATCATGAGCGGACAAGGCCATGGGTGTGGTCACATTGCGATGACTCAGGCCGAGCTGAAAAACAACAAAACTTCGTAAGAAAATATCTCGAGAAATCTATTTAACACACGTGTGGCTGAGGCTTTGGCGGCCTATCAAGCTGGTCAGTAAGCGAAACAAAATCAGAACAATCCACCTGTGTGTACGTTTAAAACGTTCATGGATTGCAAGCCTCAAACTTTCAGTGGAGCTGAAGGTCCCGTGGGACTGCTTCGTTGGTTCGAGAAGGCCGAATCCGTTTTTGCTATTTGTAACTGTCCAGTTGGGGACAGGGTGAAGTTTGCTTCTGGCACCTTGGAGGATGGTGCTTTGACTTGGTAGAATGCTCAGGTGCAGATACTAGGCATTGAAATGGCAAACGCTACGACTTGGGAGGATTTTAAGGAACTGATGAGAGAGGAGTACTGTCCTCGTGATGAGGTGCAAAACTTGGAAAAGGAGTACTATAACCTGAAGATGGAGGGATCTGAAATCGAGGATTACACAAAACGGTCTCACTAGCGGGCAAACATGTGTCCTAATTTATCCCGACCACCACCCCGTAGGATCGAGCTCTACATTAAGGGATTAGCACCACCAGTTAAGGGATTAGTCAGTGCAGCGAATCTCGACAACCTACCACGGATTATCAGGCTGGCTCACAAGATTACTGATCAGGAGGTGGAGCGTGGCTCGCTACCACCACGTGTTGCTGCTACTACCGCTATTATTGCTACTACTGCCACCCCCACCACTGACAACAAGCGTAAGTGGAACGACGCAGATTAGGAAACAAACTCGAATCAATCGCAAAAGAAGCCTGATAATAACAGCAGCCGCAGTTTTAGTCAATCATCTTCGGTTAATCAGAATCAGAACCACAGTTAGACTTCCGGTTACGCAGGAAAACAACCGAAGTGCAATAAGTGTGGTTTCCACCACTGTGGCCAGTGTAGCCGATCATGTCAAAGGTGTGACAAGGTGGGTCACATGGCGATAGATTGTAGAGCTCCACATCCCAAGCAACAACAGCAACAACCTCAGCAACAGCAACAGAGGCAACAACCCTAGTAGAATCGGGGTAATCAGAGGGGATGCTATCAGTGCGGCAGTGAAGGGCATTTAAAAAAACAGGATTGTAAATAAATAACGCGTAAAAGAAAGACCTTGAAATCTCGGGTTGTCACATCATCCCTAACTTGAAAGAAATTTCGTCCACTGTTATGCTTGCAAGAAAGACCTTGAACTCACCTGCGTTGTCTGATACACTTTTTCTGCATGCTTGCAGGACCTTAGGTACACTGTTATGGAACTTGCTATCTGGGAAGCTGTAATGGTCATGGGTCGTGGCATTTGGAACGTTTTTCGTTGATGCAATGTTTTGAACATTTACATTTTTAAACTTATCGAATATACTATTATGCTTCCGCTGAATATTGTTTGACTATTTAAACTAGTGTTTGAAATATTTCTTTTGACTTAATGAAAAGTTTTACTTTACTTATGGTTCAATGTGATTAGTGGCTAGATCCTGGTATGTCACACGCCTCGCAGGGGTTTCTGCTTGTGGTATTATTCGGGGTGTGACAGTTTGGTATCAGACCCAGGTTATAGTGAACTATGTGACAACCCGAACTTTCAAGGTTAGTTTTGTTTAATCTCGTGACACCTGACTGGTATCGCTATTATTCATGTCCTACTATACGTCGTCACTATGTTTACGTCCCGCAAATCTGTTAAATTGTTTAATTACACTTAGTTATTATGATTAAATGGTTGTGTGGTTGCTACCTATTAGATAACAAATGTTTGGATTACGTACATATATTCAGTCATACACCATGACTATATGTTAGGTTATATGGTTAGATTATGTTGCATCCTTGTCCCTCACGCTTTATCTCAGTCCGAACCCTTTGCATCCCGAATACGCAGCCCATATCACACGGCCCATGGATGGGCCCGGCCCTTGTGATTACCGTATGCACGCACATAAAGGGTTGTGCGTGGTTTTCATGAATTAGTTTCCTTTCATCACAAGAGAACCTAGCTATCCTTCTCCCTTTAGCGACTAACAGCAGCCCCTCCCCCTTCTCTCATTCGAAGTTATCTAATCATAGACATCAGCGAGTCATTCCATCTTAAGGTTAGTGTCCTGTCTTCATTCAGTGACTTAATACCCTGATTTCGTTTAATGATGAGTTGTAGGGGTGTTTAGGGTTGCACGCTAGTAGAGTCATGGATGTATATTATGTAAATAAGTAAACCGTTAGAAGCAATCTATGTGAAGTTAATCGAGGATGACTTAGGAGGATTACATGCACACTTTTGATAGTTGGGTATATATATAATTGTTGACAAATGTTGCATAAACTGTTATGTAAATGAATGAATTACTACATGTGAATGATGAGTATTTGAGGATGTCATTGTATGATTGATTAGGATGGAGTATGGTTTTGTGCTAATTATTGATGATGAATTAGATGACAATTAGCATTCTTGTGAAACAATTGTACTAAAGGTGTTAATTGCGAGTCAATACAACTAATTGGGTAATTGATTGGGTTAATTGAATGGCTGTGAACGTTGTAATTGATCCCACGATTTACGGCCTAGAGGAATTGATCACACATTTTTCACAAATGTTACACCCCTAATTGATTTGCTAAACTGGTTAAACATTGGGCCTTACATCGAAACGGTTGGCCGAAAACCACAAGTCAGCCGCACAGCCTATGTGGATTGCTGGACCGATTGGGCCAGGCCTGGGATTGGGTTTTACACTCTCAGCTGGTCGCACTTCACTCGTGGGTCTAGGGCTCGTCTGGGCCACGGGTCCAGCTCCATTCGCAGAAGCCCAGTCATACATGTTTTAAGGGATGGGCTGGCTTTAGTTAGGCCCTGCATGATAATTAGGCCGCACAGCACTTGTAAGGGAATCACACAGTTGAACCAATTGCACATTAGGCTTCGTAAGTGTATGTGAGCAATATATGAATGTGTGTATTATGTTTCGGGCTATTACTTGTCTAAATTGGTAAGCTAGTACAACTATAATTAGTGGGCCGAAGCCTTGGGGGACCGTTACATGCTAAGCGACTACTCGATGACACTGGGTTAATGGATTAACTGTTATGACTTGAATGACATGTGTGTGCTACATGTATAATAACTGTGCATTATGTGAATAAGGAATACTTGAATTTACTGTACGTGAAATATGTGGATTATGTGCACCTGAGACTGATTGTTGTTGGTAACCATGTTAGGACGTGTGTGAACAACTGTTAAACAAGTAACTAATCTTACTGAGCAAACCAAAGGTGAGTTCATTCCTCTTGAGCATGTGTCCCGGTGGTTGGGACAGTCATTGGGTATCCCTGAGAGGGATAGGTTTTTGGGTAAATCAATTGGGTATTCCTGAGAGGAATACGTCTTGTGGGTAAAAACTGGAATGTTAGATAATACACTCATTCCTATCATTTTAAGTCCCATCTTATACTGAATAGTTACCTGAGAGGTAACGGGGTGTTAGTTGATAGCGCTATTAGGCTTGGCAACCTCACACCGTACCTGAGAGGACGGGCGTGAACTAATGACCTTAAATCATGACCAATGCTTGGATAGGGGGCATTGGGGACGGGCAAAACAATCTGGTAGCCATCTTGTACGGTACTCGAGTTATTATCAACATTGTAAACAATGAATGGAACTAAACACTTGGTAACTAACGTTTTCGCAAAACTATGAACTCGCCATCTTTGTCTGATACACTTGTTGCATGCTCGCAGGTCGTTAGATTTCACGGATATGGAACTTGCTGTCTGGAGTGGCTGGAGTGGTTATGGTTCGAACTGAGTGGATACATGTGATGGAATTATTGATATTACACATTTGTTTTGAAACATTTAAACTATGATTTACTTATTGCTTCCGCTGAACTTGTTGGATTTTTATTAAACTTATTGTTGGTACGTTTCATTAATAATTGGCAATTTCATTTGAAAACTTGCTATGATTTCAACATGATTAGTTGATCGTTATTGGTACGTCACATGCCTAGCGGGATTTCCGTAGGTGGTATTTTGGGGGTGTGACAGTTTGGTATCAGAGCCACTGGTTATAGTGAACTTGGTTTTAAAAATGTTTTTATAAAACTAGACTATAACCGAACAGTTCTGAATACGTGAATATGACCATGACACTCAGCTCCGGACTGCAAGGTTTGTCTTTTTCACCTGCTGCATACATTACATGACTAGTACACATTTATTTATGATGTAGCGTACGAACACACACTCGTCACTATAACATGATTACATGAATTGTTTGCTTGTATTATGATGCGTTGATAGCGGAGGGCTTCATGCCGCCCAGACGTGACACAAACACCAGTACGTTGCCAAGAACAGAAGCTGAGCTTCAAGAGCGAATCTCACAGGCAATTGCACGACATGAAGCCCTCCGCTCTCAACACAGCGGTGGCACTACCGAAAATAACCCTCCAACTGGCTGCACCTATAAACAATTCTTGGACTGCAAGCCATTGAATTTTGATGGCACAGGAGGTGCCGTTGCATTTGTTCGTTGGTCAGAAAAGACTGACTCCATTCTGAGAATGAGTAATTGTTCACCTCAACAAAGTGTTACCTATATCTCAGGATTGTTTTTGGATGGCGCACTCTCCTGGTGGAACCTTCAGGTTCAAACCCTTGGTGCAGATACTGCCTATGCACTAAGCTGGGACGAGCTCAAGGAAATGATGGAAAAGAAATACTGCTCTAGAGCTGAAATCCAGAAGCTCGAGGTGGAATTCTGGAATTTGAAAATGGACGGACCGAAGATTCTTGAATACGTCCAGCGATTTCACGACTTGTCTAGGGTCGTCCCCTACTTAGTCAAACCAGAATTCAAGAGAATTGAACGATTCATTTGGGGACTTGCACCTCAGATCAGGAGCTTGGTTACTACCTCAAGGCCTCCAACCATCGCAGAGGCTATCGAGTTAAGCGTTACACTTACTGAAGAAGCTCTACCTGCGGGAAAGTTTCCAGAATCTGAGGATAACAAGAAAGAGACTCATGTGGAGTCATCAGGCAATAAGAAGAGGAAGTCTTCGAACCTAAAGATAAGCACCCAAGCCAGCTATGGAAGCTCTAAAGCAAACAAAAGAAAGAAAGTGAAACCGCCGCATGACAAGAAAACTGATGGAGCCGCTACTAAGGCCGGTGGTAAAGGTTACTCGGGGACTAAGCCGAGGTGCGGAAAATGCAACTTTCACCATGGAGGCCGATGTCCGAGGCCTAAGTGCGGGAAGTGTGGAAAAGAAGGGCACAGCAAGGACGCCTGTTGGGCAAAGGATCCAGATGGAAGAAATAAGAGAATACCAGGTTGCTACAGATGTGGAGAAGCAGGGCACTTTAGGAAAAATTGTCCTGGAAAGAAACAAGCAAGGAAGGGTTTCCACGATCGAAACTCGTGAAGCATGCCAGGATCCAGATGCGGTTAAGGGTACGTTCCTTATTAACCAACCTAATGCATCTATTTCTGATCAATAATGGCATCAACTTTAACCTTGCATGCTTAGAACTTAAGAAACTGCTTGGCCTAGTAAAATAGACGTCCCGTACTCTATAGAAGTGGGCATTTAGAAGGCTAGTTTAAGCAGACGAAGCAATTAAGGACCGTATATAGGGACTCAGAAGGCCAGAACCTTCTGTTACCATTGACTTACGAAGTCATAATATGATAGTCAGCATAGATTGAATATCTAAGTGTAGAGCCTGAGAACATCCTCGTGATGGAAGAAGTTCAAGAAGCCATTTTCTGAAGACTTGCCAGGAACGCCCCTCCGCAGCGACAAGAGAGGTTTAAGATGAGCCTCGTGCCAGAAGCGGCACCAGTACCAAATGACGCCTTACCGACTAGCCTTGTCCGCGAAGCTTGAGCTTCCGGTATAACTACAAGAGCTACTAGACCGAAAGAATTAAAGACGTGGCATCCTTAGTTAAGGACATGAGAAGGAAATTGACGGTTTCCTTTTTTTTTTGCATAAATTCCAGAGAATTGAGAATCAGAATCCTTTGCCAAGGACTGATAACATGAACAGACCAATCGTAAGGTCCTAGTTACCACTCAAAGATCGACTTGAGGACAGGATGTCCATAACTGTGAATACAAAAAGGAAATAGCCCTAAAACGACCTTTAGGACTCGCTTCGAACATTACGAGTTCCTTGTCGTACCATTTGGCTTAACAAATGCATCGACAATATTCATGGACCTCATGAATCGAACATGTAAACCATACCGGGATAAATCATGATTATACTACATTCTTATATGGCCAACGACCAAGGAAAGTCATGAGCAACAACCGCAATTTAACTTGCAACCCCTAGAGAAATAACAACTATGTGCTAAGATGACAAAAAGCGGATTTCGAATTCGCGAAATGAGAACTTTAAGATGCATGGTGCGTAAGAACGAGACTCAAGCCAACCCTGCAACCCAGAGCTAAAGAGCTAGAGTTGCAATGATGTGACGCCTCTCGACAAAATATTGTACGTCGATGCAACGAGACCACGACATTGCATACGCGGCACATTGATTAAGGAATCATGAGAAGAGACCTTGAGATAGATACAGCGATTGTGTGCCGCAAACTGGACGTCATTACCTGAGAGGAAGCGCTGCATGATCTTTAATGATCACAAGGGTTGCAACACACCGATGATCGTAAGAACTCAAATATGAACTGAGATGTTGAACGATGCAGACTGTATGAACACGATACGTGCTTGTGTGATAAACTTTGATAAAAAGTTGGAACACTCACTCGCCCTTAGTGGAGTCTTCCTACAATAGTATTTATCACACTGCCGTTTAAACCGCTTCGTGTGAAGCTTTAGAAGGAACATAACAAGTTAATCCCCGTCATGTTGAACGGAGACCGGAAATAAACAATCAACTGGCCCGAGATGGTTCAGGAAAATCTAGAGGCAAGGTCGTTCAGATATGTGATCATATCGAGACAGCCCGCAAAATACAGAAAGATTACGCCGATGAGCGGTAGAAATTGTAAGGATTTGAGACAAGAAGTATGACTAAAATGAGAGCCTCGCCTAGAGAAGGCGTAGTGTGATTTGGAAAACGAAAGGGTTGAATCCCCGGTGTAGGGATCAGAATCATTGTTCACAAGATGAAACTCCCAGAAAAAGATCAGCAGTGATCGCGACACATTCATGTGTCTAATCGTTAGAGGAGTCTGACTCAAGGAACAGTCGTTGTTCCCACAAATAAGATTCACGTCAATGGCAAATGACAAACGACAAGAAATACTATAGAAACCTGTTGAGGTTTTGGACCAAGAGTCCACAATACTATAGAAACCTGTTGAGGTTTTGGACCAAGAGTCCACAATACTATAGAAACCTGTTGAGGTTTTGGACCAAGAGTCCACAATACTATAGAAACCTGTTGAGGTTTTGGACCAAGAGTCCGCAATACTATAGAAACCTGTTGAGGTTTTAGACCAAGAGTCCGCAATACTATAGAAACCTGTTGAGGTTATGGACCAAGAGTCCACAAGACACAGAAAAGTCATGATCGACTTACTTGAGTACGATAGAATTCATGACATGACCCAGAGATTTCATGGGAACATAAAGACAAATCGTGAATCTAAGTGACCATATTGGTTTCACAACTCCCCTGCGACCGATGGCATCGCTTGAATTTCGGGACGAAATTCTTTTAACAGGGGGAGACTGTGACAACCGTCACTTTTCCGTACATTCCGTACACGAAATGAACAGTAATTTGTGCTTAAATGACTGTGCATTATCTGGTTTACCAGACAAATAAGTTTCTGAATTCCATGCAAGTGAATTCATGCATGATATATGCTACAAGAAATTACGTTATGATAGAGTTGCGTCAAAAATATTAGTAAACTCACCGGTAAGACACATCGTGTCAACAGAACTGCAAAAAGCAGTTAGACATTAGAATTGGAGCCTAGGTGTAGGTCCAACGTCAAGAATGCATTAAAACCCAAGAGTACATACAAGGGTTTTAATATAGGCATTCCGGAAGCTAAATTACGCACTAAATAGCACCCGAAACGCACTTTAAGCGCATAATTTATTTAAATTCAGCTATAATCAGCAATATGACACTGTAATATTATGTAGAAATGATGATTTATCATCCAGAATACTTCCCTAAGTGTCGGGAATTGAAAGTGTCACAAAAGATACTTGAAAGACACTAAAGTTAAGAAACTTTAAAGATCATGAACAAATGTTGAACATGATGTGTTAAAAGGTGGATAAAGAGAAGATATATGTGTAAAACATGATAAATCTGAGTAATACAAACACTAATCTGTTGTAAATAATATATGTTACGATATAAATCGTTATTAGGTCAAATGGTGATCGTATGTGTGCGTTTTAATAACCTTTAAACTAAAAACAGCATGCTGAGTTGTATTTTCAGCCGACTTTAACTGGCTGTAACAGGACTTTGACGAAATGTAAGATGTATTTTCTAAACTCTAGATTCATGTATTATGAAATACGGTTCTAATGGCACCAGAATCATAATTTTTGGACTCCGTTTACTATTTTTAAAGTGTCTTTTCGTACCAGGAGCTAGAGCTGCATTTTTTATGCTGAAAATGTGCGCCCTGTTTTCTGTCATAACTTGTATTCTGTGTGGAGTCTGATCACGAAATTTATACCATAGTTGACCACTGATGTATTTATAATTCTCCCACTAGAATTTCGTAAATCGGACTCACGATGAATTTTTAATGAATTATTTCGTAAACTGCAATCAGAAAGCGACAAATCTGATTGCAGTCCGGAAAATAAATTCTTATAAAATATTAGTAATGAACTGGACCCCGATATTTTTACACAATAATTTTTGGATCGTTTAAGACGTTCTGTAAAAATTTGGGAATTTTTGGAATAAGTTAACAATTTTATTTAAATGTCCGAAAACAGCCCAGTTCATATATATTAAAGCTGAAACGACATAAGTAGTAATTTGTGTGTCTAAATGTTGGGTAGGTTATTTGAGAACGATCTAACGTGTTATATGTTAAAGAAAATGATATAAGTAAGTCACTTAGTTAAAAATATAAATTATTTTTAACACAAAAATACATACATAAAAGATAGTGACTTGTACTTGTGCGTTACAAGTCTAGTAACTAACGATAATAAAACACGTTTAGGTCACGACGCTCTATGAGCAAAATCCGGTGAAGTTTACGACGCAAGGAACGCAAAGTTGTGAGTTCATGCTCCCCCTTTTCTTTAACTGTTTTTGGTTTTATAACTCTCGAGGGTGAAATACATGTTACAAATATTACAATTTTTACAAATGGTAAAAATACAAGAAGCACTCTTGGTGAGAACGAGTACCGAGTGCAATATGATTTGAGAATAACAAAAAAATACGAGAAACACTCATGGTGAGAACGAGTACCGAGTATGATGTGCTTTAAGAAATGCCTAGAAAATACTAGATCATGTGAGCTTAAACTAGATATTGAGATGCCATTAATACTTAATTAGGGACGAGGGTTAGATCTAACGGGTACGGCCGAGCCCCACTCATGGTCCTTATGTGACCTCTTGAGTGCTTCGGTGTCCCAGACGAGGGAAATCGACACAGTCGAGGGTAATCGACACAGTCAAGGGAAATCGACACAGTCGAGGTTAATCGACACAGTCGAGGGTAATCGACACAGTTAAAGGAGAAAATACTAATGCTCCCTATGTCCTCACATGCCTTGAGGGAGAAAATACTAATGCTCCCTATGTCCTCACATGCCTTAATGTCTTTGCACAAACAATAATTTAGTACGTGGTGTACACAAGAAAACTTGATTTACACAAGAATACTTTATTTATACAAGATACATACCATGTTTTCATACAAGGTATGCAGAACGCATGAACTCGCTCAACTTTATGTTGATGTTTTCCAAAATTACATGCATTTCAGGTGACAGGATGGATCTTGGGCGCAAGTGTCGTAACTAGAAGTAGACTACAAGCTTAGATGTCATCCACTTTTGTTGAATTGTAACCTAGATGAAGGTTGTGTTTTAAAACTTAAGTAATTAAGTGTTGGTAATACCCAAAATTGTCTGAATGGATGAACATCGTTTTAATCATGTAGTTGTTTATTATGATTGAATGCAATGATAACAAACTAGTCACACATCATACGCTTCCGCAAAAGACAGGGTGTGACACTGAATCCTTAAGAATCTTTATGCTATCGAGTATCACCTGAACACTCATCCGAACGTCTAGCGAACTGTGTAGAATGTTAGGTGCTAGTACAAACGTCTCTGAGTTGGATGTCGCAGCGTCGAACGATTGATCCATACCTTTCTCACTTATCTTAGTTTGCTGGAACGTAACGCATCGACGCCTTAGATCTCGAAGTGCGATCACTTCTGCAACACTCTAGCAACATATCGTGTATTACTCAATCGACTTGCAAGATCGATGGGCAAGACGATGAGTGTAGTACTTTACAGACCTCAGTAATAGGACGACCCTGATTACTGGCAACGGATACCAGCAAATTGGCTTAAACTGAATCCTTAACCTTAGTCAGCGACTTATGGGAGTTAACTCTTATGAATCGATCAGGACATAAGCGGTAACAATCGACTATAGTGTAGAAGGTGTAACTGTCAGCGTGATGGGTAGTGCCTTAGGATGTGACACGGAATGTGAAAAGATGGACCCTATTGGTGAAAGATCGCAGGGCTCCGTTACAAGCAACGACATTAGAGGTAACAGTCACGGCGACATCGAGGTACTCGTAATCATAGCCAACAGTATGGAAATGAAGGTGCCTACGACATGGATTAGCCGTTGTCAAATCAAGAGGACAACAACCAAGAGAACGACGGCAGTACTGGAAATTCTCGTAGCGAAAACAACCACACCGGAAGTGATGCTCATGGAAGGGCATTTAGGATTAGCATGGGCGACGCCAGTATTATAGCAACATGGTGGCCTACACGTTCTTGGTAACGAATTGTCTCGTCCCTGTTCTGTTCAACCCTGATACTTCTTGAAACCGAACTCGTTGTGGAATCGGTTGATAGCAAATCACTTGAAGTCTCATATGTTCGTTAGGATGCAAACTCGACCTTGTGGGACAAGTACTCGACATCGATCTTCCTTCGGCTATCCTTGATAGTCTCGCTGCAGTAGTCAGTGTGGATTGGTTATTCAGATATCGCGCAGATATACCTTGTGAGAAGAAAATTTTGCGTATCTCTCTCTAGTGGAGAATTGTTATCTGTTCTAAAGCATCAGAGTGGTGCAAAGGTTAGCGCCAATTCAGCCAAGAAAGCCCAGAAGTGCCTACAAAGGGATTACCCCGCTATGTTAGCACTCGTTGCTGATTATAAGACTAAGGAAAAGAGGATCGAGGGTCCACCAATTGTTCGTGATTCCTTCCAAAGTGCTACTCAAAGAACTTTCAGGTTTAATTTCACAACTGTTAAGTAGAATCTCAGTTTGATCTCACACCAGAGGCAACCTTGATTTCTAGTACTCCTTACCGTCTTGCACCAGGAGGGTTGCAAGAACTGTCAAATCAACTACAGGAACTGTTGGACAGGAGTTTTGTCAGACCTAGTTTTCGCCCTGGGGAGCCCTGATTATATCCGTGAAGATAAGCCTTATCGTTGGACATGTGTACTCATTATCGAGAACTCAGCAAGGTGACAGTCAAGAACCGTTTGTCTCGACCATGTATTGACAACCTGTTGACCAGTTGCGTGGGTTAAACTTCTGTTCGAGGGTTGACTAACGAACGAACTATCATTAGGTGGAAGTCCAAGGGGAGAATATTCCTAGAACGGTATATCAAACGCTGTACGGTCATTACGCCTTTGTATTCCGCGACCCTGGGGTGATTAACACACCAGCAGCTTTATGGATCACATGGATCAACCGTGCTTATTGAGGAGGTTTTGAATCATTTCCAGGAGAAAGGAACATCATAGGCGGCATTTGTATCTTATCTTAGAGCTCCTGAGGGAGGAGCCACTCCATGCGAAGTCTTGTTAAATGTAACTTCTGGATTCGAGAGATATGTTTTTTGTCGTGTAATCAACGAAGTGGAAATACACGTGGATCTCGCTAAGACCAATTTTTTTAGAAACTGATCGACACCAAAGATTCCTTCGGGGATACAGCAATTCCTTGGTTTCGCTAGATACTATCGCAGATTCATCGCGGGATTTTCGAAGATTGCACAGCTATAACCACTTTAGCACAGTGGCGTGCTGTGTATTAATGGGAGACAAAACAGGAGAACGTCTTTTCAGCTTCTGAAATCCAACTCTACAATGCACTGAGCATCGCTTTTATCTGAAAGTACGGGTGATCTAGTGGTATACCATGATGGTTCGAATCAGAGTCCCAGTTACACGCCGGTGCAACATGAGAATGTGATGACTTACGTAGTGGATTTACGAAGGGGAATTACACGAGTCACAACCTACGGTGGAAACCACAGTCCTTCGATTTAAGTTGGAGGCATTACTTGGACGGTACCAAATGCGCTACTTAGACCGATCACAAGGGCCTCCCGTGTACCCTTTATCTAAACGTGTGATGGCAGCGCTGGATGGAACTTTTGAATGATTTTGACTATGGAACCTAAACGCGTATGAACTTGCAGCTCACCATCGACTCTAGCCTACCTGATCAGATTTTCCCTGTCCAAATTGAAGCACCGAAGGGAGAGTGGTCAGTATTGTGAGGATGCTGAGTTGTTGCGAAAGGACAATCCTGCGTTTTTAAGTGAGTGTGATGCATGTGGAAACCAAATGTAGGAACGTTGGAGAGATTTCTATCAAACGCAACTATCCGGAAATCTTCCTAAAAAGACTTATCTGGATTGCCCCTTGCGAGACAGATCGAATTCTGAATCGATCTGGCATCCGGTGCTGCACCCAAATTGCATAATCTCCCTATAGATTAAGCACCGCCTAAAATGATAGAAATGACGAGATAGTTTTAAGAGCTTTTTGGACAAGGATTTCATTCAATTGAGCTTTTCTCCTTAAGATGCATCTGCCTTGATGGAATAAAGAAGGATGGATTCTTCAGGATATGTGAGGACTTCAGAAAGCCGAACAAGTTGACTGTCAAGAATCGGTACCTTAATACCGAGAATTTAACAATTTGTTCAATCAGGCTACCGGGACTCAGCCGCTATACGAGGAGTCGATCTACAATTAGGATATTATCAGTTGAAGGTTACTACGAAGAAATTACGAGGACTGCTTTTCAAACGTGATATGGCCATTACGAGATATTAGTCATGCCCTTTGATTTAATTAATGTGCCATTTAAATTCATAAATCTCATGAATAGGGTATGGAAACCCTAATCAGGTAAGTTCGTGATAACAGTCATCAACGACATGTTTGTCAAAACACGAACCAAAGAGAGTTATATGTAATGTTTGAAGTTAACTATGGAATTGGAAAGGATGATGAAAGTATGCGTATAGATCAGTTTGAGATTTGGGAGCATGTATCATGGACAATTGAAGATTTAGTTCGGTTAAAGGAATTATATTGAGAAAGGTGTTATAGGGTTAGCAGAGGAAAGAAAAGCTGAGCCACATTGACTAGGTCCTTTCGAGAGCCCATCTTGAGTTGGATCAGTTATATATGGGCTCAAGCTACTATCAGAAACAAGTGGTGTACGTGATGTACTATTTGGATGCATTTGAAGAGATGTATAATGGGTGATACACTAATCTTGCGCTTTGTAGAGATTAATTGGGAGAGAAACGGAGGTTTATCGAAGCATCGAAGAAGCAGTGCGTATAGTTAGAAGGATTGTGTTACTAACTGGAAGGGGCGATTTCAACATTCCAGTAGTATCTACGATTTATAAGTCATGTAACCAGAGGATACCTGAATTAATGGAACCTTGACTTGAATCTTCTTGATTTAGAATTTGAGAATGTCGGACCCTGGAAAGGGTGGAGAGTGTTGAGATGAGAGTTTAGGAATCGAGAACGTGTGTAATATAGATCTACAAGGATTCTTCGTAAGGATCCAAGTTTCTCGCAGAAACTATGAGACTATATTCAATAGATTTGTTTTGTTTATTCTTATTAGTGCGAAAACAAAAGCTGTAGAGTAAAAATTTCGGGGACGAAATTTCCTAAACAGGGGGAGACTATGACACCCGGCTTTTCAGGCCGTACCGTACAATTGTAATACGTATTGTGAATAGATAACAGGGCTATATTTTATTGGTTATGGTGTTTATATGTGAAATTTAATGTGTTGGTAAAATTAAACTTTGATAAAAATTATGTTGGCAACGGTAAGATAAATGCTTATCGCGTAACGATTAAAATGCGAAACGAATGCCGGTGACCACCCGATCAGTGTTCAAATCCTAAAAATAGTCTGTTACGATCAGAATAAATATTATAATCATATTCGTGAGGAAAAATAAATTAAAACGCTAAGAAACTCTATTTTCGAGTTTAAGCGTTTACCGCGCGATGCAGCGCGTATACCGACAAAATACTGTCAACACAGCCCGTCAAGGCAACTGAAAATCATTTTAGCAATAATTTGATAAGTTTATTCTTATAGAATGACAAAAATAAATAAAAACGCTTAAATTCCTATTTTTGCGATTTAAAGCGCGTACTGCGCCGCACGACGCGCATACTACCAAATACCGACAACGTAGCCAGTCTAGGCAAACAAAATATTGTTCCTTTATATTTTGGCAGGTTTACTTCTATAGAGCGTTAAAAATAATTTAAAACGCACTAAAACGGGTTTAAAACGCTAGATAAAATAACCGGTATTTAGTAAAACACCTGTTTTTACACTATATTATACATATATGTGTGTATGTATATGATATATTGTGAGAGTGGGACCTAGGTGGCGGCACAAGTGTTGCCCACCTTTTTGCCATCTTCCTTCTTTTTGACAAGTGTGGATCTTGAAAATATAACATAATCATTTAAGCTTCTAACACACTTCATTCCAAGCAATCAAAGATCAAAATTCATTCTCTAACTCTCTCTCTCTCTAAGCTACGGCCGAACACCCCCCATCTACACACATATTCAAAAATTTCAAACCTTTCATGAAGATTCAAAGTACTTCCATGGTGATTTCAAGCTAGAAAAGGGGGTTTGGAAGTGATTTCAAGCAAGAACAACCTTCATATTCTCATCTATTCTCAAAAATCCATCTAAAAACTTGAAGGTATAAATTTACTTTAAAAGCTTTGTTTTAATTCTTGATGATTCTTGATAGTAATGAAAGTTTCTCTTGATCTTGAGTTTAATCATAAACTTAAAACATAAAACAAATGGGTTTTATTTGAATGAAATAAAATGAATGTGTATATATATATATATATATGTATCTACGGCCATGTATGTGACACATGTGCCTCTGCGACCATCAAAAAAATACCAAACCAATGAAATATTGTATTTCATACTTGGGATTTGTATAAATATGTGTATCTTTTGCACATATCAATTCTTGTTCGATTTCAAGCTTTAAATCGCATTCTGGAAGGTTATACGCGCACTGATGCGTAAATATAACCAGTTTAATGCAACGAACACTCTGTAATAGTGAAATAGGCTTAACATACCTTAAATAACCTTTACATAACTTAGAAATAATTTTTGGAGGCTTTGGTGTGGCGAAATCAAGTTTATTCGCTTACAGGGACTAATTTCGACAAACTGCGAAAGTATGCCGATTTGTACTGTAAAGAACATTCCGGAACATGACCATAAGTTAAAAATACCCTAAATATCCTTTACATAGCTTAGAAATAGGCTTTGAGGGGTTCGGTGTGGTAAAATAAACTTTTTGGTCATTCAGGGACTAAAAGCGTCAAAAAGTGCATAAGTTTAGATTTTCGCGCATATCTTACGTTCTGAATACATCCAAACATCCAAAACTTTATGTAATCATTAAAATATTTTATTTTAGTGATTGGCATGATAAAATTCCATTCGTCACGTAATTTGGATTGTTTTCCGCATTCGTTCGTGTTTCGTCGTAATTAACCGAACAACACAACCGTACGACCGAACGAACCAACATCCGAGATATTTTTGAGCATGTTTCATGTTCCCTATACTTTAACTTCATTTCAGAGCCTTGAAATGGGATTAACGGTGTGACAACCCTCACTAAACCAGGTATCCGTCCGACTTAATTAATAATTAATTACTGCTTAATTACTGTGCTTACTTGAACTTGCGGATAAACTGTTACTTGAATGCCGATACATGTACTTACTTGCATCATACTTTACTTGCTGTCACTCCATGTTTTGCTTACAGCACCTTTGTGACAACCTTGATGCACCAAAAGCACATTAGCACAATGAACGAATAACCTATTAAATGTGCTGTCATAACTAGCACCAGGCAGGTACTGCCTCTAAGGCCTGTAAGAGCCTGAGATAGTTTGCTACACTAGTGGTGAGTGTAGGGATATAACGGTTGTAGAACTGCGTCACTAGGAATGAGATTACAGTGACCGGATGTGCCTAAAACGTACTTTGAGTACAAAATTCTGCACTTCTAAAAAAAAAATTCAGCATTTACCTAAACTAGTAAGGTGCAAAAAGTTGGAAAAATATTACTAGACACTTTCCAAAATGTCGGGAATAAATTGTGCCACTAAAAACAAGATTAACAACACTTTATTTAATGATTTAGAACTTTAACGGAGTAATATCCAACCGTACAACCGAACTTAACCCGAGGCATAAAAAAAATATTGTCAATGACACTATTTTCTTTTTCTAAGCCAGTTAGGGTCCCCGAATACCCTAACACCCGCTAAAATTACTACACACATAATACCCTACTTTAATTACCTAATTAACTAAATAGTAGCACTAACTTTTCTAGTTAGAAATGAACCCAATCCCCCCCATGGTAACCGATCGGTCACCACTTAGGTGACACCCCTTTGTCCTTACAAGATTATAATAATCCTTTATGCTTAATATCTCAAGGACATAATATACATTGGTTAATATAATATGAAAAGTTTATATAAAGACCCACTAGATCATAACTCCACAACATTTAACAAAGAAAAACAAACAATCCTTTTCCCCTTTCCATAAGCTTCGGCCGAACTCAACCATCTTCACCACACCATTTTCCAATTTCAATATTACCATTCCAAGCATCCACAAGTGTGAAGGATCACGCGTAAGGAGCCTCGGTACACTCGGATTGCGAAGAACCTCGCTACATTGCTTTTATCCACTCGATTTCCGACTAGTTTCTTCCCTAGCCTCGAGCTAGTAGTAAGTGACTTTAAACGCCTTCTTGATCTATCCTAAAGTGGTTAAAATGAACTTCGTCGGTTAAATATCGTGGACATGCAAGATGACACACTAAAAGTTTACTAAAATGATAAGCATGTTGGATAAAAGCAATATAATGGTGTAAAATTTATAAAATTAGTTTTGTTGTGATTATTTAGTGCCGATCTATGTTGTGGTAGCTCGGATCATCATCTAACCCGGATTAGTCATGTTCATGAAACATGACTTAGTATGTGTTAAAATATGAAAAGGGTTAAATGATGAAACACTACTACACACTAAGCATGAACTTGTGTAAAAACAATTTTTCTTATGAAATAGTGTTCTAAACTAGTAGATCTACGGATCTACAAGTGGAATTTTTAAAGGACCAAGCGTCAAAAGAGATCTTATTTTCTAAACCGGTTTTACATGAACAAGAGTGATTTTTGTAAACACTTGTGTAACACAAAGCTTTGACAAAAGAGCTATTTTTGTAAAAAAAAAAATTGATAAGAAGTTGTAAAGATGGAATTTCTTTAAAAACGAGACTTTCACGAAACCAGATGGATTTATATAAAGATACACTAAAAGTAAGGAGCTTTACTACATATTTTTGGAAAAACTACAAGTTCATGTAATTTTTGCGATTTACATATTTATTGACTAGTTGATGTTTTGGACCTTGTTTTGATTGAATGAAAAGAATGTTGGTTTGATTTATGAAAGAAAATAATACGCTTAAAAGCGTGGCCACCTCCAGTTACAGGGGAAACTCTGGCAAAATTTTTCCAAAAACCTAACACTTAGAAATATTTTCACTATAAGTGTTAGAAATACTTTTCGACTTGTTTTCAAATTATAGATTTCGCCACGACTTTATTTACAAAACATCGGAGGTGGGATTTCACAAAATAGAACTTGGTAAATATATATTTAGTATATATTTTTCATAAAGTCACTTGATATGTGTTTACGATTATTTTAAAAATACTAGTATTATTTTTAGGGTAAAAATAATACTATCGAATGTTAATGGATCCAAAATAATACGAACGTCTCTACGATAAACATATAAGTTACACCGGTAATTATTATTACCACTCGATCTTTAAAACGTAACTTACGCATTTTAAGAAAATATGACTTAACGCGTATTTTTGTCAAGGTATTATTTTGGGAAAATTTATGTAATAGAAAATATAATATTTTTGAGAAGAATATTTATATTTTGGAGTTAGAAATAAAATATATTTTAAGTGAGACTTAATAATATATTTCGAACACACATGTATTAAATCCCCCATCCTTGGGAAGGAAAATGATTACCAAGTATTTACTAAATGTAAACACGAAATAGTGAGTTCATACCAAGTATTTGATCAGGAGACATACTTGGTAGAGTTGTTAGACAAGGGATTTATCCGACCAAGCTTCTCGCCTTGGGGAGCTCCGGTCCTGTTTGTCAAGAAGAAGGACGGTAGTTTCGAATGTGCATCGACTGCCGGGAGCTGAACAAGCTGACGATCAAGAATAGATATCCTCTGCCAAGAATGGATGATCTGTTTGATCAACTGCAAGGTTCAAGCTTTTACTCAAAGATCGATTTGCGATCTGGATACCATCAGTTAAGGATACAAGAGGAGAGTATCCCGAAGACAGCCTTCAGAACTCGTTATGGACACTACGAGTTCCTTGTTATGCCGTTTGGGTTGACAAACGCACCTGCAGTCTTTATGGATTTAATTAATAGAGTTTGCTAGCCGTACTTGGACAAGTTCGTGATTATGTTTATCGACGACATCTTGATTTATTCAGGGACAAAGGCTGAGCACGAACAGCATCTAGGAGCTATTTTGGAGCTGTTGAAGAAAGAACAGTTGTATGCCAAATTCTCTAAGTGCAAATTTTGGCTACGTGAAGCCCAATTTCTTGGACATGTGGTAAATGGAGATGGAATCCATGTGGATCCAACCAAGATCGAAGCGATCAAGAATTGGGAAACGCCAAAGACGCCAACCGAGATTCGACAATTCTTGGGTTTGGCTGGCTACTATCGAAGGTTCATTGAGGAATTTTCGAAGATCGCTCAACCATTGACGCTCCTCACCCAGAAAGATAAGAAGTTTGATTGGGGAATCAAACAGGAAGAAGCGTTTCAGCTGTTGAAGGATAAGCTCTGCAATGCGCCAATCCTAGCACTACCGGAAGGTACTGACGATTTCGTGGTATACTGTGACGCCTCGCGTCAAGGATTGGGTTGCGTATTGATGCAACGCCAGAAGGTTATTGCTTACGCATCACGTCAGTTGAAGGTGCATGAGAAGAACTATACCACGCACGATTTGGAACTAGGCGCAGTGATATTTGCTTTAAAGATCTGGAGGCACTACCTATATGGTACGAAATGTACAATTTTCACCGATCATAAGAGCCTACAACACATATTCAACCAGAAGGAGTTGAATATGAGACAAAGACGATGGGTCGAGTTGTTAAATGATTACGATTGCGAGATAGAGTATCATCCAGGGAAGGCGAATGTGGTTGCCGACGCCCTAAGTCGAAAAGAAAGGATCAAGCCCATAAGGGTTAGGGCTTTAGAAATGATTATCCAAACTGATCTTTCCTTGCGCATTCGTGCCGCGCAGAAAGAAGCTCTTAAGGAAAGAAATCTTGAAGAAGAATATCTCCGTGGGATGGGGAAGCTATTGGTACCAAACGAGGAAGGAACGTTATGTTTTGAGAAAAGGATTTGGGTTCCTCTATTTGGTGGTTTAAGGAAAGTTGTCTTTGATGAAACTCACAAATCGCGGTACTCTATCCATCCAGGAGCGGATAAGATGTACCAAGATCTCAAGGATTACTATTGGTGGCCTAGGATGAAGGGTGATGTTGCTGTTTATGTGAGCAAGTGTCTAACGTGCGCTAAGGTGAAAGCGGAATACCAGAAGCCTTCAGGACTTCTGCAACAACCTAAGATTCCCAATTGGAAATGGGAACAAATCTCCATGGATTTTATTACGAAGTTGCCAAGAACGCCAAGAGGCCATGACACTATTTGGGTAATAGTGGACCGATTAACGAAGTCAGCGCACTTCTTACCTATCATGGAGAAGGATAATACGAGCAAGTTGGCTGAAATTTACATGAGAGAAATCGTCACGCGCCATGGAGTACCCCTCTCGATCATCTCCGATAGAGATGGACGTTTCATATCAAGGATTTGGCAATCCTTCCAAGAAGCTTTTGGCTCACAATTAAATCTGAGCACTGCATTTCACCCTCAGACCGACGGTCAAAGCAAGCGGACTATTCAGACCTTGGGAGATATGCTGAGAGCATGTGTTATGGATTTGGGCGGTAGCTGGGATAAGCATTTGCCACCAGTGGAATTTTCATACAACAACAGCTACCACACCAGTATTGGAGCCGCGCCATTTGAAGCTCTTTACGGACGCAAGTGTCGATCACCCTTATGCTGGGCTGACGCAAGTGATAGGCAGCTTGTTGGTCCCGAAATCGTCCAAGAGACGACAGACAAGATTGCGCAAATTCGAAAGCGCATCGAAGCAGCTCGCGACAGACAGAAAGCTTATGCAGATCCAAAACCGGAAACATTTGGAATTCCAAGTTGGGGATATGGTTTTATTGAAAGTTTCAGCCTGGAAGGGTGTGGCACGCTTCGGAAAGCGTGGGAAGTTGAATCCGCGTTACATTGGCCCTTTCAGAATTTTGGAAAGAATAGGGCTAGTAGCATACAAGCTGGACTTACCTGCTGAACTCAATGCTGTTCACGATACATTCCATGTATCCAACCTAAAGAAAAGTCCAACTCAAGATACCATTGTCATTCCCACCGACGAGATTCATGTTGACGACGCGCTCCATTTCGTTGAAGAACCTGTGGAGGTTACGGAGTGGAAAGTAAACAGGACCCGCCGGAGCAGTGTCAAGCTCGTCAAAGTTCGTTGGAATGCCAAGCATGGTCCTGAATTCACCTGGGAGCGTGAGGACCGGATGAAAGAAAAATACCCCCACTTATTTCCTAAGAACCCTGCATCTACAAGCAGAACTTAAAATTTCGGGACGAAATTTTTCTAACGGGGGGGAGAATGTGACAACCCTCACTAAACCAGGTATCCGTACGACTAAATTAATAATTAATTACTGCTTAATTACTGTGCTTACTTGAACTTGCGGATAAACTGTTACTTGAATGCCGATACATGTACTTACTTGCATCATACTTTACTTGCTGTCACTCCATGTTTTGCTTACAGCACCTTTGTGACAACCTTGATGCACCAAAAGCACAGTAGCACAATGAACGAATAACCTATTAAACGTGCTGTCATAACTAGCACCAGGCAGGTACTGCCTCTAAGGCCTGTAAGAGCCTGAGATAGTTTGCTACACTAGTGGTGAGTGTAGGGATATAACGGTTGTAGAACTGCGTCACTAGGAATGAGATTACAGTGACCGGATGTGCCTAAAACGTACTTTGAGTACAAAATTATGCACTTCTAAAAAAAAAATTCAGCATTTACCTAAACTAGTAAGGTGCAAAAAGTTGGAAAAATATTACTAGACACTTTCCAAAATGTCGGGAATAAATTGTGCCACTAAAAACAAGATTAACAACACTTTATTTAATGATTTAGAACTTTAACGGAGTAATATCCAACCGTACAACCGGACTTAACCCGAGGCATAAAAAAAAATATTGTCAATGACACTATTTTCTTTTTCTGAGCCAGTTAGGGTCCCCGAATACCCTAACACCCGCTAAAATTACTACACACATAATACCCTACTTTAATTACCTAATTAACTAAATAGTAGCACTAACTTTTCTAGTTAGAAATGAACCCAATCCCCCCATGGTAACCGATCGGTCACCACTTAGGTGACACCCCTTTGTCCTTACAAGATTATAATAATCCTTTATGCTTAATATCTCAAGGACATAATATACATTGGTTAATATAATATGAAAAGTTTATATAAAGACCCACTAGATCATAACTCCACAACATTTAACAAAGAAAAACAAACAATCCTTTTCCCCTTTCCATAAGCTTCGGCCGAACTCAACCATCTTCACCACACCATTTTCCAATTTCAATCTTACCATTCCAAGCATCCACAAGTGTGAAGGATCACGCGTAAGGAGCCTCAGTACACTCGGATTGCGAAGAACCTCGCTACATTGCTTTTATCCACTCGATTTCCGGCTAGTTTCTTCCCTAGCCTCGAGCTAGTAGTAAGTGACTTTAAACGCCTTCTTGATCTATCCTAAAGTGGTTAAAATGAACTTCGTCGGTTAAAAATCATGGACATGCAAGATGACACACTAAAAGTTTACTAAAATGATAAGCATGTTGGATAAAAGCAATATAATGGTGTAAAATTTATAAAATTAGTTTTGTTGTGATTATTTAGTGCCGATCTATGTTGTGGTAGCTCGGATCATCATCTAACCCGGATTAGTCATGTTCATGAAACATGACTTAGTATGTGTTAAAATATGAAAAGGGTTAAATGATGAAACACTACTACACACTAAGCATGAACTTGTGTAAAAACAATTTTTCTTGTGAAATAGTGTTCTAAACTAGTAGATCTACGGATCTACAAGTGGTATTTTTAAAGGACCAAGCGTCAAAAGAGATCTTATTTTCTAAACCGGTTTTACATGAACAAGAGTGATTTTTGTAAACACACAAGTGTGTAAACACTTGTGTAACACAAAGCTTTGACAAAAGAACAATTTTTTTTTTAAAAAAAAATTGATAAGAAGTTGTAAAGATGGAATTTCTTTAAAAACGAGACTTTCACGAAACCGGATGGATTTATATAAAGATACACTAAAAGTAAGGAGCTTTACTACATATATTTGGAAAAACTACAAGTTCATGTAATTTTTGCGATTTACATATTTATTGACTAGTTGATGTTTTGGACATTGTTTTGATTGAATGAAAAGAATGTTGGTTTGATTTATGAAAGAAAATAATACGCTTAAAAGCGTGGCCACCTCCAGTTACAGGGGAAACTCTGGCAAATTTTTTCCAAAAACCTAACACTTAGAAATATTTTCACTATAAGTGTTAGAAATACTTTTCGACTTGTTTTCAAATTATAGATTTCGCCACGACTTTATTTACAAAACATCGGAGGTGGGATTTCACAAAATAGAACTTGGTAAATATATATTTAGTATATATTTTTCATAAAGTCACTTGATATGTGTTTATGATTATTTTAAAAATACTAGTATTATTTTTAGGGTAAAAATAATACTATCGAATGTTAATGGATCCAAAATAATACGAACGTCTCTACGATAAACATATAAGTTACACCGGTAATTATTATTACCACTCGATCATTAAAACGCAACTTACGCATTTTAAGAAAATATGACTTAACGCGTATTTTTGTCAAGGTATTATTTTGGGAAAATTTATGTAATAGAAAATATAATATTTTTGAGAAGAATATTTATATTTTGGAGTTAGAAATAAAATATATTTTAAGTGAGACTTAATAATATATTTCGAACACACATGTATTAAATCCCCCATCCTTGGAAAGAAAAATGATTACCAAGTATTTACTAAATGTAAACACGAAATAGTTGTCTAACTATTTCCCAAAAACTTAAACCATAAAGCTAAGGCACGGCCGTCTGTGACAACCCTCACCAAACCAGGTATCCGTACGACTTAATTAATGATTAATTACTGCTTAATTACTGTGCTTGTTTGAACTAGCTGATGAACTGCTACTTGATATCTGATACATGTACTTACTTGCATCATACTTTACTTGTCGTCCCTACATTATTTACATACAGAACCCTAGTGACAACCATGATGCACAAAAAGCACAGTAGCACAATAGCGGATAACCTATCGAACATGCTGATGAAGCCAGCATCAGGCAAACACTGCCTCCAAGGCCTATAAGAGCCTGAGATATTTTGCTACACTAGTAGTGAGTGTAGGGATACAAGGGTTGTGGAACTGCGTCTCTAGGAATAAGTCACAATGACTGGATGTGCCTAAAACGTACTCTACGTACAGAACTCAGCACTTTACAAAATAATTCAGCTTTTAGCTAGCTAATAAAGTGCCAAAACTTGAGAAAAATATTACTAGACACCTTCCAAAGTGTCAGGAATAAGCTGTGTCACTAAAGAAAGTAATAACGACACTTTAAAGCTTTGTTAACACTTTAACGGATTACTATCCAACCAAACGACCGGACTATACCCGGAACATGAAAATATTGCTATTTTCACTATTTATCTTTTTCTGAGCCAGTTAGGGTCCCTGAATACCCTAACACCCGCTTTAAAGCAATAAACATCACTAACTAAGTTAAACACTTAACTAACCTAATTAACCTAACTAAACATCAACTAATCTAGTTGAGATCGAACCAAGGACCCCCCCCCCCCTCTTGACCGAATTCGGTCCCCTAGGGGACATGATTGGTACTTGCAAGATTTACTTAATCTTAAATGTTTAATATCTACTTGACACTAAACCCATTGGATAATAACTCTAAGAATTGTCTATAAGATCTAACTTAAACACTAGAGATCATTCATCACACACATCACAACACTCCAACTCTCTCTCCCTCTCCCTTACACTCTCGGCCGAACACCCCACCCCCCATCCATCATACTTTCGATCTTGATCAACCGATTCCAAGTCCGTGCAAGTGTCAAGGGTCTCGTATTAGGAAGCTTGGAGCAAGCGGAACGCGAAGGACCTCTTTCTTTAGCTTTTATCCACCTCATTTGCGCATAGATTCTTCCCTAGCCTCGAGCTAGAGGTATAATGCTTAAAACTCGTTTTTGAACTATTCTAAAGTGGTTAAAAGGATTTGTATCGGTTAAATCTCGTTAAAATGCAAAATGATGCACAAAAGTCTACTAAAAACACTTAAAATGGTGGTTAATAGCTTATGTGTTGTGTAAATGTTGTAGTAATTGAAAGTGGTGATTATTTAGACCCGATCTATGTTGTGGTAGCTCGGATCATCGTTTAACCCGGTATAGTCATGTTCTTGAATCATGACACAAAGCTATTTTAGAAGTAACAAGGGTTAAAAGGTGAAACTCTACCACATATGAAACATGAACTTGTGTAAAAATGTTTTACTTGTGTAAAAGTGTTTTAACTTGTACAATAGTGTTTAAAACTAGCGGATCTACGCATCTGCAAGTGGTATTTTCAAAGAACCACGTATCAAAGAAATCATGTATTTTAAAGGGGTGGATATTACAATAACAAGCATGATTTTTATAAACCACAAGTGTGTAAACACTTGTGAAATGAAAAGATCCGACAAATAACCGTTTTTGTAAAAGATGACGAGAAGTTGTAAAGACGGATTTCTCTAAAAACGAGGTTTTTACGAGATCAAAATTACTTTATATAAAGATCCACAAGATATAATGAGATTTACACTATAGTTTCGGAAAAACTACAAGTTCATGCGATTATGTGATTTACATACTTGTCGATTAGTTGTTGTGATGAAAGTTGTTCTGATCAATAAAGAAAATTGTTGATTTGATTTGTTAAAGAAAATGATACGCTTGAAAGCGTGGCCACCTCCAGTTACAGAGGAAACTCTGGCAAAATTTTTCTAAAAACCTAACACTTAGAACTATTTACACTACAAGTGTTAGAATCATTTTTGACATGTTTTCGAAACATAAATTTCGCCATGACTTTATTTACTAAATATTCGGAGGTGGGATTTTCACAAAATTTAACGTGATAAATATATATATTTTTCACACACTGTTTATGATTACTTTGTGAAATACCTAAATATTATTTTAGAGTAAAAATAATATTTACGAACGTTAACGAATCCAAAATAATACGAACGCTTTCACCATAAATATATATGAGTTACACCGGTAATTATATTACCACTCGATTGTTAAAACGTAACTTACGCACTTACGGAAATATTTATGAACGCGTATTTTAACAACGTATTATTGGAGAAAAATTATGTGAAATGAAAATATAATATTTTTGAGAAAAATACTTATATTTTGGATTTGGAAAGGTATATATATTAAGTGAGACTTAATGATATAATTTGAACGCACATGTATTGAATCCCCCATCCTTGGGAAGGAGATTAACTACCAAGTATATACAGAACGTAAACACGAAATAGTTGTCTAACTATTTCCCCAAAAGATTTAACTATAAAGCTAAGGCACGGCCGTCCGTCTAATAGAATTAGCACTTGTAGGTCGTCGCGCAGCTTTCTGATTTGGAGTACTTGGTAGAGACGCACCGACAGTGAGTTCATGTCCCCCTTTTCTCTAACTGTTTTCAGTTTTCTTAACTACGGGGGTGAAATACATGTTACTTTGTTTACAAGTACTTTATACATGGTATGGTTAGCGTAAGGAGGTTTACTACTTAGATCATGTGAATGGGTAGGCAGAAGTACCGAGGGACGTAAGCGGTAGATCTATCTGGGTGAAGCGAGCCCAACTCTAGGGCCAACAGAACGGACCTCTAAGAGGACCAACAGAACGGACCTTGAGTGACTTTGTACCCGACGCAAAAATCTGCTAGGTTGAGTCTTCCTACTTGCATTTCACACATGCTAATGGCCTTGCAAACCATTGGTGATCTCTTTTCCTTACACTGCTACATACCAGGGAACTTTTATACTTACAAGTGTTTTACATACTCACTTACACATGAACTCGCTCAACATTATTGTTGATTTTTCAACTCACATGTATTTCAGGAAATTAACAGGATCTGGCACGGTATGTTATGTTTTCCCGCTGCACAAGGGTTCCAAGGTCATCCCAGTTTAGGAAATGTGACTCTTTCCTGGACAAGACACAAATCTTAGACTGCGTTTACTTCATGTTACTGTTTATGTTGTTCAAGACAATGTTTTATGTTACGGTGTTGTAAGTCTTTAAGACAATTGTATGTTACTCTGGTTTTAAAACTTAATCAAACGGATGATCTTGCATGTTTTTAATTCATATAGCTTGGTTATGATTAAGCTATGGTATTAAGAAGTCACACCAAATTAACCACGCTTCCGCAAAGCCAGGGTGTGACAGCTTGGTATCAGAGCTATGTTCATAGCGAACTAGGATTCTTCCTCGAGTCTAGACTATGATCACTAGGGCTCTCACGAAAACATTTTTCTGCATACCACTTAAGTCCAGATCCAAAACTTTTTTACAAACAAATGTTGAGCACATTTTATTATTTATAGGCTCAGCCTGGAATTGCTGAGGCTCGGTCTGAGAGGCCGAGGCTCGGTCTGAGAGATCGAGGTTAGTTGGCTAGTGGGACTAGGAGGATTGGCTAGTGGGACTAGGAGGATTGGCTAGTGGGACTAGGAGGATTGGCTAGTGGGACTAGGAAGAGTAAGCTCAGTTTGGAGACTGAGGCTCGGTGTTGGAGACCGAGGCTCGATCTGAGAGGTCGAGGTAGTTGATAGAGCAGTCTAGGAGACTAGGAGGCTAGTGGGACTAGGAAAATTATGTGATATCTTACTTGGTGACTTATGTGATTATCTGATTGTATGACTGATTATTTGAGCATATTTGTGTTTATGTTACAGACTCATGGATTCCGCCGGTACTGGCGTTTCGGACACCACTGGACCCATACCTATCGTATCTGATGACCCCACATCCTCCGAGCACGAGGTGCACACTTCTGACTATACCAGTACTGACGAGGATGATTTCCAGCCTTTCGCACTACCCGTTGGTGCTGATGAGCATGCAGATGACCCTCCCGCTGAGTACCTACCTCTAGTAGAGATTCCGGCTCCTATACCCTTAGCCGTTTATCCAGCATATGATTTCCTTCTTGACGCCGAGGCTGATGGCGATATTGACCTGTTTGAGGATGAGCCTTTTGAGGATGAGATCCAGGGCGAGGCCCTTCTTCCTGCGGACGATCTTCTGATGATCGCTGACGTTCCCGCTGAGGATTCGCCAGCACATTCTCCTGTCCCAGACTCCTTCGAGTCTGTGGCATCCGCACCTTCTCACACATTGAGCGCACAGCACTTTGCGCACGATTCTGATCCTGACCAGGCATCCTCTGTTGCACCTATACCCAGCTTTGAGTTTGACCATGATGACATAGAGGACTCTGATCCTATCTTTCCCCCGGGATACGACCCGGATCGTGATATCGAGTTTATACCTATGGATCAGCCCATGGAGGATCCAGCTGACCCAGTAGACCCTATCGACCCCGAGTTTGACTTCGAGATGGCTTTTGATGATCCCGAGCCTGCCGTCGCTCCTGAGCAGGCAGCCGCTCTAGACCCCATACTTGAGCATGACCCCGTACATGCTGGCATCCCTATTGAGCCTGTTATAGCAGACCCACCTATTGATGATCTCCCCGTGGATGTTCCTTTGTTAGGGGGCGATCATGTTGCTATTGATCCTGTTGTTCTTTTACCTGTTGTTGATATACCTGTTGACCATCCTGTTGAGCACATTGCACCTGTTCACCCTTTTGTTGCTCCCCCACCTGATCCCATTCCACTAGAGCCCGAGCATGCACTGTTCACAGCACGCATGGATCCACCAGATGAGCATGCACAGCACGGTTGGATACCTGCTGATGAGGATGTTCCACCATTTCCCCCACAGATCCCTGATACACGACATGTTGATTTTTCTTTTCAGGTTCCTTAGTTTGTACCTCCAGCGAGGCCTGGAGAGGGTTCTTCAGCCCACCCTTTTGGGCATGTACCGATGTCTATCCCCTTCATGCCCCAGATGTCATCTGTTCCACCCTCTGTTGCTCCATTTCATGTGGCACCTTTCGATCCCACTAGTGAGCCGTTCCTTTGGGCACCAGACTCTGCTGTACCACCTACTGACCCCTACCATTCTTTTCACAGGGGGTATACTATCGAGGACGTTTTGATGTCCTTTGTCGCCCAGCACGAGTCACACACGCAGCGCATCCAGGAGCTTGAGAGAGCTCAGCTGCCACCGTGTCCGTGCCATGGTCAGACACACTCCCCTCTGCAGACATTTCGACCCTTACCTCCAGATTATGCTGCCCGTCTCTTTACACTAGAGCAGCAGGTTGCTTCTATCATTCGTACTCAGCAGGCTATGGAGGCGGACTGGCTCCAGTTACGTCGTTTGTTTTACACCCACTTTCCTCCTCCTCCACCACCATCTGTATAGAGCTCATCAGTGCTGTATGGGTAGACGAGGATGAGAAGACGGCGATCGTTGGATTGCACAGCATTTTTGGAGACTACATTTGATCCTGACTTTTGTTGACATGTATTTGACGTATTTGACATTGACATGATATAGCTTTTGGACAGGGGTGATGTAGCCCCTAGTTGATTGATGATTGTATGACCCAGGGATGTACTGATACACTTACTATGTGGTCTCGATATATGGCAATCGCAGTATTCTCATCATGTTTGATTTCGCTTGATTGCTTATTTGTATTTCATGACATGGGATGTTGTGTGATTGGTATTTGTGATGTATTGATAACATGAGATGTTATGTGATTATACTATTACTATCGTTATATACGTACACTACATTATGACCTGACTTACGTATTATAACATCGGAGCTTTACTATGGCCTGACCAACTTAAACCATCTTTTAGAAGATGCCGCCAAGACGTGAGACACGCATGCCTACTAATGAGGCAGAGCTACAGCAAGTCATTGCAGCTGCCATAGCACAGTACGCAGCATCTCAGCCAGGAACGAGCGGAAGTATTAACCAAGGCAATAACAATCCACCTCACGGTAATACCTAGTCATTAAGACATACCGTGGCCTAATTGGATATCTCTAGCCAAGATGCTAATGCCATTCATATGTTATAACGTATGTGCAGGGTGCACCTACAAGCAGTTTTTAGACTGCAAACCGGTCAACTTTGATGGCACTGGAGGTGCTGTCGCCTTCGTTCGTTGGGCTGAGAAAACCGAATTTGTTCTTCGCATGAGCAAGTGCGCGCTGGATCAGCAAGTCACCTATATCTCAGGGCTATTCTTGGATGGAGCCCTCTCTTGGTGGAATCTGCAAGTTCAGACATTAGGCGAAGCTGCTGCCTACGCGCTGACCTGGACCGAACTGAAGGAACTTATGCGCAAAAAGTACTGTTCCCGCGCAGAAATCCAGCGATTGGACACCGAGTTCTGGCACTTGAAAATGGACGGTCCAAAGATAGCAGAATACGTTCAAAGATTCCATGACTTATCTCAAGTGGTTCCTTACATGGTTACACCAGAATACAAGTTCCTTGTTATGCCGTTTTGTTTGACAAACGCACCTGTAGTCTTTATGGATTTGATGAATAGAGTTTGCAAGCCGTACTTGGATAAGTTCGTAATTGTATTCATCGATGACATTTTAATTTATTCAAAGACGAAGGCTGAACACGAGCAGCATCTTAGAGCCATTCTAGAGCTGCTAAAAAAGGAACAGCTGTATGCCAAATTCTCCAAGTGCGAATTTTGGCTACGTGAAGTCCAATTCCTTGGGCACGTGGTAAATGGAGATGGAATCCACGTGGATCCAACCAAGATCGAGCGATCAAGGATTGGGAAACGCCAAAGACGCCAACCGAGATTCGGCAATTCATGGGTTTGGCTGGCTATTATCGAAGGTTCATTGAGGATTTTTCAAAGATCGCTCAACCATTGACGCTCCTCACGCAGAAGGATAAGAAGTTTGATTGGGGAATCAAACAGGATGAAGCCTTCCAGATATTGAAGGATAAGCTCTGCAACGTGCCTATCTTAGCTCTACCAGAAGGTACTGATGATTTTGTGGTATACTGCGACGCATCGCGCCAAGGATTGGGTTGCGTATTGATGCAACGCCAAAAGGTTATTGCTTACGCATTGCGTCAACTGAAAGTGCACGAAAAGAACTATACCACACACGATTTGGAGCTCGGCGCAGTGGTTTTTGCTTTAAAGATCTGGAGACACTACCTTTATGGTACGAAGTGTACAATCTTCACAGATCACAAGAGCCTACAGCACATATTCAACCAGAAGGAGTTGAATATGAGGCAAAGACGATGGGTTGAATTGTTAAACGACTACGACTGCGAGATAAAGTACCATCCAGGGAAGGGGAACGTGGTCGCCGATGCCCTAAGTCGTAAAGAGAGAATCAAGCCTATAAGGGTTAGGGCTTTGGAAATGATTGTCCGAACCGATCTTTCCTTGCGCATTCATGCCGCGCAGAAGGAAGCTCTCAAGGAAGGAAACCTTGAAGAGGAATATCTCCGTGGGATGGAGAAGCTTTTGGTACCAAACGTAGAAGGAACGTTATGTTTTGAGAAAAGGATTTGGGTTCCTTTGTTTGGAGATTTAAGGAAGGTTATTTTCGATGAAGCTCACAAGTCGCGGTACTCTATCCATCCAGGAGCGGATAAGATGTACCAGGATCTCAAGGATTACTATTGGTGGCCTAGGATGAAGGGCGATGTTGCTGTATACGTGAGCAAATGTTTAACGTGCGCTAAGGTTAAAGCCGAATACCAGAAGCCTTCAGGACTTCTACAACAACCTGAAATTCCCAAGTGGAAATGGGAACAAATCTCCATGGATTTTATCACGAAATTGCCAAGAACGCCAAGAGGCCATGACATGATTTGGGTGATAGTTGACCGCCTAACAAAGTCCGCACACTTTCTGCCAATCAAAGAGAAAGACAGTACTAGTAAACTTGCGGAAATTTACATGCGAGAGATCGTCGCACGCCATGGAGTACCTCTCTCAATCATCTCTGATAGAGACGGAAGGTTTGTGTCAAGGATATGGCAATCCTTCCAAGAAGCCTTTGGCTCACAATTGAATCTGAGCACTGCGTTTCATCCGCAAACTGACGGCCAGAGCGAGCGAACGATACAGACTTTGGAAGACATGCTGAGAGCGTGTGTTATGGATTTGGGCGGTAGCTGGGACAAGCATTTGCCTTTGGTCGAATTTTCATACAACAACAGCTACCACACCAGTATTGGTGTCGCGCCATTCGAAGCCCTTTACGGACGCAAGTGCCGATCACCTCTATGTTGGGCTGACGCAGGTGATAGGCAACTCGCTGGTCCCGAAATCGTCCAAGAGATGACAGACAAGATCGCGCAGATTCTTAAACGCATCGAAGCAGCTCGCCACCGACAGAAGGCCTATGCGGATCCAAACCGGAAACATGTGGATTTCCAAGTTGGAGAAATGGTGTTATTGAAAGTCTCACCCTAGAAGGGTGTGGCACGCTTCGGAAAGCGTGGGAAGTTAAATCCGCGCTACATTGGTCCTTTCAGAATTCTGGAAAGAATAGGACTAGTAGCATACAAGTTGGACCTACCTGCTGAACTGAATGGTGTTCACGATACATTTCATGTGTCCAATCTAAAGAAAAGTCCAACTCAAGTTACCGTTGCTATTCCCACCGACGAGATTCATGTTGACGACACGCTCCACTTCGTTGAAGAACCTGTTGAGGTCACAGAATGGAAAGTTAACAAGACCCGCCGGAGCAGTGTCAAGCTCGTCAAAGTTCGTTGGAATGCCAGACATGGTCCTGAGTACACCTGGGAACGTGAGGACCGGATGAAAGAGAAATACCCCCACCTTTTCCTAAGAACCCTGCATCCACAAGCAGAACTTAAATTTCGGGACGAAATTTATTTAACGGGGGGAGAATGTGACAACCCTCACCAAACCAGGTATCCGTACGACTTAATTAATGATTAATTACTGCTTAATTACTGTGCTTGTTTGAACTAGCTGATGAACTGCTACTTGATATCTGATACATGTACTTACTTGCATCATACTTTACTTGTCGTCACTACATTATTTACATACAGAACCCTAGTGACAACCATGATGCACAAAAAGCACAGTAGCACAATAGCGGATAACCTATCGAACATGCTGATGAAGCCAGCATCAGGCAAACACTGCCTCCAAGGCCTATAAGAGCCTGAGATATTTTGCTACACTAGTAGTGAGTGTAGGGATACAAGGGTTGTGGAACTGCGTCTCTAGGAATAAGTCACAATGACTGGATGTGCCTAAAACGTACTCTACGTACAGAACTCAGCACTTTACAAAATAATTCAGCTTTTAGCTAGCTAATAAAGTGCCAAAACTTGAGAAAAATATTACTAGACACTTTCCAAAGTGTCAGGAATAAGCTGTGTCACTAAAGAAAGTAATAACGACACTTTAAAGCTTTGTTAACACTTTAACGGATTACTATCCAACCAAACGACCGGACTATACCCGGAACATGAAAATATTGCTATTTTCACTATTTATCTTTTTCTGAGCCAGTTAGGGTCCCTGAATACCCTAACACCCGCTTTAAAGCACTAAACATCACTAACTAAGTTAAACACTTAACTAACCTAATTAACCTAACTAAACATCAACTAATCTAGTTGAGATCGAACCAAGGACCCCCCCCCTCTTGACCGAATTCGGTCCCCTAGGGGACATGATTGGTACTTGCAAGATTTACTTAATCTTCAATGTTGAATATCTACTTGACACTAAACCCATTGGATAATAACTCTAAGAATTGTCTATAAGATCTAACTTAAACACTAGAGATCATTCATCACACACATCACAACACTCCAACTCTCTCTCCCTCTCCCTTACACTCTCGGCCGAACACCCCACCCCCCATCCATCATACTTTCAATCTTGATCAACCGATTCCAAGTCCGTGCAAGTGTCAAGGGTCTCGTATTAGGAAGCTTGGAGCAAGCGGAACGCGAAGGACCTCTTTCTTTAGCTTTTATCCACCTCATTTGCGCATAGATTCTTCCCTAGCCTCGAGCTAGAGGTATAATGCTTAAAACTCGTTTTTGAACTATTCTAAAGTGGTTAAAAGGATTTGTATCGGTTAAATCTCGTTAAAATGCAAAATGATGCACAAAAGTCTACTAAAAACACTTAAAATGGTGGTTAATAGCTTATGTGTTGTGTAAATGTTGTAGTAATTGAAAGTGGTGATTATTTAGACCCGATCTATGTTGTGGTAGCTCGGATCATCGTTTAACCCGGTATAGTCATGTTCTTGAATCATGACACAAAGCTATTTTAGAAGTAACAAGGGTTAAAAGGTGAAACTCTACCACATATGAAACATGAACTTGTGTAAAAATGTTTTACTTGTGTAAAAGTGTTTTAACTTGTACAATAGTGTTTAAAACTAGCGGATCTACGCATCTGCAAGTGGTATTTTCAAAGAACCACGTATCAAAGAAATCATGTATTTTAAAGGGGTGGATCTTACAATAACAAGCATGATTTTTATAAACCACAAGTGTGTAAACACTTGTGAAATGAAAAGATCCGACAAATAACCGTTTTTGTAAAAGATGACGAGAAGTTGTAAAGACGGATTTCTCTAAAAACGAGGTTTTTACGAGATCAAAATTACTTTATATAAAGATCCACAAGATATAATGAGATTTACACTATAGTTTCGGAAAAACTACAAGTTCATGCGATTATGTGATTTACATACTTGTCGATTAGTTGTTGTGATGAAAGTTGTTCTGATCAATAAAGAAAATTGTTGAGTTGATTTGTTAAAGAAAATGATACGCTTGAAAGCGTGGCCACCTCCAGTTACAGAGGAAACTCTGGCAAAATTTTTCTAAAAACCTAACACTTAGAACTATTTACACTACAAGTGTTAGAATCATTTTTGACATGTTTTCGAAACATAAATTTCGCCATGACTTTATTTACTAAATATTCGGAGGTGGGATTTTCACAAAATTTAACGTGATAAATATATATATTTTTCACACACTGTTTATGATTACTTTGTGAAATACCTAAATATTATTTTAGAGTAAAAATAATATTTACGAACGTTAACGAATCCAAAATAATACGAACGCTTTCACCATAAATATATATGAGTTACACCGGTAATTATATTACCACTCGATTGTTAAAACGTAACTTACGCACTTACGGAAATATTTATGAACGCGTATTTTAACAACGTATTATTGGAGAAAAATTATGTGAAATGAAAATATAATATTTTTGAGAAAAATACTTATATTTTGGATTTGGAAAGGTATATATATTAAGTGAGACTTAATGATATAATTTGAACGCACATGTATTGAATCCCCCATCCTTGGGAAGGAGATTAACTACCAAGTATATACAGAACGTAAACCCGAAATAGTTGTCTAACTATTTCCCCAAAAGATTTAACTATAAAGCTAAGGCACGGCCGTCCGTCTAATAGAATTAGCACTTGTAGGTCGTCGCGCAGCTTTCTGATTTGGAGTACTTGGTAGAGACGCACCGAAAGTGAGTTCATGTCCCCCTTTTCTCTAACTGTTTTCAGTTTTCTTAACTGCGGGGGTGAAATACATGTTACTTTGTTTACAAGTACTTTATACACGGTATGGTTAGCGTAAGGAGGTTTACTACTTAGATCATGTGAATGGGTAGGCAGAAGTACCGAGGGACGTAAGCGGTAGATCTATCTGGGTGTAGCGAGCCCAACTCTAGGCCCAACAGAACGGACCTCTAAGAGGACCAACAGAACGGACCTTGAGTGACTTTGTACCCGACGCAAAAATCTGATAGGTTGAGTCTTCCTACTTGCATTTCACACATGCTAATGGCCTTGCAAACCATTGGTGATCTCTTTTCCTTACACTGCTACATACCAGGGAACTTTTATACTTACAAGTGTTTTACATACTCACTTACACATGAACTCGCTCAACATTATTGTTGATTTTTCAACTCACATGTATTTCAGGAAATTAACAGGATCTGGCACGGTATGTTATGTTTTCCCGCTGCACAAGGGTTCCAAGGTCATCCCAGTTTAGGAAATGTGACTCTTTCCTGGACAAGTCACAAATCTTAGGCTGCGTTTACTTCATGTTACTGTTTATGTTGTTCAAGACAATGTTTTATGTTACGGTGTTGTAAGTCTTTAAGACAATGGTATGTTACTCTGGTTTTAAAACTTAATCAAACGGATGATCTTGCATGTTTTTAATTCATATAGCTTGGTTATGATTAAGCTATGGTATTAAGAAGTCACACCAAATTAACCACGCTTCCGCAAAGCCAGGGTGTGACACCGTCCGTCTAATAGAATTAGTACGTGTAGGTCGTCACACAGCTGCTTGATCAGGAGACATACTTGGTAGAGACGCACCACTGTGAGTTCATGTCCCCCTTTTCTCTTAACTGTTTTCAGTTTTCTAAACTGCGGGGGTGAAATACATGTTACTATGATTACAAGTACTTTATACATGGTATGGTTAGCGTAAGGAGGGTTACTACTTAGATCATGTGAGTGGGTAGGCGGGAACTGGAGGCCATTAATCCTCATTGTAGGACCGAGGGACGTAAGCGGTAGATCTATCTGGGTGTAGCGAGCCCAACCCCTGAGCCCGCCTATTGGACCAGGTGGTGACTTTGTACCCATCGCAAAATCTGCTAGGTTTGAGTCTTCCTACTTGCACTTCACACATATCAATGGCCTTGCAAACCATTGGTGATCTCTATTTCCTTATTTGCTACATACCAGGATTATTTTCATACTTACAAAGGTTTATTTACTCACTTACACATGAACTCGCTCAACATTATTGTTGATTTTTCAACTTACATGTATTTCAGGGAATTAAAGGATCTGGCGCGGTATGACACGTTTTCCCGCTGCACTAGTTACGAGGTCATCCGGGTTTGGGGAATGTGACTCTTTCTTGGACAAGTCACAGTCCTTAAACTATGCTTATGTTATGTTGTTGAACAATGTTTATGTCGTTAGGATGTGTTTCCACTAATACAATGTTATTGTATTTGGTTTTTAAAACTTAATCGAATGGATGACCTTGCATGATTTTATTTCATATAGCTTTGTTATGGTTAAGCTATGGTATTAAGAAGTCACACCAAATTAACCACGCTTCCGCAAAGCCAGGGTGTGACAAACGGGGCTTAAACGTGTCAAAAATGCATTAAAAACCATGTTTTGCACATTCAGGGACCAAAATTGACAATCTGCCATAGTTATCTTAGGAAGGGACCAAAATGAAAAATCTAAATTCCAGCTTGTTCCAGCTGTTCCCCTCATTTTCACATGGTTTTAATGAAACTAGGGGCTCCCATGGTTTCACAAAACCATGGGCACATGTGTACGGATGAGATCGAAACTCGTTTTACGATGAACGATCTTAACGGTTGTGCAAAAACTATAAATACCCCATCCATCTCATTGTTGAAACTCACATTTGATATGATATTTCTCTAAGTTGAGGTGCTTTCACTTCATACCTGAGAATAATCTGGTCAAACTTCCGTTCTTGGACCTTTTGTAAGTCCTCTTTCGTTCTTTTTCGCGTGAAAGTCAAACTGTGTTTGACTTTCTGCTTTGACCAGTTTATGGTCAACATGAAGTTCGTTTGAACTTCATAATGTGAGCATAATCATGATGGTTTTAGTCTCTTGTGACTATACCTACTGATTACCACGTTATCTAGGCATAGTGGCGAGTCGTAGTTTCGGCCAAAATGCGTATTCTTGCGTATTTTGTAACCAAACTACTTTTAGCTATCAAAACCATTAGATTTGATACCAAACCTGTTTTCAAACCTCGTTAAGCATGTTTTAACATGTTTAGCTCGTCACTTTAGGTTTAGTGCTTATGTAGGGTCGTAAGGTAAGCGGTCTAAACAACCGCTTATACTTTCGAACCCGACCCGTTTCGTCGATCTTTAGGATCCGACCAAACACATTAGGTGACCATAGTTGCATAGGGAATAACCTTCCAAGTTTATACCTTATGGTCACGTCGTTTAAGTAGTTGTATGATAGGTAGTTTATATGCCTTAGGTAAATGACCAAAATGCCCTTTTTACGCCAAAATTCATTTTAAGCATATGTAACATAATTTTTGATATCTAAACTGATTTGGCAACAATATTAGACATGTTAAGGCATATTTTACTTATCATAGGACTAGTTAGGCGGTCCGAACGCGTTTTACGCGAACGACGCGTTAAAGTGGCGTAAGCTACCTTAACGAGTCGTAATGGGTCGTAAGCACTTAGGTTAGGTTTCGTTTTAGAATGTAGGCTTTGTTAAACCATATTACATAAGTCCCTACACTCATTTGGTTTACGAAACCTCATTTTATCCGATCCTCCGATTTAGGTCCGTTTATTTACGTAGTTACCTATATTAGGTGCCGTTTGATTCCGTGGTCCCTCTAGCTTTGCTTGGTTGTTATTCAAGACTTCTAAGCATCCTCAGGTGAGTACATAGACCCCTCTTTTACTGTTTTCCAAACGTTTTGGGGTGAAACACATATGCCTACTTGTTATTTTCATGATTTCCATGTTTTCATATCATATACTTGCTATGTTCATTAGTACACTATTAGTACATGATTTCATTATGTCTTGCTATGTATGTTCACTTAACACGCTAGCACAATTGTTTTATGTTTTGAACCATTTGAAATCATTGGATGTATGTGAACCATTTGAAATCATTGGATGTATGTGAACTGTGACACCTGTGCCTCCACGACCATCAAACAAATACGAAATTTATGAAATATTGTGTTTTATACTTGGAATTTGTAAAAATATGTGTATCGTTTGCACATATCAATTCTTGTTCGATTTCGGGCTCTAAATCGCTTTCTAGAAAGTTATACGCGCACTGATGCGTAAATATAACCAGTTTTATGCAACAAACACTCTGGAATAGTGACATAGGCTTAACATACCTTAAATAACCTTTACATAACTTAGAAATAATTTTTGGAAGGTTTGGTATGCCGAAATCAAGTTTATTCGCTTATAGGGACTAAATTCGACAAACTGTGAAAGTATGCTGATTTGTACTGTAACGGACATTCCGGAACTTGATCATAAGTTAAAAACACCCTAAATATCCTTGACATAGCTTAGAAATAGGCTTTGAGGGGTTCGGTGTGCTAAAATAAACTTTATGCTCATTCAGGGATTAAAAGCGTCAAAAAGTGCATAAGTTTGCATTTCCGCGCATATCTTACGTTCTGAATACATCCGAACATCCAAAAATTTATGTAATCATTAAAATATTTTATTTTAGTGATTTGCATGATAAAATTCCATTTGTTGCTTAATTTGGATTGTTTTTGCGTTCGTTACGACTTCCGTCGTAATTAACCGAACAACGCAACCGTACGACCAAACGAACCAACATCCGAGATGTTTTTGAGCATATTTTAAGTTCCCTGTACTTTAACATCATTTTAAAGCTTTGAAATGGGGTTAACAGGGCTTAAAAGTGCCAAAAATCAAGTTTTACAAGTGCATGGACCATTTTTGAAATTTCTGACCAGATTCAATGAACCTAGTCCAATTTTGAAGTGTTAATGGTTTTAACCCATGGTTTTGCAAAACCATGGGCTAGTATTTAATGGTATTTTCAATACCATGGGCTCATATTAGGGGCTCGGTTTCATAAAACAAGGGGTGCACATGTACGGTTAAGATTAAAGCACGTTATTCGACGAACGATCTTAAAGGTTCCATGAAATCTATAAATACCCCCATTAATTTGTTGCAACTCACACCTTTGAATCTGATTTCATCTCTCTAAGTTGAAGTATCTACTTCATACCTGAGAGTAATCGGATCAAAGCTTCCGTTCTTGGACCCTTTGTAAGTATTCCTTCGTTCTTTTACGTTTCTTTCGCTTAAAAGTCAAACTTTGTTTGACTTTATGCTTTGACCAGTTTATGGTCAACATGAAGTTCGTTTGAACTTCATAACGTGAGCGTAATCACGATGGTTATAGTCCCTAGTGACCATACCTACTGATTACCACGTTATCTAGGCTTAGTGACGAGTCATAGTTTCGGCCAAAATGTGTATTCTTGCGTATTTTATAACCAAACTACTTTTAGGTATCAAAACCATTTGTTTTGATACCAAACCTGTTTTCTAAATTCATTAAACATGTTTTTACATGTTTAACTCGTCACTTTTTGGTTTAGTGCTTATGTAGGGTCGTAAGGTAAGCGATCTAAACAATCGCTAATACTTTCGAACCCGACCCGTTTGGTCGATCATTAGGATCCGACCAAACACATTAGGCGACCATAGTTGTATAGGGAATAACCTTCCGAGGTTATACCTTATGGTCACTATGTTTAGTTAGTTGTATGATAGGTAGTTTATATGCCTTAGGAAATTTACCAAAATGCCCTTTTTGCGCCAAAATTCATTTTAAGCATATGTAACATAAATTTTGATATCTAAACTGATTAGACAACAATATAAGACATGTTAAGGCATATATTACTTATCATAGGACTAGTTAGGCGGTCCGAACGCGTATTACGCGAACGACGCGTTAAAGTAGCGTAAGCTACCTAAACGGGTCGTAATGGGTCATAAGCACTTAGGATAGGTTTCATTTTAGAATGTAGGCTTTGCTAAACTATATTACATGAGTTCCTATACTCATTTGGTTTATGAAACCTCATTCTATCCAATCTCCTGATTTAGGTCCGGTTATTTATGTAGTTATCTATATTAGGTGCCGTTTGATTCCGTGATCCCTGTAGCTTTGCTTGGTTGTTGTTCAAGACTTCTAAGCACCCTCAAGTGAGTACATAGACCCCTCTTTTACTGTTTTCCAATCGTTTTGGGGTGAAACACATGTGCCTACTTGTTATTTTCGTGCTTTCCATGTTTTCATATCATATACTTGCTATGTTCGTTAGTACACTATTAGTACATGATTTTATTATGTTTTTCTATGTATGTTTACTTAGCATGCTAGCACATGATAGCACATTGTTTTACATTACATATTCTTTTGCTATGTATGTTTACTTAGCATGCTAGCACATTGTTTTACACTCATTTCTTTTGCTATGTATGTTCTCTTAGCATACTTAGTACATTGTTTTACATTACATTTCTGCTATGTATGTTTACTGAGCATGCTAGCACATTGATTTATATGACTTTTCTGCCTTGTATGTTAACTTAGCATACCTAGCACATTGTTTTACATTGCATCTCTGTTGCATATGTTCTCGTAACATATGGACACATTGTTACATATCTCTACCTTGTATGTTCACTTAGCATACTAGGTACATTACTTTCATAAAACATGCTTACATTTGGTATATCATTTGGTTTGTTTAACGGGACTAAATTACATTCATTAACACCGATCATGCCGCTCGGTAGTAGTTAATGGTACCATAGGACTTGACATCTCCCGTTCCTAAAACCCTAGGTTTGTTTGGGTGGAAGGAATGACCGAATCCGAAAACATTTTTTTTGATAACCTTCACTCTAAGGTTATCTTACTATCTCAAGGCTTGGATGTAGGCGTTTAACGTTACCGCATTGATGTTTGTATCAGTAAAGCATGCATTATCTTACAAAACATAACTTTTGATTTATATTTTATCAAATGCATTGTTTTGTACATTTCTTTCTTATGGAGTAGAATAAACGCTTTTAATCAATAAATGTTTTTATTCACTCTACATTACATTTGTTTACACAATAACATTACAACATTTGCTTAAGCATTACATTTGGTTATACATGAACATTTTTACATTGGTGGTTTGTTTTGGTAAGTGATTTAAATAAGATAAAAGCATGGTGGATACGCCGCTGGTACTTCCTATATATAAGTGCTTTTATAGTATTACATATCGTAGCGTTATTTAAACCATTTCAATATTTGACATATGCATTTTACACAAATAACATATTTTCACTAAACAATTGTTTTACAAAATAACATATTTTATACAAACTCATTTTACTTGGTTATTCATTTAACCATACATTATTCTTTTACATATCATCTATTTTGTCATCGCTTTTCAAATGACTTATAAAAGAAAACAAATTACAAGGATCATGACTAACTTTTCTTAAACATTCTCTTTAAACTTATAAGTCATGAATCCTAAATCAACAAAACCTATGTATCTCACAGGCATTTTTATGCTGACGTACCTATTTTCACATGTGTTTCAGGATATGATGCCTAGGATTGATCAAGATACACTTTGGTGGACTTGGGCCTTAGCGACATTAAAAGATGCAAGACTAGTTAATTATGTTACGCTTCTTTATTGTTAAGACATTGTAACTCTTTTAATCAATAAAACAAAATTTCAATTTTCCATGTGTTATGAAACAATGATTCTGTTACAACACTCCCCGACGTTTCCGTCACGATTTGTTGTTTTACGTGGTCGGGGTGTGACAGAAAAGTTGGTATCAGAGCTCATGGTTATAGGGAATTAGGTTATTAGTAATGCTTTGACCTAGTCTATAACCTTCCTAGGACCCCAACGCGAGTTCACTTGCGTTTACTCATAAAACAATACCGTCACCTATCCTTAGGCGACGACCACAACAAGAACATAAATTTAAAACTGCTTTGAAAACTAATCATCTGTTCTAGGATGATTGATTACTAGGTTTTGAACCCTCTAACTATTCAAAATCTCATCAGAGTTTGGGTCTTATAATGTGAACACGTGCAAACTGGAAGGGTGAATGTCTGTAGCCTGAGTTTTCTGTCTAAGGCTAGAGTGTTCGTACAAATCCGCAGAATCGGACCAGTCACTCTTACCTGGGAACTCTTGGGGTAAGTGTTCACTTATAGGCAAGTATGTCTTCAGTGATACATTAATATGACTCGTTTACTTTGATTTGTCACCATCTCATTTGTTTGCCTTAGGTAACAAACAAATGATCACAATTTTCATACATTGACATTCTGTTTTGATTATCCGATAACATTTCACTTGTTTCTTCCTATGACTTTCATTTTCCTCTAGAATGTCTCTTCATCTCGGCAACACTCAAATGTCCGAGTAAACTGCCAAATTTGCCCAGTGAATAGGCAAAGTAATCCTAAAGTCTGTGGATTTAGGTGTCGCCATGTCTCGTCTCAATAATGAAGTCACCTAAGGAGCATCGAAGGAAGCAAAAGCCAAGCCTTCACCAAAATCAAGGAAGCATAAGGCTTCAAAGAAACCCGCAGCGAGTGCTCCAAATCAAGCGGGACCTAGCCAAGTGGCAACGCCACCAGCTAGGAAGCCGTACTTAGGAGCTGCCCCATGGTGCAAACGATGCAACCGTCATCATTCAAACCTCATACCCTTCTTCAAATGTACCTACTATGGACGGTGGGGACATTTGGTTAACATATGCCGCTTTGCTATCCAAAACAAAGCTGCTATAAACCTTACTGCTGCTCAACCTCCTGCCAGGAAACCTTATGCCGGTACTGCACTGATGTGCAACAAATGTAATGCACCTCACCAAGCTTACATGCACTGTCGTCTGTGTGTATCATGTGGACGAATCGGTCACCTGGCAAATGCTTTTCAATTCAACCCAGTCCAAGGTGGTCCAAACCAACCCCAAGTCAACCCTGCTCAAGCTCGTTTACCGTCTGGTACTTGGTACAACTACGGTGAGACGAGCTATTTCAGGAACAAGTAATCAGAGATTGTCAATGCAAGTCTGACGCACGGATAAGCATATGGCTGAGTATAAGATATTGCTGTTTTAATCTTATGCTTTTGTTTTCTCTGTTTTTCTTGTAATGTGAAACAATCAGTTTAGTTTATAAATAAATTGTTGTTCACAATTCTGATGTACAAGTGTAGTTACATATGTGTATGGCATTTCCCTATGATACCTACATCAAGGAACTATGTTCTTTACAAACTACTCTTGTGATTCTCCCTTTCAAGTGATCGCTCATGATTTCCTCGAAAAACTTTAAGTACTCGTTTCATTCTAGGAGACGAAGTACAAGAAATAAAGTGAAATTATGAGTAATCGTGCATTTTGCACATCTGTGCCTTTGAATCCTTGGTTAGATAACTGAGGGTATATTCAATCTCATGCCCATGTCATTTCATTTTGATTTCATAACAATATACATAGTATGAGTTTTCAAAAACAACCCTCATGATTTCAAAATATTTCATATAGTTTGAAAACAATTTTATGTAATATAATCAAATGCATGATTTCAAAATCATTGTCTATGTTTCAAAAACAACCTTCATGATTTCAAAGATATTTATAGTTGAAATCATTTTTTTAGTATTTTTACTTAATATATCAAGTGCATGATTTCAAAAGCATCATTCATGTTTTCAAAAACCTTATACATAATTTCAAAATTCATCTCTCATGATTTTAAAATATTTTATAAATATACTTATCTAATACACCTACTTTATGATTTCAAAAGTATTATGTAAGATTTCAAAAACATTGAACCCATTCCAAAAAGAACCCTATGCATAGCTTTCAAAAATATTTTTCTCATACATTAACTTAACTTTCAAATTCTGTTTCATATGTTGCCTTGACATATCTAGCATCTCAACTTCATAAGCATTTTTACTTCATGTTTTGACTTAAGTACATCCATTGCAAGGTTTCAAAACATCTTCAACTTCTAAAATCCATATGGGATCTTTTTATCTTTACAATTAGATCCTTGTGGATAATTATCATTCAAATCAGAATCCTTCATTGGATTCCTTGTATGCCTTAATTCGAACATTTCGATTTCCTTATAATCGAAATCTAATTTTTAAAATCTTTCTATCTTATAGTTAGATTCTTGGAACTATTTAAAGTGCCAATCGAAATCCACGGATTGGATTCCTGGTGTGCTTTAAATTCATATGCACAATTAACAACAAATTAACAAAATGATAAATTGATAATCAAGTTAAACAATTTTGTGATTAGGTGACTATGTGTTATATGCTTTCTTTTATGATTTGTGTTTTTGTGTACTCTGGATATTCATTATCCAAATCCTCCTAGAATCTTTCATATCTTCATATGAGGGATTCACAGTAAGATATTCAAAAGGTACTACCCTAAAATCCTTATTGGGCTTCTACGTGACAGTTAAGACCCTTGGATTATATAGTACCATTCCATGATTCAAAAAGAGACCCTTTGAGTGGTCTAGTCAAGAGATTGATTCAGAATCTGGTTAAGAATGACATGTGATGAGATAAGCTGAAAAGACTCTTTGGTGGTCTAGAGATCATTTATTGATTCAATTAAAAAGGACCCTAGGTTGGTCTAGTCACACTTGTCAAAAGTTTGTTCATTTGTCCTTCCCCTACACATTATAAAATGCACTGTGTGGACTATGCAAGGAATTACGTAATTATGGGCGCGTACATAATTATGAAATTCAGTGCACAGGAACCCAGTAAGATTTATCATGTGTAAGAACCAATAGTGGCAACAATAACAAAATGTGAACAATGTAATGGAGGTACGGTGGACGCACCAATAACACTTTATATACTTGTATATAAGTGTCCCTCTCACATTTCAAGCATGATATTATTCAAAGTTACTAGAAGTTCAAGACTCTAACCAGTGTTGTTTGATCTTTTCAACTTCATGTTTTAAGCTCTCACAAGTTTCCTCTAAAATAAATTTCGGGACTGAATTTCCTGAAGTAGGGGAGACTGTGACACCTGTGCCTCCACGGCCATCAAAAAAATACCAAATTAATGAAATATTGTGTTTCATACTTGGAATTTTTAAAAATATGTGTATCGTTTGCACATATCAATTCTTGTTCGATTTCGGGCTCTAAATCGCTTTCTTGAAAGTTATACGCGCACTGATGCGTAAATATAACCAGTTTAATGCAACAAACACTCCGGAACAGTGAAATAGGCTTAACATACCTTAAATAACATTTACATAACTTAGAAATAAGTTTTGGAAGGTTTAGTATGCCGAAATCAAGTTTATTCGCTTATAGGGACTAAATTCGACAAACTGTGAAAGTATGCCGATTTGTTCTGTAACGGACATTCCAGAACTTGATCATAAGTTAAACACACCCTAAATATCCTTTACACAGCTTAGAAATAGGCTTTGAGGGGTTCGGTGTGCTAAAATAAACTTTATGCTCATTCAGGGATTAAAAGCGTCAAAAAGTGCATAAGTTTGCATTTTCGCGCATATCTTACATTCTGAATACATCCGAACATCCAAAATTTTATGTAATCATTAAAATATTTTATTTTAGTGATTGGCATGATTAAATTCCATTTTTCTCTTAATTTGGATTGTTTTTGCGTTCGTTACGACTTCCGTCGTAATTAACCGAACAACGAAACCGTACGACCAAACGAACCAACATCCGAGATGTTTTTGAGCATATTTTAAGTTCTCTATACTTTAACATCATTTTAAAGCTTTGAAATGGGGTTAACGGGGCTTTAAAGTGCCCAAAATCAAGTTTTACAAGTGCATGGACCATTTTTGAAATTTCTGACCAGATTCAATGAACCTAGTCCAATTTTGAAGTGTTAATAGTTTTAACCCATGGTTTTGCAAAACCATGGGCTGGTATTTAATGGTATTTTCAATACCATGGGCTCATATTAGGGGCTCGGTTTCATAAAACAAGGGGTGCACATGTACGGTTAAGATTAAAGCACGTTATTCGACGAACGATCTTAACGGTTCCATGAAATCTATAAATACCCCCATTCATTTGTTGCAACTCACACCTTTGAATCTGATTTTATCTCTCTAAGTTGAAGTATCTACTTCATACCTGAGAGTAATCGGATCAAAGCTTCCGTTCTTGGACCCTTTGTAAGTATTCCTTCGTTCTTTTACGTTTCTTTCGCTTAAAAGTCAAACTTTGTTTGACTTTCTGCTTTGACCAGTTTATGGTCAACATGAAGTTCGTTTGAACATCATAACATGAGCGTAATCACGATGGTTATAGTCCCTAGTGACCATACCTACTGATTACCACGTTATCTAGGCTTAGTGACGAGTCGTAGTTTCGACCAAAATGCGTATTCTTGCGTATTTTGTAACCAAACTACTTTTAGGTATCAAAACCGTTTGTTTTGATACCAAACCTGTTTTCTAAATTCGTTAAACATGTTTTTACATGTTTAACTCGTCACTTTTAGGTTTAGTGCTTATGTAGGGTCGTAAGGTAAGCGATCTAAATAATCGCTTATACTTTCGAACCCGACCCGTTTGGTCGATCATTAGGATCCGACCAAACACATTAGGCGACCATAGTTGTATAGGGAATAACCTTCCGATATTATACCTTATGGTCACTACGTTTAGTTAGTTGTTGTTATGGGTCATTTTCTGAATATACATATCCTGACTAATATCCAGCTTTTAATTGTTTGTTTGTGACCAGGATGCTGGACGGGGATATTGCTAACATCTTGGGCGATATCCTAAGTTTGAGTGAATTAAACACGTGCAGGTTAATGGCTGTAAGTTACTAACGGTCATCAGGACTTCTTCTCCTCAAGACTCGGGCGTATTTGTTATGAGGAAGCCGTTGAACCCGGAAGACTTGGTCCTCAACGTTCAAGTGGGAATATTCGGTGGATCCCGGAAGTTTAGGATAGTTTGTTACATTATATTTACTATAAATAGATGGGGGCGGATCAGTTTAAGGCACACAATTTACACTGACACTCTCGAACACTTTCACTCTCTAGCTCATTGCAAACACCACACTTGTATTCAAATTTCATTGTAACACATAGTCGATCCGCACCACATCCTGCACTGTATCCTGATATTTGAAGCAATAGAAGAACAAGGCAGCTGCGATTGTCAGCTCCCGAGGTTTTATGCCGGCGATCTAGATTGATCAAGGGCTTTCCTCGTATATCACGTGTCCACCTTTACATTTTTGCTCATTGTTTGATCATAGATACAACTCTATATCCTGAGCCGTATCCTGAAACCGTTTTCATATCTAATTTTGTTAATACATTTTTCACACATATTTCTAGCACACTACCTCACTTAACTAATTTGATCACTAAATTGCTTAGGTAATTTTTGACCAAAACAGTTGTATGATAGGTAGTTTATATGCCTTAGGAAAATTACCAAAATGCCCTTTTTGCGCCAAAATTCATTTTAAGCATATGTAACATATAATTTGATATCTAAACTAATTAGACAACAATATTAGACATGTTAAGGCATATATTACTTATCATAGGACTAGTTAGGCGGTCCGAACGCGTTTTACGTGAACGACGCGTTAAAGTGGCGTAAGCTACCTAAACGGGTCGTAATGGGTCATAAGCACTTAGGATAGGTTTCATTTTAGAATGTAGGCTTTGCTAAACCATATTACATGAGTTCCTATACTCATTTGGTTTACGAAATCTCATTCTATCCAATCTCCCGATTTAGGTCCGGTTATTTATGTAGTTATCTATATTAGGTGCCGTTTGATTCCGTGATCCCTCTAGCTTTGCTTGGTTGTTGTTCAAGACTTCTAAGCACCCTCAAGTGAGTACATAGACCCCTCTTTTACTGTTTTCCAAATGTTTTGGGGTGAAACACATGTGCCTACTTGTTATTTTCGTGCTTTCCATGTTTTCATATCATATACTTGCTATGTTCGTTAGTACACTATTAGTACATGATTTTATATTCTTTTGCTATGTATGTTTACTTAGCATGCTAGCACATTGTTTTACATTCATTTCTTTTGTTGTGTATGTTCTCTTAGCATACTTAGTACATTGTTTTACATTACATTTCTGCTATGTATGTTTACTGAGCATGCTAGCACATTGATTTATATGAATTTTCTGCCTTGTATGTTAACTTAGCATACCTAGCACATTGTTTTTACATTGCATCTCTGTTACATATGTTCTCGTAACATATGGACACATTGTTACATATCTCTACCTTGTATGTTCACTTAGCATACCCAAAGACATTATCACTCACAAGCTTGGAATTGACAAATCATTCAAGCCTGTTCAACAAAAAAGAAGAAAATTTGCTCCTTAGCGGAATGCGATTATCAAAGAGGAAGTTGAAAGATTGTTGAAGTCCAGGATGATAAGAGAAGTCAAGTTTCCAAGATGGCTAGCAAATGTAGTTGTGGTACAGAAGAAGAACGGGAAATGGAGAGTCTGTATAGACTACACGGACTTGAACAAGGCTTGTACTAAAGATCCATTTCCTCTCCCTCGCATCGATGCAATGGTAGATGCTACTGCTGGACATGAGATGTTAACGTTCATGGACGCATCCTCAGGATTTCAGCAGATTCAAATGGAGCCTTCGGATCAGGAGGATACTGCTTTCATGACACCAACAGGTATATATTGCTATACTGCTATGCCTTTCGGTTTGAAAAATGCAGGTGCAACGTACCAGAGATTGGTAAACATGATGTTCAAGGATAAGCTGGGGGACACCATGGAGGTATATATCGACGATATGGTGGTGAAATCTAAAAAGGCTGAGGATCACCTCCAGGATATCAAGGGAGCATTTGATATCCTGGATCGATACAACATGAAGCTGAATCCTGCTAAATGCCATTTTGGAGTGGGGGCAGGAAAGTTTCTTGGATATATGGTGACAAAAAGGGGGATAGAAGCAAGCCCAGAGCAGATCAAAGCTATCCTGGATATAAAATCACCCTCAAATATGAAGGACGTACAAAGGTTGACAGGCCGAGTAGCAGCTTTGAATAGATTTATTTCAAGATCCTCAGAAAAATGCAAGGAATTCTATGATATCCTCAAGAAGAATAAGAAATTTGAATGGGGAGCAAAGCATGAAGCAGCCTTGCAGGACTTGAAGCGATATCTCTCAACCGCACCTCTATTGATGAAGCCTGAAAATGGTGAACCACTATCCCTATACCTCGCTGTATCAGGGAATGCTGTAAGTGCCGTTCTTATAAAAGACCATGAAGGTCAGCAATATCCTGTTTATTATGTTAGTAAAAGTTTGTTAGACGTTGAAACTAGGTATTCTCATTTAGAAAAATTAATATTAGCTCTAGTCATGGCATCGACAAAGCTTAGACATTATTTCGAGACACATAGGATACATGTTAAAACGAATTATCCTGTCAAAAATGTGCTTAGGAAACCAGAGATGTCAGGCAGGATGGCCAAGTGGTCAGTAAAGTTAAGTGCTTATGATTTAGTATATGAACCTAGAAATGCCATAAAGTCTCAGGCTTTAGCTGACTTTGTGGCTGATTTCAGTAGTGATATTCAGGATGAGGTAGACCTAGAAGTTCAACAGTTAGAAGAATCTTCAGGATCCTGGACATTATATACTGATGGTGCATCTAATATAAGAGGTGTAGGTTTAGGTATACTACTAAAATCGCCACAGGGGGACATATTACCCCAGGCTATTAGATGTGAATTTCCTGCTACTAATAATGAGGCAGAATATGAAGCTTTAATTGCAGGATTAGAATTGGCTAAGAGTATGAGTATCAAGAATTTGCAAGTATATGTTGATTCCTTGTTAATTACTAACCATTTTAATGGATCCTATGCAGTTAAGGGTGAGAAATTAATCGAATACCTCGATATTCTCAAGAAATTAGCAGGATATTTCGATGTTTTTACACTTGAACAGGTACCAAGGGAGGATAATGCTGAAGCAGATGCCTTAGCAAATTTGGGATCATCGATCAGGATACCTGAAGGGACCCAAATACCAATATTACATGTCTTATATCCTGCAACGAATCCTCAGGATAAAGAAGTAGCGGGTATTCGGGATCCCGGAGCGGAATATCCTAAACAGGATCCTAAATCCTGGACGGCTCCAATTATGAGATATCTCAAAGAAGGACATATCCCCGGTACTGAAAATCCTAAGGCATATAGGATGAAGGTATCACGATTCACTATTATAAATAATATTTTATACAAGAAATCTCTTGCAGGACCGTATTTGAGGTGCTTGGAGGATCCTGAAGCCAAAGAAGTACTTCAGGATATACATGAAGGGGATTGTGGTAACCATACTGGGGGCAGGTCGTTATTCTCAAAAGTATTAAGTACAGGATATTATTGGCCAACAATGAGAAAAGATGCCGCAGAATATGCTCGAAGATGTGACGCATGTCAAAGACATAGTAACATACTGTATCAACCTGCTGAACCATTATATCCTATTGTTTCCCCTTGGCCATTTATGAAGTGGGGTATGGATATAGTGGGAAAGCTACCAAAAGCTCTGGGAGGAAAAGTCTTTATGCTAGCAATGACGGATTATTTCTCTAAGTGGGTTGAAGCTGAAGCATTTGTTCAAGTTAGAGACCAAGAAGTAGTATCCTTCATAAAGAGGAATATCCTGACCAGATTCGGAGTACCAGCCGAGATAATCTGTGACAATGGTTCTCAGTTTATAAGCAAGAGAACTACCGACTTTTGCAAGAGTTGGGGAATCAAAATGATCACATCTACTCCGGTACATCCTCAAGCAAATGGACAAGCAGAATCCTCAAACAAGATAATTGTCAATAACTTAAAGAAGAGACTAGGAGCCAAGAAAGGAAGATGGGCAGAAGAATTACCCTTTGTTTTGTGGGCTGATAGGACAATGGTAAAGAATGCAACAGGCCAAACCCCATTTTCCTTGGTATTTGGAGCAGAAGCAATGATTCCAACGGAAATGACAGTACCTACAGCAAGATCTACCCTAAGTGATCCTGAGCAGAATCCTGAAGCCTTGAGTCAGGATTTAGACACTATAGATGAGAAGAGAGATGCGGCAAGGCTAAGGATGGCAGCATATCAACAAAGAATATCCAGAGCATATAACAAGAATATTAGGACCAGAAGATTTAAGGTTGGAGATTGGGTGTTGAGAAAGGCTTTTCAGAATACTACTAATCCTGCCGATGGCAAATTAGCTCCAAAATGGGAAGGACCATATGAAGTTGAATCAGAAGCAGGGAAAGGAGCATATAGACTCAAGAATATGGAAGGGGATATGCTACCGAGATCTTGGAATGCTATACACCTTAAGCTTTATTTCAAGTGAGTTTAGAATTTAATTTCTAACTCAGGATGGTATGAATTCTATCTTTTTTAAATATGTTTTGGTTTAATTTATTCTTTGAAACCCAATACTAACTTAAGCATCGGAGGGGTGTTAGCCAAGCTAACACCCACCTTAGTTTAAGGATGTTTTGCAGTATGTGCTCCAGGATATAGCTCTAGGATGCTCACTCGAGATACTTCGGAAGATTAGAGGATTGGCCCCCTCTCTCACGTATAAGGGATCCTGATCCCTTCACAGGTTTAAAGGTATTCACCTTTCTTCCGGATTGGGTTTAGACACGCCGCCTGGAGCGCAAGTTATTCAGGGATAGTTCAAGGTGGCGGGACCAGTCCATGTAAAAGTGGCTGACAATTTCGTTACTGTTGGCTATATCCTGAATCCTAAAGGTATATGAGGATTGATCACCCTTTCTCACGAAAGGGTATTTTCATACTCTCTAAGGTTTAAAGGTTTTCACCTTTCTAAGTCTTGGAGTTTATACACTCCCGCCTGTAGCGCATGAAAATTTGGGATTTTCCCCAGGATACAAGGGATTTATCTCCAGTACATCCTTGGGTTTTACCCTTGGGACGTAAAAAATTGCCTATACAATGGAAACTGACATTCAGAAGATTTCTAAAGTATTTGAAGACATTGTACATAGGGGACATTCCTACCAAGGTGGTGATGTAAAGCTAAAAGGATAAGGCTCGGAACTAATGCACTAAGTACCTCGCACAGGGGACATCTTCATTGAAGAAGTTGCAAAGGGATTGAGGCTTGGTAATAGGGTTATATACTACTCCGGGTATGATCTTTCCTTTGTAAACATCGTCTAAGTTTTTAGTAACACTATGTTTTAAAAAAGGTTAAGTATCCTGATATATTCTCAAAGTCCTTTTCAGGATATTTGACTAAGGTGTTTGAAACTCGTATTAGTTTGGAACTTTGATCATTTAAGTATTATCAAAAACTGGTTTTGGAAAAATAGATTGTTTTTCAAAAGCTTTCTACAAAGTTGAACGAGCATTTGGGAGTCCTATCTAATAAAAAAGTTTTTGTAATATATTGCTGAGTATACTGATCAGGATATTAACAAGATAAAATTTTTACAAAGCTAAGAGTTACATTAAGTAATGCAAGGCAATAACAAACAAATCAAAAGATAGTTATATTATTAACATGTCAAAAGTTGTGCTTTTGGTTTCACCTTAAACCAAGGCCCATCCGCCAAAAGCACAATTAGTTTTTACCATACTTGTGTAACGGTTGCAGGATATATCTCAAAACAGGACCTGTCCACCTACAACCGTTACCACATTCAAAACAAGTTATACTAATTGATGACCAAGGGCTTCGTCCTAAAACCTAGGACCCATCCACCTTTGGTCATCACATTGTTCTAATGCAGGGAATATAAATTGTTTGAAGACAGGAAAAGTAAATTGTTTACATAATCACAACCATGAAACTTAAAAGTGGGCTCCGGCCTTGGCACGTATATCCATCATCGCCCACTTCACCGCTTAAGAAGCGGTACCTTCTTGATCAACAGCTTCCTTCCCAGCATCTGCACCAGCATCGGCCTCAGGATTCTTCTCGGCATCACCATTGTCAGCATTGGCCACTTCCTCTGTCGCCTTAGAAGGCTCTTCACCAGCATGCTTTGCAGGATGAGCAATGGGATGACCTCCAAGATCCTTTAGTTTCGCCTCCCAAGTCTTTATGTTCCAGGAGGGACATTCGAAGCCCAAATCCCTGGCTTCGTAAGCCATCCTTATCCTGGCTTGGAGAAGAGAGACGACCACGGATGCTTTGAGGCTGTCCCGATAGGAACTCATATTCTGCTGGTACTAGAGAAGTGCAGCATCTAGTTTGGCTTGGGCATCCTCATTGGCTTTGTGGAGGGTAGCTTGGTGTTCCTGGATCATGGCCTTATATTTGTCTTCGTAATGCTGGGATTTGGCAGCTGCAATGGTTCCTTGGTCAGCTATGGTGGCTTCAGCTTTCCCCATCTTGATCTCCAACATCTTGTTAAGCCCGCAGGCGTCTTCATACAAGTGCATAAGACGATCCAAACCCTATCGATAAAGACACAGGTATCGATGTAAAAATAAGCAGGATAAGGACTAACATACTTGTGCAGGATATTGAAAGGAAAATTTTACCTGTTTGAGGAATGAGGTGGCTTCGTTGAACCCATGGTTCTCGAGAGAGAATGTTTCAGAAACAGTTGGAGAATCCGACTCCTTTCTCTTCCGAGAACTGGATGCTCGGGTCCTAGATGCCGGAGGGGCTTTAGGAGCAGAAACGGTCCTTGAAGAGGTAGGTTTTGGTGTAGCAGACGACTTTGGCTTGGATTCCTGTTTGATGGGTGCGAGGCTGGAGTAGCAATCCAACTCGTCAAGTTGGAAACCTTCAAGGTTGACAACTGGTACTGCACAAGGGAAGATATTCTTAAACTCATCATACTTTTGAAAAGTAATTAATTTAAAATATAGGCTGAGAATGTGCTTACCAGACATTTCTGAGCTTGATTTCTGGCTTGAATCTGTAAGAGACAGGGAGAAAGTTCTTTCACTGGCAGGAAGTCGGTAGATTTCCTTGATCTTGGATTCGGATTCTGCACTGGGAGGCACTAAATCTCTGAAATTCGCTGCATAAAAACATCAGGATATAAGTCCGGGATACAGTTTGAAGATATAATTGGGGATATTCCTAAAACCCTAAATCCTACCCTTGGTTAACCATTTAACCGGTAGATCGAAACCCTTATCAATAGAGTCTCTTTTTACGAAAAAGAATTTTCGTCACCATCGATCCTCGTTCTTGGTGGCTTTAAGAACCAAAGGGTTCTTGGAGGTAGAAAACAGGAGGAAACGGTGATTGCCGTGGGATCTCAACCGGTATGCTATAGGGAGGTCCTCAACAAGTAGGTCAGGAAAATGACGAGATTTGATTTGATCAAGCACTATTAAAACTCGCCAAACCATTGGCATAATCTGGGCATAGCTAAGGCCGGTGAGTTCGAAAAAGCGAGAGATAAAGGGTGGAAATGGGTACCGGAGTCCAAGAGAGAAGGGTAGGCGAAGAAACAAACCCACTCATCGGATAACGCGTCTGATCGGGCTTCCCGATCAAAAGGGCGAAAGACTGTTCCGGTGGGGAAGGCGCCGGAATCTTTAAGAGCAGCGATGTCGGTGTTGTTGAAGCAGCAGATCTCCTTTGCTGGATCAACAATGAAATTTTGACTTACGAGGCTTGAGGCCGGTCTATCCGATTGGGATCTTGTTCGTGATGCCATGAAAGGTGTTGAGCAAACTGAAAGAAATTTAAGAAAGAAGGATAGAGGATAGAGAGAAAAGTGATTACCTGAAAATCGCTTGAAGAAAGATAAAAAGAAGCAGAAATGATTTGGCTAAATATAGGCTGAATATAGGGGGTAAAGAGTAAATGTTGCATTGAAAATGGCACACTGTCATTTCAACCATCGTTTCATTTTAATAGCCTCGATCGACGAGAAAAGGTTTTGAAATATATCCGTTGGATTGGTATACCAACCGATATATTTGGGGACAATTGTTATGGGTCATTTTCTGAATATACATATCCTGACTAATATCCCGCTTTTAATTGTTTGTTTGTGACCAGGATGCTGGACGGGGATATTGCTAACATCTTGGGCGATATCCTAAGTTTGAGTGAATTAAACACATGCAGGTTAATGGCTGTAAGTTACTAACGGTCATCAGGACTTCTTCTCCTCAAGACTCGGGCGTATTTTTTATGAGGAAGCCGTTGAACCCGGAAGACTTGGTCCTCAACGTTCAAGTGGGAATATTCGCTGGATCCCGGAAGTTTTGGATAGTTTGTTATATTATCTTTACTATAAATAGATGGGGGCGGATCAGTTTAAGGCACACAATTTACACTGACACTCTCGAACACTTTCACTCTCTAGCTCATTGCAAACACCACACTTGTATTCAAATTTCATAGTAACACAAAGTCGATCCACACCACATCCTGCACTGTATCCTGATATTTGAAGCAATAGAAGAACAAGGCAGCTGCGATTGTCAGCTCCCGAGGTTTTATGCCGGCGACCTAGATTGATCAATGGCTTTCCTCGTATATCACGTGTCAACCTTTACATTTTTGCTCATTGTTTAATCATAGATACAGCTCTATATCCTGAGCCGTATCCTGAAACCGTTTTCATATCTAATTTTGTTAATACATTTTTCACACATATTTATAGCACACTACCTCACTTAACTAATTTGATCACTAAATTGCTTAGGTAATTTTTGACCAAAACAGTTGTATGATAGGTAGTTTATATGCCTTAGGAAAATTACCAAAATGCCCTTTTTGCGCCAAAATTCATTTTAAGCATATGTAACATATAATTTGATATCTAAACTAATTAGACAACAATATTAGACATGTTAAGGCATATATTACTTATCATAGGACTAGTTAGGCGGTCCGAACGCGTTTTACGCGAACGACGCGTTAAAGTGGCGTAAGCTACCTAAACGGGTCGTAATGGGTCATAAGCACTTAGGATAGGTTTCATTTTAGAATGTAGGCTTTGCTAAACCATATTACATGAGTTCCTATACTCATTTGGTTTACGAAATCTCATTCTATCCAATCTCCCGATTTAGGTCCGGTTATTTATGTAGTTATCTATATTAGGTGTCGTTTGATTCCGTGATCCCTCTAGCTTTGCTTGGTTGTTGTTCAAGACTTCTAAGCACCCTCAAGTGAGTACATAGACCCCTCTTTTACTGTTTTCCAAATGTTTTGGGGTGAAACACATGTGCCGACTTGTTATTTTCGTGCTTTCCATGTTTTCATATCATATACTTGCTATGTTCGTTAGTACACTATTAGTACATGATTTTATATTCTTTTGCTATGTATGTTTACTTAGCATGCTAGCACATTGTTTTACATTCATTTCTTTTGCTATGTATGTTCTCTTAGCATACTTAGTACATTGTTTTACATTACATTTCTGCTATGTATGTTTACTGAGCATGCTAGCACATTGATTTATATGACTTTTCTGCCTTGTATGTTAACTTAGCATACCTAGCACATTGTTTTTACATTGCATCTCTGTTGCATATGTTCTCGTAACATATGGACACATTGTTACATATCTCTACCTTGTATGTTCACTTAGCATACTAGGTACATTACTTTCATAAAACATGCTTACATTTGGTATATCATTTGGTTTGTTTAACGGGACTAAATTACATTCATTAACACCGATCATGCCGCTCGGTAGTATTTAATGGTACCATAGGACTTGATATCTCTCGTTCCTAAAACCCTAGGTTTATTTGGGTGGAAGGAATAACCGAATCCGAAAACATTTTTTTTTATAACCTTCACTCTAAGGTTATCTTACTGTCTCAAGGCTTGGATGTAGGCGTTTAACATTACCACATAGATGTTTGTATCAGTAAAGCATGCATTATCTTACAAAACATAACTTTTGATTTATATTTTATCAAATGCATTGTTTTGTACATTTCTTTCTTATGGAGTAGAATAAATGCTTTTAATCAATAAATGTTTTTATTCACTCTACATTACATTGGTTTACACAATAACATTACAACATTTGCTTAAGCATTACATTTGGTTATACATGAACATTTTTACATTGGTGGTTTGTTTTGGTAAGTGATTTAAATAACGAGGCGTGTGTAATAAGATAAAAGAATGGGGGATACGCCGCTGGTACTTCCTATATATTAGTGTCACACCCCGACCACGTAGAACATACAAAACGTGGCGGAAACGCTGGGGAGTGTTGTAACAGAATTAATTGTTTCAAATCCATGGCAATTGAAGTTTCGTTTTATTAATCAAACATGAGAGTTTACATTGTTTTAAACAAGAAACAAAGAGTACATAACATAAATTAACTAGTTCTTGTCTCGTTTTAAGTCACTAAGGCACAGGTCCGCCTAAGTATGTCTTGATAAGTCCTATGCATCATCTCCTGAAAACACATGTGAAAATAGGTACGTCAGCATAAAAATGCCTGTGAGATACATAGGTTTTGTGAAAACAGAATTCATGACTTATGTTTGAGAAAGATGTTTAGTCATGAACCTTGTAATTTGCTTTGTCTTGTAAATCATTTGAAAAATGATAAGATCAGATGATATGTGTAAATAAGAGAATAATGTATGGTTAAATGAATAACCATGTAAAATGGGTTTGTATAAGATAAGTTGTTTGTAAAACAATGTCTTGTGAAAAGTATGTTATTTGTATAAAATGTTATATGTCTTAAATTGAAATGGTTCAAATAACGCTACGATATGTAATACCATACAGACACTTATATATAGGAAGTACCAGCGGCGTATCCACCATGCTTGTATCATATTACACACGCATCGTTACTTAAATCACTTACTCAAACCAAACCACCAAGATGTAATGTTTAACAATTGTAGAAATGTTTATGTATAGTCAAATGTCTATTGTCAAATGTAAATCAGGTCAACAGATACAAATGGTTCACACGGTTCAACAGTTACAGATGATTCTCATGGTTCAACAGTTACAAACGGTTCATATAATCAAATGGTTACGACGGTTCACATAGTCAAATAGTTACAACGGTTCAAAATGTAGTATAATGTGTTCATATGCTGGATGAGCATATGCAACAGAAATGCAATGTAAAACAATGTACTAAGTATGCACACAATGGACAAACATAGCATGAAATGTAATGTAGAACGATGTACTAAGTACGCACACAATGGGCATACATAGCATGTAATGTAAAACGATGTACTAAGTACGCACACAATGGGCATACATAGCATGTAATGTAATGAAATCATGTACTATAATGTACTAACGAACATAGCAGGTATATGATGTGAAAACAGGAAAGCATGAAAGTAACAAGTAGGCACATGTGTTTCACCCCAAAACAGTTTGGAAAACAGTAAAAGAGGGGTCTATGTACTCACTTGAGATTGCTTAGTAGTCCTTGAGTAACAACCAAACAATGCTAGAGATCTCGGAATCAAAGGGCACCTAATATAGGTAACTATGTTAATAAACCGGACCTAAATCGAAGGATTTAGATAGAATGAGGGTTCGTAAACCAAACGAGTATGGAGACTCGTGTAATATGGTTTGACAAAGCCTACATACTAAAAGAAACCTAACATAAGTGCTTACTACCCATTACAACCCGTTTAGGTAGTTTATGCTACTTTAACGCGTCGTTCGCGTGAAACGCGTTCGGAACGCCTAACTAGTCCTATGACAAGTAAAATATGCCTTAACACATCTAATATTGTTACCAAATCAGTTTAGACACCAAAAGTTATGTTACATATGCTTAAAATGAATTTTGGCGTAAAAAAGGGCATTTTGGTAATTTACCTAAAGCATATAAACTACCTATCATACAACTACTCAAACGATGTGACCGTAGGGTATAACCTCGGAAGGTTATTCCCTACCTACTATGGTCACCTAATGTGTTTGGTCGGATCCTAATGATCGACCAATTGGGTCGGGTTCGAAGGTATAAGCGATTTATGAGATCGCTTACCCTTACGACCCTAGACAACGTGGTAATCAGTAGGTATAGTCCCAAGGGACTATAACCATCATGATTACAATCACGTTGCGAAGTTCAAACGAACTTCGCATTGACCATAAACTGGTCAACGCAGAAAGTCAAACAAAGTTTGACTTTCGGACTCGAAAAGCAATAAAAGAACGAAGGAATACTTACGAAGGGTCCCCGAATGCTAATCTCGATCCAAGTAACGCAGGTATGAAACAATGGTTTCAACTTAGAGTTTCTCAAATCAAAATTCTTGTGGGTTTTGCAAATGAAGGCATGGGGTATTTATAGGATTTCCCAAACCGTTAGGATCGTTTCTTGGAAAAAGTGCTTCAATCTTGGCCATACACCTGCACCCATGGTATTGTAATACCATGTGCACATCAAACCAGCCCATAGTATTTCCCAAAACCATGTGCAAAGGTGGTATAGGCCAGATTCAATGTTTCTGCACATAAAGTTTCAAAAATGGCAGATTTGGTCCCTGTAGTGTAATAAGGCCTTTTCCGACGCGTTTAAGGCCCGTTAACCCCATTTCAAAGCTCTAAAATGAAGTTAAAGTAAAGGGAACTTAAAATGTTCTCAAAAATATCTCGGATGTCGGTTCGTTTAGCCGTACGGTTGCGTTGTTCGGCTAATTACGACGGAATGCGCATAAGCGCGAAAAACGATCCAAATGACGTGACGAATGGATTTTTCTTATGCCAAACACTAAAATAAAATGTTTTAGTGCTTACATAAATTTTTGGATGTCCGGGTGTATTCAGAATGTAAGTTATGCGCGAAAGTGTAAACTTGTGCACTTTTTGACGCTTTTAGTCCCTGAATGACCCAAAAGTTTATTTTAGCACACCGAACCCCTCCAAGCCTATTTATAAGCTATATAAAGGATATTTAAGGTGTGTTTAACTTATGGTCATGTTCCGGAATGTCTGTTACAGTTCAGATTGGCATACTTTCGCAGTTTGTCAACTTTAGTCCCTGTAAGCGATTTAACTTGTTTTTGCCATACCAAAGCCTTTAAAACTTATTTCTAAGTTATGTAAAGGTTATTTAAGGTATGTTAAGCCTATTTCACTATTCCGGAGTGTTTGTTGCATTAAACTGGTTATATTTACGCATCAGTGCGCGTATAACCTTCAAGAAAGTGATTTAGAGCTTGTTATCGAACAAGAATTGATATGTGTAAAAGAGACACATATTTACACGGATCCCAAGTATGAAATACAATATTTCATTGGTTTGGTATTTTTTTGATGGTCGCAGTGACACAGGTGTCACAGTCTCCCCTACTTAAGGAAATTTTGTCCCGAAATTTATTCGTAGGAGTCTATTTGTGACTTTGTGTCAAATAACCACCAGAGATATGTAAAGCATAATTTTGTTATTTTCCTCAAGGGATACTTTTCAGAAGCGAAAATGAACGAACGGGGTCATTTTCTTCAACGGGTTCTTCGGAAATGGAAAATAAAGGATTTTTAACTAAACGGATATACATTTCCCTCAACGGATATTCTTCAGAAGTGAAAACGAATGGATGATTCATTCTTCCTCAATGGGTCCTTCGTCAGAAACGGGAATGAAGGAATAATCCACGGATATTCATTTCTCTCAATGGATATTCTTCAGAACGAAAATGAACAAACGGGGTCATTTTCCTCGACAGTTATTCTTCAGAATTTGAAATGAAGAAATAATCAACGGATATTCATTTCCTCAACGGACAATCTTCAGAAACGAAAATGAACTAACAGAGTCATTTTCAACGGTTGCTTCCTCAGGTACGGAAATGAAAGATTAAACAACGGATAATCATTTCCTCAACGGATAATCTTCAGAAACGAAAATGAACTAACGGAGTCATTTTCAACGGTTGCTTCCTCAGGTACGGAAATGAAAGATTTAACAACGGATATTCATTTCCTCAACGGATAATCTTCAGAAACGAAAATGAACTTACGGAGTCATTTTCAACGGTTGCTTCCTCAGAGTTGGAAATGAAGGATAAACGGATATTCTTTTCCTCAACAGATATTCCTCAGAAGTGAAAAATAAATAGCTAGTTCATTTTTCCTCAACGGATGCTTCATCAGAATTGGAAATGAATTGGGTTAACTTAGATACATGATAGAACTTGCTGTGATTTATGTGCACTAAATTCCATAATTATGTATGCATCCATAATTACGTAATTCCTTGCACAGTCCGCACCGTTCGTTTTGTAATGTTGTGGGGAAGGATATCAAACTTGTGATGAGGGTGACTAGACTACCATAGGGTCCTTTTAATTAGATCGACAGAGGATCTTCTTAATTAGGCCACCAAGGAGTCCTTTCATCTATATCATCACATAATATTCCTAACCAGATTTTTGGATCGATTAGTTTAACTAGACCACTAAAGGGGTCTTATTATGAAGTAGTACTTTATAATCCAAGGGACTTAACTACAGCGTAGAAGTCCATTAAGGATTTTAGGTAGTACCTTTGGGTATCCTACTATGAATCTCTTGTACAAGGATATGCAAGATTCTACGAGGATTTGGATAACATAATTTGAATCATATGACACATAAAAGGGAACACATAAGCACATAATTGTTTAATTGTTATTATCTTGTTATTGATTGCTATTAACTTGGCACCTCGTACTTCTTTTCTCTTGGAAGAAACGGGTACTTAGGATTTTCGTGGAAAACGCAAGAGATCATACAATGGAAGAAATTTGGGGGTAGTCTGTTCTTCAAGGAATATGGTACCTTGATTGTTGGTATTGTAGAGGATATGTTCATACATGCAACCACATAAACATATTAAAATGTAAATGAAAGATTTATTTATAACAACAATAACAACAACTGTTTCATAGATCGTGATAACAAAAGAAAATAATACACAAGGCTCGATTATTTTCTACACAGCGTTGTCTCTTGTCGGTCTGATACTCATCTCTACGCTGGATTTGCATTAGCAAGCCTTGGGCAATTCCTACGAAAATGGCCCATCTCGCCACAGTTGTAGCAAGACCCCGGTGGGAAACGAGCTTGAGCAGGATTGTTGCCAGCTTGATTTGGTGCAGCTGCGGTTGGGCAAACCCTAGCTGTATGACCTATAAGTCCGCAAACTTGGCATGTGTGGCACTTCACACCAGCATGATGATGTAGGCCACATTGGTTGCACAAGGGTGCAGTTCCGTTGTAGGGTTTCCTGGCAGGGGGTTGAGCTGGTTGGTTGGGGACGGCTTGATCATTGTGAGTAACCATGGCGAAGTTCTGAGAAGCCTTTTACTTCTTTGACTTCTTAGGGGATCCAGTCTGTTCATCCATGGTCTTTGATTCCTCTTTTGAGTTCGATTCCTCGACCGGTTTCTTGTCACCCTTTCGGAAAAGCTTACGTTTCCTGATCTGAGATTCAGTCAAGGTTGCAGCTAGCTCAATGGTCTGCCTAACTGTAGTAGGGTTGCTACCAGTCACAATGTCTTGTATTGAGTCAGGGAGGCCATCAATGTACTTTTCGATTGCCTTATCCAACGGCGTGACCATGTTTGGGCATAACAGACTTAACTCCTCATAACGGTCCGTGTAGGCTCGATGCTCACCGCTATCTTGCTTCAAACCATCAAACTCTCTTTCCAATGCTCGCAGTTCATGACGAGGACAAAACTCCCTCATCATAAGAGCTCTAAGTTCAGCCCATGTCTGTGCTAGAGCAACTTCTGCACCACGGTCTCTCATAACCCCGTTCCACCATGTAAGGGCCCTCTTCTGAAACACACTCGAAGAAAACTCGACCTTGCGATTGTCAGGACACTGCACGTGGCGGAAAGTATTCTCAATGCTCTCGAACCATTGAAGAAGCCCAGTCGCTCCCTCAGAACCACTAAACTTGAGTGGTTTAGCCGAGTTAAAACTCTTGAAATTGCATGGACCATTGTTGTTGTTGTTGGCTTGGTTCCATTGAGCAAAGAGGTTTGGGAATTGAGCAGCCATTTGTTGCGCAATAATTTCTGCCAGTTCGGCAGTCGCTATCTGGTTTTCGCGTTGAGGAGGCATTCTAAAAGAGGAAACATGAAAGGAAACGAGTGAGAGTATTAGATGAAAAGAATGAGATGAAACAAATCTGATGAAGCAAGGATAGTGGTCATTTGTTTGTTACTACAAAGCAACAAACAACCCTGGTGACTAATCAAAGTAAATGGATCAAAAATAATGTATCGCGAAGACATGCTCTCCTATAAGTGAACACTCATCCCAAGAATTCCCAGGTAAGCACAACTGGTCTCGCGTCTGATGAGATATATACGAAGTGCTTGCCTAGACAGAAAACCCAGAATACAGGCATTCACCCTTCCAGTTTGCACGTGTTTACATTATTTAAAACCCAAAACCTTGGCGAGATTTTGAATACTCAAAGGGGTTCAAAACCTTATAACAGAGGGTTCAAAACCTTACAATAGAGGGTTCAAAACCTAGTAATCAATCATCCTAGAACAGATTATTAGTTTTCAAAGCGGTTTTGAAATTTATGTTCTTGTTGTGGTCGTCGCCTAAGGATAGGTGACGGTATTGTTTTATGACTAAACGCAAGTAAACTCGCGTTAGGGTCCTAGAAAGGTTATAGACTAGGTCAAAGCATTACTAATAACCTAATTCCCTATAACCATTGGCTCTGATACCATCTTTTCTGTCACACCCCGACCACGTAGAACATACAAGTCACTAAGGCACAGGTCCGCCTAAGTATGTCTTGATAAGTCCTATGCATCATCTCCTGAAAACACATGTGAAAATAGGTACGTCAGCATAAAAATGCCTGCGAGATACATAGGTTTTGTGAAAACAGAATTCATGACTTATGTTTGAGAAAGATGTTTAGTCATGAACCTTGTAATTTGCTTTGTCTTGTAAATCATTTGAAAAATGATAAGATCAGATGATATGTGTAAATAAGAGAATAATGTATGGTTAAATGAATAACCATGTAAAATGGGTTTGTATAAGATAAGTTGTTTGTAAAACAATGTCTTGTGAAAAGTATGTTATTTGTATAAAATGTTATATGTCTTAAATTGAAATGGTTCAAATAACGCTACGATATGTAATACCATACAGACACTTATATATAGGAAGTACCAGCGGCGTATCCACCATGCTTGTATCATATTACACACGCATCGTTACTTAAATCACTTACTCAAACCAAACCACCAAGATGTAATGTTTAACAATTGTAGAAATGTTTATGTATAGTCAAATGTCTATTGTCAAATGTAAATCAGGTCAACAGATACAAATGGTTCACACGGTTCAACAGTTACAGATGATTCTCATGGTTCAACAGTTACAAACGGTTCATATAATCAAATGGTTACGACGGTTCACATAGTCAAATAGTTACAACGGTTCAAAATGTAGTATAATGTGTTCATATGCTGGATGAGCATATGCAACAGAAATGCAATGTAAAACAATGTACTAAGTATGCACACAATGGACATACATAGCATGAAATGTAATGTAGAACGATGTACTAAGTACGCACACAATGGGCATACATAGCATGTAATGTAAAACGATGTACTAAGTACGCACACAATGGGCATACATAGCATCTAATGTAATGAAATCATGTACTATAATGTACTAACGAACATAGCAGGTATATGATGTGAAAACAGGAAAGCATGAAAGTAACAAGTAGGCACATGTGTTTCACCCCAAAACAGTTTGGAAAACAGTAAAAGAGGGGTCTATGTACTCACTTGAGATTGCTTAGTAGTCCTTGAGTAACAACCAAACAATGCTAGAGATCTCGGAATCAAACGGCACCTAATATAGGTAACTATGTTAATAAACCGGACCTAAATCGGAGGATTTAGATAGAATGAGGGTTCATAAACCAAACGAGTATGGAGACTCGTGTAATATGGTTTAACAAAGCCTACATACTAAAAGAAACCTAACATAAGTGCTTACTACCCATTACAACCCGTTTAGGTAGTTTATGCTACTTTAACGCGTCGTTCGCGTGAAACGCGTTCGGAACGCCTAACTAGTCCTATGACAAGTAAAATATGCCTTAACACATCTAATATTGTTACCAAATCAGTTTAGATACCAAAAGTTATGTTACATATGCGTAAAATGAATTTTGGCGTAAAAAAGGGCATTTTAGTAATTTACCTAAGGCATATAAACTACCTATTATACAACTACTCAAACGATGTGACCGTAGGGTATAACCTCAGAAGGTTATTCCCTACCTACTATGGTCACCTAATGTGTTTGGTAGGATCCTAATGATCGACCAAATGGGTCGGGTTCGAAGGTATAAGCGATTTATGAGATCGCTTACCCTTACGACCCTAGACAACGTGGTAATCTGTAGGCATAGTCCCAAGGGACTATAACCATCATGATTACAATCACGTTGCGAAGTTCAAACGAACTTCGCATTGACCATAAACTGGTCAACGCAGAAAGTCAAACAAAGTTTGACTTTCGGACTCGAAAAGCAATAAAAGAACGAAGGAATACTTACAAACGGTCCCCGAATGCTAATCTCGATCCAAGTAACTCAGGTATGAAACAATGGTTTCAACTTAGAGTTTCTCAAATCAAAATTCTTGTGGGTTTTGCAAATGAAGGCATGGGGTATTTATAGGATTTCCCGAACCGTTAGGATCGTTTCTTGGAAAAAGTGCTTCAATCTTGGCCATACACTTGCACCCATGGTATTGTAATACCATGTGCACATCAAACCAGCCCATAGTATTTCCCAAAACCATGTGCAAAGGTGGTATAGGCCAGATTCAATGTTTCTGCACAGAAAGTTTCAAAAATGGCAGATTTGGTCCCTGTAGTGTAATAAGGCCTTTTCCGACGCGTTTAAGGCCCGTTAACCCCATTTCAAAGCTCTAAAATGAAGTTAAAGTAAAGGGAACTTAAAATGTTCTCAAAAATATCTCGGATGTCGGTTCGTTTAGCCGTACGGTTGCGTTGTTTGGCTAATTACGACGGAATGCGCATTAGCGCGAAAAACTATCCAAATGACGTGACGAATGGATTTTTCTTATGCCAAACACTAAAATAAAATGTTTTAGTGCTTACATAAATTTTTGGATGTCCGGGTGTATTCAGAATGTAAGTTATGCGCGAAAGTGTAAACTTGTGCACTTTTTGACACTTTTAGTCCCTGAATGACCCAAAAGTTTATTTTAGCACACCGAACCCCTCAAAGCCTATTTCTAAGCTATATAAAGGATATTTAAGGTGTGTTTAACTTATGGTCGTGTTCCGGAATGTCTGTTACAGTTTAGATTGGCATACTTTCGCAGTTTGTCAACTTTAGTCCCTGTAAGCGATTTAACTTGTTTTTGCCATACCAAAGCCTTTAAAACTTATTTCTAAGTTATGTAATGGTTATTTAAGGTATGTTAAGCCTATTTCACTATTCCAGAGTGTTTTTTTCATTAAACTGGTTATATTTACGCATCAGTGCGCGTATAACCTTCCAGAAAGTGATTTAGAGCTTGTAATCGAACAAGAATTGATATGTGTAAAAGATACACATATTTATACAGATCCCAAGTATGAAATACAATATTTCATTGGTTTGGTATTTTTTTGATGGTCGCAGTGACACAGGTGTCACAATTAGTGCTTTTATAGTATTACATATCGTAGCGTTATTTAAACCATTTCAATATTTGACATACTGCATTTTACACAAGTAACATATTTTCACTAAACAATTGTTTTACAAAATAACCTATTTTATACAAACTCATTTTACTTGGTTATTCATTTAACCATACATTATTCTTTTACATATCATCTATTTTATCATCGCTTTTCAAATGACTTATAAAAGAAAACAATTTACAAGGATCATGACTAACTTTTCTTAAACATTCTCTTTAAACTTATAAGTCATGAATCCTAAATCAACAAAACCTATGTATCTCACAGGCATTTTTATGCTGATGTACTTATTTTCACATGTGTTTTAGGATATGATGCCTAGGATTGATCAAGATACACTTAGGTGGACTTGGGCCTTAGCGACATTAAAAGATGCAAGACTAGTTAATTATGTTACGCTTCTTTATCGTTAAGACATTGTAACTCTTTTAATCAATAAAACAAAATTTCAAATTTCCATGTGTTATGAAACAATGATTCTTTTACAACACTCCCCGACGTTTCCGCCACGGTTTGTTGTTTTACGTGGTCGGGGTGTGACATGAACCATTTGTAACCATTTGATGTATGTGAACCATTTGAAATCGTTGGATTTATGTGAACCGTTTGTAACCATTTGATTTATGTGAACCATTTGTAACTGTTTGAGCCATTGGGTTAGGGAAGTGATTAGGTAACGAGGCAGGTGTAATGTGTTAAAAGCATGGTGGATACGCCGCTGGTACTTCCTATATATAAGTGCTTTTAACACATTATATATCGTTGCGTTATCTAGATCACTTGGGTAAACGATTTTGAAACAATGTCACACAATTATGTTTTCTGAATAATATAAACCATACGAGTCTTATTAACGAGTTTCTACGAGATGTTTTACGATTTGATTTAATAAAACAAAATGTTTTGGAGTTAAGAATCATGGCTACGAGATTTTATAAATCATATCCAACTTGATTTGAGTTGGTTAATTATGTCGCAATACTATACTTTTCAAAATAAGGTTTTTAAATAAGTATTGCAACATGTAAAACGAGCCATGAATCTGACACTCACATAAAACCTATGTACTCGCCGACATTTTTATGCTGACGTATTTTCACATGTGTTTCAGGTACCATAGTTGATGATATTGATGCATGCTCACATAGGAACGGATGAGGCCATAGCGACTTAATAACAATAAAAGTCTATTTGTTCAGGTTTTGTTTCTAATTCCAATGTAATGTAATGCATTTAATTAAATAAAACGAAATTGTTTAATCCATGGTTGTGAAACAATGATTCTGTTAGAACACTCCCCGACGTTTCCGCCACGTTTTGTTGTTTTACATGGCCGGGGTGTGACAAAAAAGTTGGTATCAGAGCTAATGGTTATTAGGAATTAGGTTATTAGTAATGCTTTGACCTAGACTATAACCTTCCTAGGACCCTAACGCGAGTTTACTTGCGTTTAGTCATAAAACAATACCGTTGCCTATCTTTAGGCAGCAACCAAAATAAGAACACAAAATTCGAATCTGCTTTGAAAACTAATCATCTGTTCCAGGGTGATTTATTATAAGGTTTCAAACCTTCAAAATTTTTCAAATTCTCGTCAAAGTTTAGGGCTACATAATGTGAACACGTGCAAACTGGAAGGGTGGGTGCCTGTACCCTGAGCTTTCTGTCTAAGGCTAGAGTGTTCGTATAAATCCGCAATATCGGACCAGTCACTCTTACCTGGGAACTCTTGGGGTGAGTGTCCACTTATAGGCGAGCATGTCTTTGCGATACATTATGGGGACCTATTTGCTTTGATTCAGCCTTTGTGTGTCGTTTGTTTGCTTCGTGGTTCAAACAAATGACCATCACCCATGATTTTGGTCGGTAATTGTAACATCATATTCTTACCCAATGCCATTTCATTTGTTTTCTCTCTTGTTTCCCCTTTTTAGAATGCCTCCACGACGCGAAAATCAGGTACCTATTGAAGAACTGGCAGCTGTCATTACGCAGCAAATGACTGCTGCAATCCCGAACATCGTTGCTCAATGTAACCAAGCTCTCAACAACAATAATGCCCCCTGCAACTTCAAGACGTTCAACTCGGCTAAGCCATCAAAGTTTTCTGGGTCTCAAGGAGCGATTGCACTTCTGCAATGGTTCGAGAGTCTAGAGAGCACCTTCAGACATGTTCAATGCCCAAATGAGCGAAAGGTAGAATTCACATCTAGTGTCTTTGAGAAACGAGCTTTGACATGGTGGAATGGTGTGATGAGAGATAGGGGTGCTGAGGTGGCACTAGCTCAAACGTGGGAAGAGCTTCGAGCTCTGATGATGAAGGAATTATGTCCTCGTCATGAGATCAGGGCCTTGGAAAGGGAATTCGGCGATCTTAAGCAAGATAGCGGTGAGCATCGAGCCTACACGGATCGTTATGAGGAGTTAAGTCTGTTATGCCCGAATATGGTTATGCCTTTGGGTAAGGCAATCGAAAAGTACATTGATGGCCTCCCTGACCCAGTATAAGACATTGTGACTGGTAGTAACCCCACTACGGTTAGGCAGGCCATTGAGCTATCTGCTACCTTGACTGAATCTCAAATCAGGAAAGGTAAACTTTTCCGAAAAGGTGATAAGAAACCAATCGAGGAATCGAAACCCAAAGATGAGCAGACTGAATCCTCCAAGAAGTCAAGGAAGCGAAAAGCTTCCCAGAACTTCGTCGTGGTTGCTCACAATGATCAAGCTGCCCCCAACCAACCAGCTCAACCCCCTGCTAGGAAGCCATACAACGAAACTGCACCCTTGTGCAACCAATGTAACCTTCATCATCATGCTAGTGTGAAGTGCCGCAAATGCCAAATTTGTGGACTTATAGGTCACACAGCAAGAGTTTGCCGAGCTGAAGTTGCACCAAATCAAGCTGACAACAATCCTGCTCAAACTCATTTTCCACCAGGTTCTTGCTACAACTGTGGCGAGATGGGTCATTTCCGAAGAAATTGCCCAAAGCTTGCTAATGCAAATCCAGCATAGGGATGAGCATCTGACCGACTAGAAGACAACACCGTTTAGAAATAATCACGTCTTATGTATTATTTTCTTTTGTTGTCAAGGTCCATGAAACGGTTGTTATCGTTGTTTATAAATAAATCTTTTATTTACATTGCAATATATTTATGTGGTTGCATGTATAAACAACATATCCCCTACAATACCGACAATCAGGGAATCGTATTCCTTGAAGAACAGACTACCCACAAAATTCTTCCATTTTATGATCTCTTGCGTTTTCCATGAAAATCCTAAGTACCCGTTTCTTCCAAAGAAACGAATTACAAGGCGCAAGTTACAACTCTTGACGAATACCCAAAGTACCACTATAAATCCTTAATAGGGTACCTAAGGGTATTTCCGTAAATCCTAAAATTGTTGTGTGCCTTAATTCGAATATTACGTTTCTTTGAAAACAAAATCGAATTTTCGGAAGATCATCCTATCTTCATAGATAGATTCTTGAAAATGATTAAAGTGCCAAATGAAATCCACGGATTGGATTCCTGGTGTGCTTTAAATATCCGTGTCTAAAGATAATAAATTGAAGGTTAAATTAAATAAATATGTGATTATGAAGTGTTCCCTTTTATGTTTTTGTGTGATCCAAGTTTTTGTTATCCAAATCCTCGTAGAATCTTCCATATCTTCGTATAAGGGATTCATAGTAGGATATCCAAAGGTACTACCTTAAATCCATAATGGGCTTGTATGTAATAGTAAAGACGCTTGGATTATAATGTACTAGTCCATAATTAGACCCCTTGAGTGGTCTAGTTAAACAGATTGATCCAAAAATCTAGTTAGGAATATCATGTGATGATATAGCTGAAAAGACTCCTTGGTGGTCTAATTAAAGAGATCATTTGTCGATCTAATTAAAAGGACCCTATGATAGTCTAGTCACACTCATCACAGGTTTGATTTTCTTCCCCTTCACATTACAAAACAAACTGTGCGGACTGTGCACTGAATTACGTAATTATGGATGCATACATAATTATGGAATTCAGTGCACAGAAACCACAGCAAGTTTTGTCATGTGTTTAGAGTTGACTCAGTTCATTTCCGTTTCTGAAGAATACCCATTGAGGAAAATGACTCATTCCGTTCAGTTTCATTTATGAAGAATATCCATCAAGGGAAATGAATATTCTTGATTTTTCCTTCATTTCCATTTCTGAAGAATACCCATTGAGGAAAATGACTCATTCCGTTCATTTTCGTTTCTGAAGAATATCCATCGATGGAAATGAATATTCTTGATTTTTCCTTCATTTCCGTTTCTGAAGAATACCCATTGAGGAAAATGACTCATTCCGTTCATTTTCGTTTCTGAAGAATATCCATCGAGGGAAATGAATATTCTTGATTTTTCCTTCATTTTCGTTTCTGAAGAATACCCATTGAGGAAAATGACTCATTCCGTTCATTTTCGTTTCTGAAGAATATCCATCGAGGGAAATGAATATTCTTGATTTTTCCTTCATTTTCGTTTCTGAAGAATACCCATTGAGGAAAATGACTCATTCCGTTCTTTTTCGTTTTTGAAGAATATCCATCGAGGGAAATGAATATTCTTGATTATTCGTTCATTTTCGTTTCTGAAGAATACCCATTGAGGAAAATGACTCATTCCGTTCATTTTCGTTTCTGAAGAATATCCATTGAGGGAAATGAATATTCTTGATTATTCGTTCATTTTCTTTTCTGAAGAATACCCATTGAGGAAATGACTCATTCCGCTCATTTTCGTTTCTGAAGAATATCCATCGAGGGAAATGAATATCCTTGATTTTTCCTTCATTTTCATTTTTTAAGATTGTCCGTTGAGAGAAATGACAGGATTATGCCTTGCATAATCTTTGATGGGTTATTCTATGCAAATAGATAAACACCCTAGATTCCATGCAAGGCAATTATTTAACACAGCGTTACAGCCTGACTCCTACGAATAAATTTCGGGACGAAATTTCCTAAAGTAGGGGAGACTGTGACACCTGTGCCTCTGCGACCATCAAACAAATACCAAACCAATGAAATATTTTATTTCATACTTGGGATTTGTATAAATATGTGTATCTTTTGCACATATCAATTCTTGTTCGATTTCAAGCTTTAAATCGCTTTCTGGAAGGTTATACGCGCACTGATGCGTAAATATAACCAGTTTAATGCAAAAAACACTCTAGAATAGTGAAAAAGGCTTAACATACCTTAAATAACCTTTACATAACTTAGAAATAAGTTTTGGAGGGTTTGGTGTGGCGAAATCAAGTGTATTCGCTTACAGGGACTAATTTCGACAAACTGCGAAAGTATGCCGATTTGTACTGTAACGAACATTCCGGAACATGAACATAAGTTAAACATACACTAAATATCCTTTACATAGCTTAGAAATAGGCTTTGAGGGGTTCGGTGTGCTAAAATAAACTTTTTGGTCATTCAGGGACTAAAAGCGTCAAAAAGTGCATAAGTTTGCATTTTCGCGCATATCTTACGTTCTGAATACATCCGAACATCCAAAAACTTATGTAATCATTAAAATATTTTATTTTAGTGATTGGCATGATAAAATTCCATTCGTCGCGTAATTTGGATCGTTTTCCGCATTCGTTCATGTTTCGTCGTAATTAACCGAACAACGCAACCGTACGACCAAACGAACCGACATCCGAGATATTTTTGAGCATGTTTCATGTTCCCTATACTTTAACTTCATTTTAGAGCCTTGAAATGGGATTAACGGGGCTTAAACGTGTCAAAAATGCATCAAAAACCATGTTTTATACATTCAGGGACCAAAATTGACAATCTGCCATAGTTATCTTAGGAAGGGACCAAAATGAAAAATCTAAATTCCAGCTTGTTCCAGCTGTTCCTCTCATTTGCACATGGTTTTAATGAAACTAGGGGCTCCCATGGTTTCACAAAACCATGGGCACATGTGTACGGATGAGATCGACACTCGTTTTACGATGAACGATCTTAACGGTTGTGCAAAAACAATAAATACCCCATCCATCTCATTGTTGCAACTCACATTTGATCTGATATTTCTCTAAGTTGAGGTGCTTTCACTTCATACCTGAGAATAATCGGGTCAAACTTCCGTTCTTGGACCTTTTGTAAGTCCTCTTTCGTTCTTTTTCACGTGAAAGTCAAACTTTGTTTGACTTTCTGCTTTGACCAGTTTATGGTCAACATGAAGTTCGTTTGAACTTCATAACGTGAGCGTAATCACGATGGTTTTAGTCTCTTGTGACTATACCTACTGATTACCACGTTATCTAGGCATAGTGGCGAGTCGTAGTTTCGGCCAAAATGCGTATTCTTGCGTATTTTGTAACCAAACTACTTTTAGGTATCAAAATCGTTTGTTTTGATACCAAACCTGTTTTCAAACCTCGTTAAGCATGTTTTAACATGTTTAGCTCGTCACTTTAGGTTTAGTGCTTATGTAGGGTCATAAGGTAAGCGGTCTAAACAACCGCTTATACTTTCGAACCCGACCCGTTTGGTCGATCTTTAGGATCCGACCAAACACATTAGGTGACCATAGTTGCATAGGGAATAACCTTCCAAGGTTATACCTTATGGTCACGTCGTTTAAGTAGTTGTATGATAGGTAGTTTATATGCCTTAGGTAAATGACCAAAATGCCCTTTTTACGTGAAAATTCATTTTAAGCATATGTAACATAATTTTTTATATCTAAACTGATTTGGAAACAATATTAGACATGTTAAGGCATATTTTACTTATCATTGGACTAGTTAGGTGGTCCGAACGCGTTTTACGCGAACGACGCGTTAAAGTGGCGTAAGCTACCTTAACGAGTCGTAATGGGTCGTAAGAACTTAGGTTAGGTTTCGTTTTAGAATGTAGACTTTGTTAAACCATATTACATGTGTCCCTACACTCATTTGGTTTACGAAACCACACTTTATCCGATCCTCCGATTTAGGTCCGTTTATTTACATAGTTACCTATATTAGGTGCCGTTTGATTTCGTGCTCCCTGTAGCTTTGCTTGGTTGTTATTCAAGACTTCTAAGCATCCTCAAGTGAGTACATAGAGCCCTCTTTTACTGTTTTCCAAACGTTTTGGGGTGAAACACATGTGCCTACTTGTTATTTTCATGCTTTCCATGTTTTCATATCATACACTTGCTATGTTCATTAGTACACTATTAGTGCATGATTTCATTTTGTCTTGCTATGTATGTTCACTTAACACGCTAGCACAATTGTTTTGCATTTTGAACCATTTGAAATCATTGGATATATGTGAACCATTTGAAATCATTGGATGTATGTGAACCATTTGTAACCATTTGATGTATGTGAACCATTTGAAATCGTTGGATTTATGTGAACCGTTTGTAACCATTTGATTAATGTGAACCATTTGTAACTGTTTGAGCCATTGGGTTAGGGAAGTGATTAGGTAACGGGGCGGGTGTAATGTGTTAAAAGCATGGTGGATACGCCTGTAACACCTGTGCCTCCACGGCCATCAAACAAATACCAAACCAATGAATTATTATATTTCATGCTTGGGATTTGTAAAAATATGTGTATCATTTGCACATATCAATTTTTGTTCATTTCCAAACTCTAAATCGCTTTCTGGAAGGTTATACGCGCACCGATGCGTAAATATAACCATTTTAATGCAACAAACACTCCGTAATAGTGACATAGGCTTAACATACCTTAAATAACCTTTACATAACTTAGAAATAAGTTTTGAAGGCTTTGGTATGGCAAAAACAAGCTAATTCGCTTACAGGGACTAAACTTGACAAACTGCGAAAGTATGCCAATTTGAACTATAACAGACATTCCGGAGCATGACCATAAGTTAAACATACCATAAATATCCTTCACATAGCTTAGAAATAGGCTTTGAGGTTTTCGGTATGCTAAAATTAACTTTTGTGTCATTCAGGGACTAAAAGTGTCAAAAAGTGCACAAGTTTGCATTTTCGCGCATAACTTACGTTCTGAATACATCCGGACATCCAAAAATTTATGTAAGCACTAAAATATTTTATTTTAGTGTTCGGCATAAGAAAAATCCATTCGTCACGTCATTTGGATCGTTTTTCGCGCTTATGCGCATTCCGTCGTAATTAAGCGAACATCGCGTTCGTACGACCAAACGAACCAACATCTGACATATTTTTGAGCATGTTTCATGTCCACAATGTTTAGGCATAATTTTAGGGCCTTAAAGTTGGCTTTATGGGCCTTAGAAGTGCCGGAAATGGGCTTAAACACGTGCAGGGACTGAAACTGTCATTTCTGAAACTTTTTTCTGATCTGTGACTCCCAGGCGGCCCGCCTGAGTTTCTGCACATCCTGAAGCGGGCCGCGTCCGACTTCTGGATCAGATAAACTGCATTTAACAGCAGATTCCAGCTGTTCTATCCACCACCACACATTCACACATGCTTAGTCAGCTGATAAGGATCAATTTTAGCCACCATAAGGTTCTGACACTTGTACGGATGCGATTAAAGCACGATTTCCATGAAACGATCTTAACGGTGGACCGAAAACTATATATACCCATCCACCCCCATTGCTAAACTCACTAGAATTCTGATTTGAGGAGCTCTAAGTTGAAACCATTGTTTCATACCTGAGCTACTTGAATCGGGATTAGCATTCGGGGACCCTTCGTAAGTATTCTTTTGTTCTTTTCTTTCTTTTATTGCTTTTCGAGTTAGAAAGTCAAACTTTGTTTGACTTTCAGCGTTGACCAGCTTATGGTCAATGCGAAGTTCGTTAGAACTTCGCAACATGATTGTAATCACGATGTTTATAGTCCCTTGGGACTATGCCTACTGATTTCCACGTTGTCTAGGGTCGTAGGGTAAGCGATCTAATAAATCGCTTATACCTTCGAACCTGACCCAGTTTGGTCGATCATTAGGATCCGACCAAATGCATTAGGTGACCATAGTGTAGGGAATAACCTTTCGAGGTTATACCTTATGGTCACATCGTTTAAGTAGTTATATGATAGGTAGTTTATATGCCTTAGGTAAATTACCAGAATACCCTTTTCATGTATAATTGGTAATTAAGCATATGTAATCTAAACTTTTGTCACATGACTGATTATGTAACAATGTTTAGGCATATAACACTTGTCATAGGGCTAGTTAGGCGGTCCGAACGCGTTTCACGCGAACGACGCGTTAAAGTAGCATAAGCTACCTAAACGGGTCGTAATGGGTCGTAAACAATTATGTTAGGTTTCATTTAGTATGTAGGCTTTGCTAAACCATATGACACGAGTCTCTATACTCGTTTGGTTTACGAACCCTCATTCTATCAGATCTTCCGATTTAGGTCCGGTTTATTAACATAGTTACCTATATTAGGTGCCGTTTAATATCCGTGATCTCTAGCATTGCTTGGTGGTTATCCTAGGACTTCTGAGCAATCTCAAGTGAGTACATAGACCCCTCTTTTTCTGTTTTCCAAACTGTTTTGGGGTGAAACACATGTGCCTACTTGTTACTTTCGTGCTTTCCTATTTTCACATCATATACTTGTTATGTTCATTAGTACACTATTAGTACATGATTTACATTACATTTCTGCTAGGTATGTTGACTGATAGCATGCTAGCACATTGATTTACATGACTTTTCTACTTTGTATGTTAACTTAGCATACTTAGTACATCATTTTACATTGCATCTCTGTTGCATATGTTCCAGTAACATATGGACACATTGTTTTACAGCTCTACCTTGTATGTTTACTCTAGCATACTAGGTACTTTTCTTATTCATCACATGCTTACATTTTGGTATGACATTTGGTTTGTTTAAATGAGACAATGTACATTCATTAACACCGATCATACCGCTCGGTAGTAGGTAGTGGTACCATAGGACTTGACAAATCCCATTCCTGAAATCTCGGGTTTGTTTGGACGTAAGGAATGACCGAATCCGAATACATATTCTTTTGATAACTCACTTTTACATAGTTATCCGACTGTCTCAAGGCTTGGATGTATGAATTTTCACAATACCGCATAAATGTTCATATTCAGTATAGCATGCATATATTTTACAAAACATAACTTTGATTTAAACCAAGTTTTACTTCAATACTTTGTTTTGTACATTTTTACTTATGGTTTAAGTAGTCTTAATTTTACTTACCATACATATCATTTTGGTTATACATTACTTGACTACTTTTGGATTATAAACATTTGACATGGTTTATACAAGTACTTTTGACTATTGGTTTAAACATAGACTTATTACATTGTTGGTTTGGTTTGAGTAAGTGATTAATTAACGAGGCGGGTGTAATATGATACAAACATGGTGGATACGCCGCTGGTACTTCCTATATATAAATGTTTGTATGATATCACATATTGTAGCGTTATTTGAATCATTTTAATTTGAGATATATAACATTTTATGCAAATAACATACTTTTCACAAGACATTGTTTTACAAAACAACTTATCTTTTACAAACTCATTTTACTTGGTTATTCATTTAACCATACATAATTCTCTTACTTTTACATATCATCTGATCTTATTGCTTTTTAAATGATTTACAAAACAAAGCAAACTAAAAGGTTCATGACTAAACATTTTCTTAAACATAAGTCATGAATCTCATTTTCACAAAACCTATGTATCTCACAGGCATTTTTATGCTGACGTACCTATTTTCACATGTGTTTTCAGGAGATGAAGCATAGGATTGATCAAGATACACTTAGGCGGACATGGGCCTTAGTGACAATAAAAGATGCAATACTAGTTAATTATGTTGTATTTCCTTGTTTGTTAAGACATTGTAACACTTTTAATCAATAAAACGAAACTTCAATTGCCATGGATTTGAAACAATTAATTCTGTTACAACACTCCCCGACATTTTCCGCCACGTTTTGTATGTTCTACGTGGTCGGGGTGTGACAACGCCGCTGGTACTTCCTATATATAAGTGCTTTTAACACATTATATATCGTTGCGTTATCTTGATCACTTGGGTAAACAATTTTGAAACAATGTCACACAATTATGTTTTCTGAATAATATAAACCATACGAGTCTTATTAACGAGTTTCTACGAGATGTTTTACGATTTGATTTAATAAAACAAAATGTTTTGGAGTTAAGAATCATGGCTACTAGATTTTATAAATCATATCCAACTTGATTTGAGTTGGTTAATTATGTCGCAATACTATACTTTTCAAAATAAGGTTTTTAAATAAGTATTGCAACATGTAAAATGAGCCATGAATCTGACACTCACATAAAACCTAAGTACTCGCCGGCATTTTTATGCTGACGTATTTTCACATGTGTTTCAGGTACCATAGTTGATGATATTTGATGATGATATTGATGCATGCTCACATAGGAACGGACGAGGCCTTAGCGACTTAATAACAATAAATGTCTATTTGTTCATGTTTTGTTTCTAATTCCAATGTAATGTAATACATTTAATTAAATAAAACGAAATTGTTTAATCCATGGTTGTGAAACAATGATTCTGTTACAACACTCCCTGACGTTTCCGCCACGTTTTGTTATTTTACGTGGTCGGGGTGTGACAATGTGTGTGTATATGTAAATGTTTGTGTTTTTTATTTTTGTTAAAAGATTCTTGAGTTACATGATTACTTGAAAAGTAGGATGCATCTAAGATCTAAGTGTGTCATATAAGAAGGTTCTAAAGATGACTTAAGATTTGAAAAGTGACATGATGAAAAGTGAAATTTTGGTGGTATATGTGTGTGTATATATTTCGTATATATATGTATGTATGTATGCATGCATATAAAAGTTTGTTCTATGTTCTTAAATATGAAGGATACTATCATTTATGTATGAATGATTGGATGACCATGATGAGGTGTGTTGTGTTTTGTAAGAACATGATATTAATGTGTTCTTGGTGTATGATTAGATCATAAATAATGTTGATGATGTTGTATGAGTGCATTAGATGCACATATGTGGACATGCATGTTAATATGAAAGCATGAAATGATCATTTGAGCATGATTTGATAAAAAATTAATTTTGATCAGATTATAAACCTTAAAATAAAGTTATTTTGAAGTTTTTAGTGATATATAACTTTGTCATAATGTTTGCTAGCTTTGCATGTGGTACTTGGTGCATTAAAAGTTGAAAAATACGTGAAATCGCATGATTTATGTGACATACACAAAAACTGCACTAATCTGATTGTAATCATTATTTTAATAATTAAATAACATGTATTATGTTAAAATATCAAATCACTTCGAGTTGGGATGATTATAGTAACGTTTAATGCAAAACTATGCGTTAAAACGGTCAAAAATCGCCTTTTCGGGTGATTTTTATAAAACTGATTTAGATCAGTAAATAAACTGATTTTTTTAGTTTAAAAACAAGTATTTTAACTAATTTTAAGTTTACTTGGTGTTTGGTTGGTCATACGTGACTTCCGACGCCCGAAAACGTTACCGAATCGATAAAATACGCATTTTTCAATGAACACTAGTATGGGTGAATATTGAGTGAATCTTATGTGATAAAATGTATTAAGTGATTTAAACGTGTAAATGTGATAATATGTTAAGTGTTAATTTGATAATGGGAAATTTAGACTATGCATGTATGCATGTACGTTTTGTGCGGTAGGAGCGGTAAAATTGCGTTAAATGTGTAACTCGTTTGTCGAGCATGAAATTTGGTACACATGAGATGTTTTATGTATAATATCTTTGAAAATGACAAAATAAATAAGGTAGTAATATTTTGTGTGTTCGGTGTTAAATTCTATGAACGCTTATGTATAAATATTACGACGCGCAAATCGTAGATGTATTACGTATGAACGGGAAAGTTAACGGATTTACACCATAATGGTCACCAATAAAATCGTTCAAGTCGCGAAAATCATAAAAATATATATATGGACTCATATATATATATATATATATATATATATATATATATATATTAACGTGCCAACATAATAAAAAATGACAATTTTTCGAGAAAATCTCAAAGTTATGTGATTATTCTAAGAAACGGAGAATCTTAGGATTTTTGTGTTAAATATATATTGATTTAGAATTGTTCCTATATTAGGACGTATATAAAAATCAATCTCTGGGATTGCGGTATTAAAATACGCACCCAAAGGTGAGTGTCACTAAACCCCTCTTTTTACTGCTTTGTACATATTTTGGGGGTAGAACACGTCGTTAAAAGGGTTTAATAATGTTTTCGAAATAAAACATACCTTTTAATATAAAATATATATTTTCACTGAAAATATATGAGGTTTGATAAGTCACACGTTTCGAAGTAAAACGTTTTTGATGAATAAATGTTGGACATTGGGATGGTACGGTGTTTCCGAGGCGAAACAGACCGTAAAGTTGGGACGGATGCCGGCCTGGGTCTCGAGTGATGGAGATTCAGGGGATTCGTACAATATCGTGTATTAAATTGTCATATTAGTAGGATATATATATTGTACGTGAGGCAGACATCATATTGTTCTCAAAGAGAGAACCCTGCGCCCATGATGTCGTTTAATCTGTTAAGTATTGCACGCGATGAATTGTTGATAGATCTATCGGATTGACAACCCCGCCGTGACCGGTCGCCCCGTGTCAATGTCAAACGAAGAATTAATATTATGTTTAATGTCTAGCTTTGATTATCCATGCATGGTTAAATATATAGTTCGTATCGTCTAGCTAACATACGAGTGTGAAAGTTGACGCAATAATTTAATATACAAAACCTGGGCAATATATATTACAGTTGTCGGATCGATGAACCGGCGGAAGGCCCATGGATTTTTAATAAGAAAGTAAAATGGACTTTCTAAGAATTAAGTGGATGTTTTTAAATAAACACCTAAACAGAAAGTTTTCCTTGGAATAAAATCTGTTAGTAAACGAATAAGTGAACTCACATTCCTTTGTGTTGACACTTGATTTTTAACGTGTTCTACAGGTACTTGAATTCGGCTTCGAGAAATCATGGCGTATCTTGTGTTTGATGATGCATATTGTTTTGTTTAAATATGTTGGACAACTTTTAAACTTTCTGGGACTTTTGTAATAAGATCCGCAAGGATCAAAGACATCTTAACTATGTAATTGCATCATGTCTTAAAACGTAATGTTTAATAACTTATGTTTAAAATAAACCAATATGTCCAACAATAAAATGCATCGCTCGACAAGATATAAATGGGCACCAACTTCCGTTTCCACTACGTTTAATATTCCGCTGCGACGTTTTTGGGGTGTGACAAGAGTTACCAGGATTACCGCCAGATAGAGAGGTTGAATTTAGAATTCACCTAATACCAGGGACAACACCGATTGCCAAGTCACCTTACCGTTTAGCACCAACAGAGATGCAAGAACTGAAGAACCAGTTGGACGAACTTCTGGAGAAAGGTTCATACAGCCTAGTTCATCACCATGGGGAGCACCAATCTTGTTTATCAAGAAGAAGGATGGATCAATGCGTATGTTCATTGATTACCGAGAATTGAACAAGGTTACGATTAAAAATTGGTACCCACTACCGAGAATCGATGATCTGTTCGATCAACTGCAAGGAGCTCGATTCTTTTCTAAAATCGATTTACGCTCAGGATATCATCAACTGAAAGTACAGGAAGAGGACATTCCTAAAACTGCTTTCAGAATAAGGTACGGTCATTATGAATTTACAGTCATGTCATTTGGTTTAACTAATGCCCCAGCCGCATTTATGGACATGGTGAACAGAATATGTAAACCATATCTGGATAAATTCATAACTATCTTTATAGATGATATTCTCATTTACTCTAAGAGTAAAGAATATCATGCAGAACATTTGTTTATACTTTTAAATTTGCTGAGAAAAGAAAAGTTATATGCTAAGTTTTCAAAATGCGAATTTTGGTTAAAGGAAGTGCAATTCCTTGGACACCTGGTTAATCATGAAGGAATTCATGTAGATCCCACAAAAATCGAGGGGATTACTAAGTGGAAAGTCCCTGAATCACCGACGGAGGTGAGAACTTTTCTTGGACTAGCAGGTTATTATAGACGTTTTATTCAAGATTTTTCTAGAATAGTTATTCCCTTAACGAAATTGACCTGCAAATCAATTAAGTTTTAATGGCGACCAAAACAGGAGGAAGCCTTTAGGATTCTAAAGCGAAAGTTAACCAACGCACCCATACTAGCATTACCAGAAGGAACTGAATTCTTGAAAGTCTATTGTGACGCTTCTAAGTTAGATTATGAATGTGTGCTGATGCAGCGTCAAAAGGTTATAGCCTATGCCTCTAGAAAACTTAAGAATCATGAAGAGAATTATACGGCCCATGATCTAGAGTTAGGAGCTATAATTTTTGCCCTTGAAATTTGGAGACACTATCTTTATGGTAGTAAGTTTACTGTCTTCACCGATCATAAGATTCTAAGATATGTTTTTAGGCAAAAGGAGTTAAATATGAGACAGAGACGTTGGATGAAGATTCTTAGTGATTATGATTGTGATATCCAGTATCATGCAGGAAAAGCTAATGTAGTAGCTGATGCTTTAAGTCGAAAGTATCATGAAAAACCAAGACGAGTACGTTCTCTCAAAATAAATTTGGAGATAGATTTAAATGAGCAAGTTAGAGAAATACAAGGAACAATAATCAAGGACGATACTGAAAAATTAAAATCAATGATTAAGGAATTAGAACAAGGAACAGATGGAATTTGGAGATTCCATAAGAAAAGAATCTAGATACCCAAACAAGGAAACCTACGCCACCGAATTTTAGAAGAAGCCCATAAGTCTAAATATACGATACATCATAGTAATGATAAAATGTATCAAGACTTAAGAAAGAATTTCTGGTGGATAGGAATGAAAAGGATATAGCAATCTATGTTGCTAAGTGTCTAACCTGTTCACAGGTTAAAGCTGAACATCAGAAACCCTCAGGTTTATTGCAGCAATTAGAAATGCCAATATGGAAATGGGAATTGATAACAATAGACTTTGTTACTAAATTACCCAAGACACGAAGAGGTAATGATGCAATCTGGGTGATTGTTGACAGATTAACCAAATCTGCTCATTTCTTACCTATGAAGGAAACTTTCAGTATGGGATAATTAGCCAAGTTATATGTAAATGAAATAGTTTCATTACATGGAATTCCTTTATCTATTGTTTCTGATAGAGATAGCCGTTTTACTTCTCATTTTTTGGACTAGTTTCCCGAAAGCAATGGGAACCAAGTTAAAACTAAGCACAGCTTATCATCCTCAAACAGACGGACAAAGCAAAAGGACAATTCAAACAATGGAGGATATGCTTAGAGCTTGTGTAATTGATTTCGGAGGAAATTGGGACGATCATTTACCATTAATAGAATTTTCCTACAATAACAGCTATCATACCAGTATCACTGTTGCACCATTTGAAGCACTTTATGGACGAAAGTGCCGAACTCCAGTCTGTTGGGCAGAAATTGGAGAAAAAAAACTGTCTGGACCAGAGATAGTACAAGAAACAACGGACAAGATTATTCAAGTCAAGGAAAGATTAAAAGCAGCACGGGATCGTCAAAAGAGTTATGCCGATAACAGACGAAAACCATTGGAATTTCAAGTAGAAGATAAGGTATTATTAAAAGTTTCTCCATTGAAAGCAGTGGTCAGATTCATTAAGAGGGGAAAGCTAAGCCCCAGGTATGTTGGACCTTTTGAGATTATTAGAAGAATAGGACCAGTAACTTACCAGCAACAACTACCAGAGGAAATGGCAGGAATACATGATGTATTTCATGTATGTAATCTCAAGAAGTGTTTAGCAGACGAATCATTAATGGTACCTCTTAAAGACATAGAGGTAAATGAGAAACTTAAGTTTGTAGAGAAACCGTTACAGATTGAAGATAGAAAGATCAAGAATCTCAAGCATAAGAGATTAGTTCTGGTCATAGTGAAATGGGATTCCAAGAGAGGACCAGAATACACTTGGGAGCTCGAATCAGAGATGCAAAGGAAATATCCACACATGTTCCAGTAGACCTCAAGGACGAGATCTAAAACAAGGTGGGGAGGATATAACAGCCCTCCTAAAACCCTTAAACATGCCTTATACGTCCTAAAATATACCCCATATACGAAAAACGGGTCTGAAATACCTTTATATTAATAAAAATCAAATAAAAACGAAAATTTAAGGCTCTCACGAGGCGTGACCTAGACAAGCTTAGTCTGTCGCGGGCCGCGACAAGGTGATACCAGGCCGTACCCGGTTGCGCCACGTGTCCCTGTCTCGTGTTAAACCTATGGTATGAGACGACCAAGCTAGGGCCTACCCTAGTGGCCTTGCGGGCCGCGAAGGCCAAGCTTGTATCTCTCGCGGGGCGCGAGAGAACCACGATCAGCCCTATATAAGGAGGCCTCCAGCCTCAGTTAAAGTCGCTCATTTTCTTTTCTCTCTCTGTCCCTAAAATAGTGTAATATTTCTCGGATATTATACCCCTAAAAATCGAAGCTCTGCCTCGTTGTAAGTATTATAACCCCCGGTTACGTATTAGTCACTCTACCCGATTGATCTAGGGCTCCGTAACGCATGTCAAGTCTCTGCCTGACTCAGTCGTTGGAGTTCTGTCTCGGGGGTATGGCTAATGTAAATTAGGTTATCTTACTAACACGTGTGCATTGTTTAATTCTAATAAATTTTAACCAGGAAGTCACCAGAAAGCAATAGTATTATCTAAAACAGCAATGTTATTACATCTATTTTTGTAAACCTTTTTATACAAACCTCAATTGTTTTAAAATATGATAAACAGTGATTGAGTCTATGTATTCTACAATTACTGTCGGTATGTTGGGGTTTTGTATACATTACTTGTTACTATACTGTGAATTGTAATATGACCACAAGTCAGGATTGACAGTACCATGGGTGGTAATTGGGTAGATATAAACATTGTAATCGCCCTCAATACTGTAAAATGATAAAAGCTTGTTTTGATTAAATTGGGATGCACTCGCCAGTATTTGTTGCTAATAAAATGTTTTTAAAACACGTTTCAGGTAACAAAATGTGAAAGCCAAATAGAAGCCAGCTGGAGAACACTGAAGGCTTGGAAAAGTGGCTATAAAAGTTATTTAAATAAAGAATGAAGTTTTATTTCAAAAAATTAGGGTTTATCCCTACAAACATATTATAATGGAAACTTGGGTTTTTCCCATATGTTTATTGTTTATAAAACATGAGGTGTTTTACTCTGATAAACTATTTCCTAACTACGGTACTGATGTAAATTTCCGCTGCCAAATTAATAACACCGATACCACTAATCTGGATCTCCCGACACCCGCTCCCGAGGAAAGGGGTCGGGGGTTGCGACAGTATATACCGAAGTATAGAAGCTTGGGAATGGGAGACAATGTACATGTCTCGTATTACACATGGTAGGGTGTTACTAGGTAGTAATAGAACTCATCGAAAAGAATTTATTAACTTGTCATAGGTGTAACATCAGTCAAATATAGTGTACGCAACAGTTTTTTTATAAAAAATGTTAATTAGAGTGTTTTATAATATAAAAACCCTTAATTACATCACAAGATTTTTTTTTTAAAAATGGACCATACGCAACGTATAGGGTAAGGAGACGCGTATACAAGCACCTATACGGTGCTCATTACCCAATACATCTCCTCTGCTGGACACTCTATACGATCCTCATTGACCCATACACCTCCCCTGGTGATTTCCAATTTCATTAAAGGGGGGAATAGTTCTAAGTGAACGACGCTAGTTTCTGTATAAGTATAATTATCGTCCAAGAAATCAATGATGTGAGTGCATTATGTCTATCACTTCCGTCAATCTCAGATTGTAGCAGAAAACATATCAAGACAAGGTTTTACAATGTTTTAATTAGAGAAAAGTCTTTTTTAACTGAGCAGTGGAAAACTTGAAATTAAGGATAACCTCCTTAATGCCTTGCCTATAGATAGAGGAGTTATGTTAGACTTTTAGGACTTTTGGCACGTTTAGAGGTTTTGCTCATTTGAAGAAGTTAGAGAGAGAAACTAAAGAGAGAAAGCTCTACGAGGTGATTCACAATTCTTGTATTTGTTAATCATCAATCGAATCATCATTTAGTTACCTTCTTGTGTTCGATCCACACACGTACACGGATTCCGCATGCCGTACGTCGTACATGTCAAATATCAATGTGGTGTAAATCATGGGGGTATATTTTCTGCAAAACAAAGCATGTAAAGCAGAAAATGGATGGCGAGATGAAGCTATGTGCATCGGTTTGTCGAATTTTCTTAAATGTTTTGAATTTTAGGGGGAGTAAAAATTTCATAGAAAATACAAAACATTTGAAAATTTTGAAAAAGCAAAAAACTCATTTTGAATTGAAAAATATTGAAAAACGACAAAAACATGAGAAAATGAAAAAGAGTTTTTTTTTGTAAAAGGGGAAATGATAGTACATCAGTAGACAATCACAGTACGCTAAAGAAATGGAAAGTCAAATGTGATAAACGGTCTCACGGTCTCACTGAAGATATGCTAGTAGATTTTTGCACATTTTGTATATTGATTTCGAGATATAAACCTAAATATCAATAACTTTCTTATTTCGTGGGGATCATCTCTCGGATATATGGATAACCTCCAAAATCTCGTTTGAGAGGTTGCCTGATTCTGAGATATTAGGTCTTTATACTATTTGATATCTGGGGTATTATACCTGGTCTTTTGATTATACGTCAGCAATGGCCTAGACCTCGTATAATACTTTATGCGCTTTAAAAAGCTTTCCCTCTGCATAAAAATTGAGAAAATATCGAAAGATATAAATCAAGTGCAATTGTAAAGAAGATCCCTAAGTGGGACACACGCTACAAGAAATTTGGTTCTTTACCAACACAAAGTATATGTGGGAAAAAGCATATAATGCGTTGTTAGTTTTCTTTACCTACACATAAAACAAGTGTAATGATGTGTAGGCTCATGACTGTGGATATAGGTCATTATCCACACATAAGTTATATGTAGGCATATAGCAAGCTATACCTACACATATATGTGTGGCTAAAAGCCATTTATATGTGTGATTAAAAGTATAACAATTTGTTTAGAAGACATCTGACGTGGCAGCTGACATGGCAGCTGACATGGCAGATGACATGGCATCCGACGTGGCATCCAACGTGGCAGTTGACGTGGCATCCGACATGGTAGTTGACGTGGCATGAATATATGTGTGGGTAAAAGTAATCTTATGTGTATGTAAAGGTAATATTATGTGCAGGTAAATGTTGAAGATGTATAGGTATTGATCTTAATTTGTTTTGAAAAAAAAACGTCGATCTGTTGGTAAATATATTTTAAAATGTAGACATTAACCACACTATATGTAGATAAAAATGTTCAATATGTACAAACAAATACCAAAGCATTATGGAAACATATGTGAATAAATTATGATTCTTAATTAAACTAATAAACATTAATCTTACAAACAACCAAATAAAAGTACTAGTTATAGAAATTTAAATAATAAATAACTAAAACAACCAAAACTAAAAGTGTTTGTAAGTTACTAACGAGTTAGAGAATCTACTAAATCGCCTTCACTCATCAATGTTTTCAACACCCTCTAATGTATCACATTGAGATTGTTCCAGTGTGCTTGATGGACGAGGCATGATGTTATTCTCAATCAACGCTTGTTCCATAATTGCACAATTACCCGTTCCAAGTTCTTCCACTAGATTATCGTAAGCATCCACCAGCTCTTCATAAGGAAGACGCTTTGATTTTTTAGTAGCACCCATTGTGCTACTAGAACTAACTGGATCACGTCCCCACCCGTGCAAACGAACAGAGCTTCTTCCAAGTACAATCTCAATAATCGACTTATCGCTCATTTGATTCCACAGGATACTCATTTCTCAGCTTCATCATTTTTTCCTTTAGAAAGAAAAAAAATAAGAAGACATGTACACTAAATTAATTAGGGGTGTTCACGGTCCGATTTTCATGCTTTTAAGGTAAAAGCTTAACCGAACCGTTAGTTAACGGTTTTTTATTTGTGTAAACCAAAACCAAACTATAAAACTCTTAAACCGAACCATTAACGGTTTGGGCTCTTTGGATTTTATAAAAGATGACCAAAATATATGATATATATAAATAAAGTTGTCCAGAATTTGCAAAATTTTACAAGTTTTCAACTATTAAGATATAAGCAACGCAATTTGTTCGAAATTTGCAAAAAAAAATAATAATAAAAAAAAACAAGCTGCCATATAAAAGTTGCCCAAAACTTAAAATCATGCTTAATACTTCAATACACAGACAAAATGAGCAACTAATGTAAGAAAATAAGGGGCTGTTTGTTTCATTCAGATTTGACAAATCTGATTGATTCAGACCTAATTTTAACCATTCATATGTTTTTTTTTGAACCAAACAGCCTCAAGTCTGACTGAATCAGATGTTTCCCTCTTAGTGGTTCAGTTCAGATGCAAACAAACAGCCCCTAACTCTAATTTTGACTAATTTTATATGATTGGAATATTTGAAACACAAAAGGACTGAAGAGTTTGTAACTGGTTAGAGATTTAAACCAAACTGATAAACAGTTTAGACAATTTCACGGTTTGAAACCAAGCCGTGAACACCGATAAAATAAAATTATATACCTAATAATTGATATTTAGCGTAGAACCGAACAAGTAAACTTACATATTTTGCAGCCGCATCAATAGAAATCCAACCTTTTTTTACGTCCCAATGAGTTAGTCGCCATGTCTCAATTTGCCTGGTTGAAGATTCCAAATCTAGTCCACGCTCAAGATGATAGCGTATTGTACTTTTCAAGCCATTTTTGCTATTTATTTTTCGTTGTGCATGTGCCTTAACTTTCTTTTCTGCATTTTCCTTCAAGGACATACAACCAAACAAAAATTAAAATATTAGACCAAATTCATAAATTATTAACAAAAATATAGAATATTGTTAAAACATTACCTTGTATTTTGTCTCGGACCACATATCACAAATATATTCCCAGTCTTCTTTGCTAACATTAGAAGGAGGTGTAGTCTTTGCCTTAGTTGGATCTTCCAATCCTCCAATCTGTTTGAAGTCTTCATGCAACTTACTTTTATAACCTCTCCATGCCTTCGCCAAATAGCTATCAATAACTTTGCAAACCTTTGAGTTCTCCACATCAATTTCAAAAAGTGTATTCAAGTAACAAATGTAACAAACATAAATAACTCATTAGTAAATATGAATATTAAAAATCATATTGAATTATAAAAAAAACTTACGGTTAGCTTGTGGCGTAATGGCAACCTAACTTCAATCGGTACATGTCTCCATTCTTTATATTGTAAGCTACAATTGTTACGCAAAATGTAGCCACATTCATGCATGAAAGATGAGGCATTTTCACATATTACTTCCATTGCATCAAAATTGAACTCCACTGGCAATTTCTTCTTAGCAGCCTTCATTGCCTTTCGAGCTCCTTTACCACATGTAATGCCACGTGTTCTACATGTCATACTGTCACCAATTTCTTCCTCGGGCTCATAAGTTGTGTCTACAAACAAGAAGAACATTTACATTAACAACAATACCTACAAAAAAAATTAACATGTTCTTTGTACTTGTCATACCATTAACAATTTCTTTCTCTAGTTCTTGAGATTGCTTTGCATTAATAACCAAGTTTCTTGGAGATGGATCTGTGTACAATGCAGTTTACAAAGAGTGAAGTAATGGTGTGTCGTATAAAGTTCAGAAGTTGGGGAGTGCATATAATGAAAGCTTTTGAACACAAAAACGGATCAAATGTAAGCTAATTAATTAATAAACTGTTGTTGGAAAGCTATATCATGTTAATTTAATAATATATTACAATACAAAAATTAGTGTACTCAATAATAATAAAAAAGAAAAGCGATATATACGCACACAATCACATACCAACACGTCGTCCATCGTCTCTAGGTTGCCCCGCTCGGACACTTTGTCTTCTACCTTGGCCACCTTGACTTGTCATTATGCTCTTTAAGAATATAAATATAAAGAAAAAAGAAAGTATTTTACACATCAATATATAATACTTGGTTGAAACCCGACTCCCATTTTGCACGCATTGATGACCCATATATAGATATATAAAATGCAAGAATAGTAAGCAAGTACCTTCTTTTTAGATGCACATATTTCATCTCGTTTATCTGGTCCGCTTGAATAACTTGATTCCTCATCGGTGGAAAATGGCATAAGCTCCTCATTGTCTTCCAAACCCCCCTTCTTTTTACCTTTACTCTTCTCATTTTGTGACATCGGTATTGTACCCTTAAACGGATACGCCTTTTCATCAAGACCCGCTGCTTTCATTTTCGCTTTGTTCTCTTCAATTGTTTTCATTCTTTGTTTCTCGTACACCGTCATTTTCCTTTATTAGATTCAAATACAAAATCTGATTATAATTATTTTACCAGTTCTTTTTTATTTAGCAGTCAAATAAAAAAATTGTAAATAACTATTATTGAAGGGTGTAACCATAAACTAATCGGAGCCAGAGATTTCACTAATTGTGCTTCTGGTTCAGGAAGATGTGATAGTCAAGGGTGTAACTTGAAGCTGACCGGAAAGACTGATTTTACTAATAGTGTTTCTGGTGCATTTAGTGCTATTCAGAAAGGAATCTTTGTAAGTTGTTCTGTAGGGAATGTTGGTCCAGTGAACTCATCATTGTCAAATGAGGCACCATGGATTCTCGCCGTCGGTACTAGCACCGTCGATAGAAACATAAGAGCAATTGTTCGGGTCGAAACGGGTTAGGGTCGGAACGGGTTCGGGTCGGAACGGGTTAGGGTCAGAACTGGTTAGGGTCAAAACGGGTTCGGGTCAGAACAGGTTTCAGGTCACATGCACAGAAGTTATACAAGAGGCACAGTTAAACTATCCTTCATTCGCAATTACTTTAGGACCTGGTGATATTAAAAATTTTACAAGGACAGCGACTAATGTTGTTGGTTCAGTGAATTCATTATGTGGTCTCGGATATACAAGCAAACAAGTTGGGGTCATTTTACAGAAACTGGTCACATGCACAGAAGTTATACAAGAGGCACAACTAAACTATCCTTCATTCGCAGTTACTTTAGGACCTGGTGATATTAAAAATTTTACAAGGACAATGACTAATGTTGTTGGTGAAGCAAATTCAACTTACAGAATACAGGATTACAGGAACAACATGCATTATACAGTAAACATACGACAAGTATTATTAACAGCAGCAAAATCAGAATCCTTAGCAGCAACAATAATCAGAATCATTAACATCAGAATCCGATTAAAACAAGAATGGCAAGAATAATCGGAATCATTAACATCAGAATTAGATTAAAACAAGAACAACAGCAATAATCGGAATCATTAACATCAGAATCAGAATAAAACAAGACCCGCAGCAATAATCGGAATCATTAACATCAGAATCAGATTAAACTTTCTTTACACACGAATTAGGGCTATTTATAATGAGCCGATCTAAAACATATGCTCCCAGATCAAAATTCATAACAAATATTCGAATTGAATGATGGCTACTAACCTCTCCATTCAAGTGGGCGAGTGAATGATAGAAAATGAGGGTTTCTTGAGTCGAGGTTTCTGTTGTTGTAGAAGAGGCAGAATCGCTCTGATGGGAAAAATATATAACCACTTTTGCTCAAGATCCCATCCTTGTTTGGAGGAAACAAAACCGTTTAGGAGATCGTGATCAATTTCAAAGAGGGAAACTAGTTGGAGCGGGAAAATCAAAGCGCGGAAGGATGAGGTAGCCGTTCAGTTTTCTTCATCTCAAATAAACTATCCACTTTCTTTATTTTTTTATAGCTAATGTTCTTATTTTGTATTAATATATTCTCCTGTATGATTTCTTTAATTTATAAGAAACTAAGAATACAAGGTTGTATCAAATTTATTTTTTTGAGCTATACGTGAGAAAGCCAAATAAAAAACTTATGAATATTAATAACTAGGGTCGTAGCTACCCGGGTGTTGCGCAAGGACGCAATTGAAATTCAGAACGTATTGCACACCATGCAACTAGACCTGGCAAACGGGTCGGGTTGTGTCGGGTCGGGTTGGGTCATGGGTCAAAACGGGTTCGGGTCAAAATGGGTCAATTAAAAAGGGGGTTGTTTTGGTTCAGATCGAAACGGGCTAGGGTCGGAACGGGTTCGGGTCAGAACGGGTTCGGGTCAGAACGGGTTCGATTCAAAACGATTCGGGTCGAAACGGTTCGGTTCGAAACGGTACTGAACTCACAAATGGTATCAGAGCTCGGGAAGCTCTGCGAGTAATCGTGTTCGAATCGGACGAGTTTCGGTGTAATGGAATCTGATTTCGGTTGAGTTCGGATTGTTTTGGTTAATTTTCGATCGGTTTCGGACTGATTTCGGTTTATTTTTGGTTAAATTGATTGATTTTCGGTGCAATTTTATGTGCTTCGAACAGTTTATTTCATATTTCAAACTGTTTATATCGATTTCAAACTAATTCGGTCGAGTTCAGTTTGATTCGATTGATTTTTGATGTATCATTTGTGAGTTTCGATTGACTTTTCGATCATTTGTAACATCATAAATTGATTTTGAAACTGTTTTAGTGGGTGAAATTTGTTAAAAATTTTGTATATTGCCGAAAATCATAAAAATGATGAAAAGATGAACTTGGATACACATCACGTTTGATATATTTGTGAGTTTATATTGCTGTTTCATATAGTTGTTTATAACCAAAAAAAAAGTATGCACAGCTACAACCCATCACCACTGGTTAGCGAACCGATGTTTTTTGGTGTTAGACTGCATCTCTTATTAAACTTATACAAACACTATGGTTTTCATATATTGGGTTTTAAATGGAAAACAGAAGTGCAACGAAAAAACACGGGAGGCGGGATCAAACTCGTGACCTCTGTTCCACTCACCAGCACCCTCAACCACTATATAATATTTTTATTTTTTTAGTCGAAGTCGTCCTTATCGCGCATAGGTCCGTAACGAGCGTCGAAACGTAACTAGTCGTAAATATATAATATTTTTCTTATTTAGTCGAAGTCGCCCGTAACAAGCGTAGGTCCGTAACGCGCGCGTTGAATCCGTAACTAGTCGTAAATATATAATATTTTTATTATTTAATCGAGTAAATTGCTAAAATTGTCCCTGACGTTTGTTCACATTTACTAGATCCATCCAAAAAAAGGTTTTTTTTTCTCATAGGAACCATTGAGGTTTCAAAAAAGTTGGTAAATCCATCCAAAATGACTAATACTCTTAACATTACTAAGTTGATAGAGGGGTAATTTAGTCATTCTTTTAATTTATTTAATTTACCCTTTCTTTAAAAGGTTATTACCTACCAAACTGTTTGAATGGTATATAGTTTCCAGCCGTATTTAAGAGTATATATGTGTGATTGTGTGAAAGTTGGTGTAATTCTGCACAAACTGTTTGGATGGTATATGTGTAATTCTGCACAAACTGTTTGGATGGTATATGTGTAATTCTGCACAAACTGTTTGGTAGGTCTCTCGGTTCAACAGACAGTGAGTCAACGGTTTGGTAAATGCCTGCTTGAGTTAAGTGGTAACAATGCTCTCATAGTCATGGATGATGCCGACATTAAACTCGCTGTTCGTTCAGTCTTGTTTGCTGCTGTTGGTACACCTGGCCAACGCTGCACACCATGTCGTAGACTAGACTGGTAAGCTTTATTATAAACTACTGGAAGCATATAAACCCGCTTGACCGATCTAAACTCGTTGTTCGTTTTGTCTTGTTTGCTGCTGTTGGTACAGCTGGCCAATGCTGCACAACATGTCGTAGACTGGTAAGCTTTATTATGAACTATAGCAAGAAGTTACAGCCATATATGAGGTTGTATGACTGATAATACACTCTAAACGCTTTCAACCCGCTTGACCGATCTGACTTGTTCTCTTATTTTTTTGTTAAAATACAAGCCAAACTATAAAAGGGTGGGGGCATGTAATAACCTGTTAAAAAAAAGTAAATTAAATAAATTAAAAGAATGACTAAATTACCCCTCTATCAACTTAGTATTGTTAGAGTATTAGTCATTTTGAATGGATTTAGCAACTTTTTTGAAACTTCCTATGAGAAAAAAACCTTTTTGGGATGAATCTAGCAAATGTGAACAAACGTCAAGGACGATTTTAGCAATTTACTCTATTTAGTCGAAGTCGTCCGTAATGCGCGTCGAGTCCATAACGAGCTGTAATTATATAATATTTTTATTTTTTAGTCGAAGTCGTTCGTAACGCGCGTAGGTCCGTAACGCGCGTCGAATCCGTAACTAGTCGTAAATATATATCGATTTCGAACTAATTCGGTCAACGCTCGGTTTGATTCGATTGATTTTTGATGTATCATTTGTGAGTTTCGATTGACTTTTCGAACATTTATAACATTATAAATAGATTTTGAAACTGTTTTAGTGGGTGAAATTTGTTAAAAATTCTGTATATTGCATAAAATAATGATGAAAAGATGAACTTAGATACACGTCACGTTTGATATATTTGTGAGTTTATATTGCTGTTTCATATACCTGTTTATAACCAAAAAAAAAAAAAGAAAAGAAAAGGTATGCACAGCTACAACCCATCACCACTGGTCAGCTGATGTTTTTTGGTGTTAGACTGCATCTCTTATTAAACTTATACAGACACTATGGTTTTCATATATTGGATTTTAAAAGGAAAAACAGAAGTGCAGCGAAAAACACGGGAGGCGGGGTCGAACCGGTGACCTCTGTTCCACTCACCAGCACCCTCAACCACTATATAATATTTTTTTTTCTAGTCGAAGTCGTCCTTTATAGTGCATAGGTCTGTAACGAGCGTCGAAACGTAACTAGTCGTAAATATATAATATTTTTCTTATTTAGTCGAAGTCGTCCGTAACGCGCGTCGAGTCCGTAACGAGCCGTAATTATATATTATTTTTACATTTTAGTCAAAGTCGTTCGCAACGCGCGTAGGTCCGTAACGCGCGTCGAATCCGTAACTAGTCGTAAATATATAATATTTTTATTGTTTAGTCGAAGTCGTCCGTAACGCGCGTAGGTCCGTAACGCGCGTCGAAACGTAACTAGTCGTAAATATATATTATTTTTATTATTTAGTCGAAGTCGTCCGTAACGAGCGTAGGTCCGTAACTAGTCGGAGATATATAATATTTTTATTATTTAGTCGAAGTCGTCCGTAACGCGCGTAGGTTCGTAACGAGCGTCGAAACGTAACTAGTCGTAAATATATAATATTTTTATTATTTAGTCGATGTCGACCGTAACCGTAACGAGCGTAGGTCCGTAACTCGCGTCGAATCCGTAAGAGCCATAATTATATAATATTTTCATTTTATCGTTCGAGTCGTCCGTAACGATCGTCCGTAACGAGCGTCGAAACGTAACTAGTCGTAAATATACAATATTTTTATTATTTAGTCGAAGTCGTCCGTAACGAGTGTAGGTCCGTAACGCGCATCGAATCCGTAACTAGTCGGAGATATATAATGTTTTTATTATTTAGTCGAAGTCGTCCGTAACGCGCGTAGGTCCGTAATGAACCATTTTAATGCAATATTGGTTGGACTTTCGCTGCAATATTACACGCGATTTTAGTGCAATATTGGTTGGACTTTCGCTGCAATATTTCCCTTTGGCTGCAAATATCGATTACATTGTAATGAACCATTGTAATGCAATATTGGTTGGACTTTCGCTGCAATATTACACGTGATTTTAATGCACTTTGGCTGCATTTTTGGCAGCGTTATTGGCTACATTATTGCTGCACTTTGGCTGCATTATTGCTGCACTTTGGCTACAATATTGTTGTACTTTGGCTGCATTATTGCTGCACTTTGGCTGCAAGCGACTTTGGCCAGAACTGAACCAAACAACCTAACCTGCTACATTCATATACAGAATTGTAATGTTTAAATAGCCCATACATATTTTTATTTGTCGTAACGTAACTAGTCAACAAATTTTATGTGATTAACAAGTCATTTAAAAACTGATACTCAACAAATTTAAAAAATCAATATAAAATCCATTTATGTGATTAACAAGTCATTTTTTTTTCTTTCCGTAGCCTTCTGTAAGGAAGCAACATAGTGTAGGATACAGACACAAGGGACCCAAATTTGAACAAAGTCAAACACCAACTAAAGCAAACAATAAAACATCCATACTTATCTAACCCAATTTAACATTCAAACATATAAGAGTAATCTCTTGCTAGAGAACTCTGCCAACTCAACTTTAAAAAGAAACCACTCAGTATAGCAAACATAAAAACTCAACTAAAAAATTTAACTACCCCTGACCCAATTAACAATTAACTCCATCCCACGATTAACTCCATCCGAAACTGTCATATCTCCACAAAAAGTAGCTCTTGCATGTTTGAAGCTGCAAAACATCAAATAAAATCTTATGAACCACAAATTTAAAATTTAAAAGATAAGAAGAACTAACTGAAAACACATATGTTCACCTGTAAAAATCTCTGCCATTAAACTTTAGGTTGTCCAAGAACAAAAACGACATAAGTTGCAGTAAGTTATTTTTTTTAAACAACCAATATTTGTATTAACCTAACAAGCACAGAGTAGAAAAGAATAACATGGACTTACAAGTATATCAAGAAAATCATGCTAAAGAGTCATCATCAACACTGTTACAATTTGGCTCATCGGAATCATGCTCGGTCTCAAAATCAAGTACAGGTTCGTTATTAAAAAACATTTTACCCACGTCATCATATTCCTCATCAATACCTTCTAAGTCTTCCACAGGGGAATTTACATTACGCATTGCAAGAACTTCCTCGTATGGTAATGTTTCAGGTTCTACATCATTTCGAACTGCCAGAGATGTTTCAGGTAATTCTTCGGTTGGTTGAAAAGGTGGCAACTCACTAGATTCCTCTTCTTGAAATATATCATTCATCAATAGTTCATCTTCATCATGCTCAAGTATATCATATATGTTGCGATGGTGTACTTTCTGTGCCACCATCCAGTTCTTCCCACATGCATAATCATTCAGATAAAAAAACTTGTTAAGCTTGATTAGCAAAAATAAATGGCTCCTCTACACACCACTTAGATGTAATGTCAATTGATGTCAATTTGTGATTAACCACCATCCTTTTTCCCTTTGGATCAGTATTATACCACTTGCAACGAAACATGAATACCTTTCTACCGAGTATAAAATCCAACTCCAAAACTTCAAGTAAAACACCATAATAAATCATTGCTTCATCTTCACCCCCTACAGAAACTCCACTACATTGTGTAGTGAACTTGTCATCACGCTCCTTGCAACGAAATCTAACACCATGGACGATGCAACTTTGCCAACTAGTGTAGCGATCATCTGGAAATTGTGATAAAGCATACAAATCATCGGTTGCTCGAGGATCACCATTGACTCTCAGCAAAGCCATCTATAAACACCTAAGTTTAGTTAGCAATGTGCTTAAAATCAGTTACTAAAAGTAATACATTTTTAGTTTTACCTTGTTCTTGAACCAAAAGGGAAACTCTTGTTTCTGTATAGTATCTAAATTTGCTTCCCTTTTATACCTCTTGAGGGTAAAGCTTCTTTGTGCTCCCTAAATCAAGAACAAATGAGTTGTGATTTTAAATTAACTATTAAATACAAAATAAGGGTATACCTAAATATGTTCAACTCACTTTAGGTAACTATCAAGTTCAACTCCACAATTATTGTAGATATACCATTGCCCACCTCAAGATATTCCCCAAGTTGTCCGAATTTCGAAGCCCCCAATGTACGAACTTTATTATTGAATAAATCCATCTCATGTTTAGTGGTCGTTACATCCCAATTGCGTTCTGCACGGTTGAATCTTGTCTCGATATCATCTACATAACGAGATAAAAATGTGACATCCTCATCGATAACATACGCTTCAGTAATAGAGCCATCAGGACGTGCAAAGTTACGAATATATCCCTTGTACCCAAACATCGATCTTCGACTTACCGGGCCTCCTAATAATGCTTCTTCAGGTAAATGTACACACAAGTGAACCATGATTGTAAAAAATGAAGGAGGAAATATCTTCTCAAGTTTGCATAATATAATAACAATCCCGGTCTTCATATCCTCAAGTTCTTTGGCATATAGAGTTTTAGAGCATATTTTTTGAAAGAACTGGCAAAACTCAATTAAAGTTTCACGTATATCCTTATTTAAGAAAGGGAGAATGGCTACCGGGAGTAATTTCTGAAGCAATACATGACAATCATGTGTTTTCATCCCACCAAGTGTATTGTGGTCCATCACACATCGACTGATGTTGGACGCATAGCCATCGGGTAGGCGAACAGACTTAATAAATTTGCAAAACTCCACACATTCATCTTTAGTCAATGTGAAATTAGCATGAGGTTTCTCAAATCTTCCATTTCTCTCTTTCAACCATTGTTCCTTGCGAATGTTAAGATCCTCCAAGTCTAAACGTGCTTTTGTAGTATCTTTTGATTTCACAGGATCATTTAACAATGTCCCTACTATATTATCACATACATTTTTTTCTATATGCATGACATCAAGATTATGACGCACCAATAATTTAGACCAGTATGGAAGTTCAAACAATATACTCTTTTTTGACCAGTTCAACTCATCAGAACCTCGTTTACGCTTCCTATCCTCATTACTAGGTGCTTTTCCGGTAGTGCATGTAGGTATATCCGCCACCTGTCACAAAATATCATCACCTGTAAATTGCCCATAGTGCTCCACCTGGACAAGTAAGCATATTGGGCATGCCAATTTGCCCATAGTGCTCCACCTGGACAAGTAAGCATAAGCTGGGAAGTCACTAATCGTCCATATTACTGCGGCATAAAGAGTAAAAGGAGCTTTTGAATATCCATCATATGCTTCAACCCCATCACGCCATAAAACTTTAAGTTCGTCTACAAGCGGCCTTAAGAAGACATCAAAGTCTTTACCAGGATATTTTGGCCCAGGAATCAATAAACTTAAAAGTTAATTGCTCTTATGCATTGTACACCAATGTGGCATGTTATATGGCATCAAAATGACTGGCCACATACTATGTGTTCTTGTCATATTACTAAAAGGGTTAAACCCATCTGAAGACAGCCCCAATCGTACACTCCTCGAATCATCTGCAAATTTTGGATACATGTCGTCAAAATGTTTCCAAGCCCTTCCATCAGCGGGATGGAGCAACACTCCATGCTCATCCTTGCGTACTTCTTTGTGCCACCGCATATCTTTAGCTGTGTGGCGTGATGCATATAGGCGCTTCAAATGAGGTGTTATCAGAAAGTAACGCAGCTTCTTATACGCAATTTTGTTGCGCACATAACGACTACTTTGACAAACTGGACATTTTATGGCATCTTTGTTGTCCCCGTAGAATATAGCACAATCATATTGACATACATCAATAAGCTCGTAACCTAAACCAGCTTCACAAAGCAGCATTCTAATATCATATTAGCTCTCTTGACAATTATTACCAGCAGGAAGTATCCCATGCAACATCCTCAGTAACATCTCAAAAGAATTATCAGTCCATTTGTTCATCACTTTCAAATTCATCAATTTCACAACAAATGTCAAGGTAGAAGAACTCGTGCATCCTTCATACAAGGGATTATTTAGCGCTTCATGCAGTTTCTGATGACGACTATTTCCATCAACTGGTTGTTGATTTCCAATTAAATCATTGGTAGTGCCAATATCAAAGAATGGATTGTCACACCCCCAAATTACCACAAGCGGAAACACCGCAGGACGTGTGACGTACCAGGATCTAGCCACCAATCACGTTGAACTCATACAAGATTTTAAATAAACTTTCATTCATTAATATAAAGTATTACAAACAGTAATTACAAATCATCGTATTCAGCAGAAGCATAAATCATTTGTTAAGTGTTTCATAAACCATATGTATGATAACCATTAGACTCGTCTCACGATTCCATGTATCTCGACCCATGACCACTCCAGCATCCCAGACAGCAAGTTCCACATCCACACATACCTAAAACCTACGAGCATGCACACACGTGTATCAGACAACGCTGGTGAGTTCATAGTTTTATGAAAACGTTAGTTACCAAGTGTTTAGTTCAGTTCATTGAATATAATGTTGATAATAACTCGAGTACTGTACAAGATGGCTTCCAGATTGTTTTGCCCGTCCCCAATGCCCCCTATCTAAGCATTGGTCATGATTTAAGGTCATTAGTTCATGCTCGTCCTCTTAGGTACGGTGTGAGGTTGCCAAGCCTAATAGCGCTATCAACTAATACCCTGTTACCTCTCAGGTAACTATTCGGTATAAGATGGGACTTAAAATGACAGGAAATGAGTGTATTATCCAACATTCCCGATTTTACCCACAAGACGTATTCCTCTCAGGAATACCCAATTGATTTACCCAAAACCTATCCCTCTCAGGGATACCCAATGAATGTCCCAACCACCGGGACGCATGCTCAAGAGAAATGAACTCACCTTAGGTCTGCTCGGTAAGATTAGTTACTTGTTTAACAAAACAGATCAACCAAACCCTAAAATGATTACACACGACAATTAGCTTCATGTGCCCTTTGAACACGTATCCTTTACACATACCACTCTTGGAGTGCACATAGGTTGCACATAACGTTATGCAAATCACATCGGTAATTCATGCAACACACCAGTCCATAAACACACATATAGCAGGTAATTGGTTCACGTATACACTCACATTACAATTCCATACCTCACAAGACACGTAGCAATTAATACTTCGTTTAATTCCATTTCGGCTATACACTCGACAATGCAATTCAACCGTTCAGGCGCAACAAGTATTCGGCCCAATATTCGACTTGTTTTATGCGGTCTATTACTAACCATTCATGTTTATCTCACACATTGCAACCCAATGACCTTGCCGGCCCAAAGTTACACGGGTTAAGCCCAACCCTCAAACCCTGCTCATTGCCCGCTCCCCAAATATGCGGCCCAACAGATGTTCCTTCCTGCTGTGCGGCCCAACACAAAACAGAAAAAGAGATGCGGCCCAAAGTATCATTCTGATATATAAATGTTTGTGTGTCGCCCATATATATATGTATGTTAATCCAGTGCATTATGCGGCCCTTGCTCACAAGTCCGTATCAAAGTTTATGACCCATTCCCAAGTGTATAACCCGAATGATTGGTATGTGGTTCTATTTAACATGTAAACTCATATGATTAATAGATTAACATATAATTTAGGATCATGCAACTACAATACCAACCAAATAACAAAATACCCTCTATCCACTCAACATGGATTAATCGGTTCATCATCTCATCAACACTTTCGTATAACAGTTTCAACATTTGATATGCATCATTGATACAATAACATCCACTCATCAATATCATACATCTAAGCCATCGATTAATAAAACACTAACACATTCTAACTAATCTGTTTATGTTACACAAGTGTACCCATGGTTTCTTTATCATAGTTTTCCTTTTCAAACTATAGCAAGTTACTAGTTAACAACTACATTAACATCCGAACCGAGTATCAATCATATTATCGAGTAACAATCATAATTTCACAAATTTGTGGCTCACTAATAACCCTTAATAATTACCAATTATTAGCGTGTGATCATTAATCGAATCAAATCAACACAATAAACTAGATAACCAAATTATTTCGTTAATTATTCATCCTCGTCATCATTCATATTCGATCAGATCGGTTATCAATATAACTATCACAATGATTCATAAACGCACAGTTCTAGTTCTTCGTCATTATAGTCAGTTATGAACATCAACACACTTAAGTCTAGAGTTTACATCGTTGCAACGGATCATCCATATCATATCATCACGCAAGCATGCACATGATCATAGAACCATAACTTAATCATATTCAATATACCAGCACATAATCACAGCAAGCAAAGGAGATAGATCACTAAATAAGGAATCGTACCGATCGAAGGAGAGTGCGACGTTGAATTGGATGAGGTGGATGAGACTTCACGATGGGGGCTTCAAACAATGAAACTGTCGTCAAGATTTTAGAGGGGTTAGGGTTTGTATTTGTTTTTAAAAGAAGTTGCGTGCACCTCCCATGCAATCTCGTATACAAGGAATAAGAGAAGGTGGTCCGGGTTTAATTTAGGCTGCGAGTGATCGGACCATGAGTCCAAAGGAACGTCCAAAGTGTGAGAGTGAGTGGCCGAGATATGAGGGGCCCATTAGCCAAACAATGTGTGTGTGGCTCAATATAAAAATCATTCAAGAGTTATCGGTCCAATTATATTTGATATAATTCTGTTTTAGTCAAACATCTTGGCACAATTAAATCATAGATCATCACGTGAAGGTTAGTTGTCAGATTTTGTTTTGGCGGCTCATTAATCAACTCGAGAACTCATCAATTGTATTAATTCAATGTTTGCATGCGAATAATAGTTAATTGTAGCCCATGTGAGAATCATAACATTCAAGCGGCCCAATAAGACTTTATTATTTTCCATGCTTTGAGTAAATGTTACTACTAAACATCTAACAACTCACTTATCAGTCCAAACATAATAACTATTTCAATCATTAACATATCGCACTCATGTTACGACACAAAACGAATCATGACAGCAAGTTATACATAGAAAAGAACCTTGAGATTTCGGGTTGTCACAACATCCCCAACTTGAAAGAAATTCCGTCCCGAAATTTGATAAGCAATCCAAAGAAGTGAAGTGATAAATCAAGATTACTGCAGATTTTCCTCAGGTGCCACATCATCCCCAACTTGAAGTGGAATTTCGTCCCGAAATTCATCAGTGATACTAGAATTAGATTGGTCAACAGGGAAGAGTTGAGGATATTTGAGCTTCATCTGATCCTCACGCTCCCACGTGAACTTCGGCCCTCGTCTTGAGTTCCAACGAACTCTCACGATCGGGATTCGACTATGTTTACGAATCTTGGCTTCCCGATCCATAATCTCGATAGGTTCTTTGACAAACGCCACTTTGACCAAACATAGCGCGGATTAAGCTTACCGCGTTTCCTAAACCGCACCGCACCCTCCCAGGGTGAGACTTTCAATTATGACACGTTCGCCTGCAGTGAACTCCCAACGTCTCCTAAGCTTATCAGTTTTCCTGGCGGTCATGCGTTATCGTCACGTGATTTCCGATCTAAGCAATCTTCCCAAGAGTTTCGAATACAAGTCCTGGACCTGTGATTAGGTTATCACCCACCTTAGTCTAACAAGAAGATTGGCATTATCATCCATGCAATGCCTTAAGCAGAGCTGTCTGAATACTAGAATGGTAAGTGTCCTTCCAATTTCTACTAACGTCAATCACACACATGCTCACATCATGTCTTCGAGTGTCAGGATAGTTCTTTCACTCTGACCATTGACCCAAGGGTGATAAACAGTGCTCACGTCTAAACGTGAACCACAGGATTTGTGTGATACCTGCCAAACATCGGATATAGCGCGAGTCACAATCAGAGGTAATAGGAGTTGGCACCTCGTGCCTAAGAAATCGTCTCTCACAAGGGAATATTCACAAGTTATGAAGATTCACCAGTTTCCTTGATTGCAAGAATGTATGCTGGTTACGTTAGACAAACAACGATTGTCCAGGTGCTAACGTCTCCGTTTCGTGTGTTAGGTAGAGCGGTGACAAGAGTCCATGGCAGCCTGTTCCCATTTCCACATGGATGTTTCTGGTTGCTGATACCAACCAGAAGGTCTCTGATGTTCCATCTTGACTTTCGCACAAGTCAAGCATCGTTCACATACATTGCTAGGTGGGCCTTCACGTCCGGTCACCAATATGAGATCTATAGATCCCAATATCCCCCATCATAACCCAGACGACTAGGATTTCGAGGCCGGTGTGTTTTGCTCAACCCAAGTTCCCTACGGTTGTCGTATAGTGAGGTCCACATTCATTCCATGAGGTAGCGAATACTGTCCACTTTGCCAAAAGTTGCTTCTCCATGCCCCGTATGGGTTCAATTTGAAAATTTTCTTCCTTTGGTGCTTCAGTTTGAGTATGGCAAATCTGATCGGGTAGGTTAGAGTCGATGGTGTGCTGCGAAGCTTGTACACGTTTAGATTTCTCAGTCAAAGTCATTCAAATGTTCCATCCATCGATGTCATCACATGATTAGATCTTTCGAAACAAGGGTATACGGGAGGCCCTTGTGATCGGTCTAAGTAGTGCATTAGGTACCGTCCAAGTAATGCCTCCAACTTAAATCCAAGACCATGGCTTCCACCCCAGGTTGTGAGTCGGACAATTCTTCTTGTTACTCCACCACGTAATCCATCACCTTCTAGTGTTGCATTGGCGTGTAATTGCGACTCTGATTCGAACCATCATGGTATACCAATAGATCACCCGTACACTCGGGTAAAGACGATGCTCGGTGCATTGTAGTGTTGAGTTTCGAAAGCTGATAAGACGTTCTCCTGTTTGTCTCCCACGAATACACAGCACCCTGCTGTGCTAAAGTGGTTAAGGTTGCGAAATCCTCGAAAATCCTGTGATGAATCTACGATAGTATCTAGCTGGACCAAGAAATTACTGTATCCCCGATGGACTATTTGGTTCCGATCAATATCTAATGAAATGGATCTTGAGTGAGATCTGCGTGTATCCTCACTTTGTTGACTACGTGACCAAAAAGGTGTACCTCCCAAATCCTGAAGTCACACTTAGGTAGACTCCGCGTGGAGTTGCTCTTCCCCTATGAGCTTTAGGACAAAATACAGGTGCTGTTCATGGTGTTCCTTTCCCCTGGTAGTGATTCTAAACATCACAGATAAATGCGGGTCAACGAATCTGGCGAAACGAGGTTGACGCATACCACTCATGTGATCCCTGAAGCTGCCGGTGTGTTGGATATCTTAAATAACTTGAAGAGAAAATCGTAGTGGCCATACAGGATCTGTAACGCCATGTTAGGAATCATCCTCCCCATGGTCTTCCATCAGATGACAGTCCGGTCTTAAGTCAGTTTCCGGATAGATTCTTGATTATTGCAACGGGTCAAGCAGGTCGTCGATGCGAGACAGGGGGTGACGGTCTATGATAGCCACCTTGTGGTAGCTTGTACACGTACGAAAGGACTCGTCCTTCTTTTTCGCAATAGAGCGCGTTTCCCCAAGACGAGGAGCTGGATCTGTAAAACTCCCATCCTGTAGTTTCCTGAAGTTGATCGGACAGTACTTGCAACTTTCCAGGTGCCAGACGATAAGGAGTACGAATAATCAAGGTTGCCCCTCGTCGTGAGATCGAACTGAGATTTTACCTAATCAGTCGTGGTGGGGGGGGTAAACCTGGAAGTTCCTCGAGTAACACGCTAAGAGGAATCACGAACAATTGGTGGATCCTCGATCCTCTTTCTTTAGCCCTAACGTTAGTAACAGTTGCCAACATAGCGAGGTAGTCCCTCCGTAGACGCTCCTGGCTTTCATTGCTGAAATGATACTAACCTTTACACTAAACTGATGCTTTAGGACAGACGACGATCCGCCACTAAAGAGAGGGATACTCAAAATTTTCTCCCCACTGGGTATATCCACGTGTTATCTGAATAACCAATCCACGCTAACTACTACAACAAAACTATCAAGAGTAGATGTCGAACACTTGTCCTACAAGGTCGAGTTTGCATCCCAACGAACATAGGAGGTTTCCATTGACTTGCCATCAGTCGGTGCCACAACAGGGTTAGTTTCCAAAAGCTTCAGGGTTAAGCAGAACAGAGACGAAGCGATTAGCTATCCATACAAGCTACCATGTTGCTTTTATGCCTGGCGTCGCCTACGCCAATCCTAAATGCCCTTCCACGAGCATCATTTCCAGTGTTGTTATTTTCGTTACGATAATTTCCAATACCACCATCGTTCCCTTGGTTGTTGTCGTATTGATTTAACCACGGCCAATCCATGCCATAGGCACCTTCATTCCCATACTGTAAGCTACGATTATGAGTATCTTGATGTCGCCGTGTCTATTGCCTCTAATGTCGCTACTTGTAACGGGGTCCTGTGACCTTTCACCAATAGGGTTCATCTTTTCACATTCCATATCACGTGTTATGGCACTACTTACTGTGCGGGAAGTTACACATTCCACTCTATAGTCAATTGTCACCATTCATGTCCCGGTTGATTCGTAAGAGTTAACTCCCATAAGTCGGTGACTAGGGTTAAGGATTCGATTGAAGTCAATTCGCTGGTGTTCGTTGCAGGTAGCCAGGGTTGTCCTATTGCTGAGGTCGGTGAGGTACTACGCTCATCCTCTTGTCCATCGATCTTGCAAGTTGATAGAGTAATACATGGTATGTTACGAGAGTGTTGCAGAAGTGATCGCACTATGGGATCTAAGACGTCAATACATTGAGTTCCAACAAACGAAGAAAAGTGAGAAAGGTATCGACCAATCATTTGACGTTGCGACATCCAACTCAGGGATGTTCTTACTAGCACCTAAAATTCTACACAGTTCGCTAAACGTTCAGGTAAGCGTTCAGGTAACACTCGATAACATCGAGATTCGTAAGAGTTCAGGGAGGAGTGAAAAGATCATGTTCAAGTAGGAGACTATCACTGCTGTGACTCCAATGGATTTGTTACGTTTCTCATGATCGAATAACAGAACAGAACCCCTTTCTCACTTGTTAAGGCTCACTAGGACCCGCATGCACCCCACATTATTATTATTATGTGTGCACCCACAAAAATATTGTGATTTGCATGCTCATCTCAGTTCCTCCTAACTCGTGTCAAATGGTTCTTCAAACTCAGATGTCAAACGGAGGTTGTCAAGGTAATAAGATCACAGAAATCCAAAGACTATAACATACTATCAACGTACCATGATATTGTCCGCTTTGGCAGCCAGCACGCTCTCAGCGCCCGCCCCTCATGGTTTTAAAATGCATCATAATGTAAGCAAGAAATTCATGCAATCATGCTATAGTGACGAATGTGTGTTCATATGTTACGTCATAAACAAATGTGTACTAGTAATGTAATGTATGCAACAAGTGAGAAAGACGAACCTTGCAATCTGGAGCTGAGTGTCATGGTCGTATTCACATGTTCAGAACTGTTCGGTTTTAGTCTGGTTTTATAAAAACATTTTTAAAACCAAGTTCACTATAACCAGTCGCTCTGATACCAAACTGTCACACCCCCAAATTACCACATGCGGAAACACCGCAGGACGTGTGACGTACCAGGATCTAGCCACCAATCACGTTGAACTCATACAAGATTTTAAATAAACTTTCATTCATTAATATAAAGTATTACAAACAGTAATTACAAATCATCGTATTCAGCGGAAGCATAAATCATTTGTTAAGTGTTTCATAAACCATATGTATGATAACCATTAAACTCGTCTCGCAATTCCATGTATCTCGACCCATGACCACTCCAGCATCCCAGACAGCAAGTTCCACATCCACACATACCTAAAACCTGCGAGCATGCACACACGTGTATCAAAAAACTCTGGTGAGTTCATAGTTTTACGAAAACGTTAGTTACCAAGTGTTTAGTTCAGTTCATTGAATATAATGTTGATAATAACTCGAGTATCGTACAAGATGGCTTCCAGATTGTTTTGCCCGTCCCCAATGCCCCCTATCTAAGCATTGGTCATGATTTAAGGTCATTAGTTCACGCCCGTCCTCTCAGGTACGGTGTGAGGTTGCTAAGCCTTATATCGCTATGAACTAATACCCCGTTACCTCTCAGGTAACTATTCGGTATAAGATGGGACTTAAAATGATAGGAAATGAGTGTATTATCCAACATTCCCGATTTTACCCACAAGATGTATTCCTCTCAGGAATACCCAATTGATTTACCCAAAACCTATCCCTCTCAGGGATACCAAATGACTGTCCCAACCACCGGGACGCATGCTCAAGATAAATGAACTCACCATAGGTTTGCTCGGTAAGATTAGTTACTTGTTTAACAAAATAGATCAACCAAACCCTAAATGATTACACACGACAATTAGCTTCATGTGCCCTTTGAACACGTATCCTTTACACATACCACTCTTGGTGTGCACATAGGTTGCACATAACGTTATGCAAATCACATCGGTAATTCATGCAACGCACCAGTCCATAAACACACACATAGCAGGTAATTGGTTCACGTATACACTCACATTACAATTTCATACCTCACAAGACACGTAGCAATTAATACTTCGTTTAATTCCATTTCGGCTATACACTCGACAATGCAATTCAACCGTTCAGTCCCAACAAGTATTCGGCCCAATATTCGACTAGTTTTATGCGGTTTATTACTAACCATTCATGTTTATCTCACACATTGCAGCCCAATGACCTTGCCAGCCCAAAGTTACACGGGTTAAGCCCAACCCTCAAACCCTGCTCATTGCCCGCTCCCCAAATACGCGGCCCAACAGATGTTCCTTCCTGCTGTGTGGCCCAACACAAAACAGAAAAAGAGATGCGGCCCAAAGTATCATTCTGATATATAAATGTGTGTGTGTGGCCCATATGTATATGTATGTTAATCCAATGCATTATGCAGCCCTTGCTCACAAGTCCGTATCAAAGTTTATGACCCATTCCCAAGTGTGTAACCCGAATGATTGGTATGTGGTTCTATTTAACATGTAAACCCATATTATTAATAGATTAACATATAATTTAGGATCATGCAACTACAATACGAACCAAATAACAAAATACATTAATCGGTTCATCATCTCATCAACACTTTCGTATAACAGTTTCAACATTTGATATGCATCATTGATACAATAACATCCACTCATCAATATCATACATCTAAGCCATCGATTAATAAAACACTAACACATTCTAACTAATATGTTTATGTTACACAAGTGTACCCATGGTTTCTTTATCATAGTTTTCCTTTTCAAACTATAACAAGTTACTAGTTAACAACTACATTAACATCCGAACCGAGTATCAATCATATTATCGAGTAACAATCATAATTTCACAAATTTGTGGCTCACTAATAACCCTTAATAATTACCAATTATTAGCATGTGATCATTAATCGAATCGAATCAACACAATAAACTAGATAACCAAATTGTTTCGTTAATTATTCATCCTCATCATCGTTCATATTCGATCAGATCGGTTATCAATATAACTATCACAATGATTCATAAACGCACAGTTCTAGTTCTTCGTCATTACGGTCAGTTATGAACATCAACACACTTAAGTCTAGAGTTTACATCGTTGCAACGGATCATCCATATCATATCATCATGCAAGCATGCACATGATCATAGAACCATAACTTAATCATATTCAATATACTAGCACATAATCACAGTAAGCAAAGGAGATAGATCACTAAATAAGGAATCGTATCAATCGAAGGAGAGTGTGACGTTGAATTGGATGAGGTGGATGAGACTTCACGATGGGGGCTTCAAATAATGAAACTGCCGTCAAGATTTTAGAGGGGTTAGGGTTTGTATTTGTTTTTAAAAGAAGTTGCGTGCACCTCCCATGCAATCTCGTATACAAGGAATAAGAGAAGGTGGGCCGGGTTTAATTTGGGCTGCGAGTGATCGGACCATGAGTCCAAAGGAACATCCAAAGTGTGAGAGTGTGTGGCCGAGATAAGAGGGGCCCATTAGCCAAACAGTGTGTGTGCGGCTCAATATAAAAATCATTCAAGAGTTATCGGTCCAATTGCATTTGATATAATTCTGTTTTAGTCAAACATCTTGGCACAATTTAATCATAGATCATCACGTGAAGGTTAGTTGTCAGATTTTGTTTTGGCGGCTCATCAATCAACTCGAGAACTCATCAATTGTATTAATTCAATGTTTGCATGCGAATAATAGTTAATGGTAGCCCATGTGAGAATCATAACATTCAAGCGGCCCAATAAGACTTTATTGTTTTCCATGCTTCGAGTAAATGTTACTACTAAACATCTAACAACTCTCTTATCAGTCCAAACATAATAACAATTTCAATCATTCACATATCGCACTCATGTTACGACACAAAACGAATCGTGGCAGCAAGCTATACATAGAAAAGAACCTTGAGATTTTGGGTTGTCACATGGATGACCAGTCGCATCCTCTAATCCCGCTCTTAAGCCAGCAGATTCCTCATTAATAAATTCACCAGGTCTCTCATCCTCTTCATCCTCACCGTGGTACACCCAGCATGTATACGACTTATCAATTCCTACATTAATCAAATGGGCAGCAATGACATCTATCTTTTGTAGTCTCGTATTGAGGCAATTAGCACATGGGCATAAAGTTAATTCGTTGGAGTTCAAAGTTTGTCGGGCAACATTTAGAAATTCTTTAACCCCATCTACATACTCGGTCGATACCCGGTTCCCATTCTTTACCCACTGATGACCCATATCTATATATAAATAAGATGCAAGAATATCAAATTCAATTTACAATTAGAAATTAATAAACAACTTAATACTTATTTGGATTCACACTTCAAAATCAATAACATAGGGGATCGTAGCCTCCCAATCACTTCTTGAAACTTAATATTTAATAAATAAACTATACACATTTATCTTTGATATCATTAAACACTTGCATCATAATATCCAAATTCCACATTATCACAAAAAGCCAACATAAAACTAAGAAAAGTGCAATATTAATTACCTTCAGGGCAACCGTAAGTGTGGTAGAGTATGTGTGGTCGTGTGTGTTAGTGTGCTAAATCACTAACCCTAATTTGTTTTTGAGTAAAAAAAAGAATAAAAAAAACGCAAATAAAAAATCGGGAAAAAAAGTTAACTGGACTCAAACTCAAGACCTCAATTACACTCAGCACACATTTTACCAGTAAGCCAATCTATAACTTTGCTTACAAGGTTACCCTACAAAATATTAAAGGGTTCCTTCAATATTTTCTATATAACTTAACACTATAACTTGCGAACCGAACGGGTTTCTATGAACCCCTTCATGGCTCTAGATCCGCCCCTGTCCTTTACTCAAGTCTTATTCGATTCTTTGGAAAAACATAAACCGGTGGATATTGTTTTTGGGTTAAGGCTGATCCTTATTAATAAAACGCTGCTGTTGTGTTTGTTGTTTTTTTTTTGTTCGATTGATTTCGTTTGATAATAAAACGTAAAATGGTAATTTTAATTTTAATTAAACTAGGTTTATACCCCTCCGCGCGTCGCGGCACGCTAAGGCGACTCCGATGAAGGTTTGCACGTTTCCAAGTGAGACCTCCAGCTCGATAGTTTCACAAACCAACGATGATTACTTTTATACATTTTTCTAAAGACTTTTGGGACAATTCAAGATAACACAAAATATTTTTTAGCATCTATAGGTAAAATCATGTACAACATAAACATCACTATAGAAACATACCCCAAATAATATAAATAAAGGGTTGAGTTATAATACAAAGTATTTAAAAATAAGAAGGGTAAGAAGACACCATAGAGTGACAAGTGTCCTAGGAGAAATTAAATGGAAAGGGTAATTTTGTCTACAAGAGGAAAGAGATTATGCACATGCAAGTCACATGTTATTTCCCCCCAATTTTTAAACGTCTGTAACTTTTTTATACATCATTTGTTTTTAAAAAAAATTATACCATAAAATCGAGCATTTTTTTTATCTTTAATATGAGTACCATATTGTTATATTTTTCAAAAAAAATTCAAAAACCCAGTTACATATTACACAATGGATATGATGTAAAACACAATGTAAAGTAGATCAAAAACACAATCAATGACAACAGATAAATACACAATGGACAACATACTAAAACACAATGACCATAACGTATAACACAATGACGATAACATATAACACAATAAGTATCAGACTAAATGAAAACACAATTGATGACAACAGATAAAAGACACAATTAATGACAACAGATAAAAGACACAATAGAGAGCAGATGAAGACACAATGGAAAACAAACTAAAAACACAATACACAACAAACGAAAAACACAATGAACAAAGATAATAAAAAAATTGAACAAATTATTAAAACACAATGGACAACATATTAAAACACAATGAATAACATATTAAACACAATGACCTGAACTAATAACACAATTATAGAAAACCCAGATATAACACCATCTTCATTGTGTCATATATTGTGTTATAGGTTCTTATAAAAACGCAATGGATAGAACCCAAATTAACATTGTGTTATAGGTTTTGATAATAACACAATGGACATGATGTAAAACACAATGTAAAGTAGATGAAAACACAATCAATGACAACAGATAAAGACACAATGGACAACATATTAAAACACAATGACCATAACGTATAACACAATAGCAATAACATATAACACAATAAGTATCAGACTAAATAAAAACACAATTGATGACAACAGATAAAAGACAATTAATGACAACAGATAAAAGACACAATGGAGAGCAGATTAAGACACAATGGAAAACAAACTAAAAACACAATGCACAACAAACTAAAACACAATGAACAAAGATAATAAAAAAAATTGAACAAATTATTAAAACATAATGGATAACATATTAAAACACAATGAATAACATATTAAACACAATGACCTGAACTAATAACACAATTTATAGAAAACCCAGATATAACACCATCTTCATTGTGTAATTTATTGTGTTATAGGTTCTTATAAAAACGCAATGGATAGAACCCAAATTAACATTGTGTTATACGTTTTGATAATAACACAATGTATAGAAACTCTACTAAACAAAACCCAGTTAAAAGACACAATGACCTGAACCTTTAACACAATGCAAAAAAAAACCCAGTAAAAATGAAATTTTTTATTTTATTTTTATATGATAATATAGTACTCATATTAAAGATAAAAAAACGCTCGTTATTATGGTGAAATATTTTTTTATAAAAAATGTCATACGAAAAAGTTATGGACGTTTTAAATCGATGGGGGAATTGGCATGTGCCTTGCATGTGGAGAGAGAAAATTCATAAATATAGGATTCCCTTTTATGCCCTTCTATTATCTTCTTTTCCCTACAACTAATCTCAATCCTCCAAATCTAAGATCAATGGACTAGAATCCTTCTTACTCTTCTTATTTATTTTAGCCTTTGTATTTGATCCTAACCCTATAAATATAAATATATATGGCCATATTTATTGTCCATTCAAGTCAATTATGAATTATTGACTTAAATAAGAACAAACTATAAATTACCTGATAAATACTTGAAGAAAAAATCAAAACTACAAATGAATTTCGTCAACATACACCAAGCACTCACTTTAGTGCTTTATGTCCATATCATCTGGTACCCAAACAAATGTCCGGTAATACAACATACACATTGGTAGTTACAAAGTAATGACACACCATCCGACAGACACAACATTACTAAAGAACATTGTAATAATTATTGAGAAAACATCTCAGCAATTCGGTTGCAACTTGATGCGCTAAATAACTCATGTATATACAAGCATCCATCAGCAGCTGTTTAGATGATCTTGTTGACTTCCATTTGACTTGAAAATATCTTAATTGGCTTTTGTCGGTTGTGAAACCTTGCTATTTAAGCTCCCAGCACCTTTCCCTGTTTTGCCTGTCCATATGTTTTGACCCATTAACTTAAGAGCGAGTCGAATCGGATTGTGTTTTATTTATAACGGATCAAATAGAAGAAGCTTAAGAGACATGTCAAATGGGTTGAGCGTAAAATAAAGGTACTGAAACATATACAATCATATCGAATAGATCTGAGCACTTCTATTTCAGCCTCTGGTTCGCTTGTGCCTATTGGTCAAATAATTTCATCAAGTCCAACTTGTTTCGTTTTAAAAGAATAACTGAACATAACATCTTTTTTAATAAGATTAATTGTGTGCTCGTGTAGCTACACTGGAACAAAATAATAGTATAACACAATGGTAAACCAGGTGATATGCCATCTTTTGAAGTGCATAATTGGTTGTAACAACCACAGTAGCATGTTTGGCTATTTTATACATTCTCAGTAAACATAAAGTATATTGTACACCTACCAATAGACTATAAGAAGACAAGTTCAACTCATTTACTTACAAGTGAGTCAGTTTGCATTATGTTTTATTTCTTAACAGTAAAATAGGTAAATAATGTAATCACACTTGACACACTAACCAGGTCCAATCCCATTTTACCCATAAAAAAAGTTTGCCTATTTTGACCCAATACCCAACCCACTAGAGGTGCAAACGAGCCGAGCCTTATCGAGCCCGAGCCGAGCTTGAGTCTAAAATAAAGCTCGTTTATTTATCGAGCCCGAGCTTGAGCCTGGCATGTGAAGCTCGTCGATCCTTATCGAGCCCTAGCCGAGCCTGAGCCTAAAATAAAGTTCATTTATTTATCGAGCTCGAGCATGGCATGTGAAGCTCGTCATTCAGGCTTGTTGAGCCTTAGTGTAATATTAGTTTTTATTCATATTTAATATCAGACAACATTATAAAAAGGAATTTTAATACTACAAGATCATTCAAGATAACACCTTTATTAACAAAACCAAATACATTAATTACCAGAATAGGCTTCTTGTATTGCCTGAAACTTATTCTTTGCTTCTTCCACTTGTTTAAGTTTCCTAATTCAGAACAACAATCTGGGTTCCATCTCTAAAACCAAACGATAAAAAAAACTTTTGAATATGGTATCAAACTCTAAAAGAAACAACTCACTTTAGATCAATATTGGTTACCAGTGAAAGCTTCTTGTAAGCATTCTTGAGCTCCGCATCAGTGCAACCCTTTTTCCAACCACAATCAATGGTAAGCATCAAGCGCACCTACAATCGGAGTGAAGATCACTGAAATTGGAACCCTAATTGCTGAAATCAGATGGATGCTGTTAGATGAGTGTCTATACTAAACTAATTCAAAAATGATGCACAAATCCTAATACCTAAACGAAAAAATCAAACGTTATAGAGAACGCTGACGGACGGTCACCGGAGGCATTTTCATTATTCCCAAACTCCCGCCGGCAACTCCTCCATTTCCTTCATCCTCTCCACCCTCCACCGCCTCCGGCTGTCCATATTCCGGGTTACGCTACGCACACCACCGGCTTCCTTTGTTCTGGTTTTTTGGGTGGGTTATTGGATTTTATCACCCCTAGCTATCGGCCTTTGGCCGTTGCCACCCGCAACTGACACTTTGACACCCGGCACCCCCAACTTGACTTTTTGTTTGCAATGGCACCACCCAGTTAAATCTCCACTAGCTGAGTTTGTTTTTTGTCCGACGTGGCACAAGTTTGCTGAGTTGGAGATGATTACGTGGCAATGATGTGTGTGTAAACCTCATCTCCTTCTTTATAACACAGACAACTCCAAAACACACACACCATCATCATCATTCTCTTCAATGGCGAACCTGCAAACCCACCGCACCTACAAGCTTCGTCTTCTCCATTGCACACTTCCTCCCAATCAAACCCCACCTCTTTCCACACCCCTTCAAACCTCAATCCAAACCCTCCTTCAATCAATCAAATCAGGCCATTACACCAAAACCCTAACCCCCAATTCCGCCCCATTCCTCTTCAATATCCCTGAAAAAACTAAAAAGAGAATTATAACTATGTACATCAAGTAAAACAACAGGAATTAAAGAAATAGAGCATGAAATCAGCAACTTTGTGATCAAAATCAACATAAATTAATCAAACAAAAAAGTAAAATTAGGGATACAACAGGAATTAAAGATGAAGACCTTAATTGAAGCGCAGATGCGAGATTTTTATCTGTAGATGAAGCGATCGAGATGGGTATGTTGTAGAACATCAGATGAAATCATCTCTTACGATAGCAGTCGAGAATGATCTGATATGTGCCTATTTCCGTCAACCGTGCCCACGTACAAGAGTTGGGCTTATCTTTAGTATTAACTAGTCTAAGTACCCGTGTGTTACACGGGTAGTCTTACAATAAATTATATTATTCAATAGTGTTGACCGTTGACATAGGAATTTGGTGGAGAAATAGTTGATAGATTAGACGCAAGCTCGGATTCGGGTCCTCCACAAGAAAAAAGTGAGAAACGCCACCAGCCGTTGTACTAAAAAAACCCAATGATATGCCCAATTTGTTCATTTCGGCCCTTCCTTCTTGAAGCTTCCCATCCAGTTTTGCATTTCTTTAATCTTGTTTATCTGTGTACTGTGTTGTGGAACCCGACATCTTACATAGATCAGGAATAAATAAAATGTGTGCAGATAAACTAACCAACCTTTCCACCATATTATGCGACCAGTACCGTCAAGTCAAATGAATAGTCACCATGTCATAGTCTTCATCTTCATGGGCAGCATCGTCATTAAGCTCTTCATTCCCAGTTCCACTCTCGTTTGAGTCTGAATAAGTTCAGATAACATGTCCCATTCCTGCAAATAACAATATCATTTATTTCATTCTAAAAACATCAACAGGTGGCATCATTGTATTTACAAATAACTTGTAAAGAATAATGTATAGTTTAGTAAAAGCCAGTTTGTTATGTGTTAGATTCAAACCTAAACAATCAATTCGGTATGAAACTTCATTTGAATGCTTTGGATTCATAGTAACCTAACTATCCAATCACATGTAGATCAACAATGTTGCAAAAGCTAACTAATTTAAAAAAAGATTTCAAATCGGTTACCTTAATAGTTCTCTGTGGCTCAGATGGCACTACTCAACTCAATTCTGGTATATGAAAGATTGTATGGTTATCAGGTGTAATCGCCAAAACCCTAGGTCATCGATCTTCACAAAAGATCATGTAGGGTGAATCACCTGGCCAAAAAGTCATCGGGAACGTGCGATGGCAGCCAGTTACCACCGCGGATCATCCACCACAATTGCTGACATCTCTCTCACATCTCTTTGTCGCTATGTGTGTGTGTGTATCTTCATCTGATAAATGAGAAGAAATTCGGGGTTGTTGGCATACCGAAGATAGAAGCACCGTCTTGCACCGCCGGGAACACCGGAAGCGGTGTTAGCTCCATCTTTCTCTCTCTCTCTCTTTCTCTTGGCGAGTACTTCTTCTCGCTCTAAACTTTGCGTCTTCGTCTCTCTCCGGTACTATAAAACAGAGATGACATGAAGAAGCAGAGGCGTGGCTGCCTTTACACGCAATATGTGGCCCAATAAGGGATGCAATCGTTTACAAAAAAAAAAAGTCGATGTTTAAAGTTATAACAACCCTGTCCAGTAAATAAATATATTAGAACAATCGCATTAGCACACATCTAGCATTCTACAACAACGAAAACAAATCGATATTGAAGACCTTACTTTGGTAGAAACGGGTTCTTACGCAGAGGTGACAATGTTGTTGACAGATCATGAAAACGGAAAAGATGAGTACGGTGCAGATTTTGTTCAATCTTTTGAAATAACACTGCAACCACAGAGCGTTTCATATATCTTTCTTTCTAAACACTAATAGGCCGCTCTATATTTATAAAATAATAATAAAAAGAGAATCATCACATATATACAACTTTGAATAATAACAAAGAAAACAAAACAGCTAATCATAATAAAAAAAATACATGATCCATTACTGCTCATTAACATTAGGCGCGTAATGAATTTGATTTGTTTGAACCACTGTCATTTAACATCCAACAACATATGAAACAAAGTTTGTCATTACGGCATAAGCAACAATTTTAACTAACACAAAAAATATGGTTCACTTCTTTTACCGTTCAAGATTCAGGTAAAGGCATCCTTTTCAACTTCTTGTTTGCCATATTCGAAAATAAAACAGCAAGCCTTCAATTCAACAATCAATCACTGGGAAACAAAAAATCCAAATCAAATTTCTTGAGTTTCTGACCCATAATCCCCATTCCCTACTGATCTACTGAATTTTATCAAATATATGTTATACCTCGTCTAATCTGCAAATTGAACACCAACTTAATCGAATCTCAATTAAAAAACCGTAATAAAAAATGCACCAGATAACCTTTCTCAAGGGTAAGTTTTTGTCACTTTACAACTCTGGGTGATTAAAAAAACGACGGTGGACGGACTGTGGTAAAGCTACGATCACCACCTTTCTCCTTCACGCTCTCTCTCTATCTTGTCTTCGCTTTCACTATCTCTTGTTTTGATGTGCTTTTCATGTGATCAAGAAACACGAAGGTATATCCTATTTATCTTCAACAGAGCATACAATAACAAAACTCATGACTATTACACGACTAATAATCATAGCGATAAACAATTTTTATCAACACTTATTGAATTGATTTGAACACAAAAAACCCGACCCACCCATGTTAAGCCAATATATTCATTTAATTAGGTAGAAAATGGTGAAAAACTGGTCAACTACTCTATCATAATAACATATGACTATTACACGGCTAATAATCACAGCGATAATAAAAACCATTTTTATCAACACTTGTCAAATGAGTTTTGAATACAAAAAAACCGAACCACCAATGCACTTGTTAACCCGAGAATGTTTAATAAGTTAGAAAATGGTCAAGCAATGGTCAACTTTACCATAAATTCCAATATAGGGTTGAGCATTTCGTACCGGTTACCGGTACCGAATTTTTCGGTACCAGTACCATGGCATTTTTGGTACCGGTAAAATACCAAATTTTACCTTCAAATAACGGTACCGAACCGTATCGAATATTTCGGTACCGGTACCCAGTTTTGTCGAATTTTGGTACCAGCAGTTCTATAAGGTACCAATACCACCCTCACCCCTATTCCAATATGATCATCAATTTAAACTCATTTTAATGGTATCCGATTAGAAATTTTTATAAATTGATAAAATTTATAAAAGATAAATTAAAACATTTATTAAAAAAGGGTTAATTTTGACTTGATCACCCACTTGGTTATTTTCTTCTTTGTGTTATGGCAAAACAGAAATAACAAAACAGCTCACTGGCTTCCCTTGTGTCTCCGAAAGAAAAAAGCAATCAATATTGCTAATATCTTATAATTAAAAAAGCATAAAAAATGAAAAACAACTAACCTTTGTTTACAATTCTTTGATCTCCCAGCAAGAATATTTGGATTCAATTCATTTCTTGAACTGCATGACCCCAAATTTCAAGACCTCACTTTCCAAGGTTTGACCCGTTTGACAATGTTGTTGACAGATCCTGAAAACAGAAAAGATGAGTACGGTGCAGATTTTGTTCATTCTTTTGAAATAACACTGCAACCACAAAGCGTTTCATATATCTTTCTTTCAAACTTCAAGAAATATACAGAGCAAATCAGGCCACAAAATCTACAACAAAAAAACGAATTCCAACAAAAAACACGATTCGTGCAAAACTTTTTCCAACAAAGTTATTTTGTTTGCATTACACCAACATACCCCTACCCATTGGTTAGCAAAGGATAACACGGATTAACAACAAAGTCAATCCACAGATACTACTATAAGATTCACAAAAGCCCGAAAAGTTATGAAATTCAGACACAAAGCATATATAAAACATTTACAAAAACTAATTTTGTTAGACCCGTTTGAAATAACATACAACATTTATCGATCTATTCAAATCCCCCTAAATTAGAGATAACTACTTTATTGATTGTCTGTAGTATATATTCAAATCCCCCTAAATCCCCCTGGACTCCATTTTGGAATTTAAGAACATGGGAATAAAACTGAAAAGCGACTGTCCATCCTTTTTCCAGATTCATGTACATATTCCATCCATCTATTGGTGATATACCCACAAAATGACTACTGAAAAACAAAACATAAAAAATAATATATCATAACACAAAAAAAGACACTCCTTCAATCCAGGCACCCCCTCACCAGAGCTAGCCGGAAACCTCGCTGGAGACTGAAACTGTCAATCGGAACCTAAAATACAGTTAGGGTTTTAAATCTCTAGAATAATAATGATTATCGAACATAAACAAAAACCAAATCGTTTTAATTTCATAACATCTAAGCAAATAAACACTTGATTTAACATGAATATGGATTCAGGGCACAAAATTACCGACTTCAAGAAGCAATATATGAAAGAAATCCGCAGATTAATTGTTTGAGATAAGCATCGCCATCGGCAATCAGCAATGAAAATATAGTTAGATCTAGGGTTTTTTTACTTGAAGAATCATGTAGAAAGAAAAGGTTTTTATGTTTGGAAACAATATTTTGAAGAAAAGGGTATGAGAGGGAAACGTATTACCGAAGAGGTAAAGGAGAAAGTTGTCTTCAGTGTTTGTTTTGCCGCTCAAACCAAGAATTAAGGGAGCGTATCATTGCCACGTGGATCATAATATGCTAAGAGAAGGCCAAGTGGCCTAAGATGGTTTTGCTTTATTATAAGGTATAGATTAGTTAGTTAATTATGAAGTCCAAATAGTTAGTGGAGTTGGTTACTTATGAAGCCTAAATAATTAGTGGAGTTAGTGGTAGTATTGGTTATTTATCTGTAAGGATATATAAAGCCATTTATGTTTCTAAGTTTATTATGAATGAAAAATAATAAAAGAGAGTTTTCTCAAATCTTGTTTCCTAGTATTTTCTTTTGAGGTTAATCCACTCAACGGATTATTTATCCCAAATCCAATTGGTACACATCATTTGGTATCAGAGCGGTCTTGATCCCCTCATGGACGCTCACGAATGGTATGAGTCGTTGGATCGAATCATATGAACGATTGCTGAGATGATCGATCTTCTAAAACACGAGTCCCGGAGATGGCCAACTTCACCCATTTTTCTACACCGCTACCGTCACCCGCTGCCGCCTCACCACCACCAACAGTTGTCATCAAACCACTTCCATCAACCATAGCCACTTTCGCCACCGTGCCGCCACCGGCCGCTAATTTAGCTTCTCCAATCGGTAACAAAGTACTTGTTCCAACTTCACCAGCACCAACCTCAAAAACCACCGAAGTCGCTACTGCTTCTCCTAATATATGCCCCACCAAAAAGATCGATCATCCGTTGAATAACAAAGATGGTGGATTCGGTTCTCAGTTCACTAAGAGGAGATTTTTAGGCACCAATAGTAACACAATACACTATTTGAATGTATTATTGCCGACATCCCAGAAGCCCTTTTCATCTAATTCATCCAAGGATTATTCAAAAGTTAAAGGGGCAAAAGTTTGTCTATTACCCGAGATGTTACAAAAGGCATTTCAAACCAATACAACACAGTGTATAACTTCTTCCAAACCAAGACCTACTCCCGATGAGGAAGAAGCCGAACAACGTGCAGTCGAAATACGAGAGTGGTGGCCACCATGGCGCTTCACCAAAACGGCTCCAAATGCCATTGTGCGAGTCGAGTGGCGTCCACCATGGGTCAAATTTAATCCGAATGTTGTACTTGAGGATAAGGACATTTCGAGCGGACGGGATTGATATGTGCCTATTTCCGTCAACCGTGCCCACGTATAAGAGTTGTGCTTATCTTTAGTATTAATTAGTTAGTTAATTATGAAGTTCAAATAGTTAGTGGAGTTGGTTACTTATGAAGCCTAAATAGTTAGTGGAGTTAGTGGTAGTATTGGTTATTTATCTGTAAGGCTATATAAAGCCATTTATGTTTCTAAGTTTATTATGAATGAAAAATATTAAAAGAGAGTTTTCTCAAATCTTGTTTCCTGCTATTTTCTTTTGAGGTTAATCCACTCAACGGATTATTTATCCCAAATCCAATTGGTACACATCATGATCAAAGATGGGTGTTTGTGATTTGTGAGTGCGATGTAACAGATTTATAGTCTTGTTATAAACATGGGCTTTATTATTTTTTAGTGAGATTTCATTAATTGCTTGAGCTGGTTGGGTTTGACCGATGATCACTTGCAGAGAAGAAAGAGAATGATGATGATGGTGTGTGTGTTGCGTGTGTGTGTGAGAGGGAGATGTATAGTGATACAGTAACACATAATAGCCATGTAATCCTATTCATGAAAGCTTGGTTGCGCCACGTCCGACAAAAAACAAACTCAGTTAGTGGAGATTTAACTGGATGGTGCCATTACAAACAAAAAGTTAAGTTAGGGGTGTTGGGTATCAAAGTGTTAGTTGCGGGTGGCAACGGCCAAAGACCGATAGTTGAGGGTGATAAAATCCAATAACCCTTTTAGGGTTGGTGATTCACTGAGTTTTGTGTGCTGGTGGGGATAAAGGTGATCGTAGTCTTTTTTTACACGCGTAAGAAGACTGAGATGACACAAGATGGGCCAATAACCCAAATTAATACAGATGGATGACCAGGATCAAAAAATTATTCATTTCCATCCTTCTATTAATAGATATTAAAATTAATAATTAATATTAGAACTTCGAATGAGTTTTATTAAGAGTATACTAGTAATTTTATAAGAGTAATTTTACTGAAATGGATAAATATGTAATATATATATATAGATTAAGGAGGGGAAATATGTAATATATATATATATATATATATAAAGTATATTGTATATTACGGCTTAACGTACTTCACGTACAACAACGTGCGTGATTTGTTCTATAACATGCGTGATTAATGTTTTCAATATGCGTGATTAATGTGTTTCAACATGCGTAATTTTGGATTTTTGAGTTATAACGTGCGTGATTTTAAAATGAACATGCGTAATTACATGTCGTACGTGATGTACGTTAAGCCGTAATGTACGTTAACCTTCCTCTATATATATATATATATAGGGTAAGGTTCATGCGAGAACCACCTTTATTGCAAGAACCGTGAGAACCAATGTGAACACAACCTAAAATAGCTAAAAAAACCTAACCCCCACCCCCCCCCCCCCAAAAAAAAAACCTAACCCCTCCCCCCCCCCCCCCAAGCTAAATGCTAAAAACTAAAACCCCCAAGGTAAAATGCTAAAAACTAAACCCCCGAAAAACCTAAAAAAATCAAAAAATATCAAAAAAAAACACACAAATTTTTTTTTAATATTTTTTAACTTAAAATCGCTACTTTTAGTAGCAAAATTTTTTTTTTTGAATTTTAAAAAAAAAATTTAGCTACTAAAAGTAGCGATTTTTTTATAAAAAATATTAAAAAAATATTTTTTTGTGTGTTTTTTAGCTATTTTTAGGTATTTTTGGTTGTGTTCACATTGGTTCTCGCGATTCTCGCAATAAAGGGTGGTTCCTAATGGATCCTTGTCCTATATATATATATATATATATATATATATATGTTAGGGAGGGGAAATATGTAATTGATTTTAAGGATTAGGTAAATATGTAATAAGTGACTTTAATAAGGGGATATATGTAAATGACCCTATTTTTTATGTGTCCAATATCTACACATATTGTACATTTGTAAATATGTGTAGGTTTTTTTTGCCACGTCATCTTAAAAAAGATTTAATTATTTATTTTATATGTATTCAATATCTACACATATTGTACATTTTTAAATATGTGTAGATATTTGTTTTGTCACATCATCTAAAAATATATATTTACTTACTTTATAGGTATATAATATCTACAGATATTGTATATTTTTAATCATGTGTAGGTATTTAATTTGCCATGTCATTTTCAAAAAAAAAAGTATATATTAACTTAGTTTATCTACATATTTTTTTAAAATTCTTATGTGTTGGTAAACATAATCATTTACCTACATATATATTAGTTTTTTTAAAATATGTGTAGATAATTTAGCTACACATGACGAAAATTTGCTACATGTGTAGGCAATTTTGGGGGGGAAATTTTCCTACCAACACCAAGTGTGGCTAAAATGTATTACCAACACATATTAAGTGTTAATCATTATGAAAATATATCATCAACTATTTACCCACACATACGCAAACATGTGTAGGTAAATTATGTGTGGGTAAACACCCCAATACCTAAAGTCGAGCCTTCATCTCTTTGATTGAATGGTAGTTCATACCTGAGCTCTCAAGGTCTCGCACTAACCCAGAGTACATATATCAATATAGTATACTCACATGTAAGACTGAATCTAGGGAATCTTGATACGGGAGTATATTCTGAGGTGGGACACGCAAATAAGTTAGTTCTTAAAACACTAAATCGTATCTCGGAACAGTTGAACTTTGTGTGAGAATTTAAGTGGATCAGTATACTAACAATCTAAGTGAATCGTTTAGAACTTATAGTGTTTATAGCTCAACGGTGTTAGTGATTTGTCATAAACTGATATGATCCTCTAACACGAACTCAAACAAAATATTGTCTGTAAATATTTGTCTACTACATTTCGTTAAAGAAAAATTATAAAAAGATTTTGAGTGTGTTTTAGCATAAACTTTGAAAAATTCAAAAAGATTTTGTTGCTACTTTATTTTCGACAACCGATGTCTGAAAGCTGAGTTTTAAAGTCTAAGTATGCTGAACATGTCTCTGAAAATAAACAAGTTCATTAATTTGAAACTTGAGGTTTTTAATATGAAAAATCAAAAACAGTTTGTGAGAATCTCCAAGGTCATTAATTTGGACTTGGATGATTAACTGAGAGATTTTTGAATGCTTTCACTGTCACATATATAGTTATTTGATAGGGGGAGAGAACCAAGTTGTTCCTGGAAATTACTTATTGTTATATTTGTGATTAGAGCCAGGTTCACAATCTTGAATCTAAATTGTCAAATACTTTTACAAGTTGTTTGAAATTGTTTAACCAGATTACAATCCCGATAGCTGAGACTAAGAGGGAGTCTGAAGACGAGCTCAAAGCAAGGGGGAGCTTGTAATCGAAGAGCCAGGTGTCGATCCTGAAAAGCACGGAAGCTTAACGAAAGGGGGAGCCTGGATATAGAGTCAACAAAAAGGGGGAGTTGATTCAGAACGTAGATTCAAGAGGAGCTTGAAGAGCTAAAGGGGAGTCTGTGGTTCTGAAAATGTCAAAGCTTTAAAAAGACTCAGAGAGAGAGAAAGAAGACAGAAAGCTATGAGATTTACTACAGTAATATCCAAGTGGGACTCTGTGAGTGTAGTATGTCTATCACTTTCGTCAATCTCAGATTGTAGCAGAAAACATACCAAGACAAGGTTTTACAATGTTCTAATTAGGGAAAAGTCTTTTTTCAAATGAGCAGTGGCAAACTTGTAATTAAGGAGAGCCTCCTTAATGCCTTGCCTATAAATAGAGGAGTTATGTTAGACTTTTAGGACTTTTGGCACATTTAGAGGTTTTGCTCATTTGAAGAAGTTAGAGAGAGAAACTAGAGAGAGAAAGCTCCACGAGGTGATTCACGGTTCTTGTATTTGTTATATCATCAATCGAATCATCGTTTAATTACGTTCTTGTGTCTGATCCACACACGTACACGGATTCTGCACGTTGTACGTGTTCTTCGCAATCGACGGTTATTCGAAATCGATCTGGAAACACGTTCACAAATGAGTTATACACATGGCCCAGCGGAAGGGACGTGTGCAAACGACCCAGAGGTCCCGCGTTCGAGTCCGGCCGAACCCGATTTTTGCAGTTTTATTTTTTTAATTTTTAATTTATTATTAATTTTTCTGTTTTAATTGTTTAATTAATTTTTCTGTTTTAATCTTTTAATTAATTTTTCTCTTTTAATGTTTAATTCATTTTTCTGTTTAATATATTTAAATTGTAAACAATAAATATTAGGATTTTATTTAACCTATAAATAATAACGAAATCGTTATGTGGTATTTTAATTATCACGCTTTCGTCCATTCGGAATGTTTTCCCTATTTTTTCTCGTGCGTTATCTTCCCGGAGTCTTCATACGCAAAATTATAAGTGAATCTTACAACTCCCCTTTTTTATATTATTTTAATCGTTTTTTGGGTGTATCATGTGTCATTTTATATTATTTTTTAATCAATTACATGAAATTACCATCTTGTGAATTAAATGTGTTATGTGTTATTGTTTGTTGTTTACCTGGTGCATTACTGATGCCAGTACCAAATGGTGGAGATGCCTCATGTTGCTGACGTGCCTGTTATAGATGGAGACGTGGAGCCTGATTTTGACCAGGGGCATCCGCAGAAGCCGCCACAGATTCCTCAACGCGTTTTTCATGCAGTGAGGTTGCCTCAGTCCACCTAGCGTCTCCTTGAGAGGCTGGTGGCGGGTCCGGCCGATATGATAGGGAGTTGGCCACAACAGTTTCAGCGGATGGACAGGCAGATGGACCAGATCGAGGATTTGATGGAGTGGGTGATGGCTCGTGAGGTCGAGAGACGTAACCAGACGGTGTTGGCGGTTCGACCCCCGCCACGTCCATGAGTGTATCCGGGTACCGACATGGAGGCAGGCCCGTCCCCTACGCAGATCCCTATGACAGGTGGTGGTGATGATTCTGACGACACCGATGATGACATGGCGTTTTAGTATTTCTATTCGTTTGGTGAACTTTATTGGTTAAACATTTGTGGGCATGTATGAACAAATATTTATTTCTTTTTGTTTATTTTGGTTATATGTTGGGTATGTATGAACAAATATTTATTTCTTTTTACTATGTTTAAACATTTGGGAAAATTGGTATTTAATAAACCAACCTTTAACCAGTTGGTAAATAATAATCCAACCTACAGAATTGGTATATAATAATCCTACCTATCAACATGTTGGTACTCAATGAACTTCTGTTAATTTTTTTTAACTGAAGTTAGTTTTTAAGTTTTATTTATTACACAAACAGTCCCTGTAGTTATAAGTTACTAGTTTTAAGTTTTATTTATTACACAAACAGTCCCTGTAGTTATAAAAAAATCATAAAAATCCTAAAAAATCAAAAAAATTCTAAAAAATCAAAAAAATTCTAAAAAAATCAAAAAAATCTTAAAAAATCAAAAAGTTTTAAAAAATCAAAAAAATTCTAAAAAATAAAAAAAATCATAAAAATTCTAAAAAATCAAAAAAATCAATTTATAAAATTAACGTGTTTCGCTTTACGGAAATTTTACGAAAAACGGGCAGAGTTTCCTCTGTTTTTGGACGACCCCGACAACACAAGTTGTCGATATAATATTCAAAACGCAACAATCAATGAAGCATTAAATATCTATACGATTTATATACGATTTATACAAAACTAAAATAAAACTTAAACAAACAAACCCAAATCAGATTCTGATTTTTTAAATAAACTGAAGTTTTAAACGAATAATGTTCCAACTCTTACCGGAACCGAGACGACTATGTGACCAAACTGACCCGGCTAGGACCTGGATTCGAACCAAGCCTGACTAGACCCGAAACCAAGTAAACCCAAATCAAATTTGTAACAAACCGGACCTGAATCGAAGCTAACCAGAACCGCACCATTATCACTGCCGACGCCGGCAGCCGCAGTGCGTCGGTTCTGTGGGCCGTCCGTTACGAGAGAGAGAGAGAGACGATAGGTGTGGGTGGGTGTTTAGCGGAGGAGCAATCGAGACAACATGCTGCCGCCGCCATACGCTGGAGCTTATCGGAGAGGAGGGGGTAGAGATGAAGGGGAGTGGGTGTTGTTTCGTCGGAGATGGTGGCCGACACCACCGTGACGGCGCCGGCACCATTGATTCGCCGGTCGCCGGCCATGGAGAGGAAGGAGGGTGCATGAGTTTGAAGTGTGTGTGGTGATCTATGGTTTGAATCTTGAAGACAAAGCTCAGATTAAAGGTTTTGAGGAGATTAGTTTTTTTTTTTATTTTGGTTTAGGAGGGAAACATAGAGAAGTAGTGGAAACGGCTGATTCTAAAAGGGGGATTAGGGTTCACAAGTCTTTTAGAATTTTTATGATTTTTTTTAATTTTTTAGGATTTTTATGATTTTTTAGAATTTTTTAGAATTTTTTGATTTTTTAGATTTTTTTTTATTTTTTAGAATTTTTATGATTTTTTTGATTTTTTAGAATTTTTTAGATTTTTTAGATTTTATTTTATTTGATTTTTTTGATTTTTTAAGATTTTTTTTTTTTTTAGAATTTTTATGATTTTTTAGATTTTTTTTGATTTTTTAGGATTTTTATGATTTTTTATAACTACATGGACTGTTTGTGTAATAAATAAAACTTAAAACTAGCAACTTATAACTACAGGAACTGTTTGTGTAATAAATAAAACTTAAAAACTAACTTCAGTTAAAAAAGATTAACAGAAGTTCATTGAGTACCAACATGTTGATAGGTAGGATTATTATATATCAATTCTGTAGGTTGGATTATTATTTACCAACTGGTTAAAGGTTGGTTTATTAAATACCAATTTTCCAAACATTTGTAACTTGATGAGTGTTTGTTCTTTTTGTTATTTATGCTTAGTTGTTTGCCTGGCGGTTTTTTTATAAACATTTGTACTCGACTTATTAAAAAAACAACAATTTTTAAAAGCTTAATATTTATAATACTATTAAAAAACAATATTTATAATTAATATTCGATTTGCATAAACTTAAATACTACCCATGAAAAACACCAAGACAAACAACATAAAAAAAATCCAACTGATTATCAAACAAGTTTCCCTCTTACGAACAACCCTTGAATGATTATCTTCCAATTCTGCGACTTGCAATTTATACATTCGAACATACTCTTTCAAATACTTGACTTAGTCTTCAAGCACAGCCTTCGAATCCATCAGTCCTTTGATGACCACACATGCCCGATTACACAAGGGAGGATCGTGCCACGCAAAGAGTTTGCACCTAGAACACTGAAATGGAAGACGAATTAGTGTTTCAAAGTGTTAAAAACATGGCTTAAAAAACATACCATTTGAGAGCAAGTGCAAATTTGACGTCCGGGATTAGCTTCAGTCTCAGATGTTCTTAGTGAAGTTGGCCTACCACATTTGCAAAGAACCATTGTGATTGTGAAGATGGTTATGGATTATTGCAACTTCTGATACATATCACAAGTTTTTTTTTTTTTTTTTTAAAGGTCAATAAGCCGCTCATAGGGCAATACGCTGCGTATTTCTATACGGATTCTGACACATTTTCAGGTTATACGCTGCGTATAGCCTGATGAGGGCCGTATATACTTACTTTTTTTGAAAAGTTGGCAGAAAGTGTAGTTCTATACGCCTCTCATTGATCTATGTGTGTGTACATTTTTGTATCTCCATAGTTAGAAATCTGCCTGTATTTATGATGAATAAAGTCTTGAGTTTGTATCATACCGGACAAAGGTTTCGCTAGGTATTACTAGGTATCGTTAGATCAGGTTAGGATCCAGAACGCTATGGCTCAAAACAGGAATAATCAGACATGATGTCATCATTCCACAATGATGACATCACATCCTACATCTAATAAAATTGCACGGATTTTTTTATGAAAGTATTATAACAAGATTCGAAGAAAGACAACATCAAATCAGCAAGGATGGTTTAAATATGTATGGATCTTGGATGGTTCGTATGAATAGAGTTGCATGAAAACATCATGCATTTACGAATGGAAAACTGGGTTCGTATCGAACCGCCATGCAAAGTATATTCGTAGGAAAGGAGAATCGCAGGTTCGTACGAACCGAGTATACATGTTGGTACGAAACCGACAACAACTATAAATACTTTCTCAGTCCATTCGTACAAATACATCTCAGAGAACACATCTCAGACTCCATTCGTAGAAACATAAAATCAGTTCTCCAAGCCTGTTCATCATCATCAACACAAGAACATCTCTCGGTTTTGTCGTGTCTTTATCATATCGAGTGTTCTTGTAGTGTATACGTCGAAACTCTGTCCGGTTCATATTTGAAATAAAGAAAACGTTTATATTTACGATTCGGTGTTTCGATTATGACTCGGTTTAACGGATTCCGCACGTTAAACCGTTTAAACGCAGAACTTGTGTTCGGTATCGAACCAATCCTGCTCTCACAAGTGGTATCAGAGCTACGGATGCTCTGCGTGTAATCGTGATCAAAATCGGACGAGTTTCGATTCATTTTGGTTAAATCGAATATGTTTCGGTTGATTTTTTATCAGTTTCGGCGTGTCATTTGTGTTTTTCAGATTCATTCAAATGATTTCGGATGATTTCAAAACGTTTTGGTGTATCATTTGAGATTTAAAAAAAAATTCATCGATTTCAGTTTGTGTTGGTTAAAGTTTCTAAATTTTCGGATATTATACATTGAGTTCAAACTCAATTAACTGGATAAAATCGGACAGAGATTTGAGTATAATTCATATATCAGTTAACATTTACACATAACATTGTCGAAAAACTTAAAATTTTGTATCAAACTTGAAGAGATGTGAAAAGAATTGTTTCGATTGAAACAGATTCAGCAACTAACCGTTTCCGTGCATCTGGTAATGAGTTCAGATCTGTAAGAAAATAGATCTGAATCAGACTTGTTATTTGAGATAAAGGTTTTTGCGACATTTTGTCTTTAGAGAATCCGGTGTGTCATTAGCTAGTGTATTTGAATTGATTCGGTTCTGTTCGGTAGTTCATGTTGGAAATTTGATGAAAATAGCATTTTTTATGTGGGGGATTGTTGGAAAAATAGGTGAAAATAGCATTTTTCACAGATATGGGAAAATGATTTTTTCCTATTTTGGACTAGAAATAAATATAATAAAATGAGCGGGTATTATATATTTATTTGTGGGTTTGTGTTCTATGTTGGAAGAGCTTCGCAACGAACTAAACCACGTCCAAAACCGAGCTAAGATGAATGAGATATCGATGCTCAAAGTTGGGTATTTGAAACATTGAATGCTGAAACAAAAAGGAAAGTAGCACCTTGTCCCACATAGGAGGAGAGATGGAACTTAAATGAGTATTTAAGGTGGAACTCTCCATCCTTATTGTTTCATGGAAGCACACACTAGTGTCCTCGCGAAGGGTGCGGAAACTCGCACACGCTCGCGCGCGCGCGTGGCGTGGCGTGGGCGATGAGGCGCAATGTGGCGCTTTGATGGCGCACTTTGCACTTCAGCGCATGACATGGCAGTCATGCGCATGCGCACGCGAGTAAACATGGCACGGAGGCGCGCGGTTGCGCGCATGGTGCATGGGCACCGCGCATGGTGACGTGGCGCACGCGCGCATGGCAGTGAGCCAAGAGGACGCACCGCGCATGGGCGTTCAGACCTGGGCGCGCTGTGACAACCCGTAATTTACGGATCTTTATTACGTAATTAACAGACGATTAACGCGACAATAAATAGTGTTTACAGCACGGATTAACCTAATTAGGCCTTTGGAGTGCCCAGGAACGATTATCCGACTTTACAATGCGCGAACGGTGGTTTACAGAGAAACCTGTGAAACGTTAAACGGCAACGGATTGAAACCGAACAGGATACTGACAACGCCGACAAATATTAAATTTTACGATATATTCTAGCTTCGAAATTTAATTTTAGCAACTGTAGTTGAAACCAGCTCGAAAAACGGATTAAAGACGACAACGATACAATTTTTCGCGATTATTACCGTAATTAACGAACGGGCATGCAAACAACGACTACCGACCGTATTTTTTGTGTATCTTAATTTTTGGACGTTAAACGAAGTTCTGGATTTGACAACGGGTCTCGTAATAATTACGGGCCACTTACACACGAGATGGGCTTGTGGGCCCTAGGCCCAAGCCCAAGCCCAAAACCCACAAGCCTAAACCCGTGCATAATACACAAGATCTACAAAATCTTGTCAAAACTTACTAAATATTAGTAAATCAAATTAAAATCCTACAAAATCCATGATAAATCTCTACAAAATATTTTTTTTCAAGATTCACCAGATTTTTTTTAGATCTCAATATCTTACAAAGATCCCAAGATCTCTATATATGCCCATACCCTCACCTTCAATCTTATACTCAAACAAACACATACCTTAAAGTCTGTCATTTCATTCCCCTCTCATCTCTCTTGATCTATACATATACCAACATTACACACACACACAAATCAACCCAACAAATAAATGCAGACCCTCCATTTTCATCTCTCTTTCACCTCACTCGAACCTCCCTCTCTCCCTCGATGAAGAACCGCCGGCCACCACTGTGGGTGGCGGCGTTGGTGACTACCGGTGGTTGGTGGCGGGGCCGACCGGTTAACCGGCGACCGCACCAGCCGACACCCCCTTCCTTTTCGATCTGTTCGACGGCCGGCCACCACCGTTTGGTGGTGGCGTACAGCGGCAGCAGCGAGAGAGACGGAGAGAGAGAGAGAGAGACGGCGAGGAGAGAAAGAGGCGGAGATAGGTGGCAGACGGCGTCGCCGTCAACGGCGGAGCACAGCGACAGAGCGGTGGTGGCACAATCGGGTTCGGACCGGCGAGTTTCACCGGTAAAGTCTCGTTTCCTTCATCTTTGTGTTTTTCCTAAAATCGGATGAAAGATGATACTAACAATGTTCAGTTTGTTCGGATTTGGGTTGGTTTGTTCCGGGTGTTCGTTTTGGGTTAACAGTGATCTGGTTCGAGTCTCGGGTCAGACACAGTCGGGTCAGGAGTGAGGTCAGCGGGTTCGAGCTTTGGTTTATCGGGTCAACAATGGTCAACAGCAGCCTCGGGTTCTGCTCGGTTCAGTTGACTCGGTCAAACCGAGTCGACTCAGTGTTCGGGTCAGCAGGATCAGGTCAACAGTTGGTTCGATGTCAGTCGGTTCGGGTCAGATTTTGAAGCGGTTCGAGTCAACTCGGTCAACTCAGTTGACTCAGTCAACTCAGTGAGTTGACTCGGTCAGCTCGGTTTTCGACACGAGAAGATGGTAAAGATTTTACGGCGCAATACATTTCATTATTCTTATAATTTTATTTATTTTGTGAACGAGCTCGACCGATACTTTTAGCGACTATTTACAATTTAATTTGGCATATTTGATGAAAAGCTATATATATTGCGTGAATTGATTGAATTTTGATAAAAATAACGACAACTCGGGTTGTCGGGGGCGTCCAAAAACAGAGGAAACTCTGCCCGATTTTCGAGAAAATCCGTAAAATAAAGGGCGGTTATTTATAAAACAAAACATGTTTTATTGAGAAACAACGACTAGCGATATCAGGCGACTTTTATGAAAACTAGCAAAAGCATATAATTACTTTCGACAACACTTCGCAATTTTCGAAAACGACGATTCAGAAAGTAATTTACAAAAATAAATATAGTATTTATATTTATTTTAAACTTGGATATTTCGACAACTCTTTTATAAAAATAAATATAGTCGGTATATTTATTTCAGATAATAAACCATATGACTTCTTTTATAAAATAAATATAACTATTATATTTATTTTAAACAACTTCAACGCTAAATCTCCATTAAATAAATATAAGTTTTTATATTTATTTCAAGCACCGAAACGGCATATACGTATATTTTTGGCAAATATACACAAGACTTGATATATATAATACAAGTTATTATATATTATTTTCATACGAAACGCGATACGAGTTTGTTATATGATATTTTCATAGAAATATTCTTTTATACACGTATGACTACTCGAGACGGCTAACACACCTACAACGATATATTTATATATTTTTATATAAATATTTATTCATTTTAAGTCTCTCGGAAACTAAGTCTTTTTCAAGACTTATTAATCTGCTACTGACATTAAACGAGACTTAACACATATAACTTAATCTTTTCCATTAAGTTAACAACTTACCGTTGAATCGTTCGATTAACGATTCGGTAGAGCTCGGTGACACGTAGTTTAGATACTGCGTTTATTTAGAAACGTATTAGGTATTCCGTGTTAGGAATATTGTAGAATGCACGCTAGCAAGTCAAGCCTTGGAAACGACATCATCGAAGTCGTAATTAGCTAGCTTTGCACAGGGAATATTCAGGCGAGTTCATAACCCCCACTTTTTACTGTTTTACATTTTTGTAATGTTTTCGGGGTGGAAAGACATGCACGTGTTGCAAAAACATACAAAGTTTTGAACAAACGCAAAACTCGTATTTCTAAATCATATTACGAAGGGATTTCGAGGAACACAAATGAATTACGAAAGGTTTATACTAAACATACCGGTTTTTACAAAAACAAATGCTTATTTTCGAAATGGGAATGAAATTCGGTAAGGGTGACCAGGGATTTGGTCAGGGTGACCAGGGATTCGGTCAGGGTGACCAGGGATTTATTTTATACATGGTATGGTTAGCGTAAGGAGGGTTACTACTTAGATCATGTGAGTGGGTAGGCGGGAACCGGAGGCCATTAATCCTCATTGTAGGACCGAGGGACGTAAGCGGTAGATCTATCTGGGTGTAGCGAGCCCAACCCCAGGCCCAGCAGATCGGACCTTGGGGTGACTTTGTGCCCAACGCGAAATCTGCTAGGTTTGAGTCTTCCTACTTGCACTTCACACATATCAATGGCCTTGCAAACCATTGGTGATCTCTTTTTCCTTATCTGCTACATACCAGGGATTTTATACTTACGGAAACTTCTTGTTCATACAAATTAACTACCATGTTTTATACAAATTCAAAGCATTATGCGGGTATGGAGTCAAAGTCAGGGTGGGCATTGACGGTTATGCGAATATTACAAATACAAGGCTTTACAAATACATGGTTTTATGAACATAACGTGTTACAAACACAACGTTTCCATATAACTTGGCAAGAAAATGACTTTTGATTCGTTTTCTCAATACTATTTCAAAAGCCGGTTATTCCAAAGATTTATTTCAAATCTTTCACAATACCAAAGATTTATTTCAAACCTTTCACAACTCAAAAGATTTATCTCAAATCTTTTATGAACAAACTATGAACTCGCTCAACTTTATGTTGACTTTTTTCGCATGTTTCTTTCTCAGGTTGCATTTCTAAGACAAGGCACGGTTGGAAAAGGAGAACCATGAGGAGTCGAGTACTTAGTGGCGTTCATTTTCTAAAAGACTTAGCTTATTTGCTTCCGCTGTGCAATGAAGATACTAGTCCAGTCACGCCAGCTCTGATAAATTTCGGGGTGTGACACGCGCGCGCACCAGGGTGAATTGCACGCGCGCGCAGAATCTTCCAGCATTGAATGACAGAGCAGTTTCAGTCCAGCTTCGTAACTGACGAGTTAATAAGCTTTGACTGAGAATTAAATGACGTATTAAATTGCATTGAAGACGTTTAATGCAATTTAAACCTCTCATTTAATTCGTTTTTGGCTGTTTCAAACTGGGAGCTGTATAAATACAGCTCCATACCCAGCTGCAGAAAACACCGGCAACACAACAGCTATTCACTTTCTCTCTAAAGTTTTTCTGATCTTCTCCTGCTCTCTTCAAGGTAGACATCGGGTTGTAGGCGAACTCCGGCAGTACTACTGCTCCGGCTGTTGTACCATGGGAAACAAAACGAGTACTCTTGGGAGACTCGGAATTTGTTTTAAGGGAAGCGTGTTGAACACGTGCCTCAGTCACTCTGCTTCTACCCCTTTCTTGTATTTGGTTTATTTTCAGTTGTATTTGTAATTGTAATTTTGTCTTTCTCATTTCTGTTTGTAATCAGTATTAATAAGATTTGTTTTTTTTTATTTACGCGAACGGTTCCTACAATCTTAAAACAAATTTTTAAAACCGTTCGTAAAATCAAAACCATTCTGTTTGTGATTCAAACCAGTTTTGTTTTCACTCAGTTTGTGTTTTAAAAACAATTTTTTTTTGTTTTCATCTTCAAAGGAGCGACTTTGGTTGAAAACAATTTTGATTACTTCAGAATTGTCCTTTAAATTGGTAATAAACTTTCTGATTTGGTCTTCAAAGTTGGACTTAGAAGCCAATCAGTAAGTTCTAAGAATTATAAAATTTCTGTTTTGGTCTTCAAAGTTGGACTTAGAAGCCTAAACAGTAAATTGTGGTAAATTAAAATTTAGTAGTTTCCTTCTGGTTTTTGCGTAAATCAGACTTTTTTGGACTAAACTTTAAATTTTAATTTTCAGCATGTCGAACGAAAATGTCAACGTTAACAACACCACAAATGTTGTGACGGGAACCCCTCTTAACGCCACCACTGTGGGAGCGTCCACAGTGGCCAATCACGCTGAACGACCCGAGAAGTTCTCGGGTCTACACTTCAAAAGGTGGCAGCAGAAGATGTTCTTCTACCTGACCACCATGAACCTTGCGAGGTTCTTGACAGAAACCGCTCCCCAACCTGTGGAAGGGGAGACCGACGCACAAAGACAGTGCGCGGTAGATGCGTGGAAGCATTCGGATTTCATATGTCGTGGCTATGTGTTAAACGGCCTGTCGGATGCATTGTATAATGTGTACTACAACGTCAAGACTTCCAAAGACCTTTGGGATGCCTTGGACAAGAAGTACAAAACGGAGGATGCTGGCACAAAGAAATTTGTGGTAGCCCGTTTCTTGGATTTCAAAATGGTTGATTCTAAAAGTGTTATGAATCAAGTCCAAGAATTCCAAATTATACTACATGACATCTTTGCCGAAGGCATGACACTTAGCGAGACATTTCAAGTGGCAGCGATGATTGAAAAGTTACCTCCAGGTTGGTTGGATTTTAAGAATTATCTTAAACACAAACGAAAGGAGATGACTTTAGATGACCTTATTGTTCGTCTTCGGATTGAAGAGGGCAATAGAATTGCCCTAAAAGGCAGCCAGGCGCAAACTTCGGCTAGCGCAAATTTGGTTGAGCATGGGCAATCCTCTAAAGGCGCAAAGGGTAAGGGGAAGAAGGACAAGGAGAAAGCAAAGGCTAGCAAACTTGGACCGAAGAAAGGGGTTGTGAAAAAGAAACCTCCAACGTTCCAAGGGACTTGTTACAACTGTGACGAGCCGGGGCATCGGGCTAACCAATGCAAGAAACCAAAGCGTGAGCGTGCGCACATGGTGGATGAAGACGGAATGCCTTTGGTGGCAATGATTTCCGACAAAAGCGCAATGATGGATGAGGTCAATACTGTGACCAACACTCCAAAAGGATGGTGGGTTGATACGGGCGCGACCCGTCATGTTTGCGCAGACAGAAGCCTCTTTACCACCTTCATGGCGCTTTCTGGAGAAGAGAAGCTGTATATGGGAAATGCAGCCACCGCTGACATCATGGGTGAAGGAACGGTGATCTTGAAGTGGACTTCGGGGAAGGAGCTCACTCTAAGCAACGTGTTGTATGTCCCGGACTTGCGCAAGAATCTAGTCTCGGGTTGGTTGCTTAACAAGTTGGTTGCTTAACAAGTTTGGATTTCGTTTAGTGTTTGAAAGTGACAACTTTGTTCTTACTAAACGAGGAATGTATGTGGGTAAGGGCTATGCCCAAAACGGCATGTTCAAATTAAATGTAATGGCTGTCAACAACATGAATAAAATTGCTACTACTTCTACTTATATGCTTGAGTTTTCTGATTCGAATAAATGGCATGGTAGATTAGGTCACGTAAATTTTAATTCAATACGCCGTTTAATCAATTTAAATTGTATACCAACATTCCATATTGATTCACACTATAAATGTGAAACTTGCGTAGAATCCAAACTTACAAGAACATCATCGAAATCGGTTGAACGAATAACCGAACCTCTTGATTTAATTCACACCGATATTTGTGATTTAAAAGCGGTACCCACAAGAGGTGGAAATAAGTACTTCATCACGTTTATTGACGATAGTACTAAATATTGCTATGTATATTTACTAAAAAGTAAAGATTAAGCAATAAGTAAATTTATCTTGTACAAAAATGAAGTTGAGAATCAACTTCAAAAGAAGATAAAAGCTTTGCGAAGCGACCGAGGAGGCGAATATGTTGCACCTTTTGCCGATTTATGCGCAAAAAATGGCATTGTACATGAGTGTACACCTCCTTATTCTCCACAATCAAATGGCGTGGCGGAACGAAAGAACCGCACATTGAAAGAAATGATGAACGCCATGTTGATAAGTTCTGGGGTGAGCCAGGAAATGTGGGGGAAGCCATTCTCTCGTCTAATTATCTTTTGAACAAGATACCACTCAAAAAGAGAGACGAGACTCCATATGAGTTATGGAAAAGGAAGAAACCTTCATACAAATACTTGAAAGTGTGGGGGTGCCTAGCAAAGGTGATTGTACCACCTCCTAAGGCTCTTAGGATAGGACCCAAAACTGTTGATTGCGTATTTATTGGGTATGAGCATCAAAGTAGTGCACATCGTTTTCTTGTACATGAGTCCAAGAATCCTGATGTACACGTAAACACTATCATGGAGGTGAATCCTAACGTTGTGTCTTACTTTGAAAATGTGTTTCCTTTGAGAAGACAAACACATGCAACGTCAGCAACACCTAATTTTGAAGTAGGTGAAAGCTCATCTAGACCAGTTGATGAGGTAGTTCATGATAAGACACATGAACAACCTGAGGTTGAAGAAAGTGATCGTAGGCGAAGTAAAAGGCCAAGGGTTGAAAAATCCTTCGGTCCAGACTTCGTTAGCTATATGGTTCAGGGCGAGCCCAATACATATCGCGAAGCGGTTTCTTCTTCAGAAGGACCTCAATGGAAAGAAGCAATAAGAAATGAAATTGATTCTATATTGCAAAATCATACTTGGGAGTTAGTAGATCTTCCACCTGGTTGCAAACCACTTGGATATCGTTGGATATTCAAAAGGAAGATGAAAACTGATGGAAGTATTGATAAGTACAAGGCTAGGTTGGTGATTAAAGGATTTATACAAAAGGAAGGTCTAGATTACTTTGATACCTACTCGCCTGTGACGCGCATAACCTCGATTAGATTGGTTCTTGCTATAGCGGCTTTAAGAAATTTGGAAGTTCACCAAATGGATGTTAAAACCGCATTTCTAAATGGCGATTTAGAAGAAGAGATTTACATGGAGCAACCTGAAGGTTTCTCTGCCCCAGGTCAAGAGGGTAAAGTATGTAAACTCGTCAAGTCTTTGTATGGCTTGAAGCAAGCACCAAAACAATGGCACCAAAAGTTTGATCATGTCATGATTGACAATGGTTTCAAAATAAATGAGTGCGACAAATGTGTTTATTTCAAAGACACAAATGAAGGTTATGTGATATTATGCCTTTATGTAGACGATATGCTTATCATTGGGAGTAATGATAAAATTATCAAAGCTACTAAAAGCATGTTGAAAGCGAGATTTGACATGAAAGACATGGGTTTAGCTGATGTGATTCTTGGAGTAAAGATCATAAGAACCCAAGATGGTCTTGTGTTAAGTCAATCTCACTATGTGGATAAAATTCTTGAAAAATTCAACTCGGGAGATACGAGTGTAGCTCGAACTCCAGTTGATACCTCCCAACATCTTAAGAAGAATAAGGGAGATGGAGTTGCTCAGTTAGAGTATTCAAGAATTATTGGCAGTCTAATGTATCTAATGACATGTACTAGACCCGACTTGGCTTACGCGGTGAGTAGGCTAAGTAGATACACCAGCAATCCGTGCGCGGATCATTGGAAGGCTATCACGAGGGTGCTTAGATACATAAGATACACAAGAGATTATGGACTGCATTATACCCGACAACCAGCAGTGATCGAAGGATACACTGATGCAAACTGGATATCGGATAATAAAGATTCCAAATCAACAAGTGGTTACGTGTTTACACTTGGAGGAGCTGCTATTGCTTGGAAGTCTTCTAAGCAAACGGTCATAGCAAGATCCACAATGGAATCCGAATTTATCGCCTTGGATAAGTCAGTCGAGGAGGCGGAATGGCTACGTCAATTCGTGGAAGATATTCCAAGATGGCCAAAGCCTTTGCCAGCCATATGTGTACATTGTGATAACCAATCTGCGATTGGTAGAGCTCAAAGCTTGATGTACAATGGCAGATCAAGGCATATGCGACGTAGACATAACACGATACGACAACTACTCTCAACGGGTGTTATCACAATTGATTATGTGAGATCAGCGGATAACATTGCGGACCCGTTTACAAAAGGCTTAAGCAGAGAGTTAGTAGAAATGTCGTCAAGAGGAATGGGACTAAAGCCCGTGGTAAATGGGAATATGAGGGAAACCTAACTTAGTTGACTGGAGATCCCAAGATCTAAGTTTAATAGGACAACTTAATCATATTACCAAAACGGAGTCACTGTGGGGGAGTACCCCAAACAAAACTAAAAGGGAGTTAAATATACTTCCTAGTCCATTCCAATCAGTGACATTGATGTGAGGCTAAGCATATTAAGGTTAACGATTTCGGGAAATCAAATAACCATGATGCTTTTAATAATTCAGGGGAATCACCTATGTTAGAGAGAAGTGGGGTCGCTTCAAATGGATTTGTGGGGTGCGCAAATCCTAGAGCTCTCGCAGAACCAGGCTAGTGTTCCAGGACCATAATAGGACACGACAATGAGGAGTTGGCCAAACCAGGGAGAGTATTGTGTGAAGTGTATTGTCGTTTACACAAATGGGGGTATGTTCAAGGACATCACGTCTACACACCGCTAGTAAGCTAAGTGCGCGTCACAAAAGAAGGTTCAAAGGCTTCAACCTACCTATCTTGCAATACTCAACTGTCGAAGTTTATCGTTGAAAGGTGTAAGGAAAAGATCCATTTCCATACATGTGGGGGATTGTTGGAAATTTGATGAAAATAGCATTTTTCATGTGGGGGATTGTTGGAAAAATAGGTGAAAATAGCATTTTTCACAAATATGGGAAAATGATTTTTTCCTATTTGGGACTTGAAATAAATATAATAAAATGAGCGGGTTTTATATATTTATTTGTGGGTTTGTGTTCTATGTTGGAAGAGCTTCGCAACGAACTAAACCACGTCCAAAACCGAGCTAAGATGAATGAGATATCGATGCTCAAAGTTGGGTGTTTGAAACATTGAATGTTGAAACAAAAGGGAAAGTAGCACCTTGTCCCACATAGGAGGAGAGATGGAACTTAAATGAGTATTTAAGGTGGAACTCTCCATCCTTATTGTTTCATGGAAGCACACACTAGTGTCCTCGCGAAGGGTGCGGAGCACCCTAACTCGCACTCGCACACGCTCGCGCGCGCGCGTGGCGTGGGCGATGAGGCGCAATGTGGCGCTTTGATGGCGCACTTTGCACTTCGCCCGCTTGAGAGCCGTCTTTGTATTTTTGACCGCGTGCGCGTGGTAGGTGATGCGGCGCATGACGTGGCAGTCATGCGCATGCGCACGCGAGTACACATGGCACGGAGGCACGCGGTTGCGCGCATGGTGCATGGGTCCTGCTGTGTCGTGCGCGGCGCACCAGAGTGAGCCAATACGGCGCGACTGTGTGGCGCGCTCATATAGGCTCACAGGTGACGTGGCGCACGCGCGCATGGACTTGAGCCAAGAGGACGCACAGCGCATGGGCGTGCAGACCTGGGCGCGCGCGCACCAGAGTGAATTGCGCGCGCACGCGCGCGCAGAAACTTCCAACATTGAATGACAGAGCAGTTTCAGTCCAGCTTCGTAACTGACGAGTTAATAAGCTTTGACTGAGAATTAAATGACGTATTAAATTGCATTGAAGACGTTTAATGCAATTTAAACCTCTCATTTATTTCGTTTTTGGCTGTTTCAAACTGGGAGCTGTATAAATACACCTCCATACCCAGCTGCAGAAAACACCGGCAACACAATAGCTATTCACTTTCTCTCTAAAGTTTTTCTGATCTTCTCCTGCTCTCTTCAAGGTAGACATCGGGTTGTAGGCGAACTCCGGCAGTACTACTGCTCCGGCTGTTGTACCCTGGGAAACAAAACGAGTACTCTTGGGAGACTCGGAATTTGTTTTAAGGGAAGCGTGTTGAACACGTGCCTCAGTCACTCTGCTTCTACCCCTTTCTTGTATTTGGTTTATTTTCAGTTGTATTTGTAATTGTAATTTTGTCTTTCTCATTTCTGTTTGTAATCAGTATTAATAAGATTTGTTTTTTTTTTTATTTATTTACGCGAACGGTTCCTACAGTTCATAGGTGTATCTCGGATTGATTTGATGTGTGTGGATTGATAGTTGATTAGTTCCGATGATTTTGGTTGAACTTTCATACGTTTCGGACTGATTTGACGAATTTCTGTTTGATTCGATGTGATTATCGAACTGTTGGAACTAGTTTTTATCAATTTCGGATTGATTCAATTAAGTTTTTAACTGAATTGGATCAATTTAAACTGTTATAATTGATTTCGGTTGAGTTTCAATATAAATTTCGATTGATTTAGGACTGTTTTCATGGACAAATCTGAATGAACATTACATTTTGAACTGATTTCGGTTTACTTTGGATAAAAATTCTATCTTTCGGACAGTTTTTAATTAATCAATTTTCAATGAAAATGACAAATAATAGGAAGAAACAATGTTAAATCTGAGTTGTTGTGATAATTTGTTTTACATCGAAATCATATTTGTTTGCAGCGCATAATCATCTTAGTTCTTCTTACATAAGTGTTTTAGATCTGAGATAAATTGTCCGAAAAGAAATCTAGTTGGTTCTACATTTGAAATCAAAAGATGAAATAGACGGTGTTGTTCTGGTTCTTTTTGACGATCGAGAAAGAATTCAGATCTGAGTTTGAGTTGTTGATATTCACGGACAGAAACGGAATTGCAAATCTTATTCTAAGAGTCTTAAAACAAGAATTAAATTTGAATCTGATTGGTTACGGCTGGATCTAATTAAATCAAAGTTGTAGATTGTGATTAACGAAAAAAAAAAGTGTGACGCTGCTGTAGTAAAAAGTTGTTTTGTGATAAGAAAAGACGAATCTTTATTGTATTTGAGAACGGATAGGTATCATTGATAGTATTTGATCGATGAACTCAGAAGTGTGCAGGTTGTGATTTGCGAGTGCAGGTTATACGGCCACTGATTTAAGATAGAAATCGTTTTAACAATGGAGAAGAAGTATTAGTTGCAGAATAGTTTGAAGGTATCGGCTGTGATATTTGTGTGGTTTTAGTGCACATCATGTCATCCGAGATAGTTTAGTTGTAGGTCTTTTATGTGACAACTAGAAGCGTTCGTCGGTAATTAGTTTGTTTCCGGCTCCGAATACGCGTTTTCCGATAACCACAGCTGCTGAGTTAGATTGAATCTGGAACGAAGAAGGGTAATTAGTTAGTTGCCAGTTTTCGAATACATTGCTGTGATAATTGTTGAAGGAATTAAAAAAATTAAATAAAAAAATGGTGTAACTTGTGAAAACAGTTCCACCTAGTGTTTGCTGAATAAGTGGACTAAAAGTTGTTTGGGCCAAGATTTTTGGAAGTGTGGGCTGAAAATTGTCAAGTAAATTGAGTTTTGGTTCTATAAGTTTTAAGTGGGTCAATCTAGCGATACAAGGTTCGAATTGCAAACGGATATTTGATCGAAAACTAAGTGGGCAATTAATACTCGGGATGTTAATTTGTCGAAGTGATGCGTGATATTTGATTGTGATTCGATTTGGGATTGTTGAACCGTGTTTAACAAGATCAAAGGGTTTTCAAAGTCTTAATTTTCAAATCTGATTAAATGTTTGATATTTGCTTACAGGTTATTCCGAGCATTTCAAGACCATGAATGAGAAACAAAATCTAAAATGGCGGAGTAATTTTGCTTGATATGAAATTAATAAGTTGTATGATCTTTATGATGAAGCGACGAAAGCAAAGAGATGTGATCCTAAAAGAGAATGCTTCTTAGATCCTCAAGGTAATCCAGTGGTTAATCCCAGGAATGTGGATTTTAAGGGATTTTAACGCAGTGGTAGCTGTTATTCCAACCTGTGGAGAATTTTATACGAGGAGGGGTATAGAGAAAGATTACGATGAGAATCTGGATAAGCGTATAAAGGAGGTGTTTTACGCGACTCTGACGAAGGTAATGGAATTGAAAAAGAAAAGTTTGAGATCGGAATTTGAAAGAATTCAGCGGGAGAAAGAAAAGAATGAGGTGCATAACGGTGAAGTCAAAGAATCAAGCGTATCAACAAATGAAACTTCATGTTCTGAACCTGAGTGTTCAAAATGTGAAAAATCAAAATCTAAAAATGTCAAACTTTTGAAAGATGTGGAAAGTTTGACATTAGAAAACAAAAATTTTATAAAATTAGAAAATGATTTGAAAAATCAAATAAAAATTTTATAAAATAAAAAATCAGTTTTAAATAAAAATGATTTTGAGAAAAAAAAATATAATAAACTCGCATCTAGAAAAAATCTAAAAACTTGAACAAGATGCAGAGATTGCTAAAAATAAAATTGAAGATTTAGAAAAGAAATTGAAAGGTTTTGTTGCTTCGTCCTTAATGCTTGATAATATAGTTCCAAAACCGATCAATAAAAATGAAGAAACTTGGGAGGACGAATATGAATTTTGTAACCGTGGTATTGGATATAAACCGTCAGGAAAGGGCAAAACCGATCAATAAAAATGAAGAAACTGGGGAGGACGAATATGAATTTTGTAACCGTGGTATTGGGTATAAACCGTCAGGAAAGGTGTCACACCCTAACCAATGGCGGAATCATCGGAGTGGGACTAGTTCAAGATTGTAAGAGACTTCATAACACTATTTATGACAATATTTAATTCAACCGATTTCATTTCATAAATAAATTGTCAAAACATTACAAGAAATTCAAATAACAACATTGTTCAACATAACATAACAAAACTGATACAACACTTTAAACCTAAACGTCTAAGTGAGTATCTAGGCATCATTGCTAATCCATTTCATAGCATCATCAATCCTCAACCTGTAACATGTTTAAAATACAATTCAATGCAAAAGCAAAGGCGAGTATACAAGTTTAAGAATAAGTATAAGTATAAAAGTTTAAAACGAATCCACATGGAAACTTAGTTTATACAAGATCAATATAACATGGCATGCAATATTTCTAGTCAACCCTCTGTTTACGCAAAATGATATAATTTAACATGACCACTAGTTTACGGGCTGTGCGTTACTCCTATAGCGATATACATGTCAAATGGAGGCTCGTGAAAGCTAATGACTAAAACATATCACATAAGTATGGTCCACGTATAAGAATCAAGTATAACAACATAGTATTCATGTATAAGGATTGTTTTATGTGCATTGCATAAAGAATAAGTTTAAGTGTAGTTTAATAGCTAAACATGTTACACCCCAAAAGTGGTAAACATAAAAAGGGGGTTGCGAGTATACTCACGGTTTTGCAATTCTTCTACTTGAATCCGTGAGTGAGTTGTTGTTGATTAGGAGGTTGGAACACCAAGTCCTTCTACGCGAAGAAACAAAGTGTATGAGTTTGGGGAATTCAGAAGATTTAGGGATTCGGAATTTAAACATCACAAAGATAAACATATGAAAATAACATGTGAAAATAATCACCTAGTACATATGATACTTGTTCTTGACACTATGAAACTCCAAGGAGTTGATATATTTTCATGGAACGACGTTCCATTAGAATCGTGATAAGTTATCATACCATAGGATGATATAATCTAGTACTATGACATATGAACACTAGTTCATCATCTTAGATTTGATTATTTGGATTATGTGTTTATATATTACATATATTATATACATATTATTATGTCTAATATTTCAAGCATGAGGTAGAAGATTAAGATCTTCATTTAGGTACCTCTAAGTATCATGGAAATCATGTAGGAGGTAGGAAGATCAAGCTTCCATTTAGGTACCTCTTATGGTTCACCACTACACTTGATGTAAAAACATAAAAGGAGGGTCATGAACTAATATTAATACAAGAATAATAAACAACTACACTATGAGAAATCATCAAGAAATGTGGGGATTTTATATTGGACAACCTAAGCTAGTCCATAATCACACCTTCATCAAGCTTGAAACTTGAACATTACTTGTGGGTTAAGAACCCTAAACAAAACAGAATATATATGAGGTTTAACCTCTGATTTTGAAGGTCTTAACCTTGTTTTTAAGCCTAACTAACCATAGAAGTGGTTATAAGCATAAGGACATAGGTTTGAGATGAGTTAGACTCAAGTTGAACAAGTTTAGTAAAGATTAGATGAAAATTAGAAATGAACAGTGGACTTTGGAGCCTTTTTGCTGGAGTTCCAGGAACTTATTTACTGTGAAAAAACCCATGGAATCGAAGCTAAGGTCAATCCAAACACATAGGAAAAAGAATGGACTAAATCGGACAAGAAACAAGTGAGTTATGCTCACTTTAGTGAAGCTTGCTGAATCTGCCCGAAATTCTGATGTTGCTGCGAATTTAGAGTGGTTTGGGAGTGATTAGAGAGAGTTGAGAGTGTTTAGAAAAGTGAAAATGGCTTGGAGATGGCTTGGTATTTATAGGGGATGAATTAGGGTTGGGTTGGTTGGCATTTAATATAGAGTTAACTGCCATTTTCGTCCCTGTGGTTTGGTCACTTTGGCCATTTCAGTCCATTTTTCAAAAATGCGCCATTTTCCTCCCCGACGTTCTGGAAAGGTGCCATTTCAGTCCAAAAATCATAACCCAGTTAAGTCAGTTAGTAAATAAGGACTGATTGTGTAAATTTGTAACATAAAGGACTGATTGTGTAAATTTGTAACACCACCACCACTAGCCCTGCCACCACCACCACTCCGCTGCCACCACCACCACCACCGCCACCACCGCCACCACCGCCACCACAGCCACACCGCCACCACAGCCACACCGCCACCACCGCCACCACAGCCACCACCGCCACCACAGCCACCGCCACCACCACCGCCACCACAGCCACACCGCCACCACAGCCACTGCCACCACCGCGACTACGGGATCTTGTGCGATTATCTTTGGCTTGTGCGATCAAGAGTTCATCATCATCGTCAATCATCACGTTGATCATCATCAACAGTTCTTCGAACCACCATTCCATACATAACCCGACCTGCTACCACGTCTTACCACCGGATACATGAAGTTGCAGGTTCCGGAAACACTTCAGATTCATAACGGCCACCACAGCCCTGCCACCACCACCACTCCGCTGCCACCACCACCACTCCGCTGCCACCACCACCACTGCCATCACCACCACCACACACTCTCTCTCTACTCTCTCTCTCTATGCTCTGCAATCACCACCACCATCACCTTTACCTCTCTACTCCGGTGACCGTAGTAAATCCGGCCATCTTTCCGACACCCCACACCCCTACGTGTTAATCTTCTGTTTCTGTCGATCTGGGTCGAATTGAACGGACATCTGAAGTTCCTTAGATCCCCACAAACATTTTACACCCCTCACAATGCTCAAACACATCGATTTTAGCCGGAACCGAACCTGCAACTTCGCCGGAATCTTCACAGTGGCCGGAATCAGTCAACACGTCGTTCCAGCCGTTAACGGTTCGTTTTTCTTGTTCCGGTTCATTCGTTTATACTTGTACAATGTTTGCACCAGGTTAATTGGAATATAACCTGATTTTGGTCGTTAATTTGAGCCGTTGACTTTCCTGTTTGACCTTCTGTTGACCGATTTGGGGGAGATGACACTGTTGACATCTGTGAGAGTGGTGGTGGTGGCAGCGGAGTGGTGGTGGTGGCAGGGCTGTGGTGGCGGTGGTGGCAGGGCTGTGGTGGTGGTGGCAGGGCTGTGGTGGCAGGGCTGTGGTGGTGGTGGCAGGGCTGTGGTGGCGGTGGTGGTGGTGGCAGCGGAGTGGTGGTGGTGGTGGTGGCAGCGGAGTGGTGGTGGTGGCAGGGCTAGTGGTGGTGGTGTTTAATATTTACTTAAATGGTCCTTTATGTTACAAATTTACACAATCAGTCCTTATTTACTAACTGACTTAACTGGGTTATGATTTTTGGACTGAAATGGCACCTTTCCAGAACGTCGGGGAGGAAAATGGCGCATTTTTGAAAAATGAACTGAAATGGCCAAAGTGACCAAACCACAGGGACGAAAATGGCAGTTAACTCTTTAATATAAGTAGTTGGTTGATTTGTTCTAATTAAATAAAAAAAAAGAACTTTGGGGGCAGCCATGTGCTGTGCGGCCGCATGGCTGTTAACAGTCAACAAGTTTCCCCCTTTTTTTATGACAACATAAGTTAGATGGTTATAAGATATACCATATTATGTTTAAGTTAAATAATTATATTCTATCCATTTAAATCTAATACAACGTAAGTGCTTTTAATCTATATCTATACTATATAATAAAAGAAACCATTTTATGGACACTTTTCATTATTCTAGACCATCTATCTTTATAATTATTATTTAATTTAAATTATTAAATTTAATATATATTTCAAACATTTTTACGGATAAAGTTCTATAAAATATCTTATTCTTTATTTATATTACTTATTGGTTCTTTATAATACTTATCTTTAAATATAGTAATTTTTATTTAAATTTAATACTTATAGGTATTCAACATAATATATATCCAACATCGGAACACTATAAATTTCTTTTAATAAATAAGAATGAAAAATATATTAAAATATTTTTAAATAAGTAAGTTTTGAGATCACAAATATCTTTATACGAAGCAAGATTGTATATATCCAACATCGGAACATTATAAATTTTTATAAATAAATAAGAATATTTTATTTTATTTTTTCTCTTATCTCTTATTAATTTAATATTTCTTAATTTAAACTATATCTTTTGTTTTTCTGCTTATTTATAACTATTTATATTTCATTGATTCAGCCAAGTGTAACAAACAAATTTCTAACCTATTAATAAATAAAAAAAAAAACAAAGTAAATGTTATAACTTATGTAATACACAAGTTTCTAACCTAATAATAATAAATAAAAAACAAAGTTAAATGTTATAAAATGTATATAATACATCAAAGTTCAATTTTTTTTCAAAAACATATATTAACGAGTGTTTGTATTAACCAATTATATCATATAATACATCAAAGTTCATTTTTTTCAAAAACATATATTAACGAGTGTTTGGATTAACCAATTATATTATATGTATTCAAGCCGTATAATACACGTGTTTATCCAATCCGTGCAATGCACAAGTGTAACACCTCGTAAAATCACGACCAATATTATAAGGACACGTGTCATGGACTTTAAACATGTAAGGAATTATTTCAGAGGGACTAAAATTGACAAACAAAGTAAGTATGTGTGTAGAAGGATTCAAAGTGTCAACATTTGATAATTTTTCCTTTCAACAAACCTACACGATGTTTATACCCTTAAACGAATGAATCATGAATCGTATGAAACCGTTTGGGGAAGAAAGTGAAAGTTTGCAAGCCTCAAGGGTTAAATGTGTCAACATGTTTAAATTATACCTCTGGTGACCTTTTAATGAACCCGAAGCTTTGTAACGATTAATTATGCTCCCGAGAATAAGTGATAAAAATTTCACAAGGTTTCGATATCGTATGAGGAAGATACGTTAACATTCGTAAATAAGGGGTTAAAAACGTCAACGTTGAAATTCAGGACTTTTTGGTGATCGTATAACTAACCGGGAGCTTAACAAAATTTGTTTATGAGTTAGAGTCCTTAAAAGTCAAGTTTGGGGGTTAAAAGTGCAATAAATGAAAGTTAAAACGAGTTTAGAAGGACCAGGGACCAAAACTGCAATTACTGAAAGATGGAATCCGGTCAAACAGGAGCCAAGCGGCCCGCGTAAGACTCCTAAAGAGTCTACGCGGCCCGCGTAGAAGTTGCCAGCTCCCAAAAATGTTGACAGGTGTCTGTTCAGCCTGTTCCACCGCCTTATATGCATGGTTTTTGAATTCAGGGGCTGCACCAATGGTATTTCATGCATAGGGGACACCTAGGATGATCAGGAAACATGTGTAGACTTGTGTGGAGTAATCTTGAGGATTGTTTTTGGCTATATAAGCTCTTGTTTATTGCTAGTTCATTTGCACCTTTCAAAAATTTATTCATAACACACTCTCTAGAGCTCTCTGGACTTCAAGCAAGATTCCACAAGCTCCTAATTCGTGCTAAGGACCTTTGTAAGCAATCTTAGTCTCTCTAATTTAAGTTTTATTAGTCTAATGACCAAAAGTCAAAGCCGTCGTAATTAAGCTTTGACTTAGTGATTAATCACTAATGGTCCAGTAATTTTTCAAATTGAAAGTGGCTATGAGTTGGTAATTATGTGGGTAATAAACCCTTAAAAGGGCACCCTCTGATTTCCACTCTAACTAGGTCAATTGTCGGGGCAAACTTAATATTAAAAAGTCAACAGAAAGCTATTTTGCAAATAAACTCATAATTAACAATGTAGAAGCCATGAAACCTGTTTTAACACTTATATAACTTGGTAATTAATGTAAGAACATGTCTAAGCATGTTCAACCCGACAATTTTGAGTTTAGGCTCGGTTCGGAACCGAAAGTCGCAAAAGTAGACTTTTGCTTTGACTTTCAGTTCTGACCCGATTTAGCTTGGTTTAGATATGCCTTAGAGGTCCATTAGGACCAGGTTATAGGTTAGTATAACCCTTTGAGGTTATACAACTTGGTTCCTAATTAATCCGATTCATTTGCATGTTTCCATTAATTGCTTAAATGTTGACCTTTATGCCCTTTTGACCTTAAAACGAGATTTTTGAAAATGTGAGAGGACAAAAACCTTTGTTACTGATTTATAAACATGTCCTAAAAATTTGACATCAGTTTGAGGTCTAAATTAGGAGTTATGCTCAATATCGTAAATTGAAAGCTTTTTATTAATTAAACGACATTATTAGCATAAAGCCTATCTAAACCCAAATTTTGACACCAAACCTTTTACCCACTGATGTAATATAATATTTTTGGATTTTTGAAGATTTTTATTTATTTTTAAACTGATCATGGCATGGAGTTCTTGCTTTGATTCGGTAATTGTCGGTTATACCCTTTTACTAATAAAATGAGTTTTACATAACATTTTGATACCAAACTTTTTGCTACTGATTTTATATGATAAATAAAATATTTTGAACTTTATGAACTGATCAAAAACTCAGATTTTCTTATATAACCTGAAAATCGCTTAAAACTGACTTTTACGCGTTTTAAACGCATAGTATGGGTTAAAACTATTTTTGGCATATAAGACTTAATACCTACTGATGTTTTAAGTAAATTTTTATACTTTAACAGTAAGAAAAAGTTTTGAACTCAGATTTCCAAATTTGACCTTTAAAGCTTATGTGAAATGACCAAAATGCCCCTACGGTGCATAGTTTGGTTATAAATGATAAATTTCACATATATGCAATACCTTACTGATATGACTTGCAAAAATAAATATTTTTACTGATCATTTAAGACCAAAACCTCAGATTAATATTTAATCTCTTTTATAATCTTTAAAATGACTAAAATGCTCCTACGGGGCTTAAATTGATTTTAAATTCGTTTTGGGCATAATGGAAGTTATCCTACTGATATCACAATATATTTAAGGAATATTAACTTAGGAAACCTGTTCATGACTCTTTTGGTTACCCGTTATGCATTTATCGCGTTCGGTACGGTTTATGTAACTAGTTTGCATAAATTAACCGAAACGGGTCAAACCTTATCATTTTCACTTCAAAATCCAGAATGTGTTTAGTTTACCCATATTATACAAGTCTTCATACTTTTCGGGTCTAAACCACATTCTAATCCGGTCTTCGCTTAATCTTGCGTTTTGAACTGTATACCTTTCTTTAAAACTAACCGGTCTAAGTTTAAACTTAAGTAAGACCCGTTAGGAATCTAATAGGTTAATTAAAACCTTCGTTCCAGATTTAGGAGACCAGTAAAAGATATTTGCACTTGCTGATTTGTACGGCTGGGATAAATTTGTATAATTTGCTCAGGTAAATACTTTTAACTTATTTTCCTTTATACGGGCTTGGGGTACGGTATATAAAATACCGCTTGGTCGGGTATTGAATTTTTAATCGTATGAAGGTTAAATCATTGAAATAACCCGTTTAATCTGTTTTGTTTATTTTAAGCCTTGGGGGGGGGGGGGGTAATGACCATGTCCTGGATATCCTCGGCTCATTCATTGAAATGGCCACGACTTAAGCACGGGGTGTAGGCATACACCTGCCGGTGCGTATGTAAAATAGTGTACCCACCTGTTCGAGAATAACTCGCTGTGGGATATATTATGTGGTGTGTCTATTAATCTAACCCGGTTTTCAGCCCGGGCTACTGAACGTATAATAAATATGTAATTCTTTAACAAGATTATTTTTAAATAATTATCCCAAGTTTTAAAAGATTATTTTTGCCTTGTGCATCCAAATCAATTTTTTTAAACATTTTCAAAATGAGTCGGTTAATTGTATTTACTAGTGTAAACTGACGTATTTTCCAAAAAGGCTAAGTGCAGGTACTAGGCGGAATAGGTTGGCTACTCCTTGCATCAATAAAGAGCCTTGCAAGCTTAGATGTTTATAAATCTGTTGAACAATGTTCCTTTTAACTTTGATCCGCATGTGGATCCCTTACAGCCGTTTTTGTAATATTTGATATTACTTTCATTCGGTTTGTAATGTTTTTATGTTTCGACTTCTGCTGTGTATTAAACTGTGATAAATTGTCTATGATGATATCAACTACGTCACGAGACTCCCCACCGGTAATACGTGGAAATATCGGGGTGTGACAGGTTGGTATCAGAGCCAACATTGAGTGAATTAAACACTAGCCTTTTGTGTTTAATCTCAATGACACAGTTTCCACATTCCTCGACTTCCGAGTCTAGGCAAAGAACTTAGGACTAATCCTAATTCATTTTATTTTGCCCTTTATTGTTTTCCTTTGTTGTTTCTTTTGTTTGTTTTGACAGGTTCAACAAAATGCCACCAAGGTTCCGAAGAGGAGGACGAGGAAAGGGGCCATTCAACGCCCCCAACGATCACGAGGCCGGACCTTCCCACCGGCGAACTCCGTCTGTTACCATGAGCACCAGTCCTCAAGAAGACTGGAGGACCTATTTGGAGCCCGCGAGGCGATCTGTCTCGCTAAGTTCATCACACTCTTACCATCATTCCTTTGGGCTGCAATCGGAGAACGAGCCCGAAGATTCACGCCACTCTTTCTTGCTGTTGCGGCGGTCAACCTCACATCGGGCCTTCCAGGACCCGACCCCGTATTTCTAGAGCCGGTTCAACCCGGAAAATCAGATTGAAGAACCAATGGGTCATAACCCATTGGGCCCTGAAGACCATTTTCCTGAAGCTCAGGACATGGATATGGATGATGACCCAGATCCCGCCGAACCACCATCTGGTACACCTACTCACCCCATCAAGATTTCGGATGGGTTGTCTTTTCATGGATCACCTTATCGTGGTCCAGACAGCTATGAGGCAAGGTTTGCCCAATACAACTGGGTGTTTACTCCCTCTTAGAACCTATCGCAGCAGCAAGATTCCTTGGAGGATTCACGTTTTGTAGCGGTCACTCCACCGCCACCACCGCCGCTAGAGCAGCAACCGCCTCCGGAGCCACCGAGGCGTAGGAGATCAGGAGCACGGATGTCCGTGCAAGGGGGATTCCATTTCAGCACCCCTCAGCATTCAAGTGGCAGTCATTACCCGCCACTATATGAAGACCCACAGATGGGTGGGCCTTTAAACCCCGTTTCTGAGGTGGACTCTGCGCCAGTCGCACCACCACAAAAGGGTTATGATAACCTGATTCCTTCATACACCGGTACAGCGGCGTATAACCCTTTTTGAGCAGCCAGCCCATACTAACTACAACTACGCCGAAGTTGACCCATACCTTGTAGCAGTGAACTACAATGCTCTTCATCCCAAGGGGCCCTATGGAGTCCCATATCAGATTGGGTACCCGGCCTATGGGTACCACTACCCGCCACCTCCTCAACCTCTGCAGCATCAGCAGCCGCAGCCGCCGCAGATCCAGCCATCGCAGCAATAGGAGATTCTTCAAAGGTTGAGTCAGGTGGAACGGGAGGATCAAGAAGAGCGTAGGAGCCACCGAGGATTTCTCAAAGGTCTGGAGAATCTAATCAAGGGAAAGAAGAAAAGGGATTTTTTGTGACACCCCAGGAAAACTAGGAAAACCATACAACATAACTATATTCCTCAGTGAGTACGTGCTAAATTTCGGGACGAAATTTCTTTCAACTTGGGGATAATGTGACAACTCGTATTTCAGAACCTATCCTTGTGTTTAATGTAAGGTATGTGAACTTTGTGTGATTATCTGATATATTGATTTAACGGAATGTTATGATATTGCGTTATGTGGATTGTGTAATATATGTTATATGATTGTGTGTGTAATGCTTATATAATGTCGTCGCACAACTCAACTCAACCGCACAACACTTGGCCGATCGCACAAGCCTTTGGGCTTTGGTTCCTTACCACTCTCGGCCCACACTCTTTTGTAATCGAACCAAAGGGGCAGCCCATGCAAAGGGTTCGGCCCACTCCTCTTATACGCATACAAACACCTTTTTGGGGTTTTGTTTTCTCATTATTGGCAAACACTCAAAACACACAAACCCTACTCTCTCTTTCTCTCCTCTCGAAGCCGACGGCCACATCCCTCTTTCCCGAAGACTTTCTTGTTCGGATCATCCCTACTTTACCTTCTAACCGGTTAGTGTTTCATGAGTAGTGTTTTGTTAGATGATATTGTGACTTACATGTTTTCTCATAATGATTTAGGGATGATATATGATTGATTAGGATGTAAACTGTTAAGTTTGTTCATGTAGATCGGTTCACTTGTGATGTATGTTTTGAATTATTTAGAGTTGATGATTATGTGTTGATGATCTAGAACCGAATGAATGATAACCGGCTGTGATATGTTCCTATTCGAATGAATTGTGGGGATTGTTATGTTAGTATGCATGCTAGTGATCAAGAACATGAACCATGTTAATATGTTTAAGTGTTATGATTTTTGTTTATGTTTGATAAATTATTAGGGTTCATAAGAATTCAATGTTGAATGATAGTTTGATCGATAAGGGCATGATTGGAAACTGTTAGGATTATTTAGGTAAAAGTCAAAGATGTAACTGATTTCCTAAATTACTGGATTATTCAACGGATCGCACAAGGGCAATCGCACAATACAATCGCACAAGCTTGAGTGCAACGTATTAGAACACAAGGTACAACCAGGATATGCATGATCGCACAAGACTTGTGGATCGCACAAGACAGTGCCGGTCGCACAAGTCTTGGGCCACACACAACTGTTTGAATTTTAGTGTGATGTTGGGCCTTAAAGCCCAAATCTCAGTCGCACAAGACAATTGTAAACGTACAAGGCCATATCAAATGCACAAGATTAAATGGATCGCACAAGAGATTATCTGTTTAAATGGTTGGGCCGTATAGATCTGAGTTGCATGTTTGGGCCGGGAACTATTGGGCTTCATTTATTGAATCGCACAAGACTATTGGGCTAATGAACTTGTGCGAGCCCAATCATCTGAGTCGCACAAGTTGGGCCTTATGTGGACTTGACTGTGTTGCATGATTTATGTGTTTGCCATGATCATTACGTGATCTTGTATTGTTAATTTTGTGTAAACCTATGTGCACTACTTGAACCTAGACCTGACTTGTATGGTAACCATGTTAGGACGTGGTTGACCCATAGCAGCTCGATTGACCTTTTGTTTATCTGCCGAGCAAACCAAGGTGAGTTCACACTCTTTATAAGGCATGAGATTCTGTAACATCCCGAAAATATAAACTCTTAAATTTTTGCAATTTGACTGCAAATACATTAGTAAAATAAACTAACTAGGAATGACACTAACCTAGTTAGATGATGACTCATGTGTAGTTAAAGACATAAAAATAAACCAAAGGAAACTAGAGGGACCAAAAGTATTAAACTTGAAAATAGTTTTAATAAAAACATTTTTTATTAAACACAAACACCCCTTGTGAGGATGCTGGGATCGATCAAACAGGGGGGAGGGTGACCAAGCATGTCAAAACCCTAAGAAATCACTAATCTCACAAATTGAAGGCTCAAACCAAGTTAAAATCGAAAATCGAGCATAGATTATTGATCCTCATCGCAAGGGGGTTGTAAGGTATGTAAAATTCGATGTTGATTCTCTGTTTGAAATTCTCATGAGTTTGGGAAATTCGAAGATTGATGTTGCATGTTTGCTATTTGAATAGAATAGGGATGATATAGTGTCTAAGAGTAAAAACCTAGACAATAACATGTGAAATCATGGCTAATTCCTAAAAATCTCATGAACACATTAAAGGTGATTCATGGGTTTTGTGGGAAACTAGTAAACACTAGGGTTTTGAATGATTATTCTAGTGTAATATGGGTCATAGAAAGTGATTTCTGAAATAATGATGTTTAATGTTATATGAAAGCTTAATTGATGTAAATGTTAGCTAAATAGCAACCCATGAACTTGAATATAAATGATATAAAAAAAATCTGCCCTTAGAGTGTTTGTGAAAATGTTAACCAGAAGGCAAAATGTTGAGATATAAACAAAAACGCATAAATTGGGCTAAATGATAAATTATGCGTTACTTGTCAAACAAAGGGTTCTAAATACAATGTGATTGAACTCTATAGGAAAGGAAGCCGGAGCTACGAGTGGACAAGCCGGTGTTGATGCACGATTAAAGGGTGTGCTTTGAAGGTATGTAACTTGATTCGTTACATTGGGTAAATTTTGATAACTAACATATGTGTAGTTGAATCGTAGAACAAAAGTTGTGTTGATCTAAAGCGATGATGTTCGCTATACTGAATAATAAGACAAGAATTGGTTAGAACTTGTTGGTAGTCATCATAATGGAGGATTCCGTAAGATGAGCCAAACGGGTTGAATAATCGATTAATGCATGGAAAATACATCGTAATATAGTTAATTGGTCTTTTGTTATTGTTGATAAAAGACATAATAGAATACGAGAATTTAACATGTTGGCTATTAGAATGAGAAATCCGAGAATTTGGTTTGGGCAAAACAACAAATAAATCAAACCATAGCTTTTCAGAGACCACCGTAAGTTACGGTAGTACCGTAACTTACGGTAGAGGCCCAAAAGGCTACGGTGGAATCTTCCTGATTTACGGTGGAACAATGTGCTTCCAGGAGCTACCGTAACTTACGGTGGCTACCGTAAGTTACGGTAGAACCCTGCCAAAATTGCTAAATTTTGCATCTTTCAGATACTCGAATTCTGTATTTGATTATAGTATGATTATTGAATTATTTCAAGAATTCTAATACTAATGATTGCCAATCTTTCCAGTTTCTAGGTATTTCAAGTATGTGGACGACGATCAAGTTGATGCTACAAGAACCGAACACGAAACTTTTGGACGCTTCCGCACTAATCTGATTTAGTTAAACTATGTAGTTTTGTAGACAATTTCTGAATGATCTACATTTGAAACTAGTTATGTTATTATCTTAAATACTATGATGAAGTGTAATTCACTATATTAACTAAGATTTTGGTTAGTTATAAAGTTTCTTTTTATAACTACCGCAATTCTTTTGAAAATTAAATGACGGGTGTTACAAGTTGGTAATCAGAGCTTAAGGTTGTCAACAAGTGTTTGGTTCAAGCTTGATCGATCGTCCGGTAAGAATTAACTTATTATTTTAATAGATTATATCTTATGTAAGAAATGAGAAGTGAATTGATGTGCATGGGAAGAGCGTGTTAACACACTCAAACCCGGGAAGTGCACCAAATGTGAATGGTTAAAGCAAGTTGGGAACTTGGCTAAACTGAAACAAATGAAACAATGTTATAAATGAAATGTTTAACGTTTAATGTAAACATTTCAGTTTCAAGATGTCAGAAAGAAACGATGATGATCCGGTGCAGACAAGCACCGAACAAATGAAAGAGATAATTGCCGAAGAAGTGGGGAAGGCAATTGAAAGTAGTCTATCAGGGTTTATAGACAAAATTCAAAACACGGTGTTGTCACTTGTTGAAGAACGAGTCAAAAGGTTGGAGGATAGTGTCAACCTTATGAAGGAGAAATCAGGAGAACGTAAAGGGTGTTCATACAAAGAATTTATGGCGTGTAAACCGCCAATTTACAACGGGGAGGTTGACCCGATAATTTACCAAAGATGGTTGGGCGACATTGAAGAGGTGTTTGAAAGGACCCATTGCGACGAAAGTGACTTTGTTGCTTACGGAACGGTTCAGTTGAGAGGACAAGCTAAAGATTGGTGGGACAATAAAAAGAATGAAATAGGGGCCGAAGCGGCAAGGGCCATGACATGGGAGGAGTTTAAGACGCCATTTCTTAAACATCATAGCCCCAAGGCGGTCATTAATAAAATCAAGGAAGAGTTCATGCAACTTAGGCACAAGGGCGAGACCATAGACAAGATTACGGCGACGTTTATGGATAAGATGAAGTTTTGCAGCGAATTGGTGACGAATGAGGAACAAAAGATATACTACTACTATAACATGTTGAGCGCCGAGTATAGGGAGTTTATGACTCCTTCAAAATACGAGACCATTACTGAGATCATAAACGTTGCTCGGGAACGGGAAATCGAGCTGAAGAAACAAGTTGAAAGGGGTGAGCGAAGGGCACAGGATGTGAATCCAAGCCCTACAAAGAAAGCTCGAACTGGAGAATCGGGAAAGAATATTGATGCTAAAGGTGGGTCACCAAGTTGCAAGGTGTGCGGAAAGGGGCACAAGGGTGAGTGCCGCTTCAAAGACAAGCCGTGTCCAGTATGCGGGAAGACGGGACACTGTGACAACCGGTAATTTACGCCCCTAAGTACGTGATTAACAGGTGATTACGCGATAATAAATAGTGTTTACGACGCTAATTAACTTAACCAGGCCCTTGGAGTGCCCAAGAACGTTTGTTCAGCCATACAGTACGCGTATGAAGATTCGCGTGGAATCTGCGAAACATCAAATGGCAACGGACTGAAACCATACGAAATACTGAGACACCGACAAAAATGGATGTTACACAAATATTTTATGCTCATGGAGTTTGGGTCGCGATATAGGGTCTCGTGGGAATTACGGGCCACTTACACATGAGATGGGCTTGTAGGCCCTGGGCCCAAGCCCAAAACCCACAAGCCTAAACCTGTACATAATATATTAGATACTATCAAATCCCTACAAAATATTGTCAAGATCTTAGCAAATCTTAATAAATCTTGCAAAATCTCATCAAATCTCATACAAAAGATTTGTCTCTAAAAATTAGAGCATAAGGACTTATGGTTAATGAATTGTTATATGATCCACCAAACAATAACCATTATACGGGTGTATAAAAGGGACCCATACCCCCTCTTCATTTGTGCAGACAACACCAAAAATCCCATTCACTCTTTTCTCTCTCGGGTATATTATACAAACACAGAGAAGGATATCTTCTCCAAGCCATACACAAACAAATATACAGAACATTTCTCCCTCCCACTTGTTACATTCTACCTCATAAAACAAACACAGGGGACTCCATCATCTTCACATGACCAAAACCCAACCCACAATGCCTCAGAGCTCACCCTAACCATCTCTCAGTCCCTCACCCTCGCCGATGGCCGCTGACCGGTGAAAAGGTGGAGCCGGCAACTCCCCTTTCCGGCGACACTCGCCTGCAACACCCACACAGAGAGAGGCACCGAGAAGAGAGAGAGAGACTCGGGAGGAGAGAGAAAGAACGGAGAAGAAGGAGACACCACCGTGAGCGGCGGTGGTGGTGGTGGTGACCGGTGGTCCCTGTCTCGGACCAGTGGTCCTTGCTTCGGTCCATCGGGTTAACGTATCATCAGGTCAGATTTAGTGGTGGATCGGGTCTCGTTTCAAGTTTCGGGTTTTGGTTCGAGTCAACTCGGTTCAGATCCAAGTCAAACAGTCAACAGCAGGTCTAGTGGTCAACAGTTTTGGGCAAAGTCGGTCAAAGGTCAGCCGGTTCGGGACAGATTCGGCCCAGGGTTCGGGTCAATGGCTGGTCAACTCGGCGAGTCGACCCGGTCAACTCAGTTGACCCGGTCAACTCAGTTGACCCGGTCAACTCAGTCAAGCGGCTCGACGATTCGACGCGAAGACTTGGTAAAAATTAACGTCACGTTTATTTTATTATTTTATAGTATTATTACTCACGTGACAAACGAGCTCGAACCAATTCGATTAGTGATTTATTTATGTTTTGACATTTTGACAAAAACTATATATTGTCGTTACGTTGCGTTGAATTGTTGATTGATTAAATTTTAAAATCGACACTTTAGTTGTCAGGATCGTCCAAAAACAGAGGAAACTCTGCCCGTTTTTTCGAGAAAATCCTACGCGTTTTATCATAAAATAAAACTTTTGGATTCAAATATTGTTTTATAAAATTTCTTACGACGACACTTTATAACTTACAAGAACAACGATGACACAAATGATTTTATAAAATAAATATAGTTTATATATTTATTTCGAACGTCAAACAAAAACGCCGACCCTTTTATAAAATAGATATAACTTATCTATTTATTTCAAACATCGTACAACATGAATTCGTTTTTACAAAATAAATATAGTTTGTATATTTATTTCAAACTTCAAACAACTCGATGATACTTTCGCAAAATAAATATAACTTTTTATATTTATTACAAACGCCGAAGCGGCATATACGAATATTTTGGCAAATATATATATACAAGACGCAACATATATAATACAAGTTTATTATATATTACTTTCATACGAATATTCCTATATACACAAACGACTTCTCGGGGCGACAAAGTATAACTGACTTATTTTTATTAAGTTAACAACTTATCGTCAACGATTCGGTAGAGCTCGGTAACACGTAGATTTGCTACCGCATTAATTAGAAACTTATAAGATATTCCGTGTTAGGAATATTGTAGAATGCACGCTAGCGAGTCTCGTCTTGGAAACGACATCACGAAGTCGTATAAAGCTAGCCTTGCACAGGAATATTCAGGTGAGTTCATAACCCCACCTTTTATGGTTTTACATTTTTATAAATCTTTTCGGGGTGGAAAGACATGCACTTTTTGCAAAGCATACAAGAATTACATATTTCTAAACCATTTTACAAGCAAGTTTTAACGGACACAAATGGTTTACGAAAAGATTATATTTTATACCGGTTTTTCAAACAAGCGTATTTTTCGAAATATGCATACACACGAATTCTAGTTTTCTAAACTACGGGAAAATACAGATACAAGAGCTTACAAGATACAAATGTTACAATGTTTACAAATGATATGATACAAATACAAAAAGCACTCTTGGTGAGAACGAGTACCAAGTACGCTGCGTTTTAAGAATACAAAAATACAAGAAGCACTCTTGGTGAGAACGAGTACCAAGTACGATGCGTTTTAAGAATACAAAAATACAAGAAGCACTCTTGGTGAGAACGAGTACCAAGTATGATGCGTTTTAAGAAATGATACAAGAAGTATGAGAAATGATACGAGAAATCGTATCACGAATAGGGTACCATAAGCACCATTAATCAACAATATACCTAGACCGCAGAACAAAATGTTAGATCTAACGGGTGTCGGGCAGCCACACTCTTGGTGAGAACGAGTACCAAGCAGTGCTTTTGTGTCTCAGAATATGCCAACTAGAAAAATGCCTAAGGTTTGGTTGCTTCCTACGTCGTGTCACATGTTAATGGCCTTGCAACCCATTAACAACAAGATACATACAAGAATACTTGATTTATACAAGACAACATGATACATACAAGAATACTTGATTTATACAAGACAACAAGATACATACAAGAATACTTGACTTATACAAGATACATACAGAAACACTTGAATTATACAAGATACATACCATGTTTTCATACAAAGTTTCTGTATAACATGACAAGAAAATGATTTTAAATTCGTTTTCTCAACAATACTTCAAAAACCGGTTATTCAAAAAGATTTATTTCAAATCTTTTACAAACAAACTATGAACTCGCTCAACTTTATGTTGACTTTTTCGCATGTTTTCTTTCTCAGGTTGCATTTCTAAAACAAGGCACGGTTGGAATAAGAGAACCATGTGGAGTCGAGTACTTAGTGGCGTTCATTTTCTAAAAGACTTAGCTTATTTGATTCCGCTGTGCAATGAAGATACCAGTCCAGTCACGCCAATGCTCTGATAATTTCGGGGTGTGACAGATTGGTATCAGAGCTATAGGTTACAGCGAATTAGGTTCTGTTGAGATACCTAGGCTCTAACCTCACTTTCCTTTGGGGACTTAGAATATTAAAACCTGAATACATACAGAACGCCTAGTACTCGAATATGGTCTCCAACCGTTGCCGAAAAGCAAACAGTCAAAATTTTGTTTTCAAACATACGCTAAAGTGGTGTTTTACACATGGTACACGAAACAGTCGCATACAGTACACAAAACTCTGAGAGTTTAGGAAACATGCATTTAAGACCTTCGGAAACTCATGTTGAAATTCATTAAAGGTCATCACGTAGGAACTGCGAATATTGACTCAGGCACACACTATTATTCATATCGTCTATGATATTTTAACTTCTCGAGCAGGTAGCCAACGCAGAACGAAACGCTAGTGCACAGGTGTACGTGAAACTTAAGCTATACATCAACGAAGGTTGAAGTACGTCACGTACGACTTTCGAGGAAGCGGCAGTTTGGCACGCGGTCCTGCAAACGACACGAGTCATGCTAAGGAGAAGATGTATGTCTCCACACCCCCCTAACTCAATAATGACGAATACGCTATGTTCGACATCCGATGGCAATGTCACCCAACAACCGGTTATCACATGCAACCCTAGGTAAAGTCCTTAAATTTCTTTTATTGAAATTTTGACTTTCACATTTACTGAGTAGATTTTCACATCTCTACTCCTCTTAATGGTCATTGTGTCACGATCATTCCTTTCATTATAGCGAATATTCAATTGCTTCACTTCTTGAAAATTCGTATGTTATGCATGCATCGTTTGTTACGCATGTGGTTTCATTTCGAATAAGCATTTCATGAAAGTTCAAATATTATTTCGCTGAATCTAATTATTGATTTGTGATTCGAATGACCCGCATTATTGTAATTGTTGGCTTCTTTGTTATCAAGTCAACACATTTTCTTGAAATTTCTTTTCTTTTCAAGTTACATACATGGTTTTTCGATGTGACCATGCCAAAAGTTTTCCATTCGATACATGTATTTATTGTCGGCTTGCGCCGAAGTCAAATTCAATTGTTTGAACTTGTTCATTACACATATTCAATTCAAGACACCATATGATGTATTGAAAACATCATATTCGAATTCGTTTTAACATGCGTTTCATTGTTCTGAGTCGTAGTAGATTTGTTTGGTCTACGACTCCATTAAGTCGTTTGTTGATTTCGACACCTTGTGGTGTCAGTACATACTTGTAGCTTGGGCTAATCATGATTGAGCGTTTTATGCAAAACACAGGTGATACTTGTTCGATCACCGCTATATTTGAAATTGTTTCATTCACTACGACACCTTGTGGCATCGGTAGAACTTGCAGCTTGCGCTGTTCACGATCAAGCGTTTCATGCAAACTATTACATATGAGCTTGTTGAAATCTAAGTTCATTTATTGGATGCGATCATTTCTAGAATTCATTTGCATCTTGTGATACGTCCTTGAATTCAAATCATTCGAATAAGTCTTGATTCAATTTCATGATCGTTCACTTTGGTACTATTCGTATTTTCTACGCATAACGTAACTCTAAGGAGTTAACGTAGTCTAAATTTTGAGGACGAAATTTTATTAACAGGGGGAGAATGTGACAACCGGTAATTTACGCCCCTAAGTATGTGATTAACAGGTGATTACGCGATAGTAAATAGTGTTTACGACGCTAATTAACTTAACGAGGCCCTTGGAGTGCCCAAGAACGTTTGTTCAGCTATACAGTACGCGTATGAAGATTCGCGTGGAATCTGCGAAACATCAAATGGCAACGGACTGAAACCGTACGAAATACTGACGACACCGACAAAAATGGATGTTACATGAATATTTTATTCTCATGGAGTTTGGGTCGCGATATAGGGTCTCGTGGGAATTACGGGCCACTTACACATGGGATGGGCTTGTAGGCCCTGGGCCCAAGCCCAAAACCCACAAGCCTAAACCTGTACATAATATATTAGATACTATCAAATCCCTACAAAATATTGTCAAGATCTTAGCAAATCTTAATAAATCTTGCAAAATCTCATCAAATCTCATACAAAAGATTTGTCTCTAAAATTCGAGCATAAGGACTTATGGTTAATGAATTGTTATATGATCCACCAAACAATAACCATTATACAGGTGTATAAAAGGGACCCATACCCCCTCTTCATTTGTGCAGACAACACCAAAAATCCCATTCACTCTTTTCTCTCTCGGGTATATTATACAAACACAGAGAAGGATATCTTCTCCAAGCCATACACAAACAAATATACAGAACATTTCTCCCTCCCACTTGTTACATTCTACCTCATAAAACAAACACAGGGGACTCCATCATCTTCACATGACCAAAACCCAACCCACAATGCCTCAGAGCTCACCCTAACCATCTCTCGGCCCCTCTGCCTCGCCGATGGTCGGTGACCGGTGAAAAGGTGGAGCCGGCGACTCCTCTTTCCGGCGACACTCGCCTGCAACACCCACACTGCCCCCCTTCCTCGTTAGATGAAACGGACCACCACCACCGTCTGGTGATGGTGTGCGGCGGTGCAACAGAGATAGAGAGAGAGAGGCACCGAGAAGAGAGAGAGACTCGGGAGGAGAGAGAAAGAACGGAGAAGAAGGAGACACCACCGTGAGCGGCGGTGGTGGTGTTCACGACATCAAGAGCGGCGGAGGTTGCTGTTGGCGGCGGTGGTGGTGGTGGTGACCGGTGGTCCCTGTCTCGGACCAGTGGTCCTTGCTTCAGTCCATCGGGTTAACGTATCATCAGGTCAGATTTAGTGGTGGATCGGGTTAACGTAACTCGGTTCGGATCCAAGTCAAACAGTCAACAGCAGGTCTAGTGGTCAACAGTTTCGGTCAAAGTCGGTCAAAGGTCAGCCGGTTCGGGACAGATTCGGCCCAGGGTTCGGGTTAAGATCAGGTGGGAGCATAGGAAGGGTTCGGACACTACGTGGGAGTCCGAAGAGGAGATGCGACGCCTCTATCCTACGTTATTTGGTACGTACTTTGGTTTCGGGGACGAAACCCTTTTAAGGGGGGTGGACTTGTAACATCCCGAAAATATAAACTCTTAAATTTTTGCAATTTGACTGCAAATAAATTAGTAAAATAAACTAACTAGGAATGACACTAACCTAGTTAGATGATGACTCATGTGTAGTTAAACACATAAAAATAAACCAAAGGAAACTAGAGGGACCAAAAGTATTAAACTTGAAAATAGTTTTAATAAAAACATTTTTTATTAAACACAAACACCCCTTGTGAGGATGCTGGGATCGATCAAACAGGGGGGAGGGCGACCAAGCATGTCAAAACCCTAAGAAATCACTAATCTCACAAATTGAAGGCTCAAACCAAGTTAAAATCGAAAATCGAGCATAGATTACTGATCCTCATCGCAAGGGGGTTGTAAGGTATGTAAAATTCGATGTAGATTCTCTGTTTGAAATTCTCATGAGTTTGGGAAATTCGAAGATTGATGTTGCATGTTTGCTATTTGAATAGAATAGGGATGATATAGTGTCTAGGAGTAAAAACCTAGACAATAACATGTGAAATCATGGCTAATTCCTGAAAATCTCATGAACATTGAAGGTGATTCATGGGTTTTGTGGGAAACTAGTAAACACTAGGGTTTTCAATGATTATTCTAGTGTAATATGGGTCATAGAAAGTGATTTCTGAAATAATGATGTTTAATGTTATATGAAAGCTTAATTGATGTAAATGTTAGCTAAATAGCAAGCCATGAACTTGAATATAAATGATATAAAAAAATCTGCCTTTAAAGTGTTTGTGAAAATGTCAACTAGAAGGCAAAATGTTGAGATATAAACAAAAACGCATAAATTGGGCTAAATGATAAATTATGAGTTACATGTGAAACAAAGGGTTCTAAATACAATGTGATTGAACTCTATAGGAAAGGAAGCCAGAGCTACGAGCGGACAAGCCGGTGTTGATGCACGATTAAAGGGGGTGCTTTGAAGGTATGTAACTTGATTCGTTACATTGGGTAAATTTTGATAACTAACATATGTGTAGTTGAATCGTAGAACAAAAGTTGTGTTGATCTAAAGCGATGATGTTCGCTATACTGAATAATAAGACAAGAATTGGTTTGAACTTGTTGGTAGTCATCATAATGGAGGATTCCGTAAGATGAGCCAAACGGGTCGAATAATCGATTAATGCGTGGCAAATACTTCGTAATATAGTTAATTGGTCTTTTGTTATTGTTGATAAAAGACATAATAGAATACGAGAATTTAACATGTTGGCTGTTAGAATGAGAAATCAGAGAATTTGGTTTGGGCAAAACAACAAATAAATCAAACCATAGCTTTTCAGAGACCACCGTAAGTTACGGTAGTACCGTAACTTACGGTAGAGGCCCAAAAGGCTACGGTGGAATCTTCCTGATTTACGGTGGAACAATGTGCTTCCAGGAGCTACCGTAACTTACGGTGGCTACCGTAAGTTACGGTAGAACCATGCCAAAATTGCTAAATTTTGCATCTTTCAGATACTCGAATTCTGTATTTGATTATAGTATGATTATTGAATTATTTCAAGAATTCTAATACTAATGATTGCCAATCTTTCCAGTTTCTAGGTATTTCAAGTATGTGGACGATGATCAAGTTGATGCTACAAGAACCGAACACGAAACTTTTGGACGTTTCCGCACTAATCTGATTTAGTTAAACTATGTAGTTTTGTAGACAATTTCTGAATGATCTACGTTTGAAACTAGTTATGTTATTATCTTAAATACTATGATGAAGTGTAATTCACTATATTAACTAAGATTTTGGTTAGTTATAAAGTTTCGTTTTATAACTACCGCAATTCTTTTGAAAATTAAATGACGGGTGTTACAGATTCCCGGTGGTTGGGAATGGGTTAAAGAATTAAAACAGAACCTACATATCCTCCTTGGGTAGGATATGTACGGCCATCCTCCATGGGTAGGATGCCAATCTTAATCCTGCGTATTCTCCTTGGGTAGAATACGTACGTTTGTCCTCCTTAGGTAGGACAACAACCTTAACTTACTAGACAAAACTCTATCATGAAGTCCCTCATTTTGTATCGACTTAATCGCCGGGCCAATGGCGAGCGGGTCATTAGTTAATAGCGCTATTACGGTTGACAAGCCTCACACCGTGCCGTTCGGACGGGCGTGTACTAATGGATCTGGGCACTTAGTCAATGATGATAGACATTGACGTAGGGCACAACTATTGTTCGTCAGTTGTAGATATGGTAATGGTCTAGTGGTTCACATGGGGAAGCCCCCACTGATTATGGATATGGTTGGGAAACAAAGGAACTGGTTAACTCGTGGTTTACGAAACAACTTATGGTTTTCAAAACAAACTGGTAAAACTAAACAACCAACTGTGAACTCGCTCAACTTTGTTGTTGACTCGTTGTTACATACCTTGCAGGTCGTTAGGTATTCATGGAGCTTGCACGAGGAGGCGTGATCGTTGTGGGACATGGATAGTCATATGCCATGTTAAACATTTGATATATTTGAACTCATACTTTGGTTTTAAACATTATGCTTCCGCTTACAACTTAAACTATGTTTTGTTTGGACACCAATTATATTGTGTTGGGTTTTATATTCATTTACATGCTTTGTTCAAAATGATTGGTGGCTTGATCCTGGTCAGTCACGCCTCCATGCGGTGATACCCCGCTTGTGGATTTTGGGGGTGTGACAGATTGGTATCAGAGCCATTGATTATAGTGAACTCAGTTTTAAAAGGGGGAAAAGCTTTTTGATAAAACCAGACTATAACCTGTACAGTGCTCAACGATCCACAATGATGCTTCGCTCCACGTGCAAGACTCAACATTCTAGGTGATATGGTCTACGTTTATATTACCTACTTGTTAGTTGCGTAGTACATTGTTCATGGTATGCTTTGGTTAACGTAGCAACTATTGTTAGACACTCATTGTGTGCTTACTCTCTTCTATCACTTCACACTCACGCATTGTCACGACACTTTTCTCACCCATGCTCTCTTTATTGTGAAGATCATGAGTGGACGTATCAACCTAACCCAAGCCCAGCTGACGGACTTAATCAATGAGCAGGTTGATGCAGCGCTCGCAGCCGCTCAGGCAGGAGGTCAACATGCTAAACCTCCTGTGTGTACTTTCAAAACTTTTATGGACTACCGACCTGCTACTTTCAACGGCACTGAAGGAGCTGTAGGTCTCCTCCACTGGTTTGAGAAGCTCGAATCTGTTTTCGAGATGTGTGAATGCCCTGAGGCTCGTAGGGTGAAATATGCTACTGGTACTCTCGAAGGTGTAGCACTCACGTGGTGGAATGCTCAGGTCCAAATGCTGGGGTTGGTTGCTGCTAATGCCACCCCATGGAACGAATTCAAAGATTTGATCAAGGAAGAATACTGCAATCGTGATGATATCCACAAGCTGGAGGTAGAGTTCTTCAACTTAAAGATGACGGGGTCGGAAATTAAAGCGTACACGAAAAGATCGAATGAACTGGCCATCTTGTGTCCTACTATGGTAGATCCTCCTATCAAGCGTATCGAGCTGTACCTTAAGGGTTTAGTGCCAGAGATTCAGAGTTATGTGACGGCAGCAAACCTCGCCACTATCCAGCAAGTTATTCGTTTGGCTCATCGTCTCATTGATCAGGCAGTCGAGCAGAACAGGCTGCCCAAGCGTATTGGTACTACTACTACTACTACTACTACTACTTCTGATGCCCCCAGCGACAACAAGCGCAAATGGGATGGAGTCTCAAGCAAGGGTTCAACATCAGCTCAGTCTCAGTCTCAGCAGCGAAAGACTGATGACTACCAGAGTCCTAGTCAACAATCTTCTGGTAGTCAAGGGCAGGGTGGATACATGGGAAACCACCCCAAGTGCAACCGATGCAACAAGCATCATAGTGGGTAGGGCAACAAGGGTCGTTGTCTGAGGTGTAACAAGTTTGGTCATGAAGCAAAGGATTGCAGGGGCGCGCGACCGGCAAATCAGAATCGTCAACCACAGCCACCACCTCCACAGAATCAGCAGCATCAACAGAAGGGTAACAGGGGATGCTATCAGTGTGGTGCTGAAGGTCACTTCAAGAGGAACTGCCCCCAGTTGAACCAGAATCAGAACAACAACAATAATCAGGGGAACGAGAACAATAACGGGGGTAATAATGATGGCAATGGTGCCAGGGGACGTGTCTTCGTGCTGGGGCCGGGTGACGCAAGGAACGATCCCAATGTGGTGATGGGTAAGTTTCTTCTAGATGACTTCTTTGTTACTGTTTTATTTGATTCGGGTGCCGATACTAGTTATGTGTCCTTAAAAGTTAGTCAAATGCTTAAGCGTACCCCAACACTTTTGAACACCAAGCACATTGTAGAACTAGCAAACGGTAAAAGTCTTGAGGCCACACACATAGTTAAGGGTTGTAATCTCATCTTAGCTGGTCAGACTTTCTCTATCGATCTCATCCCCATCGTACTTGGTAGTTTCGACGTTGCTATTGGGATGGATTGGCTATCTCAACATCAAGCGTAGATTATTTACAAGGAGAAAATTGCCCGTATTCCTCGTTCTGGTGAAGAACGTTTAGTGATTCATGGCGACAAGAGTGGTGCTGTTGTAGGCATCATCTCTTTCCTTAAGGCCCAGAAGTGTTTGCGAAAGGGCCACATTGCTATTCTAGCCCTCGTTTCTGATGCATCCTCGAAGGAAAAGAAGATAGAAGACATTCCTATTGTGCGCGACTTTCCTGAGGTATTTCCTAAGGAATTACCTGGTCTTCCGCCTCATCGACAAGTCGAGTTTCAAATCGAGCTAGCTCCTGGAGCAGTGCCCATAGCTCGAGCAGCTTATCGTCTAGCCCCATCTGAACTCGAAGATCTGTCCATGCAACTACAAGAGCTCTTGGATAAGGGTTTTATTCGTCCTAGCTCTTCGCCTTGGGGAGCTCCAATGTTATTTGTGAAGAAGAAAGACGGAACCTTCAGAATGTGTATTGACTACCGCGAACTCAACAAGGTGACTGTGAAGAATCGCTATCCTCTTCCACGCATTGATGACTTATTCGACCAGTTGCAAGGGTCGAGTTTCTACTCCAAGATTGACCTGAGGTCAGGCTACCATCAACTGAGAGTCCGAGACGAGGATATCTCTAAGACAGCATTCAGGACTCGGTACGGGCATTACGAGTTTCTGGTTATGCCTTTTGGATTGATGAATGCACCTGTGGTCTTCATGGATCTCATGAACCGAGTGTGCAAACCTTACCTGGATAAATTTGTCATTGTTTTCATCGACGACATCCTGATCTATTCTAAGAGTCAGAAGGAACATGAGCAGCATCTACGACTTATTTTGGAACTTCTTCGAGCAGAACAACTGTATGCTAAGTTTTCGAAATGAGACTTTTGGCTTCGTGAAGTCCAATTCGTAGGCCATGTGGTAAACAAGGATGGGATTCATGTTGATCCATCCAAGGTTGACTCGATCAACGACTGGCCTGCGCCCCGTACACCAACAGAAATCCGCCAATTCTTGGGTTTGGCGGGCTACTACAGAAGGTTTATCAGGGATTTCTCCAAGATTGCGCAACCTCTCACTTCGCTAACTCAGAAGGGTGTCACCTATCGTTGGGGTGATGCATAGGAAACTGCATTTCAGCACTTAAAGGATAGACTTTGCAGCGCACCTATCCCCTCATTGCCTGAAGGCATAGACGATTTTGTGGTCTATTGCGACGCATCCATCCAAGGACTTGGTTGCGTGTTGATGCAACGTGATAAGGTCATTGCTTACGCGTCATGCCAACTTAAGGTTCACGAAAGGAACTACACTACACACGACTTAGAATTAGGAGCAGTGGTCTTTGCTCTTAAGATATGGAGACATTACCTGTACGATACCATGTACACCATTTACACCGATCACAGGAGTCTCGAGCATATCTTCAAGCAAAAGGAGTTAAACATGCGACAACGTCGATGGGTCGAGCTCTTGAATGATTATGAATGTGCAATTAAGTACCATCCAGGCAAGGCCAATGTTGTGGCTGACGCCCTCAGTCGAAAGGATACTACACCTAAGCGCGTGCGAGCGTTACAACTTACCATCCAATCTAGTCTTCCTACTCAGATACGAGATGCTCAGGTTGAAGCATTGAAAGCAGAGAACATCAGGGCTGAGTCCTTACGAGGATCGAGGATGCGATTAGAACAAAAGGAAGACGGCACCCACTACGTAACAGGGCGTATTTGGGTCCCACTTTACGGAAACTTACGCGAGCTTGTGATGGATGAAGCGCACAAGTCTCGTTACTCAGTACATCCTGGTTCGGATAAGATGTACCACGACTTAAAGACCACGTACTGGTGGCCGAGTATGAAAGACAACATAGCAACTTACGTCAGCAAATGTTTGACTTGTGTGAGAGTCAAGATTGAATATCAGAAACCATCTGGCCTACTCCAACAACCAGAGATACCGACATGGAAATGGGAGAAAATTTCCATGGATTTTGTTACTGGCCTACCTTGATCACAACGAGGAAATGACACTATTTAGGTGACAGTGGATCGATTGACTAAGTCTGCACACTTTTTGGCTATCAAAGAAACATATAGGTTTTCTACTTTAGCAGACGTTTACTTAAAGGAAGTGGTTTCAAGGCACGAGGTGCCAACCTCCATTATTTCCGATCGTGATGCGCGTTTTACTTCTGAACTGTGGCAAGCTATGCACAAGTCCTTTGGCTCACGTTTAGACATGAGCACCGCTTATCATCCACAGACGGATGGGCAGTCTGAACGCACCATCCAAACCCTTGAAGACATGCTTAGGGCATGTGTGATCGATTTTGGAAATGGTTGGGAAAGACATCCACCTTTAGTGGAATTTTCGTATAATAACAGCTACCACACCAGTATCTAGGCCGCTCCGTTTGAGGCATTGTACGGACGTAAATGCCGATCACCTCTTTATTGGGTAGAAGTTAGTGACAGCCAAATCACAGGCCCAGAACTTGTGGTAGACACAACTGAGAAGATTGCTCAGATACGACAACGAATGGCAGCAGCTCGTGACCGTCAGAAAAGCTACGATGATAAGCGCATGAAACCACTAAAGTTCCAGGTTGGGAATCGAGTGCTACTCAAAGTCTCACCTTGGAAATGTGTAGTTCGTTTTGGCAGACGAGGCAAACTCAATCCGCGTTACGTCGGACCGTTCGAAATCATTGAGAAAATTGGTAAAGTCGCTTACAAGTTGAATCTACCTGAAGAACTCAGTGGAGTTCACAACGTTTTCCACGTGTCAAATCTGAAGAAGTATCTGTCAGATGAGACCCTCATAGTTCCTTTGAAGGAGCTCACAATCGACGATCAGTTGCGATTAGTCGAGGAACCAGTTGAAATCACAGACCGAGACGTTAAGATTCTCAAGCGCACCAGAATACCTCTTGTTCGAGTTCGTTGGAACTCCCATCGTGGCCCAGAGTTTACGTGGGAACGAGAAGACCAGATAAAACACAAGTATCCCCAATTGTTCGAGAACAGCGAAACCACTACTGAGGCTGAAGCTACTGCGGAATTTCGGGACAAAATTCCAAACCAACGGGGGAAGGATGTGACACCCCAGGAAAACCATACAACATAACTAGCTTCCTCAGTGAGTACGTGCTAAATTTCGGGACGAAATTTCTTTCAACTTGGGGATAATGTGACAACTCGTATTTCAGAACCTATCCTTGTGTTTAATGTAAGGTATGTGAACTTTGTGTGATTATCTGATATATTGATTTAACGGAATGTTATGATATTGCGTTATGTGGATTGTGTAATATATGTTATATGATTGTGTATGTAATGCTTATATAATGCCGTCGCACAACTCAACTCAACCGCACAACACTTGGCCGATCGCACAAGCCTTTGGGCTTTGGTTCCTTACCACTCTCGGCCCACACTCTTTTGTAATCGAACCAAAGGGGCAGCCCATGCAACGGGTTCGGCCCACTCCTCTTATACGCATACAAACACTTTTTGTGGGGTTTTGTTTTCTCATTATTGGCAAACACTCAAAACACACAAACCCTACTCTCTCTTTATCTCCTCTCGAAGCCGACGGCCACATCCCTCTTTCCCGAAGACTTTCTTGTTCGGATCATCCCTACTTTACCTTCTAACAGGTTAGTGTTTCATGAGTAGTGTTTTGTTAGATGATATTGTGAATTACAGGTTTTCTCATAATGATTTAGGGATGATATATGATTGATTAGGATGTAAACTGTTAAGGTTGTTCATGTAGATCGGTTCACTTGTGATGTATGTTTTGAATTATTTAGATTTGATGATTATGTGTTGATGATTTAGAACCGAATGAATGATAACCGGCTGTGATATGTTCCTATTCGAATGAATTGTGGGGATTGTTATGTTAGTATGTATGCTAGGGATCAAGAACATGAACCATGTTAATATGTTTAAGTGTTATGATTTCTGTTTATGTTTGATAAATTATTAGGGTTCATAAGAATTCAATGTTGAATGATAGTTTGATCGATTAGGGCATGATTGGAAACTGTTAGGATTATTTAGGTAAAAGTCAAAGATGTAACTGATTTCCTAAATTACTGGATTATTCAACGGATCGCACAAGTCCCTTAGTCGCACAAGAGCTGAACGTACCAGCTCTTGGATCGCACAAGGGCAATCGCACAATACAATAGCACAAGCTTGAGTGTAACGGATTAGAACACAAGGTACAACTAGGATATGCATGATCGCACAAGACTTGTGGATCGCACAAGACAGTGCCGGTCGCACAATTCTTGGGCCACACACAACTGTTTGAATTTTAGTGTGATGTTGGGCCTTTAAGCCCAAATCTCAGTCGCACAAGACAATTGTAATCGTACAAGGCCTTATCAAACGCACAAGATTAAATGGATCGCACAAGAGATTATCTGTTTAAATGGTTGGGCCGTATAGATCTGAGTTGCATGTTTGGGCCGGGAACTATTGGGCTTCATTTATTGAATCGCACAAGACTATTGGGCTAATGAACTTGTGCGAGCCCAATCATCTGAGCCGCACAAGTTGGGCCATATGTGGACTTGACTGTGTTGCATGATTTATGTGTTTGCCATGATCATTACGTGATCTTGTATTGTTAATTTTGTGTAAACCTATGTGCAATACTTGAACCTAGACCTGACTTGTATGGTAACCATGTTAGGACGTGGTTGACCCCTAGCAGCTCGATTGACCTTTTGTTTATCAGCTGAGCAAACCAAGGTGAGTTCACACTCTTTATAAGGCATAGGATTCCCGGTGGTTGGGAATGGCTTAAAGAATTAAAACGGAACCTACATATCCTCCTTAGGTAGGATATGTATGGCCATCCTCCATGGGTAGGATGCCAATCTTAATCCTGCGTATTCTCCTTGGGTAGAATACGTACATTCGTCCTCCTTGGGTAGGACAACAACCTTAACTTACTAGACAAAACTCTATCATGAAGTCCCTCATTTTATATCGACTTAATCGTCGGGCCAATGGCGAGCGGGTCATTAGTTAATAGTGCTATTAGGGTTGACAAGCCTCACACCGTGCCGTTCGGACGGGCGTGTACTAATGGATCTGCGCACTTTGTCAATGATGATAGACATTAACGTAGGGCACAACTATTGTTCGTTAGTTGTCGATATGGTAATGGTCTAGTGGTTCACATGGGGAAGCCCCCACTGATTATGGATATGGTTGGGAAACAATGGAACTAGTTAACTCGTGGTTTACGAAACAACTTATGGTTTTCAAAACAAACTGGTAAAACTAAACAACCAACTGTGAACTCGCTCAACTTTGTTGTTGACTCGTTGTTACATGCCTTGCTGGTCGTTAGGTATTCATGGAGCTTGCACGAGGAGGCGTGATCGTTGCGGGACATGGATAGTCGTATGCCATGTTAAACATTTGATATATTTGAACTCATACTTTGGTTTTAAACATTATGCTTCCGCTTACAACTTAAACTATGTTTTGTTTGGACACCAATTATATTGTGTTGGGTTTTATATTCATTTACATGCTTTGTTCAATATGATTGGTGGCTTGATCCTAGTCAGTCACGCCTCCATGCGGTGATACCCCGCTTGTGGATTTTGGGGGTGTGACATTTTTGAAGATTCCTTATTTATTTATTTGTATTGTAATTTCCGTATTTCAATCAAGTCCCTGCGTGGACATCTATTTATGTATTCAGTCCCTACGAGGACTTGTATTTTCAGTTTAGCCCCTGCGTGGGCAAGTCATTTCTTTTAAAGTGCCGTTTAGGGCAAATATGTACTCTTTTAATTTTAGTGGAATGTTTAATTAAAATTTTCATTTTTGTCATTATATGCATAAATATAAAATATGAAATGAATTAAAATATCATTCCTTTTAAAAATTAATTCTGCCATTATATATAAAAGAAAATCTTGAAGGCAAAACCTAGCCATGTGTCATTTTAAGACAGGGCCATGATGGTAGTTCCTTGTAGGATTCAAAATATTTGTTAACATATAAAAACATGTTAACACTCCTGGCAAATGTGATTCGATAAAATCACGTAAGTCATCCTTATATTGGATCCTTCCAATTCCTTTCTTATATTCAACATCCATTAGTGATGTAATGCCTGCGGGCAATATTCATTGTCATATAAGACAAAAGACAGTTGTAGTCTATGACTCCCTGTCAAGAAAGGTAATGAACTATGATTCAATGTCTTAATGCCTCGATCCTATAAGGTCATGGCTTATAGTTTAAATTATCCCTGTAACCTGGCCTTTTGTGCCATTATAATATATTAATAAATTATGACTGACGATAATTATGATAAAATCCTGAATGAATATGTTTAATAAATTAACCAATATGGTTTATTTATACCATGGTTAATAAATCATCAAGGTGGCAATTCTGTTATAGACTTTTGAATGAATCATTATCATTATTTGATGTAGCAAACAAGCTACATGGCAGAATCTGAAGAAATCAACAGTCACCCTATAGAGAATCATGATACTACCAGAATCAACGTAACTGGTGCGGAACTTCAAGCATTGATTGACAATGCTGTTTCTAAAGCCATGGACAGGCAGTTTAGAGAATCTAGTGGTACACGCTCTAAGACTCACTCTGTGGCTCACAGTTTCTAACTCTCATGAGTCAAAGAAGGATAATGCCCAACACTCATCAAATCAGCACAATATTCCATTTAAGAAGATTGTATTCGATCAAGAGCCACGTATAAAGACCTATTCATATAAGTATTTCGTTTCCTACAAGCCCAGGGATTTTACTGGGGAAAAAGGCGCCATTGATTGCATGACGTGGCTATATGAAATGGATATGGTGGTTGATATTAGTGGATGTGCCGAGAAAGATATTGTGAAGTATGTTTCACAGTCGTTCAAGGGTGAAGCCCTAGCTTGGTGGAGGTCCTTAATCCGAGCTACTGGAAAGATTCCGTTATATAACTTAACATGGGCTCAGTTTGTTGCTTTTATCAAAGAGAATTTCTGTCCTCAACATGAAGTTGAGAAGATCGAGACCGACTTTCTGACATTGGTTATGAAGAATTTAGACTGTCAGGCATATCTCATGAGCTTTAATACCATGTCTCGATTGGTTCCATACTTGGTGACACCGGAACCAAAGCGTATAGCCCGTTTCATTGGGGGTTTAGCCCCGGAGATCAAAGCGAGTGTGAAATCATCAAGACCTACTACCTTTAGGTCAGTAGCTGATTTGTCATTATCTCTTACCCTTGATGCGGTCAGGCAGAGATCGCTTAGGAATTCTGAAGCTGGGAAGAGAAAACGTGAGGATAATAACTCACATCGTTCAGACAAGAAGCATAAAGGGAACTCTGATCACAAGAAGAGTTCAGGGTTCAAGAAAGAGGACCAACAGTCGGGTTAGAAGCCCAAATGCAAGACCTGCAAGAAGCGCCATTTGGGAAAGTGCAGGTATGAATCAAAGTCCCAATCACAGCCAAGAGCTTGTGGGATCTTTAAGTCTTCTGAGCATAACACGTTGGATTGTAAAAAGATTAAGGATGCAACTTGTTACAATTGTAACGAGAAAGGGCATATCAAGTCCAACTGCCCAAAGTATGCGAAGAAACCTGAAGAAGGCAAGAAGACCAATGCTCGGGTCTTCCAAATGAATGCCCAAGAAGCGATCCAAAATGACAACATGATAACAGGTACCCTTCTTATCAATGATGTTTTTGCAAGGGTATTGTTTGATTCGGGTGCAGATAAATCATTTGTAGATAATAAGTTTTGTAAGTTATTAAATCTACCTGTTAAAACCCTAAGTATAAAGTATGAAGTAGAATTGGCTTATGATACCATAGAAACTACTTCAACCGTGTTAGATGGATGTTTCATATCCATTAGGAACCACTCTTTTCCATTCTCCTTGCTTCCTTTGAAACTAGCTGGATTCGACATAGTAATAGGCATGGACTGGTTATCTCGTAACCAAGCTTAGATCGTTTGTGACAAGAAACAAGTGGTTATCAAGACTCCGTATGGTGAGCCACTTACCATACAAGGAGACACTCAGCATGGGTTGCCTAAGCAAGTGTCTATGCTTAAGGCATCAAGGTGCATGAAGAAAGGTTGTGTCATCTATATGGCACAAGTGACAATTGATGAGCCAAAGCCCAAGATTGAAGACATCCCTATCATTTCTGAATACCCTGATGTATTCCCTGAAGAACTACCTGGTTCACCCCCAGATAGGCAAGTGGAGTTCAGAATCGACATTATACCTGGAGCAGCACCTGTTGTAAGAGCACCTTAACGGTTAGCCCCAACTGAGATGAAAGAGTTGAGAACTCAACTGGATGACTTATTGGCAAAAGGTTTTATTCGACCTAGCTCGTCTCCTTGGGGAGCACCGATTCTGTTTGTAAAGAAAAAGGATGGATCAATGCGTCTATGCATTGATTATCGAGAGTTGAACAAGGTTACAATTAAGAACAGATATCCATTGCACAGGATCGACGATCTGTTCGATCAGCTTCAAGGAGCTAGTTACTTTTCCAAGATTGATTTAAGGTCAGGATACCATCAGCTGAAGGTCAGAGATGAAGATGTGCACAAGACTGCATTCAGAACTCGCTATGGTCACTACGAGTTCTTAGTGATGCCGTTCGGGCTCACTAATGCACCAGCAGCGTTCATGGATCTCATGAATCGCGTTTGCAAACCCTACTTGGACAAGTTTGTCATTGTCTTCATTGATGACATTCTTATTTATTCGAAAAATCAGGCTGATCATGAGAAGCATCTTCGTTGTATTCTTAAACTTCTTCAACAAGAAAAGCTCTACGCCAAGTTTTCAAAGTGTGAATTTTGGCTTCGTGAAGTCCAATTCCTTGGACATGTGGTTAGTGAGCGTGGTATCCAGGTGGATCCCGCTAAGATTGAAGCAATCATGAATTGGCAAGAGCAGAAGACGCCCATAGAGATTCGCAGCTTTTTGGGTCTGGCAGGATACTACAGGCGTTTTATTGAAAATTTCTCAAGGATTGCTGCACCCCTAACTTCGTTGACTAGGAAGAATATAAAGTTTGATTGGGGTCCTAAGCAACAAGAATCCTTTGAGATTCTTAAGCAAAAGTTGAGCAATGCTCCTGTGTTAACATTTCCTGAGGGAATAGAAGAGTTTGTGGTATACTGCGACGCATCACACACAGGTATGGGATGTGTGCTCATGCAGAAGTTCAAGGTTATTGCCTATGCTTCCCGACAATTAAAAGTGCACGAGAAGAATTACACCATCCACGACTTGGAATTGGGTGCTATTGTGTTTGCACTAAAACTTTGGAGGCATTATTTATATGGTACCAAGTGTGTGATCTATTCTGATCATAAAAGCCTTCAACACTTGTTCAACCAGAAGGATCTGAATATGAGACAACGTCGATGGATGGAGACACTGAATGATTATGATTGTGAAATATGATACCATCCAGGTAAGGCGAATGTGGTCACCGATGCTTTGAGCAGAAAGGAAAGGGTTAAGCCCATTAGAATCAATGCCAAGAGCATTGAATTAAAGAACAGTTTGAATGAAAGATTGTTAGCCATTCAGAAAGACGCTGTATTAGAAGCTAACTATCCAAATGAAAAGTTGGGTGTAACTGCTGAACAATTATCATGTGGCAAGGATGGAATCCTAAGATTGAATGGACGAATATGAGTTCCAATTTATGGAGGACTTAGGGATGTGATTCTTCAAGAAGCCCATAACTCCAAGTATTCTGTTCATCCTGGCTGTGATAAGATGTACCAGGATTTAAAGGCAAATTATTGGTGGATAGGCTTGAAGAACTCTATAGCCACTTATGTGGCCAAATGTCTGACATGTGCTCAGGTTAAAGCCGAACACCAGAAGCCGTCAGGTTTGCTGCAACAGCCTGAACTTCCCACCTGGAAGTGGGAAATGGTAACTATGGATTTCATCACTAAGTTACCAAAGACAAAGTGAGGAAATGATACTATTTGGGTTATAGTCGACAGATTGACCAAGTCAGCCCACTTCTTACCTATTAAGGAAACACACAACTCAGATAAGTTAGCTCAGCTGTACATGGATGAGATTGTATCTCTCCACGAAGTGCCAGTGTCTATTATCTCTGATAGGGATACGAGATATACATCACACTTTTGGAAAAGCTTTCAGCAATCCTTGGGCACTCGATTAAACTTCAGCACTGCATATCATCCTCAGATGGATGGTCAGAGTAAGCGTACAATTCAAACACTAGAAGATATGCTAAGGGCTTATGTTATTGATTTAGGTGGAAGTTGGGATGATCACCTTCCATTGGTTGAATTTTCATACAATAATAGTTATCATTCGAGTATTCAAGCGGCACCTTTTGAAGTTTTGTATGGAAGGAAGTTCAGGACGCCCGTTTGTTGGGCAGAAGTTGGAGATGTCCAACTAACAGGACCTGATATAGTCCTGGAGACGACAGACAAGATTGTGCAGATGCGTGATCGTCTCAAAGCTGCCAGGGATAGGCAGAAAAGCTACGCAGATAAAAGGCGTAAACCTCTAAAATTTGAGGTAGGTGACAAAGTTCTACTTAAGGTATCACCCTGGAAAGGGGTAATGCGATTTGGCAAGAAAGGCAAGTTAAGCCCAAGATACATAGGACCATTCGAGATCATCGAATGTGTCGGAATAGTGGCTTACAAGTTAAACCTGCCTGAAGAGCTCAGTGGGATTCATAATGTGTTTCACATCTGCAATCTGAAGAAATCTCTAGGTGATGAATCAGTAGTCATGCCACATACGGATGTGCATATAGATGAGAGCTTGAAATTTGTTGAAAAACCCTTGTCGATTGAGGATCGACAGGTTAAGAAACTTCGAAGGAAGCACGTACCGATTGTGAAGGTTAAATGGGATGCCCGAAGAGGTCCCGAATACACGTGGGAGGTTGAATCCACAATGAAACAGAAGTACCCTCATTTATTTCAGTAAATCTCGAGGTCGAGATTTCTTTTAAGGGGGTGAGGATGTAACACCTGGTAAAATCACGACCAATATTATAAGGACACGTGTCATGGACTTTAAACATGTAAGGAATTATTTCAGAGGGACTAAAATTGACAAACAAAGAAAGTATGTGTGTAGAAGGATTCAAAGTGTCAAAATTTGATAATTTTGCCTTTCAACAACCGTACACGATGTTTATACCCTTAAATGAATGAATCATGAATCGTATGAAACCGTTTGTGGAAGAAAGTGAAAGTTTGCAAGCCGCAAGGTTAAATGTGTCAACATGTTTAATTTATACCTCTGAGTGACCTTTTAATGAACACGAAGCTTTGTAACGATTAATTATGCTCCCGAGAATAAGTGATAAAAATTTCACAAGGTTTCGATATCGTATGAGGAAGATACGTTAACATTCGTAAATAAGGGGTTAAAAGCGTCAACGTTGAAATTCAGGACTTTTCGGTGATCGTATAACTAACTGGGAGCTTAACAAAATTTGTTTATGACTTAGAGTCCTTAAAAGTCAAGTTTGGGGGTTAAAAGTGCAATAAATGAAAGTTAAAACGAGTTTAGAAGGACCAGAGACCAAAACTGCAATTACTGAAAGATGGAATCCGGTCAAACAGGAGCCAAGCGGCCCGCGTAAGACTCCTAAAGAGTCTACGCGGCCCGCGTAGAAGTTGCCAGCTCCCAAAAATGTTGAAAGGTGCCTGTTCAGCCTGTTCCACCGCCTAAGATACATGGTTTTCGAATTCAGGGGCTGCACCAATGGTATTTTATGCATAGGGGACACATGGGATGATCAGGAAACATGTGTAGACTTGTGTGGAGTGATCTTGAGGATTGTTTTTGGCTATATAAGCTCTTGTTTGTTGCTAGTTCATTTGCACCTTTCAAAAATTTATTCATAACACACACTATGGAGCTCTCTGGACTTCAAGCAAGATTCCACAAGCTCCTAATTCGTGCTAAGGACCTTTGTAAGCAATCTTAGCCTCTCTAATTCAAGTTTTATTAGTCTAATAACCAAAAGTCAAAGCCGTCATAATTAAGCTTTGACTTAGTGATTAATCACTAATGGTCTAGTCATTTTTCAAATTGAAAGTGGCTATGAGTTGGTAATTATGTGGGTAATAAACCCTTAAAAGGGCACCCTCTGATTTCCACTCTAACTAGGCCAATTGTCGGGTCAAACTTAATATTAAAAAGTCAACAGAAAGCTATTTTGCAAATAAACTCATAATTAACAACGTAGAAGCCATGAAACCTGTTTTAACACTTATATAGCTTGGTAATTAATGTAAGAACATCTCTAAGCATGTTCAACCCGACAATTTTGAGTTTAGGCTCGGTTCGGAACCGAAAGTCGCAAAAGTAGACTTTTGCTTTGACTGTCAATTCTGACCCGATTTAGCTTGGTTTAGATATGCCTTAGAGTTCCATTAGGACCAGGTTATAGTTTAGTATAACCCTCTGAGGTTATACAACTTGGTTCCTAATTAATCCGATTCATTTGCATGTTTCCGTTAATTGCTTAAATGTTGACCATTATGCCCTTTTGACCTTAAAACGAGATTTTTGAAAATGTGAGAGGACAAAAACCTTTGTTACTAATTTATAAACATGTCCTAAAAATTTGACATCAGTTTGAGGTCTAAATTAGGAGTCATGCTCAATATCGTAAATTGAAAGCTTTTTTTATTAATTAAACGGCATTACTAGCATAAAGCCTATCTAAACCCAAATTTTGACACCAAAACTTTTACCCACTGATGTAATATAATATTTTTGAAGATTTTTATTTATTTTTAACTGATCATGGCATAGGGTTCTTGCTTTGATTCGGTAATTGTCGGTTATACCCTTTTTACTAATAAAATGAGTTTTACATAACATTTTGATACCAAAATTTTTGCTATTGATTTTATATGATAAATAAAATATTTTGAACTTTATGAACTGATCAAAAACTTAGATTTTCTTATATAACCTGAAAATCGCTTAAAACCGACTTTTACGCGTTTTAAACGCATAGTATGGGTTAAAACTATTTTTGGCATATAAGACTTAATACCTATTGATGTTTTAAGTAAATTTTTATACCTTAACAGTAAGAAAAATTTTTGAACTCAGATTTCCAAATTTGACCTTTAAAGCTTATGTGAAATGACCAAAATGCCCCTACGATGCATAGTTTGGTTATAAATGATAAATTTCACATATATGCAATACCTTACTGATATGACTTGCAAAAATAAATACTTTTACTGATCATTTAAGACCAGAACCTCAGATTCAAATTTAATCTCTTTTATAATCTTTAAAATGACCAAAATGCCCCTACGGGGCTTAAATTGATTTTAAATTCGTTTTGGGCATAATGGAAGGTATCCTACTGAAATCACAACATATTTAAGGCATATTAACTTAGGAAACCTGTTCATGACTCTTTTGGTTACCCGTTATGCATTTATCGCGTTCGGTACGGTTTATGTAACTAGTTTGCATAAATTAACCGAAACGGGTCAAACCTTATCATTTTCACTTCAAAATCCAGAATGTGTTTAGTTTACCCATATTATACAAGTCTTCATACTTGTCGGGTCTAAACCACATTCTAATCCGGTCTTCGCTTAATCTTGCGTTTTGAACCTTATACCTTTCTTTAAAACTAACCGGTCTAAGTTTAAACTTAAGTAAGACCCGTTAGGAATCTAATAGGTTAATTAAAACCTTCGTTCCAGATTTAGGAGACCAGTAAAAGATATTTGCACTTGCTGATTTGTACGGCTGGGATAAATTTGTATAATTTGCTCAGGTAAATACTTTTAACTTATTTTCCCTTATACGGGCTTGGGTACGGTATATAAAATACCGCTTGGTCGGGTATTGAATTTTTAATCGTATGAAGGTTAAATCATTGAGATAACCCGTTTAATCTGTTTTGTTTATTTTAAGCCTTTGGGGGGTTAATGACCATGTCCTGGATATCCTCGGCTCATTCATTGAAATGGCCACGACTTAAGCACGGGGTGTAGGCATACACCTGCCGGTGCGTATGTAAAATAGTGTACCCACCTGTTCGAGAATAACTCGCCGTGGGATATATTATGTGGTGTGTCTATTAATCTTTAACCCGGTTTTCAGCCCGGGCTACTGAACGTATAATAAATATGTAATTCTTTAACAAGATTATTTTTAAATAATTATCCCAAGTTATAAAAGATTATTTGTGCCTTGTGCATCCAAATCAATTTTTTTAAACATTTTCAAAATGAGTCGGTTAATTGTATTTACCAGTGTAAACTGACGTATTTTCCAAAAAGGCTAAGTGCAGGTACTAGGCGAAATAGGCTGGCTACTCCTAGCATCAATAAAGAGTCTTGCAAGCTTAGATGTTTATAAATTTGTTGAACAATGTTCCTTTTAACTTTGATCCGCCTTTGGATCCCTTACAGCCGTTTTTATAATAATTGATATTACTTTCATTCGGTTTATAATGTTTTTATGTTTCGACTTCCGCTGGGTATTAAACTGTGATAAATTGTCTATGATGATATCAACTACGTCACGATACTCTCCACCAGACCCACCGGTAATACGTGAAAATATCGGGGTGTGACAACAAGTTTTTAAAGATGTAACTTTTTTTTATTGTTTAGTATATAAAATTATATTTATTCAACCCGTGTAATAAACGGGGTTATAACCTAGTATATATATAAAAAAAATCAAGTGCTTCCCCCAAGACTTGCGACCGGACTGTTAGTAGCATTTAACTTTCATATTTTATTTTATTATTTTTTTATGAACTTACGTTCATATGTTATATGCTATTGTTACTTTATTATTATTATATTATTATTATTATTATTATTTTTATTATTTTTATTATTATTATTATTATTATTATTATTATTATTATTATTATTATTATTAGAATTATTACTATTATTCTATTACTAGAATTATTATTATATTATATTATTAGAATAATTATTATATTATATTATTAGAATTTAACCACGTATTTAATAGTTAACAAGTACGTATAAGTTATGAGTACCAGTATGTTGAGTATCGGTTGCGTGTATGCATTCGAGATTGGTAACGTATAACCCGAGTATTGCAAAACGTATAAGCATGTATAAAAAATAGTATTCCATGTATAAAAGATTCATTTTATTACGATCAAAGCCTCGGGTTCACAATGGCTTGAAACGAAACACGATTACAAGAAACACAAGACTTCTAAAAATAGAAATACAAACAAAACTTGCTATAAATGGAAAGTACGAGAAAGCAGGGCGTTACAGTCTCCCCTCCTTTAGGGAATTTCGTCCCGAAATTTAGGAAGATGTAGCGAAAAGATGCGGATACTTCGTATTCATGTGACTCTTGAGTTCCCAAGTGAATTCAGCGCCACGTTTACCTTCCCATCGAACCTTGACGATAGGAATTTTACTGCGCCTCAATAACTTGACTCCTTGATCCATGATTTCAACGGGTTTTTCCACAAAATGCAAGGTCTCGTTGACTTGGAGGTCCTCGAGTGGAACTTGAAGCCCTTCGTCAGCTAGACAATTCTTTAAGTTTGACACGTGGAAAACAGGATGTACATTGTTGAGTTCTTCAGGTAGGTCCAGTCTATACGCAACCTTGCCAATCCTTTCGAGTATCCTGAAAGGACCAACGTAGCGAGGTGCGAGTTACCCTTTCTTACCAAATCGAACCACACCCTTCCAAGGGGATACTTTGAGAAGTACCAAGTCACCTGTCTCGAATTCCAAGGGTTTGCGACGCTTGTCAGCGTAACTCTTTTGTCGGCTCCTGAATTTCAGTAAATTGTCTTGAACCTGTAAAATCTTGTCCGTTGCTTCTTGTATAAGCTCGGGACCAGTGAATTGAGATTCACCAATCTCGTGCCAACAAATAGGCGAACGGCACTTGCGACCATACAATGCTTCGAAAGGTACCATTTGAATACTCGCATGATAACTGTTGTTGTACGAGAATTCAATCAAAGGCAAGTGCGAATCCCAGTTGCCACCAAAATCTATTACGCAAGAACGAAGCATATCCTCTAAAGTTTGGATAGTACGCTCGGTTTGACCGTCTGACTGAGGATGGAAGGCGGTGCTAAGGTTAAGAACAATACCCATAGCAGATTGAAAAGTTTGCCAAAGGCGAGACGTAAAACGAGCATCACGATCGGAAATGATGTCAATGGGGATACCATGACGACAGATGATCTCATTAGTGTAGATTCTAGCCAATTTCTCGACTTTGAAATCCTCACGAATGGGAAGAAAATGAGCTGATTTGGTCAATCGATCAACGATCACCCAAATACTGTCATGACCAGTAGAAGTACGAGGAAGTTTAGTGATAAAGTCCATGGTGATGCTCTCCTATTTCCAAACATGATTCTCTGGTTGTTCGAGTAAGCTAGAGGGACGTTGATGTTCAGCTTTTACCTTCGAACAAGTGAGACATTTTGCAACGTAGGAGGCAATATCCCTCTTCTTCCCAGGCCACCAGTATGACATACGCATATCATGGTACATCTTGTCAGCGCCAGGATGAACAGAATACTTCGATTTGTGTGCCTCCTTCATTAGAAAGTCTCGAAGGTTTTCACAGTTAGGGATCCAGATACGGTTGAGATAGTATAGAATACCATCGGATTTAGACACGAGTTCATGTTCCTTAGCGCCTCGTATTTCAACAAAGAGACTATCTTCGTTAATAGAGGCATATTGGGCTTCACGAATGCGGCATTGAAGATCGTTAACGAGTTGGAGACAACGGACACTCTTCACATGAGTTTTACGACTAAGCGCGTTGGCTACTACATTCGGTTTACATGGATGGTATTTGATTTTGCAGTCGTAGTCGTTTAACAGTTCCACCCAACGACGTTGACGCATGTTCAGTTCCTTTTGGTCGAAGATATGTTGAAGGCTCCTATGGTCGGTGAAGACCACACACTTAGTACCATAAAGGTAGTGTCACCAAATCTTCAAATCAAAAACAACTGCGCCAAGTTCAAGGTCGTGAGTAGTGTAGTTTTTCTCATGTATTTTGAGTTGCCTCGACGCATAAGCGATGACCTTGTCTCGTTGCATAAGCACACAACCAAGACCAAGGTGTGAAGCATCGCAATATACGACGAAGTCGTCGTTACCATCAGGAAGCGCGAGGATAGGAGCATTACAAAGCATCTCCTTGAGCGTTTGAAAAGGTTCCTCCTATTCGGGACCCCAAACAAAAGGTTTCTCTTTTTGAGTCAAGGAGGTCAAAGGAACAGCGATCTTCGAGAAGTTAGAGATAAATCGACGATAATAACCAGCAAGACCAAGGAACAAACGAATTTCAGACAGAGACTTAGGTGCGATCCAGTTCTTCACAGCTTCAACGTGAATACCAAGTTCGTTGACAGTATGGCCGAGGAATTGAACCTCTTTTAACCAAAATTCACACTTGGAGAATTTGGCGTATAGACGTTCAGTACGAAGAAGTTCAAGGATAAGACGCAAGTTTCGCTCGTGCTCTTCCTGTGTCTTGGAATAGATAAGAATATCATCGATGAAAACGATCACGAAACGGTCCAAGTACGCTTTGCACACGCGGTTCATCAAATCCATGAAAACAGCAGGTGCGTTGGTCAAACCAAAGGGCATGACCACGAACTCGTAATGACCATAACGTGTACGAAAGGCAGTTTTAGGTATATCTTCTTCGAGGACTCGAAGTTGATGATACCCAGAACGAAAATCGATCTTTGAAAAGTAGGTCGCGCCTTGCAATTGATCGAAGAGATCATCGATGCGCGGAAGAGGGTATCGGTTCTTGACAGTAAGCTTGTTGAGCTCACTATAGTCAATACACATACGGAATGACCCATCTTTCTTTTTAACGAACAAAACGGGAGCGCCCCAAAGAGAAGTAGTAGGGCGTATAAAGCCTTTATCAAGAATCTCTTGAAGTTGAATCGAGAGATCTTGCATCTCAGAGGGTGCTAAGCGGTAAGGAGACTTAGCGACAGGCATTGCCCCAGGCACTAAATCAATGCGAAAGTAGACAGAACGAGCAGGAGGTGGACCAGGAAGATCGTCGGGAAACACATCGGGAAAATCAAGTACAACGGGAACGTCACTTATGCTTGGGCCTTTGTCCTTCTTTTCCACAATATGGGCGAGAAAGGCGAAGGTACCCTTGTGTAAGCACTTGTTTGCTTGGATACACGACATAAGCTTGAGACCTTGAGAAGGTTTCTCACCATATACATGTAGAGAATCACCGTTTGGAAGGGGGAGGCGGATAAACTTTTCAGAACAAACAACTTCAGCACGAACTCGCCTAAGCCAGTCCATGCCTACTATGATCTCAAAGCTACCCATTTGCATTGGTATAAGATCGATTGAAAACATATGATCGTTGAGAATCAAGGAACAATTGGAAAGAACGGAATCAACAGTGACGGATTTACCATTAGCGACTTCGACAGCGAAAGATTTTGGCAACTTAGAGCTTTTACACTTAAGCAATTGTTCAAATTCTAGCGACACAAAACTTTTATCGGCGCCAGTATCAAACAGACAAGAAGCATAAACATGGTTCACAAGAAACGTACCAGTAATGACATCGTTGGCATTCTGAGCCTGAGCGGCAGTGATGACAAAAGCTCGGCCTCTAGCAGGTTGTTGAGCTTGTTGTTGCTTCTGTCAGGGTTGCTGTTGCTGCTGCTGCTTTTGAGGCTGATAACGCTGGGGACAAACATTGGCGAGATGATTGAGATCGCCACACTTAAAGCATGCTCGCATAGGAGCAGCTTGAGGTTGAGCCTGGTTAGGAACAGGGTTTGCAACGATAGCTTGATTCTGGTTGTTTTGGTCTTGAGGGAATTTTTTATATCGATTAGCAAAATGACCATACCTCTTACAGTTGGCGTATTTGCGGTAGGGTACGTTGGTAGGATGATGAAACAAACATGTAGTACATATGGGATGAGACCCAACATAGCCTTGTCTTGGTGGTTCGGTGTTTGCGGGTGCAACGGCGGCTAAAGTTTGTAAGGGTTGAGGGTTTGGCGGAGTGACAACCGCACAATTTTGGCTTGAAGCCTTCCGCTTCTTGCCTTTGTTCTTCTTGGATTGGGAGGATGAAGGTTCAACAACGGTGGTGGTATTGGTGGTATCAGTGACAACTTGATGCGCACTCTTCGTCGAAACCTTGTCATAGGTTCCATGAAGAATGCAATTGTTGTTAACTTCGATGGCTATGGTATAGGCTTCCTCTATGGTTTTAGGGTTAGCGGAGGCAAGATGATTGGTCACGGAAGGTGCAACACAACGAATGAACTTGGCTATGGTTTTGGGGACGAAATCGACTTGTCCAGGGCAAAGGACACTAAGCTGTTTGAAGCGCGTAATCAGACCATACATGTCGCTCCCCTTTTGCGTTAGGTTCCAAAATTCATTCTCCAATTTTTGGAGCTAGTGAGGAGGACAAAAGTGGTCTTTCATAAGATGCTTAAGCTCGTCCCAAGGTAACGCATGTGCAGCATCGTTTCCCCTCTTGTTGCGTTCGGTGGTCCACCACTCGAGTGCCCTCGAGCGGAAGACTCCAGTTGCATTCAAAGTTCGTAGTTCATCAGGGCAACCACTTTGCAAGAAAGTAAGCTCAACTGCGTCAAACCAATTCATCATGGCGGTAGCGCCATCTTCGCCTGTAAACTCCAAAGGTTGACAAGCCATAAATTGCTTGAATTGGAATGTCGGCTTAGGTTTTTCGGCCTTCGAATCGACAGAGCCATGCGGTGAATCGGTGTTTGGCTGAATCTTGCTCACAATATCGGGTATGACCTTAGCCATTTGCTTGGCCATGAATTTCATGCAATCCCTTTGTGACATGGAGTTGGATTTGGCGTTGGAGGTCGAGCCCTTCTTTGACTTGGTTTTCTTGGAAGCACTGTTGGACGACATCTAAGGAATCGAAAGAGAAGGAAAAGGATGAGACTTGATCATAAATTCAAAATAAGTTTGCAAGTTTTAAACATGTAAACATGATGTAACACGTATGGTTCACATAGCATGATTTCAACAAGTATTCAACAAGTATAAACACGTATGAATGCGTGAAAAGAGTATAAATTTAGTTTGTTCACGAGAATTATTATTGATTTTGATTGCGCAAGACGTGCGAATTGTGTAACGGTTTTGAAACGAACGAGGTAACAAATATAAAATCACATATAAATTGAATCACATAAAAGAGAGGCTCATAAAACATAGGATTGTTTCGGGTAGAGAAACGTCGACTATTCCAAAGTGAATCGAAAGTCCTTTCAAATTAGAGAAACGTGCTTTGGCCTATAGGTAAGATACTCTCGTCGAGAAGCGATTAACGGTATCTTACCCTTCCAGTTACTACACGTCTCTAATCGATTGAAACAATCAAAACTTTGGCGAGAACGAAAATCGAGGAATGGGACTCAATCAACAAGGTGCAGGTTTCACCCCTAACTTGACGATTTCGTACCCTAATGTGGTTGGTACTCTTCAGGTCAAAATATAATTTCGACACTATGACGAGGGTCCACTAGAGTTTGAATTGTAAATTTACCATTTAGATGTGGATTTCAGTCCTAGCCAAATGGCGAAATTTCGTGCAAAAATAAGAATAAGCGGAATGAGAGTCGTTCACTAAATTGTGGGTTTCACGCCTATTTTGGTAAACTCGTCTCTTTTGTATAATGAGTGTCTTCAAGTCTTCAAGTGTATTGTGTAAAATGTCTTAGGAAAGACAATATGTATATATTAAGACCAAAAAGAAGAGAAAGAAGCAAAGTAGGAAGAATAACATTTTAAGCAAGAATCAAGAATGGTCAAAAAATATGGTTCCTACTATAGACTAGGTCGAACATGGAAATTCTACCTAATTCCCAATAGTTATGGCTCTGATACCAATCTGTCACACCCCAACCAATGGCAGAATCATCGGAGTGGGACTAGTTCGAGATTGTAAGAGACTTCATAACACTATTTGTGACAATATTTAATTCAACCGATTTCATTTCATAAAAAATTCTCAAAACATTACAAGAAATTCAAATAACAACATTGTTCAACATAACATAACAAAACTGATACAACACTTTAAACCTAAACGTCTAAGTGAGTATCTAGGCATCATTGCTAATCCATTTCATAGCATCATCAATCCTCAACCTGTAACATGTTTAAAAGACAATTCAATGCAAAAGCAAAGGCGAGTATACAAGTTTAAGAATAAGTATAAGTATAAAAGTTTAAAACGAATCCACATGGCAACTTAGTTTATACAAGATCAATATAACATGGCATGCAATATTTCTAGTCAACCCTCTGTTTAGCAAAATGATATAATTCAACATGACCACTAGTCTACGGGCGGTGCGTTACTCCTATAGCGCTATACATGTCAAATGGAGGCTCGTGAAAGCTAATGACTAAAACATATCACATAAGTATGGTCCACGTATAAGCATCAAGTATAACAACATAGTATTCATGTATAAGGATTGCTTTTCGTGCATTGCATAAAGAATAAGCTTAAGTGTAGTTTAATAGGTAAACATGTTACACCCCAAAAGTGGTAAACAAAAAAAGGGGGTTGCGAGTATACTCACGGTTTTGAAAGTCTTCTACTTGAATCCGCGAGTGAGTTGTTGTTGATTGGGAGGTTGGAACACCAAGTCCTTCTACGCGAAGAAACAAAGTGTATGAGTTTGGGGAATTCGGAAGATTTAGGGATTCAGAATTTAAACATCACAAAGATAAACATATGAAAATAACATGTGAAAATAATCACCTAGTATATATGATACTTGTTCTTGACACTATGAAACTCCAAGGAGTTGATATATTTTCATGGAACGAGGTCCCGTTAGAATCGTGACAAGTTATTATACCATAGGATGATATAATCTAGTACTATGACATATGAACACTAGTTCATCATCTTAGATTCGATTATTTGGATTATGTGTTTATATATTACATATATTATATACATATTATTATGTCCAATATTTCAAGCATGAGATAGAAGATTAAGATCTTCATTTAGGTACCTCTAAGTATCATGGAAATCATGTAGGTGGTAGTAAGATCAAGCTTCCATTTAGGTACCTCTTATGGTTCACCACTACACTTGATATAAAAACATACAAGGAGGGTCATGAACTAATATTAATACAAGAATAATAAACAACTACACTATGAGAAATCATCAAGAAATGTGGGGATTTTATGTTGGACAACCCAAGTTAGTCCATAATCACACCTTCATCAAGCTTGAAGCTTGAACATTACTTGTGGGTTAAGAACCCTAAACAAAACAGAATATATATGAGGTTTAACCTCTGATTTTGAATGTCTCAACCTTGTTTTTAAGCCTAACTAACCATAGAAGTGGTTATAAGCATAAGGACATAGGTTTGAGATGAGTTAGACTCAAGTTAAACAAGTTTAGTAAAGATTAGATGAAAATTAGAAATGAACAGTGGACTTTGGAGCTGTTGGGATTGAACCCTACCAGAGGAACAGATAATGATAGCCAAAACTGGTTCACAACAGTGGATTCATAATAAGCAGCTGTTTACATTAAGCTTTCCCCTTGACAGTGACTCCAACATCTGATATGCTCCAAGTACTGCCCTTATCAACAACTGCTGATCCTGTAAACTACTGTTACTAAAGTACTGATGAAGATTAAAGACTGAAGCTCAATCTACTTACGGAATCTAAGCACTGCAGAAGAGTTAATACACTGCCCTTTCAAGGTCTGATCACCCTTTGAAGAAAGCACTGATGCTCAACATCAGTGGTTGACTACATCTGTGGAATGAAGAATCAGTGTTTATACATCAGTGCTTAAAATGTAATCAGTCTCTGTATGGTCAGTAGTTATAGATCAGTAGATAGAGTTTGTTAGGTTGTTAAGTGTCACTTTCATGGTGACGTCAGCTGAGATGCCTCAGTAGTTTGGTTTGCCTATAAATGGAGCAGTATTATGTACTGTTACATTCGATCGTTTTGAGTGAGTTCTTCTCCTCAATTCAATCCTTTCATCTTGTGCAACCAACCTTGGAGTATCAGGCTGAGGGGGAGTTTAGTTTGTAATCATGCTTGTAATCTTTTGATTTGTATTGTAAATCTTTCGAATTAATGTCAAGCATGTGTTTATCAAAACTATTTTCCTCTTTGATTGTGTTTACAAAGTTTGTATTTCATTTCCGCTGCATAATTCATTGAATCATGTTTATTAACTGATAATTTATTACAAACAAGCACAATCATGAGAGCCTCCGATCCTAACAGGAGCCTTTTTGCCGGAGTTGCAAGGACTTATTTACTGTGAAAAACCCATGGAATCGAAGCTAAGGTCAATCCAAGCACATAGGAAAAAGAATTGAGTAAATCGGACAAGAAACGAGTGAGTTATGCTCACTTTAGTGAAGCTTGCTGAATCTGCCCGAAATTCTGATGTTGCTGCGAATTTAGAGTGGTTTGGTAGTGATTAGAGAGAGTTGAGAGAGTTTAGAAAAGTGAAAATGGCTTGGTATTTATAGGGGATGAATTAAGGTTGGGTTAGTGACGTGATGTCGTGGTCACGCAAATTTAATCCAAATAACAACTATAGATAGTGGTAAATGGGTATCGAACTCAGGGAGTATGTGGAAAATGTGTTGATTTTGTAGCTTTGCACTTTAACTAAAATTAACCTAATTTGCATAAAGTAAAAATCAATAATTTGGATTGTTTGGTTTTAAAACTAAAATGAACTAAATAACTTCAAATCAAAGGTTGGTTATAAAGCAGATTAGGATAAAGCGACCATCCTAAACTTCCGGTTTGCTTTTGACAATTGTGTTTAAATTCACTAGAAAGAATTACATATACATGATTCATGTATGATTGTTTGTTCGTGATAAAAGGGAACTAAGTACTCGGATTATGAAAATGCGAGGTTGTTACCCGATAACCAATTGACTAATATCCAACCCTAATCCCTCCCGTGATATCTCGATTGTCAGCGACACCAAGAACGTACGGTTTAGAATATGATCATAACATCAATCAACAATTTACAAACACACATTCACACACCATAATAAACAAACAAACATTGCAAGTCTATTATTCTAGAAATACGAATCCAAACACAAAAGTCATAGACAAACCTTCAATTTAGAATGATCACCATAAGTTTAGCCACACATAGCTTGGTGAATCATCAAAGCAACAAGTTTAATGTTCATACCAATCAAAAACATAAACCAAATGTTTAGAACCAAGTAGAATCAGCCAAAATCGCCCCCAAGATGCCAGAGAAACGTCCAATGATGAGATCTTCTGAAAAGACACCCAAAAACTGATTAAATGAGGCAGTTACGGATTTCCTCGCAGCCTCCACCGTAAATTACGGTACCACCGTAATTTACGGTCCGTAATTTACGGTCCGTAATTTACGGTGGTCATCAATATGTTATGGTAGCTGAAGACTGTGTTACGGTGGAAATTAAGCATGTTTCAGGGCCACCGTAAATTACGGTGGCCACCGTAATTTACGGTGGCGCCCTGATTCGTGTGTTTTGTTTCTTCATTCCTTCCACACACGGTCCGTTCATCTCCAAACCGTCCAAAGCTGCGTTTTAACCCTTTTTAGCTCCCGAACTGTACCTGAAACATAAGCATTCGTAGTCATCTAATTCAAGATAATTACGCGATTAAGTGAAGGATAAATTCGTCTTTTAACATCATTAAGGGTTGTCCTATGGACCACCCGTCACATCCCCACACTTAACCGTTGCTTGTCCCAAGCAACTCATCAAACCGTTTTCAAAACAAGCGATCAATGTAAACCAAGCAGAAACATGTAGTCCTTTTACTAACCCCTTTTTAACACCCAAAATGACGCACCCCTCGCTATGTCTCTCCTCTCGGTAACAAGTATGCACTAGCAATTGTAAGCTAGACACACAAAGGCTAACGGGTGGTTGCACAACTATAGGCTTGTACCTAAATCGATCCTTCTCCTAACACATGTCAAACATGAATGCAAATCAAAGGGCTTTTAAGGTTGTAACGTGGCTAGGTGTATGGGTAGGAAATGGGATATATATATGAAGTAGCGAAAACCTAACCCGGTCTTTTATTACACAAAGAAACAAACAAAAAACTATCAAACTAAACTACTATATAAGATAACTAAACATCACTTCTTTTTCATTTTTTATTGCTTTTTCTCTTTTTTTTTCCTTTTCTTTTTTTCTGATTTTTTTTTAACTCAAACACAATTTTCAACATAACATCAAATAAAATTACATACTACTAAACAATCACTAACACTATAAGACCGGGTCAAGTTGGGTAAATTTTTAGGTAAGTAGCTAAGGGGTAACAAACGATAGGCTTTTAGGCACAAAATTGGGCAACTAAATGTCCAAACCCCCGCCCCTCTCGCAACCATGCTCATATATATAATTTATGAGGTCCAACCCCCCAAATCCCACAATCACACACACTAAAGACGAGGCTACCTAAATGCCCTTATCCTTTTCGCATTCACGCCCAACTAAGGACTCAAACCGTATCAAGGCACAAGTTCTAATGCACCCCCACCCGAAGCCACTCTCATTAAAGACAAGTTTTATTTATTTACATGTGTGGCTTCAACTCTCACCAAGAATAAAAGGGGTATCAAGGGTTGCCGGTGCATCAATTGGGGTTAATCTAGGGTGTTCAAATTCTCACATTGTTTCGCTTGATTTAAATTTTTTTCAAAAACCTCAAAAATTTCCCCCCATCCCCATACTTGGGATACATTGACCTCAATGTACGGTTTTAGGAGGCTTTGACTGCTAAACATCTTTCACATTACCCAAAAGCTCAACACTCAAACCACAAATTTCTTTTTGGATTTTTCATTTTATATTTTTTTTTTCCTTCTTTTTTAAGACATCACACCGCCAACTTCCACCAACCCAAACAAAACATCACAAACATACACCACCCAACCGCCCAACCATAAACATATCAAACTAAATAAATATTCACAAAATATACAAGGAAGGAACACGACCTGACTAGTAATAGTGTGGTTGCGGAGGCCCAAAAATGGAAGACATCATGTTATTCCATTCGCCAAATGCAAATGAACCGCGACTACTCCCACCTTGTTGCGGAGCTCCTTCTTGTTGGCGCGGATCGATCCATTGTGAATGATGGAGCGGCGGGGTCGGATACGATATACTACCATCATAAGGTGGTAGAGACGCATAATCCACATGTTGTGGATCCACAACCACCGGCCGCCCGGCGTGCCAATCTGCATGCATTCTTCTTGCTTGGTCATCATGGTATCGATTATTCATTTCCAATTCATGGGAATACGCGTGTGTGCGATTCCACGCCTCTTGACGATCGAGGTTTTGTTTCAAAGACCGCTCTATGCTTGCACTCATCATTGTATGTTGATCAAATAACGTCCGCTCCGAATCCGACCATGACTCAAAAATGGGTGCCGGAGGACGTTGGTTTTCGATAACCTCTTGCATCGTGCCAGCATAAGCCCAATTCGGCACATAGGAACGTTCCGTGTAATCATAAAAGGCACCACCATAACCTCTACCTAGGCCCCCTTGGCCTACATTCACATTTTCACCACCATGCGGCTCATCCGCATAATCATCATCACCACTTGGAGCTTCCGCATCACTTTCTGGCTCATCCGCTTCGCCCGGTAGAAGATCCCTTGCACCCACTTTTAATGCTCTCCATCTCTGCCCCTCCGACTTGAGTTTATGGTACCGTTCCGAATGCGTGTAAGTCCAACCAATCCCCAACTTATCTAAAGTAAAAGGCTGATGCCTTTTTGATGCCCCTTTATCCTCTGACGTGATTGCCTTTTGCTGCTTCATCAATCCCGTGATAATTCGGCAATGCGGGACAATATCTCTTCCCAACTTGTTTCGGCAAATCCAGAGGTGGTTCATGATCAAATATCGGATTGGAAAACGCGGAGACCCATTGAGAAGCGAATAGAGGACGGGTACTTCCGGGTACCTCACTTGCTCCTTGTCCCCTCTTCTCGGAATGACATTTAGAATGCAAATCGCTAACAACAACTTCGCCTCTATCTTCAAATTCCTCTGATACAAGACTCCATTGTAAGTACCGGGCAAAAATAACGCCGCTAACATATCATTCCAATGAACATGCTTCTCAGGTTTAAGCAAAAGATCATCAAGACTAGGTATCATGTACTCGCGAGCCGGTAGACTATCATATTTCCCCAATTTCTTTAACGTGTCAAACGACATCTCTACCGGAATCCCATTCACCACACCCGTTAACTTCATTTGTGACGGCCTATCGTATCTGTTGCACTTGAGGGTTGCCATCCATTCTTGAATTTCGGTCATGAACAAATTCTTGCTATCCTTGTCATAACAACTAAGTGCCGATTCCCATCCTAGAGCGCGGAATTTGGCAAACACACCAAACGGGCTAAATTCAACCTCACGAACTTCTCTCTCGCAAATAAATGCGGCAGCCTTGTTTTTCAATCGATTCATACTGTCGTGAAAGAGTGTCGGTTGCCAATGTTCTGGTTGGTCATCCAATGGACCCGACTCCCGTCTTGGCTTTTCAGCCGGGTCCAACTCCATTTCTTCCTCACTTTCACTTTCATCAACTCGACCCAAATATTGTCTCTTTTTCGGTTGTTGTTCCGGTTGCTTGCCCTTATCTTTAGACGAAGAAGACGAACTTGCTCCGGCTCTTTCTTTCGTTCGTACCATTGTTCTACACACATTAGAGCAAACAACACAACCAAACACAATAAATTAGACCCTTTTCGCCACAATATCCTCACACTTGCTTGTTACTATGTTTGTAGATGCTAGTGAACCAAAACTTTTATAAATTTTTTTCAAAAATTGGGCATGGTGTCTCTACAATGTAGAGATTCCCAAAAAGTTCACTACTTTACCATCAATCCTACATCTACAACCCATAACAATGTTCAAGTAACAATTTTTATAACAAAATCTAAGAACAAGCAAGTGGGTATGAACAAATATAAAAAACAACCTCAATCTTCACAATGCATCATCAACATATAACAACTATACTTCCATACCTTGATTTGAAGATGCTAAAACACTTATGAAACAAAAACTTCAAAAACCCCCAAAATTTTCGGACCTAGGGTTTGTGATTCGGACCCGAAAGCTTCATTTTTTCGCAAATCTCTTCTCAAAATCAGAAAGTATGTGAAAAATTAGCCAAGTTAGACCTAGATTTCACTTGATTTGGTTAAGAATTGAGAGAGTTAGGAAGGATTGAAGGTTATGGAGTTTGGGGATTTTGTGGGGAACTTGAGAGTGATAGATGAGAAGGAATGGATGAGAAAAGTGAAAGTGATTGAATGGCCAGGGTTTAATTCACGTGAGTTATTTATTTATTATTTTTTTATGTATATGCTGTAACCGGAATGACCATTCAACTCGCCAGGTCCACCGTAATTTACGGTGGACACCGTAAATTACGGTGTCACCTGGCACAATATTTCCATCGTACCTCAGTAGCGAATCACCGTAAAGCCCAAAGTTTTTCACTGCCCACCATAAATTACGGTGCCACCGTAAATTACGGTGGCACCTGGGCATCTCTGGTTTGCTGAAAATTGTGATTTTAAGTGTCATTTTTATATATTTTTCAGTTTTTTCAATTTTTTTTTGTTTTGTGTTTTTAAAATTTTTCAAAAACATGTAAAAATTACCCTACCCCCTCGAAAATCCCGTGTTGTCCTCAACACAATGTTAGAGCAATTCGTGACCCGAATGTCCCCACACTTGTTTCAAACACAAGATTCAAGCGAGTATGGTAATTGTGCACACTATACAAAACAAACAAAATAAAATACTATTATTTGCACTACCAAACCTGGGCCTCTCATGGTTGTTCCTCATCAACCGGGCGTAAGATGTAGCCCGCTTTATCAAGCTCCAAGTTGTTGATGTTGTTCCCCTCCAAGTATGGCTTCAACCTATGGCCATTCACCGTTTGTTGTTTTAGTGTTTGCTCATCTTGGATATCTACATCACCAAACCTCCCAACTCGCCCAACGACATACGGGCCCATCCATTTACTTTTAAGCTTGCCCGCAAACATCTTGAGTCTTGAATTGTACAACCAAACCTTTTGACCCACTTCAAAGGTTTTCTTCCTTAACTTTGCATCGTGTACTTTCTTAAGCTTGTCTTTGTAGGCCAATGCACACTCATACGCCTCATCTCTAATTTCTTCAATTTCGCTTAATTGCAGCTTTCTCATCTTCCCCGCCTCATCATAATCCGCATTCACCGTCTTGATTGCCCAATGTGCCCGATGCGCTAACTCCATTGGCAAATGACAACCCTTTCCATACACCATCCGGTAAGGTGTTGTGCCAATTGGAGTTTTGTATGTCGTTCAGTATGCCCACAACGCATCATCCAATTTGCTCGACCAATCCTTCCTATCCGTTCTTACCGTCTTCATGAGTATTTCTTTGATTTGACGGTTGGACACTTCGACTTGTCCGCTTGTTTGCGGATGGTAAGGTGTGGCAATCCGGTGATTCACGCTATACCTCTTCAACAATTTCCCAAAATTAATGTTTTTGAAATGCGAACCACCATCACTTATGATAACTCTTGGAATGCCAAAACGAGAAAAGATGTTGGATTGAACGAATTTACAAACAACCGAGTGGTCATTTGTTCTTGTTGCAATAGCCTCAATCCACTTCGAGACGTAATCAACTGCCACCAAAATATATAAGAACCCGTTGGAATTTGGGAAGGGACCCATAAAGTCAATACCCCAAACATCGAATATTTCCACAACCAAGATTGGTTGTAATGGCATCTCATCCCTCTTCGATATGCTTCCCATCTTTTGGCAGTTTACACAATTTCTAGCGAACTCACATGCATCCTTGAAAATTGTGGGCCAATAAAACCCACATGAGAGAACCCGGTAACCCGTTTTATGCCCACTAAAGTGACCTCCACATGCGGATGAGTGGGCATGAGTCAAGATTTCCAATACCTCCGTTTCGGGCACACACCTCCTAATGACTTGATCCGGCACGATCTTGAAGAGATCCGGTTCATCCCAAATGTATTGCTTTACTTGGACCATAAATTGTTCTCGTTGCTTCTTGGTCCAATGACTTGGGATGGCACCTGTGGCTAAGTAATTTACATAATGGGCATACCACGGTGCGACAAAGGTGGAAACGGCTAGGAGTTGTTCGTCGGGAAAACTTTCATTTATTTCACTAACATCGTCAAGCCCTTCCACCGGAATCCGAGACAAGTGATCCGCCACTACGTTCTCACTCCCCTTTTTGTCTCGGATCTCTTAATCAAATTCTTGTAACAACAATACCCACCGAATTAAGCGGGGCTTCGCGTCCTTTTTCTCCATCAAATATCGGACCGCACTATGATCTGAATACACCACCACCTTGCTCCCCCAAATATACGCACGAAACTTATCCAAAGCATACACCACCGCTAATAACTCCTTTTCGGTTGTGGTGTAATTGAGTTGCGCTTCGGATAAAGTTTTGCTTGCATAGTAAATCACCAGCGGCTTTTTGTCAACCCGTTGACCCAAAACTGCACCAATTGTAGTGTCGCTTGCATCACACATAATCTCGAACGGCTTTGACCAATCTGGTGGTTGCAAGATAGGAGCTTTGACCAAGTGTTCCTTCAAAACAGTGAAAGCTTGCATACACTCATTAGTAAAATCAAATGGGACATATTTTAATAACAAGTTGCATAAAGGTTTGGTAATAACACTAAAACCTTTAATGAAACGTCTATAGAACCCCGCGTGTCCCAAAAATGACCTTACACCCTTAACATTTTTCGGAGGTGCCAAAGATGCTATTACCCATATTTTTGCCTTATCCACCTCCATTCCCCTTTCCGAAATTACGTGACCTAACACAATGCCCTCTTGCACCATGAAATGACTTTTCTCCCAACTAAGCACTAAATTTTTCTCAACACATCTTTTTAAAACTTTTTGTAATTCATTGAGACAAGATTCAAAGCTAGTGCCAAAAATGGAAAAGTCATCCATAAACACTTCAAGCGACTCTCCAACCATGTCCGAGAAAATACTCATCATACATCGTTGGAAAGTTGCCGGTGCATTGCACAAGCCAAATGGCATTCGCCGAAAGGCAAAGGTACCATACGGACAAGTGAAGGTGGTCTTGTGTTGGTCATCCGGGTGTATTGCTATTTGATTGTAACCCGAGTACCCATCCAAAAAACAGTAGTATTTTTTACCCGATATTTTTTCAATAATTTGGTCAATAAAAGGTACTGGGAAATGGTCCTTAGAAGTGGCGGCATTCAATTTTCTGTAGTCAATACATACACGCCACCCGGTGACCGGTCGGGTGGCAATTTGTTCACCATTTTCGTCCTTGACTACTTGAATACCGGCCTTCTTAGGCACGACTTGGGTGGGACTTACCCAAGCACTATCTGAAATCGGATAGATAATCCCCGCATCCAACCATTTAATTACCTCTTTCTTTACTACCTCCCTTAGGTTCGGATTCAATCGCCTTTGAGCTTCTCGTGTTGGTTTCGCATCTTCGGTGGTGATTATCTTATGCATGACAATTGATGGACTAATTCCTTTGAGATCGGCAATCGTCCATCCAATAGCTCCCTTGTTCTCCTTTAACACTTCCAACAATGCTTGCTCTTGCGCCAACTCTAGATTAGAGGCAATAATGACCGGTAGAGTGTCATTATCCCCTAAGAAAGCATACTTCAAGTGGCTCGGATCTTGGAGCTTAGGAGGAAGCTCCCCATTCAAAACCGCACTCACTTGCCCGGTTAAATCCACCCGCTTAGGCATTTTCTTCTTTTGTTTCCTTTTTTGTGTACATAATTCTTTTAGAAATTTTGCATAGGCGGGTACTTGTTTTATTGCATCAAGGAGTGGAAGGTTAATTTTAACTTGTTTAAACATGTCCCACAACTCTTCTTTTTGGGGACCTCTTGGTGCAATAAAATTTTTCCTACCCGGGTCAAGTAAAGTCGATGGAAACGGGACTTGACTCGGTTCACCCTCAACTTTTTCACTTTTTTCATTTTCACCCAAACCCGATTTGTTAACATTTGATTCTTTAGGTTTAACCGGTGAAACTTCATCGTCGTCACTTTCGTTACCCGTGACATCCTCAACTACCCCCTCAACCAATTCGCGTGACAAATTGGGTTTAAATTCTTTTCCACTTCTTAAAACACTAACATGATGAACATTAACATTACCTCGTGACGAACCATGTGAAGGATTTACCTTGGTATCGCTAGGTAGTTGACCTTTGCTCTTCTTCAATTCCGCCACATCGGTTGCCAATTGACCCATTTGGGTTGTTAGTGATTGGATGCTCTTGTCACGAACCTCATCCTTTTGCATTCGAACTTCATCGAGTTGATTTCGCTTTTGCATCTCCGCTTGCATACTTTTTAACATTTCCATCATCTCGTTTCCACCCGAAGACCCCCCTTTTTCTTGACCCGTTTGATATTGCTTTTGATACCCTTGGTTGTTCCCACCTCGATATCCACTTTGATTGTTGTAAGGTTGGCACGAACCAAAGTTACCTTGGCTACCTTGAAAGTTCGGGTTAGCTTGATTTGAAGGGTTCCCATACCGAAAATTTGGGTGATTCCTCAACCCGGGGTGGTAAGTATTAGAATTCATGTTATAGTTTCTACCACCCCCTCCTTGACCTTGTACCGCATGAACTTCTTCATATTGCCCTTCCACCATTCCTTGGCAATTTTCAGCTGCATGACCTATTTCATTGCAAATAGTACAAACATCATAAATTTGATTAGAGGTTTGAACATTACCATCGTCAACCGCATGCACTTGTGTTCGGGTAACGGCCGGTCGTGCTCTCCTTGATGCTTGGGCTTTCCCTTTTGATGTAATTGCCATTTGCTCCAAGAACTCCCAATCGTCTTGCTCATAATTCGTACCAAAAGTGCCACCAGTAATAGACATTAAGTCTCGAGCATCTTCAGCACTCAACCCCTCGTGGAAAGCATTCATTAATTCCCAAAGTTCAATTCCATGGTGAGGGTAATTCTTGATCATCATATTGAAACGCTCAAAAGCCTCATGAAACATTTCACCTTGTTGTTGCTGAAAACTTCTCAACCCCTTCCTAGCATCATTGGTCTTTTGGGCGGTGTAAAATTCATCTAGGAAAATTTGTTGCATTTCCGCCCAAGTGTAAATAGATGCTGAAGCAAAGTATAGAACCACTTCTTTGCCTTATCCTCCAACGAAAATTGAAACAAGACTAACTTGACATCATCGGCCGAAAAACCTTGACTCCCAAGAGTATTGCAAATTGAGTCATAGGCCTCCAAATGGAAATAAGGCTCCTCTGTTGCTAGCCCCTTATATTTCGGAAAACTTTGTAAGGAATTAGTCCTTACTTCAAAAGTTCTTCCTTGACCATTATGAGGAATAACTACCGGTGAAAGATTTTGAGTGATTACCGGCCTAAAATGCGCTTCAATGCCTCTCGCATGTTCTCTAAGATGCCTTTTTGGCACACCCAACCGAACCCTTGGTCGAATAGGACCCATTGGCCTTTGCATAGGCCCTTGTGGTACATGTGGTTGAAATTGTTGTTGTGGCATTGGTTGGTCTTGAATTGGCCTTTGGAATTGATGTTGTACATTTTGCGGACGAACTTGTTGCAATGGTATAGGGTGTTGCACTTGTGGCCCTTGTGGGCTTGGCCTAATGTGTTGTGGTATAATTTATTGTTGTTGAAACCCACCAACACTTGACATTCTTTGAGTTTGCCCTGGCACATACATAAGTTCTCCTTGTTCCCCTTCACCCCCATAAACATACCCTTCTTCCTCATAACCCTCAAAATCTTCATATCCTTCTTCATATCCATCTCCTCCTAAACCAGATGATTGCCCAAATGGAAGAGTCGTGTATTGAAAACCAAATTGGTTTGATGGTCTAAATGTAGAGGTAGCATGGACAATAGTTGAATTTGGTGGTATTGTGTAAGTAGAGGATGATTACCCGTAGTTGGGGGAAAGAAGTGTGACAATAGTGGTATTGTGGATGAAGGGCTAAAGGTAAGATTGGGTTCAACTTGAGTAGTGATCGGTTGTGTGGTGTTGGTTGGTGTAGTGTCATGAGGTGGAGTAGGAATTGTAGTGGAATTTGGTATGGTTGTGTTTGGTGATGGTTGTGTGGAAGTAGGTATAAATGATGAGGTCGTTTGACCCGTTGTGGGTGGTATTTGAGATTCGTGCATGATGTTTCGTGGTGTGATGGGTGATGTAGGGAACCAATAATTATGTTTTCTCTTACTAAAACTCTGTTTTGCCTTAATGTTCTTTCGATCTCCGGATCAAATGACAATGGTGACACTTTGTGAGAGCCTCTAGTATGCATGCACCTGTAGAACCTGCACACTAAACACCAGTGTAAACTCGAAAATAACAAAGCAAAACTAACAAACTAACACACGCTGCGCACTACTCCCCGGCAACGGCGCCAAAATTTGACGTGATGTCGTGGTCACGCAAATTTAATCCAAATAACAACTATAGATAGTGGTAAATGGGTATCGAACTCAGGGAGTATGTGGAAAATGTGTTGATTTTATAGCTTTGCACTTTAACTATAATTAACCTAATTTGCAGAAAGTAAAAATCAATAATTTGGATTGTTTGGTTTTAAAACTAAAATTAACTAAATAACTTCAAATCAAAGGTTGGTTATAAAGCAGATTAGGATAAAGCGACCATCCTAAACTTTCGGTTTGCTTTTGACAATTGTGTTTAAATTCACTAGAAAGAATCACATAGACATGATTCATGTATGATTGTTTGTTCGTGATAAAAGGGAACTAAGTACTCGGATTATGAAAATGCGAGGTTGTTACCCGATAACCAATTGACTAATATCCAACCCTAATCCCTCCCGTGATATCTCGATTGTCAGCGACACCAAGAACGTACGGTTTAGAATATGATCATAACATCAATCAACAATTTACAAACAAACATTCACACACCATAATAAACAAACAAACATTGCAAGTCTATTATTCTAGAAATACGAATCCAAACACAAAAGTCATAGACAAACCTTCAATTTAGGATGGTCACCATAAGTTTAGCCACACATAGCTTGGTGAATCATCATAGCAACAAGTTTAATGTTCATACCAATCAAAAACATAAACCAAATGTTTAGAAATGTTTGGAACCAAGTAGAATCAGCCAAAATCGCCCCCAAGATGCCAGAGAAACGTCCAATGATGAGATCTTATGAAAAGACACCCAAAAACTGATTAAATGAGGCAGTTACGGATTTCCTCGCAGCCTCTACCGTAAATTACGGTACCACCGTAATTTACGGTGGTCATCAATATGCTACGGTAGCTGAAGACTGTGTTACGGTGGAAATTAAGCATGTTTCAGGGCCATCGTAAATTACGGTGGCCATCGTAAATTACGGTGGCCACCGTAATTTACGGTGGCGCCCTGATTCGTGTGTTTTGTTTCTTCGTTCCTTCCACGCACGGCCCGTTCATCTCCAAACCGTCCAAAGCTGCGTTTTAACCCTTTTTAGCTCCCGAACTGTACCTGAAACATAAGCATTCGTAGTCATCTAATTCAAGATAATTACGCGATTAAGTGAAGGATAAATTCGTCTTTTAACATCATTAAAGGTTGTCCTATGGACCACCCGTCAGTTAGTTGGCATTTAATATATGTAGTTGGTTGATTTGTTCTATTTAAATAAAAAAAGAACTTTGGGGGCAGCCATGTGCTGTGAGGCCGCATGGCTGTTAACAGTCAACAAATTTCCCCCTTTTTTTATGACAACATAAGTTAGATGGTTATAAGATATACCATATTATGTTGAAGTTAAATCATTATGGTTTTAATATATATATATATAAAATCAAGTGCTTCCCCCAAGACTTGCGACCGGACTGTTGGCAGCATTTAACTTTCATATATTATTTTATTATTTTTTTTATGAACTTACGTTCATATGTTATATGCTATTGTTACTTTATTATTATTATTATTAGAATTATTACTATTATTCTATTACTAGAATTATTATTATATTATATTATTAGAATTATTATTATTATATTATATTATTAGAATTTAACCATGTATTTAATAGTTAACAAGTACGTATAAGTTATGAGTACCAGTATGTTGAGTATCGGTTGCGCGTATGCATTCGAGATTGGTAACGTATAACCCGAGTATTGCAAAACGTATAAGCATGTATAAAAAAATAGTATTCCATGTATAAAAGATTCATTTTATTACGATCAAAGTCTCGGGTTCACAATGGTTTGAAACGAAATACGATTACAAGAAACACAAGACTTCTAAAAATAGAAATACAAACAAGACTTGCTATAAATGGAAAGTACGAGAAAGCAGAGCGTTACAAAAGGGCAAAACAAAATCTTAACTCCGTTAAGCTATTTAAACGGCGGACTATTATCGGCCAAAAGTGGACCAGTTCGGATAATTATCAGCAAATAACTGAGTTGAGATTATTATCGGCCAAATTGAGAAAGTTGAGATTATTTAAATCCAATTTGCCTAAAAATAAAATGATACCCTCAAATTTAATTGAATACGTATATTTTTTTTGCAAGTAAAATACAAATATATTTATGTCGTGTTCAAAACTTGTTTAAAGTTAAATTTAGGATTAAATCTTTAGACTTTAGGAATTCTCAAATTGATACAAGAACCCTAATTCGATATTCAATTTTATTCATCATTTTTAATTCGATCATTATTAATTTTAGTATCATTCAAACGTTAGGATAATTCTTATGGTGACTTTGCAACGTTTATTATTCCAAGACTTGTGCTTATACAATTCGCTCGATAAGGTGAGTATTCGTAGCCATTTTTTCATTTTACATTTTGGGTGTATCATGTTTCAAATTCAAATATTTTTAAACAAGCAAGCGAATTCATTCATGCCTATGTGTAATTATGCTATGTATTAAACTTGTTCTACCATTTGTGGTATTCTAGCATTTGGGATTCTAGCATTATGCGTTGATCATTAATAACATCAAACCTAAGGTAGTAGATGATAGCACTATTAGATTGACCCCGCCTGAACTAGTATATTTGGTATTGAAACCGATTATTATCATAGGTTTGATCGATGCAACATTTTTTATCTTATGTGCATAACTTACATATTAGACTTATGATTCGCTAACCTATTTTCATATGTGTCAAAACCTAAGATTATTCACCAACTATTTTAGTTGATCTTTATTTTATACATGATACAGGAAATGCTACATGAGACGTTATGAAGTTGAGGATTTAATATAGACCTAGTTGAAATAAACAAGACATTCGTATTTCATATTATGTGATTTGATGAGACAATATGTTATGTATTTAAATCTTTAACTTCGAGTATGATTTAAGAACTGACACGTTTTTTATTAGTACTATGAGTGATGAACAATTTACACGCCCCAACACATTACGTCGTCATCTCTTGGAGTGTTACACTTTATCAAAAGGAATGTACAATATTTCTCTCAAAATAGATATAAGTGTTCTTCTTGGGCTATGTATAATCTTATTAAAAAGAAGTGTTAACAATGAATAAAATAATATAACATTACATGTATACATAATAATCAACAAATCAAAAAATCACAACTGCACACAAATTTTTATTCGGGCAGAACCAAATCAAACTAACTTACTATTTTTTTTTATTTCACAAGCACTACCCTCTAAGCGATAGTCACCAACGAGAACCATAGTGTTGCACGCAATTTCATCCATCTTTTTTTAGCTAGACCGCCTCCGCTGGGCTCCATGTTGGATGTACCATTGATTCCTTTTTTTTCGTCTTCATATGGTTCAACTCCAAGAAAAATCACACCACCTACTTCAACATCTTGGATTGAAAAGTTACAATCCACTTTGAATATGTTACAAGAAGGATCTTCTTCACAAAGTTGTGGCTTATGACAATTATTATCGAAGTTTATGTTGTCATCATAGTTAAATGATGTTATATGGTCCAATTGTTGAGAGGTAGATCCATCCCTTTGGGGACATCCGATAAAACTGGAATGATACAGAGAGGTAGAGTCAACTTGTCCATACACATTAGGCTATAAAAAAGCACACAATTAGCAACCTGATATATAAGTTGGAAAGCAACACATATACTAACTGATGTGTGAAACATACCACATTATTAGCTAGGCTTGTTTTCGCGTGACTTACTGTCATCTCCCACTTTTTGCCTTTTAACCCACAAATCTACACTTTTAAAACATTTTATGTTTATTATTTATACAAGAATATAATTCATTATTCTAAGATAATAAATAGTCAGTTACCTCTTTAAGTACATCAGAGTTCAAGTTGTACATATCGAGAAAATCCCTCACCGTCCAGACATCTTTTCTCTCAAGACGTTTACGAATAGGGCCTTTCTTCGATATATTTACCAATTGCCACACCTTATCACTTTGCAACAGTGGACCTATGTTCTTAGATTCGTTGCGGCGATCCTTGACATCAAAGGGATATGTTATAGCTTCTTTGATCGCGTAGGGAAAATGATCACCATCAACCATTGCTCCTAATCGAAATGTGACATTTCGAAGAGGATTTCGATCATGTTTAAATCTCACTTCACCTAGTGTCCCAATTCCATCTTTAAGTACGAGAGAAAGATCACCTAAAAGAATATTTTTCTTTTTTTCGAAATTAACAACTATGTTGTTTTTGAACTCTAGAGGTGTCCAAACACCTTCAACCCCATTTACACCACAAAAATATGCATTGATGAGTACTATCTTCACCTTTAGAGAGGCTGCCCACCCGTTAGTTACTCGTTGACGCGTCTTGCTATCAACCAACATAATGTTGATGGGCTTATTTATACCATTACAATCAACTTCTCCGGTGATCGTTCTCCGAGTGTACACCGGTGATGCGACTTTAGTCGGAAAGGTTAGCTCTAGATTCATTGGTTCTGCAATAGCGGATGGGTGGTCCTGCTCACACATCACTAAAAGTTATAATTGTAGATAATTATCAACTAAAATTATACTCCAAAATATTCTTTTACTTTGAAGTAATTATGATGGTATATGAAATAAGCGCTGTTAGAATTATTTTAAACCAGTGAAATAAAATCCGATATTTCAATTATATCAGATAAAAAAAATATATGTATTTTTATCTGTCTTTGTCTTAAGAAAGGTTTAATATCAGATAAAAAAAATATATGTATTTTTATCTGTCTTTGTCTTAAGAAAGGTTTAATCAGTTGCAATCAAACACAAAATATCAATTTTGTTGTTTATTACTTCTTTCTTACACGATTAGAATGCATACAAATAATTATCTATACGAACCAGCAAGATGACACTTTCGTGCACTAAATAAAATTCTCATCTGGCTCAACCTCGCTATTAAAATAGTAAACTAAGACTTGTTTAATTATATAAATGATTAAAAAAATCTCAATTTGCAATTGATTTTAACACAGAACGGTTTTGGTTTATCTAAACATATCTTTTTTTTTTCTTAAACATATCTATTTCTCAAATAAAATTACCAATATAATCTTTACTTTCACTGGTTTTTGTTTTTTTAAACATATCTATTTTTCAATTAAAACTGTCAATACAATCTTTACTTTCACAATATACAAACAAACAATGAATTTTATTTATATAAATACACCAGCAAATAATATTAAATGCAATTTAGAAAGAAAAAAAAAACAATATTTCAAATATTATCCAAAAGAACGTGAAAATGAAGTGATTGGTCGAATTATCATATGAAAACTTGCACTTATAGCCGCCTCGCTGACTTAAAAAGTGCACGTCAACGATGGTTACAGATTAAGTTTGTACCCGTAGGTTTGATTATACCGGATTACCGGACTGTTACCGGCGTATTAGTGAGGAAAAGTAGATGTTTATGATGGAAATTAAAAAGAGAAGGAACTTACAAATTCAAGATTCTGAGCATAGTTTTCCATTGTGTGGTTATGCCGATGAAGTTCCTTGCCCCCACCTGAAAACAACTAGTTAGAACCTAGAATCAACAACCATATGGAAGCCGAAAACACAAACTGATTAATGGTTTATAAGGGTTTTTAAAGATACCAAAAAGATGACTAGCTCGGATGATCAAAGTGTTGGTTGATTTTAGCTTCTTAAAGATGCTAATGAAGAAGGAGAAGAAGAGGAAGATGATGATGAAGGTTATGAGGTTTACTTTCAAATACTTATGGTTTCTTTGATTAGGGTTTGAAGAAAATTTCCAAGATATTACTGGATGAATAGGTTTTGATATATTTGTTTTAATCTTTTAGGGTTTGAAATTGTTGAAAAAGATGACTAAATAGCACCCAAACCGCGTAATAACCGTGTAATTTTTCCTAGAGATCTACAAAACACACCCACCCACCCACATGAACATGTAATATGAGTATGAGGACTGATGTTTGAATGTTTGGTTGTTTAAATTTTCTTTAAGACAAATATTGATCTAAAAGTTATGTCGGTTAATTTTTAAATGAATGTTATTAGGTTGTTATCAAGAATCTATACTATATAATAAAAGAAACCAATTTTGGGACACTTATCATCATATTAGGTCATATGTTATGGATAATTATTATTTAGTTTAATTAATCTCTTCTAATTAATTATAGATACCTCTCCTATTAAATATTATTTAGTTTAATCTCTTATAGATAATTATTATTTAGTTTAATTTTAATTTAATCTCTTCTAGAAAAAAAATCATAATTATGTATTAACGAAACATATTTTTTTAATAAATTATCTAACCATAAATTTTAAAATTCATTTGATGAAAAGGGAACACACTCAAATATCTTATTTATTTATTTATTATGGGGATTTTAATTATTGTCTATTAGTTTATTTTAAGAAATTTATACATAGTTAGGTTCAATATTTGTTTTGTCATATTATTATTATTATTAAATTAAATATATAACTTGATTGTTCGTACTTAGGTCTTAATTTGTTTGTCATATTATTATAACTAAATATATAACTTGATTGTTATTACTAACCACCTATAGTGTTCGTTTATTTTTGAAAAATTAGAGATTAAATTAAAAATTTTGATAAATCACATGGATCATCCATATACTTTAGTCAACATATTATTTTCATAATTTATTACTATCTAACTTTAAATATATATATATATAAAACAAAATGTTGCAATACGTCGCTAAAATCAAGCTAAAAATCTAATAATTATGTAAATATTTTTTGAATTCAATTTATTTTCGGTAATGTGCGAATTATAATCGTAACTTTTTATTTCTCATTAAATATAATGTAATACGTAAATACAATAATAAGTATTATATAATATAATATATTTATTTTTGTATCATTTTCAAAGATTACATGTTTCTTTGATGAGTTTTATAATAGTAACATACATCATCTTTATATTAACTCATTTATGTCAATTTCGTATATAAACATCTCAATCTTTGGTTTGCATTTACAAGAAATATTTATTATATAGTTTAGATTGTTCAACCCGTGTAACACACGGGGAACTAACCTAGTGATACAATAAATTATAACCTTCGATGTCATTAAAATGATATACAAAATGCTGTATTGAAGAAAACATACGAAAAGCTAAACTAACATTAAGTTGAAATGAATTTCCATTTATATTGTTTATTCTTAAAAAAGATCAAGATAACCTACAAGTAATTTTACACAAAGTTAAAATCAAATCCCAAGATTTGTTTGTTCCTTGTAATACTATATGATATAATAGAAGTTTCGTTAAAGATAATATGAGAAAAATCAACCTAATAGCAAATAAGTTTTGAATAATTTTGTGTTAGCAATTAGCTGGCATTGGTTTTCATCTCTCTTTTTTTTTTAATTCTAAAGCTAACGTGGATTCTATACGTAGATTTTTAACTAAAGTGTAAAATTAAGCTATTAAAAAAAACAAAATATGCATGACCACCAATCAGTTTTGACGAGTTGAAAGTTTTTTTTTAACGGTCGACTAAGTCACCGGATAAGCATCAACCGGATGCCTTTAACCGAGCAAATGCATCACATCCTCCATAACGGTCTGAGTTAGATGCATACCAGGGGCGGACCCACATAGAGTGGGACAGGGTTCCCGGATCCTAATGTTTTTAAAAAAATTAGTAGATTCGGTATATTAAATTGTATAAGAACCTCATAAATACAATTAGGTGGAAACCATAGAAATAAAAGAAAACCTGGTGTAGTGGTAAATCCCTCTCTTTACCAACAAGAGGTCTTGTTCAATATTTATATAGCTTGTTTTTTCTATTTTTTTTAAATCTAGTTCAAATCTCCCTATGACCCAGAGCCACAAGTTCTGGTCAAAGAGGCCTTGTTCTAAACTTTATTGCCACTACCAATGTCCTTTAAAGTGATGCTAGTGGGAGTTGAACTTAGGACCTCAAGGAAAGAAATCAAGTGACTAATCACTAGATCAACTTGTCTGGAAGAAAGCTTTTATTATATGTTTTACCTCTGATATATTCTACTCGAAACAGTAAAAACAATAAGATTCGTGATTCTTTCTATATACAACTTTGAATTGTTCAATTGATAAGTTTGTATAATTGTACTTTACAGACTTCCAGCTTGTTTAGAGAATCGATGCGCGTTTATCCCTCTTTGCCTTTGACACATTTGGATCTCTAGCCTAAGAGACAGTGGAATTCTTGAACAGAGTCTAGCGAGATGTGCATGGTAATTTCTCGACCACATAAGACTTATAGTTTTGTTTTTAGTAGGATTGTTTTGCTATCTAAAAGGGGGTTGTGACGCAGCTTGATGCCGATTTACCTGCTACTTTATTATAATTGTTAGTTTTGGTTGGAACTAATTATAGAATGATAAAAAAAAAAAAAAAAAAAAAAAAAAAAAAGCTCTAAGAGGAAGAAGATTGTGTTAAAGTAGTGGACGACGAAAAAGCAAACAAGAACATATTGGTATGTGAGCTACGTCTCATCTCGAAGAACAATCCATATGGCCGAAGTCTAACGGCCAAAATAGGGGCAATTTCATGTCTATGTGATTTATTCATGTATATGTGATTTATTGTACTCATAGTTGGGTATTGAACTAGTGAAAGTTTTGATATATTCTTGTGAACCTTTGATGTCCACCCCAGGAACAGAGGCGGTTCTTAGAAGGGGTTTGGCAGGGTCACGGCCCGGGCAAGTTTTTCGGCCGTAGTGCTAATTTTCCGCATTTCGATCGAAATTTTTTATATATATTATGTTTGGCCCGGCCTTGCCCGGGCTTTTTTTGGTGCCCGTGTCTTTCGGCCCTAGCACGTTCAACGGGCAAGATCCGCCACTGCCCAGGAAGTTACCAAAGGCACACCCAAAGTTTTTCGAAGGATGTCACCCGACACACAAATGTTTCTATTTTATGTATAATATAAAAGAATCGATATTTGAATGACGCCCTAACGACGAGGCCCACTGGTGACCCAGTGAACCCGTCTTGGGCTTCCGTTACTTGGGCCGGATCATGAGCCCATATTAAGCTTTTTCTCTTAAAAGGGAAACAAAAGAGAAGGCGGGAAAGGGTAAGGATCCAATGTTCTGCTCTCATTTAATGCTTGACGGAGAGCGAGATAAGGCAGTCGCCGGAATAGGTGTACAAGGCAGCTGGCCTCATTAGTGAAGCCCGAAATCCATCCGTTGGGGCTCAGACACGTGTCTGAGTCCCTCAAAGTCTCCAAAAAAACCGTTAGAGGATCCCGATAACATATTCAAGAGAGATAAGCAACTTCCATTATATAAGGAAGGTGAGATACACGGTTGAAGGTAAGCATTCGCAACCCTTCTCATTAAATACACTCAAGCCTCATTTATTCTGACATCCTCGGACTACATTTAACACACATTTGACATACGAATTCACACCAAGGAGAATATTCCGGCGGAAACACACTCGTTGGAATAAGCTTCTCACCTCTCTGGCAAGTTTACTTACTCTCACGCAGGAGCTTGGTCAAGGATTCCCCCTCCGGGGTCCTCCGTGACGAGGCTAACGGTGTTTTCTTTTGTAGGACGACAAAGCAAAACCTTTACAACGTTGACGAGACCCATTGACCGTCAACCGGGACTTGAGGACTCGACATTGGCGCCATCCGTGGGACCTAGTCCATCTAGTGATCCCGCTTAGAACCTAAAAACACTGTAAAGGATCACCACCCATTTGAGGCAGCATGGCTACACCACCACCTCCGTTACCTCCAAACTCTCTAACGGTGAAGACGGTGCGAAGCACCAATGACGTGGTGACAGTTGAAGACGTTACCCACGAAGAAGAGACCGGCAACAGGTTGAACCATCAGAAAAAAGGGACACTATCATATCAGAATTCGTAGCTGTCACACCCCGATATTTACAGCTCAGCCCGGTGGGGAGTATCGTGACGTAAGATTGATATCGTCATAGTCAAACACACACAGATTAGCACAGCGGAAGTCTTGGAATATAAAATATTATTACAAACCAAATTGTCAGAAAATACTGAAATGATTATTACATACGAGCTTGTAATATTAAATCCACAGACGGATCGTTACAGAATGTAAAAATGAAGTTTAGCAGACTTTAAGGCATCTTTAAGGATTTGCAAGATCCTCTATTTCGACACCGAGCAACTCCCAGCCTATTACGAGTAGTACCTGTCACTTAGTCTTTTGAAAATACGTCAGTTTACACTGGTAAATACAATTTACCGACTCATTTGAAAAGAGTTTATGAAAATTTATTTAGGCGCACAAGGCACAAAACCTTTATATAACTTGGGACAATCTTTATTAAAATCTTGTATATAGATTTACATGTTTGTCATACATATGGGGCCGGTTTGGAAGCCGGTCATGATTAACCGACTCACCACTATAAAACCCACAAAGGAGTTATCCCCAACATGTGGGTTATTTAGCATTTGCATCTTTCAGGTGTATGCCTACACCCCGTGCATAGGTCGTGGGCATTTTCAAATGAAATGAGCCGAGGATATCTAGGACACGGTCGTTAACCCCCAATGTTTATGTTATCAAACAAAACAGATTAAAACGGGTTATGCAGATTTATTAAATCACAATCCGATTAAATGATCTCATACCCGACCAAGCGGTATTAATATACCGTATCCCAAGCCCGTATAAAGGAAAATAAGTTAAAAGTATTTACCTGAGCTAATACTTGATTCACAGCAAAATAACTGAGTCGTATTCAAGCTAACTAAATGCAGGTAGCTTTTACCGGGTGGCTCTAGTCTGGAATGATGGTAATATATAACCAATTCAGAATGCTAACGGTCTTATTTAAGTCGTAGACTTAGACCGGCTAGCTTAAAGTATTAATAACGGTACAATACGCTAGATTAAGCGGAGACCGGAATGGAATGTGATTTAGACCCGAAAAGTTTGGATACTTGTATAATATGGGTAAACTAAACACATTCTGGATTTTGAAGTTTAAATGATAAGGTTAAACCCATTTCGGCTAAGTCATGTAAACTAGTTACATAAACCGAACCGAACGCATAAATGCATAACGGGTAACCGAATGAACTATATACACGTCCCATATGTTATTATGCTTAAAATATGTTAAGACATCAGTAGGATGTTAACATATATGCCCAAAAAGTATTTAAGACTGAATTAAGTCCCGTAAGGGCATTTTGGTCATTTTAAGATTTATAAAAGAGGTTTAAAAGTAATCTGATGTTCTGGTCTAAAACATTCTGTAAAAATATTTATTTTATGATGTTAAAACAGTAGGATATCATTCATATGTGTGGTTTACCATTTATGGGCAAACTATGCCCCGAAAGAGTATTTTGGTCATTTCACATATGCTTTTAAGGACATAATTGGAAGTCTGAGTTCATGACTTATACCTACTGTAAAAAATATTAAAATTTATTTATAAATTCAGTAGGTATCAAGTCTTAGGTGCTAAATATGGTTTTAAACCATACTATGCACCTATTTAGCGTAAAAATCGATAATTGACGATATTTGAAATGTTTATGTGATTCTAAGATTTTGATCAGCCTTGAATGTTTAAAATATTTTATTTTTTCATCTCAAATCAGTAGAAAAAGGTTTGGCATGTTAATCATATGTAAATAACATTTTATTAGCCAAAAATGCATTATTGTCAATTAAGGAATTTATACAAGAACTCTAAGTTATGGTCAATATCTAATCTGACCCAACATTCCAAAAATTTCTAAAAATGATATCATAACAGTATGTAAGGAGTTTTGGGTCAAAATCTATGTTTAAACATGAATTATGCATAAAACCGTAATTTAATATTTATAAAAGCTAAATTTGCGATATTTTGCGTAACATCATTTTGAGACCAGAAAATATTGCCAAAACATTTCAGACATGTTTATATACCAGTAACAAAGTTATTTGTATGACCATATATTCAAGAATATCAGTTTTTGACTATAAGGGCATAATGGTCAACTAAAAGCATAATAACGAAAAGTTGCATATAATTCAGAATATAAAGTGACCAGGTAATATAATCTTAGAGGGTTATACTACAACATTATATGGTCCTAATGGAAGCTTAAAACATAAAAGATTTAAGCTTAATCGGGTCAGAACTGAAAGTCAAAGCAAAAGTCAAGCTTTTGCGACTTTCGGTTGCGAACCGACCCTAAACTCAAAATTGTCGGGTTGAACATGCTTAAACATGTTCTAATAATATTTACCAAGTTATTTAAGTGACAACATGATTCATAACTTCTACATTATCAGTTTTAATTATGTTATGAAAATCTGACTAGTTTGGCATTTTAACTAGTTACTTTGACCCGACAATTAACTAAGTAAACGTGATAATTAGGAGGTGCCCTTTTGAGGGATTAACACCTACCTAATTACGATCACGTAGCCATATTCGCCTCGAACAATGGCTGGACCGTTTAGGTCTAAATCGAAGGTCAAAGCGTTATTACGACAACTTTGACTTTTGGTCTTTAAACACATAAAAACCAAACTAGAGTGGCTAAGGACACTTATAAAGGGTCCTAGCTTGAACTTTAAACTCAGGAGGGCTTCCTCTTTGATTAGAAATCCCAAGAAATTGCTTAAGAATGCTCAAGCAATGAGAAGGAGTGTTGAGAATGAAGGTGCAAGGATTTGAGGCAACATAAGGCCTCTATTTATACTTGAAGGAGGTGTTCTTAGATCATGCCATGTGTTATGAACCTCCTAAGATCATTCCAGGTGTAAGACCAGGTGTTTAAAACCATCAATAATCCATGGTTTTCGAGTTAGAGTGAATGGTAGTTTGTTTGGAGGCCAAGGAAAGAAGAACCTGCAGTTGGCCATGAGTTTCTGTCAAAATGAGGCCGTCGCTGCACGAGACAGCAACAGGGGGGTGGTCACGCGACACCACCACACAAAACTCCAGCAAACAAGTTTTAAACTTGTCACTTTCAGTCCCTGTACCTTCTAATGCAATGTATCTTTCATTTTAAGCACTTTTAACCCTTTTAGTTAGTTTGTGGATAATCTTAGGAGTATAACCAAACACCGTTAGGTCCGGTTTCGTTAAACGATCACCAAAAACACTAGTTTCATCTCGTTGACGCTTTTAACCCTCATTCTTGAAAGTTTGCGTAATTAACATATAACGATATCGAAACCTTGTGAATTTATTATCACGTATTTTCGAGAGTATATTCGAACATTACGAAGCCCCGGGTTTGTTAAAAGGTCACTCAGAGGTAAGAATTAACATGTTAACACGTTTAATCCCTTTGTCTTGTAAACTTTCATTTACTTTCATAAACGGCTTCTTACGTCTAAATATTTACTCGTTTAAGAATATATTCATCGTGTGTGGTCAATCAGAGGCACAAGTTTGGCATGTTGATACCTTTAGTCCCTCTATATTCATAGTTTTCGTTTTTGATGAAATTAGTCCCTCATAGTCAACGTTTGACTCTATTAGGGTTTATTACACGTGTCAACACATCATTGGACACGATTTTACGAGGTGTTACATCCTCACCCCTTAAAAGAAATCTCGACCTCGAGATTTACTCAAAAAGACAGGAGTTCCTCTATCACGTAGTGAACACGACCTCCCATGAATAATCGGGGCCTCCACGACATCCCGATTAACCTTAATAATAGGTTTATCTTTTTATTGGAGCTTCTTAATCTTTGTCGGTTCTTGATCGATAGCGGTTTTTCAACAAACCGAAAAAAAATAAAAAATTTTACCTTCCCATTTTCATGTGACAATGCCAGTAACTCATTGGCTAGATATTTCTTAAATTCCAATTGTGGAATACATCGTGAATTCCACTAAGCTCCTCGAGTAAGTTTTAGCTTATAGGCTTTTAATCCGACATATTCGATTCTCTCGAATGATCCTATATATCCAGGGTTTGACTCACCTTTTATATTGAGTACGTACCACACCCTTCCATGTCGGTATTTTCAATAGAATCTTATTCCCTATTTGGAACTTTAAGAGATTTGCGCCTCTTGTTCGCATTGCTCTTCTGCCGATTACTGGCAGCTTTCAAACGATTTTAAATTCATATAATCTTATCTGTCGTCTTTAGGACAAATCTCAGATCCTGATAATTGGGTTTTTCAACTCCTGCCCACCAAACGGGCGTTTATCACTTTCTCCCATACAATGTCTCAAAAGGAGAAGCCTTGATGCTTATATAATACTATCGATTATAGGAGAACTTAATTATGGTGAGATAGTCATTCCAACTACTACTTAAATAAATCTTAAAGAATAGTTACCCTTTGTTAGTCGAACAAATCAACGATCTTGGGCAGTTGATAGTGATTCGTAGCGTTACCTAGTTAGGGTTGCGGTAATCAATGGATAAACGCACTGAACTGCCTTTCTTAAATAATAATACCGGAGCCCTCAGAATGAGCTAGGCTTTATGAACCTTTTTCTTAAGGCTCATTTGATTGGGGTTTCATCCATTCATTACCGTCGGTAGTAACCGATACGGAGCTTTTACAATAGATTCAGTCCCTGGTAAGATGTCACTCCTAACTCAGTTTGCCTCTCAGGAGGTAGACAGGGTAGTTCTTCGGAGAAAGCATCAAGATAATTAGAGATGATAGAGATATTTTCAATCTTAAGCTTCGGTTCATCTACCAACATTTGTGCTATATGCATGACACATTTGCTTTGCGAATGCATGGATGTCTTAAGTAGAGATACCTGCTCAGGCATTTTATTTTGGATATCTTCTTTGAATACCATTTGCTGACTTTAGTACAATATGACCATTGGAATATCTTAGTGGTTCCATGCATTAAACCTCCATACTGATCAGGCATGGAAGCAATCTATGGGACACACTAGGATACACCAATCTTCATATGGCGCTTTTATCAAATACAGTTTGGCATTCGCAGTCGATAGAAATCAATGATATGATAAATAAAATAACATGTATTGTCGTATTCTATTTGGAGAAAGAGTACTCTAGATTCTATGGATGAGAATTATTTGATGAGAATAGAAGGAACAGTTTCTATGATTTCTTTGGTAAGTTCTACCTTATACTTAATAGCTGGGGTTCTTATGGGTATAATTAGAAGTTTGCTAAGCTTATGGTCTATGAAAGTGTCACGGCCCACGACCCGGTTTGACCCGTTTCAAGAGTCGCGGCAGAAAATACTGCGGTATTGATTTAATTGAGTTTAACAGCGGAAACAGGATCGCTTAAAGCTAAAATTTTTCCCCGATTATTTTATTTCACAATTCGGGATAAAATCCCGATAATTTACAATAGTAGGTTTTTACTATAAAAGCGTGATATTACAAAATTTATTTCTTTATTTTATACTGAGCCACTATCTTAAGCTTGAAATGTTCCACAGCACTTTTCCTGATTTACAACAGATCACCTGAAACATGTTTGAAAAAGGTTTTGTCAGCGGGAAATACTGAGTGAATCATTCTATTTTGCATAATGATGCATAGTTATTAATTACAGCATAAGAGCGATTACAATGGCTTTTATCTTATTTTTATCTGGCATTCTGTCACAATGGTGACAAGTCACAATGGTGACGATGGTCATACCACTATTTAGATCAATGAACCTAAATAGTGATGATTATCACTGTAGGTCAATGAACCCAACAGTGATTATCCCGAGTAGGTCAATGAACCTAACTGGGAGAAAGTTAGTAATGTGCACAATACCCCACTAACCAGTAATTCAAGATATCCACGACTTAGTCCCTGTAATTATAATCTTGAAATAATTTGGAGTATTGTAAAATATTTAATAAAAATAACTCACAAACGGTGAGAATAGTTGTATAAAGCAATTTGATAAAAAGATAGAATAACTCACAAACTGTGAGAAAAGAAGAATGACTCACATTGCAGATTTATACGGGCAGAGCCTAGCTTACTGATTAGCCTTTTATCCTAATTTCAATAACAAGCACACAATTTGGAATTAGTAATCAATCCAGCATTTACGATAACTCACGAGATCAAATTCTCACAATGAATGACAAAGTGCAATACTTCATCCATCGAATTAACGATGATCCGTTGAATTAACAACGAACGACAAAGTATAATACTTTACCCATCGAATTAACGATGATCCGTCAAATTAATGACGAACGATAAAGTATAACCCTTTACCTATCGAATTAACGACGATTCGTTGAATTAACAACGAACGATAAAGGATAACCCTAATGTGGGCGGCACTTAAACATTCATTGGATATGTAGATCAATCGGACAATGAATCGTAGCAGCGATTGTGCTAATACCCTGATTGCAGCTTCAATTTAGTGCCTCTGTGTTTAATTGAAGTATATAGCAGAAAACTCGGTGTATAATCGAGAATTCTTTCGACGTTCAATGTCCAGAAAGCAAGTGCCAATGTTCTGAATTTATACACGAAAATGGCCAAGCTTACGGACCGTAAGCTTGATGACCTTACGGTCCGTAAGGTACTCAAACAGCTTATATGGTTGCCACGTGTGTTTCTAGCCTTGCTGAGTCGACGATGTTTTAAAATTCAACTTCTTCTCCACGCAAATATAGATAATTCTTAACTAGGGTTTACCCCCCCTGAGTTTTAGGGGCCCTAATCCTGATTCTGAAAATTATGAAAATTTCAGGGTTTGCGTAAAATCACTTGGGTGTCTCAATTAGGGTTTCCTATTGGTCAAATTAATTTAATAATTATGACTTTTGATGAGAGTCGTTACATTCTCCCCAACTTAATAAAAATCTCGTCCTCGAGATTTACTGGAATATTTGAGAATACTTTCTCTTCCTTTTTGATTTCCAGTTCCTAAGTATATCAGGATCCTGTCTTTGAATCCTACTTTACTTAACACTATTTGTTTACCTTTATATCTTGGAAAGGTAATACCAAAGATTCGTCTGATAGACATTCCTTTAGATTAGATATATAAAATATATCATGTATTCCAACTAACCTTCCTGGTAGTTGTAAACTATAAGTAACTAATCCAATACGTTGAATTTACTGGAAATGATCCTACATAATTTGGTCTTAGATTTCCTTTCTTACCAAATCTAACCACTCCTTTCCAAGGAGATACTTTTAATAGTATTTTGTTTCCAACTCGAACTTCAACGGCTTTTATCTATTATCTGCATAATTTTTATGACTATCTCTTGTTGTTTCCATCCTTTCCTTCGTGATACTGAATATCATAGTTGTAGTCATTTAGGATTTTCATCCATCTTCTTTGCCTCAAATTCCTTTTGCCCAATTATATATATCTTAACTTCTTATAATCTGTATAGATAGTATCCTTACTTCCATACAGATAATATCTTCAAATCTTAAGGCAAAATTATGATTCCTAATTATAACTCATGAGTGGTATAGTTTTCTTCGGACTTTTTCAATTTAGCTTGAGGCATACGCAATTTCCTTTTTGCGTTGTATTAAGGAATATCCAAATCCTAACTTTGAAGCATTACCATATACTTCAAAATTTTCTGTTCCTTAATGTCTATAATACTAATCCTACAAAATTCCTAATTTCCATTACGGTTTGCAGAATCTTCCATTTGGTAATTATTGCTATCTTAGTAGATCTAAGTGAATACATTCATGATTCACCATATGACCTAGAATTGCACTTCAGCCAAAATTTATTCTTCAAAAATTTTGGAGTAAAGCTTTTCTTTTTCTTATTAACCAATATTGTGCTAACCGATAAGGTTCCTTGGCTTATTGGTAAAATTCCTGGAACTTGATAAATACTAAATTCTATCTTCATATCTGGTGGTAATCCAGATAAATCTTCTGGAAATATATCTGGGTATTCTAAAAACTACAGAAATTTCCTTAAATTCTGTATCTTTAGTATTAATGATTACTGAAATCATGTATACTATTTCTGGCTTTCGTTCATAATTAGCAATATCCATTACTGATATGAACTTCATAAGCTTACATGATTTATCTCCTGTAATCATAATTACTTCTCTGATGGTTAATTGAATTTCTAAGAAATTCTGATCACAGATAATGATCACATCATTGAACTCAACTAATTTCATAGACAATAGGATTGCAGAAAATTTATAACTTATTTCTAGGTTCTGCATAACCTTATCTATTTTAACTGAATTTCCATCTGTCGTTTCTAAATATAAAAATTTATCTAATACTGGTTAACGGTAAGTTAAGAGTTTGGCAGAATAAAGTATTTATAAAACTTTGGTTTACACCAGAGTCAAATAATACTTTTATGTAAACGTTGTAAGCTAAGAACATACCGGCTATCACATCTGGAATCATCTCAGCTTCTTGAGTAGTCAGCTGAAAGGCTCTCGCATCCCTTTTTGCTCCTTCTGACGGTTTGGCTTGATTGTCAAATAGTTTATTTAGTTTTGGACAATCTGGCCTAAGATGTCCAGTTTCTCTACAGTTGTAGCAAACTGAAAATTTCTTCCTCCTACAGTCTTCCTCTTGATGCCCTGGAATCTTGCAAAAATTGCAATATCCTTTGCATCTTCCAAAATGCTTCCTTTTACAGAAATTACAAAATGGACTAATAGAAGATTGCCCATTCCCTCCTTTCTTGAAATGGTTATGGTTACCCGAACTGAATTCTTGGGTAATCTTTTGGGCTACTTCCTTCCTTCTATTTTCTTCTCTTGTCCTTACTAACTCGTTAGTCATAGTATTGGCTAATTCTACTGCATCATCAATCGTGCGAGGTTTCGCAGCTTTGACAATATTACGGATCTCGGAAATCAATCCCCAAATATAACGAGAAATAAGTACCGGCTCGGGCGAAGCCAGGGTTGGTACTACTCTAGCATACTCGAAGAATATCGTAGTATACCCTCGACAATCTACATCTACCATCCGGTGGGTTAGAAACTTATTTGCCATTTGATCTTTTTCGTACTCAGGACAGAATTTTCTTTCTACAAGACTCTTAAATTCTTCCCATTTCATGGCATAAGCTCTATTTCTTCCTTTTGCTTGTAACATCGTATTCCACCATTCTAGCGCTATTTCTTTGAAAAGGTTTGAAGCGTACATAACCTGATCATCCTGAGCACATTTACTTATGGCAATTACTGCCTCGGTTTTCTCTAACCAACGCAGTGCTGCAGTCGCTCCTTCATTGCCTGCAAACTCAGTGGGTTTACAAGCAAGAAATTCTTTGTAAGTGCAACCAGGCGTTGCAACTTTCCTTTTCTTAGGGAGCGGAGCTTGCCGTGGTTCATTATCATGATTAACATGATTACTACCTCCATTTATGCTATTACTGAAATTATCTTCAGAAATGCGTTTACTAGGAATAACTTGTTGAGGTTCAATTGGATTTTTAACAGCAGCAATGATTGCTGGAATAGCATTGGCTATCCCTTGAGCAACTATTCCTGGAATAGTGTTGGCTATTTCTTGAGCAATGATATTTTCTATATCTTGCCTAGTCACATATTGGTTCCCCGATTGTTGCTCAGATTGATTACCCTCATTAACTGGTTCATTATTAGCGTTTTCCATCTGATATCTATTTTATAGATACATAATTAGTATAAAGGAAATAATTCAATGTCGCAATTTAGTTGCACATAATCACATAAACGAATATACAAACAAAATTGTAACTTTTCTAATATTTCTTTATATCATGTTTCTATATACACCCGTTTTATTATTTATTTTACACATACTGATTTTACTATTACTATTACACAAACACAGTTTCATCATCCCCTATCCTTTGTCAGATGATGTTCTAGTAGCGGCGTTTCTTTTCGTCGTATTTCCAGGAAATCTGTCCCAAAGTCTCTTGGATCCTATTCCCAGCATCCATGTTGTCAAAATGATGAAGTTCAGTCCTATTCTCGTTACTTATTGGTAAATTTGGTAAAGGTTCTGATTTGTATTTAGGAAAAAGCCTATAGGGATGGTTTTGTAACAGTATTTCATTATCCAACCATTCGTCTATATTCCAGTGATTCAAAGAATTTGGAATAGATGGTTCTAAGTTTATAAAATTATTTTCATTAACAGGCTCAATAGTATCATCAGTTACCATTATAAGATCTAGTTCTTCTTGAGATGGTAATTCCTCCATTTGCCTAGAACTTTCCCCAATTTCCATTTTCTTAGGCTTAGGTTTCTCGAAAGGTAAAGCATTGAATTCTATAGGTTCTTCTATATCTGGTATATACCTATTAAAATCTCTGGAAACTTCTATTCTTACTGGATAGAGATTTAAATTCTGAAGGGCTTCCGACAAATTACTCATGCTGTTTAGTAACATACATACAATTACTAAGTCATAACAAAATTTTATAGAACAAAAATAGTATTTCATACTACCAAAACAAATACAAATTAAAACATACTAGGTTTTATTTGTAATTTATTTATAAATTTTCTTAACTGTAGATAATAAAAATACTATACTTTAAATCAGAATATTTAAAGATTTATATTTACTATTACAGTGATTAACATATCAAATTTTATATACTAAATAAGTATGATGATTTAATTTATATATATTAACTAGTCATTATCATGGTGAATATTGGTTAGTGCTGCCTTGTTTAAGCATAGGTGATCAGTCCATGCATAACTAAGGCTAGGTTATCCAATATCTGCCTTTGATAATAACCATAGTATTTAAAAATAATCTTAATACTACTACTACTATTAATATATTATTATTAATAATAAAATTATTAATAATAAATAACTAGCAAAATTTTAAATAAGAGTATACTTCAAACATAAAAATATAATTTCTTTACCACAATATAGTAATACTATATTAGGTAATTCCATATATTAATAAAATAAATTTATATAATGTTTTTCGATTAACGATGATAGAGCAAAAAATATTACAATATATATAAAAATATGCCCATATTAAAATTAACAAATAGCCAGTTAATAAAACACATAATCATATAATAGTAATCAGGAAAAATTAAGTATTTCTAAATACTTAATTAGCTTAACCCAGTGGCTGTAATCAGGAAAAATTGAGTATTTCTAAATACTTAATCAGCTTAACCCAGTGGCTCTAATACCACCTTTTTCTGTCACGGCCCACGACCCGGTTTGACCCGTTTCAAGAGCCGCGGCAGAAAATACTGCGGTATTGATTTAATTGAGTTTAACAGCGGAAACAGGATCGCTTAAAGCTAAAATTTTTCCCCGATTATTTTATTTCACAATTCGGGATAAAATCCCGATAATTTACAATAGTAGGTTTTTACTATAAAAGCGTGATATTACAAAATTTATTTCTTTATTTTATACTGAGCCACTATCTTAAGCTTGAAATGTTCCACAGCACTTTTCCTGATTTACAACAGATCACCTGAAACATGTTTGAAAAAGGTTTTGTCAGCGGGAAATACTGAGTGAATCATTCTATTTTGCATAATGATGCATAGTTATTAATTACAGCATAAGAGCGATTACAATGGCTTTTATCTTATTTTTATCTGGCATTCTGTCACAATGGTGACAAGTCACAATGGTGACGATGGTCATACCACTATTTAGATCAATGAACCTAAATAGTGATGATTATCACTGTAGGTCAATGAACCCAACAGTGATTATCCCGAGTAGGTCAATGAACCTAACTGGGAGAAAGTTAGTAATGTGCACAATACCCCACTAACCAGTAATTCAAGATATCCACGACTTAGTCCCTGTAATTATAATCTTGAAATAATTTGGAGTATTGTAAAATATTTAATAAAAATAACTCACAAACGGTGAGAATAGTTGTATAAAGCAATTTGATAAAAAGATAGAATAACTCACAAACTGTGAGAAAAGAAGAATGACTCACATTGCAGATTTATACGGGCAGAGCCTAGCTTACTGATTAGCCTTTTATCCTAATTTCAATAACAAGCACACAATTTGGAATTAGTAATCAATCCAGCATTTACGATAACTCACGAGATCAAATTCTCACAATGAATGACAAAGTGCAATACTTCATCCATCGAATTAACGATGATCCGTTGAATTAACAACGAACGACAAAGTATAATACTTTACCCATCGAATTAACGATGATCCGTCAAATTAATGACGAACGATAAAGTATAACCCTTTACCTATCGAATTAACGACGATTCGTTGAATTAACAACGAACGATAAAGGATAACCCTAATGTGGGCGGCACTTAAACATTCATTGGATATGTAGATCAATCGGACAATGAATCGTAGCAGCGATTGTGCTAATACCCTGATTGCAGCTTCAATTTAGTGCCTCTGTGTTTAATTGAAGTATATAGCAGAAAACTCGGTGTATAATCGAGAATTCTTTCGACGTTCAATGTCCAGAAAGCAAGTGCCAATGTTCTGAATTTATACACGAAAATGGCCAAGCTTACGGACCGTAAGCTTGATGACCTTACGGTCCGTAAGGTACTCAAACAGCTTATATGGTTGCCACGTGTGTTTCTAGCCTTGCTGAGTCGACGATGTTTTAAAATTCAACTTCTTCTCCACGCAAATATAGATAATTCTTAACTAGGGTTTACCCCCCCTGAGTTTTAGGGGCCCTAATCCTGATTCTGAAAATTATGAAAATTTCAGGGTTTGCGTAAAATCACTTGGGTGTCTCAATTAGGGTTTCCTATTGGTCAAATTAATTTAATAATTATGACTTTTGATGAGAGTCGTTACAGAAAGACTTACTATTGCCTGAATTAAAACAGGACACTTAGCAGAAATTATCATTGATAAATGATAAGGAATGTACCTGTTGATATTATTGATATCTACTGCCTCTGGCATTCATCAGGTAGTTCAGGCGTTTCCTTTCTTAGCCTCTCCATGCTTAGCTGCACCTTCTTTGGCAGCTTTAGGGCAATTAGTACTGATGTGGCCCTTCTCGCCACAACTGAAACAGACCGCATTCTTTATGTCCCTACATTCATGGGACTGATGACCAGTTATTTTACAAACGCCACAATGCTTTGGCCTTTGTTCTATTCGACACTGTCCCCAGTGCCTTTTATAGCAAGTCTTGCATACAGGTTTCTTATTGGACTTTTGTTGGTTCTTATTGAGCCCGGACTTGCTCTTTTTCTTAGATTTCTGGGAGTTATCCTCCTCTTTTTTTTCTTTTTCCATCACTCTCAGTTTTGGCTGACTTATTTCTCAACCTATCTAGTGTGAGTGGCTGAGATAGATCCATAATGGATCTATAAGAAACAGGCGTTGAAGCTTTATCATGTTCCTTTATCTCTGGTGCTAAATCACCACTACATTGTGCATTACGCTTAGATCCTGGGTTAACCGAATAGGGTACTATCCCAGATAATGAATTAAAGTCGGTGACATACTGTCGACAGTGTGGATTTTTCATTTTGAGAGTCAGAAGATCTGATTCCACCTTTTCCATTTCATGTCGTGGATAATAAGTTTTTCTGATAAGGTCCATAAATTGAGACCATTCCATATTGTATAGGGGTATTTTCCCTGTGGACTTTGTTAACGTTTTCCACCACATAAGGGCATCGCCCTTGAATGACTGTGATACATACTTCACATTGTCTTCCTTAGCGCAACCGCTGATTTCTACAACGGTTTCCATTTCGTCCAACCATCTCATGCAATTAATTGCTCCTTTTTCTCCATTGAAGTCTCTTGGTTTGCAAGAGACGAAGTACTCGTAAGCACATCCCTTGGAGGAACGAAGCTCCTCACTATACATTATTTTCTTTTGTTCATTCTTCACATTCGAAGCGTGAACAAAGCTCTCTTCATGAGCAGAAGAATGTGGTTTTGAATGGGATTTGGAGCGAGTAGCACTCGACTCTTTTAACTTTTTCATGACTTTTTCATGGCACTTCCAACAGCTGCGTCAATCACAGCTTGGAGATTAACTCCAATAACATTGAGGTTCACATTTATAGCATCATTAGCATTTGTTGCATCATTAGTATCACGACTGTTGTTTGCCTCATCCGAGTTTGCCATACTCGAGGCTTAGAACTAAACATCAATTTGAACAATAGTTAGTCATCATTCTAACGACCTAATATACATTAGCCATGGTATCATTAAACCGTATAGGCTATTAAGTATCGAACATTCTTAATGAATGTTATCTGATAGAATATCAATTATATTTAGCTTAGGTTACAAAAGGACCATTAATGGCATTTAAGCTTTGGACCGAGTTCATTCCTTTTAGACAGGGGATCACAATGTCACAACTGTCCTTGTCAAACTGACAATTATGAGTTGCTCGAAGACTTGCCTCGAAGGACTTTTTAAGATGTGGCACATACGCCCGTCACGAGGGACATAAAATGAAATGGCATAAAGCCTAGTCATGAAGGACATAAATAATCATATGGCACGAAGGCCTTGTCGCAAAGGACATTTAGATGTGGCACAAAATGGCCTCGTCACAAGGACGTTATAAGATATGGCAACAAAAGCCTGTCACAGAGGACATTATAGAAAACGGCACAAAAGGCCTGTCACAAAGGATGTTAACATTTAGCATGTTAACTTGTTATGAACGACAAATTATAGCACATTGGCTTGTCACGAAGGACGTGAAAGATATGGCACAAGGCCTTTCCACGAGGGACATTTAAGATATATATAAGCCGCGATCTCATCTGATCAAAAGGGCTTTAAGGTTTGAACATAGTTCATCACCTTTAGATAAGGGGTCGTTGACCACAACTATCATCACAATTGATGATATAATATGGCCCATAGTCAATTCGATTGACATCACGAAGGATGTTAAATTAATGGTCATCGCACTGATTATATCAGTCATGATCGCACTTGATCATATAGACTGCGAGACTTGGGCATAGCTCACCCCCTTGGGCAAGGAATCATAATAGATTACAATTTATCTTGTCACAATTGTACAATATAATATAGCCCGTACGCAAAACATCATTAAGGATGTTAAATATAATCATCATATTGATGATTTTAGTCATGATCGCATTGATCATATAGACTATTAGGCTTGAGCATAGCTCACTGATGCGTGTGTAGCGTTATATAATTTTAGTTATATTTTAAGCCCTTTTTAACACTTTAGTCAAGTTTTAAATCTATAAAACACGATATTTTACTAACACTAAACACACATATGGGCAAGTGCACCAATCGTGAGCGTAGTATAGCGTTGGTAAGATACCGAGGTCGTCCAAGGACACAAGAGCTTTTAATACCGGTTTATCCTCAACGTCTAATCAAATCAAAAAGTTAGAAAAAATTTTAAACATGAAAATAACAACTAAAAATGCTGAAAAAGAAAAATAAAATAAAAACAGATAGACAAGATGAATCACTTCGATCCGACTCGCCTTTAGTGTAACCTTTGATGAATTTCGCACTTTTGCACTTTTTAAGAGATTATCTTAGTTATAGTAGTAGGCCCCTCTTTTGAAGGTGACGTTACCCTCAACCCAGTAGTTTGAGTCAGCAAGGATACAATCCTTAAGGGTTGGATTATTGAAAGATAATTAATTAAGTTATTAATGCGTAATATGGTAGGCCCCTCTTTTGAAGGTGACGTTACCCTCGGCTAAGTGGTTTGAGACAGCAGGGATACACTCCCAAGTAGTTAGGTTAATGTATTAATAGTAGTTTACATATGAGGGGATCAAGCCATTCGCACCCCCGCCATCCAATACCAGTGGGTATTGAAGGAGGTCCTAGTAAGCTTGACCCAGGTCCTTGCAGGATCTATACACTGAACAAGGCAAGAACCTTACCAAACCATTCCCTTAACCCCCGACCAGGTAGCCAACATATCTCCATATAGACCGTGGAGATATGAATGGTGTAAATCTTTTATTTTATATAGACAGTAAAATAACGCCAAGACACCACGGACAAATGATAAGGAAGTTTCACCTTCAAGATAAGAAACTAGTTATTAAAGTCATTAATACAAAACCAAATAAAAATTGCGAAAAGATTAAAAACAAAAGTATTACACTAAATGCTTGTCTTCACCAAGTGATGTAAGAGACTTAGGCAAACATGGCCTTTGATTGTCAAGAACTCTTACTATCAATCTTGGATCCTGAGACTACTACACACACTCTATGATGGATGATGGTTGATGGTGGTGGATGTGGGTTGTGATGGTGGTGGAGTGTAGGTGAAGTGTGAGAGAGGTGGTTTGCCAAGGGATGCCTTTGAAGTGAACCAAGCACCTCTATTTATAGCCTGCACAGAAGCCCGGACACGGCCCCGTGTCCGCTGGGCACGGCCCTGTGTCCATCCACTTTCTCTTTCTTCATTAATTGCAGTTTGTCTGCATTAGTTGACCACGCCCCCGTGTCCGCTGGGCACGGCCCCGTGTGCAGAAGCGTGTATGTACTAACAAGATTTGCTTGGATTCTGCGAATCTTAGTGTTGACCACGGCCGTGTTGAGCTGGGAACGCCCCCGTGTTGGGAAATAGAAGCTTCTACAACTTTGTCTTTTCTGAAGACACTTGGGCACGCCCCCGTGTCCGCTGGCACAGGGCGTGTTCAGCCTTCTGATCTCTTGTTTTTGCTTGGGAAGATTCTATCGAGGGGTCGGGCATGCCACGTTTTTTTCTTTTCTTGTATTTATGTTAGATTTAGCTGTATTTTTGCTTCTTTTGTTCATTTGCTCTCATTTAATCCTGAAAATACAAAAGGAGGACAAAAGCACACTTTTTCCAACATTAGTACTAAAAAGGGTTAGTTTTGTGCCTCATTTGATGTAATTTATATGTTGCATTTTACACACATCAAATACCCCCACACTTGAATCTTTACTTGTCCTCAAGCAAAACTCTTTATAATGTGGCTTACACACCTAAATGGAATGGGTAGAAGAGAAGTTTTGGGCTTGTCTTGAGTTTCGGGATTCCAAGATCTTTATTAGGCTTTATTTTTATGTTATTTACAATCCAATTTGTTATGATTTATTTAGAACGTTTCATAAGATAAATTATTTATTTGGGCATAACATGCCTTTTTAAAATTCCATTTATATACAAGTTCACATACCTCACGGGAGATCACTCAACACTCGGCCGAAGATGTATTTTTGTGAAACACTCGAGACCGGCATGAAACTTACTTCTACCATATGCTTGCCAAACAATCAATCCTCCTCCTTTTTAACTATAAACCTTTGTAAATATCAAGAGGTCTTGGGGAAGGGTTAGACTTGGGTTAAAGGTAGGTGGTTTTGGGTTAGTGGTTAGTAAAAAGGGCTAAAAGCGTAAAAAGCATCGGTTGTCGTGAACCACTTTTTTTTTCTTTTTTTTTTTACATTTATTCAAACTAAGCATATTCAAACAAGATTTTTGAGTAACTTGTTTGGTTATTGCAAAATTCTCTTCTTCCTTTTTTTGTTACAAGATAACCGAGCTTTTAACTAAAACAAAAGGGGTTTGAAAAGAAAAAGGTTTTGGTGGATAAAGGGTGTTTGTTTTGTCGGTTTTGAAACAAAAAGGTTTAGGCTCAAAGGGGTTAGCTAGGGGGATTTTGGGTAGGTGATAAAGAAAATGAAAAATAATGGTGTTGAAAGGAAAATGGGTTAGTCCTAATGCATCCATCATTTACTTACTTGGGTTTAAGTTGGTAAGGACCGGGAATGTATCGTCATGGCAAGTTCTAGAGTCGTAAGAAAACAAGCGGCTATTCACACAAGAAACGAAAAATGAGCATTTAATTTAAAGATGTATGCTTTTATGCTCAATAAAGGCACAAAACTCACTTTTTGTGGGAAAGGGTTTATAATGTGATCAAGTATATATAATCAAATTTTAACTAGATTTGTCATGCCGTTTCATAATTTTCTTATGTTGGTTCTTTTATCACGACGCTATCGGTTGTAAATTTGTAAAAATATAACCTTTTTAGAACTTGTTATTCCCAAATTAAACCAAGACAAGTAAAAAAATGAAAAGTTTTTGAAAAAATTTGGGGTGATTAGCGGTTCCAATAGAGTTTTGTGTAAGGCTTGTTATTAGGACTTTCAAAATTCAAGGTTTTTGCATCCCCCCACACTTAGATTACACATTGTCCTCAATGTGTCCTAAAAATAAGTTTTCGGTTGATTAAAATGTGTAAAAGTGGGTTAAAAACAAGATTTTATGTTACTGGATAGCTGAACACGGGGTGTGATGGGCTGAGCATGGCCCCGTGGTCAGACTGCCAGTACCAAAAGTAAACAAAAGGCTGGGCACGGGGGCGTGTTTAGTGAGCACGGCCCCGTGTCCAGTTACCTGAACTGGGCATTTCTGCAGATCCTCGGGCACGGGGGCGTGTTGAGCTGAGCACGGCCCCGTGCTGAACTTGCTGTAATGAAGAAAAATTGTCGGGAGGCTCTCTTTTTTGTGCATGGGGTGCAGTTTTAATGTCCCTTAGTAACATCCACCATTTCGAGTGTGTTTTATTCCTGAAAATTGAAACTAAACTAGAAAACATAAAAGTTAAACTAATCTAAAACTAAGGATAGTTCCGCGGAATGCCTCCGTGGTGCGCCACGTTTATAAGGGTCCTTGGCTAGACCCACCTTATCGGGTGGTTCTGGCTTATCATTAATTAGGGGGTCGTCATTGCCGATTGGATATTTCATTGATCGTTCAAGATCGACACATCTTTTGAAGGCCCCTAATTGAATGGGTAAGTTGTTTTTCTTCCGATTAATCAAAGCTTCGTGGGTTTTTACAAAAGCTCGTCCCAACACTAGTGGTGCGTCATCAAGGATGACGAAGTCGGTTGGGATTACCATTTGATTTGCTTGGACTAACACATCTTCAACTATCCCCATTGATTATATTGTTTTCCGATTAGATAGAAAAATGGGTATTTGAAGTGGAGAGAAATCACCAATACTTAATTTTTCGAAAATGTAGTTTGGCATTATATTAACACAAAAATCTTTATCAATTGTAATATTACTAATAAAGGAATTTTGAAAAAAACATGGAACCGGTGTAATGTTAATTTTAAATGGATCTTCTTTTATTAGTGCAGTTTGATCATTTGTTAATTTAATGCTTACCGTTTCGTCAATTTTAGTGTTAGTGTTTAACTCTTTTAAAAACTTAGCATGAGTGGGTACTAAACAATGATTTTCGAAAGAAGGTGACAAGAGATTAATTTCTTTAAAATTAGACTCTTCTTGAATTTTAACGTTATCGGACTCACCTTTTTCGTTGTTTAACTCATGTGTCGGCTTTTCACTTACTTGTTCTTCCATTTTTACCTTTTCATCTATCTCATCTTTATTACGAGTTAATTCTTCCCTTGCGCGGGACTCCTCTTCCCTTGCGCGGGCTTCTTTTATATAGCGCTCGATAGTTTTAAGGTGTTCTATTATCTTTTCGGCTATGGGTGAGATAGTTGGTGATTCGTCAAAGTGAGTTGAATAATTATCATCAAAGCTTGAATTCGGAAGTTCGATCCTTGGCTCCTCATAGTACTTATATGAGGTAGATGGTTCACACCATTATTCCTCATTGTAAGTATAAGATGGATAAGGGTCGTAACTTCCGCATAAATGCATAACGGGTAACCGAAAGAACTATATGTGACACCCGGCTTTTCAGGCCGTACCGTACAATTGTAACATGTGTTATGAATAGGTAAAAGGTTGTATCTGACTGGTTATGATGTTTATATATGGTATTTAATGAGTTGGTAAATTTAAACTTTGGTAAAAATTATGTTGGCAACGGTAAGATAAACGCTTATCGCGTAACGGTTAATATGCGAAACGAACATCGGTGACCACCCGATCAGTGTTAAAATCCTAAAAATAGTCTGTTATGATTAGAATAATTATTTTAATCATATCCGTGTGTAAAAATAATTTAAAACGCTAGGAAATTCTATTTTTCGATTTTAAGCGCGTACCGCGCAATGCAGCGCGTGTACCGACAAAATACTGTCAACACAGCCTGTCATGGCAACTGATAATCATTTTAGTAATAATTTGATGAGTTTATTACTTTAGAATGATAAAAATAAATAAAAACGCATAAATCCCTATTTTTGCGATTTTAAGAGCGTACCTCGCAGCACAGAGCGCATACTGCCAAATACCGACAACGTAGCCAGTCCAGGCAAACAAAATATTGTTCAATAATATTTTGATGAGTTTATTTTTATAGAGTGCTAAAAATAATTTAAAACGCACTAAAACGGGATTAAAACGCTAGATAAAATACCCGGTATCCAGTAAAATACCTGTTTTTATCACCAGTCTACATATATATATGTGTATATATATATGTTTTATGTGTGTATTAGGAGAGAGAGAGTATAGGTGGCGGCCCATGTGCCCACCATATTGCCACCTTTCTTCCATGGTTGACAAGTGTTGCCATAGAAATGTGTGTCATGACCAAACTTCTTCCATACATGCAAATTCAAATATTGAAAACCTCACAATTCATTTCTTTCTCTCTCTACAAACCATAGAAACCATCAACACATCCCACTTTTATTTTTTTAACATAATCTTGAAGAATCAAGGCCAATCTAAGGTGATTTCAATGGTGTTTGAAGATCCAAAGATGTTTTCAAATTGTTTCAAGGAAGAACAAGCTCCATATCATCAAAAATCTCATCAAAACCCACTAATTTCTTGAAAGGTATAAATTTACTTTTAAAATCATAATCTAGTTTCTTGATGATGATGATGATGATGGAAAGTTTCTCAAAAACTTGGAATTCTTCACAAACTTGACATCTAAAAGCAAATGGTTTTTAATAAAAAGAATGAAAAATGGAAGTTCATGGGTGTAAGTGTGAGCCGTGGGTATGTATGAGTGTGTGTTAGATTTTGTGTTTTGTTAATAAGTCAAGTTTTGAGAGAAATGATACTTGAAAGGTTCATGCATGTATGATTGAAATTGATCTATATGAAAATGATTTGTGATTAAAGTAGGTTGATGAAAAGTCATATTTGGATATATATGTGTGTGTGTAGCCGTAGGTATATGTGTGTGTATGTGATTGTGTCTTGATTTTTGATTGAATGATTCTTGAATAATACGATATTTGAATGATAGATTTGCTTGTAAGAATAAAAAGTGTCATAAAAGAATGATCTAAAAGTGTTTCATGATTTGAAAGGGATTTGTTGAAAAAGTGAACTTTTGGAGGTTTATGTAGGTGTATATATTTGGTGTATATGTATGTATATGTGTTCTTGAACATGATTAGAACACAAAAGATGATGATGATGATGTTGTATGAGTGCATTAGATGCACATACATGTACATGCATGATGATATGAAAGCATGAAATGATCAATTAAACATGATTTGATAAAAATAATTTTTGATCAGGATATAAACACTAAAATATGATTATTTTGAAGTGTTAGATGATATAAAACTTTGTCATAAAGTTTACTAGATTTGCATGTTGTACTTGGTGCTTTGTGAGTTGTCAAATATGTGAAATCACATGATTTATGTGACTTGCACAAAAACTGCACTAATCTGATTATAACCACTATTTAAATCAGTAAATAACATGTATTGTGTTAAAATATCAAGTCGTTTCGAGTTGGGATGAGTTAAAACGGTCAAAAATCGGCTTTTCGAGTGATTTTTATAAAACCGATTTAGATCAGTAAGTAAACTGATATTTTTAGTTTACAAATAATTATTTTAACTAATTTTAACTTTACTTGGTGTTTGGTTGGTCATACGTGACTTCCGAAGCCCGAAACCGTTACCGAATCGCTAAAATACGCATTTTTCAATGTACACTAGTGTGGGTAAAATTTTGGGTAAACCTTATGTGTTAAAATGTGTTATGTGATTTAAACATGATAATGTGAAAGTATGTTAATTTTTAACATGATATTGGAAGTTTAGACTTTGCATGTATGTTTGTACGTTTTGTGCGGTAGAAACAGAAGAAATGGCGTTAAACGTGAAACTTATTTGTCGAGCATGAAATTTGATACATATTAGATATTTTATGTATATTTGGTTTAAAAATGACAAAATAAATAAGTTAACCAAACCTTGTGTGTTTCAATAATAAAATATGTGAACATTTATGTATATATATTACGACGCGGAAATCGTAGATATATTGCGTATAAAAGGGAGAGTTAACGGATTTACACAATAATGCTCACCAATAAAATCGTTCAAGTTGCAAAATCATAAAAATATATATATGGACTGATATATACATATTAACGTGCCAACATAATAAAAAATGATAACTTTTCGATAAAATCTCAAAGTTATGTGATAATTCTAAGAAACGGAGAAACTTAGGATATTTGTGTTATGTATATTGATTTAAAATCATTCCTATATATATATTAGGACGTGTAGAAATCAATCTATGGGATTGCGCTATTTAAAATACGCACCCAAAGGTGAGTGTCACTAAACCCCTCTTTTTACTACTTTGTATATATTTTGGGGGTAGAACACATCAATAAAAGGGTTTAATAATGTTTTCGAAATAAAACATACATTTTAATATAAAATATATATTTTCGTTGAAAATATATGAAATTTGATAGGTCATACGTTTCGAAGTAAAACGTTTTTGATGAATGAATATTGAAAGTACGGTATTTCCTAAGCGAAACATGACCGTACAGTTGGGGACGAATTCTTGACTGGGTCTCATATGATGGAGAGTAAGGGGAATTCGTACAACGTCGTGTATAAAATTGTCATATTAGTAGGATATATATATTGTACGTGAGGCAGACATCATATTGTCCTTCAAGAGGACCCTGCGCCCATGATGTCGTTTAATCATTTAAGTATTGCACGCGATGAATTGTTGGTAGATCTATCGGGTTGACAACCCCGTCGTGACCGGTCGCCCCGTGTCAAGTCAAACGATGAATTTAAATTCTGTTTATTGTCTAGCTTTGATTATCCCTACATGGTTAATATATAGTTCGTATCGTCTAGCTAACATACGAGTCTGAAAATTGACGCAATAATTTAATATACAAAACCTAGGCAATATATATATTACAATTGTCAGATTGATGAACCGACGGAAGGCCCAAGGATTTTATTAAGGAAGTAAAATGGACTTTCTAAAATTTATATGGATGTTTTTAAATAAACACCTAATCAGAAAGTTTTCCTTGGATTAAATTTGTGTGTAAGTGAATATGTGAACTCACCTTCCTTTGTTTTGACACTTGATTTTTAACGTGTTCTATAGGTACTTGAGTTCGGCTTCGGGAATTATGGCGTATCTTGTGTTTGTTGATGCGTGTTTTGTTACTTAAAAAGTTGGACTGACTTTTAAACTTTCTGGGACAATGTAATAAGATCCGTGAGGGTCAAAGACAACTTTATTATGTCATGGCTATGTCTGTCGTGTTTTGGAACGTTAAGATTAAAATCTACGTTTTAAATAAGTAAAATTGTCCAACACTAAAATGCATCAAACATCAAGATATAAAAGGGCACCAGCTTCCGACACCACTACGTTTATATTCTGCTGGGACGTTTTTGGGGTGTGACACTATATACAAGTCCCATATGTTATTATGCTTAAAATATGTTAAGACATCAGTAGGATGTTATCATATATGCCCAAAAAGTATTTAAGACTGAATTAAGTCCCGTAAGGGCATTTTGGTCATTTTGAGATTTATAAAAAAAGTTTAAAAGTAATATGATGTTCTGGTCTAAAAAATTCTGTAAAAATATTTATTTTATGATGTTAAAATAGTAGGATATCATTCATATGTGTGGTTTACCATTTATGGCCAAACTATGCCCCGAAAGGGTATTTTGGTCATTTCACATATGCTTTTAAGGACATAATTGGAAGTTTGGGTTCATGACTTATACCTACTGCAAAAATATTAAAATTTATTTATAAATTCAGTAGGTATCAAGTCTTAGGTGCTAAATATGGTTTTAAACCATACTATGCACCTATTTAGCGTAAAAATCGATAATTGACGATATTTGAAATGTTTATGTGATTCTGAGATTTTGATCAGCCTTGAATATTTAAAATATTTTATTTTTTCATCTCAAATCAGTAGAAAAGGGTTTGGCATGTTAATCATATGTAAATCACATTTTATTAGCCAAAAGGGCATTATCGTCAATTAAGGAATTTGTACAAGAACTCTAAGTTATGGTCAGTATCTAATCGGACCCAACATTCCAAAAATTCCTAAAAATGATATCATAACAGTATGTAATGAGTTTTGGGTTAAAATCTATGTTTAAACATGAATTATGCATAAAAGCGTTTAATATTTATAAAAGCTAAATTTACAATATCTTACATAACATCATTTTGAGACCAGAAAATATTGCCAAAACATTTCAGACATGTTTACATACCAGTAACAAAGTTATTTGTATGACCATATATTCAAGAATCTCAATTTTTTAATATAAGGGCATAATGGTCAACTAAAAGCATAATAACGGAAACTTGAATATAATTCAGAATATAAAGTGACCAGGTAATATAACCTTAGAGGGTTATACTACAATATTATATGGTCCTAATGGAAGCTTAAAATATAAAAGAGTTAACCTTAATCAGGTCAGAACTGAAACTCAAAGCAAAAGTCAAGTTTTTGCGACTTTCGGTTGCGAACCGACCCTAAACTCAGAATTGTCAGGTTGAACATGCTTAAACATGTTCTAATAATATTTACCAAGTTATTTAAGTGACAAAACATGATTCATAACTTCTACATTATCAGTTTTAATTATTTTATGAAAATCTGACTAGTTTGGCTTTTTAACTAATTACTTTGACCCGACAATTAACTAAGTAAACGTGATAATTAGGAGGTGCCCTTTTGAGGGATTAACACCTACCTAATTACGATCATGTAGCCATATTCTCCTCGAACAATGGCTGGACCGTTTAGGTCTAAACCAAAGGTCAAAGTGTTATTACGACAACTTTGACTTTTGGTCTTTAAACACATAAAAACCAAACCAGAGTGGCTAAGGACACTTACAAAGGGTCCTAGCCTGAAATTTAAAGTCAGGAGGGCTTCGTTTTTTATCAGGAATCCCAAGAAATTGCTTAAGAATGCTCAAGCAATGAGAAGGAGTGTTGAGAATGAAGGCGCAAGGATTTGAGGCAACATAAGGCCTCTATTTATACTTGAAGGAGGTGTTCTTAGATCATGCCATGTGTTATGAACCTCCTAAGATCATTCCAGGTGTAAGACCAGGTGTTTAAAACCATCAACAATCCATGGTTTTCGAGTTAGAATGAATGGTAGTTTGTTTGGAGGCCAAGGAAAAAGAACCTGCAGCTGACCATGAGTTTCTGTCAAAATGAGGCCGTTTACGCACGCGACAGCAACAGGGGGTGGTCGTGCGATGCCACTGCCATGGCCCCCGTCCCGATTTTACCCGGTCCAGGAGCCGCGGGACAGAAACCCGTGGTAATTGTTAATTGAGTTGACAGCGGAAGATTTACAGGATCTTTTAAAACTTGAAATGCCCAATTATTTTATTTCATAAGTCGGGATAAACCCCGAAATTTTTACAATAGAGGAATTTCACAAGGAAATTCCCTGATTTACAAAACATGTTTATTTGTTTAACTGAGCCACTACTTCAAGCTTTGTTAATGCTCCGTAGCACTTTCCTTGGTTCACAGTAGTCACCTGAAACATGTTTTGAAAATATTTTATCAGCGGGGAAATACTGGCGAGTCATTCAAATTTGATAAAACGACAAATAGTTATAAATTACAGCATAAGAGCGATTACAATGGCTTCTATCTTATTTTTATCTGGCGCCGTGTCACCTCCTGGTGACGATGGTCATACCACTATTGGGTCCTTTCACCCAAGTAGTGATGATTATCACTGTTAGGATTTATTAGCCTAACTGTGAGAAATTAGTAATGTGCACAATACCCCACTAGCCAGTGATTCAAGATAACCACGACTTAATCCCTGTAATTATAACTTTTGAAAATGGTTGGAGTATTGTAAAACATTATTGATAAAAAGAGAATGACTCACATTGCAGGTTTAAATGGGCAGAGTTTAGCCTACTGATTAGCCTTGTAACCTAATTTAAATAACAATGCACACGAACTAGGTCAGTAACTAATACAGGGTCCAAGCAATTTATAGCAATACTTAAACATCCATCGAATTCACGACGAATGACAAAGTATAGCACTAAATTGGGCAGCACTTAAACATCCATTGGATAGTTTCAATCGAATCGGACATTGAATCGTAGCAGCGATCGAGTTAATACCCTGTATCGTAGCAGCGCCTTAATATCTAAAATTTCGAATTTGAGCAGTGAGACTTCGTTTTTTATCAAAATTTTCGACACCAGTGAACTGCACAGGGTCCAAGCAATTTATAGGAAAAATTTGAGGTTTACGCGGCCCGCATAAGCCTCCTCTTGATCTTACGCGGCCCGCGAGGGCCATCTATGCGTAGACTAGGGCATCCGTGTCACACCTAGGTCTGCCACGTGGCCCTGAACACTTATCTGGTCAACCATACTTTGACGCGGCCCACGTAAGCTTCTCTTATGGCTTACGCGGCCCGCCTGAAACCCAAAAACCTTGATTTCTTATTTTTTTTCATGCACAGTAGGGATACAGGGGTCCGGTTTTTCACTTACGGATCGTTTTGGGACAATTTTGAAGGTCCTTACATTCTCCCCATCTTATTAAAAATCTCGTCCTCGAGATTTACTGAAATAACTGAGGATACTTTCGCTTCATCTCCGATTCCAACTCCCAGGTGTATTAGGGTCCTCTTTTCGAATCCCATTTGACTTTGACTTATACTAGTCTTTTGTGTTTGAGAAACTTGACCTTTCTGTCTTCTATCTGCAATGGCTTCTCAACAAATTATAACTTTTCATTTACCTCTACATCTTGAAGAGGTACTACCAGAGATTCGTCCGATAGAAAATTCTTGAGATTGGATACATGAAATACGTCATGTACTCCAGCTAGTTCCTCTGGTATTTGTAAGCGATAAGCAACTGGTCCTATTCGCTGTATTACTGGGAATGGTCCTACGTACCTTGGACTTAGCTTTCCTTTCTTACCGAACTGAACTACTCCTTTCCAAGGAGAAACTTTCAAGAGTACCTTATCTCCAACTTGAAATTCTAGTGGCTTGCGTCGATTATCGGCATAACTTTTCTGGCAATCTCGAGCCATTTTCAGTCTTTACTTGATTTGAGTGATCTTGTCGGTGGTCTCTTGCACAATTTCAGGACCTGATAATTGGCTTTCTCCTATCTCTGCCCAACAGACTGGAGTTCTACACTTTCGTCCATACAGTGCTTCAAATGGGGCAGCTTCAATACTTATATGATAACTATTGTTATAGGAGAATTCAATTAAGGGTAGGTGGTCATCCCAATTTCCACCAAAATCTATCACACATGCCCTAAGCATGTCCTCTAGGGTTTGGATCATCCTTTCACTTTGTCCGTCTGTCTGAGGATGGTATGCAGTGCTTAGATTTAGTCGGGTTCCCATTGCTTCCTGGAAACTTGTCCAGAAGTGGGAAGTGAAACGACTATCCCTATCCGATACAATGGAGAGCGGAACTCCATGTAAGGACACTACTTCATCTACGTATAATCTGGTTAACCTTTCCATGCTAAAGGTTTCTTTCATGGGTAAAAGATGAGCTGACTTGGTTAATCGATCCACAATTACCCAAATTGCGTCATTACCTTTTCTTGTTTTGGGTAATTTAGTAACAAAGTCCATGGTTATAAGTTCCCATTTCCATACCGGCATTTCTAATTGTTGGAGTAATCCTGAAGGTTTCTGGTGTTTTGCCTTAACTTGTGAACATGTAAGACACTTAGAAACATATCTAGCTATGTCCTTTTTCATTCCTATCCACCAAAAGTTATTTCTTAACTCTTGATACATTTTATTGTTACCAGGATGCATGGTATACCTAGATTTATGGGCTTCCTCTAAAATCTTATTTCTTAATTCTCCCTGCTTAGGTACCCAAATTCTTCTTTCATGGAATCTCCAAATTCCATCACTTCCCTGTTCCAATTCTTTTATTCTTCCTTTCATTCCTTCAGCATCATCCTTCATTGCTGTTTCTTGAATGCTTTTCAATTGTTCCATTAAATCTAATTGTAGATTTAATCTAAGAGCACGAACTCATTTTTGCTTTTCATGATACTTACGACTTAAGGCATCTACAACTACATTTGCCTTTCCTTCGTGATATTGAATATCATAGTCGTAGTCACTTAAAATTTCCATCCATCTTCTTTGCCTCATGTTTAATTCTTTTTGCCCAAATATATATCTTAAACTCTTATGATCTGTATAGACAGTAAACTTACTTCCATACAGATAGTGTCTCCAAATCTTAAGGGCAAAAATTATGGCTCCTAACTCTAAGTCATGAGTCGTATAGTTTTCTTCGTGCTTTTTCAATTGTCACGAGGCATACGCAATTACTTTCTTGCGTCGCATTAGCACACATCCTAATCCTAGCTTAGAAGCATCACAGTAGACTTCGAAATCTTCTGTTCCTTCTGGCAAGGCTGGCAAGGCTAGAATTGGGGTGTTTGTTAGCTTTTGCTTTAAAATCCTAAAGGCCTCTTCTTGCCTAGGTCCCCATTCAAACTTAGCTGCTTTACATGTTAACTTAGTTAATGGCACAGCTATTTTGAAAAAATCCTTAATGAATCGTCTATAGTAACCAGCTAACCCTAGAAAGCTTCTAACTTCCATAGCTGATTGCGGGACCTTCCACTTGGTAATTGCTTCTATCTTGGAGGGATCTACATGAATTCCTTCGTGATTCACCATGTGTCCTAAAAATTGTACCTCTTGTAGCCAAAATTCACACTTCGAGAATTTGGCGTAAAGTTTCTCTTTTCTTAACAAAGTTAAGAGTGCATGCAAGTGCTGACAGTGTTCATCCTGGATTTTGGAATAAATAAGTATATCGTCGATGAAGACAATTACAAATTTATCCAAATACGGTTTACAGATTCTATTCATCATGTCCATAAATGATGCAGGAGCATTTGTTAACCCAAAGGGCATGACTGTAAAGCACTTTTAGGTATGTCTTCTTCTTGTACCTTCAATTGATGATATCCAGAGCGTAAGTCTATCTTAGAAAAGTATCTAGCTCCTTGCAATTGATCAAAAAGATCATCAATTCTAGGTAATGGATATCGATTCTTAATTGTAACATTATTAAATTCCCTATAATTGATACACATTCGCATCGAACCATCTTTCTTTTTCACAAACAACACTGGAGCTCCCCACGGGAATGAACTAGGTTGTATGAATCATTTGCTTAATAATTCATCTAATTGATTTTTCAATTCTAGCATTTCGATGGGTACTAACCGATAAGGTGTCTTGGATATCGGTGTAGTTCCAGGAATTCGATGAATTCTAAATTCGACTTCCCTATTGGGTGGTAATCCCGGTAGTTCTTCTGGGAATACATCTGGGTATTCTGCTACTATAGGAATTTCTTTAAGTTCCTTACCTTTCGTGTTAATGATTACTGAAATCATATACACCACTTCTTGTTTTCTTGAATAACTGGCCAATTTCATTACTGAAATGAATTTCAGTGGCTTTCGTGGCTTATCTCCTGTAATCTCCACTAATTCTCCTGTGGGTGTATGAATTTCTATGGAATTTTTATCACAAATAATTCGAGCATGGTTGGCTACTAACCAATCCATTCCTAATACGACATCAAATCCAGCTAAATTCATAGGTAACAGGTTTGCAGAAAATTTATGACCTAAGAGTTCTATCTTTTCTTCTCGCAAAACCTTATCTATGTTAACAGCATTCCCATATGTTGTTTCGACTGTAAAAATCTGCCTAAGGTTGGTTAAGGGTAAGTTAAGAGCTTGGCAGAATGAAGTATTTATAAAACTTTGGTTTGCACCAGAGTCAAAGAATACTTTTGCATAGAAGTCGTGAACTAGGAACGTACCAGCTATCACGTCAGGGATTAGTTCTGCTTCCTGAGTAGTCAACTGGAAGGCTCTTGCGTTTCTCTTGGTAGTTCCTTCTGCAGGTTTGGCTTTGTTATCAGCTGGTTTGACCAATTTGGGACAGTCTGGCCTAAAATGTCCAGCCTCTCCGCAGTTGTAGCAGATTGTTGCTTTCTTCTTCCTACAATCTTCTTCTTGATGCCCCGGAATTTTGTAGAAATTGCAATACCCTTTGCATCTTCCAAAATGCTTTCTTTTGCAGGCATTGCAAAATGGAACAGTGGAAGATTGCCCAGTTCCCTTTTTCTTGAAATTGCTACGGTTACCCACACGGAAACCCAGGGTAATCTTTTGGGCCACTTCCTTCTTTCTATTTTCTTCTCGCGTACATACTAGTCCGTCAGTTAAAGTGTTGGCTAATTCCACTGCATCGTCAATTGTGCGAGGTCTCGCAGCTTTAACGATATCACGGATTTCACCAATCAAACCCCAAATATATCGGGAAATAAGTACCGGTTCTGGCGAAGCGTATTCGAAGAATGTCGAAGTATACCCTCGACAATCTACATCCATCATCCGGTGGTTCAGAAATTTATTCGCCATTTGTTCTTTCTCATATTCGGGACAGAATTTTCTTTCCACCAGTCGCTTAAATTCTTCCCAACTCATGGCATAGGCCGCATCGCTTCCGTTGGCTTGAAGTACCGTATTCCACCATTCTAGCACCCCTTCTTTAAAAAGATGCGACGCGTACATGACCATGTCTTCCTCTGCACATTTACTTATTTTAATCACCGCCTCGGTTTTCTCTAACCAACGCAGTGCAGCAGTCGCCCCTTCGTTGCCTGCAATTTCAACCGGTTTACAGGCAAGAAACTCCTTATAAGTGCAACCAAGCGTTGCAGCTTTCATTTTCTTAAGGAGTGGGGCTTGCATTCCATCATTGTCGTTATTAGTATGGTTGTCGCCTCCATTTACACTATTACTGAAATTGTCACCGTGTGTACGTTTGCTAGGAATAATTTGTTGAGGTTCAACTGGATTTCGGGCAGCAGCAAGGATTGCTGGAATAGCATTGGCTATTCCTTGAGCAACGATATTCTCGATATCTTGCCTATTCATAAATTGATCTTCATTGTTTTGCTCAGATGGATTAACTTCATTAATGGGTTCATTACCAGCGTGTTCCATCTGGTAATTAATTTATATAAGTGATTAGCATAAAATAATTAATAACAAAACATAACAAAATAATCACACATAATCCTGTCAACGCGTATAGCCAAAATTGTCGATTTTTCGACGTTCTATCTTGTATATATTATAATAGGCATCCGTACACACTGGTTATTTTACAAAAGTTTTATTTTAAAGTTATTTCACATAATTATATTTTTATTACTATTGTTATTTTGTTATTATACAACCACAACCACACCATCTGCTGGCATCTCAGAAGCGACGTTCCCTCTCGTCGTACTTCCAGGAGATCTGTTCTCCCACCTCCCGGATTCGATTCCCTGCATCCACCAGCTCCTCGCCAAAATGGCGGAGTGCAGCCAAGTTCTCATTGCTCATCGGTCGGTTTGGTGCAGGCTCTGGGTCAAACTGAGGGAAAAAGGTATAAGGATTATTTAAGAGATTCTGGAACTGCCAGTCATTGGTCCACCATTCTTCCATTTCTCCTAAAGGTCGGGTGTTGACAAGGGGATCTGGGATGGCCGGTTCCAAATTCATTGGGAGTTGGGTTTCAGCAGGATAAGTAAAGAGGTTTTCATTGACAGGCTTAAGGATATCACAGTCCGCCAGTTTACGATCCAACTCCTCCCACAATGGCATTTCCTGGTCTTGCCTGGAACTTTCTCCGATCTCTATTCCCTTGCCTTTATCCATTGGATCCTCCGTCTTTGTAACTTTCCGTGTCGCTGGTTTCTTCCTGCGCACATGCCTCCAGCCTACAATTCTTTTTCTCTTCTTTGGCATGGGTTTCTCCGGAGGCTGGGCTTGAAATTCCATAGGTTCCTCAACGTCGGCACAATAACCGGTAAAGTTTCTGGAAACTTCCACATTAACAGAATAGAGATTGAGATTCTGAAGGGCTTGAGACAACTCATTCATGCTGTTTAGCAGATATGAAGAAACATACAAAATTCTAGGTTAAAATTTTGTAAATTGAATAATCACAGAAAGGCAATCAAAAATTTAAGTATTAATTACAAATATCTAATATCTAATACATTTATACAAACAGATGGATTAAAACAAAATATTGCGATTTATATATATATATATATTACAAATTACAACTGAAATTTAAAATATACTAGGGATAATTTATTTTAGTCTATCTTTTCTTACTAAGTTGTTTATCTAATGGGCAAGTTTCTTTAAAGTTTCTAGCTTATGGATGACATGGGTGCTAGTACTGGGTCAGGGTGTTGGCAGTTTAACTTAATTAAAAGTTAACATTTACTGCTGTAGTGGCTAACATATAGAGATTTGCCCATTGTTCGTCTAATTCATCTTCCCATGGTGGGTTATCACCTGTTTCCTGAGTCTCTTTATTAATTATCACTACTTTTGTTTGTGACTCCTTTATTTTCTCTTGACTTTTTCTAATAATCCAACTTCTTTTCTTAATGGTAAGTGGTTTCTCAAACTGTGCCTTACGAACAAATATTCCTTCATCAGTATCTGCTGAGTATCTTGAGGAATTTGATTGGGATGAGGTTCCCTTATCTTTTGGTGTACTATCTAGTTGACGATAGATGTCCGAAATTCTTTGCTTACCTATACTGTAACTAACAAGTAGTCAGTTAACAAAAACACATAATCACAAGAAGGTAATCAGGAAAATTAAGTATTTCTAAATACTTAATTGGCTTAAATCAGTGGCTCTGATACCACCTTTTTCTGTCACGGCCCCCGTCCCGGTTTTACCCGGTCCAGGAGCCGCGAGACAGAAACCCGTGGTAATTATTAATTGAGTTGACAGCAGAAGATTTAAAAGATCTTTTAAAACTTGAAATGCTCGATTATTTTATATCATAAGTCGGGATAAACCCCGAAATTTTTACAATAGAGGAATTTCACAAGGAAATTCCCTGATTTACAAAACATGTTTATTTGTTTAACTGAGCCACTACTTCAAGCTTTGTTAGTGCTCCGTAGCACTTTTCCTTGGTTCACAGTAGTCACCTGAAACATGTTTTGAAAATATTTTATCAGCGGGGAAATACTGGCGAGTCATTCAAATTTGATAAAACGACACATAGTTATAAATTACAGCATAAGAGCGATTACAATGTTCTATCTTATTTTTATCTGGCGCTGTGTCACCTCCTGGTGACGATGGTCATACCACTATTGGGTCCTTTCACCCAAGTAGTGATGATTATCACTATTAGGATTTATTAGCCTAACCGTGAGAAATTAGTAATGTGCACAATACCCCACTAGCCAGTGATTCAAGATAACCACGACTTAATCCCTGTAATTATAACTTTTGAAAATGGTTGGAGTATTGTAAAACATTATTGATAAAAAGAGAATGACTCACATTGCAGGTTTAAATGGGCAGAGTTTATCCTATTGATTAGCCTTGTAACCTAATTTAAATAACAATGCACACGAACTAGGTCAGTAACTAATACAGCATTTACGATAACTCACGAGATAAAAACCCTCACAACGAATGACAAAGTGCAATACTTAAACATCCATCGAATTCACGACGAATGACAAAGTATAGCCCTAATTTGGGCAGCACTTAAACATCCATTGGATAGTTTCAATCGATCGGACATTGAATCGTAGCAGCGATCGAGTTAATACCCTGTATCGTAGCAGCGCCTTAATATCTTAAATTTCGAATTTGAGCAGTAAGACTTCGTTTTTTTATCAAAATTTTCGACACCAGTGAACTGCTCAGGGTCCATGCAATTTATAGCAAAAATTTGAGGTTTACGCGGCCCGCGTAAGCCTCCTCTTGATCTTACGCGGCCCGCGAGGGCCATCTATGCATAGACTAGGGCATCCGTGTCAAACCTAGGTCTGCCACGTGGCCCTGAACGCTTATCTGGTCAACCATACTTTGACGCGGCCCGCGTAAGCTTCTCTTATGGCTTACGCGGCCCGCCTGAAACCCAAAAACCTTGATTTCTTATTTTTTTCATGCACAGTAGGGTTTCAGAGGTCCGGGTTTTCACTTACGGGTCGTTTAGGGACAATTTTGAAGGTCCTTACAGCCACCACACAAAACTCCAGCAAACAAGTTTTAAACTTGTCACTTTCAGTCCCTGTACCTTCTAATGCAATGTATCTTTCATTTTAGGCACTTTTAACCCTTCTAGTTAGTTTGTGGATGATCTTGGGAGTATAACCAAACATCATTAGGTCCGGTTTCGTTAAACGATCACCAAAAACACTAGTTTCATCTCGTTAACGCTTTTAACCCTCATTCTTGAAAGTTTGCATAATTAACACATAACGATATCGAAACCTTGTGAATTTATTATCACGTATTCTCGAGAGTATATTCGAACATTATAAAGCCCCGGGTTCGTTAAAAGGTCACTCAGAGGTAAGAATTAACATGTTGACACGTTTAACCCCTTTGTCTTGTAAACTTTCGTTTACTTTCACAAACGGCTTCTTACGTCTAAATATTTACTCGTTTAAGAATATATTCATCGTGTGTGGTCAATCAGAGGCACAAGTTTGGCATGTTGACACTTTTAGTCCCTCTATATTCATAGTTTTTGTTTTTGACGAAATTAGTCCCTCATAGTCAACGTTTGACTTCATTAGGGTTTATTACACGTGTCAACACATCATTGGACACAATTTTACGAGGTGTTACAGTAGCCATGCACAGGGACGAACTAAAGAAGAAACTTGAAGATCTGGAAAGATGAGAGAAACTTGAAAGTTTAAAAACTAGGCTCTCCTTCGACACTCCATCGAACAAGGAAGGTACTGGCTCGCATGAAAAAGGCAACGATTCGGATCCACTGGATACCTTTATGATCACCCTGAGGCAAATAACACCAGAGGAACGAGAAGGGTTGATAAAAGGAAAGGATCAGAAAGAAAAAGACAAAGAGGGTCAGGATGACGGTGGGCTGAACAAACCCTATTTACCTAAGGACTTGGCTGAGGTCTCCAAGTTCACTAGAAAAATAGCCGAGGCACCCATGCCTCTAAAGCTTAATCCCCCGTTCAACCTAGGCAGGTACGACGGAACCAAGGACCCAGAAGATCACTTGCATGTCTTTAGGGGTGCCGGACAGGTGGGACGATGGTCGATACCCACCTGGTGTCACATGTTTGTTCAAGCATTGACCGAAGGAGCCAGGCTCTGGTTTGACAGCCTCCCAGCCGAGAGCATAGACAGCTATGAAGAGCTAAGTAAGAAGTTCCTCAGGAACTTCAGTCAGTAGAGAAAGGTGATCAAGAATCCCAACGAGATCATACATATTCGACAGAAAGACAACGAGCGCGTGGACCAGTTCATGGAAAGGTTTGTCAGGGAAAGTATGAACATCAAGGACGTCCCTGAAGTGATGAAGATTAGCAACTTCATAAACGGGTTGAAGCATACTCAACTGTGTGAGAAACTGGGGGAAGAGTTCCCCGGGACCTTTGATAATCTCATGGACAGGGTCAGGGCTTTTGTCAGAGGGAAGGACATGGTCAGCAAGGTAAAAAAACTAGAAGCTCCACCCCGGAGGGCCAACCCAGCTCCCAAGCCCCAAGAATGATCGGAAGAATTTTAGAGAGAAGTAAAGAAGAAGTTGTGATGAAATGAGGGGTCGTTCCAGGGTTTTAATGAAGGCAAGAGTAGAGGCGGTAACTGTCACATCAAGATTTTAAAAATCAAATTATGATGGCACGTGCAACATTGCAATTCCCCCCAGCCATTGGATTATTTCCGATCTCACCAATCCAGAGAACCGCCACATAACTGCCATCATTAGAGGGCCCACTCTCCTTGCCCAGATAGACGTTGCCACAGTTCCGAAGCTACTTGGATTCAGCCCAGGATCATATGGCTCAGGCCTCATGAGCAGGGACTAGAGATGACTTGACAATAAGGCCCACTGGTGACCCAGTGAACCCGTCTTGGGCTTCCGTTACTTGGGCCGGCTAATGAGCCCATATTAAGATTTTTCTCTTAAAAGGGAAACAAAAGAGAAGGAGGGAAAGGGCAAGGATCCAATGTTCTGCTCTCATTTAATGCTTGACGGAGAGAGAGAAAAGGCAGTCGCCGAAATAGGGGTACAAGGCAGCTGGCCTCATTAATGAAGCCCGAAATCCATCCGTTGGGGCTCAGACACGTGTCTAAGTCCCTCAAAGTCTCCAGAAAACCGTTAGATGATCCCGGTAACATATTCAAGAGAGATAAGAAACTTCAATTATATTAGGAAGGTGAGATACACGATTGAAGATAAGCATTCACAACCCTTCACATTAAATACACTCAAGCCTCATTTATTCCGACATCCTCGAACTACATTTAACACACATTTGACATACAAATTCACACCAAGGAGAATATTCCGGCGGTTACACACTCGTCGGAATAAGCATCTCAGCTCTCCTGCAAGTTTACTTACTCTCACGCCGGATCTTGGTCACGGATTCCCCTTCCGGGGTCCTCCGTGACGAGGCTAACGATGTTTTCTTTTGTAGGACGACAAAGCAAAGCCTTTACAACGTTGACGAGACCCATTGACCCTTATCCGGGACTTGAGGACTCGACACACCCGAAGTTTTCTAACAATTAAATCTAAGAAAATAAAAGAATTGAATGTGACTAGAATCACAAGATCGAGTGGTTAATCCTCATTTCCCTTAGGAAAGAGACGTAAAATTAAATCTAGGCCAAGTACTATTTTGGTGTTTGGTTTAAGAATACCATAGGCCAAGTGCTATTTTTGTGTTTGGTTTAAGAATACCATAATTTAGCCTTGACCTAGTCTACAGGTCAAGCTACTTGACTGATTCATAAGTAGTTTAATTAATTTTTGTGTCTTAATTTTTTTGTTTTATTTTATTTACATAAAATGTCTAGGTGAAGTCAAACCATGGTTTGAATGTTAAAAAAAAAAATTTACCCTCCGGTAACTGCAAAATTCTTGTCTCATCACTTCTATGTTTGTGACCTGTCCTGACCCTAAGCGGATCAAAAAATCTAAAATCAAGTGATAAAAATCCGAAAACCAAAATTTCTAACACTCATAGAAAAATATTATTGGTTCCATCAATAATGTCCTTATAGCGGTTTACTTAATATGCTCACCAGCACCCGTTGATACCCTTCATCTCTGTCCACGGTCATGAACGTTCTTCATTTTCTAACTAGCAACATTCTTGACCAACGGCCAACTCCTAAAACTTTTGCAAAAACTCAAAAGTAACCTTTTGAAACCATAAGACCATGTGTACTGGTTACAACAAATAATGCCCCATCCTAGGGCGTTTTGCGCCACGTGTAATCCTAGTCATCAACGCCCAATAATGCCCCGTCGATCATTACCCAATTATTAAATTTTTTTAATTAAAACTATTAAAATTTCATTAAATAAAAAACATTACATTCTTAAAAAAACTGGAATTAAGAAAAAAATACTAAAAAATTAACCGAAACAAATAAATTAGCTAGAGTCCGTATTTTTGACGGATTTGTTCCCGACGCATTTGGGCTAGAATCAACGCGTCTCCTGTGAGATGGTCGATGGGTTTAAACAAAAATTCGATATCTTTCTCCATTTGTCTCGATTCTTGTATCGCGACAAACTTTTTGTTTTCGGTGTTTCTTTACTCGATAGTTTGTAAACGCCTATGACCGAGACCTCGAATGTCTTGAAGGCGTCGATTCATAACTTCGAAATCTTGCTTCAATATTTTGTGATTTGAAGAAGAGGATTCCGCCTTTTTCCCTTATTTTTGGCACTTCTTCTACCCGGCGGTTGTTCCAACTCCAAATCTTCCTCGTCGTCTACAATAAAATTTAAATCGACATTGCAAGCACCTGAGGTTGGTGTGTCCGGGTCAACCAACGATGATGTTTTGGATCGCTTTGATTTACGTCTAACGCTAGACGTCATCGTCGGTACGTTTGCCCATTTGGGACTTCCTCTTAAAAGCTCCCAACATCTCAAATAAGTGAAACTGCCTTTCGTAGCATTGTATTCTTCTAACGCTTTTGTTATAACATTAGCGTCGTTTTGCCCGCTTTCCCTGTTGTCTCAATTGCGTTGAAAGACCACTTGAAACGGATGGCATTTCCAGTTGATATCTGTCCATTTGCTCGAAATCGAATCTTCTTTGCGGTACTCCTCGTCTTTCCCCATAGCTTTAAAGAACGTTTCACGAATCTTTTGCCAAAAAAACCGGTAATATTTGGTAATTTGCTACAAAGAAAATCAAAAATTATAGTGTAATATTTTACAAAATAATAATAATAGTAATAATAATAATAATAATAATAATAATACGGCCGAATATAATGTAATATTTAAAAAAAAAATTAAACACTCACCAACATCGGGGGCCTCCGATATATCTAGCCACGCACGTGCCAACGTGTACTCCTCGTCTTTCGTCCATGCTAGGTAATCTCCTTTTTGAGGATGAGCGGTTGTATCTTTTTTGTGAGACTTTTCTCATGTTTGGATCCCTCGACAACGGGCTCGGGTGTGACAACTGTGCTCTGTAAACGATGTACGATGTAAAACAATATCAATTATCAATGAAATGATGTGTTTTGGTGTTAATATTTGTGTATTTGTGTTTGACGATTTTATGATTATTCTAGTTCGATTTCAAGCTTTAAATCGCTTTCTAGAAAGTTATACGCAAACTGATGCGTAAACGTAATTAGTTTAACGCGACAAACACTCTGGAAAAGTGACATAGGCTTCACATACCTTAAATAACCTTTACATAACTTAGAAATAAGTTTTGGAGGGTTTGGTGTGTCGAAAACAAGTTTATTCGATCACAGGGACGATTTGTGACAAACTGCGAAACTATGCCGATTCGTATAGTAACGAACATTTCGGAAAATGATCATAAGTTAAACATACCCTAAATAACCTTTACATAACTTATAAATACGTTTTGAGGGGTTCAGTATGCGAAAATAAACTTATTTAATCAATAGGGACTAAAAGTGTCAAAAAGTGCATAAGTTTGCATTTACGCGCATATCTTACGTTCTGAACATATCCGGACATCCAAAAATTTTTGTAATCATTAAAATAATTTATTTTAGTGATTGGAATGCAAAAATATCATTCGTCGTGAAATTCGGATCATTTTCGCGTCCGTTTGAGATTTCGTCGTAATTAACATAATAACGCAACCGTACGACCAAACGAACCGACATTCGAGATGTTTTTGAGCATATCTCATGTTCCCTATGTTTTAACTTCATTATAGAGCCTTGAAATTGGGTTAACGGGGCTTAAACGCGTCGAAAATGCATCAAAATCAAAGTTTTGGACATGTAGGGACTAAAACTGACAATCTGTCAAACATGCTAGGCGGGGCGCGAAGACCTGAGTATCAGGCTTCGCGGGGCGCGACCTATTGCCAGACAGAAACATTGAATTTGGACTCAGCAGCTGATTTCAGTGGTTTTAATCCCTGATTTGGGATACCATTTGATAGTTTTTGAACTCCCATTGTATTTAAAACCATGTTCCACAAATGTATGGCTTAGATCATGTCTTGATTTGCTCAAAGATACTTGTAAAGATCTTGTTAATTCAAGTTCTCCTATAAATACCAACCTTGTTCATTCTCATTCCTCACACAAATTGATCAAATCTGCTCTAAGTTGAAGCTAAGGCTTCATACCTGAGTATTTTAGATCAATTCTTCCTTGCTTGGACCTTTTGTATGCTTCTTTCATGCTTGTTTATGCTTTTCAAGCGTGAAAGTCAAACAGTGTTTGACTTTCTGCTTTGACCATGAATTGGTCAACACAAAGTTCGTTTGAACTTTTCAACGTGAGCGTAATCACGATGGTTATAGTCCCTTGTGACTATACCTACTGATTACCACGTTGATTAGGCGAAGTGACGAGTCAAAGTTTCGGTCAAAATACATGTTTATGCGTATTTTGCAACGAAGCTATTTTCGGGTATCAAAACACTTTGTTTTGATATCAAACTTGTTTTCTAACTTAGTTAAACATGTTCTAACATGTTTAACTCGTCATATTTAGTCTAGTGCTTGTTTAGGGTCGTAAGATAAGCGGTCTTGACAACCGCTTAGACTTTCAAACCCGACCCGTTTGGTCGATCATTAGGATCCGACCAAACATATATTGTGACCGTAGTTGTATAGGGAATAACCTTCCGAGGTTATGCCTTATGGTCACTTAGTTTAATTAGTTGTATGATAGGTAGTTTATATGCCTTAGGAAAATGACCAAAATGCCCTTTTCATGCATAATTTGATTTTAAGCATATGTAACTTAACTTTTGTCACTTAAACTGATTATGCAACATATTTAAACATGTTAGGGTATATATCATTTGTCATAGGACTAGTTAGGCGTCTCGAACGTTCATTCGCGCGAACGACGTGTTAAAGTAGCGTAAGCTACCTTAATGGGCCGTAACGGGTCGTAAGCACTTAGGATAGGTTCCGATTTAGAATGTAGGCTTTGTTAAACCATGTCACGTGAGTTTCAATACTCATTTGGTTTACGAGACCTCATTCTACCCGATCTTTCGATTTAGGTGTCGATTTATTAACTTAGCAATCCGATTTCTAGATGCTACTTGATTTCCTAGGTTTGCTCGAGCTTTGTTAGTTCATTTAATCAAGGATACTTTGCACTACAATGTGAGTACATAGTTCCCCTATTTTACTATTTTCAATTGTTTTGGGGTGATTCATATGTGTTAAACGATTTCAACGATTTCAAAAACGAATACTATGGTTTATATTATACATAATGATTTCGATAATGTTAACGAACTTGTTGGGACGTAATTACATAACGAATGACATTCATTAGCTTTGGCCGAGCCGACCAATAGTATGTTATGGTACCATGGGATCTGACAAATCCCGTTATTGGACTGCCACCATGGTTATGTATGGGGGTTATGTGGGTAACGACTGAACCTGATGATTGTTAACTTACCCTATGGTGGTTTGTTAATACGAGTTGAACGATGGACGAGTTGCGAAGGTTTGAATGTTATAAGCGAGACGACCAAAAGTTAGCTTTCACAATTAAAACGAGAACGATTTGAACGATTTGAACGATTGAACGATTTTGAACGATTGAACGATTTTAAACGATTGAACGATTTTAAACGATTGAAACGATTGAACGATTTGAACAATTTAAACAAGTTAAACGAATTGAATAAACAATTGGTTTTTGGTATGTGATTAGATAACGGGACGGGTGTAATGTGATAAAAGCATGTTAGATACGCCATTGGTACTTCTTATATATAAGTGCTTTTATCATATTACATACCGTGGCGTTATTTAGTTCACTTAGACGAACGATTTTAAACAATGTCATGCAACAATGTTTACTATACGATATAAACCATACGAGATTTATTACGAGAACGATTTACAATTTGGTTTACCTTAACAAATGTTTTGGGTTAAGATTTATAGCAACGAGATTTTATAAACTACAACCAACTTATTTTGAGCTGGTTATTCATATTGCAATACCAAACTCTTTTCAAAACAAGGTTATCGATTATCGACTCTTGTAGTCAAACAAGGTATTGCAACATGTAAAGGAGCCATGAATCCGACACTCTCACAAAACCTATGTGCTCGCCGGCATTTCTTTGCTGACTTTATTTTCGCATATGTTTCAGGTGGTGTTAAATGATGTTGATTGCTACTAGGATGCATGCTCACTTAGGACCGGACGAGGCCTTAGTGACTAAATAACAAATGATAGACAATGTGGTTGTGTTTTAACTTTAATTTCAAGACAATGTAAATGGTTAATATCTAATAAAACGAAACTTTTGAATCCGTGGTTGTGAAACAATAATTCTGTCGCTCCACTCCCCAACGTTTCCGCCGCGGTTTGTTGTTTTACTCGGTCGGGTTGTGACATCGGGTTCGGGTTGTTTCTCCGGTACCGTTTCTATCTCTGGAGACGGTTGCGAACCGCCCATGTTTTGAATGGTTTGAGGAACTTGAAAGAATGGTTGGGAACCGGCCGATGCTAATATTTGAGCGTACGCGAATACGTTAGGATCCATCTCTTGTAGATTGAATCTCGGTTGCGATTGTGTGGCGTTCGGCCGATATGCGTTGGTGTTACCGGGTCTCGAAGGCACACCGAATGGAGGTCGGAAGGGATTCATGATTGTGGGTGAAAAGTGGAGAAGTTTTTAAAAAAATGGCAAGTAGAGGTGAAAGTTTTATAAAAAGTGAATGAAAAGTGGGATATATATATATAGGGGACCGCTAGAATGAGAACCACCTCGAGTTATGAGAACCGCGAGAACCACACCATCCGGGGCGAGGTGGACCAAAATTTTTTATTTTTACAACTAGATGTGTGTATTATAAACACATTCGTAAAAAAAAAAAATTTTAAAAATGCCGTGTGGGTAGTTTTTTACACCACAAGTTTGGTGTTTTTTTTTTTTGTTTTTTTTTTACACCAAACTTGTGGTGTAAAAAACTACCCACACGGCATTTTTTTTAAAAAAAATTTTTTACGAATGTTTATAATACACACATCTAGTTGTAAAAAAAATTTTTGGTCCACCTCGCCCCGGATGGTGTGGTTCTCGCGGTTCTCATAACTCGAGGTGGTTCTCATTCTAGCGGCCCCCTATATATATATAGGGGAGGGTTATTTTGAGAACGCTGATTATTGCGAGAACCGTGAGAACGAATGAAAAAACCAATCAAAACCATTTTTTTCAATACAATCCTCGTTGTAATTAAAATATAATATAAAAAAAAGAAATAACAACATCAAATAGTTCATTTTTCCTATTAAAATCACACTTATTAGATTTTTTTACACATGTGTAAATATAACAAATTTACACATGTGTAAATGGCAAACTTACACATGTGTAAATTTTCTTTATTTACGAATTCACTTAAATTTGAAGGTGTAAATTTAATTCCTAATATTATATTCAAATAATAATGATAAGTGTAAAGAGAATTTTTGAATTTGAATTGTGTTTGACCAAGTTCTCGTGGTTTTTTTTATTCGTTCTCACGGTTCTCGCAATATTTAGCGTTCTCATTTAAACCCTCCCATATATATATATATATATATATATATATATATATATATATATATATATATATATATATAGGGGAAGTTTCAAATGAAAACCACTAGTTATTGTGAAAACTCGAAAACTAATTAAAAAATCCAAAAAAAAAAAATACCAAAATTTTTTGTTTTTTTGCATATTAATTTTCACAGGTTTTTTTATATAAAAAAATTTTCAAAAAAAAAAAAAATTTTTGTGTAGTGCACATGTGTAATACTACACATGTGTATGTGTGCTACACATGTGTATTATTACACATGTGTACTACAAAAAAGAAATTTTTTTTTCATATATAAAAACTAGCGATTTTTATAAAAAAAAAAAATTGAAAAAAAAAATTTGTGTGTTTTTTAGGCTTTTTTTAGTTAGTTTTCGAGTTTTCACAATAAAAGTGGTTTTCATTTGAACCATCCCCTATATATATATATATATATATATATATATATATATATAATGTAAGTATCTATAGAAAACCCACTTTTATTTAGAAAACTTGGGAAACTCTAACCTCCCGAATTTTTTTTTTTTTTAAATTTACACATGTTATATACATGTTTTTAAGGGTTTTGAGCAAAAAAAATCAAAAAAGCGCCGAGTAGATATTTAAAAAAAAAATAAACAAGTTTTGGTGTAACACATGTTACAAATATGTCAGATGATTGTAACATATGTTACACCAAAACTTGTTTATTTTTTTTTTAATATCTACTCGGTTCTTTTTTGATTTTTTTTGCCCAAAACCCTTAAAAACATGTATAAATTTTTTCAAAAAAAAAAAAAAACATCGGGAGCTTTGAGTTTTCCGGGTTTTCTAAATTAAAGTGGGTTTTCTATACATCCTTCCCCTATATATATATATATAGGTAGAGGATCATGTACATTAATCCAGAAGTGTGAAAAGTGTGAGAAATGTATTATAACACCATATAAACACCTTATAACACTATGTAACACCATATAACACTATATAATATTATGTAACACTATATTTTTGTCTGATAGCATGTCTATGATTGATGTATAGTGTTTTATATTGTTATATAGTGTTATATAGTGTTACATAGTGTTATATGGTGTTACATTATGTTATACGGTGTTTATATGGTGTTATATATATTAAATGTTGTTACCGTTGACAACGGTAAAATTTTGAAAAAAGAGTCGGGCACAAGCGTTCTTTTTACAACGCCAAACAACAAAAAACCAAAATAAAAACACCCCAGGGGGCCATGTTTGGGCGTTTTCGGGCAAAAAAAGGCCCAAATGTGCACGACTACGGGTGGTCTAAATCACCATCCGTTTAGAACACTCTCAAACATTTCTTACCCTCTTAACCATAAACTGGATGGCAAACGTTTTATTTTGTCCTAAAATAAAATTGCAATTGTGTAGATCTTATTGTTTATTAACTAAATTTCTCCGCCCTTAATAGATCTTATTTGTTTAGAATTGAGTGTTCAATGATCACTTATTGGATTATGAATATTTCACTACAAAGTTGGACGTGCACTTACCTAGTTAATGTAGTCTCTAACTAGCACAACTACTAGCTATGGTCTCTCTACGTTCTCCTTGCTCTTTTTCCTTAAAACACTCTTTTCTTCTCAAAATCATATTATTTATTCTAGAATGATTACAATTTGGAGGTCATTAGTGAGAGTAGTTTTGTTTAACAGAGTTGGTCCACGCTACCGTTTGACACCAAAATATTTAATTTAAAAAGGGGTTATCTAAAGGTATAATTAAAGGATATTGCGCTAGAAGAGTAGCGTTGTATTCTCTTTGATAGTAGGAAGTTGGTAAAATGTTTAAAGAAAACGTCACTATAGAAAGAATAAAAGAACTTTTGTAACTTTTAGAGTGGTCTAACATTAAAACGCAAACCTACGGAGACCCCAAGGTTTGTAGACTGCAACTATGAAACCTTTTGTCGATCCAACATTTACCTTGGTGTCTAGCGGCATCGTGATGTATATAATAAGATCCTTATCAAACAAGCAGTTCAGAGTATTAAAGCATGTTTGTATATGAATAGACGTATCAAACGCATAACATCCTTTTGGTAAATATTTATAACTAAAGTCATTTTAATAAATTAAATAATTTTTTACCAACACTGTTGGAGAAAAACACGTCAATTTCTATTTCTTTTAATGCTTGTTGAGAAACATAATCCAACATAAAAATTTATTTCCAAAACAAAAGGGAGATCTTTTGAATTATTGTTGTCATAACTTTCATGCATATAATATTGTATCTTCTATGTAATTTCTTGCTTGTTTACATTTGACTTTCTTGTAGAACAAATTTTATTATATGTTTTTTCACTTTGGAATGTTGTTAAACCTGGACGGGACAGATCGGCCAGAATATGTACCTGACATTTCGTTGGATCAAAGATTCCATTTGGATTGTCAAAAGTTAATGAGATTTGGTATTATAGTGGTAAGACTTTTTTTTTTTGAACGGCCAACTAATTTTATTCATTACTTGAAATTTACCTGGTAAGACACTAGGTAAACATATTACAGCCACCAAAAAACTATATCAAAGCAAATTACAATTTCACAAAAACTTATCAAGAGACTTTAGTCATAAACATCGAATGCTCTCCGTTGTTCCCAAGTCATGGACACCTCCTTTGAGCGGTATTTTACCCAAAGATACCCCAATGCTTTAATCTCCTCCACTATTTTCTGCATGCTCGGCTCCTTACCATTAAAAACCACATCGTTCCTCAATTTCCATAAGCACCATAGTGTCGATAATATTACCCCATGTATTGCTTTCTTTCTTCTATTTGTACCATGAATGTGCTTATGTAAATCTAATAAGTCTTTGAGGCTGAATGCAAATATTGGTGGTACCTTACACCAAGTCGCTAGAACTTGCCAAAGTGTTTGTGCGAACCCACACGAGACGAAAAGATGTTCACAAGTTTCCGGCCATTCTCCACATAGAAAACATACATCAGAGTTAACTTAACTGGAATATTTCTTCGGATTAACGAATCTTTGGTAGGGAGTCGGTTTCTTGATGCTCGCCACGCTAGGATGGCCACTTTCAACGGCACCCAATTGTTCCATTGGAAATGATAATCCGGAGCCGAGTAAGTGTGAGCCACCAACTGGTGTTTAATACTTTTGACACTAAACTGACCCGCCTCATCCATCTCCCATTTCCACTTATCCGGATCGGTCGAGACAGCTACCTGAGCGATTGATGCTTGTAGTCGGCCCAGTTCTTGAAATTCTTGTTGACTCGTTAACTGCCTTTTCCAATCCCAAATCCAATTCTGACCCGGTACCGTCGACCCGATCCTATCCGCAACTGTGGCCCATTTATTCGATTCCAAGCCAAATAATAGTGGGTATTTTTCTGCCAATTTTTTGAGCCCCGATCCATAAATCTATCCAAAAGAAAATAGATGAACCAGACCCCACCAAGCCTTTTATTGTTTTGGATACATCAACCCCCTTTCGTGCCAAGTCGCCCAAGATGTTATTTATTTGTTTCCATGGTCCCGGGATTGAAAGTTTTAAAGGGATATAATTCCAAGATCTTGTATTATGATGTATTGCCCACACGACTTTTCTCCATAAGTCTTTGTCTTCGACTTTGAACCTCCACCACCACTTAGCGAGCATTGCCAAGTTTGCGTCTCTAAGTGACCCGAAGCCCAACCCCCCATATTTTACCGGTGCTATTATACTTTCCCAAGCTATCCAATTTGTTTTTGAGGTGTCCTCTGACCCACCCCAAAAGAACGACCGTCTTAGTTTCTCCAAGCTATTTATAACTTGTATGGGTGCTTTATATAGTGAAAGAAATATGTGGGTAAAGAATTAAGTACCGATTTCACCAAAGTTACCCTTCCACCATATGATAAATTCCTAGCTTTCCAAAATGAGAGTCTTGATCTAAATAGGTCCACCACTGGTTTCCAATTCCTTACAAGGTTCATGTTTGCTCCCACAAGTAGACCTAAGTACTTAAATGGAAAAGTACCCATTCTACAATGAAGGACATTTGCCATAGAGTGAAGTTCACTATTATTCGTACCGACCCCAAAAATATTACTTTTTGTGAAGTTAATTTTCAGCCCCGAAATCAAGTAGAAACATCTTAACAACCTTCTCAATGCTAACCCGTTAGAATGCGACCACTCGCCCAAGAACACAACATCATCGGCATAAAGAAAATGTGAGAGTAACGGACCCCCCTCGGTACATTTAATACCTTTGAAAAGTCCAAGAGAACAGGCCTTCTTCATAAATCCGGATAGTGCTTCCATGGCAATCAAGAAAAGGAAAGGGCGAAAGGGGGTCGCCTTGTCTAAGTCCTCGTCGACATTCGAATTCATGTGTAGGCGAGCCACTAACCAAAACCGATTGTCGTGCGGACGTGACAATTGCCATTATCCATTTCCTCCATCGGTTAGGAAACCCCATTTGAAGCATTATCAAGTTCAAGTACAACCAGTTTATAGAATCATAGGCTTTATGGATGTCTACTTTAAAAAACATACCTTTCTTTTTCGCTTTTTTCATCCATGCCACCACCTCATTTAACATTAAGGGACCGTCGGTTATGCTCCTTCCCGATAAAAAAGCCGTTTGTTCCGGTGAAATCAATTTCCCCATCACCCCTTTTAGGCGATTAACTAAGACTTTTGAGACAACCTTAGTTATACACCCAATTAAGCTTATTGGTCGGAAATCCGAAAGGGTCAATGGGTCCGAGGTTTTTGGTATCAATGCTATAAAAGACGAGTTACATTGTGGATTTAGTGATCCTGTTTCATAAAACTCAGCAAAAAGTCTCATGAAATCTGCCTCAAAACCACCCCAACACCTTTTTATGAACTTGAAATTAAAGCCGTCCGGTCCGGGAGCTCGATCCCCATCACAATCCCACACGGCATTTTTTATTTCTAATAAAGTAAAGGGTTGTAGTAAAAATTCAGCATCCATACCTGAGATTGTAGCTAAGTTTGGGCATGTAAACGTCGGTCGAACCGGCATTGGTTCCAAAAATAGGTTCGAGAAAAATTCATAGAACTTATTTTTTATTAATACCGGATTTACCACCCAAACCCCATCAATTGAGAGTCCATTGATTCGGTTGTTGCTAAGATTTGACTTTTGAATTTCGTGAAAAAAACTCGAATTTTCATCACCTTCGATTGCCCACCGAATCCTAGCCTTTTGTCTTATGTCGATCTGTTTGAGTCGCTCCGCTTCCATAACAACCCGTCGACAATCTGCCCACAATAAAAGTTCCTCTTGATTAAGACCCCTACTGTCCGCCACTTCCTCCAAGAATTGAAGTTGTTTTTTTGAATCCAAAAGCACCCCTTCTGAGCTCATTTTTACAGCGACATTCCATTCTTTTAGTCTATTTTTAACCCACTTAAGTTTTGTAGCAAGTCTTTTATCCGCCATCCCCACGAATATGAATTTACTACACAACTAAGGACAAACTCCATGAAACCCGGTACCTCTAGCCAAGAATTAAAAAATCTGAACGGTACATGACCAAAATCGGTTTGAACCGTAGATAGTAACAAAGGCCGATGATCTGAATACTCCCAACCCATTGCCAAGAGTGCCGCTGTTGGCCAAAGATTGAGAAAATCGCTGCACACCAATACCCGATCCAACTTGCTTAACTTTTCGCCATTATCGGACATGTATGTGAATTTTGACCCGCCCATATTATACTCATGAAGGTCGGCGTTCAAAATAAAGGTATTAAAATTTTCAGCCGATGACCGGACAAACTCCGAATTAAGCCTTTCCGATGGATCTCTTACCTCGTTGAAATCACCCATAATTATCCACGCCCCATCCAACGAGTTTTTTATGTTGAGCAATTCAGTCCATACCACCCCCCTTGATAGAGGGTCATTTGGGGCGTGGATATTGACTACATTAAGCCTTATTCCAGATTGAACTAAACGTCCACAAATTACCAAAAATCGTCGATGTTTTATAACATTCTCTTTCGTAAAAACTAGAGGATTCCACATGCTTATTAATCCCCCTGATAAGCCAACCGCATCCACTGACTCTGCATCATAAATCGTCCTACCCCAAAAATTGCTGAGTAGAAAACTTACTGTGTTGCTCAATTTTGTCTCTTGGACAGCTAAAAAATGCACACCATTACTTGTTTTTAATCCTCTAATCCAACTGGGTTTTCTAAGATCGCCCAGACCCCTTATATTTATTGTTAGATAATTCATTAATAAACTATTGCATCACCTTCCTCCAAGACCAACTTTGAAACATCCTCCTTGAACTCGCTCAGGTTAATTCCAATCTGTGTGCGGAAATCGGTAGTAGCTTCAATCTCAGCATTCACTGTATCAATTCGCGACGGATGAACCACATCAGGCTCTCCGATGTCCGTAGATTGTTGGACGCCCACCTCCATGCGGCCGCCGCACTGAACCACTGGTTCCGAATGAAATTGTGATTGATCGTTTAGGCTTGATAAGGGAATGTTGACAGGGGTGTTTAGGTCAATCTCGTTATCACAGTTAAACGTGCCAGCATTTTGCAACTTCTCTGGTGGACCCTGAAAAGAGCCTGATGACGGAGGGCTCCTAAACAACCTGGATCTTTTTCCTAAAGTTTGAGACCCATTTAGACCCAATTGTACAGGCCCATTTAATGTACCCTTTCCCACATCGAGGGGGGTCTGGTGACCATCTCCAAAAAAATCTACCTCAACCCCTTTATTATTATTTTTATTATCCCCATTAGCTGCCATACCCTCGTACGTATCATTAAAACTAGGATTTTTATTTTTAGAGTCTGACATTTTAGCGTTACTAGGTATCACCTTTTCTACAGCCGCACCCTTTTGCACCTTATTGAACCTTGGAACTGGAGCCGCCGTATCCCTATCCCCATGCATCTCATGCATGTGAGAAACATAATTATTATCCAGCACCTCTTCGTTTTCCAAAGATCTTCTAAAGTTTGGCGTCGGAATATCAACTTCCGGCAACTCCCCGGCTTCCGATTTCGATTGTGGTGTCTCGTTCTCCGGTGTCTGTTCGATTTCTCCCTCCTCCACCGACTCGTCATCCTTTTGGTCCTCATCATCATTTGATTCCCATTCAGACATTTCTGCTGATTTTTCGAACTCAAACTCTGGTGCCCAACAACCCGGAAGTTCCGAAACCCATACTACTATCTTACGATTTTTCCAGTTTAAAATCACTTTTTATTAACCCTTTTTACTACTAATGTATTCAAAATGAATCTCTTTTTCAATAAGCTATACATTTTTATGAGGTATTAGATTTTTTTATTTTTTGAACACCAACACCCAGTGACCCCCTAGGATGAGGTGGGCAACACCCAGAATAAGCAATGCCTCCAAAGGGTTCATTGTTGAAGATTGAAGGTAGGTAGGAGAGATGGTTTGCTTTGCTCGAACTTAATTAGGATTTTAGGGTTTCAGGAGGTCTGGTTATATACAGGGTGAAAGGGCGCCAAAATGAGAGGGAATGCAATTAAGGAAAAAGGGTTAATAAAAAGAAAAATGAAATGACAAAAAAGCCCTTGGCAGCTTTAACAGATATGGATGGAGTTAAGTCAGTTGGACCAAAATGGCAACGATGAAACCTTTTTGGATCCAGATGTTAAAAATGAAACCTTTGGACTAAACTGCCAAAATGGCCCAAACCACAGGGACTAAAATGGCAATTTACTCATTCCAATATTTACACCCTTGTTTTGATTTGAACCCAGAACTTTTCACTAAAAGGCAAAAGACTCTACCAACTGAGCTAGCCTCAGTTGACATGTATTAGATACTTATGGTAATTGTATGAGCCTACATATGTTATACATAAATTCAAGAAACACGATGGCTGAATTGGGACTAAGTACATCCACAATTCCAACCAACAAACCTTCACAATCTTACACCTTAGTATGTAATATGAGATTTCAAACCTTGCTCAAAAACTTTCATTTTTCTAACAACCAAATCTTCAAAAACCTCCACCTCATAACCCACTTTTTATTTTAAAAAAATATACATATAATATTATTAGTGAATTGTCAGTTTTGTCCTTTATCTATATAGCACATTTCATACGGTGTCCTTTGTCTTTAATATTAATGAGTTTTGTACCTAATGTTTCCAAATGCTATTTATAATATCATTTAGCCCTAACCCATTTAATTCACTCTAATATTATTTGTGTCTGTAGGGCCCTCTTCTTGGTTTGTTTGGAGCCAACAAGCAAGGACCTGTCCACTAGACTTGGGCTCCGGACCTTGTCTACAATGGTGAAGGTTTGAAATGGAGGTGGCTCGGAAACCCAGACGATGCCACATAGGCACCATTGTGGATGCAGTAAATAGATAGGCCGGAGAAATAGTTTAAGTTGAGATGATTATTAAATATGATATAATTAGAGATTATATTTCTTATACGGAAAAGATCAAATATGAAGTTTAGTTTGGGTAGGAAGTGTAGAAAGCAATAATAGTATGACACTTGGCAAATAATAAAAAAAAAACATAAGAAGGGACATTTTAGTCAATCTCTTTTCATCTATTCTCCTTATGTTTATCTGCATCTTCAAAACTCACAATTTTCAAAACCCACCATCTTCAACATTTCCTTCAATTTCTCTCTCTAGAATTACAACATCATAGCGCGATTTTCTTCATCAATAAATGGTTTAAACACTCAATCAACGTGTTCTTCAATTTCTTTGAAGAACCCAGTTTATTTTTATGCAATTTCTCATTTTTTTCAATTTAACATAATGTGATGGAACATGAGAAATTGATTGAAGCGGGTACTTCTCTTTTCAAATTTCTCAAACATTTTCTAGGCAAAGTGAAGATATCTATGATTCTTACATTCTCTTGATGTATTATTCCGTTTGGGTAACATTATTGGTTCCAGTTTTATTAAGAAATCAGTAGTAAAAAGTTGCACACCAGGTGTTTGACAAAATGTCTCAAAGAAAATTACAAAATAGTTTTCAGTTTAAACTTTCATTTATTTACAAAAAAAACATATTTTTCTGTGTTTTTTTGTCCATTGCATTTTACAAAAAAAAAATGAAAAACAACGGTTTTTCCATTGCATTTTACAAAAGAATGAAAAAACACCTTTTGTGTGTTTTTTGTCCATTGTGTTTTATAAAATAATGAAAAAAAACACAGTTTTTTGTCCATTGCGTTTTACAAAAGAATGAAAACACATTTTTATGTGTTTTTGTCCATTCCGTTTTAGAAAAAAACACTTTCTTTTGTGTTTTTAGTCCATTGCGTTTTAGAAAAAAAAAACACTTTCTTTTTCTGTTTTTGTTTATTGCGTTTTAGGAAAAACACATTTTTATGTGTTTTTTTGGTCCAATGCGTTTTTGAAAAAAACATTTTGAAGTGTTTTTAGTCCATTGCGTTTTAGGTAATAATGTGTTTTCAGTCCATTGCGTTTTAGAAAAAAAAACACTTTCTTTTGTGTTTTTTGTTTATTGCGTTTTAGGAAAAAAACACATTTTTATGTGTTTTTTGGTCCAGTGCGTTTTAGGAAAGCACATTTTGAAGTGTTTTTAGTCAATTTGTAACACCCCGAAAACGGGTTTGTTAATTAAACCACGTTAATAATAAAGGACGGGTAAAGTACCGTTAGTCGTAAAATTAACTCGGAAAATATTAGGATTTATATAACTAAACCTAGTATTTAATAAAAAGTTTAATGAAAGCTTTTGAGGAAATAAAGTTTATAAAAGGCCCGAGTTAACGGGTCTTAAAATAAACTAAGTCATGAATTCCCCGAATTCTCTAAGTTAAATAGGAATGTTTAACCTAGTTAACGAGTGGAAATGTTGTTAAAAATAAGTAGGTTGTAGCCTACTAAATAACTAACCAAACATGAGGGGCCAAATTTGGATAGTTGTAAACTTAAATTATAAATAGAGAAATCAAAACAAAATACACACTCAGTGTGTGTGTTCTGTTCGACAAGAAGAGCTCCCCCGGAGCCAAAAACCCTAGTTTCATAAGAATCATCCAATTGAAGGCTCAAACAAATTCTAAATTCACAATTGAACGTGAATTAATGATCACCTAATCTAGGGGATCATAAGGTATGTCAAATTTTGATGATTTGTGAAGTTGTGAAATTTGAATAATCATCATAATCCGTGAATTATGAATGAATTATTGAAGCTATGATTGAATTAGTGATGTATACTTGCTTAGGAACGAAACCCTAAGTGAAAATTATACATATGATGCTAAGAATTGATTGATTTGATGAATTACCACACTAGGATTAGTGGGTATTAATCATATGATGAATTTGATGATATAATTATGATTAGAATCATCATATCTGATAGTAATCAGGAAACACTTGAACAAATAGTGTGTTTGAGTACATCATCATACTTGCTAGGAAATGGATTAGTATGATAAAATGAAAATAATGATATATTATGATCAAAATGATGTTTGATATCATCATGTGTTAATTGAATGAAATTCGATTACAATAACTTGATTTCATAAGTAGTTAAAATGGTAACATAATAAGGATGCTTACCGTATAGTGGCAAAGTAATAAAACGAGTAGTTAAGCTACATCGTGTAATTACTTTTGTCAATAGGCTATTTGACTTTCTAAAGTCAAAATGACCTTTTTTATGATCGAATGATAATTTCGACATAAAGATTTTAGGATGGAATAGTCGTGAATGATTATGACTAGTCTAACCATCTTACAAATTACAATGATAGTTTGACGCTTGACAAGTTAGGTGAAAGCTTGGGCAGGAAGCGGATCAAGCGAATCAGGAAGAAAGAAAAAGCATAATCTGGATGCTAGGTAAGTAAAGCTTACACCTTTTATTTAATACCTATTGGTTTTATAGGTTATGAATAATATAAAGTCTTGTTTGAATTAGGATGTTCCGACACAACATGTGCGATTCGGAACAAAAGACAATGAAAATAAACCATGTGTAATGGTTAAAAAGGACTAATATGATTAATTGCTCATCAAATGACTGATAGCTAATGAGTTTCGAGTTGTTACCTTATAGGGTAAACTAACATAAATAATAAGGGTAAAACGGTAATTCGATCACTCGTTTACGATAACCGTTAGTTTGTGAAAGACACTTTATGGCGTAAGCCATAATGGGTCAAAAGAGTTAAGAAATGGTTTATAAATAAAATGACCATACGGTGTAAACCGGAGCGAGTTGTCACACCCTGATTTTCGGTTTCTGCGGAAGCGTATCGTGAGGTGCAGCCAGAGCGGCAATCGTTATAATCAATCGAGTAAACAACATAGTTAAGACATAAAAGGATGTTCATCCATACATTTGTTTAGAAACCATAGTTTACAACACAAACATCTTGTTCGGAATAAACCAACTAGACTTTAACAACATTGTTCAAAGTTTTAAAACGGTTCCACAAAACAAGATAACTGAAAAACAGGATGACATCTCAAAAGCTTGAGTGCTTGATAACAACACGAACATATTTTTCCAAAGCCGTCCACTAATCTCCAGTAATACATGTTAGTTTTGAAAACGTCAACAAAAGTTGGTGAGTGGATGTTATTAGTTTTCGTATCAAATGAATCTTTAAAACAATTAAAATAGTAAATTCGTTTTCTTTCGTATCAAATGAATCTCCAAAACATTTGATATAGAAAATTCGTTTTGTTTGTATCAAATGAATCTCCATAACATTTGAAATAGTAAATTTGTTTTGTTTCGTATCAAATGAATCTCCAAAACATTTGATATAGTAAATTCATTTTGTTTCGTATCAAATGAATCTCCAAAACATTTGAAATAGTAAATTCGTTTTGTATAGTATGATGAAAATCGTGTGATCATTAGTGTTTTGCAAGGACACTAATCTGTATGCCAGAATAGGAGGCAACCAAACCTTGACAATTTATCGTGTGTGTCAACGACACTAGTTTGGACACAAAGGCACTCTTAACGATCGTGGTTATCGTTGCCGTTAAGAGTGGGGCTTGCCAAAACCCAAATAGATCTATTCGTTTGTTGCTCGGTACTTGTTTATTCATTAATGGTCCCTTTATTTTAAACACCTATCCGCATGTGATCAAAATAGTTTCATCGTATCATCATACTATTTGTAACATGTATACATCCCGAAAGTTTAAAACTATAAACATTCAAAGTAAAAGGGGGAAACATGAACTCACAGATTTGCGTTCCGTGCAAATCTCTATTCGATTCCTGGTTCGTCGTTTGTTTCTCGACATACAAATGTTCTAATCTCGTTAGACACTTAGGTTTGTGTTTGTTTTTCGTATAAGCAATTCATCTTGAATTTTGTTTTTAGTTTCTCATAATCGTTTGCTTTCTTTGTTATATTTTTTGTATAAATAAATATATATATATATATATATATATATATATCTTTCATATATCTATATATATTTAGTTTTTGTTTGAATGGGCTTAAACCTTATGTATTAGAATTTTAAGTCCATTTTGCATGTTTAATGTATATGGGCCTAGCCCAAATAACTTTGTTTAAAGTGGGTCAAGTCCAAATTGATTTGTAGGAGTGGGCCTAGCCCAAAAATATTTTTATAAAAGTGTGCCTAGCCCAATTTAATTCATAAAAGTGAACTTAGCCCAAATAGGTTATGTAAGAATGAGCCTATCCCAAACTATTTTCTAAAAGTGGATCTAGTCCATATTAGTTTATAAAAATTGGGTTTTTAGTCCAAGTGTTCTTTGTAGAGTGGGCTTTAGCCCAATTTGACTAAAAATAGATATTAGTCCAATGTTTTGTAAAAGTGGACCTAGCCCAATTTTATTTAAGAAAAATGGACTTTAGCCCAAATTTAATTTATGGACTCCTTTTAATTTAAAAGATTTGGGCTTAGTCATAAATAATAGTAATACTTGTATTTTTATAAAAATCTAGTTTTATAAAAATTGTTACATGTGTCATATATGAATTCTTTTTAACGCATAAGCTGTTTAGAGTGTGTGACGGCTCGTATTTTGTTATGATCGTTTACTATGTGTCGGCTTGGTTTATTCGTGCCGTTTGTCCCGTTCGTGTCGTCCGTCTCGTTTATATCATTTGTTTCGTTTGGGCCTTATATTTTATTTTTTCCAAATTTGTCAAAGTGTCCATATTGTCCAAAATGTCCGAATTATCCGTTTGTTTGTTTATGTCCAAGGATGGACATTCCATTTTATAGTTTTATTTTTCCAAGTATATATATATATATATATATATAGGTAGAGGATCCTGTAAAAAGTGCTCAAAGTGTGAGAAGTGTGAGAAGTGTAATATAACACTATATATAATACTATATAACACCATATAAACACCGTATAACAATATGTAACACCATATAATACCATATAACACTTTGTAACACTATATATCATTATATAACAAATATAACACTATAGGTTGTCTGATAGCATGTCTATGATAGATGTATAGTGTTATATTTGTTATATAATGGTATATAGTGTTACATAGTGTTATATGGTATTATATGGTGTTACATATTGTTATACGGTGTTTATATGGTGTTATATAGTATTATATATAGTGTTATAATACACTTCTCACACTTTAGGCTCTTTTTACACTATCCTTACCCTATATATATATATGTAATTTCTGTGGATGTGTATAATTTTGTATTCATTCCTACATGAACTAAATACATAATACCCATACCAAAAATATATATTTATGATACTTGATGAATTTTGAAAGTATACATCTTATCTAAAATATACACTTTGTCACTTTTCGTTTAGAAATCTTCACAAAACATGAGTTCATAACTTTTGTCCAAAATTCGTTTAATCGTGTTTAAAGACTTCAAATAGTTTTCTAGTTACATATTTCTTTGTTTAACACTTTTGAACATAACAAAATTTATAAAAATTTTGCCATAGTTTCGTTTGAAAATTGGATTTTCCCAAGTTTTTACAAAACTTGTATTCAATTCATTTCAACATAAAACATCATCAAGTATCAATATTCGTCATAATTTGTCAACAAAGTACCATGAACATGATATAGTTCCTTACTTTCCCAAAAAGGAAACCTTATTCTTTGTTTTTGCCAAAAATTTGTAGAATAAGATTTTATTTAAAATTATTGTTTTAGATGACTCATATGTGTTCAAAACTTTTTCTACTAACATATTTCATATTTTTTATTCTTTCCAGAAATGGAAACTTTATTCAAGAAATTTTTCAAAAATTTATTTTATTGGATTTAAATGATTTCTCATACATCTCTAGCATGCATGTTCATCATAACTCATGTTCATCACTTTTGTTGATGAATCTTGGTTGATCTAACACGCATGTGTTTAGATCATGTTTTTACACAACAATAACCAAGATTCATGTTCACTAGTCTACATTTCTCCAAGTTCATCTCAAAATCAAAGAAAAATCATAAGATAAAAATAATGATTTTTTTTATTTTTCTTAGTGTTTTCCATGTGGGTTTTGTTTTGATTTTGTTTCAAGATGAACTTGTCTTCATTAAAAATCAAGAATAAAAATAGAACTAGTGTAGAGTTCTTACAATTTTTGCTAGAAAAATAAGGACGTAGATGAGAAAATATAATTATCCAAGGTCTCCTAGTGCTTCTTCAAGTCTTGAAACCTTCTTGAATCATCCATGCATGTTTGAAATTAGTGTTTTTGAGTATGAAAAGGATGAAAATGGTGATGGGGCGCTCTAGCCGAAATTTTAGAGAGAGAGAGAGAGAGAGAGAGAGTAGTAAGATGGTAATTGTTGATGGTTTTGGGAATTATGGAAGGAAGGTGGAGTGTAGGGATCAATTAAGATCTTAGAAAATACACTATTCATCATTTTAGAGCTTCCAACACACAAATTGAAAATGGGTGGTAAGTGGGGGACCCACTTTGATCGTGAGTAAGCGAGGGGGTGGAAGAGTTTGCATTTTTTTTATAAATCTTGATTAATATACAAACTTTATAAAATTTGATATTTTATATAAAAATATCTGCAATGTTTCAAGCTCTCATATTTTAAAGTAGTGTGTCACTAGGTAAAACTAGTCAACCGAAATTATTAGTTTGCTGATCGGGTGAAAAAGTTGGTTCGGGTCCTGTACCGGGTTAAATACTGACACGGTGTCTTGTTTATATAAATACACGACAAAAAATTTTTTTGCACATGTTTTATCATCGATATAATTAATCCAAATTTTTGGACTAAAAATTTTATTATTTCTGAAACATTTCTGGTACCGGCTTTGCGGTCAGGCAGTTTACTGAACTAGCTGTGCAGCTTAAGGCAATAAGATTCAATTGTGGATTTTGTGTCGTTTTTAATACCCATTATATTATTTATAACAAATAATATTTATTTTTGTGTTTTCGGACAATTACTGTTTCGTTCTGCGGAATGCTGTACACTTCCGAAGGATTACTGTATTTTTCTGCAGACTTGGACAATTTGTTTTTTAATTTGGAATTTTCTAAATAATAAAGGCACATGTTATTTTTGATAGAGTTCTATCGAACATTTGTGTAGACATATCTGTATGTTTTGTTTTTATCGTGTTAGACTGTACCGCGACTAATACTAACAAGTATCGTTTATTCGCGTTCCTAGTGTCGGTCTAAGTTATTGTTTCTAATCGCAATGGATTTATTATCATACTTAACTATGATTTTTGAAGTTCCTAGACTTTTAAGACTTAATTAAATAAAATCAAGTCATACACGCGAAAATAATTAATGTAATTAGTTGTTCGGGTTGTACGGAATTAACGGAATTTTGCCGATTGTCACATTCTCCCCCTGTTAAAGAAAATTTCATCCCGAGATTTTAAGTTGCATTACTCTTTGCTGGGACTTTCTTAAACAGGTGAGGGTACTTTCTTTTGATTTCGTCTTCTCGTTCCCATGTGAACTCGGGTCCGCGTTTCGAGTTCCATCGGGCTTTGATTAGTTTGATACGACTTCTCCTCGTTTTATGAATCTTTGAATCCATAACCTCAACAGGTTCTTCGATGAAATGGAATTTTTTGTCTATACGGATTTCGTCCGGGGGAATAATAAGTGATTCATCCGAAAGACACTTTTTCAGATTTGACACATGAAAAGTGTCGTGAACGCTATTGAGTGTTTCTGGCAACTTTAACTTGTAAGAGACATTTCCAATCTTTTCCAAGATTTTGTATGGTCCTATGTATCTCGGGCTAAGCTTTCCTTGCTTCCCGAATCTAGCTAGCCTTTCCATGGCGAGACTTTTAGCAATACCTTGTCTCCAACCTCAATAGACAACGGTTTGCGACGTATATCCGCGTAACTTTTCTGTCTATCTCGAGCCACCTTAATACGGTCTCGAATCTTGAATATTTTACTAGTAGTTTCTTTAACTAACTCAGGACCTATCATTTGTTTGTCGCATATTTTTGCCCAGCATAGCGGAGATCGACACTTACGTCCATATAACGCTTCGAATGGTGCAGCTTTAATACTCATGTGATAACTGTTATTGTATTCGAACTCTACTAGAGGCAAGTGAGTGTCCCAATTTCCGCCTAAGTCCATCACACAAGCACGCAACATATCTTCTAAAGTTTGAATCGTGCGTTCACTTTGGCCGTCAGTTTGAAGATGAAAGGCCGTGCTTAGATTTAATTGGGATCCAAAGGCCTTTTGAAATGACAACCAAATCCTTGATATAAAATGACCGTCTCGGTCAGAGATTATCGACACAGGTACACCATGTCTTGGTACAATTTCTTTGAGATAGATTTCAGCTAACTTCTCAGTATTATCTTTCTCACGGATAGGTAAGAAGTGAGCTGACTTGGTTAATCAGTCGATGATTACCCAAATCATGTCATGACCACGAGAAGTCCTGGGTAATTTAGTTATGAAATCCATAGAAATATGTTCCCATTTCCAAGTAGGGATTTCGGGTTGTTGTAGCAATCCAGAAGGTTTTTGGTATTCGGCCTTAACTTTAGCACATGTTAGACATTTTCCAACATAAGTTGCAATATCACCTTTGATATTAGGTCACGAATAAAATTCCTTGAGATCGTGATACATATTATCTGCTCCAGGATGTATCGAATATTTGGATTTATGAGCCTCATCAAGAATTAGGCCTCGAATACAACCAAAATGAGGAATCCAAATTCTATTCTTGAAGTATAAAGCTCCATTCTCTTTCGGCTCTAATTATTTTTCCATACCTCTAAGCAATTCTGTCTTGATGTTTTCTTCCTTTAATGCTTCTTGCTGAGCATCACGAATTCGAGAGGTAAGGTCATTATGAATTATGAGTCCTAAAGATCGTACACGCAAAGGGTTGACTCGTTCTTTTCGACTTAATGCATCCGCGACAACGTTCGCTTTGCCTGGATGATATTTGATCTCACAATCGTAGTCATTCAACAATTCGACCCATCGTCTTTGGCGCATATTTAACTCTTTCTGGTTAAATATATGTTGAAGACTCTTGTGATCCGTGAATATCGTGCATTTGGTAACATAAAGGTAATGACGCCAAATTTTTAATGCAAATACCACTACACCTAACTCTAGGTCATGTGTGGTATAGTTCTTTTCATGAACTTTTAATTGACGTGATGCGTATGCAATAACTTTCTCTCTTTGCATTAACACGCATCCTAACCCTTATCGTGAGGCGTCACAATAGACTATGAAATCATCCGTACCGTCTGGGAGTGATAGAATTGGTGCATTACAGAGTTTGTCTTTAAGCAGTTGAAAAGTTGCTTCTTGCTTTTCTCCCCAATCAAATTTCTTATCTTTTTTTGAGTGAGAGAAGTGAGTGATTGAGCAATCTTCAAAAAATTCTCAATGAATCTTCGATAATAACCAGCCAATCCTAAAAATTGGCGTACTTCGGTCGGTGTCTTTGGTGCACTCCAATTCTTTATGGCTTCGATTTTTTATGGATCAACGTGTATGCCTTTCTCGTTGACCACGTGTCCGAGAAATTGAACTTCGCGAAACCAAAATTCGCATTTGGAGAATTTCGCATACAGTTTCTCCTTTTTCAACAACTCAAGAATAGTTCTAAGAGGGTGCTCGTGTTCATCCTTGTTTCGTGAATATATCAATATATCATCGATAAATACTATCACGAATTTGTCAAGGTATGGCTTGCACACGCGGTTCATTAAATCCATGAACACTGCTGGTGCATTGGTTAAGCCAAAAGGCATAACAAGGAACTCGTAATGACCGTAGCGAGTTCGAAATGCCATTTTTGGAACACTTTCTTCTTGAACTCTGAGTTGATGGTATCCTGATCTCAAATCAATCTTCGAATAATAACTCAATCCTTGAAGTTGATCGAATAAGTCGTCAATCCTCGGTAATGGATACCGATTCTTGATCGTGAGTTTATTCAACTCCCGATGGTCTATGCACATCCTAAAACTTCCATCCTTCTTCTTCATGAATAACACTGGGGTTTCACCAAGGTGTGAAGCTTGGTCTAATGAAACCTTTGTCCAACAACTCTTGCAGTTATGTGGACAACTCTTGCATTCTCGAAGGAGCTAATTGGTAAAGAGATTTTTCTATGGGTGTAGCTCCTGGAATTAAGTCTATACGAAATTCGACTTGTCTTTGTGGTGGTATTCCCGGCAAGTCTTCTGGAAAGACTTCAGGGAATTCCCTTACAATAGGGATCTTCTCAAGCTTCGGCTCCTTGGATTTCTTGTCAACGACGTGTGCTAAGAATGCCACGCATCCTTTCTACAAACACTTTTGGGCTTTCATACAAGAAATAATTCGTAAAGGCATTTCATTTTTCTCACTGTGAACAAGAAATGTTTCGTTATTAGGAAGGGAGAATTCAAAGGATTTTGTCGTAACTCACGACTTCAGATTGGTTGTTGGATAGCTAATCCATTTCAATTTCAATATCAAAACTGCCTAATTGAACGGGTATCAGGTCGATTTTGAACTTTCGTTTGCCAAGCTCCAAAGAGCATCCTCTAATAATCTCACCAGACTCGATAAATTTTCCATTTGCTAGTTCGATAGCGAAGGAAATGTCTAATTTATTTGATTTTAGTCCAAGTATATCTTTAAATTCTAAAGATATAAAACTAAAATTTGCACCGGTATCAAACAAAATAGAAGCGAAATGATCGTTGACAGGGAACGTACCGGTGATCACATTTGGATCATGTCGTGCCTCTTGAGCTCCAATTGCAAAGGCTCGTTCGCGGCCTTTGTTCTCATTTGGACAGTCCTTCCTGAAGTGTCCCATATCACCACAATTAAAACAACCTTGGTTCTTCCCTCTTTCGTTTCCATTACCACTGCCTCCTTCTTTCTTACCTTCGTTTCAATTCCCTTTGTTGTCACTCCAACAACTTTCTATGCGGTGACCCATCTTCCCGCATTTGTCACACTTGATAGTTCGGTAATTACCAGTGTTATGATAACCGCACTTGTTACACTTAGGTGCATTTCCATTATTTTTCTTACCACTTGTTTCACTTGTGGCAACGAATACCTTAGTTTTTCTTAGTCGTGAGGGTTTTCTTATGTTTGTTGTTCGATATAGAACCTTTCTTGAAATACGAATACTTTCTCTTATTGTTACCCGAAGAAGACTCCACATGCATCTCCTTTTTCACTGCACCTTTATTCAGTTTTCTCATCCTTACTACACCCATCGCTTTGTTCCTCACTTTCTTCAGATTCATCATCATCAAGTTTTAGATTGGCGTATAACGCCATCATTTCGTCTCTTCTTTTCCGTAGCCTATACTTGAATATCATTGCAACCCTGGACTTTGCACCGTTCGAAGGTGCTAAATCACAGAGTTGTTCAAGCAGATGCAGCCTCTCTATCTTCAACATTTCCTCCATCGGCAAAGAATGTTTCACCCCGTGTTGATAAGTCACTTCAACCGTTCCTGCTTCTTCATGCACCACCCAACTGCTGACTGTTGGTATAGGAGTATCGTCAATATCATCATCTTCATCATCATCATTATCATCATCATCATCATCATTTTCTGCGTGAAATTTTCTCTCCGATCTTCTTATTACTGTTCGAGTTCTTTCATAATCGTTGGCCCTTGGAACCCCAAGGGCCAGAATATCCCTTTGAACCCCTTCAGACATACCAAGTATGGCTTTGATTGTCCTTACCTTCACCCTTATCCTATCTGAGAACTTTAGGATGAATCGTCTCTCCGACCTTTCAAACCTCCATGCAATAACCTTAGCCATTTTTTAAGTTTTTGGCGTTTTGGACAATATGTGGCGTTTTAGACAATGTTTGGCGTGTTGAGTTGTGTTGTCATGGTCTACTTTTATAATGACTTTTTTTCTCGCGCAGTGACAGGTAATTATGGCATTTTGAAATACATAAATAAATTCAATTCCCCAAGTATTTCGCTTTCAATATAATAAATGTTAGTAATTATGTTTCTGTCGCTTCATTTTACTGTTTGCAGTTACTGTGTTTTGTTTCAGATTCATTTGTTTATGGCTGTAACACGTCCCATCTTTACGGCTGTAATTATAGCGTTTTGTTTTCCAATAGCGTTTAGATAAAGATGGCACTTTTTGTTTTATTCTCTTTGCACATTTTTTAACCTTTTTTTAGATTTCTTATATTAGTACTTGTCCAAAGTATTTTTATTATAGTTTGGTAGTTTTGGGGCGTTTTATGACATGATGGCGTTTCACAAGCATTTGCCCGTTTGGCGTTTTATTATATTTTTCATTACAGAATTAATGTATTGTTGTTCTTAGCTGAAAATTACATAACAAACAACAGAAAAAGAAAATTAAAAAAAAAAAGAAAAATAGAAGCAATTTATGATCTAAATCTTCAGTGTCACCAGTCTCTTTCTTCTTTTGAAACTATAAGAACTGTCACAAATAAATGGCGTTTTGGGTTTGGCGTGGTTTTTTTTCTTGTTCGTGTGTTAAAGTGGGTTTGTGGATGTTGGAGACATAGACCGACTCCGTGTGGGTGGAAGCTATATTCCCGTCATCTTCATTATCATCATCGAGGCCAAAGTAGCATTTACACTGGGATCGGTCTCTTCTCCTCATCCAAATCTTCTTCAAGAACAAAGAAGACAAAATGACATATGGGTGTCATCAGTCCCTTTTTCTTGAAATTTGTCTATCACATGTAGTAAAATCTTACTCCACTCACCTAACAAACCATTCAGCGAAACTTCATGCAGAACATTAGTGAGTATCAAAGAAAAGATGTTTGCCATCGTTGATTTCTCTCAACCTTTGGCGTTTTACAGTGAGTGGTTTTTAGGAACCATTGTGTTTTTGTATGTTTTTTGGTATGATCAACGGAAGATGGTGAGACGTTTCTATTTATAGGATATTTTTTGGCGCGTAGTTTAGGAGGGATATTATTCTATAACAATAAATGCAATTAACAATTATCCAGATGTAAGGCTTGGCGTTTATATATTATGGTGTTTTACGTTTTATGGCGTTTTTGTAGCTTAAGACCTTTACTAAAAACACAGAAAAAAACTATGCAATGATGAAATTGGCGTTTTGTATTTACTTGGCGTTTTATATTTCAATGACGTTTTATGTAAGAAAGGATGTTTTACTTTTTTACCCTTAATGAAGCGCGTCCACGTAATAAAATTTATGTTATTTACGAAAATGTCACCGCGCCAATCTAGTCCATAGATTGTTTTGATCGGACGATCCATAAACGTTTTCACTGTTCTCACACTTTTCACCGTTTTTCCTAAATCCTGACCATATATATATAAAGTGTATCGTACAATTGACCTTAACGTACATAACGTACGCGAGTATAAATCGCACGTTATAAAAAAAGCGCGTTCATGAATCTTGGAAATCGCATGGGGGGATGAAATCGCATGTTGTGTTTTATGGGGTGAAATCGCATGGGGATGAAGATCTGACGGTTGGGGTTATCGCGTACGCAATGTACAATAAGCCATTTTGTGCGTTAACCGGCCTCTCTCTCTCTCTCTATCTATATATATTGGGTAAGGTTCATTTGAGAACCACCCTTATTGCGAGAACCGCGAGAACCAATGTGAACACAAAAAAAAGTTTTTTTTTTCAAGTAACAGTTATGGATGCACATGTGCATGTGCAAATACATCATTTCTTGGACAAATTCCATAATATATTACCAGTAGTAGAAAAATGCACTTTCATTTACACTACCATATGTAATACACTACTTTTTACATTTCCAATATTAGAAATACACATGTGCATCTTTATGTATCAACATGAAATAAGGTGTTTTGGTACAAAAAGTTTGTTATTTTAAATGATGAAGTAGGCCCCATATACATGTGTTTTGGTTAGTTATATCTAGTGGTTGATGGCTTGATTATATTTATCACTTTATGATGTAATATGTTGTTTGGATGGTATAAAGGGTGTTGATATACATATAATAAAGTGAAATATTGGTAATAATATTGTATTATGGATGGTAAAAAACAATAATATTGTATTACGGATGGTAGGAGGTAATGGTAGTGTAGTATGGATGGTATGATAGATGAAAGGGAATGTGTATTCAAAGTGGTGTTTGGTGTACTAAAACACGTTATAACATGTTCATATATATAGATGCACATGTGCATTTCTAGTGTTATTAATGTTATAACAAGTTCATACATATAGATGCACATGTGCATTTCTATTATTGTTAATGTAAAAAGTAGTGTATTATGAACAGTAGTGTAAATGAAAGTGCAATTGTCTGATATTTGTAATGAATTACGGAATTTGTCAAAGAAACGATACAAATGCACATGTGCATGGATAACTGTTACTTGAAAAAAAATTTGTTTTTTTGAATTTTTTTATTATTCACGAAATATAGCGATTTTTCCAAAAAAATAGTAAAAAAAATAAAAAATTTTAGGTGTTTTTTAGATTTTTTTGGTTGTTTTCACATTGGTCCTCGCGGTTCTCGCAATAAAGGGTGGTTCCTAACGTATCCTTCTCCTATATATATATATATATAGGGTAAGGTTCATTTGAGAACCACCCTTATTGCGAGAACCGCCAGAACCAATGTGAACACAAAATAAAATCTAAAAAAAAAAAAAACTCAATTTTTTTTTAAAATATTTTTTAACAAAAATCGCTATATTTAGTTACAAAAAAAAAGTTTTTTTTTCGAGTAACAGTTATCCATGCACATGTGCATATGTATCATCACTTCAACAAATTCTGTAATACGTTATCAGTAATAGACAATTGCACTTTAATTTACAATACCATCAGTAATACACTACTTTTTACATTACCAATATTCAAAGTGCACATTTGCATCATTAGGTACAACCAGGATATAACATGTTTTGATACAAAAAGTTTGTGATTTTGAATGGAGAAGTATGCCTATATACATGTTTTTTGGTTAGTTATATCTAGTGGTTGATGGTTTTGGCTATTGTTGTTACTTTATGATGTAATATGATGATTGGATGGTATAAATGGTGTTGATATACATGTAATAAAGTCAAAATATTTGTAATGGTATTGTATTATGGATGGCAGGAGGTAATGATATTGTATTATGGATGGTAGGAAGTAATGGTAGTGTATTATGGATGGTATGATATATGAAAGAGAAAGTGTATTCAAAGTAGTGTACCAAAACACCTTATTTCATGTTGATACATATAGATGCACATGTGAATTTCTAATATTGATAATGTAGAAAGTAGTGTATTACATATGGTAGTGTAAATGAAAGTGCAATTGTCTAATATTTGTAATGAGTTACGAAATTTGTCAAATAAATGATACATATGCACATGTGCATGTTTGTGTATTATGGATGGAATGATAGATTAAAGAGAAAGTGTATTCAAAGTAGTGTACCAAAACACCTTATTTCATGTTGATACATATAGATGCACATGTGCATTTCTAACATTGTTAACGTAAAAAGTAGTGTATTACACATGGTAGTGTAAATGAAAGTGCAATTGACTAATATTTGTAATGAATTACGGAATTTGACAAAGAAGTGATACATATGCACATGTGCATATATACCTGTTACTCGAATTTTTTTTTTTTTTGAAAATTTCTTTTATTAACAAAATATAGCGATTTTTCCAAAAAAAATAGTAAAAAAATAAAAAAATTATTTTTGGGTGTTTTTTAGATTTTTTTAGGAATTACTGTTTGTGTTCACACTGGTTCTCGCGGTTCTCGCAATAAAGGGTGGTTCCTAACGGATCCTTCTCCTACACACACACACACACACACACACACACACACACACACACACATATATATATATATATATATTTATAGGGGACCGCTAAAATGAGAACCACCTCCAGTTGTAAGAACCGTGAGAACTACACCGTACGGGGCGAGGTGGACCAATTTTTTTTTTTCATAAACGTAGATGCATGTATTATAAACACATTTGTAAAAAAAATTAAAAAAAATGTCGGGTGTGTAGTTTTGAGCACCCAAAGTTTGCGTTTACTGGACCCGTACCCGTAAACGCAAACTTTGGGTGCTCAAAACTACACACCCGACATTTTTTTAAATTTTTTTTTTTATAAATGTGTTTATAATACAAGCATCTACGTTTATGAAAAAAAAATTTGGTTCAACTCGCCCGGATCAAAAAGTTCTCACGGTTTTTACAACTGGAGGTGGTTCTCATTTTAGCGGTCCCTTATATATATATATATATATATATATATATATAGATAGGGGATAGATCATGAGAAAACTAGTTTAAATGAGAAAACAAAAAAACTAACCGAAAAAGCCTAAAAAAAACCTAAAAACATACCAATTTTTTTTTTTTTTTTTACGATTTTTTTTTAAAAAATCCCTACTTTTTATATATGAAAAAAAAATTAAAAAAAAAAATGTTTTTGTTGTACTGCACATGTGCACTAATACATAAAGCTTAAACCACTTAACCCACCCCCCACCCGACACCCCCCAAAAACCTAAACCCCCCACCCCCACCCCCCAAAAACCTAAATTCACCCTCCCACCAAAAGCCTAACCCCCCACCCCCAAAAAACCTAAACCCCCCCACCCCCACCCTCCCGAAAACCTAAAACTAAACCCTAAACATAAACCCGAAAAAACCTAAACCCCCCCACCCCCACCCCCCAAAAACCTAAACCCCCCTCCCCCCACACCCAAAAACCTAATCCTAATCCTAAACCTCCAAAAAAACTAACCCTAAAAGCTAAACTAGACTCAAAAAGCTAATTTTAAGCATGTAATGCAATAAAAAAAACCTAACCCCCCCCCCCCCACCCCCACCCCCCAAAAACCTAAACCCCCTCCCCCCACACCCAAAAACCTAATCCTAATACTAAACCTCCAAAAAAACTAACCCTAAAAGCTAAACTAGACTCAAAAAGCTAATTTTAAGCATGTAATGCAATTGTAGTACATGTTATATTGCACATGTGCACTGCTATAATAATAGTATTGAAAACAAGACGACACCATAAATCTTTTTTTATGCCATAAAAAATATGCTCGAATATACTTGAATGAAAGATACAAAAATTTGTGATCTTATGGTGCCATTTTTGTTTTAAAATGATAACGTATGGAGAAATGGGAAATGTTTGAAAAGTTATATATTTTTTTTTCCAATTTTACCCCTCCTTCATTAAAAGTCCCCCATACTTCATTAAAAGTCTCCCCCTCCTTTTTAGTGCTTTTTTGGTTAGTTTTTTGGTTTTCTCATTTATATCTAGTTTTCTCATGATTCTCTCCATATATATATATATATATATATATATATATATATATATATATATATATATATATATATATATATAGGGGAGAGTTTAAATGAGAACGCTAAATATTGTGAGAACCGTGAGAACAAATGAAAAAAACCATGAGAACTTGGTCAAAAACAATTCAAATTCAAATTTTTTTCTACACTTATCATTGTTATTCGAATACAATGTTAGAAATTTAATTTACACGTTTAAATTTACGTGAATTCGTAAATAAAGAAAATTTACACATGTGTAAGTTTGCCATTTACACATGTGTAAATTTGTTATATTTACACATGTGTAAAAAATCTAAAAACAGTGATTTTGAAAGGAGAGATGAATTATTTGATGTTATAAATTCTTGTTTTGATGTTGTATCTTAATTACAATGAGCTTTGTATTAAAAAAAAATGGTTTTGATTGGTTTTTTCATTCGTTCTCACGGTTCTCGCAATATTTAGCTTTCTTAAGATAACCCTCCCCTATATATATATATATATATATATATATATATACTAGGTTATTCCCCGGGTAGATACCCGGGTAGGAAAATTTAAATTACAATCAAAATTGCATATATTTCGTTACTTAACTAATAAAATTACAAATTTACTAATTTTGATTTATTTTATTCAAAACATTTCCTGGCCAATAATCAAATATGAACCTTTGGTTAATAAGTGTTGTCTTTTTTTTTAATGACAACGTTTGCTCCAACTCTATTACACCAATAATCCTAGATTAACCGCCTTTGATTAATAGGGCCACTTTTGATCCACAGTGCAATTAGATAATTAGAACATCACTGGTAAACAAAACCAAACGCCTAAATATATATTGATAAATGAATGTACTGCCCAGAATTACACCTTATTCTTGTGGTACAACTTTCAATTTGATATCAGACTAATAGATTCTTGTATCTTGTGTGCCTTTGTAATCAAATTTGTTCTTTTTTTCCTGTACAATGTTGACGATCAGTAACATTGCAGACTTCCTGAAACATAAAGCATGTTAAAAACTACTTTTCTCAATATCAATATTAACATGAATCCGTGACCATAAGCGCATGGCTATTTGACAAAAGTGTATCGTTGTTCTGAACCCTACCTCCCGGAATTGTGAAAAAGAAGTTTTTAACACTTTTTTTAAGAATTTATAAAATTCAGTGCCCTCATAGCTTTGATACATCAGCACATTTATTCATGTTTATTATATATAATAGATTTTTCCTGTAACAAAATACGTTTTATTCATTTATATCAATTGTCTCGTTTTTATCTCTTTATTTTGTACCCCACAAAATAGGGATATTGAATGACTAAAATGAGTAATATCTTATGCTGATGGACTACAAACTCTCTTATACTGATGGACTAAAATGAGTAATATCTTTATTTTTGTACCCCACAAACTCTATATGTTACAATGCAGCATAGATTGAATTATATATATAGCACCATGCAAGTTTTAGCTAATTATATTATCTGGAAATTCAAAGTTTAACCATATTACCAGAATGCCTAGGCGTCCTGAGACGCAGCAGGAGCAGGTGTTGTGTGTTTCTCTATAGCCGCTTTAATCCGCTCTTTATCTCGGGTAGGAAAAGCTTCCAATAGCATTCCATCTTTATAGAAATGAAAGAGAGGAACAGTCTGTATAGCATATCAAAATAAACTCAAATTCTGTACAAATAATATAACAAATTTTGGGATCAAGATACCTTAATTCGAAGTCGTTCTGCTATATCTAATTGCTCATCATATTCATCAATCACCTACAGCAGCATGCATCACAAGCATCACAAGACCATTAGTTTGTGTACATAATCTGGAAGTTTGAAAGCAGATTGTTTGAGTTTGACTATCAAAAGTCAACTCAGGGCACAATGATGAAACAACACTGTTGAGTGTTTTATAAGAAAAACAGAAATATCAAATGAACAGAACTCACATTATGCTTTAAAAAGATGACTGCAGCCTCTTCATCACAGGACCCTTTGCACAATTTAGCAAAACCATGTTCAATATATTTGCAACTACCACACGAAGTGCGATAGAAATCAACCACAACCAATGTATTATCGTTTTTTGCTTTTTCAAGAACCGTGAGTTGTTCCCCGTCCCTTTTTATTTCTCTAACACATTCAACAGGACAGAGCTCATCAGATAACTCTAGCGGGCCCCATTAGCCGTACAGTTGACAGACTGCCAGTGGATCCCTAACCTATTCATAAAAGAAAAAAATATAGTAAAAAACACTTATTGAACCATAAATTAAATTCACCTGGTGCACTGCTAATATCTTCTTCCTCTTCATTCTTATCCGCATCCATCAGTGATGTAAGTTAAAATTATACTTTTTTGACATGCAACTTTACCTAAAGCCATTAGAGAGCATACATGATTAGGGTGTGCCATTATTTTGTTTACATACATTTTCATTTCACATGTCATGTTGGGTCGTCCAAAGTATACCCGAGATCTAGTGAAATCTTTTTTTATTTATTTATTTGATTAAACAAACGAATATCAAGACACTATGTTCATTTAATATAGACTGAGATTTATTAATTAATTAATTTAAAATCAATATCATTTTCAAACCTTTTTGTTTAGTCCAGTTGCAATAAACCAAATTTTAGGAACCACTAATTTCAATTGCAGATTTAGCAGTCAATTCAAGCCGCCCACCAGCGATAACCTTGTTTAGCCCATCATAATCTTTTTATTTATTTATTTGATTAAACAAACGAATATCAAGACACTATGTTCATTTAATATAGACTGAGATTTATTAATTAATTAATTTAAAATCAATATCATTTTCAAACCTTTTTGTTTAGTCCAGTTGCAATAAACCAGATTAGAATTTTGTATGATCTCAACCAGATTAGAAGCCACTCCAGCAGCTTGCACAGTTGTTTTCTTCTTTAACTAAACCAAAACAAACAAAACAAAACGGGTTTACATTAAACAATTCAAGATGTCACCTTACTGAGTGGAACACCGCTTTAAGATATCTATTTCTGGCTATTTAAAAGATATAAAAAACCGCTCACCTCAACACTTGCAATACCCTCAAGAACTTGGACTTTTAAGTCTGAGATGTCATCAGTCCCCTGAAAAAAAAACAGAGAATGCATAGTTATGGATGTCGTTCCAAAACAGATTTATCATCGATCGTGTTATAAAAGACTGCACCATTCAAATATGGATTAAGTCGGGCTGTCAGAGACTAAGTTAAATTTACCTCAAGAGCACTTGTTACAGAAGGAATAGCTGCTTCACTCATTGCTCCCTCTGCTTCCATATACATAAAGATCAACGATTGTAAGTGGTTTTTAATCAAACTGAATAACATATACAAGAAACTTTAGCTAAATGTTGGATTTGCAACTCAGAATATGTTCAATTACAAATGAATTTCGGTATACAACTCAAAGTAGTTGAAATATTTATGTAACAGCTTTAAGCTTCCATAAACTTTTTCGTAACGTGATTCTTAAATTTATCTTTGAACAATTATCAAACAGTTGGTGTGCATTCATTCATCGACCTATATAGGGGTGTTCAGTATTCGAACTGGATTCGAAAAACTCAAAATTCGGTTCTATAATTGCATACCAGATGGTTTAGTTTTAAATGGAATATGCTAAGTTATACATAAACCTTAATGAAACTAAATGTTCAGTAAGTAATAGTCGGCTTGAAAGTAACCTGATTGTAAAATTGAATATGCTAAGTTATACATCACCAAATCACCAAATGGACGAACAATAATAAAAATGAAAACAAAATAAAGGGTTAACACTTACAATAGATTCTTGAATATGAATGTTAGATTCACTTATCTCAGGTGTATGAATCTGTAATATCATTGTCAAAATCGAAACAAACAATCAACAAATATTGTATTAAAACTCAGAAAACAATGAAAAGAAAAAGTTATAACATCCAAAACGTGCGAAACAATCTATTATACATGAACAATATCAAACAGAAAAGGGTTACGATTAACAAATTTTTTTACATTAACAATAAAAATCACAGAGGGAATGAAATAAACAACATACCTTCGATTATCAATGATGAATCGGTGAGAACAGATGACGCAGGTTCGCGATTTTGGGATTTAGGGTTCTCTTGTTGATCTCTTGATTGTAAAGTTTTGATACCTAGGGTTTAAAAAAAGAAGAGAGTGTGATCAGCTCTTTCAAAAACGCAGAAGTGATACATCATACAGGTTTTGTATACAAGAGATTAGGGTTTGGAATCAGTGTGATTATTCAGATGAAGCGACAAAGAAGATGCAAGAGATTAGGGTTTTGTATAATCTCTAAAACGGGGAAGACAAAATCAGCCATGAATATACATAAGAATAGTAACTAAATAATCATGAGTAAGTAACTTCACAAAATCAACAGCCATTGACCATCTTCTACTCATTCTTGAAAGCACATATGTATGTATTCGGTTTATGTAGTGGTTGATAGATATCTTCTGTAGTGGTTGATCGATATCTTAATCCTTTGGTGGCGACGATGACTGATGTAGAAGAGGAAGGAAGGGGATGCTAGGGTTTAGAACAGGGATTACAAAAGGAGCGTGATTTAGAAGGTATTTATATCCGGGTCAAAACCCGGATCCCGTGTCTGCCCATAGCAAGAAAAAAAGATCCGAATTTTTTCCCGCCAAAAAGCAAAATCTAGGGCCCTCATTGCTTGACATATCAGCAAAAATTAACACATTTATTATATATATAATATATATATATATATATATATATAGGATTAGGTTCAAACGTGAACATTTTCTACAGCGTGAACTTATCTGGGCCCTTGATTTTGTAGATGATAGATCTTAGATCAATGGCAGAATTGTAATTAAAGGTTTAATAAATTTAATTTAAATTTTAATCAAAAGGGTAAAATAGGGAACTTTCATATTAAAGATATGGAAACTAATTAAATTGTAATCCCCTAAAATCCTTATATCAGTTTCAATATATTCAACCCTAGATCTAGAATCAACTGCCGTCCACCAACCATCATGTTCTTCATCTTCTCCCCGTAAACCAGCAACCATAACCGCCGGCCACCTAATCATTTGAACCTCAAGTTCGATTGCATAAAGTGGGGGCCGTTTCAAGCATAGTTGTTTAGGCACTTGGCATCTCACAACAGGTAAACAATTGGTAAATTATGATACTTCCTTTTTGTTCGTATGAAATGGCAGCCACTTTTATGTGTCTTTGTACCAGTCGTTTTGGTAAATTTATAAGGATCCAATTCAATGAGCAAGTTTTTTAATATTTAAATTGATTTTGATTGATAAATATGGACCGATAAATGATAATATTTATTCTGGTGTGTGGATGTTATTGAGTTTATCATGGTATGCTTTTTTAACAATAAATCGAATCTATAATTGTGATTTTGGAACCAAATTATATATTATTTGTCCAGGTATGTGGATGTTATTCTTCAATTGATTGATAAAGCATGAGACTTTGTCAGTGATTACATATGGTTTCGTGTTGTGCAATTTGTAACTAACAATGAGCACCTACAGGGAATTTGTTTTATCTTGTTTAATTTAATTTATTTTGGTGTTGTGGCTGTTTTATTAAGATTCATAGGACTCAGTTGCTCACACTTGTGTACTTCATCAGCCTTATGCAACTCTAAAAGCTTGAGAGTATCTTTCTAGAAGAAAGTCGCCAAAAATCCAAAAACAAAATACTTATATGCAAGGAAAAAGTACGTGGCTTGGAAGAGAGGTGTATGTTTGCAGATCCTATCATATAATCTTTCGTTTTTGTTATTCTTATTATTTTTGCATAGCTTGAACCTGCACTGATCTGTCAGAAAAAGGGAGTAAATATTGTAGGAATTCTTGTTTTTGCATAGCTTGAATCTTGTTACTCTTGTTTTGTTAGTGTAGGGGCATAGATTGCAGCATCCTTTTGTTATAAAAATAGCAACACCATGGTTATAGCAACATCGTGAAACTTGATGTTAGTTAGAACTTACAAAATGGTTTGATATTATATCGACTGTTTTTTTTTTCAAAAGGGTTAAGATTGTGTAATAGTGACTTCTTTAAGACGGGTCTGGTTGTAGCATTGATGAACGGATTAGTTAAGTTGTTGGTAAATTCGTTAGTAGCAATAATGTTCGTCAAAAAAATATAATGCGATGTACACATGTGTTTTCTGATTTTTGCTTTGGTTTTAAGGCGCTGTACACATGTGTAATCTGGTTTTTGCTCTGGTTTTAAGGCGCTGTACACATGTGTATTATGATTTTGCTATGTTTTTAAGGCGCTGTACACATGTGTATTCTGGTTTTGCTATGTTTTTAATGCGATGTACACATGTGTATAGCGTCAGTTTTTGTGATATCTCATTTTTTTTTGTGTATTGAATGTGTAAAGTTGTTGATGCACACTTGTGAATTACGCAAAGTACTAATTGCTGAGTTTTTTTTGTGTTATTATAGGAGATGTCGTAAATGAGGAAAGTGGAGATGGAAGGTCGATAAGGATGATTCACGTATGAGGTCGATAAGGATGATTCACGTATGTTTGTTTTGCTTGGTCGATAAGGATGATTCAGCATACAACGCGGCGAATAGTTGTAAAAGACTATGTCTTTTTTATTTTTCCGATTATGTTGCGTTTATTGTTTTCACGAAACTGGAACTTGTAATTATTGTCTGTTTTGTTTGGTTTGGCAAACATTATGAAAATTGTTATTTGCTTAATATAAAATAGGTTTACAAGTTTTGTTTGTTTATATGTATGTATTATGTAGCTAATTACACATATGTACCATGCTGAGTACACATGTGTACTGTTCAATTCATATCAAAGTACACATGTGTATACCGTTGAAATATGAAGGTTACGTGAATCTTATAAATCATAATCCGAATTCTGGTGGCGAAATCTAAAAAATAAAAATGAAATAAAAGATAATGTGGATAATGAATTTAAAATAGGAAAGATGTAACTTCATTCAATTATTAAAATAATGATTTAAATATAATTTTTTATATAATTACAATCATACCCTTAACAACTAAAAAGGAAATCAATGGTCCAGATCAGTTCACGCAGTTCACGCATGGGATTATGTTCACGCTGGAACCCTACATCTTCTACTCATTCTTGAAAGCACATATGTATGTATTCGGTTTATGTAGTGGTTGATAGATATCTTCTGTAGTGGTTGATCGATATCTTAATCCTTTGGTGGCGGCGATGACTGATGTAGAAGAGGAAGGAAGGGGATGCTAGGGTTTAGAACAGGGATTACAAAAGGAGCGTGATTTAGAAGGTATTTATATCCGGGTCAAAACCCGGATCCCGTGTCTGCCCATAGCAAGAAAAAAAGATCCGAATTTTTTCCCGCCAAAAAGCAAAATCTAGGGCCCTCATTGCTTGACACATCAGCAAAAATTAACACATTTATTATATATAATAGATATATATATATATATATATATATATTCAAACAATGGTTTTAAAATTAAAATATCCTTTTAGATTATAAAGAAGAACGAGTTACTTTGCAATATTCTTATCTTTGTTTTGTTTCTTAAAATGTATCATAAATATGGTTTTTCCTGGATCTCCATATAAAACTTTTAAGTATTTTTACTTGTTAAAATAATATAACTAAAAGAACTAATGCATCAATCTGTATAAAAATGATCCTTTGTTAATAATAACTGACACATCTAAATCCAACTGTCCGTTGTAGTTGGACTCTCTTGAGTTGTGAGCTTTTGCACCACTAATTCACTAAAAGAAAGCCAAACGAAAGAACCTTAATTTGGCATCTTTAAATTGTTTTTCTCTGGTGAGAGAGAAACTGCAAGCTATCGAAATATTTCAGAGCAACACAATCACCATTAGTTTATTTTAGAATAAAATTCACATGCCTAATAAATTACTCCTAAATTTTACATTAATTTTCATTATAAATCCTGAACCCACACTAGTTAGGGTATCCGGGGCACACTCGGGGAGTGGGTTCGGTGACCACATCCACCGATCGGGAACACCGCCGCCATCCATGCGGGGACCCGAATCGGGGAGTGGATTTGGTGTGGAGGCACCGCGTTGAATGGGCACGAATCTTGAGGAACGGTCGAGTTGGCAACGGTCGAATTTAAAAAAAAAAAATCACTCATTTTTTAAAACATATATAAATAACCACACCATTCACTCATTTTTTATACTCTCAAACCACAACAATTTCACACATTTTTTATACTCTCAAACCACACCCACTTCACTAATTTTTTATACTCTCAAACCACACCCACTTCAAACCGAGCAATGGAGAACCAACCCCGCGAAGCCAAGAAAAAAACTAAGGGACGGGGCAAGCAACCGTCTCGTGGTGGTTCGAGCGGTGCAAGTGCACAATCACAACCCCCTTTCGGATATACTTCACAACCCCCGTTTTTTTTCCAACAACCTTCACACCCCTCCTTTTACAACACCCAAGCAACCAGCCTTCAACCCAATTTCGGCTATTTTCAAAATTTGTTATCAATGGATCCACCTCAATCCCCCGCCTTCGACCCATATGCTTTTCGTTCCCCACAAGTTCCATCTACACGAGGAAATGTTGAACGTCCTCTACCTATTCACGACGACGAGGACGAGGAGGTAGTGCCCGAAACTCAAAATTTGGGCGACGAGTACGAGGACGAGGACGACGAATATAATGTGGATGAAGACGCCGGCAACGAAGAAGATGACGCTCGGGATAAAAAGGGAAAAATGGCGAGCGGAAAATGGACAAAGGTCCAAGAAGAGGCGTTGGCGAAGGCGTGGGTACATTGCTCTACCAACAAAAAGAAGGGCAATCAACAAAACCGCGATAGTTTTTGACGTAAGATTTTAAATCATTTTAACGCCACCCTCGGTGGAAGTAACCGAACCGTGCATCAAGTACGATCTAAATGGGGCCCGATGCACACGAAAATAAACTTTTTCAACGGCCTATACCAACAAGCAGTAAAAATTATATTTTTTAACATTGTATATTTTTTAATTTTCTTTACTAAGTTCATATTTTTTTAACACTTATTATTTTATAATATGTAGGATCGCACACGAGGAAGCGGAGTCAAGGATCTCAACGTGATGAAAGTCGCTTTAACAGAATTTAAAGAGAGATTTCCGAACGGTTTTCAACATGTCGAGGCATGGGAGGTCCTTCGAAAACACGACAAATGGGCCCAAGTCCCATTGTTGGGTGAGGAAGGGGAAGGTTCGGGACATAAAAGAAAGCCCGTTGAGGTGGACCCTTCCATACCCGATATGAACGAAGACCCCTCGCCACAAAGAGCACAACGTCGAGACAAGCGTCAAGCGACATCGTCCGAGGGAAGCTCGGCCGAGTTGGCGGAACAATTCAAAGAGTACACCGCCATGAAAGAAAAGAAGCACGCGATTGAATTGGAGGCAATTGAATTGAGGAAGAAAAGAGAGTCGCAGGCTCTCGAGCTCATATCGGAACAACGCGAGACGATGAAAAACTACAATTACGATCGAGATATGGAAACATTCATCAAGCCGCACGACGATGCTCCGCCAAATATGTTGCCGTTCATCCTCGCCCGAAAACGCGACATCGCTAACAAGTACGGGTGGCCGTGCGATTTCTAAAATTATTATTTTCTAGTTTTAATGTAATTTTTATTTTCTAGTTTGAATGTAATTTTAATTTTCTAGTTTGAATTTAATTTTTATTTTTTACTTTGAAATGTCTTTTGTTAAATTTTATTTAATTTTTATTAATATTTTTTTATAAACATGCATAATTACAACAAATAAAAAAAAAAAAAACCCAAGTCCCCTAAGAGGGGAGTGCCGCCATCAAAATGGGGTGTTAGGTGAGTTTAAGAGGGGAATTGACTTGACACTATCTAATTGATGGTGCGTAAGAGAGGGGACTCCCCTCTTAGGGGAGTGCCCCTCTCACCCTTAAGGGGCAATATCTTACTACAATCTTTGTTACTCTCAGACTGTTAGGCCTGTAGCCATCGCCACCGTTAGTTGGGGTGAAATATTCCATCTCAATGGAGAACTCCAAAGAACCCTGAGCTCTAAGTTGACCGGTCAATTTTGATGGCTATAAAACTCAGGTGCCTTATTATCACCACACCAGTTATTCATCATTGATTAATGTTCTTTTTAAAATATTTGTTAATACAGTTTTGTGTCCGCTGTTGTGCAAACAGACTAGATTATATTTTAAGCTATTTATGTAATAGTTAGTGAATAGTGAAATGAATGTGTTTCGACCCATTCATTTGAAGTGATTAAACGAAAAGGTTTTTCGTTTGACTTTATGCGTTTCCAAGTTAGACAAGTATGGTCAAACAACAATAGATTCTTCATTGTTGTTTGACTATTGGAGATGTTTGGAATTTCCAAAACACATGAGATTTTGTTTGGAATTTCGTTTGACTTTGTATGTTTGCAAGTTAGACAAGCATATTCAAACCACTTTTTTATGTTTTTTTTTTTATCTTTTCTTTATTTTTAAAGGTGTTTTTAAAAATTTTAAAATATGCATTAATGAGAAACATTTAACAAAATTTGATTGAAATTGTTAACCTCCATCTATCATTTCCTTTATCCCGTTGCTTTACCTTCACGTGCCTTTCAAGCCCCCATGACGGGAATTTTTTTTTATTTTATATATTGATATATAAAATGGTTGAGTCGGGGTCTCACTGGAATCATACTGTTTATTTCTACGAGATAGAGGTAAAGCTTTGGAATAGTTGGAAAACTTATATATATAAAATGGTTGTTGTGTGCGTGACAGCTTTTCATTTGTATTTGAGTATTAGATCTGCAATAAAAGAAAGTAGAACATGGAATTATGGAAATGAAACTAAAAACCCCTCTTGAAAATTTTGTTTAAAAAAAACATTATATATTATAATAAATAGAAAATTATATTATAATAAATAGAACATATATCATTCTTTCATTGCTTTAAAGTAGTTTAAACTAAACAACACATTTTTAAGCAACCATATTATTCTACTAGGGTCCCATGAAGACCATTGACCTTCTTGTCGTCTTTCTAAAAGGCCCAAGAACTCTTTTTGTTTTGACCCATCTTTTCTAAGCCATATGACACTAGGGTCCTAGTTCACCCATGGTCCCAAAAAACGGTTCTAAATTAGTAAACAGGAAGACTTCATCATGATTAAAAAGAAGCTGATTAAATGACAAATCACTTGGCTCATTTGATTCACCATCGAGTTCGACGCAACCATTGCGATCAACCAACAACTCGTCGTCCCATTCTTGGGAGGTAGAGTCAACTGATTCACTGACGTTAGGCTACAAAACAAAGGTAAAAAGTTGGTAAAATTTGCATAATATTTGCAAGTAATTTGACCGCTAAACGAACCATACCTTTATACCAGAAATGGACGTTTTCGCATGACGAACCGTCACTTCCCATCTTTTCCCATTGCTGCCATATATCTATGATCAATAACTCAATATCATCGTTAGTTTTTTTTAGGGTTTATTTTTATGTCTAGAGAAGAATTTTATACCTTTTGGAGGGCTAGGGGGTTTGAAGAGAGCTTATCAAGGAAATCTTTCACAGTCATGATCTTTTCATTCTCGAGACGCTTACAAATCGAGCCTTTCTTCCCAATATTTTTTAATCTTGACACCTTATCATCTAGTGTGAGCGGTCCATTCTTACTGTTTACTACACAAAATTATTATCCGCTTTAGTACTAAGGATAAAACGAGTGTTAATACTTAATAGTACCACACAAATGAGTATCATATATACGAAAAATAAAAGGCCACAAATATTGTAGAAGATAAAGGGTACAACAACACTTACATTCAATGCGACGATCCTTGGCTTCAAAAGGATCTGTAATAGCCTCTTTGATTTCAAAGCAACCATCATCTACCATTGCTCCCAGTCGAAACTTAGACTTGCTAAGATGATTTTTATCGTGTTTAATCCAAATCTTTCCGACAGTTCCTCTCCCATGTTCAAGATTGAAAGAAAGATCACCTTGAAGAATGTTTTTCTTGTTTTTCCAGTCGGTGATGATGTTGTTTTCGAATTGTAAAGATGTCCATATGTCTTCAAAACCACCGGGAAGGAGTACTATCCTTACTCTTTTTGAGGCAAGAGGCCCATCATTGATTATTTTATTAGTATGGCTATCTACCAATATAACATCAATTAACTCAGATCCACCACTTGCTTTCCCTTTGATCTTTTTTCCCGTGAAAACCGGACAAGCAACCCCAGATACAAATTTTAGCCTATAGTTTTCAGGTTTTGAATATATATGTGTGTTGCTGACCTGTACAATCATGAAGATAAGTTATTTTTTCATATATGTAGTGATAAAAAAAACCCTAACCCAGAATATATTACTTAAAGCCTTAAATACATGACAAATTATATCGACTTAAATTACCTTCTCTTTATTAAATAAACAAACTTTAACTATATTTGTTTTAAAGCCACTCAATAAGTAAACATCCGTAGTGGGGCAGTATTTGGGCGTGAATTGCCTCAAAAACGCCCGCACGCCACCCCAGGGGGCGTTTTTCTTCAAAAAATTGGTTGGGGCGTGCAAAATAAAACGCTTGATGGAGATATTGTTGGCCAATCACAGCTAACCTTCTTTTTCTTTGGCCAATTACTTTTTTTGATGGTTTTTTTATTTATTTAATTCTTTACAACTCTTTTAACATAATACCCAACAATGCCCACATCCCCACTACACCTATTTTAAAAAACGTCTCATAGTACCCCATTGCTGACTAGGCTACCACATGGAGCAAAACGTCCAAGGGTATAGGCATTACCACTACACATGGTCTAACTATTTGATGATTTACGTGTGATGATGTTCTTTGAATTAGATTTAATAAATTAATGGAATAAAAACAAAATATTTTAAAAAGAACAATAATAAATGATGAATAATTGGTGTGGGGATGATAAGGCACATGAGTTTTAATGTTTATATAATTATATTGAACCGGTCAACTTAAGCATGAGAGGTCTTTGGAATTCTCCGGTGAGCTGAAATATTCCGACCCAAATAACGGATAAATAAACGTTTATATAGGAAGTAAAAAGATTAACTCACATAATAAGAATAATCAGCCATTAGTTACCGAATTCTTGCTTGCTGTTTGATTTGTCGCCTGAAAAAAAAGGAATAAACGATAACGAATTAATTAAGAAAAAGAAGACACGATTCGATCAAGAATAAAAATGCTTTTGTTTTGATTAATAATTAATGGTTTGTTTTTGTAAAATGTTTGAAGATCTTGAAGAAGAGAGTGAAAGCCAAAGGCTAAACCCTTTTAAAGACTTATAACTTGTTTAACTATTAGGGTTTGAAGATCTTGAAGAAGATATCTATGAAAGCCTTAAAGGCTAAACTCTTTCAAGCACTTACTGGTTTATTAACACTTAGGGTTTCAAGAGCTTGAAGAAGATATGCAAATGAAGATGACAGTTTCGATTGATCTTTCGATCTTAAATACTTATAAGATTGGTACAACATAATTTGAAGGAAATTAATAACTAAATTCACAACACGTAAGAGGCAATTTCCTAGTAAATCTTGAAGCCCATACCATTTTATTTGCATAAGGAAGAAGTATATATATATTTCAAGAAATTTGAAAAATATAAAATAAATATAAAGCCTGATTGGCCACCAAAAGAAAGAGTTCCATCATGGGTTGAATACTGTTTAATGTTTACGTGTCATACCCTAATCTTTTTTTTATGACTAATAAAAGACAGATTATCCGGGTAAACTCACTCGCAAAAGGTCATTTATGCTTGTTAATGCAGACGGCTCTGTTGACCTAGCCCGTCTCCATTCTAGAGGAAACTTATCGCCCAAAGATTTACTGTGATAAAACCCCTGACTCAACTCAGAGCATTATGAGACTCCCTATCAGAAAGGGTCATTGGCAATACCCTAGTCTTTTGATTATATGGTATTCAAGTTTTCTGCTCAATGGATTCATCTTCCTTAATCTTTACTATGGCTACCTTTATCGTTGTTAGGATGAAGATATTGCATTCTACAGATGAATTTCTGCTTTGTTTACTATGGCTACTTTTATCGTTGTTAGGATGATTTGGTTGTGTTGTAGTGTTTTAGTGGTCCTAAAGCTCTCTACTCAAGAGAGTCTATGGACCGTTGGATTGTGTTGTATTATTAATAAAGGGCCATTTATTTTTAACTCTGATATACAAATAAATATAACTTAAGATAACGTTAATAGGGCTGTCCAAACTACTCGACGATCGAGAATCGTTCGACGATCGCTCAAAAAATACCCGAAAAATGCTCGTTCGATTCCCGCTCAGTTTGTAAATGAGTCGTTCGGCTCGGTTCGATTCAAATTCAATCCAAGCATGAGCAAAGGTCCGCTCGCTCGTCGATCGCTCGGTTTCGCTCATTATTTTTATTAAATAATTAATATATATATATATATATATATATATATAGTTATATATAGTTATAATTCCTAGCCCAAGAAAAATTAAAAGCCCAAAAAATATACTAGCCCAACTTAATAGCAAAATCTAACCCTAAATCCCTAATTCCTAAAACAATCACATAAACTGATTGTTCGAATGTTCGATCTGTGCATATCGCCGATGCCACACACCAAAATCTAATCCTAAATTCCTAATTCCTAAAACAATCACATAATCTGATTATTCGATCTGCATATCGCCGCTCCTGTTCCTGTAGATTGCGTCTCACAATCACATCTCGCTGCCATTCTCATGTCTCACAATCACACAATCACGTTCCTATTCCTGTAGATTGCGTCTCACAATCACATATCACTGCCATTCTAAGGTCCATTCTCATGGCTATTCGATTAACCTTAGGGAAATGTTTTAATATTGTTAAGAACATTTTTAGAATCATGATTTTAGTTATGTATTGCTTTTGTTAGTAAGATGTTGGACATGTTTTAATTAAGTTAGGATTTGTTTTTTGTTGAATGTAGCCTTATAATAGTCTTGATTTCAGTTTTTTTTTGTTTTGCTACACATGTTTTAATTTCGGTGCTGAGAAAAACCGAGCAAAACCGAGCGAAAACAATCCGCTCGATTCAAATTCAATCCGAGCATGAGCATCACTTTTGTGCTCGGTTTTGCAAATTCGATCTGATCGGATCGGATCGGTTGTAATTCAATCCGAGCACGAACAGACCCTCGATCGGACCGGATCGGCTCATGAACACCCCTAAACGTTAATAATAAAAAAGTATTGAAGTTTTTGCTAAGTTACAGCATATATCCTATTTAAATTAGTATACATATTAACTTAACGTCTTTCACCGACCATTTTACTTATGAACTTGTCATGATATTAATTAATGACCCCCTTTTTTTGTCTTTGCTAGTTAGGCTGCTGGGTATGGTCCGTCCCCCACCCCCGTCTTCACCCGGCGCCGGCGTCACCCCATCCCGCCTCCCTCCGTCTTCATCCCGTCCTCGTCTTCAGCATCGGAATATCGACGTTGAGGACGATCCAAATGGTGGGCCCCCTTTCTTTCTTCTCGACGTCCTCTCCGTCACCGCATCCCGCCCCCCCCCCCCCCCCCCCCGCGTCTTCATCCCCCCCGTCTCCATCCCGTCACCATACCGAAGAGCCTTACAGAATTCACATAGCCAACTTCCGTTGACCAGTTTTCTCCTCCATTTAATGTTAGAAGCCACAAAATTTAAAGTAAAATCATAGTTCTTTCTTGATTCATTCTCACTGGAAGACACATGTCCTTTGTAAACTTGTTATTACCATATTATATACATATTAAAATTTGAACGTTTTGAACAGTATAAGAGGGTATCTTCTTAATTTCAATTGCCTGTCACTTAAAAGAAGAAAACGTCGTCATAACTCATAAGGTCAGACAGAGAGAGAGAGCGCCTGGCAGAAGGTGGTGGAGACGGTGGTTCCGTCTGCTCCGCCACTGCGCCGACGTGTAAACCAGCCGTCTCTCAAAAGCGAGGGACTCTCCGATGATGCCGGTAACGGTCCGTCGAACCTAGGGTTCCGCCATGACCTCATATAGCAGCGGTATTGATGCTCTTCTGACTAACCAGCACCGATGGTTAACGGATTCAACGGAGATGAAGACGACTGCCATACGAGTTAGTTCCGACATATTTTCCGGTGAGTCTTCGGTAAGCCTCTTTTCTTTTGCATGTCGTTTTTTAACCAAGATCGGTGTTTTGAAGGCGTTTAAGCGGCGGAGAGAAGTTCATATTATATACATATTAAAATTTGAACGTTTTGAACAGTATAAGAGGGTATCTTCGTAATTTCAATTGCCTGTCACTTAAAAGAAGAAAACGTCGTCATAACTCATAAGGTCAGACAGAGAGAGAGAGAGAGAGCGCCTGGCAGAAGGTGGTGGTGACGGTGGTTCCGTCTGCTCCGCCACTGCGCCGACGTGTAAACCAGCCGTCTCTCAAAAGCGAGGGACTCTCCGATTATGCCGGTAACGGTCCGGCGAACCTAGGGTTCCGCCATGACCTCATATAGCGGCGGTATTGATGGTCTTCTGACTAACCAGCACCGATGGTTAACGGATTCAACGGAGATGAAGACGACTGCCATACGAGTTAGTTCCGACATATTTTCCGGTGAGTCTTCGGTAAGCCTCTTTTCTTTTGTATGTCGTTTTTTAACCAAGATCGGTTTTTTTGAAGGCGTTTAAGCGGCGGAGAGAAGTTGCTAGGGTTCCGGTGAAGGTCCGGCAAAGTTCCGGTACTCTGATTCAGATGTGCGTCTTCTAACTACAGTTAGGTCGGGGTCATATGGCTCTTAAACCAATGATATTTGTTGATTCAGTAACCGTTGGTGCTCTGCTGACCGATTTAGAGTCTCTGGCGAGTTCCACACCAGTGTAGATTGATAACTACAAAGGTTAGTTTTTTGGGCTCTTTACTCATTTTCGTTGATTCAAGTTACTGATGATGATTCTGACAATTATTAACGGTGGCGGTTTTAGGGCTGCACCATGGTCAGTGGCTGGTGACGGGTAAAGGTGGTTCCGGTGATGAAGTTGTGGTTGTTCACGTTTATGTGGGTGGTCTGCAATAGTGACCACCTGCGACAGAGATGCCTCCGGAACAAGTCACAAAATCGAGTGCACCTTATACAATTGGGTATCTTGTATGTACGTTGCTGCTCACTGACTTTTGGGTATCTGGTATGTATGTTGTTGCTCATCTTAATTAATTGTATATGGTTAATAATTAACTTTTTTTTAATCAGCGGATATATATATATATATATATTGTTAATTTGATTGTCAATTATATATTATGTTTAATTACCACCATCGTCTTTGAGGTTTATGGATTCCGAGATGATGCGGCATATAGTCATATACCATTAGGTCAAAGTAATTATTCGAGTACATTTGTCAAATTTGTTGGATTGTGGATTTGAAAGGATGAATTTTGGGATTAAAGAGGGATAGATATGATGCATGACTTTTTCTGCAGCTATCCTTATACGCTGTACATATTTTGTGGTTAAGAATGTTGGATTGTGGATTTGAAAGGATGAATTTTGTGATTAAAGAGGGTTAGATATGATGCATGACTTTTTCTGCAGCTATCCTTATACGCTGTACATATTTTGTGGTTAAGAATGTTGGATTGTGGATTTGAAAGGATGAATTTTGTGATTAAAGAGGGTTAGATATGATGCATGACTTTTTCTGCAGCTATCCTTATACGCTGAACATATTTTGTGGTTAAGAATCAGTTTTCATTTGGTTAGTATTAAATTAAACCGTTATTAGACGGGACGAGTTTGGTGGCTAACAAAAATTATTGTCTACTTGGGACTTTTTATGTGATATCCATCTTTCACAGGTGTTTATTATCCAAAAAATCTTTTCTTAAAAAATATACACAATTACAAACATGATTTATTTCTTTTTTACACTTCCATCGCTACCTTTTGCAACAGGAAATATACTATGACATCTAAGAGGATTTTTGAGATACATCGAACAGATAGTGTGGAGCTACTTGAAGTCTGAGTCATAAGAAAGTGGACCCGTACAATGGAGAACTATGTTTTATCTTGGTAGACAAGCATGTAAGTTTAAAATATATAAAATTGTATTTTTTTAGTTCTATTTGTTGTTACATTTAGCCTTTACTTATCAACCAGGGTGATGCAAGAAGCAAGCAGCAGATTGTAGAAACACCACATTACCTAAATAGTGATTTTGATGTTAAAATTGATGAAGGCAATGCCATTGATGTATCTTTAACGAATGAAAACGAAGATGAATATGAAGGACTTGATTTAAGAATTATGCACACGAAAAACAGGTTTGTTGACACATGGTTGTATATATGTAACATTTAAGATGTTTTTCTAATGTATAATGTTTCGACTCCGTGGAATATGCAGGACTAAGGATCTGCTGATTGTTTTAAACAATGCGATTGGCTCCCGATATGTTTCAGAATTTTAACAATTTAGATGAAATCAAGCTTTTAAAGCCGGTTAACAAGTACGATCTGGCAGCTTTGCACCCTACCTAAAGTGCACACGTGTCGCGCACTGAAAAAAAGAAAAAGAAAAAAACGAAAACGTTGTAGACTCGAACCAGCACCAAAGCCATAAACAAACAGCCAACAAACCACTAAACTAAAGCCCAAAACACATCAAATAAACAAAAGCAAACCAATATAAACAGCACCAACATCGGATAAAAGAAAAAAAAGTAGCCAACACTAACTAAATTGCCACCAATGGAAATGAGCAGTGAAATTAACATGAACGTAATGGTGTTAAGGGTTCCAACAACTCTCTGGCTTAAAACGTTAGCAAGTTGTTAGATCCTGAAGGGATCGGTACCTCTGGCCACCCAATTGATGGTCGCACAATTGACTTATGAGTTGTGATGTAAAACATACACACCAAGAATGATTTGGTTGAGCGCACCGCAACGCGACGCTGCGCATAAAACTAGTTAAGTTAAAAAGTATAATAGTAAACTTCCGTGTTTGGTTGAATTGAAGATAAAGTATCTCAAGTTTCTTCTTAAAGATGAATAATTTATTATTTTTAAGTTTTTTATGTTTAGTATTTCATGAATGGTGTTTGTATGTTTTTCATCTCTGTGGTTTGGTCGTTTTAATGGCTTTGTCCCAATCCTTTTAAATTAGTCATTTTACTTTCTGATGTTTTGGTTTTATTGTCAGTTTGCTCGACAGCCTTAACTCCATTCATATTGTATGTTAACTGAAAGGGTAATTTTTTTTTTTTTTTGTAATTTCAAGTATAAAATAAGGGTACTTTGGTAATTTCAAGTATAAAATATGGGTACTTTTGTAATTTATATTTAACATAACCATTTAACTATTTATTATAATATCAGAAAAATAAAAGCTTGATTATCTATATATTAACACATACAAACACAAACACTTTCTCTCTCTCTACATACATGTCACACCAACCACCAACAGCCACCTGCCACCATTACACCGCCCAACCACCACCATCACACCATCACCAATCCCACCTCCGGCTGCCACAATAAACAGATCTGAAACAGAAATCTAAAATCCCTTTTCCCCAAATCCCATCTTCATAAAACAGAAAACCGAAGAAAAAAAGAAACCTAAAGAACGCCGATCGTTTCTAACCTCCGAGTGCCGATCGTACTTGTTCATGGCTTGTATACTTGTTGCAATACCTGTTGCAATATCTCGTACGACTACAAGAGTCGATAATTGAAATCCTTGTTTTCAAAAGTGTTTTGTATTGCAATATGATTAACCAACTTAAAACAAGTTGGTTATGGTTTATAAAATCTCGTTGCCATGAATCTTGACCCAAAAACATTTGCTTTTGTAAACCAAATTGTAAATCGTTCTTGTAATAAAACTCGTATGGTTTATATCATTTAGTAACATCGTTGCGTATCATCGTTTGAAATCAAACGTTCGAGTGAACTAAATAACGCCACGAAATGTAATATTATAAAAGCACTTATATATAAGAAGTACCATCAGTGTATCTACCATGCTTTTATCATATTACACCCGTCTCGTTATCTAATCACATACCAAAAACCAATCGTTCCATTGTACTTGTTCTCAATCGTTCATGTTATTAAAACCAATCGTTCAACTCGTTCGTGTTATAAACCATCGTTCAACTCGTTCAAATTGTTAGGCCGTTTGATCAGGATCTGTTCGGTTGGAACGTGGTTAGATCGATCAGAATCAAGGTGCGGAATCCCTTGATAGTGTCACAAAATCAACAACGACAAATTCAACGTTTAATCCGTCTGAAATCTATTAGAAGATGTGAAAGTACAACTGTTCCGGTAGAAGTTTAGACTGGCAGAGCTTCACTATCAAAGTCAGCAAAAGGTTCTAAATGACAAGCACTAGCTTGCTATTTATAGACAAACTCATGGAGGTTAAGTGACACCCGGACGGATGGTGCCCCGATCGATCGGATGACAATGTCTTCCGTCGGATTTCACTTTTACATGTAAGCACCGTTCCCTGAGTTGTCTTTACACACAAATACATACATGTTCATACATGTACAAAAATACATACACAGCACAAAATAAACAAGACTCGATGCAGACGGAAGCTACAGACATATGCAGTAACAGACTCCCCCTTGGATGTAGCTGTAGTTCCTTCCTACATAGTCTTTATTCCTTCATGCTGCGTCTTCTATCTCTAGCTCTCTGCCTTCTCTTTTCAGCTTTCTCTTCAAGCATCTTTCGTCTAAGCGGCCTACCAACTTTATTCCAGTACTTTCTGTACTCTGGATCACCATCACGTTTCCTATCCCAACGTGGGATCTTGTTCTCTTCTTTCTCTATTGGTGTCTTGTCCGTTGGTGGTGGTCTCATAAGCTTGTATCTTCGAAGTCTAGCAGCTTTTTCAGCAATCGCCTTGAATCTCTGATCGCGCTTGTACTTCTTCAAGAATTCATCTATCTCCAAGTCTCTCCATTTTGACTTCCAATACCTTCCAGAATTAATGTCTTTTGCAAAGCACACGTCCACAATTTTCTGGTATTGAAGAGCTTGGACTTTGTCGGGCTTCTCGTACACAATCTTGTTGTAAAATAAGCAGTCGATATCCTTCTTCGAGCAGCTCACTAGCCACATCGGGTCTAGCACACATATTCTTCTCGATTCACCCTTTGATTTATCAAATAAGGAGATCACCGCTTCCGCTGTGCTTTCTTCTTCTGAGGTTTCTTTTTCATTTGTACTTTACCAACACCGATTCTTTCAATTTCTGACTCTGTCTCTGTAGAATCATCGTCAGCATCGCTTGAATCATCAAGAGCAACACCTTCAGGCTCCTTTTCTTTAACAACTTCAGCTTGAACACTTGAACTTTGATCTTTTCCAATCGTAGCTTCAGTATGCTTTATGTATTGCTCGAACGTCACCTTTGTCAAATCAATTCCTTCTTGAGGAATGCTCGATGGATCGTCCACCAACTTTTGTTGTGGTTCTACAGAACGCCCTGCAAAACAAGAATTGATCAGTCATTAGAATAATATAACAATTAAAAGATCTATCTTCTCTTATGACTCCCCCTTTCACTATACCCTTAAAAACTATCTTCGGCATTGACAATTTAGGCACAGGTACAGCTGGGGATGTCTTCGGAGTTCTCTTTCTCTTCCCGTCCTTCACAAACCAATAACGAAGCTTCTTTTTAACCATTTCCTTCATCTTATCATCTTCATTCTCTGAATTACTATTTTCATGTCTCCATGCATCATTTTCAGGAGCAACATATGCTGGATTGTTAATCTTACAAATCATTCTCCTTGTCCTTTGTTCAGGACCTTTAGATAATCTACTTATAGTATCCGCTGTCATGTTTCGTAGCCCTAATATATCATCAGCATCCTTTGGAATGTCTTTAACTAAATCATCTATCATCATCTGGATAAATCTTGGATACATGATGTATTTTCCACTTCCAGCTCCTACATTGTCTACCAAATGGTCAAATATCACTTGCGATACATTGTATGGCCTGTTAAGCACTAGGCAAGTGATAATGTTCATGATATAATCAGAAGTTTCGTCGTAAGCTCCCTTCCTATGAGATAAAGCATGCACTACACAGTGGATCATGAACTTATAAGGTTTACTGAACATAGTTTTTTAAGCATTTTCCCGTTCAAGTGACCTGAGAATCCCATTCTACACCACAAACCCTTGCACAATCGTTCAGAAATAATGATTGGATCACTATCAAAATCACCTAAGTCCAAAACTCTTCTTAAATCACCAACATTAAACTTAATCTCTACATCTATATCCTGACCATTCTCGTCCTTCTTTCTAACAACAGAATAGATCATCTTTTCCTTTTCCTCATACCTTACCGAACTCCAAAATCTTTCTAACATGTGATTCATACACTTCAGTTTTATCGTTTAAGGCCTTACAAATCTTACTCTCTCTTAAAAATTTTGCTATGACTTTAAACGGAGTATTGTCTGTATAATGTGCATCCAACAGACAGTAAATGTTGTGAGATTTATCCCAATCTGATGCTCTTCCCTGCACAAATATACAACGTTAGCATTTGCACAACTTTCAAGATAATAAGTAAGATGTTTCAAAATTTTGAAATTTCAAAAAATTTTCTAATACTGGAAAGTTTACTCTATACAGTACTGAGGATCGGATGGTCATCCGATCGGATTGCCATCCGATCGAGTGAACCATCACTCATAAAAGAACAAACAATCAAGTCATGTGCTTCTGGATCGGATGGCCTTCTGATCGGATTGCCATCCGATCAGATTGTCACTCGATCCTTGTGACAACACAGAAAGCACCTTTGACAAGGCAACCTTTGAGAGTGAATGCCATGGATCGGATGACCACCCGATCGGATTGCCATCCAATCGAGTTGCCACTCGATCCTTGACAACTTTAAACAATTGGTAATTTTGTCGTTTTGTGTTTGAGGATCGGATGGCTGTCCGATCGGATTGCCACTCGATCATTGGCATGAGGTGAATAGTAATTGAATGTGTGATTTGGATCGGATGGCCATCCGATCGGATTGCCATCCGATCGAGTTGCCAACTTACCAAACCAACTTGTGAACAGTTAAAGGCACAGTAATCGAGGTAATCACTTGAAAAAAATATTTTAAACAAGAAGTGCTTTGGATCGGATGACATCAGATCAGATTGCCATCCGATCGAGTTTCCAAACTATCCAAACAACACTTTAACAGATAAGCACAAATTCCAAGATACCATATCAAATAGCTAAAGCATAGATCTCAATGCACAAACACTTAGAAAATTTTAAACACATAAGGTGCAGAGGATCGGATGGCCATCCGATCGGATTGCCATCCGATCGACTCGATACATCTGACATGAAGAACAATATGAACAAATTATGAACTTCAAAATTTTTCTAAGCTAATCAACAAATTAAACATAGATCTACGTAGAGAATTCTAAGGCGATCACAACCCTATGTTCATCTTGTTCTAATTCGGCCTAAATTTAGATTAATTTGACAATAAGTGTACCGAAAGCCGACACCTTAATCCTCAATTCATCAGATTTCAACAAGTTTTTGCACAAATTGAGACGGTAAATCAATAGATCTAAGGCTCGTGAACAAAACCCTATGCTTGGATTCTATCAAAACATCTTAATAAGGCCTAGATCTAAGATTCTTGGTCCGAACAGTCGCCGTTCACAAAAACATATCAAATTCATCAATTTAACAGTTAAAATCAGAAATCTTACCTTACCAATTGTGAAGGTTGAGAATGCCAACAATCCAATGAAATGTGGAAGGAAAGATTGAAGAATCAAGATCAAAAAAGTGAAAGTGTTTGAGAGAGTGTCGGATGGTCGCCCGATCGAGTAAAAGTTTGATTGAAGTCATTGACCATCTATTTATAGGGGTGACCAGTTATCGGATGGCCATCCGATCGGATTGCCGCCCAATCCAAACACATCTCTTTTTGACTTTAGTGCTTTGACCTTTTGACTTTTTTCCGTTTTATCAGATTTGGTCAGTTTTAGAAATCCACTTAAGTATCTAGGTCCAAGTTAATAACCCTAGGCACTTAATTTGTCTACCAAGTCCAAGTTACTGATCTTGGTTGACCCGAAACGATACAAACTGATATTTTGTTCAAGTTTTTCAAACACTTTTCATGAAAATTTACAAGTGTCAAATTAATGAACTTGTTTTGACTTTTGAAATTCTCAAGATTTTCTAAGATTAGCTCCCAACACAGTAGTCCAGTACAGAAACTTCCTGCTCCGCTTCACTTCTCAGAATCAGAAGATCCGCTTTCCACCTCGGTTTGTCGCAAAACTAAAGCAGAAATGTAAAATCTTTTTGGAATTTTAAGAAAGTTTGAACTAGAAAACTATGAAATCTTTTGGGTTTAGAATGCTAAATACTGAAATGAAATGCAGTAAAAGTAAAGAAGTAAGTGAAACTATTTACAAACATATTTTCGGTGAGCGTGTTAGGGGATCATATCAGCTACCGACAAGTTATAAGTACCGTTGAGCTGATTACACACTAAGTATTAAACAATTCGCTTAGATTGCCGATATACTGTTCCTCTTAAATTTTCACACAAATTTCAACTAATCAGGATACGATTTAGTGTTTTAAGATCTTAACTTATATGCGTGTCCCACCTCAGAATATACTCTAGTATCTAGACTCCTATATTCAGTCTTACAGGTGAACGTACAATAATGATATCTGTAAACGGGTAATGCGAGGCCATGAGAGCTCAGGTTAGAACTTCCGTTCAGACAGATAGATGATGGCTCGACTTTCGGTGTGTCCCGTTTGGGGATCTTTTCTTCAACAGCACATGATTAGCATTTTGCAATGTTTCATCATTTTTTATGCTGAGGGTAGGCTTTATGATTAAAGCAGTGCAGAGTATTATACGAGGACTAGGCTATTGCTTCCGCAAAATCAGAAGTCCTGGTATAATACCCCAGATATCATTACGCACATAGACCTAGTATGTCATAAATTGAAAGCCCTTCAAACAAGATTTCAGGGGTTACCTATATATCCTGGAGATATTCCCCACGGAATAAGCAAGTTGTAAGTTTGCTTCTCAACATCATCTGCCTCGGTTCCCTCATCAACGCTAATAATTTTCTCCGCATCCGACAACAATCTCATACCATTCAGTTTTAAAAGATATTGAAAACGAGCTTTATCGAAAGATTTGGTATGTAAATCTACCTTTTGTTCGTCGGTGTGGATTTTGTCAATTCGTATCAACTTCTTTTCATAACAATCGCGTATGAAGTGATGACGAATTTCTATACATTTGGTTTTAGCGTGATGAACCAGATTCTTTGTTATGTTTATAGCTGCCTCATTATCAACAAAAATAGTTGAAGTAAGAAATTGCAAACCATAGTCGCGCATCTGTTGCTGAATCCACAGGATCTGAGAGCAGCAGCTGCTGGCAGATACGTACTCTGCTTCACATGTTGATAAAGCAACAGAGGTTTGCTTCTTACATTGCCACGTGACCAGTCAGGGTCCGAAAAATTGGCATCCTGCAGTTGTTGATTTAGCGTTGACTTTGCAGCAACCGAAGTCAGAATCAGAGTACCCTTCAAGTGTGAAGTCACCGTCTTTGGGATACCATAACCCTAGTGTTGGAGTTCCTTTCAGGTAGCGTAGGATCCTCTTGACGATGGATAAGTGTGAAGCTCTGGGACTTGACTGATATCGGGCTGCGAGGTAAGTTAGGTACATGATATCGGGTCTGGATCATGTCAAATACATCAGCGAACCGATCATTGAGCGGTACAGCGTCTCGTCCACCTTCTCTCCGGTGAGATCATGGTTGATGCCATGATTGGTTGCTAATGGGGTGGATATTGGAGCAGTCTCAGACATCCCAAATTTCTCAAGAACGTCGTAAACATACTTCGTTTGATGAATGAATGTTCCCTCAGGCATTTGGTCGACTTGCAGCCCTAGGAAGAACTTCATCTCACCCATTGACGACATTTCGAACTTCTGCTTCATCACCTTCTCAAAGTCTTTGCAGAGTTCATCATTTGTTGACCCAAAGATTATATCATCAACGTAAATCTGGACAATCAGAAGATGACCATCGACTTCTTTTGTAAAGAGGGTAGCATCCACTTTTCCTCGAATAAAACTGTTGGCAAGCAAGTGTTGAGAGAGCGTCTCGTACCAGGCTCTTGGGGACTGATGCAAACCATACATCGCTTTGTCTAGCAAGTAGACCTTGTCTTTGTGGATTGGGTCGGTAAAGCCCGGTGGCTGACCAACATACACCTCTTCTTTCACCTTTCCATAGAGAAAAGCCGATTTGACATCTAGCTGACATACTTTGAATCCTTTCCATGAAGCAAAAGCTAGGAAAATTCTGATAGCTTCAAGACGAGCAACCGGAGCATAGACCTCTGTGAAATCTATCCCCTCCTGCTGACTAAAACCCTGGACCACGAGTCGAGCTTTGTTATAGACAATAACTCCTCGGTCATCCCTTTTGCACTTGAACACCCATTTTGTATTTATCTTTTGGTGTCCATCAGGTAGATCCACCAGCTTCCATACACCAAGCGTTTCAAACTGACTCAGCTCCTCCTGCATTGCGTTGACCCATGAATCTTCAGTTAGTGCTTCCTTGTAGGTCTGCGGCTCAATCTGCGAAATGAAACAACTAAGTGAAAACTTAGTTTGTAAAGGAGCAACTTTAGTATAAAAGCAAGTAAGGCCATGGTCAATTTGTCTTCTGGTGTGAACGCCTGACTGCAGCTCTCCTATAATCAACTCCTCGGGATGGTATGAAAGAGTCCTCGGCATAACTTCGCCAGGAACATCCACCTCGCCTTCCAGGTTAGTGATATTTTGATCCGCAACTTGTTCATTGTCAAGAATTGTCTGATCTGAAGATTGGATTTGCTCCCCCTCGGACTCCGAATCACCATGATCAAATGTTGGCCTATCATCAGAATCTGAAATATCATCATTGACCATCGTCTGATTTTCAGGAGCAGGTTCACATTCCGAAGTAGTCGGAGTTTGCTGAACTTCATCATTATCTCCAGTGTGACTTGGACCAGCTTCATCATCATTGGAAGTTTGTCGTTGACATGTAGAAGACCTTTCTGGAAACCTACCCTGAGATGCTTCATATTCTCGTAAAATATCCAAATCATCAAAGAACTCTGGCTCTTCTTCTAACTCGAATGAATCCCATAAGGTATCGTAGTTGAATCGCCATGGGTCCACGGGCTTCTGTGGAGGCATAGTGTAGCCTTGACATTCAACATGCTGTGCTTCGAGGATCCTTTTCAAACTTGGAACAAAGACTCTTTTGAGTGGACTTGCATACCCCACGAAGATACCTTCAATGCTCTTTGAACCAAACTTGCCATCGGGATCTAGAACTGTGCAGGGAGACCCGAACAACTCTAAATACTCGAGATTAGGCTTGCGATTATTGATCAACTCGAAACATGTCTTGTTGTGCTTCTTCACAGTAAGTACCATGTTGAGTGTATAGCAAGCGGCTGATACTGCTTCTACCCATTATAACTTTTGTTATGCTACGTCCGCCTACTAGATACTTCCATACACACAGGTTCACTCCTGTTTCGTTTTACTTGAAATGCATGTTAGTTTTTAAAAAGGTCAGCTAAACGATGCCGGTGAGTTCCACTGGTTTGGTTGTTTCGTTTCAAAATGTATCAACATGTTTAATTGCACATATCACGGTTCATAGATGGAATTACACGAGCGTCACAAGTGAAACCTAGACTGTTTTAATCGTACTGTGTCACACAGACACTTAATCGCACCACCTGTATCACATGCAGTTTAATGCCCTCGGGTAGTTATGTCTAACAACATAACCTAGTTAGGACGCGTGCAGTTGCCTGGCTGCCGGCCGCACCTGTCCGGCGGGAACTAGGTTTGTCAGAACAATAGTACTATCCACTGCCCACGTCTTACGTTAATCACTTGTATCGGGGCTAATATCGTGTGTTAGATAATTCACATCATAGCAAGTTGGTGTAATTAACACAGTTGTAACATGCAAATCACCCCAGAAAACAGTAAAACCGATTAAAAGTGGGGGAGTGAAACTCACAGTGCAAATAGTAGTCTCGGCTAAAGAGTGTTTAATCAACGAAATCAGCTTTAATAGCACACATGCAAGTAAGGACTCAAATCAGTATCTAAGTCGGTAATGGTTATAACTTGGATTTGGTCAGGAGTTTTCACCCCGGATTGAGTCTATAGGCTAAAGAGTGTTTCACCCCTTATACTATTATTGGCGGTTTCAATTTCCCCACTTTCCCTAGATGAGAACCCACTAGTAGACCGACAATTAGGTATATTAAGATCAAAGGAACCTAGAACCGAATCAGGCCTACCCGCGCATCCCAAACTAGACACAAGCTCAATTAAATTATCTCATATTATTATTATTTGAACCCGAACAAATATCCCCACACTTAACCTTTTTTCGTTCCCAAAAATGAATTATGCAAAACGGAATCATAGTCGGAATAATCATTCGGGACAAAGCTTATGTTAAATTATTAAAATCGAAACTCATGTTAGCCGCGATTGCAAGTATACTTGTCCTCTTAAACCCAAACCCGGTTCCAAGCCCTTATCATGCAAATTTAGTTCAAGTGCGGTCAATCTACCTCGGGTCTCACGCTAAGAATTGTAAGTACACCTAATCCCCCCTCAAGCTTATAGGACAAAAGGAACAACCACTGGGTTATTTCCTAACCGTTTTATACCAAGATCAAGAGAGTTTAGAATCAAATCTATTTTTTTCCTTTTCTTTCCATTTTTTTTCATCACTTTTTCATTTTTTTTATATTTTTCGACTTTTTATGACTCGACTAACTATACTAACGACACTAAACGATAGTTTCCCATCCCCACACTTAAACTCTACATTGCCCTCAATGTAAGATGGAAACCGACTCAAAAGACTAAAAATAAATAAGAAATAAAAAAACCAAGGGCAAATCGGAAAGAACTTAGCTGGTTTAATTCGTGCGGATGCTCCAAAACTCTCATCCAATCCAGCTCGATCGTATAGCATTTCGTTCGCGATCGGCTTTGACACTAACTGACATGCCTGATAAATGCATTGAAATTTGAAAAGCAGCTCCAAAATCACCCGAATGGAGATTGAGTACGGGTGGTACATATTCAAACCTGCATAAACAAAAACAAGCAAAAACCAAAGCAGTACCGACTCTAAAAAAAACGACTCAAAAACTACTAACTTAGACTCATAGTACAAAATAAACGACTCAACGCCACAAACTACAAAAAATATACCGAATATATATAAAATTACAAAACTCTACAAAACCTCCCCACACTTGAATTTAATCAGGAGGCTTTTCTTTGATCTGGACCCTATCTAACCCGTTTAATTCCATCCCATCCTCAAAAATAATTAAAAATTTGTCGGTGGAGTAAAAAAATATTTTAAAATTTTTAAACGGGTCAGGCCACCAGAATTTATACTTACCTGGAAGAAACCGAATGCGTGACATATAATGAGAAGACTGATCGTGTCTGAACTTCAAAGTCTCCTTCTTCTTATTATGGCCACCCTCGGTTCTCTTCCATTTTCGATCTTTTCTCTTTCTTTTCTCGGCCCTCTCATGCGGTTTTATCGATTCTACAGTTTCATCTATTATTAATACCGTAGGCCAGCTATGGTGTTCTTCCTCATCCACCACTTCTTCTTCTTGTTTGATGTCCGTCATTGGGCTTCCTTCAACTAAAGCTTCTAAGTAAGCAAGGTCTCCCTCCGGATCAAACTCCTTTACCTCTTCATCTACCGGAAACCCATCTAGTTCTTCCTTAAATTCATTTTCCCATGACATCTGATCTTCATTAGATGGTTGCTCAACTTCTTCCTCCTCTTCTCCTTTTCTTTCTATCTCCACTTTTTCTTCTTTACTCTCCACATTTCCCCATATCACTCCCCATCAGCAAGCTCGGGGATCACTATCGCCTTGTAATTTGAGCTTTGAACTGTAATCCACTCATCATCATAACGCCCCATTGTATTTGTTGCTTCTGCTCTCTGTTTCCCCAACCCATTTCCAACCGAGCAGTGATCGCACATTCTTCATACTAGTGTGGTCCACCACATTCATCACACCTTGGATCCCTTTGCCGACTGAGGTCATACTCTATCATTGGGCCTATTAGCCCGATCATTCGCTCAAGTATGCCGATCATTTTCGGAAACCTTGGATCCCCGCACTCCTGAAATTCTTTTATCGTCTGCACGCAAATCATAATTACTTCCAGGAGCTTGAAAAAATGGGGAAATCTCTCGCTAGTATTTGTGGAATACCCCTGCGAAGAATATTGCTGTGGCTGCACAAAGGGGTTAGTATCATAATCTGCAGGGGACCCCTCATATTGGGGGCATTTAACTGTAAAGTGAGGCCCTCCACAAATTTCACACATATCTACTAGACTCAAGAAAAATAAAATAAATAAGAAAACAAAAAACACGGACAATTAGACTCCTATGACTCAATCTACAAAAACACTAGCACGTATAATGTCAGTTAAGTCCAAACAAAGTAATCAACGCAATCACCAAGAGTCCCCGGCAACGGCGCCAAAAACCTGATGTGCTAAAAGTGGTTTAATAAATACAACTAAAATTAACCCTAAATTAGACACTCTAAGCTTTAAATTTATAAACTTAGACTCGATCTAAAACTAAAACCACACAACCGGCAAGTGTACCGATCAATGTAGTATAGCTAAAGTAAGTCCGAGTATCGAACCCACGAGACTCTATTGATTACGCTAAGACTCTATTTAGACTAGGACTGACACGACTTAACTAATTGTTTATTTGATGGGGGGTTTTCTAAAAATCCTAAATAAAATATTAAAATAATGCTAAAAGACTAGACACGAACTCGAACGAAGGCTTTGACCAGTGGCGGTGAAGACTACCTAGGCTAGACGCAAGTTTAATTCATAATGAATTTCTATTCGATAGTTTTGTGGTATGGAACCGGGATCTTTAAATGCTAAACCTATTAAGATACCAACTAAGCCCCTCAATCCCTCTCAAGGTGATTCTTGTGTCATTACCTAGGCTGTTATGATTACCGTTTTTCTAGATTTCCTCACAGTCCTCTAGCTTCTTGAAAGTGCCTAAATAAGACAATCTACCTCACAGCGCGAAAGTCTAAGGCAACTATGGATTTTAATCTTGGTTTAATAGACACGAGAATGTTTAAGGACTAGACCGATTTCTTAGACCTAGCTATAAACCAAACCGAGACCTATTAATAACCTCGAGCCTCACAGCGACAAGATTAGTAGAACACTTGATTTTATTAAATTACCGAATATTACTTCTAAGGTTACTTACGGGTTTTCACCCTAAAGGATTAATGATCTATTACGTGATATAGACACTCACCTAAATCAAGAACCCTAGCATAACCCTATTATGTGATATAGACTGTCACCAAGGATTATACGAAGCAATAAACAACAATAAAACAATATCAAGCATGCATATACACCAAGTTAAAATTCCATAGCCTTTACAATACAAGAAAAATCCATAAACCACGCCAAAAACCGAATAAAAATCCAAACTTTATTTAAACTATTGTCATGCCTAGGTAGTATAAAAGTTTTAGGGGCTGTTTGGTAGCCTCTGAATGGTTATTAAGAGGCTACCTCTTAATGGAACCATTAAGAATTTTACCAATGAGAAGGTAGAAGAATGTGACATGTGATGATTTACCATTCAGAGGTTACCTCTTAACCATTCAGACTTGAGGTTACCTCTTATTCATTCAAAGGTTTTAAACCATTAAGAGGTAGCATCTGAATGGTCATTAATAGGCTACCAAACAGCCCCTTAGCCAAGAAACATAATCTTAAAGACAATCAAACATGGTTTAGAACAAGAATTCATTAGAATAAAACAAGTAAACTAGAAGATAAAAGAAACCGAATAATAAAACCCGGTAGTTCCTTGTTCTCCAAGCTTCCCGCTCGATCCCCGTGATTCCGTAGCCTTAATCCTTGCCAATAAAATTCGTCCCTGATGAATCTGCTCGTTATATGGCTGCTTCCCCCAAATTTGCGTCTGATCTTGTAGCCATCAATATCCTCCTTTCTTTCGATTTCTCTTAAAAGAATATATATATTCGTATGTATTGCCGCCTCCCCCCTCAAGTTTTGGATTCGATATTATGAATGGCCTGAATGTTCCTTAATGGGCGGCCCAAGAAATATGGACTCATGTCCAAGATGATGTCCCAAAATTATATAATATTCCCTTCATGTAATCGATCAGATTGATTTTATATTGGTCTTTTTCTTTTATATATCGATTATGTATGATCAGATCCATTAAGGATTTGCATTCCATATAATATTGCTTCAAAAGGCTTATTAAAGATCCCACATGATTGCTGGACCTGATGATGCCTGGCGGCCCACTAAATTTCCTTCACATTAATATATTCACGTCCGTTTTGATGGGTATTTTAGCAGCCCAAATTTTATGCGGTCCAACAAGAAAATAGTGGCAATTTACTTCGGTCCCTTGCACTCCACTCTGCCCAACTGGCTGGTCATTTCCATATTACTCGATTTTGCTCCATTTACACCAGGACCTGGCAAAACACAAAATAATATAATAGAACACTAAAACTAAATAAAAACAAATAAAACCTATACAAAAATTATACAATTTACACGGGATAAATATGTGTATTTTACCCCACATCAAGTCTATAGGACACGGGTATGGTGATGGAGGTCAGGGTAGTATTAGTTTTCAGTTAGGCTTCCGGGCACCGGTTCGCGTGCCAGCCAATGTCAGTAGTTTAACGTGTTCGGATAATGGTACGGGAATACCAATAGTGCCAACACGTTGTTATTTAAGAATTATTAACTTCTCATTAAGGGAGTTTGGGTGTTTGGGGAGTCCAGTTTACCCAATTTTGAGTTTCCGTTTTCACCGTCAGGGATTTTCCCGAACTGGTATTGGACACACCCCAAGTGTCCACTCCGCCCTGGAATCTTCCAGAATATTCCCCGTGTTCCAACTATAGTATTTGTTGGGTTGGGTCAGTTCCCAGTTCCGGCTGGTTCGTTACACGGTAAACTGCCGACATTGATTTAAAATAATCCCTTTTTAATCCCAAAAATTCCTATTTTATCTATAATTTGAATAAAATTCTGAAAATTTTTATATAACTTAGTAAAAACCTGTAGAATATGGTAAAAATTTCTGGGAATTTATTTTGGCCTTTTACTTGTCTAAATAATTTTTTTATAAAACCATGTAATTAACATTAATTACCATAATTGATCCAAAAATTCCCAAAACTTTCCTGCACATCCCTTATGTTTCCAGAAATATCTCCAAAATTTTTAAGATTTTTCCGATTTGGTTTCGGTGCCTTTCCGGCTACCGAAAATTCGAAAAAACGCGGATTTTTAACCCAAATCAAAACTCAACCAATGGACTCCGAATTTTCCCAGAACATTCCTCATATGTTCCTTAGTGTCTCTGTAAAATTTGGTGATTTATTGGATCCGTTTGGTATTTGTTTCCAGAATTCTTTTTGTAAAACAGTCAAAATTTTACAAAAAATCGTAGAAAATTCCGAAAATTCTAAACTTTTACGTAGACCTTCCTGACACTGCCCTTCATCACCAAACCAAATTTTAGCTCAATCCAAGTATCACGGACCAAGTTATAGCCAAAACAAAATACTGCCTATCCTTGATTCGGTTTTCGGATGTTATACCTAGCGCAAGCTTCGATTCCAAGTGTTCCTTGTGAGTCCAGAAGTATGTGTGGGCTATATTCAGTACCTACACATCAAGTACAATCCAAATATGCTAGAACTTAGATCAATCAAGCCTTATTTCATTGTTTTTCGGTTAATCGACTAGTTAAGCGATTTCTGTCGAATAGGTGTTGATTAGGGTATCTAACCCCAAAGATTTGTAACCATGGCTGCCATATAACACCAGGGAATCCATATGGTGTTCATATTCAGTCCATAAACATGTTTAAACTTCCAAAAATCATGGATTAAAATGGGTTTTCATGACCTAAATCAAGTTTAATCAAGAAACCATGCTTAAAACCTTATGGATTTGAGTTAATACCTTTGATTTGTTGAAGTTTCTTGCGAATTCAACTGGTTTTTCTTGAGAGAAACCAGATTTTGGAAAGGAATTTGTGTTAAAATGAAATAAAAAAAGAAAAAATTGATTTTTTTGATTAAATAATGGGGGGTGGGGGCGGTTTGGGTGTGGGTCCCCCAAGGGACACCTCGTGCATCGTTTTGAGCGCTAAAAGATGATGTTTATCTTTCGTTGAGTGTTTAGGTTCGTTTACGGGTCCCGGACGCGTTCTCGCTTTGCGTGAAGGACTCCGTTTTGCGTGTACTTAGTGTCAAAAGACTCGGTTTTAAAAATCATGCATAACCGTCTTGAAATCCGAACCCAGTTACGTTTTAATCATAAAAGACTCGTATTAGGGTGGTTTAAGTGTTTTTAAGCTTGCTCGATCGTTCCTTGCACGTTTGATTGCCTTATGTTATTCCTGAAACGAAAGTGTTTCCCTAACCGGGAAGCTGCTTCGTTTTGCGTGCCCGATCTCTGATTGGCTTCAAACCTTATGTCACAGTCTATGGCACAAAACTAAGTTGTTCCTGGAACTCGAAATCTTAAATGATGCTACCGATAACCTAATAATCAATGTCAAAGGTTTAGAGCGTTGTTAAACGGAACACTCCCTTTTAACACGTGTTTCAAGGCTAAGGACACCAACTTCGCACTGTTGGCCCTTAATAGTGTCATGTCAGTCATAACGTGTACTCGGATGCCTCCGAGACATAACAGATATCAGTTAATCAAGCATATAAATCACACATGTTTTTAGGGTTTCCGCGCAATTAAAGTGTTAAGTGTGCTTTACAGTTTCGGACCGTTTAGGGTGTACCTGGTTTCGTCATGGGTGTCACAATCTCCCCTGGTTTAGAAATTTCATCCCCGAAATTCCCTGCTCGACATGCACCATAGTGGTGCAAAGTGCACTTGTTGCATTTTGGGGCTGTTCCTTTATAGCCACCAGAGTTTCCCGTTGGTGTAGTCATGGCGTAGCTTTGACTACTGGCTCTCCCCCTCTTCGGTATGGCTGCCTCCGCTCGACTACTTTTTGGGGCCTCTCTTTTATTTCCTGCCGGCTCTCCCGGCATTGTCAAAATCTTGCGTCTAACCATGTCGTACGTAACCGTGCCTGACCTAGATACCACTCCGTGCATGGTCAGGTGCTCCACCGAATTAATGATACTCCTTACTTCCGGGGCCAGTCCCAGATATACCTCTCGATCCACTTGGACTCCGGTCGAACCATATCTGGTAAGATGCGTGCCAGTTCATTAAATCAATTTGTGTAACCTGCATGATCCGCACCTTGCATCTGCAGGTTACAAAACTCATGCTCGAGTTTCTGAATTTCGTGGATTGGGCAGAACCTTTCTCTCATTAGTATCTTAAGATCATCCCAAGTCATAGCATTAATCGCATCCTGCCCGCGAGATTGCACAATAGCATTCCACCAGTTCAAAGCGTGGTCGGTAAAAGTGCAAGCTGTATACTTTACCGCACAGTCACCCAGACAATTACTTATGTTAAGGACCGATTCCGACTTCTCGATCCATTTCACAAACCCGTTCGGTCCTTCAGTTCCATTAAACTCCATTGGTTTGCACTCCATAAAGTGTTTATACGTGCAAACTGGCCTAACATTGTTTTGATTATTGTTCTGACCTCCCGGCCCTGGTTGCGGGTTCGCATTGATGCTGGCGTTAACCTGCGCCACGATAGTGGGGATAACGACTTGAAGTTGTTGTGCTATCAGTTGGGCAATTTCTGCCTCTGTCATTTGAGGTACATGTTTCGGGGCCATTCAATTATAAACAATAGATATGTATGTATCAATGTCACATAGTTAATCATCACTAGGGGTGTAAACAAGCCTAGAGGCTCGAGAGCAACTCGTTATCAGCTCGGTTAAAAGCTCGAACGAGCCGAGCTTTAACGAGCCCGAGCCCGAGCTCGAGCCTGAAATAGAGCTCGTTTAGTTATCGAGCCTGAGCTCGAGCCTGAAATACAAAGCTTGTTTAGGCTCGCGAGCCTAAACGAGCCCAAACAAAAAATTATTTATTTTATATATAATATAAGAATAATGTTGATAACATTGGTGAGCCGAGCTTTGGCTTGTTTAAGTAATATTGAAGCGAGCTCGAGCTGAGTTTTTAGCTCGTCTGAGATTGTTCTTAAAATAGTTTGAGCCGAGCTCGAGCTTTGGGTTTTAATCGCGAGCCGAGCTCGAGCTCAAATAAATAGGCTCGAACCGAGCCGAGCTCGAGCTCAAGCTTCATAAAAATATGACGAGCCGAGCTCGAGCCCAGTCGAGCTCGGGCTCAGCCCGGCTTGTTTACACCCCTAATCATCACTTATCACATTTTCGGTTACCATATACCACACAATTCCATTACACATCACATAATTTCATCACACCCATAGATCCACAACACATATAGTCAAAAGCATCGTCATGTATATATATAATATCATCGTCATACAATCGTCAAAATTTGTACATAGACTTAACCAAAAAGGGTCAGTGCTTAAATGTGCGGTCAAAACTGGTCACTAAAGTGACATACATGCATCATACCACACGACACAAACTACGAGAGTCGAAAATACTACGGCTACATCCCTACCTCCACATAGGCATAGCCCAGTGCTTGGTAGGATGTACAAAATGTACATCATCTCTATCTATATTAGAAAGAAAACCATACTAGGAACACCACGTCAACCCTGCAAAACCTGCTACCAAACCTACAATAGCGCCAGTACATCCATACACTAAAGCTTGAAAATGATCCTGTTCATGATGGACGTATCCCATTCCCTGCTGTAAGGAAATGATAACCTACTGCAAGACGGTCAAGTAATCTCCCATAGGCCTCCGCTGCTGCTCCTCCTCATCGCGTGCCATCCTCAATAACGAAATCTGCTTAAACAGGAACCCAATCAGGCTGCTCTTAGTGATGGGAGCAGGCACCTCCTGAGAACTAGGTGAGGAGGGGGTGTAAGTACTAGGAGTGGAAGGGGTATAAGGGTCGGGGGAGTCTCGGGTGTAGGTAACCTATGGGCTACCGGCTCCCACTCCCAATGCCCCGTGGCGGGAGTAAGGCTCCTAGGAATAGGTCCTACTGGGATAACGACATCCGGGGTACGACTATGCTCCGAGGAGCTAGTCAGGTGGTGAGGTGGGGAACGGTAGGCGCTCGTGGCCTCCCCCACGCGCCTAGTAGGGGGTCTAGGGGGATAACCAGCACAACAGTAACCGGACTCATCCGGCGAGTAGCCCGGGGACAACAGAGGCATCTGTGGATCCTCCTCCGGGTCGGTCTCCATATGAGAAGTCGTCCGGCGACTCGAATGACTCGACATAGTACCTGTAAAGGAAAACAACATCTAACACCGCTTCTATCGACTAACATAACCGAAAATAAACAATCCACAGAGGTACACATAAGCACGTATTGCACACAACCTTGATTTTTAATTTTAAAAACTTTTCCACAACTGTTAAATTAGCGTTTACATTCCCGTTCTCTCCTCTCTCTCCGTGACGTTTCCGGAATGCCCAAGTACCAACAGATAAATTATTGTGTTCCGGACCACAATAATTTAATTGCCTAACAAGGCCATCCCGGTACTAGCCACGTCACTCGGTCTCTAGAGGTTCTCAGTGTGAGGAGTTAACTCAGGATTATAGTCTAGGTTCTCTTAGGGATACCTAAATCGCTATCACCGATGGCTCTGATACCATCTTCTGTCACACCCCGACTCGCAACGGAAGACAATCGCGGGGTGCGGCAGACACATGGCACTCCTCATAATTTAAAAACATTACATTATATAAAACAGGAGCATCGGTTACAACGTCTTCGAACTATCACATTACAAACCATATATTAAAAGCGGTACTACAAGCCATTATAGCTTTTATTATGCTACGTCCGCCTACTAGATCCTTCCATACGCACAGGTTCACTCCTGTTTCGTTTTACCTGAAATGCATGTTAGTTTTTAAAAAGGTCAGCTAAACGATGCCGGTGAGTTCCACTGGTTTGGTTGTTTCGTTTCAAAATGTATTAACATGTTTAATTGCACATATCACGGTTCATATATGGAATTACACGAGTGACACAAGTGAAACCTAGACTGTTTTAATCGTACTGTGTCACACAGACACTTAATCGCACCACATGTATCACATGCAGTTTAATGCCCTCAGGTAGTTATGTCTAACAACATAACCTAGTTAGGACGCGTGCAGTTGCCTGGCTGCCGGCCGCACCTGTCCGGCGGGCAACTAGGTTTGTCAGACCAATAGTACTATCCACTACCCACGGCTTACGTTAATCACTTGTATCGGGGATAATATCGTGTGTTAGATAATTCACATCATAGCAAGTTGGTGTAATTAACACAGTTTGTAACATGCAAATCACCCCAGAAAACAGTAAAACCGATTAAAAGTGGGGGAGTGAAACTCATAGTGCAAATAGTAGTCTCGGCTAAAGAGTGTTTAAACAACGAAATCAGCTTTAATAGCACACATGCAAGTAAGGACTCAAATCAGTATCTAAGTCGGTAATGGTTATAACTTGGATTTGGTAAGGAGTTTTCACCCCGGATTGAGTCTATAGGACACGGGTATGGTGATGGAGGTCAGGGTAGTATTAGTTCTTAGTTTGGCTTCAGGGCACCGGTTCGCGTGCCAGCCAATGTCAGTAGTTTAACGTGTTCGGATAATGGTACGGGAATACCAATAGTGCCAACACGTTGTTATTTAAGAATTATTAACTTCTCATTAAGGGAGTTTGGGTGTTTGGGGAGTCCAGGTTGCCCAATTTTGAGTTTCCGTTTCCACCGTCGGGGATTTTCCCGAACGGGTATTGGACACACCCCAAGTGTCCACTCCGCCCTGGAATCTTCCAGAATATTCGTCGTGTTCCAATTATAGTATTTTTCGGGTTGGGTCAGTTCCGAGTTCCGGCAGGTTCGTTACACGATTAACTAACGAAATTGATTTAAAATAATCCCTTTTTAATCCAAAAAATTCCCATTTTATCTATTATTTGAATAAAATTCTGAAATTTTTTATATAACTCTTTAAAAATCTGTATAATATGGGAAAAATTTCTGGGAATTTATTTTGGCTTTTACTTGTTTAAATAATTTATTTATAAAACCATATTTAACCACCTAATTAACATTAATTACCATCAGCGATCCAAAAATTCCCAAAAATTTCCTGGACATCCCTTATGTTTCCAGAAATATCTCCAAAATTTTTAAGATTTTTCTGATTTTGTTTCGGTGCGTTTCCGGCTATCGAAAATTCACAAAAACGCGGATTTTTAACCCAAATAAAAACTCCACCAATGGACTCTGAATTTTCCCAGAACATTCCTCATATATTCCTTAGTGTCTCTGTAAAATTTGGTGATTTATTGAATCCGTTTGGTATTTTTTTCTAGAATTCTTTTGGTAAAACAGTTACAATTTTACCAAAAATCGTAGAAAATTACAAAAATTCTAAAATTTTACGTGGACCTTCCAGACACTCCTCTTCATCACCACACCAAATTTGAGCTCAATCCAAGTACACGGACCAAGTTATAGCCAAAACAAAATTCTGCCTATCCTGGATTCGGTTTTCGGATGTTATACCTAGCGCAAGCTTCGATTCCAAGCATTCCTTGTGAGTCCAGAAGTATGTGTGGGCTATATTCAGTACCTACACATCAAGTACAATCCAAATATGCTACAACTTAGATCAATCAAGCCTTATTTCATTGTTTTTCGGTTAATCGACTAGTTAAGCGATTTCTGTCGAATAGTTGTTGATTAGGGTATCTAACCCCAAAGATTTGTAACCATGGCTGCCATATAACACCAGGGAATCCATATGGTGTTCATATTCAGCCCATAAACATGTTTAAACTTCCAAAAATCATGGATTAAAATGGGTTTTCATGACCTAAATCAAGTTTAATCAAGAAACCATGCATAAAACCTTATGGATTTGAGTTAATACCTTTGATTTGTTGAAGTTTCTTGTGAATTCAGCTGGTTGTTCTTGAGTGAAACCAGATTTTGGAAAGGATTTTGTGTTAAAATGAAATAAAAAAAGAAAAAAATTGATTTTTTTGATTAAATAATGGGGGGTGGGGGCGGTTTGGGTGTGGGCCCCCCAAGGGACACCTCGTGCTTCGTTTTAAGCGCTAAAAGATGATGTTTATCTTCCGTTGAGTGTTTAGGTTCGTTTACGGGTCCCGGACGCGTTCTCGCTTTGCATGAAGGACTCCGTTTTGCGCGTACTTAGTGTCAAAAGACTCGGTTTAAAAATCATGCATAACCGTCTTGAAATCCGAACCCAGTTACGTTTTAATCATAAAAGACTCGTATTAGGGTGTTTAAGTTTTTTAAAGCTTGGTCGATCGTTCCTTGCACGTTTGATTGCCTTATGTTATTCCTGAAACGAAAGCGTTTCCCTAACCAGGAATCTGCTTCGTTTTGCGTGCCCGATCTCTGATTGGCTTCAAACCTTATGTCACAGTCTATGGCACAAAACTAAGTTGTTCCTAGAACTCAAAATCTTAAATGATGCTACTGATAACCTAATAATCAATGTCAAAGGTTTAGAGCACTGTTAAACGGAACACTCCCGTTTAACACGTGTTTCAAGGCTAAGGACACCAACTTCGCACTGTTGGCCCTTAATAGTGTCATGTCAGTCATAACGTGTTCTCGGATGCCTCCGAGACATAACAGATATTAGTTAATCAAGCATATAAATCACACATGTTTTTAGGGTTTTCGCGCAATTAAAGTGTTAAGTGTGCTTTACAGTTTTGGACCGTTTAGGGTGTACCTGGTTTCGTCATGGGTGCCACATGTTATTTCTTCTAACACATGGGTACTAGATACCGGATGTGGAACTCATATTTGCAATTTATTGCATGGGGTTCAAAAGAAATAAACATTATAAGAAGGGAGACGCTAGTCTCTTCATGGGCAAAGAAGCAAAGGTTGATGTCGAAGCTCAAGGAGACTACGTTTTAAAGCTTCCAAGTGGTTTGGTAGTGATTTTGAAGAATGTTTTATATGCTCCAAGTTTGACTAGGAACATAATTTCTGTTTCCCTTTTAAGACACTGTGGTTTTAATTTCAAATTTGTTAACCATGACATTTATGTTTCTATGCATGATGTGTTTTACTTTAAAGCTATGCCTTTAAGTGGTATTTATGAATTAGATCAAGATAACACATCATATGATAGCTCAATGTACCAAGTAACCAACAAGAAACTCAAAATGGATTTGAGTGATTCCTACCTTTGGCATTGTCGCCTTGGACATATAAACAAGAATCGCATGCAAACACTTCAGAGAAATGGTCTTTTGAAAACGAATGAAGATGATTCATTTGATGTATACGAATCTTGTTTACAAGGCAAAATGACCAAGACACCCTTTAGTGGAACATTTAAAAGGGCTAAAGACTTATTAGGTATCATACATTCGGATGTATGTGGTCCTTTTAAGCCGATGACTAGGAATGGTGAAAGATACTTCATTACCTTTACCGACGACTATAGTCGTTATGGTTATGTGTATATACTAAGACACAAGGATGAGGCATTTGAAATGTTCAAAGACTTCAAAAGTGAAGTAGAAAATCAACTCAAGAAAACAATCAAAGTCCTTCGCACCGATAGAGGAGGTGAATACCTTAGTGGTGCTTTTCAAGATCATCTTAGGAGTTGTGGGATTATCTCACAACTTACTCCACCTGGAACACCACAACACAATGGTGTGTCCGAAAGGAGAAATCGAACTCTATTAGATATGGTTCGATCTATGACGGCTAGAAGCACATTACCTCTATCGTTTTGGGGTTACGCTTTGCTCTCCGCAGTTCGCATACTAAATATGGCCACAACCAAGAAAGTGGAAAAGATACCTTTTGAAATATGGAATGGAAACCCTCCATCATTATCATTCTTAAGGGTTTGGGGTTGTGAAGCTTATGGTAAGCAATACACCCCAAATAAATTGGAAGTCCAATCTACTAAGTGTATCTTTGTAGGATATCCTAAAGATGATATAGGATATTATTTCTACGATCCAACCGAGCAAAAGATATGGATTTTTCATGGATGGATATTACGTGGTAGATTCAGATGAACCAACCACATACCATGATGCAATGTCAAAACCTGATTGTGACAAATGGCTTGAAGCCATGAACATAGAGATGCAATCCATGTATGACAACCAAGTTTGGGAATTGGTGGTGCCACTACTCAACTCCAAAGTAGTTGGAAGCAGGTGGGTTTTCAAGAAGAAAACTGATATGCATGGTAACTTGGATACTTATAAATCATGACTTGTAGAAAAAGGTTTCACTCAAACTCAAGGAATTGATTATGATGAGACCTTCTCACCTGTGGCGATGCTAAAGTCAATCAGGATATTATTTGCCATAGCTGCATATTATGACTATGAGATCTGGCAATTGGATGTCAAAACGGCTTTTCTTAATGGATATCTTGATGAAGATGTCTATATGGTTCAGCCTGAAGGTTTTGTTGATCCAAAACATCCTAACAAAGTATGCAAGTTAAAGAAATCAATATATGGATTGAAACAAGCATCGAGAAGTTGGAATCACCGTTTTGATGAAGAAATTAAGAATTTTGGATTCATCAAGAACGGCGATGAAGCTTGTGTGTATTAGAAAGCTAGTGGGAGCATCATCACTTTCTTAGTACTATATGTCGATGCTGATTCCAAGATCCGGTGAGTTCGACGGAGCTTCGGTCCCGAAACGAGGTGTTCGGTGCGTTTATTACGACTAAGAAAGGAGTAGAAATAGAATACGACACCGAGCAGTCACTTATAATCTGGTCTCAATTGATTATTCAACGTTCATAGCACCACGAGACCAGTTGAACAACATTTCCCCTCTGGGAACCAAAAGCTTGTCCAAATGGAACCCCAAGGTCCCTATTTATAGACATTTCACACACATGTGTCATTCGATCGGATTGCCATCCGATCCGGATGCACCTTTACAATATCAAAACCTGTCCATCTTTCTCGTTTCTATTCAATATTGAACACACGCTCTATCTAACTATTCGCACAGTGGCAGACGTACGAAATATGCACCAACAGATTCCCCCTCGGATGTCACTGTCGAATCGTCTTTAAAACTTTGAGAACCTTGAGCTGTGTTTGAATATTCTGCAGTCTTCAACTTTTCTGCAACTTCAATCAGGTATCTTGAAATCCGGCTGTCCAAATTCCCCCTCGATTGATGATTCGGGTTTGCTTTTGTCAGAGTAAAGCACGAATTCCCCCTGGAATGAATCTACAGGTCTTTTGCACAGTTTACGACTCTCCTCTGATTTGCTAAACTGCAACCTTCACGAACAATCACCAACTTGAAACTAATCAATGCAGCATCCTCTGTTTCAACTTTAACTGCATCCGAGCTCAGTTTTTGATATCACAAGTAAGCACCACGATCTCGCATTCCGCCTGCTTGCTCTAAGAATGTACAAAAACTCAACTGGCAATTGATAGAAACTTCAAATACTCCACTTGTTAACTTCAAATCCATGATTCCCCCTAAAGATCTGATATCCCGTTTACCGTGATCCATGTTAACGCACCATAAGAATGACAGATCCGTGTAAACGATATTCTCCACAATCAGCAAATCTTCATCGAAAAAACAAATCATATGGTAATGTAATCCGATCTCTGAAGTATTCGTCCACAATCAGATTCATCTCCTCGGATAATCTAGATCTCAGAAGCTATCATCCACGATCTCTCTCAAATCTCTGATGCTTTCGTCCACGATCAGATATCAACACCTCGGATCATCTTGATCTCGGAAGCTTACACTCACGATCAGATTCACATTCCCCCTGACAATCTGAAGTCGAAAACTACTCGAATACGGTAGCAGTGTCACGAATTTCAAAAATGCCAGAATTTCAACATACGATAGTGAAATTTTTATTCCCCCTCATTTTTGCAAATTCTGACGCCTCTATCACTGAATTCCCCCGCAAACTGAATTCAGTTTTTAGTTCTCTTCTCCGAGAAAAACATGACGAAACTAGAATATCACAATATTCGCCACAATTGTCAGTTTTTCGTCTTTGCGGATTTTACAATTTGGCCCACAAATAGTCAGATATCCTGAATGATAAACATTCTGCACCAATATCATGACTACCCCACTAATTTCCATAATCCATGATCGCATCATCAAATATGTTCTCTGAAGCCCCCGACGGTGTCCCCGAACAACCCAACTTGGTCGTTAAAAACCCGAAAAAAAAATTGACAATCACCAAAATTTTTCTAGAGACTCTCCTCGTCATTACGATAAAAAATGCCTCCTTTTTTGGGCATTTAAGCATCTGGTCGAATGTCAAGTGTCGGATGGTCATCCGATCAGATTGCCACTTGATTGAAGGAATATGGTATGATGGATCGGATGGTCATCCGATCGGATTACCATCCGATCGGATTGTCATCCGATTGACAACAACTTATCTCTCAAACATCCCATAGTGACATGGATGCCATCCTATTGAAAGGCAATTATCCTTCAATAAGCCTTCAAGCAAAATGATGACAAGTGTCGGATGGTCATCCGATCGGATTGCCATCCGATCGAATTGCAATCCGATCGGATTGTCATCCGATTGAAAGCCTCGGTAATCCTTCAACAAAGATAGTGACATGGATCGGATGGTCATCCGATCGGATTGCCATCCGATTGGAAATCTTCTAACAGCTCAAGAACACTCCAAATCACGTTTTTTCGATCAAGAATCTTTATTTGTGTGAATTTCATGATGAAACATCACAGGATTGTGCGCGAGTCAATTCCGCACAAATTGATGTGTTCAATTCCAAAATACATCCGTGAATTGACCTTTATTTTGATGATTTTCTCTGTTTAACGTCAAAACTCCCATTTAACCCAAAATTGATGAGCTTTGGGTGATTTAACCGACTGTTAGATCGATTAAATCAGTACTGTAGCTCTGATACCACTGCTGATTCCAGGATCCAGTGAGTTCGACAGAGCTTCGGTCCCGAAATGAGGTGTTCGGTGCGTTTATTACGACTAAGAAAGGAGTAGAAACAGAATACGACACCGAGCAGTCACTTATAATCTGGTCTCTATTGATTATTCAACGTTTACAGTACCGCGAGACCAGTTGGACAACATTTCCCCTCTGGGAACCAAAAGCTTGTCCAAATGGAACCCCAAGGTCCCTATTTATAGACATTTCACACACATGTGTCATCCGATAGGATTGCCATCTGATCCGGATGCACCTTTACAATATCAAAACCTGTCCAACTTTCTCGTTTCTATACAATATTCAACACACGCTCTATCTAACTATTCGCACAGTGGCAGACGTACGAAATATACACCAACAGTCGATGACATTCTACTATTTGGGAATGACATTCCATCCATGGAAGGTGTAAAAGCTTGGCTTGGAAGTTCTTTTTCCATTAAGGATCTTGGTGAAGTCGCCTACATTTTGGGAATAAAGATCTATAGGGATAGATCAGGGCGCTTGATAGGTTTAAACCAAAGTGCATACATTGACAACGTCTTGAATAGGTTCCAGTTGGAGAACTCTAAGAGAGGTTTTGTACCTATTCAAAAGGGGACAATATTGAATACATCCCAATGTCAAAGCTCAAAGGATGAGTGTTAGGCCGTGTTCGCAGGATCTGTTCGAGTAGAACGTGGCTGGATCGATCAGAATCAAGGTGTAGAATCCCTTGATAATGTCACGGAATCAACAATGACAAGTTCAACATTTAACGCGTCTGATTTCTATTGAATATGGTGAAAATACAGTGGTACCGGTAGAAAATCAGACCAGCAGAGGTTCCTTGCAATGAACAACCAAAATTCTCTAAAATCTAGCACTAACCAGCTATTTATAGGCAACCAGGGATGGAATAAGTGTCACCCGATCAGATGGTGATCCGATCGGATGGTCATCCAATCGTATGGCCATCCGATCGGATGACATTCGTCGTCCGACGGATTTCACTTTTACATTTACGCCCCATTGCCTGAATTGTCTTTACACAAACATACATACAAATTCATACATAAACAAAAATACATACACAACACAAAATACACAAGACTCAATGCAGACGGAAGCTACAGACATATGTACTAACAGACTCCCCCTTGGATGTAGCTGTAGTTCCTTCCTGCATAGTCTTTATTCAGTCTTCCTGCTGCGCCTTCGCTCGTTCGCTTTCTGACGTCTCTTTTCCTCTCTCTCTTCAAGCATCTTTCACCTAAGAGGCCTTCCAACTTCATTCCAGTACTTTCTATACACAGGATCACCGTCGTGCTTTCTATCCCAGCGTGGGATCTTGTTCTCTTCTTTTTCTATCGGTGTCTGGTCGGTTGGAGGAGGTCTCATCAGCTTATACCTTCTAAGTCTTGCAGATTTATCAACAATCGCTTTAAATCTTTGACTTTGCTTGTATTTCTTCAAGAACTCATCAATCTCTAAATCTCTCCATTTCGACTTCCAGTATCTGCCAGAGTTGATGTCTTTCGAGTAGCACAAGTTCACAATTTTCTGATATTGGTGAGCTTGAACTTTGTCTGGCTTCTCATAAACGATCTTGTTGTAGAATAAGCAATCTATATCCTTCTTTGAGCAATTTACTAGCCACATCGGGTCTAGTACACAAATCCTCCTCGATTCACCCTTTGATTTATCAAACAGAGAAATCACCGCTTCCGCTGTGCTTTGGTTGTACATCCAACCTTGAAAATCTTTATATAAGTCTTGCTCCATAGCACGTAGCAGCATATTTTTCAAACATAGCGGCGGCTTTATATTCAGTATGATATCCTTTTCTTCTGATTCTAAGATCTTCACAACTTGTTCTGGAAACTGTGGTTTCCAATCAGGAAATCTTGCTTTTGCTTGCTGCTTGATGTATTTCCACAAGTTTTGATCGTGTTGCTTCACATCTAAGCCATGATAGTATTGTTTTATATTCTTTGTCTGCACCAATTCTTCAACGTCCCACCACGGGAGGGTTTTAATGTCTGAAAAATACTCGAAGTACTGAACCCCCATCTCCCGTCTAATGGCATACACTTGAAGATCCCCCAGATAGCCCCATGAAAGAATATCTCCCCAAGAAATATCAGCACTATGCGTGAAATATTGAAGAGGTCTTATGAACTTCCTCTCCTTGGGCATCACTTTGTACCACCTCTTTCTTTCTTCAACTAGTGTTTCTTTCAGAATAGTTTGAGGAATCCCTTCAGTAGTGATCTTCTCTACAACTTTCCTTCTGATTTCATCTTCATTCTGTTCTTTAAACATCTCGGTAAGTGTAGGAAAAGAATCATCAACTCCAGAGTAGTGGAAAGGAATGTCTTCCTCAGAACTATCTGTCCAATCTTCAACTTCAATATGATGAAAGTTGTCAGCTTCATGTGCATATTTGAATTCATATTCCTTTTCAGGTGAAGAAGGGATTTCATCTTCAATATCAAACTTGAACTTCCCATCATCTAATCCTAACTCGTCTAACATATCAGCCCTTGACCTAGGTACCTCTAACTCCCCCTCAATAGGAGCATTCAAATATATAACAGTAGGTTGTGTGAGGAATACCTGGTCTACATGTTTCTTTCCTGAAGAAAAAGACTCCTGATTGTGATCCTCCTGTTGTTCATTAAGCTCATCATTCAGAAAGTCATCAATCTTCTTTTGAACAGAGGGATTTACAATTAACAATCCCGTAGATCCTTGATCTTCATCATCATCTTTGTAGTCATCCCATGAAGGATCATAATTCTCAACAGCATCTAGAATTTCATTTAGCTCTTCATCTTCTTCCTCTTCCTCTTCTTTCCATCTTAGCAATAACACTTCAGGTTCTTTCGCCTTTCGTTTCCTTTGTTCTACTTGCACTAAGCGAATAATATCATCAAAATTGTAAGATAGAGGAGAAGATTCACCAACAAGTACGAAGATTTGAGCTTGATCAACTTCAGCATCTACCATTTCAACATCAGCGTGACTTGAGGAACCAAGTATCTCTTCTGTATCAACGACTAAACCTTTCTTTCTCTGAGTTGCTTCTTGAGCCAACTCTCTTTCCCTAGAAACTCTTCTCTCTTCAACCCTTTGAATCTCACAATAGATTGAACGTTGATCCCCAGATGACTTTCCATCACTATATACAACATATTGAGCTGTTCAACCTTCACTGTTTTATCAGCCCTGAGAGCTTCCATTTCTAGCTTCATCGCTTTCATTTCATTCGATGTCGCTTCATGAAGTTCACTTAATAATTGATTCAACGTCTGATTTATATCATTCAATTTCTTGTTCTTCACGTGCAGATCAGAAACCTCTACTGATAGAAGCTCAAACAGCTTTGCATTATCATCAATATCTCCTTCCATATTCTTCATTTTCTTTGCATGTTTGATCAAAACAGTTTTTATTTCTTCATTCACTTTCGTCAACTCTTCAAGCTGCTTCTTTAATTCATCACGTTCAGCTTCAGCTTTCTCTTTTTCTTTCTCCAGAAGACTCATTTTCTTTTTCAAATCTTTGACAGACTCATCATGAAACATATCGTAGTCTTCGTCAGGAAGTATGTCATCTTTTAACTCACCTTGAATATTCGGAAAACCTTCAAATGGATCAGGAAGAACGGTTTTCTTTGGCATTGAAGATTCACCACTTTCTGGAATAGGCTGACTTTCTAGTGGTGGTGGAGGTGGTGTAACAACCCTTACTTCAACATAGACATCATCACCAACTTTCTTTCCTTCATCTTGAACCTGTTCAACCTCAGGAACTTCAACTTGAACTCCCTGAGTTTCAACTACTGGACCTTTGCCACTTTGATCTTTTTGAGCTGCTGCAGATCCTTTCTTTGCGCTCACACATTTGGGAAGTACTCCTATTTGAACAGCTTTGCGCTTTATACGAAGTTTCTTTTTCTCTTCAGGTGTAGGCATGTAAGTAGAATCTTCGTCATCAGATCCTTTCTTCTTCTTTTTCTGAGGTTTCTTCTTTAAAGTAACCTTTCCAACACCTAGCTTTGACATATCAACCTCTAGCTCTGTCTCTGTAGACTCATCATCAGCATCACTAGAGTCAGTGTGAGCAACACCTTCAGGCTCCTTTTGTTTAACACTTTCAGCCTAAACACTTGCACTTTGATCCTTTGCAACTGTAGCTTCAGTATGCTTTATGTATTGTTAAAATGTCACCTTCGTCAAGTCAATACCTTCTTGAGATATATCAGCTGGATTCACCACTGGTTCATCAACTAACCTTGATTGAGATTCCATTGAAGGCCCTCCAAAACAAGTATTAAAGCATTCATTAGACAAATATAACAATTAAAGTTCTAACTTTTCTTATGACTCCCCCTCTCAACTATACCCTTAACAACTATCTTTGGTGTTGACACTTTAGGAGCAATCACAGTTGGAGAAGCCTTTGGTGTTCTCTTCCTCTTTCCATCCTTCACGAACCAATATCTGAGCTTTTTCTCATTCATCTCCCTTAATCTATCAGTTTCATCTTCTGAATTGCTATTTTCATGTCTCCATGCATCGTTTTTAGGAGCAACATATCCTGGATTATCAATCTTGCAAATCATTCTCTTTGCCCTTGATTCAGAACCTTTAGATAATCCGCTCAAAGTATCAGCTGTCATGTTTCGTACACCCAATATATCAGCAGGATCCTTTGGAATGTCTTTAACTTGATCATCTATCATCATTTGGATAAACCTAGGATACATGATGTACTTACCACTCCCTATATTTTCTACCATATGGTCAAATATCACTTGAGATGCATTGTATGGCCTGTTTAGCACCAAACAAGTGATAATGTTCATGATGTAATCTGATGTTTCGTCATAAGCTCCCTTCCGATGCGACAAAGCATGCACTACACAGTGAATTAGGAACTTATATGGTGGGCTAAACATAGTCTTAAGATATTTCCCATTCAAATGTCCTGTAAAGCCCATTATGCACCACAAACCCGTGCATAATCGTTCAGGAATAATGATAGGATCATTATCAGAATCTCCTAACTCCAAAACTCTCCTTAAATCACCAACGTTAAACTTAATCTCAACATCTATATCCTGATCATTTTCATCTTTCTTTCTAACCGCAGAATAAATCATCTTTTCACTCTCCTCATATCTCACCGAACTCCAAAATCTTCTAACATGTGACTCATACACTATAGTTCTATCGGTTAATGCCTTAGAAAGTTTACTTTCTCTCAAAAACTTTGCCATGACTTTAAATGGAGTTGTGTCTGTATAGTGAGCATCCAACAGACAGTAGATATTATGAGACTTATCCCAATCTGATGCTCTTGCCTGCAATAATACACAACGTTAGCATTTGCACAAAGTTCGAGACATAAAGTGATAAGAATAAAAAATTTTGAAAATTTAAAATTTTTTTCTAACACCTGAACTTTCACTCTATGTAGTACTGAGGATCGGATGGTCATCCGATCGGATTGCCATCCGATCAGGTGAACCATCAACATTAAAGTTCAGAAACAAGTGTCATGTACATATGGATCGGATGGCCATCTAATCGGATTGCCATCCGATCAGATTGTCACTCGATACATGTAACAAATCAGATAGCACCTTTGATAAGTCAACTCTCTTGAGTGATTGACATGAATCGGATGGCCATCTGATCGGATTGTCATCCGATCGGATTGTCACTCGATCCATGATAAGTTGAACAGATGAAGATCCGACATGATATAGTGTGATGTGGATCGGATGGCCATCCAATCGGATTGCCATCCGATCGAGATGCCAACCTTTTCAAAACAACTTGTTTAACAGTTAAGGCACTGATTTCAAGGTAAAACACTTATAAAAAAATTCAAACATATAATGCATAGGATCGGATGGCCATCCGATCGGATTGCTATCTGATCGAGTTGCCACTCGATCAATGAACACTGAAGAACAGTTTGAACAACATATGAACATCAACATTTTTCTAAGTTTTTCTCAAAATTGAACATGTTTCTACGTAGAGATTTTGCCGATGATCACAACCCTATGTTCAAAATTTTCTAACTCGACCTGATTTGGGTTTAATTTGACAAATAAGGTCCGATAGCCGACACCTTCTAATCATCAATTCATCAGATTTATCATGTTTTTGCACAAATTGAGACGGTAAATCTATAGATCTAAGGCCCGTAAACAAAACCCTATGCTTGGATTCTATCAAAACATCCTAACAAAGCCTAGATCTAAGATTAAAGGTCCGAACAGACGTCAAATCAACAAAAACCTCAAAAACATTCAATTTTAACAGTTAAAAAACTTACCTTTCCCATTGTGAAGGTTGAGCGTGCCAACAATCCAATGTAGTGTGGAAAGCAAGAATGAAAGATCAAGATCAGAGAAAGTGAGAGTGTTTGATAGAGTGTCGGACGGTCGCTCGGTGGAGTAAAGGTTTACTGTCAACCATTGACTACTATTTATTGGAGTGACCAAGTGTCGAATGGCCATCCGATCGAATTGCCATTCGATCGGATTGTCATCCGATCCAAACACCTCTCTTTTGACTTTGATGTTATGACCTTTTGACTCTTTGCCGTTTTATCAGATTTAGTCAGTTTTAGAAATCCACTTAAGTATCTAGGTCCAAGTTAATGACCCTAGGCACTTAATTTGTCTACCAAGTCCAAGTTAATGACCTTGGTTGACCCGAAACGAAACAACTGACAATTTGTTCAAACTTTTCAAACACAATTTCATGAAAAATTTACAAGTGTCAAATTAATGAACTTGTTTTGGCTTTGAATTTTCAAACATTTTTTTTCAAGATTATCTCCCAACCCTGTTGTCCAGTTCAGAAACTTCCTGCTCCGCTTCATGACTGCGAGTCTAAAGATCAGCTTTCTACCTTGGTTTGTCGAGAAACTAAAGTAGAAATATAAAATCTTTTTGGGATTTTATGAAAGTTTAAACTAGAAAACTATGAAATCTTTTTGGGTTTTAGACTGACTATGAAATGAAATGCAATAAACATAAAGTATTTACAAACATATTTTTGGTGAGCGTGTTAGGGGATCGTATCAGCTACCGACAAGCTACAAGTACCGTTGAGCTTGATTACACACTAAGTATTAAACAATTCACTTAGATTTCTGATATACTGATCCTTTTAAATTTTCACACAAATTTCAACTTATTCAGGATATGCATTAGTGTTTTAATAGCTTAACTTATACGTGTGTCCCACCTCAGAATATACTCTCGTATCCAGACTTCTATATTCAGTCTTACAGGTGAACGTACAATAATGATATCTGTAACGGGTAATGCGAGGCCATGAGAGCTCAGGTTAGAACTTCCGTTCAGACAACGAGATGATGGCTCGACTTTTGGTGTGTCCCGTTTGGGGATATTTTCTTCAACAACACATGATTAGCATTTTGCAATGTTTCATCATTTTTTATGCTGAGGGTAGGCTTAAAGATTAAAGCAGTGCAGAGTATTATACGAGGACTAGGCTATTGCTTCTGCAAAATCAGAAGTCCTGGTATAATACCCCAGATATCATCACGCACATAGACCTAGTATGTCAGAAATAGAAAGCCTTTCAAACAAAATTTTAGGGGTTACCTATATATCCGAGAGATGTTCCCCACGAAATAAGCAAGTTGTGATTTTTTAGGTTTATATCCCGAATAAATCTACTAAGTGTGTAAAAACCTATCGGCATATCATCAGCGAGACTGCTTAACACCTTTTAAACATTACATATCTTTAGCATACTGTAACTGTCTAGCTGATGTACTATCATTTCCCCTTTTTACACAAACTCTTTTTGATATTCTATTGTTTTTGGATTTTAAAAATATCTCATGTTTTTAGATTTTTGCATTTTTTTTATTGTTTTTGTATTTTCTAAAAATATGATTTATCTCCCCCTAAATACCAAAACAACTAAAAATACGACAAACCAGTGCAGTCTGCTTTTCAACATCATCTGCAGCGGTATTCTCATCAACGCTAAGTAACTCCTCCGCATTCGACAACAATTTCATACCATTTAGTTTTAAAAGATATTAAAAACGAGCTTTATCGAAAGCTTTGGTATGTAAATCAGCCTTTTGTTCGTCGGTGTGGATTTTATCAATTTGTATAAACTTCTTCTCGAAGCAATCTCGGATGAAGTGATGACGAATTTCAATATGTTTGGTTTTAGCGTGATGTACTGGATTCTTTGTTATGTTTATTGTTGCCTCATTATCAACAAAAATAGGTGAAGTAAGAAATTGCAAACCGTAGTAGCGCATCTGTTGTTGAATCCAAAAGATCTGAGAGCAGCAGCTGCTGACATATACATACTCCGCTTCACATGTTGATAGAGCAACAGAGGTTGTTTTCTTACATTGCCACGTGACCAGTCGGGGTCCAAAACATTGGCATCCTGCAGTTGTTGATTTAGCATTAAGTTTGCAGCAACCGAAGTCAGAATCAGAGTACCCTTCGAGCGTGAAGTCACCATCTTTTGGATACCACAACCCCAGTGTTAGAGTTCCCTTCAGATAGCGTAGGATCCTCTTGATGATGGTCATTTGTGAAGCTCTAGGACTCGACTAATATCGGGCCGCGAGGCATGTTGGGTACATGATATCGGGTCTAGATGCTGTCAAGTACATCAGTGAACCTATCATTGAACGATATAGTGTCTCGTCCACCTTCTCTCCGGTGAGATCAGGGTTGATTCCATGATTGGTTGCTAATGGGGTGGATATTGGAGCTGTCTCAGACATCCCGAATTTCTCCAGAACATCATAAACATACTTCGTTTGATGAATAAAGGTTCCTTCAGGAATTTGGTCAACTTGCAGCCCTAGGAAGAACTTCATCTCACCCATTGACAACATCTCGAACTTCTGCTTCATCACTTTTTCAAAATCTTTGCAGAATTCTTCGCTTGATGACCCAAAAATTATATCATCAACATAAATTTGTACAATCAGTAAGTGCCCATCGACTTTTTTTGTGAAGAGGGTAGCGTCCACTTTTCCTCGGATAAAGCTGTTGGCAAGCAAGTGTTGAGACAGCGTCTCGTACCAGGCTCTCGGGGCCTAATGCAAACCATACAGCGCTTTATCTAGCAGGTAGACCATATCTTTTGTGGATTGGGTCGGTAAAGCCCGGTGGCTGACCAACATATACCTCCTCTTTCACCTTTCCGTATAGAAATGCCGATTTGACATCTAACTGGTACACTTTGAATCCCTTCCATGAAGCAAAAGCTAGGAAAATTCTGATAGCTTCAAGTTGAGCAACTGGAGCATAAACCTCAGTGAAGTCTATTCCCTCTTGCTGACTGAAACCCTGGACCACGAGTCAAGCTTTGTTTCTGACAATAACTCCTCGGTCGTCTCTCTTACACTTAAACACCTACTTCGTGTTTATCTTATGGTGTCCGTCAGGTAGATCCTCAAGCTTCCATACACCAAGTTTTTCAAACTGACTCAGCTCCTCCTGCATTGCAATGACCCATGAATCTTCTGTCAGTGCTTCCTTGTAGGTTCGCGGTTCGATCTGCGAGATAAAGCAATTGAGTGAAAATTCAGTTTGTAAAGGAGCAATTTTAGTATAAAAGCAAGTAAGGCCATGATCAATCTGTCTTCTGGTGCGAATGCCTGACTGCAACTCTCCTATTATCAACTCCTCTGGATGGTATGAAAGAGTCCTCAACATAACTTCACCAGGAACATCCACATCGCCTTCCAAATTAGTAACTTTCTGATCCACAACTTGTTCATTGTCAAGAATTGTCTGACCTGAAGATTGGATTTGCTCCCCCTCAGACTCCGAATCACCACGATCAAAAGTAGGACTATCATCAGATTTTGATTCATCATTGACTGCCGTCTAATTTGCAGGAGCAGACTCACGTTTTGAATAGTCGGAGTTTGCTGAGCTTCATCATTCTCTTCAGCATGACTGGGACCAGCTTCATCATCATTGGAAGTTCGTTGTTGACGTTTAGAAGAACTTGCTGGAAATCTTCCCTGAGATGCTTCATATTCTAGTAAAATATCCCAATCATCAAAGAACTCTGTCTCTTCTTCTAACTCGAATGAATCCCATAAGGTATCGTAGTTGAATCCCATAAGGTATTGTAGTTGAATCGCCATGAGTCCACGGGCTTCTGTGGAGGCATAGTATAGCCTTGACATTCAACATGTTGTGCTTCGATAATCTTTTTGAGACTTGGAACAAAGACGCGTTTGAGTGGACTTGAATACCCCACGAAGATGCCTTCGATGCTCTTTGGACCAAATTTGCCATCGGGATCTAGAACTGTGCCGGGAGGCCCGAACGACTTTAAATACTCGAGATTAGGCTTGTGATTGTTGATTAATTCGAAACATGTCTTGTTATGCTTCTTCACAGTGTTGGTGCATATTTGTGACAACAGCTTAGATTTGGTCTTTGGATATCTTGTAATTAGTTAAATGATAAACAGTTAGCGGGTTTAGCTTTGTATTAGTGAGATAATAGAGTTTGGGCTAAACAAAACCCACATTGGGTCTAGGGGGACGATTTGGGCTTTGCCCATGTAGGAACCTTAGCCCAAGTAGCAAACCTTGTGTTATATAAACAAGGTAAGGCTTTAGGGTTTAGGTTAATCAGCCAAAACAGTGTTGGAGAGATAATAATTTCGTGAGAGCTAGGCTTGGACGAAATTGAGTGTTGGTTTGGGTTGATTGATTGTAATTCAGTTTGATTGATAATCAATAGAAACCCGGTGTGAAAGTGAACTGCTGATTTCTGTTCCTACACGTTTTCTTCTATATTCTGATCAAGAGGATTCCGCACTCTTGATTGGATTAGCAATTCTGTGAAAGATCCATAGATCAAGGGGACCTACAATTGGTATCAGAGCATTAGGCTCTTGAAGGCTCGGTTCAGAATTGTGCTTGGCAGACTTGGGTGGAAAAATTTCAAAATTTTTGAAACCTGAAATTAGGGTTTCGAAATTTTTGAGTTCTGATAATCTTTCTGCGATTTTGTTTGTGTTTGATCAGTTTGTTTGTTTAGTTTTGCTGATTTGCAGGTTTTCGGGACGATTTTTGTTGGATTTTGACGAGTATTTGGCTGGAATTCGAAGACTGTTCTTCGTGTTCATCATATTTTTTTTCGAAAATTTACTTATATTTTGCCTTGTGATTTTGCAGAAACTGTTAAAAGAATCGGGTAGATCATCAGAAATTTCAAGAAGATTGAGTTTCCAAATTATACTGGTTCAGCGAAATTAACAAGTCAGCGAAATTGTCTGACCTGCAAAATTAACTGTACCAGCATACTTATCGGCAAAGTAAATCAAAAGGCGACTTTGGTAACCGTATAATTTTCCCCAGCGAAATTATTACGGTGTTCGGAGAAATTATAGTCGTCGTAATAGCGAAATTGTTGATCAGCGAAATTAGATTGGACAACGAAATTGTGCAGCATAATTAACCAGCATAAGTGATCAGCGAAATTACCCAGCGAAATTAATCTGATTAAGCAGCGAAATTAGTAGCAAATTTAAAAGGTGGAAGATTTTTTAGCAAGCGTAAGGAAAAATTAACGTTTTCGTGAATAGGAAGTGATCCGTAGCTCGTTTGACTAAACCGACTGCACCGTCGAATTCCTTGGATTTTTAGGGCAAAAAAAAAAAAATCCCGAATTCGGTTTTCGACATTATATATCATTGGATTTTTCTTTTCGAGACGATTCTAACGGTGTAATTTGGTAACCACTGTTTTCGAAGATATTTTGTACGGTTTTACCAGTCTGTTGCGTTAAAATGTCGAACATGACGAATTTGAATGCACCTAAGATGATGAAGGTGGAGAATTATCTTACATGGAAGGCCAGCTTCAAATCATTCATTGAATCTTAGGATGCACACATGTGGATCTGTATTGTAGATGGGTACACAAACACAACACACGATTATGAGGGCAGACCACGTAGAACAGACTATGTGAACATGCAAGAGGATAATAAAAAGATGTATGAGGCTGAAAAAAGAGCCTTGGCTGAAATAAAGATGTCGTTACCTGATAGCATCAAGCATACCTTCAAAAGGTACACAAATTCAAAGGATATGTGGGATGCATTAGAAAAGAGGTATCAAGGAAATGAAGATGTTAAAAGGAATAAAGCTTCGATCTCTACAGTACGAGAAGGTTCAAATGATTGTAGTGTTCATCTGGAAAATAATGAGAATGCCACTCAGGCATTCATGGCAGAGATAATGCCAGTTGATGAGGCTGAAACTACTGTGAATGATGCTGAAGCTAAAGTGGAGAATGCTGAAGCAAAAGTGGATGCTGAAGTAGAGAAAGAGAGTGAAGCTGAACAGGTTGTTGCTGATGAAACCTCAAAAGTTCATGAGAAAGAGGTACAATCTAATTCTGTATGTTTGAGATGTCGTGAACTACAAGGTGAGGTTGACAGGTTGTCAACACAAAACCAAAGTTTGATAAGCGAGATGTCTAACATTAAAGAGTCAAACTTTTTTGCTAAAAGAAATGAATCGTCATACTTGAAGAAGATAAAAGGTTATGAAACTGAAATTGAAGCTTTAACTTGCAAACTAAATGAAAAACTTCAAGTCATAGACTTAGCTCATGACATGATGGCTAAGAAAACAAGAGAGATTTCTGAAAAATGCAAAGAGTTGTCAGATGCACAACTCAAAATTGTTGAACTTGAAAAGAAATTGAGTCAATTCAGAGATTCTTCTTTTGTAATGAAACACATGATGGGTGGGTTAAAGAAGAGTAATGACAAGACCAGTGTGGGCTTCCAGGGCTTTAATGAAGTTCCACCTCCTCTTAGTCATGACTATTCATTCCTGCCTAGTGAAGATGAGCTAGCAGACTTTATGGCATCTGCACCAAATAGTTTCGCATCCACATCAAGTCAAGGTGATGGATCTGAGAGTGATGATGCTAAGAAGAACAATAACATGGAACCTTTGAAAAGGAAAAATTCACCGCCTAAGAATAAAAATCAAGCTTTTGTTAAAAAGATTAATTTTGTTCAAGGTAGTGATATGAAAAATGAAACAACTGTTATTGAAAATGAATCAAATGTAGAGTTTGCTAAAAATAAAAACAAAGAAAAATCTGAATCCAAGCAAACTAAACAACGTTCATCCAAGGGATCATCACCATCTGATAAGGGATCTACCTCAGAGACTCCAGCTAAGAAGTCTTTGAAAAGGAGATCGTGCTTCAAGTGTCACATCAAAGGACATGTATCTAGTTGTTGTCCTAACAAAAAGACTGAAGCACAAGTGAGTGAGAAATAGATAGGGGAATCACCTGAGAAGAAAGGTGATAATGAGGAGAAAGTTGCAAATTCTCCAAAGAAATCTGCTCCTAAGCAACCAGAGAATGTTGCTGTTGGTGTAGATAAGGCTGGAATAGGAACTCCACAAGTTCCACGTTTTCAAAGAAATCAACCAAGATTTCAGCCTAAATCTTCACCAGGCAGATATGAGAGACCTAGAAGCAGTTCACCTAGAATGAACAATTTTATTGGAAATTCAAATAATTTCAGAAGTCAAAGTCAATATCAAAATCGATACCAGAATAATGGTGGTCGAACTTTTTATAACAATGGCCTTAGAAATTACAACAATCATGCTTCTTGGAATCAAAATTCAACGTACCAAAATCAAAATTTTCAAAGGTCAAATAGTCCAAACACATATAGGAACCCTCAGGACCAGAGACCTTATGGAAATCAAAACCCTTTTCCATCAACAGGTCTGAGATCCAAGACTCCAGTTAGAAGTAATGGATATTGGATGGATGTTCAAGTGGTTGGTGAATTTGGACGACCCAAGACCATTAAGGCTTGGGTCCCCCAATCTAACTAATTTCTTAGCTGGTGTGTGCAGGAGCTGCTAAGGAGGATTATCAACTAATGGTATGTTGATAGTGGCTGCTCTAGGCACATGACGGGGGATGTGAGATTGTTGATATATATATGTTAAATGATTTAAATTGAATTTCAAAGTGCTAATTCGACACACTAGATAACCTGGCAGATCTTTATACTAAAGCATTTGACAGGGCTCGCTTTGAACATTTAGTCGAACTCAACGGGATGAGGAATCCTGAATAACTGGTTTTTCATAAGAATTTTGTAAATATTTTATTGTTTTCTTAAAAATCAAAAATAAAAAAAATTAGAAAATCACAAAATCCAAAAACATTGAAAAATTGAAAAACATAAAAAAAATTAGAAAATAAAAAATGAGTTATCACTGTGTGAAAAAGAAGAAATGATAGTACATCAGCAAGTTAGACTGTCACACTGAAAATGAATTAAATTGCTTAAGTGTGATAGCAGCTTCATCATATGATGTACCAGTAGGCAAAAGCATGAAATAATCAACTTACCAATGTGATATAAACCTAAATAAACTGAGTATGAGTGGGGAACACATCAGTGGTGTATGGTTTAATGACCTTAAATCTTGCGTTGATAGATTGCCAAAATCTGAAGTTTTGGGTCTTTATACTGTTATTTCATCTGGGGATATCAGGGTTGTCCTTCTGCTGCATCCAGATACATGCTGACCTAGGCACAACCAGGATATCTTAAAAGAGCAAAAATGCCAAATCCCATAAATGAAGAAGCTCTCATAGAGAGTCATTCAAAAATGAAAAATGCGTAATTCGTACCAAAAATGGTATTTGTCATAGCACTCGTTAGATATTTTGGTCTCTCTGCTGAACGAAAGTACTGACCTGTTCACCAATTATCTAAACGGTGAAAAACAAAACGGATGAATTCAGTATACTCACCTACTACGATGAATCTTTGTGCATACCTTGATCGCGGGGGTACATCCTGAAGTGGGACACACTAATATATCAGAAATAATATTACCTTAACGTATCATACGGTAATGGTACTTGAAATGTTCATGCATTTTGTTTAAGTGGACAAACATACTGGTAATCGTCTTGAACTGCTTTTCACGAAAAATTAAATAAAGAATTATCTAATTGTGTGAAACAGTTTGATTGTGCTGATATGATCTTCTTACCAGTGATTCTCACAAAAATAGAGTGTTTATTGCTTTTTGTATTAATTTACTTGTTTTTAGAAAACATTAAAAATCCAAAAATAGTGTCTTTTTCTGTTAAAATTCTTAACGTACGGAAAACTGTTATTCTTGGAGGAATTGTTACTGATAGGGGGAGACGGTGTTAGAAAGTGAGTTCAAAATTTTAAATCATGCGGGTTATAGGGTGTGTGATCAAAAAGTTTTGCGTGTCGGTGATAAATTGAAAATGCTTAATCTGTGATACAGTTTAACTATCTCTTGAATAATAATAATTTATTCAACCTTGTTGAAAAATTCTTATGGTTTTTCGAGATGTTTGTTTTATAGTATACAGATTGAAGCAGTGTGTTGCTGAGAAGTTAAAGTGAGAAGTTGCTGTGAAGATGGATGCATGGTAGAACCTCCTTTCTATATTGCAGACAAAGATGAAGAGTTTGAATATTGCTTTACAAATGCTGAACTGGAGTTTACTCAAACGCTAAAGTTTTTGAAGATTTGGTGATTGGATGCATCAGCTTAGGGGGAGTCTGTTGCTGACAGAAGCTATTGAAGCTGAAGCTATCCAAAGACCAAAGGCAGTGCAAGACTACATGAATATTGCAAGAAGACTGAAGACAAAGTTATTTTATGAAGCTATTGTCAAGGGGGAGTTTGTTGGTGCATATTTGTGACAACAGCTCAGATTTGGTCTTTGGATATCTTGTAATTAGTTAAATGATAAACAGTTAGCGGGTTTAGCTTTGTATTAGTGAGATAATAGAGTTTGGGCTAAACAAAACCCACATTGGGTCTAGGGGGACGATTTGGGCTTTGCCCATGTAGGAACCTTAGCCCAAGTAGCAAACCTTGTGTTATATAAACAATGTAAGGCTTTAGGGTTTAGGTTAATCAGCCAAAACAGTGTTGGAGAGATAATAATTTCGTGAGAGCTAGGCTTGGACGAAATTGAGTGTTGGTTAGGGTTTGATTGATTGTAATTCAGTTTGATTGATAATCAATAGAAACCCGGTTTGAAAGTGAATTGCTGATTTCTGTTCCTACACGTTTTCTGCTATATTCTAATCAAGAGGATTCCGCACTCTTGATTGGATTAACAATTCTGTGAAAGATCTATAGATCAAGGGGACCTACACACAGTAAGTACCCTGTTGAGTGTATAGCAAGCGGCTGATACTGCTTCTGCCCAGAAATTAATTGGTAACTTAGAATCAGCAAGCATCGTTCTCGCCATTTCAGTCAGCATTCTATTGTTTCTTTCTGCGACTCCATTCTGTTACGGAGTATATGGTGCGCTGAATTCTTGCAATATACCTCTTCTATCACAGAATTCTTCCATTCTGTTGATTTTGAATTCTGTACCATTGTCGCTTCTTAGTTTGCGTATACGTGTTCGGTACACATTCTCTATCTTCCTGAATAACCTCAGCAAACGCTCAAATGTTTCATCTTTTGACTTCAGGAACGTCACCCACGAGAATCTCGAATAGTCATCAGTGACTACGAGGCAATAGAGATCACCCGTAATACTCTTGACATTCACAGGACCAAAAAGATCCATGTGAAGTCTTTCTAGCGGCTTCGAGACAGAGTTCATCTTTTTGCCAGGATGGGATTTCCTCCATTGTTTCCCCTTTATACAACTGATACACTCCCCGTCAAGATGAAAACTCTTCAAGTGAACACCTTTCACTAAATCATTATGCACTAGGTAGTTCATCTTGCGTAGGTGAATGTGGCCCATCTTCCGGTGCCACAAAACAGACTCCTTTTCAGTGGCTCTTGACATGAAGCAATGAGTTTGACCCGTGGTAGTCGTAGCGACGCTCATATCCAACATGTACAGATCATTAACTCATGGTTCTCTCATGATGATCCACTCCTCAGGGATGACAAACCCCGGCTTCAAGATCAGACATTCCTTGTCAGTGAAATGTGTCGAATACATTCTATCACAAATTTGAGAAATGCTAAGAAGATTATTCTCCAGATCTGCTATGTAACTGACTCTTTCAAACGTGATTACACCATTTGATAATGTTCCTTCACCAATAATACGTCCTCCTTGATTACCAGCAAAACCGACGTAACCACCGTTAAACCCTCTAACATCATATAACAGTGTCTTTCTCCATGTCATGTGCCTAGAAGCTCCACTATCCATAATCCAACGTGAGATAGATCTCGGAAGATCCTGCACATTTCACAAATGCTTAGTTAGATTTTGAAGTAACCCAACCCTCCTTTGACTCATGTAGCTCAACGTTAAGGTGAGTTGTCGTGGTGTATAATGGTGGGAAATTCTTGTCATTCATTTCAAGACTTTCTTCAGATCCAACCTCAACCTTTTTATACAAAAAGAAATCATTTTTCGTCAGTTGAACAGATGGTTGGTCTTTATTTGGAACATACTTCTTCCCATGTGGGGTAGAAGTTTGTTTCTCCAGTTTCTTGTAAAAATCCAAAGGTACATTCATCTCAAATGCCTTGGTTGAAGATGATTATTTTTCAGACTCGGAAACCTCTGGTTTTGGAACATTCGATGTCTTATCCTCAGATTTTGGCTTCCAAGTTTGTTGTGGAGAAGCGACCCTTTTGTAAAATTTATCAGTTTTTGTTACCGACTGTTTTACAGGTTCAGTTTTGACTTTTTCATTTTTCAAAAACTTCTTCTCGACAAACATTGGAGCTTTTCCTTTGACATCGTTTTTCTTTCTTGGATTCTCGACAACCACAGACTTAAGCTTTGAGTTGGTGCACTTTCATGCAATGTGTCCAACTTCATTGCATTTAAAGCATGTGCGGGTGTCAGCTTCCCGACTTTTGCCTTCAGTCTGAGGCTGTGAGGCCTTCTTCTCAAAGAATTCTTCGTTTGATTTCGAAAAGATTTCCGATTCTTGTTCGGAATGTGAACTTGAGCTTTTAACAAACACTTTCTTTTCGACAAACCTTTTGTTTTGAAAATTCCTCTTTTGATGGTTGTTACCACCTTGATAACCACCTGACCATCTGTTTTGGTTGTTATTATTAAAACGTGGTGGTACAACAGGTTTCTTATAGTAAGATTTATCTTTTTCAAAATTCAAAAACCTTTTGGAATTCTTTAAACCCTCAATTTCAGAAACATCAATTTTGACCAATTTGAACACTTGTTTCAGCTTATCAACATTCACGTTCTCAAGTGGATATTCAATATCCGAATACAACTTATCAGATACCGACATCTTGTACATCACAAGAGTAGGTTCGTCATTTGAGTTGTTTTGGGATTTTGATTTCGGAATATAATTGTTGAGAAAACATTCTTCATCTTCAGTCGAATCGCTGTCTGATTTTAAAACATTTTCAACCACATTTTTTACGACTTCAGACTGAATACTATCTTCATCGGATGATGAAGTGAATGTGCCATCGATTGTTTCTAGAAGTTTCTCAACATCTGACTTCTCATTTATCTCAGAAATTTTATCCAACCCAGATTGTTTCTTTGAAAAATTGTTTAACACAGGCGGTGGAACTTGATGATAACCCACCTCCGTTCCATCTGAGTATACATCTTCACCAGATTTGTTCTTTCCAATTGGTTTTGGAACTATGTGTTGAAGAAAAAAGCTCGCGAAGCAGTAACTGTTCAATTTCAAATTGATTCTTTCATTTTCAATCTTAGCTTCCTGGAACTGAAGCTTAAGATTTGCGATCTCGTCCAATTGCTGGTTGATTTGTCTTTCTTTTGCCTGAAGAACTCCAGACAATTGAACATTTTCTTTATAAGTTTTACCATTTCGCTCATCAGAATCTTTTACTGTTCTTTTCAATTTTTCATAATTTTCAGAAATTTGTCTGTTTTCATGAATTAACTTCTCATTTTCTTTCTTAAAGCGTTCAACATCAGTTTTATCATTTTCAATCCTTTTGGTTAAATCATCAATTCTCTCGTTTGAAACTCTAAGAAGTTTGTCTCGATTTAAAAAACCTTGTTCAGTCGTTTCGACTTTCTCAACCAGATCTTGGATCTTTTTCATTGTGAGATACACATTTGTACTGCAAACTTTGCATTGTTTCATGCAATTTTTACAATCACTTTCTGTTTTAGCCCCATCAATCTTACCTGATTCATTGTTTGAACCATTATTACTGACCTTGCTTGTTGACTCAGACGCAAATTTCGAATCTACCTCTAGTTCCTTTGCCATAAGCACCTTGTCTGCCATCTTTGTCAGGTTTTCAGCCGTCATTTCTTTTGTGGTGTCTATTATCCCATTGTCGACTTTTCTTGACTTTAGCTCTTTCTCTTCGGCTTTCTTTGCAGCATCTCTTTCTCTCTATTCATCTTCTTGCTTTAAAGATTCTATGAGAGTTTCGAGTATGAGTGATGATGGTTCTGCAATTATCTTGCCTTTCGGGTCCAAACAGCGTTTATGATCCGGATCCTATCTGTTTGCCTTCTTGGCTTTTTTCCAAGCTCGATAGTTTCTATCTTTCATATTTTGAGTTATCATCTTTCGATCGGTGTATTTTTGCTCTTCAGTTCATGTATCTTTATATGGTTGAGTTTGTGCCATAAAAGCAAATCCCACTACATCATCTTCTGGCAAAAACTCGCTCCAGTCGAAACCTTCGTCATCTTGAATCACAGCTAAGGCTCTCGACTTCTCCTTTGGAGTCTCCTCGATTTGCTTCATTCTGGGCGGCTCTTCTCGATTTCGGTGATCAACAGCTTTCTTATAGTAGTCGTCATGAAATGGATTAGCTGTTTCATCCGCTGCTGAGTTTCTGCATTCTCGCTTGAAGTGGCCCTTTTGTTTACACTTAAAGCACGTCACTTTAGACTTATCGAAACCCAACTTTGTCGAAGGCCCTCCGATGGAATTTCTTCCTGTTATCTCCATAAACCGTTGTGCTCTTCTGATTACGCTAGCCATGCACCAACATATATCAATTAATTCCATCTCTTCGGGGTCAATCTGGTCATAATCTTCTTTTGTCAGATTCATATTCCCGATTTTCCCGACGACCAGGCTTTCATATGATTCCAAGAATGAAGCAAGAAACACCATTTGTTGTTTTGCAGTTTCTTCATTGAAATTTTGAGCATTGTTTAGGTTCACTGCAATGTTACATTGAAACACTTTTTTAGGAAAAGTTTGTTGTTGTTGGCTTGGAGCAGATGAAGAAGAACCTCAATGATAACCACTACTTTGAGAAGAACTGATGCATCGTCTTTCTTGAGTAACTGTGTTCGAGCTCTCAGCAGAAAATGCAGTTTTTGGTGAAGTGGTTTTCGGAATCATGCTACCCCTGTAGTAGAGGTCAACATTTTGTTAATATGGGGTGTTGTTGACTTTGTTCATTTTCTTAATTTCAAGCTCAAGACTCTGAAACCTTTCAATCAGCCAGTCAACAGTCATTTCAGACAATGCCTTGGTATTTCTCAGAACCAGGCCATAATACTGCCAATCTGTTTCTTCAGGTAAGGACTCATAGAGTTTCTCAACCATCTCTTCTTCAGTAACTGTGATGCCATGTCTAGTAAGTTCTATCTTCAAATGGAAGAACCGTTCAATCAGCTTTAACACATTTTCATTCTTCATGCATGCAAACAAATCAAACTCCTTTTTCAGTAGATGTTTCTTGTTTTTCACTATCTCTACTCCTCCAATACACTTCTTTTCTAACTTAGCCCACAAATATTTCGAATTTTCGTAGCTAATCAAAGAAATAATATCATCTCTAACAGATTGATGTAACAAGGCTACACATTTTTGTTCAGCAACAAATGTCTCTTGTTCACTTTCATTCAAGTTTTCATAATCTTTTCTTCCAATATCGTAACCGTTTCTCATACACTTCCAACTCAGATAAGCAAACGCTTTCAACCAATCCTCAAATCTTCCTGCCCATCGGTTGTAGTCTTTAATCGCCATAAGCTTCGGCGGCTTGTTATAAGTACCATAGGCGTTGTCTATACTAAGCGAATCTGCGATCGCCTTCTTCGGATTTGGTGTGGTATTGGTGGTTGTATTAGTTGAAGTGTCTCCGGTGTTGTATGCAAAGATATCACTGAACGGATTTAGGAATTCATCTCCCATCTTTAAGTACCTGAAAATTAATGCACAATTTTCAAAAGTTCCAAATTAATGCACTTGGGTCGAATGGTGATTCGATCGGATGACACAAATGTTCAATCAAACAAATTCACAAGTGTCGGATGAGATCAAGTGTCGAATGGTGATCCGATCGGATGGTCATTCGATCGAGTGACACAAGACCCTTGGAAAACTCTAAACCTTCAACACCACTACGATAGGATGGTGATCCGATTGAGTGAGATGATGACGTCAGCAAGTAATAAAAACAAAATATATGCTAGTCCGACCGGATGGTGATCCGATCGGGTGGATAACGTAAGCACGAACGAAGAACTCAACATAGTTTTTGCTTGATTTGATTCAGTTTTAGTCCGAATTTTTCAATGAAACTTTGTCGGATTGATCTATGTTCAATTCTGATTCGAATGATATGAGAATTACTCAATTTTGTCCGTGAATTCTTGTTTAATTTTGAGTTTTTCTCATTTTAAGATGTGAAAATGTAAAAACTGTTAGAAATGAGGTAGAAGATGAGAAATTTGTCAAAAATTTTCGGTGAAATTTGACAGAAATCGGCTGAAAATTGCTGAAAATCCGGTGAATTTCTTGTTGTCGTCTCCGATTCAACCTCCTATGGATCTGATACCACTTGTTAGGCCGTGTTCGCAGGATCTGTTCGAGTAGAACATGGCTGGATCGATCAGAATCAAGGTGCGGAATCCCTTGATAATGTCACAGAATCAACAACGACAAGTTCAACGTTTAACGCGTCTGATTTCTACTGAATATGGTGAAAATACAGAGGTTCTGGTAGAAAATCAGACCAACAGAGGTTCCTTACAATGAACAGCCGAAAGTCTCTAAAATCTAGCACTAACCAGCTATTTATAGGCAACCAGGGATGGAATAAGTGTCACCCGATCGGATGGTGATCCGATCGGATGGCCATCGGATCGGATGACATTCGTCGCCCGACGGATTTCACTTTTACATTTACGCCCCATTCCCTGAATTGTCTTTACACAAACATACATACAAATTCATACATGAACAAAAATACATACACATCACAAAATACAGAAGACTCGATGCAGACGGAAGCTACAGGCATATGTACTAACAATGAGCAAGAGAAAATGAAAGGAATCCCATATGCGTCAGCTATAGGATCCATCATGTATGCAATGATATGCACCAGACCGGACGTGTCATGCACCTTGAGCATGACGAGTAGATACCAACAAAATCCAGGTAACGGTCATTGGATGGTTGTTAAGTGTATATTAAAATACCTTAGAAGGACTAAGGATATGTTTTTAATATATGGATCTGGTGAAGAGGAACTCGGGGTATGTCTTCATTTTAAATGGAGGAGCAGTATTTTGGAAGAGCTCAAAACAAGACGTGGTAGCATTGTCCACTACAGAATCAGAATACATCGCTGCTTCATTGGCAGCCCAAGAAGCTGCATGGTTGAAGAAATTCATAGCCGACCTAGGGGTGGTCCCTACCATTCAAGACCCCCTAGAGATCTTTTGTGATAACGAGGGTGCGATTGGTCAAATCAAGGAACCTCGTGCGCACCAAAAGACTAGACATATCGAGCGGAGATTCAACTACATAAGGGATGAAGTTGAAAAAGGAAAGATATGTATTCGCCAAGTTCACACCGATCAAAACATTGCGGATCCACTCACGAAGCTCCTTGACCGGGCAAAACATGAGGGTCATACATGTGCCTTAGGACTTCGATATTCTAGTGATTGGATTTGATATATTTTGTATTTGGATATTGAAACAATTGTTAATTTAACTCTTCTATGGTATTTTGAGTTACGTTTCATTTTAGCATGTTTAAATCCATGAATAAGTTACTTATTCTAAATGTCCGTAGTCAATCATACTTGTGGGAACAAATATGAATGTAGGACTATTATGAATTTGGATTGGTGGATATTCATTTAATATGAATATAGAGCAAAGCGTTGCTGCCAAAGTTGATAGATATTTGTGGGATACAAATATTGGACTGACTCGCTCTCGAATATTACTGCATGGAATCATTTGTGATTGATCATAAATAAATTTGAGTAAAGGCGAATATCATAGTATCCTCTGACCTGAGATACATATTAGGTCTTGATATTCACCAAGTATTATACCTTGACCTAGTTCTTAGCTGTTTGTAATAAGGCAGTACATAAGGTTAAACTCAGGTATGGTATAAGGTGATTGTGATAGACGTATGTAGTCAAGAAGGGATTTGTTCCTCTTATTCATTGAGAGTAAGATGTCTAAGGCCTGCTAAAGTTAAATCAACAGAGAGTGATCACTCTATGTCTCTGGATTTAACATGACATCTGTAACGAAAGAATAAATGATAGTTTCACCTAAATCATGTTCAAGTAAGGGACTTGAAAGGGATGATGTTATTGAATGGGACATAGCGTATTAGGGGTAGTAAACTATAGTTAGGTGGTCTTTACTACTTGCATCAATCTTCTATGTATCTTGTGCAAGTGGGAGATTGTTGGATTCTGTATGCCCAAGACACATATTAGATTGATGTGGCTAGTACGTTATGATCCAAGTCGAGTCATACCCAAATACAAGCTAGACAAACACTTAAAATATTTATTTATGATATGATCAAACAAATAAATATTAACACTTATAATATTTAGAAATCGGTTTTCTAAATAATTGCACTTGACAAACTAATAAATTATATGGATAATTTATTTTGAGAGAATATTTTATTTTGTTATTTAATGGGTTAAATAACATAAAAAAGTAGTATAAGTCTTATAACATGTTATGTTATAATTTTATAAAAGTTATAAAATTATATAAGACTTAAATTATCATTAAAAGAATTTTGAATTTAAAAAAAAAAAATAAAGTCTAGCCCCCCCCCCCCCCCCTCTAGTGTTCTTCCCAAGGATTTTGTGGTCCAATAAACAAACATGCATTTGCATGTTTTAGTAGGAACTTGATTTGGCAAGAAGGTGGCAAGATTCCCTCAACATTTATAAAACCTTTTAGATGACAAAAATAAAGGTACTTGATTTTTGGCTCTAAAATTTTTGGCCAAGAGAAGTGTTATTCAAGGGTTTTCAAATTTCAATCCAAGTGCCAAGAACTCTAAAATTCCCTTGTGGAATTTTCGGCCAGGGGTTGGCTCCAACATGGGTTGGCTCCAACAAGGGTTGGCTCCAACAACGGTTTCGGTTTTGATCATAAGTATATAAAATCCTAGCTAAAGCTCAAGTGTTTGTTGGAAGGCTTGGGGTATACAAGCTTGAGGTCTTCTACACTTGAAGGAAACCGTTCAAGAAGTATCATCCTTTTCATCATCCTATTACTCCAAGAAGGTAGTATTCTAAACATCCTATGGTTGTGTTTGATAGTATGCATGTTCATATATGGATCCGGGTTTTGGGATTTTGCATATAAATGAAATTTATATCTTAAAAGTAACATGTTTTAAATATTTTTTCCGCTGCGTTTTGATTTTATACGGATGAAATCGCTTTGATAAACATGTGAAAATCCCAACAAAAAGTCCAACTTCTACACTTCATTCACAATTAAAACCTCTGCTCTTCACTTTACATTCAAACCTCTGCTCTTCGTAACCAAAGTAAACCACTGGCCATATTCAAAATTCTGGCTCCAGATTCAAAATTCAAACCATATATTCAAACCTTATAAATAAGATATATGAATCTGGCTTCACATTCAAATTTCAACTCTATCCTCTCTCTCATATCTGCGAGCATATCTCTCTCTCTCTCAAATGCATAGCTCTCATGATTCAGCTGGCTAATCTCCGATTACAGTTCTTTGTTCGAACATTTGTTGATTCTGTTTACACATTATCGTTCCAATATCATATGTTCGAACATTTGATGATTCTGTTTACACATTATCATTCCAGTATCATTGTTCCAACATCGTTGTTCCAACGAAGCTTCCCTTCACACATTAACGTTTCAACATCGATGTTGCAGTATCATTGTTGCAATTTCGTGAAAAGTTGCATGTGCTACCTTCTTTGATGGGAGAGTTGCATTGTTCCAACATCGTTAAATCAAAATTCAGTTTTTCTTATGTCAGTGAGATTTTCCTATTTTATAGAAAGTATAGATTGGTGCGACATTGTGAAAAGGTATATGTTCTACCTTCGTTGATGGGAGACTTGCATTTTAGGTTTGTGGCTTATTTTTATTAATTGTAGTTTAATTTGATTATAAAGAAACAATTGTTGATAATGTTGATAGTTTTTATTGACAGTGACATTTTAGAATATGTTAATATGCATATTGAGAGTATTAAATTAATAAACATACATAGAAAAATAAAATTTACTGAAATATGCATAAACTATTACACACTAGAGTTAACACTTGCTAGGATTTCGTATACTCTAGCCTTTCTCCATGTGATTTCATGCTCTTTTTTGTTTTTTAGATCAGTTAGCATGTTATAGATTTTCTGATTATGTTTTAGTAGTTGTATCAGAAACTCTTCTGCATTCTTCTAGAAATCTGATGGAGGAGAGTGGTGTGTGATAATTGTGCTCTGTAAACACTGAACGATGTAAAACAATATCAATTATCAACGAAACGATGTGTTTTGGTCTCAATGTTTGTGTATTTGTGTTTGACAATTTCACGTTTTGATTCTAGTTTGATTTCAAGCTTTTAATTGCTTTATAGATAGTTATACGCAATCTATTACGTAAACGTAATCAGTTTAACGCGACAAACACTGGAGAATAGTGAAATATGCTTAACATACCTTAAATAACCTTTTCATAACTTAGAAATAAGTTTTGAAGGGTTTGGTGTGTCAATAACAAGTTTATTCGATCACATGGACTATTTGCGACAAACTGCAAAAGTCTGTCAATTCGTATAGCAACGTACACTCCGGAACATGATCATAAGCTAAACATACCCTAAATATCCTTTAAATAACTTAGAAATAAGTTTTGAGTGGTTCGGTATGCGAAAATACGCTTAGTTGATCACAGGGACTAAAAGCGTCAAAACTGCGAAAGTATGCATTTACGTGCATATCTTGCGTTCTGACCATATCCGGACATCCAAAAAATTTGGTAATCACTAGAATATTGTATTTTAGTGAAAGGAATGCAAAAATACCTTTCGTCGCGCAATTTGGGTCGTTTTTGCGTTCATTACGATTCCGTTGTAATTAACCGAAAACTGCAACTGTATGGCCAAATGAACCGACATCCGTGACATTTTTGAGCATAATTCAAGTTAAATATACTTTAACTTCATCATGGAGCTTGAAAATGGGCTTGGCGGGTGTTAGAAGTGCCAAAACGCGATAAAGCAAAGTTCAGGTGCCAAACTGTAAATAACTGAAAGTTGCTGATCAGCAAGAGGTCCATACGGTCCGTATGCGGGACCCCTTACGGTCTGTAAGGCTTCCCCAGATAAGCAGAAAGGTGGCAGCTCCTTGTTTACTCTCTTGGACACTAAGCAATTCGATTTTTGCCACTTCTAACCTGCAATTGACACCTGTTGGACCACCCTAGGATCATGCCAACACATGGGACACTTGGAATGATCTCATGGCACTTGAAAATCTATAAATAGCAAGGAGTTTTTAATGGATTCCTTGCTCATTTGCTCTTTCTTCTCAAATCTGCTCTAAGTGGAGGCAATCACATTGTTGAAGGCCACCTGCCTGAGCATTCTTAGTCTTCTCTTCAAGCATTGGACTCTTGTAAGTGTTCCTTCATGTTTGTCGTGTTATTTTAAGCAAGAAAGTCAAATAATGTTTGACTTTCAGCTTTGACCATGATTTGGTCAAGACAAAGTTCGTTTGAACTTTGCAACGTGAGCGTAATCACGATGGATATAGTCCCTTGTGACTATACCTAATGACTACCACGTTGATTAATCAAAGCGAGTCAAAGTTTTGGTCAAAATGCATGATTATGTGCATTTTGCGACGAAACTATTTTCGGGTATCAAAACACTTTGTTTTGATATCAAATCAGTTTCCTAACTTAGTTAAACATGTCTTAACATGTTTAACTCGTCACTTTTAGTCTAGTGCTTATATAGGGTCGTAAGTCAAGCGGTCTTGACAACCGCCTAGACTTTCGAACCTGACCCATTTGGTCGATCATTAGGTTCTGACCAAACATATTTTGTGACCATAGTTGTATAGGGAATAACCTTCCGAGGTTATACCTTATGGTCACTAAGTTTAATTAGTTGGATGATAGGTAGTTTATATGCCTTAGGAAAATGACCAAAATATCCTTTTCATGCATAATTTGAATTTAAGCATATGTAACTTAATTTTTGACACTTAAACTAATTATGCAACAGTATTAAACATGTTAGGGCATATAATACTTGTCATAGGACTAGTTAGTCTATTCGAATGTGCCTTTGCGCAAATGACACGTTAAAGTAGCATAAACTACCTTAACGGGTCATAACGGGTCGTAAGCACTTAGGATAGGTTCCAATTCAGAATGTAGGTTTTGTTAAACCATATCACATGAGTTCCAATACTCATTTGGTTTACGAGACCTCATTCTACCCGATCTCCCGATTTAGGTCTCGATTATTAGTGATCCGATACTAGGTGCTACTTGATTCCTTGATTGTCCGAGCTTGTTAGTTTACTTAATCGAGGATACCTTACCATCTCAAATGAGTACATAGTTCCCCTATTTTACTGCTTTCAATTGTTTTGGGGTGATTCATATGTGCTATACGATTTCGAGTTTTCTAAAACGAATACTATGGTTTATATTAAACACAACAATTTCAATAATGTGAACGAACTTGTTGGGGGGTTGGTCGAAAGACAATCGAATGACATTCATTAACTATGATCAAGCCGACCAGTAGTATGTTATGGTACCATAGGATCTGACAAATCCCGTTATCAGACTATCACCATGGTTATGGGGGTAATGTGGGTAACGACAGAACCTGATGAATGTTAACTAACCCTTTGGTGGTTTGTTAATACGATTGAACGATGGATGAGTCACACAGGTTTGAATGTGTTCAACGAGAGGACCAAAAGTTAGTTTTCACAATTCAAACACGAATGATTTGAAAGATCTGAACGAGTTGAACGATGGTTTATAACACGAACGAGTTGAACGATTGGTTTTAATAACAGGAACGATTGAAAACAAGTACAATGGAACGATTGGTTTTTTGGTATGTGATCAGATAATGGGACGGGTGTAATATGATAAAAGCATGGTAGATACACCGCTGGTACTTCTTATATATAAGTGCTTTTATCATATTACATTCTGTGGCGTTATTTAGTTCACTCGAATGATTGATTTCAAACGTTGATACGCAACGATGTTACTAAATGATATAAATCATACGAGTTTTATTACAAGAACGATTTACAATTTGGTTTACAAAAGCAAATGTTTTTGGGTCAAGATTCATGGCAACGAGATTTTATAAACCATAACCAACTTGTTTTAAGTTGGTTAATCATATTGCAATACAAAACACTTTTCAAAACAAGGATTTCAATTATCGACTCTTGTAGTCGTACGAGGTATTGCAAAAAGTATACAAGCCATGAATCTGACTTACTCACAAAACCTATGTGCTCACCGGCATTTTATGCTAACTTTATTTTCGCATATGTTTCAGGTGCTGTTGTTTGATGATGTTGCTGATGATTATGCTTGCTCACGTAGGAATAGACGTGGCCTTAGTGACTATAAAACAAGAAAGACAATATGTTTGAACTTGTTTGTTTTTACTTTAAGAAAATGTTAAATGTTAAATAATTCAATAAAACATAACTTCAATCCATGTGTTGTGAAACAATGATTCTGTTACTACAACCCCATACGTTTCTGCCGCGATTTCGTTGTTTTAACGCGGTCAGGGTGTGACAGAAGAGTTGGTATCAGAGCTCATGGTTATAGGGAATTAGGTTATTAGTAATGCTTTGACCTAGACTATAACCTTCATAGGACCCTAACGCGAGTTTACTTGCATTTAGATTCTAAAACAATACCGTCATCTATCTTTAGGTGACAACCACAACAAGAACACAAATTACAAATCCATTTTCAAAATCAATCATCTATTCTTAGATGATTTGTTTTAGGCTATTGCCTTTAAAGTTTTCAAAATCTCGTCAAAGTTTGGGTCTTATAATGTGAACACGTGCAATCAGGAAGGGTGGGTGCCTGTATCCCGAGTTTTCTGTCTAAGGCTAGAGTGTTCGTATAAATTCACATAATCGGACCAGTCACTCTTACCTGGGAACTCTTGGGGTGAGTGTCCACTTATAGGCTAAAGCATGTCTTCGCAATACATTATATTGACCCATTTACTTTGATTAGTCATTGTGTGTAGTTTGTTTGTTTGAGGTAACGAACAAATGATCGCCTTCCATATGTTTCGTCAATATTTTCAATACCTCTTTTGTTTATCCAAATGTCAATCTCACTCGTTTCTCATGTTTCCTTGTTTTTTTAGAAAATGCCTCCTAGACGTGATCAAACACAGGATGCGGCACTCATAGCCCTAGTCGCTCAGCAGATTGCTGCTGCGATTCCAAACCTCATAACTCAGATAAATCAAGCGAATAACAATAACAACAATAACAATGCTCAGTGCAGTTTCAAAACTTTCAATTCGGCTAAACCACTGAAATTTTCTGGGTCTCAAGGAGCAACTGCGCTCCTACAATGGTTCGAGAGTCTGGAAAGCACGTTTAGACATGTTCAATGTCCGAAGGAGCGAAAGGTAGAGTTCGCATCTAGTGTTTTCAAGAAACGTGCTCTAACATGGTGGAACGGGGTGATGAGAGATAGGGGTGCCGATGTGGCTATGGCACAGACTTGGGAAGAGCTTCAGGCTCTCATGATGAGAGAATTCTACCCCCGACACGAAATAAGGGCATTGGAACGAGAGTTTGATAATCTTAAACAAGATGGGGGAGAACACCGTGCCTATACAAATCGTTATGAGGAGCTGAGTTTGTTGTGTCCTACTATGGTTACCCCGTTGGAGAAAGCGATCAAGAGGTATATTGATGGGTTGCCTGACTCTGTGCAAGACATAGTTACTGGTAGTAACCCTACCACTGTTCGTCAGGCTATCGAATTGGCTGCAACCCTGATTGAGTCTCAGGTCAGAAAGGTTAAACTAACCCGCAAGGGTGATAAGAAACAGTCAACCGACACCACTCAAGATAAGGATAAAGGCAAAAGGAAAAGCGAGTCGTCAAGGAGGTCGAGGAAGCGCAAGGCTTCCCAAAATTTTGCTGTTACCACACAACCCAATCAGAACACACAGAACCCACCAGCATAGCCTCCTGCAAAGAGACCATATGCTGGTACTACACCATACTGTAATCGGTGCAATGGTCATCATTCAGCACGGCTAGTATGTAAACGGTGTACATCATGTGGGAAACTTGGCCACACGGCCAATATATGTCAATCTGTTCTGAATCAAGCTGCTCAGAATCCAGCACAAGCTCAAGGAAATGCTGCTAGACCTCCATTCCCACCTGGTTCATGTTTTAACTGCGGAGAAATGGGTCACTTCAGAAATAATTGTCTGAAACCGGTGAATGCAAATGCTAATCCCGCTCGTGGACGGGCATACAACTTGAACGCCAATGAGGCCCATGCTGATAACGAAGTCGTTAACGGTACGTTCCTTGTTAACCACCAATCGGCATCTGTTCTTTTTTGTTCTGGTGCCGATAGAAGTTTTATATCGTTAGAATTTGAGCCTTTACTTGCGATACCTAGAACTAAACTAAGGAAGCCTTTTTCTGTCGAAGTTGCTACAAGTGAACCTCTTATACTCGATTCTGTCATTCGCGATTGTCAATTGAACCTCGATAACCATCTTTTTCCTATTGACCTCACACCAATGCAACTTGGGAGTTTCGATATTATCGTAGGAATGGATTGGTTAACTAAACATCATGCTGAGGTGGTTTGTTTCGATAAGATCGTTCGTATTTCTCTTTCATCTGGTGAAGTTCTAGAAGTTCGTGGCGAGAAACCGTCGAATGATTTAAAACTAATGTCGTGTACTAAAGGCCAGAAATACCTACGAAAAGGATATGTGGCCTTTCTGGCACATGTCATAGAGGAGAAAGGCAAGAGCAAGTGTATTCAAGATATTCCTATTGTTCGAGATTTTCCATAGGTGTTTCCTAATGAACTACCTAGTTTACCTCCAGTTCGTCAAGTCGAGTTTCATATTGATCTTGTACCTAATGCCAACCCGATTACTAAAGCACGTTACCGCCCTGCACCGTCTGAGATGCAAGAGTTATCAAAACAGCTTCAAGAATTATCTGACAAAGGATTCATCCATCCGAGTTAGTCACCTTGGGGCGCTCCAGTCCTGTTTGTGAAAAAAAAGATGGATCTTCCCGTATGTGTATTGATTACCATGATCTTAATAAACTCACAATAAAAAATCGATATCCCCTACCATGAATTGATGATCTTTTTTATCAGCTGAAAGGTGCTACATGTTTTTCCAAGATTTATTTGCGTTCTGGGTATCATCAGCTTCGTGTACTCAAAGAAGATATTCCCAAAACTGCTTTCCGCATGAGATATGGTCTCTACGAGTTCACTGCCATGCCTTTTGGTTTGACGAATGCTCCTACTGTTTTCATGGACTTAATGAATAGGGTTTGTAAACCTTATTTAGAAAAGTTCATCATTGTTTTCATTGACGACATTCGCATTTATTCGAAGTCTCAAGCCGATCACTAACAACACCTTCGTCTGACAATGGAACTCCTAAAGAAGGAACAACTCTTTGCCAAGTTCTCCAAGTGTGAATTTTGGCTTAAGGAAGTTCAATTTTTGGGTCATATTGTCAACGAGCAGGGTATTCATGTGGATCCTTCCAAAATCGCAGCTATTAAGGATTGGAACACACCTACTACTCCTACAGAAGTTCGCTTTTTTCTTGGTCTTGCTGGATACTATCGATGATTTATCACGAACTTCTCAATGATCGGGGTTCCTCTTACTGCTTTGACTCAAAAGAATAAGCCTTTTGAGTGGGTACCTAAACAAGAGGAAGCTTTCCAAACACTAAAATGAAAACTCTGTGATGCTCCTGTCTTATCTTTACCTGATGGAAACGATGATTTCGTTGTCTACTGTGACGCATCGAACCTAGGCCTTGGTTGTGTTCTCATGCAACGAGGTAAGGTCATAGTTTATGCGTCAAGAAAATTGAAAATTCATGAGAAGAACTACACGACTCATGATCTTGAGTTAGGCGCAATAGTTTTTGCTTTGAAAATCTAGAGACACTATCTCTATGGCACGAAATGTGTGGTTTTCATAGACCACAAAAGTCTCCAACACATTTTCATTCAGAAGGAGCTAAACATGAGACAACGACGTTGGGTTGAACTCTTGAACGATTACGACTGCGAGATTCGCTACCATCCTGGTAAGGTGAATGTTGTAGTCGATGCGCTAAGTCGAAAGGAACGAGCCAAGCTACACTGTGTTCAACTTCTATCCGATATCCAATCACGTGTCTCTCAAGCTCAACGTACTTGTGTTACACAAGACTTGATGGGTAAGGAATTACCACATCAACTTGAGCTTAAACTCGAAACGAAAGACAATGGGTTACTCTATTTCAAGGATCGTTTGTGGATTCCAAAACAAGACAATATTCGCACATTAGTGATGGACGAATCTCATAAGTCCCAATATTCTATCTATCCTGGTCCTGACAAAATGTACAAGGATCTTCGTAGTTAGTACTGGTGGCCTGGTATGAAGAAGGATGTTGCCTTATATGTTTATAAATGCCTAACTTGTCTCAAAGCAAGGCTGAACATCAACGTCCATTTGGTTTGCTTGTACAACCAGAAATACCGGTATGGAAGTAGGAGAACATTGCGATGGATCTCGTCACTAAGTTACCGCGCACATCTAGAGGTCATGATGCCATTTGGGTAGTTATTGATCGTCTTACAAAGTCAGCTCACTTTTTTCCGATTCGCGAGGATCTATCTGCTGATAAACTCGCCAAGATCTATGTTGATGAGATTGTATCTCGACATGGTGTTTCTTTGAATATCATATCTGACCGCGATGCTCGATTCTCATCTCACTTTTAGAAGAGCATGCAATCTGCTATGGGAACCCAACTAAATTTGAGCACTGCTTATCATTCCCAAACGGATGGACAATCCGAGAGGACGATACAAACATTGGAGGATATGCTTAGAGCATGTGTGATAGACTTTTGTGGTAACTTGGATTCGCATTTACCATTAATCAAGTTCTCTTACAACAATAGTTATCATGCTAGCATCAATATGGCACCGTTCAAAGCTTTATACGGTCGAAAATGTCGTTCACCTGTCTGTTGGAATGAGATCGGTGAAGCTCGGCTTACTGGACCTGAACTCATTTTGGAAACGACAGACAAAGTCAAGAAAATTCTTGATAACCTTCTGACAGCTAGAATCCGTCAAAAGAGTTATGCGGACATGCGATGCAAGCCCTTGGAATTTCAAGTCGGAGACCATGTCCTACTCAAGGTATCCCCTTGGAAAGGAGTGGTGAGATTTGGAAAGAAAGGAAAACTTGCACCCCGATACGTTGGACCATTTAAGATTAATGAAAGAATCGGAAAGGTTGCTTATCGACTAGAGCTACCTCTAAAAATTGGGAATATTCACCCAACATTCCACGTGTCCAATTTACGAAAGTGTTTAGCCGATACTGATCTCCATATTCCCCTCGACGAAATCCAAGTTGATGACACAATGCACTTTGTCGAGAAACCTCTGGAGATAATGGACCATGAAGTTAAGAGACTAAAGAAAAAGAAAATACGATTAGTCAAGGTTCGCTGGGAGTCCAAGCGTGGCCCAGAGTTTACTTGGGAACGTGAGGACCAAATGAAGGCGAAATACCCACATTTGTTTTCACAAGTTTACTCTAGTTAAAATTTCGGGACGAAATTTTCTAAAGTAGGGGATACTGTGACAATTGTGCTCTGTAAACAGTGAATGATGTAAAAAAATATCAATTATCAATGAAACTTTTGATTCTAGTTCGATTTCACGCTTTTAATTGCTTTCTAGAAAGTTATACGCAAATTATTACGTAAACGTAATCAGTTTAACACGAAAAACACTCCTGAATATTGACATATGCTTAACATACCTTAAATAACCTTTACATAACTTAGAAATAAGTTTTGAAGGGTTTGGTGTGTGAAAAACAAGTTTATTCGATCACAGGGACTATTTGCGACAAATTGCAAAAGTCTGTCAATTCGTGTAGCAACGTACACTCTGGAACATGATCATAAGCTAAAATACCATAAATATCCTTTACATAACTTAGAAATAAGTTTTGAGGGGTTCGGTATGCAAAAATTCGCTTATTTGATCACTAGGGACTAAAAACGTCAAAACTGCGAAAGTATGCATTTACGTGCATATCTTGCGTTCTGACCATATCTGGACATCCAAAAATTTTTCTAATCACTAGATTAAAGTACTTTAGTGATGGGAATGCAAAAATACCTTTCGTCGCGCAATTTGGGTCGTTTTCGCGTTCATTACGATTCAGTCGTAATTAACCAAAAACCGCAACCGTACGGCCAAATGAAACGACATCCATGAGATTTTTGAGCATAATTCAAGTTAAATATATTTTAGATTCATCATGGAGCTTGGAAATGGGCTTGACGGGTGTTAGAAGTGCCAAAACGCGACAAAACAAAGTTCAGGGGCTAAATTGTAAATAACTGAAAGTTGTTGATCAGCAAGAGGTCCATACGGACCGTATGCAGGACCCCTTACGGTCCATAAGGCTTCCATAGATCAGAAGAAAGGTGGCAACTCCTTGTTTACTCTCTTGGACACTAAGCAATTCGATTTTTACCACTTCTAACCTGCAATTGACACCTGTTGGACCACCATAGGATCATGCCAACACATGGGACACTTGGAATGATCTCATGGCACTTGAAAATCTATAAATAGCAAGGGGTTTTTCATGGATTCCTTGCTCATTTGCTCTTTCTTCTCAAATCTGCTCTAAGTGGAGGCAATCACATTGTTGAAGGCCACCTGCCTGAGCATTCTTAGTCTTCTCTTCAAGCATTGGACTCTTGTAAGTGTTCCTTCATGTTTGTCGTGTTATTTTAAGCAAGAAAGTCAAATAGTGTTTGACTGTCAGCTTTGACCATGATTTGGTCAAGACAAAGTTCGTTTGAACTTTGCAACGTGAGCATAATCACGATGGATATAGTCCCTTGTGACTATACCTAATGACTACCACGTTGATTATTCGAAGTGACGAGTCAAAATTTCGGTCAAAATCCACGATTATGTGCATTTTGCGATGAAACTATTTTCGGGTATCAAAACACTTTGTTTTGATATCAAATCAGTTTCCTAACTTATTTAAACATGTCTTAACATGTTTAACTCGTCACTTTTAGTCTAGTGCTTATATAGGGTCGTTAGTCAAGCGGTCTTGACAACCGCTTAGACTTTCGAACCCGACCCGTTTGGTAGATCATTAGGATCCGAACAAACATATTTTGTGAACATAGTTGTATAGGGAATAACCTTCCGAGGTTATACCTTATGGTCACTTAGTTTAATTAGTTGTATGATAGGTAGTTTATATGCCTTAGGAAAATGACCAAAATACCCTTTTCATGCATAATTTGAATTTAAGCATATGTAACTTAATTTTTGACACTTATACTAATTATGCAACAATATTAAACATGTTAGGGCATATAATACTTGTCATAGGACTAGTTAGGCTATTCGAATGCACCTTTGCGCAAATGACGTGTTAAAGTAGCATAAACTACCTTAACGGGTCGTAAGCACTTAGGTTAGGTTCCAATTCAGAATGTAGGTTTTGTTAAACCATATCAAATGAGTTCCAATACTCATTTGGTTTATGAGACCTCATTCTACACGATCTCCCGATTTAGGTCTCGATTGTTAACATAGTGATCCGATAGTAGGTGCTACTTGATTCCTTGATTGTCCGAGCTTGTTAGTTCACTTAATCGAGGATACCTTACCATCTCAAGTGTGTATATAGTTCCCCTATTTTACTTCTTTCAATTGTTTTGGGGTGATTCATATGTGTGATACGATTTCGAGTTTTCTAAAACGAATACTATGGTTTATATTAAACACAATGATTTCAATAATGTGAACAAAGTTGTTGGGGCGTTGGTCGAAAGACAATCGAATGACAATCATTAACTATGATCAAGCCGACCAGTAGTATGTTATGGTACCATAGGAACTAACAAATCCCATTATCGGACTATCACCATGGTTATGGGGGTAATGTGGGTAACGACAGAATCTGATGAATGTTAACTAACCCTTTGGTGGTTTGTTAATATGATTGAACGATGGACGAGTCACACAAGTTTGAATGTGTTCAACGAGACGACCAAAAGTTAGTTTTCAGAATTAAAACATGAACGATTTGAAAGATTTGTGTTGGTGCATATTTTGTACGTCTGCCACTGTGCGAATAGTTAGATAGAGCGTGTGTTGAATATTGTACAGAAACGAGAAAGTTGGACATGTTTTGATATTGTAATGGTGCATTCGGATCGGATGGAAATCCGATCGGATGGCAATCCGATCGGATGACACATATGTGTGAAATAGGGACCTTGGGGTTCCATTTGGACAAGCTTTTGGTTCCCAGAGGGGAAATACTGTCCAACTGGTCTCGCGGTGCTGTAAACATTGAATAATCAATAGAGACCAGATTATAAGTGACTGCTCGGTGTCGTATTCTGTTTCTACTCCTTTCTTAGTCGTAATAAACGCACCGAACACCTCATTTCGGGAACGAAGCTCTGTCGAACTCACCGGATCCTAGAATCAGTGCGCAGTGGTATCAGAGCTATGGTACCGATTTAATCGATCTAACAGTCGGTTAAATCACCCAAAGCTCATAAATTTTGGGTTAAACTTGAGTTTTGACGTTAATCAGAGAAAATCATCAAAATAATGGTCAATTCACGGATGGATTTTGGAATTGAACACATCAATCTATGCGGAATTGACTCGCGCACAATCTTGTGAAGTTTCATCATGAAATTCACACAAATAAAGATTCTGGATCGAAAAAACGTGATTTGTAGTGTTCTTGAGCTGTTAGAAGATTTCCAATCGGATGGCAATCCGATCAGATGACCATATGATCCGTGTCACTATCTTTGTTGAAGGATTATCGAGGCTTTCAATCGAATGACAATCCGATCAGATGGCAATCCGATCGGATGACCATCCGACACTTGTCATCATTTTGCTTGAAGGCTTATTGAAGGATAACTGCCTTTCAATCGGATGGCAATCCGATCGGATGACCATCCGATCCATGTCACTATGGAATGTTTAAGAGATAAGTTGTTGTCAATCGGATGACAATCCCGGATGGCAATCCGATCGGATGACCATCTGATCCATCATACCATATTCCTTCAATCGAGTGGCAATCCGATCGGATGACAATCCGATCGGATGACCATCCGACACTTGACATTCGACAAGATGATCAAATGCCCAAAAAAGAGGCATTTTTTGATCGTAACGACGAGGAGAGTCTCCAGAAAAATTTTGGTGATTGTCAATTTTTTTCGGGTTTTTAACGACCAAGTTGGGTTGTTCGGGGACACCGTCGGGGGCTTCAGTGAACATATTTGATGATGCGATCATGGATTGTGGAAATTAGTGGGGTAGTCATGATATTGGTGCAGAATGTTTATCATTCAGGATATCTGACTATTTATGGGCCAAATTGTAAAATCCGCAATGATGAAAAACTAACAATTGTGGCGAATATTGTGATATTCTAGTTTGGTCATGTTTTTTCGGAGAAGAGAACTAAAAACTGAATTCAGTTTATGGGGGAATTCGGTGATAGAGGCGTTAGAATTTTCAAAAATGAGGGGGAATAAAAATTTCACTGTCGTATGGTGAAATTCTGGCATTTTTGAAATTCGTGACACTACTACAGTATTCGCGTAGTTTTCGACTTCAGATTGTCAAGGGGAATGTGAATCTGATCGTGAGTGTAAGCTTCCGAGATCAAGATGATCCGAGGTGTTGATATCTGATCGTGGACGAAAGCATCAGAGATCTGAGAGTGATCGTGGATAATAGCTTCTGAGATCTAGATTATCCGAGGAGATAAATCTGATTGTGGACGAATGCTACGAAGATCAGATTGCATTACCAGATGATTTGTTTTCCGATGAAGATTTGCTAATTGTGGAGAATACCGTTTACACGGATCTGTCATTCTTATGGTGCGTTAACGTGGATCACGGTAAACGGGATATCAGATCTTCAGGGGGGAATCACGGATTTGAAGTTAACCAGTGGGGTATTTGAAGTTTCTATCAATTTCCGGTTGAGTTTTTGTACATTCTTAGATCGAGCAGGTGGAATGCGAGATCGTGGTGCTTACTTGTGATATCAAAAACTGAGCTCGGATGCGGTTAAAGTTGAAACAGAGGATGTTGCATTGACTAGTTTCAAGTTGGTGATTGTTCGTGAATGCTGCAGTTTAACAAATTAGAGGAGAGTCGTAAACTGTGCAAAAGACCTGTAGATTCATTCCAGGGGGAATTTGTGCTTTACTCTGACAAAAGCAAACCCGAATTATCAATCGAGGGGGAATTTGGACAGTCAGATTTCAAGATACCTGATTGAAGTTGCAGAAAAGTTGAAGATTGCAGAATATTCAAACACAGTTCAAGGTTCTCAAAGTTTTAAAGACGATTCGACAGTGACATCCGAGGGGGAATCTGTTGGTGCATATTTCGTACGTCAGCCACTGTGCGAATAGTTAGATAGAGCGTGTGTTGAATATTGTATAGAAACGAGAAAGTTGGACAGGTTTTGATACTGTAGAGGTGCATCCGGATCGGATGGCAATCCGATCGGATGACACATGTGTGTGAAATGTCTATAAATAGGGACCTTGGGGTTCCATTTGGACAAGCTTTTGGTTCCCAGAGGGGAAATGCTGTCCAACTGGTCTCGCGGTGCTGTAAACATTGAATAATCAACAGAGACCAGATTATAAGTGAATGCTCGGTGTCGTATTCTGTTTCTACTCCTTTCTTAGTCGTAATAAACGCACCGAACACCTCGTTTCGGGACCGAAGCTCCGTCGAACTCACCGGATCCTGGAATCAGCATGCACTCATATAAGCGGCTCTAGATACCATTGTTGGGATTTTCACATGTTTATCAAAGCGATTTCATCCGTATAAAATCAAAACGCAGCGGAAAAAATATTTAAAACATGTTACTTTTAAGATATAAATTTCATTTATATGCAAAATCCCAAAACCCGTATCCATATATGAACATGCATACTATCAAACACAACCATATGATGTTTAGAATACTACGTTCTTGGAGTAATAGGATGATGAAAATGATGATACTTCTTGAACGGTTGCCTTCAAGTGTAAAAGACCTAAAGCTTGTATACCCCAAGCCTTCCAACAAACACTTGAGCTTTAGCTAGGATTTTATACACTTATGATCAAAACCGAAACCCTTCTTGGAGCCAACCATTGGCCGAAAATTCCACAAGGGAATTTTAGAGTTCTTGGCACTTGGATTGAAATTTGAAAACCCTTGAATAACACTTCTCTTGGCCGAAAATTTTAGAGCCAAAAATCAAGTTCCTTTAGTTTTGTCATCTAAAAGGTTTTATAAATGTTGAGAGAATCTTACCACCTTCTTGCCCAATCAAGTTCCTACTAAAATATGCAAATGAATGTTTGTTTATTGGACCACAAAATCCTTGGGAAGAACACCAAGGGGGGGGGGGGGGGGGACCTAGATTTTATTTAAAAAAAATTCAAAATTCTTTTAATGATAATTTAAGTCTTATATAATTTTATAACTTTTATAAAATTATAACATCACATGTTATAAGACTTAAATTACTTTTATTATGTTATTTAACCCATTAAATAACAAAATAAAATTTTCTCTCTAAATAAAGTATCCATATAATTTATTAGTTTGTCAAGTGCAATTATTTAGAAAACCGATTTCTAAATATTATAAGTGTTAATATTTATTTGTTTGATCATATCATAAATAAATATTTTAAGTGTTTGTCTAGCTTGTATTTGGGTATGAATCGACTTGGATCATAACGAACTAGCCACATCAATCTAATATGTGTCTTGGGCATACAGAATCCAACACTTTTAAATGAAGGGCAGAGGTTTGATTGAATTTTAAAGTGATTTTAGATATTAGGCTTTATGATGCAATAATAACATAAGAAAAACATTGTTGGACAGGCTCTATGGCTGCCACATCAGCTTTTCTTATGTTATTGATATTTCTACTTTTATAGAAAGTATAGATAGATAGGTTAATGACAACGAAGGTTATAATATATTATGGGTGTGCATATTGGCACACCATGTTGCCTATTTGCACACCAAACCCTATTTGAATTCGTAGGCAGAGATAGATGTCTAAATACACTTTTGAATTCATAATTATCATCCTCGTATAGCTCTATAGTATGCGTATAGCTTTATTCACGTGCCTAGACAACATCGTATCAATGTCAAATCTGTCTGACATACGCTGCGTGTAGATCTATACGCAGCGTATACCTTGCTTTACATACGCTTCGTAGAGATCTATACGATGCGTATGTCAAAGAGATTTGACATGGTACTAGGTTGACTGTTTGGTCGTGTACCTACCCCTTACCTACGATGCGTATAGGTCTATACGCAGCGTAGGTAAACCCTAAGTGTACAGATAACCAACCAAGGTGTGCCAATAGCCTATATTATATCATTCTTGATAACAACCTAATAACATTCATTTAAAAATTAACCGACATAACTTTTAGATCAGTATTTGTCTTACAGAAAATTTAAACAACCAAACATTAGATCAGTCCTCATATTACATGTTCATGTGGGTGGGTGTTGTGTTTTGTAGATCTCTAGGAAATTACACGGTTATTACGCGGTTTGGGTGCTATTTAGTCATCTTTTTCAACAATTTCAAACCCTAAAAGATTAACACAAATATATCAAAACCTTTTCATCTAGTAATATCTTGGAAATTTTCTTCAAACCCTAATCAAAGAAACCATAAGTATTTGAAAGTAAAGCTCATAACCTTCATCATCATCTCCCTCTTCTCTTTCTTCATTAGCATCTTTAAGAAGCTAAAATCAACCAACACTTTGATCATCCGAGCTAGTCATCTTTTTTGGTATCTTTAAAAACCCTTATAAACCATTAATCAGTTTGTGTTTTCGGCTTCGATTCGTTTGTTGATTCTAGGTTCTAACTAGTTGTTTTCAGGTGGGAGCAAGGAACTTCATCGGCTTAACCACACAATGGAAAACTATGCTCAGAATCTTGAATTTGTAAGTTCCTTTTCTTTTTAATTTCCATCATTAAGATCTACTTATCACAGTAATACGCCGGTATAATCATTAATCAAACCTACGGGTACAAACTTAATCTGTAACCATCGTTGACGTGCACTTTTTAAGTCAGCGAGGCGGCTATAAGTGCAAGTTTTCATATGATAATTCGACCAATCACTTCATTTTCACGTTCTTTTGGATAATATTTGAAATATTGTTTTTTTTTTTTCTCTAAATTGCATTTAATATTATTTGCTGGTGTATTTATAGAAATAAAATTCATTGTTTGTTTGTATATTGTGAAAGTAAAGATTGTATTGACAGTTTTAATTGAAAAATAGATATGTTTAAAAAAACTAAACCTGTGAAAGCAAAGATTTATTGGTAGTTTTATTTGAGAAATAGATATGTTCAAAAAAACCAAAACTGTTTATTGAACATATGAATGGTCTGTGTTAAAATCAATTGCAAATTGAGATTTTTTTTTTTGTTTTAATCATTTATAAAAGTAAACAAGTCTTAGTTTACTATTTTAATACCGAGGTTGAGCCAAACGAGAATTTTATTTAGTGCACGAAAGTGTCATCTTGCTGGTTCGTATAAATAAATATTTGTATGCATTCTAATCGTGTAAGAAAGAAGTAATAAACAACAATATTGATATTTTGTGTTTGATTGTAACTGATTAACCTTTCTTAAGACAAAGGTAGATAAAAATACATATATTTTTTTATATGATATAATTGAAATATCATATAAATATCGGATTTTATTTCACTGGCTTTAAATAATTCTAACAGCGCTTATTTCATATACCATCATAATTACTTCAAAGTAAAAGAATATTTTGGATTATAATTTTAGTTGATAATTATCTACAATTATAACTTTTAGCCATGTGTGAGCAGGACCACCCATCCGCTATTGCAGAACCAATGAATCTAGAGCTAACCTTTCCAACTAAAGTCGCATCACCAGTGTACACTGGGAGAACCATCACCGGAGAAGTTGATTGTAATGGTATAAATAAGCCCATCAACATTATGTTGGTTGATAGCAAGACGCGTCAACGAGTAACTAACGGATGGGCAGCCTCTCTAAAGGTGAAGATAGTACTCATCAATGCATATTTTTGTGGTGTAAATGGGGTTGAAGGTGTTTGGACACCTCTAGAGTTCAAAAACAACATAATTGTTAATTTCGAAAAAAAGAAAAATATTCTTTTAGGTGATCTTTCTCTCCTACTTAAAGATGGAATTGGGACACTAGGTGAAATGAGATTTAAACACGATAGAAATCCTCTTCGAAATGTCACATTTCGATTAGGAGCAATGGTTGATGGTGATCATTTTCCCTACACGATCAAAGAAGCTATAACATATCCCTTTGATGTCAAGGATCGCCGCAATGAATCGAAGAACATAGGTCCACTCTTGCAAAGTGATAAGGTGTGGAAATTGGTAAATATATCGAAGAAAGGCCCTATTCGTAAACGTCTCCAGAGAAAAAATGTCTGGACGGTGAGGGATTTTCTCGATATGTACAACTCGAACTCTGAAGCACTTAAAGTGGTAACTGACTATTTATTATCTTAGAACAATAAATTTATATTCTTGTATAAATAATAAACATTATATGTTTTATAAGTGTAGATTTGTGGGTTAAAAGGCAAAAAGTGGGAGATGACGGTAAGTCACGCGAAAACAACCCTAGCTAATAATGTGGTATGTTTCACACATCAGTTAGTATCCGTGTTGCTTTCCATCTTATATATCAGGTCGCTAATTGTGTGCTTTTTTGTAGCCTATTGTGTATGGAAAAGTTGACTCTACATCTCTATATCGTTCCACTTTTATCGGATGTCCCCAAAGGGATGGATCTACCTCTCAACAGTTGCAACATATAACATCATTTAACTATGATGACAACATAAACTTCGATAACAATTGTTATAAGCCACAACTTTGTGAAGAAGATCCTTCTTGTAACATGTTCAAAGTGGATTGTAACTTTTCAATCCAAGATGTTGAAGTAGGTGGTGTAATTTTTCTTGGAGTTGAACCATATGAAGACCAACAAAAAGGAATCAATGGTGCATCCAACATGGAGCCCAACGGAGGCGGTCTAGCTAAAAAAAGATGGATGAAATTGCGTGCAACACTATGGTTCTCGTTGGTGACTATCGCTTAGAGGGTAGTGCTTGTGAATAAAAAAAATTAGTAAGTTAGTTTGATTTGGTTCTGCCCGAATAAAATTTTGTGTGCAGTTGTGATTTTTTGATTTGTTGATTATTATGTATACATGTAATGTTATATTATTTTATTCATTGTTAACACTTCTTTTTAATAAGATTATAAACCCAAGAAGAACACTTATATCTATTTCGGAGTGAAATATTGTACATTCCTCTTGATAAAGTGTAATACTCCAATCGATGATGTAATGCGTTAAGGCGTGTAAATTGTTCATCACCCATAGTACTAATAAAAAATGTGGTAGTATAAATTTATAATTGAATGGTCAAATAACTTAATTTCTCATTAACCCTTTAGGGAATATATACAAGCAGCAACTGTGGAGAAGATTAAGCTATAGTTACAACAAACTTATAGACCTATTAATGTCATAGACGACAACAAAAAATATAGTATGTAAAATAAATACAATAATATTGAATATTAATTATTTATTATTAACACGCCCCCGCAAGATGGAGGATCCATTGGAGACTACAATCTTGGATCAAATGAAGATGAAAGGTGACCGCCGTAGTGGCTTAGTGAGAACATCCACAAGTTGATATTTGGAGCTAATGTGTAGGACTTCCATTTTGCCAGCATTGACCTACTCTCTAACAAAGTGATAGTCCAAGGCAACATGTTTCATCCTAGAGTGATATACCGGGTTGGCGCACAAGTATGTTGCACCCGTGTTGTCGCAGAATAGTTGTGGGGTGCTTTCAGGATTCTAAGTTCTTGAAGAAGGTTTTGTACCGAAGAAATTTCCGCAGCCGCGTTGGTAGCTACATTGTATTCAGCCTCCGTGGATGAACGCGAGACCGTCTTTTGACGAGAGGAGCGCCAAGAGATTATGATAGAACCCAGAAAATCAAAATAAATGAACAATGGAATTCATAGATAGTAATCCAATTCGAGAAGGACTACGTCTCCAATTTTAAACGTAAAAAACCCTAATTTTTATATAATAAACATCCAACATAAAGAAAGATGACATAATCTGCCCTTTTTAATATAAAAGAAACAGAAGCTAATTAACTGCTAGGAAACCACTTTTGAAACCGTTCCCGGTATTTTTTTAAATTAATTGAATAGGCAGCTGGTCTGGTTTTGGCTTGGATTTGGGTCGGGTTTTGGGTCACCCAATAACGAGTATGTAACAATACATCCTACCCGGACAAACGACTTGTCCTCAAGTCAAAAATCTGATAGTTGTGCCAAGCGATCATCCATTCAATTGTAGGCTGACCAGCTTCGTGGACTCATATATGAGCTAAGATAGAATGTCGTTGCAGGTCGATTTCCCAACTTTTAATAACCGTAACCATAGGCGTGGCGGGTACCTTTGATGATGGCCTTGCAATGGGTCCACTAGACCTGCCACAGATAATTGATAAATCATTTGTAATTGCTTGCAAACTGATTGCAGCCAATTCATCCCCGTGATTCTCATGTTCTCCGCCTTCCGAATGGGTCTGATCTTCTGCCTTGTCAAGGATCACATGTAAGCTGATTTCAACCATCTTCTCTTCCTGGTTAGTAACAGGCTCTAAGGTTTCCTGTTGAACCTGCTCAATTGTGTCCTCAGAAGCTTCAAACAGCTTGAGAGTTTCTTTGACTTTAGCCCTCCTGCTCCGAAGAGAACTCACATTTGCTTCAAATTCAACTTCACGATTTATGGCTTCACAAACTGTCTTGGGTTTGTGGATTCGAACTCCAGCCTTTAGTTCATCTTTTAGCCCATTTAAAAATACACCCAGCAAGCAATTGTCTAGCTAATTGAATACCCGTGCCGACCTCTTTGCAAATTCCTGACGGTACTTATGTAGAGTTCCGGTTTGCCTGATGCTGCACAAATATTCATTCGGATTTTGGAATTTTTGCAGGGACAAAACCACTGCTCTTTTCTTTAGAGAGGACGTGTGATTTGAGCGCTGCAACCTCTTCTTTGAGAGACTCAACTTTAGCAACGATTTCTGCCAATTGAACTCCAGTAGACTCTGAATTCTCTCTGCCTCCATTTGGATTATTCCAGGTCGAGGATGCCATTTGATTTCCCGGCCATGGAACCATTGATAGAACCCAGAAAATGAAAATAAATGAACAATAGAATTCATATATAGTAATCCAATTCGAGAAGGATTATGTCTCAAATTTTAAAGGTAAAAAACCCTAATTTTTATGGGATAATTGCATATTTCCCCTTAAAAAAACTTCTTAATTGCGTATTTACCCAAATTAAAATTTAAATTGCATATATCCCCTTCCTTAACTATTAAAATTGCATATATCCCCTTCCTTAACTAATATATTTGCAAATTTATCAATTTTGATTTATTTTATTAAAAACAAGTTATATAATGAATTTTTTACCCTTATTTTTACTAAAACTTAAAAAAAAACAAATTTATTCATTTTTACTAGTCTTTGTGGTTTATGTTTTTATCGTAAATTTATTCATTTTTACTAGTCTTTTTTACCCTTTAGACGAAAGTTGCAAAACTGGCCAAAACTTAGTGAGAAAATGGCATTTACTCTATATCAAAACTTGAAAAGATTTGTGAAAACAAAAAACATAGAGGTTCTGTGTATGTCACAATCACGTGTGAAATGAAATGCCAATGTACCTCAATTGCACGAACAATGTTACTATTTCCCTTGATTCTTGCAACATCAAGTGCAGTTTGACAGTCATCATTCATCACCAATGCATTAGCTAAAAGTTACCATAGTAAATAATGTATTAAGTGATAATAAACGAACAAGCGACCCGTAACAGGATCAATCGACGTCAACGTAGCACAATTTGACTAGCAACTAACAAGCACCCACCACCATGTGAAAGAAGTAGATTAACAAAATTAAAAATAAAAATTAAATGAGTTTCAAAGTATTATAAGAGAAATGTCTTAATAAAAACATAAAAATAGATTAGAAGTTAGGTTTATGTGAACGATATTAATTAAAAATGTTAAACATAATAAATTAAATGTAAACATCTAAGAAAGATTATTTAAACTTGGATTATTCTTTGTATTTTTGAATCTTACGTAATTTTGTTCCAAAAACCGAATGTTACGGATATGCTTTTACGATAAAACCGAACCGAACCGTGAACCCCTACTCCCCTAGTTAATAGCATCATATACTTTATCCACGGCATCATACGATATTTCTAACTTTGTGACTGATGAATTGAAACAAATATATATAGACATTAAAGGGCACAAAGTAGCACACCTGGACGATAGGTGTTTACATTTGCACCAAATTCTATCAATGTTTTCCCAACATCGTACTTTTATGGAGTCATGGAAGCCAACATCAGAGTAAAAATGAATAAATTTGTATCTTTTTATGTTTTAGTAAAAATAAAGGTAAAAAGTCATTATATAACTTGTTTTTAATAAAATAAATCAAAATGGATAAATTTGCAATTATATTAGTTAAGGAAGGGGATATATGCAATTTTAATAGTTAAGGAAGGGGATATATGCAATTTTAATTTTAAGTTGGGTAAATACGCAATTAAACAGTTTTTTAAGGGGAAATATGCAATGGTCCCAATTTTTATATAGTAAACATCCAATATAAAGAAAGATGACCTAATCTGCCCTATTTAACATAAAAGAAACAGAAGTTAATTAACGGATAGAAAATCACTTTTGAAAATGTTCCTGCTATTTTTTTTAAAATTAATTGAATAGGCAGCTAGTTTGGTTTTAGCTAGGATTTGGGTCGGGGTTTGGGTCACCCAATAACGGGTATGTAACAATAATTGATAGAATCTGAAATTCAGATTTGATTGAAACAAGAACAAACAAGATAGATAATCCAATTTGAGAAGGATTAGGTCTCCAATTAAAAGGTTTAAGAACCCTAATTTTTATAGAATAAACATCGACCCCTAATCTAAATGATACAGTGATATTAATAAGATTAGATTAGAACTAACTGCCCCACTACTTGCTCCTAAAACAGTTCCCCACCAAAACCCATTCCCACTAATAATTTAACGGGTCAAATACACAGCTGGAGCTTCACACAAGATATGGGTCAACAGGTTTGTATCAATACATCCTGCCCCAAAATCCGACTTGTCCTCAAGTCGGAAACATGGGAACTGTTGTGCCAAGCAATAAGCCATTCAATTATAGACCGAGGTTGAAAATCAAATTCCCAATCTTTGTAGTCAGTGGAGAAGCTAAAGGCGTTGCTGGAACTTGAACCCTTGCAGGTTTTAACCAGGATACATGGGAGACAAGAATGATGCGATCAGGTCCACAAGAGCTAGATGACAGTTTCTTAAAGGGGTTGACAAGGTTAAGTTTGTGGAAAAACTGACGTTAGGGTGTAGGGTTGTGGGTAACATACTGAGAGACATTTTTAGTATAATCTGAAATAGGTTTTGGGCTTGGGCTCCATGCAACACTTCTTCTAGGCTTAGATGAACAGATCTTGGACTCGTTTTCTAGGGCAAGGTGAACAACATAACACTTGGTTCTAGGTTTCTGGATAAACCCGTTAGTCTTCATAAGTTCTTCATTGAGACCATTCGGTCCTTCATCCTTCTCCACCGTGTTCTTCAAATCACTATCCACTTCTTCACTGTTACAACCATCTTCGTCTGGTTCTTCACAGTTACAACCTTCTTCAATCACCTGAGCTTTAATTTTGTCAACAACATCTCTCAAAGATGCAAGAATGTCGTCTAATCATGCTGCAATGATTGCGAGTTGATCTGCTAAATTCTAGGTTGTAAGCACCATTCAATTTCCCGGCAATGGAACCAATTGATAGAATCTGAAATTCAGATTTGATTGAAACAAGAACAAATAAGATAGATAATCTAATTCGAGAAGGATTAGGTCTCCAATTAAAAAGTTTAAGAACCCCAATTTTTATAGAATAAACATCGACCCCTAGTCTAAATGATAGAGTGATATTAATAAGATTAGATTATAACTAACTGCCCTACTACTTGTTCCTAAAATTGTTCCCCCAAAACCCATTCCCGCTAATAATTAAACAGGTCAAATACCCAGCTGGAGCTTCACACAAGATTAGGTCAACAGGTTTGTATCAGATTATGTTTGAGCCAAGATACAAAATGTACGCCGTAGTAGACCGCCACCCATCATTGACTCCTCCCCAATCGGAGTCAGAAAAAGCACGGAGTGTGAGGGGAGAGTTACGATGCAAATATAACCCGTAGTGTACCGTTCCTTTCAAATAGCGCATGACCCGTTTGAGAGCTTGCCAATGAGATTGTCTAGGTCAGTGCATAAATTGTGAAAGTTTGTTGACCACAAAGGAGATATCCGGACGTCTAAAAGCTAAGTATTGTAGAGAGCCAACGAGTTTACAGTATTGATTCGGATCAACAAAAGGAGTGGAGTCAACGAGTGAAAGAGGATCAGATACACTCATCGGAGTAAGCACATCCTTGGTGCCATCCATTTTAAAAGTGGTAAGAATGTCATGAATATGGCGATGTTATGAGAGGAAGAGTCCTTGAGGTGTAGTGGTGAAGAGGGCCAAGGTCCTTGATGGAGAATTTTTAGCCAAGTGAGCTAATGAAGGATTCGAGAAGGCTGTTGTAATTACCGGTAATGATGATGTCATCTACATATACGAGTAGATAAAATTTGACACCATGGCGTTGATAGACAAAGAGAGATGGATCGGACATGGATTTTCGAAAGCCAAAGTGAATCAATAACAAGGTGAGTTCATTGTACCATGCCTGTGGGGCTTGTTTAAGACTGTAGAGAGATTTTTGAAGTGTGCAAATGTGATTTGGGAACTCCAAATGAGCAAATCCGGGTGGCTGGACCATAAAGACATCCTCCTGTAAGGTACCATGAAGTAACACATTATTGACGTCTAGTTGTCGTAGGGGCCACCATTTAGAAAGAGTAATGGATAAAACGGTTCGTATGGTGACCGGTTTTGTTATGGGACTAAAGGTGTCAAAGTAGTCATTTCCAAACTGTTGATAGAAGCCCTTTGCCACTAGACAGGCTATGTATTTTTTGATGGTGCCTTCGGCCTTTCGGCTGATGCGAAAGATCCATTTGCAGCCAATGACGTATTGATCGGTGCTCGGAACAAGTTCCCATGTGTGATTTTGAAGAAAAGCATTAAACTCAAGATCAATGGTGTGGCGCCATCGGGGATCTTTCATAGCTTGGATATGGGTTATGGGTTCAAGTGTTTAGGGTAACGGGTGTAGGGTAGTGGAGTTGACGAAGTTGGTGTTGAAGTATTTGGTGTTAGGTTTGGGATATCGTTTGACAGGAGTAGGTGGGGTGTTTGTGGTTTCGGTGGTGTGTGTATTGGTGGAGGGAGTTGTTTCAGCGGACGATGAAGGAGGATGAGATTGTGGGTGCTGGGCGGAGTGGGTCTGTTCTGTTGTGGGAGATGGAGAGGAGGGTGATAAGGATGGTGGTGTAGTGGGAGAGTGCGAGTGGTGAGAAGAAATGGGTGGGGCCAGAGGTCTGCTAGTAGGAGAGCTAGAGGAAGCAAAAGAAGTAGGTCTGTTGGTTTGAGTTGATGAAGAGGAATCAGGAGGGGAGGATATAGAAGGTGGGTGAGGAGTAGGAGGATAAGGGGTGATGGGTATGGGAACAGGCGGTGCTGCCGATGGGTGGGTGTAAGGGGGAATGGGGAAGGAGTATCTTTGAACCGGACTAGAGGGTGGATGTTTAGTGGGGTGGGCAGGAAATAGGTGCGAAATGAATTCAACATGCCTCAAATGATATAACTTAGATGTGGTCGGGTCGAAAAATTTAAACGCCGATCTCGAGGTCGAGTACCCAAGAAAAATGCACGAATGGGAGCAAGTTTGTAATTTGGAGGTGGTATACGGGCGTAACCTCGGATAGCAAAGACACCCGAATGGTTTGAGTTTCGTGTAGCTGGGTGGTTTACCGAACAACATGTCACATGGGGTTTGGTTGTTAGGGATGGGAGTAGGAAGGTGATTTATTAGGTAGGTAGCGGTTTGGAAAGCATGTGACCAAAATTTTTGAGGAAGATTAGCATAGTGTATAAGGGCAAGGCCCGTTTCAACAACATGGCGGTGACGCCATTCAGCAACACCATTTTGTTCGGGTGTATGGGGTGGAGTGGTGTAGTGAGAGATGCCGTTGGAGGTGAGGTAGGGATTGAGACCCATATATTCACCTCCGTTGTCGGTGAAGAGAGACACAATTGGGGTCTTGAAGAAACGTTCAATGAGTGATTTAAAGTGTGGAAAAAGTGTTGACACATCGGATTTGCACTTCATGGGATATAACCAAACATACTTGGAGAAGAAATCAACAAATATGATGTAGTATTTGAACCCGTCAATGGAGGGTTGAACCGGTCCCCAAACATCCGAATAAATGAGTTCCAAAGATTTGTGTACAACAAAGGAATTTTGACCAAATAGAATTTTGTGACTTTTATTCAAGGAACAAAGATTTACAATGAAATGACTCTTGCGACACTTTATTACAATGTAGTCCTAATTTAGTAATTAAAGACTTAAACACTTGGTACGAAGGATGCCCAAGTGTATGGTGCCACGCGAATAGTGATCTTGTTCGAGTTGCATTGACTTTTGGAGATGAAGGAAATGGCCCATAGTAAACATCATTAACGTTCACTCCTCGCATGAGATGCGCCCCCGTGCATAGGTCCTTAACCATTAAATAAGAGGGAAAAAAATTCAACAGAGACACGGTTAGTACGACATATTTTGGCAACGGAAATAAGATGGTTACGCAAATGAGGGACAACAAGAACATTATCTAACAAGAGTGGTCGTGAGTTGGTGTGTATTTTGGTATGACCAATATGTGTAATAGGAAGAGATTTACCATCACCTAAGACAATTTCATCAGGGCCTCCGTATTCGGAAAGAACGGGTAACAAGTGCTGATTCAGGGCGGTGTGACCGGATGCTCCGGTGTCCCACATCCATGATGGTGCAGATCCTGTAGTGGGGTAGGCAGACGTGTAGTTGACTGATGGCGTCGAGCCTGCAGAACTTTGAACTGGATAGTTGTAGTCACGAAGGAAGCACCTGAGTTTGCGGCTATCCTTTGTTTCATAACCTGAGATATTGCAGAAATGGTAGTAATCATTGTTCCTGGTGGGACGGTTTTGATTTGTTGTAGTAGGTTTGTCACGAGTGTTCCAGGAAGGGCGGGACTGATTGGGTTTTTGGTAGCGGGTCTCAGGTTGCTATTTAGGATAGGTTTGGGTAGGTTGGTGTTAGGTTTAATTGACTGTGGTAATGAGGGGTTCAGTAGAGGTTTCTTTGATGGTGCGTTCAAGGTCAAGCAATTTGTCAAATAGTTGTGCGAATGAGATGGTGGTGTCACAAGATTTCAGGGACTAAACGAGTCCAGTGAACTCATCTCCGAGTTGATTCATGGTGTGAATCACCAAACCTTCTTCATCAATTGGACTTTGGGCGAGGGCTAACTCATCCGAAATTGATTTCATATCGTGTAGGAAATTAGTGTCAGATCGGGTACCCTTTGGGTTTTTGCAGAGTTTGGATTTGAGGGATATGATCCATGAGCGAGAGCAGCTAATGTGTAGCTTGCGTTTAGGGTGTCCCACGCCTATCGAGCGGTGTCTGTAGCGGAGTTGAATGGCGTCCGAGCAGCTTCCTAGGAGTGCGCTGATCACCATCTGTTCTTGCCGAAACCAGGACCCGAATTCAGGGTTTGGTGTGGAGACTTCACCGGTGGTGATTTTTTGGGCCGTAGGTTCAGAGGTGCTGGTGATATGGTGGTCGAGTTCAAGACCAATCAGAGTGGAGAGGATCTGTTTGCGCCAAGAAGGGAAATTGGTGGATGTGAGTTTAATAGGGAAGTGGGTTGTAGTAGTGAGAGAGATGATTGGTTTGGGTGCCATGGGCTGGTTTGTGGCGGCAGATGTAGGGTTGCAGGTGTGAGCAGAAGCAGGGAAGGAAGAAGGATTGTGCAGGTGTATGGATCGAAAAAGAAAGGGTTGTGAGAGCTCGTAGGAGGTCAGGCTCTTGATACCATAAAAACTTATAATTGAATGGTCAAAGAACTTAATTTCTCATTAACCTTTTAGGGAATATATACAACATATAAGCAGCAATTGTGGAGAAGATTAAGCTACAGTTACAACAAACTTATTAACCTATTAATGTGGTAGATGACAACCTAAAATACAGTATGTAAAATACATACAATAATATTGAATATTAATAATTTATTGTTAACAGTTAGTTCTTAAATCGTACTCGAAGTTAAAGATTTAAATACATAACATATTGTCTCATCAAATCACATAGTATGAAATACAAATGTCTTGTTTATTTCAACTAGGTCTATGTGAAATCCTCAGCTTCATAACGTCTCATGTAGCGTTTCCTGTATCATGTATAAAATAAAGGTCAACTAAAATAGTTGGTGAATAATCTTAGGTTTTAACACATATGAAAATAGGTTAGCGAATCAAAAGTCAAATATATAAGTTAAGCACATATTGTCACACCCCAACCGATGGCGGAAACATCAGAGTGAGACGAACGAGATTGCTTGAGACTCCATAACACTAAATGTGACAAGTAATTAAAATAACAATTTCATTTCATTACTAATATCAAGTACATTGTTTGAAATAGAAATACAACAAGTTTGGAACGAACACATTACAACAAGTATTGAATGACTAAACTACTAAACATGAATTTAAGTTTGGTGCATTTCTGTCACACCCCAACCGATGGCGGAAACATCGGGGTGCGGCACTGAGCGAAACAGATTGTCCAAGAGAAATCCATAACAACTAATTTTACCAAATATTTAAAGTTACGTCCCATACCATAGCATACTTAGCAAATCAATGAATACAGACAGAGTATCTTAAAGACAAATAAACAGTTTCTATAACTCGTAAATTTATTGTTTTGTTTCTAGACTCCCCTAAGTTGGATTCCACATAGCAAGCATACCACATCATCCTAAACACCTGTCACATACGTTAAAATAAAAGTCAATACACATAGTGTAAAGGTGAGCATACCAGTTTAGTAGTATAATAGTAGCGAAAGCGAGTTACGCATAACCAGCATGTAACTTGTATGATGTGAAGCAAGTAGGTTATCGATAATGATATATGCACAGACGTGACTGCGAGTTGTAGAGTGCGCAACACATATCACCACTGTGACACGTGAAGAAATACCCTTTGCAACCCCAGTCTACGACAGGTGCTGAGTCCAAACTATAGTACTGTCGTTGCTAAGGTGTCAGACAACAATCACTGTGTAAACATAACATACAAGCATTCATCGAATGACACGTATAACATGCAGAGCGGTTAGCGTATAAAAGTGTTTGCGTTGTGTGGTCGATGTGATTTGATATAGGTAACGTATGTAACACCCAAAAGTGCTTAAAGCAAAAAGGGATCGAGTATACTCTTAGATTGTGTTTAGTAAATAAACACCCTCTTAGATTGAAGGGAGCGCTGAGAGGTTAGCCTGATTACAGAATGATGGCATAAGCGATGAACAGAGCGTTAATCGGTGCGAGTGAACTGAGTGACGGAGGGTCATCCAATCGGATGACAATCCGGACGGATGGTCATCCGGTCGGATGGCCATTCGGTCAGATCGTCATTCGTTTGGGATGGATGTGTTTGTATATGATGTGACTTTGAAGTTTTCGTTGTAGCATTTTATAAAACAAGAAGTGTTCTTGCAATCCAGGTCATCCGGCCGGATGGTCATCCGGACGGATGGCCGTTCGGTCGGATGGCGATTCGCTTGAACTTATCTTCTTTGACATTTTGTAAAAATTGTTTAAGTGTTGAAACCACAAGTCATCCGTCCGGATTGCCGTTCGATCGGATGGATATCCGATCGGACGGCTATCCGATCGGACGGCTATCCGTTTGGTAACTTGTTCGTTCGTGAAACTTTGTAAAACTTGCTAAGTTAAAACTTTTGCGTTTGAACCGATATGGTATAACTACGTGTCAAACATGGAAAACCCATCGAGTCCAAGTCATCCGATCGGATGGGAATCACCCCATCCGATCAGAGACTGTCGTTGACAGTACTTCATGTTCAACCCGTTGAGGCGGTAATCTCTTTGATAGGAATCCGTCCTCAGACCAACACTTCACTAGAGAATGAGTAGAAGGCCTGAACGAGCTCGGATCCCATTGGTTTTATGTGTAAAGTTGAGATTGTTGAAGAAAATTTTGAAACACTTTGATTAGTGTAGATTTAGGAGAAAGCAGTGTTCAAACATCGTAGAAATACTTTGGATCTAAGTTGTTCTTGGTGGAATGAAGTCACACTTTGGTGTTCTTGAGTACCCATGATGACATCATCCTAAAACAGCCCAAATCCACCGATTTCATGGTGAAAAGTTGAGATTTGTTGGTGAAATTGATGAAGAAGTGTGTGTAGATGATAGAAGTACAAGATTTGAGGTAGAAACTTACAAGAATCACGAGAAATCGAGAGAAAATAGGCCAATAGCGTGCTGGTCAAAGGGGGAGCTGTCACATCAATGATTGTTGATGTGATAGGTGTTATTTATAGGCAAAGAGGGAGAAAGGCGGTGCAAATGACGGATCGAAGGACAGTCCGATCGGATGGCCATCCGATCGGATGGTCATTCGGACGGAAGACCATCCGATCGAATGGTCATTCGATCGGATGGGTTAAGCGGGTTAGTTTTCGACTTTTCATTTCGTGCATTGAGCATTGCGATGCGTTGTGAGTAAGCAATGCGATAGTATTAACCAATAGTTACACAAATATCCTAACTAACATATATCATAAAGTAAACCTTAAATTTCGAGTTCGCGATGAGATTTGCGTTGCGATAGAGTTGCGATTACGTTTTTGAATAACACCACCTCAAACAATATAAACATGCATAAGTAACACATAATAGGACACACACGTAAAACAATATCTAGAACTCATAATTCGTATTGCGATACAATAGCGATTAGATAGCATTAAGTCGATTAGCGATTATTGCATTATTGCATTATAACTCCAAATAATACAACTAAGTTATCATAAATTAAAGTATCTAATATCGAGTCAAAGAGTATAATCAATAATTAAGCAAGGAGTGATAGATCACAATTAGCAATCTTTTCTTCCTTTGACTTTGACTTCAAAACGCGAGTTGTTACAGCCTCCCCTACTTTAGGGAATTTCGTCCCAAAATTAAGGTGTAGGTATAACGAATAACTGTGGATACTTAGCCTTCATGTCACTTTCAAGTTCCCAGGTATACTCGGCGCCGCGTTTTCCTTCCCAGCGAACCTTCACAATGGGAATGCATGAGCGTCGGAGCTGCTTGGTTTCTCGATCCATGATCTCGACAGGCTTTTCCACGAAGTGTAATGTTTCGTCCACTTGTAGATCCTTAAGTGGTAGTTGTAAATTCTGCTCGGCTAGTCACTTTCTGAGGTTCGAGACGTGGAAAGTTAGGTGGACGTTTCTAAGTTCCTCTGGTAGTTTGAGTGTGTAGGCCACCTTGCCAATCCTTTCCAGGATCTTAAAGGGTCCAACATATCGAGGCGCGAGCTTTCCTTTCTTGCCGAATCTGATCACCCCCTTCCAAGGTGAAATGTCACACCCCCAAAATCCACCCTGCGGAGTACCACCGCTTGGAGGCGTGACGTGACCAGGATCGAGCCACCAATCATATTGAACAACGTAAATAAGTAAGTAAAGCCAACCACAATACAATTGGTGACCAGAAGGCAGTAACCGACTTTAGTTAACAGCGGAAGCATAAAACGTAAGTTCAAAACATAAGTTCATAATTCATAAGTTTAAAGACCGAACATAAGTTCCATAAAGTTTATTTAATAAGAACGGGACATAACAGTCCGTATCCCACAACGACCACCTCCATGTGCAAGCCCCATAGTATCTAGCGACCTGCAAAGCATGTAACAACGAGTCAACAACAAAGTTGAGTGAGTTCACGGTTGGTTGTCCATTTTAGAGTTGTTTCCAAAAACGTAGTTTAATCTAAATCAGCTATCCAGCCGTGGGGGTTACCCCATAGTTCGAAAACGTTTATCAATTAACCATCCCATGTCCACCTTCCCTAGCTATCCAGCCCGACACTCCGGCCGTGGGGGCTACCCCATTATTCAAACTACCGGACTCGTTTATCATATCGACTACTAACGAATATTACTTGTGCCCTAGCGTCGGTGTCCATCATCACCGACGTGCCATAGTCCATTAGTACACGCCCGTCCGACTGGCACGGTGTGAGGTTTGTTAAACCTAATAGCGCTATTAACTAATGACCCGCCCGCCATAGCCTCGGCGATTAAGTCGATATAAAAGGGAGGGACTTCGCTGATAGAGTTCTAGTCCAGTAAGTCTAATTCCATCCAAACAGGATGAGGAATTCTCATTCCTGAACACGTCCCAAGGACGAGGAATCCCTATTCCTGAACCCATTCCCATTCCCACCGGGAATTTCCATGCTTTGTAGAAAAGTGTGAACTCACCTCGGTTTTCTCGGTTAGATTCTCAAATATAGCTAACAGTCAAGGTCGGTCAATCATGTCCTAATATGATTACCAGTTAGTCATTTAGTGGTTTCAAATAGAGCACAAAGTTCCTACACGTATCTACTACATAACATGCATTCACTTTAATAGTTCACGCTCATATTAACATTCCACCTATAGTTACTCAAGAAAAAACATACGATATTGCACATATTACTTTCATTGACATATAACATGTTAGATCATCCTCAGATAATATATACTCGACATTTAGACACGCAAATTACTACTTCTGTCATTTCAACTTAAATATCCAAAAAATGGGCTGTTTTCGGTCATTTTAATAAAATAGTTAACTTATTACAAAAATTCCCAAATTTTTACAGAATATCTTAAACGATCCAAATATTATTGTGTAAAAATATCGGGATCCAATTCATTACCAATCTTTTATAAAAATTCATTTTCCGGACTGCACTCAGATTCATCTTTTTCTGACTGCAGTCCACGGAATAATTTATTTAAAATTCATCGAGAGTCCGATTTATGAAATTCCAGTGGGAGAATTACAAATACATCGGTGGTCATCTACAGTAAAAAAATCATGATCTAACTCTACACAGGATTCAAGTTATGACGGAAAACAGAACGCATATTTTCAGCAGTAAAAATGCAGCTTGAGCTGCTGTCCAAAAACAGATCTTTAAAAATAGTAAACGAAGTCCAAAAATTATGATTCTGGTGCCACTAGAACCGTATTTCGAAATACCCTGTTATAGACTCAATAAAATCTGTTTTTCGTTAAATATTGACATGTTTACAGCCAACTGAAGTTGGCTGTAAAACCTTGGACAGAAGCTGTTTTCAGCTTTTAGCTTTCTAACTTGTGTTCGATTGATTTCGTTAACATGTTTAGTGATCACAACAACATCAAACATCAATATTAACGAGCAAATCATCAGGTAATCAATCAAAAATCAAAACAACTTCATATTAACATCACTTCATCACATTTCAACAACATTTCATCATTAGGTTAGCTCTATGTTAGAGACTTTTGCACATGATCTTCTAGTGTTCTTAAGTTTTCACCATAATCTAACTATTAACCATCATAAATATGAAGCAAATGAAGATCAAAGGAGCTTACCACTACCTTTTAAGCTAGGGAAGAAACACTAGAGAAAACGAGTGGATAAAAGAAATCTAGAAAGGTCCTTCCACTTCCGAGAACACCAAGCTTCCTTGTGTGAACTCCAACACCCTTGGAAGTATGTAGATTTTATGGAAATGAAGTGAGGGTGGTGGTATGGTGATGGTGGTTCTTGGCCGAGCAAGAGGGAGAGAAGAGAGAGTGCTTGAAGTGTGTTGTATGTTAGAGGTGATGAATGGATGGAAGTCTTGTGGATTTATAAATAGACCACCAACATTCCAATAACCATTGTGTCTTATGTTGCATTAGTACCAAACACAATCAAATAAATAATTTCAAGATAATCAAAGGGTGTCCTTCTTGTCTCCTAACCGGTTGGGGGGGGGGGGGTTGGTCTAGTTGGGTTTCGATTGTTTAGTTACTAATCTAGTTAGAAATCAAGTGTTTAGTTAGTGCATTATGGTGTGTTATTAAATATATAGTGTGTTAGGGTGTTCGGAGACCCTAACTAGCTTAGAAAAATAAAAACAATGCTTCTAGCATTATTTTGGTGTTCCGGGTAATGTCCGGTTGTTCGGTTTGACACTGTTCCGTTAAAGTGCTTAATTAATCCGTAAAGTGTCCTATATATACATTTTTGTAACAGTTTAATTCTCAACACTCAGGAAAGCATACCGGACTATTTAGTAACTTTTCTGTACACTACTAGTATGTTGATAAGCACATGTAAGTATAACACAGTAGTCAGAAAGTAGTTAAGTGATTCAGCACAGTCATCAAGCACTTTAATTATCATTAATAAATCGTTCGGATACATGGAATTATGAGGGTTGTCACATTCTCCCCCTGTTAAGAAAATTTCATCCCGAAATTTAGCTCGTGGTTACTGAGGAAGCTAGTTATGTTGCGTTGGTTTCCTGGTTTTCCTGGGGTGTCACATCATCCGCCCGTTGGTTTGGAATTTCGTCCCGAAATTCTGCAGTAGCTTCAGCCTCAGTAGTGGTTGCACTTTTCTTAAACAGCTGGGGATACTTGAGTTTCATTTGGTCTTCTCCTTCCCAGGTATACTCTGGGCCACGACGGGAATCCCAACGGACTCGGACGAGAGGTATTCTGGTACACTTGAGAACCTTAACATCTCGATCAGTAATCTCTACTGGTTCCTCGACGAATCGCAGCTGGTCGTCGATAGTGAGCTCCTTTAAGGGAACTATGAGGGTCTCATCTGACAGACACTTTTTCAGATTCAACACGTCGAATACGTTGTGAACTCCGCTAAGTTCTTCAGGTAGATTCAGCCTGTAAGCGACTTTGCCAATTTTCTCAGTGATTTCGAATGGTCCAACATAGCGTGGATTGAGTTTCCCTCTTTTACCAAAACGAACTACACCTTTCCAAGGTGAGACTTTGAGTAGCACTCGATCCCCAACTTAGAACTCGAGTGGTTTCCTACGCTTATCAGCATAGCTTTTCTGACGGTCACGAGCTGCCGCCATTCGCTGTCGTATCTGAGCAATTCTCTTAGTCGTGTCTACTACGAGTTCTGGGCCTGTGATTTGGCTGTCACCAACTTCTGCCCAACAAAGAGGTGATCGGCACTTCCGTCCATACAATGCCTCGAAGGGAGTGGCCTGGATGCTGGTGTGGTAGCTGTTGTTATACGAAAACTCCACTAGCGGGAGGTGCTTTTCCCAGCCATTACCAAAATCGATTACACATTCCCTAAGCATGTCTTCAAGGGTTTGGATGGTGAGTTCAGATTGCCCATCCTTCTGTGGGTGATAAGCAGTGCTCATATCTAAACGTGAGCCAAAAGACTTGTGCATGGCTTGCCACAGTTAAGAAGTAAAACGCACGTCACGATTAGAGATGATGGAGGTTGGCACTCCGTGCCTTGATACTACTTCCTTTAGGTAAATGTCTGCTAGAGTAGAAACTTATCAGTTTCCTTGATAGCCAGAAAATGTGCAGACTTGGTCAGTCGATCCACGATCACCTAAATGGTATCGTTTCCGCGTTGAGATATGGGTAGACCAGTAACGAAATCCATGGAAATTTGCTCCCATTTCCATTTCGGGATCTCTGGTTGTTGTAGTAGGCCTGATGGTTTCTGGGACTCGACCTTGACCCTGGCACAAGTCAAGCATTTGCTGACGTAGGTTGCTATGCTGGTTTTCATACAAGGCCACCAATAGGTAGTCTTTAGGTCTTGGTACATCTTATCCGAACCAGGATGTACTGAATAACGAGACTTATATGCTTCATCCATCACAAGCTCGCGTAAGCCTCCATAAAGTGGAACCCATATGCGTCCGTTAACACGTTTTCCTTTCGTTCTAGCCGCTGCCTCGATCCTCGTAAGGACTCAGCCCTGATGTTCTCTGCTTTCAATGCTTCAACCTGAGCATCGCGAATCTGAGCGGGAAGGTTAGATTGGATGGTAAGCTGTAACGCACGTACACGCTTAGGTATAGTATCCTTTCGACTGAGGGCGTCGGCCACAACATTGGCCTTGCCCAGATGGTATTTGATAGCGCATTCATAATCGTTCAAGAGCTCGACCCATCGGCGTTGACGCATGTTTAACTCCTTTTGCTTGAAGATATGCTCGAGACTCCCGTGATCGGTGTAAATGGTGCACTTGGTACCGTACAGGTAATGTCTCCATATCTTAAGCGCGAAAACAACTGCTCCCAATTCCAAGTCGTGCGTAGTGTAGTTCCTTTTGTGAACTTTAAGTTGGCGCGATGCGTAGGCAATGACCTTGTCACGTGGCATCAACACGCAACCAAGTCCTTGGATGGAAGCGTCGCAGTAAAGCACAAAATCATCTGTGCCTTCAGGCAACGAGAGGATAGGTGCGCTACAAAGTCTATCTTTCAGGTGCTGAAACGCGGACTCCTGTGCATCACCCCAACGATAAATGACACCTTTTTGAGTCAGTGAAGTGAGAGGTTGCGCAATCTTGGAGAAATCCTTGATAAACCTTCTGTAATACCCTTCCAATCCCAAAAATTGGCGGATTTCTGTTGGTGTACGGGGTGCAGGACAGTTCTTGATCGAATCAACCTTGGATGGATCAACATGAATCCCATCCTTGTTTACTACGTGGCCTAGAAAGTGGACTTCGCGAAGCCAGAAGTCACATTTCAAAAATTTAGCATGCAGTTGCTCTGCTCGAAGAAGTTTCAGTGTAAGTCGTAGATGCTGCTCGTGTTCCTCCTGACTCTTAGAATAGATCAGGATGTCGTCGATGAACACTATGACAAAATTATCCAGGTAAGGCTTGCAAACTCAGTTCATGAGATCCATGAAGACCGCGGGTGCATTCGTTAATCCGAAAGGCATAACCAGAAACTCGTAATGGCCGTAACGAGTTTTGAACGCTGTTTTGGAGACGTCATCCTCTCGGACTCTCAGCTGATGGTATCCCGATCTCAAATCAATCTTAGAGTAATAACTCGACCCTTGCAACTGGTCGAACAAGTCATCAATGCGTGGAAGAGGATAACGATTCTTCACGGTCACCTTGTTGAGTTCGCGGTAGTCAATACACATTCTGAAGGTACCGTCTTTCTTCTTTACGAATAACACTGGAGCTCCCCATGGCGAAGAGCTAGGACGTATGAAACCCTTTTCCAGGAGTTCTTGTAGTTGCGTAGACGGTTCTTCAAGTTCTGATGGAGCTAGACGATATGGTGCTCGAGCTACTGGTGCTGCTCCAGGAGCTAGCTCGATTTGAAACTCAACTTGGCGATGAGGCGGAAGACCAGGTAATTCCTCAAGAAATACCTCAGGAAAATCGCGTACAATAGGTATGTCTTCTATCGTCCTTTCTTCCGCGGATGAATCAGAAACGAGGGCTAGGATAGCGGTGGGCCCCTTTCGTAAACACTTCTGGGCCTTAAGGAAGGAGATGATGCCTACAACAGCACCACCCTTGTTGCCACGAATCACGAGGGGTTCTTTACCAGAACAAGGGATACGAACGATTTTCTCCTTGCAAATAATCTCCGCTTGGTGTTGAGATAACCAATCCATCCCAATGACAACGTCAAAACTACCCAGAACGATAGGAATGAGGTCGATAGAAAAGGTCTGATCGGCAAGGACAAGCTTGCAACCCTTAACTACATGGGTAGCCTCTAAACTTTTACCATTTGCTAACTCTACGATGTGCTTGGTGTTCAAAAGTGTTGGAGTACGCTTAAGCATCTGACTAACTTTTAAGGACACGTAGCTAATATCGGCACCCGAATCAAATAAAACAGTAACAAAGAAATCATCCCGAAGAAACTTACCCATCACTACGTTGGGATCGTTCCTTGCATCACCCTGACCAATCACGAACGCACGACCCCTTGCCCCATTACCATTGTTGTTTCCCCCATTGCCGTTTCCATTCCCCTAATTGTTGTTGTTCTTGTTCTGATTTAGCTGGGGGCAGTCTTTCTTGAAATGGCCCTCAGCACCACATTGAAAACACCCTTTGTTGTTACCTTGTTGTTGCTGCTGCTGGCGTTGATTCAGTGGGGCTTGCTGTTGCTGCCGATTCTGATTCGCGGGACGCTGACTCCTGCAATCCCTTGCAATGTGAACAGGCTTGTTGCATCGATGACAGTTGCCATTACTACATGGCCTGCTGTGGTGCAAGTTACAGCGATTACATTTGGGGTGATTCCCCTTGTATCCACCCTGCCCTAGATTTCCAGAAGGCTGCTGACAGGGGCTCCTGTACTCATCTGTCTTCCGCTGCTGGGACTGAACTGAAGTAGAACCCTTGCCCGAATTTCCATCCCACTTGTGCTTATTATCATTGGGGGCATCAGTAGTAGCAGCGCTAACATGCTTGGGCAGCCTGTTTTGCTCAACTGCCTGATCCGTGAGATGATGAGCCAACTTGATGACTTGCTGAATGGTGCCAAGATTAGCTGAGGTTACGTGACTCTGAATCTCTGGTACAAGACCCTTGAGGTACAGCTCAATACTTTTGATGGGAGGGTCCACCATTGTAGGACACAAGATGGCCAGCTCATTTGACCTCTTCGTGTATGCCTCGATCTCAGACCCCGTCATCTTCAAATTGAAAAATTCCACCTCCAGCTTGTGGATGTCGTCACGACTGCAGTACTCTTCTTTAATCAGTTCCTTGAAATCATTCCATGGGGTGGCATTAGCAACAGCCAGCCCTAGCAGTTGGACCTGTGCCTTCCACCAGGTTAATGTGGCACCTTCGAGTGCTCCAGTAGCATATTTCACCCTACGATCTTCAGGGCATTCACACATCTCAAAAACAGACTCAAGGTTCTCGAACCAGTGAAGAAGACCTACAACTCTTTCTGTGCCGCTGAAAGTACTAGGTCGGCAATCCATGAAGGTTTTGAATGTACACACAGGAGGCTGAGCGTATTGACCTGTGGTGCGAGAATAAAAGACAAGGTTAAGCACGAGGGTTGGTTTACGAAGGTAGGATCTAAACGTCCTAAGATGGGTTGATATGGCAGGTTATACCTCCTGCAGCGATAGCTGCGAGTGCCTCAGCAACTCGTTCATTGATCAAGGCCGTCAACTGGGCTTGAGTGAGGTTGATACGTCCTCCGCGTCCGCTCATGATCTTCACAATGAAGCAACGTAAGTGAGAAAAGTGTCGCGAGGGTGCGTAAGTGTGGGACGACAACAGAGAGTAACCACACAAGGTTCAAATAGCAATTATCACGTTAACTAATGCACAGTGTGAACTATCTAACCGACAATATAACATAAATCATACCACCTATTGTGTCGAGTCTTGCACGTGGAGTGAAGCGTTGTTGTGGATCATTGAGCACTGTACAGGTTATAGTCTAGTTTTATCAAAAAAGCTTTTCCCTTTTTAAAACCAAGTTCACTATAACCAATGGCTCTGATACCAATCTGTCACACCCCCAAAATCCACCCTGTGGAGTACCACCGCTTGGAGGCGTGACGTGACCAGGATCGAGCCACCAATCATATTGAACAACATAAATAAGTAAGTAAAGCCAACCACAATACAATTGGTGACCAGAAGACAGTAACCGACTTTAGTTAACAACGGAAGCATAAAATGTAAGTTCAAAACATAAGTTCACAATTCATAAGTTTAAAGACCGAACATAAGTTCCATAAAGTTTATTTAATAAGAACGGGACATAACAGTCCGTATCCCACAACAACCACCTCCATGTGCAAGCCCCATAGTATCTAGCGACCTGCAAGCATGTAACAACGAGTCAACAACAAAGTTGAGTGAGTTCACGGTTGGTTTTCCATTTTAGAGTTGTTTCCAAAAACGTAGTTTAATCTAAATCAGCTATCCCGCCGTGGGGGTTACCCCATAGTTCGAAAACGTTTATCAGTTAACCATCCCATGTCCACCTTCCCTGGCTATCCAGCCCGGCTCTCCGGCCGTGGGGGCTACCCCATTATTTAAACTACCGGACTCGTTTATCATATCGACTACTAACGAATATTACTTGTGCCCTAGCGTTGGTGTCTATCATCACCGACGTGCCATAGTCCATTAGTACACGCCCGTCCGACTGGCACGGTGTGAGGTTTGTTAAACCTAATAGGGAGGGACTTCGCTGATAGAGTTCTACTCCAGTAAGTCTAATTTCGTCCCAACAGGACGAGGAATTCTCATTCCTGAACACGTCCCAAGGACGAGGAATCCCTATTCCTGAACCCATTCCCATTCCCACCGGGAATTTCCATGCTTTGTAGAAAAGTGTGAACTCACCTCGGTTTGCTCGGTTAGATTCTCAAATATAGCTAACAGTCAAGGTCGGTCAATCACGTCCTAATATGATTACCAGTTAGTCATTTACTGGTTTCAAATAGAGCACAAAGTTCCTACACGTATCTACTACATAACATGCATTCACTTTAATAGTTCAAGCTCATATAAATATTCCACCTATAGCTACTCAAGAACAAGTATACGATATTGCACATATTACTTTCATTGACATATAACATGTTAGATCATCCTCAGATAATATACTCGACTTTTGGACACGCAAATTACTACTTCTGTCATTTCAACTTAAATATCCAAAACTGGGTTGTTTTAGGGCATTTTAATAAAATAGTTAACTTATTCCAAAAATTCCCAAATTTTTACAGAATATCATAAACGATCCAATTATTATTGTGTAAAAATCTCAGGATCCAATTCATTACCAATAGTTTATAAAAATTCATTTTCCTGACTGCAATTCGATTCATCTTTTTCTGACTGCAGTCCACGGAATAATTTATTTAAAATTCATCGAGAGTCCGATTTATGAAATTCGAGTGGGAGAATTACAAATACATCGGTGGTTATCTACAGTACAAATTTCATGATCTAACTCTACACAGGATTCAAGTTATGATGGAAAACAGAATGCATATTTTCAGCAGTAAAAATGCAGCTTGAGCTGCTATCCAAAAACCGATCTTTAAAAATAGTAAACGAAGTCCAAAAATTATGATTCCAGTGCTATTAGAACCGTATTTCGAAATAGCCTGTTATAGACTCAAGAAAATCTGTTTTTCGTTACATATTGACCTGTTTACAGCCAACTGAAGTTGGCTATAAAAGCTTGGACAGAAGCTGTTTTCAGCTTTTAGCTTTCTAACTTGTGTTCGATTGATTCCGTTAACATGTTTAGTGATCACAACAACATCAAACATCAATATTAACAAGCAAATCATCAGGTAATCAATCAAAAATCAAAACAACTTCATATTAACATCACTTCATCACATTTCAACAACATTTCATCATTAGGTTAACTCTATGTTAAAGACTTTTGCACATGATCTTCTAGTGTTCTTAAGTTTTCATCATAATCTAACTATTAACCATCATAAATATGAAGCAAATGAAGATCAAAGGAGCTTACCACTAGCTTTTAAGCTAGGGAAGAAACACTAGAGAAAACGAGTGGATAAAAGAAATCTAGAGAGGTCCTTCCACTTCCGAGAACACCAAGCTTCCTTGTGTGAACTCCAACACCCTTGGAAGTATGTAGATTGTATGGAAATGAATTGAGGGTGGTGGTATGGTGATGGTGGTTCTCGGCCGAGCAAGAGGGAAAGAAGAGAGAGTGCTTGAAGTGTGTTGTATGTTGGAGGTGATGAATGGATGGAAGTCTTGTGGATTTATAAATAGACCACCAACATTCCAATAACCATTGTGTCTTATATTGCATTAGTACCAAACACAATCAAATAAATAATTTCAGGAAAATCAAAGGGTGTCCTTTTTGTCTCCTAACCGGTTTGGGGGGGTGGGGGTTTGGTCTAGTTGGTTTTCAATTGTTTAGTTACTAATCTAGTTAGAAATCAAGTGTTTAGTTAGTGCATTATGGTGTGTTATTAAATATATAGTGTGTTAGGGTGTTCGGGGACCCTAACTAGCTTAGAAAAATAAAAACAATGCTTCTAGCATTATTTTGGTGTTCCGGGTAATGTCCAGTTGTTCGGTTTGACACTGTTCCGTTAAAGTGCTTAATTAATCCGTAAAGTGTCAAATATATATATTTTTGTAACGTTTTTAATTCTCAACACTCGGGAAAGCATACCGGACTATTTAGTAACTTTTCTGTACACTACTAGTATGTTGATAAGCACATGTAAGTATAACACAGTAATCAGAAAGCAGTTAAGTGATTCAGCACAGTCATCAAGCACTTTAATTATCATTAATAAATCGTTCGGATACATGGAATTATGAGGGTTGTCACATGAAACCTTTTGGAGTACGTGATCGCCAACGTCAAATTCAAGGGGATTGCGGCGTCTATCGGCGTAACTTTTCTGACGACTCCGAGCTTTCAGCAAATTGTATCGAATTTTGAGGATCTTCTCAGTCGTTTCTTGCAACAGCTCAGGACCGGTAATTTGTGCTTCTCCTATCTTGTGCCATACAATAGGCGATCGACATTTTCTTCCGTATAATGCCTCAAATGGTGCCATTTGAATGCTAGAATGATAATTGTTATTGTACGAGAATTCGACCAAAGGTAAGTGCGCGTCCCAATTACCACCGAAATCTATGACACACGAACAAAGCATGTCTTCAATGGTATGAACCGTTCTTTCAGTCTGACCGTTGGTTTGGGGATGGAAAGCGGTACTTAGATTAAGAGTAGTACCGAGAGCATATTGAAACGATTCCCAAAGGCGCGAGGTAAACCGACCGTCGCGGTCAGAGATGATGTCACGAGGCATTCCGTGTCGACATATAATTTCGTCGGTGTAGATTCGTGCTAATCGTTCTACCTTAAAGTCTTCTCGTATCGGCAGAAAATGAGTAGATTTAGTAAGACGATCAACGATAACCCAGATGCTATCATGACCTGATGGCATGCATGGAAGTTTCGTTATGAAGTCCATAGCTATACTCTCCCATTTCCACATAGGGATCTCGGGTTGCACGAGTAAGCCAAAGGGGCGTTGATGCTCAGCCTTGACTTTTGAACAAGTCAGGCACTTTGAAACATAGACAGTGATATCCTTCTTCATGCCCGGCCACCAGTACTTGTAGCGAAGGTCATGGTACATCTTATCTGCACCGGGATGAACAAAATATCGAGACTTGTGGGCTTCGTTTAACAGGATCTCTCGTAAATTAGTGCGTTTGGGAATCCAAATTCGGTCTAGATAATGAAATATACCATTCCATTTATTCACTAGTTGTTCGCCGTTATTGATAATCCTTTCATTCTTCAAAGTGCGTTTGGTAAAACAAGCATGTTGCACGTCACGGATAAGAGCTTCGAGATTGTGTTGGGCTTAAGTATTACGAACGCTATGCAAATAGCTTCGTCAGCTTAGAGCATCGGCTACGACGTTTGCTTTGCCAGGGTGGTAAAGAATCTCACAGTCGTAATCGTTAAGAAGTTCAACCCATCGGCGTTGGCGCATATTCAGTTCTTTCTGGTTAAACATGTGTTGTAGGATCTTGTGGTCGGTGAAGACCGTACACTTGGTACCGTAAAGGTAGTGTCGCCAAATCTTTAACGCAAAAACAACTGCACCAAGCTCGAGATCGTGAGTTGTATAGTTCTTCTCGTGGATCTTGAGCTGTCGAGTGGCGTGCATAATAACCTTGTCCCGTTGCATGAGGACACAACTGAGACCAAGGTTCGAGGCATCGCAATAGACTATGAAGTTATCGTTTCCATCGGGTAAAGCGATAACAGGAGTATTGCAGAGCATATGCTTGAGAGTTTGGAAAGCAGTCTCTTGTTCAGTTCTCCAAACAAAAGGCTTGTCATTGTGCGTGAGAGAAGTAAGCGAAACGACGATTTTAGAGAATCCTTCGATAAATCGACAATAATAGCCCGCTAGTCCAAGAAAGAAACGAACTTCAGACGGGTTCTTTGGTTTAATCCAGCTCTTAACAGCTTCAATCTTCGCAGGATTGACGTGAATACCTTGACTATTGACAATGTGACCGAGGAATTGAACCTCATCCAGCCAAAATTCACACTTGGAGAACTTGGCATAGAGTCGATTCCTTTGGAGTAGTTCAAGAACCAAACGTAGATGTTGTGCGTGTTCGGCTTTTGACTTTGAATAGATTAGGATATCATCGATAAACATGATGACGAAGCGGTCGAGAAAGGGTTTACACACGCGATTCATTAGATCCATGAAAACTGCTGGTGCATTGGTTAAACAGAAGGTCATAACAATAAACTCGTAGTGACCGTATCGGGTTCGAAAAGCGGTTTTGGGTATATCTTTCTCTTGAATTAGTAACTAGTGATAGCCTGAGCGTAAATCAATCTTCGAGAAACACGTAGCACCTTGTAACTGATCAAACAAATCATCGATGCAAGGTAAGGGATATCGATTCTTGATAGTTAGCTTATTCAAATCCCTGTAGTCGATACACATCCGGAACGATCCGTCCTTCTTTTTGACAAAGAGGGCAGGCGTGTCCCTATGAGAAGGGCTAGGGTGAATAAAGCCTTTGTCAAGCAATTCCTGGAATTGATTCGAGAGTTCGCGCATTTCGGACGGAGCTAGGCGATAAGGCGCTCTAGTGACAGGATTTGCTCCAGGAATAAGGACAACTCGAAAGTTGATATCACCTGTTGGCGGTAGACCAGGTAAATCATCAGGAAACATGTTAGGAAAATCACGAACCACAGGCACCTTTTCCATTGCCTTTTCTTTCTTTTCCTTCTCCGCTACTACGATGTGCGCCAAGAAAGCTTGGTATACCTTGCGGAGATACTTGCTAGCTTGGACACACGTTATGAGTTTAAGATCCTTCGAGGGTGTTTCACCATAGACACAGAGTTGATCACCATTAGCGAGAGAAAAACGATTCATTTAATCGAAACAAACGACCTCGGCACGATTTTCATGAAGAAAATCCATGCCTACTGTGATATCAAAACTACCAAGCTGCATCGGGATAAGATCGATAGGGAAAACATGATTGTTGAGCTCGAGAGTACAATCACGTAAAACGGAACTAACAGTGACGGTCCTTCCAGTGGCAATTTCTACGTCGAATGTTGATGAGAGGTTGGCGCGTTTACGTTTTAGGAGCTTCTCGAATTCAGACGACACAAAACAGTTATCGGCTCCAGTATCAAATAAACACAAAGCATATATACCGTTGACAAGGAACGTACCATTAACCACATTGTTGTCTGCTTGTGCCTGGCGGGCATTGATGTTGAATGCACGTCTGCGGGCTACTGGCTGCTGCTGGGGCTGCTGCTGTTGATGTTGTTGCACTGGTTGCTACTGGGGCTCTTGCTTCACCACTCTGTTGGGGCATACATTTTCGAAGTGGTTAGGATCACCACATGCATAGCAGGCTCGTGCGTGAGCAACGGGAGCAGGAGCTGCTTGTTGACCCTGTGGAGCAGGAATAGGAGCTGGCAGTGCAGGAGCTTGAACTTGAGCTGACGTTTGGCGAGGACCAGTACGGCAGTTAACAGTAAAGTGGCCGTAAAGGTTGCAGTGAACACAAAATCGACATGCCATCCCAACCACGATGATGACAAGTACAGGTAGGGCAAAGCGGGTGTGGACCAATATATGCACGTTTAGCCGGCGGTGCATTGGTCGCTGACGCTGCTACCTGGTGGTTCTGGTTTTGAGGTGGGGCCGGGACAGCGTTGAGTGGAGCGGTGGTGATAGCACAGTTCTTGTTGTTGTTGTTGTTGTTCTTACGCTTGCGACGAATAGACTTGGAGGTTTGCGGTGCGACGGTTTCAGCGGTGGGAGCAGCGGTAACTTGGTGAAGACTTTTGGATGTTTTATCAAAGTAACCAGCCCGAACTCACTTGTCATTAATCTTGTGACAACCCTCAAATTGCATGTAACTGTACAATATATTAATGTTAATTAAAGTGCTTGATGACTGTGCTGGATCATTTAACGGCTCTCTGGTTACTGTGTTATGCTTACATGTATTTGTGAACGTACTGATAGTATACTATAAAGTCATTAAATAGTCCGTTATGATTTCCTAGGTGTTAGAAATTAAAAACGTTACAAAAATATATATATATAAGACGCTTTACGGATTAATTAAGCAGTTTAACGGAACAACACCTAACCGAACAACCGGACTTCACCCGGAACATAAAAATATTGTCAACGACATTGTTTTTCTTTTTCTGAGCCAGTTAGGGTCCCCGAGTACCCTAACACCCGTTATAACATGCAACACACATCATACACTAAATAAGCTCCTAACTTATCCTAACTAGTACTTAACTTATCTAGTTAGAAATTAACCGAATACCCTCCCCCCTTGTAACCGATCGGTTCCCTCTAGGGGACACCATCCTTACAATTTGATTATTTTAATCCAAAGTGTCCCATTTCTAGCAAGCACTTGGTCCTATGGTTAAACAAGTTTAATGGTTTATAAATAAACCTCTTGGATCCTAAACACTTCACATAACCCACTAAACAAAATCAACTCTTTCTCTCCCTCCCTTGGTTGGATCGGCCGAGAACCACACACCCACATCCATCACTTTTCGATTTCATTCAAGCCACTCCAACCTCATACAAGTGTGAAGGATCACGCATAAGGAAGCTCGGTGCACCCGGATTGCCAAGGACCTCACTACGTTGCTATTAACCACTCGTTTTTCGTCTATTTTCTTCCCTAGCCTCGAGCTAGTAGTAAGTGACTCTAAACATCTTCTTGATCTATTCTAAAGTGGTTAATAAGAGTTTCGTCGGTTAAAAATCACTAACATATAAGAACACCAACTAAAAGTCTACTAAAGTGATGAACAAGGTGGTTAACGGATGAATGTTAGTGTAAATCATGTAGATCTTGTGTGATTACGATTATTGGTTGATTATCTGATGTTTTGCTGATTAATTAAATATGTGATGTTGTTGTGGTCACTAAACATGATTAACGGAATCAATCGAACACAAGTTAGTAAGTTAGAAAGTGAAAACAGAATCTGTCCCGGTTTTACAGCCAACTTCAGTTGGCTGTAAACAGGTCATAAACTCAACGAAAAACCGATATTTTGAATCTAAAATATGTTATTATGAAATACGGTTCTAATGGAACCGGAATCATAATTTTTGGACTTCGTTTACTATTTTTAAAGTGTCGATTTGTAACAACAACTTAAGCTGAATTTTGACAGCAATAAATGGGTGTTATACATTCAGTCATAACCTGAGTTTTGTGATGAATCGGACCATGAAATTTGTACAGTAAATGACAACCGATGTATTTGTAATTACCCCACTGGAATTTCGTAAATCGGACACTCGAGGAATTTTAAATAAATTATCCCGTGGACTGTGGTCAGAAAAATATAAATCTGAGTTCAGCCCGGAAAATGAATTTTTATAAAATATTGGTAGAGAACCGGACCACGATATTGTTACACAATAAAATTTGGAATGTTTAAGACATTCTGTAAAAATTTGGGAATTTTTGGAATAATTTAACTATTTTATTAAAATGTTTGAAAACAGCCCGGTTTTGAATATTAATGCGGAAATGACATAAGTTGTGATTTGCGCGTCTAAATGTCGAGTATCCTATCTGTGAATGATCTAACAAGTTATATGTGTTACCTGCATTATCATATGTTTGCCTATGAGTGGGGGAATGGATGGGAAACTTGGATGGGCATAAACCGTTAAAGTGATGCATGTTATGTGATAGATACGTGTAGGAACTTTGTGCTCTATTTGAAAGTCACTAAATGACTAACTGATAATCATATTAGGACGTTATTGACTGACCTTGACCGTTAGCTATATTTGAGAATCTAACCGAGCAAACCGAGGTGAGTTCACACACTTTCTAAGGGATGGGATTCCCGGTGGTTTGGGAATGGGTTAAAGAATTTAAAAACTAAATCCACATATCCTCCTTGGGTAGGATATGTACCGCCATCCTCCATAGATTGGATGCCATTATTAATCCTACGAATTCTCCTAGTGCAGAATACGTACGTTCGTCCTCCTTGGGTAGGACAACAACCTTAAAACTAGCTAGACAAAACTCTATCATGAAGTCCCTCAATTTGTATCGACTTAATCGCCGAGGCCAATGGCGAGCGGGTCATTAGTTAATAGCGCTATTGGGTTTAACAAACCTCACACCGTGCCATTCGGACGGGCGTGTACTAATGGACTATGGCAAACTGTCAGTGATGATAGACACTGATGTAGGGCACAACTATTGTTCGTCAGTTGTCGATATGTATGGTCTAGTAGTTCACACGTGGAAAGCCCCCCACTAATTATGGATACGGTTTGGGTAAAGAAAAAGGAAATGGTTAAACATACTTTCAACTTCGGGGTAACCCCCACGGCAAATAAGCCAACAAAAGTCAAACCACGTTTTTTTTTAGAAACAACTTAAAACCAAACAACTAAACGTGAACTCACTCAACTTTGTTGTTGACTAGTTGTTACATGCCTTACAGGTCGCTAAATGCTTGGATCTTGCACGAGGAAGAAGTCGTTGTGGTGTACGGACTGTTATGTTCCGTGCTCATTGTTCAAATCCTTATGAACTTATTAAACTCGTGTTTTGAACCTTAAAACTTAAGAACTGTGAACTTATGTTTCGAACTTACGTTTTATGCTTCCGCTGTTATCTTAAAAGCGGTTACCTTCTTTAGGTCACCAATCGTATTATGCTTGGTCTTATTTACGTAATTGAGTTGTTCAATATGATTGGTGGCTCGATCCTGGTCACGTCACGCCTCCAAGCGGTGATACTCCGCATGGTGGATTTTGGGGGTGTGACAGATTGGTATCAGAGCCATTGGTTATAGTGAACTTGGTTTTTTAAAAAGGGAAAAGTTTTTGATAAAACCAGACTATAACCAGTACAGTGCTCAACGATCCACAACGACGCTTCGCTCCACGTGCAAGACTCGACACCATAAGTGGTATGATTTATGTTATATTGTCAGTTAGATAGTTCTCACTGTGCATTAGATAATGTGATAATTGCTATTTGAACCTTGTGTGCTTACTCTCTAATATCGTCCCACACTCACGCACTTTCGCGACACTTTCCTCACTTACGTTGCTTCATTATGAAGATCATTAGCGGACGCGGAGGACATATCAACCTCACTCAAGCCCAGTTGACGGCTTTGATCAATGAACGAGTCGCTGAGGCACTAGCAGCTAATCCTGCAGGAGGTATAACCTGCTATATCAACTCACCCTAGGACGTTTAGATCCTACCTTCACAAACCAGCCCTCGTGCTTAACCTTGTCTTTTATTCTCGCGCAACAGGTCAACATGCTCAACCTCCTGTGTGCACATTCAAGATGTTCATGGACTGCCGACCTACCACTTTCAGTGGCACCGAAGGAGCAGTGGGCCTTCTTCACTGGTTTGAAAAGCTTGAGTCAGTTTTCGAGATGTGCGAATGCCCCGAAGACCGTAGGGTGAAATATGCTACCGGAACACTTGAAGGAGCTGCGTTAACCTGGTGGAAGGCACAGGTTCAACTATTAGGACTGGCAGTTGCTAATGCCACACCCTGGAATGGTTTCAAAGAGCTGATCAAGGAGGAGTACTGTAGTCGGGATGACATCCACAAGCTAGAAGTGGAATTTTACAATCTGAAGATGACGGGGTCTGAGATTGAGGCGTATACTAAAAGGTCAAACGAGCTGGCCATCCTGTGTCCAACTATGGTGGACCCTCCCATCAAACGTATTGAGCTGTAACTCAAGGGCCTTGTACCAGAGATTCAAAGACACGTAACTTCAGCCAACCTGGGTACCATTCAGCAAATTATCAAGTTGGCTCATCGTCTCACCGACCAGGCGGTGGAGCAAAACAGGCTACCCAAACGTATCAGTGCCACAACTACTTCTGATGCACCTACCGACAACAAGCGAAAATGGGATGGGAACTCCGGAAAGGGTTCTACTTCAGTTCAGTCTCAGCAGCGAAAGACTGATGACTACCAGAGTCCTGGTCAGCAATCTTCTGGTAACCAAGGACAGGGTGGATACCGAGGGAACCACCCCAAGTGCAACCGGTGCAACAAACATCACAGCGGGCAGTGCAACAAAGGTCGTTGTCTGAGGTTTAACAAGTTTGGTCATGAAGCAAAGGATTGCAGGAGCGCCCGACCAGCAAATCAGAATCGCCAACAACAACAACAAGCCCCACAGAACCACCAGCAGCAGCATCAACAGGGAAATAAAGGATGCTTTCAGTGTGGCGCTGAAGGCCACTTTAAGAGGAACTGCCCCCAGCTGAACCAAAACCAGAACAATAACCAAGGAAATGGGAACCACAATGGGAAAAACAATGGAGGCAACAATGGAGGCGGCAATGGGGGGAAACAACAATGGCAATGGGGCAAGGGGTCGTGTGTTCGTGATTGGTCAGGGAGAAGCAAGGAACGATCCCAACATTGTGATGGGTAAGTTTCTTCTGGATGACTTCTTTGTTACTGTTTTATTCGATTCAGGTGCCGATACTAGCTATGTGTCCGTAAAAGTTAGCCAAATGCTTAAGCGCACTCCAACACTTTTGAACACCAAACACGCGGTAGAACTAGCTAACGGTAAAAGTCTTGAAGCCACACACATAGTTAAAGGTTGTAACCTCTTCTTAGCTGGTCAGACTTTCTCTATCGATCTTATTCCTATCACACTTGGTAGTTTCGACGTTGTTATTGGGATGGATTGGCTATCTCATCATCAAGCGGAGATTGTTTGCAAGGAGAAAATCGTCCGCATTCCTCGTTCTGGTGAAGAACCTCTCATGATTCGTGGCGAAAAGAGTGGTGCTGTCGAAGGCATCATCTCTTTCCTTAAGGCCCAGAAATGTCTACGAAAGGGCCACACTGCCATTTTAGCACTCGTTACTGACACATCAACAGAAGAGAAGAGAATTGAAGACATCCCTATTGTGCGCGATTTTCCTGAGGTATTTCCTGAGGAATTGCCTGGTCTTCCGCCTCATCGTCAAGTTGAGTTTCAAATCGAGCTAGCTCCTGGAGCAGCACCAGTCGCTCGAGCACCTTATCGTCTAGCTCCATCATAACTCGAAGAACTGTCCACGCAATTACAAGAACTCTTGGAAAAGGGTTTTATACGTCCTAGCTCTTCGCCCTGGGGAGCTCCAGTCTTGTTCGTAAAGAAGAAAGATGGTACTTTCAGAATGTGTATTAACTATCGCGAGCTTAACAAGGTGACTGTGAAGAATCGTTATCCTCTTCCACGTATTGACGACTTATTCGACCAGCTGCAAGGGTCAAGCTATTACTCTAAGATTGATTTGAGATCGGGATACCATCAGCTGAGAGTCCGAGATGAGGACGTCTCTAAAACAACATTTAGAACTCGTTACGGCCATTACGAGTTTCTGGTTATGCCATTCGGGCTGACGAATGCACCAGCGGTCTTCATGGATCTCATGAACCGAGTGTGCAAGCCTTACCTGGATAAGTTCGTTATTGTGTTCATCGACGATATCCTGATCTATTCTAAGAGTCAGGAGGAACACGAGCAGCATCTACGACTTATGCTGGAACTTCTTCGAAAAGAGCAGTTGTTTGCCAAGTTTTCAAAATGTGACTTCTGGCTTCGCGAAGTCCACTTTCTAGGCCATGTGGTAAACAAGGATGGAATTCATGTGGATCCATCTAAGGTTGAATCGATCAAGAACTGGCCTGCACCCCGCACACCAACAGAAATCCGCCAATTCTTGGGTTTGGCCGAATATTACAGAAGGTTTATCAAGGATTTCTCCAAGATTGCGCAACCTCTCACTTCATTAACTCAAAAGGGTGTCATCTATCGATGGGGTGATGCTCAGGAATCCACGTTTCAGCACTTAAAAGATAGACTTTGTAGCGTGCTGATCCTCTCATTGCCTGAAGGCACGGAAGATTTTGTGGTTTATTGCGATGCTTCCATCCAAGGACTTGGTTGCGTGTTGATGAAACGTGACAAGGTCATTGCCTACGCATCACGCCAACTCAAGGTTCATGAAAGAAATTACACTACTCACGATCTGGAGCTGGGAGCAGTTGTTTTCGCGCTTAAGATATGGAGACATTACCTGTACGGTACCAAGTGCACCATTTACACCGATCACAGGAGTCTCGAGCATATCTTCAAGCAAAAGGAGTTAAACATGCGACAACGCCGATGGGTCGAACTCTTGAATGATTACGAATGCGCTATCAAGTATCATCCGGGCATAGCCAATGTTGTGGCTGACGCCCTCAGTCGAAAGGATACTTTACCTAAGCGTGTACGTGCATTACAGCTTACCATTCACTCTAGCCTTCCCGCTCAAATTCGTGATGCTCAAGTTGAAGCATTGAAGGCAAAAAACATCAGGGATGAATCCTTACGAGGATCGAGGCGGCGGCTAGAACAAAAGGAAGACGACGCTTACTATGTAACAGGGCGCATCTGGGTTCCACTTTATGGAAACATACGCGAGCTTTTGATGGACGAAGCGCACAAGTCTCGTTATTCGGTGCATCCTGGTTCGGATAAAATGTACCACGACCTCAACACTACGTATTGGTGGCCTGGCATGAAAGCTCACATAGCAGCCTACGTCAGTAAGTGCTTGACTTGTGCGAGAGTCAAGACTGAATATTAGAAACCATCAGGCCTGCTTCAACAACCGGAGATCCCTAAATGGAAATGGGAGCAAATTTCCATGGATTTCGTTACCGGCCTACCTAGATCTCAACGCGGAAACGATACCATTTGGGTGATCGTAGATCGACTGACCAAGTCTGCACATTTTCTGGCTATCAAAGAAACGGATAAGTTTTCCACTCTTGCAGACATTTACCTAAAGGAAGTGGTATCAAGGCACGGAGTGCCAACCTCTATTATATCTGATCGTGACACGCGTTTTACTTCTAAACTGTGGCAAGCAATACACAAGTCCTTTGGCTCATGTTTAGATATGAGCACCGCTTATCACCCACAGACAGATGGGCAATCTGAACGCACCATCCAAACCTTGGAAGACATGCTTAGGGCATGCGTAATCGACTTCGGCAATGGCTGGGAAAACACCTCCCGTTAGTGGAGTTTTCATATAACAACAGCTACTACACCAGCATCCAAGCCGCTCCATTCGAGGCATTGTACGGACGCAAATGCCGATCACCTATCTGTTGGGCAGAAGTTGGTGACAGCCAAATCACTGGCCTAGAACTTGTGATAGATACCACCGAGAGAATTGCTCAGATACGACAGCGAATGGCGGCAGCTCGTGACCGTCAGAAAAGCTACGCTGATAAGGGAAGAAAACCACTCGAGCTCCAGGTTGGGGATCGAGTGCTACTCAAAGTCTCACCTTGGAAAGGTGTAGTCCGCTTTGGCAAACGAGGCAAACTCAATCCGCGTTATGTCGGACCATTCGAAGTCACCGAGAAAATTGGCAAAGTCGCCTACAGGTTGAATTTACCTGAAGAACTCAGCGGAGTTCACAGTGTTTTCCATGTGTCGAATCTGAAGAAGTGTCATTCAGATGAGACCCTCATAGTTCCCTTAAAGGAGCTCACAATCGACGACCATCTATGATTCGTCGAGGAACCGGTGGAGATTACGGATCGAGATGTTAAGATCCTCAAGAGTACCAGGATATCTCTGGTCCGAGTTCGTTGGAATGCTCGTCGTGGCCCAGAGTATACCTGGGAACGAGAAGACCAAATGAAACTCAAGTATCCCCAACTGTTTAAGAAAAACGCAACCACTACTGAGGCTGAAGCTACTGCAGAATTTCAGGACGAAATTCCAAATCAACGGGGGGATGATGTGACACCCCAGGAAAATCAGGAAAACAATGCAACTTAGCTAGCTTCCTCATTAACCAGGCGCTAAATTTCGGGACGAACTTCTCTTAACAGGGGAAGAATGTGACAACCCTCAAATTGCATATAACTGTACAATATATTAATGTTAATTAAAGTGCTTGATGACTGTGCTAGATCATTTAACGGCTCTCTGGTTACTGTGTTATGCTTACATGTATTTGTGAACGTACTGATAGTATACTATAAAGTCATTAAATAGTCCGTTATGATTTCCTAGGTGTTAGAAATTAAAAACGTTATAAAAATATATATAAGACGTTTTACGGATTAATTAAGCAGTTTAACGGAACAACACCGAACCGAACAACCGGACTTCAACGGAACATAAAAATATTTTCAACGACATTGTTTTTCTTTTTTTGAGCCAGTTAGGGTCCCCGAGTACCCTAACACCCGTTATAACATGCAACACACATCATACACTAAATAAGCTCCTAACTTATCTTAACTAGTACTTAACTTATCTAGTTAGAAATTAACCGAATACCCTCCCCCCTTGTAACCGATCGGTTCCCTCTAGGGGACACCATCCCTATAATTTGATTATTTTAATCCAAAGTGTCCCATATCTAGCAAGCACTTGGTCCTATGGTTAAACAAGTTTAATGGTTTATAAATAAACCTCTTGGATCCTAAACACTTCACATAACCCACTAAACAAAATTAACTCTTTCTCTCCCTCCCTTGCTTGGATCGGCCGAGAACCACACACCCACATCCATCACTTTTCGATTTCATTCAAGCCACTCCAACCTCATACAAGTGTGAAGGATCACGCATAAGGAAGCTCGGTGCACCCGGATTGCCAAGGACCTCACTATGTTGCTATTAACCACTCGTTTTTCGTCTATTTTCTTCCCTAGCCTCGAGCTAGTAGTAAGTGACTCTAAACATCTTCTTGATCTATTCTAAAGTGGTTAATAAGAGTTTCGTCGGTTAAAAATCACTAACATATAAGATCACCAACTAAAAGTCTACTAAACTGATGAACAAGGTGGTTAATGGATGAATGTTAGTGTAAATCATGTAGATCTTGTGTGATTACGATTATTGGTTGATTATCTGATGTTTTGCTGATTAATTAAATATGTGATGTTGTTGTGGTCACTAAACATGATTAACGGAATCAATCGAACACAAGTTAGTAAGTTAGAAAGTGAAAACAGAATCTGTCCCGGTTTTACATCCAACTTCAGTTGGCTGTAAACAGGTCATAAACTCAACGAAAAACTGATATTTTGAATCTAAAATATGTTATTATGAAATACGGTTCTAATGGCACCAGAATCATAATTTTTGGACTTCGTTTACTATTTTTAAAGTGTCGATTTGTAACAACAACTTAAGCTGAATTTTGACAGCAATAAATGGGTGTTATACTTTCAGTCATAACCTGAGTTTTGTGATGAATCAGACCATGAAATTTGTACAGTAAATGACAACCGACGCATTTGTAATTACCCCATTGGAATTTCGTAAATCGGACACTCGAGGAATTTTAAATAAATTATCCCGTGGACTGTGGTCAGAAAAATATAAATCTGAGTTCAGCCCGGAAAATGAATTTTTATAAAATATTGGTAAGGAACCGGACCCCGACATTTTTACAAAATAAAATTTGGAACGTTTAAGACATTCTGTAAAAATTTGGAAATTTTTGGAATAATTTAACTATTTTATTAAAATGTTCGAAAACAGCCCGGTTTTGAATATTAATGCGGAAATGACATAAGTTATGATTTGCGCGTCTAAATGTCGAGTATGCTGTCTGTGAATGATCTAACAAGTTATATGTGTTACGTGCATTATCATATGTTTGCATATGAGTGGGGGAATGGATGGGAAACTTGGATGGGCATAAACCGTTAAAGTGATGAATGTTATGTGATAGATTCGTGTAGGAACTTTGTGCTCTATTTGAAAGTCATTAAATGACTAACTGGTAATCATATTAGGACGTGATTGACCGACCTTGACCGTTAGCTATATTTGAGAATCTAACCGAGCAAACCGAGGTGAGTTCACACACTTTCTAAGGCATGGGATTCCCGGTGGTTTGGGAATGGGTTAAAGAATTTAAAAACTAAATCTACATATCCTCCTTGGGTAGGATATGTACGGCCATCCTCCATAGATTGGATGCCATTATTAATCCTACGAATTCTCATGGTGCAGAATACGTACGTTCGTCCTCCTTGGGTAGGACAACAACCTTAAAACTAGCTAGACAAAACTCTATCATGAAGTCCCTCAATTTATATCGACTTAATCGCCGAGGCCAATGGCGAGCGGGTCATTAGTTAATAGCGCTATTAGGTTTAACAAACCTCACACCGTGCCGTTCGGACGGGCGTGTACTAATGGACTATGGCAAACTGTCAGTGATGATAGACACTGATGTAGGGCACAACTATTGTTCGTCAGTTGTCGATATTTATGGTCTAGTAGTTCACACGGAGAAAGCCCCCCACTAATTATAGATACGGTTTGGGTAAAGAAAAAGGAAATGGTTAAACATACTTTCAACTTCGGGGTAACCCCCACGACAAATAAGCCAACGAAAGTCAAACCACGTTTTTTTTTTTCAGAAACAACTTAAAACCAAACAACTAAACGTGAACTCACTCAACTTTGTTGTTGACTAGTTGTTACATGCCTTACAGGTCGCTAAATGCTTGGAGCTTGCACGAGGAAGAAGTCGTTGTGGTGTACGGACTGTTATGTTCCGTGCTCATTGTTTAAATCCTTATGAACTTATTAAACTCGTGTTTTGAACCTTAACTTATAAACTATGGACTTATGCTTTTGGATTTACTTTTATGCTTCCGCTGTTTAAACTAAACATGGTTAACTAGCTTTGGTCACCAATTGTATTGAGGTTGGTCTTATTTACTTAATTACGATGTTCAATATGATTGGTGGCTCGATCCTGGTCACGTCACGCCTCCAAGCGGTGATACTCCGCATGGTGGATTTTGGGGGTGTGACAAATCTCGGCAGCGAGCAGGAAGGTTTCTTCAACAGATGTCATCTTGGCGGCTTGTACAAAGTCAACAACACAATCCGGTAAAGCACGGATGTATTTCTTGATGGTGATATCGGGAGTAGAGACTTGGCCAGGACAAATGATACTCAGCTGCTTAAAGCAGGCAGTTTGACCAGCGTTTTCGCCACCCTCTTGCCCGATGTGCCAAAACTCGTCCTCCAGCTTCTGAAGCTCATGGGGAGGGCAGAATTCCTTCATCATGATTTCCTTCATCTCTTCCAAGGTAAGCCCATAGGCTGCATCATTTCCTCGCTTGTTTCTTTCGGCAGTCCACCAATCCAGAGCCCTGGACTGGAAAACGCCAGTGGCATTAACATTGCGAAGGTTATCAGGACAGCCGCTTTGGCGCAGAGTGACTTCAATTGAATCGAACCATTGAAACATGGCAGTAGGCCTGTCTTCTCCGGTGAATTCTTTGGGGCCGTAGGCCTTAAACTGCTTGAAGCTAATAGTAGCTCGGGGAGAGTTGGTCCTTGATTCCTCGGAGGACTTTCTAGCATTTTCATTAAGTTCACTTACAATTTGCGGAATGACCTTAGCCATCGTCTTTACGACTAGAGAAGTGATACGCTTGTCAGCGTGATTTCTACGGGCGTCGCGAGAGGAGTGATTTCTGAATGACGACATTGTCTACAACAGACATCGTCATAGGACTCAGACACAAGTAAGTCGAGTATAGTATAGCGCATCACCAAAAGCTATTTTTATATATAAAGCTTAGGAACACATCGACTTATAATCACATAGACACATAAGTCACGTAGGCACATAATTCACGTAGGCACGTAAGCACATAAACACGTAACACGGAAGCACATATTCAACTATATTTTGCACGTATTCACCTACATATATTGCACGTATTCACCTATCTTTCACAACTGCGTAAAGCGATCGAGAGTTGCGAGTGCGAGAAGCGAGAAGTGAGTAGCGAGTGTGGGTAGCGTAGCGAGTAGTATAGCGTGCGATTTGTTAACGTGGTGTAGTGAGTTGTGTGTGTTTGGCGGAGCAGAAAAGCGTTAGATTGAAACCATCAGTATCTCAAAACGGTAACAAGTAACATATAAAACCACATAAACCACATAAAAATCCACATAAATGCGATAAATCACAAGGTCAGCGGTTTGCAAGCTCAGAACCGAAACACATAAAATCAGCGATTGGATTGTCTTGGGTGATAGACATCGACTACCCAAAGTGGTTCAACTATTCACAAGGACTTCAAGCACACACTTCAGCATAATAGACTGTGCTCTATCACCGGCATACGGTGAATGGTACGCATCCTTTCGGTCATTCACGCCACTCAAGTAGTTGGAATTCATCGAGACTTCGGTGAGAGTTTTCGTAAAACAAAAAAGAGAATGGTATGAGTCATCAAGATTCGGGTTTGACCCCTAACTTAACAACTTCATTCCTATTTGTTGTGATAGAGTCACGAGATAGAGAGAGAATTGCGTCGAAGTATGGATTTCACTCCTGATTCAACGCAAATTCTCGTGTTTATAGTAAAAAGTCGCGTCGCCGAGCGATCTCATCGAGAGTTTGCGGCTTTAATACCTAGTCTCGACCAGATCACTTGCTTACGCGAGAAATTTCGAAAATTATGCGAGTTGCCAGCCTTAGGAAAGGCTAACCTTGTGCAAAGCGATAGTATGCGATGTTTGTGCAAGAGTGCAGTTTATAGTGTATTCGAGCGAGCGTATCGAGTAAGCTCGTGCAAAACCCCTACTGGATTTGCACAAGTCGGCTTGTTGGTGCTTAGAATATAGACTAGGTCAATACTAGGACATCGGCCCGGACTAGGTCGAGTTTTGCCTAATTCCCTATAGTTATGGCTCTGATACCAATTTGTCACACCCCAACCGATGGCGGAAACATCGGGCCGCGACACTGAGCGAAACAGATTGTCCAAGAGAAATCCATAACAACTAATTATACCAAATATTTAAAGTTACCTCCTATACCATAACATACTTAGCAAATCAGTAAATACAGACATAGTATCTCAAAGACAAATAAACTATTTTGACAACTCATAAATTAATTGTTTTGTTTCTAGACTCCCCTAAGCTCGATTCCACATAGCAAACATACCACAGCATCCTAAACACCTGTCACATACGTTAAAATAGAAGTCAATACAGATAGTGTAAAGGTGAGCATACCAGTTTAGTAGTATATTAGTAACGAATGCGAGTTACGCATAACCAGCATGTAACATGTATAATGTGAAGCAAGTTATTGACAATGATATATGCACATACGTGACTGCGAGTTGTAGAGTGCGCAACACATATCACCATTGTGACACGTGAAGAAATACCCTTAGTAACCTCCGTCCACGACAGGTGCTGAGTCCAAACTATAGTACTATCGTTGCTAAGGTGTCAGGCAACAATCACTGTGTAAACATAACATACAAGCATTCATCGAATAACACGTATAACATGCAGAGCGGTTAGTGTATAAAAGTGTTTGTGTTGTGTGGTCGATGTGTTTTGATATAGGTAACGTATGTAACACCCAAAAGTGATTAAAGCAAAAAGGGATCGAGTATACTCACAGATTGTATTTAGTAAATAAACACCCTCTTGGATTGAAGGGAGTTGAGAGGTTAGCCTGATTACAGAACGATGGCATAAGCGATCAACAGAGCATTAATCGGTGCGAGTGAACTGGGTGACAGAGGGTCATCCCATCGAATGACAATCCGGACGGATGGTCATCCGGTCGGATGGCCACTCGGTCGGATCGTCATTCGTTTGGGATGGATGTGTTTGTGTATGATGTGACTTTGAAGTTTTCATTGTAGCATTTTATAAAACAAGAATTGTTCCTACAATCCAGGTCATCTAGCCGGATGGTCATCCGGACAGATGGCCGTTCGGTCGGATGGCGATTCGCTTGAACTCATCTTCTTTAAAGTTTTGTAAAAATTGTTTAAGTGTTGAAACCACAAGCCATCTGTCTGGATTACCGTTCGATCAGATGGCTATCCGATCGGACGGTGATCCGTTTGGTAACCTGTTCATTCGCGAAACTTTGTAAAAGTTGCTAAGTTAAAACTTTTGCATTTGAACCGAGATGTTATGACTACGTGTCAAACAAAGGAAGCCCCATCGAGTCCAAGTCATCCGATCGGATGGGAATCACCCCGTCCGATCAAAAACTGTCCTTGACGGTACTTTTTGTTCAACCCATTGAGTCGGTCATCTCTTTGATAGGAATCCGTCCTCAGACCGACACTTCACTAGAGAATGAGTAGAAGGCCTGAACGAGCTCGGATCCCATCGGTTTTATGTGAAAAGTTGAGATGGTTCAAGAAAAGTTTGAAACACTTTGATTATGTGTAGATTTAGGAGAAATCAGTGTTCAAACATGGTAGAAATCCTTTGGATCTGAGTTGTTCTTGGTGGTCGCAGAGGCACAGGTGTGAAACACAATATTTCATTGATTTGGTATTTGTTTGATGGTCGCAGAGGCACAGGTGTCACATTATATAGTGGTGAAGTAGGGTTTGAGTTTTAATGGAGTTTAATGGTAATTGGTTGAGTTTGGAGGTAGAAGAATTGGCCAACCCGTAACCAAGAAACAACTTTCTGTGGATAGGGGGCTTGGTGCCCCCACCATGGCAAAATGGTTAGCCTTGGCGTAGCACCAAGCCTCACTTGGTCAATCAGGTTTCATTTTTTTACACTTTCAGTCCCTAAAGTTTGATATGTTTATTGTTTTAAGCTATTTTATGTATAACTAACATAATATTAAGTATGTAATATATATAAAAGCATAGTTTTTGTATTTTGAATATATAATTAAGTATTTGTATGTATAAAGTGTATAAAACACGCCTTTACGATAGGTCGTGAATAAAATAAGTATGTGTTTGCGCAAATGATGAATATGTATCAAGCATGTGAATAAATCGAACGACAAACAAATACGAATAACCAAAGTATAATTCTTATAAAATGATCAAGTTTTTTACGATCAATGCCTCAGATTACAATGATTTGAAACGAAATACAATTACAAGCAGATACAAGTTTCCATGAATAGGATACGAAGCAAACCTTCAAAATAAGGAAAGTTACAAAAAGCGAGGCGTTAGACATATGATAAACATTGTTGCATCGTTCAAACCTATGATAATAATCGGTTTCAATAGCCAAATACTAGTTTAGGCGGGAGTCAATGCAATAGTGATATTATCTACTACCTTAGGTTTGATGTTATAAATGATCAACGCATAATGCTAGAATACCACAAATGGTAGAACAAGTTTAACACATAGCATAATTACACATAGGCATGAATGAATTCGCTTGCTTGATCAAAAATATTTGAATTTGAAGCATGATACACCCATAATGTAAAATGAAAAAGGGCTACGAATACTAACCTTAGCGAGCAAATTGTATAAACACAAGTCTTGGAATAATAAACGTTGCAAAGTCACCACAAGATTATCCTAATGTTTGAATGATATTAAAATCAATAATGATCGAATTAAAAATGATGAATAAGACTGAATATCGAATTAGGGGTTCTTGTATCAATCTGGGAATTCCTAAAGTCTAAGGATTTAATCCTATTTTAACGTTACACAAGTTTTGAACACGACATAAATATATTTGTATATTACTTGCGAAAAAAATATACGTATTCAATTAAGTTTGTGGGTATCATTTTATTTTTAGGAAAATTGGATTTAAATAATCTCAACTTTCCCAATTTGGCCGATAATAATCTCAACTCAATTATTTGCCGATAATAATCCACCGTTAAAAATAGCTTAACGGAGTTAAGTTTTTTTTCCGAATTACAAACCGGTGTTTTTGGGATTTTCATCAAAACAAGGATACGAGTCGATTTATGTAAAACTTACCTCGAAACGATGCTCCAAACAACTTCATTTTTGTTAATTGGAAGTTTATACACCCGAATTGAAGCGTCGTTTTCGTCGTTTGGGATCGTATTTCAAGATAAATTTTACGTCAATCAACTTGTATCATCTTTCTAATCAAAATTCCTAAAACATTGGTTTGTAATTCGGAAAAAAACTTAACTCTGTTAAGCTATTTTTAACGTAGACTATTATCAGTCAAAAGTGGACCAGTTTGGATTATTATCGGCAAATAACTGAGTTGGGATTATTATCGTCCAATTGAGAAAGTTGGGATTATTTAAATCCAATTTACCTTATTTTTATTATCGAATAATCATGTACAAATTCCTATCAATATATATTATAAAAGTTTTGTTGTGGAAAACGAATAAATAGAGTTATCTAAATTAAATGCTTATTTTATTTGGATAAAAATTAAATAATAATAAAGAAATTTAAAGAAAATTCTTATAACTAAATTTTAAACAGAAAAGCAATTATTTTGTATTAAAAACATTTTATGAAATTGTTTAATAAGTATTGTGTTGAAAAAAGAAATAAATATATGGCAGACTAGCAGGTTCAAACCTGGGTCTACTCGTAATTTGTTCACCTCCTCAGCCATTCTAGTGCCTTACAAGCATGTTAATAATCTCAGGTAAGCGTATTTAAATAGAGTTGAAGCTTGGTTCCTTTTAATCAGACAAATAACAAACAAAACGTTGGACAATAGGCTCACACCCATGGCCGCTTACCTAGCCCCAAGCCTTAGTTCCAACATATCAGACCTGTGCCACATTGATTTTCATGTTGATCAGTAAGATTGTACTGAATTTGTACACTAGCAATGTTATATCAAGATCCCCAACTAAAGAACATGCTATAAACCCTAGTTGATCCAATTATCAAATTTACTACACAATGAATACTGAAACTTGAAATTAACAAAGGGCTAACATTCTCGATACATTTATGAACATAAGGCACATTAAGATTACCTCAGAACTCGATGGATTGAAGAAGAAAGAGACGAGATCGAAGTTGAATGTGTATTCGTTTGAAATCGAATGAAAGAGTGAGTGCAAAAAGGGTTCTATGGTGTTATCAGAGTCGCCTTATATACTACAGCCAACAATTACTCCATTAAAGGTAGGCTTGATTCGCTTCCAACAGAGGCGTCTCTAAGAATTCATGTACCATGTTCGAGATTGAAAAATGTGCCCTTATGTTATGTTTTGTTATTATTTAAAAAAGATCAAATCAATATTGATAAACATAATTTCAAGTGGACTAAATTCTAAATCATAAAAAAAATGATTTGTAAATTGGCCTATATTGAAAGTGGTATATGTTTACTATTTAAAAAAATAACATATACATATCGGATTTTTTTAAATCGCATGCCTCTCGAAATCGTGGGCCTTGTGCGGAGGTCCTCCCCGCACACCATCAAAGCCTCCCATGGCTTCCAAAGTTCAAATCGATTTCAATGTTTTGCGTTTATGATTGATAAGGAGTCAATTACAGGTTTTAATTCATTGAAATTGTATTAATTACTGAAACCAGATGATTTGATCTTGATTCGAAGTTTGAAAAGGCCAGATTTGCAGTGCTGTTGACTTTGCCAGTCAACCAAGAAACATAGGCATGGTGATTGCATTTTGCATAGTACAGGCACCTCAGGGTTTCATTTAAAAAAAATCATTTAAACCCCTCAACTTTAGGTTAACTATTTTATGAATTAAGAACTTTGGTATTTATATAAGTTAATACAAAAGACTTTATAAAGTTATTATTTATTTACATATCTTTATAAAAACTTATAAGTACAATTTATTTTCTTTTATAAAAATAGATTCAAAAATGTGTGTATATATGTATTTATAATATTTATACTCATTATATAAAATGTATAAAAAAGGTATAAAAGTAGCCTATCGAGTAAACAAAACGATAGAATTTGCCATGACATTTTTATTGATATCCATAAATACAAATAGAATGTTTCACAAGTATAACACGTATAATTGACATGCTTGATAGTTTGAATAATAAAACCACACAAAAAGATATAGAATTTCACGTGTTTTATTACTTGAATTAGAAACACAAATACAATTGGCAAAAAAAACGGGTCAAGATTTGAACCCAATTTTCAATTCGCGTATTCAGTTTTAAATACGAAAATTGAATCATGGGTTACTATTACATTCAATTAGATTGATTACACAACTCCATCCAAGAAACCAAAGGAATCACTGAAACCTCATTGAATAGGGGAAGGGATTTGAGATCATGGATGAAAAATCTTGGAAAAGGCATGACCTTTGAGAGGAGCGTCTTTAAATTAAGGGGAAATTATATTTATGTACATAGGAAATGCTTTATATAGCTGTAAAGATTACTATTTACTCTAATATTTCAAACCCATCGTGCATCTATGGAATTTCAAACCCCACCCCAAACATGTACGTGTGAAATCACACTGACTATTGAACGTTGTATACCAGAGGTAGTTTATGTTGCTTTAGTTAATTTATTTTATATTACAATAATTTATTTATTATTTTGGATGCAACTTTTGTCCGAAGTTCATATTTAGTTATGAACTAATGATATTTTAGCTAGTGAATATTTTCTAGCCAATAAAATTTTCAGCACAAGATGTCACACCCCGAAATATCAGAGCATTGGCGTGACTGGACTGCTATCTTCATTGCACAGCGGAAGCAAATAAGCTAAGACTTTTAGTATGTGAACGCCCACTAAGTACTCGAATCCAGATGGTTCTCCTATTCCAATCGTGCCATGATTTCTGAGAAGTAACCTGAGAAAGAAACATGCGAAAAATCAACATAAAGTTGAGCGAGTTCATAGTTTGTTTGTAAAAGATTTGAAATAAATCTTTTTGAATAACCGGTTTTTGAAGTATTGTTGAGAAAACGAATTTAAAATCATTTTCTTTTCATGTTATACGGAAACTTTGTATTTGTAACGCATTATGTATGTAAACTCTTGTATTTGTAAAGTTTGTATAACCGTCAATCAAGTATTTCTGTATGTATCGTGTATAAATCAAGTGTTTCTGTATGAATCTTGTATAAATCAAGTATTCTTGTGGTATGAACCAAATAAAGTATTCGTGTGTACGAACTTCGTACAAATAAAGTATTCTTGTGTAGTTAATGGGTTGCAAGGCCATTAATATGTGACACGACATAGGAAGTCACCAAACCATAGGCATTTTTCTAGTTGTCGATTCACGACGGAGACACAAAAGCACTACTCGGTACTAGTGTTCACCGAGAGTGTGGCTGCCCGGACACCCGTTAGATCTAACCTTTTGTTCTGCGGTCTTATAATGTACACGATTAATGGTGCTTATGGTACCCTATTCGGGACACGATTTCTCGTATCATTCCTCAAAACGCATCATACTTGGTACTAGTGATCACCAAGAGTGCTTCTTGTTTATGTATTCATCATTTCAAGTATCAATTCTCGTTTATTATATCAAGTATCAGTTCTCGTTTATTATATCAAGTATCAATTCTCGTTTATTATATCAAGTATCAATTTTCATGTGTTCGCCCCAAGTTTAAAAAGTATGTAAAAGATTAAAAGTGGGGACACGAACTCTCTTGTAAACATTTAGTAACATGTATTTCACCCCCGAAGTTATAAAACTGAAAACAGTTAAAAGAAAAGGGGGAGCATGAACTCACTGGGTTTAGAATTCGTATGTATGCATATTTCAAAAAATACGCTTGTTTGAAAAACCGGTATAAGACATAAGCTTTTCGTAAACCATTTGTGTCTGTTAAAACTTGCTTGTAACATGGTTTAGATATATGTAATTCTTGTATGCTTTGCAAAAAGTGCATGTCTTTCCACCCCGAAAACATTTAGAAAATTGTAAAACCGTGAAAAGGTGGGGTTATGAACTCACCTGAATATTCCTCTGCAAAGCTAGCTATATACGAATTCGCGATGTCGTTTCCAAGACGAGACTCGCTAGCGTGCATTCTTCAATATTCCTAACACGGAATATCTTAAAAGTTTCTAATTAATGCGGTAACAAATCTACGTGTTACCGAGCTCTACCGAATCGTTGACGATAAGTTGTTAACTTAATAAAAATGATTAAGTTATACTTTGTCGCCCCGAGGAGTCGTTTGTGTATATAGGAATATTCGTACGAAAGTAATATATAATAAACTTGTATTATATATTTGTTGCGTCTTGTATGCTATTTGTCAAAATATACGTATGTGCCGCTTCGGAGATTGTAATAAATATAAAAAGTTATATTTATTTTGCGAAAGTATCAACGAGTTTGTTTGAAGTTTGTAATAAATATAAATCTATATTTATTTTTATAAAAGAATTCGTGTGGTACGATATTTGAAATAAATATAAAACTATATTTATTTTCATAAAACGAATTCGTGTCGCGATGTTTGAAATATCATATATACTATATTTATTTATAAAAGGATTCGAGTTTACGTTTGAAATAAATATAATAATAACTATATTTATTTTGTATAATAATTTGCGTCGTCGTCGTTTTTGCAAGTTATAAAGTGCCGGCGGAAATAACATACATTTGTAGTTATTTCATAAAAGTTACTTGATCCGTTTTGGTTTGCTTTAAAACATGTTTTATTTTACGGATTTTCTCGAAAATCGGGCAGAGTTTCCTCTGTTTTAGGAAGCCCCCGACGACACAAGTCGTCGTTATTTTATCGAAATTCAATCAACAATATACTCAATATCAATATCAATATGTTAATTTTCATCATATGTTTAAAATGTAAACTAAATACTGTTCCGAAATGGGTTCGAGCTCGTTAGTCACGTAAGTATTAAAACTAAAAGTATAAGGTAAATATTAAAAACGTCGATAATTTTTACCAAATCTCTCGCGTCAAACTGCGGACTGAGTTGACCGGGTCAACTGAGTTGACTCGCTTTGACTGTGCTGACCGAGTTGATTCGGGTTTGACCGAGTCAACTCGCTGAGTTAAATGACCGAATCTGACCCGTCCGATCCATGCTTGACCCGAAACAAACTTGCCAACTGTTGACCCGAGCGGTTGACCAAACTTTGACTGTTGTTGACCATCCGAGGCTTGACCAGGTCTGATCCGAACAAACCTATAGGTGACCCGAGACTCGCAAGTCTTCTCAAATTTGGCCTGAACAAGTCCGAACCATACTCAAAACTACTCGAAAATTACTACATCTTCAGCAACATCAAGTTTCAGAAACAAAGATGAAGGAGATGGGTTTTTACCGAAAATTCGTCGGACCGAGACCCGAACCACCGCCACTGCCGCCGCCGTGAGCGGCGGCGCCGCTCTTCTCCGCCGTCATCTCTCTCTCTCTCTCTTCTCAGCTTATCTCTCTGTCTCGTCTCTCTCTCTCTCTCTCTGTTGTAGTCGTCGCACCACCACCGGACGGTGGTGGTGGGTGTTGCCATCGTCTAGAGCCACCACCGCCGCCGCCATGAGCGGCGGCGCGTGTTCATCCGTTGCCGACCGTCGAGAGGAAAGGGGAATGGGGGTGTGTCATGTGCGACCGGAGAAGAAGAGGAGCACAGGGGGTTTATGGCTGTGTGTTTGTGTGATGCAGTAGATATGAAGGTTTAGGGTTTCCCCCTTTTTCTTTGTGGGTGTGCATCGAGAGAGAGGAGTGTAGATGTGAGGATGTTTGGTTTCTCTGGGTTTGTATAAGTAATAGAGAGAGAGGGTTGAAGATGAGTGGGTATTTGATTTTATGTGTGTGTTTGTTTCTTGTGTCTGCTCAAAAGAAATCAAGGGGTAGACCCATTTATAGATGTTGATGAAGTCTTGAGCAAATCTTGTAGAGATTTGTAAATCTTTGTTGGGATTTTGTGTGTTTCAAATTTTAGAGACAATAATCTCTTGTAAGGATTTTGTGGAGATTTACAGGGATTTTGGAAAGATTTGGTAGAGATTTAGTAAATCTTATATAGATTTTATAAATCTTGTATAGATTCTAATATATTATGTGCAGGTTTAGGCTTGTGGGTTTTGGGCTTGGGCCCAGGGCCCACAAGCCCATTTCATGTATAAGTGGCCCGAAATTCCTACGAGACACGATATCGCGACCCAAACTCCATAAGCACAAAATATTCGTGTAACATCCATATTTGTCGGTGTCGTTAGTATTTCGTACGGTTTCAGTTCGTTGTCATATGATGTTTCGCAGATTCCACACGAATGTTCATATGCGTACTGTAGAGTCGGATAAGCGTTCCTAGGCACTCCAAAGGCGTAATTAAGTTAATTTGCGCTGTAATAACTACTTATTATTGCGTTAATCACCTGTTAATCACGTAATTAAGGGCGTAAATTACCGGTTGTCACATTCTCCCCCTGTTAATAAAATTTCGTCCTCGAAATTTAGACTACGTTAACTCCTTAGAGTTACGTTATGCGTAAGTAAATACGAATAATGTCAAAGGAAACGAGACATACTGATACAGTCACCAATGTGACCAAGTTAACAGGGATCCAATAGAAGAGGAATTTCAACCAATAGAATTCCAAGTGGACGTTTACAATATGCAACTGAATGTTAGAAACAATAACATTCGCTAGGAGAAGCTTAGAATCAACAAGCCCAAATGAAATAGTTTTGCATGAAACGCTCGATCATGATCAACCCAAGCTGCAAGTTCTACCGACGCCACAGGGTGTCGTAGTGAATGAAACAATTCAATAATAGCGGTGATTGAACAAGTATCACATGTGTTTTGCATCAAATGCTCAACCATAATTAGCCCAAGCTACAAGTTTATACTGACACCACAAGGTGTCGAAATCAACAAACGACTTAATGGAGTCGTAGACCAAACAAATCTACTACGACTCTGAACAATGAAACGCTTATTAAAACGAATTCGAATATGATGTCTTCAATACATCATATGATGTCTTGAATTGAATATGTGTAATGAACAAGTTCAAACAATTGAATTTGATTTCGGCGCAAGCCGACAATAAATACATGTATCGACAAGAAAACTTTCGGCATGGTCACAACGAAAAACCATGTATGTAACTTGAAAAGAAAAGAGATTTCAAGAATATGTGTTGACTTGATAACAAAGAAGCCAACAATTACAACAATGCGGGTCATTCGAATCACAAATCAATAATTAGATTCAGCGAAATAATATCTGAACTTTGATGAAACGCTTATTCGAAACGAAACCACATGCGCAACAAACGATTCATGCGTAACATGTAAATTTTCAAGAAATGAAGCAAATGAATATTCGCTATACTGAAGGAAATGATCGTGACACAATGACCATTAAGAGGAGTAGAGATACGAAAATCTACTCAGTAAATGTGAAAGTCGAAATTTCAATAAAAGAAATTGAAGGACTTTACCTGGGGTTGCATGTGATAACGAGTTGTTAGGTGACATTACCATGGAATGTCGAACATGGCGTATTCGTCGTTAATGCGATAGGGGGAATGCGGAGACATACGTCTTCTCCTTGGCATGACTCGTGTCATTTGTAGGACCGCGTGCCAAACTGCCGCTTCCTCGAAAGTCGTATGTGACGTACTTCAACCTCCGTTGATGTATAGCTTAAGTTTCACGTATACCTGTGCACTAGCGTTTCATTATGCGTAGGCTGCCTGCTCGGGAAGTCAAAATATCATAGACAACATGGATAATGGTGTGTGCCCGAGTTAATATTCGCGGTTCCTACGTGATGACCTTTAATGAACTTCAACATGAGTTTCCAAAGGTCTTAAATGCATGTTTCCTAAACTCTCAGAGTTTTATGTACTGTATGTAATTGTTTTTGTGTACCATGTGTATAACACCACAATAGCGTATGTTTGAAAACAAAATCTTGACTGTTTGTTTTTCGGCAACGGTTGGAGACCATATTCGAGTACTATGCATTCTGTATGTATTCAGGTTTTAATATTCTAAGTTCCCAGAGGAAAGGTGAGGTTAGAGCCTAGGTATCTCTACAGAAAACCTTATTCGCTGTAACCTATAGCTCTGATACCAATCTGTTACACCCCGAAATATCAGAGCATTGGCGTGACTGGACTGGTATCTTCATTGCACAGCGGAAGCAGATAAGCTAAGACTTTTAGTATGTGAACGCCCACTAAGTACTCGACTCCAGATGGTTCTCCTATTCCAACCGTGCCATGATTTCTGAGAAGTAACCTGAGAAAGAAACATGCGAAAAATCAACATAAAGTTGAGCGAGTTCATAGTTTGTTTGTAAAAGGTTTGAAATAAATCTTTTTGAATAACCGGTTTTTGAAGTATTGTTGAGAAAACGAATTTAAAATCATTTTCTTGTCATGTTATACGGAAACTTTGTATTTGTAACGCATTATGTATGTAAACTCTTGTATTTGTAAAGTTTGTATAACCGTCAATCAAGTATTTCTTTATGCATCGTGTATAAATCAAGTGTTTCTGTATGAATCTTGTATAAATCAAGTATTCTTGTGGTATGAACCAAATAAAGTATTCATGTGTACGAACTTCGTCCAAATAAAGTATTCTTGTGTAGTTAATGGGTTGCAAGGCCATTAACATGTGACACGACATAGGAAGTCACCAAACCATAGGCATTTTTCTAGTTGTTAATTCACGACGGAGACACAAAAGCACTACTCGGTACTAGTGTTCACCGAGAGTGTGGCTGCCCGGACACCCGTTAGATCTAACCTTTTGTTCTGCGGTCAAAGTATGTACACGATTAATGGTGCTTATGGTACCCTATTCGTGACACGATTTCTCGTATCATTCCTCAAAACGCATCATACTTGGTACTAGTGATCACCAAGAGTGCTTCTTGTTTATGTATTCATCATTTCAAGTATCAATTCTCGTTTATTATATCAAGTATCAATTCTCGTTTATTATATCAAGTATCAATTCTCGTTTATTATATCAAGTATCAATTTTCTTGTGTTCGCCCCAAGTTTAAAAAGTATGTAAAAGATTAAAAGTGGGGACACGAAATCTCTTGTAAACATTTAGTAACATGTATTTCACCCCCGAAGTTATAAAACTGAAAACAGTTAAAAGAATAGGGGGAGCATGAACTCACTGGGTTTAGAATTCGTATGTATGCATATTTAAAAAAATACGCTTGATTGAAAAACCGGTATAAGACATAAGCTTTTCGTAAACCATTTGTGTCTGTTAAAACTTGCTTGTAACATGGTTTAGATATATGTAATTCTTGTATGCTTTGCAAAAAGTGCATGTCTTTCCACCCCGAAAACATTTAGAAAAATGTAAAACCGTGAAAAGGTGGGGTTATGAACTCACTTGAATATTCCTGTGCAAAGCTAGCTATATACGACTTCGCGATGTCGTTTCCAAGACGAGACTCGCTAGCGTGCATTCTACAATATTTCTAACACGGAATATCTTATAAGTTTCTAATTAATGCGGTAACAAATCTACGTGTTACCGAGCTCTACCGAATCGTTGACGATATGTTGTTAACTTAATAAAAATGATTAAGTTATACTTTGTCGCCCCGAGGAGTCGTTTGTATATATAGGAATAATCGTACGAAAGTAATATATAATAAACTTGTATTATATATATGTTGCGTCTTGTATGCTATTTGTCAAAATATACGTATGTGCCGCTTCGGCGTTTGTAATAAATATAAAAAGTTATATTTATTTTGCGAAAGTATCAATGAGTTTGTTTGAAGTTTGTAATAAATATAAAGCTATATTTATTTTTATAAAGGAATTCGTGTGGTACGATATCTGAAATAAATATAAAACTATATTTATTTTCATAAAACGAATTCATGTCGCGATGTTTGAAATAACATATATACTATATTTATTTATAAAAGGATTCGAGTTTACATTTGAAATAAATATAATAATAACTATATTTATTTTGTATAATAGTTTGCGTCGTCGTCGTTTTTGCAAGTTATAAAGTGCCGGCGGAAATAACATACATTTGTAGTTATTTCATAAAAGTTACTTGATCCGTTTTGGTTTGCTTTAAAACATGTTTTATTTTACGAATTTTCTCGAAAATCGGGCAAAGTTTCCTCTGTTTTAGGACGCCCCCGACGACACAAGTCGTCGTTATTTTATCGAAATTCAATCAACAATATACTCAATATCAATATCAATATGTTAATTTTCATCATATGTTTAAAATGTAAACTAAATACTGTTCCCAAATGGGTTCGAGCTCGTTAGTCACGTAAGTATAAAAACTAAAAGTATAACGTAAATATTAAACACGTCGTCAATTTTTACCAAATCTCTCGCGTCGAACTGCGGACTGAGTTGACCGGGTCAACTGAGTTGACTCGCTTTGACTGTGCTGACCGAGTGGACTCGGGTTTGACCGAGTCGACTCGCTGAGTTAAACGAGCGAATCTGACCCGTCCGATCCATGCTTGACCCGGAACAAACTTGCACACTGTTGACCAGAGCGGTTGACCAAACTTTGACTGTTGTTGACCATCCGAGACTTGACCAGGTCCGATCCGAACAAACCGGTGGGTGACCCGAGACTCGCAAGTCTTCTCAAATTTGGCATGAACAAGTCCGAACCATAATCAAAACTACTTGAAAATTACTACATCTTCAGCAACATCAAGTTTCAGAAACAAAGATGAAGGAGATGGGTTTTTACCGAAAATTCGTCGGAACGAGACCTGAACCACCGCCACTGCCGCCGCCGTGAGCGGCGGCGCCGCTCTTCTCCGCCGTCATCTCTCTCTCTCTCTTCTCGGCTTCTCTCTCTCTGTCTCGTCTCTCTCTCTCTCTCTCTCTGTTGTAGCCGCCGCACCACCACCGGACAGTGGTGGTGGTGCTCCGATTGTCAATCGAAGAAGAAAAGGGGAGGGGGTGGGTGTTGCCATTGTCTAGAGCCACCACCGCCGCCACCATGAGCGGCGGCGCGTCTTCATCCGTTGCCGACCGTCGAGAGGAAAGGGGAATGGGGTGTGTCATGTGCGACCGGAGAAGAAGAGGAGCACAGGGGGTTTATGGCTGTGTGTTTGTGTGATGCAGTAGATATGAAGGTTTGGGGTTTCCCCCTTTTTCTTTGTGGGTGTGCATCGAGAGAGAGGAGTGTAGATGTGAGGATGTTTGGTTTCTCTGGGTTTGTATAAGTAATAGAGAGAGAGGGTAGAAGATGAGTGGGTATTTGATTTTATGTGTGTGTTTGTTTCTTGTGTCTGCTCAAAAGAAATCAAGGGGTAGACCCATTTATAGATGTTGATGAAGTCTTGAGCAAATCTTGTAGAGATTTGTAAATCTTTGTTGGGATTTTGTGTGTTTCAAATTTTAGAGACAATAATCTCTTGTAAGGATTTTGTGGAGATTTACAGGGATTTTGGAAAGATTTGGTAGAGATTTAGTAAATCTTATAAAGATTTTCTAAATCTTGTATAGATTCTAATATATTATGTGCAGGTTTTGGCTTGTGGGTTTTGGGCTTGGACCCACAAGCCCATTTCATGTATAAGTGGCCCGAAATTCCTACGAGACACGATATCGCGACCCAAACTCCATAAGCACAAAATATTCGTGTAATATCCATATTTGTCGGTGTCGTCAGTATTTTGTACGGTTTCAGTTCGTTGTCATTTGATGTTTCGTAGATTCCAGGCGAATGTTCATATGCGTACTGTAGAGTCGGATAAGCGTTCCTAGGCACTCCAAAGGCCTAATTAAGTTTATTTGCGCTGTAATCACAATTTATTATTGCGTTAATCACCTGTTAATCACATAATTAAGGGCGTAAATTACCGGTTGTCACACAAGAAGGAATTGTTAGGAAACTTTTTGTAATTATTGAAGAAAAATATGACCATTATGATCCTGAAGATGATAAAGTCAAAGAGATCAAACAAGAAAAAGATACAAGATAACAAGACAAAAAACAGAAAGCCAAACATCAATCTTCAGCAAGTATCAGAAAATGATCACAAACAAAGAATGACGACCAGAAAGGACCAATCAGATAATTCTGATGATAAATCTGATGATTATCATCAAAATCTGGTAACCTCTGATTATCAGAAATCTGGTGATCAGTTCAACAGATTTCTGGTAAGTTATTCATCAGAAAATCTGATGAACCAACTTGTCTTAAAGATAAGGCTCTGCCACCATAGTAATGTAGCAAGTTGACCTTAGATGGATTCAATGAATATGCCAAAAAAACTACTTTATGAAGACAAGTGCATTAATAAACAAATGTTTATTCATGTCAAACATTCTCTATAAATAGAGAACCCCATACCAAAGGGAAAATGAGTTAAGCCAAGCATTACATACAACAAAAACTCCATAGCCTTCATTACAGAATTCTTAAAGTATTCATTTATACTAGTCAATAACCTCACAATCACCTTGTAAACCTTGTTTCATAGTGATATAAACTTCAAAATTCTGTAGCTGTGTTTCTTGAAAGTTTGATTTCTATTTCCGCACATTATTTTCATACTTGTTGAAATCACTTGCCAAATTTAGTCAAAGAGCATTGTTATCTAGGATCAACAATTGGTATCAGAGCAGATTGAATAAACTATTTTCAAACGATCAATTGCTCAATTTTTCCACTCTTTCTCCAAACTAAATATGGCAAACTTTCAAACATGGAACAATGCTTTCTATATTGGGTCTATGTCAAAGCCTTCGACTTTGGTCAGAGAGGAATATCCCTAATGGAGAATCAGGATGATCAATTTTCTAAATGGACATGATCGAGCTCCGTTTCAATCCATTAAGAGAGGCCCACATATACCAACTGTTGAAATCCCAGCTGTTCTAGCAACTGAGCATACACTAGAAGTACCTGTCTCTTTGGCTCCAAAACAAGAAATATATTGGAGCAAGGAAGACATGGATAAGGTGGAAGCCCATAAAATGGCCAAATCACTTTTGATTATGGCACTTCCTAATGACATATTTTCTTAAGTGGATGCATGTGCGTCTGCTAAAGAAATATGGGATCAGTTGGAAAATCTTTGTGAAGGGGGGGGGGGGGATAATGAAAAGAAACAAACATACAAATTGTGTCTCTTCCTATGAGAGATTCAAAAGTCTTCCCAATGAAAGTCTTCCTGGAACATATAATAGATTTGCTAAACTATTAAATAGCCTCAAAAAATTCGGTGTTGAGAAATCCATTAATAATAGAAATGTAAAATTTTTGGATGCTCTTCCAAGGGAATGGAGAAGTCTAACAATGACTTTAGCATCCACCCTAGAGTTGGGAAACATGAGCTTGCATGATCTCTACAGTATCCTTGTTCCATGAGAAGAATAAATTTATGAAAACTCAACCCAAAGAGGAGGACATGTAGCTCTTATCTCCAACACACAAAGAACAATCAGTTCAGATCCACAAACCTCTCAACGCCAAAACACAAGTCTAGAAAATTCTAATACTTTATCAGATTTTTTTAGCATTTCCTGAGGCAATAGCTTTGCTCATCAAACATTTGAGCAAAGGCTGAGAAGGGGAAGTAACAACTACCAGAAAAGTGATAAAGGGAGGATGGAAGGAAAAGCCAAGGATAAAGAAAAAGCTGAAATAGTGTGCTACAAATGTAAGCAAAAAGGACACTATGCCTCAGAGTGTAAAAACCGAAAAGCTGAAGGATGTTTCTTATTATGAGAAAAAGCTTGAAGAAGCCAAAAGACAACAATAGGTCAGCCTAATTGCAGGAACAGACTCTGGCTAACAGATGATTCTTCTGATGATGAGGAAGAAGAAATGGAAAACTTTTGTCTAATGGCAAAAATTTCTGGTGAAGAATCTGATTCTTCAGAACACAAGGTAAGCTCAAATAATCATGATCTAAATCATCAATTAAATAAGCTCATGACCGATTTTGTACTTTTACAAGAAAATAAAATTTTGAAAAACAAAAAATCTGGTGATTTGTAAAAATTGTTAAGTGAAGCCAAAGAGAAAAACAAACTTCTGATTGAAGAAAACCTAACAAAAGAAGCAAAAATTGAATTTTATTAGAAAGAAAGAAAAGAGTTATACAAAAAAAATTCATGATAGTTAAATCAACGTAAAGATTTTCAACAAGCTAAAGAGTTTATAAACTTCATAGAAACAACACTAAAAAATAAGGGTGAAGGGCTGGGCTATATAAAGACAAATATCAGACATCCTACCACCATTGTAAGAACATCTGATCCAAATTCTGATAAAAGAACATCAGAATCTGATGTTGAATCATGCAAATCAGCAAGCTCTGACAACTTATCTTGATCATCTAAATATAGTTCCAAAGGAAAAAGACATGAGATAAAACAAAGTTTTTTTTGAAAACTGAAAAACAATTCATCCCAAATTCCAAAGAACCACCAATTTTCCGTCACAATCAAATTTTTCAAAAAATTCTTACAAAGTAATTTGTATGTGTGTTGAAATACTTAAGCTAGTTCAATATCTCTCAAAAGACAAACAATTTGTTAATGGCTCAGCATTCAACAAAAATTCTGATTAAAATTATTCATCTGAAGAAGAATTCTTAAACAAATATTCATCAGAAAAAGTACCCAAACATGTTTGGGTACCAAAAAATCTCTAACCGTATCATTTCAGGACCATCATGTGCAGCAGATCTGGTATTGCGACTCTAGAAGCTCCAAGAACATAAATTGGGATAGGAGCTTACTCAGTAATTTTAAACAAAAAATAGGTAAATTGGTAAATTTCTGAAATGGGGTAATGGTGTCACACCCCGAAATTTTCAGAGCATCGGCGTGACTGGACTGGTATCGTCATTGCACAGCGGAAGCAAATAAGCTAAGCCCTTTAGAAAATGAACGCCCACTAAGTACTCGACTCCACATGGTTCTCCTATTCCGACCGTGCCATGTCTTAGAAATGCAACCTGAGAAAGAACATGCGAGAAAAATCAACATAAAGTTGAGCGAGTTCATAGTTTGTTTGTAAAAGATTTGAAATAAATCTTTTGAGTTGTGAAAGGTTTGAAATAAATCTTTGGGATAACCGGTTTTCGAAGTAGTATTGAGAAAATGAATTTAAAAACCATTTTCTTGCAAAGTTATATGGAAACGTTGTGTTTGTAACACGTTATGTTCATAAAACCATGTTTTTGTAATGTTCGTATAATCATCAATGCCCACCCTGACTTTGACCCGCATAATCCTATTCCTTAAATTTTGTATAAAACATGGTATTTAATTTGTATGAACAAGTATGTTTCGTAAGTATAAAGTTCCTGGTATGTAGCAAATAAGGGGACTTGTGATCACCAATGGTTTGCAAGGCCACTGATATATGTGAAGTGCAAATAGGGAGACTCAAACCTAGCAGATTTCGCCACGGCATTTGTATGTGGACAAAGTCACCCCAAGGTCCGTTTCTAGTTTGGCCTGGGGCTGGGCTCGCTACACCCAGATAGATCTACCGCTCCTGTCCCTCGGTCCCTCCATGAGGACTAATGGCCCCATGTTGTTCCTATCCACTCACATGATCGAAATAACACCTCCTTACGCTAACCATACCGTTGTAAAGTACTCGTAAATCATAGTAACATGTATTTCACCCCCGCAGTTAAGTAAACTGAAAACAGTTAGAGAAAAAGGGGGACATGAACTCACCTGAACATTCTTGTGCAAAGCGAGCTAATTACGACTTCGTGATGTCGTTTCCAAGATGAGACTCGCTAGCGTGCATTCTACAATATTCCTAACACGGAATATCTAATAAGTTTCTAAATAAACGCGGTAACTAAATTACGTGTCGTCGAGCTCTACCGAATCGTTAATCGAACGATTCAACGGTAAGTTGTTAACTTAATGGAAAAGATTAAGTTATACGTGTTAAGTCTCGTTTAATGTCAGTAGCAGTTTAATAAGTCTTGAAGAAGACTTAGTTTCCGAGAGACTTAAAATGAATAAATATTTATATAAATATCTCGTTGTAAGTGTGTTAGCCGTCTCGAGTAGCCGTACGTTTGTAAAAGAATATTTCTATGAAAATATCATACAACCAGCTCGTATCATATATCGCGTTTCGTATGAAAATAATAACTTGTATTATATATATCATGTCTTGTGTATATTTGCCAAAAATATACGTATAGGCCGTTTAGGCGTATAAAATAAATATGAAGAGTTATATTTATTTTATAAAGAAATCGTCGAGTTGTTTTGTTTGAAAATAAATATAAACCATATTTATTTTTGTAAAAGATTTCGCGTTGTAGGACGTTTAGAATAAATATATAACTATATTTATTTTGTAAAAGTATACGAGTTGACGACGTTCCAAATAAGTATAACATTATATTTATTTGTAAAAGCGTTTGGAATTATCAAGGTTTGAAGTATTATAAAATCGAATTCCTTTAAGCGTCGTTTTTGAAATATACTACGTGTCGTGTTTAAGGGTTTTTCTCGAAAAACGGGGAGAGTTTCCTCTGTTTTTGGACGCCCCCGACAACACAAGTTGTCGTTATTTATCAAAATCAATCAACATTCAAACAATGTAATCAATATTTATATGAATCTTGACGAATAATTTAAGGTATGAACTAATAGTTAGTCGGTTTCGAGAGCTCGTTATCACGTGATATGTTAAAAGTATAAAACACGAAATAGTAACGCCGTTAAAATCTTTACCACTTCTTCGATTCGAAAGTCGAGCTGACCGAGTCAACTCGCTGAGTTGACTGAGTTTGACTGAGTTGACTGAGTTGACTGAGTTGACTCGGTTTGACCGAGTCAACTGAAACCGAAACTGAGCCGTCTGAACGAACCGCTGTCACACCCCGAAATTTTCAGAGCATCGGCGTGACTGGACTGGTATCGTCATTGCACAGCGGAAGCAAATAAGCTAAGCCCTTTAGAAAATGAACGCCCACTAAGTACTCGACTCCACATGGTTCTCCTATTCCGACCGTGCCATGTCTTAGAAATGCAACCTGAGAAAGAACATGCGAGAAAAATCAACATAAAGTTGAGCGAGTTCATAGTTTGTTTGTAAAAGATTTGAAATAAATCTTTTGAGTTGTGAAAGGTTTGAAATAAATCTTTGGGATAACCGGTTTTCGAAGTAGTATTGAGAAAATGAATTTAAAAACCATTTTCTTGCAAAGTTATATGGAAACGTTGTGTTTGTAACACGTTATGTTCATAAAACCATGTTTTTGTAATGTTCGTATAATCATCAATGCCCACCCTGACTTTGACCCGCATAATCCTATGCCTTAAATTTTGTATAAAACATGGTATTTAATTTGTATGAACAAGTATGTTTCGTAAGTATAAAGTTCCTGGTATGTAGCAAATAAGGGGACTTGTGATCACCAATGGTTTGCAAGGCCACTGATATATGTGAAGTGCAAATAGGGAGACTCAAACCTAGCAGATTTCGCCACGGCATTTGTATGTGGACAAAGTCACCCCAAGGTCCGTTTCTAGTTTGGCCTGGGGCTGGGCTCGCTACACCCAGATAGATCTACCGCTCCTGTCCCTCGGTCCCTCCATGAGGACTAATGGCCCCATGTTGTTCCTATCCACTCACATGATCGAAATAACACCTCCTTACGCTAACCATACCGTTGTAAAGTACTCGTAAATCATAGTAACATGTATTTCACCCCCGCAGTTAAGTAACTGAAAACAGTTAGAGAAAAAGGGGGACATGAACTCACCTGAACATTCTTGTGCAAAGCGAGCTAATTACGACTTCGTGATGTCGTTTCCAAGATGAGACTCGCTAGCGTGCATTCTACAATATTCCTAACACGGAATATCTAATAAGTTTCTAAATAAACGCGGTAACTAAATTACGTGTCGTCGAGCTCTACCGAATCGTTAATCGAACGATTCAACGGTAAGTTGTTAACTTAATGGAAAAGATTAAGTTATACGTGTTAAGTCTCGTTTAATGTCAGTAGCAGTTTAATAAGTCTTGAAGAAGACTTAGTTTCCGAGAGACTTAAAATGAATAAATATTTATATAAATATCTCGTTGTAACTGTGTTAGCCGTCTCGAGTAGCCGTACGTTTGTAAAAGAATATTTCTATGAAAATATCATACAACCAGCTCGTATCATATATCGCGTTTCGTATGAAAATAATAACTTGTATTATATATATCATGTCTTGTGTATATTTGCCAAAAATATACGTATAGGCCGTTTAGGCGTATAAAATAAATATGAAGAGTTATATTTATTTTATAAAGAAATCATCGAGTTGTTTTGTTTGAAAATAAATATAAACCATATTTATTTTTGTAAAAGATTTCGCGTTGTACGACGTTTAGAATAAAAATATAACTATATTTATTTTGTAAAAGTATACGAGTTGACGACGTTCCAAATAAATATAACATTATATTTATTTGTAAAAGCGTTTGGAATTATCAAGGTTTGAAGTATTATAAAATCGAATTCCTTTAAGCGTCATTTTTGAAATATACTACGTGTCGTGTTTAAGGGTTTTTCTCGAAAAACGGGCAGAGTTTCCTCTGTTTTTGGACGCCCCTGACAACACAAGTTGTCGTTATTTATCAAAATCAATCAACATTCAAACAATGTAATCAATATTTATATGAATCTTGACGAATAATTTAAGGTATGAACTAATCGTTAGTCGGTTTCGAGAGCTCGTTATCACGTGATATGTTAAAAGTATAAAACACGAAATAGTAACGCCGTTAAAATCTTTACCACTTCTTCGAGTCGAAAGTCGAGCTGACCGAGTCAACTCGCTGAGTTGACTGAGTTTGACTGAGTTTGACTGAGTTGACTGAGTTGACTGAGTTGACTGAGTTGACTCGGTTTGACCGAGTCAACTGAAACCGAAACTGAGCCGTCTGAACGAACCGCTTGACCCGAACCGAACCATCTGAGCTGACTCGCTGCTGTTGACCGAGTTGACCGGGTCAACTGTGTTGACCGGCTGAGTTGACCAGGTTTGACCGAGTTGACTCAGTTTGACCGAGTCAACCCGAACCACGAACCGAACACGACATCTGAGTCGAGACTCCCGAAACACAAACCAAACCACCTGATGTTGTGCAAATCTGACTTGATCATACTTACCACCGAAGCCGTAGCCACCGATGTGTCTCTGACAGCAAGTGTCATCATCGGCCAGTTCCAGAACTTCATCATCTTATCGTTTCTCCTCCTCAGCTACCCTCAAAATCATCAAAACCACCTTCAAATTTTGGTAACCTGTCGGTCACAGACAAAGAACGTCGGGTAAATGGACCGACCACCGGGTAACAGAACCGACCGGCGGTCCGAACCTTTGGCCGCCGATTCTCCCTCTCTCCTCGGCTTTCTCTCTCTACTCGTTGCCTCTCTCTCTCGCTTCTTCCTCTCTCTCTCTCTCTCTCTGCTCGGTTGTCGCCGCACCACCACCTCACGGTGGTGGTGGTGATCTGTTCTAATAATCGAAAGGGGGGGGGGGCGTTGTGATATGTTGTCGTCGGCAGCCGGTAACACCGCCGGTAACCGGCCGGTGGTCTTGTTCGCCTGGATACGTGACCGAGAGAGGGAGAGGAGAGACAGACATGAAGTCTGTGTGATGTTTGTGTATGAATAGAAGGTATAACAGGGGTGGAGACTTGTGGGTGTTTGGCTGTGTAGATCAATAGAGAGATGAGAGGCCTGTAAGTGTTATCGAGAGAGAGTGGGTTGAATGATAAGTTCTACTGATGTATGTGTATTAATAGAGTGAGAGGGATGGATATTGTCTTTTAATTAGACAATTTACATTCAGGTCAAAACTTATATCCATTGAAACAAGATCTCATGAAGAGATTTTATGTAGATTTTTACAATCTTGAGTATATTTTAGATAGATTTTGTAAAGATTTCTAAATCTTGTGGGATCTAGTATAGATTTTCAAATCTATTAGATTATGTAAAGATCTTATTAGAGATTTTATAAGATCTTGAACAGATTTTTGTGGGAAAACCGCTATATAATATGTGCAGTTTTAGGTTTGTGGGCTTTGGGCTTGGGCCCAGGGCCCACAAGCTCAATCCCATGTGTAAGTGGCCCGTAATTCCTACGAGACCCGTTGCCAAATCCTGAACCCCGTTTAACGTCAAAATTTAAAATACACAAAAATACGGTCGGTAGTTGTTGTTTGCGCGCCCGTTCGTCGGTCACGGTAATAATCGTGAAAAATTGTATTGTTGCCATCCTTAATCCGTTTTTCGATCCGGTTCTGACTGTAGTCACTAAAATTAATTACGGAGCTAAATATAGCGTAAAAATTTAATATTTGTCGGCGTTGTCAGTATTCTGTTCGGTTTCAATCCGTTGCCGCTTGATCTTCAGCAGATTTCCCATAAATCCCACACGCGCACTGTAATGTCCAATAAACGTTCCTGGGCACTCCAAAGGCCTAATTATGTTCATTTGCGCTGTAAACACTATTTATTATCGCGTTAATTACCTGTTAATCACGTAATTAAGAGCCGTAAATTACGGGTTGTCACATTCTCCCCCTGTTACAGAAATTTCGTCCTCGAAATTTAGTCTATGTTATCTCCTCGGAATTGTGTTGTTCGCAGGTAAGTCCGAATAATAACCAAGTGAATGACCGTGTGATCGAAACAAGGCTTATTCGAATCATGTGAATTCAAGGACATTCCTTCACAGTAGGAATCCCAATGGTTTAAAAGAAATGTGTCTCAGTAATCGATGTCAAAGGAAACGAGACGTATAGGTGCAGTCACTAATGTGACTAAGTTAACAGGGATCCAACAGGAACTTCGACCAATCGAATTCCATATGAACGTTCACAATAAGTAACTGAGTTCTAGAAGCAATAACATCCCCCGGATGAACTTAGAATCAACAATCTCAAATGTAATAGTTTGCATGAAACGTTCGATCGTGATCAGCGCAAGCTGCAAGTCATACCGACGCCGCAAGGTGTCGCAATGAATGAAACAATTTAATAATAGAGGTGATCGAACAAGTATCACCTGTGTTTTGCATAAAAAGCTCAATCATAATTAGCACAAGCTACAAGTTTGTACTGACACCGCAAGGTGTCGTAATGATTCAAATGATTCAATAATAGCGGTGATCAAACAAGTTCACCGTGTTTGAAGTCAAATGAAAGCGCAATAAAGTGAATCTTGAATGTTTGTTTTAAATGACATCACAGGGTTTTCAATTGAAAATGGAACATCAATGAAACAATGTTTTCGATCGAAGGTGGAGAAACAATGAATGTCGCAAAGCATTCGATCGATGTTGAAAGAACCGTTATGAGGTACACCGGAATATGAAATGAATTTGTGTACCTTTGTCTTAACACACAATTGTATTAAGACTGTGATAAATCGAAGCGGATTTAATCTGAATCAATAATTAAATCCGTGCATAAGATATGTAAATGAGTTTAGCGCAAGGTTCAAATAAGTGGAAACACCACCACAAGGTGTCGAAATCAACGATTTAATGGAGTCGAATACCAAACAAGTTTACCACGACTCGGAACAAATGAAGTGTTCGTTAAAAATTGATTTGAATATGATGCTCCCAATACATCATATGGTGTCTCGAATCGAATAAGTGTAATGAGCAAGTTCAAACAATCGAACTTGGTTTTAGCGCAATCCGACAATAAATACATGTACCAACAAGACAACTTTCGGCATGGTCGCAACGAAAACCATGTGTGTAACTTGCAAAGAAATGACCGTGATACAATGGCCATTATGAGGAGTAGAGATACGAAAATCTACTCAGTAAGTGTGAAATTCGAAATTTCAATAAAAGAAATTTGAGGACTTTACCTGGGGATTCGTGTGACGACCAATTGTTAGGTGACATTACCATGGAATGTCGACATAGCGTGTTCGTCATTAATTAGGTAGGGGGGGGGGAAATGCGGAGACAATCGTCTTCTCCCTGGCGTGATTCGTGTCGTTGCAGGATCGCGTGACCAGTTGTCGTTCCCTGATCGTTAGTTCTCCTGCTGACAGGGATCTAGCGTCGTCGTTAAATCTGCGTCATCGTTCCTTCTCAAAGGCCTCGCCTCGATAGTCGTATGTGACGCGCTTCAATCTCCGTTGATGTATAGCTTAAGTTTCACGTATACCTGTGCACTAGCGTTGTGTGCCGCGTAGAAGGTGATGTACCCCGACATCCGTTGGCGTAAAATTTGAGTTCTATATATTCTCGTGCGCTAGCGTTTTGTTATGCGTAGGATGCCTGCTCGGGAAGTTAAAATATCATAGACAATATGGATAATAGTGTGTGCCCGAGTTAATATTCGCGGTTCCTACGTGATGACCTTTAATAAACACACACATGTGCAAATAATCAATCATATAATCAAATAGTCCTCCTAGTCCCACTAGCCTCCCAGCCTCCCAGACTGAATCTCCTAGTCCCACTAGACTATCCTCCCAGCCTCTCAGACTGAAACTCCTAGTCCCACTAGCCTCCCAGCCTCCCAGACTGACTCCCTAGTCCCACTAGATAATTTTTCCCAGCCTCCCAGACTGACTCCCTAGTCCCACTAGACTATCCTCCCAGCCTCTCAGACTGAATCTCCTAGTCCCACTAGCCTCCCAGCCTCCCAGACTGACTCCCTAGTCCCACTAGATAATTTTTCCCAGCCTCCCAGACTGACTCCCTAGTCCCACTAGACTATCCTCCCAGCCTCTCAGACTGAATCTCCTAGTCCCACTAGCCTCCCAGCCTCCCAGACTGACTCCCTAGTCCCACTAGATAATTTTTCCCAGCCTCCCAGACTGACTCCCTAGTCCCACTAGACTATCCTCCCAGCCTCTCAGACTGAATCTCCTAGTCCCACTAGCCTCCCAGCCTCCCAGACTGACTCCCTAGTCCCACTAGACTATCCTCCCAGCCTCTCAGACTGAATTCCCTTTTCCGAAGTTCTTAAATGCATGTTTCCTAAACTCTCAGAGTGTTGTGCACTGTATGTAATTGTTTCGTGTACCGTGTGTAAAACACCACTTTAGCGTATGTTTGAAAACAAAATTTTTGACTGTTTGCTTTTCGGCAACGGTTGGAGACCATATTCGAATACTAGGCGTTCTGTATGTATTCAATGTCTTGATAGTCTAAGTCCCAGAGAAAAGTGAGGTTAGAGCCTAGGTATTCCTACAGAAAACCTTATTCGCTGTAACCTATAGCTCTGATACCAATCTGTCACACCCCGAAATTTTCAGAGCATCGGCGTGACTGGACTGGTATCGTCATTGCACAGCGGAAGCAAATAAGCTAAGCCCTTTAGAAAATGAACGCCCACTAAGTACTCGACTCCACATGGTTCTCCTATTCCGACCGTGCCATGTCTTAGAAATGCAACCTGAGAAAGAACATGCGAGAAAAATCAACATAAAGTTGAGCGAGTTCATAGTTTGTTTGTAAAAGATTTGAAATAAATCTTTTGAGTTGTGAAAGGTTTGAAATAAATCTTTGGGATAACCGGTTTTCGAAGTAGTATTGAGAAAATGAATTTAAAAACCATTTTCTTGCAAAGTTATATGGAAACGTTGTGTTTGTAACACGTTATGTTCATAAAACCATGTTTTTGTAATGTTCGTATAATCATCAATGCCCACCCTGACTTTGACCCGCATAATCCTATGCCTTAAATTTTGTATAAAACATGGTATTTAATTTGTATGAACAAGTATGTTTCGTAAGTATAAAGTTCCTGGTATGTAGCAAATAAGGGGACTTGTGATCACCAATGGTTTGCAAGGCCACTGATATATGTGAAGTGCAAATAGGGAGACTCAAACCTAGCAGATTTCGCCACGGCATTTGTATGTGGACAAAGTCACCCCAAGGTCCGTTTCTAGTTTGGCCTGGGGCTGGGCTCGCTACACCCAGATAGATCTACCGCTCCTGTCCCTCGGTCCCTCCATGAGGACTAATGGCCCCATGTTGTTCCTATCCACTCACATGATCGAAATAACACCTCCTTACGCTAACCATACCGTTGTAAAGTACTCGTAAATCATAGTAACATGTATTTCACCCCCGCAGTTAAGTAAACTGAAAACAGTTAGAGAAAAAGGGGGACATGAACTCACCTGAACATTCTTGTGCAAAGCGAGCTAATTACGACTTCGTGATGTCGTTTCCAAGATGAGACTCGCTAGCGTGCATTCTACAATATTCCTAACACGGAATATCTAATAAGTTTCTAAATAAACGCGGTAACTAAATTACGTGTCGTCGAGCTCTACCGAATCGTTAATCGAACGATTCAACGGTAAGTTGTTAACTTAATGGAAAAGATTAAGTTATACGTGTTAAGTCTCGTTTAATGTCAGTAGCAGTTTAATAAGTCTTGAAGAAGACTTAGTTTCCGAGAGACTTAAAATGAATAAATATTTATATAAATATCTCGTTGTAAGTGTGTTAGCCGTCTCGAGTAGCCGTACGTTTGTAAAAGAATATTTCTATGAAAATATCATACAACCAGCTCGTATCATATATCGCGTTTCGTATGAAAATAATAACTTGTATTATATATATCATGTCTTGTGTATATTTGCCAAAAATATACGTATAGGCCGTTTAGGCGTATAAAATAAATATGAAGAGTTATATTTATTTTATAAAGAAATCGTCGAGTTGTTTTGTTTGAAAATAAATATAAACCATATTTATTTTTGTAAAAGATTTCGCGTTGTACGACGTTTAGAATAAATATATAACTATATTTATTTTGTAAAAGTATACGAGTTGACGACGTTCCAAATAAATATAACATTATATTTATTTGTAAAAGCGTTTGGAATTATCAAGGTTTGAAGTATTATAAAATCGAATTCCTTTAAGCGTCGTTTTTGAAATATACTACGTGTCGTGTTTAAGGGTTTTTCTCGAAAAACGGGCAGAGTTTCCTCTGTTTTTGGACGCCCCCGACAACACAAGTTGTCGTTATTTATCAAAATCAATCAACATTCAAACAATGTAATCAATATTTATATGAATCTTGACGAATAATTTAAGGTATGAACTAATAGTTAGTCGGTTTCGAGAGCTCGTTATCACGTGATATGTTAAAAGTATAAAACACGAAATAGTAACGCCGTTAAAATCTTTACCACTTCTTCGAGTCGAAAGTCGAGCTGACCGAGTCAACTCGCTGAGTTGACTGAGTTTGACTGAGTTTGACTGAGTTGACTGAGTTGACTGAGTTGACTGAGTTGACTCGGTTTGACCGAGTCAACTGAAACCGAAACTGAGCCGTCTGAACGAACCGCTTGACCCGAACCGAACCATCTGAGCTGACTCGCTGCTGTTGACCGAGTTGACCGGGTCAACTGTGTTGACCGGCTGAGTTGACCAGGTTTGACCGAGTTGACTCAGTTTGACCGAGTCAACCCGAACCACGAACCGAACACGACATCTGAGTCGAGACTCCCGAAACACAAACCAAACCACCTGATGTTGTGCAAATCTGACTTGATCATACTTACCACCGAAGCCGTAGCCACCGATGTGTCTCTGACAGCAAGTGTCATCATCGGCCAGTTCCAGAACTTCATCATCTTATCGTTTCTCCTCCTCAGCTACCCTCAAAATCATCAAAACCACCTTCAAATTTTGGTAACCTGTCGGTCACAGACAAAGAACGTCGGGTAAATGGACCGACCACCGGGTAACAGAACCGACCGGCGGTCCGAACCTTTGGCCGCCGATTCTCCCTCTCTCCTCGGCTTTCTCTCTCTACTCGTTGCCTCTCTCTCTCGCTTCTTCCTCTCTCTCTCTCTCTCTGCTCGGTTGTCGCCGCACCACCACCTCACGGTGGTGGTGGTGATCTGTTCTAATAATCGAAAGGGGGGGGCCGTTGTGATATGTTGTCGTCGGCAGCCGGTAACACCGCCGGTAACCGGCCGGTGGTCTTGTTCGCCTGGATACGTGACCGAGAGAGGGAGAGGAGAGACAGACATGAAGTCTGTGTGATGTTTGTGTATGAATAGAAGGTATAACAGGGGTGGAGACTTGTGGGTGTTTGGCTGTGTAGATGAATAGAGAGATGAGAGGCCTGTAAGTGTTATCGAGAGAGAGTGGGTTGAATGATAAGTTCTACTGATGTATGTGTATTAATAGAGTGAGAGGGATGGATATTGTCTTTTAATTAGACAATTTACATTCAGGTCAAAACTTATATCCATTGAAACAAGATCTCATGAAGAGATTTTATGTAGATTTTTACAATCTTGAGTATATTTTAGATAGATTTTGTAAAGATTTCTAAATCTTGTGGGATCTAGTATAGATTTTCAAATCTAGTAGATTATGTAAAGATCTTATTAGAGATTTTATAAGATCTTGAACAGATTTTTGTGGGAAAACCGCTATATAATATGTGCAGTTTTAGGTTTGTGGGCTTTGGGCTTGGGCCCAGGGCCCACAAGCTCAATCCCATGTGTAAGTGGCCCGTAATTCCTACGAGACCCGTTGCCAAATCCTGAACCCCGTTTAACGTCAAAATTTAAAATACACAAAAATACGGTCGGTAGTTGTTGTTTGCGCGCCCGTTCGTCGGTCACGGTAATAATCGCGAAAAATTGTATTGTTGCCATCCTTAATCCGTTTTTCGATCCGGTTCTGACTGTAGTCACTAAAATTAATTACGGAGCTAAATATAGCGTAAAAAATTAATATTTGTCGGCGTTGTCAGTATTCTGTTCGGTTTCAATCCGTTGCCGCTTGATCTTCAGCAGATTTCCCATAAATCCCACACGCGCACTGTAATGTCCAATAAACGTTCCTGGGCACTCCAAAGGCCTAATTATGTTCATTTGCGCTGTAAACACTATTTATTATCGCGTTAATTACCTGTTAATCACGTAATTAAGAGCCGTAAATTACGGGTTGTCACAAATGGGGAGAACATTGGGATATTGTAGTATTAAGTATGGATCACTAACCATTGAGAAAGTAGCCTACGTGAAGTTTTTAAGTTCAATCTACTCAATTGTGGGCAATTTTGTGACAAAGGCTTCTAGGTAACTCTTATACCAGAAAAATGTTTATTAGTTGGTTTAGATGATACAAAATATACTTAGGTGGGAAAAGAATAAGAAAATCCATCTATTATTTTGAATTTAAAGAAGAAATTGAGCACCCTCAATTGTGTTTATTATCAAAAGAAAATAAAGGCAATAGTTGGTTATGGCATAAAAGATTTGGTGAAATAAAAATTTGGTGAAAGGACTACCTTTTATTTCATCTAAAAATGATAAAATATGTGAAGCATGTGACTTGGGAAAATCAAAACGAGGCTCACATAAAACAATTTCTAAGTCTTCAATCACAAAAAAATTAGAATTTTTGCACATGGACCTTTGTGGACCTGTCAGTACAACAAGTTTTTCTGGAAAGAAATATATTTTGATCATTGTAGATGACTATTCTAGGTACACTTGGGTTGAATTTCTGAGAAAGAAAATTGAAACCCCAGATCTAATCATGAATTTTATTAGAAAAACAGAAAATCTGTTAAAATTACCTGTCAAAGGATCAGATCTAATAATGGAACAGAATTCAAAAACTCAAAACTAGAGACTTTCCTTGTCAGCAAAGGAATTTCTCATGACTTATCTGCTCCAAGAACTCCACAACAAAATGGGGTTGTGGAAAGAAGAAATAGAACCTTGGTTGAAGCAGCAAGAACCATGCTTGCTTATGCCAAACTGCCCACTTACTTTTGGGCGGAAGTAGTTGCCAATGCTTGTTTTACACAAAATAGAACTGTCATAAATAAAAGATACCAGAAAACACCGTATCACATCATCAATGGAAGGGTTTCAAGCATCAAATTTTTACACACCTTTGTTTGTAGATGTTTTGTGTTCAATGGTTTTGATAGTCTAGAGAAACTTGACAAGAAAAGCTGAAAAACGAATTTTTCTTGGTTACTCTTTGTCCTCAAAAGTTTATAGAGTTTTTATTTTAAATTCAACGACAATAAGAGAAAGTTTGTATGTATCATTTGATGATTCATCAAAAACTGAAATTTCAGGTGAACTCATGAAAGAAATAAGCTCATCAAACCAACAAGAAAATTCTGAACATCTTCATAATCAATTAATAGAAGAACTTCTAGAATGTGACTACATAAACCATGAAATAACCAAAAGTTAGTCATGTACTAACCCTGCTGACAATTTGGAGCCTTTATCAGAAATACCTGTATCAAATGATCAGAATTCTAGTAACTTGTCCGAAAATACCTTTGCACATCAGAATTTTGATCCTCTTAACACAACATAGGCCACATATCAGGGGCAAGCATTAGAATCATCAGATCACATAGAATCTCATACCAACAGCAGATGGATCAAGGGACACTCCTAGTCAGACATTGTTGATACATAATGTCTGCTGCCTACGTCGTCAAGTTGGGTCAAGTTTGTAATAGGTTAAATGTTAGAGTATTCGTATTTTGAGTTGTATATACTTTCATACAGAAGTAATACTTCCGCATGAAGGAAGCCATTAAAGTCTAGTCCATACGAATGTAGATTGTTTAGTTCGTACGAAAGTAGAGGTGATCTCATCTGCACGAAGGAAGGTTAGGTCATGTCTATAAATAACTGTGCGGACTAAGAGCTTAGTAACAATTTTGTGAAATTGACGGCGAAGCCCTGTCCAAATGTTTCCAGGCTATAAAACATTGATTGATTAATGGTACATTAAAAATTAAGTAATCTTGTTATTGTCACCTAATCAAATGGATTACGCACATATTGACTAGGTTACATAGATATTACCTGAGCATAAAGTTGACGGAAAACGGTCCTCACAAGTGGTATCAGATCTTGGAGGCTAATATCTGAGACAATTCAACAAGATTCAGACTTTGAAGACTTCTTTTTGACTCTTTTTCTTCATTTTCATCATTTCTCACAGATTTAACCATTAAAATGGACTGCTTTTTGAAGATTATATAAAACACGTTTCTAACAAACCTTCCAAAAATTCAGACTAAAATTCAATCAGAATCATGTCCAAATCGTCAAAAAACAAGAAAACTTGAAATTTATCATTCGTACGAAGGAACCTCGTCTGCACGAACGTAATACATTCGCACGGAAGAATATTTCATTCATTTAAAAATTCTACCTTCGCACGGAAGAGAATTTCATTCGTTCAAGAACTTTACTTTCCACGAATGTAAACTGTTTGATTGTTTTTGTTTTTGTTTCGCACGAAAGAGTTTACATCCGCACCAAATCTTTGTCAATCATTTTCTACATCCGTACAAACTGATTTTCAAACCAAACTTTCTACATCCAAACCTTACGCACAATATAAAATGAGTTCTATAATGCATTTGCTTCGACTCCCACAACGGTGGTACATAATCTAAACCTAGATAATGAATTAGGTACAATGACCAAGCCTCCAAAACTGATGAGTATGGATGAGTATAAAGGATGGCACGAGTGGTTCGAGAACTGGGTTCAAGCGAACTTTATAGATTTTTGTTATGCAATAGAGGAAGAATATACTGCTCCCACTCAGGAAAACAATCTACCGATTAGTATTTCCCTGTTTACTCAAGCTCAAAAAGACAAGTTCGTGAGAGAAAAGAAAATGTTGAATCTACTTCAATAGGCCATCAAGGATGATATTTTCACCTTGCTTCAAGATAAGGGTTCAGCACAGTCAATATGGAATGCGCTGAAAGCTAAGTACAGAGGTAGTTTATCAATGCAAAAGAGCAAAAAAACATTGTTAAATAAAGAATTTGATATCTTCACAAGTATGAAAGGAGAGTCGTTGAAGCAAATTGTTGAAAGATATTGTTATCTTGTGGCTAAGATGAAAAGATTGAATATTGACAAGGAAGACGAAGAGTGGGTGGACAAATTGACCGATGCCTTACCACAAGGAGGTTGGTCAACATATTTGATGATCTTGAAAAGCAATTCTAATGAGTATAGTGATTTAACTCTTGGAATGTTTATTGAAAAATTAGAGGGACATGAACTTGAGCTACGCAAGATGGCCAAAATGAAAAGCTCAAATGTTCAACAAAATGTTGATCTTTACTATAAAGGTAGTAGATTGTCAAATACGCAAAGCCCAAAGATTCAGACCGCTTTTAGTGCAGATACTTCATCCAGGTCATCTTCAAACAATTCAAGCAGTGGTAGTCGATTTTCATCATATCCGAGTTTTGAGCCAAACACACCGATGCAAAGTCGTCAATCCTCGTAGAGCTTAATCAACTATACAAGCCAGAACAATTCAAATCCACACGTCATTCAGTGCAACATTGATGTTAACTTGCAAAACACACAAGGAGCACATGATATTTCTTGCTTCAGTACTTGAGTCTTACGAGAGTTTAGTTACAGGAAGGATTGGAAATCCGAATATTACCAAAGAAGATTATGATCATATAGACCCGGAAGATCTGGAGCTGATCGACATCAAGTGGTGTATGGCTAGCATAGTTCGTCGAGCACAGAGGTTTATGGAAATAACTGGAAGTAATAGTCTTGTAGGTTCGGATTCAAAGCTAGGATTTGATAAATCTAAAGTCGCATGCTTCAAGTGCAAAGAAAAAAGGCCATTTCAAGAGAGAATGCCTGAATAGAGAGGTTTAGAGAAATAACAATCTGTTTGGAGATGATTATTATAAGAAGGCAATATATCACAAGAATTCTTAACATTCGCCAAACACGTCTAGACCAATTCCAATTGAAGATGGTTGATCATAATCAAAGGATAAAGCATTGGTCGTGACACAAGAAGACGGGGGTTTCAACTTGAATAATTATATTCCAAAGACCTAAAGTCTTCCTTTGTTGGCTGAGATCATTGAAGAGCCAGAATAAATTGTTGAGGAAGTGATTGAAGAAGTTGGAAATGAAGTTTGTGGTGAAATTTGTTTTGATGAGACTCCAGATGTTTCAGATGATTATGATTCTGAATCTCATGAGATGTTACATAATGCATTCAAATCCATTATGCCTCTGATATATTTAGTTCTTTTGTAGGTTTCTTCAACACACAAGGAACTTACAGTGGCATGCATCATGAAAAAGAGAAGAAACTACCTATGGAAGAAATCATTGATGTATCAAAAGAAATGAATGTTGAAAACTTGGCTGATAAAGCCATGATGGCTCAACGAAAATAGGTAGAGAAAACCTCTAACGAAAAACAGATGGTCGAGTCATTTAAAGAGAAGGCTGCGAGTAAGCAAATAGAGACTCAGTTCCAATACACGAAATGCATCAAACCATGCAGATCTTGTATTGAGAAAGATGAGAGATTCAAAGAATTGAAAAAAACATACTGATAACCTGATGAGGGATTTCAAAGAAATAAAAGAAGAACTATCAACCAATACTGTGATGCTAGTCGAGAAAATGAGGCAACTATTTCTATGCTCAAAGCAACTGTCATGGATAAACAAATTGCCATTCATAATCATATTGACACAAATGCAAATTTAAAACAAGAGCTAGAAACCATTATGAGCGAGACGGAAGGGTTGATAAGAAGCTGATTAGTTATTCTGCAGCATCTTATGTTTTGGATCTCATTCTTCCCAAACTAACCGGAAAAGACGAATCTGGGGAAGAAGTGTACGGTTACGGAAACAAAGGGTTAGGTTATCATCAAGTTCCACCTCCTATGTGGAATAGCTACTCGAGAAATAAACCAGATGGGGTGGAAAACGCACTAAACTTAAAATTGAAAACTGAACAAACAGACAAGCTGCCTAATGATATTCATGTGACTTACACCAAATCTGACACTGACTGTGAATCAGAGTTGGTCAAAGATGTCGTTGAAAAAGTCTTGGAAAATGAAAGCGACAACACTGATTATGAAAGCTCTAAATCAAAATTTAACAAAGAATGTTCAAGTTCACAACCTGAAAGTGACGAAAGCTTTCATAAGAATTATATTCCTAAATCAACATCTAGTTTGAGTGATGATCCAAATGTGGTTATGTATAAAATGAATGGATCTGATAAACTATATTCTGATGACGAATTTCTGATTCAGAATGTGAATTTAAACAACGTTGAAAAAGTTTTCAAATTAGTGGAGGTCGATATTTCTGAAATAGAAAATTTATCAAGAGCTCAAGGTTTTGCAAACTTCAAAAGAGATAAATTTGACTATTCTAAACCAAAAAGTTCCTACTCTAACTATCATCAGAGAAATTATAATCATGGGCGGAACGGTTTGGGATATGGTAAGAAAAATAACAAGAAGTTTGGAAAAACAAAGTTTGTAAAGAAAGTGACTTTCGTATCTAGAACAAGCTCAGAAAGCGACAAAGACAGTCAATTCAGCAAACAATCCAGTGAGGAATTCTTTGCTCAAAAACAACAACGTGAATAGGTTGAAGGGTCCACTATTGTAACAGATAGTAGGACTTGCTTTAGGTGTAACCAAGTTGGACATATCGCTAGTCGGTGTCCACAAAACAATCATAAACTTGTTTATGTTGTTAAAAATAAATCAGAAGATCTAAAACAGAAATGGCCAATGTTTGTACCAACACAAATCTTGAAAAGAAACAAAGAATCTACAAAAGAAGTTAAACCAGTAAAACCAAATTTTTCAACTAACAAAACTCGTGAATCTTCAAAGAAAAATGAACAAAAGGATTCTAAATTTTACACCAAGAAAACTACGTTGAAAAGTCAAACATAGGTGATAAAGAAAAAAGAACCTTCTGATGTTGTGAAACAAGCTGATTCAACTGTAAATGTTGAAAAAGTTGTTCGAAAGGGTGTTAGTGTGTGTGAACCAAAAGTTGTAAACCTATCCAAGACCAGTAAGGCTTGGGTCTCACTATTCAAGTAATTACTTGAGTGCATGTGCAGGGGCTCCCAAGATCTATCATATCAAAGTGGATCATGGACATTGGAGCATCCAGGCACATGACGGGGATGTTAGCACTCCTATACGACGTCAAATCTATCAGAGGAGGCTACGTCAGGTTTGTAGGAAATCACAGAGGTAGGATTGTAGGTGAAGTTACTTTAACAAATGGGATGGTGTCGTTTGAAAAAGTCAACTACATAGTGGAGTTGGAGAACAATCTGTTGGCTCATGTGAAACCTTCCTTGAGAACAGATGATACAAAGCCAAAACAGTTCTGTAACAACTGATCCTGATAACAGTGCTTTGAATTACTTCTTCCTCCAATGGCAAAGGCATTCTAACAACTGCTGCTTCAAAGGTTTGCTCAAATACTAAGCACTGCTGGATTATAAAGACTGTTGAAGACTAAACCACTAAAGAAGACAAAGATCTGCTAGAAGTCAAAGGTCTGATCACCCTTTGAGTAAAGCACTGCTAAACCTTCAGCAGAGGTTGAGTCCATCAGAGGATAGCACCAACAAAGTCTAGTAATCAGTGTTTGTTAATGTAACACTGTTTTGTATTAGCAGTGTTTAGAGGTTGTTAATGTTGTTATTTGTCACTGTCTAGGTGACGTCAGCCAAGATGCCATAGTGGTAAGGATTGTACTATAAATAGACAGTGTATGTACTGTTCTATTAGATCACACACACACACACTTGCATTTTGTACGAACAATCACTTGTGATCTCAGGTTGAGGGGGAGATAGCAATTCATGCATACGTGATTGAATCGTTGTGTAATACAATCATTCGAGTTAAAGTATTTATGATGAAAGCTGTTCTTCCGTTGTTTGTGTTATAAAGTTTTCCTCATTTCCGCTGCAATTGTTCATCTGATTATCATCTTTCATATTTCATCTTTAAAACAAACACAAACAAGTAACTCAAATCCTAACAATTGGTATCAGAGCTTGGTCAATCAAACCTGGTTTAATAATCAGTTTGATATAACAGATTAGCTCAATTTCATTGATACTGTGTTATTCGTAGTTGTTGAAAAACAGAGTATAAGTTTAATCACGTTCAAAGTTGGTTAATCAAAAACTTTGTAAAACAACCAAAATGTCTTCACAATCACATGATCCTCATAACACTGGCACACTGTACAAGCCACCTATGCTTGTCAGATCTGAATACAATATCTAGCAATGTAGGATGGGCTATGTCCTTGCATAGCAAAACACCGTTTGTTGGAAGTCGGTTATCTTTGGACCTCTTGTTCCAATGGTACCAAGTGCAGAAGATCCCAAGGTCCAAGTACGTAAGAGTCCTGAAAATTACTCTGAGTAGGATTTTCAGAAAATTGAGTTAGATGCTAAAGCATTCAGTATAGTTGCTACAACACTACACAATGACATATATGCTGACATGTTACACTGTAACAGTGCAAAAGAGCTATGGAATGCACTCAAAGAGCAATTCGGTGGGACAGAAGAGGTTATTGAAAACAATAGAGAGGTGTTGAACCAACAATATGAAACGTTTTGTCATGTTAAGGGAGAGTCATTGACCCAGCAGTTTGAGAGGTTTAGTTGTCTAATTAGTGAGCTAAAACTAGTTAATGTTGAATATACTAAATCTACTTTAAATAGTAGGTTCCTTAGATCATTACCAGAAAAGTGGGACACTGTAGCCTTTATGACTAGAAATTCTGTTGGGTTCAAGGAGTTAAGTCTGACCTAACTTCATGGTAGGCTTCTCACATATGAAAGAGAGCTTAACCACAAAAAGAAGTTATAGGAATCTGGAAAAGTGGCTGATGAATACTCTTTTGGTAACACAACACTTTTTGGTCAAGAAGAGTCATCTAGTGGTAGTAAGGACCAGAGTTATGATCACTATATTGACATAACTGCAGGTGGAGCCTTCAACTCTAAGCCTTACTCACCCAAGTATGCTTTCACAGCTAATGGGGAAAACCATATATCTAACAACTTATCCTTTGAACTGAATGACCTTCAACATTTTGATCCCACAGATTTGGAAGAGATGGATATTTTGCATCAACTTGCATAGTTAAGTGCTAGAACAAGCAAGTTCTATAAAAGAACTGGTTGGAAGTTTCTAGGGTTAAATGGGAATTTAAAGGTTAGGTTGGATAAATAAAAAATCAAATGCTATAAGTGTAATAGGCTTGGTCACTTTGCTAGGGAATGTAGGAGTCAAAACAGTGGACCAATTATCACTCACCCTAGTCCAAGACCTCAAAACACCCAAAGCACTGTCGAGTATCCCCAATATACCCCTACTCCTCATATGCAAAACACTGCCCATTTTGCACACCCTGTAAACATTGTTCCCATCCAGTATGTCCAAACCATTGTTCCCTAGATTTAGTATGTTCAAGCCCCTGCACCCCAGGTTCAAGTGGAAATTGCACCACAACAAGCTACACAAACATCTGCTCCAGCAGAGACCAGTCAACAGAGTTTCTTTACACAGGGCTTTGTTGGTTGGAGTAGCTTACCTGAGGACTGAACTGATGAAAATTTTGCTCTAGTTGCTAATTCTGATGTTTTACCTGATGAATTTGGTTTTATGGCATTAGAGTCAATAACTAAAGGGTAAGAATCTGAGGAAGTGGAGACCAAATCTGATGTGGTGGAAGAAGTTGCTGAAACAGTGGTTACAGAAGATATTGTTGGTGAACAGATGTTAGAAGAGAAGGATGCTGAACCTCTGTTGAAACCTCTGGCTGATCCATGAGATGCCAGTGTATGTGATTGGTGAATGTGACTGTGCCATGATGGCTGCTGCTAAGTTATCACCTCAGGTCTTAAAAGACTTTTGTTTAGATAAATGCATTATTGCTTTTGCTAACATAAAAGAGGTGAATGAAAACCTTAGAAACAAAATCTTAAAAGATGAAGTGCAATTTGAGAAAACTATTAAAGAGTTGAAAAACAAATTGTTTGAAAAAGAAAATGAAATCAGTAGCTTAAAACAAGAATCAAGCATAACCAAAGATCAACTCCAAACTATGGTAGCAAAATACCAAAGTTGCAAAAAGGAGCTTGAATCCACCCAAATCACTTGTGAAAAATGGGTGGAATCTTGTAAAGGTTATGAGTTGATGTTGGAAAAGCAGATCAAGAGCAATGTGAAATTTGGCATTGGGTTTAGGAAAAATGACCAAATTTCTGAAAACACTGCTGAAATTGATTCTGCCTTGGTTGAAGTTGTGAGTTCAGGATCGGATTGTAAACGATCACTAGTTATGCTGTAGAGTCGATTTAACGTGTGGAATCCGTTAAATCGAACCGTAATCGTAAGCGAAGATGTAAATAATATTGTTTTATTACCGAACAAACGACAACCGGACAGAGTTCCGACTCGATCTACATACATGAACGCTCAAAATCTAAGAACAAGATGAAACCGAGAGTGACCTTGTTGTTGTAGATGATGATTTGTGAAGAATTGTTCTTATCAATATGGAGCGGATGGACTTGCTGTGTGTTGTCTCTGTTGTTACTTGTCCGGGTGGATATGTTGGATATTTATAAGAGAAGTCCATTCGGATGAGCATGCAGCCACCCTCCATCTGGGCGAAAGAGGCCTTGCATATCCGGGCGAAACAAAGATTCCATATCTGTGAATATTGGAGTTGTATAATCTTCACGTGAACATTTGATGTTCCATGCATCTATTTTTGTATATTATAGATTTATGATGTCATCATTACATAATGATGACATCACCTTTGATCTTGTTCAGTTTCCTCGCATCGTGCCGTACCGTATACTGACTTGACATTACCTAACGACACATAGTGAAACCTCTGTTCGGTATAATACAGACTCAAGACTTTAAACATTACAAATACAGACAGATTTCTAACTATGGACATACAAAATGCACTCACAGACTCCCCCTTGGACATAGCTTAGAAATCTGTGAAGTTTAGTCTTGATCTGCCACGGAAAACATATTCAAGCAAACAAAGTAAAACTGTAAGCTCCCCCTTGAATAATGCTCCGAATCACTAAACATTTTTAGATATGACAATTAATCTTGCTCCCCCTTTCTTTTAGCTTCCTATCAAATCTTTTTATCATTCAAATAAACTTTTTAGATTCAACTGGTGAAAGTTTTCTAAGCATGATCAATTTCAGTAACCCTCACAGATGATCGAGTTCAAATTAATGACCTTGATTATCCAGCTAATCAAGGAAGCATGATCTGTGAAGAACTGTTCTTATCGATATGGAGCGGATGGACTTGCTGTGTGTTGTCTCTGTTGTTACTTTTCCGGATGGATATGTTGGAAATTTAGAAGAGAAGTCCATTCAGATGAGCATGCAGCCACCCTCCATCCGGGCGAATGAGGCCTTGCCTATCCGGGCGAAATAGAGATTCCATATCCGTGAATATTGGAGTTGTATAATCTTCACGTGAACATTTGATGTTCCATGCATCTATTTTTGTATATTATATATTTATGATGTCATCATTACATAATGATGACATCACCTTTGATCTTATTCAGTTTCCTCGCATCGTGCAGTACCGTATACTGACCTGACATTACCTAAGGACACCTAGTGAAACCTCTGTCTGGTATAATACAAACTCAAGACTTTAAACATTACAAATACAGACAGATTTCTAACTATGGACATACAAAATGCACTCACAGACTCCCCCTTGGACATAGCTTAGAAATTTGCGAAGTTTAGTCTTGATCTGCCACGGAAAACATATTCAAGCAAACAAAGTAAAACTGTAAGCTCCCCCTTAAATAATGCTCCATGTCACTAAACGTTTTTAGATTTGACAATTAATCTTGCTCCCCCTTTCTTTTAGCTTCCTGTCAAACCTTTTTATCATTCAAATAAACTTTTTAGATTCAGCTGGTGAGAGTTTTCTAAGCATGATCAATTTCAGTAACCCTCACAGAGGATCAAGTTCAAATTAATGACCTTGATTATCCAGCTAATCAACTTTTTAAATTTTCATTTTAAAAATTCAAGTTTCAAATTAATGAACTTGTTTATGTTCAGCATCTTCAGATTTTGAAATTCAGCTTTCCATCATCGGTTGTTGAAACATAAGGTGAAACAAAATCTTTTTGTGTTTTTACAAACTTTATGCTAAAACACTCCAAAAATCTTTTTGTAATTTTTCTTTAATGAAAGCAGTAAAGAAATATTTACAGGCATATTTTTGTTTGAGTTCGTGTCAGAGGATCATATCAGTTTATGACAAATCACTAGCACCGTTGAGCTAAAAACACTTTAAGTTCTAAACTATTCTCTTAGATTGTCAGTATACTGAGCCACTTATATTTTCACACAAATTTCAACTGATTCGAGATACGAGATTAATGTCTTAAGGCCTTAAACTTATTCGCGTGTCCCACCTCAGAAGATACTCTCGTATCCAAATTCCCCATATTCATTCTTACAGTTGAATGTACTATATTGATATCTGTACTCTGGGTTAGTGCGAGACCCTGAGAGCTCAGGTATGAACTACCGTTCAGTCAAAGAGATGAAGGCTCGACTTTAGGTGTGTCCCACTTAGGGATCTTCTTTACAACAACACTTGATTTGTATCTTTCGATATTTTATGAATTTTTTATGCTGAGGGAAAGCTTTATTTAAAGCGCATAAAGTATTATACAAGGACTAGGCCATTGCTTCCGCAATATCAGAAGTCCTGGTATAATACCCTAGATATCACTAAGTATAAAACCTAGTATCTCAGAAACAGGCAATCTTTCAAACAAGATTTCAGAGGTTACCTATATATCCGAGAGATGTTCCCTACTAGATAAGCAAGATATATGATTTTATGTTTATATCCCGAATTCCGTTTACTAAATGTGTAAAAACCTACTAGCATATCAACAGTGAGACCATTTATCACATATTTAACTTTCCAATTCTTTAGCATGCTGTGATTGTCTATTGATGTACTATCATTTCCTCTTTTTACACAAAACTCCTTTTGAACTTTATCATGTTTTTTACTGTTTCAAATTTTAAAATGTTTTTATATTTTTTTAAATTTTTACTCCCCCTAAAATCCAAAACATTTTAAAGAAAATTTGACAAACCGATGCAGATAGCTTCATCTCGCCATCCATTTTTTGCTTCACATTCTATGTTTATCTCACATTCACCCCCATGATTTACAAACCACTTGATTATAACGTTTTGAAACTATTTTTCAATCTAGTTTTATGATATGTTTGTTCAGCCATGGGGGTTTCGGCATATTCCTTTTAAATTTTTAAAAATTTTAACAATTTAAACCAAACACTTCTTGTTTTTAACCATAGACACAGGATTTTCTCCTCATATGTCAGGTTGTTCTGTTATTCATGTTGAACTTGAATTGGCCCCTGAACACCTACGCATACAAATGAAATTGATTAGTTTTTAATTGGAACCCAATCTATACTTGATTTAGGTTTACCAAATTCATCAACATATGACATGAACGATCGTTCACAATTTCTTTTATAGTCAAACACTTTTATAAAAAATTTATCAGAAAAATTTACTTTCTTTGATTTTTTAACCACTTGATTAACCAATTTTTCCTTCTATATTCTCTCTTTTGTCCTCAGATTTGAATCTGATGAATTCATTTTACTTGACTGATCATTCTTTGGAGAGCAAAGCAATTCATCAGAACTAGTATCTGAATCCACGGTAGTATCTGAGGACAAAATCTTTTCTAAATACTCTCTCGCTTTCTTTCTTTTCTTTCTAAGTCTATTTTTCTGCCCTTGTGATAATTTGATTATTTGATTATTTGGTCTTTGGGCTTTTCTTCTATTTTCTTAGTTTTCTTAGCCATTTTATGAGATTCAACCCTCGATCTTCTCTTTGATCTCATTGGGCAATCTCTGGCAATATGACCTCTGATTTTACATTCATAGCATCTTCTCGTCTTAAATCTCTGACTCTGGCAGTTAACAGCAATGTGTCCTTCAAAACCACATTTGTAACACACCCTGTTATTGTACCATTCTTCACTTTCAAACCAAACACTTAGATCGTAACATTGATTTGCCTTGTGGTAATCATTACTTCTCCTTTTTCTATCACCATAATGATTTGTCTTTGAAGAATCTTCATTCCATCTTCTCAAGTAAGCTTGATTTGATTTTTGAGCACCGTGGTTAAACCTACACCACTTTTTACCAACTTTTTGTGAGTTTTGATTTTCAATTTTTTGTGAATTTTTGTTTGTATAGTGATTTGATGATTGAACTGATGATCTTTGATTTTGAACATTTTTGGAATTTTTAAAATTTTTAACATTTTGTTTTTGTTCCCCATTTTGCTTAGAAGTTGAACACTCACCTTTTTCAGCAAATTGTGGAATTGTTTCTTAAAATTTTTCTTTTAGTTTCAAAAATATATTCTTTTTATCATTTTCATCATCAGATTCATTATCACAATTTTCAATTATGACTTTGTCATAATTTGTGACATCGTCACTTATTGGAGTTTTCAATGAGGGAGTTATGTTTTTCGTGTTATCAGGTACAACCTTTTTTATTTTGCCCTTTCCTGACAGTTTACACCCAATACCACATTCGTCCTCCCCTGTTTCTTCATTTTTATTGATCGGTTTTGGAACTTTATTATCAAACATTAAGGACGAAGTAACAAAACCTTTCAATTTCTTTTCTAAATCTTCAATTTTATTTTTAGCAATCTCAACATCTTGTTCAAGTTTCGTGATTTTTTCTAGATGCGAGTTTATGATATTTTGTTTTTCAAAATCATTTTTATTTAAAATTGATTTTTCATTTTCTAAAATTTTTATTTGATTTTTCAAATCATTTTCTAATTTTATAAAATTTTTGTTTTCTAATGTTAAACTTTCCACATCTCTCAACAGTTCGACATTTTCAGATTTCAATTTTTCAAAATTTGAGCACACGAGTTCAGAACTTGAAATTTCATTTGTTGATGCACTTTATTCTTTGACTTCACTGTTGTGTGACAACTCAGTTGACTCGTCTTGTTTAGACTTTTCTTTGGTGAGCATGGTCAACATGTTTTTTCTCAGATTCTTCATTCTTTGGAGTTGACTCTATCTAGAATGTACTTGCAGAAAAATATTTAATAAAATCAAGAGGATCCATATTTTTATCTATATTACAACCCCTCTTAATATCATATTTCATAACATTTTTTGCTGCAAGACATATATTGACTCTTCGGCTTATTTCAAGAATGACATCCAAACTGATTTTATCTAGCTTCTCTTCTATCTTATTTATCAAATCTTTCTTCTTCCTTTTAATTTCCATTTCGTGTTTTTCAAGCTTATTGACAAACTCACTTAGATAAAACTTTGAGAATCTAGAATCCTTTTTAGTTCAATCAAAAATTCATCCCACTCTAAAGGTAAAGCTTCTGCAAATTTTGATATCTCTTCAGCACTTGACATTCTTATTTTGAACTCCTTTAAAGTATCAAGTAATCTACTATACCGACTGTTTAACTGGTACAACGATTCATTTTTTTACACAGAAAATGTTCAAATCTCTTAACGTAAATATCTTTTTGAACTTCATACCTCAAACGCCAAAGATCTTCAAACCATCCATTTATTCTTTCAAGCTCATTGTTTTCCATTTCGTCAAACATTTTGTATCGACCCACTTACAAGCAACCCGCTTTTCAAACACAAACCAGTTTGAAACATAAAATTCAACCAAACACTTTTTCATCCAAGCCCACTAAAAATTCTGGCCCAAGAATCTACTAATTCTAAACCAATTTTCAAATCACCTTTTAACAAGTTCGCGGCCCAATATCAAACAATCCAGTAACTTGTCCAATATGAATTTTAATCCCAAAGACTTTAAAACTCAAAACTTGGTCTCAGTTGTTAGACTCTTGAAATCCAAATAAGCAATCGCACACAATGTTCAAACCTGCTGTCACTATCTTTTAAAACTTTGAGATTTTAAAACCTTGAGTAAACTGCCATTTAGGTCTCTGTGGTTTGGGCACTTTTGCCATTTTAGTCCAAATCTCAAACTTTTTAAATCTGGGTCCCTGTGGTTTCACTTTTATTGCCATTTTAGTACAAAATTCAAAAACTCTTTTTTTACTGTTGCAACCCCCTATTCTGTCTTTTTGTGCAGTGGTATTTTTGTCCAACTGATTTTCATTTAACTTATTCTTAATTAAAAAACTAAATTAAATACATTATTAATTTATTTAAATACGCTTATTAATATTCATTTCTCTCAAAGATCAAAGCACATCATGTTCCCCAAATAAAACCCTAACCCATAATTGTGATACTATGGTTACATCGCTAGATTCTGATGTGAGTTCGACTACAACCTCTGGGAGGCAAGAAAGTGGTGGCACACGTGTGTTTAGTTTTGGTTCATGATCAGAGGATGTTAGCAATGGTAACTTCTCATTTGATGCATCTTCATCGGGTCAAAGTCAACTTCCATCATATACCCATCAGCATAAAAAGAAACCTCCATTAAAAATCACCCGCAATATGTAAACTCAAACAAAAATCACTTGCAGATTTCATGAATTAGTACTCAAACAAAATTTCATCTAACCATCTCTAATTACCACTAATAAACCAATAGTTTCAGTAAAGAAACAAAACCCACAACCTATATCACACCCAATTGACAAAAATTCAAGAAAAATCACTCATTTCACAACAATTTCATCTGGGTAACATCGAAGCACAAAAACTATATGTAAACTCACCAGTGGAGCTTGAAGACAAAAACCCTTCTCACCACAGGAATTCGACCGGAAATCTGGTTAGAACTCATATCAAACATCTCTAAATTCATCATCTCCGACAACGAATCCGACAACTCACCAACAAAATTATTAAGCCTTAGGTTCAGCGTCTTCAAACTACTCAAATTCAAAAACACATCCATGGGTAACTCACCGGAGAAATTATTCCGGGAGAAATCAACCACTTCGAGTAACGTACACGACTTCAATCCCACCGGAATCGTGCCAGAGAAACAGATGGGTGCTTAGAGGGAGAGACTGTGTGCAGAGTGTTTAGAGGAGATAGTGCAGAGTGTTTCGCAACATCCTCATCTCCCACGCTACTCCAATCGAGACTGAGTCCTTATCTGAGTCAACTCACCTCACTCCTCGATCCACTAACTCGTTCACCGAGTTTTCCATACACAGCGATTACAGCACCAGGGTTTTGTGTTGTCCAGGATGTTCGCAATTGGGTATCGGCTCCACATGAACACACCACCATTTTCGATTTGCACACAAATTAGGGTTTGAGTTAGGGTGAATTTGGGGAAGGAGATGCCTTTTATACTGTCAGTTTACTCTATTTTAATTTTATTAATTTTAAGTGATAATCAGTTTATAATAAAACATAAATGACCAAAATACCCATGTGGATAATGACAAAAGTGGAGGGTCTATTTAGGTGAATATGGCAAAATTTCACTTTTGGACTAAAATAGCAATAAAAGTGAAACCACAGGGACCCAGATGCAAAAAGTTTGAGATTTGGATCAAAATGGCAAAACTGGCCAAACCCAGGGACCAAAATGGCAGTTTACTCCTTCTTTAAAAATTTTTACTTTTCAAAACCATAAAATGTCACTTTCTACCAATCATTTAAGTTCAGTATTGATTGATGATTTTTTATTACGTTTCCACAAACCCTAAAAGTGAATTTTGATATTATCTTTCAACAAAACAACCAAATTATCACGAAAACTCAACCATTAAAACTCAAACTCAATCACTCCTTCTTCTAAACAAACCAATTTCTCTGCAACTTTTAACAACTCAAACAATCAAAACCTATCACTCTTCTTCTTCGTTGAATTTTAACACCAGAAACCTGCAAATCTTATCAAATTCTCAGCAAGTTGTTAACTGTTTAAACAATTTGTAAATGATTATCACACTTGCATTGAATCAATATGATCACACTGAACAATGAAAGTTGTTGAATCCATGAAAACTGTTCAGAACAATTTGATTATCACACTAAATTAAACCTTGAAATGAACTATATTCGATCCAAAACAGATCAAATCAAATTGGAATACGTCAAAAATCAACCTAAACTCATCCGATTTCACCGAAACAATTGCGAAATCCAACGATATTCAATCGAACAACATCGAAACTTGATCAAAATCCACCAATAACAGTTTGTAATCAATTAGGAATGGCAAACTTTTATCACAAACAACAAATCTGAATGTCACAGTTTCTTTCTTTTACAATCAAAGCCTGCAATTTCGATGCTAAGATCACTGTACCAGATCTGAAATCTCAAAGATTCGTAAGAAACGATTTAGAATATCAACAAAACAAACAATAACTTCAGATTTTTCTCAGATCTAATCCTCAAGACTCGTTTTTTATGAAACTGAAACAGATTCTGAACTCATCTTTTTCATGTTTGTAACGTTTTTGAAATATTTATTTTGTAAAATTTTCTGATTCTAATAAATTTCAATCAAATGATCAATATATTCAGTTTTCAAACAGATTTTATCGGTTAAATCACACCGAAACTGTAACGATTTCAAGTATGATATCTGAACAGTTTAAAATCACGTTGAAATGATCAAATATCACACCGAATCAAACTACAAAACAATCAAAACTCAATGAATCAGTCCGAAATATCCGAAGTTTTCACCGAATCAAATCAAATTTCAACCGAAAACTTCGAAGTTTTCACCAAAAAAACAACAGATTCAATCCGAAACTCGTCCGATTCGCAAACGATTACACGCAGAGCATCCATAGCTCTGATACCACTTGTGAGTTCTGGATCGGATCGCAAACGATCACTAGTTCTGCGGTAAATTCGATTTAACGTGCGGAATCCGTTAAATCAAACCGTAATCGTGCACGAAGATGTAAATAATATCGTTTTATTACCTAACAAACGACAACCGGACAGAATTTCGACTCGATCTTCATACACGAACACTCAAAATCTAAGAACAAGACGAAACCGAGAGTGATCTTGTTGTGGTAGATGATGATCTGTGAAGAACTGTTCTTATCGATATGGAGCGGATGGACTTGCTGTGTGTTGTCTCTGTTACTTGTCCAAATGGATATGTTGGATATTTATAAGATGGTGAATTTCAAAGATTATCCTTTATCTTTATATCCATTTTCAGGGGTTGTTCTTTATGTTCAAAATTGACAAGTTTTGTCCTTTATGTTTTCATATCATACACGCTTTGTCCTTTAGGCCTAACCCAATTAGTTTTTTCAGTTAAATTTGGTCATGTGCAAAGCATTTTTGTCAATTCAAAGGCTGCAGAAGCTTTGAGCTGTAAATCTGCTTTGAACTTACCTTTGAATTGACAAAAATTTTGAACATGACCAAATTTAACTGAAAAAACAAACTGGTTAGGCCTAAAGGACAAAACGTGTATGATATGAACACATAAAGGACAAAACTCGTCAATTTTGAACATAAAGGACAACGCCTTAAAATGGTTATAAAGATAAAGGACAATCCTTGAAATTCACTCTTTATAAGAGAAGTCCATTCGGATGAGCATGCAGCCACCCTCCATCCGGACGAATGAGGCCTTGCCTATCCGGGCGAAACAAAGATTCCATATCCGTGAATATTGGAGTTGTATAATCTTCACATGAACATTTGATGTTCCATGCATCTTGTAACACCTGTGCCTCCACGGCCATCAAACAAATACCAAACCAATGAAATATTATATTTCATACTTGGGATTTGTAAAATTATGTGTATCTTTTACACATATCAACTCTTGTTTGATTTTAAGCTTTAAATCGCTTTCTGGAGGGTTATACGCGCTCTGATGCGTAAATATAACCAGTTTAATCCAACGAACACTCCAGAATAGTGAAATAGGCTTAAAATACCTTAAATAACCTTTACATAACTTAGATATAAGTTTTGGAAGGTTTGGTGTGGTGAAATCAAAGTTTAATCGCTTATAGGGACTAAAGTTGACAAACTGCGAAAGTATGCCAATTTGAACTGTAACAGACATTCCGGAACATGGCCATAAGTTAAACATACCATAAATATCCTTTACATAGCTTAGAAATAGGCTTTGAGGGGTTTGGTGTGCTAAAATAAACTTTTGTGTCATTCAGGGACTAAAAGTGTCAAAAAGTGCACAAGTTTGCATTTTCGCGCATAACTTACGTTCTGAATACATTTGGACATCCAAAAATTTATGTAAGCATGACTACATTATATTTTAGTGTTCGCCATAAGAAAAATCCATTCGTCGCGTCATTTGGATCGTTTTTCGCGCTTGTGCGCATTCCGTCGTAATTAAGCGAACATCGCGTTCGTACGACCAAACGAACCATCATCCGACATATTTTTGAGCATGTTTTGATTTCCCTATACTTTAACTTCATTTTAGAGCCTTGAAATGAGGTTAACGGGGTTCAAACGCATCGAAAATCGCTTAAACGGGCTGCAGGGACCATTTCTGCCAATTTTGAAAGTTTGCTGAAACAAGGGGGCAGTGGCGTAGCGCCACTGCATGTAGCCTTACCAGTCGCGCTACGCGACTGCCTATTCTGGGCAGAAAACATGCAGAAACTCAGTTTTTCGCATTCGGGACCAGATTCGACGTATTAACAGCTGTTAACAGCTGTTCTCCACTCCTTAATCCCTTGCCACATGTTGATACCCTATGGTGAGTGGCCAATTAAGTCACCATGAGTTTCCGACAAGTGTACGGGTTGGATTAAGGCACGATATTCGACAAGCGATCTTAACGGTTCGGGTATTCCTATAAATACCCAACCACCCCCATTGCTAAAAATCACTAGAAACTTGATTTGAGAAACTCTAAGTTGAAACATTTGTTTCATACCTGATATTTTTGAATCGAGTTTAGCATTCGGGGACCCTTCGTAAGTATTTTTTCGTTCTTTTCCTTATTTTTACTGCTTTTCGAGTCAGAAAGTCAAACTTTGTTTGACTTTCAGCGTTGACCAGTAATGGTCAATGCGAAGTTCGTTTGAACTTCGCAACGTGAGTGTAATCACGTTGGTCATAGTCCCTTGGGACTATGCCCACTGATTACCACGTTGTCTAGGGTCGTAGGGTAGGTGATCTAATGAATCGCCTATACCTTCGAACCCGACCCAGTTTGGTCGATCGTTAGGATCCGACCAAATACATTAGGTGACCCTAGTATAGGGCATAACCTTCCGAGGTTATACCCTATGGTCACATCGTTTAAGTAGTTGTATGATAGGTAGTTTATATGCCTTAGGTAAATTACCAGAATACCCTTTTCATGTATAATTGGTAATTAAGCATATGTAACCTAAACTTTTGTCACATAACTGATTATGTAACATGTTTAGGCATATAACACTTGTCATAGGACTAGTTAGACGGTCCGAACGCGTTTCACGCGCACGACGCGTTAAAGTAGCATAAGTTACCTTAATGGGTCGCGATGGGTCGATAATACTTGGGTTAAGTTTCATTTAGTATGTAGGCTTTGTTAAACCATATCATATGAGTTCCTACACTCATTTGGTTTACAAACCCTCCTGCTACCCAGTCTTCCGATTTAGGTCCGGGTTAATTATGTAGTTACCTATGTTAGGTACCGTTTGATTTCCGGGACTCCTCTAGCTTACTTGGTAGTTGTTCAAGACTCCTAAGCACTCCCAGGCGAGTACATTATTCCCCTCTTTTACTGTTTTCCAAATGTTTTGGGGTGATTCATATGTACTAAATGATTTATCAATAGTTTCAAGAACAATTACAATGTGGTTTCAAGAACAATAACAATTATTTCAAGAACGCTAACAATGATTTCAAGAACGATAACAATGATTTCAAAAACAATTACAATGATTTCAAGAACGATTTCAATAAAGTGAACGAACTTGTTGGTTGTAGTTACATAACCAATGACATTCATTAGCAATGATCAAGCCGACCAGTATTAGGTTATGGTACCATAGGATCTGACAAATCCCGTTATTTTCTATACCCATGGTTATGTGTGGGTATTTTGGGTAACGACTGAATCTGTAATTATTAATTTACCCTTTGGTAAGGGTTTATTAAGAACGAGAACGAGAGCGAGTTGGAACGAGGAACGCGTCAAGAAGGTTTGAATGTTATTAGAGAATCGACCATTAAGTAGTTTCACAATTAAAACAAGAACGATTCGAACAATTGAAACAAGAACGATTTGAACGATTAAAACAAGATGGTTTAACGATTGGGTAAACATTTTAACATGATTGACATTTGATCATGCATTTCCCACAAAACATAACTTTGATTTAAACCAAGTTTTACTTCAATACTTTGTTTTTGTGCATATGGTTTAGTTGAGACATTTCACTTGCCATACATGATATTTTGACATAGACATTTGACATGGATATTTGACATAGACATTTGACATGGATATTTGACATAGACATTTTGACATGATTTACATTTGACACAAACACTTTTGACATTGGTTATACATACTACATGATTTACATCTTGACATGAACACTTGACATATTATTTAATACATTTGACAATTGATTTAAACATAGACTTCTTACATTGGTTGGTTTGGTTTGATTAAGTGATTAAGTAACGATGCGTGTGTAATATGATACAAGCATGGTGGATACGCCGCCGGTACTTCCTATATATAAGTGTTTGTATGGTATTACATGTCGTAACGTTATTTGAATCATTTCAGTTTGAGACATAGAACATTTTATACAAGTAACATACTTTTCACAAGACATTGATTTACAAACAACCTATCTTATACAAACTCATTTTACATGGTTATTCATTTAATCATGCATTATCCTCTTATTTATACATATCATCTGAACTTATTATTTTTCAAATGATTTACAAAGACAAAGCAAATTACAAGGTTCATGACTAAACATTTTCTTAAAACAGAAGTCATGAATCTTATTTTCACAAAACCTATGTATCTCGCCAGCATTTCTTTGCTGACCTCGTTTTCACATATGTTTCAGGTATTGTTGGATGATATCGATTGATAAGATGCATGCTCACATAGGACTGGACAAGGCCTTAGTGACTCAATAACAATGATAGATTACGTTTAAATTGTGTATTTAGATTCCCAGACGATGTAATTATTCAATGTTTAATAAAACGAAACACTCTTTGGTATCCATGGTTATGAAACATTAATTCTGTTGCAACACGCCCCGATGTTTCCGCCGCGATTTGTTGTTTTACGCGGTCGGGGTGTGACAGAAAAGATGGTATCAGAGCCAATGGTTATAGGGAATTAGGTTATTAGTAATTAGTAATGCTTTGACCTAGTCTATAACCTTCTTAGGACCCTAACGCGAGTTTACTTGCGTTTAGTCATAAAACAATACCGTCACCTATCCTTAGGTGACGACCACAACAAGAACATAAATTTCAAAACCGCTTTGAAAACTAATCATCTGTTCTAGGATGATTAATTTCTAGGTTTTGAACCCTCTATTGTAAGGTTTTGAACCCTCTGTTATATGGTTTTGAACCCCTTTGAATTTTCAAAATCTCGTCAAGGTTTTGGGTTTTAAATAATGTGAACACGTGCAAACTGGAAGGGTGAATGCCTGTATTCTGGGTTTTCTGTCTAGGCAAGCACTTCGTATACATCTCATCAGACGCGAGACCAGTTGTGCTTACCTGGGAATTCTTGGGATGAGTGTTCACTTATAGGCGAGCATGTCTTCGCGATACATTATTTTTAACCTATTTACTTTGACTAATCACCAAGGTCGTTTGTTGCTTTGTAGTAACAAACAAATGACCACTATCCTTGCTTTCATCAGATTTGTTTCATCTCATTCTTTTCGTCTAAATTCTCTCACTCATTTCCTTTCATGTTTCCTCTTTTAGACAATGCCTCCTCGACGCGAAAGCCAGATAGAGACTGCCAAGCTGGCAGAAATCATTGCGCAGCAAATGGCTGCTCAATTCCCAAACCTCTTTGCTCAATGGAACCAAGCCAACAACAACAACAATGTGCTATGCAAATACAAGGATTTCAACCAGGCTAAACCACTCAAGTTTAGTGGTTCTGAAGGAGCAACTGGGCTTCTTCAGTGGTTCATTGAGAATACTTTTCGCCACGTGCAGTGCCCGGATAATCGCAAGATCGAGTTCTCCTCGAGCGTGTTTCAGAAGAGGGCTCTTACATGGTGGAATGGGGTAATGAGAGACCGAGGTGCGGAAGTTGCTCTCGCACAGTCATGGGCTGAACTTAGGGCTCTGATGATGAGGGAATTCTGTCCTCGTCATGAGCAGCGAGCTTTGGAGAAGGAATTTGATGAGTTGAAGCAAGATAGTGGTGAGCACAGGGCGTATACTGATAGGTTTGAGGAGCTGAGTCTGCTTTGCCCTACAATGGTTACCCCACTTGACATAGCTATCGAAAGGTACATCGACGGCCTACCTGACTCGGTACAAGACATCCTTACTGGTAGTAACCCTGCCACACTCCGTCAGGCGATCGAGTTATCAGCGACATTGACTGAGTCGCAGATTCGGAAGAACAAGTTACACAGGAAGGGTGACAAGGGCAAGAAACAGTCAGCTGACAAGGAGGATAGCAAGAAAGGCCAAAACAAGAAGGGTAAGGAAGGTGAGACGTCAAAGAAATCAAAGAAGCGAAAGGGTGCCCAAAATTTTGCTGTTACAGCACAGACTTCACAGAACCCGCGGAACCAACCAGCTCAGCCACCTGCAAAGAAAGCATATGCCGGTACCGCACCTTATTGTGCACGCTGCAACGGTCATCACGCAGTACAACAAGCTTGCTGGCAATGCACGACGTGTGGTAAACTTGGGCATTTGGCCAAGATTTGTCGTTTGGGACAAAATCAGGCTGCTCAAGTTCAAGCTCCGGTTCAAGCTCCGGTTCAAGGGAATGCTGCGAGATTTCCACTGGGTTCATGTTTCAACTGCGGAGAGATTGGTCACTTCCGCCACAACTGCCCAAGACTGGTGAATGCAAATGCTAACGCAAACCCAAATGCGAATGTCAACGTCAATGTGAATCCAGCACGTGGTCGAGTGTTTAACATCAATGAGGCACTCATTGATGAAGGAGTGAACAATTAGTATTTTGTTTTTCCTCTGGTTGGTATCTTGTAACATTTAAAGACAATGCGGTTGTTATATAAATAAAAATTTGTGGTTTTATTTTCTAACTAATGCAATTGTATGAATGTTTGATTCAACCTTGTGATGTCAACACAAAGACAAAACTACTCGTGTGGTTCTGTCATTTTTACGATCACTTGAGATCTCCCTAAGAACCTCAAACACTGGTTTCTTTTAAATCTAAAGTATTTATCGTCTTGCACCGTTCGAGATGCAAGAATTATCAAAACAGCTTCAAGAGTTGTCTGATAAAGGATTCATCCGTCCGAACTTTTCACCTTGGAGAAACTCCTGTTCTCCTTGTGAAAAGAAAAATGGATCTTTTCGAATGTATATCGATTAACGTAAGCCTAGTAAGCTTACCATCAAGAATCGATATCCCCCCATACCTTAAATCAACGATTTCTCCGATCAACTGCATAGCGTTCATGCTTTTCCAAGATCGATTTGCGTTTTGGGTATCATCAACTTTGTATTCTCGAAGAAGATATTCCCAAAACGGTTTTCTGCACGAAGTATGGCCATTACGAGTTTACAGTCATGCCTTTTAGGTTGACAAATACTCCAGCCATCTTCAAGGACTTAATAAATTGAGTCTGCAAGCCTTATTTAGATCAGTTCGTCATTGTTATTAATGACATCTTGATCTATTCATATCCCGAGCTGGTAACGATCAACACTTTCATTGACAATGGAACCCTTAAAGAAGGAACAAATTTTTCGCTAAATCCTCCAAGGAGAAATTTTGGCTTAAAGAAGTTCAGTTCTTGGGTCATGTAGTCAACAAGCAGGGTATTCATATGGATCAATCCAAATTACCGCAATTAAGGATTTGATCCCTAGTATTCTTTAAATACCCGTGTCCAACGATAACAAATTAAACAATTAAACAAATTAAACGATTATGCGATTATATGTTATGTGTTTGTGTGTTCTCCTCTATGTTTTTGTGTGATACGATTTTCAAATCCTCATAGAATCTTTCATATCTTCATATGAGGGATTCATAGTAGGATATTCAAAAGGTACTACCTTAATCTTTATGGGCTTCTACGTTGTAGTTAAGACCCTTGGGTTATATGGTACCACTCCATGGTTCGATAAGAGACCCTTTTAGTGGTCTAGTCAAAAAGATTGATTCACAATTTGGTTAAAGAACGACATCTAGTGATGTAGCTGGACAGACTCCTTGATAGTCTATTTAGATCATTTATTGATTTAATTAAAAGGACTCTATGGGGTCTAGTCACACTCATCATAAGAATGTTCATTTGGTTTTCCCCTACACATTATAAAATAGACTGTGTGAACTGTGCAAGGAATTGTCTGATTATGGACGCGTACATAATTATGAAATTTAGTGCACAGAAACCCAGTAAGATTTATTATGTGTAAGAATCGATAGTGACAACAATAACGAAATGGGAACGATGTAATGGAGGTACGGTGGACGCACCAATGATGCTTCATATACTTGTATATAAGTATCCCTCTTACATTGCAATCATGATGTTACTAAAGGTTACTAGAAGTTCAGAACCCTAACCAATGTTGTTTGATCTTTTCAACTTCATATTTCCAAGCTCTCACAAGTTTCCTCTAAATAAATTTCGGGACGAAATTTCCTAAAGTAGGGGAGACTGTAACACCTGTGCCTCCACGGCCATCAAACAAATACCAAACCAATGAAATATTATATTTCATACTTGGGATTTGTAAAATTATGTGTATCTTTTACACATATCAACTCTTGTTTGATTTTAAGCTTTAAATCGCTTTCTGGAGGGTTATACGCGCTCTGATGCGTAAATATAACCAGTTTAATCCAACGAACACTCCGGAATAGTGAAATAGGCTTAAAATACGTTAAATAACCTTTACATAACTTAGATATAAGTTTTGGAAGGTTTGGTGTGGTGAAATCAAAGTTTAATCGCTTACAGGGACTAAAGTTGACAAACTGCGAAAGTATGCCAATTTGAACTGTAACAGACATTCCGGAACATGGCCATAAGTTAAACATACCATAAATATCCTTTACATAGCTTAGAAATAGGCTTTGAGGGGTTTGGTGTGCTAAAATAAACTTTTGTGTCATTCAGGGACTAAAAGTGTCAAAAAGTGCACAAGTTTGCATTTTCGCGCATAACTTACGTTCTGAATACATCTGGACATCCAAAAATTTATGTAAGCATGACTACATTATATTTTAGTGTTCGCCATAAGAAAAATCCATTCGTCGCGTCATTTGGATCGTTTTTCGCGCTTGTGCGCATTCCGTCGTAATTAAGCGAACATCGCGTTCGTACGACCAAACGAACCATCATCCGACATATTTTTGAGCATGTTTTGATTTCCCTATACTTTAACTTCATTTTAGAGCCTTGAAATGAGGTTAACGGGGTTCAAACGCATCGAAAATCGCTTAAACGGGCTGCAGGGACCATTTCTGCCAATTTTGAAAGTTTGCTGAAACAAGGGGGCAGTGGCGTAGCGCCACTGCATGTAGCCTTACCAGTCGCGCTACGCGACTGCCAATTCTCGGCAGAAAACATGCAGAAACTCAGTTTTTCGCATTCGGGACCAGATTCGACGTATTAACAGCTGTTAACAGCTGTTCTCCACTCCTTAATCCCTTGCCACATGTTGATACCCTATGGTGAGTGGCCAATTAAGTCACCATGAGTTTCCGACAAGTGTACGGGTTGGATTAAGGCACGATATTCGACAAGCGATCTTAACGGTTCGGGTATTCCTATAAATACCCAACCACCCCCATTGCTAAAAATCACTAGAAACTTGATTTGAGAAACTCTAAGTTGAAACATTTGTTTCATACCTGAGATTTTTGAATCGAGTTTAGCATTCGGGGACCCTTCGTTAGTATTCTTTCGTTCTTTTCCTTATTTTTACTGCTTTTCGAGTCAGAAAGTCAAACTTTGTTTGACTTTCAGCGTTGACCAGTAATGGTCAATGCGAAGTTCGTTTGAACTTCGCAACGTGAGTGTAATCACGTTGGTCATAGTCCCTTGGGACTATGCCCACTGATTACCACGTTGTCTAGGGTCGTAGGGTAGGTGATCTAATGAATCGCCTATACCTTCGAACCCGACCCAGTTTGGTCGATCGTTAGGATCCGACCAAATACATTAGGTGACCCTAGTATAGGGCATAACCTTCCGAGGTTATACCCTATGGTCACATCGTTTAAGTAGTTGTATGATAGGTAGTTTATATGCCTTAGGTAAATTACCAGAATACCCTTTTCATGTATAATTGGTAATTAAGCATATGTAACCTAAACTTTTGTCACATAACTGATTATGTAACATGTTTAGGCATATAACACTTGTCATAGGACTAGTTAGACGGTCCGAACGCGTTTCACGCGCACGACGCGTTAAAGTAGCATAAGTTACCTTAATGGGTCGCGATGGGTCGATAATACTTGGGTTAAGTTTCATTTAGTATGTAGGCTTTGTTAAACCATATCATATGAGTTCCTACACTCATTTGGTTTACAAACCCTCCTGCTACCCAGTCTTCCGATTTAGGTCCGGGTTAATTATGTAGTTACCTATGTTAGGTACCGTTTGATTTCCGGGACTCCTCTAGCTTACTTGGTAGTTGTTCAAGACTCCTAAGCACTCCCAGGCGAGTACATTATTCCCCTCTTTTACTGTTTTCCAAATGTTTTGGGGTGATTCATATGTACTAAATGATTTATCAATAGTTTCAAGAACAATTACAATGTGGTTTCAAGAACAATAACAATTATTTCAAGAACGCTAACAATGATTTCAAGAACGATAACAATGATTTCAAAAACAATTACAATGATTTCAAGAACGATTTCAATAAAGTGAACGAACTTGTTGGTTGTAGTTACATAACCAATGGCATTCATTAGCAATGATCAAGCCGACCAGTATTAGGTTATGGTACCATAGGATCTGACAAATCCCGTTATTTTCTATACCCATGGTTATGTGTGGGTATTTTGGGTAACGACTGAATCTGTAATTATTAATTTACCCTTTGGTAAGGGTTTATTAAGAACGAGAACGAGAGCGAGTTGGAACGAGGAACGCGTCAAGAAGGTTTGAATGTTATTAGAGAATCGACCATTAAGTAGTTTCACAATTAAAACAAGAACGATTCGAACAATTGAAACAAGAACGATTTGAACGATTAAAACAAGATGGTTTAACGATTGGGTAAACATTTTAACATGATTGACATTTGATCATGCATTTCCCACAAAACATAACTTTGATTTAAACCAAGTTTTACTTCAATACTTTGTTTTTGTGCATATGGTTTAGTTGAGACATTTCACTTGCCATACATGACATTTTGACATAGACATTTGACATGGATATTTGACATAGACATTTGACATGGATATTTGACATAGACATTTTGACATGATTTACATTTGACACAAACACTTTTGACATTGGTTATACATACTACATGATTTACATCTTGACATGAACACTTGACATATTATTTAATACATTTGACAATTGATTTAAACATAGACTTCTTACATTGGTTGGTTTGGTTTGATTAAGTGATTAAGTAACGATGCGTGTGTAATATGATACAAGCATGGTGGATACGCCGCCGGTACTTCCTATATATAAGTGTTTGTATGGTATTACATGTCGTAACGTTATTTGAATCATTTCAGTTTGAGACATAGAACATTTTATACAAGTAACATACTTTTCACAAGACATTGATTTACAAACAACCTATCTTATACAAACTCATTTTACATGGTTATTCATTTAATCATGCATTATCCTCTTATTTATACATATCATCTGAACTTATTATTTTTCAAATGATTTACAAAGACAAAGCAAATTACAAGGTTCATGACTAAACATTTTCTTAAAACAGAAGTCATGAATCTTATTTTCACAAAACCTATGTATCTCGCCAGCATTTCTTTGCTGACCTCGTTTTCACATATGTTTCAGGTATTGTTGGATGATATCGATTGATAAGATGCATGCTCACATAGGACTGGACAAGGCCTTAGTGACTCAATAACAATGATAGATTACGTTTAAATTGTGTATTTAGATTCCCAGATGATGTAATTATTCAATGTTTAATAAAACGAAACACTCTTTGGTATCCATGGTTATGAAACATTAATTCTGTTGCAACACGCCCCGATGTTTCCGCCGCGATTTGTTGTTTTACGCGGTCGGGGTGTGACAGAAAAGATGGTATCAGAGCCAATGGTTATAGGGAATTAGGTTATTAGTAATTAGTAATGCTTTGACCTAGTCTATAACCTTCTTAGGACCCTAACGCGAGTTTACTTGCGTTTAGTCATAAAACAATACCGTCACCTATCCTTAGGTGACGACCACAACAAGAACATAAATTTCAAAACCGCTTTGAAAACTAATCATCTGTTCTAGGATGATTAATTTCTAGGTTTTGAACCCTCTATTGTAAGGTTTTGAACCCTCTGTTATATGGTTTTGAACCCCTTTGAATTTTCAAAATCTCGTCAAGGTTTTGGGTTTTAAATAATGTAAACACGTGCAAACTGGAAGGGTGAATGCCTGTATTCTGGGTTTTCTGTCTAGGCAAGCACTTCGTATACATCTCATCAGACGCGAGACCAGTTGTGCTTACCTGGGAATTCTTGGGATGAGTGTTCACTTATAGGCGAGCATGTCTTCGCGATACATTATTTTTAACCTATTTACTTTGACTAATCACCAAGGTCGTTTGTTGCTTTGTAGTAACAAACAAATGACCACTATCCTTGCTTTCATCAGATTTGTTTCATCTCATTCTTTTCGTCTAAATTCTCTCACTCATTTCTTTTCATGTTTCCTCTTTTAGACAATGCCTCCTCGACGCGAAAGCCAGATAGAGACTGCCGAGCTGGCAGAAATCATTGCGCAGCAAATGGCTGCTCAATTCCCAAACCTCTTTGCTCAATGGAACCAAGCCAACAACAACAACAATGTGCTATGCAAATACAAGGATTTCAACCAGGCTAAACCACTCAAGTTTAGTGGTTCTGAAGGAGCAACTGGGCTTCTTCAGTGGTTCATTGAGAATACTTTTCGCCACGTGCAGTGCCCGGATAATCGCAAGATCGAGTTCTCCTCGAGCGTGTTTCAGAAGAGGGCTCTTACATGGTGGAATGGGGTAATGAGAGACCGAGGTGCGGAAGTTGCTCTCGCACAGTCATGGGCTGAACTTAGGGCTCTGATGATGAGGGAATTCTGTCCTCGTCATGAGCAGCGAGCTTTGGAGAAGGAATTTGATGAGTTGAAGCAAGATAGTGGTGAGCACAGGGCGTATACTGATAGGTTTGAGGAGCTGAGTCTGCTTTGCCCTACAATGGTTACCCCACTTGACATAGCTATCGAAAGGTACATCGACGGCCTACCTGACTCGGTACAAGACATCCTTACTGGTAGTAACCCTGCCACACTCCGTCAGGCGATCGAGTTATCAGCGACATTGACTAAGTCGCAGATTCGGAAGAACAAGTTACACAGGAAGGGTGACAAGGGCAAGAAACAGTCAGCTGACAAGGAGGATAGCAAGAAAGGCCAAAACAAGAAGGGTAAGGAAGGTGAGACGTCAAAGAAATCAAAGAAGCGAAAGGGTGCCCAAAATTTTGCTGTTACAGCACAGACTTCACAGAACCCGCGGAACCAACCAGCTCAGCCACCTGCAAAGAAAGCATATGCCGGTACCGCACCTTATTGTGCACGCTGCAACGGTCATCACGCAGTACAACAAGCTTGCTGGCAATGCACGACGTGTGGTAAACTTGGGCATTTGGCCAAGATTTGTCGTTTGGGACAAAATCAGGCTGCTCAGGTTCAAGCTCCGGTTCAAGGGAATGCTGCGAGATTTCCACTGGGTTCATGTTTCAACTGCGGAGAGATTGGTCACTTCCGCCACAACTGCCCAAGACTGGTGAATGCAAATGCTAACGCAAACCCAAATGCGAATGTCAACGTCAATGTGAATCCAGCACGTGGTCGAGTGTTTAACATCAATGAGGCACTCATTGATGAAGGAATGAACAATTAGTATTTTGTTTTTCCTCTGGTTGGTATCTTGTAACATTTAAAGACAATGCGGTTGTTATATAAATAAAAATTTGTGGTTTTATTTTCTAACTAATGCAATTGTATGAATGTTTGATTCAACCTTGTGATGTCAACACAAAGACAAAACTACTCGTGTGGTTCTGTCATTTTTACGATCACTTGAGATCTCCCTAAGAACCTCAAACACTGGTTTCTTTTAAATCTAAAGTATTTATCGTCTTGCACCGTTCGAGATGCAAGAATTATCAAAACAGCTTCAAGAGTTGTCTGATAAAGGATTCATCCGTCCGAACTTTTCACCTTGGAGAAACTCCTGTTCTCCTTGTGAAAAGAAAAATGGATCTTTTCGAATGTATATCGATTAACGTAAGCCTAGTAAGCTTACCATCAAGAATCGATATCCCCCCATACCTTAAATCAACGATTTCTCCGATCAACTGCATAGCGTTCATGCTTTTCCAAGATCGATTTGCGTTTTGGGTATCATCAACTTTGTATTCTCGAAGAAGATATTCCCAAAACGGTTTTCTGCACGAAGTATGGCCATTACGAGTTTACAGTCATGCCTTTTAGGTTGACAAATACTCCAGCCATCTTCAAGGACTTAATAAATTGAGTCTGCAAGCCTTATTTAGATCAGTTCGTCATTGTTATTAATGACATCTTGATCTATTCATATCCCGAGCTGGTAACGATCAACACTTTCATTGACACTGGAACCCTTAAAGAAGGAACAAATTTTTCGCTAAATCCTCCAAGGGGAAATTTTGGCTTAAAGAAGTTCAGTTCTTGGGTCATGTAGTCAACAAGCAGGGTATTCATATGGATCAATCCAAATTACCGCAATTAAGGATTTGATCCCTAGTATGCTTTAAATACCCGTGTCCAACGATAACAAATTAAACAATTAAACAAATTGAACGATTATGCGATTATATGTTATGTGTTTGTGTGTTCTCCTCTATGTTTTTGTGTGATACGATTTTCAAATCCTCATAGAATCTTTCATATCTTCATATGAGGGATTCATAGTAGGATATTCAAAAGGTACTACCTTAATCTTTATGGGCTTCTACGTTGTAGTTAAGACCCTTGGGTTATATGGTACCACTCCATGGTTCGATAAGAGACCCTTTTAGTGGTCTAGTCAAAAAGATTGATTCACAATTTGGTTAAAGAACGACATCTAGTGATGTAGCTGGACAGACTCCTTGATAGTCTATTTAGATCATTTGGTTTTCCCCTACACATTATAAAATAGACTGTGTGAACTGTGCAAGGAATTGTCTGATTATGGACGCGTACATAATTATGAAATTTAGTGCACAGAAACCCAGTAAGATTTATTATGTGTAAGAATCGATAGTGACAACAATAACGAAATGGGAACGATGTAATGGAGGTACGGTGGACGCACCAATGATGCTTCATATACTTGTATATAAGTATCCCTCTTACATTGCAATCATGATGTTACTAAAGGTTACTAGAAGTTCAGAACCCTAACCAATGTTGTTTGATCTTTTCAACTTCATATTTCCAAGCTCTCACAAGTTTCCTCTAAATAAATTTCGGGACGAAATTTCCTAAAGTAGGGGAGACTGTAACACCTGTGCCTCCACGGCCATCAAACAAATACCAAACCAATGAAATATTATATTTCATACTTGGGATTTGTAAAATTATGTGTATCTTTTACACATATCAACTCTTGTTTGATTTTAAGCTTTAAATCGCTTTCTAGAGGGTTATACGCGCTCTGATGCGTAAATATAACCAGTTTAATCCAACGAACACTCTGGAATAGTGAAATAGGCTTAAAATACCTTAAATAACCTTTACATAACTTAGATATAAGTTTTGGAAGGTTTGGTGTGGTGAAATCAAAGTTTAATCGCTTACAGGGACTAAAGTTGACAAACTGCGAAAGTATGCCAATTTGAACTGTAACAGACATTCCGGAACATGGCCATAAGTTAAACATACCATAAATATCCTTTACATAGCTTAGAAATAGGCTTTGAGGGGTTTGGTGTGCTAAAATAAACTTTTGTGTCATTCAGGGACTAAAAGTGTCAAAAAGTGCACAAGTTTGCATTTTCGCGCATAACTTACGTTCTGAATACATCTGGACATCCAAAAATTTATGTAAGCATGACTACATTATATTTTAGTGTTCGCCATAAGAAAAATCCATTCGTCGCGTCATTTGGATCGTTTTTCGCGCTTGTGCGCATTCCGTCGTAATTAAGCGAACATCGCGTTCGTACGACCAAACGAACCATCATCCGACATATTTTTGAGCATGTTTTGATTTCCCTATACTTTAACTTCATTTTAGAGCCTTGAAATGAGGTTAACGGGGTTCAAACGCATCGAAAATCGCTTAAACGGGCTGCAGGGACCATTTCTGCCAATTTTGAAAGTTTGCTGAAACAAGGGGGCAGTGGCGTAGCGCCACTGCATGTAGCCTTACCAGTCGCGCTACGCGACTGCCAATTCTCGGCAGAAAACATGCAGAAACTCAGTTTTTCGCATTCGGGACCAGATTCGACGTATTAACAGCTGTTAACAGCTGTTCTCCACTCCTTAATCCCTTGCCACATGTTGATACCCTATGGTGAGTGGCCAATTAAGTCACCATGAGTTTCCGACAAGTGTACGGGTTGGATTAAGGCACGATATTCGACAAGCGATCTTAACGGTTCGGGTATTCCTATAAATACCCAACCACCCCCATTGCTAAAAATCACTAGAAACTTGATTTGAGAAACTCTAAGTTGAAACATTTGTTTCATACCTGAGATTTTTGAATCGAGTTTAGCATTCGGGGACCCTTCGTTAGTATTCTTTCATTCTTTTCCTTATTTTTACTGCTTTTCGAGTCAGAAAGTCAAACTTTGTTTGACTTTCAGCGTTGACCAGTAATGGTCAATGCGAAGTTCGTTTGAACTTCGCAACGTGAGTGTAATCACGTTGGTCATAGTCCCTTGGGACTATGCCCACTGATTACCACGTTGTCTAGGGTCGTAGGGTAGGTGATCTAATGAATCGCCTATACCTTCGAACCCGACCCAGTTTGGTCGATCGTTAGGATCCGACCAAATACATTAGGTGACCCTAGTATAGGGTATAACCTTCCGAGGTTATACCCTATGGTCACATCGTTTAAGTAGTTGTATGATAGGTAGTTTATATGCCTTAGGTAAATTACCAGAATACCCTTTTCATGTATAATTGGTAATTAAGCATATGTAACCTAAACTTTTGTCACATAACTGATTATGTAACATGTTTAGGCATATAACACTTGTCATAGGACTAGTTAGACGGTCCGAACGCGTTTCACGCGCACGACGCGTTAAAGTAGCATAAGTTACCTTAATGGGTCGCGATGGGTCGATAATACTTGGGTTAAGTTTCATTTAGTATGTAGGCTTTGTTAAACCATATCATATGAGTTCCTACACTCATTTGGTTTACAAACCCTCCTGCTACCCAGTCTTCCGATTTAGGTCCGGGTTAATTATGTAGTTACCTATGTTAGGTACCGTTTGATTTCCGGGACTCCTCTAGCTTACTTGGTAGTTGTTCAAGACTCCTAAGCACTCCCAGGCGAGTACATTATTCCCCTCTTTTACTGTTTTCCAAATGTTTTGGGGTGATTCATATGTACTAAATGATTTATCAATAGTTTCAAGAACAATTACAATGTGGTTTCAAGAACAATAACAATTATTTCAAGAACGCTAACAATGATTTCAAGAACGATAACAATGATTTCAAAAACAATTACAATGATTTCAAGAACGATTTCAATAAAGTGAACGAACTTGTTGGTTGTAGTTACATAACCAATGACATTCATTAGCAATGATCAAGCCGACCAGTATTAGGTTATGGTACCATAGGATCTGACAAATCCCGTTATTTTCTATACCCATGGTTATGTGTGGGTATTTTGGGTAACGACTGAATCTGTAATTATTAATTTACCCTTTGGTAAGGGTTTATTAAGAACGAGAACGAGAGCGAGTTGGAACGAGGAACGCGTCAAGAAGGTTTGAATGTTATTAGAGAATCGACCATTAAGTAGTTTCACAATTAAAACAAGAACGATTCGAACAATTGAAACAAGAACGCTTTGAACGATTAAAACAAGATGGTTTAACGATTGGGTAAACATTTTAACATGATTGACATTTGATCATGCATTTCCCACAAAACATAACTTTGATTTAAACCAAGTTTTACTTCAATACTTTGTTTTTGTGCATATGGTTTAGTTGAGACATTTCACTTGCCATACATGACATTTTGACATAGACATTTGACATGGATATTTGACATAGACATTTGACATGGATATTTGACATAGACATTTTGACATGATTTACATTTGACACAAACACTTTTGACATTGGTTATACATACTACATGATTTACATCTTGACATGAACACTTGACATATTATTTAATACATTTGACAATTGATTTAAACATAGACTTCTTACATTGGTTGGTTTGGTTTGATTAAGTGATTAAGTAACGATGCGTGTGTAATATGATACAAGCATGGTGGATACGCCGCCGGTACTTCCTATATATAAGTGTTTGTATGGTATTACATGTCGTAACGTTATTTGAATCATTTCAGTTTGAGACATAGAACATTTTATACAAGTAACATACTTTTCACAAGACATTGATTTACAAACAACCTATCTTATACAAACTCATTTTACATGGTTATTCATTTAATCATGCATTATCCTCTTATTTATACATATCATCTGAACTTATTATTTTTCAAATGATTTACAAAGACAAAGCAAATTACAAGGTTCATGACTAAACATTTTCTTAAAACAGAAGTCATGAATCTTATTTTCACAAAACCTATGTATCTCGCCAGCATTTCTTTGCTGACCTCGTTTTCACATATGTTTCAGGTATTGTTGGATGATATCGATTGATAAGATGCATGCTCACATAGGACTGGACAATGCCTTAGTGACTCAATAACAATGATAGATTACGTTTAAATTGTGTATTTAGATTCCCAGACGATGTAATTATTCAATGTTTAATAAAACGAAACACTCTTTGGTATCCATGGTTATGAAACATTAATTCTGTTGCAACACGCCCCGATGTTTCCGCCGCGATTTGTTGTTTTACGCGGTCGGGGTGTGACACATCTATTTTTGTATATTATAGATTTTTGATGTCATCATTACATAATGATGACATCACCTTTGATCTTGTTCCGTTTCCTCACATCGTGCCGTACCGTATACTGACCTGACAATACCTAACGACACCTAGTGAAACCTCTGTCCGGTATAATACAGACTCAAGACTTTAAACGTTACAAATACAGACTCAAGACTTTAAACGTTACAAATACAGACATATTTCTAACTATGGACATACAAAATGCACTCACAAAAGTAATCCCCACAAACATGGCTGGTTAAGAGATAAAAGTAACTGATAAAAATGGAAACAAAATCATTTTAGAAAAACTAGAAGGTTCATCAACCTTTGAAGAGATAGAAAAATATCAATTCAAACCCACCTGGTCTGATGAATGTGTCATCCTTGAAAACTTTAAGCCAATGGTTTTTTTCACAATTGAGGGTGTCAAAGCACCCAAGGCCAAAATCATTCCTCTGAAAGACATCCCAGCAGAGGTTAAAAACTCTGTTGAAAAGGAAGTTGAAAAGAGGAAGAGAAGAGAAAAAGTTAAAAACCTGTTTTGTGATTTTTGTGAAAAGAAGAATCATGCTACAAAAGACTGTTTTCTTCTAAAAGCATATAATATAAACAAAACAAGTGTCATTGAGCATGCACCTAAGTCCACAACTTGTGAAAAAACAAATCATCAAACTCAACAGTGTGTGTATCTCAAAACTTTTGAGGTTAAGAGAAAAGAGTATGCATCAAAAACACTGAAGAGTCCACAAAAACCAACCTCCAAGAACAAACAGACCTTTGTGCCTATCCAAACAACTGTTACAAAACAGTTGAACAAAACCTCTGATCCCAGAGAGCTTCAAATGATAAATGCACCTCCTTCAAACCAATTCCTAAGAGGATATGGTCAACCATCTTACCAAAAGGTTCCTCATGGTTATGAAGTCTACAAAAGGCCATCTAAACCCAAAATGAATAGACATCATCATGGTTATCATCATCTGACAGGAGATGGACCATAGCAGTGGTTACAAAAAGTTACCCAAACCACTATCAAATCTCCTGGACTTGAGGCTGGCCTATCTTTGACCCCATCCAAAGCCATCTTGGCTTTGGAGACTGTAGGATCGTTTTGTGACCCAAACGAGTCGTTCAGAAGAGATGAAACAGTTTCAGATGCAGAAACTAAGAAACTGACGATGAAACAGCTTGTTTCACTTTAATCCTCTTGTATATTGATATAAAAATGTTTACAATCGAAAGGAAAACCGGCAGCACCTCGGTATCACTCTCTGGAAAAAATGTTACAAATGACAAGTCAACTAACCTATTTATACTATACATGATTTCGCTTGAGACTATACATAACACTTCAAGCGAAATCCTCTAGATCACTTCAAGCGAAACATGTGACAGTTGACTTTCAAGCAATTCTATCCAATTTGTTTCATGTATGCATGTAATATCACGTGAACTTGTTTCCATGATGTAAGTGATGATGTCACTAATGTGATGTCATCATTCTAGATGATGACATCATGCCTTAATCAGATTTGCAACGCAAACCAAGACTTGACATAAGACGAAGACGACAGATGAATGCACTAACAGACTCCCCCTCAGATGTTGACGAGTCTTAAGTGTCGAGTCTTCGCATCTTCTGTGTTTATCAGTCTTTTCGAACTCTTTGAAATGTCTGACGCTGTAGGCATCCTCAAACTTTTAACTTCTTCTCTTCAGCATCAATAGACTCCTCACGAACAATCTCTTCTTGGATGTCTTCAGACTCCCCCTTTCGATATGCTGAGATCACAGTCTGGCTTGTTGAAATCACAGAGTCTTCAGGTATCGGAACCTGTCTCTCTATCAATAGGTTCAAGATCAAAACCTGGCTACACCTGCACATTCTTAACCCAGAAATAAATTTTCTGATAACCACTTGTAGAGCATATTTTAAAATGATTCAACATTTATAGTCTCTGATGAACCACTTGCAGAAAGATCATTTTCATTTCAAACAATTTCAAACAAATATTTTTCCAAACCTGTTCGTCATGTCTAGCACTCGGAATTTTGAAAATTAGCTCTTCAACACCGGTTGTCGAAAATCTTTTTGACTTTTTCAAAAATTTATGCTAAAACACACTGAAAATCTTTTTGAATTTTTTAATAGAAAGAAATGCAGTAAAGAAATATTTACAGACACTATTTTTGTGAGTTCGTGCAAGAGGATCATATCAGTTTTTAACAAGTCACTAGTACCGTTGAGCTTAGTTACACAATAAGAATTAAACAATTCACTTAAATTGCCGATATACTGATCCACTTAAATTTTCACACAAATTTCAACTGATTCAGGATATGAGTTAGATGTTTTAAGGACTTAAACTTATTCATGTGTCCCACCTCTTGAATATACTCCCGTATCCAGATCCCAATATTCAGTCTTACAGGTGAGTATACCACATATGATATCTGTCAGGGGAATAAATTATAGTACGAGGGCCGTGAGAGCTCAGGTCGATCTTTCGATACGCAGAGAGATGACGGCTTCGACTTTTGGTGTGTCCCCTTTAGAGGATCTTTTGATTACAACAGCAATGACTATCAATTTTATTGTTTCATCAATTTGCTGATGGCTGCGCTATATTTCAAGCATGCGGAAAGTATTCTCCGGGGACTAGGTCAGAAATTCCTTTCAGCAGAAGTCCCGGGATAATACCCCAGATATCACTGAGCATAAAGACCTAGTATCTCAGAAAGAGGGACCTTTCAAACGAGATTTCAGGGGTTACCTATATATCCAAGTAGTGTTCCCCACAAAATAAGCAAGTTTGAAATTTAGTTTATATCCCGAAAAAGCTTACTAAATGTGTAAAAACCTATCGGCATATCATCAGTGAGACTGCTTAACGCTATTTAAACATTACATTTCTTTAGCATACTGTGACTGTCTACTGATGTACTATCATTTCCTATTCTTTGACACTAAAACTCATTTTTCATTTTGTCATGTTTTTGTCTTTTTCAAATTTTCTAATGTTTTTGGATTTTCTAAAAATTTTCTACTCCCCCTAAAATGCAAACACATTTTAGGAAATTTGAAAACAAACTAGACTCTTGACCCACTTGAAACATAACATGAACTGTACAAAAACTTGACAACTGACATCGAATCACTTCAATTCGCCATCCTCTTGGCATAAACAATCAGAACTCCCCCTATCACAAACCATTTTCTCATTTAGATCTCAAAACACTTAAGTTTGTTTTAATCAAAATGATTTTTTCGGAAAATGAGTTTGTTTTTACCACTTGTTAAGTATGGGGATATGGTTCATCATCTTGTCAGTTTTATCAACTGTATCAGGATTACATCAAGTTCAAACTAATGACCTTGAGTAATCACTTTGTCAGAATCAAATTCTCACCACTTGTAAGAATATCCAAAACATATAACCACATGTAGGAATAAAACCTCTACACACAACCATTTTACCAATCAAGATGCCGATTCCTGCTTCGCACTTACCAACCTGGAAGCTCCGGCAATTCACAATCTGTAAAATTTAACAAACTTTAAGATTCAATTACACAATCAATTTTTAAGAAAGATGCCGATTCCTGATCCACGATTACAAACTTGGGATCTCCGGCAAGTCAAGTTTTTCAGGCAAAAAAAATGTCCACCCAAGCCTGACCAGCCTTGGGTGTTTACAATTCAGAAGCAGTTGGGGTGTAAGTTGCTTTCTTCTTAGCATAAAACTCTTTTACCCCTTTAACCTTCCCATCGACCATCTTTCCGAAAATTTTCTTTACATTCCCATTAAACGCTTTCTCAACATCAAATTCATTCTTATCAGAATAAAATTGATGAGAGATCTCAACTTTCCCGACTTTTGATTTAAAATTTTCAGTACTCAATGGTGGAGAGTTCTCATCATCCATTGAAAGAACCGATTTTTCAACACTCTCATCAAATTGTGGCTCCTCTGACTTTGTGGAATCAGATTCATCGCCAGATTTTACCTCTGATTTCTTAACAACCCAAGCTTGATTGTCAAGATTTCCCCTTTTCTTGTAAAATCTTTTCGAACACTCACCAACTTCATATGTAGAGTTTTAAAACACTTTAAATCGTTCAGTTGGTGGTTCCGTTTTATCGACAACTACTTTTTTAAGTTTTTCTGAGACTCCCTGTTTTGTCTTAGTTGCTCTGGGACAGTTCCATGCAATATGACCAACTTCATTGCATCTAAAACATGTTCTAGTCTCTCTCCTCTGATGAGCTTCAAACTTCATCTTTTCAGCAAGAAACTCATTGTTTGACTGTTTCCAGAATGAGCTATTTGCTTCTTCTTCATGGCTAGTTCCTGCAACATATGTCATTTTTGATTTAAAATCTCGAACATATTTTTCATTTTTATAGTTTTCAGGTGGAATAAAACCAAGTCCTTTCTTTTTGTAGCTACGATTGTGGTTTGGTTTCTTTTGAAAACCAGAACCAAAATTGTAACCCTTTTTCTTGTTCAAACGTTGTTGTACTCTTGAAGTGTAAGGTTTAGGTTTTACATTAAGATTTTCATCTTTTATTTCAGAAATATTAATTTCTGTTAGTTTGAAAACCTTTTTTATCAAATCAGTTTTGACACCTCTTATTGGAAATTCTTTATCAAAATATAATTTGTCAGAACCATTCAAAGTATATGCAACTTCAAATGTTTCGTCATTCAAATTAGATTTTGACAACAAAAATTCTTTACTATACACCCGTTTTCCCGACGACTTTGAACTCTTGACAGACGAACTCGAACTCCTGGACTCGGATTTTGACTCTGACTTCTCATCCTTATCCAACACCTGATCAACCTCTCTTTTTATCAGTTCTGACTCATGATATGTATCGGACGCTGTGAACGTGACATCAATATTGTCCGGTAAAACATCGGTTATCTCGGATTCTAACTTAATATTGACTGCCTTTTTTAGTTCTTCCTCGTTAGGTTTTCTAGACGAGTACCCTTCCCAGATCGGAGGCGGACACTTATTATAACAGACACCCTGTTTCTTACCAGTATCCTTTTTCTTCTTTAGCTTTGTTTCTTCACCTTGAAACGCTTCAAATCCTTCAACTGTTGGATAAATTCTATCAATTATGTAGTCACAACCTTTGTAACTTTGCAGCAATCTTCTAATTCTTTCATTCTCAGTTGCTTCACTATCCAACTCTTTCTTCCACTTTGCACATTCTTCTATGTACATGTTGATCTCTTTCTGCTTTGTCATCATGGTAGCATTCATCATTTTCAAAGCTTTCTCTCTTTCAGAGTTAGTCTTTTCCAGACTATTCACAGTTCTGTTCAATACATCATATGACTGTTTCAAATTTTTTACATCAAACAACAACTTTTCTTTCAACTTTTCTAACTCACTAAACCTCTCATCTTTCTCTATACATTGTTTACAAGACTCTAAACATGTAAGACAGGGTTTTGTGATTTCAACGATCTTCTCGACTTCAACTATCTTTTCAACTTCCACAATCTTCACAATCACTTTGACCTCTTTCATTTCCTTTGCAGCTTTCCTTTCTTCCAGTTTCTTCAATTTTTCTGCAAAATAAAATTCAAAAGTGTCAGAAGATAAATGAGTTTTTCCAACATTTATCTGTTCAAGCTCTTCATCATCACTGTTATCTGTTGAACTGTTTTCAGAGGAAACAGATTCTTCATCTTTTTCTTCATCATCAGATAACACAGCCATCCATTCTTTCACCAACTCTGGCCTTTGCACAATCTGAGCAATAAAAGCTTTAATATTAGGATCAGCTGGAATATATTTGTCCCAGCTAAAACCATCAGCCATTTTCTCGTCATCTTGATCCATGATGCCATAGTAAGCCTTTTTGTTTGCATCTTCAATCATTCTTCCATGTGCAGTTTGTGGCTCCTTTTGTTGATGTGGTAGATGAGTAATTTGTTGATAAATGGATTTTCTATAATAATCATCTTTCCCAGACGACTCCTTTGCTCCTCTTGGCTCCTGATTCTTGCACTCTCTTTTAAAGTGGCCTTTCTCCCTGCAACGAAAGCAGACAACTTTAGATTTATCAAATCCTAGATTAGAAAGGTTTGCATCCAAGAAATCATTTCTTCCTGTAACCAATCTAAATTTTTCTGCTCTCCTCAAAACACTAGCTAAGGCCCATTTAATATCCATCAGTTCCAGCTCCTCTGCATCGATTTGGTCATAATCTTCCTTTGTGAGCATTGGATTGCCAATTTTTCCGGCAATCAACCCTTCATACGACTCTAATGCAGTGACCAACAATCCCATATGATGCTTTACAAATTCTTCAGAATAATTTTGACCATTTTGAAGATGTAGAGCTACATTGCACTGAATTAGATGACCATTTCCAGCAGATGAACTTTGAACACTTGGAGGATTCACCGTTGAGAACCCACTAGTGTTGACTGATCCTTGACTGCTAGGTGTAGACTGGTTTCCAGCACTAAATGCAGTTTGTATCTTTGGACTGACTTCAGCAGTTTGAACATTTCCTTTATAATACAATTTAATATCTTGTTGATGAGTTGAACTATTCATTCTAGCAATTTTCTGCTGCTCCAGATCCTGTGCCTCCAACTTTTCTATAAACTGTGCAATCGATAACCTTTTAAACTGTCCAGAATTCTTTAATATCATCAGATATGTACTACATTCCTTTTGCGGTAACGCGTCAGCAAGCTTTTCAACCCATTCTGCTGGAGTTTTTGTAATCTTCAATTGTGACATGGTGCGTACAAGATGACAATATCTTTCAATAAGACTCTTTGTTGTTTCACCAGGCATGCATGTAAATAATTCAATCTCTTTTTTCAACAAAGCTGCTTTACTTTGTAACATTTTAGTGCTTCCCTCAAACTTCTTTTGAAGAGCTTCCCAGATAGAATAAGAATTTTCATCATGTTGAAGCAACACAAATATATCTTCTTTTACTGCTTGTTGTAACAAATTGATCATCATTTTCTCTCCTTTATAACTTTCCCTCTCTTGTTCAGTAAATTCAGAAATGATTTTATCAGCTCCCATTGTATTCTTTGGCCTCTCATACTCAGTTTCGATGCTCTCCCAAGCTTTTAGATGATTCGCCTGAACCCAATTTTCAAACCGTTTCTTCCATCCGTGATAATCTTCAATTCCCATAAGCTTCGGGGGTTTTTGCATTGTTCCGGTTTCGTTTTCTGCATTCATGTTTTGAGCAATTGAAGCTGGAGTAGTCGAGGGTGTAGCAAATGCGTTGTAGAACTCGGAATCCATTCCTTTTTAGCAACTTGAATCTCTTGTAGAAACCGACAAGTACCTAACAAATGACAACACACCAACAAAACACAATCAGTTTAAAGATTTATCAATTAATCGAAACAAATTGGTACTCGGACTGGTGACTATTTTGAGCGGATTGAAGGTTGACACACTGTGCGAAACGTTGACCAACTGTGCAGACTGAATGACCTAGATCGAATTCGATTGACCTGACCCTTTGAAACCTTTGAACTCCAAACTGTACGAAACTTTCAAGCGAGTCGATGACTTTAATACGCGACTTGATCACACAAAAACGACTTGAATGATCAAACGTACTGATCGAACCGTGCTACTCGACACAAACTCCAAATCGGACAAAACACCAAAATACAAACCACGCGACCTGTAGATTCTATTCAAACAATTTGAACTAAAATTGCACACGACTTGATCAACTAACGCATGTAAACTAATATGTCACAAACTATTTCAAAACACACTAAAAACGACAAATGTATTACTATTTTAATCGGTGAACATACTAAACAATCATATCTCATGTAAAATAATACGAAGTCAATATTCAATCTATGATCATGCCCAACAACTAACACATACACTTTAAAACAATATTCACCATAAAACAATCAACACACCCAATAAAACTGACATCTTCTTTTAATTAAAATCTGATTGGACCGACTTGATCAGATAACATGCAAAGCCAACAACTTCATTAAACCAATTCACATGCAACCGATTATCTTGTTATTGGAAAACTAATATCATATGCAAATCTCGAACAGAACCAACTGACACACTTTAATACCTATCACATGCATACCAACAATTTTTTTTTTATATTTCACACATATCGATGAACTTTCTTTTAAACAATTTAAGCAGTCGGTATATTCAAGCAGAATCAAGTAATATTTCAAGCGAAATCATCAAGATATTTTCAAGCGAAATCTGAATTATATGCACTTTCAAGCGAGATTATCAAGTACACTCAAGCGAAATCATGATATTTGTGAATACAAGCGAAATCAACAAGTAAGTTTCAAGCGAAATCTGATGATGTCAGCAAAAACGATCTGATTTTGGTCCGATTGAACAAGATTTAAGCCGATTTTAGATCTGAAACTCTCAAGGGTTTGTTAAAACATGTTTACGCACATTATGTGAGAATTTGAGCCGATTTTATCCGTAAAAAAATTTAATTTTTGAGAAAGAATGGTGTAGAAACAGAAAAAAAAATGATGAAAACGAGCTGTTTTTGCGAAATCTCTTCCTCCTGAGCTCTGATACCACTTGTAGGATCGTTTTGTGACCCAAACGAGTCGTTCAGAAGAGATGAAACAGTTTCAGATGCGGAAACTAAGAAACTGACGATGAAACAGCTTGTTTATCACTTTAATCCTCTTGTATATTGATATAACAATGTTTACAATCGAAAGGAAAACCGGAAGCACCTCGGTATCACTCTCTGGAAAAAATGTTACAAATGACAAGTCAACTAACCTATTTATACTATACATGATTTCGCTTGAGACTATACATAACACTTCAAGCGAAATCCTCTAGATCACTTCAAGCGAAACATGTGACAGTTGACTTTCAAGCAATTCTATCCAATTTGTTTCATGTATGCATGTAATATCACGTGAACTTGTTTCCATGATGTAAGTGATGATGTCACTAATGTGATGTCATCATTCTAGACGATGACATCATGCCTTAATCAGATTTGCAACGCAAACCAAGACTCGACATAAGACGAAGACGACAGATGAATGCACTAACAGAGACCTACCTTAACTAATTTGTTACTTGATGTGCAGGAAGCTTCTGCATGCTTAGATAGTTTATGGTATGTAGATAGTGGAGGCTCCAGGCACATGACTGGATGTAGAGCCCTACTCAAAGATTTCAAAAAACATGGAGGGGGTGATATATTCTTTGGTAACAATTCAAAAGGGAAGGTGTTGGGGTCAGGGACAATTCAAGCTGGGAAGCTCAAGTGTGAAAATGTAAATCTTATTGACAATCTCAAATTTAATCTCCTTAAGGTTTTACAAATGAGTGACAAGGGCTATGGGTCATTCTTCAATAAGGAAACATGTAAGATTGTTGGACCAGAAGTGGTAAAAAAGATTGAAGAAATCATAGCTGGGAGCAAAACACAGCTTGTTGCTCAAAGGAATGGCAATGTGTATGTGGTTGATATGTTGAAGGATAATCCAATGGCTGATGCCTGTCTGTTCTCAGCTGCTGCTACCAAAGAGAAAGAATTATGGCACAGGAGACTTGGGCACACAAATCTGAAAACTATCACCACACTCTCTAAACAAGTCCTTGTAAGAGGCCTTCCACCAAAAATTTTTACTTGCAATGAGCATTGTGTTTCCTGTTTATAAGGTAAACAACCCAGTGTTTGCAAATGTTGCACATGGATTTGTTTGGCCTAGTAAAAATCACGAGTTTGAAAAAAGAAAAGATACTGTCTGGTTATTTTCAATGATTTTTCTAGGTTTACATGGACTTACTTTTTACACTCTAAGGATGAGACTGCAGGTATTTTGCAAGACTTTGTCAAACAGGTTGAAAAGCAATTTGATCTGCCAGTAAAAATCTTTAGAAGTGACAATGGAACAAAGTTTAGAAACAAGGAGTTGGATGAGTTCTGTGTGTCAAAAGGGATTGTAAGGCAGTACAGCATCCCAAGAACACCAGAACAAAATGGGGTGGTTGAAAGGACAAATAGAACTTTGATAGAAGTTGTCAGAACAATGCTTGCAGACTAAGGTTTAACCTTAACCTTTTGCGTAGAGGCTGTAAACACTGGTTACTATGTGCAGAACAGAGTTTTTTTCAACCCCATGCATCAAAAGACTGCCTATGAAACTTTGTTCAAGATCAAACCACTGATCTCATATTTCACAATCTTTGGTTGCCCATGCTTTATTTTAAACTTAAAAGATTCCATTTCAAAATTTGCAGCCAAAGTGGATTATGGTTATATACTGGATACTCAACCACTGCCAAGGCTTATAAAGTGTTTAACAAAAGGACTATGTGTGTGGAAGAGACTTTGAATGTAAAGTTCAATGAACTTACATCATTAAAAATCCCAGCAAATCCTGCTGAATTATTTGACCTTGATAAATTTACATTTGAGGATGTGTCTGTCAAGACTAACCCTGCAGATACACCACAATCTTACTCACAAGACCATGGATTTGACAATGTGATTCCACAATATAAAGTCACTTCCATCACCAGAGAAGCAGATGTTCAAAACAGCTGTCAAAACTCTGCCATTGCTGAATCAACAGTTGTTGATCAAACCTTTGCCATCTCATCAAAACCAATCTCTGTTGACAAAAGTCCAACATCTGTGGATAAAATTCAACATTGTGCCACACCCATTCCTCCTATTCCTCCACCTCTATCTCCAACAGATGTTGGCTCTTCAAAATTGCCAACATCTGTTAGCTCAGATGATTCACATCTGTAGCCTTCCCCATTCAATTCCATTGTTCTATATAAGGGGGATCTAATCTTCCTTAAATCTCATCCACCAGACCAAATCATTGGCAACATCAGTGAAGGGGTTCTCACAAAAGTCAATCCTAAAACATCTGTCTTTTAGCAGGCTTTCTATCTCTCATCCAACCAGTCAAGTACCAAGAGGCACTGAAAGACAGTAGTTGGGTAGAAGCTATGCAAGAGGAACTCCAACAGTTTAAAAGAAAACAAGTATGAGAACTTGTACCACTGCCTAAGGATGTATGTCCAATTGGCACAAAGTGGATCTTCAAAAACAGAACTAATGAAAGGGGCATTGTTTTCAAGAATAAAGCCAAGTTAGTGGTTCAAGGCTTTCGACAAGAAGAGGGCATAGATTATAATGAAACCTTTGCTCCTGTAGCATGGCTTGAAGCCATCAGATTGTTCTTAGCCTTTGCAATCAACCACAACATCAAGGTGTATCAAATGGATATAAAATGTGCATTATTTCATGGAAAGATCCAAGAAGAAGTGTATGTTTGTCAACCTCCTGGTTTTGAAGATGCCATTTATGCTGATCATGTCTTCAAGCTCAACAAAGCTTTGTATGGCTTGAAACAAGCACCAAGAGCTTGGTATGAAACTCTCTCCACTTTTCTCATTTCAATTGGGTTTACAAGGGTTAAAATTGATAAAACACTGTTTCTGAAATGGAAAGGTAGGGATCTGATGATTGTCTAAATTTATGTTGATAACATCATATTTTGATCCACATGTACCTCCATGTGTGAAGAGTTCAAAAAACTCATGATAGCAGAGTTTGATATGAGTGCCATGGGTGAACTTCAATGCTTTCTTGGTCTCCAAGTTAAGCAGTTGCAAAATGGAACTTTCATTCATCAAAGTAAATATGTAAAAGAACTTTTAAACAAATTTGAGATGAATGATTATAAACCATGTAGTACACCCATGGCAACCACAAAGCTTTTCACTGCTGATGAAAAAGATGACTTGCTTGATCAAACTCTATATAGAAGCATGATTGGGTCTTTATTGTACCTAACTGCATCTAGGCCAGACATCATGTTTGCAACATGTGTTTGTGCAAGATCCCAGTCAGCACCTAGGAAGTCTAATCTCATTGCTGTGAAAAGAATATTCAGATACATAAAAGGTGCTCCCACACTTGGTATCTGGTATCCTACTAATGGGAATATCAACCTTTCAGGTTTCTCAGATAGTGATTTTGCTAGATGCAACACCAAAAGGAAGTCTACTTTAGGAGGGTGTCAATTCCTAGGCAATTGCTTAGTGTCTTGGCAAAGCAAAAAGCAAGCAGTTGTTTCAACATCCACTGCCGAGGCAGAATATATTGCTGCTACAAGCTGTACAGCCCAACTGTTGTGGCTTCAAAACCAGTTGCTGGATTTTGGTGTAACTGCTATAAAGAATCCTCCCATGTTGGATAGTCAAGTAGCTGAAAACATCATTAAAAATCCAGTTTCACATTTAACCACCAAGCACATTGACATCAGACATCACTTTGTGAGGGATTGCTATTAAAAAAGGTTTGATTTCTCTGCATTATGTTCCAACTCAAGATCTGCTGGCAGATGTGTTGACAAAAGCTTTAGACACATCTACCTTTGAAAGCTTGATCTCAAGAATTGGAATGCTAAACATGGATTAGAAGGCAAAAACTTGTTTTCCATGAATAAAAAGCTTTAGAATGTTTTCAGAAAATCAAAAATTCATCCTTAAAAGTCTGTCCATAACCACTGTTGTTTTAAACCTCTGATTGCCTAAAAATTCACCCACTGCTGAAAGGTATCCTCTGTTTTCAAATTCCTCTATTCAAAGACCACTGTTGATCATGTAAGGCCATATAATAGTGTAGGTTTACGCTTATCTTTATCAAACACAATTATAGGCTCTTGGGCTTAGCCTTGTAGTGGGTTAGATAATATTTGAATAAGCAATGTGGGCTAATTAATGATTTGGGCTTGTTTAGTTAGTAATTTTCATGTGGGCTTGGCCCAACTTGTAATTAGGTCACCCTATGTGTTATAAATAGGATGAGCCTATGTCAGTATTAGGTTGCTGTTCATTATTGTTCTTATTGACAATTTTCGAATTCTGTGTTGGGTGTACGAGATGGTTCTTCAGAAACCGTCTGCACTTTGATTATTCAATCATTTTCGTTCTTGTTCATCTCACTTTCATTAGTATTCCGCACTTTTGATTGTGATTTTGATATCTGATTGGTAGTTTTAGGACTTAAAATTGGTATCAGAGCCTAAGTAGTCTTTCAAAAGGCTTGGTTTGAATCGGATATTGTTTGAAGATTGAAGAACGAAAACTGTTGGGTGTTTTGCTGCTGATTCGAAGAAGAAACAGAAAAGGTTCATCGGCTTGAAAATGGTTTTAAGAAATTTCTAAGAAAACTCAAGAACACGAATAACAGTTTGAATATTGGAGAAACAGTTCAAAAATTACGTTTTGATCTGTTTTGGTGTTTTGAAAGTTGTGTTTGCAGGATTTTCGGGATAATAGGTGGAAAGAATCAATTGATATTTGATTTCAAATTATTCCCTTGATTTTCGGGATCTTTTTGTTAATTTATTCACAAGGAAGCTCTGAAAGTAGGAGTGTGCGACAAATAACAATCATCTTCTTCACGTTCAAGAATACTGTGCGACTTCAACTAACTTACTTTCAACAAGACATTATTATCAATTGAAAGTGTGCGACCAATGCATAGTGTATGGCGAGAAAGACTGTGTGACAAACTTCTTCATTATCATCAACAAAGCATTAAAGCGTGCGAGAAATTGAGTGTGCGACTACGTTTCATTACTGTGCGAAAAAACTCCAAGTGTACGACATTTTCAGTGTGCGACATCATTTCAATATCAACTTATCACCACCCTACCTGCAACTTCATCAACCACCACCGTTCAAAACCGCACACTTCCGAACCCGCACACTGTTTCGAATTCACCGTTGCCATCACACCATACACGTTTATCATCTTCATCGTCACTCAACTCCGATCACCATCTCGAGTTTGACATCGGTCATCATCTTCACAAACACCATTCTTGAATACCACCTCCACTAAACTAGAGTTTTCGGAATAAAGTCATCAAGAATACAATTTTTCGAGATCAAAGCTGTTGAGAATTCGAGTTCGTTGTCTTTCGTTGTCGGTCTCCACCGAACATAACCACCTCGCCGGACCTCCATATCTACGTTCATCGTCATCGTCTCCAACCTGCAACTTCTCCGGCCGCTGGTAATCACCTCTGGTCACCTGTTTAACCACCGTTACCTTTAACCGTCATCAACACCCCATCTCAATTCATCAACTCCGACCATTTTCCTCTTCTCCGACGATCGTCATATTCACGTTGTTCACCATCTCCGGTCATCGTCCTTCACCACATTGTTCACCGTTCTGCCACCGATCACAGTTTCGAGTTCACACCACCATCGACCTGCTCACCTTGGACCAAACATCACAGTTGAAGAAACAATGGACTGAATAACCGGAGTCAATCGAGCCAGGGGTTTAGTTCTGCATAAAAAGGGGTTGGTCCTGTCGTCTGATTCAAGGCTGGACTAAGTTTCTTCTCCGACGATATCTGCAAAACAGACAGCCGTTAGACTCGCCACGGGGAGAATGGGGGTTCTCTCCGTGACCAGTGAGAATAAGTACAAATCTCAATGAAGAAGAAGAAGTAGTGAAAGTGAAGTGAATGTAACTTGAGAAATCATACTTGACCCATCTTATTTATAGCCATATTTGGGCAGGAAAGTCTATTGATGGAGATAATAACGGAAAGCATTTTCCGTAATCAGTTATTGCCTTTTCCGTTGATTATTAACGTCTGTTTAAGCACACGGATCGTGAACGTGATCAATGGCTAGGGGAATGCCATGTGGAAAGTGGTTTTAAGTGGATTCTTCCCCAAGTTAGTGCCATCATCGTGATTGAGATGGGCGTTCAGGATGATGCCACATCACCATTCAGTTGTAACTGAATGGCTATGCATGATGAAGTTTTGTAGAAGATTTACAGCTGTAACCCTTCATGTTCTTTCCACGTGTTAATTCTGTTATAACAGAAAGGGAATTCCTTTGCTTAAGTCTTGGTTTCTGGCGCGCAGAGATGTTTAGGTTCTCAACTTTTAACCTTAACTTTACCCTTGCGCGAGCTCACCTAGGGGTGTTAGTTGATCTTTGGTTCTGACCTTTCTCTGGCTCACAGTTATTGAAGGCTGCTTTCTGTTTTGTTTAGAACCGGTGCGCAGCCGCGCAGGGTTCTGTTTGAAGATGTTTTTTGTGATGAGGTTGTGGTATGGCCTACCATGCCTACGCGAGGTTTTTGGGACCATACCCCTTCAAGTCCCCCAGTCCAGTGTTGCTCTTATGCATGTAAGTGGAGCACTGGACTATATGAAAATGGGGGGGGGGCGCTTTTTGTTTTGTGAAGTTTGGCGGGAAATATGAAGAACCTTCTTGTGGAAGATGTTTTTCCTTCAAGTTGAAGTGCTCATGAATTCAAATTTTGAAAAATTTGAATCCTAGCAGGTGAAAGATACGGTGGTGACTGTTGACGTGTGACAGGCTGTCACTTATCAGTTGTTTATTAAATGTACGTCGTCATCGTGGCCTACACACGTGCGTGAGCTCGTGTTGTTTTTTCCTCACTCGCTCCTGATGCTTGAATAACCGTGTTTCTCCGAAAAAGGGGCTATTATGGTTTTCTAGGTCATTGATGGCGGTGGGTATATAAACCCTTTTGTTGCTTTCTTTTGTTAGTATTGCTCTTTGGATTCCACTCTACTTCCCCAGTATTCCTTTGAAGAAAACTACAAATTTCTCGCCTTATGTCTATCGGAGAACGTCACGAAGATTCTTCCGAAGAAATGTGTGCCGGTCTTCCACCATTGAAGTGGTCCAAAGAAACGTTCGACAGTATGGTTCGAAATTCTAGGTTTCCTGATAGTTGGGGTGTTCGATATCCCGATGAGGCTCAGACGGTGGCAGATGCTCCGGCCGGGTATATTACCTTGTTCTGGGATTATTTTGCTGAAGGCAACTTCCGATTGCCGGTGACAAGGTTTTTTCTTGAAATTCTTGCATATTAGAAGTTCCATATTTCTCAAATGCACCCTATCGGAATGGTTCGGATTCACCATTTCGAATTCCTTTGTCGGTCGATGTATATCGAGCTGACGGTTAACCGTTTCAGAGTACTGTATCAAATGCATTGTTCTCAGGGATTTTATTCCTTTGCCCAACGTGCTTCGGCAAAGAAGATCTTATTGCAACCCCCAAAATCCTTTCATGAGTGAAAACCGAAATTTTTCTTCATCAAAGCCGGCGTGATTCCGATGAAGATGACTTTTAGGGGCAAAGAAGACATTGTGACAAAGACTATACAGACTCCTCATTCGGAGACTTGGTATCAAGATTTGAAAGATGTTCCATCAATTGAACTCCTAGAGAAAATCCTAGTTGCTGCTAGCATGAGTCTTTACTGGCGAATGGAGCGGGAAGACAAACCCGTGTACATGGAGGACGATAAAAGTAAGATTTGGGGTTTTCTTACCCTTTCTCTTTCTTCTTCTTTTTTTTTTTGAATGTTACGAATTTTTCCTTGTTTTCTCTTTGGTAGTTGTCTCTTTGTATGTTGTTTCATACAAGCGGGAGAATGGGAAGATGGCCACCGTTCCGAAGAGAGCTGACGAAGAACTCTGGTACCTGCAGATAGTCAAAAAATTTTCTCTTCCTCGGGATGAAGATCTGGCCGCGAAACCTTCGACTGGTGTTGGTAAGGTTATTTTTTGGTTTTGATTGAAATTGCAATATTGCACTTTGCTGTTTTTGCGCGTGGGGTAATATTGCAATATTTTTCTTTTTAAGTAGGTGAATTGACTAACCTGGTCGTAGGCCTTGAGAAGAAAAAACGTGTCCCGGCTGTTAATATTGTGCCGAAGAAGATTGATACGTCAAAGGCTCAATCATCGAAGGCCAAGAATGTTTAGGGGGAGAAGAAAGGTACGCTCCATTCCTCTGTCTCCTGGTGTGATTATGTAGTGGTGTCTGACTCATTGGGAGGACTTACGCCTGTAGTTGTGAAGAAACCAAAAGCGGAGCTTCGGGATCCCGCTGATATCCCTATCTCGAATCCTGATGACTCTATTGATTTGGAGTCGAGTCCTGAGCCTCTATTGAAAACAAAGGCAGTGAAAAGAAAACAGGTTGAAGTTGAGACTGAGGCACAACCTGTGAAGAATATGCCGAAAAGAAAGATTGGCAAAAGAGGCAACTTAGATGCCTTTATTGTGAAACCTCCTCCAGGTGAGTGTCTCCTTTGTTTGTTTTTTATGCGTGCTATATGTTAATATATCCTTTGTTTTGCAGAAAAGCCAGCCCCTTCTGCGAAACCATGATCTGTTGTTAATGATGATCTCCCACCTTCATCACCTCATGCGCCGATTAGGGAATAACTAGAAGGTACAAAAGCTTTGGAAATCGAGGTGGAGAAAGTTGTTGAGGTGGAAAATCCTGTAGTTGAGAAAGGTGTGGAGTCGGAGACTCCGGGTACTGGTACCGCTCAGCCCAAGTCTCCTGAGGTGTTGGCGCAAGATCTAGAGAAAGGAAAATCTATTCACGAGAACCTAGTGACTACTACTCCTTTTTTTCTACGACTACCGCGCCTGTAAATGTTGAAAAAAGCCCAGCTGGTGACTAGGGCTTCTTTACTCAAGGTGATGAAGATTCTCCCATCCACCCGAATGAAACTCCGGGGGATTATTACTATAGATGTTACTCGGAGAAAAAAGCTGCTGAGATTCACACACCGGTGTGGAAACTGAAGAAAGGTGATACTTTCTCAGACTTCCAGGTTTGTCGTGACTGGTTGCAAGGTACCTTTCCTCCTGCAGAGATCAAATTTCAAGAGGAACGTCTTCACGATCAGACTTACCATGCTTATCTTGAAGAAGCCGCTAGCTACACGTCCACTACGCATCGTATAGTGCGTGAGTGGCGTAGCATGCACAAGGAATGTGCTGCTTTTGAGGCGTCCAAGAAAAAAGCTTCTGAAGATGAGGCCTGAGTTGCCCTGTTGAGGGCTTAGTTGGAGGCTGATCGAGCCAAGTTTGAGAGTGACCAAAAAACTGAAGAGTGGTCTGTTGCTGGCTGGAAAAGAAAAGCGGAGGCTGAAGCTGCTCTACTTTCAGAGGAGCGCAAACGTTGGAGGGAGATCTGCGAGAAAGACAATAATGAAAAAATGGGTCTCCGCAATATCATCAATAATCTCAAGGCTGAGGTTGAGAAGCTGAAGAAGCAGGATGCGGAGATTGAGAAGTTGAAGAAAGAGAAAGCGGAGGCTGAAGCAGCTCGTGATGAAGCGCGTTCTCATCGAGAGAGGAGTGAACAGAGAGAGGTACGAACTTGCGCCACACTTGCCTTTAAGGATAAGGAGATAGACGAGCTCACCTCTTTATTATCTGAGCAGGAACAAATTAAAGCGGAGCTTGAATTTGCTAAAAACGATTTGTAGCTTAAGCGGTCTGAAAAAGCCGAGACTTCCCGCCGCCTGAGTGAAATTGAATAAAAGTTAGAAAACTCTGAAACTGCTCGAGCTACGGCGGAGAGTCAAGTTGAACCGTTGAAAAATGACACGCTCTGGCTGAAACACCGCAGGATCATAAGTGTAAGTGTGTCAATTTCATGTGATATTTTGATGTAGTTGCTCATCTCCTTATTTATTGTGTTGCGCAGGTTGCCAATTTTGTCCTTAACTCCAATGAGTTAGATCAAACGGTTGCGCACTTGCTGACCACTGCGCGTAATGATGGGTATGCCCAAGGGTACGCAGAATGTACACATCATGTTATTAATGCCTTAAAGGTTGAATTGGATACCAGTAGGTCCGCTACGCATGGAGTTGATACTGAAGCTGCTCTTGCTGCTACGAAGGCGCAATACAACACTTTGCATCTTCCTGTGATGGACCTAGTTACTATTGCGCTGCAATTTGAGGATTTCGTGACGCAACTAAGGGAAGTTTTCCCGGATGGAGAAGAAGATGAGAAGACCTAGATTAGGTTCTTTGTACTTTTGTGATTGTTAAACATTTGTATTTTGATTGGGATTTTGATCCCTTTTTGATGACTTTTTAATGAGCTATGGCACAAGTAACTTGTTGATGCACTGCTGTGCATGTAAAAAAATTTGTTAATGCGCTTGTTGCGCAAGTAACTTTTTGGACAGGTTTCATGTTTGAATTACAATGTCGTGCATGAGTACAATTTCTTTGTTTTTAGGTAACACGAATAAAGGTGGTATAAAGCTCAGGTGTGAACGTAGGGCTGGACCTTGCGCGTTCATGAGACTTGTATTAATTTACCATAATTTTTTTGCGTGTACCAAAAAAAATTGCATGCATTTTTGTAATAACCATGGAAATAACGTAACAAACTTTGTATTGATTGGATAGGGCGCAGAGGCCATGAGTTTACAAAGTTATTTTGCTATAAATAGTGAAAATTAATTAATTGAGCGTGCAGATAATCCTGTGCCATGGTTTGGTAAGTTGTACTTGACCAATTATGGGAGGCTATGACTACAGCGCGTTGATCTATCTTGGGCTCAAGTTTCTTTGGATTTTTTGCTCGGCCCTTCATCCCCGCGGGTGATTTGTTTGATGTCTTTGCGCACACTCTGGACTAAGTGGGTGAGTTCTCCACTTTTTAATGCCTTCTCGATTTCTGTGCGGAGACTTATGCAATTATTTGTGGTGTGACCATTGTCTTTATGGTACTCACAATAAAGGTTTGGGTCTTTCCCTTGCTTGTTCTTCATCGGCGGTGGCATTTTGAATTGATAATCCTCGGTACTAAGTACCTCCGCTGGTGTTTTTGTTAGAGGGGTCCATTGCCATTCACGGTTCTCCTGCTTAGCCTCTTTCTGCGCTATCAGCTTGTTAATTGTTGAGCGGGCATCATCGGACGAGTATGCTCCTGAGGCTGAGTCCCTCCAGTTTTTTCTTAAATTTCTTTTTGCTGTTCCCGCTCATGTCCTACGGGCGGTTTTGCGGTAGCGGTGGACTGTTGGAGCTTAGATTCCGCTCTGTTTGAGCGTAAACTTTGGTAGCAGCCATCGGCTTCTCCCAACTTTTGGGTAGGCCCTCGGTTCTTGATAAGAGGTTAATCATGTCATCACATCTTACCGCATAATTGAATTACTCGTGGATTAGATGTTCATGTACATCGCCAATCTCTAGCACCTCTTGGTTATACCTCGTTATGAAATCTTCTAAACTTTCATCGTCTCGTCTCCAGATGTTCATTACGTCGGCGGTGTCTCTGACGGATCTGCGTTGTTTGCTGAAATGAACCAAGAACTTCTCTCTCAAATCTACCCAGGATGTTAACTTGCCGACCGGTAAGTTGTCAAACCATAATCGTGCTGCGCCTATTAAGGTCTGGACGAACAGATGACACCACATGGGTAGTGTCCATCCCCCGACTAGGCCTGCGCTGGTAAACACACGTAGATGATCGTCTGGATCTTTCATCCGTTGAACTTTCCAACATTGGATGGTAGTTTTGCCCTCTCAAGGGGGGCTAACGCGATCTTAGTGACAAATTTTGAGTTCTCCGCTGCTTCTGCTGGTCGGTAAATTAGGTTGTAATCGTATTCTGCGTCGGGGTTGTAAACTGCACCAGTTTTTGGTTTGTAATTTGCGTGATCTCGCTGCAACCGGCTGAAAACGCTTGTGTTGTCACCTTCCTGATACGTTTTGTCATACTCATCGGTTTGAGTGTCCCGTTTCTGGAAAGAACGTGGGCCCAACTGAGAGGGGACTGAGTGACGCCTATGAGAATACTGTTCGTCACGGTAGTCTCTTCATCGAGACTCCAAGTGAGTAGATTCATATCTAGTTGGAGATCAGCAGTAAACTTCTGTATCATCTACGGACATTCGTGATGGTGCATCATAGTGTGATGTACGTGGTGCAGACGGTGCTCGTACTTGAGGTGCAGATCTTCGTGATTGAGTCACGGGCGGAGCGGCTTGTTCACAGAGATGTGCATAGACCGCGTTTAATACACCCTGAGATCTTTCATACCATGAAATCGGGGTTTCACCAGGGGGTAAGATCCAACTTATCGGGATCTCGGGTTGTGGTCCCGATGTAACAGGATCATTTGGATGATTAACGTCGTGCTAAACGTCATTATCATCGGAAGTTTCTTCCACAATCCCCTCGACACGAGGATCATGAGTAAAATTTTCCGGTCGAGGGCCTGATGGACGATGTGACGGAGTCTCTGCCATGGAAAACAGAGATTGAAAGGAATGAATCAAAACGAGAAGATGAGAAATGGAAATTGAAGAATCGGTGGGCGCCAATGAAGAAACAGTGGACTGAATGACCGGAATTAATCGGGCCAGGGGTTTAGTTCTGAATAAAAAGGGGTTGGTCCTCTCGTCTGATTCAGGGTTGGACTAAGTTTCCTCTCCGATGATATTTGCAAAACAGACAGCCGTTAGACTCGCCACGGGGAGAATGGGGGTTTCCTCCGTGACCACCCTCCGGCGTGAGAATAATACAGATCTCAATGAAGAAGAAGAAGCAGTGAAAATGAAGTGAATTTAACTTGAGAAATCATACCTGACCCGTCTTATTTATAGCCAGATTTGGGCGGGAAAGTCTGTTGATGGAGATAATAATGAAAATCATTTTCCGTAAGCGGTTATTGCCTTTTCCGTTGATTATTAACATCCATTTAAGCACACGGATCGTGAACGTGATCAATGGCTAGGGGAATGCCACGTGGAAAGTGGTTTTAAGTGGATCCTTCGCCAAGTTAGTGCCATCATCGTGATTAAGATGGGCGTTCAGGATGATGCCACGTCACCATTAGGTTGTAACTGAATGGCTGTGCACGATGAAGTTTTCTAGAAGATTTATAGCTGTAACCCTTCATGTTCTTGCCACGTGTTAATTCTGTTATAACAGAAATGGGATGCCTTTTCTTAAGTCTTGGTTTCTGGCGCACGGAGATGTTTAGGTTCTCAACTTTTAAGCTTAACTTTACCCTTGCGCGAGCTCGCGCAGGGGTGTTAGTTGATCTTTGGTTCTGATCTTTCTCTGGCGCACAGTTATTGAAGGCCGCTTTCTATTTTGTTTAGAACCGGTGCGCAGCCGCGCAGGGTTCTGTTTGAAGAAGTTTATTGTGATGAGGTTGTGGTATGGCCTACCATGCATGCGCGAGGTTTTTGGGACTATACCCCTTCAAGAGTCATCTCCTCTGATCAAACCTCATCGGACCTGCAACTGTCCTCACTCCGACCACTGGTCCCATTTCATCATATCATCATCTCCGAACCATCAAACATCCATATCATTCTCCGTTCATCACCGATAACCTCGTATCACATCACAGTCGTCGTCTCACCATTTTTTCTCCGGTCACCGTTATATCTCCTACACTCTCCATCACTGTCGTCATCATCATCAAATCTTCATCAGAATTCACTAAAGGATTCTTGGCGGCGGATTTTAAGAAGTAGGGTTTTGGACAGCCGTTTGAAATGAAGAAGAATCATAATTTCCGTTTTTTCTTTTGTTTTTAATTTAATTATTTATTAGTAATAATTATTTAATCATTAGGTAATCATTGATTCATTATTAATAATTGAATTATAAAATTAGGTTAGTTTAAAATTAAAAATGTTTTATATATAAAATTATTATAATTCTTGAAAAAAGGGGGGGTTTATTATTAACAAAATTGTTTTGTTTGGTGATAAGTTTTAACAGGTTTGGAGGTGTGGTACAAAAAAGCTAGTTCGTGCATGTGGCAAAGGGCTTGAGTTAGAGAGTACATGGGTTCTTGCTTTGGGCTTGTGTTGAGGAAATAGTTTACGTGATACTAAGTGTACGACTGTTGGTTCATATATTCAAACCCAGAAGAACAGATGATATGAATAGCCCAACCTGTTCCAGAACAGTTGATCCTCATAAGCAGAGCATGTTCTAGTTTCCCTCCAATGGCAGTCCTTCTATCAGCTGATTACACTAAGTGCTGATCCACTCAACAACTGTTCTAAAACCACTGATCCTAAGGATTGAAGACCTAACAACTGCTGCTTATCAAAGTACTGATGAAGACAAAGCACTGCGATTCTCAAGGCCTGATTAACCTATGAAGAAAGCACTTATGAGCAACATCAGTGCTTAGGCAAACAATAGTGGAAGGATCATCAGTGTTTATGTATCAGTGTCTATGTAATCAGTGTTTATATGTAACAGTGTTTAGAGTTTGTTAGGAGGTTAGATGTCACTTTCATGGTGACATCAGCAAAGATGCTCAGTGGTTTCGTCTGTACTATATATAGAACAGTACTCTGTACTGTTCCTTGAGCTCTTTCTTCACAAGTCATCTTGTACGAACAAATCACTGAGCTCAGGCTAAGGGGGAGATTAGTTGCATGCATTCAATTGTTTTGATTATTGTAATTTGACACAATCATTTGACTCAATGGAAATCATGTTTACTTAAAGCTTTTCTTCCGTGATTGTGTTTATAAAGTTTGTTTATTATTTCCACTGCAATTACTACATCTCTGTTCTACCATTTTACTTCAATTAATTCAAACAGACACAATCTACGGAAACTCAGATCCTAATAATTGGTATCAGAGCGAGGACAGACAAAATTCGATTTAACAATCAATTTGACGTAAAATTTCAGCTCAAATTTATTGATACTCAAAATTGTTCAGTTGATAAAAACAGAATAAAAAGGTAATCATGTACAAAGTTGATTATTCTAAAAACTTTTGTAAAAATCAATCAATATGGCATCACAATCACAAGACCCTCACAACACAGGGACTCTTTTCAAACCACCGATGCTTGTCAGATCCGAGTACAACATCTGGCAACGTCGGATAGGTCATGTCCTTGCACAACAAAATACCGGCTGTTGGAAGTCAGTCATCTATGGACCACCTGTTCCGCAGGTGCCTATTACTGAAGATCCCAAAGGCTTTATGCCAAAAAGCCCTGAAAACTACTCAGAATAAGATTTTCAAAATATTGAATTAGATACAAAGGCTTTTAGCATAGTAGCCCCAGCTCTTCCAAATGACATTTATGCTGGAGTGTTACACTGTAACAGTGCCAAAGAGCTGTGGGATGCTCTAAAAAACAGTTCGGTGGTACAGAAGAGGTGATAGAAAATAACAGGGAGGTTTTGAATCAACATTATGAAACATTTTTCCATGTGAAAGGAGAATCACTAACACAACAGTTTGAATGTTTTAGTTGTCTCATTAGTGAATTGAAACTTGTTAATGTTGAATTTGCAAAATCAACTCTAAATAGTAGGTTTCTAAGGTCACTTCATGAATAATGGGACACAATTGCTTTTGTAACCAGAAATTCAGTTGGGTTCAAAGAGATAACACTGACTCAACTTCATGGTCGACTCCTCACTTATGAGAGAGAGTGGAACCAGAAAAAGAAGTTACAAGAGTCAGGGAAGGTTGCTGATGACTACACATTTGGTAGCACAGCACTTCTTGGTCAAGAGGAATCTGGTAGTAGTAAGGATCAGAGTTATAATCATTACATTGACATAACTGCTGGAGGAGCTTTTAACAACTCTGATTCTTACTCAACTAACTATGCTTTCACAGCTAGTAGTGAAAACCAGAGTTCTGATAACCTATCCTTTGAACTCAATGATCTTCAGCATTTTGATCCCACTAATTTAGAGGAAATGGACATATTGCATCAATTAGCACTGCTGAGTGTAAGAACCAGCAAGTTTTATAAAAGAACGGGGAGAAAATTTCCAGGGTTACATGGGAACTTAAAAGTTGGGTTGGATAAATCAACGTTAAAGTGCTACAAGTGTAACAGGCTAGGACACTTTGCTAGAGAGTGTAGAAGCAACCAAAACAGTGGACCAATCATAACACACCCTAGTCCTAGACCTCAAAACACACAAAACATTGTGCGCTATTACCAAAATACCCCTGCTGCTCATGTAAACACTGCTCATTATGCACACCCTGTAACACATGTTCCAGTGCAATATGTTCAAACCACTATTCCTCAAATACAGTATGTCCAAGCCCCAGTTCATCAGGTCCAAGTGCAACAACCTGCACAAACATCTGCTCCAGCAGAGGCCAGTCAGCAAAGCTTCTTTACCCAAGGCTTTGTTGATTGGAGTAGCATGCCTGATGAATTAACTGAGGAAAACTTTGCTCTATTTTCTAAAAATGTTGCTTCTATTGATGAAATATGTTTTGTAGCATTAGAGTCAATAGCTGAAGGGTTGGAAACGGAAGAAGAAGAAGAAGAAGAAGGAGAAGGAGAATCCAGTGTTGAAACAGTGGATGAGATTGCTGAAGCAGTGGTTATTGCTGTTGGTGGTGAACATCTGATGGAGAAGGAAAACAAACCACTGTTAGAACCTCTGGCTGACCCATAGTATGAAGTAGAGAAAGAGAAGGAGAAGGAGAACAACAGTGCTTGTGAGAATGTTTGTGATTGTGCCATTGTGGCTGCAACTAAGGTATCACCTCAGGTCTTGAAAAACCTATGTTCAGACAAATGCATCGTAACATTTGCTAATGTTAAAGAGGTGAATGAAAACCTTAGAGATAAAATCTTAAAAGATGAAATACAATTTGAAAAGTCTGTTAAAGAACTAAAAAACAATATTTTTGAAAAAGAAAGTGAAATCTGCAGTCTTAAACATGAACATAGCATAACCAAGGATCAACTTCAAGCCATGACATAAAAATATCATTCTTGTAAAAAGGAGTTGGAATCCACCCAAATCACTTGTGAAAAATGGGTGGAATCCAGCAAAGTTATGAAGTGATGCTAGAGAAACAGATCAAAAGCAATGTAAAATTTGGCATAGGGTTTAGGAAAAATAGCCAAGTTGAAAACACTGCTGTAAATGAGTCTGGTTCTGTTGAGATAATTCCAACAAACAAGGATGGTCAAGAAATTAAAATAACCGACAAAAATGGTAATAAAATCACTCTTGAAAAACCAAATGGGTCCTTAACCTTTGAGGAGATTGAGAAATATCAATTTAAACCAACTTAGTCAGATGAGTGTGACATCCTTGAGAATTTCAAACCCATGGATTGTTCCACAGTTGAGGCTATGAAAGCACCTAAGGCCAAAGTAATTCCTATTATAGATATCCCAACAGTGGTTCAAAACTCTGTTGCAAAGGAAGCTGAAAAGAGGAAAAAGAGAGAAAAAGTGAAAATTTTGTTTTGTGATTTCTGTGAAAAGAAAAACCATTCCACAAAGGACTGTTTTCATCTTAAAGCATATGATATTAACAAAACAAGCATAATTGAGCCTGCAAACAGTTGCACCATCTGTGGAAAAACCAACCATCTCACTCATGAGTGTGTGTACCTCAAAACCTTTGAGGTCAAAAGAAAAGAGTACACTTCAAAAACACCCATGAGTTCATCAAAACAACCTGTCATGAAACAACAACCATTTGTGTCTATCCAAACAGCTGTTACAAAACAGCTGAACAAAAACACTGTTCCAAGAGATGTGCAAGTGACAGATGCACCACCTGCCAACCAATTCCAAAGAGGAAAAGGTCAACCACCATACCAAAGGGTCCCACATGTTTATGAGGCCTACAAAATTCCCCCTAAACCAAAAGTGAATAGGCATCCTTATGGGTTTCAACATCTAACAGGAAATGGTCCCCAACAGTGGTTAGAGAAACAAATTTCAAAAACTGTTCAAACCCCTGAGCTAACCACTGTCCATGTTCTTGGACTTGACACTGACACTGTTGTAACCCCATCCAAAGCCTTATTGGCTTTGGAGACCCTCCTGAACTAATTGTTTACTTGATGTGTAGGGAGCTTCTGCATGCTTAGATAGTCTTTGGTATGTAGATAGTGGAGGCTCCAGGCACATGAATGGATGTAGAGCCTTACTCAAAGAATTCAAAACTCATGGAGGGGGTGATATATCTTTTGGTAACAATTCTAAGGGTAAGGTTTTGGGGTCTGGAACAGTTAAATCTGGAAAAGTCAAGTTTGGAAATGTTAATCTCATTGACAATCTGAAATTCAACCTCCTTAGTGTCTCACAAATGAGTGACAAAGGCTATGGGTCATTCTTTACTAAGGAGAATTGCAAGATTGTTGGACCAGAAATGGTTAAAAAGATTGAAGAAATAATAGCCAATGGAAAATCCCAACTTGTTGCTCAAAGGAGTGGCAATGTTTATGTAGTTGATTTGTCAAAAGAGAGCCCTATGACTGATGCCTGTCTGTTCTCAGCTGCCTCTAACAATGAGATAGAGTTATGGCACAGAAGATTGGGCCACACAAATATCAAGACAATCACTGCTTTATCAAAACAAGGCCTTGTAAGAGGTCTTCCACAAAAATTGTTCACCTGTTCTAAGCATTGTGTTTCCTATTTAAAAGGCAAACAACATAAAAGCTCATTTAAGTCCATTGAAGAGTCCAAAACAACCAAGTGTTTGCAAATGCTGCACATGGACTTGTTTGGCCCAGTAAAAATCATGAGCTTGAAAAAGAAGAGATATTGTTTGGTAATTGTAAGTGATTTTTCTAGGTTTACATGGACTTATTTCTTACATTCTAAAGATGAGACTGCAGGCATTTTGAAAATGACTTTTTCAAACAGGTTGAAAAGCAATTTGACTTGCCAGTAAAAGTCTTTAGGAGTGACAATTGCACAGAATTTAGAAATAGGGAGTTGGATGAGTTTTGTGTGTCAAAAGGGATTGTAAGGCAGTACAGCATCCTAAGAACACCAGAACAAAATGGGGTTGTTGAAAGGAAAAATAGAACCTTGATAGAATCAGCCAGAAACATGCTTGCAGATTCAGGTTTGCCATTAACTTTCTAGGCAGAGGCTGTAAACACTGCCTGCAATGTCCAAAACAGAGTTTTGATCAACCCCAGGCATCAAAAGACTGCCTATGAAATTCTGTATAAAATCAAACCACTGATCTCATACTTTAAAGTCTTTGGCTGCCCATGTTTCATTTTAAACTTAAAAGACTCAATTTTAAAATTTGCAGCCAAAATAGATTGTGCTTCTCATCTGGGATACTCAACCACTCCCAAGGCCTACAAATTGTTTAACAGTAGGACTAGGTATGTGGAAGAGACTTTGAATGTTAAGTTCAATGAACTTTCATCTCTGAAAATCCCAGCAAACCCTGCTGAATTATTTGATTTAGAAAAATTCACTTTTAAAGATGTGTCCGTCAAGACTAACCATGCAGGTACACCACAATCTCCACCATCAGACAATGGATATGAAGTTGTAATTCCACAACAAAAATTCACATCCACAACCAGAGCAGCATATGTTCAAAAAAGTTGTCAAAGCTCAACCACTGCTACATCAACAGTTGTTGACCAAAGTAGCCCTTCAACATTGTGCCACACCCATTCCTCCTATTCCTCTACCTCCATTTCACATGCCACACCCATAATCCAAGGGACTTAACTATAACGTAGAAGCCTATTTAGGATTTAAGGTAGTACTTTTGGATATCCTATTATGAATCCCTCATATGAGATATGGAATATTCTATGAGGATTTGGATAATGAATATTCGGATCACACCAAAAACACAAGACATAAAGAAATCACATAAACGCATAATCACATAATTATTTAACTTGATCTTTAATTTGTTATCTTTGGACACGGACATTTAAAGCACACCAGGAATCAAATCTATGGATTTTATTTGGCACTTTAAACATAAGAATCTAACTATGGAGATTGAAAGATCTTAATAGGAATTTGGCTTTGTTTCTTAAAAGAAACGAGTATTTAAGATTTTCGGGGAGATCACAAGTGATCATAAAAATGATAGAACTACACGAGTAGTTTGCCTTATAAGGAACACAATTCCTTGGTGTCGGCATCGAAGGGTTGTATCAAACATTCACACAATCGTATCAGTTTCGCAAAATAAAAAATTGAAACAAAAATTTTTATTTATATAACAACTGGGTCGATTCAAATATCGAAAGATAACAACCAAGGAATTTCAAAAGACTAATTGTTCACTGCTGCATCATTGTTTGCGTTTGCCTCATTTATGTTAAACACTCATCCACGTGCTAGATTTGTGTTAACAAGTCTTGGGCAATTGTTTCTGTAGTGGGTAAGGTCACCAGAGTTATAACATAACCCAGGTGGGAACCGTGCTTGAACAGCAGTAGGATTTGCAGCAGCTTGGTTTGCATAAGGGCAGGTATTGACCAAATGTCCCAATCGTCCACAGTGGGTACACTTGTGACACTGCACTTCCTCTAGATGATGACGGTTGCATTGGTTGCACAAGGGTGCGTTACCAACATATTTTTTCCTTTACGATGTTGTGCTGGCTGGTTTGGTGCAACCTGATTGTTCGGAGCAGTTATGGCGCAGTTTTGAGAAGCCTTACGCTTCTTCTTATTGGATACCTTAGCCTGTTTTTCCTTTGCTTCAACTTGTGCTATTTTGTCAGATGGTCTTGGGTCGCCCTTTCGAAAAAGCTTACCCTTCCTGATATGGGATTCAGTCAGGGTGGCAGATAATTCAATGTCCTGTCTGCCGGTAGTAGGGTTGCTACCAGTAACGATATCCGGAACTAAGTCAGGAAGACCATCAATGTATTTCTCAATCGCCTTATCCACAGGCGTAACCATGGCATGACATAGCAGGCTCAATTCCTCATAACGGTCAGTATAGGCTCGATGTTCACCACTATCTTACTTTAAATCATCGAATTCCCTTTCCAATGCTCTGAGCTCATGATGAGGACAGAATTCCTTCATCATCAGAGTTCGAAGCTCTTCCCATGTTTGAGCTAGTGCCACATCAGCACCCCTATCACGCATCACACCGTTCCACCAGGTAAGAGCACTCTTCTCGAACACACTGGATGCAAATTCAACCTTACGCTCATTCGGACATTGCACATGCCTGAATGTTCTCTCCAAACTTTCGAACCATTGCAGGAGCGCAGTTGCTCCTTGCGACCCAGAAAACTTCAATGGTTTAGCAGAGTTGAAGGTCTTGAAATTACACTGGGTGTTGTTGTTGTTATTGTTGTTATATAATTGATGGATCTGGGCTACTACGCCCGGGAGCACTGCAGCCATTTGCTGAGCGACAAGGGCTGCGACTTCTTCATTAGTTACGGGTTGTGCATCTCTTCGAGGAGGCATCGTCTAAAAGGAACAAGGGAACATGAGAAATTAGTGAGGTCGATGATTGGAAAAACAAAAGAGGTATTGAAAACATCGACAAAACATAAGGAAGGCGATCATTCGTTCTTTACTTCGAACAAACAAACGACACGCAGTGACTAATCAAAGTAAATGGATCAATATAATGTATCACTGAAGACATGCTCGCCTATAAGTGAACACTCACCCCAAGAGTTCCCCGTTAAGAGTGACTGGTCCGATACTGCGGATTTGTACGAACACTCTAGCCTTAGACAGAAAACTCAGGGTACAGGCATTCACTCTTCCAGTTTGCACGTGTTCACATTATTTAGACCCAAACTTTGACGAGATTTTGAAAACTCAGAAGGCACAAAGCCAAAAATGAATCAAACTGGAAGGGTTCAAAACCTAGTAATCAATCATCCTAGAACACATGATTGGTTTTCAAAGCCGATTCGAATTTTGTATTCTTATTGTGGTTGTCACCTAAGGATAAGTGACGGTATTGTTTTAAAATTAAACACAAGATAACTTGTGTTAGGGTCCTAGGATGGTTATAGTCTAGGTCAAAGCATTACTAATAACCTAATTCCCTATAACCATTGGCTTTGATACCAACTTTTCTGTCACACCCCAACCACGTTAAACAACAAAATGTGACGGAAATGTCGGGGGGTGTTGTAACAGAATCATTGTTTCACAACCATGGATTAAATAATTTCGTTTTATTGAATTAATGAACTCATTATTTTATTACAAATCAAATAATTACAATTATTGTCTTTCAAGTTTTAAAGTCGCTAAGGCACGAGTCCATCCTATGTATAGCATGTATCAACAATCATCACATAGCAGAACCTGAAACATGTGTAAAAATAGGTACGTCAGCATAAAAATGCCTGTGAGATACATAGGTTTTATTAATGCAGGGTTCATGACTTTGTAAGTTTAAAAGAATGTTTTAACGAAAGTAGTCATGAACTTAAAAAAATGTTTTCTTTATAAATCATGCGAAATTTTACAAGAAATTTGATGAAATAATAGAATAATAGATAAATAATTAAGTAAAATGAGTTTGTACAAAATATTTTGTTTGTAAACAATGTTTTGATAAAAAGGTTTGTAGTATATATAAAAATATACTTTGGTTTAAAGAAAGTCGAATAAGTAATATATTAAAATGTATTTCAGTTCCAAAATCGTTAAACAGATAGTATATTAAATATACTTTAGTGTCAAAATAATAGTTTTCAGTAGTATATCAAAAGTATACTTTGGTTTTATAAATAACATATTAAACTATGCTTTGGTTTTGTAAATAACATATCAAACTATGTTTTTTAATAATTAACAAAATATATGTTGTTTTGTACAATATCACACATGAGAGTATATCAAACTATACCTTTGGGAATATAACAAAATATACAATAAAAGTGTGACTTGGAATTCATTCAAACCTTAGTGTATCAAAATACACCTTGGAGACTATAGAAATACCACAAAGGCAATTCCAATTTGGATAAAATATCGGTTTCTGACATTCCATGACAACATGAATGGGGTGTCTAGTCCTATAGCGCTATATCATACTACCAATCGGTCTGGTAAACATAAAATAAGTACAATTCAACAAATTAATTTTATAATCCTTGAAAATTCAGTGTTTAAACCATAAATAATCATTCAGTTTGTCAAAAGATAAGTACTAATATGTATAATCAATTATACTTTGAAATCATGAACATAACAAATAGGTACACATGCTTCATCCCAAAACATTGAAAACAGTAAAATAGGGGACTATGTACTCACTTTGAGGATGCTTGGAAGTCTTGAACAACAACCAAGCAAAGCTAGAGGGATCACGGAATCAAACGGCACCTAACATAGGTAACTATGTAAATAAACAGGACCTAAATCGGAAGATCGGATAGAATGAGGTATTGTAAACCAAATGAGTATTGGAACTCATGTAATATGGTTTAACAAAGCCTATATTCTAAATCGGAACCTATTCTAAGTGCTTTCGACCCGTTATGACCCATTAAGGTAGCTTACGCCACTTTAACGTGTCGTTCGCGCAAACGCGCGTTCGAGACGTCTAACTAGTCCTATGACAAGTATTATATGCCTAAACATGTTTAATTATGTTGTATAATCAGTTAAGTGACAAAAGTTTAAGTTACATATGCTTAAAATCCAATTATGCATGAAAAGGGCATTTTGGTCATTTTCCTAAGGCATATAAACTACCTATCATACAACTACTTAAACTAGGTGACCATAAGGTATAACCTTGGAAGCTTATTCCCTATGCAACTATGGTTACTAAACATGCTTGGTCGGATCCTAATGATCGACCAAACGGGTCGAGTTCGAAAGTCTAAGCGGTGGTTTAGACCGCTTGACTTACGACTCTAAACAAGCACTAAACTAAAAGTGACGAGCTAAGCATGTTAAAACATGTTTAACTAAATTAGAAAACATGTTTTGATATCAAAACAAAGTGTTTTGATACCTAAGAGTAGTTTGGTTGCAAAATACGCATAAATGCGCATTTTGACCGAAACTACGACTCGACACTACACCTAGTCAACGTGGTAATCAGTAGGTATAGTCACTAGGGACTATAACCATCGTGATTACGCTCACGTTGGGAAGTTCAAACGAACTTCGTGTTGACCAAAGACTGGTCAAAGCAGAAAGTCAAACACTGTTTGACTTTCATGCTAGGAAAGCGATAAAAGAACGAAGGAAGCTTACAAAGGGTCCTGGCTAGGGAGAACTTGAACTATCACACTCAGGTATGAAGCAAAGCCTCCAACTTAGAGTGTAATTCAGATCAAGGGTGAAGAAACAAATGAATGAGCTTGGCTATTTATACTTGTGCATAATGAACAAGATCAAGACAAGTGTTTATGTAACCTCCAAGCAAGAAATCCTAGCCATAGAAGTGTTAGAAGCAGGTTAGAAGCCTTGGAGAGGTGTTAACTTGGTTAACACACAAAGAAGTTACCATAACAGCCCCTGAATTTGCAAACAGTTGCTGAAAACTGATTTTTTGGTTGCTGGGCACTTTCACGCGGGGCGCGTAAGGGCAGAGGACAGGGCTACGCGGCCCGCCTAGTCCCTGCAGATCAGCCAAAGTTTCCATTTTAACAGTTTTAGTCCCTGCACTTGTTTGAGCTCTGTTTTGGCACTTTTAACACCCGTTAAGCCATTTTCAAGGCAATATAAGGTGGTCAAAGTATAGAGGACTCAAAATATGCCCGGAAAACTCTCGAATGTTGGCTCGTTTGGTCGTACAGTCACGTTATTTGTCAAATTACGGCGAAACTCAAAAGGACGCGAAAACGCTCCAAATTAAGCGACGAATGGTATTTTTGCATGCCGATCACTAAAATAAAAATATTTTAGTGTGTACAAAAATTTTGGATGTCCAGATGTGTCCAGAACGTAAGATATGCGCGAAAATGCAAGCTTACGCCGTTTTTGACGGTTTTAGTCCCTGTAAGATCAAATAAGCATATTTTCGCACACCGAACCACTCAAAGATTATTTCTAAGCTATGTTTAGGTTATTTATGGTATTTTTAGCTTATGATCATGTTCCAGACTATACGTTGCCTTACGAAACGGCAAACTTTTGCAAGTTGACACAAATAGTCCCTATGAGCGAATAAACTTGTTTTTGCCATACCAAACCCTTCAAAACTTATTTCTAAGTTATGTTAAGGTTATTTAAGGTATGTTAAGCCTATTTCACTATTAAGTAGTGTTTTTTGCATTAAACTGGTTATATTTACGCATCAGTTCGCGTATAACCTTCGAGAAAGCGATTTAAAGCTCGAAATTGAACAAGAATTGATATGTGCAAATGATACACATATTTATACAAATCCCAAGTATGAAATACAATATTTCATTGGTTTGGTATTTTTTTGATGGTTGAAGTGACACAGGTGTCACCCCACCATCCATTATACCTCTGTTTGATGCCATTGAGCTTTAGACACAAAACAACCCCTCTCACCGACTCATTACTGAGAGTACAACCACAACAATGGCTGTGTCTGAAATTCCTCAATTGGTTATCCCACAAAAAGTTGAGGAGGTTACACCACAGGAGTTTCATGAAATTCCTGTTGGTAGTTCAAGTGGAGCAGCTACTACAGGTGTTGGATCCACTGATCTACATCTGGATAGTAGTTTCATAAGTAAGACTCCCTTGAAGGCAATTTCTTCTATGGGAACTAAGGTATCCACTTGTGTGTTCAAACTAACCACTGGTGAGATTTCCAAGGTAACCACTGAAGAAAGAATTCCCCAGTACCAAGAAAAAAGGGCATCAGTTGATGAACCATTGGAAACTTCTTTTGGACCAACAGCTGATACAACCACTGCTGGTGGGAAATCAGATGACCCCATTAACTTGGGTGATGGTTTAAAATATCAGGATTTGATGGAGTGGCTCCCTACAATGGAAACACTTGTCACAAAAATGAATACATCTATTGAGTTTCTGGTTGCAGCTTCCAAAAGTCAACCCACTCCACAACAATTTTCCTAAGAGATCTGGAATGCAGTCCAACCTATCCTTACAGCTCAAAGGGAACAGGCAGAAACTCAGCACAACCATCAATTGGCTTTGATTAGAAACATGATTGACGCAAGATACAAGGACACTAAGGCTGACATAAAAGCCAACAAAGAGGCCTTGGTTAAAATTACTGTCACTATCCCTGCATCCATCTACAAAGATGATTATGATGATCAAAATGATGCCAAAAAGGGGGAGAAACATGACATGAATAAGTTTGGCAAACCTACTCCTAGGAAAAAGCCAAATCAAAAGCCAGAATCTGAAAAGAAGTCTTCTGAAACCACTACTGAAACACCTGTCAAAGAAAAGAAAAAGGGAGTTGATGAAACCCTTAATATTCTAGCAGATGAAGTGGAGAAAAACAGAAAGATAATTCAAAATCAGAATGAAACAAAGGAAAGGCAATGGAAAAAGGAACAAAAGGAATTGAAGAATTGGGAAATCAAAGTGAAGGATCTTGGCACTTCCATGTGACAACTGGTGATTTACGGCTCTTAATTACGTGATTAACAAGCGATTAACGCGACAATAAATAATGTTTACGACGCAAATTAACCTAATTAGGCCTTTGGAGTGCCTAGGAACGTCTATACGACTTTACAGTGCGCGAACGGTGACTTACAGAGAAACCTGCTGGATAATAAGAAACAACGGATAGAAACCGAACAGAATACTGACAACGCCGACAAATATTAAATTTTTATGATTTATTTTAGCTTGGTAATTAAATTTTAGTGACTACAGTCGAAACCGGATCGAAAAACGGATTTAAACGGCAAACGACGCGTTTTACGCGATTTAACGCAGACGATCGAACGAACACGTCAAGCAATAGTTTTCGACGTAATTTTTTTTAGTATTTCGGCTCTAAGATTTCATTATACGGCAGTTTATGACACATGGTTACGAAAACGGGCTCGTAGGAACAAGCGGGCAACTAAAGACACGAGTATGGGCTTGTGGGCCTTGGGCCCAAGCCCAAAGCCCACTACCCAAAACTCTTATATAAATAACAGCATATAGCCATTTATCTCAACCATATGTAGACAAACACTACACTGGATCCCTCACACACTCTCCCTCTCATTCTCGGTTCCCGGCAACTCAACCGGCGGAGCCGGCTGGTGCACGGCGGCGCCGCCGCCGGTGGCGGAGCTCCGGCAGCCCTTATCTCCGGCCACACATCTCCTTCACCCTCTGTTCTCCTTCTTTCAAGAACCACACACACCGAACCCCCCTCATCTCGGTGACAAAACGGACCACCACCACCAACCGGTGGTGGTGAGAGGCGACTGCAAGACAAAGAAACAGAGAGAGAGAGAGAATACCGGCGATGGTGGTGACCGGTGGTCCTTCACTCGGACCGGTGACCCTTGTCTTTATCCAATGGACTTCGCCATTTTTCCAGCGGTCCCTGTCTCGGACCGGCGGTTCTTGCTTTAGGTCCATCGGGTTTCACGAGTAGATGAATGATTGATAATGTTTGGGTGGTCGGATTTTTCAATCGGGTGATGTCAGGTTCAGATTTGAGGTATGTTCGGGTGTCGATGTTACAGACTTCGAGTTTCGGTTCGGACCAGGGTGTACTTTGGGTCAGGTGTCGGGTCAAAGTTGCTGGGTTCCGACTTCATTTCGGTTTTGGGTGCAGCTTGCGTCTCGGCTCAGACTACACGGGTCAAACTGGTCAGCGGGTGTGGTCGACTCGGTCAAACCGAGTAAACACAGTTGACTCGGTCAACTCAGTGAGTCGACTCGGTCAACCCGGTCAAACGTGGTTCCGGTTCGGTCAACAGGTTCGAGTAAGGCAGTCGACGCGATTAGACGATTCGGTTCGGTTGACTCGGTCGAGCCGAGTCAACTCGGTCAAGTTCGGTCAACTCAGTCTAATGTTTCGACGACTCGACAAAAGTTTTGGTAATGGTTTAAGTCGTGTTTTCCTTACGTTATCTTTATATTTTAATCTTGCGTGACAAACGAGCTCGAACCGGTTAAATCAAAGTTTAAGTTTGATATACTAGGCAAAAGTATATATATATATATAAATGTTGATTGAATCTTGTGGAATTTTGGTAGATAAAACGACAACTTGTGTTGTCGGGGGCGTCCAAAAACAGAGGAAACTCTGCCCGTTTTTCAAGAAAATCCGTAAAAACGAAGCGCGTTTTATTATAAAACAAACTATCGGATCCAAATAATCTTTTATAAAAGCAAATACAAGTATGTAACTACTTACGACAACACTTTACAACATCACAAAAAGGACAATGTGGATATTATTTCCGACAATGCTTTTATAAAATAAAACATGACATAATATTTTCACTTCTTTTATTATTTTTGACAATTCTTTCAAGTATCAAGCAATACGAAACCGTTTCATGAAAAAATAAATATAGTTTATATTTATTTCAAATATCAAACAACACGAATTCGCTTTTATAAAAATAAATATAATTATATATTTATTTTCAAACACAACACCTCGAGGATTCTCTTATAAAATAAATATAACTTTCTATATTTATTTCAAACACCGAAACGGCATATACGTATATTTTGGCAAATATATATACAAGACGCAATATATATAATACAAGTTTATTATATATTACATTCATACGACAAGCGACCATAACAATATATTTATATGTTTTGATATAAATATTTATTTATTTCTAATATCTCGAGAATCAAGTCTTTTGAAGGCTTATTGGTTATTATCGACGATAAATGACACTGATCAAATACGACCTAATCATTTCCATTTACTTCACAACTTACCGTTAAATAGTTCGGTTAACGATTCGGTAGAGCTTGATGACACGTAGTTTAGTTACTGCGATTACTTAGAAACTTATAAGATATTCCGTGCTAGGAATATTATAGAACGCACGCTAGCAAGTCAAGTCTTGGAAACGACATCACTAAGTCGTAATTAGCTAGCCTCGCACAAGGCAATTCAGGTGAGTTCATAACCCCACCTTTTTACAGTTTTACATTTTTCTAAATGTTTTCGGGGTGGAAAGACATGCACTTTTTGCAAAGCATACAAGAATTGCATATTTCTAAACCATTTTACAAACAAGTGTTAATTGACACAAATGGTTACGAGAAGCTTATGTTTTATACCGGTTTTTCAAACAAGCGTATTTTTTTGAAATATGCATACACACGAATTCTAGTTTTCTAAACTACGGGAAAATACAAGAGAATTGATACTTGATATAATGAGAATTGATACTTGATATGATGGATACAAAAACAAGAAGCACTCTTGGTGATAACTAGTACCAAGTATGATGCGTTTTAAGGAAGGATACGAGAAATCGTGTCACGAATAGGGTACCATAAGCACCATTAATCATGTACATACTTAGACCGCAGAACAAAAGGTTAGATCTAACGGGTGTCCGGGCAGCCACACTCTTGGTGAAAACTAGTACCGAGTAGTGCTTTTGTGTCTCAGTCGTGAATCGACAACTAAAAAAATGCCTATGGTTTGGTTTCTTCCTATGTCGTGTCACATGTTAATTGCCTTGTAACCCATTAACAACAAGATACATACAAAAATACTTGATTTATACATGATACATACAGAAATACTTGATTTAAACAACATACATACAGAAATACTTGATTTATACATGATACATACAGAAATACTTGATTTATACAAGATACATACAGAAATACTTGATTTATACAAGATACATACAGAAATACTTGATTTATACACGATACATACAGAAATACTTGATTGACGGTTATACAAACTTTACAAATACAAGAGTTTACATACATAATGCGTTACAAATACAAAGTTTCCGTATAACATGACAAGAAAATGATTTTAAATTCGTTTTCTCAACAATACTTCAAAAACCGGTTATTCAAAAGATATATTTCAAATCTTTTACAAACAAGCTATGAACTCGCTCAACTTTATGTTGATTTTTCGCATGTTTCTTTCTCATGTTACTTTTCTTAAATTATGGCACGGTTGGAATAGGATAACCATGTGGAGTCGAGTACTTAGTGGCGTTCATTTTCTAAAAGACTTAGCTTATTTGCTTCCACTGTGCAATGAAGATACCAGTCCAGTCACGCCAATGATCTGATATTTCGGGGTGTGACATTCTGTTGGACCGTGTCGTGACCCTAAACGATCAGTTGAGCAAGTTCATCATCACATATAAAGGCGGAAACAGTATATGCAACGTTACAACAGCTTTCCTATTCAATTTCTTCACTTTATTAGCTTTCTGAAACAATTTTGACAAAGTTCAGTTACAATGCTAATGATCAGGTCTCGCTCAAATGAACACACACATGAGGTATTTATAAGTAAGCTGATTTCGCTTATGTGTCCATGACACTGAAGCGAAATCACCTTATGTACATTGAAGTGGAATCACCTACTAACCATTGAAGCGAAATCACCCTAAATAACATGTACATTAAAGCGAAATTAACTCTAAAACTCCAATATTGACTTTTAAGATCCAATCTTCACTTTCTTGATTTAAGACTTGATGAAGATGCAGTCAACAGACATTCTGTGCATCAACAGACTCCCCCTTGGATGTTGACGTAGTCTTCAGCTCCTGAGTCTTCAGTCTTAGTCTTTTCTTTTAACTCTGTCCTTTCATCATAAGCACTCTATCTTCACAGGTTTCAGGATCTTGTCCTCCTGGCTCTAACTTCTTTCTTCCCTTTGAATGTTGATCCAGACTCCCCCTTTCACAGACTCCCCCTCTCAATATGCTAGGATCTGAGATATCTGGTTCAAGCTTTGTCATTTAGCTTCCATTGGGAATAATGAAGTCCAAACCTGTTACTCAACAATAAACATTACAATTCTATCTTTCAAACATAACACACAAACTTAATCAGTTTTAGAAATCCACTCAAGTATTCAGGTCCAAGTTAATGACCCTGATTACTCAATTAATCTACCAAGTCCAATTTAATGACCTTGGTTGATCATTTGACGAATCAAACTGATTTTAAAAACAACAATTTCAAACATTTTCTGAAAATAACAAGTATCAAATTAATGAACTTGTTTTGACTTTTCATACAATCAAACTTCAACAAAGTAAGCTCTCCTCATTCTTCAGTCCAGAATTTCCTGCATCTGCTTCAATATCTGAGAATCCTACAATCAACTCTCCACTTTGGTTTGTCGGAAAATAAAGCAGAAATAAAATCTTTTTGAATTTTATCAAAGCGTTTTAAACTAAGAAATGAAAAACAGAAAACTTAAATTGCAGAAAGTAAACAAAGTAAACTATTTACAAACATATTTTTGGTGAGCGTGTCAGGGAATCATATCAGCTTTTCAGACAAATTACAAGTACCGTTAAGCTACATTACATACTCAGACTTAAACAATTTACCTCGATTGTCGATATACTGATCCATCTTAAATTCTCATACAAATTTCAACTTACTCAGGATACGATTTAGATGAATTAAGAACTTAGATCATTCATGTGTCCCACCTCTTGAATATACTCCCGTATCCAGAATCTCAATAATCAGTCTTACAGGTGAGAATACTACAATGATATCTGTATATAATTTAGGTATGCGAGGGCCGAGGGATCTCAGGTCGATACTTCCGTATACGCAGAGAGATATCAGCTTCGACTTTTCGGTGTGTCCCCTTTAGAGGATCTTTTTGCTTACAACAGCAGCATATATCAATTTTATTGTTTCAGCATGCTGAGGGTTTAATGCTGTGTTTCAAGCATTGCAGCAAGTATTAGCCAGGGACTAGGTCAGAACCACCATTCAGCAGAAGTCCCGGAATAATACCCCAGGCATCATTAAGTATAAAGACCTACTATATCAGATTAAGAGACCTTTCAAACGAAATTTCAGGGGTTACCTATATATCCAAGTAGTGTTCCCCACGAATTCACAAGTTTGAATTTTAGGTTTATATCCCGAATAAATCTACTAAATGTGTGAAAACCTATCGACACATCATCAGTAAGATTGTTTAACTCTTTTAAACTTTTCAAATCTTTAGCATACTGTAATCGTCTAGCTGATGTACTATCATTTTCCCTATATACACAAGCTCTTTTTCATTTTATCATGTTTTTGTATTTTTGCATTTTTTACTGTTTTTGTATTTTCTGAAAATAAACTATGTACAAACTTCTACTCCCCCTAAATACCAAAACAAGTAAAAATTCGACAAACCATTGCAGATTGTTTCTCGTCTTCATCCGCAACAGTACTCTCATCAACGCCAATTATGCCATCCGACACCGACAGAAGCTTCATACCATTCAGTTTTAACAAATATTGAAACCGATTTTTATCAAAAGCTTTGGTATGTAAATCAGCTTTCTGTTCGTCAGTGTGGATTTTCTCAATTCGTATTAACTTTTTCTCAAAGCAATCACGAATAAAGTGATGACGAATTTCTATGTGTTTAGTTTTAGCGTGATGTACTGGATTCTTTGTTATATTTATAGCGGCCTCATTATCAACAAAAAGAGGTGTGTTAAGAAACAGCAAACCGTAGTCGCGCATCTGTTGCTGTATCCACAAGATCTGAGAGCAGCAACTGCTAGCAGAAACATACTCCGCTTCACAAGTAGATAACGCCACAGACGTTTGTTTCTTACACTGCCAGGTAACCATTCCAGGACCAAAGAACTGGCAACCTGCAGTTGTTGATTTTGAATTGACTTTGCAGCATCCGAAATCCGAATCGGAATACCCTTCGAGCGTAAAATCGCCTTTTCTAGGATACCACAACCCCAATGAAGGAGTTCCTTTCAGGTAGCGCAATATCCTCTTCACAATGATCATATGCGATGCTCTCGGGTTAGACTGAAATCTTGCTGCGAGGCACGTTGGGTACATGATATCAGGACGTGAAGCAGTTAGGTACATTAAAGAACCTATCATGGATCTGTAAAATGTTTCATCAGCCCTGTCTCCGGTGAGATCTGGGTGAATCCCATGATTTGTTGCAAGTGGGGTAGCAGCTGGAGTAGAACTTGACATCCCAAATTTCTCTAGAATATCATGAACGTACTTTGACTGATGAATGAAAATTCCCTCAGGAAGTTGTTCAACTTGTAAACCTAGAAAGAATTTCATCTCCCCCATTGATGACATTTCAAACTTCTGCTTCATCACTGATTCAAAATCTTTGCATAGATTTTCATTTGTCGACCCAAAGATTATATCGTCCACATAAATCTGAACTATCAGAAGATGACCATCGACCTCTTTAGTGAAGAGAGTGGCATCCACTTTTCCACGAATGAACTTGTTGGCTAGTAGGTGTTGAGACAAAGTCTCGTACCAAGCTCTCGGGGCCTGGTGTAAACCATACAGCGCTTTGTCCAATAAGTAGACCTTGTTTTTGTGGATTGGATCAGTAAAGCCCGGCGGCTGACCGACATAAACCACCTCTTTAACCTTCCCATAAAGAAACGCCGATTTAACATCCAACTGATAAACTTTGAAGTTCTTCCAAGACGCAAATGCTAGGAAAATTCTGATAGCCTCTAATCATGCTACAGGAGCATAGACTTCGGTAAAATCAATCCCCTCCTGTTGACTAAATCCCTGAACAACGAGTCGAGCTTTGTTCCTTACAACAACTCCTCTATCGTCCCTCTTACACTTAAACACCCACTTAGTGTTAATTTTCCTATGACCATCCGGCAAATCAACTAACTTCCACACTCCCAATTTCTCGAATTGACTAAGTTCCTCCTGCATAGCATTGACCCAAGAGTCTTCAGTAAGCGCCTCTTTGTAAGTTCTTGGTTCAACCTGCGAGATAAAACAACTTAATGAGAATTCAGTTTGCAAAGGAGCAACTTTTGTATAAAAACATGTAAGCCCTTTATCAATCTGATTTCGAGTGCGAACGCCTGTCTGCAATTCTCCTATGATCAACTCCTCTGGATGATATGAAAAAGTTCGCGGCATCACTTCACTTGGAACATCTACATTTCCCTCCAGATTAGTAACATTCTGTTCTGCATCTTGTTCACCAACTTGGTTTGTCTGACTTGAAATCTGAATTTGCTCCCCCTCAGAATTTGAATCTGAATCACCATGATCAAATACTGGCATGTCATCAACTTCTAGATTATCATTCTGAGCCGATTGATTATCCTGAGCAACTTCATTCTGTTGGACATCATCATGTTCACCGGCATTACTTGGACCTGCTTCATCGTCATTTGAAGTTTCCCGAGGTCTTCTCGAATACTCAGCTGGGAATCTTAACTGCGACTCATATTCACGCAAAATATCCAACTCATCAAAGAAATCTTCATCATCCTCTGATTCTTCTCTCATGTCAAACGAATCCCAAAGTTTGTCATAATGATAACGCCATGAATCACCAGGATTCTGCGGCGGCATAGTATAACCTTGACATTCAACATTTACAGCTTCAATAATCCGCTTCTCACTTGGAACGAAGACACGTCGCAACGGATTTGAATAACCAACAAATATACCCTCAATGCACTTCGGACCAAACTTTCCAAAAGGTTCTATAACCGTACAAGGTGACCCGAACGGTTCTAGATACTTCAAATTCGGTTTACGGTTATTTATTAGCTCAAAGCATGTTTTGTTGAACTTCTTGACAGTAAGAACCCAGTTGAGCGTATAGCATGCGGCGGAAACAGCTTCAGCCCAAAAATTTATCGGTAACTTTGAATCTGCGAGCATAGTTCTAGCCGTCTCGATTAGTGTTCGGTTTTTGCGTTCTGCGACTCCATTCTGCTGCGGAGTGTATGGAGCACTAAACTCATGCAAAATACCTCTTTCATCACAAAATTCTTCCATCTTGCTGTTCTTGAATTCAGTACCATTATCACTTCGAATTCTCTTGATACGCCTTTGGTACAAATTCTCAATCTTCCTGAACAGCCCCATCAAACTGTCAAATGTTTCATCTTTCGTCTTCAAGAAAGATACCCACGAAAATCTGGAATAATCATCAGTAACGACCAAACAATAGTAATCTCCTGTAATACTTTTGACATTCACAGGACCAAACAAATCCATGTGAAGTCTTTCCAGAAGACTCGAAACTGAATTGACTTGCTTTGTAGGGTGTGACTTTTTCTTCTGCTTGCCTTTGATACAGCTAATGCACTCCCCTTCCAGATGAAAACCTTTGATATTAACTCCCAATACCAAATCATTGTGCACCAAGTGATTCATCTTCCTTAGGTGAATATGCCCCATCTTTCGGTGCCACAATCTTGATTCTTTCTCAGTTGCTCTAGACACAAAACAATGTGCTTGACCAGTAGTTGTAGTTGCTACAGACATATCTAACACATATAAATCATTCACTCTAGGTGCCCTCATAATAATCCATTCTTCAGGGATAACAAAACCAGGTTTCAGAATCAAACACTCTTTATCAGTGAAGTGAGTAGTATACTGATTGTCACAAATCTGCGAGATACTAAGCAGATTGTTCTCCAGCTCAGTGATGTAGTTAACTCTCTCAAACGTCACAATCCCATTGGATAACGTTCCTTCACCTACAATTCTACCACCTTCATGACCAGCAAATCCCACATAACCACCATTGATATTCTTCACATCATATAGCAATGCAGTTTTTCCTGTCATATGTCGAGATGCGCCACTATCCATGATCCATCTTGAAATGGCTCTTGGAAGATCCTGCACATATCACAAATTAATTTTAAAACACTTCAATAAAGATGCCGATTCATGCTTCGCGATCCAGGAAGCTCCGACAATTCAAACTGCTTATTCAAACATGGTGTCCACCCAGGCCTCATCAGCCTTAGGTGTAACCTTGACTCTCGCAATTTGTATTTTGAAATTTTCAGCCTTCAAAGGTGGAAAATTTGCATCATAATCAACCGAAATTGATTCTTCAGCCTTTTTCACTTCAGAAGTTGAAATTTTCATTTCAGTTTTTGGTTTCCAAACTTGTTGAGATAATGCAACCCGCTTGTAAAATTTGTCATTTTTAGTTACCACTTTCTTTACGGGTTCATTTTTCAATTTGATGTTGTCATTTTTCACATTCTTTTTCTCAACAACGATTGGTGCTTTACCCTTCACATCAACTTTCTTCTGTTGAATCTTCACAGTTTCAGTCTTAGGCTTCACATTGGTACACTTTCGTGCAATGTGACCAACTTGATTACATCTGAAACATGTTCGAGTATCAATAACTCGACTTGTACCTTCAGACTGATACTGTGAAGCTCTTTTCTCAAAGAACTCTTTGTTTGATTTTGAAAAAATTTCATTTTCCTCATCAGATAGTGAACTTGAACTGTTCACAAACACCTTCTTTTCAGCAAACCTTTTGTTTTGAAAACTCTTTTTCTGATAGCTCTTACCATCCCTATAACCACCCGACCAATTGTTTCGATTGTTATTATAAAACCTTGGTGGAACAACAGGCTTTTTGTAGTAAGCTTTATCTTTCTCAAAATTCATTTGCCTTTTTGTTTGTTTCTAACTGTTCACTTCCGATAACTCAACTTCAACCAATTTGAAAACATTTGTCAACTTTTTCTCATTTACATTCTCAATCGGAAACTCAGAATCCGAATACAACTTATCAGATCCAGCCATCTTGTACATCACAAGACCCGGTTCATCACTTAAGTTGTTTTTGGACTTTGGTTTCTGAATGTATTTGTCCAAGAAACATCCATCATCTTCAGATGAATCAGACATCAAGACACTTTCAGCTGTGCTCTTAACAATCTCTGTCTGAACACTATCATCAGATGATGTAAAAGTGACATCAATGTTCTCCGGAAGTTTAACTTCTTTTTCTTCCTCAATTTCAACCAACCCAGATTGCTTTTTCGTATAGTTATCAAGAACAGGTGGTGGAACTTGATGAAACCCCACCCCAGTTCCATCACAATACACATCTTCGCCCGCTTTGTCTTTCCCTATAGGTTTAGGAACAATATGCTGCAAAACAAAGCTTGCTGATTTATAGCTGTTAAGCTTCAACTGGATTCGTTCATTCTCAATTTCAGCTTCTTGAACTTTAAGTTTCAGTTTAGCAATTTGATCCAGTTGTTCATTAATCGATTCTTCTTTTAATCTCAAAACAGCTCTTAGATGTTCATTTTCTTTAAATGTTTTGCCATTACGATCATCACTATCTTTGACAATGTTTTTCAATTTCTCAAACTTTTCAGAAATCTGACGGTTTTCAAAAATTAACTTTTCATTTTCAGATTTTATTTTCTCACGTTCAGTTTTATCATTTTCAATTTGAGCCGTTAATTCTTTGATCCGTTCAGTTGAAGCTTTTACAGTTTTGTCACGATCGAGAATCTGATCTTCAACATTTCTAACCTTTGTTGTCAGATTCTGAATTTTCTCATTGTTAAGATACGTGACAGTGCTACAAAAATTGCATTGTTTGGTGCAATTTTTGCAGTCAGCATTCCCGTCAATCTTGTTACCTGACTCAATCTTGTTACCTGACTTAATCTTGTTACCTGACTCAATCTTGTTACCTGACGCATTTGTTGACACACTTTGACTGACCGACCCCTTTGACTCAGTAACAGAATTAGGATCTACCTCAAGTGCTTTTGCAGCTAGCACTTTGTCAGCCATCATTCCCAGGTTCTCAGCTGTCAACTCTTGCGTAGTATCAATTAAACCTGTATCAACCTGCTTTTCTTTCTTCTCTTTCTCCTCTTTCTCCTTTCTCTCTTTCTCTTTCTCTTCTTCAATCATTTTCGAAGTTGGAGTTCCCCACCATTTGTGTTGCCAATACTCATCATCTTCCTTGTACTCCTTGATAATGGCTTCAATATCTAGCGTTTTGTCATCAATCGCAATGTTGCCATACCTATCAAGATAGCACTCTCTATCTGGATCCCATCTGTTTGCTCTTCTAGCTTCCAGAAAGATACCAGAAATTCTGATAATCTTGTTTTCAGCAATCATCTTCCGGTATTGATACTTCTGTTCCTCAGTACGATCATCTTTCCACTTAATGGGTTCATCATTGCTTGCCATGAATGCGTAACCCACCGCATCTTCTTCCGGTAAAACCTCCTTACTCCAATCATACCCCTCATCATCATAAATCACAGCAAGAGCCCTTGATTTGTCTCTGTTATCTTCAGACTGCTTCAATCTAGGCGGCTCGGATTTATTCTGATGGTAGATTGCCTTTTTGTAATAATCATCTCGAAACGGATTCTCTGACTCATCAACATACGCATTCCTGCATTCCCGTTTGAAGTGACCCTTCTGTTTACATTTGAAGCATGTCACTTTGGATTTATCGAACCCTAGCTTAGTAGAAGCACCACCAATTGTTTTTCTGCCAGTAATTTCCATGAATCTTTGTGCACGACGAACAGCACTTGCCATAGCCCAACGAATATCGATCAGTTCCATTTCCTCCGGATCAATCTTCCCAGCTACCAATCCTTCATACGATTCCAACACTGATGCTAAAAAGATCATCTGCTGCTTGGCCGATTCCTCATCAAAGTTCTGAGCATTCTTCAAGTCTATTGCGATGTTGCATTGAAAACGATTCTTTGCATCAGCATTTCCAGAAGATGAAGATCCACTGTGAAAACCACTGTGACTTCCACTGCTTGAATCGCTTTTACTTTCTTTGCTTGCTGGAGAAACATTCTCAGCAGAAAATGCAATTTTTGGAGAAGTAGCTTTCGGGATCAAACTTTTTGGATAGTACAGATCCAGATTTTGCTGATAAGATGAATTATTAACTTTAAACGTTTTCTTCAGCTCTTGCTCATGACTTTCCAGTTTCTCAATCACCAAATCTGGTTTCAACAATTCAGAAGGAATAGTGTTCTTAAGCGTGAGAGCATAATATCTCCACTCCATCTCGTCTGGCAACGAATCGAACAACTTGTCTACTTGCTCATCATCAGAATATCTGATATCATGTCTTGCTAATTCCAGCTTCAGATGACCAAACCTTTCAATCATTTTACACACCGATTCATTTTTAATACAACCAAACATATCAAACTCTTTCCTAAGAAGTTTCTTTTTATTTTTTACAATCTCTTTGCTTCCAAGACACTTCTTTTCGAGTTTTTCCCATAAGTCTTTAGAATTGGAGTAGTCTATCAGCGAAATGATGTCTTCACGCACCGATTGAAACAATAATGCCACACATTTTTGCTCGGCCACAAAACTTTCAATCTCTTCAGCTGATCTTAATGCTTCACCATTCTTCTTTCCTTGGGCATAACCATTCTTCATACTCTTCCAGCTAGAAAAAGCAAATACCATCAACCAATCTTCGAACTTTGTTGCCCACCTGCTGTAATCTTCTATAGCCATCAGCTTAGGAGGTTTGTTAAATGTTCCAAATGCACTTTCGGACTCCCAAGCTTCCTTCTTTCTTTCTTTCGGTGGACTTTTGTTTGCATCGTTTGAAGAAGTATCGTTGTTTCCTGAACTACCCGTGAAAGCATACATATCGCTGAAGGGATTCATGAAAATATCATCCATTTTGATCGTACCTGCAAGATTATCAAACACTTAGAAAAAATTTTTCCGAAATTTTGTCAAATACTAACACTGAAGCGAAATCAGTCTCAATGACTGATAAGCGAAATCACAACTGTTCACTCAAGCGAAATCAGAAGTTTGACTTATGAGCGAAATCAAACTTTGTCCCTTGGAGCGAAATCACTTAAGACATAAAAGCGAAATCACTGTTGTCCTTAAAAGCGAAATCAACAGTTGTCCGAATGAGCAAAATTAGATTGATTATGTCCGTTAAAGCGGAATTAGCTAAAACCGTATGAGCGAAATCAGCTGAGTCCGAATGTACACAGAAGCGAAATCACAAATTTACTCATTTTTAGGCTGAATTTCAATCTGAAACTTTCAAGGGTTGTAATACTCTTAAAACCGATCACAAAGATATGATTATTGTTCAACTTTGGCCGCTGATTCGTTCCAGATCTGAAGATGAAGTTTCGGTTCGAAAACAAATCGAGATTTTGTTAAAATTGATTGAGTTTTAGTATGTTTTAAGATCTGATATTGTTAAGGATTGATTAACAATTAGTTTCGCTCAATATACTTGACTTTCAAGTCATTTTGTCCGTAGGAACTTGTTTAAACCGAAAATATAAAAAGAAAGTGAGTAGAAATGAGATAAAAGTGTCGAATCGGCTGATGTAGTATGAACTTCCTCGTCCTGAAGCTCTGATACCACTTGTTGGACCGTGTCGTGACCCTAAACGATCAGTTGAGCAAGTTCATCATCACATATAAAGGCGGAAACAGTATATGCAACGTTACAACAGCTTTCCTATTCAATTTCTTCACTTTATTAGCTTTCTGAAACAATTTTGACAGAGTTCAGTTACAATGCTAATGATCAGGTCTCGCTCAAATGAACACACACATGAGGTATTTATAAGTAAGCTGATTTCGCTTATGTGTCCATGACACTGAAGCGAAATCACCTTATGTACATTGAAGTGGAATCACCTACTAACCATTGAAGCGAAATCACCCTAAATAACATGTACATTAAAGCGAAATTAACTCTAAAACTCCAATATTGACTTTTAAGATCCAATCTTCACTTTCTTGATTTAAGACTTGATGAAGATGCAGTCAACAGACATTCTGTGCATCAACACATTCCACCAGAAAGAAATCTTTCAAACATAACAAACCACCACTTGCCAAATTCTCAAAACCACAAACAAGAAAACAAACACCCAAAAAGCCAACCACTGCTGGTCTTAAAACCACAGATGGTTCAGAAAAACTAACCACTGACATACCTAAAACTACACCTTCACCACAAAAACCTCCTGCTAAAAAGTAGAAGACAATTGTTGACACTTCAACAGTTGTTATGGCAACAGTGGTTGAGACACCAGTTGTCTCAACAGCTGTTAGTCAGCCATCCACCACTTCCAATATACCTTCCCAAGCTATAACCATTTCTGTTCCAAAATCCCAAACAAAAATCCCTTCTCCTAAAAAGGTTTACACAAGAAAAAGAAAGTTCCAGGTGAATGATGATGACATTCCTGTATCTATTCCTATATCATCTGCACCCTTCAATCAAATCAAACCTCAACCATTCATTCCTCCATCATTAGCAAATCCATTCACTGACCCAAAAACACTTGAAGGATATGATCCTTCAAGAGTTGTTTCATTAGCAGTAGACTATCCTCTGGAATTGCATGCAATTAAAAATGAAATGAGGCAATTCTACACAGTGGATGATCTTGCAAAAAGAAAATTTCCTTCTCTCTGTGGTTTTAGACTTCCAAAGAACTTGGATGAGTATTTAAAACTCAAAGCAAAGCAAGTTGAATTACATGCCAAGTATGAAGGTCAGGGGGAGAATGATAATAGCATCTCAAGTCGAATGCAGCTTTTGCTTAGTAAAGTTAAGAAGTTGGAAGACTATGCTAGAGACTAAAGCAAAGAGATGTCCAATCTACCACCAAATGCTGATTTGCAAAAGGAAATGGGGAAAGATCTCTTAGAGCTAATCATGAGAGACAAGTTCTATCCTGCCAAAGCTGAACAATTTAAAGAATGGCACTCATTGCACTCAAAGCTGAAGCAAACAGAATTGAAAGGGTAAGAAATGATCCCAGTATGAAAAGATCTGCACCAGATTGGAACAAGTATAAAAAGACTATTATAGAACTTACCCTGGATTACAAAAGAAAGAAACAAGGGTTGGTTGCAGCCAAGTATGGTTCAGCAAAGAACATTTCAAAATGGTCTAGGCAGTACACTGACATGGTGTATGAGAATCTTGAAAAACTAAGAGAGACAGATCCTAAAGCTCCAAAGAAACCAGTATACAAGAACAAGAAAGCTGATGACTCACAGCAGCATGCCCTCTCTTTAAAAACATTGTTCACATAATCTGACACTTCCATCATTGCCTTAAATCAAGGAAAAAGGCAAAAGCAGATTGATGAAGAAGATGCAGAAAGAGAAGCTGACATTATGAAAGTGGTCCTTAAGCAGATGATTGTAGAGAATCCCGACTCAGCAAAGTTACTAGAAATTGCCAAAAGAGTAATGAGCAAGCCTCCATCACCAAACTCATCAAAAATAAAATCTCTCCCAAGAAACCCACTGGACTAAAAAATACTAAAGTGGAAGTCTGATCAAAAGACCCATGTATTGACCTTGCTCAAGTCCAGTGGAGTAGTTGAACACATATTAAGGGAGGATGCACTAGGCCTGAGTGTAGCTAACCTCCAAGATCTCTTAGAACTTCAACTTTGTTAGGATGAGGATGATGAAGATTCCCTTAACTTTGAACTCCAATTCAAAGGGCAAGTTATGGAAATGTTGATGAGACAATAAAGATCATGAATAATGAAGGGTTTTGGCATCATCTGTTCTAGGGGGAGATTGTTGGTTCATATATTCAAATCCAAAAGAACAGATGATAAGAAAAGCCAAAACTGTTCCAGAACAGTTGATCCTCATAAGCAGAGCATGTTCTAGTTTCCCTCCAATGGCAGCCCTTCTATCAGCTGATAACACTAAGTGCTGATCCACTCAACAACTGTTCTACAACCGCTGATCCTAAGGACTGAAGACCTAACAACTGCTGCTTATCAAAGTACTGATGAAGACAAAGCACTGCTATTCTCAAGGCCTGATCAACCTATGAAGAAAGCACTGATGAGCAACATCAGTGCTTAGGCAAACAGCAGTGGAAAGATCATCAGTGTTTATGTATCAGTGTCTATGTAATCAGTGTTTATATGTAACAGTGTTTAGAGTTTGTTAGGAGGTTAGATGTCACTTTCATGGTGACGTAGCAAAGATGCTCAGTGGTTTCGTCTGTACTACAAATAGAACAGTACTCTGTACTGTTCCTTGAGATCTTTCTTCACAAGTCATCTTGTACGAACAAATCACTGAGCTCCGGCTGAGGGGGAGATTAGTTGCATGCATGCACTTATTTTGATTATTGCAATTTGATACAATCATTCGACTCAATGGAAATCATGTTTGCTTAAAGCTTTTCTTCCGTGATTGTGTTTTATAAAGTTTGCTTATTATTTCTGCTGCAATTACTACATCTCTGTTCTACCATTTTACTTCAATTAATTCAAATAAACACAATCTAAAGAATCTCAGATCCTACCAATAACCTATACAAGTGTGCGGCTACGGTCTTAACTCTCCATTTCGGTAAAATGCACATATTATGGGGATCAAAGTGTAGCAATTTAGAAATGTCTTTTCAGGATGATGTGATTAAGCGACATCTTGAAGGTTTCAGATACTTTTCTGGTGAATCTGTAGAAGCATTGATTGACAGATTTGCTGAACTGCTCACTGATATGAAGAAGGCTGAAATTGTGGTGCCATGTCATATGAGCAACAAAAGGCTTCTAGATGTTCAGAAAAAGATTCCAGATCAGCCCAATAGTAGCTGGTTTTGGAATGTGAATCAGATCATTTTGACAACCAACTGTCTTAAAATGAAGCCGGATGAGCTGATCTCACTCATCAAATCATATGACAATGCTGACAAGCAGTCTACTCAAGGTAACACATCTGATGCAGTTTGCTCACCCACTCCTACTCCTACTACTCCATTGCCTGTTGTAGTTTGCTCATCCACTTCTGCTGATTCATCACAAAATTCATAATCAGGTTGCTGTACAGATATTCAAATTCATGACTACACTCCCATGATCAAAGAGGTATGTGTAAACAATATATGTTGTACTCCTGCTTGTAGGGAAAAAGTTAAAGGGTATAAAGAGCAGGCCGACTCGCTCGTTATGCAACTTCAATTTTCAAAATCTAAAGATTATGAATTTAAAAAGAAATTAAACGAATACAAGGATATGGTGAAGGCACATAAGCTTAATATCCATAAGTTGCATAACGATATGAGTGAGGCACGATGTAGATATCTCCACTTTAAGGAATTGTCTGAAAAACTAACTGTTGAACTCAATAGTTTAAAATCAACATTTGAAAACACAGAGTTTAATTTTAAAAAGTTTGACGTGTCTAGTGAGAAAGTTGAAAAAATGATTAATCAACAGTTGAAATATAGCAAAAAAGAAGTGAGGAACAAAGGATTGGGATTTGTATGCATACCTCCACCATGCAATCAGAATTACACCTCACTTCCCATGATTGAAGAGGAGATAGATAATCTGCCTACGATGGAGTATGGAAAACTCAATGACATCAAGGTTGAGCCGGTAAAATCAACAAAAGTTAAAATCTCAAAACCTAAAAGAAATGAAACAAAACAACTGAACCCGCATCTGCACTATAAAATCAGATGATGTCTCTAAGCAAACAGAGACGTTGAGTTTTGAGAAAAATGAAGAATCGGAAAATAAACCAACTGAGCAAGTTGCTCCATCTAATTCCAAATGTGAATCACCTAAAGCAACTGATTCTAAGAAATTGGAATCAGTTGCATCTTGTGAATCTAAGTGTGAATCTTCTGGAGCAGCTGACTCAGCAGAACCACTACAAAAGGAATGTAACTCAAGTGGTTCAGCTGAATCAAGCAGTGAAGCAGTGACTGAGCCCACAACGTCTGAAATTGAAACAACAACGCTAGTCCCTGATTTTAAATGTGTGAATGTTACTGATGTTTCTACATCATGTGAAGATGAGGTAATAATTGAGGATTGGGTTGAGGGGGATGATATTGTTTGCCAAAAGGCTAACGATGTTTGTTCTAAGAAATTGAATTTGTCTGCTGATGCTTCTACATATGTGAGAATGGCTATTTCTGAGCCAGCTTTGAGTGGCCCTACAAATAAATATATGCCTCCAAAGCCAACAGTTAGAAATGAAAATGCTAAATCCATTGAATGTGCTAACTGTTGTAAACAGAGACATATAAAGCAGGGAAGAAAGGTTGAACAGACTACAAACAAATCATCCAACAAGTGTTATAACTCATACTCAGCATTAGTTGGATCGAATGGATCGGGATATGCTCCTTACGTGAAAAAGCAAAGATGCTACAACTGTGGCATACCCGGTCACATTGCAAGAAATTGCACACTTCGTCCCTATGTGCCATACTATACACAGCATCAGAAGGTTACATCTAGGGATAGATCTAATTCTAAGCCAATGAAGGTTGAAAAACTTAAGGCAATGATGAATAAGCATCCCTAGGTTAAACCATCTGATAGGGATTGGAATGCTGCAAAAGCAAAAAGGAAACAAACTTTGAAACCAAAACAAGTTTTGAAAAACAAAAAGGTTTAAAAGCAAATTGTTTTGCCAAAGGCACCTAAGAAATTAGAGAAGCCAAAACAGGTTTGGAAGGCAAAACTTAAAGCAGCAACATCACCAATCCCTAAAATAAAAGGGGACATGTGCTTTCGAGAAGTGTCGTATGTTGATACTTCAGGAATACCCAGGACCATGATGGCCTGGGTACCAATGTCTTACTAATATCCTTACTTTTCAGGGACAACCAAGGAGAAGCTATTGACAATCCTTGGATGTTGATAGCGATTGTTCCAGAGACATAACGGGTAACATTTCATTGTTGCTAAATGTATATTTCTTGACAGTTGATATGTTTTGTTTGAAGGAGATAAGAGAGGTAAGACAGGATCGGCGAAAGGGTACAAGTTTGAGTTTTGTATTCTAATTTCGATATTGATTAGTCTAATTATAGAACGGTTAATCAAAAACTACAAAAATATTTTCATTTTCTTTCATTTCAATCTTTGTACATATGTTTTCGTTGTTAGGTAAATTTGCGCATAAGATTTATGCACAAAGTTAGGGGGATATCCAGAGATATATGTAAATAGATAAAATGAGAAAAATACAAAAACATTCGAAAAACAGAAAATTAAAAATATTTTGTTGCATATATGGGAAATGAAATAAATTTTCACAATGTGGATTAAGGCTAACTCATGTAAGACCAATATTGAAATGGTCTGACTCTAGAGCGATATGTTGGTAGGCTTTATCCTGATGGCTGGATTCTTTGACTGGTTCGGTGTAGAAAACTAATATTATTCTATAACCTCAGGAAAGAACGTCACTTGGAATTAGGACATGGCTATTTGAATGCGTGTGTGATGTCCCGATACACACAATTTCATTCTAGTTCTGAAATCTTTTCTAACCAACTCGTGTATCTCCTTTGTTTTGCATGAGCAAAGACCTGGAGGTTCTAGGCAACGTCAACTTCTATTTTGCGTGAGCAAAGACCTAGCTATACATTGTCGCGCTATAGATCAATTACACTCAAAGGAGGCCCTCTAGTGCCCAAAAGAAACCCGAAAAACCTATATTAAACTGAGAAAACTCATTTGATCTGTATATTATATCCATCTCTGCAAATGATCTATTATGTTCTCTTCTCAGTCCAGTCCCAGTCAAGATTTCAGAATCCTAGAATGGGCTTGTGAAAATATGTGGTAGGGAAACTGCACGTATGATAGTATGTTCTGATTAAAATTCCAGGATTTGATTGTGATTTAAATGAGTGTTCATATTAATTAAATTGAAAAACATGATAAATCAGTTGCAGACCGTCACTTAAAAAAGGCCTAGGGAGATAAGTTTAAGTGGATAAATATACTGGCAATCGCTCGCATCACCCAAAGTAAATTAGTGTTGATAAGTGTAGTCTAGCCTAAAACACTGTGATTTGATCCCATTGCAAATTGAAATTGTATATTAGTTTCTTTGTTTATTTGTGTTTCAAATTTAAAAATCAAAAATCTAAAAATAGAGTGTTTATTTGTTTTATTAAAAATTTAACCGTTCTTGAAGATTTGATTGATCATCGTAAATTGAATGAAATTTGAATTGTAAAATCCGAGTACAAATACTTGGATGTACCAAGTGTTCATGTGGTATTTCCCTCTGTTGTTTAGAAATGTTTGCTTCTGAGTTTCTGAGCATGTGCAGAATTTGATTCAAATCAAGAAACAGGGGTTATTGAAGGTTTAGATGTTGTTGGTTGCTGACAAAGCTTGAAGCATCACAATAGCAAGATGTACCTGAGTCAGAAGAACTAGATACGAGTCATCATCTAAAAGTGATAGTACATTTAAAGAAGTACATGTGAACCTGCTTGAAAGATAAGACATTGACAAAGAAGAGAGTTGCTGATAATCCTCCGCCTGCATTCTTTTCAAAAAGATTTTCAAGCAAAGCTGATCATGATTGAGAAGAACAAAAGAGCCCAAGTTTGAAGATGAAAAGACGAAGTATCTTCCCACAGAGACATGGGATAGACGACAGTTTGATAAAGACATCACAAACCTAGGGGGATATTGTAAGGCCATATAATAGTGTAGGTTTACACTTATCTTTATCAAACACAATTATAGGCTCTTGGGCTTAGCCTTGTAGTGGGTTATATAACAACCCTCCTAGAACCCTTAACGTGACCCTAAACGTTCCAAAATATACCCTGTATATGAGAAACGGACCCAATATACCTTAGTACTTGTGAAAAAAAGGAAAAACAAAGTTCAGGAGTCGCTCGCGGGGCGCGACAGCCTTAGCTAGGTTTGTCGCGGGCCGCGACTTACTTTGTTTGTCGGACAAGGCATAGTGCCACGTGGCACATGACTCACCGGACCTACACGTTGACTCAGCGAAGCTATACGTGACACGTGGTCTCTCGCGGGCCGTGAAGGCCCTAGCTATATCTCTCGCGGGGCGCGAGAGAGTGGCCGTCAGGCCTATAAATGGAGGGCTTCGGCTCATTTGATCAAACGTTCAAAATCGAAAACTCTCTCTCTATTTCTGAATAGTAATTACTATACCCGGGCATAATACCCACTATAAGGCGAAGCTCTGCCTCGTTGTAAGTACTATAACCATGCTATTACCCTACACGATCGATTTAGGATTTCGTAACGCATGTCGGCTCTGCCCGACTCAGTCGTTGGAATTCTGTCTCGTGTTACACTCGATTGATCTAAGATTCCGTAATGCATGTCGGCTCTACCCGACTCAGTCACTGGAATTCTGTCTCGAGTTGTACGGTTAATGTGAATTGAGTTATTTTACTAATACGTGTGCATTGTTTGATTTTAATAGATAATAACCAGGAGAATCACCAGGAAGCTTTAGTTTTACCTAAGTCAACAATGTGAGTACATATGCTTTTTGCCACCTTTTTGTAAATCTTTTGTGAGTCAAATGTTTTACTAAAACCTCAAATGTTTTAAATAACACTTAACAGTAATTGAGTATTTGTGATTCTACAATTACTGTCGGTATGTTGGGGTTTTGTATACAAAATATGAAAGACGTTACCATTGGACAAAGAGTTAGCCAATGGGTAATATGACCCACAGGTCAGGTGTTGACAGTACTGAATGAGTAATTGAATAGATATAAACAAATGTTATTGCGGATGCCCTCAATATTGTAAAGTGATAAAAAAATGTTTTGATTAAACTGGGATGCACTCGCCAGTATTTCTTGTTGATAAAATGTTTTTAAAACGCGTTTCAGGTAACACAGTGTGAACGCCATTAGAAGCCAGCTGGATAGCACCGAAGCCTTGGAAAAGTGGCTATAAAAGTTACCTAAATAAGAAGAAGTTTTTGTTTTCAATAATTAGGGTTTATCCCTACAAATGTATTGTCAAATGAACTTCGGTTTTATCCCAATAAATTATTATTATAAAAAGTTTGGTGTTTTACTCTGATAAAAATATTTCCTAACTACGGTCCTGATGTATTCTACTGCCAAACTAATATACACCGATACCACTGCCAAACTAATTTTAAATTCTGTGCTAGGAAATAACTTATGTGATTATGTGATTTGTGTTATTTGACTATTTGTTAGTTTACAGTATGGGTGAGCAAGGAACTTCGGACGCTTATCGTCACTTAGATTAGTTCACCAAAAGATGAGGGACATCATCTCAACCTAATCCCTCAGGATACTCAGCCGATACTGAGGAAGGGATATTTATATTTAAGGCATAGTCTGAGGAACCCTTTACTACTAAAAAGAGAGGTTGGTTTAATAGAGGAGCACATGAGAGAAGAAAAATAATGAAGAAGTTACAACAGCAGAGGGCGATAGTCAGGGCTAATAGGGAAGCAAATGCACAGTTTCAGGAAACAGTCAATAGGCCACCTCGGAAGAGGAACTAGCTAGACAACGGGCCAATTTCCACATGTTAGCCACTACAGCAGTAGACTCTAACTTAAATCAAATAACTAAACCACCACTGTTACCTTTATTCCCAGACCAACAGATGCTAGAACCCAACCAAGTAAACCAATTCCCAATACCTGCATATGACCCCAACTTGTTACCTAGAATCCCAACCCCACAACCTTTACAATATGATCCATGGTTTGACGATAATAACTCATACTCTACCCTCTATACTCCCAAAGAACCAATGCCTTTAGAACGTGACCCGTGGGGGAATGATGATAGAACATTTTTTGAAATGAATAGTGGAGACCCTTACGAGGAACCCGTACCTCAACCTGAACCATTAGACCTACCGATGAGTCGAAAACAGGTGCAGGAACTCCATCAGTATGGAGAAGATTTAGTAAATTAAGGGAATAGAATTCGAGAAATGGGGGAGAAACTAGTTTGGAAATATGATGAGCGAGAAATGTATTACTGGATGAACGGCACCTAGAATAATGCCTAGATGTATATGTAATTTTGTACTTTGAAAAAAATATATCTATAAATAGACTAAAATAGATATGGATGCATAACTACTAGTATATTTGATTTCCAGTTGTAGTATGTAACTGATGCATATATGTATATATTGAAAAGAGTAAAAGTCGTAATGATCGACGTTTTTGATCAATTTATTTGTGTGATTATATTAAATTCATTCTGTGATAACTAATACTTGCTAAATATTCCCAATTCAGATGGACAACGAAGTAAATCAGGAAAACCAGAATAATGAGAATAACGGAAACCAAATAGATAACAGTGCCATCCAACATATAGTAGCACAAGGAATTATAGATGCTATGCCTTATATTATCAAGACTGTCAAAGAGGCAAAAAATAATGGAAGTAAACGCCAACACACTGAACCAAGTCACAGTGTGAATAATGATAACGGACCTATTATCCAAGCTCCAATTCCTAAAAGAAGAAGAACCGCTTCTTACGGTTGTTCTTATAAAGAATTCTTAGCTTGCAAACCAATCGAATTCTTAGGCAATGAAGGAGCCATTGCAACCTTACGTTGGATAGAAAAGACAGAAGCAGTCATAAAAATAAGTAAATGTGTAGATGAAGATAAGATTATGTTTGCTTCTAATCTTTTCAAAAATACAGCCTTAGAATGGTGGAATACTATTCTCCGGTCTAGGGGAAGTGACGGAGTTATAATATGGAATGGATCAACTTTAAGGAAACGGTTGAAAGAAAATTGTGTCCTCCTAATGAGAAGGAACAAATCGCCAATAAGTTCCTAAATCTCAAAATGACTGGAATAGACTACAAAGGTTACACTACCATATTCTTCGAATATGCTAGGATAGTGCCAACCTTAGCCTCACCTGAACCAGTGTTAATCTCCCGTTATATTTGGGGATTAATTAGTGAGATTAGACACGTAGTCAAGGCAGCTAGACCACAAACCATAGGAGAAGCAGTAGAACTAGCCAATACCCTGACTGATGAATTGGTACGTACACAAGAGGAAAACAAGAGAAAGAACCTAGCTCAAAAGCTTACCCAGGAATTTCGCTACGGTAATTCTAACCTTGGGAAAGGAACAGGTTCTTCCTCTACACCTTATTGTAGATATTGCAAAAGAAAGCATTCTGGAAAATGCTCTATATACTGCAACTTTTGCAAAATGCTAGGACACAAGGAAGAAAACTGTAGGAGGAAACCTAGTAATGGAATGTGTTTCAATTGTGGAGAAAGTGGGCACATCAGACTGAACTGTCCAAAACTAGCTCTAGCTACAACCAACAAGGCCAAGACAACTGAAGTTCCTAAGAAGAATGCCAGAGCCTTTGTTCTGGCAGCTGAGGAAGCCAAGATGATTCCGGATGTGATTGCCGGTACGTTCTTAGTTAATAATATATTTGCCAAAGTATTGTTTGACTCTGGTGCAAACCAAAGTTTTATCAATACTTCTTTCTACAACCTTCTTGACCAACCCTTAGCCAAACTCCAACAAGATTGTCTGGTAGAGACAGCCAATGGAGAATCCATTAAGATAAGTGAAATCTTGCAGGAAGCAAGAATAGAAATCCTGAACCATCAATTCTTTGCTAACCTTTACCCAACGAATCTAGCCGGTTTTGATGTCGTATTAGGAATGGATTGGTTGGTAGCCAATTGTGCCAGTATATTATGTGACCAAAAGTCAGTACAAGTAAGTACACCAAGTGGTGAAAAGATCACAATCAAAGGAGATAAGCCAAACAAATCGACAAAATTCATCTCTATGATGAAAGCTGCAAGTTATGAAAGGAAAGGAGGATTAGTATATATGATTTCCGTGATCATTAATACTAAAGGAAAAGAATTAAAAGATATTCCCGTAATATCTAAATTCTCATATGTCTTTCCAGAAGAGTTACCTGGATTACTGCCTGATAGAGAGGTTGAATTTAGAATTCACCTAATACCAGGGACGGCACCGATTGCCAAAGCACCATATCGATTAGCACCAACGGAGATGCATGAACTGAAGAAACGATTAGATGAACTTCTTGACAAAGGTTTTATACAACCAAGTTCATCACCATGGGGAGCACCGGTGTTATTTGTTAAGAAGAAAGATGGATTGATGTGTATGTGCATTGATTATCGAGAATTGAATAAGGTTACGATTAAGAATCGGTAGCCACTTCCGAGAATCGATGATCTGTTCGATCAACTTCATGGAGCTCGATTCTTTTCTAAGATCGATTTAAGCTCAGGATATCATCAACTGAAAGTACAGGAAGAGGACATTCCTAAAACTGCTTTCAGAACGAGATATGCTCATTATGAATTTACCGTCATACCCTTTGGTTTAACCAATGCCCCAGCCGCATTTATAGACATGATGAACATGATATGTAAACCATACCTGAATAAATTCATAATTTTCTTCATAGATGATATTCTAATTTACTCTAAGAGTAAAGAGGAACATGCAGCTCATCTGCATACACTTCTGACATTGTTGAGAAAATAGAAGCTTTATGCTAAATTCTCAAAATGTGAATTCTGATTACAATAAGTGCAATTCCTTGGACATCTGGTTAATCATGAAGGAACTCATGTGGATCCCACAAAGATCGAGGCGATTACTAAGTGGAAAGTCACTGAATCACCAATAGAAGTATGAAGTTTTCTTGGACTGGCAGGATATTATAGACGATTTATCCGAGACTTTTCTAGAATAGTCATTCCATTAACCAAACTGACCTGCAAATCTGTTAGGTTTGAACGGGGACCGAAACAGGAAGAAGCTTTTAAGATTCGTAAGCAAAGGTTAACCAACGCACCCATACTCGCATTACAAGAAGGAACTGAGGACTTTATAGTCTATTGTGATGCATCTAAGTTAGGATATGGATGTGTGTTGATGCAACATCAAAAGGTTATCGCTTATGCCTCTAGACAACTTAAGAAACATGAAGAGAATTACACAACCCATGATCTAGAATTAGGAGCCATAGTTTTTGCCCTTAAGATTTGGAGACACTATTTATATGGAAATAAATTTGTAGTCTTCACCGATCATAAGAGTTTAAGGTATATTTTTGGGCAAAAAGAATTAAATATGAGACAAAGACGCTGGATGGAAGTTCTTAGTGTTTATGATTGTGATACCCAGTATCATGTTGGGAAAGCTAATGTAGTAGCTGATGCTTTAAGTCGAAAGTATCATGAAAAGCCGAAACGAGTACGTTCTCTCAGATTAAATCTACAAATAGACTTAAATGAGCAATCAGAGAGGTACAGAAAACAGCAATCAAGGACGATGCTGAAAATTTAAAAGGAACAATTAAGGAATTAGAACAATGAACAAATGGAATTTGGGAGTTCCATAAGAAAAGGATGTGGATACCTAAACAAGGAAACCTACACCACAGAATTCTAGAAGAAGCTCATAACTCTAAGTATACGATACATCCCAGAAGTGATAAGATGTATCAGGATCTAAGGAAGAATTTCCGGTGGATAGGAATGAAAAAGGATATAGCAAACGATGTTTCTAAATGTCTACCTTGTTCACAAGTTAAAGCTGAGCATCAGAAACCCTCAGGATTATTACAACAATTAGAGATGCTAATATGGAAATGGGAATTGATAACAGTGGACTTTGTTACCAAATTACCCAAGACAAGGAAAGGAAATGATACAATCTGGGTGATTGTAGAAAGATTAACCAAATCTGCTCATTTCTTACCCATGAAGAAAACCTTCAGTATGGAACAGTTAGCCAAGGTATATGTAAATGAAATAGTTTCATTACATAGAATTCCTTTATCTATCGTATCCGATAGAGATAGCCTTTTTACTTCTCATTTTTGGACAAGTTTCCAAAAAGCAATGGGAACCAGGTTAAATCTAAGCACAACGTATCATCCACAGACGGACGGACAAAGCAAAAGGACAATTCAGACGATGGAAGAGATGCTTAGAGCCTGTGTAATTGATTTCGGAGGAAATTGGGACGACCATTTACCATTAATAGAATTTTCCTACAACAAACAGCTATCATACTAGCATTAATGTTGCACCATTTGAAGCACTTTATGGACGAAAGTGCAGAACTCCAGTCTGTTGAGCAGAAATTGGAGAAAAGCAATTATATGGACAAGAGATAGTGCAAGAAACGACATATAAGATAATTCAAGTCAAGGATAGACTAAAAGCATCACGAGATCATCAAAATAGTTATGCAGATAACAGACATAAACCTTTAGAATGTCAAGTAGGAGATAAGGTATTATTAAAAGTTTCTCCAATGAAAGGAGTAGTTAGATTCGTTAAAAGAGGAAAGCTAAGCCCCAGGTATGTTGAACCTTTTGAGATTATTAGAAGAATAGAACCTATAGCCTATCAGCTACAACTGCCAGAGGAAATGGCAGGAATACATGATGTGTTTCATGTATGTAACCTCAAAAAGTGTTTAGCAGACAAATCATTAGTGATACCTCTTAAGGACATAGAGGTGAATGAGAAACTTAAGTTTATCGAGAAACCCGTTCAGATTGAAGATAGAAAGATCAAGAACCTCAAACACAAGAGACTAGTTCTGGTCAAAGTAAAATGGGATTCCAAGAGAGGACCAGAATACACTTGGGAACTTAAATCAGAGATACAAAAGAAACACCCACACCTGTTCCAGTAGATCTCGAGGACGAGATCCAAAACAAGGTGGGGAGGATATAATAACCCTCCTAGAACCCTTAACGTGATCCTAAACGTTCCTAAATATACCCCGTATATGAGAAACGAACCCAATATACCTATATACTTGTGAAATACAAGAAAAACAAAGTTTAGGAGTCGCTCTCGGGGCGCGACAGCCTTAGCTAGGTTTGTTGCGGGCCGCGGCTGCCTTTGTTTGCGGACTTACATGTTGACTCAGCAAAGCTATACGCGACACGTGGTCTCTCGCGGGCCGCGAAGGCCCTAGCTATATCTCTCGCGGGGCGCGAGAAAGTGGCCGTCAGGCCTATAAATGGAGGGCTTCGGCTCATTTGATCAAACATTCAAAATCGAAAACTCTCTCTCTATTTCTGAATAGTAATTACTATACCCGGGCATAATACCCACTATAAAGCGAAGCTTTGCCTCGTTGTAAGTACTATAACCCTGCTATTACCCTACACGATCGATTTAGGATTACGTAACGTATGTCGGCTCTGCCCGACTCAGTCGTTGGAATTCGGTCTCGTGTTATACTCGATTGATCTAGGATTCCGTAATGCATGTTGGCTCTGCCCGACTCAGTCATTGGAATTCTGTCTCGAGTTGTACGGTTAATGTGAATTGGGTTATTTTACTAACACGTGTGCATTGTTTGATTTTAATAGATAATAACCAGGAGAATCACCAGGAAGCTTTAGTTTTACCTAAGTCAACAATGTGAGTACATCTGCTTTTTGCCACCTTTTTGTAAATCTTTTGTGAGTCAAAATGTTTTACCAAAACCTCAAATGTTTTAAATAACACTTAACAGTAATTGAGGATTTGTGATTCTACAATTACTGCCGATATGTTGGGGTTTTGTATACAAAATATGAAAGACGTTACCATTGGACAAAGAATTAGCCAATGGGTAATATGACCCACAGGTCAGGTGTTGACAGTACTGAATGAGTAATTGAGTAGATATAAACAAATGTAATTGCGGATGCCCTCAATACTGTAAAGTGATAAAAATTGTTTTGATTAAACTGTGATGCACTCGCCAGTATTTATTGTTAATAAAATGTTTTTAAAACGCGTTTCAGGTAACATAGTGTGAACGCCGTTAGAAGCCTGCTGGAGAGCACTGAAGGCTTGGAAAAGTGGCTATAAAAGTTACCTAAATAAGAAGAAGTTTTTGTTTTCAATAATTAGGGTTTATCCCTACAAATGTATTGTCAAATGAACTTGGTTCTTATCCCAATAAATTATTATTATAAAAAGTTTGGTGGTTTACTTTGATAAAAATATTTCCTAACTACGGTCCTGATGTATTCCGCTGCCAAATTAATAAACACCGATACCACTGATACTGTACTCGCGGCACCCGCTCCCGGGGTAGGGGTCGAGGGCTACTAGAGGTTAGATAATATTAGAATAAGCCATGTGGGCTAATTAATGATTTAGGCTTGTTTAGTTAGTAATTTTCATGTGGGCTTGGCCCAACTTGTAATTAGGTCACCCTATGTGTTATAAATAGGGTGAACCTAGGTCAATGTTAGGTTGCTTTTCATTATTGTTCTTATTGTCAATTTTCGAATTCTGTGTTGGGTGTACCAGACGGTTCTTCAGAAACCGTGTGCACTTTGATTATTCAATCATTTTCATTCTTGTTCATCTCACTTTAATTAGTATTCCGCATTTTTTATTGTGATTTTGATATCCAATTGGTAGTTTTGGGACTTACAGATCAAACAGCTGTTGGTCTCAACCTCTGATATCTATCCACTGATCGGTACATTATACGTACACTCTAATTTATTTTAATTATATTATAAAAGCATTAAAATTAATACAAAATATATTGCTTTGGTCGAGTTTTATATTTTGTATGTTCTAAAAGAAAATGTGTCAAAGAAAATGTTTTTATATTAAATATGAAATAAGAATTTTGGGTAATTATAATGTTGGGTCTTGATGAGTAAATGCTAATATTAAAAGTATTTAATACAAAAAACACAAGATGAAATGCAAAGAGTATTAGCATATATCATAATTATCATTGTAATTAATAAATTAAATGTGCAATTCATTTATTTGTTTCTTTGAAAATTTTTGTACAAAAGGATGTAGGATGAATGCAATTTTATGTTGGTAGGAGTGGGCATCTATATATATTAATAAATGAGATGATTTGGGTCATGTGTCATTGGATGGTGGAGCAATTTTGCTTATGTGGCATCCAATGGTTGAGTAGAGAGTGATTTTGGGAGGGAATTGGTCTTATTCTCTATACACAAACCAAATTTCACAATAAACAAACCAAAAAGTGTTGTTGGACGCGGTATCCGGAAGTCTTTGGGTCGGATTTTTGGGTTTTCAAACACACCGACCTACATTATTTGGATCATATTTAAGTGTTCTAAAAACCTAAATCTCTCATTCTTCTCTTTCATGCCGATTTGTGGATGCTCATACACTCTTTGTAATCCAACAATCTCTGCAGTTAATCGATTCAATTCCGTGGTAAAGAAATCCTTTCACTTCCGCTCTAATAGCAAAGAAAGGTTTTTTTTAGGGTTTCGGTTAAAAATGCATGCCGATGTAATGATTTCGTTTCGATTTGTGATGATTTATGTTAATCCGAATTCGCATTTCGTTTCGAGTTGTGATGATTTCGTTTCAACATGCTTCTGAAATTGCCGATGTAAGGTTTTTTTAGGGTTTCGTTAATTATATTTCACCAGAAAGCATTTATTTTTATTTGTTTTGTTTATATCAATAGTTTTCTTAAGAAATTGGAACATGCTTTTGTAGTTAATTGCATTGAAATTCATCCACTTTTACTGATTTGGAAGATGATGGTGCTTTCAGAAATTGGGCAGATGATGGTGCTACAGGGGTTAGTGAAATTGCTATTGTTGTCATGTAAGGGTTTTATTATGTGTGGGAATATATGGATATATGATATGATTATTAACTATGATTGATGTAGATTTAGGTTTTATTACTTTACACACTCTCTAACAAAAAATCCTTCGGAGTTCAGTATATTCTTTTGTGCGTTTATGTATGTTTTGTTGCTGATTTTCAGCAGAGAAAAAGGCTAATGGGACTATGGATTCTGGCAACACTTTGAATAAACACTATGTTTTGATGTTATATTTTGGATTTCTATAAAAGTTCCATGAAAAACACTTTGGATAAACACTGGTTTTTTTGTTTGTTGTAGAAATTCCATGATTTTGGCACACATCATGTCACAACCCGACCGCGTCAAAACAACGAAACCGCAGAGGAAACATCGGGGAGTGTTGCAACAGAATCATTGTTTTATAACCATGGATACAAAAGTTTCGTTTTATTGATTCATTAAGTAATTTACATTGTCTTAGTACAAAACAAACAAGTTACACATCGTCTATCATTATTATTATGTCACTAAGGCCTCGTCCAGATCCTATGTGAACATGCATCCTAGCAATCAACATCATGCAACACCACCTGAAACATATGTAAAAACAAAGTCAGCAAAGAAATGCTGGCGAGCACATAGGTTTTATGAGAGTATCAGATTCATGGCTCGTTTACATGTTGCAGTACCTTATTAGACTACTAGAGTCAAAAGTTACAAACCTCGTTTTGAAAAGTGTATTGCAACAAAATTAACCAACTCAAATCAAGTTGGTTATAGTTTATAAAATCTCACAGCCATGATTCTTAACCCAAAACATTTGTTTAAGTAAACCAAATCGTAAATTGTTCTCGTTGCAAAACTCGTATGGTTTATATCATTTAGAAAACATCGTTATGTGACATCGTTTCAAAATCGTTTATCCAAGTGAACTAAATAATGCCACAGAATATAATATGATAAAAGCACTTATATATATAAGAAGTACCAGCGGCGTATCTACCATGCTTTTATCATGTTACACCCGTCCCAACATCTAATCACAACCCAAAACCAACCGTTTGTTCAAATCGTTTAACTTGTTCAAATCATTTAAATTGTCCCAAAATCATTCTCGTTTTAATTGTGAAACTACTTTTGGCCGTCTCGCTAATGACATCCAAACCTTCGTAACTCGCCTATCGCTTCTCGCATTAACAAACCACCAAAGGGTAAGTTAACAATCACAGATTCGGTCGATACCCACATAACCCCCACACAAAACCATGGGTGCAGTCTGATAACGGGATTTCTCGGATCCTATGATACCATAACCTAATACTGGTCGGTTCAGCCAAAATTAATGAATGTTATTCGTTGTGTAAATACGTCCAACAAGTTTGTTCACATTATCGAAATCGTTATTAGTTTAATATAAACCATATTAATCGTTTTTGAAAACATCGTTAAAATATCGAAATCGTTTTAATACATATGAATCACCCCAAAACAATTGAAAATAGTAAAATAGGGGAACTATGTACTCACATTGAAGTGCAAAGTATCCTCAATCTAGAGAACTCAACAAGCTCAGCTAAACCAAGGAAACTCAAGTAGCACCTAGTAATCGAATCACTAGTCAAATAATCAACACCTAGATCGGAAGATCGGATAGAATGAGGTTTCGTAAACCAAATGAGTATTGGAACTCATGTGATATGGTTTAACAAAGCCTAAATTCTAAATCGGAACCTATCCTAAGTGCTTTCGACCCGTTATGACCCATTAAGGTAGCTTACGCTACTTTAATGCGTCGTTCGCGCAAAAGCGCGTTCAAGATGTCTAACTAGTCCTATGACAAGTATTATATGCCTAAACATGCTTAAATATGTTGCATAATCAGTTTAGGTGACAAAAGTTAAGTTACATATGCTTAAAATCCAATTATACATGTAAAGGGCATTTTGGTCATTTACCTAAGGCATATAAACTACCTACCATACAACTACTTAAACTAAGTGACCATAAGGTATAACCTCGGAAGGTTATTTCCTATACAACTATGGTCACTAAACAAGCTTGCTCGGTTCCTAATGATCGACCAAACGGGTAGAGTTCAAAAGTCTAAGCGGTGGTTTAGACCGCTTGACTTACGACTCTAAACAGGCACTAAACTAAAAGTGACGAGCTAAACATGTTAAAACAAGTTTAACTAAGTTAGAAAATAGGTTTTGATATAAAAAAAGTGTTTTCATACCCAAGAGTAGTTTGGTTGCAAAATACGCATAAATACGTATTTTAACAGAAACTACGACTCGTCACTACGCCTAGTCAACGTGGTAATCAGTAGGTATAGTCACAAGGGACTATAACCATCGTGATTACGCTCACGTTGCACAGTTAAAATGAACTTTGTGTTGACTAAAGACTGGTCAAAGCAGAAAGTCAAACACTGTTTGACTTTCAAGCTCGAAAAGCAAATAAAAGAACGAAAGAAGCTTACAAAGGGTCCAAGCTAGGGAGAACTTGATCTATAATACTCAGGCTTCAACTTAGAGCATTAATCAGATCAAGGGTGCAGAAAATGGAATGAGGGCATGGGTATTTATAGTTTTCGGAAAACCGTTAAGATCATTTCTTGCTAAAGAGGCATCATTCTTGACCATACATGTGGGCAAATGGCTTTAGAAACCATGGGGACATGATAAACAAGCAAAAACAAGCAAATTGTATCCAAATTAGCGGTTTAAAACCATCAAATTGTCCGAAATGGACTAAATTCAAAGAATCTAAGCTGAGTTTCTGTCACACCCGCGAGAGAGAGAGTCCTCTCTTACACGGCCCACGAGAGCTCAGTTTCCAGAATTGTCAAAATTGGTCCCTACACTAGAAAAACTTGTATTTTGATGCATATTTGACACGTTTAAGCCCCGTTAACCCCATTTCAAAGCTCTAAAATGATGTTAAAGTATAGGGAACTTAAAATATGGTCAAAAACATCTCGGATGTCGGTTCATTTGGTCGTACGGTTGCGTTATTCGGTTAATTACGACGGAAATCGTAACGGACGCAAAAACGATCCAAATTACGCGACAAATGGAATTTTATCATGCCAATCACTATAATAAAATATTTTAATGATTACAAAAATTTTTGGATGTCCGGATATATTCAGAACGTAAGATATGCGCGAAAATGCAAACTTATGCACTTTTTGACGCTTTTAGTCCCTATTGATCAAATAAGTTTATTTTAGCATACCAAACCCCTCAAAGCCTATTTCTAAGCTATGTAAAGGATATTTAGGGCATGTTTAACTTATGATCAAGATCCGGAATGTTCGTTACTGAACAAATCGGCATACTTTCACAGTTTGACACAAAAAGTCTCTGCGATCGAATAGACTTGTTTTCAACACACCAAATCATCCAAAACTTATTTCTAAGTTATGTGAAGGTTATTTAAGGTATGTTAAGCCTATGTCACTATTCCTGAGTGTTTTTCGTGTTAAACTGATTACGTTCGCGCATCAGTTTGCGTATAACTTTCCAGAAAGCGATTTAAAGCTTGAAATCGAACTCGAATCAAATCATAAAATCATCAAACACAAATACACACATAATAACACCAAAACACATTGTTTTATTGATAATTGATGTTGTTTTACATTGTACATCGATTACAGAGCACAGTTGTCACAGTCCTCCCTACTTTAGGAAATTTCATCCCGAAATTTTAACTAGAGGAAACTTGTGAGAATAATTGCGGATATTTCGCCTTCATTTGGTCCTCACGTTCCCAAGTAAACTCTGGGCCACATTTGGATTCCCAACAAACCTTGACCAATCGAATCCATTTGTTCTTCAACTGTTTGACTGGACGGTCCATTATCCCCACGGGTTTCTCGACAAAGTGCATCGTTTCATCGATTTGGATTTCGTCGAGTGGAATGTGAAGATCAGCGTCGGCTAAACACTTTCGCAAATTGGACACGTGGAAAGTCGGATGAATATTTCCAAGCTTTGGAGGTAGCTCTAGTCGGTAGGCAACCTTTCCAATTCTTTCAACAATCTTAAATGGTCCAACATATCGAGGTGCAAGTTTTCCTTTCTTTCCAAATCTCACCACTCCCTTCCAAGGTGACACATTGAGTAGGACATGGTCTCCGACTTGAAATTCTAAGGGCTTGCGTCGCATATCCGCATAACTCTATTGACGGCTTCTAGCTGTCACAAGATTATCGCGAATTTTCTTGATTTTATCTGTTGTTTCTAGAATGAGCTCAGGTCCAGTAATCTGAGCTTCACCGATCTCATTCCAACAGACAGGTGAAGGAAATTTTCGACCGTATAGAGCTTCGAATGGTGCCATATTGATGCTAGCATGATAACTATTGTTGTAAGAGAACTCGATCAGTGGAAGATGAGAATCCCAATTACCACCAAAGTCTATCACGCATGCTCTAAGCATATCCTCCAAAGTTTGAATCGTCCTCTCAGATTGTCCATCTGTTTGGGGATGATAAGCAGTGCTTAGATTTAGTTGGGTTCCCATAGCAGACTGCATGGTCTTCCAGAAATGAGATGAAAATCGAGCATCACGATCTGATATGATATGATATCCAAAGGAACACCATGTCGAGATACAATCTCATCAACATAAATCTTTGCAAGTTTATCAGCAGATAGATCCTCGTGAATTGGAACAAAATGAGCTGACTTCGTTAATCGATCGATGACAACCCAAATAGCAACGTGACCTCTAGATGTACGCGGTAATTTAGTGATGAGATCCATCTCAATGTTCTCCCACTTCCAAACCGGTATCTCTGGTTGTACAAGCAAACCAGATGGTCGTTGATGTTCAGCCTTGACTTTGAGACAAGTTAGGCATTTTGATACATATAAGGCAATATCCTTCTTCATACCAGGCCACCAGTACTGAGTACGAAGATCCTTGTACATTTTATCAGCACCAGGATGGATAGAATATCGAGACTTATGAGATTCGTCCATCACTAAAGTGCGAAGATCGTCTTGTTTCAGAATCCACAAACGATCCTTGAAATAGAATAAACCATTGTCCTTCTCTTCGAGTTTAAGCTCAAGTTGAAGTGGTAGCTCATATCTCAATAAGCCTTTGGTTACACATGATCGTTGAGCTTGAAGGACACGAGATTGAATATCAGATAGAGTTCGAACAGAATGAAGCTTGACTCGCTCCTTTCTACTAAGTGCATCGATTACGATATTCGCCTTACCAGGATGGTAGCGAATCTCGCAATCATAATCGTTTAGGAGTTTAACCCATCGTCGTTGCCTCATATTCAGCTCTTTCTGATTGAGAATGTGCTGGAGACTTTTGTGGTCTGTGAAAACCACACACTTCGTGCCATACAGATAGTGTCTCCAGATTTTGAGTGCGAAAACTACAGCTCTAAACTCAAGATCACGAGTCGTGTAGTTCTTCTCGTGAACTTTCAGCTGTCTTGACGCATACCCTGTGACTTTACCTCGTTGCATAAGAACGCAACCAAGTCCTAGATTCGACGCATCACAAAAGACAACGAAATCATCGTTTCCATCAGGCAAAGATAGAACAGGAGCATCACATAGCTTCCGTTTCAGCGTTTGGAACACTTCTTCTTGTTTAGGTCCACACTCAAAAGGCTTATTCTTTTGAGTCAAAGCAGTGAGTGGAACCGCAATCTTTGAGAAGTTCGAAATGAAACGACGATAATATCCAGCGAGACCAAGAAAAGAATGAATCTCTGTAGGTGTCGTCGGTGTATTCCAATCCCTAAATGCAGCAATTTTGGATGGATCCACATGAATACCCTACTCGTTGACTATATAACCCAAGAACTGGACTTCTTTAAGCCAAAATTCACACTTGGAGAATTTAGCAAAAAGTTGTCCCTTCTTCAGGAGTTCCAGTGTTAAATGAAGGTGTTGCTCGTGATCAGCTCGAGACTTCGAATAGATGAGAATATCGTCAATAAACACAATGATGAACTTGTCTAAATAAGGTTTACAGACCCTATTCATTAAGTCCATGAAGATAGCTGGGGCATTCGTCAAACCAAAGGGCATGACAGTGAACTCGTAGTGCCCATATCTCGTGCGAAAAGCAGTTTTGGGAATATCTTCTTCGAGTACACGAAGCTGATGATACCAAGAACGCAGATCGATCTTGGAAAAACAGGTAGCACCTTGCAGCTGATCAAAGAGATCATCGATTCGAGGTAGGGGATATCGATTCTTGATGGTAAGCTTGTTAAGATCATGATAATCAATACACATTCGAAAAGATCCATCTTTCTTTTTCACAAAGAGGACAGGAGCACCCTAGGGTGAAAAGCTCGGTCGGATGAATCCTTTATCAGACAACTCTTGAAGCTGTTTCGATAATTCTGGCATCTCGGAAGGTGCAAGACGATAAGGTGCTTTAGCAATCGGATTGGCATTGGGTACAAGGTTAATATGAAACTCGACTTGACCAACTGGAGGCAAACCAGGCAGTTCATCAGGAAACACCTCTGGAGAATCCCAAACAATCGGAATATCCTGAATACTCTTGCTCTTGCCTTTCTCCTCGGTGACGTGTGCTAGAAAAGCAACATATCCTTTTCGTAAATAACTTTGAGCTTTCGTACACGACATGAGTTTCAATACACCAGATGGTTTCTCGCCACAAACTTCTAGGACATCACCAGACAAAAGAGGAATACGAACGATCTTATCGAAACAAACCACCTCAGCATGATGTTTGGTTAACCAATCCATCCCTACGATAATGTCGAAACTCCCAAGTTGCATCGGTGTGAGGTCAATAGGAAAAAGATGGTTATTGAGGTTCAATTGATAACCACGAATAATAGAATCGAGAACGAGTGGTTTACCACTCGCAACTTCAACAGATAAGGGTTTCCTCAGTTTAGTTCTAGGTATCGCAAGTAAAGGCTCAAAAGATAACGAAACAAAACTCCTATCGGCACCAGAATCGAAAAGAACAGATGCAAGTTGATTGTTAACAAGAAACGTACCGTTAACAACCTCGTTTTCAGCTCGAGCCTCGTTTGCATTCAGATTGAATGCTCGTCCTCGAGCGGGATTTACATTCGCGTTTGCATTTGCATTCGCATTCGCGTTTACCATCCTTGGGCAGTTGTTGCGGAAATGACCCATTTCACCGCAATTATAACACGAACCAGGTGGGAATCTTGCAGCATTCCCTTGAACTTGTGCTGGAACTTGAGCAACTTGATTCTGACCCAAACGACATATGTTGGCCAGATGCCCAAGTTTACCACACGTAGTGCACTGCTTACAGGCCTGTTGGGCAACATGATGACCATTGCATCGAGCACAGTGAGGTGCAGTACCAGCATATTGCTTCTTCGCGGGAGGTAGGGCTGGTGGGTTCTGAGGGTTCTGGTTGGTGACAGCAAAGTTCTGGGAAGCCTTGCGCTTCCTTGACTTTTTTGAAGACTCACCCTTCCTCTTACCCTTACCCTTTTCTTGTGCAGAAACAACTGATTTCTTCTTGTCACCCTTGCGAGTAAGCTTACCCTTCCTGACTTGAGACTCAGTTAGGGTTGCAGCCAGTTCGATTGCCTGACGAACAGTAGTAGGATTACTGCCAGTCACAATGTCTTGCACAGAATCGGCTAAACCATCGATATACCTCTCTATTGTTTTCTCCAATGGGGTAACCATAGTAGGACACAACAAACTGAGCTCCTCATAACGATCCGTATACGCACGGTGTTCTCCCCCATCTTGTTTCAAATCATCGAATTCTCGTTCCAAATCTCGAATCTCGTGACGGGGACAGAACTCTCTCATCATGAGAGCTCGGAGCTCTTCCCATGTTTGTGCCAACGCCACATCAGCACCCCTATCACGCATCACTCTGTTCCACCATGTAAGAGCACGCTTCTCGAACACACTGGATGCAAACTCAACCTTACGCTCATTCGGACATTGCACATGTCTAAATGTGCTTTCCAAACTTTCGAACCATTGTAGGAGCGCAGTTGCTCCTTGAGACCCAGAAAACTTCAATGGTTTAGCCGAATTGAAATTCTTGAAACTACACTGTGCATTATTGTTGTTATTGTTGTTGTATAATTGATGGATATGGGTTACTATGTTCGGAAGCACCGCAGCCATTTGCTGAGCGACAAGGGCTGTGACTTCTTCGTTGGTTAGAGGTTGTGCATCACGTCGAGGAGGCATTGTCTAAAAAGAACAAGGAAACATGAGAAACGAGTGAGGTCGACAATTGGGAAAAAAACAAAAGAGGTATTGAAAACATCGACAAAACACAAGGAAGGCGATCATTCGTTCGTTACCTCGAACAAACAAACGACACGCAGTGACTAATCAAAGTAAATGGATCAATATAATGTATCACTGAAGACATGCTCGCTTATAAGTGAACACTCACCCCAAGAGTTCCCAGGTAAGAGTGACTGGTCCGATACTGCGGATTTGTACGAACACTCTAGCCTTAGATAGAAAACTTAGGGTACATGCATTCACCCTTCCAGTTTGCACGTGTTCACATTATAAGACCCAAACCTTGACGAGATTTTGAAGACTAAAAGGGTTCAAAACCTTATAATCAATCATCCAAGAATAGATGATTAATTTTCGAGGCGGATTTGTTATTGTGTTCTCGTTGTGGTTATCACCAAAGGATAGTTGACGGTATTGTTTTAAAATCTAAACGCAAGTGGACTTTATAGTCTATTGTGATGCATCTAAGTTAGGATATGGATGTGTGTGATGCATCTAAGTTAGGATATGGATGCATCTAAATTAGGATATGGATGTACAAGAAGGAACTGAGGACTTTATAGTCTATTGTGATGCATCTAAGTTAGGATATGGATGTGTGTTGATGCAACATCAAAAGGTTATCGCTTATGCCTCTAGACAACTTAAGAAACATGAAGAGAATTACACAACCCATGATCTAGAATTAGGAGCCATAGTTTTTGCCCTTAAGATTTGGAGACACTATTTATATGGAAATAAATTTGTAGTCTTCACCGATCATAAGAGTTTAAGGTATATTTTTGGGCAAAAAGAATTAAATATGAGACAAAGACGCTGGATGGAAGTTCTTAGTGATTATGATTGTGATACCCAGTATCATGTTGGGAAAGCTAATGTAGTAGCTGATGCTTTAAGTCGAAAGTATCATGAAAAGCCGAAACGAGTACGTTCTCTCATATTAAATCTACAAATAGATTTAAATGAGCAATCAGAGAGGTACGAAAAACAGCAATCAAGGACGATGCTGAAAATTTAAAAGGAACAATTAAGGAATTAGAACAAGGAACAAATGGAATTTGGGAGTTCCATAAGAAAAGGATGTGGATACCTAAACAAGGAAACCTACACCACAGAATTCTAGAAGAAGCTCATAACTCTAAGTATACGATACATCCCAGAAGTGATAAGATGTATCAGGATCTAAGGAAGAATTTCCGGTGGATAGGAATGAAAAAGGATATAGCAAACGATTTTGCTAAATGTCTACCTTGTTCACAAGTTAAAGCTGAGCATCAGAAACCCTCATGATTATTACAACAATTAGAGATGCTAATATGGAAATGGGAATTGATAACAGTGGACTTTGTTACCAAATTACCCAAGACAAGGAAAGGAAATGATACAATCTGGGTGATTGTAGAAAGATTAACCAAATCTGCTCATTTCTCACCCATGAAGAAAACCTTCAATATGGAACAGTTAGCCAAGGTATATCTAAATGAAATAGTTTCATTACATAGAATTCCTTTATCTATCGTATCCGATAGAGATAGCCTTTTTACTTCTCATTTTTGGACAAGTTTCCAAAAAGAAATGGGAACCAGGTTAAATCTAAGCACAACGTATCATCCACAGACGGACGGACAAAGCAAAAGGACAATTCAGACGATGGAAGAGATGCTTAGAGCCTGTGTAATTGATTTCCAGTCGTAACCTTCATCATCATATATAACTGCAAGAGCCCTTGATTTTTCTTCAGGCTGTTTCAATCTTGGTGGCTCAGACTTGTTCTGACGATAAATCGCTTTCTTGTAATAATCTTCGTTAAACGGATTTGCAGAATCATCATCAGCATACGCATTTCTGCACTCGCGCTTAAAGTGACCTCTTTGTTTGCTTTTGAAGCATGTCACCTTAGATTTATCAAATCCTAGTTTGGTAGACGGTCCACCAATTGACTTTCTCCCCGTGATCTCCATGAACCGCTGTGCCCGACGAACCGCACTGGCCATGCACCATCTTATATCCATTAGTTCCATCTCCTCGGGGTCTAGTTGATCATAATCTTCTTTCGTCAAGTTGGTGTTGCCAATCTTCCCCGCAACGAGGCTTTCATACGATTCAAGTACAGATGCCAAGAAAACCATCTGTTGTTTTGCCGATTCTTCGCTGAAATTCTGCCCATTCTTCAGATCCACTGCGATATTACACTGAAACAAATTCTTTGAAGCAGATTGGTTTGAAGTGTTTGAAGAAGATCCACTGTGAAAACCACTGTGAAGACTTTCATTATTCATTGAACTTGAACTTTCTGCAGAAAACGCTGTTCTTGGAGACCCAGCCTGTGGTACATTTCCTCTGTAGTAAAGCTCCACATTTTGCTGATAAGCCGAATTGTTGACTTTAGATCTCTTTATCTCCAACTCATGACTTTCAAGCCTTTCAATCAGCAAATCCACTTTTAAATCTTCAGGCTTGATTGTGTTTTTCAACATTAGAGCGAAGTATTGCCACTCTTGATCATTTGGCAATGAATCAAACAATTTATCCACCAGCTCCTCTTCAGAAGGTAAAATTTCATGTCTGGTCAGCTCCATTTTCAGATATCCGAATCTCTCAATCATTTTACAAACAGACTCATTTTTCATACAGTTGAATAAATCAAACTCTTACGCAATAATTTCTTTTTGTTTTTAACAATTTCATTACTTCCTACACACTTTTTCCCTAACGCTTCCCACAAACTCTTTGAAGTTTTTTCTTGTTCAAGTAACGAAATAATATCCTCTCTTACTGACTGTTTGATGAATGTAATCATTTTATATTCAGCCACAACATTTTTTATATCTATGTCTGAGAAATCTTTTGGATCTATTAACTCTCCTCCCTCTTTTACTGGTTCAGTGTATCCATCTGTCATTTTTAACCATCTTTCAGGAGCGAAAGCTTTTACCCAACCCTCAAATCTGTTTTTCCACCAGTGATAATCTTCCACTTCCATTAGCTTTGGTGGCTTCTGTTGGCTTTCGTACATGTTCTCAAACTTCAAATTCTCCGAAATCTCTCTTGAATATTCTTTCATCTCAGATCTTCTATCTGACGATTCGGAAGAAAACGCTTTGTAGAATGTGTTGTAAAATTCTTAACCGTTGCTTGACATCTTCAATTACCTGAGAGCAAACAAACAAACACAATCAGTTTAAATAATATCAAGTAATCTGAAATATTCCAACACTCGATTGTCGTGAAATGATCTTGACGCGAAAATGTTCACTTTCGAGCGAAATATGAAACTCAGACGAAGTCAGACGTTTGACTGATAAGCGAAATAGCAATATGTCCGAATAAGTGAAACCACAATGTACGAATGAGTGGAATCACAATGTACGAATGAGTGGAATCACAATGTACGAATAAGTGGAATCACAAGGTACGAATGAGTGGAATCACAATGTACGAATAAGCGGAATCAGAATGATCTATGAGCGAAATCCCTCAACTTATGTACACATGAGTGAAATTAACACTGACATATAAACGAAATCACTCATATTCTTGTCCATTGGAGCGAAATTAGATTGACAAATAAGCGAAATCACACATTTTCTTGTCCATTGGAGCGAAATTAGATTGACAAATAAGTGAAATCACACATTTTCTTGTCCATTGGAGCGAAATTAGATTGACTAATAAGCGAAATCACACATTGTCCGAATAAGCGAAATCACTTCGGAAGATGATTTGGTCCATTTTTAGTCCGAATTTTGTCCTGTAACTTTCAAGGCTTTATTAATATCCACTAATACACATTCTGTGAAAAATTTGACCGATTTTAACCGTGGAAACTTGTTCAGATCGAAAAAGAAGGTGTAGAAGACAGAAAATTGATGTAATTGAGCTAAACTCTTCCTCCTGAGCTCTGATACCACTTGTAGGATCGTTGTTGGACCCGAACGAGTCAATCAGAAGAGTCTTTTCTCTGTATCAAAGGCGGAATCAAAGATACAGATGCTCAAACTAATTATAATGCTTCTTTGATTGATTTAACACTGATTACAACCTGAGAGCAACTTGGCAGCACTTCGTTACAATTTTCAGAACCGTTACCAAATGAACAACAAGTGCCCTATTTATAGTAGAAGTGATTCCACTTATATGGACATGCCATAAAAGCGAAATCAGAAGCTTATGATTTCGCTTTTATGGACAATGTTCATATAAGCGAAATCACTTGCTTAATCACTAAGTTTCGACTCTCGAACCTCGTGCACTGGTTATTCTAACCTATCCTATAACATAACATGATACAAGACGAAGTCAATAGACGTAATGCACTAACAAGTTCAATAACATATACATTTTTATTGATACTTTGCTGTTAATGTAACCTTATTATTATGTTTTGTTTATTAGGCACCATCAATGGGACGGAAACAAACATAAGAATCTACAATTGCGTTTATTACTTTTCTATTGATATTAAAAGTTTGAATGCTCATGTCCAATCCATCAATTTTTCATTTTCTAATTTTTTGCTGCATCAATTAGGTTTCAATAGCAGTTCCTATTCCAAAACATTTATGTATTTTTTTCATGGACTTTTTTCTTCTGGTGGTGGTACTACAGTTCGATGTATTACACTGTGGAGCAAGACCACTAATTCACACCTTAGCTACATGGATACCTTATAGCTAGGTAACTGGATTTTTTTTCCAATTGGGTTCAACATTTGATTGAATTTTGTATTGGATTTCTTTGGTTGGTTCCATGTAGCATAGATAAATTGCTAATACTAACAATTTTTCTTACATTTTCAGGGACTGAATATGAATGAAAGAGACATTATTACCGCCAGATCGATCTGAAGGTATATGAGTTCTTTTAACATTTAAGTGTATTACATTTATGATAACAGTTGGGGAAAAATAACTGTTACTATTACTGTTGAATATGTTTATGATTGTTAATTTGATTTGTATGTGATATATTTGATTTTATGTGTTAGGTTATTAGTGTGTAAGGTGTGGTTTTAGGTTATTAGTGGTTGAATGATGGTTGTTATTGATGTGCTAAAGTTATATGATGTGCTATTAGGATTGGAACTGATGCAAGACACACGTGAACGATAAATGAAAGTAAGACTGTTTCTTTTGAAACTTCAAAATTTTTAGAATTATTTTAATATTGATATGTTTGAAATTAATGGGGAGGGTTGTTAAAAAATTTGAAAATTCAAAATTTTTAGAATTATTTGAAACTTCAAAATTGTTAGATGATAGGTAATTATTAGTTTTAAAATTAAAACCTAAGAAAAAGGCCTAAGTTGTGTGATAGAAACCTCACCACTTCAAATCATAATGGGTTGAATCTGTTTGGGCCGAATTGAAGGAGCCCAGAATGTGGATAAGAAATATTAAAGGATTTGACAAATAATCCAACTAATCCAGATAACCCAGTCAATTAGAAGTTAGCGACATGGGAAACCGTATTAGTGGGGAGGGTTGTTAAATGGGGTAATCAGTTAGACATGGTTTTATTTAATATACGTTGTTAGATTAGTGTGGCGAAGTTTTATTATCAAATTAGGGTTCTTTCCTAAACATTGGAGATCAAGCCTATATTGACGCTAATTGGAATCATTCTTTCAGAATCAAAGCTTTCAATTTCCGATTTTTATCACTGTGTTCTTTAAAAATCAACTTTTAATTTTAATTGTATATGTGATGGTTTATTAAATCTATGGGTCGGCAGATCGACAACCGCGAAGGTGGCGCTGTTACACTCATGAAGAAGCTTCTCAAAGAACCTGTATTCCCAATCTGCCCTTTGACTATTAATTCCAAGTTCCCACCATGGAAGCAATGGTATGTGTAGTTTTATTTTTTTTATTTATATATTTTGTTTCTAAATGATAGACAATCTATTATATACGGGTCAGATCTGAGTGTGCTTCGAAACTGAAGGAGGAGATGCAAAGTAATTAATGTGAAAAAATGATACGAGTCAGCTCTGATATTGTTTGGACCATCTCATATATTTTCAAGTTTTATGTGATCCAATTAATCATTGGTATAAAGGTATTTTTATTTTTTTCTTTATATTGTTATCTTTTTAGTAAATGATGAAATCAAGTATAGGCTTTAAATTTATAATATGTTATAGTTAATTGGAGTTGCGGTCTCATATTTTTTGTTTTGTAAGTAATGTATTCAAGTGTAATACCTGACATAACAACTTCATTTAAGAACAAATTTCGCAACAAGGCTATGATTATGTTTATTATATGAGATGTTCTTACATTGTTTGCCAATTTATATACTATCCGACTAAACTTAGTTATGGTTTTGGCGCACTTCAAATTTGTCATTGGATAATGGTCACCGTCTCTCTCTCTGGTAATTTTTTTCTCCATCGTTCTGTATAAACTTTGTTAAAAATTAGTTTTATTCAAGATAATAGCGTGATGAACCAAGTTAAATAGATACTGAGATTGCTATCGGTATTGTTATAATCGGAACCTATATCTGTATTCGTTTTTTGATTAGTATTGTTATTGTTATTTCATTTATACATTTATGATTAGTTTAAATTAAATTTTCTAGCCCGGGAAGTTTCCGGGTTATAACCTATCCTTTATATATAAAAAAAAAACATTACATATACTCATCTTGTTTTTGTATGTTTTTTATGGCTCTTTACAACTAGAAAAACTTTAAGAAACCGAATTAAAAATTTGTGGTGGAGATAAGGAAAAGAAGATACTTTAGAGGTTAAAAATGTTATTTATATACTTTTATTTATTGTAAATTAAATTTTCATACCCGGAAAGTTTCCGGGTTATAACCTAGTTAAAGATATAAAAGAAATGATTTGGATTAGTGGACTCATTTAATATTACTGGATTGTATTTGGGCCATAATAATTTTAAAGTAACAAATAAAAAAAGGAAAAAGGGGTTTGGACAGTTGGTTCGCAAGGGGGTTTCACAAAGGAAAGGCACGGTTACGGAGAAAAAAAGAATAATTTCTTTCAATTAAGTCAAAGGGGCATTGAAGGAGATCTACTTTTTTTTTTTTTTTTTGACGTGAATTGATTGGAAGGGAAAAGACAGCAACCTCTTGCACGAATCGAGAAGGAAAAAAGAGATTTTGGAGTCATGATTAGGCCTGTCAATGGATGGATATGGATTGGATCATGATCCGATCCACTAATGATCCAACTTAAAAGGATCATGATCCGATCTATGATCCAACATAATGGATCGTGATCCGATCCATATCCAAGTAATTGTAAATAGATGGATCCACTATCCGGATCGATCCATATACAAAATATAATAAAAAACCTCAAAAAATAAAAAATAAAACTCACAAACAATAAAAAAATTGTAAAAATTCAAAAAAAATCTAAAAAATTTAAAAAATTCTAAAAAATCAAAATTTTAAATGGTGAAAATTTTCTTAAGAGCTGGATGGGGCCTGCGTGTAAATATTGTGTACTACGTTGGTATATGTATTAGGTAACATAGAACTATGTTTACATTACAGAATCTTGTTTTTTACGAATTTACCAACAATAAAGGACACATACCTAACAAACTATACCAAACTACACAGACCAGTCAACTACAATTTCCAAACCTTACAACAAATTACCACAAAAGCATAAAATTAAAGACATATATACAAAAACATCCTAATTCAGTTATTTGCAATTCTATTGCCACTAGACCACAAAAAAAAAAATCTTAAAAAAATCTTTAAAAAATCTAAAAAAAAAAGAACTCTAAAAAACCAAAAAATAATTCTAAAAAAATAAAAAAAATCTATAAGTTCTATAGCCATGAATGAGATTCTATATGTAAAGTTCCTATATATGCAATTGTATATCATACTACAAACCATCAACTCCATAACAAAAATGTAACTAAACAAAAAAAAAAGTAGACGAAATATTTAAAGAAGTCAACACAATGTTACGAATAGTGCAAACATTAACAATAAACAAAGACACCATAAACATTAACACATTGTTAGTTACTTGTAATGTAAACAATAAAAGCACATCCTTTCTATTCTATCCAGCCAATGGTTGTGACCAATGCTTCAACAAGCTCTGGAAGCATGGATGATCGTGTTTCATCAATTATCCTTCCTCCCACACTAAAGGCCGACTCCGACGCAATTGTTGTTGTCGGGACAGCCAACACATCCCTTGCCATTTTTGCCATGATTGGATACTTGGTAGCATTTATTTTCCACCATTGTAACAAAGAAAAGTCGTTTGCTCGAGGAAACAATGGATCGTCAAGATATGTATCCACCTCAGATTTTTGTTGCTCACCACCATGAGGATCTTCTTTCTCACACCACTTATCAAAATCATCATACTTATCATTTACCCTAACATTGCTATTATCCATCTCCCATTCATCAGTCTCACAATCGATATTATTACTATATTCTAGATATAAACTCCCCAAAGCCTCACTTACCCTAGTAACATATGCTTTGTCTCCTTCCTCACCATACAATTTCTCATAATGATATACAACCATCTTTAGCTTAAATCTTGGATCAAACACAATGCCTAGAGCTAGAACCAAACCACATTCATCCCAATACTTTTTAAACTTTTCCTTCATCGGACCCGCTAATGCACGCAAATAGTCAAGATTACTCTTCTCCCAATTACTAAGATCAAATTGCAAATCACAAACATCCGGAAAAAAGACGTTTGAAGTAGGAAAGTTTCGCCCCGTAAAGTGTTTTGTTGCATTATAAAATCCTTCCAAACATTTCTTGATCGTTGTTGCAACTTCCCATTCTTCCCTACTAGGATTATGATGGTAATTTTTATCAAGATCAACTAACCGCTCCAAGGCTTTTCTCATGGATATTGCCGCATCAAGCATCAAGTATGTAGAGTTCCATCTATGTGGAACATCTATTGGTAATATCTTTGGACCGTTCAACCTAACTTGATTTGCTGCAGTATCAAACTTTTGTTTTGCATATGTGGAATTCCTTAAATACCTTATTGTCAGTCTGATTTTTTCAAGTAGTCCTTGTATCACCTTCAATCCATCTTGTATAACTAAATTTAGTATATGAGCACTACATCGTACATGGAATAAGCTGCCTTCCAAGCTTAATAAAGATTTTTCTTGAAGCCAAAATTTCAATTTTCTAACCATCACATCATTCGAAGAAGCGTTATTTACTACCATTGCAAACAACTTCTTATCTAAGTTCCACTCTAGTACTAGATCTCGAATGAACTTAAACAAGGTGTCACCATCATGTGGGTATTCTATATGCCTATATGCAAGAATCTTGTTTTTAAGTTCCCAATTCTCATCTATGAAAACATATCTAAGCTAAATTTTGGTGATCAGAAGTCCAAATATCAGTTGTGAGAGTTACTTTGCTGGAAACGCTTTCCAATTATATCTGATCTAATTGAATTCCGGGAGTGAATAACAAACTCGGGATTTAGCCCATGAGAATAAATCCGAAAATACTTATGGTCAACCATCGACAAGAGATAGTTGTGCTTGATTAACATAATAGCAAGATCTCTCCTGCTCTTTTCTTGGCTAAACTCTTGGGTACTTGCATTTAAACTTGAATCCGAAGCTCCAACAAGTTCTTTATGTTTTCTTTTCAGATGGTTTTTCAAATTACTAGTCCCGCTATCTCCTACAAAACTTGAACCACAATGGTTACAAATAGCAACAACTTTTCCATTCGGTTTCTTGATCTTTTCAAATGAATTCCACACAATTGATGTTAGCTTTCTTCAGGCAGAAGTTCTAACTTCATTGGTTCCACTTATTGACTCCTTAAACTCGGCTATTGAAAGACTATCCATCTACCTTCATAAGTCGTAACAAGCCTACATCATTATAAGATCACAATGGTAAGTTCAAGTTTTGATGGGTTGGGCAAAACACAACAAATTATGATAAAAATTATCAAACAATAAACATCAGTGTGCTAAAAAATACTAATCAAAATATGCTACTGCAGTACACTTTAAACTTGTCAAGTAGCTAAGCTTAAGCCTTATTTTAGTATGTTCACCCTGTCAAATGTAAATTAGATGCTGATGTATGAACTGAAATTGGTTTTGAACTCGAAATGAAATCAGTTTGGTTAAAGCGGTTCCGGTTTTAACCCCCCTCCTGCTGAAACTGGTTAAAAGTGAACCGAATCAATCCTTTTTCGATTTGAAACTGGTTTCAAAACCAGCCAGTTTGGTTTCATCAGGTATGTTATATGTATATCAACATCATTTCCCTTACACTAAACGCTACTACTTGTTACTTCAAAAAGAGCACTGTAGGTGTTAAAAACAATTAATTTCTTCAAACAAAACATTAAAAGCAACGTCATTTCTTCAAACCATTACACAACTAAATCAAGAATCAAGAAACAGAGGTAATATATTCTGGAAAACCTAAACACAATTTACATCAAATAAAACATCGAATCAACAATTTTAAACCTAACAAAGCACGAAAAAACGAAACATAAGTGAGAATTTTTTTGAATCAGTGTGAGGACTTACGGTGGTGGTTGTTGCGAGCGGTCGTGGTAGTTGCGAACGGTGGTGGTGGCTGCGAACGGTGGTGGTGGCTGCATTTGGGGTCTCCGATGAAACGATGATTGCGGTGGACTGGAGGTCGACGGAGGTGGGACGGAGATTGTAACGCCCCGCGTTTTCATAACTTTCCTAACTTAGAAATCGAGCCTAGAAAATCTATTTTTAGAAGCTTGTCCCTTCACAAAAAAAAAAAAAACTACAATCCGTTGTATCATCGAAACATCGTTATCCTTAATTTAATTTGTTACAATTTGGGTTATCTATTTATTGTTAACTTAATTAAATTATTTATTTTTACTATTTAAAAGTTATTTTTATAATAAACTAAGTTAATCTCGTTAAATTTTAAAGTTAGTGACCTAACCTAGTTAGTTAGTCTTATAAAGTTAGTTCCTTTTTATATCATAACATAAGCTAGTGGGTAAAGTTCAGGGTTTATTTGTGTGAATAATGAAAGCATGATAAAACCTAACCCTAATCCCTTTTATAACAGCCGCTATTTATGTATATACACCACAAGAGTGGAGACTTCATCAGCTCCAACAAACTTCAACACTCAAATAGAAACACAGGCCTTCATCTTCGTTTTTAACATAACCCTGAACCATCTCCCTTTTAATAAGAAACTCATCATCATCATCCTTCTCACAACAACATCTTCAGACACAAGCACCCCCATCTTCTTCATTTAGCCCTAGCAGCCACAAACACAAACACAGCAACCCCTTCTTCTCTTCCGTTCGGACACATGTGGCCGGTTTCTTTTCCGGCGATGAACTCAACCAACCGTACACCCCCTTCCCTCATCGTCCTCATCATCCTCTACCTCTGAAAACCCTAGTTCACCCATCCCCCTTCATCTCGGCCCCCTGTTTCTTCTCGAGTCGGTAATCGGCCACCACCAATCGGCAGTGGCGTATGGCGTATGGCGGCCGGTGGCGTGACAACGAGAAGAGAGAGACAAAGAGAGAGAGAGAGAGAGAGAGAGAGAGAGAGAGAGCGAAGAGAGAGAGAGATCGAGACGAGATGGGGAAACAGCGGCGGCAGCAGCACCGCTCACGGCGGCGTGAGCGGCGGTGGTCCGGCTGGTCTTGGTTCTCGGGCCTTGTCGTTCTCAGTTTCAGTTTCGGGATGTGCTCGAATCAGATTCACGTTCGGTTCCAGTTCATGTCACGGTTCAGGTGAGGATTTGAGTTTGTTTGGTTTAGTTCGGATTTGTTTCGAGTGTGAGTTGTTTGGGTCTTGATTCACCGCTTGTTTCAGTTTTGACTCGGGCCTCGGTTCGGGATTCGGCTTCGACTACAGTAACAGTGATGGACTTCGGTTCAGTTTTCGTGAACGGTTCAACTTGGTTCGGTTCAAGTTTGTTGATTTTTACTTGCTTCAATTTCCGCTCAGTTTCGTGTTTGGCTCATGTTTAGACTCATGGTTCGGTTCAGCGGACTCGTGTTTGGTTCGGTTTTTCGGTCAACAGCAGTCAAATCTGGTCAACTGTGGTCAAATAGTCAACGGGTCAGATTCGTTGTTCGGTAAAAATTCTAACGTCTTGAAGTCGTCATATTATTTATGTTAACTTTTAAATTCACGCGAAACGAACCATTATAATTTGTAGACATACATCGAATACATATATATATATTAGCCTTAAAATTATCGTTCATATTGTTTAGTATATTTTATCATTGTTAATGAATTGTTGAATCTTGAAAATATATCGACACGTGAGTTGTCTGGATCGGCCTAAAACAGAGGAAACTCTGTCCGTTTTCCTCAAAATATATATATATATTATTCCTCGTAACAAATATAAATGTATACTTATTTTTATTTTTGACAACACTTCAACTATATTTTGAAAGAATTGATTTAGAAATATTACTTAAACTATATAAGATACATATAAATATATATTTTTTTATATATATTTACATTTATATCATCTAGATATACTTTAGTATCCACTTCTATTCCTCCGTCATAATTCCGAATACTCATACACCCCCGTTTACCCATATAGGGTGACCTCGGTGTTCCATCCTCATAATCTTGCGCTCGTCAATACTTGGATAATCGGAAGACTTAGCAATTATGTGAGTATACTCGTATTTTTCCCCTTTTACTTTTACCACTTTTGGGGTGTAACATGTTTACTTATCACAACTTACACATGAACTTTTGCTTAAACACATGAACATTCCTATAACATGCTTGTATACGTGATTGCTTGATACTTTAAACTTGGTTAGACTTTGGTTGAGGACATTATGTGTTGAACTTATCATTAACTTCGTACGAGCCTAACCGTGACATATGTAGCGCTATAGGATTGACGACCCGCCCGTAGACTTGTGGTTATGTCATGAGCATCTTGCATCTCATTTGGTTTGATATGTTAGACACATGCCATATTTATTGTTTATCTTGAATCACATGCTTGCTATGAGGAATTGTTCAAAACTTATCTTTTGCTATGTATGTCCCAAACTTGTATACTCGCCTTTGCTTTTGCATTGACTTTTATTTTAAACATGTTACAGGTTGATGACGATGATGTGAAAAGAAGTAGCGTGATGCCTAGATACACATTTAGACGTTAGGTTTAATATGTCGTATCAATTTTGTTTATGCTATATGTATTTCTTTTGAACTTGTTGTTATTTGAATTGATGTAATGTTGACAACTTGAAGTTATGGAATGAAATTTGAAATATTTAAATATTGTCACAAATAGCGTTATGATGTCTCGAGCAATCTTCACACTTCGTCTCATCCCGATGTTTCCGCCATTGGTTGGGGTGTGACAGATTGGTATCAGAGCCATAACTATAGGGAATTAGGTAAAGTAGGAATGCTTTAACCTAGTCTATAGTTTTAGAGCCTTATTCTTAGGTTTTGCTTGAAACTACTTGCATGCTACTTACTTGCTTCTTATCCATTCTCTTTAAACTTTTAAGTACATATGTCGTCTTAACTTTATGCACTATACTTGACGTGCCATCTTTAGGTGTTAAATACTTGTTTCATTATGTGTTAATACTTGTTTTATGATGTGTCGACACTTGTTTAATATTCGATTCTTATGTGTTATTCTTGACAAGCCTTCTTATGTGTTATTACTTGTTTGTTTATTTTCGTAGCATACGTTTTCTAAGGCTTTTGTTTGATTATTCTAAATCCGACAACACTCATCTTATACAAACGAGACGAGTTTACCAAAATAGGCGTGAAACCCACAATTTGGTAAACGACTCTCATCCGCTTGATTCTATTTTTGCACGAAATTCACCATTAAGTTAGGAGTGAAATCCACATCTTCATGGGAATTTCAAACTCTAGTGGACCCTCGTCAAAGTGTCGAAATTAAATTTTGACCCGACGAGTACCAACCACACTTAGGGTACGAAATCGTCAAGTTAGGGGTGAAACCCGCACCTTGTCGACTAGTTCCACTCCTTGATTTTCAAAAATCCCGCCAAGTCTCGAATTTTCGATGGATTGGGAACGTGTAGTAACTGGAAGGGTGAGTACCGTTAGCCGAGATATCGGCGAGAGTATTCCACCTATTAGGCCAAAACATGTTTCTCAATTTCAAAAGATCTCTCGACCACTTTGGTTAGTCAATGTTCCGTTTGGAACCATCCATGTTTTATTCGAGCTTACGCTTTGTTATTTTCGATCTTTTGTCAATTTTGAATAATTTTTCGAGATTTCATTTTTGCGCACACTTCATACTCTTACTTTTCATACGATTATACATTATTAGCATACATAATTTTATGTAATTTTATTTACACTTCTTGCAACAACAAATGGAGACATGTCGTCAAGATAGGAGTGATTCCCTTACCTTGATGACTAACTCCGTTTTATTTCTCACCTTACAACGACCTCACCAACGAGTTAGGGGTGATTCCCTTACCTAGGTGATCGTTACCAACGCTTTCTTTTAATAGGCTATATTATGTAAACACAATCATGTTTATACCTAAATCATTTATCATGTATTTCAAAATGCTTCATTTATTTAAACGTACCTCTTATTCTATAATCTATTTTCACATCACTCGCATACACAAAAATTTTAATGTTACCAGAACCGCGTGTTCCTCGATTCTCAAAATTTCACGAAATACTACTTGTCAGCCTAGTCGGTTTAATAAATCCGTTGCCCACAAATTCACCAATCAACGTAAACATTGAAACACGCTCCTCTCACACCATTAAACTAGAGATTGTTATTCTCAATTGAGAATCAAATCAACTTTTTCGCACACACCTATAAAATATTACCAATATTATTTAATCATTTACTAAAATTCCTTTTCAAAACCAATGAAACATTTTTCAACAATCACTAAGTTCATGTACCAAATTCCTTTTCTAAGGATCAACTTTTTCACAAGAAGCTGTAAGTTTCACAATTTTCTAACACAAAGTTACTTAAACGATGCAAACTTATTAATCTCTATAACTTTTCAAAACCTCACTCGATACGTCAATTAAATTCAAAACACGTGGGCAAGGAAACTTCATAAGAACCGACAAATTTTCAACTTATGTAAACTCTTTTAAAACTGCAGTAGTATTTCCATTCCTTTACAAAGTACTTTCCACATAACCAATAGACGTTTTATACTCTCTTACATTCACAAACTAGAGTCTATATTTCGTGACAACTCAATCTATTTTAACTTCACGTTTTGCGCAAACAACTATATATGCATATCATATTACACGTTTTAGTCAATATCTCACGACAATCTCACGCGCGTCACTTGTTCCCTTTTCTTTCATACTCAAATTTTTTAATCTTTTACGCGCACAAACTCGTGTGTTTTTATCTAACTATAAACAAAATCATTATTTCCTTCATCCACACTTATACATTTTATGTCGTCACTATTGTTCACACTTACACATTTATGTTATACTCACGATTCAAAATTCATACGTTTTACGTTATACATACACCCACAATTATACATTTACGATGTACTTACATTCATGTTTATATTACATTCATATTCACGTTCATACATTTTATGTTCTCATTTACGCATAAAACCTTGTTTACACTTATGTACGTACAACATATATTTTATTCATACTTGAACCTTCATGTTTTACACCTATATTCACGTTCATATCTATGCACATACATCTTATGTTCACACTTATACTTATTTTTCATACACATTATGCTTATCTTTTTTTTTTCATACTCATGCCATGCGTGTTGTGTTTATGCTCACGTGTGTATTCATATTAAACTTATGCTATGCTTATGCTTTATTTATACACAAGAATTATACTTTCGCACCCATACGCGAGCGAAACCTGAGGGATTCGCTTACGTTGATCTTATGCTATTTGGAATACAAACATACTTATATGCTACATTTCTTTCACACGCAGTCTTATTTTCATAATTTATGCATACCTTAATTCATACACAACTAGTACAAGCTATGCGGATCAGGCGACGATCAATATAATCACGGGTGCACACGGGATTATAGTGATGGGCGTGTGAAAACCATAGAGTGTACTATTGTGTATGGTAAGACACAGAACGTAACATGACACCGAATACGAAACGGACGTAATGTGGTCAAAACATGGTGGATACGCCGCTGGTACTTCCTATATATAAGTGTTTTCACCATGTTACCAAACTTTCGTAAAACGTGCCATGAGAAATTCAGTGTTTTACAGACCTATATAGACCTGATACGACTTTAGACAACTCACAAACGCATTACATCCGATTATCCACGACAAGACTTCATTCTTAACACCTTGCTTTGCCTATCCGATACTGATGCTATTCTTATACTCGTAATCATTAACAGATCAATAGTACACCCTTGTACCTCAATTATTCTCTGTTGTCTCAAACTCCAAAGCCTCAACTTTAAACAATCCTCTTTTGGGTTGCCAAGACGCTTGCAAGTCTTCCTTCTGAATAAATTTCGGGACGAAATTTCCTAAAGGAGGGGAGACTGTAACGCCCCGCGTTTTCATAACTTTCCTAACTTAGAAATCGAGTCTAGAAAATCTATTTTTAGAAGCTTGTCCCTTCACAAAAAAAAAAAAAACTACAATCCGTTGTATCATCGAAACATCGTTATCCTTAATTTAATTTGTTACAATTTGGGTTATCTATTTATTGTTAACTTAATTAAATTATTTATTTTTACTATTTAAAAGTTATTTTTATAATAAACTAAGTTAATCTCGTTAAATTTTAAAGTTAGTGACCTAACCTAGTTAGTTAGTCTTATAAAGTTAGTTCCTTTTTATATCATAACATAAGCTAGTGGGTAAAGTTCAGGGTTTATTTGTGTGAATAATGAAAGCATGATAAAACCTAACCCTAATCCCTTTTATAACAGCCGCTATTTATGTATATACACCACAAGAGTGGAGACTTCATCAGCTCCAACAAACTTCAACACTCAAATAGAAACACAGGCCTTCATCTTCGTTTTTAACATAACCCTGAACCATCTCCCTTTTAATAAGAAACTCATCATCATCATCCTTCTCACAACAACATCTTCAGACACAAGCACCCCCATCTTCTTCATTTAGCCCTAGCAGCCACAAACACAAACACAGCAACCCCTTCTTCTCTTCCGTTCGGACACATGTGGCCGGTTTCTTTTCCGGCGATGAACTCAACCAACCGTACACCCCCCTTCCCTCATCGTCCTCATCATCCTCTACCTCTGAAAACCCTAGTTCACCCATCCCCCTTCATCTCGGCCCCCTGTTTCTTCTCGAGTCGGTAATCGGCCACCACCAATCGGCAGTGGGGTATGGCGTATGGCGGCCGGTGGCGTGACAACGAGAAGAGAGAGACAAAGAGAGAGAGAGAGAGAGAGCGAAGAGAGAGAGAGATCGAGACGAGATGGGGAAACAGCGGCGGCAGCAGCACCGCTCACGGCGGCGTGAGCGGCGGTGGTCCGGCTGGTCTTGGTTCTCGGGCCTTGTCGTTCTCAGTTTCAGTTTCGGGATGTGCTCGAATCAGATTCACGTTCGGTTCCAGTTCATGTCACGGTTCAGGTGAGGATTTGAGTTTGTTTGGTTTAGTTCGGATTTGTTTCGAGTGTGAGTTGTTTGGGTCTTGATTCACCGCTTGTTTCAGTTTTGACTCGGGCCTCGGTTCGGGATTCGGCTTCGACTACAGTAACAGTGATGGACTTCGGTTCAGTTTTCGTGAACGGTTCAACTTGGTTCGGTTCAAGTTTGTTGATTTTTACTTGCTTCAACTTCCGCTCAGTTTCGTGTTTGGCTCATGTTTAGACTCATGGTTCGGTTCAGCGGACTCGTGTTTGGTTCGGTTTTTCGGTCAACAGCAGTCAAATCTGGTCAACTGTGGTCAAATAGTCAACGGGTCAGATTCGTTGTTCGGTAAAAATTCTAACGTCTTGAAGTCGTCATATTATTTATGTTAACTTTTAAATTCACGCGAAACGAACCATTATAATTTGTAGACATACATCGAATACATATATATATATTAGCCTTAAAATTATCGTTCATATTGTTTAGTATATTTTATCATTGTTAATGAATTGTTGAATCTTGAAAATATATCGACACGTGAGTTGTCTGGATCGGCCTAAAACAGAGGAAACTCTGTCCGTTTTCCTCAAAATATATATATATATATTATTCCTCGTAACAAATATAAATGTATACTTATTTTTATTTTTGACAACACTTCAACTATATTTTGAAAGAATTGATTTAGAAATATTACTTAAACTATATAAGATACATATAAATATATATTTTTTATATATATTTACATTTATATCAACTAGATATACTTTAGTATCCACTTCTATTCCTCCGTCATAATTCCGAATACTCATACACCCCCGTTTACCCATATAGGGTGACCTCGGTGTTCCATCCTCATAATCTTGCGCTCGTCAATACTTGGATAATCGGAAGACTTAGCAATTATGTGAGTATACTCGTATTTTTCCCCTTTTACTTTTACCACTTTTGGGGTGTAACATGTTTACTTATCACAACTTACACATGAACTTTTGCTTAAACACATGAACATTCCTATAACATGCTTGTATACGTGATTGCTTGATACTTTAAACTTGGTTAGACTTTGGTTGAGGACATTATGTGTTGAACTTATCATTAACTTCGTACGAGCCTAACCGTGACATATGTAGCGCTATAGGATTGACGACCCGCCCGTAGACTTGTGGTTATGTCATGAGCATCTTGCGTCTCATTTGGTTTGATATGTTAGACACATGCCATATTTATTGTTTATCTTGAATCACATGCTTGCTATGAGGAATTGTTCAAAACTTATCTTTTGCTATGTATGTCCCAAACTTGTATACTCGCCTTTGCTTTTGCATTGACTTTTATTTTAAACATGTTACAGGTTGATGACGATGATGTGAAAAGAAGTAGCGTGATGCCTAGATACACATTTAGACGTTAGGTTTAATATGTCGTATCAATTTTGTTTATGCTATATGTATTTCTTTTGAACTTGTTGTTATTTGAATTGATGTAATGTTGACAACTTGAAGTTATGGAATGAAATTTGAAATATTTAAATATTGTCACAAATAGCGTTATGATGTCTCGAGCAATCTTCACACTTCGTCTCATCCCGATGTTTCCGCCATTGGTTGGGGTGTGACAGAGATGGTGGAGATCGACGATTGCAGATAAGATAAGGTGTGAGATCAACGATTGCAGGCTGAGTGATCGAGATTGTAAATGATGAAACCCTAAGAGAGTGTCGTTTGTTTCTCTTTTTTTAATTAGTAATGGATCGATCCGGATGGATCATGGATCGATCCATATAATTAATTGGATAAATGGATTGATCCATTGGATTAATTAATGGATTGGTGGATATTTTTTATGATCCAATAAGTGATTTAAATGGATCAGATTGGATTGGATATGGATCAATATCCAATCCATTGACAGGCCTAGTCATGATGAGTGGCTAATCTTCTAAGGTTTCATCCCGGTGTAGAATTTTTAAGAATTCTAGGGTTTTAATATTTTGTTTATGATTTAATTTGTGACTAGTTGTATTTAACCATTTGAAACTTATATCAATTGTCTTGCATATGTATTGGATTCATGAATTATCGAATGAGTTATTAAATTTGACTTTGTGAAATGAATATATGCAATTATGCCTTGCTATAGGTTAGGATTTACATGTTCTTGGTAACGAAGTGCAGTGCGGTCCGTTGTCTATGACGTTGATAGCTCTTGGCACCTAAGCCACGTAATACTAAATCCGTTAATACTCAAATGCAACTGAATTAAGTCTAACATGTAGAAACACTAGGTCTTGTAGTTGTCGAACCGGGTGTGACCCTTATTTCTAACTTATTATTTTTACTCATTCTAATTAGTCGTTTTTTAATAATTTTTCTAAACAAACTAAAAATAAAAATTAGCAAGCTTCATAATTATTTTGTATAATTTTTTTTTTGTAAATAGTTTAGACAATCGAACAACTAGTGTGATACTAACCACATGCTCTTCGTGGATACGATACTCGACTTACCCTAGCTACCTAGGTTAATTGGGTTTTTGACTTATCGGTACGACACGGTCTGTCAAAATGGTGCCGTTGCCGGGGAGCTAGTGCGCTTAGTATTTCGTTGCTTGTTCGATTTTAGTGTTGGTTTTCTTTCTTGTATTTTTGTGATTTTACTTTGGGTGATCGAGCTTGTTTGTGCAGGTACATGTTTTGCAAGCACCATCTTTCAATATGAATTGGGTAGATGATGATCCGTGTAAGTGTTGCGGAAGCGGAGAGCATCTATTAGAGGATTGCTTTGTTTTCTACGAGAAAGTTCGAGCCCACAAGGATTGGGAAGACTACCTCAGCGGATTGTACGGATATGGGAGGGCGGATTATGAAGATTTCAATGGTCCATCCTCACATTCTCCAAACATTAGACCACCACCACCAAATTATCAAGACTATTACTGTTAGGGGTAGAATTTCACAGCTTATGGATCACGGATCCTCAAGTGCAGCTTGGATCACGGATCCTCAGTTCAGTTTGAATTAAGGATCCTCAGAAGATGTAGCAAAACTAAGGATCCTGGATCCTCATTATTATCCTAACACTAACAATTGTTTCCATCATTTTTGAACTTGTTTTGCAGGTGTATTCGAATAGGACTTGGTCCAACCGAGATTCTAGGGGAATATACTTGGTGATTCTGCATGTGCTTGAACTCTTCAACCGTTATGGTGATCGTGGGGGGGCTTGTACCATTTGCGGATAGTTAGTTAGGCTAGTTAATTTCTATTTTTAAATGGGGATACATGCTTGATTTATTTATTATTAGCAACACAACTGCACTACTCGAACTCTCAAGAACTCTCTGCGATTACACACTTTTGCACACTAGTGATCCTTGTACCAAGCTTGTTATCATCCCGATTTCTAAACATTCTTTGTTGAATATAGTTGGTGATAGGTAGTTTCCATCACCCAAGATTTTTTATGCCGGAGATCATTCATTGATCAAGGGCTTTTTCCTCGTATAAATCCTTGTGTTCATCATTCATTTCATATATTTGTTGTTCATACATTTGACCAATTAACCAAGCATCATACCTCACAAAAATCAGATTTGGTTACATTATCCTTGTGTGATTTTTGACCAAAATAGTTTGGCGCCCACCGTGGGTCAATCGGTGCTTCATTCTTGAAAATTTTGTTCATTTCATCCATTTCTGTTCATAACCTTCAACCACATGGATTCTCATGCGAAGAACACTTCAAGCTCCATGCCGGCGATTACCTCTTCACAGGGCATTCCACTTTTGCCTCCTGTCCCTTCTGGATCCCAGAAGAATGCTGAGAAGAAGCCAACCCCCGTTTTCATAAAAGCAACTAGTGTTGTTTCTTCTAGTCCTACTAACAATGATCTTTATTCTTTGATTTTGCAGATGAAGGATTACATGCAACAGCAGGACAAAACTAATGACAGGATCCTTCGATAAATTGACAAAATCAAGGAATTGAAGAGATCAGCGGAGAATCACTCCCCATTGGTGCCGAGATCACTGAATTTCGATACTCCAGCCAAAACTGTCCAGCATTCCACAGCATCTGGTGTCCAGCATCAGGGAGGATCATCAAGTATGCACTATGGATCATCGGCAATGACACAGGCTCAAGGATCCTACTTCCAGCCTTCAAGATCCCCTCTTCAGTCTCAAGGATCCTCTTTCCAGCATCAAGGATTCTTCTCTAGTTCAGTAGGATACATGGGGACGCAGTCGGTTCAAGGATCCTACTCTCAGTATCAAGGATCCTCATCTCAGGCTCAAGGGTCCTACTCTCAGTATCAAGGATCCTCATCTCAGGCTCAAGAATCCTCATCTCAGGCTCAAGGATCCTCATCTCAGGTTCATGGATCCACGGAGTATCCTCCAAGACCTTCAGCTCCGATGCATACCAGGTCCAACATCTTTCAGGATCAAGGATCCTTAAGGAGTGTACAACCCAGAAGCTCAGAGATTCACTTGGGAGACTTCAAACCTATGCAAACTATTGCTTCATCTAGTCCCTCAATCATGCCAGAATCACATCAATATGGATTCACATCAGGAATCCCAACCTTGAATCCATCAGGAGGTAACACTTTAAATACTTCTTATAATGTTAACCATGGCATTGTGCAGGAGACAGGAATCAACCAAGCTATGGCTAGGGAGTTACAAAAACTCAAGGATATGATATCCAGTGTCCCAGGAGTGGTTAAAACCATTCTTGAGATTCCGGATAGGAGTCACAGAATATCTCGTTTTGCACCACCCATTTGTGATGCGGAGATACCGAAGAGGTTCGAAACACCAAACATGAAGCTCTACGATGGCACAAATGATCCAGAAGAGCATGTAGCTCAATACAGGAAAAGAATGGAGATCAATCTCATTCCTAAAAGGTTGAAAGAAGCATGTCTATGCAAGGGTTTCGGATCCACACTGACAGGATCAGCTCTTAAATGGCTGCTAAGTCTTCCTCCTTACTCTATTACTTCATTTGCTAATCCTTAGAGATTCCTAATTTGGATATTGCTACAGCTGTAGAAGCTTTCAAAATGGGTTTACTTAAGGATTCACAATTCTATGATGATCTTGTCATGACCCCTTGTAGGAATCTTGATGAAGTAAGAACCAGGGCCCTAAGATTCATCCTTTTAGAGGATGATAAAAGGATCCAAGAGAGACTGTCAGGATCCTCAAAACAGGAAAAGCAAGGATCCTATTTCAGGAACAACAAATCCAAATCATACAACAAGTCTGATAATCAAAATGTGCATGTTGTGGAGCAAGAAGAGTATGATGAAGATTATCCACCCATTTCTGAATATTGCTTTGCTGTTGATAGCAATGAACTAATCCTTGTCATGCAGAATTTAGGTGAAAAAGCTAGATGGCCCAGAAAGAATGATAAGCCAGCTGCTACAAAGGATAAATCCAAATAGTATGCCTATCATGAGGATTTTGGTCATCTCACTGATGAATGCATAGCACTCAGGAAAGAGGTTGGTTACTTGCTAAGCAAAGGGCATTTGAAGGAGCTATTTGGAAGAAAAAAGGTCAAGGATCCAGGATCCTGAAAAGACTCCAGAAAGGGCTCCTGCTCCTCCAGCTGATGCCCAGATTATCAACTTCATCTCTGGTGGATTACATATATGTGGCACTTCCTTTTCAGCAGCCAAGAGGCATGCTAAAGAAACAAAGATGGAAAATGGGAATAGACCCATTCGAACCTCAATCCTTACATAGGATAAAGTCATATCCTTGGATGAGGACGACCGCGTAGATATTCAGGATCCTCATCATGATGGTCTTGTTATTACATTGTTTATTTCTAACCATTTTGTTCGCAGGATTCTTACAGATGGATGAAGCTCAGTGAACATTATTCAACTTGATGTCCTCAAGAAGATGAACATTCCTGAATCATAAATTATCCCAAGGTCATCAGTTGTTATGCGATTCAGTGGAGAAACCAAGAACACATTGGGGGACATTAAACTTCCCATTTACATAGAGGGAGTTAATTCTTTTCAAAAATTTTGTGTCATAGATTGCTTCTCTTGTTGCAATGTTATCCTTGGCAGGCCATGGATACATGATATGAAAGCAGTTCCATCTACATATCATCAATGTGTGAAACTCCCTACTCCATGGGGTGTGGTGAAGATAGAAAGTGGTCAACAAGAAGCCAAGAATTGTTACACTTCATCAATGAAGCCAGCCTCAAGACCTAGGGAGCAATAGCAATTAAAGTATCCTCCAAGAGATGTTCTGGAGGTAAGAGAACAAGATGTGAAAGATATCCTGATGTATCCTCAGGATCCTGAATCCAAAGTTTTTATAGGATCCGGGATCCTAGATAACATTGAACAGGATCTGGTATCCTTCATAAAGAGGAGAAAAGCTACATTTTCCTGGAAGCATGAGGACATGACAGGTATTTCTAAAGATATTATTACTCATAAACTTAGCATTGACAGGTCATTCAAACCCATACATCAGAAGAGGAGGAAGTTTGCACCTGAAAGGAATGCCATCATTCAAGAGGAGGTAGATAAACTGCTCAGAGCAGGTATGATTAGAGAGGTACAGTATCCAAGGTGGCTAGCCAATGTGGTTGTTGTTCAAAAGAAAAATGGAAAGTGGAGGGTATGTGTCGATTTCACTGACTTAAATAAGGCATGTCCCAAGGATCCTTTCCCATTACCCCACATTGACTCCATGGTGGATGCTACTGCGGGTCATGAGTTGTTAACTTTTATGGATGCTTCATCTGGATTTCAACAAATTCAGATGGAACCATCTGATCAAGAGGATACAACCTTTATGACCCCTACTGGTATCTATTGTTATATTGCTATGCCCTTTGGACTAAGAAATGCAGGTGCTACATACCAAAGGCTAGTAAATATGATGTTTAAAGAACAAATTGGACACACAATAGAAGTCTATATTGATGACATGATGGTTAAGTCCAAGAGAGCTGAGGATCACCTTAGAGATTTAGAAGAAGCATTTGATATCCTTGATAAATTCAACCTGAAATTGAATCCTTCCAAGTGCCACTTTGGTTTAAAAGCTAGCAAGTTTTTAGGTTATATGGTGACAAAAAGAGGGATAGAGGCTAGTCCAGAACAAATCAAGGCAATTGTTGTTTTGGTCAAAAATCACACAAGGATAATGCAACTAAATCTGATTTTGTGAGGTATGATGCTTGGTTAAATGATCAAATGTATAAACAACGAATGTATGAAATGAGTGGTGAACACAAGGATTTATACGAGGAAAAAGCCCTTGATCAATGAATGATCTCCGGCACAAAAACCTCAGGTGATGGAAACTACCGATCACCAACTATATTAAACCAAGAAAGATTACAAATCGGGATGATAACAAGCTTGGTACAAGGATCACTAGTGTGCAAAAGTATGTAATCGCAATGAGTTCTTGAGAGTTCGAGTGTAGTGCAGTTGTGTTGCTAATTATTATGTCTAAATCAAGCTTGTATCCCCATTAAAAATAGAAATTATCTAGCCTAACTAACTATCCGCAAATGATGCAAATCCCCCACGATCACCATAACGGTCGAAGAGTTCATGCACATGCAGAATCACCAAGCATATTCCCCTAGAATCTCGGTTGGACCAAGTCCTATTCGAATATACCTGCAAAACAAGTTCAAAACTGATGGAAACAATTGTTAGTGTTAGGATAATAATGAGGATCCTGCATCCTTATTCTTGCAGCGTCTTCTAAGGATCCTGAATTCAAACTAAACTGAGGATCCGTGATCCAAGCTACATTTGAGGATCCGTGATCCATAAGCTATAAAATTCTATCCCTAACAATTGCACCCAAACATGACTGATTAATATCTAATTAGATAGTCATGTTCCAACTTTATTCGGACTAGCTGTTACTTATAGATATAGTCGTTGCGATGCTGATGTCAGCGACAGTTACCTCCCTGCAACAACAATCATTATAAATAGGGTTAGAGATAAGGATCAAATCCTACATTTATACTCGAGACCCTCTTCTTTAAATCCATATCCGAAGATCTTAGTAGGTATTCTCTTTCTCCTTTCTCTCTAATTTCTTATCCCTGATCCTCTGTTCTTCACAATCAATGGTGAAGATGAACCTTCGTTCCTCACCTGCCAAAAATCCTGATCACAATAGCCCATTGAAGAGTCAGGGTATTTCCAAAAACCCTTCAATGGAGCTCTGTCGATTCACTGATCCTGAAGTTGACCAGTTCCGATCATGCTTTCCTGATGGCACCATCTTCAAGCCTTTTGATTCTTCTACCAAAAGTGATTGCATATCAGATACATGGATCACCTTTCCTGCTGCTCCCTTCCAGATAGGATTCACCTATCCTTTCCCTATTTTTACACAAAGTTTCTTCACACTTACCGGCCTGTGCTACATCCAATCCATGCCGATGGTGTGGAGGGTTTTATTCACACTTGAGTACATAATAGAATAGGAAGTCATAGACATAGGGATGTCTGAACTGAGCCAACTATACAACCTTGTGAGCCATGGATCCTATCGATATCTTTTCAAGTCCAAACCTCAAAAGCCTCTTCCAATCTTGAAAACCACCAAGAATGACACAAACTAGAGGAATCAATTCTTCTTCGTGAGGAGGGATTCCATTCCAGATGGGAACCAACTTCCCAAAAAGTGGAACACCGATGGTATGATATAGGATCCTTAGATCAGGATAATGGTAAGACTTCTTCTTTCATTGAGGATAACTGATCCTTCTTTTCTGTTTTGTTTAAGCAGCTATCAGCTTGTCTCACATTCAAGTATCACCTGCCACAGAAGAAAGGATAAAAGCTTTCTGGAAGATTGACCCTGCAATCAGGACATTCCCCCCAAAATCACAGGATCCAGAGGAAATTTCATCCACCTCCCACACTATGTCAAGTAAGTATCCATTTTTGTTTATAAAAATATTTATTAAAATAAGGATATGAATACTTATCTGTGTTTTGTACTTATAGGTGCTGGCAAATCTTCTAAGTCTGTCTCCAGGTTCAGCGTCGCCAATCTTCAAGATATTGCATCCCCAAAGTCCCTAAAGAAAGATCTGGCCGCAAGCTCAAGCAAACCTGAGCCTAAAGGCATGAGCACCAGGTGCAAGGGAACAAAAAGGAAGAAGACTGCTGAACCCTCCAAAGGGCTTCCTCTGATGGAACGCCAGCTTCATGACTACGTCTCTGAGGTAAGGATCCTGTATCCTGAAATCTGTACTCCTTTTCTGAGGATAAAGGATCCTGACTGCTAACTTCCGTTGTGCAGAAATTTGCTGAGGTTCAAATCCTCTTTGATCAACATTTGGCTGAAGCCGAGCAGAAAAATCTGGACTTCCAACCGATTTTCCTTGCCAAGGACAAAAAGATCTCTTCTCCGGAAAAGGACATCAATGCACTGCAGAAGGAGTTACTTCTTACTCAGATGACGGCTCAAAAAGAGAGGATGGATATCGTGGATGGAGCTAAGCTGTCCGCTACCATTGCCATGTTGAAGATCAAGCTGCAGATGGCTAAAGAGCCTGAGGATCCTGCCTTTGACCGGTCCACCTGGGACTTGGAGGCTTGGAAGAAAAGGCTAGCGGAGCTTGGAGACAAAGATGAGCCTGAAGAGGTGCTAGCTCTTGAAGGTGGTGGCAGCGAGGTGAAGGATCCTGAGGCGGAGGCAGCTGGTGGCAGTGGCAAAGGTGGTGAAGAAGAGGTGGTGGAAGTAGCGAAGGTGTAGGCTGCATCGATGGGCGATGATGGATATTACTAGACGTGGCCAGAGCCCATTTTTTATGGTTTTATTTTGATGGTGTTTTTATTCTGAACAATTATGGTCTGTAACTAAACAATAGTCACTAGGGTTAAGGATCATAGATCCTTGGAACAATAGGGGGTAGCAAAGGTGTATGGGTCCTTCTGTTTGTGGAGGATGAAGCCTTTGATGCCCCTCATCTGTTGATTTCTAGAGAATCCAAGTTAGGATCGTATATCCTTAATACATATAATTGTGACAATCAAAAGATAAAACCTGGTATAAAGTTAGGATCCTGGATCCTTAACTATTCAGCTCTGGAAACCTGAAATAAGATATAACTTGGGACTAAGCCAAATATAAAAGAAGATGTTAGTATCTGGGGACAAGCCCAACAATCTGGGGACAAGCCCAATAAACTGGGGACAAGCCCAAAAAACTGGTGACAAGCCCAAAAAAACTGGGGACAAGCCCAAAAAACTGGGGACAAGCCCAAAAAACTGGGGATAAGCCCAAAGGACTGGGGACAAGCCCAAAGGATCTTGTGTAAACTGGAGTATGGCCCATACTGGCGACTATCCAAACTTAGTGACATGAAAATGCCAAAACCTTAGCAAACGTGAAAACGTTAGAAACCTTAGGAACGGATGTATGGTACGTCTACCATTATACTTAGGATCCTAAATACAGCCAGTACAATGAAATTGTCAGCCCCTAAAGAGGGTACTGGTCCCAATGCCTTTAACTGCATTAGGATAATCGTGTGCAAAGGTGTAAGAACCTGATTCGTAGGAGGTAATAGATACCTTAAACTGGGGACAAGCCCAAAAACTGGGGATAAACCCAAAGACTTAGGAGATTTCAGTGGATACTTGATCCTGTGTCAAAGGTGTGCTAACTTCTCCAAAACTCAGAATTTAGTGAAAAAAGATAAAGGATGCTAGACCCTTCACCTTGTAATCAAGTAAATTAAAGGATTAGATAAATAAAAAGAATCAAATCATTACCATGATGAGGATCATAAATCCTCTAAGGATCCTTAATGTGCATCAAATATGAGAATGACCGAGGATCCTGGATCCTTCCAACATGAAGTATCTCTTTAAATGGATAACATTCCAAGCTCTTGGTAATAGATCACCCTCCATTGTTAGTAAACGATATGCCCCCTTTCCTGGCTCAGCTTCAATCAGATAAGGGCCTTCCCACTTTGGTGCCAACTTGCCATCAGCAGGATTTGTGGTATTTTGGAATGCTTTCCTCAATACCATATCACCAAGTTGAAATTTTCTGATCCTGACATTCTTGTTATATGCTCCAGCCATCCTTTGTTGATAACTAGCCAATCTTATCCTTGCCAAATCCCTGAGCTCTTCTATGGTATCCAAATCTTGAACCAAGTTTTCAGCATTTCTTTCAGGATCACGGATGCTTGCTCTTGCAGTATGGACTACCATTTCTGTAAGGATCACAGATTTAGCTACAAATACTAAAGAAAACCGAGTTTGACCAGTAGCATTCTTGGGAGTTGTTCTATCGGCCCATAACACATAAGGTAGCTCTTCTGCCCATTTTCCTTTTCTTAGATCCAAGCTTCTTCTTCAAGTTGTTGATGATAATCTTGTTAGATGATTCTGCTTGACCATTACCTTGTGGGTGGACTGGTGTTGATGTTATTGTTAGGGGAGGATTTTTTAACAATTAGTGATCCTTATTCATTATCCTAACTAGTGATCCTTACTTCTGGGACAGGTGGTGATCCTCAGAAGGGCTTTAGGATCAGGATCATGGATCACTTCAAGGATCCTCATACTGACGATTGTTTACTTATGCTTTATAACATTTCGCATGTATAACAAGCTTGACCAAGTCTTAGCGACATTCTTGGAGAATATTCCCGAAGTATTCTGCACGTGCTAGATCAAAACTAGACGTTATGGAGAACGTGGAGGCTTGGCCCAAAAGTCGGAGAGTTTGTTAGCTAGATAATTTTCTTATTTTAAAGGGAGTAACGAGCTAAGTTAGAAAGTTAGTGACACTTAGTCATTTTGGCAGTTACACACACTCGCAAACACGCTCATACAAGCTCTCGTTCAAACACTTAGCGATCTCATACACTTTTTACACATTCACTGTAGTGATCCTTGTACCTAGCTCGTTACTATCCGAAGTTGTAAACATTTAACCATTTATTTTAGCTTGGTGATCGGTAGTTTCCATCACCCGGGGTTTTTTGTGCCGGAGATCAACTCTTGATCAAGGGCTTTTTCCCCGTATAAATCCTTGTGTTGTTTGTGCATTCTACATTGAAGTGATCCTCATTGTTGTTACACATTTTAAGCATCATTCCCCTAAACAAAGAGTTTGGTTGCAGTATCATCATCAGATTTTCTGACCAAAACAGTTTGGCGCCCACCGTGGGGCAATTGGTGCTTCGTCCTTAAGAAAATACGCATTTCTGTGCTTAATTCGGCTCACTACAACCAAGCAGATGGCTTCCTCATCGAAGAATGCTTCAAACTTGATGCCCTCATTCACTTCCTCACAAGGCGTTCCTCCTTTGCCTCCACCACCTTCTGGATCCCAGAAGAATACAGAAAATGCTGCGAAGAAACCGACTCCCATTTTCTCAAAACCACCTACTTCTTCTGTTTCAACTAATCCTACTACTAATGATCTCTATACCTTGATTTTGCAGATGAGGAATCATGCACAAGAGCAGGATAAGACCAACGAAAGGATCCTCCGGGAGATTGATGAAATTAAGAAACAGAAGAAAACGGCAGAGGATCATTCTCCACTGATGCCCAGATCTTTGAATTTTGACACTCCGGTGGTTACTTCTCAGCCGTCAGTGGTTCCAAACATTCAATATGCGGGTGGACCTAAGGGAGTGCACTACGGAACAACAGCTATGACCCAGGCACTAGGTTCATATTTCCAGCCAGCAGGATCCTATCCCCAGCATATGGGATCCCTCACGAGTACAGGAGGATATTCAGGAATGCACCAAGTTCAAGGATCCTCCTTCGTTCCAGGATCATCCCAGGTTCAAGGATCCTCCTTCGTTCCAGGATCATCCCAGGTTCAAGGATCCTCCTTCGTTCCAGGATCATCCCAAGTTCAAGGATCCTCCTTCGTTCCAGGATCATCCCAGGTTCAAGGATCCTCCTTCGTTCCAGGATCATCCCAGGTTCAAGGATCCTCCTTCGTTCCAGGATCATCCCAGGTTCAAGGATCCTCCCTCGTTCCAGGATCATCCCAGGTTCAAGGATCCTCCTTCGTTCCAGGATCATCCCAGGTTCAAGGATCCTCCTTCGTTCCAGGATCATCCCAGGTTCAAGGATCCTCCTTTGTTCCAGGATCATCCCAGTTTCAGGGATCCTTCCAGATGCCAGGATCCTTGAGGAGTTTGCAAACAGGAAGTTCAGATGTCCATCAAGGAGATTTTATTCCAATGCAGACCAATGCCTCTGCTGGCCCCTCGATCATTCCAGAATCTCAACAATATGGATTTACCTCCATATTTCCTAACTTGAATCCAATGGGAGGTAACACTTTTAATAATTCTCATACTATTAACCATGGTTTTATGCAGGATCCAGGTATCAATCATGCCATGGCCAGAGAATTGCAAAAGCTAAAGGATATGATCTCGAGTGTTCCGGGAGTAGTCAAACCTATTCCAGAGATTGCAGATGGGAGCCACAAGATATCTCGCTTTGCACCACCAATCTGTGATGCTGAGATACCCAAGAGGTTCCATGTGCCTACAATGAAACTGTATGATGGTTCGACGGACCCTGAAGAACACATAGCACAATACAGGGAGAGGATGGAGATCAATCCAATCCCAGAAAAGTTAAAGGAAGCATGCCTATGCAAAGGATTCGGATCCACTCTTACTGGATCAGCTCTCAAATGGCTGCTAAGTATTCCCCCCTATTCTATTACCTCATTTGCAAACCTAGTTAACTTGTTTAATACTCAGTTTTCCTGTAGTAGAAAATTTGAACGACTAACTAGTGATTTATATAGGATAACCCAGGGTCATAATGAATCATTAAGGGATTACATTACCAAATTTAGTAAAGAATCCTTAGACATTCCCAACTTAGATATAGCCACGGCTGTTGAAGCCTTCAAAATGGGATTACTTAGGGATTCCTTATTTTACGATGATCTTGTTATGACACCGTGCAGGAACCTAGATGAGGTAAGAACCCGGGCCCTCAGGTTCATCCGGCTAGAGGATGATAAGAGGATTCAGGAGAGGATAACAGGATCCTCAAAGCAGGATAAGCAAGGATCCTCATTAAGAAACAACAAGTTCAGATCCTACAACAAATCTGATAATCAGAACGTGCACTCTATTGATCAAGAAGAGGATGATGAGGATTATCCTCCAATTTCTGAATATTGCTTTAGTGTTGATAACAATGAACTAATCCTTGCCATGCAGAACCTAGGTGATAAAGCTAGATGGCCAAGAAAGAATGACAGGCCAGCTGCAACTAAGGATAAATCAAAGTGGTGTGCATATCATGAAGATTTTGGGCACCTCACAGAAGAATGCATTGCATTAAGAAAGGAAATTGGATACTTGCTGAGCAAAGGGCATCTAAAAGAGTTGTTGGGAAGAAAAAAGTCAAGGACTCAGGATCCTGAAAGGATCCCTGAGAAGGCTCCAGCCCCTCCAGCAGACGCACAAGTGATAAACTTTATCTCTGGGGGATCCGACATTTGTGGCACATCCTTCTCAGCAGCTAAGAGGCATGCGAAGGAAACTAAAATGGATAACGGAGAAAGGCCAGTTCGAACATCGAGTGTCTCCGAAGGAAAAGTCATAACCTTTGATGAAGAGGATCGTATTGATATCCAGGATCCTCATCACGACGGTTTAGTTATTACTGTTTTTATATCTAACTATTTTGTCCGCAGGATCCTAATAGACGGAGGAAGTTCAGTGAACATTATCCAGCTTGATGTTCTAAAGAAGATGGGTATCCCTGAATCAGAGATCATACCAAGATCCTCCGTGCTCGTGGGATTTAGTGGCGAGACCAAGAACACCCTGGGGGACATTAAACTCCCAATATATATTGAAGGCTTACACTCTTATCAAAAGTTTTGTGTTATTGACTGTTTATCTTGTTGTAATGTTATCCTTGGCAGGCCCTGGATACACGATATGAAAGCAGTCCCATCTACTTATCATCAATGTGTGAAGCTCCCTAGTCCTTGGGGAATAGTAAAGATTGATAGCGATCAGCAGGAAGCTAAGGATTGCTACACTTCATCGATGAAACCAGCTTCGAAGTCAAGGGAGCAATAGCAATCAAGGTATCCTCCAAGGAGTGTCTTGGAGGCCAGAGAGCAGGATGTGGTTGAAATCCTCATGGATCCTGATGATCCTGAATCCAAAATCTATATCGGGTCAGGGATCCTTGGCGAAATGAAAGAAGACCTCATATCCTTCCTCAAAAGGAGAAAGACTACCTTTGCATGGAAACACGAAGACATGACTGGCATATCCAAGGATGTTATCACTCATAAGCTCGGCATCGACAGATCTTTCAAACCAATCCATCAAAGGAGAAGGAAGTTTGCACCAGAAAGGAATGCCGTTATCCAGGAAGAGGTAGAGAAATTGCTCCGGGCAGGTATGATTAGAGAGGTCAAGTATCCAAGATGGTTGGCCAATGTGGTTGTTGTTCAAAAGAAAAACGGAAAGTGGAGGGTATGTGTCGATTTTACCGATTTAAATAAGGCATGTCCCAAGGATCCTTTCCCTTTACCCCACATTGACTCCATGGTGGATGCAACTGCGGGTCATGAACTGTTAACTTTTATGGATGCTTCATCTGGATTCCAACAAATCCAAATGGAACCATCCGACCAAGAGGATACGGCCTTCATGACTCCAACTGGTATATATTGCTATATTGCTATGCCGTTCGGATTGAGAAATGCAGGTGCAACGTACCAAAGGTTGGTGAATATGATGTTCAAGGATCAGATTGGACAAACTATGGAGGTTTACATAGATGATATGGTGGTAAAATCCTTAAAAGCTGAGGATCACCTAAGAGACTTGGAGGAAGCATTCGATATCCTTGACAAATATAACATGAAGCTTAATCCTTCAAAATGTCATTTTGGTGTTAAAGCAGGTAAATTCTTAGGATACATGGTGACTAAGAGAGGCATCGAAGCTAGCCCGGAACAAATCAAAGCAATAGTGAACATCAAATCTCCGGCCAATGCTAAGGATGTTCAAAGGCTAACAGGAAGGATAGCAGCCTTGAACAGATTCATATCCAAGTCCTCCGAGAAGTGTAAAGAATTCTATGATATCCTAAGGAAGAACAAGAAATTTGCGTGGACGGAGAAGCATGAAAATGCTTTAAAAGCCCTCAAAGATTACCTATCCTCGGCCCCGGCTTTGATGAAACCAGAAAAAGGTGATGTGTTATCCTTGTATCTTGCAGTATCCTCAAAAGCAGTAAGTGCGGTCCTTGTTAAGGATCATCAAGGTACACAACATCCTGTCTATTATGTAAGTAAAAGTTTACTTGATGCCGAATCCAGGTACTCACACCTTGAAAAGCTTATCCTTGCATTAATAATGGCATCTACCAAGTTAAGACATTATTTTGAAACTCATGTTATCATTGTTAAAACTAATTTTCCAATTAAGAATGTCCTCAGGAAACCAGAGATGTCAGGGAGGATGGCTAAGTGGGCAGTGAAATTGAGTGCATATGATATAAGATATGAGCCTAGGACAGCTATCAAATCCCAAGCATTAGCTGACTTTGTGGCTGATTTCAGTAGTGATTTACAAGAAGAAGCTGAGTTAGAAGTCCAGCAGCTAGAGGAGACCAAGGATCCTCGGATACTTCACACTGATGGATCCTCAAATGTCAAAGGCACAGGGCTTGGAATACTACTAAAATCGCCACAGGGGGACATAATACCCCATTCTATAGCTTGTGAGTTCCAAACCACTAATAATGAGGCTGAATATGAAGCCTTAATTGCTGGTTTGCAAATCGCAAAGCATATGGGGATCAGGTATCTTGAGGTACACGTAGATTCTTTGTTAATTACAAATCACTTTAATGGATCATATGCTGTTAAAGGTGAAAAGCTAACCAAATATTTGGAGATAGTCAAAAGTTTGGCACTCTCTTTTGTCTCTTTTAGTTTGTCACAGGTACCAAGGGAAGAAAATACAGAAGCTGATGCATTGGCTAACTTAGGATCATCTTTGAAGATCCCAGAGGATATCAAGATCCCTATTATCCATATCCTGACCCCAGCTATTGAGGATCATGTGGCTATGGAGATAGGGAATAATTCTGCAATGATCCCTAGTGAGGATACTCAATCCTATTCAGGATCCGGATCATGGATCTCACCAATTATGAGATACTTACAACATGGAGAGATTCCTACAGGAGAAAACCCTAGGGCTTTCAAATCTAAGGTATCTCAATTCACAATTACGAATAATATGTTGTATAGGCGATCTCTTGCAGGACCATACTTGAGATGCATTGAGGATCCTGAAGTTCAAGAAGTTTTAAAAGACTTCCATGAAGGAGATTGTGGAAATCACACTGGGGGCAGGGCTTTATTCTCAAGGATCCTGAGGACAGGATACTACTGGCCAACCATGAAGAAAGATGCTGTGGAGTATGCCAGAAGATGTGATCCTTGCCAGAGACACAGCAATATCCTTCATCAACCAGCCGAACTATTGCATCCTATATCCTCCTCTTGGCCATTTATGAGACGGGGTATGGATATAGTTGGCAAGCTCCCTAAGGCACCTGGTGGAAAAGTATTCATGCTAGCTATGACTGATTACTTCTCCAAGTGGATAGAGGCTGAAGCTTTTGCTCAAGTTAGAGAAAAGGAAGTTATATCCTTCATTAAAAGAAATATTATAACTAGATTTGGAATTCCTTCTGAGATTATATGTGATAATGGTTCCCAATTTATTGGGGGCAGAACCACTAATTTTTGTGACAGCTGGGGGATTAAGATGATAACATCAACACCAGTCCACCCACAAGCTAATGGTCAAGCAGAATCATCCAACAAGATCATCATCAACAACTTGAAGAAGAAGCTTGGATCCAAGAAAGGAAAATGGGCAGAAGAGCTACCCTATGTGCTCTGGGCTGACAGGACAACCCCTAAGAATGCTACTGGTCAAACACCATTCTCTTTGGTGTTTGGGGCAGAATCAGTGATCCCAACAGAAATGGTGGTTCCTACTGCTAGAACAAGTACCCGTGATCCTGAGGAAAATGATGAAAATTTGGCTCAAGACCTGGATACTATTGAAGAAATCAGGGATATGGCTAGGATCAGGATGGCCAGTTATCAACAAAGAATGGCTGGTGCTTACAATAAAAATGTCAGGATCAGGAGGTTTCAAGTTGGAGATATGGTGTTAAGGAAAGCATTTCAGAATACCACCAATCCTGCTGATGGAAAATTGGCTCCAAAATGGGAAGGCCCTTATTTGATTGAAGCTGAAGCAGGAAAGGGGGCATATAGATTGCTAACCATGGAAGTTGAATTGCTACCAAGAGCTTGGAATGCTGTCCACTTGAAGAAATATTTCATGTAAGCAGGATCCTTAAGGTATAGGTGATCCTCATCGAAGAGATATCCTTAAAGGATCCTCAAAGTATCGGTGATCCTTACTCAGGTAATATCCTAATCTTGAACTATTTCATTTCTTAATTTTTTCATCTAAGGATAAGGATCATGTATCCTTTATCCATCTCTCACGTGAGTTCAAGTTTTGAAAGCTCAGGTATCTTCAGCACAACATTGGTTATCCACAGAAGCAATCCGTCCTTTGGGTTTAACCCCAGTTATTTGGGCTTGGCCCCAGATTCCGCCTGCAGCGCACGATGATCCTGGTATAGTTCAAGGCTTTGGGACCAGTACTCATTATAGGGGCTGATAATTCCATTGTTCTGGCTATGCTTAGGATCCTACGTATAATGGTAGACGTACCATACATCCGTTCATAAGGTTTCTAACGTTTTCACGTTAGCTAAGGTTTCTAACGTTTTCACGTTAGCTAAGGTTTTGGCATCTTCATGTCACTAAGTTTGGATAGTCGCCAGTTAGGGCCATACTCTAGTTTACATACGATCCTTGGGCTTGTCCCCAGTTATCCTTGGGCTTGTCCCCAGTTATCCTTGGGCTTGTCCCCAGTTATCCTTGGGCTTGTCCCCAGTTATCCTTGGGCTTGTCCCCAGTTGCTAACTCTTTTCTTATATCGGCTTAGTCCCAAGTTATGCTCTATTTCAGGTCCTTGAAGATAGGCAGCTAGGGATCCTTTATCCTTATTTCACTCTAAGGTTTATCTTATAGTTAATCTTATTATGGTTAGGATCCTAACTTGGATCCTCAGGTATGATCCTTAACTTTTTTGGTTTTATTCATTATTCATTTGAATAACCCCTATGCTTGACAACTGAACTTGTGTTTCTTAAACTATACCATTTTTAAAACTTATCGGTTATGAGATATGTGATCCTTGTTCATATCTTAAATTTTTTGGATATCTTTTCTAATTTTTCAAGGCTTGATAAGTATAAACAAATTGAACATTATAACAGTTGGAAAATAACATACTAAAAAGGATAACAACACAAGATAAGCGACAAAAGGTTAAGTTTTTATTTATTAACATAAGACTAACCCTTTAAAGGTTGTCAAAATTACCTACCCGAGCTTCTACCAGCAAAACGTGGCCCGTCCGCTAGGGTAGGTAAAGGGTGTCCATGATAATGAGTTCAAAAGTAGTGCAGGAATATAAAGGCAGCAGGATCACAATGGCTTCATCCCCCAAACAGAGGATCCCTCCACCAATTGCAATCCTGCCTATTGTCCAAAGGATCATACATGATCCTTAATCCTAAAAACCTATTGTTCAAAGTACAACCCATGAAATTGTCTTAAACATCACAACCACAAAAAACAACCACCAAACTAAAAAATTGGGCTCCGGCCTTAGCACATATATCCATCATCGCCCAATTGTGCAGCCTACATCTTTGCTGCATCCTCTTCTCCTCCAGCTGCGGTATCCTTCACCTGATCCTTCCCACTGCCACTTGCTTCAATCGCCAAGACTTCAGTAGCCTCCTCTTCCTCATCCTCAAGCTCAGCCAACCTTTCCTTCCAACCCTCAATATCCCAGCTGTTCTTATCAAAGCTAGGATCTTGAGCTTCTTGGGCCATCTTCAACTTAGTCTGATACATTGTGATGGCAGCAGAGAGCTTGGCATTTTCGATGAGGTCATGCTTTTCATAATCAAAGTTAACCAACACCTTGGCCATTGCCTGCTTGGTATCCTGGAGTTCCTTCCGAGCATCAGCAAGTGCAAGATCTTTGAGCACGGCAACCTGTTGAAGATCAGCTATTTTCTTGTCCAGCTCCTCAATATTACCCACGTAGTCCTCGATCTCAGCAAATTTCTGCAAAAAGAAGATAAGGCAGTTCAAGGTCAAGTGATCCTCATAAGAGCTGGATACCTAGGCAAAGTTAAGGATCCTTACTTCATTGAAGTACTCAAGGAATTGGTGGCGGATCAGTGGCAGCCCTTGAAGATCCTCAGCATCAGAAATTTTCCTCTTCTTGACACCCTTTCCTTTAGTGGGTGCCTTTGGAATGGAAATGCTGGGACTGTTGGTGGATCTCTTCCTCCTGGGTCGTACGAGATCAAGGTCAGCTGTGTTGAATTGGGAAACAGGCTTGACAGATTTTCCAGCACCTACACAATTAAAACAAGATAAGTATCTTTTCCTAGTTCATATTTCATTATATATTTAATTTTAAACAAGGATACTTACTTGACATTGTGACAGAGCCTGAGGATACCTCCTGTGAATCTTGGGTTGTTGTCTTGAAAGTTCTTATCTCAGGGTCAAGTTTCTTGAAGGCAAGGAGCCTCTCCTTAGCAGCAGGGGACAGTTTGAGGTGTGAGACGGTGATAGCTGCAAAACAAGAAAGCAAAAATATAAGTTATCCTTATATCAGAAGAAAGTTCCTGGTGATCCTTATCAGGATCCTCCATCCTACTATGGGTAGCCCAATTTTTAGGAAGATCCTTTCCATCCTGGATAGAATCTCTCTTGACAAAAAAGAAACGTCGCTTCCAATTAGTGTCATTCTTGGTGGCTTTGAAGATCGGGTGTTCCTCACCAGGTTTACGTTTGAACAAGTAACGATGAGATCCAAAGGTGGTAAGATCATATAGCTCTCCCAGCTCTGCCATTCCTAGATCTATTCTCTCCTCATCAATGATCCTTTCAAGGGTGTGCAAAACCCTCCAGATCATCGGCATGGCTTGGATATAAGAGATGCCGGTTAGGGAGAAGAAAGATTGGGTGAAGGCTGGAAAAGGATAAGAATAACCTATGGTGAACGGAGTGACGGGGAAAGCAACCCACTTATCGGATATATGATCGCTCAAGGCATTGGGGTTAAAAGGCCTGAATTCGGTGTTCGCCGGAAAGCAGTGGCGGATCCTATCTATCTGAGCATCATTGAATAGACAACGTTCTTTAATGGAGTCTTCGATAATCCCCTGGCTTTTTGGAGGACTGTTCTTTGGGTGATCCTTGGCTGGTGAACTTCGAAGCAACATTTTCGTACTGACGAAGATAAAGGTAGAAGAACAGAGCAAGAGAAGGAAAAGGATAGAGAGAGAGAATACCTAAAGGTCTTCGGAATGTGGATTATAAAGGGAGTTTCTCTGAAAATTTAAATGCATTTGATCCTATCTATATTTATAATCATGATCTTGCAGGTTGTCACTTCCGTGACATCATCATCGCAACGGCTAGTTCAAAATTAACGGCTATATATCCGTTAGTTTGTTACGGATAAGATCAAGAAAACATAACTCGCTAATTTTACAATTTCACTCCTTATATTTTGGGGGCAATTGTTAGGGGAGGATTTTTTAACAATTAGTGATCCTTATTCATTATCCTAACTAGTGATCCTTACTTCTGGGACAGGTGGTGATCCTCAGAAGGGCTTTAGGATCAGGATCATGGATCACTTCAAGGATCCTCATACTGACGATTGTTTACTTATGCTTTATAACATTTCGCAGGTATAACAAGCTTGACCAAGTCTTAGCGACATTCTTGGAGAATATTCCCGAAGTATTCTGCACGTGCTAGATCAAAACTAGACGTTATGGAGAACGTGGAGGCTTGGCCCAAAAGTCGGAGAGTTTGTTAGCTAGATAATTTTCTTATTTTAAAGGGAGTAACGAGCTAAGTTAGAAAGTTAGTGACACTTAGTCATTTTGGCAGTTACACACACTCGCAAACACGCTCATACAAGCTCTCGTTCAAACACTTAGCGATTTCATACACTTTTTACACACTTCACTGTAGTGATCCTTGTACCTAGCTCGTTACTATCCGAAGTTGTAAACATTTAACCATTTATTTTAGCTTGGTGATCGGTAGTTTCCATCACCCGGGGTTTTTTGTGCCGGAGATCAACTCTTGATCAAGGGCTTTTTCCCCGTATAAATCCTTGTGTTGTTTGTGCATTCTACATTGAAGTGATCCTCATTGTTGTTACACATTTTAAGCATCATTCCCCTAAACAAAGAGTTTGGTTGCAGTATCATCATCAGATTTTCTGACCAAAACAGTTATCATCTTAATCCCTCAACTGTCACAAAAGTTAGTAGTTGTACTCCCAATAAATTGGGATCCTTTATCACAAACAATTTCAGAAGGAATACCAAATCTGGTAATAATGTTTCTTTTAATAAAGGATATAAGTTCCTTTTCTCTGACTTGTGCAAAGGCTTCAGCTTCTATCCATTTGGAAAAGTAGTCAGTCATAGCAAGCATAAATACTTTTCCTCCTAGTGCTTTGGGAAATTTGCCAACTATATCCATTCCTCCTCTCATGAATGGCCAGGAAGAGGATATAGGATGCAGGAGCTCCGCTGGTTGATGAAGGATATTGCTATGTCTTTGGCAAGCATCACATTTCTTCGCAAAATTCACAACATCCTTCTTCATGGTAGGCCAATAGTATCCTGTTCTAAGGATCCTTGAGAATAATGCTCTGCCCCTAGTATGATTTCCACAATCTCCTTCATGAAAATCCTTGAGAACTTCTTAAATTTTTGGATTCTCGATGCACCTTAGATATGGACCTGCCAGAGATCGTTTATATAATATGTTATTTAGTATTGTAAATTGAGATACCTTGACTTTGAAAGCTCTAGGATTCTCTTCATTAGGGATCTCTCCGTGTTGTATATATCTCATGATTGGGAGGGTCCAGGATCCTGAACTTGATTGTGCATCATCACTAGGTATAATCGCAGAATCCTCCACTATCTCCATAGTTGTGTGATCCTCAATAGCATGAGCTAAAATATGGATAATTGGTATCCTAACATCCTCTGGAATCTTCAATGATGATCCAAGATTGGCCAAAGCATCAGCTTCTGCATTTTCTTCCCTAGGTACCAGTGTTAAACTAAAAGAAGCAAAAGATTCTGCCAATTTATTGACTATCTCTAGATATTTGATCAGCCTTTCACCTTTAACAACATTAGAACCATTAAAGTGGTTAGTGATTAATAAAGAATCTACATGTACCTCAAGATACCTAATCCTCATATGCTTTGCAATTTGCAAACCAGCTATTAAGGCTTCATATTCAGCCTCATTATTTGTAGTTTGAAACTCACAAGCAATTGAGTGGGGTAGTATATCCCCCTGTCGAGATTTTAGTAGTATTCCTAGTCCAGTTCCTTTGACATTTGAAGCCCCATCTATGAAGAGTATCCAAGGATCCTTAGTCTCTTTAAGCTGTTGAACTTCCAATTCAGCTTCCCTTTATAGATCACTACTGAAATCAGCCACAAAGTCCGCTAAGGCTTGAGATTTGATGGCAGTTCTTGGCTCATATCTGATATCATAAGCACTAAGCTTGACTGCCCACTTTGCCATCCTTCCTAACATTTCAGGTTTCCTGAGAACATTCTTAATTGGAAAGTTAGTCTTAACAATAATAGGATGTGTCTCAAAATAATGGCGTAATTTATTAGATGCCATGATCAAAGCAAGGATAAGTTTTTCTAAATGAGAATACCTGGATTCAGCATCAAGTAAACTTTTACTTACATAATACACAGGATGTTGGGTACCTTCATGATCCTTTACAAGGACTGCACTTACTGCCGTAGAAGAAACTGCTAAGTATAAGGATAATATATTCCCTTTTTCTGGTTTCATTAAAGCTGGAGCTGAGGATAGGTAATCCTTAAGGGCCTTAAGAGCATTCTCATGCTTTTCAGTCCACTCAAATTTCTTGTTCTTTCTCAGAATGTCATAGAATTCCTTGCACTTCTCTGATGACTTTGAGATGAACCTGTTCAAGGCTGTGATCCTTCCTGTCAATCTTTGCACATCCTTGGCAATGGCAGGAGACTTGATGTTCACAATCACCTTGATTTGCTCTGGACTTGCCTCTATCCCTCTTTTTGTAACCATATAACCTAGGAACTTGCCATCTTTTACACCAAAGTGGCACTTGGACGGATTCAATTTCATGTTGAATCTATCAAGGATATCAAATGCTTCCTCCAAATCTCTAAGGTGATCCTCAGCTCTCTTGGACTTAACCACCATATCATCAATATAGACTTCCATTGTGTGTCCAATTTGTTCTTTAAATATCATATTAACTAGCCTTTGGTATGTAGCGCCTGCATTTCTTAGTCCAAAGGGCATAGCAATATAACAATAGATACCAGTAGGGGTCATAAAGGCTGTATCCTCTTGATCAGATGGTTCCATCTGGATTTGTTGAAATCTAGATGAAGCATCCATAAAAGTTAACAACTCATGACCCGCTGTAGCATCCACCATGGAGTCAATGTGGGGTAATGGGAAAGGATCCCTGGGACATGCCTTATTTAATCAGTGAAACGACACATACCCTCCACTTTCCATTTTTCTTTTGAACAACAATCACATTGGCTAACCACCTTGGATACTTAACCTACCAAATCATACCTAATCTGAGCAGTTTATCTACCTCCTCCTGGATGATGGCATTCCTTTCAGGTGCAAACTTTCTCCACTTTTGATGTATGGGTTTGAATGACCTGTCAATGCCAAGTTTATGAGTAATAATATCTTTAGAAATAACTGTCATGTCTTCATGCTTCCAGGAAAAGGTAGCTTTTCTCCTCTTTAGGAAGGATACTAGATCCTGTTCAATGTTATTGAGGATCCCGGATCCTATAAAAACTTCGGATTCAGGATCTTGAGGATCCATCAGGATATCTTTCACATCTTGTTCTCTTGCCTCCAGAACATCTCTTGGAGGATACTTTAATTGCTATTGCTCCCTAGGTCTTGAGGCTGGCTTCGTGGATGAAGTGTAATAGTTTTGGGCTTCTTGTAGGTCACTTTCTATCTTGACTAAACCCCATGGAGTAGGGAGTTTCACACTCTGATGATATGTAGACGGGACTGCTTTCATATCATGTATCCATGGCCTGCCAAGGATAACATTGCAACAGGATAAGCAATCTATGACACAAAATTTTTGAAAAGAATTAACTCCCTCTATGTAAATGGGAAGTTTAATGTCCCCCAATGTGTTCTTGGTTTCTCCACTGAATCCTACAAGAACCGATGATCTTGGGATGATTTCTGATTCATGGATGTTCATCTTCTTGAGGACATTAAGTTGGATTATGTCCACTGAGCTTCCTCCATCTATGAGAATCCTGCGAACAAAATGGTTAGAAATAAACAATGTAATAGCAAGACCATCATGATGAGGATCCTGAATATCTACACGGTCATCCTCATCAAAGGATATGACTTTATGCTGTGTTAGAATTGAGGTTCGAATGGGTCTATCCCCATTTTCCATCTTTGTCTCTTTAGAATGCCTCTTGGCTGCTGAAAAGGAAGTGCCACATATATCTGATCCACTAGAAATGTGTGACAACCGGTAATTTACGCCCTTAATTACGTGATTAACAGGCGATTAACGCGATAAAAAATAGTGTTTGAGACGCAGATTAACTCATTTAGGCCCTTGGAGTGCCTGTGAACGCATCCTCAACATTACAGTGCGCAAATGACGACCCGCAAAGGAACGGCTGAAAATTTAGTTGCGACAAACTGAAACCGTACAAAATACTGACGACACCGACAAATATGGATGTTACACAAATATTTTATGATTATGGAGTATGGGTCGCGATATCGGGTCTCGTAGGAATTACGGGCCACTTACTCATAAGATGGGCTTGTGGACCCTGGGCCCAAGCCCAAAACCCACAAGCCTAAACCTGCATAATATATTAGATCTCTACAATATCTCAACAAAATCCCTGAAAAATCTTGTCAAACATTCAAAATCTTACAAAATCTCTACTAAGATATTCAAATCTTTATAAATCTCTCCAAGAGATTTTAGCTCCAAGGATAAAGCAAGTCACCTGAATGCAATTTAAATACACCATTGGGCAATAAACAAACTTCCACTCTATTAATACACACACAAACATAACAAATCAAACACAGACACTAAATCTCGATTCTCTATTTCACACACCCTTATATTCTTTCCTGCCTTTAACTTTTTGGAGAAACCCTTGCATACAATTAGCAACACAACATACAAATCCCAGCTCACAACTCTCTTTCTTCACAAAGTCAAATACTTCTCGGTCACCCTCCCTCCCTCTGATTCAGTCCGGCGACAACCACAGGAAACCGGCGGATGCCTGTGGTTCTCTCCGATGGGCGAGACACCCCCCTTCTCAATTCTGCTTATCGGCAGCCACCACCAGATGGTGGTGGCGTGTGGCGGCTGCAAAAGAAAGAAATGAGAGAGAGAGAAAGACGGCGAGGAGAGAGAGACGGAGCGGAGGTGACGGACCGGCGGTCGGATATTTGGTCCAGCGCTCCCTGTATCGAGCCGGTGGTCCCTGTCTTGGACCGGCGGATCTTGTTTTTATCCGAAGAATTTCGCCGTTTTACCGGCTGTCTGTGTTTCGGTCCGACGAGTTCCGGTAAGGAACTTCTTTTTGTTTCGTTTTGTAACTTTCTTTTTCAAAGATTTGATGAAACTGATGCTGATACTGTTCAGTTGTTCGAGATCGGTTCAGTTACGGTTTAAACGAGTCAACACAGTCAGACCCGGTCGACTCACTAGACGACTCAGTTCAACTCAGTTTGACTTGATGTAACTCAGTCCAACCCGGCTCGACTCGGTTCATCTCGCCTCAACTCAGTCAACAAGAGCTGACTCGGTTAACTCAGTTGACCCGGTCAACTCGGTCAGGCGGCTCGACATTTCGGCGTGAAGACTTGGTAAAAATTGATGACGCGTTTAATATTTGTGTTTTATATAGATTTAATCTTACGTGAACGAGCTCGAACCATTCCGTTTATAAATTTAGTTATATTTTGAAATGCTTTACGAAAACTATATATATTTGATTATATTGGTTGAATACTGTTGAGTTTGATAAAATACGACAACTTATTATTGTCAGGTTAGTCCAAAAACAGAGGAAACTCTGCCCGTTTTTCGAGAAAATCCGTAAAAACAACACGCGTTTTATTATATAACGAAAACAACGAGTCGGAAACTATTTACAACAACAAACATAGTTGTTTTGAACTTTAGAAATTCGACGAATCCTTTTATAAAAATAAATATAATTTATATATTTATTTCAAATGTAAACTCGAATTCTTTTATAAATAAATATAGTATATATATTTATTTCAAACATCGCGTGACACGAATTCGTTTTATAAATATAGTCTTTATATTTATTTCAAAAATCGTACAACACGAATTCTTTTACAAACTAGATATAGTTTATCAATTCAACGACTCGTTGATACTTTCGCAAAATAAATATAACTTTTTATATTTATTACAAACGCCGAAGCGGCATATTATGGCAAATATATACAAGACGCGATACATAATACGAGCTTGTTATATGATATTTTCATATAAACAATCTTTTTATACGCGTACGACTTCTCGGAGCGACTAACATTATTTTGTCGATATATTGATATTTTTGTATAAATATTTATATATTTGAAATTCTTGAAAACTAAGTACTTTCTAGGCTTAGTAAACTATCAACGACATTAAGCGAGACTTAACAAGTATAACTTAATCATTACTATTAAGTTATCAACAAACCGTCAAATCGTTCGTCAACGATTCGGTAGAGCTCGGTAACACGTAGATTTGTTACCGCATTAATTAGAAACTTATAAGATATTCCGTGTTAGGAATATTGTAGAATGCACGCTAGCGAGTCTCGTCTTGGAAACGACATCGTGTATAGCTAGCTTTGCACAGGAATATTCAGGTGAGTTCATAACCCCACCTTTTATGGTTTTACATTTTTATAAATGTTTTCGGGGTGGAAAGACATGCACTTTTTGCAAAGCATACAAGAATTATATATTTCTAAACCATGTTACAAAGAACACAAATGGTTTACAAAAAGCTTATATTAGATACCGGTTTTACAAAACAAGTGAGTTCATGCTCCCCCTTTTCTTTTAACTGTTTTCAGTTTTATAACTTCGGGGGTGAAATACATGTACAAATGTTATAATGTTTATAAATGGTATGATAACAAGAAACGCGCTTGGTGAGGACGAGAACCAAGTAGGATGCGTTATGAGAAATGATACGAGAAATTGTGTCACGAATAGGGTACATAAGCACCATTAATCAACAATATACCTAGACCGCAGAACAAAAGGTTAGATCTAACGGGTGCCGGGCAACGACACTCTCGGTGAGGGCGAGAATCGAGTAGTGCTTTTGTGTCTCAGAATATACCAACTAAATGCCTAAGGTTTGGTGACTTCCTATGTCGTGTCACATGTTAATGGCCTTGCAACCCATTAACAATCCTGATACTTACAGGAATACTTTATTTACATAAAATTCATACCATACTAAAACTTAATTTATAACTTGAATTATACTTGAGTACGTGGGGTACTCAAGAAAACGGGAATTATACTTGAGTACGTGGGGTACTCAAGAAAAACTTGAATTATACATGAGTACGTGGTGTACACATGAAAACTTGATTTATATATGGAAACTCGATTTATACATGACACAAACTATGTTTTCATACAAAGTTTCTGTATAACATGACAAGAAAATGATTTTAATTCGTTTTCTCAACAATACTTCAAAAACCGGTTATTCAAAAAGATTTATTTCAAATCTTTTACAAACAAACTATGAACTCGCTCAACTTTATGTTGATTTTTTGCATGTTTCTTTCTCAGGTTACTTTTCAAAATTTATGGCACGGTTGGAATAGGAGAACCATGTGGAGTCGAGTACTTAGTGGGCGTTCAATTTTCTAAAAGACTTAGCTTATTTGCTTCCGCTGTGCAATGAAGATACCAGTCCAGTCACGCCAATGCTCTGATATTTCGGGATGTGACAGATTGGTATCAGAGCTATAGGTTACAGCGAATAGGGTTTTCTGTAAAGATACCTAGGCTCTAACCTCACTTTCCTCTGGGAACTTAGAATATTAAAACCTGAATACATACAGAATGCATAGTACTCGAATATGGTCTCCAACCGTTGCCGAAAAAACAAACAGTCAAAATTTTGTTTTCAAACATACGCTAAAGTGGTGTTTTACCCACGATACACAAAACAGTCGCATACAGTACACGAAACTCTGAGAGTTTAGGAAACATGCATGTAAGACCTTCGGAAACTTATGTTGAAGTTCATTAAAGGTCATCATGTAGGAACTGCAAATATTAATTCGGGCACACACAATTATACATATTGTCTATGATGTTTTTACTTCCCGAGCAGGCAGCCTACGTATAACGAAACGTTGGCGCACGAGAATACATAGAACTCAAATTTTACGTCAACAGATGTCGGAGTACATCACATTCTACGCGAAACGAAACGCTAGCGCACAGGTATACGTGAGTCTTAAGCTATACGTCAACGGAGGTTGAAGTACGTCACATACGACTATCGATCAGGAAGCGGCAGTTGGCGCGCGGTCCTGCAAACGACACGAGTCATGCTAAAGAAAAGACGCAAGTCACCGTATTCCCCCTATTTCAGTTAACGACGAGTACGCTATATTCGACATTCTATGGTAATGTCACCTAACAAACGGTTATCACATGCAACCCCAGGTAAAGTCCTTAAATTTCTTTTATTGAAATTTCGACTTTCACATTTACTGAGTAGATTTTCGTATCTCTACTCCTCTTGATGGTCATTGTGTCACGACCATTTCTTTTCAGTATAGCGAATATTCACTTGCTCCACAGCATGCACATTTTGATTATCAGACTAGTTGTATGATTTGGTTTTGTTGTTCCTGAAGTAGGATCCTTGCTTTTCCTGCTTTGAGGATCCTAACAGTCTCTCTTGGATCCTTTTATCATCCTCTAAACAGATGAATCTAAGGGCCCTGGTTCTTACTTCATTAAGATTCCTACAAGGGGTCATGGCAAGATCATCATAGAATTGTGAATCCTTAAGTAAACCCATTTTGAAAGCTTCTGTAGCTATAGCAATGTCCAAATTAGGAATCTCTAAGGATTCTCTACTGAATTTAGTTATGTAATCTCTAAGTGATTCATTTTGACCTTGTGTTACCCTATATAAATCACTAGTTAATCGTTCAAATCTCCTACTACATGAGAATAGGCTATTAAACAAATTAACTAGATTAGCAAATGAAGTAATAGAGTAAGGGGGAAGACTTAGAAGCCATTTAAGAGCTGATCCTATCAGTGTGGATCTGGAACCCTTGCATAGACATGCTTCTTTCAACCGCTCAGGAATGGGATTGATCTCCATTCTCTCCCTTTATTGAGCTACATGCTCTTCTGGATCAGTTGTGCCATCGTAGAGCTTCAAGTTTGGTGTTTGGAACCTCTTTGGTATCTCCGCATCATAAATGGGTGGTGCAAAATGAGATATCCTCTGACTCCCATCTGGAATCTCAGGAATGGGTTTAACCACTCCTGGGACACTGGATATCATATCCTTGAGTTTTTGTAACTCCCTAGCTTGGTTGATTCCTGTCTCCTGCACAAATCCATGGTTAGCATTATAATAAGCATTTAAAATGTTACCTCCTGATGGATTCAAGGTTGGGATTCCTGATGTGAATTCATATTGATGTGATTCTGGCTTGATCGAGGGTCCAGATCAAGCAACAGTTTGCATAGCTATGAAGTCTCCCAAGTGAATCTCTGAGCTTCTGGGTTGTACACTCCTTAAGGATCCTTGATCCTGAAAGTTGTTGGATGCGGTATGCATCGGAGCTGAAGGACTTGGAGGATACTACATGGATCCATGAACCTAGGATGAGGATCCTTAAACCTGAGATGAGGATCCTTCAACCTGAGAGTAGGATCCTTGAACCGACTGTGTCCCCATGTATACTCCCGAACTAGAGAAGAATCCTTGATGCTGGAAAGAGGATCCTTGATGCTGAAGAGAGGATCCTGAAGGCTGGAAGTAGGATCCTTGAGCTTGTGGCATTGCCGATGATCCATAGTGCATACTTGATGATCTACCCTGATACTGGACACCTGATGCTGTGGAATGCTGGGTAGTTATGACCTGAGTATCGAAATTCAGTGATCTAGGCACCAATGGAGAGTGATCCTCCGCTGATCTTTTCAATTTTTTGATTTCATCAATCTCACAAAGGATCTTGTCATTAGTTTTGTCCTGCTGCTGCATATAATCCTTCATCTGCAAAATCAAAGAATAAAGATCATCGTTAGTAGGACTGGAAGAAACAGCAGTAGTTGCTTTTGTGAAAACGGGGGTTTGTTTCTTCGCAGCATTCTCAACATTCTTCTGGGATCCATAAGAAACAGGAGGCAAAGGTGGAATGCTCTGTGAAGAGGTGATCACCGGCATGGAGCTTGAAGTGGTTTTTCCCTGAGAAGCCGTGTGGTTGAAGGTTATGAACAGAAATGGATCTAATGAACAAGATTTTTTCATGAATGAAGCCCCTATGGCCCCATGGTGGGCGCCAAACTGTTTTGGTCAAAAATCACACAAGCATAATGCAACCAAATCTGATTTTGTGAGGTATGATGCTTGGTTAAATGATCAAATGTATAAACAACAAATGTATAAAATGAGTGGTGAACACAAGGATTTATACGAGGAAAAAGCCCTTGATCAATGAATGATCTCCGGCACAAAAAACCTAGGGTGATGGAAACTACCGATCACCAACTATATTAAAGCAAGAAAGATTACAAATCGGGATGATAACAAGCTTGGTACAAGGATCACTAGTGTGCAAAAGTATGTAATCGCAATGAGTTCTTGAGAGTTCGAGTGTAGTGCAGTTGTGTTGCTAATTATTCTGTCTAAATCAAGCTTGTATCCCCATTAAAAATAGAAATTATCTAGCCTAACTAACTATCCGCAAATGATGCAAGTCCCCCACGATCACCATAACGGTCGAAGAGTTCATGCACGTGCAGAATCACCAAGCATATTCCCCTAGAATCACGGTTGGACCAAGTCCTATTCGAATACACCTGCAAAACAAGTTCAAAAATGATGGAAACAATTGTTAGTGTTAGGATAATAATGAGGATCCTGGATCCTTATTCTTTCAGCGTCTTCTGAGGATCCTTAATTCAAACTAAACTAAGGATCCGTGATCCAAGCTACATTTGAGGATCCGTGATCCATAAGCTATAAAATTCTATCCCTAACAATTGTGAATATTAAGTCCCCTGCCAATGCCAAGGATGTGCAAAGATTGACCGGAAGGATCGAAGCCTTGAACAGATTCATCTCATAGTCATCAGAGAAATGCAAGGAATTCTATGACATCCTAAGAAAGAACAAGAAATTTGAGTGGACTGAAAAGCATGAGAATGCCCTCAAGGCCCTTAAGGATTACCTATCCTCAGCTCCAGCTTTAATGAAACCAGAAAAAGGGGATATATTATCCTTATACTTAGCAGTTTCTTCTAAGGAAGTAAGTGTAGTCCTTGTTAAGGATCATGAAGGTACTCAACATCCCGTGTACTATGAAACATGAAATGTCAGGAAGGATGGCAAAGTGGGCAGTCAATCTTAGTGCATATGATGTCAAGTACGAACCAAGAACTGCCATCAAATCCCAAGCCTTAGCTGACTTTGTGGCTGATTTTAGTAGTGATCTACAAAGGGAAGCTGAATTGGAAGTTCAACAACTAGAAGAGACTAAGGATCCTTGGATACTCTTCACAGATGGGGCTTCAAATATCAAGTGAACTGGACTAGGCATACTACTAAAATCGCCACAAGGGGACACAATACCCCACTCAATTGCTTGTGAGTTTCAAACTACTAATAATGAGGCTGAGTATGAAGCCTTAATAGCTGGTTTGCAAATTGCCAAGCACATGAGGATCAGGTATCTTGAGGTACATGTGGATTCTTTATTAATCACTAACCACTTTAATGGTTCTTATGCTGTTAAAGGCGAAAGACTAATCAAATATCTTGAGATAGTCAAGAAATTGGCAGACTCTTTTGCTTCTTTTAGCTTAACACAGGTACCCAGGGAAGAAAATGCAGAAGCTGATGCTTTAGCCAATCTTGGATCATCATTGAAGATTCCAGAGGATGTTAGGATACTGATGTGCGTGAGTTATATATATATATTTTAATTTATTTTTTCGTCACACAAATTTAGTTTTAAAAATGGTTTTTCACCTAGGAACTAACTACACACACAAAGGGCAAGTGTACCCGTCGGGTGGTAATATAGCTAATCGGCAAGAACCGGATGTCAATCCATGGATGCGGTGTCTCGATACTAAACTTTTTCTACTTTGAAGCCTTTTCAATTGATGGGTTGATTTTTCTAAACTAGCATGCAAATAAATAAACCACTAAAAATTCTAACAAAGAACAATATCTAAGAAGGGTTGCCTAAACTAAGTCTCCACTAATAAACATATGACAACAAGGAGGAAGGGTTTGTTATGATGCAAGCTCTTATTTTAGCTAAGTCCCCAATCAAGGCTTCCTAGACATATAATCCTTCGGAAAACTTAAAATGAATTAACATTCTAATCACCTAAAAATTATTCTTTTAAGCACACTTGCTAAGTTAATGTTAATCTTTAATCATGAGTTATTTGTTTGTCAAAACTCCTAACTCTACAAATTAGGGAAAACTAATATGAACAACACACTAATCACCCTAACTTGGTTTCAAGTAGTTGGCACTATCATCATGTTCTTGATATGAACCACAAGCATGGTCATGCTAGCTAACAACTTTGGCCTAAATCATCAAACTAACATGAACACAAACTATAGAATCCATATAACCATACTTTTGATCTTTCCAAATCTAGATGCAAGAATTCATACACATGCTCAAATCATCATTCATATCACATTAGCAATCACCATTCCTAGTTTCATGCTATGAATCATACTAATAAGTTAACAAGATTCAATAATCATAATCTTTACATGGGCTTTCCAACACAACATGTAAATACTTATGAGCAAACATTCAAGAACAAAAACTTTAAGCATGCACATGAACTCCAAGAACAATATTAAATGTCAACGTGAAGATTAACAAGAACAATCAACACATCTACTTCCATGTTATCACATATTCATTAGCTTCAACAAAGTTTAGACAACACAAATGTTTAGCCCATAAGGCTCATGACTACCAAATCAAGTGCAATAAAACATAAATTGTTCATAATGTAGTAAGCTAACCAAGTTAAAGACAAAATTAAAATGGTGTTTGAGTAGATCTTCAAGTGATTAAATCCTCTTCAAGGCTCCCTCTTGGCTCCAACAAGCTTTCAAGACCAGATTCTTGAGAGAAAAGTTCACCAAAATGCTCCAACTCCCTTCTAAATGAGCTAGAAACTCGTATTTAAGCTGCTGGGAGGATGGCATAACCATGCCACCTTTTGGCACGGTCGTGCTTGGCAAGTGTCAGAGCTACTTTCTTGTATGTTGACCAAGTGTGCTACCATTTTGGGAAAAACCGCGCTCAAAAGTTCCCGAGGTGGCACGACCGTGCCGGGCCAAGGCGTGGTCGTGCTCAACGAGCGTGCTCGGTAACGACTGAAGCGATATCGGAAACAGGCTGATCAGATGATGATTTTGACTTGGCACGGTCTTGCCTGTGTCCGGCACTGTCATGCGTGAGCTGGTCTTCGATGATCGTGGTGCTAGATGATAGTGCTGGATGGCAGTGCCGATGTTGGGAGGCCTCGCACGGTCGTGCGTGTGTATGGCATCGTAGTGCCATATCTGGCAGTTTGCTGGAATGCATCATTTTCACTTCAGTCTGCTCCAAAAGCCTCTGTTTCAACACCGGGCCAAAGCCCGGACCTGTATTTTCACAAACAACTCAAATGAGTACCAAAATCAGCGAAAATACAAAGAGTTTTCGCATAAACGGGGTGTATTTGACGTTTAAAAGATGTATAAATTCTTATACATCAGATACCAATTATTCACATCCTAGCTCCTGCTATTGAGGATCACACAACTATGGAGATAGTGAAGGACTCTGCAATCATACCTAGTGATGCTGCAAAGTCGAATTCAGGATCCTGGATCCTTCCGATCCTAAGACATATACAACATGGAGAGATCTCTACTGGAGAAAATCCTAGAGCTTTCAAAGTCAAGGTATCTCAATTTACAATACTAAATAATATGTTATATAAACGATCTCTTGCAGTTACATATCTAAGGTGCATCGAGGATCCATAAATCCAAGAAGTCCTAAAGGATTTTCATGAGGGAGATTGTGGAAACCACACTGGGGGCATAACACTGTTCTCAAGGATCCTTAGGACAGGATACTATTGGCCTACCACGAAGAAGGATGCTGTGGATTATGCAAGGAACTGTGATGCTTGTTAAAGACATAGCAATATCCTTCATCAACCAGTGGGACTCCTGCATCCTATATCCTCCTCTTGGCCACTCATGAGATGGGGAATGGATATATTTGGCAAACTTCCTAAAGCACCAGGAGGAAAAGTGTTTATGCTTGCTATGCATGATTACTTTTCCAAATGGATAGAAGTTGAAGCCTTTGCACAAGTCAGAGAAAAGGAGGTGATATCCTTTATTAAAAGAAACATCATTACTAGATTTGGCATACCTTCTGAAATTGTTTGTGATAATGGATCCCAATTTATTGGGAACAGAACCACTAACTTTTGTGATAGCTGGGGGATTAAGATGATAACATCAACACCAGTCCACCCACAAGCTAATGGTCAAGCAGAATCATCTAACAAGATTATCATCAACAACTTGAAGAAGAAGCTTGGATCCAAGAAGGGAAAATGGGCAGAAGAGCTACCTTATGTGTTATGGGCTGATAGAACAACTCCCAAGAATGCTACTGGCTAGACTCCATTTTCTATAGTGTTTGGAGCTGAATCGGTGATCCCTACAGAGATGGTAGTCCCTACTGTAAGAACAAGCATCCGTGATCCTGAAGGAAATGCTGAAAACTTGGTTCAAGATTTGGATGGAGCTCAGGGATTTAGCAAGGATAAGATTGGCTAGCTATCAACAAAGGATGGATGGAGCTTATAACAAAAATGTCAGGATCAGAAAGTTTCAAGTTAGTGACATGGTGCTGAGGAAAGCATTCCAAAATACCAGAAATCCTGCTGATGGCAAGTTAGCACCAAAGTGGGAAGGCCCCTATCTTATTAAAGCTGAGGCAGAAATGGGGCATACCGTTTATTAACAATGGAAGGTGATCTATTACCAAGATCTTGAAATGATGTCCATTTAAAGAGATACTTCATGTAAGAAGGATCCAGGATCCTTGGTCATCCTCATATCTAATACACATCAAGGATCCTTAGAGGATTTATGATCCTCATCCTGGTAATGATTTGACTCTTTTTATTTATCTAATCCTTTAATTTACTTGATTACAAGGAGAAGGATCTAGGATCCTTTATCCTTTTTCACTAAATTCTGAGTTTTGCAGAAGTTGGCACATCTTTAACAAAGGATCAAGTATCCACTGAAATCTCCTAAGTCTTTGGGTTTATCCCCAGTTATTGGGCTTGTCCCCAGTTTTTGGGCTTATCCCCAGTTTAAGGTATCTATTACCTCCTACGAATCAGGTTCTTACACCTTTTCCAGTTGCGCACGATTATCCTAGTGCAGTTAAAGGCAATGGGACTAGTACCCGCTTTAGGGGCTGACAATTTCATTGTACTGGCTGTATTTAGGATCCTAAGTATATTGGTAGACGTACCATACATCCGTTCCTAAGGTTTCTAACGTTTTCACGTTAGCTAAGGTTTTGGCATCCTTATGTCACTAAGTTTGGATAGTCGCTAGTATGGGCCATACTCCAGTTTACACAAGATCCTTTGGGCTTGTCCCCAGTTTTTGGGCTTGTCCACAGTTTTTGGGCGTGTCCCCAGCTTATTGGGCTTGTCCCCAGATTGTTGGGCTTGTCCGCAGATACTAACATCTTCTTTTCCAAATTGGCTTAGTCCCAAGTTATATTATATTGCAGGTTTCCAAAGCCAAACAGTCGAGGATCATGGATCCTAATTTTCTACAATGTTTTATCGTTTGATTATCACAGTTGTAAGTGTTAAGGATATAGGATCCTAACTTGGATTCTCTGGTATGATCCCAATTTACTTTAATTTTATTCTTGGTTTATTAATTATACCCTTATTCTTTGACAACAGGATATAGGATCCTGAAACCATCTCACTTTTCAAAATTTTTGATTAAAGGATATTTGATCCTTGATCATATCCTAATTTGTTTGATATAAACTGATTTTTATACTTTCATCAATAACTTGTTAATTTTGAAACTATGCAACAACAATTGATAAGTAAGTATACATAAGATGAACAACACAAAGATAGCCAAAAGATTAAAGTTTCATTTATTTATCAAAGTTAACCCTTTAAAAGGTTGTCAAAATTGCCTACCCAAACATCTACCAGCAATACGTGGCCCGTCCGCTTGGGTAGGCAAAGGGTGTCCATATTCATAAGGTTTATTGAGTGCAGGAAATCAAAAGATGAGGGGCATCAAAGGCTTCATCCTCCACAAACAGAAGGACCCATCCACCTTTGCTACCCCCCATTGTCCAAGGATCAGTGATCCTTAACCCTAAAGCTATTGTTCAAGTTATTACAAACCCGCATTGTTCAAAACCTCACCAAATAAAAACTAAAAAAATGGGCTCCGGCCACGTCTTGAATTATCCATCATCGCCCATTTATGCCTCAACCACCTTCTCATCACCACCTTGACCACTGCCTCCAGGCGCTGCATCCTCAGGATCATGAGCTCCACTGCCTCCTGCTTCAAGGGATAGCACCTCCTCAGGCTCTTCATTGTCTCCAAGTTCAGCCAGCCTTTTGGTCCATCCCTCCAGGTCCCATTCAGACCTATCAAAGGCAGGATCAGCAACATCCTTAGCCATCTGGAGTTTGATCTTCACGACAGCAGTAGAGTGTTTGGCCCCTTCCATGACCTCTATCCTCTCCTTTTGGGCTGCTATTTCAGCAAGAAGCAGCTCCTTTTGCAGTGCCTTGTTCTCTTTTTCCAGTTGGGAGATCTTTTTATCTTTGGCAACTGCAATGGCCTGGAGGTCAAGACTCTTTTGTTCAGCTTCAGCCATATATTGGTCAATGAGGATCTGAACTTTAACGAATTTCTGCAATAAAAGAATTCAGTATTCAGGATCCTATATCCTCAAAAGAAATGTAAATTTAAGGATATGAAATCCTTACTTCGGAGACATATTCTTGAACCTGACATTCGATCAGAGGTAGGCCATCAGCGAGCTCAGCAGGCTTCTTCCTTTTAGTTCCTTTACCCCTAGTGCTGACACCTTTGGTCTCAGGGATGCTTTGGCTTGCAGCCAGCTCCTTCTTAAGAGACCTAGGGGATACGTATTCCTGGATGTCACCCACACTGAACCTTGAAGCAGACTTGGAAGATTTGGAAGCACCTACGAATATGGTCAACAGATAAGTATTTATATCTTATATTCATTTAAACATTTATTTACACAAAAATATGGATACTTACTTGACATTGTGTAGGAACCGGGGGAGATCTCTTGAGAATCCTTTGCTTTGGCTTGAAATGTTCTTATAGAAGGGTCCAGCTTCCAGAAAGCAGCAATCCTCTCTCTTGTGACAGGAGATTCTTGGATGCTAGAGAATGAGATAGCTGCACAACAAAAAAGAAGGATCAGTTATCCTAAACAGAAAAGAAGAATCCTACCATGGTCCTGGTCCAAGGATCCCGTATCCTGTTTTGGTCAAAAATCAGGCTAAGATAATGTAACCAAATCTTTGTTGTGAGGAATGATGCTTGAATCAATGAACAATGTAAAGGATAACTCAGAAATGTAATGAATAAATGACACAAGGATTTATACGAGGAAAAAGCCCTTGATCAAGAGTTGATCTCCAGCATAAAAAACCTCGGGTGATGGAAACTACCGATCACCAACTAAGATTAATCACAAGAAGTTTACAACTCGGGATGATAACAAGCTTGTTACATGGATCACTAATGTGTAATGTGTAAAAATGTATGAAATCGCCAAGTAGTGTTTGAGAGCTGATTGAGAGCTGTTACGAAAGTGTGTGTATTTGCTAAAATTTGCCAAGTGTTCTAACCCAAGCTTGTTATCCCCATTTTAAATTAGAAATAACTAAACTAACTAACTATCCGCAAATTGTGCAAGCTCCCCATGATCTCCATAACGTTCACAAGAACCAAGCACGTGCGAAATATTGAGGGAATATGCTCCAAGAATTTCGGTAAGACTTTGTCCATACCTTTGTTCCTGCAAAACAAGCTTACGTACAATGAAGACAATTGTTAGTATAGGGATAACAATAAGGATCCTGAATCCTGATCCTGCAACACATACTAAGGATCCTTAATTCAAACAGAGTTGAGGATCCATGATCCTGGCAGCACTTGAGGATCCATGATCATTAGGATTGGAAAATCCCCCCCCCCCCTAACAATTGCCCCCAAAATATAAGGAGTAAAGTGTAAATTAGCGAGTTATATTTTCTTGATCTTATCTGCAACAAACTAACGGATATATAGCCGTTAGGATCTACCTATCCGTTGCAGATCCTACGTCATTGAAGCGACATCCTTGCAGAATCATCCTTATAAATTCAAGTTAGAGATAAGGGTTAGGAAGCATTTAAATTCGTGCGTTACACCCTTTAAATCCTCATTCGAAGATCAAGCAGGTACTTCTCTCCCCTTTCTCTCTTCTCCTTCTTACTTTGTTCTTCTTTGAAACACTTGAATCACGATGAAGTTACGATCATCCCCTGCCAAGGATCACCAGAAAGATAGTCCTTTGAAAAGCTAAGGGATCATCAAAGATTCTCTGAAGGAACGTTGCTGCTTTACTGATCCTGATATCGACAAGATTCGTCATTGCTTTCTGGCAGACTCTGTTTTTAAACCTTTTGACCCTACCGCCTTGAGTGACTTCGTTTCTGTAACATGGGTTGCTTTTCCGGCTACCCCATTTCTGATAGGATACTCCTATCCTTTCCCTACTTTTACCCAGTATTTCTTCTCCCTTACCGGCATATCCTATATCCAGGCTATGCCAATGATGTGGAGGGTCTTATATACCCTTGAGAGAATCATTGAGCAGGAGGATATAGAGTTGGGAATGTCGGAGTTGTCTGAACTATACAACCTCGTTAGCCACGGTTCACATCGCTTTTTATTCAAACACAAACCCGGTGAACCTCATCCAATCCTGAAAACCACCAAGAATGACACCAACTGGAAGAAGCGATTCTTCTTCGTTAGGAGGGATTCTATCCCGGATGGGAAGGATCTCCCCTTAAAGTGGACCAATCATGGTAGGATAGAGGATCCTTACAGAAGGATCATAGGGTAACCCTGTTCCCGTTGAGGATCACCAACATCTTTTTGTATCTTTTGTGCAGCTATCTCTGTTTCTCATATTATTCCATCACCTGCAACCAAAGAGAGGATCACCGCTTTCCGGAATCTTGACCCTGTAGTAAGGTCATTTCAAGCAAACACCAAGGATTCTCAAGAAGTATCCTCAGGTTTCGTTACAATGTCAAGTAAGTATCCAAGTTTATATATGGTTAAATGTTGAAATGCAAATAAAACAAGAATACTTATCTGTTGTTTTGGATTGATAGGTGCTGGAAAATCCTCAAGGTCAGCCTCCCGCTTTAGTGTCAGTGATCTCAGCACTGTGGCTCCCTGTTCCGGAAAAAAGAAAACTGCTGCTAGCCCAAGTACCATAGTCCCCAAGCCTGGCACCTCCAAGGGGGGAAAGAAGAGGAAGGCTACTGAAGCTGAAAATCTTGAAGGCTTGCCTCTTATCCGCCACCAGTTCCAAGAATACTTTGCTGATGTAAGGATCACTGACTCTGCTTGATTTTCCTGCCCACTTAAGGATCACGGATCCTGAACTTTACCTTGTCTTTTTTGCAGAAATTCGCTGAGGTTGAAATGTTGTTTGATGCATATGTTGAGGAGGCGGAGCAGAAACATGTGGAGTTCCAGAAGATCTTCTTGGCCAAGGATCAAACCATCTCTCGCCTTGAAAAGGATCTCGCTCTGGCAAAGCAGCAGATGGTCATGGCCCAGATAAATGCTGATCATGAGAGGCACGACCTGCTGGAGGATGCTAAAGTCTCTGCTGCCATCACCATGTATAAGATCAAGCTGCAAATGGCTCAGGAGGCTGAGGATCCTGACTTCGATAGGACCACTTGGGACAAGGAGGGCTGGAAGGCGAAGCTGGCTAAGCTAGATGATGAAGAGGAGGCTACAGAGGTCTTGGCGATTGAGGCAAGAGGCAGCAGGAAGGATCAAGCTGGTGGTGATGATGCTGGTGGTGATGCAGCCAAGGTGTGAGCTGCAGAAATGGGCGATGATGGACATTTCTAGACGTTGCCGGAGCCCATTTTATTAGGATTTGAAAGTTTTTTGGTTGTGATGTTTTGAAACAATGTTGGGTTGTACTTTGAACAATAGTTTTTAGGATTGTGGATCATGGATCCTTAGACAATAGGTAGGATAATAGATGGTGGAGGGATCCTCTGTTTGGGGGATGAAACCACTTGTTATCCTGCCATCTTTTATTTCCTGCACTTTCAAGACCTGTTAACAATGGACACCCTTTGCCAACCCAAGTGGACGGGCCACGTATTGCTGGTAGAAATTTGGGTTGGCAATTTTGACAACCTTTAAGGGTTTAACTTTTATGAATAAATAAAACTTTAACTTTTTGGCTATTTCTCGTGTTGTTATCCTTGTGAATTCTTTATTTTTCAACTGTTATCATATACTTTGTTTGAATTTATCAAGTAAAGAAAAAAAAGTTTAACAAATCATGTTTAAAAGTTTTAGGATATGATCAAGGATCAAATATCCTATAGTCGACAAATTCAGAAAAGTTATGTAACTTAAGGATCATTAGTTCTGTTGTCAAAGGATAAGGGTCACTTATATAAATAATGAATAAAATCAACGTGATTAAGGATCATACCTGAGAATCCAAGTTAGGATCCTAACCCTTTAACATTTATAATCAGGATAACCAAAAGACAAACCTTTATTAAAAGGTAAGGATCAGGAATCCTTAGCTGTTTAACTTTAAAAACCTGAAACAGAACATAACTTGGGACTAAGCCAATATAAGAGAAGAGTTAGTAACTGGGGACAAGCCCAACAATTCTGGGGACAAGCCCAATATACTGGGGACAAGCCCAAAGGATAACTGGGGACAAGCCCAAAGGATAACTGGGGACAAGCCCAAACGATCTTGTGTAAACTGGAGTATGGCCCTCACTGGCGACTATCCAAACTTAGTGACATGAAAATGCCAAAACCTTAGCTAACGTGAAAACGTTAGAAACCTTAAGAACGGATGTATGGTACGTCTACCATTATACGTAGGATCCCGGATACAGCCAGTACAATGAAATTGTCAGCCCCTAAAGCGAGTACTGGTCCCATTTCCATGAACTGTACCAGGATCATCGTGCGCTACTGGCGATACTGGGGACAGGCCCAAATAACTGGGGTCAAGCCCAAACAACTGGGGTCAAGCCCAAATAACTGGGGTGAAGCCCAAATAACTGGGGTCAAGCCCAAATAACTGGGGTCAAGCCCAAATAACTGGGGTCAAGCCCAAATAACTGGGGTCAAGCCCAAATAACTGGGGTCAAGCCTAAATAACTGGATACTTTTGTGGATACTCAATCCTTTGTTAAGGATACCTAAACCTTCTGCAAAACTCAGAATCAAGTGAAAGGAGGATAAAGGATCCAGGATCCTTATCCTTGTATATAGGATAATTAAAGAATGAAATATATTGAGATTAGATCATTACCAGGATAAGGATCACCTATCTAAGGATCCTTCAAGGATACCTGTTATGAAAATGGCTAAGGATCATGGATCCTTATCACATGAAGTATTTCTTCATGTGGACAGCATTCCAAGCTCTTGGTAGCAAATCACCTTCCATTGTTAGCAATCTATATGCCCCCTTTCCTTCCTCAGCTTCAATCAGGTAGGGGCCTTCCCACTTTGGTGCCAACTTTCCATCAGCAGGATTTGTGGTATTTTGAAATGCTTTCCTTAATACCATATCAACAACCTGGAATTTCCTGATCCTGACATTTTTGTTGTAGGCTCCAGCCATCCTTTATTGATAACTAGCCATCCTTATCCTTGCCAAATCCCTGAGTTCTTCTATAGTATCCAAGTCTTTAACCAAGTTTTCAGCATTTCCTTCAGGATCACGGATGCTTGTTCTTGCAGTAGGAACCACCATCTCTGTAGGGATCACTGATTCTGCTCCAAATACCAAAGAGAATGGAGTTTGGCAAGTAGCATAAGGTAGTTCTTCTGCCCATTTTCCTTTCTTGGACCCAAGCTTTTTCTTCAAGTTGTTGATGATGATCTTGTTGGATGATTCTGCTTGACCATTAGCTTGTGGGTGGACTGGTGTTGATGTTATCATCTTAATCCCCCAGCTGTCACAAAAGTTAGTAGTTCTACTCCCAATAAATTGGGATCCATTATCACAAATAATTTCAGAAGGAATACCAAATCTAGTAATAATGTTTCTTTTAATAAAGGATATCACTTCCTTTTCTCTGACTTGAGCAAAGGCTTCAGCCTCTATCCACTTAGAGAAGTAATCAGTCATAGCAAGCATGAATACTTTTCCACCAGGTGCCTTAGGAAGTTTACCAACTATATCCATTCCCCATCTCATAAATGGCCAAGAAGAGGATATAGGATGCAAAAGTTCTGCTGGTTGATGAAGGATATTACTATGTCTCTGACAAGGATCACACTTCTTGGCATAATTCACAGCATTCTTCTTCATAATAGGCCAATAGTATCCTGTCCTCAGGATCCTCGAGAATAATGCCCTGCCCCCAGTGTGATTTCCACAATCTTCTTCATGAAAATCCTTTAGGACTTCTTAGATTTCAGGATCCTCAATATATCTTAGAAATGGTCCTGCAAGAGATCGTTTATATAGGATAATATTATATATTGTAAACTGAGATACCTTAATTTTGAAAGCCCTGGGGTTTTCTCCTGTAGGAATCTCTCCATGTTGGATATATCTTTTGATTGGAAGGATCCATGATCCTGAATGGGATTGTGTATCATCACTAGGGATGATTGCAGAGTCTTCTCCTATCTTCATGGCTACATGATCCTCAATAGCAGGGGTTCGGATATGGATAATAGGGATCTTGATATCCTCTGGAATCTTCAAGGATGATCCTAGGTTGGCCAATGCATCAGCTTCTTCATTCTCTTCTCTCGGTACCTGTGTCAAACTAAAGGAAACAAAAGAGAGTGCCAATTCTTTGACTATCTCTAGATATTTGATTAGCTTTTCACCTTTAACAGCATAGGATCCATTAAAGTGATTAGTAATTAATAATGAATCTTCATGTACCTCAAGATACCTGATCCTCATATGCTTGGCAATTTGCAAACCAGCTATCAAGGTTTCAAATTCAGCCTCATTATTAGTAGTTTGAAACTCACAAGCTATGGAGTGGGGTATTATGTCCCCCTGTGGTGATTTTAGTAGTATTCCAAGTCCTGTTCCTTTGACATTGGAGGCTCCATTAGTGAAGAGTATCCAAGGATCCTTAGTTTCTTCTAGCTGTTGGACTTCTAACGCATCTTCTTTTTGCAAGTCACTACTAAAATATGCCACAAAGTCAGCTAAGGCTTGGGATTTGATAGCAGTCCTTGGTTCATATCTTATATCATAAGCACTAAGCTTCACTGCCCACTTAGCCATCCTTCCTGACATTTCAGGTTTCCTGAGAACATTCTTAATTGGAAAATTAGTCTTAACAATAATGGCATGAGTTTCAAAATAATGTCTTAATTTAGTAGATGCCATAATTAAAGCAAGGATAAGTTTCTCTAAATGTGAATACCTGGATTCAGCATCAAGCAAACTCTTACTAACATAATAGACAGGATGTTGTGTACCTTGGTGATCCTTAACAAGGACTGTACTTACTGCTTTAGAGGATACCGCCAAATATAAGGATAATATATCCCCTTTTCTGGTTTCATTAAGGCAGGAGCTGAGGTTAGGTAATCCTTAAGGGCTTTGAGAGCATTTTCATGCTTTTCCGTCCACTCAAATTTCTTGTTCTTCCTCAAAATGTCATAGAATTGCTTGCATTTTTCTGAGGATTTGGATATGAACCTGTTCAAGGCTGCGATCCTACCTGTCAATCTTTGCACATCCTTGGCATTGGCAGGAGATTTGATATTCACAATAGCCTTAATTTACTCTGGACTTGCTTCAATGCCTCTTTTTGTCACCATATAGCCTAGGAATTTACCTGCTTTAACACCAAAGTGACACTTCGAAGGATTTAGTTTCATATTAAATTTATCATGGATTTTGAATGCTTTCTCCAAGTCTCTAAGGTGATCCTCAGCTTTCTTGGACTTAACCACCATGTCATCTATATAGACTTCCATAGTGTGACCAATTTGTTCCTTGAACATCATATTGACTAGCCTTTGATAAGTAGCACCTGCATTCCTTAGTCCAAATGGCATAGCAATATAACAATATATACCAGTTGGGGTCATAAAGGCTGTATCCTCTTTATCAGATGGTTCCATCTGAATCTGTTGAAATCCAGATGAAGCATCCATAAAAGTCAACAACTCATGACCTGCGGTAGCATCCACCATGGAGTCAATGTGGGGTAATGGGAAAGGATCCTTGGGACACGCCTTGTTTAAATCAGTAAAATCGACACATACCCTCCACTTTCCATTTTTCTTTTGAACAACAACCACATTATCTAACCACCTTGGATACTTAACCTCTCTTATCATACCTGCCTGGAGTAGTTTATTTACTTCTTCCTGGATAATAGCATTCCTTTCAGGTGCAAACTTCCTCGTTTTTTTTTTTTTGATGAATTGGCTTGAATGACCTGTCAATGCCAAGTTTATGAGTAATTATATCTTTAGATATACTTGTCATGTCCTCATGCTTCCAGGCAAAGGTAGTTTTTCTCCTTTTAAGGAAGGATACTAGATCCTGTTCAATGTTGCTGAGGATCCCTGATCCTATGAAGACTATGGATTCAGGATCATGGGGATCCATAAGGATTTCTTTCACATCCTGCTCTGTTGTCTCCAAGACATCTCTTTGAGGATGCTTTAATTGCTATTGCTCCCTTGGTCTTGAGGCTGGCTTCATTGACGACGTGTAGCAATTCTTAGCTTCTTGTTGATCACTCTCAATTTTCACCACCCCCATGGACTAGGAAGCTTCATGCATTGATGATAGGTAGATGGGATTGCCTTCATATCATGTATCCATGGCCTTCCAAGGATAACATTACAACAAGATAAGCAATCTATAACACAAAATTTTTTATAAGAATGGAGTCCTTCAATATAGATGGGGAGTTTGATGTCCCCTAATGTATTTTTGGTTTCTCCGCTGAATCCCACAAGAACTGAGGATCTTGGGACAATGTCTGATTCATGAATGTTCATTTTCTTGAGGACATCAAGCTGAATGATGTTTACTGAGCTTCCTCCATCTATCAGGATCCTGCGAACAAAGTGGTTAGAAATAAACAGAGTAATAACAAGACCGTCATGATGAGGATCCTGAACAACGACACGATCATCCTCATCAAAGGTTATAACTTTTTCCTTCGTGACAGTAGAGGTTCAAATGGGTTTATCCCCGTTATCCATCTTGGTTTCCTTAGCATGTCTCTTGGCTGCTGAAAAGGAAGTACCACAAATGTCTAATCCACCCGAAATGAAGTTTAAAACTTGTGCATCTGCTGGAGGGGCAGGAGCTCTTTCTGGAACCTTTTCAGGATCCTGGATCCTTAACATTTTTCTTCCCAAAAGCTCTTTCAAGTGCCCCTTGCTTAACAGGTAACCAATTTCTTTTCTAAGCGCAATACACTCTTCGGTGAGATGCCCAAAATCCTCATGATATGCACACCATTTGGACTTGTCCTTTGTAGCAGCTGGTTTATCACTTTTCCTTGGCCATCTTGCTTTCTCACCTAGATTTTTCATTGCAAGAATTAGTTCATTGTTATCAACAGAAAAACAGTATTCAGAAATTGGAGGATAATCCTCATCATCCTCTTCTTGTTCTACTGCATGCACATTCTGGTTATCAGACTTGTTGTAGGACTTGAACTTATTATTCTTGAAGTAGGATCCTTGCTTTTCTTGTTTCGAGGATCCTGACAATCTCTCATGTATCCTTTTATCATCCTCTAATCGGATGAATCTAAGGGCCCTGGTTCTTACTTCATCAAGATTCCTGCATGGGGTCATAACAAGATCATCATAGAATAATGAATCCCTAAGCAAACCCATTTTAAAGGCTTCCACAGCCGTAGCTATATCCAGATTAGGGATATCTAAGGATTCTTTACTAAACTTAGTGATGTAATCTCTAAGTGATTCATTTTGACCTTGTGTTACCCTATATAGATCACTAGTCAAACGTTCAAATTTTCTGCTACATGAGAACTGACTATTAAACAGATTAACTAGATTAGCAAATGAAGTAATAGAGTAAGGGGGAAGACTTAGCAGCCATTTAAGAGCTGATCCTGTGAATGTGGATCCGAAACCCTTGCATAGACATGCTTCTTTTAACCTCTCTGGGATGGGGTTGATCTCCATCCTCTCTCTATATTGAGCTACATGTTCTTCTGGATCTGTTGAACCATCATACAGCTTCATAGTTGGTATTTGGAACCTTTTGGGTATCTCAGCATCACAAATGGGTGGTGCAAAATGAGATATCCTATGGCTCCCATCTGCAATTTCAGGGATAGGCTTAACCACTCCTGGAACGCTGGATATTATATCCTTCAGCTTCTGTAATTCCTTAGCCATAGCTTGATTGATACATGTATCCTGTATAGAGCCATGGTTAGTGTTATAGGAATTATTGAAAGTATTACCTCCCATAGGATTTGAGTTAGGAATTGCAGATGTGAATCCATATTGACGGGATTCTGGTATGATTGAAGGACCAGAAGAGGCAATGGTCTGCATTGGAATGAAGTCTCCTTGATGAACATCTGTGCTTGTGGGTTGTATACTTCTCAAGAATCCTTGATCCTGAAAGATGTTGGATCCTTGATGTTGAGAGGATCCTTGAACCTGAAATGAGGATCCTTGAACCTGAGAGGATACTTGAACCATGGAGGATCCTTGGACCCTGGAGGATCCTTGAACCTGAGAGGATCCTTGGACTGTGTGCATTCCCAAATATCCTCTTGAGCTTACGAAGGATTCCTGATGCTGAAAAGAGGATCCCGAAGGCTGAGAACAGGATCCTTGAGGCTGGAAGTGAGACCCAAAAGCCTGACTCATAGTTGTTGCTCCATAACGCCTTCCCAATGGTTCAGTTTGGTACTGGATGTCTAAGGCTGCAGATTGCTGAGCAGTTATAGCTGTAGTGTCGAAATCCAGTGACCTTGGTATCAGAGGAAAGTGATCCTCCCCTGATCTCTTCTGTTTCTTGATGTCACCGATCTCCCGGAGGATCCTTTCGTTGGTTTTGTCCTGCTCTTGTATGTGATCCCTCATCTGCAAAATCAAAGTAAAAAGATCACTAGTAGTAGGATTAGAAGAAACAGAGGAAGTTGGTGGTTTTGGAAAAATGGGGCTTTGTCTCTTTGCAGCATTTTCAGCATTCTTCTGGGGTCCAGAAGGTGGTGGAGGCAAAGGAGGAACGCCCTGTGACGAACTCATTGCCAGCATTGAACTTGAAGTGCTCTTTGCTGAAGAAGCCATCTGCTTGGTTGTAATGAACCGAAATGATCACAAAAACAAGAATTTCTTAGGAATGAAGCGCAAATTGCCCCACGGTGGGCGCCAAACTGTTTTGGTCAAAAATCAGGCTAAGATAATGTAACCAAATCTTTGTTGTGAGGAATGATGCTTGAATCAACGAACAATGTAAATGATAACTCAGAAATGTAATGAACAAATGACACCAGGATTTATACGAGGAAAAAGCCCTTGATCAAGAGTTGATCTCCGGCATAAAAAACCTCGGGTGATGGAAACTACTGATCACCAACTAAGATTAATCACAAGAAGTTTACAACTCGGGATGATAACAAGCTTGTTACAAGGATCACTAATGTGCAATGTGTAAAAATGTATGAAATCGCCAAGTAGTGTTTGAGAGCTGATTAAGAGCTGTTACGAGAGTGTGTGTATTTGCTAAAATTAGCCAAGTGTTCTAACCCAAGCTTGTTATCCCCATTTTAAATTAGAAATAACTAAACTAACTACCTATCCGCAAATTGTGCAAGCTCCCCATGATCTCCATAACGTCCACAAGAACCAAGCACGTGCGGAATATTGAGGGAATATGCTCCAGGAATTTTGGTAAGACTTGGTCCATGCCTTTGTTCCTGCAAAACAAACTTACGTACAATGAAGATAATTGTTAGTATAAGGATAACAATAAGGATCCTGAATCCTGATCCTGCAACACCTACTGAGGATCCTTAATTCAAACAGAATTGAGGATCCATGATCCTGGCAGCACTTGAGGATCCGTGATCCTTAGTATTGTAAAATCCTCCCCTAACATATCCTACCCTGGGTGATCCATTTCTTGGGAAGATGACTCCCATTTGGGATGGAGTCCCTTCTTACAAATGAGAACTGGTTCCTCCAGTTGGAGTCATTCTTAGTGGTTTTCAGCATTGGATGTGCTTTTCCGGGTTTATGCTTGAAAAGAAAACGATGAGAACCATGGCTAACAAGATTATATAACTGGCTCAACTCAGATAAGCCTATATCAATCCCCTCTTGTTCAACAATATGTTCAAGCGTGTACAAGACTCTCCACACCATCGGCATGGCTTGGTTGTAGCACAAACCGGTGAGTGTGAAAAAGCTTTGGGTGAGAAAGGAGAAAGGATATGTGAAGCCAATATAGAAGGGTATTGCAGGAAAGGTGATACATAAATCCGAAATACAATCACTCTTCATGGAAGAGTCAAAGGGTCTGAAAATGGTGCCTTCTGGAAAACAATGACGTAACCGATCAATCTCAGGATCGGTGAAACGACAGAGTTCCATTGAAGGGTTCTTAGTAATGCCCTGACTCTTCGGAGGGCTTTCTTTTTTAGGATCCTTAGCAGGGGAGGATCTGAGATTCATCTTTGCCATGGATTAAACGAAGAACAGGGGATCAGAAAGAAGAAAGTTTAGAGAGAAGGAAAGAAGAGATACCTGGGGAAATCTTCGAATAAGGATTTAAAGGGGAAGTGTGTCGAATTTAAATGCAATTTTCATCCTTATCTCTAACCCTATTTATAATGATGATTGTTGTAGGAAGTCTTATCGCTGTTGTCAGCATCGCAACGGCTAGTCCGGATTAAATTGAAACATGACTATCTAATTGGATATCAACTAGTCATGTTTGGGGGCAATTGTTAGGGATAGAATTTCACAGCAAATGGATCACGGATCCTCAAGTACAGCTTGGATCACGGATCCTCAGTTCTGTTTGAATTAACGATACTCAGAAGAAGTTGCAAGACTAAGGATCCAGGATCCTCATTATTATCCTAACACTAACAATTGTTTCCATCATTTTGAACTTGTTTTGCACGTGTATTCGAATAGGACTTGGTCCAACCGATATTCTAGGGGAATATGCTTGGTGATTCTGCACGTGCTTGAACTCTTCGACCGTTATGGTGATCGTGGGGGGCTTGCACCATTTGCGGATAGTTAGTTAGGCTAGTTAATTTCTATTTTTAAATGGGGATACAAGCTTGAGTTATTTATTATTAGCAACATAACTGCACTACTCGAACTCTCAAGAACTCTCTGTGATTACACACTTTTGCACACTAGTGATCCTTGTACCAAGCTTGTTATCATCCCGATTTGTAAACCTTCTTTGTTGAATATAGTTGGTGATTGGTAGTTTCCATCACCCGAGGTTTTTTATGCCGGAGATCATTCATTGATCAAGGGCTTTTTCCTCGTATAAATCCTTGTGTTCATTATTCATTTCATATATTTGTTGTTCATACCTTTGACCATATAACCAAGCATCATACCTCACAAAAATCAGATTTGGTTACATTATCCATGTGAGTGTTGCGGAAGCGGAGAGCGTCTATTAGAGGATTGCTCTGTTTTCTACTAGAAAGTTCGAGCCTACAAGGATTGGGAAGAGTACCTCAGCGGATTGTACGGATATGGGAGGGCGGATTATGAAGATTTCAATGGTCCATCCTCACATTCTCCATACATTAAACCACCACCACCACCAAATTATCAAGACTATTACTATTCAGAGATGGGTTACCATTATGAGCAAAGGCAGGGTTACAACAACTATGAACCCGACTTGCCACATTTCCCAAGTTACCAGGAGGAGTATGATGACTATTATCATGACTCTCCTCAGCCAACATACGAGGAGCCTCAAGATTCATTAAACTCTAAGCTCGATGCAATCATGGACATGATAATAGAAATGAAAAAGAAAGACGAGCTGAGAGACAGATCATTTGAGGCTTTTGTTATTCAGGTAGGTCAATTAACTGAGGAGATGGCCCAATTTAGGCGGGACCAAGAGTTTTGGCTAATGGTGCAATGGTGGAAGAGGTTATAGATCTTCCGAAGAAAGAAACTGAATGTTTGAACCGAGCGGAAGACATAACGCCGCGAGACGGGTTAGAGCCAAAAGAAGCCCAAATTCATATCTATCATTGGCCAATTTGGGGATGAGGGTTCGGGTATAAGGATTCGAAGGGTGGCTTTGCAAGACATTGGCCAATTTGTTAAGAAACGACCCCGAAGTTGTACCGTACGCATGCCGCGTAAAAGAAAAAGAGATTGGATTCGGCATGCCAACTACCGAGCGTTTGTTGGAAACTTGGTAGGAAAATGTTCACTTCGACCACCATGAGAGGAAAATCAGGTATGATTGTTGTAGATGTCACACCCTGACTTTTACGGAAGCGTGGTTATTGGTGTGACTTACTTAATACCATAGCATTCAATCATAACCATGCTATATGATAAAACCAGTAGATGTTCATCCATATATTTTAAGTTTGAAAATAACATAACGTAATTGTCTGAAACGTTGACACCGAATTTAAGTTACAAACCACAACACGTTTTAATGAGTTCATGAAGACTCAACAAAAGACCTTAAATAAAACCAGGTTTAGAAACATGTATCCCGTCCAGGAATAGGATACATCTTCTAAACTCTACGACCACAGATGACATCTTTTATTTATGACGCAGCTTGAAAACATGCACACCTGCCAGATCCACTTAGTTCCCTGAAATACATGTAATTTAAAAACATCAACAAAAGTTGAGCGAGTTCATGTGTGTGTGTATGAATAAACCTTTAAAGTATGTCTGTAAGAATGTATGTCCCTGGTATGTAGCAATAAGGAAAAAAAAGATCACCAATGGGTTGCAAAGCCAATGGTATGTGTGAAAAATGGTGCATGAAGACTCAAACCTAGCGGATTTGTCTCCGGGATGAAGACATAGTCACCACATGGGCCACCCTGGTCCGCATGGGTGTGGGCTCGCTATACCCAAATAGATCTATCACTCATGTCCCTCGATCCTACAATGAGGATTAATGGCCTTAAGTGTTATACCCACCACTCACATGATCAAGCAGTAACCCTCCTTAAGCTAATCATACCATGTATAAAACGTTTATAAACAATTGTAACATGTATATCACCCCCGAAGTTATAAAACTGAAAACCGTTAAAAGAAAAGGGGGCATGAACTCACAGTATTGCGTCTTCTATGCTCGTAACCCAAAACTCCTCAGCAATCACGACTACCTACAATGTTCTAAGGTCTATTAGACGAACGGGCTGTGCCTTGCCTTATTATTTATGTTTTTTAGTTACATTTCGGATATTATTCCAAGTTATAATTCCTTGTTTAAAATAATGATTATTTTAACTTTAATTATATTTTACTTTTGGAATAATTGTTAGACAATATTTTGTAATAATACTTCTCAAGTATTCATTTCCGTATTTCCTTCCCAAGGATGGGGGTATCTCATACATGTATATTCGTATTATTATATTGGTATATCTTGCCTTGTATTGGCGTCGTATTCCGGTGTGTACGTATCTTAATAAATATCTCATATATATTCCCAAAACAATATATTTTCAAGTCTCACTTTAGAAAATATATAAACTTATCTTGTCCAAAAATAATGTATTCCAAGAAAATATATATTTTTCTAAAAAATCATATATCTTCTAAATATTCTAAAAAAAACATATTTTTATTTTCCCAAAAATAATATATTTTTCTCCTTGTCAAAATATGATATAACTTTGTATCATTCACAAAAATCATATTTTCATTTATTGTATCCGAAATAATATTTATCAATAATATGTTTATTTGTAACGGTATTTTCCAGAATATTTGTAAGTTACGTTTTCTCGTTCGATTTCACAATATTAAGTGTGTAACTTATATATTTATTCCTCGTGATTCTTGGTATTATTTTGGATTGTAAATTCTTGGTATTTGTTAAGTCATATTAGTTTACCCTAAAATAATATAACTATTTCACAACGTATACAAATATTCACAAAAGTGCCATATATATATTCTAAATATATATTCACCCATTTTTATTTATAAAAACCAACCTCCAATACTTGTATTTTTGTAACAAAATCTATGGCAAAGTTTATATTGAAACCTATAGTTAAAACTTACTTGTTAATATTTGTTTCGAAAATATTTTTCTAAGTGTTTTTATTTTTAGAAAATTTTGCCATAGTTTCCCCTAAAAATGGAGGTGTCCATGCTATTAAAGCATATCATTTTTTTACAAAAATCATCAAAAACAATCAACAATCAATCTACACTTACCAAGTGCAAAAACAAGCCATCTACATAAAGATCATGAACTTGAGTTTTCATAAAAACTTGTAGTAACTTGGTAATATGTTTAGTAGACTTAGTTACCCTTTAAAGTGTGTTTATTTCTTTAAAAATCCCATTCTTGGAAGATTTGGGTGTTTACAACTTGTAAACACATTTTACAAAAACGTTTCTTTATGAAGTCTTAGTGTTTCTACACTTGTTTTATCACCAAAAATAGTGTATGCTTAAGTATGAACCAAGGTCTTCTAAAAATCATATTTTGAACTTGGTTCTTTTAAAAAAACCATTCATAAATCTTAGATCTATAAGTTTATCAACTCACTTGATTATCATTTTTCAAGAAATCATTTTATTTTCAAGTTCATGCTTACAAATGAGGATGATCATCTTGTTTTATCACATAATCATCCTCTCTCTTGCTAGATCATGTGTTTAATCACATTCTAGCAAGCTCCTTATGATGATCAATATCATAATCTCTAGTAAATAACAATCAAACATCATACATACACTAAACAACTTAGCTTCATCATGATTTCATCATTTTTCAAGCTTATGTTCATGCTTCAAGGTTATGTTCTTTAGTGTTCTGGTGATTTACAACATGATACATCTTTTAGCCAACCAAAATTAGAAGTAACAAAGGTTATGCGAGTCTTACTACTAGCACAAGGCTAAGGAAGAACACAAGAAGATGGTGATGGCAAAACTGATGGATAAAAGCAAATGATGAAGGTCCTTCAAGTTCCACAAGCACCAAGCTTCATTAAACACCTTCTATCATCATGTAGTGACCTTGGAATGGATGGATGATGAATGAAAAATGGTGGTGGTGGTGGTGCTATGTTCGGCCGAGAGGGAGAGAGGTCAAGTGTGTTAAGTGTGTGTAAGATGAGGGCTTATGGATCCTCTTATAACCATCAAATGCTATTAACCATTGGTTTTTATGTTTCAATAGTACATTACAAGATCTAAGTAAATCTTATGAGGATTTAAGCAAGATCTAGTGAGATTGTGGGGATCATGGGTGGGGCCATATGTGACCGTAAATCATGAGGGGGGAGGGGGGTAAGTGTAAGTTTTAAAGATTAGTTAGATAATATAGTTGGAAGTTAAGGGTATTAGTTAGTGTTTAAGTGTATGATGCATTATATAGTGTGTTAGGGTGTTCGGGGATCATAACTAGCTCAGAAATAATTAAACAATGCTTCTAGTATAATTTTGGTGTTCCGGGTAATGTCCAGTTGTTCGGTTAGATACCGGTTCGTTAAAGTGTCAAACTATATCGTTTAGTGATCTTTAAGTACCCTTTTGTAACACTTTTAATTCCTGACACTTAGGAAAGCATTCAGGACCATTTTGCCATATTTTTTGCATGTTACTAGCTCATTAAAATGCTGATTTTTGCTGATTTGTGCAGAATTCTGCACTTTATGTGGGTTTTAGGCACTTTCCGGCACTTTAACTATCACCTAGCAAAGCAGTTTTGTGGTCCTTACTTCCCTACACACTATACTAGTGTAAAACTTGGTTTCTGGCTCATACTGGGTCTCAAAACACTGTTTGTCTACGTACTGAACCCCATCAGCATATTCCTGATTCATCCGGTAACTGTGCTAACTGTGATTTGTGCATCATGTATGTCAATAAAGTTTGCATGTAATAATGATGTGACAGTATATAATATGTGATGCACATCTAAGTATGATGCAATAATCAGAAAGCAGATCAAGTCATTAATTGTAATTTAGCACAATCATTAAGCACTAATCATAGTTAATTAATTGTACGGATGCATGCAAATTTGGCGGTTGTCACATTCTCCCACTGTTAAGAAAATTTCGTCCTCGAAATATATACTACCTTAACTTCTTAGGGTTACATCATGCGTGTATGTATATGAATAGTACTGAGGTAGATAACCATAAACCCAAATCGAATCTTATTCACATCAGGTGGATTCTATGGATATATTTTAACAATAAGGGCCCAATGGTTAAGAGATATGTGTTCTAGCATTGATTGTCAAAGGACACGAGACGTATAGATGTATAGCCTAGCTTATCTCAGTTAACGGAGGTGTAACAAAGGAGTTTTGACCAATGGATTCTTCAAACCATCGGTCACGATACGCAAATGAGTACTCATAAACCATAGTATTCGCTACACCAACTCAAAATCAACTACTTGAATATGAGAATGATTTGTCAACTTTCGAATAAATAAATGGTAAGGATTAGTGTGTTGACATTCTTGAATTGTGAAAATACACCGAATGGAATACAAGCGAATCAGGTGTATCATTGTCTTGATTCGTAGTTGCATCAGGAATGTTTTAAGTCAAACAAAAGTATGTGTAGTTTGGTGTGAGACGGTTGACCATGATTAGCACCAGCTACAAATTTGTAATGACACCACAAGGTGTCGTAATTGACATATTTCATCAATAATGGTGACCGAACAAATTCACCGTATTCGAAATCAAAGGAAGGTGCACTGAAACAATCTGAGAATTTGATTTAAACAGTGTCATGGGGTTTTCAATCGAATGTGGAACATCAAAGAACTTTCGTTTCTAATTGAAGATGGAAAGCAATAAACACTGTAAGTGTTAGGGGAGGATTTTCCAATCCTAAGGATCATGGATCCTCAAGTACTGCCAGGCTCACAGATCCTTAATTCTGTTTGAATTCAGGATCCTCGGAATGTGTTGCAGGACCAGGATTCAGGATCCTCATTGTTATCCTTACACTAACAGTTGTTTACCTTGTATGTGAGCTTGTTTTGCAGGAGTATGTGCATGGACTTGGTCTTGCCGATATTCGTGGAGCATATTCCCCCTATATTCCGCATGTGCTTGGCCCTTGTAAATGTTATGGAGATCGTGGGAGACTTGCACAATTAGCGGACAATTAGTTAGTTTAGTTATTTCTAATTTTAAATAGGGGATAACAAGCTTGAGTTAGAACACTTGGCTAATTTTAGCAAAACACACACTCTCGAACAGCTCTCGACAGTTCACTTGGCAATTTCATACACTTTAACACTTTTGCACACTAGTGATCCTTGTAACAAGCTTGTTATCATCCCGAGTTGTAACCATTTTTCTGTTTAATCATAGTTTGTGATCGGTAGTTTCCATCACCCGAGGTTTTTTATGCCGGAGATCAACTCTTCCTCAAGGGCTTTTTCCTCGTATAAATCCTTGTGTCACCCCTTTATTTGATTTGAAAGTTGTTCATACAATTGTTCTTAGATTCAAGCATCACACCTCACAACAAAAGATTTGGTTGCATTATCCTTGCTTGATTTTTGACCAAAACAGTTTGGCGCCCACCGTGGGGCAATAGGTGCTTCATTCCTAAGAAGTTTTTGTTTTTGTGATCATTTCGGTCCATTAAAACCAAGCAGATGGCTTCTTCAGCAAAGAATACTTCAAGTTCGATGCCGGCAATCAGTTCTTCACAGGGTGTTCCACCTTTGCCTCCACCACCTTCTGGATCCCAGAAGAATGCTGAAAATGCTGCAAAGAGACAAAGCCCCATTTTTCCAAAACCACCAACTTCTTCTGTTTCTTCTAATCCTACTACTAGTGATCTTTTTACTTTGATTTTGCAGATGAGGGATCACATACAAGAGCAGGACAAAACCAACGAAAGGATCCTCCGGGAAATTGGTGACATCAAGAAACATAAGAGATCAGGGGAGGATCACTCTCCTCTGATACCAAGGTCACTGGATTTCGACACTCCAGCTATAACTGCCCAGCAATCTGCAGCCTTAGATATCCAGTACCAAACTGAACCATTGGGAAGGCGTTATGGAACGACAACTATGAGTCAGGCTTTTGGGTCTCACTTTTAGCCTTCGGGATCCTCTTTCCAGCATCCGGGATCCTTCGTCAGCTCAGGAGGATATACGGGAACGCATACGGTCCAAGGATCCTCACAGGTTCAAGGATCCTCTCAGGTCCAAGGATCCTCTCAGGTCCAAGGATCTTCACAGGTTCAAGGATCCTTTCAGGTTCAAGGATCCCCCTTCCAGGTTCAAGGATCCAACATCTTCCAGGATCAAGAATTCTTAAGAAGTGTACAACCCCCAAGCACGGATGTTCATCAAGGAGACTTCATTCCAATGCAGACCATTGCCTCTTCTTGTCCTTCAATCTTACCAGAATCCCGTCAATATGGATTCACATCTGCAATTCCAAACTTGAATCCTCTGGGAGGTAACACTTTCAATAATTCTTATAACACTAACCATGGCTCTATGCAGGATATAGGTATCAATCCAGCTATGGCTAGGGAATTACAGAAGCCGAAGGATATGATATCCAGCGTTCCAGGAGTGGTTAAGCCCATCCCTGAAATTGCAGATGGGAGCCATAGGATATCTCGTTTTGCACCATCTATTTGTAATGCTGAGATACCCAAAAGGTTCCAGATACCAACTATGAAGTTGTATGATGGTTCAACGGATCCAGAAGAACATGTAGCTCAATATAGAGAAAGGATGGAGATCAATCCAATTCCTGAGAGGTTAAAAGAAGCATGTCTATGCAAGGGTTTTGGATCCACACTCATAGGATCAGCTCTTAAATGGCTGCTAAGTCTTCCCCCTTACTCTATTACTTCATTTGCTAATCTAGTTAACCTGTTTAATAGCCAATTCTCATTTAGCAGAAAATTTGAACGTTTAACTAGTGATTTATATAGGGTAACACAAGATCAAAACGAATCACTTAGAGATTACATCACTAAGTTTAGTAAAGAATCCTTAGACATCCCTAACCTGGATATAGCCACGGCTGTGGAAGCCTTTAAAATGGGTTTGCTTAGGGATTCATTATTCTATGATGATCTTGTTATGACCCCATGCAAGAATCTTTATGAAGGGAGAACCAGGGCCCTTAGATTCATCGGATTAGAGGATGATAAAAGGATCCAGGAGAGATTGGCAGGATCCTCGAAACAGGAAAAGCAAGGATCCTACTTCAAGAATAACAAGTTCAATTCCTACAACAAGTCTGATAACCAGAATGTGCATGTAGTAGAACAAAAAGAGAATGATGAGGATTATCCTCCAATTTCTGAGTACTGTTTTTCTGTTGATAACAATGAACTAATTCTTGCAATGCATAATCTAGGTGAGAAAGCAAGATAGCCAAGGAAAAGTGATAAACCAGCCGCGACAAAGGACAAGTCCAAGTGGTGTGCATATCATGAGGATTTCGGACATCTCACTGAAGAGTGTATTGCACTTAGAAAAGAAATTGGTTACTTGTTAAGCAAGGGGCACTTGAAGGAGCTTTTGGGAAGAAAGAAGTCAAGGACCCAGGATCCTGAGAGGATCCCAGAAAGAGCTCCTGCTCCTCCAGCAGATGCACAAGTTATAAACTTTATATCCGGTGGATCAGACATTTGTGGTACTTCCTTTTCAGCAGCCAAAAGACATGCCAAGGAGACCAAGATGGATAATAGAGATATACCCATCCGGACCTCTACTGTTACACAGGAGAAAGTCATAACTTTTGATGAGGATGATCGTGTTGATGTGCAGGATCCTCATCATGATGGTCTTGTTATTACATTTTTTTATATCTAACCACTTTGTTCGCAGGATCCTGATAGATGGAGGAAGCTCAGTAAACATCATTCAGCTTGATGTCCTCAAGAAGATGAACATCCCTGAATCGGATATTGTACCAAGATCCTCAGTTCTTGTGGGATTCAGTAGAGAAACCAAGAACACATTGGGGGACATCAAACTCCCCATCTATATTGAAGGACTTCATTCTTATCAAAAATTTTGTGTTATAGATTGCTTATCCTGTTGCAATGTTATCCTTGGCAGGCTATGGATACATGACATGAAGGCAGTCCCATCTACCTATCATCAATGTGTAAAGCTTCCTAACCCATGGGGGTGGTGAAAATTGAGAGTGATCAACAAGAAGCTAAGAATTGCTACATGTCGTCAATGAAGCCAGCCTCAAGACCAAGGGAGCAATAGCAATTAAAGCATCCTCCAAGAGATGTCTTGGAGGCAAGAGAACAGGATGTGAAAGAAATCCTTATGGATCCTCATGATCCTGAATCCATAGTCTTCATAGGATCAGGGATCCTCAACAACATTGAACATGATCTAGTATCCTTCCTCAAAAGGAGAAAAACTACCTTTTTCTGGAAGCATGAGGACATGACAGGTATATCTAAAGATATAATTACTCATAAACTTGGCATTGACAGGTCATTCAAGCCAATTCATCAAAAGGGGAGGAAGTTTGCACCTGAGAGAAATGCCATTATCCAGGAGGAAGTAGATAAACTACTCCGGGCAGGTATGATAAGAGAGGTTAAGTATCCAAGGTGGTTAGCCAATGTGGTTGTAGTTCAAAAGAAAAATGGAAAGTGGAGGGTATGTGTCGATTTTACTGATTTAAACAAGGCATGTCCCAAGGATCCTTTCCCATTACCCCACATTGACTCCATGGTGGATGCTACCGCGGGTCATGAGTTGTTGACTTTTATGGATGCTTCATCTGGATTTCAACAAATTCAGATGGAACCATCTGATCAAGAGGATACAGCCTTTATGACCCCAACTGGTATATATTGTTATGTTGCTATGCCATTTGGACTAAGGAATGCAGGTGCTACTTATCAAAGGCTAGTCAATATGATATTCAAGGAACAAATTGGACACACTATGGAAGTCTATATAGATGACATGGTGGTTAAGTCCAAGAAAGCTGAGGATCACCTTAGAGACTTGGAGGAAGCATTCGATATCCTTGATAAATTTAATATGAAACTAAATCCTTCCAAGTGTCACTTTGGTGTTAAAGCAGGTAAATTCTTAGGCTATATGGTGACAAAAAGAGGCATTGAAGCAAGTCCAGAGCAAATTAAGGCTATTGTGAATATCAAATCTCCTGCCAATGCCAAGGATGTGCAAAGGTTAACAGGGAGGATCGCGGCCTTGAACAGGTTCATATCCAAGTCATCAGAAAAGTGTAAGGAATTCTATGACATTTTGAGAAAGAACAAGAAATTTGAGTGGACTGAAAAGCATGAAAATGATCTCAAAGCCCTTAAGGATTACCTATCCTCAGCTCCTGCCTTAATGAAACCAGAAAAAGGGGATATATTATCCTTATATCTGGCGGTATCCTCTAAAGCAGTAAGTGCAGTCCTTGTTAAGGATCACCAAGGTACACAACATCCTGTCTATTATGTTAGTAAGAGTTTGCTTGATGATGAATCCAGGTATTCACATTTAGAGAAACTTATCCTTGCTTTGATTATGGCATCTACTAAATTAAGACATTATTTTGAAACTCATGCCATTATTGTCAAGACTAATTTTCCAATTAAGAATGTTCTCAGGAAACCTGAAATGTCAGGAAGGATGGCCAAATGGGCAGTGAAGCTTAGTGCTTATGATATAAGATATGAACCAAGGACTGCCATCAAATCCCAAGCCTTAGCTGACTTTGTGGCAGATTTTAGTAGTGACTTGCAAAAGGAAGCTGAGTTAGAAGTCCAACAGCTGGAAGAAACTAAGGATCCTTGGATACTCTTCACTGATGGAGCCTCTAATGTCAAAGGAACATGACTTGCAATACTACTGAAATCGCCACAGGGGGACATAATACCCCACTCCATAGCTTGTGAGTTTCAAACTACTAATAATGAGGCTGAATATGAGGCCTTGATAGCTGGTTTGCAAATTGCCAAGCATATGAGGATCAGGTATCTTGAGGTACACGTAGATTCATTGTTAATCACTAATCACTTTAATGGATCCTATGCTGTTAAAGGTGAAAAGCTAATCAAATATCTAGAGATAGTCAAGGAATGGGGCACTCTCTTTTGTTTCTTTTAGTTTAACACAGGTACCAAGGGAAGAGAATGCAGAAGCTGATGCATTGGCCAATCTAGGATCATCCTTGAAGATTCCGGAGGATATCAGGATCCCTATTATCCACATCCTAACCCCCGCTATTGAGGATCATGTAGCCATGGAGATAGGAGAAGATTCTGCAATCATCCCTAGTGATGATACACAATCTCATTCGGGATCATGGATCCTTCCAATCAAAAGATATATCCAACATGGAGAGATCCCTACAGGAGAAAACCCCAGGGCTTTCAAAATTAAGGTATCTCAATTTACAATATTGAATAACATGTTATATAAACGATCAATTGCAGGACCATATCTAAGATGCATTGAGGATCCTGAAATCCAAGAAGTCCTAAAGGATTTTCAAGAAGGAGATTGTGGAAACCACACTGGGGGCAGGGCATTATTCTCAAGGATCCTGAGGACATGATACTATTGGCCTACTATGAAGAAGGATGTTGTGGATTATGCCAGAAAGTGTGATCCTTGTCAGAGACATAGTAATATCCTTCACCAACCAGCAGAGCTCTTACATCCGATATCCTCTTCTTGGCCATTTATGAGATGGGGAATGGATATAGTTGGTAAACTTCCTAAGGCACCTGGTGGAAAAGTATTCATGCTTGCTATGACTGATTACTTCTCCAAGTGGATAGAGGCTGAAGCCTTTGCTCAAGTCAGAGAAAAGGAAGTGATATCCTTTATTAAAAGAAATATTATTACTAGATTTGGTATTCCTTCTGAAATTGTTTGTGATAATGGATCCCAATTTATTGGGAGTAGAACTACTAACTTTTGTGACAGCTGGGGGATTAAGATGATAACATCAACACCAGTCCATCCACAAGCTAATGGTCAGGCAGAATCATCCAACAAGATCATCATCAACAATTTGAAGAAGAAGCTTGGATCCAAGAAAGGAAAATGGGCAGAAGAACTACCTTATGTATTATGGGCTGATAGGACAACTCCCAAGAATGCTACTGGTCAAACTCCATTTTCTTTGGTATTTGGAGCAGAATCAGTGATCCCTACAGAAATGGTGGTTCCTACTGCAAGAACAAGCATCCGTGATCCTGAAGACAATGCTGAAAACTTGGTTCAAGACTTGGATACTATAGAAGAACTCAGGGATTTGGCAAGGATAAGGATGGCTAGTTATTAACAAAGGATGGCTGGAGCCTATAATAAGAATGTCAGGATCAGGAAGTTCCAAGTTGGTGATATGGTATTAAGGAAAGCATTTCAGAATACCACAAATCCTGCTGATGGAAAATTGGCACCAAAGTGGGAAGGCCCCTACCTGATTGAAGCTGAGGCTGGAAAGGGGGCATATCGATTGTTAACAATGGAAGGTGATTTGCTACCAAGAGCTTGGAATGTTGTCCACTTGAAGAAATACTTCATGTGATAAGGATTTATGATCCTTAGCAATATTCATGATCTACATCCTTGAAGGATCCTTAGAGGATGGATAATCCTAATTCTGGTAATGATCTAATCTCAAACTATTTCATTCTTTAATTATCCTATATACAAGGAGAAGGATCCTGGGTCTTTTATCCTCATTTCACTTGATTCTGAGTTTTGCAGAAGGTTCATGTATCCTTAACGAAGAATTGAGTATCCAGAGAAGTCTCCAGTTATTTGGGCTTGACCCCAGTTATTTGGGCTTGACCCCAGTTATTTGGGCTTGACCCCAGTTTTTTGGGCTAGTCCCCAGTTATTTGGGCCTGTCCGCAGTATCGCCAGTAGCGCACGATGATCCTGGTACAGTTCATGGTAATGGGACCAGTACTCGCTTTAGGGGCTGACAATTTCATTGTACTGGCTGTATCCGGGATCCTACGTATAATGGTAGACGTACCATACATCCGTTCCTAAGGTTTCTAACGTTTTCACGTTAGCTAAGGTTTTGGCATCTTCATGTCACTAAGTTTGGATAGTCACCAGTGAGGGCCATACTCCAGTTTACACAAGATCCTTTGGGCTTGACCCCAGTTTTTTGGGCTTGACCCCAGTTTTTTGGGCTTGTGCCCAGTTTTTTTTGGGCTTGTCCCCAGAATTGTTGGGCTTGTCCCCAGTTGCTAACTCTTCTCTTATATTGGCTTAGTCCCAAGTTATATTCCATTTCAGGTTTTTGAAGTCAAACGGTCAAGGATCCTTGATCCTTACCTTTTACTAAGGTTTGTCTTTTGGTTATCCTGATCGTAAATGTTAAAGGTTTAGGATCCTAACTTGGATTCTCAGGTATGATCCTTAATCATTTTAATATTTATTCACTATTTATATAAGTGACCCTTATCCTTTGACAACAGCATTTATGATCCTTAAACTATACTACTTTTTTGAATTTATCGATTATAGGATATTTGATCCTTGATCATATCCTAAAACTTTTTGACATGATTTATTAAACCCTTATTCTTTACTTATGAATTCAAAGAAAGTATATAACAACAGTTGAAAATTGAAGAATTCACAAGAATAACAACACAAGAAATTTCCAAAAGATTAAAGTTTTATTTATTCACAAAATGTTAAACCCTTAAAGGTTGTCAAAATTGCCAACCCAAGCTTCTACCAGCAAACCGTGGCCCGTCTACTTGGGTTGGCAAAGGGTGTCCATTGTTAACAGGTCTTAAAAGTGCAGGAAATAAAAGATGGCAGGATAACAAGTGGTTTCATCCCCCAAACAGAGGATCCCTCCACTACCTATTATCCTACCTATTGTTCAAAGGATCCATGATCCTCAACCCTAATAGCTATTGTTTAGCTTTTGATCCTCAGCCTCCTGAGCCATTTGCAGCTTGATTTTTTACATGGTGATGGCAGTAGAGAATTTAGCATCCTCCAGCAGCTCATGCTTCTCATGATCAGCATTTATCTAGGCCATGACCACTTGCTGCTTTGCCAGAGCGAGATCTTTCTCGAGGGAGGAGATGGTTTGATCCTTGGCCAAGAAGATCTTTTGGAACTCCAGATGCTTCTGCTCCGCCTCTTCAACATATGCATCAAACAGCATTTCTATCTCAGCGAATTTCTGCAAAAAAGAAAAGGTAAAGTTCAGGATCCGTGATCCTCAAGTGGGCAGGATAATAAAGCAAGGTTGGTGATCCTTACATCGGCAAAGTATTCCTGAAACTGGTGGCGGATAAGAGGCAAGCCCTCCAGGTCATCAGCCTCGGTAGCCTTCCTTTTCTTTCCTCCTTTACCCTTGGAGGTAGTGGGCTTTGGCACTGGAACGATGGGGCTGGCAGCAGTTTTCTTCTTCCCGGAGTGGGCAGTGACAGTGTCAAGATCACTGACACTGAAGCGAGTGGCTGACCTTGAGGATTTTCCAGCGCCTACCAATCCAAAATCACAGATAAGTATTCTTGTTTTATTTTCATTTAAACATTTAATTATATACAAACTCGGATACTTACTTGACATTGTTACTGAGCCTGAGGATACTTCTTGAGAATCCTTGGTGTTTGCTTGAAATGATCTTGCTGCAGGATCAAGATTCCAGAAAGCCGCGATCCTTTCCTTGGTTGCAGGTGATGGAATGATATGGGAAACAGAGATAGCTGCAAAATAGAAACAAAAGGAGTCAGTTATCCTCACAAGAACTGGGTTATCCTATGATCCTTTTATAAGGATCCTCTATCCTACCATGAGTGGTCCACTTTAAGGGGAGATCCTTCCCATCCGGGATAGAATCCCTCCTAACGAAGAAAAAACGCTTCTTCCAGTTGGTGTCATTTTTGGTGGTCTTGAGGATTGGGTGTTCTTCACCGAGTTTGTGTTTGAATAAAAAGCGGTGTGAACCATGGCTCACGAGGTTGTACAGTTCAGCAAGCTCCGACATCCCCAACTCTATGCCTTCTTGCTCGATGATTCTCTCTAAGGTATACAAAAGCCTCCACATCATAGGCATTGCCTGGACATAGCACATGCCGGTGAGAGAGAAGAAGGATTTGGTGAAAGCAGGGAAAGGATAGGAGTATCCTATCACAAATGCGGTGGCCGGAAAAGCAACCCAAGTTGCAGAAATGAAGTCACTCAAGGCAGTAGGGTCGAAAGGTTTAAAAACAGTGTTCGCCAAAAAGCAATGACGAATCATGTCGATCTCAGGATCAGTGAAGCAGCAGCATTCCTTCGGAGAATCTTTGATGATTCCTTGACTCTTCAGAGGGCTATCCTTTTGGTGATCCTTAGCCGGTGAAGATCTTAACATCATCTTGGTCATGGATGATGGTAAAGAAAGAAGGAACAGAGTACGAAGGTGAAGAGAGAAAGGAGAAAGAAGTACCTGTTTGATCTTCGAATGAGGATTTAAAGGGAGTATTGCTCGAATTTAAATGCACATTAGTCCTTATCTCTAACCTATATATAATGATGATTCTGCAGGGATGTCGCTTCAATCACGTATGATTTGCAACGGCTAATTAGATTGTAACATCTATATATCCGTTAGTTAGTTGCAGATAAGATCAAAAAATATAACTCGCTAATTTACACTTTACTCCTTATATTTTGGGGGCAATTGTTAGGGGAGGATTTTCCAATCCTAAGGATCATGGATCCTCAAGTACTGCCAGGATCACGGATCCTTAATTCTGTTTGAATTCAGGATCCTCAGAATGTGTTGCAGGACCAGGATTCATGATCCTCATTGTTATCCTTACACTAACAGTTGTCTACCTTGTATGTGAGCTTGTTTTTGCAGGAGTATGTGCATGGACTTGGTCTTACCGATATTCGTGGAGCATATTCTCTCAATATTCCGCATGTGCTTGGCCCTTGTAAACGTTATGGAGATCGTGGGAGACTTGCACAATTAGCGGATAGTTAGTTAGTTTAGTTATTTCTAATTTTAAATAGGGGATAACAAGCTTGAGTTAGAACACTTGGCTAATTTTAGCAATACACACACTCTCGACAGTTCACTTGGCAATTTCATACACTTTAACACTTTTGCACACTAGTGATCCTTGTAACAAGCTTGTTATCATCCCGAGTTGTAACCATTTTTCTGTTTAATCTTAGTTGGTGATCGGTAGTTTCCATCACCCGAGGTTTTTTATGCCGGAGATCAACTCTTGATTAAGGGCTTTTTCCTCGTATAAATCCTTGTGTCATCCCTTTATTTGATTTGCAAGTTGTTCATACAATTGTTCATAGATTCAAGCATCACACCTCACAACAAAAGATTTGGTTGCATTATCCTTGCTTGATTTTTGACCAAAACAGTAAGGTACTCAATTTATAATGAAAGAATTGTTAGGAGGTACACTGGGATATGAAATGATTCTAGGTACCATTGTCTTAACACACAATTGTGTTAAGACTGCTTTAATTGATACACAAAACGGATTTAGAACAAATAAATAGACGATTGAATCCGTGTATGAGGTGCGTAACCAAATTAGCGCAAGTTTCAATTTTGTGAAAGTTCCACCGCAAGGTGTCGAATTCAACAAACGATTTAGTGGAGTCGTAGACCAATCAAGTCTACCACGACTCGAAATGAAAGAATCTTTGCAAAAATATTTGAATACAATGCTCCCAATACATCATATGACGTCTTAAACCGAATATGCGATAAAGATAAGTTCAAGCAATTGAACTTGTAATCCGACAATAAACGTATGTATCAACAAGGGAATCTCAGCATGGTTTCGAAGATGAACTATGAATGTAACTTGAGAGAAAAGAAGTTTCGAGAAAGTGTGTTGACTTGATAACAAAAGAAGCCAACAATTACAAGAATGTAGGTTATTCGAATAATTGACCAATAATTAGCTTTAGCAAAATAACATTTGAACTTTAATGAAGCGTTTATTCGAAATGAAACCACATGCGTAGCAAATGATGCATGTGTGACATATAAGTTTCCTAGTACTGAAACAACGAGTATTTGCTAAAATGAAGAAAAAACCAAGTATTCGAAGCAAATGTATGTTCGCTCTCAGCGAAGAAAGTTAATGTGATGCAAATACCATTAAGGGGAGTAGAGGTGCAAATATCTACTCGCTAGAAGCAAAAGTGAAGATTTTAAAGAAAAATCTGAGTACATTTTGTTTGGTTAACTAAAATAGCATATATGTCAGGATAATGGGGTTTTCATGAGTTAACAGGCGGGGTTCCTAAGTGACAACCATTACGAGTTTTGACCTGGGTTCCCAAGGGATTAAGCACATGTTTTCTATATTCTCCAAGTCTCGCATTCTGTGCAAAACTGTTTTGCGCATTGCGCAGGGAACGAAATTTTTGTGTAAAAACAAGTTCTTGTCCCACAATTCTCCGGTATACTTTCTTCCTGAATTCACATATAATGACACTCAATCATCGATCGGCCTTAAAATAGTAGTTGGGTCCTCATAGTTAGTCAGATAAGTACTTCGTTGCTCCTCGGCAAAAGTTGCCAACTCTTTGTTGGTTAGCTCGATCGGCTCCTTGTAATTGAGGCTCATTTGAAAATCATCATCTTTCTTCTTGATGAGCATAACTGGTGTTACCTAAAAACGGGAAGCTTGGTCTGTTAACTTCCTTCTCTATCAACTTACTGAAGCTATACTGTCAATCCTTGCATCTTCGAAGGTGCAAGTCGCTAAGGTGCCTTGACTGCAGGCGCGGCGTCTGGAATCAAATTGATGCGAAGTTCGACTTGTCGTTGAGGAGATAATTCAGGAAAGTCTCCGTCTTCTTTGTCCATGACATGAGCAAAGAAGGTAACACATCCTTTGTGCGAAACTTTCGTTCCTCCAAACACTAGAAATTTGTAGAGGCGTACCCTGCTTCATGAATCCCGATTGCTTCGTCGTTCGTCAACGGGATGCGGATAACAATCTCCGCTTGATTATTCGACATCTGGCCCATCCAATTACCACGTCGAGGCTCCCCCAGTAGTTAGTTCTAACGGGTACGGGTTATCTAACCTACCCCTTTACTAAATCGGTTATATTCTTAACTTATGGGATACGAAGCTATGGTCGGCACTGGTGTTAAACAACATAGGTGCAAAATTTTGTTTGATAGAGAACGTACCAGCAAACACATCTGGATCTTGGCGTGCTTCACAAGTTCCGATGTTGAATGCTTCTTCATGGTCTTGGTCAATCCCTCTTGGGAAATCTTTCCTAAAGTGTCCCATGCCCCCGCATTTGAAGCAACCTGGAGTTTTACCATCATTGTTTCCGTCTTGGTTGTCGTTAATATTTCCTTCTTGTTTGGGATACTTCGTTCGGCAGGCATACTTGTTGTGTCCTTTCCTTCCACACTTATCGCACCAAGGCTTCTGGCATCGACCTTCATGGTGAAACTTTCACTTATCACATCTCGGCTTAGTCCCTAAATAAACTCTCTGGAAATGTCCTACTCTACTACAACCTTGGCCCTGTTCCTGTTTATTATTGTTTTCTCCACGATTTCCGCTGCCATCTTGGCCTTCATTCCTATGTCTGGTACCGATCTGACATATCTCCTCGACATTCCCTACCTTGTTGCAGACATCACCTCTTCCATACCTACATGGCTCAGCATGATGAAGTAGGCAGTCATCGCACTTAGGTAGGATACCCATGTACTCCTTTCCCTTTTTGGCTTTGTTCGTTCTGGTATCCTCCTGGAAGTCAGTGAGCTTCCTTTTGTTCTTTCCGGGCGACTTTACCTGAGTTTCCTTCTTCTCGTCAGGGATTGAAAACTCTTCCAGTCTAATCGATTCTTTACTAAGTGTTGCACTTAACTTGATCGCATCGATGGTTGTTGGTGGAGCTGATACCGTCATTAAGCGTAGGATCTGAGGCACCAGTCCACAGATGAATGGCTCCATCCTTTTCAACTCTGGTTCTACTAGGTACGGAACAACCCGCGACAGATCGTGAAGTTTTTGCACGTACTCCGCCACATTTGGACCTTCCATCTTTAGCTTCCAGAATTCGAATTCCAGCTTCTAGATCGCCATCTGAGAACAATACTCCTTACGCATCATTTCCTTCAGCTTATCCCATGTTAAAGCGTTCGTAGCGGCTATGCCCATTATTCGAATCTGAGAGTTCCACCATGACTAGGCCCTATCCTGAAACAATCTTAACGCATATAGGACTTGTTTCTCTGGCGTACATCCGCTCATTCGAAAAACAGAATCCATATTTTCGGTCCATTTCACAAAGGCTATGGCACCTCCAGTGTCGTAGAACTTCGGAGGCTCGCAGTTGAGGAAGTGCCAGTAGGTACAGCCATGAGGTGGGTTATTTTCTGAGGTACCCCCGCTAGGTTCGGAGCACAGGGCCTCGTGCTGTGCCATCGCTTGTGAAATCAGTTCTTGTAACTCAGCCTCTGTCGTGAGCAATCGTGTTTCTCTTTGTGGAGACATCTTCCAAAAGAAGATGGCGTTGGTCAGGTCATAACAAGTATAGTAAATATGTAACATGCATTTGTAATAACATTCATCAACGTAAGTAAACACATAACGTTCCAACCTTAACACAAACAAGTAATTCAACAATGTATGTAATGAGAATGTCGCGATTGAGCTTTCATATATCAAAAGACCACTAATACAGTTTTACATGTTCTACAATGTATCATACATCAAAAGGGACTACAGGGTCACATCACCCTTGTCTAAATCGTCTATCAAACTACAATAGTCAAAAGGTCAAAAAGTGGTCTTCAAAAGGCTGTGCAATCTGGGCTCAATGGCTACACTCTCACCAAATGTACGCTATCTGCATAAGACCAAAAACCAACTATGCTGATGGTGGTGGAGGAGGAGATGGAGGAACAGGAAGCAAACTGCGCACATGCGCGAGCTCCTCCTCCAGATCGTATACGTGACGTAACAAATAGCTAACCTGCTGCTCCATAGTAAGAAAACGGACACCAAAATCTGGGTATGGTAAAAAAGGAGCGGGTGGAGTCGCGAATGGTGACAGACAATTGCAAGGTGGAGGACGCGGAATCCTCTCAAGATCCATGACTCTGCGACACAACATCTCCTGCTGGAGCTGTAAGGATAGGAGCAGCTCATCCCTCGTGTACCCAGTGTAATTCAAGGGATGGTATGGATCAGAAACAGGCATCGTGTTGGGCAGAAACCAAAATCAGTGGCTCGCCCAGTCACACCCCTTTCTAAGGCGGAAGCACGAGGAGTGATCATGAAAGGTTCTCATTGCATATGAATGGTAAACATACTACATGCTCGTAAAAATAACTTCAAATGCCAATAACATTAGATAACTGAAAACATAGGTTAAGAGTTTACATCACAAGACAGCATTTTGTTTGATAAGTTTACAACTTTATTCAAAGATAAACATAAACAACATCCAAGAGCAAGAGTAAGACCGCGCGCACATCCACTTTAGTTACCTGAAATACATGTGAGTTTTTGGAAAATCGTCAACATAATGTTGGTGTGAATTCATGCAGTTTTTGTATTGAACGTTTGTATAGTTTTTATGAAAACATGGTATGTAATTTGTATAAATCAAGTATTTCTGTATGTATCGAGATTGTTAATGGGTTGCAAGGCCATTAACATGTGACACGACATATGAAGCATCCAAACCATAGGCATTTTTCTAGTTGTCGATTCACGACTGAGACACAAAAGCACTACTTGGTACTAGTTATCACCAAGAGTGTGGCTGCCCGAAAACCCATTAGATCTAACCTTTTGTTCTGCGGTCTTAGTATGTACATGATTAATGATACTTCTGGTACCCTATTCGTGACACGATTTCAAGTATCATTCCTTAGTTCTTGTATCCAGCATACCATAACACACGTATTTTCCCCTTAAAAAGCATATAAAAGATTAAAAGTGGGGACATGAACTCACTTTTCTGTAAATATTTAGTAACATGTACTTCACCCCCGAAGTTATAAAACTGAAAACAGTTAAAAGAAAAGGGGGAGCATGAACTCACAACTTTGGGTTTCTTGCGCCGTAAACTTCACCGGGTTTGCTTATATAGCGCCGTGACCTATACGTGTTTTATTAACGTTAGTCACTAGACTTGTATCGCACAAGTACAAGTCACCTTCTTTTAAGTATGTGTTCTTTGTTGTTAAAAATATTTTATATTTTAACTATATATCTTACTTATATTACTTTCTCAAAAATAAATATAAGTATCTTGTATTTTTCACCCGAGTTATGTATTTTTGTCCAAAACTACATTTTAAGTTCGCAACTTGTCCGAGTTACATAATCTATTAAGAAATATATTTTCATAAATATATTCTCTTGTATTTTTCTAAGCATGTTGTATGTGTATTTTGTATTTTTACTCCTTAGGAGTATTTAGTGTATTTTCAAATCCTAATACACTATTACATATAATACATACTACATACCCTTAGCACAAAATTTGGTGATCAATAAATATATATATTTTCCCTCAAAAATATACATACTTAATATGAATTTTTATCTTGAAAAAATCATCATTTCTTAACTTGGAGTTTACATAAAAATTAGGGAAACCTTGGTAAATATTTTTGGGTGAATTTTTAGGGAATAAGTTTCACCAAAAATTATATTTTTCTAAGTGTCAAAATTTATAGAAATTTTGACATGGTTTCCCCTAAAAATGAAGGTTTCCCATGTTTTCAAAACATGTGTTTATTTTCTTTTAAATCATCATCAAACATCAACAACACAATCAAGACTTACCATAAGCCAAGATCATGTAATTCACACTACAACATGAACTTGAAGTTTTTGTAAAAACTTGTAGTAACTTACCATGTTATTTAGTAGGTTTAGTTACCATTTAAAACATATTTATTTGTTTGTAAATCATATTATTAAAAGATTTGGTCATTTACAACTTGTAAGATGATTTTTCTAAAAATATTTCTTTTGTATTTTTCTTGTTACACTCATGTTCCTGGTCTTGTTTAAACACTAAAAATATGATTAGTTTACTTAGAAACCATGACTTTGTAAATCTTGTAAATAAACTTGGTATCTTGAGAAAATTATTTTTGTAATCATCTATTTACAAGATTTGTGTTTTGTTTAAATCACCTTTACATATGAAATTCAATTTCATCATTCAAGTTCATGAAGACATAAAGCATGATGATTTTGGTCTTTCACAAGATCACCACTTTAACTTACTAGATCATGTGTTTAATCACAATCTAGTAGGTTTCTTATGATGTCTAACATCACTAACACAACTCATCATTCATCAAGAAGCAAATCATATCATTTACATGTATTCTTTTGTATTTAAGCTTATGTTAAAGTATCATGATCATGTTCCTTTGTGTTCTTCAAGATTAACAATGTATATCATCTTTTAACCAACTAAATATGAAATAACAAGGGATTATAAGGGTCTTACTACTAGCATAAGGCTAGGGAAGAACACTTGATGTTGAAGATGATAAATGGGTTGGATAAAAGCAAATGAAGAATGTCCTTCAAGATCCACAAGCTCTAAACCTCCTTAAACACCTTCTAGCACCTTATGTAAACCTTGGAATGGATTGAAGTTGGATGAAAATGGTGGATGTATGGTGGGTGTGGGTGAGCCGAGAACAAGGGGGAGAGAAGGAGGTTGATGGGGTGTGCAAAATGAATGAGGATGGTGATACTTATAACCATAATTCATGTATTAACCAATGTGTGTAGTGTTTCATATAGTACATGCAAGATCTCTAGTGAATCCAAGGAAAATCAAATGGGATCTTGGTAAATCTAAATGAGATTATGCAAGATCTCTAGTGAATCCAAGGAAAATCAAATGGGATCTTGGTGAATCTAAGTGAGATTATGCAAGATCTCTAGTGAATCCAAGGAAAATCAAATGGGATCTTGGTGAATCTAAGTGAGATTATGCAAGATCTCTAGATATATCTTCACAATCTTAGGAGATCTTATAATATCTAAATGAATCCAAGGAGATCAAGAAAGATAATGTAGGATTTTGTTGAATCTTGAAAGATTATGGTGGGGTCACATAAGGTGACCGTCCACTACCAAGGGGGGGGGGGTAAAGTGTAAGTTTCAACTACTAATTTCATAAATTAGTTAAGTTTCAAGTGTCTTGATTAGGGACTTGATGTGTTATTATGTTATAAGAGGTGTTATGGTGTTTGGGAATCATAACTAGCTCAGAAATAATAAAATAATGCTTCTAGTATAATTTTGGTGTTTCGGGTAATGTCCGGTTGTTCGGTTAGATACCGGTTCGTTAAAGTGCTAAATTGCACCGTTTAGTGTCCTTTAAGTACTCTTTTGTGACACTTTTAATTCCCGACACTTAGGAAGGTATTCTGGACCAATTAGTCATATTTTTACATGTCACTAACTCGTTACAATGCTGAATTTTGCTGAAATGTTTGAAATTCAGCATTTAAAGTGTGTTTCGTGTGCTTTTCAGTGCGTATTTTAGCTTCCGGAAAGTCTATATGTTAACCCTTGTATATACTCTTGGGTTTCAATGTATTTTAGACTTTGGACCTACTCCTAGGCCCCCAATTCTATTGTCTGACTGCTTTCTGCATAATTGTTGACACAATGTGTCTTACCAGTGAGTTTACTAGTATTTCTGACGCAACGCTATCATTAATGCATAAAGCAATATTTGTAGTATAAAACGTGCATGAATTCACAAGTGTAGCATGTAATCAGACAATGTTGACATTTAAGCACATAATTGCAGTTATTAAGTATTAATTAAATTTTATGGAAATTACCGGTTTTGTGCCTGTTGTCATAGTCTCCCCCCGTTAAAAGAATTTCGTCCCGAAATTCAGGCTGAACTAACTCTTGCAGGAGTTTTCTTGAATAGGTGGGGGTACTTTTCTTTAAACTGGTCTTCACGTTCCCACGTGTACTCAGGTCCGTGCTTAGAGTTCCAACGTACGTTGACAAGTTTGACACTGCTCCTTCGGGTCTTGTTGACTTTCCAGTCGGTAACCTCAACGGGTTGTTCTGTAAATCGGAGGGTGTCGTCAATATGCACTTCATCCGTAGGGATGATCACTGTTTCTTGGGTTGGACTCATCTTGAGGTTGGATACATGAAACGTATCATGTACTCCGTTAAGTTCTTCCGGTAATTCCAACTTGTAAGCCACGGTACCAATTCTTTCCAAGATCTTGAACGGTCCGATGTATCGTGGATTTAGCTTTTCATGTTTTCTGAATCTTACTACGCCCTTCCAAGGTGAGACCTTTAACAAAACTTTGTCTCCCACCTCAAATTCTAAGGGTTTTTCTCTTCGATCAGCGTAGCTCTTTTGTCGATCTCGATCCGCCTTAATGAGCTCTCGGATCTGCATAATCTTGTCGGTTGTCTCTTGCACAAGTTCAGGACCAACCATACGCTTGTCTGCAACGTCTGCCCAACATAAGGTCGAGCGGCACTTGCGGCCATACAGAGCTTCGAACGGTGCGGCCTTTATGCTCGAATGATAACTGTTATTGTAGGAAACTCAACTAAGGGTAGATGAGTATCCTAGCTGCCGCCTAGGTCCATAACACATGCACGAAGCATATCTTCCAGCGTTTGTATGGTCTGTTCGCTATGGCCTTCTGTTTGTGGATGGAAGGCCGTGCTTAGATCTAATTGAGATCCAAAGGCTTCCTGAAAGGATTGCCAGATCCTTGAGACAAAACGTCCATCTCTGTCTGAAATAATTGAGACAGGCACTCCATGACGTGCCACGATTTCTTTTAAGTACAACTCAGCAAGCTTTCCAGTGCTATCCTTCTCTCGGATCGGTAGGAAATGCGCATATTTCGTTAACCGATCGACTATCACCCATATCATATCGTGCCCTCTAGGGGTCCTGGGTAATTTCGTTATGAAGTCCATCGAGATTTGCTCCCACTTCCACATGGGTATCTCTGGTTGTTGCAGTAGCCCAGATGGTTTCTGATATTCAGCCTTAACCTTAGCACAGGTTAGGCACTTTCCAACATAGATAGCAACATCGCTTTTAAGTCTCGGCCACCAATAGTAGTCCTTCAAGTCTTGATACATTTTGTTCGATCCTGGATGGATCGAGTATCTTGACTTGTGAGCTTCATTAAGGATGACTTCTCAAATACCGCCATAGAGCGGAACCCAAATATGCCCTTTAAAGTATAAGGTTCCCTCTTTGTTTGGCACCAAATTCTTCAGCATACCTCAGAGGTATTCAGCTCTACGATTCTCCATCTTAAGGGCTTCTTGTTGTGCGTCACGGATGTGTGCAGTGAGGTTCGTTTGAATAGTCATTTCCAATGCTTGAACCCTTAGGGTCTTAACCCTTTCTTTTCGGCTTAACGCGTCTGCTACAACGTTTGCCTTTCCAGGATGGTACTTAATCTCACAGTCATAATCGTTCAGCAGCTCGACCCAACGTCGCTGACGCATGTTTAATTCCTTCTGATCAAATATGTGTTGCAGGCTTTTGTGATCTGTGAAGATTGTACATCGAGTACCATACAAATAGTGTCGCCAGATCTTTAAGGCGAATACCACCGCGCCTAGCTCCAAGTCGTGTATGGTATAATTCCTTTCATGTACCTTCAACTGTCTTGAAGCGTAAGCGATGACTTTTTGGTGTTGCATGAGCACACAGCCCAAACCTTGACGCGAAGCGTCGCAGTATACCACGAAGTCTTCAATGCCTTCGGGTAAGGATAGTATTGGTGCATCGCATAGCTTATTTTTGATCAGTTGAAAGGCTTCTTCCTGCTTATCACCCTAGTCGTACTCCTTGTCTTTCTGCGTAAGTGTTTTCAGCGGTTGAGCTATCTTGGATAAATTCTCGATAAATCGTCGGTAATAGCCTGCTAAGCCCAAAAATTGTCAAACTTCAGTTGGGGTTTTGGGGGCTTCCCAATTCTTTATTGCTTCAATCTTGGATGGGTCTACATGAATGCCCTTCTCATTCACAATGTGACCAAGAAACTGTACTTCGCGAATCCAAAATTCGCACTTTGAAAACTTTGCATAAAGTTTCTCTTTCTTCAGTAGTTCCAAAATGGTTCTGAGGTGTTGCTCGTGCTCTTCTCTCGTTCGTGAGTAAATCAGGATATCATCGATAGATACAATCATGAATTTATCGAGATATGGTTTGTCACACCCTGGCTTTGCGGAAGCGTGGTTAATTTGGTGTGACTTCTTAATACCATAGCTTAACCATAACAAAGCTATATGATATAAAACCATGCAAGATCATCCATTCGATTAAGTTTTAAAAACCAAATACAATAACATTGTCTTAACGGAAACACATCCTAACGACATAAACATTGTTCAACAAACACAACATAACATAAGCATAGTTTAAGGACTGTGACTTGTCCAGGAAAGAGTCACATTCCCTAAAACCCTGATGACCTCGTAACTAGTGCAGCGGGAAAACGTGTCATACCGCGCCAGATCCTTTAATTCCCTGAAATACATGTAAGTTGAAAAATCAACAATAATGTTGAGCGAGTTCATATGTAAGTGAGTAAATAAACCTTTGTAAGTATAAAAACCCTGGTATGTAGCAAATAAGGAAAAAGAGATCACCAATGGTTTGCAAGGCCATTGATATGTGTGAAGTGCAAGTAGGAAGACTCAAACCTAGCAGATTTCGCGATGGGTACAAAGTCACCCCGAGGTCCGTTACGCTGGGCCTGGGGTTGGGCTCGCTACACCCAGATAGATCTACCGCTTACGTCCCTTGGTCCTACAATGAGGATTAATGGCCTCCAGTTTCCGCCTACCCACTCACATGATCTAAATAATAACCCTCCTTACGCTAACCATACCATGTAAGAAATATTCGTAATCATAGTAACATGTATTTCACCCCCGCAGTTTAGAAAACTGAAAACAGTTAAGAGAAAAGGGGGACATGAACTCACAGTGGTGCGTCTCTACCAAGTATGTCTCCTGATCAAGCAGCTGTGTGACGACCTACACGTACTAATTCTATTAGACGGACGGCCGTGCTTAGCTTTATGGTTTAAGTTTTTGGGAAATAGTTAGACAACTATTTCGTGTTTACATTTAGTAAATACTTGGTAATCATTTTCCTCCCCAAGGATGGGGAATTTAATACATGTGTGTTCGAAATATATTATTAAGTCTCACTTAAAATATATTTTTACTTCTAACTCCAAAATATAAATATTCTTCTCAAAAATATTATATTTTCTATTACATAAATTTTCCCAAAATAATGCCTTGACAAAAATACGCGTCAAGTCATATTTTCTTAAAATGCGTAAGCTACGTTTTAATGATCGAGTGGTAATAATAATTACCGGTGTAACTTATATATTTATCGTAGAGACGTTCGTGCTATTTTGGATCCATTAACACTTGATAGAATTATTTTTACCCTAAGAATAATACTAGTATTTTCGCAAAATAATCATAAACACATATCAAGTGACTTTATGAAAAATATATACTAAATATATTTTTACCAAGTTTTATTTTGTGAAATCCCACCTCCGATGTTTTGTAAATAAAGTCGTGGCGAAATCTATAATTTGAAAACAAGTCGAAAAGTATTTCTAACACTTATAGTGAAAATAATTCTAAGTGTTAGGTTTTTAGAAAAATTTTGCCAGAGTCTCCCCTGTAACTGGAGGTGGCCACCCTTTTAAGCGTATCATTTTCTTTCATAAATCAAGCCAACATTCTTTTCATTCAATCAAAACAATGTCCAAAACAACAAACTAGTAAATAAATATGTATATCGCATTAATTACATGAACTTGCGTTTTATCCAAGAATATAAAGTAAATTCCATTACTTTTAGTGGATCTTTATATAAATCAATCCGGTTTCGTAAAAACCCCGTTTTTAAAGAAATTCCATCTTTACAGCTTCTCGTCATCTTTTTCAAAAATAGTTATTTTGTCGAAAGGGTGTGCTACACAAGTGTTTACACACTTGTGTGTTCTAAAAATCATTCGTGTTAGTGTAAGATCCGTCTTTAGAAAACATGATTTCTTTGATACTTGGTTCTTTGAAAATACCGCTTGTAGATACGTAGATCTACCAGTTTTAAACACTATTTTACAAGCAAAATCGCTTTTACATAAGTTCATGATTCGTGTGTGGTAGAGTTTCATCCTTTAACCCTTGTTACTTCCAAAACAACCTTATGTCATGATCCATGATCATGACCAATCCGGGTTAAACGATGTTCCGAGCTACCACAACACAGATCGGGCCTAAATAACTACACAATTCGAATACTACAAGATTTACACAACAATCTAGCTTTTAACCACCATTTTTAGTGTTTTTAGTAGACTTTTACACATCATTTTGTATGTTCATGAGTTTTAGCCGTTACATAACATTTTAACCATCTTAAAATAGATCGAGAGTGTGATTATAGTAACTTACTACTAGCTTGAGGCTAGGGAAGAATCTAGACGCAAAATGAGTGGATAAAAGCAATGAGATGAGGTCCTTCGAGTTCCGAATGCTCCAAGCCTCCTCGAATGTGATCCTTAGCACTTGTATACACTTGAAATTACTTGATGGAAATCGAAAGATGGATGAAAGAAAGAGGGGTGTTCGGCTGTGAGTTTTGGAGAGGAGAGGGAGTGTGTGTGTTGGTGAGTTGTGTGTATGAATGATATGTGGTGTTTAGGTTAGAACTTATAGGCAATACATATGATCATTACCCAAGAGTTCTTGTGTCTAGTAGATATGGGACAAGTTTAATAAAATAATCACAAGAAGGACAAAGGGTGTCCCCCTCTTGGGGACGGTTTGGTTAGGGGGGGGGGGGGGTATCCGGTTCCAAATCAACCATTTAGTTAGCATGTAGTTTGGTTAGTTTAGTTAGTTTAGGGATTAACCCGGTTACTAGTGTGTTGTGCTTTACAGTGGGTGTTAGGGTATTCAAGGACCCTAACTGGCTCAGAAAAAGGACAACAATGTAAATGGCAATATTTTCATGTCCCGGGTAAAGTCCGGTTGTTCGGTTGGATAGTGATCCGTTAAAGTGCTTATCAAAACTTTAAAGTGTCGTTATTATTATTTTCAGTGTCACAACTTATTCCCGGCACATTGGGAAGTGTCTAGTAATATTTTTCCCATGTTTTGGCACTTTATTAGGTAGCTAAATGCTGAATTTTAATTAAAGTGCTGAATTTTGTACTTAAAGTATGTTTTAGGCACATCCGGTCACTGTAATCTCATTCCTAGTGACGCAGTCCTACAACCCTTATATCCCTACACTTTCTATTAGTGTAGTAAACTATCTCTGGCTCTTACAGGCCTTAGAGGCAGTGCCTGCCTGGTGCTAGTTATGACAGCACGTTTAAAAGGTTATCCGTTCATTGTGCTACTATGTGTTTGGTGCATCAAGGTTGTCACAAAGGTGCTGTAAGCAAAACATGGAGTGTCAGCAAGTAAAGTATGATGCAAGTAAGTACATGTATCAGCATTCAAGTAGCAGTTTATCCACAATTTCAAGTAAGCACAGTAATTAAGCAGTAATTAATTATTAATTAAGTCGTACGGATACCTGGTTTAGTGAGGGTTGTCACATTCTCCCTCCGTTAAAGAAATTTCGTCCCCGAAATTTGTACTACCTTATCTCCTTATGGTCGCGTCACACATGTACACATAATTAATATCGAGGTAGATAGTCATCAAACCAAGTCAACCCTTACTCACACTTGGGGGGGTCCAAGAATACTTAACAATCCGTACCCTAGGGTTAAGAAGATGGGTGCTCATAGCAGTTGATGTTAGAAGTACAAAACGTACTTTACGTATAGCCTAATATATTTCAGCTAGCAGGGGGTCCGCAGGAGAGGAGTTTCAACTAATAAGATCCTCAAATGTCCGATCGCCGTATCCCAGCGAGTTTTCACGAAACATAGCATCCTCTATACAAATTCAGAAATTTTCAACTCAAATAATATGGTAAAGTGGTCTGTCAACTCCCAAGTAGACGAGTGGCAAGGTTCAGTGCGTTGAACATTTTGAACTGCGAGAATGCACCGAATGAACACAAACGAACCTGGTGTATTCTTGCTTTGATTTGTAGTTGCATCAGGAATATGTAAATGACAAGTCAACAAAAAGTTTATGTATTTTGCGTGAAACGGTTGACCATGATTAGCACATGCTACGAGTTTGTAATGACACCACAAGGTATCGCAACGACATGATTCCATAACAGCGGTGACTGAACAAACTCACCGAGTTTGAGTCCAGATGAAAGTGTACCGGAACAAGCCGGAAGATGAAACTAAGTACTGCAAGGCAATTGATTGGTAACGAAAAAATCGTTAGGGGGTACACCATGATATGAAATGAATTTATGTACCTTTGACTCAGCACGCAAGTGTGTTGAGAGTGATTTAGTTGTGATAAAGAAACGGATTTAGGGCAAGTTTTCAAATAATTAATTAAATCCGTATACGAAGTGAGTAGTCAAATAAGCGCAAGCTTCGGTTCTGTGAAAGTATCACTGTAAGGTATCGAAGTCTATCAACGATTTAGTGGAGTCTTAGACCAAATAAGTCTACTACGACCCGGAACAAAAGAATCTGTGCAAAGTATTAGAATATGATGCTCTCAATGCATCATATGGCGTCTCAAATTAAGCATGTGACTGGATAAGTTCAAGCAGTTGAACCTAGTTTCAACGTAACCAAACAATAAATGTACATGTCAACGAGGAAATTTTGACATGATAGCAAACATGTAACTTGAACGAAGGTAGTTCCAATAAGTGTGTTGACTTGATAACAAAAGAGTCAACAATGACAAAATGTAGGTCATTCGATTCACAACTAGTAATTAGATTTGACAACGTAATATCTGAACATTCGTGAAGCGTTTATTCGAAATGTAACCACATGCGTAGCAAATGGTGCATGGGTTATATATAGGCTTTCAAGTGATGAAGTGATGCGTTCTTACTAAAACGAAGAAGTGACCAAATATACGAAGCAAACGTGCATTCGCTCTCAGCGAAGGAAAACAACGTGATGCAACTACTTGAGGGGAGAAGAAATGCAAATTTCTACTTGTTAGAAGTGAAAGTGAAGGCTTCAACGGAAGAAAATTTATGTACTTTCGGGTTCGTTAGCTGCAATGACAAGTTGGTCAAGTTAATGGTGCTTGATTGAGTTGACAGATATGGTTCCTAGATGTAAGGCTTCTAGTTTTTCTAGATTCCGCACCTCGTGTGGATCTGGTTAATACATTGTGTAGGAAGTAGCATTTCGTTTATGTCTAAGCACAATCATTGTCCCATAATTTCATCCTGGTATGTTCCCTGAGTTGCTCCGCTAACGATGTTCGATCGTTGATCAGTCGCGTAGTAGTAGTTGAATCATCATAGTCGCTCGCGTAAGAAGTCCGCTAATTTTTAGCAAGAGTCTCTGACTCTGGTGGGTTAGTTCGTTTGGTTCCTGGTAGCTGACGTTTATTTGAAAATCATCATCCTTCTTTTTGACGAGCAGATATGGGGTTACCCAACAGGGGATTTTTGGTCTGTTATCTTCCTTCTCCATCAACTTCTGAAACTTCACTGTCAATCCTTGCATTCCCAAAGATGTAAGTCGTTGATGGGTATTGACTGCAGGTGCAATGCCGAGAATTTATCTGGTGTGAACGGGATTAGCCGGGGGAGAGAAACGTCGAGGCCGTTTATTAACCAGTTTTATCAAGAGTGGGTCGTCTAACTTACTCTCTACTAAACTAAGTAGATTCCTAAGTTCATGAGATGCGGGGCTAGGGTCAGCACTGTTATTGAATAACGTGAATGCAAAATTTTGGGTTGATAAGGAACGTACCAGCAACCATATCTGGGTCCTGGCATGCTTCACTGGCTTCGGTGTTGAATGTTCCTTCATGGTCTTGGTTAATCTCCCTTGGGCAATCCTTCCCAAGCTGCCCCTTACCATCGTTGTTACAACCTTCCTTTCCTCTTTTCGTCTCCTGCCAACACGTTTCCCTGTCGTGTCCCCTTTTACCACAGTTGTCACACCGCATTTACTGTTATGATGACGTTGGCATTCTTCACACTTAGGTAGATTTCCCAGGTACATCTTTCCCTTTTTGGCCTTATTCTTTTTATTTGCCTGCTTACCTCCCTGAAATTCACCGAGCTTTCTTTTGTTCTTCCCAGATGTGTCCACCGGTGTTTCCTTTTTCTCAGTCGGGATCGAAAGTTTCACCAGCCTAAGTGCTTCCTTAGTGAGCTCCAGTCCTATCACATGGGCAATCACGGGTGATGGTGGTGTTGATACCATCATCAAGCTCAAGGCTTGAGGTGTCAGTTCCCAAATGGATTGCTCCATTTTCTTCAACTCGGGTTCCACTAGGTACGAAATGACTCGCGACAAATCGTAAAGCCTTCGCACGTGCTTCACCACATCTGGACCTTCTTTCTGTAGCTCCCAGAACTCTAGTTCCAGTCTTTGGATATCAATCTGTGAACAATACTCCTTCCGCATTATTTCTTTCAGCTCGCTCCACGACATCGCATACGCTATAGCCTCGCCCAATTCCCGAACCTTACGGTCCCACCATAATAGAGCTCCATCTTGTAGCAATCCGGAAACGTACGGGACTTGCTGCTCTGGCGTGCAACCACTCATTCGCACAACGGCATCCACATTCTCAGCCCATTTTACAAAAGCTATGGCACCTCCCGTGCCACCGAAATCCAGAGGGTTGCATTCTAGGAAATGCTGGTAGGTACAACCTGTATCCAAGAATTCATCATCACAAAAGGTATTAGCAAGGCACTTTGGGGACTTTCCAAACGTATCGTAATGTGTCTCAGGTGACTTAAACATTACCGTTAGGTAGGTTTCTCCCTGAGGCACCTTCGCCATGTTTGTAGCGAAGAACCTCGTGCCGAGCTCTGACTCGAGAGGCGTGCGCTAACCATTCTGCCTCAGTCAGTCGGGTGATCTCTTGATGCGACATCTTCTAGGAAGAAGTTCATGTTAGTTAGGTCGCTTCTATTCGGGGAACATAAATAGTTGTTCGAAACACTTGTATCACACATGTTTAAGTCATCATATTACTCATCACGCCATTTATCAAGCAAGTAATTGGAATCATTTTTACCGAAAGTATATCAAACAAACACGTGTTTCTCAGTCATAACACATTCCCATTATATTGGTATCACGTCTTATGATTAGGTTTTCATTATACGGGTAAGCACATTGCATCAAACTCATAACATTCGTACGTAATTTGAGGGTTTCGTTTAATGATAGTTTAGCAAGTAAACATGTAGTATTAAAATTTTAGTACGCACATAAGTGTTACTGATCGCATTTAGTAATGACATGGCGACTGTGCTTTCGTTGGTTATTGGCCACAGTGCTTTGGGTGCATGCTTAATGACAATTGGTTCCCATCGTTTTCCAGCTACAACTTCATTGTCTTACAAATGTATCACATTATCCGGGTCACCGGGTCTCCCTACCCTTGCCCAACAAGTATATCCGCATAACTAAATTACGTAGTCAGACGTGGTCTTCACAAATTCCCACAATCTTGGGGTTTTTACCCAAACATAACGCAGTCTGCGTTATCCAGACACCAACCTTTCTGGGGAGGAAAGAAAAGTAAACCGTCGACATGCTTGAATTCCTCCGTGAGCTCGTATATTCCTCGAAGGAGTCAACTGATTTGCCGCTTAATGGTAAAAGGAACGAGTATCGAGATTCTGAGGACGGTGAAATTTCAGAGGTCAAGAGCATAAAAGGGATCCTGATGTACGTGGCGGATCAAGGCATGCTGGTGGAGGGCGTGGTGTTTACTTAAAGTTTTCAGACAATATGCTGTCTTGTGATGTAGACACTTAACTCATGTTTTTGGTTATGTGACGTTTTGCGTTTGACGTTGCTCTTTGTGGTGTCAGCTCAAGCTTCCACGTTTCGCGACTCATATCCTCAACTGCAGTTGGTGTTACAGGAGCAACTTGTGTGGTTTTCATAACACGAGAAATGGCGAGGGTTGGTAGTTAGCATAGTGCGTCTATAGGGACCATCAAAACGGCTTATCGAACGTTGTAGAGGTGAATATAGCAAGCGGTGCGGCCTGGAGCATTTCTACTAGGCGCGGGTATGTCCAGACAGAAAGTGTTAGGCACGATAGTGCACGGGCGTCGATCTTCACAAGGGAAAACGAACCTCTCCACAGATGAGGGGGGTTGTCTGATGCAGGTAGATGTAAGGGGTGCAACGTCCGGCAGACAAAAAGAAACAGGATCGTGTCCACGTAAAGGTGTAGGTTCAGCAGGCGCAACATCAAGCTGACCCAAATGGTGTAGTAGCTGGTTCAAGTGCAGGCTCCGGGTCATGTAACGGTGTGGAGGACATCAGCGGCGAGTGTGGGTAACAAAGGTGCATCCATAGGGACTGGAACAGGGGCTTAAACAGGAGCCATAAGAGAGCGTCACAAGAAACTCGAAAAGTGGGTAACCATTGTCATCGTCTATCCACCCATTTCGGGTGTGCGCGTATCGAGGATCAACTTGGGTTGCAAAAGGCGCATGATCGAACTGTACAGGCACAGGGTCAGGGTGGGGTGCAACAAGAGAGACAGCAGGTATATCAGTGATAAGTGGGGGATCAACATGATCAGCAGCAACAACGTGGTCACCCTCCAGTAGTGGTGCGTCAGCAGGGCGATCATCAGTGGGTAGGTCAGCAATCACAGGATCAATGGGCATGCTAGCATAAACAGGGTCATGCTCAAACACTGGGTCAGGAGCAGCTACTGGCTCAAGGGCCATGGCAGGCTCGGGATCAACGAACTCCATATCAAAATCTGCATGATCAGCGAATGCAGGGTTAACTGGGTCTACTAGGTCAACCATAGGCTGATCCAAGTGGATGAACTCTATCTCTTGGTCCGGGTCAAATCCAGGGGGAAAAACAGGGTCTGAATCCTCATCGAGGTCGTGATCGAAAGCAAATCTAGGAGGAGAGACAGCAGATGCTGCCCTGTCAGAATCTGAACCGTGTGAATAGTGTTGTGCGCTCCGAGTGTGTGACGGTGCGGAGGCCACAAACTCGAAGGAGTCTGGAGCGGGTGAGTGTGCAGGTGACTCCTCAGCTGGAGCATCTGCGAGTAACAAAAGACCACCGTCAGCTAGAAGGGCCTCGCCTCAACATCGTCCTCCAGGGGTTCTTCATCAAACAGATCGACGTCGTCGTCAGCGTTGGCGTCGAGGAGCATATCGTAAGCAGGATAAACGGCCCAAGGTATTGGAGCAGGGATCTCTACGAGTGGTAGGTACCCAGCAAAAGGACCATCAGCGGGCTCATCGACAGCGTCGGGTAGCGCAAAAGGGCTGAAAGTTATCCTTGTCTGTGCTGGTAACATCTGATGTGTGGATCTCGTGCTATGAAGACCCTAAGTCGTCTGATACTATGGGTCTAGGGTCCATGGTGTCTGATTCGCCAGTGCCTGATGAATTCATGGTGTCTGTATCATAAACATAAATATGCACAAATAATCAATCGTATAATTGGACAAGCACATTAGTCACCAAGTAAGCAATCAAACAATTCTCCTAGTCCCACTAGCCTCCCAGCCTCTCAGACTGCTCTTCCTAGTCCCACTAGCCAATTCTCCTAGTCCCACTAGCCAATTCTCCTAGTCCCACTAGCCAACTACCTCGATCTCCCAGACCGAGCCTCGGCCTCCAAGACCGAGCCTCAGCCTCCAAGACTGAGCCTATAAATAATAAATAAAACGTGCTCAACATTTGTTTGTAAAAACGTTTTGGATCTGGACTTAAGTGGTATGCAGTAAAAAAAATGTTTTCATGAGAGCCCTAGTGATCATAGTCTAGACTCGAGAAAGAATCCTAGTTCGCTATGATCAGAGCTCTGATACCAAGCTGTCACACCCTGGCTTTGCGGAAGTGTGGTTAATTTGGTGTGACTTCTTAATACCATAGCTTAACCATAACAAAGCTATATGATATAAAACCATGCAAGATCATCCATTCGATTTAGTTTTAAAAACCAAATACAATAACATTGTCTTAACGGAAACACATCCTAACGACATAAACATTGTTCAACAAACACAACATAACATAAGCATAGTTTAAGGACTGTGACTTGTCCAGGAAAGAGTCACATTCCCTAAAACCCGGATGACCTCGTAACTAGTGCAGCGGGAAAACGTGTCATACCGCGCCAGATCCTTTAATTCCCTGAAATACATGTAAGTTGAAAAATCAACAATAATGTTGAGCGAGTTCTTGTGTAAGTGAGTAAATAAACCTTTGTAAGTATAAAAACCCTGGTATGTAGCAAATAAGGAAAAAGAGATCACCAATGGTTTACAAGGCCATTGATATGTGTGAAGTGCAAGTAGGAAGACTCAAACCTAGCAGATTTCGCGATGGGTACAAAGTCACCCCGAGGTCCGTTACGCTGGGCCTGGGGTTGGGCTCGCTACACCCAGATAGATCTACCGCTTACGTCCCTTGGTCCTACAATGAGGATTAATGGCCTCCAGTTTCCGCCTACCCACTCACATGATCTAAATAATAACCCTCCTTACGCTAACTATACCATGTAAGAAATATTCGTAATCATAGTAACATGTATTTCACCCCCGCAGTTTAGAAAACTGAAAACAGTTAAGAGAAAAGGGGGACATGAACTCACAGTGGTGCGTCTCTACCAAGTATGTCTCCTGATCAAGCAGCTGTGTGACGACCTACACGTACTAATTCTATTAGACGGACGGCCGTGCCTTAGCTTTATGGTTTAAGTTTTTGGGAAATAGTTAGACAACTATTTCGTGTTTACATTTAGTAAATACTTGGTAATCATTTTCCTCCCCAAGGATGGGGAATTTAATACATGTGTGTTCGAAATATATTATTAAGTCTCACTTAAAATATATTTTTACTTCTAACTCCAAAATATAAATATTCTTCTCAAAAATATTATATTTTCTATTACATAAATTTTCCCAAAATAATGCCTTGACAAAAATACGCGTTAAGTCATATTTTCTTAAAATGCGTAAGCTACGTTTTAATGATCGAGTGGTAATAATAATTACCGGTGTAACTTATATATTTATCGTAGAGACGTTCGTGCTAATTTGGATCCATTAACACTTGATAGAATTATTTTTACCCTAAGAATAATACTAGTATTTTCGCAAAATAATCATAAACACATATCAAGTGACTTTATGAAAAATATATACTAAATATATTTTTACCAAGTTTTATTTTGTGAAATCCCACCTCCAATGTTTTGTAAATAAAGTCGTGGCGAAATCTATAATTTGAAAACAAGTCGAAAAGTATTTCTAACACTTATAGTGAAAATAATTCTAAGTGTTAGGTTTTTAGAAAAATTTCGCCAGAGTCTCCCCTGTAACTGGAGGTGGCCACGCTTTTAAGCGTATCATTTTCTTTCATAAATCAAGCCAACATTCTTTTCATTCAATCAAAACAATGTCCAAAACAACAAACTAGTAAATAAATATGTATATCGCATTAATTACATGAACTTGCGTTTTATCCAAGAATATAAAGTAAATTCCATTACTTTTAGTGGATCTTTATATAAATCAATCCGGTTTCGTAAAAACCCCGTTTTTAAAGAAATTCCATCTTTACAACTTCTCGTCATCTTTTTCAAAAATAGTTATTTTGTCGAAAGGGTGTGCTACACAGGTGTTTACACACTTGTGTGTTCTAAAAATCATTCGTGTTAGTGTAAGATCCGTCTTTAGAAAACATGATTTCTTTGATACTTGGTTCTTTGAAAATACCGCTTGTAGATACGTAGATCTACTAGTTTTAAACACTATCTTACAAGCAAAATCGCTTTTACACAAGTTCATGATTCGTGTGTGGTAGAGTTTCATCCTTTAACCCTTGTTACTTCCAAAACAACCTTATGTCATGATCCATGATCATGACCAATCCGGGTTAAATGATATTCCGAGCTACCACAACACAGATCGGGCCTAAATAACTACACAATTCGAATACTACAAGATTTACACAACAATCTAGCTTTTAACCACCATTTTTAGTGTTTTTAGTAGACTTTTACACATCATTTTGTATGTTCATGAGTTTTAGCCGTTACATAACATTTTAACCATCTTAAAATAGATCGAGAGTGTGATTATAGTAACTTACTACTAGCTCGAGGCTAGGGAAGAATCTAGACGCAAAATGAGTGGATAAAAGCAATGAGATGAGGTCCTTCGAGTTCCGAATGCACCAAGCCTCCTCGAATGTGATCCTTAGCACGTGTATACACTTGAAATTACTTGATGGAAATCGAAAGATGGATGAAAGAAAGAGGGGTGTTCGGCCGTGAGTTTTGGAGAGGAGAGGGAGTGTGTGTGTTGGTGAGTTGTGTGTATGAATGATATGTGGTGTTTAGGTTAGAACTTATAGGCAATACATATGATCATTACCCAAGAGTTCTTGTGTCTAGTAGATATGGGACAAGTTTAATAAAATAATCACAAGAAGGACAAAGGGTGTCCCCCTCTTGGGGATGGTTTGGTTGGGGGGGGGGGGGTATCCGGTTCCAAATCAACCATTTAGTTAGCATGTAGTTTGGTTAGTTTAGTTAGTTTAGGGATTAACCCGGTTACTAGTGTGTTGTTCTTTACAGTGGGTGTTAGGGTATTCAAGGACCCTAACTGGCTCAGAAAAAGGACAACAATGTAAATGGCAATATTTTCATGTCCCGGGTAAAGTCCGGTTGTTCGGTTGGATAGTGATCCGTTAAAGTGCTTATCAAAACTTTAAAGTGTCGTTATTATTATTTTCAGTGTCACAACTTATTCCCGGCACATTGGGAAGTGTCTAGTAATATTTTTCCCATGTTTTGGCACTTTATTAGGTAGCTAAATGCTGAATTTTAATTAAAGTGCTGAATTTTGTACTTAAAGTATGTTTTAGGCACATCCGGTCACTGTAATCTCATTCCTAGTGACGCAGTCCTACAACCCTTATATCCCTACACTTTCTATTAGTGTAGTAAACTATCTCTGGCTCTTACAGGCCTTAGAGGCAGTGCCTTCCTAGTGCTAGTTATGACAACACGTTTAAAAGGTTATCCGTTCATTGTGCTACTGTGTGTTTGGTGCATCAAGGTTGTCACAAAGGTGCTGTAAGCAAAACATGGAGTGTCAGCAAGTGAAGTATGATGCAAGTAAGTACATGTATCAGCATTCAAGTAGCAGTTTATCCACAATTTCAAGTAAGCACAGTAATTAAGCAGTAATTAATTATTAATTAAGTCGTACGGATTCCTGGTTTAGTGAGGGTTGTCACATGGTTTGCATACGCAGTTCATTAGATCCATAAATACCGCTGGCGCGTTCGGCAGTCCGAATGGCATCACAAGAAACTCATAATGCCCATAACGTGTTCTGAATGCAGTCTTTGGTACGCTTTCTTCTTGAATCCTTAACTGATGGTATCCAGATCGAAGGTCGATCTTGGAATAGTAGCTCGATCCTTGCAATTGATCAAATAAGTCATCAATCCTCGGTAGTGGGTACCGATTCTTGATTGTGAGCTTGTTCAACTCTCTATAGTCGATACACATCCGCAGTGTTCCATCCTTCTTCTTCACAAACAATACTGGAGCTCCCCAAGGCGAGAAGCTTGGCCTTATGAATCCTTTATCCAATAACTCCTGAAGTTGTGTAGATAATTCTTGCATTTCGGATGGTGCAAGCCAATAAGGTGCCTTGGCTATAGGAGCGGCTCCTGGAATCAAGTCTATATGGAATTCGACTTGTCGTTGCGGAGGTAGTCCTGGCAGATCTTCGGGAAAAACATCAGGGAATTCCTTCTCCACAGGAATGTCTTCATGTTTCGGCTCCTCAACCTTCTTATCTACAACGTGCGTCAGGAAAGCAATACATCCTTTCCTTAAGCACTTCTGTGCCTTCATACAACTGATGATTCGCAGAGGCGTGTCTTGTTTTTCTCCATGCACGATGAGAGTTTCATCATTCGCCAGAGGGATGCGAATGATTTTCTTGTGACAAACAACTTCAGCTTTGTTCTTGGACAACCAGTCCATTCCGACCACTACATCGAAGCTCCCCGATTGAATAGGTAAGAGGTCGATGCTAAATCTTTGCTCACCAAGTTCTAATGTGCAACCTCTAACAACTTCGCTCGATTCAACAAGTTTACCATTGGCTAGTTCTATGGAGTAAGGAATATCTAATCTACTAGATTATATTCCAAGCATACGTTTAAATTCCACAGACATGAAGCTATAATCGGCACCAGTGTCAAATAGTATGGATGCAAAGTGATTGTTAACGAGAAACGTACCGGTGACCACATTAGGGTCCTCGCGTGCGTTCTTTGCTCCAATAAAAAATGCCCGAGCCTGAGCATTGTTCCCCCTTGGGCAATCTTTTATGAAATGATCCTTGCTTCCACAACCAAAGCATCCTTGGTTTTGCCCAGTTCCATTACCATTCCGGTTACCATTGCCATTTCTGTTTCCACCACCGTTTCTATTACCAGCACCGTTGCGGTTTCCGTTCCCGTTCATATTTCCTTTTCCCCAACAATCCTCAGTATGGTGACCCAGTTTTCCACACTTGTCGCATTTTGGAATGCAACAACAAGGGTTCCAACAACAAGAAGCGAGACCCCAACCCGCCTCAGGAGGCGAAAACTCTTGCAACCATGAATGACGCTCCTACCAAAAGATACCTGGGCACTCTGCCCATTTGCAACTAGTGCAAGCATCATCATGAAGGAGTTTGTCGCATTCCAAAATGCGACAAGTGTGGAAAACTGGGTCACCATACTGAGAACCAACTAGGGTAGCCCAGTTGGCCACCGACACCCACCTCTTCCCAGAGGTACCGGGTTCAAGTCTTGGGAGTGGCATATGTCGCCCAGGGTAAGAACTCGGCATGGGGAAGTCACCACGGAGCTAGCTTGGTCGGGTAGCGGCTCCCGGAGTGAGATCACTCCGGCGGTTGGGAGTGCACTGGTTTCAAATGGGCAGAGTTCCCAGGTATCTTTTGGTAGGAGCGTCATTCATGGTTGCAAGAGTTTTCGCCTCCTGAGGCGGGTTGGGGTCTCGCTTCTTGTTGTTGGAACCCTTGTTGTTGTGTGTCGCTTGATTCAGGTTCGCATGCTTCCTTTTCTTGTCACCAGACGACTCAGCATGCATCTCGGTCTTTTCAGTTGGGTTCAGTGATAACTTCTTCATACGAACAGCATCTTCAGTAAGGCTGACAGCCAGAGTTACAGCCTCAGTGATCGTTTGAGGTTTGGCCGAAGTTACCATGTTGCGAAATTCTGAGGCCAATCCCCAAATGTACCGTTCAACGCGCTTAAATTTGGGAGTCACCTTGTAGGGGATCACTCTTGAAAAGTCGTGGAACCTTCGAGTATAACCAGTAATGTCAGCACCTTCCATGGTCAAGTGCCAGAACTCAGTCTCCAACCTTTGGAGTTCAGCACGTGAGCAATACTTTTCTCTCATACGTTCCTTTAGTTCATCCCATGTCATGCCGTATGCGGCATCATCACCCAGAGTCTGGACTTGCAAATTCCACCAAGTCAAAGCTTCATCAACAAACAACCCAGTAGCAAAAGTGACTTGTTAATCCGCGGTACACTTGCTCATGCGGATAGTGGCATCAGTCTTCTCCGTCCAGCGTACAAATGCCACTGCACCTCCAGTGCCATCGTAATTCAGCGGCTTGAAGTCGAGAAACTGCTTGAAGGTGCAACCTTGAGTTGTGTTTCCTCCAGACGAGTCTCCCTGTCCATTACGCCTGGCATTGCTGGGTCCTCCAGTTTGTTCGGTGCGGTTCGCCTCGTATTGGGCGATAGCTGCGGAGATCCTTTCTTCCAATAGGGTGTTCAGTTCTTCAGCAGTCCTCGGCAGAGGTGGAGGAGGAGGAGGAGGTTGGTCAGAACCTTGATTGGTCACAGCTCTCCTAGGTGCTATGTTCTGTCGGAACATAACACAACAGGGTTAGACATTTGTTTGATATCGTCATACGTGAGAGTAGTAGTATATATATATACATAGGCATATACCACATAAGTGACATCAAACAATCCGCCTGACGTATAGATCAATTCATACAGCAACAAGCATGCATAAATAGATAAATACTGGCATGTCATAAGATATTCACCGAGTCTTTACACATATCAGAACAACTTGTTACATCATTGTTTGTGAAGTAAACAAAATGCATAAGGGTTTCATCTCCCCAAAGTACAAGTTTAATATATGTAAAGGACAAAATATCTTGCTTCACATTGGCGGTTCTTGTCTTTATACCCTAAATCATTACTCCAAAAGAGTATTTAATAGGCTGGGGGAAGGGTGTGGGTGTTCACGTTTGACCTTTTCTTATATTGAAGGAATCTCCTTTGACACGTGACAAGACTTGCTGTGGTTTCTGTGCACTGAATTCCATAATTATGTATGCATCCATAATTACGTAACTCCTTGCACAGTTCGCACAGTTTGTTTCATCCTCGTATCACTTCCTTCAGATAGGCCATTGTTTTTAGGTAAAGTCTCGAGTACCTGAGACATTCTATTTCTAGTATATGTATATATTAATTATCACACATAATCGCAAGTAATTCTTAGTCAAGGACAAGTGCTACTCCAGTGCACCCTAAGTCTCGTAGTGTCTTTTCTTGACTCTTTGAAAATAGTTTCAGGTAGTGGATGTCGCTGAAAGTTTTATGCAATGAAAACTCTTTGAGAAATTGTTTTCGTGAAAGGATCCTAAAGATTGTAGTCTAGACTCGAGAAGGAATACTGGTTCACTACAATCGCAGCTCTGATACCAATCTATCACACCCCTTTCTAAGGCGGAAGCACGAGGTGTGATCATGAAAGGTTCTCATTGCATACGAATGGTAAACATACTACATGCTCGTAAAAATAACTTCAAATGCCAATAACATTACATAACTGAAAACATAGGTTAAGAGTTTACATCACAAGACAGCATTTTGTTTGATAAGTTTACAACTTTATTCAAAGATAAACATAAACAACATCCAAGAGCAAGAGTAAGACCGCGCGCACATCCACTTTAGTTACCTGAAATACATGTGAGTTTTTGGAAAATCGTCAACATAATGTTGGTGTGAATTCATGCAGTTTTTGTATTGAACGTTTGTATACTTTGTATGAAAACATGGTATGTAATTTGTATAAATCAAGTATTTCTATATGTATCGAGATTGTTAATGGGTTGCAAGGCCATTAACATGTGACACGACATATGAAGCATCCAAACCATAGGCATTTTTCTAGTTGTCGATTCACGACTGAGACACAAAAGCACTACTTGGTACTAGTTATCACCAAGAGTGTGGCTGTCCGAAAACCCGTTAGATCTAACCTTTTGTTCTGCGGTCTTAGTATGTACACGATTAATGGTGCTTCTGGTACCCTATTCGTGACACGATTTCAAGTATCATTCCTTAGTTCTTGTATCCAGCATACCATAACACACGTATTTTCCCCAAGTTTAAAAAGCATATAAAAGATTAAAAGTGGGGACATGAACTCACTTTTCTGTAAACATTTAGTAACATGTACTTCACCCCCGAAGTTATAAAACTGAAAACAATTAAAAGAAAAGGGGGAGCATGAACTCACAACTTTGCGTTTCTTGCGCCGTAAACTTCACCGGGTTTGCTTATATAGCGCCGTGACCTATACGTGTTTTATTAACGTTAGTCATTAGACTTGTATCGCACAAGTACAAGTCACCATCTTTTAAGTATGTGTTCTTTGTTGTTAAAAATATTTTATATTTTTAACTATATATCTTAGTTATATTATTTTCTAAAAAATAAATATAAGTATCTTGTATTTTTCACCCGAGTTATGTATTTTTGTCCAAAACTTCATTTTAAGTTCGTAACTTGTCCGAGTTACATAATCTATTAAGAAATATATTCTCTTGTATTTGTCTAAGCATGTTGTATGTGTATTTTGTATTTTTACTCCATAGGAGTATTTAGTGTATTTTCAAGTCCTAATACACTATTACATATAATACATACTACATAGCCTTAGAACAAAATTTGGTGATCAATAAATATATATATTTTCCCTCAAAAATATACATACTTAATATGAATTTTTATCTTGAAGAAATCATCATTTCTTAACTTGGAGTTTACATAAAAATTAGGGAAACCTTGGTAAATATTTTTGGGTGAATTTTTAGGGAATAAGTTTCACCAAAAATTATATTTTTCTAAGTGTCAAAATTTATAGAAATTTTGACATGGTTTCCCCTAAAAATGGAGGTTTCCCATGTTTTCAAAACATGTGTTTATTTTCTTTTAAATCATCATCAAACATCAACAACACAATCAAGACTTACCATAAGCCATGATCATGTAATTCACACTACATCGTGAACTTGAAGTTTTTGTAAAAACTTGTAGTAACTTACCATGTTATTTAGTAGGTTTAGTTACCCTTTAAAACATATTTATTTGTTTGTAAATCACATTATTAAAAGATTTGGTCATTTACAACTTGTAAGATGATTTTTCTAAAAATATTTCTTTTGTATTTTTCTTGTTACAATCATGTTCCTGGTCTTGTTTAAACACTAAAAATATGATTAGTTTACTTAGAAACCATGACTTTGTAAATCTTGTAAATAAACTTGGTTTCTTGAGAAAATTATTTTTTTAATCATCTATTTACAGGATTTGTGTTTTGTTTAAATCACCTTTACATATCAAATTCAATTTCATCATTCAAGTTCATGAAGACATAAAGCATGATGATCTTGGTCTTTCACAAGATCACCACTTTAACTTACTAGATCATGTGTTTAATCACAATCTAGTAGGTTTCTTATGATGTCTAACATCACTAACACAAATCATCATTCATCAAGAAGCAAATCATCATCATTTACATGTATTCTTATGTATTTAAGCTTATGTTAAAGTATCATGATCATGTTCCTTTGTGTTCTTCAAGATTAACAATGTATATCATCTTTTAACCAACTAAATATGAAATAACAAGGGATTATAAGGGTCTTACTACTAGCACAAGGCTAGGGAAGAACACTTGATAAATGGGCTGGATAAAAGCAAATGAAGAAGGTCCTTCAAGATCCACAAGCTCTAAACCTACTTAAACACCTTCTAGCTCCTTATGTAAACCTTGGAATGGATTGAAGTTGGATGAAAATGGTGGATGTATGGTGGGTATGGGTGAGCCGAGAACAAGGGGGAGAGAAGGAGGTTGATGGGGTGTGCAAAATGAATGAGGATGGTGATACTTATAACCATAATTCATGTATTAACCAATGTGTGTAGTGTTTCATATAGTACATGCAAGATCTCTAGTGAATCCAAGGAAAATCAAATGGGATCTTGGTGAATCTAAGTGAGATTATGCAAGATCTCTAGTGAATCCAAGGAAAATCAAATGGAATCTTGGTGAATCTAAGTGAGATTATGCAAGATCTCTAGTGAATCCAAGGAAAATCAAATGGGATCTTGGTGAATCTAAGTGAGATTATGCAAGATCTCTAGTGAATCCAAGGAAAATCAAATGGAATCTTGGTGAATCTAAGTGAGATTATGCAAGATCTCTAGTGAATCCAAGGAAAATCAAATGGGATCTTGGTGAATCTAAGTGAGATTATGCAAGATCTCTAGATATATCTTCATAATCTTAGGAGATCTTATAATATCTAAATGAATCGAAGGAGATCAAGAAAGATCATGTAGGATTTTGTTGAATCTTGAAAGATTATGGTGGGGTCACATAAGGTGACCGTCAACTACCAAGGGGGGGGGGGGGGGTAAAGTGCAAGTTTCAACCACTAATTTCATAAATAAGTTAAGTTTCAAGTGTCTTGATTAGGGACTTGATGTGTTATTATGTTATAAGAGGTGTTATGGTGTTTGGGAATCATAACTAGCTCAGAAATAATAAAATAATGCTTCTAGTATAATTTTGGTGTTTCGGGTAATGTCCGGTTGTTCGGTTAGATACCGGTTCGTTAAAGTGCTAAATTGCACCGTTTAGTGTCCTTTAAGTACTCTTTTGTGACACTTTTAATTCCCGACACTTAGGAAGGTATTTTGGACCAATTAGTCATATTTTTACATGTCACTAACTTGTTACAATGCTGAATTTTGCTGAAATGTATGAAATTCAACATTTAAATTGTGTTTCGGGTGCTTTTCGGTGCGTATTTTAGCTTCCGGAAAGTCTATATGTTAACCCTTGTATATACTCTTGGGTTTCAATGTATTTTAGACTTTGGACCTACTCCTAGGCCCCAATTCTATTTTCTGACTGCTTTCTGCAGAATTGTTGACACAATATGTCTTACCAGTGAGTTTACTAGTATTTCTGACGCAACGCTATCATTAATGCATAAAGAAATATTTGTAGTATAAAACGTGCATGAATTCACAAGTATAGCATGTAATCAGACAATGTTGACATTTAAGCACATAATTGTAGTTATTAAGTATTAATTAAATTGTACGGAAATTACCGGTTTTGTGCCAGTTGTCACACGCCCGACGGTGTAGAAGCAAAAGGTGCAGTATGTGTAAACCGTGGCATGAAAGGAAAAGCTGCTGACACAGGTGGTATGTGACTGGGCTGCTGACTCGATGGACCTTCCCTTGGACGGGGAGGAGGGATATCCTGTAGGAACGGGACCGGTAGATCTGTGCGGTGATTGTCAGACACATGTGGGTGAAACGGGGCAATGTCAATGGGTGCATGTGTAGGTGCAGGTGGGGGAGTAACAGGTCTAACAAAAGGAGGCAAGTCATCATCGTCCTCTATCCACCCATTGTGGGTGAATGCATAACGGGGATCTACATGGTCAGCAAAAGGAACATTATCAACGGTTGCAGGTAAAGGGTCAGGTAATAGTGGTGCAACAACTGGTACATCAGCAGGTGCAGGGCCATGCTCAGGTAGAGGATCGTGAGCAGGTATGGGCTCGGGTGCAATCAAAGGCTCAGGGTCAGCTGGTGCAAGCTCAAGATCAGCGGGTATATCAAAGAGCTGATCGTCAGGAACGACAGGTGCCTTAAAAGGCTGATCATCGGGGACAAACTCAATCTCATGCTCAGGGTCAAAGTCGTGTGGAAAGACTGGATCAAACTCATCATCAAACTCGAAGTCCGGCGGAGGAACAGGTGCGGCAGACATAGCTGTGTCGGAATCAGAATCATTGGGATAACGCTGTAATCCCAGTGCATGTAGAGTAGTAGATGACACAGACTCGAATGAATCAGGACCAGAATGTTCAGACGAAATCTTAACGACAGGAATCTCAATAAGCGGAACGGCAATAACATCGTCGACTGGAATTTTGACAAGTGGAGCGACAACGGCATCATCGACTGGAGCTCCATCATCCTGGGCACCCTCAGGGGGACCCTCGATAAAAAGATCGATGCCGTCGTCAGACATGGCGTCAAGAGGCAGATCCTCAAGAGGAAATGCAGCAAGAGGAAAAGGAGCAGGGATCTGAACAAGAAGTAGATCCTCGCCAGGAAGACAATCAGCGAGTGGTATATCATCGCTAAAATCTGGTAAAGAAAACGGCTGGAAATCATCATCATCGCTACTCCTAGTGTCAGACGTAAAAACCTCATCCTCTAGGATGATCTCATCATCCGAAACTATGGCCATAGGGTCTACGGTATCTGATACTCCACTATCAGAAGAGGACATGGTGTCTGTAACAAAGCAATCACAACATATGCACATATATCAACAATCATCAAGTAAGCATGTAAGTAGTAACAATGTAAGCATGTATTCATCCTAATCTTCCCAGACCACCCACTTAGCCTCTCAGACTAAGCCTCCCAGTCTCTCAGACCGAACTACTTAGGTGGTGTTTGTTTTTTGCAAGAAGCACTTCAGAACCTCTTATGTCTGCGCCACGCAGACCACGCGCAGACATAAGGGTCTGCATCTTGTTTGTTTTCTCGCAGACCTTTCATTAAAAAAGGTCTGTGAGACCTTTGCTTCAAATAGACATGAACCCATGTCTTCTAAGGTCTGCACAACCTCTTCTCCCTCTTCTCCCTCCACTCCAGCAGACACCACCACATCCTCTGCCACCACCTCCACTCTGCCACCACCTCCCACCCTCACCTGCCGCCACCTCCACTCTGCCACCACCTCCACTCCGACAACACACCCTCATCTGAAACAAAAAAAAAAAAATCCCCAAATCTCTTAACAAACGAAAAAATTCCCAAATCATTAAACATAATAAACATATAAACCCTAACCTGAAGATTCGATTTCGAAAACCGTCGATTCTGAAACTCAGGACCGGAATAAGAGTCACCGGAGAACAAACCGTGAGAAGGTGACGGTGGTGGTTGTGGTGTAGTGGTGACGGTGGTGGCGGCGGTGGTAGATGAAGGCAAATAAAACCCCCAAATCGAAACCCTCCTTCCCATTCATCTCCTCCCTTGATCTCTCTCTCCTCCCTCGATCTCCCTACCCCGATCCTTCCGGTGACGGTGGTGGCAGTGGGTGTTCGGTGGTGGTGGTGGTTGCGACGGGGGTGGGTGGTTGTGGTGGTGGTGGTGGTTGCGACGGGGGTGGGTGTTCGGTGGTGGTGGTGGTTGCGACGGTTATGGTGGTGGTGGTAGATGAGGTGGTGGCGGTGGTTGTGGTGGTGGTGGTAGATGAAAGGCAGAGAGAGAGATGAGGTGTTGTGTGTGTTTATGTGTGTGTTTGTGAGTGAGAAGAGAAGAGAAGGGTTATATGTAAAACAAACACTCTTCTCCTTGCAGACTGCAGACCTTTGGTCCACCTCTTCTTCTGCAGATGCCTGTAGATGTGGTCCGCTGACTGCAGACCTTTTCCTGCAGAATAAACAAACAACACCTCAGTCTCTCAGACTAAACTCCTCAGTTTCTCAAACTGTCCTAACTAGCTTCTCAGACTAAACTACCCAGTTTCCCAAACTGAATCTCTCAAATTAAACTCCCAGTCTCTCAGACCGAATCTCCCAGTCTCTCAGACCGAACTATAAACATAAATTTTGAAATGTGTTTCATGGCTTTGTTTGTAAAAATGTTTGTTTTCGGGATCTGGACGTTTTGTGTATGCAGTGAAAACATGTTTGAACACATTTTCGTGAGAGCCCTAATGATCGTAGTCTAGACTCGAGAAGGAATCCTAGTTTGCTACGACCGAAGCTCTGATACCAAGCTGTCACACCATGACTTTTGCGGAAGCGTGGTTATTGGTGTGACTTACTTAATACCATAGCATTCAATCATAACCATGCTATATGATAAAACCAGTAGATGTTCATCCATATATTTTAAGTTTGAAAATAACATAACGTAATTGTCTGAAACGTTGACACCGAATTTAAGTTACAAACCACAATACGTTTTAATGAGTTCATGAAGACTCAACAGAAGACCTTAAATAAAACCAGGTTTAGAAACACGTATCCCGTCCAGGAATAGGATACATCTTCTAAACTCTACGACCACGGATGACTTCTTTTATTTATGACGCAACTTGAAAACATGCACACCTGCCAGATCCACTTAGTTCCCTGAAATACATGTAATTTAAAAACATCAACAAAAGTTGAGCGAGTTCATGTGTGTGTGTATGAATAAACCTTTAAAGTATGTCTGTAAGAATGTATGTCCCTGGTATGTAGCAATAAGGAAAAAAAAGATCACCAATGGGTTGCAAAGCCAATGGTATGTGTGAAAAATGGTGCATGAAGACTCAAACCTAGCGGATTTGTCTCCGGGATGAAGACATAGTCACCACATGGGCCACCCTGGTCCGCATGGGTGTGGGCTCGCTATACCCAAATAGATCTATCACTCATGTCCCTCGGTCCTACAATGAGGATTAATGGCCTTAAGTGTTATACCCACCACTCACATGATCAAGCAGTAACCCTCCTTAAGCTAATCATACCATGTATAAAACGTTTATAAACAATTGTAACATGTATATCACCCCCGAAGTTATAAAACTGAAAACAGTTAAAAGAAAAGGGGGACATGAACTCACAGTATTGCGTTTTCTATGCTCGTAACCCAAAACTCCTCAGCAACCACGACTACCTACAATGTTCTAAGGTCTATTAGACGAACGGGCCGTGCCTTGCCTTGCCTTGCCTTATTATTTACGTTTTTTAGTTACGTTTCGGATATTATTCCAAGTTATAATTCCTTGTTTAAAATAATGTTTATTTTAACTTAAATTATATTTTACTTTTGGAATAATTGTTAGACAATATTTTGTAATAATACTTCTCAAGTATTCATTTCTGTATTTCCTTCCCAAGGATGGGGGTATCTCATACATGTATATTCGTATTCTTATATTGGTATATCTTGCCTTGTATTGGCGTCGTATTCCGGTGTGTACGTATCTTAATAAATATCTCATATATATTCCCAAAACAATATATTTTCAAGTCTCACTTTAGAAAATATATAAACTTATCTTGTCCAAAAATAATGTATTCCAAGAAAATATATATTTTTCTAAAAAATCATATATCTTCTAAATATTCTAAAAAAAACATATTTTTATTTTCCCAAAAATAATATATTTTTCTCCTTGTCAAAATATGATATAACTTTGTATCATTCACAAAAATCATATTTTCATTTCTTGTATCCGAAATAATATTTATCAAAAATATGTTTATTTGTAACTGTATTTTCCAGAATATTTGTAAGTTACGTTTTCTCGTTCGATTTCACAATATTAAGTGTGTAACTTATATATTTATTCCTCGTGATTCTTGGTATTATTTTGGATTGTAAATTCCTGGTATTTGTTAAGTCATATTATTTTACCCTAAAATAATATAACTATTTCACAACGTATACAAATATTCACACAAGTGCCGTATATATATTCTAAATATATATTCACCCATTTTTATTTATAAAAACCAACCTCCAATACTTGTATTTTTGTAACAAAATCTATGGCAAAGTTTATATTGAAACCTATAGTTAAAACTTACTTGTTAATATTTGTTTAGAAAATATTTTTCTAAGTGTTTGTATTTTTAGAAAATTTTGCCATAGTTTCCCCTAAAAATGGAGGTGTCCATGCTATTAAAGCATATCATTTTCTTTACAAAAATCATCAAAAACAATCAACAATCAATCTACACTTACCAAGTGCAAAAACAAGCCATCTACATAAAGATCATGAACTTGAGTTTTCATAAAAACTTGTAGTAACTTGGTAATATGTTTAGTAGACTTAGTTACCCTTTAAAGTGTGTTTATTTCTTTAAAAATCCCATTCTTGGATGATTTGGGTGTTTACAACTTGTAAACACATTTTACAAAAACGTTTCTTTATGAAGTCTTCTTGTTTCTCTAGTTTCTACACTTGTTTTATCACCAAAAATAGTGTATGCTTAAGTATGAACCAAGGTCTTCTAAAAATCATATTTTGAACTTGGTTCTTTTAGAAAAACCATTCATAAATCTTATATCTATAAGTTTATCAACTCACTTGATTATCATTTTTCAAGAAATCATTTTATTTTCAAGTTCATGCTTACACATGAGGATGATCATCTTGTTTTATCACATAATCATCCTCTCTCTTGCTAGATCATGTGTTTAATCACATTCTAGCAAGCTCCTTATGATGATCAATATCATAATCTCTAGTAAATAACAATCAAACATCATACATACACTAAACAACTTAGCTTCATCATGATTTCAACATTTTTCAAGCTTATGTTCATGCTTCAAGGTTATGTTCTTTAGTGTTCTTGTGATTTACAACATGATACATCTTTTAACCAACCAAAATTAGAAGTAACAAAGGTTATGAGAGTCTTACTACTAGCACAAGGCTAAGGAAGAACACAAGAAGATGGTGATGGCAAAAGTGATGGATAAAAGCAAATGATGAAGGTCCTTCAAGTTCCACAAGCACCAAGCTTCATTAAACACCTTCTAGCATCATGTAGTGACCTTGGAATGGATGGATGATGAATGAAAAATGGTGGTGGTGGTGGTGCTATGTCCGGCCGAGAGGGAGAGGAGGAGATGGAGAGAGGTGAAGTGTGTTAAGTGTGTGTAAGATGAGGGCTTATGGATCCTCTTATAACCATCAAATGCTATTAACCATTGGTTTTTATGTTTCAATAGTACATTACAAGATCTAAGCAAATCTTATGAGGATTTAAGGAAGATCTAGTGAGATTGTGGAGATCATGGGTGGGGCCATATGTGACCGTAAATCATGAGGGGGGGGGGGGGTAAGTGTAAGTTTTAAAGATTAGTTAGATAATATAGTTGGAAGTTAAGGGTATTAGTTAGTGTTTAAGTGTATGATGCATTATATAGTGTGTTAGGGTGTTCGGGGATCATAACTAGCTCAAAAATAATTAAACAATGCTTCTAGTATAATTTTGGTGTTCCGGGTAATGTCCAGTTGTTCGGTTAGATACTGGTTCGTTAAAGTGTCAAACTATATCGTTTAGTGATCTTTAAGTACCCTTTTGTGACACTTTTAATTCCCGACACTTAGGAAAGCATTCAGGACCATTTTGCCATATTTTTTGCATGTTACTAGCTCATTAAAATGCTGATTTTTGCTGATATGTGCAGAATTATGCACTTTATGTGGGTTTTAGGCACTTTCCGGCACTTTAACTATCACCTAGCAAAGCAGTTTTGTGGTCCTTACTTCCCTACACACTATACTAGTGTAAAACTTGGTTTCTGGCTCATACTGGTTCTCAAAACACTGTTTGTCTATGTACTGAACGCCGTCAGCATATTCCTGATTCATCCGGTAACTGTGCTAATTGTGCTTTGTGCATCATGTATGTCAATAAAGTTTGCATGTAATAATGATGTGACAGTATATAATATGTGATGCACATGTAAGTATGATGCAATAATCAGGAAGCAGATCAGGTCATTAATTGTAATTTAGCATAGTCATTAAGCACTAATCATAGTTAATTAATTTTACGGATGCATGCAAATTTGGCGGTTGTCACAGTAGAGTTTGTACTATTATTTGTTTTATTTTATTTTCTTAGTTAAATAAACATTGTGGGTGTGTTCCCTATATAACTCTCACGAGACCTCTCGTCCTCCCGCGCTATCGGGAGGTTTAAAAGGGCTTGTTGCATAAGCTAAATGCAACTGTGATTCCTATGAAAGTGAGTTAGGTTTGTTATTATTGTACATTATTTTTCCACATAAGTCAAAGTGAAATAACGTATGGCTTGGTTTGTTTTCATAAAAGTGGTAGAACTAGGTAACTAACAAATTTTGATGGTTGTGAGAAGCATGCTTCTACATAAGGTTTGAGATTTGTAGGTACATCATGTTCGTGAGACGACCACTATGTTGAAAGATGAAGAGCACACGAGGAACGAGCGAAAAACTAGGTGCATACGTTTCTTTTTACCTTTTCATTTTTAGTTAGCAAATAAGTGGATTGTAAATTGTATTTTGTTTTCCGGGGTGAGATTTTGGGGAAGTTAGCCGTGTCACATCCCTTGTGTGTTTTAAAAAACTCCAGTTCTTACACATTGAGGACAATGTTTACCTCAAATGTGGGGATAGGGGAGTAATTTTTTTTTGACACATTCATTTAAACACTACACATTGAGGACAGTGTTTACATCAAGTGTAGGGATGGGGGAAAATTTCAAAAAAAAAATTAAAAAATGTCTTTTCTTGAAGCGATCTAAAAAGCACATGTAACTAAGTTAACGAGGGATGACACAACCCATTTGGTCTTTTGTCATGGTCAAGTTCAAACGATTAACATGAAGGATATTTAGTGGGTGGTTATTTGGGAATAATCCGCCTAAAAAACTAGCACATTATGCATATCACATTCCATACCCTTTATACGTGAGGTTTTGAGTCACTTTTACATCTTAGATATACATATATACATGTTTCTTTGTTTGAGTGGACCATTAGTCGCGTATTGTAGAACTTGCATCTTTTGATACGTTTGAGACCATAGACCGAATACAAGCACGAGAATGATTAAGGCATTAGGTAAACCTTTTCCTTTTACACCATTTATATATCCTTACCCGAAATCTATCCCTTAGTCGCCAACTTTGAGCCTAAACCTTTCGTTTGACAACCCACTTAGCCCATAACTATAAGCCTTTTCTTTTTAAACCCGTGTGAAGAAAATTCGATTATAGGAGTATATGTTTATATAGTTGTGAGTTGTTTTTATAAAAAAAAGAATGATAAAGCATTGAGAAAAGCACAAAAAGATGTGTAGTAGTTATTGAATAAAAGGCGAAAATTGTTGCCTATTAGATTTATGTTTATAGTTAGTTTTGTTTAGTATAGTTGTTTGTAATAAAAGACTCGAATTTTCATCACCTTAGCCACCTTAAAATATCCTATTTCCTAGCCTTAGCCTAGCCTCGTTACAACCCTTTAAAGACCTTTTGACTTGTGCTTAGTATTCGTGATCGGTGGTGGAGAATGATTGAGTTGCAAGCTTATGCGGGTACATGCTCTATTCGGTTTTTGAGTGATTACTTTCAAAAGTGCAAATACATCATAAAAATTAGCCGACTGGTAAACCGAGTGGAGTGAACATTATGAGGGATATGTATTATTTGTGAGTTTCAAGGGAGGGTTAATCTTGGATAACCACTTTTACATAATTAATCATTTATTGCTAAATATGTCGAAAATTGTAAAAAGTTTGAATTAAGCATGACATTAGACCTTAACCTTTGTCTCGGGAATGGGGAGTGTGTTTCTCGTTCGACCGACATGAAAGTGAAAGACAGATTTGCTTGAGGGCAAGCAAACGACAAGTGTGGGGATGTGATACGTGCTCGAAAACTGGTGTTCGTACTGGTGTAACTTGATGTTTTTACATGGGTTTTAATTCCGAATAGCCTACTTTTAATTAAAATTGTGTTTTGCAGGTTTGATGAAGTTTAAGGAGCTATTCGGGAGCTTTACGGACTATCGGGACAAAAAACGAACCACCGGAACGCGAAACGGGTCAATCGGAAGCGAGAAACACAAAAACAGAAAAACGGGTTTTCTTTGAGGTGTTGCCTACGCTACCAGGGGCGTAGGTGACGCAACCTCCTGATGCTTGATGGGATTTTTGTTGTTTTCTTGGTTAATGACGAGTTTTAAAGCTTGTTTTGACCCATTTTCGGAGTTACACTTGGAATTGAGTATCAAACCACTTCTTGGAGCCATAACCTATCATCTCTATCATTCCTAATCAATCCATTACACCAATCATCATCCAAATCATTGCAAACAACCATTCGATTCATCATCACCACCATTCCCAAACCGTAGTTCATCCATCACTCAAATCACTCACCATCATCCTTCAACCAAACCCTAACCTTCATCATTAACCATCCCAAGGTTTCAAGATGATCAAGATCAAGCTTCCAACATCCGGTGATCAAGTTCTTTCGATCATGAGCGGCTAATTTCTTGGAGGTTCACCCCGGTGTAGACTTTTGTAAGGTTCTAGGGTTTACTATTTGTTAAACATTGGGTTTGTGACTAATTGAATTGCATTTGATCATTAGATAATTGTCCTACGTTTGTATTGTATTTGTGAATTGACGAATGAGTTATGAAATTTGTCATTGTGAAATGAGTATGCGTACTTATGCTTTATCTTTTGATAGATTTCACTTGTCCAAGGTAACAAAGTGCATTGTGGTCCATTGTCTATGACGTTGATAGCAATTGGCACCGAAATCTTGTGATTCTAAATCGTTGATGAACTAATCTGATTAAACCAAATTAAAACACGTAGTAACTCTAGGCCTTGCAATTGCTGAACCGGGTGTGTACCTTGTTTGTCTATCTTGTTTTATAATCATTAATCACAGTTTTCTTGCAATCATTCAATTTCTTGTAGTTAATTAATCCAATCCAACTTGTTAATTCATTTCAACATCTTTTCAAAAACAAACAAAAACCGTAAAAATAATCTAGTAAGCTTCATAATAGTGACAACATTATAATTCAACCAAGTCCATTCGCAAACCACAAACTCTTCATGGTTCGACCCCTTACTACCACTAACACATTTGTTAAGGGTAATTTGGGACTATAAATCTTATCTTTGATCGGAGCGTGACACTCCGAACAATCCAACAAATGTATTTGTAACATTTGCAAAATTTCAACCGTCGTAAACTTTCGATCATTTTTGTATTTTATAAAATTTTATATTTTATTTACGAAATACGTAATCGTACAATCGAGCGAAACGATATTCACGACATTTGCGGAACAAAATCCAGGTTACAGATGCCTTTATACCCTTCATATAGCTTAAATTACAAGTTAGAAGGGTTAAAATGGCAAAAAAGTTAAAATACAAGTCCGGGGGCCAAATCTGCCAAAAAGTGAAACTTATTTATGAGAGGGCCTTAGGGACTGTAAGACCTAAGTCCATATGATCTGTAAGACATGCCCGAAAGCTAAAAAATGCATGTTCACCAAGCATTGCCACATATCTTCATTTTCTGCCACCTAGCTCCGAAATTGCCACCCTTGCTCCTCCTTGTGCCACCTTAGGTGCCACTAATCAGCTCCTATGCAACTTGGCTAACACTTGTCATGATTTGCGAGCTCTTGATGCACTATAAATACCCTTCATGAGTTCATTCAAAGTCATACTTTCAAACACACTCTAAATTCTGTTCTTGGGAGCTTTCTTGGAGTTTAGGAGCAGCTTTCAAACCTTCTTAGGAGTCCTCAAGTTCAGTAAGTCTTCCTCCTTTGCTCAATTTCAATTATTTAGCTAGTTTCCAACTAAAAGTCAAACAGTTTGGCTTTCAGTGTTGGCCACTATGGTCAAGTCAAAGTTCAATCCGAAGTTTCCTACGTGTTTGTAATAATGTTAGTATGATTCCCCTATGATCACACCTTTTGATAATCACGTTCAAACATGCAAAATGATGAGTCAAGCATGTTATGTTTAAAAAGTCAAAACTAGTAAAAGTGCATTTTATACTAATTGAACTTTAAACTACCAAAACCCCATGTTTTGACACCGTATCAGTTTGTATGAACCAATATAACATATTTTGACATACCCAACCCATCATACTCAGTTTAGACCTCAATTCTATATCAAAAGTTAAGCAGTTTGACTTTTACTTTAACTTTCGATTCCGACCTGTTTGGTCACCCTTAGGATCCGACCAAGCCCATTTATATGACCATAGTAATATAGGGAAACCCTCTGAGGTTATACCTTCTGGTTATGTCGTTTGGTTAGTCAAACGACGAGTCGACTTTATACACTTTTAAAAGGTCAAAAATATCCTTTTTGCGTAAAATGGTTTTAAACCTATATGAGCAATATTTTTGACATCTAAACTGATTATACAACATTATTAAACATGTTTTGACTTGTCGGACTCGTCATAGGACTCATTCGACCATCCGAACTCGTAATTACGCATACGACCCGTTAAAGTGGCGTAAACCACTTTATCAAGTCGTAACGGGTCAAAACACCATTAGACACTTATTAATCAGAATGTAAGGTTTAGTAAACCATATTATACGAGTCCCTTCGCTCGTTTGGTTAATAAACCACATTCTATCCATTCTTCCTTTTAAGCCACGATACACAGTAACTATATAAAAAATTCAACATAATTAGGACACACTTGAGCTTTGCATACACGTTTAGACAAGACATCTACACAAACCTGTGAGTACATAGTTCCCCTCTTTTACGTTTTCTAAATATTTTGGGTTGATTCATATGTGCTAAATTATTTTCCACATTTTTATTTACATATGGTTTATATACACAACATGCTTTACAACAAAACAGTATACACATATTGCTTATATATATATACAAAAACGATTTTCAATTCGTATGAAACTTGATGGTGCTTTGAACTCGACAATGGTACATTCATTAACTTTGATCAGGTCAACCGGTAGTAGGTTATAGCGTTATAGAATTGACAGTCCCATTCCTACTTCCTAGGTATGTTTGGAAATTCCTTTGGGAATGACCGAATCTGAGAAATCCAAATTGATATACCCTTTTTAGGGATTATCCGTCAGTCCACAAGGGCTTGAATGTAGGCGCCAATAAACCATATTTTAGCTTTATATTAGACTCGACAATTTGACAAAACAATTTTATACTCGACAAGATAATTTGGTTTTATACTCGACAAGACAATTTGGTTTTATACTACACAAGACAATTTGGTTTTATACTCGATAAGACAATTTGGTTTTAAGTTAAAGATATAAAAACCATACAAAGTTTTTTGATTACTTTGACAATTTTTACAAAAAACAAACATTTTTGTCAAGGTTCAGGCTACAAAGATTTACTTATAAAATCAACTCGTATAGTTGGTTAACCCTTTTTAACACAAAACTTGTAGCCATGAATTTGACCACGAAACCTATGTTACTCACCAGCATTCATTGTTGACTTTATTTTCACATATGTTTCAGGAGTTATTATGCGCGATGATTATTCAAGTATGCTACACGTAGGAATGGACTCGGGCCTTAGTCTTCTTTAATTTAAAGACAATTACTTGAAATCTTTGTATTGAAAAACAATGTAATATAATGAAACTTCGGTACCATGTGTTATGAGCAATTTGTAACGTGACTCCCCGACGATTCCGCCGCGGGTTGTTTTTACGTGATCGGGGTATTACAGTATTAATGACCGGATTATGAATTTCATCTAACTTATTTTATTTTATTAATAAGTAAACATCAGCAAGCCATATAGGTATTTTTTCCATGTTCCACGCAACCATCCATCATAGTACTTATATAAAATAAAAACAAAACAGTTATGCATTAGTTTTTTATAAAAACTAAGTATACACGGTATTATGGCTATTAAGTTCAATTCTGACCATGAGATCCTATTTAAATACTAAACTATCTTTCTCTTAGATGCTTTATCTCATATTAAAGAAAAAGCAAGTTACAAATCTAATAAAGGTTCAAAGTTTATATGTCATGTTTCAACACCAATAATTTTCTCAACTTTTACCTTTCCTTAAAATTTACTATGTAGGAAATCCTAATTTTAAAACCATACACCATTCAATAAAGCTACTGTACGAAATTCCTTTTTTATAGATATACGATTGAGACCATCGTGCATTAAAAAATAATCAATCATGCATCAAATTCATTGTAGCAACACATATGAAATGCAACTACTACAACACATGTGAAATCCAACTATTGAAAACACATAGATCAACTTGCAAAGACCAAAGATAATAAACAAAGAAGATACTCTAGGTCATGAATTAAAAGGAATGTGCAAAGCAAAACTTACTTGAACAGCAAATTAAAGCTCCAAGAAAACTGTAGCTCTAAATCCCTCTACACGATTTGAGATACTAAAGTCAAAACGGTGAAACCCATTTGTGCAATTGATCCTAGGGTTAGTCAAATTGGATGATTTCTTGATTACTTATGCAATCTAATTCGGTGAAAATTGTGTTCTGGAACTACGATTTTGTAATTAGAGAAAAAGGATGAAGAAAACCCTTAAGATTAGAGAGGAAGACACGTTAGCAACAGAAACAACCTGGAGATCACACGTGTTAACTAAGAGGGAAAGAAAGACCAAATGAGAAACATAGTGGCTAAGATGGAGGAAAAGAGAAGGACCAAAAATGAAAATACGACCGACATTTAACTTTTAGAAATAAAATAAAGATGATGAATGAATATCGTTCCCTCACATTTGTTACACAATTAGAACTTAAAAGACAATCCATGCGTTGTATTGTTAAGCAAAAGTCCAACCATATGTATACTTCAATTTAATATAATTAAAGGCACAACTAAAAGTTATATAGAATAAAATCTCTAATTCATTTTTCCGAAGGTTTTATGTATAAACCAAAAGCCAAACTATTCGGAACGGTTATAAAATACTTAAATAGACTAACCGAAAAAGTTTTTTAAAACCAAACTACGAAATCATACAAATAAGAAGTTTATGGCTACAATCCAAGCCATGAACACCTAAATTACACGAAAGAAGAAGGAATAGTAATGATTAGGGGTGCAAACGAGCTACTTGAGCTCGGCTCAAAAAAAAGCTTGTCACACCCCGATATTTCCACGTATTACCGGTGGGCCCGGTGGGGAGTATCATGACGTAGTTGATATCATCATAGTCAAATAACCACAGTTCAATGTACAGCGGAAGTCTAAAGTAAATATATTACAAACCAATTCGAAAGTAACATCAAATATTACAAACGGATTGTAAGATGGATCCACAAGCGGATCTTAAAACAGAAACATAAACACAGTTCAACACACTTTAGACGTTTAGAACTTTCAAGATTCCCTATTAACGCCCTGAGCTCCCAGCCATTTTACGTACAGTACCTGTCACTTAACCTTTTTTGGAAAATACGTCAGTTTACACTGGTAAATACAATTAACTGACTCTTTTGAAAATCTTTATGAAAATTGATTTAAATGCACAATGCACAAAAATTCTTTTATAACTTGGGACAATTATATTAATAACAACCTTGTATCAGATTTACATGTTTGTCCAACATTTAGGGCCGGTGATTAAACAAACCGATCAAGATTAATCGACACACCACAAATATAACTCACAAGAAGTTACCTCACGAGTGAGTATATCTTTTACATACGCAACAGGAGGTGTTATGCCTACACCTTGTGCTTAAGTTGTGGCCATTTACACTTTTTAAATGAGCCAAGGATATCCAGGACACGGTCATTAACCCCCAATGTTATTTGTTATCAAGCAATACTAATTAAAACGGGATTATGCAATTCAATCATCTCTGATTAAAAAGGTTTCTACACCCGACCAAGCGGCATTTTTATAATATCGTATCCCAAGCCCGTATAACGGAAAATAAGTTAAAAGTATTTACCTGGGCTTAAAATGCAATTTATACTCAGCCGTATATTCTAATCAGCAAGCACAAGTACCTTTACTGGGGCTCTCAATCTGGAGCGAAGGTTTTATTAAGCTATTAGATTCCTAACGGGTCTTATTTAAGTTGTAACTTAGACCGGTTAGTTTTAAGGAAAGGTTTACGATTCAAAACGCAAGATTAAGCGAAGACTGGATTAGAATGTGATTTAGACCCGACAAGTATGGAGACTTGTATAGTATGGGTAAACTAAACATATTCTGAATTTTGAAGTGAAAAAGATAAGGTTTGACCCGTTTTTGGTTAATTCATGTAAACTAGTTACATAAACCATACCGAACGCGTAAGATGCACAACGGGTAACCAAAAGAGTCATGAACATGTTTCACAAGTTAACATGCCTTAAATATGTTGTGATATCAGTAGAATACCTTCCATTATGCCCAAAACAAATTTAAAACCAATTTAAGTGTCACACCCCGACCACGTAAAATAACAAAACGTGCGGAAACGTCGGGGAGTGTTGTCACAGAATCATTGTTTCACAACCATGGATTTAAACAATTTCGTTTTATTGAATTAAATGTATTACATTACATTGCAATTTGAAACAAAACATGAACAAATATACTTTCATTGTTATTAAGTCACTAAGGCCTCGTCCATTCCTATGTGAGCGTACACAAATATGATCAACTATGGTACCTGAAACACATGTGAAAATACGTCAGCATAAAAATGCCGGCGAGTACATAGGTTTTTTATGAGTGTCGGATCCCTGGCTAGTTTACATGTTGCAATACTTAATTAAAAACCTTGTTTTTGAAAAGTATAGTATTGCGACGTAATTAACCAACTCAAATCAAGTTGGTTATAATTTATAAAATCTCATAGCCATGATTCTTAACTCCAAAACATTTGTTTTATTAAATCAAATTGTAAAACATCTCATAGAAACTCGTTAATAAAACTCGTATGGTTTATATTATTCAGAAAACATCATTTAGTGATATCGTTTCAAAATCGTTTACCCAAGTGATCTAGATAACGCAACGATATATAATGTGTTAAAAGCACTTATATATAGGAAGTACCAGCTGCGTATCCACCATGCTTTTAACACATTACTCCCGCCCCGTTGCCTAATCACTTCCCTAACCCAATGGTTCAAACAGTTACAAATGGTTCACATAAATCAAACGGTTACAAATGGTTCACATACATCAAACGATTACAAATGGTTCACATACATCAAATGGTTACAAATGGTTCACATACATCCAACGATTACAAATGGTTCACATACATCCAACGATTACAAATGGTTCACATACATCCAACGATTACAAATGGTTGAAAATGTAAAACAATTGCACTAGCATGTTAAGTGAACATACATAGCAAAACATAATGAAATCATGTACTAATAGTGTACTAATGAACATAACAAGTATATGATATGAAAACATGGAAAGCATGAAAGTAACAAGTAGGCACATGTGTTCCACCCCAAAACAGTTGAAAACAGTAAAAGAGGGGACTATGTACTAACTTGAGGTTGCTTAGAAGTCTTGAACAACAACGAAGCAAAGCTAGAGGGATCACGGAATCAAACGGCACCTAATATAGGTAACTATGTAAATAAACGGACCTAAATCGGAAGATCGGATAAAATGAGGTTTCGTAAACCAAATGAGTATAGGAACTCATGTAACATGGTTTAACAAAGCCTACATTCTAAATCGAATCCTATCCTGAGTGCTTATGACCCATTACGACCCGTTTAGGTAGCTTACGCTACTTTAACGCGTTGTTCGCGTAAAACGCGTTTGGACCGCCTAACAAGTCCTATGACAAGTAATATATTCCTTAACATGTCTAATATTATTGCCTAATCAGTTTAGATGTCAAAAATTATGTTACATATGCTTAAAATGAATTTTGGCGTAAAAAGGGCATTTTGGTAATTTAACTAAGGCATATAAACTACCTATCATACAACTACTTAAACGAAGTGACCATAAGGTATAAACTCGGAAGGTTATTCCCTATGAAACTATGGTCACCTAATGTGTTTGGTCAGATCCCAATGATCGACCAAACGGGTCGGGTTCGAAAGTCGAAGCAGTTGTTGAGACCGCTTACCTTACGACCCTACATAAGCACTAAACCTAAAGTGACGAGCTAAACATGTTAAAACATGTTTAATGAGGTTTGAAAACTTGTTTGGTATCAAAACAAACGGTTTTGATACCTAAAAGTAGTTTGGTTACAAAATACGCAAGAATACGTATTTTGGCCGAAACTACGACTCGTCACTATGCCTAGATAACGTGGTAATTAGTAGGTATAGTCACAAGAGACTAAAACCATCGTGATTACGCTCATGTTGACCATAAACTGGTCAAAGCTGAAAGCCAAACAATGTTTGACTTTCACGCTAAAACGCGTAAAAGAACGAAAGAGGACTTACAAAAGGTCCAAGAACGGAAGTTTAACCCGATTATTCTCAGGTATGAAGTGAAATCACTTCAACTTAGAGAGCAATCAGATCAAGGTGTGAGTTTTGAATGAAGGGGGGTAGGGTATTTATAGTTTTCTTACAACCGTTAGGATCGTTCATCGAAAACCAAGCTTAAATCTGGACCTTACCTATGTGCCCATGGTTTTAGAATACCATGGGTACCCTAAAACAAGCCCCTAGTTTCATTAAAACCATGTGAAAATGAGGGGAACAGCTGGAACAAGCTGGAAATTAGATTTTCAACTTTGGTCCCTTCCTAAGATAACTATGGCAGATTGTAAATTTTGGTCCCTGAATGTGCAACACATGGTTTTTGATGCATTTTTGACACGTTTAAGCCCCGTTAATCCCATTTCAAGGCTCTAAAATGAAGTTAAAGTATAGGGAACATGAAACATGCTAAAAAATATCTCGGATGTCGGTTCGTTTGGTCGTACGGTTGCGTTGTTCGGTTAATTACGACGAAACACGAACGAACGCGAAAAACGATCCAAATTACGCGACGAAAGGATTTTTATCAATCCAATCACTAAAATAAAATATTTTAATGATTATATAAATTTTTGGATGTTCGGATGTATTCAGAACGTAAGATATGCGCGAAAATGCAAACTTATGCACTTTTTGACGCTTTTAGTCCCTGAATAACCAAAAAGTTTATTTTTTGCGCACCGAACACCTCAAAGCTTATTTATAAGCTATGTAAAGGATATTTAGGGCATTTTTAACTTATGATCAAGTTCCAGAATGTTCATTACAGTACAAATCAGCATACTTTCGCAGTTTGTCAAAATTAGTCCCTGTAAGCGAATAAACTTGATTTCGCCACACCAAACCCTCCAAAACTTATTTCTAGGTTATGTAAAGGTTATTTAAGGTATGTTAATCCTATTTCAATATTCTGGAGTCTTCGTTGCATTAAAATGGTTATATTTACGCATCAGTGCGCGTATAACCTTCCAGAAAGCGATTTAAAGCTTGAAATCGATCATGAATTGATATGTGCAAACGATACACATATTTTTACAATTCCCAAGGATGAAATACAATATTTCATAAGTTTGGTATTTGTTTGATGGTCGCAGAGGTACAGGTGTCACAGTCTCCCCTACTTTAGGAAATTTCGTCCCGAAATTTATTCGTAGGAGTCTGTTTGTGACGCTGTGTTAAATAATTGTCTTGCATGGAATCTAGGGTTTTTATATATTTGCATAAAATAACCCATCAAATATATGCAAGGCATAATTCTGTTATTTCTCTCAACGGACATATTTAAAAATGAAAATGAAGGAAAAATCAAGGATATTCATTTCCCTCGATGGATATTCTTCAGAAACGAAATGAACGGAATGAGTCATTTTCCTCAATGGGTATTCTTCAGAAACGAAAAATGAACGAATAATCAAGAACATTCATTTCCCTCGATGGATATTCTTCAGAAACGAAAATGAACGGAATGAGTCATTTTCCTCAATGGGTATTCTTCAGAAACGGAAATGAACGAATAATCAAGAATATTCATTTCCCTCGATGGATATTCTTCAGAAATGAAAATGAACGGAATGAGTCATTTTCCTCAATGGGTATTCTTCAGAAACGGAAATGAAGGGAAAATCAAGAATATTCATTTCCCTCGATGGATATTCTTCAGAAATGAAAATGAACGAAATGAGTCATTTTCCTCAATGGGTATTCTTCAGAAACGGAAATGAAGGAAAAATAAAAAATATTCATATTCTTCAGAAACAAAAATAAACGGAATGAGTCATTTTCCTCAATGGGTATTCTTCAGAAACGGAAATGAAGGAAAAAGAAAAATCAGGGATATTCATTTCCCTCGATGGATATTCTTCAGAAACGAAAATGAACGGAATGAGTCATTTTCCTCAATGGGTATTCTTCAGAAACGGAAATGAACTGAGTCAACTCTAGACACATGACAAAACTTGTGGTGGTTTCTGTGGACTGAATTCCATAATTATGTATGCATCCATAATTACGTAATTCCTTGCACAGTCCGCACAGTTTGTTTTGTAATGTGAAGGGGAAGAAAATCAAACCTGTGATGAGTGTGACTAGACTATCGTTGGATCGATGTGTGACCCTAACGAGTCAATCAGAAGAGTTTACGATCTATTTCAAAGGCGGAATCAGAGAAATGGACGTGTAACAGCTTGATTCTCCGTAATTGTCTTCTTATTATTGATTTCAAAGCTTTTACAGATCGTTTGACAAACTGGCAGCACCTCGGCTCTGAATTGGAAACGTTACAAATGAACTAGCAACACACATATATATATAGTGGAGTGATTTCGCATGAAAGTGGCAATGACCATTTCACACGAAATTACAAAGTTTAATTTCGCTTGAAATGGTCAGTGCCATTTCATGCGAAATTACTCAATCTCACACAAACCCTTGATTTAACCTGCTGTGTACTAGTTTATTCTATCTAGACATAAGACTCGATAAAGACGAAGTTAACAGACATTTGTGCACAAACATACTCCCCCTTGGATGTTGACGAAGTCTTTAGCATCAAATCTTCAGTCTTTAGTCTTTGTCTATCTTCTTGCTCTGTCCAATTTGTCTGACACTGTAAGCATCCTTCAATTCTTCTCTTCTTCTATCAACAGCTAGCATGAAACACAGAATCTGAATCTTTAACAACCTTTATACTCCCCCTTGAATGAAGATCCAGAAACTGTATCTGACTTTTAAGTCTTCAGACTCCCCCTATCAGTTAGCTGGGATTTGCTATGCTGCTTTCATAAATTCAAACTTGTTACCGTTCAATTTCTACCTAAACATAAGATTTATGATTATAACAATTTCAATCCAAACTTACCATTTGACTTCATTTGTTGGTTTTGTCAAAAGTTAGAAATCCACTGAAGTATCCAGGTCCAAATTAATGACCCTGAGTACTTAATTTGTCTACCAAGTCCAATTTAATGACCTTGGTTGACCTGAGACAAAACACACTGATATTTTGTACAAACTAGTTCAAACAATTTTCTGAAATTTACAAGTTTCAAATTAATGAACTTGTTTTGACTTTTCAATTTACAAGTTTTAACATGATTAAGCTCACAACCCATCTTCCAGTTCAGAAACTTCCTGCATCTTCTTAAAATTTCGAATCTGAAGATCAGCTTTCCACTTTGGTTTGTCGGAAAATAAAGCAGAAATATAAAATCTTTTTTTTATTTTGAATAAAGTTTCTAGACTAGAAATGAATTACAGAAATAAAATGCAGTAAATGTAAACTATTTACATACATATTTTTGGTGAGCGTGTTAGGGAATCATATCAGCTATTCGACAAGTCACAAGTATCGTTAAGCTTTAATTTCATACTCAGAATTAAACAATTCACTTAGATTGTCGATATACTGATCCACTTAAATTCTCACACAAATTTCAATTTGTCCAGGATACGAATTAGGTGTATTAAGAACTTAAACTAATTCATGTGTCCCACCTCTTGAATATACTCTCGTATCCAGAACCCAATATTCAGTCTTACAGGTGAGTATCGTCACACCCCCAAAATCCACCATGCGGAGTATCACCGCTTGGAGGCGTGACGTGACCAGGATCGAGCCACCAATCATATTGAACATCGTAATTAAGTAAATAAGACCAACCACAATACGATTGGTGACCAAATCTAGTTAACCATGTTTAGTTTAAACAGCGAAACCATAAAAGTAAATCCAAAAGCATAAGTCCATAGTTTATAAGTTAAAGTTCAAAACGCAAGTTTAATAAGTTCATAAGGATTTAAATAATAAGCACGGAACATAACAGTCTGTACACCACAACGACTCCTTCCTCGTGCAAGCTCCAAGCGTTTAGCGACCTGTAAGGCATGTAACAACGAGTCAACAACAAAGTTGAGTGAGTTCACGTTTGGTTGTTTAGTTTTAAGTTGTTTCTGAAAAACGTGGTTTGACTTTCGTTGGCTTAATTGCCGTGGGGGTTACCCCGTAGTTGAAAATATGTTTAACCAGTTCCTTTTTCGTTACCCAAGCCATAACCATAATCAGCGGGGGCTTCCCATTATGTATGTTACTAGACTAGGCGTATCCATAAGTGTCCTTCCCAATCCGAGGACGGTGTTAAGTATTAGTGTACGTAGGTTTTACGTACGTGCCCTTCTCAATCCGAGGACAGTAGTAAGTATGAGTGTACGTAGGTTTTACGTACGTGCCCTTCTCAATCCGAGGACAGTAGTAAGTATGAATGTATGTAGGTTTTACGTACGTGCCCTTCTCAATCCGAGGACAGTAGTAAGTGTGAGTGTACGTAGGTTTTACGTACGTGCCCTTCTCAATCCGAGGACAGTAGTAGGTAGTCTAGTAGTGTTGATAATATAAATAGTTATCCAATCCCATTCCCAACCACCGGGAATCCCATGCCTTAGTAAGGGTGTGAACTCACCTCGGTTTGCTCGGTTAGACTCTCAAATATAGCTAACAGTCTAGGTCGGTCAATCACGTCCTAATATGATTACCAGTTAGTCATTTAGTGGTTTCAAATAGAGCACAAAGTTCCGACACGTATCTATCACACAACATGCATCACTTTGACGGTTTATGCCCATATAAGTTTCCCATCCATTCCCCACTCATAAACAAACATACGATAATGAAAATAACACATATCACATGTTAGATCATTTACAGATAGCATACTCGACATTTAGACATGCAAATTACAGCTTATGTCATTTCAGCATAAATATTCAAAACCGGATGTTTTTGGACATTTTAATAAAATAGTTAACTTATTCCAAAAATTCCCAAATTTTTACAGAATGTCTTAAACGTTCCAAATTTTATTTTGTAAAAATATCGGGGTCCGGTTCATTACCAATATTTTATAAAAATTCATATTCCGGACTGAACTCAGATTTATATTTTTCTAACCAGAGTCCACAGGATAATTTATTTAAAATTCATCGAGCGTCCGATTTACGAAATTCCAGTGGGGTAATTACAAATACATCGGTGGTCATCTACAGTACAAGTTTCATGATCCAACTCTACACAGAACCCAAGTTATGACAGAAAACAAAACATATATTTTCAGCAGAAAAATGCAGCTCTAGCTGCTGTTACGAAATGACGCTTTAAAAATAGTAAAAAGTCCAAAAATTATGATTCCGGTGCCATTAGAACCGTATTTCATAATAACACGTTTTAGACTCAAAATATTAGTTTTTTTTTGTAGAGTTTATGACCTGTTTACAGCCAACTGAAGTTGGCTGTAAAACTTGGACAGATTATGTTTTTAGTCTTTAGCTTTCTAGTTTGTGTTCGATTGATTCCGTTAATCATGTTTAGTGATCACAACAACATCAAACATCAATATTATCCAACAAAACATCAGATAATCAACCAATAATCATAACCACACAAGATCTACATTATTTACACACATAACTTTTCTTTATCCAACTTGTTCATCTTTTGTCCAAGACTTTATGTTAGGTTCTTAAGTGTTTATGATTTTTATCCGGCGAATCTCTTATTAACCACATTAGACAAGATCAAGAAGGTGATTAGAAGCACTTACAACTAGCTCAAGGCTAGGGAAGAATCTAGGCGAAAAATGGGTGGTTAATAGCGTTGTGGTGAGGTCCTTGGCAATCCGTAAGCACCGAGCCTCCTTATATGATACGTAACACCTTTGTATGTGAGTAATATTGCTAGAATGAAATTGAATGATGATGATGGGTGGCTTGTGGAGTTCGTCCGAACATCAAAGAAAGGAAGAGAGAGTGAAGTTTTTGTTAAGTGTTATGTAAATGTAATGTGTGATCTTGTGTGTATAATTGCTTTTGTCCAATAAACAATATGCCAAGAAGATATTAGACATCAACTAATAAAATATTCAACAATTGTGGTGGGTGTTCCCTAGGGGGAAATCTGATCGGGGTGGGGTTTAGTTTGTTTTGAACTAAATAGTTAGTGCTAGTTATGTTAAGTTTAGGAATTTAATTTAGTGTAGTGTAGTATGTGTGTTGTAATTTATAACGGGTGTTAGGGTATTCGGGGACCCTAACTAGCTCAGAAAAAGAAAGACAATGTGTTTGACAATATTTTTGTGTTTCGGGTAAAGTCTGGTTGTTCGGTTCGATACTGTTCTGTTAAACTGCTTAATTAATCCGCAAAGCGTCCTACATATATATTTTTGCAACGTTTTTAATTTTTAACACTCAGGAAGGCATACCGGACTATTTTGTAACTTTTCTGTATCCTCCTAGTATGTTAACAAATACATGTAAGTATAACACAGATATCCGAAAGCAGTTAAGTAATTCCACACAGTCGTCAAGCACTTTAATTATCATTAATGAATCGTACAGAATACATGGGATTTTAAGGGTTGTCACATTCTCCCCCTGTTAAGAGAATTTCGTCCTGAAATTTAGCTCGTGGTTACTGAGGAAGCTAGCTAAGTTGCGTTGTTTTCCTGATTTTCCTGGGGTGTCACATCATCCCCCCGTTGATTTGGAATTTCGTCCCGAAATTCTGCAGTAGCTTCAACCTCAGTAGTGGTTGCGTTTTTCTTAAACAGCTGGGGATACTTGAGTTTCATTTGGTCTTCTCGTTCCCAGGTATACTCTGGGCCACGACGAGCATCCCAACGAACTCGGACCAGAGGTATCCTGGTACGCTTGAGGATCTTAACATCTCGATCCGTAATCTCTACTGGTTCCTCGACGAATTGCAGCTGGTCGTCGATTGTGAGTTCCTTAAGAGGAACTATGAGGGTCTCATCTGACAGACACTTCTTCAGATTCGACACATGGAAAACATTGTGAACTCCGCTGAGTTCTTCAGGTAGATTCAACCTGTAGGCGACTTTGCCAATTTTCTCGGTGACTTCGAATGGTCCGACATAACGCGGATTGAGTTTGCCTCGTTTTCCAAAGCGGACTACACCTTTCCAAGGTGAGACTTTGAGTAGCACTCGATCCCCAACCTGAAACTCGAGTGGTTTTCTTCCCTTATCAGCATAGCTTTTCTGACGGTCACGAGCTGCCGCCATTCGCTGTCGTATTTGAGCAATTCTCTCGGTGGTATCTACCACAAGCTCTGGGCCAGTGATTTGGCTGTCACCAACTTCTGCCCAACAGAGAGGTGATCGGCATTTGCGTCCGTACAATGCCTCAAACGGAGCAGCCTGGATGCTGGTGTGGTAGCTGTTGTTATATGAGAACTCCACTAGTGGGAGGTGCTTTTCCCAGCCATTACCAAAATCGATTTCACATACCCTAAGCACGTCTTCAAAGGATTGGATGGTGCGTTCAGATTGCCCATCCGTCTGTGGGTGATAAGCGGTGCTCATATCTAAACGTGAGCCAAAAGACTTGTGCATTGCTTGCCACAGTTAAGAAGTAAAACGCGCGTCACGATCAGATATAATAGAGGTTGGCACTCCGTGCCTTGACACTACTTCCTTTAGATAAATTTCTGCAAGAGTAGAAAACTTATCCGTTTCTTTGATGGCCAGAAAATGTGCAGACTTGGTCAGTCGATCTACGATCACCCAAATGGTATCGTTTCCGCGTTGAGATCTAGGCAGGCCAGTAACGAAATCCATGGAAATTTGTTCCCATTTCCATTTAGGTATCTCTGGTTATTGAAGTAGGCCTGATGGTTTCTGATATTCAGTCTTGACTCTCGCACAAGTCAAGCACTTACTGACGTAGGTTGCTATGTGGGCTTTCATGCCAGGCCACCAATACGTAGTCTTGAGGTCGTGGTACATTTTATCCAAACCAGGATGTACCGAATAACGAGACTTGTGCGCTTCGTCCATCACAAGCTCGCGTAAGTTTCCATAAAGTGGAACCCAGATGCGTCCGTTAATATAGTAGGCGCCGTCTTCCTTTTGCTCTAGTCGCTTCCTCGATCCTCGCAAGGACTCGGCCCTGATGTTTTCTGCTTTCAATGCTTCGACCTGAGCATCACGAATTTGAGCGGGAAGGTTAGATTGGATGGTAAGCTGTAAAGCACGTACGCGCCTAGGTATAGTATCCTTTCGACTGAGGGCATCGACCACAACATTGGCCTTGCTCGGATGATATTTGATAGCGCATTCATAATCGTTCAAGTGCTCAACCCATCGGCGTTGTCGCATATTAAATTCCTTTTGCTTGAAGATATGCTCGAGACTCCTGTGATCGGTGTAACTGGTGCCCTTGGTACCGTACAGGTAATGTCTCCATATCTTAAGTGCGAAAATAACTGCTCCCAGCTCCAAGTCATGCGTAGTGTAGTTCCTTTCGTGAACTTTAAGTTGGCGCGATGCGTAGGCAATGACCCTGTCACGTTGCATCAATACGCAACCAAGTCCTTGGATGGAAGCGTCGCAGTAAACCACAAAATCATATGTGCCTTCAGGCGATGAGAGGATAGGCATGCTACAAAGTCTATCCTTCAAGTGCTGAAATGCGGACTCCTGTGCATCACCCCAATGATAGGTGACACCCTTCCGAGTCAGTGAAGTGAGAGGTTGCGCAATCTTTGAGAAATCTTTGATAAACCTTCTGTAATATCCTGCCAAACCCAAGAATTGGCGGATCTCTGTTGGTGTACGGGGTGCAGGCCAGTTCTTGATCGATTCAACCTTAGATGGATCCACATGAATCCCATCCTTGTTTACCACATGGCTTAGAAAGTGGACTTCGTGAAGCCAGAAGTCACATTTCGAAAACTTGGCATACAACTGCTCTTTTCGAAGAAGTTCCAGCATAAGTCGTAGATGTTGCTCGTGTTCCTCCTGAATCTTAGAATAGATCAGGATATCATCGATGAACACAATAACGAACTTATCCAGGTAAGGCTTGCACACTCGGTTCATGAGATCCATGAAGACCGCTGGTGCATTCATCAGCCCAAATGGCATAACCAGAAACTCGTAATGGCCGTAACGAGTTCTGAATGCTGTTTTGGAGACGTCCTCATCTCGGACCCTCAGCTGATGGTATCCCGATCTCAAGTCAAATCTTGGAGTAATAGCTCGACCCTTGCAACTAGTCGAACAAGTCGTCAATACGTGGAAGAGGATAACGATTCTTCACGGTCACCTTGTTGAGTTCGCGATAGTCAATACACATTCTAAAGGTACCGTCCTTCTTCTTCACGAACAAGACTAGAGCTCCCCAGGGCGAAGAGCTAGGACGTATAAAACCCTTTTCCAAGAGTTCTTGTAATTGCGTGGACAGTTCTTCGAGTTCTGATGGAGCTAGACGATGTGGCGCTCGAGCTATGGGCGCTGCTCCGGGAGCTAGCTCGATTTGAAATTCAACTTGACGATGAGGCGGGAGACCAGGTAATTCCTCAGGGAATACCTCGGGAAAATCACGTACAATAGGGATGTCTTCAATTCTCTTCTCTTCCGTTGACGTGTCAGTAACGAGTGCTAAAATGGCAGTGTGGCCCTTTCGCAAACACTTCTGGGCCTTAAGGAAAGAGATGATGCCTTCGACAGCACCACTCTTATCACCCTGAATCACCAGAGGTTCTTTACCAGAACGAGGAATGCAGACGATTTTCTCCTTGCAAACAATCTCCGATTGGTGATGAGATAGCCAATCTATCCCAATAACGACGTCAAAACTACCCAGTGTGATAGGAATAAGATCGATAGAGAAGGTCTGACCAGCTAAGACGAGGTTACAACCTTTAACTACGTGTGTGGCTTCAAGACTTTTACCATTTGCTAGCTCTATCGTGTGTTTGGCGTTCAAAAGTGTTGGAGTGCGCTTAAGCATTTGGCTAACTTTTAAGGACACATAACTAGTATTGGCACCCGAATCGAATAAAACAGTAACAAAGAAGTCGTCCAGAAGAAACTTACCCATCACAACGTTGGGATCGTTCCTTGCATCACCTTGACCAATCACGAACACACGACCCCTGGCACCGTTGCCATCATTGTTTCCTCCATTGTTGCCCCCATTATTGTTCCCGTTTCCTTGGTTGTGATTCTGATTCTGATTTAACTGCGAGCAGTGTCTCTTGAAGTGATCTTCAGCACCACACTGAAAGCATCCCTTGTTACCCTGTTGCTATTGCTGATTCTGCGGTGCTTGCTGTTGCTGCTGACGATTCTGATTCGTAGGCTGTGGGCTCTTGCAATCCTTGGCTTCATGACCCATCTTGAGACACCTCTGACAGCGTCCCTTATTGCACTGACCACTGTGGTGTCTGTTGCATTTGTTGCACTTTGGGTGGTTTCCTCGATATCCACCCTGCCCTTGACTACCAGAAGAGTGTTGACTGTTGGTGCATTCATCTGTCGTCTTCGTCTTATGTCGAGTCTCCGGTTCGTTGCGGATTTGAACAAGTGTGACATCATCAATATGAAATCATCATGTGACATCATAATGATGACATCACAATTAAGAACACATGAAACAAGATATAAAATGTAACCGTGAGCATGACCGTTTGAATGTGTCAAGTTTGTAGGTGGTGACCGTTTGAAGGGTGACATGCCACCTTCAAATGGTCAGGAGCTCTCTCCTATATATACCCTTCAAACTGTCATCATTTGTAACGTTCTAGTTTCCGACGCCGAGGTGCTGTCGAGGTGTCTCTGTACTGTATATTGTTCAAGATCAATAAACGAGACATTTAATAGTGAATACAAGCTAAACGAAGACCGAATCAGTGAATTCCGCCTCTTATTCAGTCTGAGCACTCTTCTGATCGACTCGTTAGGTCATTTCACGATCCTACAAGTGGTATCAGAGCATAGGAGGAAGAGTTCTTACCGTTTAGCTCGTTTTCGCTGGAATATTCTGATCTTCTACACCTTCTTTTCAAAACTGAACAAGTTTTCATGGTTAAAATCAGCTAAAACTTTCACAATATGTGCGTAATTGTATTTTAACAAACCCTTGAGAGTTTCAGCTCCAAATTCGAAGAAAAAATGGTAAAAATGGACTGAAAATTGCTTACCGTTTGAACGAGACTTGCCTAACAGTTTGAAATTGATCGTGACCGTTTGAAAATGCACATGACAGTTTGAAAATACTTACTTGTCCGTTTGAAAAACTGCCTGACCGTTTGAAATCTGTGCCTGACCGTTTGAAACTGCACCTGACCGTTTGAAACTGCACCTGACCGTTTGAAAGTTGCCATCGTGACCGTTTGAAACTGGTCTGGCAGTTTGAAATTGACCTTGTCAGTTTAAAAGGTGACCTGACTGTTTGAGGGTGTCACCGTTTGAAACATTGTCACGTGAAAGTTGTTCAGGTCATTCAAAAACGTGTCAGTTTACATATGATATGTCAGTACATTAATTAAGAATTTACATGTGATTTAGTGGTTCAAGGGCTACATGTGAAGTCAGAGTGCATGTGTTGATGCATGTAAATATCTCGGTTTAAACAATTGCATGTGAATTGATAATAGTCGGTTCTTTAAAGTCAGAGCATGTGATGGCTTTTAAAATTACATGAGAAGTGATAAGTGTCAGGCCCACCACGTGATTCTTAGATTTGTTTGGCCCAAGAAATATTGATCTTCACAATTGATTCTTTTTGGTCCAATCATCTTATCTTGTTACTTGTTTGTTTGTCGGGTTAGTGGATCTTGTTACTTAAATCATTAGACGATCCATTTGTCTTGATCGGCCCAATCATTCATTAAACATATTCATTAATTGATTGGCCCAATCAGAGTTAAGTGTTTGAACAGGTTGTGTTTGAAAGATGGCAATGGTCTTTGATGAGAAGGAAAACAATGATCTTAAAAGGTTAAATGATTGGTATCGAGGATATTTCAGTAGTTCCTATCAGAAATTGCCCAAAGAGGTTTGGAGTAAACGTTTCGAATGTTTTCTGAGTAAGGAAGATGAAAAATTGGATGATTTGGAAAAGCGTTTTGATCGTTTGATTGACTATTTGAAAGAAAATGAAATAGTAATATCAGAAGCTGAAATGGTATCAAAGTTTGCTAATGGATTACCTGCTGAATGGAATGTTTTTTTGAAAAATCTGAGAGAAAATTCAAGTTTTTCAAAATTATCTCTGAATAAATTCATCAGTAAACTGAAAAATCATGATTATGAACTTTATCAAAAGAAGAGAGATGTGTTGGATAAGATAAAAATGAATTTAGAAGATTTGAATTTAGACGTGATATATGAAATAAACAAAAGAATCAATGTTTGTTGGGCAGCGAAAAGAATTTTGATGTATGATATGAAAAGGGGTTGTTATATTGATGATAATGGAAATTCTATTGATCTTGTTACAATCTTTGGTGCAGGTACATATAAGATAGAGAAAGAACAAGATCCAAAGAATGAAGAATCAGTGAAGAATGAATCTTCAAATTCTGAATCACTGTGCTCCAAATGTGACAACTTTAAGACTTACATTGACAAAATCTTGAAGGATGCGGAAAGTTTGAAATCGGAAGTCGAGAAGTTGAAAGATGAGAAGCAAACTGATGTAAAACAGATTCTGGATTTACAGGGAAATTGTGAAAAGCTAAAAGTTGAAAATGTTAAACTGTTAAATGATTTGAACAGTTTGACATCAGAAAACAAGAAGTTGAAAGAAAAAGCAAAATTTTTTGAAGAGAAAATTAAAAGTTTTGAAAATGAAAAATCGAAGATTGAAAAAGTTTTTCAAAGTCAAATAAAAATTTTAGAAGATGAGAGAGATTTGTTTGGTAAAAACAATCTTGAAAAACAAATTGCAATCAATTCTCATCTTGAAAAGATTATTCGATTTGAAAAGGAAGCAGAATGTGCTCAAAAGAAAATCAAAGAGTTAGAAGGTAAAATCAGGGAATGGGAAGAAAAGTTGAAGGTTTTTGTGAATACTTCAGCTATTCCTTGCCCAAAACCTGTTAATTCAGTTCCAATAAGTGACGATGTCACAAACTTTGACAAAGTCAAAGTTGAAGATTGTGATGAGAAATCTGATGATGAAAATGAAAAAATGAAGAAAAAGAATTTATTTTTGAAGTTAAAAGAAAAGTTGCAAGAAACTGTTACACAATCAACTGAAAAGGGAGAATGCTCTAAGCAAAAACCTTTGAAGAAGAAAGTGGAACAGAAACAAAAAATTAAAAATTTGAAAAATGTTCAAAAAGAGAATAACAGCTCATCAGATCGATCATCCAAACGCAATCAAAAACCACAAAAAGTAAAAAATGAAAACTCAAAAATTGTTGGTAATAAGTGGTGCAGGTCGGACCACAGTGCTCAAAAGCCAAATCCAGCAAACAAGAGGAGGAAAGATTATCACCAAGCCAAACAGTGCTTTGATCTAAATGTTTGGACTAAAAATGGAGATTGGTACGATAACAGAGTGTGTTACCGATGCGGTTATCAAGGACACATTGTTGTTAACTGCCAGAGTTGGAGTTATGAGACGAGGAGATGCTATAACTGCCATATCAAAGGTCACATTGCCAGAGATTGCCTAAGGAGATCAAATGAAAGATCGAGGGCTAAATCTCAGAAAACGGCAAAGATACCAGTCTCTGTCAAGCCTAAAGAACAGAAGGTTCAAGAACGTAAAGTTCAAGAACAAAAAGTTCAAGAATCGAAAGTAAAGCTTTCTCAGGGGCAGAAAGACAGACTGAGAAAGAAGAGGAAGAAGGCAAGAGAGTATCTCGAGAAGATTTTGTCCTCGGGTTCATCTGTTGGTAAAAATAAGAGTTCTGATGAATTGCTTTCCTCGACTGCAAAGTCAAGCAAGATAAGTTCATCAGATACAAATCTGAGGACAGAAGAGAGAAAGAAGAAGAAGAAAGTTGTTGGCGATGAATCTGACTCTTCAAAGTCAGACAAGCCAAGTTCAGGCAATGAATCTGGTGTGGTAAAGCCAGAAGAGCCAGTTGTTGAGGTAAAAACTGAGAGTTCTAGTCTAACAATGGATGAGGCAAACTTTCCACCATTGTTGAACAAGAATTCAAAATCACCCAAGGACAGTCAGGCTTGGGTGAATCTGTTTAAATGAAAAACCTGACTTGCCGGAGCTCCCAGGTTTGTAAGAGTGGAGCAGGAATCGACATCTTTCTTGAGAAATTCATGAAAGTGATATTTCGATTTACAAGTGGTAAATCAGGGACATTAAGTTGTACTTGATTTTCTACAAGTGGTGTTGAGGTTTAAAATCGGAAAATGATAAATCTACATGTGGTTAAAAAGAACAAGATGATGTGATGTCCCCGAACCTATAAGTGGTTGGTACACAAAACTAATTTTCCGGAAAAACCATTTTGATTAAAACAAACTTAAGTGTTTTGAAATCACTATGGGAAAATGTTTTGTTGTCAGGGGGAGTTCTGATTGTTCATGCCAAATGAATGGAGAATTGAAGTGATTCTCATCATGTTGTCAGTTTGCTTGTATAGTTTGTTTTCAAATTTCGTAAAATGTGTTTGCATTTTAGGGGGAGTAAGAAATTTCTGAAAATCCAAAAACATTTGAAAATTTGAAAATGTCAAAAACATTAAAAAATGCAAAAATGAGTTTTGTTGTGAAAAAGAGGAAATGATAGTAGATCAGTTGGACTGTCACAGCATGCTAAAGAAATGGAAAGTCAAAATGTGATAAACGATCTTACTAAAGATGTGACGATAGGCTCAGCTAGACTAGTAGATTTGCGATAATGATACAAACCTAAAGCAAAAAACCTAGTTCTTGTGGGAAACATGGTCGAAAGCATAGTACTTAGTTTTGTCCTTCTTGATTGTGTACCTACTCAGTAATCGCTGATTGTCGAAAGACATAAAACTGGTTAAGTTTGTGAACTTTCACAACTTTGCTAAAAAGTCGCTGTGATTGTGCATTTCATTTTGCAAAGATTTAAACTTGTTTTATTTCTTTATTTTGTTTAAGCATCGGACATCCTCTGCGTATACGTGAGTATCGACCTGGATGTTGTTGCCTAAACGTTCTGCTTTATTTTCTTTGGTGTTTCGTTTAAGCTTTGGACCTCCTCTGCGTATACGGGAGTATTGACCTGGTGGTTAAAGCCTAAACAACTTCAACTTGTTTTATTTTTCTTATTTTGTTTAAACATTGGACTTTCTCTGCGTATACGGAAGTATCGACCTGATTGTTAATGTTTAAACATTCTGCTTTGTTTTCGCACAAATCACAGTTGATAAAAGTTTAAAGGCATTACTTGAGTCAGTGTATTGCATGATGAGGGGATATGCTGAGATCGTGGGGTCCATAAGAATTTTAGTGCTATCTTAATATACCTTAACGTATCGGTAAGCATTTCGAAAGTTTTTAGATTGAGTTTAAGTGGACAACAATATCGTCAATCAACGTGAATCGTTTAGAACTGAAAATGATTAAAGCTTAACGGTGCTAGTGATTGGTCATATAAACTTATATGATCCTCTTACACAAGCTCACAAAATATATTGTTTGTAAATATTTCTTTACTGCATTCCTTTGTTATTAAAAAAACCCAAAAAAAATTTAGTGTGTTTTAAGCATAGTTTTTGAAAAATACAAAAAGATTTTCGACAACTGATGTTGAAGAGCTGATTTTCAAAATTTCAAGTGCTAAACTTGACGAACAGGGTTGGGAGTATGTGTTTAACATAAGAAATTTGTTTTGAGAAAGAAAGTTTGTTTAGTTAATCGAGATCATTAATTTGAACTTGATGTAACTATTACTAGTAAGTTTTTCTTATTGAGTTAAGTAAAAACTTATGTTTTTGTTGAGAAAATGTGTGCAGAAGATGAGCTGATCAGAGATAAAGCCAGCGATTAATCTCAAGGTGATAGCTAATTCTAGACAGCGATCCCATCATGATGAGAGGGGGAGTCTGACGAGGTTAGAGCCAAAGAGAAGATCCTGGTATATGCTAAGAAAGAAAAGAGACTGATAAAGACTGAAGATGCGAAGACTCGACACTTAAGACTCGTCAACATCTGAGGGGGAGTCTGTTGGTGCATTCATCTGTCGTCTTCGTCTTATGTCGAGTCTCCGGTTCGTTGCGGATTTGAACAAGTGTGACATCATCAATATGACATCATCATGTGACATCATAATGATGACATCACAATTAAGAACACATGAAACAAGATATAAAATGTAACCGTGAGCATGACCGTTTGAATGTGTCAAGTTTGTAGGTGGTGACCGTTTGAAAGTCATGACCGTTTGAAGGGTGACATGCCACCTTCAAACGGTCAGGAGCTCTCTCCTATATATACCCTTCAAACTGTCATCATTTGTAACGTTCTAGTTTCCGACGCCGAGGTGCTGTCGAGGTGTCTCTGTACTGTATATTGTTCAAGATCAATAAGCGAGACATTTAATAGTGAATACAAGCTAAACGAAGACCGAATCAATGAATTCCGCCTCTGATTCGGTCTGAGCACTCTTCTGATCGACTCGTTAGGTTATTTCACGATCCTACACTGACCAGGGCTCCTATGGTCCTCAGTCCTTCGTTGCTGAGACTGAGACTGAACAAAGGTAGAGCCTTTCCCCGTATTTCCATCCCATTTTCGCTTGTGATCATTGGGGGTTTCAGTAGTAGCAGTACCAATAGGCTTGGGTAATCTGTTTTGTTCCACTGCCTGGTCGGTGAGACAGTGAGCCAACTTGATGATTTGTTGAATGGTACCCAGGTTAGCCGAAGTCACGTGACTCTGAATCTCGGGTACAAGGCCCTTGAGGTAAAGCTCAATATGTTTGATGGGAGGGTCCACCATAGTAGGGCACAGGATGGCCAGTTCATTCGACCTCTTAGTATACGCCTCAATCTCAGACCCCGTCATCTTCAGATTGAAAAATTCCACCTCTAGTTTGTGGATGTCATCACGACTGCAGTACTCTTCCTTGATCAGTTCCTTGAAGTCATTCCATGGGGTGGCATTAGCAGCAACCAACCCCAGCAGCTGAACCTGAGCGTTCCACCACGTGAGCGCTACCCCTTCAAGAGTACCAGTAGCATACTTCACCCTACGATCCTCAGGGCATTCACAAATTTCGAAGACCGACTCGAGCTTCTCGAACCAGTGGAGGAGTCCGACTGCCCCTTCAGTGTCACTGAAGGTACTAGGACGACAGTCCATAAAAGTCTTGAACGTGCACACAGGCGGCTGGGTAAGCTGGCCTCCTGCTTGAGCGGCTGCAAGTGCCGCAGTAACTTGTTCTTTGATCAAAGCCGCCATCTGGGCTTGTGTGAGGCTGATTCGTCCACTCATGATCTTCACCATACGGAGAACACAAATGAGAAGTACGTAGTATCATTACGCAAGTGTGGAATGACAGAGGAGAGTGATCACACAAAGTTTTCAAGCAGTAGATACTATGTTATCTAAGCATATCATAAGCAATGTTCTATATAACTAACAAGTAGGTAATATAAACATGAATCGTATCACCTATAGTGTCGAGTCTTGCACGTGGAGTGAAGCGTCGTTGTGGATCGTTGAACACTGTACAGGTTATAGTCTGGTTTTATCAAAAAGCTTTTCCCTTTTAAAAACCAAGTTCACTATAACCAATGGCTCTGATACCAATCTGTCACACCCCCAAAATCCACTATGCGGAGTATCACCGCTTGGAGGCGTGACGTGACCAGGATCGAGCCACCAATCATATTGAACATCGTAATTAAGTAAATAAGACCAACCACAATACGATTGGTGACCAAAGCTAGTTAACCATGTTTAGTTTAAACAGCGGAAGCATAAAAGTAAATCCAAAAGCATAAGTCCATAGTTTATAAGTTAAAGTTCAAAACGTAAGTTTAATAAGTTCATAAGGATTTAAATAATAAGCACGGAACATAACAGTTCGTACACCACAACGACTCCTTCCTCGTGCAAGCTCCAAGCATTTAGCTACCTGTAAGGCATGTAACAACGAGTCAACAACAAAGTTGAGTGAGTTCACGTTTGGTTGTTTAGTTTTAAGTTGTTTCTGAAAAACGTGGTTTGACTTTCGTTGGCTTAATTGCCGTGGGGGTTACCCCGTAGTTGAAAGTATGTTTAACCAGTTCCTTTTTCGTTACTCAAGCCATAACCATAATCAGCGGGGGCTTCCCATTATGTATGTTACTAGACTAGGCGTATCTATAAGTTTCCTTCCCAATCCGAGGACGGTGTTAAGTATTAGTGTACGTAGGTTTTACGTACGTGCCCTTCTCAATCCGAGGACAGTAGTAAGTATGAGTGTGCGTTGGTTTTACGTACGCGCCCTTCTCAATCCGAGGACAGTAGTAAGTATGAATGTACATAGGTTTTACGTACGTGCCCTTCTCAATTCGAGGACAGTAGTAAGTGTGAGTGTACGTAGGTTTTACGTACGTGCCCTTCTCAATCCGAGGACAGTAGTAGGTAGTCTAGTAGTGTTGATAATATAAATAGTTATCCAATCCCATTCCCAACCACCGGGAATCCCATGCCTTAGTAAGGGTGTGAACTCACCTCGGTTTGCTCGGTTAGACTCTCAAATATAGCTAACAGTCAAGGTCGGTCAATCACGTCCTAATATGATTACCAGTTAGTCATTTAGTGGTTTCAAATAGAGCACAAAGTTCCTACACGTATCTATCACACAACATGCATCACTTTGACAGTTTATGCCCATATAAGTTTCCCATCCATTCCCCACTCATAAACAAACATACGATAATGCACATAACACATATCACATGTTAGATCATTTACAGATAGCATACTCGACATTTAGACACACAAATTACAGCTTATGTCATTTCAGCATAAATATTCAAAACCGGCTGTTTTCGGACATTTTAATAAAATAGTTAACTTATTCCAAAAATTCCCAAATTTTTACAGAATCTCTTAAACGTTCCAAATTTTATTGTGTAAAAATATCGGGGTACGGATCATTACCAATATTTTATAAAAATTCATTTTCCGGACTGAACTCAGATTTATATTTTTCTGACCACAGTCCACGGGATAATTTATTTAAAATTCATCGAGCGTCCAATTTACGAAATTCCAGTGGGCTAATTACAAATACATCGGTGGTCATCTACAGTACAAGTTTCATGATCCAACTCTACACAGAACCCAAGTTATGACAGAAAACAAAACATATATTTTTAGCAGAAAAATGCAGCTCTAGCTGCTGTTACGAAATGACGCTTTAAAAATATTAAACGAAGTCCAAAAATTATGATTCCGGTGCCATTAGAACCGTATTTCATAATAACACGTTTTAGACTCAAAATATCAGTTTTGTTTGTAGAGTTTATGACCTGTTTACAACCAACTGAAGTTGGCTGTAAAACTTGGTCAGATTCTGTTTTTAGTCTTTAGCTTTCTAGTTTGTGTTCGATTGATTCCGTTAATCATGTTTAGTGATCACAACAACATCAAACATCAGTATTATCCAACAAAACATCAGATAATCAACCAATAATCATAACCACACAAGATCTACATGATTTACACACATAACTTTTCTTTATCCAACTTGTTCATCTTTTGTCCAAGACTTTATGTTAGGTTCTTAAGTGTTTATGATTTTTATCCGACGAATCTCTTATTAACCACATTAGACAAGATCAAGAAGGTGATTAGAAGCACTTACAACTAGCTCAAGGCTAAGGAAGAATCTAGGCGAAAAATGGTTGGTTAATAGCGTTGTGGTGAGGTCCTTGGCAATCCGTAAGTACCGAGCATCCTTATATGATACGTAACATCTTTGTATGTGAGTAATATTGCTAGAATGAAATTGAATGATGATGATGGGTGGCTTGTGGAGTTCGGCCGAACATCAAAGAAAGGAAGAGAGAGTGAAGTTTTTGTTAAGTGTTATGTAAATGTAATGTGTGATCTTGTGTGTATAATTATAGTCCATATTAAAGCTTTTGTCCAATAAACAATATGCCAAGAAGATATTAGACATCAACTAATAAAATATTCAACAATTGTGGTGGGTGTTCCCTAGGGGGAAATCTGATCGGATATGGGGGGTGGGGTTTAGTTTGTTTTGAACTAAATAGTTAGTGCTAGTTATGTTAAGTTTAGGAATTTAATTTAGTGTAGTATGTGTGTTATAATTTATAACGGGTGTTAGGGTATTCGGGGACCCTAACTAGCTCAGAAAAAGAAAGACAATGTGTTTGACAATATTTTTGTGTTTCGGGTAAAGTCTGGTTGTTCGGTTCGGTACTGTTCCGTTAAACTGCTTCATTAATCCGTAAAGCGTCCTACATATATATTTTTGCAACGTTTTTAATTTTTAACACTCAGGAAGGCATACCGGACTATTTAGTAACTTTTCTGTATCCTCCTAGTATGTTAACAAATACATGTAAGTATAACACAGATATCCGAAAGCAGTTAAGTAATTCCACACAGTTGTCAAGCACTTTAATTATCATTAATGAATCGTACGGAATACATGGGATTTTGAGGGTTGTCACATTCTCCCCCTGTTAAGAGAATTTCGTCCCGAAATTTAGCGCGTGGTTACTGAGGAAGCTAGCTAAGTTGCGTTGTTTTCCAGATTTTCCTGGGGTATCACAAGTATACCACAGATGATATCTGTAAGGGGTTAAATTGCGAGGGCCATGAGAGCTCAGGCTATTGCTTCCGCAAAATCAGAGAGATGACGGCTTCGACTTTTGGTGTGTCCCCTTTAGAGGATCTTTTCTTCAACAGCACATGATTAGCATTTTTCAATGTTTCATCATTTTTTATGCTGAGGGAGATCCTATATTTCAAGCAAGCGTAAAGTATTATACGGGGACTAGGACATTGCTTCCGCAAAATCAGAAGTCCCGGGATAATACCCCAGATATCACTGAGTATAAAGACCTAGTATCTCAGAAAGAGGGATCTTTCAAACAAGATTTCAGGGGTTACCTATATATCCAAGTAGTGTTCCCCACGAAATAAGCAAGTAAAGATTTAGGTTTATATCCCGAACAAACCTACTAAATGTGTAAAAACCTATCGGCATATCATCAGCGAGACTGTTTAACTCTTTTAAACTTTACATATCTTTAGCATACTGTAACTGTCAAGCCAATGTACTATCATTTTCCCTTTTTACACAAGCTCTTTCCGGTTTTCTATTGTTTTTGTATTTTGAAAATATCTCATGTTTTTGGATTTTTGAATTTTTTTTACTGTTTTTGTATTTTCTGAAAATATTACCCTATACTCCCCCTAAATACCAAAACAAGTAAAAATCGACAAACCATTGCAGATTGCTTTTCAACGTCATCTACAATGTCTCCTTCATCAAAGCCAAGAATCTCCTCCGACACCGATAAAAACTTCATACCGTTCAATTTTAACAAATATTGAAAACGAATTTTATCAAACGCTTTGGTATGTAAATCAGCTTTTTGTTCGTCAGTGTGGATTTTCTCAATTCGTATCAACTTCTTCTCGAAACAATCTCGAATGAACTGATGACGAATTTCAATGTGTTTTGTTTTAGCGTGATGAACAGGATTTTTAGGGATGTTTATCGCTGCCTCATTATCAACAAAGATAGGGGTGTTAAGAAATTTCAAACCGTAGTCTCGCATCTGTTGCTGGATCCACAAGATCTGAGAGCAACAACTGCTTGCAGATACATACTCGGCTTCACATTTGGACAAAGCTACAGAGGTCTGCTTCTTGCATTGCCAGGTAACCAATCGTGATCCGAAAAACTGGCACCCCACTGTTGTTGACTTAGCGTTAACTTTGCAGCATCTGAAATCAGAATCGGAATACCCTTCGAGCGTGAAATCGCCTTCTTTTGGATACCACAACCCCAATGATGGAGTTCCTCTCAGGTAGCGTAATATCTGTTTCACAATTACCATATGCGAAGCTCTTGGGTTAGACTGAAATCTTGCTGCGAGGCAGGTTGGATACATAATATCGGGTCTTGAAGCTGTCAAATACATCAGCGATCCGATCATGGAATGATACAACGTTTCATCTACCTTCTCTCCGGTGAGATCAGGGTTTATCCCATGGTTCGTCGCTAATGGGGTGGAAGCTGGAGTAGAACCTGACATCCCAAATTTCTCTAAGATATCAGGAACATACTTCGTCTGATGTATGAAAATTCCCTTAGGCAGTTGATCAACCTGAAGTCCCAAGAAGAATTTCATCTCACCCATCGATGACATTTCAAATTTCTGCTTCTTAACTCTTTCGAAATCTTTGCACAGATTTTCATTTGTTGACCCAAATATGATGTCGTCTACATATATTTGAACTATTAGAAGATGCCCATCGACTTCTTTGGTGAAGAGAGTGGCATCTACTTTTCCACGGATGAAGCTGTTGGCTAGCAGGTGTTGAGACAATGTCTCGTACCAGGCTCTCGGTGCCTGGTGTAAACCATACAGCGCTTTATCTAGTAAATAAACCTTGTCTTTGTGGATTGGATCGGTGAAGCCCGGTGGCTGTCCGACATATACCTCCTCTTTTACCTTCCCATAGAGAAAAGTCGATTTAACATCTAGTTGATAAACTTTAAAATTTTTCCAAGATGCAAATGCTAGGAAGATTCTGATCGCTTCAAGTCTAGCAACTAGAGCATATAATTCAGTGAAATCTATACCCTCCCGCTGACTGAAACCCTGAACTACGAGTCGAGCTTTGTTACGAATAATAACCCCTCGATCTGTCACACCCTGGCTTTTGCGGAAGCGTGGGTTTAATTTGGTGTGACTTCTTAATACCATAGCAACGATCATAATAATGCTATATGAAATAAAACACGTGATGATCATCCATTCACTAAGTTTAAAATAACCACAACATCATTGTTTAAATTGTCGACACATAAAACAAGTTACAACCATGACATAATTAAAACGTGTTCACATGACACAACAAAAGATTTGAATAAAACATGGGTTAAAGACATGTAACCCGTCCAGGTAAGGGTTACACCTCCTAAACCTGGATGACATCATTATTCACTACGCAGCTTGACACAATTGCACACTTCGCCAGATCCATTAATTTCCTGAAATACATGTAGTTTGAAAAATCAACAAAGGTTGAGCGAGTTCATGTAAAAGTGAGTATGTATAAACCTTTAAAGTATGTACGAAAGTCCCTGGTATGTAGCAATAAGGAAAAAGAGATCACCAATGGGTTGCAAAGCCACTGGTATGTGTGAAAAGGTGCAGGAAAACTCAAACCTAGCAAATTTGTTACCGGGCTTCGGCTGTAAGACACAGTCACCTCTATGGGCCGCCCCGGCCTCACGGGTGTGGGCTCGCTACACCCAAATAGATCTATCACTCTTGTGTCCCTCGGTCCTAACAACGAGGATTAATGGCCTTAAGTGTTGTACCCACCCTTCACATGATCTAGTAGTATAAACCCTCCCTAAGCTAACCATACCATGTAAATAAATGTTTGTAATAATTGTAACATGTATTCCACCCCCGAAGTATAAAACTGAAAACGGTTAAGAGAAAAGGGGGACATGAACTCACTGAAGTGCGTCTCCTGAAATAGTCGTCAATCCCAACTCGGTCTGCTACGCGACGACCTACACGTACTAATGTCTATTAGACGGATGGGTCGTGCCTTGGCTTAGGGTCTAGTATTTTGAATTGCGTTACTTTGATATTATCCTTGTTAAAATGATAATAATTATTTTAACTTTTGTTTTTAGGAAAAATAGTTAGGCAACTATTTCGTATCCACACTTCTCAGGTATTTATATGTGTATTTCCTTCCCAATGATGGGGGTATTTATACATGTACACTTGTAATTCCGAAAAATATATTTTAAGTCCCACTTAGAAAAATATATTTAAATTATTTTTCTAAAACATCTTAATTCAAAATATATATATTTTTCCCAAAAATATTATATTTTACTGCATAGATTTTCCAAAATAATATTTTACCAAAAATATACGTATAAGAGTATTTTCCCGAAATATTACATAAGTCACGTTTTATCGTTTCGTATTGCTTTAACAAATGCGTAACTTAAATATTTATTTCGTGAGAGTTTTGGGTATTATTTTGGAGTCGTAATTTTATGGAATACATGAGTTATATTATTTCATCTAAAAATAATATAACTAGTTCACAAAATAAACAAACAATCACACAAGCGTTTTAGTATAAAATATATATTCTACATATATACTTATCAAATTTTATTTACGAAAACCAACCTCCGGCACTTAGCATTTTTGTAATAAAAATCATGGCGAAGTTTATTTTAAAAACCAGGTTAAAAATATAATTGTAAACACTTACTAGAAAAATATTTTCTAAGTGTTGAAATCTTAGAAAAATTTCGCCAGAGTTTCCTTTGTAAATGGAGGCGTCCATGCTTACTAGCATATCATTTTCTTTTCAAAAATTCATTCAAACAATTCTCAATCAACAACGTACAATTTTTATTTACCAGATTAGTCAAAAACAAGCATAAACTATAAACTCATGATCTTGAATATTTATGAAAACATGTAGTAACTTACTAGCACTCTTAGTAAGTCTTGTTACCTTTAAAAGTGTGATTAGTTTCTTAAAAACTTCATTTTTAAAGAGTTTGATTATTCACAACTTCTAGTCAAATTTTCTAAAAATATTTCTTATTACACAAGTGTTTCTACGCTTGTTTATCCACTAAAAATGTGTTAGGTTTATGTAAGATCTAAGTTCTAACGAAACTCACACTTTTCACTTGGTTCTTTCGAAAAACCACTCTTGGATCTTTAGATCTACAATATTAGAACTTACTTTGATCTTTATTTTTTTTAAGAAAACATTTAATTAAGTTCATAGTTTATGTGTGGATGATTCCATCATCCACAACATTCTTACTTTCACATCTTGCTAGTTCATATTTTTAAACATGGTCTAGTAAGTCCATATGATGAACCATATCATTTTTACTAGCAAATAACAATCAACAAACATAGCAACACAAAAATAACATGATTTCTTCATCAACTTAACACTACTTCATCACTAGTTAGTTTATGTTCCAAGACTTGTTTATGTTTCTTTAGAGTTCTTATCTTTTCATCATTCTTTTAACTATTAACCATCAAAAATATGAAGCGTATGAAGATCTAAGGCACTTACTACTAGCACAAGGCTAGGGGAGTTCAAGAGTGTAAAAGTGGTGGATAAAAGAAAATGAGAGCGGTCCTTGAGCTTTCGAACACACCAAGCTTGTTTGTATGATCCCTAGAACCTTTGGATGTATGTAGATTGCTTGAAAGAAACTTGAAGGTGGTGATGGTGGGTGTGGTGGTCTTCGGCCGAACAAGAGAAGAGAGGAGAGAGTTGGGTGAGTTTGTTGAGTAGAGAATGAATTGTCTTATGATCCTAAGTGCCTTCTTATAATCCAAGTTTCACCATTAACCCTTGTGTATCATGTTCTATTATCCACCAACACAATCAAATAAAATAATGAAGAAAATCAATGGGTGAGTCACCCATTGTGACCGTCGCCTAAGGGGGGGGTATAGGGTTGGTTTTCAATGGATGGTTACAATCTAGTTAGAGAAACAAGTGTTTAGTTAATGGTTATGGTGTGTTATTATTTATAAAGTGTGTTATGGTGTTCGGGGGCCCTAACTAGCTTAGAAAAATAAAAACAATGTGTTTAACAATATTTTTGTGTTCCGGGTAAAGTCTGGTTGTTCGGTTGGGTGTTGTCCGTTAAAGTGCTAAATTAATCCATAAAGTGTCTTTTATATTACTTTTAGTGACACATTTAATTCCCAACACTTTGGAAAGTATCTAGGACTATTTTGTCAAGTTTTTGCACTTTACTAGCATTGTTAAATGCTGAATTTTGGTTATTTAGTGCAGAATTCTGCATTTAAAGTGTGTTTTAGGCACTTCCCAGCACTATAACTATCACCTAGTGACGCAATTTTATGGTCCTCACTTCCCTACACTCCCTACTAGTGTAGTACTCTATCCCAGGCTCATACTGGCCTCAGGACATTGTCTGTCTAGGTGCTGGCATTGTCAGCATGTTTTATGGGTTATGTGCTCGCTGTGCTAACTGTGCTTTGTGCATCAAGTTTGTCACTAAAGTTTGTGTTTAATAAATGGAGTGACAGTATGAAATGTGATGCATATGTATGTATGTAAGAGAAATCAGAAAGCAGTTTAATCATAGTTGTAATTAAGCACAGTCATTAAGCAAAAATGAAATATTAATTAATTGTACGGATACCTGTAATTGTGAGGGTTGTCACATTCTCCCCCCGTTAAGAAAATTTCGTCCCGAAATTTTAGGTTCTGCTTCTAGTTGCAGGGGTCTTGGGAAATAAATGGGGGTATTTCTCCTTCATACGATCCTCACGTTCCCATGTGAATTCTGACCCGTGTCTTGCATTCCATCGAACTTGACGAGTTTGACACTATTCCTGCGTGTTTTGTTAACTTTCCAATCCATAACCTCAACTGGTTCTTCAACAAAGTAGAGCGTGTCGTCGATATGAACTTCGTCAGAAGGAATGATCACTGTCTCTTGTGTTGGACTCTTTTTCAAATTTGATACGTGGAATGTATCATGAACACCATTGAGTTCAGCAGGTAGGTCCAACTTGTATGCCACAAGCCCAATCCTTTGCAGGATTCTGAATGTGCCAATGTAACGCGGATTCAACTTCCCACGCTTTCCAAAGCGTGCCACACCCTTCCAGGGTGAAACCTTTAGCAAAACCATATCCCCAACTTGAAACTCCAAAGATTTCCTCCTTTGATTTACATAGCCTTTCTGTCTGTCGCGAGCCACCTTGATGCGCTCTCGAATTTGAAAGATCTTGTCTGTTGTCTCCTGCACTATTTCGGGACCTACAAGCTGTCTATCACCCGCATCAGCCCAGCATAGCGGTGATCGACACTTGCGTCCATAAAGAGCTTCAAATGGCGCGGCTCCAATACTTGGGTGGTAGCTGTTGTTGTACGAAAACTCGACTAATGGTAAATGATTATCCCAGCTACCACCCAGATCCATTACACATGCTCTTAGCATATCTTCCAGTGTTTGAATTGTTCGCTCGCTCTGGCCATCAGTTTGTGGGTGAAAAGCAGTACTTAGATTCAACTGTGAACCAAAAGCTTCTTGGAAGGATTGCCAAATCCTTGACACGAAGCGTCCATCTCTATCAGAGATAATCGAGAGAGGCACTCCATGTCGTGCAACAATTTCCCTCATGTATATTTCAGCAAGTTTACTCGAGTTATCTTTCTCCTTGATTGGCAGGAAGTGCGCAGACTTTGTTAGACGGTCTACTATTACCCAAATTGTATCGTGGCCCTTGGGCGTCTTTGGCAATTTCGTTATGAAGTCCATTGAAATCTGTTCCCATTTCCATTTGGGTATTTCAGGTTGCTACAGTAGACCTGAAGGCTTCTGGTACTCGGCTTTCACTTTGGCGCAAGTTAAACACTTACCAACGTATATCGCTACATCGCCTTTCATCCTTGGCCACCAGTAAAAGTCCTTTAGGTCTTGGTACATCTTATCCGCTCCTGAATGAATCGAGTACCGTGACTTGTGAGCCTCATTGAAGATAATCTTTCTCAATCCACCAAACAGAGGAACCCAAATTCGTTTCATAAAGCACAAAGTTCCTTCCTCGTTTGGTACCAACTGCTTCTCCATCCCACGGAGGTACTCATCCTCAATATTCCTTTCTTTGAGAGCTTCTCTCTGTGCGGCACAAATGCGCAACGAGAGGTCTGACTGTACAATCATTTCCAGAGCCCTAACCCTTATGGGCTTGATCCTTTCCTTTCGACTCAGGGCATCGGCGACCACATTCGCCTTCCCTGGGTGATACTTGATCTCACAATCATAGTCATTCAATAGTTCAACCCAGCGTCTTTGCCTCATGTTAAGCTCCTTTTGGTCAAATATGTGCTGCAGGCTCTTGTGATCAGTGAAGATCGTGCATCGCGTGCCATACAAATAATGTCACCAGATCTTCAACGCAAATACCACCGCGCCTAGTTCCAAGTCGTGCGTGGTACAATTTTTCTCGTGAATCTTCAACTGGCGAGAAGCATATGCTATAACTTTCTGTCGCTGCATCAACACGCAGCCTAATCCCTGACGCGAAGCATCGCAATATACCACGAAGTCGTCCGTTCCTTCGGGTAGCGATAAGATCGGTGCATCACAAAGCTTGTTCTTCAACAACTGAAACGCTTCTTCTTGTTTGTCTCCCCAATCAAACTTCTTGTCTTTCTGGGTAAGGGAAGTCAAAGGTTGAGCGATTTTTGAGAAATCCTCGATGAACCTTCGATAATAACCAGCCAAACCTAAGAACTGTCGAATCTCGGTTGGCGTCTTTGGATTCTCCCAATTCTTGATTGCCTCGATCTTCATTGGATCCACATGGATTCCATTTCCATTAATCACATGTCCAAGAAATTGGACTTCGCGCAGCAAGAACTCGCACTTCGAGAACTTAGCGTATAACTTCTCCTTTTTAAGTAGCTCCAGAATAGCTCTTAAGTGCTGTTCGTGTTCATCCTTCGTCCTTGAGTATATCAAAATGTCATCAATGAATACAATCATGAACTTGTCGAGGTACGGCTTACAAACTCTGTTCATTACATCCATGAACATTGCTGGTGCGTTTGTCAGCCCAAACGGCATAACCAGGAACTCGTAATGTCCATAACGAGTCCTAAAGGCCATCTTTGGGATACTTTCCTCTTGTATCCTTAACTGATGATATCCTGATCGAAGGTCGATCTTTGAATAAAAGCTCGAACCTTGCAACTGATCAAACAGGTCATCAATCCTTGGCAAGGGATATCTGTTCTTGATAGTCAACTTATTAAGCTCGCGGTAGTCTATACACATAGGAAAACTACCATCCTTCTTTTTGACGAACAGAACTGGAGCTCCCCAAGGTGAGAAGCTTTGTCTGATAAATCCTTTATCCAATAGCTCTTGAAGTTGCGTCGACAACTCCTGCATTTCCGAAGGCGCAAGTCTATAGGGTGCCTTAGCTACCGGCGTGGCACCTGGGACCAAGTCAATGTGAAACTCGACTTGCCTTTGAGGCGGTAATCCTGGCAAGTCTTCTGGAAAGACTTCAGGATATTCTTTTACGACTGGAATGTCTTCGATCTTTAGCTCCGCAGCTTCTTTATCCACGATGTGTGCCAAGAATGCAACACTCCCTTTTGTAAACACTTTCTAGCTTTCAAACAGCTAATGATCCTCAGAGGCGTATCACACTTCTCTCCGTGCACTACGATCGTTTCTTCATTCGTCATTGGGATGCGAATGGTCTTCTCGTGACAAACGATCTCGGCTTTGTTGCTTGACAACCAATCCATCCCTACTACCACGTCGAAGCTTCCCAACTCGACTGGCAGTAGATCTAGCGTAAATTCGTGTCCTGCCAGTTCTATCACGCATCCTCTGATGACTTCACCCGTTTCAACTAGTTTTCCATTCGCCAATTCAATCGAGTACGGAACGTCTAACTTGCTAGCAGTTAATCCAAGCATATGCTTAAATTCTAACGATACGAAGCTATAATCGGCACCAGCATCAAACAGAACAGATGCAAAGCGTTGGTTTATAGGGAACGTACCAGTGACAACGTTTAGATCCTGGCGCGCTTACCTTACGCCAATGTGGAATACCCTCCCACGAGCTTGATTCAGTTTTGGGCATTCCCTCTTAAAGTGCCCAACATCTCCACAATTGAAACATCCCGGTCCTCGACCGTTACCATTTCCATTTCCAACTTGAGTGTTGTTTTGGTTGCGATTTCCACTCCCAGCTTCGTTCGCAAAATTTCCACGGTTTCCATTTCCGCCATTACCTCCTTGTTGGCGGTTTCCATTACCATTCCCATAACCTCGATTACCACCATGCCCAGTACCAGTTTCGACCCAACACGTATCCTTCGAGTGGCCGTTCTTCCCACATGACTCACATTTCCTCAATCTGCACTGGCCAGAATGATGGCGCTGGCATGTATCACACTTGGGCAGAGTGCCCATGTAACCTTTTCCTCTGCTTTCAACACCGGTTTAGGCCCTGGCCGGTGTGCCCGACTCACCCTTCTTGCTCACACTGCTTATACCTTGCTTGAAATTGGAAAATTTCCGTTTGTTTTCACCAGACGACTCCACATGAGTCTCCTTCTTCTTTGGTTCGGAAACTGAAAACTTGTTCAATCTAATCGCTTCCTCAGTAAGTGCCACACTGAGGTCGACGGCTTCCATGATCGTTGCAGGCTTGGACGTGCTAACCATGCTCATGATCTGGGGTGCCAATCCCCAGATGAAGCATTCTATGCCTTTAAATTCGGGCGTAACCATGTACGGCACCACGTGGGACAAATCATGAAACCTCTGAACGTATTCTGCAATCTTAGGACCTTCCATTCTTAGATGCCAGAACTCCGTTTCTAGCCTCTGTATTTCAGCTCGTGAGCAGTACTTCTTCCTCATTAGCTCTTTCAGCTCATTCCAGGTTAACGCATAAGCTGCCGCTTCTCCCAACGTTTGCACTTGCAGATTCCACCACAATAGGGCACCATCCAAAAACAGTCCTGAAATGTAGGTGACTTGTTACTGGGGAGCACACTTGCTCATTCTTAGAACAGAATCTATCTTCTCAGCCCACCGGACGAATGCAACAGCACCCCAAGTGCCGTCGAAATTTACGGGCTTGCAGTCAAGGAATTGCTTGTAGGTGCACCCTGCACATACGTTAGAAATTTACAGATGGTATCAACGGACGTGCTGGAAATATCCAAATGTATCGTAATATATCTCAAGCGACTTGTCATTACCGTTGGGTGGATTGTTGTTGCCATTGCTATTCCAGATATTCCCGCTTGTTTCTGTTTGGGAGGCCGCATATTGTGGTATAGCTGTGGCAATTATCCCCTGGAGTTTCGCCTCGGTAGTAGGCATGCGTACATCGCGTCGTGGAGGCATCTTCTAAAAGACGATCATGTAGGTCAGGTCATAGTAAGTATAATAAATATGCATATATAGTAACATTCATCAATCACATAACATCCCATGTTAATATATAAAACAAATAATTCAACAAAGCATGTAGTGAGAACGTTGCCATTGAGCTTATCATTAATCACAACCACGATATTGTTTTTACAAGTTTTATAGTACCTCATACATCCAAATGATATCATAGGGTCACATCACCCTCAAAAATACAAGTCAAACTACAACTATCATATACAAAAAGTGTGATCTCTCAAAAGTTCTTCATGTGCTGGCTCAATCGCGACTTTCTCACCAAAATGATCGACCTACTTCAAACCAAAAATATCTATGCTGGTGGCAGAGGAGGAGGAAAATGAGAGAAAAGCAACCGGCGCATGTGCACCCAATCCTCCTCTAAGGCATGAATGACGCGCAGCAAATAGGCAATATGCTGCTTAGATGTAAGGAAACGAACATCCGAATCAGGTGGAAGCGGAAGGGGAGTGTGCGGTGCAGCAAAAGTAGTCTGACAGTGGCATAGAGGACGTGGAGCTCTCTCTAACTCCTGAATGCAACGACTCAGTGCGTCCTGCTGTAGCTGAAGAGAGATGAGTATGTCCTCTGTCGTGTATCCCACGTGATAAGGGTGGTACGGATCCGATAATGGCATAACATGGGGCGAATCCCACAGAAACGGCTCGCCTGAAGGTACAAATGCCGGTGCAGTATGAGGGAACTAGGACATGAACGGTACTGATGACGGTACAGGTGGAACAAAAACAGGCGGCTGCCTCGATGAACCCTCCCCAGGACGAGGTGGCGGTATGTCCTGGAGGAATGTGATGGGAAGATCAGTGCGATGGACGTCAGTGGTGTGTGGGTGGAACAATGGAATCTCAGAAGGTGCGGAAACAGGTGCTACAGGAGGAGTGACTGGTAGCACATACGGTGGGTAGTCATCATCGTCGATCCACCCGTTGCGGGTGTCAGCATAACGAGGATCAATGTGAGAAGCAAACGGTGCATGGTCCGTATGCACAGGGGCTTAAACAGGTACTACAGGTGCAACAATGGGTGCATCAATAACAGGATCATCCACCAATGGTGGTGCAACAATGGGAAGGTCGGCAATGGGTATATCATCAACAAGAGGTGCAATGGCCGGTGCACCCATATCTGGCGGTGCAACGGCTGGGGCATCATCAAGAACAGGGCCATGGTCAACAACAGGCTCTGGTGCTGCGACGGGCTCAGGGTCGACAAGGTCCATGTCAAAATCGGCAGGAATGTCAAACAACGGATCAATGGGAGCCACTGGCGCCTCTAAGGGCTGGTCCATATGAATAAACTTGATATCATGATCAGGATCGAAATCAAGGGGAAAAACAGGGTCAAGATCGTCATCGACCTCATGGTCAAACTCAAACTCGTGTAACGGACCAGGTGCAGCTGACATCGCCACGTCGGGGTCGGCGTCAGGGGAGTGAGGCTGCACATCCTGGTCGTACAGGGACGCGGATGCCACAGACTCCAACGAGTGTTGGACAGGGGAACCAAGAGGAGCCTCCTCTACAGGGGCCTCAGCAATAGGAAGGATAGCATCAACATCGATCGGGGCCCCGCCCTCATAGTCGCCCTCAGGGGGACCCTCCTCGAATAGATCAATGTCGTCATCAGATACGACATCGAGTGGCACATCCACCACGGAGAAAGCAGCAAGCGGAACGGGAGCAGGGATCACCGCAAGAGGTAGATCCCCAGCAGGAATGCCATCAGCAGGCTGAATCTCAACTCCGATGTCTGGCAGAGCGAACGGCTGAAAATCATCGTCATCTGTACTCGTGGTATCTGACGTGTATACGTCTCCCTCTGATGGTATCTCATCGTCTGACACAACCACCATGGGGTCCACTGTGTCTGATACTCCTGTGTCGGAAGAAGAAACCATGGTGTCTGTAACACAACCACACATATGCACAAATATCAATCATGAAATCAATTAAACATGTAAGTCACAATAATGCAAGCAAGCAATCCTCCTAGTCTTCCCAGACTACCCCTCCTAGCCTCTCAGACTGAACTTCCTAGCCTCTTAGACTAACTCCCTGGTCTCTAAGACCAACCTCCCAGTCTCTAAGACTAAACCTCCCCAATCTCTAAGATTGAATCCTTCTATCTCTAAGACTGAACCTCCCTAGCCTCTAAGGCTAACCTCCCTCAGTCTCTAAGACTGAACCTCCCCAGCCTCTAAGGCTGAACCTCCCTCAGTCTCTAAGACTGAAATATAAATTTTGAGAAGTGTATTTGTGCCTTCTGTTTGTGAAAATGTTTTGTACCCTGGATCTGGATGTTTAGTGTATGCAATGTAAAAATGTTTTCGTGAGAGCCCTAGTGATCATAGTCTAGACTCGAGAAAGAATCCTAGTTCGCTATGATCGAGACTCTGAGACCAAGCTGTCACACCCTGACTTTTGCGGAAGCGTGGGTTTAATTTGGTGTGACTACTTAATACCATAGTAACAATCATAACAATGCTATATGAAATAAAACACGTGATGATCATCCATTCACTAAGTTTAAAATAACCAAAACATCATTGTTTAAATTGTCGACACATAAAACAAGTTACAACCATGACATAATTAAAACGTGTTCACACAACACAACAAAAGACTTGAATAAAACATGGGTTAAAGACATGTAACCCGTCCAGGTAAGGGTTACACCTCCTAAACCTGGATGACATCATTATTCACTACGCAGCTTGACACAATTGCACACTTCGCCAGATCCATTAATTTCCTGAAATACATGTAGTTTGAAAAATCAACAAAGGTTGAGCGAGTTCATGTAAAAGTGAGTATGTATAAACCTTTAAACTATGTACGAAAGTCCCTGGTATGTAGCAATAAGGAAAAAGAGATCACCAATGGGTTGCAAAGCCACTGGTATGTGTGAAAAGGTGCAGGAAAACTCAAACCTAGCAAATTTGTTACCGGGCTTCGGCTGTAAGACACAGTCACCTCTATGGGCCGCCCCGGCCTCACGGGTGTGGGCTCGCTACACCCAAATAGATCTATCACTCTTGTGTCCCTCGGTCCTAACAACGAGGATTAATGGCCTTAAGTGTTGTACCCACCCTTCACATGATCTAGTAGTATAAACCCTCCCTAAGCTAACCATACCATGTAAATAAATGTTTGTAATAATTGTAACATGTATTCCACCCCCGAAGTATAAAACTGAAAACAGTTAAGAGAAAAGGGGGACATGAACTCACTGAAGTGCGTCTCCTGAAATAGTCGTCAATCCCAACTCGGTCTTCTACGCGACGACCTACACGTACTAATGTCTATTAGACGGATGGGCCGTGCCTTGGCTTAGGGTCTAGTGTTTTGAATTGCGTTACTTTGATATTATCCTTGTTAAAATGATAATAATTATTTTATCTTTTGTTTTTAGGAAAAATAGTTAGGCAACTATTTCGTATCCACACTTCTCAGGTATTTATATGTGTATTTCCTTCCCAAGGATAGGGGTATTTATACATGTACACTTGTAATTCCGAAAAATATATTTTAAGTCCCACTTAGAAAAATATATTTAAATTATTTGTCTAAAACATCTTAATTCAAAATATATATATTTTTCCCAAAAATATTATATTTTACTGCATAGATTTTCCAAAATAATATTTTACCAAAAATATACGTAAAAGAGTATTTTCCCGAAATATTACATAAGTCACGTTTTAGCGTTTCGTATTGCTTTAACAAATGCGTAACTTAAATAATTATTTCGTGAGAGTTTTGGGTATTATTTTGGAGTCGTAATTTTATGGAATACATGAGTTATATTATTTCATCTACAAATAATATAACTAGTTCACAAAATAAACAAACAATCACACAAGCGTTTTAGTATAAAATATATATTCTACATATATACTTATCAAATTTTATTTTCGAAAACCAACCTCCGCTCTTAGCATTTTTGTAATAAAAATCATGGCGAAGTTTATTTTGAAAACAAGGTTAAAAATATAATTGTAAACACTTACTAGAAAAATATTTTCTAAGTGTTGAAATCTTAGAAAAATTTCGCCAGAGTTTCCTTTGTAAATAGAGGCGTCTATGCTTACTAGCGTATCATTTTCTTTTCAAAAATTCATTAAACAATTCTCAATCAACAACATACAATTTTTATTTACCAGATTAGTCAAAAACAAGCATAAACTATAAACTCATGATCTTGAATATTTATGAAAACATGTAGTAACTTACTAGCACTCTTAGTAAGTCTTGTTACCTTTAAAAGTGTGATTAGTTTCTTAAAAACTTCATTTTTAAAGAGTTTGATTATTCACAACTTCTAGTCATATTTTCTAAAAATATTTCTTATTACACAAGTGTTTCTACGCTTGTGTATCCACTAAAAATGTGTTAGGTTTATGTAAGATCCAAGTTCTAACGAAACTCACACTTTTCACTTGGTTCTTTCGAAAAACCACTCTTGGATCTTTAGATCTACAATATTAGAACTTACTTTGATCTTTATTTTTTTTAAGAAAACACCCATTTAATCAAGTTCATAGTTTATGTGTGGATGATTCCATCATCCACAACATTCTTACTTTCACATCTTGCTAGTTCATATTTTTAAACATGGTCTAGTAAGTCCATATGATGAACCATATCATTTTTACTAGCAAATAACAATCAACAAACATAGCAACACAAAAATAACATGATTTCTTCATCAACTTAACACTACTTCATCACTAGTTAGTTTATGTTCCAAGACTTGTTTATGTTTCTTTAGAGTTCTTATCTTTTCATCATTCTTTTAACTATTAACCATCAAAAATATGAAGAGTATGAAGATCTAAGGCACTTACTACTAGCACAAGGCTAGGGGAGTTCAAGAGTGTAAAAGTGGTGGATAAAAGAAAATGAGAGCGGTCCTTGAGCTTCCGAAAACACCAACCTTGTTTGTATGATCCCAAGCACCTTTGGATGTATGTAGATTGCTTGAAAGAAACTTGAAGGTGGTGATGGTGGGTGTGGTGGTCTTCGGCTGAACAAGAGAAGAGAGGAGAGAGTTGAGTGAGTTTGTTGAGTAGAGAATGAATTGTCTTATGATCATAAGTGCCTTCTTATAATCCAAGTTTCACCATTAACCCTTGTGTATCATGTTCTATTATCTACCAACAAAATCAAATCAAATAATGAAAAAAAATAAATGGGTGGGTCACCCATTGTGACCGTCGCCCAAGGGGGGGGGGGTATAGGGTTGGTTTTCAATGGATGGTTACAATCTAGTTAGAGAAACAAGTGTTTAGTTAATGGTTATGGTGTGTTATTATTTATAAAGTGTGTTAGGGTGTTCGGGGGCCCTAACTAGCTTAGAAAAATAAAAACAATGTGTTTAACAATATTTTTGTGTTCCGGGTAAAGTCCCGTTGTTCGGTTGGGTGTTGTCCGTTAAAGTGCTAAATTAATCCATAAAGTGTCTTTTATATTACTTTTAGTGACACATTTAATTCCCAACACTTTGGAAAGTATCTAGGACTATTTTGTCAAGTTTTTGCACTTTACTAGCATTGTTAAATGCTGAATTTTGGTTATTTAGTGCAGAATTCTGCATTTAAAGTGTGTTTTAGGCACTTCCCGACACTATAACTATCACCTAGTGACGCAGTTTTATGGTCCTCACTTCCCTACACTCCCTACTAGTGTAGTACTCTATCTCTGGCTCATATTGGCCTCAGGACATTGTCTGTCTAGGTGCTGGCATTGCCAGCATGTTTTCTGGGTTATCTGCTCACTGTGCTAACTGTGCTTTGTGCATCAAGTTTGTCACTAAAGTTTGTGTGTAATAAATGGAGTGACAGTATGAAATGTGATGCATATGTATGTATGTAAGAGAAATCAGAAAGCAGTTTAATCACAGTTGTAATTAAGCACAATCATTAAGCACAAATGAAATATTAATTAATTATACGGATACCTGTAATTGTGAGGGTTGTCACACGATCATCTCTCTTGCACTTGAACACCCACTTAGTGTTTATCTTCCTGTGACCATCAGGCAAGTCTACCAATTTCCACACTCCTAACTTCTCAAACTAACTCAGCTCCTCTTGCATCGCGTTGACCCAAGAACCTTCAGTTAGTGCTTCCTTATATGTTCGCGGTTCAATCTGCGAAATAAAACAACTAAGTGAAAACTCAGTTTGTAACGAAGCAACTGTAGAATAAAAACATGTAAGGCCTTGGTCAATTTGACGTCTAGTGCGAACGCCTGATTGTAATTCTCCAATGATCAACTCTTCTGGATGGTATGAAAGAGTTCTCGGCATCACCTCGCCTGGAACATCTACCTCGCCTTCCATATTTGTAACATTCTGATTTGCACCTTGTTCACTGACTGGAATTGTTTGACTTGAAATCTGGATCTGCTCCCCCTCAGAATCTGAATCACCACGATCGAATATAGGACTATCATCAGATTCTTGATTATCGTTGACTGCCGTCTGATTGTCAAGAGTTTGTTGAATATCATCAATTTCTCCAGCATTGCTAGGACCGGCTTCATTGTCATTGGAAGCTTGAAATTGACGTCTAGAATACTCAGCTGGGAATCTTTCTTGTGATTCTTCATACTCTCTCAGAAAATCCAACTCGTCAAAGAAATCTGTTTCTTCTTCAATGTCAAACGAATCCCATAAAGTATCGTAATTAAAACGCCATGAGTCACCGGGATTCTGAGATGGCATAGTATAACCTTGACATTCAACATTGTGTGCTTCGATAATCCTCTTCAAGCTTGGAACAAAGACTCATTTCAATGGACTTGCGTAACCCACGAAAATTCCTTCAATGCTCTTTGCACCAAATTTACCAAAAGGCTCTAGAACTGTGCAGGGAGACCCAAACGGTTCTAAATACTTCAGGTTCGGTTTGCGGTTATTGATCAGCTCGAAACATGTCTTGTTGAATTTCTTCACTGTAAGAACCCGGTTGAGTGTATATCAAGCGGCTGATACTGCATCTGCCCAAAAATTTACTGGTAGTTTCGAATCAGTAAGCATCGTCCTAGCCATTTCAATTAGCGTCCTGTTCTTTCTTTCTGCTACCCCATTTTGCTGTGGAGTGTAAGGAGCACTAAATTCTTGCAGTATACCTCTCTTATCACAATATTCTTCCATCTTGTTGTTCTTGAACTCTGTACCATTGTCACTCCTGATTCTTCTGATTCGAGTTTGGTACAAGTTTTCAATTTTCCTGAACAACGTCATCAAACTTTCAAAACGTCTCATCTTTTGTCTTCAGAAAAGATACCCATGAAAATCTTGAGTAGTCATCTGTTACTACTAGACAGTAGAGATCTCCAGTTATGCTTTTGACGTTCACTGGACCAAACAGATCCATATGAAGTCTCTCTAACGGTCTTGAGACTGAGTTAACTATCTTTCCAGGGTGAGATGTCTTCTTTTGCTTGCCTTTGACACAGCTAATGCACTCCCCCTCAAGATGCAAACCTTTCACATGAACACCAATTACTAAGTCGTTATGCACCAGGTGATTCATTTTTCTCAGGTGAATGTGGCCCATCTTTCGATGCCACAATTGTGATTCTTTTTCCGTTGCTCTTGACATAAAACAGTGAGCCTGACCCGTGGTAGTAGTTGCTACACTCATGTCCAACACATACAGATCATTGACTCTGGACGCTCTCATGATAACCCACTCTTCGAGAACAACAAATCCTGGTTTCAAGATCAAACATTCTTTGTCTGTAAAGTGCGTTGTATACATACGATCACAAATCTGAGAGATGCTCAGAAGATTGTTTTCAAGCTCAGTGATGTAGTTTACTCTTTCAAACGTTACAATACCATTCGATAAAGTTCCTTCACCAACTATTCGACCACCTTGATTCCCTGCAAATCCCACATAACCTCCATTAAACCCTTGAACATCATACAATAGGGTCTTCTTCCCTGTCATGTGCCGAGAAGCTCCACTATCCATAATCCAACGTGAAACGGATCTTGGAAGCTCCTGCACATATCACAAACGCTTAGTTAGAAGTTGATGCCACCCAAGCTTCTTTTGACTCAGGTAGCTTGACATTTAGGTGAGTTTTTGCAATGTAAAGTGGCGGAAAATTCTTGTCATTCATCTTTAAGCTCTCCTCAGACCCAAACTCAACCTCTTTGTATAAAAAGAAATCATTTTGAGAAGGTTGACTAGATGATTGGTCTTTCTTTGGTACATTCTTATTTTCTGAAGTAGCAGCCTCTTGTGGTTCAAGTTTCTCATAGTAATCCAAAGGTACATACATCTTCTTAGTTGAAGATGATGATTTTGTAGTCTCAGAAACCTTTGGTTTTGGAGAACTTGACTTCTTGTCAACTGATTTTGGCTTCCATGCTTGTTGAGGCGAAGCAACCCGTTTGTAAAACTTGTCAGTTTTAGTTACCACATTCTTTACAGGTTCAGTTTTGAGTTTGGTGTTTTCATTTTTCAAAACTTTCTTCTCAACAACCATTGAGGCTTTGCCTTTTGCATCAGCTTTCTTTTTCTGACTCTCAGCAACTTCAGACTTAGGCTTTAAGTTGGTGCACTTTCGTGCAATATGTCCAACTTTGTTGCACTTAAAGCATATACGAGTATCAACTACCCGACTTTTGCCTTCGGTCTGAGGCTGTGAGGCCTTTTCCTCAAAAAATTCTTCATTTGTTTTTAAAAAAATCTCAAATTCCTGCTCGGAATGAGAACTCGAGCTTTTTACAAACACCTTTTTCTCAACAAACTTCTTGTTTTGAAAATTGTTCCTTTGATTATTCTTACCACCCTTATAGCCACCCGACCATTTGTTTTGATAGTTGTTAGAAAAACGCGGTGGTACAACAGGTTTTTTGTAGTAAGCTTTATCTTTTTCAAAGTTGAATTGCCGTTTGGAACGTTTCAAACCTTCAAGTTCACAAACATCAATCTCAACCAACTTGAATACATTTTTTAATTTGTCGACATCCACATTTTCCAAAGGAAAATCATGATCCGAATACAACTTATCAGATCCCGCCATCTTGTACATCACAAGATTAGGTTCTTCACCTAAGTTGTTTTTGGATTTTGATTTCGGAATGTATTTATCCAAAAAGAATTCATCATCCTCAGTAGTGTCACTTTCAGACTTTAAAACATTTTCGACCATACTTTTCACAACTTCAGATTGGACACTATCTTCATCAGATGATGTGGTAAATGTGACATCAATTGTGTCTGGAAGCTTCACTTCACTTTCTTCTTCATCATTAACCAACCCTGATTTTTTCTTTGAAGAATTATTTAGAACTGGCGGTGGAACCTGATGAAACCTAACCCCGGTTCCATCAAAGTATACATCTTCGCCTGCTTTGTTCTTTCTAATTGGTTTAGGAACGATATGTTGAAGAACAAAACTTGCGGAGTTGTAACTGTTCAGTTTCAACTGGATGCATTCATTTTCAATTTTGTCTTCTTGAAACTGAAGCTTCAACTTAGCAATTTCATCCAGTTGTTGATTGATTAGCTCTTCTTTTACTCTAAGAACTCCTGACAATTGAACATTTTCTTTGTATGTCTTACCGTTTCTCTCATCAGAATCTTTTACCGTGCGTTTTAGCTTCTCAAAATTTTCTGAAAGTTGACGATTTTCATGAATTAGCTTTTCGTTTTCTTTCCTAATTCTTTCTACGTCACTTTTATCATTTTCAATTTTCTCAGTTAATTCTTTTAAACGTTCATTTGAAGCTTTTAACATTTTGTCACGGTTTAAGATCTGATCTTCAACGTCTCTGACTCTTCTTGCTAGTTCTTCAACCTTTTTACCGTTGAGGTAAGCAATTGGACTACAAACCTTACAGTCTTTCATGCAATTTTTGCAGTCACTCTCATTTTTAGCTTTCTTACCTGACTCATTGATTGCATCATTCTGACTGACCTTGCTTTTAGACTCAGTGCCAGAACAAGAAACTACCTCTAGTTCTTTCGCAGCAAACACTTTGTCAGCCATCTTCTTCAAATTTTCTGCAGTAAATTCTTGTGACGTGTTAATAATCCCGTCATCACTTTTCTTTGGCTGCTGTTCTTTCTCCTTATCTTTGACTTTTTCATCAGCTTTTTCTTCAGCTTCTCCACCTCCCCACCACTCTCTCTGTCTGGATTCTTCTTCAGCAATTTGTTTGGTGAGAGTTTCAACATTAAGATATTTTGGATCAACAGCAATGTTTCCTTTGAGATGAAGATAACATTCTCTATCAGCATCCCATCTTTTCGCCCTTTGTGCTTCTTTGTATATCTGACCGATTCTAATCATCCTGTCTTGGGCTTTCATCTTTCTGTTGATGTATTTCTCTTCTTCGTTTCTGCTATCTCTGAAAGGAACAACTTTTGTTACAAACGCATAGCCCACTGCATCCTCTTCCGGTGGTAGTTCACTCCAATCATATCCCTCGTCATCATGAATAACAGCAAGAGCTCTTGATTTTTCTTTGGGGGTATCTTCAAGCTGTTTCATTCTGGGAGGTTCAGATTTGTTCTGATGAAAGATTGCTCTTTTGTAGTAATCCTCTCTAAATGGATTTGCAGTATCATCAGCAGGTGCGTTTCGACATTCACGTTTAAAATGTCCCTTTTGTTTACATCTGAAGCACGTAACCTTTGATTTATTAAAACCAAGTTTTGTGGAAGGTCCACCAATAGAATGTCTGCCTGTAATCTCCATAAACCTTTGAGCTCGTCTAACTGCACTAGCCATACACCACCTGATATCAATCAACTCCATCTCTTCTGGGTCGATCTGATCATTATCCTCCTTGGTGAGGTTAGTGTTTCCAATCTTGCCTGCAACAAGGCTCTCGTATGATTCAAGGACAGACGCTAAAAACACCATTTTTTGCTTTGCGGATTCCTCACTAAAGTTTTGTGCATTCTTCAGATCCACAACAATATTACATTGAAACAGATTCTTTGAAGCTGACTGTTGTTGCTGACTTGTAGCAGTTGATGATGACCCTCCATGATAGCCGCTGCTTGGACTTTCTTGACTTGTCATGTTTGCATTTTCTACAGAGAAAGCTGTCTTTGGTGACACGGTTTTCGGGATCATACTTCCTCGATAATACAACTCTACATTCTGCTGGTACGAGGAGTTGTTGACTTTGTTTGATTTCTTGATCTCCAGTTCATGACTCTCCAATCTTTCGATTAGCAGATCAACCGTTAGATCCTCCGACTTGATTGTGTTCTTCAGCATCAAGGCAAAGTATTTCCAGTCTTTATCATCCGGCAGCGAGTAAAACAATTTGTCAACCAATTCTTCTCGAGTATATATGACTCCATGTCTTGCAAGCTCCATCTTCAAATGCCCGAATCTTTCAATCATTTTTGACACAGATTCATCTTTCAAACATCCAAACAAATCAAACTCCTTTTTTAACAACTTCTTTTTGTTTTTAACTATCTCGGCACTACCCACACATTTCACTCTCAATTTCTCCCATAGATCTTTCGAATTTGTGTACTCAATCAATGATATTATGTCGTCTCTCATAGACTGATGAAGCAATGCAATGCACTTTTGTTCAGCAACATATCTCTCTATCTCCTCAGTTTCTGTTATATTTTCATAATCCGATCTTCCCATAGTGAAACCATTCTTCAACATCTTCCAACTTGGATATGCAAACGCTTTTAGCCATTCTTCAAACCTTTTAGCCCATCTATTGTATTCTTCAATCGCCATAAGTTTGGGAGGTTTGTTGTACGTCCCATAAGCACTCTCCACACTCAAAGCATCAGAAAGAGTTTTCTTCGCACTCGGATTTGAAACGTTTTCATTTGTGTTATTTGATGTATCATCTCCGGTGTTTCCCGTGAAAGCAAACATGTCACTGAAAGGATTCATAAACTCATCCATCTTCACTTATCTAGAACAATCAACAAACACTTAGAAAATTTTTGGATTTTTAACAAAAACAGTTTCAAGAGAAATTAGTTCAAACGGAATCAGCTTTTCACACGAAATAAACCTTTCAAGCGAAATTGTTATTCACACGAAATTACTTCACACGAAATTAGGGTTTTCACACGGAATAGTGTTTCCAAACGAAATCACCAAGCGAAATCTAATTTCGTGCGGAATTAGCTTGGTTTCAAACGAAATCAAGTCACTTTCGTACGAAATAGTTGATTTCGTGTGGAACGCTCAAACGGAATCTGATTTTGTGTGAAATCAAACAACAATCTCAAGCGAAATTAACCACAAAAGTTAATTCTGTGCGAAATCACAAGTGCTATTTCAAGCGAAATTATGATGACATCATCATTTCGGTCACCATTTTGTCAAATTGATCCAGATTTAGTTTGAATTTTGGTCCAATTCTTTCAAGGATTCTTTAAAACAGTGTTTCGCGTGTAATGTGAGAAAATTAAGCCATTTTGTCTGTTAAATCTCGTTTAATTTTGAAAAGAATGAGTAGAAGTGATGAAAACAAACTGAATTGGTATAAACTCTTCTTACTAAGCTCTGATACCACTTGTTGGATCGATGTGTGACCCTAACGAGTCAATCAGAAGAGTTTACGATCTATTTCAAAGGCGGAATCAGAGAAATAGACGTGAAACAGGTTGATTCTCCTTAATTATCTTCTTATTATTGATTTCAAAGCTTTTACAGATCGTTTGACAAATTGGCAGCACCTCGGCTCTGAATCGGAAACGTTACAAATGAACTAGCAACACACCTATATATAGTGGAGTGATTTCGCATGAAACTGGCAATGACCATTTCACACGAAATTACAAAGTTTAATTTCGCTTGAAATGGTCAGTGCCATTTCATGCGAAATTAACCAATCTCACACAAACCCTAGATTTAACATGTTGTGTACTAGTTTATTCTATCTAGACATAAGACTCGATAAAGACGAAGTTAACAGACATTTGTACACCAACAACTATCATATGGTCCTTTTAATTAGATTGACAAATGATCTCTTTAATTAGACCACCAAGGAGTCTTTTCAGCTATATCATCACATGATATTCCTAACCAGATTTTTGGATCAATCTGTTTAACTAGACCACTCAAGGGGTCTAATTATGGAATAGTACATTATAATCCAAGGGTCTTTACTATTACGTAGAAGCCCATTAAGGATTTAAGGTAGTACCTTTGGATATCCTACTATGAACCCGTTATACGAAGATATGGAAGATTCTACGAGGATTTGGATAACAAAAACTTGGATCACACAAAAATATAAAAGGGAACACATAAGCACATAATCACATATTTGTTTTATTTGACCTTTAATTTGTTATCTTTGGACACGGATATTTAAAGCACACCAGGAATCCAATCCGTGGATTTCATTTGGCACTTTAATCATTTTTAAGAATCTAACTATGAAGATAGGATGATCTTCCTAAAATTCGATTTTGTTTTCAAAGAAACCTAATATTCGAATTAAGGTACACAACAATTTTAGGATTTACGGAAATACCCTTAGGTACCCTATTAAGGATTTATAGTGGTACTTTGGGTATTCGTCTAGAGTTGTAACTTGCGCCTTGTACTTCGTTTCTTTGGAAGAAACGGGTACTTAGGATTTTCGTGGAAAACGCAAGAGATCATAAAATGGAAGAATTTTGGGGGTAGTCTGTTCTTCAAGGAATACGATTCCCTGGTTGTCGGTATTGTAGGGGACATGTTGTTTATACATGCAACCACATAAATACATTGAAATGTAAATAAAAGATTTATTTATAAACAACGATAACAACTGTTTCATGGACCTTGACAACAAAAGAAAGTAATACATAAGACGTGATTATTTCTAAACGGTGTTGTCCTCTAGTCGGTCAGATGCTCATCCCTGTGCTGGATTTGCATTAGCAAGCTTTGGGCAATTTCTTCTGAAATGACCCATCTCACCACAGTTGTAGGAAGAAACTGGTGGAAAACGAGCTTGAGCAGGATTGTTGTCAGCTTGATTTGGTGTAACTGCAGCTCGGCAAACTCTTGCTGTATGACCTATAAGTCCACAAATTTGGCATTTGCGGCACGTCACACTAGCATGATGATGAAGGTTACATTGGTTGCACAAGGGTGCAGTTCCGTTGTATGGCTTCCTAGCAGGGGGTTGAGCTGGTTGGTTGGGGGCAACTTAATCATTGTGAGCAACCGCGACGAAGTTCTGGGAAGCTTTTCGCTTCCTTGACTTCTTGGAGGATTCAGTCTGTTCATCTTTGGGTTTCGATTCCTCGATTGGTTTCTTATCACCTTTTCGGAAAAGTTTACCTTTCCTGATTTGAGATTCAGTCAAGGTAGTAGATAGCTCAATGGCCTGCCTAACCGTAGTGGGGTTACTACCAGTCACAATGTCTTGTACTGGGTCAGGGATGCCATCAATGTACTTTTCGATTTCCTTATCCAAAGGCGTAACCATATTCGGGCATAACAGACTTAACTCCTCATAACGATCTGTGAAGGCTCGATGCTCACCGCTATCTTGCTTAAGATCGTCGAATTCCCTTTCCAAGGCCCTGATCTCGTGACGACGGCAAAATTCCTTCATCATAAGAGCTCGAAGCTCTTCCCACGTTTGAGCCGGTGCCACATCGGCACCCCTATCTCTCATCACACCATTCCACCATGTCAAAGCTCGTTTCCCAAAGACACTAGATGTGAATTCTACCTTTCGCTCATTTGGGCATTGAACATGCCTGAAGGTTCTCTCTAGACTCTCGAACCATTGTAGAAGTGCAGTCGCTCCTTGAGACCCAGAAAACTTTGATGGCTTAGCCGAGTTGAACGTCTTGAAGTTGCAGGGGGCATTATTGTTGTTGAGAGCTTGGTTACATTAAGCAACGATGTTTGGGATTGCAACAGTCATTTGCTGAATAATGACAGCTGCCAGCTCTTCAATAGGTACCTGATTTTCGCGTCATGGAGGCATTCTAAAAAGGGGAAACAAGAGAGAAAACAAATGAAATGGCATTGGGTAAGAATAGGATGTTACAATTGCCGACCAAAAATCATGGGTGACGGTCATTTGTTTGAACCACGAAGCAAACAAATGACACACAAAGGCTGAATCAAAGTAAATAGGTCCTCATAATGTATCGCGAAGACATGCTCGACTATAAGTGGACACTCACCCCAAGAGTTCCCAGGTAAGAGTGACTGGTCCGATACTGCGGATTTGTACGAACACTCTAACCTTAGACAGAAAGCTCAGGGTACAGGCACCCACCCTTCCAGTTTGCACGTGTTCACATTATGTAGCCCCAAACTTTGACGAGAATTTGAAAACTTTGAAGGTTCGTAACCTTATAATAAATCATCCTAGAACAGATGATTAGTTTTCAAAGCAGATTCGAATTTTGTGTTCTTATTGTGGTTGCTGCCTAAAGATAGGCAACGGTATTATTTTATGACTAAATGCAAGTAAACTCGCGTTAGGGTCCTAGGAAGGTTATAGTCTAGGTCAAAGCATTACTAATAACCTAATTCCCTATAACCATTGGCTCTGATACCAACTTTTATGTCACACCCCGACCACATAAAACAACAAAACGTGGCGGAAACGTCGGGGAGTGTTGTAACAGAATCATTGTTTCACAACCATGGATTTAAACAATTTCGTTTTATTGAATTAAATGTATTACATTACATTGGAATTTGAAACAAAACATGAACAAATAGACTTTCATTGTTATTAAGTCACTAAGGCCTCGTCCATTCCTATGTGAGCGTACACAAATATCATCAACTATGGTACCTAAAACACATGTGAAAATACGTCAGCATAAAAATGCCGGAGAGTACATAGGTTTTATATGAGTGTCGGATCCATGGCTAGTTTACATGTTGCAATACTTAATTAAAAACCTTTTTTTGAAAAGTATAGTATTGCGACGTAATTAACCAACTCAAATCGAGTTGGTTATAATTTATAAAATCTCATAGCCATGATTCTTAACTCCAAAACATTTGTTTTATTAAATCAAATTGTAAAACATCTCATAGAAACTCGTTAATAAAACTCGTATGGTTTATATTATTCAGAAAACATCATTTAGTGATATCGTTTCAAAATCGTTTACCCAAGTGATCTAGATAACGCAACGATATATAATGTGTTAAAAGCACTTATATATAGGAAGTACCAGCGGCGTATCCACCATGCTTCTAACACATTACTCCAGCCCCGTTGCCTAATCATTTCCCTAACCCAATGGTTCAAACAGTTATAAATGGTTCACATAAATCAAACGGTTACAAATGGTTCACATACATCAAACGATTACAAATGGTTCACATACATCAAATGGTTACAAATGGTTCACATACATCCAACGATTACAAATAGTTCACATACATCCAACGATTACAAATGGTTCACATACATCCAACGATTACAAATGGTTCACATACATCCAACGATTACAAATGGTTCAAAACGTAAAACAATTGCGCTAGCATGTTAAGTGAACATACATAGCAAAACATAATGAAATCATGTACTAATAGTGTACTAATGAACATAGCAAGTATATGATATGAAAACATGGAAAGCATGAAAGTAACAAGTAGGCACATGTATTCCACCCCAAAACAGTTGAAAACAGTAAAAGAGGGGACTATGTACTCACTTGAGGGTGCTTAGAAGTCTTGAACAACAACCAAGCAAAGCTAGAGGGATCACGGAATCAAACGGCACCTAATATAGGTAACTATGTAAATAAACGGACCTAAATCGGAAGATCGGATAAAATGAGGTTTCGTAAACCAAATGAGTATAGGAACTCATGTAACATGGTTTAACAAAGCCTACATTCTAAATCAAAACCTATCCTAAGTGCTTATGACCCATTACGACCCGTTTAGGTAGCTTACGCTACTTTAACGCGTCGTTCCCGTAAAACGCGTTCGGACCGCCTAACTAGTCCTATGACAAGTAATATATGCCTTAACATGTCTAATATTGTTTCCTAATCAGTTTAGATGTCAAAAATTATGTTACATATGCTTAAAATGAATTTTGGCGTAAAAATGGCATTTTGGTAATTTACCTAAGGCATATAAACTACCTATCATACAACTACTTAAACGAAGTGACCATAAGGTATAACCTTGGAAGGTTATTCCCTATGTAACTATGGTCACCTAATGTGTTTGGTCGGATCCCAATGATCGACCAAACGGGTCGGGTTCGAAAGTCTAAGCGGTTGTTGAGACCGCTTACCTTACGACCCTACATAAGCACTAAACCTAAAGTGACGAGCTAAACATGTTAAAACATGTTTAACGAGGTTTGAAAACTGTTTTGGTATCAAAACAAACGTTTTTGATACCTAAAAGTAGTTTGGTTACAAAATACGCAAGAATACGTATTTTGGCCGAAACTACGACTCGTCACTATGCCTAGATAACGTGGTAATCAGTAGGTATAGTCACAAGAGACTAAAACCATCATGATTATGCTCACGTTATGAAGTTCAAACGAACTTCATGTTGACCATAAACTGGTCAAAGCTGAAAGCCAAACAACGTTTGACTTTCACGCTAAAACACGTAAAAGAACGAAAGAGGACTTACAAAAGGTCCAAGAACGAAAGTTTGACCCGATTATTCTCAGGTATGAAGTGAAATCACTTCAACTTAGAGAGCAATCAGATCAAGGTGTGAGTTTTGAGTAAAGGTGGGTAGGGTATTTATAGTTTTCTTACAACCGTTAGGATCGTTCATCGAAAACCGAGCTTAAATCTGGACCTTACATGTGTGCCATGGTTTTAGAATACCATGGGTACCCCAAAATAAGCCCCTAGTTTCATTAAAACCATGTGCAAATGAGGGGAACAGCTGAAACAAGCTGGAAATCATATTTTCAACTTTGGTCCCTTCCTAAGATAACTTTGGCAGATTGTCAATTTTGGTCCCTGAATGTGCAAAACATGGTTTTTGATGCATTTTTAAAACGTTTAAGCCCTGTTAATCCCATTTCAAATCTCTAAAATGAAGTTAAAGTATAGGGAACATGAAACATGCTAAAAAATATCTCGTATGTCGGTTCGTTTGGTCGTACGGTTGCGTTGTTCGGTTAATTACGACGAAACACTAACGAACGCGAAAAACGATCCAAATTACGCGACGAAAGGATTTTTATCAAGCCAATCACTAAAATAAATTATTTTAATGATTACATAAATTTTTGGATGTTCGGATGTATTCAGAACGTAAGATATGCGCGAAAATGCAAACTTATGCACTTTTTGACGCTTTTAGTCCCTGAATGACCAAAAAGTTTATTTTTTGCGCACCGAACACCTCAAAGCCTATTTCTGTCACACCCCCAAAATCCACATGCGGAGTATCACCGCTTAGAGGCGTGACATGACCAGGATCAAGCCACCAATCATATTGAACAAGCATATAAGTAATTATAAAATCCAACACAATACAATTGGTGTCCAAACGAAACATAGTTTAAGTTGCAAGCGGAAGCGGAAGCATAATGTCAAAACCAAAGCATAAGTTAATAATGTTTAAGTTTATCATGAACACTCAACGTCCATGCTCCACAACAACTCTTCCCCATGCAAGCTCCTGCTAAACCTAGCGACCTGCAAAGCATGTAGTAACGAGTCAACAACAAAGTTGAGCGAGTTCACAGTTGGGTGTTGGTTTAAGTTATTCCAAAAAGGTAGTTTCCTTTAACTGGCATCCTGGCTGTGGGGGTTACCCCATAGTTGAAAACGGGTTTTGTTTAATCCCAATTACTCTGGCAATCCAGCCGTGGGGGCTACCCCATGTTTACACTACTAGACTCGTTACCATATCGACCACTGACTTTAGTCATGTTTATGCGCCCTTAGCGTCAATGTCTATCATCATTGATGTGCCCAGATTGTGACAACTGGCACCAAACCGGTAATTTCCGTACACTTTAATTATTATTTAATGACTGCAATTATGTGCTTAATTGTCAGCAATGTCTAAACACATGCTAAACAAGTGAATTCATGCACGTTGTATACTACAAAATATTGCTTTATGCATAAACGAGAGCGTTGCGTCAAAAATACTAAGTAAACTCACCGGTAAGACACTCTGTGTCAACAGAACTGCAGAAAGCAGTCAGACAATAAAATTGGAGCCTAGGTGTAGGTCCAACAACCGGAATACATTAAAACCCAAGAGTACATACAAGGGTTTAATATATATACTCTCCGGAAGCAAAAATAAGCACTAAAAAGCACCCGAAACGCACTTTAAGTGCAGAATTTTAGTAAATTCGGCTCTAAACAGCTTTTAGACATATGAATATTATGCAGAAATGTCGTTTTATTATCCAGAATACTTCCCCAAGTGTTGGGAATTGAAAGGGATACAAAAAGGTACTTAAAAGACACTAAAAAGTGTAATTTAGCACTTTAACGAACCGTTGTCTAACCGAACAACCGGATAATATCCGGAGCACCAAAATAACGCTAGAAGCATTGTTTTTACTTTTCTGAGCCAGTTAGGCTCCCCGAACACCCGTTATATTACATAACACACATAATACTCTCACTAAGATCTTTAGAACCTAACTAATCCTTAACTATATCATCAAAATCCAACCATAAACCTCCCCCTAGTCCGATCGGTTGAAGGAGTGGGGACACACTCCACCAATTTGATTATTTTATTTAGTGTTGTCTAATATCTTAGTGACATATTGCATGATGGATATTAAGTAAACTTGGATTATAAGAATGCATACAAGACCATCATTATCTCACTTCAAACACAACCAAACTTGCTCTCTCCTTCGTCCTCCCTTGTGTAACCGGCCGAACACCACCACCCATCATACACTCACCATCAATTCTTGTTCAAGCCATTTTCTTACATACAAGTGTGCAAGAGATCATACAAGAAGGCTCGGTGCACTCGGAAGCTCAAGAACCTCTCTATATTTCTTTTATCCACCTTGTTTACGCCTTGTTTCTTCCCTAGCCTCGAGCTAGTAGTAAGTGCTTCTAAACATCCTCTTTTTCTTGTTTAAAGTGGTTAATAGGTAATTTAACGGTTAAAACTCAAGAACACACAAGATCAAAACTAAAAGTCTTGAAAGAAGGATAAACTAGTTGGATAAAGAGAAGTTATGTGTGTAAATCATGTAAATCTTATATAGTTGTTATTATTTGATGTTGTTTGTTACTAGAAGTGGGATGGATCATCATCTAACCATACTAGATTATGTACAAGAACATGAAATAGTAGTAAGTTAGTGTTAAAATTATAAAAAGATGATGAACCCTTCCACTCATGAAACATGAACTTGTGTAAATATAATTTTTCTTGTAAAATAAGATTCTAAACTAGTAGATCTAAAGATCTACAAGTGGTTTTTCGGAAGAACCAAGTGGAAAATAATAGATTGTTAAAAACCCGGATCTTGTATGAACTAAAATCATTTTTAGTAAGTAAACAAGTGTATAAACACTTGTGTAGAAAGAAAATTCCACAAAGAAATACTTTTGAAATTCATGACTAGAAGTTGTGAAAATACATACTCTTTAAAAATAAAGTTTTTAAGAAACTAATTTTATTTTTAAAGGTAACAAGACTTACTAAATGTGCTAGTAAGTTACTACATATTTTTACAAACTCTCAAGTTCATATGTTTGTGGTATATGCTTGTTTTGACAAGTTTGGTAAATAAAGATTGTTTTGTTGATATTGTTGATGAGTTAAAAGAAAACAAACATATGTTTTGAAAACATGGGAAACCTCCATTTTTAGGGGAAACTCTGTCAAAATTTTTATAAATTTTGACACTTAGAAAAATATAAGTTTTTGAGAAACTTATTCCCTAAAAATGTATTTAAAAATATTACCAAGGTTTCCCTAATTTTTGGTGATGAGAAATGATGATTTCTTCAAGATTAAAATTTATGTTAAGTAAGTATATTTTTGAGAGAAAAATATATATTATTTGATCACCAACTTTTGTGCTAGGTGTATATAGTATGTGTTATACGTGCTAGTGTATTAAGACTTAAAAATACACTAAATACTCATGAGAAGTGTAAACACAAAATACACATACAAAATACAAGATACATAATTCGGGTGCAAAGTGCAAAACACGAGATACTTATATTAATTTCTGAGAAAATAATACAAGTAAGATACTTAGTTAAAAATATAAAATATTTTTAACACAACAATACTAATACAAAAGAGAGAGATTGTGCTTGTGCGACGCAAGTCTAGTGACTAACGTTAAGAAAACGCGTATAGGTCACGACGTTAATTAAGCAAATCCGGTGAACTTTACGACGCAAGGAACGCAAAGTTGTGAGTTCATGCTCCCCCTTTTCTTTAACTGTTTCAGTTTTTATAACTTCGGGGGTGAAATACATGTACAAATATTATTATGTTTACAAATGGTATGATAACAAGAAGCACACTTGGTGAGAACGAGCACCAATTGTGACGAGATATGAGAATACAAGAAGCGCACTTGGTGAGGACGAGTACCAAGTATGATGCGTTATGAGAAATGGTACGAGAAATCGTGTCACGAATAGGGTACATAAGCACCATTAATCAACAATATACCTAGACCGCAGAACAAAAGGTTAGATCTAACGGGTGCCGGGCAGCCACACTCTCGGTGAGGGAGAGTATCGAGTAGTGCTTTTGTGTCTCAGAATATGGCAACCAGAAAAATGCCTAAGGTTTGGTGACTTCCTATGTCGTGTCACATGTTAATGGCCTTGCAACCCATTAACAAATCCTGATACTTACAGGAATACTTTATTTACATAAAATTCATACCATACTAAAACTTGATTAATACTTGAAGTACGTGGGGTACTAAAGAAAAACTTGAATTATACTTGAGTACGTGGGGTACTCAAGAAAACGGGAATTATACTTGAGTACGTGGGGTAGTCAAGAAAAACTTAAATTATACATGAGTACGTGGTGTACACATGGATACTTGATTTATATATGAAAACCTGAATTATACATGATACAAACTATGTTTTCATACAAAGTATACAAACGTGAAATACAAAAACTGCATGAATTCACACCAACATTATTTTGACGTTTTTCCAAAACTCACATGTATTTCAGGTAACTAGGATGGATGTGCGCGTGGTCTTACTCATGCTCGTGGATGTCGCTTTGTTTATCTTTAAATAAAGTTGTGATTTTTAACACAATATGTTATCTCGTGTTGTAAACACTTGACATATGTTTTCAGTAATGTAATGTTTGAAGTTATTTTTGAGCATGTAGTATGTTTACCTTTCGTATGCAATGAGAACCTTTCATGATCACACCTCGTGCTTCCGCCGCAGAAAGGGGTGTGACAGATTGGTATCAGAGCTGCGATTGTAGTGAACCAGGATTCATTCTCGAGTCTAGTCTACAATCTCTAGGATCCTTTCACGAAAACAATTTTTAAAAGAATTTTCATTGCATAAAACGTCCCGCGACATCCACTACCTGAAACTGTCTACATGAGTCTAGAAAAGACACTACGAGACTTAGAGTGCACTTAAGTAGCACTTGTCTTTAACTGAGAAATTACTTGAAATTATGTGTGATAATTAGCATATACTAGAAGTAGAATGTCACAAGTATACGTGACTTTATCTGAAAGCGATGGCCCATCTGAAGGAAGAAATACGAGGATGAAACGAACTGTGAGGACTGTGTAAGGAATTACGTAATTATGGATGCATACATAATTATGGGATTCAGTGCACAGAAACCACAACAAGTCTTGTCACGTATAGATTCCCTCAGTGCAAGCCTACTAAGTACTCTGCTAGAGTAATAGTTGTTTGATGTCACTTATGTGGTATATACCTGTGAATATATATACTACTACTGTCTAGTATGACGATATCAAACAAATGTTTTAACCCTGTTGTGTTATGTTCTGTCAGAACATGGCACCCAGGAAAGCTGTGAATGCTCGCAATGCTGATCAACCTCCTCCTCCCCCACTGCCAAGAACTGCTGAAGAGCTGAACGCTCTACTGGAAGAAAGGATCTCCGCTGCTATCGCCCAGTACAAGGCGAACCGTACTCAAGACAGTGGAGGACCAAGCAACGCTAGACGTAACGGGCATGGAGATTCATCTGGAGGAAACGCAGTTCAAGGCTGCACTTTCAAGCAGTTCCTCGACTGCAAGCCGATGAACTATGACGGCACAGAAGGTGCAGTAGCATTTGTACGCTGGACGGAGAAGACTGAAGCTACTAACCGCATGAGCAAGTGTACCGCGGATCAGCAAGTCACTTTTGCTACTGGGTTGTTTGTCGATGAAGCTCTGACTTGGTGGAACTTACAAGCCCAAACCCTGGGTGATGATGCAGCTTATGGCCTAACTTGGGATGAACTGAAGGAAAGAATGAGAGAGAAGTACTACTCTCGTGCTGAACTCCAAAGGCTGGAAACGGAGTTCTGGCACTTGACTATGGAAGGTGCTGACATTAATGGATATACTCGAAGGTTCCACGATCTGTCTAGAGTGCTTCCCTACATGGTGACTCCCGAATTCAAGCGCGTTGAACACTACATTTGGGGACTGGCCCCAGAGTTTCGCGGCATGGTAACTTCAGCCAAACCTCAAACAATCACCGAGGCTGTAACTCTGGCTGTCAGCCTTACTGAAGATTGTGTTCGTATGAAGAAGTTATCACTGAACCCAACAGAGAAGACCGAGACACACGCTGAGTCGTCTGGTGACAAGAAGAGAAAGCATTCGAATCTGAATCAAGCAACTCGTAACAACAAAGGTTTCAACAACAAGAAGCGTGACGCTAACCCGTCTCAGGAGGCGAAGGCCCTTGCAACCAAAGCATGCCAAGGCACCATGCCTAGATGCCAAAAATGTAAGTTTCATCATGAAGGAGCTTGTCGCATCCCAAGGTGCGACAAATGTGGTAGGTTGGGTCATCAAACAGAAGACTGTTGGGGAAAAGGAAAGAACCAGAATGGAAATGGTGCTGGTAACAAGAATGGTAACGGGAAGGGGCGGAATCAAGGATGCTTCAGATGTGGAAGCAATGATCATTTCATGAAGGACTGCCCAGAGGGAAACAATGCTCAGACTCGAGCATTTGTGATTGGAGCAAAGAACGCACGCGAGGACCCCAATGTGGTCACCGGTACGTTTCTCATTAACAATCACTTTGCATCCATATTATTTGACACTGGCGTCGATTATAGCTTCATGTCTGTGGAATTTAAACGCATACTTGGATTAGAATCTAGTAGATTAGAAATTCCTTATTCCATAGAACTAGCCAATGGTAAACTTGTTGAATCGGGCGAAGTTGTTAGAGGCTGCACACTAGAACTTGGTGAACGAAGATTTAGCGTCGACCTCTTACCTATTCAGTTGGGTAGCTTCGATGTAGTAGTCGGAATGGACTGGTTGTCCAAGAACAAAGCTGAGGTTATTTGTCATGAGAAAATCATTCGCATCCCTCTGTCGAATGATGAAACTCTCATTGTACATGGAGAAAAACGAAACGCGCCTCTTTGAATCATCAGTTGTATGAAGGCACAAAAGTGCTTAAGGAAAGGATGTGTTGCTTTCCTAGCACACGTTGTAGATAAGAAGGCTGAGGAGCCGAAACTCGAAGACATTCCTGTGGTGAAGGAATTCCCTGATGTTTTTCCCGAAGATCTGCCAGGACTACCTCCACAACGACAAGTCGAATTCCGTATAGACTTGGTTCCAGGAGCCGCTCCTGTAGCCAAGGCACCCTATCGACTTGCACCATCCGAAATGCAAGAATTATCTACACAACTCCAGGAGTTGTTGGATAAAGGATTCATAAGGCCAAGCTTCTCGCCCTGGGGAGCTCCGGTATTATTCGTGAAGAAAAAGGATGGAACTCTGCGGATGTGTATCGATTACAGGGAACTGAACAAGCTCACTATCAAGAATCGGTACCCGCTACCGAGGATTGATGCCTTATTTGATCAATTGCAAGGATCAAGCTACTATTCCAAGATCGACCTTCGATCTGGATACCATCAGCTGAGAATCCAAGAGGAAAGCGTACCAAAGACTGCATTCAGAACACGATATGGGCACTACGAATTTCTTGTGATGCAATTCGGGCTGACGAATGCACCAGCGGTCTTTGTGGATCTGATGAACCGCATATGCAAACCATATCTCGATAAATTCGTGATTGTATTTATCGATGATATCCTGATTTACTCGCGAACGAAAGAAGAGCACGAGCAACATCTCAGAACCATCTTGGAACTACTGAAGAAAGAGAAGCTTTATGCAAAGTTCTCGAAATGCGAATTCTGGATTCGCGAAGTACAATTTCTTGGTCACGTTGTGAATGAGAAGGGCATTCATGTAGACCCGTCCAAGATAGAAGCAATAAAGAATTGGGAAGCTCCCAAGACCCCAACTGAAGTTCGACAATTTTTGGGCTTAGTGGGCTATTATCGACGATTCATCGAGAATTTCTCAAAGATAGCTCAACCGCTAACGACCCTTACTAAAAAAGACAAGTGTTGGTGCACTAAATGTCTGCTGATTACGTCATAATCAAGTCTTGTGTCTAGATAGGTTGAATGAACACACAATAGTGTTTAAATTAGGGTTTTATATGTTTAAACTTGTGGATTTCGCTTGAAAGGGTTTATGTGTGTTTCAAGTGAAATCAACACAGATGATTTAGCTTGAAATGGGCTCAAGCGAAATCAGATTTAGCTTGAAATGGGTTCAAGCGAAATCAGATTTAGCTTGAAATGGGTTCAAGCGAAATCAACAGGACTATAAATAGGTTGATGTGTGTGTCATTTGAGAGACTTGGTCATTGTGTGTAAGACGAAGTGTTGTCGGTTTTGAATCAGATTATATTGTAAAAGCACGAAAATCAATCAGAAAAGAAAGATTAAAAGGAAACTAGCTGTTATGACTTTGTTTACGTTGATTCCGCCTTCGTATTCAAAGATGAACTGCCTTAACTGACGTTTCAAGGTCGTAGAACGGTCCAACAAGTGGTATCAGAGCTCAGGACGAGGAGTTCATACCATAGCAGCTTGATATTACCGGATTCTCTTCTTTCTACTCATTTCTTTTTATACTTTTCTGGTCTGAACGAGTTCCAACGGTCGAAATGGTCTGATTTTCGAATATATTGTGTAAAACATAGTATTATCAAACCCTAGAAAGAATCAGGTTAAATTTCGAACTAAAAATGATAAAAACAACCTAAAAACCGGATTTCGCTTGAAAGAGTTCGAAGTATAACATCAATTTCGCTTGAAGAACAAAGGATTTCGCTTGAACAGTTCAAGCGAAATTGATTGGCTGGATTTCGCTTGAATCATTGAACTTGTATTTGGGGATTTCGCTTGACAACTTCAAGCGAAATTGATCTCTTGGATTTCGCTTGAATATCTTGGACAGTACAAGCGAAATAGTAGATTTCGCTTGAAAACAGTTTGGATCAGATTTCGCTTGAGTGTAACTTTGTGATTTCTCTTGAACAGTTTAAAGTGTTGATTTCGCTTGAAGTGATTTCACTTCAAGGAATTTCGCTTGAACTTGCTGATTTTTCAAAACCTAAAAATTTTCTAAGTGTTTGCTGATTTTTCAGGTATATTCAAGATGGATGATCTATGCTTGAACCCGTTCAGTGACATGTACGCGTTTGCTGGAAACTCGGGAGACGATTCATCTTCAAGCAACAACAATGATAAACCTCCAAAGCTAATGGCTATTGAGGAATACAGTCGGTGGTCAAGAAAGTTTGAGGACTGGTTGATGGCATTCGCATTTCCTAGTTGGAAAAGTCTGAAAAACGGTTATGCCAATGGAAACAAAAATGGTGAAACTTTAAGAACAGCTGAGGAGATTGATTCATTTGTAGCTGAACAAAAGTGTGTGGCATTGTTATTTCAATCCGTCCGAGAAGATATAATTTCATTGATCGATTATTCAAATGCAAAAGATCTTTGGACAAAGTTAGAAAAGAAATGTTTAGGAAGTACTGAAATAGTGAAAAACAAAAAGAAACTTCTTAGAAAAGAGTTTGATCTGTTTGGATGTTTAAAGAACGAGTCAGTTTGTAAAATGATAGAAAGGTTTGGTCATCTGAAGCTGGAATTAGTAAGACATGATATCAAAATTCCTGAAGAAGATCTTATCGACAAATTGTTCGATTCGTTACCTGACGAGATGGATTGGAGACATTAGATTTGCTGATTGAGAAACTCGAGAGTCACGAGTTGGAGTTGAAGAAGACATACAAAGTCAATCACTCATCTTACCAGCAAAATTTGGATTTGTATTATCCAAAGAGCATGATGCCAAAAGTAATTTCTCCCAAGACTGCGTTTTCTGCTGAAAATGTGTCGACAGCTGGCAAAGAAAGTCAAAGCAATGGAAGTCACAGTGGTTATCACAGTGGATCTTCATCTTCTGGAAATCATCCAGATGCAAAGAATCGATTTCAATGTAACATCGCAATAGACTTGAAGAATGCTCAGAATTTTGATGAGGAGTCGGCCAAGCAGCAGATGATCTTTCTAGCATCGGTGTTAGAATCGTATGAAGGGTTAGTAGCTGGGAAGATAGGCAACACAAATCTGACGAAAGAAGATTACGATCAGATTGATCCGGAGGAAATGGAACTGATCGATATTCGTTGGGCTATGGCAAGTGCTGTTCGACGAGCACAAAGATTCATGGAAATTACCGGCAGAAAGACAATTGGTGGTCCATCTACTAAGCTGGGGTTTGATAAATCGAAGACTTGCTTCAAGTGTAAGCAGAAGGGTCATTTCAAGCGAGAATGCCGAAATGCTTATGCTGATGAGTCGGAGAATCCTTTTAGAGATGATTACTACAAGAAGGCAATTTATCATCAGAATAAAGCCGAGCCGCCTAGATTGAAGCAGGTCGAAGACAATAAAGAGAAATCTAGAGCTCTTACTGTGATTTATGATGATGAGGGTTATGATTGGAGTCAAGAGGTTCTACCAGAAGAAGATGCGGTTGGTTACGCATTCATGGCGAAAAACGATGATCCTATTCCGTGGAAAGATGATAGAACTGAAGAGCAGAAATATCAATACAGAAAAATGATTGCTGAAAACAAGATAATTAGAATATCTCGTATTTATCTGGATGCAAGGAGAGCAAATAGATGGGATCCGAACAGAGAGTGTTATCTTAATGAGTATGGAAATATTGCGATCGATGATAGTACGCTTGATATCGAAGCCATAATTCAGCAGTACAAAGAAGAGGATGAGTACTGGCAGAACAAATGGTGGGGAACTCCAACAGAGAAAATGAAAGAAGAAGAGAAAGAGAAAGAAGAGAAAGAGAAGAAGGAGAAAGAAGAGATCGAGAAAGCAAAGAAGATTGATACTGGAATTATTGACACAATGCAGGAGTTGACTGAAGAGAATCTTGGAAGAATGGCTGACAAAGTGCTAGCTGCTAAGGCACTTGAGGTAGACTCTAACTCCGTGTCTGAGTCAAAAAGCCAGGTCAGTTCAGATGTGTCAACAAATGTGTCAGGTAAGAAAATCGATGGAAATGCTGATTGCAAAAATTGCAACAAAGAGTGCAAATTTTGTAGCACAGTCACGTATCTTAACGGAAAGAAAGTTGATGATCTGACAGCAAAGGTCAGAAGCGTTGAGAATCAGATTCTTGATCGTGACAAAATGGTTAAAGCTTCAACTGAACGGATAAGAGAATTAACTAGTCAAATTGAAAATGATAAAATTGATCATGATAAAGTTAAAAATGAAAATGAAAAGTTGATTCTTGAAAACCGTCAGATTTCTGAAAAGTTTGAAAAACTCAAAAGCACAATGAAAGATTGTGATGATCGAAATGGTAAAACTTTTAAAGAGAATGAACATCTAAAAGCAGTGCTTATAGTCAAAGAAGAATCAATCAACCAACAACTGGATGAAATCGCTAAATTGAAACTTAAAGTTCAAGAGGCTGTAATCGAAAATGAGCGAATCCAGTTGAAGCTTAACAGTTACAGCTCCGCAAGCTTTGTGTTGCAACATATTATTCCCAAACCCATCGGGAAAGACAAAGCGGGCGAAGATGTGTATTGTGATGGAACTGGGGTGGGGTTTCATCAAGTTCCACCACCTGTTCTTGATAATTACACTAAAAAGCAGTCTGGGTTGGTTGAAATTGAGGAAGAAAGTGAAGTTAAACTTCCAGAGAACATTGATGTCATGTTCACATCTTCCAATGACGATAGTGCCCAAAATGATATTGTAAAAGGTGTTGTTGAAAATGTGCTAAAAATGGATAGTGACACTACTGAGGAAGATGGGTGTTTCTTGGACAAGTACATTCAGAAATCAAAATCCAAAAACAACTTAAGTGATGAACCGGGTCTTGTGATGTACAAGATGGCTGGATCTGATAAGTTGTATTCGGATTCTGAGTTTCCGATTGAGAATGTTAATGTGAACAAATTGACAAATGTTTTCAAGTTGGTTGAAGTTGAGTTGTCAGAAGTGAACAAGTTCAGTCAAACAAAGAGAAAAATGAGTTTTGAGAAAGATAAATCATACTACAAGAAATCTGTTAATCCACCACGGTTTTATAATAAAAGAGTTTTCAGAAAAAGAGTTTTCAAAACAAAAGGTTTGCTGAAAAGAAGGTGTTTGTGAACAGTTCGAGTTCACTTGTTGATGAAGAGAAAGAGATCTTTTCAAAATCGAATGAAGAGTTCTTTGAGAAAAGAGCTTCACAGTATCAGTCTGAAGGCACAAGTCGAGTTGTTGATACTCGAACATGTTTCAGGTGTAATCAAGTTGCTCACATTGCACGAAAGTGTACCAATGTGAAGCCTAAGACTGAAACTGTGAAGATTCAACAGAAGAAAGTTGAAGTGAAGGGTAAAGCACCAATCATTGTTGAGAAAAAGAGTATGAAAAATAACAACATCAAAGTGAAAAATGAACCTGTAAAGAAAGTGGTAACTAAAAACGACAAGTTTTATAAACAGGTTGCATTATCTCAACAAGTTTGGAAACCAAAAACTGAAATGAAAATTTCAACTTCTGAAGTGAAAAAGGCTGAAGAATCAATTTCGGTTGATTATGATGCAAATTTTCCACCTTTGAAGGCTGAAAATTTCAAAATTCAAATTGCGAGGGTCAAGGTTACACCTAAGGCTGATGAGGCCAGGGTGGACACCATGTTCGAATAAGCAGTTTGAATTGCCGGAGCTTCCTTGATCGCGAAGCATGAATCGGCATCTTTCTTGAAATGTTTTAAAATCAACTTGTGGTATGTGCAGGATCTTCCAAGAGCCATTTCAAGATGGATCATGGATAGTGGCGCATCTCGACATATGACAGGAAAAACTGCATTGCTGTATGATGTGAGGAATATCAATGGTGGTTATGTGGGATTTGCTGGTCATGAAGGTGGTAGAATTGTTGGTGAAGGAACGTTATCCAATGGGATTGTAACGTTTGAGAGAGTTAACTACATCACTGAGCTGGAGAACAATCTGCTTAGTATCTCGCAGATTTGTGACAACATGTATACTACTCACTTCACTGATAAAGAATGTTTAATTTTGAAACCTGGATTTGTTGTTCCTGAAGAATGTATTATCATGCGGGCACCTAGAGTGAATGATTTATATGTGTTAGATATGAGTGTAGCAACTACAACTACTGGTCAAGCACTTTGTTTTGTGTCTAGAGCAACTGAGAAAGAATCAAGATTGTGGCACCGAAAGATGGGGCATATACATCTTAGAAAAATGAATCATTTGGTGTATAATGATTTGGTTTTGGGTGTTAATATCAAAGGTTTTCATCTGGAAGGGGAGTGCATTAGCTGCATCAAAGGCAAGCAGAAGAAAAAGTCACACCCTACAAAGCAAGTCAATTCAGTTTCGAGACCTCTGGAAAGACTTCACATGGATTTGTTTGGTCCGGTGAATGTCAAAAGTATTACAGGAGATTACTATTGTTTGGTCGTTACTGATGATTATTCCAGATTTTCGTGGGTTTCTTTCTTGAAGACGAAAGATGAAACATTTGACAGTTTGATGGGGCTGTTCAGGAAGATTGAGAATCTGTACCAAAGGTGTATCAAGAGAATTCGAAGTGATAATGGTACTGAATTCAAAAACAGCAAGATGGAAGAATTTTGTGATGAAAGAGGTATATTGCATGAGTTTAGTGCTCCATACACTCCGCAGCAGAATGGAGTCGCAGAACGCAAAAACCGGACACTAATCGAGACGGCTAGAACTATGCTCGCAGATTCAAAGTTACCGATTAATTTTTGGGCTGAAGCTGTTTTCGCCGCATGCTATACGCTCAACAGGGTTCTCACTGTCAAGAAGTTCAACAAAACATGTTTTGAGCTAATCAATAATCGCAAACCGAATTTGAAATATCTAGAACCGTTTGGGTCACCCTGTACGGTTATAGAACCTCAGGGAAAGTTTGGTCCGAAGAGCATTGAGGGAATCTTTGTTGGTTATGCAAATCCGTTGCGACGTGTCTTCGTTCCAAGTGAGAAGCGGATTATTGAAGCTGCAAATGTGGAATGTCAAGGTTATACTATGCCGCCACAGAATCCTGGTGATTCATGGCGTTATCATTATGACAAACTGTGGGATTCGTTTGACATGAGAGAAGAATCAGAGGATGATGAAGATTTCTTTGATGAGTTGGATATTTTGCGTGAATATGAGTCGCAGCTAAGGTTCCCAGCTGAGTATTCGAGGAGACCACGGGAAACTTCAAATGACGATGAAGCAGGTCCAAGTAATGCTGGTGAACATGATGATGTCCAACAGAATGAAGTTGCTCAGGATAATCAGTCGGCTCAGAATGATAATCTAGAAGCTGAAAACATGCCAGTATTTGATCATGGTGATTCAGATTCTGTGGGGGAGCAAATTCAGATTTCAAGTCAAACAAACCAAGTTGGTGAACAAGATGCAGAGCAGAATGTTACTAATCTGGAGGGAAATGTAGATGTTCCAAGTGAAGTGATGCCGCAAACTTTTTCATATCATCCAGAGGAGTTGATCATAGGAGAATTGCAGACAGGCGTTCGCACTCGAAATCAGATTGATAAAGGGCTTACATGTTTTTATACAAAAGTTGCTCCTTTGCAAACTGAATTCTCATTGAGTTGTTTTATCTCGCAGGTTGAACCAAGAACTTACAAAGAGGCGCTTACTGAAGACTCTTGGATCAATGCAATGCAGGAGGAACTTAGTCAATTCGAGAAATTAGGAGTGTGGAAGTTAGTTGATTTGCCGGATGGTCAGAGAAAGATTAACACCAAGTGGGTGTTCAAGTGCAAGAGGGACGATAGAGGAGTTGTTGTAAGGAATAAAGCTCGACTCGTTGTTCAGGGCTTTAGTCAACAGGAGGGGATTGATTTTACCGAAGTTTATGCTCCTGTAGCACGACTAGAGGCAATCAGAATTTTCCTAGCATTTGCGTCTTGGAAGAACTTTAAGTTTATCAGTTGGATGTTAAATCGGCGTTTCTTTATGGGAAGGTTAAAGAGGAGGTTTATGTCGGTCAGCCACCAGGCTTCACCGATCCAATCCACAAAAACAAGGTCTACTTATTGGACAAAGCGTTGTATGGTTTACACCAGGCCCCGAGAGCCTGGTACGAGACTTTGTCTCAACACCTACTAGCCAACAAGTTCATTCGTGGAAAAGTGGATGCCACTCTCTTCACTAAAAAGGCCGATGGTCATCTTCTGATAGTTCAGATTTATGTAGACGATATAATCTTTGGGTCGACAAATGAAAATCTATGCAAAGATTTTGAATCAGTGATGAAGCAAAAGTTTGAAATGTCATCAATGGGGGAGATGAAATTCTTTCTGGGTTTACAAGTTGAACAACTTCCTGAGGGAATTTTCATTCATCAGTCAAAGTATGTTCATGATATTCTAGAGAAATTTAGGATGTCAAGTTCTACTCTAGCTGCTACCCCACTTGCAACAAATCATGGGATTCACCCAAATCTCACCGGAGACAGGGCTGATGAAACATTTTACCGTTCCATGATAGGTTCTTTAATGTACCTAACTGCTTCACGTCCTGATATCATGTACCCAACGTGCCTCGCAGCAAGATTTCAGTCTAACCCGAGAGCATCGCATATGATCATTGTGAAGAGGATATTGCGCTACCTGAAAGGAACTCCTTCATTGGGGTTGTGGTATCCTAGAAAAGGCGACTTTACACTCGAAGGGTATTCCGATTCGGATTTCGGATGCTACAAAGTTAATTCAAAATCAACAACTGCAGGATGCCAGTTCTTTGGTCCTAGATTGGTTACCTGGCAGTGTAAGAAACAAACGTCTGTGGCGTTATCTACATGTGAAGCGGAGTATGTTTCTGCTAGCAGTTGCTGCTCTCAGATCTTGTGGATACAGCAACAGATGCGCGACTACGGTTTGCAGTTTCTTAACACACCTCTTTTTGTTGATAATGTGGCTGCTATAAATATAACAAAGAATCCAGTACATCACGCTAAAACTAAACACATAGAAATTCGTCATCACTTTATTCGTGACTGTTTTGAGAAAAAGCTGATACGAATTGAGAAAATCCACACTAACGAACAGAAAGCTAATTTACATACCAAAGCTTTTAATAAAAATCGGTTTAAATATTTGTTACAACTGAACGGTATGAAGCTTCTTTCGGTGTCGGATGGAATTATGGGCGTTGATGAGAGTACTGTTGCGGATGAAGACGAGAAACAATCTGCAATGGTTTGTCGATTTTTTACTTGTTTTGGAATTTAGGGGGAGTAGATATTTGTATATAGTTTATATTTTCAGAAAATACAAAAACAGTAAAAAATGCAAAAATACAAAAACATGATAAAATCTGAAAAAGAGCTTGTGTATATAGGGAAAATGATAGTACATCGGCTAGACGATTACAGTATGCTAAAGATTTGTAAAGTATAAATGAGTTAAAGAGTCTCACTGATGATGTGTCGATAGGTTTTCGCACATTTAGTAGATTTATTTGGGATATAAACCTAAAATTCAAACTTGTGAATTTCGTGGGGAACACTACTTGGATATATAGGTAACCCCTGAAATCTCGTTTGAAAGGTCTCATAATCTGATGTACTAGGTCTTTATACTCAATGATGTCTGGGGTATTATTCCGGGACTTCTGCTGAACGGTGGTTCTGACCTAGTCCTTGGATAATGCTTTCTGCAATGCTTGAAACATAGCATTAAACCCTCAGCATGCCGATGAAACAATAAAATTGATAGTCGCTGCTGTTGTAAGCAAAAAGATCCTCTAAAGGGGACATACCGTAAAGTCGAAGCTGATATCTCTCTGCGTATACGGAAGTATCGACCTGAGATCCCTCGGCCCTCGCATACCTAATTTATATACAGATATCATTGTAGTATACTCACCTGTAAGACTGATTATTGGGATTCTGGATACGGGAGTATATTCAAGAGGTGGGACACATGAATGAGCTAAGTTCATATTTCATCTAATTCGTATCCTGAGTAAATTGAAATTTGTGTGGGAATTTAAGATGGATCAGTATATCGACAATCGAGGTGAATTGTTTAAGTCTGAGTATGAAATAAAGCTTAACGGTACTTGTAATTTGTCTGAAAAGCTGATATGATTCCCTGACACGCTCGCCAAAAATATGTTTGTAAATAGTTTACTTTGTTTACTTTCTGCAATTTAAGTTTTCTGTATTTCATTTCTTAGTTTAGAACACTTTGATAAAATACAAAAAGATTTTATTTCTGCTTTATTTTCCTGACAAACCAAAGTGTAGAGTTGATTGTTTGATTCTTAGATGTTTGAAGCAGATGCAGGAGATTCTGGACTTAAGAATGAGGAGAGCTTACTTTGATGAAGTTTGAATTGTTTGAAAAGTTAAAAACAAGTTCATTAATTTGATACTTGTTATTTTCAGAAAATGTTTGAAATTGTTGTTTTAAAATCAGTATTGTTTCGTCAAAAGATCAACCAAGGTCATTAATTTGGACTTGGTAGATTAATCAAGTGATCAGGGTCATTAACTTGGACCTGAATACTTAAGTGGATTGTTAAAACTGATTGAGTTTGTGATTTAATGTTTGAAAAGATAGAATTGTAATGTTTATTGGTTGAGTAACAGGATTGGACTTCATTATTCCCAACGGAAGCTAATTGTCAAAGCTTGAACCAGATATCTCAGATTCTAGCATATTGAGAGGGGGAGTCTGTGAAAGGGGGAGTCTGGATCAACAGTCAAAGGGGAGATTGAAGTTTAAAGTTTGAAGATAAAGATTGAAGAAAGTTTTTACAAGTGTTTGAAAAATGATAAAGACAAAGACTTGAAGCCAAAGACTTCATCAACATCCAAGGGGGAGTCTGTTGGTGCACTAAATGTCTGCTGATTACGTCATAATCAAGTCTTGTGTCTAGATAGGTTGAATGAACACACAATAGTGTTTAAATTAGGGTTTTATATGTTTAAACTTGTGGATTTCGCTTGAAAGGGTTTATGTGTGTTTCAAGTGAAATCAACACAGATGATTTAGCTTGAAATGGGCTCAAGCGAAATCAGATTTAGCTTGAAATGGGTTCAAGCGAAATCAGATTTAGCTTGAAATGGGTTCAAGCGAAATCAACAGGACTATAAATAGGTTGATGTGTGTGTCATTTGAGAGACTTGGTCATTGTGTGTAAGACGAAGTGATGTCGGTTTTGAATCAGATTATATTGTAAAAGCACGAAAATCAATCAGAAAAGAAAGATTAAAAGGAAACTAGCTGTTATGACTTTGTTTACGTTGATTCCGCCTTCGTATTCAAAGATGAACTGCCTTAACTGACGTTTCAAGGTCGTAGAACGGTCCAACAACAAGAAATACGACTGGGGTTACAAACAGGAAGAAGCCTTTCAGCTACTCAAGAACAAGCTATGCGGTGCACCAATACTATCATTACCCGAAGGCACTGATGACTTCGTGGTATACTGTGACGCCTCACGACAAGGCTTGGGTTGCGTGCTGATGCAACGCTAGAAAGTCATCGCATACGCTTCGAGGCAATTGAAGGTACATGAAAGAAGCTACACCACTCACGACCTGGAGCTGGGAGCGGTGGTATTCGCCTTGAAGATCTGGCGACATTATTTATGGTACTCGATGTACAATTTTCACAGATCACAAAAGCTTACAACACATATTTGATCAGAAGGAATTGAATATTCGCCAGTGGCGATGGGTCGAGCTGCTAAATGATTACGACTGTGAGATCAAGTACCATCCTGGAAAGGCAAACGTTGTAGCGGACGCGTTGAGCCGAAAAGAAAGGGTTAAGACCCTAAGGGTTCGAGCATTGGAAATGACTATTCGAACGAACCTTACTACACGCATTCGTGATGCACAACAAGAAGCTCTTAAAGGAGAAAACCGTAAAGCTGAATACCTCCGGGGTATGTTGAAATACATGGTGCCAAACGAAGAGGGAGCCTTATACTTCAAGAAGCGTTTTGGGTTCCACTCTATGGTGGCTTACGAGAAGTCATCCTTGACGAAGCCCATAAATCGAGATATTCGATCCATCCAGGATCGGACAAAATGTATCAAGACTTGAAGGAATATTACTGGTGGCCGAGACTTAAAAGCAATGTTGCTGTTTACGTTGGAAAATGCCTAACATGTGCCAAGGTTAAGGCAGAATATCAGAAACCGTCCGGCCTACTACAACAACCAGAGATACCCATGTGGAAGTGGGAGCAAATCTCGATGGACTTCATAACAAAATTACCCAGGACCCCGAGGGGGCACGATATGATATGGGTGATAGTTGATCGATTGACGAAATCTGCGCATTTCCTACCGATCCGAGAGAAGGATAGAACTGGAAAGCTTGCTGAGATTTACTTAAAGGAAATCGTGACACGTCATGGAGTGCCGATCTCGATTATTTCAGACAGAGATGGACGCTTTGTCTCAAGAATCTAGCAATCCTTTCAGGAAGCCTTTGGATCTCAGTTAGATCTAAGCACGGCATTCCATCCACAAACAGAAGGCCAGAGCGAACGGACTATACAAACGTTAGAAGATATGCTTCGCGCATGTGTCATGGATCTAGGCGGCAGCTGGGATACTCATCTACCTTTAGTTGAGTTTTCCTACAATAACAGTTATCATACAAGCATAAAGGTCGCGCCGTTCGAAGCTCTGTATGGCCGCAAGTGCCGATCGCCCTTATGTTGGGCAGATGCTGGAGATAAACGTATGGTTGGTCCTGAACTTGTACAAGAGACAACCGACAAGATTGCGCAGATCCGAGAGCGCATTAAGGCGGCTCGAGATCGACAAAAGATCTACGCTGATCTAAAGAGAAAACCAGTAGAATTCGAGGTGGGAGACAAAGTGTTGTTAAAACTCTCACCTTGGAAGGGCGTAGTAAGATTTGGAAAACGTGGAAAGCTGAATCCACGATACATCGGACCATTCAGAATCTTGGAAAGAATTGGTACCATGGCATATAAGCTGGAAATTACCGGAAGAACTTAATGGAGTACATGATACGTTCCATGTATCCAACCTGAAGAAGAGTCCAACACAAGAAAACGTGATCATCCCTGTGGATGAAGTACATATTGACGACACCTTCAGATTTACAGAGCAACCCGTAGAGGTTACAGACTGGAAAGTCAACAAGACCAGGAGGAGCACTGTTAAACTTGTCAAAGTACGTTGGAGCTCTAAACACGGACCCGAGTACACATGGGAACGTGAAGACCAGTTCAAAGAGAAGTATCCCCACCTATTCAAGAAGACTCCTGCGAGAGTTAGCTCAGCCTGAATTTCGGGACGAAATTCTTTTAACGGGGGGAGACTGTGACAACTGGCACCAAACCGGTAATTTCCGTACACTTTAATTATTATTTAATTACTGCAATTATGTGCTTAATTGTCAGCAATGTCTGAACACATGCTAAACAAGTGAATTCATACACGTTGTATACTACAAAATATTGCTTTATGCATAAACGAGAGCGTTGCGTCAAAAATACTAAGTAAACTCACCGGTAAGACACTCTGTGTCAACAGAACTGCAGAAAGCAGTCAGACAATAAAATTGGAGCCTAGGTGTAGGTCCAACAACAGGAATACATTAAAACCCAAGAGTACATACAAGGGTTTAATATATATACTCTCCGGAAGCAAAAATAAGCACTAAAAAGCACCCGAAACGCACTTTAAGTGCAGAATTTTAGTAAATTCAGCTCTAAACAGCTTTTAGACATATGAATATTATGCAGAAATGTCGTTTTATTATCAAGAATACTTCCCCAAGTGTTGGGAATTGAAAGGGATACAAAAAGGTACTTAAAAGACACTAAAAAGTGTAATTTAGCACTTTAACAAACCGGTGTCTAACCGAACAACCGGATAATACCCGGAGCACCAAAATAACGCTAGAAGCATTGTTTTTACTTTTCTGATCCAGTTAGGCTCCCCGAACACCCGTTATATTACATAACACACATAATACTCTCACTAAGATCTTTAGAACCTAACTAATCCTTAACTATATCATCAAAATCCAACCATAAACCTCCCCCTAGTCCGATCGGTTGAAGGAGTGGGGACACACTCCACCAATTTGATTATTTTATTTAGTGTTGTCTAATATCTTAGTGACATATTACATGATGGATATTAAGTAAACTTGGATTATAAGAATGCATACAAGACCATCATTATCTCACTTCAAACACAACCAAACTTGCTCTCTCCTTCTTCCTCCCTTGTGTAACCGGCCGAACACCACCACCCATCATACACTCACCATCAATTCTTGTTCAAGCCATTTTCTTACATACAAGTGTGCAAGAGATCATACAAGAAGGCTCGGTGCACTCGGAAGCTCAAGAACCTCTCTATATTTCTTTTATCCACCTTGTTTACGCCTTGTTTCTTCCCTAGCCTCGAGCTAGTAGTAAGTGCTTCTAAACATCCTCTTGTTCTTGTTTAAAGTGGTTAATAGGTAATTTAACGGTTAAAACTCAAGAACACACAAGATCAAAACTAAAAGTCTTGAAAGAAGGATAAACTAGTTGGATAAAGAGAAGTTATGTGTGTAAATCTTGTAAATCTTATATAGTTGTTATTATTTGATGTTGTTTGTTACTAGAAGTGGGATGGATCATCATCTAACCATACTAGATTATGTACAAGAACATGAACTAGTAGTAAGTTAGTGTTAAAATTATAAAAGATGATGAACCCTTCCACTCATGAAACATGAACTTGTGTAAATATAATTTTTCTTGTAAAATAAGATTCTAAACTAGTAGATCTAAAGATCTACAAGTGGTTTTTCGGAAGAACCAAGTGGAAAATACTAGATTGTTAAAAACCCGGATCTTGTATGAACTAAAATCATTTTTAGTAAGTAAACAAGTGTATAAACACTTGTGTAGAAAGAAAATTCCACAAAGAAATACTTTTGAAATTCATGACTAGAAGTTGTGAAAATACATACTCTTTAAAAATAAAGTTTTTAAGAAACTAATTTTATTTTTAAAGGTAACAAGACTTACTAAATGTGCTAGTAAGTTACTACATATTTTTACAAACTCTCAAGTTCATATGTTTGTGGTATATGCTTGTTTTGACAAGTTTGGTAAATAAAGATTGTGTTGTTGATATTGTTGATGAGTTAAAAGAAAATAAACATATGTTTTGAAAACATGGGAAACCTCCATTTTTAGGGGAAACTCTGTCAAATTTTTATAAATTTTGACACTTAGAAAAATATAAGTTTTTGAGATACTTACTCCCTAAAAATGTATTTAAAAATATTACCAAGGTTTCCCTAATTTTTGGTGATGAGAAATGATGATTTCTTCAAGATTAAAATTTATGTTAAGTATGTATATTTTTGAGAGAAAAATATATATTATTTGATCACCAACTTTTGTGCTAGGTGTATATAGTATGTGTTATACGTGCTAGTGTATTAAGACTTAAAAATACACTAAATACTCATGAGAAGTGTAAACACAAAATACACATACAAAATACAAGATACATAATTCGGGTGCAAAGTGCAAAACACGAGATACTTATATTAATTTCTGAGAAAATAATATAAGTAAGATACTTAGTTAAAAATATAAAATATTTTTAACACAACAATACTAATACAAAAGAGAGTGACTGTGCTTGTGCGACGCAAGTCTAGTGACTAACGTTAAGAAAACGCGTATAGGTCACGACGTTAATTAAGCAAATCCGGTGAAGTTTACGACGCAAGGAACGCAAAGTTGTGAGTTCATGCTCCCCCTTTTCTTTAACTGTTTTCAGTTTTTATAACTTCGGGGGTGAAATACATGTACAAATATTATTATGTTTACAAATGGTATGATAACAAGAAGCACACTTGGTGAGAACGAGTACCAAGTGTGACGAGATATGAGAATACAAGAAGCGCACTTGGTGAGGACGAGTACCAAGTATGACGCGTTATGAGAAATGATACGAGAAATCGTGTCAAGAATAGGGTACATAAGCACCATTAATCAACAATACACCTAGACCGCAGAACAAAAGGTTAGATCTAACGGGTGCCGGGCAGCCACACTCTCGGTGAGGGCGAGTATCGAGTAGTGCTTTTGTGTCTCAGAATATGCCAACTAGAAAAATGCCTAAGGTTTGGTGACTTCCTATGTCGTGTCACATGTTAATGGCCTTGCAACCCATTAACAAATCCTGATACTTACAGGAATACTTTATTTACATAAAATTCATACCATACTAAAACTTGATTAATACTTGAAGTACGTGGGGTACTCAAGAAAAACTTGAATTATACTTGAGTACGTGGGGTACTCAAGAAAACGGGAATTATACTTGAGTACGTGGGGTACTCAAGAAAAACTTGAATTATACATGAGTACGTGGTGTACACATGGATACTTGATTTATATATGAAAACCTGAATTATACATGACACAAACTATGTTTTCATACAAAGTATACAAACATGAAATACAAAAACTGCATGAATTCACACCAACATTATGTTGACGTTTTTCCAAAACTCACATGTATTTCAGGTAACTAGGATGGATGTGCGCGTGGTCTTACTCATGCTCGTGGATGTCGCTTTGTTTATCTTTAAATAAAGTTGTGATTTTTAAGACAATATGTTATCTCGTGTTGTAAACACTTGACATATGTTTTCAGTAATGTAATGTTTGAAGTTATTTTTGAGCATGTAGTATGTTTACCTTTCGTATGCAATGAGAACCTTTCATGATCACACCTCGTGCTTCCGCCGCAGAAAGGGGTGTGACACAGATCCATTAGTTCACGCCTGTCCTCTGCGGCACGGTGTGAGGCTTGTCAGACCTAAATAGCGCTATCTAACTAATGACCCGCTCGCCATTGGCCCGGCGATTAAGTCGATATAAAAAAGGAGGGACTTCGTGATAGAGTTTTGGTCTACTGAAATTTAAACTGTCCAAGAGGACGAGGAAATATATTCCTTAACCCGTACTGTCCTACCCAAGGAGGACGAGGAACCCATATTCCTTAACCCATTCCCAACCCCTGGGAATCCCATTCTTTGTAGAAAGTGTGAACTTGTGACAACCCTCACAAATCCAGGTATCCGTACGAATTAATTAATATTTAATTAATGCTTAATTAATGTGCTTGCTTACAATTGTAGTTAAACTGTTTCTTCATTTCTGATACATACATACTCATGCATCACATTTTATACCGTCACTCTATTACTTATACACAAACATTAATGACAACCTTGATGCACAAAAGCACAGTTAGCACACTAAACGGATAACCAAGTAAACATGCTGACATTACCAGCACCAAAACAGACATTGTTCTGAGGCCAGTATGAGCCGGGAGTAGATTACTACACTAGTAGGGAGTGTAGGGAGGTGAGAATCATTAAACTGCGTCACTAGGTGATAATTATAGTCCCCGGAAGTGCCTAAAACATACCTTAATTGCATAATTCTGCACTAAACATCAAAATTCAGCTTTTAACATAACTAGTAAAGGGTAAAAACTTGTCAAAATAGTCCTAGACACTTTCCAAAGTGTTGGTAAATTTATGTGTCACTAAAAATAATATTAAAGACACTTTAAAGCTTTATTTGACACTTTGACGGATCAGTATCCAACCGGACAACCGGACTTTACCCGGAACAAAAAAAATATCGCCAAAGACATTGTTTATACTTTTCTGAGCTAGTTACGGTCCCCGAACACCCTAACACCCTTTATATTAAATAACACACATACATATCCTAACTAAATAACATTAGCTCTTAACTAAATCCTAACCATGACATTACATCCCAACCCCATACCCCCCCCCCCCTCTTGGGACGGTCACCTTAGGGTGACCCACTCTTGCACTTCCCTTGATTATTTTAATCCATATGTTGGATATCTAGGGAGCATAATACATGGAGGATATTAAGTGAATTGGTTTATAAGTAAACACCAAAGGATAATCACCTTCATTTCACAAAACACACCAACAACAAGCTCATCTCTCTCCCTCCTTTCCCTTGTTCGGCCGAGACCAAGCCCACCCACCATCATCATCATCACTTGTTCACTTTCAAGCCATCCACACATACTCAAAGGTGATAAGGATCATACAAGGAGGCTCGGTGCTTTCGGAAGTGCAAGAACCTCTCTAGATTTCTTTTATCCACCTCATTTACGTCTTGTTTCTTCCCTAGCCTCGAGCTAGTAGTAAGTGCCTCTAAAGATCGTCTTGATCTTGTTTAATGTGGTTAATAGTGGATATAATGGTTAAAAATAAAAAACACACAAGAACATAACATAAAGTCTTGAAAAGAAGATGAACAAGTTGGATAAAGAAAAGCTAGTTGTGTAAATCTTGTAGATCCTGTATAGTTGTGATTACTTGATGTTGTTTGTTACTAAAAGTGGGATGGATCATCATCTAACCATACTAGATCATGTTCAAGAACATGAACTAGTAGTATGTTAGTGTTAGAATTATAAAAGATGATGAACCCTTCCACTCATGACACATGAACTTGAGTAAATGTAATTTTTCTTGTAAAATAAGGTTCTAAAGTAGTAGATCTAAAGATCTACAAGTGGTTTTTCGGAAGAACCAAGTGAAAGATGCAAGTCTTGTTTAAAACCCGGATCTTACATGAACTAAATATATTTTTAGAAGGTAAACAAGTGTGTAAACACTTGTGTAAACAAGAAAATTTAACAAGAAATATTTTTGAAGATCTTGACTAAAAGTTGTAAAACTTCAAGTTCTTTAAAAATAAAGTTTTTAAGAAACTAATTTTACTTTTAAAGATAACAAAATCTACTAAATATGTTAGAAAGTTACTACATATGTTTACAAAACCTTTAAGTTCACGAGTTTATGATTATTCCTATTTTGTCTGAATAAATATGGTATGTTGTTGATGGGTAAATTGTTTGAGTGAATTTTGAAAAGAAAATGATACGCTTGTAAGCGTGGACATCTCCGGTTAGAAAGGAAACTCTGGCGAAATTTTTCCAGAAATATAACACATAGAAATATTTTTGTGACAAATGTTTATAAATGTGTTTTTAACTTGGTTTTCTAAATAAACTTCGCCATGATTTTTATTACAAAAATTACAAAGTGTCGGAGGTGGGTTTTCGTAAATAAAACCTTTTAAATATATATTTAGAATATATATTTCATAAAAAGTGGCTTGTGTGATTATATGATTATTTTGTGAACTAAATATATTATTTTTAGGATAAAAATAATATAACCTGGGAATATTATGAGATCACGACTCCAAAATAATATCAACGCTCTCACAAATAAATATTTAAGTTACGCCAGAATTGTTATAACAACACGAACTTTAAAACGTAACTTATGTAGTATTTCTGAAAAATACTCTTGTATGAATATTCTGATAAAGTATTACTTTGGAGAATGTATAAAGTAAAATATAACATTTTTGGGAAAAAATATGTATATTTTGGAATTTAAAATATTTTGGACTTGTGATTAAAATATATTTTTCAAGTGAGACTTAAAAATATATTTTTCGGAATTATAACATACTCGTATATTTTGGTAAAATATTATTTTGGAAACTATAGAAATAAAAATATATTATTTTTGGGAAAAATACATATATTTTGGAAATACATTATTTTTGGACAAATGAGTTGAATATATTTTTCCAAGTGGGAGATAAAATATATTTTCCTAGTATATTTAGAAGATATATAATTTTTGAGAAAAATATATATTTTCTGGAACGATACATGATTAAATAAAACAAGGTTTATTTGTATATATTTAAGTGAGACTTACAATATATGCTTTTGGGAATATATTAACATATATTTAATTGGAACAATACACCGAAATACGACGCCAACACTTGGCAAGATATACAAACACAAGTACGAAAATACATGTATGAGATACCCCCATCCTTGGGAAGGAATATATTTATTAAATAATTAAGAAGTGTAAACACGAAATAGTTGTCTAACTATTTCCCAAAAACGTTAAACCTTAAGCCAAGGCACGGCCGTCCGTCTAATAGAAGTTAGTACGTGTAGTTCGTCACGTAGCAGGTTGATTGGGATTGACTATTTCGAGACGCACTTCAGTGAGTTCATGTCCCCCTTTTCTCTTAACTGTTTTCAGTTTTTATACTTCGGGGGTGGAATACATGTTACAATATTTACAGACTCTATTATACATGGTATGGTTAGCTTAAGGAGGGTTTACTACTTAGATCATGTGAGTGGGTAGGCGTGTAACTGAGGCCATTAATCCTCATGGTAGGACCGAGGGACATTAGTGATAGATCTATTTGGGTGTAGCGAGCCCCACTCCTGCGCCCGCTGAGTGGACCAGGTGGTGACTGAGTGCCCGACGCACAAATCCGCTAGGTTTGAGTCTTCCTGCATCACTTCACACATATCATTGGCTTTGCAACCCAATGATGATATCTTTTTCCTTAATTGCTACATACCAGGGACTTACATACATACTTACAACATTTTTGAAGGTTTATACATACTCACTTACACATGAACTCGCTCAACTTTATGTTGATTTTTCAAACTACATGTATTTCAGGAATTTAGTAAATGGATCTGGCGGGCGTTGGAGTTTTTAAGCTGCACTGTGAATAAAGATGTCATCCAAGTTATTAGGGCTTAGGAGACGTATCTTAATCCTGGACGAGATACGTGGTCCTAAACTCGGGTTTGTTATAAAATATTTTGTTGAGTCTTTTTTAACTCCTTAAAATATGTTATGATTTGTAACTTGAATTTGATAACGACATTTCAAACAATTATGTTGTACTACTTTTAAACTTAAATTAATGGATGTACATCTACTGGTTTTATCATATAGTGTTGTTATGATCGTATGCAATGATATTAAGAAGTGACACCAATAATCACGCTTCCGCAAAAGTCAGGGTGTGACAGCTTGGTATCAGAGCTTCGGTCGTAGCGAACTAGGATTCTTTCTTGAGTCTAGACTACGATCATTAGGGCTCTCACGAAAATGATTTCACAACATGTTTTCACTGCATACACAAAACGTCCAGATCCAGGGAACAAACTTTTTACAAACAAAAAGGCACAAATACACATTCCAGAGTTCATATTTATAGTTCAGTCTTAGTAACTAAGGGAGTTCAGTCTTAGTGACTGGGAGGTAGGTCATAGAGACCAGGGATTCAGTCTTAGTGACTGGGAGGTTGGTCATAGAGACCAGGGATTCAGTCTTAGTGACTGGGAGGTAGGTCATAGAGACCAGGGATTCAGTCTTAGTGACTGGGAGGTTGGTCATAGAGACCAGGGATTCAGTCTTAGTGACTGGGAGGTTGGTCATAGAGACCAGGGATTCAGTCTTAGTGACTGGGAGGTTGGTCATAGAGACCAGGGATTCAGTCTTAGTAACTGGGAGGTTGGTCATGGAGGCCATGGATTCAGTCCGAGAGACTGGGAGATTGGTCCTAGAGACCAGGGAATTAGTCTGAGAGACTAGGGAGTTTAGTCTGGGAGATGGGGAAGGATAGTCTGGGGAAGACTAGGATGATTACATGCTTACATTGTTGTTACTTACACGCTTAATTATTGATTATTGATATACGTGCAAATGTGATGAATATTTGCATACACTAATTGATAATAATTACTATGGGTAAACATGCTATGACTATTATGAACCGGCACACACGTCACAATATTTAGAAGGCGAGTTATCAGACATTGATAACCCTACGGCCGCTTGTCACAAATGATGAGACTACATCTGCGCCAGAGACATTTACGTCAGACCATGAGAGTGATCCAGATATGCTGACCAAGGACGAGGATGACTTCCAACAGTCCGCGCTACCAGATTTTGGTGATACTTTACCTTTGCGAATGGTTTCTCTGACAAGAATCCTTCTGTCACTCTTATTTCAGTCCATGACCCCTTCTTCACTAGACATCTCGATGATGAGCACACCATGGCTCCGATCCTCGACAATGCGCCTCTTGTGGACATTCCTTCCAAAGGTTGATTACTCGACGAACAATTGATAACGATACTAACGTGGTATTTATGATCCTTCCGATAACGCCCATAATGATGGAAAGTTAGACAAGAACGATATTGCTAATTTCACTTTTTGAGACCCCTAGTAACAAGCTATCTTCCGATTCTAGCACGCGTTCGATTCCAGACTCCCTTAATTCTGTGGCATCTACAGCCTTACAGACAGCCGGATTACAGCTTTCTACTACTGACGCAGACAACGACGACACGACTGCTGCACTATCATCTGCTCATGGCACCACACCGTTAAATGACTTAGAGACTGCTCCTGAGCTATCTTCTACACCTTTTGGGTCAGCTCGATGTTGCACTGGCTGAACCTGTACCTTTACTTGATCATGTCCCTGTTTCTTTGACTTACCAGACAATGCATCCCTTATACCCGACCCAGTACCTGCACCTAAAGATCTTCCTATTAGTTGAGACGTTTGTTTTTACACCCATAACCGCTGATGTTGCTCCTTTCCCCTATGAAGACCGACGTCCATTGCGCCAACGCGCCTATCGCTTTCTTTCAAGACATACCTACACCCCGAAAAGGTACTCCAGTTCAGTACCCACGTAACGATCCTTTTGCTACAGCAGCATTTTCTAGGGCCTTACAGGCCGCACCGTTTACTACTTTCACCTTTACATCGCTGGACGAGCCGATTTGATAGTTCCTATAATACACTATGCAAATTTTAAACCCTTACCATCCCTCACGTAATGGAGTCCACACACGAGATGAGTTGCTCCTATAACATCAACTACAGTTTGAGGATACGAGTCGCAGAATGTTGGAGCTTGAGCTGACACCACAATTGGCAACTTCAAATGCAAAACATTACATAACCGAAAACATGATTTAAGTGTCTACATCACAAGACAACATATTGTCTGAGGAGTTTATGTAAGACACCACGTCCTCCACCCTGTCTATTACCAGCATACTTTGATCCGCCACATACATCAAGGTTCCTTTTGCGCTCTTGACCATTGCTATAACACCATTCCCAGGATTTGATGCTCGTTTCTTTACTATCGAGTGGCTGAGCAGATAATTACTTCGACGTATATACAGGCTCGAGGAGAGACTCACGCATGTTAACAGTTTACTTTTCTTTCCTCCTCCACCTCAGTCACCAGTATAGCTGATTTCTGATTTATGCGGATTGCGTGGGTAAGGACATCTATGATAAGCCGGGATTGTGGAGAATTTTGAAGGCTACATCTGACTACGTAATTTTGATATGTTAGTTGGGCAAGGGTAGGGTGACCCTATGTCCCTTTTGATATAATACACTTCGTAAGACAATGCAATTGCGGTCGGAGAATAATGAGAGCCAATCATCGAACATGCGACAACACTTTGTGGCCAATAACCAATGAAAACTCATTCGCTAGGTCTTCGCTAAGCACGTCGTTGATCTATGTGTGTGTGCTATAATTATAATACTACGTGCTTACTTGCTATGCTCTCATTAAACTTAATTACCAAATTACTTGGTTATACTGTGATTATACTATTACTTGATTGGTTGGTATAATAACCTGTTATGTGTTTGTACTTATGACCACTAAACGACCAAATGCACTCACTAAGCAAATAAGACCTGACCTAACCAATCTTCTTCTCAGAAGATGTCGATACGAGGGAACGTCGATACCAACAACCCTCTGCCGACAACAGCAGAGTCAGAATTGCGAGGACGCCTATCGCAAGCCATCGCACACCTAGAGGCCCTTTGCTCCGGACGCGGTGGAGGTACCTCAGGAAATAACCCACCCAGCGGCTGCACTTACGAGAAGTTCTTGAACCACAAACCTCGAGAATACGATGGCACTAGGGGTGCCTTAGCTTTTGTGCGTTGGGTGGAGAAGACGAATTCTGTCTTACAGTTGAGAAAATGTGCCCCAGAACATCAGGTCACGTACGTAGTTGGACTATTTGTAGATGGGGCTCCGTCATGGTGGAACCTTCAGGTTCAAACAATGGGCGAGATTGCTGCGAATGCTTTGACGTGGGACGAGCAGAAGGAACTGATGCGTAAAAGATATTGCTCTAGGGCAGAAGTCCAGAAGTTGGAGACTGAATTGTGGAACTTGAAAATGGAAGGTCCAAAGATAGCCGACTATGTGCAAAGATTTGGCATTTTATCACAAGTTGCTTCGCGTTTGGTGGAACCAGAATCTAGGAAGATCGAACGTTTCATCGGGGGACTGGCACCTCAGATTCTAAGCCTGGTAACAACATCTAAACCTTCAACGATCACCGAGGCTATCAACTTAAGTGTGGCGCTCACGGAAGAAGCAGTTAGACGAGGAGAATTTTCCACTATGGAGGAGAAACAGGAGGCTCCGGTAGAGTCATCTGGGGATAACAAGAGAAAGCTCGCAAATTTCAAGGTGGTTACTCGGGGGAGTAACGAGAAGGCCAAGAAGGGAAAAGACTACATGGGTATCCTACCTAAGTGCGACAATTGTCTACGTTATCATGTCGGGCGATGTAAATATGGTAAATGTGATAACTGTGGTAAGAGGGGACATCCCAAGGAGACTTGTAGACAAGGTATTGAAAGTGGAAATAAAGGTCAAGATAATGGCAGGAATCGTGGAAGAAACAACGACAACGACGAAGGCAGGACGAGTGACAAACAAAAACGTGCTGAAGTTTGTCTTAACTGTGGGAGCAAGAAGCATTTCAGAAAATACTGCCCTAAGAAGAACTGGGCACAAGAATAAAAAGCTCAGTAGCAGAGCTAGGGGAGCGCGTCAAGAAACCAAGTTTGGATATCGGTACGTCCCATATTACTCAACATTATGCATCTGTGCTGCTAGATACTGTTGCAAGTTTTAGCTTCGCATCTCTAGAGTTTGAGAGTATGCTTGGTTTAGTAACAAATAAATGATCTGCACATGAAAGTACTAGCTAATGGAAAGCTAGTGGGAGCCAACGAAGTGATTGGAATTGGACGGATAGAACCCGGAAAGCGTAAGTTTACGCTTGATCTACTGCCAGTGAATTGGGAGACTTCAACAAGGTAGTTGGAGGGATTGGTTGACAAATGACCAATAGGAGATTGATATCCGTACCGCGATGGTGACGAAGAAGCGATCTTGACTCATGAAGCAGGATACGCCTTTGCAAATTACAAATTGCTTGAAGGCACGAGGAATATTGCATAAAGGATGTGTTGCATTCTTGGCTCATGTCAGGGACAGGAGGAGCCGAAGAATCAAAGCGTGAAGATATTCCTATGATAAGGAAATATCCTAAGGTCTTCCTCGAAGACTTGCCAGAATTATCTCCTCAACGATTAGTCGAATGGCGCGTCTATTTGATTCCAGGCGTCGCGCCTGTAGTCGATGCATCTTAGCGATTTACATCTTCGGAGATGCAAGGATTGACAGTGTAGTTTCAGTAGTAGATAGAGAAGGAAGATAACAGACCAAAACTTCTGTTTTGGATAACCTCAGTTCTGCTCGTCAAAAGAAAGGACGATGACTTTCAAATGACCGGGAGCCGGACGAGCTAGCCAACCAGAGTCGGTGGCTCTTGCTAAGAACTAACGACTTACTTATTTGATTAACTGCGAGGATCCAACAAGTATTTCCCAACTGATCGATGGTCGAGTAGCTGTCAATTCGGGGAGAAAGTATACCAGGAAAATTGTGGGACAACGACTTGTTCTTAGACGTACACAAAAAAAACAGTGCTTCCTACACAATGCACAAACCAGTCTACACGGGATACGAAATCTGGAGGATTTAGAAAACATATATTTAGGACTTTTGGGAACCCAGGTACAAACTCGTAAGGGTTTTTACTTAGGAACCATATCTGTCAACTCAATTAACCATCATTAACCTGACAAACTTGTCATTTTCTTTCGTTGAAACCCTCACTTTTGCTTCTAGCAAGTAGATGTTTGCATCTCTACTCCCCTCAAAGTAGTTGCATCACATAAATTTTTCCTCGCTAAGAGCGATTACCCATTGATTCGATACTTGGTCATCTCTCCATTTTAGCAAATACACATTACTTCATTTCTTGAAAACTTATATGTTATATATGCACCTTTTACTTCGCATGCGGTTTCATTCCAAACGCTTTACTGAAGTTCAAATATTATGTTGCTAAATCTGATTACTGAATCGTGATTCGAATGACCTACATTATTGAAATTGTTGACTCTTTTGCTATCAAGTCAACACACTCTCTTGAAACTTCTTTTATTACAAATTACATTCATGATCTATTTTGTTACCACGCCGATATTCCCTTTGTTGATAAATACGTTTATTGCCAGGCTACACTGAAATTAAGTTCAATTGCTTGAACTTATCCACTTCGCATATTCAGTTTCAGACGTCATATGATGTATTGGGAGAATCATATTTTTGCAAAGATTCTTTCATTTCGAGTCATAGCAGGTTCGGTTGGTCCACGACTCCACTAAATCGTTTGATTTATTTTGATACCCTGCAGTGATATTTTCACCGAATTGAAGCTTGCGCTTAATTGGTTACTCACTTCATACATGGATTTAATTGCCTATTTATTTGTTAACAATCTATTTTGATATTCACAATCAAAGCAGTCTCAACACAATTGTGTGTTAAGGCAATGGTACATACATTCATTTCATAAGCACAATGTACCTCCTAACGATTCTTTCATTGACAATCGAATGCCTTACGGTACTTAATAGTTTTTCATTCTTCGATCAAAAACAGTGGTTCTTTGATGTTCCGTATTTAATTGGAAACTCTATGACGTTGCGTAAATCAAATTTTCAGGCTTGTTTGAGTACACTTTCGTTTGGTCTAAAACACGGTGAACTTGTTCAATCACCACTATTATCGAATTATGTCATTACGACACCCTGTGGCATCATTACAAACTTATAGCTTGTGCTAACCATGGTCAACCGTTTCACGCAAAACTACACATACTTTGTTGACTTGTCATTTAAACATTTCTGATGTAACTACAAATCAAGGCAAGGATACACCAGACTCGCTTGTATCCACTCGGCGTATTCTGGAAATTCAAAATTTTCAACACGTTAAATCTTACCATTCGTCTACTCAGGAGTTGACAGATCATTTTACTATTTCATTTGAGTAGTTGATTTTGAATTCTTATAACGAATGCAAGGGTTCGTGAAAACTCGTTTGCATATTGCGATCGATCGTATGAGAGTCTTATTAGTCAAAACCTCTCTTTTGTGGAAACCCCCCCTGCTAGCTGGATTACACTAGACTATACGTCAAGTACGTTTTGTACCTTTGACAACAAATGCTAAAAGCACATACCTTTTAACCATAGGGTTCGAGTTGTTACATGTTCTGGGACTCACCTAATGTGAGTAATGTTTGTTTCGGTTTGATGATTATCTACTTCGATATTATTCATAGACATACATGTGTGACTTAACCATAAGAAGTTAAGATAGTACAAATTTTGAGGACGAAATTTCTTTAACATGGGGAGAATGTGACAACCCTCACAAATCCAGGTATCCGTACGAATTAATTAATATTTAATTAATGCTTAATTACTGTGCTTGCTTTCAATTGTGGTTAAACTGTTTCTTGATTTCTGATACATATATAATCATGCATCACATTTTATACCGTCACTCTATTACTTATACACAAACATTAGTGACAACCTTGATGCATAAAAGCACAGTTAGCACACTAAACGGATAACCCAGTAAACATGCTGACATTACCAGCACCAAAACAGACATTGTTCTGAGGCCAGTATGAGCCGGGAGTAGATTACTACACTAGTAGAGAGTGTAGGGAGGTGAGAATCATTAAACTGCGTCACTAGGTGATAATTATAGTGCCCGGAAGTGCCTAAAACATACCTTAATTGCAGAATTCTACACTAAACATCAAAATTCAGCTTTTAACATAACTAGTAAAGGGTAAAAACTTGTCAAAATAGTCCTAGACACTTTCCAAAGTGTTGGTAAATTTATGTGTCACTAAAAATAATATTAAAGACACTTTAAAGCTTTATTTGACACTTTGACGGATCAGTGTCCAACTGGACTTTACCCGGAACAAAAAAAAAATATCGCCAAAGACATTGTTTATACTTTTCTGAGCTAGTTAGGGTCCCCGAACACCCTAACACCCTTTATATTAAATAATACACATACATATCCTAACTAAATAACATTAGCTCTTAACTAAATCCTAACCATGACATTACATCCCAACCCCATACACCCCCCCCCCCCTCTTGGGACGGTCACCTTAGGGTGACCCACTCTTGCACTTCCCTTGATTATTTTAATCCATATGTTGGATATCTAGGGAGCATAATACATGGAGGATATTAAGTGAATTGGTTTATAAGTAAACACCAAAGGATAATCACCTTCATTTCACAAAACACACCAACAACAAGCTCATCTCTCTCCCTCCTTTCCCTTGTTCGGCCGAGACCAAGCCCACCCACCATCTTCATCACTTGTTCACTTTCAAGCCATCCACACATATTCAAAGGTGATAAGGATCATACAAGGAGGCTCGGTGCTTTCGGAAGTGCAAGAACCTCTCTAGATTTCTTTTATCCACCTCATTTACGTCTTGTTTCTTCCCTAGCCTCGAGCTAGTAGTAAGTGCCTCTAAACATCGTCTTGATCTTGTTTAATGTGGTTAATAGTGGATATAATGGTTAAAAATCAAAAAAACACAAGAACATAACATAAAGTCTTGAAAAGAAGATGAACAAGTTGGATAAAGAAAAGCTAGTTGTGTAAATCTTGTAGATCTTGTATAGTTGTGATTACTTGATGTTGTTTGTTACTAAAAGTGGGATGGATCATCATCTAACCATACTAGATCATGTTGAAGAACATGAACTAGTAGTATGTTAGTGTTAGAATTATAAAAGATGATGAACCCTTCCACACATGAAACATGAACTTGAGTAAATGTAATTTTTCTTGTAAAATAAGGTTCTAAAGTAGTAGATCTAAAGATCTACAAGTGGTTTTTCGAAAGAACCAAGTGAAAGATGCAAGTCTTGTTTAAAACCCGGATCTTACATGAACTAAATATATTTTTAGAAGGTAAACAAGTGTGTAAACAAGAAAATTTAACAAGAAATATTTTTGAAGATCTTGACTAAAAGTTGTAAAACTTCAAGTTCTTTAAAAATAAAGTTTTTAAGAAACTAATTTTATTTTTAAAGATAACAAAATCTACTAAATATGTTAGAAAGTTACTACATATGCTTACAAAACCTTCGAGTTCATGAGTTTATGATTATTCCTATTTTGTCTGAATAAATATGGTATGTTGTTGATGGGTAAATTGTTTGAGTGAATTTTGAAAAGAAAATGATACGCTTGTAAGCGTGGACACCTCCAGTTACAATACAAAGGAAACTCTGGCGAAATTTTTCCAGAAATATAACACATAGAAATATTTTTGTGACAAAATTTTTCCAGAAATATAACACATAGAAATATTTTTGTGACAAATGTTTATAAATGTGTTTTTAACTTGGTTTTCAAAATAAACTTCGCCGTGATTTTTATTACAAAAATTACAAAGTGTCGGAGGTGGGTTTTCGTAAATAAAACCTGTTAAATATATATTTAGAATATATATTTCATAATAAAACGCTTGTGTGATTATATGATTATTTTGTGAACTAAATATATTATTTTTAGGATAAAAATAATATAACCTGGGAATATTATGAGATCACGACTCCAAAATAATATCAACGCTCTCACAAATAAATATTTAAGTTACACTAGAATTGTTATAACAACACGAACTTTAAAACGTAACTTATGTAGTATTTCTGAAAAATACTCTTGTATGAATATTCTGATAAAGTATTACTTTGGAGAATGTATAAAGTAAAATATAATATTTTTGGGAAAAATATGTATATTTTGGAATTTAAAATATTTTGGACTTGTGATTAAAATATATTTTTCAAGTGAGACTTAAAAATATATTTTTCGGAATTATAACATATACGTATATTTTGGTAAAATATTATTTTGGAAACTATAGAAATAAAAATATATTATTTTTGGGAAAAATACATATATTTTGGAAATACATTATTTTTGGACAAATGAGTTGAATATATTTTTCCAAGTGGGAGATAAAATATATTTTCCTAGTATATTTAGAAGATATATAATTTTTGAGAAAAATATATATTTTCTGGAACGATACATGATCAAACAAAACAAGGTTTATTTGAATATATTTAGTGAGACTTACAATATATGCTTTTGGGAATATATTAACATATATTTAATTGGAACAATACACCGAAATACGACGCCAACACTTGGCAAGATATACAAACACAAGTACGAAAATACATGTATGAGATACCCCCATCCTTGGGAAGGAATATATTTATTAAATAATTAAGAAGTGTAAACACGAAATAGTTGTCTAACTATTTCCCAAAAACGTTAAACCTTAAGCCAAGGCACAGCCGTCCGTCTAATAGAAGTTAGTACGTGTAGTTCGTCACGCAGCAGGTTGATTGGGATTGACTATTTCGAGACGCACTTCAGTGAGTTCATGTCCCCCTTTTCTCTTAACTGTTTTCAGTTTTTATACTTCGGGGGTGGAATACATGTTACAATATTTACAGACACTATTATACATAGTATGGTTAGCTTAAGTAGGGTTTACTACTTAGATAATGTGAGTGGGTAGGCGTGTAACTGAGGCCATTAATCCTCATGGTAGGACCGAGGGACATTAGTGATAGATCTATTTGGGTGTAGCGAGCCCCACTCCTGCGCCCGCTAAGTGGACCAGGTGGTGACTGAGTGCCCGACGCACAAATCCGCTAGGTTTGAGTCTTCCTGCATCACTTCACACATATCATTGGCTTTGCAACCCAATGATGATCTCTTTTTCCTTAATTGCTACATACCAGCGACTTACATACATAGTTACAACATTTTCGAAGGTTTATACATACTCACTTACACATGAACTCGCTCAACTTTATGTTGATTTTTCAAACTACATGTATTTCAGGAATTTAGTAAATGGATCTGGCGGGCGTTGGAGTTTTTTAGCTGCACTGTGAATGAAGATGTCATCCAAGTTATTAGGGCTTAGGAGACGTATCTTAATCCTGGACGAGATACGTGGTCCTAAACTCGGGTTTGTTATAAAATCTTTTGTTGAGTCTTTTTTAACTCCTTAAAATATGTTATGATTTGTAACTTGAATTTGATAACGACATTTCAAACAATTATGTTGTACTACTTTTAAACTTAAATTAATGGATGTACATCTACTGGTTTTATCATATAGTGTTGTTATGATCGTATGCAATGATATTAAGAAGTCACACCAATAATAACGCTTCCGCAAAAGTCAGGGTGTGACAGAACTCACCTTAGGTTAGGTCGGCATATAAGTAAAGGTCGATTGAGCTCCTAGTGGTCAACCACGTCCTAACATGGTTACCATACAAGTCAGATCTAGGTTCAAGTAGTGCACGTATGTTTACACATAAGCTAACAGGTTACGAACACGTATTGATCATGGTAACACATTAACAGTCAAGTACATAACATACACATACTTGTACGATTCAAAAGATTGGGCTCGCACAAGTCTAACAGCCTTGTGCGATTCACCCATTGAAGCCCAAACAATACCCGACCCAACATTAAGAAGCCCAACAGCATACTCGGCCCATTAAATGACAAACAGTGACCTTGTGCGATCCGGATGACTTGTGCGATCCGGTTGGGTTGGGTTGTGTGAGTGGATATTGGGCTTTAAGGCCCAACCATCCAAATGTTTGTGTGTGGCCCAAGCCTTGTGCGATCATGCAAGATATATGTTGTACATAGTGCTGTAACAGTTGTATCCTATCTTGTGCGATTGGGAGCTTGTGCGATCAGATCAGGTCTTGTGTGACCTGATCTTGTGCGACCGACAAACTTGTGCGATTGGTTATATGATTCCCTAAAATCATGCAATTCAGTTACTAGTTCCAATCAATTCGTCTGACCAAATTAATAGTTTCTATATTTGCAATTTAATAATCAACACAATCAACAGTTTCCATCCAAACCAATAATCGATCAATTCAGGCAATCATCATGTGATTCGTATAAACCCTAATTAATCATAGTCATGAGAAATAATCAAACGTTCAATCCGGATCATTAGATTAGTAAACTTTTATATCAATATGCAATCCTAACCATCATGCAACCACTTCGATTATCAAAGCACAACAGCCGATTGTATATATTCGGTCCTAAATCTAGATCATGCAATCCGAATCATATGAATATCATCAAGTACACATGTGAGCCGATTATTATGAACACCAAACTCTAACAGTTTACATCATGATCAAACACCTAACATCCCTAAATCATCATGTAAAACATGTAAGCCAACATATCAACAATCATACAATCAAAGTAATACACTAACCGATTGAGAGAAGAACTAGATCAAGAAAGTCTTCGAGGGATGGGGATGTTTGTCGTCGGCTTCAAGAGGAGAGGAGTAGGGTTTATGTGTTATGAGATTTTGCAACAAATGAGAAGTGTTAACCTCCTCATGAGGTTATGCGTGTGAGAGGTGGGCCGGACCCATCACAATGGGCTGCTCATTCGGTTCAATTACAAAAGAGTGTGGGGCGAGAGTGTTTAGGAACCACAGCCCAAAGGCTTGTGCGTTCGGGTTGCTGTTGTGCGATTGGTTTATTTCGTGTGATCCTAATACATACATACAAGCACAACACATATTCACATAACATTTCATTAATCATCAAAGTTCGCATAATCACATAAGGTCCACATACGTTACATCAAAGTACAAAGATAGGTTTGAAATACGAGTTGTCACATTATCCCCAAGTTGAAAAGAGTGTGGGGCGAGAGTGTTTAGGAACCACAGCCCAAAGGCTTGTGCGTTCGGGTTGCTGTTGTGCGATTGGTTTATTTCGTGTGATCCTAATACATACATACAAGCACAACACATATTCACATAACATTTCATTAATCATCAAAGTTCGCATAATCACATAAGGTCCACATACGTTACATCAAAGTACAAAGATAGGTTTGAAATACGAGTTGTCACATTATCCCCAAGTTGAAAGAAATTTCGTCCCGAAATTTAGCACGCACTCACTGAGGAAGCTAGTTAAGTTGCATGGTTTTCGTGATTTTTCTGGGGTGTCACATCCTTCCCCCGTTGGTTTGGAATTTCGTCCCGAAATTCCGCAGTAGCTTCAGCCTCAGTAGTGGTTGTACTGTTGTCGAACAATTGGGGATACTTTTGTTTCATCTGATCTTCGCGTTCCCAAGTGAACTCTAGGCCACGACGTGAGTTCCAACGAACTCGAACGAGAGGTATTCTGGTGCGCTTGAGAATCTTAACATCTCGGTCAGTAATCTCTACTGGTTCCTCGACAAATCACAGCTGATCGTCGAAGTGAGCTCCTTCAAAGGAACTATGTGGGTCTCATCTGACAGACACTTCTTCAGATTCGACACGTGAAATACGTTGTGAACTCCACTGAGTTCTACCGGTAAGTTTAGTTTATAGGCCACTTTGCCTATTTTCTCAATGATTTCGAAAGGTACGACGTATCGTGGGTTAAGTTTGCCTCGTTTTCCAAAACGAACCACACCCTTCCAGGGTGAAACTTTGAGTAGCACTCGATCCCCAACTTGGAACTCGAGTGGTTTCCTGTGCTTATTAGCGTATGCTTTCTGACGGTCGCGAGCTGCCGCCATGCGTTGTCGTATCTGAGCAATCCTTTCTGTTGTGTCTACTATAAGTTCTGGGCCCGTGATTTGACTGTCACCCACCTCTGCCCAACAAAGAGGTGATCGGCATTTACGCCCGTACAATGCCTCAAACGGAGCGGCTTGGATGCTGGTGTGGTAACTGTTATTGTACGAAAACTCCACCAGTGGGAGGTGTTTCTCCCAGCCATTGCCAAAATCAATTACACATGCCCGAAGCATGTCTTCTAAAGTTTGAATAGTGCGCTCAGACTGCCCATCCGCCTGAGGGTGATAAGTTGTGCTCATGTCTAATCGTGAGCCAAAGGACTTGTGCATTGCTTGCCACAGTTCTGAAGTAAAACGTGCATCACGATCTGATATTATAGAGGTTGGCACCCCGTGCCTCGAAACCACTTCCTTCAGGTAAACGTCTGCTAGAGTGGAGAACTTATCCGTTTCCTTGATAGCCAAGAAGTGTGCAGACTTTGTGAGTCTATCCACGATCACCCAAATAGTATCGTTCCCCCATTGAGATCTAGGTAGGCCAGTAACAAAATCCATGGAAATTTGCTCTCATTTCCATTGTGGTATCTCTGGTTGTTGGAGTAGGCCTGATGGTTTCTGATATTCAGTCTTGACTCTCGCACAAGTCAAGCACTTGCTAACGTAAGTTGCTATGTGAGCTTTCATGCTAGGCCACCAATATGTAGTTCTGAGATCATGGTACATCTTATCTGAACCAGGATGTACTGAGTAACGAGACTTATGTGCTTCATCCATCACAAGCTCGCATAAGTTTCCATAAAGTGGGACCCAAATGTGTCCTGTTACGTAGTAGGCTCTGTCTGCCTTTTGTTCTAACCGCTGTCTTGAGCCGCGTAGGGCTTCAGCCCTGACGTTTTCCGGTTTTAGTGCTTCTACCTGAGTATCTCGTATCTGAGCAGGAAGACTAGATTGGATAGTGAGTTGTAATGCTCGCACACGCTTAGGTGTAGTATCTTTTCGACTGAGGGCGTCGGCCACAACATTGGCTTTGCTCGGATGGTACTTGATTGCGCATTTGTAATCATTCAAAAGCTCGACCCATCGACGTTGACGCATGTTTAACTCCTTCTGTTTGAAGATATGCTTGAGACTCCTGTGATCGGTGTAAATGGTGCACTTGGTACCGTACAGGTAATGTCTCCATATCTTGAGTGCGAAAACAACAGCTCCCAGCTCCAAATCATGTGTAGTGTAATTCCTTTTGTGAATCTTAAGTTGGCGCGAGGCGTAAGCGATGACTTTATCCCGTTGCATCAATACACAACCAAGACCCTGAATTGACGCGTCGCAATAAACCACAAAATCGTATGTGCCTTCAGGCAATGAGAGGATAGGTGCGCTACAAAGTCTATCCTTTAAGTGCTGAAATGCTGATTCCTGTGCATTTCCCCATCGATAAACAACGCCTTTCTGAGTTAGTGAGGTGAGGGGCTGTGCAATCTTTGAGAAGTCCTTGATGAACCTTCTATAGTATCCTGCCAAGCCCAAGAATTGGCGAATTTCTGTTGGTGTACGGGGTGCAGGCCAGTTCCTAATCGAGTCTACCTTGGATGGATCAACATGTATCCCATCCTTGTTTACCACATGGCCTAGGATATGAACTTCACGAAGCCAGAAGTCACATTTCGAAAACTTAGCATAAAGCTGTTCTGTTCGAAGGAGTTCCAAAATAAGTCGTAGATGCTGCTCGTGTTCCTCCTGACTCTTAGAATAGATCAGGATGTCATCAATAAAGACAATAACAAACTTGTCCAGGTAAGGCTTGCACACTCTATTCATAAGGTCCATGAAGACTGTAGGTGCGTTTGTCAGCCCAAAAGGCATGACCAAAAACTCGTAGTGTCCATAACGAGTTCTAAAGGCTGTTTTGGAGACGTCCTCATCTCGGACTCTCAACTGGTGATATCCCGATCTCAGATCAGTCTTTGAATAGAAGCTCGACCCTTGCAGCTGGTCGAATAGGTCATCAATACGTGGAAGAGGGTAGCGATTCTTCACAGTCACCTTGTTAAGTTCTCGATAGTCAATGCACATTCTGATGGTACCGTCTTTCTTCTTCACAAACAACACTGGAGCTCCCCAAGGCGAAGAGCTAGGATGAATAAAAACCTTATCCAAGAGTTCTTGTAGTTGCGCTGATAGTTCTTCTAATTCAGATGGAGCTAGACGATAAGGGGCCCGAGCTATGGTTGCTGCTCTAGGAGCTAGCTCGATCCGAAACTCGACTTGTCGATGAGGCGGCAGACCAGGTAATTCCTCAGGGAATACCTCAGGAAAGTCGCGTACGATCGGAAAATCTTCTATCTTCTTCTCCTTCTTCGAGGTGTCAGTAACGAGAGCCAAAAATAGCAGTGTGTCCCTTTCGCAAACACTTCTGGGCCTTAAGGAAAGAGATGATGCTCTCAACAGCACCCCTCTTGTCGCCACGAATCATGAGAGGTTCATCACCTGAACGAGGAATACGGACAATCTTCTCGTTGCAAAGAATCTCTGCTCGGTGTTGGGATAACCAATCCATCCCAATGACAACGTCGAAACTACCCGGAACGATAGGAATGAGGTCGATAGAGAAGGTCTGATTAGCAAGAACAAGGTTACAACCCCTGACTACGTGTGTGGCCTCTAAACTCTTACCATTAGCTAGCTCTACAGTGTGCTTGGTGTTCAAAAGTGTTGGGGTACGCTTAAGCATTTGACTAACTTTCAAGGACACGTAGCTAGTATCGGCACCCGAATTAAATAAAACTGTAACATAAAAGTCGTCGAGAAGTAACTTACCCGTCACAACATTGGGATCATTCCTCGCTTCACCCTGGCCAATAACGAATACACGACCCCTTGCACCATTGCCATTGTTACCCCCGTTGTTTCCATTCCCCTGGTTATTATTATTGTTGTTATTCTGATTCTGGTTCAGCTGGGGACAATCTCTCTTGAAGTGGCCTTCAGCTCCACACTGAAAGCACCCTCTGTTGATACCTTGCTGCTGCTGCTGCCATTGATTTTGTGGGGTTTGTTGTTGCTGACGATTTTGATTCGCGGGGCGTAAACTTCTGCAATCCTTTGCAGCGTGGCCTGGCTTGTTGCACCGATGACAGTTACTCCTGGTGCATGGCCCGTTGTGGTGTAAGTTACAGCGATTGCATTTGGGGTGAACTCCCCTGTACCCTCCTTGACTTTGACTTCCAAATGATTGCTGACTAGGGCTCTTGTAGTCGTCAGTCCTTCTCTGCTGAGACTGAGATTGAAAAGAAGTTGAACCTTTGCCTGAAGCTCCATCCCATTTTTGCTTGTTGTCACTAGGAGCATCTGAGGTAGCTGTATCACTAATACGCTTTGGTAGCCTGTTCTGCTCCACCGCCTGATCAGTGAGACGATGAGCCAATTGAACAACTTGCTGGATGGTGGCGAGGTTAGCTGAAGTCACATGACTTTGAATCTCTGGCACTAAACCCTTGAGGTACAGTTCGATACGTTTGATGGGAGGATCCACCATGGTAGGGCACAAAATAGCCAGCTCGTTCGATCTTTTTGTGTACGCTTCAATTTCTGACCCCGTCATCTTTAGGTTGAAGAACTCTACCTCCAGCTTGTGGATGTCATCACAATTGCAATATTCCTCTTTGATCAGTTCCTTGAATTTGTTCCATGGGGTGGCATTAGCAGCAACCAACCCCAGCATTTGGACCTGAGCGTTCCACCACGTGAGCGCTACACCCTCGAGAGTACCAGTAGCATACTTCACCCTGCGAGCCTTAGGGCATTCACATATCTCGAAGACAGATTCAAGTTTCTCGAACCAATAGAGGAGACCTACAGCTCCTTCGGTACCACTGAAGGTACTAGGTCGACAGTCCATAAAGGTCGTGAAAGTGCACACAGGAGACTGTGTGGGTTGACCTGTCATGAGAGTGAGAAAGGGAAAAGTTTAACACAAAGGTTGGTTCACGAGAGTAGGATCCAGGGATCCTAGAGTGAGTTGAGATGGCAGGGTATACCTCCTGCCTGAGCGGCCACAAGTGCCGTAGCAACTTGTTGGTTAATCAGAGCCATCAACTGGGCTTGAGTCATGTTAACGCGTCCAGCCATGATCTTCATATCAAGGGAAACATGAGTGAGAGGGGTTCACGAAAGTGCAATGACAGAAGGGAGTAAGCACACACGTGTTTTCAAACAATAGTTGTTACGTTTATCTAAACATATCATAAGCAAAGTTCTATGTAATCTAGCAAGTAGGCAATGTAACATAAATCATATCACCTATAGTGTTGAGCCTTGCACGTGAAGCGAAGTGTCGTTGTGGATCGTTGAGCACTGTTCAGGTTATAGTCTGGTTTTAACAAAAACTTTTTCACTTATTTAAACCAAGTTCACTATAACCAATGGCTCTGATACCAATCTGTCACACTCCCAAAATCCACATGCGGAGTATCACCGCTTGGAGGCGTGACATGACCAGGATCAAGCCACCAATCATATTGAACAAGCATATAAGTAATTATAAAATCCAACACAATACAATTGGTGTCCAAATGAAACATAGTTTAAGTTGCAAGCGGAAGCATAATGTCAAAACCAAAGCATAAGTTAATAATGTTTAAGTTTATCATGAACACTCAATGTCCATGCTCCACAACGACTCTTCCCCATGCAAGCTCCTGCTAAACCTAGCGACCTGCAAAGCATGTGGTAACGAGTCAACAACAAAGTTGAGCGAGTTCACAGTTGGGTGTTGGTTTAAGTTATTCCAAAAACGTAGTTTCCTTTAACTGGCATCCTGGCCGTGGGGGTTACTCCATAGTTGAAAACGTGTTTTGTTTAATCCCAATTACTCTGGCTATCCAGCCGTGGGGGCTACCCCATGTTTACACTACTAGACTCGTCACCATATCGACCATTGACTTTAGTCATGTTTATGTGCCCTTAGCGTCAATGTCTATCATCATTGACGTGCCCAGATCCATTAGTTCACGTCAATGTCCTTAGGTTAGCTCGGCAGATAAGTAAAGGTCGATTGAGCTCCTAGTGGTCAACCACGTCCTAACATGGTTACCATACAAGTCAGGTCTAGGTTCAAGTAGTGCACGTATGTTTACACATAAGCTAACAGGTTACGAACACGTATTGATCATGGAAACACATTAACAGTCAAGTACATAACATACACATACTTGTACGATTCAAAAGATTGAGCTCGCACAAGTCTAACAGCCTTGTGCGATTCACCCATTGAAGCCCAAACAATACCCGACCCAACATTAAGAAGCCCAACAGCATACTCGGCCCATTAAATGAAAAACAGTGACCTTGTGCGATCTGGACAACTTGTGTGATCCGGTTGGGTTGTGCGAGTGGATATTGGGCTTTAAGGCCCAACCGTCCAAATGTTTGTGTGTGACCAAAGCCTTGTGCGATCAGCACTGTCTTGTGCGATCCACAAGGTCTTGTGCGATCATGCAAGATATATGTTGTACATAGTGTTGTAACAGTTGTATCCTATCTTGTGCGATTGGGAGCTTGTGCGATCAGATCAGGTCTTGTGTGACCTGATCTTGTGCGACCGAAAAACTTGTGCGATTGGTTATACGATTCCCTAAAATCATGCAAGTCATTTACTAGTTCCAATCAATTTGTTTGACCAAATTAATAGTTTCCATATTTGCAATTTAACAATCAACACAATCAACAGTTTCCATCCAAACCAATAATCGATCAATTCAAGCAATCATCATGTGATTCGTATAAACCCTAATTAATCATAGTCATGAGCAATAATCAAACGTTCAATCTGGATCATTAGATTAGTAAACTTTTATATCAATATGCAATCCTAACCATCATGCAACCACTTTGATTATCAAATCACAACAGCCGATTGTATATATTCGGTCCTAAATCTAGATCATGCAATCTGAATCATATGAATATCATCAAGTACACATGTGAGCCGATTATTATGAACACCAAACTCTAACAGTTTACATCATGATCAAACACCTAACATCCCTAAATCATCATGTAAAACATGTAAGCCAACATATCAACAATCATACAATCAAAGTAATACACTAACCGATTGAGAGAAGAACTAGATCAAGAAAGTCTTCGAGGGATGGGGATGTTTGCCGTCGGCTTCAAGAGGAGAGGAGTAGGGTTTGTGTGTTATGAGATTTTGCAACAAATGAGAAGTGTTAACCTCCTCATGAGGTTATGCGTGTGAGAGGTGGACCGGACCCATCACAATGGGCTGCTCATTCGGTTCAATTACAAAAGAGTGTGGGCCGAGGGTGTTTAGGAACCACAGCCCAAAGGCTTGTGCGTTCGAGTTGCTTTTGTGCGATTGGTTTATTTCGTGTGATCCTAATACATACATTCAAGCACAACACATATTCACATAACATTTCATTAATCATCAAAGTTCGCATAATCACATAAGGTCCACATACGTTACATCAAAGTACAAAGATAAGTTTGAAATACGAGTTGTCACAATTTCTAAGCTATGTAAAAAATATTTAGGGCATGTTTAACTTATGAACAAGTTCCAGAATGTTCGTTATAGTACAAATCAGCATACTTTCACAGTTTGTCAAAATTAGTCCCTGTAAGCCAATAAACTTGATTTCGCCACACCAAACCCTCCAAAACATATTTCTAAGTTATGTAAAGGTTATTTAAGGTATGTTAAGCCTATTTCACTATTCTGTAGTGTTCGTTGCATTAAACTGGTTATATTTACGCATCAGTGCGCGTACAACCTTCTAGAAAGCGATTTAAAGCTTGAAATCGAACATGAATTGATAAATGCAAACGATACACATATTTTTACAATTCCCAAGTATGAAACACAATATTTCATAAGTTTGGTATTTGTTTGATGGTCGCAGAGGCACAGGTGTCACAGTAAGCCCCGTAGGGGTATTTTGGTCATTTTTAATATTATAAAAGAGGTTAAATAGTAATCTGAGGTTCTGGTCTGAAATAATCAGTAGAAATATTTATTTTAATGAGTTATATCAGTAAGATATCATATATATATATATGAAATTTATCATCTATGGCCAAACTATGCACCGTAGGGGCATTTTGGTCATTTCACATAAGCTTTTAAGGGTCAATTTTGGAAATCTGAGTTCAAAACTTTTATTTACTGTTAAAGTATAAAAATTTATTCATAAAATCAGTAGGTATCAAGCTTTGGGTGCTTAATATGGTTTTAAACCATACTATGAGCCTAAATCGCATAAAAGTCGGTATTTGACGATATTCGGGTTGATTAAGGAAATCTGAGATTTTGATCAGCCTTTACAGTTTAAAATAACTTATTTATCATATAAAATCAGTGGAAAAAGGTTTGGTGTGTAAAGGATGTGTAAAACTCATTTTATTAGCGAAAAGGGCATTATCGTCAATTACCGAGTCTATGCGATAACTCTATGTTATGATCAGTTTAAAATTTTATAAAAAATTTCAAAAATCCCTAAATATTATATTACATCAGTGGGTAGAAAGTTTGGTGTCAAAATTTGGGTTTAAATAGGCTTTATGCCGAAAATGCCGTTTAATTAATAAAAAGCTTTCAATTTACGATATCGGGCATAACTCTTAATTTAGACCTCAAACTGATGTCAAATTTTTAGGACATGTTTATAAATCAGTAATAAAGGTTTTTGTCCTCTCACATTTTCAAAAATCTTGTTTTAATATCAAAAGGGCATAACAGTCAACTTTTAAGCATATAACGGAAACATACATATGAACTCTAATTCTAAAGGACCAAGTAGTATAACTTCAGGGGGTTATACTAACATATAATATTGTCACAAAGGAACCCTAAGGCATCATTAAACTAAGCTAATTCGGGTCAGAACTAAAAGTCCAAGCAAAAGTCAACTTTTGCGACTTTCGGTTGCGAACCGATTCTAAACTTAGAATTGTCGGGTTGAACATACTTAGGCATGTTCAATTAATATTTACCAGGTTATTAAAGTGACAAAACTGATTTTATAGCCTCTATATTATCTGTTATGAATTTTTTTTAAAAACTGACCCGTTTGACTTTTATTTTAATTACTTTGACCCGACAATTAACTAAGTAAACATGGTAATTAGGAGGTGCCATTTTGAGGGTTTAACACCTACCTAATTACGATCACGTAGCCCTGTTTTTTGCGAACCATGGCTCGACCGTACAAGTTCTAACTAAAAGTCTAAGCATTTATCGTAAACGCTTGACTTTTCGGCTTTAAGAGCCAAACTAAATAACTAAGCATGAAAGGAACACTTACAAGTGGTCCTTAGGACTGAGATAAACTCAGAAGGAGGTTCCAATTGCCCAGGATCCTCAGATTTGAGAAGAGAGCAAGAAAGGAAGTGAATGTGCAAGTTATGAGCCAAAAACCCACACCTATTTATAGTGATTTAGGATTGCTAGGATGATGACAAGTGTTTGAGGGGGATAACAAGATTATAACAGGTGTAATACCAGCTTTCAAAACCATCAAAGACCCCTAGAATCAATTATGTGAGACAAGGAAGCAAAACCAAGGCTGCACACCATTTTTCTGTTACTGGAACTTGTATACGGACCGTATGGGTCCAGGTATACGGTCCGTAAGGACCAGTACAGCTCACAAATACTTTCATTTGTTGACAAGTTTGGCCCCTGCACTTCTGAACTCTTCTGAAATGATGCTTTTAGCACACAAGGCCTTAAATTTCCAACATTAGGCACATCTAAGAGTATAACCAAGCATCATAAACTTCTCGATACATTAAAAAAGTCAGTAAGAGGCCTAGTTTGACATATTGACGCTTTTAACCCTTCAATTTGCGAATTTGCGCGTATCATCGCGAAATGGTGTAAAAGCCTTACGAAGTTAATAACAAGCATTCCCAAGAGTATAATGGAGTATTAAGACACTCCAGTTCACACCGGTTCGCTTAAATGGTCGCTCAAAGGTGTAGTTTCAAATATTGACGCTTTTGGTCCTTCTAACGCACAAACTTGCGTGTATTTCCGCTTTATTGTGTCAAAGCCCTATGTTATCCATATTGGGTATTCCCGAGAGTATATCGAACATTAGGATGTTTCGGGTTTGTTAAAAGGTCACTCAGAGGTAAGAATTAACATGTTGACACTTTTAACCCTTTATAACGCACAAACTTGTGCGCATTGATGTTTATCGACATTAAAGCCCTAACTGGCCAATGTTTTGCATTCTCAAGAATATGATTAGATATAGTAATGTTTCGGGTTCATTAAAAGGCCATTCAGAGGTATTATTAAACATGTTGACGTTTCTAACCCTTTACCGTGCAAATCTTTCGATTTATTATGCAAACGGTTTCGATAATCCAACAGGTGGCTTAATTTGAGAATACGAATATCATGAGAGGTTATTCAGAGACTTATTCTGAGCATGTAAACACTTCCAGTCCTTCCATAGTCAAATTTTTTGATCTTTCACAAAATTAGTCCCTTAAATTTAACGTTTGACTTTATTAAGGTTTATTACACGTGTAAATACATCATTGGACGTGCTTTTATGAGGTGTTACATCCTCACCCCCTTAAAAGAAATCTCGACCTCGAGATTTGTACAAAAGATGGAAGTACTTTTGTCTTATAATGGACTTAATCTTCCACAGCATATTTGGGCCTCTAAGGCACCCAAGTTGACCCTTATAATTGGTACACGTCTTCTTTCGGAGTTTCTAATCTTATCGATCCTCAATCGATACTGATTTCTTCACAACATAAGTTTTTATTAATCCTCACATCATTATGTGACATTGCTATAGACATATTGTCCAGCCATATCTTTAAATCACAAGTGTGGGACACATTGCGAGTTCTATCAAGCCCCTTAAATAAATTTTAGCTTATAAGCTACTGATCTTGACGTATTCGATTTTCTCGAATGGTACTACTTATCCAGTGTTTAATTTTCCTGTTACATCAAAATGTAGTACACCTTTCTAGGGTGATACTTTCTGTTGAATCTTATCCCTTTATAAGAACTCAAGAGGTTTGCGATTCTTATAAATCATTGGTTTTCTGCCGATTATTGGCAATTTTCATACAATCACGGATTCATATGACCTTATCTGTTGTTTCCATGATAATTTCAGGTCCTGTAATTCAGACTTACCGAACTTCTGTCTAACAACAGATGTTTAACATCCCATCTATACGAGGTCTCCAAAGGAGCAGCCTTGATACTTACATAACAACTATTATAGAAAAGCTTATTTAAGGTGAGATGGTTATTCCAACCACTAATTAAATCAATCTTAAGGAATAGCTAATCCTTACAGTTAGTCGAACAGATCGACGATCCTGGGCAGCTGATTGCGATGCTTAATTGTTGCCTAAATAGGGTTGTGGTAATCAATGCATAAGCAAAATGAACCGTCTTTCTTAAATAATACCGAATTCTCTGAATATTGAATTAGGCTTTATGAACCTTTATCTTAACACTCACTTAATCAGGGTTTTGATTCTTCCAATGATGGAACTAGTCGTCCTAGATATTTCACAATAATGCAGCCCTATGCGGGATATAAATCTTAACTCTACTTGCCTTTCTGGAGGTAAACAGGGTAGTCTTTGGAAAAGATAATCAAAACACAAGGAGGTTACAGAGATTTTCCAAATCTCAAACTTCAGTTCATCTATCATTGCCTGTGTCAGACTAGTGACACATTTATGTTACGAGTCCACGGATTCCTTAATCAGAGACACTTACTTGGACAATTCCATTCTGGATATCTTCTTTGAATACCGTTAGCTGACTTTAGTACCATGTGCTATTGGAATATCTTAGTGGTTCCATGCAGTAAACCTCCATACTGATCAGGCATGGAAGCAATCTATGGAACATATTAAGATACACCAATCCTCATATGGCGCCTTTATCATACAATCTGGTATTCGCAGTCGATAGGAATCAATGAGATACCAAACTACATATACTGACGTACTTCATCTGGAGAGAGGGTAATCTAGAATTTTTCGACTGAAGATTTCAGACAGGAACAGAGGAAATGGTTCCTATGATTTTCGTCTGTAAGTTTTACCTTACACTTAATATCTAAGGTTCTTGTGGAGGATTTTAAAGGTTTGCTATACTTATAATTTATAAAGGATTTATTGGTACCCGAATCAAAACAGAACTCTTAGCATTTGTATTACTGATAAATGATAAGGAATGTACCTGATGACATTATTGATGTGAACTGCCTCAGGCATTTATCGGAAGAGTTTGAGCGCTTCCATTCTTAGGCTTTCTATCCTTAGCCGTACTTCCTTTGACATAGTCAGGGCACGTAGTCTTGATGTGGCCCTTCTCACCACAGCCGAAACAGACTGCATTCTTTATGTTCTTGCAATCCAACATTTTATGCTCACTTGATTTGCAGATCCCACAAGCCCTAGGCTGCGATTGGGAGTTTGATTCGAACCTGCACTTCCCTAGATGGCGCTTCTTGTAGGTCTTGCATACAGGTTTCTTCTTAGACTTTTGTTGGTTCTTATTGAGCTCAAGCTTACCCTTTTTCTTAGAAATATGGGAGTTATCTTTCTCCCTTTTCCTTTTTAATTCATTCTTTGCATCCAAAGTATGAACAAGATCCTTCTCGTGAGTAAGGGAGTGTAGTCTTAAATGGGATTTGGAGCAAGTAGCATTGGGCTCTTTGAACTTTTTCACGGCCTTTCTCACAGCTTTTCCAACAGCTGCGTCTATCATAGCTTGAAGAACATCTTTGTTAATTTTGAGGTTCACAATTGTAGCATCATTAGCATGTGTCGCATCATCAATGGCGCGATTGACGGTTGTCTTATCCGAGTTTGTCATACTCGAGACTTGGTTCCTAACACCAAATGAAACAATTACTTAGTTGCAATCCAGCAACCGCTATTCATCATCCTGATGACCTAACATATACTAACCATGGTATCAATAAACCATACAGGCTAATAGTACGAACATTCTTAATGAATGTTATTTAAATATATATCATTTATACTTAGCCTAGGCCATAAAAGACCATCAATGGCATTTAAGGTTTGGACCTAGTTCATCACCTTTTTTTGACAGGGGATCAAAATGTCACATCTGTCTTTATTATATTGATGAATTTGGATAGCTTGAAAGCTTGCCATAAGGATATCAGAAAAGAGTGATTCCTAATAGATATAAAATATCTATCTAAGATTTGTTGAAGCAGTCTCTAAAGTATCATTGGCCAATTCTACCTCGCGTTATATGTCTGGAGTCCTAACAGGTGGATATATCAGTTCACAACATTTATTGTCCACAATAGACTTATCTGCGCTAGAATCAACAATTTCCCGCATAAACATCATTGATAAGGAAAAGTACTTGTTATGATATTATCATTCTGTACTGCCTCCTGGGTGTTCATCTGGAAGACTCACGCGTTTGTTTTCTTGGCCTCTTCAGGCTTCTTTATAAGTTTTGGGCAATTGGTTTTGATGTGCCCTTCCTCGTTACAGTTGTAACAAGTCGCGTTCTTCAACTCCTTGCAATCTAAAGTCTTGTGACCCTTGGTCTTGCAAATTCCACACAGTTTAGCACTTGGGTTAATCGTACATTTTCCAGAATGTTGCTTTCTGCAGTTACTGCATTTGGGTCTGTTATTAGACTGACTCGAGATTTTCCTAAACTCGAAATCTTTCCAGTACTCAGAACTTCCCTTTTTCTTCTTGTCAGATCGGCGACAGCTTTCCTTTTCTACTTTCTTTTTTCCCTTGCTAGAGGTCTTAACAGTCTTATTCCTGATTGCATCTAAAGTGAGAGATAAGGATAAGTCCACCACGGACCTATATGTGGTAGGCCTAGACGCTTTAACATTTCCCTTAATTTCTGGTGCTAGGCCTCCAATAAAACACGCTATGCGTTTAGGTTCAGGGGTGACTAAATAGGGAACTAGGCGTGACATAGTGTTAAAACTTGTCACATATGCCTGACAATCTAAATCCTTCATGACCAGAGTCAAGAAGTCTGTTTCTATGTTTTCTACCTCATGCTGAGGACAAAAGTTTTCCTTGATCAGCGCAACAAATTGATCCCAAGACAAGTTATAAAGTAGGATCTTCCCCGTGGCTTGGATCAATGATCTCCACCATGCCAACGCTTCTCCTTTGAATGATTGTGAAACAAACTTCACAATATCCTGTTTTGCACAACCACTGATGTCTACTACGGTGTCCATCTCATCCAGCCATGTCATACAATCGGTGGCTCCTTTTTCTCCATTGAAGTCCCTTGGTTTGCAAGAGACAAAGTATTTATAAGAGCAGGTCTTATCATGTGGCTCCTGATTGAGCACAATTTGTCTGGATGGATCACTTCTCTGATTCGACGAATGATGAGAATCATCCTTGTGAGATATATGTGTCTTAGAAGGTGGCTCCGTATGAGGTGCAGACTGATTCCTGGTGCGAGCACCACTTGATTCTTTAAATTGTCTGTCAATGGCTCGAGTGACAGCATTATCTATCATTGTCTGTAACTCTGCAGCCATTACATTCATCCTTGTATTGTCATTCCTCATATTGGGATGACTGTTGACTTCATCTGATTCAGACATGCTGAAGCATGTTTTCTATAAAACAATCGCCAATAATTTTGCTTAGGGGTCTATTTTGGAATCATCATCTTTGATGATTCATTAACCATGGTATTAATAGACCATATTTGGTTAATTTAATAATCAGGTTTATTTTAAATTTTCATTATAACTAATCCAGCTATAAGCTATTAAGGATATTGAAATGGCACAAAAGGCCTTGTCACGAGGACATTTTTGAATTTATAAGCCATGATCTTCTAGGATCGAGGCATTAAGATTTGAACATAGTTCATTACCCTTCTTGACCGAGAGTCAAAGACTACAACTGTCTTTTGTCTTTTAGGACAATAGATATAGCCCGTAGGCAAAACATCACTTAAGGATGTTAAATAATATGATCATCGTATCAGATGATATTAGTCAAGATCGCATTGTTCATACAAACTATTATGCTTGGACGTAGTCCAATGTCTTTAGACAGGGGGTCAAAGACCACCACTGTCGTTGTCTTATCGGACAACAAGTTTAGCCCGTAGGCACTTCATCACTAATGGATATTTATGATATGATCATCTTATCTGATGATTTGAGCCATGATTTCTAAATTACTAGGCTAGATAAGAAATTGGAAGAATCCAATATAAGGATGACTATTGTGATTTTCTCGAACCACATTTGTCAAGAGTGTTAACACGTTCTTAGGTGTTAACAAGGATTTATTGTCTTAAAAAGCTTTTATCATTATAGCCATGTCTAAAATGACATATAGGCTAGGTCATACCTTTAAGACCTTCTTTGAGATATAAAGGCAGAGCAATCATAAATTGAAATGACATTCTGATTCAGGACATAATACATACGTATAAAGTAAATTTAAAAATAGGAAACTTTCCATAGAAAGCCTCAAAAGTACAATAATTGCCCTAAACGGGTCTTATACAAAGAAATTCGCCCACGCGGGGACTTAAAAGATATATATGTTCTTATAGGGACTACTATAGAAATGAAACATAACAAGGAAGTTTCTTCTTCATTCTATTTTTGAAAGTTTTCTCCTTGGTTCCCTGAATGCGGCACGGGTATTGAAGGTTTTTGTGGGTAGTCGAAATCTTCTATATTAGAAATCTTTGCAAAAGTGGAATCCAAGGATTCTATAGTTAATGAATAATATGAATCATGAATAAGGTCAGGATAGGTATATTCCAAGTCTGGGATTCCAAGACTTCGAGGTAAGAATTACGAGTCCTTTGGGTCCATAGATATTATCTTTGGAGCGGGAGCTTCAGGGACAGCTGGTATGAACTCCTCCGATGTTAGCTTCTCATTTGAAGTTTCAAAAGTATTGGGTACAGAATTTGAAATATGGATAACGGGTTCAAAAGGTCCTTTCTCCATATTGGTCGTGCGCTTATTCAAGCTATGGTACAAAGCTTATCATTCTTATACTTCGGGTCTGAAGAGCTTCCACCAATGGCAGCTTCGCTCGGCGACACGATCCTGGGATGCATAAATATCGAAAACAATATATACATATAATAGTAATGAGATCATTCCTAGTTCAAGTCTAGACTCGGAAGTTAAGGAATGTGCTACTGTGTCATTGAGATTAAACACAAAAGGCTAGTGTTTAATTCACTCAATGTTGGCTCTGATACCAACCTGTCACACCCCGATATTTCCACGTATTACCAGTGGGCCCGGTGGGGAGTATCGTGACGTAGTTGATATCATCATAGTCAAATAATCACAGTTTAATGTACAGCGGAAGTCTAAAGTAAATATATTACAAACCGATTCGAAAGTAACATCAAATATTACAAACGGATTGTAAGATGGATCCACAGGCGGATCTTAAAAGAGAAACATAAACACAGTTCAATAGACTTTAGACGTTTAGAACTTGCAAGATTCCCTATTAACGCCCTGAGCTCCCAGCCAATTTACGTACAATACCTGTCACTTAACCTTTTTGGAAAATATGTCAGTTTACACTGGTAAATACAATTAACTGACACTTTTGAAAATCTTTATGAAAATTGATTTAAATGCACAAGGCACAAAAATTCTTTTATAACTTGGGACAATTATATTAATAACAATCTTGTCTCAGATTTACATGTTTGTCCAACATTTAGGGCCGGTGATTAAACAAACCGATCAAGATTAATCGACACACCACAAATATAACTCACAAGAAGTTACCTCACGAGTGAGTATATCTTTTACATACGAAACAGGAGGTGTTATGCCTACACCTTGTGCTTAAGTTGTGGCCATTTACACTTTTTAAATGAGCCAAGGATATCCAGGACACGGTCATTAACACCCAATGTTATTTGTTATCAAGCAATACTGATTAAAACGGGATTATGCAATTTAATCATCTCCGATTAAAAGGTTTCTACACCCGACCAAGCGGTATTTTTATAATACCGTATCCCAAGCCCGTATAACGGAAAATAAGTTAAAAGTATTTACCTGAGCTTAAAATGCAATTTATACTCAGACGTATATTCTAATCAGCAAGCACAAGTACCTTTACTGGGGCTCTAAATCTGGAATGAAGGTTTTATTAACCTATTAGATTCCTAATGGGTCTTATTTAAGTTGTAACTTAGACCGGTTAGTTTTAAGGAAAGGTTTACGGTTCAAAACGCAAGATTAAGCGAAGACCGGATTAGAATGTGATTTAGACCCGACAAGTATGGAGACTTGTATAATATGGGTAAACTAAACACATTCTGAATTTTGAAGTGAAAAAGATAAGGTTTGACCCGTTTTTGGTTAATTCATGTAAACTAGTTACATATGTGACAACTGGCACCAAACCGGTAATTTCCGTACACTTTAATCATTATTTAATGACTACAATTATGTGCTTAAATGTCAACATTGACTGATTACATGATAAACAAGTGAATTCATGCACGTTTTATACTACAAAATATTCCTTTATGCATAAACGAGAGCGTTGCGTCAGAAATACTAGTAAACTCACCGGTAAGACACACTGTGTCAACCGAACTGCAGAAAGCAGTCAGACATTAGAATTGAGGCCTAGGTGTAGGTCCAATGACAAGACTACATTAAAACCCAAGAATACATACAAGGGTTTATATATAGACATTACGGAAGCTAAAATACGCACTAAAAAGCACCCGAAACGCACTTTAAGTGCAGAATTTTAATAAATTCAGCTCAAATCAGCTTTTAGACATATGAATATCATGCAGAAATTACGTTTTATCATTCAGAATACTTCCCTAAGTGTCAGGAATTGAAAGTGTTACAAAAGGGTACTTAAAAGACACTAAAATGTGCAATTTAGCGCTTTAACGAACCGGTATATAACCGAACAATCGGATATTACCCGGAACACCAAAATAATGCTAGAAGCATTGTTTTTATTTTTCTAAGCTAGTTAGGGTCCCCGAACACCCTAACACACTATATATTTCATAACACACCTAAACCACTAACTAAACACTTAACCTTCTAACTAACTAAGTTAACTAACCATTGCAAACCAACTAAACTACCCCCCCCCCATGACCGGTTCTAGACAAGGGGTACACTCCCCTTGATTTCTTTTAATAGTTTAATTGATATGGTTAAGTATCTTGAAGACATAAGACCTAGTGGTTAATGAGAAATTGGATATAAGAATGGCACATGAGACATAACCCTCACAACTTCACACACTACACACCCAATTCTTCTCTCCTTCTTCTTCTTGGCTACGGTCGACCCCAACCACCACCACCACCATCACCACCATCATTTGCTCATCTTCAAACATTCTAAGGGTGTACAAAGGTGTTAGTGATCATACAACGAAGCTTGGTGTGATCAGAAGCTCAAGGACCACCCTAGATTTCTTTTATCCACCACTTTTACGCCTTGTTTCTCCCATAGCCTTGTGCTAGTAGTAAGTGCTTTAAAACTTCATCTTGTTCTTATTTTTAGTGGTTAATAGATGATAGAATGATTAAATGTTAAGAACACTAATGAACATAATCGAAGACTTGAAACATAAAGGGGTAAAGAGTGGATAAAGAGTAAATGTATGGTTAAATCATGTAGATCTTGTGTGGTTATGATTATTGGAGGTTGTTGTTAGCAGAAGTGAGATGGTTCATCATCAAGACTTGCTAGATCATGTTTAAGAACATGAACTAGCAAGATATAAATGATAGAGTTATGAAGGATGATGAAACCATCCATTCATGAACTTTGAACTTGAATAAATATATTTTTTCTTGAAAAATAAGGTTATAAACATATGGATCTAAAGATCTACAAGTGGGTTTTCGAAAGAACCAAGTGAAAGATACTAGTCTTGTTAAAACCCGGATCTTGTATGAACTAAATACATTTTTTAGCAAGTAAACAAGTGTATAAACACTTGTGTAACAAGAAAATTTCACGAAGAAATATTTTTGGAAATTATGACTAGAAGTTGTGAAAATACAAACTCTTTAAAAATAAAGTTTTTAAGAAACTAATCATATTTTTAAAGGTAACAAGACTTACTAAATGTGCTAGTAAGTTACTACATATTTTTACAAACTTTCAAGTTCATAAGTTTGTGGTTTATGCTTGTCTTGACAAGTTTGGTAAATAAAGATTGTGTTGTTGATATTGTTGATGATTTTAAAAGAAAATAAACACATATTTTGAAAACATGGGAAACTTCCATTTTTAGGGGAAACTCTGTCAAAATTTTTATAAATTTTGACACTTAGAAAATATATATAAGTTTCGAGAAACTTATTCCATAAAAATGTGTCTAGAAAATATTACCAAGGTTTCCCTAATTTTTGGTGATAAGAAATGATGATTTCTTCAAGATTTAAAATTTATATTAAGTATGTATATTTTTTAGGAAAATATATGTATTTATTGGTCACCAAACTTTGTGCTAAGTGTATGTAGTATGTATTATACGTGATAGTGTATTAGGATTTGAAAATACACTAATTACTCATGAGAAGTAAAAACACAAAAATACACATACAACATACAAGATACATTTCGGGTGCAAAATACAAAAAGCTTATATTTATTTTTGATAAAATAATATAAGTAAGACACTTAGTTAAAAATATAAAATATTTTTAACACAAGAATATACACATAAAAGATAGTGGCTTGTACTTGTGCGATACAAGTCTAGTGACTAACGTTAAGAAAACACGTATAGGTCACGACATTAATTAAGCAAATCCGGTGAAGTTTACGACGCAAGGAACGCAAATTTGTGAGTTCATGCTCCCCCTTTTCTTTTAACTGTTTTCAGTTTTATAACTTCGGGGGTGAAATACATGTTACAAATACGACAATATTTATAAATGGTATGATACAAAAACAAGAAGCACACTTGGTGATGACTAGTACCAAGTATGATGCGTTTGAGAAATGATACGAGAAATCCTGTCACGAATAGGGTACCATAAGCACCATTAATCGTGTACATACTTAGACCGCAGAACAAAAGGTTAGATCTAATGGGTTTCAGGGCAGCCCCACTCTTGGTGACAACTAGTACCGAGTGGTATTTTTGTGTCTCAGTCGTGAATCGACTACAGAAAAATGCCTATGGTTTGGTGACTTCCTATGTCGTGTCACATGTTAATGGCTTTACAAGCCATTAACACTTGATACATACAGAAATACATGATTTATACAAGAATACGTGACTAATACAAGATACATACCATGTTTTTCATACAAAGTATACAAACGTACATTACAAGAACTGCATGAATTCACACCAACATTATGTTGACGTTTTTCAAAACTCACATGTATTTCAGGTAACTAGAAGTGGATGTGCGCGCGGCCTTACTCATGCTTGTGGATGTCGCTTATGTTTATCTTTAAATAAAGTTGTAAACTTTTTAAGACAATGTTTTATGCTATTTCGCGATGTAAACGCTAACTTATGTTTTCAAATTATGAATGTTTGGAATTTAAAGTTGTTTTTATGAGCATGTAGTATGTTTGCCTTTCGTATGCAATGAGAACCTTTCATGATCACACCTCGTGCTTCCGCCGCAGAAAGGGGTGTGACAGATTGGTATCAGAGCTGCGATTGTAGTGAACCAGGATTCCCTCTCGAGTCTAGTCTACAATCTCTAGGATCCTTTCACGAAAACAATTTTCCAAAGAGTTTTCATTGCATAAAACGTCCCGCGACATCCACTACCTGAAACTGTCTACATGAGTCAAGAAAAGACACTACGAGACTAAGGGTGCACAAGAGTAGCACTTGTCTTTGACTGAGAAATTACTTGCAATTATGTGTGATAATTAGCATATACACATATTAGAAATAAAATACCACTAGTATATGTGACTTTACCTGAAAACAAATGGCCTATCTGAAGGAAGAAATACGAGGATGAAACGAACAGTGCGGACTGTGCAAGGGATTACATAATTATGGATGCATACATAATTATGGAATTCAGTGTCACACCCCGACCACGTGGAACATACAAAACGTGGCGGAAATGTCGGGGAGTGTTGTAACAGAATTAATTGTTTCAAATCCATGGCAATTGAAGTTTCGTTATATTGATTAAAAGTGTTACAATGTCTTATCAAACTAGGAAATACAACAAAATTAACTAGTCTTGCATCTTTTATTGTCACTAAAGCCCAAGTCTGCCTATATGTATCTTGATCATCTTATGCAACAGTTCCTGAAAAACACATGTGAAAATAGGTACGTCAGCATAAAAATGCCTGTGAGATACATAGGTTTTGTGAAAATGAGATTCATGACTTATGTTTGAGAAAATGTTTAGTCATAAACCTTGTAATTTGCTTTGTTTTGTAAATCATTTGAAAAACAATGAGTTCAGATGATATGTATAAATAAGTAAATAATGTATGGTTAAATAAATAACCATGTAAGATGAGTTTGTATAAGATAAGTTGTTTGTAAAACAATGTCTTGTGAAAAGTATGTTATTTGTATAAAATGTTCTATGTCTCAAACTGAAATGATTCAAATAACGCTACAATATGTAATACCATACAAACACTTATATATAGGAAGTACCAGCGGCGTATCCACCATGCTTGTATCATATTACACACGCATCGTTACTTAATCACTTAATCAAACCAAACTAATGTCAAAATGTCTATGTCAAATATCCATGTCAAATGTCTATGTCAAATATCCATGTCAAATGTCTATGTCAAAATATCATGTATGGCAAGTGAAATGTCTCAACTAAACCATATACACAAGAACAAAGTATTGAAGTAAAACTTGGTTTAAATCAAAGTTATGTTTTGTGGGAAATGCATGATCAAATGTCAATCATGTTAAAATGTCTATGCCGAAATGTCTATGTCAAATACGGTTCACACGGTTCACAGATACAAACGGTTCACAGATATCAACGGATCACAGTCAAATGATTCCAACGGTTCAATATGTAGTATAATGTGTTCATATGCTGGATAAGCATATGCAACAGAAAAAGCAATGTAACACAATGTACTAAGTACGCACACAATGGCATACATAGCATGAGATGTAATGTAAAACAATGTACTAAGTACGCACACAATGGGCATACATAGCGTGAAATGTAATGAAATCATGTACTATAATGTACTAATGAACATAGCAAGTATATGATGTCAAAACAGGAAAGCATGAAAGTAACAAGTAGGCACATGTGTTCCACCCCAAAACAGTTTGGAAAACAGTAAAAGAGGGGTCTATGTACTCACCTGAGATTGCTCAGTAGTCCTTGAGTAACAACTAAACAATGCTAGAGATCGCGGATATCAACGGCACCTAGTATAGGTAGCTACATTAATAAACCGGACCTAAATCGGAAGATCGGGTAGCATTAGGGTTTGTAAACCAAACGAGTGTAGAGACTCGTGTCTTTTGGTTTAACAAAGCCTACATACTAAATGAAACTTAACCTAAGTGTCTACGACCCATTACGACCCGTTTAGGTAGCTTGTGCTACTTTAACGCGTCGTTCGCGTGAAACGCGTTCGGACCGCCTAACTAGCCCTATGACAAGTGTTATATGCCTAAACATATTACATAATCAGTTATGTGACAAAGGTTTAGGTTACATATGCTTAATTACCAATTATACATGAAAAGGGTATTCTGGTAATTTACCTAAGGCATATAAACTACCTATCATACAACTACTTAAACGATGTGACCATAGGGTATAACCTCGGAAGGTTATTCCCTACCTACTATGGTCACCTAATGTGTTTGGTCAGATCCTAATGATCGACCAAACTGGGTCGGGTTCGAAGGTATAGGCGATTTATTAGATCGCCTACCCTACGACCCTAGACAACGTGGTAGTCAGTGGGCATAGTCCCAAGGGACTATGACCAACGTGATTACACTCACGTTGCGAAGTTCAAACGAACTTCGCATTGACCAATACTGGTCAACGCTGAAAGTCAAACAAAGTTTGACTTTCTGACTCGAAAAGCAGTAAAATAAGGAAAAGAACGAAAGAATACTTACCCAGGGTCCCCGAATGCTAACCCAGATCAAAATAGCTCAGGTATGAAACGAAGGTTCCAACTTAGAGTCTTTTCAATCAGATTTGTGGGTTTTTAAGCCAAAGGGGGGTGGGTATTTATAGTTTTCGGGTAACCGTTAAGATCGTTTGTTGAATATCGTGCCACGATCCAAGCCGAACACTTGTCACTATGTTGTGGTGGCTAAAATCTTGATCTTATCTGCTGATTAGGCAAGTTTAAAACATGTGGTGTAGGATTAATCAGCTGCAAGTTGCAAAACAAACATTGAATCTGGTCTGAAGGTTCCATGCGGCCCGCTTTAGATTCAGGCAAACACAATGCGGGCCGCTTGGGGCCTCTGATCTGCATACAAGTTTCAAAAATGGCAGTTTAGGTCCCTGCACGTGTTTAAACCCATTTCCGGCACTTCCAAGGCCCGTAAAGCCAACTTTAAGGCCCTAAAATGATGCCTAAACATTGTGGACATGAAACATGCTCAAAAATATGTCGGATGTTGGTTCGTTTGGCCGTACGAACGCGACGTTCGCTTAATTACGACGGAATGCGCATAAGCGCGTAAAACGATCCAAATGACGAAACGAATGGATTTTTCTTATGCCAAACACTAAAATATAATATTTTAGTGCTTACATAAATTTTTGGATGCCCGGATGTATTCAGAACGTAAGTTATGCGCGAAAATGCAAACTTGTGCACTTTTTGACACTTTTAGTCCCTGAATGACCCAAAAGTTTATTTTAGCATACCGAACCCCTCAAAGCCTATTTCTAAGCTATGTAAAGGATATTTATGGTATGTTTAACTTATGGTCATGTTCCGGAATGTCTGTTACAGTTCAAATTGGCATACTTTCGCAGTTTGTCAACTTTAGTCCCTGTAAGCGATTAAACTTTGATTTCACCACACCAAACCTTCCAAAACTTATATCTAAGTTATGTAAAGGTTATTTAAGGTATGTTAAGCCTATTTCACTATTCCGGAGTGTTTGTTGCATTAAACTGGTTATATTTACGCATTAGTGCGCGTATAACCTTCCAGAAAGCGATTTAGAGCTTGAAATCGAACAAGAATTGATATGTGTAAACGATACTCATATTTTTACAAATCCCAAGTATGAAATACAATATTTCACTGGTTGGGCATATGTTTTGATGGTTGAAATGACACAGGTGTTACAGTCTCCCCTACTTTAGGAAATTTCGTCCCGAAATTAATTCGTAGGAGTCTGTCTATGACTTTGTTTCAAATAGTCATCAAAGATATGTAAAGCATAATCTGATTATTTTCCTCAACGGATATTTTTCAGAAGCGAAAATGAACGAGCAGAGTCATTTTCTTCAACGGGTTCTTCGGAAATGGAAAATAAAGGAATTAACTAAACGGATATACATTTCCCTCAACGGATACTCTTCAGAAGTGAAAATGAATGGATGATTCATTCTTTCTCAACGGATTCTTTGTCAGAAATGGGAATGAAGGAATAATCCACGGATATTCATTTCTCTCAACGGGTATTCTTCAGAACGAAAATGAACAAACGGGGTCATTTTCCTCAACGGTTTGTTCTTCAGAATTTGAAATGAAAGAAAAATCAACGGATATTCATTTCTCTCAACGGATATTCTTCAGAACGAAAATGAACAAACGGGGTCATTTTCCTCAACGGTTTGTTCTTCAGAATTTGAAATGAAAGAAAAATCAACGGATATTCATTTCCTCAACGGATAAATCTTCAGAAACGAAAATGAACTAACGGAGTCATTTTCAACGGTTATTTCCTCAGAGTTGGAAATGAAGGATTACACAACGGATATTCATTTCCTCAACGGATAAATCTTCAGAAACGAAAATGAACTAACGGAGTCATTTTCAACGGTTGCTTCCTCAGAGTTGGAAATGAAGGATTTCACAACGGATATTCATTTCCTCAACGGATATTCTTTAGAACGAAAATGAATTGATAATTCATTTTCCTCAACGGTTATTCTTCAGAATGGAAATGAAAAGATAAACAACGGATATTCATTTCCTCAACGGATATTCTTTAGAACGAAAATGAATGGATAATTCATTTTCCTCAACGGTTATTCTTCAGAATGGAAATGAAAAGATAATCAACGGATATTCATTTCCTCAACGGATATTCTTTAGAACGAAAATGAATGGATAATTCATTTTCCTCAACGGTTATTCTTCAGAATGGAAATGAAAAGATAATCAACGGATATTCATTTCCTCAACGGATATTCTTCAGAAGTGAAAAATGAATAGCTAGTTCATTTTTCCTCAACGGATGCTTCATCAGAATTGGAAATGAATAGGGTTAACTCTTGATACATGATAGAACTTGCTGTGATTTCTGTGCACTAAATTCCATAATTATGTATGCATCCATAATTACGTAATTCCTTGCACAGTCCGCACAGTTTGTTTTGAAATGTTGTGGGGAAAGATATCAAACTTGAGATGAGAGTGACTAGACTACCATAGGGTCCTTTTAATTAGATCTACAGAGGATCTTCTTAATTAGGCCACTAAGGAGTCCTTTCAGCTATATCATCACATGATATCCCTAATCAGATTTTTGGATCAATCTGTTTAACTAGACCACTAAAGGGTCTAATTATGAAGTAGTACATTATAATCCAAGGGACTTTAACTACAACGTAGAAGTCCATTAAGGATTTAAGTAGTACCTTTGGGTATCCTACTATGAATCTCTTGCACAAAGATATGTAAGATTTTACGAGGATTTGAATAACATAAATTGGATCACATGACACATAAAGGATAACACATAAGCACATAACCACATAATTGTTTAATTGGTATTTTCTTGTTATTGATTGCTATTAACTTGGCGCCTCGTACATCGTTTCTCTTGGAAGAAACGGGTACTTAGGATTTTCGTGGAAACGCAAGAGATTATACAATGGAAGAAATTTGGAAGTAGTCTGCTCTTCAAGGAAGGCGGTTCCTTGATTGTCGGTATTGTAGGGGATATGTTTATACATGCAACCACATAAACATATTGAAATGTAAATGAAAGATTTATTTATAAACAACAATAACAACAACTGTTTCATAGATTGTGATAAAAGAAAATAATACACAAGGCTCGATTATTTTCCAAACAGCGTTATCTTCTGTCGGTCAGATACTCATCCCTGCGCTGGATTTGCATCAGCAAGTCTTGGGCAATTTCTACTAAAATGGCCCATCTCGCCACAGTTGTAGCAAGATCCCAGTGGGAAACGAGCTTGAGCAGGATTGTTGTTAATCTGATTTGGTGCTGCTGCTGTTGGGCAAACCCTCGCTGTATGACCTATAAGTCCGCAAACTTGGCATGTGCGGCACTTCACACCAGCATGATGATGTAGGCCACATTGGTTGCACAAGGGTGCAGTTCCTTTGTAGGGTTTCCTGGCAGGGGGTTGAGCTGGTTGGTTGGGGACGGCTTGATCATTGTGAGCGACCACGGCGAAGTTCTGAGAAGCCTTTCGCTTCTTTGACTTCTTAGGGGATACAGTCTGTTCATCCATGATCTTTGATTCCTCGATTGGTTTCGATTCTTCGACCGGCTTCTTATCACCCTTTCGGAAAAGCTTACGTTTCCTGATCTGCGATTCAGTCAAGGTTGCAGATAACTCAATGGCCTGCCTAACAGTAGTAGGGTTGCTACCAGTCAAAATGTCTTGTATTGAGTCGGGAAGGCCATCAATGTACTTTTCGATCGCCTTATCCAAAGGCGTGACCATGTTTGGGCATAACAGACTTAACTCCTCATAACGGTCCGTGTAGGCTCGATGCTCACCGCTGTCTTGCTTAAGATCATCAAATTCCCTTTCCAAAGCCCTGATCTCGTGACGAGGACAAAACTCCTTCATCATGAGAGCCCTAAGTTCGGCCCATGTCTGTGCTAGAGCAACTTCTGCACCACGATCTCTCATAACCCCGTTCCACCACGTAAGGGCTCTCTTCTGGAACACACTCGAAGCAAACTCAACCTTGCGATTGTCAGGACACTGCACGTGGCGGAAAGTATTCTCGATGCTCTCGAACCATTGAAGAAGCCCAGTCGCTCCCTCAGAACCACTAAACTTGAGTGGTTTCGCCGAGTTAAAACTCTTGAAATTGCATGGACCATTGTTGTTGTTGTTGGCTTGATTCCATTGAGCAAAGAGGTTTGGGAATTGAGCAGCCATTTGCTGCGCAATGATTTCTGCCAGTTCGGCAGTCGCTATCTGGTTTTCGCGTCGAGGAGGCATTCTAAAAGAGGAAACATGAAAGGAAACGAGTGAGAGAATTAGACGAAAAGAATGAGATGAAACAAGTTTGATGAACGCAATGGATAGTGGTCATTTGTTTGTTACTACAAAGCAACAAACGACCTCGGTGAATAATCAAAGTAAATAGGTCAAAAATAATGTATCGCGAAGACATGCTCGCCTATAAGTGAACACTCATCCCAAGAATTCCCAGGTAAGCACAACTGGTCTCGCGTCTGGTTGAGATGTATACGAGGTGCTTGCCTAGACAGAAAACTCAGAATACAGGCATTCACCCTTCCAGTTTGCACGTGTTCACATTATTTAAAACCCAAAACCTTGACGAGATTTTTGAAAACTCAAAGGGGTTCAAGACCTTATAACAGAGGGTTCAAAACCTAGTAATTAATCATCCTAGAACAGATGATTAGTTTTCAAAGCGGTTTCGAAAATTATGTTCTTGTTGTGGTCGTCGCCTAAGGATAGGTGACAGTATTGTTTTATGACTAAACGCAAGTAAACTCGCGTTAGGGTCCTAAGAAGGTTATAGACTAGGTCAAAGCATTACTAATAACCTAATTCCCTATAACCATTGGCTCTGATACCATCTTTTCTGTCACACCCCGACCACGTGGAACATACAAAACGTGGCGGAAATGTCGGGGAGTGTTGTAACAGAATTAATTGTTTCAAATCCATGGCAATTGAAGTTTCGTTATATTGATTAAAAGTGTTACAATGTCTTATCAAACTAGGAAATACAACAAAATTAACTAGTCTTGCATCTTTTATTGTCACTAAAGCCCAAGTCTGCCTATATGTATCTTGATCATCTTATGCAACAGTTCCTGAAAAACACATGTGAAAATAGGTACGTCAGCATAAAAATGCCTGTGAGATACATAGGTTTTGTGAAAATGAGATTCATGACTTATGTTTGAGAAAATGTTTAGTCATAAACCTTGTAATTTGCTTTGTTTTGTAAATCATTTGAAAAACAATGAGTTCAGATGATATGTATAAATAAGTAAATAATGTATGGTTAAATAAATAACCATGTAAGATGAGTTTGTATAAGATAAGTTGTTTGTAAAACAATGTCTTGTGAAAAGTATGTTATTTGTATAAAATGTTCTATGTCTCAAACTGAAATGATTCAAATAACGCTACAATATGTAATACCATACAAACACTTATATATAGGAAGTACCAGCGGCGTATCCACCATGCTTGTATCATATTACACACGCATCGTTACTTAATCACTTAATCAAACCAAACTAATGTCAAAATGTCTATGTCAAATATCCATGTCAAATGTCTATGTCAAATATCCATGTCAAATGTCTATGTCAAAATATCATGTATGGCAAGTGAAATGTCTCAACTAAACCATATACACAAGAACAAAGTATTGAAGTAAAACTTGGTTTAAATCAAAGTTATGTTTTGTGGGAAATGCATGATCAAATGTCAATCATGTTAAAATGTCTATGCCGAAATGTCTATGTCAAATACGGTTCACACGGTTCACAGATACAAACGGTTCACAGATATCAACGGATCACAGTCAAATGATTCCAACGGTTCAATATGTAGTATAATGTGTTCATATGCTGGATAAGCATATGCAACAGAAAAAGCAATGTAACACAATGTACTAAGTACGCACACAATGGCATACATAGCATGAGATGTAATGTAAAACAATGTACTAAGTACGCACACAATGGGCATACATAGCGTGAAATGTAATGAAATCATGTACTATAATGTACTAATGAACATAGCAAGTATATGATGTCAAAACAGGAAAGCATGAAAGTAACAAGTAGGCACATGTGTTCCACCCCAAAACAGTTTGGAAAACAGTAAAAGAGGGGTCTATGTACTCACCTGAGATTGCTCAGTAGTCCTTGAGTAACAACTAAACAATGCTAGAGATCGCGGATATCAACGGCACCTAGTATAGGTAGCTACATTAATAAACCGGACCTAAATCGGAAGATCGGGTAGCATTAGGGTTTGTAAACCAAACTAGTGTAGAGACTCGTGTCTTTTGGTTTAACAAAGCCTACATACTAAATGAAACTTAACCTAAGTGTCTACGACCCATTACGACCCGTTTAGGTAGCTTGTGCTACTTTAACGCGTCGTTCGCGTGAAACGCGTTCGGACCGCCTAACTAGCCCTATGACAAGTGTTATATGCCTAAACATATTACATAATCAGTTATGTGACAAAGGTTTAGGTTACATATGCTTAATTACCAATTATACATGAAAAGGGTATTCTGGTAATTTACCTAAGGCATATAAACTACCTATCATACAACTACTTAAACGATGTGACCATAGGGTATAACCTCGGAAGGTTATTCCCTACCTACTATGGTCACCTAATGTGTTTGGTCAGATCCTAATGATCGACCAAACTGGGTCGGGTTCGAAGGTATAGGCGATTTATTAGATCGCCTACCCTACGACCCTAGACAACGTGGTAGTCAGTGGGCATAGTCCCAAGGGACTATGACCAACGTGATTACACTCACGTTGCGAAGTTCAAACGAACTTCGCATTGACCAATACTGGTCAACGCTGAAAGTCAAACAAAGTTTGACTTTCTGACTCGAAAAGCAGTAAAATAAGGAAAAGAACGAAAGAATACTTACCCAGGGTCCCCGAATGCTAACCCAGATCAAAATAGCTCAGGTATGAAACGAAGGTTCCAACTTAGAGTCTTTTCAATCAGATTTGTGGGTTTTTAAGCCAAAGGGGGGTGGGTATTTATAGTTTTCGGGTAACCGTTAAGATCGTTTGTTGAATATCGTGCCACGATCCAAGCCGAACACTTGTCACTATGTTGTGGTGGCTAAAATCTTGATCTTATCTGCTGATTAGGCAAGTTTAAAACATGTGGTGTAGGATTAATCAGCTGCAAGTTGCAAAACAAACATTGAATCTGGTCTGAAGGTTCCATGCGGCCCGCTTTAGATTCAGGCAAACACAATGCGGGCCGCTTGGGGCCTCTGATCTGCATACAAGTTTCAAAAATGGCAGTTTAGGTCCCTGCACGTGTTTAAACCCATTTCCGGCACTTCCAAGGCCCGTAAAGCCAACTTTAAGGCCCTAAAATGATGCCTAAACATTGTGGACATGAAACATGCTCAAAAATATGTCGGATGTTGGTTCGTTTGGCCGTACGAACGCGACGTTCGCTTAATTACGACGGAATGCGCATAAGCGCGTAAAACGATCCAAATGACGAAACGAATGGATTTTTCTTATGCCAAACACTAAAATATAATATTTTAGTGCTTACATAAATTTTTGGATGCCCGGATGTATTCAGAACGTAAGTTATGCGCGAAAATGCAAACTTGTGCACTTTTTGACACTTTTAGTCCCTGAATGACCCAAAAGTTTATTTTAGCATACCGAACCCCTCAAAGCCTATTTCTAAGCTATGTAAAGGATATTTATGGTATGTTTAACTTATGGTCATGTTCCGGAATGTCTGTTACAGTTCAAATTGGCATACTTTCGCAGTTTGTCAACTTTAGTCCCTGTAAGCGATTAAACTTTGATTTCACCACACCAAACCTTCCAAAACTTATATCTAAGTTATGTAAAGGTTATTTAAGGTATGTTAAGCCTATTTCACTATTCCGGAGTGTTTGTTGCATTAAACTGGTTATATTTACGCATTAGTGCGCATATAACCTTCCAGAAAGCGATTTAGAGCTTGAAATCGAACAAGAATTGATATGTGTAAACGATACTCATATTTTTACAAATCCCAAGTATGAAATACAATATTTCACTGGTTGGGCATATGTTTTGATGGTTGAAATGACACAGGTGTTACATTCAGTGCACAGAAACCACAACAAGTCTTGTCACGTATGAATTCCCTCAGTGCAAGAAAAAGGTCAAACGTGAACACCCGCTTATTAAATACTCCGGTAGAGTGATAATTGTTTGATGTCATTTATGTGGTATATGCCTGTGTGTATATATACTACTACTGTCTTGTATGACAATATCAAACAAATGTCTAACCCTGTTGTGTTATGTTCTGTCAGAACATGGCACCCAGGAAAGCTGTGAACGCTCGTGATCAACCTCCTCCTCCCCCACTGCCAAGAACTGCTGAAGAGCTGAACGCTCTACTGGAAGAAAGGATCTTTGCTGCTATCGCCCAATACGAGGCAAACCGAACTCAAGACAGTGGCGGCCCAAGCAACGCTAGACGTAATGGGAATGGAGATTCATCTGGAGGCAATGCAGCTCAAGGTAATCTTAAGACGATTTGCTAAGCATGAAGAAATTTATGAACGGTCTTGGTTTCATTATTTCTTCAATTTCTCACATGTAAATTGGTTGAATCGATTACAAGCTGCACTTTCAAGCAGTTCCTCGACTGCAAACCAATGAACTATGACGGCACAGGAGGTGTAGTAGCGTTTGTGCGCTGGACGGAAAAGACTGAAGCTACTATCCGCATGAGAAAGTGTACTGCAGATCAGCAAGTCACTTTTGCTACTGGGTTGTTTGTCGATGAAGCTCTGACTTGGTGTAACTTGCAAGTCCAAACTTTGGGCGATGATGCCGCTTATGGCCTAACTTGGGATGAATTGAAGGAAAGAATGAGGGAAAAGTATTGCTCCCGTGCCGAACTCCAAAGGCTGGAAACGGAGTTCTGGCACTTGACCATGGAAGGTGCTGACATCAATGGTTATACTCGATGGTTCCACGATCTGTCGAGAGTGCTTCCCTACATGGTGACTCCCGAATTCAAGCGCGTTGAACGCTACATTTGGGGACTGGCCTCAGAATTCCGTGGCATGGTGACTTCGGCCAACCCTCAAACAATCACCGAGGCTGTAACTCTGGCTGTCAGCCTTACTGAAGATTATGTTCGTATGAAGAAGCTATCACTGAACCCAACAGAAAATGCCGAGACGCATGCTGAGTCGTCTGGTGACAAGAAAAGGAAACATGAAAACTTGAATCAAGCAACTCGTAACAACAAGGGTTCCAACAAGAAGCGTGACCCTAACCCGCCTCAGGGGGCAAAATCTCTTGCAGCTATGAATGACACTCCAGCTAAAGGATATCAGGGCACGCTGCCCAAATGCAGTCATTGCAAGCGTCATCACGAAGGGGTGTGTCGCGTTCCAAGATGCGACAAGTGTGGGAAGCTGGGTCACCGCACTAAAGACTGTTGGGGTAAAGGAAAGAACGGGAATGGAAACAATGGTGGGAACGGCAACGGTAACCGGAGTGGTAATAGAGCTGGGCGTAACCAAGGATGCTTCAGTTGTGGAAGCAAGGAGCACTTCATGAAAGATTGCCCAGGGGGAAACAACGCTCAGGCTCGAGCATTTGTGATTGGAGCAAGAGACGCACTCAAGGACCCTAACGTGGTCACCGGTACATTTCTCGTTAACAATCTCTTTGCATCCATATTATTTGACACTGGTGCCGATTATAGTCTCATGTCTGTGGAATTTAAACGTATGCTTGGGATAGAGTCTAGTAGATTGGATATCCCTTACTCCATAGAACTAGCCGATGGTAAACTTGTAGAATCGGGCGAAGTTGTTAGAAATTGCACGATAGAACTTGGTGAACGAAGATTTAGCATCGACCTCTTACCTATTCAATTGGGTAGCTTCAATGTAGTGGTCGGAATGGACTGGTTGTCCAAGAACAAAGCTGAAGTTATTTGTCATGAGAAAATCATTCGCATCCCTTTGGCAAATGATGAAACTCTCATCGTACATGGAGAAAGAGGAGACGCGCCCCTACGAATCATCAGTTGCATGAAGGCACAAAAGTGCTTAAGGAAAGGATGTGTCGCCTTCCTAGCACACATTGTAGATAAGAAGGCTGAGGAGTCGAAACTCGAAGACATTCTTGTGGTAAAGGAATTCCCTGATGTTTTTCCTGAAGATCTGCCAGGACTACCTCCGCAACGACAAGTCGAATTCCGTATAGACTTGGTTCCAGGAGCCGCTCCTGTAGCCAAGGCTCCCTATCGACTTGCACCATCCGAGATGCAAGAATTATCTACACAACTCCAAGAGTTGTTGGATAAAGGATTCATAAGGCCAAGCTTCTCGCCCTGGGGAGCTCCAGTATTATTCGTGAAGAAAAAGGATGGAACACTGCGGATGTGTATCGATTACAGAGAACTGAACAAGCTCACTATCAAGAATCGGTACCCGCTACCGAGGATTGATGACTTATTTGATCAGTTGCAAGGATCAAGCTACTATTCCAAGATCGACCTTCGATCTGGATACCATCAGCTAAGAATCCAAGAGGAAAGCGTACCAAAGACTGCATTCAGAACACGCTATGGGCATTACGAGTTTCTGGTGATGCCATTCGGACTGACGAACGCGCCAACGGTGTTTATGGATCTGATGAACCGCGTATGCAAACCATATCTCGATAAATTCGTGATTGTATTTAGCGATGATATCCTGATTTACTCGCGAACAAAAGAAGAACATGAGCAACACCTTAGAACAATTCTGGAACTACTGAAGAAAGAGAAACTTTACGCGAAGTTCTCGAAATGCGAATTCTGGATTCGCGAAGTACAATTTCTTGGTCATGTTGTGAACGAGAAGGGCATTCATGTAGACCCATCCAAGATCGAAGCAATAAAGAATTGGGAAGCCCCCAAGACCCCAACTGAAGTTCGACAATTTTTGGGCTTAGCGGGCTATTATCGACGATTCATCGAGAATTTCTCAAAGATAGCTCAACCGCTAACTGCCCTTACGCAGAAAGATAAGAAATACGACTGGGGTGACAAGCAGTAAGAAGCCTTCCAACTACTCAAGAATAAGCTATGCGATGCTCCGATACTAACTTTACCTGAAGGCACTGAAGACTTCGTAGTATACTGCGACGCTTCACGACAAGGTTTGGGTTGCATGCTCATGCAACGCCAAAAAGTCATCGCTTATGCATCAAGACAACTGAAGGTACATGAAAGGAATTACACCACGCATGACTTGGAACTCGGCGTGGTGGTATTCGCCTTGAAGATCTGGCGACATTATCTATATCGTACTCGATGTACAATCTTCACAGATCATAAAAGCTTACAACACATATTTGATCAAAAGGAATTGAATATGCGTCAGAGGCGATGGGTCGAATTGCTGAACGATTATGACTGTGAGATTAAGTACCATCCTGGAAAAGCAAACGTTGTAGCAGACGCGCTAAGCCGGAAGGAAAGGGTTAAGACCCTAAGAGTTCAAGCACTGGAAATGACAATTCGAACGAACCTCACTACACGCATTCGTGACGCACAACAAGAAGCCCTTAAGGAAGAAAATCGTAGAGTAGAATACCTCCAGGGTATGTTGAAATATATGGTGCCAAATGAAGAGGGAGCCTTATACTTTAAGAAGCGTATTTGGGTTCCGCTCTATGGTGGCAGACGAGAAGTCATCCTTGATGAAGCGCACAAATCGAGATACTCGATCCATCCAGGATCGGATAAGATGTATCAAGACTTGAAAGAATGCTACTGGTGGCCAAGACTTAAAAGCGATGTTGATGTTTACGTTGGAAAGTGCCTAACCTGTGCTAAGGTTAAGGCTGAATATCAGAAACCATCCGGCCTACTACAACAACCAGCGATACCCATGTGGAAGTGGGAGCAAATCTCGATGGACTTCATAACGAAGTTACCCAGGACCCCTAGAGGGCACGATATGATATGGGTAATAGTAGATCGGTTAACGAAGTCTGCGCACTTCTTACCGATCCGAGAAAAAGACAGCACTGGAAAGCTTGCTGAGATATACTTAAAGGAAATAGTGGCACGTCATGCAGTGCCTATCTCAATCATTTCAGATAGAGATGGACGCTTTGTCTCAAGAATCTGGCAATCCTTTCAGGAGGCCTTTGGATCTCAGCTAGATCTAAGCACGGCCTTCCACCCACAAACAGACGGCCAGAGCGAACGGACTATAAAAACGTTAGAGGATATGCTTCGCGCATGTGTTAGGGACCTAGGCGGCAGCTGGGATACTCATCTACCTTTAGTTGAGTTTTCCTACAATAATAGTTATCATACAAGCATAAAAGCCGCACCGTTCGAAGCTCTGTATGGCCGCAAGTGCCGATCGCCCCTATGTTGGGCAGACGCTAGAGACAAACGAATGGTTGGTCCTGAACTTGTACAAGAGACAAACGACAAGATTATGCAGATCCGAGAGCGTATTAAGGCGGCTCGAGATGGACAGAAGGGCTACGCTGACCGAAGACGAAAACCATTAAAATTCGAGGTAGGAGACAAAGTGTTGTTAAAAGTCTCACCTTAGAAGGGCACAGTAAGATTTGGAAAGCGTGGAAAGCTGAATCCACGATACATCGGACCATTCAGAATCTTGGAAAGAATTGGTATCGTGGCATACAAGTTGGAATTACCGGAAAAACTTAATGGAGTACATGATAAGTTCCATGTATCCAACCTCAAGAAGAGTCCAACACAAGAAGACGTGATCATCCCTGCGGATGAAGTACATATTGATGACGCCCTCCGATTTACAGAACAACCCATTGAGGTTACGAACTGGAAAGTCAACAAGACCAGGAGGATCACTGTTAAACTTGTCAAAGTACGTTGGAACTCTAAGCACGGACCCGAGTACACGTGGGAACGTGAAGACCAGTTCAAAGAAAAGTATCCCCACCTATTCAAGAAGACACCTGCGAGAGTTAGTTCAACCTGAATTTCGGGACGAAATTCTTTTAACGGGGGGAGACTGTGACAACTGGCACCAAACCGGTAATTTTCGTACACTTTAATCATTATTTAATGACTGGAATTATGTGCTTAAATGTCAACATTGACTGATTACATGCTAAACAAGTGAATTCATGCACGTTTTATACTACAAAATATTGCTTTATGCAAAAACGAGAGCGTTGCGTCAGAAATACTAGTAAACTCACCGGTAAGACACACTGTGTCAACAGAACTGCAGAAAGCAGTCAGACATTAGAATTGAGGCCTAGGTGTAGGTCCAATGACAAGAGTACATTAAAACCCAAGAATACATACAAGGGTTTATATATAGACATTACGGAAGCTAAAATACGCACTAAAAAGCACCCGAAACGCACTTTAAGTGCAGAATTTTAATAAATTCAGCTTAAATCAGCTTTTAGACATTTGAATATCATGCAGAAATTACGTTTTATCGTTCAGAATACTTCCCTAAGTGTCGGGAATTGAAAGTGTTACAAAAGGGTACTTAAAAGACACTAAAAGGTGCAATTTAGCACTTTAACGAACCGGTATATAACCAAACAATCGGATATTACCCGGAACACCAAAACAATGCTAGAAGCATTGTTTTTATTTTTCTAAGCTAGTTAGGGTCCCCGAACACCCTAACACACTATATATTTCATAACACACCTAAACCACTAACTAAACACTTAACCTTCTAACTAACTAAGTTAACTAACCATTGCAAACCAACTAAACTACCCCCCCCCCCCCCCGCCCATGACCGGTTCTAGACAAGGGGTACACTCCCCTTGATTTCTTTTAATAGTTTAATTGATATGGTTAAGTATCTTGAAGACATAAGACCTAGTGGTTAATGAGAAATTGGATATAAGAATGGCACATGAGACATAACCCTCACAACTTCACACACTACACACCCAATTCTTCTCTCCTTCTTCTTCTTGGCTACGGCCGACCCCAACCACCACCATCACCACCATCATTCGCTCATCTTCAAACATTATAAGGGTGTACAAAGGTGTTAGTGATCATACAACGAAGCTTGGTGTGATCGGAAGCTCAAGGACCACCCTAGATTTCTTTTATCCACCACTTTTACGCTTTGTTTCTCCCCTAGCCTTGTGCTAGTAGTAAGTGCTTTAAAACTTCATCTTGTTCTTATTTTTAGTGGTTAATAGATGATAGAATGATTAAATGTTAAGAACACTAATGAACATAATCCAACACTTTAAACATAAAGGGGTAAAGAGTGGATAAAGAGTAAATGTATGGTTAAATCATGTAGATCTTGTGTTGTTATGATTATTGGATGTCGTTGTTAGCAGAAGTGAGACGGTTCATCATCAAGACTTGCTAGATCATGTTTAAGAACATGAACTAGCAAGATATAAATGATAGAGTTATGAAGGATGATGAAACCATCCATTCATGAACTTTGAACTTGAATAAATTTAATTTTTCTTGAAAAATAAGGTTATAAACATATGGATCTAAAGATCTACAAGTGGTTTTTCGAAAGAACCAAGTGAAAGATACTAGTCTTGTTAAAACCCGGATCTTGTATGAACTAAATACATTTTTTAGCAAGTAAACAAGTGTATAATCACTTGTGTAACAAGAAAATTTCACGAAGAAATATTTTTGGAAATTATGACTAGAAGTTGTGAAAATACAAACTCTTTAAAAATAAAGTTTTTAAGAAACTAATCATATTTTTAAAGGTAACAAGACTTACTAAATGTGCTAGTAAGTTACTACATATTTTTACAAACTTTCAAGTTCATAAGTTTGTGGTTTATGCTTGTCTTAACAAGTTTGGTAAATAAAGATCGTGTTGTTGATATTGTTGATGATTTTAAAAGAAAATAAACACATGTTTTGAAAACATGGGAAACTTCCATTTTTAGGGGAAACTCTGTCAAAATTTTTATAAATTTTGACACTTAGAAAATATATATAAGTTTCGAGAAACTTATTCCCTAAAAATGTGTCTAGAAAATATTACCAAGGTTTCCCTAATTTTTGGTGATAAGAAATGATGATTTCTTCAAGATTTAAAATTTATATTAAGGATGTATATTTTTGAGGAAAATATATGTATTTATTGGTCACCAAACTTTGTGCTAAGTGTATGTAGTATGTATTATACGTGATAGTGTATTAGGATTTGAAAATACACTAATTACTCATGAGAAGTAAAAACACAAAAATACACATACAACATACAAGATACATTTCGGGTGCAAAATACAAAAAGCTTATATTTATTTTTGATAAAATAATATAAGTAAGACACTTAGTTAAAAATATAAAATATTTTTAACACAAGAATATACACATAAAAGATAGTGGCTTGTACTTGTGCGATACAAGTCTAGTGACTAACGTTAAGAAAACACGTATAGGTCACGACATTAATTAAGCAAATCCGGTGAAGTTTACGACGCAAGGAACGCAAATTTGTGAGTTCATGCTCCCCCTTTTCTTTTAACTGTTTTCAGTTTTATAACTTCGGGGGTGAAATACATGTTACAAATACGACAATATTTATAAATGGTATGATACAAAAACAAGAAGCACTCTTGGTGATGACTAGTACCAAGTATGATGCGTTTGAGAAATGATACGAGAAATCCTGTCACGAATAGGGTACCATAAGCACCATTAATCGTGTACATACTTAGAACGCAGAACAAAAGGTTAGATCTAATGGGTTTCAGGGCAGCCCCACTCTTGGTGACAACTAGTACCGAGTGGTGTTTTTGTGTCTCAGTCGTGAATCGACTACAGAAAAATGCCTATGGTTTGGTGACTTCCTATGTCGTGTCACATGTTAATGGCTTTGCAACCCATTAACACTTGATACATACAGAAATACATGATTTATACAAGAATACGTGACTAATACAAGATACATACCATGTTTTTCATACAAAGTATACAAACGTACATTACAAGAACTGCATGAATTCACACCAACATTATGTTGACGTTTTTCAAAACTCACATGTATTTCAGGTAACTAGAAGTGGATGTGCGCGCGGCCTTACTCATGCTTGTGGATGTCGCTTATGTTTATCTTTAAATAAAGTTGTAAACTTTTTGAGACAATGTGTTATGCTATTTCGCGATGTAAACGCTAACTTATTTTTTCAAATGATGAATGTTTGGAATTTAAAGTTGTTTTTATGAGCATGTAGTATGTTTGCCTTTCGTATGCAATGAGAACCTTTCATGATCACACCTCATGCTTCCGCCGCAGAAAGGGGTGTGACAACATAAACCATACCGAACGCGTAAGATGCACAACGGGTAACCAAAAGAGTCATGAACATGTTTCACAAGTTAATATGCCTTAAATATGTTGTGATATCAGTAGGATACCTTTCATTATGCCCAAAACAAATTTAAAACCAATTTAAGCCCCTTAGGGGTATTTTGGTCATTTTTAATATTATAAAAGAGGTTAAATAGTAATCTGAGGTTCTAGTCTGAAATAATCAGTAGAAATATTTATTTTAATGAGTTATATCAGTAAGATATCATATATATGTGAAATTTATCATCTATGGCCAAACTATGCACCGTAGGGGCATTTTGGTCATTTCACATAAGCTTTTAAGGGGCAATTTTGGAAATCTGAGTTCAAAACTTTTATTTACCATTAAAGTATAAAAATTTATTCATAACATCAGTAGGTATCAAACTTTAGGTGCCTAATATGGTTTTAAACCATACTATGCGCCTAAATCGTATAAAAGTCGGTATTTGACGATATTCGGGTTGATTAAGGAAATCTGAGATTTTGATCAGCCTTTACAGTTTAAAATAACTTATTTATCATATAAAATCAATGGAAAAAGGTTTGGTATGTAAAGGATGTGTAAAACTCATTTTATTAGCGAAAAGGGCATTATCGTCAATTACCGAGTCTATGCGATAACTCTATGTTATGATCAGTTTAAAATTTTATACAAATTTTCAAAAATTCCTAAATATTATATTACATCAGTGGGTAGAAAGTTTGGTGTCAAAATTTGGGTTTAAATAGGCTTTATCCGAAAATGCCGTTTAATTAATAAAAAGCTTTCAATTTACGATATCGGGCATAACTCTTAATTTAGACCTCAAACTGATGTCAAATTTTTAGGACATGATTATAAATCAGTAATAAAGGTTTTTGTCCTCTCACATTTTCAAAAATCTCATTTTAATATCAAAAGGGCATAACGGTCAACTTTTAAGCATATAACGGAAACATGCATATGAACTCTAAGGCATCATTAAACTAAGCTAATTCGGGTCATAACTGAAAGTGAAAGCAAAAGTCAACTTTTGCGACTTTCAGTTGCGAACCAATTTTAAACTTAGAATTATCGGGTTGAACATACTTAGGCATGTTCAATTAATATTTACCAAGTTATTAAAGTAACAAAACTGATTTTATAGCCTCCATATTATCAGTTATGAATTTTATTTAAAAACTGACCCGTTTGACTTGTATTTTAATTACTTTGACCCAACAATTAGCTAAGTAAACATGGTAATTAGGAGGTGCCCTTTTGAGGGTTTAACACCTACCTAATTACGATCACGTAGCCATGTTCGTTGCGAACCATGGCTCGACCGTACAAGGTCTAACTAAAAGTCAAAACGTTTATCGTAAACGCTTGACTTTTCGGCTTTAAGAGCGAAGCTAAATAACTAAGCATGAAAGGAACACTCACAAGTGGTCCTTAGGACTGAGATAAACTCAGAAGGAGGTTCCAATTGCTCAGGATCCTCATATTTGAGAAGAGAGCAAGAAAGGAAGTGAATGTGCAAGTTATGAACCAAAAAGGCACACCTATTTATAGTGATTTAGGATTGCTAGGATGATGACAAGTGTTTGAGGCGGATAACAAGATCATAACAGGTGTAATACCAGCTTTCAAAACCATCAAAGACCCCTAGAATCAATTATGTGAGACAAGGAAGCAAAACCAAGGCTGCACACCATTTTTCTATTACTGACACTTGTATACGGACCGTATGGGTCCAGGTATACGGTCCGTAAGGACTAGTACAGCTCACAAATACTTTCATTTGTTGACAAGTTTGGCCCCTGCACTTCTGAACTCTTCCGAAACGATGTTTTTAGCACACAAGGCCTTAAATTTCCAACATTAGGCACATCTAAGAGTATAAACAAGCATCATAAACTTCTCGATACGTTAAACGAGTCAGTCAGAGGCGTAGTTTGACATATTGATGCTTTTAACCCTTCAATTTGCGAATATGCGCGTATCATCGCGAAATGGCGTAAAAGCCTTACGAAGTTAATAACAAGCATTTCCAAGAGTATAATGGAGTATTACGACACTCCAGTTCACACCAGTTCGCTTAAACGGTTGCTCAAAGGTGTGGTTTTAAATATTGACGCTTTTGGTCCTTCTAACGCACAAACTTGCGCGTATTTCTGCTTTATTGCGTCAAAGCCCTATGTTATCCATATTGGGCATTCCCGAGAGTATTATCGAACATTATGATGCTTCGGGTTTGTTAAAAGGTCACTCAGAGGTAAGAATTAACATGTTGACACTTTTAACCCTTTTTAACGCACAAACTTGTGCGCATTGATGTTTATCGACATTAAAGCCCTAACTGGCCAATGTTTTGCATTCTCAAGAATATGATTAGATATAATAATGTTTCGGGTTCATTAAAAGGTCATTCAGAGGTATTATTAAACATGTTGACGTTTCTAACCCTTTACCGTGCAAATCTTTTGATTTATTATGCAAACGGTTTCGATAATCCAACAGGTGGCTTAATTTGAGAATACGAATATCATGAGAGGTTATTCAGAGCCTTATTCTGAGCATGTAAACACTTCCAGTCCTTCCATAATCAAAGTTTTTGATCTTTCGCAAAATTAGTCCCTTAAATTCAACGTTTGACTTTATTAAGGTTTATTACACGTGTCAGTACATCATTGGACGTGCTTTTACGAGGTGTTACAAAGCTCGAACGAACCAAGCTTAAACGAGCTCGAGCTCGAGCCCAAGCCTAGAAACAAACTCATTTAGTAAACAAGCCCGAGCCCGAGCTTCGCTTATCGAGCTCGAGCCGGCTCGCGAGCCTAAACGAGCTTTCTTTTTATATATTTTTAATTAGGGTAAATTACACTTTTCGTCCTTTAGGTTTGTATCAGTTTGCAATAGATGCCCTTTAACTTCAATAATTACAGTCACATTCCTTTATTTGGGAAATCCAATACACCGTAGGTCCTTTAGCACAAACCAAGTTAAAATTTTCAATTAAATATAGCATGTGACTTGCACATGAGGGTATATTAGTAATTCTATCACTATATTTAAAATATCTATTTTCTTCTTTCATTTTCACAACCACACCTAACCCATACCAAACCTTTATCCTCTTTCACTTTCTTCTCTCTCGTGTCTCTCTCTATCTCAATTTCCCTCAATCTCAGTTCTCTGTCTCCAAAATCAGAATCGTTTCTCTCACTAAAACACCCACTCTTTAGTAAAGTTGATGTCTTGAATAACCAATTATGATTTTACAAACACTTTAATCAATGAATATCACCTGGAGTTTTTGATTTTTCAAACACTGTAATCAATGAATATTACCAATCAAAGAAGATACCTGCTATCTATACAAAATGTTCACTGAAATTTGCACATATTACAGATCTCGATCCAAGTTACATCGATTCTTCACCAAACTGATTTCAATCACCACCTTCACCCTTTCTATCTCTCTTCTTCCACCTCTAGCTAGTTAAAACTATCTTCCGACGTCCACCACAAAATCCCCGCCACCAGTTGATGGGTGGTGACGTGTGACTGACGACCACCTAACCACCGTCACATACCACCACTGCCCGAGCCAAACCCCACTCCATTGCACACCCCCTCCTCCCCGTCACCATTATTCCTGCAACCCTTGCTCTGCCCCAGCCGGGACCACCATCATGAGGCGCTGCCGCCGTGGCTCCACCACCAAGGGTGGTGGCCGGCCGTTTTCTAGAAAGAGAGAGCCATGAGAGATTCTAGAAAGAGAGAGCCATGAGAGAGAAGAAAGAGAAAGGGGGTAACATTTTAGGATGCCTGAAATGAATGGAAAAAGAAAAATATTATGTATATATAAGTAGTAAAATTACTAACATACCCTCATATGTAAGACACATGCCATATTTAACTGAAAATTTTAACTTGGTTTGTGCTAAGGACCTACGGTGTAATGGGTTTCCCAAATAAAGGACTGTGACTGTAATTATTGAAATTAAAGGACATCTATTGCAAACTGATACAAACATAAAGGACGAAAAGTGTAATTTACCCTTTTAATTAATATATTAAACATATATTTATATAATAATAATTACCATTTATATAAATATAAAAAATAACTAAATTATATGTATAATAATAATTATAATTAATATAAATTAATTAATAAATACTAAAAGAGTCGAGCCCGAGCCGAGCTCGAGCTTGAAAAATTACCTTCGAGCCGAGCTCGAACTTTAGAAATAAAGCTCGAATCGAGCCGAGCTCAAGCTCGAGCTTTCATATGTTAAACGAGCTCGAGCCTGGTCGAGCTGGAGCTCGACTCGGCTCGTTTGCACCCCTAGTAGTGATATATTAGAATGAGCACTTCTACAAATTATATTTATAGTTTAAAGATGAAATAAAAATAAGTCTTTAACATCTTTTTTCTCTTATAAATTTTTCTATCTATTTAAGCATAATGATTAGTTGCAAAAATGTAAAAACAAAATCGTGTATTTACTCTATTAGTGTAAATACACGAATTTTTTTTAGTTTATGTGACCAAAATACGTGTTTAACAAGATGTGAAAAATATGGGAGTTGTTAAACGTACCCCCTTTATATTATTTTTACTAATCATACCCCCCCTTTAAGATTTCACATAATGGGGTATCTTTTAATAAACAACGCCCGAGCCACCGCCCCCTGGGGCGTTTTTTAGTCAAATTTTTGAACGGCGTTGTTTTAAAAACGCTCGAGCCCCTTGTGTGTTGTCCAATCACCATTTTTTATTGTTTTTTGTCTAATAACATTTTTAATATTTTTTTTATTTAATTCTATTAGAAACCCCTTTTAACATAATGCCTCACATCCCCACTACACCCATTTATGAAAAACGCCCTATAATTACCCATTGCTGACTGGACTGCCACATGGCGTAAAATGTCCCAGGGTGGGAGCATTATTCATGTGTACCACTACACATGATCTAATACAACTCTAATACTTTCTTTTTCTAAATTCATGTAATCTTTTGAATTTATGTAATTTTATAAAAGATTGTGAAGATCCTTTTTTTTAATTTGAAATATAAGATTTATTTATATATCTTTTGAATTTATTTAAAGAATATATATATAGAGAGGAAGTGTAGGATACAAACACCCTTATCCTACATTACGTACGTTATATCCATGGCCGTACACGTGTCCCTGATTCATTTTCCTTTCATAAGGTTAAATTAGACAATTAATTCAATCATCCAAGGGCAAATTAGTTTGTTCATTCAATAATCAGATCACGAGAAGTTTGTTACACCACTATCCAGGTAATTATGATTCGTATCAGTTTCAAATTTTCATAATTCTCAAACAATACACTGCAGTTTCGTTGTTGTGCATTAGGGTTTGAATCGATTGTTGTTTTCAATGGATCCACAGAGTAGTACTGGACGGAATACAGATGTTGAGTTTGAAGATGCTCGATCGGTCGATGATCACGTTCAATTGTCTGCTTATCGGAGAGTTACGATTGATGAAGTTATAAATCCTGATTCTGCAAATGCAAATGCAAATACAATTGGTGTAAATGAGTGTTCCAATGGTAAGTTTGTTAATTCAGATGTTTTAATTGTTCAATGTCAGATGTTTTTGTGTAATCGTTTAATGATTTTTGTATGATTATAACTGATTGGAAGGTATTCAATGTTATCAGAGGATAATTGATCTGAAAGCAAAGTGTTTAAGTTCGCATGTTATGGGTCTAACGATTCGCATGTGAAGTTAAACCTAAATGCTGATTTCGCATGTTATGATATCATAAATCGCATGTGTAAACCATATTATCATAATTTCAATTTCGCATGTTATGAGTCCAACAATTCGCACGTTCATATGACGAAAGTTTGGAGTTTGAATATATCGCATGTTATGAGTTTGATAAATCGCATGTGTTTTATCTTTTTATTTAATTATGTAGATGAAAGGATTTATATTCTGGAGGTTGAAGCATCAGCTACACCTGTGGTTGGAATGCAATTTAGTTCTCTCGAACAAGCATACGTGTTTTACCATACATATGCTAAGTTAGTTGGTTTTTCTACCCGCAAAGGTAGTGAAGTACACAGTGGTGGTATAATCAAAACTAAGTATTTTGTTTGCTCTAAAGTGGGACATAAGCCATTGTTTATTGACGATGTTTATTCGAAATCAAAAAAGCCATACAAATCAAGGAAGAGAGGGACGATTAGAACTGGGTGCAAAGCTCAACTTATGATTTGTTCGGTGGATGGTAGATCATATTGTAGGATCATTTTCACGACCGAAACGAGTCGTTCAGAGGTGTTCTTCTCAATACAAGAGGCGGAAACTAACGTATCGAGTGTGAAACAGCTTGATATTCACTTTAATTGTCTTTTTGATTGATATAACAGCTTTTACAGCGAGTAGACACTTCAGCAGCACTTCGGCTCTGGAATCAGAAAGTTACAAAATGAAAATCAAAGCACTATATATAGGGAGTTGATTTCGTACGAAATGGGCAAAGCACATTTCGTGCGAAATAGCCATTGTCTATTTCGTGCGAAATGACCTTGTGTCATTTCGTGCGAAATACTCACAAATCCACAAATCTTATTTTTCGTGCCCTGATCTTTCTAAACTAAAAACACGACTTGATACAAGATGAAGTCGACAGACATATGCACCAACAGACTCCCCCTTGGATGTCGACGAGTCTGCAGTGTCGAGTCTTCAACATCTTCAGTCTTTATCAGTCTTCATGCTCTCTTTGAAGTATCTAACAGTGTAAAATATCCTCTATCTTCTCTCTTCTTCTCTCTCTCTTTTCACAATCTCAATCTGTCTTTATCTTCTCTTGAACAGATCTCTTGATTCTTTAAGATTATCAGCATCAGCAACTAGCGTGATCTTCAGGATTTAAACCTGTCTTTCCTATCTTCAGACTCCTCTTTGCTAACAGACTCCCCCCTTAAACTATGCTGGGATCGTAGTCTGACTTTCACAGGTTCTAGAATCGAAACCTGGCTCTCTGTAAGAATAGGATCTGGATCCTGGCAAACCTGCGCATTCTCTACCTCACAGTAAATTTCACAAATTTAAAATTTGACAAATTTTATCTCTGCTTACCACATGTAGATTCAATTTCAAACCACTTGTAAAAAAAAATCTTTTCAAACACACTTTCCCAAACCTATTCATCATGTTTAGCACTCGGAATTTTGAAAATCAGCTCTCCAACATCAGTTGTCGAAAATCTTTTTGAATTTTCAAAATTTATGCTAAAACACACTGAAAATCTTTTTGGATTTTGAAATTAAAGAATTGCAGTAAAGAAATATTTACAGACAATATTTTTGTGAGTTTGTGTAAGAGGATCATATCAGTTTTTGAAACAAATCACCAACACCGTTAAGCTTTAAACATTTTAAGTTCTAAACGATTCACGTTGATTGACGATATTGTTGTCCTCTTAAGCTCAATCTAAAAACTTTCGAAATGCTTACCGTTACGTTAAGGTATATTTATATTGCACTAAATTCTTATGGACCCCACGATCTCAGCATATCCCCTCATCGTGCAATACACTGACTCAAGTAATGCCTTTAAACTTTCAACAACTATGATATGTGCAAAAATAACGCAGAATGTTTAAACATTAACAATCAGGTCGATACTTCCATATACGCAGAGAAAGTCCAATGTTTAAACAAAATAAGAAATAAAAAACAAGTTGAAAATGTTTAGGCTTTAACCACCAGTTCGATACTCCAGTATACGCCGAGGTGATCCAAAGCTTAAACGAAACACCAAAGAAAATAAAGTAGAACGTTTAGGCACTAACATCCAGTTCGATACTCACGTATACGCAGAGGATTTCCAATGCTTAAACAAAATAAAGAAATAAAACAAGTTTAAGTCTTTGCAAAAAGAAATGCACAATCACAGTGACTTTTTTAGCAAGTTGTGAAAGCTCACAAACTTAACCGGATTTATGTCTTTTGACAATCAGCGATTACCGAGCAGGCATACAGTCAAGAAGGACAAAACTAAGTACTATGCGTTTGACCATGTTTCCCACCAGACTTAGGCTTTTTCATTTAAGTTTGTATCGTTATCGCAAATCTACTAGTCTAGCTGAGCCTATCGTCACATCTTTAGAGAGACCGTTTATCACATTTGACTTTCCAATTCTTTAGCATGCTGTGATAGTCCACTGATTTACTATCATTTCCTCTTATTCACAACAAAACTCATTTTGAATTTTTATCATGTTTTTGACTTTTTCTAATTTTTTTAAAATTTTACTCCCCCTAAAATCAAAATATGTTTCAATTTTGATTTTCTGGGAAAATTTGAAAACAAACTGTACAAGTAAAATGACAACTGTTGTGAATTGCTTCAAATCGCCATCCACTTGGCATAAACAATCAGAACTCCCCCTGACAACAAACTATTTTCCCATTATGATTTCAAAACACCTAAGTTTGTTTTAATCAAATGGTTTTTTCGGAAAATAAGTTTTGTTGATTTTACCACTTGTAGGAATGGGGATAACCTCATCACATTGTTTTCTTATCCACTTGAAAATTTAACAATTTTAGATTTCATCAACACAATCACTTGTAGGAAAGATAAATCAAGTACAACTTAATGTCCCTGATTAATCTTGTAGGTCGAAATATCACAGATGTGAATTTCTCAAGAAAGATGTCGATTCCTACTCCCCAATTACCAACATGGGAGTTCCGGCAAGTCAGAATTTTTACATATGAAAAACAGACACCCAAGACTGACCATCTTTGGGTGTGACTTTCTCATCTTCACTTGGGGTTCGAACAATTCTTTTTTCTTCATAAAAATCTTTCACCCCTTTGGCCTTCCCCTCGACCACTATGCAGTTAATAGCGGCGCTATAGCGGTTAGCGGACTCCTGGCATCGTAGCGGTCTAAATAGCGGTTGGGCATAGCGGTTCCGCTAATAGCGGGGCTATAGCCCGCTATTTGGCAGCTATTTGTAGAGCTTTATAGCGGTTGGATCACTGCTTTTAGCGGTCAACCTTGTTTGAGGTCTTGGAAGCAGTTCATCATCATCAGAGTTCAATTGCTGTTCATCAAAGCTGATAAAAATCAAATCAAAGCTGTTCGATTCGATTGTTGGTCTGATACTCGAGTTCATCAGAGCTGTTCGATTCGAGTTTTGTTCTCCTCTTCAGTCTTCGACAGTCACCTGTCACCAAGGTATTAGTGTAACAGTGTTCTCTTCGGTCTGATACTCGAGCTCATGAATCTGTTCTTGAATGTATTAGTGGTCTGATACTCATGAATCTGTTATAGACTTATGATGAAAGTGAAAGAAAACGACGTATGATAAAAGTGGGGATAATTAGGGTTATTTAAGTTTGGGTATTTTAACATATAACCCCCCTCCATCTTCATTAGTTTATATTTAGTCCTCATACTTGTGAATTTATATATAAACAATATAAAATTAATGGTATATGTATATAATATATATAAAAATACATAAATTATGCATGGTATAAAAATTACCGCTATATCACCGCTATACCACCGCTATAACCTATATATCGTATAGCGGACCTTGACCGCTATCCGCTATTTTACCGCTTTAACTGCTTACCTCGACCATTTTCCCAAAAATCTTTTTAACATTCCCATTGAATGTTTTCTCGACATCAAATTCTTTCTTTTCAGAATAGAATTGATTCGAGATTTCAACTTTTCCAACTTTTTGTTTAAAATTTTCAGTCCTTAATGGTGGAAAGTTCACATCATCCATTGGAGGAACTGATTTCTCACTTTTATCACCAACTTGTGGCTCCTCTGATTTTGTGGAATCAGATTCATCGCCAGATTTCACCTCAGATTTCTTAACAACCCACATTTGGTTGTCAAGATTAACTCTTCTTTTGTAAAATCTTTTCTTCGAACATTCACCAACTTCATATGTTGAATTTTTAAAAGCTTTGAATTTTCAGTTGGTGGTTCACTTTTGTGACACCCCAGGAAAACCGGGAAAACCATACAACTTAACTAGCTTCCTCAGTGAGTGCTTACCAAATTTCGGGACGAAATTTCTTTCAACTTGGGGATGATGTGACAACTCGAAATTTAGAACCTCTCGTTGTATCTTGGAGTAACTTGCTTGAAACGTTATGTGATTAGTTAACTTGTTACTTCAATGAATGACCTAAGTGAAATTTTGTGATTTTGTGTTATGCTTGTATGAATGAGTGTGATTATGTGAACCGAGACACAAGGACACGACTCGAGACCATGCGGTCTCGAGTGAACAGTAACAGTTGGGCCGGATTGGGCCACACACCCCTCTAGCCTATTCGAAAACCCATTAGGGTGCACCACTTGAAGCTAGTATATATCCTTGTTGCTAACCAACACTACCATCTTTGGACAACACACACACACTCCCCTACTCTCTCTCTAGAAAACCTTAAACCCTAAGTCTCAACATCACCTCTCCTCCCATCCTTCTCTCAGATCCAAACTGGTGACCGCAAGGAGCTCTCGGATCGGCACACACACATACACCCGTTTGGAAGCTTCATACTCACCTTTGAACCCCATACTTAAACCGGTAAGTGTTTCATATTGTGTGTTTATATTTCGGTTGATGATGATGATGTATGATGAAGATTATTTGATAATATGTTGCTTGTTGGGTTCTATGCATGATAAATACATCATTCTTGAATGGTCGATATTAAGATTGGAGTTTGAATATGACAAAGATATTTGTTGATTTAATGGGTTATTTGTTGTTAAGTGATGTTTATTTATTGAAAGATGCACATGTTCTTATATAACACACATACTCTTAGATGATTAGGAAAATGGAGGTGAATTAGTGATGAACATGCTAACTTGACAATTAAGTGGTGTAGAAATGATAAAGTGTATGTAAACATGCTCTTGAATGAATCGGATGATGATACACTAAGCTATGGACGGCATGTTTGGATAATTTGTTTAACGTAGATGTTTTAAAATATGAAGAACTTGTTGAATATGATATGAATATGTGAAGAACTTGTTGAATATGATATGGATATTTGAAAATTGGTATGTTTGATCCATTTTAGTAAATTACTAGACAAGAAAACATGTTTAAATGGGTAGTACAAATTGTTGCATGAAATCAAAACTCTATTGGATAGTACACTGTGCAGAATCAGCTGATGTCCAGTCGAGACCTCTGGTTTCGACTCGAGACCATGAACATGATAACTCGAGACTGTCGTTTGCGACTCAGGTTGCGAGCCGAGAAGCCCTAGTCTCGACTCGAGACCACTACACGCATGACCCGAGACCACCTCAGTTGCGACTCGAGAACTAGTAGGTTACAACTCGAGACCGCACAGTCTCGACTAGAGACCGCACAGTCTCGACTCAATACCATATGCACGTACACGCTGTTTGGACTTGCACCCCAGTACGGGCCTAAGTGATTGGGCCGAACATATGGACCGTATGTGCTACTGTTAATTGATTATGTTGTGCACTGTTGTTGAACTGCCATGATAAACGTGTATGCCATGATCATTACTTGTGTATGAATACGTGTAGAAGATATGTGCACTACTTGGCATGAACCTGACGTAAATGGTATCTATGTTAGGACATAGTTGACCACTTGCAACTTGATTGGCTTTTCTGTGTGTCTGCCGAGCAAACCAAGGTGAGTTCACACCTTCTACAAAGCATGGGATTCCCAGGGGTCGGGAATTGGGGTTAAGGAACATGGGTTCCTCGTCCTCCTTGGGTAGGACAGCATTGGTTCAGGAATGTAATTCCTCGTCCTCATGGACAGATAACTCGTACTAGACCAAAACTCTATCACGAAGTCCCTCCTTTTTATATCGACTTAATCGCCGGGCCAATGGCGAGCGGGTCATTAGTTAGATAGCGCTATTTAGGTCTGACAAACCTCACACCGTGTCGCAGAGGACGGGCGTGAACTAATGGATCTGGGGCACGTCAATGATGATAGACATTGACAGTTTCAGGGCACATAAACATGACTACAGTCAGCAGTCGATATGGTAACGAGTCTAGTGTATACATGGGGTAGCCCCCACGGCCGAAATGCCAGATAACTAACACGGGGTAGCCCCCACGGCTGGATTGCCAGAGTAACCGGGAATAAACAAGTCACATTTTTAACTATGGGGTAACCCCCACGGCAGGATGCCAGATAAAGGAAACTGTTTTCGAAACAACTTAAAACGAACACCCAACCGTGAACTCACTCAACTTGTTGTTGACTCGTTACTACATGCTTTGCAGGTCTTTAGGTACTTAGCTGGAGCTTGCATGGAGGAGGATCGTTATGGGACATGGACGGCTTTGTGCCATGTTAAACTTTGAAACAATTAAACTTATGTTTTGGTTTTAAGACTTATGCTTCCGCTTGCAACTTAAACTATGTTTTGTTTGAACACCAATTGTATTGGTTGGATTTTTATAACTACTTATATGTTTGTTCAATATGATTGGTGGCTGGATCCTGGTCAGTCACGCCTCCAAGTGGTAGTACTCCGCAGGTGGATTTTGGGGGTGTGACAACTTTTCTCAACAATCTTTTCTTTCAGTTTAGAAACAACTTCCTGTTTGATGTTGGTTGCCTTAGGACAGTTCCAGGCAATGTGTCCAACTTCTTGACATCTGTAACAGGTTCTTGTTTCCTTTCTTTGATAAGCTCCATTCTTCATTCTCTCTTGCTTCTTAGCAAGGAATTCTCTGTTTGATTGCTTCCAGAATGAGCTCTTTTCTTCTTCGTCAGAACTTGACCCTGAAACAAACACAGTTTTTGGTTTAAAGTTTTTCATATTTTTATATTTTTCTGTATTAAAACCCAATCCTTTTCTTTTGAATTACCGTTATGGTTTGGTTTCTTTCGATAACCTGAACCAGAACTGTAACCTTTTTTCTTGTTTTCTATTTGTTGAGCTCTTGAAGTGTACTTTTTAGGTTTTTCAGAAAGATTTAAATCTTTTATTTCAGAAATATTGATTTCTGTTAATTTGAAAACTTGTTTGATCTTTTCAATTTGAACACTTCTTATTGGAAATTCATCATCAGAATATAATTTGTCTAAATCATTCAAAGTATATGCCACTTTGATTTGTTCGTCATTCAAATTAGATTTTGATAACAAGAATTCTTTATTGTACACCCTTTTAACCGACGACTTTAGACTATCGACTGATGAACTCGAACTCTCGGATTCGGACTTTGACTCTGACTCCTCATCTTTATCCAACACCTGATCGACCACTTTCTTTATTAACTCAGACTCATGATAAGTGTCAGACGATGTGAACGTGACGTCAATGTTTTCTGGTAAATCATCAGTTGTTTCAGACTTTAACTTTATATTGACAGCCTTTTTGACTTGCTCCTCATTTGGTTTTCTGGGAGAATAACCTTCCCAGATCGGAGGCGGACACTTGTTATAACTGACCATCTGTTTCTTACCAGTATCTTTCTCTTTCGGCTTCTCATCTTGAAAGGCTTCTAAACCTGCAACAGTTGGATAAATTCTGTCAATCAAATAATCAGAACTAGAATAACTTTGCAGTAATCGTCTGATTCTTTCATTCTCAATTTTTTCAGTTTCCAACTCTTACTTCAGCTTTGCACATTCTTCAATGTAGTAATTGATAGCCTTTTGCTTCGACATCATTACTGCATTCATCATCGTTAATACGTCTTCTCATTCAGAATTTGTCTTTTGTAGACCATTCACTGTTCTATTCAACACATCATACGATTCTTTCACATAATTAAGATCGAACAGTAATTTTTCTTTCATCTTATCTTGCTCACTCAACTTCTCATCCTTTTCTTCACATTGTTTGCAAGATTCTGAATACTTTAAACACGGTTTGGATACTTCAACAATCTTCTCTACTTCGATAACCTTTTCAACTTCAACTATTTTCTCTACTTCGATCATCTTTTCAGCTTCAACCATCTTCTCATCAAGTTGAACTTCTTTACTTTGTTTAGACTTTTCTTTTTGAGCAACACTCTCACATTTCATCTTTTTCATTTCTTTTGCTGCTCGTTTCTCCTTCAGCTTTTCCAATCTATCTGCAAAATAAAATTCAAAACTTTCAGGAGATAATACAGATTTTCCAATATTTATTTGAGTTTCTTCTTCATCATCACTGCTGTCAGTTGATGATTGATCAAACAGTTGTGTCTGTTCGGAACTGTCATCTGAAGAAACAAACTCTTCATCTTGATCTTTTTTATCATCAGCAAACACTTTCATCCATTCCTTCATCAAATCTGGTTCTTGAACTATCTGTGCAATTAATGCCACTGTCTTTGAATTAGGTGGAATATATTTGTCCCAACTGAAACCTTCTGCCACTTTTTCATCATCTTGATCAATTATACCAAAATAAGATTTCTTATTTGATTCTTCGATTGCTTTCTTAGCATGTGCAGTTTGTGGTTCTTGTTGTTGATACGGTTGATGAGCAACTTGTTGATATATGGCTTTCCGATAATAATCATTACCACCGAATGGATTCTTTGCTCCACTTGCTTCTCGATTGGTACATTCCCTCTTGAAATGTCCTTTCTCCCTGCATTGAAAACAAGTAACTTTAGATTTATCAAAACCCAAAGTAGAAACATTAGCATCCCTAAAATAATCTCATCCTGTAATTATTTTAAATTTTTCAGCTCTTCTTAGCACACTTACTAAGCACCACTTGATGTCCATAAGCTCCATCTCCTCAGCATCGATTTGATCGTAATCCTCTTTCGTCAACATAGGATTTCCGATCATTCCTGCAACCAATCCCTCATATGATTCTAACACTGTAGCTAGTAATGCCATATGACCTTTAGCTACCTCTTCAGAAAAATTTAGACCATTCTGAAGATGCAACGCGATGTTGCAGTGTAAAACATGACCATTACTGCTGTTTGAGCTTTGGAACTGATGACTTGAGGTAGAAACCTTCGGATTAACACTTGGATATTAAGAAAATCCACTGTTGTTGTTTGGACTTTGGTTGACAGATCCAGATGAATTTTTTGCACTGAAAGCAGTTTGGATCTTCGGACTTACTTCAACATCTTGAACACTCCCTTTGTAATACATCTTGATATCTTGTTGGCCACTTGGATTGTTCATCCTAGCAATCTTTTGCTACTCAAGATCCTGTCCTTCAATTTTTTCAATGAACTGAGAAATTGTCAAGTCATCATATTCTCCAGTGTTCTTCAATATCATCAAAAATGTACCCCATTCTTTCTGCGGTAATGCATCAGCCAATTTGTCGACCCATTCTTCTCGTTCTTTATTTATCTCTAACAATGACATTGAACGAACTAAGTGACAATATCTCTCAATCAGTTTCTTGGTATTTTCTCCCGGCAAACTCGTAAACAAATCAAATTCTTTCTTTAATAATGCCTTTTTATTCCTGATCATCTTCTCACTTCCCTCGAACTTAACTCGAAGAGCTTCCCAAATTGAACGTGAAGTATTATCATGTTGAAGTAAAATGAATATGTCTTCTTTCACAGCTTGCTGTAACAGACTGATCATCATCTTTTCTGCTTTGTACATGTCTCGTTCTTTATCCGACAATTCAGAAATTGTTTTATTCACTCCCACTTCTGTACGAGGTTTAACATACTTTTTCTCAATACACTCCCAAGATCTAAAATGATTAGCTTGAACCCAGTTTTCAAACCGATCTTTCCAACCATAATATTCCTCAATGCCCATTAGCTTCGGGGGTTTTTGCAAAGTTCCTGTTTCATTTTCCATGTTCATGCTTTGAGCAATGGCAGTAGGAGTAGTAGGGGCAGTAGCAAACGCGTTATAAAATTCCTCTTCCATGATTTGATAGCAAGTTTCACAAATTCAGATACTTTCAAACGAAATCAGTTTTCACACGAAATAGTCTTGGTGTGAAATGACACTGTCGTGCGGAATGACCTGCAATACAAATTCACACGAAATGATGTGATTCACACGAAATGACTCCTTGATACGAAATAGGTGATTTCGTACGGAATGAAAATTCTCTCACACGAGATAAAGATTTTCACACGAAATGAAATGATTTCGTGCGAAATGAAAAACTTTCACACGAAATGAGGTATTACGTGCGAAATGAACCAAATTTCAGCTGATTTCGTGCGAAATAACAGACTTTCACACGAAATGAGGTATTTCGTGCGAAATGAAAACAAAGGTTGGTCAATTCGTACGAAATGAGCTGACTGTTTCGTACGAAATGCTTCACAAATGTGATTTCGTGCGAAATGAAGTGCTTATTCCGCGCAAAATGCTGCTGACATCATCATATCGATCAGATTTTTGTCCAATTGATCAAATTTTAGGTTGATTTTAGGTCCAATTCTCTCAAGGCTTTGCTAAAACAGTGTTTCGCTTATAATGTGAGAAATTCAATCCATTTTAACCGTCAAAACTTGATTAATTTGAAAAAGAAGATGTAGAAGTCAGAAAAATGATGAAATCAAGCTGAATTCAGTGAGAACTCCTCCTCCTGAGCTCTGATACCACTTGTAGGATCGTTTTCACGACCGAAACGAGTCGTTCAGAGGTGTTCTTCTCAATACGAGAGGCGGAAACTAACGTATCGAGTGTGAAACAGCTTGATATTCACTTTAATTGTCTTTTTTATTGATATAACAGCTTTTACAGCGAGTAGACACTTCAGCAACACTTCGGCTCTGGAATCAGAAAGTTACAAAATGAAATGATCAAAGCACTATATATAGGGAGTCGATTTCGTACGAAATGACCTTGTGTCATTTCATGCAAAATACTCACAAATCCACAAATCTCGTTTTTCGTGCCCTGATCTTTCTAAACTAAAAACACGACTTGATACAAGACGAAGTCGACAGACATATGCCCCAACACATATACAGTGAAGAAATTTTTTGATGGTCATAATCATAAGTTTGTATGTCCACATGATATTCATATGTTGCCAGCTTACAGGCAATTGTCAGAAGTCCTACAGGAAATGATATGGGAACTAGGTACTCTAAACCTTGGCCTTGTTAAAGCTTTTCATATAATGAGGAAACGATACAGTGGTTTTGAGAATGTTGGCGCCACGTTCGATGATTGCAAAAACTTTAGAACTCGAATTAATAGCTATATAGGAAAATATGACGCTGACATGGTGATCAATAAGCTGACTGATAAAAAAGAATATTTAGTTGATTTTTATTCTGAATATTCTGTTGATAAGGGCAAACGGTTAACTGGTTTGTTCTGGGCCGATGGGTTATGCAAGCATAACTTTATGGAGTTCGGGGATGTGATATTGTTTGATGCTACTTTCAAAATAAACAAGTAAGCATTATATTAATGTTTTTTTAATATTTTTCGCATGTTATATGATTTTGTAAACTGGCAATATCGCATGTTAATAAACATGAAAGTTAGGTGTTGAATATATCGCATGTTATACTGTTTATTTCGCATGTTATAATGTCTATTTCGCATGTTATACTGTCTATTTCGCATGTTACTAAATAATGAATTATATTGAATTTCAGGTATAAGGTGGTGTTTGTTCCGTTCATTGGGATTGACAACCATTGTCGAAATGTAACCCTTGGAGCTGGGTTGTTGGCATCGGAGAGCATTGACTCTTATAAATGGCTTCTCAATTCATTTGTAAATTCATTTGGACGTCAGCCAAAGGTTGTAGTGACAGACCAAGACCATGCGATGAAACAGGCTATCAAGGGTGCTTTTACCACCAGCAGACACAGATTGTGCATGTGGCACATAATGAAAGAAGTGCCAGATAAGGTAGACTATTCTATATTGTGTGTCATTAGCATTTTTTTACACTATATATCCGTTACATGCTGATATGAAAACCATTTATCGGTGTAAGTTGGACACGATTACGTACACACATACTTCCACACATGATTACATACACACATACAAACGTACAAGCTCTTACATACACTTAAATAGTTCCAAAAGTTTTGCTAATGCCTCCTAATTACAACCTCCATATAAATAAGACACGTATGTACAGACTTATGTACAAACTCACTCCTATTCATGATTACTTACAGGTTTCAGCTATTGAAATGAAATTAAATCTATACATATTGGACCACATACTTAATTCATTTCCTCGCATACTCGCTTGCACACCCCATTCTTACTCACGCTTCATAAACGCTTTTAAAATGACTTTCGGTTACATTTCGGATCTTAAAAATGAGTTCCATACTTACCCGTAGCTTATCAAGCCATTTAGTAGGGTTGAGGTACATTATAGAAGCTTATCGGGGCTTGGGATGGGTTCATGAGGTCGGAAATCAAAGAAAAACAAAGAAATGCATAGCTTTACAATTTACACCTGACCACCACCGTAAGCTACGGTGGATGCCATATCCTACGGTGGCCCTTAAAGTGGCTACGGTGAGAAGGGACCGCCCTACGGTGGAAGAAAAGCTTCAGCACCCACCGTAACCTACGGTGGGCACCGTAAGCTACGGTGGTGCCTAGATTAGCTTTCCATTTTAATACCAAAACTCTCATAACTTGTTCGTTTCGCATCCGTTTCACTTGAAACTTGTTTCTAATTGTCCGTAAAACATTTCCCTACATAATTGACTAAAAATCCTTACTCCGGGTCCTTAATCTTTACGAATTTCATTATCGTTATATTACCTATGCGCATTTATTCGACCCGTTTAATTCCAACAATTTACCTTCATCTTAGAATTCTACCTTCGTCTAACTAAATCAATACTTATCTTAATACTCTCATTCATTACGCAACCTTACATGATTTCTCCACATTCATGAACATGAAAATTCTATATACATACAAAGAAGTGAATAGGAATCACTTACCTTTAGCGTCCATGTTCATGTTTGCCTCATTGTTTCCTCTTGACCCGTTAGCCATCCATGCTTGGGTAAATCGCCAAGATTTCCATCCTTACATATCATTACATTCATTACACGGTTAGCATATGTGGGCATACACACAAACAATCATTCTCTTTTTCATTCATACATTACTTGACTTTAGTTAGTCAATTGCCACATATATAAAACATATACTAATAATCACTTAATTCCAAATCTACATAACCTAATGATCATCATTCACAGCACATCAATTATCTAATACATAGCACATTAACTTTCTGTTCCAACAAATGTGTCCAAGAGTCAATGCATGATAATCATACATTGTTGACTTTAAAAGTCAACTGCCCTATCCATGTACTTTCGAATTATGTACATAAATCCATCTTAAAACGGTAGACCATATTAATAACATTGTATGCATTTCATACTCATACTACATGACATATACATCTACATGGTCACCTAGTTATATACACATATCCATACATGATCCGTTCCGTCTACACTAGCATTCTCATACTTAACACCAACATCATTTGAGTTTACTCTTTTCTAAAATTCTCATACGTTCCATATCTACTCTTAAGTCGAAGTTCATACGATCAAACAATCCAAATGTATTTATTACATCACTCAAGCGTATAGCACAAATTTCTAAACCTTAATTCTATCCAATCACATATTAACCACATTCATACATGGATTTCACCAAGAGTATGTTCCTAATGATATTTCACTATCACATACCTTACTCCTACATTCTTTACATACTCTGCTATTATTTGAAGACAAATTCGTATATTATTGTCGTTTAGACATTTCATCAAACACCTTGCGTGCGTACTACCATCTAAGCCTAATGTACAATCCACTTATGCTTTCATTCCTTTTTCCTTGCATTCATTCATCAACACAACTAAGCATCAATAAATTTCATATTATACTTCAACCTAACTACCAAGAATTCATCACATACAACATAATCAGTCAAATTTGCACAAGATTTAGACATTAGTGATACATTCATGTTATCATCTTCATCATCACCAAGTGAGTTTCATGTCAAGACATTAAATTACTTGAACTTGTTCATAACACATAATTTAATTGGTGATTCTAACACCTCTACATGCATCATTTCATACAAATTCATAGTTTGATCATAGATTTACTTCATACCAATTCATTAAATTAACTTCTACAACTTACCTCATGTGTAGTAAGTCTATATGATCAAGAATCTGAGTCCATGCATCATATTAGAGCCAAATTCCCCTTTCAATTTGAAGATTTTTCATGAATTAGGGTTTGCACCCCTTTTTCCCTTTCTCCTGGTCGTTCACACGCACACACACCTAGTGTGTGTGTGTGGAGTTTTTGTTTTAATAAAATTCAAGTTCTCCTTTTTGACAATATTGGCCCTTAAAGTTTGTTAGTTGATCACAATTGTCACCCAATTCACTTCCCTACTTGTTTTGCTAGGTATTTAACTAGGTTTAATAACCTAGTTATTATATTTCATTCTATCGATCATGGTAACACACTAGAAATTTAATATTTCGGATTTTGGGGTGTTACAAATCTACCCTCCTTAATGAAGGTTTCGTCCCCGAAACCTTTCTCATTCTTATTAGACCAATTTTATTCTTACTCTTGAATTAATTCATTCAAGAAGTTTACTATATCCTGAAAACACTTGTAACTTGTTTCAGAGGTAATATTCACTTACCATCATAAGCATATATTTTGTTTCTTGCCTTCTTAATTAATCATTGGACTTTCATATACTTACCATCCAATGTGGGTCATTCTATTTCCATCTCACGCGTATTATAGAGGATATTACATTCTAACATTAGCCTCACGAATACACATTATGGTTTTACCTCTGTGTTTTATTATTAGCATCCTTTCTAGGTTCTTTCGCTAACACATAATAATTTAGGCCACTTACATACCCAATTTTTACTAACATTCATTTTGAATTTAAACGTTATCGCTAGATAATTATTATTTCATTCCGCTTATCTAGAGCAAACCACTACATTCTATTACTAACGTTGCTCTTAATTTTTTTCATATCCCCATGTGAGGTGAGCATATAATAGTACACATTACCATAAACATCAAGGTATTAATACACTAATATAACCATCATTCTCATACTCACTTATCCATACTCATCACGAGGATTTAACATCAATTTGCATTTTCTACCATTACTTGAACTACTTACAACTTTAAGTCTAGCCTCTAATTTTAATCATTATCAACACTTTATTATTAGCTCTTTACACGCACTACTTATTATACTACTCCGATACGAGCGTTTAACCAATTAGTCCAAATTTTCATTCAAGGCCTTTAGATCTCCCTTTTAATGACATAATTACTTTCTTAGGCTGACCATTACATGTCGATTATTCCATACCATACCATAATTGTCCTACCATTCATTTCTTTCACACGTACAAATAAATTTACAAATTCTTACTTACCAATCAAGAATTAAACTTTTTACTAACCCCGCCTTCATTGCATAGATCAGTGATCCGTAAGCTGGATCGATCCGTTTCTTTATAGGTACCAGAATTGGTCTCATTCGTACGTGTAATATGCTCCAACTCGTGAGCATCCTTCCATCAGCTTTACTACTATCATCACACTAAGAATTCCATCATTCTTATCTGTAAAATTAATGGTTAGCACATAACCTTTCATAATTGCATTCTACATGGTGTTTGTTCACCTATGATTATTTCACAAATTTCTTACATACATGCTTAAAACATATCACACATTCCATTTCTTACATACAGTCCTTTCATTTTATTGGTTATTTTTCCAACTTTTGCAGTTTGACTTTTCAAGGTCAGACTGGCACTTCTTACTTATCATAGACGTACCGAAGTACACGTTTGTACTTCTTTTCCATTTAGGCATACTTGCAAGGACTTCATTTCATCATTTCTGTATTACTTGCAAAGATTCACCTTTCCCCATCCATACTTAAGTCATTTTTCTAGGTCGTAGCCCGTCATTTATTCTGACTCTCAAGAGTCAATTAATAATATGTCTAACATGTAACTTATTTCAAAATTTCTTTCTTTCAACTAAAATTTTGCTATAACAACCGTCTTCAATGGTTATACTTACTTATTTAGGGAGCCAAAAATTCCTTTCTATTTTTCTATTACTTGCCTTATTAATTATCATCTTACTTCGTTTGACTTTTCGGGAGTCTAATTGTAAGTACATTCCTACATAGGTGTATTGGTTATCCTATTCTGACACATCCCTCACTAGTCGAGCCCTAGCTCCTATTAAGAGTATAACCTTTTATACATACCTAACGCGAGTCAAATCCATTGACTCGTTATTCATACCTTGCGATGGTTATTTCATTCCAATTTGTGACATTGCATGCCCATACATTATGCTCACCTATAAGTATAAAACTTGACAATTCAAAACATTAAATACCGGGTTCAAATGGCGATCACCATTTGGCCCATATGACTCATTTGTCCTTCCAACCATTCCTGCATACAACGTACTTACATATATATATGTAAAAGTTTAAAACATAACTTGGATAATATCCGCTTTAAATAATATTTACCTGTTTGGTCCGTAGTTACTTACGGATTCAAACTTTTCATCCTACTTTTCATTCCTTTCTATGTTTTGATTCTGTGTTGCGGATTCGAACATATCGTTCGTACCTTTCATTTCTTCTATGTTTTGAATCCATCTTGCGGATTCAAACATATCATTCATACTTTCCATTGCTTATATGTTTTGAATCCGTCTCGCGAATTCAAACATATTATTCGTACTTTTCTTTCGTACTTTGTACTCTCGATTTCTTGGGAGTCTTACTACTCCTTTCGCCCACACGTCCACCTAATACCCAATTCTTTTGGACATACCTGCAATAATTATCACGGTCTCACGAACATCATATGTTTCTTGCGTATTGGCTAGGTACGTAATCCACATACTTGTTTCGTGCCTTCATGTAATCATCACCTTATGTCTGAAGAATTAGGTTTCGGCACGTGTAACATTTTCAAAATTTCATTACTATACCATCACTATCTTTCATTTAAAATTTTCCTTCCCTTGATAGGTTTTACCATTACATGTACTCACATATTGAATTTACGTACCTGGGGTCAATTTGTCTTATTACACGCCTTGGTGTCGGTCCTAGACCGCATTCGCGGATCATCCTCTCCAAACAATTATGCTTACCTTACACATAACATATTGTTAGCTTTCTTCACATACATACTTAAATACATACTTACATTCGCTTCTACCTTTAGATCTTGATCGAGTCTTGGATTGTACAGGTTCCTTGTCACAAGAGCACACGGGTTTGAGTTCAAGTATTTACCTCCTCATACTTGATTTCTCTCAAACCAGGGCTCTGATACCAACTTGAAACACCCATATCACGACTTAACCTTATAGATGCAGAGGAAAAATGAAGACTTAAAATTTCTTTCATTATTACACATATAACATACTTGAAGGTTCGTTACTAGAATAATCGACACTTTATTAAAAAGATTTACAACATTCATTCTTAATTAACGCATTAACTGAAATATGAAATCTCCAGTTGTGTGACTACTTTTCCCGTACAATCCTTGCTCTTGACTCGATCTTCAATCCTCTTATACTTCATAATGATGTTAAGTCCGTGCAACCTGCAATCACCACATACATGCACATCATTAAAATTTGGTAACGTCGTTCATAAACTAAACATGCATAATCAAATAACCACTCGTGTTCCTTCTTCTCATGTTAATCTTTTTTAATCCTCTTTCCGTGTACAGTCTTGCATTCCAATTCCTTAAACCTTCACAAGGACATTACTAGTATACCTGCATTCTTATTTCATACTCAAGACACCGGTTTAGTAACTTAACACTCAAACGTATTTAAGCTATGCAAACATATACGAATGTTCCATTCATTAGTGTACAACAAAATTCTACTTCGTGCCTGGGTACAAACATAAATGTATTCATAGACACATGATTACGTACACAAATACAAACGTAAAAGCTCTTACATACACTTAAATCGTTCCAAAAGTTTTGCTAATGCATCCTAATTACAACCTCCATATAAATAAGACACGTATGTACAGACTTATGTACATACTCACTCCTATTCATGATTACTTACAGGTTTCAGCTATTGAAATGAAATTAAATCTATACATACTGGTCCACATACTTAATTCATTTTCCCGCAAACTCGCTTACACGCCCCATTCTTACTCACGCTTCATAAACTCTTTTAAAATGACTTTTGGTTACATTTCGAATTTTAAAAATGAGTTACATACTCACCCGTAGCTTATCAAGCCATTTAGTAGGGCTGAGGTACATTATAGAAGCTTATCGGGGCTTGGGATGGGTTAATGAGGTCCGAAATCAAAGAAAAACGAAGAAATGCATAACTTTACATTTTGCACCTGACCACCACCGTAAGCTACGGTGGCTGTCGTAGCCTACGGTGGCCCTTAAAGTGGCTACGGAGAGAAGGGACTGCCCTACGGTGGAAGAAAAGCTTCAGCACCCACCGTAGCCTACGGTGGGCACAGTAAGCTACGGTGGTGCCCAGATCAGCTTTCCATTTTAATACCAAAACTCTCATAACTTGTTCGTTTCGCATTCGTTTCACTTGAAACTTGTTTCCAATTGTCCGTAAAACATTTCCCTACATAATTGACTAAAAATCCTTACTCTGGGTCCTTAATCTTTACGAATTTCATTATCGTTACATCACCTATACGCATTTATTCGACCCGTTTAATTCCAACAATTTACCTTCGTCTTAGAATTCTACCTTCGTCTAACTAAATCAATACTTATCTTAATACTCTCATTCATTACATAACCTTACATGATTTCTCCATATTCATAAACATGAAAATTCTATATACATACTAAGAAGTGAATCGGAATCACTTACCTTTAGCGTCCATGTTCATGTTTGCCTCATTGTTTCCTCTTGACCCGATCGCTAAGATTTCCATCCTTACATATCATTACGTTCATTACAAGGTTAGCATATGTGGGCATACACACAAACAATCATTCTCTTTTTCATTCATACATTACTTGACTTTAGTTAGTCAATTGCCACATATATAAAACATATACTAATAATCACTTCATTCCAAATCTACATAACCTAATAATCATCATTCACATCACATCAATCATCTAATACATAGCACATTAACTTTATATTCCAACAAATGTCCCCAAAAGTCAATGCATGATAATTATACATTGTTGACTTTAAAAGTCAATTGCCCAATCCATGTACTTTCGAATTATGTACATAAATCCATCTTAAAACGGTAGACCATATTAATAACATTGTATGCATTTCATACTCACACTACATGACATATACATCTACATGGTCACCTAGTTATATACACATATCCATACATGATCCGTTCCGTCTACACTAGCATTCTCATACTTAACACCAACATCATTTGAGTTTACTCTTTTCTAAAATTCTCATACGTTCCATATCTACTCTTAAGTCGAAGTTGATACGATCAAACAATCCATATGTATTTATTACATCACTCAAGCGTATAGTTCAAATTTCTAAAACTTAATTCTATCCAATCACATATTAACCACATTCATACATAGATTTCACCAAGAGTATGTTCCTCGTGATATTTTACTATCAAACACCTTGCTCCTACATTCTTTACATACTCTGCTATTATTTGAAGACAAATTCATATATTATTGTCGTTTAGACATTTCATCAAACACCTTGCGTGCGTACTACCATCTAAGCCTAATGTACAATCCACTTATGCTTTCATTCCTTTTTCCTTGCTTTCATTCATCAACACAACTAAGCATCATTAAATTTCATGTTATACTTCAACCTAACTAACAAGAATTCATCATATACAACATAATCAATTGAATTTGCACAAGATTAGACATGAGTGATACATTCATGTTATCATCTTCATCATCACCAAGTGGGTTTCATGTCAAGACATCAAATTACTTGAACTTGTTCATAACACATAATCTAATTGGTGATTCTAGCACCTCTACATGCATAATTTCATAAAAATTCATAGTTTAATCATAGATTCACTTCATACCAATTCATTAAATTAACTTCTACAACTTACCTCACGTGTAGTAAGCCTATATGATCAAGAATCTGAGTCCATGCATCAGATTAGAGCCAAATTCCCCTTTCAATTTGAAGATTTTTCATGAACTAGGGTTTGCACCCCTTTCTCCCTTTCTCCTGGTCGTTCACACGCACACACACCTAGTGTGTGTGTGTGCGGAGTTTTTGTTTTAATAAAATTCAAGTTCTCCTTTTTGACAATCTTGGCCCTTAAAGTTTGTTACTTGATCACAATTGTCACCCAATTGACTTCCCTACTTGTTTTGCTAGGTATTTAACTAGGTTTAATAATCAAGTTATTATATTTCATTCTATCGATCATGGTAACACACTAGCAATTTAATAATTCGGGTTTTGGGGTGTTACACTGGACTTATGAGAACAACTTCAAGATCAGAGAGTGAGAACCATTTTTTTTTCCAGGTGGCTAATTCACAACTCACTCTTGTAGAGTTTATGAATCGTTATGCTGGTTCAATGGATGTCCGAAGGTTCAATTATAGAAAGAATGATCATATTTCAAGATATACTGAGCCTGGTGATTGGAGCAAAACTACTTTGGAAGCAGATGCTGCTAAGATATGCACCAGGTCTATATTCTTCGATCAGTAGACAGAGATATATGGAACTATTAGCGAATGTCTGCCAATGGACACCAAAATCGAGGGTGCCCATATAAGGATATCGTTGAAAGAGTTTAAAGCTCATGGAGAAGGATTGTTAAAGGTAACACAGAATATATTTTAAAACATGCGATTTTGACAAACCCACGTGAATTTTATACAGAATATGTTTTACAACATGCGATTTTGAGGAACACATGCGAATTTAAATTATTTTCAAGAAACTAATTTTTTACACATGCAATTTTGTTCACATATACATGCGATTTTAATTTTTATTTTGTTTTTTGTTTCTGTAGGTGTGTTTCAAGAAACTTGAAGAAGATGTAACTGCACAATGTAGCTGTCTGTGTTTCGAACAGTATGGGCTGCTATGTAAACACATCTATTTACTTTTCAATATGTTTGGTGTTAAAGAAATACCAAACAAATATGTTATGAAGATATGGATAAAAGATGTGGTTCCGAATGAATTAAACTCCACGTTTGATGTAAAGGTCGATGCTAAGGATGAGCAATACAAGGCTAAACAGATTGCTCACGAAATCATGTATACAGGGGAGTATCTGGTTAGTAATTTGATTACTGACCTTGATCAACACGTTTTAGTCAGGGATCAAATGAAGGAGATTAAAGAAAAAATTGACCAGAGTCATATAACCAAGCCACTTGATCCAAAGTTTGACTGGTTTTCAAAGTTGATTGGTTATCAACAACCAGTAACTAATGCACCTCATACTGTCTGTGTCCCAACTGGTATAAGAAACAGAGGTCGTGGCTCTCATAAAAGGATTAAATCAAAGAAGGAGCAAATAATCAGCCGCAAAAGGAAGAGGACAAGTACATGTAGTGTATGCAATGAAAAAGGTCATGATATTCGGACTTGCAAGGTACTAAAAGGTAAAAAAAAGAAGATGAAGGGAGTCCAGATTGAAAAAGATCCCAGCCACGAAGTCAAGAAGTCGAAGACAAAGTTGATGAAGAGGAAGATGAGTTTGAAGATTATAGTGGAGGGAGTGATGATGGCAGTGAAGAAGATGTTTGGGAAGAGGTTTCAGATGATGAAGATTAATTTTTTTAATTTTACATGCGATTTTAAACGAGAAGCATGCAATTTAATATACATTACTCTAAGCGATAATTAGGCCAAAAAAAGAACTTTAATTTGTTTTAGTATACTAACAAGCAATTTTAGTATCTAAACATGTGATTTCATACACATGAGTTTATAAGTAGTGTAACATACGATTTTATTGTGTTTCCATTTTATGACATGCGATTTATGTTATCTTGTATTGTTACCAACATGCGATATATATGTAATTCATTCATGCGATATATATAAGTAATTAACCATCAGATGTTTTCAAACATGTATACAAAATAAACATAAAGTTATTGTTATTGTTATTGTTTAACACAACAAAAGACTATAAAATGATAAAGAAAAACCTAGTTACTTGAAGCAAAGATTTTGTCACATTCCGCCGAGCTGAACTCCATCTTCTCTTTCACTGTAGACAGAGCATCATTCAGAAAAGATAAGACTAAGTCATCAGCTCGAGACTGTTCCTTGATGTGCTCCAATGCGGCGTCTCTGAAGCTCGATGGTGGTTCTACAAGGAGTCTCTTCCACATACCTTGATTTTTCTTGATTTCTGCAAGAATCTTCCCCTGCACATCAAGAATCAAGTGAGAAGAGTTAACATCGGTGCTAATTTCTTTCAATGTGCGAGTTGAAAATAGTTTCTTTATTGCAATGTTCTTCAATTGTTCAGAATCTTCAGAAGACGTTTTTTTGATGTTTATCTCGTATTTTTTCCTTTGTGTGTGTTTGTTTTTGGTATCTTAATATGGAAGGTTGTTATGCCTGGGTATTATACATTAAAATAGTAAATTTATTATGTAGGTAGGGTGGTAAGTTCATGGGTATTTATGTTAAAAGTGATCAGTACAAGTCACATTACAGTCACATCGGTATTAAATTCATTTTTGTATATAAAATAGTAAATTTATATTTATTTTAATTATCAATTCATAATTTCTTATTGTGCACTTTAATCAATGTGGAAATAGTTATATGAAATCATCAACATCAATTTTTTTAAAATCGCATGTGGCTCGAAATAGAATTCGCACACTATAACAAACCACAAACAATATCACCTTTTTATTTTCGCATGTTTCAAACCATACTTTCGTATAGTTCGCATGTTATAAGAATCAAAACATAACCTATATTCACATGTTCAATTCTTTTTCGCATGTTTATAAGTATCAATAACCTTTCTTTGTTTTCGCAAGTTCAAAATGCATTTCGCATGGCCTACCAAACCTTTTTTTGAAAACACTGAATTCGCATATTATATTGATCAACCTGGATCATCTTCTTCGATCAATGGTCGATCGATGTTATTGTAGTTCAGCCATATCAGCAGCTATGAAATCGCAGCAAGAAGAAGGAGGTTATGAATAAGAATCTTACATTGTTGTATTTGATTCCTAGTTCGATTTTTGATTCAGGGTTCGATTTTGAAGTATCTTCTGTCAGTTACAGAGATTACGATCTCGTAATGACGATTTTAACCTTTTCTATAAGATTTGAATATATTAATATGATTAATTTAATGATATAAATTAGTTTGATGGATTGAAGATCCTACGGTTGCGGATACCGCGTACATAATGTAGGATAAGTGGTATTGTACGTTAACCGGCCTATATATATATATATATATATATATATATATATAGAATTGCGCTAAAATAAGAACCACCTCGAGTTGTAAGAACCGTGAGAACTTTTTTGATCCGGGGCGAGGTGGACCAAATTTTTTTTTCACAAACATAGATGTGTGTATTATAAACACATTTGTAAAAAAAATCAAAAAAAAATGTCGTGTGTGTAGTTTTGAGCACCACAAGTTTGTGTTTACGGGTACCGTAAATTTTCCGGTTAGATTTACGGTACCCGTAAACACAAACTTGTGATGCTCAAAACTACACACACGACTTTTTTTTTTTTTGAATTTTTTTTTACAAATGTGTTTATAATACACGCCACTACGTTTTTGAAAAAAAAAATTGGTTCTCCTCGCCCCGTACGGTGTAGTTCTCACGGTTCTTACAACTCGAGGTGGTTCTTATTTTAGCGGTCCCCTATATATATATGTATGTATTAGGTTTTTATATGTGCAGGTTCTTTTTCAAGAAGCCATAACAAACAAGGTATGTCATATGCTTTAATTAGTGGAGGTTTTACTCATTGATTCATAAGCAAAACTAAAAGAATAATACCATTCGTGGTATGATGGTATGCTTTAATTTTTTTTTCATATGCTTTGATTTAGTTTTTAATTTTTATAATTAATGATCATTGTGTCGCAAATTTATATAGTTAGATTTTACTACAAAAATATCTACAAGAACCATTCCCGCTTATACATAAACTGGTCATTCAACATTAAAGCTCGTACAAAAAGATGTCTGAATTTTCTACCCATTAGGTTTGACACCACAACCTTGATGTCACGTTGCATATTGATACTAATTTTGATTTTTTTTATATATATTTTATATGATATGGTGTTGGTGTTATGAGTAAGAATAAATATAAAAGAACTAATCTTAGTTTACTTTTAGGAGTTCAAGTCTCGTGAAGATTTGATGGCATGGGTTCAATATATTGCACACACCCATGGTTATGTGATTATTACTAAGAGATCAAAAACAAGGCAGGGGTATGTTTCTAAAGTCGTACTTATGTGCGATTGTGGCGATGTCTATAAATCGCTTAAAAATTCTACTAAAGCAACCGGCATCAAAAAAACCAACTGTCCATTTGATCTCATAGGGAAATATTCAAAAGAAAATAATTCTTGGACATTACGTGTGACAAAACATAAACATAATCATCCGCTCGCTCAATTTCTTGAAGGACATCCATTCGCAGAACGGTTGTCGGTTAAAATTTAATAAAAAAAACAACCATTGGTTAACGAACTGATATTAAGAATGTCTTCTAAACTTAGTGGCTAACCAACTGTGTTTGTATGAACTAAAGAAATAAATAAAAGTCAAAGCAAATCACATTAAAATCATTTAAATTTCTTTGAATTGATGTTTTTTTGTCTATAAACATTAAATATTTATAATTAATATGTTTGAAATCAAATAAAAACATGAAGTTTATAAGGGGGGAGTTTGACAAAATTTAAAGTGGTTTTTCAACAGGGGTATGACAAGTAACAAGGGAGGGTACGTTTAGCCCACCCCAAAAATATTCAAATAAAAAAAATCTCTCATTCACTTCATGTTCACTTCACATGTTAAAACTCACGGACGAAGGGGCACTCAAGGGTACTACACTAGTACTCAAATCCCGTTATGTCAATTTTCTTTCAAAGTACCCATTTGCCATAAAACACTAAGGACGCCTACTCTTGACATAAACTATTTTTTTTATTTAACTAAAGTCAAATATCAGATAAAAATTAAACTTCATTGAAAAAAAAATAAGAATACATCATTCAAAGCAAACTAATATAAAACGACAATTAGAAAAATTGAAAAACAATAAAAAAAAACAAACAAACAAACTACTCCTCGAGGTAAAGTAGATTTTGAGCTGCAACATGGACCACAAGATTATTTTTAAGTCGAAAATAGTTATGTCGATCCATCAACTCCCGAAGAACTGTATCATCAAAAACAGGTTTGACAAATAGATCCCTGATGTGGACCGGTGAAAACGCATGTTCGTCGTTCTTTAAGATCATATTGTGTAGTATCATGCATGTATACGTCACACTAATAATCTTGTCCACCATCATAGCAAGCATGGGTCTCTAAAGTATGCCCCATTTTTCTTTTTGGGCACTAAAAGCACACTCCACATCTTTTCTTGCCCTTTATGCAATTTATTGAACTTCTTTTCATTCGGATCGACGGGAAATGGATACTTGTCATAAACGTTGACCAAGTTGGGCAGATCTCGTCGATTAAATAGTATCCACGTTTTGTATGTATGTCCATTCCGTTCATCGAGATATATTGAAGATTGTTGGAGCACATTGATGTTATTTAGTGAATCAGGCGGACCACAATACGCATGCTAAAACCATAAATCTTGTGACGCGGCCGCTTCGACCATGGCCGTTGGGTATACTTGACCACCTCTCATATAACGGCCTCGTAACTCCGTGGGACACATCCTCCAAACAAGATGCGTACAATCAATGCTACCTAACATCCCTGGAATGGGGTGTTTTTCCTCGTGGTTTTTATACATATTCGCTGCGTCGGTGTTTGTGGTCCTACACAAGAACTCTTCGCCGTACAATTGATTCATGACGTTGCAAAAAAAAGTTGTAGGCATTCTCACGAAGTCCTTTCGGACATTTGTAAGTACTCGTCTTTCTCGTTGGGAGTATTACCGCTCGCGATTTGTTTAATGGTAGATGTAACTTTTTGTATCGTCGTTAAACTCTTTTTGTACCGCCCATCTATTCCCTCTTGTGTTTCCACATCACCAACAATTTTTAAGAACAATTCTTTCGACATACGAAAAAGATAACGTAATGTTTCATGATCATACTTTGGTTCTTCAACAAAATAATCATTCGTAAGATTTTCGTTACCTTGTACGCGATAACGTTTGATGATTTTTTTGAACGCCCGACGACGTTGTCGCTTCTCCCGCTTCGAGTTCCTCAAGCTTCTCTACGAAAAAAAGTAAGCTACTATGAGTTGAAAAAATCGTCTTCGAAATCGTTGGGCGGTAAATAACTACCCAAGTCTTCGTATGAGAAACTAGCAATTGAGAAAGAAATTGATTAGAGTGAAAATGGTTTAAGCTTTGAGTGAGAAGGGTATAAGATTTTAGGGTGAAATAAGGAATGAGGTGGTTATTTATAAGGTAATTTAATAAATAAAATATATTTTTCATTAAAGTTAACGGTCAAATGACCGTTTGAATGGCCAAACCTTCATCGAACAATAACAACGTAGAGCGGGTTCCCCTCGTAGCTAGCTGGACCCGCCTGTCTAATCCGCATGGGTGGCGGCGGTGTTCTACCATGGGTTCGAACCCGGAAACCCTTTACCCGCGAGTGCCTCGACCTACCTCATTTGTATTTTAAGACACATTTATACAATAACCTTGCTCTATATATTAAATGGCAACTTTAGTTGCTCTCACGTTTTTTGAAACTACCAAAATTAAAATTAGACAAAATAATAATTAATGATGATGTGTAATCGTCGTATAATCATCAAAGGCTAACATGTAATTGAGTTTTTAGTTGGTGTAATTTTGAAACTTTTATTAAGATGGTGATGTTCGAAGATGACAACATGTTGCCGAACCAGACCTTTGGTCTAGCGGGTGTCCACATATACCTCTGAAATGTATCAATCAAGTAGTTGAAGGATGAAAATTCATTTTAAGTAGAAAAAATGTATGACGTAGGTAAGCTTGATAACAGGTCAATAAAATACATTTGAGATCGAATATAAATGTTTTTGACATTTTATTCAATGAGCATAACAAGTAGTCAAGCATACATATGATAATTAAGTCGAAATAAGATTTATTATTATTTTTAAAATAAATAAATAAATAGCCATCTTAACATGGTGTTTATGGTCCGTTTTAGCAGGTTTTGACCACAATTTCAGTAAAATCGATTACTACGATTTCAGAAAAGGACAAACCAAAACAGTTGGGTTGATTTGGCCAGTTAAATTGGTCTGACTTAGGGTTGGGTTGGGGGTAAGATTAGAATTCATTTATGATTGTTTTGTCAATCAAATTCGGTACGTAGATTGCAATTCCATTAAATTTCAATTCTGGGATACCATGCACGAACACCTCCAAATTCTAGTTGCCTAGTGATTACCCTCATCATGAAAGGAGGATAAACTAGAAATGGCCTGCTAGACCACAGGTTGCTGGTAAGATCTTTCATTAGATAATGAGAGAAATTGTATGAAACCTCTTGCACTATTGCATGCACGGGTTCCATCAACCTATAGGAGATCTCATGGAAATTTACATTTTTTTCTTGGAAAAACATATCCCAAGCTGAGTTACTAGATACTGCCATGGCTTAAGAAAGCCAGACTTGGAGATTGATCTATTTAGATTCTCCACATTATACCCCATCTGGGTTAGGGTGTTGTCGATCTGCTCTCTGGTAAAAGAGAGGATATTGGTGTTATCGTTGAGGTTTAACACCTCTCTGATAACATGCTCCGTGAGGATGATCGACTTCCCCAGCACCCAACTTCCTACAGAAGTTAGCTTTCCGTTGTGGAGGAGGAGTCTTGCTTCCTTCCAGAACTGCTGCAAAATGTCCGGCTAGACCATGATGTGAGCAGACAGGGCATATGCTATACGGCTTTGCGTGAGCATGGCAAGGATGATGCTGCATCCTTCCCATGCTGGTCCGTTTAGGTTTGTGCAGAACCTTAGGTTGTGATTTGGATGAAGTGGGAGTGGAAGGAGGTTAGTGTTGGTGCACTTGTGTCTGTACTTTGTCTGTATTTCGTCATGATACAAAACGATGTCTTTAATGTAAGGTTGATGTAAGTTTGACCAAGTCAACCATCCTCCTGGTTTGACTTGACCAAACAGTTAGAAAAATGTTGTAAGCTGTTTGTGTCGAAGGATGTGTCATCGAAGGATTGTTTTATATCCTTCGATGAGCTCGAAAGATGAACATTCGATAGATGAGTTCGAAACATAAACCTTCGATGGATGAACTCGAAGGATATCTCGAAGGATATCATCCTTCGAGGTATTTGTGAATCTTTCGATGGCTTTCTGGTCGACAGATGATCTTTCGATCAATTTGTCTGATCCTTCGACCAGACCTGCTGTGTCGGGTATATATACCCATGTAGTGTGTTTGTGTGAAAAGAGAGACATTACAGAACACTCAGAGCAGAAAATAGAGAGAACACACACACGAAAGTTAGAGAGAGTTTATAGAATACATCTGTAAACCTTGTGCTTGTAACCGAACCTTTCATACGCATTAATACAAGTGGTGTTAATCGTTGAATATTGTGTGTTGTGTTTATCATTGTGCTTGTTCTTTCTCGGTTTGCATGCTAGCTTGGATTCCGCACTCGCTAGTGTGTTTGATATAACAAGGATAAGGTTTTATCTCATCCTCAAGAGGGACCTACAACCTCGAGAGGGACCTACAACACTTGTAGGTCCCTCTCGAGGATGAGATAAAACCTTATCCTTGTTATATCAAACACACTAGCGAGTGCGGAATCCAAGCTAGCATGCAAACCGAGAAAGAACAAGCACAATGATAAACACAACACACAATATTCAACGATTAACACCACTTGTATTAATGCGTATGAAAGGTTCGGTTACAAGCACAAGGTTTACAGATGTATTCTATAAACTCTCTCTAACTTTCGTGTGTGTGTTCTCTCTATTTTCTGCTCTGAGTGTTCTGTAATGTCTCTCTTTTCACACAAACACACTACATGGGTATATATACCCGACACAGCAGGTCTGGTCGAAGGATCAGACAGATTGATCGAAAGATCATCTGTCGACCAGAAAGCCATCGAAAGATTCACAAATACCTCGAAGGATGATATCCTTCGAGATATCCTTCGAGTTCATCCATCGAAGGTTTATGTTTCGAACTCATCTATCGAATGTTCATCTTTCGAGCTCATCGAAGGATATAAAACAATCCTTCGATGACACATCCTTCGACACAAACAGCTTACAACATTTTTCTAACTGTTTGGTCAAGTCAAACCAGGAGGATGGTTGACTTGGTCAAACTTACATCAACCTTACATTAAAGACATCGTTTTGTATCATGACGAAATACAGACAAAGTACAGACACAAGTGCACCAACAAACTCCCCCTTGGCTGTAGCTTTGTCTCGATCTTCGTGTCTTCAACTCTTCAAGGCCGAGTCGAATCGAGCCGAGTCGCGTCCACACAAAGTGTATCAACAGTTAGCACTGATCCTATCCATTTTTTGGAATGTGGAAGAAGATGAAGAGCTTTTAGGGTTTTTCTGGTTTATGAAAGTAACTGGTGAAGATCTCTAAGTGGTAGTTATTTATAGTGAAAGTGATGCTTAGTCATAAATGGTATCTACCTACTAAAATTTTGTTACCTCTATTTTCTTTGCATTTAAGCTTTCATGTCAGAGAACCAAAAGAATTTTTATAGATAAAATCTCCTGCATTAATGATCTAGGCGGCCGAGTTCTGATAATTTTCATCATGAACTGCCCAGATGTCATCTCTTTCTTTCTTAATATTGAATGTGGGAGAGAGAGCTAGCATACATTAAAGTTTTCCCAGAAATTTTCCTTTTGTGACGTGAACTACCCTATGCTAAAGAGATAATCTTTGAATTTTGATTAAAGAAAATAAAAGAAAAATAAAATTACAGGGATATGAACAAAAGAAATTTACAAAAATGATGGGAAATGATAACTACGTGTGGAATATATTCATGCATGTGAGAAGAGAGAAAAAAAAATGATATTTCATGCTTCATCAGAAATTCTGTTAACTTCGTCAATTTCTGGTGATTTATCAGATTTTCTAGTAACTTTTGAGTTTTCTGATGGATTCTCATAATTTGTACCAGAAATCTGATAAGATGTTTGCATATCAGACTTTTCTTCTTTTGTGACAAAATTTCTTTTGTTTGTTCAATTTTCAAGTTGATCATCTCCAATTTTCCAATTAAGAAGTTATGTCTATTTTCATCTAAAGGTTTAGTGAAAATATCAGGAAATTGATTTTCTGTTGGGACAAAATACATTTTAATATTACCTTTCTCCACATGATCTTTGATGAAGTAATATCTGACATCAATGTGGTTTGTTCTTGAGTGATGCACTGGATTTGATGTTATTGCAATGGCACTCATTGAATCACATAAAATTGGAATCTTTGTCAGATTTACTCCATAATCACTTAGCTGAGTTTGCATCCATAGAACTTGTGAACAACCACTTGCTGATGCCACATATTCTGATTTAGTTGTTAAAGTGGATACACAGTTTTACTCTTTGCTTGCCCAACATACTAATTTTTCTCCCAGTATTTGACAGGCACCAGATGTGCTTTTCTGTCAAGTTTGCATCCTGCATGATTTGCATTTGTGTATGCAATTAATTCTAAATTTTTGTTTTTAGGATACAACAATCCAAGATCTGATGTGCCTTTTAGATATTTAAAAACTCTTTTGACAACTTTCATGTGGGACTCTTTAGGATTACGTTGATATCTTGCTAGAAAACATGTGGAAAACATTATATCTGGTCTAGTGGCTGTTAAGTATAACAATGAACCTATCATTCTCCTATAAGTTTTTATATCAATAGATTTTCCTTCTACATCAAAATCAAGTTTCTTTCCTAGCCATTTTTTGGAATGTGGAAGAAGATGAAGAGCTTTTAGGGTTTTTCTGGTTTATGAAAGTAACTGGTGAAGATCTCTAAGTGGTAGTTATTTATAGTGAAAGTGATGCTTAGTCATAAATGGTATCTACCTACTAAAATTTTGTTACCTCTATTTTCTTTGCATTTAAGCTTTCATGTCAGAGAACCAAAAGAATTTTTAGAGATAAAATCTCCTGCATTAATGATCTAGGCGGCCGAGTTCTGATAATTTTCATCATGAACTGCCCAGATGTCATCTCTTTCTCTCTTAATATTGAATGTGGGAGAGAGAGCTAACATACATTAAAGTTTTCCTAGAAATTTTCCATTTGTGACGTGAACTACCCTATGCTAAAGAGATGATCTTTGAATTTTGATTAAAGAAAATAAAAGAAAAATAAAATGACAGAGATATGAACAAAAGAAATTTACAAAAATGATGGGAAATGATAACTACGTGTGGAATATATTCATGCATGTGAGAAGAGAGAAAAAAAATTGATATTTCATGCTTCATCAGAAATTCTGTTAACTTCGTCAATTTCTGGTGATTTATCAGATTTTCTAGTAACTTTTGAGTTTTCTGATGGATTCTCATAATTTGTACCAGAAATCTGATAAGATGTTTGCATATCAGACTTTTCTTCTTTTGTGACAAAATTTCTTTTGTTTGTTCAATTTTCATGTTGATCATCTCCAATTTTCCAATTAAGAAGTTATGTCTATTTTCATCTAAAGGTTTAGTGAAAATATCAGGAAATTGATTTTCTGTTGGGACAAAATACATTTTAATATTACCTTTCTCCACATGATCTTTGATGAAGTAATATCTGACATCAATGTGGTTTGTTCTTGAGTGATGCACTGGATTTGATGTTATTGCAATGGCACTCATTGAATCACATAAAATTGGAATCTTTGTCATATTTACTCCATAATCACTTAGCTGAGTTTGCATCCATAGAACTTGTGAACAACCACTTGCTGATGCCACATATTCTGATTCAGTTGTTAAAGTGGATACACACTTTTACTCTTTGCTTGCCCAACATACTAATTTTTCTCCCAGTATTTGACAGGCACCAGATGTGCTTTTCTGTCAAGTTTGCATCCTGCATGATTTGCATTTGTGTATGCAATTAATTCTAAATTTTTGTTTTTAGGATACAACAATCCAAGATCTGATGTGCCTTTTAGATATTTAAAAACTCTTTTGACAACTTTCATGTGGGACTCTTTAGGATTACGTTGATATCTTGCTAGAAAACATGTGGAAAACATTATATCTGGTCTACTGGCTGTTAAGTATAACAATGAACCTATCATTCCCCTATAAGTTTTTATATCAATAGATTTTCCTTCTACATCAAAGTCAAGTTTCTTTCCTGTTGCCATAGGAGTTCTTGAAGATGAACAGATTTCTAGTGAGTATTTTTTCAAATAGTTCTGACATATTTTGATTGACTCAAAAATATGCCATCACTTTGTTGTTTTACTTGCAATCCAAGGAAAAAGCTTAACTCACCCATCATGCCCATTTCAAAATGGTTGGTCATTAAATTCTCAAACTTTTTACAAAATTTCTCATTTGCTGATCCAAATATAATGTCATCAACATAGATTTGGACCAACAAGGTGTCCCCTTTGTGTGATTTCAGAAATAGTGTAGTGTCAATTGTATCTTTGTTGAAGCCAGAATTAATTAAGAAGTATGATAAGGTTTCATACCATGCTCTTGGAGCTTGCTTCAACCCATACAAGGCTTTGTTTAGTTTATAAACATGTTTTGAAAATTGAGGATCAACAAAGCCTTTTGGTTGTTGCACATAAACTTCTTCTTCAATCTTACCATTCAAAAATGCAGATTTTACAACCATCTGATAAACTTTGATATTCTTGGAGGCAGCATAAGCAAGGAATATTCTGACAGCTTCTAGTCTTACAACTGGTGCAAAGGTCTCATCATTATATACCTTCGTGTTGACACTAGCCCTTTACCACCAATCTTGAATTATTCCTTATTATTATGCCTTGTTCATTAGATTTGTTTCTAAATACCCATTTTGATCCAATGATAGATTTGTCAGATGGTTTGGGTACCAGATCCCACACTTGACTCTTTTCAAATTGGTCAAGCTCTTCTTGCATTGCTTATACCTAATCTGAGTCATTCAGTGCTTCTTTGACAAATTTTGGCTCTATCATGCTTAAGAATCTAGCATATAGGCATTCATGTGCTGTTGTAGATATTGTCTAAACACCTTCTTCAGAGTTTCCAATAATATTTTTCTACGAATGTCCCTTGATCCATCTTATGTTGTTGTGTGAGCTTGTACTTCCTGATGGATTTGAAGCTTCCCCTGATCTGTGACCTCTGTATGGTTAAGAGGATCAGAATTCTGTTGTTCAATTGGATTTTTTGATGAATTCACAGAATTCTGATCATTTGGTACAGTTTCTGATGGAGGTTCCAGATTAACTATAGGGTTAGTACATGACATGGTTTTGTTTGATATGTTTTGCATGTTTCCATGTTCTAGAAGTTCATCAGCAAGTTTTTTAAGAAGATCTTCAGAATTTTCTGGTTGTTTTGATAAGTTTATATCTTGTAAAATTTCATCAGAAATTTTTGTTTCTGATGAGTCATTAAATGACACATATAAACTTTCTCTTATTATCCTTGAATTTAAAAGAAAAACTCTATAAGCTTTTGAGGACAATTAGTATCCTAGAAAAATTCCTTTTTCAGCTTTCCTGTCAAATTTTTCAAGACTATCAAAATCATTGAAGACAAAACATCTACAGCTAAAGGTGTGTAAAAATTTGATGTTTGGGATCCTTTGGTTGATGATGTTATAGGGAGTTTTCTGGTGTCTTTTGTTAATGATAGATCTGTTTTGAGTAAAACAGGCATTCGCAATTGTTTCAGCCCAAAGGTAAGTGGGAAATCTGGCATAAGCAAGCATTGTTTTTGCTGCTTCTACTAGGGTCCTATTCCTTCTTTCAACAACTCCATTCTATTGTGGAGTTCTTTGAGCAGAAAAGTCATGAGAAATTCCTTTGCTTGTAGGGAATGTGACATCTGTGCTTGTGTAATCATTGTACAGACTCTGAACAATCCAATATTAATAAAACAATGTGTTTTGATCCCAACGTTTGTTATTTATGTTGGTGCATGCGTCTGTCGACTTCGTCTTGTATCGATTCTTGTACCTAGAATGATAGATCAGAGTGCAATGTACTAGAAAGTATGAGATGTTAGGGTTTGAAAGATGTATTTTCGCTTGAAGATGGCTAGTTCGCTTGAAAGGACATTGTGCAATTTCAAGCGAACTCAACATAAGCTGGTTCGCTTGAACTGACATGTTGTCTCCTTCAAGCGAACTCAAGTGCCTATAAATACCACTCAAGCGAATTCATTTGTAAGATTCTTGTTTCCGGTAGTGAAGCTCTGCCGAAGTGTTCTCAGGCTTGTAATCGATCTTCAATCAATATACGAAAAGTTTAAAGTGTATTCTTTGCTGAATTGAACTCAGTTTCTTAGTTTCCGCCTCTGAAACTGAGATAAACTCTTCTGATCGACTCGTTCGGGTCCGAAAATGATCCTACAAGTGGTATCAGAGCTCAGGAGAAAGAGTTCATACCAATTCAGTCGCATATTCTGTTTTTCTACACCTTCTTTCAAAATCAAACAAGTTCCCACGGTTAAAAACATCTGATTTTCACACATCATGTGCGTAATACTGTTTTAACAAACCCTAGAAAGTTTCAGAACAAAATTCGAACATTTGCTTGATCAATTGGACAAAAATCAGACCGAAAGTATGACATCATGTTAAGTTCGCTTGAATAGTTTCTGTTGGTTTCGCTTGAGTGAGCAATTTGTACTCATTTCGCTTGAAAATTGATACTGAGTTCGCTTGAAGAGTATACTTTGAGGTTGTTTTCGCTTGAAAATTGGGTTTTAGTTTGCTTGAAATAGATGTTCGCTTGAAATATTGGAGTATTCTCTCTTGAAAAGGGTTATCGCTTGAGAAAGTTTGTAAGTTCGCTTGAATTTGATTCGTAGTTCGCTTGAACAGTGATCTCGCTTGAATTGGGATTCAGTTTGAAGTTTGTGAGTTCGCTTGAATTAGAAAGTTTTTTGTGAATTTGTGTAAACAAAACATGGACAACGAGTTCTACAATGCCTTTGCTAGTCCTATCACAATTACTCAGAATGCTTTGCTTGAAAATGAAACCGGAACATCACAGAAACCGCCTAAGCTCTTAGATATTGATGATTACAATGGTTGGTCCGAACGCTTTGGAAATTGGGTTGAAGCTTATCACTTGGATGCTTGGGAACACACTGAAGTCCCATATGAAAAGCCCACAAGGAATGGTATTCAGTTAACAATCAGAGAAATGAGTGCTGAGGAGAAAAAGAAGTATAAAGATGAGAAATTGATGGTGAGTCTGCTTCAGCAAGCAATTAAAGAGGACATTTTGATTTTGCTTCAACATGATGGAAGTGCATATTCAATCTGGACTGAATTGGAAGCAAAGTCTATAGGAAGTGATGATATGCTTAAAAACAAGATGCCTCTAATGAAGAAAGAATTTGATCTATTTCATGGATTGAAGTCTGAAAATACTAAACAAATTATTGAGAGATATTGTAACTTGGTGAGAAATATGACGAAATTAGGAATCAAAAAGGATACTGATGAGCTGATTGAGAAACTTGCTGATGCATTACCACATGATACTTGGAGCAGAGGAAGATCGCCAGGATGAAGAATTACGATGGAGAACAAGACATCGGCTTGTATTTCAAGAGTGGTGTTAGTGAAAAGACAAATTTTTCTCCAAAGATTGAAACTGCTTATAACGCAAAAGGTTCTTCTGAAAATGCATCTCAGGGATCAAGCAGCACAACAGGATTCTCTTCATTTCCAACTTATGATCCACAGTTTTCTACAACAAAGAGTGGTAAAGTTCTTCAATGCAACATTGCCTTAAAGCTTGAGAATGATTAGAATTATACTGAGGAAGTTGCAAAAAGTCACATGCCTTTGTTGGTGACCGTGCTTGAATCCTATGGAGGCCTAGTTGCAGGGAGGATCGGAAATCCAATGCTCACGAAAGAGGATTACGATCAAATTGATGCCGAGGAAATGGAATTGATGGATATTAAATGGTGCATGGCTAGTGTGTTGAGACGGGCTGAAAAGTTTAAACAAATCACAGGCAGAGATGATTTTCGCGAGGCACATATTTCAACTTTAGGTTTTGATAAGTCTAAAGTTACTTGTTTTCGTTGCAGGGAAAAGAGGCATTTCAAGAGAGAGTGCACAAATCGAGAAGCGAGTGGAGCTCAAAACCCTTTCGGAAACAACGATTACTACAAAAAGGCGATTTATCATCAAGTCACACAATAGCCATATCAACAACAACAGGCACCACATCAAGCACAAACTGCACATGGTAGAAAAGAAATTGAAGATTCAAAGAGAGCGTGTCTGGTTAATCAGGGCAAGGATGGTGGATTTAGCTGGGATAAATACATTCCAACAGACAGCAAAGTGTGTTTGGCAGATCAAGATGATGAAAGATTGCCTGAAGGTTTCAGTTGGGATAATTTTTTCCCAGACCAAGAATTCATGGCCAAAGAGATGTCCAAAGAGATGTCAAATGGTAAAGCCTTTATTGCTAATGCTTATGATGAGTATTGGGCTGCAAAATACAGAAAAGTCAGGGAAGCTGAAGAGGAAAAATGGAGAAAAATTGAAGAAGAGGAAGAAGAAGAAGAAGAAGAAGAAAGGTTAAAAGCTGAAGCTGAAGCCGAGAAAAAGAAAAGAGCTGAGTTTTTCCAAGCAAAAAGAACAGTCAAAGATGTTCCGGAATTTGAAATCAAAGTTGATACTGAAGCAGTCAAAGTTCCTGAAAAGTGTTTGAATTGTGATTCTTTGATCATGCAAAACAACGAGCTGCTACACAACATAAAAAGATTGAAAGAATCTTATGATACTTTGAACAGAGAGATTAACAAGTACACTGAGTCGAACAGTGAACAAGCCGTTGCATTGAATACACTCAAAGGAGCTTATATGAGACAGCTTGATGATGTCAACTATTACACAGAGAAGTGTGCTGAGCTGGAATTGAAGTTGGCAACACAAAAGATTGAAACTGAAAGAGTCAATAATTTATTGAAAAGTTACTCATGTTCTACTTTTGTTGTTGACAGGATTTACCCGATCGTTGAAAGAATGAAGACATTTGAAGAAGAGAAGACTTCGGAAGAAAAGAATTCCGAGACAAAAGAAGAGGATGAAGTAGAAATTTCTGGTAAGAAACCAAGTGTTGTCTACAATAGATGTCCGCCCCCGGTCGAAAATGGATATTTGTCTCGAAATCCAAATTCCGAAAGAGTCAAAAAGGCAATTAACTTACAGTGGGAGTCAGGGTCGTCGGATAATTTGCCAGAAAATATTGATGTTATGTTCACATCATCTGACACTGATCATGAGTCCGAGCTGATTAAACATGTGGTCGATCAGGTGTTAGATAAAGATGACATAGAGGAGTCAAAAATGGAGTCCAAATCCGAGTCAAAGTCTGGTTCCGACAAGTCAAAGTCAACAATCAAAAAGGACAAACGGGTTTATGATAAGGAATTTTTGCTATCAAAATCTAATTTGAATGACGAACCGGTCAAAGTAGCATATACTTTGAAAGATTCTGACAAATTATATTCTGATGAGATTTTTCCAATAAGAAGTGTTAGAATTGAAATGATTAAAAAGGTTTTCAAAATTACAGAAATTAATATTTCTGAAATAAAAGATTTAAATATTTCTGGAAAACCTAAACAATACACTTCAAGAGATAAACAGAGAATTAACAAGAAAATGGGTTACAATTGTGATTATAGTTTTCAAAAGAAACCAAACCATAATAGTAATGTCAAAAAGAAAGGTCTTGGATTTAATCAACTGAAAAATCATAAATATGAAAAAATTTATAAACCAAAAACTGTGTTTGTTTCAGGAAATCTTTGGAAGATGAGAAAGAGCAAGCATTCAGAAAACAGACAAATCAAGAATTTCTTGCCAAGAAGCAAGAGAACATGAAGAAAAATGGTGCTCAGAAGACTACAGAGACAAGAACCTGTTTTCAGTGTAAAACAGTCGGTCATATTGCCAGGAATTGTCCAAAGGCAATACAAACAAAACAGGGAGTCTCTGGTAAACTCAAAGAAAAAGTTGTTGAGAAAACTGAACTTACAACCAGAAAATTTACAGGCTTTGAAAATTCAACCTTTGAGATTGGTGAATGTTCAAAGAATGTGGTAAAAAGAAAAGAAAATATGAAAAATCAAAAATGGGTTGTTAAGGGTTCAGGAAACAGTTCTGGTGATGAATCTGATTCCACAAAATCAGAGGAGCCAAAAGTTGTTAAAGAAAAAGTTGAGAAATCAGTTCCGAATGTGAATGATGTGAATTTTCCACCTTTGCTGGCTGAAAATTTTAAGAAGAAAGTTGGAAAAGTTGAAATTTCAAATCAATTTTATTCTGACAAGAAGAAATTTGATGTTGATAAGGCTTTCAACAGAAATGTAAAACACATTTTTGGAAAAATGGTTGATGGTAAGGTCAAAGGAGTTAAAGAATTCTATGCTTCCAAAATGAATGTTCACAAGTCTGTTGAAAGAAAAGATGAAGAAGAGGTCGTTACACCCAAGGAAGGTCAGGCTTGGGTGGATATATTTTTCAAAAAGTAAAAATCTGACTTGCCGGAGCTACCAAGTTGGTAATCGCGGAGCATGAATCGGCATTATTCTTGAAAAAGTTTTTGAAAATTTTAAATTGAGAAGTGTGAATTGCTGGAACTCCCAAGTTGGTAAGTGTGGAGTAGGAATCGGCACCTTGAGAATTCAACCAACAGATGATGATTGGTTGAAATTGTTTGATTTTTGATCTTACAAGTGGTTAATCAAGGTCATTAAGTTGAACTTGATTTAACCATCATTTAAAAGTGTTGGTAAACAATGTGATGAGTTTTCCGCGAGCCTACAAATGGTAAAATCAACAAAACTAATTTTCCAGAAAAAACCATTTTGATTAAAACAAACTTAAGTGTTTTGAGATCTTAATGGGAAAATAGTTTGTTGTGAGGGGGAGTTCTGATTGTTTATGCCAAGTGGATGGAGAATTGAGTCAACTCGATATCAGTTGTCAGTTTGTTTGTACAGTTTATTTTCAAATTTCCTAAAATGTGTTTGCATTTTTGGGGGAGTAAGAAATTTCAGAAAATCCAAAAACATTAGAAAATTTGAAAAAGCCAAAAACATGATAAAATGAAAAATGAGTTTTTGTTGCATAAAAGAGGAAATGATAGTACATCAGTGGACTGTCACAACACGCTAAAGAAATGGAAAGTTAAAATGTGATAAACGGTCTCACTAAGGATGTGACGGTAGGCTCAGCTAGACTAGTAGATTTGCGATAACGATACAAACTTAAATGAAAAGGCCTAGTTCTAGTGGGAAACATGGTCAAAAGCATAGTACTTAGTTTTGTCCTTCTTGACTGTGTGCCTACTCAGTAATCACTGATTTTCGAAAGACATAAAACTGGTTAAGTTTGTCAACTTTCACAACTTTGCTGAAAAGTCACTGTGATTGTGCATTTCATTTTGCAAAGATTTAAACTTGTTTTATTTCTTTATTTTGTTTAAGCATTGGACATCCTCTGCGTATACGTGAGTATCGACCTGGTTGTTAATGCCTAAACGTTCTGCTTTATTTTCTTTGGTGTTTCGTTTAAGCTTTGGACCTCCTCTGCGTATACGGAAGTATCGACCTGGTGGTTAAAGCCTAAACAACTTCAACTTGTTTTATTTTCTTATTTTGTTTAAACATTGGACTTTCTCTGCGTATACGGAAGTATCGACCTGATTGTTAATGTTTAAACTTTCTGCTTTATTTTCGCACAAATCACAGTTGATAAAAGTTTAAAGGCATTACTTGAGTCAGTGTATTGCATGATGAGGGGATATGCTGAGATAGTGGGGTCCATAAGAACTTAGTGCAATATTAATATACCTTAACGTATCGGTAAGCATTTCGAAAGTTTTTAGATTGAGTTTAAGTGGACAACAATATCGTCAATCTATGTGAATCGTTTAGAACTTAAAATGTTTAAAGCTTAACGGTGTTGGTGATTGGTTTCATAAACTGATATGATCCTCGTGCACGAACTCACAAAAATATTGTTTGTAAATATTTCTTTACTGCATTCTATTACTTTTAAAAATTCAAAAAGATTTTAAGTGTGTTTTAGCATAAATTTTTGAAAAATACAAAAAGATTTTCGGCAACTGATGTTGGAAAGCTGATTTTCAAAATTCCGAGTGCTAAACATGATGAACAAATTGTTTGGGAGAAAATGTTTGAGATGTTTTTGAAATGAAATGGGAAACTGAGGTCTTAATTGAAAAATCATTTATTGATTAAATAATTCTTGCAAGTGTAAATTAGATTTGAAAATCTTATCCACAAGTTGTTATCAGAAAATTGATTTTTAGGTAGAGATTTGTGCAGGTTAGACAGGTTCTGATATTTGATATAGATGATTTCCAGACTGCGATCCCAGCCTAGTGAGAGGGGGAGTCTAAGGTCATCAAGAAAGAGCTCAGAGATAGGTTGTGATTCTGAAAGAAAGAGAAAGAGATTGATTGTGGATGCTTACAATGGAGAATCTTTAGAGAGAGCGAGCAGACTGATAAAGACTGAAAGTTTGACAACCGAAGACTTGACACTGAAGACTCGTCAACATTCGAGGGGGAGTCTGTTGGTGCATGCGTCTGTCGACTTCGTCTTGTATCGATTCTTGTACCTAGAATGATAGATCAGAGTGCAATGTACTAGAAAGTATGAGATGTTAGGGTTTGAAAGATGTATTTTCGCTTGAAGATGGCTAGTTCGCTTAAAAGGACATTGTGCAGTTTCAAGCGAACTCAACATAAGCTGGTTCGCTTGAACTGACATGTTGTCTCCTTCAAGCGAACTCAAGTGCCAATAAATACCACTCAAGCGAATTCATTTGTAAGATTCTTGTTTCCGGTAGTGAAGCTCTACCGAAGTGTTCTCAAGCTTGTAATCGATCTTAAATCAATATACGAACAGTTTAAAGTGTATTCTTTGCTGAATTGAACTCAGTTTCTTAGTTTCCGCCTCTGAATCTGAGATAAACTCTTCTGATCGACTCGTTCGGGTCCGAAAACGATCCTACAATTTATGCTTGACATTTTGCACGTTTTGATATTTTTTATTGATTTTGAACTCTATATCGCTTTCTGGGAAGTTATACGCAAACTGATGCGTAAATGTAATCAGTTTAACGCGACAAACACTCCAGAACAGCAACATAAGCTTAACATACCTTAAATAACCTTTACATGACTTAGAAATAAGTTATAAAGGGTTTGGTATGGCAAAAACAAGTTTATTCGCTTACAAGGACTATTTGAGTCAACTTGCAAAAGTCTTCCGTTTCGTAAGGAAACGTACAGTCCGAAACTTGATCATAAGCTAAACATACCATAAATAACCTAAACATAGCTTATAAATAAGCTTTGAGTGGTTCGGTGTGCGAAAATATGCTTATTTGATCTTACAGGGACTAAAAGTGTCAAAAACGGCGTAAGTTTACATTTTCGCGCATATCTTACGTTCTGACCACATCCGGACATCCAAATTTTTTGTAGACACTAAAATATTTTTATTTTAGTGATCGGCATGAAAAAATACCGTTCGTCGCTTAATTTGGATCGTTTTCGCGTCCGTTCGAGTTTCGTCGTAATTAGACGAATAACGCTACCGTATGACCAAACGAACCGACATCCAGGACATTTCCGAGCATATTTTGTGTCCTCTATACTTTGACCACCTTGTAGAGCCTTGAAAATGGCTTAACGGGGGTTAAAAGTGCCAAAAATGGGCTTAAACATGTACAGGGACCAAAGCTGTCAAAGTTGAAACATTTGCTGAACTGATGGGAGGTCGAGGGCCGTGTAGACCTGTCCCCCATCTTACGCGGGGCGCGACAGAAGTCCCAGCGACAGAAAATGATTTTCAGCATTCTGTTGATAGTTCAGGGGCTGTTCTTGTAAATTTCTTTGTGTGTTAACCAAGTTAACACCTCCCCAAGTAAATTAACTGGCCCCTAACACATGTATGGCTGTGATTTAATGCTTGGAGGTTATATAAACACATGGTGTGATCTTGTGAACTCACCTCAAGTATAAATAGCCAAGCTCTTTCATTGTTTCACTCACCCTTGATCTGATTTTCTCTAAGTTGAGGTTATTAACTTCATACCTAAGAATTTTAAGATCAAGTTCTCCCTAGCTTGGACCCTTTGTAAGCTTCTTTCGTGCTTTTATCGCTTTCCAAGCGTGAAAGTCAAACAGTGTTTGACTTTCAGCTTTGACCAGTCAATGGTCAACACAAAGTTCGTTTGAACTTTGTAACGTGATTGTAATCACGATGGTTATAATCCTTAGCGATTATACCTACTGATTACCACGTTAACTAGGTGTAGTGACGAGTCAAAGTTTCGGTCAAAATGCGTTTTAGCACGCATTTTGCAACGAAACTACTTTTAGGTATCAAAACATTTTGTTTTGATACCAAATCAGTTTTATAAGTTAGTTAAACATGTTTTGACATGTTTAACTCGTCACTACTTGTTTAGTGCTTGTGTAGGGTCGTAAGCTAAGCGGTCTAAACAACCGCTTAGACTTTCGAACCCGACCCGTTTGGTCGATCTTTAGGATCCGACCAAGCATGTTTAGTGATCATATTTCCATAGGGAATAACCCTTGAGGTTATACCTTCTGATCACCTAGGATTGGTTAGTTGATTGTTAAGTAGCTTATATGCCCATAGGAAATGACCAAAATGCCCTTTTAAAGCATAAATCCATATTGTGCATATGTGAACATATTTTTTACATCTAATCTGATTTAGTAACATGTTTTGGTATAATTGGGCATGTAAGACTTGACATAGCTCATTGATAACCATCCGACCATAGTTTTGCGCAACCTACGCGTTATAGTAGCTTATACTACCATAACGGGTCGAAACGGGTCAAGAGAACTTAGGTAGACTTCCAAATCAGAATGTTAGCTCTATTAAATCATACCATATGAGTTCAATTACTCATTTGATTTATAGAACATCATTCTATCCTATCTCCCGGTTTAGGATCCGATTATTAACATAGTTACCTATACTAGGTGCCTTGTTGATTCCGTGATACTTGGAGCTTAAATTGGTCTTATTCCCAAGACTAATAAGCAATCCCAAGTGAGTACATAGTTCCCCTCTTTTACCGCTTTTAAATACTTTGGGGTGTTACACATGTGCATACTTGTTACTTTCCTGTTTTCATTGCTTTTATGACATAAACTTGCTAGTTTCACCTAGTACAAATGTAGTACATGCTTTCAAATATGTTTTGCTATGTATGTTAAGCATGCTAGCACATTGATTTCATTAGACACATTTGTTACATATATTTACTTAGCATATGGACACATTGTTTTACATGACATTTCTGCTATGTATGTTTACTGAGCATGCTAGTACATTGATTTCATGAACATTTCTACTATGTATGTTTACTTAGCATACTTAGTACATGGTTTTCACATGCTACATTGGTTATGACATTTGGTGTGTTTAATCGGGACAATAATACATTCATTAACATTGATCTCGCCGCTCGGTAGTATGTAATGGTACCATAGGACTTGACAAATCCCGTTTCCGACTTCCTAGGTTTGTTTGGAAGTTGGGAATGATAGAATCAGATATACATAACTTAGATAAACCTTTAATTTGTTTAAGAGTTTGTCGCCACAGTCGCAAGGCTTGAATGTATGCGATTAACATTACTGCATAAATGTTTATAATCATAAAACATCGTTTTCTTCAAAACATAACATTTGATTTAAACTTAGGTTTATTCAAAAAAACTTTGTTTTGTACATTTTTCCTATGGGGTTGAGTAATTACTAGTTATTCACCATACATGACAGTTGTTTCACATTGACATTATCACATAGTTTGAGTAGATACTTTTTACTTGCTATGCATTACATTGGTTATACATGATACATGTCACACATGACATTGAACATGGTTTACACATAAACATTTTGACATTGAACAAGACATTTTGGTTGATTATTGTTAAGTGACTTATGTAACGGGGCTATGTGTTATATGATAAAAGCATGGTGGATACGCTGCTGGTACTTCCTATATATAAGTGCTTTTAAGGTATCATACATTTTTGCGTTATCTAAACCACTTTGACAGAGACATGAAACATTTTATACAAGAACATGACATTGTTTTACAAATTACATATTTTATACAATTTCACTTTTACTTGGTTATTCATTTAACCATGCATTATCCTTTTATTATCATTTGATTTTCACATCGATTTTCATATGATTTTGTAAAGGAAAACATTTTATATGGTTCATGACTACATTTTTGTAAAACACTTCTTTTAACTACAAGTCATGAATCCGGCATAAACAAAACCTATGTATCTCATAAGCATTTTTATGTTGACGTACCTATTTTTAAATGTGTTTCAGGTACTAATGCATGATGATGTTTGTGCTACACTTAGGCGGACTTGGGCCTTAGTGACTTAAAAGACAGTTATTTATGTTATGTTTATGTAAATTCCAAGACAATGTAAACATAAATCTTAATAATATAAAACTTTAATTACCATGGTTGTTGAAATAATAATTTTGTCGCTCCACTCCCCGACGTTTCCGCCGCGGTTTGTTGTTTTAACGCGGTCGGGGTGTGACAGAAGAGTTGGTATCAGAGCCAATGGTTATAGGGAATTAGGTTATTAGTAATACTTTGACCTAGACTATAACTTTCTAGGACCCTAACATAAGTTTACTTGTTTTTAGATCTTAAAACAATACCCGTCACCTATCCTTAGGTGATTACCAAAACATTAACACAAATTTCCAAAATGATTTTAAAAATAATCATCCACCCTTCCGGATGATTTGTTCTTGGCTTAGTGCCTTTCGAATTTTCAAAATCTTGTCAAAGTTTGGGTCTAAATAATGTGTACACGTGCAAACTGGAAGAGTGGATGCCTGTACCCTGAGTTTTCTGTCTAAGGCTAGAGTGTTCGTACAAATCCGCAAAATCGGACCAGTCACTCTTACCTGGGAACTCTTGGGGTGAGTGTCCACTTATAGGCGAGCATGTCTTCGGTGATACATTATTATGACCTATTTACTTTGATTTGTCACTATATGTCATTTGTTTGCTTTGTGGTAACAAACAAATGACCACCATCCTTGCATTTTGTTGATTTTATTGCTATCTCATTTCTTTTATCACATCATCTCACTCATTTTCTCTCATGTTTCCTCTTTTAGAATGCCTCCTCGACGTAACGTTCAACAGCCTAATGCCGAACTGGCGGCTATTATAGCACAGCAGATGGCTGCTATGCTACCTAATCTCATCACTCAAATAAACCAAGCCAATAATAACAATAATGCACCTGCTTCGTGCAATTTCAAGAGTTTTAACTCGGCTAAACCACTCAAGTTTAGTGGTTCTGAAGGAGCAACAGGGCTTCTCCAGTGGTTTGAGAGTCTTGAGAGCACTTTTCGCCATGTTCAGTGTCCTGACAATCATAAGGTCGAGTTTGCTTCGAGTGTATTCCAAAAGAGGGCTCTCACCTGGTGGAATAGGGTAATGAGAGACCGAGGTGCTGATGTTGCTTTGGGTCAGACATGGGAGGAACTCAGAGCTCTTATGAAGAGAGAGTTCTGCCCTCGTCACGAGCAGAGGGCACTTGAAAATGAGTTCCATGACCTGAAACAAGACGGTGGTGAACACCGGGCTTACACTGACATATATGAGGAGTTAAGCTTGCTTTGTCCTACAATGGTCACGCCTTTGGATAAGGCTATTGAGAAATACATAGACGGTTTGCCAGATCCTGTTCAGGATATTGTCACTGGCAGCAACCCTACTACCGTCCGACAGGCCATTGAGCTAGCTGCAACCCTTACTGAATCGCAAGTCAAGAAGGGTAAACTCCACAGAAAAGGGGATAAGAAGCAGAAACAGTCTGATAGCACCAAGGAGCAGAAGGGTAAGAAGGCTGCTGAGTCTTCTAAGAAATCTAGGAAGTGTAAGGCTTCCAAGAATTTTGTTGTCACTGCTCAATCTAACCAGGCTGCTCCTAATCAGACTGCACAACCGGCTGCCAAAAGGCAGTATGCTGGTAATGCACCTCTGTGCAACAGATGTAATAGCCATCATCAACCACAAGTGCAGTGTCGCATCTGCACAAACTATGGCAAATCTGGTCATCTTGCAAACACCTGCCGTTTTGCTCCAAACCAAAATCAGGCAGGTCAAAACCCAGCACAAAACCTGCCCAGAATCCTGCTCGACCTCACTATCCGCATGGTTCATGTTTCAACTGTGGGGATCTGACGCACTACAGGAACAACTGCCCGAGGTTGGCAAACGCAAATCAGGCACCGGTTCGTGGTAGAGCTTTCAATCTGAATGCAAACAAGGCACGTGCAGATAACGAAGTGGTGAACGGTACATTCCTTGTTAACAACCATCCTGCTTCTGTTCTATTTGATTCGGGTGCCGATAAGAGTTTTGTGTCCTTAGCTTTTGAGCCTTTGCTTTCGATGACTAGAACAAAACTGGGAAAGCCCTTGACAGTAGAAGTGGCTAGTGGTGAACCCGTTGTATTCGATTCTGTTCTTCGAAATTGCCAGTTGAACCTTAATACCATCTTTTCCCTATTGACCTCACGCCGATGCAACTCGGGAGCTTTGATGTTATAGTGGGAATGGATTGGTTGGCCAAATACCATGCTGAGGTGGTATGTTTTGAGAAGATTGTCCGTATACCGCTTTCGTCTGGTGAAATCTTAGAAGTTCGAGGGGAGAAACCCGTTAAACTCATGTCTTGTACCAAAGCCCAAAAATACCTACGAAAGAAATATGTTGCTTTCTTAGCACATGTCGTAGAGGAGAAAGGCAAGGGTAAGACTATCCAAGATATCCCTGTTGTTCAGGATTATCCTGAGGTATTTCCTGAAGAATTATCTGGTTTACCCCCTGTGCGCCAAGTTGAGTTTCGAATTGATCTTGTGCCTGGCGCAAATCCTATTGCTAAATCACCCTACCGTCTTGCACCGTCTGAGATGCAAGAGTTATCTAAGCAGCTCCTGGAGCTTTCTGACAAAGGATTCATTCGTCCGAGTTTTTCACCTTGGGGCGCTCCTGTCCTATTCGTGAAAAAGAAAGATGGATCTTTTCGAATGTGTATCGATTATCGTGAGCTTAACAAGCTTACCATTAAGAATCGATATCCCCTACCTCTTATTGATGATCTCTTTGATCAGCTACAGGGCACTACTTGCTTTTCAAAGATTGATCTTCATTCTGGGTATCATCAGCTTCGAGTGCTTGAAGAAGATATTCCCAAGACAGCTTTCCATACAAGATATGGGCATTACGAGTTTACTGTTATGCCCTTCGGTTTAACAAATGCTCCTGCCGTTTTCATGGACTTGATGAATGGGGTTTGTAAGCCTTATTTTGGACAAATTCATCATCGTTTTCATTGATGACATTCTGATCTATTCTAAGACTCGAGCTGATCATGAGCAGCATCTCCGTCTAACAATGGAGCTCCTAAAGAAAGAACAGTTTTTCGCCAAATTCTCCAAGTGCGAATTCTAGCTTAAGGAAGTTCAATTTTTGGGGCACATCGTTAACGAACAAGGTATTCATGTAGATCCCGCCAAAATCAGTGCGATTAAGGATTGGGATACACCTACTACTCCTACCGAGGTTCGTTCATTTCTTGGTCTAGCAGGTTATTACCGCCGTTTCATTGAAAACTTCTCCAAGATTGCGGTTCCTCTCACTGCTTTAACTCAGAAGAACAAACCTTTTGAGTGGGGACCCAAACAGGAGGAAGCTTTTCAGACCTTGAAACAGAAGCTCTGCAATGCACGTATTCTATCTTTACCTGAGGGCAACGACGACTTTGTCGTGTACTGTGATGCATCCAACTTAGGCCTTGGTTGCGTTCTTATGCAAAGAAACAAAGTTATAGCTTATGCATCAAGACAACTAAAGGTACACGAGAAAAACTACACGACTCATGATCTTGAGTTAGGCGCTGTAGTTTTTGCTCTCAAAATCTGGAGACACTACCTTTACGGTACAAAGTGTGTAGTGTTCACTGATCACAAGAGTCTCCAGCATATTTTCAATTAGAAAGAACTTAACATGAGGCAACGACGTTGGGTTGAACTTCTAAACGACTACGATTGCGAAATTCGCTACCACCCTGGTAAGGAGAATGTCGTGGCTAATGCATTAAGTCATAAGGAACGTGTCAAGCTTCACTGTGTTCAGGTTCGATTTGACATTCAAACCCGCATTTCTCAGGCTCAACATACTTGTGTTACACAAGACTTGATGGGTTAAGAGTTACCGTGTCATATTAAGCCTGAGCTTGAACTGAAAGACTTTGGGATATTCTATTTCATGGGCCGTTTGTGGGTCCCAAGTATAGACAATCTTCGCACCTTGCTAATGGATGAAGCTCATAAGTCTCGTTATTCTGTTCATCCTGGTGCAGATAAAATGTATAAGGATCTTCGAACCCAGTATTGGTGGCCGGGTATGAAGAAAGACATTGCCTTATATGTTTCCAAATGCCTTACTTGTCTCAAGGTTAAGGCAGAACACCAACATCCCTCTGGATTATTGGAGCAACCAGAGATTCCGGTTTGGAAATGGGAAAACATTGCCATGGATCTCAATACCAAGCTGCCACGCACTAAAAGAGGTCATGACGCCATTTGGGTAGTCGTTGATCGTCTAACAAAGTCAGCACATTTCTTGCCGATCCGTGAGGATCTATCTGCTGAAAAACTGGCTAAAATCTACGTTGATAAGATTGTATCTCGACATGGTGTTCCTTTAAACATTATATCTGACAGAGATGCTCGATTCTCGTCTCGCTTTTGGAGAACCATGCAATCTGCCATGGGAACCCAACTTAATTTGAGCACAGCATATCATCCGCAAACGGATGGTCAATCTGAGAGAACAATCCAGACACTGGAGGATATGCTTAGAGCTTGTGTGATCGATTTTGGTGGTAGTTGGGATTCGCATCTACCGTTGATCGAATTCTCCTACAACAATAGTTATCACTCTAGCATCAAAATGGCTCCTTTCGAAGCTTTATACGGTCGAAAATGTCGTTCACCGGTCTGCTGGAATGAGATAGGTGAAGCTCAGCTTACCGGACCTGAACTCATTCTAGAGACTACAGATAAGGTCAAGAAGATTCGTGATAACCTTCAGACAGCTAGAAGCCGTCAAAAGAGTTACGCAGATCGATGATGCAAGCCCTTAGAATTTCAAGTTGAAGATCACGTCCTACTCAAGGTATCCCCTTGGAAAGGTGTGATTAGATTTGGAAAGAAAGGAAAACTTGCACCACGCTATTTTGGACCATTCAAGATCGTTGAAAGAATCAGAAAAGTAGCCTACAGACTTGAGCTACCTCCTGAACTTGGAAATGTTCATCCAACTTTCCACGTGTCCAATCTCAAAAAGTGTTTAGCTGATGAGAACCTCCACATACCACTTGATGAAATTCATGTTGATGACACGATGCACTTCGTTGAGAAACCTATGGAAATCATGGACCGTGAAGTCAAAAAGCTCAAACACAAGCACATCCCAATTGTCAAAGTTCGCTGGGAATCTAAACGTGGCCCAGAAATTACTTGGGAACGTGAAGATCAGATGAAAGAGAAATATCCGCATCTATTCTCACAAGTTTCCTCTAAATAAATTTCGGGACGAAATTTCCTAAAGTAGAGGAGACTGTGACATATGTGCTTGTGTAATCATTGTACAGACTCTGAACAATCCAATATTAATAAAACAATGTGTTTTGATCCCAACGTTTGTTATTTATGCTTGACATTTTGCACGTTTTGATTTTTTTGATCGATTTTGAACCGTATATCGCTTTCTAGGAAGTTATACGCAAACTGATCCGTAAACGTAATCAGTTTAACGCGACAAACACTCTGGAACAGCAACATAAGCTTAACATACCTTAAATAACCTTTACATAACTTAGAAATAAGTTTTAAAGGGTTTGGTACGGCAAAAACAAGTTTATTCGCTTAAAGGGACTATTTGCGTCAACTTGCAAAAATCTGTCATTTCGTAAGGCAACGTATAGTCTGGAACTTGATCATAAGCTAAACATACCATAAATAACCTAAGCATAGCTTAGAAATAAGCTTTGAGTGGTTCGGTGTGCGAAAATATGCTTATTTGATCTTACAGGGACTAAAAGTGTCAAAAACGGCTTAAGTTTGCATTTTCGCGCATATCTTACGTTCTGACTACATCAGGACCTCCAAAATTTTTGTAGACACTAAAATATTTTTATTTTAGTGACCGGCATGCAAAAATACCATTCGTCGCTTAATTTGGATCGTTTTCGCGTCCGTTCGAGTTTCGTCGTAATTAGACGAATAACGTGACCGTACGACCAAATGAGCCGACATCCGGGACATTTCCAAGCATATTTTGTGTTCTCTATACATTGACCACCTTGTAGAGCCTTGAAAATGGCTTAACGGGGGTTAAAAGTGCCAAAATGGGCTTAAACATGTGCAGGGATCATACCTGTCAAAGTTGAAACATTTGCTGAACTGATGGGAGGTCGCGGGTCGCGTAGACCTGTCCCCCATCTTACTCGGGGCGCGACAGAAGGCCCAGCGACAAAAAATGATTTTCAGCATTATGTTGATAGTTCAGGGGCTGTTCTTGTCAATTTCTTTGTGTGTTAACCAAGTTAACACCTCCCCAAGTAAATTAGCTGGCCCCTAACACATGTATGGCTGTGATTTAATGTTTGGAGGTTACATAAACACATGGTGTGATCTTGTGAACTCACCTCAAGTATAAATAGCCAAGCTCTTTCATTGTTTCACTCACCCTTGATCTGATTTTCTCTAAGTTGAGGTTATTAACTTCATACCTAAGAATTTTAAGATCAAGTTCTCCCTAGCTTGGACCCTTTGTAAGCTTCTTTCGTGCTTTTATCGCTTTCCAAGCGAGAAAGTCAAACAGTGTTTGACTTTCAGCTTTGACCAGTCAATGGTTATAGGGAATTAGGTTATTAGTAATGCTTTGACCTAGACTATAACCTTCCTAGGACCCTAACGCAAGTTTACTTGCGTTTAGTCATAAAACAATACCGTTGCCTATCTTTAGGCAGCAACCACAATAAGAACACAAAATTCGAATCTGCTTTGAAAACTAATCATCTGTTCCAGGATGATTTATTATAAGGTTTCGAACCTTCAAAGTTTTCAAATTCTCGTCAAAGTTTAGGGCTACATAATGTGAACACGTGCAAACTGGAAGGGTGGGTGCCTATACCCTGAGCTTTTTGTCTAAGGCTAGAGTGTTCGTACAAATCTGCAATATCAGACCAGTCACTCTTACCTGGGAACTCTTGGGGTGAGTGTCCACTTATAGTCGAGCATGTCTTCGCGATACATTATGAGGACCTATTTGCTTTGATTCAGCCTTTGTGTGTCGTTTGTTTGCTTCGTGGTTCACACAAATGACCATCACCCATGATTTTGGTCGGTAATTGAAACATCCTATTCTTACCCAATGCCATTTCATTTGTTTTCTCTCTTGTTTCCCCTTTTTAGAATGCCTCCACGACACGAAAATCAGGTACCTATTGAAGAACTGGCAGCTGTCATTACGCAGCAAATGACTGCTGCAATCCCGAACATCGTTGCTCAATGTAACCAAGCTCTCAACAACAATAATGCCCCCTGGAACTTCAAGACGTTCAACTCGGCTAAGCCATCAAATTTTTCTGGGTCTCAAGGAGCGACTGCACTTCTGCAATGGTTCGAGAGTCTAGAGAGCACCTTCAGACATGTTCAATGCCCAAATGAGCGAAAGGTAGAATTCACATCTAGTATCTTTGATAAATGAGCTTTGACATGGTGGAATGGTGTGATGAGAGATAGGGGTGCCGATGTGGCACTGGCTCAAACGTGGGAAGAGCTTCGAGCTCTGATGATGAAGGAATTATGTCCTCATCACGAGATCAGAGCCTTGGAAAGGGAATTTGACGATCTTAAGAAAGATAGCGGTGAGCATCGAGCCTACACGGATCGTTGTGAGGAGTTAAGTCTATTATGCCCAAATATGGTTACGCCTTTGGATAAGGCAATCGAAAAGTACATTGATGGCCTCCCTGACCCAGTACAAGACATTGTGACTGGTAGTAACCCCACTACGGTTAGGCAGGCCATTGAGCTATCTGCTACCTTGACTGAGTCTCAAATCAGGAAAGGTAAACTTTTACGAAAAGGTGATAAGAAACCAATCGAGGAATCGAAACCCAAAGATGAGCAGACTGAATCCTCCAAGAAGTCAAGGAAGCGAAAAGCTTCCCAGAACTTCGCCGTGGTTGCTCACAATGATCAAGCTGCCCCCAACCAACCAACCAGCTCAACCCCCTGCTAGGAAGCCATACAACGGAACTGCACCCTTGTGCAACCAATGTAACCTTCATCATCATGCTAGTGTAAAGTGCCGCAAATGCCAAATTTGTGGACTTATAGGTCACACAGCAAGAGTTTGCCGAGCTGAAGTTGCACCAAATCAAGCTGACAACAATCCTGCTCAAGCTCGTTTTCCACCAGGTTCTTGCTACAACTGTGGCGAGATGGGTCATTTCCGAAGAAATTGCCCAAAGCTTGCTAATGCAAATCCAGGACAGGGATGAGCATCTGACCGACTAGAAGACAACACCGTTTAGAAATAATCACGTCTTATGTATTATTTTCTTTTGTTTTTAAGGTCCATGAAACAGTTGTTATCGTTATTTATAAATAAATCTTTTATTTACATAGCAATATATTTATGTGGTTGCATGTATAAACAACATATCCCCTACAATACCGACAATCAGGGAATCGTATTGTGACAACTGTGTTCTGTAATCATCGTTTAATGTAAAACAATGTTGATTGTCAATAAAACGATGTGCTTTGGTGTTATTATATGTGTAATTGTGTTAGATGATTTTACAATTTGATTCAATTTCGATTTCAAGCTTTAATCGCTTTCTGGAAGGTTATATGCAAACTGGTGCATAAACGCAATCAGTTTAACGCGACGTACACTCCGGAACTGTGACGTAAGCCAAACATACCATAAATATCCTTTACATAACTTAGAAATAAGTTTCGAAGGATTCGGTATGGCAAAAACATGTTTATTCGAACTTTAGAACTAATTACGAAAAAACTGCGAAACGAACGTTGGTGACCACCCGGATAATATTTAAATCCCAAAAATATTCTGTTATGATTAAAATTTTATTTTAATCAGGTTTGTGTTGAAAAATAAATTAAAACGCTTGAAAACGTTATTTTTTTAAGTTTAAGCGCGTACCGCGTGTTTCTGCGCAACACAGTGCTTCTACTGCAAAACGCAGACAACGCAGCCAGTCTTGGCAACTGAAATTTATTTCAGTAATATTTTGGCGAGTTTATTTTTATAGAATAATAAAAATAATTTAGAACGCCACAAACTGGGATTTAAACGCTGGACCCCCTCCCCCTTCAAATTTACAGTCATATATTGGGTGGCCCCCACCAAATATTTGATAAATCTTGCAAATATTCTATTAGATCTTTGTTGGACAAGTGTTTGTGCATGCTTCTCTTCCATATCTCCATATATATTCTTAAATCTTTAAAAGATCATAAACTCAATCTAACCAAGATCACACAATCCTTCTCTCCTCTCTCCTCCCAACCGTCCACACCCTCACCATCACCTTTCTCATCTTTGCAACTTTGTTCTTCAAGATCAAAGCTCATTTCAAGCATATTTCAAGTTGGTGTGAAGATACAAAGGTGTTTCCAAGGTGCTTTCAAGTGATTTCAAGCTCCATATCATCAAAACCTCATCCAACAACTTACTTGAATCTTGAAGGTATAACATTTATGTTTAAATCATACTTTTGATTCTTGGTTGTTCTTGATGATTTGAAGTTTCTTTTGAATCTTGGAATTTTCACAAACTTGAAATCTAAAATGAAATGGGTATTGATACAAGTAAAAATGGTGGTGATATATATGTATATACAACCGTACATATGTATGGGTGTATGAGATTTGAAGTTTGGTTTCTTGATAAGTACTTGTTTAAGTTGTTGCTTGTTCTTGAATGATAGTTAAAATGCAAGTGTTTAATGATCTATGCATGATATGATAAATGTTCAAATACATCAGCAAATAAACATGAATAAGTTGCATATTGGATGCATTTAGATCAATATAAAATGATGATAATATGATAGTGTGCTTTAGGCACTTGTACATGAGAATATATGTTGATTTAAAGCTCAAGAAGTGATAAAAAAATGATTATATGGAAAAAGTCTTTTAGAACAGGTTACAAACACTAAAAATAACATTATTTGGTATATTATAATGGCATGAAACTTTGACATAGGTTTGATAGCTTTGCATGTTGTACATATAGCTTAAAAAGTGGTAAATTATGTGAAATTTGATGATTTATGTGCTTTATGTGAGACCTGCACTATCATGAGTATAACCACTTTTTTATTTAGTAAATAACATGGGTTATGTTAAAATTTCAAGTCATTTCGATTTGGGATGGTTCGGGTAACGTTTGATGCAAAACTATGCGGTAAAACGGTTAAAAATCGGCTTTTCGAAAGATTTTTATAAAACTGTTTTAGATCAGTAAGTAAACTGATATTTTTGATATAAAAATAAGTATTTTAACTTATATTAAGTTTACTTGGTGGTTGGTTAGTCATACGTGACTTCCGGCGCCCAAAAATGTTACCGAATCGCTAAAATAAGTGTTTTTCGACTTAACTAGAATGGGTTGTTCATAGGTAAATTTTATGTGTTACAATGTGCTATGTGTTTTACAATATGTGTATGATGATGTGTTAGTGTTGACAAGATTATGTGTGTTACGATATTTATATTATGTCACAAAAAGTATATATATAAATACACCAATATAATAAAAAATAATAACTTTTTGAGAAAAATCTCAAAGTTATGTGAAAATTCTAAGTATCGGAGAAACTTATGTATTTTGTGGGTTTTTTATTATTAAATCATTCTTGTTTAATTTAGGACGAATAATAAAATTTGAGGGATTGTGTTAACATATAAAAACGCACTCAAAGGTGAGTACATAGATCCCCTCTTTTACTGTTTTCAGCAAATGGCTGTTGTGCTTCCAGGCGTTGTGACCCAAATCCACGAGCTATACAACAACAATAATAACAATGCACAATGTAATTTCAAGAGTTTCAATTCCGCTAAGCCGTTGAAGTTTTCTGGGTCGCAAGGAGCAACTGCACTCCTTCAATGGTTCGATAGTATCGAGAGCACATTCAGACATGTGCAATGTCCGAATGGGCGTAAGGTTGAATTTGCATCAAGTGTGTTTTAGAAGCGTGCTCTAACATGGTGGAACGGAGTGATGCGCGATAGGGGTGCCGAAGTGGCATTGGCACAAACATGGGAAGAGCTTCGAGCTCTCATGATGAGAGAGTTTTGTCCCCGTCACGAAATTCGAGCTTTGGAATTAGATTTTGACAATCTAAAACAAGATGGGGGAGAACACCGTGCGTATACGGACCGATTTGAGGAACTCAGTCTTTTGTGTCCTACTATGGTTACCCCGTTGGAGAAAGCGATAGAGAGGTATATCGATGGTTTACCCGATTCCATTCAGGATATTGTGACTGGCGTTAACCCTACTACTGTTCACCAAGCGATCGAGTTATCTGCTACCCTGACTGAGTCGCAAGTCAGGAAGGGTAAACTTACCTGCAAGGGTGATAAGAAGAAGTCGACCGAATCTGTCAAGGAAAAGGGTAAGGGTAATAAAGGTGAGTCGTCGAAGAAGTCGAGAAAGCGAAAGGGTTCCCAGAACTTCGCCGTGGTTGCTCACAATGATCAAGCTGCCCCCAACCAACCAGCTCAACCCCCTGCTAGGAAGCCATACAACGGAACTGCACCCTTGTGCAACCAATGTAACCTTCATCATCATGCTAGTGTGAAGTGCCGCAAATGCCAAATTTGTGGACTTATAGGTCACACAGTAAGAGTTTTTTGAGCTGAAGTTGCACCAAATCAAGCTGACAACAATCCTACTCAAGCTCGTTTTCCACCAGGTTCTTGCTACAACTGTGGCGAGATGGGTCATTTCCGAAGAAATTGCCCAAAGCTTGCTAATGCAAATCCAGCACAGGGATGAGCATCTGACCGACTAGAAGACAACACCGTTTAGAAATAATCACGTCTTATGTATTATTTTCTTTTGTTGTCAAGGTCCATGAAACAGTTGTTATCGTTGTTTATAAATAAATCTTTTATTTACATTGCAATATATTTATGTGGTTGCATGTATAAACAACATATCCCCTACAATACCGACAATCAGGGAATCGTATTCCTTGAAGAACAGACTACCCCCAAAATTCTTCCATTTTATGATCTCTTGCGTTTTCCACGAAAATCCTAAGTACCCGTTTCTTCCAAAGAAACGAAGTACAAGGCGCAAGTTACAACTCTTGACGAATACCCAAAGTACCACTATAAATCCTTAATAGGGTACCTAAGGGTATTTTCGTAAATCCTAAAATTGTTGTGTGACTTAATTCGAATATTACGTTTCTTTGAAAACAAAATCGAATTTTCAGAAGATCATCCTATCTTCATAGATAGATTCTTGAAAATGATTAAAGTGCCAAATGAAATCCACGGATTGGATTCCTGGTGTGCTTTAAATATCTGTGTCCAAAGATAACAAATTAAAGGTCAAATTAAACAAATATGTGATAATGTGCTTATGTGTTCCCTTTTATGTTTTTATGTGATCCAAGTTTTTGTTATCCAAATCCTCGTAGAATCTTTCATATCTTCGTATAAGGGATTCATAGTAGGATATCCAAAGGTACTACCTTAAATCCTTAATGGGCTTCTACGTAATAGTAAAGTACCTTGGATTATAATGTACTATTCCATAATTAGACCCCTTGAGTGGTCTAGTTAAACAGATTGATCCAAAAATCTGGTTAGGAATATCATGTGATGATATAGCTGAAAAGACTCCTTGGTGGTCTAATTAAAGAGATCATTTTTCGATCTAATTAAAAGGACCCTATGATAGTCTAGTCACACTCATCACAGGTTTGATTTTCTTCCCCTTCACATTACAAAACAAACTGTGCGGACTGTGCAAGGAATTATGTAATTATGGATGCGTACATAATTATGGAATTCAGTGCACAGAAACCACAGCAAGTTTTGTCATGTGTCTAGAGTTGACTCAGTTCATTTCCGTTTCTAAAGAATACCCATTGAGGAAAATGACTCATTCCGTTCATTTTCGTTTCTGAAGAATATCCATCGAGGGAAATGAATATCCCTGATTTTTCTTTTTCCTTCATTTCCGTTTCTGAAGAATACCCATTGAGGAAAATGACTCATTCCGTTCATTTTCGTTTCTGAAGAATATCCATCGAGGGAAATGAATATTCTTGATTGTAGGTCCCTCTCGAGGATGAGATAAAACCTTTTCCTTGTTATATCAAACACACTAGCGAGTGCGGAATCCAAGCTAGCATGCAACCGAGACTTTATACGAGAACAAGCACAAACACAACACTTGTAGGTCCCTCTCGAGGATGAGATAAAACCTTTTCCTTGTTATATCAAACACACTAGCGAGTGCGGAATCCAAGCTAGCATGCAACCGAGACTTTATACGAGAACAAGCACAAACACAACACACAAGATTCACCGATTAACACCACTTGTATTAATACGAATGAAGGGTCCGGTTACAAGCTCAATGTTTACAGAAGTGTTCTATAAACTCTCAAGGTGTGTGTATGCTCTCAACAGAATGCTCTCTCTATGTGTTCTCTCCCTTCTGTGTCTGCTCTATTATGTCCAACCCCCCGAACTGAACACAACACATGGGTATATATACCCGACACAGCAGGTCTGGTCGAAGGATCAAACAGATTGATCGACAGATCATCTGTCGACCAGAAAGCCATCGAAAGATCATCTGTCGACCACGAAGGATGATATCCTTCGTGGTCTATCCTTCGTGGTTATCTTTCGAGCTCATCATCATCGAAGGATATAAGTAATCCTTCGATGACCATCCTTCGACTCAAACATCTTTCAACATTTCTCTAACTGTTTGGTCAAGTCAAACCAGGAGGATGGTTGACTTGGTCAAACTTACATCAACCTAACATTAAAGACATCGTTTTGTATCATGATGAAATACAGACAAAGTACAGACACAAGTGCACCAACAAACTCCCCCTTGGCTGTAGCTTTGTCTCGATCTTCGTGTCTTCAAGTCTTCAAGGCCGAGTCGAACCGAGCCGAGTCGCGTCCACAAGGCCGAGTCAAACCGAGTCGAGTCGCGTCCACACAAAGTGCATCAACAAACTCCCCCTTGGACGCTACACGTGATGGTTCGTCTTTTGTGACTTTCATGTCGGAGGATCTTCAAAGTCTTCACGTCTTCAAAGCAGAAAGTGTATCAACAAACTCCCCGTTTCATGTAGAAAGTGTGTTGACAAACTCCCCCTTGGATTGAACTCTCCATTGAGTCAGGCTCGTGAATCGTTGACTTGTCAATTCTTCAGATCCTTGTGGTGTTGATGAAGGAACAGCGGCAACTCGATCATCTTATCCTTTGAGTGCCTCCACTTCGTGTCTTCATTCCAAAGCTTTTCATCGAACATGTTCTCCTCGCCTTTAGCATCTGCACATGCAAGAAAGCTAAACGCATAATGAGAACAACCGCCTGGAATATAGTTAACATTTAAACTAACGACACATATGAGATCAAATCTCAATCAAACACCAACCGACAGCAGTTTGAAAGTTTAGAAAAATATTCATTTTAATCCTTTAACTTTCAAAACTCGTTAACTTCGACTGATTATGAAGATGCAATTGTTTTTCCAGCTTACGATCAGGATTTTGGGTAGGATAGACTCGAGTTCCAACATCGGTCAATCAAAAATAAACTAGAAGAAAAATCTTTTTGGATTTTATAAAGTTTATATTAAAACACACCTAAAATCTTTTTGAAATTTTCATTTTTCAAATGTAAAGATGGAAAACAATAAATATATACAATAAATATTTACAGACATTCTTTTTGCGAGTTTCGAGGGTAAGAGAATCATATCAGTGTACGGTCATGCCAAAACACTCTTGTTGTTCAATTAGATAACATTAAGATAAGCATCCTATAACAATTATCGGTATTGTTGTCCACATAAGCTCAACTTATCAGATGTAATCATGGCAAGGGGATACGTTAAGGTATAATTTATACTTACCGACCGGTGTTCATCCACATCACGACACATTCCCGTATCAAGGTATGCACGAGGATTCATCTTACCGGTGAGTATACCGATTATCATCTGTTTGACCGTATATGATGTGAGATTCTCACTTATTTTGATTGAAAACAAGCCCTATGTGATATAATCACTTATTGATAAGGAACTTGATTTTCGATGCATGAGGGCACAGGAGCAAGTCCGTGAACAGGTCAGTACTTTCGTACAGCAGAGAGACGAACTTGACTCCCGGATGAATGTGATATTTTATCACTTGTTTGATTGGGACATGTGATTGTTTATCACTTATTGAGGTCGTATGCAATATGTACACGTATGTATAGTATCATGGAAGATCTAGACTTGCGTCCCCGTTATTTTTCGGTAAAAGATACAACCATGATACCCAGATGATAAGCAGCATAAAGACCGAATATCTCAGAACCTTGGCAATCTCTCAAACGAAATTTCGGTACTAAGACCATATGCCAATGAATGGTTCCCACCCAGTCTTCAGTCGATTTAAGTTTATATCACCCTGCACACTTTAAAATGATTGTGAGCCTACCGATACATCTTATATAGAGCTGCTTATCGTTTTTCATTTAAGGTTTAAAGAGGTTTAGACAGACCACTGATGTACTATCATGTTCTCTTTTGCTCGCCAGGAAACTCATTTTTGCTTTTCTATTGTTTTTGTGTTTTTGAAATTTTTCGATGTTTTTGGATTTTCAGATTTTGGATTACTCCCCCTAAAATCAACAAACTAAAATAAATTTAAAGCACAAAGGTATTTACAAAAATGATTTTCCGATGTTGGTTAACTCATGTTTTACCTCCATGCCGTTTACCAAAATTAAGTTTTAATCAGAAATGATTTAGCGAAATTTGGAAAAATCAGTTGGCATGTCGGTAAGCGGTGCGGACCATGACAGTATTGTCTGGCCAAAGAGTGCTGAACGAGATAATAATTCACAAAGCAGCTTAAATATCGACAAGTATAGGAGAGATTAGAAATTTAAAACCGTATCCTGCAACTGCATCGTGCATTGCAAGGAATCTGAGTGCTCTCCCAAACTGAATATCCACCCGGTGTGGATTTCAAAGTCGATTCTTTGTAGCTACTGAAATCCCTTGACAGCAACAAGATCAAAAACCTTTGGGTCCGGCTGGTCTTCCACATTGCACCAGCGAAGGTCTTTGTCTTTCTCTTTCAGAAGTAGTGTGCGGTTGTTCAACCCATGCCAAGGCGTCCGCACACCTGGTTGGTTTATTCAACAAACACATTTTCTTCAATCACACCACGAAGAAATGTACACTGCACGTTCATCTTGTAGATTGTTGAACTTCAGACGTGCTGCAGGAGCGTACATTTTGATTTGAATCTATCCCGGGGACCCGATCAAAGCCTTGAACATTCACATTTTGAAAAGATTTTCATGTTGTCGAAGCTTTTCAATCTCTTTCAACCGACATTTCTGTTTCCCTTTCCTTTTTCTCTCCATCAAAGGCAGCAATTTCTTCTGTTGCCTATTTTGTGCAAGGATGCTCCACTATCAATAATCTTACGACTATCGAAAGTTCCTCCTGGAATATCCTACACACTCACTCAAAAATTAGTTGGAGAGAGGGACCCAAGCCTTTGTGGACTTGGGTCGTCCTTGATCATCAAGAAAAGTGATTTCAATCACTTGATGATTAGGAAAAAGAACCTGTGGTGCTCCCCCTGACTGAATTACCTGTTTGTGTTTCCAAGCTGTTTGTTCTTTACCAGTATTTGCATTAATTGTTTTAGCATTTACTGGTTTTACAGTTTTAGGTTTTGCTTGAACAGGTTTTTCTTCTTTGACCTCTGATTTTAAGGCCTTTTCAATTACCTTTTGATTCTTTTGTTTTAACTTCTTTTCCCTTTCTTTCAAGACACGTGGGTCTTGTTTCAGGGAAAATGATCGTTTTTGGTAATTGGTTTCTTGGGGAGCACTTGTTGTTGCCTTCAACTTTTGCAGGTATGGGCAGTATCTTACAATATGCCCAATTGTGCCACACTCAAAGCACATTCTCCGCTCTACAAACCTCGGAGAAATATGTTGCTGACCAGACGAAGAACCAGACCATGAACTTTGTGATCTAGACGTGCTTGGACCTAAATCACATCCGTTGGTGTGTTGGGTGTAATTATTCTGTTCATTTCGTTTTAAAATTCTAACTTGTTTTATAAAATCAAGGTTAGATTTATCCTGAAATGTTTCAAGTTTGTCTGAACCCGTGGATCCAACAAAGTTCATTTTCGGTTCTCTTTTCTTAACAGGAGCTCTTTTGTTTTGCACCCATTGTTGTTGAACCTTAGGTGCTTGAACATTCTTGTTCTGAGCCTTCTTTCCCTGTCCCTTACCCTTTCCGGAGTTGACTTGTTGTTTTCGCTCAACTGATGGTTTTTGGTTTCCGTATTGTTTTCTAATTTGGTCACACGGAATTGGATCACATTGAGTGACAGTAACTTTGCCACTTTTGTTCCCCAAAAACTTATCAGTGCATCCTTCAAAAATTTGCTCAATTAAATCTTGATTTACATTTTTAATTGGAAAATCTTTGTTAGAGTAAATTTTGTCATCTCCTTTGAGCGTGTACAACAAGTTACTCCCTTCAAAACTTGATACACTCGACTCCATTTCTTTTGACAGTTCAGTCTCACTCGGTTTCACTGGTGGATCACACAGGATGTGATTCTCAATTGGAATATCCGTTGTAACCGAGTTAGACTGTTGTTTCACAATTACTTCAGATTCATCATCCGAAGAATCAGCATCCTCAACAGTGGGAGGACTCTGTTCCTTAACACATGATGAATCTGTCACATTCTCAGATTCAGATTCAGTTTCAGATTGACCTGAGGATGATGTACCAGTTGTGAACCCGAGGCCTGCTGCAAAGTCATCTAGACCGAGTGGCACAGTAGGTTCAAAACGGGGCATATCCTCGTCATCAGGCAATTTTGAGTAATTGTGATTCATTGGGGGAGGACATGATTTGAATCCATTACCCTTCTTGTCCCCCTTTTTTCTTTTGAACATCAATAATGTGATCCAATACATAGCGGGAATTGGAATAACTTTCCAATTTGTGCTTGATTGTTTCACATTCACATCGAGCGGTGGCCAATTCTACCATCTGCTTTTCAATTGTGTCTATAAGATCATTGTTAGCATGTTGTTTTCGCAAAACAGCTTTTTGTAATTCTGAAACATCATGTCTTAAAGACGCAATTGTTGTTTTAAATTCCTTTTCATTTCTGGTTAAAAACACGTTAGCTTCAGCTGCTTTAGAAAGGTTTACAATCAATTCTTGATTGTGTTTGGATAGGATTTCAATCTGACTTTCCTGTTCAGCATATTTAACATTTAAACTATCACAATTTTCACAGCTAACTACAGTGGGTTCATCGACACATACCTGACCTGATGAACTGTCGACATTAGCCATAAAGGCTGAATGGAGAGAAGACGAAGAGTAAGCAGCTTGATCCATCAAATTAGATCTTCTTTCAGTTCCTGCTGCAGCTTCTTCCAAAAGCTCATCAATATCTGCATTGACTGATGCTCTTGATGTCTCATCCACATGATCATTTCCTGAAGTGGAGGATTCTTCATCTGAGCTTCCACTATAACCAGAACTGTCTTCATCTCCAGAAGATGCAACACCATTTGTAGAAGATTCTCCACCACTGGCGTGCTTTAAATCCTTTACTACTTCAGCAAAACATGTTGTTCCACCATTTCCTCCTTCTCCAAGCTGAAGCGACCAATCACAAACCTCATCTATTTGAACCACCAGCCCCCGGTTGGCATTTGATGACCCTGCTTGGCCTTGGTTGTTGACAGGTATCATCATACGAACATTGTTCCTGTTCTGGTTCTGCTGGTTGCCTTGATTTCTGAAGGGGTTTTGGTTTCCATGCTGAGCTGGTCTTGTGCATTCCCTTTTGAAATGACCCCGTTCACCACAGTTAAAGCACGTTACAGCTTGCTTGTCGAACCCATACTTGGTATCTTTTTTGCTTTCCAAGTTGGTTCTCCCCGTCCTTTCCATAAACTCCTTTGCTCTTCGAATTGCACTAGCAAGAGCCCATTTGATATCCATCATTTCAAACTCTTCTTTATCCACTTGCTGATAATCTTCATTGGTTAGATTGACATTCCCAATCTGACCTGCGATCAATCCACTATAAGCACTAACCAAGGTATTCAACATCTCCATATGTTCCTTGGCTACTTCGACACTGACTTTGGAAAAGTTGGAAGTGTCTAATCTGACTGTGTTAGGATTGGAAGTGGCTTGAAAGTTTGAAGAGCTTCCATAAAACCCTTGCTGTTGCGGTTGTTGCTGCTGAGCTTTCGGTTGCACATTCGGTCTTGAAAACATCGTGTAGGCTGAAGGATCAAACTGATCTGTTGTTGAAGGTCCGGTGTTAGAGACGAAGGCTGTTTGAAGCTTCGCATGTTGAGAGGCTGGTCTTTCTCCACTGATACCTCCTGCAATCCCAAAGTACATTTCTGGATTTTGAGGAGTTTGTGTTCTTTTTGCCTTAAGCTTTTCTTCTACATCCTTGTTCTCCAGTTTTTGAATCAACTCATACACATTGATTGTGTCTAGAACACCATTTTCTTTAAGAATCTCAAGATAACTGCTCCACTTTGCTGGTAAGCTATCAGCGAATCTCTTCACCATTTCTTGTGGAGTGGCAGTGACTCTAAAACCAAACATCTCGCTCAACAAGTGATGGAACCTTGTAGATAACTCTGCCAAAGTCTCATTCTCCATACACGTGAAACCTTCAAACTCTTTCTTCAGTAATTCTTGCTTGATCTTTCTAGATTGAGCATTTCCTTCACACCGTAACGTGAGCATATCCCACAAGCTTTTAGTCGTCGTGCAGTAAACGAACTGGTGGTAAATGTCTTTGTGAAGAGCTTGTGTGAGAATCATGAATGCCTTCTTTTCTAACTCAAATTTCTTCTTATCATCATCAGACATAGTGCTGTAAGTTTCTGGATTAGATCCTGCAACTTCCAAATCACTGTCAAATGCGGTGAAGAAGCACATCCATAGATCTTGACCTTGCCCCTGAACGTAAGTTCTCAGCCTTTCTTTCCACCATCCCCAATCATTGATATGATTTAGCTTTGGCGGTTTCGTGCTTGTACCAGTCTCACTGTCATTCTGCATCATAGATTGAATGCTGTTGCTTTGATTTGTGACCAATGCCCATTGATTTGCAGTTATCATTGCTGCTTGAGGTGGGGCAATAGCCTGCATCCATGCTTTGCTGAAATCTGACGCAGATTGCGTAACTGATGATTGCGTAGCTGCTGATTGTGGAGTTAGAGTCCACGCGCTTGGATCCCACTGACCGTTTGTTCCCATTTTATGAAAATTAATATATTAAGTGAAAATTGTTTTAAAATTTGAAAAATAAGTTTTCTCCTTTTAAAAATTTAATTTTCACAAACTATGTTAAAATTTCGAAGGATAACAACCAGCCGAAAGATCCTTGATCGAAAGACCTGAAAAACACAAACTGTTAGACTTAAACAAACAAGGATCGAAAGATCAACACCTGTTCGAAAGATCAACAGGGTTCGAAAGATCACTGTTGAGTTTCGAACAATGTTTTCGAAAGATTCTCCAACGAAGGATCCTTATCCTTCGAAAATGTACTGTAGACCGAAAGATGAACACTGATGAATGTCGAACGATGACTTCGAAAGACTTCGAAAGACTCCCCAGTCGAAGGATCCTTGTCTTTCGAGAAAGAGCAGCAAACCGAAAGATATATGTTTCGAAATATTCCTTGGACCGAAAGATAAGTCTCACACTTCGAAGGATGCTCGAAGGATGACTATCTGTCGAACCTCCTTTGGTCGAAAGATGATCTTTCGACTTCGAAGGATATCTTTCGATCGGTTCTGACACAGTTGACAACGGGTGACAGGTTGGTGAAAAGTTGATGGGTTGGTGAGAACTTTCGGCAGAAAGTATGTTCAGACCATATCTTTCAGATCTGAGCATGCAGGTTTCACCAAAACAGGTAAGGTCCGAATATTTTAATCAGTTTACAACTCCCAACACACAAACACTTTGAAATTTTAAACTTTTAAGATTAAAAGTGTAAAATACCAAGAACACTTAAGATATCGGTTGAAGATAAGAAGAACAATCCCAGAAATATGAATATTTCTGCAAACCGACAACCATCCGAAACCCGATTTTAACAAGTTTTTCCAGAAAATATATACTACAAACACCCGGAAAACACCCGAAAATACTCGGTTTTAACAAGGAGAAGAGCCAAAGCTCTGATACCACTTGTAGGTCCCTCTCGAGGATGAGATAAAACCTTTTCCTTGTTATATCAAACACACTAGCGAGTGCGGAATCCAAGCTAGCATGCAACCGAGACTTTATACGAGAACAAGCACAAACACAACACACAAGATTCACCGATTAACACCACTTGTATTAATACGAATGAAGGGTCCGGTTACAAGCTCAATGTTTACAGAAGTGTTCTATAAACTCTCAAGGTGTGTGTATGCTCTCAACAGAATGCTCTCTCTATGTGTTCTCTCCCTTCTGTGTCTGCTCTATTATGTCCAACCCCCCGAACTGAACACAACACATGGGTATATATACCCGACACAGCAGGTCTGGTCGAAGGATCAAACAGATTGATCGACAGATCATCTGTCGACCAGAAAGCCATCGAAAGATCATCTGTCGACCACGAAGGATGATATCCTTCGTGGTCTATCCTTCGTGGTTATCTTTCGAGCTCATCATCATCGAAGGATATAAGTAATCCTTCGATGACCATCCTTCGACTCAAACATCTTTCAACATTTCTCTAACTGTTTGGTCAAGTCAAACCAGGAGGATGGTTGACTTGGTCAAACTTACATCAACCTAACATTAAAGACATCGTTTTGTATCATGATGAAATACAGACAAAGTACAGACACAAGTGCACCAACATTGATTTTTCCTTCATTTCCGTTTCTGAAGAATACCCATTGAGGAAAATGACTCATTCCGTTCAATTTCGTTTCTGAAGAATATCCATCGAGGGAAATGAATATTCTTGATTTTTCCTTCATTTCCGTTTCTGGAGAATACCCATTGAGGAAAATGACTCATTCCGTTCATTTTCGTTTCTGAAGAATATCCATCGAGGGAAATGAATATTCTTGATTGTTTCCTTCATTTCCATTTCTGAAGAATACCCATTGAGGAAAATGACTCATTCCGTTCATTTTTATTTCTGAAGAATATCCATCGAGGGAAATGAATATTCTTGATTATTCGTTCATTTTCCGTTTCTGAAGAATACCCATTGAGGAAAATGACTCATTCCGTTCATTTTCGTTTCTGTTGAATATCCATCGAGGGAAATGAATATTCTTGATTATTCGTTCATTTTCGTTTCTGAAGAATATCCATCGAGGGAAATGAATATTCTTGATTTTTCGTTCATTTTTGTTTCTGAAAAATACCCATTGAGGAAAATGACTCATTCCGTTCATTTTCGTTTCTGAAGAATATCCATCGAGGGAAATGAATATCCTTGATTTTTCCTTCATTTTCATTTTTAAAGATTGTCCGTTGAGAGAAATGACAGGATTATGCCTTGCATAATCTTTGATGGGTTATTCTACGCAAATAGATAAACACCCTAGGTTCCATGCAAGGCAATTAATTAACACAACGTCACAGACAGACTCCTACGAACAAATTTCGGGACGAAATTTCCTAAAGTAGGGGAGACTGTGACACCTGTGCCTCTGCGACCATCAAACAAATTCCAAATTTATGAAATATTGTGTTTCATACTTGGTGTTTGTAAAAATACGTGTATTATTTGCACATATCAATTCATGTTCGATTTCAAGCTTTAAATCGCTTTCTGGAAGGTTATATGCGCACTGATGCGTAAATATAACAAGATTAATGCAACGAACACTCTGGAATAGTGAAATATGCTTAACATACCTTAAATAACCTTTACATAACTTAGAAATAAGTTTTGGAGGGTTTGGTGTGGCGAAATCAAGTTTATTCGCTTACAGGGACAAATTTCGACAAACTGCGAAAGTATGCCGATTTGTACTGTAACGAACATTCCGGAACATGACCATAAGTTAAACATACCCTAAATATCCTTTACATAGCTTAGAAATAGGCTTTGAGGGGTTCGGTGTGCTAAAATAAACTTTTTGGCCATTCAGGGACTAAAAGCGTCAAAAGGTGCATAAGTTTGCATTTTCGCGCATATCTTACGTTCTGACTATATCCGGACATCCAAAACTTTATGTAATCATTAAAATATTTTATTTTAGTGATTGTCATGATAAAATTCCATTCGTCGCGTAATTTGGCTCGTTTTTCGCATTCGTTCGTGTTTCGTCGTAATTAACCGAACAACGCAACCGTACGACCAAACGAACCGACATCCGAGATATTTTGAGTATGTTTCATGTTCCCTATACTTTAACTTCATTTTAGAGCCTTGAAATGGGATTAACGGGGTTTAAACGAGTCAAAAATGCATCAAAACCCATGTTTTGCGCATTCAGGGACCAAAATTGACAATATGTCATAGTTATCTTAGGAAGGGACCAAAATGAAAAATCTAAATTCCAGCTTGTTCCAGCTGTTCCCCTCATTTGGACATGGTTTTAATGAAACTAGGGGCTCCCATGGTTTCACAAAACCATGGGCACATGTGTACGGATGAGATCGAAGCTCGTTTTACGATGAACGATCTTAACGGTTGTGCAAAAACTATAAATACCCACCTTCCTCATTTTCATTCTTCACACCTTGATCTGATTTCTCTCTAAGCTGAAGTGCTTTCACTTCATACCTGAGAATAATCGGGTCAAACTTTCATTCTTGGACCTTTTGTAAGTCCTCTTTCGTTATTTTTCGCGTGAAAGTCAAACTGTGTTTGACTTTCTGCTTTGACCAGTTTATGGTCAACATGAAGTTCGTTTGAACTTCATAACGTGAGCGTAATCACGATGGTTTTAGTCTCTTGTGACTATACCTACTGATTACCACGTTATCTAGGCATAGTGGCGAGTCGTAGTTTCGGCCAAAATGTGTATTCTTGCGTATTTTGTAACCAAACTACTTTTAGGTATCAAAACCGTTTGTTTTGATACCAAACCTGTTTTCAAACCTCGTTAAGCATGTTTTAACATGTTTAGCTCATCACTTTAGGTTTAGTGCTTATGTAGGGTCGTAAGGTAAGCGGTCTAATCAACCGCTTATACTTTCGAACCCGACCCGTTTGGTCGATCTTTAGGATCCGACCAAACACATTAGGTGACCATAGTTGCAAAGGGAATAACCTTCCGAGGTTATACCTTATGGTCACGTCGTTTAAGTAGTTGTATGATAGGTAGTTTATATGCCTTAGGTAAATGACCAAAATGCCCTTTTTTACGCCAAAATTCATTTTAAGCATATGTAACATAATTTTTTATATCTAAACTGATGTGGCAACAATATTAGACATGTTAAGGCATATTTTACTTATCATAGGACTAGTTAGGCGGTTCGAACGGGTTTTACGCGAACGACGCGTTAAAGTGGCGTAAGCTACCTTAACGAGTTGTAATGGGTCGTAAGCATTTAGGATAGGTTTCGTTTTAGAATGTAGGCTTTGTTAAACCATATTACATGAGTCCCTACACTCATTTGGTTTACGAAACCTCATTTTATCCGATCCTCCGATTTAGGTCGGTGTATTTACATAGTTACCTATATTAGGTGCCGTTTGATTCTGTGATCCCTCTAGCTTTGCTTGGTTGTTATTAAAGACTTCTAAGCATCCTCAAGTGAGTACATAGACCCCTCTTTTACTGTTTTCCAAACGTTTTGGGGTGAAACACATGTGCCTACTTGTTATTTTCATGTTTTCCATGTTTTCATACCATATACTTGCTATGTTAATTAGTACACTATTAGTACATGATTTCATTATGTCTTGCTATGTATGTTCACTTAACACGCTAGCATAATTGTTTTACTTTTTGAACCATTTGAAATCATTAGATGTATGTGAACCATTTGAAATCATTGGATGTATGTGAACCATTTGTAACCATTTGATGTATGTGAACCATTTGAAATCGTTGGATTTATGTGAACCATTTGTAACCATTTGATCTATGTGAACCATTTGTAACTGTTTGAGCCATTGGGTTAGGGAAGTGATTAGGTAACGGGGAGGGTGTAATGTGTTAAGAGCATGGTGAATACGCCGCTGGTACTTCCTATATATAAGTGCTTTTAACACATTATATATCGTTGCGTTATCTAGATCACTTGGGTAAACGATTTTGAAACAATGTCACACAATTATGTTTTCTGAATAATATAAACCATACGAGTCTTATTAACGAGTTTCTATGAGATGTTTTACGATTTGATTTAATAAAACAAAAATGTTTTGGAGTTAAGAATCATGGCTACGAGATTTTATAAATCATATCCAACTTGATTTGAGTTGGTTAATTATGTCGCAATACTATACTTTTCAAAATAAGGTTTTTAAATAAGTATTGCAACATGTAAAACGAGCCATGAATCTGACACTCACATAAAACCTATGTACTCGCCGGCATTTTTATGCTGACGTATTTTCACATGTGTTTCAGGTACCATAGTTGATGATATTTGATGATGATATTGATGCATGCTCACATAGGAATGGATGAGGCCTTAGCGACTTAATAACAATAAAAGTCTATTTGTTCATGTTTTGTTTCTAATTAAAATGTAATGTAATACATTTAATTAAATAAAACGAAATTGTTTAATCCATGGTTGTGAAACAATGATTCTGTTACAACACTCCCCGATGTTTCCGCCACGTTTTGTTGTTTTACGTGGTCGGGGTGTGACAGAAAAGTTGGTATCAGAGCCAATGGTTATAGGGAATTAGGTTATTAGTAATGCTTTGACATAGACTATAACCTTCCTAGGACCCTAACGCAAGTTTACTTGCGTTTAGTCATAAAAAAATACCGTTGCCTATCTTTAGGCAGCAACCACAATAAGAACACAAAATTCGAATCTGCTTTGAAAACTAATCATCTGTTCCAGGATGATTTATTATAAGGTTTCGAACCTTCAAAGTTTTCAAATTCTCGTCAAAGTTTAGGGCTACATAATGTGAACACATGCAAACTGGAAGGGTGGGTGCCTATACCCTGAGCTTTCTGTCTAAGGCTAGAGTGTTCGTACAAATCCGCAATATCGGACCAGTCACTCTTACCTGGGAACTCTTGGGGTGAGTGTCCACTTATAGTCGAGCATGTCTTCGCGATACATTATGAGGACCTATTTGCTTTGATTCAGCCTTTGTGTGTCGTTTGTTTGCTTCATGGTTCACACAAATGACCATCACCCATGATTTTGGTCGGTAATTGTAACATCCTATTCTTACCCAATGCCATTTCATTTGTTTTCTCTCTTGTTTCCCCTTTTTAGAATGCCTCCACGACGCGAAAATCAGGTACCTATTGAAGAACTGGCAGCTGTCATTATGCAGCAAATGACTGCTGCAATCCCGAACATCGTTGCTCAATGTAACCAAGCTCTCAACAACAATAATGCCCCCCTGGAACTTCAAGACGTTCAACTCGGCTAAGCCATCAAATTTTTCTGGGTCTCAAGGAGCGACTGCACTTCTGCAATGGTTGGAGAGTCTAGAGAGCACCTTCAGGCATGTTCAATGCGCAAATGAGCGAAAGGTAGAATTCACATCTAGTGTCTTTGAGAAACGAGCTTTGACATGGTGGAATGGTGTGATGAGAGATAGGGGTGCCGATGTGGCACTGGCTCAAACGTGGGAAGAGCTTTGAGCTATGATGATGAAGGAATTATGTCCTCGACACGAGATCAGGGCCTTGGAAAGGGAATTTGACGATCTTAAGAAAGAAAGTGGTGAGCATCGAGCCTACACGGATCGTTATGAGGAGTTAAGTCTGTTATGCCCGAATATGGTTACGCCTTTGGATAAGGCAATCGAAAAGTACATTGATGGCCTCCCTGACCCAGTACAAGACATTGTGACTGGTAGTAACCCCACTACGGTTAGGCAGACCATTGAGCTATCTGCTACCTTGACTGAATCTCAAATCAGGAAAGGTAAACTTTTTTGAAAAGGTGATAAGAAACCAATCGAGGAATCGAAACCCAAAGATGAGCAGACTGAATCCTCCAAGAAGTCAAGGAAGCAAAAAGCTTCCCAGAACTTCGCCGTGGTTGCTCACAATGATCAAGCTGCCCCCAACCAACCAGCTCAACCCCCTGCTAGGAAGCCATACAATGGAACTGCACCCTTGTGCAACCAATGTAACCTTCATCATCATGCTAGTGTGAAGTGCCGCAAATGCCAAATTTGTTGACTTATAGGTCACACAGCAAGAGTTTGTCGAGCTGAAGTTGCACCAAATCAAGCTGACAACAATCCTGCTCAAGCTCGTTTTCCACCAGGTTCTTGCTACAACTGTGGCGAGATGGGTCATTTCGGAAGAAATTTCCCAAAGCTTGCTAATGCAAATCCAGCACGGGGATGAGCATCTGACCGACTAGAAGACAACACCGTTTAGAAATAATCACGTCTTATGTATTATTTTCTATTGTTGTCAAGGTCCATGAAACAGTTGTTATCATTGTTTGTAAATAAATCTTTTATTTACATTGCAATATATTTATGTGGTTGCATGTATAAACAACATATCCCCTACAATACCGACAATCAGGGAATCGTATTGTGACAACTGTGTTCTGTAATCATCGTTTAATGGAAAACAATGTTGATTATCAATAAAACGATGTGCTTTGGTGTTATTATATGTGTAATTGTGTTTAATGATTTTACAATTTGATTCAATTTCGATTTCAAGCTTTAATCGCTTTCTGGAAGGTTATACGCAAACTGGTGCATAAACGCAATCAGTTTAACGCGACGTACACTCCGGAACTGTGACGTAAGCCAAACATACCATAAATATCCTTTACATAACTTAGAAATAAGTTTCGAAGGATTCAGTATGGCAACAACATGTTTATTCGAACTTTAGAACTAATTACGACAAAACTGCGAAACGAACGTTGGTGAGCACCCAGATAATATTTAAATCCCAAAAATATTTTGTTATGATTAAAATTTTATTTTAATCAGGTTTGTGTTGAAAAACAAATTAAAACGCTTGAAAACGTTATTTTTTTTTTAAGTTTAAGCGCGTACCGCGTGTTTCTGCGCAACACAGTGCTTCTACTGCATAACGCAGACAACGCAGCCAGTCTTGGCAACCGAAATTTATTTCAGTAATATTTTGGCGAGTTTATTTTGATAGAATAATAAAAATAATTTAGAATGCCACAAACCGGGATTTAAACGCTAGATAAAATACCCGGTATCCAGTTAAATACCTGTTTTTAACTAATTTACCATCAAAATTACACATGGACCCCCTCCCCCTTCAAATTTACGGTCATATATTGGGTGGCCCCCACCAAATATTTGATAAATCTTGCAAATATTCTATTAGATCTTTGTTGGACAAGTGTTAGTGCATGCTTCTCTTCCATATCTCCATATATCTTCTTAAATCTTTAAAAGATCATAAACTCAATCTAACCAAGATCACACAATCCTTCTCTCCTCTCTCCTCCCAACCGTCCACACCCTCACCATCACCTTTCTCATCTTTGCAACTTTGTTCTTCAAGATCAAAGCTCATTTCAAGCATATTTCAAGTTGGTGTGAAGATACAAAGGTGTTTCCAAGGTGCTTTCAAGTGATTTCAAGCTCCATATCATCAAAACCTCATCCAACAACTTACTTGAATCTTGAAGGTATAACATTTATGTTTAAATCATACTTTTGATTCTTGGTTGTTCTTGATGATTTGAAGTTTCTTTTGAATCTTGGAATTTTCACAAACTTGAAATCTAAAATGAAATGGGTATTGATACAAGTAAAAATGGTGGTGATATATATGTATATACAACCGTACATATGTATGGGTGTATGAGATTTGAAGTTTGGTTTCTTGATAAGTACTTGTTAAATTGTTGCTTGTTCTTGAATGATAGTTAAAATGCAAGTGTTTAATGATCTATGCATGATATGATAAATGTTCAAATACATCAACAAATAAACATGAATAAGTTGCATATTGGATGCATTTAGATCAATATAAAATGATGATAATATGATAGTGTGCTTTAGGCACTTGTACATGAGAATATATGTTGATTTAAAGCTCAAGAAGTGATAAAAAAATGGTTATATGGCAAAATTGTTTTAGAACAGGTTACAAACACTAAAAATAACGTTGTTTGGTATATTATAATGGCATGAAACTTTGACATAGGTTTGATAGCTTTGCATGTTGTACATATAGCTTAAAAAGTGGTAAATTATGTGAAATTTGCATGATTTATGTGCTTTATGTGAGACCTGCACTATGATGAGTATAACCACTTTTTTATTTAGTAAATAACATGGGTTATTTTAAAATTTCAAGTCATTTCGATTTGGGATGGTTCGGGTAACGTTTGATGCAAAACTATGCGGTAAAACGGTTAAAAATCGGCTTTTCGGAGGATTTTTATAAAACTGTTTTAGATCAGTAAGTAAACTGATATTTTTAATATAAAAATAAGTATTTTAACTTATATTAAGTTTACTTGGTGTTTGGTTAGTCATACGTGACTTCCGGCGCCCAAAAATGTTAACGAATCGCTAAAATAAGTGTTTTTCGACATAACTAGAACGGGTTGTTCATAGGTAAATTTTATGTGTTACAATGTGCTATGTGTTTTACAATATGTGTATGATGATGTGTTAGTGTTGACAAGATTATGTGTGTTACGATATTTATATTATGTCACAAAAAGTATATATATAAATACACCAATATAATAAAAAATAATAACTTTTTGAGAAAAATCTCAAAGTTATGTGAAAATTCTAAGTATCGAAGAAATTTATGTATTTTGTGGGTTTTTGATTATTAAATCATTCTTATTTAATTTAGGACGAATAAACAATTTGAGGGTTGTGTTAACATATAAAAACGCACCCAAAGGTGAGTACATAGATCCCCTCTTTTACTGTTTTCGAGTGTTTTGGGGTGATTCATATGTATCAAAACGATTTCGATGTTTTAACGATGGTTTCAAAACAAGTAAGATGGTTTATACTAAACTAATAATGATTTCGATAATGTGAACGAGCTTGTTGGTTGTAGTTACATAACGAATGACATTCATTAATTTTGACCGAACCGACCAGTATTAGGTTATGGTACCATAGGATCCGACAAATCTTGTTATCCGACTGCATCCATGGTTATGTGTGGGTTAGGTGGGTAACGACTGAACCTGATGATTGTTAACTTACCCTTTGGTGGTTTGTTAATACGAGTTGAACAATTTGAACGATGAATGAGTCACGAAGGTTTGAATGTTATTAGCGAGACGACCAAAAGTAGTTATCACTATTAAAACGAGAATGATTTGAACGAGAACGATTGAATGATACGAGATCGATTGAACGATTTAAACGATTCAACAATTTGGAAACGATTTAAACGAGTTAACGAATTTGAAACGATGTCACTTAACGATGTTTTCGAAAGGATGTAAACCATACGAGTTATTTTACGAGAACGATATACGATTTGGTTTACTTCAAAAAATGTTTTGGGCTAAGATTCATGGCAACGAGATTTTTTTTAAACTATAACCAATTGTTTTTAGTTGGTTAAATCATTTTTTTATATACACAAACATTTTACAAAAACAAGGTTTTCTACTGTCGAACAACGAAGTTGTACGAGTTATTTTAACATATAAACGAGCCATGAATCTGATACTCACACAAAACCTATGTGCTCTTCAGCATTTCTTTGCTGACTTTGTTTTTACATATGTTTCAGGTGATGTTGCTTAATGTTGATTGCTAGGATGCTTGAGTCACATAGGATCTGGATGAGACCTTACTGACATAATAATAATGATAGTCGATATATAACTTGCTTGTTCAGTTTCAAAGACAATGTTAATGTTTAATATTTAATAAAACAAAACTCTTTTGTATCCATGGTTGAGAAACAATAATTCTGTTACAACACTCCCCGACGTTTCCGCCACGATTTGTTGTTTTACGTGGTCGGGGTGTGACAGAAGAAGTTGGTATCAGAGCAAATGGTTATAGGGAATTAAGTTATTAGTAATATTTTGACCTAGACTATAACTTTCTAGGACCCCAACGCAAGTTGATTTGCGTTTAGATTTTTTTTAAAAACAAAATCCGAATCTGCTTCGAAAATTAATCATCCGTTCTAGGATGATTGATTACTAGATTTTGAACCCTCTGTTGTAAGGTTTTGAACCCTTCCAGTTTGACTCATTTTTGGCTTAGTGCCTTCTGAGTTTTCAAAATCTCGTCAAAGTTTGGGTCTAAATAATGTGAACACGTGCAAACTGGAAGAGTGAATGCCTGTACCCTGAGTTTTCTGTCTAAGGCTAGAGTGTTCGTACAAATCCACATAATCGGACCAGTCACTCTTACCTGGGAACTCTTGGGGTGAGTGTTCACTTATTGGCGAGCATGTCTTCGCGATACATTATTTTGATTCATTACTTTGATTAGTCACTGCGTGTCGTTTGTTTGTTCAAGGTAACGAACAAATGATCGCCTTCCTTATGTTTCGTCGATATTTTCAATATCGCTTTTGTTTTTCCTAATTGTCGACCTCTCTCGTTTCTCATATTTCCTTGTTAGACATTGCCTCCTCGACGTGATGCACAATCTTTTACTGCTGAAGAAGTCGCAGCCCTTGTCTCTCAGCAAATGGCTGCTGTGCTTCCAAGCGTTGTGACCCAAATCCACGAGCTGTACAACAACTATAATAACAATGCACAATGTAATTTCAAGAGTTTCAATTCCGCTAAGCCGTTGAAGTTTTCTGGGTCGCAAGGAGCAACTGCACTCCTTCAATGGTTCGAAAGTATCGAGAGCACATTCAGACATGTGCAATGTCCAAATGGGTGTAAGGTTGAATTTGCATCAAGTGTGTTTGAGAAGCGTGCTCTAACATGGTGGAACGGAGTGATACGCGATAGGGGTGCCGAAGTGGCATTCGCACAAACATGGGAAGAGCTTCGAGCTCTAATGATGAGAGAGTTTTGTCCCCGTCACAAAATTCGAGCTTTGGAACGAGCGTTTGACAATCTAAAACAAGATGGGGGAGAACACCGTGCGTATACGGACCGATTTGAGGAACTCGGTCTTTTGTGTCCTACTATGGTTACCCCGTTGGAGAAAGCGATAGAGAGGTATATCGATGGTTTACCCGATTCCATTCAGGATATTGTGACTGGCGTTAACCCTACTACTGTTCACCAAGCGATCGAGTTATCTGCTACCCTGACTGTGTCGCAAGTCAGGAAGGGTAAACTTACCTGCAAGGGTGATAAGAAGAAGTCGACCGAATCTGTCAAGGAAAAGGGTAAGGGTAAGAAAGGTGAGTCGTCGAAGAAGTCGAGAAAGCGAAAGGGTGCTCAGAACTTTGCAGTTACTGCTCAGAACCCTCAGAACTCACCAGTTCAACCACCTGCGAAGAAAGCGTATGCTGGTACCGCACCTCATCGTGCTCGCTGCAACGGTCATCATGTTGCACAACAAGCTTGTAGGCAATGCACAACGTGTGGTAAGCTTGGGCATCTGGCCAACGTCTGTCGTTTGGGCCAGAATCAGGTTGTTCAGAATCAAGCTCCAGTTCAGGGGAATGCTGCTAGATTCCCACCGAGTTCATGTTTCAACTGTGGAGAGTTTGGTCACTTCCGCAACAACTGTCCGAGGCTAGTGAATGCAAACGCGAATGCTAATGCGAATCCGAACGTAAATGTCAACGCAAATGTGAATCCCGCTCGTGGACGAGCGTACAATCTGAATGCTAACGAAGCAAGGGCTGACAACGAGGTGGTTAACGGTACGTTTCTCGTTAACAATCGACCTGCATCTATTCTCTTTTATTCTGGTGCCGATAGAAGTTTTGTTTCATTATCTTTTGAACCTTTGCTTGCGATACCTAGAACTAAACTGAGGAAACCCTTATCTGTCGAAGTTGCTACTGGTAAACCTCTTGTTCTCGATTCTGTTATTCGTGATTGTCAGTTAAACCTTGATAACCATCTTTTTCCCATTGACCTCACGCCGATGCAACTTGGAAGTTTCGATATTATCGTGGGGATGGATTGGTTAACCAAACATCATGCTGAGGTGGTTTGTTTTGATAAGATTGTTCGTATTCCTCTTTCGTCTGGCGATGTTCTAGAAGTTCGTGGAGAGAAACCATCTGGTGGATTGAAGCTTATGTCGTGTACGAAAGCCCAAAGTTATTTGCGAAAAGGATATGTTGCTTTCCTGGCACATATCACCGAGGAGAAAGGCAAGAGCAAGAGTATTCAGGATATTCCGATTGTTCGGGATTATCCAGAGGTGTTTCCCGATGAACTGCCCGGTTTGCCTCCAGTTCGTCAAGTCGAGTTTCATATTGACCTTGTACCCAATGCCAACCCGATTGCAAAAGCACCCTATCGTCTTGCACCGTCGGAGATGCAAGAGTTATCGAAACAGCTTCAAGAGTTGACTGATAAAGGATTCATCCGTCCGAGCTTTTCGCCTTGGGGAGCTCCTATTCTCTTTGTGAAAAAGAAAGATGGATCTTTTCGAATGTGTATCGATTATCGTGAGCTTAATAAGCTTACCATCAAGAATCGATATCCCCTACCTAGAATTGATGATCTCTTCGACCAGCTGCAAGGTTCTTCATGCTTTTCCAAGATCGATCTGCGATCTGGGTATCATCAACTTTGTGTACTCGAAGAAGATATTCCCAAAAGTGCATTCCGTACGAGATATGGGCATTACGAGTTCACTGTCATGCCTTTTGGTTTGACAAATGCCCCAGCTATCTTCATGGACTTAATGAATAGGGTATGTAAACCTTATTTAGACAAGTTCATCATTGTGTTCATCGATGATATTCTCATTTATTCGAAGTCTCGAGCCGATCATGAGCAACACCTTCGTTTGACATTGGAACTCCTGAAGAAGGAACAACTTTTTGCTAAATTCTCCAAGTGTGAATTTTGGCTTAAAGAAGTTCAGTTTTTAGGACATATTGTCAATAAGCAGGGTATCCATGTGGATCCTTCCAAAATAGCAGCTATTAAGGATTGGAATATACCGACGACACCTACAGAGATTCGATCATTTATTGGTCTTGCTGGTTATTATCGTCGATTCATTTCTAATTTCTCAAAGATCGCGGTTCCACTCACTGCTTTGACTCAGAAGAATAAGCCTTTTGAGTGGGGACCTAAGCAAGAAGAAGCGTTCCAGACGCTGAAACGGAAGCTCTGTGATGCTCCTGTTTTATCTCTACCTGAGGGAAACGATGATTTTGTTGTCTATTGTGACGCGTCGAATCTAGGACTTGGTTGCGTTCTTATGCAACGAGGTAAAGTCATAGCTTATGCGTCTAGACAGTTGAAAGTTCACGAGAAGAACTATACGACTCATGATCTTGAATTAGGAGCTGTGGTTTTCGCGCTTAAAATCTAGAGACACTACCTCTATGGAACGAAGTGTGTGGTTTTCACAGACCACAAAAGTCTCCAGCATATTCTCAATCAGAAGGAGCTGAATATGAGGCAACGACGATGGGTTGAACTCTTAAACGATTATGATTGCGAGATCCGCTACCATCCTGGTAAGGCGAATGTCGTAGCCGATGCGCTTAGTCGAAAGGAACGAGTCAAGCTTCATTCTGTTCGAACTCTATCTGATATTCAATCTCGTGTCCTTCAAGCTCAATGATCTTGTGTGATCAAAGACTTATTGAAATATGAGCTACCGCTTCAACTTGAGCTTAAACTCAAAAAGAAAGACGATGGGTTGCTATATTTCAAGGATCGTTTGTGGATTCCGAAACAAGACGATCTTCGCACCTTGGTAATGGACGAATCTCACAAGTCTCGATATTCTATCCATCCTGGTGCTGATAAAATGTACAAGGATCTTCGTACTCAGTTCTGGTGGTCTGGTATGAAGAAGGATGTTGCCTTGTATGTATCGAAATGCCTAACTTGTCTCAAAGTCAAGGCTGAACATCAACGACCTTCTGGTTTGCTAGTACAACCAGAGATACCGGTTTGGAAGTGGGAGAACATTACAATGGATCTCATCACTAAGTTACCGCGTACATCTAAAGGTCACGATGCTATTTGGGTTGTTATCGACCGATTAACAAAATCAGCTCATTTTATACCGATTCGCGAGGATCTATCTGCTGATAAACTTGCAAAGATTTACGTTGATGAGATAGTATCTCGACATGGTGTTCCTTTGGATATCATTTCTGATCGTGATGCTCGATTTTCGTCTCATTTTTGGAAGACCATGCAATCTGCTTTGGGAACCCAACTGAATCTAAGCACTGCTTATCATCCCCAAACAGATGGTCAACCTGAGAGGACGATTCAAACTTTGGAGGATATGCTTAAAGCATGCGTGATAGACTTTGGTGGTAATTGGGATTCTCATCTTCCACTGATCGAGTTCTCTTACAACAACAGTTATCATGCTAGTATTAATATGGCACCATTCGAAGCTCTCTACGGTCGAAAATGTTGTTCACCTGTCTGTTGGAATGAGATCGGTGAAGCTCAGCTTACTAGACCTGAGCTCATTCTGGAAACAACAGGCAAAATCAAGAAAATCCGCGATAATCTTGTGACAGCTCGAAGTCGTCAAAAGAGTTATGCGGATATGCGACGCAAGCCTTTAGAATTTCAAATCGGAGACCGTGTCCTACTCAAGGTGTCACCTTGGAAGGGAGTGGTGAGATTTGGAAAGAAAGGAAAACTTGCACCACGATATGTTGGACCATTTAAGATTGTTGAAAGAATTGGAAAGGTTGCCTATCAACTAGAGCTACCTCCAGAGCTTGGAAATATTCATCCGACTTTTCACGTGTCCAATTTGCGAAAGTTTAGCTGATGCTGATCTTCACATTCCTCTCGACGAGATTCAAATCGATGAAACGATGCACTTTGTCGAGAAACCTGTGGAAATAGTGGACCGTACATTCAAACAGTTGAAGAACAAACGGATTCGATTAGTCAAAGTTCGCTGGGAATCCAAACGTGGCCCCGAGTTTAGTTGGGAACGTGAGGACCAGATGAAGACGAAATATCCGCATTTGTTTTCACAAGTTTCCTCTAAATAAAATTTCGGGACAAAATTTCCTAAAGTAGGGGAGACTATGACAACTGTGTTCTGTAATCATCGTTTAGTGTAAAACAATGTTGATTATCAATAAAACGATGTGCTTTGGTGTTATTATATGTGTAATTGTATTTGATGATTTTACAATTTGATTCAATTTCGATTTCAAGCTTTAATCGCTTTCTGGAAGGTTATACGCAAACTGGTGCATAAACACAATCAGTTTAACGAGACGTACACTCCGGAACTGTGACGTAATCCAAACATACCATAAATATCCTTTACATAACTTAGAAACAAGTTTCGAAGGATTCGGTATGGCAAACACATGTTTATTCGAACTTTAGAACTAATTACGACAAAACTGCGAAACGAACGTTGGTGACCACCCGGATAATATTTAAATCCCAAAAATATTATGTTATGATTAAAATTTTATTTTAATCAGGTTTGTGTTGAAAAATAAATTAAAACGCTTGAAAACGTTATTTTTTTTAAGTTTAAGCGCGTACCGCGTGTTTCTGCGCAACACAGTGCTTCTACTGCAAAACGCAGACAACGCAGCCAGTCTTGGCAACTGAAATTTATTTCAGTAATATTTTGGCGAGTTTATTTTTATAGAATAATAAAAATAATTTAGAACGCCACAAACCGGGATTTAAACGCTAGATAAAATACCCGGTATCCAGTTAAATACCTGTTTTTTAACTAATTTACCATCAAAATTACACATGGACCCCCTCCCCCTTCAAATTTACGGTCATATATTGGGTGGCCCCCACCAAATATTTGATAAATCTTGCAAATATTCTATTAGATCTTTGTTGGACAAGTGTTAGTGCAAGCTTCTCTTCCATATCTCCATATATCTTCTTAAATCTTTAAAAGATCATAAACTCAATCTAACCAAGATCACACAATCCTTCTCTCCTCTCTCCTCCCCACCGTCCACACCCTAACCATCACCTTTCTCATCTTTGCAACTTTGTTCTTCAAGATCAAAGCTCATTTCAAGCATATTTCAAGTTGGTGTGAAGATACAAAGGTATTTCCAAGGTGCTTTCAAGTGATTTCAAGCTCCATATCATCAAAACCTCATCCAACAACTTACTTGAATCTTGAAGGTATAACATTTATGTTTAAATCATACTTTTGATTCTTGGTTGTTCTTGATGATTTGAAGTTTCTTTTGAATCTTGGAATTTTCACAAACTTGAAATCTAAAATAAAATGGGTATTGATACAAGTAAATATGGTGGTGATATATATGTATATACAACCGTACATATGTATAGGTGTATGAGATTTGAAGTTTGGTTTCTTGATAAGTACTTGTTTAAGTTGTTGCTTGTTCTTGAATGATAGTTAAAATGCAAGTGTTTAATGATCTATGCATGATATGATAAATGTTCAAATACATCAGCAAATAAACATGAATAAGTTGCATATTGGATGCATTTAGATCAATATAAAATGATGATAATATGATAGTGTGCTTTAGGCACTTGTACATGAGAATATATGTTGATTTAAAGCTCAAGAAGTGATAAAAAAATGGTTATATGGCAAAAGTGTTTTAGAACATGTTACAAACACTAAAAATAACATTATTTGGTATATTATAATGGCATGAAACTTTGACATACGTTTGATAGCTTTGCATGTTGTACATATAGCTTAAAAGTGGTAAATTATGTGAAATTTGCATGATTTATGTGCTTTATGTGAGACCTGCACTATCATGAGTATAACCACTTTTTTATTTAGTAAATAACATGGGTTATGTTAAAATTTCAAATCATTTCGATTTGGGATGGTTCGGGTAACGTTTGATGCAAAACTATGCGGTAAAACGGTTAAAAATCGGCTTTTCGGAGGATTTTTATAAAACTGTTTTAGATCAGTAAGTAAACTGATATTTTTGATATAAAAATAAGTATTTTAACTTATATTAAGTTTACTTGGTGTTTGGTTAGTCATACGTGACTTCCGGCGCCCGATATAAAAATGTTACCGAATCGCTAAAATAAGTGTTTTTCGACATAACTAGAATGGGTTGTTCACAGGTAAATTTTATGTGTTACAATGTGCTATGTGTTTTACAATATGTGTATGATGATGTGTTAGTGTTGACAAGATTATGTGTGTTACGATATTTATATTATGTCACAAAAAGTATATATATAAATACACCAATATAATAAAAAATAATAACTTTTTGAGAAAAATCTCAAAGTTATGTGAAAATTCTAAGTATCGGAGAAACTTATGTATTTTGTAGGTTTTTGATTATTAAATCATTCTTGTTTAATTTAGGACGAATAAACAATTTGAGGGATTGTGTTAACATATAAAAACGCACCCAAAGGTGAGTACATAGATCCCCTCTTTTACTGTTTTCGATTGTTTTGGGGTGATTCATATGTATCAAAACGATTTCGATGTTTTAACGATGGTTTCAAAATGAGTAAGATGGTTTATACTAAACTAATAATGATTTGGATAATGTGAACGAGCTTCTTGGTTGTAGTTATATAACGAATGACATTCATTAATTTTGGCCGAACCGACCAGTATTAGGTTATGGTACCATAGGATCCGACAAATCTCGTTATCCGACTGCACCCATGGTTATGTGTGGGTTAGGTGGATAACGACTGAACCTGATGATTGTTAACTTACCCTTTGGTGGTTTGTTAAGATGAGTTGAACAAGTTGAACGATGAACGAGTCACGAAGGTTTGAATGTTATTAGCGTGACGACCAAAAGTAGTTTTCACAATTAAAACGAGAACGATTTGAACGAGAACGATTGAACGATACGAGATCGATTGAACGATTTAAACGATTCAACGATTTGGAAACGATTTAAACGAGTTAACGATTTTGAAACGATGTCACTTAACGATGTTATCGAAAGGATATAAACCATACGAGTTATTTTACGAGAACGATATACGATTTGGTTTACTTCAAAAAATGTTTTGGGCTAAGATTCATGGCAACGAGATTTTTTTTAAACTATAACCAATTGTTTTAAGTTGGTTAAATCATTTTTTTAAATACACAAACATTTTACAAAAACAAGGTTTTCTACTGTCGAACAACGAAGTTGTACGAGTTATTTTAACATATAAACGAGCCATGAATCTGATACTCCCACAAAACCTATGTGCTCGCCAGCATTTCTTTGCTGACTTTGTTTTTACATATGTTTCTGGTGATGTTGCTTAATGTTGATTGCTAGGATGCTTGAGTCACATAGGATCTGGACGAGACCTTACTGACATAATAATAATGATAGTCGATATATAACTTGCTTGTTCAGTTTCAAAGACAATGTTAATGTTTAATATTTAATAAAACGAAACTCTTTTGTATCCATGGTTGAGAAACAATAATTCTGTTACAACACTCCCCGACGTTTACGCCACGATTTGTTGTTTTACGTGGTCGGGGTGTGACAGAAGAAGTTGGTATCAGAGCCAATGGTTATAGGGAATTAGGTTATTAGTAATATTTTGACCTAGACTATAACTTTCTAGGACCCCAACGCAAGTTGATTTGCGTTTAGATTTTTTTTAAAAACAAAATCCGAATCTGCTTCGAAAATTAATCATCCATTCTAGGATGATTGATTACTAGGTTTTGAACCCTCTGTTGTAAGGTTTTGAACCCTTCCAGTTTGACTCATTTTTGGCTTAGTGCCGTCTGAGTTTTCAAAATCTCGTCAAAGTTTGGGTCTAAATAATGTGAACACGTGCAAACTGGAAGAGTGAATGCCTGTACCCTGAGTTTTCTGTCTAAGGCTAGAGTGTTCGTACAAATCCACATAATCAGACCAGTCACTCTTACCTGGGAACTCTTGGGGTGAGTGTTCACTTATAGGCGAGCATGTCTTCGCGATACATTATTTTGATTCATTACTTTGATTAGTCACTGCGTGTCATTTGTTTGTTCGAGGTAACGAACAAATGATCGCCTTCCTTATGTTTCGTCGATATTTTCAATATCTCTTTTGTTTTTCCTAATTGTCGACCTCACTCGTTTCTCATATTTCCTTGTTAGACAATGCCTCCTCGACGTGATGCACAATCTTTTAATGCTGAAGAAGTCGCAGCCCTTGTCTCTTAGCAAATGGCTGATGTGCTTCCAGGCGTTGTGACCCAAATTCACGAGCTATACAACAACAATAATAACAATGCACAATGTAATTTCAAGAGTTTCAATTCCGCTAAGCCGTTGAAGTTTTCTGGGTCGCAAGGAGCAACTGCACTCCTTCAATGGTTCAAAAGTATCGAGAGCACATTCAGACATGTGCAAAGTCCGAATGGGCGTAAGGTTGAATTTGCATCAAGTGTGTTTGAGAAGCGTGCTCTAACATGGTGGAACGGAGTGATGCGCGATAGGGGTGCCGAAGTGGCATTGGCACAAACATGGGAAGAGCTTCGAGCTCTCATGATGAGAGAGTTTTGTCCCCGTCACGAAATTCGAGCTTTGGAACGAGAGTTTGACAATCTAAAACAAGATGGGGAAGAACACCGTGCGTATACGGACCGATTTAAGGAACTCAGTCTTTTGTGTCCTACTATGGTTACCCCGTTGGAGAAAGCGATAGAGAGGTATATCAATGGTTTACCCGATTCCATTCAGGATATTGTGACTGGCGTTAACCCTACTACTGTTCACCAAGCGATCGAGTTATCTGCTACCCTGACTGAGTCGCAAGTCAGGAAGGGTAAACTTACCTGCAAGGGTGATAAGAGGAAGTCGACCGAATCTGTCAAGGAAAAGGGTAAGGGTAAGAAAGGTGAGTCTTCGAAGAAGTCGAGAAAGCGAAAGGTTTCCCAGAACTTTGTCGTGGTGGCTCACAATGATCAAGCTGCCCCCAACCAACCAGCTCAACCCCCTGCTAGGAAGCCATACAACGGAACTGCACCCTTGTGCAACCAATGTAACCTTCATCATCATGCTAGTGTGAAGTGCCGCAAATGCCAAATTTGTGGACTTATAGGTCACACAGCAAGAGTTTGTCGAGCTGAAGTTGCACCAAATCAAGCTGACAACAATCCTGCTCAAGCTCGTTTTCCACCAGGTTCTTGCTACAACTGTGGCAAGATGGGTCATTTCTGAAGAAATTGCCCAAAGCTTGCTAATGCAAATCCAGCACAGGGATGAGCATCTGACCGACTAGAAGACAACACCGTTTAGAAATAATCACGTCTTATGTATTATTTTCTTTTGTTGTCAAGGTCCATGAAACAGTTGTTATCGTTGTTTATAAATAAATCTTTTATTTACATTACAATATATTTATGTGGTTGCATGTATAAACAACATATCCCCTACAATACCGACAATCAGGGAATCGTATTCCTTGAAGAACATACTACCCCCAAAATTCTTCCATTTTATGATCTCTTGCGTTTTCCACGAAAATCCTAAGTACCCATTTCTTCCAAAGTAACGAAGTACAAGGCGTAAGTTACAACTCTTGACGAATACCCAAAGTACCACTATAAATCCTTAATAGGGTACCTAAGGGTATTTCCGTAAATCCTAAAATTGTTGTGTGTCTTAATTCGAATATTACGTTTCTTTGAAAACAAAATCGAATTTTCGGAAGATCATCCTATCTTCGTAGATAGATTCTTGAAAATGATTAAAGTGCCAAATGAAATCCACGGATTGGATTCCTGGTGTGCTTTAAATATCTGTGTCCAAAGATAACAAATTAAAGGTCAAATTAAACAAATATGTGATTATGTGCTTATGTGTTCCCTTTTATGCATTTGTGTGATCCAAGTTTTTGTTATCCAAATCCTCATAGAATCTTTCATATCTTCGTATAAGGGATTCATAGTAGGATATCCAAAGGTACTACCTTAAATCCTTAATGGGCTTCTCAGTAATAGTAAGACCCTTGGATTATAATGTACTATTCCATAATTAGACCCCTTGAGTGGTCTAGTTAAACATATTGATCCAAAAATCTGGTTAGGAATATCATGTGATGATATAGCTGAAAAGACTCCTTGGTGGTCTAATTAAAGAGATCATTTGTCGATCTAATAAAAAGGATCCTATGATAGTCTAGTCACACTCATCACAGGTTTGATTTTCTTCCCCTTCACATTACAAAACAAGTTGTGCGGACTGTGTAAGGAATTATGTAATTATGGATGCATACATAATTATGGAATTCAGTGCACAGAAACCACAGTAAGTTTTGTCATGTGTCTAGAGTTGACTCAGTTCATTTCCGTTTCTGAAGAATACCCATTGAGGAAAATGACTCATTCCGTTCATTTTCGTTTCTGAAGAATATCCATCGAGGAAAATGAATATCCCTGATTTTTCTTTTTCCTTCATTTCCGTTTCTGAAGAATACCCATTGAGGTAAATGACTCATTCCGTTCATTTTCGTTTCTGAAGAATATCCATCGAGGGAAATGAATATTCTTGATTTTTCCTTCATTTACGTTTCTGAAGAATACCCATTGAGGAAAATGACTCATTCCGTTCATTTTCGTTTCTGAAGAATATCCATCGAGGGAAAAGAATATTCTTGATTTTTCCTTCATTCCCGTTTCTGAAGAATACCCATTGAGGAAAATGACTCATTCCGTTCATTTTCGTTTCTGAAGAACATCCATCGAGGGAAATGAATATTCTTGATTTTTTTCCTTCATTTCCGTTTCTGAAGAATACCCATTGAGGAAAATGACTCATTCTGTTCATTTTCATTTCTGAAGAATATCCATCGAGAGAAATGAATATTCTTGATTATTCGTTCATTTTCTGTTTCTGAAGAATACCCATTGAGGAAAATGACTCATTCCGTTCATTTTCGTTTCTGAAGAATATCCATCGAGGGAAATGAATATTCTTGATTATTCGTTCATTTTCGTTTCTGAAGAATATCCATCGAGGGAAATGAATATTCTTGATTATTCATTCATTTTCATTTCTGAAAAATACCCATTGAGGAAAATGACTCATTCCGTTCATTTTCGTTTCTAAAGAATATCCATCGAGGGAAATGAATATCCTTTATTTTCCTTCATTTTCATTTTTAAAGATTGCCCGTTGAGAGAAATGACAGGATTATGCCTTGCATAATCTTTGATGGGTTATTCTACGCAAATAGATAAACACCCTAGATTCCATGCAAGGCAATTATTTAACACAGCGTCACAGACAGACTCCTACGAATAAATTTCGGGACGAAATTTCCTAAAGTAGGGGAGACTGTGACACCTGTGCCTCTGCAACCATCAAACAAATACCAAATTTATGAAATATTGTGTTTCATACTTGGGATTTGTAAAAATACGTGTATTGTTTGCACATATCAATTCATGTTCGATTTCAAGCTTTAAATCGCTTTCTTGAAGGTTATACGCGAACTGATGCGTAAATATAACCAGATTAATGCAATGAACACTCCATAATAGTGAAATAGGCTTAACATACCTTAAATAACCTTTACATAACTTAGAAATAAGTTTTGGAGGGTTTGGTGTGGCGAAATCAAGTTTATTCGCTTACAGGGACTAATTTCGACAAACTACGAAAGTATGCCGATTTGTACTGTAACGAACATTCCAGAACATGACCATAAGTTAAACATACCCTAAATATCCTTTACATAGCTTAGAAATAGGCTTTGAGGGGTTCGGTGTGCTAAAATAAACTTTTTGGTCATTCAGGGACTAAAAGCGTCAAAAAGTGCATAAGTTTGCATTTTCGCGCATATCTTACGTTCTGAATACATCCGGACATCCAAAACTTTATGTAATCTTTAAAATATTTTATTTTAGTGATTGGCATGATAAAATTCCCTTCGTCGCGTAATTTGGATCGTTTTTCGCATTCGTTCGTGTTTCGTCGTAATTAACCGAACAACGCAACCGTACGACCAAACGAACCGACATCCGATATATTTTTGAGCATGTTTCATGTTCCCTATACTTTAACTTCATTTTAGTGCCGTGAAATGGGATTAACAAGGTTTAAACGTGTCAAAAATGCATCAAAAACCATGTTTTGCACATTCAGGGACCAAAATTGACAATCTGCCATAGTTATCTTAGGAAGGGACCAAAATGAAAAATCTAAATTCCAGGTTGTTCCAGCTGTTCCCCTCATTTGCACATGGTTTTAATGAAACTAGGGGCTCCCATGGTTTCACAAAACCATGGGCACATGTGTACGGATGAGATCGAAGCTCGTTTTACGATGAACTATCTGATTGCTCTCTAAGCTGAAGTATTGCTCTCTAAGCTGAAGTGCTTTCACTTCATACCTGAGAATAATCGGGTCAAACTTCCGATCTTGGACCTTTTGTAAGTCCTCTTTCGTTCTTTTTCGCGTGAAAGTCAAACTGTGTTTGACTTTCAGCTTTGACCAGTTTATGGTCAACATGAAGTTCGTTTGAACTTCATAACGTGAGCATAATCATGATGGTTTTAGTCTCTTGTGACTATACCTACTGATTACCACGTTATCTAGGCATAGTGGCGAGTCGTAGTTTCGGCCAAAATGCGTATTCTTGCGTATTTTGTAACCAAACTACTTTTAGGTATCAAAACCGTTTGTTTTGATACCAAACCTGTTTTCAAACCTCGTTAAGCATGTTTTAACATGTTTAGCTCGTCACTTTAGGTTTAGTGCTTATGTAGGGTCGTAAGGTAAGCGGTCTAAACAACCACTTATACTTTCGAACCCGACCCGTTTGGTTGATCTTTAGGATCCGACCAAACACATTAGGTGACCATAGTTGGATAGGGAATAACCTTCCGAGGTTATACCTTATGGTCACGTCTTTTAAGTAGTTGTATGATAGGTAGTTTATATGCCTTAGGTAAATGACCAAAATGCCCTTTTTACGCCAAAATTCATTTTAAGCATATGTAACATAATTTTTGATATCTAAACTGATTTGGAAACAATATTAGACATGTTAAGGCATATTTTACTTATCATAGGACTAGTTAGGAGGTCCGAACGCGTTTTACGCGAATGACGCGTTAAAGTGGCGTAAGCTACCTTAACGAGTTGTAATGGGTCGTAAGCATTTAGGTTAGGTTTCGTTTTAGAATGTAGGCTTTGTTAAACCATATCACATGAGTCCCTACACTCATTTGGTTTACGAAACCTCATTTTATCCGATCCTCCAATTTAGGTCCGTGTATTTACATAGTTACCTATATTAGGTGTTGTTTGATTCCGTGATCCCTCTAGCTTTGCTTGGTTGTTATTCAAGACTTCTAAGCATCCTCAAGTGAGTACATAGACCCCTCTTTTACTGTTTTCCAAACGTTTTGGGGTGAAACACATGTGCCTACTTGTTATTTTCATGCTTTCCATGTTTTCATATCATATACTTGCTATGTTCATTAGTACACTATTAGTACATGATTTCATTATGTCTTGCTATGTATGTTCACTTAACACGCTTGTACAATTGTTTTACATTTTGAACCATTTGAAATCATTGGATGTATGTGAACCATTTGTAACCATTTGATGTATGTGAACCATTTGAAATCGTTGGATTTTTGTGAACCGTTTGTAACCATTTGATTTATGTGAACCATTTGTAACTGTTTGAGCCATTGGGTTAGGGAAGTGATTAGGTAACGGGGCGGGTGTAATGTGTTAAAAGCATGGTGGATACGCCGCTGGTACTTCCTATATGTAAGTGCTTTTAACACATTATATATCGTTGCGTTATCTAGATCACTTGGGTAAACGATTTTGAAACAACGTCACACAATTATGTTTTCTGAATAATATAAACCATACTAGTCTTATTAACGAGTTTCTACGAGATGTTTTACGATTTGATTTAATAAAACAAAAATGTTTTGGAGTTAAAAATCATGGCTACGAGATTTTATAAATCATATCCAACTTAATTTGAGTTGGTTAATTATGTCGCAATACTATACTTTTCAAAATAAGGTTTTTAAATAAGTATTGCAACATGTAAAACGAGCCATGAATCTGACACTCACATAAAACCTATGTACTCGCCGGCATTTTTATGCTGACGTATTTTCACATGTGTTTCAGGTACCATAGTTGATGATATTTGATGATGATATTGATGCATGCTCACATAGGAACGGACGAGGCCTTAGCGACTTAATAACAATAAAAGTCTATTTGTTCATGTTTTGTTTCTAATTCCAATGTAATGTAATACATTTAATTAAATAAAACAAAATTGTTTAATCCATGGTTGTGAAACAATGATTCTGTTACAACACTCCTCGACGTTTCCGCCACGTTTTGTTGTTTTACGTGGTCGGGGTGTGACAAATTTACACAAATGTACATATGTTAGTATAACAACCCTTTATTTATATTAATGATACCCTCCCCGAGACGGCATTCCAACAACTACGTCGGGCAGAACCACGACAGTCGTTACGGAACCCTGGATCAATCGGGCAGCGTATCTAATATGTAACCGGGGTTATAATACTTACAACAGAGCAGAACTTCGTTAATTAGGGGGGTATTATGCCCGGAAATTAGACTATCTATCAGAAATTTCGAGATTTAGAAAAGAAATGAACGAGTTTTCTGAAGATCCAATGCCTGGTATTTATAGGGCTGAAAAATGGTGTCCTCGCGGCCCGCGTAAGATCAGACTAAGGCCTACGCGGCCCGCGTAGTAGGGGGTCTAGGCTTAGGTGATCCGGGTCACGAACTAGGTTCAACACGCGTTTGACACGTGTCAACACCGGGGCTCGCCTGACCTTGTAGCTGTCGCGGCCCGCGTAAGATGTAGCCAAGGGCTACGCGGCCCGCGAGCGCCCCTAAATTTTGTTTTTTTAATTATTTTTAATGATATTTCATATTTTGGGCTCGGTTTTCACATGCGGGGTGTATTTTAAGACATATAGGGGTATTTAAAATATATTAGGGCGTCAGAAAAATTTCAGGAGGGCTGTTATATCCTCCCCACCTTGTTTTAGAGCTCGTCCTCGAGGTCTACTGGAACAGGTGTGGGTATTTCCTTTGCATTTCTGATTCAAGTTCCCATGTGTATTTTGGTCCTCTTTTGGAGTCCCACTTCACTTTGACCATAACTAATCTCTTGTGTTTGAGGTTCTTAACGTTTATGTCTTCAATTTGTAGAGGTCTTTCTACAAATTTTAACTGTTCATTTACCTCTATATCCTTAAGAGGTACTATCAATGATTCATTAGCTAAGCATTTCTTGAGATTAGATACATGAAATACATCATGTATTCCTGCCATTTCCTCTAGCAGTTGTAGCTGATAGGCTACAGGTCCTATTCTTCTAATAATCTCAAAAGGTCCAACATACCTGGGGCTTAGCTTTCCCCTTTTGATGAATCTTACAACTCCTTTCCAAGGAGAGACTTTCAATAACACTTTATCTCCTACTTGAAATTCCAACAGCTTTCGTCTGTTATCAGCATAACTCTTTTGTCGATCACGTGCTGCTTTCAGTCGTTCCTTGACTTGAATGATTTTGTATGTTGTTTCTTGTACTATCTCAGGTCCAGATAGTTGCTTTTCTCCAATTTCTGCCCAACAGACTGGCGTTCGGCACTTTCGTCCATAAAGTGCTTCGAATGGTGCAGCATTGATACTTGTATGATAACTAGTATTATAAGAAAATTTTATCAAGGGTAAGTGATCGTCCCAATTACCTCCGAAATCAATTACACAAGCTCTAAGCATGTCTTCCATGGTCTGAATTGTCCTTTCGCTTTGTCCGTCCATTTGAGGATGATAAGTTGTGCTTAGATTCAACTTGGTTCCCATTGCTTTTTGGAAACTTGTCCAAAAATGAGAGGTAAAACGACTATCTCTGTCAGAAACAATTGATAGAGGAATTCCATGTAAAGAAACTACTTCATTTACATATAATTTATCTAATTGTTCCATACTGAAAGGTTCCTTCATTGGTAGGAAATGAGCTGACTTGGTTAGCCTGTCTACAATCACCCAGATTGTATCATTACCTTTTCTTGTTTTAAGTAATTTAGTAACAAAATCCATTGTTATTAATTCCCATTTCCAAACAGGCATTTCTAATTGTTGCAATAAACCTGAAGGTTTTTGATGTTCAGTTTTGACTTGTAAACAGGTTAAACACTTGGCAACATATGCTGCTATATCCTTTTTCATTCCTATCCACCAAAACTTTTTCCTTAAATCTTGATACATCTTATCACTTCTAGGATACATCGTATACTTAGACCTATGGGCTTCTTCTAATATACGGTGACGTAGGTTTCCTAATTTAGGTATCCACATCCTTTTCTTATGGAATCTCCAAATTCATCTGTTCCTTGTTCTAATTCCTTAATCATTCCTTTTAACTTTTCAGTATCATCCTTGATTACTGATTCTTGTGCCATTCTAATCTGTTCATTTAAATCTACTTGCAGATTTAATTTAAGTGAATGTACTCATTTTGGCTTTTCATGATACTTTCGGCTTAAAGCATCAGCAACTACATTTGCCTTTCCTGCATGATACTGGATATCACAATCATAATCACTAAGTAATTCCATCCAGCGTCTTTGTCTCATATTCAACTCCTTTTGCCCGAAGACATACCTTAAACTCTTATGGTCTGTGAAAATGATAAACTTACTACCATGTAGGTAATGTCTCCAAATCTTAAGGGCGAAAATTATTACTCCTAATTCTAAATCATGGGTTGAATAATTCTCTTCATGATTCTTAAGCTGTCTAGAAGCGTAAGCTATAACCTTTTGACGTTGCATCAATACACATCCATAACCTAACTTGGAAGCGTCACAATAGATTACAAAATCTTCAATTCCTTCTGGTAACGCTAGTATGGGTGTATGGGTTAATTTTTGCTTAAGGATTCTAAAGGCTTCTTCTTGTTTTGGTCCCCATTCAAACTTAACGGATTTACAGGTTAACTTAGTTAAGGGAATGGCTATTCTAGAAAAATCTCGAATAAATCTTCTATAATAACCGGCTAATCCTAAGAAACTTCTAACCTCGGTTGGTGATTCAGGGGTTTTCCAATTGGTCATCGCCTCGATTTTGGTGGGATCTACAAGAATTCCGTCATGATCAACTAGGTGTCCGAGAAATTGTACCTGTTCTAACCAAAACTCACACTTTGAAAACTTAGCATAAAGCTTCTCCTTTCTCAATAAACTTAGAAGTGCGTGCAAATGCTTTGCATGTTCCTCTTTACTCTTAGAGTAAATGAGAATATCATCTATAAAGACAATTATGAATTTATCCAAATATGGCTTACATATTCGGTTCATCATGTCCATGAATGCAGCTGGGGCATTGGTTAAACCAAATGGCATGACAGTAAATTCATAATGGCCATACCTTGTTTTGAAAGCGGGCTTAGGAATGTCCTCTTCATGTACCTTTAATTGATGATATCCTGACCTTAAATCGACTTTTGAGAAAAATCGTGCTCCTTGCAACTGATCAAACAGATCATCTATTCTTGATAATGGATACCGATTCTTAATTGTGACCTTGTTCAATTCATGGTAGTCAATGCACATACGCATTGATCCGTCCTTCTTTTTAACGAATAAGATCGGTGCTCCCCAGGGTGATAAACTTGGCTGTATGAATCCTTTCTCAAACAATTCATCTAATTGTTTCTTTAGTTCTTGCATTTCTGCGGGTGCCAAACGTTAAGGTGCTTTGGCAATTGGTGTTTTCCCTGGTATCAAATTGTCACACCCCGGCCACGTAAAACAACAAACCGTGGCGGAAACGTCAGGGAGTGTTGTAACAGAATTCTTGTTTCATAACCATGGATACAAAAATTTCGTTTTATTGATTTATTAAGTAATGTATATTGTCTTTAAACCAACACAAACAAGTTACATATCGTCTATCATTGTTTTTTATGTCACTAAGGCTACGTCCAGATCCTAAGTGAACACGCTTCCTAGCAATCAACGTCATGCAACACCACCTGAAACATATGCAAAAATAAAGTCAGCAAAGAAATGCTGGCGAGCACATAGGTTTTATGAGAGTATCGGATTCATGGCTCGTTTATATGTTGCGATACCTCATTAGACTACAAGAGTCAAAAGTACAAACCTCGTTTTGAAAAGTGTATTGCAACATAATTAACCAACTCAAATCAAGTTGATTATAGTTTATAAAATTCGTAGCCATGATTCTTAACCCAAAAACATTTGTTTTAGTAAACCAATTTGTAAAACATCTCGTAAAAACTCGTTAATAAAACTCGTATGGTTTATATCATTTCGAAAACCTCATTGTTTGACATCGTTTCAAAATCGTTTCCCAAGTGAACTAAATAATGACACACAATGTAATATGATAAAAGCACTTATATATAAGATGTACCAGCGGCGTATCTACCATGCTTTTATCATGCTACACCCGTCCCATTATCTAATCACTACCCAAAATCAATCGTTTATCTCGTTTAAGTCGTATCAAATCGTTTAACTCGTCCCAAAATCGTTCTCGTTTTAATTGTGAAACTACTTTTGGTCGTCTCGCTAATAACTTTCAAACCTTCGTGACTCAACTATCTCGTTTCTCGTATTAACAAACCACCAAAGGGTAAGTTAACAATCATCAGATTCGGTCGTTACCTACATAACCCCCACACATAACCATGGTTGTAGTCTGATAACGGGATTTGTCAGATCCTATGGTACCATAACCTAATACTGGTCGATACGGCCAAAATTAATGAATGTCATTCGTTATGTAACTACAACCAACAAGTTCGTTCACATTATCGAAATCGTTATTAGTTTAATATAAACCATCTTAATCGTTTTTGAAACCATCGTTAAAATGTCAAAATCGTTTTATACATATGAATCACCCCAAAACAATCGAAAACAGTAAAATAGGGGAACTATGTACTCACAGTGAATAGAAGGGTATCCTTGATCTAAAGAACTTAGCGAAGCTCAGGCAAACCAAGGAAATTCAAGTAGTACCTATTAATCGGATCACTTGTAAATAAATCGACACCTAAATCGGAAGATCGGATAGAATGAGGTCTTGTAAACCAAAAGAGTGTTGGAACTCATGTGATATGGTTTAACAAAGCCTACATTCTAAATCGGAACCTAACCTAAGTGCTTTCGACCCGTTTAGGTAGCTTACGCTATTTTAACGCGTCGTGCGCGCAAAAGCGCGTTCGAGACGTCTAACTAGTCCTATGACAAGTATTATATGCTTAAACATGTTTAATTAAGTTGCATAATCAGTTAAGTGACAAATGTTTAGGTTACATATGCTTAAAATCCAATTATGCATGAAAAGGGCATTTTGGTCATTTACTTAAGGCATATAAACTACATATCATACAACTACTTAAACTAGGTGACCATAAGGTATAACCTTGGAAGGTTATTCCCTATGCAACTATGGTCACTTAAACATGCTTGGTCGGATCCTAAAGATCGACCAAACGGGTCGAGTTCGAAAGACTAAGCGGTGGTTTAGACCGCTTGACTTACGACTCTAAACAAGCACTAAACTAAAAGTGACGAGCTAAGCATGTTTAAAGCATGCTTAACTAAGTTAGAAAACAGGTTTTGATATCAAAACAAAGTGTTTTGATACCAAGAGTAGTTTGGTTGCAAAATACGCTTAAATGCGCATTTTGACCGAAACTACGACTCGTCACTACGCCTAGTCAACGTGGTAATCAGTAGGTATAGTCACTAAGGACTATAACCATCGTGATTACGCTCACGTTGCGAAGTTCAAACGAACTTTGCGTTGACCATTGACTGGTCAAAGCTGAAAGTCAAACACTGTTTGACTTTTAAGCTAGGAAAGCAATAAAAGAATGAAGGAAGCTTACAAAGGGTCCTTGCTAGAACTTGATCTTATAATTCTCAGGTATGAAGTTATAAAACCTCAACTTAGAAAATTTAGATCAAGTGTGAGTTGCAACAAATGAAATGCTAGGCTATTTATACTTGTCATGAACTCACAAGGTCAAAACAAGTGTTTGTGTGGCCATCAAGCATTAAATCCTATCCATACAAGTGTTAAGAGCATATTAGAAGCCTTGGAGAGGTGTTAACTTGGTTAACACACCAAGAACTTTACATAAACAACCCCTGAAGTTGCAACAGAATGCTAAAACTGATTTTCTGGTGCTGGGTGTTTTTAGGCGGCCCGCGTAAGGGGAGACACAGGCCTTACGCAGCCGGTATGAACTTAGCAGATCAGCAACAGTTTCAACATTTACAGCTTTGGTCCCTGCATGTGTTTGAGCTCATTTTTGGCACTTTTAACACCCGTTAAACCATTTTCAAGGCTCTACAAGGTTATTAAAGTTTAGAGGACTCAAAATATGCTCGGAAAACTCTCGAATGTTGGCTCGTTTGGTCATACGGTCACGTTATTCGTCAAATTACGACGAAACTCAAATGGACGCGAAAACGATCCAAATTAAGCGACGAATGGAATTTTTGCATGCCGATCACTAAAATAAAAAGATTTTAGTGTCTACAAAAATTTTGGGTGTCCAGATGTGTTCAGAACGTAAGATATGCGCGAAAATGCAAACTTACGTCGTTTTTGACACTTTTAGTCCCTGTAAGATCAAATAAGCATATTTTCGCACACCAAACCACTCAAAGCTTATTTCTAAGCTATGTTTAGGTTATTTATGGTATGTTTAGCTTATGATCAAGTTCTGGACTGTACGTTGCCTTACAAAACGGTAGACTTTTGTAGTTTGACGCAAATAGTCCCTGTGAGCGAATAAACTTGTTTTCAACCTACCAAACCATCCAAAACTTATTTCTAAGTTATATAAAGGTTATTTAAGGTATGTTAAGCCTATTTCACTATTCCAGAGTGTTTGTTGCATTAAACTGACTGCATTTACGCACCAGTTTGCGTATAACCTTCCAGAAAGCGATTTAAAGCTTAAAATCGGAATTGAATCAAATCGTAAAATCATCAAACACAAATACATATATAATAACACCAAAACAAATTGTTTTATTAATAATTGACATTGTTTTACATTGTACATCGATTACAGAGCACAATTGTCACAGTCTCCCCTACTTTAGGAAATTTCGTCCCGAAATTTTAACTAGAGGAAACTTTTGAGAACAATTGTGGATATTTCGCCTTCATTTGGTCCTCACGTTCCCAGGTAAACTCTGGGCCACGTTTGGATTCCCAGCGAACCTTGACTAATCGAATCCGTTTGTTCTTCAACTGTTTAACTGCATGGTCCACTATCTCCACAGGTTTCTCGACAAAGTGCATCGTTTCATCGATTTGGATTTCGTCGAGTGGGATGTGAAGATTAGTGTCAGCTAAACACTTTCGCAAATTGGACACATGAAAAGTCGGATGAATATTTCCAAGCTCTGGAGGTAGTTCTGGTCAATAGGCGACCTTTCCAATTCTTTCAACAATCTTAAATGGTCCAACATATCGTGGTACAAGTTTTCCTTTCTTTCCAAATCTCACCACTCCCTTCCAAGGTGACACCTTGAGTAGGACATGGTCTCCGACTTGAAATTCTAAGGGCTTGCGTCGCATATCTGCATAACTCTTTTGACAGCTTCTAGCTGTCACAAGATTATCGCGAATTTTCTTGATTTTGTCTGTTGTTTCCAGAATGAGCTCAGGTCCAGTAAGCTGAGCTTCACCGATCTCATTCCAACAGACAGGTGAACGACATTTTCGACCGTAGAGAGCTTCGAATGGTGCCATATTGATACTAGCATGATAACTATTATTTTAAGAGAACTCGATCAATGGAAGATGAGAATCCCAATTACCACCAAAGTCTATCACGCATGCTCTAAGCATATCCTCCAAAGTTTGAATCGTCCTTTCAGATTATCCATCTGTTTGGGGATGATAAGCAGTGCTTAGATTTAGTTGGGTTCCCATAGCAGATTGCATGGTCTTCCAAAAATAAGATGAAAATCAAGCATCACGATCGGAAATGATGTCCAAAGGAACACCATGTCAAGATACAATCTCATCAACATAAATCTTTGCAAGTTTATCAGCAGATAGATCCTCGCGAATCGGAATAAAATGAGCTGACTTCGTTAATCGATCGATAACAACCCATATAGCATCATGACCTTTAGATGTACTCGGTAATTTAGTGATGAGATCCATAGCAATGTTCTCCCACTTCCAAACCGGTATCTTTGGTTGTACCAGCAAACCAGAAGGTCGTTGATGTTCAGCCTTGACTTTGAGACAAGTTAGGCATTTTGACACATACAAGGCAACATCTTTCTTCATACCAGGCCACCAGTACTGAGTACGAAGATCCTTGTATATTTTATCAGCACCAGGATGGATAGAATATCGTGACTTGTGAGATTCGTCCATCACTAAAGTGCGAAGATCGTCTTGTTTCAGAATCCACAAACGATCCTTGAAATAGAGTAAACCATCGTCCTTCGCTTCGAGCTTTAGCTCAAGTTGAAGTGGTAATTCCTTACCCATCAAATTTTGTGAAACACAAAATTTCTGAGCTTGAAGAACACGAGTTTGAATATCAGATAGAGTGCGAACAGAGTGAAGCTTGACTCGCTCCTTTCGACTATGCGCATCAGCTACGACATTCGCCTTACCAGGATGGTAGCGAATCTCGCAATCGTAGTCGTTTAAGAGCTCAACCAAACGTCATTGCCTCATGTTCAACTCCTTCTGATTAAGAATATGCTGGAGACTTTTGTGGTTTGTGAAAACCACACACTTCGTGCCATAAAGATAGTGTCTCCAGATTTTGAGAGCGAAAACCACAGCTCCCAACTCAAGATCATGAGTCGTGTAGTTCTTCTCGTGAACTTTCAATTGTCTAGACGCGTATGCTATAACTTTACCTCGTTGCATAAGAACACAACCAAGGCCTAAGTTGGATGCATCACAGTAGACAACGAAATCATCGTTTCCCTCGGGCAAAGATAAAACAGGAGCATCACACAGCTTCTGTTTTAGCATTTGGAACGCTTCTTCTTGTTTGGATCCCCACTCAAAAGGCTTATTCTTTTGAGTTAAAGAAGTGAGTGGAACCGCAATCTTCGAGAAGTTCGAAATAAAACGACGATAATATCCAGCAAGACCAAGAAAAGATTGGATCTCTGTAGGTGTCGTTGGTGTATTCCAATCCTTAATAGCTGCTATTTTGCAAGGATCCACATGAATACCCTGCTCGTTGACTATATGTCCCAAAAACTGAACTTCTTTAAGCCAAAATTCACACTTGGAGAATTTAGCAAAAAGTTGTTCCTTCTTCAGGAGTTCCAATGTCAAACGAAGGTGTTGCTCGTGATCGGCTCGAGACTTCGAATAATTGAGAATATCGTTGATGAACACAATGATGAACTTGTCTAAATAAGGTTTACAGACCCTATTCATTAAGTCCATGAAAATAGCTGGGGCATTTGTCAAACCAAAAGGCATGACAGTAAACTCGTAATGCCCAAATCTCATGCGGAATGCAGTTTTGGGAATATCTTCTTCGAGTACACGAAGTTGATGATACCCAGAACGCATATCGATCTTAGAAAAGCAGGTAGCACCTTGCAGCTGATCAAAGAGGTCATCAATTCAAGGTAGGGGATATCGATTCTTGATGGTAAGCTTGTTAAGCTCACAATAATCGATACACATACGAAAAGATCCATCTTTCTTTTTCACAAAGAGGACAGGAGCACCCCAAGGTGAATAACTTGGTCGGATGAATCCTTTATCAGATAACTCTTGAAGCTGTTTCGATAACTCTTGCATCTCAGACGGTGCAAGACGATAAGGTGCTTTCGCAATCGGGTTAGCATTGGGTACAAGATCAATATGAAACTCGACTTGACGAATTGGAGGCAAACCAGGCAGTTCATCGGGAAACACCTCTGGATAATCCTGAATAATCGGAATATCCTGAATACTCTTGCTGTCACACCCCGACCGCGTAAAACAACAAATCGCGGCGGAAACATCGGGGCGTGTCGCAACAGAATTAATGTTACATAACCATGGATACCAAAGAGTGTTTCGTTTTATTAAACATTGAATAATTACATCGTCTTGAAATCTAAATACACTATTTAAACATAGTCTATCATTGTTATTGAGTCACTAAGGCCTTGTCCAGTCCTATGTGAGCATGCATCTTATCAATTGATATCATCCAACAATACCTGAAACATATGTGAAAACGAGGTCAGCAAAGAAATGCTGGCGAGTACATAGGTTTTGTAGGAGTGTCGAAATCATGGCTAGTTTAGACGTTGCAATACTTTATTTAAAAACCTTGTTTTGAAAAAGAGTATAATATTGCAACTTAATTAACCAACTTAAATCAAGCGGGTTATAATTTGTAAAACCTCGTAGCCATGACTCTTAACCCAAAAACATTTGTTTTAGTAAATTATTTGAAAAACAATGATAAGTTCAGGTGATATGTATAAATAAGAGAATAATGCATGATTAAATGAATAACCATGTAAAATGAATTTGTATAAGATAAGTTGTTTGTAAATAAATGTCTTGTGAAAAGTATGTTACTTGTATAAAATGTTCTATGTCTCAAACTGAAATGATTCAAATAACGCTACCATATGTAATACTATACAAACACTTATTTATAGGAAGTACCAGCGGCGTATCCACCATGCTTGTATCATATTACATACGCATCGTTACTTAATCACTTAATCAAACCAAACCAAACAATGTAAAATGTTCATGTCAAGATGTAAATCGTGTAATATGTATAAATGAATAATATCGTATATTGCTTTCAAACCAATCGTTTACCCAATCGTTAAAACATCGTGTGAAACCCAATCGTAAATCGTTTAATTCGTTTTAGGTCGTGAAACTACTTAAATGGTCGTCTCGCTAATAACATTCAAACCTTCTTGACTCGCATTAATAAACCCTTACCAAAGGATAGATTAACAATTCGCATTAATAAACCCTTACCAAAGGATAGATTAACAACTCGCATTAATAAACCCTTACCAAAGAGTAAATTAACAACTCGCATTAATAAACCCTTACCAAAGAGTAAATTAACAATTTCAGATTCAGTCGCTACCCACAACACCCACACATAACTACGGGTGTAGTAAATAACGGGACTTGTCAGATCCTATGGTACCATAACCTAATACTGGTCGGCTTGATCATTGCTAATGAATGTCATTTGTTATGTAACCCAACCAACAAGTTCATTCACCTTATCGAAATCGTTATTAGTTTTGTATAAATCGTCTTAATCGTTTTTGAAACCATCGTTATAATATCGAAAATCGTTTTGATACCATCGTTAAAACCTTGAAAACATTTAGCACATATGAGTCACCCCAAAACAATTGAAAGCAGTAAAATAGGGGAATAATGTACTCGCCTGGGAGTGCTTAGGAGTCTTGAACAACTACCAAGTAAGCTAGAGGAGTCCCGGAAATCAAACGGTACCTAATATAGGTAACTACATAATTAACCCGGACCTAAATCGGAAGACTGGGTAGCAGGAGGGTTTGTAAACCAAATGAGTGTAGGAACTCATATGATATGGTTTAACAAAGCCTACATACTAAATGAAACTTAACCTAAGTACTTTCGACCCATCGCGACCCATTAAGGTAACATATGCTACTTTAACGCGTCGTGCGCGTGAAACGCGTTTGGACCGCCTAACTAGTCCTATGACAAGTGTTATATGCCTAAACATGTTACATAATCAGTTATGTGACAAAAGTTTAGGTTACATATGCTTAATTACCAATTATACATGAAAAGGGTATTCTGGTAATTTACCTAAGGCATATAAACTACCTATCATACAACTACTTAAACGATGTGACCATAGGGTATAACCTCGGAAGGTTATTCCCTACCTACTATGGTCACCTAATGTGTTTGGTCGGATCCTAATGATCGACCAAACTGGGTCGGGTTCGAAGGTATAGGCGATTTATTAGATCGCCTACCCTACGACCCTAGACAACGTGGTAATCAGTAGGCATAGTCCCAAGGGACTATAACCATCGTGATTACAATCACGTTGCGAAGTTCAAACGAACTTCGCATTGGCCATTACTGGTCAACGCTGAAAGTCAAACAAGGTTTGACTTCCTGACTCGAAAAGCAGTAAAAATAAGGAAAAGAACGAAAGAATACTTACCCAGGGTCCCCGAATGCTAACCCAGATCAAAATAGCTCAGGTATGAAACGAAGGTTCCAACTTAGAGTCTTTTCAATCAGATTTGTGGGTTTTTGTGTTGAGTATGGATGGGTATTTATAGTAAATGCACCACCGTTAGGATCGTTTCTCGTAGTACGTGATCGAATCCAAGGCGTACACTTGTCGGAAGCTTATGGTAACTAAGTTGGCCACTCACCATAAGATATCAACACTTGGCATTGGGATTAGAAGTGGGTAACAGCTGTTAACAGCTGGATTAGAAGTTTCTAATCTGCTGGAGATACCTTACGGACCGTAAGGTAAGGCTTACGGTCCGTAAGCCTTCAAGTTTGGCAGATGTGCAGTTTTGGTCCCTGAACTGTATTTAGGCCATTTTTGACACGTTTAAGGCCCGTTAACCCCATTTCAAAGCTCTAAAATGAAGTTAAAGTATAGGGAACTTAAAACATGCTCAAAAATATCTCGGATGTCGGTTCGTTTAGCCGTACGAACGCGATGTACGCTTAATTACGACGGAATGCGCATAAGCGCGAAAAACGATCCAAATGACGAAACGAATGGATTTTTCTTAAGGCGAACACTAAAATATAATATAGTCATGCTCTCATAAATTTTTGGATGTCCAGATGTATTCAGAACGTAAGTTATGCGCGAAAATGCAAACTTGTGCACTTTTTGACACTTTTAGTCCCTGAATGTCCCAAAAGTTTATTTTAGCACACCAAACCCCTCAAAGCCTATTTCTAAGCTATGTCAAGGATATTCAAGGTGTGTTTAACTTATGGTCATGTTCCGGAATGTTCGTTACAGTTCAAATTGGCATACTTTCGCAGTTTGTCAACTTTAGTCCCTGTAAGCGAATTAACTTTGATTTCACCACACCAAACCTTCCAAAACTTATATCTAAGTTATGTATAGGTTATTTAAGGTATGTTAAGCCTATTTCACTATTCCGGAGTGTTTGTTGCATTATACTGGTTATATTTACGCATCGGTGCGCGTATAACCTTCCAGAAAGCGATTTAGAGTTTGAAATTGAACAAGAATTGATATGTGCAAATGATACACATATTTTTACAAATCCCAAGTATGAAATATAATATTTCATTGGTTTGGTATTTGTTTAATGGCCGTGAAGGCACAGGTGTTACAGTCTCCCCTACTTTAGGAAATTTCGTCCCGAAATTTATTTAGAGGAAACTTGTGAGAGTTTAAAACATGAAGTTGAAAAGATCAAACAACATTGGTTAGGGTTCTTGAACTTCTAGTAACCTTAATAACATTATGTTTGCAATGTAAGAGGGACACTTATATACAAGTATATGAAGCGTCATTGGTGCGTCCACCATGCCTTCATTACATCGTTCTCATTTTGTTATTGTTGTCACTATCGGTTCTTTCACATAATAAACCTTACTAGATTTCTGTGCACTAAATTTCATAATTATGTGCGCATCCATAATTAGAGAATTCCTTGCACAGTTCACACAGTCTATTTTATAATGTGTAGGGTAAAACCAAATGAACAATCCTGTGATGAGCGTGACTTAGACCGCCATAGAGTCCTTTAGACTAAATCAATAAATGATCTAAATAGACTATCAAGGAGTCTGTCCAGCTACATCACTAGATGTCGTCTTTTAACCAAATTGTGAATCAATCTTTTTGACTAGACCACTACAGGGTCTCTTATGAATAATGGAGTAGTACCATATAATCCAAGGGTCTTAACTATTAAATAGAAGCCCATTAAGGATTGAAGGTAGTACTTTTTTTTGAATATCCTGCTACGAATCTCTCATATGAAGATATGAAAGATCCTGCGAGGATTTGGATAACGAATATCCAGAGTATTAAAAACACAAAAATGCAGACAAGAAAACATGAGATGAATAAACACATAGTCACATAATTGTATAATCGTTTAATCGCAAAATCGTTAAATCGCAAAATCGTTTAATCGTAAAATCGTTTAATTTGTTATCTTTGGACACGGGTATTTAATGCATACAAGGAATCAATTCTTAATTGCATCAATTTGGATGGATCCACATGAATACCCTGCTTGTTGACTATATGACCCAAAAACTGAACTCCTTTAAGCCAAAATTTCCTCTTGGAGGATTTAGCGAAAAGTTTGTTCCTTCTTTAAGGGTTCCAATGTCAACGAAGGTGTTGATCGGGATCGGCTTGTGATATGAATAGATCAAGACGTCATTAATAACAATGACGAACTGATCCAAATAAAGCTTGCAGACTCTATTTATTAAGTCTTTGAAGATGGCTGGAGCATTTGTCAACCAAAAAGGCATGACTGTAAACTCGTAATGGCCATACTTCGTGCAGAAAAACCGTTTTAGGAAATATCTTCTTCGAGAATACAAAGTTGATGATATCCAAAATGCAAATCGATCTTGGAAAAGCATGAACGCTATGCAGTTAATCGGAGAAATCGTTGATTTAAGGTGGGGGATATCGATTCTTGATGGTAAGCTTAATAGGCTTACGTTAATCGATATACATTTGAAAAGATCCATTTTTCTTTTCATAAAGAGAACTGGAGTTTCTCCAAGGTGAAAAGTTCGGACAGATGAATCCTTTATCAGACAACTCTTAAAGCTGTTTTGATGATTCTTGCATCTCGAACGGTGCAAGACGATAAGATACTTTGGATTTAGAAGAAACAAGTGTTTGAGGTTCTTAGGGAGATCACAAGTGATCATAAAAATGACAGAACCACACGAGTAGTTTCGTCTTTGTGATGACATCATAAGGTTGGATCAAACATTCATACAATTGCATTAGTTGAAAATAAAAACCACAAATTTTTATTTATATAACAATCGCATTGTTTTTAAATGTTACAAGATAACAACCAGAGAAATTTCAAAATTCTACTTGTTCTTCATCGTTGATTGCCTCATTGATGTTAAACACTCGACCACGTGCTGGATTCACATTGACGTTGACGTTCGCATTTGGGTTTGCGTTAGCATTTGCATTCACCAGTCTTGGGCAGTTGTGGCGGAAGTGACCAATCTCTCAGCAGTTGAAACATGAACCCAATGGGAATCTCGCAGCATTCCCTTGAACCGGAGCTTGAACCTGAGCAGCCTGATTTTGTCCCAAACGACAAATATTGGCCAAATGCCCAAGTCTACCACACGTTGTGCATTTCTTGCAATCTTGTTGTGCAACGTGATGACCGTTGCAACGGGCACAATGAGGTGCGGTACCGGCATATGCTTTCTTTGCAGGTGGCTGAGCTGGTTGGTTCCGCGGGTTCTGAGCAGTCTGTGCTGTAACAGCAAAGTTCTGACCACCCTTTCGCTTCTTCGATTTCTTTGACGTCTCACCTTCCTTTCCCTTCTCGTTTTGACCTTTCTTGCTATCCTCCTTGTCAGACCCCTGTTTCTTACCCTTGTCGCCCTTTCTGTGTAACTTATTCTTCCGAATCTGCGACTCAGTCAATGTCGCAGCTAACTCGATCGCCTGACGGAGTGTGGCAGGGCTACTACCAGTAAGGATGTCTTGTACCGAGTCAGGTAGGCCGTCGATGTACCTTTCGATAGCTATGTCAAGTGGGGTAACCATTGTCGGGCAAAGCAGACTCAGCTCCTCAAACCTATCAGTATAAGCCCTGTGCTCACCACTATCCTGCTTCAAATCATCAAATTCCTTCTCTAAGGCTCGCTGCTCATGACGAGGACAGAATTCCCTCATCATAAGAGCTCTTAGTTCAGCCCATGTCTGTGCCAAGGCAATCTCAGCACCCCTATCTCTCATAACCCCGTTCCACCATGTCAAAGCCCTCTTCTGAAATACGCTCGAAGCAAACTCGACCTTGCGATTGTCAAGACACTGCACGTGGCGAAAAGTATTCTCTATGCTTTCAAACCACTGAAGAAGCCCAGTCGCTCCTTCAGAACCACTAAACTTGAGTGGTTTAGCCTGGTTAAAATCCTTGTATTTGCATGGAACATTGTTGTTGTTGTAGGCTTGGATCCATTGAGCAAAGAGGTTTGGGAATTGAGCAGCCATTTGCTGCGCAATAATTTCTGCCAGCTCGGCAGTCTCTATCTGGTTTTCGCGTCGAGGAGGCATTGTCTAAAAGAGGAAACATGAAAGGAAACGAGTGAGAGAATTTAGACGAAAAGAATGAGATGAACAAATCTGATGAAAGCAAGGATAGTGGTCATTTGTTTGTTACTACAAAGCAACAAACGACACACAGAACTAATCAAAGTAAATGGGTAAAAATAATGTATCGCGAAGACATGCTCGCCTATAAGTGAACACTCATCCCAAGAATTCCCAGGTAAGCACAACTGGTCTCGCGTCTGATGAGATGTATACGAAGTGCTTGCCTAGACAGAAAACCCAGAATACAGGCATTCACCCTTCCAGTTTGCACGTGTTCACATTATTTAAAACCCAAAACCTTGACGAGATTTTGAAAATTCAAAGGGGTTCAAAACCTTACAATAGAGGGTTCAAAACCTAGAAATTAATCATCCTAGAACAGATGATTGGTTTTCAAAGCGGTTTTGAAATTTATGTTCTCGTTGTGGTCGTCGCCTAAGGATAGGTGACGGTATTGTTTTATGACTAAACGCAAGTAAACTCGCGTTAGGGTCCTAAGAAGGTTATAGACTAGGTCAAAGCATTACTAATTACTAATAACCTAATTCCCTATAACCATTGGCTCTGATACCATCTTTTCTGTCACACCCCGACCGCGTAAAACAACAAATCGCGGCGGAAACATCGGGGCGTGTCGCAACAGAATTAATGTTACATAACCATGGATACCAAAGAGTGTTTCGTTTTATTAAACATTGAATAATTACATCGTCTTGAAATCTAAATACACTATTTAAACATAGTCTATCATTGTTATTGAGTCACTAAGGCCTTGTCCAGTCCTATGTGAGCATGCATCTTATCAATTGATATCATCCAACAATACCTGAAACATATGTGAAAACGAGGTCAGCAAAGAAATGCTGGCGAGTACATAGGTTTTGTAGGAGTGTCGAAATCATGGCTAGTTTAGACGTTGCAATACTTTATTTAAAAACCTTGTTTTGAAAAAGAGTATAATATTGCAACTTAATTAACCAACTTAAATCAAGCGGGTTATAATTTGTAAAACCTCGTAGCCATGACTCTTAACCCAAAAACATTTGTTTTAGTAAATTATTTGAAAAACAATGATAAGTTCAGGTGATATGTATAAATAAGAGAATAATGCATGATTAAATGAATAACCATGTAAAATGAATTTGTATAAGATAAGTTGTTTGTAAATAAATGTCTTGTGAAAAGTATGTTACTTGTATAAAATGTTCTATGTCTCAAACTGAAATGATTCAAATAACGCTACCATATGTAATACTATACAAACACTTATTTATAGGAAGTACCAGCGGCGTATCCACCATGCTTGTATCATATTACATACGCATCGTTACTTAATCACTTAATCAAACCAAACCAAACAATGTAAAATGTTCATGTCAAGATGTAAATCGTGTAATATGTATAAATGAATAATATCGTATATTGCTTTCAAACCAATCGTTTACCCAATCGTTAAAACATCGTGTGAAACCCAATCGTAAATCGTTTAATTCGTTTTAGGTCGTGAAACTACTTAAATGGTCGTCTCGCTAATAACATTCAAACCTTCTTGACTCGCATTAATAAACCCTTACCAAAGGATAGATTAACAATTCGCATTAATAAACCCTTACCAAAGGATAGATTAACAACTCGCATTAATAAACCCTTACCAAAGAGTAAATTAACAACTCGCATTAATAAACCCTTACCAAAGAGTAAATTAACAATTTCAGATTCAGTCGCTACCCACAACACCCACACATAACTACGGGTGTAGTAAATAACGGGACTTGTCAGATCCTATGGTACCATAACCTAATACTGGTCGGCTTGATCATTGCTAATGAATGTCATTTGTTATGTAACCCAACCAACAAGTTCATTCACCTTATCGAAATCGTTATTAGTTTTGTATAAATCGTCTTAATCGTTTTTGAAACCATCGTTATAATATCGAAAATCGTTTTGATACCATCGTTAAAACCTTGAAAACATTTAGCACATATGAGTCACCCCAAAACAATTGAAAGCAGTAAAATAGGGGAATAATGTACTCGCCTGGGAGTGCTTAGGAGTCTTGAACAACTACCAAGTAAGCTAGAGGAGTCCCGGAAATCAAACGGTACCTAATATAGGTAACTACATAATTAACCCGGACCTAAATCGGAAGACTGGGTAGCAGGAGGGTTTGTAAACCAAATGAGTGTAGGAACTCATATGATATGGTTTAACAAAGCCTACATACTAAATGAAACTTAACCTAAGTACTTTCGACCCATCGCGACCCATTAAGGTAACATATGCTACTTTAACGCGTCGTGCGCGTGAAACGCGTTTGGACCGCCTAACTAGTCCTATGACAAGTGTTATATGCCTAAACATGTTACATAATCAGTTATGTGACAAAAGTTTAGGTTACATATGCTTAATTACCAATTATACATGAAAAGGGTATTCTGGTAATTTACCTAAGGCATATAAACTACCTATCATACAACTACTTAAACGATGTGACCATAGGGTATAACCTCGGAAGGTTATTCCCTACCTACTATGGTCACCTAATGTGTTTGGTCGGATCCTAATGATCGACCAAACTGGGTCGGGTTCGAAGGTATAGGCGATTTATTAGATCGCCTACCCTACGACCCTAGACAACGTGGTAATCAGTAGGCATAGTCCCAAGGGACTATAACCATCGTGATTACAATCACGTTGCGAAGTTCAAACGAACTTCGCATTGGCCATTACTGGTCAACGCTGAAAGTCAAACAAGGTTTGACTTCCTGACTCGAAAAGCAGTAAAAATAAGGAAAAGAACGAAAGAATACTTACCCAGGGTCCCCGAATGCTAACCCAGATCAAAATAGCTCAGGTATGAAACGAAGGTTCCAACTTAGAGTCTTTTCAATCAGATTTGTGGGTTTTTGTGTTGAGTATGGATGGGTATTTATAGTAAATGCACCACCGTTAGGATCGTTTCTCGTAGTACGTGATCGAATCCAAGGCGTACACTTGTCGGAAGCTTATGGTAACTAAGTTGGCCACTCACCATAAGATATCAACACTTGGCATTGGGATTAGAAGTGGGTAACAGCTGTTAACAGCTGGATTAGAAGTTTCTGATCTGCTGGAGATACCTTACGGACCGTAAGGTAAGGCTTACGGTCCGTAAGCCTTCAAGTTTGGCAGATGTGCAGTTTTGGTCCCTGAACTGTATTTAGGCCATTTTTGACACGTTTAAGGCCCGTTAACCCCATTTCAAAGCTCTAAAATGAAGTTAAAGTATAGGGAACTTAAAACATGCTCAAAAATATCTCGGATGTCGGTTCGTTTAGCCGTACGAACGCGATGTACGCTTAATTACGACGGAATGCGCATAAGCGCGAAAAACGATCCAAATGACGAAACGAATGGATTTTTCTTAAGGCGAACACTAAAATATAATATAGTCATGCTCTCATAAATTTTTGGATGTCCAGATGTATTCAGAACGTAAGTTATGCGCGAAAATGCAAACTTGTGCACTTTTTGACACTTTTAGTCCCTGAATGTCCCAAAAGTTTATTTTAGCACACCAAACCCCTCAAAGCCTATTTCTAAGCTATGTCAAGGATATTTAAGGTGTGTTTAACTTATGGTCATGTTCCGGAATGTTCGTTACAGTTCAAATTGGCATACTTTCGCAGTTTGTCAACTTTAGTCCCTGTAAGCGAATTAACTTTGATTTCACCACACCAAACCTTCCAAAACTTATATCTAAGTTATGTATAGGTTATTTAAGGTATGTTAAGCCTATTTCACTATTCCGGAGTGTTTGTTGCATTATACTGGTTATATTTACGCATCGGTGCGCGTATAACCTTCCAGAAAGCGATTTAGAGTTTGAAATTGAACAAGAATTGATATGTGCAAATGATACACATATTTTTACAAATCCCAAGTATGAAATATAATATTTCATTGGTTTGGTATTTGTTTAATGGCCGTGAAGGCACAGGTGTTACACTTGCTCTTGTCTTTCTCCTCAGTGACATGTGCCAGAAAGGCAACATATCCTTTTCGTAAATAACTTTGGACTTTCGTACACGACATGAGTTTCAATCCACCAGATGGTTTCTCGCCACGAACTTCCAGAACATCGCCAGACGAAAGAGGAATACGAATGATCTTATCGAAACAAATCACCTCAGCATGGTGTTTGGTTAACCAATCCATACCCACGATGATATCGAAACTCCCAAGTTGCATCGGTGTGAGGTCAATAGGAAAAAGATGGTTATCGAGGTTCAATTGACAACCACGAAGAACAGAATCGAGTACGAGTGGTTTACCAGTAGCAACCTCGACAGATAAGGGTTTCCTCAGTTTAGTTCTAGGTATCGCAAGTAAAGGCTCAAAGGATAACGAAACAAAACTCCTATCGGCACCAGAATCGAAAAGAACAGATGCAAGTTGATTGTTAACAAGGAACGTACCGTTAACAACCGCGTTGTCTGCCCTCGCCTCATTTGCGTTCAGATTGAATGCTCATCCACGAGCGGGATTCACATTCGCGATTGCGTTCGGATTCGCATTTTCAATTACCAACCTCGGGCAGTTATTGCGGAAATGACCCATTTCTTCGCAATTGAAACACGAACCTGGTGGGAATCTCGCAGCATTCCCCTGAACTTGTGCTGGAACCTGAGCAGCCTGATTTTGGCTAAAACGACAAATGTTGGCCAGATGCCCAAGTTTACCACACGTAGTGCACTGCTTGCAAGCCTATTGGGCAACATGATGACCGTTGCATCGTGCACAGTGAGGTGCGGTACCAGCATATTGCTTCTTCATGGGAGGTAGGGCTGGTGGGTTCTGAGGGTTCTAGTTGGTGACAGCAAAGTTCTGGGAAGCCTTGCGCTTCCTTGACTTTTTAGAAGACTCACCCTGCTTCTTACCCTTACCCTTACCCTTGTCTTGAGTAGAATAGGCTGACTTCTTTTTATCACCCTTGCGGGTTAATTTCCTTTTTCTAACCTGAGACTCGGTCAGAGTAGCAGCCAATTCAATCGCTTGACGGACAGTGGTAGGATTACTGCCAGTCACAATATCTTGCACAGAATCGGGTAAACCATCGATATACCTCTCAATCGCTTTCTCCAACGGGGTTACCATCGTAGGACACAACAAACTGAGCTCCTCATATCGATCCGTATAAGCACGGTGTTCTCCCCCGTCTTGTTTCAAATCATCGAATTCTCGTTCCAAAGCTCGAATCTCGTGACGGGGACAGAACTCTCTCATCATGAGAGCTCGGAGCTCTTCCCAAGTTTGTGCCATCGCCACATCGGCACCCCAATCGCGCATCACTCCGTTCCACCATGTAAGAGCTCACTTCTCGAACACACTTGATGCAAACTCAACCTTACGCTCATTCGGACATTGCACATGTCTGAATGTGCTTTCCAGACTTTTGAACCATTGCAGGAGCGCGGTTGCTCCTTGAGACCCAGAAAACTTCAACGGTTTAGCCGAATTGAAGTTCTTGAAACTACATTGTGCATTATTGTTGTTATTGTTGTTATATAACTCATGGATCTAGGTTACTACGCCAGGAAGTACTGCGGCCATTTGCTGGGCAAAAAGGGCTGCGACTTCTTCAGCAGTAAAAGGTTGAGCATCACGTCGAGGAGGCATTGTCTAACAAGGAAACAGGGGAATCGAGTGAGATCGACAATTGGAAAAACTAAAGAGGTATTGAAAACATCGACAAAACACAAGGAAGGCGATCATTTGTTTGTTACCTCGAACAAACAAACGACACGCAGTGACAAATCAAAGTAAATGGGTCAATACAATGTATCACTGAAGACATGCTCGCCTATAAGTGAACACTCACCCCAAGAGTTCCCAGGTAAGAGTGACTGGTCCGATACTGCGGATTTGTACGAACACTCTAGCCTTAGACAGAAAACTCAGGGTACAGGCATTCACTTTTCCAGTTTGCATGTGTTCACATTATTTAGACCCAAACTTTGATGAGATTTGAAAACTCGGAGGGTTCAAAACCTTACAATCAATCATCCAAGAATAGATGATTAATTGTCGAAGCGGATTTGTTATTTGTGTTCTCGTTGTGGTTATCACCTAAGGATAGGTGACAGTATTGTTTTAAAATCTAAACACAAGTAAACTTGTGTTAGGGTCCTAGAAAGTTATAGTCTAGGTCAAATCATTACTAATAACCTAATTCCCTATAACCATTGGCTCTGATACCAACTCTTCTGTCACACCCCGACCACGTAAAACAACAAACTGTGGCGGAAACGTCGGGGAGTGTTGTAACAGAATTATTGTTTCACAACCATGGATACAAAAAGTTTCGTTTTATTGATTTATTAAGTAATGTATATTGTCTTTAAACCAACACAAACAAGTTACATATCGTCTATCATTGTTTTTATGTTACTAAGGCTACGTCTAGATCCTAAGTGAACATGCTTCCTAGTAATCAACGTCATGCAACACCACCTGAAACATATGCAAAAATAAAGTCAGCAAAGAAATGCTGGCGAGCACATAGGTTTTATGAGAGTATCGGATTCATGGCTCGTCTATATGTTGCAGTACCTCATTAGACTATAAGAGTCAAAAGTACAAACCTCGTTTTGAAAAGTGTATTGCAACATAATTAACCAACTCAAATCAAGTTGGTTATAGTTTATAAAATTCGTAGCCATGATTTTTAACCCAAAAACATTTGTTTTAGTAAACCAATTCATAAAACATCTCGTAAAAACTCGTTAATAAAACTCGTATGGTTTATATCATTTCGAAAACCTCGTTGTCTGACATCGTTTCAAAATCGTTTCCCAAGTGAACTAAATAATGACACGCAATGTAATATGATAATAGCACTTATATATAAGATGTACCAGCGGCGTATCTACCATGCTTTTATCATGCTACACCCATCCCATTATCTAATCACTACCCAAAATCAATTGTTTATCTCGTTTAAGTCGTATCAAATCGTTTAACTCGTCCCAAAATCGTTCTCGTTTTAATTGTGAAACTACTTTTGGTCGTCTCGCTAATAACATTCAAACCTTCGTGACTCGACTATCTCGTTTCTCGTATTAACAAACCACCAAAGGGTAAGTTAACAATCATCAGATTCGGTCATTACCTACATAACCCCCACACATAACCATGGGTGTAGTCTGATAACGGGATTTGTCAGATCCTTTGGTACCATAACCTAATACTGGTCGGTTCGGCCAAAATGAATGAATGTCATTCATTATGTAACTACAACCAACAAGTTCGTTCACATTATCGAAATCGTTATTAGTTTAATATAAACCATCTTAATCGTTTTTGAAACCATCGTTAAAATGTCGAAATCGTTTTATACATATGAATCACCCCAAAACAATCGAAAACAGTAAAATAGGGGAACTATGTACTCACATTGAATAAAAGGGTATCCTTGATCTAAAGAACTTAGCAAAGCTCAGGCAAACCAAGGAAATTCAAGTAGTACCTAGTAATCGGTTCACTAGTAAATAAATCGACACCTAAATCGGAAGATCGGATAGAATGAGGTCTTGTAAACCAAATGAGTGTTGGAACTCATGTGATATGGTTTAACAAAGCCTACATTCTAAATCGGAACCTAACCTAAGTGCTTTCGACCCGTTATGACCCGTTTAGGTAGCTTACGCTATTTTAACGCGTCATGCGCGCAAAAGCGCGTTCGAGACGTCTAACTAGTCCTATGACAAGTATTATATGCCTAAACATGTTTAATTAAGTTGCATAATCAGTTAAGTGACAAATGTTTAGGTTACATATGCTTAAAATCCAATTATGCATGAAAAGGGCATTTTGGTCATTTACTTAAGGCATATAAACTACATATCATACAACTACTTAAACTAGGTGGTCATAAGGTATAACCTTGGAAGGTTATTCCCTATGCAACTATGGTCACTTAAACATGCTTGGTCGGATCCTAAAGATCGACCAAACGGGTCGAGTTCGAAAGTCTAAGCGGTGGTTTAGACCGCTTGACTTACGACTCTAAACAAGCACTAAACTAAAAGTGACGAGTTAAGCATGTTTAAAACATGCTTAACTAAGTTAGAAAACAGGTTTTGATATCAAAACAAAGTGTTTTGATACCAAGAGTAGTTTGGTTGCAAAATACGCTTAAATGTGCATTTTGACCGAAACTACGACTCGTCACTACGCCTAGTCAACGTGGTAATCAGTAGGTATAGTCACTAAGGACTATAACCATCGTGATTACGCTCACTTTGCAAAGTTCAAACGAACTTTGAGTTGACCATTGACTGGTCAAAAATGAAAGTCAAACTCTGTTTGACTTTTAAGCTAGGAAAGCAATAAAAGAATGAAGGAAGCTTACAAAGGGTCCTTGCTAGAACTTGATCTTATAATTCTCAGGTATGAAGTTATAAAACATCAACTTAGAGAATTTAGATCAAGTGTGAGTTGCAACAAATGAAATGCTAGGCTATTTATACTTGTCATGAACTCACAAGATCAAAACAAGTGTTTGTGTGGCCATCAAGCATTAAATCCTATCCATAAAAGTGTTAAGAGCAGATTAGAAGCCTAGTTAACACACCAAGAACTTTACATAAACAGCCCCTGAAGTTGCAACAGAATGCTAAAACTGATTTTCTGGTGCTGGGTGTTTTTAGGCGGCCCGCGTAAGGGGAGACACAGGCCTTACGCGGCCGGTATGAACTTAGCAGATCAGCAACAGTTTCAACATTTACAGCTTTGGTCCCTGCATGTGTTTGAGCTCATTTTTGGCACTTTTAACACCCGTTAAGCCATTTTCAAGGCTCTACAAGGTTATTAAAGTTTAGAGGACTCAAAATATGCTCGGAAAACTCTCGAATGTTGGCTCGTTTGGTCGTACGGTCACGTTATTCGTCAAATTACGACGAAACTCAAATGGAAGCGAAAACGATCCAAATTAAGCGACGAATGGAATTTTTGCATGCCGATCACTAAAATAAAAGTATTTTAGTGTCTACAAAAATTTTGGGTGTCCAGATGTGTTCAGAACGTAAGATATGCGCGAAAATGCAAACTTACGTCGTTTTTTGACACTTTTAGTCCCTGTAAGATCAAATAAGCATATTTTCGCACACCGAACCACTCAAATCTTATTGCTAAGCTATGTTTAGGTTATTTATGGTATGTTTAGCTTATGATCAAGTTCCGGACTGTACATTGCCTTACGAAACGGTAGACTTTTGCAGTTTGACGCAAATAGTCCCTGTGAGCGAATAAACTTGTTTTCAACATACCAAACCATCTAAAACTTATTTCTAAGTTATGTAAAGGTTATTTAAGGTATGTTAAGCCTATGTCACTATTCCGGAGTGTTTTTCGCGTTAAACTGACTGCGTTTACGCACCAGTTTGCGTATAACCTTCCAGAAAGCGATTTAAAGCTTAAAATCGGAATCGAATCAAATCGTAAAATCATCAAACACAAATACACATATAATAACACCAAAACACATTGTTTTATTAATAATTTACATTGTTTTACATTGTACATCGATTACAGAGCACAGTTGTCACACAAATGGATTCTGAATTCAACTTCCCTGTCTGGAGGTTGCCCTGGTAGCTCTTCTGGGAATACATCTGAAAACTGGGATACTACGGAAATATCCTTTAATTATTTTCCTTTAGTGTTAGTGATTATGGAAATCAAATACACTAATGATCCTTTCCATATATAACTTGCAGTTTTCATCACAGAGATGAATTTTGTGGATTTAGAGAGCTTATTTCCTTTAATTGTGATCTTTTCACCTCTTTGTGAATTTACTTGAATTGACTTTTGATCACATAAAATACTGGCTTTATTGGCTATTAACCAATCCATTCCTAATACAACATCAAATCCTGCCAGATTCATGGGGTAAAGGTTTGCAATAAATTTATGATTTAAAATTTCTATTCTTGCTCCCTGCAAGACTTCGGAAATCTTAATAGTTTCCCCATTTGCTGTCTCTACCAGACATTCTTGTGGAAGTTTAGTTAATGATTGATTAAGAATTTTGCAAAATGAAGTATTAATAAAACTTTGGTTTGCACCAGAATCAAATAATACTTTAGCAAAAACATCATTAACTAAAAACGTACCGGTGATCACATCCGGGATCATCTTTGCTTCTTCTGCAGTTAGAACAAATGCTCTAGCATTTTTAGTATTCTTGGTGTTCGTAGCTGGAGCTAGCTTTGGACAATTCGGCTTGATGTGGCCTTGTTCTCCACAGTTGTAACATATCCTGTTGCTAATCTATTTCCTGCAATCTTCCTCCTTGTGTCCCGATATTTTGCAGAAGTTACAGTATATGGAGCATCTTCCGGAATGCTTCCTTTTACAATTCTTACAGTAGGGTGCAGAGGTAGAGCCTACATTTCTCCCACGGTTAGAATTTCCATAACGAAATTATTGTGTAAGCTTCTGGGTTAGGGTCCTCCTTTGATCATCTTCTTGCGTACGGACCAATTCATCTGTCAAGGTATTAGCTAGTTCTACAGCTTCTTCTATAGTTTGGGGTCTAGCTGCCTTGACTACATGCCTTATCTCTCCGATTAATCCCCAGATGTAACGGGAGATTAATACTGGTTCAGCTGAAGCAAGGGTTGGCACTATTCTAGCATATTCAAAGAATAACTTAGTGTACCCTTTACTATCCACACCAGTCATTCTAAGGTTTAAGAACTTGTTTGCTATCTGTTCTTTCTCATTAGGATGGCAGAATTTCCTTTCTACCATGTTTTTAAACTCCTCCCATTCCATATTGTAAGTTCTATCACTTCCTCTAGTCTAAAGGATAGTATTCCACCATTCTAGTGCTGAATTTTTAAACAAATTGGAAGCAAACATTATCTGATCCTCTTCCGCACATTTACGTATTCTTAAGACTGCCTCAGTCTTTTCTATCCAGCGTAGAACTACAACGGCCCCTTCATTGCCCGAGAATTCCATTGGTTTACAAGACCAGAATTCTTTGTAAGAACAACCGTAAGACACGGTTCTCCTTCTTTTGGGAATGGGCATTTGAAGTACGGGTCCATTGTTTACGCTGTTTGCAGGTTCAGAGGGTCGCTTGCTATCATGTCTACTTTTATTTTCTGCTTCCCTAACCGTTTGAAGAATATATGGCATTGCATCTATTATTCCTTGTGCCACAATGTGTTGGATGGCACTGTTATCCACTTGGTTTCCATTATTGTTGTTTGGATTTTCGTTACCCGGGTTATTGTTACTCTGGTTATCGTTATTCGGATTTTCCTGATTCACTTCATCGGCCATCTGAATTTAAACATTTACCACATATTAATATCACAAGATAATTAACAATTTGAGTAACAACCACACAACACACATATTAACCAAAAGCGTCGAGCATTGCGACTTTACTCTTTTCTATTATAATATATTTCTAATACAAACCAATACTAGAAAAAAATTACAATACAATACTACTATGCATCGTTAACCACAAAGTGGTCTATACTACAACATATATTATTATTACACATATTATTATTATTATTATAAAAAAATTCATAAAAACATATTATATATTATTATTATTATTATTATTATTATTATTATTACCAACTTCACCATCTCCTTACTGGTCTGGATTCATCCATGTCACACCCCCAAATTCCACAAGCGGAGTATCACCGCAGGAGGCGCGACTGACCAGGATCAAGCCACCAATCATATTGAACGATATAATAAAGTAAATAAAAGTCCAACCACACAATACAACTGGTGTTCAAAAACAGTTTAACAAGTCTAAGTAATCAGCGGAAGCAAGTAGTTCAAAACCCAAATCATAAGTTAAAAGTGTTTAAGTTCATCATGAACACTCAATGTCCATGCTCCACAACGACACCTCCCATGCAAGCTCCTGCTAAGTACCTATCGACCTGCAAGGCATGTAATAACGAGTCAACAACAAAGTTGAGTGAGTTCACAATTGGTTGTCCAGTTTAAAGTTGTTTTCAAAAACCATAAGTTCATTCAAAAACCAGTAGTTAATTAATTCCTTGTTTCCCAAACCATAACCAGTGGGGGCTACCCCATGTTGTAAACCACTAGACCGTTACCAAATCGACAACTGACTGAGGAAGTTGTGCCCTACGTCAATGTCTATCATCATTGACTAAGTGCCCAGATCCATTAGTACACGCCCGTCCTACCGGCACGGTGTGAGGCTTGTCAACCCTAATAGCGCTATTAACTAATGACCCGCTCGCCATTGGGCCGGCAATTAAGTCGATATAAAAATGAAGAACTTCATGATAGATTTTTGTCTAATAAGTTATATGTTGTCGTCCTTCCCAACCGAGGGCGGAGGTACGTACTCTACCCAACCGAGAATACGCAGGTTAAATGTAGTCGTCCTTCCCAACCGAGGACGGAGGTACATATTCTGTTAGAGGTGAATATGTAGGTTTCGTTTTAGCTTCTTAACCCATTCCCAACCCACCGGGAATCCCATGCCTTATAAAAGTGTGAACTCACCTCGGTTTGCTCGGTATGGTTAACTACTTGTTCACAAATAATTTCAGTCAAAGCCTATTGTAATCATACACACATAATCAGTTGACATCCACATTGTTCGCGCATAATTCATGTTCATAATGTGTATTTGGGCAACACTATCACATAGCACTTAAAAGTCATTCTAGTTCATATCAATTCACTGTTCACATGTGTGTTTTGCATGCAAACTCATATTTCCTTAATCATGATCAACACCACAAACAGTCAATTAGTGAGCATTCAGGTTTCATACACAAGATAGACACAATCAGCTGTGAATCAAACCATGGGCGGCGAAACTCCAACGACGAAACACATAGGGTTTCGTCGAGATGTAACGTGGCGAAACCTATAGGGTTTCGTCGAGGTGCAATGTGGCGAAACCTTTAGGGTTTCGTCACTCATCATGTTTCGTCACACCTGACGTTTCGTCGCCTCTCAATAGTTTGGTGAATCAGTTACAGATTTACGTTGTTTCAGTTTTTCATTCTCCAGAACCCTAACCATCAGCGACGGTTTCACCACTACCATCAATCATACAGTCATCGTCCAAACACAATAAACATTAACGCTGCTTGTCATCATTCCAGATACATCTAGCATGAACCCTAGGTTACTGGATTATCATTATCACTTATTCATACACCGATTCTTTAAGTACACATGAACAACGGATAACATACTATGTAAACATCAAACAGGAAACATAAGTTCTGGGCAGTAAATCATGGATGAATACAATCACAAAATTAGATCTAGTCCAATAGTTTAGCAACAGGATATCAAACCCTAACTGATACAAAAGAGAGCACAGCTTCTAGCAATCACCTAGGTTCACAAAAGATTACAATTATTGCATAATAATCATCAACAAGGAATCAAGCAGATTTAGTCGATTAATCTAACCACATACTAACCGGTTGTAAGACGAGACTAGCAAGAGTTCGGGGAAGATGATGGTTTTCGTCGCTTGCAGGGAGAGAAAAGGAATGCTCTAGGGTTTGCCGATTATGGTTTCTAATTAAGGTTTCACGTATAAGAGGTTTATAACTGATTCTAGTGTGGGCCACTCCTGGGCCGAAAGCCCGTATCCACGAAACCTCAAAGGGGGTGACGAAACCCCATGTTTCGTCGTGATGGGCTTGACGAAACTCCTGGGTTTCATGGTCACAGTGGTGAGAACCAAAGGTGTTAAGTATATTAACTCTTAGCCAAACTTTTAGTAGGTTTTCATTAGTTAACCAAACAATATAACAATCATGCACAGTTATAAAGCAAACAAGTTATGCAAACACAATTGTGAACAAATAACGTGTAGAGGAAAGACCTTGAAAACTCGGGTTGTCACATCATCCCCAACTTGAAAGAAATTTCTTCCTGAAATTTAGCACGTGGTTACTGAGGAAGCTAGTTATGTTGCGTGTTTTCCTGGTTTTCCTGGGGTGTCACATCATCCCCCCGTTGGTTTGGAATTTCGTCCCGAAATTCCGCAGTAGCTTCAGCCTCAGTAGTGGTTGCACTTTTCTCGAACAACTGGGGATACTTGAGTTTCATTTGGTCTTCTCGTTCCCAGGTAAACTCTGGGCCACGACGGGAGTTCCAACGAACTCGAACAAGAGGTATTCTGGTGTGCTTGAGAACCTTAACGTCTCGGTCAGTAATCTCTACTGGTTCCTTGACGAATCGCAGCTGATCGTCGATAGTGAGCTCCTTGAGAGGAACTATGAGGGTCTCATCTGACAGACACTTATTCAGATTTGACACGTGGAATACATTGTGAACTCCACTGAGTTCTTCGGGTAGGTTCAGTTTGTAGGCCACTTTGCCTATTTTCTCTATGATTTCGAAAGGTCCGACGTATCGCGGGTTGAGTTTGCCTCGTTTACCAAAACGAACTACACCTTTCCAAGGTGAGACTTTAAGTAGTACTCGATCCCTAACCTGGAACTCGAGTGGTTTCCTTCGCTTATCCGCGTAGCTTTTCTGATGGTCACGAGCTGCCGCCATTCGTTGTCGTATCTAAGCAATCTTCTCGGCTGTGTCTACGACGAGTTATGGGCCAGTGATTTGGCTGTCGCCAACCTCTGCCCAACAAAGAGGTGATCGGCACTTACGCCCGTACAATGCCTCAAACGGAGCAGCCTGAATACTGGTGTGGTAACTGTTGTTATATGAAAACTCCACTAACGGGAGATGTCGTTCCCAGCCGTTACCAAAGTCGATAACACATGCCCGAAGCATGTCTTCAAGGGTTTGGATGGTGCGTTCCGACTGCCCATCCGTCTGTGGATGATATGCTGTGCTCATGTCTAAACAAGAGCCAAAGGACTTGTGCATAGCTTGCCACTATTCAGATGTAAAACGTGAGTCACGATCAGAAATGATGGAGGTTGGCACTGATGTGCTAAAAGTGGTTAATTAAAAACAACTAAAATTACCCTAAATCTAGACACTCTAAGCTTTAAATTTATAAACTTAGACTCGATCTAAAACTAAACCACACAACCGGCAAGTGTACCGATCAATGCAGTATAGCTACAGTAAGTCCGAGTATCGAACCCACAAGACTCTAAGGATTACGCTAAGACTCTATCTAGACTATGACTGACACGACTTAACTAAATGTTTGTTGATGAAGGGGGGTTTCTAAAAATCCTAAAGAATGCAAATAACGATTAACTAGATTAGCTAAATTAACTAACACGAACTTGAACGAAGGCTTTGACCAGAGGTGATGAAGACTACCTAGGCTAGACGCAAGCTAAACTCAGAATGGATTTCTATTCGATGATTTTGTGGTGTGGAACCGGGATCTTTAGATACTAAACCTATTAAGACACCACTAAGCCCCTCAAACACTCTCAAGGCGATTCTTGTGGCACTACCTAAGCTGTTACGCTTCCGGTTTTCTAGATTTCCTCACAGTCCTCTAGTTTCTTGAAAGTGCCAATATAAGAGGCTCTACCTCACAGCGCGAACGTCTAAAGCAACTACGGGTTTTAATCTTGGTTTAATAGACAATGGAATGTTAAGGACTTATAACCAAACCGAGACCTATTTATAACCTCGAGCCTCACAGCGACAAGATTAGCAGAACACTTGATTTTATTAAATTACCGAATATTACTTCTAGGGTTACTTACTAGATTTTCACCCTAAAGGATTAATGATCTATTACGTGATAAAGACCGTCACCTAAATCAAGAACCCTAGCACAACCCTATTATGTGATAAAGACCGTCACCAAGGATTATACGAAGCAATAAACAGTGATAAAATAATCGTCAAGCACGCATATGCACCAAGTTAAATTCCCGAAGCTTTTACAATACAAGAAAAATCCACAACCATGCCAAAAATCGAATAAAAATCCAAACTTTATTTTAAACCATTGTCGTCACCTAGGTAGTTAAAGGTTTTTAGCCGGAAAACATGGTCTTAAAAATAATCAAACAAGGTCTCAAACATGAATTCATCGAAGTAGAAACAAGAAACTAAAAAGTAAAAGAAATCGTAAGGTAGAACCCGTAAATTCCTTGACTTCAAAGCTTCCCTCTTTCAATCCAATGATCTTTAGCTATGTTCCTTGCCAAATAATCTTTTTAATTCCTGCCTTATGATCGTCCAGCCGCTGATGATATCTCTCTTTCTGAATTCGTGCGGCTCTGTTGTGCGGCTCCCCTTAACTTCCAGTGCGGCTGATGTATTTATAAATGTCTGATCGATTCCAAATAAATGGGCTTTGGCCCAATATAGCCGCCTCCCCTCTATTTGATGTCCAATGGGAGTCCTCCAATAATATTGTATATATGGTCCAATCTAAAATAACTTCACGTCTTCACGTCCAAGAATTCCTTATTTGCGTCCAAGTGAATTGTATATGTATCATGATTGCTTTTTTTTAATCGCATATATATGATTAGAGTTCTTTTTGATGCCATAATATTATATTCTAATGATATGTTTCAAAAGGCCCAACACTCCCTTTTTACGTAGACATGCTAACATGAGGCCCTTACATGTCCAGCAGAGGGCCTGCCAATCTCAACGGATTTCGTCCAAATAGTATATTCCAGATGCCTCTCCATTTGTCCAAATTGAATTATGTTTGACTAGATTCCACTAATAATATAAATAGTGGCAACTTTCTTCTGATGGGTATTTTAGCAGCCCAAACTTTATGGAAGTGGCATCGGCCCGCTTACAGAAAATAGCGGCAAATTTCCTTCGGTCACTGGCACCCCACTCTGCCCAACTGGCTGGTTATTTCCATATTACTCGTTTTCGCTCCATTTGCACCAGGACCTGCCAAAACACAAAATAATATAATATAACACTAAAACTAAATAAAAACAAATAAAACTTATACAATACTTATACAATTTACACGCGACAAATATGTGTATTTTACCCTATATCAGGCACCCCGTGCCTTGATACTACTTCCTTTAGGTAGATGTCTGCTAGAGTAGAAAACTTATCCGTTTCCTTGATAGCCAGAAAATATGCAGACTTGGTTAGTCGATCCACCATCACCCAAATGGTATCATTTTCGCGTTGAGATCTAGGCAGGCCAGTAACGAAATCCATGGAAATTTGCTCCCATTTCCATGTCGGTATCTCTGGTTGTTGAAGTAGGCCTGATGGTTTCTGGTACTCGATTTTGACTCTCGCACAAGTCAAGCATTTATTGACGTAGGTTGCTATGTTGGCTTTCATACTAGGCCACCAATACGTAGTCTTGAGATCGTGGTACATCTTATCCGAACCAGGATGTACCGAGTAACGAGACTTGTGTGCTTCATCCATCACAAGCTCACGTAGATTTCCATACAATGGAACCCAGATGCACCATGTCACGTAATAAGCGCCGTCTTCCTTTTGCCCTAACCATTTCCTCGATCCTTGCAAGGACTCAGCCCTGATGTTTTCTGCTTTCAATGCTTCAATCTGAGCATCTCGTATCTGAGCGGGAAGGCTAGAGTGGATGGTAAGCTGTAACGCATGTACACGCTTAGGTTTAGACTCCTTTCGGCTGAGGGCGTCGGCCACAACATTGGCTTTGCCCGGATGGTACTTGATTGCGCATTCATAATCATTCAGGAGTTCGACTCATCGACGCTATCGCATGTTCAACTCCTTCTGTTCGAAGATATGCTGGAGACTCCTATGATCGGTATAAATGGTGCACTTGGTACCGTACAGGTAATGCCTCCATATCTTGAGTGCAAAAACAACAGCTCCCAGCTCCAGATCATGAGTAGTGTAGTTCCTTTCGTGAACCTTAAGTTGGCGTGATGCATAAGCAATGACTTTATCCCGTTGCATCAACACATAACCAAGTCCTTGGATTGACGCGTCGCAATAAACCACAAAATCATCGGTGCCTTCAGGTAACGAGAGGATAGGTGCGCTACAAAGTCTCTCCTTTAAGTGCTGAAATGCGGATTCCTGTGCATCACCCCAACGATAGGTGACGCCCTTCTGAGTTAGTGAAGTGAGAGGTTGCGCAATCTTTGAGAAATCCTTGATAAATCTTCTGTAGTAACCCGCCAAGCCCAAGAATTGGCGGATCTCAGTTGGTGTATGGGGCGCAGGCCAGTTCTTGATCGAGTCAACCTTGGATGGATCCACATGAATCCCATCCTCGTTTACCACATGACCTAGGAAATGGACTTCACGAAGCCAAAAGTCGCATTTCGAAAACTTAGCATACAGCTGCTCTGTTCGAAGAAGTTCCAGAATAAGTCACAGATGCTACTCGTGTTCCTCCTGACTCTTAGAATAGATCAGGATGTCGTCGATGAAAACAATAACGAACTTATCCAGATAGGGTTTGCACACTCGGTTCATGAGATCCATGAAGACCGCATGTGCGTTTGTCAGCCCGAAAGGCATAACCAGAAACTCGTAGTGCCCGTAACGAGTCCTGAATGTTGTTTTGGAGATGTCCTCATCTTGGACTCTCAGCTGATGATAACCCGATCTCAGATCAATCTTTGAGTAAAAGCTCAACCCTTGCAACTGGTCGAACAAGTTGTCAATACGTGGAAGAGGATAACGATTCTTCACGGTCACCTTGTTGAGTTCGCGATAGTCGATACACATTCGGAAGGTACCGTCTTTCTTCTTCACAAATAAGACTGGAGCTCCCCAGGGCGAAGAGCTAGGACGAATGAAACCCTTGTCTAAAAGCTCTTGTAGTTGGGTGGACAATTCCTCTAATTCAGATGGAACTAAGCGATAAGGTGCACGAGCTATTGGTGCTTCTCCAGGAGCTAGCTCGATTTGAAATTCGACCTGACGATGAGGCAGAAGACCAGGTAATTCCTCGGGAAATACCTCAGGAAAATCGCGTACAATAGGAATGCCTTCTATCTTCTTCTCTTTCGTGGAGGTGTCAGTAACGAGGGCTAGAATAGCAGTGTGGCCCTTTCGCAAGCACTTCTGGGCCTTAAGGAAAGAGATGATGCCTACGACTGCACCACTCTTGTCACCACGAATCACGAGGGGTTCTTCACCAGAACGAGGAATGCGAACGATTTTCTCCTTGCAAAGAATTTCCGCTTGGTGTTGAGATAACCAATCCATCCCAATAACAACGTCAAAGCTACCCAGAACGATAGGAATGAGGTCGATAGAGAAAGTCTGATCAGCAAGAACAAGATTACAACCCTTAACTATGTGTGTGGCCTCTAAACTTTTACCGTTTGCTAGTTCTACAATGTGCTTGGTGTTCAAAAGTGCTGGAGTATGTTTAAGCATCTGACTAACTTTTAAGGACACGTAGCTAGTATCGGCACCCAAATCAAATAAAACAGTAACATAAAAGTCGTCCAGTAGGAACTTACCCGTCACAACATTGGGATCGTTCCTTGCATCCCCCTGACCAATCACGAAGACACGTGCCCTTGCACCATTGTCGTCGTTGTTACCCCCATTGTTGTTCCCATTTCCTTGGTTGTTGTTGTTGTTCTGATTCTGATTCAACTGTGGACAGTGTCTCTTGAAATGACCCTCAGCACCACACTGAAAACATCCCTTATTACCCTGCTGTTACTACTGCTGGTTCTGTGGAACTTGTGGCTGCTGTTGACGATTCTGGTTCACAGGACGTGAGCTCCTACAATCCTTGGCTTCATGACCAAGCTTGTTACATCTCTGACAACGACCCTTGTTGCACGGCCCGCTGTGGTGCAAATTACATCGATTGCACTTAGGGTGATTTCCCCTATATCCACCCTGACCCTGATTCTGATTACCTGAAGATTGCTGACTAGGGCTCTTGAAGTCGTCAGTCCTTCGCTGTTGAGTCTGAGACTGAACCGAAGTAGAACCCTTGCTCAAATTTCCATCCCACTTGTGCTTGTTGTCGCTAGGAGCATCCGAAGTAGCTGTAGCACTAATACGTTTGGGCAGCCTGTTTTGCCCAACTGCCTGATCAGTGAGGCGGTGGGCTAGCCGTATGACCTGCTGGATAGTACCAAGGTTAGCCGCAGTCACATGGCTCTGAATTTCTAGCACCAGACCCTTGAGGTACAGCTCGATATTCTTGATAGGAGGATCTACCATAGTTGGACACAGGATAGCTAGCTCATTTTATCTCTTCGTATACGCCTCGATTTCAGACCCCATCATCTTTAAAATTGTAAAACTCCACCTCTAACTTGTGAATGTCGTCGCGATGACAGTACTCCTCTTTGATCAGATCCTTGAAATCGTTCCATGGGGTGGCATTAGCAGCCGCCAACCCTAGCATTTGGACCTGTGCGTTCCACCAAGTTAACGCAGCACCTTCGAGTGTTCCAGTAGCAAATTTTACCCTACGAGCCTCAGGGCATTCACACATCTCAAAAACAGATTCGATCTTCTCGAACCAGTGGAGAAGACCTACAGCTCCCTCTGTGCCGTTGAAGGTACTAGGTCGGCAATCCATGAAAGTTTTGAACGTACATACGGGAGCCTGAGCATGTTGACCTGTAGCGTGAGCAAGAAAGGACAAAGTTAAGCACGAGTGTGGGTTCGCGAGAGTAGGATCTAAACATCCTAGGGTAAGTTGAAATGGCAGGTTATACCTCCTGCTGGAGCTGCTGTGAGTGCCTCAGCAACTCGTTCATTGATAAGAGCCGTCAACTGGGCTTGAGTCAAGTTCAAACATCCACTCATGATCTTCACATCAAAGAAAAGCATAAGTGAGAGAAGTGTCGTGAAAGTGCATAAGTGTAGGATGACAGAAGAGAGTAAACACACAGGGTTTCAAACATCAATTTTTATGCTAACTAAGCATACCATGATCAATGCACTATGTAAACTAACAGATAGACAACATAAACACAAACCATATCACCTATAATGTTGACTCTTGCACGAGGAGCGAAGCGTCGTTGTGGATCGTTGAGCACTGTACAGGTTATAGTCTGGTTTTGTCAAAAAGTTTTTCCCCTTTTTAAAACCAAGTTCACTATAACCAATGGCTCTGATACCAATCTGTCACACCCCCAAATTCCACAAGCGGAGTATCACCGCAGGAGGCGCGACTGACCAGGATCAAGCCACCAATCATATTGAACGATATAATAAAGTAAATAAAAGTCCAACCACACAATATAATTGGTGTTCAAAAACAGTTTAACAAGTCTAAGTAATCAGCGGAAGCAAGTAGTTCAAAACCCAAATCATAAGTTAAAAGTGTTTAAGTTCATCATGAACACTCAATGTCCATGCTCCACAACGACACCTCCCATGCAAACTCCTGCTAAGTACCTATCGACCTGCAAGGCATGTAACAACGAGTCAACAACAAAGTTGAGCGAGTTCACAGTTGGTTGTCCAGTTTAAAGTGGTTTTCAAAAACCATAAGTTCATTCGAAAACCAGTAGTTAATTAGTTCCTTGTTTCCCAAACCATAACCAGTGGGGGCTACCCCATGTTGTAAACCACTAGACCGTTACCATATCGACAACTGACTGAGGAAGTTGTGCCCTACGTCAATGTCTATCATCATTGACTAAGTGCCCAGATCCATTAGTACACGCCCGTCCTACCGGCACGGTGTGAGGCTTGTCAACCCTAATAGCGCTATTAACTAATGACCCGCTCGCCATTGGCCCGGCGATTAAGTCGATATAAAAATGAGAGACTTCATGATAGAGTTTTGTCTAGTAAATTATATGTTGTCGTCCTTCCCAACCGAGGGCGGAGGTACGTACTCTACCCAACCGACAATACGCAGGTTAAATGTAGTCGTCCTTCCCAACCGAGGACGGAGGTACTGATGTGCAAATTATGGTCTATAAAAAAATAACCTAATCTAGACACCCTAGTTTTAAATTTATAAACTAAGACTCTCTAAATGCTAGACCACTGACAGGCAAGTGTACCTATCGTACGTAGTAAAGCCTAATGAAGTCCGAGTATCGAACCCACAAGACACTAGCGACGCTAACTAGACTCAGACTCAACTAATTACTTAATTGGTTTATTTGATTGGATTGGATTTGGGGGTTTTAACTAATTAAACTAAAGGAATTAACTAAGACGAACTAGACTACCTAGACGCACGCTGAAGGCTACTAAGGTGGAATCAAGGATGAGAAAGTACTACCCAGGTTTGGAATCCTATTCGTGACTATCGGTTTTCTCTCGGCAATGGTAACTATGATGGAACCAGCTTCTAGTAATACGACACTCTAAGACTAAAGATAGGTTGAATCTCCTCCCGGTCTCATCAACTTCTCCTAAGGTCTAAAGGTCAAATAAAGCTCACTGGTATGAGTTGGATCACCTCCCGGTCTCTCCAACAATACTAAAGTACCCAAAGACTAGATCTCCTCTCGGTCTCACTAATCACAATACACCCTAGAGTGTACGGGGTAACCTAAAAACACTTGACAAGACTTAGGAAAACAAATAATACTAGGCCACTTAGACAGATCTCCTCCCGGCCTCACTGCACCTAAATACCTAGCACCAAAGACAATCCTAACTATCTATCTCCTCTCGGTCTCAAGAATTGGTAGAACACTAAACTCCTCTAAATTATCAAACAATGTTCCTATTGGATACGAGCTCAGTAAACCATAAACTAGTTACAAACACACAGTAAGTAACCTAACATGCCAATTATTATTAGGTCTCTTACTTTAATATTAATCCATCAATAAATTACCAAAACCGAAATATTACCGATTAAAACAAATATTCATCACAACCCGGGTAGAAAAATAAGTTTAGCCAAGAAACATAATCAGGAACAAGAAACAAATATCAAACCATAAATAATCCATAGTATCAAGTTTGAGAAACACAAAGTAAAAAAAACAAACTGAATAACTAACGGATTATAGTTGACCCGATTCTTCAATAAAGCTTGATTCTTGATCCGTATCACTTCTTCTCCTCTCTCTGCCCTTCGACCTTTTTCTTTCTGCCGTCCGTAGGGTTTTTCTCGACTGATGTTTCTTCCTGTGCTTGTTGACGTCCTCCCCGTAGTCTGCCGTCAAAACTCCCTAATTGCCGTCTGTGCTCCTGTATGTACGTATGATGTCTTCTTCTTTTTTTCCTAACGGTAGGGTATGCGAATAACATGTATTACAATGGTAATGGGCTAAGCCCAATTAATTAACAAAATATGACACTAGCCCGTATGTGTACAGCGACTTCAATTAATTCACCAACTTGTTGACCATGTGCAAACCTTATGCCTTTTCCATGAGCCCATATTTGTTTATTTTATTTGTTGATGTTGATGACGTATCCCATGAATCATAATCTGCTTATAAGTTATCAAGCCATCTTTTATTTCTTTCTTTTCAAAAGGCCACCATATTCCAAGACTCTAAATAAACCCCTTGTCCATTTAAGTTTATCCCTGTACAAACAAATGCCATAGAAACAATTAAAAATTAATTACTAAATCATTAAATGTAATTCAATTAGTCTTTCAACTTCTTTTTTTTTTTTCTTTTGTTCGTACATTTTTCAAACCCACTTGATCATTGATTGCTAAAATTAATTTTCAATTTGTAAGTTTAATATGTTTCATCTATTATATTCTTTAATTACTTAATTGGGTTGTTCATCTCGTTTTTAGTTAAAACCTATAAAATCAAAATATAAATGAGAAACGAGTATAATTTAATACAAACAACCTTAAAGGTACTCAAAAGTGTAGAAAATATTATACAAATATATGTATATTTTAGAGCGTATCAGGTACATATTCTGTTAGAGGTGAATATGTAGGTTTCGTTTTAGCTTCTTAACCCATTCCCAACCCACCGGGAATCTCATGCCTTAGAAAAGTGTGAACTCACCTCGGTTTGCTCGGTATGGTTAACTACTTGTTCACAAATAATTTCAGTCAAAGCCTATAGTAATCATACACACATAATCAGTTGACATCCACATTGTTCGTGCATAATTCATGTTCATAATGTGTATTTAGGCAACACTATCACATAGCACTTAACAGTCATTCTAGTTCATATCAATTCACCGTTCACATGTGTGTTTTGCATGCAAACTCATATTTCCTTAATCATGATCAACACCACAAACAGTCAATTAGTGAGCATTCAGGTTTCATACACAAGATAGACACAATCAGCTATGAATCAAACCCTGGGCGGCGAAACTCCAACGACGAAACACATAGGGTTTCGTCGAGATGTAACGTGGCGAAACCTATAGGGTTTCGTCGAGGTGCAATGTGGCGAAACCTCTAGGGTTTCGTCACTCATCATGTTTCGTCACACCTGACGTTTCGTCGCCTCTCAATAGTTGGTGAATCAGTTACAGATTTACGTTGTTTCAGTTTTTCATTCTCCAGAACCCTAATCATCAGCGACGGTTTCACCACTACCATCAATCATACAGTCATCGTCCAAACACAATAAACATTAACGCTGCTTATCATCATTCCAGATACATCTAGCATGAACCCTAGGTTACTGGATTATCATTATCACCTATTCAAACACCAATTCTTTAAGTACACATGAACAACGGATAACATACTATGTAAACATCAAACAGGAAACATAAGTTCTGGGCAGTAAATCATGGATGAATACAATAACAACATTAGATCTAGTCCAATAGTTTAGCAATAGGATATCAAACCCTAACTGATACAAAAGAGAGCACAGCTTCTAGCAATCCCCTAGGTTCACAACAGATTACAATTATTGCATAATAATCATCAACAAGGAATCAAGCAGATTTAGTCGATTAATCTAACTGCATACTAACCGGTTGTAAGACGAGACTAGCAAGAGTTCAGAGAAGATGATGGTTGTCGTCGCTTGCAGGGAGAGAAAAGGAATGCTCTAGGGTTTGCCGATTATGATTTCTAATTAAGGTTTCACGTATAAGACGTTTATAACTGATTCTAGTGTGGGCCACTCCTGGGCCGAAAGCCCATATCCACGAAACCTCAAAGGGGGCGACGAAACCCCATGTTTCGTCGTGATGGGCTTGACGAAACTCCTGGGTTTCGTGGTCACAGTGGTGAGAACCAAATGTGTTAAGTATATTAACTCTTAGCCAAACTTTTAGTAGGTTTTCATTAGTTAACCAAACAATATAACAATCATGCACAGTTATAAAGCAAATAAGTTATGCAAACATAATTGTGAACAAATAACGTGTAGAGGAAAGACCTTGAAAACTCGGGTTGTCATATCATCCCCAACTTGAAAGAAATTTCGTCCCGAAATTTAGCACTTGGTTACTGAGGAAGCTAGTTATGTTGCGTGTTTTCCTGGTTTTCCTGGGGTGTCACAATCCAGTAATCCATATTTAGGGGTGTTCAAAAAACTCGTGGCTCGCAGCTCGCTCGAAACTCGCTAGAAAAAAGCTCGAAGAAAGCTCGGCTCGAAATTGGCTCGGTTGTTAACGAGCCAGCTCGGCTCGGTTTGTAATCGAGCCGAGCTCGAGCTTGGTCTGGCTCGGCTCGTGAGCTCGTGAACTGGCTCGATAAGGTTTAAATCCTTCATTTTTTTGTCCCACATAGCCTAGAAAACAAACACTAAAGGAGTATTTCTCCTATAAAAGAAGGTAAAGACAATGTACAAAGTGAATTAACTATTTATACTTGCATATTTAGCCATATGGTTAAATTAAATGGCAATTATGTCCCTTGGTCTATGAAGAAATTCATTTTTAAGGGCTTTTTAAGTAGTAAATTTTGTGGTTTTTTGTTAGTTCTAGCTAGATCGAGCCGAGCCGAGCTAGCTCAAATTCTAATCGAGTCGAGCTCGAGCCTCAAATCTCGACTCAATTCAAAATTCGAGCTCGAGCCGAGCCAGCTCGAATCGAGTTCGAGCCGAGCTCGAGCTGGGTCTAGCTCGGCTCGACTCGGCTCGTTTACAGCCCTATCCATATTGCGTTTGTCGTATTTCCATACGATTCGCTCTCCTACCTGTCTCATCCTCTCACTACTTTCTAAGATTTCTTCTCCGAAAGTTCGGAGCTCATGCACATTTTCTGCACTCATTGGGGGTGCAGGTGCTGGTACTGGGTCTGGGTACTGGGGCATGGGATTCTCCTGAGGGTACGGATTCTCTAAGATCTCCCTAATGTATTCATCGTTGTCGTAATAGGGATCTAGAAGGTCCAGACCTAGATAGGCTGCTAAGTTCGGCATGGTTTCGTCGTTTAGGTGGTAGCGCGGCACATAATCCCTATGATCTTCGAACCATGGATCATAATCCGGGTCTAAGGGATTAGGGGCTGGTATTCTAGGTATCTCCTCAGGGTTGAAATCATGCATTTCTATCTCCATCGGCTGAGTGGGGAACAAAGGTAAGGGTTGTGGGGCTACTTGTTGTTCCAGGTTTGGGTCGGCAGCGGGTGTTGCTAGGATATGAAAATTAGCTAGGCTTCTATTAAGCATATCCTGTGTATGGGCATCTGACTCTCGCTTAGCGGCTACTAGGACTCTTTGATGTTGCAACTTTCGCATTCTTTTCCTACGCTCGAATGCTCCCTTACTGAACCATCCTCTCTTTTTCTGAGGGAATGACTCTTCAGACTAAGCCTTAAAGACAAACATCCCTTCTTCCTGATCAGCAGAATACCCAGAGAGGGTAGGCTGGGAAAAAGTTCCTTCACTCCTAGGTGAATCAGACAATTGACGATACACGTCCGAGGGTCCTTGATCACTCATACTGTAAAATAACAAATAGTCAAATAACACATAACAATAAAATACAGATATGTACGTATTTTCATAATTTATTTCCTAACAATTTGAATAATATATTGATGTCAGCAGAACACTTTTGTGGCTGAATCAGTGGCTTAGCTCTGATACCGCCTTCTGTCGCAACCCCCGCCCCCTATCTGTCCCGGGAACGGGCGGCCGCGAACATCAGTTGTGGTGGTATCATTTTGTTTATTAATTTGGCAGCGGAATTTTTCATCAGGACCGTAGTTAGGAAATGTTTATCAGAGTAAAACCACCATATTTTATATTAATAACCACATGGGTAAAACCCAAGTTTCTTATTACAATATAGGGATAAACCCTATTTTATTGAATTTAAAACATCATCTTTTAGGTAACTTTTATAGCCATATTTTTTTCCAAGCCGTCAGTGCTCTCAAGCTGGCTTTCTTCTAATTTGGCTGTCACGTTTTGTTACCTGAAACGCGTTTTAAAAACATTTCTCAGTGGGAAATACTGGTGAGTGAATCCCAGTTTAATCAAGAAACATTTTACCAATTAATACAGTATTAAGAGCTATCACATTGTTTATTTCTACACAATTACTCATTCAGTACTGTCAATCCTGACTGGTGGGTCATATTACACATTGGCTAACTCGTTGTCCAATAGTAACGTGTTCCATATTTTGTATACAAAACCCCAACATACCGGCAGTAATTGAAGAACTACAAAGACTCAATCACTGCTTAATCGTATTGTAAAGCATTTAAGGTTTAGTAAAACAGTTCACAAAAGGTTTACAAAAAGAGGATAAACTCACATTGTTGTCTTAGACTTCTTTTAGGGTTTCCTGGTGATTTATCTATAATTTACACAAATGTACATATGTTAGTATAACAACCCTTTATTTATATTAATGATACCCTCCCCGAGACGGCATTCCAACAACTACGTCGGGCAGAACCACGACAGTCGTTACGGAACCCTGGATCAATCGGGCAGCGTATCTAATATGTAACCGGGGTTATAATACTTACAACAGAGCAGAACTTCGTTAATTAGGGGGGTATTATGCCCGGAAATTATACTATCTATCAGAAATTTCGAGATTTAGAAAAGAAATGAACGAGTTTTCTGAAGATCCGATGCCTGCTATTTATAGGGCTGAAAATTGGTGTCCTCGCGGCCCGAGTAAGATCAGACTAAGGCCTACGCGGCCCGCATAGTAGGGGGGTCTAGGCGTAGGTGATCCGGGTCACGAACTAGGTTCAACACGCGTTTGACACGTGTCAACACTGGGGCTCGCCTGACCTTGTAGCTGTCGCGGCCCGCGTAAGATGTAGCCAAGGGCTACGCGGCCCGCGAGCGCCCCTAAAATTTTGTTTTTTTATTTATTTTTAATGATATTTCATATTTTGGGCTCGGTTTTCACATACGGGGTGTAGTTTAAGACATATAGGGGTATTTAAAATATATTGGGGGGTCAGAAAAATTTTAGGAGGGTTGTTATAGTATGCGTGACCACCTCTCATATATTGGCCTCGTAACTCAGTGGGACACATCCTCCAAACAAGATGCGTACAATCAATGCTACCTAACATCCCTGGAATGGGGTGTTTTTCCTCGTGGTTTTTATACATATTTGCTACGACGATGCTTGTGGGCCTATGCAAGAACTCTTCGCCATACAATTGATTCACGACATTGCAAAAAAAAGTTGTAGGCAATCTCGCGAAGTCCTTTCGGAAATTTGTAAGTACTCACCTTTCTCGTTGGGTGTATTACCGCTCGCAAGTTGTTTAATGGTGGATGTAACTTTTTGTATCGCCATAAAACTCTTTTTGTACCGCCCATCTAATCTCTCTTGTGTTTCTACATCACCAACAATTTTTAAGAACAATTCTTTTGACATACGAAAACGATAACGTAATGTTTCATGATCATACTTTGGTTCATCAACAAAATAATCATTCGTAAGATTTTCATTACCTTGTATGCGATAACGTTTGACATTTTTTAGGAACGCTCGACGACGTTGTCGTATCTCCCTTTTCGAGTTCATCAAGCTTCTCTACGAAAAAAAAGTAAGCTACTATCAGTTGAAAAATCGTCTTCGGAATCGTCGGGCGGTAAATAACTACCCAAGTCTTCGTATGAGAAACTAGCCATTGAGAATGAGATTGATTAGAGTGAAAATGGTTTAGGATTTTAGGGTGAAATGAGGAATGGGGTGATTATTTATAAGGTAAATTAATAAATAAAATATATTTTTTATTAAAGTTAACGGTCAAATGACCGTTTGAATGGTCAAACCTTCATCGAACAACAACAATTTAGCACAGGTTCCCCTCGTAGCTAGCTAGCCGAACCCGCCCATCTAACCCGCATGGGTGGCGGCGGTGTTCTAGCTTGGGTTTGAACCCGGAAACCCCTTACCCACAAGTGCCTCGACCTACCTCATTTGTATTTTAAGACACATTTATAGAATATCGTTGCTCCATATATTAAATGGCAACTTTAGTTGCTCTCACGTTTTTTGAAATCCCCAAAATTAAAATTAGACAAAATAATATTTAATGATGACGTGTCCTCATCTTGAATTGAAAGTGTAATCATCGTATAATCATCAAAGGCTAACATGTAATTGAGTTTTTAGTTGGTCTAATTTTGAAACTTTTATTAAGATGGTGATGTTTGAAGATGACAACATGTTGCCGAACCAGACCTTTGGTCTAGCGGGTATCCACATATACCTGAAATGTTAATCAATCAAGTAGTTGAAGCATGGGAGGCTTTGATGATGTGCGGGGAGGACCTCTGCACAAGGCCCGCACATCATTTTTTATGGTTTAGAATTTAGCCCCATTTACAAATAGTAAACACATACCACTTCCAATATAGACCCATTTACAAATCATTTTTTATGGTTTAGAATTTAGCCCACTTGGAATTCGGTTTATTAAACCCAATACTAATTTGATTTTTTTTTAAATAATAACAAAACATAACGGAAGGGCATATTTTTTCAAGCTCGAACAAGGTATGTGAATTGTCAGAGACGCCTCTGAGTTGAAGGATGAAAATTCATTTTAAGTAGAACAAATGTATGACGTAGGTAAGCTTGATAACAGGTCAATAAAATACATTTGAGATCGAATATAAATGTTTTTGACATTTTATTCAATGAGCATATCAAGTAGTCAAGTATACATATGACTAACTAAGTCGAAATATGATTTATTATTTTTTTTTTAAATAAATAAATAGCCATCTTATCATGGTGACATGGTGTTTATGGTCCATTTTAGCAGGTTTTGACCACAATTTCAGCAAAATCGATAACTACGATTTCAGAAAGGACAAACCAAAACGGTTGGGTTGATTAGGCCAATTAAATTTGTCTGACTTAGGGTTGGGTTGGGGGTTAGATTAGAATTCATTTATGATTATTTGTCAATCAAATTCGGTACGTAGATTGCAATTCCATTAAATTTCAATTCATATCGGAATGTTTAAATTTCTTTGAACCAGTCGCACCCTTAAAGAACATTGAAATCACTATTGCGAGATCATATTTGGAATCCCCAAAATCAAAATTAAAAAAACCTAACGATGTTGTGTCCTCATCTACAATTAAAAGTGTTATTGTCTTCTTATTCCTGTTTTTTAAGTTGATCTAATTTTGAAATCAGAACTTATAAAAAATCATTTGAAGATTGGCAATGATGAAACAACATGTTGCCGAACCAGACGGATGAAATTTCATTTTAAGTAAAATAAAATGAACGTGTAGAGTAGATAGGTGTGTGAATAGACAACATTTAAGAATATTAATGTTGTTGCCATTTTATTCAACGAGCATAACAAGTTATACGCACATCTATTTAAGTTCATTTATTCTTTTTGTTTAAAAAAATAAATAAAAGCCATTTTATCCCTTTAACGCAGGGATTTTTACAGTTTGGTTTGGTTCTAATTAAAATTTTGGGTCAAACCACTAACTACAGTTTAAGTAAAAGAAAAAAAATCAAACCGGCTAGGTAAGTTGGGTCAGTGAACAAGCCGGTTTTCACAGTTTGACAACACGGTTTTGTTGGTTTAGCATTTTTGAACAAAAAAAAAACATATTGGCTTACACATCTGGTCCCAAGTTTCAAACAGTAATCTAATACATTTATAGAGTTAGGATCAAATACAAATTCTTTTAAAAATAAGAAGTCTTAAGAAGGGTATCTAACAGACTCCGATAGATCTCATTAAGAGGTATTGGAATCATCTTATCGAACTCTACGATGTGAGAATTTAGGTTTTTTTCAAAAGTGTAGCTTGTAGATTTTAGACTTTTTGTTTACATCATTGGTCTTTTTATTTATCATTGTGTTTTTTCTATATTTGCGTCATTGTATATTTTTTGTGAGTCATTGTGTTTTTTTTCTTCGACATTTGGTTATATTTTTCGGCATTATGTTATATTTTGCTCGACATTATGTTATATTTTAGGATCCATTGTGATGAGTTAATAGCCAAAATGGTCCCTGAGGTTTGCTCACTTTTGCCACTTTAGTCCAAAATCCAAAATTTTTAAATCTGGGTCCCTGAGGTTTGCATTTTGTTGCCATTTTAGTCCAAATTTCAAAAAACCCCCTTTTTTTACTGTTGCAACCAGCCTATTTTGTCCTTTTGCGCAGGGGTATTTTGGTCATTTTTAGGAGTTATTATAACAAACCCAGATCAAGAACCCAGATTACCTCTCTCAAAGCAGATCAAGAACCCAGATCAACTCTCTCTCTTCTCTCTCTCTATAGAACCACCACCACCGCCACCTCCTCCCCCTTCTCACCACCGCCACCATCAACACCCACCCCACAAGCACCACCTCTTCAGAGCACAACCACCCCCGTTCCCCCCCTCCCCCTCTCTAAAACCCTAGCTTTTACCCTCTATTTCTCTCTCTAAACCTCGCCGGAGGCGATGATGATACAACAACTCTCTGCACCTCCTATCTCTCTCTCTAAACACACCTGACTCTATCTCTTCTCTCTCTCTATAGCTTTTACCCTCTCTTTCTCTCTCTAAACCTCGCCGGAGGCGATGATGATACAACAGCAACGATCAGAGGGTTTTGACTTGATATAAGGTACAACAGCAACGATCAGAGGCGATGATGATTTTTTCCTGGATCTGGACGTTTTGTGTATGCAGTGTAAAAATGTTTGAAAACGTTTTCGTGAGAGCCCTGATGATCATAGTCTAGACTTCGAGAAAGAATCCTAGTTCGCTATGATCGAGGCTCTAATACCAAGCTGTCACACCCTGACTTTTGCGGAAGCGTGGGTTATTGGTGTGACTTCTTAATACCATAGCAATCAATCATAACAATGCTATCTGATAAAAACATGAGATGTTCATCCATAAATAAAGTTTAGAAAAAAAAAAAAAAAAAAAACCATGTTACACTTGTCTTAAAACTTCAATTCCAAAATAAGTTACAAACCTTGACTTGTTTAAATGGATTCATAAAAACTTGGCAAAAGACCTTAAATAAAACTAGGCTTAGAGATATGTAACCCGTCCAGGTAGAGGTTAGACTTTCTAAACCCTACAACCCTGGATGACTTCTTTATTCAAACGCAGCTTGAAAATACGTGCATACCGTGCCAGATCCATTAGTTTCCTGAAATACATGTAGTTTGAAAAAAATCAACATAAAGTTGAGCGAGTTCATGTGTAAGTGAGTATGTATAAACCTTTGTAATATGTCTGTATGTATGAAAATCCCTGGTATGTAGCAATTAAGGTAAAAGAGATCACCATTGGGTTGCAAAGCCAATGATATGTGTGAAGTGATGCAGGAAGACTCAAACCTAGCAGATTTCGCACCGGGCTTCCGGCTGTAAGACATAGTCACCACCTGGTCCACTCAGCGGACTCAGGAGTGGGGCTCGCTACACCCAAATAGATCTATCACTCATGCCCCTCGGTCCTACAACGAGGATTGATGGCCTTAATCGCCCTACCCATTCACATGATCTAGTAGTAAACCCTCCTTAAGCTAACCATACCATATAAATGAAAGTCTGTAAATGTCTGTAAATGTCTGTAAATGTCTATAAATGTCTGTAATAGTTGAAACATGTATTTCACCCCCGAAGTATAAAACTGAAAACAGTTAAGAGAAAAGGGGGACATGAACTCACAGTATTGCGTCTTCGGTATTCGTAACCCAAATCTCCTCAGCAAACACGACTACCTACAATGGTCTAACGTCTATTAGACGAACGGGTCGTGCCTTGTCTTAGTGTTTAGTATTTTGAGTCACGTTTCTTACATTGTTTCGCGTGATAATTATTTGTTCGTTTAATGTTCTAGTACTTTATAGTCTTAGAAGGCAAATATTTACTAAGTGTTATAATTTTCGGAAAATTTCGCCATAGCCTCCTCTGTAAATAGAGGTGTCCATTCTTAAAAGCATATCATTTTCTTTTACAAGTATCTCGTAGAGTGTTCCCACATAGCCAACCTGACAATCATACATGCAATGCCCTATTTACGTCTTTTCAGCTTTATTAAACCAAACTGGACTGTTTTCGAGTATTTAAATAAAATAGTTAACCTTTTCCAAAAATTCTCAAATTTTTACAGAAGGTCATATATAATCCAAAATTTATTGTGTAAAAATTTCGGGGACCAGTTCATTACCAATTTTATATAAAAATTCTTTTACTCGACTGCAATCAGATTTGATACTTTCTGATTGCAGTTTTACGGAAAAATTCACTAAAAATCGATCGTAAGTCCGATCGATGAAATTCCAGTTGGAGGGTCACGGGAACAACAGTGAACTTCTACAGTAAAAATTTCATGAGCTGATTTTACTCAGGTTTCACGTTTTGACTCCGAATACGACACACTTTTTCAGCAGGAAAATTTCAGCTTGAGCTGCTGTCTTAAAATAATTCTTTAAAAATAGTAAACGACCTCGAAAAATTACGATTCCAGTGCCATTTGTTCGGTTATTCAAAATTACACAATTTAGACTCCAGAAATTCAGTTTTTCGATTAAAAATGACCCAGATACAGCCTGTTGAAGTTGGCTGGAAATTTCAATCAGCAAGCTGTTTACATTGTAGAAGTCACTAAAAACGCATCAACAAAGACCCTAACCATGGTTTATTAATAAATTAATGATCAAACATTGTGCATGTATTATCCAAACTCAAACCAACCTGATTTTAACCTCATACAAACTTTTTATCTATGGTTTTTATGCAGAATTTCAAGTTCAACTTTTTAGTGTTTTAGCTTTTGTGTGCCATGAACATTTAAACAAAACATAACAAGAACAAGATGGAACAAGGGTGTGAAGGGACATACCACTAGCACAAGGCTAGGGTAGAATCTTAGTGTAAGGATGATGAAGAATGATGGTGAGAAAAGCTTGAACAAGGCTTCCTTGAGAGCACTTCAACTTGCACCTCTATGGATCAATCTTGGAGCTTGGAATGGGGTTTGTTAGTGAAAGAGATGAAGGTATGGGAGTGTGGGGGGTTGGTTTCGGTTATGAAGGACCGATTTTGGGGAGAGAGAGTGAGATGGAGTGTAGGTTTTGATGTAATGATGGGTTTCCTTGGAAAATCAACAGCCACCCTATTCTATGGTCATGAGGGCCACCCTTTTTGGCCAATCCACAATTAGGAGGATAATTATAAAATCAAGACAAGATATATTGAAATGATGGGGGCTGAATTCGGTTAGGGGGGGGGGGTAATATGAAAATTTTGATTATTAGTAGATAAGTAAATAAAGGGTTAAGGGTATTTTCTAAATTAGTGGGTGTATGACATGTTTCTATAGTGCGTAGGGATTTATTGTGACCATAAATAATTAAGAGTGATAAAATAATATTTCTGACAATATTTTGGTGTCCCGGGTAATGTCTGGTTGTTCGGTTACGTATCGTTCTGTTAAAGCGTTTAATTGTACCGTATAGCGTCTTTTATGCGTCTTTTTGTAACGAAATCATTCCTGGCACTTAGGAAAGTATACAGGACCACTCTGCTATATTTGTATATTCTACTGGTATAATAAAATGTTGAATTTAATAAAAGAAAGCAGAATTCTGTATTTAAAGTGTGTTTTAGGCACTTTCCGGCATTATATCTATCCCCTAATGACGCAGTCTTATGGTCCTCACTTCCCTACGCTACAAACCAGTGTAGTACTCTATCCCTGGCTCATACTGGCCATAATAATATTGTCTGTCTAAGTGCTGGTATTGTCAGCATTATTTCTGTATCAACCGTTCAGTGTGTCAACTGTGTTGGGTGCATCAAGTATGTCACTAATGTAGGTGTGTAATGAATGGAGTGACTGTATAAAAATGTGATGCATGTATATATGATATAGAATCATAGAGCAGTTTAAATTATCAGTTGTAATCAAGCACAGTCATTAAGCATGTAATTAAGATTAATTAATTTGTACAGTACCTGAAATTTTGAGGGTTGTCACATTCTCCCCCCGTTAAGAAAATTTCGTCCTCGAAATTTGTACTACCTTAACTTCTTATGCTTACGTCACACGATTATGTATACGAATAATACTGAGGTTGATAATCACCGAACCAATTCAAACCTTATTCACATCAAGTGAGTCTAGGATATATATATGACATCACAATTCCAATAGTTAAAAGGTATGTGCTTATAGCATTTAATGTCAAAGGTACAGTACGCATTTGACGTATAGTCTAGTGTAATCCAGCTTGCAGTGTTCCACAAAAGAGGAGTCTTATCCAATAGAGTTTTTAAATGACTGGTCATAGTATGCAAATTTTCACAAACCATAGCATCCGCTATATGAACTCAAAATCAACAACTTGGAGATGAAAATGACCTGCCAACTGGCGAATAAGTAAATGATAAGGATTTGTGTGTTGACATTCTCGAGTTGCGAAAATACACCGAATGGAGTACAAGCGAATCTGGTGTATCATTGTCTAAATTTGTAGTTGCATCAGAAATGTTTAAGTGACAAGTCAAACAAGAGTATATGTAGTTTTGTGAAACAGTTGACCATAATTAGCACAAGCTAGTAACACCACAAGGTGCCGAAATGACGAGATTCAATAATAATGGTGACTGAACAAGTTTACCGTGCCTGAAATCAAATGATAGTGTATCGAGACAATCTGAAGTTTTGATTTACACAATGTCACAAAGTTTTTAGTTAAATACGGAACATCAAAGAGCCACTGCCTTTGATTGAAGGTGAAAAGCATTAAGTTTGGCAAGGTATTTGATTGACAATGAAGGTATCGTTAGGAGGTACATTGTGCTTATGAAATGAATATATGTACCGTTGCCTTAACACACAATTGTGTTGAGACCGCTTTGATTGTGAACATCCAAAATGGATTGTTAACAACTAAGTAGGGAATTGAATTCCGTGTACGAAGTGAGTAATCAAATTAGCGCAAGCTTCAGTTTGGTGAAAATATCACCGCAAGGTATCGAAATAAATCAAACATTTTAGTGGAGTCGTAGACCAACCAAATCTACTACGACTTGAACTGAAAGAATCTCTGCAAAAACAGTTGAATATGATGCTCCCAATACATCATATAGCGTTTCAAATTAATCCTGTGAACTGGATAAGTTCAAGCAATTGAACTTGGTTTCAACGTAACCCGATAATAAACGTATGAACCAACAAAGGAATTTTCGGCATGGTAGCAAAATAACCCATGACTGTAACTTGAAAGAAAGCGGTTTCAAGAAAGTGCGTTGGCTTGGTAACAAAAGAGTTCAACAATAACAATAATGTAGGTCACTCGAATCAGGAATTTGCAATTAGGCTTAGCAAAATGATATGTAAACTCCAATGAAGTTTTCATTCAAACCGAAATCACATGCGTAGCATGATGCATGTATGTCAGGTAAGTTTCCAAGAAAGGAATAACGAGTATCTGCTAAAGTGAAGAAAGGACCAGATATCGAAGCAAAGGTGTGATCGCTCTCAGCGAGAAAATTATTGTTGTGCAACTACCATGAAGAGGGGTAGAGATGCAAACATCTACTCGCTAGAAGTAAAAGAAATTCAAGTACTCTCTGTTTGGTCAACGGAACTGGCATATATGTCAGGTTAATGGTGTCTACTTAAGTTAACAGATGTGGTTCCTAAGTAACAACCTTTGTGAATTTGGTCCTGGGTTCCCAATGGTCCTAAATACATGTTTTCTAGATTCTCAAGGTTTCGTATTCGTTGTAGAATTGGTCTGTGCGTCGTCGTGTGTGACACACCATTCGTGTGTCCGTTCATAACATGTCATTATCCCACAACTTCCCCGGTATACTTCCTTCCTGAATTCACAGCTAACGACACTCGATCATCGATTCGTCGTGAAATAGTAGTTGGGTCCTCACAGTTAGTTACATAAGTAATTCGTTAATCCTTAGCAAAAGCCACCGACTCTGGTTGGCTGGCCCGTCCGACTCCCGGTCATTTAAGAGTCATCGTCCTTTCTTTTGACGAGCAGAACTGAGGTTATCCAAAACAGAAGTTTTGGTCTGTTATCTTCCTTCTCTATCTACTACTGAAACTACACTGTCAATCCTTGCATTTCCGCAAATGCGAGTCGCTACGATGCATCGATTTCAGGTGCGGTGCCTGGAATTAAATCGATGCGAGGTTCGACTAATCGTTGAGGAGAGGGTTCCGGCAAGTCTTCGAGGAAGACTTCAGAATACCTCTCTGATCACGGGGGTATCTTCGAGTTTTAGTTCTTCGGCTCCCTTGTCCTCGACATGAGCTAAGAATGCAACACATCCTTTTTGCAATATTCTTCGTGCCTTCAAGCAATTTGTAACTTGTAGGGGCGTATCCTGCTTCATGAATCAAGGTCGCTTCTTCGTTCGCCACCGCGGCGCGGATATCGATTTCCTATCGATCATTCGTCAGCCAATCCCTCCAACTACCTTGTTGAAGTCTCCCAATTCACTGGCAGTAGATCAAGCGGAAACTTACGCTTTCCGGGTTCTATCTTGCCGTCTCTAGTTACTGCGTTGGCTTCCACTAGCTTCCCCTAAGCTAGTTGTAATGGTACTGGAATATCTACTTACTCGCTACTTAAACCAATTATACTCTCGAACTCTAGAGGTGCTAATCGTAAAATTTGCAACAGTATTTGGCAATACAGATGCATAACATTTAGTAATTCGGGACGTACCGATATCCATGCTTGGATCCCTGGCGTATCTCCCTAGCTCCGGTGGGGAGCTTTCATCCTTGTGCCTGATTCTTTTTAGGGCAATATCTTCTGAAATGCTTTTTGCTTCCACAGTTTAAAAATCCTCGAGCACGTTTCTGCTTATCGCTCATTCTGCCTTGGTAATTGTCATTGCTGTTGTCTTCTCCGTGATTCTCACTACCATCTTGGCCTCCATTTCTACTTTCAGTACCTTGCCTACAAGTTTCCTTGGGATGCCCCCTCTTACCACAGTTGTTACATTTTCCATATTTACATCGCCCGACATGATAACGTAAACAATTGTCGCACCTAGGTAGGATACCCTTGTAATCCTTTCCCTTTTTGGCCTTCTTCTCGTTACTTACCTGAGTAACCTTCTTGAAATTCACGAGTTTTCTCTTGTTATCCTCAGATGATTCTACAGGAGCCTCGTTTTTCTCTTCCGGAGTGGAAAATTTTCCTTGTCTAATCGCTTCTTCAGTGAGCGCCACGCTCATGTCGATTGCTTCGGTAATTGTTGAAGGCTTAGATGTTGTTACCAGGCTTAGAATCTGTGGTGCTAGTCCCCTGATGAAAAGTTCGATCTTCCTAGATTCTGGTTCCACCAAACGCGATGCAACTTGTGATAACTCGCCAAATCTCTGCACATATTCAGCTATCTTTGGACCTTCCATTCTCAAGTTCCACAATTCAGTTTCCAACTTCTGGACTTCTGCCCTAGAGCAATATCTTTTGCGCATTAGTTCCTTCAGTTCGTCCCACGTCATAGCATATGCAGCGGCCTCGCCTATTGCTTGAATTTGAAGGTTCCACCATGATAGAGCCCCATCTACAAATAGCCCCGCTATGTACGTAACCTGATGTTCTGGGGCGCATTTGCTCAATCGTAAGACAGAATTCGTCTTTTCCACCCAACGCACAAATGCTAAGGCACCCCCAGTGCCGTCGAATTCTCGATGTTTGTGGTTCAAGAACTGCTCGTAGGTGCAGCCGCTGGGTGGGTTATTTCCTGAGGTACCTCCGCCGTGTTCGGAGCGAAGGGCCTCGAGTTGTGCGATGGCTTGCGAGATGCGCCCTTGCAGTTCTGTCTCTGCTGTTGTCGGCAGAGGGTTGTTGGTATCGACGTTCCCTTATATCGACATCTTCTGAGAAGAAGGTTGGTTAGGTCAGGTCTCATTCGTTCGAGGAGTGCATATAGTTGTTTAGAGATCGTATGTACACACACATATTAGGTTATCACACCAACCAATCAAGCAATAGTATAATCCTAGTATAACCAAGAAATTTGGTAATTATGTTTAATGAGAGCATAGTAAGCAAGCACGTAGCGTTATAATTGTTGTACACACATATAGATTAATAACGTGCTTAACGGAGACATAGCGACGGAGTTTCGTTGGTCATTGGCCATAAAGTATTGTCGCATGTTTTATAATGATTGGGCCCTCATTATTCCCTGACCACAATTATATTGCCTTCCAAAATGTATCCCATCAATAGGGACACAGGGTCACCCTACCCTTGTCCATTAAATGTATTAGTGTATCAAAATCACATAGTCTGAAGTGGTCCTTAAAAGTCTCCACAAACCTGGCTTATCATTAGTGTCTTTGCTTGAAAGCATGTAATCCGCATAATCCAGAAATCACTATACCAGTGTCTGAGGAGGAGGAAAGAAAAGTAAATTGTTTAACGTGCGTGGACTTCCTCCTTGGGCTTGCGTACACGTCGAAGTAATTATCTGTTCTGCCGCTCGATAGTAAAGAAATAAGCATCAGCATCCTGGGAACGGTGTAATAGTAACGGTTAAGAGCGCAAAAAGGAACCTTGATAAATGTGGGGGATCAAAGTATGCTGGTAATAAACAAGGTGGAGGACTTGGTGTCTTACATAAATTTTTCAGACAATATGCTGTCTTGTGATGTAAATACTTACATCATGTTTTCGGTTATGTAATGTTTGGCATTTGAAGTTACTGAATGTGGTGTTAGCGCAAGCTCCAACACTCTGCGACTCATGTCCTTAAATTGTAGCTCATGTTACAGGAGCAACTCATCTCGTGTGTGGCCTCCATCATGTGAGGATCTAACATTAGCGTAGTGTATGATAAGAACCATCAAAATGGCTCATCCAGTGCCGTAGGGGTGAAAGTAGCAAATGGTGCGGTCTGTGAGGTCGTAGAAAATGTTGCTGTAGCCGATGGGATCGTTACGAGGGTGCTGATCTGGAGTACCTTCTCGGGGTGTGGGTAAATCTTGAAGGAAAGCGTTAGGCATCTTGGCGCAATGGACGTCGGTCTTCACAAGAGCAACATCAGCGGGTGAAGGTGCAGGTACTGGGTCGGGTATAAGGGATGCATTGTCTGGTAAGTCAAAAGAAATAGGGTCATGACCAAGTAAGGGTGCAGGATCAGTAGGAGCAACATCAAGCTGTCCCAAAAGGTGTAGGAGCTAACTCAGGAGCAGGCCATGGGTCGTGTAACGGTGTGGTGCCTCGAGCAGGTGTTAGTGCAGCAGTCATAATGACGTCATCGTCTGTGTCAGCAGTAGAAGGATGTGACCAGGCCGTCTATAAGGCTGTAAATGTCACAGACTCAAGGGAGTCTGAAATCGAATATACGCTAGAATCAGAGGGTGGCCTGTTAACAGGGGTCTTAAGAAGTGAAGTTAGTAACGGTGTTCTCGTCTATCTTTCTATCACCATAGGCCTCAGCAGAAGGACCGTCAACAAATATGTCCGCCCCATCATTAATTGCTCGTCGCGTAGCCAACCTTTGGCAGGAAAGTCCATAGGAGTCGCATCGTCGAGGATCGGGGTCATAGTGTGCCCACCACCGGGATGACCAGTGAAGAAGTGGTCATGGACCGAAACAAGAGTGTCAGAAGGATTCTTGTCAGAGGAGCCATCAGCAAGGGTAAAGTATCACCAAAATCTGGTAGCGCGGACTGTTGGAAGTCGTCTTCGTCCTCAGTCAGCATGTCAGGATCACTCTCAGTGTCTGACGTAAATGTCTCTGGCGCAGATGTAGTCTCATTATCTGTGGCGGTGGTCGTAGGGTTATGAATGTCTGATAACTCGTTCTCTAAATAGAGTGATATGTGTGCCCGTGAGTAGCATGTATATCCATAGTCATTTTTAACAATTAGTGTATGCAAACCACTACCACTTATGCACGTTTATCAATAATTAGCAATTAAGCATGTATGTAGTAATAATGAAGGCGTGTAGTCACAATTAATGTAAGCAAGTAGTCATCCTAGTCTTCCCCAGACTATCCTACCCTGTCTCTCAGACTAGATTCCCTAGTCTCTCATACTAACTCCCTGGTCTCTAAGACCATCCTCCCAGTCTCTAAGACTAAATCCCTGGTCTCTAAGACCATCCTCCCAGTCTCTAAGACTAAATCCCTGGTCTCTAAGACCATCCTCCCAGTCTCTAAGACTAAATTCCTCCCTCAGCCTCTAAGGCTGATCCTCCCTCAGTCTCTAAGACTGATCCTCCCTCAGTCTCTAAGACTGATCATCCCTCAGTCTCTAAGACTGAATTATAAATTTAAATTTGGAAACGGGTATTTGTGCCTTTTGTTTGTAAAAATGTTTTTTCCTGGATCTGGACGTTTTGTGTATGCAGTGTAAAAATGTTTGAAAACGTTTTCGTGAGAGCCCTGATGATCATAGTCTAGACTTCGAGAAAGAATCCTAGTTCGCTATGATCGAGGCTCTGATACCAAGCTGTCACACCCTGACTTTTGCGGAAGCGTGGGTTATTGGTGTGACTTCTTAATACCATAGCAATCAATCATAACAATGCTATCTGATAAAAACATGAGATGTTCATCCATAAATAAAGTTTAGAAAAAAAAAAAAAAAAACCATGTTACACTTGTCTTAAAACTTCAATTCCAAAATAAGTTACAAACCTTGACTTGTTTAAATGGATTCATAAAAACTTGGCAAAAGACCTTAAATAAAACTAGGCTTAGAGATATGTAACCCGTCCAGGTAGAGGTTAGACTTTCTAAACCCTACAACCCTGGATGACTTCTTTATTCAAACGCAACTTGAAAATACGTGCATACCGTGCCAGATCCATTAGTTTCCTGAAATACATGTAGTTTGAAAAAAATCAACATAAAGTTGAGCGAGTTCATGTGTAAGTGAGTATGTATAAACCTTTGTAATATGTCTGTATGTATGAAAATCCCTGGTATGTAGCAATTAAGGTAAAAGAGATCACCATTGGGTTGCAAAGCCAATGATATGTGTAAAGTGATGCAGGAAGACTCAAACCTAGCAGATTTCGCACCGGGCTTCCGGCTGTAAGACATAGTCACCACCTGGTCCACTCAGCGGACTCAAGAGTGGGGCTCGCTACACCCAAATAGATCTATCACTCATGCCCCTCGGTCCTACAACGAGGATTGATGGCCTTAATCGCCCTACCCATTCACATGATCTAGTAGTAAACCCTCCTTAAGCTAACCATACCATATAAATGAAAGTCTGTAAATGTCTGTAAATGTCTGTAATAGTTGAAACATGTATTTCACCCCCGAAGTATAAAACTGAAAACAGTTAAGAGAAAAGGGGGACATGAACTCACAGTATTGCGTCTTCGGTATTCGTAACCCAAATCTCCTCAGCAAACACGACTACCTACAATGGTCTAACGTCTATTAGACGAACGGGTCGTGCCTTGTCTTAGTGTTTAGTATTTTGAGTCACGTTTCTTACATTGTTTCGCGTGATAATTATTTGTTCGTTTAATGTTCTAGTACTTTATAGTCTTAGAAGGCAAATATTTACTAAGTGTTATAATTTTCGGAAAATTTCGCCATAGCCTCCTCTGTAAATAGAGGTGTCCATGCTTAAAAGCATATCATTTTCTTTTACAAATATCTCGTAGAGTGTTCCCACATAGCCAACCCGACAATCATACATGCAATGCCCTATTTACGTCTTTTCAGCTTTATTAAACCAAACTGGACTGTTTTCGAGTATTTAAATAAAATAGTTAACCTTTTCCAAAAATTCTCAAATTTTTACAGAAGGTCATATATAATCCAAAATTTATTGTGTAAAAATTTCGGGGACCAGTTCATTACCAATTTTATATAAAAATTCTTTTACTCGACTGCAATCAGATTTGATACTTTCTGATTGCAGTTTTACGGAAAAATTCACTAAAAATCGATCGTAAGTCCGATCGATGAAATTCCAGTTGGAGGGTCACGGGAACAACAGTGAACTTCTACAGTAAAAATTTCATGAGCTGATTTTACTCAGGTTTCACGTTTTGACTCCGAATACGACACACTTTTTCAGCAGGAAAATTTCAGCTTGAGCTGCTGTCTTAAAATAATTCTTTAAAAATAGTAAACGACCTCGAAAAATTACGATTCCAGTGCTATTTGTTCGGTTATTCAAAATTACACAATTTAGACTCCAGAAATTCAGTTTTTCGATTAAAAATGACCCAGATACAGCCTGTTGAAGTTGGCTGGAAATTTCAATCAGCAAGCTGTTTACATTGTAGAAGTCACTAAAAACGCATCAACAAAGACCCTAACCATGGTTTATTAATAAATTAATAATCAAACATTGTGCATGTATTATCCAAACTCAAACCAACCTGATTTTAACCTCATACAAACTTTTTATCTATGGTTTTTATGCAGAATTTCAAGTTCAACTTTTTAGTGTTTTAGCTTTTGTGTGCCATGAACATTTAAACAAAACATAACAAGAACAAGATGGAACAAGGGTGTGAAGGGACATACCACTAGCACAAGGCTAGGGTAGAATCTTAGTGTAAGGATGATGAAGAATGATGGTGAGAAAAGCTTGAACAAGGCTTCCTTGAGAGCACTTCAACTTGCACCTCTATGGATCAATCTTGGAGCTTGGAATGGGGTTTGTTAGTGAAAGAGATGAAGGTATGAGAGTGTGGGGGGTTGGTTTCGGTTATGAAGGACCGATTTTGGGGAGAGAGAGTGAGATGGAGTGTAGGTTTTGATGTAATGATGGGTTTCCTTGGAAAATCAACAGCCACCCTATTCTATGGTCATGAGTGCCACCCTTTTTGGCCAATCCACAATTAGGAGGATAATTATAAAATCAAGACAAGATATATTGAAATGATGGGGGCTGAATTCGGTTAGGGGGGGGGGGGTAATATGAAAATTTTGATTATTAGTAGATAAGTAAATAAAGGGTTAAGGGTATTTTCTAAATTAGTGGGTGTATGACATGTTTCTATAGTGCGTAGGGATTTATTGTGACCATAAATAATTAAGAGTGATAAAATAATATTTCTGACAATATTTTGGTGTCCCGGGTAATGTCTGGTTGTTCGGTTACGTATCGTTCTGTTAAAGCGTTTAATTGTACCGTATAGCGTCTTTTATGCGTCTTTTTGTAACGAAATCATTCCTGGCACTTAGGAAAGTATACATGACCACTCTGCTATATTTGTATATTCTACTGGTATAATAAAATGTTGAATTTAATAAAAGAAAGCAGAATTCTGTATTTAAAGTGTGTTTTAGGCACTTTCCGGCATTATATCTATCCCCTAATGACGCAGTCTTATGGTCCTCACTTCCCTACGCTACAAACCAGTGTAGTACTCTATCCCTGGCTCATACTGGCCATAATAATATTGTCTGTCTAAGTGCTGGTATTATCAGCATTATTTCTGTATCAACCGTTCAGTGTGTCAACTGTGCTGGGTGCATCAAGTATGTCACTAATGTAGGTGTGTAATGAATGGAGTGACTGTATAAAAATGTGATGCATGTATATATGATATAGAATCATAGAGCAGTTTAAATTATCAGTTGTAATCAAGCACAGTCATTAAGCATGTAATTAAGATTAATTAATTTGTATAGTACCTGAAATTTTGAGGGTTGTCACATATCCGGCTGTTGAAGCAGCCGCGATGTGCGATGTTTGCAGCCATGGCGGTTGGTTCCTCTTTGTTTTGATTATTATTAACAGATCTGAGCCTCTTCTAATTCTTCTTTTTCATATTTTCGTTTTTTATTTTTATCAAGGGTTTTGACTTGATATTTTCGTGAATGGAGGTAGAAGGGGTGTTGATGGGTGGGTGTTGATGATGGCGGTGGTGAGAAGGGGGAGGAGGTGGCGGTGGTGGTGGTGGTGGTGTTTGTGTCGGCAGAGAGGAGAGAGGGGTTAATTAGTGTCGTTGATTCGTCATAGTTGCAGGTGTTGATGTTCAGTTGTTTGAGAAGATGATGATGATTGAGTTGTTTGATTATCTGGTTTGAGAGAGATGATCTGGGTTCTTGATCTGGGTTTGTAATTAGTTGTTTGTTATAATAACTCATAAAGAGGCGATGAAGATTTTTTCGTTGTCTGAGTGAATCGAGTGAAGCTTGAGACTTACCGTATCTTGGCGGGGTAATATCCGGCTGTTGAAGCAGCCGCGATGTTTGCAGCTATGGCGGTTGGTTCCTCTTTGTTTTGATTATTATTAACAGATCTGAGCCTCTTCTAATTCTTCTTTTTCATATTTTCATTTTTATTTTTATCAAGTGTTTTGACTTGATATTTTCAGGGTTAATTAGTGTTGTTGATTCGTCATAGTTGCAGGTGTTGATGTTCAGTTGTTTGAGAAGATGATGATGATTCAGTTGTTTGATGATCTGCTTTGAGAAAGATGATATGGGTTCTTGATCTGGGTTTGTTATAATAACTCATAAAAATGACCAAAATACCCCTGCACAAAAGGACAAAATAGGCTGGTTGCAACAGTCAAAAAAGGAGGTTTTTGAAATTTGGACAAATGACAACAAAATGCAAACCTCAGGGACCCAGATTTAAAAAAAAATTATTTTGGACTAAAGTGGCAAAAGTGAGCAAACCTCAGGGACCATTTTGGCTATTAACTTTAACTCCATTGTGATTTTGTACACTTGTTATTTTTATGAGTCTTTGTAGAATAACTTAACCCATAAAACCGAAACATAAACCGGACCGTATATATTTCAAATCCGTCAAACCGACTAACCTCCTTCGGTTCAACAAGTTCCAACGGTTTCTCATCGTGCCTAATTTAAAAAAACAACATTATATTATTATTTACCGTGAAGTGAACTAGTGATGCACAATAAAAACCTGTTTTTGAACGAAACTGAAACTGGTATACAAAGAAACCGGTTTGGAACCGATACAACTAAGTTAATTATAATACTCTCCTTTGAAACCGGTTACACCATAACCAAACCAATCATAACTGCTCAAAACAGATAAAAACCAGTCAACAAACCCAACCGGTTCGAACCCGGGCCAGTTTATATTTGGAACCTGATCTGTGCACCGAATCTAGATTGCTTTCATAAAACGCACAACTTACTTTTTGGTCGGAAAGATGACACGATTCCCTTCCTTAACAACCCATTGAGACAAATAAATATACATGAAAGGGCAAAACAGTAACTTCACACCAATAATAATCCCCCAAAGTCTCACATAACTAACTATAAAGACAACCCCTTAACTGACAGCTACAGAACAAGTGTTTTGACAATCTTTGTTTGTTGTAAAACCCCGGCCCTTTTATTTCATTTCAGTAGACTCCACCAACAAACTCCAACACAAAGTCTTTAACTTTTCTTGATCAAACACAAAATTCCTCTTATTTTTTGGTTGTTTTGTGTTTCTTGATTTGATTTCTGTTGTGGGTATTGATTTTTATACAAAAATGGCATCATATGGTGGGACAACACAAAAGTGTAAGGCTTGTGAGAAGACTGTGTACTTGGTGGATGAACTCACTGTGGATAATAAAGTTTATCACAAGGCTTGTTTCAGATGTCACCATTGCAAAGGCACCCTTAAGGTTTATTAATTTCTCATTTTTGTTTAATGATTGATTGTATCAAGATGATTTAAGTTTGAGTTAATCTGATTGTGTTCAATTTGTGTTAGATGCTGGTTTTAATATGGGGTTTGTGTGATCATTGGTTTTAAGGTTTGATGATTATTTATTGCGGTTTTGATCTGGGTTTTGTGGGCTTTTTTTTAATTATTGTCCATCTTTTTTGTTATTTATGATATGGTGTGGTTATTGATTTAAAGAAATAAAGTGTTGAGTTTTGCTTCATGTGGTAAGATTTCTTAACAATTTGAGGGTTCTTTCTTTGATTTTTATGACGAAAAAAAGTTGACATTGATGATGATAGCGAACGCTTTAATATCGAATCCGGATTCCACTGGTTTTCTGCTTTTAACTGCCCGTTATCTTATCTCATTGGTTAGCAGAGTATTAGTAAGCCCGTGAGTTTACCGGTAACGGGTTTCTCACAGTCAACAAAAGTTCATAGATTTTAGATAACTAGAATTAAATTTAAATTTATTGATCATCTGATGGGAGTTTTTGTTGAAACTTTGAAGGTTTCTTTAGTTCATAATAATTGCAGTAAACCGATAAATGAAAACAAACTATTTTGTGTGGTTTTTTTGATGTTTTTTTAATTTGTTTATTGCAGTTGAGTAATTACAGCTCTTTTGAAGGAGTGTTATACTGCCAGCCTCACTTTGATCAACTCTTCAAAATGACTGGCAGTTTGGACAAGAGTTTTGAAGGTAAGTCCATTTTTGGGTATAGTCTAAACGGGTTGGGTCGAGCCCAGTGGACACATTCATCTAAACGGGCCGTTTTAATCGCATATTGACCCGTTTAACTTTATACTTATTTTTTAATATGTGTTTTATGTTGTAACTTAGACTGATTAGGTGTTTTATGTGAAAATTTAATGATAAAAATGAAATAAGAAGTTTTATAGTTTAAATGTAATGTGAATATATACATTAGTAATTTTGTTTGTAAATATTTAACTTTAGAGTACTATTATGTAAGAATATAAAACGAAATTTCAAGTTAAATAAGTCATAAGTCAACCCGTGAAAAACTCGTGTCGTGTTCAGGTTCATGTGTCTCTGACACAACTCCGGGTTCAACCTTTATATGCCGATTGATTCGTAATATCTTAGTAATGAAAGACTGATGGATGTGAACGAGTAAATAAACCAAAAACGCGCCTATAAAGATACCACTGTGATTTTGAAGGGAAAGATGTTTGCAACTTTGCAACTAATCATCTATTTGTCATGTAGGTACCCCGAGAACGGCTAGATCATATGATCAGGTAACAGTCGATTATAATCATAATAGACTAAATATAAGTTTTTTATTTGTGTAATATCTATGGTGGTAACCAAGTACTTACAACCTTATTTGAATTTTTTTCAGGGTCAGTCTAATAGCAAAGTATCAAGCATGTTTGGTGGGACACAAGACAAATGTGTTACTTGCAAGAAAACTGTCTACCCCCTTGAAAAGGTAAAGTATACAAACAAGAATTTAGAGGGTGTTTCCATGTAAATTCTGATTAATTTAAGGATTTACATGTAATATAAGTTCTAGGGTGTCAATCATGTCGGGTTAGTGGGTTAAAGTGTTCAACCCAAACACGACCCATATTTTTATTCGTGTCAAAAACACCAATCCTGACCCACACATACTTAAAGTCGTGTAACCCAAACACAGCACGCTTAACCCATTTTTCTACACGTGTCAAATGGGTTGGCGAGTAATAATCAAGTTGTGACGTGTTAATTGGGTTGGTGAGTTGTAAAAAAATGGGTTAAATGAGTCATAAGGGTTGACCCATTTAACTAAACAGGTCAACCCGAACAAGACTCTCATTTTGAACAAGCTAGATATGCCAACCCAAAACCTGATTATTTTCGTATCGTGTTTTGGGTCGTGTCGAAAATTATCAACCCTAGATAATCATTAACCACTCCTAAAGTGCTATGCCAACAATTTGATGCCTCAAAACATACATAAATACGCGTTTATATACCAAAAGTTGTAAACTTTCTTGATCTTAATGGTCGGTTTTCAGGTGGGTGTCAATGGAAACGCATACCACAAAGCCTGTTTCAAATGCAGCTACGGCGGGTGTCACATAAGTTCATCAAACTACGTGACTCACGAACATCAGCTATACTGTAAGCACCATCACACGCAACTCTTTATGGCGAAGGGGGATTTCAGCCAATTTGACAAGCACCATGAACCAGAAAACGGGGTGACTGCAGAGAACACAACAGAAGCTTGATATTTTGAGGTCAGGTTCAACATGGGTTACCAAAAATATCACAAGATTTAAACATTTTGACTGCGCATGCTGAGTGAATAATTGTTAATGAATAAATTTGTTTTGGAATGATTTCTTCATTTGTCTAGGTATTTTCCAATTCGATATCGCTTCGATACTACTATACTAGAATATTTTCAAAATGCTGGTTTCTTATTTGAACTGTTCTGTCAACTCCTAACAAACTCGTACTAACTACTAAGCGAGTATGTTGTGTATACGGACGGCAGTGTTGTAAGAATCGTTAGAGGCTAGTCAGCTGGTAAGGATTGGACTAGTGATTAATCGGATTGGAATTTTTATATGTAATCTTCAGTTTTATATATATATGCACACATTTTTATGTGTAACATTTTTCTTGCAAGACAAGTTTTAACCCCTCATCGGCTATTTTTTTAAATAGACAAGATTAATCACCGAAATTTACAAGGTTTGACGTGAATATGGCCAGAATTTAGCCGGAATCACCGATTTTTGGCCGATTAAGACTACTTAGGGCCGCTATTGACCGTCTACCGATTAATTAGCCAATTAGAGGAAAATTACTCGGTGAACCACATAAGAAAAAAAATTATCAAAAAACAAAACAAGTGCACAATCAGGAATCAAGATTTCTATTACAAAAGTGGTAAGACAATTGTTCTTAACTCAAGTAGTTGAAAGCACAAAACTAATCCTTTATGCTTCAATCAATCTTCATTCTTACCATTGCATTTACAGCAAAAAAACAACTATCAGAAAATGTTCTAATAAATCATAAATCACTCGTGGAATATGATCAAGCCCGAACTATTTTAGCACAAGATTAGATACATAAATGAAACTAAAAAGAACAGTTGTCGGTATTTCATGTTCTTCTTCACCTCAAACAGCTGGGAAATATTTGTTGAGGTTAAACGGCAACGAGTAGAATTCTTCGCTTCGTGTGTCGCTGTGGAATGAACGGAACTTGTCCCACCAATGTTTGCCTCTATCTTTTCTTACCGAACCATCGTGCCTGTGAAGCGTGTTATCCAGAAGATATGCTACGATCCCAGCCACAAACGCTTCCGACGAAAACGGAACATTCACCATGCTGTTAAACTGCAACATAGCCACGTGAACCGATGTTAATGATGTGTTAATGATGTTAACGGGTCAAGATTGAAACTTTCTTTTCTGGGATCTCTCTAAATCTAAATCCCATATGGTTTCAATGTCTCAAAGTCACCTCCGACAAGTCTAAATATGGTAGTTGACTTTTCTTGAAATCTTGAGGACTCTGTTCTAAGTCACATTTGACCCGTCTAGTTATGAGTGGGTTGGTTTGAGTTTTGTTTGTGATCTCAAAATTATCGTCAAATAAATCATTATCAAAATTTGTTTGTATTTAAAGATTTAGACTATTTAGTAATAATGTTATTTTGGTAGTCATAAATCATAATTAACGCGTCAACTATTTATAAAAAAAAATATCAAAAACGGACAAAAGGTGTTTGTGAGCTATGCAGTTAATATCGGTGATATATCGGTCCTCATGTAATAAATCGGTGTGAATTACCGGTCAGTATATCGGTACCGATATTAGCGGCAATATTGACCGACATATCACCAATTTTCCCTAAATCAGTACCTTTCTTCTTAGTTCTACCATTCGTCTTTCTTCTTATTGTTGCTATTAGTGTTTTAAGTCTTAATCAGTTCCTACTTGCTACAACTTTTCGTGTTTTGCAAGTTACAAAAGGTTAATTTGTTAATGGTAGGAGAGTATACTGAGTTGTTAGTGTTAAATTGCTATATATATAATTTTGCATGATATTAAAATTACCGATATCCCACCCGAATAACCTATATCTCAAATATCGGTCGACCGTTATCCGATATTTTACCGCATTAACTGCTTAGTTTGTGAGTCATCCCCAACGCAAGGTGGACACTTTCTACCCAAACTAAAAACGACCCATTTTCTACCCGAACTGTTTTGACCCGTTACCCAACCCTCTCATCTTGAACGTACCCATCTTCCGGACGTGTGGACCGGACCATAACCATTGATAGCTTCATATTCATTGAAATATTGGGGAATAGACAATCCCAAAAAGAATGAAAAGCCCAGTATGAACTTTGTTCTGAAGCTGTTGAGATTGCAGAACTGAAGTAAACTCAAACCCGAAGAACCTACAAAGAAATGAAAAAGACGTTATCGCCCTCCCATTCTACCGAATAAACCATGAAAAAGGTAGATGGATTGGGTAATAATGTAAATTTAGTAACTTACCGACAAAAGCGAAGAAAAGGCAGTACAGAGCCGCAACGATGGGTGCGGGGATCGAAGCAAAGACCGCTCCAAATTTACCTGCATACCATTTATTAATGAACGGGTCGATTCAGGTTATGATATACTCTAACAGGTAAAACCGTAAAATCGGAAGTAAGAGGGAAAATAAATAAGAATGTTATGGACAAAAAAAGTGTTTCTGGTTGATCCAACCCGTTTTGACATGTACAAAATTACCCGTTTGACTCGCTACCGAATGATAAATAAAAAGAGAATATATATAAAAAAAAAACATACCAAGAACTGAGAAGAAAATCATCCACCCTGCAGCGATCTGTACAACTCTTCGACTACCAACACGAGTCACAGCCAAAAGACCGGCATTCTCTCTACCAACACACAAACAAGTGAGTCAATATAAAATAGGGCTTATTTTTTATTTTTTCAAAAGTTGTGGTTTTTAAGAACAGAGTAAAACGCCATATTTGTCCCCTGAGGTTTGGCCAGTTTTGTGACTTTCGTCCAAAGGTTTGTCTTTCCGCATTTGGATTCAAAAGGTTTGAAATCTTGCCATTTTTCATCCGGCTCGTTAACTCCATCCATTTTTCTCCATTAAGGTCAGGGGTATTTCCGTCTTTTTTGTTAACTTAAAGGGCATTTCGGTCTTTTTCACTTTATGTAAAAAGACCGAATACCCCTGAAAAAAAAACGAACTGCCCTTTAAGTAAAAAAAGACAGAAATATCCCTGACTTAACGGAGAAAAATGGATGGAGTTAACGAGCCCAATAAAAATGGCAAGATTTCAAACCTTTCGGATCCAAATGCGGAAAAACAAACCTTTGAACGAAAGTCGCAAAACTGGCCAAACCTGAGGGACGAAAATGGCATTTTACTCTAAGAAAAAATTTAAAATTTTGGTACTCACATAGATACAGAACATCCATTCACAGTTCCAAACAAGCCCGACAACAAAATGCCAATTCCCTAACAGCAAACGACAAGCATATACTTAATAAATGCAACAATAATATATCAAGTAAAGGGTTATAATGGTAATTTACCATTTTACAATTTTCCCTTTAAATACAAGTGTTAAATAATGGTAATTACCTGCCAACCGACACCACGGCTTAGCACAGATGGAGGCAAAGGGGTGGCACTTGCATATCTCGAGACCGCCATGAAGCCACCGGTTGACTGACATGATGATTGCAACATGCTAAAACATGTTAGAACAAACTTATAACTAGACAAAAATTAAACTATGTTCTTAATGGTTAGTTGTATGGATATAAATTAATCTAATCGACTGATGAAAACCAAAAAACAGACCTCCACAAGAGTAACAAAAGTAGTCATCATCATGGCAAAAGCTTCACCAGCATCAAATGATGGTGCACCCCATTGAAATGGATACGGAACTCTTATCCTAAAAAAAATTCATTGTTAAAAAAATTATATTTTTATTCATTATTATAATTTATAATCATACTTTTTATAACAATCCCTTAAGTATTTTATACTTTAAGTCCTTAAATTGATGTATTTCATTTTCTTAAATAAATTTGACATTTTAGAATACATAAAACTAATTTTATTACCAGCCGCACATTGCTGCGGGCCGTACGCGTCGTGATAAAGTGTAGACTACAATCGGCCTGACTCGTTTCCAAACTAAATTTACGACGAAACACAGAGTAACTCAAATTTATACCGTCGAAACGTAGACAACCTTGAAATGTACATAAAAATAAACATGAAAATGTATTATATTTGATCTGGCTCGTTTTGGAATAAAATTTATGTCAAAACGTAGACGAACTCGAATTTATACCGACAAGTACATAAAAATAAGAACGTAAGAAATTAATTTTTTGAAATAAAAATGTACAGGGGTTAAACACGATAGGATCAAAAAGCGACATTTTACAAACCTTTTAGAAACTGAAAGGGTTAAATGTGTAAAACCCAGAAAGTTAAGGGGGTTGTATATACAATATAGATCTACTAACCATGGTGCAGCCTCGACTAATCCAGCGCGATCAGTTCGACAACTTGTTTGTGTTTTAGGGGGTGTATGATTGTAGGCCCCACCAACAGTAAGCAGGTGAGCATAAATCCAAACGATTGCAATCGACATCACAACAGAAAATTTCTCAAAAATCGACTTGCCTGAATGTATCATGTGAGATACATACTGCACATAATCAAAGAAACCAAAATCTTGAAATTAATATATTTGACCCATATAACATTTGCGGGTCCCCGTTACTTGACCCCACAATATGGAAGTATTTTATCGATGCAGCATTAATATTACCTGAGACAAGATAACTACAATGATGAGCTGAGGCAGCCCGATTTCAACACATCTCGCAACCTAAAATAACAAAGTTTGAATCACATTGTCACACACATACCCATATAAATGTATGTTTTATTAAAGGATATATATATAGGATCAAGATCAGATGAGAACCACCCGAGTTGCAAGAACTTGAGAACTCCTTGAAAAAAAGTTTTTTATAAAAAAAAAAAATCGACAAAATTTTAAAAAAAAACACACACACACACTTTTTTCAAGGAGTTCTCAAAGTTCTTGCAACTCGGGGTGGTTCTCAAAGTATCCATCCCCTATATATATATATAATTATACTTACCCCAGGGAATCCAAATTCATAGAGCCCAAAACCAGCAAGAGCGACCAAAGGAGTAGCGGAAAGGGGGCTCAAGAATCTATAGTAATATAAGAAAAAGAAAAATTAACGTTTAGCCGAAAAGGGGCCCCAAGAATCTATGATGATTATCAGCTGTACGTAAACGGGTTGCAATAATTAGGGTGTCAATCGTATCGGGTTGGTAGGTTAAATCGTTGAACCCAAACATGACCCAATTGACCCATTTATCTAAACACGCTAAACGGGGTGTATTCAAATTGCAAACGTGTTAAACGGGTTGGCGGATAGTAACAAATGGATTAAACGGGTGGGGGGGTTGACCAACCTCGAAACATTTCTCCAGAGACCACTGAACCCTAAAACAATTTGAAGCGTTGAAGCAACAATCATCGCCCCTTGGATCGCACGCATCGTCTTCTTGAATTTCTGAACAATAAAAAAAATTAATTAACACAATCGTAATACATGATTTGTCAACATTCTGTTTCTTTTTCACAAAAGATTCTAAAGGTCAAGTTGAACAACCTCAATAGGATCCGCATCATTCCATCGGTTATTCAAGATGATTGCAATTGTGGGTGCGACAAAAGTATACGAAGCCCCAATCACAGCAGGTAACCTAGTACCAAACAAAGATTGTAGCAACGTGTTCCAACCCGCTACGAAAAGTAGAGTTTGGATGACTTCTGCTTTCTCTTCCTGAAATATATGTTTAAAACATAATTACAAGATTTCAAGAAACATTAAAAAATATGTTTATATTTTAATGCCTTACATTTCCTCCACCCATTTGGGGTACAAGAGCAGTGGGAATAATAACCACTGTGCCGAGCATTACCAAGTAATGCTGAAAACCGAGTAGAATAGCCTCAGCTGCAACAAATATACTCAAGTTTAAATTAAAATAATTAATAATAATAATAATAACAATAATATTTAGGCCACCTTTTTCGTTTTTTGAATTTCACTAGATTAATAAGTGAACACATTCCCAAGATACTGTAACTGATACTGAGCTGATACAAGAATTAGCGGACTCATGTTTGGACCACAGTGAAAAAGCAAGTGGGCTAGAAACGGGCTCAACTTAAAACGAGCATAACTTTGCTTCGTTTGAACTTGAAGTCACACGGCCCGTAAGATATAGACTAAACGTCTCAATGAGCCGTACACTTGGACAAACACATGAAGCGTGGGCCTCGTAAATTCACACATTTATTTAGTTATTTGATTTTATGTTAAGCTTACGCTCTGTGTCGGTAACCATTTCTCAAATACCAGATAATTATATGTTTGGAAAGGCAACTCTTCTTTTAGGGTATCCTTTGCATCAAAAAAATATAGGAACAGGTAAAGAGAAGATTAATAGATTATAGATAACATTTATTTTTCACAATAGATCCACAATATCAAATCAAATCAACTAGAATCTTGCACCTTTACAAAAGTAGTTACTTTTAAGTAAAGGGTATGAATGTTTTGGTGAGATCAAATTTCCAAAAGGTAAAAAGTAATGTTTGATTTTGTCAAAAAAAATTGTATAAAACTTCATATTAATCACCAAGATTCAACTAGAACAATAAAACACCAACTAGATTTATTCATTTTATTTAAAAATATTAGAACCCAAAATCAGTTTCCACAACAAATTAGTCAAAGAACATAAACTAGATACCAAGAACACAAACATTATTTGTAACAAAATAACAAAGATTCACAAAACCATTGTACAAGAATCAGAACAAACTGATACCAAGTATCTTAAACATAAAACATAACCTTAAACAACACAAATTAGAACCAACAACTTTCCATATAAAGATTCTTGAATAACTTTTGTCACAAGAAACATAAAAAAAATAACAAGAACACCATCTACAATCTACAACAACAATAATATGTATATAAAAAAACAAGAAACTCACGCCAAGGGGGTGGACTTGTAATGCAGTAAGTAACACCAAGCAGCTGATCTTTAGGTGGGTGTGGGGCCGGCTCATCGGACTTTCCACCACCTCCGGCCATCTCCGTTCACCGGAAAAGTTATAAAAATGGATAATAATATTATATAGCCTCTAAATCTGCAAGATAAAGAATACCCAGATGGGAAATGGTTAATTAAGAGTTGAAATGTGTAGAGGTTTGATGAGGGTGCTGAAGAAGATGAAGAAGTGAAAGGGTTTGGAGCAAACCACTACCCACATGTAGCAAGAGTAATGGACACAACCACTACAGGTATGTGATTTGTTGAGATGGGGTAGTGACAAAAGAGGGTAAATAATGTTGTGTTTGTAATTTTGTATGTATTATCTGTATCATATGCAGTAGTAATTGACTTATTTCAAGAAACTAATAATGTCCCATAAAAAGATGGTTTTTTTACAAGTCAATTCAAGAAAATACTTTACCACAAATAAAGATGTTTTTTTTTATGATGTGTGTCCCTTTTTGTATGTGCACTCATTTTTTTTATATTTTTTTTGGTATACGAATGTATTTTTTTTAACGTCCAACATAAGAATCGTCGGGTACTCCGTACGCGACACCCATTGGCCGAAAGGTAGCCTGTGGCAGCCCAACCTGCACGCACGGAGCCCCTAGCCCACCATGCCACCAGTTCCGGGGAAAACCCGACCCTGCACCTGCCCGAGGGCATGACAATGCAGAGCCGGTAAAACTCGGGTGGATCCGGAATCGAACTCGAGACCATGCGACCAGGAGTCTTTCCTTCATTTCCATGTGTGGATTTTATATATACTATACATGTATTTGGGTGGAAATTCGTGTAATACACGGAATGAATAAAGCAGATATTAAATATTTGTAATGGATATATAGGAATTATGAATGAGATAAAATATATTACAAAAATAAAAGAGAGAATACAAAAGGGTGAAATGAGATAAACGGGAAAAGAATGTTGGCTTACAAAAGCATGACACGTGACATAACCATTTACTTGTTTATACAGGCGTATAACACTTGTATACGGCTTATAACTCAAATGGGTTAGAAACATGTGTATCACGTATAAAAAAGAAATAGAATAAGAAGGGTGAAATGAGAGAAAAAGGAAGGGGAATTTTAAGATCATATAATTGTGCCACATGCCACAGCGCCACAACTAATTACTTATTTATTGGTGTATAGTCCTTGAATCACTCATGTGTAGGAGTGTATATGTATAGTTCTCATAGTCAGATTGATTAGTAAAGTAAGGATGTGTCTTAAGCCTCTCCCTTTTTTATATGGCATATTTATATAAACACCACAAACATACAAACATGATATTCAGACATTATTGACGTGTCATGCTAGACGTATGATGTGGGTGAAAAGTGTTCAAACGGGACATATGATAGTCATACGTGTCGTATGATAGGGAGAAAATTTGTTATATAGATTGTATAAGGCTAAATCATACAATTCGTATGATTTGATTGTGTAACAAATAAATGATTGATGTAACGATTCATACGACCCATACCCCACATGATATTACACTCTAACGAAATGTTTAGGAGCCTATTTTATACACAGGGACTGAAATGTAATTACTATTATTATAATCTATACTATATAATAAAAGAAACCAACTTTGGGACACGTGTCACTCAATGAAGGCGTCTATATTTTATTTTCTTGCATTTTCATACTTATCTTATATCAATTTATTAAATAATAAATAATCAATTAATATTAAATCTTATCTTACTTTGAATGTCGGATAGAATCATTCTATTTAATCTAATAATATATTCTCTTCAAATTTAAATTATAAATTAAAGATTTTTTAAATAATAACACAAAACAATAATCTTAAACTTAAAAAACAATAATACGCTCATATAAAAAATTTAAAGTACAAACAAAATATACAAAATAACTTATTAGACATTAGATTAAACTTTAAGAAACACTAATTAGGAAGAGAAGCTTATAATATAATTCTTAGATTTTCCAAATTGGGGTTCTAATCAATTCGAATTAAACTTAACCAAGTTTATGACTTGATTCGAATTAAACCGAACCAAATTTTATGCTTTTTTAAACGAATCCAATAGCATGTTATTTAGTATACAAAATTACATTTATTTAACCCGTGTAATACATGGTGTTTTTAAAGATATAACTTTTTTTATTATTTAGTATATATTCGCCCCGCTTGCAGTATGCGCATATAATGTATATATGTGTGGACGCTCGGAGGGCAAAAGTGAAATTGCACTAATTTTAACATTATTTTACTAAGTTCGTGAAAATAACGTTATAAGCGGAGGACGGTTAATCATGAATCATCATGTGGTGACGTTGATAGTAGAAAGACAAAAGGGACCATGCACTAATCGGTCTTTGTCCCGATTGTTGAGTGTTATGTGCCTTATATCCAAGGCTTGATGCAAAACTACTATCGAGCCGGGGCTCTCACTGAAAGCAGTCTCTCTATTCTTACGTGGTAGATGTAAGGCTGTCTACATCTTACCATCCTCAGACCATACCTTAGCTTTGCTATTGGTGGGATTTACTGAGTATGATGATGATGATAATGATTTAGTATATATAATTGGATTTATTGAACCTGTATAATACACAGGGTTTATAAAGATATAATTTTTTTATTATTTAGTTTATAAAATTACATTTATCCAACCCGTGTAATATACAAGGTTACAAAATTACATTTATTTAACACGTGTAATACACAGTGTTTTTGAAAATATAACTTTTTTTATTATGTAGTATATATAATTAGATTTATTCAACCCGTACAATACACGGGTTTTTATTATTTGGTATATAAAATTACATTTATTCAGTACAATACATGGGGTTCTTAGAGATATAATTTTTTTATTATTTAATATATAAAATTACATTTGTTCAACCCGTGTAATAAACGAGATTTTTAAAGAATAATTGTTTTAATTTAGTATATAAAATTACATTTATTCAACCCGTGTAATACACGGGGTTCTAACCTAGTTATTAATATATTAGAAATCTCTCCTTTATGCAAGAAAGCTACTTTTCACCGGTATATTAATTCTTTTTACTTATTAAGCAAAATCAAGTGGGTGGACCACGGGGCCCTGGTTCAATTTAAGGCTAATAAAATTGGATCCTTGGATAAATGTTTTGGATTTGTAAAATAGTTTTATATAATAAATAGTTTTACTTTCAAATGTTTTAGTAAAATTTAACAATACATGTGTATCTTTACTTTTTTTGTTTATCTATAAAATCGTGACAAAATTACAAAAAAAATGTCCTTTACGTTTAGTTTAAACGAGAGTGAGTTTGAAAAGCTAGAACTTAAGGGGGTGAAAATGAATATTTTATAAAGTTTTTAGAAAATATAGAAGGTGTAAATGTCTTAGTTGTTCATAGCTTGCGACACGTTATGTGATGTATTAACCATATGAAACGCGTGTTTCGACATATCCGATCTAAAGCATTGCGGTTACAAAAGAAATGGAATCGAACCGAGTGAGCTCGTTTAGTTAGCATTCCACCTAACCACTAAACCACCTTACAATTGTGTCAAGACAACGATGTCAAAACGTACAATAACTCGAATTTATACCTTTCAATGAAAACGTTTTGTATTTGACCCGCCTCGTTTCCGAACACAGTTTACGTCGAAACATGAATTTACACCAACACGTACATAGAACTAACCAACTAAGAAAATAGTTTTTTTTTTGTTTTTTTAAGATAAAGAATGAAAATACGGGGGTGAGTTTGAAAAGTTATAACTTAAGGGGTGAAAATGAATATTTATAAAGTTTTTAGAAAATGTAGGTAAATGTCAATTTCAAAATTTTAGGGGCTGTTTTGTCAAGTTTTTAACTTTATGAACGGTTTTGTCTTTTTCTCATAGGGTGTTTTGGCCAAGTTGAAAATTTGAAGGGCTATTTTTGTCAAGTTGAAAACTTGAGGGGTTCTTTGTATTTTAGTCCACCGACCATGTGTTTTAAGGATATATAATTACAGGTCCCATCCTTTATCTTTAAAAGTTGCACGGGTTGTCCTTTACGTTTGTTTTTTATTACAGGTTTCATCCTCACATGCTTACCATTTCCATTGCGGTTTCCATGACATTGACAATAAGAATCAATCTTGACATTTTAGTTTTCAAGCATGCTAATAGTGTGTAATATTATTTTCTTCATTAGTGTGTTGCAAGAGATATTAGGGATGTGTCTTCTTTTTAAGGTATATGCACTTTTCTTTGTTATCTTTTATAACATATTTTCTTCATTAAAAAATTATTAGCAGAAGCTTTCATATGATTAGTTATTTTACATCGATTTTTAACTAAGTATTTGTTGATCCAGTAAATTTTTCAATATTTCATTATTTTAGCATTTCCAATGAAAACTTCGATACTATTTTAAAGGGTCAGCTATATCTTTTGATTTATTGACATTTAATAATATTTTTCAATTCACCATATAATTGTCAATAGTTTATTCAAGATTATAATATTATATACAGAGGCTCAGCAGAGTGGGGGCGGGAGGGGGCGGCCGACCCCTCAAACTTTTCGCTCAGTAGTGGAGAGTATGTAGTTTCCGTATATAAATTTTTGGGTATATACGTTTTTGACCCCTCGTTTTATAGAAAGTTTTGTGTATATACGTTTTCGACCCCCGGTCGGAAATCTCAAGCTTCGCCACTGATTATATAAATTTATTTTCTTTTACCAAACATTCTATAATAAATCTTAATCATTACGTATTTTTAAAATTTAAATAATTAAAATTGCTTTTGATTATTTTGATATATCATTACAATTTTAGTTACATTCCTTTTTAACATTAATTAAATCATTTTTTTAAATTTATGAGATTTTTACTTTAATTTCGAGATTGGGTTCTTCTTTATATAAAGTTATTTCTGTAACTAAATTGTAAATGTAATTTTGTTATAACCGTCTTACTTTTTAGTTTCCTTTTTTAAGTTGCCATTGCTATAACACGTAACAAATACAATGACCTTTTAAAATATAATCTATACTTGTAATTTTAACTGATATAAAATTATAGCTGACTTCTAAAGATTATGATATATATATTTTACGCATTCAAATTATAAAATTTTAGAGTTTTTTTTTTATGTTCAAGAATGGTTATAGTTTAAATTGCCTTCTTTTTTGTTCAAATAAATCAATATAATAATTCTTATCTTTTGTGTATTGTTATTACTATTATTTTTTAATGAAATCTTGAATGATAACTGAAAATAATTTCCATATATAAATTGTTTGCATACCTTATCAATAAATAACAATTTGATGTTTAGCAAATGATTATTTATAAAAGTCAACCACAATCACTACAAAAGGTTGGTTTGTAATTAAAAGAATTGATTTTGCTCATGAGCAGTTGTATGTGACACTATCAAGAATAAAAAGAAGACACAAAGTCAAGTTACTAACATTAGCTAAATATGAAGAATGTTACAGATAAGACGACAAATGTGGGGTATAAAGAAATATTTAGAGATTTATAAATTGCTTATATGTTTGTTACTTATATATTGTAATTACCAATGGGGTTGGTGGCCCATTGACAAATATAGAAGGCTTAGGTACACTTAGATTTGAAGGTCTTAGATTCAAGACTTCAAATCTCACATACAACTTAAATATAAAACAAACAAAAAATACTTGTATATTGTAATTTAACCTTTTCCATATTTAATACGTCATTAATTTCCTATTATTATAAAATGAATCATATTATCTATTATATAAGGTAAAATATAATATATAAATGGTCTGTGATTTTTTTCGTATTTATTTGTTAATGAGAAGCCACTTCTATTAAAGGATGGGAGTGTTAAAATATATTAATAATCGTAACACGGGAACCAATTGTGAGTATAGTAGCATCTACATCTATGTGTAATTTATTAAATCAATATATTTATAAGAAATATTTCCTTTATACAGCCCGTGTAACACACGAGATCTTAAACTAGTAAAATAAATATATGTGAGTAAGATAAAAATAGAAATAGAGAATGAGTTGTGTGAGGTTTTTATAAAATAAACAAATTTTAAACAAATGTATGTTTTTTAGTTAGAATATGTAGATAGAGAATGAGAGTAGGATGTGAATGCTCTTATATAGTATAGCCTAGTTAATCAAGGGATTTTCCACTAAGTGATTTTCTCCTGAGGAGGTCATCAGTTAGATTCCTACTAAGTACAAAGTTTATAGATATAAGCAAGCATCACCACACTGTTAGATGCAGAGAGAATAAGCGAGTTCTACATACGGTGTTCATTGACCTTGAAAAGGCATACGATGGTTTGCCACGTACGTTGATTTGGGACAGTGTGGAGGATAGAGGGCTTCCAGGGATGTATATAGACATTATCAAGGATATGTATGATAGGTTCGAAACTAGTGTCCGGATGCCCGTAGGGGATACCGATTTCTTCCCTGTGGAGGTGGGACTCCACCAAGGGTCAACATTGAGTCCATTTCTTTTTGCGATTGTCTTGGATGAGTTGTCAAAGGTGTTTCAAGATACACTTCCATGGTGTATGCTTTTCGCAGATGATATTGTGCTAGTTACAGAGACTAAACATGACCTAAATGCAAGGTTAGAGCAGTGGCGAGCAACATTAGAGGAAAAATGCTTAAGGATTAATCGCTCTAAGACAGAGTACCTTCACAATGACTTTAGTGGTGCAGGTGATGGGGAGGAAACACAGGTCACCATTATTGGTCAAGTGGTTCCTCAGACCACCAAGTTCAAGTATTTAGAATATTTTGCCCAAAAGGATGGGGAGACAGATAGTGACATAGCCCACCGCTTACAAGTTGGTTGGAACAGGTGGCGAGCAGCCACTGGGGTATTGTGCGACAAGAGGTTCACAGCTAAATTAAAGGGAAAATTTAACAGAGTTGCTATCAGACCGACTTTATTGTATAGGACAGAATGTTGGGCCATCAAGAAAACATGTAACACCTCGTAAAATCTCGTCCAATGATGTATTGACACGTGTAATAAACCCTAATAAAGTCAAACGTTGAATTTGAGGGACTAATTTTGCGAAAAATAAAAAACTTTGATTATAGAAGGACTGGAAGCGTTAACATACTTGAAATAAGTTTCTGAATAACCTCTTACGGTATTCATATTCACAATTGAGCCGCTCGTTGATTAAGAGTAGCCGTTTGCGTAATTAATTGAAAGTTTGCGCGATGAAGGGTTAAAAGCGTCAACATGTTAATTCTTACCTCTGAGTGACCTTTTAACAAACCGAGAGCTTCATGATAATTGATTATACTCTCGGGAATGCCTAATATTGGCCATTAAGGGCTTTTACGCCTATAAGTGAAGTTACGCGTAACTTTGCAAGTTAGAGGGGCTAAAAGTGTCAATATGTTTAATTATACCTCTGAATGACCTTTTTACGAACCCGAAGCATCGTGATGTTTAATAATACTCTCAAAAATTCCTAACATGGATTAGATAAGGCTTCGATGCTATTAAACGATGATATGCTCAAGTTTGCGCATTAGAGGGACCAAAAGTGTCAACTTTTGAATCTACGCCTTTCGGTGACCATTTAAGCAAACGGGAGCGTAGTAATAATTAAACACATGCTTGGGAATACCCATTATGGGTCATGGAAGGCTTGGATATCATTAAATGACATTTCGTGCTACTTTGTGCGATTAAAGGACTAATTGCGTCAAACTGCAAAAGTATACCGATTCGTATGGTATCGAACCTTCCGGAATATGATTATAAGTTAAAAATGCCCTAAATATCATTTACATAGCTTAGAAATAGGCTTAGAGGTGTTTGGTGCGCAAAAATAAACTTATTTGATCAACAGGGACTAAAGGCGTCAAAAAATGCATAAGTTTGCATTTTCGCGCATATCTTACGTTCTGAATATATCCGGACATCCAAAAATTTATGTAACCACTAAAATATTTTATTTTAGTGTTTGGCTTGATAAAATTCCATTCGTCGTGTAATTTGGATCGTTTTTCGCGTCCGTTTGTGTTTCGTCGTAATTAGCCAAACAACGCAACCGTACGACCAAACGAACCGACATCCGACATATTTTTGAGCATGTTTTATGTTCCCTATGTTTAGGCATCATTATAGAGCCTTGAAAATGGCTAAACAGGACTTAAATGTGTCAGAAATGGCATTTAACAAGTGCAGGGACTGATTCTGTAATTTATGAAAGTTGTTGTGTGTGTTTGATCTGTGCAGGTCGTAGCCTACGCCCCCTGCAGCGTAGCCTACGCCCAGGTCTGGGCAGGTTTGTTTTTTTGGCTTGTAAACCACTCCAAGCCATTCTAAACCACTAAAATCAATTCTAGGGGCTTGCTACCTGATTTATAAAACCACATTACACTTGTTTTGATCCGGTTACACCTTCTGACACTTGTCACGATCCTATTCGATTCCGAAAACTATATATAGAGGTGGGTTTTCACTTGTTCATTCACCCATTTCTTGAAGCTCTTGCTTTCTAACTCAAATATGAGGATCCTAGTCATTAGGAACCTCCTTTTGAGTTCCTTTCAGTCCACTGGACCCTTTGTAAGTGCCCTTTCGTGACTAGTTAATATTGTTTGGCGATTAAAGCCGAAAAGTCAAGCGTTTGCGATAAACGCCTTGACTTTTAAGCGATCGAGCCATTGTTCGCAACGAACATGGCTACGTGATCGTAATTAGGTAGGTATTAAACCCTCAAAAGGGCACCTCCTAATTACCACGTTTGCTTAGTTAATTGTCGGGTCAAAGTAATTAAAATAAAAGTCAAGCGAGTCGGTTTTTAAACAAAATTCATAATTAATGATGTAAAGGCCATAAAATCAGTTTTGTCACTTTAATAACTTGGTAAATATTAATTGAACATGTCTAGGCATGTTCAACCCGACAATTCTGAGTTTAGGCTCGGTTCGTAACCGAAAGTCGCAAAACTGGACTTTTACTTTGACTTTTAGTTTTGACCCGGTTTAGTTTAGTTTAAATATACCTTAGGATTCCTTTAGGACCGTATTATAGGTTAGTATAACCCTCTGAGATTGTACAACTTGGTTCCATAAGAATCCTAGTTCATTGCATGTTTCTGTTAAATGCTTAAAAGTTGACCATTATTCCCTTTTGATGTAAAAACGAGATTTTTTAAAATATGAGAGATCAAAAACCTTTATTACTGATTTATAAATATGTCCTTAAAATTTCACATCAGTTTGTGGTCTAAAATGAGAGTTATGCTCAATATCGTAATTTGAAAGCTTTTTATTAATTAAACGGCATATTTGGCATAAAGCCTATTTAAACCCAAATTATGACACCAAACCTTTTACCCACTGATGTAATATAATATTTTGGGATTTTTGAAGATTTTTATTTAATTTTAAACTGATCATAACATAGGGTTCTTGCATTGACTCGGTAATTGACGGTTATGCCCTTTTTGCTAATAAAATGAGTTTTACACATCCTTTACATACCAAAACTTTTTCTACTGATTTTATATATTAAATAAGTTATTTTAAACTGTAAAGGCTGTTCAAAATCTCAGATTTCCATATTTAACTCGAATACCGTCAAATACCGACTTTTATGCGATTTAGGCGCATAGTATGGTTTAAAGCCATATTAGGCACCCAAAGCTTGATACCTACTGATGTTATGAATAAATTTTTATACTTTAACAATAAATAAAAGTTTTGAACTCAGATTTCCAAAATTAACCCTTAAAACCATATGTGAAATGACCAAAATGCCCCTACGGTGCATAATTTGGCCATAAATGATAAATTTCACATATGTGAGATATTTTACTGGTATAACTTGATAAAATAAATGTTTTTACTGATTATTTTAGACCAGAACCTCAGATTAATATTTAACCTCTTTTATAACCTTTAAAATGACCAAAATACCCCTATGGGGCATAAATTGGTTTTAAATTCGTTTTGGGCATAATGGAAGGTATCCTACTGATATCACAACATATTTAAGGCATATTAACTTGTGAAACATGTTCATGACTCTTTTGGTTACCCGTTATGCATTATTCGCGTTCGGAACGGTTTATGTAACTAGTGTACATAAATTGACCGAAACGGGTCAAACCTTATCATTTTTGCTTCAAAATTCAGAATGTGTTTAGTTTACCCGTATTATACAAGTCTCCATACTTGTCGGGTCTAAATTACATTCTAATCCGGTCTTCACTTAATCTTGCGTTTTGAACCGAAAACCTTTCGTTAAAACTAACCGGTCTAAGTTACAACTTAAATAAGACCCGTTAGGAATCTAATAGGTTAATAAAACCTTCGTTCCAGATTGAGAGCCCCAGTAGAGGTACTTGTGCTTGCTGATTAGAATATACGGCTGAGTATAAATTGCATTTTAAGCTCAGGTAAATACTTTTAACTTATTTTCCCTATACGGGCTTGGGATACGGTATTATAATAATACCGCTTGGTCGGGTATTGAATGTTTAATTGGATTGTGATTAAATTATTGAGGTAACCCGTTTTAATCTGTCATGTTTGAAATAAAGCCTTTGGGGGTTAATGACCATGTCCCGGATATCCTTGGCATCATTATTAAGAAATGGCCACGTCTTAAGCACGGGGTGTATGCATACACCTGACAGTTGCGTAAGGGAAATGGTATATCACTCTCTTGTGGGCCTATACTTGTGGTGTGTCTGTTAATCTTGACTCAGTTTCTAACATCGGGCCCTGAATGTATAACGAACATATAAATCTGTATACAAGATTATTTTTATATAATTGTCCCAAGTTATTAAAGATATTTTGTGCCTTGTGCATTCAAATCAATTTTTTAAAACATTTTTAAAATGAGTCAGTTAATTGTATTTACCAGTGTAAACTGACTTATTTTCCAAAAAGGTTAAGTGACAGGTACTGTACGTAATTGCCTGGGAGCTCAGGGCGTTAATAGGGAATCTTGCAAGTTCTAGACGTCTAAAGTCTGTTGAACAGTGTTTATCTTTCTGTTTTAAGATCCACCTGTGGATCCATCTTACAATCCAATTGTAATATTGATGTTACTTTTGAATCGGTTTGTAATATATTTACTTTAGACTTCCGCTGTGCATTGAACTGTGATTATTTGACTATGATGATATCAACTACGTCACGATACTCCCCACCGGGCCCACCGGTAATACGTGGAAATATCGGGGTGTGACAGGTTGGTATCAGAGCCAACATTGAGTGAATTAAACACTAGCCTTTTGTGTTTAATCTCAATGACACAGTAGCACATTCCTTAGACCTTCTGAGTCTAGACTTGACATAGGAATGCTCTCATCCCTATTCAGTAATATATTGTTTTTCGATCTTATGTATTTTGAATATGTCACCAAGCAAAGAAGCCGTAATGGAAATTCTCCACATCCGAAGTCTAGAAATGTCGAGCTTCGTACTGCGGCTGGGATAAACGTGCAACCAAGGAGGAAACATTCAGAAATAAAGTAAAGAAGAAACTCCTTTTACTGATTTTCGTTTCCTTAGTAGTCCTTATAAGGACATATTTATCTTTTAGTCCCTTCGTGGACAATGTTATTTCCTTCAAGTCCCGTTTAGGGCAATTATGTACTCCTTTAAATTTATTGGAGTGTTTTATTTAAATTTCATTTTTATCATTATATATGAATATAATATATGAAATAAATCAAAATATCACTCCTTTTTATAATTGATCTGCCAGTATATATTAAAAAGAATCTTAAAAGGTATAAGCTAGCTTATATGTCATCAAAGACCTAGCTATGATGGTAAAACCTGTTTAAAAAGATTCAGATCCTTGTTAACATCTGAAAACATGTTAACACTCCTGACAACACTGATGCGATAAAATCACACTTGTCATATTTATATTGGGAATTTCCAATCCCTTACTTAGCCTAATGATCTAGAATCATGGGTTCAAATCATCAATTAAGATGATCATATATTTAAACATCCATTTGTGATAAAGTGCCTACGGGCCATGTTTATTGTCCTCTGAGACAAGAAGACAGTAGTAGTCTACGACTCTCTGTCAAGAGAAGGTAATGAACTATGTTCAAACCTTAATGCCTTGATTCTCTGAAATCATGGCTTATGAATTAAAAATGTCCCTGTGACTAGGCCTTTTGTGCCACTGATAATATCCTTAATGTTTTATAACTAGGATAAATTATAAAGAAAACACTAATTAAATATAATTAATAAATTAACCAATATGGTTTATATTACCATGGTTAATGAATCGTCAAAAATGATGATTCCATAATAACCTCTTAATAAGTCATTGTCAATATTTATGTAGCAATCAAGCTACATGGATGGATAAGATGAGGTTAACAGCCACCCGAGGGAGAATAATGATACTACCAGAGTTAATATAGCTGGTGCATAACTGCAGGCATTAATAGATAATGCCGTTACGCGAGCTCTTGACAGACAGTATAATGAATCAAGTGGTACACGCACCAAGACCCAGTCTGTGCCTCATGCAAAACCACTTTCCCAAACACCTGTATCTCATAAGGACGATTCTCATCACTCATCGAATCAAAGGAGTGTTCCGTCTAGACAGGTTGTGCTTAATCAAGAGCCACGTGTTAAAACCTGTTCATATAAATATTTTGTCTCCTGCAAGCCTAGAGACTTCACAGGAGAAAAGGGAGCCATCGATTGCATGACGTGGCTCGATGAGATGGATACAATGGTTGATATTAGTGGTTCTGCAGAACAGGACATTGTGAAATTTGTGTCACAATCATTTAAAGGTGAAGCGTTAGCTTGGTGGAGGTCCCTAATCCAAGCTACAGGGAAGATCCCGTTGTATAATCTGACGTGGGATCAGTTTGTTGCTCTCATAAAAGAGAATTTATGTCCTCAACATGAAGTTGAGAGAATTGAGACTGACTTCTTGACCTTGGTCATGAAGAACTTAGATTGCCAAGCGTATCTTACGAGCTTCAACACTATGTCTCGTTTGGTTCCTTATCTGATTACACCGGAACCAAAACGCATAGCTCGTTTTATTGGAGGTTTAGCTCCGGAAATCAAAGCCAGTGTGAAGGCATCAAGACCTACCACCTTTAGGTCAGCGGTAATCTGTCGTTATCCCTTACCCTTGATGCGGTTAGGCAGAGATCGCTCAAGAATTCTGGAGAAGGGAAAAGGAAACATGAGGATGAGAACTCACGCACTGCTGATAAGAAACATAAGGGGAACTCTGAGAATAAGGAGAGTTCCGGGTTTAAGAAGGACAACCAGCAGTCGGATGAAAAGACCAGGTGCAAAACCTGTAGGAAATACCACCTCGGGAAATGCAGATTTGAATATCAGCCTCTACCTTGTGGAATCTGCAAGTCTAAGGAACATAAAACCTTAGATTGCAAGAAGTTGAAAGATGCAACCTGTTATGGTTGCAACGAGAAGGGGCATATCAAGACTAACTGCCCTAAGGATCAGAAGAAGCTTGAAGAGGCCAAGAAAACAAACGCGTGAGTCTTCCAGATAAACACCCAGGAGGCAGTACAAAAAGATAACATCATAACAGGTACCTTTCCTTATCAATGATGTTTACGCGGGAATTTGTTTGATTATGACGCAGAAAAGTCTATTGTGGACAATAAATGTTGTAAGTTGTTGTATCCGCCTGTTAGGACTCTGGACATATAACGCGAGGTAGGATTGGCTGATGATACTTTAGAGGCTGCTTCAACAATCTTAGATGGGTACTTTATATCCATTAGGAATTACTCTTCTCAAACATCCTTACGACAAGCTTTCAAGCTATCCAAAATCATCAATATGATCAAGACAGATGTGACATTTGATCTCCTGTCAAAAAGGTGATGGACTAGATCCAAACCTTAAATGCCATTGATGGTCTTTCTATGGCCTAGGCTAAGTATAATTGGTATATATTTAAATAACATTCATTAAGAATGTTCGTACTATATTAACCTGTATGGTTTAATGATACCATGGTTAGTATATGTTAGGCATCAGGATGATGAATAACGGTTGTTGCATTGCAACTAAGTAATTGTCCCATTTGGTGTTAGGAACCAAGTCTCGAGTATGGCAAACTCGGATAAGCCAACCGTCAATCGCGCCATTGATAATGCGATGCATGCTAATGATGCTACAATTGTGAACCTCAAAATTGACAAAGATGTTCTCTAAGCTATGATTGACGCAGTTGTTGGAAAAGCTGTGAGAAAGGTCATGAAAAAGTTCAAGGAGCCCAATGCTACTTGCTCCAAATCTCAATTAAAATCGCACTTCCTTACTCACAAGAAGGATCTTGTTCATGCCGCGAATGCAAAGGAGGAACTAAAAAGGAAAAGGAAGGAATATAACTCCCAGATTTCTAAGAAAAAGGGTAAGCAAGAGTCCAATAAGAAACCTGTAAGCAAGACCTGCAAGAAGCGCCATCTAGGAAAGTGCAGGTACGAACCAAAATCCCAATCGCAGCCTAGGGCTTGTGGGATCTGCAAATCTAGTGAGCATAAAACATTAGAATGCAAGAAGATAAGAGATGCGACTTGTTACAACTGTAACAAGAAAGGGCATATCAAGTCAAATTGCCTAAAATATGCAAAGAAGCTTGAAGAAGTTAAGAAAACCAACACTAGGGTCTTTCAGATGGGTGAAAAAGAGGCCATACAAGATGACAATGTTATAAACGGTACGTCTCTTATCAAGGATGTATATGCAAGGGTATTGTTTGATTCGGGTGCAGATAAGTCGTTCGTGGATAATAAATTTTGTAAGTTATTAAATCTGCCTGTTAGAACCCTAAGCATAAAATATGAAGTAGAATAAATGCTAAATAGTTCTATTTTGAATAGGATACCAATAAATCCTTCATGGATGGTAAGTATAACAAACTTTTAAAATCTTCCATAAGAACCTCAGATATTAAGCGTAAGGTAAAACTTACAGACGAAAATCATAGGAACCATGTCTTCTGTTCCTGTCAGAAATCTTCAGTCATAAAATTCTAGAGTACCCTCTCTCCAGATGAAGTACGCCAATATATGTTAGATTGATATCTCTCTGATTTCTATCAATTGCAAATACCAGACTGTATGACGAAAGCGCCATATGAGGATTGGTGTATCTTAATATGTTCCATAGATTGCTTCCATGCCTTATCAGTATGGAGGTTTAATGCATGGAACCACTAAGATATCCCAATGGTCATGTTGTGCTAAAGTCAACTAGTGGTATTCAAAGAAGATATCCAGAAGGGAAATGTTAAAATAAGTGCCATTGAATAAAGTAATCCATGGATTTGTAAAGCAAATGTGTCACTTATCTGACACAGGTAATGATAGATGAAGTGGAGCCTGAGATATGGAAAAATCTCTGTAACCTCCTTGTGTCTTGATTATCTTCTCCAAAGATTACCCTGTTTACCTCCTGAGACAAGTAGAGTTGAGATTAACATCCCGCTTAGGGCTGCAATATTGTGAAATCTCCGTTACGATTAGTACCTCCAACTCGGGAATAATGGAACCCCTAGTTAGATGAATTTTAAGATAAAGGTTCTTAAAGCCTAATTCGTAATTCTAAGAGTTTCAATATTATTAGTTAGGAAAGACGGTTCTCTTGCTTATGCATTAGTTACCGCAACCCTATTTAGACAACAATTAAGAATCGCCATCAGCTGCCCAGGATCGTCGATTTGTTCGACTAACTGTAAGGATTAGCTATTCCTTAAGATTGGTTTTTAAGCTGTAGTTGGAATAACCATCTCACCTTGAATAAACACTTCTATAATAGTTATTATATAAGTATCAAGGCTGCTCCTTTGGAGACCTTGTTTAGATGGAATGTCAAAGATCCGTTCGATGGACAGAATTTTGGTAAGTCCAATTACCAGAATATGAAAGATTACCCTGGGAACGACGGATAAGATCATATAAACTTATGATCGTTTGGAAACTGCCAGTAATCGGCGGAAAAATTAAGGATTAATGAAAGTCACAACCCTCTTAAGTCCTTAATAAGGAATAAGGTTCAATTGAAGGTATCACCCTATGAAGGGTGTGCTGTATTTTAATTTGTCGTGCTAGTTAAGTTCTGATATATAGAAGCATTCGAGGAAAATTGAATACGTCAGGATCAATAGCTTATGAGCTAAAACCTATTTAAGAAGTTTGGTGGAACTCGCAATATGTTCCACAACTGTGATTTAAAGATATGGATAGACAATAAGTCAAGAAGCATTGTCACATAATGATATGCAGACTAATGAAAATTTATGGTTTGATGAAAAACCTGTGTAGATTAAGAATCGACAGGTTAAGAAGCTCCGAAAGAGAGTACGTACCTATTGTATAGGTCAACTGAGATGCCCTTAGAGGTCCAAATATGCTATGGAGGATAAGTCCATGATACGTCAGAAAGTACTTCCATTACTTTAGCAAATCTCAAGGTCGAGATTTCTTTTAAGGGGGTGAGGATGTAACACCTCGTAAAATCACGTCCAATGATGTATTGACACGTGTAATAAACCCTAATAAAGTCAAACGTTGAATTTGAGGGACTAATTTTACGAAAAATCAAAAACTTTGATTATAGAAGGAATGGAAGCTTTAAAATACTTGAAATAAGTTTCTGAATAACCTCTTACGGTATTCATATTCACAATTGAGCCGCTCGTTGATTAAGAGTAGCCGTTTGCGTAATTAATTGAAAGTTTGCGCGATGAAGGGTTAAAAGCGTCAACATGTTAATTCTTACCTCTGAGTGACCTTTTACCAAACCGAGAGCTTCATGATAATTGATTATACTCTCGGGAATGCCTAATATTGGCCATTAAGGGCTTTTACGCCTATAAGTGAAGTTACGCGTAACTTTCCAAGTTAGAGGGGCTAAAAGTGTCAATATGTTTAATTATACCTCTGAATGACCTTTTTACGAACCCGAAGCATTGTGATGTTTAATAATACTCTCAAGAATTCCTAACATGGATTAGATAAGGCTTCAATGCTATTAAACGATGATATGCGCAAGTTTGCGCATTAGAGGGACCAAAAGTGTCAACTTTTGAATCTACGCCTTTCGGTGACCATTTAAGCAAACGGGAGCATAGTAATAATTAAACACATGCTTGGGAATTCCCATTATGGGTCATGGAAGGCTTGGATATCATTAAATGACATTTTGTGCTACTTTGTGCGATTAAAGGACTAATTGCGTCAAACTGCAAAAGTATACCGATTTGTATGGTATCGAACCTTCCGGAATATGATCATAAGTTAAACATGCCCTAAATATCCTTTACATAGCTTAGAAATAGGCTTAGAGGTGTTTGGTGCGCAAAAATAAACTTATTTGATCAACAGGGACTAAAGGCATCAAAAAGTGCATAAGTTTGCATTTTCGCGCATATCTTACGTTCTGAATATATCCGGACATCCAAAAATTTATGTAACCACTAAAATATTTTATTTTAGTGTTTGGCTTGATAAAATTCCATTCGTCGCGTAATTTGGATCGTTTTTCGCGTTCGTTTGTTTTTCGTCGTAATTAGCCAAACAACGCAACCGTACGACCAAACGAACAGACATCCGACATATTTTTGAGCATGTTTTATGTTCCCTATGTTTAGGCATCATTATAGAGCCTTGAAAATGGCTTAACGGGCCTTAAATGTGTCAGAAATGGCATTTAACAAGTGTAGGGACTGATTCTGTAATTTATGAAAGTTGTTGTGTACTTGTGTGTGTTTGATCTGTGCAGGCCGTAGCCTACGCCCCCTGCAGCATAGCCTACGCCCAGGTCTGGGCAGGTTCGTTTTTTTGGCTTGTAAACCACTCCAAGCCATTCTAAACCACTAAAATCAATTCTAGGGGCTTGCTACCTGATTTATAAAACCACATTACACTTGTTTTGATCTGGTTACACCTTCCGACACTTGTCACGATCCTATTCGATTCCGAAAACTATATATAGAGATGGGTTTTCACTTGTTCATTCACCCATTTCTTGAAGCTCTTGCTTTCTAACTCAAATCTGAGGATCCTAGTCATTGGGAACCTCCTTTTGAGTTCCTTTCAGTCCACTGGACCCTTTGTAAGTGCCCTTTCGTGACTAGTTAATATTGTTTGGCGATTAAAGCCGAAAAGTCAAGCGTTTGCGATAAACGCCTTGACTCTTAATCGATCGAGCCATTCTTCGCAACGAACATGGCTACGTGATCGTAATTAGGTAGGTATTAAACCCTCAAAAGGGCACCTCCTAACCACGTTTGCTTAGTTAATTGTCGGGTCAAAGTAATTAAAATAAAAGTCAAGCGAGTCGGTTTTTAAACAAAATTCATAATTAATGATGTAAAGGCAATAAAATCAGTTTTGTCACTTTAATAACTTGGTAAATATTAATTGAACATGTCTAGGCATGTTCAACCCGACAATTCAGAGTTTAGGCTCGGTTCGGAACCGAAAGTCGCAAAAGTAGACTTTTGCTTTGACTTTCAGTTCTGACCCGATTTAGTTTAGTTTATGTCACACCCCCAAAATCCACCATGCGGAGTATCACCGCTTGGAGGCGTGACATGACCAGGATCGAGCCACCAATCATATTGAACAACACAATTAAGTAAATAAAACCAACCACAATACGATTGGTGACCAAAAGAAAGTAAACCGACTTTAGGTTAATAGCGGAAGCATGATACGTAAATCTTAAAACATAAGTTCGTAGTTCATAAGTTTAAAGACCCAAAACATAAGTTTCATAAGTTCATAAAGCTTATTTATTGAGTACGGGACATAACAGTTCGCATCCCACAACGTCTACCTCCATGTGCAAGCCCCATAGCATCTAGCGACCTGCAAAGCATGTAACAACGAGTCAACAACAAAGTTGAGTGAGTTCACGGTTGGTTGTCCATTTTAGAGTTGTTTCCAAAAACGTAGTTTAATCTTAATCAGCTATCCAGCCGTGGGGGTTACCCCATAGTTCGAAAACGTTTATCAGTTAACCATCCCATGTCCACCTTCCCTGGCTATCCAGCCCGGCACTCCGGCCATGGGGGCTACCCCATTATTTAAACTACCAGACTCGTTTATTATATCGACTACTAACGAAAATTACTTGTGCCCTAGCGTCGGTGTCTATCATCACCGACGTGCCATAGTCCATTAGTACACGCGCGTCCGACTGGCACGGTGTGAGGTTTGTTAAACCTAATAGCGCTATTAACTAATGACCCGCTCGCCATAGCCTCGGCGATTAAGTCGATATAAAGGGAGGGACTTCGCTGATAGAGTTCTAGTCC